>CM076996.1:106047169-111047169 GCA_039090855.1 Macrothele yani
AAGTTTAATTGATTCCGTTTTTGGAAAAATAGGTTGTAATTGTAGTTTATTCCTTGTTTCATACGAATGTGCATGTGTGTTAAGAAATATATCTGAATTTAAATTATATTTAATTCGTTTGAACATAACTTTACCAAGATTAAAATAATATAGTTGAGTAATAGCAAGTATATTATATTTATTAGGATATACTTTTGTTCTAAAATTTATTGAAGGTCCAGTATTAGAATGTGATTTGAGATCAATTAGTCTAATAAATTTATTTTGTAGAATTTGTAATTTATTAATATTGTATTGTCATTTGTCCCCATAATTGTATGCAGTAATTAATATAAGTTTGAAATAATGTGTAATACAATGAGATCAATGTTTTAGTTGTTAGTTCAGTCAGGATATTATTCACTATACCAATATTTCTGGATAGTTTAATTAAAAGAAAATCAATATGCTTATTCCATTTGCTGTTAAAATTTATTGTAGTTCCCAGGTAGTTGAATGAAGGTTCCCAGCAAAAACACAAGTGCTGGGAAACTGCTGGCCACCAGCTGGCAGTGATGGGTCACTGCTGGCTGAAATCTGCCGCTCACGGCCCGGTGAGTGGTCCGTTGGTGGCAGCGCTATCAGTTGGCGAGCCATTGATGGCCCTGCAGCATCGCCGTGTATTGTGGGCCTCCAAGCAAGTGCCACTAGTGGCTCGTTGCTGGCAACCAATGCAACCCCCAACAGCAGGTGGAAGCATCGGGACTGCGCATGCGCAGAAGCAACACTTGCTGTGTCTCTCATGGTACCAGTTAGTTGAAGGCACGCTATCGCAGTCGTGTTATTTTAGTGGATGTTAAGAAAAAAATCCATATGTGGAGAGGCGAATTAATTTCCTAATGAAATTTTACGTCGACGAAGATATCAGATTAAGCCGTGAAATACTAGATTACAGCCATGAAATACACCCACTCCATTCCCATGAATAACAATTCATGGAATGGAGTGGATGAATAACAAGAAAAAATTTGAAACCGCTTGAAACACATACCCTGGAAAACCATTAAAATACTGTTTGTTGGAAAAAAAAAAAAAAGAATTATACGCGTACAAAATTTATTAATTATTTGAAAGAAAAAAAAGCAACGCTATGTGGTGTACTCATCCATGGGTTGAATACACAAGACTGGGAGGAATTCGCTTCTAAAAATAACGAGAAGTAAAATTAAATATCTTTTACTCTTTAAAACAAATGTAGCTTCGGACAACGGAAAGGAAAGACACAACGTTAAAAATGTAACAGAATGTGACATGAACCCAGGTAAATATATATTTATTCAACAATCTCTTTTCAAGACGGCAAGGACAGTACGAAAATTTGGAAAGCGACTCAGTATGTACACGCCTTGAAAATAAGTGAAGTTCCCTTAACGCAAAAAAAAAAAAAAAAAAAACTATCGTTACGTTGAAAAAATTAATTTATCATTTATATGAAACTGACTTTTATGAGAAATACCTACGCAATATTATAAAATGTAAGAGGGAAGCATTTGACTACAAATTGCATACCAAACAGATAGCTTCCAGCACATATCTGAGCGTCCTGAATTAGTCCGGTCGGTAGCGAGCGCGGCTTCCACGTAAATGACCCAGGATCGAATCTAGTCAGATGCAAACGGCGTTTTCCGGTCTGTCAAGAAAATTTCCCCAGCGCAGTGCGTTAATTCACAAGCTTCGTAAGGGTAGAAAAAAAATTGTCGCGTTAGGAAACTGCGGTTATCCTTGCTTTTTTTATTATTATTATTATGGCTAATACTGGGAAATTGGCGGACAAGATTCGGCAAGCCACCAGTTACGTCACGCGGTTGCTGGCTGCCACTAACGGCCCACTAGCGGACCACATTAGGCTAGCCATCATTTCTGGCACGTGCTTTCTGGGCCACTAAAGGGCCACTTGTGGCAGCTACTGCCTGTGATGGACCACTGATGGCCCTGTTGTGGCATATGACAACTGATGGGGTGCCAACTGTTGGCCAGCTGTTGGCCAGCTGTTGGCCTGAACTGCTGGCCCTTCTGTTGGCCGCCCGGACAATTTATTGACGGTTCGGCAGCGGCAACATAGTGCTGGGGCAGTGCTGGCTGCCAGCAATGGCCCACTGCTGGCCCAGCAAGACTGTTTTTGCTGGGTACTATATCAATTCTTTTATTATTAAAGGATATTTGTTCATTTGGTGTTAAAGGAGATAACATATTAGCAAAAATAACTGCTTTAGTTTTATTAACATTAATTATTTATTAATTCATTAGAATTTACCCAGTCAGATATAGTTTGCAACTGTTTATTACATTCTGTTAGTATTTCACCTAAGTTTTTTTTTCCTTTTATAAGAACATCTGTATTATCTAGCATACAGAAAAACATCCATATGAGTTGACAGCAAAAATAAATCATTAATGTATACACGGTGCATAAGAAAGTCCCTTTAGCCTGAAATAACTTGCGAACGGAGAGAGGTACAGTTATGCAAGTGAGATAACGGTATGGTAAAGCAACTATGCCTGATCGAATACAACCAATAGCAGCGCCCCTAGTGCCAAAATGTGGAAGTTAGCCATTGCAAATCGAAAACAAAAAGAGATAGAGCAAAATTTCCAATTACAAAGTTGTAGAGCATCAATTAATTAGTACAGAACAACATTTGTTTCACACGAATAAGATAAATTGTTGCCTGAATACCCTAAAATGTCCAAAATCGATGCGTAACGATTCGAATCTGCATATTTACATTTCGCAAATGTAGCCGTATGCAAATGCCGATTGGGACGTTGTACCATACCTATGATATAAAAACCAGCAGCAGGTTGTACCCTGATCAGAAGTTTAGGTCTATGTACACTGTGTGAGAATCGCGAGCTTCACTCACTCCCAATATTGTAAGATGGTGCTTATTTACGGCAAATGCCAACGGACAGAGATACCACCAACTACTACAGGATATCATACCTGACTTTTTAGATGACATTCCCCTGTCCATATTACGTTCCTTGTGGTTCCAACATGACGGTGCCCCTGCACACCAGCCAGCAGCAGTGCGACGCTTTCTCAGAGATTGTTTTGGCCAACGAATCATCGGGTATGGTGGTGCTGTTGAATGGCCTCCACAATTGCCGGACCTCACTCCATTGAATTTCTTCTTCTGGGGTTATGTAAAAAATCAGGTGTATGCAACAGCGCCTACAAGTCTGCTGGATCTACGTGAGGTCGTGTTACAGATGCTTGGGAATAGTGTGACACCTTCCATGCAGGGTTACTTTCACGAATACAAATGTGTATTGTGGGCAATGGCGAACTCTTTGAACATACTCAACATTAACTTTTTTATCACTGTGCGCCAGTTTGCCCTTTTTGTTTTTGTTTTGTCTGACATCATCAAACTGTATTGACATAAGTACGCATTTATGCAATAAATTGTGTGTATTTGCTCATACCTATGCCTGTTCCCTTCAAACGTTCACACAAAGGTCGTGTATCGATTTCGGACATTTTAGGGTATTCAGGTGACAATTTTTCTTATCCGTGTGAAACAAATGTCGTTTTGTACTAATTAATTGATGCTCTACAACTTTGTAATTGAAAATGTTGCTCTCTCTCTCTCTTTTTGTTTTTGATTTGCAATGGCTAACTTCTGCATTTTGCCACTAGGGGCACTGCTATCGGTTGCATTCGATCGGGCATTGTCGCTTTACTATACCGTTATCTCACTTGCATAACTGTACCTCTCTCCGTTCGCAAGTTATTTCAGGCTAAAGGGACTTTCGTATGCACCCTGTATATTAAATAATAAAGGGCTGAGTACAGAACCCTGAGGTACTCCTGATCTCATAATTTGAAGTGAGGAGTGATAATGCTCAATTTGTGTATATTGTTGTCTGTTAGTCAAGTAATTTTTTGAAAAGTGAATACCGTATATACTCGCGAATAAGTCGAGAAATTTGGGACAAAATTAGAGCTTCAAAGTAATGGGGTCGACTTATACGCGGGGTCTAAAAAATCGAAAGTCCAAAAGTTCTTCCCGTGAGGCAAAAGGCAATCCATCCCAAAAGAAATAAAAATGCCGATGCAGTATTAATTACGAAATCGCAACCCTCCAAAAAAAAAAAAAAAGAAAGAAAGAAAGAAAAACCACTGATATGGTAGAATTACGAAATTGTGACCCTCCGAATTTCTCCGCGCTTTGAAAAAGTCTCCTCTCTCCTGGCTTTGCATATCCACAGCACAGTCACAGCCGCGCATAGAAAGCTCCGCCCTTCCGACTACCAGTTGATTGCGCTGACCTTCAACGTAACGGAGCCATGCGACAGCCAGTGTTAGGTGTTGCTTGTTCTTAATCACACGTGTTTTTCTTGTTCTTAATTGCACATGTCTCGCTTCTCCTATTATGGGTGACACGGATTGTGTAAAGAAACGGATGTCCTATAACGCAGGATTCAAGTTGAAAGTGGTTTCTTTTGCAGAAAATACTAACAACTGTGCTGCTTCATGTCAATTTGGCATTAACAAAAAACTGATTCGAGATTGGCGTTAAAAAAACGGACTTGGTGAAAATCGCAAAGGACGCTGCGCCGTGGAACGACATCTTTCCCAGAGCTGGAAAGTGTTTTGAATGATTGGATTGTGGGCTGCAGACAAAATGGTTACATTGTAACGCGAACTGGTATACGTTTGCGAGCAATGAAGCTCGCAAAAGATTAAAAGTTTGCAGCCGCAAATAACACTTTTCGTGCCTCACCAGGTTGGTGCACAAGGTTCATGAACCGCTATGGGTTGTGTCTCGCCAGCGCACCAAAATTGCACAAAAGTTACCTCGTGACCTCGAAGCAAAGATAATGGAATTTCAAAAGTATGTAATTCAAAAGAGAAAAGAGACTGCTTTGAACTTTCCCAAATAGGGAACATGGATGAAACCGCCATGTGTTTCGACCTTCCTGGAAATAAGACGGTGAACCGAAAGGGCAAAAAAAATATCTTGATCAAAACGACTGGCCACGAAAATCCAGTTTCACGGTTGTTCTTTCCTGTTTGGCCGACGGCAGTATAGCTACCTCCAGTAATTATTTTCAAACGCAAAACTCTGCCGAAAAGCGTTGTCTTTCCGTCTGGTGTGCTCGTTCGTGCCCATGAAAAAGGATGGATGAACGAATCCGGAACAATTGACTGGTTAAAGAATGTGTGTGGAACAAATGGCCAGGTGCACTTTTGAGGAAACCTTCTCTTTTGGTGTGGGATATGTTTGTTGCACACCGTTGTGCAGAAGTGAAAAAAACTGCAGAAAAATTCAAAAAACAACTCTTGCTGTCATCCCAGGTGGGTTGACATCTGTTCTTCAACCACTCGATGTCTGCCTTAATAAGCCCTTCAAGGACAATGTGCAGAGGTATTGGGCAGATTGAATAAGTTCCGATTTGCCGACTGAAACCAAGGGCGGAAATCTAAAGAAGCCGGATATCGTTTTGATTGCGCGATGGGTCAAGGATGCTTGGGTTGTGATACCTGCGGAAATGGTCGTGAAATCAATCAAGAAATGTTGCATTAGTAACAAACTTGATGGCACAGAGGATGATGAGATTTTTATGAGTGATGATGACAGTGATTCTGATGACACAGGCATAGATGGGAATACTGATGTTTATGATGATGCGCCGATGACGGAGAAAGACTTTTTTGAACTGTTTGGCGAGTCTGACTCAGAATCGGATTTTGAAGGGTTCCGATGAAGTTATTGGATATGCAAATTAAATTTAGTATTATATATATATTTTTTTTAGTTTTCAAATGTTTTTGAATAAATTCATTGAAATTTTTTTTTCTCATTCTGGGATCGACTTATACGCGAGTTTCCGATTTCTTACGATTTTTTTCCTCTGAAAGTGGGGGGTCGACTTATACGCGAGTATATACGGTAAGTATTACCCCAATTCCTATATTTTGTAATTTAGAAAGAAGAATATCATGATTTAAAGTATCAAATGCCTTTGATAAATCCAGAAATAAAGCTATTGTTGTATATTTTTGAGTAAAATTATTTTGTATAGCATTTTGAAGGTATAGCAATGCTAATTCTGTAGATTTATCTGCTAAAAATCCAAATTGATACTGACTGAGTATCTTATATTTTTGAAGATAGGAAATTATTTGAGTATAAATTAATTTTTCAAGGATCTTGGCAAAAATTGAAAGATTTGCTATAGGAAGATAATTATTTGCTTTATGTTTTGAACCATTTTTGAATTTAGGAGTGATTTTGGTTACTTTTAAAACATCTGGAAAAATTCCTGAATGAAGTATAGAGTTGTAAGTTGTTAATAATGGCTCAACAATGACATCTGCAACATACTTAATAACCCTGGGGGAAAATCATCATAACCTGGTCCTGAGTTGATGTTAATTTGTTTAAGTATATGTAAGAGTTCAGCTCTTGTAATTTCTTGCATATAAAATGTATTAAATCTGAATGTACTGGATAAATATTGAGTAAAGTGGATGCTAGACATATTCAAATTTTGTTTGATAACTTGTGGGATAGATATAAAATAATCATTTAAAATGGTGGTCATTTCATCTTTTGTAATTTTTTGGTCGTCTGAGTTTGTTAAATGTTCAGGCGTTACTGGAGTATTATTTTTTCCGAGTAATACATTTAGGTGTTTCCACATTAATTTTGGTACATTAAGAGAGAAAATATGTAAATAGTAATTGTGTTTGAGTATTTGTATATCTGAATTTAATTTATTTCTATAAGTTTTGTAGTTATTAAAATCTGTTACTGATTTGCTTTTCAGAAATTTGGTATACAACTTATTTTTTTTTTTATTTATATGATTCAGAAGCTGATTCATTATCCAGGAGCTTACATTTCTTTCTCACTCTATTACTCCTCCAGGAAATTAAGAAAATTTGATCATATAATTCCCTTTAATAATTTGGAAAATGCATTGTATACAGTATTTGGGTTATCGAGTGAGAGTATATCGTTCCAGTTAATGGTATACAATATATTACGGAATGTTTCTAAATTAATGTTGTTAATTTGTCTTGTTCTATAGTATACAGTATTTCTTTTTGTTGGGAAGTTATGGTAATAGAATGTGAAAATAGGTAGGTGGTCACTAATGTTATAGTTATCTTATCAGGAGATGCATTAGTAAGTGATAGGTCAAGGGTGGTTTCCAACTTCATAGTGGTCCTAGTTGGGGTTAGTATAGTGTTGGTAAATTCAGACATATTTAAAGTTCGATTTAATTGTTTAAATGCTGGATTGTCACAAGAAATATTGATATTTAAATCTCCAAGTAAAAATGTTTTCTTATTAGTTAAGTTTGCATAATTAAAAAATTCATTTAGGGTGGAAAAAATTCATTGATATTAGATTTAGGTGAACGATAGCAGATAATAATATTATAAAATTTGCATTTTTGAACTTCACTTTTAGTTGGTAAAGCCCGATGAACACTTACCACACGTGGGGCTTGGCTTTCAATTCATATTTCCGTTATGTGGATGCGGCACGGGGGTTTTTCATTTGGCCACGGGTCCGCTTCTTTTTTTTTCTCCGTTGGAATTTATTTTGTCTCATCACCAAATAAGTTTTTTCTTTGCTGCATCCTCATTTACTTCAATATTTATTCATACCCTAGTGCTTTCAGTAAAACTCCTTTACCGTCTTCGAGGGGACGTTTTGCTCCGACTAGCACGGACCGTGTCAGCCGGGCATTTCGGTGGTTCTCGCGGGCTGCTTCTGTCATCGGCTATCGCTTCTTCTTGGGCGTTGTGGCGCCATCTCTTGTTGGTCAGTGATCTCATTTTTCGAACTTTTTCATTTTTTTGCTCAATTTTAATTAAATTTTTCCAGCTGTTTCTCAAATTATTAGGGTCATTATGGTTGCAAACTTTTTGTCCTATTTTTTTCAATCATTACCGACTCTGCTATTCTGAGGTGTTTTTCGGATTTACAGCTTTTAATGATTTTTATATTTTCGAATTTAGGATATTTTTGGTTATCCAGACAGTATTGGATAAGTGCTATTTTTCTTCTTTTTTCTGCCAGTTTTTTACGTGTTGTTTTAATCTGTGTTTAAGCTTATTTTTGGTACTTCCTATATAAGCCATTGGAGGATTTTCAGTAATAGGAATTGAGTAAATACCTGCTTTTTCTAACATTTTTATTTTTTCATTTTTTATTACTATATTTTTGATGGTATTTACTTTTCCTCCAATTTGAATGTTATGCTTTTTACAAATATTATTAATTTCATTGGTAGTACCTTTTATGTAAGGAAAACCATTTAAATATTTGACTTCTTTTTTATTTACTACAGCATTATTTTTTATTTTCTTTATTACTTCTGTGTCCCATTTTTTTATTAAATGGTTAGGATAACCAAAGCTGCCTGCAATTTTTTTTATGAATTTAATTTCTTCATTGATGAACTGACTATTTTCAGAATGCGTATATGCTCTTTTAATTAAGGTTTTTATACTATTGCATTTTTGAGGATAAGGATGTGCTGAATTGTACGGGATTAGGACCGGAACGAATGAACTTTTCCGATAAACCCTGTATAGTAACTTATCTGTGGATTTGATAACCTGTACATCCAAAAAGGCTAATGCATTATTTTTTTCTATTTCAACAGTGAGTTCTATAGTTGGATATAAAGCGCTGTAACATTTTGTTAATTTTTTTAATTCTTCTTCGTTCAGTTTTGATAGAATGAAAATATCATCCACGTATCGACAGTACACTTCTGGTTTTTCTTTTAATGCTGTAGTAAATAAAAAAGAAGTCAAATATTTAAATGGTTTTCCTTACATAAAAGGTACTACCAATGAAATTAATAATATTTGTAAAAAGCATAACATTCAAATTGGAGGAAAAGTAAATACCATCAAAAATATAGTAATAAAAAATGAAAAAATAAAAATGTTAGAAAAAGCAGGTATTTACTCAATTCCTATTACTGAAAATCCTCCAATGGCTTATATAGGAAGTACCAAAAATAAGCTTAAACACAGATTAAAACAACACGTAAAAAACTGGCAGAAAAAAGAAGAAAAAACAGCACTTATCCAATACTGTCTGGATAACCAAAAATATCCTAAATTCGAAAATATAAAAATCATTATAAAAGCTGTAAATCCGAAAAACACCGCAGAATAGCAGAGTCGGTAATGATTGAAAAAATAGGACAAAAGTTTGCAACCATAATGACCCTAATAATTTGAGAAACAGCTGGAAAAATTTAATTAAAATTGAGCAAAAAAATGAAAAAGTTCGAAAAATGAGATCACTGACCAACAAGAGATGGCGCCACAACGCCCAAGAAGAAGCGATAGCCGATGACAGAAGCAGCCCGCGAGAACCACCGAAATGCCCGGCTGACACGGTCCGTGCTAGTCGGAGCAAAACGTCCCCTCGAAGACGGTAAAGGAGTTTTACTGAAAGTACTAGGGTATGAATAAATATTGAAGTAAATGAGGATGCAGCAAAGAAAAAACTTATTTGGTGATGAGACAAAATAAATTCCAACGGAGAAAAAAAGAAGCGGACCCGTGCCCAAATGAAAAACCCCCGTGCCGCATCCACATAACGGAAATATGAATTGAAAGCCAAGCCCCACGTGCGGTAAGTGTTCATCGAACTTTACCAACTAAAAGTGAAGTTCAAAAATGCAAATGCATTAATGCACGTTAAATAATATAACCTCCAATATCGGAAGTAAATTGAAATATTATAAAATTGATTTTCAGTCGTTAAAATTTCTATATTATAGTTAAGTAAAGTGAGATCATTGTTTACAGAGAAATCATGACATTGTTTTTGTACATAAACAGCAATACCACCCCCCCCCTTAGAATATGATCTATTAAGAAAAAATGTATTATAATGGTTTAGATGTATATAGTAGTCAGGCGTAGGGAACCAAGTTTTAGTTACACATATAATATCAATTTTAGAGTTAATTGATTGAATTAATGAGTCCACTAAAGTTATTTTATTGTAAAGTGACCTACCATTAATATGTAAAAGCTTTAATAAATTACCTGGGTTAGTAGATAAGATGTGGTTAATTTGTTGAAGTGAATAAGAATTTGGTTGCATTGAGATATAAAAAAAAAAAAAAAGAAGAAGAAGAAGAAGAAGAAGAAAAGTCAGATTATGTATATACATATATATACATGTATATATCCTGTTGTAAGTCAGTTTCCCCCTTTGTTACCCTTCTACAGGGTGTTCGTAAACTGTTTTGACAAAAGAAGAGGGGTGATAGTACCCATCAAGATGAACAATATTTACAATGGAACCTAGGGTAGCATTCCACTCTGAGTGTCAGAAAAGAGTAACTTCAAAATACGTCCAACAAGCACTAGTCGTCACCTCAGACGTCATTTCTTTCGTGCCGGAGAAGTAGCACATTGCCAGAACATCACTGCCAAGCATTTATCGTATGCAAATTGCCAAAGAAAAGACGCAGCATCGACAGTTGCAGCTGATTGGCTTATCAAGGTGCAGTAGACACTTCCTGATTGCCACATATCCCACACGATGGATTGGACATGGCGTACCTGTGGTATGGCCTCCACGCTCACTGGACTTAAACACACTAGACTTCTTCTTTTGGGGGCACATGAAATCATTGGTGTACAAGACGCCTGTGGACTCCGTGGAAGATCGTCGCTAGAATCGTTGTTGCAGCGGACAGGATAAACACAACACCAGGAGTCTTCGAGAGGGTGCGCTAGTCTTTCATTCGCCGGTGTGAATTATGCACCAGCACCCGTGACCGCCTGGACATCTACTTTGAGCCTGTCCCTGATCTCCATAAATGGGATTGTGCAACTTATGATGTCATTAATTCTCTTTCTTTGCACTGTTGAAAGTTCAACTTGGACATCTAACTTTACTCTTTTCTGACACTCAGAGTGGAATGCAACCCTAGGTTCCATTGTAAATATTGTTCGTCTTGATAGGTACTATCACCAATTTTCTTTTGTCAAAACAGTTTACGAACACCCTGTATAGTAATTAAGTCACACGCTACCCCCACTGTCCATTTTAATTTAGTAAGTACGGTTTTCTGTTTTTCTTCTTCTTTGCCACATTGTTCTTTCATATGTTGTACAAAACAAGTAACTTATATTATGATAAACGCAATATTACAAAATTATATTGAGTCAAGCAATATGTTGAGCCTCGAAACCATATTCTATCAAGTCTTCTAACATAATAATTTTTTTTAACTTCATGTTCATTCTTTGAATAAAGCTCATGTTGAGAAATGGCTTCCTGGCTTCTTAATTCAATTACTAATCAAAAACAACTATTATGGGAATTTTACTAGGAAATTTTTTATTTAAATTTTAAATTTTCGGAGAAAACTCTTCTCCTTCTTCAGGCTGTCTTTTTTTTTCTTTTTTTTTTTTTGTCACTTATTCCCGTCACTATCGCGGTTACTGTTAACCTTGACAGTTACGGTTAACTTTAAAGGTTACGGTTATTTTTCATCAAATCCTGCCAGATGTTAGGCAGGGAAAATCCTTTGTAGTCATTGATGATGGAATTTTGATTTTTCGCAATCTCTATTCGTTCTTTTAGCTTTCTTTTTTTGAAAATTGTTTTGGAAACTGATGACTTTAAGGGAATTCCAATCCATGCTGTGACTAGTTTCTCTAACATGCCTATCTAAACCAGTCTTGTTGGAGCAATTTTTTATAGCAGTTTAAACTACATTTTTTTTACCTTGCATTTTTAAAATATCTTCTTCTTTTTGAACTATTTTAGGGAACATTTTTTAAATTTGTTCTCTAAACTTGGAGCTTGCCTAATATTGTACTTCTTAAAAATTCTCTTTAAAGACTCAAATAAACCTTTGTGATTAGAATTTTTTTTTTTTTTGTGTGTGAATTTTACTTGTTGCTTTTGCGGGTTCTTCGTACCATTAAAATTGAGAAGCTTCTCAATTTCTTTTTTAGGATAGTTATTTTCTGCAAGTATGACTTTAAGTTCTTCTTTATGGGCTTCTTTCTTATCTGCTGTAGAAACTATTTCATTAGTTTTTTCTAAAAACTGACTTGCTACATTTTTCTTAATAGAAACTGGATGATAGGAATTGAAATCCAATAGTCTATTAGCATTCGTTGTTTTTTTTATACCAACTAGTGACAGAATTTTTCATCTTCATAATAGATATTAATATCTAAGAAGTTAATTCTTCTTTCTTTTTGAAGTTCAATAGTGAACTTAAGGGAATCATCTGATTCATTGAATGAGTCTAGAATTCTTTCTGGAACAATTTCTGAGCTATCTATTATAAATAAGATGTCATCCATGTATCTGCTATATAGGCAGAAGTATGTGGAGTTTTACTAGTATCTTTTCTTCTAGTTTTTCCACATACTAGTTAGCTGAGAGTGGGGAGCCCATAGCTAGACCAGTTTTTTGAATGAAATTTTTTTTCTCAAATTGAAAGTAGTTGTTCTGCAAAGAGAAGGTAAGCATTTTAAAAAATTCCAACTACCGGTAATATGTTTCTATGTTTGTTGTGAAAAACTATTAGGTCTGCCAAGTCTTTCGCTATAAAGTCTGTAAGTTGATCTATATTAATGTGAGTATACATAGACACTATGTCTAAACTACCCATAATAGGAGAATCTAATTTATGAAGAAGTTCTTATTTTTCTTTTAGCTGCATTGAATTTTTAATCAAGTTAGGCAGCTCTTTTAAAAGATTCTGAAGGTGTGACTTTAAAAAGTAGTTTAGATTTGAAAGAATTGATTTTTTTTTCAGTCAATTATTAGTCTAATTGGTTGGTGTTCTTTATGCAGTTTGACTATTCCATATATTTGAGGTAATCTGAACTGTAATTTTGAGAATTGTTTATAGTTTTCTGGAAGCTAGTTTTTCTTTATTTGAAGTGAAATAAGCTTTGAGACTTTTTTAATCAAATCTGGTAGTGGGTTTTCTTTTACTTCTTCATACATAGTTTTTTTTAGTTCTTCCATCTTTTCTTGATAATCTTTCTTATCCATAATAGTAATCAACTTACTTTTGTCTGTTTTCACTGCAACTACACTTTCTTTTTTTTTTCTGAAATCTTTAAGAGCTTTTAATTGACTGTTCTCAAAATTTTTTGAGGTTTCTTTACTTGCTTCTGGAATTTTGTAAGGCTATTATGGTAATCTTTTCTAAGGAGATCTGCTTTAATTTGGTCTTCTTTTTCTAAAGTGCTGCAGATGCTTTCCAATTCAATTACCAATTTTTCTGTATTTAATTTTTGGATGGATTGAAATTACATATTTTTTCCTTGGACAGATGAAATTACTTCCTTTATTTATCACTTGTAACAATTCTTGGCTAACTCTAGTAGCAATGTTGTCCTTTACATGACTAAGAACTGCAGTTTCTTTGTTTTTACTGGAATAGTTTTCTTAAAAAAATTCTTTTCTTTAAGGTTCAGCTTTTGAACAAATTTTTTATTTGTGTTTTTTATTCTGATTTTTAGCCAGTCCTCCTATTATGGGTAGTTTAGACATAGTGTCTATGTATACTCACATTAATATAGATCAACTTATAGATTTTATAGCGGAAGACTTGGCAGACCTAATAGTTTTTCACAACGAAGATAGAAACATATTAATTGGAATTTTTGAAATGCTTACCTTCTCTTTGCAGAACAACTACTTTCAATTTGAGAAAAAAAAATTCATTCAAAAATCAGGTCTAGCTATGGGCTCCCCACTCTCTCCACTCTTAGCTAACTATTATGTGGGAAAACTAGAAGAAAAGATACTAGTAAAACCCACATACTTCTGCCTATATAGCAGATACATGGATGACATCTTATTTATAATAGATAGCTCAGAAATTGTTCCAGAAAGAATTCTAGACTCATTCAATGAATTAGATGATTCCCTTAAGTTCACTATTGAACTTCAAAAAGAAAGAAGAATTAACTTCTTAGATATTAATATATATTATGAAGATGAAAAATTCCTCACTAGTTGGTATAAAAAAACAGTGAATGCTAATAGACTATTAGATTTCAATTCTTATCATCCAGTTTCTATTAAGAAAAATGTAGCAAGTCAGTATTTAGAAAAAATTAATAAAATAGTATCTACAGCAGATAAGAAAGAAGCCCATAAAGAAGAACTTAAAGTCATATTTGCAGAAAATAACTATCCTAAAGAAGAAATTGAAAAACTTCTGAATTTTAATGGTACGAAGAACCCGCAAAAGCAACAAGTAAAATTCACTAAAAAAAAACATTTCTTATCATAAAGGTTTATTCGAGTCTTTAAAGAGAATTAGTAAGAAGTAGAATATTAGGGTAGCTCCAAGTTTAGAGAACAAAGTTTTAAAAAATTTCCCTAAAATAGTTCAAAGAGAAGAAGATATTTTTAAAATGCAAGGTGTAGTCTATGAAGTAAAATGTAGTTGTGGACTATCTTACATAGGTGAAACAGGTCGCAGACTAAAAACTTGTATAGCAGAGCATAAAACTGCTATAAAAAATTGCTCCAACAAGATTGGTTTAAATAGGTATATTAGAGAAACTAGTCACAGCATGGATTGGAATTCCCTTAAAGTCATGTTTCCAAAGCAATTTTAAAAACAGAAAGCTAAAAAAAGGAATAGAGATTGAGAAAAATCAAAATCGTATCATCAATGACTGCAAAAGATTTTCCCTGCCTAACATCTGGCAGGATTTGATGAAAAATAACCGTAGCTTTCAAGGTTAACCGTAACAGCGGTAGTGACGGGAATAAGTGACAAAAAAAAAAAAAAAGACAGCCTGATGAAGGAGAAGAGTTTTCTCTGAAAATTTGAAATTTAAATAAAAAATTTCCTAGTAAAATTCCCATAATAGTTGTTTTTGATTAGTAATTCATGTTCATTTTGCCTGATAAACACATTACCATTACTCACCCAGGCAAAATGAATTTTCCCCTGCTGAAGAAAATTCCTTACTTTCCAAAATAACTGCTTATAGGAAGGAATAAGGTTTCATTCAGGTATATTTTAGTACCAGGTAGATTAGAATCCATATCTGAGTTCAGCTCTGTAGGTTTTTTTCCTTGCCAACCAATTATCTCTTGTGGATCTGGATTTAAACTGTATAATCACAGTGGAATTCCGAGTATTATACGAATTAGATTTTAGTGGATGAACAACATCAATATCCAAGGGCTGAAAGTTGAAGATTTGTATCTTAATTGCAAGTCTATCTATTTGATTTTTGAGTTCAGTAGCATTGCCTACTGACGTTAAGTCCATACCATGAATCTCTAAATTTTTATTTCGGTAGTACTGATTTAATTCATTAATTTCACAGGTCAAAGTCTGGATTTTCGTTGCTTAATGTCATCTTGTCTGATAACATTATCAAGAGTCTTTTTTAATGCAGCATTATCAAGTTCTGAGCATCTTTTTAAAATTTCATCATATTTACCAACAGCAAAGTCAGCTGTTTGCTTATTCAGGAAGATGCTTTAACGTCTGTAAATTCTGTTTTACACGTTCTGTAAAGTGGATACAGTCTGTGGTGGTGCATTAACTTATTCAATTATAATATAAATTGGTTAGAAGTCCTAAAGATGTTACTTACCGAATTGCGTGTTCAGTCCAGCGTAAGTAGTTATTGAGTTTCTTTGTCCAAAGTTGAATCTTGCTTCAATATGGTCAGTTGTTAGGGTTAGTTCGAGAGCCATTTCGTTATAAGTTGTACCCTACTTCGGATATGTCCAGATGTTAGGGTTAGCTCCGTTCTGGCTATGTCGACATCATATTGAATGGGTAAAGGTTTCCAGAAAATTTGAAATTTAAATATAAAATCTGGAAACCTTTACTCATTCAATATGATGTCGACATAGCCAGAACGGAGCTAACCCTAACATCTGGACATATCCGAAGTAGGGTACAACTTATAACGAAATGGCTCTCGAACTAACCCTAACAACTGACCATATTGAAGCAAGATTCAACTTTGGACAAAGAAACTCAATAACTACTGACGCTGGACTGAACACGCAATTCCGTAAGTAACATATTTAGGACTTCTAACCGATTTATATTATAATTGAATAAGTTAATGCACCACCACAGACTGTATCCACTTTACAGAACGTGTAAAACAGAATTTACAGACGTTAAAGCGTCTTCCTGAAGAACCTTGTGGTCACGTAATTGTATGTGAACTATATGATAGAATCACATGAGATATAATGTTTGCTTATGTTCATACAGTTCCTGTTTTAAAGCAGGAATGGAGTCAAGTTTTGCGTTAATTTCATCTAGCGATTACTTTAGCTCCAACGGAATTCCAGAATGAGAATTCTGAATTTTCAAGTTTATTTCATTAAGAGATTGCATAATAAGATCCTTATTTGAATTCGACACAGCACTAGAAGACGGCATTGCTACCACTGATTTATTGTTCTGTGTGGTTCTTTTTCTGTTAGCCGTGTAAAATAAATAACAGAATATCTGAATCTTATTTCAGAACACACTCACTGAGAAAACAAATAAATTTTAGTAAGTAATTAGTGGAGTGATCAGTAGATGACAGCACGAAACCCGCTAAACACCATCGAGTATATTACAACCCAGGTTGTAGTTCTGTTCAGTTACATATAATAAAAAAGAGTGAACTGCAAAATAGTCAACAAAAGTACTCAGCAGGTTCATGCCAATACAATATTCAACATAATCATCTTTTGTTTAGCACATGTGTAGAAATTCCACACTATATCTGGGTAATTCATAAAGAAGTATGCAGTTTCCAGATGCTGTAAAACAGTAACAGTTGAAGACACGGACCACAACTGTGAACCATTAGGTAGATGTACTCATAAAGTTTGTGTCCCGCTACTGAGGGAAGTGACGTAGATGATAGTGCACGTCATGTGACTAGTCAGTCAAACTGGCAGTGTCTGCAATGGAGAAGACATTTTGTGTTCTTGAATTAAACAAAACGGAATCTGTAACTGTTGTGCAACGGCATTTTTGGTCACGATTTGGAAAAAGAACCTCCAACCAGAAAATCTATCTACGATTGGCATAAAAATTTGAAACGACAGGCTGTTCGTGTAAACTTAAAAGTTCCGGATGACCGCGTGTATCAGAAAAAGATATCGATAGTGTTTGCACCGCCATTCAACAAAGCCCAGGAAAATCAATGCGTAGAGTGAGTCATGAAGTGCAGATTTCACAGCCCACTGTCTGGAGAATTTTGAGAAAGAAGCTGAAAATGATTCCATACAAGCAGTGTATCACAGCCACTATCACTGCACTTGATTCAGATATCTTAACTTGCATTTGGGCGGAAATGGATTACTGGCTTGATGTGTGTCGTGTGATTAAGGGTGCATAAATAAAACATCTGTGAATGTCTCTAAAAACACTTGAAACATTCCCCTACCATTCTGTTACAGGTAACACAAAATATCTTACATTGTTCATGTTTTATAGTGCGTTGAAACTGTATACTTCTTTATGAATCACCCTGTATAATGTTTGCTCACCCACGTTCAAGGCTGCTGAAATGTGCACCAAAATTATTAGTTTTTACTTCAATTCAGCCAAGGCGAACATTAATGAACTAATTTACCTTTTCACAATGGCAATCCTGATACTGAAGGCTCAACAAACCAAGGAAATAGGTACTGCATAACTAATAAACAAGGGAAATTTGACAGCGAGGAGCAGCACAAATACGTCTACAATGTCATGACTTTTCATTTAGACTTATCCTGAATTCAGTATGAACAGTTCCGTGCTCAAAAACCATAATTTTGGTTTTTCCCTTATTTATACTTAGTTTGAGTTTCATGCAAACTTTGTACATCTGGGACAGCATACTCTGCAGCTCTATTTTGCTCTCTGCCAACAGGACTGAGTCATCAGCATACAATCGGCACACACAGATATTACCAGGACATAAACCAGTATTGTCCATCTTGTCATCATTCATGCATGCATCAATAAATATATTAAACAGCCATGGTGACATTACAAAACCTTGTCTGACTCCTGCACCAATAGAAAACCATTTCGATAAAACACCATTCACTCATACGCAAGCACTACTGCTAGCATACATGGCTTTTACACTATTAAGTAAATTCCCAGTAACCCCATATTTATTCAATACCTTACACAAAAGTGTCCTATTTACTTGGTCATAAGCTTTCTCTAAATCTATGAAGGCAGTAAAAACTTTCTTACAACAGCCAGATACTTTTCAGTCATCATGCGTAATGCAAAAATTTGGTTAGTGCAGCCTTACACAAGGGAATAATGATAGCATCCTTCCAATCCCAAGGAAGCATTCCTAACTCCCAGCACAACTGGCTAATTTCAGTTAACCAATCAATTACAGAGTCACCACCATATTTCAACATCTCAACAGTTATGCCATCAACTCCTGCAGCCTTACCATTCTGAAGAGATATTAGAGCTTTACACACCTCTTCTCTATGACATCATCTGCTTCTGCCTCAGAATCCCCTTTGCTTTCTTGATCTAATAACTCACAGAAGTATCCACCCCATCTTTCACTTAACTCAATGGACTCCCATATTATTTCCCCGATCCTATTCTTCACACAACTTACAACTTTGTTTCCCCTATTTTTCCTGAGTCTCGTGTACTTCTAGAAAGTTTTTTTCTATCTTTCCAAAAAGCAGATTCATGCCTTTCAACCTTCTCCTTCCTATCTTTTGCCTTACTCTGGTGAACCAGCTTACTTCATAATTTACAAAATCCTATATAACAGATCATTTAATGATTTGCAAAATTCTGTATAACACATATCACAAAATTGCTGCTTCCAGATAAGAAATGGGTCATTTTGTATGAGTTGAACCACTTGGTGTACATTGCCATCACAACCATCACAAATTTAGATTTTTTTTTTGGGGGGGGGGGGGGTAACTACCCTAACTGGTGTTAGGAGATGCTAATTAAAAGTGCCTGGAAAATTTATTTCAGAAAATGCAAAATTTTCAAAATTTACATCATTTTGAACCCTAGTAAAAATAATGTGTATATAAACCTAAATCTCAAGAACACCTATAACTTTACATGTGTTTTGAATATATTTGGTATTAATTTAATGTATTTAGACACTTAAAGTAATATTTTTATATTTTCATAGATACTTAAACCTGAAAATATATATATATATATGAAATAGGCTTAACTGTAGATGACCTAAAACATTGGCTGATCTTTCATTTTTAAGCATTTTTCACTAAATTTTTGTAGTATTAAAATATTCAGTAGTTTTTCTGATGAACTGTCCATGAATGTGGTACCAGAGTTTAAATTTGCACTTTTTGCTTGATGATTACACTCAAGGGCTGACTATTGGCAGGGCATTTGGTCACATACCCAGTGTCCCTGATTTTTTTTGGGAGGGGCCTCTAAAATGATTCATAGTATATACTGTGTTGTACAAGGACTAATACTGTAATTTTTATCGTAAAATAATGTGAAAGGTTTTGAATTCCAGAAAAAGAAGGATGACATGTGCTTTGTACATTTGAACCACACCAAGGAATGAACCAATTGCTAAATGTTTTCCATTACTTAACTATTCATGGGGGTGTGCCTTGTAAACTGAATTTTTTTAGCAGTTTTAGAATATATAAAGAGTTATGCAAGTAAAATGAATAAAAAAAACCAGTGATAACCACTAGAACAGTGTGGAATATTTTTGTTTTGTGATTAATGAGCTCTTTTGTCAGATTATTTCTAATCATACATGCATGAAACACAAGGTAGATGAAGGCCTCTTCAATTCCCTTGCTTAGGGCTCTAAACTCTAAGTTTGCCCCTGATTGCATTGGCTAACTTCTGTAATTAATTCATCATCAGAGAGTGTGGTTTAAACATTCTGTTGGTAGGATCTTACAAAAACACTGCTTGCATTGCTGCATCTGCTTTAGCACTAACATGTGGACAAAAAAAAATTTCATATATATTATACTCTTCTTTCAGCACCAGTCTGACTTTCTTCCTTTCACAAGGACCCTACTCATCTTCTCCCACAGATAATAAGCACTTTTTAAGGACTTCAAAGCACCTCCACAATATTTTTAAGATCCTTACCAATTGCATATACAACAATGACAAGTACACAAATATACTTTTATGCTCGGCTTAACTACCCAAATTGAAGTATACTGATAAAGTTTACAATATTTTTCTATATAATTTCAGTTTGTGGATATAATAAATTAGAATTTGTGTAATTTAAGAGATAGTTCTGCTCACCAAATCAGAGTTCCTATCTGATAGTCATCATATGTGCAATGAAGGGTATGTAAACTGAAAAAATGTAATCACAGATATGAGTTCTAGATTTGAATTTTACACATAATCATCTCATGGTTTAAATTGCAAAACCAAAATCAAAGTTATGTATCCAAGATTTCAGTTTGGCACTTAATTTTCTCATGATATAACTGAATAATTATTTTTTGCATGTACAAAAGAGAAATACAAGAGTGAAATATCAGTACCAAGAGTTGGTGATGGGTCTTGTTGGGTGGAATCTGCTGGATTTGTTTAATTTAGCCCATGACCACTCACTTTTTCAGCAAATCACTTAACTTGTACTGCCCTGTGGTCACCCATAGGGGGTTTCAACTGACCTCACATAATGTCATCATCAACATAGCCAACCAGCAGCAGAAGTTCTAAGCACTACTTCATAACTTCTGGATTTTGCACAGTTGGTTAGAAAAAAGTACATTTTAAGTATATTTTTGGCAAAAACTAGGGAATTCTAGAACCCTACCTAAAATAAAACACTTTTAAGGATTTATAAGGACTGTAGGAAGCCTGCTTTTTACTCTGTACACACGTGGTGAGGAGCATCTGAAAGCTTTACATCTCTGATTTAATTTGTTGAGTGTTGTTGATAAATCATGAAATTCACTGCCTTTACTGCATGTAATTTTACATACCTCATCATTAGAATGCTCAGTTGAGCTGATTTTTCCTTTTTCAACAACACTTTACAACACTGAATACCCACTTTCAAAGAATAAGGGATGAAGAGGAATTTATTTTGAACATGTTGTTACCTAACTTTTTCAATGATTTTTTTCATATGCTATTTGGATTATGTTTATGTTAATCACAGCATGATTGTTATCTCTCTGTAAAGATTTCCAAGTATTCCAGCTTATGATTTGTATATATTTAGCTCTTATGCTGAAACATTCATGCTTAGTTTCTAAATGTGCTACTCTGAATCAGGGGTTTATCCAGGAATTTCTAATTAGGAGGGTGCTAAAAACATTTCAGGGGTGTTGAAAAAATTGAGAGGTTTGGATGAGAAGCTACATTTTTTGAAGGCTGAGCATTTTCATTATGAAATATTTAGGCTTTAAACTTCGAACTAAAAATGGGGAAAGTTTCAAAAATGGAGAACTGACAAATTTTTTAGTATATGTCAGGTGAATATTTACATTCTACCTTCCATTCTACTATAAACATGCAAATTCAGACCAATATCAATGCTATAGGACAGTTACCTTTAGTGTTTTTAAATTTTAAAGAAGGAATTGTGATAATTTTAGCATATCCTCACATCGGGAGTTGGCCCTAGAATTTAGCATATGTACAGGGTGTTAGATTAGAAATAGGATTCATGGACATGATTGTGAAAGGTAAGTGTTCTATAGCATTGATATTGAGTTTTTTATAGGTAAGAATGGCCAAAACCGAGAATCTTTTTTGCCCAAACTGTGCATGGTTATTTGTTTTTGTGCTGCTTTTATTTTTATTTATTATCTAAATGCTTTCCTGAAACAAGGCAGAAATAGTTACCACACTTTTCAGAATACTGGATGCACTATTTCTTCCAAAATCACCCTGTGTTTTATATACCAACGGTCATTATTATCACCATGAAAATATATGTATGTATGCTGCTATATAAAGATTGCTACATTAGTTTAAAAAGTTGTTGCTTCATCTAACAGTAATTTATATTCTTCTGTACTTTTGCTACAAAATGGCATTGTATTGTGAATGCTTGTATATACAACAGCATTCACGATACAATGGCATTTTGTAACAAAAGTACATTTAAACTAAAACTATGTTTATCCATTGTTAACTATGCGTGTGTGTTTATGAGCCGGGTTTGCTATCATGCTAGACATGTGTATTTATGCCCATGTACATACTTGTGCATTTGTGAGTTAATGATGTAAAATACAGTTTAAGCACATGCCTCGTGTGTTGTACATAGCAATCTGAATCATGTTTCGTGTGAAAAGCCAAGTTATAGGGAAAGAACCGCATTTCAGGACAAAACATCACACCAAATGCTTAAGACATCCATCAACAATCTGGGGGTGCAAATGCATAAATGCTGGTTACATTATTGCTGCTGCAAATTCTTTGGTGTATACAGAAATTTTGTAAACAAAATACAAAAATTGTATTCATTCACAGTAACATAAATGCTGTGGAGTAGTAATTTTCCAAAAACTCCATTTGTGAAACATGCAAATTTTGCTTGAACTTTAACTGGTGAAAACAGACTTTTATTTTGTAGCTTATGATGGAAGATGTCACCACATCTAACAGGTCATTTTGCACCACTTTATGATCTTTCACTAAGATCCTGTCCCTTTGCTATTCACCAACAATGTGTAGATATTAGATTGTTTGTTTCTTGGATGATATTTCTTTTTCAAATGATTCTTAGCAAAGCTTTAGATTTAAAAAAAAAAAAAAAAAAAAAAAAAACAATTCACATTCCCAGGAATTGTTTGTATGCCACAGAATACTGATAGGCTTTGACTTCGGCCATCTTACTACTAAGCAGCAGCAGTGTAGGGAGGATGACCATACAAACCAATAACAAAAACCATTGGCTGTATGAAAGGATGATAATGTGAGCAAATCCTGCAACCCATGTACACCACTGGCTGATGGACTGAGTGCTGTTTCTCTAGGTTGTTTTTATCAGTGGTATTGCAAATTACAAGGATTCAATATGATTGATAAGCTGCCATTTTTATGCAAAAAGTTTTAAGTTTTTTCTTAATAAAAATCTCTAAAGTGACATTAATAAAATTTTTAAAATGCCATTTCGATACACGGTGTGCAATAAAGAAAGTTCAACATGCAAGATTGAAAATGAAATAAAAAATAATCTGAAACTTTTCCCCAGAAAAATCCCATAAAATATTAATTAAGTTATGCCACTTTATTTCTTGATTAAAAAAAATAAAGGGCATCTTTTATTCCAAAAAAAATGGTAAGTAACATGCTCTGCTGAAATGATATTTTCACAAATTTTGTGCATGGTGCAATAATTCAAAAGTATTTTACATTTGCAAAAGTTGCAGCAGACTGAAATGAAGTGATATGTACATATAATGTGTATGCATTTTGTGGTTGCAGTAACTAACTTTAAATATGTTTTAAGAAAGAAGCTAAAAAAGTAACATGCTGCTATATACATAAAATTCAATTTAAAAATGAAAATTTATATCACTATGAATAAAAATACTTCAAGGCATAGCTGAGGAATTCATGTAAATACTAACTGTTATTGATTGATGTTCTACTTGTACATGGCAACAAAAAAGACTAATACTTAAAACATAAAGACACATATAAACATCTGTGTGCTACACATCTTCAAATGAAGGGGTTTTGAGATATTTTATGAGAGAGGTTGAAGAAATTTGGGAGAAGGGGCACTCTGGTTCTTTTCAGCATTTCTACAAATTCAGTCTAAAGACAGAAATGTTGCCATATTTTCCTACAAGTGTAATTTCTGTTTACAGTCATGTGCATATTTTTAATTACACACAATGAGACCAAATATGTACAATCAACATAAATTGGCAATGTAAATAATACTGACATGTTAATTTTTGGTATTTGGTTAAATGTATATAGTTAAAAGAAATCAGAATGTATTGTTATTCGATAATTGTACTTTTAGTATTTTTGAAAAGTTCATATTTCATAAAAAAGTATTACATCATCAGTTATCTTTCTAAATCTTGCTGATATGTCATGTGGTATATCTTCTAATTTTCATAACTATAAAAATTTTGATAAATGTTTTATGGCCTAAAATTAAGCCTATTTTCACTATTAGTTTTTGGGTTTAAGCAAACATGAAAAATATATAAACATTATCTAAAGTTTGTAATTAATGACATCATGGCTTCCTCTAAAGGAATTATTTAAACTAAAAGCTAATTGTAATGGAAGTTTAAATTATTTAAAGTACCTAAATACATCACCAGTGCTCTCTATGGTTTATTTTCTTTAAATTAAACAGAAAATATTTAAAACAAATAGTAATTTGTGAAGTTGTAATTATTTTTGTGCTTTGGTCGGCTGTTCAACACTTTTACATGCTTTTCCAGTCGGGTCATGCATTCTAGTTAGTACTAAAGCTCACATTTTTTTCAAAGAATTTATTTTATTGGATTCTTCATAACAAAGTTTGCGGCAATTCACCATAAGCAGGGATTTAACAACATTCCAAAAAATATTGATGTTGTTAAACTTAATCCTTTCCATTTCTGTGGGTCACCATAATACGTTGCTTCACCAACCTCTATTTTCTACATTAAGCTTAAGCTGCTACTAAGCAATTTGTTTCTCCGCTCCTGTGGTCTAAGCACTGGCTTTTGATTGTCCCAGTGGGCCAAGGGTTGAGCCCAGATGAGGCATGGGTGATATGTTGTTTGTCTTACAGCACTGGTTCTCCCTTCCCTGGAACCAGTAGTCCTAAATTAAAGATGTGTGACTGCTTTTTAACCCTTAGAGTCGCTCAGGGTGGTCATTAAACTAGCAGGGGAGGCATGAATTCTTTCTATTGTCCAACTGTGTCAAATAAATACTGAAATGTTTTAATAGGTTTATCTCTACATATATTTCAAGCATTTCAGTATTTCATTTGACATAGTTGGGAAACAGAACGAATAGTTAAAATTGGGATCTACGGAACAATGTGTTAGGCCTAACGAAAAATGTACATGATCATTTTCACCTCAAGATCAATTAGTCTGGGAAAGTTTTTGAAATTCTTCTTGTTGCAAAGGAAGCCATAAACCAGTGGTGTATACTTAAAGGGAGCTAGGGAGTCGGAGATGACCATCTTTTTTCCTTGAATGAATTTTTTTTTTATGAAATTTTCTGTGACGCATTTATTTTCATTCACTTAAATATCCACTAAACTCTGGGATGGTGAAATTTGAGGCTGCTATCTCAATGCGAAGCAAATGGATCTCTCTTGAAGTTCTGAGAATTCCACCAGAGAGTAGAGGAGAATCTCAGCTCAGCGAAGATTCCCTCGCGCTCCCGGAGATGCAAAGGTTTAACCTTGGAAACGGGAAACGAGGTTATTACACATGCTGGACTCCGAACAAGCCGCGGGAAAGCGGAGAGTTAAGACCATCTCTCGATTGTGGAGCGGACGGCAAGGTGTTTAAAAGTTTGCGAGTTAAAAAAACCACACGACACAACTTTACCAGCCTTATATTTTTGTTGTTTTTTCATAGTTTCAGTTAAGTTAAAATTTTGGTAAATTGAGCGTGTATTTTTATATTAAGCGTGACAGAATTGCACAATTGTATTATAGATGATTTGCAGGGATGTCCTTTCGGAAGAAAAAATTACGGGGAAGAACTGATTATAAATAATGAGAGACCAAATTCTGAATGAAGTCTTACTGCAAAATACAAAGATAAAAATCGTGAATACACTAGGAACTTTTCAGATTCCGTTTATCCTAAATCTCTGTGGTTAGCATGTTCAAATGTAAATAAATTTTGCTGGCCGTGGCAGCTCTTCAGCCCTGTGTGGAAAAATCACTGGAGCCAAGAAAGACTTAGTGGTTAAACTCTCTTCAGTCAAATAAGCTTTACTGGAACAGCTGAGAAATGATCCCCAGTTTAATTTCCATAACGCTGTAATAGAATTTTTTTTTTTTTTTTTTTTTTTGTCCAAACGAGATCTCTAGAGTTCATGCTTAAGTTAACTGAATGTAATTATTTAATTAGTAATGCAAATTAATTGTCATATATAATTATATTATGATGTACATGCCTAAAACGTTCTTAAATTTGCAATGCAAATTTTAATGTTGTGGTGAAATTAATTTTTTAATGTGTGTTTGTATCTGTACTCCTTCGATTTACAACTATACACTTCGACTCACCCTAAGACACTGAAGCGAAAGGTACGTGAAACCTACCTCCGCAACTAAAAGTAGTTCCCAACATTTTCCGTAAAAATCAACGCATTTATTGCCCGAATCATACTTTATATTGTCCTAGCTGTTTACTCATAAGTACATATAGTTATTTTAGTCATAAATCTAATAAAAATGATATATTTTCTGTAATGAAGTTTTAAAATTAGACCAACCACGCTTGCGTAGATATGCAGTGTTTGGGAGACATGCCCCCCCCCCCCCCCACCACCATTAATCCTTCCTGAGCAGGAGAAAGAATGCCATGAAGGGGCTGCTGCAACGGGGTGGTGACAATCGCTCCTTACCCATCAAGCTGGTGTTATGTGGAGGCGGGTGGGGATTTGGAGACAGGAGCGACTTTGGTTGGGGTTGTGCATGTCATTTCAGTAACTCACTCATTCTTTTTCCGACATTCAAATAGCTGTTCTCATTTACTGGTATTTTTGTCTCATATTCTTTGATTTTTCGATTGGAAGGAAACAGTAGCTTGTATTTTAAAATCTACAAGTGAAACGCAGTTCATTGTTTCACTGCGCCTTTCAGTCATTTCTGTAATTATTGTCTTATCTTTTTATTTTGTGATCGAAACGATAGCGATGGCGTCAACGAGCGCAGGTTCTCCTGAACGATTCTTTTTGTCAAGTGTCAAAGGAAAGCCATTGCAGAGTTCTGCGAGAAGAAGTATTTTAAATGTCTATTCGAAGCTTAGAGAAGAAAATCCACTGGAAAGTATCAGCAGCATTGCCGATAAAACTGTGAAGTTGACTGGAGTGTCATGTTCGACGATCTTCCGAATTATAAGGCCGGCGCAGCGACCGGAAAACATCCTTCCACACACCGTAAAAAAGACCAGGTGCAGTCTATAAAACCCGTCTATCACGATATGACAATTTTACACTGTCATGCATTCGTTGGAAAGTACATTCCTTTTACACGAGGAATGAAATTCCTACTCTCAACAACCTTTTGCTGGACATTAACAACGAGCGAGATATTTTCCCTGAGAAAATTGGTAAATCAACGTTGAATCGACTGCTTAAAGACTTGGGATTTTCCTTCAAAAAGCGTGCCAGACAGGCAGCGCTAATTGAAAGAGCAGATATTGTTTTGTGGAGGAGAAACTATCTTCGAGACATAAAAAAATATAGAGACCTGAAGAAAAATATTTATTATTTGAATGAAACTTGGGTGAATGCGGGACACACAAGGACCAAGGTGTGGGTCGATACAACAATTAAGAGCAGCCAGCAAGCGAAAAGAAGCAATTTAACGACTGGTCTTATAAGTCCCAACGGAAAAGGCAGCCGCCTTATTATAACAATCGCCGGGAGTGAAGATGGTTTTGTCAAAGATGCAGCAGATGTCTTCGTGGGCAACAAGTCCGGCGACTACCATGAAGAAATGGATGGTAACCATTTTGAAAAATGGTTTGAAACCAAACTTTTGCTAAATTTGAAACCTAACAGCGTTATAGTGATGGACAATGCTCCGTATCATTCGGTAAAAGTGGAAACGGGACCCACAAAATCATGGACAAAAACGAAAATTCAGCAGTGGTTAACAAGTAAAAATATTGCCTGGGAACAAGACATGTTGAAAATTGAACTGATGAACAAAGCTGACGTCGTAAAGAGCAATTATATGATGTCTTTCGAATTGACACTATCGCCCGTCTTGCGGGTCACACAGTTTTATGCTTGCCTCCGTATCATTGCGAAATGAATCCGATTGAACTTATATGGAGCCAAGTGAAAGGTCACGTTTCAGGGAAGAAGAACAGCTTCAAAATTAAAGACGTTAAAGAACTTATTCGAGAAGCAATTAACCAAGTGACTGCAGAAAGATGGCAAGCCTGCATTACCCATGTGGTGAAAAAAGAAAGCGAACTGTGGAAAATGGCTGGTATCTTTGAAGAAATAATGGAAAGCCAAAATTTAATTATTAATATTGGAAATTCAGATTATAGTGATTCCGATGACTTGGAGGATATGAGAGGTATTGAGGAAATGGACTAAAATGACCGCTAAAATAGAGCAAACTTTTACAGAACTTGGGAAAAAATGTAATTCAGATTATTGTTATGATAAATGTTGTGTAATCATTGTCAGAATTTTTATGTGCAAATAAATAAGAAAATTAAAAGAATAAATTCAAAAAAGAAAAAGATACATAAAATAAAGAAACAAACAACATCAGCAAAACATCATGAAACACAAACACACGCGTACACACATCCATGTCGGTGTGTATGTGTGTGCCAGTGGCGGCTCGTGGTGTAAAATGCTGGTGAGGCGAACGGTCTTGATGTAAATGTAAAACAGTAAAACATATGTTATTGAAAAATATATAAATTCGTATAACGTTATACGAATATATATATATATATATATATATATATATCAGTGGCGTAGCAGGGGGGTCGTGGTTTGCACCCCTTATTAGGCGAGACAGCTTTTTTCTAAGTACGTTTTATAGATAATTTCCCTATTTAAATTCTTTGATTTTTATATAACTCGGAAAGCAATATAATTTCTTGATAATAGAAGAGAAAGTAAAGCAAAGCGGCCAAAGAAGTTGCTTTATTAAATTTTTATTAAAACAACTATAATTTATTGCATTTTCTTCATTTTATTAAATTAGCTTCATTTTGTATTAATATTCAAGATGTGCGTACGTACCAATAGGAAAATATTTGTTGAAGCGCCCCCCCCCCCCAAATTGTTATATGCACTTATGCACAGTTATACAGCAGAAGCGCAGAACCCCCCCCCCCCTTCAAAAAGTTTCATGTCAAAGGCAGTATCCCCCATTAGATATCTTTGAAGTCCTGGGTTCGAGTCGGCTGAATCATTAAAATCCGCTGAGATTCGGAATTTAGCCCTTATATACAAATATTATTCAACAGTAATGGAATAAAATTATAGAAATATATGAAACACGGCGTGGGGAGTCTTTCTTCACGAAAAAAATCCAAAAATTTTAGAGAAAAAATGTACATATACCTCTCTATATATGTGTGTGTGTAATATACGCTACTTTTGCAACAATATTTTTATGAAGACAATTATTCGATAATTTTACAACAAAGAAAGAAATATTTCACCAGTATTCTTTTATGTAATACACTTGAGCGAAAATACGCAATTTGCGCAGTTTCTTTAGCTAGTCAATGCGTCACTCACATCCCAACGCCAATCGGAGATCCACTTCTTAAAAAATTCAAAGTAAATCATTTGAATATAATTTTTTTCTCACGAAGTGTTTCTTGAGCTTGAATAAAAGTCACAGTTCGATTGGCATATTAGTGAAGGTGCATTTAGCACGGGTCACAAACTGAAGTCCAGGCTCGTGATAACTATGTACAGGAGAAGTCAAGCTAAGGAAGTACATTTCTATATAAAAAAAAGTATAAAATAATTTAAACCTGGAATTAAAAACAGAGGAATACGAAATTAATTTGCTTTGGGCTCGAACAGAATGCTTTCAGTTTATTTTTTATAAATAAGTTCAATTCTGCGATCCTTTTTGGCTGCAAATTTGTCTATGATCAGATCATAAAATGGTTGAGTAGACATTAGATGGTTCAGCAATTCTTTCTCGATTGAAATTTTAGCGAGTGAAGACAAACGATCTTGTGCCGTTGTATTACGGAGGTAAGTCTTAATTCTCTTCAAACAAGAAAAAATTCCTTTCAGCAGAAGAACTTGTTGACGCCAGTGTCAATACAAGAGAAAATCATTTGTAGGCTTCTGGTAACACATCTTTCAGCTCGTTTTCTTTCATTGTTTTCAAGGTTTTCTGAAAACTGAGTTCCCTGAAGTTGTGATCATTATATAAAAAATCTAATTCGTTTTTTAGTCGTTGTGTGTCTGTAAAAATGTTTGGATAAATTTTTTTGAGTGTTAAGGGCACTGGATGGAAATGACTCTGAATAACTATGGTATTTTGAGCTGTCAACTAGCTGCAGAAACTCGAGCTTTCCCATATCTTCAAATCTGGTATTTATTTGGACTTTTATATATTCATGAATACACTCCATTAAATCATTCTGTATCGTTTTAGATTGTCCAGAAAAGAAGCTTCGTATTTCTTCAAAATGTGCTTTTAATTCTCGGATGCTCCTACGAAGTAACATTTGGAACATTTCCTTGAAATTGCCTTTATTTAATGAGGAAATAGTTTCATCATGTCCTCGAAAAGGCAGTTCTTGCTTGCTTAGAACGACAACTAAATCGATTATATGTTCCATAAAAAGCCTATTTAGTCTGACCTTTTCATTAAACTTGACTTCACGAAGAGCAGCAATTTTCTTTGAGCATATCAGAAATAGTGTTTGTTTTTTCCATTCGTTTTAGACCTACGTGGTTAGTTCTATGCTCTTTAGAGCTTTCGTGCAATTTTGCACTACGAGAAAAGTTTTTTAGATCAAAATAACCCGTTGTATTCCACACATTTTTCTTATTGCTCAAAAGTAAACATGGCCAGCAAAAGAGAGTTTGCTTGTAATAGCACCAGAAAGCCAGGGGAAAATCTCGTACTATGATTTATTGAAAGACCTAAAAAACGATTTGCCGCACTTCTTATCTTTAGATATTGAACTTATTATAGGTGTCGGTCTTCCAGATATGAGAACATCCTTGTTATCATAATCTTTCCAGTGTTTAAAAGGAATTTCTTCCAGAACACAAATCACGTCGTTTGTTGGGCCATTCATATTTTCCAACAAAAATCAAAATATGCTGTTTAGTAACAATAACAAAATAAAAAAAGAAAAACTCAACATTACTATGAACTAGCAAACACCCGCAGAAGAGAGGATTGAAAACACACTACAAAAAGTTAGATTCAAATACACTCTGACGAATAGTTAAAGCTACGTAGAAATCTTCGTACTCCAAAGCTTATAGAGGCGAACGGCGTCATCGCCTGTGAAACCACTTTTCACAAGGGTCATCTGCTCATTTTCCCGCGCCCATTGGATACACAATCCTTGGGTTCTCCAATAACAGCGGAGATGCGATTCCAGTTTAAGCGAAATGGAGGGTCGCCTCAGAAATTTCCTTTCTCTTACTGGAAGTCCGGCACCTCTTTAGGTAGACCTCGGACCGTGGGGGTGGGGGTTCAGTCTGTAGGGCTCTTCTCTGATCCCCAGTTCCCAAAACCGACTTCTCATCGAGACGATTCAGCCGGTCGCCTCTCAGCGCTTAAAACATGCAGCTAGCTGCTTTGCAAAAATAATGATTCATTCCTCTTCTCGAAAGCCTTTCTTTAACCTAATTCATGAATCACAATGTGAATTTCAGTGTTTCATTTATCCTGCAAAGTTCTTATACCTTTGTTACGGACAGAAGGTTTTTTTTTCTTTCACTTTGCGGAATTTCAGGTGAGGCGGCGCCTCACTTGCCTCATCTGACGGGCCGCCACTGGTGTGTGCTCGTGTATATACTGAGTGGCATATTAATGGAATGAAGGTATCCGCCTTTCCCAAAATTTCCCCACTTTGATTTCTTCTAATAAAAAAAAAAAAAAACATATATATATATATATATATATGAGGTAAGGAGAAAAGGAGAAGATCTCATCGAACTGAAAAGTGGACATCTCTTCTACTATCGTGGGACAGATACTGGCAGAACTAGTGGTGTTGGATTTATAATAAACAAGAAACTGAAGGATAAAGTGGTAGAAGTTGAAAGTTCCTCTGACAGAGCTGCACGACTCGTTATCCAACTATCGAGAAGATACCAGGCTCAGATTATTCAAATTTATGCACCCACCACAAATCATCCTGAAGAAGAAATTGAAGAATTTTATGAGGAAATTCTTCATCTAAATAATAAAGGTAAGCAGCACTTGAAGATAATTATGGGAGATTTCAATGCAAAAATAGGGCAGCGGCAACAGAATGAAACTTCAGTAGGTAAATTCGGTCACGGCAACAGAAACCAGCGTGGAAATACTCTCGTTGAGTTTGCAGAGGCAGAAGGGTTTTTCATCTTGAACTCCTTCTTCAAGAAAAAGCCACACAGGAAATGGACATGAAGACATCCAAATGGGACGACAAGTGAAATTGATTTTATTATGTGTAACAAGAAATTCGTCATAGAAGACTGCAGTGTGCTAAACAAGTTCAACACAGGTAGTGACCATAGATTGGTGAGATGTAAGATGCACCTCAACACTAAACTTGAACGTGGCAAGCTCATAAGACAAACAAAATCTATTGACATAACCAACCTTAAAAAACACCATAATACCTTCAAGTTGGAACTGAAGAACAGGTTCTCTGCTTTAGAAGGCCTAACATCGGAAGAAGTGGACATCTCTGAAGTTAACAGAAAAGTAACCAAAGCTCTTATGGAAACAGCAACAAAATTAGCTGGGTCTAAGAACAAGTTGCATGTAAATAAATTATCAGGAAAAACGAAAATGTTGATGCAAAAAAGAAGAGAGATGAGGACAACTAAAGAAGATGTGACTTCCAAAGTGGAATATATAGAGCTATGCAAGACAGTACGAAAAAGTATCACTGAAGACGTAAGAAAATTCAACTGTGAACTAGTGAGGAAAGCAATTGAAAACAACCAAAGCCTAAAGATAGCAAAGGGACATCTCAGTAAGGGAAGAAAACAGATTATGGCACTGAGAAAAGAAGATGGTTCTGTAACAAGAAATAGAGGCGAAATTTTGACAAGAGTGAAAGATTTCTACTCCAAATTATATGAAAGGGATGATACATGCACTCCAGACATCATGAAAGATACCAGTGCCAGAGTTCCTCCAGTCCTTCCAGCAGAAGTTGCACATGCAATCAAGAACATGAAGCGGGGAAAAGCTCCAGGAGAAGATGGAATTACTGTAGACATCATACAAGAAGCAAGTGGAGAAATCGAAACAGTACTCGCCCAAATTTTCACTCGATGCCTTAATGAAGGAAAGATTCCTGAGGATTGGAACACCGCTACAATGATCCTGCTACATAAGAAAGGTGACATTGAGGATCTCGGAAACTACAGACCTATCAGCCTCCTATCAGTAGTTTATAAAATCTTCACTAAAGTTCTTTCACACCGCTTGAAGTTAACACTGGACATGGCTCAACCGAGAGAACAAGCTGGATTCAGGAGTGGCTACAGCACAATAGATCATATCCATGTGCTGAGAGAACTAATTGAAAGAGCGAGGGAATATGAACTTCCATTGTGCATGGCTTTTATCGATTATGAAAAAGCCTTTGATTCGGTGAAACCATCAGCAGTTACAATGGCTCTGAAAACCTGCGGTATTGAAGATGCATACATTAATATTATTAATAACATCTATGAAAATGCAAGTGCAAAGATTAGGCTGTTTGAAAATACAACACACATAAAAATTGGAAAGGGAGTGAGACAAGGTGACACCATATCTCCGAAGCTCTTTAATGCCACATTGGAGGGTGTTTTTCAGTCACTGAGCTGGGAAAACAAGGGGATAAAGATTAATGGAGATTATCTAACCCACCTTCGTTTTGCTGATGATGTAGTCATTTTTGCAACTAGCCCATCAGAGCTGCAGAGTATGATCCAGGAACTTGCTGACAAGAGTAAAGAAGTGGGATTAAAAATGAACTTTCAGAAGACAAAAGTGATGTTCAATGCTTTTACAAGAAATGAAGATTTATCGATTGATGGAGAAAAGCTGGAGATAACAGATACGTACGTTTATCTTGGACAGCAGATATCAAGTGAGGGTCACATTGATGAAGAAATTAATCGGCGTACAAAACTTGCCTGGAGAGCTTTTGGAAGAAACAGCATAATTTTCAAGAGCAATATGCCATTATGTCTTAAAAGAAAAGTGTTTGATCAATGCATCCTTCCAGTGCTTACGTATGGTGCAGAGACGTGGACCTTAACTAAAAGAGACATACAAAGGCTGCAGACAACTCAAAGCAGCATGGAGAGGTGCATACTTGGTGTAACCAGGAGAGATAAGAAGAGGAACTCGTGGATCCGAAAAATGACAAGAGTGGAAGACATCATGATCAGAGTTAAATCCCTGAAATGGCAATGGGCTGGACATACTGCCAGAAGGACAGATCATCGATGGACAGCCGAAATTTTAGATTGGATTCCAAGGGACAGGATGAGACCCAGAAGAAGACCACATGGGAGATGGGTGGATGAAATTCGAAAGTATGCAGGGGTGACATGGAGGAGACTGGCACAAGACAGATCGTTGTGGAGGAAACTTGGGGAGACCTTCGTCCAGCAGTGGATTGATAATGGTTGACAATGATGATGATGATGATGATATATATATATATATAGTAACCATAAGAGCGGCATCGAAAGAATCGCCGATAAAAGTTTAAAAGATGAGACAAAAATTTACTCGGGAAGTTTTCAACATATTCGGGCGAAATTTAAAAGGTAGGCTCAGACTGTTGCTAAACATCATACGATAAAATATCAACGAATTTAAAGCATTATTGAAAAAAAAAAAATCCGCCCGTTCAAACGCCCTCATCAGCAACAATTAAACCGTAGAGAGTGAGTGACGGTGCTAATGAGTTGATGGGGCAAGTGATTGACAGCTCCAAACAGCAGGACACAGTGGGGAGTGACGCGCATGAACATAACTTTCGGCCATCCCCAGAGCTCAGTGAGTGCGTAGGCTATGTACCTGTACTTTCAGTGTCTTAGGGTGAATCGAAGTATAAGTATAGATTACTCACCTCTCGGAAACAGCATACGCCACTGCCACAAACCCTCTTACAAAGTCATTTCTTCGAAAAAACATTGCGGATGGATTTCCATGGTGCCTCAAGCAGCTCTGCGTATCAATGCGCTTTGTTTGCATAGGGCCTGCTCACACCCATCATCGCGGGGCTGAGAAACTAGATCAACCGATAAAGATGACATTGAAAACATAGGATGAAAAAGAAACCTTACGATTTGAAACATTTTTCTTTCCAATTAGAATATATTTGAAACATGAAATGGCGAATAAATCTACATATGACGTAGAGAACACAAATTCGCGTCTTAAACAAAAGACCAACTGGATAATTCTTCAGTTTACCTCTAACCTAGGTTTTATAAACTTTTCCCACGCTATATGGAATATTAGGCCCCTACAGAACCTAAAAGTGAAGTCTTTAGGTGGGGCTGAGGCACATTTTTTTTTCTACGAATTTTTAAAAAATTCGCTAAGCTTACTCGTGCAGCGTTATTTGCGATTTTCTCTTATATGCAGGAGGGGTGTCAACGCAATCGGGGGCACTGGGCTCGATCATTTTCTTGGCCCTTTTCACACTGACTTAAATTTCCAAAGTTTTGCAATAAGAAAAATATGTTGCTTTTACAAACGATAATCTGTCGATAAAAGCACTCAGAAAAGAAATAAGTAACGAAATTTGAATTTAATAAGGCAGCTGCCAACTGAAACTAAAATTAGCATTTTAGCTTTATATCGAAACCAAATGAACAGAGCAATTTGTTTCCTAAAGCTAAGCATCAGTGATAACGTATCAAAGTATCAATAAAAAACTATAAATTAAGAATACGAACATACCATAATACAATGGCATGTTCATATTATGAACATACCATTGTATTATTCTTAATTGAGAAATTTTTATTGGAAAATCTGGAATTTTGCTTCCTGACTGTTCTGCGTTATGTGCTGCTTAATTTTTAACCTCCAAACCTTAAAATTAGAAAAATCACACACACACACACACACACACACACACACACACACACACACACACACACACAAATCGCCACCAATATGGAGCCTTTGTTTGGGTCGGCCCACCCGTTAAGACACCGCTGATATGCAGATCTTCTTTGTTTATTAAAATATAACTGATAATTAATTCTTCAGTTTGCATTAGGCGACATTTGAAATGCAAATTTTCCTCATCCAAAGAAATCTGTTGATTACAAGTAGAGTAGGATGCTGTTGAAATCATACAACCATGGCGCTGGGCAAAAGCACTTGCAGTGGTTGACGAACAAGAAACCGTTTCGACGAACTCAAAAAGCGTGAACGAATAGCCAGGGCGAAGATCAGATGTCGACGAAGTGGAAGAATTTCCTAGAGTTGACAAAGCCATGGTAAGAAATAAAGACATTCTTTTACAATAGGAATACCTCAAACAAAGCACTACTCAAACTTTGCATGAAAACGCCCAGAACTGAGCGGAAACTCTGAAACCTTTAGCACGGAAATGCCGAATCACTTGCGATGGTAAGCACTACGCGGAGTAAAAATTAGCCCAAACTTTAAAAATTCACACACACACACACACACACACACACACACACACACACACACACACACAAAAAAAAAAAAACCCGCACCTGCCTCAGAAACGAATTGCAAAAGTGGCTAATTCTGCGCCATAGCAACATATGAAAAAAAAAAAAAATCTGATCCAAGACGAACTGAAATGAATATTGAGTAGATCGCAAATGAGTTTTAGCTCTGCGTACCAAACCGCTTTGTTTGCATAAGCCCTGCTCACATCTTACATGGCGGGGCAAAGAAACTAGCCCCACCGCTAAAGAAAGACAATGAAAACGGAATCTTACGATTTGGAACAATTTTTTTCCATATAGAACATATATTTGAAACATGAAATGGCAAACAAATCGATGTATCACGTAGAAGACACAAATTCGCGTCACAAACAAAAGACTAAATGAAGTCAATATTGAGTAGATCGTAAGTTAGTTGTTTCTGAATGGATAATTTTAATGTTTCTGAATCATTTCTTCCATTTGGTTCAAGCACGCATTTCCATGCTTTCAGAACAAAAGGAAATGCGTGCTTTGTCCCGGTATATATGTTCACATTCGACAGATTTCGGAAATGATAATGCTGATACTTTTGTTGTTTATTTCTAAATAAATAAAATCTATAATTGATAATTGCATTTTATGCAACGCAGTAAGCAACTCACCAGCTATACGAAAATCCGCCTTTCGGGCAGCAGAAGACACATAGATGCTACTATTCATTAAATTAAGTTAACTATTTATTTAAAACCTTGAATAAAAATAAACGCTTGAATATTTATTCAACTACATCTCCACACAAATATAAATAACTTACTATATTAACGCGCACACACTCTATATCGCCGACATAATTGTTTTCTGGTCAGAAACTAAACTGCGTAAATTACTTACGTCAACAAGACGGGTATTCAGGCAACGCTCGCTACAGCAAACGAATAAAACAGTTAGTGCAGCGCCACCTGCAATTCTGTTAAACATGCGCTGAGGCTTCTAGTTTAAATGTCGTGAACTCCGACAGTCATAGTTTTTATAAGAATTTCTAACAACTTTCAAATTACTTTCTGCATTATTCCTTAATATTCACAGAATGAAAAATGAATTATATTTCACTAATGAAAAATAATATAATTGAAGGACAAAGAGTTCTCAATCAACGTCGTCAGTCTGCATTTTGTTGAGCAATTACAGGTGAGCGTATGGGAGATGCTAAGTTCACAATGCCAGGATACCATGCTGACGTCATCAGATGATATGCTTCTACTAAGGAGGTTATATTACTGGAGACACCACTGACTCTGCCGCCATAGGGGGCTAATCTGTGGTGTGACGTCACGAGCAGGCAAAAACGAACTAAATTATACCGTTGATAAAACAGTAAGCTTGTGTATCATTTATAAAGATTATTGAATTACTCATTTTATCTGTTTATACGCTTAGAAGCTTTTGTTCCATTGGTTTCAAAGCAGCTTCTTTTCTGCGGCTGCGTCGTGCCTGCTCATGACGTCATTTGCAGCACGGACGGTGACTTATGGCTGCCAGTGCTGCGTAGATAGGAGTGGTGTCTCCAGTAATATAACCCCCTTGGCTTCTACTATTAATAAACTTTTATAATATCATTACGGGCAGAGTAGATGTAAACATTGTCTTCATTTGATCAATGTGGAAGTAAAGCAGATGCAACACATAACCAAAGAATATCTAAGCTTTATATTCCTTGAATATATATATCTTGCTCCATTTCTTTATACAAACGCTCCTATTATAAGCACTATTCACTGAACAGTTTGCTTTGTTTACTTGATCATATAAGTTGTAGTAATTACCAATGTATGGGGGTACTTTAACACAGTTCAGAAGTCAATATTTTTCATGTAGGTTTCGAATTTTTTACATAAAACATTTAGGAAAAAAAAAATTCTGACTGCAAACATTTGAAGCAGACGGGGACTGCCAAATCAAAAATTAGAAACATCAGTAGGATATTCCTTGTATTTTCAGTAAATACAATGGCTGGGGGGGGGGGGGGGGGCTCGAGCAGAAAAAATATCCTTGCCAATTTTTTTTTTTTACATGTGTGGAAGGCAACATTTTAGCAGGGCACTGAATTTCTATTTAAACTGCTTTTGCCTAAAATGAAAAAAATATTCACCAGTTTCAATGTGACTAGTATGTGGACTTTAATCTCAAAACCTATATCAGGAAACTACTTTTAGGTTTACAAAATATACGAATAAATTGGCAGGCCACCGGTATAGAATGTTATAGAACAAATATTTTGATTTTTTAATGGGGCCATCATCGCCACTGCACCTCCGTTGGGATTCATTTTTTTTATTGATTAATTTTGTTCTGATTGCCATACTTCCAGTCATGTATCTCTTTGGTTATTGGGTGGCGAAGCCACACGACACGGCTCGTTGGACCCTTCGATGTGGTTTCTGATTTGGAAAGTTCGTGAATTGCGATTTGGATTTCGATCAGTAGGTAAGTTGTTTTTCCGTTAAATATCGAATATAAATTAGATTTATAATATACCCAATGCTGTATTCCGAAAAAAACAATTGCCTTCGGAAAATGTTGCTTACGGTCTGGTAAGTTAAAATTTCGAAACAAATTATTTCCCCACATTAAGCTACAAATGTGCTCCATTCGTTTCACAATTCGAAAATAAGGCTTTCACATAAAAATCAATGAAACCGGTATGGAAAACAATAGTATCTGATGGAAGAAAGAAGTTTTTCAGTTGGGTTTTTAATCCCTCAGATATTGCTGTAAACGGAATCGTGAGCTTACGCCCTCTGGTTTCAGACTTGTGCATTAAGAAAAACATGAATTTATATGAGAAACATTTCGCACCGGAAACACTCTCCAACACAAAGAATTTTTCAAATCGGACTCTTAGAAACAGAGATAACGACAAAAATAAATGTGACTGGTGAGAAAACCATGCATTATTTTAAGAAGAAAGTATTCTCAAAAGGTTTTTCCATATGAGCGGTATCGGTCCAAGAAAAAAAAATGATTCGAGTTTTCAGGAGCCCAGATTTTGCTACAAATACATCAGAAGCAGAAATTAACACTTATGCCCTGGTGGCCAAACCATTCTTTACCAAACATTAGAAATTATGTGAAACATATTTTCCATCAGGTCTTGTATGCGATACAGGAAGAATTTTCCAAGTCAGAGTTTTATAAGCAGAAATAACTCAGAAAATGCAATTTACCTTTGTGCCCCCTAGCGGAAAGTCTATGATTTACTTGAAAATTTTTAATTTATAGGAAAAACATTTCGCATCGGAAACACTATCGAACAAAGAAGGAATTTTTCAAATTGGACTCCTAGAAGTAGATATATTGACAAAAATAAGATATACATCTACGCCCGCTGGCGTAGAAACCATGCATTATTTCAAGAACAAAATGTTCCTAAAAGGTTTGTCGACATGAGTAGTATCAGTCAACAAACTACTTTTTTCAGTCGAGATTTTAGAAGCTCATATTTTGCTGCAAATACATCAGAAGCGGAAATTAAGACTTACGCCACCTGGTGGTCAAACCATTTTTTACAAAAATTAGAACTTATGTGCAAAGGATTTCATATTAGGAGCTGTATCCGGTGCAAAAAGAATTTTTCAAATTGGAGATTTAGAAGCAGAGATATGGGGGGAAAGCAGTTTACCTTTATGCCCCCTTGTGGAAAGTTTATGAATTAATTGAAAATTTTGAAATTATATGAAAAACATGTCACACTGAAAACACTATCCAACAGAGAAGGAATTTTTCAAATCGGACTCATAAAAGTAAAGATATTGGCAACAATAAGATATACATCTACGCCCCTGGCGGAGAAACTGTGGAATATTTTAAGAAAATATTCCGAAAAGGTTTATCGACGTGAGTGGCATCAGTCCACGAAAGAATTTTTTCAATCGATATTTTAGAAGTTCAGTTTTTATGGCAAATACATCAGAAGCAAAAATTAACACTTACGCCCCTGGTGGCCAAAGTATTCTTTACTAAAAATTTGAAATTTATGCAAAAGATTTTCCATCAGGAGGTGTATCCACTGAAGAAAAAAATTTCAAATCGGAATTTTAGAAGAAGAGTTATCGGGGGAAAATGCAATTTACTTTTATGCCCCTAGCGGAAAATCTATGCGTAATTTGAAAAAGTAACTATATCTAAAATACTCAACATTAAATGGAATAGAAAGATAAAAGAATTTTTTCAATCGGATGTATAGAAGCAAATATGTGGAATAAAACATATTTTTGAATTCGACATCATCTGCATTTATGCCCTCTAGTGGCGAAATTGTACATCGTAAAAACAAAACAAAATAAAGGATCATCATTCGCATATTTCAAGCTTCCCAATGCAAAAAGAATTTTTCAAATGGGATTAATAGTTGCAGAGATATCGTGGGTACGGACGGACAAAGCGGTAACATAAGCACAATCTAAAAAGAGTGGGGGAAAAATTTATAGTTCATAAATGATGAGCATAGACTGTAACAACAGGAAAGACAAGGGAAAAGGCCAAAATGGCCTGACATAGCCCTATACTCCCCGTAGAAGAAACAAAGTGCAGACACATCAAGTCAGCAATCAGAAGACGTTTTGCCAATCTTTTCCTTTTTTTTTTTTTTTAATTATTGAAGAAGATAGTTTGAATTTTTTTTAAACAAATTAAAATTATTTAAGCTAGTCAGGTTGTTAGGTAAAGAATTCCAGTATTGAGGGTCTCTATAATTTAAAGTAAGTTTAATTGATTCCGTTTTTGGAAAAATAGGTTGTAATTGTAGTTTATTCCTTGTTTCATACGAATGTGCATGTGTGTTAAGAAATATGTGTTAAGAAATATATCTGAATTTAAATTATATTTAATTCGTTTGAACATAACTTTACCAAGATTAAAATAATATAGTTGAGTAATAGCAAGTATATTATATTTATTAGGATATACTTTTGTTCTAAAATTTATTGAAGGTCCAGTATTAGAATGTGATTTGAGATCAATTAGTCTAATAAATTTATTTTGTAGAATTTGCAATTTATTAATATTGTATTGTCATTTGTCCCCATAATTGTATGCAGTAATTAATATAAGTTTGAAATAATGTGTAATACAATGAGATCAATGTTTTTAGTGCCGCCCCGGTGGCGCAGTGGTCTAAGCGCTGGCCTCTGATCATTCGTCCGTAAGGGGTCCGGGTTCGAATCCCGGTGAGGCATGGATGTTGTGTTTGTCTTACGGCACTGGCTCTTTCCCTTCCCTGGAACCAGTGACCCTAAATTAGGGACGGGCGACTGCTTATAGCCCATTGAGTTGCTCACGGTGGTCGTTAAACCTCCAATCAAAAAAAAAAAAAAAAAAAATGTTTTAGTTGTTAGTTCAGTCAGGATATTATTCACTATACCAATATTTCTGGATAGTTTAATTAAAAGAAAATCAATATGCTTATTCCATTTGCTGTTAAAATTTATTGTAGTTCCCAGGTAGTTGAATGAAGGTACTATATCAATTCTTTTATTATTAAAGGATATTTGTTCATTTGGTGTTAAAGGAGATAACATATTAGCAAAAATAACTGCTTTAGTTTTATTAACATTAATTATTTATTAATTCATTAGAATTTACCCAGTCAGATATAATTTGCAACTGTTTATTACATTCTGTTAGTATTTCACCTAAGTTTTTTTTCCTTTTATAAGAACATCTATATTATCAGCATACAGAAAAAGATCCATATGAGTTGACAGCAAAAATAAATCATTAATGTATACAGGGTGCATAAGAAAGTCCCTTTAGCCTGAAATAACTTGCCACGGAGAGAGGTACAGTTATGCAAGTGAGATAACGGTATGGTAAAGCAACTATGCCTGATCGAATACAACCAATAGCAGCGCCCCTAGTGCCAAAATGTGGAAGTTAGCCATTGCAAATCGAAAACAAAAAGAGATAGAGCAAAATTTCCAATTACAAAGTTGTAGAGCATCAATTGGTTAGTACAGAACAACATTTGTTTCACACGAATAAGATAAAATGTTGCCTGAATACCCTAAAATGTCCAAAATCGATGCGCAACGATTCGAATCTGCATATTTACATTTCGCAAATGTAGCCGTATGCAAATGCCGATTGGGACGTTGTACCATACCTATGATATAAAAACCAGCAGCAGGTTGTACCCTGATCAGAAGTTTAGGTCTATGTACACTGTGTGAGAATCGGGAGCTTCACTCACTCCCAATATTGTAAGATGGTGCTTATTTACGGCAAATGCCAACGGACAGAGATACCACCAACTATTACAGGATATCATACCTGACTTTTTAGATGACATTCCCCTGTCCATATTACGTTCCTTGTGGTTCCAACATGACGGTGCCCCTGCACACCAGCCAGCAGCAGTGCGACGCTTTCTCAGAGATTGTTTTGGGCAACGAATCATCTGGTATGGTAGTGCTGTTGAATGGCCTCCACAATTGCCGGACCTCACTCCATTGGATTTCTTCTTCTGGGGTTATGTAAAAAATCAGGTGTATGCAACAGTGCCTACAAGTCTGCTGGATCTACCTGGTCGTGTTACAGATGCTTGGAATAGTGTGACACCTTCCATGCAGGGTTACTTTCACGAATACAAATGTGTATCGTGGGCAATGGTGAACTCTTTGAACATACTCAACATTAACTTTTTATCACTGTGCGCCAGTTTGCCCTTTTTGTTTTTGTTTTGTCTGACATCATCAAACTGTATTGACATAAGTACGCATTTATGCAATAAATTGTGTGTATTTGCTCATACCTATGCCTGTTTCCTTCAAACGTTCACACAAAAGGTCGTGTATCGATTTCGGACATTTTAGGGTATTCAGGTAACAATTTTTCTTATCCGTGTGAAACAAATGTCGTTTTGTACTAATTAATTGATGCTCTACAACTTTGTAATTGAAAATGTTGCTCTCTCTCTCTTTTTGTTTTGGATTTGCAATGGCTAACTTCTGCATTTTGCCACTAGGGGCACTGCTATCGGTTGCATTCGATCGGGCATTGTCGCTTTACTATACCGTTATCTCACTTGCATAACTGTACCTCTCTCCGTTCACAAGTTATTTCAGGCTAAAGGGACTTTCCTATGCACCCTGTATATTAAATAATAAAGGGCTGAGTACAGAACCCTGAGGTACTCCTGATCTCATAATTTGAAGTGAGGAGTGATAATGCTCAATTTGTGTATATTGTTGTCTGTTAGTCAAGTAATTTTTTGAAAAGTGAATACCGTATATACTCGCGTATAAGTCGAGAAATTTGGGACAAAATTAGAGCTTCAAAGTAATGGGGTCGACTTATACGCGGGGTCTAAAAAAATCGAAAGTCCAAAAGTTCTTCCCGTGAGGCAAAAGGCAATCCATCCCAAAAGAAATAAAAATGCCGATGCAGTATTAATTACGAAATCGCAACCCTCCAAAAAAAAAAAAAAAAAAAGAAAGAAAGAAAGAAAAACCACTGATATGGTAGAATTACGAAATCGTGACCCTCCGAATTTCTCCGCGCTTTGAAAAGTCTCCTCTCTCCTGGCTTTGCATATCCACAGCGCAGTCACAGCCGCGCATAGAAAGCTCCGCCCTTCCGACTACCAGTTGATTGCGCTGACCTTCAACGTAACGGAGCCATGCGACAGCCAGTGTTAGGTGTTGCTTGTTCTTAATCGCACGTGTTTTTCTTGTTCTTAATTGCACATGTCTCGCTTCTCCTATTATGGGTGACACGGATTGTGTAAAGAAACGGATGTCCTATAACGCAGGATTCAAGTTGAAAGTGGTTTCTTTTGCAGAAAATACTAACAACTGTGCTGCTTCATGTCAATTTGGCATTAACAAAAAACTGATTCGAGATTGGCGTTAAAAAAACGGACTTGGTGAAAATCGCAAAGGACGCTGCGCCGTGGAACGACATCTTTCCCAGAGCTGGAAAGTGTCTTGAATGATTGGATTGTGGGCTGCAGACAAAATGGTTACATTGTAACGCGAACTGGTATACGTTTGCGAGCAATGAAGCTCACAAAAGATGAAAAGTTTGCAGCCGCAAATAACACTTTTCGTGCCTCACCAGGTTGGTGCACAAGGTTCATGAACCGCTATGGGTTGTGTCTCGCCAGCGCACCAAAATTGCACAAAAGTTACCTCGTGACCTCGAAGCAAAGATAATGGAATTTCAAAAGTATGTAATTCAAAAGAAAAAAGAGACTGCTTTTGAACTTTCCCAAATAGGGAACATGGATGAAACCGCCATGTGTTTCGACCTTCCTGGAAATAAGACGGTGAACCGAAAGGGCAAAAAAAATATCTTGATCAAAACGACTGGCCACGAAAAATCCAGTTTCACGGTTGTTCTTTCCTGTTTGGCCGACGGCAGTAAGCTACCTCCAGTAATTATTTTCAAACGCAAAACTCTGCCGAAAAGCGTTGTCTTTCCGTCTGGTGTGCTCGTTCGTGCCCATGAAAAAGGATGGATGAACGAATCCGGAACAATTGACTGGTTAAAGAATGTGTGGAACAAATGGCCAGGTGCACTTTTGAGGAAACCTTCTCTTTTGGTGTGGGATATGTTTGTTGCACACCGTTGTGCAGAAGTGAAAAAAACTGCAGAAAATTCAAAAACAACTCTTGCTGTCATCCCAGGTGGGTTGACATCTGTTCTTCAACCACTCGATGTCTGCCTTAATAAGCCCTTCAAGGACAATGTGCAGAGGTATTGGGCAGATTGGATAAGTTCCGATTTGCTGACTGAAACCAAAGGCGGAAATCTAAAGAAGCCGGATATCGTTTTGATTGCGCGATGGGTCAAGGATGCTTGGGTTGTGATACCTGCGGAAATGGTCGTGAAATCAATCAAGAAATGTTGCATTAGTAACAAACTTGATGGCACAGAGGATGATGAGATTTTTATGAGTGATGATGACAGTGATTCTGATGACACAGGCATAGATGGGAATACTGATGTTTATGATGATGCGCCGATGACGGAGAAAGACTTTTTGAACTGTTTGGCGAGTCTGACTCAGAATCGGATTTTGAAGGGTTCCGATGAAGTTATTGGATATGCAAATTAAATTTAGTATTATATATATATTTTTTTGTTTTCAAATGTTTTTGAATAAATTCATTGAAATTTTTTTCTCATTCTGGGATCGACTTATACGCGAGTTTCCGATTTCTTACGATTTTTTCCCTCTGAAAGTGGGGGGGTCGACTTATACGCGAGTATATACGGTAAGTATTACCCCCAATTCCTATATTTTGTAATTTAGAAAGAAGAATATCATGATTTAAAGTATCAAATGCCTTTGATAAATCCAGAAATAAAGCTATTGTTGTATATTTTTGAGTAAAATTATTTTGTATAGCATTTTGAAGGTATAGCAATGCTAATTCTGTAGATTTATCTGCTAAAAATCCAAATTGATACTGACTGAGTATCTTATATTTTTGAAGATAGGAAATTATTTGAGTATAAATTAATTTTTCAAGGATCTTGGCAAAAATTGAAAGATTTGCTATAGGAAGATAATTATTTGCTTTATGTTTTGAACCATTTTTGAATTTAGGAGTGATTTTGGTTACTTTTAAAACATCTGGAAAAATTCCTGAATGAAGTATAGAGTTGTAAGTTGTTAATAATGGCTCAACAATGACATCTGCAACATACTTAATAACCCTGGGGGGAAAATCATCATAACCTGGTCCTGAGTTGATGTTAATTTGTTTAAGTATATGTAAGAGTTCAGCTCTTGTAATTTCTTGCATATAAAATGTATTAAATCTGAATGTACTGGATAAATATTGAGTAAAGTGGATGCTAGACATATTCAAATTTTGTTTGATAACTTGTAAGATAGATATAAAATAATCATTTAAAATGGTGGTCATTTCATCTTTGTAATTTTTTGGTCGTCTGAGTTTGTTAAATGTTCAGGCGTTACTGGAGTATTATTTTTTCCGAGTAATACATTTAGGTGTTTCCACATTAATGTTGGTACATTAAGAGAGAAAATATGTAAATAGTAATTATGTTTGAGTATTCGTATATCTGAATTTAATTTATTTCTATAAGTTTTGTAGTTATTAAAATCTGTTACTGATTTGCTTTTCAGAAATTTGGTATACAACTTATTTTTTTTTTATTTATATGATTCAGAAGCTGATTCATTATCCAGGGCTTACATTTCTTTCTCACTCTATTACTCCTCCAGGAAATTAAGAAAATTTGATCATATAATTCCCTTTAATAATTTGGAAAATGCATTGTATACAGTATTTGGGTTATCGAGTGAGAGTATATCGTTCCAGTTAATGGTATACAATATATTACGGAATGTTTCTAAATTAATGTTGTTAATTTGTCTTGTTCTATAGTATACAGTATTTCTTTTTGTTGGGAAGTTATGGTAATAGAATGTGAAAATAGGTAGGTGGTCACTAATGTTATAGTGTATAACACCCGAGGTTATCTTATCAGGAGATGCATTAGTAAGTGATAGGTCAAGGGTGGTTTCCAACTGTATAGTGGTCCTAGTTGGGGTTAGTATAGTGTTGGTAAATTCAGACATATTTAAAGTTCGATTTAATTGTTTAAATGCTGGATTGTCACAAGAAATATTGATATTTAAATCTCCAAGTAAAAATGTTTTCTTATTAGTTAAGTTTGCATAATTAAAAAATTCATTTAGGGTGGAAAAAATTCATTGATATTAGATTTAGGTGAACGATAGCAGATAATAATATTATAAAATTGATTTTCAGTCGTTAAAATTTCTATATTATAGTTAAGTAAAGTGAGATCATTGTTTACAGAGAAATCATGACATTCTTTTTGTACATAAACAGCAATACCACCCCACCCCTCCTTAGAATATGATCTATTAAGAAAAAATGTATTATAATGGTTTAGATGTATATAGTAGTCAGGCGTAGGGAACCAAGTTTTAGTTACACATATAATATCAATTTTAGAGTTAATTGATTGAATTAATGAGTCCACTAAAGTTATTTTATTGTAAAGTGACCTACCATTAATATGTAAAAGCTTTAATAAATTACCTGGGTTAGTAGATAAGATGTGGTTAATTTGTTGAAGTGAATAAGAATTTGGTTGCATTGAGATATAAAAAAAAAAAAAAAGAAGAAGAAGAAAAAGAAGAAAAGTCAGATTATGTATATACATATATATACATGTATGCGTAACATCACAGCCTCTCCTTGACAAATGTCAACCCCGCCTTCTCGTGGTACATCCTGTTCCCACTAAAGGGGCTCTGACGACCGCCAATAGCGGTATAACTATACCATCGGGATTAGAGGAAATGCTATCCCACACTCACCAACCCGCTTGGCCAGCGTGGTGAGTTATGGCCAAACCCCTCCAAAATGACTCCACAACTTAAATCTTGGCCCTCAGTCTCCGGCAGCTGGAATGTACCTGGCCAAGGCAGCGGCCAGTGCGACATGAAGGCAGAGGGTGCTAAGAATCCCCGGAGGACCGGACTAGGCTGCCATCTGATGCTGACCTTGGCTACGTACAACGGACGCTCCCTATCTTCTGATTCAAGGCTTCTTGAATTGGAAGAGGAACTACAAAGGATCAAGTGGGACATCGTCGGGCTAAGTGAGGTAAGGAGAAAAGGAGAAGATCTCATTGAACTGAAAAGTGGACATCTCTTCTACTATCGTGCGACAGATACTGGCAGAACTAGTGGTGTTGGATTTATAATAAACAAGAAACTGAAGGATAAAGTTGTAGAAGTTGAAAGTTCCTCTGACAGAGCTGCACGACTCGTTATCCAACTCTCGAGAAGATACCAGGCTCAGATTATTCAAACTTATGCACCCACCACAAGTCATGCTGAAGAAGAAATTGAAGAATTTTATGAGGAAATTCGTGATCTAAATAATAAAGGTAAGCAGCACTTGAAGATAATTATGGGAGATTTCAATGCAAAAATAGGGCAATGGCAACAGAATGAAACTTCAGTAGGTAAATTCGGTCACAGCAACAGAAACCAGCGTGGAAATACTCTCGTAGAGTTTGCAGAGGCAGAAGGGTTTTTCATCTTGAACTCCTTTTTCAAGAAAAAGCCACACAGGAAATGGACATGGAGACATCCAAATGGGACGACAAGTGAAATTGATTTTATTATGTGTAACAAAAAATTCGTCATAGAAGACCGCAGTGTGCTGAACAAGTTCAACACAGGCAGTGACCATAGATTGGTAAGATGTAAGATGCACCTCAGCACTAAACTCGAACGTAGCAAGCTCATAAGACAAACAAAATGTATTGACATAACCAACCTTAAAAAACACCATAATACCTTCAAATTGGAACTGAAAAACAGATTCTCTGTTTTAGAAGGCCTAAGATCGGAAGAAGTGGATATTTCTGAAGTTAACAGAAAAGTAACCAAAGCTCTTATGGAAACAGCAACAAAATTAGCTGGGTCTAAGAACAAATTGCATGTGAACAAATTATCAGGAAAAACCAAAATGTTGATGCAAAAAAGAAGAGTGATGAGGACAACTAAAGAAGATGTGACTTCCAAAGTGGAATATATAGAGCTATGCAAGACAGTACGAAAAAGTATCACTGAAGACGTAAGGAAATTCAACTGTGAACTAGTAAGGAAAGCAATTGAAAACAACCAAAGCCTAAAGATAGCAAAGGGACATCTCAGTAAGGGGAAAAAACAGATTAAAGCACTGAGAAAAGAAGATGGTTCTGTAACAAGAAATAGAGGCGAAATTTTGACAAGAGTGAAAGATTTCTACTTCAAATTATATGAAAGGGATGATACATGCACTCCAGACATCATGAAAGATACCAGTGCCAGAGTTCCTCCAGTCCTTCCAGCAGAAGTTGCACATGCAATTAAGAACATGAAGCGGGGAAAAGCTCCAGGAGAAGATGGAATTACTGTAGACATCATACAAGAAGCAAGTGGAGAAATCGAAACAGTACTCGCCCAAATTTTCACTCGATGCCTTAATGAAGGAAAGATTCCTGAGGATTGGAACACCGCTACAATGATCCTGCTACATAAGAAAGGTGACATTGAGGATCTCAGGAAACTACAGACCTATCAGCCTCCTATCAGTGGTTTATAAAATCTTCACTAAAGTTCTTTCACACCGCTTGAAGGTGACACTGGACATGGCTCAACCGAGAGAACAAGCTGGATTCAGGAGTGGCTACAGCACAATAGATCATATCCACGTACTGAGAGAACTAATTGAAAGAGCGAGGGAATATGAACTTCCATTGTGCATGGCTTTTATCGATTATGAAAAAGCCTTTGATTCGGTGAAACCATCAGCAGTTGCAATGGCTCTGAAATCCTGCAGTATTGAAAATGCATACATTAATATTATTAATAACATCTATGAAAATGCAAGTGCAAAGATTCGGCTGTTTGAAAATACAACACACATAAAAATTGGAAAGGAGTGAGACAAGGTGACACCATATCTCCGAAGCTCTTTAATGCCACATTGGAAAATGTCTTTCAATCACTGAACTGGGAAAACAAAGGGATAAAGATTAATGGAGATTATCTAACCCACCTTCGTTTTGCTGATGACATAGTCATTTTTGCAACTACCCCATCAGAGCTACAGAGTATGATCCAGGAACTTTCTGACAAGAGTAAAGAAGTGGGATTAAAAATGAACTTTCAGAAGACAAAAGTGATGTACAATGCTTTTACAAGAAATGAAGATTTATCGATTGATGGAGAAAAGCTGGAGATAACAGACACGTATACGTTTATCTTGGACAGCAGATATCAAGTGAGGGTCACATTGGTGAAGAAATTAATCGGTGTACAAAACTTGCCTGGAGAGCTTTTGGAAGAAACAGCATAATTTTCAAGAGCAATATGCCATTATGTCTTAAAAGAAAAGTGTTTGATCAATGCATCCTTCCAGTGCTTACGTATGGTGCAGAGACGTGGACCTTAGCTAAAAGAGACATACAAAGGCTGCAGACAACTCAAAGCAGCATGGAGAGGTGCATGCTTGGTGTAACCAGGAGAGATAAGAAGAGGAACACGTGGATCCGAAAAATGACAAGAGTGGAAGACATCATGATCAGAGTTAAATCCCTGAAATGGCAATGGGCTGGACATACTGCCAAAAGAACAGACCATCGATGGACAGCCGAAATTTTAGATTGGATTCCAAGGGACAGGAAAAGACCCAGAAGAAGACCACATGGAAGATGGGTGGATGAAATTCGAAAGTATGCGGGAGTGACATGGAGGAGACTGGCACAAGACAGACCGTTGTGGAGGAAACTTGGGGAGACCTTCGTCCAGCAGTGGATTGATAATGGTTGACGATGATGATGATGATGACATGTATATATCCTGTTGTAAGTCAGTTTCCCCCTTTGTTACCCTTCTACAGGGTGTTCGTAAACTGTTTTGACAAAAGAAGAGGGGTGATAGTACCCATCAAGATGAACAATATTTACAATGGAACCTAGGGTAGCATTCCACTCTGAGTGTCAGAAAAGAGTAACTTCAAAATACGTCCAACAAGCACTAGTCGTCACCTCAGACGTCATTTCTTTCGTGCCGGAGAAGTAGCACATTGCCAGAACATCACTGCCAAGCATTTATCGTATGCAAATTGCCAAAGAAAAGACGCAGCATCGACAGTTGCAGCTGATTGGCTTTTCAAGGTGCAGTAGACACTTCCTGATTGCCACATATCCCACACGATGGATTGGGCATGGCGTACCTGTGGTTATGGCCTCCACGCTCACTGGACTTAAACCCACTAGACTTCTTCTTTTGGGGGCACATGAAATCATTGGTGTACAAGACGCCTGTGGACTCCGTGGAAGATCGTCGCTAGAATCGTTGTTGCAGCGGACAGGATAAACACAACACCAAGAGTCTTCGAGAGGGTGCGCTAGTCTTTCATTCGCCGGTGTGAATTATGCACCAGCACCCGTGACCGCCTGGACATCTACTTTGAGCCTGTCCCTGATCTCCATAAATGGGATTGTGCAACTTATGATGTCATTAATTCTCTTTCTTTGCACTGTTGAAAGTTCAACTTGGACATCTAACTTTACTCTTTTCTGACACTCAGAGTGGAATGCAACCCTAGGTTCAATTGTAAATATTGTTCGTCTTGATAGGTACTATCACCCCTCTTCTTTTGTCAAAACAGTTTACGAACACCCTGTATAGTAATTAAGTCACACGCTACCCCCACTGTCCATTTTAATTTAGTAAGTACGGTTTTCTGTTTTTCTTCTTCTTTGCCACATTGTTCTTTCATATGTTGTACAAAACAAGTAACTTATATTATGATAAACGCAATATTACAAAATTATATTGAGTCAAGCAATATGTTGAGCCTCGAAACCATATTCTATCAAGTCTTCTAACATAATAACTTTTTTAACTTCATGTTCATTCTTTGAATAAAGCTCATGTTGAGAAATGGCTTCCTGGTTTCTTAATTCAATTACTAATCAAAAACAATTATTATGGGAATTTTACTAGGAAATTTTTTATTTAAATTTTAAATTTTCGGAGAAAACTCTTCTCCTTCTTCAGGCTGTCTTTTTTTTCTTTTTTTTTTTTTTTGTCACTTATTCCCGTCACTATCGCGGTTACTGTTAACCTTGACAGTTACGGTTAACTTTGAAGGTTACGGTTATTTTTCATCAAATCCTGCCAGATGTTAGGCAGGGAAAATCCTTTGTAGTCATTGATGATGGAATTTTGATTTTTCTCAATCTCTATTCGTTCTTTTAGCTTTCTTTTTTTGAAAATTGCTTTGGAAACTGATGACTTTAAGGGAATTCCAATCCATGCTGTGACTAGTTTCTCTAACATGCCTATCTAAACCAGTCTTGTTGGAGCAATTTTTTATAGCAGTTTAAACTACATTTTACCTTGCATTTTTAAAATATCTTCTTCTTTTTGAACTATTTTAGGGAACATTTTTTAAATTTGTTCTCTAAACTTGGAGCTTGCCTAATATTGTACTTCTTAAAAATTCTCTTTAAAGACTCAAATAAACCTTTGTGATAAGAATTTTTTTTTTTTTGTGTGTGTGTGTGAATTTTACTTGTTGCTTTTGGGGGTTCTTCGTACCATTAAAATTGAGAAGCTTCTCAATTTCTTTTAGGATAGTTATTTTCTGCAAGTATGACTTTAAGTTCTTCTTTATGGGCTTCTTTCTTATCTGCTGTAGAAACTATTTCATTAATTTTTTCTAAAAACTGACTTGCTACATTTTTCTTAATAGAAAGTGGATGATAGGAATTGAAATCCAAAAATCTATTAGCATTCATTGTTTTTTTATACCAACTAGTGAGGAATTTTTCATCTTCATAATAGATATTAATATCTAAGAAGTTAATTCTTCTTTCTTTTTGAAGTTCAATAGTGAACTTAAGGGAATCATCTAATTCATTGAATGAGTCTAGAATTCTTTCTGGAACAATTTCTGAGCTATCTATTATAAATAAGATGTCATCCGTGTATCTGCTATATAGGCAGAAGTATGTGGGTTTTACTAGTATCTTTTCTTCTAGTTTTTCCACATACTAGTTAGCTGAGAGTGGGGAGCCCATAGCTAGACCAGTTTTTTGAATGAAATTTTTTTTCTCAAATTGAAAGTAGTTGTTCTGCAAAGAGAAGGTAAGCATTTTAAAAAATTCCAACTACCGGTAATATGTTTCTATGTTTGTTGTGAAAAACTATTAGGTCTGCCAAGTCTTCCGCTATAAAGTCTATAAGTTGATCTATATTAATGTGAGTATACATAGACACTATGTCTAAACTACCCATAATAGGAGAATCTAATTTATGAAGAAGTTCTTATTTTTCTTTTAGCTGCATTAAATTTTTAATCAAGTTAGGCAGCTCTTTTAAAAGATTCTGAAGGTGTGACTTTAAAAAGTAGTTTAGATTTGAAAGAATTGATTTTTTTCAGTCAATTATTAGTCTAATTGGTTGGTGTTCTTTATGCAGTTTGACTATTCCATATATTTGAGGTAATCTGAACTGTAATTTTGAGAATTGTTTATAGTTTTCTGGAAGCTGGTTTTTCTTTATTTGAAGTGAAATAAGCTTTGAGACTTTTTTAATCAAATCTGGTAGTGGGTTTTCTTTTACTTCTTCATACATAGGTTTTTTTAGTTCTTCCATCTTTTCTTGATAATCTTTCTTATCCATAATAGTAATCAACTTACTTTTGTCTGTTTTCACTGCAACTACACTTTCTTTTTTTCTGAAATCTTTAAGAGCTTTTAATTGACTGTTCTCAAAATTTCTTGAGGTTTCTTTACTTGCTTCTGGAATTTTGTAAGGCTATTATGGTAATCTTTTCTAAGGAGATCTGCTTTAATTTGGTCTTCTTTTTCTAAAGTGCTGCAGATGCTTTCCAATTCAATTACCAATTTTTCTGTATTTAATTTTTGGATGGATTGAAATTACATATTTTTTCCTTGGACAGATGAAATTACTTCCTTTATTTATCACTTGTAACAATTCTTGGCTAACTCTAGTAGCAATCTTGTCCTTTACATGACTAAGAACTGCAGTTTCTTTGTTTTTACTGGAATAGTTTTTCTTAAAAAAATTCTTTTCTTTAAGGTTCAGCTTTTGAACAAATTTTTTATTTGTGTTTTTTATTCTGATTTTTAGCCAGTCCTCCTATTATGGGTAGTTTAGACATAGTGTCTATGTATACTCACATTAATATAGATCAACTTATAGATTTTATAGCGGAAGACTTGGCAGACCTAATAGTTTTTCACAACGAAGATAGAAACATATTAATTGGAATTTTTGAAATGCTTACCTTCTCTTTGCAGAACAACTACTTTCAATTTGAGAAAAAAAATTCATTCAAAAATCAGGTCTAGCTATGGGCTCTCCACTCTCTCCACGCTTAGCTAACTATTATGTGGGAAAACTAGAAGAAAAGATACTAGTACAACCTACATACTTCTGCCTATATAGCAGATACATGGATGACATCTTATTTATAATAGATAGCTCAGAAATTGTTCCAGAAAGAATTCTAGACTCATTCAATGAATTAGATGATTCCCTTAAGTTCACTATTGAACTTCAAAAAGAAAGAAGAATTAACTTCTTAGATATTAATATCTATTATGAAGATGAAAAATTCCTCACTAGTTGGTATAAAAAAACAGTGAATGCTAATAGACTATTAGATTTCAATTCTTATCATCCAGTTTCTATTAAGAAAAATGTAGCAAGTCAGTATTTAGAAAAAATTAATAAAATAGTATCTACAGCAGATAAGAAAGAAGCCCATAAAGAAGAACTTAAAGTCATATTTGCAGAAAATAACTATCCTAAGGAAGAAATTGAAAAGCTTCTGAATTTTAATGGTACGAAGAACCCGCAAAAGCAACAAGTAAAATTCACTAAAAAAAAACATTTCTTATCATAAAGGTTTATTCGAGTCTTTAAAGAGAATTAGTAAGAAGTAGAATATTAGGGTAGCTCCAAGTTTAGAGAACAAAGTTTTAAAAAATTTCCCTAAAATAGTTCAAAGAGAAGAAGATATTTTTAAAATGCAAGGTGTAGTCTATGAAGTAAAATGTAGTTGTGGACTATCTTACATAGGTGAAACAGGTCGCAGACTAAAAACTTGTATAGCAGAGCATAAAACTGCTATAAAAAATTGCTCCAACAAGATTGGTTTAAATAGGTATGTTAGAGAAACTAGTCACAGCATGGATTGGAATTCCCTTAAAGTCATGTTTCCAAAGCAATTTTAAAAACAGAAAGCTAAAAAAGGAATAGAGATTGAGAAAAATCAAAATCCCATCATCAATGACTGCAAAGATTTTCCCTGCCTAACATCTGGCAGGATTTGATGAAAAATAACCGTAGCTTTCAAGGTTAACCGTAACAGCGGTAGTGACGGGAATAAGTGACAAAAAAAAAAAAAGACAGCCTGAAGAAGGAGAAGAGTTTTCTCTGAAAATTTGAAATTTAAATAAAAAATTTCCTAGTAAAATTCCCATAATAGTTGTTTTTGATTAGTAATTCATGTTCATTTTGCCTGATAAACACATTACCATTACTCACCCAGGCAAAATGAATTTTCCCCTGCTGAAGAAAATTCCTTACTTTCCAAAATAACTGCTTATAGGAAGGAATAAGGTTTCATTCAGGTATATTTTAGTACCAGGTAGATTAGAATCCATATCTGAGTTCAGCTCTGTAGGTTTTTTCCTTGCCAACCAATTATCTCTTGTGGATCTGGATTTAAACTGTATAATCACAGTGGAATTCCGAGTATTATACGAATTAGATTTTAGTGGATGAACAACATCAATATCCAAGGGCTGAAAGTTGAAGATTTGTATCTTAGTTGCAAGTCTGTCTATTTGATTTTTGAGTTCAGTAGCATTGCCTACTGACGTTAAGTCCATACCATGAATCTCTAAATTTTTATTTCGGTAGTACTGATTTAATTCATTAATTTCACAGGTCAAAGTCTGGATTTTTCGTTGCTTAATGTCATCTTGTCTGATAACATTATCAAGAGTCTTTTTAATGCAGCATTATCAAGTTCTGAGCATCTTTTTAAAATTTCATCATATTTACCAGCAGCAAAGTCAGCTGTTTGCTTATTCAGGAAGATGCTTTAACGTCTGTAAATTCTGTTTTACACGTTCTGTAAAGTGGATACAGTCTGTGGTGGTGCATTAACTTATTCAATTATAATATAAATTGGTTAGAAGTCCTAAAGATGTTACTTACCGAATTGCGTGTTCAGTCCAGCGTAAGTAGTTATTGAGTTTCTTTGTCCAAAGTTGAATCTTGCTTCAATATGGTCAGTTGTTAGGGTTAGTTCGAGAGCCATTTCGTTATAAGTTGTACCCTACTTCGGATATGTCCAGATGTTAGGGTTAGCTCCGTTCTGGCTATGTTGACATCATATTGAATGGGTAAAGGTTTCCAGAAAATTTGAAATTTAAATAAAAAATTTAAATATAAAATCTGGAAACCTTTACTCATTCAATATGATGTCGACATAGCCAGAACGGAGCTAACCCTAACATCTGGACATATCCGAAGTAGGGTACAACTTATAACGAAATGGCTCTCGAACTAACCCTAACAACTGACCATATTGAAGCAAGATTCAACTTTGGACAAAGAAACTCAATAACTACTGACGCTGGACTGAACACGCAATTCCGTAAGTAACATATTTAGGACTTCTAACCGATTTATATTATAATTGAATAAGTTAATGCACCACCACAGACTGTATCCACTTTACAGAACGTGTAAAACAGAATTTACAGACGTTAAAGCGTCTTCCTGAAGAACCTTGTGGTCACTTACTTGTATGTGAACTATATGATAGAATCACATGAGATATAATGTTTGCTTATGTTCATACAGTTCCTGTTTTAAAGCAGGAATGGAGTCAAGTTTTGCGTTAATTTCATCTAGCGATTACTTTAGCTCCAACGGAATTCCAGAATGAGAATTCTGAATTTTCAAGTTTATTTCATTAAGAGATTGCATAATAAGATCCGTATTTGAATTCGACACAGCACTAGAAGACGGCATTGCTACCACTGATTTATTGTTCTGTGTGGTTCTTTTTCTGTTAGCCGTGTAAAATAAATAACAGAATATCTGAATCTTATTTCAGAACACACTCACTGAGAAAACAAATAGATTTTAGTAAGTAATTAGTGGAGTGATCAGTAGATGACAGCACGAAACCCGCTAAACACCATCGAGTATATTACAACCCAGGTTGTAGTTCTGTTCAGTTACATATAATAAAAAAGAGTGAACTGCAAAATAGTCAACAAAAGTACTCAGCAGGTTCATGCCAATACAATATTCAACATAATCATCTTTTGTTTAGCACATGTGTAGAAATTCCACACTATATCTGGGTAATTCATAAAGAAGTATGCAGTTTCCATATGCTGTAAAACAGTAGCAGTTGAAGACACGGACCACAACTGTGAACCATTAGGTAGATGTACTCATAAAGTTTGTGTCCCGCTACTGAGGGAAGTGACGTAGATGATAGTGCACGTCATGTGACTAGTCAGTCAAACTGGCAGTGTCTGCAATGGAGAAGACTTTTGTGTTCTTGAATTAAACAAAACGGAATCTGTAACTGTTGTGCAACGGCATTTTTGGTCACGATTTGGAAAAGAACCTCCAACCAGAAAATCTATCTACGATTGGCATAAAAAATTTGAAACGACGGGCTGTTCGTGTAAACTTAAAAGTTCCGGATGACCGCGTGTATCAGAAAAAGATATCGATAGTGTTTGCACCGCCATTCAACAAAGCCCAGGAAAATCAATGCGTAGAGTGAGTCATGAAGTGCAGATTTCACAGCCCACTGTCTGGAGAATTTTGAGAAAGAAGCTGAAAATGATTCCATACAAGCAGTGTATCACAGCCACTATCACTGCACTTGATTCAGATATCTTAACTTGCATTTGGGCGGAAATGGATTACTGGCTTGATGTGTGTCGTGTGATTAAGGGTGCATAAATAAAACATCTGTGAATGTCTCTACAAACACTTGAAACATTCCCCTACCATTCTGTTACAGGTAACACAAAATATCTTACATTGTTCATGTTTTATAGTGCGTTGAAACTGTATACTTCTTTATGAATCACCCTGTATAATGTTTGCTCACCCACGTTCAAGGCTGCTGAAATGTGCACCAAAATTTTTAGTTTTTACTTCAATTCAGCCAAGGCGAATATTAATGAACTAATTTACCTTTTCACAATGGCAATCCTGATACTGAAGGCTCAACAAACCAAGGAAATAGGTACTGAATAACTAATAAACAAGGGAAATTTGACAGCGAGGAGCAGCACAAATACGTCTACAATGTCATGACTTTTCATTTAGACTTATCCTGAATTCAGTATGAACAGTTCCGTGCTCAAAAACCATAATTTTGGTTTTTCCCTTATTTATACTTAGTTTGAGTTTCATGCAAACTTTGTACATCTGGGACAGCATACTCTGCAGCTCAATTTTGCTCTCTGCCAACAGGACTGAGTCATCAGCATACAATCGGCACACACAGATATTACCAGGACATAAACCAGTATTGTCCATCTTGTCATCATTCATGCATGCATCAATAAATATATTAAACAGCCATGGTGACATTACAAAACCTTGTCTGACTCCTGCACCAATAGAAAACCATTTCGATAAAACACCATTCACTCATACGCAAGCACTACTGCTAGCATACATGGCTTTTACACTATTAAGTAAATTCCCAGTAACCCCATATTTATTCAATACCTTACACAAAAGTGTCCTATTTACTTGGTCATAAGCTTTCTCTAAATCTATGAAGGCAGTAAAAACTTTCTTACAACAGCCAGATACTTTTCAGTCATCATGCGTAATGCAAAAATTTGGTTAGTGCAGCCTTACACAAGGGAATAATGATAGCATCCTTCCAATCCCAAGGAAGCATTCCTAACTCCCAGCACAACTGGCTAATTTCAGTTAACCAATCAATTACAGAGTCACCACCATATTTCAACATCTCAACAGTTATGCCATCAACTCCTGCAGCCTTACCATTCTGAAGAGATATTAGAGCTTTACACACCTCTTCTCTATGACATCATCTGCTTCTGCCTCAGAATCCCCTTTGCTTTCTTGATCTAATAACTCACAGAAGTATCCACCCCATATTTCACTTAACTCAATGGACTCCCATATTATTTCCCTGATCCTATTCTTCACACAACTTACAACTTTGTTTCCCCTATTTTTCCTGAGTCTCGTGTACTTCTAGAAAGTTTTTTTCTATCTTTCCAAAAAGCAGATTCATGCCTTTCAACCTTCTCCTTCCTATCTTTTGCCTTACTCTGGTGAACCAGCTTACTTCATAATTTACAAAATCCTATATAACAGATCATTTAATGATTTGCAAAATTCTGTATAACACATATCACAAAATTGCTGCTTCCAGATAAGAAATGGGTCATTTTGTATGAGTTGAACCACTTGGTGTACATTGCCATCACAACCATCACAAATTTAGATATTTTTTTTTGGGGGGGGGGGGTAACTACCCCTAACTGGTGTTAGGAGATGCTAATTAGCTAATTAAAAGTGCCTGGAAAATTTATTTCAGAAAATGCAAAATTTTTCAAAATTTACATCATTTTGAACCCTAGTAAAAATAATGTGTATGTAAACCTAAATCTCAAGAACACCTATAACTTTACATGTGTTTTGAATATATTTGGTATTAATTTAATGTATTTAGACACTTAAAGTAATATTTTTATATTTTCATAGATACTTAAACCTGAAAATATATATATATATATGAAATAGGCTTAACTGTAGATGACCTAAAACATTGGCTGATCTTTCATTTTTAAGCATTTTTCACTAAATTTTTGTAGTATTAAAATATTCAGTAGTTTTTTTCTGATGAACTGTCCATGAATGTGGTACCAGAGTTTAAATTTGCACTTTTTGCTTGATGATTGCACTCAAGGGCTGACTATTGGCAGGGCATTTGGGGCACATACCCAGTGTCCCTGATTTTTTTTGGGAGGGGCCTCTAAAATGATTCATAGTATATAAGTAATACTGTGTTGTACAAGGACTAATACTGTAATTTTTATCATAAAATAATGTGAAAGGTTTTGAATTCCAGAAAAAGAAGGATGACATGTGCTTTGTACATTTGAACCACACCAAGGAATGAACCAATTGCTAAATGTTTTCCATTACTTAACTATTCATGGGGGTGTGCCTTGTAAACTGAATTTTTTAGCAGTTTTAGAATATATAAAGAGTTATGCAAGTAAAATGAATAAAAATAAACAGTGATAACCACTAGAACAGTGTGAAATCTTTTTGTTTTGTGATTAATGAGCTCTTTTGTCTGATGATTTCTAATCATACATGCATGAAACACAAGGTAGATGAAGGCCTCTTCAATCCCCTTGCTTAGCGCTCTAAACTCTAAGTTTGCCCCTGATTGCATTGGCTAACTTCTGTAATTAATTCATCATCAGAGAGTGTGGTTTAAACATTCTGTTGGTAGGATCTTAGAAAAACACTGCTTGCATTGCTGCATCTGCTTTAGCACTAACATGTGGACAAAAAAATTTTTCATATATATTATACTCTTCTTTCAGCACCAGTCTGACTTCCTTTCACAAGGACCCTACTCATCTTCTCCCACAGATAATAAGCACTTTTTAAGGACTTCAAAGCACCTCCACAATATTTTTTTAAGATCCTTACCAATTGCATATACAACAATGACAAGTACACAAATATACTTTTATGCTCGGCTTAACTACCCAAATTGAAGTATACTGATAAAGTTTACAATATTTTTCTATATAATTTCAGTTTGTGGATATAATAAATTAGAATTTGTGTAATTTAAGAGATAGTTCTGCTCACCAAATCAGAGTTCCTATCTGATAGTCATCATATGTGCAATGAAGGGTATGTAAACTGAAAAATGTAATCACAGATATGAGTTCTAGATTTGAATTTTACACATAATCATCTCATGGTTTAAATTGCAAAACCAAAATCAAAGTTATGTATCCAAGATTTCAGTTTGGCACTTAATTTTCTCATGATATAACTGAATAATTATTTTTTGCATGTACAAAAAGAGAAATACAAGAGTGAAATATCAGTACCAAGAGTTGGTGATGGGTCTTGTTGGGTGGAATCTGCTGGATTTGTTTAATTTAGCCCATGACCACTCACTTTTTCAGCAAATCACTTAACTTGTACTGCCCTGTGGTCACCCATAGGGGGTTTCAACTGACCTCACATAATGTCATCATCAACATAGCCAACCAGCAGCAGAAGTTCTAAGCACTACTTCATAACTTCTGGATTTTGCACAGTTGGTTAGAAAAAAGTACTTTTTAAGTATATTTTTGGCAAAAACTAGGGAATTCTAGAACCCTACCTAAAATAAAACACTTTTAAGGATTTATAAGGACTGTAGGAAGCCTGCTTTTTACTCTGTACACACGTGGTGAGGAGCATCTGAAAGCTTTACATCTCTGATTTAATTTGTTGAGTGTTGTTGATAAATCATGAAATTCACTGCCTTTACTGCATGTAATTTTACATACCTCATCATTAGAATGCTCAGTTGAGCTGATTTTTCCTTTTTCAACAACACTTTACAACACTGAATACCCACTTTCAAAGAATAAGGGATGAAGAGGAATTTATTTTGAACATGTTGTTACCTAACTTTTTCAATGATTTTTTTCATATGCTATTTGGATTATGTTTATGTTAATCACAGCATGATTGTTATCTCTCTGTAAAGATTTCCAAGTATTCCAGCTTATGATTTGTATATATTTAGCTCTTATGCTAAAACATTCATGCTTAGTTTCTAAATGTGCTACTCTGAATCAGGGGTTTATCCAGGAATTTCTAATTAGGAGGGTGCTAAAAACATTTCAGGGGTGTTGAAAAAATTGAGAGGTTTGGATGAGAAGCTACATTTTTTGAAGGCTGAGCATTTTCATTATGAAATATTTAGGCTTTAAACTTCGAACTAAAAATGGGGAAAGTTTCAAAAATGGAGAACTGACAAATTTTTTAGTATATGTCAGGTGAATATTTACATTCTACCTTCCATTCTACTATAAACATGCAAATTCAGACCAATATCAATGCTATAGGACAGTTACCTTTAGTGTTTTTAAATTTTAAAGAAGGAATTGTGATAATTTTAGCATATCCTCACATCGGGAGTTGGCCCTAGAATTTAGCATATGTACAGGGTGTTAGATTAGAAATAGGATTCATGGACAGGATTGTGAAAGGTAAGTGTTCTATAGCATTGATATTGAGTTTTTTATAGGTAAGAATGGCCAAAACCGAGAATCTTTTTTGCCCAAACTGTGCATGGTTATTTGTTTTTGTGCTGCTTTTATTTTTATTTATTATCTAAATGCTTTCCTGAAACAAGGCAGAAATAGTTACCACATTTTTCAGAATACTGGATGCACTATTTCTTCCAAAATCACCCTGTGTCTTATATACCAACGGTCATTATTATCACCATGAAAATATATGTATGTATGCTGCTATATAAAGATTGCTACATTAGTTTAAAAAGTTGTTGCTTCATCTAACAGTAATTTATATTCTTCTGTACTTTTGCTACAAAATGGCATTGTATTGTGAATGCTTGTATATACAACAGCATTCACGATACAATGGCATTTTGTAACAAAAGTACATTTAAACTAAAACTATGTTTATCCATTGTTAACTATGCGTGTGTGTTTATGAGCCGGGTTTGCTATCATGCTAGACATGTGTATTTATGCCCATGTACATACTTGTGCATTTGTGAGTTAATGATGTAAAATACAGTTTAAGCACATGCCTCGTGTGTTGTACATAGCAATCTGAATCATGTTTCGTGTGAAAAGCCAAGTTATAGGGAAAGAACCGCATTTCAGGACAAAACATCACACCAAATGCTTAAGACATCCATCAACAATCTGGGGGTGCAAATGCATAAATGCTGGTTACATTATTGCTGCTGCAAATTCTTTGGTGTATACAGAAATTTTGTAAACAAAATACAAAAATTGTATTCATTCACAGTAACATAAATGCTGTGGAGTAGTAATTTTCCAAAAACTCCATTTGTGAAACATGCAAATTTTGCTTGAACTTTAACTGGTGAAAACAGACTTTTATTTTGTAGCTTATGATGGAAGATGTCACCACATCTAACAGGTCATTTTGCACCACTTTATGATCTTTCACTAAGATCCTGTCCCTTTGCTATTCACCAACAATGTGTAGATATTAGATTGTTTGTTTCTTGGATGATATTTCTTTTTCAAATGATTCTTGGCAAAGCTTTAGATTTAAAAAAAAAAAAAAAAAAACAATTCACATTCCCAGGAATTGTTTGTATGCCACAGAATACTGATAGGCTTTGACTTCGGCCATCTTACTACTAAGCAGCAGCAGTGTAGGGAGGATGACCATACAAACCAATAACAAAAACCATTGGCTGTATAAAAGTATGATAATGTGAGCAAATCCTGCAACCCATGTACACCACTGGCTGATGGACTGAGTGCTGTTTCTCTAGGTTGTTTTTATCAGTGGTATTGCAAATTACAAGGATTCAATATGATTGATAAGCTGCCGTTTTTATGCAAAAAGTTTTAAGTTTTTTCTTAATAAAAATCTCTAAAGTGCCATTAATAAAATTTTTAAAATGCCATTTCGATGCACGTTGTGCAATAAAGAAAGTTCAACATGCAAGATTGAAAATGAAATAAAAAATAATCTGAAACTTTTCCCCAGAAAAATCCCATAAAATATTAATTAAGTTATGCCACTTTATTTCTTGATTAAAAAAATAAAGGGCATCTTTTATTCCAAAAAATATGGTAAGTAACATGCTCTGCTGAAATGATATTTTCACAAATTTTGTGCATGGTGCAATAATTCAAAAGTATTTTACATTTGCAAAAGTTGCAGCAGACTGAAATGAAATGAAGTGATATGTACATATAATGTGTATGCATTTTGTGGTTGCAGTAACTAACTTTAAATATGTTTTAAGAAAAAAGCTAAAAAAGTAACATGCTGCTATATACATAAAATTCAATTTAAAAATGAAAATTTATATCACTATGAATAAAAATACTTCAAGGCATAGCTGAGGAATTCATGTAAATACTAACTGTTATTGATTGATGTTCTACTTGTACATGGCAACAAAAAAGACTAATACTTAAAACATAAAGACACATATAAACATCTGTGTGTTACACATCTTCAAATGAAGGGGTTTTGAGATATTTTATGAGAGAGGTTGAAGAAATTTGGGAGAAGGGGCACTTAGGTTCTTTTCAGCATTCCTACAAATTCAGTCTAAAGACAGAAATGTTGCCATATTTTCCTACAAGTGTAATTTCTGTTTACAGTCATGTGCATATTTTTAATTACACACAATGAGACCAAATATGTACAATCAACATAAATTGGCAATGTAAATAATACTGACATGTTAATTTTTGGTATTTGGTTAAATGTATATAGTTAAAAGAAATCAGAATGTATTGTTATTCGATAATTGTACTTTTAGTATTTTTGAAAAGTTCATATTTCATAAAAAAGTATTACATCATCAGTTATCTTTCTAAATCTTGCTGATATGTCATGTGGTATATCTTCTAATTTTCATAACTATAAAAATTTTGATAAATGTTTTATGGCCTAAAATTAAGCCTATTTTCACTATTAGTTTTTGGGTTTAAGCAAACATGAAAAATATATAAACATTATCTAAAGTTTGTAATCAATGACATCATGGCTTCCTCTAAAGGAATTATTTAAACTAAAAGCTAATTGTAATGGAAGTTTAAATTATTTAAAGTACCTAAATACATCACCAGTGCTCTCTATGGTTTATTTTCTTTAAATTAAACAGAAAATATTTAAATCAAATAGTAATTTGTGAAGTTGTAATTATTTTTGTGCTTTGGTCGGCTGTTCAACACTTTTACATGCTTTTCCAGTCGGGTCATGCATTCTAGTTAGTACTAAAGCTCACATTTTTTTCAAAGAATTTATTTTATTGGATTCTTCATAACAAAGTTTGCGGCAATTCACCATAAGCAGGGATTTAACAACATTCCAAAAAATTTTGATGTTGTTAAACTTAATCCTTTCCATTTCTGTGGGGCACCATAATACGTTGCTTCACCAACCTCTATTTTCTACATTAAGCTTAAGCTGCTACTAAGCAATTTGTTTCTCCGCTCCTGTGGTCTAAGCACTGGCTTTTGATTGTCCCAGTGGGCCAAGGGTTGAGCCCAGATGAGGCATGGGTGATATGTTGTTTGTCTTACAGCACTGGTTCTCCCTTCCCTGGAACCAGTAGTCCTAAATTAAAGATGTGTGACTGCTTTTTAACCCTTAGAGTCGCTCAGGGTGGTCATTAAACTAGCAGGGGAGACATGAATTCTTTCTATTGTCCAACTGTGTCAAATAAATACTGAAATGTTTTAATAGGTTTATCTCTACATATATTTCAAGCATTTCAGTATTTCATTTGACATAGTTGGGAAACAGAACGAATAGTTAAAATTGGGATCTACGGAACAATGTGTTAGGCCTAACGAAAAATGTACATGATTATTTTCACCTCAAGATCAATTAGTCTGGGAAAGTTTTTGAAATTCTTCTTGTTGCAAAGGAAGCCATAAACCAGTGGTGTATACTTAAAGGGATCTAGGGAGTCGGAGATGACCATCTTTTTTCCTTGAATGAATTTTTTTTTATGAAATTTTCTGTGACGCATTTATTTTCATTCACTTAAATATCCACTAAACTCTGGGATGGTGAAATTTGAGGCTGCTATCTCAGTGCGAAGCAAATGGATCTCTCTTGAAGTTCTGAGAATTCCACCAGAGAGTAGAGGAGAATCTCAGCTCAGCGAAGATTCCCTCGCGCTCCCGGAGATGCAAAGGTTTAACCTTGGAAACGGGAAACGAGGTTATTACACATGCTGGACTCCGAACAAGCCGCGGGAAAGCGGAGAGTTAAGACCATCTCTCGATTGTGGAGCGGACGGCAAGGTGTTTAAAAGTTTGCGAGTTAAAAAAAACCACACGACACAACTTTACCAGCCTTATATTTTTGTTGTTTTTTCATAGTTTCAGTTAAGTTAAAATTTTGGTAAATTGAGCGTGTATTTTTATATTAAGCGTGACAGAATTGCACAATTGTATTATAGATGATTTGCAGGGATGTCCTTTCGGAAGAAAAAATTACGGGGAAGAACTGATTATAAATAATGAGAGACCAAATCCTGAATGAAGTCTTACTGCAAAATACAAAGATAAAAATCGTGAATACACTAGGAACTTTTCAGATTCCGTTTATCCTAAATCTCTGTGGTTAGCATGTTCAAATGTAAATAAATTTTGCTGGCCGTGTCAGCTCTTCAGCCCTGTGTGGAAAAATCACTGGAGCCAAGAAAGACTTAGTGGTTAAACTCTCTTCAGTCAAATAAGCTTTACTGGAACAGCTGAGAAATGATCCCGTTTAATTTCCATAACGCTGTAATAGAATTTTTTTTTTTTTTTGTCCAAACGAGATCTCTAGAGTTCATGCTTAAGTTAACTGAATGTAATTATTTAATTAGTAATGCAAATTAATTGTCATATATAATTATATTATGATGTACATGCCTAAAACGTTCTTAAATTTGCAATGCAAATTTTAATGTTGTGGTGAAATTAATTTTTTAATGTGTGTTTGTATCTGTACTCCTTCGATTTACAACTATACACTTCGACTCACCCTAAGACACTGAAGCGAAAGGTACGTGAAACCTACCTCCGCAACTAAAAGTAGTTCCCAACATTTTCCGTAAAAATCAACGCATTTATTGCCCGAATCATACTTTATATTGCCCTAGCTGTTTACTCATAAGTACATATAGTTATTTTAGTCATAAATCTAATAAAAATGATATATTTTCTGTAATGAAGTTTTAAAATTAGACCAACCACGCTTGCGTAGATATGCAGTGTTTGGGAGACATGCCCCCCCTCCCCACCATTAATCCTTCCTGAGCAGGAGAAAGAATGCCATGAAGGGGCTGCTGCAACGGGGTGGTGACAATCGCTCCTTACCCATCAAGCTGGTGTTATGTGGAGGCGGGTGGGGATTTGGAGACAGGAGCGACTTTGGTTGGGGTTGTGCATGTCATTTCAGTAACTCACTCATTCTTTTTCCGACATTCAAATAGCTGTTCTCATTTACTGGTATTTTTGTCTCATATTCTTTGATTTTTCGATTGGAAGGAAACAGTAGCTTGTATTTTAAAATCTACAAGTGAAACGCAGTTCATTGTTTCACTGCGCCTTTCAGTCATTTCTGTAATTATTGTCTTATCTTTTTATTTTGTGATCGAAACGATAGCGATGGCGTCAACGAGCGCAGGTTCTCCTGAACGATTCTTTTTGTCAAGTGTCAAAGGAAAGCCATTGCAGAGTTCTGCGAGAAGAAGTATTTTAAATGTCTATTCGAAGCTTAGAGAAGAAAATCCACTGGAAAGTATCAGCAGCATTGCCGATAAAACTGTGAAGTTGACTGGAGTGTCATGTTCGACGATCTTCCGAATTATAAGGCCGGCGCAGCGACCGGAAAACATCCTTCCACACACCGTAAAAAAGACCAGGTGCAGTCTATAAAACCCGTCTATCACGATATGACAATTTTACACTGTCATGCATTCGTTGGAAAGTACATTCCTTTTACACGAGGAATGAAATTCCTACTCTCAACAACCTTTTGCTGGACATTAACAACGAGCGAGATATTTTCCCTGAGAAAATTGGTAAATCAACGTTGAATCGACTGCTTAAAGACTTGGGATTTTCCTTCAAAAAGCGTGCCAGACAGGCAGCGCTAATTGAAAGAGCAGATATTGTTTTGTGGAGGAGAAACTATCTTCGAGACATAAAAAAATATAGAGACCTGAAGAAAAATATTTATTATTTGAATGAAACTTGGGTGAATGCGGGACACACAAGGACCAAGGTGTGGGTCGATACAACAATTAAGAGCAGCCAGCAAGCGAAAAGAAGCAATTTAACGACTGGTCTTATAAGTCCCAACGGAAAAGGCAGCCGCCTTATTATAACAATCGCCGGGAGTGAAGATGGTTTTGTCAAAGATGCAGCAGATGTCTTCGTGGGCAACAAGTCCGGCGACTACCATGAAGAAATGGATGGTAACCATTTTGAAAAATGGTTTGAAACCAAACTTTTGCTAAATTTGAAACCTAACAGCGTTATAGTGATGGACAATGCTCCGTATCATTCGGTAAAAGTGGAAACGGGACCCACAAAATCATGGACAAAAACGAAAATTCAGCAGTGGTTAACAAGTAAAAATATTGCCTGGGAACAAGACATGTTGAAAATTGAACTGATGAACAAAGCTGACGTCGTAAAGAGCAATTATATGATGCCTTTCGAATTGACACTATCGCCCGTCTTGCGGGTCACACAGTTTTATGCTTGCCTCCGTATCATTGCGAAATGAATCCGATTGAACTTATATGGAGCCAAGTGAAAGGTCACGTTTCAGGGAAGAAGAACAGCTTCAAAATTAAAGACGTTAAAGAACTTATTCGAGAAGCAATTAACCAAGTGACTGCAGAAAGATGGCAAGCCTGCATTACCCATGTGGTGAAAAAAGAAAGCGAACTGTGGAAAATGGCTGGTATCTTTGAAGAAATAATGGAAAGCCAAAATTTAATTATTAATATTGGAAATTCAGATTATAGTGATTCCGATGACTTGGAGGATATGAGAGGTATTGAGGAAATGGACTAATATGACCGCTAAAATAGAGCAAACTTTTACAGAACTTGGGAAAAAATGTAATTCAGATTATTGTTATGATAAATGTTGTGTAATCATTGTCAGAATTTTTATGTGCAAATAAATAAGAAAATTAAAAGAATAAATTCAAAAAAGAAAAGATACATAAAATAAAGAAACAAACAACATCAGCAAAACATCATGAAACACAAACACACGCGTACACACATCCATGTCGGTGTGTATGTGTGTGCTCGTGTATATACTGAGTGGCATATTAATGGAATGAAGGTATCCGCCTTTCCCATAATTTCCCCACTTTGATTTCTTCTAATAAAAAATATATATATATCATCATCATCATCATTGTCAACCATTATCAATCCACTGCTGGACGAAGGTCTCCCCAAGTTTCCTCCACAACGGTCTGTCTTGTGCCAGTCTCCTCCATGTCACCCCTGCATACTTTCGAATTTCATCCACCCATCTCCTATGTGGTCTTCTTCTGGGTCTTTTCCTGTCCCTTGGAATCCAATCTAAAATTTCGGCTGTCCATCGATGATCTGTCCTTCTGGCAGTATGTCCAGCCCATTGCCATTTCAGGGATTTAACTCTGATCATGATGTCTTCCACTCTTGTCATTTTTCGGATCCACGAGTTCCTCTTCTATCTCTCCTGGTTACACCAAGCATGCACCTCTCCATGGCTCTTTGAGTTGTCTGCAGCCTTTGTATGTCTCTTTTAGTTAAGGTCCACGTCTCTGCACCATACGTAAGCACTGGAAGGATGCATTGATCAAACACTTTTCTTTAAGACATAATGGCATATTGCTCTTGAAAATTATGCTGTTTCTTCCAAAAGTTTCCAGGCAAGTTTTGTACGCCGATTAATTTCTTCATCAATGTGACCCTCACTTGATATCTGCTGTCCAAGATAAACGTACGTGTCTGTTATCTCCAGCTTTTCTCCATCAATCGATAAATCTTCATTCTTGTAAAAGCATTGAACATCACTTTTGTCTTCTGAAAGTTCATTTTTAATCCCACTTCTTTACTCTTGTCAGCAAGTTCCTGGATCATACTCTGCAGCTCTGATGGGGTAGTTGCAAAAATGGCTACGTCATCAGCAAAACGAAGGTGGGTTAGATAATCTCCATTAATCTTTATCCCCTGTTTTCCCAGCTCAGCGACTGAAAAACACCCTCCAATGTGGCATTAAAGAGCTTCGGAGATATGGTGTCACCTGTTTCTCACTTCCCTTCCAATTTTTACGTGTGTTGTATTTTCAAACAGCCTAATCTTTGCACTTGCATTTTCATAGATGTTATTAATAATATTAATGTATGCATCTTCAATACCGCAGGTTTTCAGAGCCATTGTAACTGCTGATGGTTTCACTGAATCAAAGGCTTTTCATAATCGATAAGCCATGCACAATGGAAGTTCATATTCCTCGCTCTTTCAATTAGTTCTCTCAGCACGTGGATATGATCTATTGTGCTGTAGCCACTCCTGAATCCAGCTTGTTCTTCTCGGCTGAGCCATGTCTAGTGCTACCTTCAAGCGGTGTGAAAGAACTTTAGTGAAGATTTTATAAACTACTGATAGGAGGTTGATAGGTCTGTAGTTTCGAGATCCTCAATGTCACCTTTCTTATGTAGCATGATCATTGTAGCGGTGTTCCAACTCAGGAATCTTCCTTCATTAAGGCATCGAGTGAAAATTTGGGCGAGTACTGTTTCGATTTCTCCACTTGCTGTTTGTATGATGTCTACAGTAATTCCATCTTCTCCTGGAGCTTTTCCTCGCTTCATGTTCTTGATTGCATGTGCAACTTCTGCTGGAAGGACTGAGGAATCCTGGTACTGGTATCTTTCATGATGTCTGGAGTGCATATATCATCCCTTTCATATAATTTGGAGTAGAAATCTTCACTTGTCAAAATTTCGCCTCTATTTCTTGTGCCATAGAACCATCTTCTTTTCAGTGCCATAATCTGTTTTCTTCCCTTACTGAGATGTCCCTTTGCTATCTTTAGGCTTTGGTTGTTTTCAATTGCTTTCTCACTAGTTCACAGTTGAATTTCCTTACGTCTTCACTGATACTTTTTCTTACTTGTCTTGCATAGCTCTATATATTCCACTTTGGAAGTCACATCTTCTTTAGTTGTTCTCATCTCTCTTCTTTTTGCATCAACATTTTGGTTTTTCCTGATAATTTGTTCACATGCAACTTGTTCTTAGACCCAGCTAATTTTGTTGCTGTTTCCATAAGAGCTTTGGTTACGTTTCTGTTAACTTCAGAGATGTCCACTTCTTCCGATGTTAGCCTTCTAAAGCAGAGAACCTGTTCTTCAGTTCTAACTTGAAGGTATTATGGTGCTTTAAGGTTGGTTATGTCAATAGATTTTGTTTGTCTTATGAGCTTGCCACGTTCAACTTTAGTGTTGAGGTGCATCTTACATCTCACCAATCTATGGTCACTACCTGTGTTGAACTTGTTTAGCACACTGCAGTCTTCTATGACGAATTTTTTGTTACACATAATAAAATCAATTTCATTTGTCGTCCCATTTGGATGTCTCCATGTCCATTTCCTGTGTGGCTTTTCCTTGAAGAAGGAGTTCAAGATGAAAAACCCTTCTGCCTCTGCAAACTCAACGAGAGTATTTCCACGCTGGTTTCTGTTGCCATGACCGAATTTACCTACTGAAGTTTCATTCTGTTGCTGTTGCCCTATTTTTGCATTGAAAATCTCCCATAATTATTTTCAAGTGCTGCTTACCTTTATTATTTAGATGACAAATTTCCTCATAAAATTCTTCAATTTCTTCTTCAGGATGACTTGTGGTGGGTGCATAAGTTTGAATAATCTGAGCCTGGTATCTTTTCGAGAGTTGGATAACAAGTCGTGCAGCTCTGTCAGAGGAACTTTCAACTTCTACAACTTTATCCTTCAGTTTCTTGTTTATTATAAATCCAACACCACTAGTTCTGCCAGTATCTGTCCCACGATAGTAAAAGAGATGTCCACTTTTCAGTTCGATGAGATCTTCTCCTTTTCTCCTTACCTCACTTAGCCCCACGATGTCCCACTTGATCCTTTGTAGTTCCTCTTCCAATTCAAGAAGCCTTGAATCAGAAGATAGGGAGCGTCCATTGTAAGTAGCCAAGGTCAGCATCAGATGGCAGCCTAGTCCGGTCCTCCGGGGATTCTTAGCACCCTCTGCCTTCATGTCGCACTGGCCGCCGCTGCCTTGGCCAGGTACATTCCAGCTGCCGGAGACTGAGGGCCAAGATTTAAGTTGTGGAATCATTTTGGAGGGGTTTGGCCATAACTCACCACGCTGGCCAAGCGGGTTGGTGAGTGTGGGATAGAATTTCCTCTGATCCCGATGGTATAGTTATACCGCTATGGGCGGTCGTCAGAGCCCCTTTAGTGGGAACAGGATGCACCACGAGAAGGCGGGGTTGACATTTGTCAAGGAGAGGCTGTGATGTTACGCATCACCTGACCTTACATCCCATATATATATATATATATATCATCATCATCATCATTGTCAACCATTATCAATCCACTGCTGGACGAAGGTCTCCCCAAGTTTCCTCCACAACGGTCTGTCTTGTGCCAGTCTCCTCCATGTCACTCCCGCATATTTACGAATTTCATCCACCCATCTCCCATGTGGTCTTTTCTGGGTCTTTTTCCTGTCCCTTGGAATCCAATCTAAAATTTCGGCTGTCCATCTATGGTCTGTCCTTCTGGCAGTATGTCCAGCCCATTGCCATTTCAGGAATTTAACTCTGGATGTAAGGTCAGGTGATGCGTAACATCACAGCCTCTCCTTGACAAATGTCAACCCCGCCTTCTCGTGGTGCATCCTGTTCCCACTAAAGGGGCTCTGACGACCGCCAATAGCGGTATAACTATACCATCGGGATCAGAGGAAATGCTATCCCACACTCACCAACCCGCTTGGCCAGCGTGGTGAGTTATGGCCAAACACCTCCAAAATGACTCTACAACTTAAATCTTGGCCCTCAGTCTCCGGCAGTTGGAATGTACCTGGGTCAAGGCAGCGGCCAGTGCGACATGAAGGCAGAGAGGGTGCTAAGAATCCTCGGAGGACCGGACTAGGCTGCCATTTGATGCTGACCTTGGCTACCTACAACGGACGCTCCCTTATCTTCTGATTCAAGGCTTCTTGAATTGGAAGAGGAACTACAAAGGATCAAGTGGGACATCGTGGGGCTAAGTGAGGTAAGGAGAAAAGGAGAAGATCTCATTGAACTGAAAAGTGGACATCTCTTCTATTATCGTGGGACAGATACTGGCAGAACTAGTGGTGTTGGATTTATAATAAACAAAAAACTGAAGGATAAAGTGGTAGAAGTTGAAAGTTCCTCTGACAGAGCTGCACGACTCGTTATCCAACTATCGAGAAGATACCAGGCTCAGATTATTCAAACGTATGCACCCACCACAAGTCATCCTGAAGAAGAAATTGAAGAATTTTATGAGGAAATTCGTCATCTAAATAATAAAGGTAAGCAGCACTTGAAGATAATTATGGGAGATTTCAATGCAAAAATAGGGCACCGGCAACAGAATGAAACTTCAGTAGGTAAATTCGGTCACGGCAACAGAAACCAGCGTGGAAATACTCTCGTTGAGTTTGCAGAGGCAGAAGGATTTTTCATCTTGAATTCCTTTTTCAAGAAAAAGCCACACAGGAAATGGACATGGAGACATCCAATTGGGACGACAAGTGAAATTGATTTTATTATGTGTAACAAAAAATTCGTCATCGAAGACTGCAGTGTGCTAAACAAGTTCAACACAGGTAGTGACCATAGATTGGTGAGATGTAAGATGCACCTCAACACTAAACTGGAACGTGGCAAGCTCATAAGACAAACAAAATGTATTGACATAACCAACCTTAAAAACACCATAATACTTTCAAGTTGGAACTGAAGAACAGATTCTCTGCTTTAGAAGGCCTAACATCGGAAGAAGTGGATATTTCGGAAGTTAACAGAAAAGTAACCAAAGCTCTTATGGAAACAGCAACAAAATTAGCTGGGTCTAAGAACAAGTTGCATGTAAACAAATTATCAGGAAAAACCAAAATGTTGATGCAAAACAGAAGAGAGATGAGGACAACTAAAGAAGATGTGACTTCCAAAGTGGAATATATAGAGCTATGCAAGACAGTACGAAAAAGTATCACTGAAGACGTAAGAAAATTCAACTGTGAACTAGTGAGGAAAGCAATTGAAAACAACCAAAGCCTAAAGATAGCAAAGGGACATCTCAGTAAGGGAAGAAAACAGATTATGGCTCTGAGAAAAGAAGATGGTTCTATAACAAGAAATAGAGGCGAAATTTTGACAAGAGGAAAGATTTCTACTCCAAATTATATGAAAGGGATGATACATGTACTCCAGACATCATGAAAGGTACCAGAGTTCTTCCAGTCCTCCCAGCAGAAGTTGCACATGCAATCAAGAACATGAAGCGGGGGAAAGCTCCAGGAGAAGATGGAATTACTATAGACATCATACAAGAAGCAAGTGGAGAAATTGAAACAGTACTCGCCCAAATTTTCACTCGATGCCTTAATGAAGGGAAGATTCCTGAGGATTGGAACAATGCTACAATGATCCTGCTACATAAAAAAGGTGACATTGAGGATCTCAGGAACTACAGACCTATCAGCCTCCTATCAGTGGTTTATAAAATCTTCACTAAAGTTCTTTCACACCGCTTGAAGGTAACACTGGACATGGCTCAACCGAGAGAACAAGCTGGATTCAGGAGTGGCTACAGCACAATAGATCATATCCACGTACTGAGAGAACTAATTGAAAGAGCGAGGGAATATGAACTTCCATTGTGCATGGCTTTTATCGATTATGAAAAAGCCTTTGATTCGGTGAAACCATCAGCAGTTACCACGGCTCTGAAATCCTGCGGTATTGAAGATGCATACATTAATATTATTAATAACATCTATGAAAATGCAAGTGCAAAGATTCGGCTGTTTGAAAATACAACACACATAAAAATTGGAAAGGGAGTGAGACAAGGTGACACCATATCTCCGAAGCTCTTTAATGCCACATTGGAAAATGTCTTTCAATCACTGAACTGGGAAAACAAAGGGATAAAGATTAATGGAGATTATCTAACCCACCTTCGTTTTGCTGATGACATAGTCATTTTTGCAACTACCCCATCAGAGCTGCAGAGTATGATCCAGGAACTTGCTGACAAGAGTAAAGAAGTGGGATTAAAAATGAACTTTCAGAAGACAAAAGTGATGTTCAATGCTTTTACAAGAAATGAAGATTTATCGATTGATTTAGAAAAACTGGAGATAACAGATACGTATGTTTATCTTGGACAGCAGATATCAAGTGAGGGTCACATTGATGAAGAAATTAATCGGCGTACAAAACTTGCCTGGAGAGCTTTTGGAAGAAACAGCATAATTTTCAAGAGCAATATGCCATTATGTCTTAAAAGAAAAGTGTTTGATCAATGCATCCTTCCAGTGCTTACGTATGGTGCAGAGACGTGGACCTTAACTAAAAGAGACATACAAAGGCTGCAGACAACTCAAAGAAGCATGGAGAGGTGCATGCTTGGTATAACCAGGAGAGATAAGAAGAGGAACTCGTGGATCCGAAAAATGACGAGAGTGGAAGACATCATATATATATATATATATATATATATATATATATATATATGAGGTAAGGAGAAAAGGAGAAGATCTCATCGAACTGAAAAGTGGACATCTCTTCTACTATCGTGGGACAGATACTGGCAGAACTAGTGGTGTTGGATTTATAATAAACAAGAAACTGAAGGATAAAGTGGTAGAAGTTGAAAGTTCCTCTGACAGAGCTGCACGACTCGTTATCCAACTATCGAGAAGATACCAGGCTCAGATTATTCAAACTTATGCACCCACCACAAGTCATCCTGAAGAAGAAATTGAAGAATTTTATGAGGAAATTCTTCATCTAAATAATAAAGGTAAGCAGCACTTGAAGATAATTATGGGAGATTTCAATGCAAAAATAGGGCAGCGGCAACAGAATGAAACTTCAGTAGGTAAATTCGGTCACGGCAACAGAAACCAGCGTGGAAATACTCTCGTTGAGTTTGCAGAGGCAGAAGGGTTTTTCATCTTGAACTCCTTCTTCAAGAAAAAGCCACACAGGAAATGGACATGGAGACATCCAAATGGGACGACAAGTGAAATTGATTTTATTATGTGTAACAAGAAATTCGTCATAGAAGACTGCAGTGTGCTAAACAAGTTCAACACAGGTAGTGACCATAGATTGGTGAGATGTAAGATGCACCTCAACACTAAACTTGAACGTGGCAAGCTCATAAGACAAACAAAATCTATTGACATAACCAACCTTAAAAAACACCATAATACCTTCAAGTTGGAACTGAAGAACAGGTTCTCTGCTTTAGAAGGCCTAACATCGGAAGAAGTGGACATCTCTGAAGTTAACAGAAAAGTAACCAAAGCTCTTATGGAAACAGCAACAAAATTAGCTGGGTCTAAGAACAAGTTGCATGTAAATAAATTATCAGGAAAAACGAAAATGTTGATGCAAAAAAGAAGAGAGATGAGGACAACTAAAGAAGATGTGACTTCCAAAGTGGAATATATAGAGCTATGCAAGACAGTACGAAAAAGTATCACTGAAGACGTAAGAAAATTCAACTGTGAACTAGTGAGGAAAGCAATTGAAAACAACCAAAGCCTAAAGATAGCAAAGGGACATCTCAGTAAGGGAAGAAAACAGATTATGGCACTGAGAAAAGAAGATGGTTCTGTAACAAGAAATAGAGGCGAAATTTTGACAAGAGTGAAAGATTTCTACTCCAAATTATATGAAAGGGATGATACATGCACTCCAGACATCATGAAAGATACCAGTGCCAGAGTTCCTCCAGTCCTTCCAGCAGAAGTTGCACATGCAATCAAGAACATGAAGCGGGGAAAAGCTCCAGGAGAAGATGGAATTACTGTAGACATCATACAAGAAGCAAGTGGAGAAATCGAAACAGTACTCGCCCAAATTTTCACTCGATGCCTTAATGAAGGAAAGATTCCTGAGGATTGGAACACCGCTACAATGATCCTGCTACATAAGAAAGGTGACATTGAGGATCTCGGAAACTACAGACCTATCAGCCTCCTATCAGTAGTTTATAAAATCTTCACTAAAGTTCTTTCACACCGCTTGAAGGTAACACTGGACATGGCTCAACCGAGAGAACAAGCTGGATTCAGGAGTGGCTACAGCACAATAGATCATATCCATGTGCTGAGAGAACTAATTGAAAGAGCGAGGGAATATGAACTTCCATTGTGCATGGCTTTTATCGATTATGAAAAAGCCTTTGATTCGGTGAAACCATCAGCAGTTACAATGGCTCTGAAAACCTGCGGTATTGAAGATGCATACATTAATATTATTAATAACATCTATGAAAATGCAAGTGCAAAGATTAGGCTGTTTGAAAATACAACACACATAAAAATTGGAAAGGGAGTGAGACAAGGTGACACCATATCTCCGAAGCTCTTTAATGCCACATTGGAGGGTGTTTTTCAGTCACTGAGCTGGGAAAACAAGGGGATAAAGATTAATGGAGATTATCTAACCCACCTTCGTTTTGCTGATGATGTAGTCATTTTTGCAACTAGCCCATCAGAGCTGCAGAGTATGATCCAGGAACTTGCTGACAAGAGTAAAGAAGTGGGATTAAAAATGAACTTTCAGAAGACAAAAGTGATGTTCAATGCTTTTACAAGAAATGAAGATTTATCGATTGATGGAGAAAAGCTGGAGATAACAGATACGTACGTTTATCTTGGACAGCAGATATCAAGTGAGGGTCACATTGATGAAGAAATTAATCGGCGTACAAAACTTGCCTGGAGAGCTTTTGGAAGAAACAGCATAATTTTCAAGAGCAATATGCCATTATGTCTTAAAAGAAAAGTGTTTGATCAATGCATCCTTCCAGTGCTTACGTATGGTGCAGAGACGTGGACCTTAACTAAAAGAGACATACAAAGGCTGCAGACAACTCAAAGCAGCATGGAGAGGTGCATACTTGGTGTAACCAGGAGAGATAAGAAGAGGAACTCGTGGATCCGAAAAATGACAAGAGTGGAAGACATCATGATCAGAGTTAAATCCCTGAAATGGCAATGGGCTGGACATACTGCCAGAAGGACAGATCATCGATGGACAGCCGAAATTTTAGATTGGATTCCAAGGGACAGGATGAGACCCAGAAGAAGACCACATGGGAGATGGGTGGATGAAATTCGAAAGTATGCAGGGGTGACATGGAGGAGACTGGCACAAGACAGATCGTTGTGGAGGAAACTTGGGGAGACCTTCGTCCAGCAGTGGATTGATAATGGTTGACAATGATGATGATGATGATGATATATATATATATATAGTAACCATAAGAGCGGCATCGAAAGAATCGCCGATAAAAGTTTAAAAGATGAGACAAAAATTTACTCGGGAAGTTTTCAACATATTCGGGCGAAATTTAAAAGGTAGGCTCAGACTGTTGCTAAACATCATACGATAAAATATCAACGAATTTAAAGCATTATTGAAAAAAAAAATCCGCCCGTTCAAACGCCCTCATCAGCAACAATTAAACCGTAGAGAGTGAGTGACGGTGCTAATGAGTTGATGGGGCAAGTGATTGACAGCTCCAAACAGCAGGACACAGTGGGGAGTGACGCGCATGAACATAACTTTCGGCCATCCCCAGAGCTCAGTGAGTGCGTAGGCTATTGTACCTGTACTTTCAGTGTCTTAGGGTGAATCGAAGTATAAGTATAGATTACTCACCTCTCGGAAACAGCATACGCCACTGCCACAAACCCTCTTACAAAGTCATTTCTTCGAAAAAACATTGCGGATGGATTTCCATGGTGCCTCAAGCAGCTCTGCGTATCAATGCGCTTTGTTTGCATAGGGCCTGCTCACACCCATCATCGCGGGGCTGAGAAACTAGATCAACCGATAAAGATGACATTGAAAACATAGGATGAAAAAGAAACCTTACGATTTGAAACATTTTTCTTTCCAATTAGAATATATTTGAAACATGAAATGGCGAATAAATCTACATATGACGTAGAGAACACAAATTCGCGTCTTAAACAAAAAGACCAACTGGATAATTCTTCAGTTTACCTCTAACCTAGGTTTTATAAACTTTTCCCACGCTATATGGAATATTAGGCCCCTACAGAACCTAAAAATGAAGTCTTTAGGTGGGGCTGAGGCACATTTTTTTTTCTACGAATTTTTAAAAAATTCGCTAAGCTTACTCGTGCAGCGTTATTTGCGATTTTATCTTATATGCAGGAGGGGTGTCAACGCAATCGGGGGCACTGGGCTCGATCATTTTCTTGGCCCTTTTCACACTGACTTAAATTTCCAAAGTTTTGCAATAAGAAAAATATGTTGCTTTTACAAACGATAATCTGTCGATAAAAGCACTCAGAAAAGAAATAAGTAACGAAATTTGAATTTAATAAGGCAGCTGCCAACTGAAACTAAAATTAGCATTTTAGCTTTATATCGAAACCAAATGAACAGAGCAATTTGTTTCCTAAAGCTAAGCATCAGTGATAACGTATCAAAGTCAAAGTATCAATAAAAAACTATAAATTAAGAATACGAACATACCATAATACAATGGTATGTTCATATTATGAACATACCATTGTATTATTCTTAATTGAGAAATTTTTATTGGAAAATCTGGAATTTTGCTTCCTGACTGTTCTGCGTTATGTGCTGCTTAATTTTTAACCTCCAAACCTTAAAATTAGAAAAATCACACACACACACACACACACACACACACACACACACACACAAATTGCCACCAATATGGAGCCTTTGTTTGGGTCGGCCCACCCGTTAAGACACCGCTGATATGCAGATCTTCTTTGTTTATTAAAATATAACTGATAATTAATTCTTCAGTTTGCATTAGGCGACATTTGAAATGCAAATTTTCCTCATCCAAAGAAATCTGTTGATTACAAGTAGAGTAGGATGCTGTTGAAATCATACAACCATGGCGCTGGGCAAAAGCACTTGCAGTGGTTGACGAACAAGAAACCGTTTCGACGAACTCAAAAAGCGTGAACGAATAGTCAGGGCAAAGATCAGATGTCGACGAAGTGGAAGAATTTCCTAGAGTTGACAAAGCCATGGTAAGAAATAAAGACATTCTTTTACAATAGGAATACCTCAAACAAAGCACTACTCAAACTTTGCATGAAAACGCCCAGAACTGCGCGGAAGCTCTGAAACCTTTAGCACGGAAATGCCGAATCACTTGCGATGGTAAGCACTACGCGGAGTAAAAATTAGCCCAAACTTTAAAAATTCACACACACACACACACACACACACACACACAGAAAAAAAAAAAAAAACCCCGCACCTGCCTCAGAAACGAATTGCAAAAGTGTCTAATTCTGCGCCATAGCAACATATGAAAAAAAAAAAATCTGATCCAAGACGAACTGAAATGAATATTGAGTAGATCGCAAATGAGTTTTAGCTCTGCGTACCAAACCGCTTTGTTTGCATAAGCCCTGCTCACATCTTACATGGCGGGGCAAAGAAACTAGCCCCACCGCTAAAGAAAGACAATGAAAACGGAATCTTACGATTTGGAACAATTTTTTTCCATATAGAACATATATTTGAAACATGAAATGGCAAACAAATCGATGTATCACGTAGAAGACACAAATTCGCGTCACAAACAAAAGACTAAATGAAGTCAATATTGAGTAGATCGTAAGTTAGTTGTTTCTGAATGGATAATTTTAATGTTTCTGAATCATTTCTTCCATTTGGTTCAAGCACGCATTTCCATGCTTTCAGAACAAAAGGAAATGCGTGCTTTGTCCCGGTATATATGTTCACATTCGACAGATTTCGGAAATGATAATGCTGATACTTTTGTTGTTTATTTCTAAATAAATAAAATCTATAATTGATAATTGCATTTTATGCAACGCAGTAAGCAACTCACCAGCTATACGAAGATCCGCCTTTCGGGCAGCAGAAGACACATAGATGCTACTATTCATTAAATTAAGTTAACTATTTATTTAAAACCTTGAATAAAAATAAACGCTTGAATATTTATTCAACTACATCTCCACACAAATATAAATAACTTACTATATTAACGCGCACACACTCTATATCGCCGACATAATTGTTTTCTGGTCAGAAACTAAACTGCGTAAATTACTTACGTCAACAAGACGGGTATTCAGGCAACGCTCGCTACAGCAAACGAATAAAACAGTTAGTGCAGCGCCACCTGCAATTCTGTTAAACATGCGCTGAGGCTTCTAGTTTAAATGTCGTGAACTCCGACAGTCATAGTTTTTATAAGAATTTCTAACAACTTTCAAATTACTTTCTGCATTATTCCTTAATATTCACAGAATGAAAAAAAAATGAATTATATTTCACTAATGAAAAATAATATAATTGAAGGACAAAGAGTTCTCAATCAACGTCGTCAGTCTGCATTTTGTTGAGCAATTACAGGTGAGCGTATGGGAGATGCTAAGTTCACAATGCCAGGATACCATGCTGACGTCATCAGATGATATGCTTCTACTAAGGAGGTTATATTACTGGAGACACCACTGACTCTGCCGCCATAAAGGGCTAATCTGTGGTGTGACGTCACAAGCAGGCAAAAACGAACTAAATTATACCGTTGATAAAACAATAAGCTTGTGTATCATTTATAAAGATTATTGAATTACTCATTTTATCTGTTTATACGCTTAGAAGCTTTTGTTCCATTGGTTTCAAAGCAGCTTCTTTTCTGCGGCTGCGTCGTGCCTGCTCATGACGTCATTTGCAGCACGGACGGTGACTTATGGCGGCCAGTGCTGCGTAGATAGGAGTGGTGTCTCCAGTAATATAACCCCCTTGGCTTCTACTATTAATAAACTTTTATAATATCATTACGGGCAGAGTAGATGCAAACATTGTCTTCATTTGATCAATGTGGAAGTAAAGCAGATGCAACACATAACCAAAGAATATCTAAGCTTTATATTCCTTGAATATATATATCTTGCTCCATTTCTTTATACAAACGCTCCTATTATAAGCACTATTCACTGAACAGTCTGCTTTGTTTACTTGATCATATAAGTTGTAGTAATTACCAATGTATGGGGGTACTTTAACACAGTTCAGAAGTCAATATTTTTCATGTAGGTTTCGAATTTTTTTACATAAAACATTTAGGAAAAAAAAAATTCTGACTGCAAACATTTGAAGCAGACGGGGACTGCCAAATCAAAAATTAGAAACATCAGTAGGATATTGCTTGTACTTTCTGTAATTACAATGGCTGAGGGGGGGGGGGCTCGAGCAGAAAAAATATTCTTGCCAATTTTTTTTTTTACATGTGTGGAAGGCAACATTTTAGCAGGGCACTGAATTTCTATTTAAACTGCTTTTGCCTAAAATGAAAAAAATATTCAATAGTTTCAATGTGACTAGTATGTGGACTTTAATCTCAAAACCTATATCAGGAAACTACTTTTAGGTTTACAAAATATACGAATAAATTGGCAGGCCACCGGTATAGAATGTTATAGAACAAATATTTTGATTTTTTAATGGGGCCATCATCGCCACTGCACCTCCGTTGGGATTCATTTTTTTTATTGATTAATTTTGTTCTGATTGCCATACTTCCAGTCATGTATCTCTTTGGTTATTGGGTGGCGAAGCCACACGACACGGCTCGTTGGACCCTTCGATGTGGTTTCTGATTTGGAAAGTTCGTGAATTGCGATTTGGATTTCGATCAGTAGGTAAGTTGTTTTTCCGTTAAATATCGAATATAAATTAGATTTATAATATACCCAATGCTGTATTCCGAAAAAAACAATTGCCTTCGGAAAATGTTGCTTACGGTCTGGTAAGTTAAAATTTCGAAACAAATTATTTCCCCACATTAAGCTACAAATGTGCTCCATTCGTTTCACAATTTGAAAATAAGGCTTTCACATAAAAAATCTTGAAAAAAAGAGCTTTTCTGCAACATTCTAGACCCTTTCCTCCATTTTATTTTGGTTGCTTGTAATGATTAAATTTACCCAACTATATGGAATTCCAAAATAATAAAACAATGAAATAAACAAAAAGATTTTTAAAAATAGAATTCCTTGATGAACGGTGTCAGCAAAATATGTACGAATATCCCACTAGATTAAAGTCTTCCATCAGTTTTTCGTACTCTTCCGATTCTAAATAACCAGGAATGAAGCCATCTTTATTAATATTATAATCGCTCAAAAATTTCTGGTAAACGTCATTTAATGAAACCTCTATAATCTTCAGAGAAACTTCGAAATCGCTAATCTGAGTCCCGTTCAACGTGCACCATCTGATGAAGACTGTACCGATTGCTTGTATATCGTTTTTCGATATCTTTCATCGCACAGGCGCAACTGACTAAATCTGTGACGTCAGTATGGTATCTTGGCCTTGTAAACTTAGCATCTCTAATTCCGTATGGTGCGAGCCAACAGAAGGAATACTGTGGCGCAACTCGCCCGTAATTTGGACATTGGTGACGGGATTAAAGTGCCACAATACATAGTACATTGAACCTTGCTAAAAATGAACCTGCGTAGCCCCAAGCCGCTCCGAGTACCAGTGTAATCTCGGTTCACCGCAGAAAGCGCCTACAATAGGCACGCGAGCATTAAAACTGGACCTTGAATGATTGGAAAAAGGTCGTCTTGTCCGATGAATCCCTTTTCCTGTTGCACCATGTGGACAGCCGACTACGTGTGCCTCGTTTAGAAGGGGGAACTGGGTGCACTGTGGGATGAAAACAATTTGGTGGAGGAAGTTTAATGCTTTGGGCAATGTTCTGGGAAACCCTGGCTTCAGTCATAAATGTGCAGGAAACTATGACGTCTACCACCAACGTTAACATCATTGCAGAACACGTACGTCCTTTCATGACAACGAAATGCATCTCTAGTAGCGCCTTTCAGAAGAATAATGCGCCATGCCACGCAGCCCAGATTGTTCGAGAATGATTCACGAAACGTGAGGAAGACTTCCAGATATTACCTTGGCCTCTAAATTCCTCAGACATCAAAGTATAATCGAGTATCTGTGGTTTGTGTTGGAGCAGTAAAACCGATCTGCTGCGGCATAACCACGTGACTTACAAAAGTTAAAGGATCTGGTGGTAACGTGATGGTACCAGATACCACAGGACACCTTTAGAAATCTTGTAGCGTCTATGCATGCCGGGTAAGAGCTGTTTTGGCTGCCCATGGAGGACTAACATTATATTACACAGGTAGTCAAAATATTTTACCTCTTCGGTGTGTGATGTATCACTGTGCAATGGTTGTACAGCGATACTTTACAGTTACGGAAAAATTAATAGCAACTCTGGAAATTTCTAACGTTTTTGGGTTTTCAGTGTTGCTACAAAAGTAAATATCCATATATATATATATATATATATATATGGGATGTATGGTCATGTGATGCGTAACATCACAGCCTCTCCTTGACAAATGTCAACCCCGCCTTCTCGTGGTGCATCCTGTTCCCACTAAAGGGGCTCTGACGACCGCCAATAGCGGTATAACTATACCATCGGGATTAGAGGAAATTCTATCCCACACTCACCAACCCGCTTGGCCAGCGTGGTGAGTTATGGCCAAACCCCTCCAAAATGACTCCACAACTTAAATCTTGGCCCTCAGTCTCCGGCAGCTGGAATGTACCTGGCCAAGGCAGCGGCCAGTGCGACATGAAGGCAGAGGGTGCTAAGAATCCCCAGAGGACCGGACTAGGCTGCCATCTGATGCTGACCTTGGCAACGTACAATGGACGCTCCCTATCTTCTGATTCAAGGCTTCTTGAATTGGAAGAGGAACTACAAAGGATCAAGTGGGACATCGTGGGGCTAAGTGAGGTAAGGAGAAAAGGAGAAGATCTCATCGAACTGAAAAGTGGACATCTCTTCTACTATCGTGGGACAGATACTGGCAGAACTAGTGGTGTTGGATTTATAATAAACAAGAAACTGAAGGATAAAGTTGTAGAAGTTGAAAGTTCCTCTGACAGAGCTGCACGGCTTGTTATCCAACTCTCGAAAAGATACCAGGCTCAGATTATTCAAACTTATGCACCCACCACAAGTCATCCTGAAGAAGAAATTGAAGAATTTTATGAGGAAATTTGTCATCTAAATAATAAAGGTAAGCAGCACTTGAAAATAATTATGGGAGATTTCAATGCAAAAATAGGGTAACGGCAACAGAATGAAACTTCAGTAGGTAAATTCGGTCACGGCAACAGAAACCAGCGTGGAAATACTCTCGTTGAGTTTGCAGAGGCAGAAGGGTTTTTCATCTTGAACTCCTTCTTCAAGAAAAAGCCACACAGGAAATGGACATGGAGACATCCAAATGGGACGACAAGTGAAATTGATTTTATTATGTGTAACAAAAAATTCGTCATAGAAGACTGCAGTGTGCTAAACAAGTTCAACACAGGTAGTGACCATAGATTGGTGAGATGTAAGATGCACCTCAACACTAAACTTGAACGTGGCAAGCTCATAAGACAAACAAAATCTATTGACATAACCAACCTTAAAAAACACCATAATACCTTCAAGTTGGAACTGAAGAACAGGTTCTCTGCTTTAGAAGGCCTAACATCGGAAGAAGTGGACATCTCTGAAGTTAACAGAAAAGTAACCAAAGCTCTTATGGAAACAGCAACAAAATTAGCTGGGTCTAAGAACAAGTTGCATGTAAATAAATTATCAGGAAAAACGAAAATGTTGATGCAAAACAGAAGAGAGATGAGGACAACTGAAGAAGATGTGACTTCCAAAGTGGAATATATAGAGCTATGCAAGACAGTACGAAAAAGTATCACTGAAGACGTAAGAAAATTCAACTGTGAACTAGTGAGGAAAGCAATTGAAAACAACCAAAGCCTAAAGATAGCAAAGGGACATCTCAGTAAGGGAAGAAAACAGATTATGGCACTGAGAAAAGAAGATGGTTCTGTAACAAGAAATAGAGGCGAAATTTTGACAAGAGTGAAAGATTTCTACTCCAAATTATATGAAAGGGATGATACATGCACTCCAGACATCATGAAAGATACCAGTACCAGAGTTCCTCCAGTCCTTCCAGCAGAAGTTGCACATGCAATCAAGAACATGAAGCGGGGAAAAGCTCCAGGAGAAGATGGAATTACTGTAGACATCATACAAGAAGCAAGTGGAGAAATCGAAACAGTACTCGCCCAAATTTTCACTCGATGCCTTAATGAAGGAAAAATTCCTGAGGATTGGAACACCGCTACAATGATCCTTCTACATAAGAAAGGTGACATTGAGGATCTCGGAAACTACAGACTTATCAGCCTCCTATCAGTAGTTTATAAAATCTTCACTAAAGTTCTTTCACACCGCTTGAAGGTAACACTGGACATGGCTCAACCGAGAGAACAAGCTGGATTCAGGAGTGGCTACAGCACAATAGATCATATCCATGTGCTGAGAGAACTAATTGAAAGAGCGAGGGAATATGAACTTCCATTGTGCATGGCTTTTATCGATTATGAAAAAGCCTTTGATTCGGTGAAACCATCAGCAGTTACAATGGCTCTGAAAACCTGCGGTATTGAAGATGCATACATTAATATTATTAATAACATCTATGAAAATGCAAGTGCAAAGATTAGGCTGTTTGAAAATACAACACACATAAAAATTGGAAAGGGAGTGAGACAAGGTGACACCATATCTGCGAAGCTCTTTAATGCCACATTGGAGGGTGTTTTACAGTCACTGAGCTGGGAAAACAAGGGGATAAAGATTAATGGAGATTATCTAACCCACCTTCGTTTTGCTGATGACGTAGTCATTTTTGCAACTAGCCCATCAGAGCTGCAGAGTATGATCCAGGAACTTGCTGACAAGAGTAAAGAAGTAGGATTAAAAATGAACTTTCAGAAGACAAAAGTGATGTTCAATGCTTTTACAAGAAATGAAGATTTATCGATTGATGGAGAAAAGCTGGAGATAACAGACACGTACGTTTATCTTGGACAGCAGATATCAAGTTAGGGTCACATTGATGAAGAAATTAATCGGCGTACAAAACTTGCCTGGAGAGCTTTTGGAAGAAACAGCATAATTTTCAAGAGCAATATGCCATTATGTCTTAAAAGAAAAGTGTTTGATCAATGCATCCTTCCAGTGCTTACGTATGGTGCAGAGACGTGGACCTTAACTAAAAGAGACATACAAAGGCTGCAGACAACTCAAAGCAGCATGGAGAGGTGCATGCTTGGTGTAACCAGGAGAGATAAGAAGAGGAACACGTGGATCCGAAAAATGACAAGAGTGGAAGACATCATGATCAGAGTTAAATCCCTGAAATGGCAATGGGCTGGACATACTGCCAGAAGGACAGACCATCGATGGACAGTCGATATTTTAGATTGGATTCCAAGGGACAGGAAAAGACCCAGAAGAAGACCACATGGGAGATGGGTGGATGGAATTCGAAAGTATGCAGGGGTGACATGGAGGAGACTGGCACAAGACAGACCGTTGTGGAGGAAACTTGGGGAGACCTTCGTCCAGCAGTGGATTGATAATGGTTGACAATGATGATGATGATATATATATATATATATATATATATATATATATATCATTTTAAATAACATTTCATGCATGCAGAAGCCAACTCAGTGTACAGAAAAGGAATTTCTTGTTCCTATTCTGTACACTGAGTTATCATTATTTTCTTTCACAGTTTCTGATGACATTACTTCATTTTGAACGAAAATTTCTTGTTCATCTTCTTTCCTTTCAGTTATAACCAGAAATGTGCTGCGAAGGAAGAGCAAGTCATGTGAAATGTCATCGTCGTTGCTACAAGCCGACGGAGCTTGCTTGTACGTCAGCGTACAGGCGATATAAAGGGCAGGTGATGTGCGTAGGGTTATTCCAGACGTTTTTGCAGTACGCATAGGTAGTTCGTTTGCATTGGTGAGTGTGTAGTCGTTACTCCTGTGGACTGCAGTGCAAATCTGAAGTTTAGAGTGCATTTCGTTTATTCTGTGCAAACTGTGTTGCAGTCATGGGAAGAATAGGTGATGTTTCACCACGAAGAGCTTCGCGAATGGTGACTTTAAGTGAATTCGGCAAAAGCAAGGCAGAAATTGCCCGGATAACAGGGGAGCACAAGAGTACAGTTGGACGGCAGCTGGCGAAGATCCGTGATATGGGTGGAATCAAGAATAGCAGGCTGGGTAAATGTGGCCGAAAGATGAAAACAACTCCGAGAAGTAACAACGCGTTGAAACGGTTATGTCTGCAAAACAGGTTCGTCTCGTCAACAGTTCTTGCCAAATAATTGCGGGAGAGCTGTGGTACTGTTGTTTGACCTCGAACAGTGAGGAACAGGTTACGTTCTATGGGTCTGACGTGTCATTGAGCGGTAAAGAAGCCATTGCTAACCAACAGAATGAAACTTCAGTAGGTAAATTCGGTCACGGCAATAGAAACCAGCATGGAAATACTCTCGTAGAGTTTGCAGAGGCAGAAAGGTTTTTCATCATGAACTCCTTTTTCAAGAAAATGCCGCAAAGGAAATGGACATGGTGGCATCCCAATGGATGGACAAGTGAAACTGATTTTATTATGTGTAACAAGAAAGTTGTCATGGAAGACTGCAGTGTGCTGAACAAGTTCAACACAGGTAGTGACCATAGATTGGTGAGATGTAAGATGCACCTCAACACTAAACTCGAACGTAGCAAGCTCATAAGACAAACAAAATGTATTTACATAACCAACCTTAAAAAACACCATAATACCTTCAAGTTGGAACTGAAGAACAGATTCTCTGCTTTAGAAGGCCTAACATCGGAAGAAGTGGACATCTCTGAAGTTAACAGAAAAGTAACCAAAGCTCTTATGGAAACAGCAACAAAATTAGCTGGGTCTAAGAACAAGTTGCATGTGAACAAATTATCAGGAAAACCCAAACTGTTAATGCAAAAAAGAAGAGAGATGAGGACAACTAAAGAAGATGTGACTTCCAAAGTGGAATATATAGAGCTATGCAAGACAGTAAGAAAAAGTATCACTGAAGACGTAAAGAAATTCAACTGTGAACTAGTGAGGAAAGCAATTGAAAACAACCAAAGCCTAAAGATAGCAAAGGGACATCTCAGTAAGGGAAGAAAACAGATTATGACACTGAGAAAAGAAGATGATTCTGTAACAAGAAATAGAGGCGAAATTTTGACACTAGTGAAAGATTTCTACTCCAAATTATATGAAAGGGATGATACATGTACTCCAGACATCATGAAAGGTACCAGTACCAGAGTTCTCCCAGTCCTCCCAGCAGAAGTTGCACATGCAATCAAGAACATGAAGCTGGGAAAAGCTCTAGGATAAGATGGAATTACTGTAGACATCATACAAGAAGCAAGTGGGGAAACTGAAACAGTACTCGCCCAAGTTTTCACTTGGTGCCTTAGTGAAGGGAAGATTCCTGAGGATTGGAACAACGCTACAATGATCCTGCTACATAAAAAAGGTGATATTGAGGATCTCAGGAAATACAGACCTATCATCCTCCTATCAGTGGTTTATAAAATCTTCACTAAAGTTCTTTGACACCGTTTGAAGGTAACACTGGACATGACTCAACTGAGAGAACAAGCTGGATTCAGGCGTGGCTACAGCACAATAGATCATATCCACGTACTGAGAGAACTAATTGAAAGAGCGAAGGAATATGAACTTCCATTGTGCATGGCTTTTATCAATTATGAAAAAGCCTTTGATTCAGTGAAACTATCAGCAGTTACAATAGCTTTGAAATCCTGCGGTGTTGAAGATGCATGCATTAATATTATTAATAACATCTATGAAAATGCAAGTGCAAAGTTCGGCTGTTTGAGAATACAGCACACATGAAAACTGGAAATGGAATGAGACAAGGTGACACCATATCTCCCAAGCTCTTTAATGCCACATTGGAAAATGTCTTTCAATCACTGTACTCGGAAAACAAGGGGATAAAGATTAATGGAGATTATCTAACTCACCTTCGTTTTGCTGATGACGTAGTCATTTTTGCAACTACCCTGCCAAAGGTGCAGGGTATGATCCGGGAACTTGCTGACAAGAGTAAAGAAGTGGGATTAAAAATGAACTTTCAGAAGTTAAATCGATAAATCTTCATTTTTTTTACAAGAAATGAAGATTTATCGATTGATGCAGAGAAAAGCTGGAGAAAACAGATGCGTACTTTTATCTTGGACAACAGATATCAAGTGAAGGTCACATTGATGAAGAAATTAATCGGCGTATAAAACTTGCCTGGAGAGCTTTTGGAAGAAACAGCATAATTTTCAAGAGCAATATGCCATTATGTCTTAAAAGAAAAGTGTTTGATCAATGCATCCTTCCAGTGCTGACGTATGGTGCAGAGACGTGGACCTTAGCTAAAAGAGACATACAAAGGCTGCAGACAACTCAAAGCAGCATGGAGAGGTGCATGCTTGGTGTAACCAGGAGAGATAAGAAGAGGAACACGTGGATCCGAAAAATGACAAGAGTGGAAGACATCATGATCAGAGTTAAATCCCTGAAATGGCAATGGGCTGGACATACTGATAGAAGGACAGACCATCGATGGACAGTCGATATTTTAGATTGGATTCCAAGGGACAGGAAAAGACCCAGAAGAAGACCACATGGAAGATTTGTGGATGAAATTCGAAAGTATGCGGGAATAACATGGAGGAGACTGGCACAAGACAGACCGTTGTGGAAGAGGCTTGGAGAGACCTTCGTCCAGCAGTGGATTGATAATGGTTGACAATGATGATTATGTATGCATATATACTTAGAATAATGTACATATATACTTTGTGCGTATGCACACATACCTAAATATACATCAAGCCCCCCCCCCCCCCAACAGGAATTCCGCGGTGTGTCACTGCGTGCGAAAAATGGTTTTGCTAAACTACCCTTTATTTGATTCCCTGAGGAAAACACAACAGATGAAGAAATTAATCGGCGTATAAACTTGCCTGGAGAGCTTTTGGAAGAGAAGCTCTCCAGGCAAGTTTTATACGCCGATTAATTTACCCCTTTCATTTATCTCAGAATCTGAAGAAAAAGACGTATTAGTCACACTGAATAAATGTGGCAATATTAATTACATTTATTGTTAATCAGTATTATACTGCACAGTTACATCTATTCAGTGTGACCTAAATAATAATCACATTGAACAGTTGAAATCGTGTGAAATGACCGAGCGTTACTTAACAAACACTACATATCTTCAGGATGTGACTAAACAACAACGTTTCTTTCCTTCATTAAAAATTGTTCGAATTAAGCGATTTAAATTAAAGTAATTAGTAATAACAGTTTAATAAAATATACTGGGCAATAAAAATAGCAAGTCATATTTCAAGATGTTTTTAAAACCTTTGAGTCGTCTTTTCAAATATTTTTTTACCTAATCAGTTTAACAACGCTAAGGCACTTTTTTTAATTGGAACTACATCACCGGGTAAGGTAATTCAGAAAAGAAAGCATATATTTCTTGAACAATGCTGAAAATTTTCACAATTTCTGGAGAAACTTTTTCGTTGTTATTTACGACCAGATTTAAAGTATAAGTAGCTCAAAGTGCGTAAAATACACGGTCGAGTCACATGATTGTGACCATCAGCTAATATCCACAGTAACCGCCGTGTGAAGCGCGGACAGCAGCTAGACGGGCTGGAAGTGACCCAATAAGGTGTTGGAAGGTGTTCACAGGTATGTGAAGGATCCATGCTGACTGCAGTGCTTCTGACAGCTGCTGGAGGATCCATACAGCGAACAACACGATCGAGGTGGTCCCACAGATGCTCAATTGGGTTTAAGTCTGGGAAATTAAGGGTCCAGTACTTTGAAGTCTTCATCGTGCTCTTCGAACCACTCTCTGACATTTCCAGCTGTGTGACACGTCGCATTGTCGTTCTGGAAGATCCCCTCCCCGCAGGAAAGATAATCAGCATGCATGGGTGTATGTGGTTTGCAAGGATGGATTCATAACGAATTCGGTCCATAGTACCTTCCACAGGTATGAATGGACCCAGGGAATGCCACGAAAACATTCCCCAGACTTTACCAGTTTGTGTTCTCCCAGCAATGGCTGAAAAGTGTTTGTTTTCCGATGTTTCTCGCCTTATACGCCAACGTCCATCCGTTCGATGAAGCAGAAAACGTGACTCATCGGAGAAGGCAATCTTTTGCCAATCAGCGTAGGTCCAATTCCGATACTGCCGTACAAATGTAAGCCTTTTCTGCCGATGCACCTTTGTTAGCATAGATGCAGTGACTATCCGTCTGCATGAGAGCCCCATACGCAGCAGGGTTAGCTGAACTGTCGTTTTAGACACACTTCCTGTAGCACCCTGGTTCATTCGGCCAGGGAGTTGCTCCACTGTAGCGTGTCGATCGGCCTCACTCACGTTCGCAGCCGACGTTCACCTCTCACATCAAGGGCACGTGGTGCTCCGAAGTTTTCACGTCGCTTATTCGCAATGGTGCCGTTTCTAGAATCACGATACACTTTAACCACAGCAACAGTTCACTAACAGCGCTGTTTCAGAAATACTTCCACTCTTGGCCCGAAAGCCGATAATCATCCCTGTTTGCAAATCTGATAAATCGCCCCTTTTTATCCATGACAGCAACGAGTGTTATGTTTTCAGAACAGCCAGTATTTGTCATTTTCTTGTAGGACTTCCGTCCACTGTGAGTAGAGTTTAGGTCCCAGCCACCTACAGCGAGATCGCCTTTTGGGCAGGACATAGAAACCATAACGCCAGACGACGGACCGGTATGGCGATGAATAATGCAGGCGTCATACAGTCTCTCGCCTCGGTGCCGCCACACGCGGATCCGACCATCGTGCTGTTGCAGGCAGAAGCGGGATTCGTCGGAGAAAACAATGTCCGATCATTCCGTAGTCCAGGTGCGGCGTTCAGCGGCCCACTGCCGCCGCACTCGCCGGTAGTGTAACGTCAATGGTAATCGCAGCAATGGGTGCCGTGCGACAAGTCCCTGCTGCTGCAGACGACGTCGAACGGTACGTGCTGACACAGGTTGTTGCGCAACACACCCTAATTCCAGCGCTAACGTTCGTGATGTGGCGGTGCGAGCCGTCAATGCCCGCCGCGCAACATGCCGGTCCTCTCGTTCGGTGGTGTGCCGCGGCTGTGACAATCGCTCAAGTCGGTCCGTCCGTCCCTCTTGCACCCACCGAATCCATACTCGCCTCACTGTGGCTGGATGTCGTCCCACACGGGCGCCGATGTCTCGGTACGATAAACCGCTGTCGCGATAAGCCACTATTCGTCCTCTGTCGAACTCCGAAACGTGCTGGAATGACTGCCGTATTCTGCGACGTGGCATCGGGAAACTTCCCACGCACAGGTCCGGCAGCACAACAAACTTCCACTACTTACACCCCGCCTTCTGTGCACCCTTCTGATAGTGCTTCTCGGTGGCGTGCCGGGCGCACTTGATTTGCATATGCCCTGCAATGCTAATCGTTTGCATGTCCTCTCGCGGGCGACGCATGCTGCGTATTTCAGGCCAATCGGATGCTTCCTTCTTGGTGTTGCATTTTGGGTGGCCAGCAGTGTATATATATATACACGTATATGCAGTGAAGTCCGCTTAATACGCACACGGTTAATACGATTCGCTTAATACACATTTTTCACGCAGTCCCTAGAATTGAGAAGCAAACAAGTACAAATATACCCTATTTAATACGCTTCGAATCCCGCTTAATAAGCGTTTAGTTTTGTATCATCATGTACGTTTGAATTCGAGTGAAGAGTAATACTATGCAAAAAAATATGTTAGTCGCGTGTTACATGAATCACTGGATGTTTACTTTAATTAGACAGAAAACTTCCCTATTCCTCGCCGCTAGCTAAACAAGCTTGTCGTGGGCTCAGCCTGTGGCTTTCACGCTTCAGGTGTGGCTTTCCTGCGCATAACGGTCCCTTTTTCCGTGACCTTGACCAAAAAAAGCATAGAAACCTTAAGCGCTGAAATGAAATTCGAACAATACAAGAAATTGTAGAAGATAATGCTATGAGTGCTACTACAAGTGAGGAAGAAGAAGAGCCTGTGCTACCCCGACGCCAGCCGCAGCATTAAATTCACTCGCTGAAGTAAGGCGTTTTGTGTCCTGCAAGATTGAAGTTTCTGACGATACTGTGATGATGCAAACAGCCCTTGAAAAAGAAAGAGAGCGAGGGAGAGAACTATGCGTCCTGTGTGTTAGCCTCCAGTACGGGAGGAAGGCCGCCCCGGTGGCGCAGTGGTCTAAGCGATGGCCTCTGATCATTCGTCCGAAAGGGGTCCGGGTTCGAATCCCGGTAAGGCATGGATGTTGTGTTTGTCTTACGGCACTGGCTCTCTCCCTTCCCTTTAACCAGTGACCCTAAATTAGGGACGGGCGACTGCTTAAAGCCCATTGAGTTAATCACGGTGGTCGTTAAACCTCCAATCAAAAAAAAAAGTAGGGGAGGTTGTTTATATTTCTGCGGACAAGTGCAAACGAGGGGTGAACTGAAACAGAGAGGCGATAAGAAAAGGGGGAGTTGGTTTTCTTGGAAGGACGCTGGCCGACGAATGCTACTTACGCGTCCGAACAGTTGCTGCTCTCTTTTAACAAACGGAGGAAGCAGTATGCTGTAATTTTAAATGTTTTCTGTTTATGTGTTGTACAGTCTTTGTGTGTTCGTCTGGTTTTATTAAAAACCATTTTTGTTTAACTTCCTGCATTTTTAATTGGAACAATGCTTATGTTAATTTGCACCACCTGCAATAATAAGGAACGGTTGGTCATAACATGTGACACACACATATGTTGGTCAACGCTACCACAAAGAATAATATGTGAGTGGAATCAAAACCACCACATGTAGTAACACGCTACGGAAACGCAGGGGGATTCACCCCCATAACCAACAATAACAAATTATAACAGACACCATCAGTAACATTAATCAACTAACAAGTTAGTAAAATCATGCAATGCATTGATTATGATACGCGTTCCAACATGCTAGAAATCATTACTCAAGTTATTACTCAAGTTATGAGGAAAATGGCTGTGGAATAAATCTCACTCCTGTGCCCTGACCTTTGATCCCATTTCGATTATATTCAACAGAACTGGTTCAGTATACCTCCGAAATAACATGATAAAGTTTTGTCGCAATCGAAGCAATTTTACGTAAGTTATGATGCATAAGGGCTATGTAATAGATCCCGCTTCCCTGTCCTAACCTTTGACCCCATTTCGCCCTTTTTCTATAGGATTCGTCCCCAGGCAGGTCTCTACAACATACCACATTTCATCCATATCGAAACGTTTTTACGTAAGTTATGACCCATAATGGCGATGGAAGTGATTCCGCTCCTATGTCCTGACCTTGGACCCCATTTCGCCAATTTTCAATAGGGTTTGTTCCCAGGTGGTCCCCTACCACATACTAAAATTTAATCGAAATCAAATCGAACTTTTTTTACGTTAGTTATGACGCATAAGAGCAGTGGAATGGATCCCGCTCCTATGTCCTGACCTTTGAACCCATTTCGTTCACTTTCAATAGGGTTCCTTCCCAGGTGTTCCCCTACCACATATTAAAATTTCTTCGAAATCGAACGATTTTTACGCGAGTTATCGTGCGGACGAACATACGCACACAACGCGTGACGTAATGAGGCAGATGGGAATCGCGACCATCTGCTCGCAAGGGTGTGACGTCATAAAACTTTAATAGGATCCACACAACGCGTGGCGTAATGAGACCGATGGCGTGACCGCGCGCCAGCATCTAATGGGACGACGCAATGACACTACACTAAAAACGTGGTAATTCGGGGTGGTTATTTAACCCACTAAACGAATTTTCCTAAAGTCGAGATCAAGCTAAATCGATTTCTAGTACCAGAAAATGGTAGGTTAACGACTTTCATCAAAATATTTAGAGCCGTTTTCAAAATAAAATTTACATACATACAAGAATTGCTCCTTTAAGGTGAACGTCAAGTAATTTTGCTTCCTGTACTTCGAATGGAAAAATTTCTGTACACAGTTTCTTCCCAATTAATGCAATCCCAAGGATGAAAATTTGAACATCGATTAAAATATATTAATTTTATAACTTGCAATACTTAATATTTTCTAAAACATAACTATAATTATGCAATCCAACATTTGTTTGTCTACTGACGTCATGAAAATACAGGTCGCGCCATCTTTTTTCTGGACAATTAATGCGTTCACAAGGATGAAAATTTGAACATCGATTAAAATAGCTTCATTTTATAACTTGGAATACCTAATATTTTCTAAAACATAACCATAATTATGTAATCCAACATTTGTTTGTCTACTGACGTCATCAAAGTACAGGTCGCGCCATCCTTTTTCTGGTTTCAACACCACCAAAGGAAAAGTTATTGTTTTTTAATATAATTATGGTTATGTTTTAGAAAATATTAAGTATTCCAAGTTATAATATGAAGTTATTTTAATCGATGTTCAAATTTTCATCCTTGGGAACATATTAATTGTGAAGGAAATGTGTACAAAAGTTTTTCCATTGGAAGTATAGGAAGCAAAATTACTTGACGTCCACCTTAATAATATGGGATAAGGGCGATGGAATGAATCGCAATCCTATGTCCTGACCTTTGACCACATTTCGTCCATTTTCAATAGGGTTCGTCCCCAGGTAGTCCCCTACCACATACTGAAATTTCATTGAAATCGAACCATATTTACGCACGTTATGACGCATAAGGGCAATGGAATGCATCCCGCTCTTATGTCCTGACCTTTGACCCTACCCAAGTAGCACGTGACGTTTAAAAGACGTCGCATTTCGATTGCAAAAGTTGATATTTGGTCTTCCGTACAAAGACTACGTTTGATAAACGTTTGTTAAATGTTACATCCGTTACCGTTGCGATTTTGTCACATTCATTACGTTTGCTAAACGTTGCATTTTCGTCATGTTAGCAAGGTCACAGCTAATCTTTGGCGTGACATTACATTCAGGCAAAAAAGAACAAAATTATACTGTTGATAAAACAGTAAGCTTGTGTATAATTAATAAAGATTATTGAATTCCTCCTTTTTTTTTTTTTGCTTATACGACTAGAAGATTTTATTCCATTGGTTTTCAAGCAGCTTCTGGTCTGCGGCTGCGTCCTTCTCTAACCTGCTGTTACGTCACTTGTACTACGGACGGTGAGTTATGGCAAGGCTGAGCTCGAACGTCCAGAGCTGCATGCCTAATCGATGGATTTTATCGTTCTTAAAAGGTAAGTTCTTTTCCTGTTTCAGTTCATAGGCTTCGATTTCGATAACAATTCATGTATTCGCTTCGTAACTCGTGGAGATTCCCGTAACACGTGAAGACATTCATGTATTCGTTTCGTAACACGTGGAGGTAGGCTTAACACGTGAACACATTCATGTATTTTCTTAACAGGTATATATATCATCGACTGCATTTTAAACTAGGAGTAGTAAAGAATTTGTTAGATTTTCGGATCTAAACACAGCTGATTCGTTTTTAATTTTGTATTTTCGTGAAAGAGTAACAAAAATATATTTCAAGGAAACGAAATTTTAGACCTTTTCATTTTTATGAGCTACTGAATATTTGGTTAGATTTTTAAATAACAAATGCAGCTAGTTGTAAAAGAAATTCTAATTCTTCAAATGTTTAGAGAGTATTGAGTTTATACTTAATTACTCAAATGTGCTTCCGTGTAGCAAGCATTGTTACAAACGCAGCTTATTGGTATGTTAGTTATAAAGGATACTCTATATTACTGTTATCATATATTAGATCAGCATTTCTTAGGGCTCATTCAGCCAGTTTTTTTTGCAAGAAATATATTGTGTGTAGAGTAACAAACGGAATAAGCTGTTGGAGAGATACTTATTAAATCCAGAAAGCTTCAAGGTTGAAAAAATTCAAAACCCACCCTGTACAGAGTCCTGTGGCCAAGAAGTATATTGTCAGTCACAATTCAAAGTCTACGTAAGGCATGCAAAAATTTAACTTTTTTTTTTTTTTTTTTGAAAATGCACGTTTTATACCAGATGTGAATTAAGCTTACTGAAATCATAATGTATCTGTATCCAAATGGAATATATACAAATATCCAATGCAACATTTTGTTAGACTGAGGGAGTACACACATTCAAATGTGCCCATCTCCCCCTTCCACATATCAGAGTTGTGCCTATCAAATAATGAAGCAGAGGAATGCTATTGAACCTGTCGCAGGCAAGGTGGCCAGTTGCTTTGCTTTTCCAGTTACAGTTTACTAAATTTTTGTTCAAATTTCAGGAATGCAGGGGTGGGAGAAGTTGGAAGCAGAGTTGTATAAAAATAAAATGTATCTGTGAACACAACCATTGAAACAAAACTTGCTGCAAACCCGCATATCACGATGACAATATAAGATAATTTAAAGAAACAATTAAAAAATAATTATTAGGACATTACAAATTCCGATGACGGCAAAATACAATTGAATATGTGTGCGAAATTGACCTTTATGGCAAAATATTGGATTATGAACCTCATAAAAACAAGAGAATTAAAAGAAACATTTTATACCCAGAAAACAGTTCCATTAATGAACCTTTAAAAATTATAAATAGTATTTTCAACAGCTTAGTTCAAAAATTACTGTGCTGCCCCCAGTGGCGCAGTGGTCTAAGCGATGGCCTCTGATCATTCGTCCGAACGGGGTCCGGGTTCGAATCTCGGTGAGGCATGGATGTTGTGTTTGTCTTACAGCACTGGCTCCCTCCCTTCCCTGGAACCAGTGACCCTAAATTAGGGACGGGCGACTGCTTATAGCCCATTGAGTTGCTCACGGTGGTCGTTAAACCTCCAATAAAAAAAAAATACTGTCGACTTACAAATTACTTAAGGAAAAGATTTTAATTTAATAACTAGTTGCTGCAAGAGGAACCTGGCAATAAAATTTAAATTCCTTCTGTGTAAAGGAAACTTTTGATACAGTTCCTATGTACTGAGAAACAGGCCTTGATAAAATCTAGAGGCCACAAACGTCCAAATGTGCCCATATTGGCAAAATCTGCTAATAATTTGAAAACTATCGGCGTGCGCACATACTTTTACATTCTACTACTTTGGTTGGAAGTATAGTTTTATGAGGATTTTTTTCTAATTTGAATTAATTTTCTCTCAACAATATTATTTTTGAACACATATCATTGCTCCTTTATTTCTGCAATGCTTCAAAACCATCTTGATAGCTGTTTACTTTTGGTGCTACTGGTTTTGAATTTAATGTTCACTTTGAATTTTGTAGCTGTTTGTTCCCAAATGGCAAGAGTAATAGACCAATTTTTGTATTTGCTAGTTGAGTCTGTATCTTCAGATTTCTCTGAATGAATAATCTTTTCTAAGCAATTAAATTAGAGAGCTACAAACCAATATTTCTATTCACTGTCGGATTAATACTTTTCCGACTAGGCCAGTGCTTCCTAATTAGCCTTTCTCTGAATTATGGATCTCTTCTATTATCAGATCGTTAAGGGCAACAGATTAAAGGCTGGATCACGTAGCTACGCTGTGTAGAAAAGCAGTACAAACTGTCACAGTTTGATTGTACACTTTTTTCAGCAATGTATGTATGTATATATATATATATACTGGTCACAAAAAGTTAGGGATATTGCATGAAGTGAAGCCACGTAACATAAACGCCAGAGTGTTTGCAAAAACAATTCAATGGGCAATTTCTGCTCACAACAAGTAGTACCACAATATAGACAAAAGTGTATATTCAGAGAATGTCCAAACCTCTGGATTTCAGTATCCAGTAACAGTACCTATGTGTCGAAGAACGTCTTGACACCTACGAAGCATACTTGCAGTGACATTATTGATTAGTGTTTGGTGCAGTTAGTCCCATATTAGTCAACACATTACAGAGGTCTGCCAGTATACTGGGGTATGGAATGCGGTTATCTAAACGTTGCTGTATAGATTCCCAAATTTTCTTAGTAGTATTAAGGTCAGACCTGAGGTAGCTGTAAGGATTCGATCTTGTGGTTTTCCAGCCAGGGCCGGTCCAAGGGGTAGGTAGGCCAGGTGGTAAATGTGTAGATTAGTGTCCTAAATTATTTCATTGAAAAAATTTTAGTACCTGGAAAAAGTGCGATGTACAGATTTTAGTGTATGGAAATTAATGTCAAATGGTGCAAAAATTGCATATTTTAAATGTGTTTTAAAGATATTTTTTTTTCGTAATATTGACCTGTGAGTCTGACGCTGTGAAGAGAAGCTGCGGTAGGCCTAATGTATTGCTCCGGCAAAGAATGTGAAGCTTTGGTCCTTTAAAAGGAAGGTTTCTTGCTGTACCAAAATGATGGGCGGAAGAGTACAAGAGAAAGAGGTTATGTTGTTGGCAGGAGAGCAATAAATGTAGTGATACGCTACAGAAAATAGGTCCACAGCATCCACCCTTTATTTTGTTGTATCCTGTATGTTGTTGGCAGGAAAAACTGGGAAAAAAACTCTTCGATTTGCAAAAGATATGTATGAGTAAGATAGAAACTGACCTGCGAACAAGCTATTAACACAGGAGAACCAAAAGTGCAGTGACACAGCAAATCAGCTATGAATGAAAGCTGTTCAAACCAGAACCGAAAGTTATAGTTCCCCAGTTTCCTATACAACATAGAAAAGCATGTTGGTACTTTCTAACATGCTTTTCTACGTTCTTTCGCATACCACGAGTATGCGAAAGAACGAAAAATTTCTCAACATCGCTTTAAAAACAATGACAAAACATGAACAAACTATATTGTGTAGCGTATGAGTATAACACGGCTCGCTCTCGTGGCAACAAAATAGCGCTTGGACTTGTAGTCGTCCGCGCGTGAATTAAACGCTGCAGCGAATCTTCCTTTCAATGAAGCTAAGCTTCACATCGTCGCCGTAGCGATGCACAGAGTCACACAATATAGACGTACACGCGTACGCCATACGTGGATAGTTTGCAAATTATTAGCAGATTTTGCAGATAGTTTTTGCTTGTAGATTAAAAAAATAAAAATGTTATTACAGCAATTAAAACACTTAAGGTTTTACTAAGATTAATATATTTAATTCTATCTTAACATGAGAATGTTCAACTATTTTTCACATCTTCCGATAGAGTTATTTTGTTTTTGCAGAAGTTTCTGGCCTCTTGATTTTATCAAGGCCTGTTCTCAATATATAGGAACTGTAACAAAAGTTTCATTTACACAGAAAGATTTTTTTTATTTTGCCAGGTTACTCTTGCAGTTGCCAGTTATTAAAATAAAATATTTTCCTTATATATTTTATAAGTACTATTTTTGAATTAAGTTAAAGATGCTTTATATAATTTTTGAAGGTTCATTAACAGAACTGCTTTTCTTGATATAAAAATTAGTCTCTTGTTTTTATGAGGTTCATAGTCCAAAAATTTTTAAGTTTTGGCCTTAAGGTCCATTTTACACACATTTTTGCGGATTCAGTCGTAATGTCCTTTTGCCCTCTCTGGAATCTGTAATGTTCTAATAATTATTTACTATTATATTAATTTTTCTTTAAATTATCTCGTTCCATTGTTATCGTGATTTGCGGGTTTGCAGCAAGTTTTCTGTTTCAATGGTTGTGTATGCAGTCACATTTTATTTGAATGCACCTCTGGCGATGCATTAGGCCTACCGTAGCGTCTCTTCACAGCATCACTCACAGTATCACTCACAGTTCAATATTATGATAGAAAATCTTTAAAACACATTTAAAATATGAAATTTCTGCACCATTTGCCATTAATTTCCGTACTCTAAAATCTTTACGTCACACTTTTTCGAGGTACTGACATTTTTCCGACGAAATAATTTAGGACAGCTAATATACATATTTACCGACCAGGTAGGCAGCCACCAAATGGAAGGGATGCCCATAAATTTTCTTACATAGTAAAATTATCCGCTAACTTTTTTCTTTTTCTTTTATGAGCTAGTCTGTATTTGCCACAAAAATGAAAGCTGAATACTCCTTTGTTGTTTCTCTGACACATGCAGAGTTCCTATATATATACCACCAACAACAAGAAGCATTTTCAATTCTTGTGCGTTTTTTTTTTCTGAGAATTCTTCTCTGCTGCTTTTACGCATTTGGGTTTTCAGGGGGGGGGAAAAAATGAACCTTTTTTTTTTTTTTTTTTTTTTCTCGTTCCTGATGTTTGTTGACATTATTATATACACTGAGTGGCCACTTTATTATGACTACCTGACAGTTTTAAGCAAATGAGCTATGGCTGCACGCTGTTGCTGCCAGAGGGTGAGGCTAGTATAAAAAGGGAAAGCTTAGTGCTTGCGACAGTAGTAGAAGTGATTTTTGGGTGACGAGATGGGTAAAAAATGCAATTTGACGGACTTTCAACGTGGGACGATTGTAAGAGCTCGGAGCCATGGAGCGAGTATCACTGAAACCGCCGCATTCATGAAATGTTCCAGAGCCACTGTTGTTAAAGTGTTTAAAGACTGTACTGTCAGCCAAAAAACTGGGTCTCTACGTGCAACGTGTGCTCGTCATCGACTAGTGACTGCTCGGGCGGACCGGAGTGTCCAGACTGGTAATAGGCAACAGTGCAGCAATTACAGACCATCTTAATCAAGGATCCCTCAAATGATCTGTGCACGCACTGTTCGCCGTACACGGCACGGATGGGATATGGCAGAAGGAGGCCTGTTCGAACACCTTTGCTGTCTGCAGTTAACAAGAGAAAATGTCTCCACTTCGCACAGGAGCATAAGGATTGGACAGTCGATAATTGGAAAAAAATTATTTGGTCCGATGAATCACGTTTTCAGTTGCACCATGCCTATGGCCGAGTGAAAATTTGGCGGAAACAGCACGAAAGCATGGACCCCAAATGCATTGCTACAACCCTTCAAGCTGGTGGAGGCAACGTTATGGTTTGGGGAATGTTTTTCTGGCATGATTTGGGCCCTTTAATTCATGTTGATCAACGTCTGACTGGCACATCATATCTAAACATCGTTGCAGACCAAGTACATCCTGTCATGTGGATGGTTTATCCCAATGGCGATGGCTACTTTAAACGAGATAATGCGTCTTTCCATAGTGCTCGTATTGTACAGGATTGGTTTCAGGAAAATGCCGGTTAGTTTACTTTGCTTAGCTGGCCCCCACAATCTCCAGATCTCAACCCCATTGAGAATTTGTGGGATGAAGTTGAACAAGCCATCAAACAGCTGGATACACAACCCTGCAATTTCACACTCCTGGAAAGTGCTATTCATCAAGCATGGTCTTAGATTCCAAAAACCACCTATCAACATCTCGTGGAGTCCATGCCACGAAGAATCTACATCGACGTAGTATTAAAGGCAAAAGATCGCCCAACGAAGTACTGAGGGGGTGGTAATAATAAAGTGGCAACTCAGTGTATAACAAAATAAGGCTTGAGTGACAAGCCTTATTGTTATGTACATCTTGGAAATAAATCCCAAATTCCCACAGCCTAGGGTAAAGCGGGAAAAAAACACTTTTTACTATGAAAACTGCAACACAAAGCTCCTACAGATTGCGAACCATATATATATCAATGGTTTTCTATCCACTCATTGATAGCGCATTGTTTGCCATTCAGGAAAGATTTACTCAGTTGCAAAAACTTTTCAACGCTTCGGGTTTCCTTTATAATTTGAAGAAATTGCCTGACGGGATTCTTTAAAAGAAAAGTGTATTCAGTTAGAAAAATTCCTTAAGGATGCTGACAGTGAAGAAAAAGATATCGATGGGGAGCAACTGTTTGAAGAGCTGAGGCATTTGCAAGCACTTATGAGCAAATGCAGCTCAGCTACTACAATAGAAGCTCTAAACTTCATATTCCAGTATGATATGGTTCATTGTTATCCCAACAGTAGGATTTGCTTTCGAATATTGCAATTCCTGTCTGTAGAAAGCGGGAAAAGAAGTTTTAATAAATTAAAGCTGTAAAGACTTATTTGAGATCTACAACGATGCAGGAACAGCTATCGGCTTTATCCATCATTTCTATTGAAAACGATATTGCACCAAAAAAATTTCTGAAGCAAAGAGGTTTTTGCAAAGTAAAGCCAGACATGAAAGTTTCATGTAAATAACACAAACAACTATGTATGATTCTGTCATTTTGTGAGTAAAATTATCATTATTATATTGGACTATTTATTTGTAGCATAGCATATAATAGTGAGTTAGTGACATATCTACTGAGCATGCGAAGTTGAGATTAGAGCTATTTGCTGTGTTTGGGTCCATACTGCAAAAAAAAAAAAAAAAAGATGGGGGGGGGATCAAAGGAGTCTTTTTGGCTGTCGGAAAAAAACAGAAAAAGTTGAATGCCATGATGACAGCACTTTCAATAGGTTTCTTCAGTGGTTTAGCTTTTTTTCTCTTCCTTTTTTTTTTTAATAATTTTCATTCCAGTTAATTGTAACTGCAGCTTGTGCTCATTTTGGCTTTTCACTTTACTAGTAACTTGTTTTTCAGTGTTTACTTCCCTTTTTGTTTCTTCTTGCTTGATTCTTAATATATATAAAGATAAATTAAAATTTGGGGGTATATCATAATAAAATTTTATAAACATAATTTACCAGCACTAATGAGGGCAAACTTTTGAATGTGATTTACATTAAGAAATAATAGGGCATTCAAAACAGTTGAATTATATAAAGAAATTGCATAAATGATTTTTTTTTCTTTTTAAATTTTACTCAGGTATGGTTATTCATGGCTCTAGTTAGGAAAGTTAGGGATGTTATGCAAAACACAGATGAGTGTAAATTAAGTACAACCTCCTGTAGCTTTAAAACTTGAGCTTATATCCCTCAGATCAGTATTTCCCCTCCTACCAGTAGATCTCTCTGTAGAGTACAACTGGATCACCCTGTGAAAGTAAACCAAGTTGGTGACTTCACCAAGTTGGTGACTTCACCAAGTTGGTAAATATAATATTAGTGGAATTAAAGGATTAAACCATGTGTGAAATTATAGAATAAATAAGCAACATTTATTCACAATTAAATAATTTATTTTAATATCTATAGTTTTGTTGAGCCTTTAGCTCGGCTTCATCAGGACAAAGGGAGCATAAACATTCATATGTGACATCATCAGGTAGTTGATGATCATGAATTTTGGTGAATTGTCTCCATGCAATTGAAAGAAATCGAGTAGGTGTCATGTTGTTGACAAGTCATAAAGAAAAGTCATGGAAACAAATTGGTGTTTTCTACCCATGTATATCGTGCAGTACATCTATGCGTTACAGAGGATTCCTTGCAGAAAAAGCTAGATTTTTGCCGCCGCAGTGGTCTAAGCACTGGCTTATGACTGTTCGGTTCTTCCAAGTGGGTTGGGTTCGAATCCCGGTGAGGCATGGATGTTGTGTTTGTCTTACGCCAGTGGGTCTCTTCCTTCTCTGGAACCAGTGACCCTAAATTAGGGACAGGCAACTGCTTATAGCCCATTGAGTTGCTCACCATGGTCAGTAAACACAAAAACAAAAAATTAAAAAAAAGTTATGATTTTTTTTTTAAAGAAATTGTGGCACACACAGGATATAGATTGATATAGATTGTCCTTTTGTTGTAGACAAAGCTGTCCAGAAATTTAGGAACTTTCAAATGTTTACATTTCAAAGTTATTTTGAAATCTATAAACAAGGCAAATTTTTGTGGATCAAAAGACTACGTTGAAGACATAACTGGGGAATTTATCACATCGCTTGTGAATGTGGACTTTCATGTATAGGACAGATCCGTAGAGCTTTTAAGTTTTCATGTGAAGGAACACGTGACTTACGTATGAAACTGAAGAAGTCGTCTATAGCCCAACATTGTCATGAAAATAACCAGATTTTTTTTTTAAATACTACGCTTATTGATAAACCTGATTTGACTATCAAGCTTAATATATTAGAAGCTTTCCACATCTAGTGCAACTGCTCATGGCTTGTCAACGACATGACATCTACTAGATTTCTTTCAAACACGTGGAAACAACTTGCCAAAAGCAGTGACTGTCAGAATGCTGATGATGTCACGATGATTTGAACGTTTGCACTCCATTTGTCCTAATGAAGCCAAGCCAAATGCTCAGTGAAACTACAGTAGATTTAAAATCTTAAAATAAAATATTTAATTGTGAATAAACATTGCTTATTTAAAATATTCTATCTCTACAGCCCAAGTATTGAAGTCATAAAATATATTTGGGAATTACTTGGAGCAAAAACATAACGTACAAGAGCATTAACCAGAAAAGAAATCATGTGTTTCTTTGGAAAAAAAAATAAAATAACTGTTTGCAGTGGGGTTTTTTTTGGGTTTTTTTTAAGTACCCCCCACACACACCTGTATATTGGGGGGGGTAAAATCCTGCTTGATCTGCAGCATTTCCATTCGGTAGAAATTTTGTGTGTAGCTAGCTTGCAAAACTCCTAAAGCAGCAACTGCATCAATCTGCCGTACACGTGCATGTAACATGTCAACAGCCCTATTTCTGATGTTAATACTTAAACGTCGTCTGGACATCTTTTCAAGTTAATCCTACTCTGAAGGAAATGCATTCAGCAAACTTGTAGTCCAAGCAGTGAGACGACCTGTTTTCTACTTCTGGGAAGCTACTTTTATCGGAGCTTGCACACACACACACACACACACACACCAACCACATGATGTGTCATCATGATGCTAATTTATGCTGATAACCTATCTCCTGTAGTCACTAAATATGCATATCACCATGTTTCCCTTTTGAAACCATAATATCCCAAACTTTTTGTGAGTACTGTATATATATATATATATATATATACTGAAGAGCAAAACTGAAAACTAAGGAAAAACTTCAGAATTTAAAACGAAAGTTGCAAAATAACCTGAAGATCAAAACGCGCAACGCAGCAGTTTTGAAAATTCAGAATTCACATTCTATTAAGAAGAGACCTAAGCAAAAAAATACATATATAATTTTGACTCACACCAAGTACAACATAGAAAAGGTTATGTATCTACCGGCGTGAGTAAAAGGAGAAAAGATAAAAAAATAAAATAAAACAACTGAATGTAGAAGGTGTCTAGAATACTGAGCCTTGGCTTTATCAAGGACCAGCAAAAACTCTGCATTTTCTCACTTCCACAAAGATTCTCTCTCAGACGAACTTGGCATTTCGTTATAGCTGAAAATTATTTCTAATTATTATGTCACTCTCACAGCTTGAGTTCTCTTTAATCTTCTTCTCTCTGTTTAATAGTAACAGATGAAGAGCATGGGTCGGGCCAGGAGGGTTATGGATGCAAGAGAAATTGTTAACTAGTGCTATGTCATACAACTCTGCGGAGGACATGACATATATATATTTTTTAAAACAATTTTAGGTGGGCATGTTACTTGCATCTATGGCCTTGCAGAAACCCATTTCCAACTAGGTCTTTGTGGAAGTGAGAAAATGCAGAGTTTTTGCTGGTCCTTGATAAAGCCAAGGCTCAGTATTCTCGACACCTTCTACATTCAGTTGTTTTATTTTATTTTTTTATCTTTTCTCCTTTTACTCACGCCGGTAGATACATAACCTTTTCTATGTTGTACTTGGTGTGAGTCAAAATTATATATGTATTTTTTTGCTTAGGTCTCTTCTTAATAGAATATATATATATATATTCTTATGATTCAGAATACATGAATTGTGTTTGAAGCCTATGAAAATAATGAAATGAATGCATGAATTGTTCATTTGTTTCATTATAACTTTTTGTGACCACCTATGAATTGAAACAGAAAAAGAACTTATACATTTTAGGAACTTGAAGTTAATGTTATGTACAGAAATAGAGAGAAGAGCACAGCACAATGTCAGAGTACAACAACAAATGGCATTAATGAACAACCAATAGAAGAAAATATTTTTTCTGGTTGGCCAAACTATGCAAAGAGTTACTCGTGAAATGAGTATATATGAGTAGCAACAGAATTTAACCCAAGACAGAACAAACTAGATTGGGTGGCTGTTTTCATATCTTATTTACATACAAATTTTTGAAAAAGGTGTTTCAACATGCATAATCAATTGATTCTTACAATTATTTATATGCTACGTACTGTTTGTTACACAATAGGACCCTCAAGCGGAAACTAAAAATTGCAATTTCTAAGCACAAGATATAAACTAGGGACATTACACTAAACAAACTTCCTGAAATACTAAGACAATTATAACCAAAAATTAAGTCTAAATTCGCAAACTAGTGAAAAAAAGATTAAGAACCAAATACACATGGGTTGAAAAAATACAAAGCAACTAACATACCAAAATAAAAGGCTCCTCTGTAAAAATACAGAAAAAATGATAAAGAAACGTAAACTGAGATATAAATACACAGATCTGCAGCAGAAACACATAGCCTTTAGCTACACTTAAAAGAAAAATTAAAAACAAAGCTGTGAAAGTACTACTTGATTTATCTCCCAGCATTATTTCACCTCACATTTCTAATAATCTATCAGCTAAATTTCAGATGTGTCCGAAAAACTCTTAAATGAACAACACAACTGACTCAGTTTTATGTTGCAATAACTTAGATGTTAGTGGTATTAAAATGTCTACTTTATGTTCAGTTAAATATGAGCAACTGAATTTTCAAGAAAATTGCAACAGCCACAACGAAGCCAGTGAAATGGACTTGAGTCAAAACATAGTTTGTGAAGTCGTATACCTTGTGAACAATAAATATACAGGGTGTCCGAGAATTATTGGACACAGTACAAAATTATGTAAAACAAAACATTAAACAGATAGAAAGAAACTGACTGTACTAACTTACAATGTAACTACACATGTTAATAAATTTCGATGTAAGATCCCTTGGTTGCTCGTAGTACGTCCAAGCGATACTCGATTTCATGCCATGTATTGCCAAGCATCTGAAAAGATATGGAATTAATAGCAGCTGTGATATGCTGCTTCAGTTCCTGCAAATCAGTACAAGGTGTCTGATAGGCACGATCCTTCACATAACCCCACATGAAATAATCCAATGGAGTTAGATCTGGGGAGCGAGGAGCTACGGAATGGGACCACCATGCCCAATCCATCTGTTGGGGAAATGCTCATTTAGGCACTTACGTACACACATTGACCAATGCGAAGGCATGCAGTCTTGTTGGAAAACGACGTCATATCTTTTGATCTGGGGTATAGGGAAATTTTCTAACATATCCAAGTAAATGTCACCATTTATGGTTTTTTCACAGAAGAAAGGGCCAATCACTTCTCTTTTTTATAGGGCGCACCACACATTAACTTTTGGAGAATCACGTTCCAGTTCAATAGCAGCATGAGGCGGTTCACTGCCCCATATCCAAACAAAACATAGTTTACGAAGTGAAACAATACCTCATACATGAAATGTGGATTAATCACTAAAAATTACAGTACTTAGAAAGTTTTTATCATTTCCCACTTGATTCAGCATATCCACAGCAAAATCGTATTGCAGAGTGTGATTATTTGCATGCATCTTTTGCACTATTTGAATTTTATAAGCATGAAACTAATTTCTTGTGCAAGATATCATGAACTGTCTATTTTGGAATGCACAGTTCTCTGCTTGCTTTATGAACGGATTTCCTGGGGCTTCATCGGAAACTTTCATAGCTTGGTCAACCATCTCACCTCTGACGCTAGGCCTACCGGTTCCTCCACGATGTTCCACATTGCCAGTTTCTTTAAACTGTTTCATTCACCGCTTAGTTGAATTTGTTGACGGAGGATTACAACCATACTCTAAATGGTACCGTCTTTTAACTTTAATGACAGACTTTAATTCCGCAAACCATAACACACACATCGCCTTCTGCTGTATGGATGACATGACTACTGATTGCGCATTTCTCATAAATTCCTCATCAGGCCACACCTAGCGCCATCTATCAGATTCTGGGAGTAACAATTCTGCAATACAAAAATATAGGAACCGTGTTAGTAATATGTGACATAGAAAAACAGACAATGCTCATAGTTTTTTTTTGTACATAATTTTGTAATGTGTTTAATAATTCTTGGACACTCTGTATAATGGTGAGAGATTGTGTTGCACTAGTAACTGAGATAGAAATGCTTTCTTTTTTATAACATTACTTTCCTGACAAAGTCATCCCTTATAAAGCTTCAACAAAAATAAGTGATAGTAAAATAACTATTAGGAACAAGAAAAGTTTTGTGAAGGGGCATTCATATGATGAAAATGATATTTTATGATATGATGAAAATGATTTTTTAGGTTAGCTAAGAACTTCATTTATTTACCCCCAAATTTTTGTAGACTAGGTAACAAGACTGTATACAACAGATTATCATGGCAGCTTTAAGATAAGCATTACCGTACGTCCCTCTTACGGAGCACAAACGTTACTAAAACGGTTTTGCTACGTTATGGAAACGTTTGTTTTCAATGTAATATGCAAAGTAGAAGATTTGAAGAGTGATTCCGTATCAACTCAACACAATTTGAAGGCATTTTTATCTCACCATCTCAGATTTTAATGAAATTTGGTACATAGGTGGCCTCTGTATAGATTAAGAAAAATATCAAATTTCATCGTCATATAGCCACCGGTTTTGAAAATACAGCTATATAAAATGTCCAAAAACACCCCAAAATCAGAAGATTGATATGTTTTTAAATCATGATTGCAGCTCCCCTAATTAAGATAGAGATGGGAAAGGTATCTTTTTGTAGTATTTTTTATGCTCTTTTATTTGATATACAACAAACAACGTAGGGGTTAAGATTTTTAAAAAATTAAAATTAAAAATTAAAATTTTGAATTTTTCAAAATGCGACACCAAAAAATTTGAATTTTTTTAAAACAATCTATGTGTTTGGTATTTGATTACGTGAGTTGTAACTTGGAATGATAATGGGTTTACTTAAAAAGCTATATTCAAATTTAGCCTAACACAAGAGTTAATGAAAAAAAAATGAAAAAAACATGTAAACTGAAAATAAATTTGGGCTAAATCTCAAAAAAGTTTCATTAATAACAATAGATATAGTATTTTTGTTATTTAAAACTATTTAAACAATGTTTTATTTTTAATTGATTTGTTTAAAATCTGAGACTACATGGGTTTAAAATTTTTATTAATTTCATTATTCAGAATTTGTAATAATTCACAATTCAATACACAAAAATAAACAGACTTTAAAAAGTAATTTCAATTACTGCTCAAGAAACACATCAAAATAATAATAACATATGGCATTGAATTGTTTACATTTATGCAAATTATATTCCTAATCTTAAACTTAGATCGTCACTTAAAGCAGAATCTTCTAAAATTAAAAAAAAAGTTGCATCATTGTTTTGAAGTGAAATCACACGTGTAGATCCTTGATATAGTCTTTAAAAGCTTCAATAGTTTGGTGTATTTCTGTTTCAGAGAGATTGTAGAGTCTTCCTGTCGGAGTCAAAGGATTTACTTTACACAAGAGGTAACTTACAGGAATCTATAATACATCTTGTGGGCTAGGGTAGGAAAAGGATGTAGATGGACCAGCTGGATGTAAAAATGAGACCTTAACTTCATTCTCACTCTCTTCTTTTGGTAGAACATACGCTACCCACCAGTTGTTTTCATAGATTATGGTTATGTAACCACTCATTTCTGTTATTTGCAGTCTGTCTTGTAATGCTGATACTTTTTCAGTAGCTGACTCGTTTGATTCTGAGAACATCTTCACTTTTATTTTTGAATTACTCAATGGGATAGGAATAAAAGCATGAAGTTTCTGGGTACCTTGTATTGTTAGAGACTTGCTTAGGTGATTTTCCAAAAATTGGTCTGTTTCTATGTATTCTTCTTGACTTACATATGTAAAGTTTGCCACAAAAATGTTCTGAATTGCCCATTCGTACAACTGAAATGGTGTTTGAATTTAATTCTCGTAAGGGCGTTGTAAGCTGGCTTGGGCAGCTAACCTTTTCACCGTTCCACCAACGCCATCACATGGCCCCTTCCCGTGTGCTGTTGCTGAAAAATGCCATTCAGCATCAATGTTGAAGTCATCTTGATGGAAACATAAAAGTTTGTGAAAAAATTTCCGATTTTTGCACTGGGCTGCAGACCAGTCGGAGAAATAGTACATTTTTTTGACGCTGTTGTCACCAAACTTACTTTTCAAGAAGTTAATAAGGTTTTTTTTTTTTGGAAGCAGTACAGTGTAATTGTGTTGTGCTCTAAACATTCAGAAATTACTACAAAACTTGCATGTTCAGTCTTTTCTGTTTTGTAATAGATGACAAATGGGTGGACTGTGGCTTGCCCACTGGTCCAGTGATAGCTCTGGGCTTCATCTTGAAGAAGAAAACTGTAATTTTTAGCAAAATCACAAATGATGAGAAATTCTGAGTCCTTGAGGTTTTCCTTAGTACTACTATTCATAAAAGAGCTTTGCTGCTTAGCAATGAAGTCATGTCTGACCAAAGCAGACAGTTTTTTGCAAAACAAATCAATAAAATTTGAAGTTGATTTTTCTAATGTCTCCAAGTTGCATCTATCAACTGTAATCCATTGGCGAAAAGTTAGTTTTTCAACCAAGTTCTCAAAACCGTGTTCCCAGAACAGGTAGGACACTTCCCCAAATGACAATCTATGGAAGTAGGGTTGCATAATACTCTTGCAAGACAATGTTTGTAGGAAGATAATTGTCCATTCGTTAGTGAACCAATTCTTTCATTTTCCATCATCAGTTTTACATTTTGGTGTGTGGTGCAAACACATACCGTATGAGTACCACTAGACCCTACCAGGACACGGTTTTTTGGACTGAGCTCTGCCAATTTGGAAAAACTGACTTTCGTGCTTGCAAATTGTCAAATTACATAAAATCAGCCTGTTTGACAAACTTTATCTCCGTTTTCAGTCCTAACAGAAACACAATCTTTCATTCCAGGTAAAACCCGACTAATTTCATCACTTTGGTAAAACGATCATACTACAACTACTTCAGAAGAGAGAGACTTACCTGGTTTTCCATTAAGGCTTTCCAAAATTCCTTTCTCCTTCAGAATTTTTTTTTATTGTCTTACCATATAATTAGGAGCATTGAATTCTTACATGATTTTCCTAACACTCCATGACTCTGGTAAGCAAGTCAAAATCATCAACTGTTTATCTCTAGTGCAGTTAGAAAAATTACTTTTAAGATTGTCCATAAGAGAGTCGTGAAGTATTTCATCCTCATCATCAGATGATTCTTGAATATTTGTAAAAAGCTTCCGTTTCATAGCAGAACTGATTTTTTGAATTTTGGTTGAAGCATAACATTTAGATTTTAGCTTTTTCTTATTGACAGCTGATTCACCCAATTCATGGAGCGAAGTATTCAGTGTTTCAATTACTTCTGACATAGATGCAAAATTTTCGTCCATTTTCTCATCAGCACAGGTTTCATTTGCTTCTTGACTAATTATTAAAGTTTTCAGCTGCTTTCTGCAAGAATCACAAATTTTAGTCTCCTTTGATAAGTCATCAAAATTTTCCAACATCCAGTCTGTCACATTTCTATATGGATTTAAACATTGTATTAATGCATATCTTGTACTTTCCATTGTTGATTATTTGTGCATAAAATGTAAAATTAAAATAGTAAAATAATTGCCTCCCATTACCTGTTCTTTTTATTTTTCCTAAAAAAATCCTGCACAGCTTCAATTTATAAAAGTCTAGTTTCAAAACTGAAAAGGATGTACTTTATTCAATTTAAAGTTTTCAACCACAAAAGTTTTCAAACACATATCACTTTCACTGCAAGAAACACATGATCACCATCAAAACCTAAAGCAGACTGAGAAACACATCTGATCACCATCAAAACCTAAAGCAGACTGAGAAACACATCTGATCACCATCAAAACCTAAAGCAGACAGGTCTGCAAGGTAGGAATGCAAGTTGCTGCTTGTTGGGTCTAGTTACCAATGATCTAAACAACAGAATCAGTTTTTTAAGTCGGAACATGCAGAGTTTTGTCCAAAACAAAATGTAGCCTACAGTATAACTGCACAGTCTTTATTTTTTTATATTGTATTGGGAATTATTACAAATTCTGAATAATGAAATTAATAAAATTTTTAAGCCCATGTGACTCAGATTTTAAACAAATTAATTAAAAATAAAACATTGTTTAAATAAATGGTTTTAAATAACAAAAATACTATACCTATTGTTATTAATGAAACTTTTTAAAGATTTAGCCCAAATTTATTTTCAGATTACATGTTTTTTTATTTATTTATTTTTCATTAAACTCTTGTGTTAGGCTAAATTTGAATATAGCTTTTTAAGTAAACCCATTATCATCCCAAGTTACAACTCATGTAATCAAATGCCAAACATATAAAGATTGTTTTAAAAAAAATTCGAATTTTTTGGAGCGTCACATTTTGAAAAATTCAAAATTTTAATTTGAATTTTAAAATTTGAAATTTTTTTAAATATTAACCCCTATGGTGTTGTACATCAAATAAAATAGCATAAACAATACTACAAAAAGATACCTTTCCCATCTTTCTATCTTAATTAGGGGAGCTGCAATCACAATTTAAAAACCCATCAATCTTCCGATTTTGGGGTGTTTTTAATACTTTTTATAGCTGTATTTTCAAAACCGGTGGATATATGACGATGAAATTTGGTATTTTTCTTAATCTATATAGAGGCCACCTATGTACTAAATTTCATTAACATCTGAGATGGTCAAGTCGTTGTGTTGAGTCGATACGGAATGGCCCAAGAACGAAATAGAAACGTTCTAACGTTTTGCAACGGAACACGTAAAGCCAAAAAAAAAAAAAAAAGTCTTGAAACTGGAATATAACCTTCGATAAAAGGTTGTGGTAACATTTTTTGCGACGTTTGACGTAATACACAAAGGACAGCAACGTTTAATAGAGGAAATTTAGACGTTGATTAACCGTTGCTGTTACATTTACTAAACGTAATACAGAAAGGAAAAATACGTTGTAAAATCGAAAATAAAACGTCGCTAAACGGCTGTTAAAACCGTTTCTCAACGTAATAAAGAGGGAATATGACGTTTAAATAACGTCATTTAAACGTTGCTAAACGGTTGTTAAAACCGTTTCTAAACGTCATAAGGGAAGGAATATGACTGTTAAATAACGTCATTCAAACGTTGCTAAACGGTTGTTAAAACCGTTTCTCAACGTAATAAGGGAAGGAATATGACGTTTAAATAACGTCATTCAAACGTTGCTAAACGGTTGTTAAAACCGTTTCTAAACGTAATAAGGGAAGGAATATGACGGTTAAATAACGTCATTCAAACGTTGCTAAACGGTTGTTAAAACCGTTTCTCAACGTAATAAGGGAAGGAATATGACGGTTAAATAACGTCATTCAAACGTTCCTAAACGGTTGTTAAAACCTTTTCTAAACGTCATAATGAAAGGAATATGACGTTTAAATAACGTCATCTAAACGTCTTAAAAACAGTGCTACAACGTTATAACAACGGTTGAAAAACCATTGAATCAACGAGACGTATTAGCGTTTTATAAACGTAATACTGTGACGTTTTTTCAACGTCTCGCCGAACTGGTTTTAAAACGTTTTACAAACGTTTTTGTGCTACTTGGGTAATTCACCCATTTTGAATAGGGTTCGTCCACAGGTGGTCCCCTACAAAAACTACTAAAATTTCATTGAAATCAAGCCATATTTACGCAAGTTATGACGCATAAGTGCAATGGAATGGATTCCGCTCCTACGTCGTGACCTTTGACCCCATTTGTCCCATTTTCAACAGGGTTTGTCCCCATGTGGTCCCCTACCACATACTAAAATTTCATCGAAATCGAACCATTTTTACGCCAGTTATCGTGCGGACAGACGGACGAACAAAGCTGGAGCATATACGCTTCTTCAACCTACGGTTGGAAAGCATAAAAAAAGATGATTCTGAATTCCGCTTTTAAAAATTTTGAAACAAAATGAGATTGAGAATTATTTTAAGAAACTATAAAAAATGAATTATATTTTGTAAATACTGTACAAAAACAAAACAATTTTTATAATCTACGTGATGTTTTTATGTACTTTTTAAATTAATATTGTGCTGTAATACAGTTTGTGACTACAGTAAAATGTGCCTTTTCTGGTGTTTTCTTTGATACCATTATTTTTGGCTTTCTCGAACAGTTTCGTGAATATGCAGCCGACATATGCAATGGTACGTAGCGTAGGTTTTATTTATTTTCTATTTCCGCCTAAGACGCTTCTCCGTTTAAGACGCTAATTTGCGTTGGTCCCTTGAAAATCGTACTAAACGGATTTCACTGTATATGTGTCTTCTGATTAGTAAAAAAAGAACACGTGTATGGATGTTTACTGTAAAAGCAATCCAGTGGTTAAAAATATGACGTCACAATTGTTTTCCACATTTATTTATGCAAAGTAATGTATGTGTGCAAATAGTTTTTTTGCCCACTGTATATAGATGGTACAGCATAATTTGGAAATATATAGGTGGTAACGCACGGGTGGCGGAAGGTAGAGGTCACGGAGGTCAGGACTTCCTGGAGTTTCTTGATACCCTTACTGGGGGTTCTTCCTATGAAACACGTTAAAATTTTGTGGTTCACATATGATATAATTTTTTTATGAAAATTTCTTGGAGACAGTCACCACGTTTCGCAGTTTTCTAGAAAACGCTTGAAACACAGCTTAGAAAATTAATTTTGCACAAATAAGTTGAAAAGTTAACTCACCGTTGTGTTTTTTACTTTAAAGAAGGTCGTTGAAGAATTTTCAAATGGAAATAGGCTGGACATATTGCTAGAACTGACTACTGTTAAACAACTGAGATATTAGCTTGGTTTTCACCAAGGGGCAGGAGAAGAACCAAAAGCAGACCACCTGGGAGATGGGTGGATGAAATTCGAAAGCATGCTGGAGTGTCTTGGAAGAGATATACTCAAGACAGAAAGTCATGGAAGAGACCATCCAGCAGTTGATTGATAATAGTTGACAATAATTTGTACGAGTGCTTGCATATACACTGAGTGGCCACTTTATTATGACCACCCCCTCTGTACTTCGTTGGGCCATCTTTTGCCTTTCATACCGCGTCGATTCTTCGTGGCATGGACTCCACGAGATGTTGATAGGTGGTTTGTGGAATCTGAGACTATGCTTGATGAATAGCACTTTCCAGGAGTGTGAGATTGCAGGGTTGTGGATCCAGCTGTCTGATGGCTCGTTCAACTTCATCCCACAAATTCTCAATGCGGTTGAGGTCTGGAGATTGTGGGGGCCACCTAAGCAAAGTAAACTCACCGGCATGTTCCTGAAACCAATCCTGTACAATACGAGCACTATGACAGGACGCATTATCTTGTTGAAAGTAGCCATCGCCATTGGGATAAACCATCCACATGACAGGATGCACTTGGCTCGCAACGATGTTTAGATATGATGTGCCAGTCAGACGTTGATCAACACGAATTAAAGGGCCCAAAGCATGCCAAGAAAACATTCCCCAAAACATAACGTTGCCTCCACCAGCTTGAAGGGTTGTAGCAATGCATTTGGGGTCCATGCTTTCGTGCTGTTTCTGCCAAAATCTCACTCGTCCATCGGCATGATGCAACTGAAAACGTGATTCATCGGACCACATAATTTGTTTCCAATTATCGACTGTCCAATCCGTGTGCTCCTGTGCGAACTGGAGACGTTTTCTCTTGTTAACTGTTGAAAGCAAAGGTGTTCGAACAGGCCTTCGGCTGCCATATCCCATCCGATGCAGCGTACGGCGAACAGTGCGTGCAGAGATCATTTGAGGAGATTTTTGTTTAAGATGGTCTGTAATTTGCTGCACTGTTGCCCTTCTGTTGTCTGTTACCAGTGTAGACACTCTCCGTTCCGCCCGAGGTGTCACTAGTCGATGACGACCACACGTTGCACGTAGAGATCCAGTTTTTTGGCTGACAGTCCAGTATTTAAACACTTTAACAACAGCTGCTCTGGAACATTTCACGAATGCGGCGGTTTCGGTGATACTCGCTCCATGGCGCCGAGCTCCTACAATCATCCCGCGTTGAAAGTCCGTCAAATCGTATTTTTTTACCCATCTCGTCACCCAAAAATCACTTCTACTACTGTCGCAAGCACTAAGCTTTCCCTTTTTATTCTAGCCTCGCCCTCTGGCGGCAACAGAGTGCAGCCATAGCTCATTTGCTTAAAACTGTCAGGTGGTCATAATAAAGTGGCCACTCAGTGTATATCCTACGGGTTTCTCTCTCTCTCGGGCCGCGGGTGGCCTAGTGGTCAACGTTCGTAACTGTCACGGATAAACCTCAGGTTCGATCCCAGAAGATACGAACGCTCGAGCCACTAAATATCCGCCGTGCGTCGGATGGGCACGTCGTTAAGCCGTCGGACCCCGAGTACTGCCCCCCCCCCCCCATTATGAATAAGGGCGTCTTCCTCACCCTTTCTACCTCGCTTCAGTGTCACTTTCTATCGGTCTTTCTAGCCCAAATCTCATAGCTTCCTATCTGTAAGGGTTGTTTAAGACCTGAGGTCAGACACTCCCTACTTAAAATCCTCTACATATGATCTGATCTCTCTCTCTCTCTCTCTCTCTCTCTCTGTGTTGTTTTAACTCTGGGAGAAGTTGTCCTCCCCCCCCCCTCTGAAATTATTGGGTTCCGCCGCCCATGTGGTACAGCATCTCCTTTCAGTCGCTTGTGCCGCCCCGGTGGCGCAGTGATTTAAGCGCTGGCTTCTGACCATTCGTCCGAGATGAGTCTGGATTCGAATTCCGGTGAGGCATGGACATGGAGGTTAGAATAATACTTCTGGAGATGCCCTGAGACTCAACCGTGAAGCCGCAAAGTGTGGGAATTTGATGCTTGTTTACATGATACCCATGTAGGTTCAGCAGTGTGTGTATTTTTGGAATTGCGTGGTTTTTGTTGCAGAAATCTTGTTAGTACCAAACCGGAATGACTTATACATCATACACGAGTGAAGTTTTCAATTTTAACGTTATGTTTTGTTTTGAATTCGCTCAAACGCTCATGTAATTCAGTATAAAATAAAAATGGGAAGGAACCTCAAAATAATTAAGAGTTTTATAAATCCAGCGTTTTCTTACATATCGACATCAAGTTACGATACAAAATTAGAGACATTTGCGACGAAAGAATGCGATTCGGCCAACACAACATGCATTACAAATAGCCTTGAAAACCACCAGCTTTTCAATACTTTAACGGGCTTCGCTTGCGGTTATAAGCTTCACGGAAAGTGATACTGCTCCATTAACAAGGGCATCTCCAGATATCTTAAATTAACCTCCTTGGGCAAGGATGTTGTGTTTGTCTTACGGCACTGTCTCTCTCCATTCCCAAAAGCCGGTGACCCTGAATTAGGGACGGGCAACTGCTTATATCCCACCGAGTTGTTCAAGGTGGTTGTTAAACCTCCAAACAAACAGTCGCGTGTGCCACAAATTAGATGTAATTGTCAGAATGAAAATTCTTACCACAAACAATTTTAGATGGAGACGTCATTTAGTTGAAAATCCTGCCGAGGTATTGCTTTCGACCTCAGTTCATTCAGGTCTGATATGATGGGTGCTCGTGAAATGACATTCCTCCATTTTTCTCTTTTTGAGAATGCACATCGGCAAGCAGCAGTAAACCCTATTAAAATGGATTATTATTTGGTGTAAAAAAGTAGCAGTTTTTTTAATTGCACTGGAATGTTTTTAACAAACACAATGCAGTCATTCAAGTAACGCGGGAACTACACTATATTAACAGAAGTCACCGGACACCTAGAAGAGAACACACAACATAGCATTTATTGACATGCATTTGTACGGTGTCTGTCCACCTTTGGCCTTAACGCATGCACTGACCCTTCGAAACATACTTTCGACAAGGTTTTGGAACACAGCAATAGGTATGCACTTCCATTCAGTACATAATGCTGCCGCTAACTGTTGCTTAGTAATAGGCCTTGGTTCCAAATTTCTTATGCGGCGCTCTAATTCATCCCATAGGTGCTCTGTGGGATTAAGATCACGGCTCTGAGTCTGTTTTCAAGGTAAATGTTGCACAGCCTATTCTTCATCCATTTCAGCCTTGGACCTTCGAAACTTGCTGGTTTTAGGAGACAGCGTTAGAGCGCCAATAATAGCGTTTTTTGTTGGATTGGATTGGATGGTTTTATAGCGCAAGTATTCATATTGTCGGCTCCCTAGTTATATCATCAGGTGACACGCCTGAGGATATAACATCTCAAAATTAAAAATGTGGTTTAAATCACAAAAGCCACGATCTCAAACCTAAACAAACAGGGATACATGTAGCACTTCGGAAGTACTTCCAAAAAATCTGTTATTACGGAGTTTTAAATTATTATTATTTTAACAAACATTCCGTTTGAAATGTTGCTGCGGAGATAATTTCTTCTCTCCGTGATGATGGTTGCGTGGAGACCTTATATAAACAAAGTGCATTGATATGCGGAACCATAGGCGTAACCACTGGGGAGAGAGGGGGAGAGGGGGTGTAGGACCCCAGATTTTCAGAGTCGGGGATCCTCATATATACACTGAAGAGCAATTGAATTAGAGATACCTGTCTAGTAACGTGTAACACCCCCTTTCGCCCTGATAACGGCGGCGATTCGTCTCGGCATAGACTCGACAAGACACCGGAAGCGTTGGGAAGACATACGGATCCACGACCCCTGAACAAGCTCCCACAGTTCACGAAGATTTGATGGAGGGGGTCAGAGCCTCGAACATCTCTCTCGATGGCATCCCAGATGTGCTCGATGAGATTGAGGTCAGATGACCTAGCTGGCCAAGGAAGCGAGGTCACGTCGGTGAAGTGTTCATCCAACCATTCGGATACGATTCGGGAGCGATGGCACGGTGCATTGTCTTGTTGCAGGATGAGGTCACCAGTGGGATGTTGAAGACGCACAAATGGGAGCAAATGGTGGTCCAGGATATCCCGGTAACGTTGACCTGTGAGGGACGATGTCACACGTACCAGGGGTCCCATTTCAGTCCACGTAAACAATCCGCAGACGAGAATGTCACCCCCACCAGCTTGAAGAGTACCCTGCTGGCAAGAAGGATCCATCGCTTCATGTGGTTTGCGACGTACTCGTATCCTGCCATCCGCATGTACCAACGTGAATCTCAACTCATCAGTCCAGACAACATTTTTCCACATGTCTAGGGTCCAGTGGCGATGTTCCCGCGTCCATGCTAATCTTTGCACCCTGTGATGTGCGGTCAGCAGCGGTACCCTCGTGGGACGATGACTTCTGTACCCCATAGCGAGGAGATGGTTCTGGATGGTGTGGCTGCCTACACGTTTTTGTGCACCAGCGTTAAATTGCCGAGTGATTTCTTGCACTGCGGCCCGTCTGTCCGCTGTTACAATGCGAGCTAGCCGACGATGACCCCGCTCATCCACACGCTGTTGTCCACGGCAGTTGGCCCTTGCAGGGATGGTTTTACCGGATTCGATGTACTCACGATGCACCCGTGACACAGTGGCTCGTGAAAATCCCAGTGCCTGCACGACTTCCGAGATGGAGTGACCCATTCGTCGGGCCCCGATAATTTGCCCACGATCAAATGCACTTAGATCCTTCGTCTTACCCATACTGCGTCCGACTCTTACTGATTCCCGTCGCAACACTCCTTATATTGTTGGATCGCTGCATACGTCATGCCGTTTCCGTTTACAGGGCCGCCCACAGCGTCACATTTGCAAAACGCCAGCTGTCTCTAATTCAATTGCTCTTCAGTGTATATGTATAATGTGTCTATGTGTAATCCGACCCCCCCCCCCCCGATTTTGAAACATGGTTACGCTGCTGCGCGGAACTGCTTGAAGCGCTAAGGAACGGAAGTCCACCCAAGAGGGTGTCGAGTGTCCTAGTGGTCGGAGCAACCAAAAGGCCGCGGCTTAGATCCTGTGTAGGTTGAGTTGCACCGAATACTAGCCGTTCGTTGAATGGGTATGTTGAGCTGTCCGGCGAAAGAGATTTATGTAGAGGATTTCAGACAGGGAGTGTCTGGCCCCAACCCTTAGAAATAGGAAGCTAGTAGATTTGGGTTAGAGTGTCCGACGGGGAAGTCGCAAAGGAGGAAGACGCCCATATTTACGAGGAGCGGTCAAAAAGTTTTTATTATCACTGAGAAAAAAGAGAGCTACGTATATGAGCTTTGGCGGTGGACTTAGTCCTTCTCCACATATCCCCCATCTAGGGCAACACATTTCTTTCAGCGGTGGATGACCTGGAGGAAACCTGTGCTGTAGATTAGAGATGAGTTCGTGCTCAATTTTAGGAGCCCGGGTCCAAAGGCCTAGATCCCGGGCTCGGCCCACTTTCTTTGATCACATGTGTTTGCTGAGCCCGGGTCCGGATTCTTGGAAAATTTTGCTTATCAAGGCTTGCATTTATGCATTATACACTGGCCAAAGATATTTCCCAAGCAAAGATTAGTTTAAAAATCATTAGTTAAAAAAGTTTAGTTCAGTTAATCCACTTCAAAATATTAATATGTTTTTAGAAATACTACGCATGAAGCCAAATGTTCTAAAATGTGGATCTGAAAATAAATAAATAATCAACGTGCCCTTCGACCGTATCAGAGGAATCAGTAATTTTGGTAAAAGCGGAAGAAAAGAAAATCGTTTAGAAACAAAAAATTCCATTCGTTATTTCTTTTTGATTTCTAAATTTACTTTTATTTTGAATAAATTGCATTATAAAACGTACAACGCCGTACAGACGGTTGCAAGTGTTTGAAATTTTGACTCTAGAAAACTAATCTTTGCAATATAATTTACATATATGCTAATTGGTAAAGGTAGTTTAGAGTGATGTAGTAGAATATAAAAAAAAAGTATGCAGGGAAATTTCCAAAATTAAAAAAAAAAAAGAAGGTAAAAGCATTCCAGACCAGATTATTCTGCATTTTGTAACATTAACAAAGCTTTGCGCTTAATAGTATAATAATCACAATATTATCATATGTGTGTGCAGTTTCCAGATCAAGTTCATCATGAAAAAGAGAGAGAGAGAGAATTGCATCTAATGCCTCAGCGCTTCAACTTGATCTTCTTTTCTCTAAAACTCGACCTGCTGCACTAAAAACAATAAATAACAATACTTCTAACTGCACAATTTTGGAAATTAATACATCATTTTAAAGATAAGATTCTTGATTTTTAATAAAATACAAGAAATGGGAATGTGATTTTTTCCCAGTTTTTCGATACCAGACCTCCTTAAACTAATCCTTGCTTGGGCCATAGCTTTGGACAATGCATAATGCAAGTCTTGCTAAGCAAAACTTGTCTTGCAATGGCAGCTAGCTTAGGAAATTGAAAATCCTTCCACCATGGTAACAAATCCACAATGAAATTCAACACATGTAATTCAACCGGGCAAGGTGAATCTTGCCCCTCCAATAATTTTATTGGGGGAGGGGCAGTGTCCACCAGTATTTTTGGTTTCGTTTAATTAAATAATTGCTTTAGCATTATAAGGTGGACCGAGCTCCACCTTATGAGGCCAAAGCGATTTATTTCCAAGATATTAATAAATAACAAAATAAATAAAAACATTTTCCCCATTCTCAGCATTGCTCATTTGATAAGAAACTGGATTGCCAGGCCAGTATTAATAGTGTTTAACATGTTCTCGTGATATATGGTAAATGATTAAAACAACTTTATAAGTACAGAAACGTATACTCCTTTATTTAACTTATGATACAGAAACGTATACTCTAGCATCTTTATTTAACTTATAATACAGAAACGTATACTCTAGCTCCTTTATTTAACTATATATTTTTGGCATTTCTCGTTCTTTGTTTGAGTAACTCAGCTAATTTCTCATATTTTTTTTTATTAAACTTTGGAAATGAAATCTAGATATTTTTATAAAATCACCGGCTGAATTTTATTTTTAAAACTATTAATATTCAGCAAAATAATATTTCTGTTTCCTTGTTCATTTGCTGATTAGCAATTATGCGTTTTAAAATATACGTCGAATCTCGCAGTTTATATTTTTGGCCTCCCCCTCCCCTTCATTTTCCTCCTGACAATGGGAGAGACATGCCCCTCCCACGGCTGATCTCTTCACGCCTGCCCTCCCCCTCCCCCTAATAATTTGGTGAAGTCGGCGCCCCTGCAAGACCCATATCTCCCTATGCAGTCCCGGTAATACTTCCTCGTTATTGTTTGGCATACACGGGCATGATCTGTGAGGATCACACCACGGCAGTCCCAGAAGACGTTGAGCATGACCTTCACCGAGGAGACTAGCATCTTCGCCTGTCTTTTTTTTTTTTTTTTTTTTTTTTTTGCGTCGGTGACCCAGCATGCTTCCACTGTTTGCTTTGTTCCTTCGTTTCGGGGTCGTAATGGTACACCCAGCATTCATCCATAGTGATTAGCTGTTGAAAGAAGTCGGCCGCACACAGCTTCAACATGTCCGCTGCAGCATCTTTACGACACTCTTTTTGCAACGGCATCAGCAGTCGCGGAACTCAGGGGGCGGAGACCTTCGTCATGTGAAGTGTGAAGTTCATTGTGAATGATGTACACCACTGATCCATGGCTAATATTGACCTTCTGCGTGATCCCCGCCACGGGCGTCACGGCCTATGGGGATTCGCGGACGCGTCTCCCCCAATATTTTGCCAAATAGGGAACAGAGGGACAGGCTACATTGACGTAGGATTTTTTTTTTTTTACAAATCAATTAAAACATTTAGAATATTTTTTACAAATCAATTAAAACCTTGAGAATTTCTTATTACTGTAATATATGCACTAATACGGCTTAACCACGTAGCGTTGTGCTATGTCCACCAGAACATGGACAAAGTGCCAAAGATTTTCATATCAAACAGGGACGGGAGGAGGAGCGTTTTTGGATCAGTTTGTGATTAAATGGAAACTACAGACTTATGTTCCTGCTTCTAAATCAAGGTTGTGTAGAACAAGATTTTATTCTATGAATTAGGCCTACGTATGAAATGACATTAAAGTATAGCTGAAAAGTGGTCTAAGCGTCGGCTTCTGATCATTCGTCCGAGATGGGCCCGGGTTCGAATCCCGTGAGGCATGGATGTTGTGCTGTCTTATGGCGCTGTCTCTCACCCTTCCCTGGAACCAGTGGCCCTAAATTAGGGTCGGGCGACTTCTTATAGCCCATTGAGTTGCTCACGGTGGTCGTTAAACCTCCAATCAATTAAAAAAATTACTCTAACTGAATAAATATATTGTTGACACTCACCTTTGAAAGAGTTCAATGTAATGATTTTACCCCTAATTACTCGTACAATACAGCTCACAGAAATTCTAGTTATTGCATCATGACGTTTCTAAAGGTGGATAAATTGACAGAGTGGGGGAAGGGGGAACTCTAGGTAAAAATAATACATTGTTTTATGGTGTGAAGAACAAGAGAGTTGGGAAGATATATCTTTGTCCCCCCCCCCCCCCAATAATCAGAAGGAGGTTACGCCTATGCCCCTCCGACAGTGATGCGCCGTTCTTCGAGAACAAGGGCCGCCACTTCTTTCGCAATGCCTGGTTCTTCACTGTGGATCGTCTGACAGACTTGTTTGTCCACATTGGAAGCGTCTACGCCACTTTACCACTGTGGCATACGATGGGGCATTGTCCCCGTACACGTTTACGAGCTCAGCATGAATCTGTTTGGCACTGTGCCCCTTTGAATGTAGGAACCGAATTACTGCGCACCGTTCGACTTGCTGCGCCATTTTGTTTTCGGAGCGCTAGCGGTGTTCCACGTTACAGCAACGCGGGATCATTAGCACGTGCCAGTAGCTTAAGGTCATGGGTATTCCGCGCAGTGAAAATTTTTACGCTAAACCCACTTGCTTTAGGCAATACTAAAAACTTTTTTGACCTCCCCTCATACAACCGGAGGACCAATACCCAGAGTCCGACAGCTTAACGTGCCCATCCGATTCACGGCGGATATTTAGTGGTTCGAGCGTTCGTACCTACCTGGGAATTGGATACCCGTTACAAATAAGATCATCTGCTTCTACTCTGCTATCCCGGTGCATTTCCTCCATCTCCGTAGTCCGGCACTGGCCACTATGAGGACTGGCACAAATAAAATGGCAGTTCTACTTCTCTGACATGTGTTCAACCTTTGTTCGATCTGAGTCTCTAGGTTCAATTTAATAGAACTTCATTTCCAACACGCAGCAGAAAAGTCCTCTAGGATACCGGGGGTTGTGTTTAAACCTTCCTTGTGAGTGGAAACTGTGAAATATTGCAGAGTTTCGCTGGTCGATAAAACGCCACGTAAAAATTCACGCAAAAAAAAAAAAAAAAAAAACCTGCAGAAAGCAGAAGCGGGTTTAAAAATTACAGCGCCCTGGGTTAGAAAGTATCAGATGCCCCCAAGTGAAAGTATTTTAATGTCAAAAATTTACCTCCAATTTAAATTTCTTCTTTAAATTATATATAGAATTTTTCATAACCAAAACCATGAACACATATATTCTCAAGAACAACTATGCAAACATTTTAGCAAATGTATTATTTCAAACTGGGATTTGAAAAAAAAATTAAATATAATTTTCTCTACAAGTTTAATTTGCTAAATTTTGAAGTTTCATTTCACTGTTAATTTTTCTATTTACAAATTAATTTGCTTGATCGTAACATAGTTGTGAAACATTTGGCATCAGATTTGCTTTGAATTTACAACGTATGTAACATTATCTTTAAGATTCTGTGAAAACACAGTTTTGTCCACGCCGGGCATCGAATCTGGGTCCCCTCACTGCGGAGTAAGTCCCTCTCCCAACTGAGCTACGCGGACATGTGCTCTCATTGCTATCTGCCTTTATCTCATGTGCTTCCTGCTGCACAGGCACGTCACAATTCTTATTTAATATAGTGCTGCTACTAATATTCATTGTAAATCAATTGAATGACTGAGAGGAAGAAGAAATGACTGAACATAGTAAAATTACTTACAACTAACTGATTTTTTTGTCTTGATTTCTTTGTTGCAAAATTTCTCCTACATCATCAAATATCCAAGTTTGACATTCGTTCTGAGTGACAAAGCTGTCAGTTCACACGTTCTTTCTTGAGAGTTAAATGTCCTGAAATAATATTGAATAGTTTCCAAAACGGGAAAACTTCTGTTCTCCAGAAGCGTTTCATTGAGGCCGGTATGCATAAGCAAATATTTTAGGGTAATATCAATGTTAGGAAAAGTTAATTTGATTATTTTTGTATTGTCCTAATAATATTGCAACATATCTGCAACACGAACTCTTGAATCGCTCACTGACCTTCCTAAATTTTGCCAACATTTCTGAGAATGTAGGTATTCTTGTTCGAATTCAGCTAAGTAATCCAACTGGCTCTGCACGCTGCGGAATGTATTGTGTAGCCAATGATCTTTCCTTCCCTGTCATCCACAGTACCTTGCGGGTCCTGGTCAGGGATTTACTATATATATAGCATAGGAAAGTTAAATTTTCACTCATGTAATATTATATAAACCACAACAAAACTGCGCAACGCTGCAAGTATTAGATGTAGTTAGTGTATGTAAAAGAATATTAACATACAAGCAATCTACCCTCATAAACAAACAAATAAGGCCAAAAACCTTCAGATAAAAAAAACAAAAACTAAAGTGAATAACAAAATGACGAAACAATGTTAAGAAAATATTTATAAAAACATTTACTCAGAACCCCTGGATCACTCTTCAGGGAAAGACATCCAGAGGCCCTGAGCACAGAAATTCAGTTCAGGTTTCATGAGAAAGCAAAAATCTCAAAAAAGCAATAATGGATATCCAATTTGAAATTTTGTGTTGTAAATTTTGATACATTCTGTCTTCCCTACCTGAACTACAGAAAATACATTTTAATCCTAGTGACTCTTTTGTATTTTCTATAGTTCAGGTAGGGAAGACAGAATACATCAAAATTTACAACACAAAATTTCAAATTGGATATCCATTATTGCTGTTTTGAGATTTTTGCATTCTTATGAAACCTGAACTGAACTTGTGAGCTAAGTAAATAGCGTAAAAGTAAATTACATTTTTCCCGATAACTCTTCTTCTAAAACTCCAATTTGAAAAATGTTATCTTCAGCGGATAAACCTCCTGATGTAAAATCTTTTGCATATAATTTCAAATTTTTGCAGGAATGGTTTGAGGAACACAATTCAGACTTCCAGCATATCGATTGGCCTCCGAATTCCTCCGATATTACTCCCATAGAGCACATGTTAACACTATGGAACGGCATATCAGGCGTCTGGATACACAAATCCCCTCCATGCCTGCGTTGAGGGCCGCATTACACACAGCTTGGATGGCCGTACCTCTCAGTCGTTTCCGACTGAGAGGTACACGTCGGATAGCTGCTGTACTGAGGGTGAAAGGAGAATATACGAAGTATTAGGTAGATGGTCATATTTCAGCGATCAATCATTGTATAATATAGTTAAATAAATGGTGGGAACACTTTCAGTAATTTATTGCATATAGAGTAAGAGAGATACCATTTACTTATTTATGCCATGCTAAAGAGAAAACATGAAAGTTTCCCCGTTGTTACTGCCGAGGCGTGTATTTCCATCATTCACCGCTAGTTGGCGTTACCTGTCGTACCCCTGCCACACCCACAGTCTTGTTGAACGATGGCGGTTTTCGGTCCCGAGAAGGCATTTTGTGTGCTACTGTTTTATAAGAACAAGTGTGCAACAGTCGTTCAAAGAAAATTTCGAAGGCCGTTCGGTAAAAAGCCACCAACCAGGAATGCTATTTTAAAATGGCATCAACAGTATGTAAACATGGGTTGCTTGTGTTTGGGAAAGAGCATTGGCAGACCTAGTGCTGCAGTTGATAATGTGGAACGAGTAAGAGAAGCATTCACAAAGATCCCCCCAATAAATCACTGTGGCGTACATCACGTGAGCTTCAAATGCCATTCACGACAGTGTGGACGTTTCTCCGTAAAAAACTTCCTATGAAATCGTGTAAATCGCAGTTGGTGCATATGTTAAAGGAAGAAGACAAACAGAAGCGTTTCCAATTTTGTTGTGAACTTCAAGGACTAACATGAAGAACGTGACTTCTTTTAATCGCGTAGTGTTTATCGACGAGGCCGCATTTCTCACCAATGGGAAGGTCAACCGACACAATTGCCGAATTTGGGGCACTTAGAAACCTGCAGAGATAATTAAACATGAGCGTGATTTTCCGAAGGTGAATGCTTTCTGCGTCATATCACACCGAAAACTGTATGGACCGTCTTTGCCGAGGGCACTGTAACTGGGAATTCCTACCTCGATATGTTACAGCAATGGTTGATGCCTCAAGTTCAGGATGGCACCCCAGAGGCGCAGTTGTCTAAGCGATGGCTTAAGACTATTCGTTCGGGAGGGATGAATGTTCGAATCTCGGTGAGTCATGGATGTTGTGCTTGTGTTACGGCATTAGCTCTCTCTTTTCCCTGGAACCAGTGGTCCTAAATTAGGGACGAGCGACTGCTTATAGCGCATTGAGTTGCTCACAGTGGTCGTTAAACCTTCAATCAAAAGAAAAAGGTTCAGGAAGAGAGTGATAACTTTATTTACCAGCAAGACGGGGACCTCCCCACTTCCTAAAATGACGTTTGGGCCTACCTTAACACTGAGCTAAACAACCGCTGGATCGGACGTGTTGGAGAAACAGATGAATGTTTCTTGAAATGGCCGCCGAGATCACCGGACTTAGCGTGATTTCTTCTTGTAGGGCTACATAAAGGATCTTGTTTATGTACCATCTTCTCCACTTGACGTCCAGGATCTAAAGAAGGCCGCCCCGGTGGCGCAGTGATCTAAGCGATGGCCTCTGATCATTCGTCCGAAAGGGGTCCGGGTTCGAGTCCCGGTGAGGCATGGATGTTGTGTTTGTCTTACGGCACTGGCTCTCTCCCTTCCCTGGAACCAGTGACCCTAAATTAGGGACGGGCGACTGCTTATTGCCCATTGAGTTGCTCACAGTGGTCGTTAAACCTCCAATCAAAAAAAAAAAAAGATCTAAAGAAGAGAATTGAAGAAGCTAACACCACGGTCACCATACAGAACATGCGAAACAGGGTATGGCAAGAGTTTGATTACCGTGTGGACACTGGGCATTTGCCATGTCACAAGTGGTTCCCATACTGAATCATTGGGAAGTTATGTGACGTAAAAAAAACTCGTACATTTTCCCTTTCACAAGGTACCTACGGGTACATGCCACTCATATCTGTCTTAGTCTTTCTGTAATGAATCACTGAAAGTGTTCCCACCATTTATAAACGCCCTATATTTTATTATCATATAGCACAGTTGTCAATAGTAGTTGGCATTTACATAATTCCTGAACTCTACCTTAAAGTATCTTTTACCATAACGCAATTTTCTTTTCTTTTTCAGCAATTTGAACTGTACGTACATCATAGGCATGAAGTTTTGTAAACTTCAGGGTATGCTCGACAAAATAAATAAAAAAAGAAACTCTGACATTTATGCACTAATTTTCTTTAACATAAATAGGAGAATAAGTAAAAATGTGTTATTGATAATACTTATCCAGTAGAAACCTTTTGAATATTTTTGAAATAGTGCCGTTTCTCATACAATCCTCATGCTTGTGAGTAAATTTGGATATATTACGGGCAAAAGATGTTTTTCTTTTTTCGGGGGAGTTGGCTTAAGGACCATCAAGAGCAACTCATTAGGATATACACCAATGAGCCATTACATTATGACCACCCCCAGCCTAGAGAAATGAGCGCACCTAGAGACCGAACGGTGGCGCAGGTTAAGTTCACAGAGCAGCAGATATACTACCAGAGGACCGGCTTTCGGTTAGTAGAGTGTTCGGAGTCAGAATGGGAACAGCTGCCGGTTTATAGGAGTTTGATAAAGGACAAATTGTGATGGCACGGCCCCTCGGAACTACGATCTCGGAAATGACGCGGCTTGTGGGTTGTTCACGTGCCGCTCTAGTGAGTACGTATCAAAAGTGGTGCACAGATAGCCGAACGACGAACCGTCGTCCAGACAAGTGTCGTCCGCAGCTCATTGATGCCAGAGGGGAACAGAGACTGTCGCGCATTGCTCACAGAGACCGCAGAGCCAGAGTGCGACAATTCACCCGCAGCTACAAGAGTGGTGATCAGGGCAATGTGTCGCAGCACACAGTTCATCGCAGCCTTCTGCGCAGTGGCCTGCGTAGTCGACGATCCAGCCGGGTCCCCATGCTCACTGCACGACGTCGCCAACACCGCATGAAATGTGCCCAAAATCATGGAGATTGGACCGTGGATGATTGGAAGAAAGTGGCATGGTCTGACGAATCAATATTCCCGGTGCATCACGTAGACGGCCGAACGCAGATACGCATATTACCAACGGAGGCTATTGCAACCGGATGCACTGTTGGGCGGAAACAGACCGGCAGCGGAGGTGTTATGCATTAGGCGATGTTTTCTTGGGACACTTTTGACCCCATTATCCCAATAGCACAATCCTTGACAGCTGTCAGGTATCTGAACATCGTTGCAGATCAATTTCCCCCATTGATGGCAACTGTGTTCTCTGCTGCTAATAGCCATTACCAACAAGATAATGAGCCATGCCACAGTGCCAGAATCGTCAAGGAGTGGTTCGAGGAACATGCTGGTGACTTTATATTAATGCCCTGGCCTCCAGATTCACCTGGCATGAACCCAATAGAACATTTGTTGTTCGACTTGGAAAAGCGGATTCGCTCTAAATTATCACGACCCGAAAATATACGGGTAGTGGAGGACCTGCTGTTGACATTATAATACTAGATCCCCCAGGATACCTATCGGGATCTCATTGAATCGATGCCTTGCCGAGTGGGTGCTATTTTGCGGGCTAAAGGGGTCCTACAGCTTATTAGGTAGATGGTCATAATGTAATGACTCACTGGTGTATAAGCAGTTGGCTGTCCCTAATTTGAAGCCACTGGTTCCAGAGAAGTAAGAGGGCCTTTGCCACTATCTATGGAGATATCCTCATCCTTTGCTACTATCCAGTACCTTGCCACTATCCACAGAGATTAGAAATGAGCTCGGGCCCGGACGGGCTCAGAATTCATTAACTACCGAAAAATCCGGGCCCGGGCTCGGAATTGCACGTGTTGAATTTCATTACTGTAATTAATTCAACACGTGTAATTCCGAGCTCGGTTGAATTACACGTGTTGAAGTTCATTACTGTAATTAATTCAACACGTGTAATTCCGAGCTCGGTTGAATTACACGTGTTGAAGTTCATTGTGGATTTTTTACCATGGTGGAAGGATTTTCAATTTCCTAAGCTAGCTGCCATTGCAAGACAAATTTTGCTTAGCAAGATTTGCATTATGCATTGTCCAAAGCTATGGCCCAAGCAAGTATTAGTTTAAGGAGGTCTGGTATCGAAAAACTGGGAAAAAATCATCACATTCCCATTTTTTGTATTTTATTAAAAATCAAGAATCTTATCTTTAAAAGGATGTATTAATTTCCAAAATTGTGCAGTTAGAAGTATTGTTATTTATTTTTTTAAATTTCCTCACTCCCGCGATTTTTGGGGTGACGTTGGTTTTTAGTGCAGCAGGTCGAGTTTTAGAGAAAAGAAGATCAAGTTGAAGCGCTGAGGCATTAGATCCAATTGTGATTATTATACTATTAAGCGCAAAGCTTTGTTAATGTTACAAAATGCAGAATAATCTGGTCTGGAATGCTTTTACCTTCTTTTTTTTTTTTAAATTTTGGAAATTTCCCTGCATACTTTTTTTATATTCTACTACATCACTCTAAACTACCTTTACCAATTAGCATATATGTAAATTATATTGCAAAGATTAGTTTTCTACAGTCAAAATTTCAAACACTTGCAACCGTCTGTACGGCGTTGTACGTTTTATAATGCAATTTATTCAAAATAAAAGTAAATTTAGAAATCAAAAAGAAATAACGAATGGATTTTTTTGTTTCTAAACGATTTTCTTTTCTTCAGCTTTTACCAAAATTACTGATTCCCCTGATACGGTCGAAGGGCACGTTGATTATTTATTTTCAATTGCACATTTTAGAACATTTGGCTTTATGCGTAGTATTTCTAAAAACAATATTGTGAAGTGGATTAACTGAACTAAACTTTTTAAACTAATGATTTTAAAACTAATCCTTGCTTGGGCCATATCTTTGGCCAGTGTATAATGCATAAATGCACGCTTTGTCTTCCAAGAATGCAGGCCCGGGCTCAGCAAACACATGTAATGAAAGAAAGCAGGCTGGGCCCGGGCTCCTGAAATTGAGCCCGAATTCATCTTTAATAGAGATATCACTATCCTTTGTCACTATCCAGTAAAGAGCCTTTGCCACTATCCTAGCACACTGTCCAGTACCCGAACTCGGACTCATTTAGACTGCATGTTGAGAAACTTGTGTCTCGTACCACTCAGTCACCGGGGGCGACTTCTCAATAGACCTGAAAAATGTTTATGGCGTTGAATTCAGCATGAAATTAGAACTGATATATTACAGAATTTCTTAACACTAAAATACATTACTGTTTGTGAAAATTGCAACACCATGAAGGACTGCTGGTATTTTCTTGAAACTTACACGATATGTGCGAGAGGTTGGGTAATGCAAATGATTAAAATGTCAGTGAAAATACGAATCCGGTTTCAGAGTAGAGCCCACTGAACTGTCCGGTCTTGGGTATAAAGAGCTGGCTCAAACGAGATAATGCAGTCAGTGAAGAGCGGACACTGAGTCGCAAGGGTCTTTCTTGGGTCTCACTATGGCCCATCGCCAAAGAAGGTCGCATTATGAATACCCGACAAACTTAGAATAAGGAAGGATCGCTGGGATGAGAGAACCGGGATTTTCCTACCGCGAAAGTGCCACTCGTACGGGATGAAACATCAGTACAGTGACGCGAACGTGACGTCAGTGGACAGATGAGCCTCGGATGGACGGAGATTCGGGAAACCGACCGCAGAATCGCTCGACTGCATGGGATGACAGAAACTTCCACCGCACAGCGACATCCACGGTGTTAGCGTAACAGTGGAGCACTGTCACAGGTCAGGCTTTGTCTTCCAGCACAGTTCGACGTCGTCTGCTTAACAGAGGACTGGTCGTTAGCAATAGCAGCCCATTGCTGCACATTCCTTTAACCCCCAACCACAGATGCCTCGGGCTGCAATGGAGTCTCGAACACAAACATTGGCGCCCTGATTGGCAACCGCTGGTGTTTTCTGACGAGTCATTATCAGCTTGATGCACCATGATGGTCTCATACGTGTTCGAAGATATCGTGGTTAATGGCACTTTGCAGCGTGCATTTTGCAGCTTCAGACTGGCCCAACGCCAAGCGCCATGGTTTGGGGCGCCATTGGGTTCAGTTCGTGATCTCGCCTCATACGAATTGGGGGTATTCTCAACAGCCAGCGATACATCAGGGATATTTTAGAGGCAGAGGTGATACCCTTTCTTCAGAGTTGTCCTGGTGCTATATCCCAGCAGGACAATGCTCGCCCAAGTGTAGCCCGGAATGTTCAAGACCTTTTTCATGCACGACAAGTACCGCTTCTTCCCTGGCCTGCACGTTCGCCGGATATGTCCCAGATCGAACATGTTTGGGACATGGTAGCTAAGCGACTGGCCCGTCAAGCTTCTTTGCCAGTCACCACAAATGAACTCTGGTCTCACACAGAAGCAGCCTGGCAGGCTATTCCCCAGGACGATATAAAAAACCTCTTTCGTTTAATGTCACACTGAGTAGAGGCTGTTATTGTTGCTCGAGGTGGCTTCACACGATAATGAATTTTAAAGCGGATAAATCTTGTATAGCTCTACAATGTAATCAGTTGTCTCCTGTAACATGAGGAATCTGTGATATAAATTTCATTTGAATAGCGCGATTCTTTCTTGGTGTTGCAAATTTCACAAATAGTAGTGCAATACGAGGGCCATCCATAAAGTACCATATGAGGATCAAAACAAAATATTGATAGCTAATTTTTAGTGTGCGATGAATTCTACATACTTTAATCTACTTTTCACAAATTCCCCGGGGATGTTAAAGCATTTGTTATATCGGGGCACTAGTTTCTGGATACCCTTCGCGTAGAAGTCTGCCGTCTGGGTTTTGAGCTACCGCTCAACCATCATCTTCGTCTAAGGACCGTCATGGAGCCGCTAGCCAGCAAGAAATCGTTTCAAATAAAGAAACAAATGATAGTCACTGGGCGCCAAGTCTGGGTTGTTGAGAGGTTGGACCAGCTGCTCCTCCATCCAAATTTGGTCATCAGGTTTTGCGGCATGAAGCCTTGCATTGTTATGGAGAAGAAAAACTCTCTTGCTCAGCATGCCGCGCCGTTTGTTTCGAATTGCACGACGCAACTTTCTCAGTGTCTTGTAACAAACAGCTGCGGTTACTGGCTTGCCTTTACGCAGGAATTGCACCAAAAAATTCCTTTCCTGTCCCAAAAGACAGTGCACCCTACCTTCATTGACATCGTCTGTTGATATTTTTTGGCCGTAGGCAAGCTCATTGCAGGGCCTGCTGTTTCGATTCAAGTGTGATGTGAGAGACCCAAGTCTCATCTACCGTCATTATACGGCTTAAAAAATATCGTTTTCCTTATCGTACCGCCAAGAAAATTCCAAAGCCGATCCCATGTGCTTCGTTTTGTGCTCTTCCGTCAATATCTGTGACACCCATTGTGCACATACTTTGCGGTACTGAGGCTTTTCTGTAATGGTTTCGTAAGTAATGATTTCGAAACATCAGAGAAATGTTCTGAAAGATCAGAAATTGTGAAACGTCGTTTCCCCCTAATGTTTTTCACTTAGGCTGACGTTTCTCGCATTCAGAAACCTTATCACAGATCGGACTTCGCAGTCGGCAGGCCGTTCTATTAACTTAAACATTATTAGCGCACAGCACAAACTTTTATTTATTATATAGATAATCAAACCTTTATTATATATATATATAAATTATTTTCCCTTGATACATGCCCATACCACTCTGCTACCGCGCAATGAATGCAGCTGGAAAACAAGAGTGAATAGTACATACATATATAAATAACTACAAGCAACACCTCCCGAACATGTACATGACAACAAATGAACTCCAGGCCACAGCAAAAGAAAAGGAGAACGACAAACGATACCTAAAAGTCACGCTGCAAAATTATAAAGATACCAATAAGGAAATGTAAAACCCAAACAAATATCGTATCAAATGGCTCCGAACCCCCGAACCACTCTTCAGGGAAAGATACCCGGGAGCCCGGTATTTGTTTGGGTTTTACATTTCCTTATTGGTATCTTTATATGTAATTTTGCAGTGTGACTTTTAGGTATCGTTTGTCGTTCTCCTTTTTCTTTTGCTGTAATCTGGAATTCATTTGTTGGTTGTCATGTATATGTTCGGGAGATGTTGCTTGTAGTTATTTATATATTTACACACACACACACACACACACACACACACACACACATATATATATATATATAAATATACATATATATATATATAAATATAAATATACATATATATATATATATATATATATATATATATATATATATATATATATATATATATATATATATATATATATATATATATATATAAAGAGCTTCGGAGATATGGTGTCACCTTGTCTCACTCCTTTTCCAATTTTTATGTGTGTTGTATTTTCAAACAGCCTAATCTTTGCACTTGCATTTTCATAGATGTTATTAATAATATTAATGTATGCATCTTCAATACCGCAGGTTTTCAGAGCCATTGTAACTGCTGATGGTTTCACCGAATCAAAGGCTTTTTCATAATCGATAAAAGCCATGCACAATGGAAGTTCGTATTCCCTCGCTCTTTCAATTAGTTCTCTCAGTACGTGGATATGATCTATTGTGCTGTAGCCACTCCTGAATCCAGCTTGTTCTCTCGGTTGAGCCATGTCCAGTGTCACCTTCAAGCGGTGTGAAAGAACTTTAGTGAAGATTTTATAAACTACTGATAGGAGGCTGATAGGTCTGTAGTTTCCGAGATCCTCAATGTCACCTTTCTTATGTAGCAGGATCATTGTAGCGGTGTTCCAATCCTCAGGAATCTTTCCTTCATTAAGGCATCGAGTGAAAATTTGGGCGAGTACTGTTTCGATTTCTCCACTTGCTTCTTGCATGATGTCTACAGTAATTCCATCTTCTCCTGGAGCTTTTCCCCGCTTCATGTTCTTGATTGCATGTGCAACTTCTGCTGGAAGGACTGGAGGAACTCTGGTACTGGTATCTTTCATGGTGTCTGGAGTACATGTATCATCCCTTTCATATAATTTGGAGTAGAAATCTTTCACTCTTGTCAAAATTTCGTCTCTATTTCTTGTTACAGAACCATCTTCTTTTCTGAGTGCCATAATCTGTTTTCTTCCCTTACTGAGATGTCCCTTTGCTATCTTTAGGCTTTGGTTGTTTTCAATTGCTTTCCTCACTAGTTCACAGTTGAATTTTCTTACGTCTTCAGTGATACTTTTTCGTACTGTCTTGCATAGCTCTATATATTCCACTTTGGAAGTCACATCTTCTTTAGTTGTCCTCATCTCTCTTCTTTTTTGCATCAACATTTTCGTTTTTCCTGATAATTTATTTACATGCAACTTGTTCTTAGACCCAGCTAATTTTGTTGCTGTTTCCATAAGAGCTTTGGTTACTTTTCTGTTAACTTCAGAGATGTCCACTTCTTCCGATGTTAGGCCTTCTAAAGCAGAGAACCTGTTCTTCAGTTCCAACTTGAAGGTATTATGGTGTTTTTTAAGGTTGGTTATGTCAATAGATTTTGTTTGTCTTATGAGCTTGCCACGTTCAAGTTTAGTGTTGAGGTGCATCTTACATCTCACCAATCTATGGTCACTACCTGTGTTGAACTTGTTTAGCACACTGCAGTCTTCTATGACGCATTTTTTGTTACACATAATAAAATCAATTTCACTTGTCGTCCCATTTGGATGTCTCCATGTCCATTTCCTGTGTGGCTTTTTCTTGAAGAAGGAGTTCAAGATGAAAAACCCTTCTGCCTCTGCAAACTCAACGAGAGTATTTCCACGCTGGTTTCTGTTGCCGTGACCGAATTTACCTACTGAAGTTTCATTCTGTTGCCGTTGCCCTATTTTTGCATTGAAATCTCCCATAATTATTTTCAAGTGCTGCTTACCTTTATTATTTAGATGACAAATTTCCTCATAAAATTCTTCAATTTCTTCTTCAGGATGACTTGTGGTGGGTGCATAAGTTTGAATAATCTGAGCCTGGTATCTTCTCGAGAGTTGGATAACGAGTCGTGCAGCTCTGTCAGAGGAACTTTCAACTTCTACCACTTTATCCTTCAGTTTCTTGTTTATTATAAATCCAACACCACTAGTTCTGCCAGTATCTGTCCCACGATAGTAGAAGAGATGTCCACTTTTCAGTTCGATGAGATCTTCTCCTTTTCTCCTTACCTCACTTAGCCCCACGATGTCCCACTTGATCCTTTGTAGTTCCTCTTCCAATTCAAGAAGCCTTGAATCAGAAGATAGGGAGCGTCCATTGTACGTTGCCAAGGTCAGCATCAGATGGCAGCCTAGTCCGGTCCTCCGGGGATTCTTAGCACCCTCTGCCTTCATGTCGCACTGGCCGCTGCCTTGGCCAGGTACATTCCAGCTGCCGGAGACTGAGGGCCAAGATTTAAGTTGTGGAGTCATTTTGGAGGGGTTTGGCCATAACTCACCACGCTGGCCAAGCGGGTTGGTGAGTGTGGGATAGAATTTCCTCTAATCCCGATGGTATAGTTATACCGCTATGGGCGGTCGTCAGAGCCCCTTTAGTGGGAACAGGATGCACCACGAGAAGGCGGGGTTGACATTGCTGGGAAACCAAGGGGATAAAGATTAATGGAGATTATCTAACCCACCTTCGTTTTGCTGATGACGTAGTCATTTTTGCAACTACCCCATCAGAGCTACAGAGTATGATCCAGGAACTTGCTGACAAGAGTAAAGAAGTGGGATTAAAAATGAACTTTCAGAAGACAAAAGTGATGTTCAATGCTTTTACAAGAAATGAAGATTTATCGATTGATGGAGAAAAGCTGGAGATAACAGACACGTACGTTTATCTTGGACAGCAGATATCAAGTGAGGGTCACATTGGTGAAGAAATTAATCGGCGTACAAAACTTGCCTGGAGAGCTTTTGGAAGAAACAGCATAATTTTCAAGAGCAATATGCCATTATGTCTTAAAAGAAAAGTGTTTGATCAATGCATCCTTCCAGTGCTTACGTATGGTGCAGAGACGTGGACCTTAGCTAAAAGAGACATACAAAGGCTGCAGACAACTCAAAGCAGCATGGAGAGGTGCATGCTTGGTGTAACCAGGATAGATAAGAAGAGGAACACGTGGATCCGAAAAATGACAAGAGTGGAAGACATCATGATCAGAGTTAAATCCCTGAAATGGCAATGGGCTGGACATACTGCCAGAAGGACAGACCATCGATGGACAGCCGAAATTTTAGATTGGATTCCAAGGGACAGGAAAAGACCCAGAAGAAGACCACGTGGGAGATGGGTGGATGAAATTCGAAAGTATGCGGGAGTGACATGGAGGAGACTGGCACAAGACAGACCGTTGTGGAGGAAACTTGGGGAGACCTTCGTCCAGCAGTGGATTGATAATGGTTGACAATGATGATGATGATATATATATATATATATATATATATATATATATATATATATATATATATACCTTAACTAAAAGAGACATACAAAGGCTGCAGACAACTCAAAGCAGCATGGAGAGGTGCATGCTTGGTATAACCAGGAGAGATAAGAAGAGGAACTCGTGGATCCGAAAAATGACAAGAGTGGAAGACATCATGATCAGAGTTAAATCCCTGAAATGGCAATGGGCTGGACATACTGCCAGAAGGACAGATCATCGATGGACAGCCGAAATTTTAGATTGGATTCCAAGGGACAGGAAAAGACCCAGAAGAAGACCACATGGGAGATGGGTGGATGAAATTCGAAAGTATGCAGGGGTGACATGGAGGAGACTGGCACAAGACAGACCGTTGTGGAGGAAACTTGGGGAGACCTTCGTCCAGCAGTGGATTGATAATGGTTGACAATGATGAAGATGATGATATATATATATGTACACACTTAGATAGATATATGGATAGATATATTTTTATCAAACCTTTAGTTTATATACATTATATAGATTTAGAGAAAGCTTACGACCAAGTAAATATGATTCTTTTGTGTAAGGTACTGAATAAATATGGTGTTACTGGGAATCTACTTATATAGATTGTAGAAACCATGTATGTTGGCAGTAGAACTTGTGTACGAGTTAATGGTGTTAGTTTTCTATTGGTGCAGGAGTCAGACAAGGTTGTGTAATGTCACCATGGCTGTTTAATATATTTATGGATGCGTGCATGCGTGATACCAAAATAGATAATACTGGTTTATGTCTTGGTGATATTCGTGTGTGCAGATTGCTGTATGCTGATGGCACTGTACTGTTGGCAGAGAGCAAAAGTGAGTTGAAGAGTATGTTGTCCCGGATGTACAAAGTTTGCATGAAATTCAAACTGAGTATAAATGAGGGAAATCCAAAGTTATGGCTTCTGAGCGAGGAACTGTTAGTACTGAATGCAAGATAAATCTAAATGGCAGAGGGATTGACCAGGTGAAAGAAATTCGGTATTTAGGAAGCATGTTTGACAGAGAGAACAAATTAGATGATGAAATTAGTAGGCGAGTGAATTCTTCTTTAGGAGGTTTTCACAGAAATGATGGATTCTCAGGAGAGTCCCGAATGACTGTGTATGAAAGTGTAATTGTGCCTACTCTGATGTATGGCAGTGAAACCTGGGTATTGAAGAAGAGACATAGGAGTCGTTTGTGTGCTGGAGAGATGCTTTACTTATAAAGGGTTTGTGGCAAGACACTCTCTGATCGTGTGAGGAATGAAGATGTGCTGCAGTCGTATGATGTGAAGCAAAATGTTATTAGTGAGATGAAGACTAATATTCTTAGGTGGTTTGGCCATGTTGAAAGAATGAGTGATGAGATGCTCACTAAAAAAATGTTTTCAGCCCAAGTGGCAGGAAAGAAAGGTAGAGGAAGGCCAATGAAGTCATGGGAGGATCAGATTCAGGAGTGTCTGTATAGAAGGTCTTGTGTACGTCGAGTGGTGGATGCCAGTGAAGCCCGAGTTGTGTGCCAAGATCGCTGTAAATGGAGAAGTTTGATACCGCAACAGTAAGTAAATAATCAGTTAAAAATTTATCTGGTAATTTTTATTTCTTTGTGGAGCTAACCTCTGAATTTCAGAGAACAGCTTAGTGATATGTATGTATGTACAAACCTTTAACATAAGCACAAACTCACAAAATGGCGTTAGGGCGTGGCTAATGGATGAGGCAACACAAGTCCGCATGAGCGACTATGAAACGAATTACTTGCGCGGAAGTGATGCGCGAACGGTACTTAGTTTCTGGATGGCCCTCATATATTCCACATATAGTATTTCAAAGGTGTGAGTTGAATAAACCAATTTTAATTTTTAGTAATCTATGGCTGATGCTTATTCCAAAGTTTTTTTCTTCAAAAACAAACAACAACAAAGAAAAACCCGCATTGCTTCCAATTATTGACTTTACTATCACCCTGTATATCAATGAAGGAAAACGTTTCCGGCCGTAGGTTTGAATAACTTCTTTTCCATCAGAAAAGTTGAAAGAACAAGTTCTCGAAGTTTGGACAAACGTTTTGGAAACGACATATATAAATGGAAACGCAATTCCTTTACTTTGTGTATGCGATTGCTTCTTGCTCACAGACAATATTAGATCTTCGGCCTTTGTACGCACGTTAATGGTGTAATTTTATGCTTTTCGTTGAAATTCTGAGAATCACCGATATTTCAGTAATTTTATTTAAACTAAGGCTCGAGAAATTTTCCAAAGAAACTTAATGCAAATAGGATAACTTAATTTATGGTCATGTCATATGTACTGTTGAGAGGGAATTTTCTGATGAGTTTTCCATTGATGCAGTTTCAAAACTCAGTAGCGTCGCCTATTCTCCTTTTCTTGCGTGTTAGTAACTTCTCTCTATCACGTGACCATATTCGGAATTCAGATTCTTCATGTATCCCATATTACCGTAATATATTTTTGCTTTGGAAATGAACGACGAGCATGAAAGATATAATCTGGATTATTCACATGGTTTTAATAAGAAAGCCTGTGAAGGAATATCTCCTTGAAGTTAGTTATTGATGTTACTAGTTCTTGGGATTGAAATTATCTGGGAGTGGGCGTATGACTTATCATACCACTTAATCTATGTTCGAATTCGAAAGAAAGACATGGATGACGTTCATGCCGTATTGTGCTGGTTCTATTCTTTCCCTGAAGCTAGTGGCTCCAAATTAGCGATGGGGCACTCCTTATATCGTCAGATAGGCGTGGGAGTAGTTAGAAATCAAACATAAAAAAAGAAGAAAGATGACACGGAAACATTAGTTGTTTCAAGCACGCCATTTGACAAAACGAATGTGGGAAAAATATATTAGAAGTAATAATCACCGACAGAGGCGTACTGATAGCCTCTGAGTACAGAAGGAGAGCCAAGAGCAGCAGAGCTTCTATCGGCTGGGGGGGGGGGAATTGGGAGAAAACGCGAGAGTGGGAGAGAGCGCGCTTTCGGAGTTGCTTGCGTAACGTCACGTGCCTTGGGCAGTGGTGGCAGGTGACTGTACTCTTTGTCATGTGTGTGTTATTATTATTTTACATTAATGGGGATACGGGAACAAATAGAGAGCCGAGAGGAAGGGATCTAGGTTTGCGGTCATGTTGTTGATGACAGAATTCCATTGAGGGTTAGATTAGGCCCAACTTTGATGTTTGTAAAGTGATGGGTGGAAGTCCACCGTAATTTCTAAATGCTAGAGAATACAGCAAATTGGGGATCATGCTGGATTTTTGTTCTTTTTCTGTATAAGTCATGTGTAAGAGATAATTTTTTTCCAACGACATGTGTCATTTGCCATTAAATTCCCAGATGACTTTCTCCATTTATTTCAATGTGATATTTCGATTTGTATAAATAACTGGAATTGTAATTTCTTGATAATATAATTTCTCGAAAACCTGAAAGCTTCATGGAACACAGTGAGAAATGAAACAGTACTGAACTGAAGTCCACCTCTTCCAGAAGTTGAAATGATCATAGGTTGATTCCTTTTCCACATCTTTTGAAATTATGTGTGTGCGTGTGTGTTATTTAGAGGTGAACTTAGTTGAGTGTTAGCGTCTGTTGTAGAGAAATCTCATTTATTTCTGGATGACCCTTATACCTTTTCTTAACCTCCATTCTTCATGAATTTATGACATTTTAATCATACTTCACAAAAACTCCCCCATTAAACTTTGTCGAAAATATGTGTAAATATCTTCCATCTCGTACTGGAAGAAAACAAAAGCATTAATTTTCCAGTAAACGAGAGTAAAAAAAGCAGGGAAATTTTTTAAAAGAATCGTCGTTGAAACTCTTTCATACCTTGGATCTCTGTTTCAGCCGAAGACGGCAAGAGACGAACTTTTTACTATATTTGCATTTTTATATGGCTTAGATGAAACTGAGATTTCTCCTCTTCATGTTCTTCAAACAATCTTCTAAGATAATAATCTTAGAAGATTGTTTTCAGAGCTGACAAAACTTATTGTCGTTTATTTCGAAGATTCTTGTTCAAGCCATGAGTCGAATATAATAGCATCAAAAGTTGAGAGAAAAGCCACGAAATCGGTCGATTTTTCCTAAGTTTCTTGCCCTGTGACTATAGCAGATTGCCTATCACAGAACGTAAAATTTATTATTTTTTAAAGGAGGAAATATTTAATTAAAATAGAACATACCTCATTTCACTAAATCCTTATGTTCCGTACTGTCTTTCTTCTCCTCCACTGATCTGCATAACATCCTTTTGCTTCCTCACATTTTTTCCGGAGTCAATTTGATTTGTTCATTTTTTTACAATGTGATATTACCGACTTTGTGAACATGGAGAAAAATAAAGTACGGAATTTTGGAGAACACGTTTTTGCCAAAATATGATTAATCAAATATACTGATAAAAACAACGTTTTAAGCTAATCTCAGATATCCTTTTCTATAATTAAAAAACAACAGCAACAACATCCTGACTAGTAGAATTTAGCTGACTTTCTTGAGAATGGTCAATGGTGGGAAATGTCGCAAGCTCAAGCTCGGAAAAGCATAATTTACTGAGCGAACTTAAATTGTCTAAGATGACAAAAATCTAAAACTGATGACTCAGCAACTCAATAGGACAGAGTGGTTGAACTTTGCCATTGATACTCCATTTAAGAGGTAAACGTAGATACCCCCAGTCGTATAAGAAACTGTACATGTCGCGTAATTGTAACACTGATTCGCGGCTTATCGTTCGTCAGAGCATGCTGTAAACTTAGCAGCTTTTCTTATTTCCAAAATGGTCAAGAGTATTTAGAAATGATTCATTTAGTTGTGGCTTTGTATAGGACAATGACTAATTTTTTCTCGCATCCGTATGGAGTCGATTCCCGACACTTACTCCCTTCACAAATTTATTGTTTGTGATTCCTTTTTCTCTGTGTGTGTGTGCTGAAATAAGACACATGATCGAAGCACTGACTTCTGTTTAAACATACTTTTGTTCTTGAAAAATTATATATTCTAGGAATTATTTAATTTTCTTCAGATTTCTTAGTAAAAAATCAAGAATTTGCATTATATTTTCCAGACTGGAATGTCCATGCCTCCCTTTTTTTGACAACTGGATTTTCATGTTGGTATATGTTAGATATGTAACTTGCCGTAGTTTTTCCTTCGAACATGCATATAATTTTTTAATAATTTATAATTTCCTTCACAATAAATATTTCGTTGAAAATTTTCCCTTCACTCTAACTCTCTCATTAATTTAGTTCACTCTGCAGTTAATGTATTTATTCAGTGAGGACCTAGAGATCTTTCATAAAAATGTTGTTTTTAAACTTCCGTTAGGTTGTAAAATTTTAACAAGCCAGCGAAAGTCGCTGTTAAAGTCTTTCAGCTGATTCGATTAATTGGTGTTTCTGTTCTACAAAGTGATCGTTGTCAAGAAATTCCTCATTCACTATCTTATTTCGTTTTCAGTATTTAAACAAATGCATAGCGGTTTGACCAGACTCTCCCAGTTCTTTGACGAAAAATTCATGAACATAATTTTCTTTCTTTTTTATTGGAGGTTCACGTTCGCCGTGAACAACTCGAAGGACAACAAGCAGACTGACATTAGGCCACTGATTCCAGGGAAGGTAAAAAAAACTGGTGTCGTAAGACAAGCACAACGCTCAAGCCACACCGGGTTTCGATTCCGGACGACCCATATTGGACGAATAATCAGATGTCAATGCTTAGACATTGTTAAAATACTACAGGCTAATATTTTGTTACTTAAAGTGCTTCAATTCAATATTTGCATTACTTAAAATTTCCCTTCGTCAATATTTTTATATCTTAAAAATTTCCAAAACGTAAAATTTCCACAGAATAACCTGAGGAACAAAAAATTGCTGAAGGTTGAATGTCAAGTCTTCCAACTCAATTATTTTTCATCATGTTTCATTCCATAAACTTTCTCCAAAATCCTATATCACCAAGAATTTCGTAAATGTCCAAATTCGAATCACACAGAAATTTTCTAAAAACGTTAGTTCTCCTTTTAAAAATACCACAGAATAAGAAATCCTTCACTGCAACAAGTAACTTCTATTCAAAGCGTTCCCTGCCTCTTTTCAAATCAAATACTATTTTGAACGTCTAAGAAATTTTTTTTGTATACATATATTTTTTTCTGTAACTTTAGAAGATATTTTCCCTAAATGTATGTACATATCGCGAAAATAATAGATCTTACAACAACCTGATGGTCAATACACAACAATTCACACTGTCTTAAGGAATACTTTCATTTTCTCATAACATAGAAATGTTATTTTTCTTCGCAATCACTTTAAAGTCTTGAGATCAACTTAACAGAGACCTTTGAGAAAAAATTTCTTAGGAAAGCAGAAATTTACTGAAAATGTCAGTTTTTCTTAAAGAATTCCACAGAATAAGAAATCTTTCACCGAAACAAGTTTCCCCGTATTCGAAGCATTCAGTGCCTCATTTCACATCACACTGTGTATTTCCTCATGTAAGCTTTTATTCTGACTTTATTTTTCTATTTTATTTCGTCAATCGTTTCTTCATTATTACTTCTTTTCCCCTATGTAACTTAAAATTACTTTTCTTACTTGCTTTTAATGTATGGTTTAATCTATTTTTCAATCTCGCTTTTTCATGTGTGTACAAGAAATATATTCAGATCCATAGCAGTTATATATAAAATTCGATTGTAACAGTATTCATTCCAACAAACGTTTCTTCGTTATTAATTATTTTGCAAAATGTAGCAAAGCTTCTATGTTTGGGTCTCAGGTAAATTTCTCGATGTATCGACTACTTTTATTCCGACTTTTCTCCCCCCCCCCAACCCCAGTTCATTCCAACAAACGTTTCTTCATTATTATTTATTTTACAAGATGTAGCATAACTTCATATTTTTATTTTTTTCCCTCTTAAACTATTTTTCTTACTTGCTTTTGCTGTATAACTTAATAATTTTTTCCATCTCGCTTTGTCATGTGTGTACAAGAAATATACAGATTATACAGATCTGTACAGTTATTCATAAACTTCGATTATAAGAATATTTTCTTTATTCTTACTTTATTTTTACATTATTTTCTAACAAAAGTTTTATTCATAATTTCCCCTGTGTAACTTAAACCAAATACTATTCTATGTTTGCGTATTCGTTTAACTTTGCACACTGTCTGCATTATTCCCCATTTATTCTTACTTTATGTTTTTCAGTTCATTCCAACAAACATTTCTTCATTGTTATCTCTTTTCCCTATGTAACCTAAATCATTTTTCAAAATGCTATTCTATGTTTGCTTGTCATTAAACTTTTCGATGTATCAACTTTATTTTTTTCAAACTATGCAAACTATCGACCACTTTTATTCGGACTTTTTTTCCGATTTTAGCCAACAAACGTTTCTTAACGACTTGATTTTTCCAAGATCAATCAAAACTTCAAATTTTTGTTTCCCTATATTACTGAAACTGCTTTTCTTACTTGCTTTTAATTTAAATATTCCTAAAAGCTTGTATGTACGTGAAATATGCATATTTTTTTATTCTATCGTAATTTGTTATACTTTTCTTTTACTGACACAGCTGAAAGAGAAATATTCATTCTCAAGATATACATTCTAAGAAGTTCGTACTTACGCTAATATTTGTATTCTTTGCAATATATTTTCTGTGTATTTTTTCTCTCTCGACAGAAAAACATTCATTCTGGAGATATTCCAACTAAAACGTCTATTCTTCCACTAAACATAATATTCTTAGCGATATAGTTTTTGTCTGTATAGAACTTTGCTAGTTCACCAGAAGAGCAGTTTCTCCCAACACGTAGCTAAAATATCGTATTCTTTACAAAAGTAAACTTTAAAGAAATACTTCTTTTCCCTGCATAACGACTTCTTCTATTTTTCGAAATGCGTATTTGTTGAACTTTGCTTTGTAACTGCGTTTTACTGAACTCCTAATTTTTTTCTTCATGTTTTTGTTTCGTTTCATTCCAACAAACGTTTTTACTTAAATTCAATCACTCTCACTTTTCTATACAGATTTTCTTAACATCAGAAATGTAACATAAACTTCAAATATTTTAAGTCTATCTAACATTTATTCTCATGACATAACAACTAAAATATGATACTTTCACCAAAAATCATATTCTTAACGAGTTATTTTTACTTTTTTCACGTATAACTTAATATTTATTGCTAACTCATCTCGTCAAAGTCCGTATGTACACTAGAGATGAGTTCGGGCTCAATTTTAGGAGCCCGGACCCGGCCCGTTTTCTTTGATTACATGTGTTTGCTGAACCCGGGCCCGGATTCTTGGAAAATTTTGCTTATCAAGGCTTGTATTTATGCATTGCATTATACACCGGCCAAAGATATGGCCAAAGCAAGGATTAGTTTAAAAATCATTAGTTTAAAAAGTTTAGTTCAGTTAATCCACTTCACAATATTAATATGTTTTTAGAAATACTACGCATAAAGCCAAATGTTCTAAAATGTGGATTTGAAAATAAATAAATAATCAACGTGCCCTTCGACCGTATCAGGGGAATCAGTAATTTTGGTAAAAGCTGAAGAAAAGAAAATCGTTTAGAAACAAAAAATTCCATTCGTTATTTCTTTTTGATTTCTAAATTTACTTTTATTTTGAATAAATTGCATTATAAAACGAACAATGCCGTACAGACAGTTGCAGGTGTTTGACATTTTGACTCTAGAAAACTAATCTTTGCAATATTATTTACATACATGCTAACTGGTAAAGGTAGTTTACAGTGATGTAGTAGACTATATAAAAAAAAGCATGTAGGGAAATTTCCAAAATTAAAAAAAAAAAAAAGAACGTAAAAGCATTCCAGACCAGATTATTCTGCATTTTGTAACATTAACAAAGCTTTGCGCTTAATAGTATAATAATCACAATATTATCATATGTGCTTATTATACTATATACTTAAAATGTCATCAATTCATGAAGAATGGAGATTAAGAAAAGGTATAAGGGTCAATCAGAAATAAATGAGATTTCTCTACAACAGACGCTAACACTCAACTAAGTTCACCTCTAAATAACACACGCACACACATGATTTCAAAAGATATGGAAAAGGAATCAACCTATGATCATTTCAACTTCTGGAAGAGGTGGACTTCCGTTCAGTACTGTTCCATTTCTCGTTCTGTTCTATGGATCCTTCAGGTTTTCGAGAAATTATATTATCAAGAAATTACAATTCCAGTTATTTATACAAATCACAATATCACATTAAAATAAATGGAAAAAGCCATCTGGGAAATTTAATGGCAAATGATACATGTCGTTGGAAAAAAATCATCTCTCACACATGACGTATACAGAAAAAGAACAAAAATCCAGCACGATCCCCAATTTACTGTATTCTCTAGCATTTTGAAATTACGGTGGACACCTACTTCCACCCATCACTTTACAGTTTACACACATCAAAGTTGGGTCTAATCTAACCCTCAATGGGATTCTGTTTTCAACAACATGACCGCAAACCTAAATCTCTTCCTCTCGGCTCTCTATTTGTTCCCGTATCCCCAGTAATGTAAAATAATAATAACACACATATGACAAAGTTCAGTCACCGGCCACCACTGCCCGAGGCACGTGACGTTACGCAAGCAACTCCGAAAGCGCGCTCTCCCCCACTCGCGTTATTTCCCCTCCTGTCCCTCACCCCCAAGCCGATAGCAGGGGGAGGTACGAGAACGGAAAGAGAGCCGCTGCTCTCGGCTCTCTTTCCTTTCTCGTGTCCCCCCTTATATCCTACTCTTCTGCAACCACTGCACTGAGGGTGGGCCTCACGGCCATGAAGGCCTTTAACCTCAGCAAAAATATTTTACGATTTTTTTTACGGAAACTTCATTGTTCACTCCACTTCATTTTCAAGTTTCATCCAAACTTCACTTTCGAGCAGTGAAAACTTTGGAAAATGTTGTCTGCTGCCCCTATAGAAATACACTATCTACCAACAAGTAATTGGACACCCCTGCAATTGACGATATCTGCGGTCCTGATACACGTCACGGCCGCCGCCGTTAAATATCGTTTGGGAAACAACAACGCAACCAGTCGCATGCAAGATGCCACGCAGTTCAGAGCTCTCTGATTTCGAGAAAGTTGTAATCGTCGGGTATCACAGAAATGGCCGATCCATACGTGACATATCCAGCAAGTTGAAGTACCCAAAATCGACACTGGCCTACGTGATTCGCAAGTGGAAGATGAGAGGTGACTGTCAGAATGTGCCCCGACCCGGCAGACCCACAAAACTGGGAGTTAGAGACTAAAGGGTGCTGGCCAGAGAAATTCGGAAGAACCGCACCAAATCGATGGACCACATCCGCGAGGAGTTTCAACAGGCATCCGGGAGTGTTCTTTCGATGAATACCATCTGTAAGGAAGCCCATCTGTTCGGTTATCCTGGACGTGCCCACAAGCCTTTGACCACCAAGTCCAATAGCGCTGCTCGGCTAACGTGGTGCAAAGAACGTCGACAGTGGACCGTTGAACAGTGGAAACATGTTCTCTGGAGCGACGAATCAAGGTTCACCCTCTATCGTTCGGATGGCAGGGTCTGGGTTTGACGTCTGCCTGGAGAACGCCTCCTGCCGGAATGTATTGTGCCGACTGTGAAGTTCGGCGGCGGTGGAATTATGCTATTGGGGGTGTTTCTCCTGGTATGGCACGGAACCCTTGGTCGAAATTCCTGGTAGACTCAACGCCGAGACCTACTGCACCATTTTGGATGACCCTGCGCTTCCTACGTTGTGGCAGTTTTACGGGGTGGACCCATGTTACTTTCAGGGTGACAATGCCACCTGTCATGTTGCGAGGTCCACCATGGCTTGGCATGGTGACAATGGGGTTAATCGAACGTACTGGCCTGCACAAAGCCCGGACCTTAACTCTATCGAGCACCTCTGGGACGAGTTGAAGCGTCGACTTAAGAGGTGCCCCCAGCGTCCGAAATCGGTGAAGAAACTGACTTGTCTTCTCCAAGCAGAGTGGAAGAAAATACCGCTAGCCGTCGTACAACGCCTGGTTGAGAGTATGCCCCGGAGGGTCGTAGCTGTAATCGCTGCTCGCGGAGGCTCCACCAACTATTGAAGGTGAATAAACTTCGTTTTCCTTTGCTATCACAGGTGTCCAATTACTTGTTGGTAGATAGTGTAATTATGTATAAACAAAGGCAGTTCCATAAAAACTGAGTAATGTTTTTGAGTGGTCAACAGTGCTAAGGGAAGAAATAACCACGCAGGCGACTAACTGAATTAAGGAAGTATCTGCGACAACAGTTATTAGCCGTGGCGAACGATTCTGGTTTTGTTATTGCGCAGTGTTTAACGTACGTCTGCATTTCTCCATACAGCTACGGAAGTGCGTGATTCAGAGTTAAGAAGTGAAATGCGTTGTGCGATAAACTTTTGCTAGCGTTTCGGTAAAACGGCTCCAGAAGCAGTTGATTTCATGAAAAAAGCTTGCAAAGATAAATGTCTGTGTGAGTCAACGATTTTTAGATGTCCTCCATGATTTCAAACAAGGGCCTTTGTCGGCAGAATTCGGCCCTAGGCTTGGTCGACCTGAAAGCATTGTTACGGAGCTTATTGCTAACACTGTTTGGGCAATCCTGCAAGAAGATCGACGAATGACGTATGAAGACATAGCGGCGTCAACTAATATTTCAAAAACGTTGGCATTCAGCATTCTACGCGACAAATTTCTGCTGCATCGTGTGTGTTCCAGATGGGTACCTCATCACCTGACGAGAGAACAATTGATAGCCAGAGTTCAGGTGTGTCCTGAGTCGAAACAAATGATTGCAAACGATCCAAACTTTCTAAATACAGTAATAACTGCAGATGAAACATGGGTCCACTATTCCGATCCCCTCACGAAGCGCACAAAGAATTTCTCGAAACACACATGCTCGCCTCCTCCGAAAAAAGTCCGCCAAACCAAATCAGCTGGGAAGGTGATAATGATAATTTTATTTGATCATAATGGTGTAGTCTACCAGCATGCCATTCCTCCACAAATTTGTGTCAATGCTGAGTATCAGTCTTGAAACGTTTGCTACGACACATATCGATTAAGCGACCAGAACTCGTGGGCAAGTGGACCCAACACAATCATAACGCCCGCCTACATGTAGCTGCTTGTGTTCAACAGTTTCTTACAAAATGAGTATTGGAATCATGTCACAGCCTGCCTACAGCCCTGACCTCGCCCCGTGCGATTTTTGGTTGTTTCCAACAATGAACAAGTACTGTGGCGCAACATTCAACACAGATGCTGACATTATTCAAGTTGTACAGCGGTCGCTAAAGCAGCTTCCACAAAATGCCTTCGCCACATACTTTGTGAAGTAGACTGAAGGATGGGATCATTGCATATCATCCGAGGGAAGAGACTTTGAGGAAGAATAACATATATTTTGCTCTGCCTATATTTCTTCATTTTGTGTGATTTTACTCTCAGTTTCTATGGAACGGCCGCTGTATATATATATATATATATATATATTCCTTCTTCTTTCATCAAAAGAACTTTAAGAAAAATTATTCTGAATAATAGAGTAAGGTTGGCAGATCTGCTTTAATTTTCTACACAGTTAATAATATGATTCTGACCAATCAAAGCCGTAAGGAAGTTGGCTAGAGGATGCCTATTAACTACCTAAAGAAACCTTAGTGCTATGGATATGACGGTCCTATTAAAACAAAAAATTAAATAATATAAACAAAATCACAAAAAAAGCTTAAAAATCTGTTTATAAAAGAAAATAAAAACAAATAAAAAAGAAAACTAGTTATTCATCACTAGGATAGCTATACTAAAAATAGTAAAACCAACATTAAAATTAATAAGATTCTGATTAATCTATAGAAGCTCACTAAGGTGATTTAATACATGCAAAGATTATTAAATAAACTGCTCGTGTATTTTATAATATTTCTCATGTATTCTGGAGAGTTAATTCTGCTCTTTCTGATCATACAGATCCACAGTCTTAAGTTTATATATTTTTTTCTCTGGTTAAAATCTCCGCGCGTTGGTTTCTTGCTGTATGAGGAGGCCATCAGCCCCACCCTCACTGCCCCCCAGCGTCTAGGGAGTGGCGGAAGAGGTCAGCCATGTTCTTCTCTTGTGAGGAGAAAAGTTTTTGTAACACAAGAGGTAAGCTCTCTTCCTTGTTTTTGGGTTCTAGGTTTTATAAGTTCAATGTTTGTACTTCATGTACCTTTTCTCTGTCGTGTTTTAGCTTTTCAGCTTTTAGGCATTGGTTTGTCTGTTAACATTTTTGCGGGTTTTAACTCTTTCTTTTCTTTGTAACTTTGAGCGTCTTTTGGGGTACCTAGGAACAGAAGATGGCTTAGCTTGTTCCTTTTCTATGCGCTGTCTATGCGCTGTTTTTTCAAAGTAGTTAAGTTCTTAATAACTAATGAATTATGCACTTAAAGCACTGCTGAAATACTTTGTACATATTGCAACTAACTGTTTAAGGTATATAACTTTCACAAAGTTTTCTTTAGTTAATTATTATCTTTAACTTATTCTCGTTTTCGTGCTGTCATAAGTTGTAGAGTAGGGGGTTTTAGACTCAAGTTTTCTTTCAAAAATCTGTTCGTTATAAATTAACATTTCCTTTTTTAATTGCAATGTAAAATTTGGATTTCTTTTGCATTGTTTTTCAGGTTTAAATTCTCTCTCAAACGAACTTGGAATTTCGTTATGGCTGAAAATCATTTCTAATTATTATGTCACTCTCACAGCTTGAGTTCTCTTTAATCTTCTTCTCTCTGTTTAATAGTAACAGATGAAGAGTATGGGTCGGGCCAGGAAGGTTAATGGATGCAAGCGAAATTGTTAACTAGTGCTAGGTCATGCAACTCTAAGGAGGACATGACTTATATATATATATATTTTAAACTATTTTAGGGGGGAATGTTACTTGCATCTATGGCCTTGCAGAAACCCATTTCCAACTAGGTCTTTGTGGAAGTGAGAAAATGCAGAGTTTTTGCTGGTCCTTGATAAAGCCAAGGCTCAGTATTCTCGACACCTTCTACATTCAGTTGTTTTATTTTATTTTTTTATCTTTTTTCCTTTTGATCACACAGGTAGATACATAACCTTTTCTATGTTGTACTAGGTGTGAGTCAAAATTATATATGTATTTTTTTGCTTAGGTATCTTCTTTATAGAATATATATATATATATATATATACACAGTGTGGCAAAGAATTTTTAAGACTGGGTCTGTAAACGGAATTAGAAACAAGAAATTATAATTTGATTTGGTTTGTCATTAAAAATAAGTCCCTCCGGGTTCAATACACTTGTTACAGCGATTTCATAATGATTCGAATGCCTGCTCCAGTTCACTTTGCGGAATTGCCTCCAAAGCACGCGTAGAGCTGTTTGTATGGTCGAAATATCATCAAAATAACACCCTTTTAACGTCATTTTAAGCTTTGAGAATAAAGAAAAGTCGCAGGGTGCTAAATCAGGCGAATACGGTGGACGATTCAACACACAGACGTTATTTTTCGCCAAAAATCTACGAACAAGAAGTGAGGTGTGACTGGGTGCATTATCGTGCAACAAACACCAACTGTTTTCATCCCGATATTCTGGACGAATGCGACGAATTCTGCCCATCAAACGCCTCAAAACATTTAAATAAAACTCACCAGTAATTGTTTGTCCACTTGGAACAAATTCTTTGTGGATAATACCCTTACTATTGAAGAATGTAATGAGCATTGTTTTGATTTTTGATGAAACTTTTCTTCTTTTTTTGGCTTGTGGTGAGTTTTTTGACTTCCATTCCGCACTTTGTCGCTTTGTTTTAGGATCATATTGAAAACACCATGTTTCATCACCTGTAACAATCGATTTTACGAAGTTTGGATCATTTTCAGCGGCTGAAAGGATGTCTCTGCAATGTGCACTTCTCCTTGATTTTTGTTCATTGGTTAACGTGTGTGGAACAAATTTAGCACAGACTTTTGTTTTGCCCAAATCTTCATGCAGGATGGTTCGAATCATTTCTTTGTTGATGTTTAAAGACTCTTCCATCATTCTTAGTGACGCACATCGATTGTGTGCCACGAAATCACGCACTTTTTCAATAATCTCAGGTGTCCTAGATGAACTTGGTCTTCCGGAATGCTTATCATCTTCTAGCGTATCTCTTCCGTCCAAAAAACGTTTGTGCCACAGGTAAACATTTGATCTACTTAAACAAAACTCACCGTAAACTTGTTTCATCATTTGGTACGTTTCCGAGGAACTTTTACCAAGTTTTGCGTTAAATTTAATAACATTCCTTTGTTCCATCTTAATAATACTGCATGAAAAAAATTTTACTTCTCTAATGAATGGCCGTTTCGCTTGAGTTACTTTAACAATTGCGCAGTACTTTTGGCAGAAAGCAAGCAGATGGCCATGGTTTATAACGCATTCGCGATTACACTGGTGGCGCCACCGTAGGCTGAAATCTAGCGCCAGTCTTGAAAATTCTTTGATGCACTGTGTATTCTTTATTCTTCCATTATGAACCAAAGTAGTAGTCTGCCAATATAGATACTTATTAGTAGGTGTAAGATTTTCATTAATGTAAATTTTAGTTTGCTGATAATCTTTATGTAAGTCTGAGTTGAAAATAACAGTTTTTCTTTTTGATAACCATAAGTTTCTAGCTGTCCTAGTGGTAAGTTGCACTATAATAGTCGATTTCTGTATATTTCTGTCTTGGCCCAACAGAGGATGAACTACATCTATGTCAGCAGGGTTAAAACCCTCCACCTGAAGCATGTCTGCTAAGAATGCCTGGTGATTCCTGAGTTCACAGTCATTTTTAATATTTGTTAAATCAAGTCCATGGATTTCAGTATTTTTGTTTCTGTGGTATTGGTCTAGATTATTGAGTTCCATTTTAAGTGCCTAGATATGTTGTTTATTTTTTATTTCGGTGGTTTCAAGATGGTTTAATTTAGTTTGCAGAGTTATATTAGTTTCATGTAGCTGATTACATTTTTGAATGAGATCTCCATAGCTTGTACTGAGATGCTCTATAGAAAGTTTTATATCTTTAAGTTCTCTCATTTGCTGTTTGACCAGTCTCAGCTCATTTTTAAGTTGAGTTGGAATAATATTCAATTTATAATTCATTTCTCCTAATGTGGACATGATTGTCTCCATGTCAACATGCACAGAGTCTGGAGATATGATGTAACAGGTTTTGATTTATGCATAGCTGCCCTTGTTGTTGTTTTTCTGCTACCCATAGTCAGTTAGTCATCTAATAGCAAATATATGTGTTATGCAGCCCACAGCTCAGGTCAGTGAGTATGAACTATGTAAATTAATGAACTTCCACATACTATTAGATCAAACAACTATTTTTTGGTGCCATTCTAAGCATGCAAGACAGTAGTAGCTTGGAGATTATCTATAGTCAAAGGATATTAACCTGAAGTGATTTTGTATATTATCAAAATTGTCACAAAGTCTCCTGTAGCAAAATATAATGTCAAAACACAAGATTTTTAGAGGCTCTGCGAAATTACCAATAAAGGTATTATATTTGTTAATATATTAATTTAGTTAACCTAAGATCTGTCAAATAGTTCAACGGAAATGATAGCACAAGTCAAACCTGTAGTATTCAATAGTTCTGAGCGGAATATAGTCAGTTTTCATCAATAGTTCTATAGTCCTCGGTAGATGTCAGCACTTCTGAGCAATAGTTAATTCTGTATTGGTTCTAGTAATATGAGATTTAATGTATATAAGCAAGCAATGATTCTGTAGGTAGAGTAAGTCAAGAGTATAGTATTAATAGCCGAAATACCTTTTAGGCAGTTATACAACTTCTTAGTAATTATATTGTAGGTCCAAAGCTCCAACACTCCAAACACAATAAGCACGTTGTGGAACACCAGTTGTAGATAATCAAATTGGCATCACATGAGAGTATGATATCCCCATCATGAAACGTTATCCTTCAAAATATCCATACAGGCTTGCTCCAGAGACTCTCAACAACAATAGTACATCAAATTTTAGTTTTTTTGTTGGTTTTCTAGTTGAGCTGATCGACTACAGGACTCACATTATCCGTTACTTGACTTGACTGGTAGTGGAGAATATGGCGTCAGTGGGTAGCGGAGGAACAAACACGCCGACGTGCGAGATTCCAACGGCCCCGTCACATCACAGAACGAGAGGACGGACCTCTGGTGCGCATGTCTCTGACGGATCGCGCAACCACATCGACCACCGTAGCTCAACAGTTCGAGTATGTGGCACTACACTCAGTTTCAGCACGGACGATTCGACGTTGTCTGCAGAAGCGGGGCATTTTTGCACGGCATCCATTGCATCGGCTACCTTTGACTGTACAACACCGACATCTGCCACTGCAATGGTGCCAAGTGCGTCGCGCATGGAGAAGCAAATGGCAAGACATCGTGTTTTCCGACGAATCCCGCTACAGTTTGCAGCACCATGATGGAGGAATCCGTGTGTGGCAGTACCGCGGCGACCGGCTGTAGTGAGTCTTGCATTATGATGCTCCCTACCGACTTGGCACCCGGCGGTATGGTATGGGGTGTCATTGGATCCCACTCTTGCACGCGCCTCTTCTACATTACCTGTACGCTGAACAGCTATCGTTGCATCACTAAGGTGTTGGACACTGCTGTTGTACCATGTCTTCAGGGACTGTCTGGTGCGAATTACCAACAGGATAATGCGCAACCGCACGTGGCACGCAACGTCCAAGACATCCTGGATCGCCACCATGTGCCACGACTTTCTTGGCCGGCGCGGTTCCCAGATATGTCGCCTATTGAACACGTGTGGTCTATGATCGCCGTACGACTGGCACGCCAGCGATCACCCCCGGCTACAACAGAAAAACTGTGGCATCCTATCGAAGCTGTGTGGACGGACATTCCTCAGATACACTTCCAACGTCGCTTCCTCTCGATGCCAGGCCGTGAAGCAGCTGTAATTGCCGCCCTCGGTGGCTACACCAGATACTGATCGGTATGTATTCACCTCGTCTCACCGTGCTGTATTTGTAATCGATTCACCCTTGTATCACCTGCTTTCTGTACAATAAATATGGCTTTGATATCTCTTGTCTTTCGTAGTGTTGCACTTTTAATGGCCAGCAGTGTATTTCTATAGAGAAAATATGTTTTCCCATGCTATTAAGTCTAGCGTGTGCTGTGCTAATTGCAAAAAAGAGATTTCTTTCCCTTATAGAAATGTATTATTCTTTATAAGATGGACCAAATTCCACCTTATGAGGCCAAAGCGATTTATTTCCCAAAACATAATAAATAGCAAAATAAGTAAATTCCGATATTCAGCTTTGCTCATTTGATAAGAAACTTGATTGCCAGCCACGTATTGTGCTTGACATGCTCTCGTGATATATATATATATATAAATGTTTAAAAACAATTATCAAAAATAAAATAAATAGATAAAACTACAGAAACGTATAATCTCCATCGCTTTCCCCGCTTCTCGTTCTTTGTTTGGGTAACCGCACTAATTTTTCATATTTTTTATAAACTTTTGGAAATAAAATCTCTCTAAATATATTTAAAAAATCACAGGTTGAATTTTATTTTTTAATTAACATCCAGCAAAGGAATATTTCTTTTTCCTTGTTTATTTGTGATGAGTAATTACAATTGCGTTTTAAAATGAACGTCGAATCTCGTAGTTTATCTTCTTCCCCTTTTTCTTTGTTTTTCTCCTGACAATGAAAGAGACTTGCCCCTCTAGTCGAATTCGTAACGTGTCTTGTATTTAGTGGATCTGTTTGATTATTTTATATTTTCCTTAAAAAAATTCGAAGACTGAATCGTGAATCAAAGAAAACTAGTGTTTGGGTAAGTGCTTTCATAATTCAGTATTCAGTCTACGGTAAATTACTCAAGTAAGTAAATGTCCATTATCCGTTAATCTGTAAAAATTTGCGGCGACCGACGGACCTACTGCCCCCAAGAAAAGTGAAAACATTAACAAAATATGGACCTACTTGCCGCGAAAAGAGAGAAAACAGAAACAGATTATGGACCTACTTTCCTTGAGAAAAGAGAAAACATTAACAAAAAATGGACCTCCTTCCCGTAAAAAAAAAAGAGACTACATTAACGAAATATGGACATGCTTCCCGCGAGAAAAGAGAACTCATTAACAAAATATGGACCTGCTTTCTTCGAGAAAAGAGAAAACATTAACAAGATATGGACCTGCTTCCTCCGAGAAAAGAGAATACATTAACAAAATATGGACCTCTTTCCCGTAAAAAAAAAAGAGAAAACATAAACAAAAGATGGACCTGCTTCCCGCGAAAAAAGGGAAATCATTAACAAAAGATGGACCTACTTCCGGGGAGAAAAGAGAAAACGTGAACAAAATACGGACCTGCTTCCCGCGAGAAAAGAGAAAGCATTAACAAAATATGGACCTGCTTCCCGCGAGAAAAGGGAAAGCATTAACAAAATATCGACCTGCTTTCCGCGAGAAAAGAGGAAACATTAACAAAATATGGACCTCCTTCACGTAAAAAAAAAAAAAAAAAAAAAAAAAGGAAAACATTAACAAAATATGGACCTACTTTCCGCGAGAAAAGGGAAAGTATTAACAAAATATGGACCTGCTTCCCGCGAGAAAACAGGAAGAATTACAAAAATATGGACCTACTTTCCGTTAAAAAAAAAAGAGAAAATATTAGGAAAATGTGGACCTGCTTCCTGTAAAATAAAGAGAAAACATAAACAAAAGATTGACCTGTTTCCCGCGAGAAAAGGGAAAACATTAACAAAATATGGACTTGTTTCCCGCGAGAAAAGAGAAAACATTAACCTTCAATATGGATAAAGTAATATCACTTTATAATTTAAGTCTTAATTTTGTGACGCAGTTGCCAATTATTTTTAAGGGCCTCCACATTGTAACCGCTCCGAGGCCTTGAAATCTTTAATCCGGCCTTTTATCTAATTGTCTAATTTGGGGCCAATGGTTCTAGAGAGGGGAGAGAGAATCTGCGCGCCGTAAGCCATGCCTCACCGACTGGAATCCAGGCCCAGTCGAACGAACTGCCAAAAATCTGTGCCGCTGACCACTTGGTCACCGTGACTGCACATTCGCATTTCTGACTTAAATCTTGTTGAAGACATAATGTTTCGGGCTTTTCGAAAACGAACTAGAATCGCTCTATGATATGCACGTGATAGTAAATCAATCAATTTTTTCATTATGAGATTCACTGATTTTAAATAATAGTGATCTAAAAAGGAGGGATGTTTAAAAATGATAGAAACACTTCTGATCAAATACCGGATCATGCGTGCTTGTGCCATCTGTTTTTTTTTTTTTTCTAACAATACAATGCGCTTTGTTTCCATTCTTCTCACTCGCTACCTCTTTTTTTTTTTTTTTTAACTTGATCAAACAGCTAAAGACGAAGCTTTTCTCCGACACGCGAAATTTTATTTTTGTCTCTGGCAGCAACTCTACTAAGCTACTTTTACTGCGCATGCATTGAAGTATTTCGGGTAGTGACAATAGAACGTCGTTTATTTCTCCGCTCAGGGAAGCTTAACGATTGCTGCTCTTGTATATTCAAGAACAGGTAAGGTCTATATAAAATGTTTTAATATGCAAAAAGAAGTTGAACAGCAAAATAATCCCTTAAATCGATCTTTACCTGTTACTATTAGTGTATTAAATCGTTTATGCAAAAGTAATATCAAGGTTAACTCATAATTTGTGTTATCATGCAAAGACAGAGTAAATCAGGCTTTAAAAAGAAAATTCCCTTTTAGATTCCTTTTATTTTTACAGTAAAGTTTATAAGACGGGTGTCATTCTAGATAAACGAGAGCGTGTGTTTGGAACAGCTTAGTGGGTGTGGCGAGGTGAAGGACAGGGACGATAGGGGCCAGTATAAAAAGTTACGCTGATCAAGGGACCGTAGAAAAAGTTACATCAGGATTGCCAGAAGGTGGTCAGCTTTCTCAGAATTGAGAAGGATGCGGAGGTCAGGAGTGCGTGGGCGTGTCCCATAGCAGCAGGCGGATAGCTTGGAAGCATGGAGAAAAAGAGAGAGTGACATTGACTTAGGTCATGAGAGTGCTAGCGGCTGGAGGAGGAAATGCACGTCTGTGATTGGCAGAGAAAGTGCAGAGGACCCCGGGGAGAAACGGTGGCTAAACACGGAGTGGAGATTTTCGGGCACTTTTCGCTGCTCACGCCTGGGTCTGACAACATGGCCACGAGTGATCTCTGACACCTGAGGGTGCCGGAGAAAGTAGGGAAAGTGTGTGACTGAGGTCACAAAAAAATCCTGTAACTGTGATTAGCAATGTACTGCGGTACATGAGTGTAACTGATAACATACTGAGGTGAAAATAGTATGAAGAGTTGAGAACTCAGGACTTGCTGCATCACTGGTAACTCACCCAGCAATACTAACGGAACTTTCGTCGCTCACGAAGGAGTGCATGACCTCGACTCTCCTATTGACAGTGGCATCCTGCTCTATTGAAGTGCGTATATTCATGTCTGATATGTTGGTGAATCATATGCTAAACTCTGGCGACATCAGCCGATCAGTGTACATAAACCGGATTCCCTTCCGGGATGCTTGTAAACAAAGTTGTACATAGGAACTCCGAGTGCTGTAAGTATTAATCTGCAGCAGCCGAGTGTTGCGGCAGGTGAATGATGTACTGATTCAAACCGGTACCAGAATAGTTTGAATGGTGGCAGCATACCAATGTAGGGGTAATAAATGCTTCTCATTCCGGTGCTATAAAATAACCGCTAAGCCATAGCCACCGAATCACACCACCACAGGAGGAAAATAATATTGGCCGCAGCGGTGGGATACGAACAGAGAGGCATTCAGAAATTGAGTGATAAAAAAAGAAAAACTCGGAACGCAAGAAAAAATAATAAAAGGATTCCCAGCTAAATCAAGAACTGGTCAGTGGTTGAGAGGATGCCGTAGCGAAAAGAAAAAGAGAAATTGAGGGAAAAAAACACAAGAATAATGCGGTTTGAAGTAAGGATGAATTGTCATCTGTAGGAGCAAGCCATCCATCAGCAAAAGCGAGCAAGCGCCATCTTGATATATTCAGATATAGATCCTAACTTTTGTCAAAAAGTTCAAAGGGCAAGTAAACTGCCGAATCGTCATTGGTTCCCGTGGGAGGAGAAGCGAAGTAACGCCATCCAGTGCACGCACCAGGAGAAAGCGTGCGGGAGATCCGAAAGAGAGGCAACGCCCCCACCTGAAAGAGGGTGGGAAATCAGTGAAAGCCAAGTGTTGTGGCAACGGCGCGCTCAAACAAGTGTGTGTGTGCTCCCAAGAAAACAACAACAACAAAAAAAAACGACTGGTTGATCATCGTCCGTACAACTCAAGGTAGGAGGATTGTACAAAGTGAACATACATTTTTCACGGGCTAGAGATTGCCCATTCTAAAATGTGCTAGAAAGGCTAGGAAATAATTAAAGTTAATTAATTGAAAAAAGAAGGGCATAACTAAAAATAACGGATAAATGTAGGAAGTAACATCACTTAAAGTGGTGACAGGTCTAGTTAGATTCAAAAGAAAAAGGTGAGGTGGTCAGAAAAAAAAGGAATAATAACGAAATATCCCACTTACACATTAATGTATTTGGAAAAAGTGTATATAACAGATATGACACTATGAGGAAAATAACGGGAAAAAAAGAGAGAAATAACTTCACATCTACACATAACGAATATTGTAATAAAGTGCATAACAGACTTGACACGAAAAAAAAAAAAAACCGCAAAAAAGAGCTAGGGAGTTAAAGAGGGAAGTTAAAAAAAAAAGTGAGAAATGAACACCAATACGGTAAGCTTAAAAAAAAAAAAAATAGAAACAGTGTATGACAAATTGACACTTGCAGTTACAGTGAGAGAGCTAGAAACAGAACATCACAATGAGTGAGTTAAGAGATCACTATAATGCTATGAGCATAGAAGAAATTAAACAAAAATGTAGAGAAAGACAAATCAGTATTGGAAAAAAATCTAGATCAAAGCTCGTGGCTGAGTTGTCAAGGAGAGAACAGCGTGAGCGAGAAAGAGAACTACAAATGCAGTTGTCAGAGGGTGAGGGAGAACCTGTGCATATCAGGGAGGAGATGACAGTCAGGGATGATAGACAGTATCAAATTGAGATGAAAAGACTAGAAATTCAGGAAAAAACCTTAGAGATAGAAAGATTAAAATTACAAGTGGAATTACGGGACCAGGGAGAATTGGTGAATAGTGCTAGTAGAGCCGTACCACAGGAAAGGTCCTTAAGTAGTTATGGGGACATCATTAGGAGGTATTCCGAGAATACAGATGAGATGGACGCCTACCTGGATGAGTTCTCGAAAATTTGTACAGTCTTAGCTATCCCCAGGGAAAGATGGAATCAACTGTTACTCCCCAGACTGAGCCACCGGGGTGCTGCAGTTATTCACTCCATGAGTGCGGAGGACTTGCTCAGCTTTGAGAAGCTGAGGGAGGGCCTCCTGAGAGAATATAGGGTAACGCCAGAAAAGTACAGGGTGCTATTTAGGAATTTGGGCAAGGAAAAGCACCAAACCTATCAGCAATTTGGTGTTAGGCTGACTGAGCTGCTAGAAAAATGGCTAGCGGGAGCAAAGGTAAATAAGGATTTTGAGGGGCTCAAGAATTTAATTTTGTTAGAGCAATTATATTCTGTTGTGGGGGATAATGTTAAAGTGTACATTAAGGATAGCGAGCCAGAGACCTTCGAGAAAGCAGTTAGTTTGGCAGACAGATATGTGGAGGCACGGGAAAGACAGCCAGTGTATAATGGGTCTCAACGGCCAGTGCAGAGTAAGGGATTCTCCAAAGAAGTGAGGAAACCGGGATTTAGGGACAGCAACCAGGGCCAACAGAAGCAACCCGTGGGTACAGCAGATGAAGGACAAAAAATCAGGTGTTTTCTGTGCAATAGATTTGGACATAAAAGTTTCCAATGCAAGACTAAGACCGAGAGATATACTTGGAGTAGCCAACAAGGAGGCAGTAGGGAGGGTGCCCCCAGAGAAAAATCAGGCACAAATAAACAGCAAGGAACACCAAGTAGAGAAAGGTCTCCAACTATGCTGTGTGCAACAAATAAATCAGTATGGGCCAGTAAGGATTCAGTATTTGGACCATATCTGGGTGAGGCACTACTAAATGGGGAAGTACTCTCGACTCTCAGGGATACAGGGTCCTGCATTAGCCTAATTAAGGAGACTCGTGTACCAAAAGGGGCAAGGACAGGAGGACGGGTTACGGTATACCCGGTGACAGGCCAAAAAAAGATTTAGAACTGGCAACCGTGAGTATCAGTATCAATGATGAACACAGGACACATGAATTTGCTATAGTCTCTGACATCCCGTGGGACATCATTATAGGCAATGATTGGGATACACCCAGTGGTAACTCAGACACCGAGGAAAATGAGGAAAGGGGCCCAGAGCAAGCATGGATTCAGAGTGGGAGTAAGTTAGGCCCTCGAGTGGTTGGTGAAGGAGAAAACATCCTGGTGGAGACAGCGAGCTGCACCAGAGGGAAACAGACTCTTAAGGGAAAATGTGGAGTAGTTACTCGGGGAATGAAGAGAGCAAGGGAAATGGAAGACAGACCAGATAGGGTTAGTCAGGAAGATGAGAATCAACTTCCAGATCAGGGAGATGACTCCAGGGAAGGTTTGCACAAAATTGAAGATGATGGTGGTCAACACCAAACGGAGATGGAGGAACAGTTACAGTCCGTGTTTACAGGAGAGGAATTCCGTAAGGAACAACGGAAGGATGAAACTCTGTCAGGGGTGTGGGAAAAATTGAAAGGAAGTACACCGGAGAAGAATCTGTCTCACTTTGTAGTAGAAGACAACTTACTAAAAAGGGTATACAAAAATCAGGCAAAGCAAGAGGAGATTACACAGCTGGTAGTACCTAGGAAATGTAGGGGTAAAATTTTGAAGATGGCTCATGACTTGCCAATCGCAGGGCATCTAGGAGTGAAGAAGACCACTGATAGAATTTTGAAAAACTTCTATTGGCCCGGGATATATAAGGAAGTAGGAGAATATGTTGGCTCATGCCCAGACTGCCAGGTGGTTAGAAAAAGAGGAGATCATGCTCCGAGCCCACTTCAGCCCTTACCCATCATTGAGGAACCATTCACGAGAGTAAGCGTGGATCTAATTGGACCACTACCAACTACAGAATCAGGGAAGAAATACATTGTTGTAGTCATAGACCATGCGAGCAGGTATCCAGATGCTCGAGCGCTGGAGAGCATAGAGGCAGAAGAAGTAGTCACAGCCCTGATCGACGTGTTCACCCACGTGGGATTTCCAACTGAAATACTGTCGGACCAGGTAAAGCAGTTTACATGTAGGCTTACTCAAGAGTTGTGGGCACATTTGGGAATTAAACCCATATTTAGCAGTCCGTACCATCCCCAGTGTAATGGTTTGACCGAGAGATTCAATGGAACTCTCAAGTCACTGCTGAAAAGAGTCAGCCAGGAGCATCCAGAGGAGTGGGACAGGATGTTGCCTTATGTACTGTTTGGGTGCCGAGAAGTTCCTCAGGCCAGCACAGGTCTGTCGCCTTTCGAGCTCATTTTTGGCCACAACGTTCGAGGTCCTTTGGATCTGTTGAGAGGTATGGTGGAAAGATCTGACGGGGAGAAGGTAGAAATTTTGGAATATGTGGACAAAGTGAGTAGGAACTTGGACAAGGCACTGAATTTGGCACATGAAAATTTGGCACAAGCCCAAGACAAACAGAAGGCATGGTACGACAAGCAGGCTAGGGTGAGGAAATTCACTGAGGGAGATGAGGTACTGATTCTCACCCCTAACAAGAAGAGAGCACTCCAGATTGAGTGGGAAGGACCCTACCAAGTGGTCAGAAGGAAGGCGGAGAACACCTATATTGTGGATATTGGTGACGAGGAACCCTGCCCGAGAACCTACCATGTAAACATGATGAAAAAATATAACAGAAGAAGCGAAGCTGTCAGTAATGTATGTTATTGGCCGGGGGAGAAAGACGAGGAAGCCGGAACCGAGTTTCCCAGCCTGCCGGAACCAAATGACCCAGGAACAGTAGCAGACTGGAGACTTGGAGATAATCTCAATGCAAAACAGAAAAAGGACTTGGTAGCAATGCTACGAGGTTTTCAAGACATATTGACAGAGGAACCAGGGCGGACCAACATAGTTACCCATGATATTGAACTACTGGAGAGTGCACCGGTAAAGTGCAAACCCTACCGAGTGAATAGGGAGAAGAAGCTGCTCATCGACCAGGAGATTGAGCGAATGCTTGCAATGGGGGTCATCCAAGAGAGTAGGAGCCCCTACGCTGCACCAGTAGTTTTGGTCCCAAAGAAGGACGGTAGCATGAGGTTCTGTGTGAACTACAAGAAGCTCAATACTATCACCAAAGGGGATGCATTCCCCACACCTAACATAGACGAGTTGGTCAATGGATTGCACACCTGCAACTATCTGACTAAGTTAGATCTGACAAAGGGATATTGGCAGGTGGGCCTCACGGATAGGGCAAGAGAGCGTAGTGCATTCACTACTACAGACCAACTCTACGAGTTCAGAGTCATGCCCTTCGGATTGAAGAACAGTCCACCAACGTTCTTGAGACTCATGGCAAAGGTGCTGAAAGGAACCGAGGACTACGCCAGATGCTATGTGGACGACGTAGTAATCTTCAGCGGAACATGGGCTGACCATCTGATCCATGTGAATGACATTTTGTCTAGACTGGTAGAGGCAGGCTTGACAGTCAACCCTCGCAAGAGTGAGTTTGGCAATGCCAGCGTCGACTACCTAGGATTCCAGGTGGGACCAAATGGTATAGCACCAGAGGAAGCTCGAGTCAGAGTTATACAACACTGGCCGAGGCCGAAGACCAAAAAGGATGTCCGAGCTTTCCTTGGGATCACTGGATACTACCGGAAGTTCATTCCGCACTATGCAGAGATCTCCAGTGCATTGGCGGAGACACTGAGGAAAAAAGAACCAGATAGCGTCCAGTGGAACGAGGCTTGTCAAAAGGGATGTGACACCCTGAAAACCAAATTGAGTGAGACAAGCATCTTAAAGTGTTTTGACCCAAGCAAAGAGACCATCGTGCAGACGGATGCCAGTGGAGTAGGCATAGGGGCGGTCCTCAGTCAGAAGGATGCAACCGGGAGAGAGTATCCTGTTGCATACCTCAGTAGGAAACTGACTGAGACCGAGAAGAGGTACTCGACCATAGAGAAAGAAACACTTGCTGTAGTGTGGGCAGTGGAAAAGTTAAAACCATACCTAGGGTCGAGACCATTTGTGATCATGAGTGACCACAACCCCTTAATCTGGTTAGACCATATTAAAGAAAAGAACTCCAAGCTGATGAGATGGTCCTTGTACTTGCAAGAGTATAATTACACCGTGCAGTACAAGCCGGGTGCCCAACATGGGAATGCTGACGGATTGTCCAGAAGAATGTAAATAGAGGTGAATAGGGGAAACTTGAAAATGTTGTATGTTCAATCAGTGGTGTAATTAGTAGTCATAATCCAGAAGGCAGTGATCAGTATTGTAATGTAATGTTGTATTTTGTAGATAGTATTAGAGCCTGGAACCACCAGTTAGTTAAAGGGAGGTGATCGAGGAAGTCAGATTGGATTTGAAGTGAGGGAGTCTCAGAGTTACTCCACAGGGTTGAGAGGTGAGGAGACTGAGTTCTCGCCAAGCGGCAGTTGACAAGAACCAGTCTAAGGACTTGGGGGGAAGGACTGTGGCGAGGTGAAGGACAGGGACGATAGGGGCCAGTATAAAAAGTTACGCTGATCAAGGGACCGTAGAAAAAGTTACATCAGGATTGCCAGAAGGTGGTCAGCTTTCTCAGAATTGAGAAGGATGCGGAGGTCAGGAGTGCGTGGGCGTGTCCCATAGCAGCAGGCGGATAGCTTGGAAGCATGGAGAAAAAGAGAGAGTGACATTGACTTAGGTCATGAGAGTGCTAGCGGCTGGAGGAGGAAATGCACGTCTGTGATTGGCAGAGAAAGTGCAGAGGACCCCGGGGAGAAACGGTGGCTAAACACGGAGTGGAGATTTTCGGGCACTTTTCGCTGCTCACGCCTGGGTCTGACAACATGGCCACGAGTGATCTCTGACACCTGAGGGTGCCGGAGAAAGTAGGGAAAGTGTGTGACTGAGGTCACAAAAAAATCCTGTAACTGTGATTAGCAATGTACTGCGGTACATGAGTGTAACTGATAACATACTGAGGTGAAAATAGTATGAAGAGTTGAGAACTCAGGACTTGCTGCATCACTGGTAACTCACCCAGCAATACTAACGGAACTTTCGTCGCTCACGAAGGAGTGCATGACCTCGACTCTCCTATTGACAGTGGCATCCTGCTCTATTGAAGTGCGTATATTCATGTCTGATATGTTGGTGAATCATATGCTAAACTCTGGCGACATCAGCCGATCAGTGTACATAAACCGGATTCCCTTCCGGGATGCTTGTAAATAAAGTTGTACATAGGAACTCCGAGTGCTGTAAGTATTAATCTGCAGCAGCCGAGTGTTGCGGCAGGTGAATGATGTACTGATTCAAACCGGTACCAGAATAGTTTGAATGGTGGCAGCATACCAATGTAGGGGTAATAAATGCTTCTCATTCCGGTGCTATAAAATAACCGCTAAGCCATAGCCACCGAATCACACCACCACAGGAGGCAAAAGTAGAATTGTAATGCAAACATGAAAAAATGTTTAAAAAAAAATGAAGTTGCTGAAAATTCAGTATGGGAGTTTTTTCGGGGATTGTTCAGTTTTTCACCGTCTTTTCCCAACGGGATTGGGAAAAACGGTAAAAAAATTAACCAAAATGTTTTCCAAAGGGCAGTTTACACCGTAAATAAATTATAATTTTAAACATAAATAGAAGCTTAGCACAGGTTGTCGCCACAATTTGACTTCTTTGTTCATTTTGTGTGTGTGTGTGGGGGGAATTTTCTAACCTTATGGGAAGAGTGGGAGGTTTTGCACCACGGCTGTTTTGTAATATTGCTTTCTGCAAATGATAATAAGTCTGCGTACGCACGGGGGCATCCCCTATGCTTAACGGATGAGGAAGATTGCGCTACGGGTGTCATATAATTAATTTTGCCCTATGCAAATGAAAATGTGTTTGTCAACCATTATCAATCCACTGCTGGAGGAAGGTCTCCCCAAGATTCTTCCCCAACGGTCTTTCTTGCGACAGTCCCCTCCATGTCACTCCCGCATGCTTTCGAATTTCTTCCACCCATCACCCACGTGGTCTTCTTCTGGGTCTTTTTATGTCCCTTGAAATCCAGTCTAGAATTTCGGTTGTCCATCGGCGGTCCGTTCTTCTGGCAACATGTCCAGCCCATTGCCATTTCAGGGATTTTACTTTGATCATGATGTCTTCCACGCTTTTCATTTTCCTTATCCACGAGTTCCTCTCTCCCTCTCTCTCTCTCTCTCTCTCTCTCATCTATCTATCTATCTACAGTATATATATAATATACACTTTTGGCCACCCAAAATGCAACACAAAGAAGGACGCGAGATAGCAAAGCCAGATTTACTGGACACATAAGAACAGATACAAAGATGAAACGATTGAGCTTACAGGCCCGTGCGACTTGCGGAACACGCAGACATCAATAGTTCGTGCGGCCCCCATGGCTGGCAATAACGGCCGCTACACGCCGCGGCATCGAACGAAAGAGGCTTTGGATGTGGGCTTGGGGTATGTCGGTCCAGGCTGCTTCCGCACGTTGCCACAGTTCATCTGGAGTAGCCGCGGGTGGTGCTTGCCGGGCCACTCAGTTGCCGATCAGCGACCACACGTGATCGATGGGCGACATATCGGGAGAATAGGCGGGCCACGGCAGCAGTGACACCTGGTGGGCCATGAAGAATTGTTGCACGATGCGTGCCACGTGCGGGCGCGCATTGTCCTGTTGAAACGTGGCCGCTGGTAGGTCCTGCAAGTAAGGGAGGACAACAGGCTCCAAAATGTCGGAGATGGTGCGGTGGCTGTTAAGTGTACCGGCGATGCGTACTAGAGGGGTGCGGGTGTCATATCCAATTGCGCCCCAAACCATTACGCCAGGCGACACACGCGAATCCGACCATCGTGGTGTTGCAGGCAGAAGCGGGATTCGTCGGAAAAGACAATGTCGTGCCATCCGTAGTCCAGGTGTGGCGTTCGACGGCCTACTGCCGCCGTACTCGCCGGTGGTGTAACGTCAACGGTAATCGGAGCAATAAGCGCCGTGCGACTATACCCCGTTCCTGCAGATGACGTCAAACGGTACGTGCTGACACAGGTTGTTGCGCAACATACCCTAACTCCTGCGCTAACGTTCGTGATGTAGCGGTGCGAGCCGTCAATGCGCGCCGCACAACATGCCGGTCCTCTCGTTCGGTGGCGTGCCGCGGCTGCGGCAATCGCTCACGTCCGTCCGTTCGTCCCTCCTGCACCCACCGAATCCATACTCGCCCCACTGTGGCTGGATGTCGTCCCACACGGGCGCCGATGTCTCGGTACGATAAACCGCTGTCGCGATAAGCCACTATTCGTCCTCTGTCGAACTCCGAAACATGCTAGAATGACTGCCGTATTCTACGACGAGGCAACTGGAAGCTTCCTACGCACAAGTCCGGCAGCACAACACACTTCCACTACTTACAGCCCGCCTTCTGTGCACCCTTATAGTGTTTCTCGGTGGCGTGCAGGGCGCACATGATTTGCATATGCCCTGCAATGCTAATCGTTTGCATGTCCTCTCGCGGGCGACGCATGCTGCGAATTTCAGGCCAATTGGATGCTTCCTTCTTGGTGTTGCATTTTGGGTGGCCAGCAGTGTATAAGGAAGCAAGAATGCATCAGTGTTCGTTAGAAGAAGTCGTCGTAGGCATCCAGACACGCATACCACTGCTTGGGGAGACGGCGGGTACCGTCAGCGTAAAAGGACTTTGGTTGCTCCTTGAACCATTTGGTCACCGCTGCCATGACTCTGCATCGGAGTGGAATCGTTGTTCCTTTAGACCTTTTTTTAAGGGTCCAAACAAATGAAAGTCACATGGTGGCAGATCAGGGCTACAGGATGGGTGGTGCAGAACCTCTCACTCTTTCCATGCTAACGCATCCTGCACAATGTTTGCAACATGCGGACGAGCATTGTCGTGCAAAAGAAGTACACCATGCGAAAGCATGCCGAGTTGTTTATTCTTGATGGCTTTATGGAGCTTGTCCAGTGTGTCCTTGTAGCGGTTGGCATTGATGTTCACGTGAGGCTCTTTAAAGTCCACCAACAAAAGTCCTTCATGGTCAAAAATGCGGTCAGCATAACCTTACCGGCGGAAGCGTGTGACTTGAATGTTTTGTGTTTTGGTGATCCAGGATGTTTCCATTGCATGCTCGCTGGACGGCTCAAAGTGGTGGCACAACGATTCGTCGTCTGCCACTATGCGCGATAGAAATGCATCACCCTCCGCTTCATAACGCAGCTAGTGGTTCAAACTCCAACCCATGCGTTCTTCCTTATGGTGGTCGGTGAGCATCCGTGGGATCCATTGTGAACACACCTTACGATACTGCAGTGTCTTTGAAACCACCGTTTCAACTGTCCCAAACGACATAGCAAATTCTTCCGCCAGCGAACGTAAGCTCCGACGACGGTCCACCCGTATTGCTGCGTCAATCTTGGAGATGCCTTCGTCTGTCGCAACAACATGCGCCTGGCCCAGCCGCGGAAGATTTTTCGTTTCTTCACGTCCTTCCGGAAACATTCGCGGCCAGTCCGTCACTGTTGTCTCTGACACACATTTGTCATCATACACCGCCTGCACTCTGCGGTGAATGTCGACTGGTAGACATCCTTCCGCTGTTAGGAACTGAATCACCGCTCGCTGATCCACCTTGGACGGATTCGGAATCACACCGGCATTGTTGTCAACGATGTGCAGCACAAGCTACACGTGCGAGGTGAATGAACGCGTGCTCACTCGTTCATTGGCCTGCGCTTATCAAAACGCGAGCTGTGACGTCATCATGCTCCCCGTGCGCCGCCAGCCCACGTCACACCGCACGAACAGGTTTCATTTGATCATTCCTCATATATATATGTTGGAACTGAAGAACAGATTCTCTGCTTTAGAAGGCCTAACATCGGAAGAAGTGGATATTTCGGAAGTTAACAGAAAAGTAACCAAAGCTCTTATGGAAACAGCAACAAAATTAGCTGGGTCTAAGAACAAGTTGCATGTGAACAAATTATCAGGAAAAACCAAAATGTTGATGCAAAAAGAAGAGAGATGAGGACAACTAAAGAAGATGTGACTTCCAAAGTGGAATATATAGAGCTATGCAAGACAGCACGAAAAAGTATCACTGAAGACGTAAGGAAATTCAACTGTGAGCTAGTGAGGAAAGCAATTGAAAACAACCAAAGCCTAAAGATAGCAAAGGGACATCTCAGTAAGGGAAGAAAACAGATTATGGCTCTGAGAAAAGAAGAGGGTTCTATAACAAGAAATAGAGGCGAAATTTTGACAAGAGTGAAAGATTTCTACTCCAAATTATATGAAAGGGATGATATATGTACTCCAGACATCATGAAAGGTACCAGAGTTCTTCCAGTCCTCCCAGCAGAAGTTGCTCATGCAATCAAGAACATGAAGCGGGGGAAAGCTCCAGGAGAAGATGGAACTACTATAGACATCATACAAGAAGCAAGTGGAGAAATTGAAACAGTTCTCGCCTAAATTTTCACTCGATGCCTTAATGAAGGGAAGATTCCTGAGGATTGGAACAATGCTACAATGATCCTGCTACATAAAAAAGGTGACATTGAGGATCTCAGGAACTACAGACCTATCAACCTCCTATCAGTGGTTTATAAAATCTTCACTAAAGTTCTTTCACACCGCTTGAAGGTAACACTGGACATGGCTCAACCGAGAGAACAAGCTGGATTCAGGAGTGGCTACAGCACAATAGATCATATCCACGTACTGAGAGAACTAATTGAAAGAGCGAGGGAATATGAACTTCCATTGTGCATGGCTTTTATCGATTATGAAAAAGCCTTTGATTCGGTGAAACCATCAGCAGTTACCACGGCTCTGAAATCCTGTGGTATTGAAGATGCATACATTAATATTATTAATAACATGTATGAAAATGCAAGTGCAAAGATTCGGCTGTTTGAAAATACAACACACATAAAAATTGGAAAGGGAGTGAGACAAGGTGACACCATATATCCGAAGCTCTTTAATGCCACATTGGAAAATGTCTTTCAATCACTGAACTGGGAAAACAAAGGGATAAAGATTAATGGAGATTATCTAACCCACCTTCGTTTTGCTGATGACGTAGTCATTTTTGCAACTACCCCATCAGAGCTGCAGAGTATGATCCAGGAACTTGCTGACAAGAGTAAAGAAGTGGGATTAAAAATGAACTTTCAGAAGGCAAAAGTGATGTTCAATGCTCTTACAAGAAATGAAGATTTATCGATTGATGGAGAAAAACTGGAGATAACAGATACGCATGTTTATCTTGGACAGCAGATATCAAGTGAGGGTCACATTGATGAAGAAATTAATCGGCGTACAAAACTTGCCTGGAGAGCTTTTGGAAGGAACAGCATAATTTTCAAGAGCAATATGCCATTATGTCTTAAAAGAAAAGTGTTTGATCAATGCATCCTTCCAGTGCTTACGTATGGTGCAGAGACGTGGACCTTAACTAAAAGAGACATACAAAGGCTGCAGACAACTCAAAGCAGCATGGAGAGGTGCATGCTTGGTATAACCAGGAGAGATAAGAAGAGGAACTCGTGGATCCGAAAAATGACAAGAGTGGAAGACATCATGATCAGAGTTAAATCCCTGAAATGGCATGGGCTGGACATACTGCCAGAAGGACAGACCATAGATGGACAGCCGAAATTTTAGATTGGATTCCAAGGGACAGGAAAAGACCCAGAAGAAGACCACATGGAAGATGGGTGGATGAAATTCGAAAGTATGCGGGAGTGACATGGAGGAGACTGGCACAAGACAGACCGTTGTGGAGGAAACTTGGGGAGACCTTCGTCCAGCAGTGGATTGATAATGGTTGATAATGATGATGATGATATATATATACTGTCTGGTACCCATTTTACTGGCTATTTCTGAGGTGATTTAGGTAATTAAAATATTTAAGGATTTATGCATACCCCCTTCCCCCCATGAAAAAAAGTAATAATAAAATCAGAGAGGGGGGGGTAAGAAGAAGAAAGAGAAAAAGTCCTCTTAAGATTATTTGTGTTAAAAAAAATGTCGATTTCGATGGGCGACGATTGAATAACTAAATTTTTAAAACTTCGATTCCGTTAGGTAAAAAGTAGCCTGGCGCCACCAGGCCTCGACTGCACTCCTGAATTTGAAACAAATTTGTCACTAGTTATAAAACTGAATTAGTTATAAAGCAAACTAAATGAAACTACCGTATTTTTCGGCGTATAAGGGGAGACTTTTTTTCTTCAGGAGTCCAAGCTTCGGCTTATATGCCACATCGACTTATCCGTTGAAGTCGCACGTTATCAACGTGCTCAGAGGCACCGAACTTTACTGTGGAGAAGGGAAACGAGTAATTTGGTCTGATGAGTCTTAATTTTGTTTGTACTCCAATGATTGGATGCGACGAGTGCATCGCAGGCCCAATGAAGTATTCAATCCTGATTGTGTCGAAGGTTTTATTCAAGCTGGAGGGGGTTCTGTGATGTTTTGGGGGTGTTTTTCGTACTACGAAATGGGCCCTCTTGTTGAAGTGACGCTGAATTTGAACCAGCCTGCGTACCACCGCATTCTGAATGACGAAGGGTTGCCCCTTTGCCCTATATCTCATCACATTGCTACTCCTGTCTTCCGAGACAGCAATTGTAATATATCATCATCATCATCATTGTCAACCATTATCAATCCACTGCTGGACGAAGGTCTCCCCAAGTTTCCTCCACAACGGTCTGTCTTGTGCCAGTCTCCTCCATGTCACTCCCGCATATTTACGAATTTCATCCACCCATCTCCCATGTGGTCTTTTTCTGGGTCTTTTCCTGTCCCTTGGAATCCAATCTAAAATTTCGGCTGTCCATCTATGGTCTGTCCTTCTGGCAGTATGTCCAGCCCATTGCCATTTCAGGGATTTAACTCTGATCATGATGTCTTCCACTCTCGTCATTTTTCGGATCCACGAGTTCCTCTTCTTATCTCTCCTGGTTATACCAAGCATGCACCTGTGCATGCTTCTTTGAGTTGTCTGCAGCCTTTGTATGTCTCTTTTAGTTAAGGTCCACGTCTCTGCACCATACGTAAGCACTGGAAGGATGCATTGATCAAACACTTTTCTTTTAAGACATAATGGCATATTGCTCTTGAAAATTATGCTGTTTCTTCCAAAAGCTCTCCAGGCAAGTTTTGTACGCCGATTAATTTCTTCATCAATGTGACCCTCACTTGATATCTGCTGTCCAAGATAAACATACGTATCTGTTATCTCCAGTTGTTCTCCATCAATCGATAAATCTTCATTTCTTGTAAAAGCATTGAACATCACTTTTGTCTTCTGAAAGTTCATTTTTAATCCCACTTCTTTACTCTTGTCAGCAAGTTCCTGGATCATACTCTGCAGCTCTGATGGGGTAGTTGCAAAAATGACTACGTCATCAGCAAAACGAAGGTGGGTTAGATAATCTCCATTAATCTTTATCCCCTTGTTTTCCCAGCTCAGCGACTGAAAAACACCCTCCAATGTGGCATTAAAGAGCTTCGGAGATATGGTGTCGCCTTGTCTCACTCCCTTTCCAATTTTTACGTGTGTTGTATTTTCAAACAGCCTAATCTTTGCACTTGCATTTTCATAGATGTTATTAATAATATTAATGTATGCATCTTCAATACCGCAGGTTTTCAGAGCCGTGGTAACTGCTGATGGTTTCACCGAATCAAAGGCTTTTTCATAATCGATAAAAGCCATGCACAATGGAAGCTCATATTCCCTCGCTCTTTCAATTAGTTCTCTCAGCACGTGGATATGATCTATTGTGCTGTAGCCACTCCTGAATCCAGCTTGTTCTCTCGGTTGAGCCATGTCCAGTGTTACCTTCAAGCGGTGTGAAAGAACTTTAGTGAAGATTTTATAAACTACTGATAGGAGGCTGATAGGTCTGTAGTTTCCGAGATCCTCAATGTCACCTTTCTTATGTAGAAGGATCATTGTAGCGGTGTTCCAATCCTCAGGAATCTTTCCTTCATTAAGGCATCGAGTGAAAATTTGGGCGAGTACTGTTTCGATTTCTCCACTTGCTTCTTGTATGATGTCTACAGTAATTCCATCTTCTCCTGGAGCTTTTCCTCGCTTCACGTTCTTGATTGCATGTGCAACTTCTGCTGGAAGGACTGGAGGAACTCTGGTACTGGTATCTTTCATGATGTCTGGAGTGCATATATCATCCCTTTCATATAATTTGGAGTAGAAATCTTTCACTCTTGTCAAAATTTCGCCTCTATTTCTTGTTACAGAACCATCTCCTTTTCTCAGTGCCATAATCTGTTTTCTTCCCTTACTGAGATGTCCCTTTGCTATCTTTAGGCTTTGGTTGTTTTCAATTGCTTTCTTCACTAGTTCACAGTTGAATTTCCTTACGTCTTCAGTGATACTTTTTCGTACTTTCTTGCATAGCTCTAAATATTCCACTTTGGAAGTCACATCTTCTTTAGTTGTCCTCATCTCTCTTCTTTTTTGCATCAACATTTTGGTTTTTCCTGATAATTTGTTCACATGCAACTTGTTCTTAGACCCAGCTAATTTTGTCGCTGTTTCCATAAGAGCTTTGGTTACTTTTCTGTTAACTTCAGAGATGTCCACTTCTTCTGATGTTAGGCCTTCTAAAGCAGAGAACCTGTTCTTCAGTTCTAACTTGAAGGTATTATGGTGTTTTTTAAGGTTGGTTATGTCAATAGATTTTGTTTGTCTTATGAGCTTGCCACGTTCAAGTTTAGTGTTGAGGTGCATCTTACATCTCACCAATCTATGGTCACTACCTGTGTTGAACTTGTTCAGCACACTGCAGTCTTCTATGACGAATTTTTTGTTACACATAATAAAATCAATTTCACTTGTCTTCCTATTTGGATGTCTCCATGTCCATTTCCTGTGTGGCTTTTTCTTGAAGAAGGAGTTCAAGATGAAAAACCCTTCTGCCTCTGCAAATTCAACGAGAGTATTTCCACCTTGTTTCTGTTGCCGTGACCGAATTTACCTACTGAAGTTTCATTCTGTTGCCGTTGCCCTATTTTTGCATTGAAATCTCCCATAATTATTTTCAAGTGCTGCTTACCTTTATTATTTAGATGACAAATTTCCTCATAAAATTCTTCAATTTCTTCTTCAGGATGACTTGTGGTGGGTGCATAAGTTTGAATAATCTGAGCCTGGTATCTTTTCGAGAGTTGGATAACAAGTCGTGCAGCTCTGTCAGAGGAACTTTCAACTTCTACAACTTTATTCTTCAGTTTCTTGTTTATTATAAATCCAACACCACTAGTTCTGCCAGTATCTGTCCCACGATAGTAGAAGAGATGTCCACTTTTCAGTTCGATGAGATCTTCTCCTTTTCTCCTTACCTCACTTAGCCCCACGATGTCCCACTTGATCCTTTGTAGTTCCTCTTCCAATTCAAGAAGCCTTGAATCAGAAGATAGGGAGCGTCCATTGTAAGTAGCCAAGGTCAGCATCAGATGGCAGCCTAGTCCGGTCCTCCGGGGATTCTTAGCACCCTCTGTCTTCATGTCGCACTGGCCGCTGCCTTGGCCAGGTACATTCCAGCTGCCGGAGACTGAGGGCCAAGATTTAAGTTGTGGAATCATTTTGGAGGGGTTTGGCCATAACTCACCACGCTGGCCAAGCGGGTTGGTGAGTGTGGGTTAGCATTTCCTCTAATCCCGATGGTATAGTTATACTGCTATTTGCGGTCGTCAGAGCCCCTTTAGTGAGAACAGGATGCACCACGAGAAGGCGGGGTTTACATTTGTCAAGGAGAGGCTGTGATGTTACGCATCACCTGACCTTACATCCCTTAATATATATATATATATATATATATATATATATAAAGAAGATACCTAAGCAAAAAAATACATATATAATTTTGACTCACACCTAATACAACATAGAAAAGGTTATGTATCTACCTGTGTGAGTAAAAGGATATATATATATACTTAAGAGCAAAACTGAAGACTAAGGAAAAAAATTTTAGAATTTAAAACGAAGGGTGCAAAAGAATATATATATATATATATACCCTGAGTGGCCACTTTATTATGACCACCTGACAGTTTTAAGCAAATGAGCTATGGCTGCCCGCTGTTGCCGCCAAAGGGCAAAGCCAGTATAAAAAAGGAAAGCTTAGTGCTTGCGACAGTAATAGAAGTGATTTTTGGGTGACGAGATGGGTAAAAAATGCGATTTGACGGACTTTCAACGTGGGATGAATGCAGGAGCTCGGAGCCATGGAGCGAGTATCACCGAAACCGTCGCATTCGGGAAATGTTCCACAGCAGCTGTTGTTAAAGTGTTTAAAGACTGGACTGTCAGCCAAAAAAACTGGGTCTCTACGTGCAACGTGTAGTCGTCATCGACTAGTGACTGCTCGGGCGGAACGGAGAGTGTCCAGACTGGTAACAGACAACAGAAGGGCAACAGTGTAGCAAATTACAGACCATCTTAATCAAGGATCCCCCCAAATGATCTCTGCACGCACTGTTCGCCGTACACTGCATCGGATGGGATATGGCAGCCGAAGGCCTGTTCGAACACCTTTGCTGTCTGCAGTTAACAAGAGAAAATGTCTCCAGTTCGCACAGGAGCACAAGGATTGGACAGTCGATAATTGGAAACAAATTATGTGGTCCGATGAATCATGTTTCCAGTTGCACCATGCCGATGGACGAGTGAGAATTTGGCGGAAACAGCACGAAAGCATGGACCCCAAATGCATTTCTACAACCCTTCAAACTGGTGGAGGTAACGTTATGGTTTGGGGAAGTTTTTTTTGGCATGCTTTGGGCCCTTTAATTCGTGTTGATCAACGTCTGACTGGCACATCATATCTATACGTCGTTGCAGACCAAGTGCATCCTGTCATGGGGAAAGTTTATCCGAATGACGATGGCTGCTTTCAACAAGATAATGCGTCCTGCCATAGTGCCCGTATTGTACAGGATTGGTTTTGTCATGGCGAAAATTTTAACCTCTGCTGAATTTCAGAAAGACATGATCGATCTTCCTGTTGGTTTATCAGGGATTAATTAATGCAAAATTTTCTCCCATGACATACGTTAGAAGAAAATTCCTGGTTGAAAGGCAAAGGAATTCGTGCGCAAAATTCGCTTGTCCTAATCACAATCAGGAAAAAAAAATCATATTAAGAAAAAAAAAAAAAGAAAAAAAGAATAATATTTGATTTAACTGGCTTTGGGGTTTTGGAAATAATTAATTTATCTGTTCTTTTATCGCGATAGGAAAAGGCGAGTAGGTGTGCAGCTCAGAGAATCAAAATTAATTTTAGTTTAACATCACGGAACGAGAGAAAAAGAAAATTTAAATTAGTGATTTTCTGCAAGGCAAGAATTCTACATTTCACCATTTTTCGTTCCTGTTTTCCCAGCATCGTGAAAGTCGCTCAGAAAATGTTGCAGTAATACTTTCTTGGGTTGGCGTTGTTCTATTTCTGGAACAAGGTCACAGCATTATGCAGGAGGTTACTTGGTCCCTACGTGTGAAGGTCAGAGTGTCACCCCTGGCTTGCGTGGGAGAGAAATTCCGTTGGGAAGCCATTGGTTACTAGGGGGAGAGTCTTGGCCAATGGGGAGACGGCTAAAGATCAAAGTTTGCTAAGAGCCGTTGCGTTTTCTCACAGAGACGGTTTGATATTTTTGAAGAATGGAGTGAAAATTTGACTCTCCCGTCGCCTTTTTGGCGGGAGGGGTGGAGACCAACCTTATTATCTCATTTACCGGAGATGTAATGTTCTCTGACGCACTCCAGCTTCAGGCAAAAGAAAAGGAGAGGGCTTAGCTGAAAAAGGCAACGCTACTGCCCACCTGCAAGTTGAGGACCTGAAGTGTTTTTTTTTACCACCACTTTCTTCGTTTGGGGGTCAGATGACTCCTGGTCCTCATCAAATAATGAGAAAAAAAACTAGCATGGGAGATAGATAAAATTGCTCCCTCGATTGATGCCCTAGGAAGAGACCCACCTACACCTACAGGAGACTCAAGCAAGTTCCTCCTGGCACTGGAAGTTATGGCAACGCCATTATGGAGCCTTGTGAACAACATCTTGACTAAGGTAGCTGCTGAATCGTAGAGCCTGGCACACTTCCTGAAAAAAGGGGGGGGGGGTCCACCGTCCCAAGGAGAGAAATTCCCAAGGGCTGTTCTGCTTCCTGGATTTTTGGCTATGCCCGCTGGGTCAACAGGAATAAAGAGCTCCTATGCATGCGCTCTAGAGAAAAAACAAAAAAACAATTCACCCGGGACAGTGATGTTCTCTCAAGAAGAGACTTAAATATGGTGCTGTGAAATTGTTGTGTGTGTTACCATCGGTAGGCAGGGTGCTCAGAAGTGTTCCTGCCCAGTCCAAAAAGTAAATTTTTTCTTGATTTTTTTTTTGTATTATGTTGTGACCGCTGTGGAATTGTTGAATGAGGGGGCTTGCAGTGGGTCAGCATTGTGCAATGGAATTTATAGTTCTGCTAAGATTTCTTTTTTGAGGTTAGCTGGGTGTAGGACAGGTGTCCCCATATTGTTGTCATGTCTGGTATTTTGGCATCTCCTCAGGCCAGTAAATTTTAATGTATCTGAAAAATTTGGCTTAATTTTTTAGCACAGTGAATTTTGGTGCATCGATTATAGTTTAGTTGGGAATGTGACAATTGAAAAGCAGTGTTATTGTGATTCAGTGTGTGATAAAATAATTGTAAACATTTCTCTCTAGCCTTTTACAGCGTTGAGTAATATTTTTTCTGAGTGAAGATAAATATGGGATGATTTATATTGGGATTTTGGGAGCATACGTATAGTGTGATGAAATTGGAAACCTAAAGTGCTGTGTACATTCTTGGAGTGTTGAGTGTCGAAATTAAGATTGGTGGTGTGTTATTTTGAGGACCAGTATTTTGCATGCTCCAGATGAGTGTTAATCTCCCATTTGAAAGGGGTGATCTTAGGGCAAGCCTGGGAACTTGGCCTAAGGCAGAGGGCTCTGAGTAGGGAATTTTCACCAGGATGCGATATGTGCAAAATAGAAGTTCAGGTATTTGGGTTCTCAAGTTTAGTATTTCACAAAAAGAATGAACATCATGGGTTGAGAAGACACACTTTTGCTCACCAGTTCCAGTATTAATTGTTCTTTTCTTTGGCCTAAATTTTCTTGTTTTTACTAAAAGGTTAAGAGTCTAAATGTAATTTTAATTTTCAATAAAGTGAAAATATTTAGTAGGTTATGTAAATGGTCAGTGTTATTATCTGCAGTGCGATACAGAAGAATTTCCTTGCTTAGTGATTTTTCCTGGGATTTGGATGTAGTGTGAGATTTGTGATTTTGGATTTCTTGGGATATATAGAGATTTATGATTTTTCCTGGGATATATGTGGATATTGGGATTTTGAATTTCTTGGGATATATAGAGATTTGTGATTTTTTCTGGGATATATGTGGATATTGTGATTTTGGATTTCTTGGGATATATAGAGATTTGTGATTTTTCCTGGGATATATGTGGATATTGTGATTTTGGATTTCTTGGGATATATAGAGATTTGTGTTTTTTTCCTGGGATGTATATGTTGGATGAGCTTTGTGATTTTTTTCCCCTGGGATGTAGTTGTGTTTGTTCTGGGCCGGATGCGCCTGGAGTATTTTGGGTTGAAGTTCGACAGGCTCTTGCAGGCGTGGTTGATCAAGGTGGGATTGTGCATTGGTTCAAAAAGGGGGAGCCTTGAGGACATGAATTTTGGGGGAAAACTTGTCTTCAAACCCCCCAGTAGTTTCGCTGCCCACGGAGATATGTACTGCAAGCGAGGGTCGGTTGGGCGTTGCTTCAATGGATGTTGCGTGATCATGTTAGAGGAAATTCTGTACATGGTGATGTGTCGCACTTGGGGATTTTTTCCCTTTCCCTTTGCCTAGGCTGAAATTGGATTAACGACCCAATTTCACGCCTTCAGCCTGACTGGTATTTTCTTCCTGTGTTGGTTCTCAAAACCCAGGGTGGTGTACAAGCTGGGAAGTTTGACTTACCAGTTCCCTCAGCAAGCCATCACATGTATTAAATATAATTTTTGGTTCCAAAAAAAAAAAAAAAATAAAAAAAAGAAAAACCCAGGGTAGTGTCTGAACTGAGATGATTTGCCTCACCGCTACCTCAGTAATTCACTGCAGGTGTAAATTTAAGTTTTGTTTGGTGTGATTTAAAGTATCTAAATTAATTTGTTTATGATATGCTGTAGGGCTAGGGATGTAAATTCTAAATTCTGGTTGTTAGTTTTAGTGATCATGATATTTAGTTTGGAAATTTAGTTAATTGGTATTTTGAGCTTTTGTTTATGGTATAGAGTTATTAAGTATCTTGAGCTATTATTTGAAGTGCAGAGTGAGGTGATTTTTATGAACAAGCTAGTGCAAGAAGATTGTTTGAATTTCTGAATTATGTTGATGATGTTATGAAGAGTGATAATTTTTAAGTTAGTTAGTGAGGTTTCTTTATAAGTGAAGTAGGTTCATTCAGTGTAGTTTATATAGGTTATGTAATGTTAATTAATGCTTGTGCTCAGTGTAAATTCTGTTTTGAGGATAATTTACTTGGTTTGTTTACTTGCAGATAGTAGATTTGTTAATGTATAATTTGTGGCTCTTATTATAACTGTAAATTTAATTGAGGTCTTTGAAGCTGGTTTGGGGGATTGCGGAGTTTACTAAGGTTGTTCAGGTGCTGTAAATTTAAATCAATAAGTGGACATTGTAAATTTGTCATTGAGCTAATTAGGTGAGGGAGAAGAGAGTACGTTTCAAAAGAACAGAACTTGTCCACCTTGTGGAATTAAAAAAAAAAAGAATCCAGTATTTTTTTTTTTTGTGTAAATTATGTGAGTCGTAGTATAATTTGGGATGCATAAAGTCAATGCCTGGTGTTCAAACCAACTGTGTTGAAATATGTCAAGTTACGCTGTTCATAAGGCCAGTGGCCATATAGAAAAAAAAATTGAGATTCTGTTTTTATACTGCTGTGTGTAAGCAAACAAAGAAAAAGAAATACCACAGCTGATTGTCCACTAAATTACCTTGTTAAGTTTAAAAAAAAAAAAAATATAGGCAGTAGCCTTTCAAAAATCCAAAATTAGTGCAGTGTGAAAAATTTTGTGTGCTGTTGTCTTCCATGACTTGGTCCCATGTATTCACCTTAGCTTGACTAAGGTTATCGATCCGAATCCTGGTATTATAAGGTATTTCATAACTGCAATTTTTGTCCTGTCCTTTTAAATTGACTTTCACAGCTTCCACAAGTTGTTATTGAACGAGTACATTTTATTCTATGACTTATAGTGACACATTTTCATATACATGCAACAATATTCACTTATTTTTGCACTTTCAGATGACTCAACTCTGCGTGAACACGAACAACGCAAACTTTATAATAACTGCCTTTGGAATGTAAATTTTTAGATGCATTTTTGTTTTGGATGTTCATGGCCTTCAAATACTTAGAAAATATTTTTGTTTCGAAATGCATCTACCTATCTCCCAAAGTTAAATTTTAGTCTAAATTCAAAATTTTCCTTCAAGTTTAATTTTGGCTATCTATTATAATCAAAATAGTTAATACATAACGTGGCTGAGATATCCGCCACAACAGTTTCAGGAACATGCCAGTGAGTTTACTTTGCTTAGGTGGCCCTCACAATCTCCAGATCTCAACCCCATTGAAAATTTGTGGGATGAAGTTGAACGAGCCATCAGACAGCTGGATCCACCACCCTGCAATCTCACACTCCTGGAAAGTGCTACTCATCAAGCATGGTCTCAGATTCCACAAACCACCTATCAACATCTCGTGGAGTCCATGCCACGAAGAATCGACGCAGTATTAAAGGCAAAAGGTGGCCCAACGAAGTACTGAGGGGTGGTCATGATAAAGTGACCACCCAGTGTAATATATATATATATATATATATATATCAGGTGATGCGTAACATCACAGCCTCTCCTTGACAAATGTCAACCCCGCCTTCTCGTGGTACATCCTGTTCCCACTAAAGGGGCTCTGACGACCGCCAATAGCGGTATAACTATACCATCGGGATTAGAGGAAATTCTATCCCACACTCACCAACCCGCTTGGCCAGCGTGGTGAGTTATGGCCAAACCCCTCCAAAATGATTCCACAACTTAAATCTTGGCCCTCAGTCTCCGGCAGCTGGAATGTACCTGGCCAAGGCAGCGGCCAGTGCGACATGAAGGCAGAGGGTGCTAAGAATCCCCGGAGGACCGGACTAGGCTGCCATCTGATGCTGACCTTGGCTACGTACAACGGACGCTCCCTATCTTCTGATTCAAGGCTTCTTGAATTGGAAGAGGAACTACAAAGGATCAAGTGGGACATCGTGGGGCTAAGTGAGGTAAGGAGAAAAGGAGAAGATCTCATCGAACTGAAAAGTGGACATCTCTTCTACTATCGTGGGACAGATACTGGCAGAACTAGTGGTGTTGGATTTATAATAAACAAGAAACTGAAGGATAAAGTTGTAGAAGTTGAAAGTTCCTCTGACAGAGCTGCACGACTCGTTATCCAACTCTCGAAAAGATACCAGGCTCAGATTATTCAAACTTATGCACCCACCACAAGTCATCCTGAAGAAGAAATTGAAGAATTTTATGAGGAAATTTGTCATCTAAATAATAAAGGTAAGCAGCACTTAAAAATAATTATGGGAGATTTCAATGCAAAAATAGGGCAACGGCAACAGAATGAAACTTCAGTAGGTAAATTCGGTCACGGCAACAGAAACCAGCGTGGAAATACTCTCGTTGAGTTTGCAGAGGCAGAAGGGTTTTTCATCTTGAACTCCTTCTTCAAGAAAAAGCCACACAGGAAATGGACATGGAGACATCCAAATGGGACGACAAGTGAAATTGATTTTATTATGTGTAACAAAAAATTCGTCATAGAAGACTGCAGTGTGCTAAACAAGTTCAACACAGGTAGTGACCATAGATTGGTGAGATGTAAGATGCACCTCAACACCAAACTTGAACGTGGCAAGCTCATAAGACAAACAAAATCTATTGACATAACCAACCTTAAAAACACCATAATACCTTCAAGTTGGAACTGAAGAACAGGTTCTCTGCTTTAGAAGGCCTAACATCGGAAGAAGTGGACATCTCTGAAGTTAACAGAAAAGTAACCAAAGCTCTTATGGAAACAGCAACAAAATTAGCTGGGTCTAAGAACAAGTTGCATGTAAACAAATTATCAGGAAAAACGAAAATGTTGATGCAAAAAAGAAGAGAGATGAGGACAACTAAAGATGATGTGACTTCCAAAGTGGAATATATAGAGCTATGCAAGACAGTAAGAAAAAGTATCACTGAAGACGTAAGAAAATTCAACTGTGAACTAGTGAGGAAAGCAATTGAAAACAACCAAAGCCTAAAGATAGCAAAGGGACATCTCAGTAAGGGAAGAAAACAGATTATGGCACTGAGAAAAGAAGATGGTTCTGTAACAAGAAATAGAGGCGAAATTTTGACAAGAGTGAAAGATTTCTACTCCAAATTATATGAAAGGGATGATACATGCACTCCAGACATCATGAAAGATACCAGTACCAGAGTTCCTCCAGTCCTTCCAGCAGAAGTTGCACATTCAATCAAGAACATGAAGCGGGGAAAGCTCCAGGAGAAGATGGAATTACTGTAGACATCATACAAGAAGCAAGTGGAGAAATCGAAACAGTACTCGCCCAAATTTTCACTCGATGCCTTAATGAAGGAAAGATTCCTGAGGATTGGAACACCGCTACAATGATCCTGCTACATAAGAAAGGTGACATTGAGGATCTCGGAAACTACAGACCTATCAGCCTCCTATCAGTAGTTTATAAAATCTTCACTAAAGTTCTTTCACACCGCTTGAAGGTAACACTGGACATGGCTCAACCGAGAGAACAAGCTGGATTCAGGAGTGGCTACAGCACAATAGATCATATCCACGTACTGAGAGAACTAATTGAAAGAGCGAGGGAATATGAACTTCCATTGTGCATGGCTTTTATAGATTATGAAAAAGCCTTTGATTCGGTGAAACCATCAGCAGTTACAATGGCTCTGAAAACCTGCGGTATTGAAGATGCATACATTAATATTATTAATAACATCTATGAAAATGCAAGTGCAAAGATTAGGCTGTTTGAAAATACAACACACATAAAAATTGGAAAGGGAGTGAGACAAGGTGACACCATACTCCGAAGCTCTTTAATGCCACATTGGAGGGTGTTTTTCAGTCACTGAGCTGGGAAAACAAAGGGATAAAGATTAATGGAGATTATCTAACCCACCTTCGTTTTGCTGATGACGTAGTCATTTTTGCAACTACCCCATCAGAGCTGCAGAGTATGATCCAGGAACTTGCTGACAAGAGTAAAGAAGTGGGATTAAAAATGAACTTTCAGAAGACAAAAGTGATGTTCAATGCTTTTACAAGAAATGAAGATTTATCGATTGATGGAGAAAAGCTGGAGATAACAGACACGTACGTTTATCTTGGACAGCAGATATCAAGTGAGGGTCACATTGATGAAGAAATTAATCGGCGTACAAAACTTGCCTGGAGAGCTTTTGGAAGAAACAGCATAATTTTCAAGAGCAATATGCCATTATGTCTTAAAAGAAAAGTGTTTGATCAATGCATCCTTCCAGTGCTTACGTATGGTGCAGAGACGTGGACCTTAACTAAAAGAGATATACAAAGACTGCAGACAACTCAAAGAAGCATGGAGAGGTGCATGCTTCGTGTAACCAGGAGAGATAAGAAGAGGAACTCGTGGATCCGAAAAATGACAAGAGTGGAAGACATCATGATCAGAGTTAAATCCCTGAAATGGCAATGGGCTGGACATACTGCCAGAAGGACAGATCATCGATGGACAGCCGAAATTTTAGATTGGATTCCAAGGGACAGGAAAAGACCCAGAAGAAGACCACATGGGAGATGGGTGGATGAAATTCGAAAGTATGCAGGGGTGACATGGAGGAGACTGGCACAAGACAGACCGTTGTGGAGGAAACTTGGGGAGACCTTCGTCCAGCAGTGGATTGATAATGGTTGACAATGATGATGATGATGATATATATATATATATTGCGCCATGATCCAAGCACCTGAAACTCAATATTACGATATTACGTTCATAAGAAATCATTACGAAAGCTGCGAGATGTAACATTCCGTTCACTAGGAATTTCGTTAAAAGCTGCTTAAACTGATATTTCCGTTCGACAGAAACATTAAAATCCCCGTGACCGATTTAGAGTGTCCACTGTTGTATGTTAATTGCATCTCTACAAGATCCGTTGGTAGCATTCACCCCTGGTTTTGCAAAGCCGCCAGAACTACAATAGGTGCATCTCATTCATCTAGTAATGATTTAAGCTCTGAAACACGTCGCTGTGCTGCAGTTGATTGCATGGTGACAATTGTGTTAACAGCCGGCAGCACATGTGCTTTAAAAAAACAAACAATGGCCAGCAAAGGCAGTCTTTTTTTGCTCTATCAGTATTTCAATTGTATCTTTCTACTGAATTAAAATAAACTATTCCTTCCATTTAATATGCTTATCTTAATTTATTTCGTTTTTTTCGACTGAAATCAAGAGCCCTTTCGGTTTCTGATTTCCATGGGACTGTGTGAGAAAGCAGCGAACCATAACTCCTGCTGCAAGCATGACTCTGATTTGGCTCACTTGTGAACTTCGTGTTTTTTTTTTTTCATCTATGCGCGGTGGCTTTTCCGATTGGTCGGTCGGAGGGAAGGGATTCGGCGGCGTCAGTTTGTAAGAAAATAATAAACTTAAGAAATTCAACTTTTTCCCGAAAAAATGAGGAAATTACTTCACCTTCTCTTCTTTTATAATATTTACAGAAACATTAAAAATATATAGTACAGAATTTCGGAACACTAACTGTAGTTGTTCTGCCCTCGTCTTATACCCAGGACCAACGCATCTATTATTGAAGATAATTGGGAAATTTAACCTATTCAACTTATACTCCATATCGACTTATAAGCCAAAAAATACGGTAGTTTTGAAACAATTGAATGTGAAACAGCCGCCCTTGTGGTGCAGTGGTCTAAGCAATGGCTTGTGACCATTCGTCTTAGATGGGTCCGGGTTCGGATCCCTGTGAGGCATGGATATTGTGTTTGTCTTACGGCACTGGCTCTCTCCCTTCCCTGGAACCAGTGACCCTAAATTAGGGACGGGCGACTTCGTATTTCTTGTCCTTCATCCGAGATGGGTTCGAATCCGGGATGAGGCATGGATGGTGTGCTTTTCCCTGTCTCTCTCCCTTCTTTGGAACCAGTGGCCCCAAATTAGTGACGGGCGACTGCTTATAGCCCATTTAGTTGCTCACGGCGGTCACACCCCACCAAGAAAGAAAAAATGTTCGGAGAATTTGAACCAGTAATTCATGTTTCATTCACAGGTCATCAATATTTTATACTGTACTAGCTTTATTACCCGGCTTTGCCCGGGATTTAGCTTTATTAATTTCATATTCCATTATATATCACTGAAAAAATCGGAAAAAAAATTGATGCTTGCAAGAAAAAAAAGCTGATTTCACAAATTCGGTCATTACAAATTATTTATTCATCGTGTGATTATTTCAGAACTTGGCCGTACCCAACATTTTTGGTTTCTCCTTCATCGGCGACAATATATAATTTTGTTGGATCCTTTGTTCTTGACATTCCAACATACAGCTGTCTGTAGAATCAAACGGACCAAAAGCGTTACGAATAATTTAACACGTGTCCAGGAGACACAGCATTAGAACACTGACTGAACAAAATCGTTAACAATTTGTTATCGACGATCAAATGCATCACGTGCTTTCAATTTCAGACGTCTTTTAGGGGCAAATCTCAGGGATAAACAAGTTAAAAACTTATCTTTGCGAATATTTTATGAAACTGGCTGAAATTTTAATGAACACCATAAATCGTTAATAAGAACATGACCTCCAAATTTCGCCTGAATCGGTAAATAACTTTTTAAAAGTAGCCGTCAAAATTTTATTAACCGTTTCTGCGTATATATTTCTGTTTACCGATGAATTAAAAATTCCATGCCTATTTTAAAAAGTTTTGATCGGATTCCGGTGAAATTTTGAGGGACTCCTCTTATTACCAGTTCATGGTGTTGATAAAAATTTCAGCCCGTTTCGTTAAGATTTCGCAAAGTTCGTTTTTGCATTTTTTATGCAAAGAATAGAAACACCTGCGGATGTGCCGTGGCGATGAATGCAGTCACGTGCTTTCAGATTTTTTTTTGATTGAAGGTTTAACGACCACCATGAGCAACTCAATGAGTTATAAGCAGTCGCCCGTCCCTAATTTAGGGTCACTGGCTCCAGGGAAGGGAGAGAGCTAGTGCCGTAAGACAAACACAACATCCATGCCTCACCGGGATTCGAACCCGGACCCCTTTCGGACGAATGCTCAGAGGCCAATCGCTTAGACCACTGCACCACAGGGGCGGCACTTTCAGATTTGGAACGAGGACGTAGCATACGACGCTGACTTTATTGATTAGCTTATTAATTAATTTATAACTCACGAACGAAACAACGTAGAGATCTTAAAATAGTTGCGTTGACCTAGAAATTCCAGTATTAATAAGCTATGCAAATTTCACTATGCCACAGTTCGGCGTTCCAGAGTTTTTCTGCTTCAGACAAACAGACGTTTTGTGTTTTATATGTAAGATTACCACACTGTTTCGCAAATAGTTACGCCGCCCCGTATCCGAGTGGTACCAGGCGTTAACCTTGAATCATTCGTCCGAAATAGTTCCGTGTCTCGAGATATGGATGGTGTGTTCGTCCAACGGCACCGGCTGTCTCCCTTCTCTGAAGCTAGAGGCCACAAATTAAGGTGACTGCTTATAGTCCATTGAGTTGCTCACGCTGGTCGTTAAACCCCGAAAAAAAAAAAATAGTTACATTTCACCAGATTACAATATGAGGTCCCTGGTGTTCAAAGAATCAACAACATGATTTTGTTTTGCATGCTTTTTTATTTATATTTTATTTATTTATTTATTTGTTAGTTTATCGACCTCTCCTGAGCAATACGGCCTACGCTGAGTGGCCCGTCCCTAATTTGGGGCAGCTGGTTCCGAAGAGCGAATAAGTCTTGGGACCGTGCTCAACTCGGGCGATCAGCAAGAATCAGGCTCTTCTGACCATTCTGTCACCAGGGCGGCTTTTGATCGTGTTATATTGAGTATATTAACGCATTAATCTATCGCCGGTGTAACGATTTTTGCTTTTAACTTTCTCTCCTTCAAAAAGTGTAAAAACGAAAATATGATTTGTACAGTGTACCCGAAAAACTCATTTTTCGCAAAAATGTAAATATTCCGAACATGCTATGATTTTTGACAGCGTAATGTAATTTCACCTTTTTTGGAATGGCTTTTGAAAAAACAAACAAACGTGCTTATAATATCAGTATGTCCGTCCGTTCGTACGTTTATCGAGCCCATCCATATCTTTGCGCCTATTAGTCCGATTTGAAAAATTCTTTCTTCATTTGCACATCTGAACTATCAGAACACTGATCCCTGATTTTTGTTCTTTCCCCGACGCATAACTTTGACAATGGGCGCCTTAAATGCAGATGCTACTAAATTTAAAATATGCTTGATTCCGTATAATTTTTTTGTTGTTGTTGTTGTTGGGAGTTTAACGACTACCGTGAGCAGCTCAATGGGCTATAAGTCCCTAATTTAGGGCCACTTATTCCAAGGAAAGGAGAGAGCTAGTGCTGTAAGACAAACACATCTATGAACTTACCGGGATTCGAACCCTGACCCTTCTCTGACGAATGATCATATGCCAGGGCTTAGACCACTGCGGGCTTCCGCATCATTGCTTCTAAAAATTCGATTGCCAAAAAAAAAAAAATCCTTTTTCTTCCGGTACCTTTCACTATGACGGTAGGCTGTACATTCAATTTCTTTTTCAGTAATGCATAGTTTTCCTGCAAGAGGAAGTAAATTCCTATTGTAATTTTCCTCATGTCTCAGCACCAGGGGCAGGGGGCTGAAGACTCATCTGAGAGGGGAGGGGGGCTGTGTGTTCAACGACAAACTATATTCATCCACGAATACAGATGCAAGTTTTGCTTTGCATTTTCGTTCCTTTTTTTATTTACTTCACTAGCAAACCATTACGCCATGCCGAAAAGTGAAAAAACAACAAATGAAACTCAAAATATGAAGGGGGGAAACTGAAATTTCTTCAAATATAAAAAATAAATAGCATTATCACAGTTTGTTTCACGGTGGCTGTGTTGTTGCAGCGTCATTATTGTTGGAGCAAAGGTAACTCCTAAGTACACACAAGAAAAAAAAAATTAGAAAACACTATTTTTTAATTTACTATTCTAGTTCTTTTCTGTGGATTCACGCAATGGAATTGAGGAGTCACTGATGTCGAATTTCTGCACTTTCTCATCCATCCTTAATCGCTCATTCTTTCGCTGGTACTTGGAGGTTGTCTGCTCCTACCGTGGTAAACAGCCAAACCTCCCTCCACCACTAAAAAACCAAAAGCCCTCAGATTTCCGCCAATAAACACTTCTTCCATTCATGCATCGAAAAACCACTCCTACTCACAGCAAAACAATGAACAGGCAGAAGTTGAACGCTCTCTCTCGCAGAAAGATTCGCCCACGTATGTTCCTCTTTTCCATTTTAGTTTTACTCACTTTCCTAAGGTCAGTAGCTCTAAAATTCTATATAGTGAAAGGTGGCTCGTGGACATCAATGTTCATAAAGGTTGACAAGGTGTAAAAATATTTGCTTTTTGTCTAACACTGCTTATAACGATTCTTGCTTCACGAAAAGCATTTTTAAGCGCCTTTGAACTACTCGTTCTACTTATCAGCTTCACTATGAGAAACTGAATGTCGCAGCATTGTCTACTGTGCATAATAATATTTTTTACCATTTCGAATTGCTGTATCAGTATGGCCTTCTGTGGTGTGGGTCGTAAAATTCCTTTTTAACGAAAACTTGAAATGACCACCCCGTTGGACATTCGTACGAAATGGGACTGGGTTCTAACCCCAGATGAGGCATCCTTCTAAGTACCTTGGGTGTGTTTATCTTACGGAATTGGCTTTCTCCGCTCCCAGGAACTAGTGGCCCCAAAACAAGAGCGAGCAACTGCATATATCCCATTGAGTTGCTCACAATGGCCGTTAAAGTCGACGTCCAGTGATTTTGCTCCCTATACTTCCATGGAAAAAATTTCGACCATATTTCCATAACAACAAAAAAAAAAAAAAAAAAAAAAAAATCAAAATTAGCCCACTTATAAAAACTCTTAGATTGTACAATCAGTTTCTTTCGCAAAAACCTTTCCTGAACTATATTACAAAATAACACATTTACTTCGATGTAGTGGTAAGGAAGAGTGGCGCTAGCTGTAAGTAAGTATCATAACTACATCGAACTAAAGTTATCGATCTTTAATATAGTTCAAGAAAGTTTTTTTGCAAAAATAAAAAAACGATTGTAAAATCTGAGTGAGGATCTTTTTTTATCAGTGAGCCAATTTTGACTTATAGGAAATCTTTCTTCACTGAGGAAATATGGTCGATTTTTTTCCATTGGGAGTATAGCGTGCAAAATCACTAGATGTCCGCCTACGCCTTAAACCCTAAAGAAAATCAAAGCAGCCATTGCAAAATTTGTACGCTTTAAACACTTCTTAAACGAGAAAATAATAATCAACCGGTCGAGTCACATTGTCACAACCAGCTAATATCCAGAGTAACAGCCGTGTGCAGCGCGGACAGCAGCTATACGGGCTTGGAGTGACTCAACAAGGTGCTGGAAGGTGTTCACAGGTATGTGGAGCCATGCTGACTGCAGTGCATCTGACAGCTGCTGGAGGATCCATAGAGCGAACAACTCGATCGAGGTGGTCCCACAGATGTTCAATTGGGTTTAAGTCTGGGGAGTTAGGGGACCAGGAAAGTACAAGTCTTCATCGTGCTCTTTCAAACACTCTCGGACATTTCTAGCTGTGTGACACGTCGCATCGTCGTGCTGGATGATCCCATCCGCCCCAGGAAAGACAATCAGCATGTATGGGTGTACGTGGTCTGCAAGGATGGACTTCATAACGAATTCGGTCCATAGTGCCTTCCACAGATATGAGTGGGCACAGGGAATGCCATGAAAACATTCCTGTCGCCCCGGTGGCGCAGTGGTCTAAGCGATGGCTTATGACCATTTGTCCGTGAAGGGTCCGGGATCGAATTCCGGTGAGGCATGGATGTTGTGTTTTTCTTACGGCACTGGCTGTCTCCCTTCATTGAAACCAGTGGTCCTAAATTAGCGACAAGCGACTGCTTATAGCCCATTGAGTTGCTCACTGTAGTCCTTAAACCTTCGATCAAAAAAAAAAAAAAAAAAAAAAAAACATTTCCCAGGCATAACGCTGCCTCCACCAGCTTGTGTTCATCCAGCAATGGTCGAAGAGTACTTGTTTTTCGATGTTTCTCGCCTTATACGCCAACGTCCATCCGTTCGATGAAGCAGAAAACACGACTCATCGGAGAAGATACCAAATCAATACATGCTGTCTGAGCACGAGATAAAAACTTTAATGAGAATTAAAAATCACTTTGATAGAATTTACATTTAAAAACTCGCACTAAATCTTTCAAGACTCCATGAGGCTCTTCCTCAGGTGATAAAAATATTGGTATTAAAAGAAATCCGTCTTGTTGCACGATGATATTTATTCAGCTAAAAAATGAAATCTATATACAGTTTAAAAACACATGAGCACTTTCGGTGTCACATTGACACCTTCATCAGATGTAATTTCACCATGTGGCTACATGCTGGTCTTAAGTACATGGAGTAGATGCATCATGGGAAAGGTAATGTCAATGTCACATGATATACCAGATAACAAGACAATCAAAAAAAGGCATAGTTAGCCAATGATCACTTAACAGAAGCAATTGCTATTGTGCTGTCCTTCCCAACAAGATTGCTCCAAGGTTCAGGTAAAACATAAGGATAATAGTCATTACAGCAAGGTGTATTACACTGTCGGACAATTGCTAAGGACGGATGACAATAGCAACGATAGCAACCATAAAATGGAAGGCAGGAAAATGTGGAAATTAGCATAAGTGCGGGATACAGTAGACGTGTTGTGCGTATGCAAATTTTGGATTGCCGAACTTGTTCGTGACGTCATAGCGCTGATAAGAGATATAAAGGATTTGATGCGTATTGACCATTGTTGTTCAAACGCAAAGTTGAAAGGAAAAGAATCAATTGACGAACTTTCAAGTTTCAGTATGTCTTCCCGACATCACCTAAATGATTTTACGCGTGGCCGTATTATTGGCAAGATTGAAGAAGGGCGAAAATAACAGATGTTGCCAGGGAGTTCGACGTCAGCCACAGTGTTATTTCAAGGCTTTGGAAATCATTTCAAACAAATGGAGAGTGTAGCAAACGTCACGGGGGAAGACGTGTTCGCAGTACGACACCTGCAGAAGATCGGTACATAGTGCTATCAACAAAATGACACCGGCGCAGCACAGCTAGTGAGGTAGAAAATCAGTTTATGGCTGCTACTGGCAAGCGGATCTCCCGAAAAACTGTCGCCAGACGTTTGCATGAAGGAGGACTATACGCCCGCCGTCCTGCTGTGTGCATCCCATTGTCCAGACGTCACCGTACCGCCCGTTTGCAATGGTGCCATCAACATCGCAATTGGACTGATAACGACTGGTCTGCTGTCCTCTTCTCAGATGAGAGTAGATACAGTCTATCGTCTGATTGTCGACGACAACTGATCTGGCGTGATAGTGGTGCTGCATATTGTCCAGCAAACATACAGGAAAGGGACCGATATCCGACATGTAGTGTCATGGTATGAGCTGGCATCATGATCAATGGCCGTACGTCCCTCTATGTGCTTCCAACTGGGACTATGACTGGCCAACAATACATTAATGATGTTCTGCTACCTCATGTTCGCATGTTCCGTGGTGCTGTCGGTGATAGATTCATTTTCATGGACGACAACGCAATATGTCATCGAACAGTCGCTGTCCAGGAGTGTCTTGAGAGCGAGGATATTCAAAGCCTCGTATGGCCAGCACGTTCTCCATATCTGAATCCCATTGAAAATGTGTGGGATGCTTTGGGGAGGAGTCTTGCTGGTCGCCAATGCCCTCCAATAAACAAGGACACCCTCATCCGTGCACTGACAGAGGAATGGGATAAATTACCCCAACAGCTGCTTGATAATGTTGTGCAAAGCATGACACGACGTGTGGAAATCTTGCATCGCCCTCCATGGTGGCCATATCCCGTATTGACATCTTACGCCAGAACGCCCGCGGACGGTAATTGCATTTTTTTCACGTTTACGTATTCTGCACAAAATGGCATGTTTGTCCCTTGAACACGTTCCAAAGATTTCTGGATTTCAGAGCACAATAAATTGTCTTTCTTGTAATGTCCTGGCATTCTGACATTCTTTTATTTCACTTGGCATCCAACCACACTTACTTTTTTATGCGCTATATAGCCGTTTATGACCCGTCCTTAGCAATTGTCCAGCAGTGTATAAGCCGAAATATAGAGGCTTTCTGCAAATAACAAGGAATAAACAGAGTTAGGTGTGTTTATGATTTTAGCGTTGTCCCAGTCTGGGATGGAATTTCCAGCACTTATGGTTCTTGCAAAAGAGGTGCTTTGGTGATTCATTTTTAGATCATATCTGTGTTCATTTAATCTTAAATCCAAATTTCTTTTGGTAGAACCCACATAATGATTGTTTAGTTCACCAGAGATAGTGTCGAGCATAGGAATAACTTGGAGCAATCTTGTTGGGAAGGACAGCACAATAGCAATTGCTTCTGTTTAGTGATCATTGGCTAACTATGCCTTTTTTTGATTGTCTTGTTATCTGGTATATCCTGTGACATTGACATTACCTTTCCCATGATGCATCTACTCCACGTACTTAAGACCAGCATGCAGCCACATGGTGAAATTACATCTGATGGTGTCAATGTGACACCGAAAGTGCTCATGTGTTTTTAAACTGTATATAGATTTCCTTTTTTAGCTGAATAAATATCGTGCAACAAGACGGATTTCTTTTAATACTAGTATTCATGCACGAATTATAGTGTCTACCGATAAAAATACTGGGGGCGCACCACGGAATCCTTAACTTATGTAGATGTTAGTAGAATGGAAGTGCAGTCTACGCATGCTCAGGCACAAAGGACGAATTACATTGTTTCAGATAAAACAAACAGAAAGATACATATCTACAAGTTGTACAAATACTAAGAATAAAATAAAAGTAAAGAAAAGACCAACCTGCTTGTAAAAATCTCGAACCCCTCCCATCTGTTTTTTAACAGAACGTGAGACAACCCTAGATACAAGTACTCCCACTATGAAGTCGTTGTACCTAGGAACGGCCATCATTTTGGAGACGTGGAGCACAATGGTCCAAATGCAGTCACGACGACACTCGGCATTCCTATTTGGTACACTTTTTTTCTACTCACAACACACAGCTTACACACGAACAACATCAAGGAACTTAAACACAATCAATTACTAAGGTACATCGTTAACACTTCTAGATTTCCATGGGTCCCCACTCGTTCGTACTTTCCGGTCACACACACATTCCGATTACTACTACGTCGTTCAACTTCCTTCTTTTTCTCTTGCTTCTTTGGCGTCCCTCCAGATGGCGTGCTAACTGCTCTCATGGAACGCACCAGCGGCGGTGACCTTCAGCACAGGAGGCGGTGACCTTCACACCTTCTCAACGAGAGGATTTGTCTTTCTCAGACATATTAAAGCATAATAGAACAAATAAACTAATTTAAGATAAATATCAACTACGATAAGACAAAATTATAGCATCAAGGAAGTTGATGCTGAAATAATAATCGCGGGTACAAAATTTTGATCCAGTATTACATTATGTTCTAACTTCGTGAAAGTTCACGTTTAACCAGTTCTATACAGGTATAAACATGGGTTTAGTTTCCACTCGGTCCTGGTCAATAGTTTATATTCTAGGTCCAATGTGATGATGAAAGTCGGCTGAGTGCATCAGCATTAACATGGACTTTTCCTTTCCGATACGTCACTCGAGCTTGGAATGGCTGTAAGCAAGCAACCATCTTTGTAAACGAGCACTTTGTGGAGCACAATTCGTCAGAAAAGTCAGGGGGTTATGGTCACTAACAATTACGACTTCGGTGCCATAGATGTAAGGCTGAAATTGCTTGAGTGCAAAGATCACGGCGTACGCTTCCTCTTCTATAGTCGCATAGTTTACTTGGCTTTCAGATAACTTTTTACTTATAAAAGCAATAGGGAGTTCAGTTTCCTTTTCATCCTTTTGTGCAAGGCATGCAGCAACTGTATACGCGGAGGCATCAGTATAGACAATGAAGGGTTTCGAAAAGTCAGGCGAGTAACAACTAGGTGCGTTACTGATGGCTTCCTTAAGTCTTCCGAAGGATTCCTCAAGTTCTTCCGTCCATGTTACTTGATCAGGTTTCCGCTTCTTAGTCAGTTCGATTAGAGGTCGAGAAATATCAGAAAACGTTGATACGTATGATCGATAATAAGACAGTAGACCTAATAGACTTCGAACGTCCTTCTTAGTTCGTGGAATTTTCAAATTCTGGATAGCAGATACCTTTTCAGGATCAGGTGCATGTCTTCCATTACCTATAATATGGCCTAAAAATTTTACTTGCGATCGAGCGAAAGAGCACTTTTGAAAATTGACTGTGAAATTCGCCCCATCCAAGTCACCCAGAATGGGTTCTACATGTTTCAGGTGGCTGTCCAAATCCTTTGAAAAGATAACAACATCGTCAATATATGTCTCTGCATAATCTCGGTGTTTAGACAAAAGTTGATTCATCACGCGCTGGAACGTAGCAGCTGCATTTTGCAACCGAAATGGCATAACTACGAAGGCGTACTGCCTGCGATGAGTCACAAACGAGGTAAGGCGTTGACAATCTGGATGCATTCGGATCTGCCAGTATCCTTTGAGCAAATCGAGTAAAGTTATGAACTTCGCCTTGGATACCTTATAAATAATATCAGTAGCATTCGATATGGGAAAAGCGTCTGTCTCAGTCTGAGCATTTAAATATCTGAAATCTGCACACAATCTCACCGATGAGTCCTTTTTTGACACGCACACAACAGGGTGAGCGTATTCATTTTCAGATGGTTTTATCAAGCCCAAACTAAATAGTTCTTCGATCTGTCTGTCTACTTCGTTTTTTAATGCCTCTGGTACACGATAAGGCGTTTGACGTTTGGGTAGGCTGCCGTATTTCAGCCTTATTACATGCTCACCTACTCTGGCAATTTTGCGTACTCCTGATTGAAGACTGGGATACTTACTTAAAACCTTCAATAACTGTTGCCTTTGCAAACCTGTCAGATGATTCAGATCACGCTCTTTCTTGTGGTCGTCAAGGTTCTTTTGCTTATTTCCAATAGGTATAGGAGTGCTTTCTGTATCACCAAAATCAAGGTCAGCGTCGTAAATAACTCCTACGTTAGTTGTTTGAATCTCCAGTTTCCCCATTTTATTCGCATGTACGTGTCTCGTGTTGTTGTCTGGTAATTGCACAAGATAACTGTAAGGAGACTTCCTTTCAACTACGGTGGCGGGTGCAGTCCATCGAGCATGAACCTTGTGGTTACTATCAGGAACCAAAACAATAACTTGGTCGCCAATCTTGAATTCTTTGTGTCTAGCTTTCCTGTTATGGTAATATGCATAAACTTTCTGTTGTTCTATGGTTGAGATTTCTGCAAGTTCAGCAGCTTTCTCTAGCTTAATCTTTAAATCATTCAAATAATTTGTCACAGATCCCAACTGACCAATGGGTAGGAGAGTTTCCTCTGTCCATGAGCTTTACAGTATCGACAATGGACCCTTGGGATGTCAACCATACAGCATCTGAAAAGGACTAACATTAGTGGTCGCGTTTGGCACTTCTCTGTAAGCCCACATAAGAAATGGAATATGCTTGTCCCAGTTGGTGGAGGGCTCTCTTATGGTATGATGGATCATTCCTTTCAATACTTTATTCCATCTCTCTACTAAACCGTTTGACTGGGAATATCCAGGTGTTGAGAAACGTGGGGTAGCCCCAATGCGTTTCAAAAATTCTTTTGTCAGTTCTGAAGTAAAATTGCTTCCTTGATCACTGGCTATAATTCTAGGGATTCCTGTTCGAGAAAAAATCTGCAGAAGGGCATCACACGTAGATTTCGCCGAAATGTTCTTTAGGCAGACGGCTTCTGGCAATCTGGTACATTGATCAACTGCACACAGTACATATATATATCATCTGCTGCTAGGTACTATTGGACTAATTATATCAACATTAATTACTTGAAACGGTTCATCCGGACGAGAAACGGGTGTGATTGGTGTGTTGTCACTCTTGGAATGTGGAGCTCGAAGTTGGCATGATCTGCATGTTTCACAAAACCTATCAACCTCGGTTTTCATTCTAGCCCAATAAAATGAATATCGTAACCTCTCCGTAGTTTTCCTTTTTCTTAGATGTCCTCCCCATAGACTAGTATGTGCAAGACTCAAAAGTTGTTTTCTTCGGGTTTCTGGAACGACCAATTGATGTACCATTTCTCCTAGAACCTTGTCTCGGTGATACAAGAGATTCTCCTGAATATAATAATTATTCCTTCCATTATTAGCATCAGTCCAACATTGCTTCAATGACAGATCTTCCTTCTGTTCTTCTTTAAATTTATCAGAGTCACTTTTATTACTTGATTCTGAATTATCATTTAAAATGGTGGTCTCAGGTGTTTCATGTTTGTCCTCGTCACTAGAAATCGCGGGGGTCAATAATGTATGCATTTCCATTTCACCTTCACTTCCATCCGGTGATGTTTCTAATATCTCCCTATGAAAGTTATTATGTTCCCCTTCTATTTCCAGAGACGTAGACAGACGTCTACCCTTCTCATTCTTTACATGGTCACTTATTTTGCTGATACCTCCAACTTCACTATTATTTACTGTAACAATTTCCTTCACTTCCGTGCAGCTCAACTCATCATATGCACTCACTGATAATAATATGTCATTCACGAGTCTGTCAACCATCGCACAAGTAATAGTTACTTGAGGAAACACTCGACCATGCCGCCCCGGTGGCGCAGTGGTCTAAGGCGCTGGCCTCTGATCATTCGCCGGTAAGGGGTCCGGGTTCGAATCCCGGTCAGGCATGGATGTTGTGTTTGTCTTACGGCACTGGCTCTCTCCCTTCCCTGGAACCAGTGACCCTAAATTAGGGACGGGCAACTGCTTATAGCCCATTGAGTTGCTCACGGTGGTCGTTAAACCTCCAATCAAAAAAAAAAAACTCGACCATTTAACTCTTTACTAGAGGTGCTTTCATCGTTAGTTTGAAGCAGTACCGATCTTCGTGGATTTTGAAAATATTTCGGCACGTTACTTTTTTTTATTATCGAAATCTGAGTACCACTGTCCACTATTGCCGTTAAAACTTTCTTCTCACATTCAACCTCCACAGTAGGCAAAGAATCGATTAATGGATCGTCATCTTTTTTATATCCAAACTTCCTCAAATTAAGTGAACAACCGACCGAGACCTTTGCAACCAACGCATTACTTCCACTTTTATTAGATACATGTACTTGGAGTGCCACTTTTCCAAAATAAGAAATCAACGCTGCCAAAGTTTTGTACTAGTTTTGTACAGTTTTGTACACCCAAAAGAAAATTTTGTACACCACCGGAAGTGGTACTTTTTGGCTCTCTAAAAGTGGCACTCCAAGTACATGATGGAGTGCCACTTTTTCAAAATCGAAAATAAATACTGCCAAAGTTTTGTATTAGTTTTGTACAGTTTTGTACACCCAAAAGAAAATGTTGTACACCACCGGAAGTAGTACTTTTCGGCTCTCTAAAAGTGGCACTCCAAGTACATGCTGAGTGCCACTTTTTCAAAATCGAAAATAACAACTGAAGTTTTGTACTAGTTTTGTACAGTTTTGTACACCCAAAAGAAAATTTTGTGCACCACCGGAAGTGGTACTTTTTTACTCTCCTTTGTGGCCCTCGAGCATGTACTTGGAGAGCCACTTTTCCCAAAACGATAATAAACACTGCCAGAGTGTTGTCCTAGTTTTGTACATTTTTGTACGACCAAAAGAAAATTTTGTACACCACAGAAAGTGGTACTTTTTTACTCTCCCTTGTGGTCCTTGAGCATGTACTTGGAGTGCCACTTTTCCAAAGCCGAAAATATACACTACCAGAGTGCTGTCATAGTGTTGTATAGTTTTGAACACCCAAAAGAAAATTTTGTACACCACAGAAAGTGTTTTTTTTTTGGCGCACCAGCACGTAATCAGAGTTCCACTTTTTTTAAAATCGAAAATAAGCACTGCCAGGGTGTGTGCATCCAAAAGAAAATTTGTACTCTACCGGAAGAGGTTCTTTTTCACCTCTCCTTAGTGGCTCTCCGGCATGCGCTCTTGTACTGTACTTTTTCTAAAATCGAAAACGAACACTGCCATGGTGTTGTGCGAGTTTTGTACGGTTTTGTACACAAGGTTTTGTACACCACCGAAAGGGAACCAGTCACTTACTACGCCGAAGCAAACTAGCCTTTGTTTTCCTAGAAATCCATCGTAGAAAAGTTTCTCCAAAAATGAAAATAGACACCACTAATATTCTTTATTATGTTCTACCGTAAAATTTAAACTTATTTTCCTGAACAGAACAGTAGTAGAATTTTCCTACTTGGTGTACCGCTAAACATGTACTTAAAATACAAAAGGTCTTTATTTTATGTTTTTTCAGCTCGAAATTTTTTTTTTGTATTTTGCCGGATGTGGCACTTTTCTTCCGTCTTAGTTCAGTACCAGACATACATTTCTTGTACCTTTCCACAAATCCGAAATATTCATGCACGTTTTCTACTAGTTTTGTAAAAGTGCGAGAAACGTGCTCTATTTTGAAATGTAAGAAATCATTTTAGAAGATTCCTCAATGGTAAAATTTGACGATCTCGGAGCGTATGTAAGCAGATTATAGTTCTTAATTTCCAATTTTTGTTTTAATAAAGTTATTTGCACCTGACTTTTTTTTTTTTTTTTTTTTTTAAATTACAGATTTGTACATTTTGGGATTGTATAACGCTATCCTCAGTTGTGGATACCTGCATGACTGCATTAATAAATAACTTGTAGAATTTTTGATTTTCGAAGCAGTAGTTTAAATGGTTAACTAATTTGATTAATATTCCTAGTTTGTTGCATATAAAACACACTTTTGTAATAACCCAGAAGCCGAACGGACAAGTTGAAAGAATCAGCAAAAGAATTTATGTTTAAAATCTCCTTTCCCTTAATTTTCCACTCAATGAAAGTTCGAAGGTCATCTATGTAAAAAATCGTCACATTGTGATTCATCATTTGACACAAAATAGCTCTTAGATCAACAATAGCAACAATACGTATTCGTTTAAATCTCTTTCTTTATATCAGTTCCCCACAATTACTTTCAATCTTTCTCTCTCTACACCACTCCCCTCATTATTTACAATCAAGGTTGTCTCTATAAATTCTGCTGTGACTCACTGTCAGTGTCGCTAAAATGTACAAGCTGTTTAGAGAAGTAACGAACTCTTCAGTGGGAAAATGTTTAGTTTAGAAACAACTCGAAAGGAGGGTTAAGTTTGTCACGTAGTTATTTTGTCAACTACATTTTATCATGTAGTTATTTTGTCAACTACATTTTGTCATGTAGTTATTTTGTCATGTAGTTTATACGTCACAGACTGAAATTCAAACAATCTGAATTTAATTTCTTCGCAATGTTTTTTTCAATCTAGTGGTTTTCAGTTTAAACAAAATTTTTAAATTTAAGCATTGCTTTGTAGAAATAAAAAGATATTCAGTGAAACTTCGGCTATGCGTAGTCCAGTTATATTTTTTGACATTTATACGTAATTCTGCATTAGTCCCGATATTTTACTGTAGTTTCTAAGCTTTTCCAATTCGATAATAGCTAATTAATTCATTTATACGCTTTTTTCGATGTACATAAATTTTGTAATTTCAGATTATCACAAACTCACAGTTCTTTGATTCGTTTACGTATACGTAAGTTATATCACAAGTTTGAGAGAATCGAAACAGCGTTACTGAGATGCAGCCAAAGTTGAACCTTCATCCCATCAGAGAAGGGTATGCTGTTTACTTTTGGTCAGCGTTGTTGTGTTCCTTGTTGGTGCAAAGTTGATCCTTGATCTCATCAGAGAAAGATATGTTGTTTAGTTTCGGTTTGGATGAAACATTTATTTCGCAATCTTTGCTCTGAATAAAACGTGCACTTAAGCAAGCTACAACTTTTGGCATGGTGCGGACGTTTTTTTGTTGTTGTAGTTTAGCCATGAAATAGATGATGCAAAACTTAATAACGTTCACAGTTATGCTTTTTCTCTGACTTTGACAAATTTTAAACAAGCAAACATTAGAGAATATTTTACTCAATACTATTGAGAAATCAACTTGTAAACAATTTGCTTCGAAAAGAGTGATGCTAATAAAGAAGGAGTAATAGGGGTATGGATATAAAATAAAATAACATTCGGATTTACTACAAAGTTTTTAAAAAGTAAAGATTTTTTTTTCATGTACTAAATATATGAAATTTTACAAAATCATTTTGTCATGTAGTTTATAAAATAATTGGCCAAACTTTGGGAACTTGTTTTACCGCCATTTTGGTAATAAAAAAATCATATAAAGGTATTACCATGACCCCGGTAGTACGGTGGTCGCGGAATACTTATTACTCGTCTAATTGGATAAACAGTGAGGTTGCGTTCCCATAAATGTAAAGAACTCAATCTCAAAGTTTACGGACGTCGCGTTGTGTTTCATATGGGTTCGTTACGAGGTATTTTCGTAAAAAATCCATATTCCGCAAATTGTGAATTTAGAGGAATATACACAGCCTATAAAGTTAGCTACACCAGGTTAGGTAATTAACAATGTTTATTAATAGAAAAAGTATATGTAAGCAATTACATCCTTTAGGTGGAGGCCAAATAAAAGTTACGTTAAATTAAAAAATATTGGAATTAGCCATGTTTACTGGTCAACTGCTGCGTACGCCTGTCACACCCTTGAGCTTAACTTTCAATTAACTCCCTCAATCTATTTCGCGGAGGCATAGCGACCATGCATATGTATATGTCTAGTTAACATGGGAACTGGAGTTGGGAAAAATAACGTCATCTTACCTTCCTGTCGTTGGGGTGGTCGCTCGTTGAAGCCCCACGCTGGTAGATGAAAACTTGCGTGGATGTTGACCGCGTGGTTGGTTCGCTGTATATCTTCTCTGCCGCGCTGGGACCGCGTACTATGTCCGTTTCCTAACTAAGCCTCATCCATCTCATCCTCGACTATCTCTGAAAATTGTACTTCGACTATCATCTCTAGCTAACCATCTCTAATTTTTCCATATGATCACCCCATCTTCTCTCGTGTCTGTGTATATATTTCCGTCCCTTTAATTTTCCACGTGATAGGGGCGTGCCTACAACCTTCTACGTACTCTTCGCCTGGGGTCCAGATTGGTCAGCTGATCTGACCAGTGCTCGGGCTTAGTGGCTATTGGTTGGACCTCTGGTCCAGTTGGCTACCTTTTCGCGGCAGCTGGCCTGTTGTGCAGGTGGTACTTTTTGTGAATTCCGTAAGGCCTATTTTACGCTCAGATGAATGGCGAGGAATTTAAAGGGGCTTTCCGCTGCCAGAGTTACGACTTTTCTGTGACACCGCGATGTACTTTACGACTTTCGCTGGTGCCTCTCTCATCAAGGAGATGGTCGTAAACCGCAACTCGCGTATTCATCTGACCGCGTTCTGGATTCTTGCCTGTGCCTTCTGAAATACCGGTATGTATTGTCCCACCAGCAACGCTAGCACTGGGGACATTTCTTAGATTTTGCGAATGCCATGCTTTTCCTCACAAGAGTGAAAAGAAGGTGAATTCTTTTGGTCATTCTTCATGGGTGTCCGGCAAACCGTTTTGACCACCTGGGTTTTCTGCTTCCGTGGGGAAAAGGGGGTTTATAAGGCGGGAAGGGAGCAAAGGAAAAATAATTTAAATTAAGTAAAAAAAAATAATTTAGGTAAATTACTCCTGGTCTTTAAATTTTAATTAGGCCGTAAACAATTGTAACGTATACTCTAGATTCCCTTTCCTTTTGATTTTTACTATCTCTGGTTATTTTATTTTACTATGAAATTATTTTCTTACTGAACGAGATGTTATTTCTCCTGCTGAATGAGATCTGGCAATGAGTGTAAGTCATGACGTGGTGGTAGCCAGTATAAATAGGCGCGTTCAACGATACCTAGGAGAGCTGTTGTTGTATGGTGAGAGTTTTTTGTTGATGTGCGTAGGGAGAGCTTCGTTTATGTGAGTAAAGCTACGTTATTTTGTGCCAAGAGCTTCGTTCTATGTGATTAGGGTTTTTCTTCATTATTGTGATACGATTAATGTGACTAGTGTGTGTGTGTTGGAGGATACCAGGACTTTCTCTGAATAAAGCTTGTGTTGTAAGTACGTTTTTCTCAGTTCATAGTTTTGTCAGATCTCTGTCTGGCTGTTAGGTTTATTTCATTAGTTGTTATTATTAACAAATAGCATAAGACTTTATTCATCTTAATTACTACTACAACATTACTAGCAGTTAAAAGCTTGTTCATTATTATTACTACACTACTAGCAGGCAAGTTTATTCATGATATAATTAACAAACAACAAGCATTAGAAGAAGCTTATTAGAAGAAGCTGAATTCATTATACAATGTGACCCGAACTACGAAGTAGTTCCGCGGCAACAAAGGGCCTGAAACTTTTTCCCGCAGCGATATCCCCCATGAGCATGGGCGTCCGTTGCAACTTTTCCGGGTGAGGAGGCAAACCGGTATACTCCCACTATCACAATTATTGCTTTTTTTTTTTTTTTTCACATGTAGAGGATTTTAGGAAGGGAGTGTCTGACCCCAGGTCTTAAACAACCCTTAGAAATAGGAAGCTAGGGGATTTGGGCTAGAGTGCCCGATAGGAAAGTGCCATGGAAGGGAGGAAGACGCCCATATTTATTACCTGGGAAGGGAAGTACCCGGGGCCCGACGGCTTAACGTGCCCATCCGACGCACGGCGGATATTTGGTGGATCGAACCTGAGGTCCTTTACGCGGCAGTCACGAACGTTGCCCACTGGGCTACCCGCGGGCAACGTTCGTGACTGCCGCGGAAAGGACCTCAGGGACCCCTGCGTCTTTATATGGCATAGTGGGGGTTGGGTCAGGCGAGTGCAGCAAGTCCCTAAAGCTAGGGGGTGGGTTCGGAGCACTGTTAGCCCCGCCCCTCCCCCCGAAAAGTTTGGGAACTTGGGCACATCTTTCTTTCTATAGTCAATATTTAGTATTGAAACAACGGACAATAATAATAATTATGTCATTTACCAATTACTGGCCACTGATTATTCATATCTGAGTCAAAAGTTTAACCTTACTGTAGGCTTCTTGCTAAATTTAATAATCAACTTAATACAGTCTTTTTGTTTGGAAACATTAACTTTGGATTACATAAAACAATTGCACCGGTCCATCGTCCTTTATTGAGAATGAGTATAACCCCCCCCCCCCTTTTTTTGATACACATTGATCTGTTTATTTTTATACCCCCTTCAATTTTCTGTTTCTTGCACTTTAGAAGAGATACTATGAAATAAAAACTGCAAACGTCTTGGGTTTGTCCAAATCTATCAATCACATTTTGAATGAGTTCATGTTTATTCTCAAAAACCTTTTCTTGATGAATACTCATCATGCACAGTCCAGATAAACGCCCATCTGCCATTTTTGACCTTAACCAGGTTTTTAACCGTTCTCATAGTGCTGAAGGACCTCTCCACTGGGCAGATTGTTACTGGTAATGTTTGAGCAATAAGAATAGCCTGTCGAACAGAAGGAAACAGATCAGTGTGTTTGAGCAAGCCTAAAGTTCGTCTTCACATCCATCATCTTGTTTCTTCCTTCCTGACCACATTTCAAACTGTTATGGATAGGTTTTGCTCATGTGTGTAATTACACTGCTGGACAATTGCTAAGGACTGATCATAAACGGCTATATAGCGCATAAAAAAGTAAGTGTGGTTGGATGCCAAGTGAAATAAAATAATGTCAGAATGCCAGGACATTACAAGAAAGACAATTTATTGTGCTCTGAAATCCAGAAGGCTTTGGAACGTGTTCAAGGGACAAACAGGCCATTTTGTGCAGAATACGTAAACGTGAAAGAAATGCAATTACCGTCCGCAGGCGTTCCGGCGTAAGATGTCAATACGGGATATGGCCACCATGGAGGGCGATGCAAGATTCCACACGTCGTGTCATGCTTTGCACAACATTATCAAGCAGCTGTTGGGGTAATTTATCCCATTCCTCTGTCAGTGCACGGATGAGGGTGTCCTTGTTTATTGGAGGGCATTGGCGACCAGCAAGACTCCTCCCCAAAGCATCCCACACATTTTCAATGGGATTCAGATCTGGAGAACGTGCTGGCCATACGAGGCTTTGAATATCCTCGCTCTCACGACAGTCCTGGACAGCGACTGTTCGATGACATGTTGCGTTGTCGTCCATGAAAATGAATCTATCACCGACAGCACCACGGAACATGCGAACATGAGGTAGCAGAACATCATTAATGTATCGTTGGCCAGTCATAGTCCCAGTTGGAAGCACATAGAGGGACGTACGGCCATTGATCATGATGCCAGCCCATACCATGACACTAGATGTCGGATATCGGTCCTTTTCCTGTATGTTTGCTGGACAATATGCAGTACCACTATCACGCCAGATCAGTTGTCGTCGACAATCAGACGATAGACTGTATCTACTCTCATCTGAGAAGAGGACAGCAGACCAGTCGTTATCAGTCCAATTGCGATGTTGATGGTACCATTGCAAACGGGCGGTACGGTGACGTCTGGACAATGTAATGCACATAACAGGACGGCGGGCGTATAGTCCTCCTTCATGCAAACGTCTGCCGACAGTTTTTCGGTAGATCCGCTTGCCAGTAGCAGCCATAAACTGATTTTCTACCTCACTAGCTGTACTGCGCCGGTGTCTTTTTGTTGATAGCACTATGTACCGATCTTCTGCAGGTGTCGTACTGCGAACATGACCTCCCCCGTGACGTTTGCTACACTCTCCATTTGTTTGAAATGATTTCCAAAGCCTTGAAACAACACTGTGGCTGACGTCAAACTCCCTGGCAACATCTGTTATTTTTCGCCCTTCTTCAATCTTGCCAATAATACGGCCACGCGTAAAATCATCTAGGTGATGTCGGGAAGACATACTGAAAATTGCAAGTTCGTCAATTGATTCTTTCCCTTTCAACTTTGCGTTTGAGCAATAACGGCCAATACGCGTCAGATCCTTTATATCTCTTATCAGCGCTTTGACGTCACCAACAAGTTCGGCAATCCAAAATTTGCATACGCACAACACGTCTTACTGTATCCCGCACTTATGCTAATTTCCACATTTTCCTGCCTTCCATTTTATGGTTGCTATCGTTGCTATTGTCATCCGTCCTTAGCAATTGTCCGGCAGTGTAATAGTTAAATTTAACAAATGTTAAAATTAAGGTAAATATTGACTTTAGGTGAAAATTAAAATTTGGGAGACGGGTGGATGCATTTCGAAACAAAAAGTAAATTCAATCAATTAAGGCCATGATAAATGAAAATAAAATGCAATGCAACACTGATATTAGGACATTCCAAAAGTTATTATTGAAAGTTTGCGTTGTTTGAATTTACGATGAGTTGTGACACGTGCAAGTGTAAAATAAGTAATTATTGTTTATATGTGTACCAAATTTGCGAACACTAAAAAATGGATGGTATACAATGTACACGTGTAATAACTTTTGGAGGCGGTGATGATCAATTTTAGTGGTTAGGACAAAATGCATTAATTAAATAAAAACAAAACTCCAGAGACGTATCCTACCTTAGGCAAGCTAAGGTGGATGAGCATGTGACCCTGAGAGGAAATTCAACTGAGTCACCTAATTCTTCACTGCGAAAGGTTTGGGTTTTTGAAAGGCCACTTGCCTGCATTTATTGTACAAACTTAACCACAATAACAAAAAACACAACAAAATGTTTTAAGGAGTCGGCGACTCACCAAGGCAACACAATGTCTGAAAAATTTTGCTGCTACAATTTAGCAGATCTCCAAAATTGCTAACTTTGGCCCCTGGCCTAAAGAAACATTCAGATGACACCTTTAGATTAATCGCTTCACAAGAAACATAACTTCATCCACAAATAAAAATAGAATGTTTACCAAATAAGTGTGAGATTTTACTTTACAAAGTGATATTGCTTAACAAGAAGTTACACCCAAATTTTAGATTACCATAGCAGGCCTAATGCAGCACATATTTGAAATTCACAAATTATATAACACTCTTTAGCTTGTATCATATGTTGCTGAAGTGAAGTGTCTCCTCCCTCTCCCCTCAGTGTTATAATATAAGAATATGTACTATAGTTTTGATTAGCCTCTTTCAAACAAAGCCCTCAAGCCAGTTTTCTTAGCACATGTTAATTTGAGACATTACAACCACTGACCAAAATTCACAAATAAAAGTTATATTAAAAAATGGTTCTACACTCCCCAGGAATATTTGCCTTACAATTAAATATACTCAACATTCTATCATTACTTGATACAAAATCACTCTAAACACTCTACTAAACATACTGCACCAAATACCTTACTCAATTATCTCAAAAGTTATCATTACACCACAATGCTGACAAATAAACTTAAAATTTACACAATCATCTGGAAAAATCAAAATTCTTCACTAACACCAACTTGTTCTGAGTACTCAATATCCTACCATGTAAATAAAAGGCAAACACTAACTCTCAACACTCCTGGACTTAAATTCATACTTATCTGCACTCCTACTGTCCATCACAATTTAAAATTACACAACTAATTCTGGCAAGCAATTTATAAACAAATTACTTCAAATTCTCAAAATTACACCATGCAAGCTTTTACTAATTTTAACAATCCATATAATAAACCACTGAGGTAACGGCTAGACAAAACATCTCAGTTCATCAAACTCACTTTCTTCGAAAACAAATATAGCAAGCATTTCTGCACTTGGTTCAAGATACGATTTCTTTGGTCGTTTATGTTCACTTTCTTCCGCAAGACCTCTCCAGTTCTCGAAAGCTTTGCTTTCTGAATTCCTTTCTAGTTCGATGATCTCTCTGCGCCTAACAAAATATGTTCTTATGTCTGATGGGGTTTTCTCCTTCTGTTTGTCTTTATTCGAATGCATCGTTTTCTTCATGCAGTTATCTTCTGAAGCTAACCCGACTTTTTTTCTGTGGGTTCTTTTTTTAGTGCACCCACTTCTCCACTGGGTTCAAATAGTATTCCAGTAAGTTTGCCATCACTTACTTCTGTATCGGTTAATCCTGTTGCTACTACATTTCTTCTGGGAGAAAATGTCAGTATATCTGCTTCTGATTTATCGCGTTCCATTTGATAAAGATTATGAATTTCGTCCAAACCAATTTCTTGCTTTTCTTAGTGTTCTCCGCTAGCACTTTCACTCGCAGCGGGAAGGCAGCTGGAATTATTGTCTGCGCCTGGAGGTACCGAAGCGGAAGCTAATTTCATCATTCCACTGAGATTTTTATATGCGTAAGCAAATCATCAATTCGGGCAGGTAATTTCAGGTTTTGACACACTCTCTTCTTTAAGTCATTAAAATTGCTCTCAACAGAGGCACTCGAAGCAGTTCTGGCTTCATATCCAAAATGAGGGACCATTACAGCTGTCCATAAAGGAATTAGGTGACACACCTATAGAATGTCATCTACTATTCCTGGAGCATACTGCTGATTTCCACGATCACCATGTGGATTAATACATTTCCTAGCATTCTGTTCCACGGTAATGGCCCATGTACGAAAATCATTTCTCTGCCCTTTCTCTTTCAGAATTTCAATAGTGTCATCAAGAAAAGACTCTTCAATAACTGTGTCATCCGTTGCGAAACCTGATATACGGCGCTGTAGATAGCATTTACTGTTCTTGCAAGAGGTATATTCGCTGGAAAATTCGTCGTTACCTTCGGTTTCATTCAGCGCTACAATAAAAATATGAGTTAACAAAGTCCTTACGTCATTCATTTCTGTTGACTGAACAACTGCGCACAAAGATCTTAAATAAAATTGCCGTGTCCTTCGCAGTTTCCCTTTCAAGCTCGGAAATTTAGCAAATAAGTTGACCACATGAGCAACGTCTGATCTAATGAAACAATTTGGAAGATCGAACCTGTCTCCTTCTTCGATGCCAAGAACATTTGCACACTTTTCTAGGTATGACGCAAGTGAGGGCAGATGTGTAAACGATTGTACACAAGCTGACATGAGGGCTGCTGACATGTCTATTACAACCTCCATTGGCATGATCTTACATTCCTGAAGAAATCTACTTAACCAATGCCGAATTGTTTCCGTATCATGTCTTTCACTTAGCATGTTGAACACAAAATACTGTTCCTTTTCTTCTGAGTGCGCTACAGTAGCCCCATATAGGAAAATGTGTCCCGATTTGCTGTCTTCCGTTCTTTTGATCTTTTTCACCAAACCACCAGTAGCATCTATGCATATTCTTGATACCTTTGAAGCTCTGAAAATCTCCTCAGCAATGTGTACCTGCTCCGTGGACCAGTAATGAATCACTAACTTATCATATGTTACATCTTTGAGGTAAGAGTTATATGGGCTTATATATTTACACTTAGCTATGGCCAACACTGGATCTTCGTGCATCCTTCCTCGTTGCATCTCACGGGACTTGGCTAGTCGAAGAGCGTTTAGTGCTGGCACATGATTGGGCTCACGGTCACCAAACACCATGGCCGCCCCGGTGGCGCAGTGGTCTAAAGCGATGGCCTCTGATCTTTCGTCCGAAAGGGGTCCGGGTTCGAATCCCGGTGAGGCATGGATGTTGTGTTTGTCTTACGGCACTGGCTCTCTCCATTCCCTGGAACCAGTGACCCTAAATTAGGGACGGGCGACTGCTTATAGCCCATTGAGTTGCTCACGGTGGTCGTTAAACCTCCAATAAAAAAAAACAAAAACAGAAAAACACCATGATGCGCTCAGCCTCCAAGCGCCTTAATGCACTAGCTGAAGTGGATTCCCGGGTTAATCTGTGTACTGCTCTCTCTCTCTGAGGGATCCCGACAGGTTTTTTGGATGGTCTTGACGAAATTTTCCTTTGAATTTGTATTTCATATGCACAAAATCTCTCATTTTCGGTTCATTTTCAATAATCCCTTTCAAAATAGAGCCACAGTATGTACACACACCGCGAATAGACACACAGGGAACATTTTTCTTTGTGTTAACCTTGCCACCTTTGTAAATCATTTTACAGGGTCTTCGTGTGTGTTCGAAGAAATGAGCATGGATAATATGTGTCCATACATTTCGCTTCAACACTGCATAAGTCCTTCTCATCGGTTTCGTGTGCTGTAAACACTTCCGAGTGTACGTTACTCTCTCTGGTCCCATTTCGGACCACTCCTTAGCACTGAAGGATATTGTGAATTCCTCCTGATATTCTGTTAGATCACCAGCTTGTTCTGCTTCGTTGACAGAAAATGTACTTCTCGATGAACAGAATCGTCATCCTCCCATTCTAAACTGCTGACTTCTTCAACTTCTGAAGATGTGGAAGAACTGTTCCTTTCATTTGGCCTTGTGTCAATCTCTAACGGGAGTTGTGCAACACAAATGCCCAGTAAAGAATGTAAACCATGCCTATTCATGCGCACATTTAGGTACAAGGCTTGCGGTGTTGTTCTGTATTCATCATTCATGGCATCACAGAGGCGCTTCCATACAATGTCATTTCTGGGAGCTATTCTTCCATTGCCCTTGTTAATAGCAGACTCTTCCGAAAGAAAAAAATGCTTGAGTTTTTCTATTGGGATCGACGCAGGCCTCGGCATCGTAGTTGCTCGAAAATCACAGTAACATAAACAAGGTTTTATTTTTGCAATCAAGCGGAAACCAAGTGATGAATGCACCCGACAACGAAAGCTTGAGAATACGTAAGTAAACCTTTCGCGACGCTACTTCATAAAATTATCAAAGTCCATCGAGATAAAGCTCGCCTATTAGTAATACAGTACCTAGCGTGCAACAAGGAAGTGATGATACGAACCTAGTGTCATTACACGGAACTAAATGTGACGCCAGAAAATGTAGCAGGTCTCTTCTGAGCAACCGCATTCTGAGTACGCAATACTACTTCTGCAGCTGCTGGAGGGGAGGCAGGTAATATAGAAGTTAAAGCAGCTGCCAGGAGTTTTAAGTTCATTTTGGAAGCACTGATATCCTAAGTGAAAATCCCCCATATATGTGGCGTCAGTTGAATAAACAAATACATCGCTCTTTCCACGTTTTACCAACACACAGCATAACAATTTTTCGGTTGCTGGATGTCCTACACATTGAAGCTATTCGGCCCTTTGGCTCCGAGTTGTAATACGATCGCTCTGCAATCGCCTTATCGGTGCACTGTGAAGGAAAGTGCGAGACCACATGGAGATTCCTCGTGTAGAATGTGGATCCTACAATTGTCGGTGGTTGTACTAAATGTAATTATAGCCTTGATGCTTTTCTTCATAGTAGCATCTGTAGAGATCGTTTTCCAAATTAAAATTTGTAAAAATTATTTGAGAAGCATCATGTCACAAAATAGGCTGCAGGAATTGTCACTGCATAGAAAGGCAGTTTTCCAAAAGATTGGACCTCAATGCTTAATAATTTCGCCAAAATGAAGGCTAGAAAGAAAGACTTTGTCCTAAAAACATGAAAATTTCCACTTATCGCATAAAAAAATGTTTTCCACGTGAATTTTAATCATATAATTGTAATTTATATCATATCTATATTATGTAGTTATATGGTACACTCAGTGCTCGAAGTGGCACAGAGCTACTGCCGGTATGGTGTAGACCATAGATCCACATAGTATAAATAGGAGGTTTCGAAAGAAATACATACCATTCCGTATAATTTTTTTTTGTATTGAAAAATTATTGTATATAATGTTAAAAACATTAATGTAAAAATTAAAAAAAAATGTCATTTGCCGATTTTTGCGTTAAAATTTGTGCTGTCATCCTAATTTCTTTACGTAGTTTGTGAAGGGTTTATAATTTATTACATACCGGGATGGTAAATAATGTTTTTTTAACTGCAAGTATGCTCACTTCCATTTTTGTTAACTACCGGTATGCCATACCGGCAAACTTCGAACACTGGGTATAGTACTCTTATATTTGTAAACATAACATACCTGCACATTGTATTTCCACACGCACTCTTTTTCTCCTTGCCTGCATTGAAGTTTTGTTGTACATGCAAATTAATATCTGCAGCTACGAAATCCATATTGCATTCTTGGAGTGTAGAATACTGAATTCCCTGTTTCTATACAACCATATCCAATAACGATCACTAAAGTCTCATAGCCGCCCCGGTGGCGCAGTGGTCTAAGGCGTTGGCCTCTGATCATTCGTCCGAAGGGGTCCGGGTTCGAATCCCGGTGAGGCATGGATGTTGTGTTTGTCTTACGGCACTGGCTCTCTCCCTTCCCTGGAACCAGTGACCCTAAATTAGGGACGGGCGACTGCTTATAGCCCATTGAGTTGCTCACGGTGGTCGTTAAACCTCCAATCAAAAAAAAAAAAAGTCTCATAGTTGTTAACCTTAAACATTTAAATATATTTTACCGAATTCGTTTCAATGCAATAAAACGTATATTCATGATTATGCATCTGACAGCTCACAGTGTTAAATCTGACTGGCTGATTGATAACCTTGCATTATGTACTTCTGTTCCAAAATTTATTTTAAAAGTTAAAACTACAGGGCTCAATAGGTAGTTCCTTTACTTTTCCAGACAGTCTACCTAACTTCCTGACACCACCATTTCCCTAAAATAAACACCGTGAAAAACACATTCTCCCTAGTGTCCGAAATCCTGGAAAAATTATTATGCTTAGGGGTGCTGAAATGAACTTTCCGGGGTTGCACAAGTGGTGCTAGTTACGCCACTGCGAATGCGCCGAGGTGTTTTGCAACTTCCCCCTCCCCCAACCTTGCTCGGCATGGCTGCTAGACTGGAAGCGATGATCCGCGCTGATTTGAATTCCTCTTCCTCGCGTTTTCGAAATGTTTTTGCTGAAAGCATTGCTTAACAAAGCAACAAAAAACTGTTTCTTTTCTTCCTTTACTATAAAAATGCAGGCTCCGGCAATTTCTTAGTTTATACAAGACAATCGCACGGAAATTTGCAACCTTGAACAAATAAAAGTTGCGTATAATGAACACGAAAACAGCTGGTTGTGTATAATGAACAGGAGTAAAAGTATGTAATGAACTGGAAAAAGATAGCACTGTGTTTACTTCGGAATTTCGAAAGATGACACTCTAAGAGCATGCTGGACAACCAAAGAGAACCATCGCCGGAGGGGCACATAACTCTCTTTTGTCTGTACAAAACTAGTACACCATTCTGGCAGTGTTTATTTTCGATATTGGAAATATGGCTCTCCAAGTACATGCTCGAGAGCCACAGAAGGAGAGTCAAAAAGTAGCACTTCAGGTGGTGTACAAAATTTTCTTTTGGGTGTACAAAACTGTACAAAACTAGGACAACACTCTAGCAGTGTTTTTTTTTCAATTTTGGAAAAGTGGCACTCCAAATACATGCTCGGGGGCCACAAAGGAGAGTCAAAAAGTACCACTTCCGGTGGTGTACAAAATTTTCTTTTGGGTGTACAAAACTGTACAAAACTAGGGCAATACTCTGGCAGTGTTTATTTTCGTTTTTGGAAAAGTGGCACTCAGCATGTTCTTGGAGTGCCACTTTTAGAGAGCCGAAAAGTACCACTTCCGGTGGTGTACAAAATTTTCTTTTGGATGTACAAAACTGTACAAAACTAGGGCAATACTCTGGCAGTATTTATTTTCGATTTTTGAAAAAGTGGCACTCCATCATGTACTTGAAGTGCCACTTTTAGAGAGCCGAAAAGTACCACTTCCGGTGGTGTACAAAATTTTCTTTTGGGTGTACAAAACTGTACAAAGCTAGTACAAAACTTTGGCAGTATTTATTTTCCATTTTTGAAAAAGTGGCACTGAGCATGTTCTTGGAGTGCCACTTTTAGAGAGCCGAAAAGTACCACTTCCGGTGGTGTACAAAATTTTCTTTTGGATGTACAAAACGAGTACAAAACTTTGGCAGTATTTATTTTCGATTTTGAAAAAGTGGCACTCCATCATGTACTTGAAGTGCCACTTTTAGAGAGCCGAAAAGTACCACTTCCGGTGGTGTACAAAATTTTCTTTTGGGTGTACAAAACTGTACAAAGCTAGTACAAAACTTTGGCAGTATTTATTTTCCATTTTCAAAAAGTGGCACTCCAGCATGTACTTGGAGTGCCACTTTTAGAAAAGCCGAAAAGTACCACTTCCGGTGGTGTACAAAATTTTCTTTTGGGTGTACAAAACTGTACAAAACTAGTACAAAACTTTGGCAGTTGTTATTTTCGTTTTTGAAAAAGTGGCGCTGAGCATGTTCTTGGAGTGCCACTTTTAGAGAGCCGAAAAGTACTACTTCCGGTGGTGTACAAAATTTTCTTTTGGGTGTACAAAACTGTACAAAACTAGTACAAAACTTTGGCAGTATTTATTTTCGATTTTGAAAAAGTGGCACTCCAGCATGTACTTGGAGTGCCACTTTTAGAGAGCCGAAAAGTACCACTTCCGGTGGTGTACAAAATTTTCCTTTGGGTGTACAAAACTGTACAAAACTAGTACAAAACTTTGGCAGCGTTGCTTTCTTATTTTGGAAAAGTGGCACTCCAAGTACATGTATCTGCTTTTATTTACCTGTAAAGTAGAATAATCATTTTTCACTTCATCAGCCCCTATATCTTCGTTAAATAGAACATTTCAAATGGATTTATTATGGCGTCTTTTACAAAATAAGCAGGCAACCGTTGACCGACATTTTTCTGCGATGTGGTTTAAACCCAAACAAACAAAGCAACGGCCAGAACTCTTTAATTTGTTTTTCTTTTCAATCAGCGAAACGGCCTCACAATCGTCACTTACATGACTCTCATCCGCACAGTATAAACATTGCTTAGGCTTAGTGGAAGATACTTGCGCAACCCTTCGAACAGGCTGATACATATTCCTTGTATTAGTGCTATATTTCTTTTCCTTATCTATGTCACAACATGGCCTACGAGGCTCAATAAATGATTCGCACTGCAATTGTTTTGCTTTTCCCCTGGATTCTATTTCCATTCTAATGAAGTCAAGGAGCTCATCAACGTTAAAACAGGATGTTTCGGTATGCCGACGACTAAACTCTGAAGCCAGGTCAGATGGAATAGCCTTTAGTATTACCGGGCACAACAAAATGCCATAAGTTCCTGTATGAACCTCTAATGACTTTAAACTTCTGATCTGAACTTGAATATTATCATACAACCTTCTCAAACCATGTACATCACTGGATTTATTTACAGAGCTTAAGTTTAACAGCCTATTCATGTGAGAATTGATTATCAGATCTTTACGACCAAATCTTTTCTTGCAGTAGTGCTATTGCTGCTTCGTAATTTTCATCGGATAGGGCAAATACTGCGATTGCATTCTCTGCCGATCCACCTAGATACGATTTCAAGTATGTGAATTTAAGGGTCTTACTTATGTTATTATTGTCATGAATAGCAGTTTTATATGTGTTCCAAAAATCCTGAAACATAGTGATTTCTCCGTAAAATTTAGTTATATTTATCGTCGGTAACTTAACTGCTAAGGTATTTGTCACAGAAACTGCTCCATTATTCACAGTGACGTTTTCAGAATTTCGTCCTATATAACCATTCCCATCTCGTTCTTTGATTTTCTTACTGGCTTTAAATTTGCATAACGTTATCTTAAATCAGTATATTCTTGGGAACTTTCAAATTCTTCCTCAAATTCTGTTAAATCATCAACTAGATTTTGTGCTAGTGTGTGATCTCTGTATTTTCTTATACGGGGGGAGTAGTTGTAGGGGAAGGGGGAAGTCGTCTCGCGTTCTGTTAAAAACAGGGGGAGGGGAGAAAAGATGAGCTAAGGGCCGCGGGTAGCCTAGTGGGCAACGTTCGTGACTGCAGCGGAAAGGACCTCAGGTTCGATCCCAGCAGGTACGAACGCTCGATCCACTAAATATCCGCCGTGCGTCGGATGGGCACGTTAAGCCGTCGGACCCCCGGGTACTGACCCCCGGTAATAAATAAGGGCGTTTTCCTCCCGCTTTCTACTTCGCTTCCGTGTCACTTTCCTATCGGGCACTCTAGCCCAAATCTCCTAGCTTCCTATTTCTAAGGGTTGTTTAAGACCTGGGGTCAGACACTTCTTTCCTAAAATCCTCTACACATGATCATGATCATGATAAAAAGAGGAGGTAGGTTTTTTCAAGCAGAGTGGTCTTTACTTTTATTTTATTCTTAATGTTTGTATACCTTGTAAATATGTATCTTTCTGTTTGGACGACTTACATTTCTGCAGATAAAATATTGTGCCTGAGCATGCGTAGACTGCTCGTCCTTTCTACTATCATCTATATAAGCTAAGGGGTCCGTGGTGCACCCCCAGTATTATTGCCACCTGAGGAAGAGACTCATGGAGTCTTGAAAGATCTAGTGAGAGTTTTTTAATGCAACTTCTATCAAAGTGATTTTAATACTCATTCAAGTTTTTATCTCAAGTTTTTTTCAGACCGCATGTATTGATTTGGTATCTATGTTGGCAGGATTATTACATTTGGATGATCATCGGAGAAGGCAATACTTTGCAAATCAGCCGAGGTCATATTCCGATACTGCCGTGCAAATGTAAGCCTTATCTGCCGATGCATCTTCGTTAGCATAGGTGAAGTGACCCTACGTCTGCATCGGATTCCCATACGCAAGAAGGGTTCGCTGAACTGTCGTTTTAGACACACTTCAGGTAGCCCCCTGGTTCATTCGGCCAGTGAGTTGCTCCACTGTAGCGTGTCGACTGACCCTCACGCATCTTCGCAGCCTACTTTCACCTCTCACATCAATGGTGCCATTTCGCCAATCACGATATACTTTAATTACACCAGCACGCGAACAGTTCACAAACTGCACTGTTTCAGAAATACTGCTACCCTTAGCCCGAAGGCCGATAAAATAACTTTTTGCAAATCTGATAAACCGCTCCTTTTATCCATGACAGCAACGAGTGATATGTTTTCAGATTGCCTATAGCACACCTTGTATACCCTCCAAGTCAGCTCATGACACGTGCCTTCTTACATTGGCTACACGCTGTTGACGTCAAAAGTAGGAGGTGGTCACAATAATGTGGACTTAACTGTGTAATACATACACACACATATAATATATACACTGAAGAACAATTGAATTAGAGACAGCTGGAGTAATGCAAATGTGGCGCTGTGGGCGGCCCTGTAAACGGAAACGACATGACGCATGTAGCAATCCCACAATATAAGGAGTGATGCGACGGGAATCAGTAAGAGTCGGCCGCGGTATGGGTAAGACGAAGGATCAAAGCGCATTCGATCGTGGGCAAATTGTCGGGGCCTGACGAATGGGTCACTCCATCTCGGAAATCGTGCAGGCACTAGAATTTTCACCAGCCACTGTGTCACGGGTGCACCGTGAGTACATCGATTCCGGTAAAACCCTCCCTGCAAGGGCCACCTGCCGTGGACAACAGCGTGTGGATGAGCGGGGTAATCGTCGGCTTGCTCGCATTGTAATAGCGGATAGACGGGCCAGAGTGCAATAAATCACTCGGCAATTTAACGCTGGTGCACAAAAACGTGTACGCAGCCACACCATCCAGAACCATCTCCTCGCTATGGGGTACAGAAGTCATCGTCCCACGAGGGTACCGCTGCTGACCGCACATCACAGGGTGCAAAGATTATCATGGGCGCGGGAACATCGCCACTGGACCCTAGACATATGGAAAAATGTTGCCTGGACTGATGAGTCGAGATTCACGTTGGTACATGCGGATGGCAGGATACGAGTACGGCGCAAACCACGTGAAGCGATGGATCTTTCTTGCCAGCAGGGTACTCTTCAAGCTGGTGGGGGTGGCATTCTCGTCTGGGGACTGTTTACGTGGACTGAAATGGGACCCCTGGTACGTGTGACATCGTCTCTCATATGTCAACGTTACCGCGATATCCTGGACGACCATTTGCTCCTGTTTGAGGGTCTTCAACATCCCACTGGGGACCTCATCTTGCAACAAGACAATACAACGTGCCATCGCTCCCGAATTGTATCCGAATGGTTGGATGAACACTCCACCGACGTGACCTCGCTTCCTTGGTCAGCTAGGTCACCTGACTTCAATCCCATCGAGCACATCTGGGATGCCATCGAGAGAGATGTTCGAGGCTCTGACGCCTTCTATCAAATCTTCGTGAACTGTGGGAGCTTGTTCAGGGGTCGTGGATCCGTATGGCTTCCCAACGTTTCCGGTGTCTTGTCGAGTCCATGCCGAGACGAATCGCCACCGTCATCAGGGCGAAAGGTGGTGCTACGCGTTAATAGACAGGTATCTCTAATTCAATTGCTCTTCAGTGTATATATATATATGCAAAGTCAGGTGATGCGCAACATATCGCCTCTCCTTGACAAATGTCCACACCGCCTTCTCGTGGTGCATCCTGTTCCCACTAAAGGGGCTCTGACAACCGCCAGTAGCGGTATAACTATACCATCGGGATTAGAGGAAATGCTATCCCACACTCACCAACCCTCTTGGCCAGCGTGGTGAGTTATGGCCAAAACCCCTCAAAGATGCTTACACAATTTCAAACTTGGCCCTCAGTCTCCGGCAGCTGGAATGTACCTGGCCAAGGCAGCGGCCAGTGCGACATGAAGGCAGAGGGTGCTAAGAATCACCGGACGACCGGACTAGGCTGCCATTTGATGCTGACCTTGGTTACTTACAACCAGCGCTCCCTATCTTCTGATTCAAGGCTTCTTGAATTGGAAGAGGAACTACAAAGGATCAAGTGGGACATCGTCGGGCTAAGTGAGGTAAGGAGAAGATCTCATTAAACTGAAAAGTGGACTTATCTTCTATTATCGTAGGACAGATACTGGCAGAACTAGTGATGTTGGATTTATAATAAACAACTAACGGAAGGATAAAGTAGTTGAAGTTGAAAGTTCCTCTGACAGAGCTGCACGACTCGTTACCCAACTCTCCAGAAGATAACCAGGCCCAGATTATTCAAGATTATGCACCCACCACAAGTCACCTTGAAGAAGAAATTGAAGAATTTTACGAGGAAATTCGGAATCCAAATAACAAAGCCAAGCAGCACTTGAAGATCATTATGGGTGATTTCAATGCAAAAGTAGGGCAACAGCAACAGAATGAAACTTCGGTTGGTAAATTCGGTTACGGGAACAGAAATCAACTTGGAAATAGTCTCGTAGAATTTGCAGAAGCAGAAAGGTTTTTCATCGTGAACTTCTTTTTCAAGAAAAGGCCACACAGGAAATGGACACGGAGACATCCGAATGGGACGACAAGTGTAATTGATTTTGATATGTGTAACAAAAAATTCGTCATTCAACACTGCAGTGTGCTAAACAAGTTCAACACAGGTAGTGACTATAGATTGGTGAGATGTAAGATGCACCTCAACACTAAACTGGAACGTGGCAAACAAAATATATTGACATGACCAACCTTAAAAAACACCATAACACCTTCAAGTTGGAACTGAGGAACAGATTCTCTGCTTTAGAAGGCCTAACATCGGAAGAAGTGGATATTTCTGAAGTTAACAGAGAACTCACCAAGGCTCTTATGGAAACAGCAAAAAAAAAAAAAAAAAAATAGGTGGTACGAAGAACAAGTTACATGTGAAGAAAAGTTCAGGAAAAACAAAAATGTTGATACAAAAGAGAAGGGAGATGAGGACAAATAAAGACGTAACTTCCAACGTGGAATATATAGAGATGCAAGACAGTGTGAAAACGTATCACTGGCTACAGCACTATAGATCATATCCATGTACTGAGACAACTAATTGAAAGAACAAGGGAATATGAACTCCCATTATGCATGGCTTTTATTGACTATGAAAAGGCCTTCGATTCCGTGAAACCATCAGCAGTAACGTGTTATTAATAATGCTAATTATGCATCTTTGAAATCCTGCGGTATTGAAGATGCATAAATTAGCATTATTAATAACATCTATGAAAATGCAAGTGCAAAGGTTCGGATATTTGAGGATACAGCACAAATAAGAATTGGAAAGGGAGTCCGAGTGAGACAAGGTGACGCCATATCTCCCAAGCTCTTTAATGGCACATTGCAAAATGTCTTTCAATTATTGAACTGGGAAAACAAAGGGATAAAGTTTAATGGAGATTACTTAACTCACCTTCGTTTTGCTGATGACGTAGTCATCTTTGCAACTACCCCTTCAGAACTGCAGAGTATGATCCAAGAACTTGCTGACAAGAGTAAATTGAGATTAAAAATGAACTTTCAGAAGACAAAAGTGATGTACAATGCTTTTACAAGAAACGAAGATTTATCGATTGATGGAGAAAAGCTTGAGACAACCGATTCCTACATTTATCTTGGGCAGCAGATATCAAATGAGGGTCATATTGATGAAGAAATTAATCGGCGTATAAAACTTGGATGGGGAGCATTTGGAAGAAACAGTACAATTTTTAAGAGCAGAGTATGCCATTATGTCTCAAAAGAAAAGTGTTTAATGAATGCATCCTGCCACTGCTTACGTATGGAGCAGAGACATGGACCTTAACTAAAAAAGACATACAAAGACTGCAGACAACTCAAAGAAGCATGGAGAGATGGTGTAACTAGGAAAGATAAGAAGAGGAACTTGTGGATAAGGAAAATGACAGGAGTGGACGACATCATGACCAGAGTGAAATCACTGAAATGGCAATGAGCTGGACATGTTGCCAGAAGAACGGACCACCGATTGAGAACCGAAATTTTAGACTGGATTCCCAGGGACAGGAAAAGACCCAGAAAAAGACCTCATGGGAGATGGATGGATGAAATTCGAAGGTATGCTGGAGTGACATGGAGGAGGCAGGCCCAAGACAGACAATTGTGGAAGAAATTTGGGGAGACCTTCATCCAGCAGTGGATTGATAATGGTTGATGATGATGATATAAATTTATAAACATTACGGTTCAGATTCTGAAAATAAAATACAGAAAGAACCCTTTTTATTTTTCTTGAAAAATGTTCTGTTTTCAAGTTACATTAATGTAAAAATAGTTTTTCTGTATACCGGATGCGATCAAGTTTCTTAAGTCAATTTAGCTTCCGTTTGTTGATGTACTTGACATTTGCTCCAACATGAGGCCTGAGAAGAAAGAATTCTCTGTGACGTTCAATTACTTACCAGGGAGGAATTGTTCTGCGGTCCTCAGCAACATAATATATCTGCATGGAACGGGAATGTGATCTTTGTCAGAAGCTAATATGATGGTTTTTATTAGTGATGGCGGGCACAGCTATGTAAAGCATCAAACAATTACTTCAGCAGTACATGACAAAATATTCTATTCTTGCAGTTACTTGAAACTTTGCCATTCTTGTATATAAGGCTCGGCAGTAAAGTAAGCTGTCTGAAATTTTGTGCGATTTTTGCATAAGCGGCACATACTGGACCAGCTTAAAGCGTGAGTTGCTTTTATTAAATAATATTTTTTATATTGCTCTTTTTGGGGGACGGGGAAATCAAAACGAGTTTTGCTTTAGTGTTTTCGTTTAGTTTAACGACCCTTCATTAATAGTGAGAGCCACTCGCGCACCCACACGAGGGAGGGGGGGGGTTGAGGCTTAAGCAGTCCCAAAGAGATTAAGAACGACGTATATCAACACTTTTATCTATCTATCTATTATATACTATATTGACAAAAGTCACCGGACACCTAGCGGAGAAACACAACATAGCATTTATTGATACATCTGTACGGTGGCGGTCCACCTTTGGCCTTAATTTAATGTATGCACTGACCCTTCGAGACATGCTTTCGACAAGGTTTTGAAACACAGCGATAGGTATGTGCTTCCATTCAGTATATAATGCTGCCGCTAACTTTTGCTTTGTAGTAGGCCTTGGTTCCAAACTTCTTATGCGGCGCTCTAATTCATCCCATAGGTGCTCTATGGAATTAAGATCAGGGGTCTTTGCTAGACAGTCCACACACGATACGGAATTATCGTCAAACCACGCCGTAACCGTCCCTGCTTTATGGCTCGGTGCATTATCCTGCTTGTACCAACAAGGCTCAGTTCCATAGTATTGCCACAAAGTTGGTAGGGCATAATTGTTAAGAAACAGTACACTGTGGTAAATAGCGTTCCCCCGGCTGCAGCTATACCCACACATGGCCACGAGGCTGATGGATCGTGTATCTGGATTCATCAGTCCATAGTACCCGTTTCCATTGATCTACGGTCCACGATAAATGTTCTCTACACCATGATAAACGACGAGTAGCATTCCGAGTGGAGATGAAAGGCTTATGAACAGCCGCACGACCACGGTAACTCATGGAATGAAGTTCTCTGCGAATGGTACGTGTACATACCGAGGTTCCATTATTTTTAGTCACCTGTACATTAAGGTCTTGAGCAGGTTTCCGTTAATTAGCTATAACGACTCTCCTGAGGCTTCGACGTCCTCTATCAATGATTTTCTTTGGTCTGCCAGTACGGTTTGCTTCACCAGGCACGCCATGTGTCTTCCACTTAGTCAGTACATCCAAAACAGGTGACTTGGGTATGTTTAAACGCCTCTCGGGTTCTCTTATGGACAACCCACTAATATAACACCCCACAATCTTTCGTTTCTCAAAGTCAGTTATCTCCCGCAGCGACATTTTCACTCAACCTCGCAGTGCGATATGATCGCGGTCAGCTTCAGGCTTGTTTTTATACCGTTTGCAGCTGTACCGCGCATCTTAACAACGCAGCGGATCCGTTCATTTGCTTTTGAAGGGGTGTCCGGGACTTTGGTCAATATAGTGTGTATATATATGTATTATATATTATTCTTTCGATTGGGAGTTTAACCCCCACCACCGTGAGAACCTCAATGGGCTGTCAGCAGTCTTCCGTCCTTAATTTAGGGCCACTGACTCCAGGGAAAGAAGATAACCAGTAACGTCAGACAAACACAACATCCATGCCTCACAGGAATTCGAACCCGGATCCTTCACTCAATCACACTCACACAACACATCTTCAAAAGAAAACACCGAACAATTATGGGATAGTGTGTTTTAATTTTTTAATTATGGACAGCAGTTTTGGGATAGTGTGGATTTAACATATTTTCTTATCTATTTATTCATTGTGATATACAGTATATACACTATATTGACAAAAGTCACCAGACAACCCTTCAAAAGCAAATGAACGGATCTGCTGCGATGCGCGGTCAGCTGCAAACGGTATAAAAACAAGCCTGTAGTTGACCACGATCATATGGCGCTGTGAGGTTGAGTGAAAATGTTGCGGCGGGAGAGAACTGACTTTGAGAAAGGAAAGATTGTAAGGTGTTATATTAGTGGGTTTCTATAAGAGAAACCCAGAGGTGTTTAAACATACCCAAGTCAACTGTTTTGGATGTACTGAATAAGTGGAAGACACATGGCGTGCCTGAAACAGCAAAACGTACCGGCAGACCAAAGAAAATCAGTGATAGAGGACGTCGAAACCTAATGAGAGTCGTTACAGCTATTCAACGGAGTGCTCCACAAGACCTCAGTGTGCAGGTGAGTAAAAATGCTGGAACCTCGTATGTACACGTACCATTTGCAGAGAACTTCGTTCCATAGGGCTCATAAGCCTTTCATCTCCACTCGGAATGCTACTCGTCGTTTAGCATGATGTAAAGAACATTTATCGTGAACCGTACATCAATGGAAACGGGTCCTATGGACTGATAAATCTAGATACACGATCCATCAGCCTGATGGCCGTGTGTGGGTATGGCAGCAGCCGGAGGAATGCTATTTACCACAGTGTAGTGTTCCTACGGTCAAGTTTGGGGCTGGCAGTGTACTCGTGTGGGGGTGGTTTTCTTGGTGCGGTTGCGTCCCATTGGCTATCGTGGACAAACCTGTTAACCAGCACGTCTACCCCGATATTCTGGACAACTATGCCCTAAAAACTCTGTAGTAATACTATGGAACCGAGCCTTGTTGGTACCAGCAGGATAATGCACCGAGCCATAAAGCAGGGACTGTTACGGCTTGGTTTGACGATAATTCCGTATCGTGTGTGGACTGTCCAGCAGAGACCCCTGATCTTAATCCCATAGAGCACCTATGTGATGAATTAAAGCGCCGCATAAGAAGTTCGGAACAAAGGCCTACTACTAAGCAAAAGTTAGCGGCAGAATTATGTACTGAATGGAAGCGCGTACCTATCGTTGTGTTTCAAAACCTTGTCGAAAGCATGTCTCGAAGGGTCAGTGCATACATTAAGGCCAAAGGTGGACCGACACCGTACTAATGTATGTCAATAAATGCTTTGTTGTGTTTCTCTTCTAGGTGTCCAGTGACTTTTGTCAATATAGTGTATATAGTGTATACAAACACAGCATCCATATCTCAATTTGAATTTGATCCCAGACCTCTTCACATTACTCATGTTTGTCAAACTTCAATATAATTTGTCGCCTACTTCACTGGTAAAAGATGAAAACACTGTGTCGACTTTCGTCGCCCGTCTCTAAGTTAGGGACACTGGTTCCAGGGAAGGGAGAAAGCCAACGCCTTAAAACATGCACACCACCCATTCCTACAAATCATTCAAAGTCAGATTGTTCAACATTTGGGGTAGAACCGTAAGCCTCGCTGTTTCGAATTTGCCTGTAACTTTATGGGTTCCCTAGATAATGACTACATTTCCTCACATTCCAGTGATGAGTCGACATTTAACGTATGAGAAGCAGTTGATAGACATAATGTGCACATACTTGGTTCGGAAAACCCACATGACTCGCAAACTCACTTTCGCGATAGCTCCAAAGTTAATATTTGGCGTAGGCTTATGCACGACAGCATTATTGGTCCTTTTGTTTTCGAGGAAAAAGTTAACATTGCAATGTGTACTTTGATACGCTGCAAAATTTTGCCATGCCATAAGTCAGACCTTCAACCAGATGTAATCTTCCAACAAGACGGAGCTCCTCCCCACTGGAGAACAAATTTCGCTGTTCGCGACTACTTGGATACTGTGTTCTCGGGACGCAGGATTGGCCGAGATGGCCCGATTTCATGGCCAGCCCGTTCACCTGTTTTAATGTCATTGGTTGTTGTTATAGGGATTTGTCAAAGACAGTGCACCCAGAACAAAGATGACTAATTTAATGGTCCTAAAGGAATGATTCGAAAGCTCTATTGCTGCTGTTGATATGGATTTGGTACAACGCACATTGCAAGAAATTGGGTACAGGTTCTATTTTTTTTAATTGGGGGTTTAAATACCACCGTGAGCAACTCAGTGGTTTATAAGCAGTCGTCCGTCCCTAATTTAGGGCCTCTGGTTCCAGAAAAGGAGAGAGCCAGTGCCGTAAGAGAAACACAACATCCATGCCACCCCACTACGCCAGCGGGGCGGCGGGTTAAGGTTCGACATCCGCCATTCAACTAAGGGGGCACATATAGAAGTGTGTATTAGTTTGCGTCATTTATATCATAAAAATCTTTAGATGATTACCTTTCAAACGCAGCAGATCTTATGTCTGCAAGTGGTGTAGTTATTTTTTAATAATTTTCTAAGAATAGACGAATGATAGCAAACGTACTAATATAGAAAACTGATAGCAAAACTTACTATAATTTGTGAGTGCTGCTTCTTGCATTCAGCTAAAAGAAATTTGTATTGATTCAGTGGTAAATATTGAGCAAATGAATTTTGGTTACCATTCATAGATAATACCTGGATATAGGGCAGTGTCTGCTTGTTTCAGCAATATCGTGTGTTCTTCACGCATTGGATGAATAAAATCACTGGCCAACAAGTTTTACTTTTTTCTCGGCTGACTAAGATCAGACACTTGTTTTTTAACTAATTTTGGTACGCTGATTTCAGATATGACACTCATTTTTTTGTATCATGTCAAAGTTTTTGAACTATCGCATTCTGTGTTTATCGCTATGATCTTACATGGCTCAAACTTTTCATCACACAATTTACGCGGGATTTGCTGATAAAAATTTGAAAAAATTATAAGTAATGCACCACTCGATCCTTATGTTATGAAAATTGTTCTCACTCAAATAATTTGCATAGCGAGTAAAATAATGGAGATTATTATTATTGTTAAAAACTATTTTTTAAAGTCATCATCATCATCATTGTCAACCATTATCAATTCACTGCTTGACGAAGATCTACCCAAGTTTCCTCCACAACGGTCTGTCTTGTTCCAGTCTCCTCCATGTCACTCCCGCATACTTTCGAATTTCATCCACCCATCTTCCATGTGGTCTTCTTCTGGGTCTTTTCCTGTCCCTTGGAATCCAATCTAAAATTTCGGTTGTCCATCGATGGTCTGTCCTTCTGGCAGTATGTCCAGCCCATTGCCATTTCAGGGATTTAACTCTGATCATGATGTCTTCCACTCTTGTCATTTTTCGGATCCACGAGTTCCTCTTCTTATCTCTCCTGGTTACACCAAGCATGCACCTCTTCATGCTTCTTCGAGTTGTCTGCAGCCTTTGTATGTCTCTTTTAGTTAAGGTCCACGTCTCTGCACCATACGTAAGCACTGGAAGGATGCATTGATCAAACACTTTTCTTTTAAGACATAATGGCATATTGCTCTTGAAAATTATGCTGTTTCTTCCAAAAGCTCGCCAGGCAAGTTTTGTACGCCGATTAATTTCTTCATCAATGTGATTCTCACTTGATATCTGCTGTCCAAGATAAACGCACGTGTCTGTTATCTCCAGCTTTTCTCCATCAATCGATAAATCTTCATTTCTTGTAAAAGCATTGAACATCACTTTTGTCTTCTGAAAGTTCATTTTTAATCCCACTTCTTTACTATTGTCAGCAAGTTCCTGGATCATACTCTGCAGCTCTGATAGGGTAGTTGCAGTAAGGGTGGCTATTTTTTGACACGCTTTGTATTTGATTAAAACTTCTGTGACTGCCAGGAAAGCCTCCAAGCATTTGTTTAATAGTTAGAGTAGCTCATGATTGTTATTATATGACTAGTGGCCCGATACCAGCAAACAGAAGGCGTGCCTTCTTCCCGCCAACTCTCCCTCTTCTCCCGCTGCCTTTAGTAAATATACGATGTCATCGCTCTGTCCACGTTATTTTATAAACAACGAATAGCAACTGAAAAATTGTTTACCCGACAACGCTGGGATCAAATCCCAGATCTCTCGATAACTAGCAGAATGCGTTCGCTTTACGCTACGGTGCCAACAATTCACAGCGCTATTTGTGGTTTTTCAGTCAGCATCTGACTACACAAATACATATTGATGGGCTCAGCAACTGATGTGTCGCCATCTAGTGGCATTCAACAAATCAAGCTGTTTAATTACAGCTGATAAATCCAAAGGGCGATAGAAATGGTGAATATATTTCAAACGTAAATAGAGAAAAAATCATCCTTTAGTAGATAGAGAAAAAATCATCTTTTCTCCTCGCAACATCAAACTTGATATCATGAAAAAGCTTAGATGTAGAAGGTACCTACTCTAAGTACATTTGTGAAAAATTACCACGAATAAGTTATGAAAAAAATAAAAGCAGGTGTTTTAACGGGTCTGAAATTAAATCTCTGATGAAAGATCTGCATTTCACTAATGCTATGAATAATATTGAGGAAGATGCACGGAATTAATTTGTTACTGTAGCTAATACATAATTTCCTAGAGAACAAAAAAAGCTGAAAATTACAAAGATATTGTCGAGACATTTCTGTAACATTTTCACCGCCTTGGCGCATAAAACTTCAGTTTCTAAACAGCCGTCTTGATGGATTTCCTAAGAATCTACACTGTTAAAAATCTGCGGTAGTTTGCACCAAAAAGTGGTACTGCACCAGCTGCACCATTTTCTGAGTAAAGATACACCACTGTGTGGTGCAAACAAAACCCAACAACATGGTGCAACTTTGCACCACGGTATGGTACGAGGTTGCACTACATCACGGTGCAAGGTTGCATCAAGTTGTTGGTTATCTTTGCACCCCACAATGGTGTATCTTTTTTTAACAAGTGGTGCAGCTGGTGTAGCACCACTTTTTGCTGCAACCTTCCACAAAAATTATAACCGTTTAGGTGATGTGAGTGATGAACAAAGTGAAAGGTTTCACCAAGATTTAAAAATAATGGAAAAGCGATACCAAGGAAGGTGGGACGCTCATGTGATGACCGATTACTGTTGGAGTATTAAAAGAGACTGCCAGAGTATGGAGCACTCAAGGAAATCTTCCAAGCGAAAATTTCTTCCATGAGAACGAGAGTGATTTATTCATTGAAGGTTATGCTATTATATTTGTCTGCTAGTCGATTATATTTTAAAACATATCATACGATTCTTAATCAATAAATTTGTTTACCTCATAAACCGTTAGTCCGAGATACCCTTATAACGAATTGAATTTCTCCGTCATTTTTGGTCTACGCCGGGATTCGAACCCGAGTCCGCTTATTCCGGACCAAGTCACTCTACCAATTGAGCTACGCGGACGTTTTATTCTGATTCCTATCTGCCTTTATGTCGTGTGCGTCCTTCTGGCAGGTACGTCACATCTCCTGGTACGTTGCATCATCTCCCCCTTATTTTTTTTTTTTTTTATTTTTTTTCGAAGTGCTGGAGAAGGGATTCTCTTATTTTTCCTATCTCGCGGTGTGGAAATAACATCACACCATTGCGAGATTTTGAACGGTCGGGTCATCCGGATAGTTCGGGCGCCATTATAACGAATTGAATTTCTCCGTCATTTTTGGTCTACGCCGGGATTCGAACCCGAGTCCGCTTATTCCGGAACAAGTCACTCTACCAATTGAGCTACGCGGACGTTTTATTCTGATTCCTACCTGCCTTTATGTCGTGTGCGTCCTTCTGGCAGGTACGTCACATCTCCTGGTACGTTACACCCTCTTTTTGCCAATTTGTGGACATTCAAAGTTCTTTAGAGCAAAAACTTGACGTGATAGGCAAAAACCAATATGAGTTTTGGTTTCAGCACATAAAAATATTAGGGGTATGCAAAAGTTTCTGCCACTCCCGCTAGCTGGCGCTGTTGGGGTCTATCCTGCCGGCGACCCGTACTGTCAGTTCATACACGAAGCCAAGCATGGCGGCCGATCAAGTTCATTTGGCGGCACTGTTTGCTATTCATGTTTAATTTAGAGAAAAGTGCGAGTGAAGCATACGGTTCAATATGTCAGGCTTATGACGAAACGATTATGAGTGAGCAGACGTTTCGAGAATGGTTTGCTAGGTTTAAGAAAGGTGATCTGAGCTTGGAAGACAAGCCACGTGCAGGTAGACCGCAGACGAGGAATTGGAATCGCTGTTGCAAGAGGATGCCCCACAATCGACCACGCAACTAGTGGAACGTTTGAAAGTGGCTCAATCAACGGTGGTACAGCGGCTTACAGGCCTTGGGGAAGATCCAGAAGATTAGTAATTGGGTTCCGCATACTTTAACGGAGCGTAATATTGGTCAACGATTGGGCATCTGCATGTCGTTGCTGAACATGTTTCAAGGGAAGAATTTCCTGTGGAAGGTTGTCACCGGGGATGAAAAATGGGTGTATTGCGACATTCCCGTACGCAAGCGATCCTGGGTTGACCCAGGCCAGCCGTCAACATCCACTGCAAAACAGGATATCCACGGGGAAAAGGTGCCGTTGTGTGTGTGTGGTGGGATATGCATGGAGTGCTGTACTCAGAACTGTTGAAACCGGGCGAAACAAACATTGCACAACGATGTAGCGATCAGTTGATGAAACTGAAAGCCGCAATCAAGCAAAAACGCCCATGGGCATGTAAAGGACGCCACCCAGTCATCCTATTATACGATAATGCCAGACCACAGGTCGGTGCCACCACGAAATCAACCCTTGAGCAGTTACACTGGGAGGTTTATGCCGAGCCCAGCTTACTCCCCGGACATTGCAGCCTCATACTTTCATCTGTTTCGCTCTATGCCCTACAGCAGTTCACCACAGTTCCAGAGGTGGAAAATGTCGTCACTGCGTTCTTCAGCTCAAAACCCGAGTCCTATCAGAGGGGCATTCATTTGTTGCCTGAAAAATGGCAAAAGGTCATTGATGCTAAGACCAATATTTCGTTGAATAAATGTGTACTGGTTTTCTGATTGTTCTTGTCTCCTTTCTCCTTAAAACGGCGGATACTTTTGAATACCCCTAATACGTTAAAACAAAGTCTCCGATGTAAGTCAGCAAAAATGGTGTGTTGTGAATAGGTACCGCTCGTCATCCAAAGCAGGAATCTGGTGGATCTCCAGTTTTCTCATAAAGGTTATGTGATCGTATCAGGCCGTGTAATATGAGAGTGAAGTTACAAACGGAGGTAACTCGCATCTCTGATGTCATGGCCTTGCAGTTTCTGGACGGCCTTGGCTCAGCCAAAGAGGATGTGATAGCGTCCGTCAACTGCCGAATGTTCGCTAGAGGTGGATATCTGTTGTGAATAGCTCTCTTATTTCATCATCAACAACCATGGGAAGATACCCGTAGGTGTCTGGTGCCATGAGGCATTAGATTTCATTCGTTTTACATTGTTCTACTAACAAGGCATCGACACTCAGTTGGTAAACGCAGGCAGCCTTGGGAAGGGTATCCAAGAACAAAGTGCGTCCGTGGCCGACTCTAGAGGGAACCACCTACACATTCGTGTCCCTAAACACGAGAAGTCTGTGGAAAACACCGGAAAAACAGCAGTCTATATGGACGGCATGACCAGGAATCGAACATCCGTCAGAAGCGTCTGCCTTTCACACAGTGCACAGCATCTTAACCAACTGCGCTATGCCCGTGGTCTCGTTTACTTAAATGTGTTTTTTTATATTCAAGGGTATATACACTGACGGAAAAAAAATCCCAACACCACGAAAAAGTAGTTGTAGAGGATTGAAATGGCGGCAATACATTTATATAGGTAACATATTTAATCGATTAAGGTTTCAAGATCACAGCTTATTGCAAGCGCGAGAAGAGCCATTTTAAATGTGAAATGCTGGTACATTAATAACCAGTGTAACCGCTAGAATGCTGAATGCAGCACGCAAACGTTCATGCATTGTGTCGTACAGGTGCTGGATGTCAGTTTGTGGGATGGAGTTCCATGCCTGTTGCACTTGGTCGGTCAATACAGGGACGGTTAATGTTGGTTGGGGGTGACGCTGGAGTTGTCGTCCAATGATGTCCCATACGTGCTCGATTGGTGAAAGATCTGGTGATCTAGCAGGCCACGGCAACATGTCGACACTCTGTAGAGCATGTTGGGTTACAACAGCGGTATGCGGGCAAGCGTTATCCTGTTGGAAAACACCCCCTGGAATGCTGTTCATGAATGGCAGCACAACAGGTTGAATCACCAGACCGACGTACAACTGTGCCGTCAGGGTGCGTGGGATAACCACGAGAGTGCTCCTGCTGTCATAGGAAATTGCACCCCAGACCATAACTCCAGGTGTAGGTCCAGTGTGTCTCGGCCGCAGACAGGTTGGTTGCAGGCGCTCACCTGGCCTCCTTCTAACCAACACACGGCCATCACTGGCACCCAGGCAGAACCGGCTTTCATCAGAAAACACAACAGATCTCCACTCCGTCCTCCAATGAGCTCTAGCTTGACACCACTGACGTCGCAAACGGAAGTGGTTTGGAGTAAGTGGAATGCACGTTACAGGGCGTCTGGATCGGAGCTGTCCTTCAAGTAACCGATTTGTAACAGATCGTTGTGTCACTGTGGTGGCAACTGCAGCTCGAATTGCTGCCGCAGACGCGGTACGATGCGCCACGGCCATACGCCGTACACGGCGGTCTTCCCTCTCAGTAGTGACGTGGCCGGCCGGAACCCGTTCTTCTTGAGGCAGTACCTTCCCTTGACCAGCGCTGCCAACAGTCATGCACAGTGGCTACATTCCTGCCAAGTCGTTCTGCAATATTGCGGAAAGAAAATGCACCTTCTTCGTAGCCCTATTACACGACCTCGTTCAAACTCCGTGAGCTGTTGATAATGGCTTCTTCGTCTTCTTAAAGGCATTCTTGACTAACATCAAGACACTACGTCGAATCTCAACGATAACTAACGCTCACGAACGTTACAGCGCGTATTTACAGCAGACCTGCTTTGCATGTTCCGAGGGCGCTACTAGCGCCAAACGTATGCGCCGAGCGCGAAATTTGCATAGACGTCATCTTACAGATGTACTCTCACCGCCTACCAACTGTCGTTTATCTAACACAACCCCTTCTTGGTGTTGGGGTTTCTTTTCCGTCAATGTATATATATATGTGTGTGTGTGTGTGTGTGTGTGTGTGTGTTAGTAATTTAAGTAGTTTTGCCTTTTTGGTGCCACAATTCTTAATTGTTACTTATTCGTACTTATGTTCTCTATTCTCGTATAAATCGAGAAAGGTCATGAGACACTGCCACACACGTGTTTTTTGTGTGTGATCGTAAGCCATTTTAAAGAGGTTGGCATTAATTCTCTAAAAGAGTGAAATTTGCTTAACTACAAAGTGCACATTTGTGTTACACGTAATACACTGAAAGTGCCAAAAGTCATGGAATAATAGTAAGCAAATTTTTACCTGGCGCTGCCGTTGTATAAAAGCTTCGACGCACGCCACGATTTTTATCAGTTGCGATGTGTAATCTCGTGAGCCACGTTGAACAACCGCCAGTAGGATTATGGCAAGCCAACGTGAATTATCGGAGTTTGAACGAGGCATGGTAGTGGGAGCCAGACGGATGGGACATTCAATTTCTGAGGTTGTGCGAACATTCAACGTTCCTGGATCCACGGTGTAACGTGTGTACCGAGAATACCTCATGGAAAAGCATTACTACCAACTGTGGACAGCGCAGTAGTCGACCACGGGTGCTGAATGACCGTGACCAGCGGCGTCTGACCAGGATGGTCCATGCTAACAAACAAGCGGCACTGGCTCAAATAACACCCATATTCAATGCAGGAGGTACCAGAGACACATCCATCAGGTCAGTACAGCGTAATGTAGCGTCCATGGGGTATGGGAGCAGAAGACCCACCAGAATGCTTTTGTTAATACCATGACATCGGACACAGCGATTCACCTGGGCTCGTGAACACTGTAATTCCTGGACCCTGGAAGACTGGCAGCATGTGGCGTGGTCCGATGAGTCACACTACGAGTTGTTATGAGCTGATGGTAAGGTTCGAGTGTGGCGCAGACCCCATGAGGCCATGGACCCAAGCTGTAAACAAAGCACTGTGTAAGCTGGTGGTGGTTCCATACATGTGTGGGGTGTCTTTATGTGGCACGTTTTGGGTCCTCGTAAGCACGTCATTAACCGGTAATCGCTTTGTTGCTGTGCTCCGTGATCATTTGCAGTCCTTCATGGACTTCATGTACACCAACAATGATGGTATTTTCCAGGCGGGCAATGCACCATGTCATAGAGCCCAAGTTGTCCAAAATTGGTTCGAGGAGCATTCTGGACAATTCCGACGGATGGTGTGACCACGACGTTCCTCCGACATTGAACCCAATGGAGCACTTATGGGACGAGGTGGAAAGGTCCATTAACACCCAAGGTCCTTCACCTACAAACACCAAGTTTCCATGCTGTGGGCGTCTGTTGAGACGACATGGATCAATATGTCTCCAGAAATCTTCCGACCACTTGTGGAATTGATACGACGTCGTGTTTCTGCACTTCGCTGGGCTAGAGGAGGTCCTACACGATGCTAGATACGTATCCCATGAATTTTGGCACTTCAGTGTAAAGTGTAGTAGTTTTGGTTTTACGAAAAACACCCAGGGATTCCAAAGAATTTGAATTAATGAAACGTCCATAAAAGCTCATTAATAATATGGAATTTAATTGAAATTAATAGATTTCTTTCAGGGGACCCCAAGTTTTTCGGGTACGCCACTGAGAAGGATGCGGGTTCGAGCCCCGTCATCGGGAAATTTTTGTTTAGCTACAACTTAATTACCACCACTACAAAATATTCCGCTTTAAGTTCCGTGACTTTTCGAACGCCGCGTAGAGCAGATAATTAAGCACCGAAAAGTCATAGCATGGCCATCCGTCACTTTTGTTGCTACGATAAATGTAGCGTGTAGCGATAAAATCTTTATCTTCCAAGAACATGGGCTCGTATTTAAAGCAGAAGACAGTGCTACTGGTACTTTTTATTTTTTGTTAAAAAGTCTGTTTTGCCTCTGAACAGATTCTTTGTGATATGCGCTGAGCCGGTGGTGTTTTGGACTTGATAATGAAGAGATCCAATGGGGCCAATAAACGACACCTCTGAGTAACGAAGACCCTTTGGTTTTGCATAATTGCACATTGTGCTGTAGCACGCTATATCTCAGCGAAAGGCTGAACTCCAATGATTCATAATGTTATTCAAATTATTAGAGCGCCATAAAATAATTTGCAATTAAAAATTATTTCTATCGCATCACACCTCACTACATATCCAGAAACGCTGTTTTAGGACAGATTTTTATGAAATTAATTTGACGAATCTAGGTAATGTAATTTTTTATTCATATAATGGGTTGTGAATTTCATCAATTTATGGCTAAAAGTGTGCTAATGCATAATTCACTGTCCTATGACTTGTTTTGCTCATTAAATTGGAATAAAACATTTTCAGGTGTTCAGCGTCCACGATGAAGATAGAATTGGAGATATTGCTGTGCATTATTTTCTGTAGCTTAACTCAAGGTAGTATCTTTTGGTTCATCTTAATATTTTAGTTTTTCATTTGAGTATTAATAAATATGAGATGTTGGATTTGGTACATTGGGAAATAGCATTGCTGTTAACCTTTAAAGCCACAGTCATATCGAGATCGTTACTCTCGTGACCATCTCTTTCTCCTCGAGTGAACGCGTTTTCAGAGCACGTAGCAATGACGTCACAGACCGAAGAGGAATATGTATACAGACGGCACGGACCAGAGTTTTTTTTTTTTTTTTTTTTTAATTGGAGGTTTTTAACGACCACCGTGAGCAACTCAATGGGCTATAAGTAGTCGCCCGTCCCTAATTTAGGGTCACTGGTTCCAGGGAAGGGAGAGAGCCAGTGCCGTAAGACAAACACAACATCCATGCCTGACGGGATTCGAACCCGGACCCCTTACGGACGAATGATCAGAGGCCAACGCCTTAGACCACTGCGCCACCGGGGCGGCGGACCAGAGTTGGAAACGGGTGAGAAATTTGGACCCGGACCCGACCCGGACAAATCTGCCTTGAAATATAATATATGTACAGGGCGTTCATAAAAAGTCTTCCCGCAGTGGGTATCTTAGGTTATATGGAAATCAAACAAATGTATTGCAGGAACGTATAATTTACACACTTAACTCACAAGGAAGTATTGAAACTGTCGTCCTTCATCTTCATTACCAACTACCCGTTGTACACATGTCTTCAAACACATCTGCGAGGCCAAAAAGTCCCTCCGCAGTAATGTTCAGGCTGTTCCACTTAATTTTGATGGTGCTACAATCAAAACTTTTGAATTATTGTATGTTCAGTTTCAGTTTCTGCTGTTCCCTTGATAGCATATCAAGCTTCAGAATATGTTTCACAGCAACACCAATTTTCACAAGTTTATGATGAGTTGAAAGTTTTTTTTTTTTTTTTTGGTTGGAGGTTTAACGACCACCGTGAGCAACTCAATGGGCTATAAGCAGTTGGTTCCAGGGAAGGGAGAGAGCCAGTGCCGTAAGACAAACACAACATCTATGCTTCACCGGGATTCGGACCCGGACCCCGTTCGGACGAATGATCAGAGGCCATCGCTTAGACCACTGCGCCACCGGGGCGGCAAGTTGAAAGTTTCCAAAATATGGATGTTGTTTTCATCATTGCTCCTCAGAAGGGAGGAACACGTTTCCTTCTGAGGACACTCTTCCTTCATATTACCTGACAAATCATTTTTCAGTCCGCGGGCACCACTATCGAGCACAAAATTCCACAGCACGCATTTTTCTTTGAACATTTTTTTTGTTTTTGCTTTTCAAAAATAAAACAAATAAAACCGGGTCGAAATCGGGTTAGGAACACTTTCACCCGGCCCGTTTGACCCACCAGAAATTGTTGGCCCGTGACCCGTTTCCATCTCTGGCACAGACAGGTCTTTAAAGCGTTTTATATGTTATATTGTTCCTACTCCACAGACCCTAAAATTTTCTCAACCGCTAGATTCTTTTGTTTTAGTGAGGAGATTTGTAAAAGGTGTGGGCTCGGTCATTCTCTATTTAATCTTCCAGTTCTCCTATTCCGTCAGGAAGACAATCTCGGAGGAACTCTCATAGGAAGAGATCACCATTTTTTTTTTTTTTTTTTTTTTTAGGTTGAACGACTACCTTGACCAATCCGATGGCCCGATGAGGTGTACAGCTCATCGATCCACCGAGGAGCCATTCCATTATGACCCCCCCCCACACATACCAGCCTAAAGAATAAAGAAATGAGCGTGCCTGGAGACCGAACGGTGGCGCAGGTGAAGTTCGCAATGCAGTATATATATATATACACAATATGCAACCCGAGGACCGGCTTTCGGTTAGTAGTGTTCGGAGTGAGAATGTGAGATGCTGCCGATTTATCGGAGTTTGATAAAGGGCAAATTGTGCTGGCGCGGCTCCTCGGAACTACGATCTCGGAAACGGCGCCGCTATAACGAAGTGCATTTCTCCGTCATTTTTTATCCGCGCCAGGATTCGAACCCGGGCCCCCTCATTCCGGAATAAGTTGCTCTACCAATTGAGCTACGCGGACGTTTTATTCTGATTCCTATCTGCCTTTATGTCGTGTGCGTCCTTCGGGCAGGTACGTCACATCTCCTGGTACGTTACATCATCTCTCCTTATTTTTTTTTTTGAAGTGCTGGAGAAGGGATTCTCTTATTTTTCCTATCTCGCGGTGTGGAAATAACATCACACCATTGCGAGATTTTGAACGGTCGGGTCATCCGGATAGTTCGGGCGCCATTATAACGAAGTAAATTTCTCCGTCATTTCTGTCCACGCCAGGATTCGAAACCCGGGTCCCCTCATTCCGGAATAAGGTGCTCTACCAATTGAGCTACGCGGACGTTTTATTCTGATTCCTATCTGCCTTTATGTCGTCGTGTGCGTCCTTCTGGCAGGTACGTCACATCTCCTGGTACGTTACATCACCTCCCCCTTTCTTTTTTTTTTTTTTTTTTTTTTTCGAAGTGCTGGAGAAGGGATTCTCTTATTTTTCCTATCTCGCGGTGTGGAAATAACATCACACCATTGCGAGATTTTGAACGGTCGGGTCATCCGGATAGTTCGGGCGCCATTATAACGAAGTAAATTTCTCCGTCATTTCTGTCCACGCCAGGATTCGAACCCGGGTCCCCTCATTCCGGAATAAGGTGCTCTACCAATTGAGCTACGCGGACGTTTTATTCTGATTCCTATCTGCCTTTATGTCGCGTGCGTCCTTCTGGCAGGTACGTCACATCTCCTGGTACGTTTTTTTTTTATTGGAGGTTTAACGACCACCGTGAGCAACTTAATGGGCTATAAGCAGTCGCCCGTCCCTAATTTAGGGTCACTGGTTCCAGGGCCTGGTACGTTACATCATCTCCCCCTTATTTTTTTTTTTTTTTTTTTTTTTTCGAAGTGCTGGAGAAAGGATTCTCTTATTTTTCCTATCTCGTGGTGTGGAAATAACATCACACCAATGCGAGATTTTGAACGGTCGGGTCATCCGGATAGTTCGGGCACCATTATAACGAAGTAAATTTCTCCGTCATTTCTGTCCACGCCAGGATTCGAACCCGGGTCCCCTCATTCCGGAATAAGGTGCTCTACCAATTGAGCTACGCGGACGTTTTATTCTGATTCCTATCTGCCTTTATGTCGCGTGCGTCCTTCTGGCAGGTACGTCACATCTCCTGGTACGTTGTTTTTTTTTTTTTTTTTATTGGAGGTTTAACGACCACCGTGAGCAACTCAATGGGCTATAAGCAGTCGCCCGTCCCTAATTTAGGGTCACTGGTTCCAGGGCCTGGTACGTTACATCATCTCCCCCTTATTTTTTTGTTTTTTTTTGTTTTCGAAGTGCTGGAGAAAGGATTCTCTTATTTTTCCTATCTCGCGGTGTGGAAATAACATCACACCAATGCGATATTTTGAACGGTCGGGTCATCCGGATAGTTCGGGCGCCATTATAACGAAGTAAATTTCTCCGTCATTTTTATCCGCGCCAGGATTCGAACCCGGGTCCCCTCATTCCGGAATAAGGTGCTCTACCAATTGAGCTACGCGGACGTTTTATTCTGATTCCTATCTGCCTTTATGTCGTGTGCGTCCTTCTGGCAGGTACGTCACATCTCCTGGTACGTTACATCATCTCCCCCTTATTTTATTTTTTTATTTTATTATTTTTTTTTTTTTCGAAGTGCTGGAGAAGGGATTCTCTTATTTTTCCTATCTCGCGGTGTGGAAATAACATCACACCATTGCGAGATTTTGAACGGTCGGGTCATCCGGATAGTTCGGGCGCCATTATAACGAAGTAAATTTCTCCGTCATTTTTATCCGCGCCAGGATTCGAACCCGGGTCCCCTCATTCCGGAATAAGGTGCTCTACCAATTGAGCTACGCGGACGTTTTATTCTGATTCCTATCTGCCTTTATGTCGTGTGCGTCCTTCTGGCAGCTACGTCACATCTCCTGGTACGTTACACCGCTTGTGTGTTGTTCACGCGCAGCTGTAGTGAGTACGTGTCAAAACTGATGCACAGATGGCCAAACGACGAACCGCCGTCCAGCCATGTGTCGTCCGCAAATCATTGATGCCAGAGGGGAGGAGACTGTTGCGCATTTTTCACCGCGATCGCAGTGCGACAAATCGCCCGTAGCTTCAACAGTGGTGATCAGGGCAATGTGTCACAGCACACAGTTCATCGCAGCCTTCTGTGCATTGGGCCTGCGTAACCGACGTCCCAGCCGAGCGGCTACAAGCAGGAATTAAATAAATTCCTGCTTGTAGCCGCTCGGGAGAAGAACCTCCTATGGTAATTAAGAATAGTGTGGGTATTAAAACTGCTTCGAAGAAAATATAAAAAAGTAGATTGTTCCCTGCGAGGAATGAGATAACAAGAAGGATAATAATAATATTTATAAGGAGAGAAATTTTATGAAAATCGAAAGATGAAAGAATAATTAAGTGAAATGACATTAGAGTGAGAGTAATAACCGGAAAGGTGAGGGTGTCTGAGAAAAATGTAAAGTTGTATAAAGAGGAGTAAGTCGAATAGGGATAAATTGAAATTCACATTGTAATTAAAATAGCAGAAAATGGTAAACTTTGTTTGAGTCGGGAGTTTAGGGTTACTCAAATTATGATAGGGGAAATAACGGTCATCAAAGTTGAGAAGATTAATATAAATGCAGGATGAAGAATGGAATGATCGGGAAATAGCTACAAGAAAGCTTAAACCTATTGATCTTCCTCTTACTATATAAAGGTGTCACTACACGTCATCGCCAACAACGCATGGAATAGGCCCCAGATCGTCGAGATTTGTCCGTGGATGATTGGAAGAAAATGGCCTGGTCTGACGAATCAAGATTTCTGGTGAATCACGTAGACGGCCGAGCGCGGATTTGCCGATTACCAATGAGAGGCTATGGCACCTGGATGCACTGTTGGGCGGAAGCAGGCCGGTGGCGGCGGTGTTATGCTTTGGACGATGTTTTCTTGGGACACTTTAGACCCCATTATCCCAATATCACAATCCCTGACAGCTGTCAGGTACCTGAACATCGTTGCTGACCAAGTTCACCCATTCATGGTAACGGTGTTCCCTGCAAGTGATGGCCATTACCAACAGGATAATGCGTCATGTCACACTGCCAGAATCGTCAAGGAGTGGTTCGAGGAACATGCTGGGGATTTTCTGTTAATGCCCTGGCCTCCAAATTCACCTGACATGAACCCAATAGGACATTTGTGGTTCGACTTAGAAATGCGGGTTCGCGCTAAATCACCACCACCCCGAAATGTACAGGAACTAGAGGACCAGCTGTTGACATTATGGTACCAGATACCCCAGGACACCTATCGCCTCCTCATCGAATCGATGCCTCGCCTCGCCCAATGGCCGCTGTTTTGGGCGCCAAAGGTGGTCCTACAGCTTGTTAGGTAGGTGATCGTAATGTAATGGCTCATAAGCAGTCGCCCGTCCCTAATTTAGGGCTGGTTCCAGAGAAGGGAGAGAACCTGTGCTGTAAGACAAACACAACATCCATGCCTCACCAGGATTCGAACCCGAACCATCACGGGCGAAGGCTCGGAAACCATCGCTGAGACCACTGAGCCATCTGGGCGGTTTATTCACGCTTCCAAAGTCCGTTCTATCATACACTGGTGCCCAAAGCCTAAGGACAGAATGCATTTTTACCTGTATAAGAAAATCAATACATGACCTCAGCCAAATAGAGAAATAATTATATTGCCAGCATGCGAACACATGAAAAGACACTAAATTTGTTTATAAATAACGTACAAATTACATTGCAATCAGTGTTTACGTAAACGTTACAAATTACCGAAGGACATAGTTGGAGAATTGATGTACAGTGCTTACCGATAACTAGACGGAGAGATATTTCAGTATGGAATATGTCCACCCCGAACTGTGATGCAACTTTCACAACGGCGTGGCATGCTGAGCACCAAATGATCCAAGAGTTCCTGAGGCAAATGGACCCACCCCTCCCTCAGAGCAAGGATGAGGCCCTGCTAGTTTTCTGGAAGGAGGCGGGGGTGGGGGCACCAATGCGTCTTCTTACCCATTGCGTCCCAGACGTGTTCGATGAGGTTGAAGTCTGGGATATGTGGTGGACAGTCGATGCGATGAATATCCTCGGTCTCCGGAAGTGTCTACACTGCGCTTGTATGACGAGGTGTTGCGTTTTCATCCATGAACGGAAAGTCTTTGCTTACAGCACCACGGAAGAGTCGAATATGACGTAGAACTTCATTGCAATATCGTTTGCCCGTCATATTCCCGTTTTCCAGCACCTGTAGCTCGGTACTTCCCTTAATCATGATGCCGCCGAAAGCCATGACCCCGGCACCACCGTATCTGTCCTATTCCTGCACATTCTCGCACTGGTACGCAATACCACTTTCACGCCAGATCAACTAACGTCTAGAACCCGATGACAGACTAAAACGACTCTCATCTGTGAAGAGTACATTGACTCATTGATGACGTGTCCAATTTCTGTGGATATTATACTACTGAAAACGTGCGCTACGTAGAGCTCTGGATAGAGTGACGTAGACCACAGATCTTCGGGCATATAGCCCTATATCTCGCAGACGTCTTGCCATATTTTGTCTGGATATCTACGTTCCTGTGCTGGAATGGGGACTACTCGCAAGTTGATCGCCCGTTGTGCGACGATTGCGTTCTGCTGTTACAACTAAAACTCGGTCTTCATGAGTCGTAGTAGAGCTAGGATGACCTCTTAGTATGCGTCTGGAACACATTCCGTTGGTTTGAAACGCTGCCAAGAGCCTGGATACCACACTATGCGTGATTCCAAAGTACCTGGGAACATCATTTATCTCGGCGGCCTTCTTCCAGCTTCCCTATAATTCATCCCCGCGTGAAATAATCTAGACGGTGTCGTAGAGACTAACGTAAATTACACGTTCGTACCTTTATGCCTTCACGTCCAGATTTTCCTTCAAACACATCTTTTCTCTTTTATCCGTTTAAGCGATACCACGTGACTCCTGTGCGCACGATTCAACATTTTGCATGTGCACCGGTTTTCTACTGAACGTCCCCAGTTATGCAAATTGCCCCAAGCTGTTGCGTCTGATTTTGTGGTTGTAACCTTTCGAAATAGTGTTCGCCCTTAGTTTTGGACACCAGTGTAGATCTCCCCGTACGTAAAGTATTCCTCATCACTACGTCGCTTGAAACAGCAAGGTGAAAACATTTCAAGCTACTGTTTTGTAACAATATATACGTTCGGCTATTGTCGCACGCCGTTATCAAATATAATCCCTACATAACAATCTACATTGCATATCCTACTCCTCTTATAGCGTATCTCTCAGAACATCAACTGTCAGTCTCCGAATAGAGCTCTATGTAAACTCTTATGCCGCCCCATTGGCTCAGTGGTCTAAGCGATGGCTTCTGATCATTTGTCCGGAAGGAGCCCAGACTCGAATCCCGGTGAGGCATGGATTTTGGGTTTGTCTTAGGGCACTGTCTCTCTCCCTTCCCTGGGACTAGTGGCCCTAAATTAGGGACGGGCGACTGCTTTTAGCCCATTGAGTTGCTCACGGTGGTCGTTAAACCTCCAATCAATCAAACTCTTATCGAAATTAGCTTTATTTACCTTTTGAAGCGCTGCTAAGCTGTCAACTTTTAAAAGCTCGTCCCAAGAAATTACGTGGTGTTAAGTCAGAAAATATTTAACAACGAGAAACTACATTTTTATGAGAACACAGAAACTCAAAAGGAAAGTTAAATTGGAGGTATATGTCACAGTCTTATTTCAAGGATGCTTCAGTTAGACCGAGTTTCATATATAGAAACAAAATAATTCAATATGGCAGTACCACAGTACACACAGTTTACGTGATTATTGAGGTTCCTCCAGGACAAAATCTTGACATTCATTACCAACACTCAGTAAGTCCTAAATATAATATGCACCCATGAGCAATGATACTAGGACCACCTACCTAAAAGTGTGTTAGGCCGCGACAACTCCTTGTAAACCCGGCGTGGTGTCGACTTCACTAGACCGCAGAAAGAATGCTCAGGAATTCTGTACCAGCTGCACAGGATGACGTTTCGGAGTTGGACGACAGAGCGAGACACTAGTGTGGGCCGACGAATTCTGAGTTCCACTGCATCCCACAAAAGTTGGACGGTATCCAAATTGGAGAATTTGGCGGCCAGCGGTGCGCACGAAATGCGTGGACATGATGATCTCTAACTATTCCTTCACAATGCGGGCCTTGTGACACGGGTGTCGTTACTCTGAAAGAATCCGATGCCACTCGAATACACGATCGCCATTAGGGAAGCACCTGGTCCAGAACAATGATTGAATAAGATCTGGTGGTGAAGCTGTACTTAACAGGGATGAGAGGAGCCAGTGATATTCATGACAAATCCCTATACCATGATATCGCTGCCGCCTTCCTGTTTCCGCCCAACCGTGTTGTGAGGTTGCAGCTGTTTAACAGTGGGGTGTGGAACGCAGACACGTTCATCCATATATTGGAGCTGGAACCTGGACTCATCGGAACAGATGACTCTTTTCTAGTCTTCAAATATCCAGTCACAGAGATCCCGAGTTCACTGCTGGCGGAGCTGTTGATGACGGTCAGTCAACATGGGAACCTGAATGGACTACCATTAAGAACGTTCACTGCACTAGCGTAATCTGGCAAGCCTATGTCTTTAAATGAGCGGTATGTAGGGGAGAAGACGCCCACATCCTTCGGCAATGTAATTCATCTGCTGACGTCGATGTATGGTACTGACTGATACCGTTCGTTCCCAATCAGCCATTCTGTTACTGGTTATCTATTGAGATGACGCGTTTCTGATGCTGGCAGCCTTCCTGCGTATCTGCCGATTATCCGGACCTGTATTCCCTCGAGGCCGACCGGAAATTGAAAGCTGACTTTAAAACTTTCTCTTGTTCACTGTTGATAACAGCGACTAACTTTTCGCGCATTATGTCCCGAATAAGCTGAAATTTGTGGCGTACACCATGCATTTTCCCAGTAGACATATGGTAAGCTTCGAACATAATCGCTGAATTTGGTAAATATCCGTTTACGACATACAAATTGTATTATCCATTTGGTTTGGTTGTCACGAGATTAAACGGCCGGGTTCGGTTTCTTGAATCTGCGCTGTTCACTTTCCCGGTACGACAACGTTCCCTACACCTAACGGAACTCATTTGATCCACCGTATTTTAAATGCATACAGAGCAGCGATTTTCTCTTCGTTAAGGTATAATGCTGTTCCGCACTTTCATCCTAATTTGCATGAACGTAGCTGTATTATTCTCTGCTAGGGTAATATGTTTGATGAGAAGTATACACTACGTTATTAAAAGTATTCTGACACTATCATATATTTGCATATGTGCAAAGAACGGTTGCGTAGCAAGGTGCGCTGTGAGTAGGGACGTACGTATGTAAATCTAAGGTGTTGTGTCGTGTTATCAGTAACATTGAAGCGGATATGTCACGTGGACGTGAACTTTCCGAGTTTCAGCGTGTGCTGGTCATAGGATGTCGTTTGAGTAATGTTTCCATGCAGCACATTGCAGCTAAACTAAACATACAACAACCGACCGTAAGTGATTTTGTGAAGAGATGGAAGCAGGACGGTGCAACTAATGCAAAAAACGCCCAGGAAGGCCGCACAAATGGACGGAACGTGACAGAAATGCCATGGTAAGAAATGTTAAGAAATTTCCTTTTTCCTCTGTCATTTCCATCGCTGCGGAAGTAGGAAATGCTTGTAATGGCCCGGTTAGTACCATAACTATCCACAGAAAGTGGCACACAGTGGGTTATTATGGTAGACCAGCGGCACATAAGCCACACATCACAACCGCGCCGTTTGAAGTGGTGTATCTCCCGTCGTTCCTGGACTGTGGGAGATTGGAAAGCTGTTCTTTGGAGTAGTGAATCGCGCTTTTCACTATTCCCATGTATCGGCGTGTTTGAATTTAGCGACAGTCCTGCGAACGATTTTCATCGGACTGTGTTCTTCCAACTGTTTATTTCGACGGGGGCTCTATCATGGTTTGGAGCTGTTTTTCGTGGATCAGACTCGGGCTGTTGGTTATTATACCACACATCATAAACTCTGAAGTGTACCTCTACGTTCTGGATGATTCTGGCCTACCAATAATGTGGCAGTATTATGGAAATGACCGTTGTCTCTTCCAACACGATCGAGCTCACCGCCACACTGCACGGAGGGTGCACGACTGGTTTCTTGAAAATATGGTGGAATTGTTAGAATGTTCTTCTCACAGTCCTGATCTATATATGAACTAGAGCGACGGATATGAAATCTACCACAACAACCGTCTTCGTTCTTCACTCTGGCAGCAGATTTGAAGGACTAACGGCGAGCCGTTCCTGTCGAGACCTTCCAGAAATTGGTTGATAGTATACCCCGAGGTATTGCCTCTGTCACACAAGCAAAGGTAGACCGACTAACTACTAACTGCGATAACAAAGCATTTGCCCCAACACATTGTGGTGTCCGAATACTTTTGATAATATAGTGTATGTACGTACATGTTACAACTTATTTGGCCAGGTATGATCCCGCATGTGGTCCAGATTTGCAAAGCGAAAGCTGTCTCTCTCTCTATCACACGCACACTTTTTTATACCTGGTTTGATTGTATTAATAAAATGTTAATAAAATCTAAATTAGTAAATCATCTTCTTGATTTCATTTTTTGTAGTTCTGGGGAAGACAAGTTCCAGTACTTGCAGTTCGCAACGAACATGCAGTGACTGCATCAGGACTCACCCAGACTGTACCTGGTGTTTACAAGAGGTTTGTAGACTCTCGTGTTTCAGTGACTTCACACATTCACATTTCTCTCAATAGTATGTGAGATTTTGCTGTTTGCAGGCCAAGAGATAAAGACGCAATGGTCTTTCACTTACACTGAAGTAGCAAATTATTGGAACACAATAACAATCAGAAGAGTGCCATTCTTACCTACACTGTAAAAAATAAGTGGTGTGAATTCACAGAAAATTTCTGAAAATAACGTGTAGCAAAATTGCCGGTAAGTGTCCGTCTCTTTCAGAAATTTCCGTTTTTAAAAGTGCCCGTTTATTTTAACTTCTGTATTTTCACAGATTTACCGTAGTCAGAAATTCCGTTTATTTCAGAAAAAATCATTACAGGTTTTTTCGTATTTAAACTGACATTCCGCAAAATCGACGACCCTGCATTTTTCAACCCGTATCCCAGATAATCCTTCCGCTACAGTCAAGATTGAACCCCCGTCGTTTCTGTTGGTTCAGATTTGATCATATGTAGAGGATTTTAGAAAGGGAGTGTCTCAACCCAGGTCTAAAACAACCCTTAGAAACAGGAAGCTAGGAGATTTGGCCTACAGTGTCCGATAGGAAAGTGACACGGAGCCGAGGTAGAAAGGAGGAAGCCGCCCTTATTTATTTCCAGGGGGCCAGTACCCGGTATCCGACGGCTTAACGTGCCCATCCGACGACGCACGGTGGATATTTAGCGGCTCGAGCGTTCGTACCTGCCCGGGTTCGAACCTGAAATTCCTCCATGGCAGTCACGAACGTTGACCACTAGGCCATAGGTTGGTTCAACAGATACCGTACGCCTTTAACCACTGAGCCACAAACGCTCGGAAATCCGAATCACGTACATCGTACAACAAATTGCGTGACGATGAATTTCTTTTTTGTCATTAATGCGGGTGATTTAGCCATTTGTAATATTTTTTTCTGTAGGAGGACTTTTCACAAATTAAGCATTTTTCATCGTGATTTTTCGAAGCAACAAAACACTTTGCAACTTGATTTTTTTAAACTGACAATGACTTTCAGTTATCTTTGAAAACGGTGAAATGTACTTTTTTTGTAGTATTATTTCACACAAAGAAAAACAACAACAAGAAACTCGTAAATATAAAATTTACCAAAGACAGGTACTGTACATAGACATCGTATAATCATCCGTTTAATAAGTTAAGTACCCTGTTTCTTACAGTAACGCAATATATACACTGAGTGGCCACTTTATTATGACCACCTGACAGTTTTAAGCAAATGAGCTATGGCTGCACGCTGTTGCCGCCAGAGGGCGAGGCTAGTATAAAAAGGGGAAAGCTTGCGACAGTAGTAGAAGTGATTTTTGAGTGACGAGATGGGTAAAAAATGCGATTTGACGGACTTTTCACGTGGGATGATTGTAGGAGCTCGGAGCCATGGAGCGAGTATCACCGAAACCGCCGCATTCGTGAAAAGTTCCAGAGCAGCTGTTGTTCAAGTGTTTAAAGACTGGACTGTCAGCCAAAAAACTGGGTCTCTACGTGCAACATGTGTTCGTCATCGACTAGTGACTGCTCGGGCGGAACGAAGAGTGTCCAGACTGGTAACAGACTACAGAAGGGCAACAGTGCAGCACATTACAGACCATCTTAATCAAGGATCCCCTCAAATGATCTCTGCACGCACTGTTCGCCGTACACTGCATCGGATGGGATATGGCAGCCGAAGGCCTGCTCGAGCACTTTTGCTGTCTGCAGTTAACACGTCTCCACTTCGCACAGGAACACAAGGATTGGACAGTCGATAATTGGAAACAAATTATGTGGTCCGATGCATCAGGTTTTCAGTTGCACTATGCCGATGGCCGAGTGAGAATTTGGCGGAAACAGCACGAAAGCATGGACCCCAAATGCATTGCTACAACCCTTAAAGCTGGTGGAGGCAACGTTATGTTTTGGGGAATGTTTTCCTGGCATGCTTTGGGCCCTTTAATTCGTGTTGATCAACGTCTGACTGGCATATCATATCTAAACATCGTTGCGGACCAAGTGCATCCTGTCATGTGGATGGTTTATCCCAATGGCGATGGCTACTTTTAACAAGATAATGCGTCCTTCCATAGTGCTCGTATTGTACAGGATTGGTTTCAGGAACATGCCGGTGAGTTTACGTTGCTTAGGTGGCCCCCACAATCTCCAGATCTCATCCCCATTGATAATTTGTGGGATGAAGTTGAACGAGCCATCAGACAGCTGGATCCACAACCCTGCAATCTCACACTCCTGTAAAGTGCTATTAATCAAGCATGGTCTCAGATTCCACAAACCACCTATCAACATCTCGTGGAGTCCATGCCACGAAGAATCGACGCAGTATTAAAGGCAAAAAGGTGGCCCAACGAAGTACTGAGGGGGTGGTCATAATAAAGTGGCCACTCAGTGTATAATAAATAGCTGATTCACAAAGAAGAGGAGAAGAGAAGAAATATCCTGTGCCGCAGTAAACAAAATTCATGCGATATGCTATCCACAAGATCCGATCTCGCTACGGAACTTCAAAATTCGACGGACGATTGAAATTTAAAATTTAATCGAATCTCAAGTATTCTCGCCAATCTCTCCTATTACTTACAATTATCCTCACCAATCTCTCCTATTAATTTCTCGTCATACGGATACGGAAAAGTGAGAACGGAGTTTTTCCGTTAATACACGAAAGGAATTGCGGAAAGGTTTTTAAAAATTCAGAATTTTCCGTTAACACATCTCTAAAACAGTAATTTATCGTCAATATAAGAAAGAAACTGCAGAAAGCTATCTGAAAATTCATAATTTTCCCGTGGTACGAAAAATCCGTGAAATTCAGGGTTCTTTCTGTCTTTTCACGGAGCAGGTTGTATCAGAAATATGCTTCGTTAATTCACGGAAGAAATCACGGAAAGTGGCTCGTGAATTTCAGAAATGTTTTTACACTGCATGAATCCGTCTAGTCTCGAAGTCTGATTCCCTTCCTGAAATGTTGGAATCATGCCAATTCGAACGCAAGGTGACCTCTAGGCGCATTCCATAGGCAACTTACGTTGTTTGATAAGCTGAGAAAACTGCCACAAATCTGAGATCTACTGTGACGAAATCTTTGTCTCAAAGATCTTGAATTTGTATGAATACTACCACGCGCCGCCCCGGTGTTGCAGTGGTCTCCTGACCATTCGTTTGAGATGGGTCCAGCCTCGAATCCCGCGAGGCATTGTGCCTTACGGCACTGGCGCTCTCCCTTTTCTTTTTTTTTTTTTTTTTTTTTTTGTATTGGAGGTTTAACGACCACCGTGAGCAACTCAATGGGCTATAAGCAGACACCCGTCCCTAATTTAGGATCACTGGTTCCAGGGAAGGGAGAGAGCCAGTGCCGTAAGACAAACACAACATCCATGCCTGACCGGGATTCGAACCCGGACCCCTTTCGGACGAATGATCAGAGGCCATCGCTTAGACCACTGCGCCACCGGGGCGGCTTCCCTTTCCTGGAACTAGTTGCCCTAGATTAGGGACGGGCGACTGCTTATAGCCCATCGAGTTTCTCACGGTGGTCGTTAAACCCCCAATAAAAAAAATACCATTGTGTCAATCTTCAGTTTGCGTAGCATTTTGACAATAAAAAGAATGTAGCACAAATCAGAAGCAATTTAATTTTATTTCTCAGACATTAGTTGGTTTGAAACATTTTATATTTATCCAGCGTCTTTAATTTTGTTACAGGATCTTTGAATTATTTGAAAAAAAAATTCATGCAGTTTAGTATGTGTGTAGACAAATGCAACTGTTAGCTGCTTTATTTTAATGCACGCATCATCTTACTGAAGGAATTTTTAAAATTTTCGAAATATCTGTAAATCACGGTGTACCTGATATTTTTTTTTTTTTTTTTTTGTCGCGCTGTTCGGAACTTTTATTCTCAGTTTATTCTCTGTACAATTACTTTAACGTTATCTTATATTTAGATTGCATATGAACCGTTACCGAAACTGTAAAGCGAAAATACATAAAGAAACAGATTTGTTTTAGATATTATGCTCCTTCTGCCAAAAGTTTAAATGAAGTGTTGCATAGTCTTGAGAAATCAGAAATAATAACGGAAAAGTTTTGCAAGAAAAACATTTAATCACTTGGCACATATAGCTTTTGTATAACTTCAGCAGTAATTTCGCCTTTATGTGGAATATTTGTTTTGGGAATGATCTTGCCTTCAGTGCCATCGCTTCTACTGTATTTACCGGCGCTCGTGCTTATAATTACTCTTGGGTATGGACATTAAATGTCAGTTTATTTTAGCTTAGTTACCTTTATTTGAAGCAAAGGTTATATAGTTATTTGTTTTGTGATATTTCTCGGTTTGCTTGATTCGGTATCCATTATAATGAACTCGCGATATTTCTCGTGTTACAAACTTCGGTTGCTACGGAAACGTTCTATTTGTTTTTAAGCTCATTCCAGTGTTTTGAGAATTTGTGAGAGTAGAGTTCAGCCTTTTTAATTATCTGGAAAATGCTCAGAAGTGGTGTTGGAGGCTTTCGGCGAAAGACTGAATACATGCTCAGAAGTGAATACATGCTCAGAAGTGAATACATGCTCAGAAGTGAATACATGCTCAGAAGTGGTGTTGGAGGCTTTCGGCGAAAGACTGAATACATAGAACAAGTTATGCGGACTAAGAAGTAATTATAAATATTATACACTATCTACCAACAAGTAATTGGACACTTGTGATAGCAAAGGAAAACGAAGTTTATTCACCTTCAATAGTTAGTGGAGCCTCCACGAGCGGCGATTACAGCTGCGACCCTCCGGGACATACTCTCAACCAGGCGTTGTACGACGGCTAGCGGTAATTTCTTCCACTCGGCTTGGAGAAGACAGGTCAGTTCCTTCACTGATTTCGGACGGTGGGGGCACCCCTTAAGTCGACGCTCCAACTCGTCCCAGAGGTGCTCGATAGGGTTAGGGTCCGGGCTCTGCGCAGGCCAGTCCATTCGATTAACCCCATTGTCACCATACCAAGCCATGGTGGACCTCGCAACATGACAGGTGGCAATGTCATCCTGAAAGTAACGTGGGCCCATCCCGTAAAACTGCCACAACGTAGGAAGCGCATGGTCATCCAAAATGGTGCAGTATGTCTCGGCGTTGAGTCTACCAGGAATTTCGACCAAGGGTCCCGTGCCATACCAGGAGAAACACCCCCATAGCATAATTCCACCACTGCCGAACTTCACAGTTGGCACAATACATTCCGGCAGGAGGCGTTCTCAAGGCAGACGCCAAACCCAGACCCTGATATCCGAACGGTAGAGGGTGAACCTTGATTCGTCGCTCCAGAGAACCTGTTTCCACTGTTCAACGGTCCACTGTCGACGTTGTTTGCACCACGTCAGCCGAGCAGCGCTATTGGACTTGGTGATCAAAGGCTTGTGGGCGGCAGCACGTCCATGATAACCGAGCAGATGGGCTTCCTTACGGATGGTATTCGTCGAAAAAACACTCCCGGATGCCTGTTGAAACTCCTTGCGGATGTGGCCCTTCGCTTTGGTGTGGTTCTTCCGAATTTCTCTGTCCAGCACCCGTCGGTCTGTAACTCCTAGTTTTGTGGGTCTGCCGGTTCGGGGCACATTCCGACTGTCACCTCTCATCTTCCACTTGCCAATCACGTAAGCCACTCTCGATTTTAGGTACTTCAACTCGCTGGATATGTCACGTATGGATCGGCCATTTCTGTGATACCCGACGATTACATCTTTCTTGAAATCAGAGAGCTCCGAACTGCGTGACATCTTGCATGCGACTGGTTGCGTTGTTGTTTCCCACACGATATTTAACGGCGGCGGCCGTGACGTGTATCAGGACCGCAGATATCGTCGATTGCAGGTGTGTCCAATTACTTGTTGGTAGATAGTGTATATTCGTATCGCTTACTTTACCTATAATTAAATACAGTACCATGTTCAAAGAAAAGCTATGAGTTTTGCAAAAAAAGTTCATTATATAGGGTGTCCCAGCTAAAAGTAGCACGGGGAGTAACAGTGAAGAATGAATGAATAAAATAGTGCATAAAAACTTTGCTGTTCATATATTGCAAGGAATGTCAACATTATGATTATACAAGTACAATAGCCTTGTCATGTCGTCACAATAAGTGCAGAAAATGCTAGCGCGCCTGGTTACTGCACAGTATGGTTCTCTTGAGCATATTGTGGAAGACATGGCGTAACTCATCCGCCGTGATGCTGTTGATAACTTTTGTGATATTGATCTTCAATTCATCTAGCGTGTGTGGATTAGTTTCATACACTTTGCCTTTAAGGTCCCCCACAAGTAAAAGGCACACGTACTGAAGTCAGGCGATCGAGGGGGTCACCGCCCTTTGGACACTGTTCACTCAGCACTGATTGCTCTTAATGCAAAGATGCTCGTCAGTATGCGCTGTGGCCCCGTCTTGTTGAAAGTATGCGTACAGTTTCTCCTCTTATGTCAACTGCTCAACGAAAACGTTGAATATGTTGTTTATGTACTTCTCTGAGTTAATGGTGTTGGTGAAGAATATAGGTCCATTGATTCTGCGTGCGGACAGTACGCACCATACCCCAATCTTTTCATCGTACAGTGGAGTTTGGAACATTTCTCTGCGATTCATGGAGGACTAATATCGTGTGTTTTGGTTATTCACAGAGCTAGAACCAAGCCTCATCCGACTTGAAATACAGGTGATGATCCATAAGACCTTGTGCAATTTCGTTGTGTATCCACTGACAGTATCGTTTAGCGGTATTTGCTGGGAGTAGCTCTTGAAAACTCATTACTTTGTACCGTTTCAACTGCAGCGCACGAACTACACAATGACAGGACGACCGCGACATACCACTTTGTTGCGTCAGCCGGCGTTTAGATTTCCGTGGACTGACACTTATTCTTCTGGCAATATCGGCCAGTGCTTCAGGTGTGTTCACAAAACGCTGTCTCTCATGTGTCCGATTTACTACACTTCCTGTCTCCCTAAATTTCTTGACAAACTGTTGAATAGTCCTTACTGCCGGTACTGACGTTGTTGGGAATTACGCAGCCAAGGACTCTCAAGTGGCCTTGAAGGATTTCGATAAAAAGTAGCACTCCACCACAAACAAACTTTCTTGTAGACTCAGTGGCATTCTGAACAGCTCAATATATTTTCTCAAAAAGTTGAGTTCAAAACATGCTACTTCAAAATATAATAATGCTATTTTGAATTACTTCCATAAAATAACTTTTGGCACCAATGCCTCTGATCCTCACTCACTAATAAGTACATGTTATGAACAATTATAAACTTAAAATAATCAAGCTGAACATAGAACCATAATATTGTGACATACTTTATAGTTGAATCTTCCCAAATCATCATCTAGTTGATAATCCATTCCGGTTATTTTCATCCATTGTTTGTGTTATACAATTAGATGATTCCAGTTGGGCTATGTATTTAAGAAATGTGTATCCACTTAAACGTAGTTACAGGAATCCCACTCTGAATAAAGCATGCAGAAACTGTAATAATGTCTTAAGTAAATAGCATACAGTTCGACTAAAGAATAAGGGAGGGGTATATGTTTATTACGAAAGAGAATATATACTACGAATCGGAGCTATATAGCAAGTACCAACACAAAAGAAATGGAACATATATACGTTAAAATATCAATGAAAAAAACGTCATAGTCAACAACTTAAAAAAACACCTCACCGTGCTAACCTCGAGAGTCGCTCAACAAGTAAAACTTCGAAGACGACCGACAATGTTATATGCTCAACAGCAATAGCGTTAGAAACGTATTGAAATAAAATACATTACTACGAAAGCGAAATAGAATATAAAAACATTAAAAAATCCCATGAGCAAAACGCAATAGTCACCAAACGTATTAGAACACCATAGTTGACACGTCCTATGCGTTTCGGCAACGTAAGGTTGCCATCTTCGGGCTACTATGTTGACTGTTTTCCATGCAATCGCTGAGCACACACACACACACACACACACACACACACACACACACACACATCTATGGTCTCATAACACACACATCTATAGCCTCATAACACTCACACACACATCTATGGTCTCATAACACACACATCTATAGCCTCATAACACACACACACACACACACACACACACACATCTATAGTCTCATAACACACACACACACACACACACACACACACACATCTATAGTCTCATAACACACACACACACACACACACACACACACACACACACACACATCTATAGTCTCATAACACACACACACACACATCTATGGTCTCATAACACACACACACACACATCTATGGTCTCATAACACACACATATATGGTCTCATAACACACACGCGCAACTATAGCCCTATACATTTTCTATATAGAAGAAAACCGGAAGTACAAACAGCCTCTATTCCTTGGTTCAGGATTCGAGTTCGGGTAGAGTCGCATGAGAAGTCAGATGCCTGCGCACTAGACCACTTGATTACTGGGAGCTCTTACATGCATTGTTCACCTTTTCATTTTAGCACACTGTGCTGCAGTATCCATGATATACTGAATGTGGTGTCCAATAATTTTTCCTTTGTTGTCTTCATAAAACACTCACAGAAAAATAGATCTAGTGAAAGGTTAAAGTCCATTGATGTCGAAGAGTATACAAGAGTTGGGAACCTGTCTCCCGTTAAGAAGTTCCTCAGCGGTACAGAGGAAAGCTGATATTTGAGGACAATAAGTCGGATGCTTAGAAGGGTGAAAATCGCAAGGATTTGTCTCCTATCTTGAAAGTAAATTATATATTTCTGATAGTGTGCAGCTTAGTTATAATTTTTTTTAATATACCTATTTTCTATTTTACACAGGACTTTGATCTTGACGGAAGTACGCGATGTGATGATGTTGCCAATATAGGGCGAAAGTGCTCTGAGGATTCTATATACTATCCTACGCAGTCAATGAAAAAGACGAGGGTAAGTCAGTTCTTTAGCATTCACATTAAAAATGTGACAGAGTCACTCTCACGCTATAACGAACGCCTATACAGTAATTTCCTTTTTCGAATGAACTCTCACGTAGAAAATGTGTCATTGAAATCTTCGGAACTTGTAAAAATCAGTTGCAAAACTAAAATCTCACATCAACTATTCAGTAAACTTGAAGAGTCGATAATTCCACCTTCCTGTTATTCATATTGTTAATTTAGATTATTTTACACCCTTGCAACAACGCTAGAAAGGCACGATTAGGAAGCTATCAGGCTCGGACTGCCTCACCCGCCCGAGAGCCGGTGCACCCTCGAGTAGACAAATTTGTGCATCCTCGGTCTCCCTCTTGGTGATAAAAAAATTGCAATGATGAAAATAAGAAATTTAAAATCATATTCGAATAATCAAGACGAGGCAGAGGCGAAATTAAATATAGAGTGAGCACAGGTTTGGGGGTAGGGGACTTTCAGCAAAAGAATGGAATCGGCGCCATGCTACAGCGGGAGAGAAGAGTTCATTTGCCGTGCCTTTTCGCCTTATACCTTTGCCCGTTACGCCTTATATCGGGGTTATTAGCGGTTGTAAAATGGGGAGGCGGTATTTCAGTCGCTCCCGCTTCGCGTTTCCCGCTATGCCTTATATTGCGACCATAAAAAGGGGGAAACTTTACCTGCTAGAAAGGAGAAGTATGCCTTTTAAGGTGGAATTACCTGGTTTCTTTGAGAGCAGTTAGCGGCGTGTAAATATGAGATAGGCCTATATACACGTGTATACATATATATTCCAGCATAAAATGTTACCCAATCAGTGTCTTGAGGGGAACGTTGATTTATACATAGTCGAGTCAAAAAGTGCTCTAACTCGACCGTGGTCCCACGGTCGAGTCACATTATTGTGACCACCAGCTAATATCTAGAGTAACAGCCGTGTGCAGCGCGGACAGCAGCTAGACGGGCTGGGAGTGACTCAATAAGGTGCTGGAAGGTGTTCACAGGTATGTGGAGCCGTGCTGATTGCAGTGCATCTGACAGCTGCTGGAGGGTGCGTGGCAGAGGATCCATACAGCGAACAGCACGATCGAGGTGGTCCCACAGATGCTCAGTTGGGTTTACGTCTGAGGAATTATGGGGCCAGGGAAGTACTTTGAAGTCTTCATCTTATTCTTCCAACCACTCTCGGACATTTCTTGCTGTATGACACGTCGCCTTGTCGTTCTGGAAGATCCCATCCACCCCAGGTAAAACAATCAGCATATATGGGTGTATGTGGTCTACAAGGATAGATTCATAACGAATTCGGTCCATAGTGACTTCTACAGGTATGAGTGGACCCAGAGAATGCCACGAAAGCATTTCCCAGACCAAAACGATGCCTCCACTAGCTTGTGTTCTTCCAGCAATGGCTGAAGCGTGTTTGTTCTCCGATGTTTCTCGCCTTATACGCCAACGTCCATCCGTTCGATGAAGCAGAAAACGTGACTCATCGGAGAAGGCAATCCTTTGCCAATCAGCGGAGGTCCAATTCCGATACTGCCGTGCAAATGTAAGCCTTCTCTGCCGATGCACCTTCGTTAGCATAGATGCAGTGACCATCTTTCTGCATCGGAGCCTCATACGCAGCAGGGTTCTCTGAACTGTCGTTTTAGACACACTTCGTGTAGCCCCCTGGTTCATTCGGCCAGTGAGTTGCTCCACTGTAGCGTGTCGATCGGCCCTCACGCACCTTCGAAGCCGACGTTTACCTCTCACATCAATGGCACGTGGTGCTCCGCAGTTTCCACGTCGCTTATTCGCAATGGTGCCACTTCTCCAATCACGATACACTTTAACAACAGCAACACGCGAACAGTTCACAAACTGCGCTTTTTCAGAAATACTGCCACTCTTGGCCCGAAAGCTGATAATCATCCCTTTCTGCAAATCTGATAAATCGCTCCTTTTACCCATGACAGCAACGAGTGATATATTTTCAGAATGCCTACATCATATCTTATATACCCTCCAAGCCAGCTCACGACACGTGCCTTCTTTCATTGGCTACGCGCTGTTGGCGTCAAAAGTAGGAGGTGGTCACAATGATGTGATTTGGCTGTGTAGATTCCAATATACCAGCACATAGTGGATTTTTTTGTACTAATGTCAGCAGTGCCATGTTGCCCCCAATCCAGAAACTTTCTGAACACACGTTGTCTATGTCTAACTATTTTGAAAACTAAGAAAAGGCAATGCTTGGATAGCTTTAAATTATATTTTTTTATTATACTCTTTTCCCGGAAATTTTCTACTGGTTTCAGATTTGTTCTTCCAAATTTGCGCATGATAATACGCATACAAAAGCCTTCAGTTCCATTGAAATTTTATTTTGTTCTTAGGGACCCCGTGAGGGCCAACTTTTACTTAAAAACTCGAAGGGAAAAAATGGTCCATATCGAAGGAATGTATTGAAAATCGCTGAGCCGAATGGTCCCTTGAACAGATTCCTGGGCGGCCAACTTCCGAAGGAGCCAGGTCCGAACTGTAAAGTGGGTGCTGGAGCGCCCCGGTGGAGCAGTGGTCTAAGCGCTGGCTTATGATCATTCGTCCGGTAAAAGCAAAGATATTGAGAAAAACAAATTAAGCATTTGCGCCCCCTAGCGGCGATATTGTGCATTATTTCAGGAAGAAAACACGCACACAAGAGTACAGAGTTTGTTTAGTTAGTAGTATTAGACCGAAAAAGAAGTTTTTCAATCGGCTTTTTAGTCCCGAAGATATTGCTGTAAAGGAAAGAGTTAACTTACGCCCTCTGGTGGCAGACTTGTGCGTTAAGAAAAATTTGGAATTATATCAGAAACATTTTTCAGCGGAAACGCTCTCCAAAAAAGAAATAATTTTTCAAATCGGACTCTTAGAAGCAAAGCTACGGGCAAAAATAAGCTGTGCATCTACGCCACCTGGCGGAAAAAACATGCATTATTTTAAGAAGAAAGTATTCTCGAAAGGTTTCTCGATGTGAGCCTTTTTTCACTCGAGTATTTAGGAGCTCAGATTTTGCTGCAAATACATCAGAAGCAGAAATTAGCTCTTACTCCCCCTGGTGACCAAACCATTTTTGATAGCCAAAAAAGTTCCTAATTGGGAACATGAGCGGTTCATGTGAAGCATTTTTTGCTGAATGTCATCAGAATGTATTCAACAGCTCCCACAATGGCTTGTTTATGTTTGAGAGTTTGATTGATGCACAATTCTTTTAACTTCTCCCCAGAAGTCTTTGAAACTGAACTTTGGCACTTGGTAGTGGGTAATGCCACAAAATCTAGAATGGTTGACAGGATGTTTATATAAGAAATAATACACTAAGCACCAGGCAGCTGAGCAAATAGCAGGGGATACATGAGTTGGGACTTCTGCTCAGTTAGGCATCTTTGTGTGAAAGGCAAGGTTCGAAAAATTCTGCCATGGCAAAGCGTTTCCTTACTATGGAACAAGCAGTTGAATATTTACAAAATATTTCAGATGATTCAGATTTATCAGATGTAGATTTATGTCAGTTACCACCTGATGAGACAGGAAATATAACCGAAGAAGAGGATGTAAGTGAAAATAATTTAGAACCTTTTACCCCAGCTGATGTTTGTGGAAGCATTGACATTATGGTAGGGAAAACAACTCATTCAGAGGTTGTTCAAATTGAAGATCCTGACGCCCCTTCAACATCTCTGCATTTCAGTAAAAAATGCGAGGCTCACTACTCTGGTGATGTAAGTTCAAGTGAAAGAAAAATTTAAAAAATGAAAACACAAAGCTTGACTCGACGATGGGGAAAAAGTGTGCAATTTGACAACCCTCTCCCTCATGAGAAGCTTGAAAAATTACTAGAAAAGTTTCCGGAACTAGCAGCTTTATCACGCATTGAGCTGTTTTGGAAAATAATGCCGAAGGAGTACCTTATACATTTGGCAAAGATGACAAAGCTTTATGCTCTACAAAAAGGAGAAACAGTTGATGTAGGAATTGAAGACATCACTCAGTTCTTTGGTTTGTTTTTAGCACGTCTTTTGTAAAAAAAGATCGTGCTTCTGTTATCGGTTTGTCCATCCGTCCGTCCGTCTGTACCCACGATATCTCTGCAACTATTAGTCCGATTTGAATAATTCTTTTTGCATTGGGAAGCTTGAAATATGCAAATGATGATCCTCCATTTCCTTTTTTTTTACGATGTACAATTTCGCCGGTAGAGGGCGTAAATGCAGATGATGTCGAATTCAAAAATACGTTTTATTCCACATATTTGCTTCTAAACATCCGATTGAAAAAAAATGTTTACCTTTCGATTCCATTTATATCGAAGAGTATTTTAGATATAGTTACTTTTTCAAATTACGCATAGATTTTCCGCCAGGGGGCGTAAAAGTAAATTACCTTTTCCTCGATAACTCTTCTTCTAAAACTCCGATTTGAAATTTTTTTCCTTCAGCGGATACATCTCCTGATGGAAAATCTTTTGCATATAATTTCAAATTTTTGGTAAAGAATACTTTGGCCACCAGGGGGCACAAGTGTTAATTTTTGCTTCTGATGTATTTGCCCTAAAATCTGAGCTCCTAAAATATCGATTGAAAAAATTCTTTCGTGGACTGATGCCACTCACATCGATGAACCTTTTCGGAATATTTTCTTCTTAAAATATTCCACAGTTACTCCGCCAGGGGACGTAGATGTACATCTTATTTTTGTCAATATTTCTACTTCTAGGGTACGATTTGAAAAATTCCTTCTTTGTTGGATAGTGTTTTCCGTGTGACATGTTTTTCATGTAATTTCAAAATTTGCAAGTAATTCATAGACTTCCCGCTAGGGGGCGTAGCGGTAAATTGCGTTTCCCTCTATATCTATGCTTCTAAATCTCCGATTTGAAAAATTCTTTCTGCACCGGATACAGCTCCTGATGGGAAATCGTTTGCACATAATTTCTAATTTTTGTAAAAAAAAAAAAATAGTTTGGCCACCAGGGGGGGATAAATCATAATTTCCACTTCTGTTGTATTTGCAGCAAAATATGATGTTCTAAATCCTCGATTGAAAAAAACATCGTTTGTTGACCGATACTACTCATGTCGACAAACCTTTTAGAAACATTTTCTTCTTAAAATAGTGCATGGTTTCTACGCCAGGGGGCGTAGATGTATATCTTATTTTTTGTCAATGTGTTGTTATCATGAAGGAGTTTGAACTGTTTACGTTCAAACTCCTTCATGATAACCTGTTTACGTTATCATGAAGGAGTTTGAGCTGTTTAGAAGAACGTAAACAGCTCAGAATCCTTCATGATAACCCGGATCTATCGTTAGTTTCTGGAGACAAGACTAACCAGATAGTTATTATGAACAAATCAGATTATTCTGCCAAAATGTCCGAAGCCATTCAATCTATCCCTCACTCCATTCTTCAGAACGATCCCACCGCAGCTACTGTTGCAGAACTGAGTCGACTGAAAAACATGACAACGTCCCATCTGTGAACGTGAAAAATATGTCTCCCCCCTATGGTGCCATAGTTCCCGAACTCTTCTGAAACATCAAGGTACATAAAGAAGGACATCCACTCAGACCACTTGTTTCGGGCCATACAAATCCATCTCGCCCTTTAGAAAAGGCTCTAACCAAGTTTCTAGACCCCTGATCTCCAACTCTAGCTATTCAATTTCCAGCTCAAATAAAGCTCTAGACAGGATTCGCTCTTATCAACAGAAACGAATCCCATTTATTATGGCATCACTGGACGTTATATCACTATTTCCGAATGTCCCAATGGAACAAGTCCACGAAAGTATAGAATCTAAACTTACATCGCAGAACTTAACCTCACCAAATGAGACTCAAGCCATAATCAGAGCATTACGATTCATTCAGAAACGCTCCTATTTCAAATATAACGACAAGATATTTTACCATAGAGACGGTGATCCAATGGGATCAACCCTATCCCCTCTTTTAGCAGAAATCATTGTGCAAGATGTAGAAGACAAAGTAATCCAAGAAAATCAATTACGTCCAAGCCTTATACATACGCTACGTTGATGACATACTCACTTATTTTGGGAATATAACATAGATCTCAACTCTTTCGTAGAACGAATGTTCTCACAATTCCCCTCCATTAAGTTCACACTAGAGCTTGAAACCAATTGCAAGCTACCTTTCCTAGATTTCCTGTTGGAGAGAAACCCCAATAATCATTCCATTCAACATTCAGACTACCGCAAACCTACATCCAGTGTTTCGATTATTCCTAAATCTTTCACCCATCCAATGAGTTACAAATTGGCATTACTTAGGTACTTGCTACAACGTGCCATTTCTCATTCTTCGAACATTCGCCTACGTAAACAGGAAATTAAAATCATCAAACAGATCGCTGTTGCCCACGGATATGAAACACATGTGGCGAACCGTTTATATGGGAAATTGCAATCTACCAATACATCTACCTTTACCCGAGACTCCAAACCTCGTAAATTCATCGGAACCATAAACTTTGATCAGAGATCTACTCCGATATTACAAATGTTTGTCACTGACATAATCTAGACTTTGGAGTTAAAACAAGAAATATTTCAGCTTTAATTAAAAAAGACCGCGATCCAATAAAATCTGACCATAAGTGGGGTGTCTACATTATTCCTTTACAAGCTACGAACAAGGAAGAACCTCCTAAAGTGCACATAGGGTCAACAAAACAGACTTAAAGACGAGAATTAGTGAGCATAAGTATAATGTAAAGACAGCCTCCATGTCCACTGCTCTTTCAAGACTCCCCGTTGGTGGATCATACCTATCCCTATGGAAACATTCAACTACGCTTGCAACACCTCAAAATAAAGCTGTCTTACAATTCACCGAAAGCCTTTATATCTATCCTTATGGTTCATTATCTTGCAATGATAATATTCTTTTATACATTCCAACCCCCTGGAAATCCCTACTATGCAAGGTTCCTCAAGATCACACGAAGAACTCTCCATCCAATAATGACTCTCAACAGAAGTTATAGACAGACGTCATATGAGGACGTATGTTGTCTCCTACGTCATCACAACGACTTTCATCAAGTAAATATAATCTCGTTACTATTCATCTGTAATATACATTGACGGAAAAAAAATCCCAACACCAAGAAGGGGTTGTGTTAGATAAACGACAGTTGGTAGGCGGTGAGAGTACATCTGTAAGATGACGTCTATGCAAATTTCGCGCTCGGCGCATACGTGTGGCGCTAGTAGCACCCCTCGGAACATGCAAAGCAGGTTTGCTGTAAATACGCGCTATAACGTTCGTGAGCGTTAGTTATCGTTGGGATTCGACGTAGTGAGTTGATGTTAGTCAAGAATGCCTTTAAAAAGACGAAGAAGCCATTATCAACAGCTCACGGAGTTTGAACGAGGTCGTGTAATAGGGCTACGAGAAGGTGGATTTTCTTTTCGCAATATTGCAGAACGACTTGGCAGGAATGTAGCCACTGTGCATGATTGTTGGCAGCGGTGGTCAAGGGAAGGTACTGCCTCAAGAAGACCGAGTTTCGGCCGGCCACGTGGCTCTACTGAGAGGGAAGACCGCCGTGTACGGCGTATGGCCGTAGCGCATCGTACTGCGTCTGCGGCAGCAATTCGAGCTGCAGTTGCCACCACAGTGACACAACAAACTGTTACAAATCGGTTACTTGAAGGACAGCTCCGAGCCAGACGTCCTGTAGCGTGCATTCCACTTACTCCAAACCACTGCCGTTTGCGAAGTCAGTGGTGTCAAGCTAGAGCTCTTTGGAGGACGGAGTGGAGATCTGTTGGGTTTTCTGATGAAACCGGTTCTGCCTGGGTGCCAGTGATGGCCGTGTGTTGGTTAGAAGGAGGCCAGGTGAGCGCCTGCAACCAACCTGTCTGCGGCCGAGACACACTGGACCTACACCTGGAGTTATGGTCTGGGGAGCAATTTCCTATGACAGCAGGAGCACTCTCGTGGTTATCCCACGCACCCTGACGGCACAGTTGTACGTCGGTCTGGTGATTCAACCTGTTGTGCTGCCATTCATGAACAGCATTGCAGGGGGTGTTTTCTAACAGGATAACGCTCGCCCGTATACCGCTGTTGTAACCCAACATGCTCTACAGAGTGTCGACATGTTGCCGTGGCCTGCTAGATCACCAGATCTTTCACCAATCGAGCACGTATGGGACATCATTGGACGACAACTCCAGCGTCACCCCCTACCAGCATTAACCGTCCCTGTATTGACCGACCAAGTGCAACAGGCATGAAACTCCATCCCACAAACTGACATCCAGCACCTGTACGACACAATGTATGAACGTTTACGTGCTTGCATTCAACATTCTGGCGGTTACACCGGTTATTAATGTACCAGCATTTCACATTAAAATGGCTCTTCTCGCGCTTACATTAAGCTGTGATCTTGAAACCTTAATCGATTAAATATGTTACCTATACTAATGTATTGCCGCCATTTCATTCCTCTACAACTATTTTTTCGTGGTGTTGGGATTTTTTTCCGTCAGTGTATTAAATATATGAGGATGAACTCACTGTGGGTTCAGAAGGTCTTATGTATTTTAAACTGTTTAGTATTAAATTAATTTTTAAACTTGTGTAATCTTTAAGTGCACATCGAGTTTTTGAATCGTATAAAGACGGTGTGTATTCCATTCGATCTGCATTACTACACGAAAAACATATTATTCTTCAGAAACAAGTGTTTTGAGTGCGAAAAAAGATTACATCAGCATTGTTTCCCGACTTACCATGCACTGAAAAAAAATTGCTGCAACAGCAAAAAACTTGCTACTGCAGCAAATTTTCCCGTGAATATAGACTTAGCAAAAAGGTTTGCTGGCAATACTAATGAATTCAGCTTTGCGGCAGCAGCAAGATATCCGTTTCCTGTGGCAATTTTTTTGCTCATCTAGCAAACCAACTTTGCTACTTCAGCAAATACACTATCTACCAACAAGTAATTGGACACCCCTGCAATCGACGATATCTGTCGTCCTGATACACGTCACGGCCGCCGCCGTTAAATATCGTGTGGGAAACAACAACTCAACCAGTCGCATGCAAGATGCCACGCAGTTCGGAGCTCTCTGATTTCGAGAAAGGTGTAATCGTCGGGTATCACAGAAATGGCCGATCCATACGTGACATATCCAGCGAATTGAAGGGCCCAAAATCGACAGTGGCCTACGTGATTGACAAGTGGAAGATGAGAGGTGACTGTCGGAATGTGCCCCGACCCGGCAGACCCACAAAACTGGGAGTTAGAGACCGACGGGTGCTGGACAGAGAAATTCGGAATAACCACACCAAATCGATGGGCCACATCCGCGAGGAGTTTCAACAGGCATCCGGCAGTGTTTTTCGATGAATACCATCCGTAAGGAAGCCCATCTGCTCGGTTATCATGGACGTGCTGCCGCCCACAAGCCTTTGATCACCAAGTCCAATAGCGCTGCTCGGCTAACGTGGTGCAAAGAACGTCGACAGTGGACCGTTGAACAGTGGAAACAGGTTCTCTGGAGCGACGAATCAAGGTTCACCCTCTACCGTTCTGATGGCAGGGACTGGGTTTGGCGTGTGCCTGGAGAACGCTTCCTGCCGGAATGTATTGTGCCAACTGAAGTTCGGCGGCGGTGGAATTATGCTATGGGGGTGTTTCTCCTGGTATGACACGTGACCCTTGGTCGCAATTCCTGGTAGACTCAACGCCGAGACCTACTGCACCATTTTGGATGACCATGCGCTTCTTACGTTGTGGCAGTTTTACCGGGTGAACCCATGTTACTTTCAGGATGATAATGCCACCTGTCATGTTGCGAGATCCACCCTGGCTTGGTATGGTGACAATGGGGTTAATCGAATGGACTGGCCTGCGCAGAGCCCGGATCTTAACCCTATCGAGCACCTCTGGGACGAGTTGGAGCGTCGACTTAAGGGGTGCCCTCACCGTCCGAAATCGGTGAAGGAACTGACCTGTCTTCTCCAAGCCGAGTGGAAGAAAATACCGCTAGCCGTCGTACGACACCTGGTTGAGAGTATGCCCCGAAGGGTCGCAGCTGTAATCGCAGCTCGTGGAGGCTCCACCAACTATTGAAGTTGAATAAACTTCGTTTTCCTTTGCTATCACAGGTGTCCAATTACTTGTTGGTAGATAGCGTATTTCTGCTACAGAAACCGATCTCCAGCAATGTCAATTTGCTGGTCTATCAAACGAACTTTACGACTTCAGCAAATATTTTTGCTACAGATGCCGATCTCCAGCAATGTCAGTTTGCTGATCCAGCAAACAAACTTTGCTACTGTAGCAAATATTTTCTGCTACAAAGCAAAATATCAATAATTCTTTGCAATGTTGAATTTCTACTTCAGCCATGATGTAATGCTACAAACACAAATCTATAGTAATGTTGATTTCTTTGTTGTAATTTAATAAATGGAATTTACTAAATTCCATTTATTCCTTGATATCCTATCCTGGCAAATCAACATTTCCGGCGATTTATCTGTGCATATAGCAGATATTCTTTGTTAAAGTAGCATAAAAATAATCATTCCATAATTATGGGTTCTCAAACATTGATCACCATTTTTTGCAAAAAATTCCCTATATTTTAGGGATTCATTAGTAATGCAACAATTCCAGCAATCGCTACAGGGATTTCGTTACCAATAAAATTTATAAAAGTAAAGCAATTAGTGATAACGTTGAGAATCCCCCAGTCATGGAATTAATACACTATAGGTTGTATATATATATATCATATATATATATATATATATATATAACTCTATCCAATCCCTCCTCTATTTCTTGTTACAGAACCATCTTCTTTTCTCAGTGCCATAATCTGTTTTCTTCCCTTACTGAGATGTCCCTTTGCTATCTTTAGGCTTTGGTTGTTTTCAATTGCTTTCCTCACTAGTTCACAGTTGAATTTCCTTACGTCTTCAGTGATACTTTTTCTTACTGTCTTGCATAGCTCTATATATTCCACTTTGGAAGTCACATCTTTAGTTGTCCTCATCTCTCTTCTTTTTTGCATCAACATTTTGGTTTTTCCTGATAATTTGTTCACATGCAACTTGTTCTTAGACCCAGCTAATTTTGTTGCTGTTTCCATAAGAGCTTTGGTTACTTTTCTGTTAACTTCAGAGATGTCCACTTCTTCCGATGTTAGGCCTTCTAAAGCAGAGAACCTGTTCTTCAGTTCTAACTTGAAGGTATTATGGTGTTTTTTAAGGTTGGTTATGTCAATAGATTTTGTTTGTCTTATGAGCTTGCCACGTTCAAGTTTAGTGTTGAGGTGCATCTTACATCTCACCAATCTATGGTCACTACCTGTGTTGAACTTGTTTAGCACACTGCAGTCTTCTATGACGAATTTTTTTGTTACACATAATAAAATCAATTTCACTTGTCGTCCCATTTGGATGTCTCCATGTCCATTTCCTGTGTGGCTTTTTCTTGAAGAAGGAGTTCAAGATGAAAAACCCTTCTGCCTCTGCAAACTCAACGAGAGTATTTCCACGCTGGTTTCTGTTGCCATGACCGAATTTACCTACTGAAGTTTCATTCTGTTGCTGTTGCCCTATTTTTGCATTGAAATCTCCCATAATTATTTTCAAGTGCTGCTTACCTTTATTATTTAGATGACAAATTTCCTCATAAAATTCTTCAATTTCTTCTTCAGGATGACTTGTGGTGGGTGCATAAGTTTGAATAATCTGAGCCTGGTATCTTTTCGAGAGTTGGATAACAAGTCGTGCAGCTCTGTCAGAGGAACTTTCAACTTCTACAACTTTATCCTTCAGTTTCTTGTTTATTATAAATCCAACACCACTAGTTCTGCCAGTATCTGTCCCACGATAGTAGAAGAGATGTCCACTTTTCAGTTCGATGAGATCTTCTCCTTTTCTCCTTACCTCACTTAGCCCCACGATGTCCCACTTGATCCTTTGTAGTTCCTCTTCCAATTCAAGAAGCCTTGAATCAGAAGATAGGGAGCGTCCATTGTAAGTAGCCAAGGTCAGCATCAGATGGCAGCCTAGTCCGGTTCTCCGGGGATTCTTAGCACCCTCTGCCTTCATGTCGCACTGGCCGCTGCCTTGGCCAGGTACATTCCAGCTGCCGGAGACTGAGGGCCAAGATTTAAGTTGTGGAATCATTTTGGAGGGGTTTGGCCATAACTCACCACGCTGGCCAAGCGGGTTGGTGAGTGTGGGATAGAATTTCCTCTAATCCCGATGGTATAGTTATACCGCTATGGGCGGTCGTCAGAGCCCCTTTAGTGGGAACAGGATGCACCACGAGAAGGCGGGGTTGCCCTCCATATGTATACACACCCTTCACTTTATCAAATTGTTTGCAAAATAAAAAAAAATAAAAATAAAATAAATTAAAAATAAGTTTTTTAGGATCTTTTTAACAAATAAATTTTTTTAGGATCTCACAATAATTAAATTTTTCCTACACACAAACAAAACATTTCCCCAGCAAATGAACTGCTTTCAGCAGCTGTATGAAAAAATTCGCAAACACCCCAAAAAATGTATAGAACTTTACAATGCCAGCTGTTTGTAAAATTCCATGAGCAGTGCAACAAAATCAGAGGATGGAGTGGGCACACCACTGTTCTAAAAGTATCTATAAATTTGGAATTTGACTACAGTCTGCCTTGTAAGGAAAGTGGCCAAAGTAGATTACATATAGTTCAACAGTTTCCATACAGACAATTTCTACAAACTTTACGAAATTTCTGGATACGCTATCTGCCAATTATTGTCTGGACAGCTACAGTATAAGCTGTTTCGATGAAAAGGAATATTCAGTAGAAGAATTCTAAAAAAAAAATGATTAATAGCGTTACTGATGCACATTGCATGAGTGGGAAGTCATTTTAGTTTACTTTTTTCCCCCAACATTCAAGCCAGAAAACAGGAAGCACCTGCTTGTGATAGTGATGCTTTTGTCAACACTGAAGACTTTAAAATGTGATGCATAAACATTTTAGAATGTGATCCCAAATTTGAATGTACACAAATTTAGGATCAGGTACTTGTTAAATTTAGAGAAAATGGAGGCTCAAAGACACAAGATCTATTCTCGGTTCTAGTTTGTTTATTAAATCAGTTAAGCCAGAAAAAAAAAATAACACCACATTTATTTTGTACTATTCAGGCATATACAACCTGTACATAGCTGATATCTAGTGTAATAAAAGAAAAAAAATTATCCGCTTTAGAAAACAGTTCCATGCTTCAGTCTACTTCATTGTATTTCAGCAAGCAAGATACTACATCTGGGGTTCATTACATTTTTTCATTAGAATCTATAATTTTTTTCAAGTTACTAGATCCAGAACATTTCTTCTCGTACAGATGTCCTTATAATTTTAGGAGAGTAGTCAGGGCCGGCTTCATGGGTGTGCGACCTGTGCAATCGCACAGGGCCCCGCACCTAAAGATGTTTTTGAATTTTTCGTAATTTTTTTTCTTGTATTAAAAATAAATGAAACGTAACGATGTAAAAATAGCATTTTTAAAATGTTTATATCATTGCACTTTATTGCCTTAGTGAGCAGAATTCAAGTATATATGGGTAAATCGGGTTGATTCACCGTATCGCCGAGAGAGAATTTGCATTAATGGCATCATATATATAATCACGCCACCCCGATGGCGCAGTGGTCTAAGCGATGGCCTCTGATCATTCGTCCGAACGGGGTCCGGGTTCGAATCCCGGTGAGGCATGGATGTTGTTTGTTTTACGGCACTGGCTCTCTCCCTTCCCTGGAACCAGTGACCCTAAATTAGGGACGGGCGACTGCTTATAGCCCATTTGAGTTGCTCACGGTGGTCGTTAAACCTCCAATCGCCGCCCCGGTGGCGCAGTGGTCTAAGGCGCTGGCCTCTGATCATTCGTCCGTAAGGGGTCCGGGTTCGAATTCCGGTCAGGCATGGATGTTGTGTTTGTCTTACGGCACTGGCTCTCTCCCTTCCCTGGAACCAGTGACCCAACATTAGGGACGGGCGACTGCTTATAGCCCATTGAGTTGCTCACGGTGGTCGTTAAACCTCCAATCAAAAAAACAAAAAAACAACCTCCAATCAAAAAAAAATATATATATATATATATATATATAATCACCCAGATCTCTCTGTAACGCTCACGTCACAGCAACGTCACAGTACGTCGGCATTCTGCGCAATCACACGCGGTCAGTTTGTCGCGCGCGTGGGCAGCTAATCTCTGTCACATGGTTTATCAATAAAAAAAGTGAAAAACGTATCTTTGCGAATTTTTTATGAAACTGGCTGAAATTTTAATGAATACCATAAATCGCTCATACGAACATTACCTCCAAATTGCGCCTGAATCGGTTAAAAAGTTTTAAATTAGTCGTCAAAATTTTAATTAACCGTTTCTGCGTATATATTTCTGTTTAGCGGTGAATTAAAAGTTTTATGCCTATTTTAAAAAGTTTTTAATCGATTCCGGTGAAAATTTGAGGGGCTCTTCCTATTGCCAATTCATGGTATTCCTCAAAATTTCGGCCCGTTTCGTTAAGATTTCGCAAAGTTCGTTTCGCATTTTTTTTATGCATATTGCTGATTCAATATAACCAAAGTGGGCAAAATTGCATTTAAAAACACGTGTCGCACCGAAAGTACATTGCCGATACTCGAAATCCCAATCAGGTGAAAGTTTACACGAAAACAACTGGACTGCAAGGAAAATTGTTAAACAGCAACAAATATTTTACACAGAATGTTATATATCGTGAGGTCTTTTGAAAAACGGAAATAAATAGCATATAATGAATCCGGTCGGCATCTATTTGATTTGCTTTCAATCTGCTTCAATTAAAAATTTCACCCTGTCCCAGGACGGGCAACATCCCCTATATTTTAGTATTTATTTAAAGTTTAGAAACAACCGTTATAGGACGGTTGCACTGTTTTTACTGGTCAAATTCGGAAATCTCTACCATTTCTAAAGTTTTCCTCCGACCGGCGGAAACCTCGTGACGGACCCGGTGGTGTTTGAGAAAGACTGCACTAGACTGCTATCGCACTCACCTCATTTGAGCTACAAAGCTGAAAGCTCCCACTAAAACAAATTACAATGAACTGTAGAACGTGGCCAACAAAAGAATATTTCTTCCTAGAAGTAAAGAGACAGAGTGATAAGGTAAGATTTTTCTGAAAATTGCATTACTCATTTATTATTGTACGGACGGTCTTTAGAACCTCAATATTTCAACCATGAATCATTGAAAATGACATTTCCTATCATCCTATCTTATTTGTTTAAACGGTAGCTATTTTTTTAATTTTGGATAAATTACATTAATTTTTGCCATCAGCATGCATTTCGACAAGGTGCGGGAATTATATTTTGTCGCTTCAATTCAATCAACTTCAAATTGATCTGGCAATGTTAATTAATAAGCGTAGTTTTAAAATGTCTTTTTATTTTTTCATGAGTAATAATAACAGCTTATTTATAACTCATGAATAAATAATAATATTCCTTAGTACCACCATGCATTATTAAGCAACATGAGAAAATAAAAAAAATGTGGCTTCTCTACTCTACCTGACCCCGCCTTTCTTTCAAAAACGTTCCAACGTCCAAGACCATTTAGTAGATGTAGAACTCGCTGGGAAAAGGCCCCCGCATTTTCGTTTTGCACTGGGCCCCACAAATTATGCAGCCTGCCCTAGGAGTAGTTCATTTATATGGTAGCATGCTCACTTCATATAGTCACTCTTCAGAACCTTATGGCATCAACCTGCACACACCGTACTTCAGAATGATTGAAATCTAAATACCCAAGGAATTGTTTTCAAATGGAAGCTGTGTGCTTCATTTTTCATTCAGTGAGTGTACTGCTGCTATTACTGATTGTTAGAGGGCACCACAAGTCAGGCTCACATACAGGGCCGAATTGAACTTTTGCGGGGCCCAGGACGAAATTTCATATATAGAGAGCCCTAGGAAATTAATTTCATAGTTTAATGAAATCATTGTATGAAAAATGAAAATAGACAAAAATTATCATAAAAGAAAATGATTATCTCAAATTATTGTGAGCTTAAGAAAAAGACCATCATTTGGATTGAAAATTCAGAGAGAGAGAGAGAGAGAGAGAGAGAGTAAACAGTTTCTTTATGATAATTTTCGTGTATTTTCATTTTTCAGAGACAGAGACAGACAGACAGACAGACAGTTAGAGTGTGAGAGAGGAAGACAGACAGACTGACAGAGAGACAGACAGACAGAGAGTGAGAGAGACAGACAGACAGACATTGAGTGAGAGAGACAGAGGCAGACATGGAGTGAGAGAGACACAGACATACAGACAGAGAGTGAGAGAGAGATAGACAGATAGACAGACAGAGAGTGAGAGAGACAGAGGCAGACATGGAGTGAGAGAGACACAGACATACAGACAGAGAGTGAGAGAGAGATAGACAGACAGAGAGTGAGAGAGAGACAGACGACAGACAGAGAGATGGGCGGACAGACAGACAGGCAGACAGACAAAGAGAGAGGAAGAAAATAAAAAGTGCTGAAATCTACGACTTTCTTTCTGGAGAGGAGGAAGTTTAGGTTGCTTTATTTTCTTAATAAAAACTTTCCTACAAAATGATAAAAAAGATAGCTTTAACTAATCTGCGTAGCAAATATTTTTCCATAGCAAACATTTTTGCGTATTGGATAATAACGATCCTCTTAAATAAATTCGTATATATATATTTTTTTTTCCTGGTACATGTTTTAGTGATTGATTTTTGATGGAAAGTGGAATAACTGGTAAATTAATGACTTTATTCACCTCTGATACGCGCTCATGTATAAAACTTGCTTTATTTTTTTATTTTTTTATTTCCAACACTGTTTTTAAAGTCACTGAACGACTGGCCTCCATATATAGCCCAGATACAACTTTGATATTGTTCTTTTCATTTTTTTAAATTCCAGTACCAGGTTTACACTCAAATTGTTGAGTATATAATACGGAGTCTCAAAATGTGATGACATTTAGTTTCTTATTTCATGAATATAGAAAAGTTTAAGGTTTAAATAAGTTGGGAGGGGAGGAGGGTTATAAACTGAAAAAAAAAAAAAAACATTACAACAAGTTAGTAAAATCATGGAATGCATTGATTATGATACGCTTTCCAACATACCAGAAATCGCGCGCAGATAAACTCTCCTCCCAACTCTTTCTACTGATTCGTTCAGTATACCTCCGGAACAACATACTAAAGTTTTGTCGCAATAGAAGCATTTTTACTCAAGTTATGAGGATAATGGCTGTAGAATAAATCTCGCTCCTGTGCCCTGCCCTTTGATCCCATTTCGATGACATTCAGCATAACGTGTTCAGTTTACTTCTGGAACAACAAGATAAAGTTTTGTCGCAATCGAAGCATTTGTACGTACGTTATGACGCATAAGGGTGATGGAATGGATCCCGCTCCTATGTCCTGACCTTTGACCCCATTTCGCTTATTTTCAATAAGGTTCGTCCCCAGGTTGTCCCCTACCACATACTAAAATTTAATTGAAATTGGATACTTTTTACGCGAGTTATCGGGTGGATAGACAGACGAACAAAGCTGGAGCATATACGCTTCTTCAACCTACTGTTGTAAAACGTAAAAATACATTTTTGAGGGCCTTGCACCCCAAAACTTAAAAAATATAACAATAAATATAGAGAATTCTAGCAAAAAAAAAATTGTTTCTGTTTTGTAAAGTGCGGGGCCCCGTGAAGACGCGGGGACCGGGGCGTCCGCCCCGGTTGCCCCTATGGTCCAGCCGGCCCTGGTCACTTATATCATAACACATTCATAATAGCAGTGTGTGTGTGTGTGTGAAAGAAATTTGTATTTGAGTCATCTAGGGTGTAGTTGGATGGCATGAACTGTATGTTCCTTCTTCACACACATATCACACAGTGTATGAAGGAAATTTCGATTCGAATAATCTGTGAAGCAGTTGGGTGGCATGAACACTACTTTAAACAAGAGGGTGGTAGAGCCAACCTCATTTTCAATTGAACTGGTGGGATCAGTGTTTGATGATACGGTGACTTCTAACTGGCAGTGGCCATCATACCTTACTTTTACTTCGGACTTACCTTCAAATCGTACTATAACGTCGTTCTCGAAACCCCAGTTGTTCAGTCAATCTCGTATATCAGACATTTCCATGCACATATGAAGTCGTCGGTTTCTTCCAAATTATTCTTTCAAATTTCTTTAGAGAGCACAATATACACACCACACCACAACCAGTTACATATTATTTGCCACAACAACAGACCAGACCGCCCATGAGACCGCCATCTCGCTGGAATTCATGAACAGTTATTACACTGCCGGACAATTGCTAAGGACGGATGACAATAGCAACGATAGCAACCATAAATTGGAAGGCAGGAAAATGTGGAAATTAGCATAAGTGCGGGATACAGTAAGACGTGTTGTGCGTATGCAAATTTTGGATTGCCGAACTTGTTCGTGACGTCATAGCGCTGATAAGAGTTATAAAGGATTTGACGCGTATTGACCGTTGTTGTTCAAACGCAAAGTTGAAAGGGAAAGAGTCAATTGACGAACTTTCAAGTTTCAGTATGTCTTCCCGACATCACCTAGATGATTTTACGCGTGGCCTTGTTATTATTGGCAAGATTGAAGAAGGGCGAAAAATAACAGATGTTGCCAGGGAGTTCGACGTCAGCCACAGTGTTGTTTCAAGGCTTTGGAAAGCATTTCAAACAAATGGAGAGCGTAGCAAACATCACGGGGGAGGTCATGTTCGCAGTACGACACCTGCAGAAGATCGGTACATAATGCTATCAACAAAAAAAACACGGGCGCAGCACAGCTAGTGAGGTAGCAAATCAGTTTATGGCTGCTACTGGCAAGCGGATCTCCCGAAAAACTGCCGCCAGACGTTCGCATGAAGGAGGACTATACGCCCGCCGTCCTGTTGTGTGCATCCCATTGTCCAGACGTCACCGTACCGCCTGTTTGCAATGGTGCCATCAACATCGCAATTGGACTGATAACGACTGGTCTGCTGTCCTCTTCTCAGATGAGAGTAGATACAGTCTATCGTCTGATTGTCGACGACAACTGATCTGGCGTGATAGGGGTACTGCATATTGTCCAGCAAACATACAGGAAAGGGACCGATATCCGACATGTAGTGTAATGGTATGGGCTGGCATCATGATCAATGGCCGTACGTCCCTTTATGTGCTTCCAACTGGGACTATGACTGGCCAACGATACATTAATGATGTTCTGCTACCTCATGTTCGCATGTTCCGTGGTGCTGTCGGTGATAGATTCATTTTCATTGACGACAACGCAACATGTCATCGAACAGTCGCTGTCCAGGAGTGTCTTGAGAGCGAGGATATTCAACGCCTCTTATGGCCAGCACGTTCTCCAGATCTGAATCCCATTGAAAATGTGTGGGATGCTTTGGGGAGGAGTCTTGCTGGTCGCCAATGCCCTCCAATAAACAAGGACACCCTCATCCGTGCACTGACAGAGGAATGGGATAAATTACCCCAACAGCTTGATAATGTTGTGCAAAGCATGACACGACGTGTGGAATCTTGCATCGCCCTCCATGGTGGCCATATCCCGTATTGACATCTTACGCCGGAACGCCTGCGGACGGTAATTGCATTTCTTTCACGTTTACGTATTCTGCACAAAATGGCCTGTTTGTCCCTTGAACACGTTCCAAAGCCTTCTGGATTTCAGAGCACAATAAATTGTCTTTCTTGTAATTTCCTGGCATTCTAACATTATTTTATTTCACTTGGCATCCAACCACACTTACTTTTTTATGCGCTATATAGCCGTTTATGATCCGTCCTTAGCAATTGTCCAGCAGTGTAGTACTTTTAGCCAAACTTTCTTCGCGGTACGAGAGTTTTCAGATGTGACCATCATCTTGAATTTTGCTGAATATTACAGACACGTTTGCTGCAGTTACTCATTTTTTTTTTATGGCAGCTGGTGTGGCAGACATAGCAAAAGCATTTGGTTGTTTCGGCAAAGTGATTCGTACAGCCAACAAACTTTCTGCTGTAGTAAGCAAATTTCTGTCAGCAAAAAAAAAAATTGAACAAGTACCTAAATAGGCTTTGCTATAAAAACCAAAAAACTATTGTTATTTGCTAGAGCGACAAATATTTTGGTATTTCGAGCAAAACTCAATGCAGCAAAATTGGTCTTGCTGCTCCATCTTAGTTTGTTTTTTCAGTGTGGGCACTAAAGCACGATAAAGTAAGGAACAAAGTTAATGAAATGTAGTATTTCAAAGTTATTATAGCTAATCAATAATTAGTATTTTAAGGTAAAAGTGCAAATAATTAATAACTGTAATTAAATTTATAATTTTTAATCCCTCATATATAGCAGCAGTCCTTCGTTGTACTGAAGAGCAAAAAATCCAGTTTCTATGAAATTGTAGCAAAATTGTTAACACAAAACGCCAATGTTCCCAAATGGGAATATATATGTGTTATATCATCATCATTGTCAACCATTATCAATCCACTGCTGGACGAAGGTCTCCCCACGTTTCTTTCACAACGGTCTGTCTTGTGCCAGTCTCCTCCATGTTACTCCCGCATACTTTCGAATTACATCAACCCATCTCCCATGTGGTCTTCTTCTGGGTCTGTTCCTGTCCCTTGGAATCCAGTCTAAAATTTCAGCTGTCCATCGATGGTCTGTTCTTCCGGCAATATGTCTAGCCCATTGCCATTTCAGGGATTTTACTCTGATCATGATGTCTTCTACTCTTGTCATTTTTCTGATCCATGAGTTCTTCTTCTTATCTCTCGTGGTTACACCAAGCATGTACCCCTCCATGTTTTTTTGAGTTGTCTGCAGTCTTTGTATGTCTCTTTTAGTTAAGGTCCACGTCTCTGCACCATATGTAAGCACTGGAAGGATGCATTGATCAAACACTTTTCTTTTAAGACATAATGGCATATTGCTCTTGAAAATTATGCTGTTTCTTCCAAAAGCTCTCCAGGCAAGTTTTATACGCCGATTAATTTCTTCATAAATGTGACCCTCACTTGATATCTGCTGTCCGAGATATATATGTAGGTATTGGTTATCACCAGCTTTTCCCCATCAATCGATAAATCTTAATTTTTTGTAAAAGCATTGTACATCACTTTTGGCTTCTGAAAGTTCATTTTTAATCTCACTTTTTTGCTCGTGTCAGCAAGTTCCTGGATCATACTCTGCTGCTCTGATGGGGTAGTTGCAAAAATGACTACGTCATCAGCAAAACGAAGGTGAGTTAGATAATCTCCATTAATCTTTATCTCTTTGTTTTTCCAGTTCAGTGATTGAAACACATTTTCCAATGTGGCATTAAAGAGTTTGGGAGAAATAGTGTCACCTTGCCTCACTCCCTTTCCAATTTTTATGGGTGCTGTATTCTCAAAAAGCCGAATCTTTGCGCTTGCATTTTTATAGATGTTATTGATGATAATAATGTATGCATCTTCAATACCGCAGGATTTCAAAGCCATTGTAACCGCTGATGGTTTCTCCGAATCAATGGCCTTTTCATAATCGATAAAAGCCATGCATAACGGAAGTTCATATTCCCTTGCTCTTTCAATTAGTTCTCTCAGTACGTGGATGTGATCTAAAGTGCTGTAGCCATTTCTCAATCCATCTTGTTCTCTCGGTTGAGCCATGTCCAGTGTTACCTTCAAGCGGTGTGAAAGAACTTTAGTGAAGATTTTTATAAACCACTGATAGGAGGCTGATTGGTCTGTAGTTCTTGAGATCCTCAATGTGACCTTTTTTACGTAGCAGAATCATTGCAGCATTGTTCCAATTCTCAGGAATCTTCCCTTCATTAAGACATCGAGTGAAAACTTGGGCGAGTACTGTTTCAATTTTTCTCTACTTGCTTCTTGTATGATGTCTACGGTAATTCCATCTTCTCCCGGAGCTTTCCCCCGTTTCATGTTCTTGATTGCATGTGTAACTTCTGCTGGGAGGACTGGAAGAACTCTGGTACATTTCGTAATGTCTGGTGTATATGTATAATCTCTTTCATATAGTTTTGAGTAGAAATCTTTCACTCTTGTCAAAATTGCACCTCTATTTCTTGTTACAGAACCATTTGCTTTTCCCAGAGCCATAATCTGTTTTCTTCCCTTACTCAGATGTCCCTTTGCTCTCTTCAGGCTTTGGTAGTCTTCAATTGCTTTCCTCACTACTTTACAGTTGAATTTCCTTAAATCTTCAGTGACAGTTTTTCGTACTGCCTTGCATAGCTCTATATATTCCACTTTGGAAGTCACATCTCTTTTAGTTGTCCTTATCTCTATTCTTTTTTGCATCAGAATTTTGGTTTTTCCTGATAATTCGTTCGTATGCAACTTGTTCTTAGTACCAGCTATTTTTGTTGCGGTTTCCATAAGAGGCTTGATTAGTTTTCTGTTAACTTCAGAGATGTCCACTTCTTCCGACGTTAGACCTTCTAGAGCAGAGAATCTGTTCCTCAGTTCCAATTTGAAGGTATTACGATGTTTTTTAAGGTTGGTCATGTCACTACACTTTGTTTGTTTTATGAGCTTGGCACGCTCGAGTTTAGCATTGAGGTGCATCTTACCATTCTATGGTCACTACCTGTGTTGAACTTGTTTAGCACACTGCAGTGTTCCATGACAGATTTCTTGTTACACATAGTAAAATCAATTTCACTTGTCAATCCATTGGGATGCCTCTTTTTCTATTTCCTTTGCTGCTTTTTCTTGAAAAAGGAGTTTATGGTGAAAACCCCTTCTTCCTCTGCAAACTCTACGAGAGTATTTCCACGCTGGTTTCTGTTGCCGTGGCCGAATTTACCTACTGAAGTTTCAATCTGTTGCCGTTGCCCTATTTTCGCATTGAAATCTCCCATAGTGATCTTCAAGTGCTGCTTGCTTTCATTATTTAGATGACGAATTTCCTCATAGAATTCTTCAATCTCTTCTTCAGGATGACTTGTAGTGGGTGCATAAGCTTGAATAGTCTGAGCCTGGTATCTTCTCGAGAGTTGGACAACAAGTTGTGCAGCTCTGTCAGAGGAACTTTCAACTTCTACAACTTTATCCATCAGTTTCTTGTTTATTATAAATCCCATAGCACTAGTTTTGCCAGTATCTGTCCCACGATAATAGAAGAGATGTCCACTTTTCAGTTTAATGAGATCTTCTCCTTTTCTCCTTACCTCACTTAGCTCGACGATGTCCCACTTGATCCTTTGTAGTTCTTCTTCCGATTCAAGGAGCCATCAATCATAAATAGAGAGCGTCCATTATATGTAGCCAAGGTCAGCATCAGATGGTAGCCTATTCCGGTCCTCCCTCCGGTGATTCTTAGCACCCTCTGCTTTCATGTCGCACTGGCGGCTGCCTTGGCCAGGTACATTCCAGCTGCCGGAGACTGAGGGCCAAGATTTAAGTTCTGGAGTCATATTAGAAGGGTTTGGCCATAACTCACCACGCTAGCCAAGCGTGTTGGTGAGTGTGGGATATCATTTCCTCTTATCCCGATGGTATAGTTATACCGCTATTGGCGGTCACCAGAGCCCCTTTGGTGGCAACAGGATGCACCACGAGAAGGCGGGGTTGACATTTGTCAAGGATAGACTGTAGTACGTTGCGCATCACCTGACCTTACATTATATATATGTGTTATATATAAGTACTAGCTATACCCGGCCACGCGTAGCTGTGGCACATTGTGGTTGCATGGATGAGAAATGAGGAACAAAACAAAGCATACGTTTCATAGAAGTTTAATTTTGCAATACTTGTGGGTACACAATATTTTTTGTTTTTCCATTCTCTGCGTAGATATAAAGGCTATCTGGTTTGCCGACACGGGAACACGCAACATACAGTTGTCCATGTGAGAAGCAATCCGCATCTAAATCTAAACCACACAATTCTAAAGATTGACCTTAAGCTTTATTGATTGTGATTGCGAACGCCAATCGAATTGGGAATTGCAATCTTTTAAATTGAAATGGTGTATCGGTCGGGATCATGGAAATTCGAGGGATGAGGACATCTTCACCTTCGAAAGGCCCCGTTAAAATCGTTGCTTCCACTACATTTTTCATCAGTTTTTTAACTGCGAGTCGCGTGCCGTTGCAGAGTTTTGGCCGATTAATATTCCTCAACATGATAATTGGCACACCTATTTTCAATTTTAATATGTGTGGTGGCATCCCTGGCAGATCAAGTGAGTTCAAAAATTCCGTTGGATAATTAACTACTTCATCTGCTTCCACAACTGTATCTATCGACTTGTGTGTAATTTCCTCACTTTGAATGCTGGATTGAATAACATTATTAATTTGATAGACATCTTTATTCTTCGCGGCAAGGATAGCTCGTTCACTGAGCCAATCGTGATTCTTATAATTAATTTGAATATTAGGAAATACTTTTTCGATCAGTTCTTCTTTCGATGTTACTAAATTACAAAAATTATCAGGAAATGATATTCGTCTTGACATCTCATCGACTGGCAGTTGTCCGTTCCCAATGTCCAGTAACTGTCGTGAGAATACCTCGGCTGATTGATCGTTCTGCAGCTGGATACGCATATTCGTAGTCAACTGCAATGTACGTACGTGTCGCCACAATGTTGAATATTTCACGCAAGCATTTATTTCGTCCGCTGGTGTCGATCGAGAAATTACAGGCAAGTGTTTGCCTGAAATCTCCTGCGAGCAATATCAATGCATTCCCGAATGGTTGAACGTTTCCACGCAAATCTCGCAACGATCGATCAAGAGCTTCAAGCGATTTTTTATGTGCCATCGTGCATTCATCCCAAACAATGAGTTTACATTTTTGTAATACTTTTCCCATACCGGATGCTTTGGAAATATTGCACGTGGGAGTCTCGATGATTCGCATGTTTAATGGCAACTTCAGAGCTGAATGAGCAGTACTTCCACCTGGTAACAATGTCGCAGCTATTCCAGACGAAGCGAGAGCTAAGGCTATGTCATTTTTTGATCGAACCGTTGCCAGAATCAATCTGATAAGGAATGTTTTCCCAGTTCCTCCTGGCGCATCCAAGAAGAAGGCCCCCCCCCCAACTCCGTCATTTATCATTTGCATTATGCGATCATAAATGCCCTTCTGTTCACACGTTAATTTGGGAATGTTTGATTGGACATATGACTGGAGATCACCGGTGTTGTAACTCTGTTCACGGCGCAAATCCACATCAAATGAAGCAGTCGTAGTTCGATTGGGTGCTGGCATTCCCAATTGACTAAGAACTTTATTTGCAATAGCTAAGCACTTGTCTTCAATATTTATCAATGTTTCGTTGTAAATGCCTTCTGTAAATTCCATGGTCATATTGGTATTTTCTAGGAGTACTCTATGCAAAATATTCTCAGCCATATGCGATCGATATCTTTCCCATAACTCTGTGTGAGATGAAGGGAAGCAAGCGGTCAATATAATTGAGAATAGTGCTCGAATTTGGTTTGGATGTGCAGTGTTGCACGCGTCACTAATACATATATCCCACTGTTGGTCGTTTTCTAATAAATTAAGAGCTTGACACGCACTGCGGAAAGTGGCATATGTGACGCCGTCAACAATTTTCAATTGCTGGAAAGATCTAGGACCAGGCACATTTACCAACAGCATGCGAAGGAAAAAACATTCATCTTGATTAGGATGCACTGTATAAATTCTACCAATTGTATTTTCTCTGAAAATGCCAGGTTGACCGTCGACTGGCTCCCCTCGTCTGCGTCGAACGAATGCTTTTTTAGTTACATTCCACGTGTAATAAGAGGGCACTTCTGTGTACATCAGTGTTCTGGCGAAAGCGTCTTCCTGACATAAGGTGAAGAAAGCAGTAAGAGTTGTACCAGGTGGATTAAGGGCTCTTTGTTGCACATTTGTATCTGTGAAATAAACACGCTGTCCATTCTCTAAATGTACTGCTAAGCGAACCACAGCTGGATTGCGTTCATGCATGGGAAATGAAAAACTTCGCCATGCAGCCTCATTGCTGCTTATGTATCTTCCAGCCTGGTATTGTGCAATTTCATCGATAACTCGTACTGCATTTCGGTCACTATTTTCTGGTTGCACACCAAAAACTGGCATATCGCTGCCTTTATTCACATACTTACAGATGTATTTAATCGATTTGACCGAATTGCAATATTCTACGTTTATGTGCGCTTTGTATGTTTTTGACAACAGAGGCGAATATGGGACCACCCAACGGTTGTCTACATCAATATCACCATTTCGCATGTGTATAGTTGCCGAATTCCCGCCATCTTCAGTTGATCGTCTCCTATACTGAGGATATCCATCGTCTATTGTTACTGTGTTGGCTGCGAATGCTCGAGGATATTGCTTAGAACATTTCCCGTCTACCCTGCATGGTGAATTCGGATTTAGTGTACCGCATGGTCCATGTATCATGTTTTTGATAACAACTGCATGCAAATCCTTATCGACGTCGGCCCGTGGAATCTCAGCGCATATCACATCGTCGATTTCGTCTGAAGTTATTTTATCGTATAGCCAGATTAGTATATGCGCATGTGGCAATCCTCTCTTTTGCCATTCTACTGAATACATCCAGCAGCGCACAGATCCAAACACTTCATGTTTCACAATGAAATCCATCAGCGACTTAAGCTTTTGTCTGAAAACACGTGCTGTGATGTCATGCCTATCCACGGGTGATTGCCCAGGAAGTAACAGCTGCTGTTTCTCGTCCCAAGCTGGATTGCACGTGAAGGTGATAAATAAGTCTGGACGCCCGTAATGACGAACATATGCCATTGAATCTTGAGCATATTCCTGCATGTGACGTGGACTGTCTATGTATGAAGCTGGCAAAATAGTAAGCTTTCCAACGTTGGTTGTATTACCGTCATTCACAACTGCATCTCGCAAATGAATGTATTCTTCGGAGCGGAGTTTGGTCTGATTCAAACGAAGAAATAGCAAACGTTCCGTTTCAGTTTTTGCATACATATCCACAATGTACTGGTGAAACAACTGACGGCATTTCAAAATATTATTGTCCTCGTTCCTCCGAATCATTAAGCGGTAGGCGTAAAAGTTCATTGCGCTGCACTTTTTATTAATTTCTGCACCATTCACTGGGTTTATCATCTTCACATTGAAATGATATCCATCGGCACCATCCCAGAAGATAACTGGATATTGCAAAGCATCGTAACAACGGTGAGTTTCTGCGACGTTTATCAATTGATCGTTTCTTCGATGGAGAACAATATCTCTAGGTTGGAACTGATCTCCAACTATGACAATTGCTACTTCGTCTATAGTTGGAGCATTATATCTTCGGACATGTTCTCCAGCGGGCGTTTTGTCGGCGTGAATGACAATCTTGTGGGTATCTGATGGCATCATATCCATTGCCGTTTTGAACAAACGCACCAAATTGTTCTTTTCGTGAAGGAGCTCCTGTAGTTGCGAAATGATGGATCTTCTTAGCGAGGTATGTATTCCACAACGTGCATCGACTTCATCTCTATCATCACCGATGAAGTACATTTGAAGGAATTTATGGTCACTATCTCGGAACGGGAGCAGGGAGCCAGCTTTGGGATATATTTGTCCTTTGATTTTAAAAGTTGGCATGAATTGAGCAGTCACAATTTCCGCACCAAATGACGTCATTTGGAAGCAAGAGTTATATTTCCTGATGTTCGTTAGGAAATGCTTCGATTCAGCGGTAGATCCAGCAAGTAGAGTTTTCAACGGCTCTGGTGGGGCTTCAAGTTGAGGCAATTTAATTTTTCCGCCAGCGCAACACATCTCATTCATTTCATTATTGAACTTTAGAGCCTGGCAGTAGGTACAGACATGACTCATCTGGCCAATGACAACATGCGGACTTGAACTATAATCAGCAGCTGGATTGTACCGGAATGCACGACGATTGTATTGCAGAATCAGATCTGCTGTTCTTTGGGTACGTGTTTCAGCTATCCTCGACGCCTCGCGTTCATTCCGTTGAGAACGAACCAAATCTGTTGCTGCAGAACGCGACTGCCGTGCTCGCAATCGTGCCTCCTCAAGCCTGGCTGCTCGTCTTTCTGCTGGTTCCGTGTTACGCATCTGGATGGTGCTTAGTCTGTTCCTCTCTCGTACGTATTCCCGCTCTTCCTCAGTCATATTCGAAAGCCGTCTTCTCGATCCTTCTGTGTAGCGAGTGCGACGACCCAAATTCGTTTTTTTGCGAGGCATTATTTCGGTTTTCACTGGAACAGAAGGAAGGGATAAGATTATAACCTCTTATGGCTCTCACAGCTCTAGGTTGAAAACCATGAGAGATAAGAGACAAGACATAACCTCTACTTACGATTTGGCGAACGGCGCAGCTCAATCACGACACGATCACCTAGTATGGAGAGTGTTCCCCTCGCTTCCAGCAGATGGCGCGTTTGCTGGTACACAGCTGACCGTTGAAAAAGCTGTTTTCTCGCGGTCGCGGGTATGTAACTGACGCGAAAAATAGATAAAAACAACACGATCACCTAGTATGGAGAGTGTTCCCCTCGCTTCCGGCAGATGGCGCGTTTGCTGGTACACAGCTGACCGTTGAAAAAGCTGTTTTCTCGCGATCGCGGGTATGTTACTGACGCGAAAAATAGATAAAAACAACACGATCACCTAGTATGGAGAGTGTTCCCCTCGCTTCTGGCAGATGGCGCGTTTGCTGGTACACAGCTGACCGTTGAAAAAGCCTTCGACCATATATACTGATAGACTGCGCATGGCATCAAAATTTCTGGCTCCAACATCGCAAGCCCCGAAATCACGTGACTTCGGGCAAAAAGATGGTTAACTCGTGCTGTGCTCATCATGAATTTCAGGAGTTTCTTTTTTAGAATTCCATTACGACTTTTCATTCGTGAATACATTTATTACGCTCTGATGCAGCTATTGCCAGTGCGCAGTCTATTAGTATATATGGTCTCAGGAAAAAGCTGTTTTCTCGCGATCGCGGGTATGTTACTGACGCGAAAAATAGATAAAAACAATCTTTGAAGCGGGTTGTATATCGTGTCAAAATTTGAGCTCAATCGGTGCAGAACTTTTTGAGTTTTTGAAGCGTACACAAACCAACTTAACATTTATATATATATATAGATAGATAATAAGCTTCTTTAACTGCATAATAAGTATGAATCTTGTGGAGAACATAGTGCCGCTTTCAAAGGGTTAAATCTTCCAAATACAAAAAGAATGTTTAAAATCGGACGAATAGTTGCTGAGATATGGTGTCCACGGACTGACAAACCGATAACATAAGCACGATCTTTTTTATCAAAAACGTGCAAATAAAAAGGACTAATACTTAAAAAGTAAAAAGTACTTATCTCTCTGTGTGTGTGTGTGTTACACACCTTCAATTGAAAGGCTGTGACCGCTTCACGCTACACCGTCACCGATAAAATGCGATGAAATGCGAGCCGAGGGAAACGACACGAATACATCTGGAACGTTATAAGCATGAGGGAGAAGACTTTTCGACGGACTGTCGCAATCCACGAAAAATCGGCCTGATTCTACGAACAGGAGCTCAAAAGGTAATCCTACCGTAATGGTGGCTCGTGGTTGTAGCAAGCAAGCAGAGCACGCGTAACGAGAACTGATATACAAATATTTCATATGCTTTACAACGGCATTAAAAGTACTTCAAGAAACAAAATACCAAAGCAAACAATTTGGGGATTGGAACCCGTCCGATTCAACACGTTCTGGCAGAGCAAATTGAAATACGCCGCAAAAACGAATACAGTTTTTAAGATGTTATTTTGTTCGATTTTATATTTCGTTAGTGCAACTTAAATAGTCGATTGTATAAATCTAGTTTCAAATCTTACCTTTTGCTTTTGGGTCATTCCCACTAAATAAAAGGATCTTGACATCGAAGAAGCAAGTTGCTAGGCGTATTTATATTTCATTACACCATTGTACACGGAGACAAATGCATTTTTTACACGAAGACACACTCCTGCATAAACTTTGAAAACAAAAAACACTCGTATTACAGAGAATGCAGCACTGACTTCTCGCGTCAGTCTACGTTCTCTTCCTCTGCTACGACGCGTGAGCCTTTTTTTCTTGTTACTTTGTCTGCGGTTTTGCTGACGTCACGTTCAATGAACAACGATTACTAGCGGTTGCGGTTCTGACGTCACGTACAAAAAAACAAACATTCGCTAGCGTGCAGAAGCTGCAATTCTGACGTCACGTGCATTAAACAAGTAATCGTTAGCCTGCTAGGTTTGCGGCTAAGTCCAAGTTCCAACATGTGTGACAGAAGAAGTCGATTATTTTTCACTTTTTCGTTTTACTGTTGAATTTGCCCCATATGACTAGAATTTTGCTGCGAATTTATGTTTGTCCTATCAAGTACAGCCAAAATCAGAGCATTATTCTTGTGTGCAGAGGCCACGTTATGCTTCCGAATTTTGTCTGCAAAATGTCACAAAGATGTGAAGTAAAATACAGCATTTTTATATCAGTGCTGGATATGCATTCATTTTTATATGTTTCGGAACTGAACTTCCTGATTCGCTCGGTAATTTTATCTTTAGATTTTTGCTGCAGTTTGAGATCTGGAGTAGGTTTACCCAGTCTTTTAATTTCCGATTTCTGTTCCAAGGAATACGAGAAGAACGGGTGTTTCAGCAAATAATTAACAGTGTTCGTTTTTAAGAAGACAAACATTTAACTTCTCACATTTCGTTATTTATATAAGGATATTTCGCTATGTAAGGTCAGGTGATGCGTAACATCACAGCCTCTCCTTGACAAATGTCAACCCCGCCTTCTCGTGGTGCATCCTGTTCCCACTAAAGGGGCTCTGACGACCGCCCATAGCGGTATAACTATACCATCGGGATAAGAGGAAATTCTATCCCACACTCACCAACCCGCTTGGCCAGCGTGGTGAGTTATGGCCAAACCCTCCAAAATGATTCCACAACTTAAATCTTGGCCCTCAGTCTCCGGCAGCTGGAATGTACCTGGCCAAGGCAGCGGCCAGTGCGACATGAAGGCAGAGGGTGCTAAGAATCCCCGGAGGACCGGACTAGGCTGCCATCTGATGCTGACCTTGGCTACTTACAATGGACGCTCCCTATCTTCTGATTCAAGGCTTCTTGAATTGGAAGAGGAACTACAAAGGATCAAGTGGGACATCGTGGGGCTAAGTGAGGTAAGGAGAAAAGGAGAAGATCTCATCGAACTGAAAAGTGGACATCTCTTCTACTATCGTGGGACAGATACTGGCAGAACTAGTGGTGTTGGATTTATAATAAACAAGAAACTGAAGGATAAAGTTGTAGAAGTTGAAAGTTCCTCTGACAGAGCTGCACGACTTGTTATCCAACTCTCGAAAAGATACCAGGCTCAGATTATTCAAACTTATGCACCCACCACAAGTCATCCTGAAGAAGAAATTGAAGAATTTTATGAGGAAATTTGTCATCTAAATAATAAAGGTAAGCAGCACTTGAAAATAATTATGGGAGATTTCAATGCAAAAATAGGGCAACGGCAACAGAATGAAACTTCAGTAGGTAAATTCGGTCAAGGCAACAGAAACCAGCGTGGAAATACTCTCGTTGAGTTTGCAGAGGCAGAAGGGTTTTTCATCTTGAACTCCTTCTTCAAGAAAAAGCCACACAGGAAATGGACATGGAGACATCCAAATGGGACGACAAGTGAAATTGATTTTATTATGTGTAACAAAAAATTCGTCATAGAAGACTGCAGTGTGCTAAACAAGTTCAACACAGGTAGTGACCATAGATTGGTGAGATGTAAGATGCACCTCAACACTAAACTTGAACGTGGCAAGCTCATAAGACAAACAAAATCTATTGACATAACCAACCTTAAAAACACCATAATACCTTCAAGTTAGAACTGAAGAACAGGTTCTCTGCTTTAGAAGGCCTAACATCGGAAGAAGTGGACATCTCTGAAGTTAACAGAAAAATAACCAAAGCTCTTATGGAAACAGCAACAAAATTAGCTGGGTCTAAGAACAAGTTGCATGTGAACAAATTATCAGGAAAAACCAAAATGTTGATGCAAAAAAGAAGAGAGATGAGGACAACTAAAGAAGATGTGACTTCCAAAGTGGAATATATAGAGCTATGCAAGACAGTAAGAAAAAGTATCACTGAAGACGTAAGGAAATTCAACTGTGAACTAGTGAGGAAAGCAATTGAAAACAACCAAAGCCTAAAGATAGCAAAGGGACATCTCAGTAAGGGAAGAAAACAGATTATGGCACTGAGAAAAGAAGATGGTTCTGTAACAAGAAATAGAGGCGAAATTTTGACAAGAGTGAAAGATTTCTACTCCAAATTATATGAAAGGGATGATATATGCACTCCAGACATCATGAAAGATACCAGTACCAGAGTTCCTCCAGTCCTTCCAGCAGAAGTTGCACATGCAATCAAGAACATGAAGCGAGGAAAAGCTCCAGGAGAAGATGGAATTACTGTAGACATCATACAAGAAGCAAGTGGAGAAATCGAAACAGTACTCGCCCAAATTTTCACTCGATGCCTTAATGAAGGAAAGATTCCTGAGGATTGGAACACCGCTACAATGATCCTGCTACATAAGAAAGGTGACATTGAGGATCTCGGAAACTACAGACCTATCAGCCTCCTATCAGTAGTTTATAAAATCTTCACTAAAGTTCTTTCACACCGCTTGAAGGTAACACTGGACATGGCTCAACCGAGAGAACAAGCTGGATTCAGGAGTGGCTACAGCACAATAGATCATATCCACGTGCTGAGAGAACTAATTGAAAGAGCGAGGGAATATGAACTTCCATTGTGCATGGCTTTTATCGATTATGAAAAAGCCTTTGATTCGGTGAAACCATCAGCAGTTACAATGGCTCTGAAACCTGCGGTATTGAAGATGCATACATTAATATTATTAATAACATCTATGAAAATGCAAGTGCAAAGATTCGTCTGTTTGAAAATACAACACACGTAAAAATTGGAAAGGGAGTGAGACAAGGTGACACCATATCTCCGAAGCTCTTTAATACCACATTGGAGGGTGTTTTTCATTCGCTGAGCTGGGAAAACAAGGGGATAAAGATTAATGGAGATTATCTAACCCACCTTCGTTTTGCTGATGACGTAGTCATTTTTGCAACTACCCCATCAGAGCTGCAGAGTATGATCCAGGAACTTGCTGACAAGAGTAAAGAAGTGGGATTAAAAATGAACTTTCAGAAGACAAAAGTGATGTTCAATGCTTTTACAAGAAATGAAGATTTATCGATTGATGGAGAAAAGCTGGAGATAACAGACACGTACGTTTATCTTGGACAGCAGATATCAAGTGAGGGTCACATTGATGAAGAAATTAATGGGCGTACAAAACTTGCCTGGAGAGCTTTTGGAAGAAACAGCATAATTTTCAAGAGCAATATGCCATTATGTCTTAAAAGAAAAGTGTTTGATCAATGCATCCTTCCAGTGCTTACGTATGGTGCAGAGACGTGGACCTTAACTAAAAGAGACATACAAAGGCTGCAGACAACTCAAAGCAGCATGGAGAGGTGCATGCTTGGTGTAACCAGGAGAGATAAGAAGAGGAACTCGTGGATCCGAAAATGACAAGAGTGGAAGACATCATGATCAGAGTTAAATCCCTGAAATGGCAATGGGCTGGACATACTGCCAGAAGGACAGATCATCGATGGACAGCCGAAATTTTAGATTGGATTCCAAGGGACAGGAAAAGACCCAGAAGAAGACCACATGGGAGGTGGGTTGATGAAATTCGAAAGTATGCAGGGGTGACATGGAGGAGACTGGCACAAGACAGATCGTTGTGGAGGAAACTTGGGGAGACCTTCGTCCAGCAGTGGATTGATAATGGTTGACAATGATGATGATGATGATGATTTCGCTATCAGTGACACTTTTCTACTCGTGAAAGAGAAGAATGGTATAAAAATGATCCAGTAACTAATGCAAGACAGGAAGAGAGAGCAATTGCATTTTTTTGCTTTTAACAAAACGAGAATGGACACCGTGGATGTGTGCTCCGATGTTTTTCTACTAAGGCCCAGCTACCTAATGAAGGACTTTTGTCCCAAAAAACTCGCGTTGGCGGGCGATCTCCCGGCCACGAGAAGAGATAAATTATTGGAACGTTGCTTGCCCCAACTGCCCATAGCACGTCGCACACACGGGTTATGATAGAAGGGTGTAAGGTACCGGTCCCGTGGGGGAAGCAATTCCCCACAGGTCTCTGGACCGAATCTGTCCGAGTGAAAGACTGTGGTTTCTGGAGACTGACGGGCTAGCTGTCGCAGCGCTGTCAGGAACCTTAATAATTCCGAACTTTTGAGAGAGTTAAGCATTTCCCTGTGAAGTCTTCACTTAGACGGTACAGGTAAAGTAATCAGCTAGTATTACTAAGGCCCGGCTAGTGTCTTTAACCGGCTGCAACGAATTAACTCGGGCTAGCAGAATGGGTTGAAGTCAGTTCGAATGAATATATTCGCTGTCTACAAAATGCGCAGAACGCAGCTGGAATGAGTGAACCTGTCTATCAGAGGGCGTCGCCTTCGCCTTAGCTTTTCAAAGTGATCATTTACGGGAATGATTGACACTAAATGATCACTTTGTTTGTCCAAGTACTCATTTAGGGTGATTATTGATACCAATGCTTTCTTAGTGATTACCTGCTAAAAGGGCTATAATGATGTCCGTCCATTAACATAAGAAAAGAGCGATGTTTGAGGCACTTCTTTCTCTCCAGTGGAAGGGTGTTCTTATTAGGGAAGAATTCCTTCTCCATCATGTCTTGAGTTGTGAAACAGAGGATAGATGACTATAGAAGGGAGATCTGATCACTTTGAACAGGTCTATGGTTTGCACTGCTGATGTGAGAGGTGTAAAGATATTTTTTGTCGTAGCTTTCGTAGAACCCGGTGGTATTTGAACATTTCTGTTTGAGGAGCTCAGAAAAGCTTCTGAACCATTTGGCTCAGGTACACCGGCCGCTTAAAGAGTTAACTGCGCATCTCAAATACCTCTGAGCTGGAGCAGCAGGAGATTGTGTTCACAAAAAGCGAAATTCAAGGTTATATATGAGCTGTAGATAGAAAACCGTGAATGTTTAACTGCAAGGAAATGCAAGATGTTTTCAATGCTGTTGTGGAACTTTTCAGAACGTATAAAACATATTTATTCAAGATGTTTCGAATGTAATCCTCACACTCACATAATTTTGCAGTCTTCATGTTTTTTAATCTAATAAAATTTCCTGAAAAATTGGTAGAGCAGATGCTCATGTGCTCCTGAAGACGAGCCTCCACTTGGTTCTACCGATCGTCATTACGCTCGAAGAAACTGCGGCCACAGCCTGGGAAACTGAAGGTGTGTTAATAATAATTGACGTCAAGGTGGTTCTTCTTTCCCATGCTATCACTTTTTTGAACATCATCTGTGTCCAGGAATTTGTCGGAAGAGGCCACATTTGTTGCGGTCGTACCCAATGAGGTTAGAATAAGATATCTGGAGATGCCCTCGTCAGTGGAACAATACCAATTTGCGTGAAGTCTATAACCGCGAGTGGCGGCCATTAAAGTGTGGGAAGTTGCTGGTTTCCAAGGCTATTACAATGCATTTTGTGTTGGCCGAATCACATTCTTTCGTCGCAAGGGTTTCTAACATGTCATCGTAACGTGCTGCCGATGTGTGAGAAAATGCTGGATTTATAAATTTTTTTAAATTTTGAGGCACCTTCCCATTTAAACTGAAATTCATGAAACGTTAGTGTGAATTCAAAACAAAACATAACGTTAAAATTGAAAACTTTACTCGTCCAGGAAGCATAATTTGTTCCGGTTTGATATTAACATGATTTCTGCAACCCAAAACCAGGCAGTTCAAAAATACACACAGCTGAGACTGTACGGAACTACGTTGGGTATAATGTAAAAAACATCAAATTAACGTACTTTGTAGCTTCACAGTTAATAGACCATGGGCATCTCTAAAAGTCTTGTTCTAACATCCTTGGTTGTACCAGACTGAATTGAACTACTATGCCCATTTCCATGGTGCACGAACAATGAATACATTAATGGGAAAATTCCCCTGTGAAATTTTGGAACAGCTGTAATATTCGCCAAACACGACTGCGTGCGATGTCTACTTGTTCCGAAAAATGGAAGAATCCCTTAGAGACAACCGCCTCTTTTTTTTTTTTATTGGAGGTTTAACGACCACCGTGAGCAACTCAATGGGCTATAAGCAGTCGCCCGTCCCTAATTTAGGGTCACTGGCTCCAGGGAAGGGAGAGAGCCAGTGCCGTAAGACAAGCACAACATTCATGCCTCACCGGGACTCGAACCCGGACCCCTTTCGGACGAATGATCAGAGGCCATCGCTTAAACCACTGCGCTACCGGGGCGACCAAGCGCCTCTGGACCATCGACTGCATATTGTCCACGGTGGAGCTGTCCCTGCTGACTGACGCCGTACAAATATGACTTTTGGCAGCGGGTTATCAACAATCAAGGAGAACATGTAGTCAGACTGTTATGTTCCATTTCGGGGTATACCTAAGCTGACCAGACGTCCCTAATTCTTGAGGACAGTCCTCGAATTTAGTTTATTGTCCCCAAAAACGTCTGAAGCCTTTGAGGACGCAAATTGCCCTCAAATTTTAACGTTTGTCCCCAAATGTCCTCGAATTTACACTTCTTCATTAACCCTTTAGATTTCCAATGAAAAATGTTCTTAAAAGTAGTTTCCGTTGTACTAATTTTCCAACATGCTTCTTGCGGAAACAAAGTTTGACTTTTTTTTTCTTCATTCTGGGTTTAACGACCACTACAAGCAACTCTAAGGAATAATCCTTCGCAGTCACCTGTCTCTAATTGGGAGACATTCGTTCTAGGGAAGGGAGAGAGCAAGTGCTGCAAGACAAACACACCATCCATGTCTCAGTCGGGACGCGAACCCGTACCCAATTGTACGAATGGTCAGTAGCCAGCACTAGGTCAATGCACCATTGGCGCTGTCAAAGTTCGATTGTACTTGTTCTGAGTTTCTCCAAAAACTTTGGCAAAATGAAAAATTCGCCATGCAATTATTATGGTGTGCAGCCTAATTTTAATTCAGCGCATGTACAGGGTGTCCCACAAAGGACTCCCTGATTTTAAAATGAAATAACTCGGAAACGGAGATCGATAGAAGAATGAAACAAGTGGTATGTTTATTTTGAAAGCCTTAAAAATCTGATACAGAAGTTTCAAAATTACTTACAAGTGTTGCCGACAGGTGGCGCTGTACGCTTTAGTCGCAGCAGGGCGTCCGAGAAATAGTCTATAAACTGTCCTTTGCAAGCAGTCGTTGCAATCACATGACAATCGATTCAAAATGTGCACCTTTCGCAGCACAGAGATGGCGCAAACGAAGAATGAAATTTTCAGTCACCCTCTGTAGTTTGTCAACGGAAATGGACGCGCCGCCCCGGTGGCGCAGTGGTCTAAGGCGTTGGCCTCTGATCATTCGCTCGTAAGGGGTCCGGGTTCGAATCCCGGTCAGGCATGGATGTTGTGTTTGTCTTACGGCACTGGCTCTCTCCTTCCCTGGAACCAGTGACCCTAAATTAGGGACGGGCGACTGCTTATAGCCCATTGAGTTGCTCACGGTGGTCGTTAAACCTCCAATTAAAAAAAAAAAAAAAAAAAAAAAAAAAAGAAATGGACGCACATGCCTCACCGATCAACTCTTCAAGCTCGTCCAGTTTTGCAGAATTGTTTTGGAAAACAGTGTCCTTCAATGTGCCCCCACAAAAAGTAGTCACAGGGGGTAAGATCGGGTGAGTATGGAGGGCTATCCATGCCTGTTCCAGTAAATGTGGAATAGTTCAAAGCAATGACTCTATTCCCAAAGTATTCCTCAAGAAAGGCAAAAACCGCTGGGGTATGGTGTGATCGGGCCCCATCTTGCATAAACCACGAAGTCCCTGATACTCGAGTACCAGAAAAACACGTTGCTCCACGGAATACATGACTTCATCCACTTCCTTCAGTACGTTAACCTCCTTTCACGTTTCGACAGCGAAACTGTCCGAAGACTGATCGCTCTGTGCTTCACAGCATTATTTATAGGACCGCACTGCGACTACGGCGAACAGCGCCACTTTTCGGCAACATTTGTAAGTAATTTTGAAACTTATGTATCAGATTTTTACGGCTTTTCAAATAAACATACCACTTGTTTTATTCTTCTATCGATCTCCGTTTCCGAGTTATTTCATTTTAAAATCAGGGAGTCCTTTGTGGGACACCCTGTACCTAAGGTAAAGCATTTGACTTTTGCTAATATGTTCTCGCCATCATAGTTCTGCTTTGTCAATACAAATTACCAACATTCTACAAGATATATCCTTTTAAGACACAGATTTTAATGTGTAGTATCACACTTGTTGAAGCAATGCCGTTTTGTGACAAAAAGATTTGTATATTTATTTTGAGTACGTATGCATCCCCAAATGAACTACCGATTTGGAGACGCCACGTCCTTTTGTCCTCAAATCGGTGTCCTGATATCTGGTCACCTTAGGTATACCGAATAGAGCAGTGGCTTGCAGTGCTGCCAATAGAAGAAAATGAATTTTGTACACTGGATATAAGAGAAAGAAATCCAGAGAGATCGCAAGGAACATACCGTACCAGTCAGTTAGTATCGTTTTTTGTTCTTTTCAACACTCAAATCCCAAATTAAGGTGCTGCAATCTGTCTATTTTACACATAGACCAGGTGGAACAACCTGATTGGCTGAGGGCCGCGGGTGGCCTAGTGGTCAGCGTTCGTGACTGACTGCCATGGAGATAACCTCAGGTTCTATCCTGGGCAGGTACGAACGTTCGAACCATTAAATACCCGCCGTGCGTCGGATGGGCACGTTAAGCCGTCGGACCGCGGGTACTGCCCCCCTCCGGTAGTAAATAAGGGCGTCTTCTGCCTCGCTTCCGTGTCTCTTTCCTATCGGACACTCTAACCCAAATCTCCTAGCTTCCTATTTCTAAGGGTTCTTTAAGACCTGGGGTTAGACACTCACTTCCTAAAATCCTCTACATATGATCTGATCTGATTGGCTGAATGAAAAAAACAGTTACGCAGTGAAAACTGCGAAACCCTCTTATGAAGTAACTGTTGTAGTATGGAAGATATGGAAAGAAATTTATACAGACCAAACGAAATATTGCGTACCAGTCGTGTAGTGACCCAAATGCTTTAGGACAATCAAATCTCAAATAAAGGTGCGGCCATCCGTCTACTTTGCATAGATAGACAAAAGTAACAACTTGATTGGCTGAATGAAAAATGAATCTCCCACGCATCTCCATTGGCTTGAACATGGACCAATGGTCACTAGCCAACTCTTCTGACCACCTGGGCATTGGTGTGCAAACTATTTTAAGAAATTCGGTAGGTTTTCAATGGTCAAATCCCAAATTAATATGCTGCAATATACTTACATTACTGGTAAAATGATAAAAACTAATCTACCACCGACGCGAAATTTCAAAATCCTCTTGAGACGTAGCTGTTGTTCCATGGAAGCATAATACTTTGGATATTTGGAGAAGTTTTTTAAACAGATGGCGAGGAATGTATTTATGCCATTCTGGTAGTTATAACGAAGTAAATTTCTCCGTCATTTTTAGTCCACGCCGGGGCTCGAACCCGGGTCCCCTCATTCCGGAATAAGTCACTCTACCAATTGAGCTATGCGGACGTTTGTTCTGACTGCTATCTGCCTTTATGTCGTATGCGTCCTGCTGGCAGGTACGTCACATCTCCCCCCCCCGAAAGAGGGCCGGGGGCATGGCCCACGGGTCAGCTGTGACCATGAATCGTTATAGGCAGCCATCCGCTGAAGCACGTACTTGAGAACTCCCAGTCAATTTGGTGTGTGGAATGCAACGTCACAAGATTTATTTTTCGAAGCGCTGGAGAAGGGATTCTCCTATTTTTCCTATCTCGCGGTGTGGAAAGAACATCACACCATTGCGAGATTTTGAACGGCCGAGTCCTCCGGAAAGTTCGCGCGCCATTATTACGAAGTAAATTTCTCCGTCATTTTTGGTCCACGCCGGGGCTCGAACCCGTATCCCCTCATTCCGGAATAAGTCACTCTACCAATTGAGCTACACGTACGTTCTGACTGCTATCTGCCTTTATGTCGTGTGCGTCCTGCTGGCAGGTACGTCACATAGTGCTGCGTTTCTTTTCCGAATTTCAAAAACACAAATTAATGTGCTGCCTTCCGGATACCACACATAGACCGATGGCAGGAACACCCAAATTTGCAGATCGACAAAAACAAATTCCACCGGTGTGAAACTGCGAAATGTTTGTTATGAAATACATATTGTTCTGAAAAGTGTAGGCGAAAAAATGTAGACTGATCGCAAGGAACGTTTCCTGTTACTTAGTGTCGAGATTTGGTTTAGGAAGTCACACAAAATTAAGTTGCTATCATCTCGCTAAGTTGATTAGCTGATGGAAAAGAAAAATCTTCCACTTACTGAACAAGTTAGTAAAATCATTCAATGCATTGTTTATGATACGCTTTCCAACATACCAGAAATCATAGGAAAATACCTTGGTCTTGAGGGGACTAAACTAGGGTATAACGTTTGAGGTTCACATATATCAAAATAAAATATATTTGTGCCCGTGTTACCTATTTCTATTATCAAGAGCAACCACAGATAAGCCGTTTTACAATTAAACATCCCATCTAAATCGGACAATTTTCACGGAAGCTACCGTGCGAAAATAATGGCTAACGAATCTCACGCATGCGCATTGCCCGCAATTGCTGAAAAAAAAAAAAAACATTTTTGGCGAAACTGCTTCCAAAGTCGTTACGAAACAACGTATTGTATTTCGTCGCAATCAAAGCATCTTTAGTCAAGTTATGAGGATAATGGCTGTGGAATAAATCTCGATCCTGTGCCCTGACCTTTGACCCTATTTCGATGATATTCAACAGAACCGGTTCAGTATACCTCCTGAACAACATGATAAAGGTTTGTCGCAATCGAAGCATTTTTACGCAAGTTATGACGCATAAGGGCGATGGAATGGATCCCGCTCCTATGTTCGGACCTTTGAACCCATTTCGCTTTTTTTATTCCTCCATAATACATGGGAAATCGACAGAATATTCAAAGCAAACATAATATAAATTCTGAATTTGCTTGTAACACTTACTGGTCATCCATGTAATCAACGAAGTAATATTTATCCTTCATTGATTCATTTGTGGTACTTGTGATTTAGGACCTACATCCGTTTCTGGATGGGGGATGGTTCAAAATGCTATGAGGAAGCAACGTTGCTTTGACTAGCGAAAATCTGAGGGGTTCCTAAGCTAAGTTTGCTTAGTCTCAGTTGCATGGAGCTTCACTGTCCTGCGTGGTGTTACGTTTAGCATATTCGAACGAAAAACGGGAGATGCAGGTTCGATTCCCGCTCCAGGGCGATGAAGTGTTCAAATGTTATGAAAGGTGTTACATGGATGACCAGTAAGTGTTACAAGAAAATTCAGAATTTATATTCTGTTTGCTTTGAATATTCTATTGAAGATAGTGAAGCCATCGGCAAGGGGCCATTCAATGGTGGTTACGAAACACTGCGAATTCTTTCTACTGCGATTGCAGATTAATCGGGAGAGACAGCAGAAACTATGAGTAGCTGTAATCCACAGAGCATAGTTTCGCTATCATCACTGGTCTATTTGGATACACGCACGTTCTTAGGTGGTGATATCATGGTTTTGTAACTTTCATTTTAGTGCTCGTCAAGCATTTGTTTTACGAGCTACATACTGCATGCGAACAACAGTTTCATTATTACTTAGCTATTGGGTTGTCGGAAAAGTCATGACGTATTTTAGCCATATTTTGCAAAGGTTATATATTGATAGAAAGAACAAAGATCAATCAATGATATAATGCCCGTTTTGTTTGATAACCTTTTGCCATCTTTCAGTGAGCTGCAGAATGCCTACTTCATAGAAGGACCTGTCTTTCGTAGCGAAAAACTGTACAAGGTGCTGATTTACAGCCTCATCTGAATTGAACATTATACCACGCAAGGACTGTTGAAAAGAGCGAAACAAGGGGAAGTCTGACGGCGCAAGGTCAGGCAAGTATGCTGGGTGTGGCAACACATCCCACCCAAGCTCCAATTATTCTTGGCGGGTGATCAAACTTGTGTGTGGTCTCGCGTTGTCGTGATGGAACACAATATTTTTACAATGAACGAGCTCTAGACGTTTCTGGATGATGGATTCGTTCAAAATGTCCAATTGCCGACAGTACACATTCGACTTGATTGTTTGGTTCCGTGGCAGGAGCTCGAAAAACACGACACCTTTAAAATCCCACCACACTGAGACCAGAACCTTCCGCTGATGAATGTCTGCTTTGGATGTCGTTTGAGACGAAGCAGCACGTCGGGACCAAGACCGTTTGCGCAGCACATTGTTGTACACAATCCACTTTTCGTCACCAGTTATCAGTCGCTTAAAAAAAAGATAGTTTTCCTCACGTTTAATGAGCATATCGCAGATGTTTATACGCGCCGCCATCAATTGAGCTACTTTGAGTTCATGAGGAACCCACACATCGAGCTTGCTTACGTATCCCAGCTTCTTCAGGTGATCGTGAACGCTTGAATGATGGATGTGCAATGTGTCTGCAATCTCTCGTGTCGTGTAACGTGGGTTTGACTCGATCAATGCCTTGCTTTGGTCGTCATCAACCTCGGTTGGCCTCCCGCACCGAGGAGCATCGTTGAGGTCCAAATCACCAGCACGGAATTTTGCGAACCACTGCTGGCACTGACGTTCTTGTAGAACATTATCACCGTACACTTTACGCAACTTTTCACATGCTTGACGCGCGATCTTCCCTTTACGGAAGTAAAACAGTAAAATATGGCGAAAATGCACAGTTTGGTCTTCCATCTTCAACTTGATGTCGAATCTCCGCAAATCAACCAAATCGCTCACTATTCCTTTTAGACTGCAGCTAGAACTGGCACCTCTCGAATGCCATACCGATAACAGAGATGCGCATGCCTCTAGTACTTCCAAAACCACCGCCCAACCGCTATCGGGGGCCAAAATACGTCATGACTTTTCCGACAACCCAATAATTATTTTTTCTATCTTCAAGTTATGTTACGAACAACCAGAATGAACGACAGTGTTTCATCTATTTCATTTCCTTCAAATATTAATATCGTCAGTATATGTACTTGCGTGATTACGAGTCTGCTGAATTTATTATTTTCGGCCAGAAATTAAGAGGGGGAAGAGTAATTATTGAGAACGTCAGACCCACCCCTTCGCTAATAACATTGAAAAAAAAAACAGTCTAAAAACATAGTCTGTCACTATCATGAATCTGATTATTCGTGGATGTGTGGCTGAAGAAAAAACGGACAGACATTTTGATGCAATGCATCCTTCCCGACAGTAGTAAAGTAAATCCCATGCAAAAAAAGCTATGTATCGGAAATGGGTAATGGGAGTGGTCAAAACCATTGTTGACATTTGATTTTTGAATGCTATCCCATGAAATGACGCAACAATATATGCTACTACTCTATCGCCGAACATTATTTCATCACGTTTTACATAAATGTAACAATATCTCATTCCAGTTTGCGTATGCCGCCCCGGGTAGCGCAGTGGTCCAAGCGCTGGCTTATGACCATTCGTCCGAGAAGTGCCTGGGTTCGAATCCCGATGGGGGATGGATGTTGTGTTTGTCTTACAGCACTGGCTCTTTCTCTTAGAGACGGGCGACTGCATCTAGCCCATTGAGTTGCTCACGGTGGTCGTTAAACCTTCAATAATAATAAAAAAAACGATCTGCGTAAATTACGAGAACCCGATGGTGACGCGTGTCGAACGCTCCGTAGTGTACTAGTGTCGAGCTTTAAACCACTCCAATCGACGCTTGGCGGTGATCGTACTGATGTTAAGCTTGTATGTGGCTGCTTGGCCATTGAAATCAACTACCTTGAGCTCTCAACAAACTATTCTGATGCTGGCGTTGCTTCCAGAGGCATTTTGGAAGTCTGTGATGAGTGTTGCAACTGAGGACACATGCGATTATGCTGCACCACCCGTTTCAGCATTCGGCAGTCCCGCTCTTTCATTTTACATGGCCTACCATGTCAGGATTTCGCCTTTCCACTTTGACGCATTTACCGCGACAGAAATTTCCCGAACCGACTTGTTGGCAATTCCTATGACCGTGCCACGTTGAAAGTCAGGAAACTTTGCGGGTATGTCCTATTCTACTGTTCATGCTTGTCTATGATATTTTCCAGGCCACGCGTGGCTTTTTATACCAGTACAGAATAGGCAACGACTGTGATTTTCTACTCAAACTTATTTGAGTAGCAAATCCACTACTGAAAACGGTTGCAAGCATAGGTTTGATCATATACCCTACACTATGTGGACAAAAGTGATTGGACACCCCCACGCAGGTGCAGTGGCATGCTCTAGCAGCATACACGTGGTCGATAAATTATCAAAAACGGCAACGGTAGTACGCTCAGATCAATCGCTGATAAAATGGTTAGCAGGAGAGAGCTCTCCAAGTTTGAAAAGGGCGTTATAATAGGCTGCTTAGGTGGAGGTGTGAGCATAAGAAGTGTTGATGATGGCATCCAAGTCGCTAAATCGCCTGTGGCCTTTGTCATCAAGAAGTAGAAGAAGACGGGACATTGCAGCAATTCATCTCGTCCTAGAAGACCCACAAAACTCCAACCCAGGGACCGGAGGTTGCTGCAGGGAAACATCCGAAAAACCAGGTCCCAATCAATACACGCCATAGCACATGAGTTCCTGATGGCCGCAGATGTCATGGTCTCCACCAAGAAACTTCGAAAAGAGGCCCATGCACTACTCGGGTATCATGACAGAGCAGCCGTCCATAAACCTCTCGTCGCAAAGACCAATAAAGCCACGTGGATACGATGGTGTTAACAAAGGAGCAATGGCCGCAGGTGTTATGGAGCGACGAATCCCGCTTCACATTATTCCGATCGGATGAACGTGTCTGGTTTTTGGCGGTTACCCGGCGAATGTCTGCTTCCGGAGTGTACGGTGCTGACTGTGAAGCGCGGAGGAGTTATGGTATGGGGATGTTTCAGCTAGTACGGTGGAAGTCCACTGGTTGTTGTCCATGGCAACAGGAACTCTGGTGTATAGATATGTCCTGGATAACTCAATGCTCCCATCATTGTGGCAGTTCTACGGACAGGACGTTTGCTTCTTCCATGACAATGTCAATGCCACTTGTCATGTTTCCAGGGCTAGAGTGAAGTGGTTTGAGAAAAATCAGGTCTCACGGATGGACTGGCCTGCTCAGATCCAGGACCTCAATCCCATTGAACACCTATGGGATGAACTTGAACGACGGTTGATATCTATACTAACACGACCTTCTTCACTGATGGAGTTGGTCGATGTACTCAAGGCGGAATGGCGGAACAGCCCACTCTCCGTACTCCATGGATTTGTGTTCTTCGATGGGTGGCTGCTGTAATCTCTGCAAATGAAGGACTTACTCGCTACTGGTATAAATATAATACTGTTTTTCTATTTAATTACAGTGTCCAATCACTTTTGTCCAGATAGTGTATTTTGTATACGCATTTTTCTTGGAATACCAAGAAAACATGCTCCTTTGTTCAATTATGCCTGGACACCCAATTTAGGAAGCCAAGTACAAAATACCTTAGGATAACGTAGTCCGTATGCATGACGGTGCTTAGAAATTTATTTTTTCGCGTACGCGTTTTACGGAAATGCAAGGGTGTTAGAGTGTTGCGTATAATAAAAAACATACCTTATATAACAAAACATGGATATGCTTTAGCTTTTAGATTTACAGTACTACTTACGTGTTATAAAGCATATTCTTATTTTAAAAAAAATAGTATACTGTAGTTGTTTTTTATCCTCATTCTAAGTTTTTTTTTTCTTTTGTAGCACCTTGATCTCACTCAGAAAGGTGGCCATGTGGGAGAACTGGTGCGGTTGGCGCCACAAAATGTTGAGATCCGGCTTCGTCCACGTGAGTAAATTCAGTTTATTGCTTTATTGTACACACACCGGCCACTGAATTAGAAACCTTTATGCAGGTATACATAAACGTCACTTACGCAAAATGCCTGGTCACGTGCGTCACCACGTGATCAAAGAAACTATATAAGATTGCTGACCGTCAGAAGTATTGATCGCAATGTAAACAACAAAGGATCTTTCGGTATTCGATAAAGAACTTATCGTGGATGTCTGGCTGGAGCGACAATTTTGAAAACAAAAGAGTTGACTAATTTCTCAAAAGGTGAGATATCCCGAGTCTTTAATCAGCGGAAATATAGCCTACATTGCTTGTCTAAGAGACGTAACTGTGGCGCGATGACAATCTGTCAGTAACGAAATCGCCGTCGTCTGAGAGGGCTTGTACGGAGAAACAGAAATTCCTGTGTGCAGCAATTGACCGAAGCATTCAAGGAAGGTTGTTCTCGAACCATATCTCGCAAGGAACACCCCCGGGTTCGAACAAACAAAACTGCACCAAACTTCCGTTTTAAGTCATTTACGTACCTTAGATTCAATGGTGATATTCGTTTTTCTGTAAAATTCCGCAGTTGCTCACTAGAAGGCTCCGTTGAGTCACCCAGTCGCTCGCCGGCTGCTACGCCAGTCGAGAGTGTGCAGGTGTTTGTATCATATGCCTTGTTTGTCTGTGTACATAGTGAGACGGCAAAATGGTTCGACCTTTTTTGCGTCAGTTTTGAATATGCATCTGTCTGACAAGTCACTCGTACTTTGTGATTCCTGGTCTGTACCCAAGGATGAACGAATACTTCAGGAGACCTCCGGGGAAAACAAGTTCATTTAAAAATAATTCCAGCAAAAACTGCGAAATATGTTCAACCCCTCGATGTTCATTTTTTCATACAACATAAAAATTGCGCAAAGAGGATTACAGACTACATAAAACTACGATCCAACATGCCGTAGCCAAAATAACATGACAGAATATTCCTTCTGAAGATGCATTCTGTGATCTACAATGAACTGTCTGCGGAGATCTATAGACCGATGCTTCGTTACGCATGGCAGAAAGCTGGCTACCATTGTGGTGAGCCTGTGCAGAATTTCAAAAGTGTCGTCGACGTGGCTTTCAACACTAATGTTCTTCGTGCGTGTGTATTCTGTGGGTGTGCCGATGTTGCATTTATTAATTGTTGTGCATTTCACGGCAATGGTTATTGCTTTGATCATTTTATAGACAGCCATTACATGAATTAATCTTTTGACACTTGCACACTCCGACCCTTCTTTATGAAGTTACGGACGTCAACAGTCCTATGTACGTAATAATTATTTTCGTGCAGATCCACTCTTGACGCTTCGACGTGGCACCTGTCTTCAGAGACCTCTGCTGGTCAACTGCGTAGTTTTACAGAAAAACGAATATCACTATTGAATTCAGAGGTATGTAAATGACTTATAACAAAAGTTTGGTGCGGTATTGTTTGTTCGACCGCGGAGGTGTTCCTTGTCAGCTAACCATGCGCAGGGAATCGAAGAAAATCGGAATTGGCAGTCGCATGCCTACACGACGGAAATCACTGATTTCTGCTAAGGAATCAGTGGTTTCGTCTACAGTAGTGTCAGGAACACTGTGACTGGATACTGGAAGACCTGAAAAAAGTCATCTGATCCGACGAGAGGCGGTACAATTTTGTACCGACAGTAGACAAAGAGTTTGGCTGGAGTCCCATGAAGCAGTGGACCCAGCTTGCTTTGTAGAACCAACTCCAGGTCCTGGAGGTTGTATCATTGTGTGGGGCACGTTCTGTTGGTACGGAACAGATTCCCTGATATTGCTGGAAGGTCGGGTGTCTACCAAGAGTTATGTGAACATTGTTGCCAATGAAGTCCATCTTGCAATGTTGATTTTTTATCAAGCAGGTGAGGGCTGTTTCATGGACGCCAATACTACTGACTGTCCATCGCGCAAGATGTGTTCAGCAGTGGTTCAGCAAACATGAGAGCAACTGCACTGTTCTACAGTTTAGGCGCCAGAGCTGTACGTTACCTTATGCCTTAGGTTACTTATACGGTTGCAAAGACTTTCAACACTTTCAAAGTAACGTTGCTCCCACCTTAAGTTACTTGGGCTGTGTGCCACTAATAAGAGAGGGGGAGCGAAAGAAGAAAACCTTGAGGAATAACACTCATAAGCCTTAGCGTTACAATCCCCTGCGTGATACGGTGATGGGACTGTCTTGGTAGTGATAACCTCTTGCACCCAGTGTGGCATTTGAAATTGTGATTTGAAGTGATGTACATGTACTAAAGTGCCATAGCAACAAAATAAAGTATGGATTAACCCTAAGTTTGCAAACTCGGTGGCTCAGGGTCTAAGTGAAGGCTTCTTATCATTCGTCCGAGATCGAATCCCGGTGAGGCATGGATGTCGTGTTTGTCTTACGGCGCTGTCTCTCTCCCTTCCCTGGAACGAGTGGCCCTAAATAAAAGACGGGCGACTGCTTATAGCCCACTGAGTTACTCACGGTGGTCGTTAAACCTCCAATAACCGCCCTCCCTCCTCTCAAGTTCATGTTGATCCCTTCCATATCTTAGGCCGTTTTTTTTTTTTTTTTTGATTGGAGGTTTAACGACCACCGTGAGCAACTCAATGGGCTATAAGCAGTCGCCCGTTCCTAATTTAGGGTCACTGGTTCCAGGGAAGGGAGAGAGCCAGTGCCGTAAGACAAGCACAACATCCATGCCTCACTGGGATTCGAACCCGGACCCCGTTCGGACGAATGATCAAAGGCCATCGCTTAGACCACTGCGCCACCGGGGCGGCAGGCTGTTTATGGTTATTCTTTAAGTGCTAGTGATTGATATTATGCTCACGCATTCTTAGCTTAAGCAGCGTTGACATTTAAGGAAGTAAATCTGTCAGCTTACAGCTGAAGCGTTGAATCTAACCTAATATTTCACAAGATAATCTAAATCATCCAAAGTAAATTAAATCATCATAGTCGATTTACCTTTGTCAAGACAAGTCCACTTAATTAAAAATCAAAATTCCATAACATATACCTTTTTTCCCGCAAAAAGGTCCCACCAAATGGGAGACTAGTAGATGTAATTAGAAGTTATGTTAGACAGGACAGATCTGCTTAAACCAAAAGCAGCTGGATGGAGACTCATTGAGACTTTCCCCCAGAAGTGAATTGGAAAGTGTTAATGATGACGTGGTTATCATTTTTCAGATACAATCTATAGTTTGTAATTTAAGTTTTAGGATGTTTACATTGTGATTTAGTACTACACATACCGTCCACTGAATTAGGAATTTTTATTCAATACTGGGTTAGAGCTCCGTTAGCCCGAAGTACAGCATGTATGCGGTTTGGTATAGATTCCACAAGGTGTTGGAGTGCATCTACGTCTACAGGATACCAGGCGTTCACGAGACAGTACTTTAACTGGAACAGATTTGACGGAAGAGGATGTGTCGGCTCCCGTATCTGTTTTTCTGACATGTCCCATACATTCTCAATGGGGTTCAGGTTCGGGCTTTGTGATGGCCAGGGATGTTGGTGGAAGTCTCTGTCATGCTCTCTGAAGCAGTGCTGAACACATCTTGCGTGATGGACGTAGCATTGTCGTCCATAAAACAGCCGTCACCTGCTCATACCTGCCGAGTTCTACGATTTCCCGTAAAATTTAATTTACAGAAATTCTACTTGTTTTACGGTTATTTTACGGAAACGGTATGTTTTACAATTTTCTGTCCGCCCCTTCGTCCAGGTATTACCTGAAATATTTCAAAGGGAGACCAGAACGCTTCCATACATTCTGGTGTACCTGATCTCTATTAAATAATTATGTATTGATTGCATTTTCGTCTCAATTAGCAGGCCAAATATCTTCACTATAGCATAAAAATTCGATAAAATCGGCATATCTACATAATAAATCGGCTTTTAATCGATATGTTCCATACATTTAATCCAGACATTCGATACATCATTCAATCGAACTTATTGATTAAACGGTCACTGAAATGTTTTTACTGATTTTAGTTCTTGAAGGTTGGAAAGTCTGCCTACTGGATAAAATGTCAGCATTGCAGGAAGGACTTGATCAGCAAAAACTGTTCAGATAATCCTTGGAGGACGCCCGATTTTCCAGGAGCAGCAGGGGACCCATTTTGCCCCACACCATGACACCACCTTCAGAACATTGAGTTGTACACTATATTGACAACAGTCACCAGGCTCCCCTTCAAAAGCAAAAGAACGGATCCGCTGCGTTGTTAAGATTCACGGTACAGCTGCAAATGGTATAAAAACAAGCCTGCGGCTGATCGCGATCATATCGCACTGTAAGGTTGAGTGAAAATGTCGCGGCGGAAGACGTAAGAGAACTGACTTTGAGAAAGTAAAGATTGTTGGGTGTTATATTAGTGGGTTGTGCTTTTATAAGAGAAACCGAGAAGCGTTTAAAACATACTGTTACAGTGGACAACCCCCCCCTCCTCAACCTAAAACCTAAAGAAAACTATGACAATTTTCCTTGTTGTCGCGTATTGTATGAGGCAGCTGAGAATCACAGTTCGGCAAGCTCACATGTTCTTTTACAGTTTGCAGGGTTTTTTTAGGTTTTTTTTAATTTCTCATTTACGTTGTTTTTCTTTCGGCTGTTCACTAAATTGATTAACAAAATTGCGGGATAATTAGGAAGTCGCTCCAATGCTCTTGAAGGCAAGAACTGTAATATTTTGCCATTTTGAATTGCGATACCTCACACATAGCCCTCGAGTGAAACATAAAAATTCCTTCCTCAAGGGTCTTCGAGAGGGTGAAAAACGAACGATGGAAATATGCTTTCGAATGCGGTTGGAAGCTGCAATATTCGACGTGGTTTTTCACTTTTCTTCTCCTTCTTTCTGCTTGTAGCTTAAACGCTGGGGTCTGTGTACTGCAGGTTTACGTCCGTGGTTCGTTGTGGGTGGCCAGGCGACCCGCAACAAACACATAAATTTTGTCAGCAAGAACGAGATACCATCGTAGCCGCTTGGCTTTATTGGTCTTTGTGATGAGAGGTGTATGGGAGGTTGCTCAGCCATGATATCTGAGTGCATGGGCTTCTCTTCGAAGTGTCTTATTGGAGACCATATTATCTGTGGTCATCTGGAACTCATATACTATGGCGTGCATTTGCTGGGACCTGGTTTTCCGGATCTCCCTGTGTAGCACCCTCCGGTAGCTGGATTGTAGTTTCGTAGGTCTTCCAGGCCAGGTAAATTCCTGCAATGTCCCGTCTTATTCCACTTGTTGATGACAAAGGCCACAGTCGATTTAGAGACCTGAATGCCACCATCAGTGCTTCTCATTCTCATACCTCCAATTGAGCAGCGCTTTTCAAACTTCGAGAGCGCTCTCCTGCTAGTCATTTTATCAGCGATTGATACCTTATCGACGTGTCTGCTGCGGGGCATACCATTGCGCCTTCGTGGGGGTGTCCAATCAATTTTGGCCGCCCCGGTGGCGCAGTGGTCTAAGGCGCTGGCCTCTGATCATTTGTCCGTAAGGGGTCCGGGTTCGAATCCCGGTCAGGCATGGATGTTGTGTTTGTCTTACGGCACTGGCTGTCTCCCTTCCCTGGAACCAGTGACCCTACATTAGGGACGGGCGACTGCTTATAGCCCATTGAGTTGCTCACGGTGGTCGTTAAACCTCCAATAAAAAAAAAATCAATTTTGTCCATATGGGGTAGTTGTCTAGATCACGGAAGGACGTACGTGACCAGGTTTTTTTTTTTTTTTGCATATACCCTGCGTAAGCGACGTTTACGTAACATCTGCATAAAGGTTTCTGATTTAGTAGCCTGTGTGTACTTGGTATAAATAAAGTTTTTTTTTTTTTTGGGTTCCTAATTTCATTTTCTTTTTTGAAATACTTAGAAACTTCCTTTTCGTTAGCGGTGGACTTCATTCAAGCTGAAGATTTTCCAGTTGATGTTGTCGTTTTGTTGGACTTATCTAACTCCATGAGAGATCACCAGCAGAAAATAGCAGAGTTGTCCGAATCCCTGACATCAGAACTCATAAACATTACCACCAATGTTCGATTAGGCTTCGGATCGTTTGCTGGGAAATCGCATGATAAGTATGAAACCTTATTGTTTTACAACTGTCCATTTATTTGATCCTTGTAAGCATTGGAGACCGCTGACAGAGCTACGAAGTCATTGCCCTGTGCATTTAAACAGAGGATACTCTATGCAAGCGTATCCACACTGCACCATTTTGGATGACCATGCGCTTCCTACGTTATGGCAGTTTTACGCGGTGGACCCATGTTACTTTCAGGATGACAATGCCACCTGTCATGTTGTGAAGTCCACCATGGCTTGGTATGATGACAATGGGGTTAATCGAATGGATTGGCCTGCGCAGAGCCCAGACCTTAACATTATCGAGTACCTCTGAGACGAGTTGGAGCGTCGACTTAAAGGGTGCCCCCACCGTCCGAAATCGGTGAAGGAACTGACTTGTCTTCTCCAAGCCGAGTGGAAGAAAATACCGCTAGCCGTCGTACAACGCCTCGTTGAGAGTATGCCCCGGAGGGTCGCAGCAGTAATTGCCGCTCGTGGAGATATACACTATCTACCAACAAGTAATTGGACACCTGTGATAGCAAAGGAAAACGAAGTTTATTCACCTTCAATAGTTGGTGGAGCCTCCACGAGCGGCGATTACAGCTGCGACCCTCCGGGGCATACTCTCAACCAGGCGTTGTACTACGGCTAGCGGTATTTTCTTCCACTCGGCTTGGAGAAGACAGGTCAGTTCCTTCACCGATTTCGGACGGTGGGGGCACCCTTTAAGTCGACGCTCCAACTCGTCTCAGAGGTACTCGATAGGGTTAAGGTCCGGACTCTGCGCAGGCCAATCCATTCGATTAACCCCATTGTCATCATACCAAGCCATGGTGGACCTCACAACATGACAGGTGGCATTGTCATCCTGAAAGTAACATGGGTCCACCCCGTAAAACTGCCACAACGTAGGAAGCGCATGGTCATCCAAAATGGTGCAGTAGGTCTCGGCGTTGAGTCTACCAGGAATTGCGACCAAGGGTCGCGTGCCATACCAGGAGAAACACCCCCAAAGCAGAATTCCATCGCCACCAAACTTCACAGTTGGCACAATACATTTCGGCAGGAGGCGATCTCCAGGCATACGCCAAACCCAGACCCTGCCATCCGAACGGTAGAGGGTGAACCTTGATTCGTCGCTCCAGAGAACCTATTTCTACTGTTCAATGGTCCACTGTCGACGTCCTTTGCACCACGTTAGCCGAGCAGCGCTATTGGACTTGGTGATCAAAGGCTTGTGGGCGGCAGCACGACCATGATAACCGAGCAGATGGGCCTCGTTACGGAGGGTATTCATCGAAAGAACACTCCCGGATGCCTGTTGAACCTCCTCGCGGATGTAGCCCATCGATTTGGTGCGGTTCTTCCTAATTTCTCTGGCCAGCACCCGTCGGTCTCTAACTCCCAGTTTTGTGGGTCTGCCGGGTCGAGGCACATTCCGACAGTCACCGCTCATCTTCCACTTGCCAATCACGTAGGCCACTGTAAATTTTGGGTGCTTCAACTAGCTGGATATGTCACGCATGGATCGGCCATTTCAGTGATACCCGACGATTACACCTTTCTCGAAATCAGAGAGCTCCGAACGGCGTGACATCTTGGTTGCGTTGTTGTTTCCCACACGATATTTAACGGCGGCGGCCGTGACGTGTATCAGGGCAGCAGATATTGTCGATTCAGGGGTGTCAAATTCCTTGTTGGTAGATAAAGTATTTTAATGTGTCGGACTGGCTTGATGTCAAGCTTACGGGTCACATATGCTGATAATTAATTATTCCAGAATTTATCTGCATGAGCAATTACTCGCTAATTCATGCTAATTCATGTCTGGATCACTAAATACTTGTAGTGGAAATTAAACGTTTTCGACATGGGATTCGGCTAGCACACCATCATTCTTCCTCGACTGGATCGTTCAATAGAATGCGGCTGGGCCAGAGTAAGTTTGGCTCGAAACCTAGAACTGCGGCCCGGTCATGTTGGAACAAAACGAGCGTCAGTGTTTGTTCAGTTCGTAATCAAAAGAGTAACCAGCATTAGTAAAACAGCAGTGTCTTCTTCCTTATGACGACAAACTCGAAATTAAGTAAATGGGAAGACTTTTGCCTGATTTACATCAGGCAAAAGTCTTTACACTGCTAAAAAAAAATAAATAAGGGGAGCATTTGACTTCGGCGACATTATGCCAGCCAGTCGCGTGATACATTACCGCAACTTGGAAAACGAAAGTCTAGTGTGACGTTGACAGCCGAATGAACATCGTGGTTGGATACACCAACAAATGGACTCAAGTTCTCCTTTCTGACGAGTCGAGATTAAGAGTGGAGTTTGACAATCAACGATTTTTTTGTTTGTTTGGTGGTTTAGCGACCACCGTGAGCAATTCAGTGAGCTATATATATACACTGGCGAGCAAAAATTAAGAACGAGACTGTTTTTCGAATGTAACGTCGTGCAGAAGTGCTCCACATCGACTCAAATCATATCATAAGATCCCCAAGATGTAAGAATATGGGTCAAGTGAGCAAAACCGTCCAAACAAGGATTCCAAAGGATACAAAGGCACTTTATTGAAAAGGTAACTTCGAGCACAACTGGAGAGAAGACAGAAAAGTCCATGTGACAGGCGGCTGCCAAAAAAAATCCAGTCTTTAGTAGGGGATATGATCACCCCTGCTGCGTTGCAGGTTTTACAACGTCTGTCCTTGCTGAGGACGAGGCTGTCAAGGAGATGTTGAGGCATCGCGGTCCATTCCTCTTGTAGCGCAAATCGCAGCTGCGGAATCGTTGCTGGCGGCTGGTGACGTGCTGCCAAGCGTCTCCCGAGAAGGTCCCACACATGTTCGATTGGATATAGGTCCGGTGACCTTGCGGGCCCATCCATGCGTTGTATATCTTCACTCTCCAACAGCTCTGCGACAGCCACTGTACGATGAGGTGGAGCGTTGTCGTCCATGAAGAGGAACTCAGGACTCACAGCACCTCTAAACAGGCGCACGTGAGGCAGGAGAACCTCGGTACAATAGCGGACACCAGTGACTGAACCTCCTTGGAAGATGTGGAGATCAGTGCGGCTACCAAGCATGATACCGCCCCAAACGAGAACTCCGCCACCTCCAAACCAGTCCCTTTCGATGATGTTGGAGGTGTGATTGCGTGTTCCCTGCTCTCTCCAGATGTGTATACGTCCAGAATCGCTCGTCAGACAAAATTGGCTCTCATCCGTTAAGAGAACTCGACCCCATTGCTGATGTGTCCAGTTCTTGTGTTCCTGGCACCACAGAAACCGCCGTCTTCGATGAGCAGGCGTTAATGGACACACCGTACTGGTCGTCGTGCAAATAGATCACCTTTGGGTAGCCTCCTGGCCACGTAAAACGCGATAACGGACGTCCAGTTGTCTGTTGCACGTGCCTTGCGATTTCTCCCGCTGTCTGCCGTCTGTCTCTTCTCGCCTGTCTCTTTTCGCCCGTCTCTTCTCGCATGTAGTACAATATACCGGTCGTCCGTCGCCGTGGTTGCTCATAGACGACCACTGCTAAACTCTCGGAAAGCTGTTCCTGTCTTTTGAAATGCGCTCCAAGCTCGTGAAACGATGCTGTGAGCGATCCCGAACTCCTCGGCCACACTAGTCACACTTCGACCTTCTTCCAACTTCCCAATGACGCGACCTCGGATAAAATCATCCAGATGTCATCTACTGGATTGCCTGTTGGCCATATCCCACGGTGGCAGCAACTCGACGTCGTTCAAACCGATGTACACCGTGCAATAGCTTTCACCGAATTGCTCAGCGTACGCCGCCCGTGTGCTTTATACCCTTCTGACACCCCCCACCCCCTACGTCATGCTGCATATATGCGCATGCCCTACCGTACCGAACACTAGTCTATCTCCTGAGTGGTCATTCGGTCAGTTCTGCCTGCTCGTTCCGCTGTTATGCTAATTTCTCCTCTACGTCCTTAATTTTTGCACACCAGTGTATATACGAAGGTTGTACTGAAAGTAATGCAAAATTGATCATAACTTTTTATTAACTGACGGAGGTCGTTCAAATTGCACTTGTTGGTAGACTTACTCTTTCTCTATAGTAACCCTTCTTCTACATTGCTGTTAAATAATGGATTCCAAGAAGAAGCAACGTACCGTCATTGAGTTCTTGACGAAGGAAGGGTGCAGGCTGTCCGACATTCACAGAAGGCTACACAATGTTTTTAGATGACACCATTGACAAGAGCAATGTGCAGAGATGGATGAAGAAGTTTAAAGAAGGGGAAACCAGCATTGAAGTCAAACCACGTAGTAGGAGACCATCATCTGCGACCACTAACACGAATCTTCAGCGAGTGTATGAATTGATTTGCGCGGAGAGACGAGTTACAATCCGTATGCATGCTGCACAACTAGACTATGGCCACAATGCCATACAGAAGATGGTGGAAGACCTAGGTTATCGAAAAGTGTGTGCAAAGGGAGTATCTCGGCAGTTGACACCCGATTTGAAGGAGAGAAGGGTGGAAGTATCGTTTGAAGCCAATGGAGACACGTTTTCTTTTCGATCTGGTGTCGGAATGAAACGTGGGCGTATCTTTACGATCCGGAAACGAAGTATCAATCCATGGAATGGCGTCACACCTCTTCACCAAGGCCTAAAAAGTTCAAGAGCCAGCGATCAGCACAGAAAGTCTTTGTACTAATTTTGGGGATGACATGGGTGTCATTCTCCTTGGAACGTGGCCTTACCGTGACCAGCGAGCGGTGCACTGAGACACTCAAGAAACTTAGAGACGCCCTAAGAAGGAAGAGACCGAACAAGAATCTGAAAAGGAACCACATTTACAATGACAATGCAAGACCACACACATCTTTGGCAACAAATCAAACGATCAGCAAATTAGGCTAATCGGTGGTCCTCCATCACATTCCACCTGTTCGGTCCAATAAAGAACAGTCTCCGGTGACAGGCGATTTGATGACACAGCGAGGTGAAAGTGGTTGTGAAGAAATGGGTACAACAGTCCACACCTGAATTTTTTCAAAGAGGATCCGGGAGTTGGGTTCAGCGATGACGCAAATGCATCGCTTGTGATAAAACTATGTCGAGTAGTATCTTTGTATAGAGGAGGAGTTAAAACATGTGGAATTTGAACGACCTCTGTCAGTTAGTAAAAAAGCTATGCCCACTTTTGCGTTACTTTCGGTACAACCATAGTATATAGCCATACACACAGAAAAGAGACATGAAAAAAAAGCAAGAAAAACTATATATATATATATATATATATATATACACACACTATCTACCAACAAGTAATTGGACACCTGTGATAGCAAAGGAAAACGAAGTTTATTCAACTTCAATAGTTGGTGGAGCCTCCACGAGCGGCGATTTACAGCTGCGACCCTCCGGGGCATACTCTCAACCAGGCGTTGTACGACGGCTAGCGGTATTTTCTTCCACTCGGCTTGGAGTATACAGGTCAGTTCCTTCACCGATTTTGGACGGTGGAGGCACCCCTTAAGTCGACGCTGCAACTCGTCCCACAGGTGCTCGATAGGGTTAAGGTCCGGGCTCTGCGCAGGCCAGTCCATTCTATTAACCCCATCGTCACCCTACCAAGCCAGGGTGGACATCGCAACATGGCAGGTGGCATTGTCATCCTGAAAGTAACATGGGTCCACCCCGTAAAACTGCCACAACGTAGGAAGCGCATGGTCATCCAAAATGGTGCAGTATGTCTCGGCGTTGAGTCTACCAGGAATTGCGACCAAGGGTCGCGTGCCATACCAGGAGAAACACCCCCATAGCATAATTCCACCGCCGCCGAGCTTCACAGTTGGCGCAATACGTTCCGGCAGGAAGCGTTCTCCAGGCAAACGCCAAACCCAGACCCTGCCATCCGAACGGTTGAGGGTGAACCTTGATTCGTCACTCCAAAGAACCTCTTTCCACTGTTCAACGGTCCACTGTCGAAGTTCTTTGCACCACGTTAGCCGAGCAGCGCTATTGGACTTGGTGATCAAAGGCTTGTGGGCGGCAGCATGCCCATGATAACCGAGCAGATGGGCTCCCTTACGGATGGTATTCATCAAAGGAACACTCCCGGATGCCTGTTGAAACTCCTCGCGGATGTGGCCTATCGATTTGGTGCGATTCTTCCGAATTTCTCTGGCCAGTACCAGTCGGCCTCTAACTCCCAGTTTTGTGGGTCTGCCGGATCGGGGCACATTCCGACAGTCACCTCTCATCTTCCACTTGCCAATCAGGTAGGCCACTGTCGATTTTGGGTACTTCAACTGGCTGGATATGTCACGTATGGATCGGCCATTTCAGTGATCCCTGACGATTACACCTTTCTTGAAATCAGAGAGCTCCGAACTGCGTGGCATCTTGCATGCGACTGGTTGCGTTGTTGTTTCCCACACGATATTTAACGGCGGCGGCCAAGACGTGTACCAGGACCGCAGATATCTTCGTTTGCAGGGGTGTCCAATTACTTGTTGGTAGATAGTGTGTGTGTATATATATATATACACACTAAATAAGAAAATTCCCCGTCACATACAACAAATTCTTAAAGACATATCAAAATCTTAAAGATTTAGAACTTGAGTAGTCGCGCACAAACACTTTAAGACAATAGCCACTTCCTACAGTGGCTGTTTCCGATGTATACCGGAAGTGGCATGTTTTCCTTTGATATCTTTGCTTCTCACAGTCTTGTCTTTCTCAATCTGAGATTAAAAACGGGCTTCTAGAGGTCAGATAAGGAGAGAGATGTTTGAGTGACTTGTTTCTACCCAGTAACATGATGCCCAATGTCAGCCCTTCAGCATTCATACCTTGGGTCATAGAGCAGAGAATAAAGGACTAGAAGGGGGAGCGCTTATCACCTATGACAGGTTTATGGTTGGTACTACTCAGGTGTGAGGTGGGAAAGAAATTGTTTCACCGTAGCTTTTATAAAACCCGGTCACCTTTTGAACATTTATGCTTGGGAAGAACAGGAAATTTTGGCCACCATTTGGTTCAAGTATAAATTACCCACTTAAAGTGTTAATTAAAAAAACCACGTCAGATAGGTCCTTTTGAAGCCACTAAAGTTGAGAAAGAGATAATTTGGTTAACCTACTACGACTACATGGTTCCCTACTCCTTTTACTTCAACAATATCCCTGAGCATGAGGTATCATGCGAGGAAACCCGGTTTCATTCCTCACACAAATAGAAATTGTAAAAATAATTTGGGCCTGCCTTAGTATTTTCAATTATATCCGACATTCCAAACTAAAAAAGAGTGGAAATTTCATTGCTAGCTGACCTCACAATATCAAATAAACACGGTAGTTTCACGAAGAGTGCTAAATGTCATTGACAAGAATATTTGCAAAAGTGTTGAACAATGAGTGCACTATGCCAGGGACGTCGCCATGCCATTCTGAAATTTTTTCTTTCTCACTTTGCTGCTCACCCAGTTCAAGATGTGCTGTTTTTAAATTTTTTAAACAAAATATATAATCCAGACTTAGGCTCTAATAATGAGTCTGGTGTTTTTCGTGGTGTTTCACCCTAGGAAGTGCGTTGTTTACTTCTACGTAGAAAGATTATCAAAATAGCATCCGCTAGACCATGAAAATTGAGTTGTTCTCCACTCTTCCAAATCCTTTGTTGAAGCCTTACTTCATATTAGTATGACCAGGAAAGAATAAGTGGGATAGTTAGGAATTTACTGAGGGATGTCATTAATTGCTCTGCTGTTTGTTCTACTAAGCAGGGGACTCCAACATTGAAAGTAGAGTCTAAAGCAATACCAGCACCCCTTAAGCCTGTCTCGCGGCTGTGAAAGATTGAGACGTGGCTGACGGCTGCTTTGGAGAAGAGGAGTGGAGGGCAAGGTAGCTTGGCTTGAAGGAAGGGAGTTAAGAAGTAGGGAGGTGTCGTGTCTGCGTGTCACGACGCTGAAATTTGATTTAGGTAAAAAAAGTTTTTCTTTAAAGAAATTGTTCAAATACAGTACTACCAGTATAACCCGTTAGTCATTATCATGTTATCTTGTTGATTTACCAGTGGCGCAACTACTCCGTTCCAGATGTGTGTGTGTGTGTGTGTGTGTGTGTGTGCGCACGGGGGGAGGGATTCTGCCGAATTACTTTGTAGCCGGTAGTAAAATGCATTAAAAATTATTTCAGCTTTTTTAAAATAAAAGTTGCTATCAAATTTACCCCAGCAGAAATGATACCCGTCTACCCTGATTTCGAGGTCTAGCGACATCCCTGCATTACAGTATGTATCTAACGTAGCAGGAAACACATGTATAATCACCGGTTAAGAGCAGTTATAGTTATTTTTACACTGTGGCTTTTCTTCATCTTACGGAACCACTTCTTAAATACACTGCCGGAAAGTGAAAAAAGAACACCAAGAAGGAATTGGTGGACGATCATGAAATTTACATATGTTAATGGGGTCGAGTTTACGTAGGTGTGATGTTAATTTCGGGACCAACCGGTGAGCGCTTGCGCCACAGCAAGGCCTAATATGTAAATTATCGTCGGTGGTATTTAAGGAGTACGGCGAAGTGAATGTAATCAGTCGTCGGCGTACGGACACGTGCGAAGACCCTAAAGAAGCTGCACTGCATGGACATGGAAGACATGTAAGATTTCAGCAGTTATCGGACCGAGGTCATCTAGTCGGACTCCGCGAGGCGGGGTGGACGTATCGTCGTATTGCGGAACAAATTGGACGGGAAGTATCGGTGGTGGTACGATGGTGGCGTAGATGGTCCGAGGAACATTCCCACACGAGAAGACATGGAAACCGGGAGTGCATCCGCCAGCGACACACAGGGCCTACACTTGGTCTCCTGGTGTGGAAAGCGATCAGCTATCACTCCCGTACGCAACTAGTGTTTGTACCAGGTACGCTAAACAGCACCTGCTACATCAACAACATCATTCAGCCCGTTGTGGTGCCATTTGTAAGGTCGGTCCATTGTGGTGTTTTCCAGCAAAGATAACGCACGCCCACACACGGCACGTGCAACGCAACATGCACTTCAGGGTGTGAGACAACTTCCATGGCCTGCACGTTCACTGGATTTGTCCCCCATTGAGCACGTGTGGGATTTTATGGGACAACGACTTATCCGGTCTCCACGGCCAGCCACGACCATCCCCGATTTACGCGTCCAGGTTGAGGATGCTTGGAACTCAATACCCCAAACTTACATCCAACATCTGTACGACAGACTCCATGCCAGAATTGCACAGTGTGACGCAGTTCCTGGCGGTTCAACCTCGTACTAACCATGTAACATGGAAATGTTATTTTTCAGTTTACAAGCAAATGCAGCTGTATTTTGTCATAATGTTTTAATCACGTTATCCTCTGTATTCCGTTATTATGCTGTATAAATTTCGTTGGTATCAGACGTCTCCTTCTTGGTGTTCCTTTTTCCCTTTCCGCCAGTGTAAGAATAGTGTCTTCTTGTTTTTAGTTTTTCTGTGATAAATGTCTTTTTTAAATCAGGATGAAACAACCCTGCACAGACTGTTCAGTTCTTGACGCCTTGTTGAAACATATGCCATTAAGCAACATGTTCAGAAGCTTTGAACAGGAAGTACTCGCTGCTCATTTCTCTGAAAACCTGGACGACTCAGACGGTGGTTTCGATGCAATAAAACAAGCTATTGCCTGCAAGGTTAGTTTAAAATGTTATGAGCTAACCGTTGTAATTATTTTTTGTAGTTCAAGACGACGCATCAGTATATTTATGAAAAATCGAACCGATACACAGATCACCAAGTATCATTTTTTAGCATCCCTTGCTTTTGAACATACACGGTACAGCATGTCAAAAATTTTTGCATACCTTCCGCAAAAATGTTTACCTACTGTCGGTATACGCCACGTATTCAACACGTCCTTCAACTCCTCTGGCGAGACAACGGCCCTATAATGATCTTATGTTTTGAAGGGAAAACGTTTTCAGCTATGTTTATTTCTGGATTTAACGACACTAGGAGCATTTTAAGGAGTCGTGCATCCCTAATTTTTGGCCAGGAAAGAGACGGAGCCTTGGGACAGGAGCACCATTTATGATTAACCCAATTCAGTACATTTGAACTAAGACTGATGATTAACTTAATTCAGTACATTTGAACTAAGAATGATGATTAACTCAATTCAGTACATTTGAACTAAGACTGATGATTAACCCAATTCAGTACATTTGAACTAAGACTGATGATTAACCCAATTCAGTACATTTGAACTAAGACTGATGATGAACCCAATTCAGTACATTTGAACTAAGACTGATGGTTAACCCAATTCAGTACATTTGAACTAAGACTGATGGTTAACCCAATTCAGTACATTTGAACTAAGACTGATGATTAACCCAATTCAGTACATTTGAACTAAGACTGATTATTAACCCACTTCAATACATTTGAACTAAGACTGATGATTAACCCATTTCAGTACATTTGAACTAAGACTGATGATTAACCCAATTCAGTACATTTAAACTAAGACTGATGATGAACCCACTTTAGTACATTTGAACTAAGACTGATGATGAACCCACTTTAGTACATTTGAACTAAGACGGATGATGAACCCAATTCAGTACATTTGGACTAAGACGGATGATGAACCCAATTCAGTACATTTGGATTAAGACTGATGATGAACCCAATTCAGTACATTTGAACTAAGACTGATGATGAACCCAATTCAGTACATTTGAACTAAGACTGATGATTAACCCAATTCAGTACATTTGAACTAAGGCTGATGATCAACCCAATTCAGTACATTTGAACTAAGACTGATGATGAACCCAATTCAGTACATTTGAACTAAGACTGATGATTAACCCAATTCAGTACATTTGAACTAAGGCTGATGATCAACCCAATTCAGTACATTTGAACTAAGACTGATGATTAACCTAGTTCCGCCATGAGCTTGGCTCTACAGGGATTAGTTGAACTTCCTTAAAGGTTTGTTTGGTGACGGCGTTGCGAAGACAATCCTGCCCACTGATCCAAGAAACGGACACCCGGTTCAGGGTTCTCCTAGAGATCGGCCAGCTATTGCTACCTCCAGCGGACCACAACCGAGTTTCATCCAGATCAGAGCCCCGTTATGTAACGTGATCTGGGCTAAAGTCCAGAATGTGTACAACTGGGAGCCAAATACGTAGTTCATTTCACAAGTTTTGCACACTGCGCAGACGCTGCCCGTAGGATGATGCAATCGCTCCAGTCGTTGCGCCAGTTGTGAGTCAGACTTCAGTATACGAAGTTGATTCCACGTTTGTTGGCTAATTTGTTCCTCTTCCGAAACATTTTGTCTAGAATTGGAAAAAGAAAGTGAGTCATGTCAGATCTCGGGTAGCGACCAGCAATCCTACATTAAAATTGAAACTTTGCGACGAAAATTCCCTACAGAAATTTATAAAGCTTTGTGTGGAGTTTGTGGGTTTAGTGTAGTGGATCGTAGCACAGTGTCACGGTGGGCTTTTCATTTCCCCCAAGGTCGGGAAAGCATCGAAGATGACCCAAGAAGGGGCCAACCATCAGATGCAACGAACGACACTTCTGTGGTTATCGTCAACAGCATGGAGATCGGCGGAAAACATGTGAAGAGATTGCATATGAAGCAAACATGTCTACCGCTTCGGTTTACAGAATCCTAACTGAAAAATTACAGAAGAGAAAAGTGGCAGCCGGCCCGGTGGCGCAGTGGTCTAAGCCATGGCCTCTGATCATTCGTCCGAGAGGGATCCGGGTTCGAATCCCACTGAGGCATGGATTGTTGTATTTGTCTTACGGCACCGGCTGTCTCTCTTCCCTGGAACCAGTGACCCTAAATTAGGGACTTGCGGCTGCTTATAGCCCATTGAGTTGCTCACGGTGGTCGTGAAATCTCCAATCAAAAAAAAGTGGCTGCCAAATGGGCTCCGCATAATCTGCGTGAAAAACAGCATGGTGTTCGCAAAGGGATCGTAGATATAACGAAGTAAATTTCTCCGTCATTTTTGTCCACGCCTGAGCTCGAACCCGGGTCCCCTCATTCCGGAATAAGTCGCTCTACCAATTGAGCTACGCAGACGTTCGTTGTCGCTGCTATCTGCCTTTGTATCGATTACGTCCTGCTGGGCAGGCACGTCACATAGAATTGCTTCAGCGGTACGAGACAGAAGGCGAGCTGTTTTGGGGATAGAATGGTTGCTATAGACGAAACCTGAATACGAGATTTTGAACCACAACTGAAATCTCAGTCCGTTCAGTGAAAACTTTCAGAATCACCTCGCCAGAAAAGATTACCCCGCCTACAATCGAAGGTTAAGCTGATGATGATGTGGCCTACGACAAAGTTGGAGTGATAGCAAGAGAGTGCCCGAGAGGACCATTGCAAGAGCGGAATACTACTGAAGGTTTCTGCAAAATGTTTTGCGCCCACAGATTCTCCAAAGAAAGCCCGACACGCTCGAAACTAGTGTCATCATTTTGCACGACAACGCGAGACCGCATTTTGTCCATACAGTAACAGACATTCTGGAAAAGTATGGATGGAAATTGCTTTCTTACGCGCCATACAGTCCTGACATGAGCCCACCAGACTGTGATATGACTTTTTCCCAAAACTTAAGCCACTCCGAGGGAAAGATTCAGTACGATTCAGTATATTTCTAATGAGGTGACTCGAGTAATCTGATGCCTCAAAAATGGAGGTGTCCTCACTGGAATACAAGACTTGCCCAAACGCTGGGCCACTGTCATAAAGGAATATGGAGATTACCTTGAAGGCATGTAAATGTATGTTGTGAAATAAATTCGGTTTTAAGAGATAACCCACAGTGTGCAAAACTTTCGAAATGACCCTCGTATGTTGAAAAGTAGACGGACTATGATGAAAAATCATGCATTGAAGAGCATTTTTATATGAAAGTTGTGTTAGTTTTCATAAATACATTAGACAAAAGAATTGACTGCTTTCCTAATAATGTGTGTGGCCACCTTTGTTACGTATAACCTCTAAAGTCCGTCGTGGAATGGACTGAATGTTATGTACAGTCACACAGACAGTACAGTAGTGTTTCTTAAACTGTGTCCCACTGAGAACTCGTTGGGAGCCTGCGAAATCTTTGAAAAAATCTACAAAGTTTAGCTTTTTTACGATAGCGGCAATAAAAACCTATTCAATTAGATACACTACCACAAGCCAACACCTTCGCCACCGAGTGTTTTTTTAATGCTAAATGGTTACAGCATCCTGGAAATGCTGTAGTGTAGTAGTTCCGACAGATGATTGCCATCTGAACCGACGTGCTAAGTACTGGACAAACGTTAAGTTTCAGAAAGGTAGCCGTGCTAAACCCTTTAGCCGTCTGGAACGAGTTAACTTGAGATTAGAAAAATAGGCAAAAATCAGCTCGAACGAATATATTCGCTGTCTAAGAAGTGGACCTCACGCAGCTGGAACGAGTGTTGTTTCCCCCCTTAGCTTTGTTATTCAAAGTGATCATTTAGGGGGATAATTGACACTTATCGTTTCTAACTGATAACCTACTAAAAGGCAATGGCGTCGAACTTAAGAAAGTTGAAAGATTGTTGAGTCACTTTCTTCTACCCAGAGTCACATGCTAATTGCTTCTGTACCGTGGTATGATTAACCTGTCAAAGAGACTAGCGCTCCCCCATCATACCTTAGGTCATGTAGCAGAGAATAAAAGATCAGAAGGCCTGTACTTATCACCCATGACAGGTTTATGGCCGGTCCTATTGAGATGAGAGGGGGAAATGATTTGTTTTTCTGTAGCTTTCGTAAAATCTGGCCGCTATGTGAATATTTTTACTTGGAGAACGAAGAAAATGTTTGGCATTACTGTGGTTCAGGTACATCGGTCGCTTAAAGGGTTAATTCAAATGAGGACATTATCACTGGAACCGTGATTTCTTGCATCCTGATACGTAATATCCCAAAGTAGGTAGACTTAGTAGTAAGAATCACCAGAAAATTACGAGGGATGGGTTCCCTGCACTTGTTATTCGAGCTGTAATGGCGGAGGTTTTCATAGCGGACATGCAGAAGTAACACTGAGCAGGATAGGTATCTACAGATTCGCTACTGTAAATTATTTACATTCATCGATGTACAGGGTGTATGTAAACGAAAAAGGAAATATCTGTGAAAAAAAATGTACTTAACGTCATGCGGTTTTTTGCTAGTAATAAAGCAAGAATGGTTCGTTTCATTTGTGATAACAGATGGCGCTGTATGTATCAGTACGGTAAAGTGAAGAAGCTGACGAACATTCTCTTAGAAATGGCGTTATTTGTGTAGCAGAAGACTATGTGTGTGAAATGGTTCATCGAAACCAAATCAACAACACAAGTGCAGCGAAATTTTATTGAACGCATGCATAATTCACCAGCAACGTGTGACGAAGGAAACTGGTATGATAGCGTTATGACAACTGATAGTGTTTCGAAGAATTCCTCCTCAGGAAGACTACGTGTCTCTGACGCAAATGTGAAATATTTTAGCAGTGGGGTAGCTATTGTAGGGAGAAATATTGCAGTTACACTAGGGCCTAGCCGTCTAAGGCTAGGCCCAATAATGAAATATTGCAGTTACACTAGGGCCTTGCCGTTTGAGGGCCCCATGGCAGGCTAACAATAAGCTACGACGGAAATAACGAAAGGTGTATCAAAGAAAATTTGACGACAATACAAGATACATAGACTGTCAGAAAAAGAATGATGCTGTAGCTGTAACATACCAACGGATATAGTCAGTGTCAAGGTGACTATAGTCCTTTTCAAAATATGCACCGTTAGCAGAAATGTAACTTGTCCCAGCTTCTCCGCAACTTTTGAAACACGTGAGAGAAACTATCTTTTGACTGTTCCTTCAAAATCGCATCCGTCTTTTCGGTAAAGACTTTTTCTGATAGAAATCGCTGAATCCCGTAATAAGTTTTTCAACGATGGAAAAAGAAAAAGTCACATAGGCAAAGTCCCGGCTGTAGGGCGTATGTAGCAGGCAGGAGATGTTTTCAGCTAAGTATTCCATTACAACATTGACCTCATGGAGCCTGGCATTATCATGGAGAAGTGTCCAACCTCTTGCGTGCAGAGTATGCCTTTTTTTCGGATATGCTCCCGCAAATATCACAGAACAGTGACATAATATGCAGCTGTGATGGTCGTATGAGGTGATACGGTATGTTGATAAATCCTCCTGACACTATCAAACAATGTGATATTCATCGTCTTGCCAGCGGAAGTCACAACCTTGGACTTTTTGGGTGTGTGAGAAGAAGGTACCTTCCACGCAGAACTTCGTTTTGATTCCAGGTCACAATGATGAATCCAGGATTCATGTCTGGTTATTATGGTATCCAAAAAAGCATAGTCAAGCTCCTTAAACTTCGTTTTTCATGTTCAGCAGACGTTAGCGCGCACCTGCATCTGTTCGGGTGCTAGCAGACGTAGAACCCATCCTGCACACACGCGTGCCATGATCACGTAATATCACATGAGCACTGTCGTGAAGCATTGTCAGTAGTTCTCTCAATTGCCTCACTGTCACTCGACGAACTTTTCGCGCTTCACCAGTAACAACCGTCGCCGGACGGCCTGGTTGAAATTCTTTAAACCACCTAAATGCTGTTGCACGTGGCAGAACATTTTCCTCATATGCCTCCTTCAATATTTCGCATGGCTATTTTGTTCAGGCAACAACAAAAAAAAAAAAAAAATTTCAGCGCAGCATACTGCTCTTTCCTTATCGCAGCGATTACTCATGCAGTCGAAATCGGATATGACTTGTCTTCCCTTCGCCAGTTTGCCCAACGGTCAATCACCGGTCGACACCTTTCGCCACGCCAACCCAGCAAACAACGGTAATTTTTAGTACCACTAGCATTTTTAAGTACGTCACGTTGTTGCCTCGTTACAACTGCGGTCTCGTTCTTTTTCTGACAGCCCTCGGAATCACCTTACAAAATATCTTCCTGAAACCAAATAGGAAGGTTGCAGGAAGCCTTTTCTTTTCTTTTTTTTTATTTATTTGTTTAACTGTTACAATAGAATCATTGAGTAAATTAGTTTACAGAGTAACTAAAGTTTGTAACAGTATGGGAAGCCTAAGAAAAGGCCTCTTTCAAGAGTCCTGACCTAGCTCAGGCTTCCCAGTAATCATTTGATAACAGTCAAACCAATTATATAATTATACAGTGTTAAATTCTCTGCATGCTCATATATAACATTTTAAACTGAGAATCAATTTTCTTATTGTTGAAGTATATATGATTTTAGTTTTTTCTTAAATAAATTGAAATTGTTAATATTGGTTAATTCGTTTGAGAGTGCATTCCAGTACATTGGACCACTATATGTAATATTTTGCTGTGCCATTTGTGTTCTTGGTGTTGATATTTGTAAAGATACTTTTAATCTTGTGTGATATAGATGTAATATTGGTGCTATTTTAATTATTTCAGTAAGATTGTAATTATCTGATTTTATGCGTTTAAACATAATTTTTACCAGGTTGAAGCTATACAATTGTTAATATTTAATATTTTATATTTTTGTGGGTATACCTTAGAGTACCTAAAATTATTTATTTGTATAATATTATCCTTGTTATCATTAATTTTGAGATCAATTAGTCTAATGCATTTGTTTTGTAGTATTTGAAGTTTTTTGAGGTTAGTATTCGTTGTCTGGCCCCAGGCCAAAAAGCAATAATTTAAATATGGATGAATCAAGGCATAGTATAATGAAATTAAAGTTTTAAAAGTTAGTTGTTTATTACATTACTGACTATTCCTATAGTTTTAGATATTTGTGTTAGTATTGTGTCTATGTGTGTAGTCCATTTTAAATCTTTGTAAAGTGTAATTCCTAAGTAAGTAAATTTATCTATTATTTGAATTATTGTTTTGTCAATTACAAATTTTTCAATTATTTGTAGAGGAGATAACTGCCGAGTAAATATTACTGCTTTAGTCTTTTCTAAGTTTATTAGCATTTTATTTGCTGCCATCCAGTTAGAATATTTTTCGAGCAGTATATTTGCTTTATTGATCATTTCATCAATATGATTGCCATGAATTAGAATAGCTGTATCATCTGCATATAAAATTATATTAGTTTCTTTATTTACATTGAAAATATCATTTATGTATATATTAAATAGCAAAGGCCCAAGTATAGAACCCTGAGGAACACCAGAGTTTATCTTTATTTGTAGAGATGAGTATTTCTCAATTTGTGTAAATTGAGGTCTATCTGTTAAGTAGTTTTTAAGAAGTGTATATGAGGTGTCTCTTATCCCTATATGCATCAGTTTTTTAATAGTATTTCGTGATTTAATGAATCAAATGCCTTTGTTATGTCTAAAAAAATAGCTAATGTTATGCTATGATTTACAAGATTCTGTTGTATGTTATTTTGAATTGTAAGTACTGCCATTTCTGTTGACTTATTTTGTTGAAATCCATATTGATACTGATTTAAAATTTTAAATTTAGTCAGATATGAAATTAATCTGGTATATATTAAATTTTCTAAAATCTTTGCAAAAGTAGATAAATTTGCGATTGGTCTATAGTTATTTATTAAGTTTTTAGATCCAGATTTGTGTTTAAGAAAAATTTTAGTAATTTTTAATTTATCTGGGAAAATTCCTGTTTTAATTATGAGATTAAATATAAATAATAGGGGTTCAATAATAATTTCAGCTACATGTTTGATAACTTGTAGGTGAATTTCATCATAGCCTGGTCCAGTATTTGATTTTATATGGTTTAATTCAGTTAGTAGTTCAGTTTTCGTTATTTCCATAAGATATATAGAGTTAGTGTAAATGGTATTTTGTAAATATGATTTAAAAGGAGTATTTGTTTTTTTTTATTTTTTATTTTATAATTTTTGGGATTGAAATAAAATATAACAACGGTAATTTTTAGTACCACTACCATTTTAAAGTACGTCACGTCGTTGCCTGTTAGAACTGCGGTCTCGTTTTTTTCTGATAGCCCTCGAAATCACCTTACAAAATGTCTTCCTGAAACCAAACAGGAAGGTTGCAGGAAGCCTTTTTTGTATGGTATTCTCAAAGGTGAAACACAAAATTTATCTCATAATAAACCAATGGAAGACAATGGTAGTACAGCTATTGTGCTTACTGAACACTCGCCGATCGTCAGGTTGAATCAATTATTTTTGTTATTTGGTATTACGAAAATTAACTCCGAAAATGTACACAGTCATCTCAGAATAATATGACCACCTAACTAATAATGGAAATAATCACCTTTAGCCAGGATGACAGCGGCGATACGGCGTGGCATGGACGCAATGAGGCCCTGGAAGGCTATTCCAGGCACACGTGCCCATTCAGACTGCAGCAGAGCACTGAGATCCCGGAGATAACGTGGTTGTCGGTAGGCACGTCGAACCTGTCGATCCAAATAGTCCCACACGCGTTCTATGTGATTGAGGTCCGGCAATTTCGCCGGGCAAGGGAGAAAGAAGACATCGCTGTCGTGTTCCTAGAGCCAGTCACGCACACTCGTAGTGACGTGGCACGGCTCATTGTCCTGTTGGTAGACATCATCACAACCAGGGTAAGCGTCCAACGTGAAGGGATGCATGTGGTCAGTGAGGATGGACAGTTAGCCATTGGCGTTCAGGAACCAACCAGTGGTACCCGCTGTCCCAGGTCATACCAGGAAAGCCGCCCCGGTGGTGCAGTGGTCTAAGCGATGGCCTCTGATCATTTGTCCGTAAGGGGTCCGGGTTCGAATCCCGGTGAGGCATGGATGTTGTGTTTGTCTTACGGCACTGGCTCTCTCCCTTCCCTGGAACCAGTGACCCTAAATTAGGGACGGGCGACTGCTTATAGCCCATTGAGTTGCTCACGGTGGTCGTTAAAACCTCCAATCAAAAAAAAAAAAAAAATCATACCAGGAAAGCACTCCCGAGACATGCACACTGCCACCGCTGGCCTGTACTTGACCGACAAGCGTGTCCGGGTGTTGGTTCTCGTGTATCTGACGCGGTATCCACCACCACTCGTCACTTCTTTGGAGTAAAAACCTTGATTCGTCGGAGAACACAACTTTTTCACTCTCCAATGACGGTAGTCCCATACGAACTGCAGGCGTCGTTGGCGTCGTTGCCGACGGACCTGGGTTAACATGGGCGGCTTGACGCAGCGGCGACTCCGGAGACCCATGCATAACAGGGTTCGTTCTACTGTTATTGAGGACACGTACCTCGGTGCCTCAGCGTTCATTTGCCTTCTCAATCGATTTGCTGCTGAGCGTCGATTGCCCTTTACCATTCGATGGAGGCGACATTCTCCTCCGGAGTCGATAGCCTTTGGGGCTCCACATGTATGACGTCGGGAGGTACTCTGCGTGCCTGCGGCTCATTCTTGGTACACTCTCACTACAACAGCCCGCGAAGCCTGCTGTTTCTGAGATGCTTCCACCCTTGCCATGGTAGCCAATGATCATTTCATTTTGCACGTCCGTCAAATCACCACCTCTGCCTATTGTACTCACGTAACGCACTATGGCTCATCTGTCGAGGCCGGCTGCTTATATCTCCGTGTAGTCGACGTTGCCATGTGCACTCTGTGACGCACGTGGTCTGGTACACTGTGATTCCCGGGTGGCCATATTATTCTAATACGACCGTGTATGCTTTTCCTGCCTTCTCTTTCCCTCGATTGATCCCTTTTGTAATAACAAGGCTCTTCATGCGCGATGCCGCACTTTTAATCTTGACAATGGTCGGAGACAGTACTTCGCTCTCACTCTTCTGTTCCGTCGATCATTCACATACCACCTTACGTTGTACCAAGGCCGTCTGGAAAATACGAGGGCATGACATTAGAGAGATGAGTTCTCTCTTTTATTGACGCCACGCGGAAACCAAGGCTCCCAATCAGTTTCCAACCCTGTCGTGTATGACGTCAAACACGACACCGACGTATCAGGCCGTGAAATATGAAGGTGGGGCAGTAGTCTTAGCGTTGGCTTCTGATCATTCGTCCTAAATGGGTCCGGGTTTGAATCCCAGTGACGCATGGATGTTGTGTTTGTCTCACGACTCTAGCTCTCTCCCTTTCCTGGAACCAGTGGCCCTAAATTAGGGACGGCCGGCTTCGTATATTCCATCGAATTGGTCACGGTGGTCGTTTTAACCCCCAAACAAACAACAACAAAAGCACCAAAAAAATAAAACATGAAAAAGACGTTGTAAAACGGAGGCAACTCACATCTCTAATGTCATGGCCTCGTGTTTCCTAGACGGCCTCAGTGCTGAGAAAACACGAAGATCCTTCCTCTAGTGTTTATCCGAATATTGGTTGTACCAAGGCCGTCTGGAAGACACGAGGCCATGACAATAGAAAGATGAGTTCCCGCTTTCAGTGACGTTCTGCGAAAAACAAGGCTTCCGATTGGTTTCCAACGCTGTCGAGTATGACGTCAAACACGACACCGACGTATTAGACTGTGTAACTTGGGAGTGACGTCACCAACGGAGGGAACTCATCTCACTAATGTCATGGCCTTGTGCTTTCTAGACGGCCTTGGTTGTACGCCGCTAAGCAGTCAGTTGACTACTGGCTGCCGCATTGATAACAAATATTCGTTTGTCATTCGGTGTTGAACAAAGGAGATACTTCCTATAGTGTTGATCCGAATATTGGTGAACAGACAGCCTTTATTCCGCAATCTATAATTCCGATTGCATGATGGGCTACCGGTATAGTATGAGGCGTAATCAAATTAAACCCGTTCGTGCGGCGTCACGTGGACCGGCGCACGGAGAGCATGATGACGTCACAGCTCGCGTGATAAGTGCAGACCAATGAACAAGCGAGCACGCGCTCATTCTTCTCGCATGTGTGGTTTGTGCTGCAGATCGTTGACAAAATGGCCGGTGTGATTCCGAATCCGTCCAGGGTGGATCAGCGAGTGGTGATTCAGTTCCTAGCAGCTGAAGGATATCGACCAGTCGACATTAACCGCAGAATGCAGGCGGTGTATGGTGACAAATGTGTGTCAAAGATAACAGTGACTGACTGGGCGCGAATGTTTCGGGAAGGACATGAGGAAACGAAAGATCTTCCACGGCTGGGCTAGGCGCATGTTGTTGCGACAGACGAAGCCATCTCCAAGATTGATGCAGCAATACGGGTGGACCGTGGTCGGAGCATACGTTTGCTAGTAGTGGAGGAATTCGCTGTGTCGTTTGGGACAGTTCAAACGGTGGTTTCGAAGACACTGCAGTATCGGAAGGTGTGTTCACAACGGATCCCACAGATGCTGGCCGACCACCATATGGGAGAACACATAGGTTGGAGTTAGAACCACTTGCTGCGTTACGAACCGGTGGGTGATGCATTTCTGTCGCGCATAGTGGCAATCGACGTGGTGCCACCACTTTGAGCCGACCAGCAAGCATGCAATGGAAACATCCAGGATCACCACAATACAAATAATTCGAGTCACAGGCTTTAGCGATAAGGTTACGCTGACCGCATTTTGTGACCAGGAAGGGCTTTTTTTGGTGGACTTTAAAGAGCCTCCCATGAACATCGATGCCAACCGCTACAAGTATACACTGGACAACACATGCTTTACCTTTTTATACCGATTCAGCCATCTTGCGTTAGCGGCATCTGCAGGATAGCTACTTTGCATAAAATAGTCGTGTGGTCGTAATAATTTGGCCACTCAGTGTATATGTTGATGTTGCGTGCGGGTTTTGCAGCATACTTTCATGCAAAAAAAAAAAAAAACTACATCTCTCTCGTGCATTGTGTTTTAACTTACATGTACAAGTGCGATAGTTAAACAAAATAAAGGAAATGGTTCGTAATTTAAAAGATCAAATTGAGAAAAAGATATGTGTGTGAAACAATATATACATGCAATAAACTTGATTTACATTATTTTCGATCTTATTTAAATTATGACACTTCGAAGAAAATCATTGCATTTTACTTATTTTAGCAATATATTGGATGGCGACAGATCTCACGAAAGATATTGGTGTTCATTTCTGATAAAGTTCCTCGCTATGCTGGTGATGGAAAGGTATGTATCATGGTGCAATTTCGTTTACCATATCAGTCGTAAAAATCCAAGCACTTGATTGTGTTTTTTCAGTCAGTGAAATACGTGTACAACTCCAATAGTATATTGTTTTGTTTAACTTCTACACCATGAAACCGAAAGTAATGCAAAAGTGGGCATAACGTTTTTATTAACTGACAGAGGTCGTTCAAACTGCACATGTTGGAGGAGTAACTCTTTTTCTATAGTAACCCTTATTCTTCATTGCAGGTAAATAATAGATTCCAAGCAGAAGCAACGTGCTGTCATTGAGTTCTTGACGAAGTAAGGGTGCAAGCTGTCAGACATCCACAGAAGGCTACAGAATGTCTACGGAGATGACACCATTGACAAGAGCAATGTGCACAGATGGATGAAGAAGTTTAAAGAAGGACGAACCAGCAATGATGACAAACCACGCTGTGGGAGACGATCATCTGAGACCACTGACACGAATCGTCAAAGAGTGGATGAGTTGATTCGCGCGGAGAGACAAGGTACAATCCGTAAGCTTGTTGCCCAACTGGAGTGTCGTCACAAGGCCATACAGAAGATGGTGGAAAACGTGGGGTATCGGAAAGTGTGCAAAGTGGGTGCCTCGACAGTTGACACCCGATTTGAAGCAGAAAACGGTGGAAGTCTAATCTGATCTGCTGGAGGTGTTTGAAGGCAATGAAGACACGTTTTTCTCGATCTGGTGACAGGAGATGAAACGTGAGCGTATCTTTACGATCCGGAAACGTAGAATCAATTCATGGAATGTCGTTACACCACTTCACCAATCATCCTAAGAAGTTTAAAAACCAGCAATCAGCACAGAAAGCCATGGTGATTGGTTTTATTTTGGGGGCGGGGGATGACAAGGGTGCCATTCTCCTTGATTTTCTGGCACGTGGCCGTACCGTGACCAGTGAGCTGCACATTGAGACACTAAAGAAGCTTATAGAAGCCATAAGGAGGAAGAGACTGAACAAGAATCTGAAAAGGAGCCACATTCGCCATGGCAATGTGAGACCACACACATCTTTGCCAACAAATTAAGTTGGTTAATGGTCACCCACCCATTGTACAACCCTGATCTGGCGCCCTCCAACTTCCACCTGTTCGGATGACACAGACGAGGTGAAAGTGGCTGTGAAAAAGTGGGTGCACCCGAATGTTTTCAAAGTGAAGAAATGGAAAAAAACACCTGATCTTTTTTAAAAAAAATTCGAGAGATGGTTTCAACGATGGGGCAAATGCATCGCTTGTGATCGAAACTATGTGGAGTAGTACCCTTGTATTGGGAAATGGCATAAATTGCACATGTTACCATAATAGCCAACATGTGCAATTTGAACGACCTCTGTCAGTTAATAAAAAAGTTATGCCCACTTTTGCATTACTTCAGTACAACAACCCTCGTAATTATTAATGCAGTGTTTGGACAATGTGTAATTTGACTCTGTATTTTAATTGCATAAGATTCCTGTAAATCATATGATAAATTAAAAAAAAAAGGAAAATCTGTTATGCACCATGCCATGAAGGTGTGACACCTCTTTGCTCTCGAACAACAATGCCTGATTTTCCTCAGCAAATGCGTAACCAGGAGGCGGGACAGGCAGGGCGGCTGTCCCGGTCGCGGCTCAAGAGAGGGCGCAATATTTACTGCTTACAATCTGATTAAAACTACTATTGAAACTTTTGCGCTAGTTTCTGGTACTTTTTTCTGTGCCATACATATTCTATTCTTTGTCTATTTACAGAATTCCGTTTATAAGACTGATGCGAAAATTGGGTCTAAATTAATCACTATTAAAATGGGGGACGGACTTAATAGGCGTGGCTAAATTATGTTGATAACTAAATTAAATATTTGGCCTATTGCAAATTAAATTGGAAAATTAACTTATTTTAATTGGGGAAGTCGTGTAATTCTCTTTGTCTGGGTGGAAACAAAGGAATGAGTGAATCATCTCTGGGGGACTGTTAGCAACAAAGGGACCACCCAGACTGCAATTTAGAGGCACTCAGACTCTCATAAATACGATTTCAAGTGTGCCATTAGTGCCGAAAATCGGTAGAAAACACTGGAAATTACGATTATGAGGGGGCGAGAGTCAAACACGGCACCATTCTGGCAGGAGTGACGGCGCTCCGTGCGAAAGGCATGAGAGAAAATCTCGAGTTGCGAGTGAAGAGAGGCACATGAGGCCCACGTGACAGAGAATAGCTGAAAAGTAGGAAAGGGAGAAAACAGTTAGTTATCTCGGTACACTGATGTAGGACGGGCAGAGGGAAAGCTCGCAAGAAGGGTCGACGTAGCTGTAAACCGTACGATCCCGCTAGGTGCGAAAACCTGACGTCCGACGCTTACGTAAGATAGCTCGGTACTTTAAGCGCGGGGTAAGCCGCTTAGTACGATGGTAAAGAGAGCTCTTAAAAAATAATTAGACGGCTGGGTAAGGAAGGCCTCTAATACGCTGCATTGAGAGTGGCCACTAAAAAGAATGAGTGAAACTCCGCCTGCATCCAACTAAGGAACCACGACGGATCTCCTGCTGACTAGCAGACGCTGGACGTCAAGTAAAAACAATCTGTTTCTCTCACGGAGGTTCTCCCTGCCTATATCCTCCTCCTCCTCCTCCGAGGCGAGAGGTTGCTGACCTGCGTGAACTCACAGGAGAGAGAGCCCGCTCCAAATCGACGTAGAAGTTTTACGACGGGGACTCAAAGCCACAACCCCCGTTCTTTCTGTATCATCGAAGGAGTTGAAAAGATTCCTCCGGCGCTTAAAAGACAGGTGAGAAGGATCATCAAACCAAAAATAAAGCGCAACAGTGTGCGTAAGTGATACAGAAAAAGTGATTTTCCATAAGCCGGATTATAAAATCAACAGTTAACAGTACGTGAGTAGCTTTTGTTTTTGTCTATTGTTATCCTGTAACTGAGAGGAGGAACTGTGAACTTGAACTAATACCTGACTCTAAATTAGAACTTTTATATGCCCTTTTGAGGTGGAAATCAGATCTCGGAATCCCGAGGAAGAAGATATTAGCTCCGATAGGGAGCATAACAGGTGTTTGTATCACCGCGGGCAATGTCCTGGGATAGTGTTTCCTCCTACGAATAAAGAAGTTTAATTGTTATTCTTACTCTATTTATTCCATAGGCTATGGTGTTGTTGATAATTCCTTGCATAAAATTCCTGTGTTTCAGTAAACCTCACGTTCTCGCCAATTTATACCAGCTCCCGAACTAAAAGAACCTACGAGACTCGTTCTTATCGGTTGGTTACGAGTGGTAATAAATTATACCGCTTGGCACGTTCGTATCAACTGAGGACATGCAAACAATTAGCATTGCAGGGCATATGCAAATCATGTGCGCCCAGCACGCGACCGAGAACCACTATAAGAAGGGTGCACAGAAGGTGGGGTGTAAGTAGTGGAAGTATATTATGCTGCCGGACCTGTGCGTGGGAAGCTTTCTGATACCTCGTCGCAGAATACGGCAGTCACTCCAGCATGTTTTGGAGTTCGACAGAGGACGAATAGTGGCTTATCGCGACAACGGTTTATAGTACCGAGACATTGGCGCCCGTGTGGTACGACATCGGTGCCCGTGTGAGACGACATCCAGCCACAGTGAGGCGAGTATGGATTCGGTGGGTGCAGGAGGGACGGACGGACAGACGTGAGCGATTGCAGCAGCCACCGCACACCACCGAACAAGAGGGACCGGCATGTTGTGCGGCAGGCATTGACGGCCCGCACCGCCACATCATGAACGTTAGCGCAGGAATTAGGGTGTGTTGCGCAGTAACCTGTGTCAGCACATACCGTTCCACGTCGTCTGCAGGAGCGGGGACTTGTCGCACGGCGCCCATTGCTCCGATTACCATTGACGTTACACCACCGGCGACTGCGGCGGCAGAGGGCCGTTGAACGCCTCACCTAGACTACGGAATGACACGGCATTTTCTTCTCCGACAAATCCCGCTTCTGCCTGCAACACCACGATTGTCGGATCAGCGTGTGGCTTCACCGCGGGGAGAGACTGTATGACGCCTGCATTATGCATCACCATACCGTCCCGTCGCCTGGCGTTATGGTTTGGGGCGCAATTGAATATGACACTCGCACCCCTCTGGTACGCATCGCCGGTACATTCAACAGCCACCGCTACATCTGCGACGTTTTGGAGCCTGTAGTCCTCCCTTACCTGCAGGACCTGCCAGCGGCCAAGTTTCAACAGGACAATGCGCGACCGCACGTGGCACGCATCGTGCAACAATTCTTCACGGCCCACCAGGTGTCAGTGCTGCCGTGGCCCGCCTCTTCTTCCGATATGTCGCCCATCGAACACGTCTGGTCGCTGATCGGCAACCGAGTGGCCCGGCAAGCACCACTCGCGGCTACGCCTGATGAACTATGGCAACGTGTGGAAGCAGCCTGGACCCCATACCCCAAACCCACATCCAAAGCTTCTTTCGTTCGATGCCGCGGCGTGTAGCGGCCGTTATTGCCAGCCATGGGTGCCACACGAACTATTGATGTCTGCGTGTTCCGCAAGTAGCACGGACCTGTAAGTTCAATCGTTTCCTCTTTGTATCTGTTGTTATATGTCCAGTAAATATGGCTTTGATATCTCGTGTCTTTCTTGGTGTTGCATTTTGGGTGGCGAGCAGTGTATATATACACTATCTACCAACAAGTAATTGGACACCTGTGATAGCAAAGGAAAACAAACTTTATTCACCTTCAACAGTCGGTGGAGCCTCCACGAGCGGCGATTACAGCTGCGACCCTCCGGGGCATACTCTCAACCAGGCGTTGTACGACGGCTAGCGGTATTTTCTTCCACTCGGTTTGGAGAAGACAGGTCAGTTCCTTCACCGATTTCGGACGGTGGGGGCACCCCTTAAATCGACGCTCTAATTCGTCCCAGAGGTGCTCGATAGGGTTAAGGTCCGGGCTCTGCGCAGACCAGTACATTCGATTAACCCCATTGTCACCATACCAAGCCATGGTGGACCTCGCAACATGACAGGTGGTATTGTCATCCTGAAAGTAGCATGTGTCCACCCTGTAAAACTGCGACAACGTAGGAAGCGCATGGTCATCCGAAATGGTGCAGTGGGTCTCGGCGTTGAGTCTACCAGGAATTGCGACCAAGGGTCCTGTGCCACACCAGGAGAAACACCCCCATAGCATAATTCCACCGCCGCCGAACTTCACAGTTGGCATAATACATTCCGGCAGGAGGCGTTCTCAAGGCAGACGCCAAACCCAGACCCTGCCATCCGAACGGTAGAGGGTGAACCTTGATTCGTCGCTCTAGAGAACCTGTTTCCACTGTTCAACGGTCCACTGTCGACGTTCTTTGTACCACATTAGCCGAGCAGCGCTATTGGACTTGGTGATCAAAGGCTTGTGGGCGGCAGCACGTCCATGATAACCGAGCAGATGGGCTTCCTTACGGATGGTATTCGTCGAAAAACACTCCCGGATGCCTGTTGAAACTCCTCGCGGATGTGGCCCATCGATTTGGTGCGGTTTTTCTGAATTTCTCTGGCTAGCACCCTTCGGTCTCTAACTCCCAGTTTTGTGGGTCTGCCGGGTCGGGGCACATTCCGACAGTCACCTCTCATATTCCACTTGCCAATCACGTAGGCCACTGTCGATTTTGGGTACTTCAACTCGCTGGATATGTCACGTAAGGATCGGCCATTTCTGTGATACCCGATGATTACACCTTTCTCGAAATCAGAGAGCTCCGAACTGCGTGGCATCTTGCATGCGACTGGTTGCGTTGTTGTTTCCCACACGATATTTAATGGCGGCGGCCGTGACGTGTATCAGGACCGCAGATATCGTCGATTGCAGGGGTGGCTAATTACTTGTTGGTAGTTAGTGTATGTATATATATATATAGAGAGAGAATCATCATTATCATTATTGTCAACTATTGTCAATCCACCGCTGGATGAAGGTCTCCCCAAGTTTCCTCCAGAATTGTGTTTTTTGAGCTACTCTACTCCATCTAACTCCGGCATGTTTCCGAATTTCAATACATGTGCATATATACTGTACATATGCTCAGTCGAGTCTCATTATTGTGGCCACATCCTAATTTTGACGTCAAACAGCTCGTAGCCAATAAAAGAAGGGACGTGTCGTGAGCTGGCTTGGAGGGTATATACGGTGTGCTGTAGGCATTCTTAAAACATATCACTCGTTGCTGTGATGGATAAAGGGAGTGATTTATCAGATTTGCAAAAAGGGACGATTATCGGCTTTCGAGCCAAGGGTGTCAGTATTTCTTAAACAGCGCAGTTTGGGAACTGTTCGCATGCTGCTCTGGTTTAAATGAATCGTGATTGGAGAAATGGCACCATTCCATATAAGCGATGTGGAAACTCAGGAGCACCACGTGCCATTGATGCGAGAGGTAAACGTCGGCTTCGACGGTGCGTGAGGGCCGATCGACACGCTACAGTGGAGCAACTCACTGGCCGAATGAACCAGGGTGCTACCGGAAGTGTGTCTAAAACGACAGTTCAGCGAACCCTGCTGCGTATGGGGTTGCGATGCAGACGGATGGTCACTGCACCTATGCTAACGAAGGTGCATCGGCAGGAAAGGCTTACATTTGCACGGCAGTATCGGAATTGGACCTCCGATGATTGGCAAAGGATTGCCTTCTCCGATGTGTCAGGTTTTCTGCTTCATCGAATGGATGGACGTTGGCGTATAAGGCGAGAAACATCGCAGAACAAACACTCTCCAACCATTTCTGGAAGAACACAAGCTGGTGGGGGCAGCGTTATGATCTAGGGAATGTTTTCGTGGCATTCCCTGGATCCACTCATATCTGTGGAAGGAGCACTATGGACCGAATTTCTTATGAATCCATCCTTGCAGACCATGTACACTCATACATGCTGATTGTCTTCCTTAGGGCGGATGAGATCTTCCAGAACGACAATGCTCCGTGTCACACAGCTAGAAATGTCTGAGAGTGGTTGGAAGAGCACGATGAAGACTTCAGAGTACTTCCTTGGCCCCCTAATTCCCCAGACTTAAACCCAATCCAGCATCTGTGGGACCACCTCGATCATGTTGTTTGCTCTGTGGATCCTCCACCACGCACCCTCCAGCAGCTGTCAAATGTACTGCAGTCAGCATGGCTTCACAAACCTGTGAACACCTTCCAGCACCTTATTGAGTCACTCCCAGCCCGTGTAGCTGCTGTCCGCGTTGCTCACGGCGGTTACTCTGGGTATTAGCTGGTGGTCAAAATAATGTGACTCGACCGTGTATATATCGGCAGTGAAAACCTGTGCATACGTTTTTCAAGGGACTAGGTCAAATTAACGTATAATTGGGAAACGTATAAACGAAACAGGGAAAATTTAACATTAAGGGCAATTCAGAATTTTTGGATCGGCGACATTTTACGTATAAATGCGCATAATATACACGGGGTTTTCTGTTGTGTGTGTATAACGTATAAACGGGGTTCTATTGTGTGTGTATAACGTATAAACATGTTTGTACTGTGTGTATAACGTATAAACGGGGTTCTATTGTGTGTGTATAACGTATAAACATGTTTGTACTGTGTGTGTGTATAACGTATAAACATGGTTGTACTGTGTGTGTGTATAACGTATAAACATGGTTGTACTGTGTGTGTGTGTGTGTGTGTGTGTGTGTGTGTGTGTTGGTGTGTATAAACTATAAACGGGGTTCTACTGTGTGTTTGTACAACGTATAACTTGGGTTCTACTGTGTAAGTGTTTGTATATCATCATCATCAACCATTATGTATCCACTGGTGGATGAAGGTCTCAAGATTTTTCCACAACGGTCTGTCTTGAGCCAGTCTCTTCCATATCACTCCAGCATGCTTTCGAATTTCATCCATCCATCTCCCATGTGGTCTTCTGGGTCTTTTCCTGTCCCTTGGAATCCAGTCTAGAATTTCAGTTGTGCATCGGTGGTCGGTTCTTCTAGCTACATGTCCAGCCCATTGCCATTTCAGGGATTTTACTCTCATCATGATATCTTCCACTCTTATCATTTTTCTGATCCATGAGTTCCTCTTCTTATCTCTCCTGGTCACACCAAGCATGCATCTCTTCACGCTTCTTTCAGTTTTCTGCGGTCTTTGTATGTCTGTTTTAGTTATGGTCCATGTATCTGCTCAACATGTAAAAACCGGAAGGATGTGCACTGATTAAACATTTTTCTTTTAAGACATAAAGGCATATTGCTCTTGAAAATTTTAGTATTTCTTCCAAAAGCTCTCCAACCAAGTCTTATTCTCCGCTTAATTTCTCCATCAGTGTGACCCTTGCTTGATATCTGTTGCCCAAGGTAAATATAGGTATCTGTTTTCTCGAGCTTTTTCACATCAATCGCAAAATCTTTATTTCTTGAAAAAGCATTGTACATCAGTTTTGTCTTCTGAAAGTTCATTTTAATCCCACTTCTTTTTCCCTGTCAGCAAGTTCCTGGATCATACTCTGCCGATCTGGAGTGGTAGTATAAACCATATTGACAAAAGTCACCGGACACCTAGAAGAGAAACACAACGTAACATTTATTGACATACATTAGTACGGTTTCGGTCCACCTTTGGCCTTAATGCATGCACTGACCCTTCGAGACATGCTTTCGACAAGATTTTGGAACACAGCAATAGGTATGCGCTCCCATTCAGTACATAATACTGCCGCTAACTGTTGATTAGTAGTAGGCCTTGGTTCCAAATTTTCATCCCATTGGTGCTCTATGTGATTAAGATCAGGACTCTGTGCTGGCCAGTCCACACACGATACCGAATTATCGTCAAACCATGCGTAGTCCTTGCTTTATGGCTCGGTGCATTATCCTGCTGGTACCAACAAGGCTCGGTTCCATAGTATTGCCACAGAGTTGGTACAACATAATTGTCCAGAATATCGAGGTAGACGTGCTAGTTAACAGGTTTGCCCACGATAACCAATGGGCCGGGAACAAACTACGAAAAACACCCCCACACGAGTACACTGCCAGCTCCAAACTTGACCGTAGGAACAGTACACTGTGATAAAAAATAGCGTTCCCCCGGCTGCCACCATACCCACACACGGCCATCATACTGATGGATCGTGTATCTGGATTCATCAGTCCATGGGACCTGTTACTATTTATCTTCGGTCCACGATAATGTTCTTTACACCATGCTAAACGACGAGTAGCATTCCCAGTGGAGATTAAAGGCTTATGAGCAGCCGCACGACCACGGTAACCCATGGAATGATGTTCTTTGCGAATGGTACGTGTACATACCGAGGTTCCAGCATTTTTATTCACCTGTACACCGAGGTCTTGTGCAAGTACTCCGTCGATTAGCAGTAACGACTCTACCGAGGCTTCGGCGTCCTCTATCAATGGTTTTCTTTGGTTTGCTGGTACGTTTTGCTGCTTCAGCACGCCATATGTCTTCCACTTATTCAGTACATCCAAAACAATTGACTTGGGTATGTTTAGACGCCTGTCGGTTTCTCTTATGGACAACCCACTAATATAACACCCAACAATCTTTCCTTTCTAAAAGTCAGTCCTCTCCTGCCGCGACATTTTCACTCAACGTCACAGTGCGATATAATCGCGGTCAGCTGCAGGCTTGTTTTTATATCGTTTGCAGCTGTACCACGCATCTTAACAACGCAGCGTATACGTTCATATGCTTTTGAAGAAGCAAATGAACGTATCCGAAGAGTTTCAATTTGTGGTTATCCCCTGACGCAAAACTGCCTTGTCACGTCATGAGACGAAGTCTACAAATAATTTTTTTTTTTTTTTCTGATTCGGGGTTTAAGCTATTTTTTAAGGGTCATACACAGTCGTATCATAATAATATGACCACTCCTGGAATCACAGTATACCCACCCAGGCGCTTCACAGAGTACACGTGACAAGGCCGGCCAATACAGATGAGCCAAAGTACATCACCTGAGCACAATGAGTAGAGGTAGTGATTTGACGGACTTTCAAAAAGGAATGATCATCGGCTACCTCGCCAAGGGTGAGAAATCTCAGAAGCAGCAGACTTCGTGGGATGTTTGCGAGGTGCTGTAGTAAGGGTGCGCCAAGAATGGACCTCTGGCACACCGTGTACTTCCCGACGTCATAACTGTGGAGCCCCAAAGGCCATCGACCCCACAGGAGAACGTCGCCTCCGTCGATTGGTAAAGGGCAATCGACGCGCAACAGTGCAGAAATTGACCACACAAATGAACGCTGGTCCACTCAGGTACGATTCCTCGATAACAGTAGAGCGAATGCTGTTACACATGGGTCTCCGGAGCCGACGCTGCGTCAAGGCGCCCATGTTAAACCAGGACCATCGGCAGCGACGCCTGCAGTTCGCATGGGACTACCATCATTGGACAGTGGAAAAAGTTTTTCTTTTCCGATGAATCAAGGTTTCTACTCCACAGAAATGACGAGAACCAATACCCGGACACCCTTGTCGGTGAGTACATGCCGGCGGTGGCAGTGTGCAGGTCTGGAAAATGTTTTCCTGGTATGACCTAGGACCGCTGCTACCACTGGATGGGTCTCTGAATGCCAATGGCTACCTGTCCATCCTCGCTGACCACATGCATCCCTTCATGTTGGACGTTTATCCTGGTGCTGATGGTGTCTACCAACAGTAAAACGCGCCGTGCCACATCGCTAAGAGGGTGCATGACTGATTCCAGAAACACGACAGCGATGTCTCCGTTCTCCCTAGGCCGGAGAAATCGCCAGACCTCAAACGCATAGAGCAATTGTGGGACTATTTGGATACATAAGTTCGACATGCCGACCCACAACCACGTCATCTCCGAGACCTCCGTGCTCTGCTGCAGTCCGAGTGGTCACGTGTGCCTCGGGCAACCTTCCAGGCCCATATTGTGTCCATACCACGCCATCTCGCCGCTTTAATCCGAAAAAAAGGTGTTAATTCCCATTATTAGGTAGGTGGTCATATTATTCTGATAGGACCGTTTAGGTAGTCACCTATTCATAATTTGGGGCCACTGGTTCCAGGTAGAGGAAGTGTCACCGTCGTGCGACAGGCACTTCATCCGGGACCAGCTCGGAAACCACGGCCTTTGACCAGTGAACATACAGAGGCGGCTCTTTAAATGTGTGTCAGGCGTTCTTTAAAAACAAATTAATTCCGATCGAAATTTAAAAGAAGTGTTGACGTAAAATAAATGAAATAAATTTCTCTTATCGTGTGTCATATTGCAAAGAACTGAGAGAGTGTATTCACAGCAGCCGCGGCTAATTCGTACGAAGCGTTGGCTTCCATTCCTTCGTCCAAGATGGTTTCGAATTCGGGGTGGGGCATGGATGGTGTGCTTGTCTTACTGCAATGGCTCTCTCCTTTCTTTGCAACCAATGACCTTAAATTAGTCACGGGTGAACGCTTATGGACCACTGAGTTTTTCACTATGGTAGTTAACCCCGGTCCCCGAGAATGTGTTCTTGAAAGTAAAAAGAAAGGAAGTGTACTCTCAGGATTGGTTTTGGTTTAACCTTCAGGAGAATGCGTTCTTAGTGATGTTTGCAGGTAAATCTCACAGTTCTTAGGCCTTCCTTAAGGTTAATCTCAAAGATTGTACACTACCATTTGTGCAAATTGCAACACAATGAAGTACTGTCGGTATTAGCTTGAAACTTACAGGATATGTAAAACAGGTTGGGACATGCAAATGATTAAAATGTCAGTGGGAATGCGCATGCGGTTTCGAAGCATTGCACTCTGAACTGTCCGATGTTGGATATAAAGAGCTGTGTCACACGAGAGGGGCTCAATGAAGAGCCGACATTGAGTCGAAAGGGTGTTTCCTGTGTCGCACTGTGCCATGTCACCAACGAAGGTCGCGTTGTGAACTCCCTTACGGACTTTGAGTAAGGAAAAATTGTTGGAATTAGAGAAGCTGGATTTTCCTACCGCGAAATCGCCACTCCTGCAGGACGAAGGGCCAGTACAGGGATACATACGTGGCGTCAGTGGACAGATGAGGCTCTCGGACGCACGGAATTTCGGGAAATGGACCGCAAAATCGCACGACTGCAAAGATGGCAGACACCTCTACTGTATGACAGTTGCCGATCGCACAGCGACATTCACAGTATTAGCGCAGCACTGTCACAGGTCAGGATTTGTCCTCCAGCACAGTTCGACGTCCTCTGTTTAACAGAGAACTGGTCACTAGCAGCTCATTTCTACGAATTCCTTTGACCCTCAACCACAGACGCCCCAGGCTGCAATGGGTTCTCGAACACATACATTTGCGCGCCGATGGACAACAGGTCTTGTTTTCTGACGAGTCACGATTCAGCTTGATTCACCTAGACGGATGCATACGTTTTCGAAGACATCGTGGGGAATGGCACCTCGCAGCGTACGTATTGCAGCGTCATAGTTTGGGGCGCCGTGGGATTCAATTCGCGATGTCGCCTGATACAAATTGTGGGAACCCCCAACAGCCAGAGATACGTCAGGGATGTTTGATAGGCAGAGGTGATACTCTTCCTTCAGAGTTGTAGCATCGTCGCCATACACCTCACGCACCATGACGGATGGATACGTTTTCGAAAACATCGTGGAGAATGGCACATTGCAGCGTCATAGTTTGGGGCGCCATGGGATTCAATTCGTGATATCGCCTGATACGAATTGAGGGAACCCACTACAGCCAGAGATACGTCAGGGATGTTTGATAGGCAGAGGTGATACTCTTCCTTCAGAGTTGTAGCATCGTCGCCAAACCCCTCACAAATGTTGCGGCTGGCTTCAGAAGGTATGTTGCCTTTGTGGAACTCATAAAGCAAACAGTGCCTAATGTGAACCGCATTGCTTGACAACTCAACCTTTGGGTGCCTTGTTTATGAATGAGGTGCACCTGCATACTGGGCGCCATTTTATAGTCTACTCCTCGAAGCATTTTGGCCATCGCACGGGCCATCTGTTATTGCGTTTGTGACTTAATTTTGTTTACTTGGAATTTGCAACATGAAAAATGGGTACAACGTTTGCACACACCTAATATGTGAGTCTTGCAATGGGTAAACAATAACCCAACTGAACTGAAAAAGAATTCCTGAAATTCACGATTCATTTTCTGCGATTCCCTTCGTGAACTAACGAAACATATTCCTGATTCAACCTTTTCCGTGATATGACGGGGAAAACCCCGATTTCCATAGTTTCTCATACGTGAATTGACAGAAATACTCCTGTTCATCTTTCTGCAGTCAATAACAAAAAATTGTAGTTTCTAAGAGCTTTTATCGGAAAATCCTGGATTTTTTAGGGCGTCTTTCCTTGCTTCTATTCGTATATTAACGGGACAATTCTGTTCTCACTTTTTGTGTATCCATATGGCGGAAAATTCCCGGTGGTAAAAGCGTTTTGAGGGGAATACTTGAGGTTTGAATAACTAACAAATTTCAATCCTATGTTGGCGAACCTAATGTCGAGGTTCTGAAGCGGGACCGGATTTTGTAGATAGCATATCACATGATATTAAGGTTATTCTGGCACCGTATAGCCCTCCCACCAACAGTTGGTGCATCTGCTATTTTCTTTTGTGTTACCCTAAGAAGCCGGATACTTGAATTGTCGTACAGATGAATACACACTGGTGTGCAAAACGTAAAGACGAGCCGGGTTTTGACTTGTAGCGTCGCACAGGACCGTCCTGGATATGTGACCTTCAAATCATAGGAATTCCATTGCTTACCGAAATGATGACGGAAACAACACCAACACAACTGCAGATACCAAACGATGCACTGGAACGTTATTCAGCATTGTCTACATAGCAGTGGGTGTCATGATACAGATGCATCACTGCAAAAGACGGTACGAAGAATAGAGGAGGTTCATAGTAGGGGATATGATCACCCCTAAAGTCGATGTATGATTTGCATTCTGTTCATACTTCACACGAGGATATTGATCAGTTCCTGCTGTAGCGTCGTCAATTCTTCTGTGAGCGCCGTCTTGAGTTATTCGACAGTTTCAGGTGTGTGTTGACGTGCCGCAACGCATTTCCGCAGAGCGTCCCACACGTGTTTTATGGGATTTGGGTCCGGGTAACGAGTTGGCCAATCCGTCCGGTGAATATATTCACTTTCCAGAAGCTCATCAAAGCCACCAAACGATAAGGTGTCGCGTTGTCGTCCATTAACGCAAACTGTGGGCCAATGGCACCTCAGGACAGATTAACATGGGGAACCATGTTAGTTAAGATTACCTCATCCTAACTCTCAAGTGAGGATTACCTCATTACAGTAGCGTGTACCGGTTACAGTACTTCCTTCCAGTATCTGGAGCTCCGTACGTCTATTGATCAGAATGCCCTTCCATGCGAAAATACTGCGCCCACCATATCTGTCTCTTTCATTGATGTTTTCAGGGCGATAGCGGGTGCCAATCCACGCCAGATTAATTTACGTCCAGAATTGCCAGACAGACTAAATCTACTCTTATCAATAAAGAGTACCATACCTCACTTCTTTATATTATTATGTTTTTTGGATCACTGTAAAAGGTATCTTCGGTGAGCATTTGTTAATGGAACACAGCGTACTGGTCGTCGAGCAAACAGTCCACATTTTTGTAGTCACCTAGCCACTTAAACCGCAATATTGTATGTCCTGTGCTCATGTTCAGTTGTTTTGCTAGGTTACCTGCTGTCTGGTGCTAATTTTCTCTCTTCGCATAGTACTCAAAATACACTGAAGAGCAATTGAATTAGAGATACCTGTATAGTAACGTGTAGCCCCACCTTTCGTCCTCATGACGGTGGCGATTCGTCTCGGCATGGACTCTACGAGACACCGGAGACGTTGGCAAGCCATGCGGATCCACGACCCATGAACAAGCTCCCACAGTTCACGAAGATTTGATGGAGGAGGGTCAGAGCCTCGAACATCTCTCTCGATGGCATTCCAGATGTGCTCGATGGGATTGAGGTCAGGTGACCTAGCTGGCCAAGGAAGCGAGGTCACGTCGGTGGAGTGTTCATCCAACCATTCGGATACAGTTCGGGAGCTGCATTGTCTTGTTGCAGGATGAGGTCCCCAGTAGGATGTTGAAGACGCACAAACGGGAGCAAATGGTCGTCCAGAATATCCCGGCAACGTTGACCTGTGAGGGACGATGTCACACGTACCAGGGGTCCCATTTCAGTCCACGTAAACAGTCCCCAGACGAGAATGCCACCCCCACCAGCTTGAAGATTACCTACTCTGCTGGCAAGAAGGATCCATCGCTTCATGTGGTTTGCGCCGTACTCGTATCCTGCCATCGGCATGTACCAACGTGAATCTCGACTCATCAGTCCAGGCAACATTTTCCCGCATGTCTAGGGTCCAGTGGCGATGTTCCCGCGCCCATGCTAATCTTTGCACCCTGTGATGTGCGGTCAGCAGCGGTACCCTTGTGGGACGATGGCTTCTGTACCCCATAGCGAGGAGATGGTTCTGGATGGTGTGTCTGCTTACACGTTTTTGTGCACCAGCGTTAAATTGCCGGGTGATTTCTTGCACTGTAGCCCGGCTGTCCGCTGTTACAATGCGAGCTAGCCGACGATGACCCCGCTCATCCACACGCTGTTGTCCACGGCAGTTGGCCCTAACAGGGATGGTTTTACCAGATTCGATGTACTCACGGTGCACCCGTGGCACAGTGGCTCGTGAAAATCCCAGTGCCTGCACGACTTCCGAGATGGAGTTACCCATTCGTCGGGCCCCGATAATTTGCCCACGATCAAATGCGCTTAGATCCTTTGTCTTACCCATACTGCGTCCGACTCTTACTGATTCCCGTCGCATCACTCCTTATATTGTCGGATCGCTGTATACGTCCTGTCGTTTCCGTTTACAGGGCCGCCCACAGCGCCACATTTGCATAACGCCAGCTGTCTCTATATCAATTGCTCTTCAGTGTATAACACACTCAACACACTCAAAATGTAGCTCCCCATAACATTGCTCACTGTAATATACACTGATGTTCAAGATCAAGAGAATTTGAAAATTTTGTCGATTTTCACAAAAAGTACGGAACCAAAGGTACAAATTATGGCCCGAATAAGAATGCAAATGGGCAGTGTCGAATACGTAAGCATACACGTGCGTGTGGGCAGCGGAGGGCATGAAAAGCACACGTGGTGTTTTCCGCGATTAGTTCGCTCGTACTCCTCGGCAACAGTCGTTGTGTTTCTTGCAGGAGTTGGTTCAATTTCATAAGCAATCAGGTAAAATGAGTTTCCACGAACGTATTGATGACGGAATGAGGTGGAGAATCGTCGGTAGATTGGAGGCAGGGCAATCGCAAGTGCGTGTTGGTATAGAGCTTAATGTGACGCCCAGTGTTGTCTGCACTTTGTGGAAACAGTTTAAGGACACCGGATCCATATCGAGAAGGCCTGGGCTAGGTCGTCCAAGAGCCACGACGGCCAGGGCTAGGTCGTCCAAGAGCCACGACGGCCAATGAAGATCGTTATTTGGCACTTTCAGCGAGGCGTCACAGGACTGCTACAGCTGCACAGCTATCTCGTGAGCTACATGCCGCCACTGGAATCCGAGTTTCAAGGGTTACTGTTTCCCTAAGGCTTCATGAGAGAGGGCCTTTTTGCCAGAAAACCCGCTGTTTGTTTACCGCTCACTTCATCACACAAGAGAGCGCGTTTAGCATGGTGCAGACAACATCAGCCTTGGACAAGACTTCAGTGGAGTAACGTTCTCTTCACAGACGAATCGCGATTCAGCCTGGACACTGATTCTCGAAGTACCTTTACCTGAAGATAACCTGGGACCCGATACCTTTCCTCCAACATCCGAGAAAGGGACCGCTGTGGTAGAGGAGGTGTCATAGTCTGCGCAGGTATCATGTTGGACGGCCGCACACCTCTCTATGTGTTTGACAGAGGCTCCCTGACTGCTGGGAGGTATAAGGATGAGATCTTACAGCCCTATGATCGACTTTTCAGGGGCGCAGTTGGCCCTCGGTTCCTTTTTATGGACGACAACGCTCGTCCTCATAGGGATCACCTGTTCGACAATTATCTTGAAAGTGAGGATATTTGCCGGATGGATTGGCCAACCAGACCGCCAGACCTAAACCCTATCGAACGTTCTGTGACGCTCTTGGGAGGGCAATTGCAGCTCGCCATCCCCCTCCGAGAACCATTCAGGAGCTGAAAATGCGTTGCTGCAGGAGTGGGACCGACTGCCACAGGGACTCATCAACTGCCTCGTTTCCTGTATGACGTCGCGCTGTGAGAGCTGTATGGCTGAGAAGGGACCATACCCCATGTTAGTCATTTTATGTTCGATCTTGCAACGTGGAGTTTGGACATTCCTGCGCTGATGAGCCTTACTGATGATCATGAGTGCGTACTAAGGCTATTGTATGGTATAATTTTTTCTCTTATATAACTGTGTATCCATACCAAATTCCATCAAAATATGTCCATTAGTTCTTCAGAAATTCGACAAAATAAGCAAATTCTCTTAATTTTGAACATCAGTGTAGCTCTGATAGCAGCATCTGTCATTACCATGCATTGCACCCATGGGCTATAAGAGCAAACGACCACGACAATATCGTCTCCAAACCACGAATCATCGGCGCAAAAGACTCGCCTGGTGCAAAGATCATGCAAGTTGGACGTCGGATGACTAGCAAAAAGTGTGCTGGTCTGACCAGCTGCGTTTTTACCCTTCCGTGGATGGTCCTGTACATGCAAGTATTTCGCTCGAACAATGTGATTCACTCGATCCATCCTGCATGGTCTCCACAGTGCAAGCGGTTGTATGGTGTGAATCATGTTTACCTGAGACGAACTTGAAACCCTGGTACATGTGGAACAACGTATGACTGGTGCCCACTATCGTGAATTGCTTGCTCACCCTGTACACCCAAAAATGCTGTACTTTTCTACAAATAGCAAGGGTGTCTTCCAAATGACAATGCGCCGAGGCACAGGTCCAATGTTTTGCAAGAATGGTTTGAGGAACACAGTTCAGATTTCCAGCATACCGATTGGCCTCCGAACTTTCCCGATAATAATCCCATAGAGCACTTGTGGAACAGAATATCAGGCGTCTGCACACACCAATCACCTCCATACCTGCATTGAAGGTCGCATTACACAGAGCTTGGTTGACGATACCTCCCAACAGCTTCCGGCATCTTATGGATTTGTTACCAGGTCGGCTGTGCTGAGGACAAATGGAGGATCTACGAAGTATTAGGTAGGTGGTTATAATTCAGTGATCACTCGGTGAACAATTTTTGCATTTTGTTCCATGCTACCATAATAAGGCTTATAGAACAATGTTCATGAAATTAAGTTGCTTCTCATTTATTAGATCAAATCTCTCCCTCGTCTTCACAAAAATTAATGTTAAGAGTTCCGGCAATTTTATCTCCAGAAGTAAAGCACCTAACCCTGAGTGTTAGATTTTCTATTTGTGTATGATTCCGTCTTGTACTTGAAAACAGTCGTTCAAGTTACGGATCAGCCACTTCTTTTGTACAGGGGTTGTGAAACAAATCATTCTTTAAAAAAGGAGGGGGAGGGGGTTGGCAATCTATAACGAAGTAAATTTCTCCGTCATTTCTATCTGCCTTTATGTCGTGTGCGTCCTTCTGGCAGGTACGTCCCATCTCCTGGTACGTTACATCATCTCCCCCTTATTTATTTATTTTTTTTCGAAGTGCTGGAGAAGGGATTCTCTGATTTTTTCTATCTCTCGGTGTGGAAATAACATCACACCATAGCGATATTTTGAACGGTCGGGTCATCCGGATAGTTCGGGCGCCATTATAACGAAGTAAATTTCTCCGTCATTTCTATCTGCCTTTATGTCGTGTGCGTCCTTCTGGCAGGTACGTCACATCTCCTGGTACGTTACATCATCTCCCCCTTATTTATTTATTTTTTTCGAAGTGCTGGAGAAGGGATTCTCTGATTTTTTCTATCTCTCGGTGTGGAAATAACATCACACCATAGCGATATTTTGAACGGTCGGGTCATCCGGATAGTTCGGGCGCCATTATAACGAAGTAAATTTCTCCGTCATTTCTATCTGCCTTTATGTCGTGTGCGTCCTTCTGGCAGGTACGTCACATCTCCTGGTACGTTACATCATCTCCCCTTATTTATTTATTTTTTTCGAAGTGCTGGAGAAGGGATTCTCTGATTTTTTCTATCTCTCGGTGTGGAAATAACAGCACACCATAGCGAGATTTTGAACGGTCGGGTCATCCGGATAGTTCGGGCGCCATTATAACGAAGTAAATTTCTCCGTCATTTCTATCTGCCTTTATGTCGTGTGCGTCCTTCTGGCAGGTACGTCACATCTCCTGGTACGTTACAAATCACGTACATCCTTCGGTTCCATTTCAGAAAACGGATCTTGTAAAATAATGAAAGAAACACGGATTCTACTGTAGTTATCAGATGTTATAATATTTTGTTTGTACCCTTCTTTGTACGGTATTTCACAATTTTAATGAAAATTCTTTAAATTTTCAGGATGGAAGGTCCTCCGTTCCTAATGACGGATATTGCCATTTAGATTATAGGGAGTTCGACGCAGAAAATCCTCTTCAAGAATATCTATCCATCAACCAGATGAAACAAATCATACAACAAAACAAAATTAACATAATATTCGCTGTCCCACAAGATCAAGTTCCAGCTTACGAAAGCTTAAAGCAAAACTTCGAAGGGTCAAGCGTAGTAGATTTGGAATCCAATCCTTCTAATTTACTTGAACTCATCAGGACTCTGTATGACGTAAGTATTGTACATAATTCTCAATAGTAACTTACTTGCATTTCTTGAAAGAAATAACAAACCGACATGTACTTTCATGAGCCAGACCATTGTCAGCTTTGACGTTTCTATTTTTATGTAAATTTCCTTACTTTTTGGTTAATGATTTCTGGCTGAACGGTACATACTTCCCCAAACAGCTTGTTCATTTTGGCAAAGTTGACAGTAAGTCAGGAAAATAAGTAGACGACGGAGTTTTTGAAGAGGGTAAAGACTTGATATAGCGAAAGAGATTGAAACTTGTTGAACTGAACATACAATGATGAGTCATTCCATTATGACCACCCCCAGCCTAAAGAAATGAGCGCGCGTGGGTACCGAACGGTGGCGCAGGTGAAGTTCACAGAGCAGTATATATACAACCCGAGAATCGGTTTTCTGTTAGTAGAGTGTTCGGAGTCAGAATGCGAAAAGCTCCCGATTAATCGCAGTTGGATAACGGACAAATTGTGATGGCACGGAGCCTCGTAACTAAGATCTCGGAAACGGTGCGGCTTCTGGGTTGGTCCCGTACCGCTGTAGTGAGTACGTATTAAAAGTGGTGCAAAGATGTCCAAACGACGAACCGTCGTCCAGTTATGTGTCGTCCGCAGCTCATTTATGCCAGAGGAGAGCGGAGACTGTCGCGCATTTTTCACAGCGACCGCAAGGCAGCAGTGTGACAAATGACCCGCAGCTACAACAGTGGTGATCAGGGCAATGTGTCACAGCACACTGCTCATCGCAGCCTTCAACCCATGGGCCTGCGTAGCCGAAGATCCAATCGGGTCCTCATTCTTACTACATGTCATCGCCAACAACACATGAAATGTGACCAAGATCATCGAGATTGGACTGTGGATGATTGGAAGATAGTGGCCTGGTCTGACGAACCAAGATTCCTGGTGCATCACGTAGACGGCCGAGCGCGGATACGCCGATTACTAACGGAGTCTAGGGCACCTGGATGCACTGTTGGGCGGAAACAGGACAGCGGTGTTGTGCTGTGGGGGATACTTTCTTGGGACACTTTAGGCCCCATTATCCCAATAGCACAATCCCAGACAGCTGTCGGGCATCTGAACATTGTTGCAGACCAAGTTCACCCATTCATCGCAACTGTGTTCCCTGCTAGTAACGGCCATTACGAACAGGATAATGCGCCTTGCTACTCTGCCAGAATCGTCAAGGAGTGGCTTGAGGAACATGCTGGTGACTTTCTGTTAATGCCCTGGTCTCCAAATTCACCTGACATGAACCCAATCGAACATTTGTGGTTCGACTTGGAAAAATGTGTTCGCACTAAATCAGCACTACCCCGAAATGTACCGGCTGGAACTGGTGGATCTGCTGTTTACATTATGGTACCAGATACTCCAGGATACCTATCGCCACCTTCGATGCCTCGCCGAGTGGCCGCTGTTTTGCGGTCCGAAAGGGGTCCTACATCTTATTAGGTAGGTAGTCAAAATGTATTGGCTCATCAGTGTAAATGTGAATCGAAAAATAAGGTATTTGTAGCTACACTACTGTTTGTGAAAATTGCGAAACCAAAGAAGAATTGCGCTATTCAAAACAAATAGTATATATCACAGATTCCTCATGTTACAGGAAATAACTGATTACATTTAGAGAGCTATACAAAAAAAAATTTCGCTTCAGATTGTGTAAAGCCACCTTGAGCTACAAAACGAACTCTACATGGCGTGGCATTGGATACAACAGGTTTTTGATATCGTCCTAAGGAATAAGCTGCCAGGTTGCTCCGATGAGAGACCCGAGTTCATCTGAGGTGACTGGCGGAGGCGCTTGACGGGCCAGTCGCTTAGCTAACATGTCCAATCGAGGACATATCCGGCGAACGTGCAGACCGGGAAAGAAGCGGTATCTGCCGAGCATGGAAGAGGTCTTGGACATTCCCTGCCACAGGAGGCAGAGCATGTCCTGCTGGAATATTGCGCCAGGACAACTCTGAAAGAAGGCTATCACCTCTGTCTCTAAAACATCCCTGACGTATCGCTGGCTTTTGAGAGTTCCCTCAATTCGTATCAGGCGAGATCCCGAATTGGACGCAAAGGTGCGCCAAACCGTAACGCTGCGCCTGTATGACGCTACAAGGTGCAGTTCACAACGATATCTTCGACCACGTCTGCGACCATCACGGTGCATCAAGTTGAATAGTGACTCCAGAGAACTCGACCTGTTGCCAATCAGCTCACCAATGATTGTGTTCGAGATTCCATTGCAGACTGAGTCGTCTGTGGTTGAGGGTCAAAGGAATGCGCAGTAATGTGTTGCGAGCGACCAGTTTTGTGTTAACCAGACGACGTTGAACTGAACTGCAGGACAAAGCCTGGCTTGTGACTGTGCTCTACTACTGCGCTAACACAGTGGATGTCGTGCCGGATCGGTTACTGCCATGTGGTAGAGGTGTCTGTCATCCTGTGCAGTCGTGCGATTTGTTCATTTCCCGGATTTCTGTGAGTCCGAGCCTCTTCTGTCCACTGACGTATCACTGTACTGGTGTTTTGTCCTGTACGAGTGGCGAATTCGCGGTAGGAAAATCCAGCTTCTCTCATCCAACAATCCTTCCTCGCTCAAAGTCCGTCGGGTGTTCATAATGCGAACTTCATCGGCGACGGGGTATAGTGAGACACAAGAAACACCCTTTCGACTCGATGTCCACACCTCACTGATTGGAACATCTCGTTTGAGCCAGCTCTTTATACCCAAGACCGGACAGTTTAGAGGGCGCTGCTCCGAAACCGCATGCGCATTTTCACTGACGTTTGCATGTCCCAGCCTGTAGTGCATATCTTGTAAGTTTGAAGCTAATACCAGTAGTCCTTCGCGATGTTGCAATTTTCACAGACAGTAGTGTATATGATTGAAGTGAAAGTGGTTGTGAACAAGTGGGTACAACAGTCCACACCTGAATTTTTTCAAAGAGGATTCGAGAGTTGGGTTCTACGATGGCGCAGATGTATCGCTTGTGATGGAGATTATGTTGAGTAGTACCTTTGTATAGAGAAAGAGTTACTCTACCAAGATGTGCAATTTGAACCACCTTTGTCACTTAATAAAAAAGTTATGCCCACTTTTGCATTACTTTCCGTACAATCCTTGCATTATTACCTTCACCACCTTAAACCTTAAAATAAATTTGGCATCATATGTAAAAACGTGCGTGAACAGTTTTTCAAGTTTTTACTCAAAGTACAGGTAGAAAGCATCGACACCACAATGCCTTGCTGCGTGTATAACCAACAACAAGTCGACATTCGAGGGGTGATCAAAAAGTAATTTGACTGGAGCCGCCCTTGTTGCGGAAGCAAAGAAGAGGTGTCTGACGTAAGCGGTCATTAACGCTCAACCGTCGCACGTATCGCTTGACCAGAAACTTGTTTTGCAGCAAATACCAGTTATCCTCCAGACAGCAAAGAGTGTAGACGTGTATTTCTCGTTTGTTCAACACTATCGGGATGTCGATGTTCGAGCAACGCGCAAACATGAAATTCTGTTTCCATATTCGGTGAGAGAAACACATGAAAAACTGATAACCGCTTACGGTCATAGTGCTGTGACCCAAAAGACAGTGTTTTAGTGGTTTTCCAAGTTCAGCGGTGGCGCTTCTTTCATCCAAGACGAATCTTGTCGTGGAAGACCATCAACGGCGGCAACCGAGGACAACGTTATTATCCGGGAGAATTTGCATCTCACCATCAGAGAAACTGCAGCAGAGACACGTCTGCCGTTTGGATCTGTTCAGGCCACCCTCACTGACAGATTGAACACGAAACGTTTAAGTGCCAAGTCCATTCCTCGTCCTCTGAACGACGACCAGAAAAGCAATCGTGTCACAATTTCGTCCGAGTTGTTTCAATGTGCAACAGCAGATGAAAACTTTTAACGGAGAACTGTGGCGGGTGATGAAACCTGGGTCAATGGTTACAACCCTGAAACAAAGGCCCAAAGCTCTCAGTGGAAAACCCCTTCCTCCCCAAGAACCGAGGAAGCACGTCAGTTTCAAACGCACGTTAAAGTCCCACTTGTGTCATTTCCCGATATCGAAAGATTGGTGCATTGGGAATTCCTGCCATGTTACTCCATTGTTAATACTGCACTTTACTTGGAAATTCTGAAACGTCTGAGGACTGCAGTCCATCACAAGAGGCAGGAACAGAAGACAACAGATGGATGCTTCACCACCATAACGCGCCAAGTCACACTCCTCTGCTGATCATCCAGTCCTTGACTGTAAAATTCATTCCGGTGTACTCTCACCCCTCTTTAAACACCGGACTTAGCACCAAGGGACTTTTGACTGCTCCCGAAACTCAAGGCAGTTATGAAAAGTAAGCGTTTTGACTCCGTGGAAGACATCAAAGGTAATGTAACGAGAGTCTTAAAGAGCATTCCGAAACCGGACTTTTATAGTGTTTCCAACAACGGTAGAACCACTGGAATAAGTGTGTGTGTGTGCTAAGGGGGATTACTTCGAAGGTGATTCATTTGTGTAACTCTACTATTAAATTTTTAACTTCAGTAAAAACATTCACTTTAATTTTCATCACACTTTATACACAGTCGAGTCACATTAGTATGACCACCTCCTACTTTTGACGTCAACAGCGCGTTGCCAATGAAAGAAGGCACGTGTTGGGAGCTGGCTTGGAGGGTGTATAAGGTGTGCTGTAGGCATTCTGAAAACATATCACTCCTTGCTGTCATGGATACAAGGATCTGTTTATCAGATTTGCAAAAAAGGATGATTATCGGCTTTCGGGCCAAGAGTGGCACTATTTCTGAAACAGCGCAGTTTGTGAACTGTTCGCGTGCTGATGTGGTTAAAGTGTATCGTCATTGGATAAATGGCACCATTGCGAATAAGCGACGTGGAAACAGCGGAGCACCACGTGCCATTGATGTGAGAGGTGAACGTCGGCTGCGAAGGTGCGTGAGGGCCGATCGATACGCTACGTTGGAGCAACTCACTGGCCGAATGAACCAGGGTCCTACCGGAAGTGTTTCTAAAACGACAGTTCAGCGAACCCTGCTGCGTATGGGGCTCCGATGCAGACGAATGGTCACTGCACCTATGCTAACGAAGGTGCATCGGCAGAAAAGGCTTACATTTGCACGGCAGTATTGGAATTGGACCTCCGCTGATTGGCAAAGGATTGTCTACTACGATGAGTCACGTTTCCTGCTTCATCGACCGGACAGACGTTGGCGTATAAGTCAAGAAACATTGGAGAACAAACACTATCCAACCATTTATGGAAGAGCACAAGCTGATGGGGGCAGCGTTATGATCTGGGGAATGTTTTCGTGGCATTCTCTGGATCCGAATTCGTTATGAATCCATCCTTGCAGACCACGTACACCCATACATACTGATTGTCTTCCCTGGGGCGGATGATATCTTCCAGAACGGCAACGCGCCGTGTCCCACAGCTAAAAATGTCTGAGAGTGGTTGGAAGAGCACGATGAAGACTTTAAAGTACTTCCCTGGCCCCTTAATTCCCCAGACGTAAACCCAATCCAGCATTTGTGTGACCACCTCGATCGTGTTGTTCGCTCTATGTATCCTCCACCACGCACCCTCCAGCAGCTGTTAGATGCACTGCAGTCATCATGGCCCACATACCTGTGAACTCCTTCCAGCACCTTATTGAGTCACTCCCAGCCCGTCTAGCTGTTTCCGCGCAGCACACCGGTTACTCTGGGTATTAGCTGGTGGTCACAGTAATGTGCCTCGACCGGTTTCTCTAACTGAAGGTATCCAGAAAGAGCATGATAACTTTCACATCACGATCTGTTTCTATCGTCATACATAATTTGTGTCATACTCTGTTTTTCAGTCATGTTTTAGCAATCTCCATAGACTGTGCCATGGAAGTGTGATTTTTGTGTTCTTAGGTGTATGATGTACACCTAATAAAACGCAGACCCTGTGTGATTGACGAATTCTTTACAAAGCAATTATTGATTCAAGGCTGATTTTTTTCTCAGATATGCAACGGCCGTTCCATAAAAACTGAGAGTAAAATCACACAAAATGAGAAAATATAGGTACAGCAAAATATAAGTGATTCTTTCTCAAAGAATCTTCCCTCGGATGATATGCAACGGTCCCATCGTTCAGTCCACTTTTCAAAGCATGTAGCGAAGGCATTTTGTGGAAGCGGCATTAGCGACCCCTGTACAGCTTGAATAACGTCAGCATCTGTGTTGAATGTTGCGCGACGTAACTTCTCCTTCATTGCTGGAAACAGCAAGAAATCGCACGCGGCGAGGTCAGGACTGTACGCACGCTGTGACATGATTTCACTACCGCATTTCGTAAGAAACTGTTGAACACAAGCAGTCACATGTGGGCGGGCGTTATCATGGTGTCGGGTCCACTTGTCCACCAGTTCCGGTCGCTTAATCGATATGTGTCGTCGCAGACGCTTCAAGACCGAAATGTAATTCTCAGCATTGACAGTAACTTGTGGAGGAACGGCATGCTGGCAAACTACACCTTTATAATCAAAGGAAATTATCATCATCACATTCCCAGCTGATTTGGTTTGGCGGACGTTTTTCGGAGGAGGCGAGCCTCTGTGTTTCGATACATTCCTTGGGCGCTTCGTGAGGGGGTCGAAAAATGGACCCATGCTTCTTCGGCAGTTATTACTGTGTTTAGAAAGTTTAGATCCTTTGCAATCATTTGCTTCCACTCATGACACACCTGAAAACTGGCTTACAATTGTTCTCTCCTCAGGTGATGAGGTACCCATGTGGAACACACTCGATGCAGCAGTAATTTATCGCGTACAATGCGGACTGCCGACGTTTTTGAAATATTAGTTGACGCCGTTATGTCTTAACACGCCCTTCGCCGATCTTCTTGAAGGATTGCCAAACAGTATCTACAATACGCTCCGTAACAACACTTTCAGGTCGACCAGGTCTAGGAGAGATTTCTGCCGATAAACGCCCATTTTTGAAATCATGATACCATCTAAAAATCGTCGACTCCCCAAACGTTTACCTTGGTAAGCTATTTTTTATTAAATGGACTGTTTCTGGAGCCGTTTTACCGAAACGAGAGTAAAATGTTTTCGCACAACGCATTTCATTTCTTAACTCTGAATCACTCACCTCCATAGCTGTATGGCGAAATGCAGACGTACCTTAAACAACTGCGCAATAACAAAACCAGAATCGTCTGCCACGGCTAATAACTGTTGCCATAGATACTTTTTTAATTCAGTTAGTCGTCTGCGTGGTTATTTTCCACCTTCGAACTGTTGCCAAAAAAAGAATTACTCTTAGTTTTTATGGAACGGCCTTTGTATAAGTAAACGACTTACGTCTTTCGGTCAAGCGCTGAGAAAGTTTGAAAGCTTTGCAAGTTTCATTCACTAGCAGTTGCACTTGTGAAAGATTTTATGAGACCATGAAATATTTTGAATTTATCCTATGTTTAGATTGCCTTTTTTTTTTGGCTTCGTAGAGTGGAAAAAGTTCTAAATATCACACGTTTTTCTTTGGGAACAGGAAATAACTTCAAACGTTGAAATGAGAGACAGTTCAAGAAACCGGGATTTGCAAGTAACCTATTTTTCCAAGTGTATTGGGTAAGAAAGAATATTCATATTTAAAGTTCAACAATAAATTTATAAATGATTGTTTAAATTTGAATATAAAGATATGGAAACCAAGAAATGTAGGCAAATCATTTACATCAAAAATAACATAATGAAATGAAAAGTGAAGAAACATGGCACATAAACTTTTAAAAGACTTAGACTTTGAGAAGTCTAGAAGCGTCTCCGATATCTAATTTAGGGTTCTTTGCTCCTATGAAAATTCCTAATGAAATACACTACTGTTTAATGTACGTATTTCTTGACGTATCGAGATGAAAAAACATGTTTATAAACGTATTTTTCTTTAGTCAAAATCCATTCGCATAATGGTTCAACTGTTGAAACTTTTTACATGTTTTAGTTCTTTTGTGTGAAATGCAATTTCTCGATTGAGAATTATTACTATATTAGCTGCGAAAAAAAAGCCTTTTACGTACCTCTCTGTTGCAACTGCCGCTGTTCAAATCGTCTGTGCGTTTGTTCTTACTTGGTTCTTGAGTTTAGACTTTTTAAGAAGTTTAGATGGCACATTTTCCACATAGAAGCACGTACGCTTTGATCACAAAGTTGAAAATATAAAAGAAACAAAAGAATGTGTATTGGAGGAACTTTTAAGACCACTCTTGACCAGAGTATATTTTGGTTGAAATTCGAAAAGTATAGTAAGACAAAGGACGTATAAAATACGTTAAAACACTGTTGCCGCGAAAATTGTTCAAATTTCGGGCACATTGCTTTCGGCATAGAAATGCTCAAATTTGAGATTAAAATACAAAATTCATTGTTTTCAATTATGTTAATTAATTAACATAATTAATTACGTGACTGCTTAATTGGAGTAATTTTTAATTAGGTGCACGAACTATCATCCCAACCCAGGCCGCATAGGGAGTCGCTGGGTTCTTTTCTTCTCTTTTCTCCATTTTTCCCTTCCACGGGGGAAAGGAGATCTAAGTTGCAAGCGCCAGGTCAGGTGCAAAATTTCGTAAACTAGGCGAAAGGCATTTTCTTCCATTCCCGGCATGTGAGAAGCAACAGCATTGCGAATTGCTTCCGTAACAACAATGGCGTTTCGGTGGCTACACGACGAAAATTTATGAAAGAAATCTTAAAGCTGGTCAGAAGGTAAGGCTAGGCAATACATGTCACCCAAGAGCGTTGTCGGAGAAGATATTTCAGTCGGGCATACGTGTCTTCGAGCAGTTTTCAAGTTTTAAAAAGGGTTTGCTCGGAGTCTACGATAATAGAACCCAACAACGGGGTGACAGTTACGGCCAAATAAATTTTTAAAGAGCTTAGCTCAGCAGATGGTCTGCAGGCCCAGAGAACATCTGCCCCAAAGTAGCCACTGGCCAGCCGCAACTGGACAAGCGGTCCACTTGCGTACGAGAGGGGGAATCCAGAACCAATGAGGGGGCAAGGGACGTCTTCCCGAGGTAAGGACCCGACTCGCAGCAGGGTGATAAGGGAAAGCGAAAACTAAAATAAAAAGGAGAAACTCGAAATTTCAAAAAGGCATACGAGCGAAAAACGGACAGAGAAAGAGAGAGACGAGCGAGAGAGAGAGAGACGGAGAGAGAATTTGTTTTTGCGAACATGGGGCAGACTGTAAATTTTGGTCGGAAGAGCCAGCGGTAGGCAAAGAAATGCCTAACTATGCGGAGTTCCAGAAGTCCGTCGACGTGAAGCCAAGAACTGTAGAAAAGTAAAGTTCTTAGATAACTACCGGCAGTGTTTTTATCCACGGAGGATACCAGTCGAAAACCTACGGCCACCAGTCAACCTGTGCTTTCCTCAACCGCCGGATCGATCAGCCCAGCAGAAGTTCTATATAGGGTAAGACATCATCCAATTATTTCAATCCCTTGCATGCTGAGTATTCAGTTAATATTTAGAAATTAAATAGTATTGCTCACCTCGTACTGGTTGGATTGTTAGGGATATTGGTAGTTTTATACACTGACGGAAAAAAATCCCAACACCAAGAAGGGGTTGTGTTAGATAAACGACAGTTGGTAGGCGGTGAGAGTACATCTGTAAGATGACGTCTATGCAAATTTCGCGCTCGGCGCATACGTGTGGCGCTAGTAGCGCCCCTCGGAACATGCAAAGCAGGTTTGCTGTAAATACGCGCTGTAACGTTCGTGAGCGTTAGTTATCGTTGAGATTCGACGTAGTGTGTTGATGTTAGTCAAGAATGCCTTTAAGAAGACGAAGAAGCCATTATCAACAGCTCACGGAGTTTGAACGAGGTCGTGTAATAGGGCTACGAGAAGGTGGATTTTCTTTCCGCAATATTGCAGAACGACTTGGCAGGAATGTAGCCACTGTGCATGATTGTTGGCAGCGGTGGTCAAGGAAAGGTACTGCCTCAAGAAGACCGGGTTCCGGCCGGACACGTGGCACTACTGAGAGGGAAGACTGCCGTGTACGGAGTATGGCCGTGGCGCATCGTACTGCGTCTGCGGCAGCAATTCGAGCTGCAGTTGCCACCACAGTGACACAACGAACTGTTACAAATCGGTTACTTGAAGGACAGCTCCGAGCCAGACGCCCTGTAGCGTGCATTCCACTTACTCCAAACCACTGCCGTTTGCGACGTCAGTGGTGTCAAGCTAAAGCTCATTGGAGGACGGAGTGGAGATCTGTTGTGTTTTCTGATGAAAGCCGGTTCTGCCTGGGTGCCAGTGATGGCCGTGTGTTGGTTAGAAGGAGGCCAGGTGAGCGCCTGCAACCAACCTGTCTGCGGCCGAGACACACTGGACCTACACCTGGAGTTATGGTCTGGGGAGCAATTTGCTATGACAGCAGGAGCACTCTCGTAGTTATCCCACGCACCCTGACGGCACAGTTGTACGTCGGTCTGGTGATTCAACCTGTTGTGCTACCATTCATGAACAGCATACCAGGGGGTGTTTTCCAACAGGATAACGCTCGCCCGCATACCGCTGTTGTAACCCAACATGCTCTACAGAGTGTCGACATGTTGCCGTGGCCTGCTAGATCACCACATCTTTCACCAATCGAGCACGTATGGGACATCATTGGACGACAACTCCAGCGTCACCCGCAATCAGCATTAACCGTCCCTGTATTGACCGACCAAGTGCAACAGGCATGGAACTCCATCCCACAAACTGACATCCAGCACCTGTACGACACAATGCATGAACGTTTGCGTGCTTGCATTCAGCATTCTGGAGGTTACGCCGGTTATTAATGTACCAGCATTTAACATTTAAAATGGCTCTTCTCGCGCTTACATTAAGCTGTGATCTTGAAACCTTAATCGATTAAATATGTTACCTATACAAATGTATCGCCGCCATTTCATTCCTCTACAACTATTTTTTCGTGGTGTTGGGATTTTTTTCCGTCAGTGTATTTTCTCAAGTAAACCATAACTTCCTTTTGGTAGAGATGTGTTATAATTTAAACCGGTCCCACCATTACATTGTTCTAAAATTAAGCATTATACCCAAAATAAATGTTATATTTGTTTCTTAAATCAACGTGTTTTTCTTCTCGCTGCTTTGCAAATGGGTGCGAGTGTCTTAATATTAGTTTAAAATAAGCCATAGTTTTCTTCCTTTACAGATACCCATATTCAAGCATATAACCGAAATGTTAGTTCTTTTTTAAATTCAATTTCTTTGCGGCATACGAGTTCTTGCGACAACTTTGTACGAGCTCATATGAAACACAACGCTTTTAAGTCCCAACGATGAGACTGGGTCGCCGAAACTAGGAAACCCAATGTCATTGTTGCCAATCTAGATGATCGAAAATCGCTAACAAAATCTATGCCCCTCAAGTTCCCACCGGGACTTGGCGTGGTGACAATACTATGACAAAGTATTTAATGTATACTTTGTCATACTATGAAAATACTATGAAAATACGTTAAAATACTAGTTCTTTTTAGTCCTTTGTCATAGTATTTTAACGTATTTTATACGTCCTTTGTCTTACTATACTTGTCGAATTTCAACCAAAATATACTCTGGTCAAACGTGGTCTTGAAAAATTCTTCCAATACACACTCTTTTATTCCTTTTATATTTTCAACTTCGTGATCAAAGCGTACTTACTCCTTTGTGGAAAATGTACCATTTAAACTTCTTAAAAAGTCTAAACTTAAGAACCAAGTACGAACAAACGCACAGACGATTTGAACAGCGATTGTTGCAACCGAGAGGTACGTAAAAGGTTTTTTTTTTCGTTTGCAGTTAATAGTAATAATTTTCAATCGAGAAATTGCATTTCACACAAAACAACTAAAACATGTAAAACGTTTCAACAGTTGAACCATTATTCGAATGTATTTTGACTAAAGAAGAACACTACTGTTTGTGAAAATTGCAACACCATGAAGTATCAGCTTGAAACTTTACACTAATATGTATAACAGTTTGGGACATGCAAATTTCTGAAATGTCAGTGAAAATGCGCATGCGGCTTCTGAGCAGCGCCCTCTGAACTGTCCGGTCATGGGTATAAATAACTGCCTCAATAGAGATAGTGAAGAGCCGACATTGAGTCGAAAGGGTGTTTCTTGTGTCTCACTATGTCCCGTCGCCGATGAAGGTCGCATTCTGAACACCTGACGGACTTTGAGCGAGGAAGGATTGTTGGAATGACAGAAGCTTGATTTTCCGAACGCGAAATGGCCAATCTTACTGGACGAAAGACCGGTACAGCGAAGCGAACGTGGCTGTCGTGGACAGATGAGGCTCGGACGCACAGAAATCCGGAAAATGGACCACAAAATCGCTTCACTGCACGGGATGATAGACATCTTTACTGAATGGAAGGGACCACGGTGTTAGAACAGAAGTGGTGCACTGTCACAGGTCAGGCTTTATACTCCAGCACTGTTCGATGTTGTCTGCTTGACAGAGAAATGGTTGCTAGCAGCCAATTATTGCGTATTCCTTTGACCTACAACCAGGGGCGCCTCAGGCAGCAATGGGGTCTCAAACACATACATTGGCATGCTGATTGGCAATAGGTTATGTTTTCTGACGAGTCACGATTCAGCTTGATGCACCATGATGTATTCGAAAACATCGCGGTGAACGGCACCTTGACGCGTGCATTTTGCAGCGTCATGGTTTGGGGGTCCATTGGGTTCAATTCGCAATCACGGCTGATACGAATTGAGAAAACTCTCAACAGCCAGCGATATATCAGGCATGTCTTGGAGGCAGGGGTGATACCTTTCTTTCAGAGTTGTCCTTTCGCTATATTCCAGTAGGACAATGCTCGGCCACATGTGGCAACGGAATGTCCAAATGCTCTTCCATGCACTGCACGTTCGCCGGTTATGTCCCCGATCGGACATTCAGGGACATGGTAGCAAAGCGACTGGTCCTTCAAGCGCCTCCGCCAGTCACCAAAGATGAACTCTGGTCTTGCATAGAAGCAGCCTGGCAGGCTATTTCCTAGGATGAGACTTATTGTTGGTCGAGGTGACTTCACACGATACTGAGTTTTGAAGCATAAAAGTGTTGCATAGCTCTACAAATGTAATGAGCTGCGCCCAGGTGGTGCAGTGGTTTAAGCGCTGGCTTGTGACCATTCATCCGAGATGGGTTCGGGTTGGAATCCCGGTGGGGCATGGATGTTATGTTTGTCATACGACACTGGCTCTCTCCCTTCCCTGAAACCAGTGGCCCTGAATTAAGGACGGGCGACTGCTTATAGCCCATGGAATTGCTCACGGTGGTCCTTAAACCTTCAATAAAAAAATGTCATGGGTTATGCCCTGTAACACGAGGAATGTGTGATATAAATTTCATTTCAATAGCAGGACTCTTTCTTTGTGTTGCAATTTTCACAAACAGTTGTGTAATTATCCCAGTGCTTACCTCTCACCGGGCATTTCATTGCATGCCGCGGTGCAAGAAAATTAATTATGTTGAGCTAATGGCACGAAGACCAAGATTTTTCAGAATGTGCCGGGCAGAAAATCTCGATTATCGTGATTATGGCGCAAGAGCCAGAAATGCTGAAACAATGCGCCAGACTGAAACGCTTTATCGTTGTGGGTGCTGGAACATGACCACAAGTGCGCAAAATAAAGTAGCTAAACACGATTACTCTGCATCTGCAGTTCCAAAGAGCTCTGCGATTCGTCCAAATGCGCTAATCCTTGTTTGTTTGCTTTAGGGTTTAACGACCACCATGAACAACTCAATGGGCAATAATCAGTCTTCTTTTACGTAATTTAGGGCCACTGGTTCCACAAACACAACATCTATGCCTCACCGGGATTCGAACCTAGACAAACACAACATCTATGCCTCACCGGGTTTCGAACCTGGACCCATCTCGGACGAATGGTCACAAGCCAGCGCTTAGACCACTGCACCACTGGGCGCGGCCAAATCCTTGTTACCCTCCTAATAAAAGATATCGCCGCAAACCTCCAGACAACTGCTGTGGATAGCTTACAAAGCAACGTTCCAAACGTTTGCGCTAAACGTAAACAAGACAGATGAGACTCCGAATTTTCTGGTGTAATGTGCACGTCTTTCGAAACCTTTCCAACACGAAAAAAAATGTTTCAATTCAAAATACACAGAGTGATCACTGAATTATGACCACCTGCCTAATACCTTGATTGTCCTCCTTTCATCCTCAGTACAGCAGCTATCCGATGTGGCATCAGTTCAATAAGATACTGGTAGCAGTTGGGAGGTACGGCCAACCAAGTTGTGTGTAATGCGGCCTTCAATGCAGGTATGGAGGTGATTGGTGTATCCAGACGCCTGATATTCCGTTCCATAGTGTCCCATAAGTGCTCTGTAGGATTGATATCGGGGGGAGTTCAGAGGCCGTTCGATACGCTGGAAGTCTGAACTGTGTTCCTCAAACAATTCCTGCACAGCACTGGACTTGTGGCTTGGCGCATTGTTATCTTGAAAGACACCGTCACCATTCTGGAAAAAAGTGCAACATTTCTGGGTGTACAAAGTCAGCAAGCAATTCACGATAGTGAGCACCAGTCATACGTTGTTCCACATGCACCAGGGTTCAATTTTATGCGAGGTAAACATGCCCCACACCATACAACCGCCTTCATCAGCTTGCACTGTGGAGACCATGCAGGGTGGATCAAGTGTCTCATGTTGTTTGCGCCAAAATACGTACACCGCCATCCATTGAGTGAAGCAAAAATCGCGACTCGTCATGCCAGCACACTTTTTTCCAGTCATCAAAGGTCCAACGTGCATGATCTTTGCACCAGGCGAGTCTTTTGCGCCGATGAACCCTCGTTAGGATAGGATGTCGTCAGGGTCGTTTGCTGTTATAGCCCATGTGCGCGACGCATGGTCATGACACATACTGTTCAGGGTTGACCTCTGTTGCATTGGGTATAGTCAGCTGTGGAACATTGCTGCGTCTGTTGGCCTATACGTGTCGTCGGACCCGGCGCTCATCTCTCACATCAACCTTCCGCTGTCCTGTGCCGTTTTGCCTCCTGGGCGTTTTTTTAACCATTTTCACACCAGCCCTGATACACTTCAACTACGACGGCTGGGGAACAATCCACCAGTTCAGCCGTTTGGTAAAACGAGACATCTTCTCTCTGAGCTACCACAATCTATCCATTCTCAAAGCTCGATAAATCCTTCCGTTTACCCATCACGCTCTGAATTTTACCACCTACTGCTCCACTAACTCTTTATATATACTACGGCGATCGACTAACCGCGCCCTCTCGGAAATCACGAGGTCAACGGGTCGTATCCACGTTTGATACGGGTGGTCATAATTCAGTGATCACTCGGTGTAATTCAAAATGCGCAATGTTAGCTGTGTTCTTTTATAAGGTATTGAACCGGTTACAAAAAAAATATCACCCGGATTTCTACACCATTTGTAAAAAAACGACCATAAATTGAAATAGCCACTTTGGGTCAATAGTGACTGAAATGTGTGCTACGAAAATTTTCAAACTGTGCGCAAAACATTTCTTATAATGGGAAATATCCAATGCAAGGAGGACTTTTCAAATCCGGTCCTTAGAAACCACGACAAGGTTCCAAGTATGGTATAAACGAAAATGAACACTTAAATCCCTTAGTGGAAAGCTGTGTGGTACAAAATTTTGCAAACACATGACAGCTTATTCCTCACCACAAACGCTATCAGTAGTAAACAGATTTTTTAAATCGGACTGTTTAAAGCGGAGATATCATTACAGAGATTTACATTAACATCCCCTAGTGGAAAAAAACCTGCACAAGTGTTTTCCGAGGTAGTAAGTGGCGTCTGACGAGTTTTTTCCAGTTAGATTTTTGGAGGGGAATAAATTCCAAACATGCTAAAGCACTTACGACCCCTCATAACTGCAAAACATTTTGTCACAAAACATTGTAAAACGGATGCAAATTATTTTTCGTCATGATCTTTATACAACACAAAAATAATTTTTAAATTCCAATTTTTAAAAGCACAGGTTTCGGGGGGGATATGCATTTACGCTTCTACAGATGACACCACGCATTATTTCAGAGAGAAGCTGTACGTAAAATGGTCTTCGTAGTTAAAGGTATCTGAAGGTGGAAATAACTTTTTCAATCGCTTTTCTTTTTGAAGGAACCGTATAGAGTAAAATGTATCTTGAATTCAATAGCATATGCATTTGTGTCCCTAGCGGCAAGGTCGTGCATTACAAAAATGAGTGAAACGTATAGATCATTGTTCTCACACTGTCATTCCGTGCGAGGGCTTGGCGAAAACTTGTGGTCGTAGGTGCAATTTTTGTACCACACAGTTTTGGATGTAAGTGCTTGTTTTCATTCATACCGTACTTGCAGCCGTATCTTCGTTTCTAAGAACCCGATTTGAAAATCCCCTTTAAGGTCGCCTGGACCGACGAATCACGTTTTCAGTTACAGAGGGTGAGTCGAAAGTTTTACAATATTTGGATCACTTTATGCCTTCATACGTACCTTTACGACGAAAGCTGACTAGCATTCAAAGTATAGGCCATCGTGTTGCACCGTCTTTAGCCATCTGTCTGCCAGTTGTTCGATTCTACAGAGGGCGAGTCGAAAGTTTTGCAATATTTGGATCACTTTGCCTTCATACGTACCTTTACGACGAAAGCTGACTAGCATTCAAAGTATAGGCCATCGTGTTGCACCGTCTTTAGCCATCTGTTTGCCAGTTCTTCGATTCCGCGGCGGTACCAGTTCTTGTCCTTCGAGGCGAAGAACTCCTTCACCCCCAGCTGCCACCTGCTCCTGGTTGTTGAAGTGCCGCACACGAAGGAAGTGGGCCCTGGACCGGAACAGGTAATACATAATAATCCGACTTGGCAAGATCCGGACTATATGCTGGGTATGGCATCAGTTCGATGCCCTCAAATTCCTGTAGTTTTGCCCTGGTCGTTTGCGCGGTATGAAGCCGAGCGTTGTCCTCCCTTAGGAGAACACGCTTTCTGTTCACCAGTGGCGGTTACCTCTCCTCCAAAACATCATACATTCTCTCCGGCTGTTCAGAGTAGAGGCTAACGTTGATGGTCGGACCGTCGTGAACAAATTTGTAATGGATTATCCACTCAAAAAGCCACCAGACGCAGAGCATCACCTTGTGGTCGAAGTGCCCACGTTTGGCAACAGGTTCAGAAAGCTGGCCCGTGCTCAACCACTGCCGTTGAGTGTTAGGAATACGGAAATAGACCCACTTTTCATCGAATGTAAAAATTCTCTTGGTGAAACGTACATCGCGTGGGTTTTCTAGAAGTTTCGTGCACACTTCCACTTGGCGGTTTGCTTCAGCTGGCGTTAGTTCGTGAGGGACAATGCGGCAGCTCCTTGGCGAGGTCCTGAAGGCGACGAACTACGGTGGTCTGTGATGTACCCAGCTTGCCAGATGATCTCCGAGTGCTGCTTGTCGGATTTGCCTTTGCGGCCTGGAGCACGGCCTCCGAATCAACGGTTCGCGGCCTACCTGGCCTTAGCTGATCGTCCAGGTTTCTGTCACTTGAGCGAAATTTCTTGAACCATGTGGTTGCAGTGCTGTGGTCCACGGAACCTTCCCCTTTCGCGTGACAAATGTTTCGTTATGCTTGAGCAGCGGTATGGCCGAGTTCAAACTCGTACAGCAAAAGTTCCCTAATTAGCCGGTTGTTGCTGTTCACCTTTTAGGCGTCCCAACCACAGACAGAACGACGACATGCAATGCTGTTCGCAACAACGATACCAGAGTGAGTCAGATTTCCTACCCTTGCCTGTTCTTCAAATTTTCTCCACCAGTGAGGGATCAGGAGGAGTCACCTTCAGTCACCATTGTTGTTATTAAACAAAGAAGTCAGCCAACAGACAGTTTCGGGCGTTATGGTATTTGGAAGGATAAAATATTTTTGGGTCATGGTCGTTAAAGGGTTAATTGTACTACCTGATGGAGGTGTTGTGGGATCTGTTTTCATGGCGGGTATTGGGTTTCTCATTGTTTCTCAAAGCTTATAACGTATTGGGTTTCTCTTTGTTTCTCAAAGCTTATGACGTATTGGGTTTCTCATTCGATGCCACGAGGTATGTTAGCATCATTGCGGACAAAGAAAACCCATACTTGTGCAAAGGCCGTTCCATAAAAACTGAGATTATTTTTTTTAGGTTGGTGACAGTGCGAAGAGGGAAAGTAGCCACGCAGACGACTAACTGAATTAAGGAGGTATCTATGGCAACAGTTATTAGCCGTGGCAGACGATTCTGGTTTTGTTATTGCGCAGTTGTTTAAGGTACGTCTGCTTTTCGCCATACAGCTATGGAGGTGAGTGATTCAGAGTTAAGAAGTAAAATGTGTTGTGCAATAAAAATTTTGCTATCGTTTAGGTGAAACGGCTCCAGAAGCAGTTGATTTAATGAAAGAAGCTTACAAAGGTAAATGTTTGGGTGAGTCAACGATTTTTAGATGGCACTATGATTTAAAAAAGGGAGTTTGTCGGCAAAACTCGCTCCTAGACCTGGTCGACCTGAACGCGTTGTTACGGAGCGTATTGTTCACACTGTTTGGTAATCCTGCAAGAAGATCGACGAATGACGTGTGAAGACATAGCGGCGCCAACTAATATTTCAAAAAGTCGGGATTCCGAATTCTACGTGACAAGTTACTCCTGCATGGTGTGTATTCCTGATGGGTAAGTGATCACCTGACGAGAGGTCAATTGTTAACCAGAGTTCAGGTGTGTCGTGAGTAAAAACAAATGATTGCAAAGGAATCCAAACTTTCTAAACACAGTAATAACTGCCGATGAAATATGCGTTCAACGTTTCGACTCCCTCACGAAGCGCGCAACGAGTGTATGGAAACACACAGGCTGGCCTCCTCCGAAAAACGTCCGCCAAACTAAATCAGCTGGGAAGATGATGATGATGATGATTTTATTTGATCATAAATGTGTAATCTACCAGCATGCCATTCCTCCACAAATTAGTGTCAATGCTGAGTATTACATTTCAGTCTGAAGCGTCTGCTACGACACATATCGATTAAGCGACCGGAACTGGGAAGCAAGTGAACCCTACACCATGATAACGCCCGCCCACATGTGACCGCTTGTGTTCTACAGTTTTTTTACGAAATGCAATATTGAAATCGTGCCACAGCCTGCCTACAGTCCTGTCCTCTGCCCGTGCGATTTCTGGTTGTTTTCAGCAATGAAGAGAAGTTCCGTGGGGCAACGTTTAACACAGATGCTGACGTTATTCAAGCTGTACAGGCGTCGCTAAAGCAGCTTCCACAAAATGCCTTCGCCACATGCTTTGAAAAGTGGACTGAATGATGGGGCCGTTGCATATCATCCGAGGGAAGATACTTTGACAAAGAATAACATATATTTTGCTGTACCTATATTTCTTTTGTGTGATTTTACTATGTTTTTATGGGACGGCCGTTGTACATGATCTGTAACCGGGGCTTCCATATTTATGAGAAGCGAAATTCAGTAGCCATTTTTAGAGATAGTGAATTGTAGTCATTTTCTTTCAATTCCCGCCAGTTTGATGGACTGGGCAGCGAACAGGTAAAGTACTTCTTTTCCCACGCGTCGCAGCAGAGGGAATGTTAGATTTATAGTTTTGTCGATGTGAGAAGAATGAAACTGGACATTACTGCTTTTCCCCCGTCCCAAGCAGTACGATGAAGATGGGGCCAACGAGCCAATTAATGAATCTTGCGTTTTTCGGAGAGGAGGCATCTTAGGGTGTGGCTTTGCTTAGGAGGAATTCGTCGGACTTCACACGGGGGAGAGTTTTCGTTCGGGGGTCGGCTATCGGAGGAGCAAAGAGCAGAGGGAACTGGGTGGCAGAAAGTCGACGAAGCAAGAGATCTTTAGCGGGGGTGCAGTATCTTTGGGACAAAGGGAAGTAGGAAGGAATGAGGCCTATGATGAGAGAGACGGAAGGAGATTATGAGGGTATTGTCGGGACAAAGGGAAGTAGGAAGGAATGAGGCCGATGAGGAGAGAGACGGAAGGAGATTATGAGGGTATTGTCGGGACAAAGGGAAGTAGGAAGGAATGAGGCCGATGAGGAGAGAGACGGAAGGAGATTATGAGGGTATTGTCGGGACAAAGGGAAGTAGGAAGGAATGAGGCCGATGATGAGAGAGACGGAAGGAGATTATGAGGGTATTGTCGGGACAAAGGGAAGTAGGAAGGAATGAGGCCGATGAGGAGAGAGACGGAAGGAGATTATGAGGGTATTGTCGGGACAAAGGGAAGTAGGAAGGAATGAGGCCGATGAGGAGAGAGACGGAAGGAGATTATGAGGGTATTGTCGGGACAAAGGGAAGTAGGAAGGAATGAGGCCGATGAGGAGAGAGGCGGAAGGAGATTATGAGGGTATTAGTAGGAAGGAAAGTAGGAAGGAATGAGGCCGATGATGAGAGAGACGGAAGGAGATTATGAGGGTATTGTCGGGACAAAGGGAAGTAGGAAGGAATGAGGCCGATGATGAGAGAGACGGAAGGAGATTATGAGGGTATTGTCAGGACAAAGGGAAGTAGGAAGGAATGAGGCCGATGATGAGAGAGACGGAAGGAGATTATGAGGGGTTAATATGTAGAAAGAACGGAGATTAGGACACGGCTTAAAGATATTTCCCGTAACATCTGAATAAAAATCTTCCTCACTGCAAAATTTAGCCTCAGTCGATTCACTCTTCTATGCTTTGTATTGTATTTATCTGCTCCAGTTGGGAGAGTTACGGATTATACCACCGATACCGAACTTATGCAAAGGAAGCATGAAACGAACCATCAAACGAACCCTCCACACAGGGCGCTGTAATAGAACTCAGCACCAAGCCCTGTAACAGATTATTATCTGATGGAGAAGGCCACTTCCAGAAGGAAAATGCGCCGTGCCGCAAGGCTCGAATGATCTCACAGTAGTTCCAGGAACCCGATAGTTACTTCAAATTGCTAGGGTGGCTCCCCCAATTCCCAGATCTCAACCCAATTGAACATCTGTGTGATGAGATTAAGAGAGCCATTCGTAACAAAGATCCTCCCCTAGCGAACATTCGTCAATTGACGGACGCATGACATCTTCCGCTTGGATGAACATACTTGCAGAACGATATCAACACCTCGTTTAAAACAATACCACATCGAATCTAGGCGTGTTTGAAGGCCAAGGGTGCTCCAAAACCTTGTTAGTACATATATTATGAAGAATATTCCAGATAACCTTCCTTCATTTTTATTGTAAAATGTATTCTTTTAACACAGGGGACAAAGAGAAAAAAAGACTAATAGATGCACTGGCCTAAAAACTTGGTCTAAGGTAAGCTCAGATTTTTAGTTTTCTTTTTTCATTTGCATGTATTTAATCAGCTATTTTATTTACTAATTTCAATAAAAAATATCATTTAGCACTCCAGAGTTCAGCGCGTTAAGGGCAGAGTTTAAATTCTGAAAGACAATAAAATGTAAACATTAAATTTTAGTTTTAGAAAAGATGTCTAGAATTATTTTTATTAATTGTACGTACAATAATACAGATCGAACCTCTCACAATTATAAGTTCTCAAAATACGTTTGCTCAATAGATATTTCAGATCACGTTACTAGTATACACTGAGCTAGCTTTGTAACATCCTCCGTTTCATATGTTAGCAGCGATAACGAAGTACCACGTGCGGCGACTATAAATTGTGTACCACGTGCGGCGACTATAAATTGTGTACCACGTGCGGCGACTATAAATTGTGCACCACGTGCGGCGACTAATCAGTAAACTTTTGCCTGCAATGGGGAAACGTGGTGACGTAAGCCAATTTGACTTCGGCCGGAAACAGCCGCACTTGTAGACTGCTGTCGTACTCCTGTATCAAGGGTGTACCAGGACTGGATTAACCATGCACAAACATCAAGCAGAAGGGATCGGATTGGTCAGCCACGCGCGGCTTATTGTAGAGGTGAACGTCGGGTGCCATGACTGGTAGAGATGAGCTCAGGCCCGGCCCGGGCTCAGACGGGCTCAGAATTCATTAACTACCGAAAAACCTCGGAATTACACGTCTTGAATTTCATTACTGTAATTAATTCAACACGTGTAATTCCGAGCCCGGTTGAATTTCATTGTGGATTTGTTACCATGGTGGAAGGATTTTCAATTTCCTAAGCTAGCTGCCATTGCAAGACAAATTTTGCTTAGCAAGATTTGCATTATGCATTGTCCAAAGCTATGGCCCACGCAAGTATTAGTTTAAGGAGGTCTGGTATCGAAAAACTGGGAAAAAATCATCACATTCCCATTTTTTGTATTTTATTAAAAATCAAGAATCTTATCTTTAAAAGGATGTATTAATTTCCAAAATTGTGCAGTTAGAAGTATTGTTATTTAATTTTTAAAATTTCCTCACTCCAGCGATTTTTCGGGTGACGTTGGTTTTTAGTGCAGCAGGTCGAGTTTTAGAGAAAAGAAGCTCAAGTTGAAGCGCTGAGGCATTAGATGCAATTCTCTCTCTCTCTCTTTCATGATGAACTTGATCTGGAAACTGCACACACATATGATAATATTGTGGTTATTATACTATAAGCGCAAAGCTTTGTTAATGTTACAAAATGCAGAGTAATCTGGTCTGGAATGCTTTTACGTTTTGTTTTTTTTTAATTTGGAAATTTCCCTACATGCGTTTTTTTATATTCTATTACATCACTCTAAACTACCTTTACCAATTAGCATATATGTAAATTATATTGCAAAGATTAGCTTTCTAGAGTCAAAATTTCAAACACTTGCAACTGTCTGTCGGCGTTGTACGTTTTATAATACAATTTATTCAAAATAAAAGTAAATTTAGAAATCAAAAAGAAATAACGAATGGAATTTTTTGTTTCTAAACGATTTTCTTTTCTTCCGCTTTTACCAAAATTACTGATTCCTTTAATACGGTCGAAGGGCACGTTGATTATTTATTTTCAAATCCACATTTTAGAACATTTGGCTTTGTGCGTAGTATTTCTGAAAACATATTAATATTGTGAAGTGGATTAACTGAACTGAACTAAACTTTTTAAACTAATGATTTTTAAACTAATCCTCGCTTGGGCCATATCTTTGGCCAGTGTATAATGCATAAATGCAAGCCTTGATAAGCAAAATTTTCCAAGAATCCGGGCCCGGGCTCAGCAACCAAATGTAATCAAAGAAAGCGGGCCGGGCCCGAGCTCTAGGCCTTTGGACCTGGGCTCTAGGCCTTTGGACCTGGGCTCTAGGCCTTTGGACCTGGGCTCTAGGCCTTTGGACCTGGGCTCTAGGCCTTTGGACCTGGGCTCTAGGCTTTTGGACACGGGCGGACCTGGGCTCTAGGCCTTTGGACACGGGCGGACCTGGGCTCTAGGCCTTTGGACACGGGCGGGCCTGGGCTCCTAAAATTGAGCCCGAACTCATCTCTACTGACTGGTATCTGAGCAACGACGTGCAACAGTCACCCAGATCACCCACCAATACAACAGCGGTGCAGTGCGACCTATCTCCACATGCACCATGGCCTTACCTTGCTTCGCCTGGGGTTCTACAACCGGAGACCAACGAAGGGACCCATGATGACGAGTAGTCATCGCAAACAACGCCTCGCATTGGCCAAGAAACATCGACAATAGACCCTCGACAGATGGAAGAACGTCGTCTGGAGGGATAAGTGCTGTTTCCTGCTGCACCATGATGATGGGTGGGTTCGCATATGACGTACACAGCATGAAGCCCTGTCCCCTGGTTACACACTTGGGGTTCAACAGGTCCCGTGGAGGTGGTGTTCTGGTCTGGGGAGCTTTTTCCTGGCAAGCCCTAGGTCCCGGCTATCATCCAACAAGCACTGAATGGTAGACGCAACAGTACAGGGATCTGTTATCCAACCATATCTATCCATATCTTCAAGAGGTTTACCCAGACCGCAGCGCTGTCTTTCAACAGCACAACGCACCGTGCCAACGGTGCATTGTCCTGTGCCGCACTGTCCCTATTCAGTGGTTGAAGGAACACTACAAAGAATTTTCTACATTGCTTTGGCCCCCAAACTCCCCTGATCGTAACCCAATTGAACATTTGTAGGATATGCTAGAACGGGGTGTGAGAACTCTGATGAACTACGGAGCTGCTGCAGCAGACATCCCTGGCTCAAGTTACTCATGGTGGGTGTTCGGCACCTTGTAGAATCTGTGCCTAGGCGCGTGCGAGCTGTGATTGCACAGAAAGGTGGACCTATACGTTATTAGATAGGTGTTCCTAATGCAAAACTTATAACGTAATTCGTCTTTCCGCTGCTGTAACTTAGTCCTTACGTCAGAAATTACGTTATGTGTGCTAATGTAATATCAGAAGGTACTCATACGCATTATAAGAGAGAGGTCAATTGTAGTACCTACAAATACGTTTATTTTGCTTGCATGGTTTGTACTTAACACTCACATCCGGTTTATGGGCGTACTCAATACAGTAACAGTGAGTTAATATCCACAGTATAACAGCACGTCTATCATCAATAACATCAATCCCCATAAACAACCGCTGCATTGCCTTTTTATATATCGATCTTATCCGGTCACACATACGTCACTTGTGGTTATACGTCAATTCGTCGACTGCGACGATTTGTCGCGTGTCAATTTGTTGACTACGACAATTCGTCCCGCGTCAATTCGTCGCGCGTCGATTCGTCGACCACGACGATTCGTTGAGCGTCACTTAGTCGCGGACAAATTCGTCGACTACGTCAATTCGTCACGGACCAATTCGTCGCGTTTACAAATTTTGGTTACATACAAAACGAATACAGGAAAACGTACGATTTCGAACGTCGTTCGCCCTGATCAAATTTATAAGGTTTGGACACTCAGATAGGATAGGAATATTACGCTTTTTCTTTGGCACTAAAAATATTAGACGGTAGACGGTTGTTGGAATGGGTCGGGGCCCGGGGGTTCAGAGCCCCCCACATACAGAATTTTCGTAAAATCTACACTTTTCAATTTAGAACCACCAAATTCTGTATACTATCTCAAGAAACTCTAACTTAGACTGTAGACGGTGTTTGGAAGGGGTCGGAGCCCGGGGTCAAGGGGTCCCCACACAGAAGTTTCGTAAAATCTTCAGTTTTCAATTTAGAAACACCAAATTAGTTAGAGTACCATAAGATAGTATACCAAATTTGGTGGTTCAAAATTGAAAACTAGATTTTAGGAAAATTTTGTATGGGGGGCTGTGATCCCCGAGATCCAACCCCTTCCAAAACCAGTCTACAGTCTAAGTTAGAGTACCATGAGATAGCATACCAAATTTGGTGGTTCTAAATTGAAAACTGTAGATTTACGAAATTTTTTTATGGGGCTCGGACGCCCTGGGCTCCAACCCCTTCCAGAAACCGTCTACCGTCTAAGTTAGAGTTTCATGATACCAAATTTGGTGGTTCTGAATTGAAAACTGTAGATTTTACGAAAAATGTGTATATGGGGGTTTCTACCCCCAGGCCTTGACCCGTTCCAAAAACCGTCTAAGTTAGAGTACAATGAGATAGTATACCAAATTTGGTGGTTCTAAATTGAAAACTGTAGATTTTACGAAAATTTTGTAGGGGGGGGGGGTGTCTGACCCCCCTGGCTCCAACCGTTTCCAAAAACCGTCTACCGTCTAATATTTTTAGTGCTAAGGAAAAGCGTTATATTCCTATCCTGTATGAGTGTCCAAACCTTATAAATTTGATCAGGGCGAGAGATGTTCGAAATTGTACGTTTTCCTACATTCGTTTTGTATGTAACCAAAATTTGTAAACGCGACTAATTGACGTATTCGACGAATTTGTCCGCGACGAATTGACGTTCGACGAATTGACGCGCGACGAATTGACGTTACACCGTCACTTGTTGCGACCTCAGTGTGTTGCCAACATCATTTTCGTTTGAGGGAAAAGACATAACGTTAAGATTTGAAAATGTCTAAGAGAACGAACTCAAATTTACATAGAACAAGAAACTCAAAAGGAAAGTTAAAACAGAATGTACGTTACAAGCTAACTCTATGTTTTTAGCTAGGTACGTTAATATGAAATTGTAAATCAGTGAATTTCCTACAACTGTGGAGCGCTGATATTCAAACTAAACTGGATCAAGACGCATCAGATGGAAAGCAGAAACAAATGGAAACTGTGTTAATAAAACTTCACCATGTATTAACCGGAATAAAATATAACTTTGTTGTTGGCCCCTTAAGTGCTGTTAAATTGCACTGGACATTTTTATGCATAAAAACAAAATTCCAAATGACAGATGTGTTGGTGTTAGGATGTTGCCGATGAAACGTCGGATTTTGCAGATTCGTGCAGTTGGCAGATAATTTAGGAATTAACACATCGCGCTATGTGGCTTCTGATACGTAAATTTTAAGCGTTAAGGCTGTTGCTTATAGGGCACTCATCGTTTCTTCAATGGCATCAGTTCTAAGGGGATTGTGCTACAGTCATTTGCAGAAGTTTAAGACCACCTGTCAGTTTATTGACAATTAAGATTTTCAAAGAAACAACTAATTACTAGTCAGAGGTATTTGAAAAAATGACACTATAGTTGAATACATACATTCTTTAAAAAGACCGAAAGCAGTACTTTGTGTGGCTACCTTTGGGTTTTTTTAACGGACAGAATACGATGTGGCGTACTCTCAATGAGGGATTTGCAGTAGTCACTTGAAATGTCTTTGCACCACACATACTTTATAGCGTCAATCAAAGCTTTGGAATTTTATGACTGTTTTTCTGCTACCTTGTCTTTTAAAATGGTCCACAAATTTTCGATGGGGTTAAAGTCGAGACTGCTAACGGGCCAGTCAAGCGCAGTTATGTTTTCCCTCTGCAGGTAGTCCTCTACTGTCTTTGATCTGTGGCATGGAGCACCATCATGCATAAAGGTTGTGCATCTGTGCACTTGCATATGAGCGAACAGCTTCTCACGTAACATGTCCACATAAAAAGGACCAGTCATAGTAGTTCCTGTCGGCAAAAAGGATAATGAAGCAGTATCGGATGCTGACATAGCACCCCATATCATCTGACTAGGCGGATATCTCACGGTGCTAACGGTGTATTTTTCATCAAACCTTTTGCGTTTTGGTCGTCGAACATGTGCTTCACGTGATTCAAATTGACGCACAGTTAATTGATCGGAGAAAAGAACTAGGCCCCAATTTTCAGCAGTCCACAATTGATGACGCTTCGCAAATTGCAGTCCCTTCTTTTTCATGACAGAGGTTAGTCTAGGTTTATGTGTAGATTTATAAGACTTTAATCCGAAATCTTTGCTAAGACGTTGGGAAACCGTGCTGATGCTAATGTCAGACCCTTTTGATTGTAGAAAGGCCTTGCTTTTCTTGCACGAACTCCTCGGAGAAGGCATCACTATTCGCCTTATGGTATTGCCATCATGTGGGTTGTTTTGCTTGAGCGTACACTTCTCTTTCGGTGGCTAAATTCACTTGTATATCGATATTTCATGATCGTATTATGAATTGCAGTCTTGCTTACATTCACCTCTCTGCTTATGTCACGTTCGAAGTATCCTTCATGATATAAAGTCACTATTTGTGCCCTCTGAGTAACACTTAAACGCCATTTTCACTATATAAAAAATACGTAGGAAACCTCTCAGCATGAAAACCAGAAGCAAACTGACGCTCGCACGCTTCTCCCAACTCTATCAACAGCTGCCGATGTAGGATGATGCAACACCGAGAGGAAGTTGAGTAATACAGACAGTAGCTGACGCAATCGGCAGAAATCACCCAATATCTACAGGTTGTCTGCAAATGACTGAACAGTGAACAGGATGATGAATCAGAAACCAAATTCGTTTCGTTTGCTTATATTAGTTTGAACTTGAACACCGTGCTTCGGAAACAGTTCGCAACATTAGTACAGCTTTTGGGGAGGCATCACTAGTGACAGCAAGGCATCACGTTGGTTTACTAAATTCCGGTCTAGCGATGTGAGCCTGGAAAATGAAACACGCGGTAGACCAGAAGAAGCAATCGATGATGGTGAGTTGGAGGCCTAGATTGAATTAAGGCCGTTTAGAAAACACAACGCCATGACAATAGAGAGATCAGTTCCCTCATTTAGTAAAGTCACGCGGAAACCAAGATTTCCGATTGGTTTTCAACGCTGTCGTGTGTGACGTCAAACACTAAACTGACGTATCAGTCCGTGTAATATGAGAGTGGCGTCATAAACGGAGGGAACGCATCTCTCTAACGTCATGGCCTTGTGTTTTCTAGACGGCCTTGATTGAATCCAATCCACGTTACAAGGTGCGCGAACTTGGTGAAAAATCTGGAGTCCAAAACGCCCCCTTTTCCCGATATTTAATGGCCATAGGCATAGTGAAAAAGATTAATAAATGGATGCAGCGTGAGTTGCGAAACAGCACAAAGCATTTAAAGCCGCTCTTCACTGTTTATACCCAGAGAAACAAACGACATTTTTTAGAGGCGCCTTCACGTGTAATGACCAAATGCTGTATGACAATGGTCAATAGAATTTGAGCGCTGATTCCATGATTGAATAACAGATAATAAAAAGATAATAAACAGAAGAAAAGGAGGGCAGTTTATAATTAATTTCTGTTTCTATCGAAAGAACAGAAGGAAGATAGCATTAGAACAAACACACCTAGCATTTCTCCTGAACTGTCGAGATTTCGGATTGACCCCAAAATTCCTACAAATGAAAAGGGTTCCAAGATCCAGCAAAGACGCCGACATCCTAAAAATTGCAGAACGCAAACGACTTGCTAACAAAATAAGGCTCAAGCTGGGGTACCTTAATTACTTGCGTAGCATACCTTCGCTTAACAGCCGTATTACTTGCGTAGCATACCTTCGCTTAACAGCCTTAACATCTCCAATAATTTTTGATAGACTGTTAATAACTACTATGGCCATGATCAATTCAGAGATAATGAATACTCAGAATATTCATATTAAAAACTGCGTAATTTAGTGGCTTTGAATACTGATATGCGCACACTTCCTGACCAACGTGCCACCTCACAAAATAGTCTCAACTCAAGACCATGTTACATCAACCTAAGTAACGTCTCCCTGACTACCATCCAAAGACGTGCTTTAGACAGAGGAATTAAATATGCCTATGCGATCTCATGACAACAAATTTAATCTCATAGCTCAAATTGAACATATAAACAGGGCATTACCACCTAACGAACAGGAACCTACAAGATATAAATCAGCAACAATCATCTCTACAATCTCTACAACCATTTACAATAGATGCTCTTCATAACAACGGGAAGAAATAAAACAACTTAATTACCTGAAAAATAACCCTAATATTGCAATAGTAACAGCGGACAAAACCTCTCAGATTGGAATATTCGATAAATCAGTCTATACTACTAAAATGAATCAAGCCTTAGGAGGAATTCCTCATCAGGTTAGAACCAGAGATCCCACAGCATCTACGATAGCAGCGTTAAGTAAAATTAGGCTTCCTGGTCACTTACCAAACAGCAATAACTTCCAATATGAATCCACGCCATGGTCCTCATGCATAAGAATTCTTTGGAAAATTGAAAATACACAAGGAAGAACAACTCATGCGTCCCTTAGTATCTGCTTCAGCTAACCCTACCAGACCACCGGAGCGAGCCTTGGCTCAATATTTAGCACCACTAACCCTCAACTCAACTTATGCTGTCACGGGATCAATACAAATTCTTCAGAGAATTCGTGAAGTTCAAACTACTGGCATTCCACTGATTATATGGCCTCTTTGGATGTGAAAGCAATGTACCCCAAAATACCACTTAGCACTGCAAACCACTATCCGTTGTGATACGAGACCTCACACCTAGGCACCACACCTTCTAAATTTGAGAGCATTTTCATTGAGAGCCTTTTTATTACTACGCAAGCATTTAGTAGCTGCAATGATGACTGCCCTTGCTTTATTCCCATACCATGGAGGACATCAATCGTGCAGTCAGTCCGACCGAGGAAACACATTGTATCACCACTCCGAACAGAATAGCTGACTCGGAGTTACAATGATATGCTAATGAGCATGTGTACAACGCACATCATATAACCTGCAACTTCTTATATATACACTATCTACCAACAAGTAATTGGACACCCCTGCAATCGACGATATCTGCGGTCCTGATGCACGTCACGGCCGCCGCCGTTAAATATCGTGTGGGAAACAACAACGCAACCAGTCGCATGCAAGATGCCACGCAGTTCGGAGCTCTCTGATTTCGAGAAAGGTGTAATCGTCGGGTATCACAGAAATGGCCGATCCATACGTGACATATCCAGCGAGTTGAAGTACCCAAAATCGACAGTGGCCTACGTGATTGGCAAGTGGAAGATGAGAGGTGACTGTCGGAATGTGCCCCGACCCGGCATACCCACAAAACTGGGAGTTAGAGACCGAAGGGTGCTGGCCAGAGAAATTCGGAAGAACCGCACCAAATCGATGGGCAACATCCGCGTGGAGTTCCAACAGGCATCCGGGAGTGTTCTTTTGATGAATACCATCCGTGAGGAAGCCCATCTGCTCGATTATCATGGACGTGCGGCCTCCCACAAGCCTTTGATCACCAAGTCCAATAGCGCTGCTCGGCTAACGTGGTGCAAAGAACGTCGACAGTGGACCGTTGAACAGTGGAAACAGGTTCTCTGGAGCGACAAATCAAGGTTCACTCTCTACCGTTCGGATGGCAGGGTCTGGGTTTGGCGTCTGCCTGGAGAACGCCTCCTGCCGGAATGTATTGTGCCAAATGTGAAGTTCGGCGGCGGTGGAATTATGCTATGGGGGTGTTTCTCCTGGTATGGCACGGGACCCTTGGTCGCAATTCCTGGTAGACTCAACGCCGAGACCTACTGCACCATTTTGGAGGACCATGCGCTTCTTACGTTGGGGCAGTTTTACGGGGTGGACCCATGTTACTTTCAGGATTACAATGCCACCTAGTCATGTTGCGAGGTCCACCCTGGCTTGGTATGGTGACAATGGGGTGCTCGATAGGGTTAAGGTCTGGACTGGCCTGCGCACAGCCCGGACCTTAACCCTATCGAGCACCTCTGGGAAGAGTTGGAGCGTCGACTTAAGAGGTGCCCCCACCATCCGAAATCGGTGAAGGAACTGACCTGTCTTCTCCAAGCCGAGTGGAAGAAAATACCGCTAGCCGTCGTACAACGCCTGGTTGAGAGTATGCCCTGGAGGGTCGCAGCTGTAATCGCCGCTCGTGGAGGCTCCACCAACTATTGAAGGTGAATAAACTTCGTTTTCCTTTGCTATCACAGGTGTCCAATTACTTGTTGGTAGATAGTGTATAAGGTGCTGATTCTTATGCTTAATTTGCAGTGCTTATCTGAAGATGAACCTTAAGTGAGGTTCGAAAGATCTCATACTTTTATCTATGATTTATTTTTAACATTAAAAAGTTTTAATTGTGTCATAGGTTTTAATCTCAACTAGAATCGTGCATAGACCGTGTTTGATAGCAACTAATACACAGGTCCAATGTTGTGCATGAATGGCTTGAAGAACACAGTTCAAACTTCCAGCATATCGATTGGCCTCCGAACTCCCCCGATATCAATCCCATAGATCACTTGTGGGACACTATGAAACGGCATATCAGGAGTGTGGATGCACGAATCACCTCCATACCTGCACTGAAGTCTGCATTACACACAGCTTGGTTGCCCGTACCATCCAGCTGCTTCCGGCATCTTATTGAATCGATGCCACGTCGGATAGCTGCTGTGAGGGTGAAAGAAGGACCTACGAAGTATTAGGTAGGTGATCATAATTCAATGATCACTCGGTGTAAGTTCTTGCTCTCTCATGAATTTTGAAAAAGACATTAACGGTGCGCTTTTGTTACTTTAATGCAATTCCTCTTTCTTTTGCAACTAAACCACGTACCTCTTACACAAAGAAGTGTAGCATTAAATATATGGACATGGTAATACTGCAGTATTTGTGGATCTCCAGGTGTACACACTCGTATCAGAATAATATGACCATCTACCTAATAATGGTAGTAACCACCCTTGATCCGGATGACAGCGTCGTGACGGCGTGACGTGGACGCAATGAATCACTGGAAGGTTGCCCGAGGCACACGAGCCCATTCGGACTGCAGCAAAGCACCGAGATTCCGGAGATGACGTGGTTATGGGTCGGCACGTCGAACCTGTCGATCCAAATAGTCGCACAAATGCTCTATGGAATTGAGATCAGACGATTTCGCCACCCAAGGGAGAACGGACACACCTCTGTCGTGTTCCTGGAACCAGTCACCCACCCCCTTAGGTGGCACAGTGCATTGTCTGTTAAGGGACACCATCACCACCAGGGTAAACGTCCAACACGAAGGGATGCATGTGTTCAACGAGGATGGACAGGTAGCCATTGGCGTTCAGGGACCCATTCAATAGTACCAGCGGTCCCTGATCATAGCAGGAAAACGTAACCTAGACATGCACACTGCCACCGCCGGCCCATACTTGACCGACACGCGTGTCGGGGTGTTGGTTCTCGTGTGTCAGACGCCATATCCGCCAACGCCCGTCACTTATGTGGAGTGGAAACTTCGATTTGGCGGAAAAGGCAACATTTCTCTACTCTTCCACTGTCCAATGGCGGTAGTCTCATTTGAACGGCAGGCATCGTTGCCAATGGACCTGGGTTAACATGGGCGCCTTGACGCAGCGTCGACTCCGGAGACCCGTGCGTAACAGGATTCGTTCCACTGCTATCGGGGACACGTACCTGGGTGCGCTAGTGTTCATTTACGTAGTCAATTGCTGCACTGTTGCGCGTCAATTGCCTTTTACCAGTCGACGGAGGCGACGCTCTCTGGGGTCGATGGTATGGCAGCGGTTAATTCTTGGTACACTCTTGCTACAGCACCTCCTGAAGAGCCCACGAAGTCTACTGTTTCTGAGATGCTTCCAACCTTGGCGCGGTAGCCGATGATCATTCCTTTTCAGACGTCCCTCAAATCACTACCTCTGCATGTTGTGCTCACGTGACGCACTATGACTCATCTGTCCAGGTCGGCCGCTTATATCTCCGTGCCCCGCACGGGGATAACTGGTTTTCCAGTTATTTGGGGAGCGGCGCCCCCACGGCCCGAGCTGACCTTGTGACTGGTCAACATCTCATGTCATGCCACCGCTTGTTTTTTATTTTGGTGTTTGCAGGGACGGCTGTTCATCCAGCTGTTGGGGAGTCGCGGCCCCACGATCCCGAGCTGGTCTTGTGTCTCGCTTTTTCGTTTTTCCTTATTTTCTCCACTGGCTAGTTGCCCGTGTTGTATTCTCTACCTACTCGCTACCACGTTATGTACTAACACCCCGGTCTTGTGGTTTTGTTACCCTCCACCACTAACTGATTTATATTAACCGCTCAGTTCGTAGGTTGCTGAGATTCCGATTAGGTTCCCTGCCAGGATTTGTCTTCTTTGGATTTCTTTTTTTTCCTTTTCGCTGGTTTGGGTGCTAGACCTACCTGCATGTTTGCCGCGTGCGGAGACCCGTGAGGCGGAAATGGGATGTCTGGGGGCTGAGGTCGCAGGAGACCGGTTAAGTGCCTCCTGTGTACCAACACTCCTCTTCGACCCCGGCTTCGCTGTAAACGGGAGGCTAGGGACTTACCCACCTCTAGTCAGAAGTCTTGTACCAAGTTGTGTACTGGGCTTTAGCGGCTTTTTTGTCGTATGGCACGGCAGGGTGAGCCCGGGGGCTGTGGGATCATGCCAAAGGCGTTGGCATGACGGTACCAGGAGGCCGAAGTGTCCGCCGAGTGCGTGTGATCACAGCCAACGGACTATATCTGCAACGTATAAGCTCCAGAACTGTGTCTAGCGTCATTTTCTTGGCTTGCGGACCTCCAGTTCTCCCTTGTAGGGCTCGGTGGTGGGTGGAGTAGTCTGCAGACGAATCTTCCTTCTTTTTTCCATGGGTAAACCCAAACATAAACACTCCAAATTTAAGTCACCTGAGAAAATGATAGTTGCAAACGACTCTCCTTCGTCTTCTCAACCTACCAAGTCTCAAAACCTTAAACGTTCTTTAGACCATGACCTGGACCAAGAATGTACAACCTCTTCTTCGGCAGCTGTACCAGTCGCTCCGAAGCGTCGTCTCCCCTCGATTGCTGTGACTACGCATGCTACACACTTACTTGTAGAATCCGTCGATCCGAATGAGAGACTGTCCACCAGATCTCCATTTTTCATTTCTAAAGCTTTGAACGCTGCGGTTGGCCCCTTGAAGTCTGTGAGGAAGCTTCGCTCTGGGGACCTGCTTGTCCAAACTTGCAGTGTTTCTCAGAGTAACACTTTTCTGCGCCTTTCTAGTCTTCAAGGCATTCCTGTCAAAGTGACACCTCACCCGTTTCTTAACACCTCTCGGGGTGTTATTTCGGAGTTTGATCTCTTGCCATGCAGTGAGGATGAATTGGTGACTGAACTTGCGGATCAGGGTGTTCTTGCTGCACGTCGTATGATGTTCCGGCGTGATGGCTCTTTGCTTAAATCTAAAAATGTAATCTTGACTTTTGACTCCCCGAAAGTTCCGACAGAAATCAAAGCAGGCTACTTGGTCTGTGCAGTTCGCCCGTACATTCCCAGTCCTCTGCGCTGTTTCAGGTGCCAGAGGTACGGGCATTCACAACGATTCTGTAAGAGTTCCGCTCGTTGCGCTAATTGTGGCTCCGGTGAACATGACGGGGAAGGTTGCACCTCTGCGGCCTGCTGTGTTAACTGCGGTGAGGCCCATGCAGCTTACTCCCGCAACTGTATGAAATGGAAGGACGAGATGGCGATCCAGCGCCTCAAGACCCTGGAAGGCCTCTCGTACCCTGCTGCCAAAGCCAAGTTGGGTATTCCCAACACCCGACAGCGTAGTTTTGCCGCAGTTGTTCAGTCTCTGCCACAACCCGTGCAGCCCTTTGTTCCGCGCCCTGTAGCTCTCGCCGCACTTGCCAAGCGATCTACAGTTGAACAAGCGACACAGGTTGATTTCACCGAGCTCCAGCTTATTCGACCAGCTGAGTCTGCGCCTTCTCTTTTGCAGACGCCCGCCTCTTCCGGTTCCCAGCAGACAGCCTGCACGTGCGGAAGACCCGGCCCTCAATCCGCAAAGGTGTGCAGTGTCCATCAACCTGTCTCGGCCTCAGCGAGGTCCCCACCCTCCACCAACATTATAGAGGACCATGAGGGGGAGGAGAGTGACAGTTCGTCCCCAGCCTCAACCAGCATTGCAGAGGAACATGGGGGGAGGAGAGTGACAGTTCGTCCCCGCCCTCTGCCAGCATTGCAGAGGAGTGTGGGGGGAGGAGAGTGACGGTTCGTCCTTTTCCATTAGTAAATTTATGAATTTTAATAAACTTCATTAACTACCTTTTCTTCACTGCTTTCTTCATACTCTTTTTCAACTTTTACCAAGCCTGTCTGCTTTTACTCATTTTCCCCGCTTTTCAAATTCTGTGGCTGATAGTTCTTTGTCTGGCGCTCTTTGGCCAAACCTGGCCCTTGCGCCACTAAAATCCACTAACCAACCAACCATATCTCCGTGTGGTCGACCTTGTCACGTGCACTCTGTGACGCGCCTGGGCGGGTGCACCGTGATTCCGGCGGTGGTCATATTATTCTGATACGACCGTGTTTTTTATGTTCAGTAATTAGAATTCTCCCCATGAGATACAACCTTTGTTATGTTTCTATCTTGACACGTGCTATAAAAAAAAATCTGGGCTTAAAGTCCACGATGAGCACCCGAGTGCCGCCCCGGTGGCGCAGTGGTCTAAGGCGCTGGCTTCTAATCATTCGTCCGTAAGGGGTCCGGGTTCGAATCCCGGTCAGGCATGGATGTTGTGTTTGTCTTACGGCACTGGCTCTCTCCCTTCCCTGGAACCAGTGACCCTAAATTAGGGACGGGCGACTGCTTATAGCCCATTGAGTTGCTCACGGTGGTCGTTAAACCTCCACTAAAAAAAAAAAAAAAGCACCCGAGTCACCTGTCCCTAATTTTGGGGTAGTGATTCCAGGTAAAGGAAAGAGCCAGCGCCATCACTCGTACCTTCTCCGGGACTCTAACAAGGACCACATTGGAAGAATGGTCAGAAGCCACTGCCTCAAACCTCTCGAACACAGGGGCTGCAGGAAAATGTGAGCGTTTATACACGGTCGAGTCACATTATTGTGACCACCAGTTAATATACAAAGTAACCGCCGTTTGCAGCGCGTACAGCAGCTAGACGGACTGGGACGGACTCAATAAGGTGCTGGAAGGTGTTCACAGATATGTGGAGCCATATTGACTGCAGTGCATCTGACAGCTGCTGAAGGGTGCGTGGTGGAGGATCCGTAGAGCGAACAAGACGATCGAGGTGTTAGAAATTATTATTAGAATTATGACTGTCAGAGTTCTTCGAACCAGACGCCTCAGCGAACATTTAACAGAATTGCAGGTGGCGCTGCTCGATACGTTTTTAGTTGTTTACTCTAGCGAGCGTTGCCTGAAAAAAGATCCCCTTCTGCTGCTCACGTCGGTTAGTAATCTAAGTGGTTGATCTTTGACTGAACAACAACAATGTCGGTGATATGTAGAGGGTGTGCGTGTTGGAATAGTGAGTTATTACCTTTTTGTGGAGATGTACAATAAATATTAGTGTGTTGTCTTTGAAGCATTTATATGTGTGGAATTCCCTTTTTCTGTGTGTGATTACTAAGGATAGATCTTCCTGCCGCTGGTAAGTGGCTTACTGCGTTACTTAAAGGAATTATAGATTTTAATTGTTTAGAAATATTTAACAATCTTGATTATCAGACTGAAATCTCACTGCTGTCAGGAAGATTAAAAGCAAAGTTCGTCAAATTCATCAAGCATTTGAGTCGAATGGATTGAAGGCGTATTTGTTACTGCGTAGTTCCTCATTCGAAAATCGAAAGCGGAACAAAATGGCGTCATTCATAGGAAGCGGCATGTACAGTATAACAAAGTTAGATAATTTTAATTATCAAATTTGGAAAGTAAGAATGGAAATGATTCTTATTAAAGATAATTTATGGAAGGTTGTTTCAGAGCCAATTCCAGAAGAAAAGAGTGATGCATGGTTGAGAAATGACGAACTGGCTAAAGCTACAATAACACTTTGCGTGTCTGATGATCAAATTATTCACGTACGCGATAAGAGAACAAGTTCCGAAATGTGGAATGCTTTGAAAATGGTTTACGAAAGAGAAAGTTTGAGTAGTAAATTGTATTTGCTTAGAAAACTGTATAGTTTACGTTTTCAAGAAAATGGATCAACTATGAAAGAGCATGTAAATAGAATGCTGGAAATAGTTCACAAGCTTAAAGCACAGGGAGGGGAATTCAAAGACACACATTTGGGGGCTATCTTGCTAAATAGTTTACCAAGTACCTATGAAAATTTAGTTACTGCATTAGAAGCAAGACAGGAAGAAGATTTAACACTTGAGTTTATCAAATGTAAAGTGATAGATGAATCTAATAGAAGGAAAGAAAACTCACAGGCATACACCGATCACACAACTGTTTTGAAAACAAGTTATAAAAAGAAAAATTACAGCTCTAAACAAGAAAGATTTTGCACTTTTTGTAAAAGAAAGAATCATGTCAAAGATTACTGTTGGCATTACAAAAGGAATCAAAATAAAGGTAACACTGGTAAGTTTCACAAAATTAACCCACATACAGAGTCTCACAGTAATATTGCCGTGAACACAAGAAAAACAAAATTAGATTGTGAACAAAATGACATAAAAAGAGAAAATGAAAATTTCTCATTAGAAACGAAGTCAAAACCCAACAAAATATCCAAAGGTTGGTCAATTGATTCCGGTACAACGTGTCACATGACAAATGATGCAATACTGTTTAAAGAACTTTCAAAAGGTGAATCATAGCTGATCACTACTACCGACGGTTCTCAGATAAAGTCAGAAGGCAAAGGAAATATAACCTTAAACTGCAAAATCGAAAAAGGAAAAGTTCAAAAAGTGGAAGTAAAGGATGTGCTATATGTTCCAGATTTAGACACTAATTTGTTATCTGTTAGAAAAGCCACAGAAAAAGGATTTAAAGTTTTATTCAAGAATAAAAAATGCACAATTAAGTATGGGGATACTATTGTAGCTATAGGATTAATAGATGCCTCAGATAATTTGTACAAACTACAAATATTAGATGAAAAGGCACAGAAGGCTAGGTCATAGGGATATTGAAATGATAAAACAAATAGAGAAAAAGGAGTTAGCAAGAGGAATAACTCTTTCCAGTTGTAAAAAGGAAGAAAATTGTGAGTTTTGCATAAACGGCAAACTTACACAGAAGCCATTCTCCAAACAAAGTAGTTTTAAGGCCAAAGCTGTATTAGAATTAGTACACACAGACATTTGTGGTCCCATGGTTGAGGCCAGTCCTAGTGGTTACAAGTATTTTATCACATTTATAGATGACTATAGCAGATACTGTTACATCTATTTGCTTAAAAGTAAAGATGAAGCATTAGTAAAATTTAAGCAATATGTAGCTTCAGTGAAAACCAAATTTGGAAAAATGCCACAATCAATAAAAACAGATAATGGAGGAGAGTATTGTGGAAGAGATTTTGAAAATTATTTAGTGGAACAAGGAATAGAACATAAAACAACTGTTCCATACTGTCCTCAGATGAATGGAATTGCTGAAAGAAAAAACAGATTTTTGACAGAAATGACAAAAACTATGATGTTAGATGCTAATATGGAAGGTAAATACTGGGCAGAAGCTGTAATAACAGCAGCTTACATACAAAATAGAGTTCCAACACAAGCAACAGGAAAAACTCCTTTTGAATTATGGAACGGATTTAAACCATATCTTGGTAATATTAAAGTATTTGGATCAAAAGCTTATGTATATGTACCAAAGCAACAAAGAAGAAAATTTGGCAATAGAGCACAAGAGGGAATCTTATTAGGATATGATCAAAGATCTAATGGATACAGAGTATTAAATAAAGAAACAAACAAAATAATCATTACCAGATCAGTAAAATTTGATGAACGTCAGCAAGCTATAATAAAAAGTAAACCTGCTGAAAGGAAAGAAGATGAACAAGAAATTTTCGTTCAAAATGAAGTAATGTCATCAGAAACTGTGGAAGAAAATAATGATAGAGAAGAATCTGAAAATGTTCAAAGAAAGTCTTCAAGAATAAACAAAGGAAAACCACCAGGAAGATTAGCATATGTTGCAAAAGTTCAGTATAAAAAGGATCCTCAAAATTTAAAAGAAATCCAGGACATGACAGAAGTAAAAAAAGGAAACTGGTTGAATTCCATAAAGGAAGAACTAGATGCATTGAAGGAAAATGAAACATGGTAGATCTTCCAGAAGGAAAGATAGCCATTAAAAATAAATGGATTTTCAAAACAAAATACATTGCAAGTGGAAAAGTCGAAAGCTATAAAGCAAGACTTGTTGCAAAGGGGTATACACAACAACCGGGATTAGACTTTGAAGAAACTTTTTCACCCGTAGTAAGACATACCACTTTAAGAACTCTTTTAACAGTTGCAGCAAATAGAAAATGGAATGTTCATCATCTTGATATAACATCTGCTTTCCTGTATGGAAAATTAGAAGAAGATGTATTTATGGAACAACCAGAAGGTTTCAGAGAATCAGGAAAAGAAGAAAAAGTTTGTAAATTGCATAAGAGCATATATGGTCTCAAACAAAGTGCTAGAAATTGGAATAAAACAATAACAGAATATTTGTTCAACAAGGGCTTCAAACAAAGTACAACACATCCTTGCTTACTATCACTAAAGGATGGAAAACAAACAACTTATTTAGCTATTTATGTAGATGATATATTAATTGCATCGAATAACACAGAAAATATAAAGAAAACTGCAAATTTGTTGAAAAATCAATTTGAAGTCAAACATTTAGGCCACATAACATATTATCTTGGAATTCAAATAGAAAGAGAAGAAGATGGAAGTTTTCTTCTGAGTCAAAGTAATAAAATAAAGGTAATTATACAAAGTTATGCTACAGATCAAAATAAGGAAAGTAAAACACCAATTAGTACAGACTACAGAAAGAACATTCAAGAAGAAGAAGAACTTCTAAAAGATAATGGACTTTATAGAGAAATAGTGGGAGCTGTCATGTATTTATCTACAGTAACAAGACCAGACATTTCAACTGCCATAGGCATCTTAAGCAGAGAAGTAGAAAAACCAAGTAAACAAGATTGATTAGCCATTATGAAGTTAATTTATTATTTGAAATCAACAGTAAACCTTAAATCAAGACTATCTTCACAAGACCCACTAATTTTAAAAGGCTATGCAGACGCTGACTGGGCAGGAGACCGGACTGACTGGAAATCAACATCTGGATTTGCTTTCATGCTTGGAAAGAGTGCCATATGTTGGACCAGCCGTAAGCAGTCAACAACAGCCTTATCGACAACCGAAGCAGAGTTCATCGCCACTGCAGAAGCAAGCAAAGAACTATTGTGGTTGCAAGAGTTACTCAAGGATTTTGATTGTGAACAGACTGGAACCACTACAATATTTCAGGATAACAAATCAACTATACATCTTATAGAAAATCAAAAGATCAATTCCAGATCTAAACACATTATGGTGCGGTATCAGTTTGTGAAAGAACTGAGTGGAACTGTTCTTCAGTTAAACTACTGTAATACTTCTCAAATGGTTGCGGACATTTTCACCAAGCCATTGGCTGGATCCCAGTTTGAAAAACTTAGACTGACACTAGGCATGATAAAATGAACTCCTCCAGCCAAGTGGGAGACTGTTAGAAATTATTATTAGAAATATGACTGTCAGAGTTCTTCGAACCAGACGCCTCAGCGAACATTTAACAGAATTGCAAGTGGCGCTGCTCGATACGTTTTTAGTTGTTTACTCTAGCGAGCGTTGCCTGAAAAAAAAGATCCCCTTCTGCTGCTCACGTCGGTTAGTAATCTAAGTGGTTGATCTTTGACTGAACAACAACAATGTCGGTGATATGTAGAGGGTGTGCGTGTTGGAATAGTGAGTTATTACCTTTTTGTGGAGATGCACAATAAATATTAGTATGTTGTCTTTGAAGCATTTATATGTGTGGAATTCCCTTTTTCTGTGTGTGATTACTAAGAATAGATCTTCCTGCAGCTGGTAAGTGGCTTACTGCGTTACTTAAAGGAATTATAGATTTCAATTGTTTAGAAATATTTAACACGAGGTGGTCCCACAGATGCTCAATTGGGTTTAAGTCTGGGGCATCAGGGGGACACGGAAGTACTTTGAACTCTTTTCCGTGCTCTTCCAACCACTCTCGGACATTTCTAGCTGAATGACACGTCGCGTTGTCGTGTTGGAAGATCTCATCCGCCCAAGGGAATACAATAAGCATGCATGGGTCTACGTGGTCTGTAAGGATGGATTCATAACGAATTCGATCCATCGTGCCGCTTCCACATGTATGAGTGGAACCAGGGAATGTCACGAAAACATTCTCCAGACCATAACGCTGTCCCCACCAGCTTATGTTCTTAAGCAATGGTTGAAGAGTGTTTGTACGCCGATGCTCTCGCCTTATAAGCCAATCGACGGAGGTACAATTCCGATACTGCAGTGCATATGTAAGCCTTTCTGCCGACGTCCTTTCGTTAGCATAAGTGCAGTGACCACCCGTCTGCATCGGAGCCCCATACGCAAAGGGTTCGCTGAGTTGTCGTTTTAGACACACTTCCGGTAGCCCCAGGGTTCATTCGGCCAGTGAGCTGCACTGCTGAAGCGTGTCGGTCGGCCCTCCCGCACCTTCAAAGCCGACGTTCACATCTTACGTCAATGGCACGTGGTGCTCCGCAGTTTCCACGCTGCTTATTCGCAGTGGTGCCATTTCTCCAATTACGATACACTTTAACCACAGCAGCACGCCAACAGTTCACAAACTGCGCTGTTTCAGAAATGCTGCCACCCTTGACCCGAAAGACAATATTCATCCGTTTTTGCAAATCTGATAAATCGCTCCTTTTATCCATGACATCAACGAGTGATATGTATTCAGAATGCCTACAGCACACCTTATATACCCTCCAAGCCAGCTCACGACGCGTGCTTTCTTTCATTGGCTACGCGCTGCTGACGTCAAAAGTAGGAGGTGGTCACAATGATGTGACTACCTGTGAAGTACAGTATTATCTTGTCCTCCCGTCTGTTTGTGGATATCATATCTCTGAAATTACTAATCTGATTCGAAAAATGCTTTTTTTCTTTGGAATGCATGGAATATAAGGACTATTATCGAGTCTTTTTGGTCTTTTTTGATGCACACTGATTTCGATATAAAATTTACTCGGTATCACTACCTTTAAAAATCCTATTGAAAACTTTCCTTCCGTCGGATGCTCTTTTTCACAGAAATCATTTTGAGCACATTTACTTCTTTAAAGAACAATCTGTCCGCTGAGGAAGCAAACATTTCTATTATACAGAGGCCGTTCCATAAAAACTGAGAATAATTTCTTTTGAGTTGGCAACAGTGCGAAGGTGGAAAATAACCAGTCAGACGACTAACTGAATTAAGGAAGTATCTATGGCAACAGTTATCAGCCGTGGCAGACGATTCTGGTTTTGTTATTGCGCAGTTGTTTAAGGTACGTCTGCATTTCGCCATACATCTATATGGAGGTGAGTGATTCAGAGTTAAGAAGTGAATAGCGTTGTGCGATGAAGTTTTGCTATCGTTTGGGTAAAACGGCTCCAAAAGTAGTTGATTTAATGAAAAACGCTTACCAAGATAAATGTTTGGGTGAGTTAATGATTTTTAGATGGCACCTTGATTTTAAAAATGGGCGTTTGTCGGCAGAACTCTCTCCGAGGCCTGGTCGACCTGAGTATGTTGTTAGGGAGCGTATTGTTAAAAAATACGTTTGGGCAATCATACAAGAAGATCGACGAATGACGTGTGAAGACATAGCTGCTTCAACTAATATTTCAAAAACCTCGGCATTCTGCATTCTACGTGACAGAATACTGCTGTATAGTGTGTGTTCCAGATGGGTACCTCATCATCTGACGAGAGAAACAACTGTTAGCCTGAGTTCAGGTGTGTCATGAGTGGAAACAAATGATTGCAAACGATCCAAACTTTCTAAACATGGTAATAACTGCCGATGAAACATTGGTCCACTGTGTCGACGCCTACACGAAGCGCTCAATTTAGTGTCTGGAAACATACAGGCTCGCCTCCTCCGAAAACGTCCGCCAAACCGAATCAACAGGGAATGCGATGATAATAATTTTCTTTTATCATAAAAGTGTAGTCTGCCAGCATGCTGTTCCTCCAGAAATTACGGACAACGCTGAGCATTACATTTGAGTTTTAAAGCATCTGCGACGACACGTATCGATTAAGCGACCTGAACTGGTGGGAAAGTGAACCCTACACCATGATAACGCCCGCCCACATGTGGCTGCTTGTGTTTAACAGTTTCTTACAAAATGCAGTATTGAAATCATGTCACAGCCTGCTTACAGTCCTGAGTTCGCCCTGCGGGATTTCTGGTTGTTTCCAGCAATGAAGGAGAATTTCCTTTGCACAACTTTCAACACAGATGCTGACATTATTCAAGCTGTACAGGGGTTGCTTTGCTAAAGCAGCTGCCACAAAATGCCTTCGCCAAATGCTTGGAAAAGTGGACTGAACGATGGGACCGTTGCATATCATCTGAGGGAAGATACTTTGAGAAAGAATAACATATATTTTGCTGTACCTACACTGGCGGAAAGTGAAAAAAGAACACCAAGAAGGAATTGGCGGACGATCATGAAATTTACATATATTAATGGGGTCGAGTTTACGTGGGTGTGATGTTAATTTCCGGACCAACCGGTGAGGGCTTACGCCACAGCACGGCATAATATACAAATTATCGTCGGTGGTATTTAAGGAGTACGGAGAAGTGAATGTAATCAGTCGTCGGCGTACGGACACGTGCAAAGACCCTGAAGAAACTGCAATGCCTGGACATGGAAGACGTGTACGATTTCAGCAGTTATCGGACTTTGTGCGAGGTCGTCTAGTAGGACTCCGCGAGTCCGGGTGGTCGTATCGTCGTATTGCGGAGCGAATTGGACGGGAAGTATCGGTAGTGGTACAATGGTGGCGTAGATGGTCCGAGGAATATTCCCACACGAGAAGACGTGGAACCGGGAGTCACAGACGGACTGATGAGCGGACCGATCGACGCATAAGAAGAGCGGCATTGTCAAGCAGAACATCCATTGCAACGCAAATCTGAGCTGCCGTTGCACCTGAGGTGACTGTGCGAACAATCCGCAACCGTCTACTGGTTGCAGGACTATGTGCACGTGTGCCTCTGGCATGTGTACCTCTGACTCCAGCCCACCGTCAGGAACGGCTGCAGTGGTGTCGCCAACGTCTGCACTGGAGAACGCAATGGCGATCTGTCATGTTCAGCGATGAAAGCAGATTCTGCTTGGGAGCCTCTGATGGCCGTATGCATGTTCGCAGACGCACAGGGGAGCGTCTCCACCCTTCTTGCATCCGCCAGCGACACACAGAGCCTACACCTGGTCTCCTGGTGTGGGAAGCGATCAGCTATCACTTCCGTACACAACTAGTGTTTGTACCAGGTACGTTAAACAGCACCTCCTACATCAACAACATCATTCAGCCCGTTGTTGTGCCATTTGTAAGGTCGGTCCATCGTGGTATTTTCCAGCAAGATAACGCACTCCCACACACGGCACGTTCAACGCAACATGCACTTCAGGGTGTGAGACAACTTCCATGTCCTGCACGTTCACCGGATTTGTCCCCCATTAAGCACGTGTGGGATTTTATGGGGCAGCGACATATCCGGTCTCCACGGCCAGCCACGACCATCCCCGATTTACGCGCCCAGGTTGAGGATGCTTGGAACTCAATACCCCAAACTTACATCCAACATCTGTACGACAGACTCCATGCCAGAATTGCACAGTGTGACGCAGTTCATGGCGGTTCAACCTCGTACTAACCATGTTACATGGAAATGTTATTTTTCAGTTTACCAGCAGATACAGCTGTATTTTGGCATAATGTTTTGATCACGTTATCCTCTGTATTCCGTTATTATGCTGTATAAATTTCGTTGGTATCCGACGTCTCCTTGGTGTTCATTTTTCACTTTACGCCAGTGTACATTTCCTCATTTTGTGTGATTTTACTCTCAGTTGTTATGAAACGGCCGTTGTATTTTCTCCGATATCTCATCTAAAAGATAGATTGGTATCAGTTGACTCCAAATGCGTACGCTTCTCCAAGTACTTTCTCTTTTGTTTTCTGACAGATCTTGCTAAAAGTGTTATGGATTCAATCTTCAGTTCTACAGAAAGAAGTTTCCTACAAAAAAAAATGGAGACAGATAACAGATTTACATTTTTAAGCACTCGAAACTAACCTCACTCGCTACAGAAGCGAACGTGAGCCACCATGTTAAACCTAAGAGTGTCGACCCGGGGCGCAGTGGTCTAATCGATGGCTTCTGATCTTTTGTCCAAGATTGGTCCGGGTTTGAATCCCGGTGAAGCATGGATGTTGTGCTTGTCTTACGGCACTGGCTCTCTCCGTTCCCTGGAACCAGTGACCACAAATCAGGGACGGGCGGCTGCTTACAGCTCATTGAGTTGCTCACGATGGTCGTTAAACCCCCAATAAACAAAAATAAGTGTCTGCTCTCGTAAAGTTGCTTTCGCGGCACAGCGTTCTTAAGCAGCCTCTGCTACGAAAAAATATAACGAAACTTCCGGTGACGTCGAAACTCCGTGCTGATGGGTGGTGATAAAAGTCATCATCTAGTTCGAGAGTATCATTTCCCGCTACGATAACCATAGATTTAAAAATTTAGCTTTGTTTCGTATATATTCTGCCATCAGAAACATTTTACGGATGTTTTCTAATTTTTCATGATGTACAATTCTGCCGCTTAATCACAGCGTGTATATTTACGTAAGTGTATATTTTTGCTTGCAACTACGCGTCCGCCGCTTGTAAAGTAATATTGAATACTGCACGGTATTTCCTATGAAAAATTCTGCGCACATTGTATACATTTCACAAGATACATCATTCCGAGGAGGGGGCCGTAAACGTATGCAATGTTTTTCTTGCTATATCTGCTTGCTAAAAGTCCGATTTAGAAACGTTTTTTTGCGTCACGTATCGTCGACACAATAAGGAATCTTCTGAATGCATTTTCTACTTTTTTCATAATAAAAATTCTGCCGCTATCTCAAAAACACCAGAAAATGTGCTAACTATTAAAAATGATTTGTGTGAACTCTTTACTTCAACAACGTATCAACGGAATTTGTATACGGAGCGATTAATGATAAGTCTGTGGCTTTCATTCCCATCTTTCTCTTTTTCCCTTCAAATGGAACATATGTCACGAGAAAGAATACATCTTGTATTATGTTGTGATCACTTTTGGTCCCATTGTGATATGAATAACCATTTCATTTTCAGGTCTGAAGTTAAAGATGGTGTCCTTCTCAAGTAGAGTTCACCGTGCAGGTGAGCAGAGTGGTAATTAAGTTCATGTTTCTGAAAGGAAAGGCATGAAAGAAATCTATAGTAAAGTGTCGGAGACATTGTGCGATCACTGTTCTCCCTGTCCCACAGTTAAAAACTGGGTTGCCAAATTTAAGACAGAACATTTTAGCACTAAGGATGAAGACCGTCCAAGAAGGCCTGTTGTTGCTGTCACAGTTCCACAAAATGTGGATATTATGCATGACACGATTTTGGAAGACCAAAGACTCCCCGCCAGAAAAGATAGCGAAGATTCTGGGGATGTCCCCGTGAACGTATTAGATACTCTACATCTTCCACGAGATGCTGGACGTAAGAAAGCTGTCGGCTAAATGGGTGGTGAAATGCCTGACTGCAGAGTCATTAGATTGTAGCATCTAAAGCAATGTTGCAGCGTTTTCAGGAGCATGAGGACAGTTTCTTGGCTCAATTGGAGACCATGGATAAACCTCTATGATCCGGAGCCCAAGGAATAGTTCAAAGAAGGAGACACAATGGTTCCCTTCGCACAAAAAAATTCAAGCCCAAAAGTCTGCAGCAAAGTTCATGGCGTCGGTATTCTCGGATAGGGACGAGATGATGCTAGTGGACTTCCTGAAATAGGGTGCCACCATTACAGCAACGTATTATATACTGCTCAAAAAATTAGGAGAGTAAGTGACTTTGGCGACATTATGCAAGCCATTCGTGTGATATCTTACCAAAACGTGGAAAACGCAAGTCGAGTGTGACATAGACAGCTGAATCATGCATGTTTTTATGCAAAATAGCGTCTGTGGCGTCAAAATCACAGATTGGATAAAAACGAAGTTTTTCCGGGAGCTCTCTTAACCCGCAGCTTTTATCGTGGCATTTCATTTATTGAAGTCCTCGGTTCGAACAATGTCTCTATAGCATAATTTACCGGAATGAACCGTCTGGAGAGCTATTTGCAAGCTGGAAGCAGGTCAGGCACAGCGGGTGGTAGCAGAAGGTATTGGTGTGTCACGAAGTGTCATTTCTCGACTGTTTACCCGATTCCAGGAGACGGGAAGCGTTCCAAGCAGGCAAGATCAACGCCGTTCACGAGCAGCTAAAGTAAGGGATGACGTTATCTATTGTTTACAGCCCGTCGGAACAAGTGGGAAAAATGCAACTCAGTTCCAGTTTCTCATGTCAACAGGACGCAGGTTGTCAACTGCCAGAAGGACGCATACGACATAAAGGCAGATAGGAATCAGAATAAAACGTCCGCGTAGCTCAATTGGTAGAGCAACTTATTCCGGAATGAGGGGACCCGGGTTCGAATCCTGGCGCGGATAAAAATGACGGAGAAATTTACTTCGTTATAACCCATATTACTGAATATTCCACTGTATCTTACATAAAAATAATATTTTACGTTCAACAACATCAGTCGCACATGGTTTTCATTACAATATATCTTGCCTTTCTCTTTCTTATTAGCTGTGTAAACTCCTTCTGGACAAACTGAAGTAGGAACTCAAATCAAAACGCAGGGGAGTGGGGATGTACGGGACAATGCTTTGGCCCAACACAGCTGGCCAAGTTTCATGAAATTTAGTTTGAACTGCTCAAATATCATGCATGCTTATCAGATTTGGCACCGTCTGATGACCATTTGTTCTTCAAATTGAAGAAGAACTTGAAAGGAACAAAATTCCAGTCCCTGTCGGATACTATATGTTCTGTTGACACGTGTTTTAAGACCCAAACATGAGATGTTTTTATATGGAATGCTTAAAGGAGCTGGAACAACGATTTTATATAAATATGTTTACCGTGGAGGTGGAGACGTAGAAAAATATATAAGAACTGTTTCTCTGACTCCATTCTTTCTATTAAAATTTTCGGAGAAAAAGAAAACACACGATAATCTGACCTGATTGACACAAAATTTCCTTTCTTTATGGAATTCATTTGAAAGCCCTATTCAATTTTGGGATACTGGAAAATGTTACAAATTTGAGTCTTTGAATACTTGCACTACTTGTCATTACCTGAGTTAAAGAACTTTTTGGTGTTTTCTATTTTGTGAGTGCATATTAAATTTATTCATGTAAAGGTTTATAACGAAGTAAATTTCTCCGTCATTCTTGTCCACGCTGGGGCTCGAACTCGGATCCCCTCATTCCGGAATAAGTCGCTCTACCAATTGAGCTACTTCATTCTTGCTGCTATCTGCCTTTATATCGTGTGTGTCCTGCTGGGCAGGCACGTCACACCAACCCACCCCCTTAAAAGAGGGCCGGGAGCATGGCTCACGGGTCAACCGTGACCATGAATCGTCGCAGGCAGCCATCCGCTGTAGAACGTGCACTCGAGAACTCCCAGTCAATCTGGTGTGTGGAATGCAACGTCACACATTTTTATTTTTCGAACCGCTGGAGAAGGGATTCTCTTTTTTTCCTATCTCGCGGTGTGGAAAGAACTTCACACCATTGCGAGATTTTGAACGGCCGGGTCCTCCGGAAAGTTCGGGCGCCATTATAACGAAGTAAATTTCTCCGTCATTTTTGTCCACGCCGGGGCTCGAACCCGGATCTCTTCATTACGGAATAAGTCGCTCTACCAACTGAGCTACGCGGACGTTCGTTCTTGCTGCTATCTGCCTTGATATCGTGTGCGTCCTGCTGGGCAGGCACGTCACAGGTTCGATGGCCTGTAACTGTTTTTTTTTCATTTTTCATTTCATTTCATTTCATTTTATTATTTCTGCTGTTACAGGTTATTTAATAATGATAACAATTGTTGACAGTTATATAATAACAGCAAGGAAGCTCCAGGAAAAGGCCTCATTGAGTCCTGTCTAAGCCCGGAGCTCCCTGAAGGAAATTTACAAGTCAAGTGCAGCAATGTACCCCACCAGCCATTAGTATAACTCTTTCTCCCTCCCCCCACCCTGTTATTCCCTTAAATAGTTAGCTTAATAGGTATGCATTTAATTTTTTCCTATAAAGGTTAAAGTTATTAATCAATGTCAGTTCTCTGGGCAATGAATTCCAAAACGCCGGTCCACAATAATTTAAACTTTGTTTCATAGTTAAAGTTTTAGGGAGCACTGGTATAAGTGCCTGTTGATTTCTTGTATTATATTGATGCGTATATGTAGATATTTTAATTAATTCCTGCTCTATGTTATTTTTTATTCTTTTGTACATGATTTTACCCAAGTTAAAATTATATAGTTGTTTAATAGTCATTATGTTGTATTTGTTAGGGTCAACTCTTGTATATGTATGTATACATGATTGAGAAAAAATAACATTATTACAACTATATTTTAAATCTAATAATCTAATATACTTGTTTTGAAGTATTTGTAATTTTTTAATACACTGCTGGACAATTGCTAAGGACGGATCATAAACGGCTATATAGCGCATAAAAAAGTAAGTGTGGTTGGATGCCAAGTGAAATAAAATAATGTCAGAATGCCAGGACATTACAAGAAAGACAATTTATTGTGCTCTGAAATCCAGAAGGCTTTGGAACGTGTTCAAGGGACAAACAGGCCATTTTGTGCAGAATACGGAAACGTGAAAAAAATGCAATTACCGTCCGCAGGCGTTCCGGCGTAAGATGTCAATACGGGATATGGCCACCATGGAGGGCGATGCAAGATTCCACACGTCGTGTCATGCTTTGCACAACATTATCAAGCATCTGTTGGGGTAATTTATCCCATTCCTCTGTCAGTGCACGGATGAGGGTGTTCTTGTTTATTGGAGGGCTTTGGCGACCAGCAAGACTCCTCCCCAAAGCATCCCACACATTTTCAATGGGATTCAGATCTGGAGAACGTGCTGGCCATACGAGGCGTTGAATATCCTCGCTCTCAAGACACTCCTGGACAGCGACTGTTCGATGACATGTTGCGTTGTCGTCCATGAAAATGAATCTATCACCGACAGCACCACGGAACATGCGAACATGAGGTAGCAGAACATCATTAATGTATCGTTGGCCAGTCATAGTCCCAGTTGGAAGCACATAGAGGGACGTACGGCCATTGATCATGATGCCAGCCCATACCATAACACTACATGTCTGATATCGGTCCCTTTCCTGTGTGTTTGCTGGACAATATGCAGTACCACTATCACGCCAGATCAGTTGTCGTCGACAATCAGACGATAGACTGTATCTACTCTCATCTGAGAAGAGGACAGCAGACCAGTCGTTATCAGTCCAATTGCGATGTTGATGGCACCATTGCAAACGGGCGGTACGGTGACATCTGGACAATGGGATGCACACAACAGAACGGCGGGCGTATAGTCCTCCTTCATGCAAACGTCTGGCGACAGTTTTTCGGGAGATCCGCTTGCCAGTAGCAGCCATAAACTGATTTGCTACCTCTCTAGCTGTGCTGCGCCGGTGTTGTTTTGTTGATAGCACTATGTCACTATGTACCGATCTTCTGCAGGTGTCGTACTGCGAACACGACCTCCCCCGTGACGTTTGCTACACTCTCCATTTGTTTGAAATGATTTCCAAAGCCTTGAAACAACACTGTGGCTGATGTCAAACTCCCTGGCAACATCTGTTATTTTTCGCCCTTCTTCAATCTTGCCAATAATACGGCCACGCGTAAAATCATCTAGGTGATGTCGGGAAGACATACTGAAAATTGCAAGTTCGTCAATTGATTCTTTCCTTTTCAACTTTGCGTTTGAACAACAACGGTCAATACGCGTCAAATCCTTTATATCTCTTATCAGCGCTATGACGTCACGAACAAGTTCGGCAATCCAAAATTTGCATACGCACAACACGTCTTACTGTATCCCGCACTTATGCTAATTTCCACATTTTCCTGCCTTCCATTTTATGGTTGCTATCGTTGCTATTGTCATCCGTCCTTAGCAATTGTCCGGCAGTGTATTAGATTGAGTTGTTTGACCCCATGTTAATATACAGTAGTTAAGGTGTGTATGAACTAAAGTAAAATATATTAATTTTAATGTTTTAACAGTAAGATTTGTCAGAACATGACTTACAATTCCTATGTTTTTGATAATTTATTCAAGAGATTATCAATGTGTTTATTCCATTTTAAATCATTATTAAGTCTAATACCTAAGTAAGTGAACTCATGTGCTATTTCAATTGATTTCTTGTCGAGAAGTAATGGTATATTAATAAGTTGACTTGTTTGTTGTCTTGAAAAAAAAACTGCTTTAGTTTTATCTGTATTTAATACAAGTTCATTAGCAGCCAACCAATTTGTGTATTTTTGCAATTCAATATTACTTAGTAAAATTATTTCTTCTGGATTAGTACCCTTAAATAACAATGTAGTGTCATCTGCATAGAGGATAATGCTGGATTCAGATTCGATGTTAAAAATGTCATTAATGTAGATATTAAATAATAATGGTCCAAGTATTGAACCTTGGGGCACACCCAGTTTAATATTTTCCTTTGTTAAGTAATAATCGAAGCTGAGATTCACCATTCATTTTTATGAGTCATGTGTTTCTTCATTTTTTGATATGTAGGTGACGTTTACAGTTAAAATTGAACTAAAGACTTGTCCTACGAAGAGCCAAGACTGGAATCAAACATTTGCGATATATCCTGTTGGTATCCCAGATTCTCTCAATGTACGCTTAGAGATGATCTGTGATTGTGAATGTGAAAGACCACGGTACAAGGTATGTAGACCCTTATTCATTATTTATGTAGACTCTTAAATAGAGTCGTTCGTGAGTATTATATACTCTTGAATAGAGTCGTTTCTGAATATCAGCCTCCTTAATTCCTACTTTCGTTAATATACACAGTCGTATCAGAATAATATGATCACCCCCGGAATCACAGGGTACCCGCCCAGGCGCGTCACAGAGTGCACATGACAAGGTCGACCACACGGAGATATAAGTGGCCGGCCAGAACAGATGAGCCATAGTGCGTCACGTGGGCACAATGGGCAGAGGTAGTGATTTGACGGACGTTCCAAAAGGAATGATCATTGGCTACCGCGCCAAGAGTGGTAACATCTCAGAAACAGCAGACTTCGTGGGCTGTTCGCGAGATGCTGTAGCAAGGGTGAACCAAGAATGGACCGCTGGCACACTAACATCATAACTGCGGAGCCTTAAAGGCCATCGACGCCAGAGGAGAACGTTGCGCAACAGTGCAGCATCTGACCACGCAAATGAACGCTATGGGACCCAGGTACGTGTTCCCCATAACAGTAGAGCGAACACTGGTGCGCATGGGTCTCCGGAGTCGACGCTGCGTCAAGGCGCCCATGTTAAACCCAGGTCCATTGGCAACTCCTCCTTCAGTTCGCATGGGACTACCAGACGTGCCAACTCTCCAGATTTAGGCGGGAGACTCCTGGTTTTCAGCCCTTCCTCCCGCTCTCCGGATGAATGTCAAATTCTCCCGATTTTCAATGAGAATTAGCCGTTAGGATGGTCGAAATTCCCTCAACCACCATGATTTCGAACCGCCTTGGAAGTCTCTTTCTTTCTGCGTCGATGCAAGGCGGCATTACAGTAATCAGTTTTGTACTTTTCCTCTCCTATCTGCAAAAAAAAATGCCACCGCTTTGGCGCAGTGGTCTTAGCGCTGGCTTCGGATCAATCGTCGGAGATGGCTCAGAACAAATTTGCTTTAAAAAAATTTTCTCCCAGTCCCATTGTCAAACGAGGCCTTCAGCAAAGAGCTCAACCGCTCTTGCGCTAGAATGCCGGGAAATTGACTAATTGCCTGAGAGATGGGAGCTGCTCTGCCTTCTCGCAGTTCAGTCTTTCAACCCCTCACCTCAACAGAGTCGCGCGTATTCTAAGTGATTGTAAACAGTTGAGTTTCCGCGGATTCATTTGACGACAAAAGGAAGTAAGTTACAGTTCTTTTTTTTTTTTTTTTTTGGTTGGAGGTTTAACGACCACCGTGAGCAACTCAATGGGCTATAAGCAGACACCCGTCCCTAATTTAGGGTCACTGGTTCCAGGGAAGGGAAAGAGCCAGTGCCGTAAGACAAACACAACATCCATGCCTCACCGGGATTCGAACCCGGACCCCGTTCGGACGAATGATCAGATGCCATCGCTTAGACCACTGCGCCACCGGGGCGGCAAGTTACAGTTCGCCTCGCCTTGTAAATAAAGGGGATGTTAGTACGATGCTTTGTGTCGTCTTCGCCTTCACGCACAATCTAAGGGAGAAACGAAAAACAGTTGGCTGCTATTTTATTCGTAAAAAACAACAACATGAGGGCCATTTTTGGATGTCATTGTCCTGCGGAATCGACTTACTTAAAAACGAATTTAAGTAGGAGAGGGTTGATTTTCGCGCTCTTTTTTTCTTCTTCTCCAGAACTTTTAGTGGATCAATAAATACTACATCTGGAAAATTGTTCCTACGTCTGAAAAATGTCGATAAAAAATAGCGCTCCTGTGATTTTACGAGCTGTAAAAAATCTCCCGATTTTCAGATTTTGAAGGTTGGCGTGTCTGGACTACCGTCATTGGAAAGTGTAAGAGTGAAAAAATGTTGCCTTCTCCGACGAATCGAGGTTTCTGCTCCACCTAAGTGACGGGCGGTGGCGGATACGGCGTCAGACACACGACAACCAACACCCGGATACGCTTGTCGGTCAAGTACAGGCCAGCGGTGTACATGTCTGGGGGATGTTTTCCTGGTATAACCTGTGACCTCTGGTACCACTGGGTGGGTACCTGTACGCCAATGGCTACCTGTCCATCCTCGCTCACCACATGTATCCCTTCATGTTGGACGTTTACCCTGGTTGTGATGGTGTCTACCAACTGGACAATGCGCCGTGTCACGTCGCTAAGGGGGTACGTGACTGGTTCCAGGACAGCGACGTCTCCGTTCTCCCTTGGCCGGCGAAATCGCCCGACCTCAATCCCATAAAGCACTTGTGGGACTATTTGGATCGACAGGTTCAACGTGCCGACCCACAACCACGTCATATCCGGGGTCTTCGTGCTCTGCTGCAGTCCTAGTGGGTACGTGTGTTTCGGGCAACCTTCCAGGGCCTCATTGCGTCCATGGCACGCAGTCTTGCCGCTGTCATCCGGGTTAGAGGTGGTTATTCCCATTATTAGATAGGAGGTCATATTATTCTGATAGGTTGTGTGTATTTTTATGTTGATGAAACCGTCAAGCGCCTTAAATATGGTGCTAAATATACTTTATTGTTCAAAATAATCACCGCAAGCAATAACACATTTTTGCTAGCGAGATACAAGATTCTGTGTGCCATCGAGCTTCGGGATGCGAAAAATTCCTAGACTGCAGTTTCAACTGATATTTGATTAAGAAACAATTAACCTTGTAGAAAGGTGTCCAAGTGTTTGAAGAAGTGATAGTCCGTAATCCGTAGGGGACAGATCAGGTAAATAAGGGCGGATGAGGCAAGATTTTGTACCTATGGTGGTGGAGCTTCAGGGTCGTCTGCTGTGCGAGGTGGGATGTCATGTCATCATGGAGAGGTATTGGCCCAAGGCGATTGACTAATTTCGGCTATTTGGTGGGCAGTTTTCCATGCGTAATGTCAAGTTCTTGGAAACACCTATCCGCTGTGATGGTTCGACCCCGTTGTGAAAGGGAGAAGTGGATCCCACCAAGCTGCAGACTACCAAACATTGACCATAACCTTCTTTAGATAGAGTACCGGCTTCGGGGTGTGTTTCGGGGCTTCCTGAGGTAGAGCCATTGCACCGAACGTCGGTGATTGTCACAGATCATCCATTTCTCATTACACGGAACGATGCGCCTTAAAATGTCGTTCGCCTGTTTGCGGATAAGCAGGGAAGACATTATAGCTTCGTGTTTTGTGTTGGTCCATCAACACATGTGGGAGCCATTTATCCAGTTCGAAAGAGATTACTTTACAGGAAAGAGGACGATGGATCAGAGCCAAATTCTTACCATTTCCTTATATGATTTTAAACTTGGACACCGTGCATTGGAAGCAGCTAGGAACATCAATACAGCTTTTGGAAAAGGCATCGTTAGTAACAACAAGGCACATTGTTGGTTTGCTAAATCCCGGCCTGGCAAGATGAGCCTCGAAAATGAACTATGCGATAGATCAGAAGGAGCTATCGATCATGCTTGGTTAGAGAACCTGATTGAATCCCATAAACGTCTCATGGCACGGGAACTTGACAAAAAAGCTCGGAGTATATTATACACTGAAGAGCAATTGAATTAGAGACAGCTGGCATTATGCAAATGTGGCGCTGTGGATGGCCCGGTAAAAGGAAACGACATGACGTATGCAGCGATCCGACAATGTAAGGAGTGATTCGACGGGAATCAGTAAGAGTCGGACGCAGTATGGGTAAGAAGAAGGATCTAAGCGCATTTGATCGTAGGCAAATTGTCGAGGCCCAACGAATAGGTCACTCAATCTCGGAAGTCGTTCAGGCACTGGGATTTTCACGAGCCACTGTGTCACGGGTGCACCGTGAGTACATCGAATCCGGTAAAACCATCCCTACAAGGGCCAACTGCCGTGGACAACAGAGTGTGGATGAGCGGGTTCATCGTCGGCTAGTTCGCATTGTAACAGCGGATAGACGGGCCACAGTGCAAGAAATCACTCGGCAATTTAACGCTGGTGCACAAAAACGTGTAAGCACCCACACCATACAGAACCATCTCCTCGCTATGGGGTACAGAAGCCATCGTTCCACGAGGGTACCGCTGCTGACCGCACATCGCAGGGTGCAAAGATTAGCATGGGCGCGGGAACATCGCCACTGGACCCTAGACATGTGGAAAAATGTTGCCTGGACTGATGAGTCTAGATTCACGCTTGTACATGCGGATGGCAGGATACAAGTACGGCGCAAACCACATGAAGCGATGGATCCTTCTTGCCAGCAGGGTACTCTTCACGCTGGTTGAGGTGTCATTCTCGTCTGGGGACTATTTACGTGGATTGAAATGGAACCCCTGGTACGTGTGACATCGTCCTTCATAGGTCAACGTTACCGGGATATCCTGGACGACCATTTGCTCCAGTTTGTGCGTCTTCAACATCCCACTGGGGACCTCATCCTGCAACAAGACAATGCACCGTGCCATCGCTCCCGAATTGTATCCTAATGGTTGGATGAACACTCCACCGACGTGACATCGCTTCCTTGGGCAGCTATGTCACCTGACCTTAATCCCATCGAACACATCTGGGATGCCATCGAGAGAGATGTTCGAGGCTCTGACCCCTTCGTCAAATCTTCGTGAACTGTGGGAGCTTGTTCAGGGGTCGTGGATCCGTATGGCTTATCAACGCCTCCGGTGTCTTGTCGAGTCCATGCCGAGACGAATCGCCGCCGTCATCAATGCGAAAGGTGGTGCTACACCTTACTAGACAGGTATCTCTAATTCAATTGCTCTTCAGTGTATAATATATCCATTTCCTGGTATTTAAAGATCATAGGCAAAGTGAAGGAGATGGATAAATTGGTCTCACATGAGTAGGCGGCATAGCACAAAACACCACGTTCTGATGTCTCCTCATCCGCGAACAAATAAATGACATTTTGAGGCGCCTCATCGCTTGTGTTGAGAAATGTTTTCTCTATGACAATCGCCGACATTCGGTACAATAGCTCTTCCACGATGTAGCCCCGAAATACTCCTAGAAATCTGTACTCCATCCCAAGAAGACGATGGCCAGTGTTTTGTGATCCGCAGCTGGTGTGATTTACTCCTCCTTCTTATAACGGGACCAAACGATCACGGCGGAAAAGTGTCGTCAACTTTACATTACTCATGAAAAACAGTCCACCAAACTGTCGGCTTTAACTGTCGGATAACGCGAGACTCTACGCTGCATGCCAGACGATCCAGAATCTGTACTAGTTGAGGTTCGAAACCTTACCTCATCCGCCTTATTCACCTGATCTGTCTCCTACGGACTACCACTTACTCAAGCCCTTGTGCACCTTTCTACAGTGTAAATCGTCTTACAACAAACAAGGATTTTTAACCGCATTCCATGAGTTTTTCGCATCTGACATTTTTTCACGACGACATACAGAATCTTGTATCTCGTTGGCCAATTCGTTTTGCTGCTAGAGGTAATTATTTTAATTAATGAAGTTTATTTTGCATCGTGTTTTGGATGAGTGTATGTTATTCGAAGTACATTCTTCTTGCGTTAATACAAGAAGTAGCACGATCAGACAACGAAATGATGGACTTGCAGAGGTCATCTTTTGGCCTGGAGTGAAGAGCTGGTGTCACAGTTCTTTGTATGTCTTCAATGTCTTCAAAAACTTGTCCTTTTTAAGGCAGCTTTAATTTAGGGAATAGAAAGTAGTTACACGGTGACAAATATGTACTCAGGCCTGACACGAACAATCCGCTTCCACAATCGTTCTGAAATGAATGTGTAAGCATTGCCAGTGACAGTTGTACCTTCCGGAATGAACTCGTGATGCAGAATTCGCTTTGAGTTGTGAAAGCAGACAAGCATTCTCTTGATTTTGTACTTCTATAACCTAATTTTCTTTCCTTTAGGTGACTGTGTCGACTTCCACTGAGCACTCGGATACTTCGTTTCAGGATCTAAACAAAAACAGCCTGTTTCGCCACCTGTCACAATGCTTTGGAGAAAATTTTGCATTGTTTTGCAGTCTCCAGGATGTCTTATGCGTACTCCACTGGTGTATGTTTCTGGTCGTCTGACAAAGCATGCGGAACAAAATGAGTTCAGACTTTTTGCTTCCCCAAATCTTGCACTAAAATTTGACTTATCACCTCTTTATTAAACATCGAGCATTCCAGCATCCTCAAGGTCACACAACGATCACTTTTTGTCCGTTCGCGAACTTTCCCAATGAGTTCAGACGTGCGCACTGAAATCGGGCATCCGGGTCTTTCATCATTTTCGAAATCTTCTTGCTCATCCTTGAAACGTGCATACCATCGGAATATTTGTGCACGAGATAGGCAACTAGGCTAGTTGGCGCTAGAGTCAGGAGAGGAAGAATAAAGCGTGGGAATGATCGTGCCACTTGTGATCGTGCCCATCGAACAGAAAGGAAAGAGGGTGTCGTCTTCGCGTTTCTCTTTTGACGCGAGTAAAAACTACCTACTGATTTATTTCAGTTGCTACCGACATGAATAAAGATTGAAGAAATACTCAAGGAAAATTTAACACATAGATAGTAAAGAGTAATTTGCATGTACCACAAGAATACAATTACTCAATATCAGTTCAATAATATTAGCTTTCCGAGATATCATCCCTCTTTGGTTTATCACGTGTTCTCGAAGACTCACTCACAATTAGCTTACGCTTTGTTCCTCAGCCGTTCTCGCCGAAACTATACCTCTGCCAAAATGCACTCATTCATTCTCTTTCAATCTGACTATCTCCATGCGCTGGACACAATTTTGGCACGAAGAGTCTCTCCGCGGGATAAAAGGTCATGAGAAGGAATCTAACTTTTAAGTAAACCAATGGCTAATTATTTAGCGAAAATGAACTTGTATGACACAACGTGTCATTGGAGTATAATACTATGAAGTCTGATCTGAATGAAATACCGCAGTATAAATGCTAAATGCAGGACAGAGAGAGAGAGAGAGAGAGAGAGAGAGAGAGTGGCTACGTTGTGTGTGTGTGTGTGTGTGTGTTAGTATCAATCTCATTCCAGTACCCTTGCCTTTATTCCTTTGTAATTTATTTCACGTGTACTGCCATTTCATGAACATTTAGTTACTCAATCTCTTGTTTTAGGAAATTCGTAGCCGTAAGTGTTCAGGAATGGGTGATTACATATGTGGCGCATGTGTTTGTGACTCTCTGAGACACGGAAGATCATGTGAATGTGAGGGAGACAGAAAAGATGTGAATGAGCGTTCCTGTTATTAGTAAGCATCTTCTTTTTATGTGTTTTTCCAAAATAAATTCAAAAGATAGTTTCTGTTTCTTTATTTTATTTCTCATATCGGACTTTACAAAAAAACCGAATATTAGGGTTTAATAAAGAATTGCTACGGATGTATTAATTATTTACCTATCATTTCATTCAATTCATGCATTCACTTTTATTCTAAAGAACTTATTTGCAATTCAATTAGGTTAACTATTTTATGATTTTTAGCCTATTATAAATAAAAATTTTAACGATCCAAAAAAAAAAAAAAAATTCGAAATGTATTAAAGACAATCTTTCTATTCTTTCAAAAAGAACTCTCACTTCCACTTTGAGGGAAGGGGCCTGACCAGGAATTTCCACCTGAATCAGGTGATATACAATTTTTCTAGAAATATTATTTCAGAACGCTTTAAGGAAAGGTTCATATGGAATGTTTCATAAAAATATAGAGAAAATGAAATAAAAAAATATAAATTTTTAAAAAGATAATAAGAGTTAATTACAACATAGTACAGGAAGAGATAGTAAACACACTGAAAAGCATTTTTTGGATTCATTAGAAATCTTGTATAATATATTCCTAATATTTCCTTTTTTATTGAATGTTTTTATTTGAATGTTAATTCATTTTGACTTATCTTAGGTATATATTTATTTTTCTGATATTTTACATTTTTTTAATATGATCATGATCATATGTAGAGGACTTTAGAAAGAGAGTGTCTGACCCCAGGTCCTAAACACCCTTAAAAATAGGAAGCTAGAAAATTTAGGCTAGAGTGCGCCATAGCAAAGCGACATGGCAGCGAAGTAGAAAGGGGGAGAAAGACGCCCTTATTTATTACCGGGAGGCCAGTACCCGGGGTCCGACGGCTTAACGTGCCCATTCTACGCACGGCGGATATTTAGTGGATCGAACCTAAAGTCCTTTCCGTGGCAGCCATGAACGTCGCCCACTAGGCCACCCGCGGCCCTCATATTTTACTGAGCATTATCATATTTGATTTAATGTTATTTTTAATAATATTTTACTGTTTAGCATTCTTTTATGATTTTAACTTTGTTTAACTTGCACTTCAATATCTATAATTAAATCGTAATATTATAAGAGTATTTTTTAGATTTCAAATTTTTATTGTTTACCAGACCCCTTTATTTCCACCCATGAACCATTTTTCATTTAGATCTTTCAATAGTGTAAGTAAAGAGACAACCACCCCTAAGAGGTACTCCCGAAACCTTACAAATTCTTGAAAAATGTATTTCTGTGATTTCTTTTTATGTTAATATCTACTTATTCAGTTTATTTTAGACATACATTTACATTTTTTTCATATTTTATGGATCAAATGATCCTATGTAGAGGATTTTAGAAAGGGAGTGCCTGACCCCAGGTCTTAAACAACTCTTAGAAATAGGAAGCTAGGAGATTTGGGCTAGAGTGCCCGATAGAAAAGTAACACGGAATCGCAGTAGAAAGGGGGAGGAAGACGCCCTTATTTATTACCGGGGGCCAGTACCCGGGGTCCGACAGCTTAACGTGCCCATCCGACGCACGGCGGATATTTAGTGGATCGAACTTGAGGTCCTTTCCGTAGCAGTCACGAACGTTGCCCACTAGGCCACCCGCGACCCTCATATTTTATTGGGAACTACCAGACATTGACTTTATGTTATTTTTATTAATATTTTACTGGAAATCACTCTTTAGTAAAGTTATTACTTTTATTTTATATGTTATTAGTAGACTACAGTAAAAAATTATATTAAATTAGTGAATTACAGATTTCATATTTTTTTCTTTTTTAAACAAATTATTTAGATCTATTTATCCCATTAATTCTGTATCATATACTTCGATCATGATATCTGAAGCTTGCAAAACATAGTCTAACTCCTTTGAAAATGATAAAATAAAGTTTTTGGACAAATGGATCATTTTGATTTTTGCTTTTAAAATAATTAATTAAATTTTGATGTTTTTAATATTATTTCTGCTTAATTTACAAAGTTTTCTACTAATACTTATGGCTTTATTTGTAATTTTAAGTTTTAATTTATCCCAACTTTTAATAGGGATTTCTGTATTTTTAATTTTTTCAAAGAATTTTACCAATTCTTCACAAGAGTTTTCATCATCTAATATTGCATCCGCTATTTCCCAGTATAATGATTTAACATTTTTAAAGTTTAGGTCGATTTCTATTTCAACAAGGGCGTGATCTGAAACATGTTTCGGGAAATTTAAGAATTCTTTCTGAATTTTAATGAAAGGTTTTAATCGTGTTGGACAGAAAATACAGTCCGATCTTGAATCATTTTCTTGTGGACCTGACCTTGTAATTCCATTTTCTTCTGCTTTTTTTAATTCCATATATCAAATAAATCATGTGAGGATAGAAAATATTTAAGTGTTTTGTGAGTTGATATTTTTACTGATCTAGAGGGTAATGTTGGGTCTGGAAAGGATGTGTTCGTATCACCTGCAAAAGTATGTAAAGTATTCTTTTTGAACCTGAATTTTGAAAAATTTCGGAAAAATGTGTGTATGTATGCTGTTGTAGATGGTGCATAAACTGTGCGTAATGTAAAACTTTTTTGTTATATTCAAACTTTATTCTCAGATATCGTCCTTGTAAGTCACATTCAAAATTGTTAATTAAGCATTTAAATTTAGGATTCATAACAATACTAACGCCTGAGGATCTTTCTCTGCCAAAGGAATGCCAACTAGGAATTTGAAATTTTCTTCGAAAGGCCAACATTTCATTAAAATCCGAAGAGTGTGTTTCTTGAATACATGGAATATCTAAGTTTGAGTTCAAAAATTTACTAATAACTTTCAATTGTTTCGATTGTTTTTTAAAACCGTGAACAATCCATGTAGCAAATTTTTTTTAGTACTGATATAAATAAAATTATATGTAACCTTTACTGAATAGCGTTTTAGCATGTCTTTTGTAAAAAACAAGTACGTGGATATAATATCACTTTGTCCGTCCGTTTGTCTGTGGACTTCGTTTCTTTGCAGCTGTTAGTCCGATTTGAAAAATTATTTTTGCTAATATTAGAAAGCCCAAAATGTGATTTCGATTATCCTTGCTTTTTGTACCTTTTCTGATGGGTAACTCTGACGGCAGAGGGCGTAAATGCAGAAGCTATCGAATTCAAAACACATTTTACTTCCTATTTTTGTTTCTAAATATCCTATTCAAAAAATTCTTTATTTCCTTTCTTTATTACAAAGAATATTTTGAAGACCGTTTCTTGTTCAAATAATGTAGGTTTTTTTCTCTAGGGGCGTAATGGTAAATTGCAATTTTACCGATATCGCTGCTTCTAAAAGTCCGATTTAAAAAATCTATTTTGCGTGGAATAGAGCTCCTGGTGGGGAATGTTCTGAATATAACTTCCGAAGAACCGTCTTGTAGCTAGGGAGCGTAAGTGTATGCGTATTTTCCCAATGTATTTGCAGCAATATCTGAGTTTTTTCGAAAAACTCGATTGAAAAATTTATTTTGCGGTCAAATACCGCTCATTACGGAAAAATCTCTTTGAGAATATCATCTGCTTAAATTAATACACAGTTTTTCTGCCAAGGAGCGTAGATATATATCTTATTTTTCTCGATATTTCGGCTTCTAACAGTCCTATTTAAAGAAACAATTTGTCGGACACCGTAGCTAATACGGAACGTTTTGTATATAAATTCAAATTCTTCTTAACGCCTAAGTTTGCCACTAGAGGGAGTAATTCATGTTTTCGGTTAGAGAATATTTGCAGCAATACACAGTATACCCGTTAGTAATGAGACAAAAATTATTATATCAATAGAGCAAACTATATTTTGAATTGTCACTTGCACAGATTCAAAATAATCGCCCTCTAACTCCACACAACGGTGAGATCTTTCGTACATTTGTTCGAAGGCACGGCAGAAGTCCTGAACAGTTCCCTTCAGTCTGTTGGTCATATTTAGTTGGATGTCCTCAATGTCACTGAAGCACTCCCCTTTCAAGGAGCACTTCACCTTTGGGAAGCGGAAAAAGTATAGGAGCCAAATCTGAAGAAGGGATGGATGTTCGTCCCACAGATCCACTTCGAAGCCAGAAACTGCTTCTCAGGCAGCGCACAATGTACAGGCGCGTTGCAGTGCTACATAAATCAGTTGTTTTCGTGGAACAGTTCTCCCCTGACACGTAGCATGAGGGTACAGACGTTGCATTACGCCTACAAAATACTGAGCGTTCACTGGGGTGCCTTCAGGAACAAATTCGCGGTGGATGGCTCCAGCAGTGTCGAAAAAAAATGACCATTGCCTTGCCACGTGATTTTTGCAACCAGACTTTATTCTGCTTGGAAGAAGACATTCCACTCCATTCCATGCTCTGGCGGGGTTTTTTTTCAGAATCAAACTGAAAACACCAACTTTCATCACTAGTGACAATTCTTTGCAACAAATCACGATCTTCATTAACTGCATGTATGAAGTTTTGACAACATGCAACCGGTGCTCACTCTCTGCTTTTGTGTCAACCTGTGCGGTACAAACCCTGAACAAATCTTCAACTTGTGCATAACTTTTTCTAAGATTAATTACCCTGACCGTTTCCTTACCCACACCAAGCTGTTCAGCGAATAGCCTAGTGCTTATTCGTCTGTCGTGGGCAACAATTTCACTAGCCTTCACCACATTTTCATTTGCCCATGCAGAAATTGGCCGTCCTGTGCGTGGTTCAACCTCGAGGGACACCCTCCCATCTTTAAACGTTGAAAAGCAGCGAAACACCTGTGCACGGCTCAGACAGTCCTCGCCGTAAACTTTTTTAGGTCTTGGTACACTTCTGAGGCAGTTTTCCCTAATTTACAGTAAAATGTTATCACAACTCTTTTCTCCATTACGCAACTTCTGACACGTGCCACTCACACAGTTGTACTTCAACGGTGGCCACACGAAAATTGCTGCGTCACTCGACTCGAACGTTGCTCCTGCCATTACAGCACACTTTAGAGATCAAAATTATAAACCCCTTTGTTACCTTTATTTAAAGGGCTGTCCCGTAAAAATCCAGTCTTATTACTTAACGGGCACGCTGTGTATGTGCGCGTCTAAAAACCCGATTGAAAAAACACGTTTTAGGTAAGGTATTACTTATGACGAAAATATTTTATTCGCATTTTCTGTCCAAAATAATACACAATTTTCAGACTAGGGGTCACAAAGGGTTAATTGTTTTCTTTTTTTGACATCTCTGCTTCTAACTGTCCGATTTAAAAAATCCTTTCAACACCGGATACCATTCATCTTGTGGAACATTTTGCATGTTGGTGGTTTGTAGATCAAAGTTCTGGCGCTACGTGGTGTTGGTGTGCATTTCTGTTTGCAATTATATCTCAGCTCCTAAAAATTCTATTGAAGAATTTTCCTTTTTTAATGTATGCCATTCACTACCGTGGAGATTGGGAGCCGCCCCGGTGGAGCAGTGGTCTAAGCGATGGCCTCTGATCATTCCTCCAAAATGGGCCCGGCTTTGAATCCCGGTGAGGCATGGATGTTGTGTTTGTCTTACGGCACTGGCTCTCTCCCTTCCCAGGAACCAGTGACCCTAAATTAAGGCCGGGCGACTGCTTATAGCCCATTGCGTTGCTCACGGTGGTCGTGAAACCTCCAATAAAAAAAATAAGAAGAAGATTGGGAACATTATCCTCTTTAAGTAATGCACACTTTTCCTGCTAGGGGACGTAAATGTCAAAACTTTTTCTCGCTATCTTTGCTCCGAGAAGACGTAATTGAAAACTTCTTTTTCTTAGTATAGCCTTTGTTATGAAGAATAGTTTTTGCATATTTTTTACTTTTCCATTATTCAAAATGCTGCCGCCAAAGGACGTCAATGTACATTTCTATGTGAAAAAGTTTATTCGATTCTAAGCATCCCTTAGAAAAATCTTTTTGAAAGGATATTCTTCATTATGAAAAATATTTTGTACATACTTTCTTCTTTAATTAACGCACAGCTTTTCCAGTAGGGCGCGTAAAGTTATATCATATCATACTCTACATCTCTGCTTCTCATTGTTCAATTTGAAAATCCCTTTCGCCTCTGATATCTTCTGCTATGAGAAACTTTTTGTGCAGACTGTGAATAACTTAAATAAATAAACACATCGCTCTTTCCACGTTCCAGAAACACATAGTAACCGAAAAATTGTTTTAAAACAATTTTTCGGTTGCTATGTGTTTCTGGAACGTGGAAAGAGCGATGTATTTATTTATTTACTGACGCCGCGTATTTGGAGGATTTTCACCTGTGAATAACTTTGTTAAATTTTATTCACTTCGGAAAGAATTCAAAAGACATGCTGATTACAACCGAAACTTTGGTGTCGTCTTTCTTGTTACATCTTACTTGAACTGTTTCGTTTATTTAGTAATTAGAGATGTATGTCATCACATTGAGAACTTGAAAACTTATAGCATGAAATTTCAATTCGATGTTTCATTTCCATGTATCTAATGATTAAATTGAGACTCAATCGTGTTTTAAAAGTCGAATGTCAGTACTATGCGCCATTTTTCTATATTAATAAAATGGCACACTGTACTGACATTAGTAGTAGAAAATGACTTGTTCAATGACAAAGGAAACGCTTCATGATCCTGTCCTACCGTTGTGGGCGTGACACCGTATGGGAGTGGAGATAGGTGTGTCTGGATGACGACATCACGGTTCGATAAAGCCATGTATCATGATTGTCATTGAACCCGTCATTTCCTACTACTGACATACCACTTTTAAAACATGACACTGTCACCATTTTTTGTACCTTACTGCAAAGTCAAGTAATTATTTTTTTTTTCATTTAGCGGTGACGAGAAGCTCCCCTGTTCAGGACGAGGTACATGCGTGTGTGGAGCCTGCAATTGCATGAAAAGACAGGCAAGTAGTGTACTGGAACACATCATGGCAGTTCTCTTACCTATTTCGAGTGTATTTTTTTCTCTAACATAACTAACATATTTCATTTTAGTTCTACTGTTGGATCTTACCTTTTACAGGCTGATATGGCCGCGACACCAGGTGAGGTATCGCGTGCAGTAAGGCACCCGATATCCCCACCAAAAATAAAAAAATAAAAAAAAAGTTAAAGAAAATTTTGTAAAAAAATTTCGCCCTGCTCCTCTGCTGCTCGAGGCTAGCAAGGAGTTTTCCTACTTGCGTTGGCAACCAAAAATTATGCAAGAACAAATTAATTATCTATAATAACTTTCCGCAAAACTCGCACCGCGATTGGGCGTGGATGCCTGGATTTAACTCCAGCACATCCCAATCTACCGAAAAGTCACAGAAACGCACACATACACTCGAAAAAATACCCAACCCTCATTTGAACGCACGCTTGACATTTAATATGCAACGGTATTTATATACACTGCCACCTTTCTCCGTGGAGTGGCACAAAAATCTGCTGAGATGGATATATTTCGGCCTGCTCTATCGCCAGCATAATTATGCACTCTGATTTAGTTAGACACGAACACTGATTTAAAACACTAACTCTGATTCAAAAACTAACTCTGATTTAAACACTAACCCTGATTAAAACATTGTGTTCACTGATGAGAGTCTAGCCTAATATACTGTATATTGCTCATGCACAATCTGAAAGAATAGAACAAAAAACATATATGAGAGAATACCAAAACATTTAAATGCACACCTAAAAACGAGAATATAGTACGAGCTTGGGTACCAGTGATTAAAATGATACGATGATTACAATGACTGCCGCAATTTAATTATTAGCTACTATCTATATATCTATACAACTACACGCACCCCGCATAGGCATGAGGCCAACTTCGCAGGGAAGAGCTCTTAATAGACATGGCCATAACACAGAAAAACGAGTAAAAATGTGTTGGAGGCCTGCAATAGCGTGCTCCCTTTCACAGGGAACAGAGTTCTATACGCTATTTCATCGTTCGACGGCTCGTGTAGGTTGTGACCAAATGTTCGGATAAACACCACATACCTTGGCAGTCATTAGGATATCCTTAGCGGAGAGAAGTAGCAAGGGATCTTGTGCCTTTTTTGAGTAGACAGCCTAGGCACTTGTGCACTGTTGTCGAATTAATATTGGTCGAAGAGCCCCATGTCCGAGGGACTGCGATGTCACTCATTTTTTGAGGGGATCATTCATAGCCCTCCTTACTCTATAAATGTGAAACTTGCTTCGCTCCGGGGTGGGTTCCCCGTTGTCTCTTTTAGGCTCTGCCGTCCCCTCGCAGTTTTTTGCGTGTTGGTGCAATCGTTGTCTCTTTTAGGCTCTGCCGTCCGCTCGCAGTTTTTTGCTTGTTGGTGCAATCGTTGTCTCATTTAGGCTCTGCCGGCCGCTCGCAGTTTTTTGCGTGTTGGTGCAATCGTTGTCTCTTTTAGGCTCTGCCGTCTGCTCGCAGTTTTTTGCGTGTTGGTGCAATCGTTGTCTCTTTTAGGCTCTGCCGTCCGCTCGCAGTTTTTTGCGTGTTGGTGCAATCGTTGTCTCTTTTAGGCTCTGCCGTCCGCTCGCAGTTTTTGCTTGTACGTGCAATCGTTGTCTCTTTTAGGCTCTGCCGTTCGCCACTGCGGTTTTTTTTTTTTTTTTTTTGCGTGTTGGTGCAATCAAATCAGTCCTGAGAATGCCTCGACGCTTGTTTTCCCTTCTCTCTGGGTTCTCTCTCTCCTCTTTGTCACGTCACAAAGCCTTCTTTTCGCCACTTGAAGAGGAATTTATTGCCTTGTTTTTAACTGGGGGTGGCCTTCGGTTTTCCCTTATTCAGTTCAGTTTGCAGAAATGCCACCGCCAGAATGTCTCTTTAGAGCTTCGAGAGGGAATTTTAGGGTGAGTTTTGCAGACTTTTTTCGGAGTCAAAAATGCACAAGACGATACCATAAGTCCGAAATAGAGATGCTCTGTCGCCATGTGACCTTTCTCAACTCTCGTTTGCTAGTAGGCCACGAATTATGCACTTTTCAGATGATAGAAAATTTTAACAACGGCAGTGATGAACAAATTAGCGGATCAATTACCGTGATTAATAATAACTATCAGTGCCGACTTGCAGTTATATCGAAACACAAATTTATAGCCTAAATGAAATGTAAAACTTTGTCCACAAGTTAGGCTGCTAAAAAGTTTTAGCACTACTCTATCTTTGTAAATATTGTTTTTTACATGTTTGATTTTCTAATTTTCGTCATTTGTCTAACAGCGTGAGGTCGTTGTATGCAACGCATGCCCTAAATACGTACGTGCAAAGATTTTCTCTATCAAAAAAAAAAAAAAAAAAAAAAAAAGAACTACACGAAGAAAAACTTTGTGCTGCAGTTTTTTTACGGGAAAATTTAAGCCATGCACCTGGTTTCAGAATACTTTAATTCAAAACGAAATGCACCTATTTGCATGTATTTTTAGAAAAAACAGCGAAGATAGTTTTTCGCAAAAGCGAAAACTGTCTTCGCTTCATCCTGCCCGTAGTCAAATGAGATTGTGCCGTGTGAAGGAGCCGATACTAGGCAAGGAACTATCAACATCACGAAGAAAGCATTGTATGCGAAGTCTCTCGTTGCATTTACTTTTCGGACCTCATCCAACTAGATCCTTTCCCTCTGTTCCCTCTATTTATTCCCACGTACGACGCGCCTATGTTAACTGCCGCTGAAAAACTCGTCGAAATGCAAAGGAGCATATTGCATTAACCAATGAAAAAAATAATTTCTTTCGACGGTGACCTTGTCTGAGATTTGCGGTCCTGTGCGTAGTTTTTGAGGGATCTTTTCTGATACAGTTGGGAAAATGCAAGGCTACTTTTTTGTATATTCCTTGACTTTTTGAAGCTCAATAATATTTCAAGATGATTTAATCAAACTGAAAAAAAATAAAAAAAATAAGGAAATGGATGATGCAAAATTAATAAGTCTTCCGATTCCATAAGTTTTACGGAAAAATCCGAATGTGTAGTCAACGAAAGACCAACCTGAAACCTGATGACTTAACATGATCGTTAAATATGCAGGTAAAAATATACAAACTTACAACATATTTCAATGCTTCTATTTACCAGATAGACAGGATTTGCAACATTCTAAAACTCCAATAACTGTTTTGTTGGCCGTGTCATTATTTCCACAACTCCGGCCTCTTTCTTCTGAATCAGTCTCTCAAAGTTACCAGAACCTGTTTGTAGTAATACTGTTCACTGTTGCTCCACCGGGAACCCACTCTACCAAAATTGCACCTTTAATGTCAAAGAAAACAATTAAGATGGTCTTGGGCTTGCTTCCTTCATGCTTAGTGACATTCATGTTTCCCGATACATCGACTGTTTTTTTCTTTTAAGGGTCGTAACTTATTGGAAGACCCAGGTTTCACCGCAAGAGATAACATTTTCTAAAAGGTTAGGGTTCTTCTGAATTTGCCCCAGAATGTCAGCACACCTACTCATTACATCTGATAATTCGATGTCATGTATCATTTTAGCACATCTTTTACGGCAAACACTATAATTCGTGCATAAATACTAGTATTAAAAGCGATCCGTCTTGTTGCACGATGATATTTATTCAGCTAAAAAACGAAATCTATGTACAGGTTTAAAATATGAGCACTTTCGGTGTCACAGTGACACCTTCATCAGATGTGATTTCCATCGTGTGGTTACATGCTGGTTTTAAATACGTGGAGCAGATGCATCATGGAAAGGTAATGTCAGTGTCACATTATATATCAGATAACAAAACAGAGACACGTTGGAACAATAACAAGACACGTTGCTGTAATGACTATTATCCGTGTGTTTTACCTGAACCCTAGAGCAATCTGATTAGGGAGGCAACACAATAACTATTGTTTCTATTGAGTAATTTACGTTGACTAATTATGCTTTTTCGACTGTCTTGTTATCTGGTATATCATGTGACACTGACATTATCTTTCCCATGATGCATCTGCTCCACGTATTTAAAACCAGCATGTAACCACATGATGGAAATCACATCTGATGAAGGTGTCACAGTGACACCGAAAGTGCTCATGTTTTTAACCTGTACATAGATTTCGTTTTTTAGCTGAATAAATATCATCGTGCAACAAGACGGATCTCTTTTAATACTAGCGCATCTTTTATAAAAAAAGATCGTAATTATGTTATCACTTTGTCCGTCCGTCCACCTGTGGACAGACACCATATCTCAGCAACTATTAGTCTGATTTGAAAAATTCCTTTGGCATTGGGGAGCTTGAAATGTGAGAATGACGATCTTTGCATTCCGGTTTTTCCTGATGATACGCTAGAGGGCGTAGATGCAGATTATACAGAATTCAAAATACATTTTATTCCATATATTTGCTCCTAAACATCCTATTGAAAAAATTATTTTTCTTTTCAGTGCTATTTATATCAAAGACTATTTTAGGTTCAGTCTCTTTTTCAAGTAATGCATAGATTTTCCGCTACGGTAACTAGGCGTAAATGTAAATTGCGTTTCCCCCGACATCTCTGTTTCTAAAACTCGGTTTTGAAAAATTCTTCCTGTATTGGATATAGCTCCTGACGGGAAATACTTTGCATGTAATTTCTAATTTTTGGTAAAGAATGGCTTGGCCACCACGGGGCGTAAGTGTTTATTTCTGCTTCTGATGTACTTCCAGCAAAATCTGAGCTTCTGAAAACTCGACTGAAAAAATTCTTTCGTGAACCGATACTGCTCACCTCGAAAAACCTTTTGAGGATACCTCCTGCTTAAAATAGTGAATAGTTTTTCCGCAAGGGGCGTAGATATATAACTTATTTTTTTCGATATCTCTGCTTCTAAAGTCCGATTTGAAAAAAATTATTCCTTTGTTCGAGAGCGTTTCCGGTGCGAAATGTTTTTAATGCAATTTCAAATTTATCTTAAGGCATAAATGTGCCACTAGATGGCGTAAGTTCACGTTTCCGTTTTCAGCAATATCTGCGGGACTAAACCCCGATTGAAAAAAGTTATTTTTCGGTCAGATATTATTTTCACTGTGAAAACCGCTGGTGTGTATTTTATTTCAAAAATAATGCAGAATTTCGCCGCTAGGAGCGCAAGTGTTTAGCTGGTTTTCTCAATATCTCTGCTTTTAAATTTGCGATTTAAAAAATTCTTTTAATACAAGATGCCCTTTATACCTTATGGAACACTTTATGTTTGTGTTTGAGGAGTTTTGTAGTTCACAGTTCTGTCGCTAGGTAGTGCTTGTGTACTTCTGTTTGCAGCTGTACATCCGCTTCTAAAAGCCCTATTGAGATTTTTTTTTTGCTGTATGCTATTTGCTACAATAAAGATGGGAAGCATTATCCTCTTTGAATAAAGCACAGCTTTCCCGCAGAGGTCAAAACCTTTTTCTTCCTGTCTCTGCTTCCGGGAGACGTATTCGAAAAGAGTTATTTTTGCTTTACCTTTTGCCATGAAGAATACTTTTCGCCTGTTTTCAACTTTTCCATTATGCAATATTCTATTTCTAGAACTCGTAGAATTATAGCATGCTTCTTTCTGTATTTCTTCATTTAGCAATTCGACTTGAAATCGCTTTTCTCCGATACTTCCTTCTGCTATGAGAAACTATTTGTGCACCATTTGTTAATTTTTGTAACATATTTTTAGCCGTTGGTGGAAGTCAGTAGGTGCTTCTATTTCTGGATATTTTATCGATTATGGAAATCCGGTTGATTTGTTTCCCAATCGGTTACATTGACTTTGAATAACGTTGACATATTTTATTCGCCTCGGAAAGGATTCAAAAGATATGCTCATTACAACCGAAAATTTGGTGTAATTTTTCTTGTTATTTATGCATTTTGGTAACGTCGTTGACTTTAATAATAGCCCAATTGTTACTGTGAAAGGCATTTGTAATGAGCGACATTTATAACTGTATTGTGTTTATTCCTTGGAGCTGAGTGTACGGGATGAGACATAATTGTTCGGTTTATTCTTACTCGTAAATACTAGTTCTTTCCCTTCTCTGTAGGCAGTAACCCAGAATTAGAGATCGGAGTCTCCATCTGAACTTCAACTCTTGTGGTGATCGTTAAATTAAGATAAAACTGTGAACTTGCTTTAAAGTATTAAATCTGATTTGGCGTCTGTAATCAGATTGCTTTCGAGATGTTTATAGGTCATATCTTTATTACTGCGTAGTGTCAGTATTTTCGATTTGAATTAATGCTTCTCAAAAGTCAGTCTTACGTGGATATTTTTGCAGAAATTTTTGCTTCAAAATTTTCGGAAATGAATTAAATAAATTACTTTTGTGTTATCCTTCCGTACAATGAATTATACGAGTATTGAAATGCTTGCTTTGTACAGTTTTATTGATTGTTTATAATTGCGTTTATACTGATCATATAATGTCAGTTTTACATTAATGACAATGCAACTCGGTTAATTCTGGTGCAGTGTATCTGAATTATACATATTTTTACCAAAAAGTAAAGCAACTTGCTTGTCCAGTTTACAAATAACTGCCTACACACTTATTTCTTCTTGCACAGAATCCAGAGGAAATTATATTTGGAATGTTTTGTGAAGTTGATAATTTTTCGTGTGATCGATTTGATGGAAAGTTATGCGGCGGTAAGTATCATTAAAATACTTATTCTTAATGTTTGTGATTTAAAAGTTGGTTAGTTAAAAAAAAATTTTCATACAAAGAAAGAGAAAGTGACGATTCCGAACTATCTGGAGATCACTTATCGTGTGAATTACAAAGTAAGTACTACAGAAAAGTAGGTTCTACCTGAGTTGACTTTTTCATGACGATAAGATATGACATGTTTTTTTACAGTATCACAGGACTGAAAGCTATTTCTTGTACAGAAAAAACATCATTAGCAGTTTTTCTGCAAACTTCTTCGGTGTTTAAAAACCAGATACCAAGTCTCTTCTTTTTAGCAGTTATTATGCTTTACAGTTCAGGAATCTATCGCTCGAACATGTCTTCCTGATTTTTTCTGTACTCTGCATCTTTCCTTTCTTTGCCTTAACTTCCTTCATGTCTTCTACTATTTTTACCCCACTATCATTTTCTTGGTCTTTTTACCCCACTATTTCCTGGCACTTCCATTTCTATTGCTTTTCCAATTGGCTTTTCTTCTTCTTTTCACAGCACATGTCATCACGAGCAGAACTTCTTCTGAAGTGTGATGAAGAGATTTAAGTGGATTTGGTAATTGGAACCCCCAGTTTTTATGTTATACATCTTTCCCGACAGTAGTAAAGTAAATCCCATGTAAAACATTTCGATGTGACAAAAAGTAGGTTACGGAAGTTGTCAAAACCAATGTTGAAATTTGATTTTTTAAGCTGTCCCACGAAGTGAGGCAACAATAGCTAATTTCATTGTTACTCAACACTGTACTAAACTATCGCCGAACATTATTTCATTATGTTTTACATAAATGTAATAATATCTCATCGCAATCTGCGTAAATTACGAGAACCTCACGCTACATAAATGTAATAAGAGCCGTTACAAAAATGCATTTTCGATGCTATGAAAACGGTGCATCGTAGCAAAATTCGGCTTCTTGTCAACACCCCCAAGGGAGTTTGTTTGCTATTGATGAGAGCTTTAAAATTATAGCACGATGTGGCGTAATAACCTGTAGATATCCTAGACGAAAATTTACTGTTCCCCCTGACTAACACACTTGCGATTCAGCTTTTCTTTCTATCTTGAGGTCAGATTTTAGCTTGATGGATTTTCGTAGCTACATCGCATTTCATTGGTGTCAGGGTCGTTTCTTATGTTCGTCTAAAACTCTGAATGTATAATAATAATAGTAAATATTGTTTTAAAAATAAACAGTCAAATTACTATTTCCGCCGCTATAGTTTAGTAAATATTAACTTTTATGACTCACATATCTTCTTTCTTTGGCTTTACGACAATGGCATTCATTAATCCACTTTTCAAAGTACCGCTCAATGTCAGGAATTAGTAATTTTTTTATTGGTTGTTGTAACGATTTAATTCCACTCAGCATGTTCTGGACTGTGGCTATGTGTGATCGTCAGTGAAGCGAATAAATGCAATGTGTTTTACGTAAATAAATGTATACTCTCGAATCACTCGTTTTATTTCACACCCACAAAGATCTTGGCATGCGAAAGATACATAGCATGAATTATATACAAGGAGCACTAGGGTACTCTGTCGATTTTCTTTAGACAATAGTTGATCCTTGAGCTACGCAACAAAATGTACGTGAAACGAAGAATGTTGAGATTGGGACAAGAACTGCAAGTATTGTTTTGTAACAAACTGACAGGCGACTGTCCAGTAAAAATGAATTCCAATAAGAATGGCCTTATCGTCCCTTATGTCATCCTAGGGGGTCAAGTTTTTTCAAATGTTCAAAGTGGTTCCCTCCAGTTTAATAACGATTTCTGAGTGGCCTTTGGATTCTTGAATGTCAACGATTAGCTTGCTACTTGTCATCAGCGATAAAATTGAGGGAACCCTTAACAGCCCGCGATGTATCAATGATTTTTTAGAGGCAGGGGTGATACCCGTCCTTCAGAGCTGTCCTGGCGCTATATTCCAGCAGAACAATGCTCGGCCACATGTGGCCCGGAATGTCGAAGACCTCGTCCATGTACGGTAGATTCCGCTTCTTCCCTGGCCTGCATATTCGCCGGATATGTCCCCGATCGAACATGTCTGGGGCATTGTATCGCCAAGCGACTCGCCTGTCAAGCGCCTCCGCCAGTCACCGGAAATGAAATCTGGCCCCGCATAGAACCTCGCTATTTAATCAGCACGATATGAAAAAGCTCTTCCATTCAATGCCACGCCGCATAGAGTCTGTTATTATTGCTCGAGTTGGCTTCATACGATATTGAGTTTTGTAGCGAAAACATCTTGTCTAGCTTTACCAATGTAATCAGTTATCGCCTGCAACATGAGAAATCTGTATATAAATTTTATTTGAATAGCGCGATTCTTTCTTAGTGTTGCAATTTTCACGACCAGTAACGAGAATAAACTAAATTTACATAAGACGACAGGAACTCAAAAAGAATGTTAAATGAGAGGTATACGTCACAGACGAAATTATTTAATTCATTTAAATAATAACAGTAATGTATATTTACATGCACACATGATTTTTCATTTAAGAAAAAGAATGCCGGTCGAGTGGTCAGAGGTGTGCTCTTCTCGCCAACCGTCAAATTTGATCCCGGATGAGGCACAGGGGGTGACGGCTGTCCCTTTTCTGTCCTTTCTGTAGAACCAGTGGCCCTAAGTTTGGTACGGACGACTCCTTATAACCTTAAATGCTTACTGGAGTCGTAAAACACCCAAGCTAAAAAAGAAAAACAGAACAGTTTCTTAAAAGTTCCCAATGAATATTTTTTTTCATATTAGTATGTGCGGAACAAAGCTAAAAGGAGAAATACAATTTCTTAAACCAATATTCCGAGAAAAAAGACTGATGCTATATTCCATAATGAACGAAAATTCATGAAAGAATAGGCAAACATTTAAATGAGGAAAATACACTGCTCGCCACCCAAAATGCAACACCAAGAAGGACACGAGATAGCAAAGCCAGATTTACTGGACACATAACAACAGATACAAAGATGAAACGATTGAGCTTACAGGCCCGTGCGACTTGCGGAACACGCAGACATCAATAGTTCGTGTGGCCCCCGTGGCTGGCAATAACAGCCGCTACACGCCGCGGCATCGAACGAAAGAGGCTTTGGATGTGGGCTTGGGGTATGTCGGTCCAGGCTGCTTCCACACGTTGCCACAGTTCATAAGGCGTAGCCGCGAATGGTGCTTGCCGGGCCACTCGGTAGCCGATCAGCGATCAGACGTGTTCGATGGGCGACAAATCAGGAGAACAGGCGGGCCACGGCAGCAGTGACACCTAGTGGGCCGTGAAAAATTGTTGCACGATGCGTGCCACGTGCGGGCGCGCATAGTCCTGCTGAAACGTGGCCGCTGGTAGGTCTTGCAGGTAAGGAAGGACTACAGGCTCCAAAATGTCGGAGATGTAGCGGTGGCTGTTGAGTGTACCGGCGATGCGTACCAGAGGGGTGCGGGTATCATATCCAATTGCGCCCCAAACCATAACGCCAGGCGACGGACCGGTATGGCGATGCATAATGCAGGCGTCATACAGTCTCTCGCCGCGGTGCCACCACACGCGGATCCGACCATCGTGGTGTTGCAGGCAGAAGCGGGATTCGTCGGAGAAGACAATGTCTTGCCATTCCGTAGTCCAGGTGCGGTGTTCAAGGGACCACTGCCGCCGCACTCGCCGGTAGTGTAACGTCACTGGTAATCGGAGCAATGGGCGCCGTGCGACAAGTCCCCACTCCTGCAGACAACGTCGAACGGTACGTGCTGACACATGTTGTTGCGCAAGACACCCTAATTCCTGCGCTAACGTTTTTTTATTGGAGGTTTAACGACCACCGTGAGCAACGCAATGGGCTATAAGCAGTCGCCCGTCCCTACTTTAGGGTCACTGGTTCCAGGGAAGGGAGAGAACCAGTGCCATAAGACAAACACAACATCCATGCCTCACCGGGATTCGAACCCGGATCCCGTTCGGACGAATGATCAGAGGTAATCGCATCAGACCACTGCGCTACCTGGGCGGCACCGCTAACGTTCGTGATGTGGTGGTGCGAGCCGACAATGCCCGCCGCACAACATGCCGGTCCCCTCGTTCGGTGGTGTGCCGCGGCTGCGGCAATCGCTCACGTCGGACCGTCCGTCCCTCCTGCACCCACCGAATCCATACTCGCCTCACTGTGGCTGGATGTCGTCCCACACGGGCGCCGAGGTCTCGGTACGATAAACCGCTGTCGCGATAAGCCACTATTCGTCCTGTATCGAACTTCGAAACGTGCTGAAATGACTGCCGTACTTCTGCGACGAGGCATCAGGAAGCTTCCCACGCACAGGTCCGGCAGCACAACACACTTCCACTACTTACACTCCTCTTTCTGTGCATCCTTCTTATAGTGCTTCTCGGTGGCGTGCTGGGCGCACATGATTTGCATATGCCCTGCAATGCTAATCGTTTTCATGTCCTCTCGCGGGCGACGCATGTTGCGAATTTCAGACCAATCGGATGCTTCCTTCTTGGTGTTGCATTTTGTGTGGCCAGCAGTGTAGTTACTTTAAACATTTTTTATGTAATAAACAGTAGTTTGTACTGGAGTATGAAAGATATTATTAGCTCATGAAATTTTTACAGGCCCAGAAAGAGGAATCTGCAGGAGTGGTTGCATTTGCAATCATGGCTGGACTGGAGTTGATTGTGGATGTTTTGATTCAGATGCCCCTTGTGTAGCACCAGATAATGGCGTAAGTTTCGTTTTATTACTTTTTTCTCGTTTTCACACAATATGCCTTTCTCAGACTTCTGGAGTTTATTTTAAACAAATTACTTCTTGATTCCATCGTACTAAAGATGTGTAAGTAATCAGTGGAAAAGGTCTGAGTGAACTGACAGTTGAGCATTCCAGTGAGGCCAGAAAATATAACGATCATTTTCGTATAATTTTTAAAAGCGTACTAACGATATGATACACAACGCTGGTCTCCTTTTCCAGTTATAGCACATCGCGGTTCATATCTATGTTTAATACGGTACTGTAGATTCCGGTTAATTGGGTCATCGGTTAATCGGGGCAGCCATTTATTTGGAACAATTCTTGAAGAATATCTGAAATGAGCTCTTTGGGATAAATCTTCCCATAATTGGGGCAGCCATTTATTTGGAACAATTCTTGAAGAATATCTGAAATGAGCTCTTTGGGATAAATCTTCCCATAATTGGGGCAGCCGTTTAACTGGGCCGAAGTGTTCTAGCCCCGATGTGCTCCAATTAACCCGAATCTTTTGCATGCTGGCCCTATGATGTTTTATGTTAAATTAATGCATGTCGTTTATATTATCTTGAACTACATGCCAATATCTTGAGCTGTTATACAATTTTAACTTTAGTACTAGCTAAAGTGAAAATATATCCTTTCCGATGACGTGAGGATGTTTGACTGATGATAATGAATATAATTGTGACATTCACTTCCTTCCGAGTTTTTCGAAACACACACTTCTTTGCTATGGTTTACCTGCCTTTTCATCGTAGTGTTCAGATGATTGGCAACCAAGTAAAAAATGAAGTGTGTGTGCGCAAAGTAACCATCACACATTATGCAACGAAGCAATGGATTCCATTACTTGGTTGTTGAATGCTGATTGTTCTGCATTCCGAAAATACCAGCCTCGTCTGAAACTTCAGCACTAGGTGATTGTCACTTTAGCTTTACTGTTAGCTTAAAACTTAATAGCAGAAATTGCTTCGTTTACAAGATAGGTCTCCCCCCTTCCCAATTTGGGGGCTCTGCGGTACCATTCATGTACCCCATAAATAGATCATTTCGCCTCTTATTAATACCCGTTGACTATGTGTACCTGTGTAACGTACTACAGAGGTGAAGCACGTGTCAAGACGACAAATCTGCAGCAACACATCCCGTCGGTGTAGCTTAGTCTGTTAGAGCAACTCACTCCAGGGCGAGGAGACGCGGATTGGATCCCAGTCAACGACAAATTCCTGTTATCGCACCTGTACACATTAAGTTTCGAGTAATCGAAGTTTTTAAATATCCTGATAGTCACCACTTGTTATGTTTTGTGGTATTTTCGTTGTGGTGTTGAAGTAGCTATTTAAAAGACTAGTGAGATTTGCTGATGTTAATTAAGTATTCTTACACATCATCTTATAAGCACTTTGTGAGAATTTTTACCTGAGTGGATTGAACCTTTTACTTGCTGCCACCAATCAGTCCAGTATGATTGTAAGGCCTGGACAGCCTTGGTCATTATCTCATTTTCAGAGGCATGGTGAAGGATACTTGCAGTCTTTGACAGAAGATGATTCACTTAAACAATAAAACAACTTCAATTAAATTCTGGATGCGTTGATTATTTACATTGATGGTGGAAATACACTGGTTGGAGTTATCTCCGGTGTGTTAATGGCAGTTAACACCTTACTTGTTAGAGTTCTTAGATTGATATCCTTTTGTTGTGCATGAAGTTACACAGGCCGTTACATCCGCATAGGCATATACGTGTTGCAATCACTTCACACTACAGTCGGTGACAAAATATTAGCTACTGAAACACGGGGAGTTATCTTCTGGAGTTATATTTTATCTACTTATTTTAGATTTCTAGACAGCAGCCTAATACCTCAGTAGTTAAAAAAGATCGACCACTAACTTCTGCTAGTGACAAATTATGCTGGCGACCCAACCGCCGCTGAGCGCCCAAACTTTTAGTTCTCCTGGTTCAGACGAAACTCCGACCTCATTTTCCATCGAAATCTATATGAGAAGTCCTGCCAAAATCTCCTATTTTGCGTCCCTCGACTTTCTCTCATGACCTTGGAGAGCGCACAACCAATCACAGGCTTGCATTCTGACCCCCTGGTCCAAAGGCATCCCGTGCTCTCCGCGTCCTGTCGCTCTTCCTGTGACAGAATCCAGATGCCCACTACTGTTGCTATGGCCTCTGTGAATTCTAAATTCTTAGAAACCCCCAACCTCTCCCTGATTGTTGTAACCTTGCCACAAAGATGGCTACAGTTTCTTCCTCCCTTCTGTTTTAATCCATAATGGTGTCCCATTAATAATGAATAAAGATTCGTGCTACAAATGACTGAATAAATAAGTTGCTGTAAATCGCGATGAGAATGACGTTTGCAGTGACAGTGGTCAAAGGTAACCTTTTAATCCAAATAACACTACAAGTTAAAATATATACAGTTAAAAACCACATTAGAACTTTCGAACTCGCAACGTGTTTCAGATGTTCCGATGTTTACATCTGATGACAATCGTATCTGATGAGTTCGTCATCTGATGTAAAACGAGTTCGAAAGTGCTAATGTGGTTTTTAACTGTATATATTTTAACTTGTAGTGTCATTTGTATTAAAGATGTTAGCTTTGGCCACTGTCACCGCACACGTCATTCTCATCGTATTTTTCAGCAACTTATTTATTCAGGCGTCCCATTACCCAAGTTCTGAGTTTCTCCCTTTATTATTACAATTTTTTTTGAATTCAACATTACCACTGATTTTTCTTTCACTACTGGCAATTTTTTTCTTCTATTTTTTTCCTAAATCTCTCTACGTCAACACAGAAGTGAACCGCGATTTTTTAAACACCCTGTGTATACACTATACTGACAAACGTCACCGGACACCTAGAAGAGAAACACAACGTAGCATTTATTGACATATATTAGTACGGTTTCGGTCCACCTTTGGCCTTAATGCATGCACTGACCCTTCGAGACATGCTTTCGACAAGGTTTTGGAACACAGCGATAGGTATGCGCCTTCATTCAGTACATAATGCTGTCGCTAACTGTTGCTTAGTAGTAGGCCTTGGTTCCAAACTTCTTATGCAGCGCTCTAATTCATTCCATAGTTGCTCTATGGGATTAAGATCAGGGCTCTGTGCTGGCCAGTCCACACACGACACGGAATTATCGTCAAACCACGCCGTAACATTCCTTGATTTATGGCTCGGTGCATTATCCTGCTGGTACCAACAAGGCTCGGTTCCATAGTATGGCCACAAAGTTGGTAGAGCATAATTGTCCAGAATATCGAGGTAGACGTGCTGGTTAACGGGTTTGTCCACGATAACTAATGAGCCGGGACCATACCACGAACCCCCTCCCCCCACAGGAGTGCACTGCCAGCTCCAAACTTGACCGTGGGAACAGTACACTGTGGTAAATAGCGTTCCCCCGGCTACCGCCTAACCCACACACGGCCATCAGACTGATGGATCGTGCATCTAGATTCAGCAGTCCATAGGACCCGTTTCTATTAATCTACAGTCCACGATAAATGTTCTTTACACCAGGCTTAACGACGAGTAGCATTCGGAGTGGAGATGAAAGGCTTATGAGCAGCCGCACGACCACTGTAACCCATGGAATGAAGTTCTCTGCGAATGGTACGTGTACATACCGAGGTTCCAGCTTTTTTACTCACCTGTAGACTGAGGTCTTGTGCAGTACTCCGTCGATTAGCTGTAACGACTCTCCTGAGGCTTCGACGCCCTCTATCACTGAATTTCTTTGGTCTGCCGGTACGTTTTTGCTGCTTCAGGCACGCTATATTCCACTTATTCAGTACATCCAAAACAGTTGACTTGGGTATATTTAAACGCCTCTCGGTTTCTCTTATGGACAACCCACTAATATACACCCAACAATCTTTCCTTTCTCGAAGTTAGTTTTCTCCCGCCGCGACATTTTCACTCAACCTCACAGTGCAATATGATCGCGGTCAGCTGCAGGCTTGTTTCTATACCGTTTGCAACTGTACCGCACATCTTAACAACGCAGTGGATGCGTTCATTTGTTTTTAAAGGGGTCCGGTGACTTTTGTCAATATAGTGTACACACCGATATGCCAGTTTACCACACCGAGATGCCACTTGGCAACGTTACGTAAATGTCGTACTCCAACAGCCTGGTGTGCGGTATAAACCATGCAAACTAACTCGTACGGCATCAGTTAGCGTTCGACCGAGGATTGGAATGGACAAAACGAGTGACCTCTGAGACTTGGAGCATGGTATGGTAGAGCACGCCAGTCTGACAGCTTTGAACACTTTCCAAACACCCGTCCTCTTGTCTTTTTGGGAAAAAGCCCAGATATCATCTTGTGAACATTTCTTAAGTATTTCTAAATACCTTAATTTTTATTAAATGTTTTGTTAGATACTTTATCTCTCGGCCTTACTGCGCCTAGTGAATCGTTGACACATACATGTTTGGGCCATTTTGCATCCCAAAGCAAATTTAAGGTTGAGTGTAAGTTGCAACGTTTAAGCTTATTGTGTTTTAGAATGTGCATGTAAGTACTGTTGCCTTCTTCGGAAGGGATCTCTTGAACGTTTACAAAAATAAGAGGTAGAAAAGGGGAGGAGCAGTAACTGGCATACCCGTCAGCATGAAAACATTACGAATCAAGTTGGTTTCTGCTTGGTGTGCGGTACCCTAATGCGATACTGATGACCTAATTGACGTCATGGCTTGTCATCGTCAGGCTTGTATGAATTCTGAAGGTGGGTCAACTGCTTACTAAACAATCCTGAATGAAAGAGGAAATCTGTAAAGGGAAACAAAAATCCGTGCCGCCAATTTTCTTCACAGTAAATGGCCACGTAATGAGGTCATTTTTGCTTAGTACAGCAAAATATAAATATTCTCAACCCACAACAGGAGTCTCCTGGGCGTTCTCTTACCAGAAAAGTTCTTGGGAAAGATGTTCTTTTTCAAGAAACGTTCTTGCGAAAGATTGCGTTCTTTTACCAGCAAAGTTCTTTCGTGAAGTGCCAAAAGAATTCGTGATGACGTACGGATGCTTCAGCTGCAGCACACACATATGTAAATGCTGAAAAATTGTGTCCCAAAACACATATGTAGTGTACAAAAGCTAAGGGTAACAATCGACATATGCAGAGTTTTATATTAATACACAGTGCGGCAATTAAATAATGAGACTGAATTAAAAAAAACTGGAAAAGAAGGAAAACTTACGGGAATATATTTTCTTCGAAGTATATTTCTCCTACGTTAATGCAAGAAGTGGCACGATCAGCCAAGAAAGGAAGGTCTAGCAGAGGTCATCTTTTGGTCTGGAGTAAAGAGCTGATGTCACAGTTATTTGTATGTCTTCAACGTGTTAAAAAACCTTTTCTTTTACAGGCAGCTTTAATTTAGGGAATAGGAAGTAATCACACGGTGACAAATCTGGAGAATAGGGGGATGATTGAGAACACGCACTTGTTTTCGTGCCAGAAATTGCTGTACACTGACTGCTCTGTGTGAAAGTGCGTTATCGTGAAGACGTTTTTGTACTCCGGCCTGACGCGATATTTCCAAAATGGATATGTAAGCATTTCCAGTAACACTTGTACGTACCTTCAGGAATGAACTCGTGATACAGAATTCCCTTGCTATCGTAAAAGCACACAGCATTGTCTTGATTTTGACTTCTGTAACCTGATGTTTCCTTTTGATGACTGTGGCGACTTCCACTGGATGCTTCGTTTCACGATCATAACGAAAACCCCATGATCCGTCACCTGCCACAATGCTTTGGAGAAATTTTTGCATTGCTGTCTCCAGGATGTCTTATGCGTACTCCACTCGTACATGTTTCTGGTCGTCCGACAAAGCATGCGGAACAAAACTAGTACAGACTTTTTCTTCCCCAAAACGTGCACTAAAATTTGACGAATCGTCTCTTTACCAACACCGAGCTTATATTCCAGTATCCAAGGTCACACAACGATCGCTTTTTACCCTTTAGCTAACTTTCTCAATGAGTTCAGACGTGCGCATTGAAATCAGGCGTCCGGGCCTTCGTCATTTTCCAAATCTTCCCACCCATCCTTGAAACGTGCATACCATCGGAATATTTGTGCACGAGATAGGCAATTAGACCCATACACATCACGCAACAATTCAGGTATCTCAGATGTAGTTTTACAAACAGAACCGAATATTTGCTCTCTGCTCCATGACAGCGCAGTGACAATGTTCTTTCACCGAATGACGTCATGCACAGGATAGATTATTATCTATGCAATTCTCACGTAAACGCTGTTGCCACCGCATAGCTGATAAATGACTTAACAAAAAACATGCCTTCTCGATCCGTGTGTTTTATAGGGATTTAAAACAACAAGGTAGTAAAATCATGCAATGCATTGATTATGATACGCTTTCCAACATACCAGAAATCATAGGAAAATGTCTTGGTTTTGAGTGGACTAAACTATGGTATAACGTTAGAGGTTCACATACATGTATATCAAAATTAAATCTGTTTGTGCCCGTGTTATCTATTTCTATTGTCAAGAGCTACCACACATAAGCCGTTTTATGATTAAAAATCCCATTTAAATCGGGCAATTTCACGGAAGTTATCGTAGGAAAATAATGACTAACCAATCTCACGCATGCGCACTGCCCGCAATTGCTGACAAAAACAATTTTGGTGGAACTGCTTCCAAAGTCGTTACGGAACAACATATTGTATTTCGTCACAATCGAAGTATTTTTACCAAGTTATTAGTCAGGTTATGAGGATAATGACTGTGGAATAAATCTCGCTCCTATGCCTGACCTTTGATCTCATTTTGATTATATTAAACGCAAGTGGTTCAGTATACCTCCGGAACAACATACTAAAGTTTCGTCGCAAAAGAAGCATTTTTCGTCAAGTTATGAGGATAGTAGCTGTGGAATAAATCTCGCTCCTGTGCCCTGACCTTTGACCCCATTTCGATGATATTCAACAGAACCGATTCAGTGTACCTCGGGAACAACATCACACAGTTTTGTAGCAATCGAGGCATTTTTACGTAAGTTATGACGCATAAGGGCGATGGAATGGATTCCGCGCCTATGTACTGACCTTTGACCCCATTTCGCCCATTTTCAATAGCGTTCGTCCCCAGGTTGTTCTCTACTATATACTAACATTTCATCGAAATCGAACCATTTGCACGCAAGGAATTTTGCGGACAGACAGAAGGAAAGCTGGATCGTATACGCTTCTTCAACCTACGGTGGGAAAGCGTAAAAAAATCAGTCTCATTACTTAATTGCTGCACCGTGTACAAGTGTCACATAAGGGAAAAACTAATACAGCATACGTTAATGTCCAAATTTTTTACGCTTTCCAACCGTAGGTTGAAGAAGCATATATGCCCCAGCTTTGTCCATCTGTCTGTCTGTCCGCACGATAACTCGAGTACAAATGGTTCGATTTCGATGACATTTTAGTATGTGGTAGGGGACAACCTGTGGACGAACCCTATTGAAAATGGGCGAAATGGGGTCAAATATCAGGACATAGGAGCGGGATACATTCCATCGGCCTTATGCTTCATAACTTACGTAAAAATGCTTCGATTGCGACAAACATTTATCATGTTGTTCCGGAGGTATACTGAACCAATTCTGTTCAATATCATGGAAATGAGGTCAAAGGTCAGGGCACAGGAACGAGATTTATTCCACAGCCATTATCCTCATAACTTGAGTTATAACTTGAGTTATAACTTGAGTAATGATTTCTGCTATGTTGGAAAGCGTATCATAATCAATGCATTGCATGATTTTACTAACTTGTTGTTTTAGCACATTGCAACTACTGATACGATTCCATTAAAGTTGACCAAAACATGTGTGTAAAATAAAAGAGTGAGTTATCAAATAACATTTCACCGACCGTGATTTTAACTATTTAATCTTATTTTTCTATTTATCTCGTTTGATATATCCCGATTTCTCAAAGAGCCAATTCAAAGGTAATTTAGAAATGAAAGACTTCGTTCTTATAAATTTTCGCATAATATTAGCCGTTAACGAGGAAATTGTAAATTAAGTAACTGCTGCCTGCATTACGGCCGCCATTATAAAAACATAGATGCCAAATATTTTTCTGAACTTTTTTTAAGGTCTACTCAAGATAAATATATTTTCCTGAAAGTAAGGAATATGGGAATAAACGTTTTATCTCTCCCAAAAGAAAATATTTACTAGACCATATTCTTCTAATTCGCGTTAGGCGTTTATATGTATTGGACAACTCTCTGCATTATGTTATTCTCGCGGTTATACACCAGCTCCTTCTCAGTGTTGCAGTTTCCGTGTTGAGTGGTGTAACAAAAATATTTCTTATTAAATTATTCATTTCATTTTTCGCTGAAAGTTCAACGTTTTTCAGAACGAACAGGACGGTACATCATATTCAGGTCTATTGTGCATTAAAGTAAAGTTGTTTATTGGAGCCAATTTGATAATTTGTATTCACTTGAGTTATATATTCTAAGTTCAGATCAAAAGTAACCGGTGATTTTTTCTTCAGAAAATCTGCAGTGGAAATGGTGACTGTGTATGCGGCAAATGCAAATGCTATGACAATTCTCATGGACGCTACTCCGGAATGTTTTGTGAAACATGTCCAGTAAGTTCCTACTCTTTTTCATTGCTAGTATACATTTGGTGAGAGAAATCATAATATTTAATTTAAAAAAAATCCTACTAGTATTCATTATCAAGGCTTTTGCAAGGTACTGAAGTATTTCACTTTCGGTCAGGGCTTCAATTCAACGAGAACGGCATTTCAAAATCTGCGATATGAAAAATTCACACTTTTTTACGCTTTCCAACCGTAGGTTGAAGAAGCGTATATGCTCCAGCTTTGTCCGTCTGTCTGTCTCCACGCTAACTCTCCTGAAAATCGTTCAATTTCGATGAAATGTTAGTATGTGGTAGGGAACCACTTCGGGGCGAACCCTATTGAAAATGGTCGAAATGGGGTCAAAGGTCAGGACATAGGAGCGGGATCTATTCCATTGCCCTTATGCGTCGTAACTTGCGTAAAAATTGTTCGATGTCGATGAAATTTTAGTATGTGGTAAGAGACCACCTGAGGACGAATTGTATTGAAAATGGGCGAAATGGGGTCATAGGTCAGGACATAGGAGCGATATACATTCTGTTACAGTGGACACCCCCCCCCCCCCATCCTAAAACCTGAAGAAAACTTTAAAATTTGTCCGCCATGTCGCGTATTGTATGAGGCAGCTAGGAATCACAGTTCGGCAGGCTCACATGTTCTTTTACAGTTCAGTTTTTTTATTTATTTCTCATTTACGTTGTTTTTTCTTTCGGATGTTCTCTAAATTAATTAACAAAATTGCGGGATAATTGGGAAGTCGCTCCAATGCTCTTGAAGGCAAGAAACGCAATATTTTTGCCATTTTTGAATTATTTCTACCTGTGGGAAAAGGTAGCACTCAATGGTTGCTCTGGAAATTGATAAGAGCAAAGCGATAGGCCCAGAAGAGGACTTCTAGATTTCTTTGATTAGGGGCCGATGTTACGACCCACCCCCGCCATTAATTTAGTAATTAATGGGCGTGGTTGATGTGTGAAATTAATTAAATATTAATTGTTCGAGGCTTGATTGGAGTTTAAAAGTGTAAACAGCAGATAAAGTTTTATCTGGGGGTTTGGAAAGAAAAGAGGCGACGAATTCTCTCTCTGGCTGGGTGGTCTCAGAATAGCTCTGTTAGGTCATAAATATCAGGGCGCAGCTGACGGGAAACTAAGCAACACGGAATGGTACCTTTCGAAGAGGGGTCCACTTGAGTAAATGAATGAAGATGGGGACAAAAGGTTTAGCGAATAATCGTAAATTAGTCGATTGTTTGGGGCATTTTCGAGAACAATTGCTCTCTGTGTGGTCCGTGCAGAAAAATAAGAGTTCGCACTTGGCATGAAAATAAGGAAGAAAGTTTAGTTGTCTGTGCGCTCTCCGATGTGAAAGGCTGGATGCCTTGGATCTGCAAAAAATGAATTGGGAAAAATGAAGCAGCAAACCTCCCCGCATTTGGTAAGAAATGGAGACAACTCGAGGCAGCTGGAGATGCCAGTTTGCCATAAAGACAGCAGAATGCCTAAATCCGCGGGATAAAGCAGAAATTTCTAGGCTGGAGCGTAATGGAACTCAGCGACTGTTTGGCCTAATGAAAGCCAAGTTACAGGGGAATTAAGAAGTCTGCGAGTGGACAGTGGTCATTCCAATGAGAAGCGAAGCCAAGCAAAGTCGGGTTCGGATGCCAACCACTGCAGTGTGGAATCGTCACCCCCATTCATCCCCTACTGTGAAGGAAGTGAAGAGATGCGCTTGTCTTACGGGGTGAAGCGAGGCCCCATGTGTGCGTGTGTGTGGTCGCGTAAGCAGCGAAGCCACTACGTGTAAGTGCGGCGGGATAAAAACATGTCGAAAGAAAAATATGAGCGTAAGAGCGGTGGCTTCGATACCTAACAAATATACAGGTGAAATGTTGAGTTGCCGATATACGCTTAAGGTAAAAGCACGTCTGATTTCGCTCGGCCGAGAAAATTAATCTTGGAAACCGCAACATCAGATGTGAGAGGGCCTATTTTGCTTAACGCCCACCTTCAAATCGTCACGAGAATAGATCAGTGTGCACTCTAATCATTGCAACAAAGTGCGGCGTGATATTACCATTTTTAATTGTGTGCTTCATTTACATCAAGCGTCAAAGTGAAGTGTTGAATCATCGGTGCTGCCACATGGTGCAAGTGTCTGTGTGTGTGTGTGTTTTTTTTTGTCGTGTGATATTATGTGATGCACAACGGATTTGCACAGCAAAGTCATGAAACTGTAAGTAGATGAATATTTCCTTTTTCTTTCTTCGCACATCTGCGAACTTGTGCCATCCCGACACCCAAAGCTGCATGGACATAGATGCAGTAATGCTGAGTGACTGAACCTCAGAGGAAATACCTGCACATACAGATTTCAATTTCTTACAGGGCCCATTTCCTGATTACTTTTTTTACATGAATAAGGGAGAGGGTGTGGCCACAAATTCCGCTGGGCGGGACAGTTTCTTTTAACTTTGGTTCAGGACCAACGTCAGCGGGGCAGGGTTCTGCATGTGCATGCTTATTAGATTTAGTTAATTAACTTTGGCAGTATTTCGCACCTATAATCTTATACCGCAAATTAACGTGCTTGTGTATTTTGTGTCGCGAGTATTTTTAATGTGATCGTTTGCATATAATTTTTTTCATTCTCTAAGCAATTGTATATGAATATCACCTGCAGCTCTATTTAGTGTGTAAACGAGTAGTATCTCTTGTTCAGATAGTCCGGTGGAGACTCAGTCGGCTGCGTTATCCGACAGTAAAGTGTGACACCGTATGCTGCCCTCATAAGAGGGGCAATTGTCTATGCGCCTAGAGAGCGCCGTATCTGTTTAAATCTCGCAGAACGTTATTAAATGTTGTGTTGTGTATTTGAGAATCATGTGTTATTTGCGAAAGTGAGTGTTGTACTGGCTGGTTGGGGATTGAATGTACCGGAGTAAGATCCGGACCACTACACTCAATCACGAATTGGTGATTGCGGGTGAACCTCATCACAACTCTGATCCCAAAGTATCATTTTTTTTTTTTAGATTATTTTATTTTTTATTTGTTGTTGTTATTTTGTTCACAAGGTGGATTCACCCAAGCCTTATGCTTCGGGTCATTCTTCAACTTTTCATTTTTTATGTTCTGGTGTGAATCTTTGAGTGCAGCAGTGCACCTGAGATTCTCACCTGGTGCCGTGGCCAACTAAATTGTACTTCAGGTCTCAAGCACCGTTACCGGCAGACTCGGCAGGAACACTGCTAGTGCCGTGTAACATTAATGATGCCGTTGTCCCAGGATCGATACCTATATTTTGCAGCTAGCGGAACAACACTCATGTTCGTAAAATAAGTGCGAATTGACTGCCATTACTATTTTTATTTAGTTTTGTTCGGTGCGAATTTTGTATAATTTAGCATTAAGTAAGCCTTAAGCTGTTTTCTAAGAACTGCCATAATTTTAGTGGGTAAGAAAAACAAAATGGCTAACACAAAAAAATCGTCATCTGCGAGTCACATGGATTCAGATGATTCTGGTGGTCACTCTGACGGAGAACATGTGAGCACTGGGGCTGCAATTGTTCCGGAAGAGAGTACACCTGTTACAAGTACAGCGGGTACATCACAGCTGAGACAAACAGCTTTAGCCGCACCTATGGTTTACGGTGAGCAAATAGCGGGATGCATAAACATGTTGAGGCTATTTACAGGCACTGATCCGCTGTATCGTGCTAAACACTTTTTTCAGGATGTCGAAAGTGTAGCGATGGTGGGTAGATGGAGTGAGCAAACTAAACTCGCGATTGCAAAATCTAAATTTCGGGAGAGAGCTGCTGAATTTCTATCTGATAGCGATGAGCTGAGGGCAGAAACCGAACCCTTTGCAGCGCGAACCCGCATGATTGTGGATCCCTTACGAGTGCAGGGAAGCCAGGTCAAAAGTCCTCCAATCATTTCGCGGGCGTAGGAGCATCGAACGTGAGAGATCTGTGGAACTCGTGGATTCTCGAAGCTATGCCTCATATTTAAACTTTCTTTCCGCATATCTCGACGGGTAGCAATGAACGTGTGATGAAATCCTTAAACTTTCCTTCCGCTCTCAGGGCACTTAAATCCGGAATTAGGTGCCTTGCGACGGTGGGAAAGGGTTGAGTGTTTACAGTTAAAAAAAAAAAAAATAGAATGATTGGATGAATAAACTTCATCCAGTCACCCCTTTTTTTTTTCATGGGGGATGGAATGTTACAGTGGACACCCCCCCCCCCCATCCTAAAACCTGAAGAAAACTTTAAAATTTGTCCGCCATGTCGCGTATTGTATGAGGCAGCTAGGAATCACAGTTCGGCAGGCTCACATGTTCTTTTACAGTTCAGTTTTTTTTATTTATTTCTCATTTACGTTGTTTTTTCTTTCGGATGTTCTCTAAATTAATTAACAAAATTGCGGGATAATTGGGAAGTCGCTCCAATGCTCTTGAAGGCAAGAAACGCAATATTTTTGCCATTTTTTGAATTATTTCTACCTGTGGGAAAAGGTAGCACTCAATGGTTGCTCTGGAAATTGATAAGAGCAAAGCGATAGGCCCAGAAGAGGACTTCTAGATTTCTTGATTAGGGGCCGATGTTACGACCCACCCCCGCCATTAATTTAGTAATTAATGGGCGTGGTTGATGTGTGAAATTAATTAAGTATTAATTGTTCGAGGCTTGATTGGAGTTTAAAAGTGTAAACAGCAGATAAAGTTTTATCTGGGGGTTTGGAAAAGAAAAGAGGCGACGAATTCTCTCTCTGGCTGGGTGGTCTCAGAATAGCTCTGTTAGGTCATAAATATCAGGGCGCAGCTGACGGGAAACTAAGCAACACGGAATGGTACCTTTCGAAGAGGGGTCCACTTGAGTAAATGAATGAAGATGGGGACAAAAGGTTTAGCGAATAATCGTAAATTAGTCGATTGTTTGGGGCATTTTCGAGAACAATTGCTCTCTGTGTGGTCCGTGCAGAAAAATAAGAGTTCGCACTTGGCATGAAAATAAGGAAGAAAGTTTAGTTGTCTGTGCGCTCTCCGATGTGAAAGGCTGGATGCCTTGGATCTGCAAAAAAAAATGAATTGGGAAAAATGAAGCAGCAAACCTCCCCGCATTTGGTAAGAAATGGAGACAACTCGAGGCAGCTGGAGATGCCAGTTTGCCATAAAGACAGCAGAATGCCTAAATCCGCGGGATAAAGCAGAAATTTCTAGGCTGGAGCGTAATGGAACTCAGCGACTGTTTGGCCTAATGAAAGCCAAGTTACAGGGGAATTAAGAAGTCTGCGAGTGGACAGTGGTCATTCCAATGAGAAGCGAAGCCAAGCAAAGTCGGGTTCGGATGCCAACCACTGCAGTGTGGAATCGTCACCCCCATTCATCCCCTACTGTGAAGGAAGTGAAGAGATGCGCTTGTCTTACGGGGTGAAGCGAGGCCCCATGTGTGCGTGTGTGTGGTCGCGTAAGCAGCGAAGCCACTACGTGTAAGTGCGACGGGATAAAAACATGTCGAAAGAAAAATATGAGCGTAAGAGCGGTGGCTTCGATACCTAACAAATATACAGGTGAAATGTTGAGTTGCCGATATACGCTTAAGGTAAAAGCACGTCTGATTTCGCTCGGCCGAGAAAATTAATCTTGGAAACCGCAACATCAGATGTGAGAGGGCCTATTTTGCTTAACGCCCACCTTCAAATCGTCACGAGAATAGATCAGTGTGCACTCTAATCATTGCAACAAAGTGCGGCGTGATATTACCATTTTTAATTGTGTGCTTCATTTACATCAAGCGTCAAAGTGAAGTGTTGAATCATCGGTGCTGCCACATGGTGCAAGTGTCTGTGTGTGTGTGTGTTTTTTTTGTCGTGTGATATTATGTGATGCACAACGGATTTGCACAGCAAAGTCATGAAACTGTAAGTAGATGAATATTTCCTTTTTCTTTCTTCGCACATCTGCGAACTTGTGCCATCCCGACACCCAAAGCTGCATGGACATAGATGCAGTAATGCTGAGTGACTGAACCTCAGAGGAAATACCTGCACATACAGATTTCAATTTCTTACAGGGCCCATTTCCTGATTACTTTTTTTTTTACATGAATAAGGGAGAGGGTGTGGCCACAAATTCCGCTGGGCGGGACAGTTTCTTTTAACTTTGGTTCAGGACCAACGTCAGCGGGGCAGGGTTCTGCATGTGCATGCTTATTAGATTTAGTTAATTAACTTTGGCAGTATTTCGCACCTATAATCTTATACCGCAAATTAACGTGCTTGTGTATTTTGTGTCGCGAGTATTTTTAATGTGATCGTTTGCATATAATTTTTTTTTCATTCTCTAAGCAATTGTATATGAATATCACCTGCAGCTCTATTTAGTGTGTAAACGAGTAGTATCTCTTGTTCAGATAGTCCGGTGGAGACTCAGTCGGCTGCGTTATCCGACAGTAAAGTGTGACACCGTATGCTGCTCTCATAAGAGGGGCAATTGTCTATGCGCCTAGAGAGCGCCGTATCTGTTTAAATCTCGCAGAACGTTATTAAATGTTGTGTTGTGTATTTGAGAATCATGTGTTATTTGCGAAAGTGAGTGTTGTACTGGCTGGTTGGGGATTGAATGTACCGGAGTAAGATCCGGACCACTACACTCAATCACGAATTGGTGATTGCGGGTGAACTCATCACAACTCTGATCCCAAAGTATCATTTTTTTTTTTAGATTATTTTATTTTTTATTTGTTGTTGTTATTTTGTTCACAAGGTGGATTCACCCAAGCCTTATGCTTCGGGTCATTCTTCAACTTTTCATTTTTATGTTCTGGTGTGAATCTTTGAGTGCAGCAGTGCACCTGAGATTCTCACCTGGTGCCGTGGCCAACTAAATTGTACTTCAGGTCTCAAGCACCGTTACCGGCAGACTCGGCAGGAACACTGCTAGTGCCGTGTAACAATTCCATTGCCCTTATCGTTCATAACTTGCGTAAAAATTGTTCGATATCGATTAAATGTTAGTATGTGGTAGGGGACCACCTTGGAATGAGTTCTGTTAAAAATGGACGAAATGGGGTCAAAGATCAGGACATAGGAGTTGGATCCATTCCATTGCCCTTATGCGTCACAACTTGCATAAAAAATTTTCGATTTCGATGAAATTTTAGTACATGGTAGGAGACCACCTGAGGACAAATTATATTGAAAATGAGCGATATGGTGTCATAGGTCAGGACATAGGAGCGAGATCCATTCCATTGCCCTTATGAGTCATAAGTTACGTAAAAATGCCTTGATTGCGACAAAACTGTATGATGTTGTTCCCGAGGTACACTGAATCGGTTCTGTTGAATATCATCGAAATGGGGTCAAAGGTCCTGACACAGGAGCTAGATTTATTCCACAGCTATTATCCTAATAACTTGACTAAAAAATGTTTCTATTGCGACAAAACTTTAGTATGTTGTTCCGGAGGTATACTGAACCGGTTCTATTGAATATCATCGAAATGTGGTCAAAGGTCAGGACACAGGAGCGAGATTTATTCCACAGCCGTTATTAAATAACTTGAGTAATGATTTCTGGTATGTTGGAAAGCGTATCATAATCAATGCATTGCATGATTTTACTAACTTGTTTTTATTTGTTGCGAGTGAACTGAATTATGAGGTTTCTTGTTCATGAATGCTTACATTTGTATGCGTTATTTGGTTGAGTGTTTGTTCTAATAAATACTTTCAGCTGCTAAAAACTGAAATTTCCTTGATGCATAACTACAGGAAATTTAAAAAATATACTGTATATATTTGTGATTAGGGAAGGAATTAATATTATTAAGTAGGCACAATAAATAAATCAGAACGACATAAGTAACAGCAAGCATGGAGAAAGATTCACGTTGTTCCAGATCTCTGATGTAAAACGTGTAAAAGGCATTATTTTTCTGGTTCAAATAATTAAGTTTCTTGGCTTTAGTGGCTACCTTTTATTTTAAATATAACGTTTGCTTCTTCATTATTTTATAGCTTTGACATATTACTGTCTTTAAAATGTTTTCCCGTCTTTTCCGCATCTGTATACAGTACCAGCTTCAAAGTTTTCTTGTTAGCGAATGCCTTTCCAGATTACTTTTTTTAGCAATCGTCAAAATTCTAGTGAGTGAGTACAATTCTATTTTCTTCTCTCAGCGTATGATTTGTATCTGAGCAAGCTTTCACCATGATTTACACAATAATGAACTCCAAAATACTCTTCGTAATATGCCCCCGTCCGACATCTTGATCCGCTGAATGTGGCTCCGTGGTTCTCGCATACATCGCAAGCATACGTTCAACAGAGCAGATAGCCACTCTAGTAGTCCCTCGTATGTTATCTGTAGCCCACACGAATAGAACGAACTCAAAAATTTACATGAGGAAAGAAACTAAAAATGAAAGTTAAATTAGAATATATGTCAAACCCCTGAAAAACCATGCTTGTGTTTTCAGATAACTATATGTTTTTATTTGCCTAGTTTTGCAGTTTTTTTACATTTGGGTTTTCCATTTCAGACATGCCCGACGAAGTGTGAGGAATACAAGAACTGTGTAGAGTGTCAGATCTTTCCGGGTGATTCCAGTATACCTCCTGAAGAATGTTACTCCTGTCCTTTTATTTCTATTGCAGTAAATAAAGTGGAAGGTACTGTAATGTTTTTGTGATTACAGAACTCCTTATCAAGCAAAGAGAAGCAAGTAAATTAATAAATAAATAATAATGATTACACTGTCCAACACACATTTAGGCAGCATGTTCAAAGCAAACAGTTCTGAATTTGCTTGTAACACTTACTGGTCATCCATGCAACACCTCTCAGAAAACTTGAAAATTCCATCGCCCTGGAGCAGGAATCGAACCCTCATCTCGCGATTTCCGTTCGAGTGTGCTAATCGTTACACCACCCAGGACAGATGGGAGTTGGGTCAAAACGCTATGAGGAAGCAAAGAAGCTTCGTCTAGCGAAAATCTGAGGATGTTCAGATTCCTAAGCAAAGTTTGCTTAGTTCAGTTGCTTCGAACTTCACTGTCTTGGGTGGTGTAACGGTTAACATACTCTAACGGAAACCGGAAGATGCAGTTTCGATTCCCACCCCAGGGCGATGAAATTTTAAAGTTTTCTGAGAAGTGTTACATGCATGACCAGTAGTAAGTGTTACAAGGAAATTCAGAATTTATATTCTGTTTGCTTTGAATATTCTATCGATTTCCCATGTATTATGAAGAATATTTATTCCTTTATTGACACATTTTGGTGCCTTAAAAGTTAGACCTATCCGTGGATATAATTGGAGCGCTGATTCCAAAAAGGGGCACCAGTTTTTCCCTATCAGCTGTAGTTTTGGAGATACGGCATATCCATCTTATATGCTGATTCAACCAGTCCGTCAAAATTCGGCATCCTTAATCGCATAACCTGCTATTTTTGATAATATTTTGACAAATATTGATGCTATTGTATTACATACTATTAAAACAATCATATATTACCAAATCAATTTATTTCAACCGACCCCCTAAGAAATGGGTTGAACTAAACACTTTACTAAGTCAGTTTGATAGACCCATTTCCCACAGAAGACCTCTGACGTCTGTGCGGAATACTAGGTTTTTGTCCTTAGAGAAGAAGGGCAGCAAATCCTTTTCTCTGCTACGATAAAACGTAATCTTGGTTCCAGAATGAAGTAATTTTTTTCATTCAGCCTGGAGCCCAGCAATTCAGAAGACTCCTTTGACAGGTTCAGATTCTTGATGAGTTCATTCAGTTCATTTTGGTTAAAGTGTTGAGCACTTGAAGTTCGTACAAAAAAATCACTGTCACTTTCTACACTTCTGTTATTTTGTACGTCATCAGACATGCGTGCGTCATCCTCTTGGAGCTCTGGTGGGTGGTTGAAAGATAGAAAATGTACCTCATTTGAGTGTGGATGAGGGTTGTCTTGCTGAATCTAGGTCAGAATATGTCCACTAGCTTCGATTTTTTCCATTGATACCTTTAATATTCGCAAGGCAAAAATAACAGTCATCAATGTTTTTTGGTTCCCTCCAAACCATTGGTACTCTAAATTTCAGGCAACTCCTCTTTCCATTTGTCCACTGCCGCAAATTCTCTGTTCAAGTTCTGCTTACGACATGGGGAGCCCACGGATTATCTAGGTCTGCAAGCTAGAAATCAAAGTAAGCAAGATATGTCTCTTCACAAACTCATAAATAGGTCTCCAACTTTCTTTTAGGGTGAACTCGCCACAAATGTAGCAAATTTGGATGGTTCAAGCAGCTTCTTTATGAAGAAGCCATGGCGTCTAGTCAATCTTCAAACTCACATAAATCACATTACATTCTCTAGTTGTGTAGTTATTCCCAAACTCACTAGCAAGTAGACCAACAGACATTGGCTTTATAATCATAAATCAAAATATTACATTCATATATATTGAAATGATTGTAATTTCGGTTCGCTTAATTGCCAGAGCAACACAACACACACTGCGTCCACATCTATCCGATTCTACTCGCCATTTGCCTATTTCTGTTCTTGGCGAGCTTTGCTTCACGGGACCGTAGCCAAAGTTGGCATACCTAAACACGCCAGGGAACCATGATGTTCCTTTATCTCCCTGAACAATCACTAATTAAAAATATACACTTTATTATATGTCTGCACATCAGCATTTAAGGTGGGTATGCCTTATCTCCAAAACTAGAGCTTATATGGCCAAACCAATGCCATTTTGGAATCAGCGCCACAAATATACCTCAAAATAGGTCTAACTTTCAAAGCACCAGAAAAAAAGATTTTGTTGGGCTGAGTTATTTCCACATATTTACATAATTGAATTACTACAGAGACGCATTTGGACGCCTACTAACTCCAGCATATTAATATTTCAGATACTTTATGATAATAATACAGTTCTACTGCTGCTGTAGCAACAAGCCAAACAGTAAATGTTCTTGCACTTGCTTGACTTACATTCACACTTCGTGTGATAGCAGAGCCGCCACAGTACTGCGGTATATTTTATTTGTTCATTTACTTTCCGTTGACCTTATTTTTTGTTTTTGTTTTTGGCGTTACAGTTACGTAATTTTTATTATCTTTCGAATTATATGGGGCAGAAGTTAATGAACTACAACTCTTGTAACCGTTTATGACTAACATTTATGTTGTATACTACATATTGGTTGGGTGATAATTATGTGTGATATATAAAACAGAATGTTTATCTATCTACACTTTATGGTTGATGCCTTTCGGAAGCTAATAGCGCAATGCTCCAATAGCGGACTTAGAACTTCGGAAAAGAAGAATTATAGCATGCACAAATTAACTCACCTTGAATAATGATGTCCTTTGATAAGAAAAAAACTATTTAATAAAATAACGCATATATGTTTATACAAGGTGTGCCAATGAAGTTCGATGAATGTACAGTAAAGATGAAAAACAGGTAATAAATATTTAAGAAAACTTAATTTATTGGTCTTCAAGATAATTCCTCCGGGGATACAACGCACCTTTGTCATCGTTCGTATAACTTCTGAAAGCTATGACTGAAGTCCTCCTGTGTTATCGTCTAAAACAGTGCCTCTCAAAGTGTGTGGTCCACGGGGAAATTTCAGAAGAAAATAAAGAATGTGAGAATCCCTCCTCTTAAATTTTGAGTGCATGCTTGACCCAAATATCCAGAGCTATCAGATAGAGCCATCAATCATTTTCCTTACAACTGTGAGTTTGGATTTTCGGATTTAGTTGAAATTAAGAGCAAGAAAAGAAATGATTAGATGCGGAATCTACTCTACTACTCAAACTAGCGGTCATCCAACCGGATATATATATAGCTTGATAAAAGATCGCAAACAGAAGCATCCTTCTCATAGATGCTATGATTATTATTGTAGTTATTATTTTTGTTATTAATTACTGAATCTTTACACGAGGACTTTCAGAATAGTATTAAAATCAAAAGAGAAAATCAAAGTATAATTTTCCATATCACGATTGTATATGATGTAACTTGAATTGTATGGAATTTTTTTTTTGCCGTGGGTCGAATTTAGGTTGGGGGAGGCGAATTTCGGAGAAGGTTTAAGCAATTTCGCATAAATATTACCTGTTATAAATCTTACTTTTTGGTGTTTCAGGGAGGGTTTAAATCCCCAAATACCCTCTCCCCTGACTACGCCCATGCTGTGACTACATTGCCATTTATTTAATTAACCGAGTGATCTCTTTTTCGTTATAATACAACTGAAAAAATAAAATCATAACTCACTAAACTCTTTCTTTCTTTCTTTATGAAATATAGGTACTCTAAAAATTACTTTGTTTCAGATAGCAGCCGACCGGTATTTTAGGCACCTTGTCGAAATTTTGGCGATTTTCTGCCTAAGGCCGGTGGCAATTGCTTACTGGTCCTATTTGGGGACGCTATTATTTTCAAGTAAACAACAACTGAAAATGTGCTGAAAACAAACTTAAAATTTACCAAAAGGAGCTACAATTAACTAAAAACTACACTATCTACCAACAAGTAATTGGACACCCCTGCAATCGACGATATCTGCGGTCCTGATACACGTGAAAGAAAATATTGTGTGGGAAAAACAACGCAACCAGTCGCATGCAAGATGCCACGCAGTTCGGAGCTCTCTGATTTCGAGAAAGGTGTAATCGTCGGGTATCACAGAAATGGCCGATCCATACTATAACGAAGTAAATTTCTCCGTCATTTTTGGTCTACGTCGGGATTCGAACCCGAGGCCCGCTTATTCCGGAACAAGTCGCTCTACCAACTGAGCTACGCAGACGCTTGTTCTGATTCCTATCTGCCTTTATGTCGTGTGCGTCCTGCTGGCAGGTACGTCACATCCCCCCCCCCCGAAAGAGGGCCGGGGGCATGGCCCACGGGTCAGTCGTGACCATGAATCATTGCAGGCAGCCATCCACTGAAGAACGTGCACTTGAGAACTCCCAGTCAATCTGCTGTGTGGAATGCAACATCACACATTTTTATTTTTCGAAGCGCTGGAGAAGGGATTCTCGGATTTTTCCTGTCTCGCGGTGTGGAAATAACATCACACCAATGCGAGATTTTGAACGGCCGGGTCATCCGGATAGTTCGGGCGCCATTATAACGAAGTAAATTTCTCCGTCATTTTTGGTCTACGCCGGGATTCGAACCCGAGGCCGCTTATTCCGGAACAAGTCGCTCTACCAACTGAGCTACGCAGACGTTTATTCTGATTCCTATCTGCCTTTATGTCGTGTGCGTCCTGCTGGCAGGTACGTCACAATACGTGACATATCCAGAGAGTTGAAGTACCCAAAATCGACAGTGGCCTACGTGATTGGCAAGTGGAAGATGAGAGCTGACTGTCGGAATGTGCCCTGACCCAGCAGAACCACAAAACTGGCAGTTAGAGACCGACGGGTGCTGGTCAGAGAAATTAGGAAGAATCGCACCAAATCGATGGGCCACATCCGCTTGGAGTTTCAACAGGCATCCGGGAGTGTTCTTTCGATGAATACCATCCGTAAGGAAGCCCATCTACTCGATTATCATGGACGTGCTACCGCCCACAAGTCTTTGATCACCAAGTCTAATAGCGCTGCTCGACTAACGTGGTGCAAAGAACGTCGACAGTGGACCGTTGAACAGTGGGAGCAGGTTCTCTGGAGCGAGGAATTAAGGTTCACCCTCTACCGTTCGGATGGCAGGGTCTGGTTTTGGCGTCTGCCTGGAGAACGCTTCCTGCCGGAATGTATTGTGCCAACTGTGAAGTTCGGCGGTGGTGGAATTATGCTATGGGAGTGTTTCTCCTGGTATGGCACGGGAGACTCAACGCCGAGACCTACTGCACCATTTTGGATGATCATGCGCTTCCTACGTTGTGACAGTTTTACGGGGTGGACCCATGTTACTTTCTGGACTACAATGCCACCTGTCATGTTGCGAGGTCCACCATGGCTCGGTATGGTGACAATGGGGTTAATCGAATGGACTGGCCTGCGCAGAACCCGGACCTTAACCCTATCCAGCACCTCTGGGACGAGTTGGAGCGTCGACTTAAGGGGTGCCCCCACCGTCCGAAATCGGTGAAGGAACTGACCTGTCTTCTCCAAGCCGAGTGGAAGAAAATGCCGCTAGCCGTCGTACAACGCTTGGTTGAGAGTATGCCCCAGAGGGTCGCAGCTGTAATTGCCGCTCGTGGAGGCTCCACCAACTATTGAAGGTGAATAAACTTCGTTTTCTTTTGCTATCACAGGTGTCCAATTACTTGTTGGTAGATAGTGTACATTTGAAGGGGTAAATCGAGCCGGAGCTCATAAGCCCGTCTAAAAATCCCATAAATCGGGGGATACTTTGGTTGTGTCTTTCCTTGAAGCGGGAGGGGTTCATCATGACCTGCCGATGAGAGAGTGATGATGACTGGTAGGTCCTAATACAGTATTATTAACCAGGGTTGGCAACCTAAGTTTCAGACAATGTTTCTTAATTTCAAATTTCTCCCGGGGAAGTTCCCCAGTCTCCCTTGCTTGGTGGTCTGCGATAAGTAAAGAAATGCTTGAAGTGGTCCATGAGCGAACAAAATTTGAGAAACTCTGGTCTAAAACTAGGTCGTTATGTTTGCTTGAATGTATCCGAAATGCTCGCAAATCTTTTCACTCGTAACGATTTCAGTCGGGCAAACAAAAATTTTCAGGAGGTGCCAGAACAGGCGAATACTTTGGGTGGTGCAACGTGGTAACGGCTCGCTTGGAATTCCAGAATTTGATGTGGTTTTTTGCTCAATCTTTGCCAGCTAAAAGAGTGCACTTACACCAGCTACTGCGGCTCGATCTCTTTGCGACTCGCTCTCTTTGCCACACCCTTTTTCACAGCTCCACGACACTTACGAACATGCTCGCTCTGCACTTGATTGCGTCGTGCAAATTATTTCACCTTTCACAATCTTTCTTTTTACAACAGCACTCATCGAACTTGACTAACATACCTTGTGAATACATATAGCGAGATATAGTAGAACTGATCTAATTTTCTGTTACGTATATAACCTATTTAGGTTTCCGTTCTTGTTTACTCTTTCTTGTGCAAATATTTAGTTATCAAGCCTAGGTAGGTAATTGGGATGCCCTACCTTCATTTTGTAATCTTGAAGGAGACACTAGTGTACTTTGTTATGGCCCATCATTCTCACACTCTTATCCATAGACTAACTCAGAGAAGAAAGCGATTATCCTGCAGAAGTATTTCAAAATTACGAATTATTTGAAGTAGTTTCAGTAAGGGAGTGTCTGACGCCAGGTTTAACACTGGCCATAAGAAATTAGAAGCTAAAAGATTTGAGTAAGTGAACTCGATAAGAAAGAAAGAAAGAAACAGATAGGCACAGAGAAAGAGAGATAATTCATTAATAATGTCTCATACACACTTATTTTTAAAGAAATAACGATTTACCAGTATTGTTTCACCTACGCACACCCTCGCACATGGGGGTTAAAATAATGGATAGATTTTTAAAAGGTTTATACCTAAGGATGAGATATCAATATCATTGCGCAGTAGACGAACAGTGACCAAATAAATTTAATAATTAATTGCGTAGGAAAACTGCTATGTGACATGTGTACATTCCAACTTTCAGAATGATCTTCATGTTGATTTATTGGCAAATGGGGTCTGCAAAAGACTGGTTATTTTTTTCTTTTTCTTTCTTTTTTTTTTTTTTCGTGAAAGCCAAAATTTTCAAAGGAAAATAGTTATCTGGTACAACACCCCTGGTTTGGTTTGAGGGTTTAACGACCACCGTGAGCAACTCATTGGGCTACTGTTTACAGTCGCCCCTCCCAAATTTAGAACTACTGGCTTTCCAGGGAAGGAAAAGAACCAGTGCCGTAAGACAAACACGACATCCATGCCTCAACGAGATTCGAACCCGGACCCATCTCGGACGAATTGACATGAGCCAGGGCTTAGACCTGCGCCAACGGGGCGGCGAACAACACCTCGTTTTGAACGTGGTTTAGTGCTACATTTAATCGTGAGCGAATTTTTAAAATTCTTTCACCTTTAAATTGTTAAAATCTATTCGCGATTGATTTAGTTTTAGAACGAGTATTTCTGCAGTTTTCTTTCATACAGGATCTAACAGAATTTTTTTTTATGAGGAAATTTATGAGGTGTTCCCCTGTAGGTACGTGTGTTTTTATAGACTAAAATTCGCAGCCTGGTTTAGGCATCCAAGTCCGTTTCTACCGGCTACACAAACATTCTGTAAAAAATCGGATATATGCTTGCATAAGAAACAGTATTCCTTATTTTTGCATACATGACCATCTAAAAACGGTGCTTCGTAGCACAGCTTCTACTCTTACCATCTGACCATAAAAAATGTGTTGTCGCTGATGTTGCGCGTAAAACACGTCTACATCACTTGACCTGAGCATGTGAGTCAAATTATCTGGAAGCAGGAGCCAAGGAATCGAAATAAAAATTGTCTCGGTCAACGCCATGTCTACGAGAGACTGAGTAGGCACTTTACCTTCTATTCACATGCACTGCTTCCATTATATCTTTCCGAAGCTACACGCTTTAAATCCCTCGCAGTTTCATGTTGCTGAACAGAAGATGCTGTACATGCCCAAGAAATACAAAGAGATATGCGTTAGTTTTTCTGACCTGCAGTTAATCCATGAAAACACTTGGAGCACTGATTCTCTTCAGTTACCCTTGATATCACGCATGTATTCAATCGCCACCTAAAACACACGCATAAAAACACACATTCGATGTCAGGGTATTTATCCCTTTATCTGCTTAAGTGAGAAATATGTTGGTCTTTCCTTGTCTGCTGTGAATTATCCGCACAAGACACGCAGGGTAGCATACAATGTCTGATTGTAATTGTTCTGTCCTCTCCTTGCATACACCCTTGGATATACGATCAGAGTTCAAAAGTGTACATTCTTTTCTATTGTTCTATCCTCACTTTGCATACACCCATGTATATATGATCAGAGTTCAAAAGTGTGCGCCCTTTTCTGTTGTCTTGTCCTCACCTTGCATACGCCCATGGATATACCATCAGAGTTCAAAAGTGTACATCCTTTTCGATTGTTATGTCCTCACCTTTGCATACACCCACGAATAAACCATCAGAGCTCAGAAGTGTACATCCTTTTTTGAGTGTTTTTGGCCTCGCCTATATTCCATAAATTATTGGACTGGTGTCTTTTCACTTTATTCGAACTTGGGACAGACAGAAATATTATACATCCTCACGACATTCTCTTACGAAAAGGTCAGATATGCAAAACTCTCCGGTTTTCCAAAGAGAATACTTCCCCTTTACATTTCCCGTCGGTTCTCCTCCAAGATGTCAACCAGTTCTAACATGTATAACGAAGTAAATTTCTCCGTCATTTTTATCCGCGCCAGGATTCGAACCCGGGTCCCCTCATTCCGGAATAAGTTGCTCTACCAATTGAGCTACGCGGACGTTTTATTCTGATTCCTATCTGCCTTTATGTCGTGTGCGTCCTTCTGGCAGGTACGTCACATCTCCTGGTACGTTACATCATCTCCCTCTTATTTTTTTTTTATTTTTTTTCTGAAGTGCTGGAGAAGGGATTCTCTTATTTTTCCTATCTCGCGGTGTGGAAATAACATCACACCATTGCGAGATTTTGAACGGTCAGGTCATCCGGATAGTTCGGGCGCCATTATAACGAAGTAAATTTCTCCGTCATTTTTATCCGCGCCAGGATTCGAACCCGGGTTCCCTCATTCCGGAATAAGTTGCTCTACCAATTGAGCTACGCGGACGTTTTATTCTGATTCCTATCTGCCTTTATGTCGTGTGCGTCCTTCTGGCAGGTACGTCACATCTCCTGGTACGTTACACATGCCTCCCGCGAAATAATGTGTCCTCCAAGCAGGGCCTCTGTGTCTTGATGCCGAAAAGAGCATGTTTCGAACAATTTTTGTAACGCATTTTCGTAACAATATTGTTTTGCGTTAGTACTGATTCAATATAAGAGTTTGTATTTCTTTTCAGTGAACGAATCTGAACAACTGTGTACAGTTAAGGATAACATAGGTTGCAAATTTACCTTCAAATATGTGGAACGCTCCGAAAGACCAGCTGTGTTTGTGGAGAAAACGAAAGGTAAATCCATAATGTTTTTCCCTCTCCATATCATATGGGCAAGACTGCTGTTTTGCCTACAAATAATGCAAGAAGTAAAGATTTTACCCGGAATTCTTTGATTGAGGGCAATGACGTATTTTTCAAAGATGACAAATTGGTGGAGTCTGTTCAGCATGGGCATTCGTGTCTGAAACCGTTAATTTTTAGACTGTTTGAAAAATCATTACGGCATTCATACACATGTGGAGAAACAAAATTTACAGAGATGAAGGAGGATGTAGAACCTAAGCTCATTGAGAGAGATAGAAGGGCGTTGACAAGGACAGTGAGCAAATGCACCCTACGGCGTCTTTTCCATAAACCATAGGACTCAAAGTGAACCACAACTTACTATTTACCAGCTATGTAGTTCGTCGGGAGCTGAAAAAAGGCACAATTTTAGGGAAGGCGTGGTACTGCCACACCCCTTGTTTGAAATGCCAGTGCTCCGAAGAAGGAGAAGTGGTGCAATGAGCATAATAACTTGGCATAACATAACTGGAAACTCAGTAAACCTTTTTGTTTCAGGCTTACTTTTCCCAGCAACCGGTAGGTCTTATGTCCTGAGAACAGCAAGATAACTGCACAATTTTGACTGTCTCCTACAAACAGTCAAACGTGAACAAGGATCAGTACTTGTCTATAGAGCGATGTAGGGCGTTCCTCAGATTCCATCCTTGCACTGCACGATAGAATTACCGACAATGAGTAGAAACCAAGCAGGTTAGAATAGATGGAGTAAGGATGACGTCACAAACTTGTCATCGTCATGTTTCGGTGGCTTGCCCTTACTCCATCTATTCTAAATTCCTTGGTAGAAACACGTTTTATATGACTATGTACATCACATGGTTTAGACATTGTTCCCCAAGAAGAATGCCATCATTTAACATAGTACTGCTCTTATGCATACTACGGGATGTTTCAAGTCGTCGTTACAGACTTGAAGACAAGGCTCATCACCTGCCAAATGGTTTGCACAATCGCCCGATACGAATATCATTGAGCCACTCTGGCAATTTTTGATAAAAAGGCGAGGTTACATCTTGCTACATCTTTCATGGGCTTTTATTAAACTTTTCTCAATGCAGAATGGTTTAAAGTAGCCCTAACGACTGTTCGGGTCCACCTTGTACTCCAAATTTGTTTCAAGCAAATAGTGACCCGATACTTCATTAAAAACACATATCGTTCTTTTCACTGCTGTTTTCATTATTTTATCTACCTGCTCTTCACATCATCTTCGCCACAATCTCTGAGGAAGGAAAGTTATAAGGAAAGCAGAGTATAGTTTATAATGACAAGCGTTACTTTCGTAGTAAGAAATACCACAATCAGGATCTAAACACACGAATAAATTGACTGACCGTTTGTTTAAGTAATGTTCACCAAATAAAAACCATTTTGGTCACACGTAAGGACAAATACACGGTCGAGTCACATTACTGTGACCACCAGCTAATATCTAGAGTAACCGCCATGTGCAGCGCGGACAGCAGCTAGACGGGCTGGGAGTGACTCAATAAGGTTCTGGAAGGTGTTCACTAGTATGTGGAGCCATGCTGACTGCAGTGCATCTGACAGCTGCTGGAGGGTGCTTGGTGGAGATCCATAGAGCCAACAACACAATCAAGGTGGTTCTACAGATGCTCAATTGGGTTAAAGTCTGGGGAATTAGGGGGCCAGGGAAGTACTTTGAAGTCTTCATCGTGCTCTTCCAACCACTCTTGGACATTTCTAGCTGTGTGACACGGAGCATTGTCGTTCTGAAAGATCCCATTTGCCCCGGGGAAGACAATTGGCATGTATGGTTGTACGTGGTCTGCAAGGATGGATTCATAACGAATTCGGTCCATAGTGCCTTCCACGGGTATAAGTGGGCCCAGGGAATGTCACGAAAACATTCCCCAGACCATAACGATGGCCCCACCAGATTGTGTTCTTCCAGCAATGGTTGAAGAGTGTTTATTCTCCGATGTTTCTCGCCTTATACGCCAACGTCCATCCGTTCGATGAAGCAGAAAACGTGACTCATCGGAGAAGGCAATCCTTTGCCAATCATCGGAGGTCCAATTCCTATACTGCTGTGCAAATGTAAGCCTTCTCTGCCGATGCACTTTCTTTTGCATAGGTGCAGTGACCATCCGTCTTGCATCGGAGCCTCATACGCAGCAGGGTTAGCTGAACTGTCGTTTTAGACACACTTCTGGTAGACCCGTAGTTCATTCGGCCAGTGAGTTGCTCCACTGTAGGTGTCGATCGGCCCTCACGCACCTTTGTATCCGACGTTCACCTGTCACATCAATGACACATGGTGCTCCGCAGTTTTCACGTCGCTTATTTGCAATGGTGCCATTTTTCCAATCACGATACACTTTAACCACATCAGCACGCGAACAGTTCACAAACTGCGCTGTTTGAGAAATACTTCCACTCTTGACCCGAAAGCCGATAATCATCCCTTTTTGCAAATCTGATAAATCGCTCCTTTTATCTGTGACAGCAACGAGGGATATGTTTTCAGAATGCCTACGGCACACCTTATATACCCTCCAAGCCAGCTCACGACACGTGCCTTGATTCATTGTCTACGCGCTGTTGACGTCAAAAGTAGGAGGTGGTCACAATAATGTGACTTGACTGTGGAACAGCATTGTTCGAACATAAATTTTGGGTTATCTAAGTTAACTACGGCTTTGTTACGATCTAGGTTTAAGCCCGAAGGCATGTTTCTGAAAGCGAAGTGCGATCTTCAACTTTGTTTTGGGCTTTGGAGCTGAGATTTTACTATGTGAGAGTTATTTAACTTCGTGAAGCTTAGATAAAGTCTAAATTCAAATATTTATTTCATATACAATTTAATCATATTGTAAGTTCTGTCACAAAGATATGCTTTAATGCTGGAAAAACAGGAAAATATTGGGTTTCACCTTTCATATAGATCTGTATGGACACTTCGTGAAGTGTACATGGAACGCAAAATTATTCAAATTAGCATCCCTTAGCCTTCAAACGACGCTGCCAGTCATCGCTGTTTTAAGTCGAAATCTGCAACTTCTCATCTTCAACCTCACTCTATAGGCTGTTAATATCAACAATTCTGGAAAAGCAAACTTTGCTCTCCAGAATGTCTCATCAAGAATATTGAGGTCTGGACTTGAGAATGGTCAATCGTTGTGGGAAATAAACCTGTTTTTCTGGAGCAAGAGTTGTGTGGTTATGGCCTTGTGAGAGGGTGTTGAGTACTGCTGGAAGATCCATTGTTGGTTGTTAAATATCGTCTGGCTGCTTGACTTTTTCTCTAAGACATTTTCTTTATTGACTTTGGTGCTTTTCTTTATTTCCCTTTCACAGCAATGCACCTCCGATAAATCATGAGGAGATACCCCAACATAACTATCATTGACGTCGGGTGATGATCACACTGGGCACAGGGAACAACATGGCGACATTCCTCACTGTTGTGGGCATTTACCCTGTCGTTCAACATATTGAACTACTAAATGAACAATTGCTTATCTTTGGTGGCGTACCGACGAAGAAGGTTTTATTACTCTGTCCAACCAGATTTTTGCTGATTAGACGTTAGCAGATGACCAGTCGTCCGACGGTAAGTTTTCCCACTTGCAGGTTTTCATACAACATCCTCGGCACTCTCATTTTTGAGATTTTCAGCTTTAATCCTTTTTGCGAATAGGATCTCTCTGAATTCGATCACAGATCTTCTTTGCGACTACTGGAGTTTGAACAGAACGAGGTTGGGCTGATCTCTCTCTGTAATGTATGGTGCCAGTTTTCTTATACCTATCAATTATTCGTTATATGAATATGAGGTCGATATTAAGTGGTTTCAGTAAGCTGAATATCGTACATACTGGTTGGCTGCATTTTTGCCACGTAATAACTTCAATAAAGTTTTTTTTAACGGACCACTCGATCTTAATCCACACTGAACAACTGTCTGCTAATGATGTCCGGCGTCATATGAACTAAGCCACGCTGGGGAATGTACGTCACATTTCACCCGCAGTGTTGGCACTGCGAAAAATCAGCTGATGAAATTTGTGACAGAACTTATGGCAAGGCTAGGTACAACATTAGCAGTGTTATCGCCAAACTGAAGCAGTTCGACTGCGCAATGGAAAAAGTAATCAATGCTTACTATATTCTATGATTTTTTTATTCTAAACTGAAAATCACGTGGCGGATTAGTCGCTAAACTGTTTTAGCATTGGCGTTCCGCTAAGCATCAAAATACACAAGCGGAAAGTGAAATAAGAACACCAAGAAGGAGACGTCTGATATCAACGAAATTTATACAGCATAATAACGGAATACAGAGGATAACGTGATCAAAACATTATGGCAAAATACAGCTGTATTTGCTGGTAAACTGAAAAATAACATTTCCATGTAACATGGTTAGTACGAGGTTGAACCGCCATGAACTGCGTCACACTGTGCAATTCTGGCATGGAGGCTGTCGTACAAATGTTGGATGTAAGTTTGGGGTATTGAGTTCCAAGCATCCTCACCCTGGACGCGTAAATCGGGGATGGTCGTGGCTGGTCGTGGAGACCGGATAAGTCGTTGTCCCATAAAATCCCACACGTGCTCAATGGGGGACAAATCCGGTGAACGTGCAGGCCATGGAAGTTGTCTCACGCCCTGAAGTGCATGTTGCGTTGCATGTACCGTGTGTGAGCGTGCGTTATCTTGCTGCAAAACACCGCGATGGACCGACCTTACAAATTGCACAACAACGGGCTAAATGATGTTGTTGATGTAGGAGGTGCTATTTAACGTACCCGGTACAAACACTAGTTGTGTACGGGAGTGATAACTGATCGCTCCCCACACCAGGAGACCAAGTGTAGGCCCTGTGTGTTGCTGGCGGATGCAAGAAGGGTGGAGACGCTCCCCTGTGCGTCTGCGAACACGCATACGGCCATCGGAGGCTCCCATGCAGAATCTGCTTCCATCGCTGAACACGACAGATCGCCATTGCGTTCTCCAGTGCAGACGTTGGCGACACCACTGCAGCCGTTCCTGACGGTGGGCTGGAGTCAGAGGTACACATGCCAGAGGCACACGTGCACGTAGTCCTGCATCCAGTAGACGGTTGCAGATTGTTCGCACAGTCACCTCAGGTGCAACGGCAGCTCGGATTTGCGTCGCAGTGGATGTTCTGCTTGACAATGCCGCTCTTCTTATGCGTCGATCGGTCCGCTGATCAGTCCGTCTGTGACTCCCGGTTCCACGTCTTCTCGTGTGGGAATATTCCTCGGACCATCTACGCCACCATTGTACCACTACCGATACTTCCCGTCCAATTCGCTCCGCAATACGACGATACGACCACCCGGCCTCACGGAGTCCGACAAAACGACCTCGCTCAAAGTCCGAGAACTGCTGAAATCGTACACGTCTTCCATGTCCAGGCATTGCAGCTTCTTCAGGGTCTTCGCACGTGTCCGTACGCCGACGACTGATTACATTCACTTCGCCGTACTCCTTAAATACCACCGACGATAATTTGCATATTATGCCGTGCTGTGGCTTAAGCGCTCACCGGTTGGTCCCGAAATTAACATCACACCTACGTAAACTCGACCCCATTAACATATGTAAATTTCATGATCGTCCGCCAATTCGTTCTTGGTGTTCTTTTTCACTTTCCGCCAGTGTAAATTCAAATTTCTTGAAACCTGCATGACTGAGTAAAATTTAACAATGCAGCCTGAGTAGGCTGTATAGAGGAAAATCACAATTTCGAGATAAAGCAAACGTTATTTAACTGCTTCAGTTTTCAACAAGTGGTAGAAATTTAATCGGCTTAAACACCTTAACTCGGGATTAGCGAAATGGGCTGAAACCAGCTCGAACGAATGCGTACATTTGCTGTCTACGAAGTAGACCGAACGCTGCTGGAACGAGCGGACCTACGCATTAAAAAGCGTTTATATCCCACCCTTAGTTTGTGGAATTCTAAAATTTGTCGGTGACAAGGACCGAGCTCGCGCCTCCTCGCTTCGGAGCCAATTGTACTAAACAACCAAACTACACCGACGGAATGTATCACTGCAGATTTATCATCTTGACACGTGCTTCACCTCTGTAGTACGTCACAAGCTTTGTTATTCAGATTGGTCATTTAGGGGGATGATCGACACGGATCCTTTCCGACTCATTAGCTGCTTTAAAAGGGCTGCAACAATGTCAAAGAAACTAAGAAAGAAGAGAGATGTTTGAGTCACTTGTTTCTACAGTGGCATGGTGTCCGTGTCAGCGGGTCCAGTCTTTCACCATCACAAGCCTTGGGTCATGGAGCAGAAAATAAAGCACTGGAAGCCCTTAGCACCATTGACAGGTTTATTGTCGGCGCTGCTGAAATGAGAGCGAAAAAGAAATTGTCTTCCGGTTTCCTAAAATCTGGACGCTGTGCGAACCTGTCTGTTTGGGAAGTACATAAAAATTTGGGCATCATTTGATTAAAGTTACATCGGTCGCTAGAAGGGTAAAGTGGTAAAAAATATTAGAATCCCTTCCGCCCAAATAAAAAAAATTCATCACAACAACTTCAAAGGTCCTTATGAAAATTCAAGCTTTCAAATTATAACACGGTGCAAATTTATTTGCCTAAAGCAGTAAAGTTCTGTAAATACGCACCTTAACCCTCTCTTTTACTGTTTCTATATTCAAAAATATGTACCCGCACATATGCGAATACTTTTTAATTTATTAGTATTATTACCTAAATAGCTTTTCATTTTTTTTATTTTCTAAGAATGCCCTAAGCCATGGAGTGTCATTAAAGTTGTTTTGGGAACGATGGCAGGAGTTTTCCTTGTAGCTCTACTATTATACTTCCTGGTTTGAAGACTTTTTCACCAAAGGTTTTCGAATTAGGAACTGTAACAAGAGACATTCAAGAAGAAAAAGGAAGGCAATCCAATAATATAGTGTAAGTATCAAACCTTAATTTTTAAGATGCTATTTCCTTACCATATATATTACCGGAAACGTGAGATCTGGCATTTTGAAATGCCAAAGAATTTCATACAGTGCTCGTACCTGTGTAGCAATGTGTGAAATATGTATTACTTAACACAGTTCCCAGTTATTTTACATAATGCTTGGTTCATATCTAAAAAAGTGTATCACGATATTTCCATTCATTTAAATATGCGTTCCTATTTATACCACCTTAATGGTCAAGGCGTCAGAGGTGCGGGTTCCTGGCTAATCATCCAAGTTAATCTTGGATGAGGGTTGGGTGATGCGTTTGTCCCGAGGTGCTGGTTCTGACCATTCCCTGGAACGAATAACCCTAAATTAGGAACGGGTGACTCCTTGAGTTATTAGATAATCACAAAGGTGTTGATGTTTTGAAGATTGATTTACGGGGTTTGTTAAGAAAAAGTATCAAGACCGGTTGCATAAGTTCTGAATCGCGCGACACAGCAGGAAGCGATTTGGCACATGTTGACCTTGGAACCTACCACGCATGTGCCGTGATTCACGTCTCCCCTGCTCTTCCGTTTTTCTCACAGCAGTGCTTTGTTCTTACGTATGTAAAGCTGTTCGTCTCATTTGTCCTGTCGAAAAAAATTGATCAACGAATTTGCATCAGATTTTGTCGAAAACTTGGCGAAACGTGCAAAGACACATACTTAAAGTTACAGAAAGTCTATAGGGGATTGCATGAGTCGTGAACACCCAAGTTTATGAGTGATATAAACGCTTTAAAGATAGTCGTGTAAGTGTTGAGAGTGTCGAACGGTCTGGCAGGCCCGCAACCCGCAGAAGTGTAAACAATGTCGAACTTGTGGGCACAGCTGTGATGGGAAATCGCCGAATCCCTATTCGTGAGTTATCTGAAGATTTCAACATTAGTTTTGGTTCAGTTCAGTCGACTATTATGGACGATTTAGGCATGAGATGCGTCTCATCTAAATTGGTGCCAAAATTGCTCTCAGCTGAGCAAACTGTTTCAGCTGCTAGTGACCTGCTTGAATGCGTCAAAAACTGGTGATGAATCATGGGTTAATCTGTATGACTCCGAAACTTAGGCCCAGTCTTCACAGTGGAAGATCCCAAACTTTCCAAGACCGAAAAAAATAGCACGACAGAGCCGCAGCCATGTTTAAACGATGCTGACTATTTTTTCAATCATGAGGAAATTCTGCATCATGAAAAAGCTCCAGTAGGCCAGAAAATCAGCAAGGAGTTCTACTGTCAAGTTTTGAGGCGTTTGACTGATGCAGTTCGTCGGAAAATCCCGGCATTTCATGAAAGTGTCAAGTGGAAAATTCACCATGACAACGTGCCTGCCCATGCATTGCAACTTGTGCAGCAGTTTCTTGCTACGCATCGCATTGAACAAGTACGACAGCCACCCTAATCGCTCGATCTCGCTTCCTGCGACTTTTTTCTCTTCCCAAATATCAAATACCACTTGAAAAGAAGAATATTTCAAGACATTGAGGAGATACAGCAGAATACGATGAAGCAGCTGTTCGCTATTTCTGAAGATGACTTTAAAAAATGCTTTAAGCAGTGGAAATAGCGCTGGGATAAGTGTGTGGCTTCGAAAGGGAACAATTTCGAAGGCGATTAAATTTCAAATCTGTAAGTCTTGTGCCTTTTTTTAATAAATCCAGTCTTGATACTTTTTGATCACACGTTGTGCCTTTACCAAATTACTTTTCGGATAAATATCTTATGTCTAACAACATGCAGAACGGCTGAGGTTCGCATGAATGAGAACAGCTTACGTTAAAATCCAATGGTTTATTTTTTCCAAATGTAGAAGTCACACGATTGTAGAATTTGATATGACATCAATAATATACAGCAGCAATCATAAATACGCTTTACTCTTTTGTAGTGTCCAGACAAAAATAAATGAATAAGCTGACGAGGGTATCAACACAATCTTACAAGCTCTCCTTACACTTTTTGCTCTCGACGACGTCTTATTTACTCTTTAACACACTTCAATGTGGGCCAGAATGTATGAGGAAATTGGTAGAGATGATAAGCCGTTTAGAAAGACAATCAAACGGAGAAGTAACAAAATTTACATAAGAATAGAAGCTCAAAAGGAAAGTTAGATTGGAGATGTACTTCAAGGTCTTTATCACTAAAGGAGTTCTGTTGCAAAGAACAGGGTTTTTTCAAAATAGTATAACTATACTAGTAATCCAAATTTCTTGGCGTAGAATAGAAAAATCAAAGTTTCTAAACTTTCGCACATCAACCAGATGGCTCTCTCAAGGGAGGTAGACAGCAAACTGGATAATAGAACACTTTAACAATTTAAACGCGGTGACTTGACTAGACAATAAATGAACAGATGCGAATGTAATTATTCATTTGCAGAAACGAGGCGTTATTATTTGACGAACTGGTTCTAAACTCGTGGAAATTCTAAAGAGATGATATCATTGTAAGCCTCACTGTTGGTTATGATCTCTAAGGTTTTGCAAATGGCAGTAGATTTAGGCGTGGAGTAGGAAGCTAATTTCTTGATATCATCCCACATAGGATCAGCGGACTTGAATTTGATTTCTCTGGACAGATCAGTGGTTACTTTTCCGTCTCTTGTGTCGCTTTTATGTTCGTTGAGTCTAATTCTAAACGAACGCTTGGTCATTTCGATGTAGTATCTCTTGGAGCCATCCGGATGTTTTAGTGGGATGGCATAAACACCTGCCTCGTTGAAAAGCGGGGGCTTGTCAACATTTTTCTTAAGTAGAGTATATAAAGATGCCGGAGACCTTGTGCCGACACCGAAGTTCATCCTGCTGAGCGCGTTCTTCAATTGATAGGTAACATTTGGTATGTAGAGAATGGAGCCTAAGTAACATAGTTGCGGCACTGAAGGATTAACAAGGCTGGATCCGGATTTTTCGATAAAATTTTGTATCTGGTTCGAGGTGTTTCCCGCCTCAGCGGCCAGTTCGGTTATGTTTTTTAGCTCGTATTCTCTAGAGTGAACATCGGAGGAGACGGCAAAGTCTCTTCTAATTTTAGAACGGAAGAATGCTGACTTGTAAGAATCAGGACAGAATGAACTACGGAGCATCAGGTTGGGGACGGAGGTCAGTTTATAATAGACTTCTGTGCGAAGGCGGTGGCCAGGCGATTTGATCATAATGGCGTCCAGATAAGGTAAGGTACCATTGCGTTCAAGCTCCATAGTGAAATTGATCGTAGGGTGTATATAATTGGCTTTATCAAAGGAAAGCGGGAGGGTCTCCTGTCCTTGAGGCCATGTGAATAATATGTCGTCCGCATATCGTAGCCATGTAGTTAGGTAAGGTACCATTGCGTTCAAGCTTCATAGTAAAATTGATTGTAGTAACTGGACACCCCTGCAATCGACGATATCTACGGTCCTGATACACGTCACGGCCGCCGCCGTTAAATATCGTGTGGGAAACAACAACGCAACCAGTCGCATGCAAGATGCCAAGCAGTTCGGAGCTCTCTGATTTCGAGAAAGGTGTAATCGTCGGGTATCACAGAAATGGCCGATCCATACGTGACATATCCAGCGAGTTGAAGTACCCAAAATCGACAGTGGCCTACGTGATTGGCAAGTGGAAGATGAGAGGTGACTATCGAAATGTGCCCCGACCCCGCAGACCCACAAAACTGGGAGTTAGAGACTGACGGGTGCTGGCCAGAGAAATTCGGAAGAACCGCACCAAATCGATGGGCCACATCCGCGAGGAGTTTCAACAGGCATCCGGGAGTATTCTTTCGATGAATACCATCCGTAAGGAAGCCCATCTGCTCGGTTATCATGTCTAAAGGAAGCCCATCTGCTCGGTTATCACCAAGTCCAATAGTGCTGCTCGGCTGACGTGGTGCAAAGAACGTCGACTGTAGACCGTTGAACAGTGGAAGCAGGTTCTCTGAAGTGACGAATCAAGGTTCACCCTCTACCGTTCGAATGGCAGGGTCTGGGTTTGGCGTCTGCCTGGAGAACGCCTGCTGCCGGACTGTATTGTGCCAACTGTGAAGTTCGGCGGCGGTAGAATTATGCTATAGGGGTGTTTCTCCTGGTATGGCACGGGACCCTTGGTCGCAATTCCTGGTAGACTCAACGCCGAGACCTACTGCACCATTTTGGATGACCATGCGCTTCCTACGTTGTGGCAGTTTTACGGGGTGGACCCATGTTACTTTCAGGATGACAATGCCACCTGTCATGTTGCGAGGTCCACCATGGCCTGGTATGGTGACAATGGGGTTAATCGAATGAACTGTCCTGCACAGAGCCCGAACCTTAACCCTATTGAGCACCTCTGGGACGAGTTGGAGCGTCGACTTAACACACCGTCCGAAATCGGTGAAGGAACTGACTTGTCTTTTTCATGCCGAGTGGAAGAAAATACCGCTAGCTGTCGTACAACACCTGGTTGAGAGTATACCTCGGAGGGTCGCAGCTGTAATCGCCGCTCGCGGAGGCTCCACCAACTATTGAAGGTGAATAAACTTCGTTTTCCTTTGCTATCACAGGTGTCCAATTACTTGTTGGTAGATAGTGTATAATTGACTTTATCAAGGAAAAGCGTAAGCAGTTAATGCATGATGCGAAGAATGCTCATAGTTGCTCAAAAAGACTGAAGATGGGGAATTAAAAGTCAAGCTTATACACCCAGTAAAGCAAGGGAATAGTATATTTTTATTTAGCAGTTTAATGCATCAGACATCTCATCTTTTTGTTGTACTTTCCGTGAAAAGCGCTGTATTTGCTCTCGGTGGAAGAGATCGCATGTGCAAGTTTCGCGAGGCAAGATGTAAGGGTATTTAAAATAGTAAAACTATGTTAGCAATCATGGGCGCGCCAAGGGCATTTCCCGCCCCGTGTACGAGAATCTCTTTTTTTTTATTCGTTTTTACATCAAATAAATACCTTTAGCAACATTACTTTCTATTTCCCGTATATTAAGAGTTCTCATAAAAGAAAAGTGTTTCATATGAAACTAAAGGGGAAAAAAATCTGTAAAACTCTAGTTCAAATGACGCAGCGAATAATCCAAGAAGTCAACTTCTTCTCAGTAAATTTACACACGTCTTCTTTACCGGTACAAAAAGGTTTGTCATGTATGATGATAAACATATCACAGCTTTCCAATTGGGATATCATCCTCATCATCATTGTCAACCATTATCAATCCACTGCTAGATGAAGGTCTTCCCAACTTTCTGTCTTCAGCCTGTTTCCTCCGTGTTACTCCGGCATGATTTCGCATTTCATCCATCCATCTCCCATGTTGTCTTCCAGATGTCTTCCGGTCCCACACTCACCAATCCGCTTGGCCAACGTGGTGAGTTATGGCCAACCCACCCCCCTCAAGAATTTTGATGTACTGTATAATAATGAACATGACTGGCATCTCTTTAACTATTCTACCCGGAAAATCTCTCTTATGGGTACATATGCTTATACTTTGCATAAAACTAAAAGCAGAATTCAAAATAAATGGTTTTCGTATTAAATAAAAATATTTGTTCTATAAACTAAAGCTTCAAGAAAACACAAAAATATGAGTAGTTTCAGCTAAAATTGACTTTTGGAGCTTCTCTTTTTTGCTACAAACTTTTGGACAATGTCCAAATTGTCTAAGTCTGTAACTGTTTTGTTTTCAATACTAACGATACTTATATTTGAAAGTCGTTCCTGTTTCATATTTAATCAACATTTCACGATTTTAAGTTTGGAAAACAATCTTTCTCCGTATGCCACTGTTACAGACAGTAAAAATTTTAAAACAGGGTTTTGTGCACCTTATTACCGCTATCAATTCTGTGGAATGGAAAAGGGGGCATTGTAATTTTAAAGACCGTTTTGCATATAAAGCTTAACAGCAAGAAAAAGAAAGATGTTTATTTTTTAGCAGTGTAAAACCCACAAAATCCAAAAAAAAAAAAAAAAAAAAAAAAATTTCGTTTGGCCTAACATGGGAAATGTGTCCGCCCCCTCCAACCGTATTTTGCTACAGGCATCGTCAAAAATATTCTTAAAGCTACTGAATTGTTTGGAAACACATTAATGATTCATTTAAAAATATGTAATCTAAAGCACTTTATGGGTTCATCTAATGAATAACTTAAGTCCAAAGAATTTCAATTTAATCACACAAGTCTGAAGCAATTATATCGTTGTTTCAAAAAATAGGAAAGTTATTTTCGTTTTTATTTCTTCTGATCAATATCTCATCCGTATTTGGTACCGAAAATTCCTTCTCCCCCCCTTTTTTCTTACGCGGTCTGACCAATTCGACAGTTGGAAATTCTGTTTTACAATATATTTCCTCGGCATTTGTTTTATCTTCAGCTAACATGACTTTAAAACCTCCACTTGTTCTACATTCTTTTAAACAGCCATTTACTTGTTTTAGCATTTCTATTATGGTTGGTATAACTAAAACAGATTTCGGCATTAATTTGCTACTAACATTGATTTTTGAAGAAAGAGTGTGCCAAATCTTTAAATCTTTCTGGAACAAATAATTTTTTTTATTCTTTTTTCTAAGAAAGATTGGTTAAATTTAGTATATCACTGTCTCTAAAAGATTCGTTAAAGCGTTCATATAATGTATTGTGGATTACATCTAAATTGTACCCGAGTCCTCGTTACCCTTATTGTATCGATCATATTTCCCCACCTTATTCCAGAGCACGGTTTTACGGTCAACGCTGAGAGCTCCTTCTTTAAAATTTGCCAATGGTAAGGTAATTCAGAAAAGAAAGCATGTACAGTATTCCTTGAACAATGCTGAGAATGTTCACAATTTCTAGAGAAATGTTTTCGTAGTGATTTACGACAAGATGTATAGTAAGAGCCGCTCAAAGTACATAAGATGCATAAGGGTTTTATGTCGAAAAATTATGTTTTTTGAAGTCCATTGTGTTTTCCTTCATGTTGGCCCCACTGTCATAGAGCCTGGCTACGCATATCATGAATGCTGAAATCTTCAAGATTTAAAAAAAAAAAAAATTAGAAATAGAATTGTTATTCCCTTTGCCCACGGTATCAGTTACTGGACAGAACAATAAAAATAATTCTCTGATTTCAGATCGTTTTCTATTGAAATATATAATCAATAATTTTTACTAAAAAACATCAACGTGCCACATAGAATTACGATTTCTAAAGCGTTTTCTTAACTTCCTCCACGTCACTGATATTAATTTATCAACCGTAACATTTGATTGCGGTGACCTGCCGCCCCCAGATTCTTACGCCCGTTGAACCCCTGTTTATTTGGCGCGTCCCTGTTAGCAATCCCAATTTGTTGGCGTAAAGACAGAAATCAACGTTTCCAAGTTACCCTTATTGTATCGATCATATTTCCCAACCTTATTCCAGAGCACGGTTTTACGGTCAACGCTGGGAGCTCTTTCTTTAAAATTTGCCAATGGTAAGGAAAATCAGAAAAGAAAGCATATATTGAAAGCACATCAACCACATGGCTTTTCAAAGAAAGTAAACAGCAAACTGAATTATAGAAAGCTTCAACAATTTGAACGCGGTCATTTGACTAGACAATAAACACGAATAGACTCGTATTGCCAACCAACATGACGCGTGTTGTGTTTGAGTGAAAATTACATTTTCGCTTATTTGTTTATTGTCTAGTCAAGTCACCGCGTTCAAATTGTTGAAGCGTTATATTATTCAATTTGCAGTCTACCTTCCTGTAAAACACCATCTGATTGATGTCCGAAAGTTTGAAAACGTTGATTTCTACTTTTATACCAGTAAATTCAGTTTCATAATACAGTTTTACTATTTTAAGTATGCACAGTTCCTCTTTATTAATTATAACTTCCCGGTTATTAGTATATCTGTTGCGCTGTAAAGCAATTTTGTTCAATTTTGCTGTCAGCGGAAGCACAAAGCCCGTAAAAGAAAGTAACTAATATCAAGTGAATGTATGGTAGTTCCTAGTAAAATATGAAAAAAAAATAAACGTATACCTAAAATAAACTGAATAAGTTTATATTAACATAAAAAAAAATCACGGGAATACAGTTTTCAAGATTTTGTAAGGTTCTGGGAGTACCTCTTGGGGTTTGCTACTTCTCTACTTACACTATTAAAAGATCTAAAGGAATAATGGTTCGTGGAAGGAAATTATAGAAGGTTTCTGGTAAACCATTAAAAGTTTGAAATTAAAAAAATACTTTTATAACATTACGATGTAATTATAGATATTAAAGGGCATGTTAAATAAAAGTTAAAATCATAAAAGAATGCTAACCAGTAAAATATTAACAAAAATAATGTTAAATATGGTAATACCCCGTAAAATATTTGAAAAACATAAATATACCTAAATAAGTTCAAATGAATTAAAACATACAAAAATGTAAGTATTCAAGTAATAATGAAATAATAGGAGTATATTATTCCTTTTTACTTGGATACTTAAATATATTTTTGTTCCATTTGCTCTATTTTGTTCATTTGCCGAATGTATTTTTTGTTCAATTTTGCTGTCAGCGGAAGCACAAAGCCCGTAAATGAAAGGAACTAATATGAAGTCAATGTATGGTAGTTCCGAGTAAAATATTAAAATACACCACATGTAATAGGAATATATTATTTCTTTATACTTGATTACTTAAATATATTTTTGTTCCTGTATTTGCCAATATATTTTTTTTTCATTTGACGAATATATTTTTGTTCAATTTTGCTGTCAGCGGAAGCACAAAGCCCGTAAAAAAATGTAACTAATATGGAGTCAATGTGTGACAGTTCCTAGTAAAATATGAAAAAAAAAATAAACATATGTCTAAAATAAATTGAATGAGTAGAGATTAACAACTAAAATCACAGGAATATATTTTCAAAATTTTGTACGGTTCCTTGAGTACCTCTTAAGGTTGGCCACTTTTTTACTTACACTATTGAAAGAACTAAATGAATAATGGTTCCTGCAAGGAAAACGTAGGTTTCTGGTAAACCATTAAAAATTTGAAATTAAAAAAATACTTTTATAACATTACGATGTAATTATAGATATTTTTTATTGGAGGTTTAACGACCACCGTGAGCAACTCAATGGGCTATAAGCAGTCGCCCGTCCCTAATTTAGGGTCACTGATTCCAGGGAAGGGAGAGAGCCAGTGCCGTAAGACAAACACAACACCCATGCCTGACCGGGATTAGAACCCGGACCCCTTACGGACGAATGATCATAGGCCAACGCCTTAGACCACTGCGCCACTGGGGCGGCAATTATAGATATTAAAGCGCATGCTAAATAAAAGTTAAAATCATAAAAGAATGCTAACCAGTAAAATATTAACAAAAATAATATTAAATATGATAATACCCTGTAAAATATTAGAAAAACATAAATATACCTAAATAAGTTCAAATGAATTAAAACATACAAATGTAAGTATTCAAGTAATAATGAAATAATAGGAGTATATTATTCCTTTTCACTTGAATACTTAAATATATTTTTGTTCCATTTGCTTTATTTTGTTCATTTGCCGAATGTATTTTTTGTTCAATTTTGCTGTCAGCGGAAGCACAAAGCCCGTAAATGAAAGGAACTAATATGAAGTCAGTATATGGTAGTTCCTAGTAAAGTATTAAAATACACAACATGTAATAGAAATATATTATTTCTTTACACTTGATTACTTAAATATGTTTTTGTTCCTGTATTTGCCAATATATTATTTTAATACTTTACTAGGAACTACCATATACTGACTTCATATTAGTTCCTTTCATTTACGGGCTTTGTGCTTCCGCTGACAGCAAAATTGAACAAAAAATACATTCGGCAAATGAACAAAATAAAGCAAATGGAACAAAAATATATTTAAGGTCCTTTCCGCTGCGGGTGCCGCGGAAAGGACCTCAGGTACGAACGCTCGATCCACTAAATACCCGCCGTGCGTCGGATGGGCACGTTAAGCCGTCGGACCCCGGGTACTGGCCCCCGGTAATAAATAAGGGCGTTTTCCTCCCCCTTTCTACTTCGCTTCCGTGTCACTTTCCTATCGGGCACTCTAGCCCAAATCTCCTAGCTTCCTATTTCTAAGTGTTGTTTAAAACCTGGGGTCAGACACTCCCTTCCTAAACTCCTCTACATGTGATATGATGATAAGTTAAAATGAATTAAAAAATACAAATGTAAGTATTCAAGTGAAAAAGAAATAATACGAATATGTTATTTCTCTTTACTTGAATACTTAAATATATTTTTGTTCAATTTCCTGTATTTTGTTCATTTGCCGAATGTATATTTCTTCAATTTTGCTGTCAGCGGAAGCACAAAGCCCGTAAAAGAAAGGAACAAATATAAAGTCAATGTATGGCAGTTCCTAATAAAATGTGAAAAAAAATTAAACATATGTCTAAAACTGAAAAAGTAGATATTAAGATAAAAAAATTACAAGAATATGTTTTTCAATAATTTCTAAGGTTCCGTGCGTACCTCTTAGCGGTGGTTACTTCTTTACTTACACTATTGAAAGATCTAAATGAATAATGGTTCGTGGAAAGAAAATATAGAAGGTTTCTGGTAAACCATTAAAGATTTGAAATTTAAATAAATACTTTTATAACATTACGATTTAATTACAGATATTAAAGTGCATGTTAAGTAAAAGTTAATATCATAAAAGAATGATAAACAGTAAAATATTAACAAAAATAATATTAAATTTGATAATACCCAGTAAGATATTAGAAAAACATAAGTATAGATGAAATAAGTAAAAATGAATTAAAATATTATGATATATATATGTATTATTTTAATTCATTTTAACTTATTTCGGGTACTAACCTCCCGGTAATAAATAAGGGCGTCTACCTCCCCCTTTCTACTTCGCTTCCGTGTCACTTTCCTATCGGACACTCTCGCCCAAATCTCCTAGCTTCCTGCTTCTAAGGGTTGTTTAAGACCTGGGGTCAGACACTCCCTTCCTAAAATCCTCTACGTATGATCTGATCTGATCTGAATTAAAATATACAGATGTAAGTATTCAAGTGAAAAAAAATAATAGGAATGTATTATACAATATTTTTTAATGGATCCCAAAATTGTTTTTCAATGTGTTTACTGTCTCTTCCTGTTCTGACTTGTAATTAACCCTAACTATCTTTCTAAAAATATTATTTTTATGTGTATTTCATTTTCTCTATATTTTTATGAAACATTCTGTATGAACTTTTCCTTAGAGTCTTCTAAAAGGGTGTTTCTAGAAAAATTGCATATAACCTGATTCAGGAGGAAATTCCTGATCGGGTTCCCTCCCGCAAAGTGGAAGTGTGATTTCTGTTCGAAAGAACAGAAATAATGTATTTAATATATTTCGAAAAATGTTTTTTTTAAGGATCCTTAAAACGGTAATTATTTAATAAGCTTAATATTATAAAATAGTTAAACTAATTGAATTACAAATACGTTTTTTAGAATAAAAGTAAATTAAATGAATGAATTCAATGAAATAAGATGGGAAAATTGAATCCGTACCTATTCTGTATTAAACCATCATATTCGGCTTTTTGTAAAGTCCGATATGAGAAATAAAATAAAGAAATAGAAAGGAACTAATAATGTCAAGGCTATACATCCGGTCTGAATCTAATTATTGATTCAAGTTGATATACGTGATAAATAAGCAGCATTTCATGTGCTAGGAGGTCAGCAGACTCAGACATATATACTTTCATATCAAATAGATTTTTAGTTTTTGTTAATGAAAAACAAATGTTAGAAGCTAAGTGTAGCACTGTAATTGGAAACAGTTAGAAGAAATACAAGGGTACAGGAAATGTGCTGCTTCCCCGAGCATCTCAAATGTTCAGCTTCTAAAAGTGAAAGAACAGTTTACGATATGGTTATTATTTTTCTATGATAACGAGTTTTCAAGGACGTAAAATAGCGCGGTAATTATGGCAGACATCGCAATTTTATACTGGAAACAATGCTGCTGATCTTAGGAACAACGTGGGATGGCACGATCGACCCTTTGTGATAGACCATTAATCTGGTGTTAAACATCTATCATCCTTTGCAATACGAAAGAATCGAAGTACGAATTGCAACGGTCGACAGAATTTTTAAGGTCTTTGAAGCTGATACGAATTTTCAAATTTTAATTTGTTAAGATCTTTGGTTTCTCTGTGCATATAGAAATAAACAGACAGTGTTGGAAACAACAGGCACTGCTTTGAAAAATGCGACTAATTCACCGCACATTAAACGTTTATGGGTGATCCATAACACACTGCCGGAAAGTGAAAAAAGAACACCCAGAATGAAAGCCTGTAGGAACGTCATATTATAATATGTTAACTGTTAAGGACAACAGAAACTATGATCCAAGTTGGAATGTCATTGGATGAAATAATGACATCAGTGCGGACCACAACATGCAAAGGTACGCAACACGTATTTAAGAAGTGGGACCTGCAGAACCAAGTCATTCTTCTGGTGTCGGGTTGTTCAATGTTGGTTGAAGAAGCTCCCATGCCTGGACGACGCAGACGCGCAACACTTGTTCAGTTATCAGTGTTCGAGCGAGGCCGTTTAGTGGGTCTGCGGGAAGAAGGTTGGCCCTTCCGTCAAATTGTGGAACGAGTGAAACGAGAGGTATAGGCCGTGGTAAGATCGTGTCGTCGGTGGTCATAGGAGCATTCGCACACTCGCAGACATTGTATTGGACAACACAGAGTTATAGACGCACGAGAGGATCGGCGTATCAGGAGGGCGGCGTTGGCAGAGCGGACGGCTACGGCGTCACAAATTCGGTCCTCTGTCATACCAAGGGTGCCTACCAGAACGATACGGAATCGTTTGTTGATGCAGGACTACTGGCACGGTTACCACTGACCCCTGGTCACCGACAGACACGTTTCAGGTGGTGTCAAGAACGAGTTCATTTGAAGGAAGAATGACAGTCAGTGGTATTCAACGATAAAAGCCGATTCTGCTTGGGAGCATCTGACGGTCGTGCACAAGTCCGAAGGCGACAAGGTGAGCGGCTGCTGCCATCGTGCATCCACCAGCGACACACAGACCCCATCGCAGGCATCATGGTGTGGGGAGTAATAAGATATCAATCTCGTACGAGTCTGGTGTCTGTACGGGGTACACTGAATAGCAGTACGTACGTCAGCGACATCGTGCAGCCCGTCGTCCTGCCCTTTTTGAGTGCGATCCGCGATGCCATATTCTAGCAGGATAAAGCCCGCTCACACTCCGCCCGGGCAACTAAACATGCTCTTTAGGCTGTGCAACAACTCCCCCTTGGTTAGCACGGTCTCCATAATTGTCTCCTATCGAGCATGTCTGGGACTGGATTAGACAAAGACTCTTGCGCGGACCCCGGCAGGCAGCGACTATTGCTGAATTATGCGTCGGAGTTGAAAACGCATGGAATGCTATCCCCCAGCGTGATATCCAGTATTTGTACGACCGATTGCATGCCAGATTGGAAGCTTGTATTGCTGCTGGGTGAGGTGCAACACCTTATTTAAATGTTGCCTTCTGTACACTGTAACACGCATTAAAAAGTAAAATAAACGTTGAATCAGTTCACACGTGTGATAATTTTACTTTCTTAACAAGTTGTTGCTACGATATAAATCTCATAGATGCAGCTGCAATTTTTAGTGGTGTTATTTTTTCACATTCCGGCATTGTATAATTCTGGGATGTGAGAAACACCGCTTTTTTTGGGAAGTGGATGGAACACCGAAAAGAAGTCCCATACTGAGTGGACAATGAGAAGAAAAGCTCTTAAAATAGCGAGTTTCTCCATTTCCCCGCTGAAAGCGAGGCGACAGTGAAGAAAATGCAACGAAAACTTCTGGAACGACAAATGCCAATTAGAGAAAGATGACGACGGAATAGATAGCAGAAGTCTTATTTTTCATTTCGGAATTGAACCACCACCATGAGTAAATCTTTGGGCTATAAACAGTCCTCGTTTATAAATTAGGGCTATATTTAATTCTCAGTATTGAATTCATACACATTCTTTGAAAACAAAGACTAATTCATGTTTATTTTTCAGGTTGGCAGAAACTTTCAGGAACATTGTACAGGATACAAGCCTGGTAATCATACTTCTTTGGTAACGTATATACAAAGCATAACAATTAAGTAGCTACGCTGGTTTTGCAAAAAAAAGCGAGAGAGAAATATGTAAAGGAAAGGATATTTCATAATTTCCCTTTCGTGAATTTGGTCATTTTCAAAGGGCTCTTCTAGTTTTACACAATGCTCCAACGTCATCGTTTTGCCAACCCTATGGCGTCGTGGTCTAAGCGCTGGCTTTTGTGAACATTCGTCCGAAATGGGTGTGGATTCGAATCCCGGTAAGGCATGGATGTCGTGTTTGTCTTACGGTTCTGGTTGTCGCCCTTCTCTGGAAGTAGCGTCTCCAAATAAGGGAATGGCGACTGCTTATAGCCCTTTGAATTTCTCACAATGGTCGTTAAACCCCCAACTAAAAAAACGTAAGCAAAAAACCGTCATCGTTATGCTTTCAAACATTGTTGCATACTGTTTTCCGAAAACTTGTACGGCATTATCGCCTAAATGTAAGTTGCTATCTTTTGTGTACTTTCTCAATTTCGAAACGAGTAAAGTACGGTGCCTGTTTTAACTCTGGTAGTTGCTCTCATTCAAAATTGCCACACTGAAACAGATGCGCAATAAGTCTTCTTTAAACGCAAAACTGTGATTTCTCACAATATCTTTTCACAGATATTGTTTGTGTTAAGATCTTTTTTCATGCGAACTTTTAGACTGGCAACTGATGATCTTTGCTCAGCACCTAAATCCAATTTTCTGCATGTGAGCTGGTTGTTGGATTTTTGTAGACGAGCAAAATCACACACCAAAATGTTAGATTATGGGTTTAAAATAAAAAGGTTGAAGCATTAATTTCTCACTCATGTAAGGAGAAAACACCAAAGACACAATAGTGTTTCACGGAGTAGAACCCAAAAGTTCCCACACTGCGCCTGTGCGGCAAAAGTACGTGTATTGCATACGCACGGTTATTATTGGATTACATCATGACATGATCCCCCCTCACAGGGAAATTGGTTTCGTCCTTCTACGTCACGCGCTCGCTACGGTACATCCGGGAATTGTGAGCAACTTATTCAGTGTTTGGCGATTGATGCAAAATGGCGTTTTTTAAGCAGCGCGTTAAAATTAAGTTTCGCGTTCGTTTGGGCAAAAGACCAACAGAAACTTGCGAGATGCTGAAACACGTTTATGGCGAAAACACCCTTTTGCGATTATAAACATTACATTGGCATCGACACTTCAGAGAAAGCCGACAGGAGGTCGAAGACGACGAAGCAGAAATTCCGCGGAGATCGCAGTAAAGGTAAAATCATGCTAGAGGTCTTCTTCGATATTCAGGGTATTGTTCATCTTGAATTTATCCCTGAAGGACGCACTGTCAACAAGGAGCTCTATCAAGACATCATGCGACGTCTACGTCAGTCGATCTGCAAGAGGATGCCTCAACTGTGGGGTAATCAGTCGTGGGCACTGTTGCACGACAATGCACCGAAACACAGGTCCTCGTTCGTGAGTTTCTCCTCAAAACAAGAGCTGTTGCCCTTCTACATTCACCGTACACATCTGACTCGTCCCTTGCGATTTCCACCTCTTCCCTGGCATTGCAAAGAATGAGTTCCAGAAGTGCTTCGACGAACTCTACAGCCGCTGGAAGAAGTGTGTTGTTGCAAGACGGTATTATTTTGAAAGAGGATGTGCTTCAGCTTTGTAGCTCTAGCTATCTATGGACTTACGGACCAGTCCGGGAACTTTTGGTTTCTACATCGCATATACGATGTTAGACAGAATAATGTGAACACCACGCTCAGAGACGTGACTTTTAATAAAGCTGCGTACGTCGCAATACGCAAAAGTACCCACCACATTTTGGTTGTAATAGCTATGTTTAGAACCCCAAAGTCCTGTTTAAGTGCATGTAAAGTGTCTTGTTGCAAAATTTCTTTCAGGGTTACGACGAAATGAGCGACCTAACTGACTTCGAAAGAAGGCTAATTGTTGGTGGCAGGCTTATTGGTGTCTCCGTGATAACAGTCGCCAGGGTAGTGGGTGTATCGAAAGCTGCTGTGTCTAGCATCAAGACAGAATGTCGTGTTCGTGGCAAAACCTCGTCTGTGAAACACAAGAGCGGCCGGGAAGCGACCCTGACTGATAGAGAAGGAGAACATTCAAGAGGGTTGTTACCCGTAATAAGAAGACCACGACGCCGAAAATTAGTGCGGAGCTCAATCTGCATCTCCAGACTACAGTATCAACGAAAACAGTTTGCAGGGAACTGCATAAACAAGATATTCATGGCAAAGCTGCTATTGCAAAACATCTGGTGACCCGGGTGAATACACAACGGCGGCAGCAGTGGTGCCAACAGCACACAACGTTGACTGCCGATGCACGGAAGCGTGTAATGTGGTCGGATGAATCCACATTCCCACTATTACCACCGCAGGACGTATTTACATGTGGAGAACACCATCATAAGTGTACACCACAAACTGTCTGTTCCCAACAGTGCAGCATGGTGGGGGTTCTGTCATGCTCTGGGTGATCATATCGTGGTTTTCAGCAGGTCCCCTGATCACCTTGAAAGGACGGATGACTGGCAGGCTGTATGCAACTACAGTATTTTGGCCGGCAGTCCATCCAGTGGCTCATGCATTGTTTCCTGCAGGGGATGCCGTCCATTAAGATGATAACGCCCAAATTCACAGAGCTCGGAATGTCCAATCATGGTTTAATTAATATGAGCACGAACTTTCACACCTTCCATGGCCTCCCCAATAACCAGACTTAGACACCAACGAGCCACTGGGGTCTGTATTGGAAAACAGAGTACGATCCCGTTGTCCTCCTTCTGCATCTCTCAAGGACCTGGAGCAGTTTTTGCGTGAAGAATGGTGTAACATCCCACTAACCACCATTCAGGATTTGTATGCATCCATTCCAAGGAGGATTCAGGCCGTTTTGAATGCCAAAGGTGGTCCGACACCCTACTAGGTGCGTAAAACCTTTTCCTAGGTGTTCACATTATTCTGTCCAACCCCTGTACCTGATTTTGAAAAGCATGTGTTCGTTTTTATGAAATGTACTAACTCACTTTATGATCTTGTGTCTCGCTGTATATTCAATAGTTATTCACATTTTGACTTTTTTTTCAGAGTGAAAAATCTGTTGGTCCGCATATTTCAAATATCGTATAAACTGTAGAAAGGTGGTGACTTGAAGAAATATTCGTTTTCTTGAAAGTTCCAAACATTTTGTGATCCTAAAAACTTTAAATGTTTTTTCTTTCGCTGACATTTTGTATCAACTATTTAAATGTACTCTATGGAACGTTTGAAACATTTTTCAAGTCTCGATATATTACTGTTAAAGGGCTCTAAAGCTTTTCCTTGTGTTAACAATAATTGTGATTGTGAATAAACCAATGCAGTTGTGCTCTGAAAACCATGTCTATTATACTTCCAAATAGATCTTGTGTGTTACAACATCCTTTCAGACGTTTTTCAAATATTTGACAACCCTAGAATTATATTACAATGATGAAATTCTGTTTTATGGCTTCCTGATATTTTGTTTTAGTATCAAATTTATTTTAATACTTGTCTTCATAATTAGTACACCCTCGCATATATTTTTAAAACAAGAAAAACTGCATATATGTCACATTTATAAAACAACATGCATTGAGTGATCACTAAATAATGACCACCTACCAAATACTTCGTATATTCTCCTTTCGCCCTCAGTACAGCAGCTATCCGACGTGGCATCGATTCAATAACATGCCGGAAGTAGTTGGAAGGTATGACTAACCAAGCTGTGTGTCATGCGGCCTTTTATGAAGATATGGAGGTGATTGGTGTATCCATACGCCTGATATACTGTTCCATATTGTCCCACAATCGCTCTATGCGATGATATCGGGGGAGTTCGGAGGCCAGTTGATATGGTGGAAGTCTGAACTGTGTTCCTCAAACTATTCCTGCTCAACATTGGACCTGTGGCTCGGGGCGTTGTCATCTTGGAAGACACCGTCACCATTCGAAAAAAACAACAACATTGCTGGGTGTACATAGTCAGCGAGCAATTCGCGGTAATGGGCACCAGTCATACGTTGTTCCATATGCACCAGGGGTCCAATTTCCTGCCAAGTAAACATGCACCACACCGTACAACCGCTTCACCGGATTGCACTGTGGACACCATGCGGGATGTATCGAGTGCCACATGTTGTCTGCGCCAAATACGTACACAACCATCCACGAAATGGAGTAAAAAAACGCGACTGGACCAACACACCTTTTTCAGTCATCCAACTTACATGGTTTTTGCAATAGGCGAGTCTTTTGCGCCGATGAACCATGGTGAGGAGAGGATGTCATCGATGTCGTCTGCGGTTATAGCGCACACATACGACACATGATCATAACAAATACTGTTCCGGGTTGACCTCTGTTGTGTTGGGTACTTAACTGTTGAACAGTGCAGCATCTTTTTTTTTTTATTGGAGGTTTAACGACCACCGTGAGCAACTCAATGGGCTATAAGCAGTCGCCCGTCCCTAATTTAGGGTCACTGGTTCCAGGGAAGGGAGAGATCCAGTGCCGTAAGACAAACACAACATCCATGCCTCACCGGGATTCGAACCCGGACCCCGTTCGGACGAATGATCAGATGCCATCGCTTAGACCACTGCGCCACCGGGGCGGCACAGTGCTGCATCTGTTGGCCTGTACGAGTAACTGTACCCGGCGCTCACCTTTCACATCAACCTTTCACTGTCCTGTGCAGCTTTGCCTCTGGGTCGTAGTTTGACCATTTTTACGCCATTCCTGATACACTTTAACTTCTGCGATTCGCGAACAATCCACCAGTTCAGCCGTTTGGGAAATCGAAGCACCCGAGCTCCTATAATCTGTTCTTTCTCAAAGTTCGATAAATCCTTCCGTTTACCCATCACGCTCCAAATTTTACAACCTACAGCTCCACCCACTCCTTATTTATGCTACTTTGGTCAACTAATCGCTCCTTCCCGGAATTCACGTGTTGAACGGGCCTCGTCCACTTTTGATAGGGGTGGTCATAATTCAGTGATCGCATACATAAAACAACATATATCTCATATGATATTTCTTAAATATGGTTTATGTATATGTTGAATATATAGAATTTTCTGATGGAGAAAACGATGCCAAAGAAATATGTTCGTTTGATAAAGGAAGTTTACAGAAACTCCTGTATCAAACGTAACGTAGGGCTGACAGGGAAATTTGATGTAAGATTTGCAGTGCATTAAGAATCGGCAGTTAAGCTCGTTACTTTTTAACACCCTTACGGATGTATGATAGTTAAGAGCAGGAGTGATTGAAACAGCAGCGTGGATTGTGTTACTTACAGATGATGTAGTATTTTATGTCAAGAGAAAAATCAGGAGAGATGAAATAAACATTCTTGGGTGTAATGAGCACGTTTCAATCCTTTCCGACACACACACACAAAATATTTCTAAGAAGATTTTTAGAAGAAAAGATTCAGTGAAAAAAAACAGTGCATTTTTCCCTCTTAGACAAAATTTGCTCATGATTTAAAATGCGCAATTCAAGCAGCGTTCTTCATAATGTATTTAAACCGGTTACAGAAAAGGAAATATCAACTGGTCTTTTACACAATCTGTGAAGCATCCATAACTACTTTTGGCCATTGGTCGCGGTAATGTGTGCTACGAAAGATCTCAAATTGTGCACAAAACATTTCTCATAACGAAAGATATCCAAGGTAAAGCGGATTTTCCAAATTGGGTTCTTAGAAGGGAAGATACGGTTCCAAGTATAGTGCTAATAGGAATGAACACTTCCACCCCTTATGGAAAAAATACGAAAAGTTTTCCTCGCTACAAAAGCTATGAGTAGCAAAATGAATTCTTCTTATTGGACTTTTAGAAGCGGCGATATAATCATTACAAGGATTTGCATTAAAGCCCCCTAGAGCGAAATTTATACACTATATTGGGAAAAATTACACGTAAATGTTTTTGCTGTATAGGCGTCTGATTTAATTTTTTTCTTTTAGATTTTTAGAAGCGATTGAAAACGTGTACGATTGAAAACGTGTTAAAAACAGAAGTATGCTCGTACGTCCCCTAGTAGAAAATTTTGTCACAAAATATAAAAGTATCCACACTGAATTTATTAAAAAACGTGTAAATACAAGACTCAACAGATTTGAAACTTACTCGCCTTCAAAATATTTCCCTTTCGAAGCCACACACTTAGTCCAGAACTGTTTCCACTTCTCGAAGCATTTTCTGCAATCATCTCCTGAAATAGCGATCAGCTGCCTTGTCGCATTCTGTTTTATCTCCTCAATATTTTGAATTTGTTTCCTTTCAAGAGGTTTTTGTGAAGAGAAAGTCTCAGGGAACGAGTTCTGGTGAATAGGGTGGCTGTCAGACCTGTACGATGTGAGGCTTACAACGAAACGTTGCGATGCATGGGCAGGTGCGTTCTCATGGAGGAGTTGCAACTCGCCACTCTCAGGCAATGTCGGCCATTTGCGACGAACTGCGTCCCTCAAGCGCCGCAAAACTTGGAAGTAGTACTCCTTGTTGATTGTCTCAATTCCCTCATGATTGAAAAAAAAACAGTCAGCATAGTGCTGATATTGCTACGGCTCTGTCGTGGTTTTTTTGGGTCTGGGAGAGTTTGGGGCCTTAGTTTCTGGGTCATACCCATAAACTCACAATCGGCATAAACTCATTAATGAAGTTCTCGACGCACTTTGTAGCTGAAACACGGGCCTATTTTTGCTCAGCTGAGAGCAATTTTTTGCATAAATTTGGCTGAGACGCCTTTCATGCCCAAATCGTCCGTAAGAATCGACTGAACTGAACCGAAACTAATGTTGATATCTTCGGATAACTCACGAAAGTGATTCCGCCATTTTGTCGCACAGCTGTGGGCACGAGTTCGACGTTCTTTTCACTTCAACTGCTTGCGGGCTTCTCAGACCGTTCATCACTTTCAACTCTTTGACGACCATCTTTAAATCATTTATACCACTCATAAACTTGTGCACGACTCATACAATCCACCCCATAGACATTCTATAACTTTAAAAGTTTCGCCAGGCTTTTGACAAAATCTGATTCAAATTCGTAGATCAATTTTTTTTCCGACATGACAAATGCGAAAAACAGCTTCACACACGTAAGGACTAAGCACACGACTGTGAGAAAACCGGAAGAGCTGGGGAGACGTGACTCGTGGCACATGCGTAGTCAGTTCCAAGGTCAACCTGTGCCAAACCGCTTCCTGCTGTGTTGCGCGATTGCAGCCAGTCTGGATACTTTTTGATCACACCTCGTATTGTAAAATGAATGCGAAATATTCAACTTAGTGACCTCTGCCTAACGCACAAAGAATTTGCAAATCCGATTTTTAGAAGCACAGATTTCAAGAAAAATACAATGTACATTTTCACCCCAGAGCAGTGACATCATGCGTTATTTAAAATAGAAACTGTACGTAAAATGCCCTTCGTAGTAAAATGCATCGGAAGGTAAAGGAATTTTTTAATCGTTTTTTTTTAAACAATTCGAAATTAATAGTATATTCATTTACGTCCCCTAGCAGCTGGGTTATACACCGGGAAACGACTAAACCATATGCATCGTTGCTGTCATAGTTCAGGCAATCGATTGCAGAAAGAATTTTTCAAAGCGGAATAATAGGTGCGGAAATATGGTGTGCAGACTGACGGACGGACATAATGATAGTATAAGCGTATACTTTTTTTCCTTCTTCAAAAGGCATGCTGTAGATGTATCTTATAGAAATAAGAAATAACGCCGTCTTTACACGATTAAAGTTTTTTTACCATATAAAGCTAAAAAAACCTGCTTGTTGAAAACTTTTATTTACACGGTAAAATACAAAAGAACTTACAACCCTACATTTGGATCATCCTCAGGTGTTAGACTAAAAATTGCGTGGGTGGAAACAAATCTTTTATACTTTAACTGGTTAGTGGTTAGTGACGCAGTCCTGTCATGGTGAATGCTCCTTGTGAGAATATATCACGCTTGGCAATAGACACAGTTATGTACATATAATGCATATTGTTATTATGTGAAAATAATAACAATACATAACGCATATTGTTATGTGAAAATAATAACATATAATGCATAATGTTCTTATGTGATAATAACAATATATTATTATTATTTTCACATAATAACAATATGCATTATATGTACATAACTATGTCTATTGTCAAGCGTGATATATTCTCACAAGGAGCATTCACCATGACATGACTGCGTCACTAACCACTAACCAGTCAAATTTGTCTCCACCCACACAATTTTTAGTCTAACACCTGAGGATGATCCAAATGTAGGGTTGCCGCCCCGGTGGCGTAGTGGTCTAAGCGATGGCTTCTGATCATTCGTCCGAAAGGCGTCCGGGTTCGAATCCCGGTGAGGCATGGATGTTGTGTTTGTCTTACGGCACTGGCTCTCTCCCTTCCCTGGAACCAGTGGCCTTAAATTAGGGACGGGCGACTGCTTATAGCCCATTGAGTTGCTCACGGTGGTTGTTAAACCTCCAATATAAACAAAAATAGGGTTGGAAGTTCTTGTGTATTTTACCGTGTAAATAAAAGTTTTTAACCAGTGGGTTTTTTAGCTTTATATGGTAAAAAATTTTTAATCGTGTAAGACGGCGTTATTTCTTATCTCTATAGTAAACTAGCACGAATAAACTCAACAGTGTAGATGTATTTTATAAGACAATTGGATGAAACCACAAGTAGTACAAAATAGAGTACATGTGCTAGAGTGGCGCAGGAAAGAATCGTATTGTTGCTTTTATCCAAGAAGAAATAATAAAAGCAATAACAGGATTTTAATACCTGGAGTCAGTGTTAGATGCAGATAAAACAAAAAAGGTGACACCGAGTTTTCGGTTGTAATGAGCACGTCATTTGAATCCTTTCTGACGCGAATTAAATTTATCAGAGTTATTCAAAGTTAATGCAACCGCTTAGAAAAAAATCAACCGGATTTCTACAATCGATAAAACATCCAGATATAGGAACAGCTACTTACTTCCACCAGCGGCTAAAAAGTAGGTTACGAAGTTTAACAAATGGCGCACAAAAAGCTTCTCATAGCAGAAGAAAGGTATGGGATACAAAAAGATTTTCATTCATTTCATTTATTTGTTTTGCTCAACATTGCCATATAGTACATAAATTATAGTTTATAAAGCAGAGCGCAGCAAGGAAGCAAAGGGAAAAGGCCAACAACGCCTGACAAAGCCCCGAGCTCCCTATACAGCAGTGTTAAATAAAAAAGTAAAAAAGTACATTAAAAGAATACAGACAAGCCAAAGGGTCAAGAATGATCAGTGGTGTGTATGGAAATGCAAGCAACACAGGATTAGTAAGTTAAAGTGTAATTTATTTTGGAATTATTAATTTTTTTAATTTTTTTTTTAATGGGTTAGTAATTATAACTCATTGTGTAACTTTTTAATTGTTTTTAAAGAAGGTTAAAGCTATTTAGTATTGTTAGTTCCGTTGGTAGTGAGTTCAAGTAATGAGGGCCAATGTAGTTTAGAATTTGTTTCATAATTTCCGTTTTTGGATGAGTCGGTCGAATATGTGTTTTAGTACGTGTGTCGTGTGGGTGTGTCTGTGGAATAATTTTCATTGTATCAGTGTGTACATTATTTTTTATTCTCTTGAACATGATTTTCCCAATGTTAAAATAATAAAGTTGGTTGACTATGAGAATATTATATTTATTCGGGAAAACTTTTGTGTTGGTGTGTTATGATTGATAACTGGGTGCTTGTGTATTAAATTTAAGATCAATTAATCTGATATATATATTTTGCAAAGTTTGAAGTTTTTTAAAATTATATTTTGTTGTTTGTCCCCATGTTAGTATGGCATAGTTGATGTGTGTCTGAAACATAGTATAATATAAAAGAATAAATTAAAAGAAAATACATAGAAGGAAACATGATATAATTCTGTGCTTTCTCCCAGAAGGCGTAGAATCAGCAGAAGAATTTTTCATGATGGAAAAGTTAAATAGGCGAAAAATATTCTTCATGGGGAAAGCTATGCTAAGGAAAAAGAACTTTTCAAATACGTCTCCCAGAAGCCGAGATAGCGGGAAAAAATGTACTGACCTTTACACCCCCTAACAGGAAATCTCCACATCTCTATTGTAGTGAATGGCATACAGTAAAAAAAAATTTCTCAATAGGATTTTTAGAAGCGGAGATACAGCTGCAAACAGAAGTACAAAAACACCACCTAGCGACAGATCTGTGAACTATAAAACTCCTCAAATACTAACCTAAAGTGTTCCACAAGGTAAATGGCATCCGGTTTTGAAAGAATTTTTTAAATTGCACATTTAGAAGCAGCGATATTAAACAAAAACCATTAAACATTAGCGCCCCTAGCGGCAAAATTTTACATTATTTTTGCAAAGAAAATACACAGAGTTTTTATCGTTAGTAGTATGTAACCAAAAAAGATTTTTTTATATTGGAGTTTTAGTCCCGGAGATATTTGCTCTAAACGGAAACATTAATTTACGCCCTCTAGTGGCAAACTTGTACGTTAAAAAAAATTCGAAGTTACACGAGAAACATTTCTCAGAGGAGACGCTCTCCAACAAAGATTTTTTTCAAATCGGCCTCTCTTAGAAGCACAGATCGACAAAAGTGAGATACACATCAACGTCCCCTGGCTGAACAACTATGCATTGTTTTAAAAATAAAGATTCTGAAAAGATTTTCCGAGGTGAGCGGTGTCCGTCCACGAAAGCATTTTTTCAATCAAGTTTTTAGAAGCTCAGATTTTGCTGCAAATACATCAAAAGCGGAAATAGACACTTACGCCCCTGATGGGCAAACTATTACTTACCAAAAACTAGAAATTATATGCAAAACATTTTCCATGAGGAACTGTTTCCAATCAAAAAATAGTATTTTCAGAAACCGAGGCAATTTACCTTTACGCCCCTAGCAAAAAACCTACGTATTACTTGAAAAAGAAACAGTGTCTGAAATAGGCTTTATTGTAAATGGCATCGAATCGAAGAAGGATTTTTTTTTTCAATGGGATATATAGAAGCAAATATATGCAATAAAATGTGTTTTGAATTTGAGATCATCTGTGTTTACTCCCTCTAGCGGCGAAGGTTTGCATCAGAAAAAAACAGAAAGGCAAGGATTGAGCTATACAAGATATTTTCGGTACAAAACTTAGTACCGTGGGAAGCCACCTCCAGCAACAATAACAGCCTCAACACAGCATGGTATTCAATGGAAAATGTTTTTGCTATCGTCTTGGAGAATAGCCTGCCATGCTGCTGCTGTGTGAGACCACAGTGCATTTGTGGTGACTGGCGGAAGCGCTTGACGGGCCAGTCGCTTAGTTACCATGTCCCAGACATGTTCGATCGGGGGCATATCCTACGAACATGAAAGTCAGGGAAGAAACGGTTTACCCGTTCATGGAAGAGGTCTTGGACATTCCGGGCCATATGCGGCAGAGTATTGTTCTGCTGGAACATAGCACCAGGACAACTCTGAAGGAAGGGTATCACATCTGCCTCTAAAACATCATTGATATATCGCTGCCTGTTAAAGGTCTCCTCAATTCGTATCAGGCGAGATCGCGAATTGAACCCAATGACGCCCCAAACCATGACGTTGGGCCGATATGACGCTGTAAAATTCGAGGTGCCTTTCACACGATATCATCGCAAATGTATGCGATCATCATGCTGCATTAAGTTGAATCGTGACTCGTCAGAAAACACGGCCTGTTGCCAATCAGCGCGCCAATGTCAGTGTTCGAAACCCCATTGCAGCCTGAGGCGTCTGTTGTTGAGGGACAAAAAATGTCCAGCAATGGGCTGCTAGCGACCAGTCCTCAGTTAAGCAGATGTCGAACTGTGCTGGAGGACAAAGCCTAACCCATGACAGTCTCCACAGCTGTGCTAACACCGTGGATGTCACTATGCGATCTGTCACTGCAATGCAATAGAGGTGTCTGTCATACTGTGCAGTAGTGCGATTTTGCCATCCATTTCCTGTATTTCTGTGCGTCCGAGCCTGATCTGTCCATTGACGCCACGTTCGCATCACTGTACTGGCATTTAGTCCCGTATGAGTAGCAATTTTGTGGTAGGGAAATATAGCTCTCTTATCCCAACAATCCTTTCTCGCTCAAAGTCCATAAAATGTTCATGAAGCGAACTTCTTCGAGGACGGGACATAGTGGGACACAAGAAACATCCTTTCGGCTCAATGTCGGCTCTTCACTTATTGTAACATCTCGTTTGAGCCAGCCCTTTATACCAAAGACCGGACACTTCAGAGGGCGCTGCACCGAAACCGCATGTGCATATTGATTGACATTTTAATCATTTGCACGTCCCAACCTGTTTTACATATCCTGTAAGTTTCAAGCTAATACCCGCAGTTCTTCATGGTGTTGCTACACTGCTGGTCACCCAAAATGCAACACCAAGAAGGACACGAGATAGCAAAGCCAGATTTACTGGACACATAACAACAGATACAAAGATGAAACGATTGAGCTTACAGGCCCGTGCGACTTGCAGAACACGTAGACATCAATAGTTCGTGTGGCCCCCATGGCTGGCAATAACGGCCGCTACACGCCGCGGCATCGAACGAAAGAGGCTTTGGATGTGGGCTTGGGGTATAATGGTCCAGGCTGCTTCCACACGTTGCCACAGTTCATCAGGCGTAGCCGCGGGTGGTGCTTACCGGGCCACTCGGTTGCCGATCAGCGACCAGACGTGTTTGATGGGCGACATATCGGGAGAACAGGCGGGCCACGGTAGCAGTGACACCTTATGGGCCGTTAAATATTGTTGCACGATGCGTGCCACGTGCGGGCGCACATTGTCCTGTTACAACGTGGCCGCTGGCAGGTAAGGGAGGACTACAGGCTCCAAAACGTCGGAGATGGTGCGGTGGCTGTTGCGTGTACCGGAGATGCGTACCAAAGGGGTGCGGGTGTCATATCCAATTGCGCCCCAAACCATAACGCCAGGCGACGGACCGGTATGGCGATGCATAATGCAGGTGTCATAGAGTCTCTCGCCGCGGTGCCGCCACACGGGGATCCGATCATCGTGGTGTTGCAGGAAGAAGCGGAATTCGTCGGAGAAGACAATGTCGTGCCATTCCGTAGTCCAGGTGCGGCGTTCAACAGCCCACTGCCGCCGCACTCGCCGGTGGTGTAACGTCAATCGTAATCGGAGCGACGTCGAACGGTACGTTCTGAAACATGTTGTTGCGCAACACACCCTAATTCCCGCGCTAAAGTTCTGATGGGGCGGTGCGAGCCGTCAATGCCCGCCGCACAACATGCCGGTCCTCTCGTTCGGTGATGTGCCGCTGCTGCGGCAATCGCTCACGTCGGTCCGTCCGTCCCTCCTGCACCCACCGAATCCATACTCGCCTCACTGTGGCAGGATGTCGTCCCACACAGGCGCCGATGTCTCGGTACTATAAACCGCTGTCGCGATAAGCCACTATTCGTCCTCTGTCGTACTCCGAAACGTTCTGGAATGACTGCCGTATTCTGCGACGAGGCATCAGGCAGCTTCCCGCGCACAGGTCCTGTAGCACAACACACTTCCACTACTTACACCCCGCCTTCTACTCACTCTTATTATAGCGCTTCTCGGTAACGTGCCGGACGCACATGATTTGCATATGCCCTGCAATGCTAATCGTTTGCATGTCCTCTCGAGGGCGACGCATGCTGCGAATTTCAGGCCAATCGGATGCTTCTTTCTTGGTGTTGCATTTTGGGTGGCCAGCAGTGCATTTTCACAAGCAGTAATGCACGCAGACATGAGATAAGTAGACTCCTGATTTGTTAATAATATTTATTTTCTGCCTGCATGGTATGAAGGAGCTGTAATATAGCTGGATTTAACATATGAGAGCCATACCATTTGCAGTACGCAGGAATTTCACCCTGTCAGGTGTTGTGGAAATGAGATCAGCAATAGTGCTCTGTGGAATTTGAGCGCACGATTCACGTAACAAGGCCAGTAGGTATACCTTGTTGGTTGGTTTTTGTGGCATCCGCCGCAGTTTTCCATCCAATATTGCCCGCAGATGTTCAATTGGGTTCATATCAGGGTTCTGGCTTGATCATGACCGTTTCTGGACGGCGTCTTGTTCGCGCCATGTTTGCATGCGTTTTGCCCTATGACATAGAGCACCATACTCCATGAACAAAGGGGTACGTAGCCTTTGACATCTGACTACTGGAGAATATTAGTAGCAGGCGCTTCTCAAGGATGGTTATGTATTTTCGTGCATTAATGTCGCCTTCACATTCTATAAGGACTGAGCGACCGGTCATCCATACGGCTCCCCATATCATCACGGAAAAACTGCCCTGTTTCACAGTTGGCTGTAGGTGCTTCAACCTAAATTCCTGGACGTGAAATCGCCACATCCAGTCCCTACCGCTATCTGAAAATTGTGCAAATCGGGACTCATCGGAGAATATGACAGTGTTCCAAAATGCTAAGGGTATCTCAACAATGTTCGTCACCCATTCCAATCTGCTACGAATATTTGCTTGTCGCAAAAGACGTTTAAGTCAGACTGCTCTTCCATGATAGTCAAATCGGCGAAGTTACCACTGAGGAGTTCTGGAATTCACTTGGAGCTGTTCTACAATCTTAAAAGCCTTGCTACGAGGATTGGTTTCTACAGAACGCTTGACAGCTCGAAAACACCTTCGTGATGGCCCAGGGTGACCCGTGCGTGATGCTGGTGCTTCCTTGTCTGCATTCTTGAATTCCACTATAGCACTCGATTAATTGTGGCAGGTGCAATTTGAAGGTTCGCAACAATCTGACTCTGGCTGGCTAGAGATCCGATTGCCCCATGATTCGTCCTCTCTGAAAGTCGCTTAGTTCCTTGTCTCCCTTGGGTCTAGGCAAACTTGTTTGGTGTCATCTACTCACTGACTTTGGCCTGCAAAATATATTAAAGGGAATTCGAGCATGCAATGCAATACAGTCTCCATTACATAGCAAAAATGACATTACGACAGGTGTCTATTTACTTTTGTCATGTCTGTGTAGTATGCAAGTAAGTGTGGTGGTATTTCTTCGCTTCGAGTGAGTTATCTTGCAAAGGAAATTTTAAGAAACTGTTCTTATTCCAAATTACAGTCTGATTCGATTGACAATTTTCAGTATCAAAAGCGCTGCAAGAAGAAGCGATCTTAGTAGATTTACTCAAAACGCAATCGGTGTCATTTATCCTACACTCGCGTTCTTCTGTTAATTCCGGTAGTCTTTTCCGCTGGGAATGCAGTTAGAATTTTGTTTTCAACTTTTTACATCTATACATTCATTGACAATTTTATGACAAACCAGTGTTGGGAACAAATGAAAAATGAGCTTACGTATATTTGAAAATTTTGGAGTGAAACATTTTTGAGACTCAGAAATCGAGGTTCATAAATGTTGTGTCTTTTACAAAAAGATACGGAATGAAAGACCTTTTTGCTTGCATTACCCCAAAGAACGTATTAACAAAGCGCAAAACAGCGTTATCGAATTACAATGGCTCAACGCAGAACGAAAACATAACTCTGTACAATGAAAATATGTAGGTAAATCAAAAAGGTAAAGGCAATTTGAAAATTGCGCTGTAACCGCAACGGATTGAAGCTGACGCAATACAACATTAGTTTATTAATACATCAATCACACCATTCTGAATTACGTGTATTTACTGTTGCAGGTTCGATTCCTGCTCCAGGGCGATGAAATTCTCAAGTTTTCTAATGTGATTGAAGTTACGTGAGAAACAGTAAATACATGCAATTCAGAGCAGTCTGATTGCTGTGTTAATAAATTAGATGTATTTTCAAGTATTATGAAGAATATTTCTTCCACACTGCAACGCAAGACGTTCGCAATGGCTTATGGTTAGTTCGAACACGCACAGCGCAGCGCTTTGCCGTTAGTTTAGTTGAAGTCAGTCAAATAAACATGGACGCTCCGCTGCGGGATTGCACCATTGTTGAACAACGCGCCGTGGTGAGTTTTCTTTGCGGAAAGGGATTGAAATCTGTGTGGTGAAATTCACTGAAGAATGTTGGCTTAGTATGAAAGTGAAAACGAATGGGCAGAAAAGTTTAAAGCGAGAAGAACAAGTTTAACCGACGACGCTCGATCTAGTCAGCCACCAAAATCATATCGCGCGCACACACTCCTAAATCGACAGGGCGAATGGCTTGATCAGAGAAGATCGACGAATTTCGTTGTCCACTCTTGCTGCACGTTCGGATATCAGCTATGGATCCGCACCTGCCCTAGTGCGTGATGACTTGGGGTATCGTAAAGTCTGAGCCAGATATGCACCTAAACTGCACAAGATCGTTGGCGCTGGAAGTTGCGATCAGATTCCTGAAACCTTATGAAGATCCGAGTGTTTTGGAGCGGATTGTCACCGGCGACGAGACATGAGCACATTAGTGTGAATCGGAAAGCAAGAGACAAAGTATGCAGTGGAAACACTGATCTTCTCCAGTAAAAAATACATTCAAACGACAGCCTTCTGCCAAGAAAATCATGCTGACTTTCTTTTGGGACATGAAGCGTCCTATTCTGGCGCATTTTCAGGATCATGGACAAACCAGTGTAACGTGTGTGTATGCTTAGAAGAAACTACCTGCAATACGCTGTAAAAGAAGAATGCTATCAAAAACAGTCTTACTACACCATGACAATGCACGTCAGCATGCAGAGGGGGGGGGTTATGCAACAAATGCGATTTGAACGTCTTTCACATTTCCCTTACAGCCCTGATCTGGCTCCGTGCGATTATCACGTCTTCGGTCCACTTAAAGAGGCTCTACGTGGTCACAAGTTCACCTCCAATGACGAGATTAAGGAAACGGTGCAGACCTGGATTCAGGAGCAGCTGAAAAGTTTCTCTCATGGAATGACGAAGCTAGTGGAACGATACAAGAAGTGCGTCGACCTGCAGGGGGACTATGTGGAGAAGTGAGATAACCGTTATGTTCATTTGATTACATTTACCGGTATTAAAGTGTATGTTCCCTTTACTTTTTTATTCTTCCTCGTATTTATTTATTTTACACATATGAAATAACTTCCTTAAATATAGTAACAAATGAAATTATAGTTTGTGTACTTTCGCCCTTCCAGCTGTAAGAATAACCAAAGAGCAAAAAGAAAACCTTTCTAAAACGGCAAAGAGAAACCAGCAGAAATTCTGCTCACCAGACGAACGTGGCCGGTGTGTATGCGCCACGGCAGCGAGGCTCCTGCTTACCCACCTGAATAAATTTAGGCCACTACAAGTGATGTGAGAAGCAAAACAACCAGACGTGTTCTATACAAAGCGAGAAACTGCACTTAGAGAGACAAAATTATTGACATGTCAACAACTACTGCAATTTTGAGAGCAGAAATATTGTAAATAAACATTAAATGCCTGTATAAATACAGACGTTGATCTATACGATGATTTTATGTTGATTTCCGAAATAAACTGCGTATGTAGCTCTTCTCTGCATATTGCAGTACCCGCCTCTATTGTACCGTCTATGCAGTATATTCAAACGTAATCGGTGGTTTCTTCTGTATTCTTTTTTTATCGTTTACTATTTGAGTATTTTTTATGGCTCACATCATATTCATTCTCTGTAATTTATTTTATGCAAGTTCTTTGTGGTTTTTTTCTGCGTGGAGGCTGTATGATCAGCTCTGCATATTTCTGTGTGATATGTTTTTTTTTTTTTTTTTTTTGATTGGAGGTTTAACGACCACCGTGAGCAACTCAATGGGCTATAAGCAGTCGCCCGTCCCTAATTTAGGGTCACTGGTTCCAGGGAAGGGAGAGAGCCAGTGCCGTAAGACAAACACAACATCCATGCCTCACCGGGATTCGAACCCGGACCCCTTCGGACGAATGATCAGAGGCCAACGCCTTAGACCACTGCGCCACCGGGGCGGCGATATGTTTTATGCACAGCCTATTAAAATTGTTTTGTTTTTTCTTTTATTTCGGGGTTTAACGGCCACCATGAGCTCTCTTAGGGCTATAGGCAGGCAGTCACCCCTGTTCTGGAGCGACTAGTCTCAGGTAAATGGCAGAGGCAACGCCATCAGACGGGTGGACCATCCATGCCTCCGCTGGGACTCGAACCCGGGCGTATTTCGGGCAGGTGGTCAGAACCTAGCGCCTAACACTTCCGGGACAGACTATTGGATTTATCCAAAGGTTTCTAGAAAGTACAAGGCCATCACATGCATGTTTGGTTAGAGAGATGTTTTCCCTCGGTTCGTGACGTCACTCTCAAGTCACACCTCCTTCAAGGAGGTTCGAATAAGATATCTGAAGATTGCCTGGTCATTTAACCGTGCAGCCGCAAAGTGTGGGAATTTTGTTTATTTACATGATACCCATGCAGTTTCAGCTATGTATATTTTTGAATTGCGTCGTTTTTGGTTGCAGAAATCGTGTTAGCGGTGGTCATGGCGCTGGCTTATGAGAGGGCCCAGGTTCGATTCGAATCCCGGCGAGGCATGGATATTGTGTTTGTCTTACGGCACTAGCTGTCTCTCTTTCCTGGAGCCAGTGTCCCTAAATTAGGGACGGGCGACTGATTATAGCCCATTGAGTTGCTCACGGTGGTTGTTAAACCTTCAATAAAATCAAAATCGTTTACCAAACCGGAATGGATTATACTTTATATGCGAGTGAAGTTTTCAATTTTAACCTTATGTTTCATTTTGAATTGGTACTAACGTTCATGTAATACAATTTAAAATAATAATGGGAAGGAGCATACAAAAAATGAGAATTTTATAAATCTAGCATTTTCGCATGCAAAAGAAGCAAGTTGAGACGCAAAATTAGAAACGGCGCAATGGTCAAAGAGATGGCTTATGACCATTTTTCCGGTTAGGATTCGAAACCGGACCCATGGATGGTGTGTTTGTTTTACGGCCCTAGCTCTCTCCCTTCCCTGGAACCAGTGGTCCTAAATTAGGAACGGGCGACTGTCTATAGCCCATTGAAGTACCCACTGTGGTCGTTAAACCTTCAATAAAAAGAAAGAAACAAAAATTAGAAACATTTGCGACGGAAGAATGCGACTCAGCAAACACAAAATACATTGCAATAGCCCTGAAAATCACCAGCTTTCCCACACTTTAACTGCCGTCGCTGGCGGGTATAGGCTTCACAAAAAGTGGTACTGCTCCATTAGCAAAGGCATCTGTAGATTTCTTATTCGAACCTCCTTGGTCCTAATCAAGGAGGTTAGAATAATACTTCTGGAGATGACCCGAGTCCCTTAACCATGAAGCCGCCAGGTGTGGGAATTTGACGTTGTTTACATAACACCTATGTAACTTCAAAGGGTGTACTTTGGAATTGCGTGGCTTTGGGTTGCAGAAAGTGTGTTAATATTAAACCGGAATGAATTATGCTTCCTAGACGAGTAAAGTTTTCAACTTTAATGTTATATTTTGTTTTGAATTCGAACTAATGTTCGTGCATTTCAATCTAAAATAAAAATGGGAAGGGGCTTCAAAATAATTAAGAATTTTGTGAATTTAGCATTTTCTCACATATCGGAAGCAAGTTATGATGCAAAATTCAAAACATTTGCGACGAAAGAAGGCGATTCGGTCAACACACAATGCATTGCAATATCATTGGAAACCATCAGCTTTCTCACACTTTGACGGCTGTGGATCGCGGTTATAGGCTTCACGCAAAGTGGTACTGCTCCATTAACAAGGACATCTCCAGATATCTTATTCTAACCTCCTTGGTCCTAATAAGCCGGCGTCGTGTTTGCGGTCATATATGCTACCGTTGGAAACCAATCAGAAGCCTTGGTTTTCGCGTGGCGTCACTGAAAGAGGGAATTCATCTGGCCGATGTCATGGCCTAGTATTTTCTTGACGGCCTTGATTTATCTCTCTATGAAATCGGTTCGACTTATTCTATAACAATTCGTGTTACTCGTTATATACAGAATCTAAGCGATTTATTCTAGGCGCAAACTTTGTGCTTTATTCTGTATCTGATCTCACTTATTTATTCTACATGATCACCAGATGTGGTCTTGCGTTCGAGTACCAAATCAGACATGCACTTTTTCTGGGGTCCTACTGCGATGCTACAGTCCCCTTATTGTATCCAGTGGCTCTAAATTAGAGACGCGTGGCTCTTTATACGTCGTCGAAGTCGTGACGTCACGGAATGGCGACTGGACATAAACACACGTTGTCTACATGTTAGCTAACGTTAGTTTTATTGTTGGCGGCTGTCGATAGTCCTGTAAAATTGATTTTCTTAGGTGAAGCTAAATATATTAGATATGGTTTTATGTTTTGCAGCATACTGTAATCACCAGACTGTCAAAAATCAGTGTTCATTTCATAGATTTCCGAAAAACAAACGGAAAACATGTCCTATGGACTAAAATGTCGGTAAATGTGTAGTTTAGCGTCCTAAATTATTTGGCTACATATTTGGAAAAAATCAGATATACACTGAAGAGCAATTGAATTAGAGACAGCTGGCGTTATGGAAATGTGGCGCTGTGGGCGGCCCTGTAAATGGAAACGACATAACGTATGCAGCGATCCGACAGTATAAAGAGGGATGCGACGGGAATCACTAAGAGTCGGACGCAGTATGGGTAAGACGAATAATCTAAGCGTATTTGATCGTGGGCAAATTGTCGAGGCCCGACGAATGGGTCACTCCATCTCGGAAGTCGTGCAGGCACTGGGATTTTCACGAGCCACTGTGTCACGAGTGCACCGTGAGTACATCGAATCCGGTAAAACCATCCCTGTAACGGTCAACTGCCGTGGACAACAGCGTGTGGATGAGCGGGGTCATCGTCGGCTAGCTCGCATTGTAACAGCGGATAGACGGGCCACAGTGCAAGAAATCACTCAGCAATTTAACGCTGGTGCACAAAAACGTGTAAGCAGCCACACCATCCAGAACCATTTCCTCGCTATGGGGTACAGAAGCCATCGTCCCATGAGGGTACCACTGCTGACCGCACATCACAGGATGCAAATATTAGCATGGGCGCGAGAACATCGCCACTAGACCCTAGACATGTGGAAAAATGTTGCCTGGACTGATGAGTCGAGATTCACGTTGGTACATGCGGATGGCAGGATACGAGTACGGCGCAAACCACATGAAGCGATGGATCCTTCTTGCCAGCAGGGTACTTTTCAAGCTGGTGGGGGTGGCATTCTCGTTTGGAGACTGTTTATGTGGACTCAAATGGGACCCCTGGTACGTGTGACATCTTTCCTCACAGGTCAACGTTACCGGGATATCCTGGACGACCATTTGCTCTCGTTTGTGCGTCTTCAACATCCCACTGGTGACCTCATCCTGCAACAAGCCACAATGCACTGGGGACCTCATCCTGCAACAAGCCACAATGCACCATCCGAATTGTATCCGAATGGTTGGATACAATTCGGATGGTCCACCGACGTGGCCTCGCTTCCTTGTCCAGCTAGATACTCTGACCTCAATCCCATCGAGCACATCTATCAAATATTCGTGAACTGTGGGAGCTTGTTTAGGGGGCGTGGATCCGTATGGCTTCCCAACGCTTCCGGTGTCTTGTCGAGTCCATGCCGAGACGAATTGCCGCCGTCATCAGGGCGAAAAGTGGTGTTACCCGTTATTAGACAGGTATCTAATTCAATTGCTCTTTAGTGTACTTATGTTAAAGTATGTAATTTGATGGCAAATGGTGAAAACTCCTTATCTGTAAAATGCATTTTAAAGATTTTTACCGCAAAACTTACCTCCGAGAACGACGATGTGAACACCAGCTGCAGCAGGCCTAACACAACGACGCGGTGACCACGTCAATTTCGCTCTGCTGAAAGGAAGGTCTCGTTCCGGCGGCTTTTTCCCTGACGGAAGAGTACAAGAGAAACCAGGTACGTTCTTACCAGGAAAGCGTTCCATTGTGTACTGCTACGCTACAGAAAATAGCTCATCTCCATTCTCACCACGTGTTTGAAAAACTGTGACAGAAGGGAAGAACTATTTTTCGTCAGGTAGCACTATAAAATTCAACGCTTTCCTGGAAAGAACGTACCCGGTTTCTCTTGTATTCTTCCGGCAGTTAGTTGGCCGCCGGAGCGAGACATTCGTTTCAGTGGAGCCATGTCGTGGTCACCGCAGCATTGTGTTAGGCCTGCCGCAGCGGTGTTCACGTCGTCGTACTTGGAGGTAAGTTTTACGGTACAAATCTTTAAAATTCATTTTTGAGATGAAATTTTTTCACCATTTGCCGACAAATTACATATACCATATCTATACTATATATACACTATCTACCAACAAGTAATTAGACACCTGTGATAGTAAAGGAAAACGAAGTTTATTCATCTTCAATAGTTGGTGGAGCCTCCACGAGCGGCGATTACAGCTGCGACCCTGCGGGGCATACTGTCAACCAGGCGTTGTACGACGGCTAGCGGTATTTTCTTCCACTCGGCTTGGAGAAGACAGGTCAGTTCCTTCACCGATTTTGTACGGTGGGGGCACCCCTTAAGTCGACGCTCCAACTCGTCCCAGAGGTTCTCGATAGGGTTAAGGTCCGGGCTCTGCGCAAGCCAGTCCATTGGATTAACCCCATTGTCACCATACCAAGCCATGGTGGACCTAGCAACATGACAGGTGGCATTGTCATCCTGAAAGTAACATGGGTCCACCCCGTAAAACTGCCACAACGTAGGAAGCGCATGGTCATCCAAAATGGTGCAGTAGGTCTCGGCGTTGAGTCTACCAGGAATTGCGACCAAGGGTCCCGTGCCTACCAGGAGAAACACCCCCAAATCATAATTCCTCCGCCGCCGAACTTCACAGTTGGCACAATACATTCCGGCAGGAGGCGTTCTCCAGGCAGACGCCAAACCCAGACCCTGCCATCCCAACGGTAGAAAGTGAACCTTGATTCGTCGTTAAAGAGAACCTGTTTCCACTGTTCAATGGTCCACTGTCGGCGTTCTTTGCACCACGTTAGCCGAGCAGCACTATTGGACTTGGTGATCAAAGGCTTGTGGGCGGCAGCACGTCCATGATAACCGAGCAGATGGGCTTCCTTACGGATGGCATTCATCGAAAGAACACTCCCGGATGCCTGTTGAAACTCCTCGCGGATGTGGCCTATCGATTTGGTGCGGTTCTTCCGAATTTCTCTGTCCAGCACCCGTCGGTCTCTAACTCCCAGTTTTGTGGGTCTGCCGAGTAGGGGCACATTCCGACAGTCACCTCTCATCTTCCACTTGTCAATCACGTAAGCCACTGTCGATTTTGGGTACTTCAACTAGCTGGATATGTCACGTAGCCGCCCCGGTGGCGCAGTGGTCTAAGGCGTTGGCCTCTGATCATTCGTCCGTAAGGGGTCCGGGTTCGAATCCCGGTCAGGCATGGATGTTGTGTTTGTCTTACGGCACTGGCTCTCTCCCTTCCCTGGAACCAGTGACCCTAAATTAGGGACGGGCGACTGCTTATAGCCCATTGAGTTGCTCACGGTGGTCGTTAAACCTCTAATAAAAAAAAAAAAAAAAAAAAAAAAATGTCACGTATGGATCGGCCATTTCTGTGATACCCGACGATTACATCTTTCTTGAAATCAGAGAGCTCCGAACTGCGTGGCATCTTGCATGCGACTGGGTGCGTTGTTGTTTTGTTTCCCACACGATATTTAACGGCGGCGGCCGTGACGTGTATCAGGACCGCAGATATCGTCGATTGCAGGGGTGTCCAATTACTTGTTGGTAGATAGTGTATATATATATATAATTTTTCTCATTCCTTGGAAATATGTTGCCAAATAATTTAGGACGATAAACTACACATTTACCCTTTATCTTTCATAGAAGCATGAATTTAACCACGTATGTCCTCGCTGTGCGGTTCATAATAAAATAACTGGATGTGAGAGGACGTCACAGCATTTTTACTGCGTTGAATTAGCTTCAAATTGTCGGAAAAAATTCAGAAATTGCAAAATAAGTGCACATGTCACCAATAACGTTGAAACGTTATGGGAATCATGGAGGAACAGACATTTGTTTATGCACAGCGCCATCTTGTGACGTCACACTTCGACGACGTGTAGCCTCAGATGTTGATGGAGGTAATTAACCTTGGAAATAAATATGCAAACAATACTTTAAATGCATTGTGTGTGTTTTTTATGCGTAATTAATATAGTTACTTTCATTGATCAACTTATATGATTTACCTAAACCATTTTTTATATTTTTGGAAACGCAATTTCTGGGGCTTTTTTTATTACTCATTCTGATGACGTTTTGTGGGTTTATTTATTTATTTTTGATTGGGGGTTGAAGCACCACCGTGAGCAACTCAATGGGCTATACGCAGTCGCCCGTTCCAAATTTAGGGCCACTGACTCCAGGGAAGAGAGAGAACCAGTGCCATAAGTCAAACACAACATCCATGCCTCATCGGGAATCGAACCCGGACCCATTTCGAACGAATGACCAGAAGCCATCGCTTAGACCACTGCGGCACTGGGTGGCGATGATTTGTTGAGTTGCCAAATTTCTTAGCTTAATTACGATTAGTCTTCGAACTTTGTTATTGATAACTCAAACTTCTCTATCGTTAAACGTTGGTGTTGCATCACATGAATACCGCACACCTGTTAAAGACATAGAGGTAGAAAATAAGTGGAGCCGCTGCAAGGAGGTTAGAAGAAGGAGGATATGGCAACAGCCCATCTCCCTGTGCTTCTGGCGTGACGCCACTTTTTATCAGCTGACTACGCCAATGCGCCCAATCCGAGAATCTCCTGTATATCTATGAGGAAATAGCGATTTTGAACGGGTTTTTCGGACCCTTACTCTACTCATACAGTCATGAAAAAAATTGAGGCAGAAATATTCATTCCCATAATTAAAAAATTCCAGAAAACATAGGAAAGTATGAGTTCATATTTCTTTTAAAAAATTGAACAAAATAATGATTTTTTGGGCGGAAGTGCATACTGCGCATGGTTATTTGCATACTTTGCATGTGCAAGTAACCATGTTTAAAATATAACCCAAACCCTAATGCTGAGAAATACGAAGTCCGAAATATTCCTTGTTTGCATCCTTAGTCTGCATGCGCTAAGCAAAACTGCTTCAGGCACAGGAAGTGATGTCACGTTTCCGAACTCCCTCAGACTCCGCCACCTCAGAAAGAGGATCGAAACAGCTGATCTCTGCGGACGTTATTCATGTGACGTCAGAAGTAGATTTCTGCGGACCAACATGGCTGCTGATTCTTTTTTTTTTTTTTTTTTTTTTGATTGGAGGTTTAACGGCCACCGTGAGCAACTCAGTGGGCTATAAGCAGTCGCCCGTCCCTAATTTAGGGCCACTGGTTCCAGGGAAGGGAGAGAGCCAGTGCCGTAAGACAAACACAACATCCATGCCTGACCGGGATTCGAACCCGGACCCCTTACGGACGAATGATCAGAGGCCAGCGCCTTAGACCACTGCGCCACCGGGGCGGCGGCTGCTGATTCAGTGTTGTCGCTATTTGATTATCCCGTACTATTGGCTAATTTTTGCAATCTTAACGTAGTGGATCTGCCTACGAATTAACAGAGCTACAGGGCGAAGAAGAAGAAGGCCGCCCCGGTGGCGCAGTGGTCTAAGGCGTTGGCCTCTGATCATTCGTCGGAAGGGGTCCGGGTTCGAATCCCGGTGAGGCATGGATGTTGTGTTTGTCTTACGGCACTGGCTCTCACCCTTCCCTGGAACCAGTGACTCTAAATTAGGGACGGGCGACTGCTTATAGCCCATTGAGTTGCTCACGGTGGTCGTTAAACCTCAAAAAAAAAAAAAAAAAAAAAAAAAAGAAGAAGAAGAAGAAGAAATTAATTTCTTAAAAGAACAAATCAAGGTTGCAGAAATATACCGAGGCAATTTTGTGTTCGGTGTTTATTTCGTCTGACGCAGGAGAACATCGCCATTAGTCATCATGAAGTTTTTAATGTAGCATTTCTCATACACGGTATATTAATTTTTTATGTTCTTATTGTCAGACATTGGCGAAATATCTGAAACATAAACTTGGGAACCTTTCTTTGCAAAACAAAACATTTAGAAGCCCAGACAAATACGTAATATAGAAACAAACTAGGGTTCGCACGCTAGGTAATCTGCTTAAAAATTAAATGAATGCGTAACATTAAATAAAAGAAAAATTATAGATGTGTTTGTTTCGTTCTTTTGGGAAAGAACGTAGAACTCGATTCGTAATTTACCGATCCAAATATTCCCCCTGTTTTCTCCTACTTTTCTTTTTTCGAAATTGAAATTGGAAGGAACACTACGAGGTTTCAACCATTTTTGATTCGTAGTGTCATAATATCCAAAATCGTTTTCGTTAAACTGAGCAGAGCATATTGAAGAATGAACATTAGGATGGAAATCATCGCGTTTCATTTTAAACAGCCATTCCTTAAGAATTTCATCCGCCGCCCCGGTGGCGCAGTGGTCTAAGTGATGGCCTCTGATCATTCGTCCGAAAGGAGTCCGGATCCTGTTCAGGCATGGATGTTGTGTTTGTCTTACGGCACTGGCTCTCTCCCTTGCCTGGAACCAGTGATCATAAATTAGGGATGGGCGACTTCTTATAGCACATTGAGTTGCTCACGGTAGTCGTTAAACCTCCAATCAAAAAAAAATCATCCTTTTCAGAGAAAAATTATGGAAAGTTATTCCTTCCTCTATTGGCAATCCCAGCGGTCCGCTCTCCCTCTAGCGGCAAAAGGAATAATTACTATAGTACCGGGACCGCCTTCTATACATACACTGCCTGCCCAGTTGATCTCATTTCAGTGCTAAGGCGTGATGACGATCGTTCAGCCATTGGCCGCGAGTGGCGCTAGATACGTTGACTCCGTTCTGATGTGCAGAAGTTAATCATAAGCTTGTTTGCGTATCAAATTATTATTGTTTCGAAATAAAAACACTTTCACACGGAATCGCTATTTTCTAATTTATATTGGTGTCATTTTGTAAATTCAAATTTTCTCTCCATTGAGAGTTCGCTTAGGAAAACGAAGTTTCCCATTTTAAACGAATTATATGCAACGAGTTTTCTCAGCATTTTGTTAAAGAACTGGCACAGCAGGCCAGAATTAAAAAGAAATGTAGCAAAGGAGAATTAAATGAAATAAGTAAAGATCTCCGTTCAGTTTATGCATGTCTAATTTATAAACGATCGGCGACTGCCAACGATAGTTACATGAACTGTGGACATTGATAAGCACTATACATTCGTTCTTTTTTTAGAGCAACTAATCTCATATTTTCATCACATCGAAAGAGCGATCGACAAGTAATAATTTAAGTGAAACACAAAGTCAGCGTTATTGCACATACAGGCGCCTGATAAAAAAATAACTTAACACAAAATATGACTTAATAATCACTCATAGCATTCCTAAATTATACCTAAACACGTATAGGGATTTGATTTTAAATTTAAAGTACACATTAAAATGCTTACAAACCATTTTTTTTGTCAGGATATTAAAAGTTAATGCTTATTTGTCGTTTATCTGACGGCCACGAAAATTTAATGCAATTATTAAGCAAGTTAGGAGACAGAAGCTTAGTGAAGCAATATATGTACTACGTATATTATACTAAAATCAGTTTTTATTTCTGGAACGAATAAAACGGTAAATGTGTAGATTAGCGTCTTAAATTATTTCGTCGGAAAAATGTTAGTACCTGGAAAAAGTGCGCCATACAGATTTTAGAGTATGGAAATTAATGGCAAATGGCGGAGAAATTTCATATTTTTATCGTATTTTAAAGATTTTTATTTTAATATTTACGTGTAAGTGCGATGCTGTTAAGAGACTGTGGTAGGCCTAACGCATCACTACGGCGACGATATGAAGTCTTCCTCCGTTGAAAGGAAGATTGGCTGCGGAGTGCAATTCACCCGCGGACGACTACAAGTGCAACCCCGTACGTTCTTGCCAGGAAAGCGAACCATGTTGTACTCATACGCTACAAAATATAGTTCGTTCATGTTTTGTCATTGTTTTTAAAGCACATGTTGAGAAATATTTCGTTCTTTCGCATATGATTCCCTGTTTTTAAACAAAAGTACGACTATGCCTTTCGATGTTGTACAGACTACTGGGGAAGTATAACTTTCGGTTATGCCTTCAACGGCTTCCATTCGTAGCTGATTTGTTGTGCCACTGCAGTTTTGGTTCTCCTCTTAATACCTTCTTCGCAAGCCACTTTTTACCTCATTAATACGTATCTTTTGCAAATCAAAGAGGTTTTACCTGTTTTTTCCTTTTACAACGCACAGGATACAACAAAAAAAAAGGGGGGTGGATGATGTGGACCTATTTTCTTTAGCGCATCACTGCAACATTTATCGTTCTCCTGCTAACAAAGTAACCGCTTTGGTCAGGTTTGGGTCAGGTATAGTCCGTTCACTTTAACCTGGCAGTTGGGAAGGATTCACTTTACCAGTTTTAGGGGAGCTCCGTATTACACTGTATTTGATCATCATAGTGTTGTCGTAATGGACATCTGTGTACAGCACCGAAGGAAAGAATTGTGACACTCTGGCGCCTAAACACTTCCGTGATGTATTATGTCGAAGCACTGTCGAAAATCCAATCGATCCAGGAAGCGGGTGCAGAGGCCATATCGGTGGATGGGGACGGGCGAAGAAAGAAGTTCAGCGGGTTTTGAGTATTCGGGGAAAGCAGTTAGCGAAGGTGAAAAGAAAACTCAGATCTTTCTCGTGAATTTTCTGAATGTTTCTCTTCAAGGTAAAGAGAATGCGTGTAACCTCCGCATCATTACGGAAACTAAGCAGGAAACTGCCCATTTTTACAAAACCGTTCTGAAGTTCAACTTCTGGCGACGATCAGGAGCATCGAGGAGGAGTGAGATGTAAATTACATCTACCGTAAGCTCGAGGTTGAAAGAAAGAGAAAGAAGTTCTCTGCATCAGTGGCAGTGAAGTTTGGAATTATAGGGAGATTCTGCAAGAGCCTGCAAAGTTCTACGGCGAGCTTTTTTCCGGCGAGAAAATTGAGTCAACCACGATGGGCAGTGGCTCCAGGGAATTTCGAGGATCTCCGAAGAGGAAATGGAACTCAAGCTCCTCGAAGGGGATTTCATGGTTACAGAAGAAAGGTCGGCGGTCCAGGCCCTTCGTCAGAAACTTGAGAGTAGCAGAAGGTTTCCGCCCAAGGAGGCGTGGACGAGCATTCACTCGCACCGGGTGGACTGTAAGCGTATGGATTTTATGGTGGAAGGTTGCTCATTTTTAGTAAAGTTGTCTTCCACTGAGGCACCGTGCTAACGCACCCCCGCCGCCCCGGTGGCGCAGTGGTCTAAGGCGCTGACCTCTGATCATTCATCCGTAAGGGGTCCGGGTTCGAATCCCGGTCAGGCATGGATGTTGTGTTTGCCTTACGGCACTGGCTCTCTCCCTTCCCTGGAACCAGTGACTCTAAATTAGGGACGGGCGACTGCTTATAGCCCATTGAGTTGCTCACGGTGGTCGTTAAACCTCCAATCAAAAAAAAAAAAAACGCACCCCCGCCCCCAGTTTAGTCTTGATGTGTTTCTAAATTATGTTTGTTTTTGTTGAGGGCCTAATCGCGCCCCTCGTTGAAACGTAAGGAGGTTTTCCTCTTAACTCCCGCTCGTGGGGCCCTTTTGTTTTTCATTACAGGTGTCTCCTGTTGCCGGAGGTGGGTATCGTGCCGTTGGTACCGAGAAACCGTCACTAATGGGAGAGGTGTGTGATTCGGGGATGGCGCTTGTTTTGCTGCATGCATTTATGATATATTGTGGTTGTGTGTTCAGGTTTCTCTTGGGGAGGGGGCTGCGTGAGTTTGGTGTGTGCCTGTTCTGTGAGGATGAATGTAGGGTGGAGGCATACCTTGTCGGAGTAACGTGTTCATCTCCGACCTGACGCCTCCGCAGGTGGGGTCACTTCACTGGTGACAACGCCACTGAGTCTCCTCTGAAGGATGGTTCTCCTCTTACTTGTACGTACCGAGAACGTCAGCCTGACTTTCTCGCCGTACTTGGTGACTCCGCCGTCGGTTCGAGAAGGGACCGTTACAGTTCCTCTGCGTGACCAGTATGTTTCAGGGGTTCAATTGTTGGTGCATGTGGAACCGTGGTGCGTGCATCAGGGCGTGAGTGAAACACCGGTTCAACCAAACTCATGTCTTATACATGTGGCGAGGGGAAGCAAGTGTGTTGGTATTGCTGGGCAACAAAACTTCGTTGTGGGAGAGAGGTCGCCGTGCGTGAGCACACTATGACATCCCTCTCTTGCAATTTCTTAAGTGGTCATATGTTCGAAGACAAGAATATTAGCTTATCAATAAAATCTATGAAAATTCAAGTGCAAAGGTTAGGTTATTTGAGGATACAGCACCGATAAAAAATAAAAAGGGAGTGAGACAAAGTGATATCATACCTCTCAAACTTTTTAATGCCACATTGTAAAATGTCTTTCGATCACTGAACTGGAAAAACAAAGGGATACAGATAAATGGAGATGATTTAATTCATCTCCGCTTTGCTGATTACATAGTCACTTTTGTAACTACCCCTTCAGAGCATGATCCAGGAACTTACTGATAAGAATCAAAAAGTGCACTTGGAAGTGAACTGTCGGAAAACAAAGTTGATGTGCATTGCTTTTACAAGATATGAAGATTTATCCATTGATGCAGCAAATTTGGATATAACCGATACCTAAATTTACCTTGGGCAACAGATATCAAGCAAGGGTCACTTTGAAGAAGAAATAAATCGGCGTATGAAACTTGGTTGGAGAGCTTTTGAAAGAAACAGCACAGTTTTCAATATAACGTTAAACCGATCAACCATTACATTATGACCACCCCCAGTCTAGAGCAATGAGCGCGCCTGGAGACGGAACGGTGGCGCAGGGGAAGTTCATAGAGCAGTATGTATATAACCGAGGGCAGACTTTCGGTTAGTAGAGTGATCGGTGTCAATGCGAAAAGCTGCTGGTTTATCGTCGGTTTATCGGAGTTTGATAAAGGACAAATTATGATGGCACGGCGCCTTAATAATTTGTGGCTTGTTCACGTGCCATTGTAGTGAGTATGTATCAAAAGTGGTGCACAGATGACCAAACGACGAACCGTCGTCCAGACGTGTGTCATCCGCAGCTCATTGATGCCAGAGGGGCAGAGACTATCGCCCCTTTTTAACAGGAACCGCAGGGCCACAGTGCGACAAATCATCCGCAGCTAGAACAGGGGTGATCAAAGCAATGGGTCATAGCACACAGTTCATCGCAGCCTTCTGTGCATGGGCCTGCGTATCCGAGACACAGCCGGGTCCCCATGCTCACTGCACGTCATTTTCAACTACCCATGAAATGGGCCCAAGATCATCGAGATTGGACCGTGGATGATTGGAAGAAAGTGGCCTGGTCTGACGAATCAAGATTCCTTGTGCATCACGTAGACGGCCGAGCTCGGATTCGTCAATTACCAACGGAGGCTATAGCCCCTGGATGCACTGTTGGGCGGAAACAGGCCGGCGGCGGCGGTGTTATGCTGTGGGCGATGTTTTCTTGGGACACCTTAGGCCCCATTATGCCAACAGCACAATCCCTGACAGCTGCTAGGTATCTGAACATCGTTTCGGACCAAGTTCACCCATTCATAGCAACTGTGTTCCTTGCAGGCGACGGCCATTACCAGCAGGATAATGCGCCATGCCACACTGCCAAAATCTTCAAGGAGTGGTTCGAGGAATATGCTGGTGACTTTCTGTTAATGCCATGGCCTCCAAATTTACCTGACATGAACGTAATCGGACATTTGTGGTTCGACTTGAAAAAGTGGTTTTGCGCTAAATCAGTACCACCCCGAAATGTACGGGAACTGGAAGACCTACTGTTGACATTATGATAGGAGATATCCCAGGATACCTGTCGCCACCTCATCGAATCGATGCCTCGCCGCTGTTTTGCGGTCTAAACGGGGTCATACAACTTATTAGGCAGATGGTCGATGGTCATAATGTAATAGCTCGCCGGTATATACATCATTACCATCATAATCAACCATTATCAATCCACTGCTGGATAAAGGTCTCCCCAAGTTTCTTCTACAACGGTCTGTCATGTGCCACTCTCCTCCATATCACTCCCACATGCTTTCGAATTTCATCCACCCATCTCCCATGTGGTCTTCTTCTGGACCTTTTTCTGTCTCTTGTAATCCATTCTACAATTTCGGTTGTCCATCGGTGGTCCGTTCTTCTAACATATGTCCAGCCCGTTGACATTTCAGGGATTTTACTTTGGTCATGATGTATTTCACTCTTGTAACTTTCCTTTTCGACGAGTTCCTGCAGAACATGATCCAGGAAGAAATGTTCTGAAAAGGTCTGTGGCCTTTTAGAGCATTTCTGTCATTAGGTATTATACGTATAACACCTAATGAAAGGTGTTATACACCTTTTCATTTCAGAATACCTTTCATTAGGTGTCATAAAATGTTTACAAATGCGAAATATCTAGGTTGTAACTTAAAATTTTCTAAAAAGGCCCATGGCATAGTGTTTTTTCTTTTTTTATTTATTGTACTGGGGTTTAACGACCACCGTGAGCAACTCAGTGGGTTATAAGCAGTCGACCGTCTCTAATTTAGGGCCACTGGTTCCACGGAAGGGACAGAACCAGCGCCGTAAGATCACCACAACATCCATGCCTGACTGGATTCGAACCCGGACCCATCTCAGAGGTATGATCAGAAGCCATCGCTTAAACCACTGCGACACCGGGGCGGCTGAAATCTTTTCAAAGCTTTATTTCGTACACATCTGCAATTGTGTGAAATTTTTATGCCTCAAAAATTTGTTTGAATCATGATATTTGGATCATGTTATTTTGCCCACTGCTTTGATGTAAATTCGAAAATGAACCCGGTGGTGGTGGGGGTCGAAGCAGAATTGGACTGGTGTCCATTATTCAACCATGCATTTTTACATTTTCTTGCTAACACTGATTTGTTTATGAAGCATGAGCTATACATTTCAATCTGGAAGGGATATTTATATGGCTTCCTCATCAATATGATGTTTTTTGGGAAAGTTTTCTCCTTGGCATTTCTATATTCGGTCACCCATAGTGAGATCCTAGATGTGCACTAATACTGAGGCCCAAAAATACTGGCCCAGCCCTGGACCCACTGTCTACTTAAAGAAATGGGCTCAGCGATAGTGTATATATATACGCTATATATCTACTGAAAACTTTTCGTTTAAATTGTGTCACGGAGAGAACAAAAAAAAATTCCCCCTGTGTTATCTGTAAATGCAATGACAGTATTCGACATTTGCCAGCGGATATAACAGCATGCATTTTCTTATTAAAACCTAGCCGTGATTGTTTCCTTACTTGACCGCATTTAGTTGAAACCACGGTGTATGATAAGTCAGATGATACGACTCTCCGTACTGTCAACAGTTTGAAAAACGGACTGTTAATGTCACAGCTCGCCAGGGGGCGTTCAGGAGTTGTGGGCCGATCGTTCATGCTAACCATCATAAGGTTACATGGTGCTTATGATTTCATCAGTGCTAAATCGGTATTTCTCTTGAGCATTTTTTATTTATTACTTTGTATAATTACTGTATATTCTATGGAGTTCCAGAAACGTTTGAAGTTCCTGTACAGTAGGTAAAGTACGTCAACTCTCTTTTTACTTAACGGGAGATAAATTTATAGTTCAGCTAAATGTCGGACTAGGATCTGTTCAATCCTGTTTTAGGTATGTGGTGAAAGTGTTTTTTTTTGTTTTGTTTATACCGAACTATCGGTTATCCAACAGGTTATATGGCACATAAAGAACGTAACCTTTAATGACCCAACAGAGTTGGGAAGATGGCGGCAAGCATTAGAATGTGATGCATAATTACATATTTCCACAGCTCACAATGTGGAAAAACTTTACGTTAAGAGCATTAACCGTTGTTTAAATGTAGGATCACTAATTTTATCCCTTGATATCAAATACGTTCATCGTACTATATGCACGCAGGTCGGGGAAAGCTCCGCCGAGAAAAAGCAGCCATTTTGCCGCGATGCACTTTCTCTGTCGTCATCGCCAGTACAGATAGTGGGAGAGTCTTATTCATTAGTATGATTAGGTACAAAAATAAAACAAATGCGTAAGATAAATTGTTTATTACTAAATGAAAACATCAATAGTGAGTGATTTCTCAAGGGGAAGATTAATCAAAATAATTTTTTGCGAAAAATCTCGGTAAGTTTTCAAAACCAGCAGTTTCCGTTAATGATGCTCCAATGACTTACGCAAAAACTGATATTCCATGTTAAAATTGCTCTTCCGAATGTACAGCACCATCTCATTTTACAAGAAGTAATTTTTTTACGATAAAGGGTCTATTCTCTATCGTCTTAGTAAAAAAACAGCATCGTCTGCTCAGAAATCTTCACGTTAGAATACTTGCTCTGTGGCGAAAAAAAAAATATATATATATAACGCTTATTTGATGAATTCCATGTGATAGGCACAAAAGTGCATGCTTGCAAAGCGTTCCAGGTTATCGTTTTTTTAATTCCACGCAAAATAGCATTCGTAAAATACGAATGTGTCCGCCGTCTCCTCTGATAAGAAAGCATAGGTTGTATCAAATCATTGGCCCACACGTTCGTTGCGCCATCTAGCGACAAGTGACATTAACGGGCGATTTTTGTTTCCAGAGTCGTATCACCTTACTATCATACACCGTGGTTGGAAGCGATTAGTTCCTAAAAGACACGCTGCTTGTCACGCTGCTTACTTCCCTAAATCCTTCCCAACTGCCAGGTAAAGGCCAGGATACCATGCTAACGTCACAGATTTAATTAGTTGTGCCTGTGCGACAAAAGATATCGAAAAACGATATACAAGCAGTCCATAAGATCTTCATTAGATGGTGCAACGTAGAACGAGACTCACATTAGCGATTTTGAAGTTTCTCGGGAAATTATGGAGGTTTTTTAAATGACGTTTTCCAGAATTTTGTGAGGGAATACAATATTGGTAAAGATGGCTTCATTGCTTGTAATTTAGAATCGGAAGAAGAGTACGGAAAACTGCTGAAAAACTGGAATCTGCTAGGGTATTCGTAGGCTACTCTATCCGTTGCAGCAAATATTTCCGTTTTCGGAAATGTTTAAATAACGAAACGAAGCTAAACATCGCAAATAAATTTTCACTGTGTTATTAAGGACTTTTATAATATAGTAATTACTAACCACCTCAATAATAATGCTAAAAATGACGTTATTTCATGCTAAATCGTGTCATATAGCTGGGAAAGGTTTCTAGTTCATCTCATGCTGCGACATCTACCGGTGGTTACAAGTCAAAATTCGAATAACTAAAATTATTTAATCCGTCAGGAGTTTTACGTTACCAGAATACAGTTTAACATCGTTTCAATTGTCTCCGGTTTTCATCAACTTTGATCAAAATATGAAGAAAAAAATATTGCAATTTTTGATTTTAATAAAATATTATTTTGAAAATTATTTGCTATTGTTTTAATGGAATTACCAATATCTATGTAATTTACAATGTCCCCTGGTAGCACAGCTACGTAAATTCAATGTTGAAATTGAGTAAAAAGGGTGAAACGAGAAAACGTTGAAATTTTTCATGTAAATTCGACGTCGAATTTACATGGACAGAAAAAAATGGCAATAACGCTGACAATTAGTGCGTATATTCGAATGTAGATTTTATGCTTCAAAATTTCAACTAAACGTGTGCATATTGGGAAGCACTGAATCCACATCGAATTTACGTTCCAATTTCAACCATCGTTGATCGCCCTGCAAACCACGCAACGCCGATATCAGTGGTGCATGAACGCCTGGGGCACCTGACCTTGAAGAGTCAACTGCTCGAATTTTTCTGTTACAGAAGTTGTGTTACCGCGACTCAGCTCAGGTATTTCACGTGCTTGCAGGGGTAACTTATTTGGGGGGGGGATGCGTAGGAGAGTACATTAGCGTCTGGGCACAGGGACAGAACAAACACAGGGAAATCCACTCCGTCATCTCATTGGCAGGATGAAAACGGAAGCAACCAATTGGCGTGCGTGACGTGCGTGATAGTGGAAACAGCAGAAAGCCAGAGCAAAAGCGCATTTTTGGTGTTAGTCCTAGCAAATTCTCATGTGTACGTTCGATGGATATAAAAAGGTTTGTATTGAAGTACCAGGTACTACTATGCATAGTTTAATGCATACTCGTTTTTAGTGCTGTTCGGCCTAGCAACTCTGTGTGCAAATATTCCCTTCATATGCACGTTTGAAATGCGTGCGTGACTTTTTACACACATCGAGAATGCCGTCTCAAATTTTGTAGTGTCTCGGATATCTTTAGCCGCTTTACTGTATAGTGCTTGTAGGGGTCGCCCGTAATCGAACTGTCAAATATGAATTTATGTACTTTTAATATTGTGACGAACACGTGCGGACAGACGTTTCATTCCGCCATTTTGTTGTTTCAGATAATAACTGATATTCTTCACCACCCACGTGGTTCGATTTTAATCCTATGGGGGATTAAGAGAGGGGTGCATGAACACCTGGGGCATCTGACCTTGAAGAGTCAGCTGCTCGAGTGCTTCTGTTAAACAAGTTGTCATACTGCTTTTGTATACGTGCAAGGTTGTAATCCCCTGCGGGTATCCGACGACATTCCTGAGTACAGGTATTTCACGTGCTGACCGGGAAAACCAGTTTTTCTTGCGCATGCGTGATAGAGGACAGAAAGGGCGAGGAGGATTAAGTGAGACAGTTGAGCTTCGGTCGTCAAGGAGAGAGGGTCCTGGTTTGGACACCAGTTTCTGACGGAAGGACTGCGGTTATCGCAGACGTGCAGCGTGGTGAACGGGAAGGAGTATTCCTTCGTCCACCGGGTATCGCGGAAAGAATTGTGGAAAGGTAGCACGTGGTCAGCACGGGAACCTGAGCGGAAAATCATCGGAAACCCGTGAAGCAAATGTTATCGGAATAATAAAGTCTTGTTGTTGTTCTTATTTCCGTGTACTGGACTGTGTTTGTCGAGGTAATTATTCTTCTACACAAGGACGCCTTCAGCCGCCTTGATAGCCAGATTGTATAGTAAAGGCGAGGCGGTAGCTCGCTATACGGCGGGAAACAAAAGGTATTATCTAAGAATTGATATGTCTGGCCCTACAGCCAGATAAAGTGGCGCAGTCGGTAGGATCAGCCTGAAAGCGAGCTCATGAATGACGTGAATGGCGACACGTGTGAAGAAGGAACAACGGACTTTTTGTGAAAATTCCTGTGACCGAATGACAGAACTCTGACGACGTGCCGACCGGAAGAAAGAGACACCAGCGTGCTAGCCGAGATAAGGTATCCATCGTGTCGACTAAAACAAAGACAGTGTGCACCTCAGCGTACGGAAATCCCAAGCCGGACGAGGACTTACAAGCAAGACAACAGAAGAAGCAGAAGAGAAGCCTGAGTGCTCCGGTAACGTACCACATTTTTTTCTGAGATTATTTCTGTGTCTTTGCCTGTGCATTTGGTATAATTTAGGGTTAAGAGTAGAAGTTCTCATCATGGTACTAGAAAGGAAAGGGAAAGCTAATAATTATATATTCTCAGAGTAAAGAATTGTAAAGTAAAATTTTGTAACAGTTAATTTTATGTCAGTTGCTAGAGAATGCGAAGTGTCAAAATATTTTCATTAAGTAATAAGTGTGTTTAGATAAGTCGAGTTTTCATGTTTACGATTTAAGAAATTTGAAGCTAAAATAGCGTAGTGGTTTTTTTTTACGTGTAGCGAAAGAGGCAGAAGGAATATAAGTATTCTGAGTAAAACAGGATAATAGATGTTCGGGTAATGCATGAAGGTAGAGATAGGTTAGAAACAAAACAGAAAGTAGGTTAACCTTCGATGATTTAAGGCGGAAGTTTGCATGATTTCTTTTCTTATTTCTTTGCATGAGTGTATTTTTTGAATGTGTATTGTAGTGTATTATCATGACTGAGCTTTTGGAAGGGAAAGTTGAGGATAATTTAGACGCGGACAACGAAGATAATAGTATTCTTAGCGATTCAGAATTAGATTCTAGTAAAGAAGTAAGCATTAATATGGAAGACAAGAAAAATAATCCAGCTAGAATGGAATGGGAACTTCAATTTAAAATGCTTGAGATAGAAGAGAGAAAGGCTGAGAGGGAACAAAGAATGCTAGAATTACAATTAGCGGATAGGAAAGAAGAAAGGGAATTTGAGTTAAGAAAATTAGAATTAATTAATCAGAAAGAGAAGGAGTCTATTAAAAGTAAAAATGAGGGTAAGTTGGCCGACTACATGAGAATCTTAGAAAGAACTTTACCCAGAAGTCCCAGTAAGCCGGAAGAAATTCTGGACTTCTTTGATTCGTTAGAAAGGGCATTTGTATTACACTCAGTACCGGAAGAAATGAAAGGTCGTTTGGTGATAGCCTTATTCAATTCAGAATGTGTGAACCACTTATTTCGTCGTTTGACTATAGAGCAGTACGATAAGTACGAAATAGTTAAGGAGGCAATTTTGATGGAATGCCATTTGACTCCGGATATTTATTTGAAACAGTTTGAGAATATTAGTAAGAACAAAGGGGAAAGCTACTTGCAGTTAGCGGGACGTATTAAGAGGACCCTAACCTACTACATCAACAGTAGTGAAGTGAAAGAATTCGATCAGTTGGTCAATTTGTTGGTATGCGACAAATTCAAAACTTTGTTGTCCCCAGAACTGAAGACCTACATTCTTCAAAGAGGTTCCGTAGGGAAGTTAGTTCCTTCGACAGAATTAGGAGAACTTTGTGATTTATACGAAAGTCACGTGGGAGCTATGGGAATAGAAGTAGGAAGATGCAAACCCAGTCATCCCGTGGGAACGTATTTCAAAGGAGGTCAATCAGAAGCCTGGAAGAAGGGAAGTTTTCAGACAGGCGGAAATCAATTGAAAGGAAAGTTTTCCGGGACAGATCAGAGCGTCGGACATAAGCCAGGTTATTCAGCAGCGAGGTCTATGGTAGGGAATCCTAGTTTGGATAAGGGAATTATATGCTTTAGATGTGGAGTAGTGGGGCACCGTAAAGCAAATTGTAACCAGAAGGCATCCCAGAGTACTCCCAGCTCTTACTCTCAGAATTGGAGGAAAGATCCCCCAAATAAGGTAAACAGAGTAGCGATGGGACAAAAGAGAGCCGAAGATGTTTCAGAGAGAAGGATAGAGCCGGTAGAGATAAGTGATGATAAAAGAATGACAGCTAAGGTAGATAGAGTTTTAGGCCAAGAAGGAAGTCAGAACGAGGTAATAGAAATTCCGGTAGGAGAAGTGAAGAGGGTTAAGTCGGAATGCGGAAAGAGCACCGAAATCCTTATTGACTCAGGCGCGGAGGTGAGTTGTGTAAGAGGAGGGTTACTTGGCGAAGAGCTGTTGGAACCAAAGGGTAGAATAATTTTAAGAGGCTTCGATGGTAGTAAGGGAGAGTTTGTCATTAAACAATTGAATCTCCGATTAGATGAAGAGGGATTAGAAACAGGAGAAGCGCCAGAAAGTTTTTGTGAAGTGATGTGTGCAATTGTTCCTAATCTGGTAAACAGGGTAATTATAGCAGCGGAGGATTACCAGCGCATGAAAAGTTTAAGGGAAGCTACTCCGATGTGGGCAACCTCGTGTGAAAAGGCGTTAGAGTTAGGGAATAGGCCGGATGTGCATCCAGAAACTGAGACTGGCGAAGCGCTAGTCGAAGAAGAGGATATTCTAGGAATGGAAAGCCCGGCGATCAAAAATATTTCAGCGGAGGAGGAGCAAGCGCGCTTGGTAGGTAAACCGTGGCTTGAAGGGCAAAATAGCCCCAGGATATTAGCGCTCAGTGCTGGAGGCGGCGAGGAAAATCAGCGAGAGCAACAGCAGGCCGACCAATCAGGGGAGGCAACGACAGCTAGCGAGGGAACAGGAGATAGCGTTACTGATTTGGATACGAGTGAAGCTCAGGAGAATTCAGACAGACGCTTGTTTACAGAGCAACAAAAGAGGTGTATGACGTTAGCAGCCGCTAGAAATGAGGCGGAAAATGGCAGAGGTGGTTATCTCTATACGGATGGAATGTTGTATCATCGGGAGCCAGTGTTGGGACAGGTTACGCTACAGTTGGTAGTTCCTGAAGAGCGGAGGGCGCAAGTGTTAAAGCTGGCACACGATTCGGTTTTTGGCGCGCATTTAGGCCCCAAGAAGACCCTAGAGCGGATTAGATATTCTTTCTACTGGCCTACCTTGAAGAAAGATGTGCGTAGATATTGTGATGTATGCGAAGCGTGTCAGTTGAGACGTCCCATCACGAGGGCAGACAGGGTTCCGATTGAGGCAGTTAGGAGACCCCCCAGACCATTTCAGGTTGTTAATGTGGACTTAATCGGACCGATTGAACCACCGTCGAGCAAGGGTCACCGGTGGATATTAGTGATGGTAGATCAGCATACTAGGTGGCCGGAAGCCGTATGTCTGACTTCATTGAATGCCCGGAGCACGTGCGACGCACTACTGGAAATTTTTCAGCGCACAGGGATTCCGGAGGTAGTAGCTCCTACTACCAGGGCTCCTCCGGAATCCCTGGTAGTAGCTCCTCCGGTAGCGATGGACGGGGCACAAATTTTGTGTCGGGGTTGACACAAGAGATCCTAAGGCGTCTAGGGTCGACTCCTAGGTTCTCCGTCCCGGGAAATCCCGCCTCGAACGGTCTTGTCGAGCGATTCAACAGAGTTTTGAAAGGAATGCTGCATCATGTGATAAGGGAGGAGCCTCGGCAGTGGCATAAGGCTTTGCCATATTTATTATGGGCCTATAGAGAGGTTCCCAATGTTACAACGGGCGCGGCCCCGTTTCAGTTGCTATACGGGCGAGAGCCCATTGGTCCGCTGGCCATTCTGAAGAAAAATTGGGCGGGGGAATGTAGGCTGCCCGTTGGCATATCAGTATCAGCGGAGCAGTACCTGCAGCAAATGAAGGAGCGCATGGAGAAGGCGGCTCAGCAAGTGGAGGAGGTGGCGGTGGAACAGCAGCGACGGTATACGTCGTATTATAACCGTCGGCTGCGACAGAGGTCCTTTCAAGTGGGAGACCAGGTGATAGCCCTGATCCCGGACTCCAAGAACAAGGTGTATGCTAGGTGGACCGGCCCAGTACACATAACTGAGAAACGGGGGTCCAATAGCTATGTAGTTGAACTAGGAAACGGGCAGTTTCGGCATGTACACGTGGGGAAGCTAAGAGAGTTTAAGCCCCGGATCAGTGTAGTCGGAGTGATTTTTGAGACCGATGAGGAGTTCGGCAAAATTAAGGAGGCTCCGGTGAGGAAAACGGAGGAAGCAAAAGAACCTGAGGAAATCAGGATAGATAGGGAGAGGATAACTCGGGAGCAACTTAGGGAGTTACAGGAGCTGGTGAACAGCTCGAAGAAGTTCTTTTCGGGAGAAGTGGGAGAGACGTCAGTGGGGAAGCACGCAATTACACTCAAGCCGGAAAGCGTACTTCGTACCCAGCACAGGTACAAGGTGCCACAATCGATGCAGAGAGCAGTGGAGAGCCAGATCCAGGAGTTGTGGGATCGTGGGATGATTGAAGAATCAAAGGAAGAGTATAGTCATCCGGTAGTATGTGTGGCTAAGAAAAATGGAGAGGTTCGGATGTGTGTAGATTACAGAATGTTAAATTCTCACACTGTTCCGGACGCATTTCCGATGTCTCATATCCCAGATTTGTTGGCGAAGGTGGGGGCAGCCCGGTATATTACTACGCTTGATATGTTAAAGGGGTACTATCAAATCCCAATGGACCCCGACAGTAGAAAGTATACCACTTTTGCAACGCATAAGGGGCTCTATCAATGGAAAGTAATGCCCTTTGGGTTATCAGGAGCGGCGGCTACTTTTCAGAGAGCCATGAATAAGGTTTTGACCCCGCACCAAGACTATGCGATAGCGTACCTGGACGACGTGGCTATTTTTTCTGGCTCATGGGAGGAGCATTTGAAACATTTGAAAGGAGTAATTGAAAGTTTGGAGGCGGCAGGCTTTACGGGAAATTTGAACAAATGCTGTTTCGCCCGTACGGAGGTGAGTTACTTAGGGCACGTGGTCGGCTCGGGTCATCACCGGCCGGACCCCGAGAAATTACAGGCCATCAGGGACCTTTTGCCCCCTCAGACAAAAAAGGAAATACGTAGCTTTTTGGGATTATGTGGGTATTACCGTGATTACGTACCTAACTTCGCAAAGATAGCTAAACCTTTAACAGATTGTACAGGGAAAAGGGCGGCAGATAGGGTAGTTTGGTCGGAAAAGTTGGAGGAATCATTCAGGACTCTGAAGGAAAATTTGTGTAAGGCACCGGTATTAAACACCCCGGATTTCAGTGAGCATTTTATCTTACACACGGATGCGAGTTCCTTTGCGGTGGCATGTTGTTTGAGTCAGAGGGATGAGGAAGGCAACATTAGGCCAGTGGCCTATGCTAGCAAAAAATTAAATGGGACGCAAGCCAGATGGGCGGTCAGCCATCAGGAGGCGTACGCCATAGTATGGGGTTTGCAAAGGTTTGAAGGGTGGATTTTCGGTAACCGGGTCGAAATTATGTCCGATCACAACCCCCTTACTTTTCTCACCCGTTCCGCATCGCAAAGTTCAAAATTACAGCGTTGGAGTTTGGCTATTTCCCAATTTAATTTATCCATATCTCATGTCGCGGGCAAACTAATTCCTCACGCCGATGCGTTGTCAAGACTCAGTTTTAAAGAGTAGGGCAGCGCCATGGTAAGAATGTTTCACGGCACAGGTGGAGATCCACAGAAGGTCTCAGGGTGGTACAAGTGTATATGTTACATAACGTGCGAGAAGTGAAAAAGTGTATTATGTTGTGTCACCCAAGATCAGCAGGCAAGGAAGAGACTGACTCGAGAATACGGCAAAAGACCGTATCTCTCGTTCATTTGGTGGGGGCCTGTAGGGGTCGCCCGTAATCGAACTGTCAAATATGAATTTATGTACTTTTAATATTGTGACGAACACGTGCGGACGGACGTTTCATTCCGCCATTTTGTTGTTTCAGATAATAACTGATATTCTTCACCACCCACGTGGTTCGATTTTAATCCTATGGGGGATTAAGAGAGGGGTGCATGAACACCTGGGGCATCTGACCTTGAAGAGTCAGCTGCTCGAGTGCTTCTGTTAAACAAGTTGTCATACTGCTTTTGTATACGTGCAAGGTTGTAATCCCCTGCGGGTATCCGACGACATTCCTGAGTACAGGTATTTCACGTGCTGACCGGGAAAACCAGTTTTTCTTGCGCATGCGTGATAGAGGACAGAAAGGGCGAGGAGGATTAAGTGAGACAGTTGAGCTTCGGTCGTCAAGGAGAGAGGGTCCTGGTTTGGACACCAGTTTCTGACGGAAGGACTGCGGTTATCGCAGACGTGCAGCGTGGTGAACGGGAAGGAGTATTCCTTCGTCCACCGGGTATCGCGGAAAGAATTGTGGAAAGGTAGCACGTGGTCAGCACGGGAACCTGAGCGGAAAATCATCGGAAACCCGTGAAGCAAATGTTATCGGAATAATAAAGTCTTGTTGTTGTTTTTATTTCCGTGTACTGGACTGTGTTTGTCGAGGTAATTATTCTTCTACACAAGGACGCCTTCAGCCGCCTTGATAGCCAGATTGTATAGTAAAGGCGAGGCGGTAGCTCGCTATACGGCGGGAAACAAAAGGTATTATCTAAGAATTGATATGTCTGGCCCTACAGTGCTTTTATTTTCAACCAGACTTGTTAATCGCAGTGTTTGTTCACGTTTGAGATTGTGGCTTTGCACGTGTCATAATCCTATGTATACCACGTGCCCCCCCTCACGCAAGATCATGATCACATGTAGAGGATTTTAGGAAGAGAGTGTCTGACCCCAGGTCTTAAACAACCCTTAGAAATAGGAAACTAGGAGATTTGGGCTAGAGCGCCCGATAGGAAAGTGACACGGAAGTGAAGTAGAAAGGTGGAGGAAAACGCCCTTATTTATTACCGGGGGCCAGTACCCGGGGTCCGACGGCTTAACGTGCCCATCCGACGCACGGCGGGAATTCAGTGGATCGAGCGTTCGTACCTGCCTGGGATCGAACCTGAGGCCCTTCCCGTGGCAGTCACAAACGTTGCCCACTCGGCCACCCGTGGTTTAACCCCGCGCAAGATTTACTTCAGCGCTCCTAAGCACAGAAATTTTCCCAGGATTTGGAACACGATCGAGGGAGGATGTGCTTTTTACGGTGTGTGTGTGTGACTCGGAGGGGGTCAGGAAAATAGGGAGAGTGTCTGAAAAAGTAAGGGGGGTACCTAGGTGCAAAATTCAGGGACGAAAAATTAAAAAAAATTGTGACATACATCCTTTTTTAAATCAAAAGTGATGTAAAATAACAAACAAAAAAATCATTGATAGAGTCATTTTTTTAATCGTTTTACGTAAAATATACCTGTTTATGCGATACGCCGAAACCCAGACAGCGGCAACGATGACGCTTGCGTGCCCGGGGTGAGCCGTGTCGTTCGGTTCAGGCAGAAGTACCGGTGATCGATGCAGGAAGACGCCGCGAGAGATTAGTGTTTTGGTGTAAGCACGGCTTCGCCTGAGTCAGACGCCACTGCTCCTACCTGTTGTCGCTGGCAGAAACAGCTACCTCCGCTACGAAAAATAGTCCCTAGTGTTAAGAGCAAAAGTAACACAAGTACTGTTCAGAATCCATTTTTCTTTGGGCAACAGTTTTTTGCACGAAATTGCTATGTAAAACAAGTTCTTCAAGACGACAGAGCATTTTCAGAAATGAGTTTGATATGGGAAGTTACTCAGTCAAGAGCCTGGCACTTTCAGCTGATGCTGTCTAGCTTGGAGAAGAAGGAAGTGGTAGAAAACTTCTCCTAACACAGCGACAATAAATTGGTAATCAGGCAAACTCGAAGGGGATGTGTTACTTAAGGAGGAAGTAGGGGATAGAGTTTGGACTCCACCACACTGCCATCCACAATCCCCACTACTTCTCTTGAAACTGATCTCTATCTTTAGTTTGTTGCAGAAAAACGGACTTCACAAAAAAAAAATTCCGAATGAGGGGGGTGGCGTGAAGTGATCATACGTGGGAGGAACACGTCTCTTCCATTTCCAAGTGGAAATTTTAAAAAGTCGGGGGAGGCAAAAAGGTAAACAACGAGATTTAGACGTGTATTTTAAAACGCAATTGTAATTGCTCATCAGCAAATGAACAAGGTAAACGGAAATATTCTTTTGGTGAATATTAATATATTTTTAAATAACAAGATTCACCAAAAGAATACGTGCACAGTTGAAAAATTGTGAAATGCTGTTTTATGGAAACTTTTTTATACTTCTTCCAATTAGGAGCCGCACAGCGAGAAGTAACGAAAGGCATACCGAAGTTCGTGGTACGGATTTTCCTTTTGGGAGAAATAAATTAGATGTTTTACTCTATAAATACCATTTATGGAGTTTTGTTACACGTTCAGTATGTGTATACTATTTATGGAGTTATGTTCTATTTAGTATGTGTGTGCGCGAATTGTGTGAGAAATAATCATCAAATAGTTAGAAAGGATTGAGAGAATCCTTTCTAAACGATTGGGAGGAAAAAGTAAAATCACTGTGATGTTTACAAAGTTAACGGCCAAACGTTATGTAAAAGTTGGACTTAATCTGTTAGTGAGCAAAATCCTTTCGGGCACACTGCGACATCCATCAGATACGATACGAACATTCCATAAAACATGTCACCGATGAACTGTTCATTCACCCATTAGATGGCGCCACATTCGCAAGGGGGACCGGTCCGTTCAATAGAATGAAGTTATGACGTTCCTCCTTTAGACCACACTTTTAACCGGTTGATAGGTGTAACTCGATAGCTGCCAGTTTGAGGTTCTTTGTATTTTTAGAATGCCGCTTCTCCTGTAATGGAGCAGTTAATTTTTTTCATGACCATACAATGATCGTATTGGTTTTTATTACAGTTTTAGTAGGGTATTTTTAATAAGTTCTTTGATGTCTTTAAGTTTTCATCACAGAATGATAGAGGCAAGAGTTTCAGATGCTTCATAAGTATTCGACTTTTTTTTTAGTAACAAGCGATCTTACAAATGGCAGGCTGACAAGGTGAGAAAAATATCTGAGGTCGGCATTTTTTATTCCCTCGTGCTCATATTTATCCACCCGACTGACACGTGATTTTCTTCTGGGTCTTTTTATGACGTTTCCAGACAGTACGATGCACCGGTCGAAACTGCCAATATGCTCCGTCACCTTCCCTCCCGCTTGCTCGGGAAAGGGAAACTACCAGCCCGGTTTCGGGGAGGGGGGGGTTCAGAACCCTCCCTGACTTTCAAGCATTTGTTTTAAAGCATTTTTTTCTAATGACAGTTGACGCATTTTTTTTTATGAAAGTCACATTTTAAACAAAACCTTCGGGCCGCGGGTGGCCTATTTGACAACGTTCCTGACTGCCACGGAAAGGACCTCAGGTTCGATCCCAGACGGTACGAACGCTCGGTCCACTAAATATCAGTCGCGCGGCGGATGGGCACGTTAAGCCATCTGACCCCGGGTACTGGCCCCCGGTAATAAATAAGGGCGTCTTCCTCCCCCTTTCTACTTCGCTTCCGTGTCACTTTCCTATCGGGCACTCTAGCCCAAATCTCCTAGCTTCCTATTTTTTTTTGGAGGTTTAACGACCACCGTGAGCAACTCAATTTAGGGTCACTGGTTCCAGGGAAGGGAGAAAGCCAGTGCCGTAAGACAAACACAACATCCATGCCTCACGAGATTCGAACCCGGACCCCGTTCGGACGAATGATCAGAGGCCATCGCTTAGACCACTGTGCCACCGGAGCAGCCCTTCTTATTTCTAAGGGTTGTTTAAGACCTGGGGTCAGACATTCCCTTCCTGAAATCCTCTACATATGATCGTTTTTGATGATCACCCAAAACCTTTAAAAAATTACTTCCGGGAGGGGGGCACAATCCATCGAAATTGTTTCATATTGGCCCCTCTCTAAATACGCACATGGTATGTTCATATTTTGAACATATTATTTTATTCTTAATTTACAGATTTTTACTGGAAGAACTGGAATTTCTCGTCCTGACGGTTCTGGTTATGTACTGCTTTATTTTTTACCTCCAAACTTAGAAATAAATAAATAAACTTTGCTATCATTTTGGGGCCCTTGTTTTGGTCGGGGTCCTGGTGGCCCATCCTTTCACACACCACTGCCGAAGACAGAAAATACACAAATATCGATGTTTTCTGCGATTTACAAATTCCTAAAATAAACCACTGAAGAATAGGAAATATTATAAAGTAAAAAAAGGAGGCCCTTTCATTGCTTGTGTAAGCGGAGCCATCCTGTACTTCTGCATGTGTGTAGTATCCTTCCGCGCTCACCACAGTTAGTCAAGCTGCTGGTTGCCCTGCACGTGTGGGACGGTTAGGCCTAACCTTTTTGCGGGGATTCTTCCGCTGAGACCACGGGCAGACGTGGTGGTTAACGTGTAGATTATGGTGCAAAATTCAGGAACAAAAAATTTCAAAAAACTGTGACGTACATCTTATTTGAAATCAAAAACGATGTAAAATTAAAAAAAAAGTTCATTGATAGACTTATTTTTGAAAATGTTTTACGTAAAATTTACCTCTCAATACGGTACGCCGAAATCCAGTCAGCGGCGATGATGACGCTGTGACTGCCGCTAAAGCATCTGCTACGGCTGCCCGTGGTCTCAGCGGAAGCATCCCGGCAAAACAGGTTAGGCTTAGCCGTGCAGCGCGACCTCCAGCTTGGCTAACTGTGGTGAGCGCGGAAGGATACTCAGACACATGCAGCAGTACAGAGTGGTTCCGCTTTCACAAGCCGTAATTCACCGGCAGGTCCAGCTGAGCTTCGCGGCCTGAAGTGATAGCGAGGACGGCGTGTCACAGAAGGAACGACCGTCGATTCTCGTAGCCTTAAGGGGATCGTACACAAATTGCGAATGTAAAAATATCAATTAGGAAAGGAAGATAGGTTCTCTTAAGGGACCATCAACAAAATGAAATGTGACTGATTACGGCAACACGAAAAACCATGTTTCTTAACTAGTAAGAAACCGATTTCCAAGCAAATGGTATCTTTCTACTCAGAAACGAATTACTCATGCGATACGATATAGAATGACGTTCCTTCCGTCCGTCCACAAATGACTTATTACGGCCATAGGTAAAACCATGTTTCTTAACAAGTAACCGATTTGCAAGCAAATGGTCTCTTTCCACTCAGGAACGAATAACCCATGAGATACGATACAAAATTACGTTCCATCCGTCCGCCGTCTGTCCGTCCGTCCAGAAGAATAAGAAAAATATCTCTGAGCGAAACAACCAATTTGCACGGAAATTATTTCTTTCGACTCAGGAACGCCTCACACCGATCAGATACAATACAAAAATATGTTCCATCCATCCCAAGTCTGTCTTTCCGTCCGTCCGTCCGTCCGTCCGGAAGTATAAAAACACATAACTCAAACGAGAAACAACCGATTTGCACGGAAATGGTCTCTTTCTACTCAGGAACGAATTACCCTTGAGATACGATACAGAATTACGATCCATCCGTCTGCCGTCTGTCCAGAAGAATAAAAAAATATCTCCGCCGAGAAACAACCGATTTGCACTGAAATTATTTCTTTCGACTCAGGGACGCCTCACACCTATCAGATACAATACAAAATTACGTTCGATACGTCCCAAGTCTGTCTTTCCGTCCGGAAGCATAAAAACACATAATTCGACCGAGAAACAACCGATCTGCCGAGAAATGAATTCGTTCTACTCAGGTACGCCGCACACCAATCAGATATGATAGAAAATAACGTTCCATCCGTCCGCCGTCTTTCTGTCCATTTGTTCCGAAGTATAAAAGTGCATAACTTCACCGAGAAACAACCGATTTGTACGGAAATTATTTCTTTCTACTGGGGGACACATCGCACTGTCAGGTACGTTACAAAAATACGTTCCGTCCGTCGGCCGCCTGTCTGTACGTCCGTCCGGAAGTATAAATGCACTAAACCCTAAAGAGAAATAACCGATTTGCACGGAAATGATTCCTTTCCACTCAAGGACGCCTCACACCTATCAGATATGATAGAAAATTTCATTCCATCCGTCCGTCGTCTGTTTGTCCGTCCGTCCGTCCGGAAGTATAAAAGCACGTAATCCCACCGAGAAACAACCGTTTAGCACGGAAATTACTCCTTTCTACTCGCGGAGGCTTCACACCTATCAGATATGATAGAAATTATGTTCCATTCGTCCGAAGTCTGCCTGTCCGTCCATCCTGAAGTATAAAATAACGTGACTCCGCTGAAAAACAACCTATTTGCACGGCAATGAATTCATTCTACTCAGGGTCGCCTCACACTTATTAGATACGAGAGAAAATTACGTTTCAACTGTCCGCCATCTGTCTCTCTGTGTATTGATCCGAGAGTATAAAAGCACGTAACCTCAACGAGAAACAACCGATTTGCACAGAAATTATTTCTTTCTACTCAGGGACGTCTATCACCTACCAGGTACTATACAAAATTACGTTCCGTTCATCGTCTGCGTGTCTGTCCGTCCGTCCCAACGAACAAAAGGCCGCAACCCCACCGAGAAACAACCGATTTCCACGGAAATGAATTCGTACTACTAAGGGACCCTCACATAGAGGTGGAGAACTATCGATAGTTATGATCATCGACAGTTTTCGATAGTCAAAAAATAACAATAACTATCGATTGTGTATTGGCACAGTTTCTAGGGAGAAAATTTGTTTTCCGGAATGAAAAATTATTTCTGACAAGAATATGAGAAATTATGTAAAATATATTTAGCATTAAACGAAAGACATCCAACAAAATTAGAAGATACACTGCAATCCAATATGGTACATAGTATTTGGACACTTCAATCAAAAAGAAAACTAAGCACTCATATTAGAGATCTACTTTTTAAAATTTCGCACAATATTATCCCGACAAGAAAATGGTTGTATAGAATTAAACTAATATCTAATCCTAACTGTAACTACTGAGGTTCAGAGGACACTCTTCAACATTTATTTGTAGATTGCAATTTTGCAATATATATCTGGGATTGGTTACAACAATACTTAAATTATAGATGTAAATTTACTGCAGACCAAATTTTGTACCATGTACCTCTAGACTGCTCTGAATCTAAAAATATAACAATTCATTATTTAATAACAATAATAAAATATAATGTATGGAAAAATCGAAATGCCGTATGTTACCAACAAAAATAAAAAAGTACGGAGCAGATTAAAATAGCTATTAAATATGATCTCAGAAGAATACTGGAGTTTGAAACTAGAACGTTTGGAGCTCAAAAACCTTTTAAAAAAATAGAAATTATTAGCACCAGTAATATATAAAAAAGGAACAAAAATACTAAACAAAATAATAGAATGAAGCATTTAAAATGAAAATATTAATAGCAAAAATGTGAAATATAATAAAACTGAAAAGTACAAATTAAAGTCTTAAACACATATAATTTTGTTCCCGATATTCTGTCAGTATTTTGTTAAAAAAATTAAAATATAATACTAAAATCAATTTTGATCATAGCAGTGGTATTTTAATAATTTAGTAGTCATTACTATAATATATATTCAGTCAAATATCTAACCATACTGGCATATCATACAGAAAAATAATTTATTAAGTTGTAATAATATAATTAAAGAAAAACTGGATTAAAAAAAATTTTATTTGTTTACTCCAATTTTTTGCCATTTTTTTTATATGAATGCCTTTAACAACAACCTCTTACTAAGTACATGTGGAGTGTTCAAAAAGGTGATTTCAAAATATATTGTATACTTACTGCAACAAGCGAAAATTCTTGTGCAGGAGCCCACTTTCTCAGCTGGTTGTCTGCTCTGTCTGAAAGTAAGAGAAAATGAAAATTATTAAAGGATCCTCTAATAATAATAATAATAATAATAATATAGTATCCACTAAATGTCTTATTTTACTAAAAGGATGTATGAATGTGTGTTTAAATGGAAAAATTAGGTAAAAGATTAATAGATTCCTAAACAATTCTTTACCAGCCTTTCATGCGTCGCCCTTTAGTAAGAGCCGGACATGAGGTATAAATTAAAGAAACAAAATTTTTCTTACTTTTCCATATTGTCGAAAAGCTAAGCTCTGATAAGCTTCGAAACTAAACATTTCTTTTTCTTTTCATCTCCCCCCCTTTTTTTGTTTGGAGTTTAACCACCACCGTGAACAATTTGATGGGCTGTAAGCATTTGTCCGTCCCTGATTTAGTTACACTGGTTTCAGGGAAGGGATAAAGAAGCCAGTGCTGTAAGACAAATACAACCACAATATCTATTACTCACAGGATTCGAATCCGGACCCATCTCGAACGAATGGTCAGAAATCAGCCTTTAGACCACTGCGCCACAGGAGCGGGAATCTACGTTTTGACGATATCCTCCCAAAGTGAGTGAGCAGAAGTCACGAAACAGATATTGTGCCTGAAGAACGATCTAATACGTGGCTCCTTAATTCTTATTTTCTCTTTGTATTGCATGATTTTTTATGCTTCCCTTAACAAAAGCTGAAGAAGAAAGTTCCGCAGTTTTGTATGCAAAAACATTTTTTTCTATAATGCAAAAATTCAGAAATTGTTTGCAAAAACATTTCTTTCTATAATGCAAAAATTGTTTGCAAAAACATTTTTTTCTATAATGTATTATTAAATTTTTGGACAGAGCAGGAAAGAGGAAGATGATATAATGTTTGGTGAGTCGAAAAGTTATATTTATAATTTAAATATTGATGTAACCAATTTCAGATATGTTTTGAAAACTTACAATCAAGTATGGGTAAGACGATGGATCTAAACGCATTTGATCGTGGGCAAATTGTCGGGGCCAGACGAATGGGGCACTCCATCTTGGAAGTCGTGCAAGCACTGGGATTTTCACGAGCCACTGTGTCCCGGGTGCACCTTGAGTACATTGAATCCGATAAAATTATCCCTGCAAGGGCCAACTACCGTGGACAACAGCGTGTGGATGAGCGGGTCATCGTCGGCTAGCTCGCATTGTAACAGCGGATAGACGGGCTGCAGTGCAAAAAAGCACTCGGCAATTTAACGCTGGTGCACAAAAACGTGTAAGCAGCCACCCCATCAAGAACCATCTCCTCGCTATGGGGTAGAGAAGCCATCGTCCCACGAGGGTACCGCTGCTGACCGCACATCACAGGGAGCAAAGGTTGGCGTGGGCACGGGAACATCGCCACTGGACCCTAGACATGTGGAAAAATATTGCCTGGACTGATGAGTCTAGATTCACGTTAGTACATGCGGATGGCAGGATACGAGTACGGCGCAAACAACATGAAGCAATGGATCCTTCTTGCCAGCAGGGTACTCTTCATGCTGGTGGGGGTGGAATTCTCGGGGACTGTTTATGTAGACTGAAATGGGACCCCTGGTACGTGTGACATTGTCCCTCACAGGTCAACGTTACCATGATATCCTGGACGACCATTTGTTCCCGTTTGTGCGTCTTCAACATCCCACTGGGGACCTCATCCTGCAACAAGACAACGCACCGTGCCATCGCTCCCGAATTCTATCCGAATGGTTGGATTAACACTCCACCGACGTGACATCGCTTACTTGGCCAGCTAGGTCACCTGACTTCAGTCCCATCGAGCACATCTGGGATGCCATCGAGAGAGATGTTCGAGGCTCTGAGCCCCTCCATCGAATCTTCGTGAACTGTGGGAGTTTTTTCAGGGGTCGTGGATCCGTATGGCTTTCCAACGGTTCCGGTGTCTTGTCGAGTCCATGCCGAGACGAATCTCCGCCGTCATCAGGACGAAAGGGGGTGCTACACGTTACTAGATAGGCATCTCTAATTCAATTGCTCTTCAGTGTATATCTTTTGGTCTTATGTTGGGCCGGTTCTCGGGTTTTTTTAAGAATTTTTGAAGTTGGAACTTCATCCTCTTCCGATCCTACTTCTACGATTGGACGGCGGCTTGGTACTACACTTTCCGATGTCTTTTTTGTTTTCTGTTTTCAGTTTTCTCTCTCTTCTAAACCTACGTATACGCATTTCACATGGACTATGGTTGTATTGAGCGATACCCCGCTATTCCTGTTTTGTTTTCAAACATAGATTATTGATACCAGCAAAGAAGTTCTTCTATCCGGCGTGTGGCTTTCCCAAGCGTTTTACAAAAAACCCCTTCATAAACATACGGACGTATGTCGATGCAACCACTTGTTGGTACGTAGGCTACGTGATGAGAACGTTAGTTCGAAATTATATGGTAGTGGGATAATTCCATTTCAAGTGATCTAACACAGGTTGCTTGATCATTTAATTAATGACATCATAACTTGCACAACCCCATTTATGGCGATCAGGGACAGACTCAAAGTAGATGCTTAAAGTGGCGGCCACGGGTGCCGTTGCACAATTCACACCGGCGAATGAAAGACTGACGCACCCTCTAGAAGACTCCTGGTGTCGTGTTTATCCTGTCCGCGGCAACAACGATTCTCGCGACAAGATCTTCAACGGAATCCACAGGCGTCTCGTACATCAATGATTTCATGTGCCCCCAGAAGAAGAAGTCCCGTGGGGTTAAGCCCGGTGAGCGTGGAGACCACGCCACAGGTCCGCCACGTCCAATCCATCGTACGGGACATGTGGCATTTAGGAAGTGTTTACTGCACTTTGATAAGCCAATCAGCTACAACTGTCGATGCTGCGTCTTTTCTCTGGTACTTGAAGAATATTCGTGCAATTTGATACTTTGGGAAAAAACGAGGAGCAAGCCATCGTTGTACGATATATGAAGAGAAATGGTCAGAGATGGATAATTTAAAAACATTTATTTACAGTTAAAATAAATGAAATAAAATGACAACATGAGATCTTTCGACTACCACTTTGGCGTCATCATCAGATCTTTGACAAAGGGTGGAACGGAGACCGGCATTAAATAAAGTAAATACGTAACATGTGACTAGTACAATTGCGTAGTGTGATTTACATAAAGAGTTATATATTCATAACATCCCGAATCGAGTTTTGCCCATGAGGGATCAGTGATCTCCTAGTTTGTGATATATAACTAGACAAATTATCATTACAGCAAAAGGTAGTGTTAGCTATAATATGTAAGCTTTCGCACAACAGTAAGGAAATATTATTAGTTGCTTTTTGCAGTATAGCTGCGTACTTCCATTGTGGATAATGTTGTCCTTCCTGAACGCAACGGGCTAAAGCCGTAGTTAACTTGCCATTTTTCAGATCATACTTGTGTTCATTCATTCTAGTCTTTAATGTCTTCCTGGTAGAACCGATATATTTTTTTAGTTTGCGATGGGTCATGGGGAAATAGAGGAATGGAATAAATTCCATGCATGTTTTCCACACTCACCTTGTCACGATCACTTGTGATTAGATGCAAGAGATTAAGAGTCTTTGAGCGAAAGTCAATGTCATGATGTCTGCACAGGTTCTTTAACACCGGAGTTAAACTTGGGTGGTAGTCGAGTGAACCTACGTACCTCCTTTTTGGGGTATCACGAATTAAGGAGCATTCCCGTGAGAACAGGTTTTTATTGTAAAGTCTGTCTACAGTAGTATTATTGAAACCAAAAAGGAGGCCAGTTCTTTGATCTTTAAAAGTTCAGAACATCTGGGAGCGTCATTCGAGCAATGAGGTATTGCCCGTCTAACCATAAACGGAATTGAGGCTGACTTATAGTTACTCGGGTGAAAAGAGTCCTTAGGCATCATCGTAGGTGAAGAGGTTGGTTTACGATAAATTGTAAAGCTGAGTTGATGGGTAACAGCACGGCCCGACTTACACAGAATTGGGCTCTAGGCACAACCCAAAACGAGGCCCCCTCCAATCTACGTTTACTTTACGGAGTCGAGTAGGAAGTGTGACCATTTTGGGCGACTGTATTACAATCCAGCGTAATAATTTAATAAACACAATACATTTATAAGACTGACATTAAATCACGGTAGTACCTGGTAAAAATATTGTTTTCTCCTAGATTTTTATGCTGTCCTACTGATTTGCATCTGAAAAGACTTGAACCTTCATCGATGAAACAGTTGTGTGTGACAAAGCCATATGACGGGTAAAATTCAATTGGACATTGGATTTTTTGCCAGGTGTGTCTAAACTATACTATTACCATATTAACCAGGGGTGTATTTAAGAGAGAGGTTTGGGGGGATTCAAACCCTGCCCGAATTCAGTCCAAAGATTTTTCAAATATAACTTTTGGGAGCTAAAATGTCAAAATGTTTAAAGATTGCTTCAGAACCATGCAGTATTTGAAATTGAAGTATATAGTTGATCTTAGTAAGCCATAATTACAAACATACACATACTGCTAGTTTTTATTACACAACACGACAATTTTTTGTTTAATCTCACACAAAACCCTTCCCCAAATTATCTGGAAAATGTTACTGATATTAACTAGAAATATCACACATTATATTGCCAGTACTTGCTTGTGTTTTGCCAGCGATTTATATATAGTTACTCCACATCACATCTACCCACGTATAAATATTTTGAAAAAGGGAAAGTTTTTTTTTTTTAACCAAGATTTTGGAGCCCTTTCAATTTGAGGGCCCTAGGCATGTGCCTTGCGTGCCTAGGCGGAAATCAGGCCCTGGGTAACAGGATTGCGTATTAAGCTAAAATCCAGATATGGCAAGGTGTAGTTTTCTTCACACTCCACTGTAAAGGATATGGTAGGATATTTTAGTGACATATGATCTTGGACGTTTTGTCAGCGTTGGGACGTTTTGTCAGCGGCTACCATGATCCCGGAAAACAATTAGCTCATCCTAAGAGTGAGGCCAAATAACTAAAACGTCACCAACGTACCTTATATACAGAAGTGGCTTGTATCTGCAAGTTTCCAAGGCGGAATTTTCGAGATGCTGGAGAAAAATCTCGGCTAGACATGCTGACAGGGGAGCACATGGAAGGCCCCTGTGTTTGTCTATATATCACATCTTGGAAACGAAAGTAAGTACGTTGAAGAACAAGTTTTAATGCGGAGATAACAAAATCGGTTAAGTACGGAGCCAAGCCAGAGTTTATAATTTTTTGACGAATAAGCATGTGAGTCTCGGCAATAGGTACGTTATGATACAACAAAACCACATCCAAAGAGACTAAAAAGAAAGGTGTATTATCCAAATTTGTGGCCTTTATCCGGTCAAGAGCTTGAGTCGAGCTCTGTACAGAGTAAAGTGAGCCTACTAGGACGGGGGCAAGAAATTTGGTTGGTTTGTTGGTTGGTTGGTTGATGGGTTTGATTGGCGCAAGGGCCAGGTTTGGCCAAAGAGCGCCAGACAAAGAACTATCAGCTACAGATTTTTAAAAGCGTGGAAAATGATTAAGAGCAGACAGGCTTGGTAAAAGTTGGAAAAAAGGATGATGAAAGCCGTGAAGACAAGTTAGTTAATTGGGTTTATATAAAAATTTATTAACTTACTATTATAATTATTATAATTTGTTTTTTATTTAACACAACTACACAAAAGATGAGTCACAGGAGGGGGACGAACCGTCACTCTCCTCCCCCCCCACACTCCTCTGCAATGCTGGCCGAGGGCGGGGACGAACTGTCACTCTCCTCTCCCCCATGTTCCTCTGCAATGTTGGTTGAGGCTGGGGACGAACTGTCACTCTCCTCCCCCCTATGTTCCTCTATAATGTTGGTTGAGGGTGGGGACCTCGCTGAGTCCGAGACAGTTGCAATGTTGGTCAGGCGGACCGCGACAGTTGGATGGACACTGCACACCTTTGCGGATTGAGGGCCGGGTCTTCCGCACGTGCAGGCTTTCTGCTGGGAACTGAAAGAGTCGGTCGGCTTCAAAAGAGAAGGCGCAGACTCAGCTATTTGAAAAATCTGGAGCTCGGGGAAATCCACCTGTGTCGCTTGTTCAGCTGTAGATCGCTTGGCAAGTGCAGCGAGAGCTACAGGGCGCGGAACAAAGGGCTGCACGGGTTGCACGGGTTGTGGCAGATACTGAACTACTGCGGCAAAAGTACGCTGTCGGTTGGTGGGTATACCCAACCTGGCCTTTGCAGCAGGGTACGAGAGGCCTTCCAGGGTCTTGAGGCGCTGGATCGCCATCTCGTCCTTCCATTTCATACAGTTGCGGGAGTAAGCTGCATGGGCCTCACCACAGTTAACACAGCAGGCCGCAGAAGTGCAACCTTCCCCGTCATGTTCACTGGAGCCACAATTAGCGCAACGAGCGGAACTCTTACAGAAACGTTGTGAATGCCCGTACCTCTGGCACCTGAAACAGCGCAAAGGACTGGGAATGTACGGGCGAACGCCACAGACCAAGTAGCCAGCCTTGATTTCGGTTGGAACTTTCGGGGAGTTAAAAGTCAAGATCACATTTTTAGACTTAATCAAAGAACCATCGCGCCGGAACATCATACGACGTGCAGCAATAACACTTTGATCTGCAAGTTCAGTCACCAATTCGTCTTCACTGCATGGCAAGAGATCAAACTCCGAAATAACACCCCGAGAGGTGTTAAGAAACGGGTGAGGTGTCACTTTGACAGGAATGCCCTGAAGACTAGTGAGGTGCAGAAAAGTGTTACTCTGAGAAACACTGCAAGTTTGGACAAGCAGGTCCCCAGAGCGAAGCTTCTTCACAGACCTCAAGGGGCCAACCGCAGCGTCCAAAGCTTTACAAATGAAAAAGGGAGATCTGGTGGACAGTCTCTCAGACGGATCGATGGATTCCACTACTAAGTGTGTAGCATGCGTAGTCACAGCAAACGAGGGGAGACGACGCTTCGGAGCGACTGGAACAGCTGCCGAAGAAGAGGTTCCACATTCTTGGTCCAGGTCAAGGTCTAAAGATCGTTTAAGGTTATGAGACTTGGTAGGTTGAGAAGACGAAGGAGAGTCATTGTCAATAATCATTTTCTCAGGCGACTTAAATTTGGAGTGTTTATGTTTGGGTTTACCCATGGAAAAAAGGAAGAAGATTCGTCTGCAAACTACTCCACCCACCACCGAGCCCTACAAGGGAGAACTGGAGGTCTGCAAGTCAAGAAAATGACGCTGGACACAGTTCTGGAGCTTATACGTTGCAGATATAGTCCATTGGCTGTGATCACACGCACTCAGCGGACACTTCGGCCTCCGGGTACCGTCATGCCAACGCCTTTGGCATGATCCCACAGCCCCCGGGCTTACCCTGCCGTGCTATACGACAAAAAAGCCGCTAAAGCCCTGCACACAACTTGGTACAAGACTTCTGACTAGAGGTGGGTTAGTCTCTAGCCTCCCGTTTACAGCGAAGCCGGGGTCGAAGAGGAGTGTTGGTACACAGGAGGCACTTAACCGGTCTCCTGCGACCTCAGCCGCCAGACATCCCATTTCCGCCTCACGGGTCTCCGGACGCGGCAAACATGCAGGTAGGTCTAGCACCCAAACCAGCTAAAAGGAAAAAATGAAATCCAAAGAAGACAAATCCTGGAAGGGAACCTAAACGGAATCTCAGCAACCTACGAACTGAGCGGTTAATATAAAACAGTTAGTGGTGGAGGGTAACAAAACCACAAGACAGGGGTGTTAGTACATAACGTGGTAGCGATTAGGTAGAGCATACAACACGGGCAACTAGCCAGTGGAGAAAATAAATAAAAACAAAAAAGCGAGACACAAGACCAGCTCGGGATCGTGGGGCCGCGACTCCCCAACAGCTGGATGAACAGCCATCCCAGCAAACACCAACAGCACCAAAATAAGAAAAAACAAGCTGTGGCATGACATCAGATGTTGACCAGTCACAAGGTCAGCTCGGGCCGTGGGGGCGCCGCTCCCCAAATAACTAGAAAACCAGTTATTCCCGTGCGGGGCAAGAAATTTGGACAGAGCTCTTTCAAGGGGTCTCGTGGGACTAGCGTATCCCGAGACCAAGGGGCGAATCGGGTTGCCAGCTTTGTGGGTCTTCACCTTCCCAAAAAGTTCAGGAACACGGGGGCCAAATGTTGGCTGCAAACCCGATAAAATTTCAGGGGCAAAGGCTGAATGATTTTTAAGTCTGCTAATAGCGGATAGTGTAGCGGGTGTCGCATCTGAATTAATAACCCGAGTGGGGAGCTTAGCAAAGGCCTCACGCACCTTGGAAATATAATCAGGCTTGTCCAAAATAACAAGTTGGGACGTTTTGTCAGCGGCTACTATTGCTAATGAAGGGTTAGCTTTAAGATTTTTAAGTTGCTGATGCTTTTCTGTCCATTCGGAATGGCGAGAAAAGTGATCCTGTTTTTTAACCTTTTCAAGTATTTGGCCTCACTCTTACGATAAGCTAATTGTTTTTCGGGATCATATGTCACTAAAATATCCTACCATATCCTTTACAGTAAAATGTGAAGAAAACTACACCTTGCCATATCTGGATTTTTAGCGTACGCAATCCTGTTACCCATCAACTCAGCTTTACAGTTTATCGTAAACCAACCTCTTCGCCAACGATGATACCTAAGGACTCTTTTCACCCGAGTAACTATACGTCAGCCTCAATTTTTTCGTTTATGGTTAGACGGGCAATAACTCATTGCTCGAATGATACTCTCAGATGTTCTGAACTTTTAAAGATCAAAGAACTGACTTCCTTTTTTGGTTTCAATAATACTACTGTAGACAGACTCTACAATAAAAACCTGTTCTCACGGGAATTCTCCTTAATTCGTGATACCCCAAAAAGAAGTTACGCAGGTTCACTCGACTACCACCCAAGTTTAACTCCGGTGTTAAAGAACCTGTGCAGACATCATGACATTGACTTTCGCTCAAAGACTCTTAATCTCTTGCATCTAATCAGGAGTGATCATGGCAAGGCGAGTGTGGAAAACATGCATGGAATTTATTCCATTCCTCTAATTCCCCATCACCCATCGCAAACTAAAAAATTATATATCGTTTCTACCAGAAGGACATTAAAGACTAGAATGAATGAACACATATACATGTGTTCATTCAGAAATGGTGAGTTAACTACGGCTTTAGCCCGTTGTGTTCAGGAAAGACGCTGCTATACTGCAAAAAGCTACTAATAATAATTCCTTACTGTTGTGCGAAAGCTTACATATTATAGCTAACACTACCTTTTGCTGTAATGATAATTTGTCTAGTTATATATCACAAACTTGGAGATCACTGATCCCTCGTGGACAAAACTCGATTCGGGATGTTATGAATATATGACTCTTTATGTAAATCACTCTATGCAATTGTACTGGTCACATGTTACGTATTTACTTTATTTAATGCCGGTCTCCGTTCCACCCTTTGTCAAAGATCTGATGATGACGCCAAAGTGGTAGTCGAAAGATCTCATGTGGTCATTTTATTTCATTTATTTTAACTGTAAATAAATGTTTTTAAATTATCCATCTCTGACCATTTGTATTCACATATCGTTCAACGATGGCTTGCTCCTCGTTTATTCCCAAAGTATCGAATTGCACGAATATTCTAAAAGTGCCAGAGAAAAGACGCAGCATCGACAGTTGTAGCTGATTGGCTTATCAAAGTGCAGTAAACACTTCCTAAATGCCACATGTCCCGTACGATGGATTGGACGTGGCGGACCTGTGGCGTGGTCTCCACGCTCACCGGGCTTAACCCCACGGGACTTCTTCTTCTGGGGGCACATGAAATCATTGATGTACGAGACGCCTGTGGATTCCGTGGAAGATCTCGTCGCGAGAATCGTTGTTGCAGCGGACAGGATAAACACGACACCAGGAGTCTTCTAGAGGGTGCGCCAATCTTTCATTCGCCGGTGTGAATAATGCAACGGCACCCGTGGCCGCCACTTTGAGCATCTACTTTGAGTCTGTCCCTGATCTCCAAAAATGGGATTGTGCAACTTATGATGTCGTTAATTCCCTTTCTTTGCACTGTTGAAAGTTGAACTTGGACATTTAACTTTACTATTTTCTGACATTTAGAGTGGAATGCGACCCTAGGTTCCATTGTAAATATTGTTCGTCTTGATGGGAACACCCTGTATAGGTAACCAGAAACAAAAAAAATGTTTTTTTCTAAAATGGTCAAGCAACCTCTGTTGGATCACTTGAAATGGAATTACCCCACTACCATACGATTTCGAACTAACGTTCTCATCAGGTAGCCTACGTACCAACAAGTGGCTGCATCGACATACGTCCGTATGTTTATGAAGGGGGTCGTAAAACGCTTGGGAAAGTCACACGCGGGATAGAAAAACTGCTTTGCTGGTGTCCATAATCCCCGTTTTAAACAAAATAGGAATAGCGGGGAGTATTGCTCAATACAACGATAGTCCATGTGAAATGCGTATACGTAGGTTTAGCAGAGAGAGAAAACTGAAAACAGTAAACAAAAAAGACATCGGAAAGTATAGTACCAAGCCGCCATCCATTCGTAGAAGTAGGATCGGAAGAGAATGAAGTTCCAACTTCAAAAATTCTTAAAAAAAACCCCGAAAACCGGCCCAACGTAAGATCAACAGATATACACTGAAGAGCAGTTGAATTAGGGATGCCTGTCTAGTAACGTGTAGCACCACCTTTCGTCCTGATGACGGCTGCGATTCGTCTCGGCATGGACTTGACAAGACACCGGAAGCGTTGGGAAGCCATACGGATCCACGACCCCTGAACAAGCTCCCACAGTTCACGAAGATTGGATGGAGGAGAGTCAGAGCCTCGAACATCTCCCTCGATGGCATCCCAGATGTTCTCGATGGGATTGAGGTCAGGTGACCTAGCTGGCCAATGAAGCGAAGTCACGTGGGTGGAGTGTTCATCCAACCATTTGGATACAATTCGGGAGCGATGGCACGGTGCATTGTCTTCTAGCAGCATGAGGTCACCGGTGGGATCTTGAAAACGCACAAACGGGAGAAAATGGTCGTCCAGGATATCATGGTAACGTTGACCTCTGAGTGACGATGCCACACGTACCAGGGATCCCATTTCAGTCCACGTAAACAGTCCGCAGACGAGAATGCAACCTCCACCAGCATGAAGAGTACCCTGCTGGCAAGAAAGATCCATTGCTTCATGCTGTGGCTGATAGTTCTTTGTCTGGCGCTCTTTGGCCAAACCTGGCCCTTGCGCCAATAAAATCCAACAACCAACCAACCATTGCTTCATGTGGTTTGCGCCGTATTCGTATCCTGCCATCCGCATGTACCAACGTGAATCTGGACTCATTAGCCCAGGCAACATTTTCAAACATGTCTAGGGTCCAGTGGCTATGCTCCCGCTCCCATGCTAATCTTTATACCCTGTGATGTGCGGTCAGCAGCGGTACCCCCGTGGGACGATGGCTTCTATACCCCATAGCGAGGACATGGTTCTTGATAGTGTGGCTGCTTACACGTTTTTGTGCACCAGCGTTAAATTGCCGAGTGATTTCTTGCAGTGTGACACGTCTATCCGCTGTTACAATGCAAGCTAGCCGACGATGACCCCGCTCATCGGCACACTGTTGTCCGCGGCAGTTGTCCCTTGCAGGGATGGTTTTACCGAATTCTATGTATTCACGGTGCAGCCGTGACACAGTGGCTCGTGAAAAATCCCAGTGCCTGCAGCGCTTCCGAGATGGAGTTACCCATTCGTCGGGCCCCGACAATTTGCCCACGGTCAAATGCGCTTAGATCCTTCGTCTAACCCATACTTTTCTGTAACATTTCAAAACATATCTGGAATTAGTTACATCAATATTTCAATTATAAAGATAACTTTTCGACTCACCAAACATTATATCATCTTCCTCTTTCCTGCTCTGTCCAAAAATTTAATAATACATTATAGAAAAAAATGTTTTCACATATAGTTTTTGCATACAAAACTGCAGAATTTTCTTCCTTAGCTTTTGTGAAGGGAAACATAAAAAAATCCTGCTGCACACACAGAAAATAAGAATTAAGGAGCCACGTATTAGCTCGTTCTTCAGGCACAACATTTGTTTCGTGACATTTGCTCACTTACTTCGGGAGGATATCGTCAAAATGTAGATTCCCCGCCCCGGTGGCGCAGTGGTCTAAGGGCTGATTTCTGACCATTCGTTCTAGATGGATCCGGATTCGAATCCCGTGAGTAATAGATATTGTGGTTGTATTTGTCTTACAGCACTGGTTTCTTTATCCCTTCCCTGAAACCAGTGTAACTAAATCTGGGACGGACAAATGCTTACAGCCCATCGAATTGTTCACGGTGGTAGTTAAAGTACAAACCAAAAAAAAAAAAAAAAAGAAGAAGAAGAAGAAAATAAAATAAATGGTTTGTTTCAAAGCTCATCCGAGCTTAGCTTTTGTAACAATATGGAAAAGTCCGAAAAATTTTGTTTCTTTAATTTATACCTCATGTCCGACTCTTACTAAAGGCCGACGCATGAGGGGCTGTTAAAGAATTGTTTAGGAATCTATTAATCTTTTATCTAATTTATCCATTTAAACACACATTCATACATCGTTTTAGTAAATTAAGACATTTAGTGGATACTTTCAATATTATTATTATTATTATTATAGGATCCTGTAAGAATTGTTATTTTCTCTTACTTCAAGACACAGTAGACAACCAACTGAGAGGGTGGGAGCCTGCACAAGAATTTCCGCTTGTTACAGGAAGTATACAATATATTTAGAAAACACCTTTTTGAACACTCCTCATGTGCTTAGTAGGAGGTCCTTGTTAAAGGCATTCCAGGAAAAAAAAATGGCAAAAATTGGAGTAACAATTAATATTTTTTTTTAATCATGAAAGAAAAGGAAAGTGTTGTTACACAAGAATACAGGAAATACTAAAGATAAGACAGAAAAACATCAACGGATCCAGTTTTTCTTTAATTATATTATTACAAATTAGTGTATTTTTTATGTATCATATGCCATATTGTTAGTATTTGACTGAATATATATTATTGTAATGAGCACTAAATTATTAAAATATTAGAGATATGGTCAAAATTGATTTTAGTATTATATTTTCATTTTTGTAACAACTTACTGACAGAATATCGGGAACAAAATTACATGTTTAATTTGTACTTTTCAGTTTTATTATATTTCACATTTTTGCTATTAATATTTTAATTTTAAATGCTTCATTCTATTATTTTGTTTAGTATTTTTGTTCCTTTTTTTATATATTACTGGTACTAATACTTTCAAGTTTTTTGAGCTCCAATCGTTCTAGTTTCAAACTCGAGTATTCTTCTGAGATCATATTTAATAGCTATTTTAATCTGCTCCGTACTTTTTTATTTTTGTTGGTAACATACGGCATTTCGATTTTTCCATACATTATATTTTATTATTGTTATTAAATAATGAATTGTTATATTTTTAGATTCAGAGCAGTCTAGAGGCACATGGTACAAAATTTGGTCTGCAGTAAATTTACATCTATAATTTAAGTATTGTTGTAACCAATCCCAGATATATATTGCAAAATTGCAATCTACAAATAAATGTTGAAGAGTGTCCTCTGAACCTCAGTAGTTACAGTTAGGATTAGATATTAGTTTAATTCTATACAACCATTTTCTTGTCGGGATAATATTGTGCGAAATTTTAAAAAGTAGATCTCTAATATGAGTGCTCAGTTTTCTTTTTGATTGAAGTGTCCAAATACTATGTACCATATTGGATTGCAGTGTATCTTCTAATTTTGTTGGATGTCTTTCGTTTAATGCTAAATATATTTTACATAATTTCTCATATTCTTGTCAGAAATAATTTTTCATTCCGGAAAACAAATTTTCTCCCTAGAAACTGTGCCAACACACAATCGATAGTTATTGATTGTTATTTTTTGACCATCGAAAACTGTCGATAATGATAACTATCGATAGTTCTCCACCTCTATGTGAGGGTCCCTTAGTAGTACGAATACGAATTCATTTCCGTGGAAATCGGTTGTTTCTCGGTGGGGTTGCGGCCTTTTGTTCGTTGGGACGGACGGACAGACACCCGGATGAAGGACGGAACGTAATTTTGTATCGTATCTCATGGGTAATTCGTTCCTGAGTGGAAAGGGACCTTTTGCTTGCAAATCGGTTACTTGTTAAGAAACATGGTTTTTACCTATGGCCGTAATAAGTCATTTGTGGACGGACGGACGGAAGGAACGTCATTCTATATCGTATCGCATGAGTAATTCGTTTTTGAGTAGAAAGATACCATTTGCTTGGAAATCGGTTTCTTACTTGTTAAGAAACATGGTTTTTACCTATGGCCGTTGTAGGGGTCGCCCGCAAACGAACTGTCAATTATGAATTTATGTACTTTTAATATTGTGATGAACACGTGCGGACGGACGTTTCATTCCGCCATTTTGTTGTTTCAGATAAGAACTGATATTCTTCACCACCCACGTGGTACGATTTTAATCCTATGGGGGATTAAGAGAGGGGTGCATGAACACCTGGGGCATCTGACCTTGAAGAGTCAGCTGCTCGAGTGCTTCGGTAAAACAAGTTGTCATACTGCTTTTGTATACGTGCAAGGTTGTAATCCCCTGCGGGTATCCGACGACATTCCTGAGTACAGGTATTTCACGTGCTGACCGGGAAAACCAGTTTTTCTTACGCATGCGTGATAGAGGACAGAAAGGGCGAGGAGGATTAAGTGAGACAGTTGAGCTTCGGTCGTCAAGGAGAGAGGGTCCTGGTTTGGACAACAGTTTCTGACGAAAGGACTGCGGTTATCGCAGACGTGCAGCGTGGTGAACGGGAAGGAGGATTCCTTCGTCCACCGGGTATCGCGGAAAGAATTGTGGAAAGGTAGCACGTGGTCAGCACGGGAACCTGAGCGGAAAATCATCGGAAACCCGTGAAGCAAATGTTATCGGAATAATAAAGTCTTGTTGTTGTTTTTATTTCCGTGTACTGGACTGTGTTTGTCGAGGTAATTATTCTTCTACACAAGGACGCCTTCAGCCGCCTTGATAGCCAGATTGTATAGTAAAGGCGAGGCGGTAGCTCGCTATACGGCGGGAAACAAAAGGTATTATCTAAGAATTGATATGTCTGGCCCTACAGCCAGATAAAGTGGCGCAGTCGGTAGGATCAGCCTGAAAGCGAGCTCATGAATGGCGACACGTGTGAAGAAGGAACAACGGACTTTTTGTGAAAATTCCTGTGACCGAATGACAGAACTCTGACGACGTGCCGACCGGAAAAAGAGACACCAGCGTGCTAGATGAGATAAGGCATCCATCGTGTCGACCGAGACAAAGACAGTGTGCACCTCAGCGTACGGAAATCCCAAGCCGGACGAGGACTTACAAGCAAGTCAACAGGAGAAGCAGAAGGGGGCCTGAGTGCTCCGGTAACGTACCACATTTTTTTTTCTGAGATTATTTCTGTGTCTTTGCCTGTGCATTTGGTATAATTTAGGGTTAAGAGTAGAAGTTCTCATCATGGTACTAGAAAGGAAAGGGAAAGCTAATAATTAGATATTCTCAGAGTAAAGCATTGTAAAGTAAAATTTTTTAACAGTTAATTTTATGTCAGTTGCTAGAGAATGCGAAGTGTCAAAATATTTTCATTAAGTAATAAGTGTTTAGATAAGTCGAGATTTCATGTTTACGATTTAAGAAATTTGAAGCTAGAATAGCGTATTGATTTTTTTTTTTACGTGTAGCGAAAGAGACAGAAGGAATATAAGTATTCTGAGTAAAACAGGATAATAGATGTTCGGGTAATGCATGAAGGTAGAGATAGGTTAGAAACAAAACAAGAAGCAGATTAACCTTCGATGATTTAAGGCGGAAGTTTGCATGATTTCTTTTCTTATTTCTTTGCATGAGTGTATTTTTTGAATGTGTATTGTAGTGTATTATCATGACTGAGCTTTTGGAAGGGAAAGTTGAGGATAATTTAGACGCGGACAACGAAGAGAATAGTATTCTTAACGATTCAGAATTAGATTCTAGTAAAGAAGTAAGCATTAATATGGAAGACAAGAAAAATAATCCAGCTAGAATGGAATGGGAACTTCAATTTAAAATGCTTGAGATGGAAGAGAGAAAGGCTGAGAGGAAACAAAGAATGCTAGAATTACAATTAGCGGATAGGAAAGAAGAAAGGCAATTTGAGTTAAGAAAATTAGAATTAATTAATGAGAAAGAGAAGGAGTCTATTAAAAGTAAAAATGAGGGTAAGTTGGCCGACTACATGAGAATCTTAGAAAGAACTTTACCCAGAAGTCCCAGTAAGCCGGAAGAAATTCTGGACTTCTTTGATTCGTTAGAAAGGGCATTTGTATTACACTCAGTACCGGAAGAAATGAAAGGTCGTTTGGTGATAGCCTTATTCAATTCAGAATGTGTGAACCACTTATTTCGTCGTTTGACTATAGAGCAGTACGATAAGTACGAAATAGTTAAGGAGGCAATTTTGATGGAATGCCATTTGACTCCGGATATTTATTTGAAACAATTTGAGAATATTAGTAAGAACAAAGGGGAAAGCTACTTGCAGTTAGCGGGACGTATTAAGAGGACCCTAACCTACTACATCAACAGTAGTGAAGTGAAAGAATTCGATCAGTTGGTCAATTTGTTGGTATGCGACAAATTCAAAACTTTGTTGTCCCCAGAACTGAAGACCTACATTCTTCAAAGAGGTTCCGTAGGAAAGTTAGTTCCTTTGACAGAATTAGGAGAACTTTGTGATTTATACGAAAGTCACGTGGGAGCTATGGGAATAGAAGTAGGAAGATGCAAACCCAGTCATCCCTTGGGAACGTATTTCAAAGGAGGTCAATCAGAAGCCTGGAAGAAGGGAAGTTTTCAGACAGGCGGAAATCAATTGAAAGGAAAGTTTTCCGGGACAGATCAGAGCGTCGGACATAAGCCAGGTTATTCAGCAGCGAGGCCTATCGTAGGGAATTCCAGTTTGGATAAGGGAATTATATGCTTTAGATGTGGAGTAGTGGGGCACCGTAAAGCAAACTGTAACCAGAAGGCATCCCAGAGTACTCCCAGCTCTTACTTTCAGAATTGGAGGAAAGACCCCCCAAATAAGGTAAACAGAGTAGCGATGGGACAAAAGGGAGCCGAAGATGTTTCAGAGAGAAGGATAGAGGTCAGCGATGATAAAAGAATGACGGCTAAGGTAGATAGAGTTTTAGGCCAGGAAGGAAGTCAGAACGAGGTAATAGAAATTCCGGTAGGAGAAGTGAAGAGGGTTAAGTCGGAATGCGGAAAGAGCACCGAAATCCTTATTGACTCAGGCGCGGAGGTGAGTTGTGTAAGAGGAGGTTTACTTGGCGAAGAGTTGTTGGAACCAAAGGGTAGAATAATTTTAAGAGGCTTCGATGGTAGTAAGGGAGAGTTTGCAATTAAACAATTGAATCTCCGATTAGATGAAGAGGGATTAGAAACAGGAGAAGCGCCAGAAAGTTTTTGTGAAGTGATGTGTGCAATTGTTCCTAATCTGGTAAACAGGGTAATTATAGCAGCGGAGGATTACCAGCGCATGAAATGTTTAAGGGAAGCTACTCCGATGTGGGCAACCTCGTGTGAAAAGGCGTTAGAGTTAGGGAATAGGCCGGATGTGCATCCAGAAACTGAGACTGGCGAAGCGCTAGTCGAAGAAGAGGATATTCTAGGAATGGAAAGCCCGGCGATCACAGATATTTCAGCGGAGGAGGAGCAAGCGCGCTTGGTAGGTAAACCGTGGCTTGAAGGGCAAAATAGCCCCAGGATATTAGCGCTCAGTACTGGAGGCGGCGAGGAAAATCAGCGAGAGCAACAGCATGCCGACCAATCAGGAGAGGCAACGACAGCTAGCGAGGGAACAGGAGATAGTGTTACTGATTTGGATACGAGTGAAGCACAGGAGAGTTCAGACAGACGCTTGTTTACAGAGCAACAAAAGAGGTGTGTGACGTTAGCAGCAGCTAGGAATGAGGCGGAAAATGGCAGAGGTGGATATCTCTATACGGATGGAATGTTGTATCATCGGGAGCAAGTGTTGGGGCAGGTTACGCTACAGTTGGTAGTTCCTGAAGAGCGGAGGGCGCAAGTGTTAAAGCTGGCACACGATTCGGTTTTTGGCGCGCATTTAGGCCACAAGAAGACCCTAGAGCGGATTAGATATTCTTTCTACCGGCCTACCTTGAAGAAAGATGTGCGTAGATATTGTGATGTATGCGAAGCGTGTCAGTTGAGACGTCCCATCACGAGGGCAGACAGGGTTCCGATTGAGGCAGTTAGGAGACCCCCCAGACCATTTCAGGTTGTTAATGTGGACTTAATCGGACCGATTGAACCACCGTCGAGCAAGGGTCACCGGTGGATATTAGTGATGGTAGAGCAGCATACTAGGTGGCCGGAAGCCGTATGTCTGACTTCATTGAATGCCCGGAGCACGTGCGACGCACTACTGGAAATTTTTCAGCGCACAGGGATTCCGGAGGTAGTAGCGATGGACCGGGGCACAAATTTTGTGTCGGGGTTGACACAAGAGATCCTAAGGCGTCTAGGGTCGACTCCTAGGTTCTCCGTCCCGGGAAATCCCGCCTCGAACGGTCTTGTCGAGCGATTCAACAGAGTTTTGAAAGGAATGCTGCATCATGTGATAAGGGAGGAGCCTCGGCAGTGGCATAAGGCTTTGCCATATTTATTATGGGCCTATAGAGAGGTTCCCAATGTTACAACGGGCGCGGCCCCGTTTCAGTTGCTATACGGGCGAGAGCCCATTGGTCCGCTGGCCATTCTGAAGAAAAATTGGGCGGGGAATGTAGGCTGCCCGTTGGCATATCAGTATCAGCGGAGCAGTACCTGCAGCAAATGAAGGAGCGCATGGAGAAGGCGGCTCAGCAAGTGGAGGAGGTGGCGGTGGAACAGCAGCGACGGTATACGTCGTATTATAACCGTCGGCTGCGACAGAGGTCCTTTCAAGTGGGAGACCAGGTGATAGCCCTGATCCCGGACTCCAAGAACAAGGTGTATGCTAGGTGGACCGGCCCAGTACACATAACTGAGAAACGGGGGTCCAATAGCTATGTAGTTGAACTAGGAAACGGGCAGTTTCGGCATGTACACGTGGGGAAGCTAAGAGAGTTTAAGCCCCGGATCAGTGTAGTCGGAGTGATTTTCGAGACCGATGAGGAGTTCGGCAAAATTAAGGAGGCTCCGGTGAGGAAAACGGAGGAAGCAAAAGAACCTGAGGAAATCAGGATAGATAGGGAGAGGATAACTCGGGAGCAACTTAGGGAGTTACAGGAGCTGGTGAACAGCTCGAAGAAGTTCTTTTCGGGAGAAGTGGGAGAGACGTCAGTGGGGAAGCACGCAATTACACTCAAGCCGGAAAGCGTACTTCGTACCCAGCACAGGTACAAGGTGCCACAATCGATGCAGAGAGCAGTGGAGAGCCAGATCCAGGAGTTGTGGGATCGTGGGATGATTGAAGAATCAAAAGAAGAGATCCGGTAGTATGCGTGGCTAAGAAAAATGGAGAGGTTCGGATGTGTGTAGATTACAGAATGTTAAATTCTCACACTGTTCCGGACGCATTTCCGATGTCTCATATCCCAGATTTGTTAGCGAAGGTGGGGGCAGCCGGGTATATTACTACGCTTGATATGTTAAAGGGGTATTATCAAATCCCAATGGACCCCGACAGTAGAAAGTATACCACTTTTGCAACGCATAAGGGGCTCTATCAATGGAAAGTAATGCCCTTTGGGTTATCAGGAGCGGCGGCTACTTTTCAGAGAGCCATGAATAAGGTTTTGACCCCGCACCAAGACTATGCGATAGCGTACCTGGACGACGTGGCTATTTTTTCTGGCTCATGGGAGGAGCATTTGAAACATTTGAAAGGAGTAATTGAAAGTTTGGAGGCGGCAGGCTTTACGGGAAATTTGAACAAATGCTGTTTCGCCCGTATGGAGGTGAATTACTTAGGGCACGTGGTCGGCTCGGGTCATCACCGGCCGGACCCCGAGAAATTACAGGCCATCAGGGACCTTTTGCCCCCTCAGACAAAAAAGGAAATACGTAGCTTTTTGGGATTATGTGGGTATTACCGTGATTACGTACCTAACTTCGCAAAGATAGCTAAACCTTTAACAGATTGTACAGGGAAAAGGGCGGCAGATAGGGTAGTTTGGTCGGAAAAGTTGGAGGAATCATTCAGGACTCTGAAGGAAAATTTGTGTAAGGCACCGGTATTAAACACCCCGGATTTCAGTAAGCATTTTATCTTACACACGGATGCGAGTTCCTTTGCGGTGGCATGTTGTTTGAGTCAGAGGGATGAGGAAGGCAACATTAGGCCAGTGGCCTATGCTAGCAAAAAATTAAATGGGACACAAGCCAGATGGGCGGTCAGCCATCAGGAGGCGTACGCCATAGTATGGGGTTTGCAAAGGTTTGAAGGGTGGATTTTCGGTAACCGGGTCGAAGTTATGTCCGATCACAACCCCCTTACTTTTCTCACCCGTTCCGCATCGCAAAGTTCAAAATTACAGCGTTGGAGTTTGGCTATTTCCCAATTTAATTTATCCATATCTCATGTCGCGGGCAAACTAATTCCTCACGCCGATGCGTTGTCAAGACTCAGTTTTAAAGAGTAGGGCAGCGCCATGGTGAGAATGTTTCACGGCACAGTTGGAGATCCACAGAAGGTCTCAGGGTGGTACAAGTGTATATGTTACATAACGTGCGAGAAGTGAAAAAGTGTATTATGTTGTGTCACCCAAGATCAGCAGGCAAGGAAGAGACTGACTCGAGAATACGGCAAAAGACCGTATCTCTCGTTCATTTGGTGGGGGCCTGTAGGGGTCGCCCGCAAACGAACTGTCAATTATGAATTTATGTACTTTTAATATTGTGATGAACACGTGCGGACGGACGTTTCATTCCGCCATTTTGTTGTTTCAGATAAGAACTGATATTCTTCACCACCCACGTGGTACGATTTTAATCCTATGGGGGATTAAGAGAGGGGTGCATGAACACCTGGGGCATCTGACCTTGAAGAGTCAGCTGCTCGAGTGCTTCGGTAAAACAAGTTGTCATACTGCTTTTGTATACGTGCAAGGTTGTAATCCCCTGCGGGTATCCGACGACATTCCTGAGTACAGGTATTTCACGTGCTGACCGGGAAAACCAGTTTTTCTTACGCATGCGTGATAGAGGACAGAAAGGGCGAGGAGGATTAAGTGAGACAGTTGAGCTTCGGTCGTCAAGGAGAGAGGGTCCTGGTTTGGACAACAGTTTCTGACGAAAGGACTGCGGTTATCGCAGACGTGCAGCGTGGTGAACGGGAAGGAGGATTCCTTCGTCCACCGGGTATCGCGGAAAGAATTGTGGAAAGGTAGCACGTGGTCAGCACGGGAACCTGAGCGGAAAATCATCGGAAACCCGTGAAGCAAATGTTATCGGAATAATAAAGTCTTGTTGTTGTTTTTATTTCCGTGTACTGGACTGTGTTTGTCGAGGTAATTATTCTTCTACACAAGGACGCCTTCAGCCGCCTTGATAGCCAGATTGTATAGTAAAGGCGAGGCGGTAGCTCGCTATACGGCGGGAAACAAAAGGTATTATCTAAGAATTGATATGTCTGGCCCTACAGCCGTAATAAGTCATTTGTGGACGGACGGACGGAAGGAACGTCATTCTATATCGTATCGCATGAGTAATTCGTTTCTGAGTAGAAAGATACCATTTGCTTGGAAATCGGTTTCTTACTTGTTAAGAAACATGGTTTTTCGTGTTGCCGTAATCAGTCACATTTCATTTTGTTGATGGTCCCTTAAGAGAACCTATCTTCCTTTCCTAATTAATATTTTTACATTCGCAATTTGTGTACGATCCCCTTAAGGCTACGAGAATCGACGGTCGTTCCTTCTGTGACACGCCGTCCTCGCTATCACTTTAGGCCGCGAAGCTCAGCTGGACCTGCCGGTGAATTACGGCTTGTGAAGGCGGAACCACTCTGTACTGCTGCATGTGTCTGAGTATCCTTCCGCGCTCACCACAGTTAGCCAAGCTGGAGGTCGCGCTGCACGGCTATGCCTAACCTGTTTTGCCGGGATGCTTCCGCTGAGACCACGGGCAGCCGTAGCAGATGCTTTAGCGGCAGTCACAGCGTCATCATCGCCGCTGACTGGATTTCGGCGTACCGTATTGAGAGGTAAATTTTACGTAAAACATTTTCAAAAATAAGTCTATCAATGAACTTTTTTTTTAATTTTACATCGTTTTTGATTTCAAATAAGATGTACGTCACAGTTTTTTGATCTTTTTTTAATTTGAGAAAATAAACCGTAAATGCGTAACAGTGTTCGCTCTACTGTTATCGGAAGCACGTACCTGGTTGCCCCAGCGTTCATTTGCGTGGTCAACTGTTGCGCTTCGATTGCCCTTTACCAGTCGAAGGAGGCAACGTTCTCCTCTGGGGTCGATGGCCTTTGGGGCTCCACAGTTATGACTTCGAGAGGTACTCTGTGTGCTAGTGATCCATTCTTGGTACACCCTTACTACACACTGTAAAAAATAGTTGTTTTTACAGCAAATAACTGTTAAAACGCTACGGTAATATGCCGTATGCACCTACCACGGTTTCCAACTGTAAAATTCACAACTACCGATGTGGCAACAACATTTGGCGGCATTTCCCAGAACTGCGCATGCTCCTCTCCTTCCACCTTCGCTTCACTAAAAATCACTATTGTTTACCAAGGTTGAACTCACGTGCTGTAACTCATATTTTGTTCGTATTTTGATTCAGCAATCAACACTTCGTTGACGACTGACGTAATTCAAGTACGGAGAAAAAGGTATTTGTAAGTTTAAATATTCTTTTACATTGGTGGCACATATTTATTATTCATTTATGTTTTCTCGCCATTTATAAATTACAAACTTAAATCATGTATAAGTGTGAAATATGTTCTTATTCCTCCTCCTGTGCTAAAGGGTATGTTAATCACTGGAAAGAGCACCGAAATGTTCATAACGTGGAATTTCCATGTGGGGTTGAATTGTGCAACCGAAGATTCAGAAAATATAATTCATTTAAATCTCATGTGTATAGAGATCATTCATTTTTAAAAAGTGCTACAAAACCTATAGGCAAGGAAGACCTAACGTTAACTTGTCCCCTCGAGTTTTGTAGACATGTCGTAATTTCGGACCTAACTTGTCTGCTTGGTCATATCAAGGGCCATATAGATTCAGGAATTAAAATGAACTGCCCTTTTCAGAACTGCGGATTCTCATTTATAAAAAAGATATTATTTACTAGTCATCTCAAACAAATACATAAAATTGGTCAGAACTGTCAAGGAAACAGTGTACCTAGTAATACAGGTGTTGAAACTATTTTGAGTGATGAAGGTGTAGTTCAGGAGCACTCAGTGGTCAGTGTATGTCTTGAAACGTCAAAACACAAATGAAAAAATAATCTTGCTTTGTTTTATCTTAAATTGCAGGCAAAAAACCTTCTGCCGTCTACAACTATTCAGGATATTAGTAATGAAATTTCAGAATTGAGTCATTTGAATTTTGATATTTTATGTGAAAATCTGTCTGCAAAACTGGTGCAGCTGCCCATTACAAATGAACAAATGAATGATGTTGTCAGTGAGGTGAAAAGCACAAATCTTTTGCATGAATGTAATAGAGTTTTTTAAAACAGATCATGCTAGAAAAGCTTTCTTTAAAAATCAGTTCAATTATGTGTCTCCTGTAGATGTTTTCCTTGGAAAAAATATTAATAAAAGGGATTGTTATTCTCAGTATATTCCCATAGTTGAGACTATAAAAATGTACCCATCAGTTGTTAAACAGTATGAACAGTATGCTCGAAGAAACAGTGAATCTGATGTTCTCTGTGATATTCATGATGGAAAATGTTTTAAACAAAATCACCTGTTTAAGAATCATTGTGTAATTCCCTACAAATAATTATTTTCCAAGATGCATTTGAAGTTGTTAATCCACTGGGTTCTGCAAAAAAAAAAAAGCATAAAATTATTGGTGTTTACTTCACTTTGGCAAATTTACCTGTTGCTTTTCGATCAAATGTAAACCAGATTGGCCGCCCCGGTGGCGCAGTGGTCTAAGGCGTTGGCCTCTGATCATTCGTCCGTAAGGGGTCCGGGTTCGAATCCCGGTGAGGCATGGATGTTGTGTTTGTCTTACGGCACTGGCTCTCTCCCTTCCCTGGAACCAGTGACCCTAAATTAGGGACGGGCGACTGCTTATAGCCCATTGAGTTGCTCACGGTGGTCGTTAAACCTCCAATCAAAAAAAAAAAAAAAACCAGATCCAGTTAGCTATTCTCTGCCGGGAAATTGATTTAAAGCAGTTTGGTCAGGACAAAGTTTTTTCTCCACTAATTAATGATCTCAAAGAACTGGAAGTAAATGGTATTTTGATCAACAATAGAAATGTGAAGGGTACAGTCTGTTCTATTGTTGGTGATAACTTGGGTTCTCACTCTATTGGCGGTTTTATGGAGAACTTTTGTTGTGAGTATTTCTGCAGGTACTGTCTAACAACACGTGATGTGTTTCAAGTGCAACCTTCTTCTGTAGGAGCTGTTCATACCCCACAAAATTATGAAGAGAGTGTTAGAAAAATTAGTAGCAATTTACAAAGTAGTGAAGGCATTAAACGCAGCTCGCCATTTAATGAACTGAAATATTTTCATGTATGCCAGCCAGGTTTGCCACCTTGTTTGGGTCATGATTTATTTGAAGGCATTGTATCATACGATATAGTTTTATTTATAAATTATTTTGTTAAAACTAAAAGGTGGTTTACATATGACACATTGAATCGGAAACTGGCTAGCTTTAAATATGGTGGTACAGATGCCCGTAATAAACCCAATGAAATAAATCCCAAAAGTGATAGAATGAGTGGTCATGCAGCTCAGAATTGGTGTTTACTAAGGCTACTGCCTGTCCTTATTGGTAACTTAGTAAATGATTATGATGATGATGTTTGGGAAGCATGTCTGATGTTACGTTCCATAGTTGAATTTATTTGTGCTCCAAAGATAAAATATAAAGAAATTCAGTACTTGCAAGCTGCTATTGAAGAGTACCTTGAGTTGCGAGCCATTTTGTTTCCATCTCATTCCCTTAAACCTAAGCACCATTATTTGTGTCACTATCCTTCTCTTATTGTTCATTTCGGCCCATTGATTAGGCTGTGGACACTTCGATTTCAAAGTAAGCACAGCTATTTCAAAAAATGTGCAAGGCACTCTCAAAATTTCAAAAATATTTGTTTAACACTAGCTGTTCGTCACCAACTCCTTCAGACATATATCAATGCTGGTAATTTTCTCTCTCATGATATTGATGTGAAACAGGGTACAGAACTGCATTCTGGAGTGTACAGCAATGATATACAGAGGTCACTGCCCATAGATATTATAAATTCAAATAATACAGTGGTTTCATACCATGTGACAATTCATGGCACTGTATATAAGAAAGGACATTTTGTGCCCCTACATGTGACTGATCATGGTATAATGTTTGGTAGAATTTTAATGATACTTGTTAAGGATAACTCTGAAGTATTTTTTGTAGTTGAATCTTTTCAGTCAATCAAATTAGGCCACTTAGGTGTGCATGCTGTAGATATCGCAGACGAGGTGCCTAAAATAACTTGTGTCAGTATGCGTAACCTGCTTGATTACTATCCTTTACCATGCTATAAGCTTGGAATACTACATTGTATATGTCTTCATCATGCCATTGCTTGAATCGGATATTATCAGCATTGCTAATCGTCTAGCTTACTTTTGAAGGCCTATTTTAATGCGATTTCTTTCTGGAAAATTTAGTAACAAATGGAAAACATCGATAAAGTTAATCGGTAAATCTCTGAAAGACTCCCACCACCTTATACTCGCAAAATCTTTCCACAAAAAGTACATGCCCTGTTATATTTCTCAAAGATTTTGGTAAATCTCCGGAAGACTCCCACCACCTGATGCTCGTGAAAATTTTCCAGAGAAAGTATATGCACTGTGGTATTTCTCAAAGGTTTTGCCCGCGAAGCAAAAATATGTCAAAAATTATAAACTTTATAATACTCAACTGCGGACTATTTCGTCCTCCGCCGCCATAGCTTTCATCACAGCGCGCAAGCCTACAGCATCTGCACTCTGCGTGCGTCAGCGAAAAATTTCTCACGGTTAACTTAGAGGAGTCTTGCTAAGAAAACGGAACTCAATGATTCCTCTTTGCTGACATCGATGCTTATTTAAAACTTAACAGCATAACTTGCACTCTTGACAACTAGCCATAATTCTTCAAAACAACGAAAAAAAACTTCCTTCAGAAAACAGACGGAGAAAAGCTTCCGTAGTTAAACATTACAAGTGAAAATGCATTAATTCACGTATTAAACGTGGCATGTATCGTGATTTCGCGAGTAACATGAGATTTATGGCATTGCTGCTACGCAATCCTGCAAACATAAACTAACTTCACTCAGTACACACACGGAGCATATGTATTTCTGCGCTCTAATGGAAGCTACAGCGGCGGAGGATTAAGTAGTCTGCAGTTCAGTATTATAAAATTTATCATTTTTAACGTAATATTTTTGCTTTTTTTGCTTCATGGGCAAAATGGACTAAATCTTTGAGAAATGCAACAGTGCATGTACTTCCTCCGGAAAATTTTTACGAGCCTCAGGTGGTGAATCTTCCGGAGATTTACCAAGATTTTGCCCACAGAGCGAAAATATTACTTCAAAAATTATAAACTTTATAATACTCAACTTCGGACTATTTCGTCCTCCGCCGCCGCCGTAGCTTCCATTAAAACTTTATAATACTCAACTTCGGACTATTTTGTCCTCCGCCGCCACCGTAGCTTCCATTAGAGCGCAGAAATACATATGCTCCGTGTGTGTACTGAGTGAAGTTAGTTGATGTTTGTGGGATTGTGTAGGAGCAATGCCATAAATCTCATGTTAGCGAGAAATCATGATACATGGCTTGTTTAAACACGGGGACTTTTCTCAGTTTATTCGCTGAAGGAAGTTTTTTTTCGTTGTTTTGAAGAATTGTGGCTAGTTGTCAAGAGTTCAAGTTATACTGTTAAGTTTTAAATAAACATCGATGTCAACAAGGAGGAATCCTTGAGTGCAGTTTTCCCAGCAACGTTCTTCCAAGTTAACCATGAGCAATTTTTTGCAGACGCTGTAGGCTTGCATGCTCTAACGGAAGCTATGGCGGCGGAGGACGAAATACTCCGCAGTTGAGTATTATAAAGTTTATAATTTTTGACGTAATATTTTTGCTCCTTGGGCAAAACGGGCTAAATCTTTGAGAAATACAACAGCGCGTGTACTTTTTGTGGAAAAATTTCACGAGAATCATGTTGTTAGAGGCTTTCGGAGATTTACCAGTTGATTTTATAAGTGCTAGGCAAGGGAAAAGTGGTTTTAGGAAGAAAGAAAAGCAAAAGTGTTGTAACTTGGGAGGGGGATGGGGGTCAAAAAAGAAAATGGCGGAAACTGTAAACATTTTGTAAAAAAAACTAAAGCTAATAAGTGAAAACGTTGACAGAACAGAAATGGGTTAACGTAATTCAGTTTCTTATTACCTTTGATCATGGTGTGTATGGCGCCATCTTCTTTTTTGACCCCTTTTCTAAGTTACAACATTTCCGCTTTTCTTTCCACCTAAAACAGCTTTTTTTATGGGCTCGAATTTCTGAAAATAACTTGATCCATGTTTTGTTTTATTCACAAATTTCTCGCAACAGCAGAGGTGCGCGAAGTCGAAGCAATAGCCATGCCATTGCAAATAACGTCTGGCATTCAATGAAGCCTCAGAGCTTGCAAGTCATGGTTAGTGGGATCTGTAGTTTCACGTGTAACAGTGCATGGCCCCAGATCTGCAGAGAACGGCAAGAAAAAGTAGTCCGAACTTCAAAAAATCACAAAAAAAAAAAAAAAAAAAAAAAAAATGTAACTATAACAATAATAAGTAAGTACTAGCAATAGTGTTGCACATATGCAATAACAAAAATCAGAGTGTAAATCCCCTACAAAAATAAACTAGACAGCTACCATTATCAGTTGGGTAGTTTTTGACTTGAGCATCGCAGGGGTTTAGGGCCTGTGATAAAAAAAAAATTGTAAATTTTATCTGCCGCAAGGTTTATGATGCCCATGGAATGCTACGGCTTTCCTTTGCAGACAACAGATTATGAGCTGGTGAAGTAACACTATGATAAAATAACTTACACTTTATTCAAAATCCAAGTGGGAGGCATTGTCATCTGGAAATGTCGGCATCCCAAAGAATTTAGAGGGACAAAGGGTATTGTTTTACTAAATTTAAGGTCTTTGGGGATTTTATGTCTAATTTTTTTACTCATGTATGCTAATGTCCCTTTCATTTTCCCGTTGTTTTTGAAAGGGTTAGTTAGGGTTTTTTTTTGTTTTTTGTTTTTTTGGTCAGGACTACTTTTATGTTGCGCTGTGTTAGTTAGTATTGGTGGTAGATGAATACTTGATTAGGGATTCCAGATACATTGGAAAAAAATACGGGACACTTAAGACTAAGACTGAGGGTGAAAGCGCATCCATCACACATGCCAGTCTTACAAAATGATTCTAACTATTCTTATTAATCATTCAATCAGTCTTGCTCAGTCTTGCAGTAATTTTCTGAAGAATGAATTCCACATAACAATTGTTTGTTTTTAAGAATCGTGTCATGGTTTTAACACTTTTTTTCTGGAATGAAATATCGAACTATCAATGGCACTAATTTTGAAGCACCATGGTTTGAAGCGTCAATCAGGATAGATATATAATTTGCTAGAACCATTTCTAGTTTTAATTGCTTGATTGCAAATGGAGCCAAGACATTTACAGAAAACGTTTGTGCTTTTGTTTGCCCACACGTAAATTTACTATCATATAACTTGCCTATTATTTTAGATGTACAATCCATTGATCGAAAACTCTGGTTGTGGAAACACGTGTGATACGGGAAAGTTGCTTCCTCTGCAGCAAGATTCTTTTCCACTTCCCCCATTACTTCCTTGGTAAAGAAATCACTGACTTTTGCACTTGTACTAGCTCAAGATGCAGATTTGTCTTTTCGTAGCAATGTGCTGGGTAATGTTGGACTTTCCGCCATGCTCGACGCTAAACAAGCCACCATAAACCGTACACTCCACTTTATCTGTCTCGTCCAATTTAGTAGATTAAAGAACAGCAACATAAATTCAGGTTTTAAAGCGTCTGTAAAATCACACTTCTTTTTCGGGATTTTTAACGTTCAACAGGGCCACAGGAGAATTGAAAAACCATACATTTTAACAGCAGCCGTACAGTAATTAATACTCTGCAAGCACCAACCTATTTTTCTTGGATCAAGCTACTAAAATGGCGTGGGCCAAGTGGACAATTCCGCTGCTGTTAGATTACTGACTGTATCCACCAAGTGTCGAGGTCCTCTGCCCTCCTATCCTCTGATATCAATCTGCCAGGGTCTGTGCTTGCCCACATAATGAGAGCATTGACCACAGAGTTTGACGCAGGAGATAACAGTCAGCTTTGGGGAAACTTAGTGTGCAGGTTAAAAAATGTTTGTAAAAGAATAGAAATTGTAATGAGAGTATTGACCACAGAATTAGACGTGGGAGATAAGTCAGCTTGGGGGAAGCTTGGTGTGCAGGTTAAAAAATATGTTTGTACAAGAATAGAAACTGTAACTCATCCATTTTGTTTTTCAGTCTTGTACTCTAAAATACAGGACAAAAAGCTGTCCCGAAGACTTTTCTTGGGACAACGGGATGCATTAGTCCAAAATGGGACAATCCCATATTTTATGGGACGTCTGGGATCCCTATACTTGATGCCAGTCACTGGTGGTTCGGCAAGTTTCGCCACATCGGTGGCCGACATTGGACACGAGTTGTGATTCGCTTTTTATTAAAAAAAAATTTTTTTCCGGAATTGCAGTACTCCGAATGATGTATCTTTTCGTTGACAAGGTTTCTGATTGGAAAAGTTTGGGATTTGTGATGCCTAACTGTGCAATGGCCACAGCAGCAGCAGGGCTCTTCTTCATCATTACTACCCGATTTTGACAACGTCTCCATATTTTTTAAAACTTGCATAGGTTCTCAGAATGCTTTTCAGTTGTTTGCTTACCTTTGTTTCCTGTTCTACCATTTATTTTAACTGCTTCCCATGTCACCCAGTGGCCATCGCTTTCATCACCTTAAAAACATTCACTAATCAGAACCCCCCCCTCCCATTGTGTTTTTGTTCACCGGACATTCATAGTTTTCTTGAAAATAAAAATTGGAATCCTAGACCCCTGCAACCTTAAAGTAAAAAATTACTGGATGAAGGGATAGATGTAAGTATCGCCAGACGAAAAATATGCATCAGAACAATGGAATGAAAACACTATTGCAATCGGGAAGTATTGCCATCTTGAACTATGGAAATCAGAAAAAAATGCTGATGGACAAAGATATAAAAAGTTTGTAATCTAGCCATCCAGAAATAATCTATCGCAAGCAATCGATTTAAAATGTGTTTGTAATCCAGAACATTGCCCCAGTGCACCATTTTAACCGTAAGTCAAAAACTGGATGCCCCACTCACTAATGCTGGGGCCATGACTGAGTAATGTTACTTTGCCAGGTAACCGTACATTGCTATTAGGATAAAAAGTAGTTCCGTTGGGGGGGGGGGGGTAAGTACGGGCCCTTTTAAAAAACAATGGGAAAATGAAATTGACATCTTACAATTATTAGGTGCTTGAATTAATTCCCCCTGTTTTTTGCCACACAAACACCTGTGTGTAGCCACAGAACGGTACAGGATAGTCTATTCAAAGTAGTGTCCGTTGGCAGCTACGACCCTTTCCCACCGTTGGGGTAACAAATGGATTCCACGGTAGAAAAATGCAGGTTCTTTTGAGGCAAACCATTCATCGAGCCATTTTTGGATAACCATGACGGAAAAGAAGTGCTGCTCCGACAGGCCATGTTGTAGCGACCGGAACAAATGGAAGTCCGAGGGAGCAATGTCTGGGGAATAAGGCAGGTGGGGTAAGATGTCCCAGCCGAGTGCCTTCAAGAGTTCCTTCACTGATTTGGCGACATGAAGTCTAGCATTGTTGTGGAGAAGAATAACCTTGTCGTGCCTTTTGGCGTATTGCGGCCATTTCTCCGTGAGTGCACGTTTCACATCAAGTAATTGACGTCAGTACCGTTCAGCATTGATGGTTTCACCCGGTTGCAGCAGCTCAAAATACACAACACCGACTTGATCCCACCAAATGCACAGCATCACCTTCCTGCCATGGATGTCCGGTTTAGGCATGGACGTTGATGGTTCGCCAGGCCGAACCCATGATTTCTTGTGCTTAGGATTCTCGTAACGAATACATTTTTTCATCGCCAGTCACTATTCGATGCAAAAACGACTTTTGTTTGTGTCGTTGCAGCAGCAATTCACACATGGTTTCACGTTTGGTGATGTCGCTTTCCCGCATTGCATGTGAGATCCAGTTTCCGAGCTTCTGGATCATTCCCATTGCCTTTAAATGTTTGCTAACTGTTGACTCGTCGACCCGTATTGTTTCAGACAACTCGTGGAGCGTCTGACATGAATCGTCGTCCAATAAGGCCTTCAATGCGCCATCTTTCAAACCTTTTCGGCTGCCCAGGGCGCTCTTTGTTCTTCACGTCATATTCGTTGGCTTTGAAGTGTCGGAACTCGCTCTCTGCATGTTGTTCCCCATAAGCCTGCACTAGCAAACGATAACTTTCCACTGCAGATTTCTTGAGATGAAAGCAGAAGAGTAATGCTTCCTGCAAATGCTTCTTTTTTGGTATGAAACTCGACATCGTGAATGCGATACAAACTCTTGTTCTGTGCAGCCGGATTGCGTGCTTCACACTGCTTCGCCCCAACTATGGATGGTACATGTGTGCGCAAGGGAGGTCATGTGTGGCCCGGGTCACAGCGCACCACTGCTGTGCTCTATTGGGCAACAGCGGGAATTAATTCAAGCACCTAATACATGAGTTACAAAAAAAGTCAAATCCCCCTGCAGCTGGTAAAGTAAAATGAAGCCTATCCATTGCAATATGATATGCATGGGTTTTCTGAGAAACGTGGAGGGAGGGATCTGTGGGTTTATTTATTTTTTTAGAAATGTAATTTTTTAGTTTTAGGAGCCACAGTTTGTGGTCAAATTTCTCTGTGCAACTTAATGTATTTCATTGTGCAATTGTAATATCTATTTGTGTTATCAGGTGGAAGCAAGTTTTTTGCTGTCAGGGTTTTTGTTTTGCTCAATTTTTTTTTTTAAGTGATCTGATGTATTTCTTAGCTTTCATAATGACTACATAAGGTTAGGAGTGCTTGACAGGCAAAATAACATTTAAAATGATGAAATAACTTATGCTTTAATCAAAATCCCGGTTTAAAGTATTGCTATCTTGAACTATCGGAATCCCAAACAATTTCAGGCGATCAAGAGATAATAATTCAAAGTATCGCCTCCCAAAAAAATGTGTCACAAACAATGGAATGAAAACATGATTGCAATTTGGAGCTATCGGAATCCCCCCAAAAAAAGTATCGTAAATAATTGATTTAAAACATGATTGCAATTCGGAACATTGGCTCAGCAGCATTTTGTGCCATTGACGCCATTTTTACCCTAAAGTTTTAGGTATGGGGAAACCACAAAATATGTGGTAGAACTGGATGCCATAACTGCTGCCATGTATTAAGCTTACATGAAAAATGCTTTTTCAGGTATAGGTAAAAAAAATTTAATTTGGACAGTCAAACCCTTATCTAGTTTATTTTTGCTAAGGATTCGGGCTCAGATTTATTTTTTCCCATACATATATCACTATTCCTAGTACTTTGGTTAACCCTGTCCCTTGCGCAGTTAAATCTAAACAACCACCTATGGAGCTTCTAATGTCAGTTTTTTAAGTGTTTCATCTTGCTAAAACCCCATTCACACTCTGTGGAAGTGCGTGGAACAGTCAACAGAATGCCAAACAATTGCAGAATGTTATGTCCTATATAGTTGTCAGAATTCACTGTTTCCCATCCATACCAAATGCCTTATGTCTGTCTTGGAAGCATAAAGGTTATTTCAAAATGTGTTCAAATCAATCTGTACAGAGCTAGAGTCAATCCCAAATGAGTCCAATAACAAAACATTGTTCAACAAGTGCCTCAATTCTGGCTTTCTCGAAGACTGCCACTGCTCCGTTCAGGTTTTTTTTATTTTTTTATTGGAGGTTTAACGACCACTGTGAGCAACTCAATGGGCTATAAGCAGTCGCCCGTCCCTAATTTAGGGTCACTGTTTCCAGGGAAGGGAGAGAACCAGTGCCGTAAGACAAACACAACATTCATGCCTCACCGGGATTCAAACCCGGACCCCTTCTGGACGAATGATCAGAGGCCATCGCTTAGACCACTGCGCCACCGGGGTGGCGTTCAGGTTTTACCTTGGCATTCCGCAGTGCTAATTTTGTACCTTCCAGATGTTTAACAAAATCGTATGCATGTGATTCATGACAATTATGTTGTGCTTTGATCTGAACAATCCAGTTTCTTGATAATTGTATCTAAAAATCACTGGTCAAACAGACCACCTTATTTGGGCATATTGGAGGTCCGAATGACTTTCCATTAGTAGCAGACCACTGGAAAATTGAAGCCCTGCTCTGGGCGGTAACATTGTGGTTTTCAGCAGTTCCCATGATCACCATAAAAGAAAGGACGACCGGCTGGGCTTATGAAACCGTTTCGCTTGGCCATGTATTAATATATCCTATGGTTCAAATATTGTTTCCTGCAGGGGCTGCCATCTTTCACGATAACGCCCCAATTCGCAGAGCTCGGAATGTCCAATCATGGTTTGAGGAACCCTGAAAAACTTGCACACCTTCCTTGGCCTCCACAATAAACAGACCAGTGACGTATCATTCTTTAAAAGTTAAGGTATGTGGTAAGCATGAGGTAGATACAGGTCAAAGTGACACATAAAACTACAGCTGGAGATAATTTCCCAGAAAGTTGGTTGGTTTTTACCACACCAGGCACTACTTCTGAACACTAAGCCTGGGCCGAAATACTATGAGATTGGGGGGGGGGGTAGACTTGTTTATAATGAAGAGCCTCTACCACTGGTCCATCTGCTTAATGTGACTTCCGAACCTCGGCAGATTTTTAGCAGTCAGCTGTACTCTCAAACCAGGAACTGCTGGGCTCCAAATTGAGCATGCTGCCAGTGGGCCACTTGGCAACCCTCCCACCCCATAAAGTTGCTAATCAGGAAAAATACCCTCAAGGTAAAATAAAAACCTCCGGCAACATGTCCTCATAATTCTTTTTAAGTGGAAAGCATGCCCTTGGAAAAATAAGCAGACATTTTGAAACAAAAAGTTTCTAATGTTTCTGGTGAAAATTATTGCAACTTGAGTGCGTAGAAACAGATTCTCACATTTTATCAAGACATAAGAGAAAATCATTACAGATGTGTGATTGAGATCAAGATACCTCCCACTACAAAGGATTGAGTTCTGTGTAAAGCATAGAATTTACTCTGAACTCCGTCATTTCTAGTCCCCCGCCCTTCACGAAGGGTGGGGGACTAGAAAACCTGCAAACAAATGATTCATTGTCTCCCTTCCATAAAAAGATCAAAAGGGAATGTCTGTATTGTGTGTATTCATGTTGCCATATTTCACTAAAAGACCTTTTATCACTTTTATTTCACTTATTATACAGTATTAGCATCCAATTTTCATTAAGGACAAGACCATATATGTATTTTTATATTATAGATGGCATTTGAGTACATTATATTTTTGTAATATAGGAACAAATACTTGGTAAATCACATGTAGCTCTGATGATAGTAATTTTAATTAACTTTCAAGTATTAAAGAAATAACCTACATTTAATGCATCTGTACTTTTGCTCACTCTAGTATGTCTTCATTGACTTCTGGAAAATACTATTTGGACTGCTGAAATTGACTTCCAAAAATGAGCATGAACCATGCATATATGGTATGTCAATAAAATATCCAAATGCATTGTTGGAATAATAAACTTATATAATGGCATAAGTAATAGCTAGTATACAGGTTACTAATAACCAGCAAAATTTGATAAAGCTTATTTATATTTTAATATTTACTTCTGTTATGTCTAGAAAGTGATTTTTGTGTGTCACCAATGAAGGATATTTAATTTTGCAGTGCCCTAATTTTAATACATATAAAGTTTGAAATGTTGGATGAGTTATATATTCTTTTACAGAATGGATTGCATTAAAGCACAAATTAAGTATATTCTACCTGACTTATCAGAAGATCTACTAGATAGGATAATAGCTCTGCTGCTAGAATTAGGTGTTGCTGCTGAAGAAGACTTATGTTTTGTGGAAGAAAAGGATCTCACAGGAATCCTCAAACCCATTCATTCCAGAAAACTGATCAGTGCGTGGAAGAATGAGAAAGGTAAGTTTTATGGCTACTAAATTTTTTAGATGTTTTAAGTGCAGAATGTTCATTTCTATACAATTTTTGCTACACGCAATTTCTAAAATGGAATTACTAGATTTGTGGCCTGAAGTAGTCTGAAAATTTAACCTGCATATCTGCAGCAGCCAATAGAGATTATGCAACTTGCCTTTGTTCAGATTTTTTTGTGTGTGTGTTCGGTCTGTAAATTTGTATATACAGTAATACAGTATTTTAATTTTTGAGCTTATGCAAAACAAATTGACAAAGTGCAAAAGGGTTAACATAAATGTATGCACCAGAAAGATTTTTTTTTTGTGTGTGTGTGCACTAATGTGATAAACTACTATGGGAACAGCTACTTCTAGATCAAGATGATTGGATGGGCTGAGTTTTGCATTAAGGTTTATGATTTTATGCTCATATTATTTTAATTACTACTGTCACCACTTCATAGGACCCTTTTGGTCAGGGCCCAAAATTTGCAGTCTCCTGGTTGCAAGTAAAAAGTACAATTTTACTGTTCGCAAGTAATAGAATACATATTTAAAATAGATAAAATGCCAGGTTTAAAAGACCCCCCCCCTCCTATTGAGTACATATTCAACAGCAAATAAATTTTGTGGTCAGCTAATGGAATTAAGGTATTGCGTTAGTGCAAATGAAATGGCCAGATAAGGATGAGAACACATGGACGGCGAAAACGGAAAAGTGGGACAACTTAACTAGGCAAAATAATCCCCCTCTGCATTGACACATAGTTGCCATCCATCCGGCAAGGCCATGATCATGGAATGAAAAAAAGTCTTGTGGCTGGTACCCAAAGAAGTCATCAACTGCACATTGAACCTCTTTGTCTGTCGTGAACTGTTTCTGAACAAAACAGATTATAGTCTGTCGGAGGCAATACAGATGCTGCAAGCCCAACCCGAAAATACCCACCCAGATTCTTTCAGATTTTTCATTTGCTTCTGGAACATTCTAAATTTAATGACCACCTAAATGATGTTTTCTTTTAAAATTAATTGTTAAAAAAATTCAAAACGCTCACCAAAATTTTTCACAATGTAGTGGAACTTTCCAGATTTTGTAGCAGTCTCAACTCCCCAAACAGTAGCTACTACAAACAGTACACACTACACACATTTTTTTTTCAAAATGTCTGTAATGTTGAAGAGCAGGAAGCTTCCCTGAAACAAACTATATAAGATATAAATGTTTTATGCACAATTTTGCTCTTAGAAATTAAAAAAATATATTGTTTTAATGGAAAAGTGTTTATTATTTTGCCTAGTTAAACAAAAAGAGACTATTAAGTGACAGGGAATGGGGTGCTCATTGATTTCAGTTCTGATTTCCAAGCTAAAAAGTATTCTTTTTATCTATAATTTGAAAAAAACAACAACACATTTATTCCATTTTTGTGAGTTCAGTTTTTTATATATATATGTATATATTACACTGTACTTTTGTAGTTTCTATTGATAAACCTCATTCACTTTTTTAATTATTATAGGTCCTTCAAGTTCAAAACAAGGTCTGACTTCAGTATCCTGTGGTGAACCAGCTGTGCCGAACGAGTACCTTGCTAGTAATTCAGTGAAATGCTTGCCTTCTGTAAGCTCTAGTTGGTTGGAGAACTTCACCATTCCATGGTCGGATATGCCATATGAGCTTATGGTGGCCTTAAAGGGTAATAAAAGACCAAACCCTTTGTTGAGACGTTGCATGGTTAGGATTATTTGCAGTGCAGTGCAAAAATTCTCAAAAAAACCCGGGTAAATGTGCTCTGTCTGCAATTTCAAAACAAGCTGTTTTGAAATATCCTGAGTCACTAAGTGATAAGATAGGTGAAGATACAATAGCTGGTGGGTATGAGTCCTTGTTGAAACAACTTCAAACAAGGTGTGAAAATATGAATCGTAATTCCACATTTAATGTTCTAAAGAGATCTTTGAGGCAGTGTAACTCAGAAGAGACTTCAGATAGCTGCCACCAAGAAAAGCAATCTGCTAGTGATCAGTATGGTTGTGTGAACTGGCAGCCAGCATTATTACCAGATGAAGAAACTCAAAATGAAAAAAAGGAAACTATGAAATCCATTTCCTTGTGTGGCTTAAAATCATTTGATGAAAATTGTGTGAACTTGTTGCGCAATACATTTTTCAGCCAAAGAAGAGATATAAACTGTGGGCATGATATTCAGCATTTATTGAAAGAATGGCCTTTGATGTTCTTGAAAGATGGTCTATTGAATCATTTTCAGACCCTTGTTGGAGTAAATATTATGGAAAAGCTCAGTGAAGCATTTTTTCATAAAGCAAATAGAATGCTAGCCTACTTCAAAACAAAGCCTCATGGTGCAAATAAAAAGGAATTGGAAAGAGTATTGTGTGAAGCACAGGCAGAGTCTAGGCTTCATGAAAAACAAAGTCCAAGCTCAGCTGCCATTGTTTTTTTGCTAATGGCATATTTTGGGGAAAGAAGAGATGCTCTTTTTATAACTGTGTAGGTAAGTGTTTTTATCATTCTTTCATAACTCTGTAGCATAAATCTTTTTTGCATTGATTGTTTAACCCCTCAAGCCACAATGAAATATATATATATAATTATGAGTGCTCTCTCCGTAAGCACCAATCATCCCAATTTCTAATTTTACTAATTTGAGAAAAAATTTCTTTTTTCATATCTTACCTGATCAGCAATTTGTGCATATGGCAATTTAAATGATACAAATTAATTTTTTCAGTAATAAGAAGTAATCCGTCTTATTGCACGATGACATTTATGCAGTTAAGAAATGAAATCTATGTACAGGTTTTTTTTTGGTTAGAAACTAAATCTATATACAGGGTTTTTGTTTTGTTTTTAAAAACATATATTTGGATAATTCTTGCATATGCTTGTGTATGGCTATACCTTTGTGTTAAGCCCCCAGAACCATAAATATACAGGGTGTCTACAAATGATTGGAGCTGTTTCATTATTTTATTGTAGGTATACTAATTTGACATATTTGATCACAAAGCTTTACATTTACGTAGAACAACGCCCAAAGTTTTTTGGGGGCATATTACAGGTGCCTAATATGCGCCCCTTGAGTGATTCTGCAAACATCAACTCTGAAATACAGTTCATCTCACACATGAGTTAGCATACTTCTATCAATGTTAGCAAAGGCATTGATGTATGCCCACAGTTCTGGGAGATCATCTGGTAAAGGCAACACAAACAGTCTTTCACAAAACCCCTCAGGAAAAAATCGTGGGTTTAAGTCGGGGGAGCGTGGAGGCCATGTAACACCAGTTGGCTGTCAGCATTCCCAGCACATAGCTGCCAATCCTTCCGATTTGGGGGAGTCTTCAATATTCCGATCGGAAAGTGATTTCTTCCGATTTTTCATTTGCATATCAAAAATCCGTATTTCTTACCTGGCAAGTTTTACAATTTACCTGTAAAATTTACTGAAATTCTACTTGTTTTACGGAGCGACTTTTTTTACAGATCTCTTTTAACCTTACCTGTTCAAACATTTATTATTTTGAAACTTAATTGTTTTTTAGGACCACAAACTTCTTGTACTAGCATCTCCTGTTTTCTGTCAGCAAGTTTTTCATCACTTAGAATGTGCCCTGTAGAGGCGTGGGGCTGCAAGACTGGAAGGAGGCAGATTGGAGGGGGGTAGCACCCATATGTCAATGTGTTTGACCCTCCCTAGCATGTCAAGTGCCGAAGTGTTGTGTGTGGGGGGGGTGCTCTTTGTTGCAGACAGCGCGGAGAAATTTTTCTAAATGAAATTTTCTCCGTAATAAAAGAGCATCTCTTCTGTTCAGCCCATCCATTAACTATAAAAGAGGGATTTTTTTATATATAAATTTCTACCATTTTCTTTTTTATTTAAAGCTTTTCTTACGCATTCCAAGCCACTGTTTGAAGAAGCATTTATTTACTGTTTTTAGAGAATAGTGGAGTGCATTTTAACAGGATTTTTATATATAGCGTTTGTCATGGAGACACTTTTCCTACGATGTCATTAACATGAAGCTTAATCAGTGATGAAAGCGGTATCTGCCAAAACAAATGTGGTAGTATCAAGCTTCCGTTTTGTAGACTACAGGAAAAGTACGAAACTGCCAATTGCAATGCCGCCTTGCAGCTCAGAAAGGAAAAAAGAGCGCATTTTTGTGAAATCTCAGTATTTCGTAAAGTCTGCCAATAATTACCACATTTTCCTGCGTACAGTCCGCAAAAAACCTCCCCCCCCCAAAGAAAAAATTATCAGATAGTCGGCACTTAAAAGTACCTCAGATAAAATCAGTTGAGCAGGGAGATAAATTCCATAAATTGTTACAACGCCGTTAAAAATAAAGATATGTAAAAAGGGGATAAATGCTGTTGGTTGTTATGACACCATAAAACAACTAACCTATATCGGCCCATATATCGAATTTTTTTAAATGCTGAATTTTAAGGTGCGATGGGCACAAAAAAAATTGCAGTGTGTGGATATTTGCATGCAATAATAGTTATATATCGAATAATAGTTATATATTGATTAAAATCGATACATAATAAAAATCGCTTATATTCTGCGAATTTAATCAAACATATCAGCTAAATGCTCGCAAACATTTTTTTACGGATTTGAAATCTTGAAAGTTGGCAGGTATGCCAGCACGACCGATCAACGATCCATTGCTTTCGCAATCTGGCATTCAAGAAATCACGAACATCGTGATGGAAATGTTCTATGAAGCTGTTGAAAACGGCATGCACACACAAAAGGTAATTTTTGGGTGTTTGAGATTTTTTCCATAGGTTTTTGACGTGGCAGTTTAAACCACCAACCCTGCTACCATATGTTTCAGTGATTTGAATTCTCAGTTAAACTGTCAGAGGGTTTCCTTTCTCTCCACGAGTTTACTGAATAATGTTAAAGGTTGGTTGTGCCCCTGAAATTTAAGGTGATACTCCTTGAATTGGCTTTTTTCCAGTAAGAACATTGAAAAAGGCCATTGGGGAGAAACTATTTCTCCCTCATGGCCAAAATGGATGGATGTTGTCAGTCATCACTGTTGCTTTTGGAAATATCCAACTGTTGGAACTTGGAACCATTGCAGAAGGGGAAGGGAGACTGCCTTGAAAGCTGAAAGAAACAAGCTTTAGTGATTGGCCATTGAGAATTGTTTTGGGTGATGCAAATATTAATATAATTGTTATAATGAAGTAAGAACAGCAATCTAAAACATTTATTTACTGGAAACAAGGCCCTAAAAGCAGTACTACTTGACAAACTCTGTGGGATGTTTCAGAAACCGTGTACATAAATTGTGATTATTTTAATAAATATTTTGATTTTTCTCTGATTTCCTAGTGAAACCTCATTTGTTCGAATCTATGGGGGAAAATTTAAAATATGGCTGAAAAACAATAATTGACAACTGACCCCATTGTTTTGTTGCAAAAAAAAAAAAAAAATCTGCCTTTTGGCAGTGATAGAGCAGTTTTTTTTTAATGCCATGTTAGTATGTCATCATTTATTTACTCGTGGAAAATATGATTTTGACTCCTCAAAAATTCCTTAAATTTGATTTCCAAAAATTAGTATGAATCCTGAATGTTTGAAAACCTTTTTTTCGATTGAAGTTGTATGGTAGGCTTCTAAGCCAATATGTGTACAAAATTACATTTAGTTTAAATAGAAACCGCATTATAGAATAGAAAAAAATAGTATGAAAGTGTAACTCAAATAATTCTATTGAAAAAACATTTATGGTCTGTTAATTTTTATATGAAGAAAAAAATGTATATAGCTTATATTTAAGCATTAACATTTTTTTTTTGTCTAGAGCACTGCAATAGCAGCGGATGTTGAGAGAATGGCTGACCTGCCAAATACACCTTGCTTGATAATTTGTGGTAAGATTTTCATTCACATGGTGCTTTAAATTAATACTCAAAGAATTTTAGGATTTCAGAAACAAATTAAAAATTTGATTTATACATCACAATCATGGGCAGAATAGAATTCCATCTTTTGAAAATTTTTAAAAACTGTTTTGATTGCCAGATTATTTGAAATCTCTCCTAATTTTTTCCTTCCTCAAAATGTGCAAAATCTCATTTCTGTGATCACTGAAAATGTTGAGATGTGGCAAATGTGTAATAAATTTTGTGTAGGAGGGGGGAGCAGTGATAGGGTGTGCCCTTGCTGTGGCAGGAAGTGTTTCTTTCCTGGTTGGGAGGAGAGATGTGGGCATCTTCAGACAGTGGTGAAGTGGGTGGGTGAGTTTTCTGTGGCATTAGTTGGGGTAAGCAGGGTTTGAACTGTGGCCGCATTTGGTAAAAATAGCTACAATTTTGCTAATTTATATTTTGTTTTTTTCACACAAATGCAAAAACGATTAAATGGTGCTGTCACTGAAACCACAATTCCTGTATGCAAAATAGTCTTGGTGGAATGATATTTCCTATGAATTTGATTAAAACTAGTATTGGTTTCCTGCGTGTAGTAAACACAAAACCATTTTCACCACCAAAAAATAAGGAAATTATTAGATAGTCTGCGCTTTAGAAAAAAATGGGGGGGGTGAGATAAATATAATTGGTTGTTATGGTATTTATTTATGGCAACTTTAAAAAATAGGGAGATAACCAAAAAGGAGGGAGAGAACATAAATGTTAGTTGTTACGACTCCATTAGAAATAGATAATTACTGTATTTAGTTAAAATGCTGTTCAAAAATAGATGAACAAAAGTTTAAATGGTGGCAAAGATGAATATCGTTAGTTGTTGCAGTATTTTTTTACGACAGTTAAAAAATGTGAAAGATAAACAAAAATAGGTAGAGATGGCAGAAATACTGGTAAGTAGTTGTCAATATTTTTTTTGCCTCCATTAAAATTATAGAAAAGTAAACAAAAAGGGGCTGGTAAGGATGTGCTGAATTGTACGGGATTAGGACCGGAACAAATGAACTTTTCCGATAAACCCTGTATAGTAACTTATCTGTGGATTTGATAACATGTACATCCAAAAAGGCTAATGCATTATTTTTCTATTTCAACAGTGAGTTCTATAGTTGGATATAAAGCGCTGTAACATTTTGTTAATTTTTTAATTCTTCTTCGTTCAGTTTTGATAGAATGAAAATATCATCCACGTATCGACAGTACACTTCTGGTTTTTCTTCCATACGATGCAGGACATTTTCTTCAATTTCGTTCATCACAACCTCAGCATATAGAGTTGATAATGGTGAGCCCATTGGGCCTCCTGAATTTTGCTTGAATATTTTGTTCTTGTATGTAAAAATATTATTTTCATATAAATAGACAAACTTTTTTGAATTCAAAAAAGTTTTAGTCTATTTATATGAAAATAATATTTTTACATACAAGAACAAAATATTCAAGCAAAATTCAGGAGGCCCAATGGGCTCACCATTATCAACTCTATATGCTGAGGTTGTGATGAACGAAATTGAAGAAAATGTCCTGCATCGTATGGAAGAAAAACCAGAAGTGTACTGTCGATCCGTGGATGATATTTTCATTCTATCAAAACTGAACGAAGAAGAATTAAAAAAATTAACAAAATGTTACAGCGCTTTATATCCAACTATAGAACTCACTGTTGAAATAGAAAAAAATAATGCATTAGCCTTTTTGGATGTACATGTTATCAAATCCACAGATAAGTTACTATACAGGGTTTATCGGAAAAGTTCATTTGTTCCGGTCCTAATCCCGTACAATTCAGCACATCCTTATCCTCAAAAATGCAATAGTATAAAAACCTTAATTAAAAGAGCATATACGCATTCTGAAAATAGTCAGTTCATCAATGAAGAAATCAAATTCATAAAAGAAATTGCAGGCAGCTTTGGTTATCCTAACCATTTAATAAAAAAATGGGACACAGAAGTAATAAAGAAAATAAAAAATAATGCTGTAGTAAATAAAAAAGAAGTCAAATATTTAAATGGTTTTCCTTACATAAAAGGTACTACCAATGAAATTAATAATATTTGTAAAAAGCATAACATTCAAATTGGAGGAAAAGTAAATACCATCAAAAATATAGTAATAAAAAATAATGAAAAAATAAAAATGTTAGAAAAAGCAGGTATTTACTCAATTCCTATTACTGAAAATCCTCCAATGGCTTATATAGGAAGTACCAAAAATAAGCTTAAACACAGATTAAAACAACACGTAAAAAACTGGCAGAAAAAAGAAGAAAAAACAGCACTTATCCAATACTGTCTGGATAACCAAAAATATCCTAAATTCGAAAATATAAAAATCATTAAAAGCTGTAAATCCGAAAAACACCTCAGAATAGCAGAGTCGGTAATGATTGAAAAAAATAGGACAAAAGTTTGCAACCATAATGACCCTAATAATTTGAGAAACAGCTGGAGAAATTTAATTAAAATTGAGCAAAAAAATGAAAAAGTTCGAAAAATGAGATCACTGACCAACAAGAGATGGTGCCACAACGCCCAAGAAGAAGCGATAGCCGATGACAGAAGCAGCCCGCGAAAACCACCGAAATGCCCAGCTGACACGGTCCGTGCTAGTCGGAGCAAAACGTCCCCTCGAAGACGGTAAAGGAGTATTACCGAAAGTACTCGGGTTATGAATAAATATTGAAGTAAATGAGGATGCAGCAAAGGAAAAAAAACTCATTTGGTGATGAGGCAAAATAAATTCCAACGGAAAAAAAAAAAAAAAAAAAAAAAAGCGGACCCGTGGCCAAATGAAAAAACCCCGTGCCGCATCCACATAACGGAAATATGAATTGAAAGCCAAGCCCCACGTGCGGTAAGTGTTCATCGAACTTTACCAACTAAAAGTGAAGTTCAAAAATGTAAATACTCTTAGTTATGGTGGCCATTAAAGAATTCAAAGATGAATAAAAAGGGGGCCAGATATAAATACCATTGGTTATTATGCTATTTATTTCATTAAAAATTCAAAAGGTAAATTACAATAAAAAAAAAAAAAAGAGAGAGAGAGAATCCAACATTCTATACTTAGAAGAAAGAGAACACAACAACATTGTTGTCACCCTTTTACAGTCCATGCCTGGCTGTTTTATGGGCAAAAGATAGATGTTCCAAGGACTATGTGCAGGAAAAACATTAACCCATTTTTGTAGGAGGGAGGAAGCCAGGGGTGTTCAAATGTTTTTAGAGGTTTTAGCTGAAATGCTAAAGATTTTCAAAAGCCAGTATAGATAACCCCCTCCCGTGTTTTATCTTTCCTGATGACAGTCTTCAATAGCCATACTTCTTCATGTGAATGTGCTTCAATTTTCTGTCTTGACTCGAGCATTTCAGCTCAGTTCGGCTGATGATGATCTCAGTCCTACAATTATGATTTCGAAATTGGTCCACGTTTTCATTGGCCCTGTCTAGTGTTCTCAGCAACTAACAAGGCAATATTTTAACATTATTTCCTGCTTAGAGGCCTCATAAATGTGAATTTAAATGATTGACACCTGGTATGTACAAGTTATTTAAAAATAATTAATACTCATGGGTGGTATTTTTTTTTTTTTTAAAGTTAGCTCTCTGCATTTATCTCTACCTTTTACCCCTTTATGGTTTTGTAAAGTAGGCATAGATATATACAATGTTTGTACTGCTCCTGGAATTGAACCCAAAAATCATTTTACTAAAGATTAATTTAAAAATGAACTTTTCAATATTTGCAAATTTTTTGTTTCCTATGAAACTAATAATACTTCCAAAAGACTGGGTAGTCATGTAGGGTGCCTAGATCTATTTTAAAATTTTCAATTGGTCCCTTCCCAGGTTGATCATGCTGATCTTCTGGATTGTTATGCTGTGGAGATGAGTAACAGCCAAACCATTGATCACTAAAATAAATTTAATTACCAGCTGGCAAGTTGGTAGATGATAATCTGTCTCAATACTTTAACATACATTTGTCATCTTAACTGCTTTTTAATTCATATGCCTAATTATTTCTTGTAACCATTTCAGGAGAAACCTCATATGCCTGCTCAAACTTCATGCTCAGCATTGACAGGAAGATTGTGAATGAAGATATTACAAGCTTTGAAAGTGGCTTTACCATCCTTTTTGCTTCCTTTTTTGCATGAATATCCATTATCCAGTATCAGCTGCTGCCACATTGGAGTTTGTTCAGAGGTGAGGCAAATTTAATTTGGTACTTTTATTTATGTGTGACTAAGAAGTTTAGTAATCAGTTTTCTTTGTAAGAAATAGAATTTTTTTCGCTCATTACTGTGAACCAAAAGAGATACACCTTCTAATTAGGGCAACATTTTGCATGCTTTTCCAGCAGAACATTTACAACCACTGGAAGTCATGTAGTAGAACAGTTAAAATAATCTAATCCTTTGGGACCTGGGCCATTTATCCTTTAGTTGTAGCGTATGCAGAATGAAAATTTACAGAAAATTCAGATTTTTGCGGTTATAAAAAAAACGTTTTACTAGTTTTGTAATTAATCGATGTAAAAGTCTCTGAACAAAGTTCGTGACGAAGTTCTTTTTTTTTTTTCCCCGAAGTGGAGAAATTTGATTTGCTTGTTTGAAAGCTAAGTGAACAGAAAGCACGGCGCTGGGCCACGAGATTACATCGGCCCAAAGCCTTCTTTCGTGACACAATTCTTTGTTTCTTTCATTTTCTTCCGAGGAGGAGGAATTTGTTTTGCTTGTTTGAAAGTAGAAAGAAAGCATGGCACCCGGCCGGAATTATGTCAGCCCAGCGTGCTTATTTAACAGTATTTACATCGGCCCTGTGTAACCTCTATTTTAACAGTATCCATCAAATTGTCGTATTTAGAAACAAAGAAAAATTAATTGCAGCAGGACTATAATGGAACATTTTATGACAGTGTCCTGTAATTCATGTGACAGTAAGCTACTATTATATACGAGTATTGCAGGTTACACTGTAGTACTATAACATTATTCTTCACTTTGAAACAGATGGCGTGCAACATTACTGAAAATATTACTTAAAGTTTGTGTTCAATTACTGAAACATTGCTAAAATTCCCCTGTAGATTACTGATAAGTTCTGCTGGAGGTTCGCTTCTATGCGTATGTACTGTGCTGGGAGTGTTGCTAACCTATCATTTTCTCGTTAGCCTTTCATAAGTATGAACATTTAAATATGTAGATTTGTTTTTCTGTTTTTTCTGAACCTGCCTTTTTTTTTTTTTTAGGTGTTTTCTCAATATCAACCCAGAGCGGGGAAGCAAAGTTACGAAATTTAAAAAAAAAAGACCTGTCTACAATCCCAAAGTGCTTACATTAATAAATGGAATTTCTGATTTTGAGTGGGCCCAGCGCTAAACTGTATATTGATAAGGCAACATATTTGCATTCTTGTAATTGCCCTGTACTGTTTTTTATATATTAAATAAAAAAATTTCTTTGTAAAATATAGATTGTTTTAATTATTATTAATTTACTTTCCCCATTTTGTTATATTAGCCTTTCACTTCATTAGTGATTGCCTAGAATACTTCACTGGGTTATACCTCTGATTTTTTTTTTTTTTTTTTTTTTTTTGGAGTTAAGGTTTATTTGATGTTGAAAGAAATGGCTGAGGGAAAAAAAAAACTTTCTTATGCCATTAAGTGAATTATGTTAACATAAGAACTGGAGATGGCTAGTAAAAGTGTGTTACACCTGATTGGAGGGTGGGTTGTTCTCGGCAGCTTCAGTTAAGGTGAAAAACTATCTTGGATGACCATTGAAATTAAGCTTTTTGGAAATGGGGTTCTGATTTAGCTCAGTTCCTTTGTTTCAAACTAACACCTCCCTTCTCAATTACAATAGGGTTTTCCAGTAAATTCTGAGCATGATTTGTTCTGAACACCAGGGTTTGAAATACAAAATGCCCAGGGTGTGTAAATTATTTGTCCCGGGCATGTAAAAAATAATTCTAGGTGCCAACTGGGATTAAAAGAAAAGTGGAGGGGGACGGTTGAAGGCTTAATAATAGTGTAGTTGTTTCCTTGGAAGAATCTGTCTTGATCCATTTGTTCAGAATTTGGCTAAACATAGGAGGGTTGCAGATGCTGTTCACTATTGTAAAACAAATTGTCAGACCCAGTGGCAGCCTTTGATGTTGAAGGACTATGCATAGCACCTGATACTTGTGTGTTGTCCTTCTCCAACTTCACTGATGCAGAGGATGAATGGGTCGGGAAGAACAACTGAAGTAAGCTATTACATGTTTATCTTAACATTCATTCCACAAATTTATAAAAATTCTTTATTTTAAATATTTTTTAACATTCATTAAAATCTTGTGCAGAATAGAAAACATTAATTTTCAGCACCAAAAAATTTCAAAACAATTTTTGATTGAAAAAAGAACAGAAGTTAGTATAAAGTAAGCCGGGAAATTAGTTCTCCCTGTGGGCACATAGATTTTCAAACTATATCCGCGCCTTGATCACTGTTTCCCAGTGTAAAGTCAATTTATTGTATTACTTCTTAGTCCTTTATATACATATGGCACCAGCTCACCCTCAAAATTTTGTGATCCCTTGTCAGCCCCTGCCCCAAGATATTTTGGGTAAATAAAGAAAATGTAGTACACTTTACTATGATTTGCCCCCTCCAAAATTTTTGATGCTGTCCCTGTTGATGTAACACTTCATGTATCATAAGCAGGACAGAATTAACTTTTCTAATTCCATGCAAAGAATGTGAGCTGCTGTAATGATATTTTTTAGTTTCTTGATATATATATAAATATTTTTATCAGTAAATGTGTGTTGCTGTCCTAATACTTTCAAAAAATGAAACATCTTTGCAAACTTAAGAATTCCTTTTTGGGCTGAGCTTTCGAGCCATATATGTACAAATCAAGAACATTGTGCTACAAATATTAAAAAAAAAGTTTTTATTGTAAAAATTTAAAACAAATCAAATTTTTTTGGCAAGATCCCTAGAACACTTTTGTGCTAATAAATAACTTTTACAACATAAGTGGCTATATCAGAATAAAGTAATGAAACATTTAATGTGTGGGTGTATGGCTGCAGCTGAAAAACTGAATATTCTTTTTATAGTAAATGTTTACTGGAAAAGTTAAATTTTTGTATGATAGATTAAAAGTCTTGATCTTTTTTTAACTGATTTGGTCAACAGAACAAATAAGTTAAAAATATCTCCTGACAATGTGAAATAGGTAATGTTTCACATTGTTAGGATTTGTGAAACAGTTACATTTCACAGGATTTGTTTTTTAACTGTGAAATAAGTTAAAAAACAAATCCTGACTATGTGCATTAGATTAGAAAATATTACTAATTTTTTAATCATTTGCGTACTATGAAATGTCAGTTTTATGATTGCTCGGCAGTTGCATTCTGTACAAAATAGGCACATCAGATTAGATAAGAAATTATTACTCTTTTTTTTTATAGCATTTGTATACTGTAAGTAAACAGCATGAAACTATTTTACTTTTGCTTGACAGTTGCATACTGTACATAAGAAAAAAACAAGTCTAGTTTTATGATTTAGAAGTGTTGCATGAAAGTTCTTTTCTGAATTTAACACAACAAAATTGTCAGTTTTCTAGTTTAGAACTGTTACTCCAGAATTGTGCACTGTAAAAAGCCCAGCATAAAACTGTCAATTTTACAGTTTAAAACCCATTATGTACTGAAAAAAAAAACACTGCATAAAACTGTCCATTTTACAGTTTAAAACCATTGTGTGCGGTAAAAAAAAACTGCATGAAACTTTCAATTTTACGGTTTAGGACCGTAGGCTTCAATTGTAAATCGTAAATAACACTACATAAAAGTGTCAATTTTATGGTTTAGACATTGTGAACTGTAAATAAAACTGTCAATTTACGATATAGAATTGTTGCGAACTGTAAATAACACATTAAAACTGTCAATTTTACAGTTGTGAACTGTAAATAACACTGATTAAAACTGTCAATTTTACGGTTTAGAACTGTTGCTTACAGTTGTGAACTGTTAAATAACACTGTTAAAACTGTCAATTTTACGGTTTAGAACTGTTAAATAACACCGATTAAAACTGTCAATATTACGGTTTAGAACTGTTGCTAACAGTTGTAAATTGTTAAATAACACTGATTAAAACTGTCAATTTCACGGTTTAGAACTGTTGTTTACAGTTGTGAACTGTAAATAACACTGATTAAAACCTGTCAATATTACGGTTTAGAACTGTTGCTTACAGTTGTGAATTGTTAAATAACACTGATTAAAACCGTCAATTTTACGGTTTAGAACTGTTGCTTACAGTTGTGAACTGTTAAATAACACTGATTAAAACTGTCAATTTTACGGTTTAGAACTGTTGCTTACAGTTGCAAACTGTAAATAACACTGCATAAAACTGTAGATTTTACGGTTTTGTGTTGGCACCCTAGAAAACGGTTTAAAACCGTTAAATCTACAGTCAAATTTTTTACAGTGCAGCAACTCGCGAACAGCCCATGAAGTCTTATGTTTATGAGCTGCTTCCACCCTTGCTCGGTAGCCACTGATCATCCTTTTTATACGTCCATCAAATCACTACCTCTGTCCAATGTGCCCAAACGTAACGCACTATGGCTCATCTGTTCTGGCCGGCCGCTTCTATATCTGTGTGGTAGACCTTGTCATGTGCACTCCGCGACACGCCTCATCGGGTATACTAATTCCGGGGGTGGTAATATTATTCTGATGCGACTGTGTGTAAGTGTCAAATTGTGTGTATAAATATATTTTAGTGTAATGGTATATATTGTGGTTTTGTGTGTTGCTTGTATATTTGTAAAAGAAGTTGCTATCATGTTATGCGCTTGGTTCTTCAGCGAATAACGAATAAACTCTATATATGTTAGTATCAGGGGCGGATTTCCAACTTGGCGCACTAGGCGCGCGCCTAGGGACCCAGAGTTTGAGGGGGCCCCGAAAACGTATGATTGGACTACCAGTTTTGTTTTGGTTTTCACGGACCGAAACAAATCAATCCTTAAAGCAACCACTTTGCTTTTATTATCCATTGATATTTTACTTTCTCATATTATTAAAATATATTTTTTCTTGCTGTTGCTGATACTCCGAATTTTCGCGTTCTTATCGATGTATTTATTTTGAAAAGAACGGTTAAAATACTTTAGCCTTCCTTTTAGTGGTAGGCAGTGGCGTAACCACCCGCTCCCACCCCCGCAGCTGTGGTGGTAAACGAAGGGGCGTACTGCAGCTGCCAGTTACTGTTTTATGAAAGAAATCGAACACGCACAATAATTAACCCAAATATTCATATTTTGCTTTAAGATATACTGTATTTAGTTTTGCCTAAATAAATGCCTAGATTTACTTTTAAAACACTGAATGCCCCACAGATTGAAAGTGTTCGGCCCTTTGGCTCAGAGTTGTAATACGATAGTTCTCCAATCGCCCTCTCTCTCCGCTGCTAAGGAAAAAGCGAGAGGCCACAGTGGGATTACCCGTAGAAGATGTGGGAAAATAGTCAGTTACCTAGGATTACGTGCACGACATGGCAGTCGCAGATCTGCCATGTGTAAAAGGGTGATTTCTTCAAGTGATTTTTTTTTTTAATTTTGGACAAAGCAACTACACGTATTGCCAAATTTATTACTTAAAAAGTTAGAACTACAGAGCTCTAAGTACCACCGTTACTTTTGTAGACACTCTCCCTGACTTCATACCCCCCCCCCCCCACACACACACCACGAAAAATGCATCTGCTGAAGTAAACCTTTTATTTGGGGGGGGGGGCTCGTTGTGCTAGTTAGTTACTCCACTTGTGGTAGGTGAAGGAAGCATTCACGCTTCTCACACTTTTCATTGTTTCAGGCGAATTCTTAATTGGCCTGCTGTCTGGGACGGGTTTACAGGAAAGCCAACGACGTCCAGGAGCGTGATCCCGCGATTCTGGAGGGTCTCAAAAATAATGATTTGTATATAATTTTTAATTTTGTATCTAAAAAACTAGAAAAGTCATACACAGAGGGTTAAATTCTTTGTTCTGCGTTTGGGAAGATTTGGGGGCATATTTCCGCTGGAAATCGAAATACGTTATCTACAAGTATGAATTTATTAAACTAGCAATGCTGGCTCACTAAATATTGTTTTGAGGGCAATATTACTTTATACTACATTAGAACTGAGCTTAGAAATTGGGGTGTTATTTCTGGCCAATTTTTATAGAATATAATGAACATTTTGCTCTTTAGTTCTATGTTTTACATGCATCCCCATCTTTCCCTTAAAATTCCTTTCCCCCATTAAGTTTAGTTTTTTTTTTGATTGGAGGTTTAACGACCACCGTGAGCAACTCAAGGGCTATAAGCAGTCGCCCGTCCCTAATTTAGGGCCACTGGTTCCAGGGAAGGGAGAGAGCCAGTGCCGTAAGACGAACACAACATCCATGCCTCACCAGGATTCAAACCCGGACCCCGTTCCGACGAATGATCAGAGGCCATCGCTTAGACCACTGCGCCACCGGGGCGGCCTAAGTTTAGTTTAAGCGACCCAAAGTTTAGTACAAGACTTATCGTACGAGTAAAATGACATTCGAAAACGTGAATTACGAGTCCCAAAAATAGGTTTCATCCATGTTCGTACTCTGTAAGGGAACCATAGGCGCCGACTTCGTGGGTTCGAGACACTTTTTTAACCCCAAATTATTTTGTTGTGGGTTCCTCGAACCCCTAATATTTTTGCGCGTATTTCGTGGGGAAAATACACGTACGCATATATGCATAAATTTTGCTTTTCGTTATCGATTCTCCAAGTTTTTTTTTATTATTCATTCCCCGTTTACTATATATAGAAAGTGTGTATAAAATTTTACCCCTCAGACTGTTTATTGTTCCTCCAAAGAGAATTTTGTGCTCATCAAATTTGACGCGACAGACAATACCACAAGTACCGTTGTTTAAAAGCATCTGAAACTGTCTGCTTTATTAAAGAAAATTTTTCGGTTTGTCTGGGTTCCCACAAAATACCAAAGTCTAGCTCTACATTCGGAGACGTGAACCTATTCGAGGTCATAATCATAAAGTGTAAATATGTTGTACAGTCAGATGACCCACCCTATCTTCGGGCACCAAGGAGATTAGAAGAGAGAGCAGATGGCATCAGCAGCCGCTGGTGAAGCCAGTTCTGATCATCTGGTTTCTTGTGCCCTCCGGGTGGGGAGGGTTCAGTGACGTTCCGTCACTTACAGAAGACCTGTGCTGAAGCACAAGTTGATAGCGGCCGTCTCTTACTCTCTGCAGCAGTCCCTGTAGGTCAACAAGGCTCCCACAGCTTTAGAAAGGCCATGATTGGTTAATACGCAATATGCACTTCCGCTCTACGAAGCATAATTTTGTTTAATTTTTTTTAGAAAATACTAAACAGTATTTCTGTAAATTTTTGCAAATTTTTAATTATGTGCATGTATATTTCAGTCTCATTTTTTCCAGACTGTACATGCTGCAACAGTGCCTGCTACGTTTGAGACGAATCTTTATCCAGCATGCAAAAAGCATTGCTGGATAAAGATTTGTCTCAAACGCAAAAAGAACTAGCTGAACAACTGGGGGTACTTCAACAAATCATTTCCAATCATTTACGCGCAATGGGAAAGATTCAGAAGGAAGGAAAATGGGTGCGACATGACCTGAGACAGAGGAACAAGGATTAGCGAGTCATGAAGTGTTTGAATCTGTTGAATAAACAACACAGAAAGTCTTTCCTGTGGAAATTCATTACGGATGATGAAAAGTGGATATAGTGCGACAATCCCAAACACAAAAATCACTGGGTAGACCCCAGTGAAGCAACGACTTCGACACCGAAACGCAATATTCACTCCAAGAAAATTCTTCTCTGCGGCTGGTGGGATATGAATGGTGTGCTATATTATGAACTATTGGAACAGGGTCAAACTGTTACTGCTGATCGCTACAAGCAACAATTGCTGTGATTGAACCAGGAAATCTGTCGGAAACGTCCATTCACAGACAAAGGCTTGCGTTCCGTGAAATTATTGCATGACAACGCCAGGCCGCATGTGCCGAAATCTGCCAAGGAAACGTTATTGACGCTTGGCTGGGAAGTTTTGGAGCTCCCGGCGTATGGTCCCGACATAGCTCCTCCAGACTATCATTTGTTCCGATCGATGCATCATGGTTTGTCTGCTGTACGGTTCCGGACATGTGACGAAGTGCAAAAATGGGTTGACGGCTTCTCGCGTCGCACGACGAAGTGTTCTTCATTGCTGGAATCCGTCAGCTGCCCGACCGATGGCGGAAGGTGATAGATAATGACAGCGCATATTTTGATTTCGTAAAGGTATTGTTGGTTTCTCTCAAATTACATGTTGTGTTGCCTTAAAACGCTTTAAAACTTATTTGCACACCTAATAATTATCATGCTTCTGTTTTTGATAACTGCAGTGCAGGTATAAAAATTCTGATTCATCTTTTTGACAGAATAGAAAAAAATGCATATCTTCTCAATTTTCCCATGAAAATAATAATAAAAAAATACTCTCAAGAAACTTCACATTCTCGCTTTCCTGCAGTAACTGATGAAATTCTTACTGTCCAGCTTTCTTGGTCCATGGTATTCGTCTATGCCATGGACGACTGAATCTCTTCGATTTAGGGAATTGTTCGTCACAGGAAAACTCTTCCACCAAAAGCCACCCTTTTAAAATGAAGTAATGTTTAAAAATGGCATTTTACACGAATTTTCTAATGTGGAGGACTTTTTCGGTTGCTAATGTCATCAGGAATTTTTTTTTTTTTTTTTTTGCTGGACACCCTGCTCATTGCCTACTAATTTGCTGATGCCGTAAAAACAAGATGATTCTCCAAAGCTGAAGCAATAGAAAAAGCACGTGTTGTAATTGAAACGCATTCCAATTTTATGGCAAATACGCAAAGTATTGATAAATTTAGAGAAATTCAATTTACAGCTCCCTTAGCGTTAAATTTTCCAAGTAATTTGCAAATGAAAAGGTGCTAAAGTAATCAGTATTGCCTAACGTACGAAACTTAAAAAAGAAATTTTAATGTAACTGAAAATGTTCTCTTCGTAGCGTAAACCTAAAATTTACTAGATTAGCACTTTGAGAACTCTCGGCAGGAAATTTATGATATAGCAATGTAATTTAGAATGGGAAAAATTTAATGAATGTTAATATCCTACCATTCCCAAAAAATGTTTAAAAAATCTGTGGGAACCAAATTCTTTGGACTCTATCAAGTAATTAACGAATAAAATGGAAAATTTAAATATTTGAGAAGGAAAAGTTAAGCCTAATCTATTTGAGAGGCACAGAAATATTTTTTCCCTCTAAGTTGAATAGTTTCTTCACAAAAGAAGTTTAATGTTTTGAATTTTTGACTTTGACAGCCCGTAGCGGTAAATTCATGACATATATGGGGAATTTAACGTGCCAAATTTAATGTCCTTTGATTTCCTACTAGCCACAAGAATATTTTTTTAAATATATCTAAAAACAAAATGTTCGATGTGCACGGACATAGAAAGTGATTGCACTAGCACTGTTTCTTACAAAACTTTCTAACTATAGGAAGATAGAATGGCATTTCAAAAAGCGTAAAAACCTTTTTCTTGACTTTACTTTTTTTTATGTTAATCTGACGAATGAAAATTTCTGCGGCGATAAGAAGGGAGAGGGGCCCCTGAATCTTTTAGCGCCTAGGGCCTAAAAAGATCTAAAGTTGCCTCTGGTTAGTATGTATGTTCTAGTGTTCGAATTTATCTTTTAGGTATTGCCACTTAGTAGTAAACAATTATAGGTATTATGGTAATTGTCAGTTTTTCGTACCCTACTCATGCCATCAAATAATGTATAATTATACTCAATATATTAGAACATATAATGCTACATATTGTGATTTTGTGCTGTTTTATCAGTCAACAACGAGGAATAGCAATTTATGCCCGGCCCCTTAATGAAAAGCGTGTGGCAGTTTTCCTGTGTGGCAATCTTCCGGTGTGGCAGTTTTCCTGTGTAGCAATCTTCCGGTGTGGCAGTTTTCCTGTGTGGCGGTTTACAGTGAACCATGTACAATATCACGGGCCGGCCCTGACTGCGAGGCAATAGGCTTGCAAAGAATCTGCTAGCAAGCTGTTGCTAAGAAAAGAGTGTCGGGTTTCCAAATGATGCCTCTGTTTTGTAAACTGTAGTCTGGTAGAGTGTACGATTTGCTGCAGCATGCACGCTAGATGTCTGCACTTATTTTCGATCAACATGTGCGGACGTCAGGAACTGTATCTGCACTGCTGTGTCCATCATGACACCATGGGGTGCATAGCGTTGCACTCTGATGGGTTGGCGTAACCTCGGGGTACTGCATTCCAGCTTTACAGATATCGATTATTCATATTTTCTCAGAGTTCAGTAATTTCCCATATCGATTGCCGTTTCCTTCCCCGGGCATATAGAGAAGTATATTCTGTCCGCTATGATGAACCGAAATAACTCATTCTACGTGAATGCTTTTCATTTACAAGCCACAAATCAGAAAAGAAATGAATTTTGTACTAGTACAAATATGTGTATATAATGGTTGTTTGGAGTAACAAATAAACTTAATCTTCCGCTTGGGAAAAAAGCATCACTCCTTTAGGCTGCAACCGTACTATTGTAATATCGTAAATATTAACTTTGGGTGCATTAGACATATTTATCATACTCTAAAATTTGTATTCAAAGCAAAATTTGTGTATATAAAAATGTTGAAAACTATTATGCGCTAAATAAAATTTTCACCAATGCTTAACAACATAATACTATTTACAAACTCCGTGTATAAATTCATTTGTAGGGCCAGACATATTAATTCTTAGATAATACCTTTTGTTTCCCGCCGTATAGCGAGCTACCGCCTCGCCTTTACTATACGATCTGGCTATCAAGGCGGCTGAAGGCGTCCTTGTGTAGAAGAATAATCGGAGCACATCCTATATTCTAAAGAGAATTTACTCTCCACACAAAAGACATAATAGCCATAAAAGGACAATAAATTCAATCTAGATTGAAGAAAATGGTTTATTGGCAAGGCACCTGCTGATGCCTTTTGGACGACATTCATATGCTATCAGGCATTACTGGTAAGAAAGTGCACGTATAAAACAGTGAAACTGCAAAAGGATAGAGTAAAAATGAATATCATCATCATCAACCATTATCAATCCACTGCTGGGCGAAGGTCTCCCCAAGTTTCCTCCACAACGGTCTGTCTTGTGCCAGTCTCCTCCATGTAACTCCCGCATACTTTCGAATTCATCCACCCATCTCCCATGTGGTCTTCTTCTGGGTCTTTCCCTGTCCCTTGGAATCCAAAAAAAAAAAAAAAAAATGAATGTATAACTTTAGAAATAGTGAAAAAAGATAAAACAGTAAAGTAATTTTCCTCCTTCACCGTTATCTGTTAAAATTTGAATTATTTATCAGTTCCCCTTTGCTGTCATATATCACAAATTTTCGGATCATTTGTGTTAGCAGAAAAAAAAAAAAAAGCTTGCGTTTTACTTGCCTGAAACGACGTTGTAAAGGAAATGTACTGAGCTTCCCCCTTGGGAAAACATGGGGGTGAGAAAGGAGGGTAGGGAGCTAGCTGTAAACTGATCCTGCATCTGATAAGGGAAAGTGGTCATGACACTAAGACCCCCACAAGAAGGGGGTTGGAAATAACCCTGCGATTTTCAGCACCACCTATGAGCAGAAGCTTTACGTTAGACATGCCTTTATATCCCCCTTAAGTTATATTTCAGCCCGAATGAACCACCACAAATTTAATAGATGAATCCGTTCGCAGTATTCAGGTCACTGCGGTAAAATAATTAAAAAAAATCATTTCATGATTTATGTAGCAAGACAGGGTGTTGATCCAGGTACTAATTATTATTTGAATGTCTCTTAAAGTCCCCATTTCCAACCAGTGGCGTAGCCAGAAATTTCTTGGGGGGGGGGGGTCCAATGGTTTGGTTCATTGGTGAAAGCTTCGAATACACATATACATAGCTTTAAATTCGTGCTCAATCTCCCCTCAAGGGGGAGGGGTTCAAACCCCGAACCACCCCGCCCCCGCCGGCTGCGCCACTGTTTCCAACTAAATCACGTGAAAATCATTCTGAAATATGAAATGTTCACATGGCAGTCTTCCTAAGCAATTATTTTTCACATTTATTTGGTCACTGATCCTCTAGTGCGCAATGTTATTCGTAACACTTCCTTGAGTACACTCCTTTTCAAAGTCTGCCCATTATTTTGACACATGAACCAATACCAATAAATGATTGCTTCCTTTACGGCAAATTAAACAACGCCCATTTTAACAGATCTCTTTCATCCAGAATCTAACAAAAAATTTTGATGATGAAAATTATGAGGTGTTTTCCTGTAGATGTGTGTGTTTTTGTTGCCGACCCCACGACTAAAATTCCCGGCCTGGTTTAGTCGTTCCAATCAGCCCCTGTTCGCACCCCATTCAAGAGAACATATGTCGCCATCTATGGTATGCACTAGTCACTAGCAAAAACGGTAAATGTGTACTTTAGCGTCCTAAATTATTTCGTCGGAAAAATATAACTGTGTGGGAAAAGTGCGACGTACAATTTTTAAAGCATACAAAATAATGGAGAAAGGTACAAAAATATAGTATTTTTAGATAAAAGGAAATAATGTTTCCGAAGTATTAACCTGCGAGTACGATGGTTTGCAGCAGTTGGTGCGGGAGGCTAAAGCGGTGCTAACTGCCACGACGTGAAGGGTCCGTGCGTCGGAAGGGACTAACAGCTGGTAGTGAATACGCGGAAGAATACAACAAGAGTGGGGTGTATGTCTCGGAGGAGTGTTATGCTTCGTGTAATCGTGTGCAAGAAGAAGTATCATTAATTATTAATAAAGAAATGTTCTAAATGTTTTTGTTTTTATTGTAAAAATGTCTGGGAATGTAAATAAATGACGGAATGTAAATGATATAATGTGGGGCAGAAGTTTTGAGTAAGAAGTTTTAGTTCCAGTTTAATCCTAAGTTTTGGTTATGGTTTTGGAGATGTTAAGGGGTCGGTGATTTCTCCAAGCATCTCATTTTTAGTTCTGCTGTTATTCCGTCCATCGTTCGTCCTTTTTTCCCTCGTGAAACGGATATTGTGATAAATAAGCGATTTTCTTATAATCAGGAATCGTACTATGGCAGGGAGGCCCAGAGCTTCGTGTCGAATTGTGGGGGATGATGAAGTTTTAAGCCTTTTTGGCAATCTTCTACTTAAGATTTCGCAAAATTACCCTTGAAAAAATTATATTGCATTGCAGCATAAAACTTCAGCGTATTCCTACAACCCGCTTCGATGACTACGTACTGCTGAACCGCTTCCTTATGTATTCTTCCGCGCGTAACTTGCCGTTCTCAACGACGCTTCCATTCTCCGGACTCCACCTTCACGCCGTCGCCGCTCCGTGATCTTAGTCCTACCGCACGTACTCTTCCGAACCTTCGCACTCCGAAGAAATTTCTTCGGAAAAAAATTTTCTTTACATGTAAAAATACTATATTTTTTCACTTTTCCCCATTATTTTGCATGCTTAAAAAATTGTACGTAGCACTTTTTCCACACAGTTACATTTTTCCGACGAAATAATTTAGGACGCTAAACTACACATTTAATAAAAAAAAAAAAAACTGTACGTGTAACTCTGTCGAGAATGAGAATCTCTATAAAATATACGAACATTATTTAGAATCAGAAATTTACTGAAATCCTGCGAATTAAATACTTTTGTTTCTTTGGAAGCGATTTGTTTAAGAGAATACTACCCAAGCAATGTTGACTGTACCATTAGTTCTGCTCAGATATGGCTGTTCAGTGAATAATGCTAATAATAGGAACGTTGGGATAAAGAAATGGAGCAAGATGCAAACTAGCGAATAGTTATTTGTTGCATCTGCTTTATTTCCATATTTGTCAAATGAAGATCACGGAGAAAAAAGATGCAAGCCAGTCTTTTATGTTTGCATTTGCTTTATTTCCGCATCAGTTATACGAATTTTCTAACTGATTCAAAAAACACAATGTTTACATCTGCTCTGCCCATAGAGAAATCATATCGGTTTATCGGTAGTACAGGTATGCTAATACATCATACTAGTACAGGCATAGAGGTAGGAAATACAGGAAACGCTGTGAACGTAGATTTCTGAAGCCGATCTGTCGTGATATCCTTCCGCGTGCTTCCTACCTCCAAAGCCTTGGTTGCCCTCTTGGTCGTGTATGCCGTAGGAAAGCATTGAAAATTTGTAATTTTTAGAAGCTCATATTTTTTGTTAAACTGGTTTGTCAGCGTAGATTTTTTTTCTGTGTTGCACAGCATACTTTAGCTTGTTCATATTTAATTTCCATGGGATCATGCGCGGCATTCAGCTGTGCAAATAAATTTAAAAAGAAAATACCAGGTATATATCCTGGTATTTTCTTTTTAAATTCATTCCACCGGTTAGTATCAGTTTATTTTCCGTTTAAGTTCTTTGGGATTCAATCGTCGATTGCAATTTACTGTGAATGGTTACTGTATATTTTGCTGTGATTTGCTTGCTTTTAGCATATTATGTAATGCTTTAAATTTGCAGCAAAATTAAAGAAGTCGCTAGGTTTACGAAGGTTATACAGAGCTGTTTACGAAAGTTGTGGCAATTTTTTCTGGAATAGTGTAGGTTACGTAATCGGAGGGGTATTCATAACTGAACCACGCTTAAAAGGATGTTCAATATAACTATAATATTAAGATAATCGTCTTTGAATTACACTGATCTGCAATTTTTCAACTTTTTTCTGTTGTTTTCAAATGAATAGGTGTATCAGAATGGATTTTTTGCGCAGATTCCGAAAATGACCTTCAAAGTTCCGTATCACGTCAGGTTTTTTCACAAATGACGGAAATGTGAAAATTAAAAAAAACGTAATTTTTTAATGACATTGCTATATGGCAACGTTTGTAACGTGTGAAAATGTTCTCTGGAGGGGCGGAATGATTGTTTAAGGAATAGATAAACATAAATACATATTCCAAAGCAAACATACCTAACATTCGCCACTGGGCTTCCCTTCAAACTTCCTTTTTTTGGATTGTCTTCGGTGTGCGTCCGTACAGTCTCTGTTCAACATCCAACAATAGTCGGCCATCATATGTACAGTCCACTTTCCTTGGTATCTCTTTTCCATCACTTTAATATCCTGATGGAAACGCTCACCATGTTCTTCCGAAAAATCACCAAGATTGTTAGGAAAGTAATTTAGAAGAAGAAAGTGAACTTTGACGCTCATGTTGCAACCAAGCAGTTCATAGGATTCCAGCATGTCCTCAACTAAAGTGGTGTAATTTGAAGCCTTCGTGTTCCCCAACAAGTTGTGTACCACATTTCTGAATGCAGTCCATGCTCGCAATTCGCACTCACTCATGGTTTCCTCGAATATGTTGTCTGCCATTAATTTTCGTATTTGAGGGCCTATGAAAATGTCAGCTTTAATTTTTTCAGACGTGATTGATGGAAACTTACCACCAAGATACTGAAAGCATTTACTGTCCCTGCTTAAAGCTGTCACGAATTGCTTCATTAAGCCAAGTTTGATGTGTAAAGGTGGCAACAGTATTTTCGAGGGATCAACCAGTGGAAGTGAAACAATGTTTTTTTCGCCAGGTGTGAATGTACTTCTGACTGACCACTGCTGCCGAACCCAATGTTCCGTCCTTGCTCTGGAGTCCCATTCGCACAAAAAGCAAGGAAATTTGGTGTAGCCTGCTTGTTGGCCGAGCAATATTCCAATCACCTTGAAATCCCCGCACAAAGACCATTCCTGAAACTTGTACTGCACACTTTCCAGCAGTAATTTAAGGTTCTCGTATGTCTCTTTCAAAGTCACAGAATGTGCTACTGGAATGGATGGATGGATGTTAGTATTGTGTAATAAAACACCTTTTAAACTGGATTTACTGGCATCTATGAACAACCTCCACTGTCCTGAATTGTAATTAATGTTGAAGTATTTCATGACTGCCGGAATGTCTCGACAATATACCAAACCGCCTTCCTCAGCAAAAAACGGAACCAATTCTGCTTCTCGGTGCTGTACCAGGAGAATCTCGTATTAGGACATAGTAAATTCTTTTCCTGAAGTCGTGATCCTAAAAGTTCTGTTGCGTCTTCAGGTACATTCAGATCACGAACCAAATCATTCAGTTCAAGCTGGGTAAATGGCACTGTGGTTTCATCCTCCATGCTGCCCGGTCGGTACATCTCATCACTTGTATCACCGTCTGAATCGGTGTCTGTTGGGGGCTTGATATTGGACGGGGATGGCACAGGGATGGATTCACTGTGGGGCACTGGTCTTATGGCAGATGGGATATTGGGATACACAATGTTACGCTTACTGGTTCTGGTATGGCCCACGATATTCACTGTGCAGAAATAACAGTCGTCACTGTGATTTTTTTGGCTCACGCCACACCATGGGTACACCGAACGGCATTGATGCCCTTTTTCCACTTTTCCAGTTCCTCAACCCCTCCACACATGCACGGCACACATTGTGAAGAGACCAAACTTTGTCCTGATCTGCTAGTTTAATGCCGAAGTATTGAAAATAAGCATTTTTCACGAAAAGCGTAATATTTTGCCTCTGTTTTTTCCTGTCGTATAACAGCCACATATGTAGCAAAATATGTCTGGATGATTTACACAACCACGTGAAGCCATTGCACACGCCACAAAGAAACAACCGAACGGGACCAGTCCCTTCTTTGCACTGACTAGTGTAACACGATCTGCCCCGAATGGCGCCACATGTGACCAATAGAAAGAAGGGAGCAGTGGCGTGAGGTATGAGTCATACTGCCGTGCCAAGATAACATTCTCTCATGTTTCGCCTTTGTGAGTGGCGCAAATTGTGACGTCATACAGATAAAACAGTTGCATTTCCATTATCAGCTATATATTTATGTGTATCTGTTCCTTAAACAATCATTCCGCCCCTCCAGAGAACATTTTCACACGTTACAAACGTTGCCATATAACAATGTCATTAAAAAATAACGTTTTTTTTCTAATTTTCACATTTCCGTCATTTGTGAAAAAAATTGACGTGATACGGAATTTTGAAGGTCATTTTCGGAATCTGCGCAAGAAATCCATTCAGATACACCTATTCATTTCAAAACAACAAAACCTTGCATATTAGTGTTATTAATAACCCAGCTATAATTATGACAGTGTTCATATCCAAAAACTTTGCACTATCAGTAACAACGATAGCGGTTAGGAATTAGCTACATTTACCAAAAGTTCATTAATTTTTTTTCCTGTTTTAGGGCTTGACCAGTATACTAGATTGCAGATTTGACCATAGCTAATAAATAATACTCATTGTAAACTAATAGACAAGGTGCTTTTGATAGTGTGCTACAAGATCAGTTAACAGAACTGGAGCTCCTTTATTTAAAACTGAACTTCACAGTACAAATACAGATTCTCTGGATTAGCAGAGGACATTAAAACAGTAACTTTTGCATGTGAGCCATTGCACTCACCGTTTCTCGGAATTACACAATCTACCAACAAGTAATTGGACACCTGTGATAGCAAAGGAAAACGAAGTTTATTCACCTTCAATAGTTGGTGGAGCTTCCACGAGCGGCAATTACAGCTGGGACCCTCAGGAGCATACTCTCAACCAGGCGTTGTACGACGGCTAGCGGTATTTTCTTCCACTCGGTTTGGAGAAGACAGGTCAGTTCCTTCACCGATTTCGGACGGTGGGGGCACCCCTTAAGTCGACGCTCCAACTCGTCCCAGAGGTGCTCGATAGGGTTAAGGTCCTGGCTCTGCGCAGGCCAGTCCATTCGATTACCCCATTGTCACCATACCAAGCCATGGTGGACCTCGCAACATGACTGGTGACATTGTCATCCTGAAAGTAACATGGGTCCCCCGTAAAACTGCCACAACGTAGGAAGCGCATGGTCATCCAAAACGGTGCAGTAGGTCTCGGCGTTGAGTCTACCAGGAATTGCGACCAAGGGTCCCGTGTCATACCAGGAGAAACACCCCCATAGCATAATTCCACCGCCGCCGAACTTCACAGTTGGCACAATACATTCCGGCATTAGGTGTTCTCCAGGCAGACGCCAAACCCAGACCCTGCCATCCAAACGGTAGAGGGTGAACCTTGATTCGTCGCTCCAGAGAACCTGTTTCTACTGTTCAACGGTCCACTGTCGACGTTCTTTGCACCACGTTAACCGAGCAGCGCTATTGGACTTGGTGATCAAAGGCTTGTGGGCGGCAGCACGTCCATGATAACCAAGCAGATGGGCTTCCTTACGGATGGTATTCATCGAAAGAACACTCCCGAATGCCTGTTGAAACTCCTCGCGGATGTGGCCCATCGATTTGGTGCGGTTCTTCCGAATTTCTCTAGCCAGCACCCGTCGGTCTCTAACTCCCAGTTTTGTGGGTCTGCCGGGTCGGGGCACATTCCGACAGACACCTCTCATCTTCCACTTGCCAATCACGTATGCCACTGTCGATTTTGGGTACTTTAACTCGCTGGATATGACACGTACGGATCTGCCATTTCTGTGATACCCGACGATTACACATTTCTCGAAATCAGAGAGCTCCGAACTGCGTGGCATCTTGCATGCGACTGGTTGCGTTGTTGTTTCCCACACGATATTTAACGGCGACGGCCGTGACGTGTATCAGTACCGCAGATATCGTCGATTGCAGGGGTATCCAATTACTTGTTGGTAGATAGTGTATATGACAACGCAAAACATCACTGTTAATATCTCCTGATGCACAACAAAACCACTTCGTATGTGAAACATAAAATGATGGTGATACTAACCACACTAGATGAGAAAAGTGAAAGCTGAAACACAAAGGGTGCACAGATATTTAAAAGATTAAAAAAAAAACAGAATGGAAGTAAGAGACAAGTGAACAAGGAAACATTTGAAAGTGACCGAACATGAGTACCTTACAGTGAAAATTTGCGCTTCTGGCTCCTCTCAAGCTATAACCTTGTAAACATATGTATGCACATTATGATTTTTGAAGAAATATTCTCATAATACATGGAAATACATTAGAATTATTAACTCAGCAATCCTGCATCTCTGAATTGCCTGTATTTCCTGTTCATTCCAAAAATAGATTTCATTCCCTTCAGCCACCCCATTTCGGTAAATGTGTACTTTAGCGTCCTAAATCATTTCGTCGGAAAAATGTAACTGTGTGGGAAAAGTGCGACGTAGAGTTTTTTAAGCATACAAAATAATGGGGAAAGGTGCAAAAGTATAGTATTTGTAGAAAACAGGAAAGAATTTTTCTGAAGTATTAACCTGCGAGTACGATGGTTTGCAGTAGTTGGTGCGGGAGGCTGAAACGAAGCTAACGGCCACCACACATACGTTCCGTGCGTCGGAATGGAGTGCGAGTTGCTAGTGAATGCGCGGAAGAATACAACAGGAGGTGGGTGTCTTTTTCGGAAGAGTGTGGAGCGTCGTGTAATCGTGCGCAAGTAGTAGTTCAAACCTGTTATTAATTTTTGAGAAAGATATGTGCGGAATGCCGTTGTTATTAGTTTCACAATGTCTCCGAATGCAAAGAAATTAAGGAATGTAAATGAATTTATGTACGACAGAAGTTTTGAGGAAGAAGTTTTGCTTACGGTTTAACCCAAAGTTTTGGTTATGGTTTGGAAGATGTGCAAGGGTAGGTGATTTCTTCAAGCACTTCATTTGTAGTTCTGTTCTGCTGTTATTCCGTACATCGTAGCTCATATTTTCCCCTCGTGAAACAGATATTTTTCAAAATAAATGATTTTCTTCAATTCAGATATTGTACTACGGCAGGGAGGCCTACAGCTTCTTGTATTGTGGCGGATAATGAAATTTTAAGCCCTGACGGAATACGAAATGAAGTGTGGAGACTGACGATTTTGTACTTACGCTTTCTCAAAATTACCCTTAAAAACAACAACTTACGATGCTGCGTAAAACCGACCTCTTTTCTTCCGCGTATTCCTACAAGACGCTTCGATGACTACGTACTGCTCAACCACTTCTTTCTGTATTTTCCCGCCCATTACTATACAAATACTATATTTTTTCACCTTTCCCCATTTTTTTGCATGCTTAAAAAATTGTACGTCGCACTTTTCTCACACAGTTAAATTTTTCCGACGAAATAATTTAGGACGCTAAAGTACACATTTACCCCCATTTCTAGTTATTGCACATCTCTTATTCATTTCACAGAGCAGAAAACATTTTAGGATCATCAGTTACTTTGATATTCCATAAATAAGCTATCAGTCAAATATACAGTATTTTATTCACTTCTGGTACCAAATGTTTTCTTTACCTGATTTAATTGCTATTCTGTAATTCATTTATATGTTCTGAGATTAAAAATTTTTTTCATGCATTTTAACTCTCATGAATAATCTGCTATTTCTGTCTAATATTAATTACAGCATTAATGCTCTATAGCATATATGCTCTAATTAAACTTTCCCCTTTTGGTTCTCTGTTGTTATTTAAAGTCCTTCGTGCTACCTTTTCTTCCTTTACATCATATCTCCCAGGTGCTTACATTTTTTTTTGATAAAATCAGTGAAATGTAGCTAAAAGGTCATTCCTTGCACAGTGGGTGTGGCATGTGTGTTTTGTCTGTCGAGCTTATGACCTGCCTCTGTTTTATCAACAGATTGTAATTTCTTCAAAGCTGAGATATTTGTGTTAGCTATTTATTTATTGTCGTTTATTTGGTCACAGTTCATGTTCTGCTTAGCTCAGTGTAATTAGCCTGTACTGTTTTGCACATCAATGTAAATCTCTTGTACCCAATACTTTGTGATAGTTGTTACAGATTTCTTGGGCAGAGAACATAGCTATATGGCTTTCGTCGTGTGTCGTGTTTTCAAGCAGCTCCCAAGTTTTGCTTGTGTTTATGTTGAAATATCGTTCGTAGGATGGTTTGCAGTAGCGTGACGGATGTATGAATGTTCCATGCTTCTTTTGGTGAAGTTTGAGAGCGTTAAGTGCTATAGTTTATTCATACGAAGAGTTTTATTTTGTGGTTGTGCTTGCCGTTGACGAGTTCTGCAAATGGCGATATCTGCCAGCCATGTTACACGTGACCATCGAAAGGATGTTGATCGACGTGGAGCGAGATCTACTGATAAGAAGTCATCGTTAAGTGCGCCGAGTGTTTCTCCGGTGACCTGTGAGAAGGTTGCCATGGTGATTGACCCGAGTTTCTCAAGAGATAAGAATCCAACTGGTCAAACCGGTCCTGGAAATCAACAGAGCGTGTCTTCGCGCGTTGCTGCTGAAGGAGTTTCTTCTGTGATAGGAATGCAGAAGAGTGTTTCTATAGAGACGGAAACTTGCAGTTGGCCGTCTGTGGTTGATAAGGAGAATTCTGCTAACACGAGTGATCAGCGTTGTGCGTCAGAGATTGAGTGCCAGGGCAATCCCTTTCGTCTCACTTTCGAAAGGGATTCCAAGGTATGTCAAGATTTTCATGATCTTTCTGAGAAAACTATTATTTTCCATGCGTTACCACAGACTTCGTTACCGGTATATTTGAAAGCTTTGGAAGAACGAGTGCCGAGAGAGGCAATTAAAGGAATCGGTCGTAGTAAACGAGGTATATCAGTGTTGTTTATAAATAGTGCAGATTGTAAACTTGTGTTAAAGCAAGGGATTTCTATAAATAATTAAATTTTGCATCCTGCTTATGCAAGTGAACGACCGATCACGGTAACTTTGTCTCCGGTGCCACTTGAGGTACCGGATTCTGCGTTGATAGTTCTTCTTTCTCAGTTTAGCCGGGTGGTGGGTCCAGTTCATAGAGTTATAGAAGCCCCGCAATCTTCAAATTATTGTCATGTTGGTGGGCTGAAGCGGACCCTCCGGGTTATCTTCCCGAATGAATCAGCTCTTCAAACATGTCCTAAAGAGGTTGAAATTGTACTGGATTCTCATGGGTTCATGTTTAATATTTATACGGGAATTTTTTGTTATGCTTGTAATGAAAGAGCGCACATTCGTGCTAAATGCACGTATGTACATAGACCTCCCTTGAGGAACAGTCTCTCTGATTCCCATGAGGAAAGAATTGTTGTACCTGAAGATAGATCGGATTTAGAACATGGTATTACACATGTCGCTGACTTGGTTCCTACCGTATCTGAGACTTGTGAAACCCGAGTGGTGGATCCAGTCGAGCCGAGAGAGAAGACATTGATTGAAATGCCGACTTCTTTGGATCCTGGGATTCAGACAACAGCAAATATTGGTACTTTGGGCATTGCTAACTTACAGAAATGTTCAGTAGCATTACAGAATCTCGCAGAGAACTCATGTACAGCTTCGACATTTAAACGACCCAGCACTGATTCAAGTGGTGATCCGTTAAAACGGAGCAAAGCTAGAGACTATCTTCAACCGGAATTTATCCCTCGTGTAGATCTTTCTTTTTTCCTGGATCCTGATTTTGCCGAAGATAGAGATAAGTCATCACGGTATTGTCTTGTCATGGAACTCATTGCATCTTGCCCAGATTATGACGAAACTTTGGATCTTTTCGAATTGAAAAATTTTTTTGTGCCTAATAAAAAGATATGTCCACTCACTCCGGAGTTTTACGAGTTAAATATGTATAAGTTAAATGCTATTGTACATCGTTTGGATGCCGTGTTGAATTGGATAATTACGAAAAATCCTGTTCCTGAACTTTTAGACACTTATTACGAAACATACTATAAACGTATAGAGGATGTTAAAGCTTACATAAAGAAACATAATGTGGTTGACGATAGTGTCTTTGATGTGTAGAGATGTTTCAGATGTATTCCTTGATGTTGGTTTCCTTTTTTCTTGCAGTGTTTTTGAAATGTTCTTGGACTTTAATAGATATGGATTTCTGCTTACTTATGTTTTAAATTAGCGTTGTTAATTAATGATTCAGTTTTTCGGGTAGCTTTGTTAGTAAGATAATGTAATGTTGTTGTGTTTTACGGCACTGGCTCTCTCCCTTCCCTGGAGCCAGTGGCCCTAAATTAGGGATGGGCGACTGCTTATAGCCTATTGAGTTGCTCACGGTGGTCGTTAAACCTCCAATCAATCAATCAATCAGATTTCTTGTATTGTATATTTTTATTTCATATTCTTCGATATTCTTGTTGTGTATCCATGCATCCCCACCCTTCATTTTTTGTCTTCCCATTAGGACTGGAAGACTAAGCCTTTTAAGAGAAAAGACACTCATACCTACTGTGGCACACATTGCATGTAAAGGAAAGCATTCTGCTGCTGCTAATGGTGACTGAAGATGAGATTTGACTATTTGAGATAAGTGTTTTGTCGTGGATTTATATATAAATTTCCATTACAAACATTTATTTTTGATGGTCGGAATTGTAACAGTATGCTGAGTTCCAGCTACAAATATTGTTGGATAAGTTTCTCTTCTCGCAAATATAAAAATGACTTCAAGAAGTTTTATGGGCATCAACTCATAATATTTCATGAAAGAAATACGGACGTTTTCTGAGAGACGCGGATTCGAGTCCCGCTCCAGGGCGATGAAAATTTTCAAGTTTTCGGATATTATCTGATTTACCATCCTTGTCACATGTACGCCAAAAATCGTATTGTCATCTTCAAAATTTGTATTATATGGCGTAATCCCGTATTTCTTTCATGATTTATCTGCTTCTCCGGGCAAACACGGGATAAGATTCTTAACCTCCAGATTCGCTAAACATGAATGCCGATTGCTTCGACTAGCGAATCTTGTGATGGTTAAATTCAAATTGATCGGAAACTTGAAACTTGGTCGTTCTGGGTGGTGTAGTGGTTAGCATACCCGGGCGTTTTCTGGGAGACGCGGGTCTGAGTCCCGCTCCAGGGCGATGAAAAAAAATAATTTCAAGTTTTCGGATATTATCTGACTTACCATCCTTGTCACATTTACGCCAAAAATCGGATTGTCATCTTCAAAATTTGTGTCATAATATTTCTTCGTGTTCTAACTGGCACATTCTCTTTTGTCTTGTGTAACTGGATGTATATTGAACCCCCATTAGCCGCCCCGGTGGCGCAGTGGTCTAAGCGATGGCCTCTGATCATTCGTCCGTTAGGGGTCCGGGTTCGAATCCCGGTGAGGCATGGATGTTGTGTTTGTCTTACGGCACTGGCTCTTTCCCTTCCCTGGAACCAGTGGCCCCAAATTAGGGACGGGCGACTGCTTATAGCCCATTGAGTTGCTCACGGTGGTCGTTAAACCTCCAATTAAAAAAAAAAAAAAAAGAACCCCCATTAAGAAATGATAGTACTGAAATATTTTCTACAGCTTACAGTGTACATAATTAGTGTGAAATGCAGCTCACAGCTAGGCTTTTTGATGACAGAAATGGGGGGTGGGTCTTGAATTCAGCTGAAGTAAATGGACGATGTAATCACTCTTTCCACGTTATTTTTTTAAACAACGCATAGCGACTGAAAAATTGTATTTCGGCACTGCTGGGATAGAACCCCAGAACTCTCGATAACTAGTCGAGTGCGTTCGAATTTACGCTACAGCGCCAACAATTCTCAGCGCAATGCGTGGTTTATCAGTCAGCATCTGACTATACGAATGGACTGAGATGTCGTCATCTGGTGGCATTTAACGCAACAGCTATTTTAATTGTAGCTGATAAATTCAAAGGGCGATAGAAATGTTTAATATATATCAAATACGTGGAGATAATGTAAATGGACGATGTAATCACTCTTTCCACGTTATTTTTTTAAACAACGCATAGCGACTGAAAAATTGTATTTCAGCACTGCTGGGATCGAACCCCAGAACTCTCGATAACTAGTCGAGTGCGTTCGAATTTACGCTACAGCGCCAACAATTCTCAGCGCAATGCGTGGTTTATCAGTCAGCATCTGACTATACGAATGGACTGAGATGTCGTCATCTGGTGGCATTTAACGCAACAGCTATTTTAATTGTAGCTGATAAATTCAAAGGGCGATAGAAATGTTTAATATATATCAAATACGTGGAGATAATGTAAATGGACGATGTAATCACTCTTTCCACGTTATTTTTTTAAACAACGCATAGCGACTGAAAAATTGTATTTCGGCACTGCTGGGATCGAACCCCAGAACTCTCGATAACTAGTCGAGTGCGTTCGAATTTACGCTACAGCGCCAACAATTCTCAGCGCAATGCGTGGTTTATCAGTCAGCATCTGACTATACGAATGGACTGAGATGTCGTCATCTGGTGGCATTTAACGCAACAGCTATTTTAATTGTAGCTGATAAATTCAAAGGGCGATAGAAATGTTTAATATATATCAAATACGTGGAGATAATGTAAATGGACGATGTAATCACTCTTTCCACGTTATTTTTTTAAACAACGCATAGCGACTGAAAAAATTGTATTTCGGCACTGCTGGGATCGAACCCCAGAACTCTCGATAACTAGTCGAGTGCGTTCGAATTTACGCTACAGCGCCAACAATTCTCAGCGCAATAGATGCTGACTGATAAACCACGCATTGCACTGAGAATTGTTGGCGCTGTAGCGTAAATTCGAACGCACTCGACTAGTTATCGAGAGTTCTGGGGTTCGATCCCAGCAGTGCCGAAATACAATTTTTCAGTCGCTATGCGTTGTTTAAAAAAATAACGTGGAAAGAGTGATTACATCGTCCATTTACATTATCTCCACGTATTTGATATATATTAAACATTTCTATCGCCCTTTGAATTTATCAGCTACAATTAAAATAGCTGTTGCGTTAAATGCCACCAGATGACGACATCTCAGTCCATTCGTATAGTCAGATGCTGACTGATAAACCACGCATTGCGCTGAGAATTGTTGGCGCTGTAGCGTAAATTCGAACGCACTCGACTAGTTATCGAGAGTTCTGGGGTTCGATCCCAGCAGTGCCGAAATACAATTTTTCAGTCGCTATGCGTTGTTTAAAAAAATAACGTGGAAAGAGTGATTACATCGTCCATTTACATTATCTCCACGTATTTGATATATATTAAACATTTCTATCGCCCTTTGAATTTATCAGCTACAATTAAAATAGCTGTTGCGTTAAATGCCACCAGATGACGACATCTCAGTCCATTCGTATAGTCAGATGCTGACTGATAAACCACGCATTGCGCTGAGAATTGTTGGCGCTGTAGCGTAAATTCGAACGCACTCGACTAGTTATCGAGAGTTCTGGGGTTCGATCCCAGCAGTGCCGAAATACAATTTTTCAGTCGCTATGCGTTGTTTAAAAAAATAACGTGGAAAGAGTGATTACATCGTCCATTTACATTATCTCCACGTATTTGATATATATTAAACATTTCTATCGCCCTTTGAATTTATCAGCTACAATTAAAATAGCTGTTGCGTTAAATGCCACCAGATGACGACATCTCAGTCCATTCGTATAGTCAGATGCTGACTGATAAACCACGCATTGCGCTGAGAATTGTTGGCGCTGTAGCGTAAATTCGAACGCACTCGACTAGTTATCGAGAGTTCTGGGGTTCGATCCCAGCAGTGCCAAAATACAATTTTTCAGTCGCTATGCGTTGTTTAAAAAAATAACGTGGAAAGAGTGATTACATCGTCCATTTACATTATCTCCACGTATTTGATATATATTAAATCAGCTGAAGTAAAAATATAACAGCATAAAATGTATTTATAAAGATATAATTGCAATGTATGAAAATGTATAGTTATGGTAAACAAATAAATTACGCCGCCCCGGTGGCGCAGTGGTCTAAGCGATGGCCTCTGATCATTCGTCCAGAAGGGGTCCGGGTTCGAATCCCGGTGAGGCATGGATGTTGTGTTTGTCTTACGGCACTGGTTCTCTCCCTTCCCTGGAACCAGTGACCCTAAATTAGGGACGGGCGACTGCTTATAGCCCATTGAGTTGCTCACGGTGGTCGTTAAAATTCCAATAAAAAAAAATTACTTGAGTGAAAACTTTATTACGTAACCAAATGAAATAGGCTGTCGTAAGAAGTTCTTGCTTAAAAGGTCAGCGTTATTTTCGGAAATCAGATTTTGGTACTGGAGATGTTACATGAATAACAGTGAACTAAAGATCATTTAGTATCCGATGGCAGAAAATTCGCACTTCTATATTTCCCATGCACTTCTGATTAGTTCTCCATTAATTTTTGTGGCCATAAAATGTAGGTAAAATGTGCATTAGCATATAGGCTGCTGTTAGCAATGTTATCTGTCATTAAAGCTAAAATTAATCACCTTGTTGTGTTGATTCACCACACCTTATTGTGATCAGATTTTCCCATTCTTGAACATATGTTGTGCTAGCAACAAACTGCAGGATTCATTCTCAACGAATTCTTTATTAATAAATATAACCTTACTCATAAATGGTATACATATATTTCAGAAACCAAATTAAAAATCCTTATTATATACACACGTCTGTTTCATTTACTACTTAAAAGCTATATTACATTACGAATGTGTATCTGTTAATAGTGATGTGTATTAGAAGTATAATATTTTGAATTCAGTTGGATTTATTTTTAAAGAGATCTTACAGTAGGAATTATTTCTGCTGCTTTTGTAAATATGTTTTTACCAAGACATTTTATCAACTCAGATTTCCTTTATTATCAGCAGGCAGGGTCGGCTGCATAATTTGCGGGCCCCAGTGCAAAACGAAAATGCGGGGCCCTTTTCTCAGCGAGTTCTGCATCTACTAAATGGGCTTGGACATTGGAACGTTTTTGAAAGAAAGGCGGAGTCAGGTAGAGAAACCACATTTTTTCATTTTCTCATGAAGCTTAATAAAACATGGTGGTACTAAAGAATATTATTATTTATTCATGAGTTATAATAAGCTGTTATTATCCCTCATTAAAAATAAAAAGATACATTTTAAAATTACGCTATATTAATTTACGTTGCCAGATCAAATTGAAATTGATTGAATTGAAGCGACAAAATATAATTCCCTCACCTCGTCGAAATGCGTGCAAAAATTAATGTAATTTATCCAAAATAAAAAAAAAAGCTATCGTTTAAACAAATAGGATAGGAGGATAGGAAATATCGTTTTCAGTTATTCATGGTTGGAATATTGAGGTTTTAAAGACGTACCGTCCGTACAATACTAATTTTCAGAAAACTCTTACCTTATCACTGTGTCTCTTTACTTCTTGGAAGAAAGATTCTTTTGCTAGCCATGTTCTACAGTTCATTGTAATTTGTTTTAGTGGGTAGTGGGAACTTTTAGCTTTGTTGCTCAAATGAGGTGAGTGCGAAAGCAGTCTAGTACAGTGCTTCCCAAACACCACCGGTCCGTCACGAGGTTTCTGCCGGTCCGCGGAAACAGAGGAAAACTTGAGTGATGGTAGATATTTCCGAATTTGACCAGTAGAAACAGGTCTTCATAAACGTCATTGTACATAAAAGTTCTTATGGAAACAGCAACAAAATTAGCTGGGTCTAAGAACAAATTGCATGTGAACAAATTATTAGGAAAAACCAAAATGTTGATGCAAAAAAGAAGAGAGATGAGGACAACTAAAGAAGATGTGACTTCCAAAGTGGAATATATAGAGCTATGCAAGACAGTACGAAAAAGTATCACTGAAGACGTAAGGAAATTCAACTGTGAACTAGTAAGGAAAGCAATTGAAAACAACCAAAGCCTAAAGATAGCAAAGGGACATCTCAGTAAGGGAAGAAAACAGATTATGGCACTGAGAAAAGAAGATGGTTCTGTAACAAGAAATAGAGGCGAAATTTTGACAAGAGTGAAAGATTTCTACTCCAAATTATATGAAAGGGATGATACATGTATTCCAGGCATCATGAAAGGTACCAGAGTTCTTCCAGTCCTTCCAGCAGAAGTTGCACATGCAATCAAGAACATGAAGCGGGGAAAAGCTCCAGGAGAAGATGGAATTACTGTAGACATCATACAAGAAGCAAGTGGAGAAATCGAAACAGTACTCGCCCAAATTTTCACTCGATGCCTTAATGAAGGGAAAATTCCTGAGGATTGGAACAACGCTACAATGATCTTGCTACATAAAAAAGGTGACATTGAGGATCTCAGGAACTACAGACCTATCAGCCTCCTATCAGTGGTTTATAAAATCTTCACTAAAGTTCTTTCACACCGCTTGAAGGTAACACTGGACATGGCTCAACCGAGAGAACAAGCTGGATTCAGGAGTGGCTACAGCACAATAGATCATATCCACGTACTGAGAGAACTAATTGAAAGAGCGAGGGAATATGAACTTCCATTGTGCATGGCTTTTATCGATTATGAAAAAGCCTTTGATTCGGTGAAACCATCAGCAGTTGCAATGGCTCTGAAATCCTGCGGTATTGAAGATGCATACATTAATATTATTAATAACATCTATGAAAATGCAAGTGCAAAGATTCTGCTATTTGGTAATACAACACACATAAAAATTGGGAAAGGAGTGAGACAAGGTGACACCATATCTCCGAAGCTCTTTAATGCTACATTGGAAAAATGTCTTTCAATCACTGAACTGGGAAAACAAAGGGATAAAGATTAATGGAGATTATCTAACCCACCTTCGTTTTGCTGATGACATAGTCATTTTTGCAACTACCCCATCGGAGCTACAGAGTATGATGCAGGAACTTGCTGACAAAAGTAAAGAAGCAGGATTAAAAATGAACTTTCAGAAGACAAAAGTGATGTTCAATGCTTTTACAAGAAATGAAGATTTATCGATTGATGGAGAAAAGCTGGAGATAACAGACACGTACGTTTATCTTGGACAGCAGATATCAAGTGAGGGTCACATTAGTGAAGAAATTAATCAGCGTACAAAACTTGCCTGGAGAGCTTTTGGAAGAAACAGCATAATTTTCAAGAGCAATATGCCATTATGTCTTAAAAGAAAAGTGTTTGATCAATGCATCCTTCCAGTGCTTACGTATGGTGCAGAGACGTGGACCTTAGCTAAAAGAGACATACAAAGGCTGCAGACAACTCAAAGAAGCATGGACAGGTGCATGCTTGGTGTAACCAGGAGAGATAAGAAGAGGAACACGTGGATCCGAAAAATGACAAGAGTGGAAGACATCATGATCAGAGTTAAATCCCTGAAATGGCAATGGGCTGGACATACTGCCAGAAGAACAGACCATCGATGGACAGCCGAAATTTTAGATTGGATTCCAAGGGACAGGAAAAGACCCAGAAGAAGACCACATGGAAGATGGGTGGATGAAATTCGAAAGTATGCGGGAGTGACCTGGAGGAGACTGGCACAAGACAGACCGTTGTGGAGGAAACTTGGGGAGACCTTCGTCCAGCAGTGGATTGATAATGGTTGACAATGATGATGATGACATAAAAGTAACTTCGTGCCGATCGGTCCGCGAAGCATTTTGGGAAATTTTACTGGTCCGCGGCGTGCTTGTAAGAGTATTTGGGAACCAGTGGCAGTGGTCTAGTAACCTGATAATCCCGAATCGGCGTTATGTTGCAATTTATCAATTCCCGGCACTCGTCGTCGTCAGGTACAATCGATCTGTCAGTTATAGTGTTATAATCAAAATTTCAGCGCGTTTCAGAAAAAAATTCGCAAAGATACGTTTTTCACTTTCTTTTATGGATAAACCATCTGCCAGAGATTCGCCGCCCACACACGCAAAAAACTGACCACGTGTGATTGCGACAGAATGAAGCTGTGACGTCAGGGTTCCAGAGAGATCTGGGTGATTATATATATGAATTATTATGTCATTAATGCAAATTCTCTCTCGGTGATACGGTGAATCATCCCGATGGACCCAAGATACTTGAATTCTGTTCACTAAGACAGTAAAGTGTAATGACATAAACATTTTAAAAATGCCATTTTTACATCGTTAAGTGTCATTTATTTTTAATACAAGAAAATAAAATATGAAAAATTCAAAAACATCACACAAACGCCGGCGTGGGGCCCCTCTAGGTGCGGGGCCCTGTGCGACTGCACAGGTAGCACACCCATGAAGCAGGCCATGTCAGCAGGACTTGTAAATTTGTATATTTTTTTGCTATATTTTGAAACTGCACCCTTTTAAAAAGATACCCTCCCCCCCGCCCTGAAAAGAGTTCCCTTCCTATTAAAACTATTGCATTCCTTGTAGTTTTAAAATTATTTACATTCATATCGTAGGAATTTCCTATTACCACCATTAGAAGAAACTAAAATCAGTCAAGTGCTTTAAAGCAATTATAAAAAATAAAATGAAAATACAGTAGTAACGTCATATTTTATTTTGCGTCTGATTTTTTAAAATTTCTTTCAACAAGCTCTTAGATTCCCCATTTTTTCTGTAAAGGCTTGGTAATAAAATATCTAGATATTCCATGAACTTTTGTTTTTTTTAATAATAATGTCAAATGAGAATATCCCCCCCCCCCTGTTTATTTGCTTAAACTTGCAATTGCTCTTCAAGTAAAACATACGTGGGATGTCGTTGTTTACTTTAATTTTCCTCCTGACAACAGGGCAGTGGTGTTCCCTCCCTTTAAAGCGCGATCGTTTGAAAAATTTACTCATAATACACATTATCTGAAGTTCGACCGTTACTATTTCTATGATAAACCATATTTTACGATAATCCGCTAAGACAGAGAAAGGTTTTAAACGCTTTATAAAATTACGTTTAATCTAAACACATTTTAAATCGTCAGTTCATATACGTCTCAGTCGTTACGAAGACACTTTTTTAGATCTCTTTTCCTCCATGAAAATCTAAGTTTTTGTACTAAAATTCCTTTCATGTAAGCCTAAGAGTTTATTAAACCTATTCCACTGCTTTTCTATTTCGCTTATGCTTTAAGACAATGTAAAATCTTAAACGAACAGGGTCCCACTAATGCTTTCCTACAGAAAATCGTCTATTTTTGCATATTAAACCTATTCCACTGCTTTTCTATTTCGCTTATGCTTTAAGACAATGTAAAATCTTAAGAAAACGAACAGGGTCCCACTAATGCTTTCCTACAGAAAATCGTCTATTTTTGCATCTTAGGTTAACCACGCCAAAGCTGGCGGTACTACTTTCACCGCGGAAGCGTATAAACTCAGCTTCACTTTGCTAGCATGGGAAGAGTTGGAGATGTTGGAGATAGCGCATTCATGCATCTTCATCGAATTTTCGCGATATCTATCGATATGACTTCCAATTCTAACACAATCGTGGAGTGCATCTGTATTCTGTACTACTACAGCTAGAAAGTGAATTCAACGAAAAAAAAAAAAGTTTATTGAATTTGTTAGTGTGTCTGCAACAAAACTTTTATAGTGTTTGCTACAATGTATAGATTTTGGCCCCGTTCTTCTTGCAGAACTTTTTCTCGTTTTTATTCCAGTGCAAATACGTCTGGTAAGGGATGAATTTCGTGATCACGTAGCCATGCATTTTTGTTAAAATATATTCGTCACGTTGGGCAAAAGTTGTGGCTGGCTCTGAATGATTTCATGCGAGTGTGGGTGAGTAATAAGTATGCTGTTTGTTCATTTCGGGTTCTTACTTTCGTGGTTGTGGTGCTGTAAAAATAGAAATGGTTAACCTGTGTGATTCCTAAGTTCAGGAGGATTGTGTGCACACCAGAAAAAAAAATAACAGCTCAGGCTCTGAAGTAAACTTTCCCCTTCGGCGTATTAAATTGAGAAAATTATAAGAATAACATTTTGCCAAGAAATACATCAAATATCGAAGGGGAGGAAAATTTTTAAATTTGGTAAGATTTTTAGGAGTAAGGCCTTCAAAAACTGCAAAAAGTTCACTTCCCAGCTTCAAAACAGTAAAGAAATAGTGAATCTAATGGCTGTGTAGCCATTTCTGCTAAAACAGGCCAAAATGCAAATATAATTTATATAAATACACTTTATTTGGAAATGATAAAGGTATGTCATGAGTTTTGTATGTAGGTGCACAATATTTTTTACATCTAAATTTTTTTGGAATTAGGAAATGTGGTTTAAGTGTAATTCAGTATATGGTGGTACTTTTAATGACTAACAAAATTTGATATGTCTAGACACTTTGTAATCCTCTTCATTGCTTCCAAGTTTTTGTTCTGCATTTTATTATTCTTTCTGTGACAACTGTGCACCAATAGATTAAACCACAGTTATTGATTGTGCTTATCCTAGTTTGCATTTGTAGTGTTTTCTGTTTTGAGAAATAAGAATACAGTGACGGTTATCTTAATAAGGGTGGCCCAGAAAAAAAAAAAAATGAAAGGAAAAGCAGCTTAAATTGTAACTACAGTGAAAGCTCCGAATCAGAGTTTAAGCTGGCTCAAGAAATGCTAAAATGGGGTAAAAAAGCTGTAACAAAATGCTAAAGGTAGTTAGCTACTTTTGCCGCTCGGAAAATTGTAACCTCTGTTGAATCGTTCACACCAACAATGCTTTGGACATCAGTGGAAAATTAAAATTTTAGGGCCTTGGGGAGGGGGGCATAGACGTCACAGCTGACTCTGTTTTAAACTTGAACTTTGAGTGAGGGAAGAGGTCCAATCCCTGTACCTTCTACACCAATGAGCCATTACATTATGAGCACCTACCTAATAAGCTGTAGAACCCCCTTTAGCCTTCAAAACAGCGGCCACTTGGTGAGGCGTTGATTCAATGAAATGACGTTAGATATCCAGGGGTATCTGGTACCATAATGTAAACTGCAGTTCCCCTACATTTTTGGGTGGTGGTGATTTAACGCAAACCCCCTTTTCCAAGTCGAACCACAAATGTTCGATTGGGTTTATGTCGGGTGAATTTGAAGGAAAGGGCATTAACAGAAAGTCACCAGCATGTTCTTCGAACCACTCCTTGATGAGTGTGGCATGGCTGCATTATCCTGTTGGTAATGGTCATCACCAGCAGGGAATACAGTTGCCATGAATGGGTGAACTTGGTCCGCAATGATGCTCGATTACCTGACAGCTGTCAGGGATTGTGTGATTGGGATAATGGGGCCTAAAGTATCCCAAGAAAACATCGCCCACTGCTGCTTCCGGCCTGTTTCCACCCAACAGTGCATCCGTTGGTAATCGGCGTATTTGCATTCGGCCGTCTACATGATGCACAAGGAATCTTGATTCGTCAGATCAGGCCACTTTCTTCGAATCATCCACAGTCCAATCTCGTTATCTTAGGCCCATTTCATGCGTTGTTGGCGATGACGTGCAAGTGAGCATGGGGACCCCGGCTGGGTCTTCTGCTACGCAGGCTCGTGCACAGAAGGCTGCGACGAACTGGGTATTGTAACACATTGCCCTGATCACCACTGTTGTAGCTGCAGGTGATTTGTTGCACTGTGGTTGCTGTGAACATTGTGCGACAGTCTCTACCTCCCTCTAGCATCAACGAGCTGGGGACGACACACGGCTGGAAGATGGTTCGTCATTTGGCCATCTGTGTACCACTTTTGATATGTACTCGCTACAACAGCATGTGAACAACCCACAAGCCGCCATTTCCGAGATCGTAGTTCCAAGGCGGCATACCATCACAATTTGCCCTTTAACAAACTCCGATAAATCGGCAGCTTTTCCTATCCTGACTCTGAACACTGTACTAACCGAAAGCCGGTCCGCAGGTTGCATATATACGGCTCTGTGAGCTTCAGCTATGCCACCGGTCGGTTTCCAGGCAGGCTCATTTCTCTTGGCTGGGGGTGGTCATAATGTAAGGACTCGTACATTATGACCACATATACCCATATAGAGGTGATAGGGGGTAATTGAGCTAGCAAGTGTTGTAGGAACATACTTTAAGGATTAAGAAAACATTAGTGGAGTGCAAATTTCTGCCAGAATTTTGTAAGCTTCAGTTTTCACAGAAGTACAAAAGCTAGAGCAAACAGCTGGTACTATTTTGTTACTGACACTAATTCTTCTCTTGCATTAACTCGTTAAATAGGGACCGTAGCTTAACCTCTGCTCCGAATAATGATGACTGTTGTTGGGAGGTTAGGCCTAAGTTAACATTGCTAGGCCGTTGCGGTTCTGTAAAAGTGGAATACATGTATGAAGCTTATTCACAACAAAGAAAATGTTGCAGTGTTTTTTCCAAATGCCGACTGCTGAATATAATAAATAATTCATGGTGTAGATGATTTTAAGAAAAAGGTGTCTAACATCTGGTGTTAAACAGCCCTCAGTAATAGCAAGTTAGGAGATTAAGGTTAGGGTATGCTGAAGAAAAGAAAAATGTTAGGTAGTAAAGCGTAACTGCACAGTTGTCCGGACTCGTGCCGTAAAGCAGAAACAACCTACAGGGACCAAACCAAGAAACATTGCCCCCAATGGGCAAAATTCCACCCCCATCAACCGTCCCCCAGAACCTCCGAGGGTGATTGAAACATACGTGGAAGCTGCAGCTCTCACATAGAACTAAACATTTAACTCGTTCCTTTTCACTTAAGCATGCCACTATACCAGCCGTAACCCTTATCATACATGAGATTCTTTCGCGGAATTCCGTTTTTTTTGTCATCATTTGGGTAATTCTTGAGATCTATGCAAAACTGAAGAGAAATTTTGGAGGATTAGTTGGGGAACTGTCGTTTTTTGATGTGGGGATGGTATTTCATTTTTCAAAACTTTCGAAAACGGAAGTTAAACAGAGTGAAATTTTTTCCTGTAATCGTGATTTCTTGCGATGTTTCTTCTGCACAGTATTATTGTTAAATATAATATTTTTCCATAAATATTTGCATTTCAGTTTGGAAATGAAAGAAAAAGTCTGAAAACGGAAGTTGGCGCAAAAATTTCCCAGTGATCTTCAGGCACGAGATTCTTCAGTGGATTCGAAGAATTCCGCCATTTCTATCATCATTTCGATGACTCTCTAGATCGATGCAGAACTGAACAGAAATTTGGGAGTGATTGGTGGTGGTAGTGATGGTGGGGGTGTCATTTTCTGTCAGTGGGCGGAATTCCGACTTTCAAAACTTTCGGAAACAGAAGTTAGATGGAGTGAAGGTTTCTCCTGTAATTGTAATCCTTTTTTCTCGCAATGTTTCTTCTACCCAGTAGTGTCGTTAAATGTAATTTTATTCCGTAAATATTTGTTTTGCAGCTTCAAAATGGAGGAAAACTTCCCTAAACGTAAGTCGGACAGAGCGTAGATTTCGCCGGTAGTCATAATTTTTTTCTCGGTGATGTTACATTTATCCTGTGTTAAATGTAAAAAAAAAAATATATATATATAATTTGAATACAGCGATGTGCTCCAGCTTAATAATTACGTAATAAATTTCAGTGAACACTTTTGTCTTGCTCATGCCGCGTTATATTCATGCTGTTTCACAGTACGTTCTTATTTTTCACCCATGCGGTTAAAAAGTTCAGCTTTTTTCCTGTCGTCAGTCTCATGTATGCATTATGCTTTTAGCAATAATTATTGTTTGTTCCTATCTTAACCATCTTCATGTAAAATCCAAGGGGCAGGGTGTCTGCTAGATCTTGTTTGAGGCTGATTGGGGTGTCCATTGACCGCTATTAAGAGGTTTTGTTGTTCAAAAGTTATCGTTAATGTTAATCCTACAGAAGCTGTCTGATTACCAACCAAGACGTTCAGAGGTGTCTGTTAAGGTGGTTCCACCAAAAATCTGTGCCATATGTTTCCAATGCTGAAACTTCTGTACATATATTTTCTTCACAATTAATGTATTCCCAAAGATGAAAATTTGCACATCGATAAAACTAACTTTAAGTTATAGCATGGGATACTTAATACTTGCTAAAACATAACCATAATTAAGCAATCCAACTTTTATTTGTCTATTTACGTCATAAATGTACAGGTTGCGCCATCTATTAACAGCTCTGGACATTACTCAAAGAAAAATGATTAATTTTTAATATAATTATGGTTATGTTTTAGCAAGTATTAAGTATCCCGTGCTGTAACTTAAAGTTAGTTTTATCGATGTGCAAATTTTCATCTTTGGGAATACATTAATTGTGAAGAAAATATATGTACAGAAGTTTCAGCATTGGAAACATATGGCAGAGATTTTAGGTGGAACCACCTTAATGGATGTTTCACTGTACCTTGTTACCTTACTCATGTAGAAGAAATGAGTACTGAGTTTAAAAAGTTGGTTAGCCTTCAATCATAGGTATGGATTTAGGGAGTCTAATTTGCGGGTGCCATTTGAGTTATGGGAAGGGGGGGATGCAGACGTGAAATTTAAACCCTCGTAAGAAAGTGCAATATTTTGATTTTATTAATAAAAAAGCACAAACAAAAGTTTCATTCTTTTGGACCTAATTCTGGCTAATTTAAATAAGTTTACTAAACACTTTAAATAAGTTTAGATTTCATAACATTTATTTAGGCCTAATAAGGAATTAGTACAACTATAGTACATGAAACACTTAAGTATTCTTATGTTTTATTCTAAAACATTTTCAGCACTCAGATAAAATCTTTACTTACAAAAATTTATCAAAACAAGATTTGCTTTTTGTTCTCAATTTTAATCCTAAAATGTTTTTCGTTGTTCTTTCTTCAAATACATGTCAATTATGAGGTCATAATCTACAGTTTTTACAATTTCACTCCCAGAAAATAAAACCAAATCAGACAGCCTTTCTTCATTCATAGTTGATCTCAGCCAATTGTTGATTTTCCTCATCGTTGAAAATGTATGCTCACATGTGGCACTATTTGACAGTAGCGTAAAAGCTAAGCTATGCACATCATCTTGTAAAGATTGGGGTAGAGTTCTTCTGTGACATGTTCATTTAGAGTTTTTACTATATCTTTCAATGAACTTGCTGAATCAATCGATTTAGAGTTATCTTCGTTTTTGCTCTCCATATCATGACTTGCTACGTAACGCACGGTTAAAGAAGTGTACAGAATGACAGACGGAGTCAGACTGAGGCTGAGGAATGGCGCGGGATTCCCCCTCCCCAGCAACTGGAAACCTATTTGTGCTCTTGCTCTCTATCTAGGTCAAAGTCAAAGCCAATAAAGCAGGTGTCTCAACCATTGCAGTGTAGTTCACTCGGAGCTGCTATCAGCTTGCCACCGCATTACTACACTAAGCAGGCTGTCGGAAGGACAATATGCAAAGAAAAAATCTTTATGCTATTACGGGTGAAGTATTATAATCTTAAAAACGGCGGTAAACAATAATACAAAATTTAAACAAATAATAGTTTTATAAATGTTGCTATTTTTAATTTTATCATAATCTGCCATTTATGTCTATTAATAATATTAATAAAGATAATAATTTCTTTTTACTTTGTCGTATACCTTGCAATACATATTGTGGTTCTTTATTTTTTTTCAAAATTATTTGCACTTTTTGTAATGTTTGCTTTCAAAGTTATATACCCCCCCCTTCCCCAAATTCTTGGGGATGCTGGGCACTCCCATAAATTTGCCTATGCCTTTAATGCATAGGGACCATTTTTAATATCAGTTAAAAGTACACCATATTGTGTCCAATCAAAAAACACTTATAGCTTAGTAAAATTTAGTTATTTATTGGCGTAAGAAGTATATAGATATCCACTGTGCGGCTTTTTCAAGGCAATAGGCCAACATAAAATGGTAGACATAATAGGTGGACATTTTATATCTACCTATTGCCTTGAAAAAGCCTCCCAATGGAGAATGAAAGCTTGGCAAATATATATACTTCTTATGCCAGTAAATAAACTGATTTTACTACTCTATAAGTGTTTTTTGATTGTACCATTTTTAATCACTTTAATTTCAATTTTTGCATTTGACTACTATTTAATTTCATTTAATCATTTTTGTTTCAAAGCAGCATCTGACTGCTTTTTAAAATTCTGTTTATATGTTAAGATTGATAACTATCGTAATGCTCCAGTAGGGATTGCTTCTAATGGTGCTGTTGCTAGATCATTTTTAAGGTTTAATTTCAGGTAATTTTGCTATCAAGAAATACCTTAATAAACATTGAGAAGTAACGTAAGGTTCTAACAGTGGTGCAATCATATTTTGATAGGCTATTAAGTTTGTTCATCAGCAGTTTAGCCTATCACATAATGTTGGTCTGATGCTCAAGACAGTGTGGCATTTATGACAGATCTATTCCCAAAAGAGCTTTTTCTTTAGATGCAGTGCTTAGCCTTAAAATCGTGGTATTAAAAGTGAAATATTCCCTGAGCATTTATCTCATAATTATTCTCGTCCATTTCTTGAAACTGATGTAAATTTTTGGCGAGCATCTCTTTTTCATGTCTTCACTCAATGTTATTCAGTTTATCTTCCGCAAATATCTGCCGTACTCCGATCTCTTACTACCAGGCTTATTTCCATCAAATCTTATTTTTAATGAGCATGTATTTCATGTATAAGGGTCATTCAATTGAAAATTAGCCAATGGACATAGCAAACTGCCAAATGGGTTTACCACGGCAGCGTTGACACAGAACATAGGTGGCACGTAACATGTACGAAAACTGCATGCCTTTGTCACATGTTAAAGACTGGTAAGCAGTTCCCAGAGGGGCGGCCATCATTGACTGGTGATTTGAGGCCAGGACAAGCACAGCGTGTGATCACTGATGTTTCCTTCGCTGAAGTGGATAGTCTCATTCAGAAAGACAGAAGACTCACTGTGGTAGCACTTGCTGACAAAGTTGCAATTAGTGCAGGGAGTGTGCACACCATTATCCGGGATTGTCTTCAATACTGGAAGATTTGAGTGCAATCTGTGCAAAATGACATTCGCATGTGTGTATCCTTGGAACATTTACTGAGGTATGAGGAAGGTCATCATTTCATCGACAGAATCATGAGGGAGATGAAATGTAGTGCTTCCATTATCAACCTGACAGCAAAAGACAAAGCAGCCAATGGAAGTACACATCTCCACCACCAAAGAAGTCAAAGGGAATAAAGACAAGTGCATGAAAGGTCATGTTAGCCTCTTTTTACCACAAGGGGCCTCCTGTTAATCAAGTTTTTCACCGCCAGAAACACCATAAATGCTGCCTGGTAATACACTGAAGAGCAATTGAATTAGAGATACCTGTCTAGTAACATGTAGCACCACCTTTCGCCCTGATGACAGCAGCGATTTGTCTCGGCATGGACTCTACAAGACACCGGAAGCGTTGGGAAGCCATACGGATCCACGACCCCTGAACAATCTCCCACAGTTCACGAAGATTTGATGGAGGGGGTCAGAGCCTCTAACATCTTTCTCGATGGCATCCCAGATGTGCACGATGGGATTGAGGTCAGGTGACCTAGCTGGCCAAGGAAGCGAGGTCATGTCGGTGGAGTGTTCATCCAACCATTTGGATGCAATTCGGGAGCGATGGCACGGTGCATTGTCTTGTTGCAGGATGAGGTCCCCATTGGGATGTTGAAGACGCACAAACGGGAGAAAATGGTCGTCCAGGATATCATGGTAACGTTGACCTGTGAGGGACGATGTCACACGTACCAGGGATCCCATTTCAGTCCACGTAAAACAGTCCGCAGACGAGAATGCAACCTCCACCAGCATGAAGAGTACCCTGCTGGCAAGAAAGATCCATTGCTTCATGTGGTTTGCGCCGTACTCGTATCCTGCCATCCGCATATACCAACGTGAATCTGGACTCATCAGTCCAGGCAACATTTCCCCACATGTCTAGGGTCCAGTGGCGATGTTCCCGCGCCCATGCTAATCTTTGCACCCTGTGATGTGCTATCAGCAGCGGTACCCTCGTGGGACAATGGCTTCTGTACCCCATAGCAAGGAGATGGTTCTGGATGGTCTGGCTGCTTACACGTTTTTGTGCACCAGCGTTAAATTGCCGAGTGATTTCTTGCACTGTGGCCCGTCTATCCGCTGTTACAATGCGAGCTAGCCGACGATGACCCCGCTCATCCACAGGCTGTTGTCCATGGCAGTTGGCCCTTGCAGGGATGGGTTTTACCGGATTCGATGTACTCACAGTGCACCCGTGACACAGTGGCTCATGAAAATCCCAGTGCCTGCACGACTTCCGAGATGGAGTGACCCATTCGTCGGGCCCCGACAATTTGCCCATGATCAAATGCGCTTAGATCCTTCGTCTTACCCATACTGCATCCTACTCTTACTGATTCCCGTCGCATCACTCCTTATATTGTCGGATCGCTGCATATGTCATGGCGTTTCCGTTTTCAGGGCTGCCCACAGCGTCACATTTGCATAACGCCAGCTGTCTCTAATTTAATTGCTTTTCAGTGTATGCGGACACACTGAAATCTCTGGAAGCATTGCTCAAGTCCAAGCTGCTTGTGCTGCTTATAGCAGGAGTAGTCATTCTTCGTGAAAATGCCCGACCGCATGCTGCAAAAAACATCCAGGATTATTTTCCAAATTCAAGTGGGAAACACTCCAGCATTTGGCATACAACATTTTTGTGCCCATATAACTTTCACATTTTTGGGAAGCTGAAATGTGGGGCCACTGATTTCACTCGGACGAAGAGCTGTTTGGACGCTGTTCTGGAATGGTTCCGTCAGCAATCCACCACTTTCTATGCATGAAGAATTGAGCGTCTAGTGTCACAGTGGGATAAGTGCCTTAATAGCCACAGGGACTATTTTTAAGGTAAGGTGCAATATCTTTCTCATATGCCCTTTAGCTCGTTTTCATTTGAATGACATATTTTCACCCTACTGTCATTGTAAGCACTATTAAAATGACAGTTATTTGGATTTAAGCCTGAGATTCAGAACATTTTTTCATGGTAATTTAAATCAGCGTGCCCTTGCAAGTAACTTGTCTCCCATTTTCCATTGTTTGTGAAACAGAATTACAATGGGCTTTGAGGATTACACTTATTTTTCTTCTTCCATTTCATAACTCTAGTGGCATAAAGATGAAAGGGATTAAATTTAGCCAACTTTGTTTCTGGTTTGCCAATATTTAGTTTTAATCACATTTGGCAAACATTTTAACATGGGCCTTGCAAGTGATTCTGTAAACTACCAGATCAGCCAGCTTTGCTGTACTGCATGACAGTGCTGAGGTGGACCGAGCCCGAAAGCCCAGGCTGTACAATACTTACTGGGCTTTGAGCTTGGGCTCTGAGAGAGGGAAAGACATTTCCCCCTTTTTTTTTTTTTTTTTAAGTTTGATTTGTATTATTTAGCACACACAACTTTTTTTTACTCTTTCTAGTTGCTCAAGAGAATTCTTTGGCAACTGGGTCTGGATGGGGAGTGGGAACTTGACTGGCTATTCATTCTGGGCTTGGGTAACAATACCATAGACCATGAATTACTGGATTTCTGTGAAGGAAAAGCTTCAAGAGCTATATATAGTAGATAGCACGCTGACAAAATTTTGCCACTTACCTCCACGCAGTAACTCCCTGCTAATTCTATTGAGCAATGTATACGATGTAGATTGTTGTGCCGCCAACATTTTCCTAATGCCCCGCCCAGAGTGGTATAAAAACAATGTATCTGTGTACACAACCATTGAAACAGAAAACTTGCTGCAAACTTACGAAGCGTGAACCAGGATAACTCTAATAACATAAGATAATTTAAAGAAAATTAGTAAACCAATAAATAATTATTAGAACATTACAGATTCCAATGAGGACAAAATAAATACATTACAGTTGAATGTACAACGATGTGTATGAATTGGACCTTCATGGCAAAATATTAAACTATGAGCCTCATAAAAACAAGAGACTAACTAAAGAAAGTTTTTATATCCAAAAAAGCAGTTCCATTAATGAAGCTTCAGACATTATAAATAGCATTTTCAAGAACTTAATTCAAAAATAGTAGACTTAATAAGTACATGAGGAAAATATTTTAATTTAATAACTGACAACTGCAAGAGGAACCTGGCAATAAAGTTTAAGTTCTTTCTTTGTAAACGAAACTGTCGATACAGTTCCCATACATTGAGAACAGGCCTTGATGAAATCTAGAGGCCAGAAATGTCTGTAAAAACAAAAGAACTCAAAAGATGTGAAACATAAGTGAAAGTTTAAGTTAAAATAGAATTAAGTATAATAATCTGAGTAAACCCTTGAGTAAGTGTTTTAATTGCTGTAAATAACATTTTTTTAAATCTACAAGCAAAAACTTTTCTGCAGCTTACGTCTACATTCTGCAACTTTGGCATGGCCCCCTGAAATGTTTCAAGAAGACACAAATGGTCAAAGAAACTTGTGCGGCTAGATTATAGAGATAGAGGGGTCCCTTCACCACTCCGTAGTTGAGAAAGACATTGGCTAATTGCACAAGGAGAAGAGAGTGGAAGTCTGGAAGGAGTTTTTTTTTATGTAATGCCTGAACAGGCTAATCAGTTTTCGGGCCTGTGCTCTATTTTGCAATATAAAATTCTGGTTTGGGCTCTTAAAATTGAGCCCATACTCCGCACTGCTGCATGATTGCTGTGATTGGCATCTGTTCGGTATCCATGTTGATGGTAGCGTTTGTGTTTCAGTGTGTGCAAATAGTAATTAACCAGTTTCTCTACTCGTGTGTATAAGCTTATTATTAATACAGGTAATCCTATATTATAGAAGGTTGACAAACTTTGCTCTGCTGCCCTTGTGGCCGGGCAGCCAGAGGGATTAGTTTCTGGCTTGTCTGTTTGAGTTTCAGGTGAGGCATGCGTGATGTGTTTGTCTTATGATGCTGTGGCTCTCTCACTTTCCTGGAACCACTGGCTCTAAATTAAAGATTGAAGTGCTTATATCCATTAGAGTTGAAAAAAGCTATGCTAGCATTGTAGTAGCTATCAGTCTGTTTCATATTCATGTTAGGCTTAGGTAGTCGTGATTATGTCACCAACTTACCAAACATGACATTGAATTTGTACTCAAATTTTTAGTTTGGACTCCTTGATCTGCAGAATTAACTAATTCCAGTGCTCCTAACATTGATAGAAAATGGGCTTTGATCACCCCATCTGTGCAGAGGAGCGATGCTCACTGATCTGTTATAGTATGATTATCAGTAGCGTGATAGAATGAATGGGTAATTAAAACCGGTTAAATATTATCCATGCTCCGAAACAAGGTGTAACTAAGCCTTCGTTGTGGCCAACATGCCTGGGCCCAGAAGCAGAATTAAGTTCAATGTTCTGCAACATGTCTTCCAAGGGTTGTAAACATTCTGCGGGCAAAGTGTGCAATACTTTGACCAAATTTCATAAAAAAAGAAATCTGGTCAATAAATCACAGTAGAAGAAACATTAAAAAATTACTTATCAGTTTGAAACCCCTTGTTAAATATACTAACATAAACCTGTTATTTAAATCAAATTTATTTAGAACAAGGGCATGCATTTAGAATTTGAGATTCTGTCAGCTTTTGAAGTTAGTGTTCCACTGATGCAGATGAACGATTTGCACGTGTTTCTGGTAATTTAGTCCATATGTAGAAACTAGGGCAGCTTTCAGTATTTTTTGGGTTGATTTATGTTCAGACAGTGCTCCGTTTCACATTATAAGCATTTGTTTATCATTTATTCCAATTATAACATACTCTCTGTCGTTAGTATTGGGTCTTTTTACTGATAATTTTGTCAATTGCTGAACCGCAGGATTCACAAATTGCTTCAGAGTCTGGCACAGATAGAATAAAAATATTAAAACAAATTTTGGGATCTCCACTTTCATTTCATTTGCAGCTTGTTTTAAGAGCTTTCATCTGGGAAAATGTTCCACTTTTAATACTTTCTTGCACATTTCAATAGAACCAAGTGACAAAAACAGTGTACTAAAAAATAAACCTTTTTTTTTTTTTTCAGAAGGTGGAACACATAGAAAAACTTTTACAAATTCAATGAAATTGGAAAGATCTTCCAATTCTTTTTTTCTGTCAGAATTAGCATCAGTTATTGGAAATAATAAGTATTCAATATACCTGCTGTTCTTATGATTATATCAACAATTTCTTCTTATAAATCTCATACTATTCCAAATTGTTAGGGGTAAATGGATATGTGTGTGTGGGGGGGGGGGGAGGATTAGTCAGTGCTCTCGGCAGACTGGTGGAGTTGCCAGAGTATTGACAACAGGCGTGAAGATGTGGAGTGCACGAGCTTGCAAATCTAAGATAAAAACTGTTCTGCAAGGGATCAAAATTTAAGATTTAACAAAAAATGTCCTATAAAAATTGAAATCTGAGATAAAAAAACAAACATTCTGTAAGACATTCATATCTAGGGTAAAAAAAAAAATGTTCTGCAAGGGGACTTTGTTCTGGGATGCACATCACAGTTTTAAGTATTTTCTGCTCCTTGGTGCCTGGGAGGTGTTAAAGCTGAAGATATAACTAGAGAGCTGATAATATAAATATTTGTGCAATAAAACCATCCAATCCAGCAAAAAACTATATTGGCTAATGCTGTCTCTTTCTAAACTGAATCAAGTTCAGAAAGTCAGCTCAGCTACGTATTAAAAATTGCCTAAACAAGCAAAGAACACTATTTGACTTGATAAAAGTTATTATTCTACTCGCAAGCTTGCACACATTCTTTAGCATTTTGTTGGGGAACTACACTACTGCTTGTGAAAATTCCAACACCATGAGTGACTGCTGGTATTAGCTTGAAACTTACAGGAATGTACAACAGATTGGGATGTGCAAATGATTAAAATGTCAGTGAAAATATACATGTGGTTTCGGAGCAGCGCCCTCTGAACTGTCCAGTCTTGGGTATAAAGAGCTGGCTTAAATGAGGTGTTGCAATCAGTGAAGAGCAGACATTGAGGCAAAAGGATGTTTCTTGTGCCGCCCCGGTGGCGCAGTGGTCTAAGCGACGGCCTCTGATCATTCGCCCGAAAGGGGTCCGGGTTCGAATCCCGGTGAGGCATGGATGTTGTGTTTGTCTTACGGCACTGACTCTCTCCCTTCCCTGGAGCCAGTGACCCTAAATTAGGGACGGGCGACTGCTTATAGCCCATTGAGTTGCTCACAGCGGTCGTTACACTTCCATAAAAAAAAAAAAAAGTTTCTTGTGTCTCACTATGTCCCGTCGCCAGAGTAGGTCGCATTATGAGCACCTGACAGACTGAACGAAGAAGGATTGTTGGAATGAGACAAGCTGGATTTACCTATCGTGAAATCGTCACTTGTACAGGACTAAATGCCAGTACAGTGACGCAAACGTGGAATCAGCAGACAGATGAGGCTCGGATGCACATAAATTTGGGAAATGGACCTCAAACTTGCACGTCTGCACGGGATGGCAAACAGCTTTACTGCATGGCAGTACCCAACGCACAGTGACATCCACAGTGTTAGCACAGCAGTGGAGCACTGTCACAGGTCAGGCTTTGTCCTTCAGCATAGTTAGATGTCGTCTATTTAACAGAGAACTGGTTGCTCTCAGCCCGTTGCTGCTCATACCTTTGATTCTCAACCACAAAAGCCTCGGACTGCAATGGGGTCTTGAACACAGACATTGGCATGCTGATTGGCAACAAGTAGTGCTTTCTGACAAGTCATGATTCAACTTGATGCACCATGATAGTTGCATACATGTTCAAAGACATCATGGTGAATGGCATCTTTGCAGCATGATGATGGCCCAGCTCCAAGTGTTGTGGTTTGGGGCGCCATTGGGTTCAATTTGTGATCTCTCCTGATAGAAATTGAGGGAATCCTCAATAGCCAGCGTTACATCAGGGATGTTTTAGAGGCAGAAAAGATGCCGTTCCTTCAGAGCTGTCGGGCGCTATATTCCAGCAGAACAGTATTTATTTTGTGTTGGAAGCATGCACACTACATCCATAAAATCACAAAATACATCAATAAGAATAATCACAAAATCAAAATAAAAACATACACAATGCAATGCAAAAACTTAGACATCTCAATTCAAATACTATAATACACAACTAAGAACTATTTAAACCACCAAACTGTAATGATGTGCCAATTGTATTGCTTTTCTGAAGCAAACACTAAATCCTTCATATCACACTGCACTGGGCACAAGCAACACTAGTAAATGGGACATTGTATATCCCCGCAATCACAGAAATAGTGTTCAGAACGAAGAAAGTCCCATTTTACCAAATTGTCTCTTGATCTGCCTACGCCAGTCCTCAGCCCACACAGCCCATCCATGTTGATGTCCAGGCGAGATGTCCTCCGCTGGCTTCATCCACTCTACCAAACTGCCAAGTTCGGATATCCATTGGTTCACACGTACCCTGTGTGGTGGTTGAGTGATCTCTTCAGCACACTTCATAAAACTTCTCCTTGATTTCAACCTAGGCAGGCAGGGCATATAGCCATGCATAACATGTCTGAAATCTCTAAGATATTTTGTCATTTCCACATCAGAGTGTATCTTTCTCCTTGTTACAGGTGGGGCTATCTCTGCCACTACATAAAGTTTTTCTAAAGGCGTAGGTATCAGACAGCCAGTAACAATCCTACAAGTATCGTTCTGAGCGATGTCAACTTTCTTGGCATGTGCCGAGCGTGCCCAAACAGGGCAAGCATATTCGGCGGCAGAAAAGTACAGAGCCAGTGCCGAGGTTTGCACCAATCTGGGATTTGCTCCCCATGAGGAGTTAACAAGTTTATGAAGCAAATTATTTCTGGCATAAATATTTTGTCTAGTAGTCTCACAGTGCATCTTAAAAGAGCTCTGTCCAAAGTGACTCCTAGATATTTGGGCGAATTTGTATTCAGAAGTGAAGAGCCATTTAACAATTTAGTTAATTTTCTGTTTGCTTCAGGATTTCTCAGATGAAATGCTGCAGCCTGTGTCTTAGCTGGATTAAGGGCCAATTGATTCTTAACATAATATCCTTTAAAGCAGTTAACAGCCCTCATAAGTGCAGTCTCAACCTCTCCAAAGTTGTCATACTGTGCCGCCAATGCAAGATCGTCAGCAAATAAAAGTGATCTTGTGGGCCATGGATGGGGCTGATCATTAGTATAAACATAAAATAATGTAGGATAGAGCACACTTCTTTGTAGTAAACCATTCTTCTGGTCTCTCCATCTGCTGTGTTTATTCTGGAAGTCCATGAAAAATTTCCTATTTGCTAAAAAATTTGCAATAATTGTAATTAGCTTCATATTCCCTGTCATATAAAATTTACACAACAATGCTCCGTGATTAACAGTGTCATATGCAGCAGTTAGGTCCACATACACCACTCCAGTTATTTTCTTTTGCTCATATCCATCCTCGATATATTGAGTAAGGTTTAATACCTGTCCCGTGCATGATTTACCTTGTATAAAGTCTGCCTGTTCTGGAATGAATTTTGGTTCTACCAGAGGTACAAGCCTATTTAAAATAATTTGTTCCAAAATTTTGTGCAAATGACACAAAAGTGAAATTGGTCTATATCTACGAGCATCATCAGGATCTTTACCTGGTTTCGACAGTGCTATTACTTTAGACTTGCCATAACTTTGGAATTTGACAGCGCCTGACACAGTTATTAAATGTTGTAATCCATTCTCTTGTTGTTTGTCCAAAATGTTTTATCTGTTCATTCAACAAATCGTCAACCCCAGCAGCTTTGCCACATTTGGCCCTTACTGTAACAATTTCCACCTCATTTATAGTAATCAAAATCTCCTCCAACAATTCTTCCTTTACTATGTGTCCACTTCCTTTTTTGATTATATTTACTATTCTTCTTACTCTTCCCATTTAGAAGAAGTTGCAAAGCTATTTGATCAGCAGTGACTGTAGAAATATTTTTCGATATTATTGGATCATTGTTTAAGTTCTTTAATAGCTGCCATGCGCTATGGCTGCTCTTTGCAAAATCAAGCCCTTCGATTGTTGTCCTCCATTTTTCCTGCTTACTCTTTTCAACCGCCTCCACAAGTTCCTTGCCCATTTGAATGGTCGACTCCTGAAAAGGGTCTTCCTCATATAGAATGGTATATTGTGACAGCAAATCTTTTGTTTGCCTATTCATATTGGGTAGGTACACAGTTCTACATCCTCTCGGGATGTTCTGTCTTGCCACTTGTTGTACTGTCTTTACAAAGTGACAGCAGAACAGTGCTTGGCTACTTGTGTGGCCTGGAATGTCCAAGACCTCTACCATGCACGGCAGATACCACTTCTTCCCTGGCCTGCACGTTTGCTGGATATGTCCACAATTGAATGTGTCTGAGATATGGTTGCTAAGCGACTGGCCCATCAAGTGTCTCAGCCAGTCACCATAAATGAACTCTGGTCTCGTATAGAAGCAGCCTGGCAGGCTATTTCCTAGGATGATATCCAAAAACCTCTTCCATTCAATGCCACACTGTATAGAGATTATTTTGGGGTTGTTGGAAAAGTCATGACATATTTTAGCCATGTTTTGCAAAGGCCATTTATTGATAGAAAGAACAAAGATCAATCAATGATATAATGCCCGTTTTGTTTGATAACTTTTGCCATCTTTCAGTGAGCTGCAGAATGACTCGTTCATAGAAGGACCCGTCTTTCGTAGCGAAAAACTGTACAAGGTGCTGATTTATAGTCTCGTCTGAATTGAACATTATACCACGCAAGGCCCGCGCGGGGATAACTGGTTTTCCAGTTATTTGGGGAGCGGCGCCCCCACGGCCCGAGCTGACCTTGTGACGGATAAATTTTTTCATTTCGTCTTGTACGATTATGTAACCGAAGGGACAGCTGTTCATCCAGCTGCTGGGGGATGGCGTCCCCACGGCCCGAGCCGACATGTACTATATGTGATGATTTTCACATTTTTTATGTTTTTTGTTTTTTCACTTGACACGAACCCGCCTCAGTTGTAGGTTGCCGAGGTTGTGATTATGCGCCAGCTCTGGATTTTAGTTTCTCTTTTTCTTTCCTGTCTTCTCCATTTTATGTTCCTCTTTGTTTTTCCGAGCTGGTTAGCTAGACCTACCTGCACGTTTGCCGTGTGCGGTGACCCGTAAGGTGGAAAAGGGGATGCTGGAGGCTGAGGTTTCTGGAGGCCTGGGTGGTGGTGTCGCCAGTTGCCAACACTCCTCTTTGCCCCCTGCTTCACCCTAAACGGGCGGCTAGGAACTAACCCACTCTAGTCAATGAGGTCTGTGGCTGGTGGAGCCCAGACCTCTAATGGGGCTTGTCGTTTTGCACGACACGGTGAGTCTGGGGATAAGGTGGGCATGCCAAAGAGGTGTTCCCCAGGCATGGGAAAGTCTGGGTGCACGCCGAGCGCATGTCTGCCCTATCAACTTGCTATATCCGCTTGCTATCCCTAGAGCCATGTCCTGCGTCCACTTGGGCTTGTGGACCTCCTGCTCTCCCTCGTTGGGTTCGATTGTGGGTGGGGAAGTCGGCGGACGAATTATTAATTTTTTTCATGGATGAAAATACAATTTCCCAAGAACCAAAAAAAGCAAAAGAGGTATGGAGGAAGGCTCATCCCCTTCTGCAAAAAAACATGTCCCCGATTGTTCGAATGCTCGTTTCTTTTTTGTGCACTCATTGGACCCTTCAAAGCCTTTGAGTGCCAAAAGTCCATTTTGGATAAATAAAGCTCTTCAATCCATTGCAAGCTCTCCTAAGAGCGTAAAGAAGCTCCAATCTGGAGATCTTCTGGTAGAAATGTCCACTGTGGCCTACTGTTCCACACTTATTAACACCACCATGCTGCTTGAGACTCCGGTCAAAATAACACCCCATGGATACCTAAATTCATCTCGAGGTGTTGTCTCCTCTCAGGACCTCGTTGAGTGTGCTGAGGAAGAATTACTTGAAGAACTGAGGAGTCAACACGTTACGGGTGTGCGACATATTCTATTCAGGCGGAATGGGCAGTCCGTCCCATCCCGGAACATCATTTTAACTTTTGATAGCCCTTCCCTGCCTATGTCCATCAAGGCAGGGTATCTCCACCTAGAAGTACGCCCGTACATCCCTAACCCGTTGAGATGTTTTAGGTGTCAGTAGTACGGCCATTCTCAGCAGTCGTGCAGGAGCAATCCTAGGTGTGGACGCTGTGGTGCCACAGAGCATCTTTTGTCAGAATGTGTGGCAGAGGCTGAGTTTTGTGTGAACTGTAAGGGTTCACACGCAGCATCAGCCAAAGATTGTCCCAAGTGGAAGGAGGAGAAGGAAATCCAAAGGCTCAAAACGGTGGAAAATATTTCCTATCCTGAGGCCAGAAGAAGAGTAGTTCCTGTGATATCTGATCGGCGATCATACGCTTCGGTGGTGGTTGCCAAATCTACGGTTGCCATTCAGACTGACATTCAGATCCTCCTAAATGTCCATACAATGTAAACGAAATCATCGCAGCCGGACTGGAGGCACTCCAGTCTCGAGCTAGGGGTCTGAAAGCGCCACCCAGCACTTCGCCGAAGCAGACTCATCCCACCACCAACAAGGGAACTCAGGCCACTTCTTCTAACAAAAAGACCAAAGCCCAGGATAAGAAAAGCATTTCTTCTCCTCCAAAATCTGAGCACATGACTCAACGTTGTGCGCCTCCCGTTAAGACACTTGGGACAAAGCATGCTCCCATCTTGGCCCCTGGTCACACGCCTCCAGATCTGGGGGAACCCCCATCAGGGGTGATGGAGCCTGACTTCATTTGATCATTTTCATTTCACTAATAACCATGGCTTCAATCATTCAGTGGAACTGTCGAGGTTTTCGGACGAGTTTTGATGAAGTGAAACATCTGCTTTCATTTTACTCTCCGGTGTGCCTTTGTCTACAGGATACGAAGCTTAAACCATCAGACCTGCTTTCAGTTCGAGGCTACAGTGCATATCGGACAGATAATGCACTGAGAGACATTGCCTGTGGGGGAGTCGCTATTCTTGTTCCTCACAGTGTTCCGTTGTCTTCCGTTGCGATATCCACAACTTTGCAGGCCGTGGCGGTGCGAATATCTGTCCCTGGGCCTCTTACTGTCTGCAGTGTCTATCTGCCGCCGGACGAGAATGTGAGAGTCTCTGCTCTGGAGAGCTTGGTTGATCAGCTGCCTTCACCCTTTCTTCTTTGGGTGACTTCAATGCCCATCATCATTTGTGGGGTAGTGTCAGCATCAGCACGAGAGGTCGTCGCATAGAGTCTCTTCTGTCCTCGGCCTCTCTGTGCCTTTTAACACCGGTGCTGACACGTACTTCCATGAGCAGACAAGATCCTTCAGTGCGATCGATTTTACCTTGGGATCACCATCGATTATTGCCGATTGGTTGTGGACGGTGTGTAACGATCTCCACGGAAGCGACCACTTTCCAATTGTCCTCTCGCATCATGCGAACATGCTATCTCCTGCCTCCCGCCCTCCTTGGTGGAGGATGGAGCGTGCGAGATGGGAGGTCTTCACATCGTCCACAGTGATATCTTCTGCAATGGTGACCCAAGAGTCAATCGACGCAGCTGTTCTTGAAGTCACAAATTGCATTCTTCAGGCAGCTGATCTTTCTATACCAAAAACGTCTACGACACTCTCAGAAGTCCGAAGCCTTGGTGGACCCCTGAATGCGCAGCGGCTAGGAGAGCTCAACATAAAGCCTGGTCTACGTTTCGGCGTTATCCGACCGATGCTAATCTCGTTACATTCAAACGAGCAGAATCTTGTGCTCGGTTGGTTCGTCGACGTAGCAAGAGGGAGTCTTGGATCCAGTATGTTTCATCTCTCACTTCACGTGCCAGTTCGAAAAGTGTGTGGGACAAGATTCGTAAGATCCGGGGTAACTACAGCTCTCACCAGATCTCCATTCTCGAGAGTAACGGCTGCACATATGCTAAAGTCGGGGAGATTGCTGATTGTTTGGGGGAGGCGTTTTCCTCCGTGTCGAGTAACCTGGTGTATCCTTCCTCCTTTCTGAGGATTAAATCCACTGCGGAACGCCAGAGAATCTCCTTTGCGCCTTTTAACGACACTAGTTATAACTCCCCCTTCAGCATGGTTGAACTCAGGGTGGCTCTGCATCGGTCCGGTGCTACGTCTGTCCTTCCCGATGGCATCCACTATGACATGCTCCGTCATCTCTTGCAGTCGTCTCTCGAGAATCTCTTAATCTTGTATAATCGTATTTGATTGGAGCACAGTTTCCCAGAATCTTGGCGAAAAGCATTTGTTCTGCCTTTTCCCAAACCTGGCAAGGATCCCAAGTCTCCCTCTAGTTATCGTCCAATTGCTCTCACTAGCTGTCTGTGTAAAGTTCTTGAACGCATGGTTAATTCCCGGTTAGTTCATTTTTTAGAATATCATCAAGTACTTTCACCATCACAAAGCGGCTTTCGACGTCATCGTTCACCTCACGATCATCTCCTGCACCTTGAGACATCTGTTCGCGAGGCGTTCGTGCGTAGGCAGCACCTCGTTTCTGTATTTTTTGATATTGAAAAAGCTTATGATCGAGCGTGGAGGCACGGTATTATCCGTGACCTCCACGCATGCGGATTGTGAGGAAATCTTCCGACATTTATTTTAAATTTTCTTCGCAATCGGGTGTTCCAGGTGCGCCTGGGTACGACGCTGTCGGCAACATTCCATCAAGAACAAGGTGTTCCTTAAGGTTGCATTTTATCTGTCACATTGTTCGTCGTTCGCATTAATTGTCTTTTCACAAATCTTCCTCCTGCGGTTTCGACTACTGTTTATGTTGATGACTTGCACATTTTCTGCTCGTCATCAAGCATGCATTTTATTGAAAGGCAGTTGCAGTCTGCAATTAACCAGATCTTTAAAGCGGCGAAATAGCAATGGTTTCGTTCTTTCTCTCGACAAGACAGCGTGTGTCCATTTCTGCCAGAGGCGTGGCCTCCATCCTGATTCAGAGCTGTATTTAGACCGTGTAGCCATACCAGTTTTACCGGACACTAAGTTCCTTGGTCTGACCGTCGACCGTGCGCTTACGTTCCCGTTCGCACGTTCGGCGGCTCAAGATTTCCTGTCTGCGGGCTCTATCTATTCTTAAGATCCTTTCGAGAGTCTCGTGGGGCGCAGACAGGATGTCTTTGTTTCGAATTTTACCATTCATTAATACGGTCAAAACTGGATTATGGTTGTATCGTGTATGGCTCTGCTCGTCGTTCCGTTCTCCGGCCTTTGGACACTATTCACCATCAAGCACTGCGTCTATGTTCGGGAGCATTTCGAACATCTCCAATTCCCAGCCTTTACGCTGACGCGAACGAACCATCGCTTGAATTACGCCGTCTGCAGCTGTCTATTCAATTCTACCTGAAACTTAGATCTCTTCCAGACCATCCTTTATACTATGCAGTTTTTCATCCCCAGCATACTTGTTTATTCGGGAACCGGCCTTCGTGCATTTCAACCTTCGGTCTTCGTATGGCTGTCGTAGCCCGTGATGTAGGTCTCGACTTGTCTCTTGTTGAAAAGACCAGGGGCTTTGGGGATCCTCCATGGCACCCACTTGGTGTCATGGTTGATACCACCTTTACATCTTTCGAGAAATCCTCAACCCCTGCGTCAGTGTACCAGCAGCTCTTCGCTGAGCACCGTGCCCTCAATTCTGAATACACTCCCATTTTCACCGATGGCTCCAAGATGCATGGAGTCGTTGGATCCGTGGCGGTTTGTATTGATGACTTCTCTGTTGCGCGGATCCCAGCTGAGGCCACAGTGTTTTCGGCGGAGATGCATGCTGTGTATCTCGCCCTTCTTCATGTTCAGTCGAGTTCTCATCACCGGGCTACGGTGTACACTGATTCTTTGAGTGTTGTACAGGCATTGTCATCGTTGGACTGCTGTGACCACTCTTTTCTTTTTACCGTACGAAGGCTTCTTTGTTCTTTGCTCGAGGCCGGTGTCCAGATAAAATTTTGTTGGATTCCCCGGGCATGTTGGAATCTCGGGTAACGAGTGTGCTGATGCGGCTGCTAGATCTGCTTCCTCTTTAGTCGTCACACCCTTGCCACTGTTTCACCGGGATTTCCACTTTCTTGTTCGCGACCATATCAAGCGAACGTGGCAAGGTCTGTGGGACCAAGAGGTGGAAAATAAACTGCATCGTATTAAACCTAATCTTGAAATTTGGAAATCCTCATATCGTCGGAACCGTAGGAAGGAAGTGGTGCTTGCGCATCTCCGCATTGGGCATTGTAGTTTCACTCACCGCTTTTTGCTGTGTGGCGACACTGCGCCGATGTGTGAGACGTGCAACTGCCGACTCACCGTCACTCGTCTTCTGTGTACCTGTGTTCGTTTTCGTGATGTACGTTTTCATTTCTTTCATTCTCATTTGTTGAACGAGGACGCCGCTACACTGCAGCGGCTCCTAAATGACCACAGCAATACTGTTGCTGTTTTTTCATTTTTTAAACAAATTGACTATTTTAAACATATCCAGATTTTAGCCCTATCATCTTACTCATTTCTCAGTTTTACTGAATCAGCTAGATTTTAATCATTGTATCATGTTTTTAATACTGTTTGTTTCATTATCTTTTTTAGCCCTTCCATCGTTCTCATTTTTCAGTTTTACATGATCAGTCAGATTTTAAGCTTTTTACCACGTTTTTAATACTGTTTGTTTGTTTGTCTGTCTTGTGTCTGGCGCTCTTTGGCCAATCATAGCCCTTGCGCCATAAAAACAAAAAAAAAAAAAAACCAACCAACCACGCAAGGACTGTTGAAAAGAGCGAAACAAGGGGAAGTCTGACGGCGCAAGGTCAGGCGAGTATGCTGGGTGTGGCAACACATTCCACCCAAGCTCTTATAATTTTTGGCGGGTGATCAAACTTGTGTGTGGTCTCGCGTTGTCGTGATGGAACACAACACCTTTATGATGAACGAACTCTGGACGTTTCTAGATGATGGATTCGTTCAAACTGTCCAATTGCCAACAGTACACATTCGAATTGATTGTTTGGTTCCGTGGTAGGAGCTCGAAGAACACGACACCTTGAAAATTCTACCACACTGAGACCAGAACCTTCCACTGATGAATGTCTGCTTTGGATGTCGTTTGAGGCGAAGCAGCACGTCGGGACCAAGACCGTTTGCGCAGCACATTGTTGTACACAATCCACTTTTCGTCACCAGTTATCAGTTGCTTCAAAAAAGGATCGTTTTCCTCACGTTTAATGAGCATATCGCAGACGTTTATACGTGCCGTCAATTGAGCTTCTTGAGTTCATGAGGAACCCACACATCGAACTTGCTTACGTATCCCAGCTTCTTCAGGTGGTCATGAACGCTTGAATGATGGATGTGTAATGTGCCTGCAATTGCTCGTGTCGTGTAACGTGTGTTTGACTCGATCAATGCCTTGATTTGGTAGTCATCATCCTTGGTTGGCCTCCCGTACCGAGGAGCATCGTTGAGGTCAAAATCGCCAGCACGGAATTTTGCAAACCACCGCTGGCACTGACGTTCTTGTAGAGCATTATCACCGTACACTTTACGCAACTTTTCACAAGCTTGACGCGCGTTCTTTCCTTTACGGAAGTAAAACAGTAAAATATGACGAAAATGCACAGTTTGGTCTTCCATCTTCAACTTGATGTCAAATCTCCGCAAATCAACCAAAATCGCTCACTATTCCTTCCTTTTGGACTGCAGCTAGAACTGGCACCTGTCGAATGCCATAGCGATAAGAGCTGCACATGCCTCTAGTACTTCTGAAACCGCCCAACCGCCATCGGGTGCCAAAATACGTAATGACTTTTCCGACAACCCAATACTTTGCTCAAGAGATGGCTTCACACAATGCTGAGTTTTGAAACTAAAAAATCTTGTATAGCTCTACAAATGTAATCAGATATCTCCTATAACATGAGGAATCTGTGATATAAATTTCATTTGAATAGCACATTTCTTTCTTGTTGCAATTTTCACAAACAGTAGTGTAATTATATTGGGTAGTGGTACATGGAGAGTCACAATGGGAGATAGAAACATGCTGGCTAACATGTTGCTCTTTGGAAGTACAGTTGAAAAACCCATGTCTTTCCTACATTATTATCTAGGCCATCAACACAAGGTACTGACATCAAATTTTCTTAGTGACATACTTAAAAAGTGTCCTCTGAAGAAGACCCTCAAATCTTCAAAAGCCTTGTGAAATCTAATTTTTTTCATTGTTTAGTATTTTTATTAAATTTCATTACAAATTAATTTATATTAAAATTGCTTATTGTAAGCAATTTTAAGAAAATGTTGCACAAGTCATATGCTGAGAATATCAATTTTTTTCTTAAATGCGTCTCTTGTTCTACACGATTCCCATACTTAAGAGTATTACACTTAAGTTTCATTGAACAGGTGCAAATAACATATTCACATTAATTCAGTGTGGCTAATATGCCAGTTTTTCCTAAGATTATTGGGGTGGTGTAGGAGATTCTCCTTTTGCATTACCCATAAGAAATTAGAGAGCGAGCTCAGGATTATAGTCAGTTAGAGCTGATATCCTGTGGCGAAACAGTTCAGTAGAAGTTCCCTGCACTACTGTAAAATGTTCGTTGTGTAGCCCTTAAGATCGATTAATTGTTCTCTGTTATTTTCTCTCAGAGCAGTGCAGAGTAGCAATGCTTGTAACTTTATTTTGACTGCTGTCAAGGCAAAGGAGTTCACATTCTCCTTGCACTGGAACTTTTTTTTATTTGTGAGATCTACTGCATGGTCTGACTGTATTGTCTCATCTCTACAGTATTTTTTTATTTTCTGGTTTAACCATCACTATGAGCAACTCAATAGTCTATAAGCAGTCGCTCATCCCTAATTTAGGGTCACTGGTTTCAGAGACTGAGCCGGTGCCATCTGACAAACACACCACCACCCATGCCTCACCCACGATTTGAACCCAGGCCCAACTTGAACAAATAATTAGAAGACTGCCTTAGATCAATCTTTTTTTTTTTTTTTTTTTGTGGTTGGGGTTTAATGACCACCATAAGCAACTCTGAGGGATATAAGCAGTAGGGTGGAGCGAAAAATACTTTTATTCTAAATTTGAAACGTCACCATGTGCAATAGTTGCAATTTTATTACTGAATTGACCCCCAAAATATGGGTGACATTATTCGATATCTTATGCTTCCCCAAGAACTTTGAAGTGTGAAAATTATAGAGAAAAATGCTTTAAAAACACCTGCTTTCTTCATTTTGTAAATATAAAAAAACAGTTTCACCATGTTACTTAATATCACCTTTGAGTGTATAAACATGGGTAAAAATTCAGCTGACGTGAGTTAATTTCTTAGGCTTCTCCAGATCCCTTAAAGTATGTAATTTTTCGCCAAAAATGGCATGATAAGTTGCGTAAGCATCAAGTTCGACAACAGCCTTACCGTTGCCAATTCGGGCTTAACATTAACAATCCCCTCTCGTACTTTCTGGAAACCTAGTGTTGATTTTCAGACGCATAGCTTGTGGCCTTGCGTCTCCCTTGTTTTTCTTTCTTTCTTCACCCCACCCCCTCCCTCACAGCGCAGCTATCTTTGCAAACTCGCTGAGTCATCTCATCACAGTAGCGCAGATCCTTTTGGGAGAGAGTGTTGGCTGGTGTTGCATCATAATGATGCAACAGTTTCTTTCACTCTTAGTGATGTTGATTGGAGCATACTGGCATTTTCGTTTTGTCGTTTAGCAACTTAAGATGGCTGAAACATGCATGAAATTGTGTTGCCTATGTACAAAGATGTTATGTGCCATTACTACCTTGTGAGGAATACTCTTAGGCGGGAAGGTGCAAATTATGAGCCTGTTGCAGCAGAAATAGCAAGTATTGTCGCGGACAAAGTGCTGAGTATATGGAAGAAAGCATTTCTTCTGACATCGCTCCACAAATCAGTTGTAAAGCGCATTATAGCGTACAACACTGAAATACAGAAACTGAAAAAAACATGCTCCAAGAATGGATGAAACCTACCGGAAGAAGGTTGAACAATTTCGTCCAGATTCGCAACGTATCTTTGACATATGCTCGTGCAAATGTTTTGTAACCTGCAAATGCAGCTCTGTAAAAAAAGGTACCCATGAAAGAGCAAGACTTTCTAATGGATCAGAGAACAAACAAACGGAAGAGTGATTGTAGGTGGGCTTGATGCAAAAACCACCAGTGTACTGAAGAAAAGATCAGCTCAAAAGAGTGATAGGGAAGAGCATGTATGTAGGAAATTACAGAAAACTGCATCACTGAAATCGGCCCTGCGAGTTGAGGACGATACTTCAGAAGAGGATACAAATACAAATTCTGCGGCAAAACCAGAGGAGCCGGGTCTTAGTCATTTGTTGGCCTCGGAGAAAGATTATGATTTCACTCCACGTCACTCTTCAAAACCTATACTCGGGCAAACTTAACCTGTCATTGGAAGGAAGGCTACAGAGTGTATACTTCCACTGCATAAAATAGTTCCGGTCTAAAAGCTCGTACTCCAGCTTCAACTGGCACTTAGAAAGGACACAGATGTTCAATACGTTGTGTGTGTGTGCATTTAAAAAATTCAAATCTCAGTTTCAGCGGCATTTCTAAAAAATACAGATATTCGTGCTTTGGTGACGTCACTTATGGTTCTCTGTCACAGCATTCTTGTTTGGGTCAGAGTTAAGCTGTCAACCGAGGGGATATTTATTGCTGTGGGGGTCATTAGTGGAAGGATGAGGGCGAAAAAAGTGTTTCCGAGAGCATTTCGCGTTTCTCCCCCTGGTTTCTCCTTCTTGATTGTTGTTTTAAAACACTCTTCTGTCTTTTCGGTTTTTTCGAATGGCATCTGCCGGTCACTCGAGTGTATTTCAGCCGCATAAAGCTGGGAAACCACTACGAAGCTCTGCTAAGGTGATCGTTATGAATGTTTTCACTAAATTGATGGAAAAACATTCGCCGAATAAATCAAATGAATTAACAGTTCTTACGGCAGAACTCACTGGCGTTTCAAGTCGCACCATTGCGAGAATGAAGGTAGAATTTAGTACTGAAGTACCTCAGATCCATCGGCAATTTATTTCTTCAAATTAAAATACAATTCTCGCTTGGCTTACATAGAACGTTTTCTCGAAATTAGTTTGGAGTTCCCAATTCAGTTCTCAATATAGGCCAAGAAACGGCCATCTTTTCCTTTTGAACTTTTGTGCGCAGTTGCCTTAAAAGTGTATGAACCGGCATGAAAATTCAGACAAATGAAAGAGTTCCTTCCCCTGCCACACATAATTCGGAAACTTGGAAAACTGCCACACATTCAAAGTGTTCCTCGGAGGAACAGCAATTTGTGCCCGGCCCATCAATGAAAAACATGTGGCAATTTTCCAAGTTGCTGAAAGATGTGTGGCAGTTTACAGTGAACCCTAAAATATCATTTACCACAGAGACGGGCTCTTGTCCAGTACTTATGGCAACACGGGGTAGTTAAAAATGCATACACATTTAACAGATGTCTGTTATAAAAAAAAAAAAAAATCTAATCAAGGTAAAATTTTTGAAAGAACGAAATTTTACGCATAAACTGATGACATGGTAAAAATACTTTTAATTAAATCCTGCAGTTGGTAATCTTCAAGCAGTAAGTATAAATATATGAAATATATAAAAAAAATGGAAAAATATGTGAAAACAAAATTAGGTCACTTAAGACTTCTTCCCGTATTTAGCAAAGATAATTTCATTTTAAAAGTAAGAAAGAAAGAAACGTTACACGTTCTGTAACATCTCAAAAAAAAAAAAAAAAAAAAAAGATAAGAGAGGGAGAAATAAACTGCTTGTCTACCGGTCTGCAAAGCGCGCGGCGGTGGGGAGGGGGTTAAAATAGAGGGGTTTGGTAAGGGATCACGGTGACAGACAGCCAGCCCTGAGGGCTTGTGGGAGAAGTTTTCCGAGAGAAGGTTAATTACACACCATTAGTGCGGAGTAATACTGGGAGTGAAAAGGTCACCATAGCTTCGGCCTCATTGCCAGGATAGCTTTGCCCCGAGTATAGACGTCAAATGACACCGTCTGCATTTTGTAGAAAGAGCGATAGGCGAGGCATCAGCGATTGAGTGGCAGCTGATCTTGTGTTTGTGTTGCTTCATGATGTAAGTGAACAGGTTCAGTTAAAAGAATGTGATGCACCTGTTTTGACTGGCATGAAATACCATGAGAAAAAGGAGAAGGACCCGCCAAACAATTCAAGATGAGGTAAATTCGACTGGTTGAGTTTCCTCATCTTGACACAGACAGATGATGGCAAGTGGCACAAGTGAAAAGAATGGGAGGAGCATATTACACTTGATGAAGAACCGGGTTCGGTCTATTTGGGACATTTTACACCAAACAGCAAGATTGCAAAGGACTTTTCCGACGATATCTTCAGCATATTGGGCCAGAAGGCCTTTGACTTGTCAGAGTTGGTCCTTATTGGAAGTTACTAATACTGGCACAAATGCAGGTATAATTAGGCACCTTGAAGAGAAGCTCAATTCTCCCGTGCACTGGATTATATGTCAACTGCATTTTAATGAGCTGCCTTTATGCTACCTCACTGAAGCACTCGACAGGAAAACATCAGGTCCAAGAGGATTTAGTGGATTGATTGGAAAGTGCCTGAAGACGTGTGCAAACCTTCCTATCGTTAATTTCCAGAAAATTTAATTTTCGTTTCACTTCAACATTAACTTTGGAGATCTTAGTTCAGATCAACTTTATTTGTGGAAAATTTGTAAGCAGTCTCTGCAGGTGATTGCCTGCAAGATCTGGCAAATCGGAGTCCTGGAACACTTGCACATTCCCATCGGCTGACCCTCGCAAATCGCATTCTGCGTTTGCATGTTGGAACTAGTGACCCAACACCATGACTTGTCTTATTAGCCATCTTCGTAATGAAAGTATATGCACCATCGTAATGAAAGTATATGCACCATCGTGGTTCACGATCAAATGTAACGGTAGCTGTTAAAGCTAGTCCAAGGAATTTGCAGCTTTTTATATCTAGGTTTCAGCATCTTCCAGATAATTTAAAGGATATTGTAAAAAGAGTCTTCCAAGACAACACGTATATTGCCCATGCAGAAAATTTGCTCACTGCAATGTTGTTTGATGACAGAAGGTATATCCGGGAGCTTGCTCTTCGATGCATCATGAAGGCCAGGAAATCTTCCGAACAAACAACTATTGGGAAGTTTCGGATTCCTATGCTGAATTTCCAGAACAACGATTACATTAACCTAATCGACTGGCAAGAGTGTATTGCGACTGAGCTTCCCATCACACGGAAATGGAAAAACGATGGATTTCTGGAATTACTACAGTCGGATAAATATCCAAGTTCTTGCCACGGATTTACAAAAATACCCTGCCATTCTCAGGTAGTAGAGAGGATGGTTTAGATTTTAACAGATTCTTCTGCTCATGTGTGTGGCCTTCTTGCAAGAGATGGATTCATCAGAGCAAAAATTTTGGATAGGAAGCTGATGCCAAGTTTTGAAAAAAAAAAAAAAGTCTGATTTCAAAGTGAAATAAACTTACTCTTCAAGCTATGCTACTAGGTAAGGCTGGTGTCTATCATATTTACATAACTTATCATGCCATTTTCAGAGATATATGACAAACATTGAGCTGTTTGGGGAAGCCTAAGAAATTAACTCACGTCTGCTGAATTTTTACCCATGGTTATACACTCAAAGGTGATATTAAATAACATGGTGACACAGTATTTTTTTATATTTTCAAAATGGAGAAAGCAGGTATTTTTAAAGCATTTTTCCCTATATATCAAATAATATTATCCATATTTCGGGGCGTCATTTCAGTAATAAAATCGCAACTATTGCACATGGTGACGTTTCAAATTGAAAAAAAAAGTGTTTTTTGCTCCACCCTAATAAGCAGCATCCAACAATCACACTCACTACCCATGACTCATCCGTGGCTTGATCCAAGGCCCATCGTGGACAAATAATCAGATGCTGCTGCCCCTTCCCTTAAAATCAGGGAAAGGGGCAGCAGCATCCAACAAACACACTACCCATGACTCATCCGTTGCTTGATCCAAGGCCCATCGTGGACAAATAATCGGAAGCCACCAGACCACTCGACCCAGGTGACCATCTCTGCAGTATGAACATTCGATTAAGATATAGTTATGTTTGCATATAAAGTACAGTATTCCCTATTTTTGCATGCATGAAAGAATTCCTTTTCCCAGCATCTCTTACTATCTAACCATGAAGTCTAGTATCTCTAAGCCTAGAAAAAAAAAAAGTGCCTTAGCAGCCCTAAGACACTCTAACAGGGTTCCCATGCAACCTGGAGAACAGGGAAAACCTGGAATTCTCAGGGTATTTGAAAATGGTTCTAAAAATCAGGGAAAACTCAGGGAAAATTGCCCATTTTTTTTTTTTTTGTAAAACTCAAGGGATACTTTATTTTGCCAAAAACAAAATTATCTTTTTGGATTTCACACTTTTGTTTGTAATTACTGCTTGTCTAAAATTTGGTAGATCTTCCTTTCAATTACATTACAGTCATTACATTTTTCCTTTATTCCCTAAGAAAGGTGCAAAATTGAATTTTAAAAATTGCCTATTATGATTTTTTTCAATTTCTGCAGACAGTTGTAACATAGAACAATTAGGCACAATGGCTTGACACACTCCTGCTTGGAGAAACACTTTACAAGAGAACAAACTATTTTACAATGGATCAAAGTCCTTTGTCTGTTGGTTCTCTTGTGACATGTTTCTCCGAACAGGAGCCATTCTATCATTAAACTTAGCTGCATTATGTTATAGAAAAACTGACTAATCAATTGACAGATTGTTTTCTGACAGACTAATCAACTGACATATGGCCCATTTCTATGGGAATGTATTAATAAATTCTGTGTGGGTGGTATTCACAAAAGTTCATGGAATTATGGTACAGAAAATAATATGTACATTTAGTTGTTATTAATGAAAAGCAGGTAATTTTATAAAGGCAAATTACTTAAAGAATTTACAAATGTGTGCTTTGGTGAGAAAATGCATGAACGGAATAAAATGTAACAATTCATCGCAACATGATAAGGGTCGCCACTCCGGAAAACCACCTACAGAACCTGGTTCTCTAGGTGGCTTTCTAGAGAACCTGGAAAAGTCGGGGAATTTTTTTATTACTTTTGAGTGGGAACCCTGTCTAAGCATCTTCTACATCACTGAATGTTATGATGTCAACTTTGTGGGAAGGGGATATTGGACATCACTGTGATAAATCTTTACCTGCTGTCCAGATGGTAGTCATGCTGTGATATTAGTATCTTATGTTGAGCTAGGTAAGGTATATGGGTGTTGCCAGGGGTCACACTGCTGATCGCATTTTTTGCAATTTGTGAAAAAAAAAAAAAGGTTTTGGCGATTACCTTTTTGTACTATTATATAACACTTGGCAAAAAAAAATATTTAAATTTCGTGAATGGGTTAGCAAAAACTAAAAAGCCAGAGCAACCGCTGCTTGTTGCATTTATTTATTGCTAGCTTTTCACCAGTCACTTTGCCAATGCTGTTTGTTGGTATAAGCTTTGCTTAGGTAGAGAACGGAACTCAATGCTAAGCTTCGTGGGTGACTCATCATGGTTTTCAAGCAGATAAATCCGAACAAAAAATCAACTTGTGCTGAAACATATTTGATTTTGTGTTTGCTAACTAACTGAAAGTAGTTTTCTCTTAGATGGGTGAAATATTTGACCGTGAATCGTAAGGATAGGGTAAAAATTTATCGTTTATAAGCTTGAAGTTAAATAGGCCAAACTGTTTTCTTTTTAATTTTATTTTAGAAGAACTAGTAGAGGAAAAAATGGATACTAATCCAATGCTTCTTGGTAAACGATGCAAGTTCTCCCATGTGGCGCTAAAATGTAAAGATTTTCCTTGCTGCCAACTCTAGAACATCCAACGTAAAGCTGTCCATGGGGAAAGCAAGAGCTTTGCAAATTTAAGCCGACAACTTTGAGCGACTGTCCTTGAGCCTTGTTGATGCTCATAGCGAAACACAGGCATACTGGAAGCTGAATTCTTTTAAATTTGAAGGGCACATCAGTTTGAATGATGGGTATTCGGGGATTGAACACATCTTGCCCCGCTGCCTGGCCAGTCATAACCATAGCTTCAATGACGTGCGACATGAGATGTTTGATGGTTAATCTCGTTCCGTTGCAGAGTGTTGATGGATCAAAATTTCTCAGCAACATGATGGGAGCACCCAGTTTGAGTTCAAGCTTGTGCGATGGCACTCCTGACAATTCTAAGTTATTGAGAAATTCTACAGGATAATTAACAGCTTCTTCAGCTTTTACCGGCGAGTCTATAGACTTGTACGTGTAAACGTCTCCCGGTAAGTGTTAAAGAAGCTGTCGATTGACAATGTTAACTACATCATTTTTGGTGCAAGAATGGCTGTTTCACACAACCAGTTGTGACCCTAGAAATGGCGAGGAAGGTTTACGAACACTGCTTCCATGAGAGCATCCAGAGTGTCGACTATGTTTGCAACGGATGTCATTGAAATGGTGCCATCTCGATCGTCAGATGCCACAGGCCCATTTCCGAGTCAGAGTAGGTTGGCAACAAACTGACCAGATGCAGCATCACCTGTCAAGTGCACTCTCATATTTGTGTTCAAGCTGAGGCGCTGCATGTTGTGCCAAATGTCAGATGCTTTAAGGCAAGCATGCAATTTGTCAGCTTTAGTTCCCCTGGGTATCACTGGCAGGGTTTGTCGGAAGTCACCAGCCAAGACCAGAGTGACTCCACCCATGCAATTATCAGTTCTGCGAATGTCTTGCAAAGCCCTGTCAAGCGCTTCAAAGGCAGTTCTGTGAGACATTGTGCACTCATCCCAGACAATGAGTTGACACTGCTTGAGGACTTTTTCTCTGCCAGTACCTTTTGCAATGTTGCAGGTGGGCCTTTCTGTGTTTTGCAAGTTCAAAGGCAACTTGAAGGTATAGTGAGCTATTTTACCTCCGGTCAGCAGCATAGCGGCTATGCCAGATGACGCCAGTGCAAGCATGTCGTTTTGTCTGATATTTATGAGGCATGTCTTCCCACTTCCACCTGGTGCATCCAGGAAAATGATTCCTCCACCATTGTTGAGAACTTCCTGAGAAATTTTGTTCTATGCTTCTATGTGATCTGGTACCAATAGTGGTTCGTTTTCTCAAACGTACTCAGAGAGTTCAACAATGTCATAATTTCTCTCCCTCAACAACTCATCTGAAAGGTTATCATCTTTGCGGTTTGGTTTGAGAAGGCCAAAAGTCTCCAAGTCAGGCCCACCTAATGCCTTTACTTTGTCTTCAAGGGCAATAAGTGCTGGGTTGTAAATTTCGTCACTGTATCCAGCAGTTGGATTTGCTAGTCTTGTCTGATACAGAAAGTCTTCTGATAAATTGTCTTTGTGGTTTGCCAAGCCACACACTTGCAGCATGACAGCAAACAGGCTTCGCAGCCTGGCTTGTGATTGTGTTCCACCCGCTTGCTGTTCCAGTGTGCGTCATCTTCGAAGAGGTCCCTCAGCTGGCAAGCTGATTTGTACATGTCGCATACGACACCAGCCACTGTTCGCAAATCCTTAAACTAAGTTGGACCACGAACTTCATGCAACAACAGTCTGAGGTAAAAGGATTCAAAGTTGTTAAAATGCACCATATAAACACGACAGAGTGCATCGCTGGATTTTACATTAGGGTGGTTGGGGATGGCTTGCCCTTGTATGCATCAATGCCATTTCTTGTTTGTTTTGTATATGTAGTATTTTGGAACCTGATTGTACAAAAGTGTTTGAGCAAATGCATCATTCCTGCACAGATCAAAAAATGCCATGAGAGTGGTTTGTGGTGGGTTCTGAGCACATTGCTGGACGTTTTGTTCAGTGAAATAAACGTGTTGGCCATTTTCCAAGTGCACGCTGAGTTGAACAACTGTGGGGAAGTGCTCGTGAATCGGGAACTCCAAGATTCTCCACATGCCTTCATTGGTACTTATGTACCTTCCCATCTCATACAGTGTAGGCTCATCATTTGTCATGTTTTCTCTTGAGAGAATTGCCTTGAGACATTGCCATGTCAGACCCTTTGTTGACATATTTGCACACATATTTAATGGATTTGACTGAATTGCAGTATTCGACATTAATGTGTGCTTGAAAAGTTTTCGATAGAAGAGGGCAGTATGGAACTATCCACCGGTTGTCAATGTTGTACTTAGTCCTACGAACTTTGATGGTTGCCCTAAATCCACCGTCATCTAGTTTCCTCCGATGATACAGTGGGTATCCATCGTGACCTGTTTGCGTTTCCAAGAAAAATTTCTTTGGGTACTATTTTGTGCACTTGTTGTTTTGCATGGATGGTGAGTTCGAATTAATTGCGCGGCAGGGTCCATTCACCATATTATTATTTTTTGACAATCTCTTGAAGGATTAGATCTGTTTCAGGATCTGGAAGTTTTGCACTATGTCATCTATTCTGCGCACATGCAACTTTTCCTTTAACCACACCAAAATGTGTGCATAAGGCAAGCCACATTTCTGCCGTTCAACCGTGTACGTGTAGCACTGAACAGTCCCAAAAACGCAGCCTTTGACAATCAAGTGCATCCTTTTTTTGTAATTATAATTTAAAAACTCTTGCAATATCAAATCATGTCTGTCATGTGATTTTTGGCCTGCTATCAATTCAGCCATAATTTCTTTCCATGCAGAGTTGTATGTGAAGGTGATGAATAAATCGGGCCGACTGTAATTTCTTACATAAGTCATGTAATACATAAGACTGTAATTTCTTACATAAGTCATGGCATCTTGAGTGCGCTCGTGCATGTATCGTGGCCCACCAGTAAAACTTGATGGCAAGATAATCAATTGCCCAACATTGTTCACATTTCCATCATTGAGAACTGCGTCTCTCAAGTGAGCATAACTTTCTGCACAAAGTTCTCTTTAATGCAGTTGACTGTATCCGTCTTTCTGCCTCAATCTTGGCAAACATGTCAACAATACATTTACTCAAAAGGTCTTTAAATCTCAAAATGTGATTGAAATCATTTAATCTCTCCATCAGTCTGTAGGCACAAAAACATAGGCACGTGACTTTTTTGTCAGTTTGCCGTCTTGAAACAGGATCTGTTTGTCGCCACTCAAAATGGTAGCCATCCTGACCTTGCCAGAAAATTAGGGGATATTGTAGTGCATCATAAGGCCTGTGCGTTTCTGCAATTCTAGAATGCGTGTTGTCTCTAAGGTGCAAGACAATATCACGGTTGCCATGTTGCTCGCCAGCCAGAATAACAGCAACTTCTGTCGTAGGTGCATTGAAGCGACCTCTGTGCTCATTAGTTGGGGCTTTGTCAGCAGAAATGACAACTTTGTACTGATCTGTTACAGTTTCCATTGCACATTTAAAACTTCTGACATACTCATTTCCTGTTTCAAACATAGCTTGCAGTGGAAGTACTATTTCTGGTCTTGTCTGTCTGATGTAATGACAGTGGTGTTCAGCCTGTTGATTTTGATCGCTTATGAAATAGATCTGTAAAAATTTAGGTTTTTCATTTTGCAATGGCATTAAGCTACCAATTTGATGATAAACTTGGCCCTGCACTTTAAATGTCGGCATAAAGCCAGGCTCTATGACTTTTGGTTGTGCCAAAAGAAATCATATTTCTGAATATTATTTTAGAAATGTGTGGCATTTTCAGTGCTGCCTGTTAGTAATGAAAACAGAGGTTCAGGAGGTTCCCTAATTAGAGGGACTTGAATTTTGCCACTGTTGCAGCAAATGCCTTTGCGTTCATGCTCGCATTTTAGAGCATTACAGAAAGTGCAAAATACTGACATTCTTCCAATTACTATACTTGCATCTGAGCTGTAGTCTGTTTGTTTGTTGTAGTTAAAGACAGCCATTTATTTTTCTCTCCAAGGATGCATACGCATTTCTGCCATTGCTGTGGCATTTCTTTGTTGTCGTGCAATTAGCTCCTCTTTTGTCTTAGCAGCTCTAGCTCTGGTTGTAGCTACTCTGTTTAGTTCTTGCCTTTCAACTTGCTGCTGTGGTGTTTCAGCGGCTCTTGCTATGGCCCTGGCCACTGTTTGCATTTTGCTTTGCAGCTCGCTGCTCTGGTGTTTCAGCAGCTCTTGAAGTTGCTTTTGCCTGCTGGTCTCTATATAGTTTTGCTCTGTAAGACTCTTTTAGCAGGAGGTGTTTTAGGCCTAATTTTCGAACCAAAGTGTCACTTTAGAAAAATGAATGCTTTCAAGCATTTATATGTACGTTGAAATTTAAACGCAAATGTTTATTAATTAAATTAAGAAATCTTATTTCGTATTATTTAAAACTGTAACTACAGAAGTGAATAAATTACCCTTATTTGTAGCTCACTTTCCTGAAATAAGACTAGTGTTGAATCCGAATGCTTTCAAGTAGTTCCCGATTTTTCGTGTATCATTCCGTTTTGTTTACATACAACCTGATAACACCCAAGGTGGAAGATATATATTATCATGAAGAACTTGGGTCGGAAGAAAGTAGTTCATGATAATATATTTTCATCGGAAAAAATTGCCTCCCGCAGCAATAGAGTCCAATTCGGCATTGGCAAAATTTATAAAATTCGAATAAATACTATAAAAAAATGAGGTGTCAGTCTTAGCCACTTTGACTTCCAGAACAAAAGTTCAAAATAGCTTCGCTTAAAGAATACGCTAGCTCAGGATGAAAACAAACTTAGTACTGTTACTCAATATATTTCCTTCATAAAATGTATTTACAAATAAAGATAGTCATTAAGGTGTCTGTTATAACAAAATTCTAAAGAAAAAAACCCGCATAAAATTTATCGTGAACTACTTTTCTTCACGATGGGTGTGATCAGGTTTTTTGTAAACAAAGCGGAACGATACATGGGAGATTGAGAACTATGTTTTTCATTTTTGAAATATCTAAAACTAAAATCGAAAATCTAAGGCCGAGGTGCACATCCTTGGTATGTAAGCTGCCTTCGTGCAGAATTTCAGGTTTCTAGGTTTAGTAGTTTTCTTGTATTATGACAGACTGACATACATGCACTTCATTTTATTATTATAGTTTAAAGAGTTGTATCCCCAGAAACAGTAATGTAAGTTAGAGATCCAGTGTTACACACGTATAGATGGCTTTCCTGCTCCAAAAATTTTATAAATTTTGTTACGATAACTAAAGGGGAAAACATCTGAGAGAGAGAAGAGTAGATGTATTTTAAATTGTATGTAAATATATATATATATACATGAACGATGAAAAAGCGGGTTTATGTAAATTTTATGTAAATAGTTTTACCAGTACACAAAAACCAGTGCGAGAGAATTTCTGATCTTTGATAATATATTTAAGGAGATTAAAAACTTCTTGGGGAAAGGATATCAAACCTCACTGTGAAATGGGTTACACCACAAGAGTTGAATCGTGATATTGCTGTACAATCCCGAAACCATGTTGTGAACATGAAAAATGTTCTACTCAGGCTAGTAATGACTCGCTAGACCTAAAAATGCAGAAATATATAACCTTCACGCAATAAAAATTTATCACAATACCCATTCTAATTTGTTAATTAGGAATTGTTTTAGTTTGATTCACTGTCATCTTGGTTAACTTGGTTGTATAATTTAAGGGATGTTCTTGTGTGATCACCTTGCTTGGGGTCCTGTGGCTCTGCTTTTGTGCAAGTGTTACCACTAGAGGCATGGAGGGAACATGTTTGTACTATTGTCATAGCCCAGCTAGTAACATACATTTATGTACCTACTAGCTTTCTTTCCTGTGTGATCAGGATCGACAATTGAGTTGCATGTGAAATATCTTTTGGCTGGACTTCTGAATTGGCGCAGGTTGGTGGATTAGTTTGTTTGCCAGCGTGACTGTGTGTGCCACTAAGCAATATGGCCTAAATAGTTCCACAAGGAAATGCAAAAGGATATGTGTGTGTGTGGTAATTGCTATTTCAGATATATGTAACATTCATTCATTTTTATGTTTGATTGAATTATATTTCTTTACTTTTTTAAATAAGTCTATTACTTAACTTTTAGACCAGTGCTCTCTATACTCGCAGCAAAGCTAACCTGACTATGGGGTTGAAGGTATAGAGTGTGTACTATGTACGTTTATTTAAAAAAAATATCTTAGTTTTGATTGCATTTCTAAAAATGCAGATAATCACATTTTGGCAATGCCATTGTCACATGTGTCTGTCAGCCAAGTGAGTGCAATAGAGAGACTATACCAGGCCATGGTTTCGCTTTTTTTTAGCAGTAGCAACATTTGCTAGTGGCTTTATTTTTTACTAACAAATTGCATTATCGACCAGCGAAAGCTTATTAAGATTATACAAAAGAAACTTTAACACGTCCCCCTCCATTAGTCAATCATGACAAATTTTGATTTCGCCCCTGTAACTGTCACATTGTAATGCTGAAAAGGTTGCATTTTTATTCCTACTGAAACAGTGAACAGCAGATGCAGCATATACATTAGGTTGGGTAGACAGGGTCGGAAGCGGGGAGAATTAATGCTTTTAGAGTTAAAATATTTTACTTCCAGAAAAAGGAAGTAAAACATTTGCCACCTTTTAGATAAAGAAGGCAAATGCAAGCACAGTGCCTAATTTGTTATGGTTTACCGTGGGGTGGCGAGGTTCTAGAGTGAAAAAAATTTCAGTTTTGGCAATACCTCCCAGCTTTGACCCAGTAGTGAGGTACAGTTAGTCATTCAACAAGTTTTGGGGAAGGAACGTGCAGCTGTTGATATTTTTTTTTCCAGCACGCCACCACCAAACTTTTTTCCACGGCACAGACCTTTATCCCACACGCTTATGCATTTGGTGCTTTACATTTATTTCACACTAAAACATTCAAAAAACTTCCGCTAGCAACTTTTGCTAGAATCACTTTTTATCGCTAGCAAAATGCATTTGCTTGCTAGCAATTTGCTATTAACTATTGGTCAAAATCACACACTGAACTATACCTAGAGGATATTTACTGCTGGTGGGAGGTAAGCTGATAGTCAAGTATGTAGGGTTGCTGTTTCTCCTTTCTTCATGAGGGGAAAATTGCTGATAGTAAAATTAGCTCAAAGTTTCCTTTTATTCTGTCTCCCATCAAGGTGGCATGTTACACTCCATTAGGGCAGAGAAATACTGGCAAACCATGAGAACTTCTTGCTGAAAAGGCTTCTTCAGTTTTCACCCCATAGTCAGGTTAACTTTGCCCCAATTATAGTTATATCCTCAGCTGTGTCACAGGACACACACACACACACGCATGCACAGCCAAAAATATAACTCATCTCAAGCATAAATGTGTTGGCAAACACAGTATAGGATACCGTCAGCACTTTGGAAGTACTTCCTATCTTTCCCTTTTGCAGTTAGACACGCAGCTTTTTTGTCAGGAAGGCAAACTTATGCAATTAAAAAGCATATTTGTTTACTAAGCATTGAATTTTCATGTAGTTGATAACTATTTAATTGAATCAGTTGTAAGCTTTTAAGCATCCCTGATGGGGCAGTGGTCTAGGCATTGATTTCTAACCATTTGTCAGTGATGGGTCAGGGTTTAAATCCCAGTGAAGCATGGATGTTGTGTTTGTCTTACAGCACTGGCTGTCTCCCTTCCCCGAGACCAGTGGCCCTAAATTAGGGATGGGCGACTGCTTATAGCCCACTGTGAGCTTATAGCTCACGGTGGTTGTTAACCCCACCTTCCCAAACAACAACAAAAAAATTAATACTCAGCAACCGTGTCTAATAAGGAATGCAAATTATGGTCTTGGAAACTTTCACTTTTTATGTTTCAGAATTTTGTCGCTCTTTTCCATGGTAACATTTCATCATATTTTAGTTCCCATGCCAGTTTTAATTTGCCCAAATGTGGATTATGTGTACATCTCATTCATTTACCTGCATCTTTTCTTTAGCCAATTAGATGTTTAGGAAAAACACATAAGTTTACCTACTTTCTTCAGCCAATTAGATTTGTAGAAGAAACTCAAAACTGTACCACCATGTTCTCCTCAGCCAATTAAATTTAGACATGAGGTTTGTTTTTTCCTTTATGACTTAGATCATTCTCCAGATCAAAGCAAAATAAGATAATTTTTTGGGGAATCTAGTAGGGAGTGCGGGCTTTTGTTCTGCAGAAAAATTCTTGCTTAGAATCTTGGAATAGGGGTGAAGGTAAAGAACTTTTGAATAGCATATAAAATACTCTAGCTTTCGGCTGGACTCCCTTATTTTCAGCAATTTCTCTTGTCCTTCCGACTGCCTGCATGAATATCTAGGGGAAATGATGAGAATTTCCGCTTTTCTGTTATGTGTCGTTTATTTGGTGAAATTTGGGGTGATTAACTGGTACAAATATGCTTTTATTTGTGGACTAGGGCGCTAGGTGTAGCAATGTCAGTGCTCCGTCTCTTTCTTTGCAACTGTTCCATTTACCTCTGGGAGGAGGAGCCTTCTCTCATTCAGCCAATTATGGTGTGAAAATTTTTGTGCGGGCATGAACGGGGTTTTATTATTATGTCCACCGAGTTGCCTGAAATTTCTTTTGGCGTGTTATCGGTTCTCTCAGAATCCGGTATGATTTGTATAAAATGTGTAGTTTCAAAGGAATTTTGTGGAGGCGAAGCTACTCTTACATCAAATAGTGTGAACAAATAAGTTAGCTTGTGTTACCTGGTGATGTTCGGCTAGACTCGAAATGAAGTTGGAAGTATTAAGGTTATTCAAATGTAAAAAGACCCATGTATCAGAAAAATTTGAAAGTCTGCCCCAAGTGCGAAAACACAATTTCAGAAAGCTTGTATTCCCTTCCCGTCGATACGGTGATTACTCGCCTATCTATATGAGTTGTCCATGTGTAAGAGTAATCGCCATATCGACGGGGACTAGAGGGAGCATTTGCCCTGCCTTAGAAATTGGAGTGTACGCTTTCTGTTCTTGGAAGGTACTACAGAGATTTTCGCTATAACACTAATTCTGATTACTACTTTTTCTGTTAAACTTCTGGATGCGTGTGTACACAGTAAATATAGGGGAAATGGGAATTTTCAGTCTAAAAAGCGGAAATTTACAGTAGAAAGTAATACTGCATGTTGGAGAACAGCGTATATGCGTACAGTATGCAAAAGTATGAAAGCCGAATAAATGTAAAATCAGGGCCATAGCTAGTGGTAAACTCTGAGAGTTTTTTTATATACACTATATTGACAAAAGTCACTGGACACCCCTCCAAAAGCAAATGAACGGATTTGCTGCATTGTTAAGATGCGCGGTACAGCTGCCAAACTATAAAAACAAGCCTGCAGCTGACCACGATCATATCGCACTGTGAGGTTGAGTGAAAATGTTGCGGTGGGAGAGAACTGACTTTGAGAAAGGAAAGATTGTTGGGTCTTATTTTAGTGGGTTGTCCATAAGAGAAACCGAGAGGCATTTAAACATACCCAAGTCAACTGTTTTGGATGTATCGAAGCAATACATCCAAAACAGTTGATGGGGAAGACACATGGCATGCCTGAAGAAGCAAAGCATACTGGCATACCAAAGAAAATCAGTGATAGAGGATGCCGAAGCCTCAAGCTCAAGAGAGTCGTTACAGCTAATCGACGGAGTACTGCATGAGACCTCAGTGTACAGGTGAATAAAAATGCTGGAACCTCGGTATGTACACGTAACATTCACAGAGAACTTCATTCCGTGGGTTACCTTGGTCGTGCGGCTGCTGATAAGCCTTTCATCTCCACTCGGAATGCTATTAGTTGTTTAGCATGGTGTAAAGAATGTTTATCGTGGACCGTAGATCAATGGAAACGGGTCCTATGGACTGATGAATCCAGATTCATATCCATCAGTCTGATGGCCATGTGTGGGTATAGCGGCAGCCGGGGTAATGCCATTTACCACAGTGTACTGTTCCTACAGTCAAGTTTGGAGCTGGCAGTGTACTCGTGTGGGAGTGTTTTCTGTGGTATGGTCCAGGCCCATTGGTTATCGTGGACAGCATGTCTACCTCGATATTCTGGATAATTATTTCCTACCAACTCTGTGGCAATACTATGGAACCGAGGCTTGTTGGTACCAGCAGGATAATGAACCGAGCCATAAAGCAGGGACTGTTACGGTGTGGTTTGACGATAATTCTGTATCGCGTGTGGAATGGCCAACACAGAACCCTGATCTTAATCCCATAGAGCACCTATGGGATGAATTAGGGCGCTGCATAAGAAGTTTGGAACCAAGGCCTACTACTAAGCAACAGTTATCGGCATCATTACGTACTGAATGGAAGCGCATACCTATCGCTGTGTTCCAAAACCTTGTTGAAAGCATGTCTCAAAGGGTCAGTGCATGCAATTAAGGCCAAAGGTGGACCAACACCGTACTAATGTATGTCAATAAATGCTATGTTGTGTTTTTCTTCTAGGTGTCCAGTGACTTTTGTCAATATAGTGTATATGAGAGCAAATAACTTAATCACGGGAGCAGGCCCTCTTTTGGTGTCATTAAGGTACCAAAAAGGAGGTACTTTTGGGATGCTTTTTTGTTAAGGATGAAATAACTCAAAACTGTTGAAACCGATCAGGGCAAAATTCGATATTTCCAAGCTTTGTTTGAAATTTTTTTATAGTCGAATTGGTTGAAATTGGACAAAAATGTATTTATTGTAATGCGATACCTTTGTTTGTTTCCTCTAGGCTAGGTGGGTTTAAAAATAAATAAATCGGATGAAATGTTTTTATGAACTCAGGAAAAGCATTCAAGGAAGACCGAAAACAACACACTGATTAACTTTAATGCGATGAATAGTTAATCAATTATTAATTTAAAATTGTATTAATGGTAAACTACGAGAATTTAATTTACGAGCATTCTACGGAGAAACACGTTTTTGAAATGATACAAGTGTCTGCAAATATCATATATGTCTAATAATGGTACGTTTTGCATTACATTTCTGTTGTCTGAATTTTTGAGACCTGTAGATTCCTGCCATAACTATGTATAATAATATCCATTGCATATATTGGTTTCCTATTGCTTAGCGTGACACAGTTTAAAGTGTTTAGCTTGGTCTTCAATGTTTGTGCTAGTTTGCTACGTACTTGAACGTTTTAGCGTCGATGTTTTGTTTGCCTAAACTTTTCCGACAGACCTCACCGAATGCAAAGCATTTTCAAAATGAGTAATCGTAATGAGTATGGGGAAATGGCTTTCATACGGTGTATGATTGCAACAGTTTTTCTTTTAAGTAAGAGCGAAAAATTGATCTGCAAACTGTATTGCTGTGTGTTAAACAACTTCTGTGGGCGTGTGTGTAAAAACACTTCACAGTTTCAGAACTTCCAGTTTTCGTATTGAAGGCTCGTGCGTGTGACATGATCTTGAATCAACTGATTTACGGGTTTTTCCTCTTAGATTGATGCATATAGCACTTTAAGTTCTTTCTTTAATTTTTTTTTTTTTTTGTTCAAATATGGTATGTGCTAATTATTTTGTTTGTTGAGTCTTTTTGGGGAGGCTCAGGCTCCCTTGGTGGCCCCCAAGCTTCGGCCGTGTGCAAAATATATCATCTGCAGCAGCTATTCATTGCTGGACGAAGTTCTCTCGAAGTTTTCCCCAGAAATTTATCTTGAAGGTGTTTTTACCTTCTTGAGGATCAATTCAATTGAGTGATATCTGGGGTTTCAGGGCAGAAGTGGCCAAAGGGATCTAAAGAACGGCAAAGAAATATCCTTATTGTCATAACATGTTATCTAATTTCATTATCCATCTGTTTCTGTAGTTTTTTTTGGGGGTCTTCTGGTTTCTGTTTGCGAGTGTGGTAAAAATGGTTAAATAACAAAAAGGCACAGTAGGAATTTGTGTATGGTGCTTGTTTGTATAAGTTATTCTTAGTTACAATTTCTGTGTGCCCCCACCAGAAAACAAAGCTATGGGTGCCCATGCTCTTACATTCTGTTTGGCAAAAAAATCCTCTTACGACCATCCTACTATTATTAACACACAATCCTTCACTAAAATCAGGAATACAAGTTATTCTCCTGTCATGCTTTAAATATGTAGCATTTCGGGAAATGCAGAAAAATAATATCGACACTTATTACTAGCACCAATAAATAAGCCAAAACTGATAACAATACTATAGGCTTACGTCCCCTTGTTCGCCATACCATTTCACTAAGCAATCTGGGCAGCATAAAAAATTATACCGGTTCAAGAAATCCATCTCTAATTTCATTAGTAATATAAAAAGCTTAGTCGCTGAGGTAGCAAGAGTAGATCATATTTAGAGGATTTTAGGAAGCTAGGAGATTTGGGCTAGAGCGCCTGATAGGAAAGTGACACGGAAGCGAGGTAGAAGGGGGAAGGGGAGGAAGGTTCCTTTATTTATTACTGGGGGAAAGCCTCAGAATACCGGTGAGGCGATTCCGAGTGATACAACGGACGTGGCGACATCTGCCATTGTCAACCCCAAATAAAAGCACGGCATGATTCCTACCAGCTAAACAACACCCAAAATTTCTTTGGATAATTTTGGAGAGCAGCTGCTACTTTTTTTAATCGCAGTCTGGTGAAACTTTATAGCCGGATTGCATGAATTGTTTTTATGTCGTTAGACGACGCCACATCAGCTGTGCGGGCAGGATAACCATTGACGGAAGGCCATTGGCTGCACGAAAGTGCGACATCAATGGCTTCTCATCCAGAGTACGTACGCCATTGGCTGATGGAATGAGTGGCGTTTCTCTAAGGTATCGGCAACATTGTTACCGCCGAAATGCTGCTCCTAAGGTTAGTCCAGTTTTATCTATTTTATTTTTGTCTAGCGAATGTATGTACATATATCCATGGGTGAAAGTTTCCCTTCAAAGCGGAAGAAATTCAGGTTGTTTTAAAAAATTTAGGCAATAATGCTATCTCTGACGTGTTCCACTCGATGGTTAGCGCTCCATCTCTCGGTCGATGCGAAAGGCAAAAGCACGCAACTTCTGTATCGTTACTATTTTTTGGCTGGATCTTAAGAGGACCATATCCAAGACTGCGTGACCCTCTGTTGGGAGGGAGCATTACTGGCGAAGCAACTGACAAAAGGTCAGAAAACGAACGAGAGCCCCGGCCTCTCCAAATAAAACTGGATTTTTTAATTTATTTTTTTGGAATTAGATATTAATTTTCATTACCGGCACGTGCAGGAATTTGTAACCCTCCCACATTTTTTTTTCTTTCTTTGTAGAACCGCCACTGGCCATGGATATCGTTAGAGCAGTCTCGGGATGCCGATAGGTGACTCCACAAGAGCGCAGCAGGGTATAATCTGAAGCGAGACCCTCGTACATAGAATATGACCTGCCCATTTCACGAAGTTCCATAACCGCCCTTGCGAATAAATTTGCCCTTAGATGGCGCTGCATTTCGGCGGTTCTAAGAAGCTGGCATGTGCATTAAACGTTAGGCTCTATCAATTTCTATTTGAATTTCTTCCACTATTAGCACAACAAAATGTCACACTGTTCAGTGCCATTCTGTAAAAAAAAAAAAAAAAAAAAAATGTTGAGGATATTCAAATTTCTTTTCACGAGTTCCCCTGCAATCATGACCAGCTTAATTTCCCATTTTGATTAAAGGAATGACACTGAACAGTATATTTTGTTGTGCTAACAGAGGAAAAAATTCTAATAGAAACTAGGAAAAGGTAATCTTTCAGAGCATGTGCTGAGGCACACAAGTGAAAAACCTGACCAATTTGATGCATGTTCCAAGGAATTTGCTCGAAAAAGTCATCTTTCACAGCATATCCTTATGTACACAGTTGAAAAGCCCGTAAATGTGTAGATTAGCGTCCTAAATTATTCCGTTGGAAAAATGTTAGTACGCGGAAAAAGTGTGACGTACAGATTTTGCAGTATAGAAATTAATGGCAAATGGTGTAGAAATTTTATATTTAAAATGTCTTTTAAAGATTTTTATCGTAATATTTACCTGTAAGTGCGATGGTGTGAAGAGACGTTGTGGTAGGCCTAACGCATCGCTACCGCCACGGCGTTAATAAGCTTTAGTCCGTTGAAAGGAAGATTCGCTGCGGCGTATAATTCACGCTCGGATGACAAGTGCAACCGCGTACGTTCTTGCCATGAGAGCGAAGCATCATGTACCCATACGCTACAGAATATAGTTCAGTCATGATTTGTTATTGTTTTTAAAGCAGATGTTGAGAAATGTTTCATTCTTTCGCACACAATTCCCTTTTTACAAATAGAAAGTATGAATATGCCTTTTTATGTTATAAAGAAAACTGGGGAAGTATAACTTTCTGATACGGTTCCTTAAAATAAATAAAAGTTTATTGTAAATAAAAAAGTTCTGAGAATTAATTTTTTTAACGTGTTAAGCCCTGTGTGAAAAGCATTTTGCTGCTGAGAAGCAGTATATCTCACTTGTTTAAAAGACAAATTCCACTGTTGAATTATTTCGTGATTAATTGTAATAATAATTAGAGGATACATGATACTTTTACTATTTTTTTAAACAAATTTTCGATAGGCGGCAAGCACTTTCAGATAGAGGGCATTTCTATTTAAAGGTGCCGTTTGTTGATCCTAACTTACTGCATATTTTTTTTATATTAATTTATGTAGTGTTCGGTAAAAATGTCCTGATGAGCCTCTTTTTGGGATTATTGACGAGATTTGTTAAAATTCTTAACTCAAAATTTAATTATAAACGCTCTGTAAGAAGTAAAGATCTCGGTAAGAAGTAGTATTCTCTTACTCGAGATTAGCTTCAGACCGACGACAAGTGGCGCCATCTTCGTACTTTTCAGTCAACTGAGCGGACACTCTTTCCCGTAGGAGAACCGCGATTGGACAGGTCATATCCTATATATGAGGGTCTCTATCTGAAGGTTAGCCCACAGTTTTCTTTATTTTTTTCGTCTAGCGAATGTATGTACGTATATTCAAGGGTGAAAGTTTCCCTTCAAAGGGAAAGAAATTCAGTCTTTCAAAAATTCCGACTATAGTGCCATAGCTGGTATGTTCCGTTGAGCGAAGCTACCGTAAGCTACGGTTCTGCGCAATGGTTAGCGCTGTCGTTCTGCCATCTCTCGGCCGATGGGAAAGGCAAAAGAACGTAACTTCTATCGATCGCGTTTCGCTACTGTTTTTTGGCCGGATCTTAAAAGGACTTTTAAGAATATTAACGATTCTACCTGTTTGCTGCGGTTTGTTTGTAGTTCTTGAATTTTCTAGCACGAGCCTGTAAGTTGTTTCGATGCCTTTTTTAACTTGTGATGCGCTTTGTATCGATCACGTTTCGTTACTGTTTCATCTGATTCTTAAAGAGATCTTCAGGAAAGATAACACTCATACCTGTTAGCTCCAGTTTGTATGTAGTTCATGTGTTTTGACATAGGACTACGTCTAACTCGGCAGATAGTATGGGGCGACTTACAGCCGACCGCCTGTGACAAAAATAGGTCCCAATTGAAATCATTATAGCGTTAAAAATACGTGCCGCACACGAATCGTGACATCATGGAATCCAATTCGCATACTGCGCAATACATCGTGCGTGCGACGCTTCCCTCGCTCCGTGTGCGCAGTAGAGGTGAGTTCAGGCTCAGTTTTGGGTGCCCGAGACTGCCCGGGCCCGAAGTCTTATAGCCCGAGGACTGTCTGCCATTTTTGTCATAGAGCCCGAGCCCGAAGTAGACTTTTTTTTTTTTTTTTTTTGCTTCAATTTAGCAACTTTCGTGAACTATTGAAAATTTTAAATTGCTGTAAAAACTACCCAGTGCAGAAGGACACTAACAGTTTTGGTAGATCTAATTTAAACTATTTAATCAGGTCATTTTTTTTTAATATTTTTTTTTGCGGTATGTTATAAATTGATCCTAAGCTTTCACGCACCAACCGGAATCATAGCAAAAGTTCTATTTAGATGATTTTAACATCTAGTTTCATTTTCGTGCCTTCCATATTTTTATGTACTCATCTTGTTCCACAATTTATATGGCATCAACAAAAAGTATGTCCCAGTGACAATAACAATGTATATATGCACTTCTTTACAGTACTTGGGAGATGTAACTGGTTTTAAATGTTGATCACAAAAAGCATCAGAAAACTTCAAAGGCCCGTCGGTCTTTCTGGCTACTGTATAGTTTTACGAAGCAATTATGGAGAGAATTTAACCTTATGTGTAAACCGTCGTGGGTAATCGAGACTAATTTTGGGTTTAATTTACGCCTTCAGAAAATCTCTTCATCAGCATCTTAAACATCTAACGGCAGCACCAGAAAATGAATGCTAGGTATCATAAAACTAGAGAATGGGAAAGTACTGTACATTGTTCGCTTAACTGGCTTTTTAGTGTCTTCCAGACATCCATTCTCCTTTCCTTTATCCGATCGGAAAATCAGGGTGCATTTCAACCGTTCCCTTATCCTCTTACTCTTTCTTATGTTTGCCACCTGTCAGTTTCATTTTTACACCTCGTATTACAAGTCAAGACCCCGCAGCCTACCCACCCACCTCTAACGCATTTTCTCTGGCTGGTCTGTCGCCGTTCCCTGGTGGCTGTCAGCCGGCTTCACATGGACGGAACAACTGCATTGCCTAAAGGGACTAATTAAATTTCATTCACCCTCCTACAGATAGCCAAACAACAGACATAACTAAAAGAATAACTTTCTGGTGGTGAGTGAGAACTGCTGCTGAAAAAAAAATAATAAGTTTTGAAAACAAAACCAATAACTATTTGCATTTTTGAACTTCCCTTTTTGTTGGTGAAGTTCGATTAACACCACGTGGGGCTTGGCAGTCATTCTTATATCCGTTATGTGGATTCGGTATGGGGGTTATTCATTCAGTAGCGGGTCCACTTCATTTTTTTTTTCCGTTGGTTTTACTTGGCCTCTTTACTAAATGAGTTTTTCCTTTGCTGCTTCCTCATGAACTTCAATAATTTTTTCTATCCGAGTACTTTCAATAATATTCCATTACCATCATCAAGGGGACGTTTTGCTTCGACTAGCACGGACTGTGTCAGCAGGGCGTTTCGGTGGTTCTCGCGGGCTGCTCCTGTTATTGGCTATCGCTTCATCTTGGGCGTTGTGGCGCCATCCCTTGTTGGTCACTGATCTCATTTTTCGAAATTTTTCATGTTTTTGCTCAATTTTAATTAAATTCTTCCAACTGTTTCTTGAAATATTAGGGTTATTATGGTTGCATACTTTTGCTCTATTTTTTTCAATCATTACAGACTCTGCTATTCTGAGGTGTTTTTCGGATTTACAGCTTTTTATGATTTTTATATTTTCAAATTTAGGAAATTTTTGGTTAGCCAGACAATATTGAATAAGTGCTATTTTTTCATCTTTTTTCTGCCAATTTTTTGCATGCTGTTTCAACCTGTGTTCAAGCTTATTTTTGGTACTTCCTATATATGCCATTGGAGGGTTTTCAGTAATAGGAATTGAGTAAATACCTGCTTTTTCTAAAAATTTTATTTTTTCATTATTTTTGATTACCATATTTTTTATGGTATTTACTTTTCCTCCAATTTGAATGTTATGCTTTTTACAAATATTAATTTCATTAGTAGTACCTTTAATGTAAGGAAAACCATTTAGATATTTGATTTCTTTTTTATTTACTACAGCATTATTTTTTATTTTCTTTATTATTTCTGTGTTCAATTTTTTTATTAAATGGTTAGAATAACTAAAGTTACCTGCAATTTTTTTTATGAATTTGATTTCATCATTGATGAACTGCCCATTTTCAGAGTGCGTATATGCTCTTTTAACTAAGGATTTTAGACTATTGCATTTTTGAGGATAAGGATGTGCCGAATTGTACGGGATTAGAACAGGAACAAATGAACTTTTTCGATAAACCCTGTGTTGTAACTTATTTGTGGATTTAATAACTTGTACATCCAAAAAGGCTATTGCATTATTTTTTTCTATTTCAACAGTGAGTTCTATAGTTGGGTATAAAGAGCTGTAACATTTGGTTAATTTTCTTAATTCTTCTTCGTTCAGTTTTGATAGAATGAAAATATCATCCACGTATCGACAGTACACTTCTGGTTTTTCTTCCGTACGATGCAGGACATTTTCTTCAATCTCATTCATCACAACCTCAGCATATAAAGTTGATAATGGTGAGCCCATAAGGCCTCCTGAATTTTGCTTGTATATTTTGTTATTGTATGTAAATACATTATTTTCATATAAATAGAATAAAACTTTTTGAATTCATGGGTTTGTGTGTTATTTAATATTTTAAGACTATGCAACTTCTTAATGACAATTTCAATAGCTTCTGGAACAGGAGTGCTTGGATATAATGCTTTAACATCCATGCTTGCCATATTTAAGTCCTTTAGGTCAGTCTTTACATTTTTAATTTCCTCAATAAATTCATGTGTGTTCTTGATGGTGAACTTGTTGTTCATGAAAAAGGGTGCTAGGAACTTGTAAATGTTTTTCTCTAATGTTATCAATGGTGAGTTTTTTTTTTTTTTTTTTTTTTTTTTTTTGAGACTATCGGTCTCATTGGAGCACCATTTTTGTGTGTTTTTACCTTTGCAACAATACGTGGTATGCCTGCTCCCATTGGTGGAAAAGAGCGCTTGATTTCATCAGGTAATGTGCTATGATTTCTAATATCCGCTAAGAATTTAATTTGGTTACCAGTTGGGTCTTTCTTTATTTCGGTACAATTTAATTCTTCTGTTGCTGTTGTCATTTTTTGTTCAAATTTATCTGTGTTGAGGACAATGATTTGGCCGGTTTTATCTGCTTCACAGAATTTGATATTTGGGTCATTTTTCAATTCCAATAGGTTTTTTTTTTCATATTTTAATTTTTTCTCTATATAGAAGTTTTTGTTGTTTTGGGCATTATATTCTTTTAGAATTACTCTATATAATTTGTTCTCAACTTCAGTTTTATTCTCTGTGCCAGGTATATTGTTGAGAATATCTTCTAGGCAAGGGATGATTTCTTCAGTTTTAGGGAGGCCCTGTGGAAAGGCAAATTTTTTCCCTTTTTGTAATACTGCTTTTTGTGAAAAGCTTAAGTTCTTATCAGACCGATTTTCATACACATTATATTCATTTATGGGTTCCTTACTTAATTTTTGTTCATCAAATAGTGCATTTAATTTTTTATCAACAGTAACACTATTGGAGTTAGCTTCTTTGTTAGCAATTTTGTTTATTTCGATGAACGTAGTATCCAAAATAACAAAACTGCAAATCTGAAGTGTTTTTGGAAATCCTGAGCCAATCTGTCAATTTAATCATTATTTTTGTGTTCATTCCAATCTATAGAGTAAACTTTTTTCTATTGCCATAACAGGATACTACCCAGAATTTATTGCCCAATTCTTGCTATAGCTGTCATCAGTTTGTGGTGCTGACATGATTATAAAATTTCGTTAGAGATAAAGTTTTCTCAGCTTTTCACTTCTTCGTTTTTAGCTGTCAAATATTACTGAAAATGGTGGACAGAAAAATTTGGCAATTACTTTCTTTTAATATAAAATCCCTAATTGTGACTGGGAAACACAAGTACAGCATGTAAAATAATCAATATTATTTTTAGCTCAAATGTATCGTATGACTTCATTTTATCAGTTGGAATTTTTAATCAAATTTATATAGACCTGTGTATAAACTTAGTATTTTGTCTGCACATAAATTTTTAATATCTTGTTAACTTTGTGTGTATTTTATTTGTTTAAAAAATGGTGTCTCAGTATTCATTACAGGCACTGTTTGTGAGGTATCTAGATAATTCTTTTGCAGTTGATCTCATCCTTTGTTTACCTTTTATGATTTTCATTGTATCTGTTCCTGTTTTTTTTTTTTTTTTAATTCCATTTTGCATGATGACTCCATCACTGAGCACTATTTCTTAAATGATTGATTTTGCATGTGATCATTCGTGCAGTCCCCCTTTTTATACGTGACCGTTGGATTTTTACTTGTGTGTAATTTAAGTCGACTGTATTTTCTTTTGTTAGCCTTTTAAATCTTTTCTGTTTGCATGTCCTGTCACTACACTTCATATGCTTTTATTAATAGTTTTAGCTATTTTTGGTGCTTAGTTTTTCTTGCCTTTTCAACATTAGTTATGTGGTTGATGTCCTGTGACCTTTCTAAGTGGTTGCATCCAAAAACATAAATGACTGACTGATCAACAAATCACTAATAATTTGAGCTGGGCAAGCCATGACTTGCAAAATAGTATTGTTTTAAAAAGTTCATGAATTTTGTATGATCAAACAAATCTCAACTGGTAATGATGTTTCCGTATTAGTATATCCATACTAAATCTATTTATTTTTGCTTTTCATGTATAGATCTTGTGTTGGTGACAAAGCAGAAAAAGTTGCATTTAATTGGCATCAATCGCCCTGAAAAAAGAAACTGTGTTAATTCCGAAACTGCCCAAAAGCTGCGAGAAGCATTTGAAAATTTCGAAAATGACAGTGATGCTTATGCTGCTGTACTCTATGGCAAAGGTAAAATCATTTGAAATTTTTGTAAAACTTTTAGATTTTACTGATTATGCTATCTTGAAAACTTTGCTGTACTAATTAAGATATTTCATTTGCCTGCCATTTTGTTTTTGCTGTCAAAGAAGTTGGCCTTGTGCAGGGTTCTTAGTTTTATTTGTTGAATGCATAAATTCAAAATAGAAAGTGTTTAGTACTCATAGAAGAAAGATTTTTAGCTTAAGTTTGATATATGGTAGGATAGGCAAAATGCTTTAACCAGCATGCCACTTAGTACACAGATGAGTTAGAAATCACATCACTGTTACTGAAAAATTAGTTATCATTACTGAAAAAGCACTGTTGCCATTATGACCAGTGACTAAAAGTAACAGTTTCAAAGTCACTGTTAAGGTGTCTCTGTTAGCCATGTCACTCACAGTCAGAGCATTGCTTGGGGGACAAACATCCGAAATCGCTGTTACCATGTCACCATTTCAGGCTGATTTGGCTTTTGTGAGTTCAACACATTGTAAGATAAATATTCCACCCTGTAGGGTAGTTTTGCCCTGAGGGCTGTTGACTGCTGAAGGTGAGCTAAGCGAGATATTATGACCTTAGGCTCATCAGGGAAAGTGGTGTGAACATGGTGGAAAGTGCTAGATGAAAAAAGGGACCAAACGAAAAAAAAATTCTTTCCTTTCAGTAACCTGAAGTGCTGAGAAAGAGTTTATGCAGCAAACAAGCATTACGTGTCAGTGATTTTCTGCTCTGTTCCTTCTTCGTAATGTATCCATCATAAATAGTGATTTTTGTCACTGTTTAAAATCACTGTTATATCCATGGAACTGTCATTGTCATCGCTGTGACTGGAAAATCATATAGAAATTAAGGGGAAAATGCTCCTCAGAAATATTGGGTTGTCGGAAAAGTCATGACGTATTTTGGTACCCGATGGCGGTTGGGCGGTTTTGAAAGTACTAGAAGCATGCATAGCTCTGTTATCGTGATGGCATTTGACAGGTGCTAGTTCTAGCTGCAGTCTAAAATGAATAGTGAGCAATTTGGTTGATTTGCGGAGATTTGACATCAAGTTGAAGATGTAAGACCAAACTGCATTTTCGCCATATTTTACGGTTTTACTTCCATAAAGGGTAGAACACGCGTCAAGCTTGTGAAAAGTTGCATAAAGTGTACGGTGATAATGCTGTACAAGAACGTCAATGCCAGCGGTGGTTCGCAAAATTCCATGCTGACGATTTTGACCTCAACGATGCTCCTCGGTCCGGGAGGCCAACCGAGGTTGATGACGACCAAAGCAAGGCACTGATAGTGTCAAACCCACGTTACAAGACACGAGAGATTGCAGACACATTGCACATCCATCTTCAAGCATTCACGACCTCCTGTAGAAGCTGGGATATGTAAGCAAGCTCGATGTGTGGGTTCCTCATGAACTCAAAGAAGCTCAATCGACGGTGTGTATAAACATCTGCGATATGCTCGTTAAAAGTGAGGAATACGATCCTTTTTTGAAGCGACTGATAACCGGTGACAAAAAGTGGATTGTGTACAACAATGTGCTGCGCAAACGGTCTTGGTCCCGACGTGGTGCTTCGCCTCAAACGACATCCAAAGCAGACATTCATCAGCGGAAGGTTCTGGTCTCAGTGTGGTGGAATTTTAAAGGTGTGTTTTTTGAGCTCCTGCCAAGGAACCAACCAACCAAACAATCAATTCGAATGTGTACTGTCTGCAATTGGACAGTTTGAACGAATCCATCATCCAGAAACGTCCAGAGCTCGTTCATCGTAAAGGTGTTGTGTTCCATCATGACAACGCGAGACCACATACAAGTTTGATCACCTGCCAAAAATTATAGGAGCTTGGGTAGGATGTGTTGCCACACCCATCATACTCGCCTGACTTTGCGCCGCCAGACTTCCACTTGTTTCGCTCTCTTCAACAGTCCTTGTGTGGTATAACATTCAATTCAGATAAGACTGTAAATCAGCACCTTGTACAGTTTTTTGCCACGAAAGACAGGTCCTTTTATGAACAAGGCATTCTGCAGCTCACTGAAAGATGGCAAAAGGTTATCGAACAAAACGGGCATTATATCATTGATTGATCTTTGTTCTTTCTATCAATAAATGACCTTTGCAAAACATGGATAAAATATGTCATGACTTTTCCAACAACCCGATACATGGGAAATTCATTAGATTATTCAAAGCAATTAGAATTGTTTATTGAATTGCCTGTAGTTTACTGGTCTCCATGTAACATCTCAGAAAACTTTAAAATTACATCGCCCTGAAGCGGGAATATAGTCAGTATCTCCCGTTTTCCGTTCGAGCATGCTCTCCATTACACCACCCAATGAAATTCCAATCAACTAAGGCTAAGCATCCATCGCTTAGGAATCTGAAACTCAGACTTTCACTAGTCGAAGCGATCCTGCCTCATTGTAGTGTCACACCCGATTGATGACTGGAGTTACGTTGACTATCCAGTTTTGTAGAGACTAACTGCCTGGCAGTGGCAGTGCAAATCACATCTAGATTAAATGTCAGAGGTCCGAGCAGTATCAGCGAGTGATTGGTACGTTGCACGCTGCATGCTATAGGAGCAGATGTTCTACTCATGTGCTGCCGTTGGCTGCTTTTCTTCAGATATTAAGCCTCGCTTGGTGCCAGGAACATCAAAACTGGACCTCTGCAGAGTGGTGCCATGTCGTGTAGTCAGACGAATTTTGTTTTCAGTTGCACCGAGCTGACGAGAGGGTGTGGGTGTGGCGTCGACAGAATGAGGGCATGGCTCCATCGTGCCACCTCGGCTGTGTTCAAAGCGGTGGTGGCTCTGAGATTTTGGGAGCCTTTTCATGGGACCCATTAGGTTCTTTAGTGTGTCTGGAGATGTCCTTAACCTCTGCGCACTACCAGCATGTGCTGGCTGATCACACTACACGCTTTCACGGTTTTCGCGCATCCTGTGGCCGATGGTCTGTTTCAGCAGGGCAATGTGCCACCCCACCAAGCATAGCTTGAGGAACACTCATCTGTGTTAGGAACCATCCGGTAGCCCCGAGGTCCCCGGATTTAAACCCTATGGAAGCTCTCCGGGATGCCATGGAATGGAACATTAGATCCATGGATCCTGGACCAAAGTCTCGTGCGGAGTTGTAGATAATACTGCAAAAGGCATGGCTGGCATTACCTCCGGAAACCTTCCGGCTTATGTTGGAGTCTATGCCTTGGCATATACAGGCTGTTATTCATGTTAGAGGAGGACCACTACACTATTAGGTAGATATTTCTAATTATTTGTCCATTGAGTGTATATCTGCTGCATGTTTGGGGGCATGTTTAATAGATGTGGTTTCAGTTTCTGTCAGCTTTTCACCCATTTCTTTTTCAACCAGAGAGATTCCAAGACTTCTACAGAGGCAACATGTGGCATGCATGTAACAATTTTTGTACTTGCACTTCCTTCGTTTCAGCAACATTGAATAGGATATGTGGTAGCAAAAGAAGTATGCTTGTAAATTGTGAAAACATGTTTCAACATTAAAATGCTGTGCTGGAATAGCATTTTCAAAACAAAGCAAAAACAATGAAATAAGAAAATGAAAATCAAAATTTCAGTCCATACACATGTGAAAACAACCACATACAGGATTTCATCACTTCAGAATTTACTGCCTGTTTATTTAAAACACTCACCTTAACCAAGATTTGGTTATTCTTCAATATTTTGCATTCATGCCAAATAAAAAAGATAGCTATAACATTGCTTAGAGGTGGGTGTCATAGTGATAACTATAATAATTCCACAGAAGTAATGGCAAAACAATCACTGTTTAAGACAGTGGTTTAGGAGCTGTAAGGAAGCCAGAACTGGGAGTCATCATCTGAGTTGTAACAGTGACAAAATCACTCTTTACGAAAAGGTGACAGAGTAGTTATGGAACAGTGAGTCACCATTTCACATGCAACAGTGAGAAAATCACTTACAATCGGCTTGCTTTGAATTTGTTGTTTACGAAAGAATGCACACAAAAGCCTAAATGAAAACTTATATAAGGATGGGGGAAAGGGGAGATAGAAAGAAAGATCACATCATAAGTGACCCGTATAATGTTTAAACAGAAAAGGAGATAAATTGTTTAGATATGAGGACATGGTAAGCAAAACTATGACGTAATAGTGATTTTGGACCCCAATCATTCCTCGGACACATTTAACAGTGACATTCTTATTTGAGGATTTCTGACCCATCTTGAACATTGCTTAGTGTGTCAACATGCAATGTAGAGTGTTTTTTTAGCAAATTAAATTATGCGCAACCTCTGGACAAAAAATGTAATTTCACTGAAGAAACAGTGGCAATGCATATAAAATTGCCTAATGCTTTAAAAATTGAAATTATTTTTATTTCAACTCAAATTTGAAAAACGATTGATTTTTTTATGTTTTCTAACCGATTGCTACCTGAATTTAAAGGGGGAAATTACAATTATGCTCTGGAGACTTTTTAATATGGAAAAGTCGTGCAATAGTTGTTATTTATAAATGACAATTGATTTGCGTATAATTTTATCAACTTCATTTATAAATAGATGAATAAATTTAAGACCCAACAACTATCACAAATTTCATATGTGTATACAAGCATTAAGTATAAGAGTTTTATATTACCATCTGTGGGAGTGCTGTTGGGTGTTTGGTGTGATAAACCATCAGGGGTTTGGTTTTGTGATCTCTAGATGCATTTTCCCATAACAGCAATGTAAGGCAATCCTTTGGAGGCTTTAAAAAGTGAGGCCATGTTTTTGTTCTGAGACAAATGTTTTGCTTGACATGCACTTCCAGAACAACCCTATTTCATCCAGATTGAAAAATTGCTGTGTCAAGTAACTGTGTTGCTCAATTGTTGCTACAAGTTGAGGTGTAAAGTCCTCAGCAGTATCTTGTTCTACTTCAGTACTGCATAATCATAATTCAGTATGTATCATACTATCTGTGCATGCTTGTGATACAGTGCGATGTGAAGTGTTTCTCTCCAATTATATGTAAATATAAAAACTATTCTGTGGCATTCAATCTGTAAGTGAGATTGCTTTTATTTCACCATAAATTTAATCACCCTATGTTTTGGCAAAATTATAAAGCATAAAATTTTGGTGTTACATGCATTGGTTGAAAAGTATTCATCTGCTTATAAAGTTTTTGCTGCATTTATTTGGATAAGGCTTATGTGTAAACAGAATGTGTTTGTGGTTTGTGGAAGGTCTTGAAAAATTATGGTGTAATTGGAAATGTATTTGAGTGTGTGAAAGCTAGGTATAGTGGCAGTAGAGTGTGTGTACATATCATCATCATTGTCAACCATTATCAATCCACTGCTGGACGAAGGTCTCCCCAAGTTTCCTCCACAACGGTCTGTCTTGTGCCAGTCTCCTCCATGTCACCCCTGCATACTGCAAATGGTGTTTTATCAAATTGGTTTTCCATTGTTCCAGGAGTCAGACAAGGTTGTGTAAAATGTTTTGATGACTGTTTAACCCTTTCACTGTCTTGTATTTTGTGCATGCACAAGACCCTCTGTGTCAGGTTTTTGAGTAACGGAAAAATGCCATGTCTGCAAATACAGTTGGAAATGGCACATTTAATTGTATCAAAATAGGTAACCAAAATATAATGTATAGAAAGTACAATGGTGTAATAATAATAATATAATAAAATAATAATTAAAAATGCATCAGATTGTGATATTCCACAAAAAGGGAACTACACATAGTCCAACACCACAGTCTGACACATATAACGTGATTCCTTTCTTCTCTTGTCCTTTTTCTTGGTTTGGGAACAGATCACTCAAACACGAGCAGCATTCTTCTTCTCCATAGCAGTAACCAGGAAGGGGAAATGTCGAGCAGTGGGTCTTGCCGGGTTGTCTTGAGGTGTTGGTCTGTGAAATCTCTGGATCAGCTGATGGATAAGTGCTAAGTGATAGTATGCCAGTGATGGTTTCTTTCCTGTTTTAGTGCCGTGCATGAAGTATGAGTTGAGCAGCATAAAATCGATGAAGTTGGAATGCCAATTTCTTGTACCATTTTATACTTTTCTTCATGCATTCCAATTTGCTCAGCATCATATTGGTCTGGTCTACGAAGCCCATGTTTTCATTGTATGCAAGTATACAGTTAGGTTTTTGTTGTGGTTGGCTTGTATTTCTGTCCATCTTTGACGTTGGTGTCATCTTATTAGTATGCATCATAGTCAACATGCATACTTCTCTGCGGTCAATCCACTTCAGCGCCATCATAGTTCCATCGTGGTACAGGGTGTCCTCTGGTCACGAAAACACACCGATATTGCAGAAAGCGGGTGTTTACTCAATTCCAATAGGGGGCAGCTAAAACAAAATTATCAGCCAATATATAGGAAGCACCAAAAGAAATATCAGGATAAGATTATCGGAACACATTGGCAATTGGTTCAGAAAAGAAAATAAGACTGCACTTATCAATTTCTATGTAAATAATCAATGCACACCACTATGGGAAGAAATAAAATTGATAAATCAGCAAAAAAATTGGAAGACCATCCAGATTGCTGAATCCATCTTAATAGAGAAGACCAAAACATCAAATTGCAATAACAATTCACCATATGACCTTTCATATGCCTGGAGGAATTTAGTGGACTCCGAAAAAAGATTAAAAGAGGAACATAAAAATCAAATCAAAAGACAATGACAAATACAGGAAAATCAAACTATGACACCAGATGGCACCTCCATATAGGATGAAAACTGACCCATGCGCAATGTACATGATGACTTCTGTAGGTACGAAACGTAGTCACTTACCAACAGACGTTTCATTTCCCATTGAAAACGCCTAGGAAGAGACTAGGGCGAAACGCGTCCGGGGACGCTGGTGGACGTGAGGAGGTGGTGCACACATTATGTAAATAGTTCATTCACCGTTTCTGCTGACCATCCACTTTTCATTTTGTTCTTTTAAATTCGTTTACTATCAGCCTTTTAAATTCGTTTGCTATAGTTCTTTTGGATGGTTCATTGTTAGCCTTTTAACCTGCCTGTGACATAGGCCATTACAGGGTTTTCATTCTCAGTTTTATTATTCTTTTGAGCTTACGATACAATATATAACAAGATTCTTTGGGTCGAATACTACTTTGGCATTGCTGAACACCATATTATAGTCACCATTGGACTTTTTGCAATGCATAGCCGCTGAACACCTGAGACCAAACAACTTGCGGAACTACGGTGGTATGTGAACAAAAACGACCTCTGGACGAATATATGTGAGTAATTGCTCTTGTTTTCTTTTAGTTTTTATTTTTTCAATAATAAACGTCATAAATAACTGCACCACCATAATCACATGTCCATATTTTAACATGCGTAATAGCAATTCAAAAAGAGATACTGAATCTCTATGTATTATGTATTTTAACCACATATAACTTGTGACTTCCTTATACGGAAGATATACATGAAGTATCTAGTTTTATTCCATATCTATGTCTCTTGCTCAGTATGTATTGTTTGAAATCCAGCCGACCTCCAAAAGCAACAAGTGATTCATCAATACATAGATTCTGGTAGGGGTGCAGTGTTTGTTTGAACACAGTCCGTAAATGATCTATGAGAGGTTTCAGTTTGTACAGTTTATCAGCACTGTCTACAGGGGTGAGACTGGAGAAATGAAGCATATTGTGAATATTTAGTTAAACCTGTCTTGGATATTGTCTGAGAGAAAATTGGGTTGTGAAGAAGAGCTTTTGTGGACCGATATTCAAAAATTTTCAACTTTTTCATTCTTGTCATCAACATGGTAAGGGCAAAGAACAAATACATTTCATCGACATTAGTGTCTTGCCACTTGTGAAGTCTACTGGTTGAAGAGATTTGGTACCTGTAAAAACCTGATAATACTCATTCGTCACTTGTACGAAAGTCTGAATCAAATCAGGAGTCAGGAAACAAGAAAAAATCCATTTCACGGGAATGATCAGTTAGTGAAGCATTATAATAGAGACAGAAAGAAATATAACTGACTTAAGTGTGGGATATGGTGGACCTACCACACTTGAGAAGGACGGCCCACCATGGAATCGACCTGGACTTTCTAAACGGCGTATGAGAAAGAGATCTCTGCTGAGTGAGTGTAAGATTGGTGTATGGAATACTAGAGGTATAAATTGCAAGATGAATGCGGTGATTGAAGAGATGAATAAGTATAGATTGGATGTGTTGTGCGTAAGTGAAACCAAAAGAAGGAAATTGGGATAGAAGAAGTGAATGGAACGCTGAATGTGTGGTCTGGAGTATTGGATAATGTGAGAGGACAGGCTAGTTAGTGTAGGTGTGATTTTAAGTGAAAAGATGAACAAGTTGATTCACTATAGCTGCATAAGTGAGAGAATTCTTTGGATTCATTTGAAAGTGAAACTTCAGAGAATAGTAATTGTTATAGTATGCTCCTTGTGACTCGGAACCTTGTGATAGGAAGGAAGATTTCTGGAATGAGCTAAAAGCTGTTTTGATCCAGTTTAGTGCTAAAGAGAAAGTTATAATGGCAGGGGATTTCAATGCTAAAGTTGGTGTGCTGACAATGTTCTGGGTAAGTTTAATGATCCTTGTGTGAATGATAATGGTGAAAGATTAATTGAATTCTGCATTAGAATTGTTATAGCCACAAGCATATCCACACATATACTTGGGAAAATTGTACTCTTGGTCAAAAGAGTGTGATAGATTTTGTTGTCTATGATCAGCGTCTGAAACACTTAGTTGACACTCGTGTGATGAGAGGTTTGGATGTTTGTTCAGATCATTACTTGGTAGTGTCACAAGTGAAACTGAATGTTGGTTGGAGGAATAGGAAGAGGCCCAGGATGGAAAGAATAAAGGTTTGAAGGCTCCCTGAAGATCATCAGCATTATTCTGCCATACTCGGAGAACGACTGAAGGAACTGAAGTCTTGTGAGAGGGATGTAGAAAAGAAGTGGGAATGTTTTAAGAACTGTGTGATCACTGCTGATGAAGAGGTCTGTGGCACCACAATAGTGGGTAACAATAGAGGTGGTGCTTGGTGGAATAGTGAGACTGAAGAGGCAGTAAAGAGAAAGAAGGAAACCTATTTAGGGATGTTGCAAGGTAGAGTTTCTGTGGATGAATATTGCTGTAAGAAGCGTGAAGCCGCTAAGCTGGTTAGCCAGAGTAAGGCAAAAGATAGGAAATAGAAGGTAGAAAGACATGAATTGGCTTTTGGAAAGATAGGAAGACTTTCTGGAAGTACACGAGGCTCAGGAAAAATAGAGGAAACAAAGTTGTAAGTTTTGTAAAGAATAGGATCGGGGAAATGATATGGGAGCCCAATGATAACTCATAGTGAAAGATGAGGTGAATACTTCTGTGAGTTATTAGATCAGGAAAGCAAAGGTGTTTTAGCGGTAGAAGCAGATGATGTCATAGTGAAGGATGGAAGCACAGGAGGGATCTCAAGAGAAGAGGTGTGTAAAGCTCTAAAATCTCTTCAAAATGGTAAGGCTCTGGGAGTTGATGGCATAACTGCCAAGATGGTGAAATATGGTAGTGACTGTAATTGACTGGTTAATTGAAATTTGCCAGTTGTGCTGGGAGTTAGGAATGGTCCCTCAGGATTGGAGGGATCCTATCATTGTTCTCTCATATAAGGGAAAAGGTGATCAGACTGACTGCAAGAACTATCGTAGTATTAGCCTACTCAGTGTGCCAGGGAAAGCGTTTGGTAAGGTCGTTATTGAAAAGGTATGGGGTTTTACATCAGAAAAAGTGTAGGATTCTCGGAGTGGTTTTATGCTTGGTAAAGGCTGCTCTAACCAAATTTTTTTCATTATGCATGATGATTGAAAAGCATCTGGCTATTGGTAAGAAAGTTTTTGCTGCCTTCATAGATTTAGAGAAAGCTTATGACATAGTAAATAGAACACTTTTGTGGAAGGTATTGAATGAATATGGTGTTACTGGGAATCTACTTAATAGGGTAAAAGCCATGTATGCTGGCAGTAGAGCTTGTGTAAGAGTGAATGGTGTTTTATCAAAATGGTTTTCTATTGGTGCAGGAGTCAGACAAGGGTGTGTAATGTCACCATGGCTGTTTAATATATTTATGGATGCGTGTGTGCGTGATGCCAAAATAGATAATACTGGTTTATGTGTTGGTGATATCTGTGTGTACAGATTGCTGTATGCTGATGACACAGTCCTGTTGGCAGAAAGCAAAAGTGAGTTGCAGAGTATGTTGTCCCGGATATATGAAGTTTGTATGAAATTCAAACTGTGTATAAATAAGGAAAAAACCAAGGTTATGGTTTTTGAGAGAGGAACTGGTAGTACTGAATGTAAAAAAAGTCTAAATGGCACAGTGATTGACCAGATGAATGAGTTTGTGTATTTGGGAAGTATGTTTGACAGAGAGAACAAATTGGATGGTGAAAGGCGAGTGAATTCTTCATTGAAAGTCATGGCTGCTTTGGGAGGTTTTCACAAGAATGATGGGTTATCAAGAGAGTCCCGCATGGCTGTGTATGAAAGCGTAATTGTTCTTACTCTGATGTATGGCAGTGAAACCTGGGTACTACAGAAGAAACATAGGAATAGTTTGTGTGCTGGAGAAATGCGTTACTTACGAGGGGTTTGTGGCAGGACATGTTCTGATTGTGTGAGGAATGAAGATATGCAGCAGTTGTGTAATGTGAAGCAAAATGTTGTTAGTAAGGTGGAGACTAATATGCTTTGGTGGTTTGGCCATGTTGAAAGAATTAGTTTTGAGAATCTTACTAAAAAAATCTTTTTAGCCCAAGTGGCAGGAAGGAAAGGCAGAAAAAGGCCAAGGAAGTCATGGGAGAATCAGATTCAGAAGTGTCTACATGAGAAAAAGATTATGAGTATGAAGTATAGAAGATCTTGTGTACGGCGTGTGATGGATGTCAGTGAAGCTCGAGCTGTATGTCAAGATCGCTGTAAATGGAGAAGTTTGATACGTCAACAGTAAGTAAAAATTATCTGATAGTTTGTATTTCTTTGTGGAGGTAACCTCTGAATCACAGAGAACAGCTTAGTGATATGTATGTATGTGAAGCATTTGCAACTCTTGAATTACATGCACAGAACTTGTAAATAATAGGATGAAACTTCCCAGAAATCCAGGTAAATAAAGGATGCTTATCTTTTTTTATGCGTTTAGCTGGTGCAGGTTGACTTCTGTCATCATCTTGTACTTCCGACTGGTCACAAGCAGTATGAATGTCACTCCCTGCTGATATTTCAATTACCGTATCATCAGAGTCATATTCATCGTCCAAAAAGTCGCCTTCAGAGTCGCTGTTGACTATAATAGTGTCCATTTTGTCATCCCATAACATCGCTCATTTACTTCTCCCCGCCATCTTTTTTGCTCTCAGTGACTCCCGGCAGGTATATATTTCAGTTGTCAATTGCAACTCTGAACTATAAATATTTTGTGGAAGTGCACAGTAGCTTTCCTTTAACCACTCTGCGTGTTACGTGCGACATTCAACTAGCGCTGCTGCTCCACATATATGTACGGGTTTGACAAACTGAACCCTGCTGAGAAACGTACATTTACGGGTTTGTTGCAATCGGCATATCAGTGCACACCATATAATTATATGTTTCACAGGGAAACTGATATGTAAGGGGTTGACACAGTGCAACGTACATTTACGGGTTGGACAACACCAGTGTATTAGTGCACCACGTGTAATTACGGGTCTGACAGTGAAAAGGTTAATATATTTATGGATGCATGCGTGATGCCAAAATAGAAAGTACTGGTTTGTGTCTTGGGAATTTCTGTGTGTACAGGTTAATGTATATAATTGACACAGTCTTATTGTCTTAGAGCAAAAGTGAGTTACTGAGTATGTTGCCCCAGGAAGAATGAAGCATGTATGAAATTCAAACTGAATATAAATAAGGGGAAAACTAAAGTCATGGTGTTTTAGTGAGTATGTTAATACTGAATGCAAGATCAGTCTAAATGGTCCAGAGTTAGAACAAGTGAATGAGTTTGTGTATTTTGGAAGCATGTTTGACAGAGAAAATCAACGAAAACCAATGAAATGGTGAAATTAGTAGGTGAGTGAATTTTCAGCTGTGAAAGCCAGCTACTTTAGGTGGATTTCATAGGACTGATGGATTCTTGAAAAGGTCCTGTATGAAAATGTAAGTGTCCCTACTCTGATGTACATTACTGAAACCTGGGTACTGCAGAAGAGAGGCAATATCGTAAAAGTACGATTATGTAATACAGGGATTACTAAGATGACATAAAAATTAGTTTTTGTCAAATTTCGGGTTGCACCTCAACTCGTCATTGAGGCTGACTCAAGATAGTAGGTGCTGCCACTCAAGTGGTAATACCAAGCCTTTATGTTTGTTAATTGTGGCACCTTTTCTTTCACTTTGTAGTTTTTCTTCCAATATTCGTTCCACACAGTGCTGTTGATGTGAGAAAAATTTTAAAGAGTCGCCAGTTAATCAAATGTCTGGTACAGGTTCGGTAATACCAAGCCTTTATGTTCTTTAATTGTGGCACCTCTTCTTTCAATTTGTAGACAAAATTTTAAAAAATTTCACTCCCATTAAACAAAAAGAGAATAATGTTCTGCTACACGAAGGAGTGGTCTACAATGTACCTGCAATTGTGGCAACACATATGTAGGAGAAACTGGGAGACAACTTCACACCCATGTGGCTGAACATAAAGCTGCTGTTAGGAACGTTTCCAATGAGGCAGGCCTTGACAAACACATACAGAATACTGGACATTGGATTAACTGAGACTCTTAAAAAATTCTCTCACATCAACAGCACTGTGTAAAACAGAAATTGGAAGAAAGTCCACAAATTGAAAAAGAAGAGGTGCCACGATTAACAAACATACGAAGGCTTGGTATTATGGCTTGAGTGGCAGCCCCTAGCATCTTGAGTCAGTCCCATCAACGGGTTGGTGTGCAACCCAAAAGTTTGACAAAAAGTAATTTTTGTGTTATCCTAGTAACCCCGTGTTACATAAATGTACTTTTAAGATAGTTCATCCCTAGGATTTTGCCATGACTTCATTAATACACAGAAGAGATGATAGTCATATTGTGTGTTGGAGAGATGTATGTTACTTGTGAAGTGTGCATGGCAAGATTGGTTCTGATCATGTGCAGTGAAGATGTGTTGCAGATATGTAATGTGAAGCATGATGTTGTTAGTATGGTGGAAACAAATATTTTGATGTGGTTTGGCCATGCTGAAGTAACGAATGATCCATGTGTTTGAGAAGCTAAAACAGTACACTTTCTATGTCTTGGAGGAAGATTTCATTTTTGAATTATGTAAACTCTCTCATAAATGTAGAAAAGATTCAAATTAATAATTAGTTTTTGAAAAGTTGTTTTTTAAATTTGTGTTTCAGAAAGCTTAAAGGACTTCTTTTTGCAGTGAAATATTTCATTAAAGTACTGTAATCCTTTGGCTATCACTAAAAGTTAGTCACTGCGGTGAGCCAGAACTTTAGCATTTTCTTATTTTCTTGTAGAACGGAAAACTTCATCTTTACCAACCTTAATTGCAGCAGATACATTATGTTGTCAAAAGTATTGGGGCATCTGAGAAATACAAATACTAAAATGTTCCACTTTTAATCAGGTATAGGTTCGCCTGTGGCATCATAGCATTTAGTCTGCTCACTGTTAATGAATTAAATAAGCCTCTAGTCTTCTCCCAGGCTTATCATGTGCTGTGTTTACCTTCAAGGACAGTTCCTTACATTTCATTCCAGTTCTTCCCATAAATGCTTATTACAGTATATAGATTCAATCTCAGAGCTAAGCTAGTCCATTAGAGCCACAACGTTATCCTCAATCCCAAGCTTAACCATGGTAGATTTTGCTTTGTGGTAGGACTACTGTCTCTCTGTAGCATACATGGCCCTTCACCACAGAATTCAGTAAGCATTGAAAGTGCAAAGCTGTTGAGGTGAACTTAGTTCAGGGTACTATTGATAAAAACCAGAGGACAAAAGCACCTCTACGTAATCACAATTTTCACAGCTGTTTTTTTTTAGTTGGGACACTATTGCATTATTTTGTGGGTGTCAACAGATACTAGCTCTGTAATATGATGAAAATGTTCTGTAGTGAGGTGATCATCCCAAAGTACATGTTTCCATTTCTTTATTCACTTTGCAACATATACTGAGCTTAAATTACCATGATCAGGGATTGTATTAAGCATGCCAATGGAAATTTAGTTTGAATTTCTGCACGACAGTGTTGCAACTTCTTTGAGAAATGACTTGACAACATACACCGATGCGCCATTCCATTATGACCACCCCCCAGCCTAGAAAAATGAGCGCACCTGGAGACTGAATGGTGGTGCAGATGAAGTTCACAAAGTAGTATATATACAACCAGAGAACTAGCTTTCGGTTAGTAGAGTGTTCATAGTCAGAATGGGAAAAGCTGCCAATTTATCAGAGTTTGATAAAGGACAAATTGTGATGGCACAGCGTCTCTGAACTGGCATGACATTTGGGTTGTTCACGTGCTGCTGAAGTGACAACGCATCAAAAGTGATGCACAGGTGGCCAAACGACGAACTGTTGTCCATCTGTGTGTCGTCCGCAGCTCATTGATGCCCAAGGAGAGCGGAGGCTGTTGCGTATTGTTCACTGTGGCCCTCGGGGCCACAGTGAACAATACGCAAAATCTCCCGCTGCTACAGCAGTAGTGATCAGGGCAGGGCAATGTGCCACAGCATGCAGTTCATTGCAGCCTTCTGCACATGGGCCTGCATAGCCGAAGACCCAGCTGAATCCCTATGCTCACTGCACATCATCACCAACAACGCATGAAATTGGCCCAAGATCATCAAGATTGGACTGTGGATGATTGGAAGAAAGTGGCCTAGTCTGACGAATCAAGATTCTTGGTGCATCACATAGATGGCAGAGTGCAGATACGCCGATTACCAAAGGAGGCTATGGCACTTGGATGCACTGTTGGGTGGAAACAGGTGGTGGCGGCGGTCTGCTGTGGGCAATATTTTTGGGACACTTTAGGCCCCATTATCCTAATAGCAGAATCCCTGACAGCTGTCAGGTATCTAAACATCCTTGCGAACCAAGTTCACCCATTCATGGCAACTGTGTTCCCTGCTGGTGATGGCCATTACCAATAGGATAATGCGTCATGCCACACTGCCAGAATCGTCAAGGAGTGGTTCGTGAACCATGCTGGTGACTTTCTGATAATGCCCTGTCCTCCAAATTCACTTGACATGAACCCAATCGAATATTTGTGGTCTGATTTGGAAAAGCGGGTTCACGCTCCGCCCTGAAATGTACGGTAACTGGAGGACCTGCTGTTGACATTATGGTACCAGATAGCCCAGGATACCTATCGCCACCTCATCGAATCGATGCCTCGCTAAGTGGCAGCTGTTTTGCGGGCTATAGGGGGTCCTACAGCTTATTAGGTAGGTGGTCATAAATAATGTATTGGCTTATCGGTGTATGCTACATCCTCACACCTGTTTTTACACTGATGTCCAAAATTAAAGTGCAGAAGGCCATAGCAGGCAAATAATCAAAGGCACTCAGTGAAATGCTACAATGTTCACAGGACATATGCAGATTGACACAAAAAACAAATGCCTTCAATGAAATTTGCATATCAGTAAGCAGCAAACTGCTGTCCAATATGTAAACTGAGTTACTTATTTGAAGCCGATGGGGGAACAGCAGTGGCATTTCTCTTTGACAGTGCAGTAAGAAGCGTTCCGGTGGCTGCAAATGCTTTTGTGATGTCTCATGCACTTGTATCTGATGCTGCACAGAGATGATTGATAGAATGACTAGAAGTAGTCCAGTCTCAAGCCCAGGTTGCCCCGCACGGGGATAACTGGTTTTCCAGTTATTTGGGGAGCGGCGCCCCCACGGCCCGAGCTAACCTTGTGACGGTTTCTATTGCCTCTGCGGCTTTGACGATTGCATCACCGCAGGGACAGCTGTTCATCCAGCTGATGGGGGTGGCGTCCCCACGGCCCGAGCCAATTTTCTCTTATTGTTTTACTTTTTCGTCTTCAGTTCATATATTGACATGTACCCGCCTCAGTTGTAGGCTGCTGAGGTTGTGATGAGGCGCCAGCTCCGGGTTTTGTTCCTCGTTCTCTTCCCTGTCTTTTCTCTTTTATGTTAGATTTTCTGTTTTTCCGGAGCTGGTTAGCTTAGACCTACCTGCATGTTTGCCGTGTGCGGTGACCCGTACAGGTGGAAATGAGGATGCTGGAGGCTGAGGTATTTGGGGGCCGGGTTGTAGTGTCTCCAGATGCCAACACTCCTCTTTGCCCTCTGCTTCACCCTAAACGGGAGGCTGGGAGCTAACCCACTCCTGGTCAGGAAGTCTGTGGCCGAGTTGCGTCCGGACTTCTAGCGGCTTGTCGTTCTGTTCGGCTGGGTGAGTTGGGGGGTAGGGTGGGCATGCCAAAGGGGTGTTCTCCGGGCACGGGAAAGTCTGGGTGCACGCTGAGCGTGTGTCTGCCCTACCAACTTGCTATATCCGCTGACTATCCCTAGAGCCGTGTCCTGCGTCCTCTTGGGCTTGCGGACCTCCGGTTCTCCCTCGTTGGGCTCGGTAGTGGGTGGGGAGGTTGGCGGACGAATCTTTTTCTCCCTCATGGCAACACAAAGTGTTTCCCATGCTGTAAATTTGAAGCGCCGTGTGGAGGAAGGGACACCCTCCTCCACTAAGAAACTTCTAAATACAAACTGCAATGCTCTGTTTCTTCTGATTCACTCAGTTGATCCGGCTCAGTCTCTCAGTTCGAAGAGTCCTTTCTGGATTAATAAGGCTCTTCAGGCCGTTGCGGGCTCTCCAAAGAGTGTTAAGAAGCTCCCGTCAGGGGATCTTCTTGTGGAGACATCTCATCCACGTCACAGTGCCACCCTGCTGGAGACGACCGTTCTGCTGGACATTCCTGTGCAGATCTCACCCCATGGATACCTCAATTCCTCTCGCGGTGTGGTCAACTCCCGCGACCTGCTCGAATGCAGTGATGAGGAATTGTTGGTTGAACTTGGGGACCAACATGTCACTGGGGTTCGGCTTATCCTTTTCAGGCGGGATGGGAAGTCTATTCCCTCCCGGAACATCGTCCTGACCTTTGACTCACCTACCCTGCCAACTTCCATCAAGGCGGGGTACTTGCGTCTCGATGTTCGGCCCTACATCCCGAACCCCCTGAGATGTTTCAAGTACCAGCATTACGGTCACTCCCAGCAGTCTTGCCGTAATGTAGCAAAGTGTGGGCGCTGTGGTTCAACTGAACACTCTTTGGCGGACTGCTCCGCTGAGGTGGATCACTGTGTGAATTGTGAGGGTTCCCACTCCGCGTCTTCTAAGCAGTGTCCCAAGTGGATCGAGGAGCAGGCTATCCAGCGCTTGAAGACCACTGAACATCTGTCCTACCCTGAGGCCAGGCGGCGGATTGCTCCTCTTCCTTCCGGCCGACGCTCCTATGCCTCGGTTGTGGTGCAGAAGGCTACTGTTGCGGTTCAGACTGAGGCGACCATCCCGGCGCGTTGTCCTTATGATTTTGAGGACATCGTCGCTGCTGGAATGGAAGCACTGCAGTCTCGCCGCATTGCATCCAAGGCGACATCTACATCGTCGCCTAAACCTTCTTCGCCGAAAACATCTACCAGCACAGGGACCCAGGGCACTGCAAGGAAGAAGCCAGAAAAGGTGAAACCCGGCTCATCATCCCCGAAACAGAGCAAGCAAAAACAGCCTCTCAACACAGGGGGTAAACACAGCCCTGTGTTACCTCCAGACACTGCCGATGGGTTGGAGGTGATGGACGACACTGAGACCTTCTAGTCGTCTGTCTTTTCCTTTCTTTCATTTCGTTTTTCATTCTGGCCACGCTCATTCAGTGGAATTGCCGAGGTTTGCGTTCACGCATTGACGATTTAAAGGGCTTACTGTCTTCGCACACACCTGTGTGCGTGTGTCTCCAGGGAGACAAAGCTTCGCATGACGGACACTCCTTCGCTGCGGAGACATTCTTTTTCCGCAAAGATCACCAGGACGGCGTAATTGCCTGCGGGGGAGTGGCCGTCGTTGTTCCTCATGGTGTCCCTGTCACTGCGGTTGCCCTTCGGACGACTTTGCAGGCGGTGGCAGTGCGACTATCTGTGAACACTCTGCTCACGGTGTGTTCCATCTACATACCACCAACTGCAGCTGTAAGCCTTTCGGATCTGGAAGATTTAGTTGACCAGCTGCCGCCTCCTTTCTTCATCTTAGGAGATTTCGATGCACACAGTCCGTTGTGGGGTTCTGCCACTCGTGACTCCAGGGGCCGTGTTGTTGAGTCCCTTCTCTCCAACACGTCCCTCTGTCTCCACAACACCGGGGCAGTCACTTACTTTCATGAACCCACCCGCTCGTACTCAGCCATTGATCTGTCCTTGAGTTCGCCATCCTTCTATCCTGACTGGTCCTGGAGCGTGTCTGATGATCCTCTTGGCAGTGATCACTTTCCCATCTTTCTCCGTCTAGCAGGTGCCGGGTACCGTCATCCTACTCGCCCTGCTAGATGGGCTATCGATCGCGCCAAGTGGGACTCATTCACGGCTTCAGCGACCATTACTCCAGCCATGGTGACCTCGGGTACGATCGATGAAGCTGTTGCGGCGGTTACGGATTGTATTGTGCAAGCGGCAGACTTTACCATCCCTAAGTCTTCGACTAATCTTCCACGTTGTCCGCGACCTTGGTGGAATTCCACTTGCAAGGCAGCTCGTCAGGCCCAACATCGGGCTTGGGGTAGGTTTCGTCGGTACCCCACCGACGCGAACCTACTTGCTTTCAAGAGAGCCAAATCTTACGCGCGTTTGGTACGTCGTCGTAGCCAACGGGAATCTTGGATACGATACGTATCCGGGATTAACACCACTACCAGCTCTAAAATCGTTTGGGACAGGATCCGCAAGATTCGGGGTAAGTACGCTTCTGGGGTAATCTCCATTCTTGAAAGTGGTGGAGGACCGGTTGCTGACGCTCAGGGTATTGCTGACTGTCTGGGCGCCGCATTTTCTTCGGTGTCCAGCAGCCGCAATTACGCTGCTTCGTTCCGGCAGGTACAGCCGCGGCTTGAACGGTCCAAGGTTTCCTTTGGACCGTTTTCCGCTGCCGATTATAACAGCCCGCTAACTGCCGTCGAACTGAAGATTGCCCTGAATCGGTCCGGCCGAACATCTGTCGGACCGGATAACATCCATTATGAAATGCTGAAGCACCTTTCTCCGTCCTCTCTTGAATGTCTGCTGGTCCTGTTTAACAGGATCTGGCACGAGCGTGACTTTCCCGAATCTTGGCGCTCTGCCATTGTCGTTCCTGTTCTCAAACCTGGTAAGGATCCCGCTAACCCGTTGAACTACCGACCAATTGCTATGACGAGCTGCCTCTGCAAAGTTCTAGAGCGCATCATCAATTTTCGTTTAGTTTTTTTATTTGGAATCACGTCACCTTCTTTCACCTCATCAGAGTGGATTTCGGAAATTCCGATCCACCTCAGATCATCATCTACGCCTTGAGACATCTGTCAGAGAGGCGTTTGTCCGGCGTCAGCACATGGTCTCCGTGGTCTTCGATATGGAGAAAGCTTACGACCGCACCTGGAGATACGGCATTCTCCGTGATCTGCACGAGTGCGGATTGCGGGGAAACCTACCATCTTTCATCGCCGGATTTCTCCAGGACCGGAGTTTCCGTGTGCGCGTCGGGTCGACCTTCTCTGCGTTATACCCACAAGAGCAGGGTGTCCCTCAAGGCTCCATTCTTTCTGTGACATTGTTCATCCTTCGTGTTAATCATCTTTTCACCCTACTTCCTCCGACGGTCTGTGGCACCATGTACGTGGATGATCTGCAGATCTCTTGCGCATCTGTCAACATGCGCACTATTGAGCGGCAGCTGCAGACGGCCATTAATAAGATCTCTACCTGGGCCTCCCACAATGGATTTGGCTTCTCGACCCAGAAGACCGTTTGCGTGCATTTTTGCCGCAAACGGGGCCTTCACCCTGACCCCAGCCTCCGTCTGGGGTGTTCTACCATCCCTGTGGTGTCAGAAGTCAAGTTCCTTGGGCTAACATTTGACCGAGCACTCACCTTCCGACCTCACATCCAGTCTTTAAAGATGAAGTGCACGAAGTCATTGAGTATCCTGAAGGTCCTCTCTCGAACATCTTGGGGGGCTGACAGGTGCTCAATGCTTCGCATTTACCATTCTCTGATTCGGTCAAAGTTAGACTTCGGTTGCATAACGTACGGTTCGGCACGTCCTTCCGTGTTGCGGCCTCTGGATCCTGTCCATCACCAGGCTCTGCGGCTATGCACTGGTGCTTTCCGTACCTCTCCCGTGCATAGCCTGTATGTCGAGGCCCATGAACCGCCGTTGTGCATCCGACGTAAGCAGCTGTCTCTTCAATTCTTCACCAAATTGAAGTCTCTTCCTGATCATCCACTGCATGGATCTATTTTCCAACCGCAATGTGTCCGCCTATTCTCACACCGGCCTTCCTGTGTTCCGACGTTTGGGATTCGGTTGTCGACCTTAGTGCGCGATGCTGGTCTAGACTTGTCAAGGATTGGTTTGACCCGGTTCTACAATGAACCGCCTTAGCAGCCGGTTCAAGCAACGGCTGACCTTTCCCTTTGTGTGTGGCCAAAGTCTTCCACTCCTGCTCTGGTGTACCAGCAGCTCTTTGCCAAGAAACAGTCTCTCTTCCCGGATTTCGTGCCTGTCTTTACTGACGGGTCGAAATCCGGTGAGGTTGTTGGTTCCGCTTTCGTGTGTGGCGATGCCTCCCATGCTGAGAGGCTTCCGCCTGAATCTACTGTCTTTTCGGCAGAGATGCGTGCGGTACACCTCGTTTTGTGTCACATACGGTCTAGATCTCATTGTCGCGCTTTGATTTGCTCCGATTCCCAGTCCGTCATCCAAGTTTTATCTTCTCCAGAGGACACGGACTCACCTGTCATCCGTGATGTCCGTCGTCTTCTTGGAACTTTGGAGGGTGTTGGGTTCCTGGCCATGTTGGGATCTGGGGTAACGAGCTGGCAGATCTCTCTGCCAGGTCTGTTTCCTCCATGTCGCCAGCTCGGCTGCCACTGTCTTTCCGAGATTATCGGCCGTTGATCCGGAAATTTGTTATGGATGAGTGGCAGTCCCTGTGGTCTCAGCAGGGCAGCAATAAACTCTATGCCATCAAACCACAGATCGGTCTATGGAAGTCTAGTTTGCGGACGAACCGTCGTGAGAAAGTTGTTCTTGCACGTCTCCGCATTGGGCACTGTCGTTTTACTCACCGCTTTTTGCTGTGTGGCGAGAGTGTCCCGGTGTGTGAGACGTGCAACTGTCGTCTCACTGTCCTTCATGTTTTGTGTACTTGTGTTCGGTTTTGTGATCATCGTTTTCGTCATTTTCACTCTCATCTGTTGGACGAAGGAGCAGCTACGCTGCTAACCATTATTGGCGAAGCCTGCGACATGAAAGCAGTGTTTTCGTTTTTACACGATATTGACTTTTTTAAACTTATCTAGATTTTAACTTGTTCACTTTCATATTTCATTTTTACCGCATCAGCCTGTTTTTAACCTTGTGTACGTTTTTATTGCTTTAGTTTTGTTTTGATGTCTTTTGTTTTGGCGCTCTTTGGCCAACCATGGCCCTTGCGCCAGTAAAATCAATTAACCAACCAACCAACCAAGCCCAGGTTGCAAGGGAATTAAATATCCAACCCAGATTAGCTTTACAGTTATGGCAGCAATTCAACACCGCCAGTGGGGTGTCGTGGAGTTATGGCCAAGGTTGTCAAAGCCGTACGACACCTTGTGAGGACAGTTTTTTCATTTTAATTGCACAGCGTCATAGGTCCTATACAACCTGGCAATTAGCTTTGGAGCTTTTCTCTTCCACTGGGACTACAGTATCAAGACAAACAATATATCACAAGCTTAATGTGATTAGTTTTTATGCCAAGAGACCCTTGATTGGCTTATGTTACTCTAACAGCATCTCACAGGACAGCTTGCTTGAACTGGTGAAGGTTGCATCATTCCTGGAGCCCAGATGAGTGGTGATGTTCTTTTTACAGACTAGTCGAGATTTAGTCTACAAACAAGTTTTCATTGGCATTTCATCTGGAGGTAACCCATACTGACCTGCAAGCATCCACAAAGAAGTGCCTTCAGAGGTGGTCTACTCGTATGGGGGGGGGGTGCATTATGTTCAACTGCTACACCAATCCATGTGTTCACAGGAGGCAATGTGAATGCTGAGCACTGTAGGGACAAAATCTTAAAGCCTTATGTCAGACTTTTTTTGGTGAGCTGTTGGCCCTCAGTTCCTTTTAATGGATGATAATGCTACAGCACAGGGCTCAGCTTGTTAGTGATTTCCTACAGAGCAAGGACATTCAGTGTACAAAATGGGCATCCAGGTTGAAGACCTGAACCCTATAGAGCATGCCTGGGATGCTTCCCCGGGGACAATATGTAGCAACTCATCAGGCCTCTATCAGAACCCTTCCCAAGCTACGCGCTGCCTTCATCGAGGAATGTAATTCTTTGGCTCCAGAGTTCATCAACAACCTGGTACAGTAGAACCTCCATAATCAAAACTAATTGGGACTGGGGCTGGTTTGGAGTATCAATTTGTTCATATTATTGAACATCTATTTCTATAGTGTCAAAAATTATAAAAACGTTAATAACAGTACTTAAAGGGTTTAAGAAATAAAACTGCAAAGTACATAACAATAAAATGAACAGTTTAGTTTAATTACCCAAGAAAATAAAAACATTTCAGTACATAGACTCAAGTTATAGTTAAGATGTGTACCCTATGTTAAATTCAAAATGCTATTTACAGTAACTACGCAGTACTGTTTAAGTAAAAAAGTACGAACAGTGCCAAAAACTCTATACTTATAGTATGTACTATTTCATATAAGAAAGTTTAACGAAAAAAGTCACCAATCTTCTTATGCACCATTGGTTGAATAACGTTTTTTTCGGATAAGTCTTTTAAGTCTTTTCAACAATAAAAGTTGAGATGCACATTTTTCAGGTTGTTTTTCATACCATGACACTGCAGTATCAAAAGCATGAAAAGCATCTGTATGGGATGGTCCAGGGTCTTCATCATTGTTGTCATCGTCACTACTGTTTTTACTGTCATCGTCTGCCTCAGTAACGTTGTGTATGATCTTGTCGTCATTATAAATTTGGTATTCTTGTTCATTAACATCGCTGTCTAGCCATTAGTTAGCATCCTTTGCATTACAGTCCTCAAAGCCAGGGATAGATTGACACAGATCTGCAACTTCTTCAGCCACATTTTCAATTTCTCTAGTGTTGGCACCGTTTTCATTGTCTTCAATAACTTCCTTATGTCATAGCTTGTTCCATCCTTTTTTTAAATTGTTCTTGGTAAAAGTTTCCTATGAATCTACCAGCATGTAGCAACTGTCTTTCACATTTAATTTTTTTGAAAATGCAATAACACTGTCCTCGTTCCGTTCAGCCAGAAGTAAACGTCGAAGCACCTGCTTTCTGTACACTCGTTTACATTTTACGATAATGCTCTTGTCTAGTGGCTGAAGGAATTCCGTTACATTTGGGGGCAGAAACATAACCATGAAGTCGTTATCATCCTTATTTAGTTGGTCAACTGCAGGATATGTAGGTGCATTATCAATAATCAGTAAGACTTCACCAACTTTTCCCTCTTTTTTCCGGTATTCTTTTGCATTCGGAATAAAAATGTTTGAGTACCAGTCAAAAAAATATCCGATGTGAACCATGCATTCTTCTGCCCTTTTAAGTGATGGGAAGGCATTTTACATTTTCAAAACAACAGGGTTTCATGCTTTTACCAATCACCAATATTAGAAAACTGTGTTTACCACTTGCATTGCAACAAACCATAGCTGTAACTCTGTCTTTGCTGACTTTGTAGCCATGGGCTTTCTTTTCGCGGCGAGATGCAAGAGACTTTCTGGGGAGCGAACGCCAGTTTATAGCAGTCTCATCAGCATTGTACACATCGTCTCTAAAATACCCCTGAGTATTAACGTATTCAGCAAACTTTACTTTGAATTCCTCTGATGCAATAACATCGCCTGATAAACTCTCGACTTCAATTTGAAATTCTTTGATGCCGTGGCGCATTTTGACCTTTTGCAGCCAACGTCTGCTAGCTTTGAAGTCAGGGGAGCCATTTAATTTTTTGTTTAAGTGTAGAGCTTTTTCACAAATCAATGGGCCCGATATTGGTTCTCCCAAGCTTTGTCTTTGGGTGAACCACAAATATATGGCATCTTCAAGGGCTGTATTGTTAAGTGTATTTAAAAGTTTTCTTCATTTTTGGCCCTTCATCAGAATCCAGTTTAGAAGCATACTGCAATGTAGTTTCTCTTTTGTTTTTCAAATCACTTATTGTGGCCTTTCCTAAGCCATATATTCTGGCTAAAGAAGCTCCACTTCCCCTCCTTCTCAAGTCAATTTAAAATCTCTATTTTAGTCTGTATATTTAAAGTTGTACGTTTCCTTTTAAGAGACGTTGATGCCATCATATTTTACTCGCACACTGTTAAAGTACAGTATAAAAACACCACAACTCCACAAACACACACAGAAGCAGAATGCCGTACAGAAACACACTTCGAACAGCCAACAGAGCAACGTTCACCATGGCAGACAAAGCCTAACTGAGCGTGAGAGAGAGAAATACCATGCGGGGGGGGGGCTTGTGTGTCAGATGGCGAGCCTCCCCCTCTCTCTTTGTGAAAGTAGCCGCATAACCGGCGGGTTATTCCACTTGTTCCTGCTCCTTAATGCATAGCGCAGCAGCAGTGATTCTTCTTACTTGCTGCAATGTAACAGCGGTCTCTGTATGTTGTAAGTACGTACATATGTCAATGTAAGCATTTGGCACTTTCGGATTATGGAGGTTCTACTATATATATATCATTGCTGAGAGTTGTCTGTCCACATGAGGTGATCACGTTCCTTATTAAGACATTTTTAGTGTAAATTCTTACATCTTGGGGATATTTATAGATTTGACCCTGTATATGCAAAATACATTTTTATTACTCTTATGATTGTGTCTCTCATACCATACATCTCTACCTGCTGTTACATGTTTTACTTTTTATCCCTGAAAATACCATCTAGACTTCAATTTTGGACACCAGTATATGTAGTCTCTGACAGCTGAGATACTCGTACATGTTTCTGTTTGGTGTTCGGAGGCGATTTAGATTTTACTATATTGTTTCCATTGAACATGAATTTTGATATGGTGTGTTCTCTAAGAGAGTGACAGTATCTTACAGTGTAACCTTAAATCAGTTGAGTAGAATTTGAGAAGTATATGGAGTGAGGATAAATGTGAAGTCTTAAATCTATTATGATTTTAAGTCAAAATCCTAAAAAAAAATTTTGCAGTTCATTGTTAAAAGTGCTTGGACAATAGGGTGGGTCAAAAATAACAATGTTTTTGATTGAATAGTTGCAGTGTGGAAAAGTTGCCCCTATTATTAGCTAAAGATAATGTTACAATTTTCTAAAATCAGATAATATTCTCAGTTCGCACATGACGATTGAAATAACAGAAATTCCCAAAATTCATGCAATTTTTTTTTCTAAGAACCAAATAAATTACAATCGAATCACTATAGTGTGGAAAAGTGGCCTCTAGTAAAGCTAAATATAATGTTAAAAACATTTTTGAATTAAGACAATATTTTCCATTTGCGCATGACAATCAGAATTATCGAAATTCCACAAATTTAGACAATTTTTCAGTTTCAATTTTACTTTTATTTATTTCTTTTCTTTTTTGGGGAATCACTTTGAAAACAGCCTTATGTGAAAATTCAGGCATGGTACTGGCCCAGAGGACCACTAGAATTTGTATACCACTGGTTCATAAAAAATAGTAATAAATGACTATATTTGCACTTTTAAGGTATTAAACCCCTGCAAAGTGCGCATAATTTACATGCAATTCATAAATGAAATACTATTAAAAAGCTCCAATCACTTACTCTAAAGATCATGGTAAATTCCATCGACAACACACTTCCAGCACGTCAACTATCGTAACGTAGTTGGCCTTCAAAGGTTTACAGACATCTTGCTTAAGATTCCTTCTTCCGGGGATGAAACATCGTATTTTTTTTTTTAAGCCATATGAGATGTAACTGTAAGCTTGTCAATTCCATAAAAAACCACACATGCATACTACTCATTCATAAAATTCAGTTAAAAACTATGTACATATTTACACAACCTTACATTCCTAGGTGGTTAAACCTTTGTCAACTGTGAGTAAACTGCTCTTTCTGTTTCAAAACCCCTGCCACTCTCAATGCAAGTGTCACACTCATTCAGTTCAGCCCCTCACACACAATCCTCTAGCGCTTTCAACAGACTACTGTCGTCATCAGGAGGCAGGTGTGTCTCACCCGCCCACCACAGCTCAAGTGAGCAGAGCCATCGAGGCACGGGCCCCAGTCGCAATCTCAGAATCATTGTCTCTGGCGCCATCTATTGTCATTGCTGCTCTTTTTTTTTTTTCTTTCTAAGTTGTTGGCCCTAATAAAAATAAAACAACAACTTAGAAAGAAAAAGAGCAGCAATGATAATAGATGGCGCCAGAGACACAATGATTCAGAGATTCCGACTGGGGCCCGTGCCTCGATGGCTTTGCTCACTTGAGCTGTGGTGGGCGGGTGAGACACACCTGCCTCCTGATGACGACAGTAGTCTGTTGAAAGCGCTAGAGGATTGTGTGTGAGGGGCTGAACTGAATGAGTGTGACACTTGCATTGAGAGTGGCAGGGGTTTTGAAACAGAAAGAGCAGTTTGTTACTCACAGTTGACAAAGGTTTAACCACCTAGGAATGTAAGGTTGTGTAAATATGTACATAGTTTTTAATTGAATTGTATGAATGAGTAGTATGCATGTGTGGTTTTTTTATGGAATTGACAAGCTTATAATTACATCTCATATGGCTTAAATAAAAAAATAAATATGATGTTTCCTCCCCGGAAGAAGGAATCGTAAGCAAGATGTCTGTAAACCTTTTGAAGGCCAACTACATTACGATAGTTGTCGTGCTGGAAGTGTGTTGTCGATGGAATTTACCATGATCTTTTAGGGTAAGTGATTGGTGCTTTTTAATAGTATTTAATAATAAATGTTTAAAGCCATTTACAATATATGTAGGAAATAATGTATCATTTCAATGGAATTATCTCCAATATTTGTTTTTAAATGTATCATTAGTTTGCAGCCTAAATAAAAAAGAAAAGAAAACCATACAGCAAGGAAGGAAACAGAAATTCATTTTTTAACTTGTGACAAATTAGAAAACAACAACAACAAACAAAAAAAGAACTACTGGCCATTTGGGCCAGTAAAATCAATAGTTCAGTGGTCCAGTGGAAGTTTTACTGGCCAATGGCCAGCGTACCACTGGGTAATTCGAGAACACGGTAGCGTGTCTGAGTCAATTCGTGCGAATGGCGCTAAGATAAATTATTTTGCAAACGTGTTTCCACAAGGTTTTCTGAAAGGAAAATGAATAACTTACCTAGCGTTTCATCTACACATGTGTGTCCATGTGAATTATTTTCATGTGTGTATCTGCAATGTTTTCTGAAAAGGAAATGGATAATCATGAGCTCAACCGATTATAGCGCAGTGTTAGAATATCTTCTACTGGCCCAGAGGACCACTAGAATTTGCATACCAATAATCCATCAAAATGCCCACGGGTCCATAAAAAAGAAAAAAAAATGTTTAAAGACATTTTACAATATGTGTAAAAAATTATGTATCATTTCAATGGAATTATCTCCAATATTTGTTTTTAAACCTATCATTAGTTTGCAGCCTAAATTAAAAAGAAAAGTAAACCATACAGCAAGGTAAAAGAAACAAATTCATTTTTTAACTTGTGACAAATTAGAAAAAAACAAAAAAAAAACTACTGGTCATCCGGGCCAGTAAAATCAATGGTCCGGTGGAAGTTTTACTGTCCAATGGCCAGCGGACCACTGGGTAATACAAACACTGCTGAGAACCACAAACCTTGCTTATGCTTTTGTAACTTGTTGCACACATCGCTCTACGGCTTGTGTGTGACACAGAAATCTTATGTCCCAGTCAGGTACAGCTCCAGATTGTATAAGTGACAAAATAGTGTTTCCCTGAGGTCATATAAAAATGGTGGGGATGACAACTTGAGGCAATTGCAGCAGTTGCACTGTCAGATACTCCATAACAGTTATGAGTTAAAGCTGTAGCTCTTAACCGAATTCTCATCTGCCATGACAATGTTAAAGTTTAACTATTAGATGTGCTTGGTCGAGGGTAAAGATCTGAAAAATAATCTACTTCAGTTTGAGGTGATATTTTTCGTTCAGTGCACACAATAGGAGGTTGAAAACAATAACTTTTCCTCATGTCCTTGGGCACTGACTACAGTTGTAGTCTCTCCACTAGAAGGAAACTCAAGAGTTAGAAGTGGCAGTGTAGTGGAATTTACGTTCTTTCCTTGGTTTCCTCTTTTTAATTTTTTTTGGATTTCCTGTATATATACTGGTCCAATCTTTCCTATCCCGTGCTGTCTTTGGAGATACAGGAACTTCAGTTCAATTGAAGGGGCTTTTTTGATTTCTCACAGGTGCATGCGACTGATATTGGACAAATACTAGAGTCATGTTTTTTGTTACAACCGCAATCCAGTGTCATATAACACTTGCATGCAGCAACATCAAAAAGAGCCTTGGATTCTTTTTTAAGATTGTCAAGTTTGTTTTGAAAGTTTGGTTTGTTTTTGTGCCAGTTATAACACTTCTTCAGTTTGTAATATTTATCATGGTAGGCCTTAATAAACTGCACTATTCTATTCTCAGATACTGTAGGGATGCATGCTTTTTCAAATACAGATTTTATTTTGTTTGCCACTGCAATGGATGAAAAGTTAACATTCTTATTGTTACATTCCAATGCCAGCTTATATCTTTCTTCAGAACAGCACCGTATTACATCATGTGTTGGCAGTTTACTTGGAACAAGATCTCTTGGATGACCAAATAAAGGGCAAATAAATTTTTGTCTTGTTACATGTTTATATGCTGCTTCCATAATTGTAAAACACACAATTAAACTGTGATATTACAAGGTAAAGATAAGTACTTAAGTAGAGCCACTGAACTAAACTCAAACTGATTTGCACTGCTTGCGAACTAGGTTGTGACTGGCCGAAGGAACTGCGGGTTTTTCAAGGTCGCCACGTCTCAGCTGCAAGTGAGTGGAGAAAGGGAGGATTTGGTACTTAGAACAAATCTCTACAGATGTCTAAATTTGTGAAATTTCTGTAATTTTGATTGCCATGCATGTGAATGAAAAATATTGTCTTATTCAAAAAACTTTCTTACATTATATTTAGCTATACTAGAGGCCACTTTTTTGCACTATAGTGATTCGATTTGATTTATTTGGTACTTAGAAAAAATTATTAAAATTGCGTAAATTTTGGAAATTTCTATAATTTTGGTTATCACGTGCAAACGAAAAATATTGTCTGATTATTATTATTTTTTGTTTTGCGTTATCATTATCTTTAGCTATCCCAGGGATAACTTTTTTGCACTATAGCGATTCGATCAAAAACGTTTCGGTATTTTCGACCCACCCTATTGGAAAAGTATTTAAGATTTTAACTATCTGGGTGTAGTAATTGATGAGAAAGGAAAGTATGTTAAGGAACTAGACAAATAGAGCTTGCAAAGTAGGAAAGACAAGATCGTACTTTAACTTTATAAGACTTATTTTCTGAAAAGGTTGGCCAAAGAACAAAAATGGCTATTTGCAATGTAGCATACCTGCCAACTGCTATGGAATGTCTGTAGTTTCTACGGATTTAGTTGTCTGACTACAGAACTATGGATCTCGCTGTCGAAACTACGAATTCTACGAATTTTCATTTGTTTAATTTTTTTTTAAATTTTGCTATTGTTTAATGATATACATGAGATTCTTAAGCGAATTCATGGAATTCCGTGTTTTTTGTCATTTAGATCGTTCTCAGGATCAATGTGAAACTGAAGACAATTTGCGGGGGTGGAGACGGTATTTCGTGTTTCAAACCTTTTGAAAATGGTAGTTAAACGAAGTAAAAAAAATAACTAATCGTTATTTTTTTCTCCCAATGTTGCCTTTGTGTTCAGTTTTATTGTTAAATATGATTTTATTGCATAAATGTATTTCAACTTAAAACTGTAGGCAACAATTTGCAAAAACAGAGGTTAGACGTTGCAAAAAATTTCCTGTAATCTTCAGGCAGCAGATTCTTCCACGAAATCGGGGAATTCCGCCTTTTTCGTTATTATTTTGGTCACTTGCGAGATCAATGCAAAAGTGAACATATTTCGTCAGAGGACGGAATTCCATATTTACAAAAATTTCTAAAACTGAAGGTCGACGGAGTTCAGATTTTTTCAACAATCATATTTCTTTTATTATGATGTTGTTGCCTTTGCCCAGTGTTATTGTTAAATATGTTGAAGTGCATAAATATTTGTATTTCAGCTTGAAAAATTTCAAAAACCAGAAGTCGAACGGTGCAGAGCTCTCTCCCGTAGTAATCGCACCTCCCCCTCCCTGCGCGATGTTCCCACTCTCCTGCATTGTTAAATATTCCCCATCCCATAAGTTTTTGCATTTAAGCTTGATGGGGGGATTCTCGAAAATGGAAGTGACAAAGTTGAAAAATTTGTAAAAATTGATGTATGGTGTTCAAAAGTATTAATATTGTCAAAGTTACACCATTTTTCTAAAATAGTTAAAGCTTTCATGATAATTAACACAGCAATCGGACATCGCTGAATTGACCGCAATTACTGTTTCACACGTAATATCAATCACATCAGAAAACTTGAAAATTTCATTGCCACGGAGCGGGAATCAAGCCCTCATCTCTCGATTTCTGGTCGTACACCACCCAGGACAAGAAAGTTTCAAGTATCTTGAGTGTTAAGAGCATCAGAATATTCTCTGACTGCGTTCTTAAATTGTGCTGCCATCTAGCGTTTTTAAGTAAATCTCCAGTTGTTCAGGTATACAATGTGGAAGAAACATTCTTCTCATAATACGTGGCCAATAATACATCATGATAGTTAACACAGCAATCAGACATCGCTGAATTGACTGTAATTACTACTACCGATTTCCGGTCGAGCATGCTATCATCCATTACACCACCCAAGACAAGGAAGTTCCAGGGCGATGAAATTTTAAAGTTTTCTGATGTGATTGATATGTGCGAACAGTAATTAATTACAGTCAATTCAGTGATGTCCAATTGCTGTGTTAATTATCATGACATATTGGCCACGTATTATGAGAAGAATGTTTCTTCCACATTGTATAGTTAAAGCTTTGATATGATCATGCACCCAATGTCCTCAGGCTGAAAGTTGTTTCAGCATGACGGATGAAGTTATTATTAGAGGGCATAAAAAAGAAAGGAAAGAAAGCGTCAATGAAAAGATAGGGGGAGAAAGATATCAGCAGAAAGAAAAATTAAGCAATGGATGCTATGCAGGTGCAGAGTCAACAAAAGACAAACTGACAGTAGTCCACATTCTTGCTGTGTGTTTTAATTTTTCACCCAGTTAAAACATTCAGCTTTTTTTTTTTTTTCCTTCTTTGGTCTCGACATAAACTACAATTTTAGAGGCAGTATGACCATATGGTAAGTGGAGGTTCATGCACTGCGAGTTCACTTGCTTGGATTTCCTGTCTGCATCTGACTGATTTTTACTGATGGAAGTTTCGAACTTAAATCTCGCAATGTTAACTATTGTGCCCTCGCCAGGGGAATCAACTTTGTGTTTCGCACAAGTTAGTTTCATTAGTGTCCTTGTTTGTTGTAATGTTTTGTTGTGGCGCATATTTCTTTTTCACAAAGAGATACATAGTTTCGTAAAAAAGTGTATGTATGCCGTACAATAATACTGGTTACTGCTGACTGGTTCTTACCAATGTATACTGGTTACTGCTGACTGGCTCTTGCCAATGTTGGCAGGCAGAGATCACGTTAATGCCTGGACAGGCATATTTCATGCATCGAAAATGGAAATTACTTCCTGAAAAGAAATCAGGACGTATTTTTGTGCTCCAAAAATGATCCATCCCGATTTTAAAACTGAACTCTAGGCTTTTTTAAAAAATATATCATTATTATTAATTTTTTCCTGGGCTGTTCAGCACAGCAGTTGCTTCATCGAAAACTTAATTCCTCACTCGTTCCCTATCCCACCTCAGAGTCTTCTCGAATTTCGCATATCCCGTGCTGCAGGAAAACGTGACCCCAAAGGCCCAGGGAATGTACAGAAAAAATGCGTTATCACAACTTGGGAGGAGAAATTTCACTGACCTTGATCTCAGTCTTGCCATGCCCAGTACATATGCGGGGAAGCACAAATGAAATGGAGGAAAACGCAACATTTTTTTCGAGAGTTCCGAAGGTTTGTGGATAGCATTGCCAAAAAAGAAATAGCTGTTCTGCTACTAAAACAAGTTGGATGAGGGGCAGATTCCTGTTATTTACAACTTCAATATTTCTTATTGTACTTCGATGTTTTGGGAAAACCTCAAAATATGGGTAAGCATTGTATTGTGTAAGCAAATGAAAATTGCAGACAGTAAAAAGTATGAATGTTATCCTCTCATACTAAAACATCTAGAAATATCACAAATAGACCATCAGATAAATTCGCTTTGATCTTTTTCTGTTGTACTGTTAAATGAACTTCCTACCTTTTCTCCATTAAACAAAGATTATGGTATCTATGTGAATGACACCGCATTTTCTTGGTGTCTCATTTTTTTTCACCACTTTTGCTCGCGGGAACTGAAGCCACTTTTCTTCCTTGTTTTGTTTACAAGCCCTTGTACATTATGACAATCATAAACTAACCAAGTCCTATTTAAGATGAAACACATGGGATGGGAGTGTAGCAAAAGGGAGATAGGAAGTATTCTGATCTTTATTGTTTAGATGTGGCCTTTAAGAAGGAGTATTACTTAGGGGAAATTGAAAGAAAGTTTTGCCACAAAGGTAAGGATACATGTTTTTAACCTTAGGAATAATTTTAAATGTTGCCATAGTTATTAAAATAATTAAAATAACTGCATTCCACAGAACATATTATTTTAATTGTAATGTATATATATTTTTACAAGAATTAAAAAGAAAAAAAAGTTTTTTAGAAGTGAAAACTTTTATGGCAGTTGTTTGCAAATTGGAGGGGGGGCTACTTCTGGAAATCCCAAAATACTCCTTGAAAATCGTGTGCGAAGTATTTTTTTCCCTGTCCAAAAACTTACTGCGATCACTGTTGGCAGGCATGATGTAGTATTTAGGTATGCTACCCTTTTCCATGGCAGTTGCAACTGGGCTGAGTAGGTAATTAGGCTGTTATATATGGCTAAAACACACTATATTGACAAAAGTCACTGGAGACACCCCTTCAAAAGTGAACAAACGGATTTGCTGCGATGTTAAGATGCGCAGTACAGCTGCAAATGATACAAAAACAAGCCTGCAGCTGACCGCGATCATATCACACTGTGAGGTTGAGTGAAAATGTTGCGGCGGGAGAGAACTGACTTTGAGAAAGGAAAGATTGTTGGGTGTTATATTAGTGGGTTGTCCATAAGAGAAACCGAGAGGCATTTAAACATACCCAAGTCAACTGTTTTGGATGTATCGAAGCAATACATCCAAAACAGTTGATGGGGAAGACACATGGCATGCCTGAAGCAGCAAAACGTACCAGCAGACCAAAGAAAATCAGTGATAGAGGACGTCGAATCCTCGGGAGTGTCTTTACAGCTAATTGACGGAGTACTGCACAAGACCTCAGTGTACAGGTGAGTAAAAATGCTGGAACCTTGGTATGTACACGTATCATTCGCGGAGAACTTCATTCCATGGGTTACCACGGTCGTGCGGCTGCTCATAAGTCTTTCGTCTGCACTAGGGATGCTGCTCGTCGTTTAGCATGGTATAAAAAAATTATCGTGGACCTTAGATCAATGTAAATAGGTCCTATGGACTGATGAATCCAGATGCACGATCCATCAGTCTGATGGTCATGTGTGGGTATGGTGGCAGCCGGGGAATGCTATTTACCACAGTGTACTGTTCCTGCGGTCCAGTTTGAAGCTGGCAGTGTGCTCTTGTGGGGGTGTTTTTCGTGGTATGGTCCCGGCCCATTGGTTATCATGGACAAACCTATTAACCAGCACATCTGCCTCGATATTCTGGACAATTGTGCCCTACCAACTCTGTGGCATTACTATGAAACCGAGCCTTGTTGGTACCAGCAGGATAATGCACTTACCCATAAAGCAAGGACTGTTATGGCGTGGTTTGACTATAATTCCGTATCGTTGTGTGGACTGGCCAGCACAGAGCCTTTATCTTAATCCTATAGAGCACCTATGGGATGAATTAGAGTGCCGCATAAGAAGTTTACAACCAAGGCCTACTACTAAGTAACAGTTAGCGGCAGCATTATGTACTGAATGGAAGTGCATACCTATCGCTGTGTTCCAAAACCTTGTTGAAAGCATGTCTCGAAGAGTCGGTGCATTCATTAAGGCCAAAGGTGAACCAACACTGTGCTAATGTATGTCAATAAATGCTATGTCGTATTTCTCTTCTAGGTGTCCAGTGGCTTTTGTCAATATAGTGTATAAAATATCAGAGTGGGAGTCGGATATTGGGGTGGGGGGGGATGAATTCAATGGTGCAACTGTATTGGTTGCACTGATATTAGATCTGAGTAGGGTATTTCTTCTGTAGAAGACAAAGTCATAAAAGTATACTAGTCTGAGTTGGGTGTGTGTATCTTATATGAGAGGGGAGAGGTTTCTGCAGTAGGTGTTACATTATAAAGCAGCTGTTTGCATGCTCAGGGAAAGACTGAGAAAAAGATAAATTGATGATGCAGATTTGCCCGTTAGTGATGGAGGCTATTTGTTATGGGTAAAAAAATCGTAAGTGGAATGAGAGTGAAGGAGAAAGTTTGTAGGTGACATTAAATTTTTATTTTGTTAGCATTTCCTGTATTTATGTATGATGCCTCACTGACCTGAACACCTGACTTTTAAGTATACAGGCGTGATGAATAATGATTATGAATTTTCACGCTATGCAATGTTTTGCGAGGGATGTTGATGTAAATGTACTTGAGATGAATTAGAATAATTTTTCCCCCATTTGTCTTTGTTTTTATTAGTCTACATCTAAGTTTTGCTTGCTTGTTTACAGGAGGAAATTTTTGTGCGGGCTTTGATCTCCAACAGGTTGCAAAGGGCAATGCAGAACACTTGCCATCTTTCAATGGCCCAATGGTACAGTTTTTTGATTCTTATTTATTACAGTATATTTTGTGTCATGTACTAGAAATGATTAGCGTTTAAGGATGAAAGTCAGTAATACATTAATAACTTCATTGCATTTATACAGTTCACTTTTGTAAATACTGTAATTTTCAGAATTTTGTGTGGCTGATGCATATGTTTTCTCATTATTATTCCTTTTCATGACTATTTTATTCACGAGCTTTCAAGCCACAGAGTAAATTTGTGATAATATGACCACATAAAAATAAGGCCTGGTATCATTATTACCCTGTTTCATGAATTTTTCTTTTCTTTTTGTTCTTTCATTTCTTTCTCTCCTTACCATTAAGTCATGAAGTTCCATAATTCAGTACAGTAAAAATTATTTTCCGCTAATGAGAGTTCACTTGAGTAGATAAAACCTCAGACATGACATCACTGTTATCTTATTGATGATCAATGCTTTAATCCATTTTCTGTCATAATTCATAGTGCCTTATGGCATTGCATGTGGTACAGATCATGAAAGTCACAATGAAGTCAGAATTGGGGAAAAGCCATGAAAGTTATGAAAAAGTCAAGAATTTGGTGCTGAAGATCACTTATTAGTTTTTTCTCTCAAAAAAAGTGTGCAATGAAACAAAATGGAAGCTTACTTTTTGCCTATCAAGTGAATATTGCATCTGCTATTGTGTTCGGTACCAAAGCTGTATGCAAAGGAATTCGACGTGATTGAATTCAGATGACAATGCAGGCAGACGTGCCAACTCGCTGGGTTTAGGCCGGTAATGCCGGATTTTATTACACTTCCCGGAATTCCGGATTAGAAATTAATATTGCCGGATTCCATCATGATTACCGTAGCGTAAATTAAAAAGTAATGAGAAAAGTTTGAAGTTCTCCAAGGCATCGGAGAACTTCGTTGATTACCGTAGCGTAAATTAAAAAGTAAGGAGGGGAAAAGTTCGAAGTTCTCCGAGGCATCGGTTCATTAGCAGAAAAGCGACCTTTCCCTTCTGAGTCAGCATCGAGCAGTTTTGCTTTGCGTTGGCAGCGATGTTTACTCTTCTGTCTGTTAATGATCTCTGGCGCTGCAGGCACGGAGTAGGAGCGGACGTGGCCTTGGCGCGCACCGTACGTACTGACGCAGTTTTTTTATCGGAAGTGCGCAGTAGTGTTTTGGTTTGTTTTATGTACTTCGTCTGTCTTCACAGGAATTTCTGAGAACTTTTTTGTGCACGTGTTTAATCAAGCGATGGCTGGTAGAAGATATCGGCCTGTTTTTAAAAAGTATACGACAGATTATCCGCCAGATTATCCGTGTATAATCGAATCAAGGAAGCGCCAACAATTTTCCTTTTGCTTTTTTGTAGGTGTGAATTTTCCGTTGTCCACAAGGGCAAAGGATATATCGTTAATCACATTCGTACGCAAAAAAAAAAAAAACACGTGGACAATTCTAAGTGCGTGGAAAATAACAAAACATTAAATTTTGCTCGAGATAGTTCCTCTTCCGATGCCATTATCCATGCTGAGTGCTTGTTTACTTCATTCCTCGTGTAACATAACTTACCTTTAAGCTGTGCTGACCATGCAAGTGTGCTTTTTAAGAAAATATTCCCAGATAGTAACATTGGAAAAAAATATGCATGTGACAGGAAAAAAACATCGTGCGTTGTTGCCGAAATCTTAAAAAATAGACTTGCATACTTGCCAACTTTTACGGATTTCTGCATAATTTTACTGATTTACGGATAGGTCTTTTTTAACAGATTTTTTTAATATTTCAATTACTCAATCGAAATATTTCAACCCCCTGCAACCATCCACTTAAATTTTCTACCAGACCTTACGAGCGCTGTGTCACGCGATTATGTCATCTTTGACTCGCTGCTTTGTGACATCGTGCAGTAGCTCTTTCTTTCTCCACGGTAGTGCTCAAGTGATGTGCCGACCAAAGTTCGCCAAAATGCGTAATTGCACGTTTAGTACGTATCGAAATTTTACCAACACGTAAAAATACGCATCGGGACGGTACTTTGCCTTTCAGAAACGGAAGTAAACGAAATAAAGATTTTCTCCGTAATCATAATTTCTTTTTCCTGTGATGTTGTCTCTGTCCAGTATTGTTGTTATATATCGTTTCATTCCAAAAATATTTGTATTTCAGTTTAAACATGGAGGAAAAATTTCCGAAATCGGAAATTCGATGGCGAAAATGTTCCGCTGTAATCTTTAGGCATGAGAGTGCAACGGCTTCGAGGAATTTCTCCTTTTCTGTCTTAATTTGGGTTATCCTCCAGACAGATGCATAACTTAACAGAAATTTTTTAAATATTTTTTTTTTTGATTGGAGGTTTAACGACCACCGTGAGCGCAACTCAATGGGCTGTAAGCAGTCGCCCGTCCCTAATTATGGGTCACTGGTTCCAGGGAAGGCAGAGAGCTTTTGCCGTAAGACAAACGCAACATCCATGCCACACCGGGATTCAAACCCGGACCCCTTACGGACGAATGATCAGAGGCCATCGCTTAGACCACTGCGCCACCGGGGCGGCAATTTTTTTTTTTTTTTTTAACGGAAATTTTTTTTTTTACATTTTTTATATGCCTTAACGTAACATTAGTGCTTCAAATTATGTCCATTGATATTTCAAACATACGAAAGTAGGCTTGCAGGATTTTCATAGAAAATTGTAGGATTTTTCTCTTCTTAAGATTGGCAAGTCTGTGCAGGTAATTTTTGTTTTCATCATATTAGAAATGAATTGTACCAAAATCTCGGTTGCACAAACCTATAGTGAAAGGTGCATTGTCTTTGTCACCAGTTGTGATGTTGACTAGTTCATTACAGGCATCTTGAATCAACACTGCTTTGAGGGAACTTGCATCAAAGAATTATATTGCTGCAATAGAAGCTGGTGAAATTAAAAACAACAGCAACAAGAAAAATACATTTGTAAATCTGTGAAGAGACAGATATTGAGGAAAAGCTGAAATCCTTTGATTTGCATCGAAACAAGATGAACATATTCAGTGCTGCAAATGAATCTTGGCCACTAATAAAAATTTTCAAGATATTTACTATTTTTGATGGAAATGGATGGTAGAAAGAGGATTCTGTATAAATAGGGAGTGCTAGATAGAAAATTTGAATGGAAAGTTCATTCATCAGCAAAACTAACAGATACAATTCACAAAATGATTATGCTACGAAGATGGCAATAATTACATGGTATGGAATAGGCTCAGCCGGCTTCCCAGAGCATGTAGTACAAAAGTACTACTTTTATAGCATCATATTTTCTGTCAAAATGCTTGTAAATAAAAAACCTCTTTGTAGCTCTTTTGAACTTTGTACTGTGTTACATTTTTTATACTTTTCCAATACCAGTAGCTCTCTTGATAGATTTTTAAAAAAATAAAGTGTTGCAAAAGCCTTTTTTTAAGCCATCTATTATCTGCAGAACCTAAACTTGCAAACTGATATCGTGCGATTATTCAACAGAAATCGTGGTATTTATAACAAAAAAAAAAAAAAAAAAAAAAAAAAGGTTGGGTGCCAGTGCTTAATTTCTAAGAACCAAGCGACCTGTCACCCAATATTTTTCCAGTCTTGCGTTATGGTGTCAAGTGCAACCAGCAACATATTGAGGACATTTTGGAGGCTGAAGCTCTACTGTATCTGCAGATGGTCCCTGGCTCTATCCTTCAACAACACAACAATCATCTGCAGCACGTGGTGCAGAATGTGTTAGATCCTCTGGATGCGCAACAGGTGTTATTTTTATTATGTTAACGTATAAACGTAAAACATTTACTGTTCATCACATTCTTGGTATAAACGTAGCCCTCCGACGTGACCTTCAGCATATAATGTGCCATAAAAGTTATTCATATCGACACATATAATGCACCATAAAAGTTATTCATATTGACACAATAAACAGCACTCTCCGAATCACATACATACAAAGGAAGTGCCCTACCTACGATGTCTATGAATATGTCCAAAAATCATCCACAGCTAATGTCCCATGTAGGCCAAGTCAAATATTCTGCTGCCTTTGAACACTCGGGAATGCTGGTGGTGAAATCTTTTCCGTGCATGTGATAAGATATGCGGTCCTCCCACTGGACCAAGTCAAAATTAAAACAAAAGGCATCATAAACTACCATAAGGTAAAAGACTTAACAATAATAGAAGAAATCAAGAGTGAAATGAAGTAAAAGTAGATGGAAGGTCACAGCCGTTAAACCACATTTCACCAGACCAGTTTCAGCATGTTTCATGCTATCTTCAGTGGTACTCCCAACAGTGCTTCTTCATCATATGAAACGTGCACACATCAATACTGAACTCGTCAGGCATGGTGGCCACACCCTTCGTTATCTGAATGCAAAGTATTTTGGGATCATTAGAATACAACACCCATGGTGCCATCTATGGTGAGATCAAGGACTTATTTTTTTCTGGGTCATCAATTTTGTCATTCTGTACTTTCCTTTTTTTACTATAATAACGTTTCTTCATTTTCTCTTCGATTTCGATCAAATACTTCCAGGCGTATGGTAATACAACTGGTACATTACTGTTACAATTCCAATTTTTCGTTTTCTTGATTACAACAGCTTCTGAAATAAACTGCTGGTCATATTTTTTATGTGATGTTATTAATTTGATGTTTGACCAGTCTGGTAAATTATTTTCGGAACAATATTGCATCAGAGAAGTCTTCATCTCCCCTTTGCACCAATTTGGAATATGTTCATTCTACCTGCATTGTAATCGTCTTTTGGTGCTGCCTATATATGATTTCATTTGTACTCCCTCCTCGTTAACCGTCGGAAATAGAATATATACTGGAACTTTCCAGGACTGAAGTTTTATTGGCAGTCAGTGATTTCCCATTGTCAATTACAGTATCTGCCAACTTAATATTGGGATCAACACAATCCTTTGTAAGGATATAACTCACAGGTGGTAAGTATGAAAATTTTACAAAACCTTTATTTTTGGTTTCTATAATTGCTGGTTTCTTATTCTTCATTTTGTTCTTAATATTTGCATGAATTGATCTTACCAAGCGCCTATTATATCCAAACTCCTGGGTCATCGATTTAATCTCATTTACTTCAGCCTCTTTCAAAGAAGATACATTAATGGCTCTTCTAATGAAAAATAAAAAGGCTGCTGTTTTATACCTCCATGGATGTAAAGACCCAAAAGGAATGATCGCCGGGATATATGTACTTTCTTGTACACAGATGTCTTTATCTTTATGCAGTTCTTACTAATGTTACGAAATAAAGTGATATCTAGGAAGTTGAACTTGTTATCAATTTCTTTTTCTACAGTAACCTTTATAGTAGAATAATAACTATTGTACATCTATACATATATTAATTCTATGAGGTTTTTTACTGTAAGACCAGTTGTGAGAGAACGGCTGAATGTAAACATATGGTTGAGGTATCAAAATAAAAGTCTTACCATATAGACGTGCCACTCGAAGAGAAAAATGAAATTGGGGCAACAGTTCGGGCATTGTGGGGCAGCAAAGTTCCCATGTAAAGTCAATGGGAGAAGCGTGTGGTTGACTGACACGCTGTTGAAGTCGGAAGTATAGAGGGACTCAGGTAGTCCAAAGTCTCTTCAGAGAACTGTTGTGAAAAACAACACTAGCAGGAATTTGTTTGAAAGTTCTTATCGGAACAGCGAACACTCGAAGACCTGATTGCGTTGTGCCATTGGACTGTGTGATGTATATATACAATTTAACATTCATTTGATCCAGTTTATAAACGTAGGTAAGATGCTTCCCATTATGTAAAGATGTTAATAAATGTTTCATATGAGTTTATTCTTAAAAAAAAACATAAAAAAAACTTATCGTCGATTCCGACAGGTTTCATCTACCGGGAAAAAACAACTATTTGTCGATTCCGACGGGTTTCGTCTACCTGGTTTGAATCCCGGTGAGGCATAATTCGATCCAGTTTATTCACGTAGGTAAGACGTTTCCCATTACATAAAGATGTAAATAAACGTTTCATATGAGTTATTTTTTTTTTTTTGAAAAGAATAATTGTCGATTCCGACGGGTGTTCTACAGGAAACAATAGGATCAGTCACTCTCCATTTTTTTTGGCATCCACAGTAGTTTGACATTCATCAGTTTGAATATCAGTGCTGACAAAACAGTACCTCTGTAGTCTCTCTTCTTTTGCTCCCCTTTGTATTTATCCAGTAAGGTTTATGATTAATATTCATTATTCATATATCGGTTTATATATTTTCTTAGGGACCCACATGGATGTTTCCCAGTAAACCAGTTATTGCTGCAGTGAATGGATATGCTGTTGCTGGTGGCTTTGAATTAGCTTTGTGGTGCGATTTAAGAGTTATGGAAGACACGGCCATCATGGGTGTTTTTTGTAGGAGATTCGGTGAGTTTTTTCAAGGCTAATTTGGAATGAAATGATTCAGTTTCCAATGAACCTTATTTATTGTACCTCGAACATGTGAAAATATATTGTTGTGGTTGACAGGTATTTCGTAAATCTGTGTGGACCACTCTATTAATATTAATCCATATTTTAGCAGTTTTATCATATTAGTTGATTTTATTATGGTTACTGGGCACTGGCCATTCCTAGCTATTTGACCACAGTGAGGTTCCAAATGGGTAAAAGTAACAGCTAAGAGTGTGCAACACTCCTTAAAGAGATTATATCTCCATGTTCTCAGAATTATGTTTGAACCATCATTTTTAAAGGTTTTATAGAGTTGATTTCTCACTGCAGCCATACTGACACAATTAGTAGTTTAACCCATGTAGTGATTTGTAGTAGTATGTCTTAAACAGTTTAATTTCTAGCACAGAAAAAAGAAATGCAGTGATGGCCATGACACTGAAGTTGATCAAGTTTGTGTAGTATCACTTGGTAGGTCACATTTTTTTTAAACACTCCAGAAAAATCACAATGTTTGCTTATCTTTTTTACTTTGTTATGATTTGCCACATTTTTTGCATGTCATTTACGGTTACTTTTAGAGCTCCACTGTTGTGCTTTTTTTGTTGGAAATGTTAATGTAATATTGTTGGATAATTTTAAGTTATTTTCTCACCAAGTGAAATTACTAAACCTCAGCATGTGAAGATTGCATACTTCATAGAAAGGGCTATTTGCAATCTTTTCACCATGGCAACCATTCTTTAACATGTACGAGCTGCTAACTAACTTCAGATTTTTGACGCATACACCAGCTCATCGTGGGGTTGGTTGATCGAAGTAGTTTGCATAACTAACAGGCTGATACATACAAGTGGCCAGTTTTTCTTCATTGTGCAGAATTTATTCATGTTTCTTTACATTTCCACATTTAAAGAAATGTTGCCCTTGTAGCCAAAAAACAAGCTGAGCTCAATGTAGGAAAATCTCATGCAATATATGTTATGAGTAGAACAAACTACACTTGTGAAATGCACATATACACACAAAAAGCAAAAAAATGCCTAAACATCAGCCAAAGGTAGGTGCTGTCATGTAGTGTGGTGCAGATAAATGATAATCTTGTGGCTTAGCAAAGAGAGTCCATGTGCAGTCTTTACTGCCCCTTCTAACATAAAGTAACAATTTAGGGTGAACTTAGAAAAATGAAAAGAATCAACTTAGTGTTTCTGATGGAATTTTTTCAGAAGATACCAATTAATCATTAGGAAGAGTTAAGTGACTAATTTCTAATAAAATAATGCTAAGTGGAAGTAGTTCATCAGAAGATGGTGAAACTGGTGATGTTGACATGCATTTGATGTAAAGACTACAACATGGGACAAGGTACACCAATCCAGGTTTTGAACCCTCCCCCTCCAAGAAAAAGGATTTGAGGATAAAATTTCAGAAACATTTGCCATTGATGAACAAAAATCTGCACATTAACTCTGAAAATTTGTTCTTTACACTCTCCTGTGAATAATTCATCCCCACCCCCACCCCGGTAGCTGAGGTGAATATGGGATACTATCTGGCTTGCAGATATTTGAAAATACAAGTGAGAAAGTACTGTATTTAATTAACGCTGGTAATAAACACAGTACGTCCCTGCACAGCTCTAAACACAAAGAACAATTCATTGTAGGTCATTCTGAAATATATGGCAAGTAAATGGTTAAAAATCTGTAATATATATGGGCATAGCCATTGATTTGCTCAGTTGTGTGTATTCAGTTGGTTTGTGTAAGCTGACTTCTTTTGAGAGAACTAACTGCCCATGAATGTCCTAAGACTATGAGAAGTTGCCAATCTGTAGGTAAAGGCTACTTATTCTAGGAAAAGGACAGAAACCAGTACCATATAGAACAAGCATGAGTCTGACTTGGAAGATTAGCCAGAAGTCAGTCTTTGATCATTCAGCCAACAGAAGGGTCTGGGAAATATTAATAAATGCGCTATTTATTGCTGTAACCTGTGTTCATGCAGCACACATACCTGCCAATTGCTCTGGAATATTCAGATTATCCTGGATGTATGTAGCCACTTCGTGTTCGTAGTTTGCTCCAGAAAAAACTAAATTTTTATTTCATTACCCATTTTCCCTCAAACAACGACTGTGGCCAGAAATGTACTGTGCTAAAAGTACAGTTGGTGAAAAAATTTCATCTTTATAATGCATTTTAAAGAATTTTACTGTAATATTTATGTGCCAGTATGACGCTGTGAACAGGAACTGTGGCAGACCTAACACAATGCTGCGGTGATGATATCAAGCTTTGCTCCGTTGAAACGAAGGTTTGTTGCGGCAGCCAATTCACGGGTGGAAGACTACAGGAGGAACCAGTTACAATGTTGCCAGGAGAGCGATCCATTTTGTAGTTCTACGCTACAGAATATAGTTCTTCAATTTTTTCTCACTGATTTTTAAAGCACCTGCTGACAATTTCGTCATTGTTTCGCATATGATTCCCTCACACCAAATATAAAGTTTGGAGATGCCTTTCTTGCTTGTACAGAAGAGTTAAAGTAGATCTCCAGTTCTCACCAACAGAAGTTAGATGGGAAATCGGAAGCTTCAAGTTTTGGTCCTGGTTTTAATGGCTTGGATGTTACGCCCCCTCGAGCTCAGAGGAAGGGTCGGAGATCACCGTCGTACTTAAGGGGGCAGGCAGGCAGAGAAACTATGGGGGGGGATGATCGCGTTGACTAATGAAGTGCATAGGATTGTCACCCCTCGTTCAGGTCGGTCGCTGGGAATTACCCATGCAGAGGTCTGGTCAGAGAGAGCTACGCTAACACACACTGCTTTGTGATTTAATTGTGAAAGGGTGTTAACAGAGTGTTTTTCACAATGTCAAAATGAGGGCATTCCCAAGTTTTTTAAAAAGAATATGAAACAGCATGGCTGGTGCTGGAAAAATAGTGTAAATCAGTCAATCATAGTGAGATTAATTGGTAGTGAGACACGTAACGCACAAAACATTAGAATAATTCTTGATGACCACATATCATGCTTCAGTTATGTAAAAATTACAAGTGTTGGGACGACATTTCGGTAGAGACTTCTACCTTCATCAGCCATGGAATGAAACACGTGGTATTAGCATCAGTTGTTGCCAGATTTCAAAATAGCTTTCCAAATGATAGGTATATTAGAAGGTGCGTCTCTATTGTAGGTGTTCGGAGTAAGGAAGATTTCAATGCTTTCACGGTACCTGAGGGCTTTCCGATTGCTGAACGGAGCGATGCGTTTAAAACATTTTGCTAATCGGGTATCGCGGACGTATCGCTGATGGTTAAATTGAAAGTGAGGTGGAAGAGTTACCTTTCTTAACATCAGCGATATGTTCCACCAATCGCAGGTTGATGCTTCGGTAAGTACTACCAATATAGTGGGTAATGCCTGTGGAAGTGGTGACAGGGATAGAGTAGACCCCTTATAACTTGCTCTAGGGGTTTATTGGGATCTCTGTATTTAAGGATAAGGTTAAGAAGATGTGGAATCAAGAATTATACAGTGGTGTCATCAAGAATTATGGAGTGGTCATCAAGAATTATTCTAATGTTTTGTGTGTTACGTGTCTCACTGCCAATTATTCTCACTATGATTCCTATAGTTAACGCAACTTCTAGGCAGATTTTTGACTGGAATGAAGATTGGATCGCTTTCCGTAAAGACCACATCAAAGTTGTTTCATTGTTATGCCAACTTCATTTCCTCATCAAGTGCAAGGGGTCCAGTGTTATCCCCAAAGCTTTTCAGGTGCATAAACCCACTTTTCATGGAAGATGCAAGAAAGTTCTGGACCGTACCACCATCAGCAGCCTCCTCTCTGCAGCTATCCGCGATCTCCGCACTTCCATCGTGACTTTGGAATTCAAGTGGTATACCAGGTACCAATTTGCCTCCTCTCTGCAGCTATCCGTGATCTCTGTGCTTCAATCGTGACTTTGGAATTCAAGTGGTATACCAGGTACCAATTTCTTTCTTTTGCCACCCATCTAGCATTACCGGACAATTTTATGATCTGAATTCATGAAACTATATCCAGGACTGACAATTGTGAAATCACAAGACTTGAAAACAAGTTTCAACACCTAGCCTCCACTCAAAAGAACACTTGTAGTTCGGCTGCCACGAAGGTTGCCGACGCCCACTCTACAAAGTATGTGAACCTGTCTTCTGTGCCTATTCCTGCTGAAATTGATAAACTGCTTGCAAATGAACCCAAATTTTCTTCTTCTGCTAATCCTAGCCTACCACATACCATTTCACTACTGGAAGCGGCGATCCAAAACACTGATCCCGCACATCAACCGATCCTTCATGCAAAATCGGCCATTTGCAATTTCCGAGGTTCAAACTCCAAGGCTCAAATACTCTTTTGCCTTTTTGAGGAGATTTAGAAACTTCACCCAATGCAATAATCTTGCTGTTTGTAAAGCTGACAAGGCTGGATGTCCTGTTTTCATCCATAAGAATTCTTTGGACAACAAAGTAGCTGACTTCCTGGAAAAAAACAATTGCGTAAGACTCAATGCAGAAAACACTGAGAAACTATGTAAAGCTGATGCTAAGCTTTCCAAAATATCTTCTCTGAAATCTTTCTTAGAAGACATCCCCACCCCCTCTCCCCCCTGCTTATTTACCGTACTCTCAGGAATTGAAAATACCTTTTCTCCAGCTGTCAATCTTGAAAGGCAGTTGGTCAAATGTTGCAATGCTCTAACAAAAAATCATCCTTACTCTGTTGTGTTGACCAAGGACTTCATCCAGACACTCCCTTCATTCATCAATCCTTAAGATTTCCTGCACACTTTTGATGTGTATTCATTATTTTCTTCTGTTCCTTTCTTTGATGCCTACATGCTCATGGTAAAAAAACTAATGGAGCACCAAGAACTTCCTGGGGACCTCATCAAAGAACTTTGACTGTTTTGATTCATTGGATAAGTATTCCTGTTTTGTATACAATGGTATCTACTACCAACAAAAACAAGGCATACCAATTGGCTCTCCTCTTTCCCCCTTACTTGCTGAAATTTATTTGCAGAATATTGAAATATTAATTGTTGCCCCCATCCCCCTTTGAACCCTCCATTTGGTTATGGTATGTTGATGACATCTTCATCATTTGGCTACACCAGAAACACTCTCTGTTTGAACTTATGTCCTCTATAACTTCCAAATTCCCTCATATAAGATGCTCGTTTCAAGAACAGGTAGACTACATTATTAGTTTTCTGGATGTTAACATAAACCTAGACTTCTCACTTGGTCTCTCTGTTTACAGGAAACCGTCTGCCACCCATAACATCATCCCTTACCATTCCTGCACCTTTGGTAAATACAAATTGGCTGCTTTAAAGGCATACACCCACAGAGCTAACCTTATTTGCAACAGCCCTTCTGCTCTTCAAAACGAATATCAGAACATCATCAGCCTTGGTAAATTGCATGGCTTTCCACCCGTCTTAGTACATAGGCTAATTAAGAAATTTGAATCATAGAATAGATCTACCAGTTTATTGCCTGAACTTTCCACCACTAATCAGTTTGTGGGCACTTTGCTTTTCAGCCTGGTCTTCACCCACAAAGGTTGCTCCATTTTAAAGTCTTTTGGCTACAGGATTGCTGTTAACCACCTTCACATCTTCTTAACCTTATCCTTAAAGACAGAGATCCCAATAAACCCCTAGAGTTACAAGGGGTCTACTCTATCCCTGTCACCACTTCCACAGGCATTACCCACTATATTGGTAGTACTTACCGAAGCATCAACCGGCGATTGGTGGAACATATCGTTGATGTTAAGAAAGGTAACCCTTCCACCTCACTTTCAATTTTAACCATCAGCGATACGTCCTCGATACCTGATTGGCAAACTGTTAAACGCATCGCTCCATGCAGCAATCGGAAAGCCCTCTGGTACCGTGAAAGCATTGAAATCTTCCTTACTCCTAACACCTGCGCCCTGCAATACAGATGCACCTTGTAATATACCTATCATTTGGAAAGCTATTTTGAAATCTGGCAACAACTGATGCTAATACCATGTGTTTCATTCCATTGCTGATGAAGGTAGAAGTCGTTACCGAAACATCGTCCCAACACTTGTAATTTTTACGTAACTTAAGCGTGATATGTGGTCATCAAGAATTATTCTAAAATCAGTCAATCACGGTTTTTTTTTCTATTTGCCACTCAAATTTCTACATTGCTCACTGAAGTAAAAATGATTGCAAGCTGCACGCCATCTTGGAAATGTAGAGACTCAAGCTAAACGTCCATGTTACCCTGCAGCAATGACTTGAAAGTTATTTGGGCGGAGGCTCTGTTTACCAAATTCTTAATTGAACATAACTGCTCGTTGTCAGTATCAGACCATGCCGGTTCGTTGTTTAAAAAGATGTTCCCGGACTTTGCTTTATCAACAGCCCAGGAGATTGGCAAAATATTGGCAAACAAGTTTTCACTAGCAACTGATGGCAACAATTCTGTTGCTGCTGATAAACTATTTCCAGTTGTTGTGACCTACTTTGATTCTTCATTAAGTAAGGTTGTTACCTGTTTATTATAGCTTCCAAACCTAAACGGTGACTCTACCTCTACCTGTGAAATTACTTTTAAGCTGTTAAACACGGAACTTTCAAAATATGAGGTTCCATGGACAAATTGTGTGGCACTTGGTGCTGATAATGCATCAGTAATGCTGGGAATTCATAAAGGCGTCAGTGCATTTATTAAGAAAGAAAATCTTAATGCTATATTACATGGTTCTGCATGCCATTTGATCCACTTAGTGGCAAAACATGCTTCAAAAGAATTAATAGGGGTTAATGTGGAAGATTTCTTTGTTGATGTTTTACTTCTATGTGAAAAAAGTACTAAAAGGCTTGAACTTTTAAAATTTTGCCAACAGGTTTGTGAATTAGAAGCACATAAAATTACTAAGTACAGCTCAACAAGGTGGCTGTCAATGGGCAGTGTTGTTGAAAGATATTTGGAGCAGTGGGATGCATTAGTACAGTTTTTTTTTGTGTGTGTGAAGAAGAAAAGGGTGAATCTTCAGTATTTTTGAAATTAAAAACAAAATTTTTAAAGCTCCACAGATGAAACTTTTATCTGCTTTTTTTGCAAATCAACCATGCCACTGTTCACCAAAGCTAACAACAACAATGATGCACCCATAATTCACAGATTTCAAAGAGAGCTGACATTATTTAATGAATTAGTATCAAGATTTATTAAGCCTTCTGCTGTGACTGCTGTAGCTTCTGTATTTATCATGGACTGGAAAGATCCAGAAAGAAGATGACCTTGTTATTGGAGGAAAAACACGACAGTGTATCGAAGATTAAAATTTGTCACAAATAGATTTGCACAATTTTTATTCTTTTGTTAGTACTATAGTAAGGCATGTATGTACATAAGTTTCCTTTGCAAAATGAGCTGTATAATCATTGTAAGATTGCTGACATTGTGCCAGGAAACTAAATTCTCCTCTGTGGATTTCTTTTTAAACTTGTTTTTGTTTTCTGATACAGAAAAAGATTTGGTTGAAGAACAGTTTGCCAAATTCCAAAGTGATCCTCTGACAGAAGAAATCTTAACTGCCGACAGAGTTGACATTGCTTGGAATTTAATGCCATGCATTGAAGATCGTAATGGGTCATTTAAATACACTGTTTTACCAAAATTAATGGCCACGGTTCTCCTTATACCTAACAGCAATGCCACACGTGAACGAGTGTTTAGCATGGTTAAGAAGAAACTAACTGATCTTCGATCCAGTTTATGTGTTTCAACTTTGGAATCTTTAATAATTAAGAAATGCAAAGCTCGTGCTGATCAGGCTTGCTTTAATGCAGATCTATTTGACACTGACTTACGCAAAGCAAAACAATCAACATATTTATCTTTGAAGTAAAGTTTGTTTCTTAATGTATCATATTTTTTGTCCAAACACTTGAGCTTTTATATTTATATTCTCAGATATGATGAATGTATATTACTAAGACAATAAGGAAAAATATACATTTTATATATTAAAAACCCCTTTGTAATTTAAAGGAACAGTAAACTTAAAAAAAAGTCCTCGAAAATACAAATTTTTGCTGTCATGTTATGCGGATGACGGGATGTGTTCGTTAGTCATCAAATGTCAGGAAGTTCTCTCCTTGTGTTACACGTGTCCTGTTCGTTAGTCATCAAACTTTCTGCTGCAATTTACACAACTCGAATGAATTTTAAGCAGTTTACGGATTTCGCTGAAACTCTTGGCTTACAACCACTCAGTAGCACAACTGTTTACAAAGTGGTAAAATTTTTAGTTGGGCCAATAATCGAGTTTACGTGGCACAGTATGAAAAAACAAATTACTGATTATTTAAAATTGTGCAATTCCGAAATTTAGGTGAGCCGAGATGGACAGTTTGATTCGCCAGGTTTTTGCACCAAATACTGCACATATTCCATTATGGATATTCGCAATGGAAATATTGTTTGTATTGTCATCCAAAAAGGTTTTTGACTGGGACTTAAAAAAGTATGCGTGTGATTTATTACTCTCAGGCCTCTATGAAGAAATAAAGATATCCATTTTTTTATCAGATAGACACAGAAGCCCACATGAAGAAAAAAATATCCCCAAATTTTTTCTGCATTCTTGCCCTCATGAAGAAAAAATATCCCCAAATTGATCATCAGTTTGATGCATGACACATGGCCAAAAGTTTGACTAATAATCTAAAAGCTGCTGAAAAGAAAGCTCCTCTACTAGAAGCATGGCGGTCCAGTATAACCAACCATTTATGGTGGTCAGCTCAAACGTGTAATGGAGATGCTGAACTGCTGGTAGAAAAATTTCTATCTCTGACTAACCTGCCATACAGTAATAACAGTTAGATAAACTGCCTTTCATCTAACTTATTTCTAGAGCTATATATGATATTCAACTATTGCAGTATTTTTATTTTCGTGGGGTGGGTGGGGGGGGGTTGTCATTAATGACTTTGCACTAAAAAAAACAATAAAATATACACTTAGTTCAATGAAAAATATCTTTATATACTCGTATATAGACAGCAGCTGACAAATCTTTAGTGACAATGGAAGTTAATTGAAATAGTCTGGGTCATTTCCAGGGCAACAAAGAAAACCTGAATATTGTTCATTAGAGTGGTCGTAGTGAGCGATGGGTTTGCCTCCTCGGGGCGCTCCGTGGTAACAATGGCACACACAACAGCAACTAGGGCCTCTGTGAATCTTGGAGAGGTGCAAGCTAGTTCTGTGTGACATTGGCGAAAAGACCCCAACTCACTGGGTTTTGTTCCGGAATCCTTAGGTTGAATGGCCAACTGGAACCTTCAGCTGTGGGCTAATCCCCCACACTGATGTACTTACCTGATTAAAAAGACAAAAAGAAATATTAAGAATGACTCAAGTGTGGGATATGGTGGACCTACCACACTTGAGAAGGACGGTCCACCACGGAATCGACCTGGACTTTCTAAACGGCGTATGAGAAAGCGATCTCGGCTGAGTGAATGTAAGATTGGTGTATGGAATACTAGTGGTATAAATGGCAAGATGAGTGAGGTGATTGAGGAGATGAATAAGTATAGACTGGATGTGCTGTGTGTAAGTGAAACCAAAAAGAAGGAAATTGGGGTAGAAGAAGTGAATGGCACGGTGAGTGTGTGGTCTGGAGTATTGGATAATATGAGAGGACAGGCTGGTGTAGGTGTGATTTTAAGTGAAAAGATGAAGAACAACTTGATTCACTATAGTTGCATAAGTGAGATAATTCTCTGGATTCGTTTGAAAGTGAAACTTCAGAGAATTGTAATCGTTGTAGTGTATGCTCCTTGTGACTCGGAACCTTCTGATAAGAAAGAAGATTTCTGGAATGAGCTAAAAGCTGTTTTGAGCCAGTTTGGTGCTAAAGAAAAAGTTATAATAGCAGGGGATTTCAATGCTAGAGTAGGTGTGCAGAATGCAATTTCTGACAATGTTCTGGGTAAGTTTAATGATCCTTGTGTGAATGATAATGGTGAAAGATTGATTGAACTCTGCATTGAGAATGATTTGTGTGTATCTAATACATTTTTCAACCACAAGTATATGCACACATATACTTGGGAAAATCATACTCTTGGGCAAAAGAGTGTGATAGATTTTGTTGCTTACGATCAGCGTTTGAAACACTTGGTTGTTGACACCCATGTAATGAGAGGTGCGGATGTTGGTTCTGATCATTACTTGGTAGTGTCACGAGTGAAACTTAATGTTGGTTGGAGGAAAAGGAATAGGAAGAGACCCAGGATAAAAAGAATAAAGGTTGATAGGCTCCTTAAAGATCATCAGCAGTATTCTGACTTACTCAGAGAACGACTGAAGGATCTGAAATCTTGTGAGAGGGATGTAGAAAAGAAGTGGGAATGTTTTAGGAACTGTGTTGTTACTGCTGCTAAAGAGGTCTGTGGCACCACAATAGTGGGTAACAAAGAGGTGATGCTTGGTGGAATAATGAGATTGATGAGGCTGTAAAGAAAAAGAAAAAAGCCTATTTGGGGATGTTACAAGGTAGAGTCTGTGGATGAATATCGCTGTAAGAAGCGTGAAGCTGCTAAGCTGGTTCGCCACAGTAAGGCAAAAGATAGGAAAGAGAAAGTGGAAAGGCATGAACTGGCTTTTTGGAAAGATAGAAAGTCCTTCTGAAAGTACACGAGACTCAGGAAAAATAGGGGAAACAAAGTTGTAAGTTGTGTGAAGAATGAGATTGGGGAAATGATATGGGAGCCCAATGAGTTAAGTGACAGATGGGGTGAATACTTCTGTGAGTTATTAGATCAGGAGAGCAAAAATGATTCTGAGACAGATGCAGATGATGTCACAATGAGGGATGAAAGCACAGGAGGGATCTCAAGAGAAGAAGTGTGTAAAGCTCTAAAATCTCTTCAGAATGGTAAGGCTCCAGGAGTTGATGGCATAACTGCAGAGATGTTGAAGTATGGTGGCGACTCTATAATTGACTGGTTAACTGAAATTTGCCAGTTGTGCTGGGAGTTAGGAATGGTCCCTCGGGATTGGAAGGATGCTATCATTGTTCCCTTGTATAAGGGCAAAGGTGATCAGACTGAATGCAAGAACTATCGTGGTATTAGCCTACTGAGTGTGCCAGGGAAAGTGTTTGGTAAGGTTGTTATTGAAAAAGTACGAGGTCTTACATCATTGAAAGTGTGGGATGTTCAGAGTGGTTTTATGCCTGGTAAAGGCTGCACTAACCAGATTTTTGCATTACGCATGATGATTGAAAAGTATCTGGCTGTTGGAAAGAAAGTTTTCACTGCCTTCATAGATTTAGAGAAAGCTTACGACTGAGTCAATAGGACACTTTTGTGGAAGGTATTGAATGAATATGGTGTTACTGGGAATCTACTTAATAGTGTAAAAGCCATGTATGCTGGTAGTAGAGCTTGTGTACGAGTGAATGGTGTTTTATCAAAATGGTTTTCCATTGGTGCAGGAGTTAGACAAGGTTGTGTAATGTCACCATGGCTGTTTAATATATTTATGGACGCATGCATGCGTGAGGCCAAAATAGATAATAGTGGCTTATGTCTTGGTGATGTCCGTGTGTGCAGATTGCTGTATGCTGATGACACTGTCCTGTTGGCAGAGAGCAAAAGTGAGTTGCAGAGTATGTTGACTCGGATGCACGAAGTTTGCATGAAATTCAAACTGAGTATAAATAAAGGAAAAACCAAAGTTATGGTGTTTGAGAGAGGAATGGGTAGCACTGAATGTAATGTAAGTATAAATGGCACTGTGATTGACCAGGTGAGTGAGTTTGTGTATTTAGGAAGCATGTTTGACAGAGAGAACAAGTTGGATGGTGAAATCAGTAGGCGGGTGAATTCTTCTTTGAAAGTCATAGCTGCTCTGGGAGGTTTTCACAGGAATGATGGGTTCTCTAGAGAGTCCCGCATGGCTGTGTATGAAACAGTAATTGTTCCTACTCTTGATGTATGGCAGTGAAACCTGGGTACTGCAGAAGAAACATAGGAGTCGTTTGTGTGCTGGAGAAATGCGTTACTTACGTGGTGTTTGTGGCTAGACACGATCTGATTGTGTGAGAAATGAAGATGTATTGCAGTTGTGTGATGTAAAGCAAAATGTTGTTAGCAAGGTGGAGACCAATATGCTTCGGTGGTTTGGCCATGTTGAAAGAATGAGTGATGAAATGCTTACTAAGAAAATATTTTCAGCCCAAGTGGCAGGAAGGAAAGGCAGAGGAAGGCCAAGGAAGACATGGGTGGATCAGATTCAGGAGTGACTGCATGAGAAAAAGATTATGAGTATGAAATATAAAAGATCTTGTGTACGGCGTGTAATGGATATCAGTGAAGCAAGAGTTGTATGTCAAGATCGCTGTAAATGGCGAAGTTTGATACAACAACAATAAGTAAAAATATCTGGAAGTTTGTATTTCTTTTTGGAGCTAACCTGAATCTCAGAGAACAGCTTAGTGATATGTATGTATGTAAGATTCAAGAAAAAATTCTCTTATTTTACTCACAACACACGAAGGGGTTACTTTTCTGATTTTTCACCCTACAGGTACCCAGGCATTCACCCTGTTTTTACTTTTTGCATTTCTGTTTGTATGTAACGTGCATCCATAGTTTGTTACATACAAGTTCATATTTTTTTTCTCATTTTTTTCTGCCCGAAGAATCATTTGGTAACAACTTGCCTGTAAGGTGTGGATGTTTAAAACAACACTGTCGAATGATTCGTGGTTTATTATACATTGGGCACTACCTTTTATTTTCATCATCTGATCACTCTCGTTGCAACACAAACACCCAGCGTCTGTTGACATTCTCTTGCAGTTATCACATGGGCACCAGTCAAGATTACCTTTTCTATACGCGAATTTGTTTTCACATTCCTTGTTAAACATTCGTACTGTACCGGCAGAATATCGTGGTTCAAATGAATAAGGATTTACACTAGCCATTTTACAGATTGATGGGACTGACTGCGCTGCACAGAAAGGTAAACAGCACCGACTGAAGCCCTCTGCACACTGAGCGTCCGGTCTGTTGTCAAGTGTGACATCACTGCTGGTTTAAAAACGCTCTAGCGGGAGAACTACTTACGATAAAGCCTTTCTGGTTGCGTCATTTTTCATGTCTCTTTCGACATTACATTTTCGCGTGGAAAAAAAAATGCCAGAAATGAGTTGACTGTTCCTTTTATGGTGTTTTCAGTGGTTGTTTATTGTAGTAGCTATGCTAAGAATGTCACATTTTAAATTTGGTAAGACCGATAGTTATAGCACCATATCGGCTTCGTGAGACGGCACGTGAAAGGTGATCATCATATGCTCCTGATGAACTTCATGGAATGTTGGCAGGCATGCAACACATGCCAGTGTCACAGTTTGGATAGTTCACATATGTTTTGTGTATTATTAAGACTGCTTCAGTATGATGAGTGAGGCTTATGGAAAGGTGTGCTTGTTAATGTGTGGTATATACTATTGTCAGTTTAAGATGGGCTTCCAATTATTGAAAGATGGTTCTTATTAGAAAAGTTGATATCTCACAACAGAGAAATCATTGCTTGTGTTCAAAACATCTAATGAGGCTGCAGATTAATAAGTGAGAAGTGCTGTTATTTTCAGAATATCACAATGCGTGTGTTATTTATAAAGGCTAACATGCATCACATCATGGTACTCGAAGTTGTATGATTTAATGGCATAGATGTGATCATAAATACCAGGAACAAGATAAGTGAGAAAAAAGAAGTAAGCATGAAACAGAAAAGTTATTACTAAGGTTGGACAGTGGCGACATATACATACAATCAACAAGTTTACAGGCACACCTGGTTTAGCCTTGATGTGAGGAATTACAGAAAAATAACTGGAAACTGATTATCATGGTTAATGTACCTGAAAACCTTTGAACTGAATAATTTTTTAGGCACTGTGTTTGTACATTCAACAAGTAAAACATGTAGTGAAAGTCATCTGTGTTACTTCGAAAACAAATATTTCAAAAAGTGCAAAATATTATTCATTTGCTAGTGTCACTTTTTCATTTTGTAAATGGGTGTGAATGTTTCAGGGAACTGTGGTGCTACCTTCCCCCATCCAGGAAAGTCAATGTCAACACAACTATCTACTTTTAAAGGTTTGGACTGCCCGAAATGAAAGATTCTTTCCATGACAGATTCTTACCCTATGTGATGACAAAGAAATCTGGTTTTTAATTATGACAGTGCTCCATTGTATGTCACATATTGTTGCCTAGTGTGTTAAGAAACATAGTGAGTGGAGTACAGACTCAGTATTATTGAGAGTCACTTACTGAGTAAACAATTATGATGCTAGCTTCTCGTGCCAGAGGCTTGAGCTCAGTTTCTATGTAAGACGTGGACATGCACAGTTGTCCTCTGTTCTATCATAGTTCTCTTTTTCCTGTAGCCAGTAACAATACATTAGGGATAGCTTTTCCCTTTCTCCCTTCAGCACCAGTGGGGATCTTGAAACTCATAAGAGAAAACTGAACACTGAAGTAGGCCATCAGTTTGGGTAAGTAGGGATCTCAAAGCATGCTGAATCCACACTGTGGGTACCTGACCCAAAGCAACAATAAGAGCAATCAGAAAGGACTAATTTCTTTTCCCCTTTGGTAATCTTTTTTATGAAGACACTTCTACACTTTTTCCTGTTACCTTTCTTTTCTGAAAATTGCTTTCACAGTGCTGTTCCATGTTTAACACTGATATCAAGTTCTTAAATTATTTTCAAACTGGCACTAAAAATGTTTTGAATAGAGTCAGTCATTCAAGTTAACATTAAGGGCAAAATCAATGTAGGGGGAGGGGAGGGTCAGTGATTTTTGCCAGAAATCACATAGGAGCAGAATGTTACAGCACCCTAACCTTTGAACTGCTTCCTCCAGAGAGGTTGCCATCAACAGATGTCTAGAGAGGAATACAAGGCACAGGACTCTTTCATTGCTTCTCTTCTGGTATCTTGTGTAACCAAACTCCTCGTTACATAGTTCTTTCTGATGTGTTGTTCTCTCTTTATGTGCTTTACAAAACTAAAAATGTGGCTGCTTTACATGTATTTGTGTGCATTTTCCAACTTGAATTTTATAAAGTAAATACTGAATAAGATTAATCAGTGGTAAAACACAGACTATTGTTTTAATGTTGGCTGTTACTAGTTACTTACCTGAGGTAGAGGAATTATCCAATAAAAAGCAATGCCAATCATTACATTTATTTTTTCCTGGTTTTTGTGTTTTGAACAAGCACTAATGGTACCTTTTTATATCTTAAATTGAAGTTATAAAAGCTCGTGTCAGAGCGTCATAAGAAAAAGTAGTTGATCTCAATATTTTTTCAAGTATCTGATAACACTGTTGAAGATTGTCAATGCTGTCATGGTCTTTCTTTTATTTTAAGTTCCACTCAAATTTAAGTCCTAGGGTATGGCCTACAGGGCTGCTTTAAGAGCAGGTGCAAAAAGCATTTCAAAACTAAAGTTAAAATGTTTCTATCTGTTGCGAGAGTTTTTGGGTAATTAATACAAACGATAAGGTACGATCAAAAACTTTCTGTTCGGAGTCTGTATAAAGTTCAGATAGGTTACAGATATTTAAAAGTACTGGCCATAGGTGTTAAAACAATTGCCCCATTGATGAACAAGGTTAAAGATGCCATTGTGGTATAAGTCCATTGTCTGTTGCATACAAAAATCCAATACAGACTGTTTCATGTCATTGTCTGATTGGAACCTACGTCTTTTCAGTGGACCGAAGAAGCGGAAAATGCAGGGGGGGGGGTCTGGACTGTAACGTGGGTGCTTCAGGGCCTGCCATTTAAGGGCTTGTAATTTGTCCTTTATGATGTGGGCAACATGAGGGCGTGCATTGTCGAGAGCAGTAAGATTTCCCCTTTGCTGAGGTTTCTGGGATATTTATTCCTAATGGCACCATGCAAATGCTCAAATGTCTTGCAATACTGTGCTGCATTGATACTGACACCTGTCTCACTGAACCCTACCAGCAATGGGCCTAGTTGGTTGAAGAACACCATCGCCATCCCTTTTCCAGCAGATGCTTTCACCTTGAATTTCTTCGGACAGGGAGAGAACAGATGCCGCCACTGCATGCTCACAGACTTAGATTCTGGTTGGAAGTGGAAGCATCAGGTTTCATCGTCGGCCACTATGTGCTCCAAGAATGTGTTACCCTCCATGTTGAAATGCAGCTAGTGTCGCAGAGAGATTGCCATACGATACGTTTCCTGATCACATTGAGGGCTCACGGGATCCATTGACAGCACACTTTATGGTACCCCAGACCCTAAATGATGCTGTGAATACTTCATACCATAGCTCATGTTGAAGTCACTGGCTATTTGATGAATGGTTACTTGCCAACCATCGAGAATAGTGGCTTTCACATTCATGATGTTATTGAGTGTTTGATGTGGATGGATGCTTAGACTGCTGCAAATCGTGTGTTGTACCCTGATCTTTACGGAATTTTTAACACCATTTCACAACAAAGGTCTTTGACAAGCACACATCACCATACACCACCACCATTCTGCGATGGATTTCTGCAGGTCTCTTTCTTTCAGATGACAGAAACAGAATAACAACTCTTTGATCTGCTTTGGACGTGCTCAGTAACAATGATGTCATCAATATGTGTATATGTTCAGCACAGCACTACACCACAATTCGACTGTTACCCTCACAGGTTACTAATCGCTTTTATATAGCCTGACTTTCGTCAATGTTTACGTTGTACCCGGTCTTGCTTCAACCTTGAATGGAAACTGTTTGATCATCCCTTATAAATTAGCCATATGGGTTTCAAATTGTAATAAACAAGTTTTTGATTTGAAATAAGTAACTAATCTTATAACTTGTTCAAAGTGAATATCCTACATGTCAATTATCCTTTGCTTTGGTTTCTGTGTCAGTGTTTCAGAAGTGGGGGGGGGATCAGATTGTATTAATTTCTTATAAGTTTTGTTGTGCATTCATGTAGCTCCAAGATTGCATTGTACTTCTGTGTTCACTCTCCATAGAAATTCTGAAGTTAAAGAGAACTGGTAATGCCAGATGATCATGGCTTGCAAAAATATGCAAAACAAATTGAACTTGATATTATTGAGTAGGTAAATTTCGTAGCATTATTGTTTCTCTTTCACACTTCAGTAAATAATACTCTAACGTTTGTGAGATGTGTTCAAAGTTAGAGAGATTCAGGTCAAGCTTCTCTGGATATACAAAATCATTAAACCAGTAACATGATTGCATGTTTTGCTTGTGTAATTCTTTTGTGTTATTCTCTCATAGTCATAAAAAATTTCAAGTTCTACTGTAATTATTTCAGTAGGCATTTTCCCCTCTCACATTCTATTCTTATGAAAAGATTTTGCTTCCAGGTGTTCCATTGTTGGATGGTGGCACTGTGAGGTTACCCCAGCTTATTGGCCTTTCTCATGCATTGGACCTGATTCTTACTGGACGAGCAGTTGATGCAAAAGAGGCATTTTTGATGGGATTAGCCAACAGAGTTGTCCCATGTGGCACAGGTAATGTAATAACATAACCATTCTATTTCTTGTTTTTCAAAATGTTTTGCAAAAATATTTAAGTGTTTTTTTTTTACATTTAAAAATGTTTGTTTTTCGTTCCAATAAGAATTCTATATTTTATACTTTCAGCCATTGGTAATGCAGTTAATTTAGCCACAAGTCTCTGTAAATTTCCTCAGCAGTGCCTGAGAGCTGATCGTCATTCTGCTTATCACTCTTTATTCAAAGCTGAATCATTAAAGGAAGCTTTACAATTTGAATTTGAAAATGCAAAGCATGTCCTTTCAGAAGAATCAATAGCAGGTTAGTGATTTTCATTAAGTTTATAAAACTTTGGTACCAAAGTATGATTACATAAATTTTAGTAACCCAACCTTGTGAAATCAACCATTGTTGAGGTTCGGATTAAAATGCAAATTCATTAAACCACTTACTTAAGGCTTTACTCAGATACAACAACATCATCCAGACCTCGGCGCAAGTCACTTTTCTCACTATTTGTAACCTTTTTTTAAATTTGTCACTTTTTGTTACCTTTTTTTAAAATTTTGTCACTATTCTCACCTTTTTCTTAAGTGTGTCCGTATTTTTTTCCCATTTAGCTATAGTTTTGCGTTGTTGTTTTTTATATCAAGGGGATTTTTTGTCAGATGAAAAAAGAAATGCTGAAACAAAAATAAATTTTTTTGTTAAACACCCATCCCTGTGAACACGTGGGTGGGGTCACGAGTTGTAAACACCACTCACCGCAGCAGCAAGAGCGAGCTTCGTAACCAAGCAAGAGGCAGTGACCCCGCCCACAGCAGCCAGCGGGTTCTCTCAAGGATTTTTTCAAGTGGAATAAATATCACAAAAGTTTATCTCCGTGAATTTTTCATGAAGATCTCTGAAATTTTGATCAACGCTATAAATCGCTAATAGGAATGAGCCCTCCAAATTTTGTGTAAATCAATTAAAAACTTTTTAAACGGGCCGTAATTTTTTTTATTTGCTCTTTATCATGTGGCTGGCATGCCCAGAATTCGTAATCTGCATTTTACGGCTAATTTAAAAACGTTTTTGCAGATTCACTTGAAATTTTTAAGGTCGTCATCTCCTAGCCAATTATAGTATATGTACAAATTTCAGCCAGTTACGTGAAGAATTCGGAAAAATAGTTTTCTTAATTTTTTAGCACGTCTTTTGTAAAAAAAGATCGTGCTTATGTTATTGGTTTGTCCGTCCATCTGTAGACACGATATCTCTGCAACTATTAGTCCGATTTGGAAAATTCTTTTTGCATTGGGAAGCTTTAAATATACGAATGATGATCCTTCATTTAGTTTTTTTCTGTTTTCGATGTACAATTTCACCACTAGAGGGCGTAAATGCAGAGATGTCGAATTCAAAAATATATTTTATTCCACATATTTGCTTCTAAAGAAACATCCGATTGAAAAAATTATTTTATCTTTCGATTCCATTTATGTCGAAGAGTATTTTAGGAATAGTTGCTTTTTCAAATTACGCATAGATTTTCCGCTAGGGGCGTAAAAGTAAAGTGCGTTTTCCCCAATATCTCTTCTTCTACAACTCCGATTTGAAAAACGTTTTCTTTAGCGGATACATCTCCTGATGAAAAATCTTTTGCATATAATTTCTAATTTTTGGTAAATAATACTTTATCCACCAGGGGGCGTAAGTGTTAATGTTTGCTTCTGATGTATTTACCATAAAATCTGAGCTTCTAAAATCTCGGTTGAAAAAATTCTTTCGTGGACCGATGCCACTTACGTTGGTAAACCTTTTCGGAGTATTTCTTTCTTAAAATATTCAATGGTTTCTCCGCCAGGGGCGTAGACGTATATCTTATTTTTGTCAATATCTCAGCTTCTAATGGTCCGATTTGAAAAATTCTTTATTAGATAAGTTTCCAGTGTGACATGTTTTTCATATAATTTCAAAATTTTCAAGTAATTCATAGACTTTTCACTAGGGGTGTAAAGGTAAATTGCGTTTCCCCTATATCTCCGCTTCTAAATCTCCGATTTGAAAATTTCTTTCTGCAGCAGGATACAGCTCCTGATGGGAAATCCTTTGCACATAATTTCTAATTTTTGTAAAAAATGGTTTGCCCACCAGGGGGCATAAGTCTTAATTTCTGCTTCTGATGTATTTCCAGCAAAATATGAGCTTCTAAAATCTCGATTGGAAAAAAAAGTTGTTTGCGGACCGATACTACTCATGTTGACAAACCTTTTAGGAACATTTTCTTCTTAAAATAATGCATGGTTTCTACGCCAGGGGGCGTAGATGTATGTCATATTTTTGTCGATATCTCTACTTCTAGGAGTCTGATTTGAAAAATTCCTTCTTTGTTGGATAGTGTTTCCGATGCAAAATGTTTTTCCTATAAATTCAAAATTTTCAAGTAAATCATAGACTTTCAACTAGGGGGCACAAAGGTAAATTGTGTTTTTTGCGTTATTTCTGCTTCTAAAACTCAGATTTGAAAAATTCTTTCTGTATCGCATACAACACATGATGGAAAATATTTTTCATATAATTTCTGATGTTTGGTAAAGAATGGTTTGGCCACCAGGTGGCATAAGTGTTAATTTCTGCTTCTGATGCATTTGCAGCAAAATCTGGGCTCCTGGAAACTCGACTAAATTTTGTTTTTTTCTTGGACTGATACCGCTCATACGGAAAAACCTTATTGCGAATTCTTTCTTCCTAAAATAATACATGCTTTTCCCACCAGGGGGCGTAAAGTCACATTTTATTTTTATCGATATCTCTTTTTCTAAGAGTCCGATTTGAAAAATTCTTTCTGTGTTGGAGAGCGTTTCCGGTGCGAAATGTTTCTCATATAAATTCATATTTTTCGTTAACGCACAAGTCTGCAACCAGAAGGCGTAAGCTCACGATTCAGTTTACAGCAGTATCTGAGGGATTAAAAACCCGATTGAAAAACTTCTTTCTTCCGTCAAATACCATTGTTTTCCATTTCAGTTCCATTGACTTTGAATAGCTGTGATAAATTTAGTTTTTCTTCAGAATGGATTAAAAAGACATGCTTAATTACACCTGAAAATTTGGTGTTATCTTTCTTGTTTTATCTAGTCCTGCCATGGGGAAAACTAAAGCAAGGAGGCGCTGTTGCTGGGAGCCAAGGAAGGAAGGAAGCCGGCAGTCCTTTCATGCTCTAGTTTTGAGTGGTAGCTAGGCATGTTGTGTGTGCCTTTATTAGCACGTCTTTTGTAAAAAAGATCGTCGTGCTTATGTTATCGGTTTGTCCGTCAGTCTGTGGACACCATATATCTGCAACGAATTGCCCGATTTCAAAAATTCCTTTTGCATCGGGAAGCTTGAAATGTGCGAATGATGATCCTTTATTTCGTTTTTTTTTTTTCCCACCAATCACAATTTTGCCTCCAGAAGGCGTAAATGCAGATAATGCCAAATTCTTTTACCTTTTGATTCTATTTCTGTTGAAGACTATTTTAGGTATGGTCACTTTAAGTTACGCATAGATTTTCCGCTAGTGGGCGTAAAAGTAAATTTCGTTTCTCTCGCTATCTCTGCTTCTAAAACTCCAATTTGAAAAATTCTTTCTGCAGTGGATACAGCTCCTGATGGAAAATATTTTGCCTGTAATTTCTAATTTTTCCTCCAGACTTCACACACGCTAACTTCCGTGACTCACTTATAAACGTGGAAAGAGCGAAGACCTTTGTTTGATGTTCCTGGTCCACGTCAAATGTATGTATTAATTATTCATTTGCCTTCTGATTATTTCTTCAGTTGCTGCTTACCATCTTTGGTGAATCCCCAGCATTGTGCGGGGCTCCAAGAAGCAACCTGCCAAATTGGCTTGGCAGTTAGCGTGTGTGAGCCTGGAGGAATTCGAGGCCGCTGTAGTGTAGTGAAAGCATACCCGGTGCGTAACTGGGAGACCCTGGGTTCGATTCCCGGTGGCGGCCAATGAGAATTTTTCTGTGACTCACTTATAAACGTGGAAAGAGCGAAGACCTTTGTTTGATGTTCCTGGTCCACGTCAAATGTCTGTATTAATGAAGAATAATTTTAAACTTTTCCATTATGCAAAATTTTTCCGCTAGCAGACAGCTTACATCATGTTTCCTTTTATATTTCTCATTTTAACTGTTTGATTTGTAAATATCTTCATCTCTGGTACCTTCCTTGTGTTATGATAAACTTTTTGTTCACCATTTGTTAATTTCTGTAACATATTTTTTAGCCACTGGTAGAACTAAGTAGATGTTTCTATTTCTGGATATTTTATCGATTGTTGGAACCGATTTGATTGTTTTCCAAACCGGTTCCGTTGATTTTGAATAGCTTTGATAAATTTAATTTGCATCAGAATGCATTAAAAAAACATGCTTTATTACATCCAAAAATTCGGTGTCATCTTTATTGTTATTAGTTGAGAAGCATAAAAATAATTTATTTACCCTCTACACATTTGATTTTCAAAGTAAATTGCTGAAATTTATTTGAAAAATAAATGATATTTGAAGAGTGAAATTATTTCAGATACACCCTTTATTTTATATCGCCTTATTTTGTTATTCTTCTTAGATTTCTGTTTAAAATAAATGATCACTATATTACAATATATATATATATATTTAAAGCTAATGGCATAGTATAATAGTAAACTTTAACAATGTACTATGGTTCACTTCAGTATACAGTAGTACACATCAAGAAAGAACCTTTTTACTTTTTTTTTTTTAAATTAAAAAAAAAAAATTCTAGTTTAATTTTAAACATTACATTCATTCTTTATTATTAGTCATTCATTATATAAACCTGTTGTAGTTTGTATATGTAATCATTTCTAGAGCATACTTATTTTGCTAGGGCAGTATATAAATCATCAAATGCCATCATGCTGATAAAATAACCTACTGCTTGTGAAAATTGCAACACCATGAAGGAATGATGGTAATCACATGAAACTTACAGGATATGCAGAGCAGGGTAGGACATGCAAATTATTAGAAATGCAGAGTCATTGCGCATGTCTTGGCCCCAGCAGCGCCGCCTGAACAGTCTAGTGAGGGATATAAAGAGAGGGCTGTTTAGGATACACACCAGTAGTGCATCGCGGACAGCAAGTTGTGAAAGTGTTTCCAGGATTCAATAATGCTTTGGCAACAATGAAGGTCACAATATCACCATACGACAGAGTCTGAACAGGGACGAATGATTGGTCTGCGTGAAGGTGCATTTTCGTACCGTGGCATTGCTGCTCAGACGAGACATAACGCCATGATAGTGATGTGCATGTGGCGTCAGTGGGCTGAGAAGAACCAGGTGCATCGACAATCTGGCAGTGGACCGAGAAATGTGACGACACCTTGTCCGCATGGCAGTGGCGAACCGTTCCACATATTCGCAAGTGTTAGCACAACAGTGGAGCACTGAAACAGGTGTGGCATTGTCTGCCTCCACAGTTCAAGCGTCTGTTGCACAGAGGACTTGTTACACGCATCCCTTTGCAGAAGATTCCTTTGACCCTGAACCATGGACACCTCAGGCTGCAATGCGGTTTTCAATGCAGACAATGGCGTGTTAATTGACAACGTGTCGTGTTTTCGGATGAGTCCCGATTCAACTTGGACTACCATGATGGCCTCATATGCATTAGACAGTATTGTGGTGAGCGCCTTCTTCCAGCATGCATTGTTGAGCATCATACAGGCCGAACTCCAAGTGTGATGATGTGGGGTGCCATTGGGTAACATTCGCGATCTTGGCTGCTATGACTTGAGGGCAATATCACCAGTAACCACTACATCAGGGAAGTTGTACAAGCAGAAGTCATACCCTTCCTTCGTAGCACTCCAGGTGCTATATTCCAGCAGAACAATGCCTGACCTCATGTTGCCAGGAATGTTCAAGCCCTCTTCGCAGCACAGCAGATACCGCTTCTTCCCTGGCCTGCACGTTCACCAGACATGTCGCCTATTGAACATGTTTGGGATATGGTCACTTGGCAACTGGCCCATCAAAGTCCTCCAGCGGTCAGTAGCAGTGATCTGTGGCTACGTATACATGCTGCCTGTCAAGCAATTACCCAGGACACCATCCAACGCCTTTTCGATTCAATGCCAACCCGTCTCGAAGCTCTTATTGCAGCTTGCAGAGGCTTCACAAGATACGGATTTTTGCAGGTAAAAATTGCTGTATTGTTCCGAAAATTAAATCACTTATGTACAGTCATGTCAGTAATGTTTGGTATAAATTTCATTCAAATCACATGGTTACTTCTTCTTTGTGTTGCAATTTTCACAAACAGTAGTGTATAAAAAAATATTGAAAGGAATCACCTGCCCATCCAATATATTGGGTTTTTTTTTACAACAGATAATCGCATTGATTAACATATGTCCAGGGCCGGATGGAGCTTTTGCGGGACCCAGGGCAAAATTTCATTGCAAGGCCCCGGAGCAAAATTTCATTGCTTGCACTAGGAAATAAATCTCATATTTAAATAAAGTCATTACGTGAAAGATGTCCGTAAAGAATACACAGGATGTGAAACCCACAAATTTGCCTGTGACGGCGACAAATTCGCATCCCTCTGCACTCCGGAGCTGAATGCTTTACCGATTAAGGTACACCAACGGAATTTATCTCTGTAACTTTTCCTTTTTGACATGTGCTTCACCTCTGTAGAACTTCAAAACGAAAACTATCGTAAAGACAAAATGATTAACTCAAAGAAGCATTTGCTTTTTAAGCTCAAGAAAAAGACCAGCATATATGCATTGAAAGTTCAGAGAGAGAGAGAGAGAGTGAGTAAAAACTGTTAAAATCTACGATTTTCTTTCTGAGGAGATGGGGTTGAGCTTGTATTTTCACTTATTGTATAAAAACTGCTTCACAAAATGGCAAAAAGCTACGTGAGTAGCGAAAATTTTTGCATTGCAAATATTTTAGTGTAGAAATAATAAATTCGTATAATTTTTTTTTTCTCCTGATACATGTTTTGGTGATTGACTTTTAATGCAAAATGGAGTAACTGACAAATTAGTGGCATTTTAAACTTTTATACACGCTCATATGTGATTTTTTTTAAGAAACATTCCAGTAATGTCTTTAAAGTTACTGAATACATGGCCTCTATATGTAGCCCAAAACTAACTTTGATATTGTTCTTTTTTATTTTATTTAAATTTAAGTATCTGGTTTGCACGCAAATTGTTAAATATATAAAAACAAGGGTCACAAAATGATGAAATGAAATTTGCGATTTCATGAATTCGGAAAATATCAAGGTCGTTACATTAATCACTTGAAATCTTCAGATATCCGTATTTTGTACGGCAAAGGGCGATAACCTATTCGAAAACCGGGGGATTGGAAACAAACAAAAACTTAAACCCTTAAAAAGATTTTTTTTTCTTTTTTGCACCCGAAAATTTACACACAACAAAAAATAATTGTAAAAAATTCTAACTAATTTTTTTTTCTTAAACTGCGGGGCCCATTAATGGCGCGAGGCCCGGCATATGTTCTATCGCAAATTATAAAGTGAATTGTTCACTGTTGAGCAAAGAATAAAGTAAATCTTTTCAAAGTGCAAATTATATGTTCTATCCATATACTGTGTGTGTGTGTGTGTGTGTGTGTGTGTGTGTGTGTGTGTGTGTGTGTGTTCTATCATTTTAAACGGTTTAGTCTGGTTGGTTTTCAATTATTTGAGCAGTCACTATTTAGTCACTAAAAAAAATTGGTCACTTTTCTCACTTTTTTCTCCGAAAAAGTCACTTTTCTCACTACTTTGTACAATGAAGTCTGTGCTGAGGTCTGCATCATCACTAAGCTGTTCTCTGAAATTCAGCGGTTAGCTCCGCAAAGAAAAACAAACTACCAGTGTATAGGCTTTACTCAGATTAATATACTTAATTCTCTTCTATATTGAAGAACTTTCCCTTATGTCTTAACTTCCTCTGAGTTCTTTGTTTTCACAGATGTTTTTGGCCTTTTGTCAAGAACGGTCCTCAACAAAAATCTAGAGGCCAGAAATATCTGTGAAAACAACTCAGAGGAAGTGAAGACATAAAAGAAAGTCCTTCAAAATGGAAGAGAACTAAGCGAATTCATTGTGCCAGTGGTCATCAAAACTGGAACTACACTGGTTTCCATAAGTTAAGAAAAAAGAACAGAAAAATAAAAAATATTTTATGAAATTAGGTGAAAACCTGCATCATGTCGTACGTTAAAGACCCTAAAACGTTTCATTCTGACAAATTTGATGACATACAAAACGGGGGGGGGGAATAAGATGTCAAAATGAAATAGCCAAAATACCTCAATAGGGAGTAAGGTCACTCCTCACAGCAATGCAGGCCTCACAGTGATGTTTCATGTTGGTGCCTAAGAGTTCAGTAGGTAGTAACGACCATTGTTCTTGTAAAGCTTGTCTACGCCCCTCCAGGTGTTGTGGAGGGAGGTTGAAGGAAGTGCACCACATCTCCCTAAAGCATCCAAAAGAGGCTTGATCAGATTAAGGTCAAGAGACCTGGCTAGCCAATTCATACAAACAGTGGTCTCCTCTGGACGATATTGCTCTACCAGCTTTACTTATTGGAGACTAGCATTATTGTCTTGTAGGAGAAATGTATCTCCTATGGCGCCTGTATAAAGGAGAACATAGGGGTCCAGGACATCATCATCCCTATGTATTGAGCACTCATGGTTCTTCTTGGAAGCACATAGAAGTCTGTATGTCCACCTAATGACATCCCACTCCAAACCAGCATGCCTGGACTCTTCTGTGGCCTCCATTGGTTTTCAGTCCAATTGATGTGACGTCTTGCCCGATTCAAACATTCCCCATTGTAATGAGGGGAGAGGGTAAGGTACGTGAATAGTGCTGGTCACCTAGCATAAGCATAGACCTGCTATGCACGGTAAAAGCAGATATTACCATTCCCATAGCCGCAGCATGGGCAGATCAGAGCCTTGTCAAGGTAGCTGTTCTGTTCCTCTGCACAGTTAATCAGATATATTAGTCATCCATGGATGTTGTAGCCATAGCCCTTCCTTTGCCTTACCTTCAGGAAGCTGATTGCGTATTTTGAAATTGGTTCCACAGAAGGACTCGCATTCAGCCATCTTGCAACTTCCATCTGACTTTGGCCTGCCTCTAATCTTCCGATCGCTCTCCACCTCAGTTCATCTGTTAAATGATGTCTTGCAACCATATTACAATAAATTTGCTATTTCGAAATCCTTTCTCTACACTCTGCAAATGATGTGACGCACACCTCTGCAACATCCCCTTTTATGCTGTGGCTCATCTGGATAAACTGATGCCATCACCACTTATTTGCATTTCATGTCACATACCCAAGTTTCGTGCCTTTCCAACTCTTCTTTTCCCCTAATTTATGGAAACCATGACCCCCCCCTTCTGGCTGTTTTCAATAAAATTGTAATAAGTTCCTTATGTGTGTGCCTGATTTTTAAATTTGTCACTACTTTCAGGTGTATAAACAGGAAGAATTTAACACTCTGACAAAGTGCAGTTCTAATGACCAGGCTACACTTTATCATTATTAACTGCCATGTAGTGCTAACCAAAGTCTGTATTTTGATGTTTGAGTACTTGTACACAGTGTTGTTTTGATTAAAATTATCAGAACTTCATATTTCCTGATGCTTAGAATTGGTTGCCATAGAAGTATCAAAAAATAATTTTGCTCTCTATATTAACCTGCCCCATTGAGAATGTTTCAGAACAATATGCTCCTGCATAGAGCTGCTCTTTTTTGAATTCATTATTGCATTGTATTGTACTTTAACTACTCTTTACAAGCAAGTACATTTGTTTTGGAAAATTCTGACTCTGCCCCAATATGACTAGGCGGTCGAATTTATGGGCTTCTTCATAATTGTTTGAGTTGAGCTAAAGTTCTGCTCCTGTATGAGGCATGGGTGGTGTACTTATTTGTCCTGTTCTGTTGTCTTTTCCTTAGAATCTGTTTGCCTTAAATTAGGAACATGTAATTCCTTACAAACTCAGATGCTCTCATTAATCTCCACTACCACCAATTTTTTTAAGGTGGTGCAGGTTACACCTCTGTGTTTATCACTGTTGTAGTATCCTTTGTTCATAACAAGAGCAAGATATTTAAATAATGTAATTTACTATTGGAAAATGCCTTTGTCTCTTTACATGCATACATTCTGGATATTTTGCAAGTATTGTTCTCAATATGATTTTCTTTTGCAAAACAGTGATGTGTTGGATAGTTAAGATTCTCTACACCGTATGTCAGCAGTGGTTCACTTAATCTCTTTTTTTTTTTTATCTTAAAGCCAATATATGACTTTATAGTGAAACAGTGCTCTTTGAAAAGTTATTGTTCATTCTGTTGTTGCACGAAGCACTGTACTGTAGCCCCATGTCACATATCACAACACATGACTATTTCTGGTTACTAGAGTCTGGATCATTGCAGATGCAGCTGTTAGTGATTTAATACTCTATAATGTTCACTCAATAACGCTTTGCGCATTGATTTCAAATGACGACTAACAAAAGAACTAGAAATTCTCCAACTCACTGAATGGAAAGACTGAAAAGAGAGTACTTACCACTATGCATAATTAATCCAAATTGAATCATATTAATGATTCAAAACAACATGATGACATTGACATCACTCAGTGATAACTGCAGATTGATTTAACACACACTGCATAAGATGATATTGTTTTACGACTAGACAAAAACACACAACGCCGTTTTACCCCTTTGTTGCCAATGGGAGAATAACAGCAGCTTTACTTCGCCTGGAGAGGAGAGAGAGAGAGAGCTTCTCCCAGCGCAGTAACACCATCTATTGTCTTCGAACTGTGACAGACACATCTTCATAATTCTTCTAACAGCAGCTACATCTTTTAGCCATTAGTGCATGTAAATGTCTAAAATGCATACTTCAAGAAAAACAATTTTATAGTTTATTTGATCTTTTAATGTATGCTTACTCTGAAAGAGGCAGGCTTCTATCTCCCGAGACTTTGAAAACCAAAAAATAGCCCACTCAAAGAGCTATTAAGATCAGCGATCTCTGAAACCAAGTTACCTTACTCCACATGTGGCAGCATCGAGAATGTGTTACGTTTGATCTGTGAATAATTGAGTGTTTTGAGTTAGCTGCCAAAATACCGGAAATTAAATCAAGTAAGGAGGTTTTAATCAAAGCGTGGATTTTCAACAATCGCAAGGATGGAAAAATAGCTTGTTGTGTGATCTGTAAAAAAGAAAAATCAAAATTGATCGGCATGTGAAAATTAAGAACCATACTCCAGTAGTCAAGCATTGTTAGCATCATACAAATGCAAAAATGATTTTGATATCAATTTATGTAATTGCTATATGTATGGTGAGTAGCAGTGTTTAAGCTACGGTCACTATTTTCGTGAAATGCGATGAGTTAATCTAAAATGCGAGAGAGAAAAAAAAGTGTGTGTCGCAAAATTGCACCCACCGTTTAAATATTAACCCATCAGCAGATTCTACTCCGGCTATTCTGTTTTTGTGGAAACTAGTTTTCGAAATTCTGGCAACGATTTGCACTCCACTGTTATTTTCTTAATCCTTAAGGTATAATATGTTCCTACAGCACCTGTTGAATCACTCCCCACCCCCTACATAAAGGGTGGGGTAGGCTGGCAGGGTAAGAGAGGGGCTTAGAGGGATTAGACCCCTTCCCCCATTCAAGTCAACTGCGATGTCTACGGCTTCATTTCCACCCCCAAGGCCATAAAACAACCTCTGCATTCGTGACCGGAGTGACCTTTCAAACTTCTGTAGAGGAGGAACACATATTAGGAAAGACAAGTGCAAGCTAGGGGTTGCTCTCGCCACCCAAGGTGCCATCCATCATACAACGTGCTACGTTACAATGGATAAATTCATTATTAAGAAATGCAAAGATTGCGAAGACAGTGCCGATAAACCAACTGAAAGTAAAACTGCTACTGAATCTAATATACTTTCCAAGAAACTTGTGCGAAAATGGTGCTCCCTTTACAAATGGGTGCAAGTTAACTGGAGGGATAAAATACCATATTTGAACAGCAAACTGTGCGTTGCAGCAAGAAAAAGCAATGTCCTGGCAAGTGATAAATTAAGCGAAAATTCCCAACTTCCAATTATTTTCATATATTTGTTTTTGCGCATGGCTGCTAACTAATCAAAAAAAAATTTCCTATGCGGAAGAAGTTTGATTGAAGCATCAAACATTTAGGGCGATTAAAACAGCAAAACAATAATATGTGTCAACTTTCCATCGCGCGTGACAGAGACAATGCGTATGCGTAACTACAGAAGTAAAAAATAAAGTTTTTAATTTCAGTTGTTGCCAAAACCACGGCTTCCCAGCTGGAGAAAAAACCTCAGGAAAAAGTTGCTTGTAAACAACTGCTAAGGACGCGCTCTTCACCTTAAGATACTGGAAGTGGAAACACACACAAGACCAAAATAAGAAAATAAAGAAAGATTTCTGGTGGTCTCTATCCCCAGAAAATGTAAACACGCTCATCAGTCTGTCAGGCAAGTAAAAGTTTCATCACGTGGTTTGTCATCACATATTTTACAAGCTAGAAGGGGATGGATTACAAGGGGGGGCGTACCAAAAACTGTTGTCGAGTATAATTTAACAATCGCAAGGAGGTCATTTTTTTTTTTCATTCTCTTTTCCGGCAGTACTGAAAAAGTTAACGCTATTTTTTTAAAATATTTATTTTTATCTATTGTAATTAATCTTGAGTGTTAGCAATTACAAAATTCCCTATTCAAAAAATATTTAACACTGCTATGTTAACGATTCAGAACAGACAGTTCTGTCTTCTGCAAAAATAGCATGAATTCCATGAAAGCTGAAAGACCGATTGCGAAACAAGTTCTTGCCCGCGATCGGCAGAAATGACATGGAAGAGGTAGGAGCGGGGGGAGGGAGGTCCCAGAGCAAAACAATGAGGAAGCACATTCAAAATCACACGTCCGGTGAAGTAGCCATTAGCCTCCGTACTTTGCCCACCCCTCTTTTATAAGTGAGGAAGTGGAATACAGAGAGGAATGTTCACCACAAGCTTCTTTTTTTTTAACATTTGCAAATACCTGTAAATTAATCTGTGAAATACACATATACTCACACTACAATAATTGTAGGACTAATACTATTTTCATAGCACGTTTTTTTGTTTTGCTGATTCGCGATATGAACCACGTGTACTTCGTCTTTGTTTGCTATTAAAAAATAAATATTTAGAAGGCTCAAATGGTGATATTTTATTACATTGTAATTAAAATAATAGTTGGTTTGAGGAATATACTGTTACTATTAATACAATTTTTAATTTAACTGGTTTTAGAAAAAATATATAACGTGCTATTGATATCATTTAAACAAGTAGTATGAATGTACCAATAACAATATTTTCTCTGATATATCAAAAACTAGGCTGAACAGAATAACCAATTTTTGTGAGTTAATAGCCTTCATATAGGTGATTATGTACACAAAAATTCAGTTTTTTGTATCTTGCCCCACCAGAGATATGACACCTCAAAAGTTGAGAAAATGCATTTTTTTCTCAAATGTGGGAAGGAGGGAAACCATCAAGGGGTACCTAATTTTCAATTATTATTTTTTTTTTCACAGGACAATGTTTCTACAGTATGAATTGCAACTTTGTGTGTGTTTTCTGTGTTTCATAAAAAAATCACAAAGTTAGACAAATTCAACATCTGGTCATCAATGTTTAAATGGCTTTAAAAGGTAAAGAATATGACTGGTTTCTGATCATTTTCTTGGTGTAACAGAATAGTCATTTTATGCTTAACAAAACCTTTTTTGATTCATTCTAACATCTGTAATGTTAGAAAGGCTTCTGTATGCTGAAAGTTGTTACATCCGACATCTTTGAAGCAACCTATCGAGGTGGGGTGAAGTGAAATTTTTTTGTAATTATTCAACCATACAAATAAATGAGTAAGGTTACAATTTTTTTCAGAACTATGCAGCAACATGTTTTTTCAAAATTGGATGATTCTGTTTGGAATGACCCAGTAATATTTTCCCACTTGGGATAGATTTGATTTTTAAGGTGTTCCAAACTTCTTGTTGTACTACCTATGTAGGAGTTTATTATTTAGCCATACTTATTGGTATTTTATATACTCCAGCTTTTTTAAAAAAAATTATCATTACACATTTTATGTCGAGCCATAAGAGGTGTTTGATATAGTATCGAGTACTGATACTATATCAAACCTCTTATGGCTGTTTGATATGAAAGGCATCGATTAGCAATACTTTTTCTTCTGTGCATTATTAGGTTCAATGTCTATAATCAATTTTGTCAGTATTTTCATATTGCAGCCATGATTATAATCCACACAATTTCTTTTTTTGAATGTGTTGTGTAATTTTTTTTTTTATATATCTTTATTTTTTGGGAACAAAACCAAGAAGAGTTACAGCAGTTTATTGCTTCTAATTCAAGTATTTATCATTCAATAAATCTTAACAAAGGCTGAACAACAGGATCAACTTTCATACCTGGATATCAAGCTCATTAATAATAGAAGCTCTGGCAGCCGTTTTAGGGCTTTTGTTAAAAGAACATTTACAATCACATTTGATAAAAAGAAATTGTGTGGTTTGGACCTGTGGCAAAACAACATGGTTACAATAACAAAAATACTATTCAAGCCTAATGCACAGCTATTAGGTTCAATCAACAGTACTTTCACATGAGAAATGAGATAAAAAGTACTGTGGATTGATGCCTTACAAGCCAAAACATGCGAGAGGTTTAATGTTGACATTAGCATCAGTGCTAAAGATATAGAAAGTTAATCAAAATAGATAGTGATATTTAAAAAAAAAGCTGGAGCTTGTAAAATTCCAATAATCGAGCAGAATGAGAATCCTACATAGCACTGAAAGATGTAGAAAATCCTTTAATGGATTATTGTTTCAAAAATCAAGCCCGTCATAACTGGGAAAACATTACTGTTTGACACCTGAGGCAGGCAGTATATGGATTGAAAAGACGAACTATAATTGCAACATCAATACAGCTACAGCATTATTGTATGTGTGGAGGAATATTATGGTTGAAGAGAAATTGTACAATAAAAATAAGTGAAGACCTCAGTTTAACACTACTTTAAAACATAAATAGCACCACAGTAGTGATGATAAACAGAACAGCTCTGATCCTAGCAAAGTGGCAGTGAATGGACATTGATGTGAGGTGATATGTCTGACTCTTAATATCCTCAACTTTTTACTGGAATTTCAGCACTGACTTTGAGTTTGACTTGCAAAATCGTAAACATGCAGAGAAATCAGCTAAATGATGGAATACTACAGATCTATGCCATCCATCTATTATAGTGTTTATTTTGTAAACAATATTCTTCAACAAAGATACTGAAGAGAACAGGAATAAACCTGGGTAGTTATCACCCATGCTGGTTTGAACTTTTTGTTAAGAGTAAGCATGCAGTGAAACCCACTACTGCTCTGAATATGAAACTGATACTGTAGAGGTTGCCTAACACACCACTTATTGAGGGACAATATTTCTCAATGAAGGCACTACAAAGAACAAGGTAGAAACAGAAATGAACTTGTTTAAAGTTAAGCTTACCTATCATGTTAATTTGGTGAAATTATATTCAACTACACGTCAGCCCAAACTTCATTTAAAATGCAGTACAGATGTGCATCTAATGTTCATTTTGAGCATTAAATTGTTTGTGAATATTTTTTCAACTTGAGTGGGATATATAATTCTAATGGTGATGCATTACTTTTACCTATTTCTACAATAATTATAGGTGCTGAGACGTTCGTAAAGGGTATTGGTCGTCATGGATCCTTTCATCTGGATGAAAATTTAGAAGACAAAAGCAGATGACACTAATAGTTATTTAATACTGTATTCTCATCTAATCATGGAAAAATTATGTTATGTTACAATGGTGTAATAGATCATTAATAGCAAACAGCTATGTAATTTAGTTTTTTCCATATATGTTTCATTTAATAAAGTAATTTGATTTTTGTATTCTATTTTTGAATAAAGAAATATTTTTAAACATGTGTCATCATTAACACTTTTGCTTTATTAGGCATATTACATTCATGGACAATGAAATTTGCACACCTAGAAGAAAACATGCTACAACTGCAAAACTTTGCAAGTAGCTAGAAGGTGTGCTGGTATGCAAATAATCCATGTTTGGTGCGATTGCGCATGACCGCACACCCTGCAAGCATGAACCGGCAGCCTTATAAACCGGTGTGTAGTCGATGCCCCATGAAAGTGAAAAGCACTGGCTGACACAAGCAAGAGTACAGAGTGACAAGAATGCTGGGTAGATGTCAGAGACGTTGATTTACTCAACTTACAGTCTTTGAGAGAGGCCTGATCATCAAGCTGAAAACTGCGGGGTGCTCGGCGCTCTGTATAGCTCGCCATGTGGATTGTTCTAACCTGACCGTCCGACTGTGTTGGGAGCAGTGGACACGTGACAGCACTGCCATGTGGCGGAGTGGCTCCAGACAGACCAGGAGGGCCAGCAGTAGAGAGGATCGACGGATAATGCTCCAGGCAGGAACAGATCCCACAGAGACCCTGTCCACTATGCAGGCAGATGTAGCGACTCCTGTGTGCCCCCAAACCATTTCCCGATGCCTCACAGAAGCGAATCTGTAATCCCAGCGCCCCTTATGTGTGCTGCCATTAACACCGGAACATCGCTGGCTCCCTGTGCAGTGGTGCCAGGCCAGAGTGACGTGTAACGCCACAGACTGGCAATGTGTGGTGTTTAGCGATAAGTGCCGCTTCGTTTTGGGGACAGATAGCCATTGCAGACTTTTTGACAATCCATTATCTCCTGTGAAATCATACTAAAGTGGCCATGACTTTCAGAGCAAATTCACTTGCCTACTAAGTGTAACATCTCATCTGTTTCTTCTGTCAAACATGCTTTCTAAATGCAAAACACACATTCAGTAGTACCAGTCCCTCACTCAAAAGCTATTTTTCCTTGTTCAGAATTAGTCTGAATTTCATATGTACTTCATTCTTTCTTCCTGGGCAATGTACCATGCAAATTACTTTTGCTGTGGGGCAACAGGACTGTGCCATCTGCATACATGTAAATTAGCACACACCAGTGCTATCTATTTTGACACGCATCCATGAGACATTACAGAATGTCCGACTCCTGCACCAACAGAGAACCAACTTGATACCATTTATGTGCTCTACTGCAAGCATACATAGCTCTATTACATTCCCACTTAATCATATTTTCTGAAGATTCAGAAAAGCATCCTGTTTATCCCCAAATCTATGAATGCAGAAATTTGGTTAGTACAGCTTTTTACCAACATAAAGTCATTGTACATCCCACTCTTTCCAATGTCAAGTCTGCTATATCAGTGTTGATATTTCCAAACACTTTTCCTTGCCCTTTCAGCATGTTGATTCAATGACATGCTCTTTCATTTTAGCATGTCATGTTGAAATTTACATTAGGTGTTAAGCATCTTTTCTTATATACAGGGGAATAGAGATAGCATTCCTCTGATCCTGAACAGGAACTTGAGACAACTGAAAAATTTCAGCAAACCAATCAACAATGCTGTCACTACCATAATTTAACATCTCATGCTATCTACTCTAGGTGACCTACCATTTTGCAGAGATTTTATAGCTTTACAAAGCTCTTTTGAGGTTTCTGCAGTGTTTACTTCTTCTGTATGATATTTCTTGCACACAGAAATATCCACACAATTCAAAACTTCTTCGTATGTTTTTTCTGCATCTCACATGTTTCAAAAATTACTTCATGTCCCCCACATCATCCTTACCTTACTGTGACAAAGCTGGTAAGGTTTGCTGCTTCATACTTATAACAATATTCATCACCAAAAACTTTACTTTTGATTATCCTCAGATATGCTTCTTTCTTTGCAGTTTCTTCAATCTCATTGTTCCATCAAACTTAAACTTTGCACTTCCATGTATCTCTTCAGCAACAGTGATGACACAATTCTTAAAACATACACACTTCTTTCTCACATCAGTTCCAAGTGAATTTAATTGATTGTCTTTTGCTGAGCAGCTCAGTGTAATAACCTTTCCAGTTTGGGTTACTGGCCAGTTATGGTATTGGTATTGAATAGTCATTAGATTATTAACCTCCAGTTTTAAGGCTGGCTGGATGAGAAAACGTCTCAGTAGTGAACATGCTTTCTGTCTTTATTCATAACATGTTTGAAAGGAACTTAAGTTAAATTAGATGAAATACTTACTTTTATTAGCTTATTAAAAATGCCTAAATATAAAAAAGTGGAAGGAACTGTAACCATTATTTACGAAAAGGATCTACACACACAAAAGTAGGAGGCAATGGTGTGCCTACTCCTTGTAGCCCTTTTCAACATTGTGGTGGATGAAATGATGCAGGAAGTATTGAAAAAGTAGTATAGGATTGAGATAAATGAACAGCGAGTCAATATTATCAAGTTTGCCGATGACTGAGCAATAAATTGCAGGGAGCCAGAGAGGACTTATAAAGACATTTGAAAAATATAAACTTTTGTTCCACAGATTTTGGAAAACACTAACAAATGAAGACAAATGATTAAAAACTAAGAAATGTGACTAAGTTACCATGTTTCTAATTCTCAAATTACAAGGAGCGGAGACTATGAATCGCAAAAATGGACTTAAAAAATTCCGATTGGTAGAGAAGACTATAATTGAACAAAAGTGCAGCGTTGAGGAATTCTTTATAACACATTTATTAAAAATCCCCAATTCGAATCCCCATGAAACTCTGGACAGAACACTTTCAAAATATTTTAAAACTTATTTTAAATTACAAAATGAAATTTGATTCAAAATATACAGGCCCATCTCACAAGAGTGTAATTACAAAGCAAGTAAAATTAGGAAGCAAAGTGAAATATGGAGGGTAAAAGCTGAAATTGTTTAATGTGAGGGCAATGATTCTTTGAACTTGGACAAGGTTGTAGCTGTTAAAGTAAACCAAAGCTGGACTTTTGCTGTTAAACCATTTTGTCACTGGCCTTTTCTTTGAGGGCAGTTCAGTAGCACTAGTATATCTTCAATGGGGTTTTTTTTTTCTTAGGAAAGTGAAAAGGCCCTTCCTAATACACCCAAATTTCAAGCCCTACTGTTGTGGTTTAATGTGCACATACAAAAATTTGGGTACACCACAAGAATTTAACTGTTGCAAGACTGTCCATTTTGATGTCAACATTTTGTTTGTTTTGTGGTTTCAAATAAGTAAATCAAACAGGGGTAAGAAGAATTAACTTTAAATTGAGTAGAAATTAGATGCAGGGAAAATATTTACACCCATGCTAATATCCTTGGATGGGTGACTATAAGAATTGCAAGCACAATGGCCAACTGGTGCTTAATTTTCAACAAAGGGTGTTATGAGGGTAATCCTTTTTTGTTTTAAAAATCCTTAAACATTAGTTCATTCCCATTCTTCCAAATATGTGTTACTCAATTCATAGTTTTCACAAAGTTTGGGAACAATGTTAACCACAGGAAGAAGTGGTATTAAGAAATTTTAAGATAAAAAATGTAGTGGGTGGGCTAAAGAATTATGTGCAATTTTTTTTTCAGAGTTTCATAATTTATACTGATGTGTAACAGTGATCACCATGCATGTGTGGATCACAAACAAAATTAAAAGAAAACTATTGTCCCATTGATTTGCAGGGTATGTGTAGAGGTGGGGAGTTTAGACTATTAATGATAGTGTGAGGTGATGATCTCCTCCACCTCTTGTGAGGTTTGTGGTAAAATTAGGAATTCTCCTGCCTCACTTTTTGCATGTATTATCTGGTTTGGAAGTGGTATGTAAGAGTTCACATCAGCAGTTCTATAAGATATTACTCATCATTTAACCTAACAAATTTATTATCACAATTAAATTGATCAAGTTCCCAATTATTGTTGTATGTCGATGCCACAGTTCTTCCGACCCTGCTAATCTTACCAGTCCAGTTAACACCAAACCATGATATCTTGATCCCCACCTTGCATCTCCATGAGAATTCCTCACAACTATTTCTCTTGCTTTGTTCCTGGAGGTCTGTGGCAAAACTTTACTCTGATGTGACCTTTATCCCCTTTATATATATGACACATTAACCATTCCACCACCAGAGAGCATGATATGAATGTCTTACCAACTGGCTAGCTGCTGGACAAAAAAGCCCCACAGCCTATTTTTAGACCATTTATATACACCAACCCCTCCCATATAATCTACTGCAAACCAATTATCAGTTGCCCTGAAGTCACTGCACTGACTGCATTCTTTAAAAGATCAACTTGACAGGAAATTGCAAACAAACATAAAATACCTTGTGCTGCCATTAATTGTTATACTCAGAGAATGTTTACGCATCTAAGAGAACACATAAGAGTATACTAGCTGGAAAGATATCTGGTAGACATATGGGCTGTCATTTGTGGCTTGACTTTTGCTGTGAAGCCATTAGTGTGAACATGAACCACTCTGTTTTTGAAATGTGTAAAATTGTTTAATGGCAAAGTTCGCTGTCTACTGCAGCCAAGAGTGACTAGCTTTTTTATTGGGGGAAAGGACATGCTTCCTTTCAGGCATACTTTTTGGGGTGCAAAGAAAGTTTAGAAAATGCAAATAAGTAGCAGTTAGCCATAATGAAAACTGAATTTTGTACTCCCAGATATCTTCACTGACCACCACCACCATTAGAGAAAATCTGGAACCAGACCGGCTTAAAAATCTATGAAAGATGCTGGAAGGGGAGGGGGCTTCTTAGCAGTGGTTCCACAGCTCCTATGCACGAGGAGCATACAGGAAGTAATTTAGTTTGAAGGGTGAGCTAGCGCACTCGTCTTTGAAGTTGGATATGCATAGCAAGCATACTGGACTTGCTTAGATTTCAAGTTCAGTTACAGTTGGCCGCCCTGGTGGTGCAGTGGTCTAAGCGATGGCTTCTGATCATTCATCCGGAAGGGGTCAGAGTGAATCCCGGTGACGCATGGATGTTGTGTTTGTCTTACGGCACTGGCTCTGTCCCTTCCCTGGAACCAGTGACCCTAAATTAGGGACGGGTGACTGCTTATAGCCCATTGAGTTGCTCACGGTGGTCGTTAAACCTTCAATCAAAAAAAAAAAAAAAAAAAAAAAAGACCTCCAATAAAAAAAAAAAAAAAGCTGAAAGTGCCAAAGTAGATTATGTTGGCTAATGGATCCAAGTCAATCCTGGGCACCACCAGTGCCCCTTCCTTCCTGTTGTGTGTATATGTGATTAAAAAGGCACACAAGCATGAAGAAATAAAAAATGTTTTGTTTTTTTATGTTTTTAATGACTACCATGAGCAATTTGAAAGACTGTTAGCCATCACTCACCTGTGATTTGGGGCCACTGGTTCCATGGAGGGAATATATTCAGCGCCGCCCCGGTGGCGCAGTGGTCTAAGGCGTTGGCCACTGATCATTCGTCCGTAAGGGGTGCGGGTTCGAATCCCGGTCAGGCATGGATGTTGTGTTTGTCTTACGGCACTGGCTCTCTCCCTTCCTTGGATCCAGTGACCCTAAATTAGGGACGGGCGACTGCTTATAGCCCATTGAGTTGCTCACGGTGGTCGTAAAACCTCCAATAAAAAAAATAAAAAAATATTCAGCACTTAGGCCAAGTACACACAACCCATGTCTTATCCATGACTCTAGTCCAGGCCTAATTCTGATGACCAGCTGGAGACCAGTGTCTCTGACCACTCGACTACTAGGAAGGCCTTTGTTTTTCCATTGGTTATTATGGCTGTTTCAGTCATATTTCATTTTATTTGTTCCCTTAAAATAAAAGTCTGGTTCAATTTTAAGCTATAATAATCACTTCTCACCTTAATTTCATCTAAAATACTGTGCAACAGTAAAAATCTGAATATCTACAGGGTTTAAATATTGGATCATAAGCATGCCACATTATTTATGCTGATCATTTACATTTGACTCTGCTCCACTGATATCACATAACTCCATTTAATGTAACAGCCCTTTGTATAAATGTGTGTATGTTACATTTTTTTTTTTTTTGCCTACGGTTTTTTACACACAAAAGTCGAAGCATCACAACTACTATGTTATGGAACCAACAATGATAATTGTATGTGATAAAAAAATTATAGGCTGTCTTGACTACAAGAATCACATGATTTATTGACATCAGAACCCCTGATTAGTTTTTTTTTAGTGTTTTATTAATTACAGCACAATGAATACCATATGGTACATGAAAAATAATTTTTCATGACTGCATAAGAAATGTTTCCAAAAATTTTTTAAATGAAAATCCATGAAATTCATTTTCCATTAATATAAATAACAAAAACTTTGTGGCAGCCACAAGAATAATTATTTTTTAAACTGTGAAAACAGATCAAAGTGATAAATGTTATAGTAGCTATCTACAGGTTATGAAGAGCTTCAATTTCAGGGTCTTCTTAAAACCAGAGCTGTAGGTACATTCTCCCAAATGCCCTGCCACACATTGGTTAGCTGCCGCCCCGGTGGCGTGGTGGTCTAAGCGATGGCCTCTGATCATTCGTCTGAAAGGGGTCCGGGTTCGAATCCCGGTCAGGTATGGATGTTGTGTTTGTCTTACGGCAATGGCTCTCTCCCTTCCCTGGAACTAGTGACCCTAAATTAGGGACGGGCGACTGCTTATAGCCCATTGAGTTGCTCACGGTGGTCGTTGAACCTCCAATCAAAAAAAAAAAAAAAAAAAAACAATTGGTTAGCTCCACATCTCTTTTAGCTTACAGCGCAGTTTGCAATCTGCACAATTCAAAAAAAAAAAAAAATTATGATGTGGTATAGATAGCCATAATGTATACTAACATTTCCGTTAATTGAGTGCAACGAATATAAAATATTAAAATACCTGTTCCAAAACAGGACCTATTTTTTAGTTGTTTTATTAAAATACATTTCTAGCCCCTTGGTGCTTTTCAGTGTCTATCATGTTAATATAAGCTACAATAAATTTGAAATCAATATTTCTGCATGAGATCATTTGCAAAATGCATATATAGTACACCATTTTAGATCTATGACATACTTAAGGCTTTACTCAGATGAAAGAATGATCACTGGAAACGGTGGCAATGTCAGTGCTACTGCCAAAATAACCAATGTGAATGTCTTTGATTGCTAAGGTACAATCATTCCAGCTGAAGGTAGGCTCTATCGCAGTTTTAATTCCATGGCATTGCTAATTTCAAACCTTACAGAATACTGAAAGAAATAATAATTCTATAACACAAAATCGTACCCCATGTCTAACACTGATCAACAACTTTCACATCTTGGAGTATAAAATACTTTATGTTACTCCAATAAAATGACTGCACTGACTAAAGAGGCTTGGTTTGTGCATCTTCATCAATTGCATGGGCATTCTCCACATATGCCAACCTGTAACGTTACTGTATCTAAACAACTTAAGGCTTTACTCAAATTAATATACTTAATTCTCTTCTATCTTGAAGAAGTTTCCTTTATGTCTTCACTTCCTCTGAGTTCTTTTGTTTTCACAGACGTTTCTGACCTCTAGATTTTTGTCGAAGCCTGTTCTCAATGTGTAGAAACAGTATATAAAGATTTGTTTACACTGGAAGAAATCTGGCAACTATATTTAAATTTTTCCAGAATAAACCTTTATATACAGTTTCTACACATTGAGAATAGTCCTTGACAAAAATCTAGAGGCCAGAAACATCTGTGAAAATAAAATAAATCAGAGAAAGTGAAGGCATAATGGAAAGTTCTTCAAGCTAGAAGAGAACTAAGCTACTGTCTCTGTGTGGGTTCATATGGTGCTTTTGTTCAGGAAGGTTTATGAATATCATTCGTAATTTAGATTTACTGGTTTTTCACAAAAAAAGAAATACAAATTCCTGCTCAACAGGTATTGTTCCAAAATTTCGTTTGAAACTTCCCCTTGTAAGTCTGCAACAGATTTCAAGAAAATCTCTGCCTGTACAAGGTTCCCACTCTTTTTCTCTCGCAAAAAATAAGGACTTTTAAGCACCTACCTTGTACCTCCCAATTTTTTAAGAACCTTATCAATTGCGTACACAACTCAGGCATATGCCTAAATACTTTTACACATGACTTAACTATGCAAATTGAAGTATGCCGACGAAGTTTACAATATTTCCCCATACAATTTAAGTTAGAGGATGTAATAAAGTTAAACTTACGCAATTTAAAAGAGTTCTACTGGTCAAATCAGTTTTCCAATGTGAGAGAATAATCACATATGCAATGAAGGGCATATAAATTATAAAACCATGGTTTCAAGTTATGGGTTCAAGATTTTAATTTTGCACTTAATCATTTCATAGTTGCAAAACCACAGTCAAATATTTGAGTTGAATATTTAAATTTTGCACTTAATTTTCACTTAGTATAACTGAATAATTGATACAAAAGTGAGTTGACAGTTCCAAAAGATGGTGATGGGACTTAAACAAACAATATCCAGAAACTGCTGCATAATGTGCTATGTAGAGAGCCCATGGTCTTACACTTTTTTTCAACAAACTACTTATCTCATACTGTTCTGTGCTTTTCCGTGGACTATCATGTGCCATCAACATAGCCAAGCAGAAGCTGTAGGCACTGTATCATAACTTCTGGATTTCATGCAGCCAGTTAGGAAAAATAAGTACTTTTTAAGTACCTTTTGGAATTTTTGTCAAAAATTAAGAACTTTTTTAAGTACCCTAAAAAAATTAAGCCCTTTTTAAGGACTTTTACGGATTTATAAGGACCATGGGAACCCTGCTCTATTCTAGATTTAGGATACATATACACACTGAAAGCACAATTCATTATAGACATCCCCACCCATCCACACACCTGACCCACCCAGCCAAAATAATACGCCCATCGCCAACCCCCTGCAGGCTATAAATAGAAGAGACACCTATCTGCTACTGTGATGATGGGTCAAGACAAGTTTGATTGTGGGCATATAGTTGGTGCGAAAAAGATGGGGTGCTCCACCTCTGAGATGACAGAATGTCTTGGATTTATACGTGTGACCATCGCACATGTTTACCAAGACTACTTCAAAACCTGCAGATGCTGGGGAAAATGTAGCTATGCCACCCCACTACCCAGACACTTCCTGCACCTGGTAGAGTCATTGTCATGATGATGAGGGCTAAATGTTGGGTCACACATTATTAGATGGGTGTGCATATAATAAATTGTCCTTTCAGTGTACATTGGATTCTAGAATAATTGCGCCAGCACAGTGAGTACAAAAATGTTCTTAGAAATATCGCTCCTACCTAACATTCATATAAGGGTCCATTAAACCAAATTTTATCTCAAAATCAGTACACTGACTGAAATTTCACAAACAAAATGAATTCAACCATGACTTGCTGAATTCATTTGTTAATATAAAAAAAACGTCAATATATAAATAGCTACTAATTAATATTAAAAAAAAGGTCAGTATAAAACAATATATAAATAACTTCTAATATAAATACTGTTTTTGAAATACGTGGGTTGTACCGAAAGTAATGCAAAAGTGGGAATAACTTTTTTATTAACTGACAGAGGTCATTCAAATTGCACGTGTTGGCAGAGTAACTGTTCCTCTATAGTAACCCTTCTTCATTGCAAGTAAATAATAGATTCCAAGCAGAAGCAACGTGCAGTCATTGAGTTCTTGACGAAGGAAGGGTTAATTCAGGCTGTCCAACATCCACAGAAGTCTACAGAATGTTTACGGAGATGAACCCATTGACAATAAGCAGTCGCCCATCCCTAATTTAATGCCACTGACTCCAGGGAAGGGAGAGAGCCAGTACTGCAAGGCAAACACAACATCCATGCCAAACCAAAATTCGAACTGAATGGTCAGAAGCCAGCGTTTAGACCACTGCACCACCAGGGGCGGTTGTTGACATCCAGATGACAAAAAAGCTTGCTCACCTTTAATAGATTTTTAGGGAACGGGTCGTTAAAAGTACCATCCAGTTAAAATTTCGGTAAATGTGTAGTTTAGTGTTCTAAATTATTTCGTCGGAAAAATTGAAGGATAAAGTGAGACATATAGATTTTAAGGTCTGCAATTTCACGGGAAATGGTGGAAAACTGTCATCTATGAAATGCATTTTAAAGATTTTTACCTTAAAACTGACCTCCAAGTACGACGATGGTAACCCTGCGGCAGACCTAACACAGCGCCACGGTGACCACGGGAGGCTTGGCTCCGCTGAAACGAAGGTCTCGTTCCGGCGGCCATTTTGCTGGCTGAAAAGTACACGAGAAACGGGGAACGTTCTTGCGATCAAAGCGCTTCAATTTGTAGTGCTACACTAAAGTAAGTAGTTCTTCATTTCTGTCGCAATTTTTCAAAACACATGGTGACAATTGCTTTGATGTTACGCATATCATTCCCTGATACGAAATAGAAAGTATTCAAATGCATTCCTTTCTTCTACAAAACCACGAAAGTAGAGGCCGCGTTCTGTTCAACGGAACTTACGTGGCATCGGAAAATCAAAGTTTTGCTCCTCCTTTGCACAGCGTTGTTAGCAATTCATTCAAATGGAATTACAAAAAAAAAAAAAAAAAAAAACTCTTGAACAAGCGAATTCATACATTGCGCATCAAAGAATCATACGCGTAAAAAAAAAAAGAAATTATCAGATTTTGATGTCAAGAAATGGGACATAAAGGATTTATTTTCTGTAGCGCAGTACTACAAATTGGAAAGCTTTCCTGGTAAGACCGTTCACCATTCCTCTTGTACTCCTCCGCCAACACAATGGCCGTCGGAAAGAGACCATCGTTTCAGCGAAGCCGTGGCGTTGTGTTAGGCCTGCCGCAGCTTCTATTCACAGCGTCGTACTTGCACGTAAATATTACGATAAAAATCTTTAAAATGCACCTTAATGATACAATTTTTTCACGATTTGCCATGAAATTGCATATTTTAAAATCTGTACGTCTCACTTTTTCGAAATCCTTCAAAATTTCTTGCTACCCAGCTGTAAAAAAATCTAGCGAGAACACTATAGACGTTCATGGTGTTCAATAAAACAAAAACAAAAGTTGAGTTCCAAACTTCTGTCTAACAATGGGGCGGCTTCATCAAGACTACAAGTAAACAGAATACAGATTCTAATGGGTTTAAAGTTAGAAAGTAACGTGAACCAATCCACTTGTCTTGATAAAGCCACCTGATTGGTAGGCGAAAGCTTGGAATCGGATATATATGTATATATATATTAACACCACATATGGAGCCGTAAGACCTACTCTTCTTACCGTGTTTTCACACGAAAGATTTTATTTCTCAATTGAATTCGTTTAAATGATGTACATACATTCGAAATGAAGGCGCATTTGTGCTATTTATGTTTGAAAAACCTGCAGCGTGAACTTTCGGGTAATAATTCATAAAAAATGTTATCTAGTTAATGAAATAGCAACGAACGTAATCCACCAGAATTCACTATTTTACAACTGAGCAGCTGTAAAGGACTAAATAGGAAAAAACTACTTACCTACCGCAATCGCAAAATGTGGAGTGAAATACGAAAACGCAAATAACTTTGATGACTTAACGAAATCCTACAACCATAAGATTAATAATAATAAAAAAACAACAACCATGGAATTCCAAAGGAAACAATTACCATGGAATTCCAAAGGAAACAACTACCATGGAATTCCAAAGGAAACAACTACCAATTAATCACTTTAAAATACTTACCAGTGCGGTTTAAAGAAAAAATAAGCACATGGTGATCTGTCATAAAAGTAGGTGCTTTCCGAAAACTTACGAGGTAGAAAATAAACAAGATATTTAGTATTATTTAAATTCTAGAATATTTGTACTACGGACTCATGAACAAATATTCCAGTTCTGACTGGATTTTTTAAAATTTACTTCCATCCTTCAGTTGTTCCAATATGTTGCATGCAAGGAGATTAGAATAAGAAATCTGGAGATGCCCTTGCTAATGGAGTAGTACCACTTTGCGTGAAGCCTATAACCTCGAGCGACAGCCATCAAAGTGTGAGAAAACTGATGGGTTTCAATGCTATTGGCAATCTCAGCGGTCCGCTCTCCCTCTAGCGGCAAAAGGAAGAATTACTGTAGTACGGGTAACGTTTTCGGCTCAATGCTTGGCTGTTAGTAGATCGCTCATTACGTTCAGTTGTCGTAGTTTGGTGTATTTTTGCATTCATTCTGGAATTAGAGAGTTGTATAATGGAGAATTCCGTGAAGAAGAACAAATCATATTGTTGTGTCCCGCAATGTCGTTCCCAAGGTTTCGGCTATGTTTTTCACAAGTTAGTATAAACGTTTGTGCCTTGCGTTTGAAATCCTTCCAGTGAAATGCTACTAACTTAGTAACGTCTTTGAATGGATAATAAACAAGGCAGCATGTTTTTATTGCATAGTAGTAATTAAAAAATCCGCATTTCTATATAATCTTGAAAACAAATAATTGCTGTTATCCGTATAAATTTAAACTTCATTATGAAACAAGATTTGCAATGTTCTGTCAACAGTCATCAGTTCAAAAACGCAGAACCCAATGATGATCAACAATTACCAATTCACAAACACTTTTAGGAACAGAATGTTCAAAAATTACAAATGTTATTGTTGACAGTATTGAAAATGGGTCCTGGGAAACGTCAAGTGAAACGAAATGTCAATTTTTAATAGTAATCCGGATTAGAACACCCCTGTCGGTATTACTATATCACTTGCCTGAAAATGTAAAAATAAAAATTACCTGTTACAGTAAAGCATTACTGCTACACAGTGCTTACACGTTCCACTTCTGCCCGCTTTACAAGAGCACTCAAATGACTTTATAGAAATTTCACTGTTACGTGTATCTAAAACACCGTTGATGGAGTGAGGCAACGACGTTATTGCCGTGGACTGAATGCAGTGCGAAACTATGAGAATTTCTCTTCCATCTTAATTCCACAAGAAATTATATGGCCTACATTAACAATCACTTCCCCTTCTTTAAGGCATCTTGAATTTTTGGAAGCGTCCGCAAATTTCATTATTTCAAGGATTGAAAGCGACAAACCAGCCATTCTAACATTCGACTTTATGGAAACACGTGCGACGTTACCCGTACTAGAGAAGTTTGCTTACGTTTGCGCAGTGCCCCCTATAGTTCGTTGAGGTTCCCAATTGCAATGCATTTTGTGTTGGCCGAATCGCCTTCTTTCGTCGCAAATGTTTTCAATTTCGCATCTTAAATTGCTGCCGATGTGTGAAAAAATGCTGAATTTATAAAACTCTTAATAATTTTGAGACTCCTTCCCATTTTTATTTTGAATTAAAATACACGAATGTTAGTGCGAATTCTAAACAAAACATAACGTTAAAATTAAAAACTTCACTCGTATAAGAAGTATAATTCATTCCGGTTTGAAATTAACGCTGTTTCTGCAACCCAAAGCCACTACATTCCGAAATACATACAGTTGAAATTACATAGGCAGCATGTAAACAAAGTCAAATTCCCACAGTTTGCGGGTTCACTGTTAAGAGACTCAGGACATCTCCAGAAGTATTATATTCTAACCTTCTTGGTTGTATGCAGATGACACGTGACCTCAACCGCTGTCTATAGTCAATATAAATCATGAATCGTCCACTCTTAGTTGTAGTTTTTCTTTTTTAATTTGTTGGGGGTTTAACGATAACCGTGAGCAACTTAATGGGCTATAAGCAGTCGTCCATTCCTAATTTGGCGTTACTGGCTTCAGGGAAGGGAGAGAGCCAGGACAGTAAGACAGACATAACTTCCGTGCCTCACGCATCGGGCGGCCTATTTATGTATCTCAGCATTGATAACCATGTTAAGCGGTGTTTCAGGACAGTGTTGCATTCAGAGAGTTTTTTTCCGGGCGAGCATTTACAAATTTTAACGGGGCTGAAACTTGTTGACTGATTATATACATATAATCACAGTTTTGTTATTTATATGTTCATTAATACATATACAATTTTTAAATGGAGTATAAAGCAAATTCCAAGAAATCGATCTACACATACAAATAATTAAGAATGTAAAAATGCTATACCTTTGCCTTAATTCAGCAATGCACCACGGATTTCACTATGGGGTGGTGTAAAATATTGAGGATGCTAGTAAGGTAACACTGTGCTGGAGATCCCAACCCCAAAACATTAGGAATGGTTACCTGAAAATGTGTGGTGTAAACCATTGCCCTGACACTTAGTTTCAGCCCCTGTAGATTAGCAAATAGTAGAAAAAAAAAACTAACTGTTTGGATGGCAGTTTGAGGTGCCTCGATTTCTTTCTTTCTCACTGAGTGTAAACACCCACCACCAGGAAGAAAACAACTTTTAATGGGAACAATTTATAATAATTTGCTATTGCTAAAAATTAGGTAGCAAATATTTTGTTGTATTGGAGGCACTACAAACTGTAACGTATACTCTATATTCACTTTCCTTTTGATTTTACTATCTCTGGTTATTTTATTTTACTATGTAAATTATCTTCCTACTGAACGAAATATTATTTCACCCGCTGAATGAGATCTGGCAATGAGTGTAAGTCATGACGTGGTGGTAGCTAGTATATAGGCGCGTTCATCGAGACTTAGAGAGAGCTTTGTGTTGTTACGAGGAGAGCTTGTGGTCGTTAAGCGAAAGCGTGTATATTACGAGGAGTGATTATTCATTATTGTTCTACTAGTGTTGTGTGTACCTTAGTTGACCAAGAGTCGTTGAAATAAAGAAGTTTTCAGTAAGTTCAGTCTTTCTCAATTCATACACTGCCGGACAATTGCTAAGGACGGATGACAATAGCAACGATAGCAACCATAAAATGGAAGGCAGAAAAATGTGGAATTTAGCATAAGTGCGGGATACAGTAAGACGTGTTGTGCGTATGCAAATTTTGGATTGCCGAACTTGTTCGTGACGTTATAGCGCTGATAAGAGATATAAAGGATTTGACGCGTATTGACCGTTGTTGTTCAAACGCAAAGTTGAAAGGGAAAGAATCAATTGACGAACTTGCAATTTTCAGTATGCTTTCCCGACATCACCTAGATGATTTTACGCGTGGTCGTATTATTGGCTAGATTGAAGATGGGCGAAAAATAAAAGATGTTGCCAGGGAGTTCGACGTAAGCCACAGTGTTGTTTCAAGGCTTTGGAAATCGTTTCAAACAAATGGAGAGTGTAGCAAACGTCACAGGGGAGGTCGTGTTCGCCGTACGACACCTGCAGAAGATCGGTACATAGTGCTATCAACAAAATGACACCGGCGCAGCACAGCTAGTAAGGTAGCAAATCAGTTTATGGGTGCTACTGGCAAGCGGATCTCCCAAAAAACTGTCGCCAGACGTTTGCATGAAGGAGGACTATACGCCCGCCGTCCTGTTGTGTGCATCCCATTGTCCAGACGTCACCGTACCGCCCGTTTGCAATGGTGCCATCAACATCGCAATTGGACTGATAACGACTGGTCTGCTGTCCTCTTCTCAGATGAGAGTAGATACAGTCTATCGTCTGCTTGTCGACGACAACTGATCTGGCGTGATAGTGGTACTGCATATTGTCCCGCAAACATACAGGAAAGGGACCGATATCCGACATGTAGTGTCATGGTACGGGCTGGCATCATGATCAATGGCCGTAAGTCCCTCTATGTGCTTCCAACTGGGGCTATGACTGGCCAACGATACATTAATGATGTTCTGCTACCTCTTGTTTGCATGTTCCCTGGTGCTGTCGGTGATAGATTCATTTTCATGGACGACAACGCAAAATGTCATCGAACAGTCGCTGTCCAGGAGTGTCTTGAGAGCGAGGATACTCAACGCCTCGTATGGCCAGCACGTTCTCCAGATCTGAATCCCATTGAAATTGTGTGGGAAGCTTTAGGGAGGAGTCTTGATGGTCGCCGATGCCCTCCAATAAACAAGGACACCCTCATCCGTGCAATGACAGAGGAATGGGATAAATTACCCCAACAGCTGCTTGATAATGTTGTGCAAAGCATGACACGACGTGTGGAATCTTGCATCTCCCTCCATGGTGGCCATATCCCGTATTGACATCTCACACCGGAACGCCTGCGGACGGTAATTGCATTTTTTTCACGTTTACGTATTCTGAACAAAATGGCCTGTTTGTCCCTTGAACACGTTCCAAAGCCTTCTGGATTTCAGAACACAATAAATTGTCTTTCTTGTAATGTCCTGGCATTCTGACATTATTTTATTTCACTTGGCTACCAACCACACTTACTTGTTTATGCGCTATATAGCCGTTTATGATCCGTCCTTAGCAATTGTCCAGCAGTGTAGTTTTTGTCAGACCTCTGTCTGGCTGTTAGGTTTATAACATTTATTTGATTCCTATAAATAACCAGCGTTGAGACTTTGTTTACGTTCGTAATTAACTAGTAACAACACCTTTTTGAATTCATCATTTTGAAGCTTAGTACAAGTATATCATTAGCTAGCTGGTAGGAAGAGAATCATTCATAATAATTAGCTTAGCGGAAAGCGAATAAAGCTAATTCATTATAATTAGCGCCAGAACTTTTCTCGAACACGAGATTTTGACGTTTATTACCCATGTCTTCCTTACCTGAGACAACTGCAAATTTCCACCCTCCGGCAAGTTTCGAGGGTAATGGTGTTTTTGTGGACAATTTGCACGAAGCCTGTGGCTCTGACTTTGATATGAATGATTTACACGCACCCAGGCATTCTTCACCATTTCGTAATGCACCAGCTTCTTATTACTCTGAGTCGCGGGTCGTACCTGAGGGAGTGCAATCCTCTCAGCGAAGCAGAATGCTTGCCCATTTCGTGCCGCATGCAGGAACAATTCATTTCAATGGTTTGGAGGGGTCCTTAAAGTTCCTCGAAGATCTGGAAGATCATTTTGATCTATATAATATTCCTGACGACTGCAAAGTCCAAATTGCCGGCACTTGCTTGAGGGATACCGCTAAGACCTGGTATCGGCAGTGGAGGGGTCGAACCCGGATTCTCATTATGAGAATTTCCGTGCAGAATTTTTGGAGGTCTTTCCTTTCGGCCTCAGTCGAGCTAGCCTTGCTCAACAGCTTTTTTCACGTCAGCAAGGTCCCAATGATAGCCCTGTTGCATTTGCGTTGGAAACTACACGCCTATATAACCTATGGGATCCACATGCCAGTCATGTTGACATGTTGGATACCCTCGTGCAGCAGCTCGACCCATTCTTACAAGATTTTCTGGAGGTTCGACACCCTGCCACCTTTTAAACCCCATTAATATCCATTTTATAATTTGTTCTTTATTTCTTCTTTCACTCACAGGCTTTCCTTGTTATTCCATTGATTATTTTTTTCTTTTTTATTTTCTGTTACAAGTAAAAGAATTTTTCGCACAATTCATGAATGCCTTCGCCTCATACGCACGTATGAAGAGCGACATGGCAAACATGGTTCGACTCACCATGCTCGGGCACCCCGCGAGGCTTATGACGAAAACCCTCAGCGGCATAATAGACATAATTTTCAGCGCGAGCATACACACGTGCCCACCCAAGCTTCATACGTTCCACCACACAGAAGAGTGGCAAACCAACAGCGAGTTTCTGCACAAGCTTCGGAATATCGTAATAATGCACAGTATGCTCGACCCCGTTTCACTCAGCAGCATTCGGAACGTTATCATGCTCAGGGCAATGATAATTTTTCTGCCCGTGCTGAGGGCAGACGTAACGGATATGAAAATGTCAATAGACACGCGGAGTTCCCGACGCACGTTTCACGCAGTTTTCCTCATCGTGAAAATTTTCCCGATACCCGGCAGGGTCGAGGTTTCCGACCACATGATAACCCCACCAGGATTCCTTTAAACTTCCACAGGAAGTAGATGAAGGGTCGGTCCTGCTTCCTGATACCAAACATTCTGACCCTAAAACAGTATTAGTAACTGTTCAAACTCCTCAGTTGCCTGATGTATTCTTGACACTTGAAGACATTATTGTCGAGACAAAGTTCGACACTGGGTCTGAAATATCAGCCCTAAATACAAAGTTTTGCACTGACACTTTTTCTGCAATACACGTTCAGCCTGCAACGCAGTATTTGCGAGGTGCAAATAATGAAATCTTCAGTATCTCAGGAACTGTCACATTATCTTTAGGGCTGGGAAAAGCTCGTTGTACACATTCTTTCCTGCTTATAGACGAGCTACCCGTGAAATGTTTAATGGGTATGGACTTTATAAACAAGTTTCAAATAACTTTGAATTTTGTACAACATGTGATTTGCTTTCCGGAACCTGTCGAAATGATTCCGACGGTTCCTGTAGATATTACGAGTTTATTGTTGAGTGACCAATTGAATGAGGGGCAACGAGACCAGCTTTCTCTCCTTTTACAGGAAAGCCCTGGTTTATTTTCGGATCAACCTGGTTTCACACAGGTGGTTTATCATGTTATTGATACTGATGGTTCGAAACCCATTGCGACGAAACCTTACCCTTGTGCTCCACATAAGAAACAGGAAATGCAACGTCAAATTGCTGAAATGATTAAGCAGGGCATAATCAGGGAGTCAACAAGCGCCTGGGCTGCTCCTGCCTTTTTGGTTCCGAAGAAACAACCCAATGAATTTCGTTTCGTGACAGATTTCCGCAAGCTCAACCAAGTCACAAAAACGATCAATTATCCACTACCTGTCATGTCACATATTTTAAATGACTTGTCGTCAACCAAATGGATGTCAACCTTGGATTTGGCGAGTGGATATTGGCAGGTAGCAGTACATCCGGACTCTGTCGATAAAACAGGCTTTGTGACTCCTTTTGGGGCCTATGAATATTTACGTATGCCTTTTGGACTAGCTTCTGCACCTGCTACTTTCCAAAAGCTTATGGACACGGTTCTCAGACCTGTCCTAGGTCCCCATGTGCATGTCTATTTGGATGACATTATTATCACATCAGAGACTTTTGACGAGCACCTTTCTCTGCTCAAACAGGTGTTCCAACTCATCTACAATGCTGGCTTGACGTTAAAACCTAGTAAATGCCAGATAGCGAGGGACGAGATTGTATATCTGGGGTTGAAAATTACTCCCCACGGCTTATTCACTGATAATGAAAAAATTAGGCCTATTGTTGACTTTCCTCGGCCTAAAACAGCAAAAGAACTATCCCGCTTTCTGGGAATGACCGGATGGTATCAGCAGTTCGTCCCCGCTTATGCTACAATATGTGAGCCATTGTATGCTTTAAAACGTAAATACAAGAAGTTTATTTGGACACCTGAGGCTAACGCTGCATTCGAAACACTGAAGTCTGCATTGACTCAGCCTCCGGTGTTGGCTTTCCCGGATCATACTAAGGAATTTGATATTTATACTGATGCATCCGGAGTTGGTCTTGGTTGCGTTTTGTCACAAGCTGGGCATCCAATAGCTTTTGCGTCTCGTACTTTAGCCAAAGCTGAACGCAATTATTCAGCTACGGAACGTGAATGTCTTGCTGTTGTGTATGCACTGAATAAATTTCAATGTTATCTTAATGAATTGACAGTTAACATAATTACGGATCATTCTGCCCTTCAGTATTTGAATTCTGCTAAGCACCTGTCTCAAAGACTTATGAAGTGGGCTCTGAAGTTACAAGAGAGCAATATCAAAATTTCGTATCAGCCAGGTCATAAGAATCAATTACCGGACGCATTATCTCGCGTTCCGATTAGTGGGGTACCCACAGAAACTACTCCTGGATGTTAGCCTTTACTTCTAATAGCTGATATAACATCCAGAGAGCAGATAATGGCAGAATTAATAAATGATCCAGATTTTGGGGATATCTACAATTTTTTGCTTGCGGGTTCGCCCCTACCAAGTGATCCTTCTCTGGCTGGAAGGTCACAACATTTTGAAGTAATAGAGGGTCTTCTTTATTATACAAAATCTCGGACTACTAGGGCAGAGTTTCGCCCATGTATTCCGCGAACCCTTAGAATGGCTCTTTTAAATGAATTTCATGACAAACCTCTTGCAGGCCATTTAGGTATTCGCAAGACCCGTTGTACATTGCGGGATGTTGCCTATTGGCCTGGCATGTACCAAAGTGTGCTCGCATACGTTCAATCATGTCACTTGTGTCAGATTAATAATTACCGTAATGTAAGACCGACCGGTCACTTGAAATCTAGTTCAAGTTCTCATGTGTTTGATATTATTTCCATAGATTTATTGGGACCTTATCCATTATCTGTTAAAAATAAAGCTCGTTACGTTTTAGTACTAACTGATAATTTTTCTAAATGGGTTGAAGTTTTTCCCATTAAGGCAGCTACGGCTGAAGTTATTTGTAATGTCTTAGTTAATGAAGTATTTTCTAGATATGGTGCACCTAATAAAGTAGTTTCGGATAATGGTCCTCAATTTATTTCTGACATTTTTGAAAGAATGTGTGCGAGACTACACATTAAACATAAATTCATTTCCCCATATCATCCCCAGAGTAATCCTGCGGAACGCGTTAACCGAACGCTAGTGAAAATGATTGCGACTTTTGTAATGGATCATCATGAAAGATGGGATGACCATTTAGAGCTTTTTGCGTTCGCCCTCCGCTCGTCTGTCCACGAGTCTACTAAAATTACTCCTGCAGAACTTTTTCTGGGTCGCAAAATTAAAACCCCTTTTGAAAATTTAACGGGGATTATCGACGAACTAAACCAGCGACCAACTCCGCAATCAGTAAGAATCATGGCAGAAAAAGCTCGTGTTGCAATGCTCGGAGCACAAGCGGCTCAAGCAAGATATTATAATTCTAGGCGTAGGGAACCAGATCTTGTCGTTGGAGATCTCACTCTCGTGGAAACACACTTCCAGTCTTCTGTTTCACATACTTTAGTGCAAATTTCTTTAGTGAAGAAATTTGCACCCAGCTACGAAGGTCCATATCGGGTGGCAAATATCTTTGAAAATAATATTGTTCTGGAGAAACCTGACAACCATTTTCAATATGTACATGTTGATCAGTGTCGAAAGTATCATGAACGGAATATAGATTTCATTATCAATCCTACTCAACCTTCTGTTCCACAGACTCAAGAATCTATATCTCATGTTCAACCGCCAGAAATTTTGGACGAACCAACAAACATTTTTGAAGAATCTCCAGTGATTTTTCCTTCACCCTCCCCCTCCAGACGGGTTTCTACACACGCAACCTGATTCTCCCATGAGACCAAGGCTCGAATCGAGTTCGTCGAATACTAGTATCGTTCCTTTCCCTCCAACCATTGCCAAGACTATTGCTGCGCCGTTTCCGGATAACTCTGCACCAATGCGGGCTACTTCTTCTTTGAATACCTCGTCCGAAAGTATTCCTATAGGCAAATCTAAACATCGCCCTGCACGACCACTGCATTACAGCAGCGACTCAGAGGCTTCGGACATTTCTGACTTATCAGTTATGAATCCTACATTTTATGTTCCAAACCGTCCAGCACCCCCAAAGGCTGGGCGCAAACGTGACTTGTCTCCCCAATCTGCTTCGCCGCAACAGCGACGAAGGCAGAAATCTTTGCATCCGCCCGGGTTTCGCCCCTGGAACCTACGTTCAGGGCAAACAGGGCCGATGCCCACTGCTACTCTCATGCCACGCGGGCGTAAGCGAAAGCAAACGATGTGGCCGGAGACACGTCCGTCCAAGAAACTACTGGAAGGACACAACGGGCCCCAGCACAAAGTGACTTCATATCCAAAGCCTGGGGAGCCCGTTCCTATCAGCCGCAAGGATTTCCGGACCGCCAGACTTCAGACGTTCCTGACCGTTCCTATCAGCCGCAAGGGATTCCGGACCGCCAGACTTCTGACCGTTCTTCTCAGCCGCAAGGATTTCCGGACCGCCAGACTTCAGACGTTCCTGACCGTTCCTATCAGCCGCAAGGGATTCCGGACCGCCAGACTTCTGACCGTTCTTCTCAGCCGCAGGGATTTCCGGACCGCAAGACTTCTGACCGTTCTTCTCAGCCGCAGGGATTTCCAGACCGCCAGACTGCTGACCGTTCTTCTCAGCCGCAGGGATTTCTGGACCCACAGACTTCAGCCGTTTCGGACCGAAGGATTTCCGCCATTCCTGACCGTTCCCGTCAGCCGCCGGGATTTCCTGACCGACGGCAGACCGATGTTCCAGTTCCATTCCAGTCCCTGAAGAGATCCAAGCCACCTGATTTTACCAGTCCAATTAGGCCTGGAAAACGTTATCGCACTAGAGTTTTTTATGCGTCCTCGAGATAAGTAAGTTCTCGTGGACAGGCTCTTTTCTCAGTTTGTTGTTTTTCCTGCACGACCAGTTGGCGTGTCAGAATTTCTTTTTTCGTGTGGGCCTATGCATTCTTTTTTGTGTATATATGTGTGTTTTTTTTTATATTTCTTCTATGTCCATCTACTAATCCACTTTTTTTATATATACCTATGTGCTTAGGGGTAAAATAATAAAATTGTTACTGTTAGGCAGCTCCAGGTAAATTTCGCTGCTGATACAGTTGGTATGTATTTCAACGAATACTGCGAACGTAATTTGAAATTAAAATAATAAAATTGTTACTGTTAGGCAGCTCCAGGCAATCTTCGCTGCTGATACAGTTGGTATGTATTCACCGAATAATGAGACCGTCATTTGAAATTAAAAAAGTGATTCCTGCTAGGCAGAATAAAAGGAAAGTATGCTGATGCAGGTTTGTTTTGTTCAACAATACACGTTTCACAGTCGAATACAGATTTCGTAAATTGTCATGCCAAGTTTGGTAATGTAAATACGGCTACCACCAAACCACAAATCAAAAAAGAGATCGAGAAACGTCAATCAACGAAATGTAAGACTTACACTCCAAAATTGATAGGTTTTTCGGACAAAAAAAAAAAAAAAAAAAGAAAAAAAAAAAAAAAAAAAAAAAGAAAAATTAAGGGGAGATGATGTAACGTATACTCTATATTCACTTTCCTTTTGATTTTACTATCTCTGGTTATTTTATTTTACTATGTAAATTATCTTCCTACTGAACGAAATATTATTTCACCCGCTGAATGAGATCTGGCAATGAGTGTAAGTCATGACGTGGTGGTAGCTAGTATATAGGCGCGTTCATCGAGACTTAGAGAGAGCTTTGTGTTGTTACGAGGAGAGCTTGTGGTCGTTAAGCGAAAGCGTGTATATTACGAGGAGTGATTATTCATTATTGTTCTACTAGTGTTGTGTGTACCTTAGTTGACCAAGAGTCGTTGAAATAAAGAAGTTTTCAGTAAGTTCAGTCTTTCTCAATTCATAGTTTTTGTCAGACCTCTGTCTGGCTGTTAGGTTTATAACATTTATTTGATTCCTATAAATAACCAGCGTTGAGACTTTGTTTACGTTCGTAATTAACTAGTAACAACACCTTTTTGAATTCATCATTTTGAAGCTTAGTACAAGTATATCATTAGCTAGCTGGTAGGAAGAGAATCATTCATAATAATTAGCTTAGCGGAAAGCGAATAAAGCTAATTCATTATAAAACGTCATGTTAGCTACACTGAGGCTTAACCCTATACATAGAAAGTTGTCACCCAGAAGACTGAAATAAAGCTGAATGCCAGCTTCCAAAATATGATGATGTATTGCAGTACAAACATTTTTACTCTGTGTAATTAGGTTTTTATTACTGAAGTAGGTCGAGCTGTCAGTGCTTGAAAAATTGCCCCTTCAGCGAGGACTGTTTAATGTTTTATTGACGGATGATAGAAATTTCAGATTAAAGTCCATGTGGTTCTTTTTGTTTACTATTAGAATATTTTTCCTCATGTTTTTTAAGTTGTTTTTTAATAATTTCTTCAAATATTCAGCTATAAACGAAAACAATTAGACTAAATTTAAGAGGAAACCCTACGGGGGCGTTCATGGATTTGGGGGGGGGGCGTAAGCACCCCCAAGAAGATGCCTGAATACAACACTGTTTCAGGATATTATTAATTTTTGATTCGAGGTTTAACGACCACCGTGAGCAACTCAATGAGCTGTAAGCAGTCGCCCGTCCCTAATTTAGAGCCAGTGGTTCCAGTGAAGGGAGCCAGTGCCGTAAGACAAATACAACATTTCCCGGACCCCTTCCGGACGAATGATCAGAAGCCATCGCTTAGACCACAGCGCCACCGGGGCGGCTATTATTATTTCAAATGCCGCTTGAGAAAATTTAATCCGTCTTTCAAACGCAATTGATCGTGTGCCAGAAAATGTGGTATGGCTATCGCTTGCTCTCTCAAAATGCCATTTCGTTCTTCCTGCCAAGCTTTGCCACAGCGCGTTTAACGAACTGTACTTTGATTATAATGTATGGGTAATGTAACGCATTTTTTCATTTCTCAGAACACAAGAAAAAATCCCAGCTTTTATTCATTTTGTATTTGTTATTTTAAACCTTTGTTTGCATACAATAATAATGTCGACATCCTAAGTACTGCACAACGTTTCTTTTTGAAGTTTGAAGAAAGGCTTTCACAGCGCATATTTGTAATTTTGAAACCAAAAAGCCCACAGAAACTTCTGACACATACTTTTGGATTCTTGACGAAAATTATAGAAGAATGGAGATTTTTGTATCACTACTCTGAATAAAGGATTTCACTACTTACTCGATTTTTTTATTTATTCCCAGCGTTCAGTTGTTGCAGATCACACGTGACTTTGATCGCTGTGTTTCGAAGATGTCAAAAATGTTTATTTATCTGAAGTAAAAACAAAAATTAAACTTTGGGATTTCCATATAATAGGGGGAATGCACCTGCGAAAAGACGTACCATAAGCATACATAATGGAGCAGTGGAAAGTTAATTAATTTCCAGCCAATTTGACGTGAATGCTGCTGCTAATAATTTAAACAGGAATATCATCACAACACTATATAATTATTCTCTTGACCTGCAAAGTGTGCAATATAACCATTATTTGTATTTGAGTGAAAAATTTATGCTTTTAATTCTGACGCTCCTCATAACGGAGGAACGGGAATTTAAGAAAACATTCTCGATTATGGTGCTAATCGATCAGGGAAGCTCTAACTTCTTAATGCTTTTATATTTTTTAATTTATTAACGGTGACTTATTTTTTGGATATACCTAGCAAGGCATATTTATTTGGTGATGTATACACATGAAACAAAGTGGTAATATTTCGGTTTCTGCTTAAGGAATCCCAATCATTTTCGAATCCGTATGATTACATGTCACAAAGTTGTTCTCTGAGAGATTCAGAGGTTAACCCCTCAAAGAAAGCTCATCTGTCAGATTAAAGTTGAAACCTAATAATGCCAGAATTTGCTTACTGATGATATAACAAAGGCCTCCATTTACAGCTGTCTCGACATAAAACTCGAGTTTCAATAACATCCATCACGGGTCTCATACAAGACCTTTTTATATTTTTGTATTCATATTCCCTATGTTTTCTCTTGCAGACATTTCTGAATCTGGTCTTCTTTTTTTTTTCTTTTTTTTTTTTTTTTTGATTGGAGGTTTAACGACACCGTGAGCAACTGAATGGGCTATAAGCAGTCGCCCGTCCTTAATTTAGGGTCACTGGTTCCAGGGAAGGGAGAGAGCCAGTGCCGTAAGACAAACACAACATCCATGCCTGACCGGGATTCGAACCCGGACCCCTTACGGACGAATGATCAGAGGCCAACGCCTTAGACCACTGCGCCACCGGGGCGGCAATCTGGTCTTCCCAGGGTTTCCTTGGTCTTCCTCTACCCCTTTTATAACGAAGTAAATTTCTCCGTCATTTCTGTCCACGCCAGGATTCGAACCCGGATCCCCTCATTCCCGAATAAGTTGCTCTACCAATTGAGCTACGCGGACGTCTTGTTCTGATTACTATCTGCCTTTATGTCGTGTGCGTCCTTCGGGCAGGTACGTCACATTTCCTGGTACGTTACATCATCTCCCCCTTATTATTTTTTTTTTTTTTTTTTGAAGTGCTGGAGAAGGGATTCTCTGATTTTTCCTATCTCGCAGTGTGGAAATAACATCACACCATTGCGAGATTTTTGAACGGTCGGGTTATCCGGATAGTTCGGGTGCCATTATAACGAAGTAAATTTCTCCGTCATTTTTGGTCTACGTCGGGATTCGAACCCGGATCCCCTCATTCCGGAATAATCCACTCTACCAATTGAGCTACGCGGACGTCTTATTCTGATTCCTATCTGCCTTTATGTCGTGTGCGTCCTTCGGGCAGGTACGTCACATATCCTGGTACGTTACATCATCTCCCCCCCCCCTTTTTTTTTTTTTTTTTTTCGAAGTGCTGGAGAAAGGATTCTCTTATTTTTCCTATCTCGCGGTGTGGAAATAACATCACACCAATGCGAGATTTTGAACGGTCGGGTCATCCGGATAGTTCGGGCGCCATTATAACGAATAAATTTCTCCGTCATTTTTGGTCTACGCCGGAATTCGAACCTGGATCCCCTCATTCCGGAATAAGTTGCTCTACCAATTGAGCTACGCGGACGTTTTATTCTGATTCCTATCTGCCTTTATGTCGAGTGCGTCCTTCGGGCAGGTACGTCACATCTCCTGGTACGTTACACTTTTTCCTGCTACTTCGGCTAAATAAATTCTGTAAGCATCTCATCACTCATTCTTTCAACATGGCCAAACCATGTCAGAATATTTATCTCCACTTTACTAACAACATTTTGCTTCACATTACAGATCGGTAACACGTCTTCGTTTCTCACATGATCAGAACTTATGCTGCCTCCTCCCCTCCGGAGGTAACGCATCTCTCCAGCACACAAACGACTGCTGTGTCTCTTCTGCAGTACTCCGGTTTTACTGCTTTACATCGAGTAGGAACAACCACGCTGTCATACACAGCTATTCGCAATTTTTTCAAGAGCCGGCTAGTTCGAGGAGATACTATTACATACAGACCTCGTACACAATGGTAGCTCTAATACAGTTTAGCAGGTGGGGATATAAAAAAATATATTTTTTGTACATTGGAATGTATATACACGTGGTTTTATGTTGTTTTATTTGGAGGTTTAACCCCCCTCCCCTAAGCAACTCGATGGGATATAAGCAGTCGTCCGTCTCTAATTTAGGGCCACTGGTTTTGTCTTCGTATAAGACCCCCAAATCATGGGGCTGGGAGAAGGGAGCGCCCTAATGTGCTCTCGCACGACGTCCCCTCCCCCATACACGAACTTTGTTGCAACACATCTTCACACTGTTCACCACGCCCAAAATAAACACCTGGACATGGTTCACTGATGTTTACACACACTCCGACCACGGCCCAACAAGCAACACCAGACAAACTCCCCGAGTCATACAGATCCTCCGAAGAACTGGAAAGGACCCGCACACAAAGAGCCGGCGAGGTCACCTAGAACGGCGGGTGCAGCCCGAAGGTACACCCGGAACGTCCATGTAGGCGGACAAATCTCCCCTTCAGAGGTGACCAAGTGACAGCGACCCGGGCGGGAGACTGTCAGAGAGGACACCGGGCCGACGGGTGCACCAAGGCACTCACACGACCCATGGCAGGTGCCTCCCCGGCCTACTTCCACACGGAACCGGCACACCACAAACAGCAAATACACAACATCCTCCCTTCAGATACCATCCATTCATACCACATCATAAGAGAAAGAGCAGAGACAGAACCAAAACACTCACTCCCCCGACTCACACAGGCTCCTGCCGTCTCGGTCAGCGGCCAGCACCGCCGACCTCGACCGGAGAGAAAACAGATAAAACCGCCGATGAAAGGGTCGGAGGCTAACCTCCACACCCTTCATCAAACACAAGTTACAAAAACATAACACTAGAAAAAGCCCAACACTCCCCGAGAGATCCCTCGGGCTTCAAGGGCCGAAACTAACGGGGTAAGTTACCCCAATGAAAGGTGTAGTTGTTCTTGGTCCCGGTAACAATCCGAGGCCAAGTCCCCCACCGATACCTAAAGGCTCGGTCGGTCAAAGTGCGGGCGTCCACTCTCGCCCTGTCTCGGAGCTCACACTTGACTTGAAGGATAACCGTTGTCGGAGAGAAGCCCGAGTTAGCCGTCCGGGAATGCAGAACCCTGTTCCTCTCCCTCCACATCTTATAATAGACCTCTGTGCCACTGGTTCCAGTGAAAGGAGAGAGCTAATGCCGTAAGACGGTAAGACAAACACAACACCCATGCCTCCCGGGATTCTAACCAGAAGCCTGCGCTTAGTTAGAAACAGTTGTTCTTGAAGGAAACTGTCATTCTAATTTCCGACGAAGCTGTTGCTCCATCAGCAAGATACATTTAAACTATCAGTGAATGAGTTATGACATTAGCTCTTATATTTACCTATTTGTATATTTTTTTAAACAATCAAACGGTGACTAAATTAGAGATTTGTATCTCATCAGTTAAGAAAGGAATTCCCTATGTTTGTGCCTAACAGATTGTTTGAAGTAATGTTTTTCGTCATTTTTTGTTTGGGGGTTTAACGACCACAGTGAGCAACTCAGTGGGATATAAATGATCCAGGAAAGGGGATACAGCCAGTGACCCAGTGCTGTAAAACAAATACAACATCCTTTCCTCACTGGGATTGCAATCCGAATCCATCTCGGGTGAATGGCCAGCGCTTAACCCCCTCGTCATCGGGCGGCTTTTCGTCATTCGTACTTTATGCATGTCGCAAAAAAAGCAACAATGTTTTTCGATAAATATTCGAATTCGATATTTTCCCAGTTAATTTGCCAAATATTTCGCTGATTGTTAGCCAAAACACAAAGTAAACCATTCAGCCGAAAATATTCCGAAATTCTTTTCAGCACGTCAATTGAAAAACGAACGTGCTTATATTCAATAGTATCCCTATGTCTGGCTGTGGACACCACGTCTCTGCCGTCCCAGTGGAACAAGCATCTAAGCACTGGCTGCTGACATTCATTCGAGTGGGTCCAGGTTCGAGTCCTAGATGAGGGATGGATGTTGTGTTTGTCTCGCGAAACCGACTTTCTTCCTTAACTGGCCATAGATTAGAGACAGGAAACTGCTTATAGACCCTTACAGTTGCTCATGGTGGTTGTTAACTCCCTACCCATCCACACATACACACAAAAGCGCCATATGTATATCTGTACCTATTAAATCGCTGTGAAAAATTCCTTTGTTGTGATAAGTTTGAACTGTGAGAGCAAAGATACATACTTTTTAATCTTTTCCCCGACGCATAACCTTCCGCTGTGGGGCGTACTGCAACCTCTATTGAAGTAAAAAAAAAAATTTTCATATCATTGCTTCGAAAATGTCTGAGTGCAAAAATTTCGAGTTTTCTTCGATATCTTTCTTCAGGGAGACAATTTCTTCTTGAAAAAGTTCTCAGTTCTGCCGTTACGTCTCATAAAATGTATTTTTAGCATGTCTTTTGAAAAACAAACAAAAAACCAGACGCGCTTTTGATATCACCATGTCCGCTCGTCTGTGGACACCTTATATCTGCACCTATTAATCCGCTTTGAGAAATTCTTTTCTCATTGGAAAGTTTGAATTGTGAGAACGGCGATCCTTGCTTTCTGGTGATTTCCAGAAACATAACTTCGCCGTTAGTGGTCCTAAATTCAGCTGACATTGAATTCAAAATATATTTTGTTTCATATGATTGCTTCTGAATATCCTGATGAAAAATTATTTCCATCGTTCGATACAAGTTACAACGAAGACCATTTTCGCGTGCAGTTAACGTTTCAAATAACGCTCTGTTCTCCCTTTTGGTTAAGGTGGGCAGATTTTTGAGAACGAAATTGAAGACAAAATGCCATGTTGTCCTCAATTTCAATGCACAATTGAGGACAGTATCGTTTCAAAATGAGGACGTAATTGAGGACAACATCTGACACATGGTTAAAGCCGAAGATTAGTAAAGAATAATATGACCTGCACCAAAGTGTCCAGTTTCATGCGAAAACATACGTGGACCTGAAGGATGATTTTCCTGTGAAATAAGTACGAAATAGCAATAAAATGCTGTAATGCAGAATACAACTTCTGATAAATTTTAAATGCTACTTATAGGTGGCAGCGCATGCAAACAAAGCTTCATTTGGATTTTGTACTGAAATTTAATTGTGATTCTATACAATAAAAATATCTGAAGCCAGAAAGTTGCTATACGCTGAGCTGACAGAAATTATGGGATACCAGTATCTTTTCTACACGAGAAGGAATATTCCAAGTTCAATAACTTTACTTGAAGAAACAGTTTAATGAAAAAATGTACTGAACAAAAGTTGTAGAACTCTCAATAGAATCTATCAAATGCAACCAAATTTGGCATCAATTACTTATTTATTTGCAAGAAAGTGGATGCTGAAAAAGATTAGATTTATTCCCCATCCTATAAATGATTTAGTTAAATCAAGGCCTTGGTTAAATCCAGTTAAAACAGAAACGAAATAATACCACGATGGTCGAGATGACTGTGTTCTATGCTGACCATGTTACGACTTCTCTGAGAATTCCGAAAGTCTGATTTTTTTAATGCCACTATTTCAATTTTTTGGGGGAAAATTACAAAAATTGAGGAGAAAAAATAAGAAACTGAGGATAGTTGTCGCCAGTAAGTTTTTACAGAATTGAGGACGGAGCGTTGAAATTGAGGACTGTCTCCAGAAAAGGAGCACGTCTGGTCAATTTACTCTTTGTATTTAAATGCATATCATGTTTCCCAGAAATCTCTGCTTCGAATAGTACTATTTGAGAAGTTCTCTCTACGTCAAATAGAGTTCGTGGTGAGTGTGTTTATCGGATAATTTTGTTTTTCGTGATAATCAGTTCTGCGTTGAACGAGCGCAAGTGCATATTTCTGCTTCCGATAAATTTTCAGTAACACCTGTGCTCCTAAAATTTTGTTAGAAAAGTTCATTTTCGGTCAAATACTGCTCACGACGAAAAATGTTTTACGCATATCTCCTGCTCATACTAATGCACTTTTTCCGCTAAGCAGTTTTGATGTATATAATATTTTCCTCGGTAGTTCTTTATTTAAGTGTTCGATTAAAAAAATTCTCCTTTTGTGGGCAGTGAAAATGATGTAAAATATTTTGGCACATAATTTCTAAATTTTCTTTAAGCATTATTTTGCCACTAGAAGGCGTAAGTTCTTATTTCAGTCTGTAAAATTTTTGCAGCCGTGCCTGCGCATCTAAAATCTTAATACCAAATTTAAAAACTTCCTTTTCGGTTAGGTACTGCCCTCTACGAAAACATTCTAAGCTCGTTTCCTTTCCAAAACGGTGCATAAGTTATCCACTAAGGGCGGGAGTGTATGATATACAGACACAGATTTCCCACTAGGCCGACTAGGACCCGGGCTTACAGCGGCAAATTTTAGGCGTGGAAAATTTCAGTGGTAGTACAAATTATAATTTGTTAAAAGCCCATAAAAATAATGAAAGAAAAATTCAAAATTCAAATAAAAGGGGAAACTAACATTTAGTCCGAAAACTGCTGAGTACAAGATTTTCTTTCCGAATCCTCGTGATCTCTTTCCTCTTCGGCTTGACAAACCATAACAACTCCCATGTTTATCTTTTTGGAATTTCCTTAAAACTTGGCAATTATCAAAATTTCAATACTGTTAAAATTTTAAATAACGTTGTACTTGTGCAGGAGTTCTAAAATTAGCTTTTATTTCAAATTCAGAATTTATTTATTACTTCACTGCATTAAAACAAACATGACACAACGAATTGTAAGTATTAAAATTGCAAACAAAATCAATATTCAAGAGATAAAGCGTCAATTAGTTTTCAGCCAACAGGTATCCTTAGCTGACGAACGAAAACTATGGCGAAGCATGCGTCCTATTGTCCTATCTAAGAGGCTTTGAGCTGCCACGTATCAAAACATATAAAAAATTATTAAGAAACAAACAAACAAAAAGAACCGAAAGGAAGAAAAGAAAGAAATCAGAAACTTCTACCAAAGCAGCTGATTAATTACAAATATTTAATCAATTTAGGAATCGATGGCAAAAGTCAAAAGTACGGAATTTTTGTCAACGATAGACGGAATTTTGTTATTAATTGCTATAAGAAAAATTATTGTTGATATTTTCACCACAATGAAGATTTAAATTACTTTCATTTGTACTTTTTTTGGATAGGCTGCATTCCTCCCCCACCTCCCCTTGACATTTCGTTTTACTCCTGAATTTGATCCGCACGAATGAGTTACATGAATATTTTTTTTATTATAAACCATTGTGTGCAACTCGATGTGCTATACGCAGTCGCCAGCCCCTAATTCAGGGCCACTGGTTCCAGGAAAGGGAGAGAGCCAGTGCGGAAAGACAAACACAACATCCACGCCTCACCGAGATTCGAACCTGGACCTATCACGGGCGAATGATTATAAGCCATCAATTAGACCACTGCTCCCCCTGGGTGGCCATGAAACTGTAGCCATCAAATTCTTTATTTTAAAGGGGAGTAGGGGCGGCAAATTTGTCTAGTCCTAGGGGCGGCAAAGCCCGTAATCCGTCTCTGATGATATACCTATATTTTCCCCCAATATCTCTGTTTCTAACAGTCCCATTTGAAAAAATTACCATCAGATACCATTTAACTCGAGGAAGATTTTGCATATATTCTTGAATTTTTCATATGATCCAGTTCTAAGGTTAGGAGGTGTTGGTGTGTGTTTCTTTTTGAAACTGCATTTTCGTTCCCAACCCATTGAAAAAAATACTTTGTACTGTACGAAAATCACTACGCATGGAAGCGGACATCATTTTCTTTAAATCATTAGAAGTTTTCTCGCTTGGGAGCGTATGTGTAAAACATTTTTTCTCTAAGGAATATGTGAAAACCTTTTTCTGTTTGTAGAGGTCATATTTTCAATTTCTTTTTTCATCGCACATCTTTTGATGCGAAGGATATTTTGCGGGGTTTTTTTTTGTTTGTTTTTTTCAAAATTCACAATTCTGCCGTGAGGTGTCGTCAGACTATATTTCTATTTAAAGCAGTGTCTCCGATTTCAAAAATTTCTTGAAAAAGTCCTTTCTGCTAGGATACTCTTCATTATAAAGAAAATTTTGCAAATACTTTCTTTTTAAATAAAGTGCCACTTTCCACTAGGGAAGAGGGGGCATAAATTTATATCAACGTATTCCTCTCTGTATCTTCTAATTGTTCAATTTGAAAAAATTCTTTTGCTTCGAATATCTTCGTCTATCGGGAACAGTTTGTACACAATTTTAAATCCTTCGTTCCAGATATTTCTGCCGCTAGAGAGCGCAACCAGTGATTTTTCTTTGCGGATGTCTTACTGGCAGTAGAAATTTGATTGCATGTTTTTAATGGTTCCATTCACTATGACGAACACTCCTCCCACTGTACATTTTTAAAAATGCGCATTTTTTCAAGTAAATGGCGGAAATGAAGTCTCATTTTCGCTATTTTTTTCTTCTTCTAAAATTATTTTTTTAAAAAAACTATTCGTGTCGGAAAGGATTCAAAAGAGGTGCTTATTACATCCAATAATTCGATGTCATCTTTTTTGTTTTCGATTTCTCTGTTGGTAAACGTCGAATCAATGAATTATTTTTAGACTGACGAGCTTCATGGTAGTGAAGAATATTTTACAGACTGTTCTAAATTTTTCATAACGTTACTTGGTACGTTATGTAAACCCGATTGCAAAAAAAAAAAAAAAAAAATGATTCTTGGTCCGATAGAGCTTTTACTACGGGAGAAATAGTGTAAATGCTTCCCACTGAAAAAAAATTCAGAGCTTTCCCGCTAGGGGTCGTAAATATATAGTTTATTTTTCTATTTGAAAAATTCTCCCAGAATCGTTTAACAGTCGCTGATGGGAACAGGAGCATGGCTAAAAATTGTACACCATTTGTTTAAAGAAGGATCACTAGGGGGCTTACCAAGACTGAATTTTTTTCACTATCTCGTATTCACCCCGTCCCCCTCTTCCGCAATGAAAAAAAATTAAACTGCAGAGTTTAAAACTGTGCTTTAAATCCAAAACAATTAAATTAAGTAAATCTCACTTGCACCCAATGGAATCCCAAGGTCTTTAACTGTAATATAACAATTTTAGTGCAGCTTTGCTGATCTTTATCTCATCTCTGATAAGTTTTTGAAAATATAGAGATGGCCCTCAGTTGCTTTGCTGCGGTGAGGAGTATTGAACAGTGCTATAAGGAGCTCGCCTTTCTTCTGTTTAGGAGGTTTTCCATTTGTGGCCTTTGTTAGGATAACTAACAGATTCAGTATGCAAACGGTATGAAACCAAACTTTTAGTTTTATAGCCACCGTAATTTTAACAAGGAACTTTTTGGTTTATTGTGGTGGCGACGCCACGGGGTGCCAGGCTTCGGACACAGACAGGGCATTCTAAGTTAAGGACAATTAAGAGCAATAAAAGGAGTGACCCACTGCAGGGTTAACGCTAATTAAGCGTATCAGACCAAAAATCTCTAGCGCATCACACACCCGATGAGACATACTCACTGGAGGGCAAAAAAGCTGGCTCTGCAACAGCAAACTCAGGGTATCAGATCAAATATTTCTGAACACATTTCACTCCTCGTCGTGCTTAAAGAAGCGGTTCCATAGGCGTCCATCGGTAGTATATAATGGTCAAATGTAAATTTGTCCTATTCTATTTTGTCTTTATTTATTTACTTTTTCATGACTGATCATTGATTTGAACTAAATAATATTCTGGGATTCCTAAAGGTTTAGAACTCTTTTTAACTTTACGGAAAACTTATTTAAAGATTATTCTAAGATTAATCGGGGAAGGGGGGAGGTGTGAGTTAAATCCTCCTGAAGTGATCTAGCGACGCCACTGGAGGAGAATATTTCCCAAATGTTTTTGGCTTAATTTTTCACAATGCAATTTTCTGCCACTAGGTGGATTGCATTTCTCTTTACAACTGTATTTCTGCTTCAAAACTTTCAATTGAAAAAATTCTGATTTTCTTCGATAACTTCTGCAACCAGAACCACCTTGTGTACAATTTCAAATTCAAAAAGTTAAGAGATTTTGCCCTTTGTGACGTAAATGAATTTGTCCCGATAACTCTGCTGCTAAAAGCCCAATCAGAAAAATCATCTTTGTGTCGACGTGGGCATATGGTGAAGAATGTTTAGCAAATAACGTCAAAATTTTCGTAAAGTACAACCTTGCCACTGTGGGCGTAAGTGAATATTGCTATTTACAACGTATTCGCTGCCGTATCTACGGTTCTAAAAAAACGCAATCGAAACAAATTCACTTTTGGTTCAGTAACTATTCCCTACGAAAATCATTTTAAACACACTTCTTGCTGAAGATAATTCAGAGTTTTCCCGCAAAGGCTCGTAAATGTGTGTTTCATTTTCTCTGGGTCACTTCTCAAAGAAGTCTAATTTAAAATATTCTTTCTACATCGGTAACAAACATTGCAGAGAATATTTTGCAGATATTATTGGATTTTTTAAGGCGAAACGTTTTGCTGCTTAGTGGTGTAAGCCCATATTACTGTTTGCAACTGTATCTCCACTTCCACAATTCCGACTGAAAACAATTCTTTTTGCATTGTATGCATTTACTATGGTAACATTTGTGAACATTATCCACTTTAAATTGCAAACACTTTTCGTGTTAGAGGCATATATGTACAAACTACTTTCATGCTAACTTTGCATTTCAATAGGCTGTATTTGAAAATCGTTTCTCTATAGCATACCTTCCTTGATGGAGGACATTTTACCGGCAAATATACTTTTTCACAATATACAGTTCTGCCGCTAAGAGGTGTCAGCGCATAATCATATTTCCAAGAGAATCTTCGATTATGGAAATCCGACTGAAAATATCTATTATTGGTTGAATACCTTTGACAGTGAAAAATGTTTTGTGCATATTTTCTTCTTCAAATAACGCACATTTCACAGCTAAGGGGCGGAGAGATACATCCCTGACCCTCCAGTGTATTCGTCCCCAGGATTGCAGGAAGTTTTACTTAAAGAAACCGAATATCCATAATTTCTGGACTTTATACTTTTCAATGAATTTAAATATCGTATAATTGTGGTTTCCTGCAGTTTTCATACGGAAATGAAATGTAAAAATAGCAGGTATGTATGAAAGATTAAATATACCACGTTTTTATTTATTGGGCTGTTATTTTTTCTCAATAGCTGCGGCGTTAAAGTAATTGTGATGAACTTCTCAGGGTTATTATGCGGCTCTTTTTACCACTTTGAGCGGCCAATGTACCTGAACAAAAAGTTGCCCATATTTTCCTGCGTACCTCAAACAGAAGTGTTCTCATAGTGACCGGGTTTTACCAAAAAGAACAGCAAAACAATTCCTTTCTCTATTTCACCTCAGGAGTATCGATTATAAATTTGTCGCTGATTGTAAGTGCTCCCTTACAGTCCTTAGTCTTACGGTTTGTAGTCTTATTCCCTTATAGTCCTTTATTCTCTGTTCCATTTCTCAAGGAATGCTTCGAAAGGAGTAGCCCCCGGACACAAACATCATGCCATTGAGTAGAAACAAGTTACTCAAACATCTTTTCTCTTCTTTCTTAGGTTCTTCGCCCTTTTTATAGCATTTTTAGCCGAAAAGGTAACCCGACAGGAAGGATTAAGCAGTGGTCTAAGGCGCTGGCCTCTGATTATTCGTCCGTAAGGGGTCCGGGTTCGAATCCCGTTCAGGCATGCATGTTGTGTTTGTCTTACGGCACTGGCTCTCTCCCTTTCCTGGAACCAGTGACCCTAAATTAGGGATGGGCGACTGCTTATAGCCCATTGAGTTGCTCACGGTGGTCGTTAAACCTCCAATAAAAAAAAAAAAAAAAAAAAAAAGGATGGATTAATGGCAATCATAGCCCCCGAAACGACCACTTAGAATGACAAACTTAAGGTAAAAGCAACGCTTTCTGATGCGCAGGTTCACTCGCCCACTTTTTACACATCGATTATATTCATTCGAGCTGATTTCGGCGTATTTTGTTAACCCCGAGTTAATTCGTTCCAGTCGGTTAAAGGATTAAATTGATTTTCAGTTTTCTAGAATTTTGTTGTAAGATACCAGTGGGGAATCAGTCTTCAGAGAAAGAAGTTTGATTAAATCATAATTTGATATTAATATTAATTGAAGGTTTCAGAAAGTATTCGTGATATTTATTTTATACTGAAAAGTTAGATGCCTTCGAACAGGTTCCTAAACTACAGATAGCCGCCCCGCTGGCGCAGTGGTCTAAGGCGCTGGCCTCTCATCATTTGTCCGTAAGGGGTCCAGGTTCGAATCCCGGTCGGGCATGGATGTTGTGTTTGTCTTACGGCACTGGCTCTCTCCCTTCCCTGGAACCAGTGACCCTAAATTAGGGACGGGCGACTGCTTATAGCCCATTGAGTTGCTCACGGTGGTCGTTAAACCTCCAATAAAAAAACTACAGATAAAGTGAGTAGACATACCTTATTTTATTTAATATCAACAGTAACTCTATTTTCCATTTTCTACGAAACTTTTTTTTATTTTTTGTAAAAAATGAATTGTCGGTATTTTTCTTGAAAGATATGATATAATATGTAAATTCGTGGAACGCTTCTCACCCATCTTCATTTTGGCTTTCCACAAAAGTTTTGTAATCACTCTACGCCAAAAGGCGTAGGGTAATTCTAAGATATAGAAAAATGTCCGGCAATGTGTTTCAGAGCAATCTGTTGGCGACGCGAGTGGGAGTGGCGCGTGTCCAAAGATCTCAGAAGCTAGTGTCGCATAAGATACTGGTGTGCTATCCAATGCACCTCATTGGAGGAAGCCAGTCATGTGGGAAAACTAATTCTATCAATTAGCGTCGTCCACTAGAATCGACGGAATCCGTTGTTATCTGCTATAAGAATCCATTGTGATATGCTGGAGAAAAATATGAGAATCGTCTACTGCGCCCACAACTTTTAAAAAAATTAGGGCATGTAAATAAGTTTGTAGGTTATAACGTAAAGTCTCTTCGTTCTGAACTTTTATCGCTCTTCTTACGTTATTTTAAAAACATAACCATACGATGAAATAGTTCCTAAATTAAAACTTAACGGCCAGGCGAAACATTTAAACAGAAGTCAACTTACTGTAAATGATGCTTTATTTCTCCATCACAGATAATAGCACTTCAGGATAGTATAGAAAACACATCTCTAACACATATCTATACCCCACCCGAGCAACTGTTGTCTCGTAGCTTTTATCTCTGGTTCTTATCTCATAACAGGCATACGTCACGTTCATTCTGACCTCAATTGTGTTTTACAACAGTATTCGTTTGAGAGAGAAGATATCACGTCAAATGTGAAGTATAACTGAGAACAAACTCAAAATTTACATAGGGAAAGAAACTAAAAAGGAAAGTTAATTTAGAATATACGTCCCAACGTGCCATGAATATTTACCGCGTATCATGAATACTTACCGCGTATTCAGCAGGGGATTACAGCAGATCACAATGGATTCCATCGGTCAAGAAATCAGAACTAAACACTCTCAAAATTAACACCTGTTAAACTCATTCAATGCCCAAATGTAAAATGGAAATTAAAAAAATCAACGCCTTGTGTAAGATAAAGTGGTCTACAAGGGGGCGGCGAGCTGCTTAACCTCAGCACATCAAAACAAAAATATTTAAACGGTAGCATTGGTTTATTCGACGCACTTTCATCGAGACCCTAGGCATCCGACCTTACGATATTACTGTAACACGTATATAAGATCTCATGGATACGTTCTCGTTCCGTTGCCATCAGCTCTGGAAAAAAGAAAGAAAAAGAAAACAGACCTAAATTCTTCAAAATTAGCTAATCGTTCTTCTGAAAACTAAAAAACATGCGTTTAAGAACTCTGAAATGGTTGTTATTACATAGTTGTCAAATTTATTGTCCGGAATTTTTCCATGTCTAACAGATTCTCTACATCTGCTACGTGACTCCCAACAGTGAGAAACGTCAAACGTGGTAAAAATTGTACACCATTTGTTTAAAGAAAATATTTAGTTATTTTAACATAATTTCAGTTCATCTCTTTCGGGCAACGAAACATGTAAAAAGTTTGAATAACAAGCCACGTTTTTGGCCGCTAAAGGCAAAGACATGAAAACAGAATTTGATTTCAACCTTAAAAAAACAAACCGTCCCGTTTGAGACTCATCTTACAGTCAGACTCGCCGGTTTAAGCTGTAGTTAATCAATGCATCCGGTGGCAGATTCGTTTCACTCGGCGAACTTCGCCATCTGATATACTATTATTATTTTTTACGCTTTCCAACCGTATGTTGAAGAACAGGGCCGGTGCAAGGTAACTTGGCGCCCTAGGCGAAATATCTTTAAGCGACACCCCCGCCCCCCAAATGGTTAACACTTATTTATACTAATAGTTAAAAGTCACACTAATGCACCTTTTGACTTTTAATGTATACACTTTTTTTACGAATTTGAAATGCAAGTCAGCCACATGCTTTCAAAAGTGAAAATAAAAAACACAATTAAGTCAATAATTAATATTTATTTATTGAGAATAAATTATAGATAACTATATTGCATATTTAACAATATTAAAATGAAAATATGTAAAAATTAACAGAGTACTAGAACTACAAGAGACTAAAGATTACATTTTCTTTTTTCTAGCCTTAAGCTTGGAAAATGTAGAAACCAGTTCATTAAGGTCGATAGTTTGTGCTAATTCCTGTTCGATTGATATAGTTGCCAGTCCCACCAGTCTTTCTTGTGTCATAGACGACCTGAGGTATGGCTTGATTAACTTTAGTTTAGGAAAGCTCCTCTCTACAGTGGCTACTGATACCGGCAGCGTCAGTAAAACCCTTAGAGCGATAAACAAATTAGGTACACTTTCTTGCAAGTTGGACTTGCAAATGAAGTCAAACACATCCTTTGTTTGGTGTTGATTTCTTAGGAACTCGTCTTGAAACAGCTTGTAGCTTACTACACAACTCGGTAGCATCAATATCCTTAGATTCATTATGAGTCAACGCTCTTTCCAGCTTTATACATTCATCTAGTACGGACTTGGTTGATTTTTCCTCTAAGGGGTTGATATGGTACAGAAATCCAAATATGGATGTAATCTCCTCCATCTGGGTAAATCGTTCGTTAATTGAGTTTATTGCAGTGTCCAGGATTGAAAAAGAAAAGTTTATTTTTAACTGCTGTTTTGCATTTTGTATTAGCTCACGTTCTACTTCATACGAAAACTGCCTCTTCTTTTTTTCAAGCGCTTAGGTGCTGGCTCTGATTCAAATGAAGCCGGAATACCAAGTTCTTCGGCGATTTCTCTGGCATCTACTAACATCTTCTCAAATCTTACACCAGTTCTGCAGTTTTCAAGGAATACTTTGGTTGCAAGAAGCTGCTTTGTAGCAGCAGCTGAATCAAATTCCCTGGACTGGAGTAACTTACTGGTTAAATTAATTTCAAACAAAATGTTGTACCATATAACAAGATATACCACAAATGTAAAATTTCCAATATTTTTGGCAAGTCCTTGAGCCTCAACTCGTGAAACATTACCAGATGGTCCTGTAAGATTGGTGTCTTCAACAATGTCCATGAGAGCGTCATGCACTTCACTTAGCTGATAACGAAGTGGCTGCAAAGCATCGATTCTGCTCTCCCATCTGGTATCACTGAGTGGTTTCAGTGTTAGAGAAGGCAAGTGGCGCATGAGTACTTCCCAACGTTGAGTTGAAGCAGAGAAGAACACATACACGCTTTGTACCAAACAAAAGAAAGATGTGGCAGCCAAACAACACTTAGCAGCATCCTTTACCACGAGATTTAAAGAATGAGCTGCATGGTACAAAAAATGCTCGTGGATTAACATCTAAAATCCGTCGTTGAAGACCAATGTTTTCTCCCCTCATGTTGCTTCCATTGTTATACAGTTGGCCACGTAAGTTTCCTAGTGGAAGGGACATGTCTTCAAACTTCTCAAGAATAGCTGAAGTCAAACTAGCACCAGTGATATCCGAAACAGGAACAAATCCCAAGAAGTGTTCTTTGATTTCACATCCTTTGTCGTCTGTTGTTGCTACAAATCGAACAATGATTGTCATCTGCTCGAGATGACTCACATCGGGTGTGCAATCAAGCACTATAGAAAAGTATTTAGCATTGTTAACAGCAGATAGAAAATTTTTCTGTACAGCATTACTCAAAAGTTTGATCAGTTCATTTTGAATGTCTTTTCCCAGGTAATGAATGTGAGTCTCCTTGTCACGAACTTTTCGGAGATGTTCATTCATGATAGTATCAAACAAAGCCAGGTATTCTACAAATTTAAGAAAGTTTCCATTTCCACAAGTAAATAACTTTTCGTCTGTTCCACAAAATGCTACGTTTTGTGCTCCAAGCACTCTTACCAATGTAATCAGTCTTTCTAACACTTGATACCAGAATTTTTCTTCTTCCCTAATTAGACGCAAATGTTCTTCATCGATAGTTTTGTTTTTCTTTAATCTAACTTCGAGCTCTTTCCATTCTTGAAAGCTTGTCATATGATCACTGTTTTTTTTTCATGACTAGCTAAGAGGGCAGAGATATATTTCCAGTCATTTATACCGTTACTACATAGCGCTGATCGTCCAGCTGTTTTCGAAAATAGCATGCAGCAGAAGCAGAACACCGCATTCTTTGATGGAGAGTACAGAAGCCATTCACGATGAAGGTATTCACCATTGATTATACGCCTTTTGTAGTGAACTATTGAAAACTTTCTTCGATTGTCGTCCAGAGGAAAGTTGAACTTTGTAACTTGGTAGGGTCCATGTTCGACGAGCATTTGACACAATGGATCATCACGAACATTCCATGTAGCCGGATATCTGTAGTTGACGTCAAGGTTGGTAACATTTCTTAACACTTCCTCTTCGCGATGTTGATTAGGATCTTCACATATTTCTTCATTGGGGGTATAAGCTGGCTTAGTTTCATCTGTTTCTGGGACAACGGCCACGTTGTCTATGTTACTACTCTCTGCCAGGTTAACCGTTGATTCTTCTCTCAAATCTTCAGTGTGCCTGTCTTGATCTTGATGGCGTAAATACTTCAGAAATGAGCCCTTTAGCTTTGAAAATGATTTTTCCTCCTCAGCCTTCCTTTTACGATTCTGGAATCCCGAGGCTTTTTTTTTTTATCGGCCATGTCTTAATACCATCTACCTGTAAGGAAACGTACTTACATTACACAGTGAAAACACAGTAAGAAAACGCACTTACACTACACTGTTTTGTTGATGTTTTACTTTGCGCTGTGACGATGTAGGAATGCGAAGGGAGAAATAAAAATAGAATTTAAGTTTTAATGTTTCGGTTTCGAAATGGGAGGAAGTGAAATACGCCAGTAGTATGTTTACGTTCTATCTGTGAGAACGAAGATTGCGTAGGATGTGTGAGAGCTAGCTGGAGGTAACGAAAGGTCAGGATGCTGCGTGTGTCGACCTTGGGGAGAGAAAGTTTGAGCTACGCTTTGAGGATTGCGCAATATGAGTGGACGACGTTAGTTAACACCACCGTGATTAACACGAAAGAGGAATTTTAGAGGGGTCACTATCTCTCTCAGTGTTGCCATCTCTACGGATTTTTTCCAATTTTATTGGGCATTTAGTGGTGTTTTTCTAATTCTACTGTTTTTTTTTATTTTTTTACAAAACTTTAGTTTTGCGTGATTTTGGCGCCTCCCAGCTTCTAGCGCCCTAGGCGGTCGCCTAGTTCGTCTCGCCTATATGGTCGCGCCGGGCTTGTTGAAGAAGCGTATATGCTCCAGCTTTGTCCGTCTGTCTGTCCGCACGATAACTCGTCTAAAAATGGTTCGATTTCGAAGAAATTTTAGTATTAAGTAGGGGACAACTGGGGACGAACCCTAGTGAAAATGGACTAAATGGGGGAAGGGTCAGGACATAGGAGTGGGATACATTCCATCGCCCTTATGCGTCATAACTTACGTAAAATGCTTCGATTGCGACAAAACTCCGGGGGTATAGTGAACCGGTTCTGTTGAATATCATCGAAATAGGGTCAAAGGTCAGGGCACAGGAGCGAGATTTATTCCACAGCCATTATCCTCATAAATTTACTAAAACTGCTTCTATTGCGACAAAATTTTAGCATGTTGTTCCGGAGGTATACTGAACCAATTTTGTTTAATATAATCAAAATGGCGTCAAAGATCAGGGCACAGGAGCGAGATTTATTCCACAGCCATTATCCTCATAACTTGAGTAATGATTTCTGGTATGTTGGAAAGCGTATCATAATCGATGCATTGCATGATTTTATTAACTTGTAGCACTTGATTACGCGTGAATTTTCTACGAAACTGTATGTTTGAATTCCTAGTAATGTTTTACTTAGGATTGTAACAGGTGCCGTTGCTAATTCATCTAATTATTTTTCTTACGGAAAAAAAATGTTCTATGTATGGCTGGCGTGTCGCCAGCTATCTGCATTCTTTTCATTGGAAGCAATCTAACGACAAGAGTACACGTTAAAGCTATATAACCTCAGCTGCTGGAATAACTACTTCATTTTATTCTGCAGCTAATTGCAAATAATTATCATACTTCGATGACTTATCACTCATTTCTTTGATTTTCAGTGATTTCTTTGCAGTGGCGACGGCAGCCGGTTACATCTGGCTGAGAATAGTAGGGAGGGGGCCTTTAAATTATTGTTATTAATAAACTCAGTCATTAAAAGCCCCCATGTCTTTAAGCATTGCAGTGTTCGCTTTTTCCCCCTTTTTTAATCTGTCATAAAATCGTGTCGGCGTTTCAGGGAGAATTTGTGTCATGCATGAATGTGTAAAAGTCCTTTCCTTATGAATTTACGTATATGGAAAACGTCACTGCCCCACACACTTCTACGTGCTGTTCGTTATTAGCAAACCACAATAACAGGTGATCATGACTCGTCGAAGAAGAAAGATAAAATTATATGTCCAGAGAAAACGGTGAGATATATAAAACTTGCATCTCTGTTTCTGCCACCGTGTAAGAAAGTACGAATCTACAAGAAAGGAATTCTCCAGCTGTAATGATTTGTACTCTTTGTTTTGCCGTAAAGGATAGTTATCATCCACAGGGAACTCCAAGCGTCTCGTTTCTGGTTGGAAATGTGATTTTTTTCGAAGCACTCAACTCGTTTTGGATTGGTAAAAACGCTTTCCTGCCATAGTCATATTTCACTTTGAAAGATTACCTTTAGGAAACAAGTAACAACAAAAGAGAAATCCCAGAACAAGAACAGTGAACGAAACACTCCAGATGGGTGATGTCTGTAATCGAATTCCATAACCTTTTGTTTACTAGTTTGAACAGAAGCTTTTACATTCTACAGCATCGACGGTGAGAGATAGTACATTCCTCTCGCTGGCTTGTGAAGTGTGCCATCTACCGACACTTATAGAAGCTGAATCAACATTTTCCCTACGAGCTTGATTAGGTGCGACGGACGTATTTAAGAAACAAAGCAGATCTGGTGGCAAAATTGCACATATTTTTTATGTTTAATTAAACCCATTGCTCTCAATGAAAGTGACATTTAGTTTGAACAATTTAGAAAAGTTGCGGACATTTGGAGGCAAATTCGTTAACACTAAATGAAATCAAATCGAACCTAACTTCCATGGCAATTAAAATATGCTCAGTGTTAACTTCGATTAACTATGTAATGTAAGCTGTGTATAATATGTTTTACAGGACTACAACTGGTTTTCTGATCCGAACAGGGTATGCAGCGTCTGATTCACATGTTACACCTACATTGGATCATGCCCTTTTCATTATCCAAAACGGGAGTGTTTCGTTTTTTTGCCAAATTTACGGCTAACGTGAAGATTATGGTGCAAAATTCAGGGACGAAAAATTAAAAAAACTGTGACGTACATCCTTCTTGAAATAAAAAATGATGAAAAATGAAAAAAAAATTCATTGATAGAGTCATTTTTGAAACAGTTTTACGTAAAATGTACCTGTCTACACGGCACGCAGAAATCCAGTCAGCGGCAACGATGAGCCTGTGACTACCGCTAGAGCATCTGCCACTTCTGACCGTGGTCTCAGCGCAAGCATCACCGCAAAACATGTTAGGCCTAACCGTCCCACACGTGCAGCGCGACCACCAGCTTCACTAACTGTGGTGATCGCGGAAGGATACTTAGCAATGACACATGTGCAGAAGTACATGATGGCTCGCTCCGCTTTCACAAGCAATGGAAGGACCTTCTTTTTTTACTTTATAATATTTGCTATTCTTCAGTGGTATATTTTAGGAAGTTGTAAATCGGTGAGAAACATCGATGTTTGTATATTTTCTGTCTCCGGCAGTGGCGTCTGAAAGGGTGGGGCACCAGGACCCCGACCCAAACAGGGACCCCAATGGGGGCAAAGTTTGTTTATGTATGTCCGATATTTTTTTATTTCGAAGTCTGGAGGTAATAAATTACGTAATACATAACCAAAACAGTCAGGACAAGAAATTCCAGTTCTTCCAAAAAATATCTGTAAATTAAGAGCACAATAATATTTTCATAATAAAAACATACCAAGCGCGTATTTAGAGAGGGGCCAATACGAAACAATTTCAGGGGATTGTCCCCCTTCCCGGAAGTGTTTAATTTTTTAAAGGTTTTGGTTAAAATGTGACTCATTAAAAACTGCTTTAATTTAATAAAAATGCGTCAACTTTTATTAGAAAAAAATGCTTTGAAACAAATGCTTGAAAATCTAGGAGGGTTATGTCCCCCCCCATTCTTCCAGTGGTTATACGCCTATGAGAGAATCGGAAGTTCTGCATTTTCTTTTTTTTTTCCGAACTGGGTTCGTAATTTCGCTTTCTCAATGATTCGGGAGGGAAGATGACGGAGTGGCCGCATATTGGCATTTTTGACCGGTGCATCGTACTGTCTGGAAACGTCATAAAAAGACCCAGAGGAAAATCAGGTGGCAGACGGGTGGAGTAACATAAGCACGATGGAATCAAAAATGTCGACCTCAGATATTTATCTCACCTTGTCAGCCTGCCACTTGTAAGACCGCCTGTTATTAAAAAAAGTCCAAATACTTATAAAACATCTGAAGTTGGGGTAAAAAAATGGAAATGCCGACCTCGGAAATTTTCCCTACCTATTTGGGAACTTCTTCCGATTACAAGCCGTTCCCTCCCGCGAATGTGGCGCCATCTAATGGGTGAATGAACAGTTCACCGGTGACACGTATTATCGAATGTTCGTTTCGTATAGGATAGATGTCGTAGTGCGCCAGAAAGGATTTTGCTCACTGACAGTTTAAGTGTGCATCTTTTATATAACGTCTGCTTTTAATTTTGTAAACGTCACAGCGATTTTACTTTTTCCTGCCAATTGCTTAGAAAGGATTATCCCAATCCTTTCTAACTATTTGATGATTATTTCTCACACAATTCGTGCGCACACATACTGAACAGAGCTCCATAAATACACTGCTGGCCACCCAAAATGCAACACCAAGAATTAAGGAAGCATCCGATTGGCCTGAAATTCGCAGCATGCGTCGCCCGCGAGAGGACATGCAAACGAGTAGCATTGCAGGGCATATGCAAATCATGTGCGCCCGGCGCGCCACCGAGAATCACTATAAGAAGGGTGTACAGAAGGCGGGGTGTAAGCAGTGGAAGTGTGTTGTGCTGTCGGACCTGTGCGTGGGAAGCTTCCTAACGCTTCGTCGCAGAATACGGCAGTCATTCCAGCACGTTTCGGAGTTCGACAGAGGACGAATAGTGGCTTTTCGTGACAGAGGTTTATCGTACCGAGACATCGGCACCCGTGTGGGACGACTTCCAGCCACAGTGAGGCGAGTATGGATTCGATGAGTGCAGGAGGGACGGACGGACTGACGTGAGCGATTGCCGCAGCCGCGGCACACCACCGAAAGAGAGGACCAGCATGCTGTGCGGCGGGCATTGATGGCTCGCACCGCCACATCACGAACGTTAGCGCAGGAATTAGGGTGTGTTGCGCAACAACCAGTGTCAGCACGTACCGTTCGACGTCGTCTGCAGGAGCGGAGACTTGTCGCACGGCGCCCATTGCTCTGATTACCATTGACGTTACACCACCGGCGAGTGCCGCTGCAGTGGGCCGCTGAACGCCGCACCTGGACTACGGAACGGCAAGACATTGTCTTCTCCGACGAATCCCGCTTCTGCCTGTAACACCACGATGGACGGATCCTCGTGTGGCGGTACCTCGGCGAGAGACTGTATGATGCCTGTATTATGCATCGCCATACTGGTCCGTCGCCGGGCGTTATGGTTTGGGGCGCAATTGGATATGACACCCGCACCCCTCTGTTACGCATCGCCGGTACACTCAACAGCCACCGCTACATCTCCGACGTTTTGGAGCCTGTAGTCCTCCCTTACCTGCAGGACCTGCCAGCCGCCACGTTTCAACAGGACAATGCGTGCCCGCACGTGGCACGCATCGTGCAACAATTCTTCACGGCCCACCATGTGTCACTGCTGTCGTGGCCCGCCTGTTCTCCCGATATGTCACCCATCGAACACGTCTGGTCGCTGATCGGCAACCGAGTGGCCCGGCAAGCACCACCTGCGGCTACGCCTGATGAACTGTGGCAACGTGTGGAAGCAGCCTAGACCGACATACCCCAAGCCCACATCCAAAGCCTCTTTCGTTCGATGCCGCGGCGTTTAGCGGCCGTTACTGTCAGCCATGGGGGCCACACGAACTATTGATGTCTGCGTGTTCCGCAAGTCGCACGAGCCGGTAAGCTCAATCTTTTCATCTTTGTATCTGTTGTTATGTGTCCAGTAAATCTGGTTTTGCTATCTCGTGTCCTTCTTGGTGTTGCATTTTGGGTGGCCAGCAGTGTAGTACACTATTAAATAGTTTCAGCATGTGTATACTATTTATTTATTTATTATTATTTTTTTTGATTGGAGGTTTAACGACCACCGTGAGGAACTCAATGGGCTATAAGCAGTCGCCCGTCCCTAATTTAGGATCACTGGTTCCAGGGAAGGGAGAGAGCCAGTGCCGTAAGACAAACACAACATCCATGCCTCACCGGGATTCGAACCCGGACCCCTTACGAACGAATGATTAGAGGCCATCGCTTAGACCACTGCGTCACCGGGGCAGTGGTCTAAGCGATGGCCTTTGATAAGCGATGGCATACTATTTATACTCGTAATAGTATAAATAGTATACGCATACTGAACGTGTAACAGAACTCCATAAGTAGTATTTATAAAGTAAAACATCTTATTTGTTTCTCCCAAAAGGAAAATTTGTACCACGAACTTCGGTATGCCATTCTTTATTTCTCGCTGAACGGCCTCTAATTCGAAGAAATATCAAAAAGTTTCCATAATATAGCATTTCACAGTTTTCAACTGTGCACGTATTCTTTTGATGAAAATTATTATTTTAAAAAATATTAATATTCATCAAAAGAATATTTCCGTTTCCCTTGTTCATTTGCTGATGAGCAATTACAATTGCGTTTTAAAATAGACGTCGAAATCTCGTAGTTTATCTTTTCGCCCCCTTCCCCTTTTAAAATTTTCACCTGGCGATGGAAGAGACGTGTTCCTCCCACGTATGATCACTCCACGCACCCCCCCCCAAAAAAATGGGTGCAGTCGGTTTCCCTGCAACAAACTAAATATAGGGATCCATTTCAAGAGAAGTGGGGATTGTGGATGGGACTCCGAACTCGATCCCTTATTTATTGTCTCAGTGTTGTGAGAAGTTTTCTACCACTTCCTTCTTCTCCAAGCTGGACAGCATCAGCTAAAAATGCCAGGCTCTTGACTGAGTAACTTATATCAAATTTATTTCTGAAAATGCTGTGTCGTTTTGAAAAACTTGTTTTTCATAGCGATTTCGTCCAAAAAACTGCTGACCAAAGAAAAATGGATTCTGAACAATCCTTGTGTTGCTTTTTGCTCTTAACACTAGGGACTATTTTTCGTAGCGGAAGTAGTTGTTTCCGTCAGCAACAACAGCAAGCAGTAATGGCGTCTGGTTCAGGCGAGGCTATGGCTGCAGCAAAGAACATTAATCTCTGGCGTTTTGAAGTCTTGTGTTACATAGCAATTTTGTCTAAAAAAACTGCTGAGCAAAGAAAAAGGGATTCCGAACAGTCCTTGTGTTGCCTTTTGATCTTAACACTAGGGACTATTTTTCGTAGCCGAGGTACATGTTTCCGCGAGCGACAACAACGAGGAGCAATAACGTCTGACTCAGGCGAGACCGTGCCTGCACCAAAACACTAATCTCTCTCGGCGTGCACATCACCGGTACTTCTGCACGTCCCGAACGACACGGATCATCCCGGACAATCAATCGTCATCGTTGCCGCTGACTGGATTTCCGCATAGACATGTGAATTTTACTTAAAACTTTTTAAAAAATGACTCTATCAATGGAATTTTTTCTTCATTTTACATAATTTTTTATTTCAAAAAGGATGTACGTCACAGTTTTTTGAAATTTTTGTCCCTGAATTTTGCACCATAATCTTCACTTTAACTGGTTTTACTAACTTTATTGCTTATTTTTTTTTTTTTGTTATACTATTCCACCAAAACAAAATATTGAATAGTGTCTTAAGCACTATTCAATATGCCTTAAAACGAAATATTGCCTGAAAACGAAATATTGAATAGTGCCTTAAGCACGAGTACATCATATTACTCGACCACAGATTTCCGAATCAAAAATTGCAATTTTTTCTTCGCAAATAATTTTAAAGAGTAATACGTAGCATCAAACACGGGCTTTGGTTTTGCACGTATCTAAGAAGCAATTGGTTTCACCTAAAACTCTAGTAGAAGCGAATACTTACGCTGTCACCCCAGTGACGCAGTTGTCTAAGCGCTGGTTTCTGACCATTTGTCCGAGATAAGTTCGAATCCCGGTGAGGCTCGGATGTAGTGTGTGTCTCACGGCTCTAGCTCTTTTCCTTCCCTGGAACCAATTGCCCTAAATTAGGGACGGGCGACTGCTTATAACCCATCGAGTTGTTCACAGTGATCGTTAAACCTCCAAAGGAAAGAAAAAGGTTATTTACGCTGTTGATGTCAAACTTGTTAAAGTACCGAAATCACATTTCATTGGAAATATTTGACCACGTCAACATTCCAAAAGTGCGCATTGGTGCATCGCATTTCATTTGTCGTAAAACATATTTTAACTCATAGCCCGCATATTAAAACAAGGGTCAAGAGAAATATGTCGAACAATCTGAAAATATTGTGATAATCGATCAGGTTATACTTTTACAAAAATTGTTATTAAAATTTTCCTTAAGTATTTACCGTGGCGCTAAATACAACTTTGTATTTGAGGAAAATTTTAATACCAATTTTTAAGAAAAAGCAGGGAGACGTTAATTCGGCTTAATTCCCACATATTCCTACTTTATTAAAATTGTGTATTATAAAATAAATCATTGTTATACTTTTAATCAAAGGATGGACGTGCACACTCCCAAATTCCCCCATTGTTGTGAGATACGGGTGTGCCGCTGATGTCTCTCACTAAATGCTCTTAAAGAGGACCATCCAGCACTTTCTGTAGGCTGTTCTACATTCTTCAAAGTTGGAGAACTGGATGGAGATCACAGCCCTCGGGCGCGGCCCTATTTATTAAGTCAAACAGGTTCGATTCTCTTAATGCCGGCTCTGAACGTGATTCGTCATATTTACGCCTCCTACGGGGTTCTAACAAAAGTTCTGCACACTGTCCATTTTAGAGAAAAGTGAGAAGTAACGGAGAAAACTTATCTTATTGCCGTTCAATGTACTTCCCTACGCTGCTAATGACAGCTTGCCAGCGGTGAGGCTGCCCCGTAGTACGCCATCTTTGTTCAGCTGTCGGATTACTCGGGTCACGTTCAATGACAGTTCGTCCAGCGATTCGTAGCGGATGCCACGGACCCGATTTTTTAACTTCGGGAAAAGATCAAAGTCGGGTCGACTGAGATCAGGGCTGAATGGTGGGTGGGATAAAGTTTCTCATCCATATTTCGACAAAAGTTACCGCACCGACGCTACACTATGACACGATGCGTTGTCATGCTCCCGCTTCCGACAAGTTGGGTCTATTTTGACGAATTTTAGGTCTCATCTTTGTCCTCAGAAACTCATAATAATATTGTGCTTTGACATTTTGTCCTACCGGCACTCGATCAGAGACCACAACACTCTGGGCATTGTATTCAAAAATCATCATTTGCTTCACTTTGGATTGTTACCGACGACACTTTGAGGAGCGTGGGGAACTTGGATGCCTCCATTCCGCTGATTGTGATTTCAGTTCCGGCTCAAAATGACGGGTCCAAGTCTCATCAATTGCGACAATTCTGTTGAGGAAGGTGTCGCCCTTCCTTTCGAACCTGCTGAGGTGATCCTATGCGATGCTCACTCTGGCTGCCTTTTGCTCGGGGGTGAGTTGATGGGGCACCCAGCGCGGGGCGATTTTTCCTTTTCCCAGTGAGTCGTCAAAATCTGATGAACAGACATGGTGGAAAAATTTGCCTGATGAGCAATCTCGTCGACGGTCAAACGGCGATTCTCTTCGAGAAGCGTTGTAACAATGGTCACAGAAGTTTTGTCTGTTGCCGTTTGAGGTCGGCCTGAGCGGTGATCATCTTCGATGCTGCTTCGGCCCCCCCCGAAAGGATGATGCTCAGTGAGAAATTGTGCTTCGATCAAGAGTTCCTTCCCCACAAACTTCTTGCTAAGCAGTGTGGATCTGTGTCGGAGTTTCCCCACGCAGAGTTTCTGTTTCCACGTACGAGCGCTGGTCTAACGCCGTGATTCGTCCTGAGGAGCTGCACTCTTCCATTTTCAAACCCTCCCACGTCCACACAGAAAATAATAGCGTATCGTTCTGACACCACTGCGTTGCTGAGAGTCTGACATTGACATGACGCAATAGTTTTCCCGATTGCATCACCCCCTTCCGTTTTAGATTAACGTGTGCAGAATTTTTGTTATAACCTTTGTAGGCTCGTATTCAATACTAAAACCGTCCAAAATTTCAAAATCAAAAACTTCGCAAAAGTAATTAAAAGTAATTGAAATTCCCTTTCAGCATGACAATGAAAACGAAAGCACAAACCCCACCGTAAGAAATACCTATCTGCTGAAATTTAACGAAAAGTTGCGTCCGGTCAACTGATCTTACTTTGATACAACCAGTTAAATATGAGGTAGTTGAAAAATTAACGAATATCGTTGGAAATACACAAACATTTCGATTCACGCTCCAAAACAACAACAACAACAACAAAAAAAATAGTGAAAATATTTGTCATTACGCTGCCTGAGTAAGAAATGGTACGCATCAGTGATATTTAACTATTTCAAGTTACTCGTTACAGAATGTCTTTCAATCCGGCGCTTTAAAATAAAAAAGGAAGACAGAAGCTCATTCTGATGAAGCTACTTTAGAAAATGCTTATTTTATTATAAACTACATAAAATAGTAAAAACACCCATGTGATTTTTTCCCGATTTTCTAAACTAAACAAAACATTAAAAATTCCACAATATCTCCCTTCTTCTCTGTGAAGCTGGGTATTAAAATTATGATTTTTGAACACAGCTTGTGTGTTAACTCATAAAATCACATTCCTCAAAACGTGCCATACAAAAATGCTAAACTGTTATGAACGTAAATACACTATCTACCATCAAGTAATTAGACACCTGTGATAGCAAAGGAAAACGAAGTTTATTCACCTTCTATAGTTGGTGGAGCCTCTACGAGCGGCGATTACAGCTGCGACTCCCCGGGGCTTACTCTCAACCAGGCGTTGTACGACGGCTAGCGGTATTTTCTTCCACTCGGCTTGGAGAAGACAGGTCTGTTCCTTCATCGATTTCGGACGGTGGGGGCACCCCTTAAGTTGACACTCCAACTCGTCCCAGAGGTGCTCGATAGGGTTAAGATCCGGGCTCTGCGCAGGCCAGTCCATTCGATTAACCCCATTGTCACCATACCAAGCCATTGTGGACCTCGCAACATGACTGGTGGCATTGTCATCCTGAAAGTAACATGGATCCACCCCGAAAAACTGCCACAACGTAGGAAGGTCATCCAAAATGGTGCAGTAGGTCCCGGCGTTGAGTCTACCAGGAATTGCGACCAAGGGTCCCGTGCCATACCAGGAGAAATAACCCCATAGCATAATTCCACCGCCGCCGAACTTTACAGTTCGCACAATACATTCCGGCAGGAGGCGTTCTCCAGGAAGACGCCAAACCCAGACCCTGCCATCCGAACGGTAGATGGTGAACCTTGATTCGTCGCTCCAGAGAACCTGTTTCCGCTGTTCAACGGTCCACTGTCGACGTTCTTTGCACCGCGTTAGCCGAGCAGCGCTATTGGACTTGGTGATCAAAGGCTTGTGGGCGGCAGCACGTCCATGATAACCGAGCAAATGGGCTTCCTTACGGATGGTATTCATCGAAAGAACACTCACGGATGCCTGTTGAAACTCCTCGCGCATGTGGCCCATCGATTTGGTGCGGTTTTTCCAAATTTCTCTGGGCAGCACCCGTCGGTCTCTAACTCCCAGTTTTGTGGGTCTGCCGGGTCGGGGCAAATTCCGACTGTCACCTCTTATCTTCCACTTGCCAATCACGTAGGCCACTGTCGATTTTGGGTACTTCAACTCGCTGGATATGTCACGTATGGATCGGCCATTTCTGTGATACCCGACGATTACAGCTTTCTCGAAATCAGAGAGCTCCGAACTGCGTGGCATCTTGCATGCGACTGGTTGCGTTGTTGTTTCCCACACAATATTTAACGGCGGCGGCAGTGAAGTGTATCAGGACCGCAGATATCGTTGATTGCAGGGGTGTCTAATTATTTGTTGGTAGATAGTGTATATCTATAGATATTAATGCAATTTTTGGAAAAAGCCCGGATGTCGTGGCTTATGCTGCTTTTCATCTGACTTTTGAGCCAATAGAAAAATTACAAAGCTCTGATTTAGGAAAACGTTTAAAAGGCTCTACTTATGGGATTGTACGTGTGCAAATAAAAACCATGTGGAATTAATAGAGTTTGAACAAAAAAAAATGCTTCTTCACAGGGTTTCAGCATTATTTAATAAAGTTGCTTTGACATGGTAAATCATGTTACGAAAACAGTTATATTCAGCACACGAAGTGCAGCTGTTAATCAAGAATCATTGCAGTCACATACACGTGGTCTCCTTCTCACGTGATTGTACTTTCGAAGATTTTGGGATGTACGCTATACCAATTAGCGCCGTCCGTGTGTTGTTCTGTTTTAAGATTTCTAACTAATTACATCGAAGCCCATTACCGAACATTTTTAGTGCCTTTATAAATAAACCCTACACCTTCTGGTTAGGGCGTTTTCAAAGGATTTCTTCCTTTGAAAACGCCCTAACCAGAAGGTGTAGAAAAAACTGGCAATACACATCTGACGAAATAAACAATTTAGTAGAAGATAGAAAAATTGAATTTTATTGACCTTAAATTAAATAATGTCTATCTTCCCGCTTTTCCTGTTATTCCAGCACCTCTTCAAATACATTTAACTCTTTAGTGTAAAGGAAATATCACAATATTTTCTGTAACCAACAATTCTAAATATCAATTGGGAACCTCAACGAACTATAGGGGCGCTGCGCAAACGTAAACAAACTTCTCTAGTACGGGTAACGTCGCACGTGTTTCCATAAAGTCGAATGTTAGAATGGCTGGTTTGTCGCTTTCAATCCTTGAAATAATAAAATTTGTGGACGCTTCCAAAAATTCAAGATGCATTAAAGAAGGGGAAGTGATTGGTAATGTAGGCCATATAATTTCTTGTGGAATTAAGAAGGAAGATGGAAGAGAAATTCTCATAGTTTCGCACTGCATTCAGTCCACGGCAATAACGTCGTCGCCTCACTCCATCAACGGTGTTTTAGATACAAGTAACAGTGAAATTTCTATAAAGTCATTTGAGGGCTCTTGTAAAGCTGGCAGAAGTGGAACGTGTAAGCACTGTGTAGCAGTAAGGCTTTACTGTAACAGGTAATTTTTATTTTTACATTTTCAGGCAAGTGATATAGTAATACCGACAGTGGTGTTCTAATCCGGATTGCTATTAAAAGCTGACATTTCGTTTCACTTGACGTTTTCCAGGACCCATTTTCAATACTGTCAACAATAACATTTGTAATTTTTGAACATTCTGTTCCTAAAAGTGTTTGTGAATTGGTAATTGTTGATCATCATTGGGTTCTGCGTTTTTGAACCGATGACTGTTGACAGAACATTGCAAATCTTGTTCCATAATGAAGTTTAAATTTATACGGATAACAGCAATTATTTGTTTTCAAGATTATGTAGAAATGCGGATTTTTTAATTACTACTATGCAATAAAAACATGCTGCCTTGTTTATTATCCATTCAAAGACGTTACTAAGTTAGTAGCATTTCACTGGAAGGATTTCAAACGCAAGGCACAAACGTTTATACTAACTTGTGAAAAACATAGCTGAAACCTTGGGAACGACATTGCGGGACACAACAATATGATTTGTTCTTCTTCACGGAATTCTTCATTATACAACTCTCTAATTCCAGAATGAATGCAAAAATACACCAAACTACGACAACTGAACGTAATGAGCGATCTACCAACAGCCAAGCATTGAGCCGAAAACGTTACCCGTGCTACAGTAATTCTTCCTTTTGCCGCTAGAGGGAGAGCGGACCGCTGAGATTGCCAATATCAGTTTACGTTCAAAAAAGTTTCTTTCTCTGAAGACTGTTGGACTTCGTTCTGCTGACTGGAAAAGTAAATTCGGGAGAATTAAAATAAATTAAAAGGAATTTAGGTTTTTGATTATGGTAGAACATTCTCTTCTAAAACACACACTACATCAATTTATGGAAGTTTATGAATCACTGGTTATTTCTTATTTGTAACTGGAAAAATGCCTCAGAATCACGCCTATGAAAGAACACAAAGCCTCACAAAAATGCATACTCACAACACAACACACACACAAAGAAAGAAAAACCGGAGATACTCTATGTGTAGGACATTAGGACCTCGGAAGTCGTTTCAACGACAGTTTTTATTAAACTATTCCATCTTCTGCGCCCTCCAAAATTTGCTTGACCATTTCCTATCAGAAATAAATAATTTGGGGTTTAATCGCATTCCGTACTGCTCTTCTCGGTGAAAGATATGTTCCAATGCCAGGAAAGACAAAACGTTAATCTGATTCTCTATTCCAAAAAAATTCGCGTACCGTCGGGGATGGTGACGAACAGCGGAACACCCAGTTGTAATAAAACCTACAACGTACTCAAGGTTCTATGGAAGTACATATCTGTCTTTTCCCGCATTTTTAGGGACATGGTTTCTGAAAACAAAGAAACCTTTGTTTGATACAGCTCGTGCGTGATCATCTTCATGTGGTAGTGATTAATCCAGGCATCCTCTCATTCTTGATTCCCTGTGCAAAGCTGCGGTATCTGTGCTCATAGATCATTTGCGGACTGTCTCTCGGAGTAGATAAAGTATCTAAAAGGTCACACTACTTATTTTCTTCTGTTTGTCAAGACACAGAGCTTGCTGCAAATGTGTGAATTACAAATTTAATGTAAAACTCCCGCAGACTCCTACACCCGCTGTCACTTCTACCGTAGTAAGCAATTCCATCCTTCGTCATCACTCCTGGCTGTCCAGATGAACTGCTAACTGGAATTATGAAACATGAGGGATAGGTACTTTCCGTTGCGATCGCTATAATGCCACCCTAAGGAAGTGGGAAATGGATTACACCGTACGTTAGATATTTTCCAGCAGGTGTGGTAGAGAACGGAAGAGCAGGATTGAATGTTTTGCAGATGCTCACCAAAGCCGCAGCCAAGTAAAACAGAGGTCGTGTCTCAATAATAATAGTGGGCTTTTATTGGATGAGACAGAGGAAAATCAGCCTCCGAAGAGGCGAATGTGGAGATTTGTTTTCGTCAATAGGAAGTAAAATCATTATACTTGTTCCTAAAATTCCAAAGGATGTGGTTAAATCCGAAAATTCTTTCAATGGAAATTGAAATTCATCCAAAAATGAGGCTTATTGTACACACACACACGCACACAAAATAACGTGGATTCCAGTATCTTTCCCATCCGATGAATGATTTTTTTTATTTTTGAAATTTGTTTACTTAAAAAAAGAGTAATTTAGATCTGAAATGTGCGTACATTTGAATAATGGCCCCTTTTTATTGCGATTTATCAAAAAGTGCATCAGTATTGCTGAAGTTAGGTACCGTAGATGTTTAAAAACTTAATAAGTTTCGTTCTTTTTTATTATTTTACGAATTTTCTGCAAAGGTGACTGCAAAATTTATGTTGCAGTTCCCTATTTCAAATTTCCAGTGATGTTCGTTCCCAGTTTATTGTGGAGTACTTTTTACTCGGCTGTTCAATCAACCGTGATCACTCCCTATAACAAACTTTTACGCACAAAGCAAAGAAATGTAGATTACGCGGTTTTGTTTGCAAGGCCTCTTCAAAGAAAAATTAAGAATCTCTCCTAAGTGATGATAAAGCATCAGGTAGGAATTGTTATTAAACAAAAGAATGGAGATACATATTGGCACCTCTTACAGCAGTCGATTCCAAGGCCTGGAAGGGAATAACACGCTATATAGAACAGCGATTCATGCTTCTCAGCAAAAGGCTGTTTTGTTAATTTTTCAGATTTACAAATGTAGGAAATGTCTAAAATCTCCGTAGAGAAAGGAATTAATCGCTAACTGAAAATTGGCGTCGATTATCATGAAGATTACTTCATGATCTAAAATTATCGCTTAATTCGTCACGGAACTTCTGTCTTAAGATCTACAAAAATTATTTTTGCAATTGAAATAAAATCAGAAAATCGTAAAATTATTCCATAAATATACTGACTGATTTTGATTTCTAATATATCTGGTACATTTGTGCCAGGGATTTTTTTTTAAATAAGAATTTTGCAAGTTTTGACATGGCATTTTGAAAGGATTAATTCAGGTAGAACAGCAAACTTGCGTTTGTCATTGACTATCAGAACCCTTAATTATTAGGGAAGGTTTCGTTTTCCCTTTTGTTCGGAAATTTCTCACTGGAAAGTGTATCTTTTTAGACATAGAATATTAGGAAGAAAAAAGGAGACGCCAGTAGACTGGATCGCAGTTTTTTATATAGCAGTATATTCGCATGTTTTAATGATGATCTGCGTGATTTTCTAGCTGCTCCTAAAAATTGTGCTACTTTGCCCACGTGTGGATTATGTCTGCGCTTTGACACACGTTTTGTGTCGTTGGGTCGCTTTAAAATCCACCGAAGATGGGAAACTTGTGTGTTAAGTCAGAGACTAACAGAATGTTCAGGAACATTTAGCTTAATCAGTATGACATAAATTATAAGAGACGAGATGACAGCACATCAAATTGGTGAATTTTATTCATGCTTATATAGTTAAGTAAAAAAAAACTAAATACAATGAGACAACTAGCCTCTTCTTCAAAAACCTTGCAGCATCTTAAAATACATTCTTAATGCACAATTCAGCGCAAGCGAAAATATATTTACATTATAAGTGTTCATGGTTCTTCAGCATGCTGCACAACGAGGAGTAACATATGTACAAGCAAAGAGGAAGGTCTAACACTGAGTCCACTTTACTGGAGCTGTACATTTCCTGGTTGCCCATATGCTACTATAACAATTAAAGGGACAACCATCTTGTGTCGCCATCTAGTGTCAAAACTTTTACCAAAGGACAGGTTCAAACTTTCGCTTCACTTTGAAATTCCATGGTAGTCTGAAAAATAAGAATGCTTCGTACATCGTTAGTGCAAGTCTGATTTCGCAAATGGGAAGAACATTGATTTGGGGTGAAAATTGACAAAAAACACTTCTCTTTAATGAATTTTCTGCTGTGAGTTATGTTATGAAGTTTGTAATAAAGGTCTCTTTTCGATTATTTTAGAATATCGTAAGTGAATTATCTGGCAAAAATAAATTAGTGCCTTCAACAAAAGAATACAGCGCATTTCTTAGTGACAGGGAAAGACTGCAGTATCTATGTCAGCTGCACTCGAGATCGTCTGAGAAAAAATTCTGCATACGTTTATACCACTGTTGTTCACATACAATAAGATCGGCATAAAAAGTACTGAATCTAACAGATTTTTTAACGTTCAATTCCACATCAGTCAGTGGCGCCCATATGAGTACTTTTAGGGAACGGGGGGCTAAGAAAAATCCTTACCTCCTCCAAGGCTGTCAAACATTTTAGTAAATGTACAAGATACTAAAATACAACAAAAATAATTGATACAATCAATCATTAATATCTTATTATTTTTAAAAATGCTTTAAAAAAAGGTTTCTTGTGTTTTAGTGTTTTAAATTTATCAAAAATTTGGCTATACCAACGGCGGTGCTCGAGAACACCCCCACCCCACCCCCCTTATGGGCGCCCTTGACATCCGTGAATGTTTTGGGTGCCTTTAATTGTCAGTAAATCCAAATGTAACTGAGAACTCCCCTTAATTATTCACAGTGTGCTATATGTAATGCGTTCGCCCGTATACTGTGAAGTCAAATGCTAACCTTCTCATTATCCAACACGGCAATGTTTTGTTTCTCTGCCATATCTCCTAGGACTAGGTTGGATTAAGTTTTTGCTGATGTTTATGTTTTTGTGATCATCATCATCATCATCATCATCATTGTCAACCATTATCAAACCACTGCTGGACGAAGGTCTCCCCAAGTTTCCTCCACAACGGTCTGTCTTGTGCCAGTCTCCTCCATGTCACTCCTGCATACTTTCGAATTTCATCCACCCATCTTCCATGTGGTCTTCTTCTGGGTCTTTTCCTGTCCCATGGAATCCAATCTAAAATTTCGGCTGTCCATCGATGGTCTGTTCTTCTGGCAGTATGTCCAGCCCATTGCCATTTCAGGGATTTAACTCTGATCATGATGTCTTCCACTCTTGTCATTTTCCGGATCCACGTGTTCCTCTTCTTATCTCTCCTGGTTACACCAAGCATGCACCTCTCCATGCTACTTTGAGTTGTCTGCAGCCTTTGTATGTCTTTTTAGCTAAGGTCCACGTCTCTGCACCATACGTAAGCACTGGAAGGATGCATTGATCAAACACTTTTCTTTTAAGACATAATGGCATATTGCTCTTGAAAATTATGCTGTTTCTTCCAAAAGCTCTCCAGGCAAGTTTTGTACGCCGATTAATTTTTTCACCAATGTGACCCTCACTTGATATCTGCTGTCCAAGATAAACGTACGTGTCTGTTATCTCCAGCTTTTCTCCATCAATCGATAAATTTTCATTTCTTGTAAAAGCATTGTACATCACTTTTGTCTTCTGAAAGTTCATTTTTAATCCCACTTCTTTACTCTTGTCAGCAAGTTCCTGGATCATACTCTGTAGCTCTGATGGGGTAGTTGTAAAAATGACTATGTCATCAGCAAAACGAAGGTGGGTTAGATAATCTCCATTAATCTTTATCCCTTTGTTTTCCCAGTTCAGTGATTGAAAGACATTTTCCAATGTGGCATTAAAGAGCTTCGGAGATATGGTGTCACCTTGTCTCACTCCTTTTCCAATTTTTATGTGTGTTGTATTTTCAAACAGCCGAATCTTTGCACTTGCATTTTCATAGCTGTTATTAATAATATTAATGTATGCATCTTCAATACCGCAGGATTTCAGAGCCATTGCAACTGCTGATGGTTTCACCGAATCAAAGGCTTTTTCATAATCGATAAAAGCCATGCACAATGGAAGTTCATATTCCCTCGCTCTTTCAATTAGTTCTATCAGTACGTGGATATGATCTATTGTGCTGTAGCCACACCTGAATCCAGCTTGTTCTCTCGGTTGAGCCATGTCCAGTGTCACCTTCAAGCGGTGTGAAAGAACTTTAGTGAAGATTTTATAAACCACTGATAGGAGGCTGATAGGTCTGTAGTTCCTGAGATCCTCAATGTCACCTTTTTTATGTAGCAAGATCATTGTAGCGTTGTTCCAATCCTCAGGAATTTTCCCTTTATTAAGGCATCGAGTGAAAATTTGGGCGAGTACTGTTTCTGATTTCTCCACTTACTTCTTGTATGATGTCTACAGTAATTCCATCTTCTCCTGGAGCTTTTCCCCGCTTCATGTTCTTGATTGCATGTGCAACTTCTGCTGGAAGGACTGGAAGAACTCTGGTACTGGTACCTTTCATGATGTCTGGAGTGCATGTATCATCCCTTTCATATAATTTGGAGTAGAAATCTTTCACTCTTGTCAAAATGTCGCCTCTATTTCTTGTTACAGAACCATCTTCTTTTCTCAGTGCCATAATCTGTTTTTTCCCCTTACTGAGATGTCCCTTTGCTATCTTTAGGCTTTGTTTGTTTTCAATTGCTTTCCTTACCAGTTCACAGTTGAGTTTCCTTACGTCTTCAGTGATACTTTTTCGTACTGTCTTGCATAGCTCTATATATTCCACTTTGGAAGTCACATCTTCTTTAGTTGTCCTCATCACTCTTCTTTTTTGCATCAACATTTTGGTTTTTCGTGATAATTTGTTCACATGCAATTTGTTCTTAGACCCAGCTAATTTTGTTGCTGTTTCCATAAGAGCTTTGGTTACTTTCTGTTAACTTCAGAAATATCCACTTCTTCCGATGTTAGGCCTTCTAAAGCAGAGAATCTGTTCTTCAGTTCCAATTTGAAGGTATTATGGTGTTTTTTAAGGTTGGTTATGTCAATACATTTTGTTAGTCTTATGAGCTTGCTACGTTCGAGTTTAGTGTTGAGGTGCATCTTACATCTCACCAATCTATGGTCACTGCCTGTGTTGAACTTGTTTAGCACACTGCAGTTTTCTATGATGAATTTTTTGTTACACATAATAAAATCAATTTCACTTGTCGTCCCATTTGGATGTCTCCATGTCCATTTCCTGTGTGGCTTTTTCTTGAAAAAGGAGTTTAAGATGAAAAACCCTTCTGCCTCTGCAAACTAAACGAGAGTATTTCCACGCTGGTTTCTGTTGCCGTGACCGAATTTACCTACTGAAGTTTCATTCTGTAGCCGTTGCCCTATTTTTGCATTGAAATCTCCCATAATTATCTTCAAGTGCTGCTTACCTTAATTATTTAGATCACGAATTTCCTCATAAAATTCTTCAATTTCTTCTTCAGCATGACTTGTGGTGGGTGCATAAGTTTGAATAATCTGAGCCTGGTATCTTCTCGAGAGTTGGATAACGAGTCGTGCAGCTCTGTCAGAGGAACTTTCAACTTCTATAACTTTATCCTTCAGTTTCTTGTTTATTATAAATCCAACACCACTAGTTCTGCCAGTATCTGTCCCACGATAGTAGAAGAGATGTCCACTTTTCAGTTCGATGAGATCTTCTCCTTTTCTCCTTACCTCACTTAGCCCCACGATGTCCCACTTGATCCTTTGTAGTTCCTCTTCCAATTCAAGAAGCCTTGAATCAGAAGATAGGGAGCGTCCATTATACGTAGCCAAGGACAGCATCAGATGCCAGCCTAGTCCGGTCCTCCGGGGATTCTTAGCACCCTCTGCCTTCATGTCGCACTGGCCGCTGCCTTGGCCAGGTACATTCCAGCTGCCGGAGACTGAGGGCCAAGATTTAAGTTGTGGAGTCATTTTGGAGGGGTTTGGCCATAACTCACCACGCTGGCCAAGCGGGTTGGTGAGTGTGGGATAGCATTTCCTCTAATCCCGATGGTATAGTTATACCGCTATTGGCGGTCGTCAGAGCCCCTTTAGTGGGAACAGGATGTACCACGAGAAGGCGGGGTTGACATTTGTCAAGGAGAGGCTGTGATGTTACCACTCCACTAAATCGTTATATTCCATACTGACCTAAACATGAATATTCCACATCGAAAACTTCGCAGAAGTAATATAAAAGTAATTAGAAATTCCTTTCAGCGTGACAATAAGAACGAAAGCAGAAAGCCCGCCGTAAAACATACATGTTTGTTGACATATGTGGGCAAACTGCGTCCTGCTATCTTATCTAACTTTCCTACAACCATGTAAATATGTGGTATTTGAAAAATCAACAAATATCGTTGGAAATAGACAAAAGTTTCAATTCGGCGCTCAACAACTGAAAAAAAAAATAGTGAACATATTTGTTATTGCACTGCCTGAGTAAGAAATGGTACGCATCAGTGACATTTAAGTATTTCATACTACTCGTTAAAGAATGTCTTCTGATTCGGCGCTTTAATTTGAAAAAGAAAGAGAGAAGCTCATTGTGATGAAGCTACTTTAGAAAAAAGCTTATTTTATTATGAAGTACATAAAGACAAAAAATGCATGTGATTTTTCTGGATTTTCTATAGTGAGCAAAACATATTAAGCATTCCACAATATTTCCCTTCTTCACTGCGAAGATGGGTATTACAATTATGATTTTTAAACATAGTTCCTGTGTTAACTCGTGAAAACATATTCCTCAATAAATGCTGAACAGCTATGTACGTAAATATAGCATTTAATACTATTATTGGAAAACGGCCGGATGTCGTGGTTTTTGATGCCGTTCCTTCCTCATATGAAAAGACTTTCCAGGATCTTCGGATGGACGCTGTACCAACTAGCGCCGTCCGTGTGCTTTTTGATTTAAGATTTATAATTAATTGCGTCGAAGATCATTGTCGAACATTTTAGTGATTTTATAAATAAGCCGTACACCTTCTGGGTAGGGTGTTTTCAAAACAGTGAAAAAAGAAAGTAAGTATTATGAATAAGTTTCCTCGCATTTATGTATTATGTGATATTTTTGAAGAAAAATTTAAATAAATAATAATCTTTTACTAATAAATAAAATAATCTTCTACTAAATAAAAAATTTAGTAGAAGACAGAAAAAAGTTAATTTTATTGACTTTAAATTAAATAATGTCTATCTTCCCGCTTTCCCTGTTGTTCCAGCACCTCTTTGAAGGCATTTAGCACTTTAGTGTAAAAGAAATACCACAAATATTTTCTGCAATTTACAATTCTAAATATCAGTATCAGCTTACGCTCGAAAAAAGTTTCTTCCTCTGAAGACTGCTAGATTCCATTCTGATGACTGGAAAGGTAAATTCGGGAGAATTAATATAAATTAAAAGGAATTTAGATTTTTTATTATGGCAGAACATTCTTTTCTTAGAAGCACAATACATCAATTTATGCAAGTCTCTGAATCACTAGTTATTTCTTACTTCAAACTGCGCAAAAAAAGTGTTTCATGGTTAAAGATACCAAGTCGCCATCTCAATGGCCAGGAAAACGACGAAAAAACACAAAATGAGAGCAAACAATTTAGCGAGAGAGAAAACGGAGATACTTTATGCTAAGGATTTAGGAAGTCGTTGTTGCGATGATTCTTATTAAACTATTCCAAGTCTTCTCTGCAGTCCAAGATTTGAGTGACCACTGCATATCGGAAATAAATCATTTGGATTTTAATCCATTTCCGTACTGTTGTTTCAGTGAAAGATAGACCCCTATGTTGGGAATGACAAAATGTTAGTCTGATTTTCTATTCCAGAAAACATCTCCGCGGAATGCAAGGGGGGATGACGAATAGCGGAACACCCATTTCGAATAAGACCGACAACGTACTCAAGGCTCTGTGGAAGTACACATCTCTCTTTTCCCGCCTTTTTAGGGACATGGTTTCTGGAAACAAAGAAATCTTTGTTTGACACAGCTCGTACGTGGTCATCTTCATTTGGCAGTGATTAATCCAGGCATGCACTCATTCCCGATCCCCTGAGTGAAATTGCGGTACCTATGTTCATAGTAATTCGCAAACTGTCTTTCGGAGTAAATGAAGTTTCTAAAAGGTCACTCTACATATTTCCTTTTGTTTCTTATGACACAAAGTACACGAGCTGTCGCAAATATATGCATACGTGTGGATTACAAATTTATTGTAAAACTCCAGCGGACTCCTGCACCCGCTTTTCTCCACCATTTCTGATGTCGAGATGAAATGCTAACAGGAATTATGAAACATGAGGGACAGCTGCATTCCATTATGACACCCACGATGTCACCGTACGGAAATGGGAATTGGATTATCATCATCATCATCATCATTGTCAACCATTATCAATCCACTGCTGGACGAAGGTCTCCCCAAGTTTCCTCCACAACGGTCTGTCTTGTGCCAGTCTCCTCCATGTCACCCCTGCATACTTTCGAATTTCATCCACCCATCTCCCACGTGGTCTTCTTCTGGGTCTTTTCCTGTCCCTTGGAATCCAATCTAAAATTTCGGCTGTCCATCGATGATCTGTCCTTCTGGCAGTATGTCCAGCCCATTGCCATTTCAGGGATTTAACTCTGATCATGATGTCTTCCACTCTTGTCATTTTTCGGATCCACGAGTTCCTCTTCTTATCTCTCCTGGTTACACCAAGTATGCACCTCTCCATGCTTCTTTGAGTTGTCTGCAGCCTTTGTATGTCTCTCTTAGTTAAGGTCCACGTCTCTGCACCATACGTAAGCACTGGAAGGATGCATTGATCAAATACTTTTCTTTTAAGACATAATGGCATATTGCTCTTGAAAATTATGCTGTTTCTTCCAAAAGCTCTCCAGGCAAGTTTTGTACGCCGATTAATTTCTTCATCAATGTGACCCTCACTTGATATCTGTTGTCCAAGATAAACGTACGTGTCTGTTATCTCCAGCTTTTCTCCATCAATCGATAAATCTTCATTTCTTGTAAAAGCATTGAACATCACTTTTGTCTTCTGAAAGTTCATTTTTAATCCCACTTCTTTACTCTTGTCAGCAAGTTCCTGGATCATACTCTGCAGCTCTGATGGGCTAGTTGCAAAAATGACTACGTCATCAGCAAAACGAAGGTGGGTTAGATAATCTCCATTAATCTTTATCCCCTTGTTTTCCCAGCTCAGTGACTGAAAAACACCCTCCAATGTGGCATTAAAGAGCTTCGGAGATATGGTGTCACCTTGTCTCACTCCCTTTCCAATTTTTATGTGTGTTGTATTTTCAAACAGCCTAATCTTTGCACTTGCATTTTCATAGATGTTATTAATAATATTAATGTATGCATCTTCAATACCGCAGGTTTTCAGAGCCATTGTAACTGCTGAAGGTTTCACCGAATCAAAGGCTTTTTCATAATCGATAAAAGCCATGCACAATGGAAAGTTCATATTCCCTCGCTCTTTCAATTAGTTCTCTCAGCACATGGATATGATCTATTGTGCTGTAGCCACTCCTGAATCCAGCTTGTTCTCTCGGTTGAGCCATGTCCAGTGTTACCTTCAAGCGGTGTGAAAGAACTTTAGTGAAGATTTTATAAACTACTGATAGGAGGCTGATAGGTCTGTAGTTTCCAAGATCCTCAATGTCACCTTTCTTATGTAGCAGGATCATTGTAGCGGTGTTCCAATCCTCAGGAATCTTTCCTTCATTAAGGCATCGAGTGAAAATTTGGGCGAGTACTGTTTCGATTTCTCCACTTGCTTCTTGTATGATGTCTACAGTAATTCCATCTTCTCCTGGAGCTTTTCCCCGCTTCATGTTCTTGATTGCATGTGCAACTTCTGCTGGAAGGACTGGAGGAACTCTGGTACTGGTATCTTTCATGATGTCTGGAGTGCATGTATCATCCCTTTCATATAATTTGGAGTAGAAATCTTTCACTCTTGTCAAAATTTCGCCTCTATTTCTTGTTACAGAACCATCTTCTTTTCTCAGTGCCATAATCTGTTTTCTTCCCTTACTGAGATGTCCCTTTGCTATCTTTAGGCTTTGGTTGTTTTCAATTGCTTTCCTCACTAGTTCACAGTTGAATTTTCTTACGTCTTCAGTGATACTTTTTCGTACTGTCTTGCATAGCTCTATATATTCCACTTTGGAAGTCACATCTTCTTTAGTTGTCCTCATCTCTCTTCTTTTTTGCATCAACATTTTCGTTTTTCCTGATAATTTATTTACATGCAACTTGTTCTTAGACCCAGCTAATTTTGTTGCTGTTTCCATAAGAGCTTTGGTTACTTTTCTGTTAACTTCAGAGATGTCCACTTCTTCCGATGTTAGGCCTTCTAAAGCAGAGAACCTGTTCTTCAGTTCCAACTTGAAGGTATTATGGTGTTTTTTAAGGTTGGTTATGTCAATAGATTTTGTTTGTCTTATGAGCTTGCCACGTTCAAGTTTAGTGTTGAGGTGCATCTTACATCTCACCAATCTATGGTCACTACCTGTGTTGAACTTATTTAGCACACTGCAGTCTTCTATGACGAATTTTTTGTTACACATAATAAAATCAATTTCACTTGTCGTCCCATTTGGATGTCTCCATGTCCATTTCCTGTGTGGCTTTTTCTTGAAGAAGGAGTTCAAGATGAAAAACCCTTCTGCCTCTGCAAACTCAACGAGAGTATTTCCACGCTGGTTTCTGTTGCCGTGACCGAATTTACCTACTGAAGTTTCATTCTGTTGCCGTTGCCCTATTTTTGCATTGAAATCTCCCATAATTATTTTCAAGTGCTGCTTACCTTTATTATTTAGATGACAAATTTCCTCATAAAATTCTTCAATTTCTTCTTCAGGATGACTTGTGGTGGGTGCATAAGTTTGAATAATCTGAGCCTGGTATCTTCTCGAGAGTTGGATAACAAGCCGTGCAGCTCTGTCAGAGGAACTTTCAACTTCTACAACTTTATCCTTCAGTTTCTTGTTTATTATAAATCCAACACCACTAGTTCTGCCAGTATTTGTCCCACGATAGTAGAAGAGATGTCCACTTTTCAGTTCGATGAGATCTTCTCCTTTTCTCCTTACCTCACTTAGCCCCACGATGTCCCACTTGATCCTTTGTAGTTCCTCTTCCAATTCAAGAAGCCTTGAATCAGAAGATAGGGAGCGTCCATTGTACGTTGCCAAGGTCAGCATCAGATGGCAGCCTAGTCCGGTCCTCCGGGGATTCTTAGCACCCTCTGCTTTCATGTCGCACTGGCCGCTGCCTTGGCCAGGTACATTCCAGCTGCCGGAGACTGAGGGCCAAGATTTAAGTTGTGGAGTCATTTTGGAGGGGTTTGGCCACAACTCACCACGCTGGCCAAGCGGGTTGGTGAGTGTGGGATAGAATTTCCTCTGATCCCGATGGTATAGTTATACCGCTATTGGCGGTCGTCAGAGCCCCTTTAGTGGGAACAGGATGCACCACGAGAAGGCGGGGTTGACATTTGTCAAGGAGAGGCTGTGATGTTACGCATCACCTGACCTTACATTATTTTCCTGCAACAGTGGTACGGAACGGAAGATTGAATGTTTTGCAGATGCTCACCAAAGCCTCAGGAACGCAACAAAACCTTAGGACATGTCTTAATAGCATTAGTGGATCTTTATTGGATGAGGCAGCAAAAAACCAGCCTCCGAAGATGCGAATGTTGAGATGCATTTCCGTCAATAGAAAGTAAACCTATTTATACTTGTTCCTAAATTCCAACGGACGTGGTTAAACCCGACAATTCTTTCAGTGGTTTGAAATTCTTTCCTTGAGATTAAGGATCACTTATCATTTAAACACACTTCCTCTTCTCATGCCCATCAGATGGCAGCACTGTTCAAGGTGCATATACACAGCGCGTAAAAACTTTAGAGATCCTATCGAAAAGGCATATATCGGATTCAAACATTTTTTATAGTTTCATAGTTTTTTTCACAGATCAAATGAAACTATATTTACTGTTTAGCCTTCTTGCATCATGTCCCACATTAGTCTTAAGAGAGAATCTTGAATCGATAACCCTGTTGCTCAACCACAAAAGTGGCTTATTGGCCACACACATAAGCACTCTCACAGAACACACAAATAACATAAATTCCAATATCTTCCCAACTAGATGAATGCTTTTTTTCTTCATTTTCGAAATTTATTTACTTAAAAAAAGACTAACTAATTTAGGTCTAAAGTATGTGCATATTTGAATATGGCCCATTTTGATTGAGATTAGTCAAAAAGTGCATCAGTTTTGTAGAAGTTAAATGCCGAAGATTTTTAAAGGTTTACGAATGAATTTCGTTCATTCTATGATTTTTCAAATTTCTTTCAATAGAGACTCTGGAAAATTTATATTGCAGTTACCGATTTCAGTTCTTTCAGTGATGTTCGCTCCCAGTTTATTGTGAGGTACCTTTTAGTTAGCTGTTTAATCAATCGTGATCACTCCCTATGAAAAACTTTTACGGCACAGCGAGAAGAAATTTATGCCCCGCGGATTCGCCTGCAAAGTAGTCCTCAAAGAAAAATTAAAAATCTTTTCCAAGTGATGATAGAGCTTCATATAGAAATGATTATTAAAGAAAAGAATTGAAACACGCATTGAAAGCTCTTACAACAGTAGATTCCAAGCCCTGGTAGGGAAGAGCACGGTATACAGAACAGCGTTGTATGCCTCTGAGCAAATGGCTGTTGTGTTAATTTCTTAGATTCACAAATGTAGGAAATGACTAAAATCTCCAAAGCGAAAGAAATTAATCGCTAACTGAAAATTGACGTCGATCATCTTCAAGATTACTCCATGATCGAAAATCATCGCTTGATCTATCGTGGAACTTCTCTCCAGCTTGTGATCTACAATTTTTTTTTTCGCAATTGAGATACGAAAAATCAGAAAACTGTAAAATAATCCCATAAGTATACTGACTGATTATGTTTTTCATATACAATAATATCCTCATACAAATTACTTAATCTAACAGATTATTTAACGTTAAGTTCCACATGAGTAAATGTTTCTAGTGCCTTTTATTTTCAGTAAATCCAAAAGTATTTGAAGACTCTCCTCAAATATTCAGAGTGTTCTATGTAAAATACAACCGCCCATAATGCATCTGCTTCCGTTTTGACATTTACTGGCATTTTGTTTTTACAGACTTTGTTTTTTAAGGAAAATTTTGTACGAGTTTAAATGCCGTCTGACATTTTGACCGTATTTTTTTTTTGTGTGAAAGTCACTACTTCTTGAACAGCTTTTCTATTGTGGTGTGTAAAACGTCTTTTCGCATATGCAGACAAAATTTAAGGGCGAATCTTTTACATGGTGTTGTCACTTTGTATAGTACAGCACGTACCCCTTTTCCAGTTGATCATGCCATCTGTCGGGTAGCTTCAGGTTTCCATCTGCACAGAAATTTGTGGGATTTTGATTTATTGGAGGTTCAACGACCACCGTGAGCAGCAACTCAATGGGCTATAAGCGGTCGCCCGTCCCTAAATTAGGGTTACTGGTCCAGGGAAGAGGGGGGAGAGCCAGTGCGGTAAGACAAACAACATCCATGCCTCACGGGATTCAAACCCGGGGCCCTTCACGGACGAATGATCATAAGCCAGCGCTTAGACCACTGCGCCACCGGGGCGGCATTAATTGATTGAGCTCTCAGAAGATGACATTTCAAAGTCCTTATTTGACGCTAAGAAAGATCCAGTTGAAATATCGAAACATGTAATAGGATACCCAAGCCTTCTGCAACATGCTCGAAAAATGCTTTCTTGCTTTTCAACCACTTACTGCTGCGAATCTACATTCTCCCACCTAACCCAAATCAAGACTCCCTTAAGGTCACAAATATCGGATACCCATCTAGAGGATCAGCTAAAAGTGCGGACCTCCATTTTGCAACCAAATGTTCAAATGCTTTCCAGCAGAAAGAAGTCACGAAGTCATTAAAAGGTTAGTTAACTTTTGAATACACACTTTGTTTTTCATTTTTGAAGTTAGATTACAGTTAACTTAATGTGTCCTTCCACAACATGGAAAGGTTCCCCAACTCTGTTATAGAATAAACACTATTTTCGAAAATCTTATGTCAGAAACAAGGGCGCAGTGTTCCTTATTGCTTTAAGAACTTGTCGATAATTCTTGTGTGCGCCACGATGTGTTTATCTATCTTAATGAAATTTAAAGCCTGTAATCCTCTCATTTTCTTGTGCCACACGAAAATGATTACAAATACTTAAAAGACTATTTCTTTATTTGGAAGTTTAACGACCACTGTGGAAACTTAATGGGCTCACCCCTCCGTAATTTGAGGCCACTGATTACGGAGCAGTCATCCCTCCGTAATTTGAGGCCACTGATTTCAGGAATGGGAGGAATCCAGCACCATAGGACAAACACAACATCCAAGCCTCATCCATAATCCAAAAACAAAATTTCTGGTCCACAGAAATAAGGGCAGCATTAAAAGTTTTTCTTTTAAGGTTATAGTTGTCTCTGTTAGAGCTGTAATATTATATTCGATGTTATGCCCCTTAACGGTACATGTCTGAGCTTCAGATATTATTGTTTTCTCATGGAATTTTAAAATCTGTTCACTTGCATTTTCATCAAAATTATGTAATCAGCGTTCAAGACAGATACTGCCCGCCAAAATTGTGGACTCTCAATTTCTCCTTTACCTTGTAAATTGATTTTTGAATTTTTTTCGTAGATTGGAAGGGTACTGGGCTTTTAACGACATATCATTATATGTTTTTATAAACAAGAATTTATTAGTTTCTCAATCTTTTATAAAATTCAATTGATGTACCATCTGTTCCTAGAAATATTCTGTTTGGTAAAATGAGCAAAGCCTCTCTTATCTGTTGTTTATTCTCCTTTGGATTTAGTATTTCTTTAAAAACGTCAGGAATTCTTTCTCGATCTTATTATCATTATTCTTTTCCTGCGAGTCTTTGATACCTTTTTCACCCTTGAAATTAAGTAGTCAAAAACCACTTTCCTCACACAATACTTTTTTTCAGTTTTCATTAATTACACCCGTTGCTTGTTTTGTAAGGATAATATTAATTCTTGTATTAATTGTTCGACTTTTCCTTGAAGAAATACATAATTTTTAATTTGAAATAATTTCATTAAATTTGCGTATTTTTGTATCGTCATCCTGTTTTTCTTATTAATTGAACGACGCAAATTTCTAGCTTTAGTTTCAAAATTTTGTTTAAAGTTACACGAATTTTGAATGTTGACATCATGTTGTTTCTGTAAATACTTTTCTATTTTTTGATTGTTTCTCATTGTGGCGAGGTGAAGGACAGGGACGATAGGGGCCAGTATAAAAAGTTACGCTGATCAAGGGACCGTAGAAAAAGTTACATCAGGATTGCCAGAAGGTGGTCAGCTTTCTCAGAATTGAGAAGGATGCGGAGGTCAGGAGTGCGTGGGCGTGTCCCATAGCAGCAGGTGGATAGCTTGGAAGCATGGAGAAAAAGAGAGAGTGACATTGACTTAGGTCATGAGAGTGCTAGCGGCTGGAGGAGGAAATGCACGTCTGTGATTGGCAGAAAAAGTGCAGAGGACCCCGGGGAGAAACGGTGGCTAAACACGGAGTGGAGATTTTCGGGCATCTTTTCGCTGCTCACGCCTGGGTCTGACAACATGGCCACGAGTGATCTCTGACACCTGAGGGTGCCGGAGAAAGTAGGGAAAGTGTGTGACTGAGGTCACAAAAAAATCCTGTAACTGTGATTAGCAATGTACTGCGGTACACGAGTGTAACTGATAACATACTGAGGTGAAAATAGTATTAAGAGTTGAGAACTCAGGACTTGCTGCATCACTGGTAACTCACCCAGCAATACTAACGGAACTTTCGTCGCTCACGAAGGAGTGCATGACCTCGACTCTCCTATTGACAGTGGCATCCTGCTCTATTGAAGTGCGTATATTCATGTCTGATATGTTGGTGAATCTTATGTTAAACTCTGGCGACATCAGCCGATCAGTGTACCTAAACCGGATTCCCTTCCGGGATGCTTGTAAATAAAGTTGTACATAGGAACTCCGAGTGCTGTAAGTATTAATCTGCAGCAGCCGAGTGTTGCGGCAGGTGAATGATGTACTGATTCAAACCGGTACCAGAATAGTTTGAATGGTGGCAGCATACCAATGTAGGGGTAATAAATGCTTCTCATTCCGGTGCTAAAAAATAACCGCTAAGCCATAGCCACCGAATCAAACCACCACACTCATTTTTTAATTTAGAATTGTATAAATGCCAGAATGTGTTTTTTTTTATATCAAAAATTCAGGTCTATTTTTATAAGGGTGTGATTATTTATGTGTGAATGTGTATCCTATTGGCACTTCGCAAATCATGTCTCTGCACCAAGATGGCGAGACGACGCATTCAATACATTGTATTTTCTGGCAAAGGATATAAAAGTTTCATCTCTAAAATTTTTAATAAATTTAATTTTTGCAGGATTGCAGCGGTGGCAGCTCTGAAGAATTGTTTTGAGACGCAAAGAAAGTGCCTGAATTCTTTAGTTGCTTTTTCGACATGCATTGTCCGATATTCCCCAAACATCACACTGTCTTCCCTTCAACAAGTGTACGGGGGTCATAACAAAAGTACTGCACACTGTCCATTTTTTAGAAAAGTGTGAAGTAACGGAGAAAACTTACCTTATTGCCATTCAATGTACTCCCCTCCGCTGCTAATGACAACTTGCCAGCGGTGAAGTAGATCGGTTCAGCTGTCGTATTACTCGGGTCACGTCCTGTGACAGTTCGTCCAGCGATTCCTAGCGTATGCGACGGAGCCGATTTTTTTAACTTTGGGAAAAGATCAAAGTCGGGTGGACTGAGATTAGGACTGTATGATGGGTGGGATAAAGTTTTCCAGCCATATTTCGACAAAAGTCCCCGTACCGACGCTGCACCATGACACGATGCATTGTCATGCAACAAGATTGCTCCCGCTTCCAACAAGTTGGGTCGATTTTGACGAATTTTTTTTTCTCAACTTTGTCTTCAGAAAGAAATTGTGCTTCGATCAAGAGTTCCTTCCCTAAAAAACGTCTTGCAAGGCACTGTGGATCTGTATTGGAGTTTTCCCCCGCAGAGTTTTATTTTCGCGTACGAGCGCTGGTCTAACGCCGTGACTCGACCTCAGAAGCTGCACGCTTCCATTTCAAAACCCTCACACGCCCACAAAGCAAATGATAGCGCGTCGTTTTAACACCACCTCGTTACTGAGAGTCTGATCTTGACATGACAATTATTTTCCAGATTGCATCTTCCGCTCTGTTTTAGATTAACGTGTGCAGAAGGTTTGTTATGACCCTTGTAAAGCCGAATAGTTGTGAGAAATATTGAAATTCAGTTTTTAGCAGAACATTTTCCTTCGCACGTAGTATGTAGTATACCTAAACCCTTGTAATAGCAAAATTACCAGTAATTTTGCAGGTAACGTACATGTAGAAAGGGATATATTTTAGGAGGGGGATTATGGACCACCAGGAGTAACTCCATGGGCCTAAGCAGTCCTCACGGTCCCTAATGTAGGGTCACTGGTTCCAGGGAAGGGACAGAACATGTGCCATAAGGCAAACACAACATCCGAGCCTCTCCGGAATTGCAACCCAGACCCATCTCAGACGAACGGTCAGAAGCAAGCGCTTAGACCACTGCACTTGCGGGGCGGTTATTTTTGCGTTTGTGTTTGTTATGAATCATTGTCCTTTCAGTTTTCTACACAGTTAACACAGATACTTCTTCCAATTACACGATATGACTTATTCATAGTGAGTTACTCGATAGCCTCTCACGTTGTACTGCATATTATCTCATTAGGCTTGCTCTGGATTAAACATAGATCCCACATATCCAGAAGTAATTTCTTTCACTAATCCCTTGAAACAAAAACAATGTACTAAAAATAAGGAAAAATGTGAGACTTTTACGAAAGACATGTTTCATATACTGAATATTTAAAGATCTCAATCAGAATGAACAAGTTAGTAAATCATAGTAAAATCATGCAATGCATTGATTATGATACGCTTTCCAACATACCAGAAATCATTGCTCAAGCTATTACTCAAGTTATGAGGATAATGTCTGTGGAATGAATCTCGCTCCTGTGCCCTGACCTTTGACCGTATTTCGATGATATTAAACAGAATTGGTTCAGCATACCTCCGAAACAACATACTAAAGTTCTGTCGCAATCGAAGCATTTTTATATAAGTTAGGACGCATAAGTGCAATGGAATGGATCCCGCTCATATGTCCTGACCTTTGACCTCATTTCGCCCACTTTCAATAGGGTTCATCTCCAGGTGGTCCCCCACCACATACTAAAATTTCATCAAAATCGAACCATTTTTACGCGAGTTATGACGCTTAAGGTCAATGGAATGGATTCCTCTCGTATGTCCTGACCGTTCACCTCATTTCTTCCATTTTCAATAGGGTTCGTCTCCAGGTTGTCCTCCACCACATACTAAATTTTCATCGAAATCAAACCATTTTACGAGAGTTATCATGCCGATAGACAGACGGACGGACAGACAGACTGACAAAACTGGAGTATATACGCTTCTTCAACCTACGGTTGGAAAGCGTAAAAACGCATTTGCAGGGAAATTGTGGTTAAAATAGCTAGTGCAGCGCGAGTATTGATACCACGAAGCAGAAGGAAGGATTATGGGCTTAATCACATTACAGCTTCAATATCAATGGCATATTTGTCCGTTTGTCCAGATGCTGGGCCAACCAAAATTATTTGCAGCAAAATATTTTCTTGTTGTCTTAAATATGACAGTCTTAAGAGAGATTTCAGGATGTTTGATTACGGAACTCAACGTGTAAAATTAGGTTCCCAAGAAAACTTTCATTATACAAAACTCAATTGCAAGATCTTACGAGACTTTTGTATTGTAAGTAGAAGCTCTGCGGTTCCCTTGTAATGATACCCATTTATTGTGTTCTGCTGTCAAAAAATTAGAATCACTAAATGGAAGAATTTTCACAAATGGTAACTAAAAGGATGAAACTTACACTAAAATTGTTCAAAAATTTAAACCTTGCGTAATGGTTCTGGCTTAAAATTTATGTTTCGAGGAGAGCGAAATATGAAGACATTAAATCGCGGTATCAACACATCTGGTTTTTACTCATGAAGTTCATTACTTACATGCAAAGGTCAGAATTTTAAATCTAGTAAGTAGGGATTTTAAATTATAATGATACCTGAGTTTGAACCTACCAACTGTGGTATGTGAACAGTAAGTCGCTTTGGTTTAATATCTGCATCTCACTAAGCTTTCGTCTTGAAAACAGATTACAACTGAGAGATCATGACATTTCGCCGTAACATTTTAGCATGTTTTTTGATAAAAATGTTCATATTTGTAATATATCTTTGTTTGTTTGTGGACACTATAACTCTGCATCTATTAGTCTTATAGGAAAATATATTTTTGCATTAGGAAGCCCGAAATTTTGGAACAATGAACTTTGCTTTCCAGTCCCTTTCCGATGCATAATTTTGCATCTAGAGGGCGTAAAAGCAGATGCTACCGAAAGCAAAATATATTTTATCTCATATTATTGCTTCTGAATATCCGACAGAAAAATCTTTCCTTCTGTATCACTTATAACGAAGATTATTTTGGGTACAAATTCTACGCTAAAGGACTTAAAGGTAAATTGCGATTTCCCCGATTATCTTGGATCTAAAAGTCCGATTTAAAAAATCCGTTTTGCATCGGGTGGCATTCTTTATGGGAAATGTTCTGCATAATACTTTACATATTTCGTATAGAACTGTTTTGCCACTAGAGGACATGAGTTTATATTTCTGTTTCCAATTCATTTGTAGGAATATCTGCGCTTCTGGAAACTCGATTGAAAAAATTTCTTTACAGGTAGATACTGCTCTCCACGAAAAACTTTTTTGTTAGTTCTTCTGCTGAAATAAATGCAGTTTTCCCTCCAGGGACGTAGATATATATCTTTTTTACGCTTTCCAACCGTAGGTTGAAGAAGCGTATATGCTCGAGCTTTGTCCGTCCGTCTCTCTGTCTGTCCGTCAGCACAATAACTCACGTAAAATGGTTCGATTTCGATGAAATTTTAGTATGTGGTAGGGGACACCTGGGAAGGAACCCTATTGAAAACGGGCGAAAGGTGGTCAAAGGCCAGCACATAGGAGGGGAACCATTCCATCGCCTTTGTGCGTCATAACTTAAGTAAAAATGCTTCGATTGCGACAAAACTTCATCATGTTGTTCGGGAGATGTACTGAACCATTTCTGTTTAATATCATCGAAATTGGGTCAAAGGTCAGGGCACAGGAGCGAGACTTATTCCACAGCCATTATCCTCATAACTTGACTAAAATGCTTCTATTGCGACAAAACGTTAGTATGTTGTCTCGGAGGTATACTGAACCAATTCTGTTTAATATAATCGAAATGGGGTCAAAGGTCAGGGCACAGGAGCTAGATTTATTCCACAGCCATTATCCTCATAACTTGACTAAAATACTTCTATTGCGACAAAACTGTAGTACACTGGTGTGCAAAAACTAAGGACGAAGAGGAGAAATTAGCATAACAGCAGAATGAGCAGGCAGAACGGACCGAAAGACCCCTCAGGAATTAGACTAGGGTCCGGTACGGTAGGGAATGCGTATATATGCAGCATGACGTAGGAGGGGGAGTGTCAGAAGGGTATAAAGCACACTGGCGGTGTACGCTCAGCAATTCGGTGAAAGTTATTGCACGGTGTACATCGGTTTGAACGACATCGAGTTGCTGCCACTGTGTGATGTGGCGAACAGGCAATCCAGTAGACGACATCTGGGTGACTTTACCCGAGGTCGCGTCATTGGGAAGTTTTAAGAAGGTCGAAGTGTGACTAGTGTGGCCGAGGAGTTCGGTATCGCTCACAGCATCGTTTCACGAGCTTAGAGAGCATTTCAAACGACAGGAACAGCTGTCCGAGAGTTTAGCAGTGGTCGTCCACGAGCAACCACGGCGGCGGACGACCGGTATATTGTCCTACAGGTGAGAAGAGACAGACGGCAGACAGCGGGAGAAATCGCAAGGCACATGCAACAGACAACTGGACGTCCGTTATCGCGTTTTACCGTGGCCAGGAGGTTGCACAAAGTCAGTCTATTTGCACGACGACCAGAACTGCGTGCTCCATTAACGCCTGCTCATGGGAGACGGCGGTTTCTGTGGTGCCAGGAACACAAGAACTGGACACATCAGCAATGGGGTCGAGTTCTCTTTCCGGATGAGTGCCGATTCAGTCTGACGAGCGATTCTGGACGTATACACACCTGGAGAGAGCAGGGAACACGCAATCACACCTCCAACATCATCGAAAGGGACCGGTTTGGTGGTGGCGGAGTTCTCGTTTGGGGCGGTATCATGCTTGGTAGCCGTACTGACCTCCACATCTTCCAAGGAGGTTCAGTCACTGGTGTTCGCTATTGTACCGAGGTTCTCCTGCCTCGCGTGCGTCTGTTTAGAGGTGCTGTGGGTCCTGAGTTCCTCTTCATGGACGACAACGCTACACCTCATCTTACAGTAGCTGTCGCAGAGCTGTTGGAGAGTGAACATATTCAACGCTTGGATTGGTCCGCAAAGTTCCCGGACCTGAATCCAATCGAACACGTGTGGGACTTTCTCGGGGAAGCTTGGCAGCACGTCACCAGCCGCCAGCAACGATTCCGCAGCTGAGATTGGCGCTACAAGAGGAATGGGCCGTGATGCCTCAACAGCTCCTTGACAACCTTGTCCTCAGCATGGACAGACGTTGTAAATCCTGCAACGCAGTGGTGAACATATCCCCTACTAAAGACTGGATTTTTCTTAACAACCGCCTGTCACATGGACGTTTCTGTCTTCTGTCCAGTTGTGCTCGAAGCTACCTTTTCAATAAGGTGCCTTTGCATCCTTTGGATTCCTTGTTTAGACGGTTTTGCTCCCTTGTCCCATATTCTTACATCTTGGTGATCTTATGGTATGATTTGATTCGATGTGGAGCACTTCTGCACGACGTTACATTCGAAAAACCGTCTCGTCCTTAATTTTTGCACGCCAGTGTATATAATAGGGAGGAATTATTAGAAATAGGGTATTATAGATGGGGAGGAAGCGAAAATAGTGAATGAGCTGACCAGCTATCAATTGACGGGAAATAGAAATCCATTGTATGTTCTAGAGTCTTCCCCGACTTCCGAGAATATGCCCCCCCCCTCCCAAGACGGTCCCGGCTGACTTCATTTTGTTTCCCCGCCTCAAATCCACCCCGGAAGAACACCATTTGGAGACTGTTACAAACGTGCAAACTGCCGCGACGAGTGCTTTGAAAGCGATCCCTGTTCCAGACTTCCAGGCAAGCTACGCGGCGTGGCAGAACCGCTGGCAGCGGTGTATTGATGTTCAAGGTTGTTATTTCGAGGAATTTTAATGTTATGTAAGTATAACTTTAATTAAACGTCTGTTATTGAATGAGTCTCATTACTTTTCGGACAGACCTTGTATGTCTTCAAGAACTCGTTCATCCAAATTGCCAACCACTTCTTTTCTGGAAAAAATTTATTTTAATACGAAATAAGAGATGAAGCTTTCAAGTTCCATAATTACATGTATTAAAAGTGGCTTTTCGGAAGCGTCTACCCACTCCAGTGCGTAGACGTGCTTTGCTGAATACTAAGAACTGCTTCCTGAGCTCTTCTAGTTCAGGAACTTACGGGATTCTAACTCGGACCCTACTCGGATGACTGGTCAAAAACCAGCCCTTAGACTACTGGGGTGGCGCAAAATACAATTTATCAAGAACGGACTGAAATAGATTTTTTATTAAATATCTATAATCGATCTATCTGTAGAAACTAACTATGTCTTCTTAAATGAAGTAAATGTTTTCACTAGTTGTAATATACGTACAGTAGAACCCTGCATTCTGATCTAATTGAAAACGGATTAACAAAATTTCGGATTATCCGCAATTTCGCTATAAATAAAATATAGAATAGGGAGCAAGCATTAGAAATAGGGTATTATTTATAGGGAGGAAGCGAAAACAGTGAATGAGCTGGCCAGCTATCAATTGACGGGAAATCGAAATACATTGTATGTTCCAGAGTTCTTCCCGACTTCCGAGAATATGCCCCCCTCCCAAGATGCCAAGCGTAGCGTAGCGACTTACGCCTGTCCACACAGAAATTTTCTGAGAAATGTGATGTGACGAGATGTTTGGTACATGATCGATGTCTTGTCAGTTGGCTCTGAGCTTTTACAGAGTGAGGATCGCTTGCGAAGTGGGCAACAGTGTGAGCGTCGCGTAATGATCAAAATGCAGAAGAGTGTCGAACAGCGATACGCGGTAAAGTTTTGTGTTAAACTTGAAAAATCCGTGACCGAGACGCTTGCTATGATACAGAACGCCTACGGGAAGGACGCTTTATCGAAAGCACAAGTGTTTGGGTGGCACAGAACGTTCACAGAGGGAAGAGAGCGTCGAGGATGAGCCACTCCCAGGGCGTCCTTCAACGTCTCACACTTCGGACAATGTGGAAGAGGTGAAAGTGGTTTAGACTCTGACCGACGTCTGAGTGTTAGATTGGTAGCAGAGCACGTGGGACTCGTGAAATCCATTGTGCATGAAACTGTCACGCAAGAATTGCAAATGCGGAAAGTTTGCGCCAAATTGGTTCCTAAGGTTTTGACCGATGAACAGAGGAACAACCGTGTGTCGATTTCTCGTGAGTTGGTGGACCGTGTGATGAGTCAACCTGGTGTTTTGGAGAAAGTGATAACAGGTGATGAACCGTGGGTCTTTGAGTACGATCCGGAGACGAAAAGACAGAGCTCAGAGCGGCACATTCCCGAGTCTCCTCGAACAAAGAAAGCTCAAATGTGCCAATCGAAGATGAAATCGATGCCCATTGTCTTCTTTGACTGTAAAGGTGTTGTCCATAAGGAGTTCGTACTACCCAGACAAACGGTTACTGCTGCATTTTACGTGGACGTGCTTCAACGGCTGAAAAAAGAGTTGCGCACGTCCTCCCGGAGATCACCAACACTTGGGTTCTTCACCACGATAATGCGCCGAGCGTTGCTTTGCCGGGAGTGAGAGAGTTTCTGGAGAATCACAACGTGGCAACGCTACCCCAACCTCCCTATAGCCCGGACTTGGTCCCGGCTGACTTCATTTTGTTTCCCGGCTCAAATCTACCCCGGAAGAACACCATTTTGGGACTGTTACAAACGTGCAAACTACCGCGACGAGTGCTTTGAAAGCGATCCCTGTTCCCGACTTCCAGACAAGCTACGCGGCGTGGCAGAATCGCTGGCAGCGGTGTATTGATGTTCAAGGTTGTTATTTTGAGGAATTTTAATGTTATGTAAGTATAACTTTAATTAAACGTCTGTTATTGAATGAGTCTCATTACTTTTCGGACAGACCTTGTATGTCTTCAAGAACTCGTTCATCCAAATCGCCCACCACTTCTTTTCTGGAAAAATTTATTTTAATAACGAAATAAGAGATGAAGCTTTCAAGCAAGGTTAATAGATATCTGTTTAGGTTGAGCCACTTCGGAAAACGAGCTGCTATTGGCTGGCGAAATGACGTCACACAGGGAGCAAACCAAGGAAAGGCAAAGAGGCGAGAGCCAAGAGCCATCGCTGCTACGGGCTATACACTTTAGCAAGGAATGTATATAAACGCGATGGAAAATGTTTTCCAAATACTAATAATTTCAAACTTCAAAGATTTACATATTTATCACTGATCTGTAATGTTCTCTTTCATGAATTAATTAATTTTGAAAACAAAATAAATTAACAGCTTTTGTATAAAGAAATATGAGGGAATTGCTGTACACAAACATATTGCTGAACTTCGTAGTTCCGTAGTTCGCAGGAAATTATATTTACAAAAAAGTTATTGTCAGTGCGAAAGTAAATTCTTAAAAATCCAAACTTTTTAATGTTTAGCCTTTCGATTATCAGCGCATCAAGTAGTCCCGTTAACGGGCTAAACAAACAAGAAGTAAATATGTTATTCATTTCATTTTTGTAAAATAAATTTTATTGTTTACAGAATTCCACTTAGTAGCCTTCAAATACAAACAGAAATTCGCAAAAAATGTTCGTTTTTCAATTTATTTTAATAGGTGGCACAAAAAGCCATCAAAAATTACATATATAATTCTATTGCAATGGCGGGCAGTATCGAACACCTGCTGCAAGTGTGTTTACGATTGCGTTGATGCCGAGCAGCCAGCAAGCGGTGTGTTTCAGAGAATTATGGGATCACGACTTTGGACAATTGACAGAGTGAAGAGAGAGGAGACAAGATGGCGTCGTCTCTTCGCTGTGTGTGAACACGATATTTTGTTGTTCTTACAAAAGTGCTCTAAAAGAGTACATGTATTATCATCGTCTCGTCGGAATAATTTTTTTATTGGGGGTTTAACGACCACCGTGAGCAACTCAATGGGCTATAAGCAGTCGCCCGTCCCTAATTTAGGGTCACTGGTTCCAGGGAAGGGAGAGAGCCAGTGCCGTAAGACAAACACAACACCCATGCCTGACCGGGATTCGAACCCAGACCCCTTACGGACGAATGATCAGAGGCCAGCGCCTTAGACCACTGCGCCACCGGGGCGGCTCTCGCCGGAATAAGCTGTGTGTTGTGTGAACCTCCTAAGAGGAATATTAATCATGGTAAGACTGTTTAAAACAGACTAAATAGAAGGCAAAGTTCATTGTTAACAATAACTCATTCGTTCTATGTTTATTATATATCCGTTAAACAATCATTAGTGTCTTAGTTGTGTATTTAGCCAAGAATAAATCACGAAAAAGTTAAATCAGGAGTCTGTCGATTATGAACATAGTTACCGTTGCAAATCATTTCTTAGTTTTTTTAACTTACACCATCAGTTTGCACTCCCAAGCCAAAGATGCCGTGCGGCGTGCTTATCTGCATGGTGTCGTGTTTTCGCGTCGTTTGCTCCCGGTGTGACGTCATGCGCAAATCCGAGAAAACGGAGACTGCAACTGCACATTGAAATGGCGCCCCCATGCTTTCAAGTTCCATAATTATTAAAAGTGGCTTTCTAGGAAGCGTCTACCCACTCCAGTGCGCAGACGTGCTTTGCTGAATGCTAAGAACTGCTTCCTGAGCTCTTCTAGCTCAGGAACTCACAGGATTCTAACTCGAACCCTTCTCGGATGACTGGTCAAAAACCAGCCCTTAGACTACTGGGGTGGCGCAAAATACAATTTATCAAGAACGGACTGAAATAGATTTTTTATTAAATATATATAATCGATTTATCTGTAAAAATTAACTATGTCTTTCTAAATGAAATAAATGTTTTCACTAGTTGTAATATACATACAGTACAACCCTGCATTCGAACTAATTGGAAAACGGATGAACAAAATTTCGGATTATCCGCAATTTTGCTATAAATAAAATATATAATAGGGAGGAAGCATTAGAAATAGGGTATTATAGATAGGGAGGAAGCGAAAACAGTGAATGAGCTGGCCAGCTATCAATTGACGGGAAATCGAAATACATTGTATGTTCCAGAGTTCTTCCCGACTTCCGAGAATATGCCCCCCTCCCAAGATGCAAAGCGTAGCGTAGCGAGCTCCGCCTGTCCACACCGAAATTTTCTGAGAAATGTGATGTGACGAGAAAACGTTAAACGTATGTATTAATAACTTTATTAAATATGTATGTATCAATCACTTTACTATTTTTTTCAACCCAGGGAACCACTAAACGTATGTAATTATAACTTTAATAAAAAGTTCATTTTGTTCACATTGTTTACATTTTATTCTTTTTTTACATACAGATGTACATTTTGTGCATATTGCGTAATGTATGTACAGAACATTTAATTCATTTAGGGTTCAATTTTGATTCATTTAGGGTCCACACTGAATGTACATTATGTAATTATTCTTTGTATTCGTGCTTTACACACCGATTTTTTTTAAATATAATAAAATTACGCGTACTACATATTTTCAGTTCCTAATATTGATTTTTTCTTGTTTACCTAGCCTAATTTTTAATTTTCCAATTTCGGTTTGGATTACCTGGAATTTGGGATTCGCCGGATTCTACTGTATTTTTAAATGAAGTTAATGTTTTCACTAGTTAAAATACCCGCATTTTGGAAATAGAGCAAAATCCTGGGGAGCGCAGTGGTCTAAGAGATGGCTTCTGATCATTCGTGCGAGATGGGATCGGTTTCGAAACCCGGTGAGGCATGGATGATATGTTTGTCTTACGGCGCTGGCTCTACCTCCTTCAGTGGAATCAGTGTCCCTAAATTATGGACGGGGAACTACTTATAGCCCACTGAGTTGATCACGGGGTCGTTAAACCTCCAATAAAAAACCTGCCGAATTTTTTTTGTCCCTGATTTACTAGCACATATTCTTAAAGATAGAAACCTAATTATGTGCCTCGTGAACTTGAGAATTAGCTGTGTGGGAATCGTAAAGGGTTTGGGAGTGGTGTACGTATGAGATAAGTTCAATCTTTCAAAGAATGAAAATGAAGCTGAAGCTGCCCATAGTGCATTATCACATCGTGCCCAAGCTCTAGATCATCTCACTGAAGATGTCTGTAACTTTTATTATATCATTTCTTTAATATATACAATTTGAAGAGTTTCTTCACAGAATGAAGAACTGGGAATGATAGATTAAACACAAATTTCAGTTTTACAGCAATGAGTATAAACTTATTCCACTTCCGAACTTTCTTTTAGGGTGGGGAGATCGTTATTAATTTAAGACTGAATATTCATGCTGATTTCGGAGATTCTAATTGCTCAACTTTCTGCTTCATGAAAGTCCCTATGAAGACGTAGCACGTGACGTCATCCAGAAGTTTAAGTTCTTGAAGGACAAGCATAGCTGGCTGTCCTGCATGTCCTGTAGTTAGTGTGTAAAGTGCGATCATTAGGGGTCGGTATTTATAACATTTTGAAGCCAAAATGCCTGGATTTTGTGCCATTATTAATTGCGGTAGTAGCAGAAAACGAGGCAGAAAGATCCTATTTTAGGCTGCTAGCTGCTGGCTCTAAAAGCAATACCGAACATGGTCGGTTATCTGCCAGGCGAAGGGAGATCGCTCTTAGAAAACACTTCTATTTAAAGAATTATACTCATCAAAGGAAGAGAACCTTTTAAAGGTTAGTTTTATCCAGAAATCAGGGATTTCTGGTAAGGCAGAGAACCTATATTTTGCTTGTTCAAAGGCTGTTGGCGTGAAGTACTTGCACTTTCTTATTGGGCCAGGCGTTTCACTCGTTGATTCAAAGTTTTCAAGTCTAATTTATAAGCTGTTGGCGGTTTTTTGCGTAGGGTTTATTGCTACTGATTGTTTTCTTATAGAGCACCTTTTAAAGTTTGTCTTTTCGTCAAAATGTTTCTTAAATCAACGCTTCGGTACCCAATCAGCACTTCTGTGCACGTGGGATTTTCATCTCCAGAGACTCAGAATGTTTCTGGTGGATCTAGGAGGGGGTTTTGAAACTTTTTACAGAGCTAAAAGTTAATTTCTTAGCCAACCTGACTGTTAGTCAGAACCAAATCTCTTTGTCTTATCTGGATTTTATAGGAGCATCCCCCGACTGACTTTTTTACGAATTTTCGGCTTTTCACTTAGTATTTTCACTTTTAAGGTTATTTGGCTGTCGGTGTTGGAGGGTTTTACTTTACTGGTTCGTCCTAAATATTTTCTCCTCAAACCACCGTTTATTTCCTTTTTAGTACACCTAGATTTTTATCTGGAGCTGAAGCACACTTTTGCAAAAAAATGCAAATAATGGCTAAAATTATTGTCCAAATAAAGTTCGTTTTGGTGTCTAGGTCTGCTTACAAACCAGGGTTATGCTGCTAAATTTATTTACGGATAAATAAAATAGGGCGCAAATCCCAGCACAATTACTGTGTTTTCTCGTCTCAATTTTGCGTGTAAAACCAGATTTTGCTCTAAATGTTTCTAAGTCTTGGAAATCGTTTCCCAGAGCTTAGAAAAACACTGTTTTATTGAAGAGTTACCAATTTCTCACTAATTGGTGATCTCACTAAATTGCCATGTAAAAGAATAATCACGATGAGAAATTGTTATATGCTTTGAAATCTTTATATGCCTCAAAATGTTCTGCGGTAAAGGCGCTTCGACTAAAGCCGAAGTAATAAAAATATTTAGTGTTTGCATTTTCGGAAAATGTTTCGCGTCACCTTCGAAATTACTTGCATTCAGCACATGGGGATCTTTTCCTTCAATCTCTGTAATTTTTTCCAAATACTGCATTTTGTACTCGGAAGTCAATCTTTCAAAATAAGACATCATTTCAAAGGGGACTGGTTGTCCTTCACTTACGTAACTGAGGCTCGTTGCCATGCTGAAATTCACTTGTCTGCTACATCTTCATTGGAAGGGGTTTTCTTGGCACGGAACCTTAATTTTCTGGGTTGAAATCCATTTGAATCAATAATGATTCGCCGTGGTTTGAAAGTCTCGTTAATCCGTTGGTTCCGGGGTAAAGACTCCTCGTTATAAGCAAGTCAAACCCCAGTCCGTCCTCAGTATAGCATAAAAGTAGTGCTCGCTGGATCCACAAAGCAACAAACTGAAATCGACCGCCATCGTTTCTGACTTATGGTGCAATAATATTCCACAGAAGTGTCAATTACATTTTCAAACAAAGGCGTTTTTCTTCCAGGGATTTTTTTTACTTTTTCAATTTTGGAGATTTTCTGGAGAAGGTATTTTTCCGCATGATTTTTAGCAAAATATGAGCATACCGCTACTTCAAAATTTCCATTTCGAGCACTGACTGGATGTCGTACTCACCTTACGCAGTGCAACTGGCTTCAGATAGGGAAAAGTATTGAAGCTAAGTATAATCATGCTACCCATGTCTCAGCTGGGATTGGAACTTAATCTTCCCGATCTTAAACCACATTCACCCTTCCAGAGGGCGTCCGTAGCATGGAACGTCAGGTATTTACCAGCAGAAAAAGTTGCAAACGCAGGTAGAAGTGGCCAAAATGATACTCAGTTAAATAATTATTAATCAAAGATAAATATGGGGCATCTGATGTCTGAAAATATCTGATGTTTTACGACTAGAACTGTTCTGAGGCAATTATCTACATATTTACCGCAGAAAGAACTGCAGAAATCCTTCCGCCCAATGATTCGAAAGTCAACGGTCGCCCTTATATGAAAGCTGCAGAGATCCCACATATACGGTGAAAAGCTTGACTGAATGAAAGAATCGTGCAAATGTAATTTTTCTTAGAATGCTGCCCATAGGTTTGATTTACAAACGCGAAGTACCTGAGCTTTATGCTAAAATGCTCATCCTTAACAAACAGAGGTTATGCTTTTTGCGTGGACCGATATGTTTGCCCAAAAGCTCTATGTATACGATCGCAAATTATTGAAGCGAAGTAATACCGCCATCCTATCCTTTTCTCCCGTAATTCAATATTTTCCTGATATTAATTAGTGTACTACAATGCTGTTTGCCTCCAATTACATACCAAACTCATTCATTCTTACTACTGCCGACAAATATGGAGTACATGGAAAACCTCGTTTAATGGAAAAATTATATGTACGTATTGTATCTTGACGTTTGAGACAAGGGATATCAGTAAAACCTTAAACTTATTTCTTAGAAATCTAAGAGGGTACTCTTACAATTGGTGCTCTTTATGATTGTAGGTAACGGTCGCCGCAGACAATGCGGCATCCATGTCTCCGCGAGGATAAACAATCAGCTACAAACTGATTATCCGTGTAACATGAAAGGCTACCAGATAACTATTGACTATTAAGTGCTATTTTGCATTGAAAGTATCATTTGTTTTCACATGATTCCGAAACGCCCATGGACCACGGCTAATAATGAGTTCAAAGCACGTTTCGGAGAACGGTAGGTTGATTGAACCTTTTCCAGCACTTAAACTAATTTATGGAAAAGCAAAATGTTTGGCTTTACCACATGCTAACGATACTCCTTTTATGAGGTAGACTTCCTTACTCTTGAGATAAAAATAAGATGAAAAAACTGGGTAACATCACATTACGCACAATGTTTGTCCGGAAGGTAAATAGACGACTTTTCCTGGGCCAATCAGAAGGGCCGGAGGGCGGAGTCTTCGGGCGTGACGGGTGGCGTGGTATGTTTGGTAAATGAGATCGATGTCTCGTCAGTTGGCTCTGAGCTTTTACAGAGTGAGGATCGCTTGCGAAGGGTGCAGCTGTGTGAGCGTCGAGTAATGATCAACATGCAGAAGAGTGTCGAACAGCAATACGCGGTAAAGTTTTGTGTTAAACTTGAAAAATCCGTGACCGAGACGCTTGCTATGATACAGAACGCCTACGGGAAGGACGCTTTATCGATATCACAAGTGTTTCGGTGACACAAAACGTTCACCGAGGGAAGAGAGCGTCGAGGATGAGCCACTCCCAGGGCGCCCTTCATCGTCTCACACTTCTGACAATGTGGAAAAAGTGAAAGTGGTTTTAGACTCTGACCGACGTCTGAGTGTTAGATTGGTCGCAGAGCACGTGGGACTCGTGAAATCCATTGTGCATGAAACTGTCACGCAAGAATTGCAAATGCGGAAAGTTTGCCCCAAATTGGTTCCTAAGGTTTTGACCGATGAACAGAGGAACAACCGTGTGTCGATTTCTGGAGAGTTGGTGGACCGTGTGATGAGTCAACCTGGTGTTTTGGAGAAAGTGATAACAGGTGATGAACCGTGGGTCTTTGAGTACGATCCGGAGACGAAAAGACAGAGCTCAGAGCGGCACACTCCCGAGTCTCCTCGACCAAAGAAAGCTCAAATGTGCCAATCTAAGATGAAATCGATGCTCGTTGTCTTCTTTGATTGTAAAGGTGTTGTCCATAAGGAGTTCGTACTACCCGGACAAACGGTTACTGCTGCATTTTACGTGGACGTGCTTCAACGGCTGAAAAACAGAGTTGCGCACGTCCTCCCGGAGATCACCAACACTTGGGTTCTTCACCACGATAATGCGCCGAGTGTTGCATTGCCGGGAGTGAGAGAGTTTCTGGAGAATCACAAAGTGGCAACGCTATCCCAACCTCCCTATAGCCCGGACTTGGTCCCGGCTGACTTCATTTTGTTTCCCCGCCTCAAATCCACCCTGGCAGAACACCATTTTGAGACTGTTACAAACGTGCAAACTGCCGCGACGAGTGCTTTGAAAGCGATCCCTGTTCCCGACTTCAAGACAAGCTACGCGGCGTGGCAGAACCGCTGGCAGCGGTGTATTGATGTTCAAGGTTGTTATTTTGAGGAATTTTAATGTTATGTAAGTATAACTTTAATTACGGTAGACACTATAATTCGTGCATGAATACTAGTATTAAAAGAAATCCGTCTTGTTGCACGATGATATTTATTCAGCTAAAAAATGAAATCTATATACAGTTTAAAATCACATGAGCACTTTCGGTGTCACATTGACACCTTCATCAGATGTAATTTCACCATGTGGCTACATGCTGGTCTTAAGTACGTGGAGTAGATGCATCATGGGAAAGGTAATGTCAATGTCACATGATATACCAGATAACAAGACAATCAAAAAAAGGCATAGTTAGCCAATGATCACTTAACAGAAGCAATTGCTATTGTGCTGTCCTTCCCAACAAGATTGCTCCAAGGTTCAGGTAAAACATAAGGATAATAGTCATTACAGCAACGTGTATTATAAGCCGAAATATAGAGGCTTTCTGCAAATAACAAGGAATAAACAGAGTTAGGTGTGTTTATGATTTTAGCGTTGTCCCAGTCTGGGATGGAATTTCCAGCACTTATGGTTCTTGCAAAAGAGGTGCTTTGGTGATTCATTTTTAGATCATATCTGTGTTCATTTAATCTCAAATCCAAATTTCTTTTGGTAGAACCCACATAATGATTGTTTAGTTCACCAGAGATAGTGTCGAGCATAGGAATAACATACACACCCCATTTTTTCCCTTTGTCAATTTTGTCACGATCATTGCGGATAATGGTATATAGATTGCATGATCGTATTCCAAATTGTATTTTATGACGAGAACATATGTTGGTAAGGAGGTTTACAATATGTGGATTAAAATCAACAGATCCAACATACTTTTTAGGCACTTGCTCACTAATTAAAGCAGTTGACATAGAAAACCGTACTTTATTGTGCACTCCCTTAACAACGTTGTCCGGGTAACCATGGTTTTTAGCGAGGGATGATATCCATTGTAGTTCTTGAGCTCTGGCGAAATGGCTAGAAGAATGTGAATATGCTCTTCTAAATAGGAAGTGCAGAGCAGAAATTTTATGCTGAAAAATGTGAGCAGAATTGTACGGAATTAGAGTGGGTGTGGAAGTAGGTTTTCGATAAACGGCAAAAGACAGGGAATTGTCAGAAGGGGTACGAGTAATTTGAAAGTCAAGATAAGGTAAGACGAAATTATTTTCAAGTTCTATCGTGAGTTTGATGGAAGGGTATTGAGCAGACATAGCGTTGACAAACTGCTGTAACTGATTTATGGTATATAGTGATTTTAAGATTGTTGGTTTCTTTATACACGAATGTACCTATGGAAGCTACATTTCAGTTGATTCAGGCTTTGCTCATTGATTCTGACATTCCTGCCAATGATATTGCTTTCATAATGAATGCTCTTTATCTCATTAAAAAGCGTTCATTTTTCAAATTTCAGAACATATTTTACCAACAAACCGACGGGACAGCCATGGGTTCACCTTTATCCGCAGTCTTAGCAGAAATTCTTCTACAGCATATTGAAAATAAAGCCATACAAGAATTCCCACAAAAACCTAGTCTCTATATCCGTTACGCTGATGACATCTTGGTAATTTGGCCATATACCACAAATCAGTTACAGCAGTTTGTCAACGCTATGTCTGCTCAATACCCCTCCATCAAACTCACGATATAACTTGAAAATAATTTCGTCTTACCTTATCTTGACTTTCAAATTACTCGTACCCCTTCTGACAATTCCCTGTCTTTTGCCGTTTATCGAAAACCTACTTCCACACCCACTCTAATTCCGTACAATTCTGCTCACATTTTTCAGCATAAAATTTCTGCTCTGCACTTCCTATTTAGAAGAGCATATTCACATGCTTCTAGCCATTTCGCCAGAGCTCAAGAACTACAATGGATATCATCCCTCGCTAAAAACCATGGTTACCCGGACAACGTTGTTAAGGGAGTGCACAATAAAGTACGGTTTTCTATGTCAACTGCTTTAATTAGTGAGCAAGTGCCTAAAAAGTATGTTGGATCTGTTGATTTTAATCCACATATTGTAAACCTCCTTACCAACATATGTTCTCGTCATAAAATACAATTTGGAATACGATCATGCAATCTATATACCATTATCCGCAATGATCGTGACAAAATTGACAAAGGGAAAAAATGGGGTGTGTATGTTATTCCTATGCTCGACACTATCTCTGGTGAACTAAACAATCATTATGTGGGTTCTACCAAAAGAAATTTGGATTTGAGATTAAATGAACACAGATATGATCTAAAAATGAATCACCAAAGCACCTCTTTTGCAAGAACCATAAGTGCTGGAAATTCCATCCCAGACTGGGACAACGCTAAAATCATAAACACACCTAACTCTGTTTATTCCTTGTTATTTGCAGAAAGCCTCTATATTTCGGCTTATAATACACGTTGCTGTAATGACTATTATCCTTATGTTTTACCTGAACCTGGGAGCAATCTTGTTGGGAAGGACAGCACAATAGCAATTGCTTCTGTTAAGTGATCATTGGCTAACTATGCCTTTTTTTGATTGTCTTGTTATCTGGTATATCATGTGACATTGACATTACCTTTCCCATGATGCATCTACTCCACGTACTTAAGACCAGCATGTAGCCACATGGTGAAATTACATCTGATGAAGGTGTCAATGTGACACCGAAAGTGCTCATGTGATTTTAAACTGTATATAGATTTCATTTTTTAGCTGAATAAATATCATCGTGCAACAAGACGGATTTCTTTTAATACTATAACTTTAATTAAACGTCTGTTATTGAATGAGTCTCATTACTTTTCGGAAAGACCTTGTATGTCTTCAAGAACTCGTTCATCCAAATCGCCCACCACTTCTTTTCTGGAAAAATTTATTTTAATAACGAAATAAGAGATGAAGCTTTCAAGTTCCATAATAACATGTATTAAAAGTGGCTTTCTCGGAAGCGTCTACCCACTCCAGTGCGCAGACGTGCTTTGCTGAATGCTAAGAACTGTTTCCTGAGCTCTTGTAGCTCAGGAACTCACGGGATTCAAACTCGGACCCTTCTCGGATGACTGGTCAAACACCAGCCCTTAGACTACTGGGGTGGCGCAAAATACAATTCATCAAGAACGGACTGAAATAGATTTTTTATTAAATATCTATAATCGATCTATCTGTAAAAATTAACTATGTCTTTTTAAATGAAGTAAATGTTTTCACTAGTTGTAATGTACGTACAGTAGAACCCTGCATTCGAACTAATTGGAAAACGGATGAACAAAATTTCGGATTATCCGCAATTTTGCTATAAATAAAATATATAATAGGGAGGAAGCATTAGAAATAGGGTATTATAGATAGGGAGGAAGCGAAAACAGTGAATGAGCTGGCCAGCTATCAATTGACGCGTAATAGAAATACATTGTATGTTCCAGAGTTCTTCCCGACTTCCGAGAATATGCCCCCCTCCTCCCAAGATGCCAAGCGTAGCGTAGCGAGCTCCGCCTGTCCACACCGAAATTTTCTGAGAAATGTGATGTGACGAGAGAACGTTAAACGTATGTATTAATCACTTTTTTAAATATGTATGTATTAATCACTTTATTATTTTTTTCAACCTAGAGAACCATTAAACGTATTTATTAATTACTTTATTAAAAAGTTCATATGGCTCACAATGTTTCCATTTTATTTTTTTTTACACACAGTATGTACATTATGTGCATATCGTGTACAGTTCAAATCTCCTAGCTTCTTATTTCTAAGGATGATTCTTTTTTAATTTTTTTTAGTTTGTGGTTTAAAAGATACCGTGGTATAAGTAGTTGTCCGCCCTAATTTAGGGACACTTGTTCCAGGGAGAGGAGAGACAGTGCCGTAAGACAAAATAAAACATCCTTGCCTCATCGGGATTCGAACCCGTACCCATCACTAAAGAACGGTCGGAAGCCAGCACTGAGACCATTGCGCCCCCGGCGCTTTAGTTTTAGGTCTGTACACACGCTCGCCGTTCTTAAAACTCTCTAGATTCTTTAATGTTTAGTCAAGCAGCACATATACAGATTGTAAAACTAACAAATATGCGTTTGAAGTTATTATGAAACTGGGAATTATGCTTTATTACTTTATGTTGAACTTTGTCTGAGCGTTAAAAATAAACTATTAAATAAAAGGAAATGACTATTTTTCTGCGTGTTCACAAATAATTCATTACTTCCATTATTGAAAACACGTAATGTGTGGAATACTGTTCAGTGGTTAATGGAACGAGTTACAAAAAGAATTTCTTGTGCATGTTATCTACATTAGTATTATATTGTACAAGAGGCATCCTGAAAGTACTACCTCCTCCTTAATAACTTTTGAAATTTTGTAGTGATTTTAATGAAACTGCACTGACATATACTGTGTTATGCTACCAATGTGTGAGCAAATTTTATTTCAGAATCGGAAATAAAGATCATGAATGATAGAGAAAAACAGCGTGCCGTAATTGAATTCCTGGAAAAAGAGAGATGTGAGGCTCCAGAAATCTACAGAAGACTCCTGGAGGTGTATGGAGCTGCCTCAATCGATATCGGTAATGTTTGAAGATGAATGAAGAGGTTTCGAGAAGGAGAAAGTTCAGTGGCGGACAAACAACGGAGTGGAAGACCCGCAACTGCAGTGACAGATGTCAACAGGCAACGAGTGAAAGACCTCATCACAGCTGATCGTCGTGTCACTATCCAGGAGTTGCAAAAAATAAACAGTGCTCATTGTGTGCAGTCATTGAAGAAGCTAAAGGAAGCTATCAGAAGGAAAAGACGTGATATTCCACTTCATAGTGTTGTTTTACACCATGATAACGCACCTCCCCTCACCTCAATGGAGACCCCACAGGTTATTGCCAAAATGGGGTGGACGGTGATGCCCCAACCTCCGTATAGTCCTGATTTGGCTCCCTCATACTTTTTTCTTGTTTCCACCTTTGAAAAACACCCTTCGTGGGGAACGTTTCGACGATGTGACAGACGTTAAACTGGCTGTGAACTCATAGGTGAAACGACAGCTTCAGGAATTTTTCCAAAATGGATTTTACCGGTGGGTTTAAAGGTGACGGAAATGTATAAAAAGTGATGGACAATACTTTGAATAGACTAGCATTACTACAAATAAAAATCTTATGAGGGACGAGGCATTACTTTCAGGATGTCCTTTGTATTTACCAGATCAAATGTGTTCTTATGCCCCCTAGCAGCGGGAATGTTCTGTAGAAAAATGAAAACAATTTTTCAAAACGTTCAACTTAGCGCACGATATTCAAAGCAAATATTCAAACTCAGCAATTAGAAGTACTACGAAGAAAAATGTATTATAACTTTGCATCCTCCAGCTGGAAACCTGTGAGCTTTCGGAAGAAAATAGGTGCAAAATGTTATTCATAGTTTGTGGTACCAGGACAGAGAGAGTTTTTTTTTTCTTTTTGGTTAGAGGTTTAACGACCACCCCTTGCCCAGCATTCAGCTGTCAGGTGTCGAACACGTGCATTTCACGTGTTCTTGGCTAGAAGCAGCCAATGGGATGGAGGCGTCTTCATGGCCTGATGCAATTGGTCGCTTGAAGTATTGAAGGGGAGAAGAGCTCTGCGCGTCCATTTTGATTGTAGAGAGAGGTTGCGAAAATGAACTGCTAGAGAGAGGACTAAAAAAATTGATTGCGGGCTGATAGGTGTAAAGAAAATGAGTCAGATTGTCTTTGAGAAGCCCAGAGTGAGGTTAGGAGGTTATCCTCCTCCTGGGAAGCTCAAAATTTTTTAACATAGGCTACCTACTTGGAACTGCAGCCCCAGTGAGAAAAGAAAAGGAAAAACCCCACGCATTATGATGCCTCTCCGAGAACAACAGCGCTAAGTCCGTTTCTTTTTTTTTTTAAACAGCTATCCCTAGCTGTGAGGAGAGCCCTGGGTGACTAGTGGCAGCCAACCCACCAATGTGGCCGAGGTGAAAAAAAAAAAAAAAAAAAAAATTTGAATGGAGACCAGGTTATCCACTTCGCTACGAGGAGTGATCAAATAGCCTCATAACAGTCTCCCCCTCCGTACTCGGTGCCATCCTCAACCAGGAAAGAGAAAAACAACACAAGATTGAGGAGCAAGAAGATAGTGTGGGCCACCTAACATACCAGTCCGAAAATAAGGAAGATATTTGAAGGAGCCACTTCAGACAGGCCTGCTGAAGATATGTCCACAAAGAGAAGTACGGTAATTCAACTAAGAGCGGCGGGACAGAAAAAAAAAAAAAAAAAAGGGAAAAAACGGAAACAGGTGAAACTATAAACAACAGGTCCTCGAGCTTAATTATGTAAGTTGTCTTTTATTGCTTTTCTTTCTGATAATATGGTTAAAGGTTTTTTTTTTTTTTTTGGATAAGGGGAGGTATAAATGAGCTGGAAAATTTACTAATCGAAGCACTATTGAAGGGGGAGGGCTGTAGCTGACCGTTACTAATGTTATTGTTTTAACACGAAAAAAAATTCTTATTAAAAATCACTCATGATGTTTTGTAATGGCCTCAAAAATCCATGAAAATGGTAGAGGCATGTGAAGCCAAATCTACGAAAACAGGCAAAAATGTATCAACAGGAATTGTTATGACATAAGAAAAAGGTTGTGATCTCGCAACACTATCAGTACAGTTTGTTCTTCAAATATTCTTTTTTTTTGATACCATGTTGTTATTGTTTTACAAATAAATATAGGCATTAGCCTTTGAAAAACCAAATTTTAATAAGAATTGGCAATTCAGTTTTCTTGCTGTCTCTTAAATTTCTGAGCAATGGCACTCATCACCCAACGCTCTGACGTTGGCTAGGAAGTCCCTTGGTTGTTGTTTACATAATGATAATGTCCTAGTTAGTAAAATAATTACGGTCTATTTTTTTCTCATGCTTACAAACACGAGTTCATAAACACGGTCTCTTTGAGTTGACACATATGTTACACATGTACCAAAAACACAGGGCTGTAGTTATTCCTCGGTTGAAACAAAACTCACAGAAACACTAACACAGGTGAAAACTCAGTTGTGCTACGACAAATATGACATCTCAAAGTTTGTTCTTATAAGCTTAATTTTTGGTTGTTTCAAAATGCATCTACCCATCTCCCAAAGTTAAATTTTAGTCGAAATTCAAAATTTCCCTTCAGATTTAATTTTGGCTACCTATTTAATAAATATATAACGTGGTTGAGATTTCCGCCACAACACATACATACATATAATTATATTATTGCTCTGTGATATTCAGAGGTTAGCTCCTCAGAGAAAGACCATCTGACAAATAAACATATAACTGGTAATGCATATTCCTGAGGTGTTCTCTGAGATTAGGTTCACAAGGAAATACAAACCACCAAATAAATTTTTAACTGGTTATTTACTTACTGTTGCCGTATCAAACTAAGAGAAAAATATTGGAATCCTCTATTGCACTGCATAAGATTTTTGAAAAATTAGGGACTAAGTTTTCAGGCGCCATGAATACTTATTGCGTATCAAGAATACCGACCGCGAATTCAGCAGGAGATTAAGATCGTAATGTATTCCGTCGATCAAGAAATCAGAATTAAACGCTCTCAGAATTAACACGTGTTAAACTCATTCTGACTACAAATGTAAAATGGAGATTTAAAAAAAGTAACAATGCCTTGCATACTTTATTTTATTTTTGTGTTTTTTTTAGCTATCCACAAAGAAGACAGTAACATTATTGTTATGCACCTTAACTTCCTAACCAATTTAAAATTTGAGCAACTCTCCGGGTGTTCAACTTCTAAAGCGAAATACATAATCTTATGATACATTTTTGATGAAAATAAGTTTCACAAAATATACCAGAATTCCGCGGAAAGCAGAAACGTGCACTGACGTGCTGCCATCTATCAGTCGATGTGTCAGATGACAACACTCCAGCTCTGTAGCGATTTTAAAGATGTTACATATTATTTTGGCTAGCCCTTAAAAGGTTCTTCAGGAATGCTAAATGAGTTCCTACGCGGAAGTATGTAGTGCGAAGGAAAAGTTTTCAGTCCTCATGAATGAGGACTTGTCTATCTAGTAGAATAAATGAAGTATATCGATTACGAACTAGCGCACGTCAAACGGTTATCTGATTCGTTCGCGCCACTCGAGTGCTGCCGAACAATATAACGAATTGAGGGCTTGCTTAAAACTCTCGCATCAGTCTCCTATGAGACACTGGAATCTCAGAAAGTCTGGTCACGTGAGGAAGGAACCAATGCGGTGAACCTGACTTACCAACTCGCTTGATGTACCGGATACAACTGTTTTAGTAACATGATTTGCGAATCAAAAGTCTTTCACAGGTAATGTTGATATCACGAAAGGTGTTGAAAAAGTTTCTTTCAAAACTTTATTACTTTCACGTTCGGTTTCACTGGTTCAACTAGATAAGCAGGCAGTTTTAACACTAAAGATCAATCAAAGTTTTCCACCTAATCTCTTCTCTACTCTCGGAAGTGCTATGAACGACATAAAAACATGAATTTTAGTCTATTTCGAATAACTCTATTACATGTTATGCAGGTTTTTACCTGCGTAGTAGTATGCCACTTTTTTAGGTGAACCTGACTTACCAACTCGCTTGATGTACCGGATACAACTGTTTTAGTAACATGATTTGCGAATCGAAAGTCTTTCACAGGTAATGTTGATATCACGAAAGGTGTTGAAAAAGTTTCTTTCAAAACTTTATTACTTTCACGTTCGGTTTCACTGGTTCAACTAGATAAGCAGGCAGTTTTAACACTAAAGATCAATCAAAGTTTTCCACCTAATCTCTTCTCTACTCTCGGAAGTGCTATGAACGACATAAAAACATGAATTTTAGTCTATTTCGAATAACTCTATTACATGTTATGCAGGTTTTTACCTGCGTAGTAGTATGCCACTTTTTTAGGTGAACCTGACTTACCAACTCGCTTGATGTACCGGATACAACTGTTTTAGTAACATGATTTGCGAATCGAAAGTCTTTCACAGGTAATGTTGATATCACGAAAGGTGTTGAAAAAGTTTCTTTCAAAACTTTATTACTTTCACGTTCGGTTTCACTGGTTCAACTAGATAAGCAGGCAGTTTTAACACTAAAGATCAATCAAAGTTTTCCACCTAATCTCTTCTCTACTCTCGGAAGTGCTATGAACGACATAAAAACATGAATTTTAGTCTATTTCGAATAACTCTATTACATGTTATGCAGGTTTTTACCTGCGTAGTAGTATGCCACTTTTTTAGGTGAACCTGACTTACCAACTCGCTTGATGTACCGGATACAACTGTTTTAGTAACATGATTTGCGAATCGAAAGTCTTTCACAGGTAATGTTGATATCACGAAAGGTGTTGAAAAAGTTTCTTTCAAAACTTTATTACTTTCACGTTCGGTTTCACTGGTTCAACTAGATAAGCAGGCAGTTTTAACACTAAAGATCAATCAAAGTTTTCCACCTAATCTCTTCTCTACTCTCGGAAGTGTTATGAACGACATAAAAACATGAATTTTAGTCTATTTCGAATAACTCTATTACATGTTATGCAGGTTTTTACCTGCATAGTAGTATGCCACTTTTTTATAGCATTTCTTGAAAAATAAGTTTTTATGAGTTAAATATATAAGCTAATTTTAAGAATCGTATTCTTGAAACTCAGTTTCGGAGTACTGAAGTGAAATTTTCAGGCCTTTAAAACACATTTTGTTCAGAAAATCGAAAACAGAAATAACTGATGCGCACAGTGGCGGTTCTAGACAAGAAAAATTGGAGGGGGGGAAGGGCACAGAACCACCACTGTCCGTGGCTCTCATTCATTTTCTGACCTGCTTATTGTCAGTTGCTTCGCCAGTAATGCTCCCTCCCAAAAGGGGGTACGCAGCCTTGGATAATATGGTCCTTTAATGATTTTACGATCCGGCCAAAAATAGTAAAGAGTAATGACTGTGAGTAGTAAATAGTAATGACTATAGAAGGTCATTCCATGATGTCTCGATTTGTATCGAAAGTTCATCTTGGGTAACTGCCGGTGGTGAATGACGGGCCAGGCGTCGAGCGACCATATATCACACTTGATAAATGGGTGACAAATCAAGCGTGCCACATGCTGAGCATCCAGGAGCTGTATGACATTCCGCCTCACATGTGATCGGGCTTTGTCCTGTTGAAAGGTGGAACAGGGAACCGTCCACAGATATAGCAGCACTTTAGCTTCCACGACGTACCACTGTCTAGTCACGGTTCCTGTAGTGCGTAGGAAGCGGGAACCAGAATGGAACTCAACAGCCATCACATCAGAACGTCAGGTGTCGGACCCGTATGACGGTGCATAATGCATGCCTTCAACAGCCGTTCACCACGGTGTCACCGTACAAGGATATGTCCATCATTGGCCATTAGGTTGAACCGCGACACGTCGGAAAATACTGCCATTCCAATCACCACGCCAGTGTCTACGTTCTTGAACACATTGCAGCCACTGGCGGCTGTGGTATTTAAGGTCAAAGGAAGCCGAAGCAACGGAAGGCAAGCGAGAAGCCTCTCTAAAGCAAACTGCGTCGGACCGAGCTTGCGGAAAACTCTTAATGTAATACAGACCTTCACTGTTGTGCTAAACTTCGGCATGAGGCTGTTCGTTCCGCCAACGCCATACGTTGGAGATGACCGTCTCTCCGTGCATTCGTCCGTCGGTGGGATCCAGACTCCTCACATCGGTGCGTCAGACCTTTCTCTTCCGACTGACGTCAAATTTGCATTACTCTGCTCGCGTTTCGTCCAACACGAGCGGCGATGTCTTGTAAGGAAAGTCCGCCTTCCTGCAGCCCAACACATCGGTCTCGCTCAAAGTCAGTCATCTGTACGTACTGGTCTCGTCTGCTGCGGCGGGACATACTCAGTTACTATCACTACCTTACTGCCACAATTCCCACGAATCGACTATGGAGACTTGCACTCTGCGTCTTACTTTTATGCCTCCTGCGGGACAGCTACGAGGGAGTGGCTGGCACAAATCATTTGCATGTTCGCTGTTGCAGTTGCAATCATTTTCACCAACTCACGTGTCCTGCCCAGCATCCTGGGAGTTTCAGTCGGATCGCACATATTTTTCCTGGTATCGCATTTTTTACAAACAGCAATGTAAAACTGTTCAGCCTTATTGAGGAAAGTGGGAAGTTTTGATATAAATCTTGAAGTTAAACATTGATATGATGCGTTAACAATTTTAAAGATTACCTTCGGCACTTGTTTTTTAGACTACTGAAGTGATGAATATGCAGACCAAAGTTATACCATCATCAATGCTTTTGGGCTTGCATGTCTTGCGAGGTAACTCTGTGGTTCTGAAATTTCCAAATAATTTATTTTAGATGGTAAACTAGATATTCTCCAATTGAAAATTTCTGGCCTAAAGTCAAAATTCTATTCAGTTGCAAGCATAAAACACGCTGAGTTCTCGGGTGTGAGCCTATCTAGCAGCTCTAGTGATTGTGCTGAAATTATGTTGTACTTCCTTTCGATCACGTTCTGCTACCAACAATTGCAGCAACACACCAGGCAGTATAGGTGAAAATCACAACCAATAAGTCATTTTTGTTGAATAGGTATAAAAAATCTACGATCAAGATGGAAATTGAAAAAAAGAAAAGAAAAAAATATTTATTTAAACACATGTATTGTTAATGATCTTTAAAGCAAAAGTGTTTTAACCCCTTAATTCAATTTTTTGCTAAATCCCATCAATTATACGTTGTGTCTGCCATTCTGAGACAATCACATATGCATGAAATTTCTGCACTGATGAGGGTAAAATTGTTTTCATGCTTTCAAATGTTATCTATTTCAAAGAGGACGCTGAGAGGGCCAGGCTTATCTTCCCAACACTGGCCCTCTCAACGTTCTATAATGGTTACAGGTCAGTCAATAGATGGCAGCACGTCAGCGCTGTATGTATCGTGTTTCCTTACTATTTTGTCTGGCGCTTAAAAGGACCTTCAGGAAAGTTAATGGCGTCCCAAATCTGAAATATTTTATATGAAAGAAAAGTTCTGTTTCCTCATGAAGCAAAACCTGTCTATTACCCAGAATAATTCAAGAACATTGACTACTAATACACTGGTGTGCAAAAATTAAGGAAGAAGAGGAGAAATTCACATAACAGCGGAACGAGCAGGCAGAACGGACCGAAAGACCACTCAGGAGATAGACTAGGGTCCGGTACGGTAGGGCATGCGCATATATGCAGCATGACGTGGGATAGGAGGGGAGGGGGTTGTCGGAAGGTTATAAAGCACACGGGCGGTGTACGCTCTCAGCAATTCGGTGAAAGCTATTGCACGGTGTACATCGGTTTGAACGACGTCAAGTTGCTGCCACCGTGTGATATGGCCAACAGGCAATGCAGTAGACGACATCTGGATGACTTTACCCGATGTCACGTCATTGGAAAGTTGGAAGAAAGTCGAACTGTGACTAGTGTGGCCGAGTAGTTCGGGATCGCTCACAACATCGTTTCACGAGCTTAGAGAGCATTTCAAACGACAGGAACAGCTGTCCGAGAGGTTAGCAGTGGTCGTTCACGAGCAACCATGGCGGCGGACGACCGGTATATTGTCCTAGAGGCGAGAAGAGACAGACGGCAGACAGAGGGAGAAATCGCAAGTCACATGCAGCAGACAACTGGACGCCCGTTATCGCGTTTTACCGTGGCTAGGAGGCTGCACAAAGGTGGTATATTTGCACGACGACCAGTACGGTGTGTGCAATTAACGCCTGCTCATCGGCGACGGCAGTTTCTGTGGTGCCAGGAACACAAGAACTGGACACATCAGCAATGGGGTCGAGTTCTCTTTACGGATGAGTGCCGATTCAGTGTGACGGGCGATTCTGGTCGTATACACATCTCGAGAGAGCAGGAAACACGCAATCACACCTCCAACTTCATCGAAAAGAACCGGTTTGGAGGTGGCGGAGTTCTCGTTTGGTGCGGTATCATGCTTGGTAGTCGTACTGACCTCCACATCTTCGAAGGAGGTTCAGTCACTGACGTCCGCTATTGTACTCCATAGGTTCTCCTGCCTCACGTGCGTCTGTTTAGAGGTGCTATGGGTCCTGAGTTCCTCTTCATGGACGACAACGCTACACCTCATCGTACAGTGGCTGTTGCAGAGCTGTTGGAGAGTGAAGATATTCAACGCATGGATTGGCCCGCAAGGTCCCCGGACCTAAATCCAACCGAACTCGTGTGGGACCTTCTCGGGAGACGCTTAGCAGCACGTCACCAGCCGCCAGCAACGATTCCTCAGCTGCGATTGGCGCTACAAGAGGAATGGGCCGCGATGCCTCAACAGCTCCCTGACAACCTTGTCCTCAGCATGGACAGACGTTGTAAATCGAGCAACGCAGTCAGGGGTGATCATATCTCCTACTAAAGCCTGGAATTTTCTTGGCAGCCGCCTGTCACATGGACGTTTCTGTCTTCTGTCCAGTTGTTCTCGAAGCAATCTTTTCAATAAAGTGCCTTTGTATTCTTTGGATTCCTTGTTTGGACGGTTTTGCTCACTTGTGCCATATTCTTACATCCTTGGGGATCTTATGGTAGGATTTGAGTCGATGTGAAGCACTTCTGCACGACGTTACATTCGAAAAACCGTTTCGTTCTAAATTTTTGCACGACAGTGTAGGATAGGACAGTCTGACGATGTAAGTCAGTACCTCAAAGCAGTGTTCTGAGGAAAGACGACAATTTCATCGGGCTAAATATTCTAGACTGTGGTCGGCCTGATCACAGTTTGGAGAGGAATATGCGGATTATGGAACTACGATCCAAATGTACGCGAAGACAGATAAGATGTCTGTCACACGTGCTTCTTCCGACACCCGAATTGTTCAAAACGATGAGACAAATCCACTCTAAGAGTCATTGGGTTATCCTCGGAACAACATCTTGACGTCCGAAGCAAACTCTGCCGTTCACACTACGAAATGCACGTGTCTTTGTCTTTAGGAATCTTTGCTTTCGTGCCTTTTTTTATTCTGCAAAGATTTTCCAGGACCACCTTATGGCAATTAACCTTCTGCTGCATACATATTAGAGTATAATGTATTAGAAAAAATGGTTGGCTAACTTTCAGAATATACCCTTTTCGTGTTGCCGTCTATCGTCATCGGAGGTCTTAGATACGTTCCTGAAGATTGCTCTTGTAGTATCAGTGGCCGAATGTTTTCGATTTTTATGATAGTTCTATGATCTTTTGTCAGTTACGTCGTGAGCTGTATCTTCCTCGCTAAACTATGAATAATAACTAATACACATGATTATTAATTCGATCTTTTTCCAGAGGTTGTTCTACGTTTTATGAAGTTAGCATTGTATGATACTGCTGGTTTTATCTTGAGTTGTCGAAATGCCACCCCTTCCGTCAGCCAATGTAGAACATGTACCGCAGAACGACTCTGTGATGTCCCAACTTCGTGCAGCCAATGGCCTTCGTTCTTGGTGTGAAGCACTTATTCCTCCCGCATGAGTCGTCATCTATTGGTGTTTTTGTCACCACAAACATCTAAGCTACTCAGGGCCGGTTGAACCATTAGGCGAACTAGGCGGCTGCCTAGGGCGCCGAAATTTAGGGCTCCAAGAATTAGAGTTGATAACATAAAATGAGTTAATAAATGAGACAGAAAAATAGAAACAAAACCAACTTTATTTTCTGTTGCCCTTTCGATATTCTACATAACTTGCGAATTTTTATATTCGTTGAGTAAGTGAAAAACTCTGCCGCCCGGTGGCGCAGTGGTCTAAGGCGCTGTCCTCTAATCATTCGTCCGTAAGGGGTCCGGGTTCGAATCCCGGTCAGGCATGGATGTTGCGCTTGTCTTACGGCACTGGCTCTCTCCCTTCCCTGGAACCAGTGACCCTAAATTAGGGACGGGCGACTGCTTATAGCCCATTGAGTTGCTCACGGTGGTCGTTAAACCTCCAATAAAAAAAAAAGTGAAAAACTGAGACCTACGCTTATGTACTAGGTAAATCAACGTGCTGTAAATGAGGAGCTGATGAGAAAGTACGCCTCTCTCGAAAAACTGCCTTCAACCAGGTCCGTCCCTATGCAACAGGCAAGTCATGCGAGACCTGAGGGCGGCAATGGATTCTATATTAATCCAACTTTCGATGGAAATATTAAGACCCTCCAATGCGTTACCTTAGTGGAGGGTGCCGGTCACGTGGGAAAGCAAATCTCACCAATTGCGGTTGTATTCTAGAATTGATGGAATCCATCATGATCTATAAGAATCCATTATGATCTCCTATAAGAATCCATTGTGTTCTGCTAGAGTAAAATATGCGAACCCTCTACTGCACTGCAGAAGCTTTTTGAAAAATTAGGTCATGTAAATAAGTTTGCAGGAGCCAGGAATATTTACCGCTTATCACGGATACCGACCGCATATTTAGCAGGGGATTACAGTAGATCATTATGGATTCCGTCGATCAAGAAATCAGAACTAAACGCTCTCAGAATTAACACGTGTTAAACTTATTCTAACTCCAAATGTAAAACGGAGATTTAAAAAAAATAACAATGCTTTGTGTAAGATAAAATGTACTACAGCATTACGGTGGCGAAAAGGAAAAATTCTGGTATAAATAAATACATACCGTACATTTTATTTTATTTTTGTTTATTAGCGATCAACAAAGAAGATAGTCACATTATTGTTATGCACCTTAACTTCCTGCAGTTTCATTCTACTAATCAAAACTTCAGCATATGGTGTTCTAATGCACGACGGCAATTGGTGTATTTGTCTCCCCACGTGACCGGCTCCCTCCAATAAGGTAGCGCATTGGAGGGCACATCAGTCTCGTGTGAGACACTAGTATCTCAGAAAGCATTGTCACGTGAGGAAGGAACCACTGCGAGAACCTGGGTTAGCAACTACGACTGATGTACCGAATACAGCTGTTTTTGTAACATGATTTGCGAACAGAAAAAAGCGTATTACAGACAATGTTGATATCACGAAAGGTGTTGAAAAACTTTCGTACAAAACTTCATTACTTGCACGTCCGCTTTTACTCTCCAGCGAACAGAGTATTGTCCAAATTATAAGAATGATAATTGTACCTCCATTTGTATGGAGGTGGAAATGGAGTCTAAAACGTATGAGTTTCGGTACATCTCCAGGACAACACCCGAATGCCTTGTTAATTCAAACATTCAAATGATGCCGTATGACCCATAGATTTTACATGTCCGTTAGTTAATCATGGAAGAAGTTTCTTAAGAACAGCATGTGCATCGCTGAAACATCCACATTCCGGGAAGAATGTGGATGTTCGCAACATGAGTGACAAGAGAAATGTTAGTAAGATTAGAGAATGGCAAAAGACCAGAACCAGCTTAAAGACAGGAAAAAAAGTGCTAAGTTGTGACGTACTTCAGAGGTAAAGCACCTGTCAAGGCGTCAAATCTGCAGCGATACATTTCATCCATGTAGCTTAGTTGGGAGAGCAACTTACTCCGGAGTGAGGGAGATTAAATGTTTTTGAGCTGCCAACAGTGCGAAGGAGAACAAGAAAGATGACACCGAATTTTCGGGTGTAATAAGCACGTCTTTTGAATCCGTTCTGATGCAAATTAAATTTTATTTATCAAAGATATTCAAAGTTATGGAAAACAATAGTATCTGACGGAAGAAAGAAGTTTTTCAATCGAGTTTTTACTCCCTCAGATATTGCTGTAAACGGAATCGTGAACTTACGCCCTCTGGTTGCAGACTTGTGTGTTAAGAAAAACATGAATTTATATGAGAAATATTTCGCACCGGAAACGCTCCCCAACAAAGAAACAATTTTTCAAATCGGACTCTTAGGAACAGAGATATCGACAAAAATGTGACTTTACGTCCCCTGGTGGGAGAACCATGCATTATTTTAGGAAGAAAGTATTCTCAAAAGGATTTTCCATATGAGTGGTATCGGTCCAAGAAAAATAAAATTAAGTCGAGTTTTCAGGAGCCCAGATTTTGCTACAAATACATCAGAAGCAGAAATTGACATTTATGCCCCCTGGTGGCCAAACCATTCTTTACCAAATATTAGAAATTATCAGGGATCGCATTTCTTCTAAAATTCCTAATATTTTGTGACCCTCCTTAAATTCCTAAAATTATAACTAAAATTTGCTATTCTTCCTAAAATTTTCGTAAGCTTATTTATTAAAAATACAACCGTTATTAATGCCAATAAATTTACAATTACGGTAAGGTAAAAAGACCTGTTATTGTAGAAACACAGCCTATATGCTGTGCTGCTGAGGGGAGGGAAAATGACGCCATCGAGATGCACTTGCTTCGGGGCGGGCGCTCCACTTTTGTGCCTTCGGACAGTTTTCGAGAGTAACAAGAGATCTAAGGGAAAAGGGGAGGGGTCATTTTCACCCCTGGTTTGCGCTTTGCAGACGAACTCAGTGGCATGCAGAAGATCGTACTTTATTTTTGTACATGCCTCGTGGAACCTCCTCTTTCTGCTGATGTTTTGTTATTGTAAACCGCAGGTGGGTGGAAGCAAAGAGGAAACATGTGGTCTCCTTCCGTAACCTCCGGTAATGACGATGGGATGGTAGCCGAGTGTTATCGTGGCAGGCAGTAGAGCATGTGATCATTAACCTTCGATCGTGCGTCGGCGACAGCGACCTACGATACGCAATATATCTTGGCTCCGACTCGCTTTGACTGAACTTGCGTGAGATGCGTACGATAGTTTCTGGTTTTGTGTCTTTTATGGTGTGCTGTGTGCAGGTTCAGTTCTCTAGTGGTGACTTGCTTTTTTTTTTTTTTTTTCTATCTTCTGACATCCTTGCAGCCAAACTTCGGGGAGTTGTCTGGTTTTGCAATATTGGAACGTGTTTTTGTACTTCCCTTTCATTTTCTGGTTAGTAATACAAGTGTTTAAGATGCCTAAATCCAAAACGAAGTTGAAAGAATGGTGTTCTGCAACTGAAACAATATTTTCTGCTAAGTGTATATTGTGTTCAGAAATTTTCAATATTTCTAATAGTGGCTTTTCACAAGTAAAAGCGCATCATAAAGGAAAAAAACATTTGCAAAAATTTCAAAGTAAATTTCGAAATAAGTCCATCCTTGAAAGCCTTTGGAGGACGGGATCTTCAGCCCAAAACAAATATTAGTGAAGTACTGAGTCATGATTTACAGTTGGCTAAAGCCGAAGCATTGTGGGCCATGAAAGTTGCTAAGGACAATGTCTTTTTGTTTCATGCACTGAAACAGTTGAACTTTTCAAAGTAATGTTTCCTGATTCTGCTATTGTAGCCAAAATGTAACTTAAAGAAAAAAGTTGCTTATGTGATATCACATGGATTGTCAAAATATTTTGAAGAGGATTTGAAAAAGACATTGCATCTAGTAGCCCAAGAAAGGTTACTATAGCATTTGATGAAACTACAAATGCACAAGTGAAACGGCAGTTGGATGTGTATCTCAGGTACTGGTCTTCAGAAATAAATTCAGTTTCTTGCCGATACCTAACAAGCGTTTTTCTGGGTCATGCAACAGCAGATATTTTGCTAAAAGAAATTCTCTTGATGTGTTATCATCCTTCAATATTTCGTTGAACAGAATTATTTGTGTATCCATGGACAGCCCAAATGTAAATAAGTGCTTTTTACGCAAATTCAATGAAGTTGTAAAACAAGAAACAGACCAGAAATCTTTGGAACTAGGTTTTTGCAACCTGCGTGTTGTTAGTAATGCATTTAAAATTTTTTTGACAAGCTTAAATATAGATTTTGATGAATTTGCTACTGATATGTTTACTTTTTAAAGAGTAGTGCTGCAAGACGAGAGGATTATAAATCTGTCGAGGATATAACATGGGTCACAGCCAAATTTCTTTTGCGTCATGTCAGCAACAGATGGTTAACCATTGGTTCTGTAGCCCAGAGGCTCTTGGATCAGTGGCTAAATATTACAGAATATTTTTTAAACTTCTTGCCATCTCAAAAAATATTTGAAAAACAACTATGCAATTCAGCAAGGTATAAAATAATTCACTGTTTCCTGAAAAATGAGCCTAACTCCTTGCTATTTAGCATTAATTTCATTTTCACACCAAAATGTTGAAAAGTTTTCATTATGTTATCAGAGTGAAGAACCAAAAATACACCACTTATATTCTGATTTAAATACTTTAATGAGGAATGTTATGGCTCTGTTTATCCAAGATGATGTTATTGCATGGAAATTTGGAGAAGACCTAAAGAATGTAGATTTTGAAAACAAAAATTGATGGAAAAAACTAGGGGAGTTAGAAGTTGGTATGAAGACAAAAAATCTCCTCAGGAATGTTCAGGAGACCAGGCAGAAATTATTTCTCTTAGATGTAAGATCATCACTAATTGCAACCACAAAATATTTAAAGTCAAATTTGCCATTCTGCAATCAAAAGCTAAGAGACATAGAAGTTTTAAAGGTAAAAGAACCAAAGAAAGAGTCAACTCAACTTTCAGTCACTGAAGGACTTTCGGAAATAACCAGAATTTCAAGTGTTTTGCATTTTTCTGAGGAACAAATTGATAGAGTAAGAGAAGAGTGGAAACATTTAAATTCTGATAAGCCAACTCTAGATGAACTAATGAAATTTTCAGAGGAAGGGCATATTCCAGTGCAGATTGATCATTACTGGCGTAATATATTTAGTATTAAAGACTCTAGCGGAAAAGAAAAATACTCAAATCTTGCTAAACTCATCAAGTCAATTTTAGTTTTACCTCATGGTAATGCTGATGCAGAAAGGGGATTTTCGGTTAACACTGCTCTGTTCAGGAAGGGCAAGGCTAACTTAAAAGACTCAACTATAACATCATTAAGAATAGTTAAAGGGGCCATTAAACACTATGGATGTGTAAGTAAAGATCCCATAACAAGAAATTTGTTAAATAGTGTTCGTGATTCACATAAATTTTATAAAGAGTATGTTGATAAGCTGAAGGAAGAAGAATCAAAAAAGGTAAAAGAAAGGAAGCAGAAAGAGAGGGAAAATAAGGAAAAGCAGCTAGAGAAAAAAAGAAAAGCTGAGTTTGATAACAAAATAAAAGAAAATGATGCAGAAATAAATAGGCTTAAAAAAGATAAAGAAGCCTCCCTAGCAGTAATTCAAGAGGGAACAGAAAGAATGAGAAAAGCCATAGAAAAACAAAATACTGTTGAAATAGCAGTTGCCTCTAACTTGATCATACAAGGTTCAGCTGAAATAAAGAAAACTGAAAGTAAATTAGTTGTGTTGGAAGCAGAAAAAGATAGGCTTATCAGGAAAAGGTTGAAACAATAATATGAAAAAAGTAATTCAGTGAACAATTGTACATAGTTCTTGGTTTTCAATTACATTTTTAGGATATTATAATTTAATGTGAAACCTGAAAACTTTACTGTGAAAATCGTGAATTGCTTCTGGTTCAACAGCATATTAATGTTCAAAGTGAAACTTGAATGTGGTAAATATACTTGAATATGATAATAACACGTGGAAAGATAAGAACTGAACATTAGAAGTAAATCATACTTAAACTTTAGACATTAGATGTTATGCAAAAAATTTGGGTGCTAACTTTGACTATATATACTAATGGACTGTGCATTGGCAATAGCTGCATCAAAGCCGCCATGGCTCCAACGTTGGGCACGTCATCATCAGACTCCAAATTTCGTGTAAAAATGCTGTTATGATTACTAATTTACGCTGCAGAACTTCAGTGTTTTTGGTGTATTATGTAAATGCGCCTCATATATAATGAAAACTCTTCAGGTAAGTTTACTTATGAGCTATATACATGAATGGTCGGGTTGTTTACATTTCGTGATTTATAATGTGATGGACATTTGCGAAGAATTTGGAACATGCAGTCCATTTTTTTCTTAAGTTACTATATTTTTATATCAATAGCTGCAAGTTTCTGGTTAAGTAATTGAACTTTATTGACTTAAGTATTTAATTCGTTTCTTACCCATGAAAAATCATAGAACTTTTTTTACTATATCGCTCAGAGCAACCATAAGCACAGCAGGTGTAACCGATCTTTTTGACTGATATGTCATGTGATTTTATGTTGGAGCCAGAAATTTTGATGTCATGCGCAGTCATCAGTATATATGGTTGAAGGGTGTGAAGCAAACTCTTTACAATGTATACGAAGTTGTTTTACTAGATGTATACAAATATACATCTAGTTTTTATTGAAATACATACTCCTAAAATTTTCCTAAAATTTTTCCAAAAATTCCTGAAATTCCTACCTAAAATTTTCCAGAAGTATGCTATGATCCCTGAATTATGTGAAAAATATTTTCCATCAGGTCTTGTATGCGATACAGGAAGAATTTTTCAAATCAAAGTTTTAGAAGCAGAAATAACGCAGAAAACGAAATTTGCTTTTGTGCCGTCTAGCGGAATGTCTATGATTCACTTGAAAATTTTGATTTTTTAGGAAAAACATTTCACATCGGAAACAATATCCAACAAAGAAGCAATTTTCCAAATCGGACTCCCAGAAGTAGAGATATTGACAAAAATAAGATATACATCTCCCTTCCCCTGGGCGTAGAAACCATGCATTATTTCAAGAAGAAAATGTTCCTTAAAGGTTTGTCGACATCAGTAGTATCGGTCAACAAATATCTTTTTTTCAATCGAGAATTTAGAAGCTCATATTTTGCTGTAAATACATCAAAAGTAGAAGACTTACGCCACCTTGTGGCCAAACCATTTAAAAAAAATTAAATTATGTGCAAAAAATTTCCCATCAGGAGCTGTATCCGGTGCAGAAAGAATTTTTCAAATCGGAGATTTAGAAGCAGAGATATAGGGGGGGGGGGGTAATTTACCTTTACACCACCTAGCGGAAAGTCTATGAATTACTTGAATATTTTTCAAATTATATGAAAAACATGTCACACTAGAAACACCATCCAACAAAGAAGGAATTTTTCAAATCGGACTCCTAGAAGTAGAGATATTGACAAAAATAAGATATACATCTACTCCCCCTGGCGTAGAAACCATGCATTATTATAAGAAGAAAGTGTTTCTACACGGTTTGTCGACATGAGTACTATCGGTCTACAAACGTTTTTTTCAATCGAGATTTTAGAAGCTCATATTTTGCTGCAAATACATCAGAAGCGGAAATTAAGATTTACGCCCCCTGGTGGCCAAACAGTTTTTCGCAAAAATTATAAATTATGTGCAAACGATTTCCCACCAGGAGCTGTATCCGGTGCAGAAATAATTTTTCAAATCGGAGATTTAGAAGCAAAGATATAGGGAGAAACGCAATGTACTTCTACGCCTCCTTGCGGAAAGTCTATGAATTACTTGAAAATTTTGAAATTATATGAAAAACATGTCACACTGAAAACACTATCCAACAAAGAAATTTTTCAAATCGGACTTCTAGAAGAAGAGCTATTGACGAAAATAAGATATACATCTACGCCCCTGGCGGAGAAACTGTGGGATATTTTAAGAAGAAAATATTCCGAAAAGGTTTATCGATGTGAGTGGCATCAGTCTATGAAAGAATTTTTCCAATCGATATTTTAGAAGCTCAGATTTTATGGTAAATATATCAGATGGAAAAATTAACACTTACGCCCCTGGTGGCCAAAGTATTCTTTACAAAAAAATTGAAATTATATGTAAAAGATTTTCCATCGGGAGGCGTATCCGCTGAAGAAAAAAATTCCAAATGTGAGCTTGGGGTATGTCGGTCCTGGCTGCTTCCACACGTTGCCACAGTTCATCTGGAGTAGCCGCGGGTGGTGCTTGCCGGGCCACTTAGTTGCCGATCAGCGACCAGACGTGTTTGATGGGCGACATATCGGGAGAACATGCGGGCCACGGCAGTAGTGACACCTGGTGGGCTGTGAAGAATTGTTGCACGATGCGTGCCACGTGCGGGCGCGCATTGTCCATTTGAAACGTGGTCGCTGGCAGGTCCTGCAGGTAAAAGGGGACTACAGGCTCCAAAACGTCGGAGATGTAGTGGTGTCCGTTGAGTGTACCGGCGATGCGTACCAGAGAGGTGCGGGTGTCATATCCAATTGCGCCCAGAACCATAACGCCAGGCTACGGACCGGTATGGCGATGCATAATGCAGGCGACATACAGTCTCTCGCCTCGGTGCCGCCACACGCGGATCCGACCATCGTGGTGTGGCAGGCAAATGCGGGATTCGTCGGAGAAGACAATGTTGTGCCGTTCCGCAGTCCAGGTGCAGCGGTCAACGGCCCACTGCCGCCGCACTCGCCGGTGGCGTAACTTCAATGGTAATCGGAGCAATGGGCGCCGTGCGACAAGTCTCCGCTCCTGCAGACGACGTCGAACGGTACATGCTGACACGGGTTGTTGCGCAACACACCCTAATTCCTGCACTAACGTTCGTGATGTGGCGGTGCGAGCCGTCAATGACCGCCGCACAACATGCCCGTCCTCTTGTTCGGTGGTGTGTCGCGGCTGTGGCAATCGCTCACGTCGGACCGTCATTCCCTCCTGCACCCACCGAATCCATACTCGCCTCACTGTGTTTGGATGCCATCCCACACGGGCGCCGATGTCTTGGTAGGATAAACCGCTGTTGCGATAAGCAACTATTCATCCTCTGTCGAACTCCGAAACGTGCTAGAATGACTGCCGTATTCTGCGACGAGGCATCAGGAAGCTTCCCACGCACAGGTCCGGCAGCACAACACACTTCCACTACTTACACCCCGCCTTGTGTGCACCCTTCTTATAGTGCTTCTCAGTGGCGTGTCGGGCGCACATGATTTGCATATGCCGTGCAATGCTAATCGTTTGCATGTTCTCTCGAGGGCGACGCATACTGAGAATTTCAGGCCAATCGGATGCTTCCTTCTTGGTGTTGCATTTTGGGTGGCCAGCAGTGTAAATATTTTTATTTTTTCTATAAAAACTGAACATATTCAGTGGTAGGGGATAAACCAGGGACGGCCTTAGACTTCGAAAATAGGGTGTGCAATGGGTGTGTGAATATTATTTTTCCTGGGAAAGTTTAGTGTTAATTTATTTGTCACACACAATAAAAGAATTTGAAATGCTTTTACAACCGGTTGAAAAGGATATCCGGGCTCCCCCTCATCCCCTCGCAGCCACACATACATAAAAAAAAAACAAAAAAAAAAAAACAGTGGCATACTGAGTATACATATAATATTATATTATTTTTAAAATCACATTGCTTGCCTACGATGAAACATCACCGCACGCCGCTGTTGATTTTATAAATACCACATATTTACATGGCTGTAGCAAAGATAAAATGTAACGACGCAATTTGCCCTGAAATATCAACAGACATGTAGCTTTTACGGTGGGATTTCTGCTTTCGTTTTTATTGTCACGCTGAAAAGGATTTTTAAATACTTTTATATTATTTCTGCGAAGGTTTGGATGTTCAATAGGTCAGTATGGAATATAACGTTTTGGTGGAGTGGTATCACAGAAACATAAGCAAAAAATTAATCAAAGCTAGTCCTACGAAATCTGGTAGAGAAACGAAACACTGCCCTGTTGGATAATGAGAAGGTTAGCATTTGGCATGACATTATACGGGCGAACACATTACACATCGCACACTGAATAGTTAAGGGGAGTTTTCAGGTACATTTGAATTTACTGACAATAAAAGAACCTAAAACATTCACTGATGTGAAACTCAATGTTAAAAAGTCTGTTAGTTTCAGATCATTTTATGCCGATCTTATTGTGTATAAACAGCAGTGGTATAAACGTATGCAGAATTTTTTCTGAGACAATCTCGAGTGCAGCTGACATAGATACTGTAGTCTTTCCCTGCCACTAAAAATGTTGTCTTCTTCTGTTGAAGGCACTGATTTATTTTTGCCGGAGAACTCACTTATGATATTCTAAAATAATCCAAAAGAGACTTTTATTACAAACTTCATAACATAACTCTCAGCAGAAAATTGATTGAAGAGAAGTGTTTTTTGTCAATTTGATTTCCCATTTGCGAAATCAAACGTACACTAACGATGTACGAAGCATTCTTATTTTTCAGACTACCATGGAATTTCAAAGTGAAGCGAACGTTTGAAACTGTCCTTTGGTAAAAGTTTTGACACTAGATGGCGACACAAGATGGTTGTCCCTTTAATTGCTATAGTAGCATATGGGCAACCAGGAAATGTACAGCTCCAGTAAAGTGGACTCAGTGTTAGACCTTCCTCTTTGCTTGTACATATGCACGGCCGCATGGAGCTCTTGCGGGGCCCTGGGCGAAATTTCATTGCTGGGCCCAGAGCAAAATTTCATTGTGGGCACTAAAAAATAAATCTCATATTTTAATAAAGTCGTTTCTGAAAATTATCGTTCGTGAGGAAGACACACTAACACTACCGTAAAGACAAAACGATTATCTGAAAGAAGTATTTGCTTTAAGCTTTAGAAAAAGACCATAATATGGGCTGAAAGTTCAGAGAGAGAGAGAGAGAAAGAGAAAGAGAAATAGAGACAGGAGGGAAGAGTGAGAAAGAGGAAGAGAGATAGAGAAAAAGAGATAGGGAAAGAGATAGAGAAAGATAGAAAGAAAGAGAGGAAGAGAGATAGAGAAAGAGAGAAAGAGATAGGGAAAGAAAAAGAGAGAGGGAGAGAAAGAGGAAGAGAGATAGAGAAAGAGAGAGAAAATGAGAGGGAGAGATAGAGAAAGAGCGAAAATGAGAGGGAGAGAGATAGAGAAAAAGAGAGAGAGATGAAGAGAGATAGAGAAAAAGAGAGGGAGAGAGATAGAGAAAGAGAAGAGGGAGAGAAGAGAGAGAGAGAGAGAGAGAGAGACAGAGAGTAAAAAGTGTTAAAATCTACGATTTTCTTTCCTGGGAGAAGAGGTTTAGGTTGCATTGTGACTCTTATAACAGCTTATTCACAAAGTGAAAAAAAGATGGCTGCTTAGCGAATATTTTCTCATTGCGAATATTTTTGTATAGGGAATATAATAAGGATAATAAGGATCCCTGTAAAATAAATTGGTATAAACAGTCCCCCCCCCCCGATACATGTTTAGTGATTGATTTTTAATGCACAGTGGAGTAACTCACAAATCAGTGACATTCTAAACTTTTGTACGCGTTCATATATGAAAGTTGCCTTTTTTTTTTTTTTTTTTTTTTCAATTTCTTGTAATGTTGGAAAAGTGGCCTCCATATGCAGTCCGAAAGTAACTTTGATATTGTTCTTTTTATTTCCTTAAATTTAAGTATCAGGTTTTCACACAAATTGTTGGATATATAAAAGTAGGGTATCACAAAATGATGAAATTTAATGTGCTATTTCATGAATGCGGAAAAGATTAAGGTGGTTACAAAAATCATTTCGAATCTCAGTGTCCGTACGACGAACAGGGGAGATAATGTATTAAAAAATGGGGAGATTGGAAACAAACAAAAAACTTCAAAAATATATATTTTAAGGGCCTCGCGCCCCAAAAGTTACAAAAAAAAATGTAGTTAAATTTTTTTCTAAACTGCGGGGCCCCCTAAAGGCGCGAGGCCCGGGCGACGGCCCCGGTTGCCCCTATGGTTCAACCGGCCCTGTACATATGTTACTCCTCCTTGTGCAGCATGCTGAAGAACCATGGACACTTATAACAGGGTGCGCACGCGTGCTTGAAAACCTGGAAAGTCCTGGAAAATCATGATTACGTTTTCAAGGCCTGGAATATCCTGGAAACACGGTGTTTTTTTAATGCCGTCTTGAAAAGCCTTGAAATTTGAAATTAGTGCTTAAAAAATGCCCTTTTAGGAAATCGTGTTACTGTTACCCCTTCATTTTTTAAAGTTCCTTTTCTATGTTCTCAAAGAAACCACCGCCAGCGGTTTCCGATGTGCACCAAATCCTAATTTGGCTGGGGGGAAAAAAAGAAAAAAAAGGCACTACTTCCAGTGCAATAAAATTGGATGATTACTAGTAGGTCGAAGGGGAGCTTGATGTCCGTCCGACAATTGAGAACAGAAGGGGAAAGAAGAGGCATTTAGCATTTGCAGGGGGTCGCGTATGTACCAAGTCAGCTGGCATCCACCAGTGAGGAGTATGCCTGAACAACACATTCATCTTCTTCTTGTTTATGTGCATGCCACCCTCCCTCCCCTCAAGAGACTTCCACTACTTATGATAAAAAATAAGAAAACTATCTTTGCGAATTTTTCACGAAAGTGGCTGAAATTTTTACATTCACTGTAATTGGATTACAGAAGCTCACTTCCAAAATTCCAGTTGAATCGGTTTAAAACTTTAAAAGTTAGCATTGGTAATTTTTATTATGGACAAGTATGTGTGCCTCTTTGGACATAGTGAGCCTCCAGCAGAAAGGGTGTTACCATAGCAACGGTTGATTGACAGCTGGGAGCGCTGATCTGAAGCCCTTGGTTGGGAAGAAAGCAAACACCTGTTTATCACTTCCACAGCACAAAAGGACTAGGAGAATATTTTCAGAAATCCATTTTTCTGAATTTTGAAAATAACACAGTAAAATTTTTACAGTAGTTAAGATACATCACAATAAAGTTCTAGTGCAAATTTCGCCAAATTCCGTTAGGAACTTTAGCAGATGCAAAAAAAAAAAAAAAAAAAAAACCGTTGCATAATCGGATTGAAAAAAAAGAAACAGTAATTATAAATTACGGGAAAAGCAAGTGAATTATTTTTTTTAGATGCCATGGTTTATTTAAACAGAGTGATCCTTAAATTTTTTTTCTGTGATGATATGGACTCTATTTGAATTACAAACACGTTTTTATTCAGACGTCTGAGTTACTGTTTTAATAAAAAAATCATCTATAATTAAAAAGTTTTCAATGGATTTAAGCAATATTCAGCAGATAAACAAACGTATTTTAGTAAATTGCAACATCATGACGTAAATTTGGTAATTTAATTTTGTCGAAAATTGGGGAGCATTTTTTTTTTACAGTTTCTATTATAGTTAAAGTGAAGGAGGAAGGGTGCAACTTGACAGTTCAGTGAGCTGCAGGTGGTGATTTATGGCGATGTGCCAAATGAAAAGAAGCCATTCCATCAGGTAATTCCAAAGGTTGTGTTGTGTGGACGCGTCCTCCTGCTGTTTGATCTTAATTGGAATGTTTTTGTGCATGGGGGGGGGGGGGTGTTTCGAGAGAAATATCCGTTTCAGCTTTACAGCTTTCACGGCTCTTTTTTTTTTTCTTGTTAATAAATAAAAATCATAGTTGCTGCATTCACCATTGATCCATGTTTGCATTTCTTGAATATAAACAGCAGACAATCAGAAACATAGTGGTGGGCGGGTCTTGATGATCTTCATTTTGCATATGTTGAATTCAGTTCTGTGGGAATAAGGAATGACTTATACTGTGAATATATACAAAACTACATATTTTTGAGCTGAAAAAATAGGTCTACTTGTACACAGTAGCTAAAGTGTGAACTCGGATGAAGACAATCAGACATACGGACGTCTGATTCCATAAAAAAAAAAATCAACATAGTTTTTTTATTTACACTACAGGTAAAAAAGCAAAAACATGTTTTTAAACGTTATAAAGGAAAACGGATTTTTGAAACGCATGACTTGATGATCTTAATTTCTGAAAGTTTCTTTTTTCCACATCCTTTTTTTTCAATTACAATACACTGTAACAGGATACTGTGTGTTATATCACTTAGAGATATGGCAGATTTTCGGTTGCTGATATCCGCGATCGTAAGCGGTAGTTGCATTGCGATTGTTGATGATGACAAGATAAATACTGGAGTGATGTAAAATGTTGCATAAACTAAAAAAATAAAAAAAATAAAGCCCTCCCCCTCCACCCCGAACTTTTATGCTGTCATCATAGCTGATCAACCATTTCATTCCATGAACATCAGCACATTTCAATCATTTGAACATTGGGGGTATCTGAAGGAATTCAGCCGTGCTTAAGCGCCCTAGCGCAACGAAAACATGCTAATTTTGGACAGTTCTATTCCCTTCCCCTCTACCATCCCTAATAATTGAGAGTGCATACATTGAGAGTGTTTCAAATATTCTATTTATGAGCTAGTTTTCGCGCTGTTTGTTATGCTTTTATTTTCGAAGAAAGAGAGGGAAAATAAGGAAAAGCAGCTAGAGAAAAAAAGAAAAGCTGAGTTTGATGACAAAATAAAAGAAAATGATGCAGAAATAAATAGGCTTAAAAAAGATAAAGAAGCCTCCCTAGCAGTAATTCAAGAGGGAACAGAAAGAATGAGAAAAGCTGTAGAAAAACAAAATACTGTTGAAATAGCAGTTGCCTCTAACTTGATCATACAAGGTTCAGCTGAAATAAAGAAAACTGAAAGTAAATTAGTTGTGGTGGAAGCAGAAAAAGATAGGCTAATCAGGAAAAGGTTAAAACAATAATATGAAAAAAGTAATTCAGTGAACAATTGTACATAATTCTTGGTTTTCAATTACCTTTTTAGGATATTATAGTTTAATGTGAAACCTGAAAACTTTACTGTGAAAATCGTGAATTGCTTCTGGTTCAACAGCATATTAATGTTCAAAGTGAAACTTGAATGTGGTAAATATACTTGAATATGATGATAATAACACATGAAAAGATAAGAACTGAACATTAGAAGTAAATCATACCTTAAACTTTAGACATTAGACGTTATGCAAAAAATTTGGGTGTGAACTTCGACCATATATACTAATGGACTGCGCATTGGCAATAGCTGCATCAAAGCCGCCATGGCTCAAACATTGGGCACGTCATCATCAGACTCCAAATTTCGTGTACAAATGCTGTTATGATTACTAATTTACGCTGCAGAACTTCAGTGTTTTCGGTGTATTATGTGAATGCGCCTCATATATAATGAAAACTCTTCAGGTAAGTTTACTTATGAGCTATATACATGCATGATCGTGTTGTTTACATTTTGTGATTCATAATGTGATGAACATTTGCGAAGAATTTGGAACATGCATTCCATTTTTTTTCTTAAGTTACTATATTTTTATATCAATAGCTGCAAGTTTCTGGTTAAGTAATTGAACTTTATTGACTTAGGTATTTAATTCGTTTCTTACCCATGAAAAATCATAGAACTTTCTTTACTATATCGGTCAGAGCAACCATAAGCACAGCAGGTGTAACCCATCTTTTTGACTGTTGTCATGTGATTTTATGTTGGAGCCAGAAATTTTGATGTCATGCGCAGTCAGTCTATCAGTATATATGGTTGAAGGGTGTGAAGCAAACTCTTTACAATGTATACAAAGTTGTTTTACTAGATGTATACAAATATACATCTAGTTTTTATTGAAATACACTCCTAAAATTTTCCTAAAATTTTTCTAAAAATTCCTAAAATTCTTACCTAAAATTTTCCAGAAGTATGCTATGATCCCTGCAAACGACTCCTATGTTTCTTCTGCAGTACCCAGGTTTCACTGCCATACATCAGAGTAGGAACAATTACTGTTTCATACACAGCCATGCGGGACTCTCTAGAGAACCCATCATTCCTGTGAAAACCTCCCAGAGCAGCTATGACTTTCAAAGAAGAATTCACTCGCCTACTGATTTCACCATCCAACTTGTTCTCTCTGTCAAACATGCTTCCTAAATACACAAACTCACTCACCTGGTCAATCACAGTGCCATTTATACTTACATTACATTCAGTGCTACCTATTCCTCTCTCAAACACCATAACTTTGGTTTTTCCCTTATTTATACTCAGTTTGAATTTCATGCAAACTTTGTGCACCAGAGTCAACATACTCTGCAACTCACTTTTGCTCTCTGCCAACAGGACAGTGTCATCAGCATACAGCAATCTGCACACACGGATATCACCAAGACATAAACCACTATTATCTATTTTGGCCTCACGCATGCATGCATCCACAAATATATTAAACAGCCATGGTGACATTACACAACCTTGTCTAACTCCTGCACCAATGGAAAACCATTTTGATAAAACACCATTCACTCATACACAAGCTCTACTACCAGCATATATGGCTTTTACACTATTAAGTAGATTCCCAGTAACACCATATTCATTCAATACCTTCCACAAAAGTGTCCTATTGACTCGGTCGTAAGCTTTCTCTAAATCTATGAAGGCAGTAAAAACTTTTTCCCAACAGCCAGATGCTTTTCAATCATCATGCGTAATGCAAAAATCTGGTTAGTGCAGCCTTTACCAGGCATAAAACCACTCTGAACATCCCACACTTTCTCTGATGTAAGACCCCATACTTTTTCAATAACAACCTTACCAAACACTTTCCCTGGCACACTCAGTAGGCTAATACCACGATAGTTCTTGCATTCAGTCTGATCACCTTTTCCCTTATACAAGGGAACAATGATAGCATCCTTCCAATCCCGAGGGACCATTCCTAACTCCCAGCACAACTGGCAAATTTCAGTTAACCAGTCAATTATAGAGTCACCACCATACTTCAACATCTCTGCAGTTATGCCATCAACTCCTGGAGCCTTACCATTCTGAAGAGATTTTAGAGCTTTACACACTTCTTCTCTTGAGATCCCTCCTGTGCTTTCATCCCTCATTGTGACATCATCTGCATCTGTCTCAGAATCATTTTTGCTCTCCTGATCTAATAACTCACAGAAGTATTCACCCCATCTGTCACTTAACTCATTGGGCTCTCATATCATTTCCCCAATCTTATTCATTCTTCACACAACTTACAACTTTGTTTCCCCTATTTTTCCTGAGTCTCATGTACTTCCAGAAGGACTTTCTATCTTTCCAAAAAGCCAGTTCATGCCTTTCCACTTTCTCTTTCTTATCTTTTGCCTTACTGTGGCGAACCAGCATAGCAGCTTCACGCTTCTTACAGCGATATTCATCCACAGAGACTCTACCTTGCAACATCCCCAAATAGGCTTCCTTCTTTTTCTTTACTGCCTCATCAATCTCACTATTCCACCAAGCATCACCTCTATTGTTACCCACTATTGTGGTGCCACAGACCTCTTTAGCAGCAGTAACAACACAATTCTTAAAACATTCCCACTTCTTTTCTACATCCCTCTCACAAGATTTCAGATCCTTCAGTCGTTCTCTGTGTAAGTAAGAATGGTTTATGGTGATTTATGCTTGCGAGTATTGTAAATCTCAATGCCATTTTAAGCAAGGTTAAAAAAAAAAAATCTATCATTTCTATACATTTTCTGTAAGCCTAAAATGTCCTCTTTAACATTTTCACTGCCGCGTGACGCCAAACGGCGGCATACAATACTTAGCCCAGGTACCGCCTGGGCTAAGTATTGTATGCCGCCGTAATCGTGGCTTCATATTTCGCTTCCTAAAACCTTCGGCACTTGAAGAGAGTTACCTATGTTGTTACTGGCACTGAAAATGAGTCTCGAACTGTCTAAAAGTGACCACGGTTTTGGGATAGCGCATTTTTCCCCACACGGTTTAGGGAAGGGAAAGTAAGTTGACTTCCCATAGACTTAACACAGCGTGCACTTTTCACTGCAATGTTTATTTTCCTTTGAACGTCACTGATTTTGCGGTGAAGGGAACTATCAATAAATAAATGCTTGAGTGGCAATAAAAAGTATTTGCTACTTAGAGTTTATATGTCACAGAGAGGCTTATTGAGGAGGCTAAAGGAATTTCAAAGAAACCCATATTAACTTCAATACTTAGTTTTGCGGAAACAATGGATATATTTGGACCGCTATTGCCGATCCCTCTCAACCAAAAGTTCCTCGGCGGACACATTCTTCCGTGAAAATAGGAGATGGTGTCGATAATCTGTCATCAAGTACAGAAACGTATTATTTTACTAGCTGTAGTACAACCAGCAATGAAAGTGAGAATGAAGAATGCCACGTTCTTTCTCATACTCCTCTTCAATGGATTTTGGCTACACATTGGTGTGATGGTCCCGACATCATGAGAAGAATTCTGTTCACTGGTGTGCCAGGGCTGAAAATTAATATGATAGGTACTAAGCCAATCAATTTTTTTAATCTTTTTGCAAATTAGGGAAAGTAATGCAAATGCTGTAGATGTGTTTATCTCGGGAGTTACTGAAGGTTCGCGAATAAATGAATGGAAGGATGTGTCAGCAGATGAGATGAAAGATTTTCTGGGCCTTCTGTTTCATATGAGCATTGCACAAACGCCCCATCTCCAAGATTACTGGAAAACAGATCCTTTATTCAAAATGGACTGCTTTTCTTCAAATACGAGCAGGAATCGTTTCCTTCTAATCATGCGGTGCCTTCATCTTACAAGAAATCCTCAACCTGGCGAAGCGATTACAACCAACCGCCTTGCAAAAATAATGCCTTTACTGGATTTATTTAATGATACCATAGAGAGCATATATTACCCTGGAAAAGAACTTACGATTGATGAATCAATGGTTTTATGGAGAGGTCGTTTGATATTCAAACAGTACATGAAAGGAAAATGTCATAAATATGGTGCAAAACTTTATATGCTGACGGAACCAAATGGTATGATTCTAAAGGCTTTGGTTTACACAGTGCAACTGGACTCCCTGGGGGTAAAGGTCATGCTGCTAATGTAGTTTTGAAATTGATGGAAGGGAAGCTAAATGTTGGTCATGCTATTTATATGGATAATTTTTATAATAGTTACAATCTTGCATTGCAGTTGTTGAACAATGACACTTATTGCACTGGAACTCTCCGCACAGACTGAGATCTCCCTAAGGATGTCACAAAAGCTAAACTTTTGAAGGGGGAACGGAAATGCCTATATTCCAATGCTGTTGCAGTGTGCAAATGCAAAGATAAAAAGAATGTTCTCTTCATTACCACAGAGTTTGAGGACAATTTAGTTCAAACTGTAAATGACACGGAAAAAATTAACTAGGCATTACAATGACATTCACCCTCCATCTGCTCTGATTAATGGATGGCCTGAAACAAATATATGACCCTTACCTGGATTATTACCATCCGGACTGTGCTTGTGATGAGATATTTTCATATGATCTCTCTGATGCAATCGACAAAGTTGGTATGTCAATCTTGCATATCAATATTCAAAGCATTAACTCTAAATTTGATTAGCTTCAAATTTTTCTATCACAATTGAATCATGATTTTTCTGTAATTGCCCTTAGTGAAACTCATTTAATTGATGAGAAACAAAAGGAGTTTTTTAATCTCAGTAACTATAATTTTGAATGCAAAGTTAGAAATCGGAATAATCCATTACTGAATATAAGGGGTTCTGGTGGAGTAGGCCTATACCTGAAGTCTCAAATCACCTACTTTATTCGTGATGACTTGAATAATATGTCCCTTGTACTTGATTCCTGTGAAATGCTTTGGATTGAAATCAAAAGTCCCAAGTCCAAAAACCTAATTATTGGCGTTATCTACAGATCGCCAAGTAGTGATTGAAAAACCTTTTGTGAATGCTTTGACAATGTCTTAAACAAAATAAATAACGAAAATAAAAATTGCATTTTTCTGGGAGATATTAACATTAACAACCTATCTCTAAGTGAAATCTATCTTAATATGCTATCAGGCAATTTTTTTCAGATGTGCATTTCTTTACCAACTTGTGGTGCCAATATTCTAGACCATATTGGTACTAACTTACTTAATACTGGCTTTAAAGTTCGGAGTGATTGATTTTAGTATTAGTGATCACAACCCTGTCTTCATTCATGTTCCAGTTTTTACAAATTACCATTACTCAATTAACCACAAAACAATCTCCTATTGTGACTACACCACGTTAACTGACCTAGTCTCAAATTTTGACTGGGACAAGTCGAGTATCTTCAATACAACTTGTCCAACTATAGCTACCGAAATTTTGCAAAGCATTTTGAATGATTTCCTTGAGATCACAACCATTCACAAGGTAGTTAACACTAAATATGACATTAAGATCCAACCTTGGATGACCAATGGAATCATTAGATCAATCAAAAAAAGGATAAGCTTCGTAAAAAAAGTAGAAAGAATCCTTATAACAGTCACTTACGTGATAAGTATAAAAGGTATAATTATGCCCTAAAAATGTTATTCAGGATGCGAAAGTTGCTTATTATTACAACCTCACTATTTCAGATGCAGGAAATAACTCATATCAAAAATGGAAAATAATCAAATCAGCAATTAACAAACGATCCTGTGCTACTGAAACTCCGCTGACGTTAAAAGGAAATTCTGGTAATTTTAATGTTGATTCAAAATCAGTCGCTGATGAATTCGACAATTACTTCATTAACATAGGTCATGATTTAGCATCTCAGCAAAACTTGCCCACAAATACTAAAGGTTATGCTTCTTTATCCAAAATTAAGGAATTTCCTTTTTCAATGTTTCTACGCCCTTTGGATGATACTGAAACCTATAATATTATCACTTCATTGTCCCTAAAAAGAAGTGCTGGTTCAGACAATATTAATAGCAGAGTCATAAAAGACTCGATCTCTATTTTAGTACCACTTATAACACATATTATTAATCTGAGTTTTTATTCAGGTCAGTTTCCTGACAGTCTGAAAATCGCTAAGGTTATTCCTATTTTTAAAAAAGGAGATAGGGAATCTACCTGTAATTACAGACCGATATCTTTGTTACCCGTTTTGAGTAAGATTTTTGAAAGGTCTATTCACAGCAGAATGGTTGATTTTTTTACACACCCATGGTATGCTCTCTTTGGAACAGTTCGGTTTCCAAAGAAACAGATCTACTGAAATGGCTGTTGCTAAGTTGTTAAACTTCATTTCCGAAGCACTAGATGACAGTTATTATACTATTTGTGTTTTTATTGATTTCCAAAAAGCTTTCGACACTGTAAATTACGACATTCTGTTACATAAATTACCCAAATACGGTTTTCGTGGCAAAATTCTTTCCCTCTTAATGAGCTACCTCTCTCATCAAACAGTATGTCACTGCAAATAAAATAAACTCCGATCTACTTGATATTTCATGTGGAGTGCCTCAAGGTTCGGTATTGGGACCGTTACTGTTCCTGTTATATATTAATGAGCTTCCTCTGTGCCTGCAATCAACTCATGCTTTGCTATACGCTGATAACACTGTCATTTTTCAAAAATGTCATGATTTGCATAAGTTACAGATAATGATCAATAATGATCTATCAAATTTATCTCATTGGTTATGCTCTAACAAATTATCACTTAATATTCTAAAAACCAACGCCGTATATTTTCCGAAACGTTCATAAAAGAGAGGACATAAATAAATTTCCAGTCAGGATTAATGATCTCCGCCTTAAAATTGTGGACAAAGTTCAGTATCTTGGTGTTTGGTTTGATGAATTCTTTAACTGGAATACGCATGTTCAGTTTGTTTTAAAAAAATGTTTCCTTACAGGTTGGCCTGCTTGGTAAAATTAAGCATCTCTTCCCTATCAATGTCCTAAAAACATTTTACTATGCTTTTATTTATACCCATCTCTCCTATTGTCTGGAATCTTGGTATTCAAATATAAGTGCAAACAATAAGTTATGCTTGCTCAAATTACAGAAGACATCTGTTCGCTATATGCTGAACACAGATTACATGTCTCATTCAAAACCATTATTTCTAAAACTAAATATTCTAAAAATTCATGAAATTTTTACCTTGAAACTAGGTATCATGTTTTTTAAAATAATGCATCTTAAACTGCCTATTTTTGAATTTGACATCAAATATCTGGATTATTCTATCTTCACCAGATCTGTTGCTAACAACAAATTATGTCAGCCATGTGTTAGACTTAATTATGGTTTAAATAGCATACTGTATAAAGCCATTATCCTATGGAATAATCTCCCAGAGAGCATCAGATCCCTGGAAAATATCAAAAAGTTTTCCTTGACTCTGCAAAATTACATTGTAAATCACCCTGATCTCCATAACGAATCTCAACCCTATCATTAAATTGTAGTTCCAAGCATGCTGCTAACAGTGGTGCTTCTGTTGTAACCATCTTACTTGCTTTCATATATGCCATATGTTTTATTCTTTTTCTTACATCTGATAGGGGGAATCGCCTTACAACCAATGTGTTCAGATTCCTCCTGGTGTATTGCATTTTCATATAACTGTAAGTTTTAAATGTGTGCAATAAGTAATTGTATTGTATTGTATTGTATTGTAAAAGGGGACAGATAAAAGTAAAACCAAAGGCTGTTATCAACTATAATAAATTTATGTCAGAGGTAGATCGTCCAGATCAAATGCTAGCATACTATCCTTGTGAAAAGAAAACCATAAGATGGTACAAGAAGCTAGGAATACATATATTTCATATGATGATAATCACTTCCCACAACTTATATAATAAATTCTCAGAGAAGAAGATAAGCCACTACGATTTTAGGCTATCCACTGTACGTCAACTTTTGAATCAAGAGCCAATAACTTCCCGAGCGAAGATATCTAAATCATTAAAAGTATGTGGCCATTTTCCAGTCAACAAAACAAAAAAGACGTTTTTTGAGGAGATGATGCATGATGTGCTCTGTCAAAGGGATTCTTAGGGACACTCTCTGTTACTGGTCCCAGTGCCCAGAAAATCCTGCCCTGTGCTTTCAACCATGCTTCGAATTATATCATCGTAGATAAGGGTTAAATAGTTTGTCTTCCTATTTTGCTAAAGAAAAGTATGTTCCAAGTCGGACTGCATGTTTGTGTGTGTGGGATTTTTTACCCTACCCAAATCAAAATGTATGGATTTAGTATTTATCCAGTTATGCATCAGGGCACTATTTATGGAATTCTTTGGCGTTTGTAAGTATTATTTCTCTTGTTTTATATGCAACAATGTTCGAAATATGTATCCAGTATTGGAATAATATTTTATTGCTGGTAGAATTATAATTACGAATATCAATTATTGATAAATTTTCTCGTATTTAGAATTGCTAAATCATGCAAAGCTATGAGATGCGAACACACGGCTGGTTGGTCCAAACGCATAAAACTCAATCGTGGTGCCGTGTGACGCCTTGTGGCGTCGTGGGAGATTTGCACAGGTTTCATACAGGCACCGCGGCGCTGATATAGTATGGCGGCAGCGAACGTGTTAAGGTAGTGAAAACCAGAGGAAAACAATTGCCTTTTTTCAAAACCATTGTGAGTTGTGAGGCCTTATTTTGGCCTGCTGCAGAAAAAAGAAATGAACGTATATCCAAGATGGTGGCACATAAAAATAAAATAAAAATCGTTTTGAGCTACTCACTGTTAGGGTTAAACTATTGGTGTATGAAATGGTCAAGCTACCACTTAATTAAAAAATTGGGTAATATCGTGTCTGAATGTTCCACATATAAAAAAACACGCCGTTTTGGATTTTTTTTTCCTCGCCAAAATTGTGAATTGGCCAAATTATTTTTTTCACCTAATGAAAGGTTACATTATAATACACACATGAAAATATTTTTAGCAAATTTTAAGTGGGGGGTTCATTTTGAAAAATATTGTTTTGTTTAATAAAAAATGTGATCTTATTTTTCCATGTCTTTTGTCATTAAATTTTAAAAAAAGTGTTCTTTTAATTCTGAAAATGTGCAGAAACAAGTTGTTCCCAAATGTATGGATCATGTAGATCATTTAAGAAAAAAATTATGCGGCTGCAACAGTTAGTTATGAAGTTATGAATTTTTTTCTCCTACAGTGTAGTTGTGACTCATAGCGCAAAAACTTCAAAGGCAGAGCTACCCAATTTTTAAAGTGGCATTACTCAAGATCTACTGGACCGACTGACTTAAAATTTTAACTAGTTTTATATCTCACCAGTACAATACTTTGCGCTAATTTTCACAAAAATCTGAGATGGGTGGGTGACATGCCCTGGGTGATCTGACCCTAGTGCATTTTTGCTTCCTTATATATTACTTTGTTTAATTCTGCCACACTTATGGATGTACCTTTTCGTTTGTCTTAATAAAGCCTCTCGAAAAGGTTTCATTTGATCACGCCTAATATTTTTAAAATTTTAGACCAAGGATATTAATGTTACAGCCTTTTATACTTTTTTAGTAACATTGATTTACCATACAATAAACACCTGGGGTGATGCTCTTGTTGATATTTGGCACTAAGCTGAAGCAAGTTTTTGTATTCTACATGATAATAATGTTTTCAGCATGTGGTGTGATTCTGCTGATTCATCAAGTTTGCCAAAACTTGGTCTCATATAGCTTTTGTTAGTTTCTGAATGAATGAAGTGTCCTACCATTTGTAGCTTTCACTATCATGATGCTGTACACTGAAAGTAGCACATGTTTCACTGCCCTCAACTTGGTGACTTTTGGGATACTACCATCTTAGAATGTTATATAAAATGATGCGCTAAATATTTATTCAATGAATAAAAGAAAATTTTTTTGTTAAGTAAATGGATTATTACTTAAAAGTTCTACTTATAGAATGCACATGTCATGAAAGTCATTTGTAGGAGCTAGGTATTTTGTTTACAGAAGTGTTGTCTCATGTAAAACAACTATTGATGACCAGTGTGGGGCTTCCACCCATTACTGTTCAAGTTTAGAATGTGCGTGGCATTTTTGATTGTGTATATTATATTTAGGCGTTTATAATATTTCTCACTCAAACTGTGACACTTATTTAGGATTTTAGGATTTTGCTCGAAAAAAGAAAGAATATATGCGTGAAGTTACAAAATGTAATTTTTGCAACTTCTAAATTTATATATCATTTGCATGACCTTTTTATAGAAATAGTTTATTTATTTTTCATTGCTGGGGCAGTCCTGATCAATTTGCAATGTGTATTAAGCTTCATTAAAATAAACCTTATTTCTTTTTTATAGTTATCAGAAACAATTCTCTGCCACATTTTCTCCTCAGCTAACATCTTTGCCTAATTTAGAGTTCATTATTTATTTATTTGCAAACTCATCTTGGTAGATGTGAATATAGGTGGTCTTTGGTAACTTAATGCTCCAAAGGCCAAAGTCATGTTTCACAACCTATGTAATGGGGCTATTTACTGGTGCACTCAAAAGAGAGGAAAAATGCACTTGTTAGCTCAGAATGCAATTATTTTTTACCCAAGCAATAGTTTCAGAAATAAAATGAAAGTTAATTAAAAGGATACTTGCATGTGATTTTAGTGTGTGAAGTGAATTTTCTTTGAAGCAGTAATGATAACTCCTGATAAAGCAGAAATATTTACATCTCCGAGAATTGTTTAGTAAAAGCATGTTCTGTGTTTGTGGAATATGTCACAATTAGTGTTACATTTATTTATAATCACAGCATGAAACACACGCTGTATATAAAACTGCTAATGTTGTAAGTACTTGAGATGTCTTCTGTGTTGAAAAATCTCATTTGTATGTGTATATTTGTGCTTTTGTTTGTCAGGGTTCTTCTCTTGGCAGTCATCAGGAAGTGCTGGCTAATGGGTCACTCTTCATTGAAAAGGTTGTGTCACAAAAGAAGCATGGTCGACGTGATGATGGCAACTACACCTGTTTACTACATAACAGTATTGGAACTCTTGTTAGTCGACCAATTCAGGTCTCCATAGCACGTGAGTGTTATTAATGGCTACTGTAATGTACACTGTTGACAATAATCAGCTGTGTAAACTGCAGTAACAGAGTTATTTAAAAATAAACTTACAGCATAGATCAGAATTGTTTCATTCCATAATATTATGTTTAAAAGAAATGAGCTAAAATAAGAATGGGGAGCCTCATATCTTTTTAGTTCCAGTTAGGTACAATTCATTGTCATGATAAATGTTCAAAGGATATAAGCTTTTCTGTTTATTCATATGAATGGTACTGTCTGAAACACTGTACCTTTCTTTATGTGTAGCCAAAAATAACTTTTCTGTTAGTGAAGGAAAGTAATTTGAATAACTAAAATTGTAGCATCAGGCTTTTATTTCATTTTCATATAGAATCATTTCTTTTAAGTAAAAAAACAAACAAATTTAAACTTCCAAATGGGGTTTTATTTGATCAGTATTCAAAGAGATTCACGAGAAAAAATTTTTTCACAAATGCGTTACAATAAATAAGCATGTCATTTTTTTTTTGGCACCGAAATGCTATCTCTGTCTAGCTGTTACCATGTAGCAGTAGTTGGCTTGTTCAGATGGAAATTACGTGGTGCAGGTTAAATTTCTGCACCATGGTAATTTGGTTTTGAGGTTTCCTAAGTATTTGGCTACATAGTTGAATATGGCATTTCTATTCCGACCCCCGCCTGAAAAACAAGGTTTTATTTGCAATGCAGACTATTCTTTCTTGTAACATAATGTTGTCACTGAATGAAAAAAGTGTATGGTGAATGCAACAAGTGGCACCCATGTGGGCTTTCCAAGGGGGGGGGAGGGATTAAATGGGGAGTGCCACACCTTGTGCCCCCTTGATAATCTTAGGAATTATTTAACCTTGTGGGAGGGAATTTTAGAGCTTCCCAAAATAATTCTGAGCTAATTATGAGTTTCAAGAACCAATTTTTGCAATAAAACATTGCCAAAAAATTAACCAAAAATTAATAATGCAGAGCGATAAGGGGTGGGACCTTTCTCTCCCTTATCGTCCATTTATGGGCACCCATGAATGCAACACAAAAGTTCAGTAACCAGGGATATTTAACAAGTAGATTTTAATACTACAATTCTTAATATTCAATTGCAAATTGCATACATGCCAACCCTCCTGTTCAGGTTTTAGGTGGGAGTCTAGATTTAAGCCATTTCTCCTGCCTTTCTGACTGCCTCTGTGAATCTCTCGTTTTTTTATTATGTTGTTTATGTGGTAAAATTTCTTTGGGTAAGTATAGAGAATAATGCATATTTTTTGGATCACAGTTTTTTTGGTGATTGTGAATGTATATTCATGGCAGTGCCGGAACTAGAAATTTTCTTTGGTGGGGCAAAACCTCAGACTGCCCCCACTCCCCTCTCAACATGAGGTTTTTTTACCAGATTTTCAAAATTAAGGTATTTATTTATTTACAGTTATGGTTTGAACAAAAAAAAATATTTAAAAAGTGTATACAGGAGGCATTTTACCAGATTATCAAAATGAAGGTATTATTTAATTACACTTATGGTGTGAACACAAAAAATTCTGCTAAAAGTGTACAAAAATGATTGCAAAAAAATTCCTATAACTTTATTTTCGAGCTTTCTTGGCTGCAAAGGTTTTAATGACTTCATCATATGATATTTGTGATGCCACTTTGTGTTCAATGTTAATTATACTTAGGTTTGAGAGACGATCCTGTCTCATAGTGTTCTGTACGTACATTTTAATCAGCTTTAGTTTGCTGAAACTTCGTTCGTTTGATGCAACAGTCACTGGAAGTGTCAACAAAATCTTAAGTGCTGTTGAAATGTTTGGGTATGCATCTTCAAGTCTACATTTGAAAATGAAATTTAGGAGAGCTTTAGGAGATTCAGTTTTCAAATTACTGTCCAGGCTCAGAGCGTGATGCTTAAAGCTCTCTACTTCTAGTTCAAGCTCAGCTTTACAGATATTATCTGAATACGTCTCCCCCAAGCTGAGCTGCCTTCGACCTTAGTTCTTCTGCAGAAAATGACTGGAACTTGGAGCCATGAAGGAAGCTAAATTTTTTATCTAGTTCCTCGATTGCCTCAAATCTCCTTCTCAGTTCTGAAAGCACCCTGTCCATTACTTCCAAAAGAAGGATCTTGAATTTTTTTCTGTAGACATTTGAACCTCTTCATCTTCTTCATCCAAAAATGTCTTCCTTTTCCTCATTCGAACTTTACGGAAATTGGGGCTCAACCCAAGTTCCTCTGCCGTTTCTCTGGCTTCAGTGATTGCATCATTTGCACAAGTATCTCGAGACGATTCCAGAAGTTTGACGAGTCCACGGATGTGCTTTGCAGACATCATCATCATCATCATTGTCAACCATTATCAATCCACTGCTGGACGAAGGTCTCCCCAAGTTTCCTCCACAACGGTCTGTCTTGTGCCAGTCTCCTCCATGTCACTCCCGCATACTTTCGAATTTCATCCACCCATCTTCCATGTGGTCTTCTTCTGGGTCTTTTCCTGTCCCTTGGAATCCAATCTAAAATTTCGGCTGTCCATCGATGGTCTGTTCTTCTGGCAGTATGTCCAGCCCATTGCCATTTCAGGGATTTAACTCTGATCATGATGTCTTCCACTCTTGTCATTTTTCGGATCCACGTGTTCCTCTTCTTATCTCTCCTGGTTACACCAAGCATGCACCTCTCCATGCTACTTTGAGTTGTCTGCAGCCTTTGTATGTCTCTTTTAGCTAAGGTCCACGTCTCTGCACCATACGTAAGCACTGGAAGGATGCATTGATCAAACAATTTTCTTTTAAGGCATGATGGCATATTGCTCTTGAAAATTATGCTGTTTCTTCCAAAAGCTCTCCAGGCAAGTTTTGTACGCCGATTAATTTCTTCACCAATGTGACCCTCACTTGATATCTGCTGTCCAAGATAAACGTACGTGTCTGTTATCTCCAGCTTTTCTCCATCAATCGATAAATCTTCATTTCTTGTAAAAGCATTGAACATCACTTTTGTCTTCTGAAAGTTCATTTTTAATCCCACTTCTTTACTCTTGTCAGCAAGTTCCTGCATCATACTCTGTAGTTCTGATGGGGTAGTTGCAAAAATGACTATGTCATCAGCAAAACGAAGGTGGCTTAGATAATCTCCATTAATCTTTATGCCTTTGTTTTCCCAGTTCAGTGATTGAAAGACATTTTCCAATGTGGCATTAAAGAGCTTCGGAGATATGGTGTCACCTTGTCTCACTCCTTTTCCAATTTTTATGTGTGTTGTATTTTCAAACAGCCGAATCTTTGCACTTGCATTTTCATAGATGTTATTAATAATATTAATGTATGCATCTTCAATACCGCAGGATTTCAGAGCCATTGCAACTGCTGATGGTTTCACTGAATCAAAGGCTTTTTCATAATCGATAAAAGCCATGCACAATGGAAGTTCATATTCCCTCGCTCTTTCAATTAGTTCTCTCAATACGTGGATATGATCTATTGTGCTGTAGCCACTCCTGAATCCAGCTTGTTCTCTCGGTTGAGCCATGTCCAGTGTCACCTTCAAGCGGTGTGAAAGAACTTTAGTGAAGATTTTATAAACCACTGATAGGAGGCTGATAGGTCTGTAGTTCCTGAGATCCTCAATGTCACCTTTTTTATGTAGCAAGATCATTGTAGCGTTGTTCCAATCCTCAGGAATTTTCCCTTCATTAAGGCATCGAGTGAAAATTTGGGCGAGTACTGTTTCGATTTCTCCACTTGCTTCTTGTATGATGTCTACAGTAATTCCATCTTCTCCTGGAGCTTTTCCGCGCTTCATGTTCTTGATTGCATGTGCAACTTCTGCTGGAAGGACTGGAAGAACTCTGGTACCTTTCATGATGCCTGGAGTACATGTATCATCCCTTTCATATAATTTGGAGTAGAAATCTTTCACTCTTGTCAAAATTTCGCCTCTATTTCTTGTTACAGAACCATCTTCTTTTCTCAGTGCCATAATCTGTTTTTTTTTCCCTTACTGAGATGTCCCTTTGCTATCTTTAGGCTTTGGTTGTTTTCAATTGCTTTCCTTACTAGTTCACAGTTGAATTTAATTGTGTTTTCAGTGATACTTTTTCGTACTGTCTTGCATAGCTCTATATATTCCACTTTGGAAGTCACATCTTCTTTAGTTGTCCTCATCTCTCTTCTTTTTTGCATCAACATTTTGGTTTTTCTTGATAATTTGTTCACATGCAATTTGTTCTTAGACCCAGCTAATTTTGTTGCTGTTTCCATAAGAGCTTTGGTTACTTTTCTGTTAACTTCAGAAATATCCACTTCTTCCGATGTTAGGCCTTCTAAAGCAGATAATCTGTTCTTCAGTTCCAATTTGAAGGTATTATGGTGTTTTTTAAGGTTGGTTATGTCAATACATTTTGTTTGTCTTATGAGCTTGCTACGTTCGAGTTTAGTGTTGAGGTGCATCTTACATCTCACCAATCTATGGTCACTGCCTGTGTTGAACTTGTTTAGCACACTGCAGTCTTCTATGACGAATTTTTTGTTACACATAATAAAATCAATTTCACTTGTCGTCCCATTTGGATGTCTCCATGTCCATTTCCTGTGTGGCTTTTTCTTGAAGAAGGAGTTCAAGATGAAAAACCCTTCTGCCTCTGCAAACTCTACGAGAGTATTTCCACGCTGGTTTCTGTTGCCGTGACCGAATTTACCTACTGAAGTTTCATTCTGTTGCTGTTGCCCTATTTTTGCATTGAAATCTCCCATAATTATCTTCAAGTGCTGCTTACCTTTATTATTTAGATCACGAATTTCCTCATAAAATTCTTCAATTTCTTCTTCAGGATGACTTGTGGTGGGTGCATAAGTTTGAATAATCTGAGCCTGGTATCTTCTCGAGAGTTGGATAACGAGTCGTGCAGCTCTGTCAGAGGAACTTTCAACTTCTACAACTTTATCCTTCAGTTTCTTGTTTATTATAAATCCAACACCACTAGTTCTACCAGTATCTGTCCCACGATAGTAGAAGAGATGTCCACTTTTCAGTTCAATGAGATCTTCTCCTTTTCTCCTTACCTCACTTAGCCCGACGATGTCCCACTTAATCCTTTGTAGTTCCTCTTCCAATTCAAGAAGCCTTGAATCAGAAGATGGGAGCGTCCGTTATACGTAGCCAAGGTCAGCATCAGCATATCAATTGTTATATTCTCTGTTTGAAGAAGTTTGTTGACCCGGTGAATATGACTCAAAACTTTGAACCAGAAACAGGTCATCACAATAAATTCATATGTTGATAGGTCTTTCAAAAGATTTTTGGCCCCACCTTTCGTTTCCAAGTTTGAGTCACTGTAGTTCTTAAGTTCATCTAAGGCCTCATGACTTTTTCCAGTTGGAAAAAAACAACTCGCACGGCTTCCAATTTTGACTGACCATCTGGTTTGTGTCTGCGATTTCAGTGTGGTTATCACATGAGCCTGAAGAACTTCCCACCTTGAAGTTGATGCTGCAAAGAATAAATAGAGGCGGTGAAGTGTACCGAAGTATGTTTCTGCCTCTACCACCACACAAGCAGCATGAAAACCCACTAAATTGAGTGAATGAGCTGCACATGGTATAAAAAAAGCTAAGGGATTCTTATCCAAGATATGTTTCTGAACACCCTTGTTCTTTCCAGCCATATTAGCACCATTATCATACGAATGGCCCATGCAGTTGCTGATATCCAACCCATCCCTTTTCAGTTTATCTATGATGACTTCTGACATGCCTGAACCAGTTTTATCCATCACAGTGAAGAAATCAATGAAGCTCTCAACAACTTCTGGACCATTCTCATCAACCCCTATGTACCTTATAATCTGAGACATCTGCTCCTGATGGCTTACGTCGGGAGTGCAGTCAAACATCATAAAAAAAATTCTTTGCTTCCTTAATGTCGTTCAGTATTTTTTCCCTTATTTTTCTTGAAATTATTTTCAAAAATTCATCTTGTATTGCGTGAGAAAAATAAGTAAGCTGACCTTTTTTTTTTTTTTTTTTTTTTTTTTTTTGATTGGAGGTTTAACGACCACCGTGAGCAACTCAATGGGCTATAAGCAGTCGCCCGTCCCTAATTTAGGGTCACTGTTCCAGGGAAGGGAGAGAGCCAGTGCCGTAAGACAAACACAACATCCATGCCTGACCGGGATTCGAACCCGGACCCCTTACGGACGAATGATCAGAGGCCAGCGCCTTAGACCACTGCGCCACAGGGCCGGAGACCTTTTTTTTTTTTTTTTTTGTGGCGTTCAATATGTTCTCGTAAAGGGGCATGGTAATGTGAAACGAGTTCTATGGTATTGAGAAACTTTCCACTGCTAGGGTCACCAAAGTCACTGGTTTCTTCTGATCCTCTAAACGGGCTACCCTGTTTTGCCAAATGCACAATGACATCAACAGTAGATAGCAACATAGCTTTCCAATGGTTTTCCTCTTCTCTGATTTGCTCTTGAAGCTCTTTATCTATGCCTTTTCTTGTTACCAATGATGACTCCAGCGTCTTCCATGAACAAAAACACATTTTGTGATTTAACGAGTTTTCGTGCTCTGGAATTCGATCACTTAATTTCTTCCACTGAGTGAACCCATCTTTTTTAGCTAGAGTTGATAACATTTGATCAGGAATGGAATCTGAAAATAATCTGCAGGGGATACAAAAAAAAGTGCCTTTTTCGACTTACTGTACGCTAACCATGATCTCCGAACTCTGAAATTGTTTGGAAGCTGTTTGTAAAACCATTCTTTTCGGTAAGCTTCCTACCATCCCTTAGACTGTTAGCAAGATCATTAGGCTCATGGACATCTCGAATTTCAGCTCTCATCCTTATCAAATAGCATCTTTGGGCATCACAAAACTTTTCAGGCCAACTTCCTGGATCATGATAATCTAAATCCAATTCACCAGAAGTTGACAGAATAAATTTTCCTGTGCCACCAATATGTAAATCTACATTTATACCTTCTTCGTCATCTTGCATTTGATCTGAACGCTTCTCATTTTCCTTCATGTCATTTTCTTGGAGTTGGACCTTGTTCTGATCTTCTTTAACTACAACTATCTGATCTTCCTCGTGGTGCTCACTGTGCCTTCCTTCATTTTCAATTTGTATCAGCTCTCTGGGAATATCTGTGGGAAGATATGAAATAAAATACCATTATGTGGGACAGTAGGAAGTTTTCCTACAAATGAAATAAAGTTCTATTGTATGATTCCTACAAATGTAGCATGTAAATCATAACAATAATTATATGAAGGAAGTATTGTGGTAATCGTAAGAAATATGAATTCCATTAAATTTGAAGTATAAAAATACACAGGATATATGTAAAATATTATATACCACGCTTACTAGCTCATATTTTTAGATTTCCCCCAAAAAGAAGTACAACAGAAAAAATTTCAGTTGTAAATAGCGGGAATCTGCCCCCACCCCCAAGCTTTTTTTTTAATTATTATACAGAACAGCTATTTTTTTTCCTGCAGCTCTCGAAAAAAAAAAAAGTTGCCTTCCTCCCTCTATTTACGGCGTTTTTGTAGCTCTGTTGTTCACCGGGCACGGCAGCAGAGATCAAGGTCACTGGAATTTCTCTTCCCAAGTGGTGACAGAGATAGTCGTTTGTTTGTCCACACATGCCTTGGCCTTTCGGGGTCGTGTTTTCCCGCAGCCCGAGATATGCGAAACCGAGAACAGTGCAGAGCTTGGGGTGGGGAACGAGGAAGGAATTACATTATCGATGGCGCAACTTCTGTGTTCAACAGTCAACTCAGGGGGGGTATATATAGTAATGAGATGTTAATAAAAAACAACCTAGATTCGGTTTTTAAAATTTTTGGAGAAGTAAAAATTCGTCCCAGCTTTTATTTAAGAATTCATTTCCGTTTTTGATGCGTAAAATACGCCTGTCCAGGTGTTAACGCAATCACTGATTACAAGTATTAATAAACATAATTTTAAACACACCGTAATAACTGAACATTTCAAACACTCACATTAATAAAAACACTGAACATTTAAAACACACATCAAGAAAAAAAAAAACAAAAAAAACAAGCACCACATAAAAAAAAATTCAGCCTGCAAATACAACTGTTTCATACACGCAAGCGGCCATTAAAAGAAGCTTGTTCATCACTTTCAGTTACGATGTTTAAAACACACACACAAATATCTAAATAAAAATACCTTACGAAAAACTTTGTTCGATTTAATGTCTTTAGAAACCTGCCCCCTCCCCCCATCACAAACCCGGATTTAATAAATTGTCAGGCCACTTTTTTTACAATATTAACCCAGATTACGCATTGATCACATCCATAGTTTTCCATTGTCCGTTTCATTCGGACACAGTGCAAATAAAGGGTTAAAATCAGCGGCAAAGTTACCACGCGACAACTCGGCAGTTAGTAAAAATTTCAAAAATTTACACAGTTAAACATATTTTCCGATCACATTAAACAAAATAAAAGTTATTTTAAAACAAAAAATCAACAGCAAGGCAATTATATTAATAAGGGTTAAAAACCATTACTATGGCCCCGGCAGAGGGGTTACACGGGTCTCTATTTAAAATACAATGGGCTATTTTTAACATTTTCAATATAAGACGATTACAATTTCTCTCCTTACCTTCTTCACTGACCTGGTCAGTACGATCAGACGACTTCATCCACGTTGAAAACATTTCTGCTGATTGTTGAATTTCCATTTTCTTCTTCTGAGCTGCTTTAGCATTTTGACTTCCTGACAACTTTCTTTTTCATTGACAGCATCTTACTTCTTCTTTAGGAATTACGGGGAATAAAAAAAAACTTTGTTTAGTTTAGCACTGCACGTGTGGAGAGAGCCCTAGGCTGTTACCTCCTATGTTACCGCGCACGTGCAAAAGAGAAGACGCAAGAAAGAGACCTTGCTTAGCCAGCGCAAGGCTGAACTGGATTGGCCAGCGCCAGTGTTGCCAACAGTTCTCACGTAATTTTCCGATAATGCTACTTTTGTTCCCGATTTGACCTGGCATCGTTTCACACAAAAGGGACAACGTTTGTTCTCCTTCTCTGAGGTATTTTCTTATCTCAGATTTTTTTCCATTAAGCAAAAAAATCTATCTTTCTTTAAGCAAAAAAAAATCTAAAAGTCTATTAAGTAAAAAATATTTTTCTTTAATTTTTTTTTTTTTTTTTTTTTGGAATAATAAAAAAAATTCGTTTCCGCTTTTCTTTTCGTTCCTCTCGAAAATTCTTTTCTTTCCGCGAGCCAATTTGGCGCCCCTCTCAATGCAGCAGCCAGGGCTGCCCCCCCTAGATCCGGCACTGTTCATGGCTGTAAGTTGTCCTTTTGGAGATGGAATTCTGTCTTTTAAAAATTTCCAGGAACATAAGTTAGATGGAGATGTTCCATCTGACCTGAATTGTTCTTAAATGTCATTTTATTCTGTAAGTGTTCTCATTTCAGCTTGCAAAGGAAGGCAAAGACTTCTGAGCAAAAAAAAAAAAAATCTTCATAACTGTATTTCTTGTGTGAGGTTTTCTGTGTTTCATATTGCTGTTAAATATAATTTCCTTCCATAAATGCTTGCATCATTTCAGGTTTTAAAAGAAAGTGAGTCGAGAGATTCCACTTTCTATTTAGAGCTTTCAAAAGTGTGTCAATGAAAGCATATGCTTGGCTGTAGAAATGCATTGTCAGTCATGGCGAATCTTGGCAAAACAGGGTTCCCATGGTGCTTATAAATCCTTAACTTCTTAAAATGTAAATCAATGAAGGAAGAAATATTCTTCATAATACATGGGAAATCGACAGAATATTCAAAGCAAACTGAATTTGCTTGTACCACTTACTGGTCATCTATGTAACACTTCTCAGAAAATTTGAAAATTTCATCGCCCTTGAGCAGGAATCGAATCCTGCATCTCCCAATTACTGGTCGAGTATGGTAATCATCAATCCATAGCCAATGGGGTCAAAGCACTATGAGGAAGCAGGGATGCTTCGCCTAGTGAAAATCTGAGGGCTTTCAGGTTTCTATGTCTCAGTTGCTTGGAATTTCACTGTCCTGGGTGGTGTAATGGTTATCATACTCGACCGATAATCGGGAGATGCAGGATTCGATTCCCGCTCCAGGGCGATGAAATTTTCAAGTTTTCTGAAAAGTGTTACATGGATGACCAGTAAGTGGTTCAAGCAAATTCAGTTTGCTTTGAATATTCTGCCTTCTTAAAATGTGTTTTTTTTTTTTTTTTTTTTTTTTCAGGGTGCTTAGAAGTTCTTATTTTTTGTCAAAAATGACAGAAAGTACTTATTATTCCTAACTGGCTATGCGAAATTCAGAAGTTATTGTGTAGTGCCTAGAACTTCTGCTGCTCGTTGGAGTTGCCACAGGTTTGGAACCAGTTCTTGAAGAAGTGAATACCTTTCGTTTTTCTTCCATGATTCCGCGTGCTAAACGAACCTCGTGTTTTTGAATGCCTAATTACGTTTGCATCTGTTCGTTTATCGTCAAGTCAAGTCACTGCGTTTAAATTGTTGAAGCATTCTATTATTCAGTTTGCTGTCTACCTTCCTTGAAAAAGCCATCTGGTTGATGTGCAAAAGCTTGGAAACTGATTTCTATTCTACGCCAAGAAATTAGGATCACTAGTATAGTTATACTATTTAAGTAATCATAGTCTAATGCTGTTCACTTTGTCTGTAGGTCTGGGTATATTTTTGCAACAATATCATATAGGAAAAGTTGTGCTTGTGAGATTATGTATTGTTGTTGTACAAATAAGTTTCCATTATTGTTCTGTCTGCATGGTTTGTACAATGATAAACTGAAAATTAAATAATTGAAGCATTAATGAAAATTGGGCATCATGAAAGAATTTCTTGGCATACTAGTTTTCACTTGAAAACCATGTTTTGGTGGAAGCACAAGGATGACATTTTTTCATAGAGCACCAAGAGCAACAAGACAGATTAGAACAGCTGACAACTCAGGTGATGCAGATGCCTTTCTTCCATGGTAGAATGCAAAGTGCCCAATCCCATGTAGAACACCATAAGATTTACATGGAATGTGAACATCAGGGTACTTAATTTGATAATTAGTGTATTTTTGTTTGTTTATTTTTAATGCACATTTTTGAAGTCTTTATGTGTGAATTATTTTAGTCAAGTCTTCACTAAGTATGTATTCAGTCTGAAGTGGTAATCAGAGAGGAAACAAAACGTGCATTGAAAAATTTATATTTTGAATTGACCTGCAAGTACACTCTGGTTAAATAGTTCAACATGAATGTAAATTTCAACTGTTTGTAGTGTAATTTGAGAGCTGAATATGATTGCCAATTGTACCTGTGATTTATTAAGAAGTACTGTACAAAGAAAGGTGACTTGATCACGCTAGTTACGTTAACTAAAACTTTTACAAAAAGTTCGTAAGTTGGAAGCTTTCGACCTTATCTTAGGTCTTCATCACGCCAATGGAGGACTAAGATTGTTGCCAGATTCTACATTTGAATTTTTCCTATTTTTGTTGCCAAAACTTAGAATTGATCTCCAGATTAACGGAATGTAGAGAGGAGATTCGGAGTTGCAAGTCATTGAGTTGAAAATAATTTCTATGCTTTCACAGTAACGGAGGGCAAAACGATTGTCAAACGAAGCAATTCGTTTTGCTTCGTTCCAGTGGGGAACTGCAGATGTGTCTTCCATTGTCAAAATAGACAAGGCAGTGTTGGGATTGCCTTTCGAACCATCTTTTCTATGTTCTAAAATTCTATGGCTTATGCTCCTGTATGTGCTTCCAATGTATAAGTTATCCCCAGTAGAAGAAGAGATAGGAATGCAGTAAACTCCTGGGAGGTTCAGGCTTTCAACTTTGTCCCTATCCCTTTGTAGAAGTTTCAAGATGTTTGGGGTAGATTTAATGGCAAGATGGTAACCAAAACTTCTAAAAAGAATCTGTAACTTATAAGCATAGGAAGGATGGTAAGGAACAGAACCACAGAATTTCAGGTCTTCTTTCTTGTGAGGAAGGAGGCATTCGATTTTCGAATGGTTTTCATATTTCTTTACGAGGAGTTGACTGTAACAGCAGGGAAACCATGAGAGAGGGCTATTGTAGAAATTTTGGAGAGTTCTTCTTGAAGAGAGAGTTGGCTGTTGCAAATGATATGAGCCCTGTGGATGTAGGACTTCAATGCTGCAAGCTTGTAGAGATGCAGGGTGCAAGATTTGTAGGGAATGATGTTAGTGGCTGCAGAAGGTTTTCGATAGACGGAACGAGTAATGGAGAGATCAGCGTTTCTGCAGATAGATACATCCAGGAAATCAATTTTGTGATTTACTTCCTTAGATATAGTGAGCTTAATGGAAGGAAATTTTTCTGTAATGGAGTTGATCAGTATCTGTAGCTCAGACTCGGAATGTGGCCAGCTAATGAAAACGTCGTCTACATATCTTAACCATAGGGAAGGTTGAAAAGGGTGTAGAGGAATTATGGAAACTTCAATATGTTGCATGTAGATTTCAGCAAGCAGAGGGGAAAGAGGTGAGCCCATGGGGAGACCAGATTGTTGCCTATACACAATTTTGTTGAAAACAAAACAACTATGTTGATGAATAGTGTGGAAACAATCATAAAGATCTTTGATAAGAGGACCGGGGGGTTCAAAATGAAGAATCAATTTCTTCATGAGGAGCATGTAGGAATCAAAATATGGTACAGAGGGAAACAAAGATTCTACATCAAGAGTATACAGATTATCACAAGGAGGAAAGGAATTAGGAAGGTTGTGGATGAAGTTTGAAGTAGAGACAACTGTATGAGGATGGTTGGCTGCCAGGGATTTGCATTTGAGGACCAATCTCTTTTCAAGGTTTACTGCTGGAGAAAAGAATATTCCACTAAAGGTCTGATGGGGTTACCAGCTTTATGCAGTTTCACTTGCAGGAAGAGCCTGGGAGTTCTAAAGTAAGGAGGGGGTGATATATCACCAAGGAAGGATTGAAGAGTTTCTTTCTTAGCTAATCTGTCAACTGAGTTTTTGAGTGAGTTGGTGGTGTCTGACTGTAAAGGGATGCAGTTGGCAGATGTAAGAAAAGAAAGCACTTTTTGGTTTAGAGTTTCTTTACCAATGATGACTGGGCAACCAACTTTATCTGCTTTGCATACGGCTAGGTCATTTTCTTGAATAAATGACCTGAATTCTTTTAAACAAGAAGAAGAGTACTTGATTGGCACAGAATTTTGCTTGGATAAGATAACAGCAGCGTTGGCACGAAGGATAGGCTGCTGAACAGTCTCAGTTCTGTGGATGGCTGATTCTATAACAGAAACAGTTTGTGGAAGATTGATAGGAAGAGCAGGTGAAAATTTTGGGCCTAATGATAAGAATTTATCCAAGCTAGGAGGAATAGTGACAGAAGAAAGATTTACATACTTTGGCTTGTCAGTAGAGGCTGATGACGGAGATGTTGCTTGACTTTTTTGCTTGGAGAGTAGAAAATTGAATTTCTTTGTATGGCGAGCATATTCATTTACTTCAATTGTTGAGAGGGTTTGGTTGTGCCAACGCTGCTGTTATCTTATCCAAGCAAAATTCTGTGCCAATCAAGTACTCTTCTTCTTGTTTAAAAGAATTCAGGTCATTTATTCAAGAAAATGACCTAGCCGTATGCAAAGCAGATAAAGTTGGTTGCCCAGTCATCATTGGTAAAGAAACTCTAAACCAAAAAGTGCTTTCTTTTCTTACATCTGCCAACTGCATCCCTTTACAGTCAGACACCACCAACTCACTCAAAAACTCAGTTGACAGATTAGCTAAGAAAGAAACTCTTCAATCCTTCCTTGGTGATATATCACCCCTCCTTACTTTAGAACTCCCAGGCTCTTCCTGCAAGTGAAACTGCATAAAGCTGGTAACCCCATCAGACCTTTAGTGGAATATTCTTTTCTCCAGCAGTAAACCTTGAAAAGAGATTGGTCCTCAAATGCAAATCCCTGGCAGCCAACCATCCTCATACAGTTGTCTCTACTTCAAACTTCATCCACAACCTTCCTAATTCCTTTCCTCCTTGTGATAATCTGTATACTCTTGATGTAGAATCTTTGTTTCCCTCTGTACCATATTTTGATTCCTACATGCTCCTCATGAAGAAATTGATTCTTCATTTTGAACCCCCGGTCCTCTTATCAAAGATCTTTATGATTGTTTCCACACTATTCATCAACATAGTTGTTTTGTTTTCAACAAAATTGTGTATAGGCAACAATCTGGTCTCCCCATGGGCTCACCTCTTTCCCCTCTGCTTGCTGAAATCTACATGCAACATATTGAAGTTTCCATAATTCCTCTACACCCTTTTCAACCTTCCCTATGGTTAAGATATGTAGACGACGTTTTCATTAGCTGGCCACATTCCGAGTCTGAGCTACAGATACTGATCAACTCCATTACAGAAAAATTTCCTTCCATTAAGCTCACTATATCTAAGGAAGTAAATCACAAAATTGATTTCCTGGATGTATCTATCTGCAGAAACGCTGATCTCTCCATTACTCGTTCCGTCTATCGAAAACCTTCTGCAGCCACTAACATCATTCCCTACAAATCTTGCACCCTGCATCTCTACAAGCTTGCAGCATTGAAGTCCTACATCCACAGGGCTCATATCATTTGCAACAGCCAACTCTCTCTTCAAGAAGAACTCTCCAAAATTTCTACAATAGCCCTCTCTCATGGTTTCCCTGCTGTTACAGTCAACTCCTCGTAAAGAAATATGAAAACCATTCGAAAATCGAATGCCTCCTTCCTCACAAGAAAGAAGACCTGAAATTCTGTGGTTCTGTTCCTTACCATCCTTCCTATGCTTATAAGTTACAGATTCTTTTAGAAGTTTTGGTTACCATCTTGCCATTAAATCTACCCCAAACATCTTGAAACTTCTACAAAGGGATAGGGACAAAGTTGAAAGCCTGAACCTCCCAGGAGTTTACTGCATTCCTATCTCTTCTTCTACTGGGGATAACTTATACATTGGAAGCACATACAGGAGCATAAGCCATAGAATTTTAGAACATAGAAAAGATGTTTCGAAAGGCAATCCCAACACTGCCTTGTCTATTTTGACAATGGAAGACACATCTGCAGTTCCCCACTGGAACGAAGCAAAACGAATTGCTTCGTTTGACAATCGTTTTGCCCTCCGTTACCGTGAAAGCATAGAAATTATTTTCAACTCAATGACTTGCAACTCCGAATCTCCTCTCTACATTCCGTTAATCTGGAGATCAATTCTAAGTTTTGGCAACAAAAATAGGAAAAATTCAAATGTAGAATCTGGCAACAATCTTAGTCCTCCATTGGCGTGATGAAGACCTAAGATAAGGTCGAAAGCTTCCAACTTACGAACTTTTTGTAAAAGTTTTAGTTAACGTAACTAGCGTGATCAAGTCACCTTTCTTTGTTAATATTGTTACGTGTTTTGCCCATAATCGTCAAGTACTGTACAGTTTCTTTGTACACATCGGTATGTCAAAAAGAATTTCTGAAAACAGTAACTTCATGGATATATTATATTCAGTTGAAGAATTCACTTAATTCTGTTTCTCTGAGTTTTTGCTTTTTAGCAAATATTTCTGGCCTTTTGGTGACTGACTGTCAAGGCTTATTCTCAATGCTTTGAATCCAGTTCTCAAAGTTTGTTGATACTGAATGGAATTTGAGTTTTATTTTGGCAGATTCCACTTAAAGATGAAATCCATGCTAAATAAAAAATATAGCCTATGGTGCTTCCTTCATGCTATGTGACTTTCTGTGTCAGTAAATCATTGGATACAGCTTATGATCATTGAGAATAGGCCTTTATAAAGATCTAGGGCTAGATGAAAACCTCAAAAAGACTCAGAAAATATAAAGCTTGTTTGAAGATTCTTTAAATTAAAACTGATTTTGTGCTTTTTTTTTATTTATAACATTAAACTCAAGATAAAATTATATACCTAGTGCACAAAGTTTGTGCACCAGTAGCAGTATCTTTTATTTAAGAACATCTGTGCCTTTTAGATCTGAAGCTGTCTGTAGTCTTTGCCTTCTGATTTTATTTTTATTGAGTGCTGCAATGTGAATAAATTTCAATTTACAATAAATGTGTAGGCAGTTGTGTTTTTATTAATAGAGCCCTTAAAAGGCAAGCAAAAAGAAAAAAGGAACTTGATCATAGTATCCAACCATTTGCATTTCTTTCTAAATAACTAATTTGAGCATATTTTTTTAACACTTATGTTTCTAATATTTCAGTTCTGGTGTTATTTTTCAAGGCACATATTCAGTGTTTTGCATCCGCACCACTGTCTGGAATTTTGATAACTTTTTCCTGATTTTTAATAATTCACGTGTCATCACATTTCCCCCTCAAAAAATACTGTTATGTAAAATTTTTGTTTTTGTGCTGGATTATCAGAATTTGGTTCTTTAAATTCTGATAATTTCTTTGAATTTCACCAAAGTATCACAAACTGCATTTTATTCATTGTCCTATCTGGGTAATAATATCTTGTTTCAAAATTCACTAATAATATTATGGAGAGCCCCGATACACTTAAAATTTAGTGTTGTATTTCTTTACATCATTAATTTATAATAATGAAGCCTGATTATTGGCAGCATCCTCTGATTTATTCATCACATTTGTGAAAGTGCAGTTATTAGCAGTAAATTAGTAGTTAATGTAAATACTATGGTGTGGTCGACAGTGTCCTTGTGAAAAATCATGGAAACTTCTCCTTTGTGTGTGAGTCACCTGTACATCCTCATGAAGACAGGATAAACATCATCTTGACGTCTAGAATTAGCAATGCACTGTAAATCACAGACAACAGCCAAAGACTTGAAAAACATTTAGAGCATAGCTCGATCTGACTGTACCTCATAGCCATAAGCAGGCAAATAAATAACCTGATTTTGAAAGGCTGGTGTAACTAAAGGGAGAGAGAACATCTGGAAAACAAAACAAAACAAACAAACAAACAAAAAACAGAAAGAAAAGTGTATACAAAAAGAAATGGGGCTGTCTGGTGGAGGTTACTGTCCTGAGTGTGAGTTATAAACTCTATGTGCATGAAGTAATCCTGTGTCCTAAAATTATTATGGCCATATTTTCAAGGAAAGGAAAGGTCCTATGCTGTAATGGCAAATGCCACAACTTTGTTTCCCTGAACCCATTATCAACCGTGTGAGGAGTCAAATGCCCATCCCTTAGAATAGTGCTGTTCAAACTGTCTGATATACCAAACTTTCACCCCACCCCCACCCCCCGTGTACCAGGGATTGGTATAGTGGCTGCCTCTGTAAACATATTCCTTTATTTCCTGGAATCTTGCTGTGGATTGACAACAGAAGTGCTTCCCAACCAAAGCGAAGCTCTGCTTTTAATCCCCTGTCCAGCAAGTGACAAGAGAATTGTGGTAAACATTCTTGAGTACCTGTGAAAACACACAGATACTTAAGAAATTCATGAACTGGTGATTTCAAGTTGTTCTCCGACATGTTTAAATGATTAAAAGGAGGTAATCATTCAATCGCAAGAAAGAAAATTATGTCAGATGCTGTTAAATTATTTTGTATACCACATTTTCTATTAACAGTGACATTATACAATCTTTTTGGTGACTACCATGGACTGGCTCTTTGGGGAACAGAACTTTCCCTCTCACTAAGCTGGTGTGGAATTGTGGTTTGTGTTATATAGCTAAACAGCAAAAAACTCTGGTAATAAGTATTTTGTTCTTATATTACTTAAACTAAACATTGATTGCAACATTCTCAGGAAAGGATCATTCGAGTCCTTCCAATTGTAAAGAACCAGGGATCTCATTAATATGAACTGTCATGGTTGTTCTGTTGTTGGACAGTCCCATACATTGATTGGTCGACAAGTAAGATTTTGTGGTGCAGTTGCCAAATATGGTTAAAGAGAGAGTCAATGTGCAGAGACAATTCTCCATCAGTGCTGAGACACACTGAGCCAGAGCTCAGGCTGCAATATATTTCTTACAATTCAGGCATGGGCTCAGAATATTTTTTTTAAGATATGATTTTGTGTGATTTAACATAAAATACTTTTATTACACTTCCCAGTTGGTAAAGAGAAATCTTTGGCAACTGGGTCTGGGTGGAGAGGGCTATTCATTCTGGGCTTCCACAGCGAATCCATAGGCTATGGCATTAGTGGATTTCTGTGGAGATGGAAAAGCTTCTTCATGAACTGTAGATACTAGGCAGCAAGATCTGTTAACCTTGCTAGATAGTAGATACCACACTGTCAAAAATCTCTCCCCCACCCTCCCTATGTGGCAAGCTCACTGCTAATTTTGTTGAGCAACATGTGCAGATTACAGCATAGCCTGATTTTGCCAGATGCTCAACCACCCAAAGCAGTTTAGGGGGAAACCAATGGTCTAAGAAAATCATACCGCTTTACTATAGAAACAGATAAAGGTCCCTTTCCCACTTCTTAGTTGAGGATGACATCGGTTTATTGCAGGGGGAAGAGAGAGTGAAAGTATAGAAGATGAGATTTTTTTTATTAAAACTGCTAAACACATTCGTCACAAATTTCAGGCTCTTAAAATTGAACCCAAACTCAGCACTGGTTCCCATCATGCAATATTTGGTGATCAGCTTAGGATATGTGTGTGTGTTGCTGTTCAGAATGATTGAGGTACCGCTGCTTTGGTGTGTGGAGGCTGCTACATCACTTCACCTATAAAATTTTAAGCTGTCACATTGTACCTTAAAGAACGTTTTTCATGTTTTAATTGGGCAAAGTTAACATTTATCGAGCTCTGCAACTTTACTTCAGTTATGTTTTCTTTAGCATGTAAATGAGTAGCTCTTTTTCCATGCCACAGAAATGCATCTGTACCGTGTGGTAACAGATTTAAAACTTGTTGATCAAATATGTGGGAAGGCACACATATTTATCTATGTGGGAAGGCACACGTATTTATCTATGTGGGGATTCACACGTATTTATCTAAGAAACATATATTATCACTGCAGGAGTACATGGATCAGGTATTGGGGAACCAGTTACTTACTTGCAGTTATCACTAAGGGTTGTCATCATCAAGAACAGAATATCACATTATGCGACTGTTGGCCTTCAGATGAGTCACATAATAAACTGACCACAGGGGCAAAATTTATGATCTTGCACATTATTTACCAAATGTGTCTTGTCATGGTTCATATGCTCCTTGAAAACCTGGAAAAGTCATTGAATAAAACAGTTCATTTTCAAGTTCTTGAAAGTACTTGAAAAAGTTTAAAACTCCGTAAAAAGTACTTGAAAAATTGTTTGTTTTTTAAGTAATGATGTGAAAGAGCATGAGTAAAATAATTGTTTGTGCTAAAAAGTTGTATAGGAGATTTCTGTGTAGTTCCGATAAAAACACCAGGCCTATCAAATTGTGCAGAACTTGCGTTCAACTCAGGAGATCACGTGGATAGCTGGTACCTTGGCTATGACACCACCAAGGCTCTACCAACATGTTTTATAGATATAGGAGCCAGCTCCCAAAATTTAGGAGTCAGGTGAAACAAAGTCAAATTTCAAAGATCAATGCATGAACAAAGCACGTGTGGTGATGATGCTGGAACAAAATGTAATAAACTATATTCGTTGTCATTTGTTTTTGTTTTTTTATCGAAACTACTTATTGCAAAATCAAGTTCCAATTTACTTCGTAATTTTCTTTTCCCATTATTCTAGTTGCTGCTCTCAAAAGATGAAAATTTTAGATTTTGATTTTATTAAAAACGATTTGCAAAAGTCATATTTTGTACATATTGATTCAAATTACTGTATTTTCCTTTGCATAATCTGCGGACCATAAAATTCAGAAAAAAAAAAAATCTTCCTAAGATTCGTGGCAGCATATAATCCACAGAATCTGAAAAAAAAAAAAAGACGTTTAATCCTCCATGGCATATAATTTGTATATCATGAAATTTTGAGAAAAACAATGTTTTCTTTCGCATAATCCGTGGCGGTGTATCGCAGACTGAAATTTTGGAAAAAAAGATTTTCATATAATCCACACCTGTCATGTTGATTGTGAACTGTATTTTTCGACAGAATCACAGGATGACTGAGTAAGAAGTCTAAAGATGTAAGAAAGAAATTATCTTATTAAAAAAGTAACTGTCATTTTTAAGTAATATTTGTTACTTTTTAAGTAAATAAAGAACTAAAATCTCTCACTTTTGCAGAATTACCATAGTTCTTTAGTTAGGCATAAAAAAATCCATAGAAATTATAAACAATCTGTAGTATTTCTCTTTTCTGAATATGTTTCAACTGAACAGTGGAAAAACAAAACAAAAACATAAGTAATGCGATGAGCGCAGCAAAACTAACAAATGCGATTTGCAAAATGGTTATGGACCATGGAAAGCTGTGTGTACTTCTCACAGCACATAGGCTTCTGTGAGTGCAAATAGTACCACCTTCATTGTGTCATATTTTTTGTCAGAATGCTCATAAAGAAAAAAAAAATATTCTTGCATTTTTTTTTGTCACCTCATTTTTGATACTTTTCCAATAACACAACCTGTCCTGACAATTACCTTACAGATTTTTTAAAATGTCGCATCAACGTTTTTTTTCATTTACTGGTGTATTATCCGTAGTATCTAAATTTATAACTTTAACAGATAATCTGCGCATTATACGACAGAAATTACAGTATTTACTGCAATTTACGAAATATGAAGTAAAAAGACTAGCCCCAGGCCCAGATTCCATGGCACCTCAAAGACCTGGTGCCCGGGAAGTGTCGAGCCCTGGACATCACTACGGAGTGAAATGTCAGCCACGGAAATAAAATAAGTGGAATAGATGAGGCATTCACAAATTGTGATGGGCTTCTGTTGACTGGGGTTAGGACAGCGTTCTTGCCAGGGGGTGAATACGAAAATAATGTGCCCTTTTAAAATATTGCGCAAAATAAAATGATTTCAAAAAATACCAAAATAGAGGGGTAATTCAAAGTTAATAAAATAAACTAGCAGGGGGTAACAGACCGGTTATTGAAGGTGTGCCCATCTCAGCTAAGTTGAATGGTTTGAACTTGCTAAAACTACCTACCTATTGACCAACCCACAACACACACATGATTATTTGATTTTAAAAAGTCCTTGAAAAGTGCTTGAATTTATTTTGTGTGGAAGAGTACAAACCTTGTTATAATGTAAATATATTTTCGCTTGCGCTGAATCGTGCATTAAGAATTTATTTTAAGATGCTGAAAGGTTTTTGAAGAAGAGGCTAGTTGTCTCATTGTATTTATTTTTTTTACTTAACTATATAAGCATGAATAAAATTCACCAATTTGAAGTGCTGTCTTCTTGTCTCTTATAATTTATGTCATACTGATTAAGCTAAATGTTCCTGAACATTCTGTTAGTCTCTGACTTAACACACAAGTTTCACATCTTCGGTGGATTTTAAAGCGACCCAACGACACAAAACGTGTGTCAAAGCGCAGACATAATCCACACGTGGGCAAAGCAGCAGAATTTTTAGGAACACCTAGAAAATCACGCAGATCATCATTAAAACATGCGCATATACTGCTATATAAAAAACTGCGATCCAGTCTACTGGCGTCTCCTTTTTTCTTCCTAATATTCTATGTCTAAAAAGATACACTTTCCAGTGAGAAATTTCCGAACAAAAGGGAAAACGAAACCTTCCCTAATAATTAAGGGTTCTGATAGTCAATGACAAACGCAAATTTGCTGTTCTACCTGAATTAATCCTTTCAAAATGCCATGTCAAAACTTGCAAAATTCTTATTTAAAAAAATCCCTGGCACAAAATGTACCAGATATATTAGAAATCAAAATCAGTCAGTATATTTATGGAATAATTTTACGATTTTCTGATTTTATTTCAATTGCAAAAAGAATTTTTGTAGATCTTAAGGCAGAAGTTCCGTGACGGATTAAGCGATATTTTTAGATCTTGGAGTAATCTTCAAGATGATCGACGTCAGTTTTCAGTTAGCGATTATTTCCTTTCTCTACGGAGATTTTAGACATTTCCTACATTCGTGAATCTAAGAAATTAAAACAACAGCCTTTTGATCAGAAACATGAATCGCTGTGCTGTATAGCGTGCTCTTTCCTCCCAGGGCCTGGAATCGACTGCTGTGAGAGATACCAATGCGTATTTTAATTCTTTTGTTTAATAAATTCCTATCTGATGCTTTATCATCACTTAGAAGAGATTCTTAATTTTTCTCTGAGGAGTACCTTGCAGACGAAAAGCAAAGAAATATAACCGTGTGGTATATATTTCATTGCTTAAGCCTTAAAAGTTTATCATAGGAAATGATCACGGTTGATTGAACAGCCGAGTAAAAGGTACCCCACAATAGAAGAATTGAAATTGTAAACCACTGAAAAAATTGAAATCGGAGATTTCAATATAAACATTGCAGACTATTGTAGGAAATTCGTAAAATAATAACAAAGAACGAAACTTATTCTTAAGTCTTTAAAAATCTACGGCATCTAACTTCTGCAAGAATGATGCATTTTTTGATAAATCGCAATAAAAATGGCCATCATTCAAGTGTACACACAAGATATTGGAATTTATGTTATTTGTGTGTGTGTGTGTGTGTGTGTGTGTACATACAAGAAGCCTCATTTTTGGTTGAGTAACGGGATTATTGGTTGAAGAAATCTGATTCTTCATAGCTAGGAAAAAAATTCAATTCCCATTGAAAGAATTTTCGGATTTAACCATGTCCTTTGGAATTTTAGAAACAAGTATCATGATTTTACTTCCTATTGACGAAAACACATCTCCACATTCGCTTCTTCGGAGGCTGATTTTCCTTTGTCTCATCCAATAAAAGGTTCACTCTTATTACTGAGACACGACTTCCTTTATACTTGGCCGCGGCTTTGGTGAGCATCTGCAAAACATTCAATCATGCTCTTCCGTTCTCTACCACACTTGTGGGAAAATATCTAACGTACGGTGTAATCCATTTCCTTACGGTGGCATTATAGCAATCGTAACGGAAAGCATCTATCCTTCATGTTTCATAATTCCAGTTAGCAGTTCATCTGGACAGCCAGGAGTGATGACGAAGGATGGAATTACCCACTAGGACAGAAGTGACAGCTTGTGTAGAACACATTTGCAGTAAGTTCTGTGTCTCGAGGAACAAAAGAGGATAAGTAGGGTGACCTTTTAGATACTTCATTTACTCCGAAAGGCAGTCTGCAAATGATCTATGAGCATAGGTACTGCAACTTCGCACAGGGGTCGGGAATAAGAGGATGCCTGGATTAATCACTACCACATGAAGATGATCACGCGCGAGCTGCGTCAAACAAAAGTATGTTTGCTTCCAGAAATGGTGTCCATAAAAACACGGGAAAACCAGATATGGTTGTCGGCCTTATTCGAAAAGTGTGTTCTACTGCTCGGCAGGACTCCCTGCATTACACAAGGTGTTTCTGGAATAGAGAATCAGAGTAACATTTTATCATTCCAGATGTAGGACCAGTCTCTAACAGAGAACAACAGAACGGAAATGGATTAAAACCCAAATTATTTATATCCGATAGGGAATGATCACACAAATTTTGCAGGGCGCAGAAGACGGAATAGTTTAATAAGAACCATCATTGAAACGAATTCCGTAGTCCTAATCATAAAGATCCTCGGTTTTTCCTTCTTTTTAACTTTTTTTTTTTGTTCGTGAGCACGCAGTTTTGTGAGGCTTTGTATAATTTCATAGTTTTCTTGGCCAGTGAAATGGCTGTGTGTGGCCGGGCAAATTTTATCATGATTCAGTCATTGGAATTTGCACAGTTTAAAATAAAAAATAACTAGTGATTCAGAGACTTGCATAAATTATTGTATGTTCATATTTTTGATGAGGATGTTCTACCATAATCTAATATCTGAATTACTTTTAATTAATTTTTTATGTGAAGCAAAATGTTGTTAGCAAGTTGGAGACTTATATTCTTAGGTGGTTTGGCCATTTTAAAAGAATGAGTGATGAGATGCTTGCTAAGAAATATTTTTCAGCCAAGTGGCAGGAAAGAAAGTCAGAGGAAGGCCAAGGAAGTCATGGGAGGATCAAATTCAGGAGTATTAGCATGAGAAAAAGATTATGAGTATGAAACATAGAAGGTTTTGTGTACGTCGTGTGATGGATGGCAGTGAAGCCCGTGTTATGTGTCTAGATCACTGTAAATGGGGAAGTTTGATACGGCAACAGTAAGTAAATAATCAGTTAAAAATTAACCGGTTGTGTTGTATTTCTTTGTGAAGCTGACCTCTGAACCTCAGAGAACAACTTAGAGATATGTATGTACGAATGTTTAAATTTATTCTAACATTCCCGAATTTACTTTTGCTGTCACCAGAACAGATTCCAGCAGTCTTCAGAGAAAGGGAATTTTTTAAGCGTAAGTTGATATTGCTATTTAGCATTGTAGTTTACAGAAAATATTTGCGTTATTTCTTTTACACTGAAGAGTTAATGCTTTCAATGACGTGCTCGAACTACAGAGAAGGTCAGGCATGGATGTTGTGTTTGTCTTACGGCACTGGCTCTCTCCCTTCCCTGGAACCAGTGACCCTAAATTAGGGACGGGCGACTGCTTATAGCCCATTGAGTTGCTCACGGCGGTCGTTAAACCTCCAATCAAAAAAAAAAAAAAAAAAAGAACTACAGAGAAAGCGGGAAGACAGATATTATTTAATTTAAGGTCATGAAATTAATTTTTTCTGTCTTCTACTAAATTGTTTATTTTGTAAGATATGTATTGCCAGTTTTTTTTCTTAAAAATATCATATAATACATAAATGCGAGGAAACCTATTCATAATACTTGGGCAAATATCGTTTGAAAACACCCTGCCCAGAAGGTGTAGGGTTTGTTTATAAGAGCACTAAAATGTTCGGCAAGGAGCTTAAATGGAATTAATTAGAAGTCTTAAACCAGAAAAACACAGACGGCGCCAGTCAGTACGGCGTGTGTCCCAATCTCCTGGAAAGTTTAGTCACGTGAGGAGACCACATGTATCTGACTGCTGTGATTCTGGTTTAGTAATTGCAAATCGTGTACCGAATACAACTGTTTCCCTAATATGATTTGCGAATTCAAAGAAACTTTCTTAAATAATGCTGAGATCACGTGAAACGGCGATTTTGTTTTGTATAAAATGTAATAATTGCACTTGCGCTTTTTACTTTCACGCATGCGTACAACCCGATAAGTAGAACCTTTTAAAAGTTCACCTAACTCAGAGCTTTGTAATTATTCTATTGGCTAAACAGTGAGAAGAACTGCATCAAAAGTCACGACATTTGGTCCTTTTCCAAAAATTGCATTAATTTATATAGATATATTTATGCTCATGACAGTTTAGCATTTTTGTATTTACGAGTTAACACACAAGATATGTTTAAAAATCATAATTTTAATACCCAGTTTCACACTGAAGAAGGGAAATTTTGTGGAATTTTTAATATGTTTTCTTCACTTTAGAAAATCGAGAAAAATTACATGCATTTTCTGTCTTTATGTACTTTACAATAAAATAAACTTTTTCTAAAGTAGCTTCATCACAATGAGCTTCTCTCTTTCTTTTTCGCTTTAAAGCGCCGGATTGAAAGAAATTCTGCAAGGAGTAGTATGAAGTAGTTAAATATTCCTCATGCGTATTATTTCTTACTCAGGCAGCGTAATGATACATTTTTACTATTTTTCTTTTCAGTTTTTGTTTACCGAAGTGAAATTTCTGTGTATTTCCAACGATGTTTTTGTATTTCCGAGCTACCACACGTTCACCTGGTTGAATTTAAGTAAGAAAAGTTGACCGGACGCAGTTTGCTGTGTAATGTCAGTAAACATGTTTACGTAGGGAGTTAGTTCTGTCTTCGTTTTTATTGTCACGCTAAAAGGGATTTTTAATGACTTTTATATTACTTCTGCGAAATCTTCACGTTTAACAGATTCTGTACACCTGTCATGTGACACAGTTTCTTCAACGAGAGTGAAACATGATAAAATATTTGCATAATATTCGTAAATATTATTCGTTCTGCTCTTTTACTACCATTTCAGCTTATATATTTTTCGCAATGTAACAAATATGAAGTAACAAAAAATAAACATGTTACTTGCAATCTTCGGAAAAAACAAAACAAAACCGGAATTGGTAGTTAGTTTGAGATTTTGTGTCCCATGAGGAGAGATATGGGGTGCCAATACTTTCCTACATTTTCCTCGAAACAACCAATATTTTCCTATTTATTTTTGGAAAATCGGAAGGTAGCGTCGTAAATATTAACGCTCTTCAATTGTTTTGAATGGGAGATAATGGGATAATGAGCCCAAATTTCCAAGAAAAAACAAAACAAAGTACCTCCATTTCACTTTGGAACCGGGGTACAAGAACATCAAAGCTGTTGAAATTATAAAATTTCTGACCTTCAGCAAATGAGTCGGGATACTTCATCTAAATATCCGGATACCTACAGTAACATTTGAGTTCGGTAGATGGTGCCACATCCCCACTGGAGAAATTGCTTGAATACCCAATTTTGTTTTTTCGCCTTTTCAGATGACACTGATGTTTTGTATGTCAGTGTGGACAAAGAGTGTCATGAAATTTATCTTTGGAAATAGAAGAATAACGTATTTTTGGAGAGTTGCGAAAAAAAAAAAAAAAAGAGAATTAAAGCACCGACTATGCATGTGGAGGCAAAAGAACAGCCAAAAGTGCCTCTCGCAATAGTTCCAGAGACTCCAAGTGGTGGTCTGCGAATGGAGCCGAGATATAAATCGAAAAGATCATGTCTTTTTTTTCTGACAGCCTAAAGAACGAGAGATAAAGAGAAGCAAAACTGCAGTTGCGTTGAGACCGTTGGAAATAGCAGACGCACAGAAATAAGGAATCCACTATCCCTTGGAGAAATGCAACTCTGGAAACAGATGAGCAGCTCCAAAAAGGAGTAGTGACTGGGTTTGCTAGAAGAAACGGTAGGAAACAGAATTCCGTGTAAAGATTAGTGAGGTTTCCTGGTTCTGGCCAGAGCTTCATTCAGCTGCGAGGTGGTATAATATCCACGAAAAGCATGTAAAATACTAGGAAAGAAATGAATGGACATTCTCATAGGCGAGCCTAAACACCAAAAAAGAGGAATTGAGCTCTGAGTGCGACTAAAAAAAAAAAAATTAAAGAAAAGCGTGAACACCGACAACGACCCGGAGACATCAGATCCCCCACTACGAGTGCCCGACGAAAGCGCTCTAAGACGAATAACAGAGACAGAGCAGCCAAAAGAAAACGGAGAAGGGAATTATATTTCACCTCTTTTAATCCAAGGAGCGGAAAAAGAGAATCCACGTCGCTGTGTGTGATAGCACGACCTTGTCCGAAAGCGAGCGAGGAACGGGATAGTTGTCCGCCGGAAGAATTTCTCCCTTAGGAACGCAGCAGTCACCTTTGTCCGTTGAGTGAGAAGGTGTGACGTGTGAATACCACTATGTGCTGATCATAAACGTGATACTTCCAGGCACCCCCCCCCCTAAATACAAGAAAGTGTATGGTGCTCTCTCGAAAAGAAAAAAACGAACTAGTTTTACTGTGGATGTTGGACATCATCTTCGTTACCCGTAAGTACTCTGTTCTTATTCGATGCACGGCTCGTAAGAGCAGCGCCTGCCTACCGCAGGGATTTTGAACGGGTAAAAACTGCCCATGTCCCAGCGAAAGTTGAAAGTAAATATATCCTCTTGTATTTGCATTTAATGTTGTCAATTAAATCGTTTCTCTGCTATATACTGCGCACCTGAGTTATTAACATGTTGTTTTGCGGACTCTGATTGCTTTTTAGATACCTGAGTGTACGGGGTACAGAACCTTGCCCCCAGAAATTGTCCTTCAGTCTTCAGGTGCCCTAATATCACAGGTAAACTGCAAGTTCTGTATCAAGCAATGCTGTTTCCATTGAGGCTTCCAGAACGAAGCGCACGTTACATATCAAATAAAAGAAGTTGCTTATTATTAGTAATTTGACATAGTATGTATATCTTGGTAAAGCTTTACATTATGCTCCTGTAGCTTGAATTGTTTGTATGTCATCTAGTGCCGCTAGACAGCAGCACATCAGTCATGGTGCCCGGATGACAGTCTGCGCCAAGGGCTGATGGAACGAGTGGCTCCTCGGTAGCGAAAGTACAAATTTTGGGCCCTTAAACAATATTATAAAAATGCCTCTCTGCTTCTGCTGCATTTGCAAAACTGACAAAGAAAAATCAAAATACATGTATTATAATGTGCAAAACATGCGCTTCATTAAAAAGGCTCTCATATTTTAACAGGTGATAGATTTTATTGATGCTTAAGTAAAAACAAACAAATAAACAAAAAACTGTTTCAGTTGTTCCTGATTCATGCAAATGAGTTCTGACTATTTTCGTCATGCTGAATGATTTTTCAGAAGTAACTGCTGTAAAAGGTATTGTTATATGAGCGCGGAAACTGCTCTTCTACCAATAACGTCAAGTGCCATTTACTATTTTGGGGGCAGGTGGGCAATTAAATTAGTGAAATTTTGCAATCCATGGCTTCATCAGGTATACAGGGAAAAAAATCAAAGGAGGACAATTATGACTGTGACTTCCGAATCAGTGTGTGTCCATGTGAAATGACTTACATCCCATAGTTGTAAAACTTTGTCTTCGGAATTTTTCCATGTCTAACAGCTCCTCTTCACTTTTTCGCGTGATAGAGGCCCTTCTAATGAGAGTGAGAAACGTGGTAAAACTTTCACCCAATGTTTTAACGATAAAAGTTTTTTTATTTTATTAATCGTTTGAACGTATATTTTTTGGGAAATTTTGCAGATATGAAATTACAATAAATTGATTTGTTATGTTCAAGCAATGGAGCATGACTTGGTAGGGAGATTGGAACCTCGTGATGCAACAAGAATGATGTAGGAAGGAATACTTCTCTAAATTTTCCAAGAAGCAGCTAATGTTTCTTTGCTTATCCTTAAAAAATGGCACAGTGAAGCTCAAAAACTTTAACATTTTTTTATTTTATTTTATTGTGATACTCCCAATTTCCAAAAGAAATCAAATATTTTTCTATTTCTTCTTGAAACATGGGTAGGTTAACTTCGGATGTTGTCTCTGGAATATCCACGATAATTATAGCATTCGGAATTCCAAGAATTTCAGAATTCGATGTCCCCCTTCTTGCAAGTTTGATTTAAGCTGAGGCACCAGCTAAGAGTCCGAAAACTTGCATTAACTTATGTGATCGGTAGACTTGCATTAACTTATGTGATCTTCACTGTACAATTTCGTGTTTCAATATCATATGTTGCTTCTTCTCGAGAACATCTGACATTGTGATGATCTACAGCTCGCTGTGGGATTTTGCAATTTATTATTATTATTACTAAAATATTATGACATAGAATAATCGAACAGTACAGAAAATATAATCATAATAAAGTGAAAAGAGTACGTCAGATGTTACCAAACAATAAAGTTTGCTTATCATTAATAATTTGATAACTATTCCTTCAGTGCTGCGGAGCCCGTGTAAATATACTGTAAATAAAATTGAAAAGCTAATGCTCGTAACAGGAAATTGTTCATTATAACAATAATGGTAAATGTTTTATTATTATCACTACTGTTAACATTCCTTGTATTCTAAGATAAGACACACGCTGGATGCACTAAGTACACTCTTAGTGATCTCAAAAGCCTGTGTCGCCAGCTACTGAGCATGGTGACCGATACTGAAATTATTGAAAAGCTAATACTAGAAAAGCATTCCTGTTACATGAGCTTCCATGAAGGAGGGAACTATTAACAAAACTTAGTAGTTACCTCAATTTATAATGCATTTTTTTAGACAAAATACTGCAAACTGAGTTGCGCCTGTCCAATTTCTGATCATGCTTTAGTTGAGGAAACTTATAAACGAAAATATGAGTACTTCTAATAAAATGTTATCTCCTTTGTTTTATTTGTGGATTTAACAACCACCGTGAGCAACTCAGCAGTCCCCAATTTAGGGTCACTGGTTCCAGGGGAGAGAGAGATCCAGTGCCATAAGATTAGCACAACATCCAGTCATCACCAGGATACGAACCTGGACCCATCTCGAACAAATGGTCAGAAGCCAGCGCTTAGACCACTGCGCCATCGGGAAGACAAAACACTAGCTTTCTACTACAACATCAGAAACCCTAAATTCGCCACTTATACGAACACAATAAATTTATCATTAGAAAATCGAGCAAAACATTTTTTGGCGTAACATACTCAAATTTTGACATGTAGCGCGGTCGCATCCGAACTTCTACATGTAAGACTTTTAAATATTGGAGAACTAATTATAATACACTAGGTGCTTGGGCTAGAAAATCATTGACTCAGCACTATTATAAAATTCAACTTCTCTGTATTAATATGCAAGTAGCATACCATTTAATAGCCATTCTCATGGAATTCTGCATGCCTACAGTAGAAGTGACTTCATTTCGGCTGTTCTGCCACTCATATTCAAATATTTAAGGAATTTGTACCTGATATATATATTCCTGAATTTCCTTTCAAATGGCATAAGTATTAACAGAATTTGACCCCTTCTCTATGTTTAGTCGGAATTTTATATTCTTCCTACGACACTGCACCATATTTGCGTTTACTAAATTTGAACATTAAATATCCAGGCACGAAAATAATGAAATCTGAGAATATATCACAAAACAAATTACCTGTTATTTGTCCTGTGTAATGTTTCTATTATGGATGCCCCGATCAGAAAAAACTGTGCATTCATATCTGAGCGACATTTTCGAATTAATTTGGCATCATCTCTTGACTTATGTGTTAGTTAAAACCTGATTTCATTTCATCAGGATGACCATTCAAACCAACGACGAAGGCTGCATGTAGATGTGACATTACGGGCTTCCCCACTACCGCACGTAAATCATTGGCTGATCGCACAAACGGCTTATCTCTAGGATGTCAACAACAGTGGTATCACGCAGTCAGCGGCCTAGTTATAAATTTTCGGCCCTTAAGTAAATTTATGATTCGAGCCGGGGATGGCCTAGTGGTTAACATTCGTGACTGCTACGGAGAAACCTCGGATTCGATCCCGGCAGGTACGAACGCTCGAAACACTACATATCCGCCGTGTGTTGGATGGACACGTTAAGCCGTCGGACCCCGAGTACTGGCCCCCGGTAATAAATAAGGGCGTCTTCCTCCCTCTTTCTACCTCGCTTCCGTGTCACTTTCATATTGGGCACTCTAACCCAAATATCCTAGCTTCCTATTTCTAAGGGTTGTTTAAGACTTGGGGTCAGACACTTTTTTCCTAAAATCCTCTACATATGATCTGAAATTTATGACTCCTCTCCTCTACTCCCATCGCTTTTTCAAAACTGAAAAGGAAAGTTAAAATAAAAATACATATATCTGAACTTATAAAATCATTTATTTCAAAATGTACTATATTTTTACCGATGCATAGCTTATGGTACTTAAATTAAAAATTTGGTTCAGTCATTTCTGACGCACTGTGTTGCGCAAAGGATTTTTGCATATTTCTACGTGCTGAATGATCTTTCAGAAATAGCTTCTGTAACAGGTAGTGTTAGATATAAAATGAGTGCTGTAGAGACATCCGGGTAACTATATGACAAATTCTTACACTTTCACAAATCTGCAAGTTCTTTTATTGAGTATCTTTTTTTAATTTCTTCTTTTACAAGGTTGTTTGAAAACATTTGCAAAAACAGAATGAAGAAATTTTAATTTAGATATTTATCAAATATTTCTTGCGAGTTATCTACATATCTTAAAATATCACTTTAGCTTTGACATTTTAGCTTTCTCAAATATGTAACCCATAGATGGTATCATGCCAACTATGTCCCCTGCACTGTTGACGTCACGGACGAGCAAAACGAGAAATCGAGAAATCCCTGCATCCCTCGTCTTTCATTTTCTTCGGTGAAGTTGTGTTAAAAATTGTATTTTCTTAATCCTCTTTGGAGGCTCTGTCGTCGTGGGCACGTAAGCATTGCTTTTTCGCGCTTTATAGTAGTTACGATAGTGCGAAATTCGCAAAATAGTAGAACAATTTCAAAAAATGATCATATGCAAACGTTAGGTGCCAGTTGCTATCCTCACGGTGTCCCAGAAGTGGGGATAGCTGATGATATAACTGACCGTGCCCCATCCGAAATTAGCGTAAAACTACACTGGTTTCCATAAATTTTGAAACCCCCCCCCCAAAAAAAAACCCAGGAAAACCGCGATTGTTTGTGAAAGAGTTGGAAATGTACGAAACTTTGTTGTATGACGTGAAATTCAATGCGGAGTCAAGGTATCGTATACAAATGAGCGGTGATGATATCAGTTTAAGCAAATGACCCGCGGCATAAAAGGGCTGCTACGGAGGTGTAGTTCACATCGTTTGCAGAGTGTAAAGAAAGTATTTAGAGTTAGCAGATTTCTTTTTTTGTTTGGAGGTTTAACGACCACCGTGAGCAACTCAATAAGCAGTGCCCCGTCCCTAATTTGGGATTACTGGCTCCAGGGAAGGAAGAGAGTGAGCACCGTAAGACAAACACAACATCCATGCTTCACCCGGATTCGAGTCCGGACCCATCTTAGACGAATGATGAGAAGCCATCGCTTAGACCACTGCGCCACCGGGGACGGCAGGTAGCACATTTTTTGTAATGGCTGCGGGGCATCATTTAACGGATGAACTGATGTCGGGAGCAATTGGAAGACTGTCGGTCATACGACCTACTCACTTCGGCCACACTATTCTGTCTCCTTTCCCATTGCATTGATGTAATCCTTTAATAAGTTCCCTACCACCTACTGGTCTAAGTGCGTCGTAAGTTTCGATCATTCCTTCACGGTGTGGCGTTTTCTATGTCGAATAGGCGGGATGAGGGCGGAATGGAATGAGGGCGGAATGAGGGCGGAATGCTCATTTCGTGCTCGAAAGCAGAAGGGATAGAGAAAGTGATTGAGTATTACCGGGACGATGAGAATCTGACCTCAACATACAAGCTGTGCACGATAAAGAAAAGACTCCCACGTATCATAGTGTACGGGGACGATAACGACAAAGATAACCCGGAGGCGATTGAGCTACGCTTCCGGAGCCAAAACGATCTCCAAGTTCCTGAAAAATGCAGGGTGCTCTTCCCAATTACGCCAAAGGGAAAGAGTGGAAAAGTCCACTGGGTGTTCGAGATGGCCCCAGAGGACTTCAGAAGCACACTGAAGAAAGCCCGGGTTTCTCTGATGAATTCCTTGCAGCCAAGGAATTCATCAGAGAAACCCGTTGATTTAGGTGCAACGGGTTCGGGCATCACAAGGCTAGATGCTCGGAGGAAGAAGAGACCTGTGCCCGATGTGGCAAGGCGGGTCACAGGCACCAGAATTGTACCAACAAAGCTCAATGTCCCAACTGCAGAAAGGCCAATGAGCGTTTCGGCCTCAAACACAACTTGGATCATTTCAGCCTGGCTGCTGAATGTCCAAGTCTCCAGCGAGAAATCAACCTCCAAAGGAGAAGAATAGACTACGGCTAAACGTTGCTGCTCATCGACGGGTCAGTGTACCCAAAAGAAATGACTCTGTAAACGCTGACTGAGCGTATATCTGGGCTTGCACGCCAAATTTACCATGTGTTTTCAAAAGAAATGTTATTTTTCCATGTGATTTTAATCTGTGTTTTGTCTGTGTTGAAAAAAAAATAAAGGCCAAAGTGCCCACCGTTCGGGTGGCGATCGAATCTCCCAGGGACGTCTCAACGGATACACGGTCCGCCTGAGTACGCGCCCGCTTCGCGCCACCCGTCCAAGTGTGCGGACCTGTGGTGACTCCGACCTTCTGAAGAGAACGGCGACGTATCGTTTGCGGAACGCAAACGCGCCTAGTGAGTTCCACCGAACCCTGTGGAGTCCGCAACAGGACGGAACAGGACGATGTTTCATCAAACGTTACATGCTGGTATGACCGGTCGGTCTGATATCATACCGGGGAGCGAGCTTGTGTGTTTGATTAGTGACTTTGACTGCACTGCGAAAGCAAACTGAGTACTGCCCACGCGAGAGGGTGATTCCAATCCTCTCTTGCTTTTGTCTTTTGTTCTATTTTGTTAAAAAAGGGTTTTGGTGCAGTCGGAGGACATAGACGCAGAGTGAGAGCGCGGGAGAGCGATTCATTCCTCTCTTGCGGTTTTCTCTTTGCGGATACTGCTTCAATAAGTATTGTCTATTTGCAGTCACGAGACGTAGCATAAAAACGCCCTTGTTAGGGCGAAGTCCCGAGTCGACCACATAGTCATTTGTATCAGATTGCGGCTACGTCGACGTCGTGCCGGTTCGACTTTTGCTAGGACTCTTTGATCCTGCACTAGGCCAAAGCCGAGCCCTGCTTTCTGAGTTTTGGATAGAGTGGAAAAAACCCCAGGGTGCCCACTCAGCACTTAGAAAATTTTGAGGCTTTCTCTCTCACAGAGATGCTGTCCTCCCAAAAGAGAGTTGTTTCAAAGGGGTCCATCCCACATCTTCCGTGAAAACACGGAAGTGCACAGTTTCAGCCACTAGGCTGAAACCTTCGGAGATCTCGACAAGGGAAACTCCATCTCCTAAACCCGGGACCTCCCGATTGTCAGAGGTATTTCCAGTCGTGGCTCCGAAGCCCTCTCCGGAAGCCAAGCAGCGGGTTGAGACTACCCAGTTACCAACCACTGGGGAGTTTATAGGCCTGGTGGATAGCTGTGTGGCACAGGTTGGTGCGATTTAGGGTCACTCCCAAAAGCGATCAGCAAGGATGCGGCGAGCAGGGTTACGGCGGTCCTACGTAAAATCCAACTCGCCTGCGCTCAGCAAGGGCTCCTGACCTCAAAGCTAGAGGGCAAGCTTGAGGACAGGTAGGAGCGGAAACGCTCCCGTGCAGGACCGAAGTCCTATGCCGCCGCGGCCAAAAGAGGTGCCAAGAAGGCGCAAGGGTCTGTGTCGGCCCCCACGTTAAAAAAGGTGGTGGAAGACAGGAAGCACGTGTTCCTGGTCTTCTATCCCACCGATGAGGGTAAGTCGTCTGACCACGTGAAAAATATTCTCCTCTCAGCCGTGCAGCCAGCAAAGCTGCAAATAGGAGTTAAAGGCGTACGTAAGGTTTGGAAAGGTTAGGTAGTGGTTTAGTGCTCGAGTTCAAGCGACATCAACCGCTTGGAAGAGGAGTTAAAAACAATCCTCTAACCAAGGATTGCACTCTTCCAAAGACCCTAGTGAGGAGACTCCTGGGCTCACTGTGTACGGAGTCGACGGGGAGCTCTCCCAGCAAGAGTTCTAAGACGGGATTAAAGAGCAAAATCCCGGCCTAGAGGGGAAGCTGAAAGCTTGTTTCCCCATCAAGGCAAAAGGGGGCAAGGTCCGCTGGGGGTGGAGGCCGAGCCCCTAGCTTTCAAGACCCTTCTCAAAAAGGGTAAGGTCAACCTGTGATGGTCCATCCTCAGGTTGAAAGAGTTCTTAAGAGAGGTCCGCTGCTTCCGATGCAATGGTTTCGGCCACTTCAGGAACAGCTGCCAAGAATATGAAGACAGGTGCAGCTTGTGCGGTGAGGTGGGTCACCTGCACAAGGAGTGCGCTGCCACAGCCAAGTGCAGTAACTGCACGGCAGCCAATTCCAAGTTCAAGTTGAAGCTGCACACAGGTCAATGTAAATTCAGCAAGACGTGTCCCAGTCTAGCCAGGGAACGTGAACTACTGAAAAGCCACATAAATTATGGTTGACAGGTGTAATTAAACTGGAATAAGGATTCTCCAGTTGAATGCTCATCACGCACGAGCTGCAACAGGGCAGATTCTTAAGACGGCCACCAACGAAGTCGCTGCAAAAATCCTGCTCTTGCAGGAGCCCCACCATTCCCATGGTAGAATTGCAGGATTCCCTAACTTCTCGAGAAGGTATTACTCTCGCTGTGACCAACCCTTGGTGGCCACGGTCGTTCTAGACTCGGATCTAGCCTTTCTGGAGCTAGAACGTACGCCCAACGTGGTGGCCGTGGGGCTCGAGAGTGGGGGTATCTTCTCATTAACGCGTACAGTCCGCCTACAGGTGCTCTCTTAGACATGCTAGATCTGATCACACGTTTGCTGGAAGCACGCCAGCAGCGCGAAGTGATCATAACAGGTGACTTCAATGCAAAAAGCCCACTCTGGGGCAATCAGGAATAAGACGGGAGAGGAAGTGCTTTTCTGGACTTTGTCAGTTTGTCAGAACTAACAATCCGGAACGATCCTGACAGTGTCCCCACGTTCCAAGGTGCGCCTGGGAAGTCGTGGATCGACCTCACCCTCACACGGACCTCGGTCCTCTCACATCTCCAGAACTGGCAAGTGCTGGACGATGTGAGCTGTAGCGACCACTTAGCGATAACCTTCAAACTTGGTAGGGAAAAACCTGGGAAGACACCCAGAAAGAGATTCACCGCCCGGAATCGCAGCTGGCTGGATCTGAAAAACCGGTTAGCCGATCTGCTTGGCGAAAGGAAAGCTACAAATCTTAACGATGTGGATGACTTGAATCATTTTATTAGTCATCTGACTGATGAGATAGTCGCGATGTGTGAAGGTTACAGGAAAGCGAGGGGCGGGCCAAGGACCACGCTTCCCCGGTGGTCGGAAAACCTGAGCCTGCTTCGAGGCAAGGCCAGGCTGTGCAGGCGTAGGATGCAAAGGGAACGCTTTGACCCGGACAGGAGGGAACGCCTGAAAAGGGAATATAACCAATCCGCAGGTAGATACAGACGTGCAATTATCACATCTAAGAGAGAGTACTGACGTCAACTGTGCGAGGCGACCCCTGTGGGGAATCCGTTTGGAATCCCGTACAGTGTAGCCAAGGGGTCCATCTCCGGCCCACTGTTACTGGCGTCCGTCAGGACAGAGGGTGGCACCCACACCACCACCCTGGAAGAGACGGCGGAGGCTCTCCTCAGCCATCATTTCCAGGCCAATGAGGAGTTAAAGGACACCTCGGAACAACGTGCGATTAGAGATCGATTCAGGCATCCGCCGGACACTGAGAACGACTCGCCGTTCACCGAGGCCGAGGTTGGGGCGGCACTCAGTAGCCTTAACTCGGGAAAAGCTCCGGGTAAGGACGGGCTGGATTTGACAGTTATTAGCGAAGTCTTTGGGGCCAATCCAGGGTACTTTGTTTGCTTCTTAAACAAGTGCCTAGGGCGAGATTGTTTCCCATTTATGTGGAAAACCCCGGTGTTTGTCCTCTCAGCAAAGAAAATAAGAGCCGAGCCGATTCCGCGGAATACAGGCCGATTTCCCTGCTCTCCCTTGGAGTAAGGTGCTGTAAAATGTCCTTGTGACCCGAGGAACCCATTACCTGGTCGGCCTAGGTAAGATCTCCAACCGCCATTTTGGTTTCACACCAGAGAGGTGTACTAGCCAAGCGCTAGCTAACCTTACACAACAGGTAAAGCTGAATAAAGACATGGGTATGCACATCTGCCTCGGCTCTCTGGACGTGCAGGGTGCGCTCAACAGTGTCTGGTGGCTCTTAGTACTTGACCGTCTTAAAACACTGGGCTTGCCCAGGAATCTGTTTCTGGTAGTTAGCGACTTCCTTCTTAACAGGAGGGTCGAATTTTCTGTGAGTGATAGAGTTTTTAGCAGAGAATACACTAAGGGGTGCCCGCAAGGCTCATGTTCCGGCCCCCTGTGGTGGAATGTAGTAGCCGACACGGCGCTTTCACTCCCGATGGAAGACGGGGTGCAAATGCAGGCATACGCGGACGACCTGGACCTCGTGGTGTCTGCATTAGGTAGACATGTGATTGAGCGGAAGGTACACACCGCTCTTTCGAAACTGGATAATTGGAGTAAGGAGTGCAAGCTCTGTTTCGCTCCCGAAAAAACGACGCTTTTGGCGATAGCGAAAAAGGGAGAGATGGTCACTCCCCCTAAGTGTCATTTCAATGGGCACACGGTGAAACCAGGGAGGGAGATACGCGATCTGGGTGCCATCCTAGATACGAGGCTATCTGGGCTCCCTCACCTCCGTTCGCTCAAAGGTCGTCTTGACTTTCCAGAAGTTTTCCAGGACAGCACTGTCTCCAATTCGCCATTTACTCTCCTTGAATTAATATCTCTCTATCAGTGTGCGAAAAAGAACAACATTACGCAAATATGTACCATGTGTGCGGAGGAATTTACTTTGCCTTCCCGAAATGGTTCAACAACTCGCAGCGCTCGAGGAAGTCTTTAGTAATGTCTCTCTGCCGTCTTGGCCCATCCAATATTGTAGAAGGACAAAATACACTGCTGGCCACACAAAATGCAACGTAAAGAAGGGAGCATCTGATTGGCCTGAAATTCGCAGCATGCGTCACCCGCGAGAAGACATGCAAACGATTAGCATTGCAGGCCATATGCAAATCATGTGCGCCCGGCACGCCACCAAGAAGTACTCTAAGAAGGGTGCACACAAGGCGGGGTGTAAGTAGTGGAAGTGTGTGGTGCTGCCGGGCCTGTGTGTGGGAAGCTTCCGGATGCCTCGTCGCAGAATACGGCAGTCATTCCAGCACGTTCCGGAGTTCCACAGAGGAAAAATAGTGGCTTATCGCGACAGCAGTTTATCGTACCGAGACATCGGCGCCCGTGTGGGACGACATCCAGCCACAATGAGGCGAGTATGGATTCGGTGAGTGCAGAGGGACGAACGGACCGACGGGAGCGATTGCCGCAGCAGCGGCACACCACCGAACGAGAGGACCGGCATGTTGTGCAGCGGGCATGGACGGCTCGCACCGCCACATCACGAACGTTAGCCAGGAATTAGGGTGTGTTGCGCAATAACCTGTGTCAGCACTTACCGTTCGACGTCGTCTGCAGGAGCCAGGATTTGTCGCACGGCGGCAATTGCTCCGATTACCATTGACGTTCCACCACCGGCGAGTGCGGCGGTGGTGGGCCGTTGAACGCCGCACCTGGACTACGGAATGTCACGATATTGTCTTCTCCGACGAATCCCGCTTCTGCCTACAACACCACGATGGTCAGATCCGCGTGTGGCGGCACTGCGGCGAGAGACTGTATGACGCCTGCATTATGCATCGCCATACCGGTCCGTCGCCTGGCGTTATGGTTTGGGGCGCAATTGGATATCACACCCGCACCCTTCAACCACCGCACCATCTCCGACGTTTTGGAGCCTGTAGTCCTCCCTTACCTGCAGGACCTTCCAGCGGCCACGTTTCAACAAGAGAGTGCGCGCCCGCAACTGGCAAGCATCGTGCAATAATTCTTCACGGCCCACCAGGTGCCACTGCTGCCGTGGCCAGCCAGTTCTCCCGATATGTCGCCCATCGAACACGTCTGTTCGCTGATCGGCAACCGAGTGGCCCGGCAAGCACCACCCGCGGCTACTCTTGATGAACTGTGGCAACGTGTGGAAGCAGCCTGGACCGACATACCCCAAGCGCACATCCAAAGCCTCTTTCGTTCGATGCCGCGGCGTGTAGCGGCCGTTATTGCCAGCCATGGGGGCCACACGAACTATTGATGTCTGCGTGTTACTCAAGTCGTAAGGGCCTGTAAGCTCAATCGTTTCATCTTTGTATCTGTTGTTATGTGTCCAGTAAATTTGGCTTTGCTATCTCGTGTCCTTCTTGGTGTTGCATTTTGGGTGGCCAGCAGTATATATGCTTAAGGTTCTTATGCCTAAACTTGCAGACCATCTTCAACCACCCACCCCAGTGATGCTCCATTTCATAGAAATTAGTTTTTTTTTTGTTTAGCTGCTACAGGCAAAATACACCTGTAGCAACGTTTCAACGCTCTTCTTTTGTTCATACAAATGGACGGGCACAACATTTTTTTTTATTTTTTGGGTGGAACCAAGGTTTTTTCGTTTGTTAAGAACGTCTTTTTGTAGTATGTGCTTATTGTGTGTTTTTTTTCATCACCAGGAAGTGTGACTAATGTTTCTTTCTCGTGATGAGAATGCCGCATGTTGTGTTAACAGTATTGCATCGTGTTGTGCGTAGTCATCGCTGAACTTTTTGCGTCTTCCTATGATGAGCTCCTTCCTTCACAGTGAATCATATCGCTTCCTACGGCGGACTTTTTCTGGGAAGCCGGCACCCAACATCAAGCTGTCTCCCCCCCCTTTTTCATCAGTGATTTTCCTACATTTCTTCAACAATTGATCACTTTGTGTTTTGTTCCTCCGAAATTTGAACATTCTCCGACTGACTTTCACTGACTTTTATGAACAGTCCTATATATGCGTCACTTTTTTGTTACTACTGTTAATTGCTTTGTCAGGTGAAAAGCATGATGGGATCGCCAAAGCGCGACGACAACCCGGTGATTGTAAATACTTGTATATATTTGTTTCTCAATAAATACCATTTGAATTATGATCATTCGTCCGAAAGGGGTCCGGGTTCGAATCCCGGTGAGGCATGGATGTTGTGTTTGTCTTACGGAAATGGCTCTCCCTTCCCTGGAACCAGTGACCCTAAATTAGGGACGGGCGACTGCTCATAGCTCATTAAGTTGTTCACGGTGGTCGTTAAACCTTCAATCAAAAAAAAATCGTGAATTTAAGGGCACTCGTGATGTATCAGTATTATTGTTTTGATTCTAAGCCCCCTCAAAGTACTCATGATCAAACCATAGAGACGTAAATGTACATTTATTGCAATAATACATTTTTTAAATCAACTTGTTATGCAAAATAACACCGTTTTCCAAGAAGGTTGGTATATGTGTTTTTAAAGACGTATTCGTGTGAGAGGAGGTTCTCTGCTTTCCCTAAGAAATGAAAACATATGTTTTTGATTACCGAAGCTTCGTTTGTGAGCAAGTTGGAATCTGTCCCTCTTGCATTGGACTCGAATGAAAACAGTCTACAAGGTCGTTTCTGTCTTCATCTCAGAGTCCTTTTCCGTCAGTGTTGTGCATGATACTGAAAATATTTTTACCCGCTTCAGTAGCTTATTTTTTTGGTCGATATTTCCGAAGTTTTGAATTGAGACTGTGAAGAAGTTATTTTAGTTGCAACAAAAAGTAATGTCTGAAAGGTCATGAGAATAGGTGAATTACACTATCTACCAACAAGTAATTGGACACCTGTGATAGCAAAGGAAAATGAAGTTTATTCACCTTCAATAGTTGGTGGAGCCTCCACGAGCGGCGATTACAGCTGCGACCCTTCGGGGCATACTCTCAACCAGGCGTTGTACGACGGCTAGCGGTATTTTCTTCCACTCGGCTTGGAGAAGACAGGTCAGTTCCTTCATCGATTTCGGACGGTGGGGGCACCCCTTAAGCCGACGCTTCAACTCGTCCCAGAGGTACTCGATAGGGTTAAGGTCCGGGATCTGCGCAGGCCAGTCCATTCGATTAGCCCCATTGTCACCATACCAAGCCATGGTGGACCTCGCAACATGTCAGGTGGCATTGTCATCCTGAAAGTAGCATGGGTCCACCCCGTAAAACTGCCACAACGTAGGAAGCGCATGGTCATCCAAAATGGTGCAGTAGGTCTCGGCGTTGAGTCTACCAGGAATTGCGACCAAGGGTCCCATGCCATACCAGGAGAAACACCCCCATAGCACAATTCCACCGCTGCCGAACTTCACAGTTGGCACAATATTTTCCGGCAGGAGGCGTTCTCCAGGCAGACGCCAAACCCAGACCCTGCCATCCGAACGGTAGAGGGTGAACCTTGATTCGTCGCTCCAGAGAACCTGTTTCCACTGTTCAACGGTCCACTGTCGACGTTCCTTGTACCACGTTAGCCGAGCAGCGCTATTGGACTTGGTGATCAAAGGCTTGTGGGTGGCAGCACATCCATGATAACCGAGCAGATGGGCTTCCTTAGGATGGTATTCATCGAAAGAACCCTCCCGGATGCCCGTTGAAACTCCTCGCGGATGCGGCCCATCGATTTGGTGCGGTAATTCCGAATTTCTCTGGCCAGCACCCGTCGGTCTCTAACTCCCAGTTTCGTGAGTCTGCCGGGTCGGGGCACATTCCGACAGTCACCTCTCATCTTACACTTGCCAATCACGTAGGCCACTGTCGATTTTGGGTACTTCAACTTGCTGGATATGTCACGCATGGATCGGCCATTTCTGTGATACCCGACGATTACACCTTTCTCGAAAACAGAGAGCTCCGAACTGCGTGGCATCTTGCATGCAACTGGTTGCGTTGTTGTTTCCCACACGATATTTAACGTTGGCCGCCGTGACATGTATCAGGACAGCAGATATCGTCGATTGCAGAGATGTCCAATTACTTGTTTGTAGATAGTGTATTTATGGGTTTATTAATTTTCAGTAAACTCTCAATTTTCTTACAAGGAGCGCTTGAAAACTATTTGAAGAACAGTAGAGTTTGTACTTAATACCTCTTAGAAAGCAAATAAAAGCTAATTTTTTCTATTGTAAATTTCCTGTTCTTAGCACTGCAACACGAAAAATTTCATACTTTGAAATGGCTTTGTGCCCTTCTCAAAAGTTCTGCTATAAGTTCGATCCTAAAATGCTCCAAATTTCCGCACACTGCTATTTCCAGTTCATAAATACGAATTATGGTATTAGAACCCTTCAGCAAAGATAGTTAACGGCTGACAGATCCACTGTCTGTGTTAACTGCAGCACAGCTAAGAGACAGCGATATAAGTCCTTTTTCATTTCAAATAGCTTCAAGAAATCATGTTCACCCTATCCTTTTTGAACACTTGAACGTTACAGCACAGTACTAATTTGTATTTATATATTTTAGACATGATATAATGCAGAGATAGGTTTTGCCATAAAATTAATATTTGTCAACTTGTCATCTTGCGCTCTGTGCGACTGTGTTTGAACTCGCAATGAAATATACCGACACAAGCACGATCTATATGCTTGTTCATAAGCACAATCCTAACATTTCGTACAATTTCTTATTTATTTCCAAATGTGACAATCCTTTAGCTTCCTCAGACTCCAGTGGGTGTGGCATCATTTCCCATATGGCCTTGCGCGTGAGTCTCTGGGCGTCATCCTCTGGATACGTGGCTAAAGGAATGTGTATTTTAAATTTCTGTAATTGTCATTTTGCTTTTTCTCCCACTTTGATTAATGTTTTGAAAATCTTATTTGCACACATGTCGCTTAATTTTCACTATTTCTGAATTGTGAAATGCGAAAGGCTTTTCTAAGAGTGTGTTCCCTCCCGTGCTCTTGGTCTGCCTATCAACGTTGAATATCAAATGAAGATTGTGCGATAGCACATTGTCATTGGCCTGTGAACATGGTGGGGTTAGGCCGCACGCTGCTTTCTGTGTAGTTATGTTGGTGACATATCAGGTTATTCTGCGTCTGGATATAGAAACTCTCCGAGAAAATAACCGAAATTATGATTCCATCAATTATGAGCAAAATCGCTGAAGAACTTGCTGAATAAAAAGAAAAGTGGATTTTTTTCTGTTACTAGACACGTATGGCATCACGCTTTAACAAAGCCCACAGTGAAAACACGGCTCTTGCGCCATAAAAATCAAGCAACCAACCAGCCAACCAAAGTGAAAAGTGTTCAAAGCAGCGAATGTTTTCATGATTCCAACTGACGTAGGTAGCAAATAACTACAACTGGATTTGTTCTAATGAAAATAAATGCAAAATGCGTACTCAAGACAAAGAGCACTGATGTTTTTTACAAATTAAAAACGCAACCATTTTGAAAACCCTCAACAAGATCTCTTTTCTTAACGTACAGCAAACAGAAAAACGATCTGCTGCTTTATCAGTTAAGCGATTGTTAGAGGGAGGTGGAAGTATAGGTGAAAATTGAAATCAAATGCATAAAGAGGACGCTCAACATAACGATTTACTTTCCTTAGAAATATCACTCGTAAATAGTGTAATGCTTTTAAAGGAAGATTTTCTTCTCCCCAGAGAAGCACTGAAAAATTCAAGTGCTGAGGGTTATTCCTGAAGTGTTATTATTATTATTATTTTTATCCCTGAGTACTATCTGTTTGCATAAGAACATTCTTCGCTTGATGATCATCCCAGTAAAAATGATATTTTTCACTCTCTGAGTTCAACCGGAAGCAATCCCAGATCACTGAGGTTAAAATGCCTTTAGCCGCTGATCACAAGTATTTAGATTTTAGATTATGGTAGGATATTCTCTTCTAAAACACACACATACACACACGCGCTAATTTATGCAAGTGTCTGAATCACTAGTTATTTTTTACTATCAACTGGGCAAATTCCACTGACTCAATATTCAACAATTGTTTTTATTAAACTATTTCCTCTTCTGTGGCTTCCAAAATTTGCGTGGCCACAGTCTATCTGAAATAAATAATCTGGGTTTTAATCAATTTCCATAATGCTGTTCTCGGTGAAAGATAGGTCCATAGTTAGGAATGACTAAACGTTAATCTGATTTTTATTCCAGATAACACCGCGTAATGCCGGGGGTGATGACAAACAGCGGAACACCCATTTTGAATAGGACCGACAATGTACTCAAAGCTCTGTGGAAGTATATATCTGCTTTTCTCCCCTTTCTTTTGGGACCCTCTTTCTAGAAACAAATAAACTTACTTTGATACAGATCGTGCGCGACCTTCATGTGTTAGTGATTGATCCAGACTATCGCTCATTCCCGATCCCTTGGAAGAAACTGCAGTACCAACGCTCACAGATCACTTGCAAACTGTCTTTCGTAGTAAATGAAACATTTAAGAACTTACACTACATATTTCCTTTTGTTTCTTACGACGCAAATGTTATTGCAAATGCGTGAATTACAAATTTATTGTAAAACTCCCGCAGACTCCTACACCTGCTGTCACTCCTGCCCTGACAGGCAATTCCATCCTTCGCCATCACTCCTGGCAGTCGAGATGAACTGCTAACAGGAATTATGAAACATGAGGGACAGCTGCCTTCCGTTATGATACCGATGATGTCCCCGTATGGAAATGGGAATTGGATTATACCGTACGTTAATTATTTTCTTGCAAAAATGGTAGTGAACGGAACATTGAATGTTTTGCTGATGCTCACAAAAGCCGGAACCAAGCAAAACGGAGGTCGTGTGCTAATAAAAATAGTGGATCTTTACTGGAAGAGACAGCGAAAAATCAGCCTCCGAAGAGCCGAACGTTGAGATGTGTTTCGTCAATAGAAAGCAAAACTATTTATACCTGTTACCAAATTCCAATGGACGTAGTTAAATCCGAAAATTCCTTCAATGGTTTGAAATTCCTTCCTAGCGATTAAGGATCACTTATCATTTAAGCACACTTACACTTTCTAATGCCCATCAGATGGCAGCACAGTTCCAGGTGAAATACACAGTGCGCATGAAGATCCTATGGGAAAGACATTCATCATATTTTAATATTCTCCATAGTTTTTTCATAGAGGAAATGAAATTTATGTATATTGTTTGGCCCTCTTGCATCATATGCCAAATTAGTCTTCAGGGAGAATCTTCAAATTTTAACCCTGTTGTTCAATGAAAAATGTGGCTTATTAAAACAAATGTGACTTTCAATGACAAATGTGGCTTATTAAAACAAATGTGACTTTCAATGACAAATGTGGCTTTTTAAAACAAATGTGACTTTCAATGACAAATGTGGCTTATTAAAACAAATGTGACTTTCAATGACAAATGTGGCTTATTATCCACACACACACACACACACACACACACGAACTCATACGCACACAGAACGCACCGATATGCTTGTTCACAAGCACAATTCTGACTTTTGATACAATTTCTCATTGGTATCCAAATGCTCCAATCCTTTGGCTTCCATACACACCAGTGAGTGTGGCATCATGTCCCATATGGTCTTGCGCGTGGCTCCCTGGGAGTGATCTTCTGGATTGGTGGCTGAAGGAACGCGTATTTTAAATCACAGTAATTGTCATATTTCTTTTTCTTCATTTGTATACGAATTGCTTATTTCCCCTATTTTTGAGTTGTGAAATGAGCAAGGATTTTGACGTAAGAATACGCATAACTCCGTGGATAGTATGGGGCGACTTACGGCCGACCGCCTGTGACAAAAATAGGTGCCGATTGAAATAATTATAGCGCTTAAAGTACGTGCCCACACTAATCGTGTTAGCGTATTTGTAAACAGCATGGAGTTTAATTCGCGTACTGCGCAATACATCGTGCGCGCTACGCTCCCCTCGCTCCCTGTGCGCGAGAGAGATGATGCAATGTTTCTGGTTGTGCCGTTGCGTTTGACTCAGTCTATTTCGGCAACCGTGTGCACAATACGACTGTTTTATTTTATTTTTGTTTTGATTGGAGGTTTAACGACCACCGTGAGCAACTCAGTGGGCTATAAGCAGTCGCCCTTCCCGAATTTAGGGCCACTGGTTCCAGGAAAGGGTGAGAGCCAGCGGCGTAAGACAAGCACAACATCCATGCCTCACCGTTATTCGAAATCAGACGCGTATTTCATAAGTGTATATACGGAACTGCGATTAAGGCCATATCGGATGCGCGATTGGTTCAGAACTGTTTTGGAGATTGCTAGTATGCGGGTCGATGAGGAGAGATCGTGATGGGGTCATGTGCGCATTGCTGCACTTGCATAAGTCATTTTAATTTTCCGGTGTTTTCTTTGCGGCAATGGTTACCTTCATACAGTCGGAATGCGACAGCAGAAAGTAAATAGAGAGTGTACTTTATTGGTTGGGAAGCTTATGAGTTTTTATATTAAGAGACTTCATGGATCTTGTGACTTATCATACAAATTTTGAAGGTGACAATCCGATTTTTGGCGTAAATGTGACAAGGATAGTAAGTCAGATAATATCCGAAAACTTGAAAATTTTCATCGTCCTGGAGCGGGACTCGAACCCGCGTCTCCCAGAAAATGCCCGGGTATGCTAACCACTACACCACCCATCATGTTTTCGGATATTATCTGACTTACTATCCTTGTCACATTTACGCCAAAAATCGGATTGTCACCTTCAAAATTTGTATTATATGGCGTAATCCCGTATTTCTTTCATGATTGTGACTTATCTTCCGAAGTACAGTCTCTCCAATATATATCCGAACAAAAAATAAGGTGAAGACAACTCGTCTGAACTGGTTAGAATTCTTTTAATCACATAGGACCCCGTCTAATAGGGATCCCGTCTGATGTACACAATATCGAAAGATTTGTGGTGAAGGCAGCCCGTCTGATGTACACAATATCGAAAGATTTGTGGTGAAGGCAGCCCGTCTGATGTATACAATATCGAAAGATTTGTGGTGAAGGCAGCCGGTCTGATGTACACAATATATGTTAGGTGTTGTGGTGAAGGCAACCCGTCTGATGTACACAATATGTAACAGATTTTACGGTGAAGGTAACCCGTCTGATGTACACAATATGTAACAGATTTTACGGTGAAGGTAACCCGTCTGATGTACACAATATATGTTAGATATTTTGGTGAAGGCAACCCGTCTGATGTACCCAATATGATGGCCATTTCATTCCAATGGATATATTTTTCATTCCGGAAATGACGTCATTCTTTAAGACGCTCTGATTGGTTGTCGTGTTCAGAATGCTGTGATTTGATTGGTTGTTTACTAATGATTGGATTGGTTCTTGGACGAGCTCAATTATTTTTCTGGGTAGTATCGCCTATATAAAAGTAAGTTATTAGAAAAGATTGTGATAATTAGGAATAAACAAAAATATTGGCCTCCGGAACGGTTTTGTATTTTCATATTATAATTGATAAAAGTTTTTATAATATATATTTCGTTCCATAGAGTTATAAATTGTATAATAATTTCCTCTATTTTGTCATGAATTAATCTTTTTTTCTCTTCAAATTGGTTCTCAAAACATTTAGATCTTTTAAAAAGACTGACGAAATAATATTTTATGAATATGGCATCAGTCTGTGTATATCGTTATCGAATCAAGAAATACATTTCGTTGACAAAATCCTGCTGATCTGCTTGAATGAAATAACAAGTATATACAAAAATGGATATAACACTACACAATATATACACACTTAAATAAACATAAGGTTCTTCTACAACAGTGCTCAAAATAATGGCATAATATGATGTAGTCAACTACCTGTCCATCAGAGCTGCAGAGTATAATCCAGGATCCGTTACTTTCTTGTCCCCCCCTAGTTTAGTGATTGAAAGATATTTTCCAATGCGTGGTATTTCAAAGAATTTTGAAAGATAGTGTCATTGAATGTGACTGGTTTTATCGAATCAAAATAATAAAACCACCAAGTATAATGGAAGAGTTTTCTCAGGATTTATAATGTTATACTTTTTTAAATCCAGATTTTGTGGTGAAGGCAACTCTTCTGACAAGGATTATACACAATATCTGTTTAGATTTTGTGGTGACTCTTCTGACAAGGGTTATACACAATATGTAACAAATTTTTATGGCCTCCAATGGATAATTTTTTTCATTCCGGAAATGACGTCATGATTTTTTTTATTCCGGAAATGACGTCATTTTTTTAAGACGCTCTGATTGGTTGTCGTGTTTAGAATGCAGTGATTTGATTGGTTGTTTATTTACACAGCTGTGATTTGATTGGCTATCCATTTAGTAATGTAGTGGTTGGATTGGTTCCTGTAGTGGACGAGCTCAATTTTTTTTTCGGGTGGCTATATAAGTAAGTTATTTTTCTGGGGTTGGGCGGGCGGGTAACAGTATGATATAATAATTCAGAGACTACAGACGTACTTACAATGCTCCTAATTATTATTAATAAATAATATGTAATAATTTAATATTACTACTACTACTACTACTACTACTACTAATAATAATAATAATAATAATAATAATAAAATACTACTAATAATAATAAAATACTACTAATAATAAAATACTAATTTTGTAGAAATTAATACTTTGACATTGGATAAGATTGTAATAATTAGGAATAAGAACAAAAAATACTAGTATTGTAGAAATAAGTACTTTGACATTGGATAAGATTGTAATAATTAGGAACAAAAAATACTAGTATTGTAAAAATAAGTACTTTGACATTGGATAAGATTGTAATAATTAGGAATAAGAACAAAAAATACTAGTATTGTAGAAATAAGTACTTTGACATTGGATAAGATTGTAATAATTAGGAATAAGAATTAAAAAAATAAGAACAGATATTATGGTGAAGGCAACCCGTCTTTTTCGATAAATGATATATTTATAACATAAGCAAAGGTATAATATACATGCATAAAAAATCTCCCATCTTGTAACATATAATGACCCCATGAAAGGGTGAACTCATGGATAACTTTTAGAAAACCTAGATACCGTGACATGTTGACTTTTTCAACAACGGGTCATCGTTCGCAGCGTACTATGAACCAGTTGGTCCTTTCTAGCACTTTGGAAACACTCACCCTACTTGCAAGCTTGTGCACCCCGAATTGTTCTATGACCATAGGATTGTTTAGCGAGCGTTTGAGTGAGTGTACACTAGCTGCTACCGTCTTACGACATGAAAAATATTCAACATCGGTATCTTTCTCTGAATAGGTTCAGAGTCTTGCGCGAATTAACTAAACGCACAAGATGTTCTAAAAGGAATCCACGAGAGGTTATTACAGATTATGTCACAAGAAAAGGAAACTTCACATCATTCTTTAAAAATTTTTAAAATAAAATAAACAAATGTCGCATATCCCAAGAATGAAAATTAGATTTCCAATACACGTTTAGATTGTATCTTAAAATATGACATCATAAAACAACCTTGTTGAAATTTTGAAAACAACATATCAATCTGATAACTTTAAATAATACAATACAAAACATTACACTTACCCAGTCTCACGAAACGTAGCGTATGAAGTATATTTCCATGGCATGTTAACCGATGCTTCTCACCAAAGAGAATACTTGATACCATATTATGGAATACCTTTTCGTATTATTATAATATACCATAGATTACATTCTATACTATTATAGATAACGTTTTCCTAGAGACAAATCATCTCATTTTACTTTTGGGAAAAAATTCTCTCAAAAAAAAAAAAAAAAAAAAATTTTTTTTTTTTTTTTTTTTTACAGGAACATTAAACTTGAAATTTAATTTATCAAGTTAATAATATAATAATGATTAAAATGAAACAAACGCATGTCGCATATCTAGTTCCAAATGGATATAAAATATAATTCAAGTTATGTAATCATGTTATCTTAGAATAAAATAAACAACAATACGTCACAAGAATCTTACATCCTTTAAAATAAAAACACTATCCACATGGATATAAAATGTAGTTCAAGTTATGTAATCATGTTATCTTAGAATAAAATAAACAAGTTACGTCACAAGAATCTTATATCCTTTAAAATAAAAACACTATCCACATGGATATAAAATATAGTTCAAGTTATGTAATCACCATATCGTTTAAAATAAAAACAAACACATATTTCATATATCGTAAAATTTATGTCACGTTACCTATCCAACATATCGTTATTCCCAAAATGTGTCATCGGTGTTCAAAAATGATAAACAATCACCTGGTAAAGCTAAAAAATATGAAACGTAATACTTACCCAATCTTAAGAAACGAATCAAATGATACAGGCCAACCAATAGTTTTCACCAGTCTGAACGATATTACCTTTCCCAGATCTTTAAAAAAAAAAAAAAAAAAAAATTTTTTTTTTTTTTTTTAAGGAATAAATATTAAGAGATAATTCTTTCCCGTGTAGTATTAATTAAAAGATCCATCTTTGGGGAAAAGGTAATACCGTCCAGACTGGTGAAAACTATTGGCCTGTATCATTCGATTCGTGAGATTGGGTAAGTATTACGTTTCATTAAAAAAAAAAAATTTTTTTTTTTTTAACCGGCTATCACAAAATAGATGGTAATGTATTCTGGAAATTTCTTTTTGTTCTTTGATGTAATCGAACGAGAAATTTATTCGTTCCGAGAGGCCGTTTTAAGATGCTTCCTCACCCTCATTTTGAAATTTATATGGTTTTAGAATTAAATTGTAAAAGAATTTTCTGTGTTTTTATCATTAATAATCTTTTTTTTTTAAATCTTCAAATTGGTTCTATCTTTGAAAGACTGACGAAATAATATTTTTGCATATCGTTATGCAATCAGTTTGCGACTATCGTTATCGAATTAAAAAATTATACATCTGTTTTACTGAGATCAGCAGGAAGGAATACACAAATACTGTACCAAATATAATAAAAAACACACAACACAAACATAAAAACATAAATAAATAAACATAATATATAACGGTAAGTGGAAAGGTAAGTGTTTTTTTTAATTTTGTAGCGATTATTTCATATCTTAGCTAAATTTCATGTCTTAGGTAGCGATAGGAAGAAATGTAGATTGATCTATCAAGTCTCTAATTATTTCAAAATATCGGGTAGCTTTGTTCGTTGAGGTGATGTGTATTTCTTCTATTTATAATCGACTCTTAATACTTATAATCGACTCGTAATACAGGAAGAATGATGCTAGTGTACGTGTGTTTGTCCGTAACAAGATAGAGAAAATTGTGTTTTGGGGGGAATAAATGCTCTGTCTTCCGAAACACATAATTTTAAGGCAGACGAACGTACAAAATTCCCAATTGAGTGTCATCATTGTTAATCCGCTGCTAGATCTCCCCCACGTTTCTTATACAGCGGACTCTTGTCAGCATATTCCTAGATCTGCAGCTTTGATGATGTAGTCATTTGTTTGCCCACCCATCAGAGCTGCAGAATGTAATCTAAGATCCATTAATATACTTGCCCCAGTTCAGTGATTGAAACAGTTTTTTCTAATGTGTGATATTAAAGAGTTGTTGGAAGAGAATAGTGTCATCTTGTCTCACTCCCCCTTTCAATTTTGTGTATTGGATGCCGTATTCTCAAATCAACCAATTTTGAGCATGGAATTGAAGTATAAAATCACTTAACAGTCTGTTCTTAGTGTCAATATACACTAACCGTTCCCAGAATTAACTTTACTTATCCTTATCTTACAATTTTTTGTTAAAATGCTTTCTCGGAAAATCTGCATCCCTGCCGTTATATGAAATTTACCAGAATTCAACCATTTTTTTTAATTTAAAGTATTTCTGAGATCACAAATGGCTTTATTATCATTATTATAGATGGTTAAATCTAACAAACCACCTCCTTGTAAAGTATTTTTATTTTTTATGCATTTTTTCTATTGTGGCGTTAATGTTTACAAGTGAAATAAACCAATATTGAGTTGCATTTTTAATTTAAGCATAGAATTGAAGTATAAAATCACTTAACAGTTTGTTCTTAGTGTCAATATACACTAACCGTTCCCAAAATTAACTTTACTTATCATTATCTTACAATTTTTTGTTAAAATGCTTTCTCGGAAAATCTGCATCCTTCCCGTTATATGAAATTTACCAGAATTCAACCATATTTTTTAATTTAAAGTATTTCTGAGATCACAAATGGCTTTATTATCATTATTATAGATGGTTAAATCTAACAAACCACCTCCTTGTAAAGTATTTTTATTTTTTATGCATTTTTTCTATTGTGGCGTTAATGTTTACAAGTGAAATAAACCAATATTGAGTTGCATTTTTAATTTAAGCATTGAATTAAAGTTTAAAATCACTTAACAGTTTGTTCTTAGTGTCAATATACACTAACCGTTCCCAAAATTAACTTTACTTATCATTATCTTACAATTTTTTGTTAAAATGCTTTCTCGGAAAATCTGCATCCCTGCCGTTATATGAAATTTACCAGAATTCAACCATTTTTTTTAATTTAAAAGTATTTCTGAGATCACAAATGGCTTTATTATCATTATTATAGATGGTTAAATCTAACAAACCACCTCCTTGTAAAGTATTTTTATTTTTTATGCATTTTTTCTATTGTGGCGTTGATGTTTACAAGTGAAGTAAACCAATATTGAGTTACATTTTTAATTTAAGCATTGAATTGAAGTATAAAATCACTTAACAGTTTGTTCTTAGTGTCAATATACACTAACCATTCCCAGAATTAACTATACTTATCATTATCTTACAATTTTTAGTTAAAATGCTTTCTCGGAAAATCTGCATCCCTGCCGTTATATGAAATTCACCAGAATTCAACCATTTTTTTTTAATTTAAAGTATTTCTGAGATCACAAATGGCTTTATTATCATTATTATAAATTGTTAAATCTAACAAACCACCTCCTTGTAAAGTATTTTTATTTTTTATGCATTTTTTCTATTGTGGCGTTAATGTTTACAAGTGAAATAAACCAATATTGAGTTGCATTTTTAATTTAAGCATTGAATTGAAGTATAAAATCACTTAACAGTTTGTTCTTAGTGTCAATATACACTAACCATTCCCAGAATTAACTATACTTATCATTATCTTACAATTTTTAGTTAAAATGCTTTCTCGGAAAATCTACATCCCTGCCGTTATATGAAATTCACCAGAATTCAACCATTTTTTTTTAATTTAAAGTATTTCTGAGATCACAAATGGCTTTATTATCATTATTATAAATAGTTAAATCTAACAAACTACCTCCTTGTAAAGTATTTTTATTTTTTATGCATTTTTTCTATTGTGACGTTAATGTTTACAAGTGAAATAAACCAATATTGAGTTGCATTTTTAATTTAAGCATAGAATTGAAGTATAAAATCACTTAACAGTTTGTTCTTAGTGTCAATATATCACAAGACTTGTGGCAACTATAGGCTTGGCATCTTAAAACATAACACCGTCACCATTTGTGACAAGACTTGTGGCAACTATAGGCTTGGCATCTTAACACCGTCACCATTTGTGACAAGACTTGTGGCAACTATAGGCTTGGCATCTTAAAACATAACACCGTCACCATTTGTGACAAGACTTGTGGCAACTATAGGCTTGGCATCTTAACACCATCGCTTCTCACACTCCAGGCATCTTAAAACATAACACCGTCACCATTTGTGACAAGACTTGTGGCAACTTAAAACCGTCGCTTCTCACACTCCAGGCAACTTATAATACAGCACCGTCACCATTTGTGACAAGACTTGTGGCAACTTAAAACCGTCGCTTCTCACACTCCAGGCAACTTATAATACAGCACCATCGCCATTTGTAGCATTCCAGGCAACTACAACATGCCACTCGTCTCAAATCTTGTCCCAGGCTTGGGAACTTTAATAAGTTAAACTTTCCAGGCAATGTAACATCTTCTCCATTCAGGCCGTTTGGTATCTTACGGCGTCGCACTTTATGTATCGTGTTGTGTTTTTCTTTCAATGCGTGGTGTATGGTTGTTCTTAGAGATTAGGAACGGTATTCATATTACACAAGTTATGAAACTCAATTCATAAACAGGATGTTATTGTTATAAACAGGATATTAAAAACAAAATGTGTTGTGTAATCGGAGAAGTATAAAAACTGGAAACAGAATATCATCGCTTGACACATTCCACTCACTCATCCTTCAAAGCAGACGTCTTTTTGGCTAAAAAAACTTGGCTTGGAGATAATGTGCCTCACTTTAATCAATCTATGTGGCGTAACAACTACATTTCATTGCAGTTATGAGGGAGACCATATGATTTTAAAGTATCGTATGACACCAAGCAAAGTTTTCGTGATTCATCAAGGAGAAAATGATCACGAGTACCTGGAATCTCTTTTTGAATATGATTATGTGCATTATATGATATTGAACGATATTTGTCCAAACAATTACAAAGATGAGACTGTTAATTTGATTAACGAAACCACGATTTGTAGAGAGGATGCTATCAATGGAGTGTTAACTGGCAGATACCTACTGGTGGAATATACTGTGAGATGCCTTTTTCCTGAATTCTTTAAAGAATATTGCATAGGAGTTGTCTCAGTGGACAATGTGGTAAGATGCTTGAAAGACTTGAAACATGATTGCGATGTCACTCATAACTGACTGTTGATTAGAAACATTTGAAATATATTATTCGTTAGAGGTTCCAACACATGCATTTGTAATCATGAACAATTTATATGTCGCACAATATACAAAAACTCTTGTTGTTAATATTATCATTCAATATTTTACACATTTGTAAACGTAATCTCTTGTAAAATAAATACTTGTTGTCACTATTCATCTTTGTTTTGCTGGTTATGTTTTCTTTTTTTACATGTTATGTCACGTTTTCTTGGTATCGTATACCGTTTTAAAACAAATGGCCACCCTCATTATTTCTTAACTACTAAAAGGAGGAAGCAGGGAGAAAGATACACCACGCATTGAAAGAAAAACACAACACGATACATAAAGTGCGACGCCGTAAGATACCAAACGGCCTGAATGGAGAAGATGTTACATTGCCTGGAAAGTTTAACTTATTAAAGTTCCCAAGCCTGGGACAAGATTTGAGACGAGTGGCATGTTGTAGTTGCCTGGAATGCTACAAATGGCGATGGTGCTGTATTATAAGTTGCCTGGAGTGTGAGAAGCGACGGTTTTAAGTTGCCACAAGTCTTGTCACAAATGGTGACGGTGCTGTATTATAAGTTGCCTGGAGTGTGAGAAGCGACGGTTTTAAGTTGTCACAAGTCTTGTCACAAATGGTGACGGTGTTATGTTTTAAGATGCCTGGAGTGTGAGAAGCGATGGTGTTAAGATGCCAAGCCTATAGTTGCCACAAGTCTTGTCACAAATGGTGACGGTGTTATGTTTTAAGATGCCAAGCCTATAGTTGCCACAAGTCTTGTCACAAATGGTGACGGTGTTAAGATGCCAAGCCTATAGTTGCCACAAGTCTTGTCACAAATGGTGACGGTGTTATGTTTTAAGATGCCAAGCCTATAGTTGCCACAAGTCTTGTGATATATTGACACTAAGAACAAACTGTTAAGTGATTTTATACTTCAATTCTATGCTTAAATTAAAAATGCAACTCAATATTGGTTTATTTCACTTGTAAACATTAACGTCACAATAGAAAAAATGCATAAAAAATAAAAATACTTTACAAGGAGGTAGTTTGTTAGATTTAACTATTTATAATAATGATAATAAAGCCATTTGTGATCTCAGAAATACTTTAAATTAAAAATGGTTGAATTCTGGTGAATTTCATATAACGGCAGGGATGCAGATTTTCAGAGAAAGCATTTTAACTAAAAATTGTAAGATAATGATAAGTATAGTTAATTCTGGGAATGGTTAGTGTATATTGACACTAAGAACAAACTGTTAAGTGATTTTATACTTCAATTCAATGCTTAAATTAAAAATGCAACTCAATATTGGTTTATTTCACTTGTAAACATTAACGCCACAATAGAAAAAATGCATAAAAAATAAAAATACTTTACAAGGAGGTGGTTTGTTAGATTTAACAATTTATAATAATGATAATAAAGCCATTTGTGATCTCAGAAATACTTTAAATTAAAAAAAATGGTTGAATTCTGGTAAATTTCATATAACGGCAAGGATGCAGATTTTCAGAGAAAGCATTTTAACAAAAAATTGTAAGATAATGATAAGTAAAGTTAATTCTGGGAACGGTTAGTGTATATTGACACTAAGAACAAACTGTTAAGTGATTTTAAACTTTAATTCAATGCTTAAATTAAAAATGCAACTCAATATTGGTTTACTTCACTTGTAAACATCAACGTCACAATAGAAAAAATGCATAAAAAATAAAAATACTTTACAAGGAGGTGGTTTGTTAGATTTAACAATTTATAATAATGATAATAAAGCCATTTGTGATCTCAGAAATACTTTAAATTAAAAAATATGGTTGAATTCTGGTAAATTTCATATAACGGCAAGGATGCAGATTTTCAGAGAAAGCATTTTAACAAAAAATTGTAAGATAATGATAAGTAAAGTTAATTCTGGGAACGGTTAGTGTATATTGACACTAAGAACAAACTGTTAAGTGATTTTATACTTTAATTCAATGCTTAAATTAAAAATGCAACTCAATATTGGTTTACTTCACTTGTAAACATCAACGTCACAATAGAAAAAATGCATAAAAAATAAAAATACTTTACAAGGAGGTGGTTTGTTAGATTTAACAATTTATAATAATGATAATAAAGCCATTTGTGATCTCAGAAATACTTTAAATTAAAAAAAATGGTTGAATTCTGGTAAATTTCATATAACGGCAGGGATGCAGATTTTCAGAGAAAGCATTTTAACAAAAAATTGTAAGATAATGATAAGTAAAGTTAATTCTGGGAACGGTTAGTGTATATTGACACTAAGAACAGACTGTTAAGTGATTTTATACTTCAATTCCATGCTCAAAATTGGTTGATTTGAGAATACGGCATCCAATACACAAAATTGAAAGGGGGAGTGAGACAAGATGACACTATTCTCTTCCAACAACTCTTTAATATCACACATTAGAAAAAACTGTTTCAATCACTGAACTGGGGCAAGTATATTAATGGATCTTAGATTACATTCTGCAGCTCTGATGGGTGGGCAAACAAATGACTACATCATCAAAGCTGCAGATCTAGGAATATGCTGACAAGAGTCCGCTGTATAAGAAACGTGGGGGAGATCTAGCAGCGGATTAACAATGATGACACTCAATTGGGAATTTTGTACGTTCGTCTGCCTTAAAATTATGTGTTTCGGAAGACAGAGCATTTATTCCCCCAAAACACAATTTTCTCTATCTTGTTACGGACAAACACACGTACACTAGCATCATTCTTCCTGTATTACGAGTCGATTATAAGTATTAAGAGTCGATTATAAATAGAAGAAATACACATCACCTCAACGAACAAAGCTACCCGATATTTTGAAATAATTAGAGACTTGATAGATCAATCTACATTTCTTCCTATCGCTACCTAAGACATGAAATTTAGCTAAGATATGAAATAATCGCTACAAAATTAAAAAAAACACTTACCTTTCCACTTACCGTTATATATTATGTTTATTTATTTATGTTTTTATGTTTGTGTTGTGTGTTTTTTATTATATTTGGTACAGTATTTGTGTATTCCTTCCTGCTGATCTCAGTAAAACAGATGTATAATTTTTTAATTCGATAACGATAGTCGCAAACTGATTGCATAACGATATGCAAAAATATTATTTCGTCAGTCTTTCAAAGATAGAACCAATTTGAAGATTTAAAAAAAAGATTATTAATGATAAAAACACAGAAAATTCTTTTACAATTTAATTCTAAAACCATATAAATTTCAAAATGAGGGTGAGGAAGCATCTTAAAACGGCCTCTCGGAACGAATAAATTTCTCGTTCGATTACATCAAAGAACAAAAAGAAATTTCCAGAATACATTACCATCTATTTTGTGATAGCCGGTTAAAAAAAAAAAAAAAAAAAAAAAAAATTTTTTTTTTTTTTTTTTTTTTTTTTAATTCGTTCAGACTGGTGAAAACTATTGGTTGGCCTGTATCATTTGATTCGTTTCTTAAGATTGGGTAAGTATTACGTTTCATATTTTTTAGCTTTACCAGGTGATTGTTTATCATTTTTGAACACCGATGACACATTTTGGGAATAACGATATGTTGGATAGGTAACGTGACATAAATTTTACGATATATGAAATATGTGTTTGTTTTTATTTTAAACGATATGGTGATTACATAACTTGAACTATATTTTATATCCATGTGGATAGTGTTTTTATTTTAAAGGATGTAAGATTCTTGTGACGTAACTTGTTTATTTTATTCTAAGATAACATGATTACATAACTTGAACTACATTTTATATCCATGTGGATAGTGTTTTTATTTTAAAGGATGTAAGATTCTTGTGACGTAACTTGTTTATTTTATTCTAAGATAACATGATTACATAACTTGAATTATATTTTATATCCATTTGGAACTAGATATGCGACATGCGTTTGTTTCATTTTAATCATTATTATATTATTAACTTGATAAATTAAATTTCAAGTTTAATGTTCCTGTAAAAAAAAAAAAAAAAAAAAAAATTTTTTTTTTTTTTTTTTTTTTTTTTTTTTTTAAGAATTAAATATTAGGAGAGAATTTTTTCCCATAAGTAAAATGAGATGATTTGTCTCTGGGAAAACGTTATCTATAATAGTATAGAATGTAATCTATGGTATATTATAATAATACGAAAAGGTATTCCATAATATGGTATCAAGTATTCTCTTTGGTGAGAAGCATCGGTTAACATGCCATGGAAATATACTTCATACGCTACGTTTCGTGAGACTGGGTAAGTGTAATGTTTTGTATTGTATTATTTAAAGTTATCAGATTGATATGTTGTTTTCAAAATTTCAACAAGGTTGTTTTATGATGTCATATTTTAAGATACAATCTAAACGTGTATTGGAAATCTAATTTTCATTCTTGGGATATGCGACATTTGTTTATTTTAAAAATTTTTAAAGAATGATGTGAAGTTTCCTTTTCTTGTGACATAATCTGTAATAACCTCTCGTGGATTCCTTTTAGAACATCTTGTGCGTTTAGTTAATTCGCGCAAGACTCTGAACCTATTCAGAGAAAGATACCGATGTTGAATATTTTTCATGTCGTAAGACGGTAGCAGCTAGTGTACACTCACTCAAACGCTCGCTAAACAATCCTATGGTCATAGAACAATTCGGGGTGCACAAGCTTGCAAGTAGGGTGAGTGTTTCCAAAGTGCTAGAAAGGACCAACTGGTTCATAGTACGCTGCGAACGATGACCCGTTGTTGAAAAAGTCAACATGTCACGGTATCTAGGTTTTCTAAAAGTTATCCATGAGTTCACCCTTTCATGGGGTCATTATATGTTACAAGATGGGAGATTTTTATGCATGTATATTATACCTTTGCTTATGTTATAAATATATCATTTATCGAAAAAGACGGGTTGCCTTCACCATAATATCTGTTCTTATTTTTTTAATTCTTATTCCTAATTATTACAATCTTATCCAATGTCAAAGTACTTATTTCTACAATACTAGTATTTTTTGTTCTTATTCCTAATTATTACAATCTTATCCAATGTCAAAGTACTTATTTTTACAATACTAGTATTTTTTGTTCCTAATTATTACAATCTTATCCAATGTCAAAGTACTTATTTCTACAATACTAGTATTTTTTGTTCTTATTCCTAATTATTACAATCTTATCCAATGTCAAAGTATTAATTTCTACAAAATTAGTATTTTATTATTAGTAGTATTTTATTATTATTAGTAGTATTTTATTATTATTATTATTATTATTATTATTATTATTATTATTATTAGTAGTAGTAGTAGTAATATTAAATTATTACATATTATTTATTAATAATAATTAGGAGCATTGTAAGTACGTCTGTAGTCTCTGAATTATTATATCATACTGTTACCCGCCTGCCCAACCCCAGAAAAATAACTTACTTATATAGCCACCCGAAAAAAAAAATTGAGCTCGTCCACTACAGGAACCAATCCAACCACTACATTACTAAATGGATAGCCAATCAAATCACAGCTGTGTAAATAAACAACCAATCAAATCACTGCATTCTAAACACGACAACCAATCAGAGCGTCTTAAAAAAATGACGTCATTTCCGGAATAAAAATCATGACGTCATTTCCGGAATAAAAAAAATCATGACGTCATTTCCGGAATGAAAAAAAAATTATCCATTGGAGGCCATAAAAATTTGTTACATATTGTGTATAACCCTTGTCAGAAGAGTCACCACAAAATCTAAACAGATATTGTGTATAATCCTTGTCAGAAGAGTTGCCTTCACCACAAAATCTGGATTTAAAAAAAGTATAACATTATAAATCCTGAGAAAACTCTTCCATTATACTTGGTGGTTTTATTATTTTGATTCGATAAAACCAGTCACATTCAATGACACTATCTTTCAAAATTCTTTGAAATACCACGCATTGGAAAATATCTTTCAATCACTAAACTAGGGGGGACAAGAAAGTAACGGATCCTGGATTATACTCTGCAGCTCTGATGGACAGGTAGTTGACTACATCATATTATGCCATTATTTTGAGCACTGTTGTAGAAGAACCTTATGTTTATTTAAGTGTGTATATATTGTGTAGTGTTATATCCATTTTTGTATATACTTGTTATTTCATTCAAGCAGATCAGCAGGATTTTGTCAACGAAATGTATTTCTTGATTCGATAACGATATACACAGACTGATGCCATATTCATAAAATATTATTTCGTCAGTCTTTTTAAAAGATCTAAATGTTTTGAGAACCAATTTGAAGAGAAAAAAGATTAATTCATGACAAAATAGAGGAAATTATTATACAATTTATAACTCTATGGAACGAAATATATATTATAAAAACTTTTATCAATTATAATATGAAAATACAAAACCGTTCCGGAGGCCAATATTTTTGTTTATTCCTAATTATCACAATCTTTTCTAATAACTTACTTTTATATAGGCGATACTACCCAGAAAAATAATTGAGCTCGTCCAAGAACCAATCCAATCATTAGTAAACAACCAATCAAATCACAGCATTCTGAACACGACAACCAATCAGAGCGTCTTAAAGAATGACGTCATTTCCGGAATGAAAAATATATCCATTGGAATGAAATGGCCATCATATTGGGTACATCAGACGGGTTGCCTTCACCAAAATATCTAACATATATTGTGTACATCAGACGGGTTACCTTCACCGTAAAATCTGTTACATATTGTGTACATCAGACGGGTTACCTTCACCGTAAAATCTGTTACATATTGTGTACATCAGACGGGTTGCCTTCACCACAACACCTAACATATATTGTGTACATCAGACCGGCTGCCTTCACCACAAATCTTTCGATATTGTATACATCAGACGGGCTGCCTTCACCACAAATCTTTCGATATTGTGTACATCAGACGGGCTGCCTTCACCACAAATCTTTCGATATTGTGTACATCAGACGGGATCCCTATTAGACGGGGTCCTATGTGATTAAAAGAATTCTAACCAGTTCAGACGAGTTGTCTTCACCTTATTTTTTGTTCGGATATAAATTGGAGAGACTGTATCGTATACCGTTTTAAAACAAATGGCCACCCTCATTATTTCTTAACTACTAAAAGGAGGAAGCAGGGAGAAAGATACACCACGCATTGAAAGAAAAACACAACACGATACATAAAGTGCGACGCCGTAAGATACCAAACGGCCTGAATGGAGAAGATGTTACATTGCCTGGAAAGTTTAACTTATTAAAGTTCCCAAGCCTGGGACAAGATTTGAGACGAGTGGCATGTTGTAGTTGCCTGGAATGCTACAAATGGCGATGGTGCTGTATTATAAGTTGCCTGGAGTGTGAGAAGCGACGGTTTTAAGTTGCCACAAGTCTTGTCACAAATGGTGACGGTGCTGTATTATAAGTTGCCTGGAGTGTGAGAAGCGACGGTTTTAAGTTGCCACAAGTCTTGTCACAAATGGTGACGGTGTTATGTTTTAAGATGCCTGGAGTGTGAGAAGCGATGGTGTTAAGATGCCAAGCCTATAGTTGCCACAAGTCTTGTCACAAATGGTGACGGTGTTATGTTTTAAGATGCCAAGCCTATAGTTGCCACAAGTCTTGTCACAAATGGTGACGGTGTTAAGATGCCAAGCCTATAGTTGCCACAAGTCTTGTCACAAATGGTGACGGTGTTAAGATGCCAAGCCTATAGTTGCCACAAGTCTTGTCACAAATGGTGATGGTGTTATGTTTTAAGATGCCAAGCCTATAGTTGCCACAAGTCTTGTGATATATTGACACTAAGAACAAACTGTTAAGTGATTTTAAACTTTAATTCAATGCTTAAATTAAAAATGCAACTCAATATTGGTTTATTTCACTTGTAAACATTAACGCCACAATAGAAAAAATGCATAAAAAATAAAAATACTTTACAAGGAGGTGGTTTGTTAGATTTAACCATCTATAATAATGATAATAAAGCCATTTGTGATCTCAGAAATACTTTAAATTAAAAAATATGGTTGAATTCTGGTAAATTTCATATAACGGGAAGGATGCAGATTTTCCGAGAAAGCATTTTAACAAAAAATTGTAAGATAATGATAAGTAAAGTTAATTTTGGGAACGGTTAGTGTATATTGACACTAAGAACAAACTGTTAAGTGATTTTATACTTCAATTCTATGCTTAAATTAAAAATGCAACTCAATATTGGTTTATTTCACTTGTAAACATTAACGCCACAATAGAAAAAATGCATAAAAAATAAAAATACTTTACAAGGAGGTGGTTTGTTAGATTTAACCATCTATAATAATGATAATAAAGCCATTTGTGATCTCAGAAATACTTTAAATTAAAAAAAATGGTTGAATTCTGGTAAATTTCATATAACGGCAGGGATGCAGATTTTCCGAGAAAGCATTTTAACAAAAAATTGTAAGATAAGGATAAGTAAAGTTAATTCTGGGAACGGTTAGTGTATATTGACACTAAGAACAGACTGTTAAGTGATTTTATACTTCAATTCCATGCTCAAAATTGGTTGATTTGAGAATACGGCATCCAATACACAAAATTGAAAGGGGGAGTGAGACAAGATGACACTATTCTCTTCCAACAACTCTTTAATATCACACATTAGAAAAAACTGTTTCAATCACTGAACTGGGGCAAGTATATTAATGGATCTTAGATTACATTCTGCAGCTCTGATGGGTGGGCAAACAAATGACTACATCATCAAAGCTGCAGATCTAGGAATATGCTGACAAGAGTCCGCTGTATAAGAAACGTGGGGGAGATCTAGCAGCGGATTAACAATGATGACACTCAATTGGGAATTTTGTACGTTCGTCTGCCTTAAAATTATGTGTTTCGGAAGACAGAGCATTTATTCCCCCCAAAACACAATTTTCTCTATCTTGTTACGGACAAACACACGTACACTAGCATCATTCTTCCTGTATTACGAGTCGATTATAAGTATTAAGAGTCGATTATAAATAGAAGAAATACACATCACCTCAACGAACAAAGCTACCCGATATTTTGAAATAATTAGAGACTTGATAGATCAATCTACATTTCTTCCTATCGCTACCTAAGACATGAAATTTAGCTAAGATATGAAATAATCGCTACAAATTTAAAAAAACACTTACCTTTCCACTTACCGTTATATATTATGTTTATTTATTTATGTTTTTATGTTTGTGTTGTGTGTTTTTTATTATATTTGGTACAGTATTTGTGTATTCCTTCCTGCTGATCTCAGTAAAACAGATGTATAATTTTTTAATTCGATAACGATAGTCGCAAACTGATTGCATAACGATATGCAAAAATATTATTTCGTCAGTCTTTCAAAGATAGAACCAATTTGAAGATTTAAAAAAAAAAAAAGATTATTAATGATAAAAACACAGAAAATTCTTTTACAATTTAATTCTAAAACCATATAAATTTCAAAATGAGGGTGAGGAAGCATCTTAAAACGGCCTCTCGGAACGAATAAATTTCTCGTTCGATTACATCAAAGAACAAAAAGAAATTTCCAGAATACATTACCATCTATTTTGTGATAGCCGGTTAAAAAAAAAAAAAAAAAAAAAAAAATTTTTTTTTTTTTTTTTTTTAATGAAACGTAATACTTACCCAATCTCACGAATCGAATGATACAGGCCAATAGTTTTCACCAGTCTGGACGGTATTACCTTTTCCCCAAAGATGGATCTTTTAATTAATACTACACGGGAAAGAATTATCTCTTAATATTTATTCCTTAAAAAAAAAAAAAAAAAAAAAAAATTTTTTTTTTAAGATCTGGGAAAGGTAATATCGTTCAGACTGGTGAAAACTATTGGTTGGCCTGTATCATTTGATTCGTTTCTTAAGATTGGGTAAGTATTACGTTTCATATTTTTTAGCTTTACCAGGTGATTGTTTATCATTTTTGAACACCGATGACACATTTTGGGAATAACGATATGTTGGATAGGTAACGTGACATAAATTTTACGATATATGAAATATGTGTTTGTTTTTATTTTAAACGATATGGTGATTACATAACTTGAACTATATTTTATATCCATGTGGATAGTGTTTTTATTTTAAAGGATATAAGATTCTTGTGACGTAACTTGTTTATTTTATTCTAAGATAACATGATTACATAACTTGAACTACATTTTATATCCATTAGGATAGTGTTTTTATTTTAAAGGATGTAAGATTCTTGTGACGTAACTTGTTTATTTTATTCTAAGATAACATGATTACATAACTTGAATTATATTTTATATCCATTTGGAACTAGATATGCGACATGCGTTTGTTTCATTGTAATCATTATTATATTATTAACTTGATAAATTAAATTTCAAATTTAATGTTCCTGTAAAAAAAAAAAAAAAAAAATTTTTTTTTTTTTTTTTTTTTTTAAGAATTAAATATTAGGAGAGAATTTTTTCCCAAAAGTAAAATGAGATGATTTGTCTCTGGGAAAACGTTATCTATAATAGTATAGAATGTAATCTATGGTATATTATAATAATACGAAAAGGTATTCCATAATATGGTATCAAGTATTCTCTTTGGTGAGAAGCATCGGTTAACATGCCATGGAAATATACTTCATACGCTACGTTTCGTGAGACTGGGTAAGTGTAATGTTTTGTATTGTATTATTTAAAGTTATCAGATTGATATGTTGTTTTCAAAATTTCAACAAGGTTGTTTTATGATGTCATATTTTAAGATACAATCTAAACGTGTATTGGAAATCTAATTTTCATTCTTGGGATATGCGACATTTGTTTATTTTAAAAATTTTTAAAGAATGATGTGAAGTTTCCTTTTCTTGTGACATAATCTGTAATAACCTCTCGTGGATTCCTTTTAGAACATCTTGTGCGTTTAGTTAATTCGCGCAAGACTCTGAACCTATTCAGAGAAAGATACCGATGTTGAATATTTTTCATGTCGTAAGACGGTAGCAGCTAGTGTACACTCACTCAAACGCTCGCTAAACAATCCTATGGTCATAGAACAATTCGGGGTGCACAAGCTTGCAAGTAGGGTGAGTGTTTCCAAAGTGCTAGAAAGGACCAACTGGTTCATAGTACGCTGCGAACGATGACCCGTTGTTGAAAAAGTCAACATGTCACGGTATCTAGGTTTTCTAAAAGTTATCCATGAGTTCACCCTTTCATGGGGTCATTATATGTTACAAGATGGGAGATTTTTTATGCATGTATATTATACCTTTGCTTATGTTATAAATATATCATTTATCGAAAAAGACGGGTTGCCTTCACCATAATATCTGTTCTTATTTTTTTAATTCTTATTCCTAATTATTACAATCTTATCCAATGTCAAAGTACTTATTTCTACAATACTAGTATTTTTTGTTCTTATTCCTAATTATTACAATCTTATCCAATGTCAAAGTACTTATTTTTACAATACTAGTATTTTTTGTTCCTAATTATTACAATCTTATCCAATGTCAAAGTACTTATTTCTACAATACTAGTATTTTTTGTTCTTATTCCTAATTATTACAATCTTATCCAATGTCAAAGTATTAATTTCTACAAAATTAGTATTTTATTATTAGTAGTATTTTATTATTATTAGTAGTATTTTATTATTATTATTATTATTATTATTATTATTATTATTATTATTAGTAGTAGTAGTAGTAATATTAAATTATTACATATTATTTATTAATAATAATTAGGAGCATTGTAAGTACGTCTGTAGTCTCTGAATTATTATATCATACTGTTACCCGCCTGCCCAACCCCAGAAAAATAACTTACTTATATAGCCACCCGAAAAAAAAAATTGAGCTCGTCCACTACAGGAACCAATCCAACCACTACATTACTAAATGGATAGCCAATCAAATCACAGCTGTGTAAATAAACAACCAATCAAATCACTGCATTCTAAACACGACAACCAATCAGAGCGTCTTAAAAAAATGACGTCATTTCCGGAATAAAAATCATGACGTCATTTCCGGAATAAAAAAATCATGACGTCATTTCCGGAATGAAAAAAAAATTATCCATTGGAGGCCATAAAAATTTGTTACATATTGTGTATAACCCTTGTCAGAAGAGTCACCACAAAATCTAAACAGATATTGTGTATAATCCTTGTCAGAAGAGTTGCCTTCACCACAAAATCTGGATTTAAAAAAAGTATAACATTATAAATCCTGAGAAAACTCTTCCATTATACTTGGTGGTTTTATTATTTTGATTCGATAAAACCAGTCACATTCAATGACACTATCTTTCAAAATTCTTTGAAATACCACGCATTGGAAAATATCTTTCAATCACTAAACTAGGGGGGACAAGAAAGTAACGGATCCTGGATTATACTCTGCAGCTCTGATGGACAGGTAGTTGACTACATCATATTATGCCATTATTTTGAGCACTGTTGTAGAAGAACCTTATGTTTATTTAAGTGTGTATATATTGTGTAGTGTTATATCCATTTTTGTATATACTTGTTATTTCATTCAAGCAGATCAGCAGGATTTTGTCAACGAAATGTATTTCTTGATTCGATAACGATATACACAGACTGATGCCATATTCATAAAATATTATTTCGTCAGTCTTTTTAAAAGATCTAAATGTTTTGAGAACCAATTTGAAGAGAAAAAAAGATTAATTCATGACAAAATAGAGGAAATTATTATACAATTTATAACTCTATGGAACGAAATATATATTATAAAAACTTTTATCAATTATAATATGAAAATACAAAACCGTTCCGGAGGCCAATATTTTTGTTTATTCCTAATTATCACAATCTTTTCTAATAACTTACTTTTATATAGGCGATACTACCCAGAAAAATAATTGAGCTCGTCCAAGAACCAATCCAATCATTAGTAAACAACCAATCAAATCACAGCATTCTGAACACGACAACCAATCAGAGCGTCTTAAAGAATGACGTCATTTCCGGAATGAAAAATATATCCATTGGAATGAAATGGCCATCATATTGGGTACATCAGACGGGTTGCCTTCACCAAAATATCTAACATATATTGTGTACATCAGACGGGTTACCTTCACCGTAAAATCTGTTACATATTGTGTACATCAGACGGGTTACCTTCACCGTAAAATCTGTTACATATTGTGTACATCAGACGGGTTGCCTTCACCACAACACCTAACATATATTGTGTACATCAGACCGGCTGCCTTCACCACAAATCTTTCGATATTGTATACATCAGACGGGCTGCCTTCACCACAAATCTTTCGATATTGTGTACATCAGACGGGCTGCCTTCACCACAAATCTTTCGATATTGTGTACATCAGACGGGATCCCTATTAGACGGGGTCCTATGTGATTAAAAGAATTCTAACCAGTTCAGACGAGTTGTCTTCACCTTATTTTTTGTTCGGATATAAATTGGAGAGACTGTATCGTATACCGTTTTAAAACAAATGGCCACCCTCATTATTTCTTAACTACTAAAAGGAGGAAGCAGGGAGAAAGATACACCACGCATTGAAAGAAAAACACAACACGATACATAAAGTGCGACGCCGTAAGATACCAAACGGCCTGAATGGAGAAGATGTTACATTGCCTGGAAAGTTTAACTTATTAAAGTTCCCAAGCCTGGGACAAGATTTGAGACGAGTGGCATGTTGTAGTTGCCTGGAATGCTACAAATGGCGATGGTGCTGTATTATAAGTTGCCTGGAGTGTGAGAAGCGACGGTTTTAAGTTGCCACAAGTCTTGTCACAAATGGTGACGGTGCTGTATTATAAGTTGCCTGGAGTGTGAGAAGCGACGGTTTTAAGTTGCCACAAGTCTTGTCACAAATGGTGACGGTGTTATGTTTTAAGATGCCTGGAGTGTGAGAAGCGATGGTGTTAAGATGCCAAGCCTATAGTTGCCACAAGTCTTGTCACAAATGGTGACGGTGTTATGTTTTAAGATGCCAAGCCTATAGTTGCCACAAGTCTTGTCACAAATGGTGACGGTGTTAAGATGCCAAGCCTATAGTTGCCACAAGTCTTGTCACAAATGGTGACGGTGTTAAGATGCCAAGCCTATAGTTGCCACAAGTCTTGTCACAAATGGTGATGGTGTTATGTTTTAAGATGCCAAGCCTATAGTTGCCACAAGTCTTGTGATATATTGACACTAAGAACAAACTGTTAAGTGATTTTAAACTTTAATTCAATGCTTAAATTAAAAATGCAACTCAATATTGGTTTATTTCACTTGTAAACATTAACGCCACAATAGAAAAAATGCATAAAAAATAAAAATACTTTACAAGGAGGTGGTTTGTTAGATTTAACCATCTATAATAATGATAATAAAGCCATTTGTGATCTCAGAAATACTTTAAATTAAAAAATATGGTTGAATTCTGGTAAATTTCATATAACGGGAAGGATGCAGATTTTCCGAGAAAGCATTTTAACAAAAAATTGTAAGATAATGATAAGTAAAGTTAATTTTGGGAACGGTTAGTGTATATTGACACTAAGAACAAACTGTTAAGTGATTTTATACTTCAATTCTATGCTTAAATTAAAAATGCAACTCAATATTGGTTTATTTCACTTGTAAACATTAACGCCACAATAGAAAAAATGCATAAAAAATAAAAATACTTTACAAGGAGGTGGTTTGTTAGATTTAACCATCTATAATAATGATAATAAAGCCATTTGTGATCTCAGAAATACTTTAAATTAAAAAAAATGGTTGAATTCTGGTAAATTTCATATAACGGCAGGGATGCAGATTTTCCGAGAAAGCATTTTAACAAAAAATTGTAAGATAAGGATAAGTAAAGTTAATTCTGGGAACGGTTAGTGTATATTGACACTAAGAACAGACTGTTAAGTGATTTTATACTTCAATTCCATGCTCAAAATTGGTTGATTTGAGAATACGGCATCCAATACACAAAATTGAAAGGGGGAGTGAGACAAGATGACACTATTCTCTTCCAACAACTCTTTAATATCACACATTAGAAAAAACTGTTTCAATCACTGAACTGGGGCAAGTATATTAATGGATCTTAGATTACATTCTGCAGCTCTGATGGGTGGGCAAACAAATGACTACATCATCAAAGCTGCAGATCTAGGAATATGCTGACAAGAGTCCGCTGTATAAGAAACGTGGGGGAGATCTAGCAGCGGATTAACAATGATGACACTCAATTGGGAATTTTGTACGTTCGTCTGCCTTAAAATTATGTGTTTCGGAAGACAGAGCATTTATTCCCCCCAAAACACAATTTTCTCTATCTTGTTACGGACAAACACACGTACACTAGCATCATTCTTCCTGTATTACGAGTCGATTATAAGTATTAAGAGTCGATTATAAATAGAAGAAATACACATCACCTCAACGAACAAAGCTACCCGATATTTTGAAATAATTAGAGACTTGATAGATCAATCTACATTTCTTCCTATCGCTACCTAAGACATGAAATTTAGCTAAGATATGAAATAATCGCTACAAATTTAAAAAAAACACTTACCTTTCCACTTACCGTTATATATTATGTTTATTTATTTATGTTTTTATGTTTGTGTTGTGTGTTTTTTATTATATTTGGTACAGTATTTGTGTATTCCTTCCTGCTGATCTCAGTAAAACAGATGTATAATTTTTTAATTCGATAACGATAGTCGCAAACTGATTGCATAACGATATGCAAAAATATTATTTCGTCAGTCTTTCAAAGATAGAACCAATTTGAAGATTTAAAAAAAAAGATTATTAATGATAAAAACACAGAAAATTCTTTTACAATTTAATTCTAAAACCATATAAATTTCAAAATGAGGGTGAGGAAGCATCTTAAAACGGCCTCTCGGAACGAATAAATTTCTCGTTCGATTACATCAAAGAACAAAAAGAAATTTCCAGAATACATTACCATCTATTTTGTGATAGCCGGTTAAAAAAAAAAAAAAAAAAAAAAATTTTTTTTTTTTTTTTTTTTTTAATGAAACGTAATACTTACCCAATCTCACGAATCGAATGATACAGGCCAATAGTTTTCACCAGTCTGGACGGTATTACCTTTTCCCCAAAGATGGATCTTTTAATTAATACTACACGGGAAAGAATTATCTCTTAATATTTATTCCTTAAAAAAAAAAAAAAAAAAAAAAAATTTTTTTTTTAAGATCTGGGAAAGGTAATATCGTTCAGACTGGTGAAAACTATTGGTTGGCCTGTATCATTTGATTCGTTTCTTAAGATTGGGTAAGTATTACGTTTCATATTTTTTAGCTTTACCAGGTGATTGTTTATCATTTTTGAACACCGATGACACATTTTGGGAATAACGATATGTTGGATAGGTAACGTGACATAAATTTTACGATATATGAAATATGTGTTTGTTTTTATTTTAAACGATATGGTGATTACATAACTTGAACTATATTTTATATCCATGTGGATAGTGTTTTTATTTTAAAGGATATAAGATTCTTGTGACGTAACTTGTTTATTTTATTCTAAGATAACATGATTACATAACTTGAACTACATTTTATATCCATTAGGATAGTGTTTTTATTTTAAAGGATGTAAGATTCTTGTGACGTAACTTGTTTATTTTATTCTAAGATAACATGATTACATAACTTGAATTATATTTTATATCCATTTGGAACTAGATATGCGACATGCGTTTGTTTCATTGTAATCATTATTATATTATTAACTTGATAAATTAAATTTCAAATTTAATGTTCCTGTAAAAAAAAAAAAAAAAAAAAAAAAAATTTTTTTTTTTTTTTTTTTTTTAAGAATTAAATATTAGGAGAGAATTTTTTCCCAAAAGTAAAATGAGATGATTTGTCTCTGGGAAAACGTTATCTATAATAGTATAGAATGTAATCTATGGTATATTATAATAATACGAAAAGGTATTCCATAATATGGTATCAAGTATTCTCTTTGGTGAGAAGCATCGGTTAACATGCCATGGAAATATACTTCATACGCTACGTTTCGTGAGACTGGGTAAGTGTAATGTTTTGTATTGTATTATTTAAAGTTATCAGATTGATATGTTGTTTTCAAAATTTCAACAAGGTTGTTTTATGATGTCATATTTTAAGATACAATCTAAACGTGTATTGGAAATCTAATTTTCATTCTTGGGATATGCGACATTTGTTTATTTTATTTTAAAAATTTTTAAAGAATGATGTGAAGTTTCCTTTTCTTGTGACATAATCTGTAATAACCTCTCGTGGATTCCTTTTAGAACATCTTGTGCGTTTAGTTAATTCGCGCAAGACTCTGAACCTATTCAGAGAAAGATACCGATGTTGAATATTTTTCATGTCGTAAGACGGTAGCAGCTAGTGTACACTCACTCAAACGCTCGCTAAACAATCCTATGGTCATAGAACAATTCGGGGTGCACAAGCTTGCAAGTAGGGTGAGTGTTTCCAAAGTGCTAGAAAGGACCAACTGGTTCATAGTACGCTGCGAACGATGACCCGTTGTTGAAAAAGTCAACATGTCACGGTATCTAGGTTTTCTAAAAGTTATCCATGAGTTCACCCTTTCATGGGGTCATTATATGTTACAAGATGGGAGATTTTTTATGCATGTATATTATACCTTTGCTTATGTTATAAATATATCATTTATCGAAAAAGACGGGTTGCCTTCACCATAATATCTGTTCTTATTTTTTTAATTCTTATTCCTAATTATTACAATCTTATCCAATGTCAAAGTACTTATTTCTACAATACTAGTATTTTTTGTTCTTATTCCTAATTATTACAATCTTATCCAATGTCAAAGTATTAATTTCTACAAAATTAGTATTTTATTATTAGTAGTATTTTATTATTATTAGTAGTATTTTATTATTATTATTATTATTATTATTATTAGTAGTAGTAGTAATATTAAATTATTACATATTATTTATTAATAATAATTAGGAGCATTGTAAGTACGTCTGTAGTCTCTGAATTATTATATCATACTGTTACCCGCCCGCCCAACCCCAGAAAAATAACTTACTTATATAGCCACCCGAAAAAAAAATTGAGCTCGTCCACTACAGGAACCAATCCAACCACTACATTACTAAATGGATAACCAATCAAATCACAGCTGTGTAAATAAACAACCAATCAAATCACTGCATTCTAAACACGACAACCAATCAGAGCGTCTTAAAAAAATGACGTCATTTCCGGAATAAAAAAATCATGACGTCATTTCCGGAATGAAAAAAAAATTATCCATTGGAGGCCATAAAAATTTGTTACATATTGTGTATAATCCTTGTCAGAAGAGTCACCACAAAATCTGTTACATATTGTGTATAATCCTTGTCAGAAGAGTTGCCTTCACCACAAAATCTGTTACATATTGTGTATAATCCTTGTCAGAAGAGTTTCCTTCACCACAAAATCTGTTACATATTGTGTATAATCCTTGTCAGAAGAGTTGCCTTCACCACAAAATCTAAACAGATATTGTGCACATAACTTGAACTACATTTTATATCCATTAGGATAGTGTTTTTATTTTAAAGGATGTAAGATTCTTGTGACGTAACTTGTTTATTTTATTCTAAGATAACATGATTACATAACTTGAATTATATTTTATATCCATTTGGAACTAGATATGCGACATGCGTTTGTTTCATTTTAATCATTATTATATTATTAACTTGATAAATTAAATTTCAAGTTTAATGTTCCTGTAAAAAAAAAAAAAAAAAAAAATTTTTTTTTTTTTTTTTTTTTTTTAAGATCGGGGAAAGGTAATATCGTTCAGACTGGTGAAAACTATTGGTTGGCCTGTATCATTTGATTCGTTTCTTAAGATTGGGTAAGTATTACGTTTCATATTTTTTAGCTTTACCAGGTGATTGTTTATCATTTTTGAACACCGATGACACATTTTGGGAATAACGATATGTTGGATAGGTAACGTGACATAAATTTTACGATATATGAAATATGTGTTTGTTTTTATTTTAAACGATATGGTGATTACATAACTTGAACTATATTTTATATCCATGTGGATAGTGTTTTTATTTTAAAGGATATAAGATTCTTGTGACGTAACTTGTTTATTTTATTCTAAGATAACATGATTACATAACTTGAACTACATTTTATATCCATGTGGATAGTGTTTTTATTTTAAAGGATGTAAGATTCTTGTGACGTAACTTGTTTATTTTATTCTAAGATAACATGATTACATAACTTGAATTATATTTTATATCCATTTGGAACTAGATATGCGACATGCGTTTGTTTCATTTTAATCATTATTATATTATTAACTTGATAAATTAAATTTCAAGTTTAATGTTCCTGTAAAAAAAAAAAAAAAAAAATTTTTTTTTTTTTTTTTTTTTTTTTTGGAGAGAATTTTTTCCCAAAAGTAAAATGAGATGATTTGTCTCTAGGAAAACGTTATCTATAATAGTATAGAATGTAATCTATGGTATATTATAATAATACGAAAAGGTATTCCATAATATGGTATCAAGTATTCTCTTTGGTGAGAAGCATCGGTTAACATGCCATGGAAATATACTTCATACGCTACGTTTCGTGAGACTGGGTAAGTGTAATGTTTTGTATTGTATTATTTAAAGTTATCAGATTGATATGTTGTTTTCAAAATTTCAACAAGGTTGTTTTATGATGTCATATTTTAAGATACAATCTAAACGTGTATTGGAAATCTAATTTTCATTCTTGGGATATGCGACATTTGTTTATTTTATTTTAAAAATTTTTAAAGAATGATGTGAAGTTTCCTTTTCTTGTGACATAATCTGTAATAACCTCTCGTGGATTCCTTTTAGAACATCTTGTGCGTTTAGTTAATTCGCGCAAGACTCTGAACCTATTCAGAGAAAGATACCGATGTTGAATATTTTTCATGTCGTAAGACGGTAGCAGCTAGTGTACACTCACTCAAACGCTCGCTAAACAATCCTATGGTCATAGAACAATTCGGGGTGCACAAGCTTGCAAGTAGGGTGAGTGTTTCCAAAGTGCTAGAAAGGACCAACTGGTTCATAGTACGCTGCGAACGATGACCCGTTGTTGAAAAAGTCAACATGTCACGGTATCTAGGTTTTCTAAAAGTTATCCATGAGTTCACCCTTTCATGGGGTCATTATATGTTACAAGATGGGAGATTTTTTATGCATGTATATTATACCTTTGCTTATGTTATAAATATATCATTTATCGAAAAAGACGGGTTGCCTTCACCATAATATCTGTTCTTATTTTTTTAATTCTTATTCCTAATTATTACAATCTTATCCAATGTCAAAGTACTTATTTCTACAATACTAGTATTTTTTGTTCTTATTCCTAATTATTACAATCTTATCCAATGTCAAAGTACTTATTTTTACAATACTAGTATTTTTTGTTCCTAATTATTACAATCTTATCCAATGTCAAAGTACTTATTTCTACAATACTAGTATTTTTTGTTCTTATTCCTAATTATTACAATCTTATCCAATGTCAAAGTATTAATTTCTACAAAATTAGTATTTTATTATTAGTAGTATTTTATTATTATTAGTAGTATTTTATTATTATTAGTAGTATTTTATTATTATTATTATTATTATTATTATTATTAGTAGTAGTAGTAGTAATATTAAATTATTACATATTATTTATTAATAATAATTAGGAGCATTGTAAGTACGTCTGTAGTCTCTGAATTATTATATCATACTGTTACCCGCCCGCCCAACCCCAGAAAAATAACTTACTTATATAGCCACCCGAAAAAAAAATTGAGCTCGTCCACTACAGGAACCAATCCAACCACTACATTACTAAATGGATAGCCAATCAAATCACAGCTGTGTAAATAAACAACCAATCAAATCACTGCATTCTAAACACGACAACCAATCAGAGCGTCTTAAAAAAATGACGTCATTTCCGGAATAAAAAAAATCATGACGTCATTTCCGGAATAAAAAATCATGACGTCATTTCCGGAATGAAAAAAATTATCCATTGGAGGCCATAAAAATTTGTTACATATTGTGTATAACCCTTGTCAGAAGAGTCACCACAAAATCTAAACAGATATTGTGTATAATCCTTGTCAGAAGAGTTGCCTTCACCACAAAATCTGGATTTAAAAAAAGTATAACATTATAAATCCTGAGAAAACTCTTCCATTATACTTGGTGGTTTTATTATTTTGATTCGATAAAACCAGTCACATTCAATGACACTATCTTTCAAAATTCTTTGAAATACCACGCATTGGAAAATATCTTTCAATCACTAAACTAGGGGGGACAAGAAAGTAACGGATCCTGGATTATACTCTGCAGCTCTGATGGACAGGTAGTTGACTACATCATATTATGCCATTATTTTGAGCACTGTTGTAGAAGAACCTTATGTTTATTTAAGTGTGTATATATTGTGTAGTGTTATATCCATTTTTGTATATACTTGTTATTTCATTCAAGCAGATCAGCAGGATTTTGTCAACGAAATGTATTTCTTGATTCGATAACGATATACACAGACTGATGCCATATTCATAAAATATTATTTCGTCAGTCTTTTTAAAAGATCTAAATGTTTTGAGAACCAATTTGAAGAGAAAAAAGATTAATTCATGACAAAATAGAGGAAATTATTATACAATTTATAACTCTATGGAACGAAATATATATTATAAAAACTTTTATCAATTATAATATGAAAATACAAAACCGTTCCGGAGGCCAATATTTTTGTTTATTCCTAATTATCACAATCTTTTCTAATAACTTACTTTTATATAGGCGATACTACCCAGAAAAATAATTGAGCTCGTCCAAGAACCAATCCAATCATTAGTAAACAACCAATCAAATCACAGCATTCTGAACACGACAACCAATCAGAGCGTCTTAAAGAATGACGTCATTTCCGGAATGAAAAATATATCCATTGGAATGAAATGGCCATCATATTGGGTACATCAGACGGGTTGCCTTCACCAAAATATCTAACATATATTGTGTACATCAGACGGGTTACCTTCACCGTAAAATCTGTTACATATTGTGTACATCAGACGGGTTACCTTCACCGTAAAATCTGTTACATATTGTGTACATCAGACGGGTTGCCTTCACCACAACACCTAACATATATTGTGTACATCAGACCGGCTGCCTTCACCACAAATCTTTCGATATTGTATACATCAGACGGGCTGCCTTCACCACAAATCTTTCGATATTGTGTACATCAGACGGGCTGCCTTCACCACAAATCTTTCGATATTGTGTACATCAGACGGGATCCCTATTAGACGGGGTCCTATGTGATTAAAAGAATTCTAACCAGTTCAGACGAGTTGTCTTCACCTTATTTTTTGTTCGGATATATATTGGAGAGACTGTACTATCACTCGACCTAGTTCTCCCAGAGCCGAGAGATGTAGTCCGTTAGCTCCGGATTAATACCGATGTGTTTTGTGGCGAGAACTCATAAGTTGTTTAACGTTCTTTTTAATTTTCGGGTAGAGGGGTTAAAATGTGGAATTGAAGGCTTTTTTGATGAAGTTTGGAGGGACAAGAATGTGAGGAATTTCCTAAATATTAGGAAAAAATATATATATTACAGATCACTTACTATTTAACCAGACACAATATATGGCACACAGCATTCTGGAGTACTTATTCCAACGGAACTGTCTCATTTCAACAGAACACTTTTCAGGTCTTACTTAGCATCATTAGGTAGTTCTTTCCTGGTACAAATTCAATCTTTGTTGTTTTTTTAATAGTTAGACCTCTTCACATTCATGAGGGAAAAAATTGACCGTCAGGATAAATATTTCTGTGTGGAGACATATACTTTTCATTGTTAAAGGTCCTTTTAAGAGTAATAGAAGGACCTTTAAAAGGGTACTTTTTAGTATCCTTAATTTATTAAGGTACTTTCACAACAGCACAAATCGCAATGGGTACTCGGTTCACGTGCTGCTATCTATTGGGCGATACGGAGCCTAGTATTCAACTAGCTATTTATTGAAGTAGTCTTCAGTTTTAATATTAAGATAGATTTCGACTTGTATTCATCTCAGAAAATGCAAGTATTCCTTATAAATATTCCTTATGATATTGCACACAAACTTACTTTACAGTATTATTCAATATGATCATTTATCACGCATGTTAAGTAACCTTACAGTGAATTTCTTAACAAGCAGAACTTTCCACAATAAAAGACAGTGTTCCAGTTACGTGCTTCTTCTCATAGGCCCCGCCTACTCACAATCTCCAAAGCAGCTCTGAATAACCGCGTGGCGGAAATGGCATTGATCGCAATTCGATATATACACTTGAGAAATACGCAACCCGGACCCATCTCGGACAAATGATCAGAAGCCATCGCTTAGACCACTGAGCCACCGGGCGCGGCCAACACGACTGTGCGTGGTATCGTTTTACACCTCTCGACGAGATCTATTCAAATATACGAAGAACATTTCGCAGTGGTTTGAAATGAATATTTTAAAAATTGTTTTTTTTTTGTGAACCGGTCAACACTTTTGAAAATATCGAGGTTTATCTGGAAAACTGTGAGTGCAGAACGACTGTGCGTGGTATCGTTTTAAAGCTCTCGATTCAAATATATAAAGTACATATCGCAGTGGTTTAAACTAAAATTTTTGAAAACTGGTTTCGTGTGAACGGGTTAACATTTTCGAGAATCCCGCGGAATTCGCAGAATGAACGCAAGCAAAAGTGGATAAAATCAAAACGAGAGGCAAGAGCAAGTCATTAGGAATGTAACAAGTCAAAGAAGACAGAGCACCACGTTGGGTAATTCGTGTATCGATTTGCTTTGTGTTTTTTTTTTTGGTTGGAGGTTTAACGACCACCGTGAGCAACTCAATGGGCTATAAGCAGTCGCCCGTCCCTAATTTAGGGTCACTGGTTCCAGGGAAGGGAGAGAACCAGTGCCGTAAGACAAACACAACATCCATGCCTGACCGGGATTCGAACCCGGACCCCTTACGGACGAATGATCAGAGGCCAACGCCTTAGACCACTGCGCCACCGGGGCGGCGCTTTGTGTTCGCAATGTATCCAGCATTATTTGTAAAAACTAGGTAAGCTACTTTTCATATCATAGACCTGTGTTGGCTATAATACATTAAATAAACGCTTTGAAACCATACTCTTGCCGCCCCGGTGGCGCAGTGGTCTAAGGCGTTGGCCTCTGATCATTCGTCCGAAGGGGTCCGGGTTCGAATCCCGGTGAGGCATGGATGTTGTGTTTGTCTTACGGCACTGGTTCTCTCCCTTCCCTGGAACCAGTGACCCTAAATTAGGGACGGGCGACTGCTTATAGCCCATTGAGTTGCTCACGGTGGTCGTTAAACCTCCAATCAAAAAAAAAAAAAAAAAAAAAAAAAAAAAAAAAAAGAAACCATACTCGACTAGCTCATTTCAACTCTCCGATCTGCAAGTCGTAGTCCTACGTTCTAAACTGACGGCTCAATCAGAACTGAGCCTACCTGTTTTTTTAACAGTGTATTCGCTCTCGTTTACTTGCTGTGCCTAATAACGTTGAACATCAGCTGAAGTTTGTACAATGTCAGCAGTGTCCTATGACATCGTGGGGAAAGGCCACACAGTGCTTCTTGTGTAGTTATTTATGTGTTGATGAACATGTCAGGTTATTCTACGTTTGGATATAGAAATCCTTAGTCAAAATATTCGAAATTATGGTTCTAACAACTATGATCGAAAGAGCTGCAGCTGCTTCTCGATCTTGAAGAAAAAGTGTGATTTTGGCATTTACTAAGCACTCGTGGCATGACGTTTTCATAAATTTCAAAGGAAAGAAAAATAGGTTCAAGGTAGCGATTTTTATCGTCGTCCGAACTGACGACTATAACGAAAATTTAAAACTGGATTCGTTCTAATGAAAACAAATGCAAAACACATACTGTATTAAGCTGAAGAACACTGTTGTTTTCTACAAATTAAAAACTTAACCAATTTGAAAATTCTCAACAATCTTTCTTTTTAATGCGCGATAACAGCATCAACAACAACAATAAAAAAAGATCCGTTGTTTTATCAGCCATTTAAATGCCGTTAAAGAGAGATGGAAGTATAGGTGAAAACTGAAGCCCGATGCACAAAGAGAACGTTCAACCAAAGTGTTTGATTTTCACAACGAATCTCACTCGTAAATGGTGGAGTGCTTTTGAATATCCAGTAGCTTGTTCTTAGAGGAGCAGGGAATGAGTTCAAGTACTGAGCCTTATGCTTAGAGTTTATTTTATCGCTGAGTAGAACGTTCTGCAATTAGGCATTCTCTCCGTGGATATCATCCGAATAAGATTGCCATTTCCTACTTTCGAAAATCCACCGGAAGCAATTCCACATTATTGAGATGCCTGGGCCTCTGTCCACCCTACTGCTATACCTACTGCTTTGCGGAGAATCGTCTAACACAGGTTTTTGGGTAAAAACGTAAAAGGTAAATTGTTATTTTTGAGAAAGCTCTAAGCTTTTTAAACTTCTGCTTTCAGTTGGACTTGATATTAGCTTTTAAGGGAGGAGAGAAGAAACTTGTACAGAAATCTCCACTCTTCGTCGACCACGTAAACAGATAGATGCCAAGTGGCGACATCTACAAACCTGAAATATTTCAGGTATCGAGGTTTACAGTTCCAAACATTAAAAGGTCGTGGTTGTTTCACCATAATAATCCTATGACTCAAGGGGATATTTGTAGTTACGAACAAAATGTTGTCGCAAGAAAATCAAGGCTATCCTCTAAAATATTTCTCGCTTTTGTAACGCTACAAATCGGCATACGATGTTTTACCAGCGTTCCGGACTCTTACAACAACCATGGCTAACGAAAGTTTTCTGACTTTCTGTCCGTTTTATCCTCCGTAAACGTCACCCATTCCACCAGCCAATGGCGTTCTTGCACTGGAGGAGGAGCACGTGATGTCCCTCTTTCGTACAGCTAATGAATGGCTGTAGTCGTTGGTTCGGAAGGTCATCCTGGTCGCATGGCTCATGGGTCGCCGTCTATTAGTATTTGTGGACTAACAAGAATTCAAGCGATCAAGGTATAATCTAAAGCTTTACCAAGATCAATAACTAAGGCAACTTCTCGTAAGCACTAGGTAGTAAAGTTGTAATCCTCCCCGTACAAGTTAGTTAGCGTTTATTCTGTTGCTCTTACCAAGGAGGATTCTCTAGCAAATTAAAAATCATTTTACAAAAGAATCGCTTTGAGATAACGAATTATTTATCTGGACCTTACTCATCAAAGTATAAATGTTTATAAGGGCTTATTGGTTTATCAGTCGCACTTTTAACGAGACCCTAGATATCCGACCTTATGGCGTTACTAAAACATGTGATACTAGTAAATTCTGATGCACGCAGTCCCGTTCTGTTGCGGTTTATTTTTATTCCTTATTTCCTAACTTTGAAAAAAAAACATGAAAGGAAAATACGAGAAAATAACCTAAATTTTTCAAAATTTGTTGATCTTCCTGGAAAAATAAAAAATAATATATTGTATTTAATAGTTGTCTGTCTTAATTGTTCAACCCCGTTTTAAATTATGTGCTCTGTCTGCATTGGAAATTTGCCAGGAATTTTTAATAATTCATGAGGTGCAAATGTTTTTCTGATTTCAAGAAGGCATTTTAATTTTTTTTATACCTTGTTGTCCTAATTTTAATTGATGTAATGCTTTCTGCATTGATTGTATTTGTGTGATTTACTGTGCTGGTCATCAGCTCACCAAAACATAATCAGATGGATATAGCAAAGAAAAACAAAACAGCAGACGCATTTCTTTTGTTTTGAAGAAAAAAACACACGAACGGGACATTTCCAGGAGTAACGAAGCACGACTTCAGCTGAAATTTTTATCTTTATAAATTATTTTAGTTTTATGTTGACCTTAACAAAAATCTAAACTGCGTGGGGAAAATTTCTTCATTTACAGTTTGAATTTTCATAGATGGTATTTTGTGTCGAAATTACTCACTGTATTTCGAAAAAGCGTTTAGCAAAAGCTTTTTCTTTAATTTCAGTAATGGGCAATTACTGCAATGAAAAAAAAAAAAGACACTCCCGCCTATTTTGCAAAATCTGTTTCGAGAAAAAGTGCTGAAAAGACGAAACATTATTTTCTTATTCATGTGATTTCTGATACAAGAACTTTTCGTGTGGACATACACTGAAGAGCAATTGAATTAGAGACAACTGGCGTTATGCAAATGTGGCGCTGTGGGCGGCCCTGTAAACGGAAACGACATGACGTATGCAGCGATCCGACAATATAAGGAGTGATGCGACGGGAATCAGTAAGAGTCGGACGCAGTATGGGTAAGAAGAAGGATCTAAGCGCATTTGATCGTGGGCAAATTGTCGGGGCCTGACGAATGGGTCACTCCATCTCGGAAGTCGTGCAGGCACTGGGATTTTCACGAGCCACTGTGTCACGAGTGCACCGTGAGTACATCGAATCCGGTAAAACTATCCCTGCAAGGGCCAACTGCCGTGAACAACAGCGTGTGGATGAGCGGGATCATCGTTGGCTAGCTTGTATTGTAACAGCGGATAGACGGGCCACAGTGCAAGAAATCACTCGGCAATTTAACGCTGGTGCACAAAAACGTGTAAGCAACCACACCATCCAGAATCATCTCCTCGCTATGGGGTACAGAAGCCATCGTCCCACGAGGGAACCGCTGCTGACCGCACATCACAGGGTGCAAAGATTAGCATGGGCGCGGGAACATCGCCACTGGACCCTAGACATGTGGGAAAATATTGCCTGGACTGATGAGTCGAGATTCACGTTGGTACATGCGGATGGCAGGATACGAGTACGGCGCAAACCACATGAAGCGATGGATACTTCTTGCCAGCAAGGTACTCTTCAAGCTGGTGGGGGTGGTATTCTCGTATTTACGTGGACTGAAATGGGATCCCTGGTACGTGTGACATCGTCCCTCACAGGTCAACGTTACCAGGATATCCTGGACGACCATTTGCTCCCGTTTGTGTGTCTTCAACATCCCATTGGGGACCTCATCCTGTAACAAGACAATGCACCGTGCCATCGCTCCCGAATTGTATCCGAACGGTTGGATGAACACTCCACCGACGTGACCTCGCTTCATTGGCCAGCTAGGTCACCTGACCTCAATCCCATCGAGCACATCTGGGATGCCATCGAGAGAGATGTTCGAGGCTCTGACTCCCCTCCATCAAATCTTCGTGAACTGTGGGAGCTTGTTCAGGGGTTGTGGATTCGTATGGCTTCCCAACGCTTCCGGTGCCTTGTCGAGTCCATTCCGAGACGAATCGCCTCCGTCATCAGGGGGAAAGGTGGTGCTGCACGTTACTAGACAGGTATCTATAATTCAATTGCTCTTCAGTGTACTTAAAAGGCTTTGCCAATTTTAAGTCCGTAGATTGGTCTCCAGCCATTTTTATGACACATGACATTTCACGGCTAATTATGCTATACATACATATTGAAACTGCTCTTCCACGGGAGTATCAAGTTGCCCTGCACTCCTTTGGGAGATTTGCTTCTAACTCAAAATACTTTTTGCAATTGACGAGTTCATCAGACATATGGAAAAAATCTTGAAGCGCCCATTTTAAGTGATTTATATTCCATAGTTATCATATTTTGTCTCCGGAGTTTTCCAGTGTCTAACATTCGCTTAATCTGCCGCGTGATATATGCGTTTCTCCTAAGAGTGGGAACGTTGAAAAAATTTCACACTACGTGTTTAAAGAATCATTTTACTAAGATTTTGACCCTATCTCTTTTGGCAATGTTAGAGATACGAAATTAAAAGATTATTTATTGAATTTTCCTACAAGGTATTTTGAACATTCCATAAATATATTAATCACTCTTCAAACTTGAAGGGTCATTGATATATTTATTGAATCTTCATGACCCTTCAAACTTGAAGGCGTATTAATGTATTGCCTTTAAGTTTGAAGAGATGAAGTGGTGGTGGGCATGGAATTTTGTTCTCCAACAGGAGAGATATTCGAAACAAATCTATCCCAAATTTTCCAGGAAACAGGCAATGCTTCTGTTTTTATTCTTAAAAAATGGAAAGGTGAAAATCGAAAGTATTAACATTTGTTCGTTTTTTTTTTGACTGGGAAAGGATTTTGCGAAAGCTTCTCCCAAATTTCCAAGGAAAAGCAAAGGTTTCTGCTTTTTCTTGGAAACATGGGGAGGAGAATTTCGGAACCATGAAAATCATAGCATTCGTGAACCCGAGGATTCCTTTTCCATCTGCCCTGTTTGTAAGCTCGTTTAAGCTGGGACAACAGCTAAGTGTCTGAAACCTTGCAGTAACTTATGAAACCGGTAGATGGCACCACATCTCCACTGAAAGATCGGGCCTAAGTATGCTTTCGCGCATGTTAGCGTTTCAACTGACACTCTAATTATCTGAAGCTCTCGGAGGAATATTGCAATTTTATTATTATTATTTTTATTCAAACTTAATAAAATAGAATAATCACCCAATACAGAAAATGCAATTATGACAAAGTGAAAGTAATACATTAAATAATATCAAATAGCGAAATTTGCTGTTATTAATAATTTAACATGTGTTCCTTCAAAAGTCCGAATACAATAAAAACGAAAAATTAATAACAGGATTTTAATTTATTATTACAATAATGAAAATGTTTTATTATTATCATTATTGTTAACATTATTACATTTATTAATTTCTCAGTGGGGAAACTCGGAAAGTATAAGCAATAAAAAAGGAACCAGCATAATATGTATTAGTACTTATTTCTTGTTCCAAAAGAAACGAAAAAGGAAGATACACGTAAAACATTTCTTTTATAAGCCCCATACCAAAATAATTTGGAACTGTATGAGGCTTACCTAGTAGCCACGGCTGCTGCTGACACATGTGGGGTTCTCCTCTGAATGGCTCCATTAACATAAACCTATGAATCGTTAACAAAGAAGTTTCTTATGAATGATGGCTAGCATGGCATTCTAGGAATAAGATAAACAATTCCCTTATCTTGCGGATGATATAGAGAAACGAAGATTTCAGAGGGAAACGATATAGAGAAACAATGATTTCAGAGAAACGAAGTGTCTTTTGCAGTTCAAGTAAGACATCAGGATGTGTTCAATATGCCATATTCTATTGAATCTTCAACAAAACCTTACCGTGTATTGATCGCGAAATACAATAATTTCGAGCGTTTGGAATCGCAGATGAATCAGATCAAATTATTCTCAACGGTTCTTTTGGATGACGCCGATTTTACGTGTATGACATACAGATAGCATAAATATTTTTTAAATGCTTCTACCTCAGTCCAAGTTACCGTCTTATTTTCTGCTTCGCGTTAGCGAAATAACGCAAGAGTATATCACAAGGCATTATTCACCCTAACTAATACAAAGCAGCATGTATTACTACCGCTGATATGAAAATTAATCTCTACTAAACAAACGACTACCTATAGATATCCTGTTGTTTAATCACCTCCTTACTATTAACTAATCAAAGCGTCTTTGCCTGACTATACGCTTGTAATAAAACTCCTATCCTGAATATTGCGCAGGAATTGCGATAGACGAAAAAATGTTTCAGGCAAAAAAGTTTGATACATTTTTTTGTTATTTGTTAAGTCCAATGAAAACAATTTTTTCCTTTTAATTCCTCAAAATAAATTATTACATAAATAATTTCATTCACCAAATATAGAGATAGTATTTTACTCAATTCCACTGGAAATGAATTTTAAATTGTATCTAAAACAGAATGCAAATTTTTCACATGCGATGTTCTTTTAAATTATGTATTCAACAGACTGTGCTCCGCTCTCATTCAATTTTTTACTTTCTGGTCTCTATGAATCTCCAAATTGTAATTAAATAATAATTTAAAGTTTCTGAGACAGATACTGAAATTTTTCTCTTGGACGAAGCTTACGATTGACACTTATTTGGAGAAGCCGTTGTTCTCTGGCACAGAGTCCTCCCACCAGTGATAGAAACCAGCTGCAGAGAGAATCCGTAAACACTCCTTAGCTGATTAACGCACATAATCTCGCACTGTTGCTCCCACTCCGATCATGAACATACATATAGCTAATGAGGTTCATTCGGCTGGTGAGCTAAATTCGGTCACTCCCACACAAACCACAGCTCTCATCCACACCAGAAGTACACCCCCGATACACATCACTTTATAAATTGTGACTCATACTCCAGTACTCTGACACATTGTACTCATAACTATGGAATATATCCTTCCCCCAAATTGCTGAAAAATAATATTGATTGCCTCAGTAAGGAAGAAAATTTAATGAAATATAAAAATATAATATAACACGTAGCGCACAAAAACTTGACCTAATTAGAAACTAAGAATATCATTTAGAAACAGAAACTAAGAAACTTTTTTATAGAAACTAAGAATATATTTCCCTGAATCAGTATAACTTTTCTATGTAGGACAGCAAAATTCAGGAGTACAGCCCTTATATTTTTCTCGCAGCAAAGAAATTCTTTATTGAAAATTCTCATCTTTTTCATGTATTACTTGAAAACCGATAAGGCACTAGCTGTTTCCTCAGTAGCATTTCTTAAATGAACCGTTAATTTCAGCCGTAGCATCGAGATCATTGGGATCAAGCAAAAAAAAAAAAAGCAATAAAATGAGGTTAACATTACTTTGTAGCTTACTAAGAGTTGCACTGTTTTTAGAGAGCACAAGAAAATGATGTCATCTTTTAAACATCGATGCTCGAGCACCAGTGGCAATGTAAAAGAGTGTTTCGATAATTACACAAACGTTGCATTTTCCCAGAAAGCCTGACAAATCTTTCCCTATTGTTTAACAAACAAGCAAGCAAAAAAAAAAAAAAAAAAAATCCAGCCGAAAATATTGCAAATATTTTCTTAGAATATTTTCTGAAAAAAAATGCTTGCTTATGCAGCTGTTCCAGACCGTTCCCCTGTGGACATCACATTTCTGCATCTAATAGTTTGCTGAGAAAACTTTCCTTTTCGTAGGGAATCTTAAATTTTGTGAGCGAAACTTCAATCTTTTTTCCAAACCTTAATTGCTGCATGCAGGATAAATGCAAACACTATTGAATTCAAAATATAATTATTTCCATATTGTTGATCCTAAAAAACCGTGACTGAGAGGAGTCTGCTTTTTCAAGGGGGTTCGGTAGGTTAATATGGGCACAAAAAATTATTTTTGTATTATTGTATATTCCCATTGCATGAATCATTGGTTTTAATTTGACACCTCATTTGTACTTATCCTACTGATAGAACAAAAATTATGGCCATAAACGTGAGTACATGTCAGGCGGTTTTTCGTGCGTTACCTTCATTTTATACCAACGAGCGATAGCGAAAAATGAACAATATAATCATAATAACCATTTGCACCTGCCTGAAGCCATCATGAATAAAATAAAGCCCATATTTCAGGATCTGGCTAACCTCCACTGTTGAAAAATTGCCCGCATGGAAAAAATCAAAACCCCAACGAATCTGTGGATATGGTCTTTTTGGTCAAGAGAACCGAAAACTGCTTTTGTAGGGTTTCGTACTATGGTATTTGGAGTTATAACGAAGTAAATTTCTCCGTCATTTTCGGTCTCGCCGGGATTCGAACCCGAGGCCGCTTATTCCGGAACAAGTCGCTCTACCAACTGAGCTACGCAGACGTTTATTCTGATTCCTATCTGCCTTTATGTCGTGTGCGTCCTGCTGGCAGGTACGTCACATCTCCCCCCGAAAGAGGGCCGGGGGCATGGCCCACGGGTCAGCCGTGACCATGAATCGTTGCAGGCAGCCATCCACTGTAGAACGTGCACTTGAGAACTCCCAGTCAATCTGTTGTGTGGAATGCAACGTCACACACATTTATTTTTCGAAGCGCTGGAGAAGAGATTCTCTGATTTTTCCTATCTCGCGGTGTGGAAATAACATCACACCAATGTGAGATTTTGAACGGCCGGGTCATCCGGATAGTTCGGGCGCCATTATAACGAAGTAAATTTCTCCGTCATTTTCGGTCTACGCCGGGATTCGAACCCTAGGCCGCTTATTCCGGAACAAGTCGCTCTACCAACTGAGCTACGCAGACGTTTATTCTGATTCCTATCTGCCTTTATGTCGTGTGCGTCCTGCTGGCAGGTACGTCACAGAGTGTATGATGCCATCCTAAACTTTAACAAAGGGAATATATCTAGATGCATTGTTTTGCAACAGCTTGGGATCATTGTCAGCAAGAATACGGGATCAGTTCTGGCGGAGCTCGATAGTCTGCGGGTGAGAAAGGGTGAGCGTATGTTGTCCACACTCCATAAAAAAGCTATACAGCAGCGTGCAAGTGCCAAGAGGAAGCTTGAAGAGGCATTCCATAAAGAAGAGGGACCAGATGGAAATGCACTGAATCCACTGTTGTATGGTAAGCGTTTGCTCAATAAACTTCAATTGCATATTTCCGAGAATTGTATTTTTGAACATTAATGACCCGTTATCTCAGAACCTATAAAATATACTGCTTTGAAATTTGTACCACAGGGTTGTCTCTTGTATCTACAGACTTTAACACAATATTTTTGTAATGCGATGTTTTGGTATCCTTTTATACATTTTTATGTTTCATTTTTTACAACATTTTTAGTGGTTCCCGAAATAGAAATCATACAATGACAACTAAAATTAATTTAATTAAAGCCTTGCGTTAAAGTGTGTAGCAGTATGTAGCGAACAACCACTGAAAATTTCAGCCACTTCTTTCCAGTGGTTCCTGAGATAAAGGGTCTTCAATATGTTACAATTAACATGGCCGAGATACAACCTACTGAGCCCCCTAATGGATTTTTACAAGAGCACCATTTTGCGTACAATTTCAGGTTTAAAATGTTGACAGATTTCGCCCTTGGTTGTGTAAATTATTTTTCACGATGGCAGAATCCGACCTCAAGGTTTATCTTTACATCAACGAGCGTTAATAGTAAAAAATATTTTGCACATAATGCCGAAATTTTCATAATGCACAATTTTGACACAAGAGGGCGTAAGAGCATATGCTTGTTTGCAACTCATTCTCTGTCGCATCTACGCTTGTTAGACGAAAGGAAAAATATTTTTTGGTTCAGGCCGCTTACTAAGGAAAAGAAATGATACATATGTTCTACTTAAAAGAACAGAGTAGCGCTCCAGTGGAGCAGTGGTCTAAGAGCTGGCTTCTCACAGTTTGTCCAAGTGGCCTCAGGCACAATGCCCGGATGAAGCATTGGTGGTGCGCTTGCACCACGAAACTGCTGCCCCCTACCGAGCCAGCGACTCCAAAATAGAGACGGGAGACCGCTAATAAATAGCCCATTGAGTTGCTCACTGTTTTCGTTAAACCCCCAAACTATAAAAACAAAAATAGTTTTTCCGCTCGGGGTCGTAAATGTACAGTTTATATTTTTCGGTATCCTTTCTACAAGTCAAATTTGAAAAACTCTTTTAACAACTGATAGCACTCACTGCAGATAATATTTTGTGTATATTATCCTATTTTCCAAAATGCAACCTTTTTCTGCTAGATGAAGTCTTTATTTCTGCTTGCTGGTGTCTCTCTACTTCCAAAAATCCGATTGAACAAATTCTTTCTGCATTGTATATACTTTGCTAAAGTAAAGAGTACGGACATTATCCAATATTAAGCAATGAACATTTTCCCCGCTGGGTGTTACACGTAGAAACTCTTTTTAAGCTACGTCTGCTTCTAAATGCGATATTCGGAAATTTCCATCTGAGTTGCATAACTCTCAGGATGGAGTATATTTTGGGTATACATCTACTTTTTGATAATGCATAATCCTGCCCCTAGATGGCGTCAGCTATTATTTACATTTTCAGAGCATCTCCAGTTATGGAAATCCGACTGAAAAAGTCTGTTCGCGGTAGGGTTCCCTTGACTGTGAAAAACTTTGTGTGCCCAGTTTCTAATTCAAATAACGGACATTTTCTCGCCAGAGGGCTAAAGTTTGTAATGTGTTTTCCTTCATGTATTTGCTTCTAAATGTTCCATTTGAAAAACCCCTTTTGACTTGCATATCGAGAGCTGTTAGGAACATTTTACATTCATCTTGCGATTTTTCGTAACTCACGTTTCTGCCACCAGTGGGCGTCGAATATGTCTAGTTTAACCTTACCTAAATGCTGTTACTTCCCCGTTTGGTCTTCATTCTTACGCAGACCGTGTTCCTTTCCCATCTGGTTTTCGTTCTGAGCGGCTCAAATTTCCTGCTAAGTTTTGATAACATTGACAACGGGTCAAAGTATAAATAAAAACTACGTCTCAAGTCTAAAGCATGGAGAGTGTAAAGATTAAAAGGATTGTAGCGAGCGTGGTGATACGATCGTTAGAGGATTTATTGATTGTCATTGTGAACTTGATGATACGAAAGTTCGCAGATTTTATGTAAAAGCTGCAGTACAGAGTTTCTCGCTCTTATGAACCCCGGTCGTTTCCCATTTTTAAGTTACTCTATTATCTGTTTAACAAGTAATTTGGTTACGACATCAACCAACTTCAAAACATTAAACACCATAGACTATGAATAACACTACGCAGATTGTGTATTTAATAAATAATGCATATCTTTCTTGCTAGGGGGCCTAAACGTGTTTTGTTTTTTACTGCTACTCTCCCTTCCTAAAATCAGCTTAAAAACTTCTCATTGTGTCGGAGTGAATTCAAACTACGTGACCATTGAGGTCAGAATTGGAGTCATCTTTCTTTTTGTTAGGAACAATCACTCTTTTACTGAGAAAGTAATTATCAGCTTTCTGTTTACTAACAATTTTCATAGACAGAAACACACATATTGATGGCATGAGACCTACTGGTTTTCAAATGAAATCCAGCTACGTTGCAGCTGAAAAACACATAATACATGCGAGCGATAATATCCATTTATTTTCGCCAGATAGTGCCTTTTTTTATTCTACGTTAATTTTCTGTGTAACGGAATAAAGCAAAATTCCCAGCTGGAAATAATTTCATAGCCATATTTAGTTTTACAGCCTGTTGCTTTTCCTCAAATTATCGAATTTCAGCAATTTACAATGTGCTGTTTTAATTCAGTGTTCATGCTCTCCGTTCCATTTTTGCACATACAGTAAATGCTTTTCACGTTAAACTGAATCGTTTTTTCATTACATCCCCTAAACAGCGTAACGTTTTCGCTTATTGTTTTCTTTATATACTGTTTCACTTTGAATATTTACCCTAATGTAGAATTCAACAAAACAGACAGCGAATTTGAAATACTGAACACCATAGTGTTCGGGTTGGCATACTCCACAGAATGTCATCATATCTTATTTCCTAAGAAAGCTGAGAAATTACATGTATTTTCAAAATTGTGCTTTCAGATTGTATGAAAAATGTTACAGCGTGTAGTATACAAAAATACTGTCGTGTAAGAAAGTAAAAATGTGTTCTTGTCATTCGTACACAGCGAAAATGCTTCAAAACCCAAATATATATGAAGTAGGAATGATGAAAACGTAATGTATCTTAGATTTTTTCGAGTAAACATGAATATTGTTTTCACCTTTTGAGGCAGATCATCGGAAAGTGGTCTCAGTTTTATCATTTAAAGATAAAATAGCAATAGCTAAATATCAGGAATATAGTTACATGTGATTGAGAAAACGAATCTCCTTTATACACCAATAAGCCATTACATTATGACCACCCCCAGCCTCGAGAAATGAGCGCACCTGGAGACCGAACGGTGGTGCAGGTGAATTTCACAGAGCAGTATACATACAACCCGAGGACCGGCTTTCGGTTAGTGGAGTGTTCGGAGTCAGAATGGGAAAAACTGCTGATTTATCGGAGTTTGATAAAGGACAAATTGTGATGGCACGGCGACTCGGAACTACGATCTCGGTGTGGGTTGTTCACGTGCCGCTGTAGTGAGTACGCATCAAAAGTGGGTCACAGATGGCAAAACGACGAACCATCGTCCAGCCGTGTGTCTTCCGCAGGTCATTAATGAGTGGAGACTGCCGCGCATTGTTCACAGCAGCAGCAGTGCCACACTGCGACAAATCACATGCAGCTACAACATTGGTGATCAGGGCAACGTGTCACAGCACAGAGTTCCTTGCAGCCTTCCGCGCATGGGCCTCTGTGGCCGAAGACCCATACGGATCCCCGTGCTCACTGTACGTCATCGCCAACAACGCATGAAATGGGCTCAAGATAATCGAGACTGGACAGTGGATGATTGGAAGAAAGTTGTCTGGTCTGACGAAGCAAGATTCCTGGTGCATCACGTAGACGGTCGAGCGCGGATACGCGGATTACCAACGGAGGCTATGGCACCTGGATGCACTGTTTGGTGGAAAAAGGCCTGCGGCTGCGGTGTTATGCTGTGGGTGATGTTTTCTTTGGACACTTTAGGCCCCATTATCCCAATAGCACAATCCCTGACAGCTGTTAGGTATCTGAACATCGTTGCGGACCAAGTTCACCCATTCATGGCAACTGTGTTCCCTGCTGGGGATGGCCATTACCAACAGGATAATCACTGAAAAAATGGTCAACGAGTGGTTCGAGGAACATGCTGGTGATTTTCTGTTAATGCCCTGGCCACCAAATTCACCTGACATATACCCCAATCGAACATTTGTGGTTCGACTTGGAAATCACCACTTCACGCTAAATCACCCACCACTCCGAAATGTATGGGAACTCGAGGACCTGCTGTTGACATTTTGGTACCAGATACACCAGGATACCTATCGCCACCTCATCGAATCGCTGCCTTGCCGAGTGGCCGCTGTTTTGCGTGCTAAAGGGCGGTCGTCCTTCAGCTTATTAGGTAGGTGGTCATAATGTAATGGCTCATCGGTATATGTTTTGTTGATAGACCAAATGCATCGTTGGAATCCTTTAATTGATAGTCATTTGAGTCAAAACTCCTGCCTCGGCGGTACAAAAAACTTTTCCCAACAAGCCAACGAGATAGCTGATACAGAGCAGTATGCATTTGTAAGCATCAGTTCCCTACACTTCATTTCTATTCCATTCCCTGTTACGTTTTTCAGATGGGAGGCGTGTGTCAAGAGGACAAATTTGCAGCGATGCATTCTGTTGGTGTAGCTTAGTCGGTTAGAGCAACACACTCCAAGACGCGGATACGATTCCATCTCAGACAAATTCCTGTTTCCACTTCCCTCGGTTCCGCGTGTTTCGATGCCATCTATGTGGCTTATCTTAACGACACGGACAAGTTTGTGATTCACTGCTTAGGTGAAAATGAGATTTTCACAATTTCTTCCAAGATCTGCAGTGCAGACAGTTGAAGTGATTGTTTTTCTCCGTTTTCAAATTTTATTTCTTTCTTTCACCTTCTACCGCATAAACCTCTTTATACCAGAGCGTTGTCGCCCTGGAGACCCATTTCTGTGAATCATTGACCCATGCCAAAAATGATCACGGATTTATTGTAGAACAAGGTTGCAGAAATTCACAATTCCAGTATTTGCACCATGATTCACTCAGGAACTGAGATGCAGCTCTCTTGATTTCGTTAGTAGTACAAATTTCACCTTGGAAAAACGTAAGTTAACATTCTATACTGTTGTTGATATCGGGCACAATAAGTTTAGATGGTGACGTCACAATCAGAGATGAAAACGGGGGTCACGGGTCAGCGGGTCAACTGGTCGACAATTTATAGCGGGTCAAACGGGTCGGGTCAAAGTGTTCCTGATCCGATTTCGACCCGGTTTTATTTCCGTTTTATTTTTGAAAAGCAAAAAATGAAGTGTTTTCAAAGAAAATGCGCATTGTGGAATTTTCTGCTCGATACTGGTGCCCGCGGACTGAAAAATGATTTGTCATGCAATACGAAGGAAGAGTGTCCTCAGAAGGAAAAGCGTCCTTCCTTCTGAGGGACCACATTTTAGAAACTTTCAATTCATCACATACTTGTGAAAATCGGTGTTGCTGTGAAACATATTCTGAAGCTTGATATGTTATCAAGAAAACAGCAAAAACTGAAATTAAATATACAACAAGTTGCTGAATTCAAACATTTTGACTGTAGCGCCATCAAAATTAGGTGGAACAGTCTTAAAAATACTGCGGATGGACTTTTTGACTCTCGCAGATGTGTTTGAAAACTTGTGTAAATCAGGTTATGTCTTGTAAATGAAGGACGACAATTTCAATACTTCCTGTAAGTAAATGAGTAAATTATACGTTCCCATAACACATTTGTTTAACTTCCTTATAACCTACGATGCCCACTGCGGATAGACTTTTTGAACGCCCTATATCTATACAGGGTGATCAGAATCGACCGCACAATAAGCCTACCGGACGATTCCTGGTGGAGAAAGAAGCCGAAAACCGTTGTCCGATCGGACGTCGCATTCCAGAGATATACGCGCCGAAAGCTCCGCACGGGGATAACTGGTTTTCCAGTTATTTGAGAGTGACGCCCCACGGCCCGAGCTGACCATGTGACGGATTATCTTTTCATTTCGTCTTGATACGATTATGTTACCGAAGTGACAGCTGTTCATCCAGCTGATTGGGAGTGGCTACCTCACGGCGCGAGCCGACATGTACTCTATGATGTTTTCCCATTTTTATGATTTTCGTTGTTCTCTTGGCACGCAACTGTCTCAGTTGTAGGTTGCTGAGGTTGTGATTATGCACCAGCTCCGGATTTTAGTTCCTCGTTTTTCTTTCCTCTCTTCTCCATTTTATGTTTCCTTCTTTGTTTTTCCGAGCTGGTTAGCTAAACCTACCTGCACGTCTGCCATGTGCGGTGACCCGTAAGGTGGAAAAGGGGATGCTGGAGGTTGAGGTTTCTGGAGGCCGGGGTGTTGTTGTCGCCAGTTACCAACATTCCTCTTTGCCCCTTGCTTCACCCTAAATGGGCGCCTAGGAACAAACTCACTCCTAGTCAATGAGGCCTGTGGCCGAGTGGAGTTCAGACCTCTAACGGCTTGTCATTTCGCATGGCAGGGTGAGTCTGAAGATAATGTGGGCATGTCAAAGGGGTGTTACCAAGACACGGGAAAGTCGTGGTGCTCGCCGAGCGCATGTCTGCCCTATCAACTTACTATATCCGCCGCTCAACCTTAGAGCAGTGTCCTGCGTCCATTTGGGCTTGCGGACCTCCGGCTCTCACCTGTTGGGTTCGGTTGTGGGCAGGGAATTCGGCGGACGAATTTTTATTTTTCTCTATGGATGGAAATAATGTTTCCCAAGATCCTACAGTCAAACGACGTATTGAGGAAGGCTCATCCCCTTCGGGAAGAAAGCATGTCTCGGATTCTACGGATGCTCGTTTCTTCTTTGTGCACTCGTTGGACCCTTCAAAGCCTTTGAGTGTCAAAAGTCCATTTCGGATTAAAAAAGCACTTCAATCCATTACAAGCTCTCCAAAGAGCGTAAAGAAACTCTAGTCGGGAAATTTTCTTGTAGAGATGTCCACTGTGGCCTACAGTTCCACACTTCTTAACACCACCATGCTGCTTGAGACTCCGGTAAAAATAACACCACATTGATACCTAAATACATCTTGAGGTGTTATCTACTCATGGGACTTCATTGAATGTACAGAGGATGAACTTCTTGAAGAACTGAGGAGTCAACATGTTACGGGTATGAGGTGTATTGTTTTCAGGCGGAATGGGCAGTCCGTCCCATCCCGCAACATCATTTTAACATTTGACAGCCCTTCCCTGCCTACGTCCATCATGGCTGAGTGTCTCCACCTCGAGGTACGACCGTACATTCCTAACCCTTTGAGATGTTTTAGGTGTCAGTCGTACGGCCATTCTCAGCAGTCGTGCAGGAGCACTCCCAGTTGTGGACGCTGTGGTGCCACAGACTATCACTTACCAGACTGTGTGGCCAAGGCCGAGTTTTGTGTGAATTGCAAGGGTTCACACTCAGCATCAGCCAAAGATTGTCCCAAGTGGATGGAGGAGAAAGAAATGCCATGGCTGAAGACGGTGGAGAATATTTCCTATCCTGAGGACAGAAGGAAGGTGGTTCCTGTTTCATCTGCTCGGCGATCATATGCATCAGTAGTGGTTGCCAAGTCTACACTTGCCATTCAAACCGACAGTCAGATCCCATTAAATGTCCCTACAAGCTGGACGATATCATCGCAGCTGGGATGGAGGCACTCCAGTCTCAAGCTAGGGGTCTGAAAGCGGCACCCACCGCTTCGCCGAAGCGTACTAACTCCACCGCCAGCACGGGAACTCAGGCAACTTCTTCTGGCAAAAACACCAAAGCTAAGGAGAAGAAGAGCGTTTCTTCTCCAAAATTTCAGCCAAATCATCAACGCCGAGCGCATCCCGTTAAGACTCTTGGGACAAAGCATACTCCCATCTTGGCCCCTGGTCACACCCACCCACTTCTGGGGAACCACTCGTCAGTGGTGTGGGACGCTGACCTCGTTTGAGCAGTCAGAATAGTTAATATTATTTAATTTCTCATTTCACTTCTAACGATGATTTCAGTCCTTCAGTGGAACTGTCGAAGTTTTGGGACGAGTTTTGACGACATGAAACATATGCTTTCATTGTACTGTCCGGTGTGCCTTTGTCTACAGGATACAAAACTTAAACCATCAGACCTGCTTTCAGTTCGAGATCACAGTGCATTTTGGACAGATTACGTGTCAGGAGGTTATAACGAAGTAAATTTCTCCGTCATTTTTGGTCTACGCCGGGATTCGAACCCGAGGCCGCTTATTCCGGAACAAGTCGCTCTACCAACTGAGCTACGCAGACGATTACTCTGATTCCTATCTGCCTTTATGTCGGGTGCGTCCTGCTGGCAGGTACGTCACATCTCCCCCCCCCGAAAGAGGGCCGGGGGCATGGCCCACGGGTCAGCCGTGACCATGAATCGGTGCAGGCCGCCATCCACTGTAGAACGTGCACTTGAGAACTCCCAGGCAATCTGCTGTGTGGAATGCAACATCACACATTTTTATTTTTCGAAGTGCTGGAGAAGGAATTCTCTGATTTTTCCTGTCTCGCGGTGTGGAAATAACATCACACCAATGCGAGATTTTGAACGGCCGGGTCATCGGGATAGTTCGGGCGCCATTATAACGAAGTAAATTTCTCCGTCATTTTTGGTCTACGCCGGGAATCGAACCCGAGGCCGCTTGTTCCGGAATAAGCGGCCTCGGGTTCGAATCCCGGCGTAGACCAAAAATGACGGAGAAATTTACTTCGTTATAAGGTATAGCCTGTGAAGGAGTCGCTATTCTTGTCCCTCATATGGTTCGTTCCTGTCTCTTCCGTTGCGGCATCCACAACTGTGCAGGCCGTGGCGGTTCGTATTTATGTGCCTGTGCCTCTTACTGTCCGTAGTGTCTATCTGCCGCCGGATGAGGACGTCAGCATCTCTGTGCTGGAGAGCTTGGTTGATCAGCTGCCTTCACACTTTCTTCTACTGGGGGACTTTAATGCCCATCATCCTTTGTGGGGTAGGGTCAGCATCAACACGAGAGGCAGTCGAATCCAGTCCCTTTTGTCCTCGACCTCTTTGTGCCTTTTTAACACCGGTGCTGATACTTACTTCAACGAGCCCACACGATCTTTCAGTGCGATCGATCTGAGCTTGGGATCACCATCAATTATTGCTGATTGGTCGTAGACGGTGTGTAACGACCTCTACGGGAGCGACCATTTTCCAATTGTGCTCTCGCATTCTGTAAGTTTGCCATCTTCTGCCTCCCGCCCTCCTCGATGGAGGATGGATCGTGCCAGATGGGAGGTCTTCACATCGTCTGCAGTGATATCTTCTACCATGGTGACCCAAGAGTCAATCGACGCAGCTGTTTTCGATGTCACGAATTGTATTATTCAGGCGGCTGATCTTTCTAAACGAAAAACATTTACGACGCTCCCAAGAAATCCGAAGCCTTGGTGGACCCCTAAATGCGCAGCGGCTAGAAGAGCTCAACATAAGGCCTGGTCTACGTTTCGGCGTTATCCAACCGATGCCAATTTCGTTGCATTTTAACGAGCAAAATCCTATGCCCGGTTGGTGTGTCGACGTAGCAAGAGGGAGTCTTGGATGCAGTATGTTTCATCTCTCACTTCACGTGCTAGTTCGAAAAGTGTGTGGGACAAATTCGTAAGATCCAGGGTAACTACAGTTCTCACCAGATTTCCTTTCTCGAGAGAAACGGCTGCACATATGCTGAAGTCGATAGAACTGCGGATTTTTTGGGGGAGGCGTTTGCCTCTGTGTTGAGTGATGTGGCGTATCCTTCCTCATTTCAGAGGATTAAGTCACAAGCCGAAAGCCAGAACATCTCGTTTTCACCTTTTCACGACACCGACTATAACTCCCCCTTCAGCATGGTTGAACTCAGGGTGGCTCTGCATCGGTCCGGTGCGACATCTGTCGGTCCCGATGGTAACTTTTTTTTTTTTTGATTTGAGGTTTAACGACCACCGTGAGCAACTCAATGGGCTATAAGCAGTCGCCCCGATGGTATCCACTATGACATGCTCCGTCATCTCTCGCAGTCGTCTCTCGATAATCGTTTAGTCCTGTGCAATCGCATTTGGTTGCAGCACAGTTTCCCGCAATGTTGGCAAAATGCTTTTGTTCTGCCTTTCCCAAGCCTGGCAAGGATTCTAAGTCTCCCTCTAGTTAACGTCCCATTGCTTTCACTAGCTGTGTGTGTAAAGTACCGGAGCGGATCGTTATTTCGTGGTTACTTCATTTTTTAGAACAAAATCACGTACTTTCACCATCACAAAGCGGCTTTGGCCGTCATCGTTCACCTCAAGATCATGTCCTGCACCTTGAGACATCTGTGCGCGAGGCGTTCGTGCGTAGGCAGCACCTGGTTTCTGTTTTCTTTGATATTGAGAAAGCCTATGATCATGCTTGGCAGCACGGTATTATCCGTGACCTCCAAGCATGCGGGTTGTGCGGAAATCTCCAAACATTCATTGTAAATTTCCTTTTATTGAAAGGCAGTTGCAGTCTGAGATTAACCAGATTGTTAGAGCTGCACACAGCAATGGTTTCGTTCTTTCTTCCGACAAGACAGCGTGGGTCCATTTCTCCCGGAGGCGTTTCCTCCATCCGGACCCAGAGCTTCATTTAGAACGAACAGTCATACCAGTTTTGCGGGAGACCAAATTCCTTGGACTGACCGTCGACCGTGCGCTTCCGTTCCGTGCGCACATTCTGCGGCTCATGAAGGCCCTGTTCATTCTTAAAAACCTTTCACGAGTCTCGTGGGGTGCAGACAGGATGTTTTTGTTTCGCATTTACCATTCTCTAATACGGTCGAAACTGGATTATGTTTGTATCATGTATAGCTCTGCGTGTCGTTCCGTTCTCTTGTTTTTGGATACTATTCACCATCAAGCGTTACGTCTTTGTACGGAAGCATTTCGAACATCTCCGATTCCCAGCCTTTATACTGACGCGAACGAACCATCGCTTGAATTACGCCGTCTGCAGCTGTTTCTTCAATTTTATTTGAAACTTCTATCTCTTCAAGACCATCGTTTGTACGATGCAGTTTTTCATTCCCAGCATGCTCGTTTATTTGAGAACCGTCCCTCGTGCATTCCAACCTTCGGTCTTTGTATGGCGGCCATAGCTCGTGATGCAAGACTCGACTTGTCACTTGTTGAAGAGACCAGGGTCGTTGGGGATCCGCCGTAGCAGCCTTTTGAGGTCGTCATTGATCTCAACTTTACCTCCTTTGATAAGTCCTCAACCCTTGCTTCCGTGTACCAGCAATTCTTTGATGAGCACCGTTCCCTCAATTCTGAATACACTCCCATTTTCACTGATGACCCCAAGATGCATGGAGTCGTTGGATCCGCGGCTGTCTGTGTAGATGACGTCTCTGTAGCGCGGATCCCAGCTGAGGCCACGGTGTTTTCGACGGAGATGCATGCTGTGTATTTCGCCCTTCTCCATGTTCAGTCGAGTTTATCGTCACCGTGCTATGGTTTATAACGATTCCTTAAGTGTCTTGCAGTCTTTGTCATCTGCGGATTGCCGTGACCATCCTTTTCTCTTGGATGTGAGATGTTTGCTTCGTTGTTTGCTCGAGGCCGGTTTTCAGGTTCGTTTTGCTGGATTCCTGGGCATGTTGGAATCTCGGGTAACAAGTGTGCGGAGGCGGCTGATAGATCTGCTTCCTCTTTGGTCGTCACACCCTTTCCACAGTTTCACCGGGATTTCCACTTTCCTGTTCACGATCATATCAAGCGAACGTGGCAGGGTCTGTAGGACCAACTGGTGGAAAATAAACTGCATAGTATTAAACCTATTCTTGGAATCTGGAAATCCTCATATCGTCGGAACCGTAGGGAGGAAGTTGTGCTTGCGCGACTACGCATTGGGCATTGTCGTTTCACTCACCGTTTTTTGCTGTGTGGCGACACTGCGCCAATGTGTGAGACGTGCAATTGCCGACTCACTGTCACTCATCTTCTGTGTAGTTGTGTTCGTTTTGGCGATGTACGTTTCCACTTCTTTCATTTTCATTTGTTGACTGAGGACGCCGCTACGCTGCAGCGGCTTCTAGATGACCACTGCGATACTCTCACTGTCTTTTCATTTTTAAAACAAATTGACTTTTTTAAACGTATCTAGATGTTAGCCCTTCCATCATTCTCATTTTTCACTTTTACTGAATCAGCCAGATTTTGTTTGTTTGATTGTCTTGTGTCTGGCGCTCTTTGGCCACACATGGTCCTTACACCATAAAAATTCAACAACCAACCAATCAACTACGCGCTGAAAGCTCGTGACATCATATCCGGTAAGAATACAGACATTAGAAATAACTTGCAAACCCAATCACTTTGACAGAAAACATGTAATTTATTGATGTGTACCACTACAACACAAATGATAAAACACGTGGATTTGTGTCAGATTACAACATGTGTTCAAAATGACCACCTTGTAGAGCGGAACAAGTGGCAGTCCGCCGAGGAATAGACATCTGCATGCGTTGCAGCATAGCAGGGGTTACAGTTGTGAGGGCCGCGTATAAGGTGGCCACTAGGTCGTGCAGGCTGTTGACAGGCCGTCGATATACCAGTTCCTTTAGATGACCCCAGAGGAAGAAGTCCAGTGGGTTAAGATCCGGTGATCTAGCGGGCCATACGACAGGACCACCCCGGCCAAGCCATCGACTGGGATATTCCGTATCCAGCCACTGGCGAACATTTGCAGCGTAATGCGCCGGAGCTCCATCATGCTGGAACCATAAATTGCTGAGAACAGCCAATGGCACGTTTTCCAGTAAGTTCGGCAGAACATCACGTAAGAACACCATGTAGTTGCCAGCTGTGAAACGTTCGGGAAGAAGATATGGTCCCACTAGGATATCGCCTACAATGCCACACCAGATATTAACACCCCACAGGACCTGGTGAGCGTGTTCACGTGTTGCGTGCGGATTGTCTAATGCCCAAACATGGCTATTATGGGTTTTGCAGATACCCTGCACGTGTGAACCTTGCTTCATCAGTCCACAAGATCCGGTGGATGAAACTATTGTCGGCAGAATGTTGCTGTGGCAGCCACTCACAGCATGCCTCCTTTGAGGATAATCCTGTGGTAATAGGTCTTGCACCGGTGTGATGTGATATGGATGCACGTCTTCGTCGTGTAGAACGGCAAGTACGGTATTTTGGTGCACACCGAACTGTGGCGGGATCGCACGGCTGTTGGTCCTTGGCTCCTCCTCTCTGAACTCTAGTATGGGGTCCTCGTGGTATGGTGTTCTCACAGAGGGTCCAGCGCCACTGTCTACACTAGGACGTGGTGCTACATTGCCTGCGTCGCGCATTCGAGCGTGAAGCCGCCGTATGACCTGGGCGTCCGGGTGCCGTCATGCAGGGTATCGGACGCTGTAGGCCCTTGCTGCACGCAATGCCGAACCATGGCATTCCCCCAATAGGAGATACATGTCACAATACTCTCTCAAACTGTACGACATATCGCTACCCACACTGCTGTCAAATGTACCAGCGCAGTATGAGCTTACCTGCTACCGTCGCTAACCCTTTTTATTCGTACCTTCCGTATCGCGCAGGCGTACAACTGATGGTTTCACGCCACCACCTCCTTCGAATTTGCATACCCACCCCGTACCACATTTTTAACTGTTGATTGCCTTTTTTTCTTTTTTTTAATTGGAGGTTTAATGACCACCGTGAGCAACTCAGTGAGCTATAAGTAATTGCCCGTCCTGAATTTAGGACCACTGGTTCCGTAGGACAATCACAACATCTATGCTTCACCGGGATTCGAACCCGGACCCCTTTCGGACAAATGATCAGAAGCATCGCCTTAGACCACTGCGCCACCGGGGCGGCTTCATTGCCTTGAGATACGTGCGTCTGTATAACTATCCACGTTGCTCTTCAACAAGCATGTGCGTTACCGGTCACAAAACTTTCGGCGCGTATATTTCCAGAATACGACGTCCGATCGGACAACGGACAACGGTTTTCGGCTTCTTTCTCCACGAGGAACCGTCCGGTAGGTTTATTGTGCGGTTCATTCTGATCACCCTGTATATATTGTAGTTCAAAGCTGATTTGTCCGAGTCGGTTCCGGGTCAGTTATACATCCGGTTCGGGTCCAATTATGTGATGTTTGGATCAGGTTCGGGTCCGGGTCCAAAATTTTTGACCCGTTTCCAACTCTGGTCACAATGTGGGGTGCGAATTGAAAAATCTTTTTTTTTTTTTTTTTTGATTGGAGGTTTAACGACCACCGTGAGCAACTCAATGGGCTATAAGCTGTCGCCCGTCCCTAATTTAGGGTCACTGGTTCCAGGGAAGGGAGAGAGCCAGTGCCGTAAGACAAACACAACATCCATGCCAGACCGGGATTCGAACCCGGACCCCTTACGGACGAATGATCAGAGGCCAACGCCTTAGACCACTGCGCCACCGGGGCGGCGAATTGAAAAATCATCGATTTTTAAAGTGTTGATATCTCGGGACATACACTATCTACCAACAAGTAATTGGACACCTATGATAGCAAAGGAAAACGAAGATTATTCATCTTCAATAGTTGGTGGAGCATCCATGAGCAGCGATTACAGCTGCGACCCTCCGGGGTCGCAGCTGTAATCAACCAGGCGTTGTACGATGACTAGCGGTATTGTACGATGACTAGCGGTATTTTAATCAACCAGGCGTTGTACGATGACTAGCGGTATTTTCTTACACTCGGCTTGGAGAAGCCGAGTGGAAGAAAATACCGTAATCAACCAGGCGTTGTACGATGACTAGCGGTATTGTACGATGACTAGCGGTATTTTAATCAACCAGGCGTTGTACGATGACTAGCGGTATTTTCTTCCACTCGGCTTGGAGAAGACAGGTCAGTTCCTTCACCGATTTCGGACGTTGGGGGCACCCCTTAAGTCGACGCTCCAACTCGTCCCACAGGTGCTCGATAGGGTTAAGGTCCGGGCTCTGCGCAGGCTAGTCCATTCGATTAACCCCATTGTCACCATACCAAGCCATGGTGGACCTCGCAACATGTCAGGTGGCATTGTCATCCTGAAAGTAACATGGGTCCACCCCGTAAAACTGTCACAACGTAGGAAGCGCGTGGTCATCCAAAATGGTGCAGTAGGTCTCGGCGTTGAGTCTACCAGGAATTGCGACCAAGGGTCCAGTGCCATACCAGGAGAAACACCCCCATAGCATAATTCCACCGCCGCCGAACTTCACAGTTGGCACAATACATTCCGACAGGAGACGTTCTCCAGGCAGACGCCAAACTCAGACCCTCCCATCCGAACGGTAGAGGGTGAACCTTGATTCGTCACTCCAGGAACCTGTTTCCACTGTTCAACGGTCAACTTTCGACGTTCTTTGCACTACGTTAGCCGAGCAGCGCTATTGGACTTGGTGATCAAAGGCTTGTGGGCGGCAGCATGTCCATGATAACCGATAAGATGGGCTTCCTTACGGATGGTATTCATCGAAAGAACACTCCTGGATGCCTGTTGAAACTCCTCGCTGATGTGGCCCATCGATTTGGTGCGGTTCTTCCGAATTTCTCTGGCCAGCACTCGTCGGTCTCTAACTCCCAGTTTTGTAGGTCTGCCGGGTCGGGGCACATTCCGACAGTCACCTCTCATCTTCCACTTGCCAATCACGTAGGCCACTGTCGATTTTGGGTACTTCAACTCGCTGGATATGTCACGTATGGATCGGCTATTTCTGTGATACCCGATGATTACTCCTTTCTCGAAATCAGAGAGCTCCGAACTGCGTGGAATCTTGCATGCGCCTGGTTGCGTTGTTGTTTCCCACACGATATTTAACTGTGGCGGCCGTGACGTGTATCAGGATTGCACATATCGTCAATTGTAGGGGTGTCCAATTACTTGTTGGTAGATAGTGTATATGTCATATGGACAGCTTTCAATTAAACATTTCAGTTATTCACTTCAGTTACGTGTTCAGACTCTAGTCTCTCCCCACATTTTCTCAAATTTCGATGCATCGCCATCAATATTTTTGCGAAAGCCTGAAGTTTTGAAGACCTTAGTCGAAAATTAATGTAAGAAGATTTCTGAAGACCTCAGTCTTCTCTTATCCAGCCCTCGCTTTCCGAATATCCCATACACTATCTGATAAAAAGTATCCAATTGCAGGGGTGTCCAATTACTTGTTGGTAGATAGTGTATATGTCATATGGACAGCTTTCAATTAAACATTTCAGTTATTCACTTCAGTTACGTGTTCAGACTCTAGTCTCTCCCCACATTTTCTCAAATTTCGATGCATCGCCATCAATATTTTTGCGAAAGATTGAAGTTTTGAAGACCTTAGTCGAAAATTAATGTAAGAAGATTTCTGAAGACCTCAGTCTTCTCTTATCCAGCCCTCGCTTTCCGAATATCCCATACACTATCTGATAAAAAGTATCCAGGCAATTGCGTATCCAAGAAACTTCCTGTAATAGGAAGTTAATTAATATCCAGTTAATTAACCCTTTGCTGTTATCACAGCCACCACTGTACTAGGAAGGCTTTCTACTGCGAGAATCGCTTTCCATTCTTCCACAATTAGTCAGGTCAGTTACCAATGTGGGGCGGTTCGTCCTGGCTCTCAGACGGCGTTACAATTCATCAAAAAGGGTTTCATGGGGTTGATGTCGGGATCTATGCAGACCAGTCAAGTTCTACCACACCCACCACACACTTCAAGAACAACCTGTAAGCTGAAAACTGCTCTTATGGAGTAAAGGGAACATTTTCGTACTGAGCATTAATTCGGAGCATGAGGAATCGTTGGGATCGTTGTAAAGCTGTTAGAGATGACCATGCACCTTATTGATCACAAGCAGACTGCGAAACGCTAGAGTCTAAATAAGACATTTAGAAGTTTTCAACATTTATGCACATTGTTTGTATTTTAACACATTTTTGACGAGTTAAGTCATATGTCCGTACGAAGTTTATTAAATTATATAAAAAATTCAATGTAATTTTTGAATTAATTCTTTACTTACTTAGTTTATGCACACCCGTACAGTTCAAGCTACCTAATGTAGAAATAATTTTTCTATTCCGGCTAATTGTATAAGAATGGATGGACGGAAGCACGTACAGTACTGCGGGCAAAATTTTGCATAACTGTTTACTCCAAAGATTTTAAAAATTGAAAAAAAAATATTTGTGTACAAATCCCTTTTGTCAGAGGAAAGGAGTGTGCATCATAAATTGTTATTAAACTGTGAAAATTTGAATTGTGTATTGCCCAAATTTGATTTGCATATTACGTAGATTTGAATTGTACTGTATATTGTTCAAATTTGAATAATGCAAATTTGAATGCGTAATAAAATTTGAATAGTGCAAATCTGAATTTGTAATGAAACTTGAACAAGGAAAATTTGAATTTGTAATGAAAATTTGTGCAATGCACCATCTGGGTAACGCGACTCTTAAATCACCCTGCATTTCCATGTTTTCAATGAAAATGCCATATTGGAAAGAAAATTTACCATACTAATTCCTTTTCCTCGGTCATTGACTGATTAACAAATGTATGAATCCAGAACAGCATCCACTATGAAGAGAACAGTTGGCCTGCCCAGTTGGCGCAGTGGTCTAAGCTCTGGCTTATGACCATTCGTCCGAGATGGGTCTGAGTTCAAATGCCGGTGAGGCACGGATATTGTTTACGGCACTAGCTACCCTCTCCCTTCCCTGGCCATTGACTGGTTAACAAGTAACCCTAAATTAGGCACGAGCGACTGCCCATCGAATTGCTCACGGCGGTCGCGAAACCCCCAAACAAAAAAATAACAGTTGGCATGTTAGACGGAGAGCAATCAGTGCTTGAAGCATACATTTCAATTTCAAATTTAAATGCTTTTCTTTCAGCGTTATAACAAACAAAAAGGGCGAAAATCGCTAAGTATTTATATCTTCTTGTTTTCAGAAATCCAACAAATATATTTTTAACATAAATTATTTTATTTTGCTATGCATTTACATGAATTTCATGCTGTTTGAACAGTAGTTGCCTGAGTCACAGTTCTCCTCTTTGCACCACACTCACAACAATATTTAGCCCCGATTAATGGAAATTTGCTGTTGCACTGGTGACAGAAGGAGGCCATGGGAAGAGTTTCTGAGGGGCTTTCTCGACTAAGTGGCGGAAGTGATCCGTTGCTGCTGCTTCCACTTGAACTCACAGATGCGTCTAAGTCTCCACTCCAGCAGTATTTTCCTATCCAGGATCCAGGAAACTCACTGCTGGATACTTCTGGAAGAGTTGAGTCATCTAATAGCTTTTTATTCCAGCTAAAATGGGAAAAGAACGAACTACAGTTAATATCCAAAAGATGAACAAAGCAACATTATCAAATGAATAACTTCAGGTTGTACTCAAACAGTTTACCTTTTAGAACGGAGATTTATGTGTACTGGAGAAGAAAACTATACATTTCATATCCAGATGTGGAAGTTCACTTTTAATCGTGCTCATATCTTTTGGATAAGGGAAACTATTATAAACTGAAGAGCTTCAAATAATACACACAAAAGTGAAACTTGCGGACTTGAAAACATCTATAAACCAAAGTAAAATCAAGAACGATGACACTGAATTCTCGTGAGCACGTCTTTTAAATCTTTTCCTATACGAAAAAAGTTTTCAAAGAGATTTGTAGAAGACAAAATTCAGCAAAAAAGAGAGTGCATTTACTCCGCCAAGAGTGCAAATCTGCGCATAATTTAAAATGCGCAATATAAGCATTGTCATTCATAGTGTATTGAACCGGCTACAAAAAAAAAAAAGAAATAAAATATGAACCAGGTTTCTGCACAATCGGTAAAACATCCGCAAATAGCAATAGCTATTCGACTACTAGCAGCTAAAATGTGCGCAATGAAAAATCACAAACTGTGCACAAAGCATTTATCATAACGGAAAATATCTAAGGCAAAAAGGATTTTTAAGATCGGGTTCTTAAAAGCAAAGATACGGTTCCAAGTACGCATACGGAACCTCGCTGGCTTATGACCATTCTTCCGAGATGGGTCCGGGTTTGAATCCCGGTGAGGCATGGATGCTGTGTTCGTCTTACGGTACTGGCTCTGTTCCTTCGCTGGAACCAGTGGCCCTAAATTAGGCACGGGTGACTGCTTATAGCCCATTGAGTTGCTCACGGTAGTCGTTCAAACCCCCAATTAAAAAAAGTATGGTACATGTACAAATGAACACTTACACCACCTAGTGGCAAAACTGGGGGATACGAAAATTGGCAAATACATGAGAAATATTCCTAGCTGATAACGATATAAGTAGCAAAAATAATCTTTTAAATCGGACTTTTAGGTGAGGAGATATAATCATTAGGAAGATATATACATCAACACCTTCTACTTTCGGCCGCTAGCGGATCAAATGTGTATTACGGATAATCACAAATTGTACACAACACATTTCTCATAACGAAAGATATCTAAGGCAAAGGGTATTTTTCAAATCGGACTTTTAAGAGAAGAGATACTATGATTAGGAAGACAGATACGCAGTCGAATCACATTATTGTGACCACCTCCTACTTTTGACGTCAACAGCGGTTGGCCAATTAAAGAAGAAGGCACGTGTCGTGAGCTGGCTTGGATGGTATATAAGGTATGCTGTAGGCATTCTTAAAACATATCACTCGTTGTTGTGATGGATAAAAAGAGCGATTTAGCAGATCTGTAAAAAGGGATGATTATCGGCTTTCGGGCCAAGGGTAGCAGTATTTCCGAAACAGCGCAGTTTGTGAACTGTTCGCGTGCTGCTGTGGTTAAAGTGTACCGTGATTGGAGAAATGGCACCATTGCGAATAAGCGACGTGGAAAATGCGGAGCACCACGTGCCACTGATGTGAGAGGTGAACGTCGGCTGTGAAGGTGCGTGAGGGCCGATTGACCCGCTAGAGTGGAGCAACTCACAGGCCGAATGAACCAGGGGCTACCGGAAGTGGGTCTAAAACGACAGTTCGGCAAACCCTGATGCGTATGGGGCTCCGATGCAGACGGATGATCACTGCATCTATGCTAACGAAGTGCATCGGCAGAAAAGGCTTACATTTGCACGGAAGCATCGGAATTGGACCTCCGCTGATTGGCAAAGGATTGCCTTTTCCAATGAGTCGCGTTTTCTGCTTCATCGAACGGATGGACGTTGGCGTATAAGGCGTGAAACATCAGAGAACAAACACTCTTCAACCATTGCTGGAAGAACACAATCTGGTGGGGACATCGTTATGGTCTGGGGAATGTTTTCGTGGCATTCCCTGGGTCTACTCATACCTATGGAAGGCACTATGGACCGAATTCGTTATGAATCCATCCTTGCAGAGCATGTACATTAACACAAGATGACTGTCTTCCCTGGAGCGGATGGGATCTTCCAGCATGACAATGAGACGTGTCACTCTGCTAGAAATGTCCGAGAGTGGTTGGAGGAGCACGAAGAAGACTTCAAAGTACTTCCCTGGCCCCCTAATTCCCCAGACTTAAACCCAATTGTGCATCTGTGGGACCACCTCGATCGTGTTGTTCGCTCTATGGATCCTCCACCACGCACCCTCCGGCAGCTGTCAGATGCACTGCAGTCAGCATGGCTCCACATACCTGTGAACACCTTCTAGCACCTTATTGAGTCCCTCAAAGCCCGTCAAGCTGCTCTCCGCGCTGCACACGGCGGTTACTCTGGATATTAGCTGGTGGTCACAATAATGTGACTCGACCTTGTATATCAACACCCTTTACTTCCGTCCACTAGCGGCTGAAATGTTTTCTACGAAAAATCACAAATTGTGCCCAAAACATTTCTCATAACGGAAGATATCCAAGGCAAACAGGATGTTTCAAATCGGGTTCTTAGACACGATTTCAAGTATGATAAAAAATAAGTGATCACCAGTACAACTAGTGGCAAAACTCTGTGGCACGAAAATTGATAAATATATGGGAAATATTCTTATTTACAAACGATAATAGTAGCAAAAGGAAATTTATAAATAGGAATTTCAAAATCTCAGACATCATATTTACAGTGATTTGCATTAACGCCCCGTAGCGAGAAAACTAAACATTCTCTTGAGAAACGAAGGTAAGCATAAATGTTTTCCGCAGTGAGTGGAGTCTGACTGAGAGTTAGATTTTTAGAAGCAAAGATAGAATTGAAACCATATTAAAAACAGAAATATGTACTTACGCCCTCTAGTGACATAGCATTTTATCATAAAATATTGTAAAATGCATGCAAAATATTCGTCGTAGTGACCTCTATCGAACGCAAATTTTTTGAATGCGATTTTTCGAAGCAGAAATGTCGGGAAAAATCTCTGCATTTTTATGCCGACTGATGGCTCCACAGACCCCTGAAAAAAAAAAAAAAAACCCAGCTCCGATGACTTCTGATAGAACAATGAATACAATATATATGTCATCATTAAGTATTATCAATCCCCTGTTGAATGAAGATCTTCCCGAGTCTCTTCCACAACTTTCTATACCTTTGTCTCTTCCAAATCACTCCAACATGCTCCCGAATTCGATTCACTCATCTCCCACGTTGTCTTCAGGGTCTCTTCCTGTCTCTTGGCATCCACTCTAGTATTTCAATTGTCAATCGGTAGGCAGTTCTTCTAGTAATATGCTCAGCCTATTACCTCTTAAGGGGTCTACATTTTGATCATGATGTCATCAACTTTTGTCATTTCCCTAATCCATATATTCCTTTTCCTGTCTTTCCTGGTTATACCAGATATGCATCTCCCAATACTTCTTTGTCTTCCTTGCAGCCTCTGATCATATTTCTTAGTTAAGGTCCATGTCTCTGACTCATAAGTAAGAACTGGAAGGATGCAACGATTAAACGCTTTGTTTTTAAGACATAATGGTAAATTGCTCTTGAAAATTGCACTGTTTCATCCAAATGTTTCCCAACCAAGTTTTGTATGCCTACTTATTTCTTCTATGTGGCCCTCGCTTGATATCTATCGTCCAAGGTAAATGTAGGCATCGGTTACTTTTAGATTTTCCCCATCAATTTCTAATTTTTCAGTTTTTGTAAAAGCATTATATACCGAAATAGTGGAGATAAAAATGAATTTACAGAACACAAAAAATAAAGCATGTATGTATATGAATATTGAATTCAAACAAAGTACCTGTGTGACGAAGAACTGCTACTCCCCGATACAGAAAGATTTGAGTCACTTGTCGATGATCTACATAAATGTAAAAGAACAATATATCATTTATTGATCTAACAAATAAGAACTAAGAAATGAATTTGGAGAATATTGCTACATTTTCCCTCTTTAATTACAGTGCATGTTAATATATGTCATAACCCCAAATAGTATATCAAGTGTGCTACAATATGTTAGCAACAGAAATCGTAAGGAAGTTTAATTTCATAAGAATAAAATCGCCTGCAAACCAACTAAAACAAGAAAGATGACACCGAATTTTCGGGTGTAATAAGCACGTCTTTTGAATCCGTTCTGACGCAAATTAAATTTATCAAAGCTATTCAAAGTCAATGGAACCGGTATGGAAAACAATGCTATCCGACGGAAGAAAGAAGTTTTTCAATCGGGTTTTTAATCCCTCAGATATTGCTGTGAACGGAATCGTGAGCTTACACCCTCTGGTTGCAGATTTGTGCCTTAAGAAAAACATGAATTTATATGAGAAACATTTAGTACCTGAAACGCTCTCCGGACTATTAGAAACAGAGATATCGACAAAAATAAGATGTGACTTTACGTCCCCTGGTGGGAAAACCATGCATTATTTTAGGAAGAAAGTATTCTCGAAAGGTTTTTCCGTATGAGCGGTATCGGTCCAAGAAAAAAAAATTTAGTCGAGTTGAGACCAGATTTTGCCACAAATGCATCAGAAGCAGAAATTAACACTTATGCCCCCTGGTGGCCAAACCATTCTTTACCAAACATTAGAAATTATGTGAAAAATATTTTCCATCAGGTCATGTATGCGATATAAGAAGAAGTTTTCAAATCAGAGTTTTAGAAGCAGAAATAACGCAGACAACGTAATTTACCTGTGTGTCCCCTAGCGGAAAGTCTATGATTTACTTGAAAATTTTGAATTTATAGGAAAAAACATTTGGCATCGGAAACACTATTCAACAAAGAAGGTTTTCAAATCGGACTCCTAGAAGTAAAGATATTGACAAAAATAAGATATACATCTACGCTCCCTGGCGTAGAAACCATTCATTATTTCGAGAAGAAAATGTTCCTAAAAGGTTTGTCGACATGAGTAGTATCGGTCAACAAACGAGTTTTTTTGCAATCGAGATTTTAGAAGCTCATATTTTGCTGCAAATACATCAGAAGCGGAAATTAAGACTTACGCCCCTGGTGGCCAAACTATTTTTTACAAAAATTAGAAATTAGGTGCAAAGGATTTCCCATCAGGAGCTGTATCCGGTGCAGAAGGAATTTTACAAAACGGAGATTTAGAAGCAGAGATATAGGGGGAAAAGCAATTTATCTTTACGCCACCCTAGCGGAAAGTCTTTGAATTACTTGAAAATTTCGAAATTATATGAAAAACATGTCACACTGAAAACACTATTCAACAAAGAAGGATTTTTTCAAATCGGACTGCTAGAAGTAGAGATATTGACAAAAATTAAAAAATACATCTACGCCCCTGGCGGAGAAACTGTGAAATATTTTAAGAAGAAAATATTCCGAAAAGGTTTATCGATGTGAGTGGCATCTGTCCACGAAAGAATGTTTTCAATCGATATCATAGAAGCTCAGATTTTATAGCAAATACATCAGAAGCAAAAAGTAACACTTACGCCCCCTGGTGGCTAAAGTATTCTTTACCAAAAATTAGAAATTACATGCAAAATAGTTTCCATCGGGAGGTGTATGCGCTGAAGAAAATTATTTTCAAATCGGAGTTTTACAAGAAGAGTTATCGGGAAAAATGTAATTTATTTTTACGAACCCTAGCGGAAAATTAATGCGTAATTTGAAAAAGTAACTATATCTAAAATACTCTTCGACATAAATGGAATCGAAAGATAAAATAATTTTTTCAATCGGATGTTTGGAAGCAAATATGTGGAATAAAACGTATTTTTGAATTCGACATCATCTGCATTTACGCCCTCTAGCGGCGAAATTGTACATCGTAAAAAAAAAAACGAAATAAAGGATCATCATACGCATATTTCAAGCTTCCCAATGCAAAAAGAATTTTTTAAATCGGACTAATAGTTGCAGAGATATCGTGCGTACAGACGGACGGACGGACTGACAAACCGGTAACATAAGCAGGATATTTTTTTACAAAAGACGTGCTAAAAATGCGGAAACAAGTTCGTAGTTCACAAACAAAGGTTCCAAAATCAAATCGTGGGATAAACCATGGATGCGCTATTAGAATAAACAAATATTTGCTGCTTGTATAAAGTACATGGAAGACAAGTTTTTGATGCCTAAGGGACAATTAGGCTCAGAAAAATTTGTTGAGAAATGAAAAATCAGGTGTACGCTGATTCCTAGTAAAGATGTGTTGATACTCCGTTCAACACTTATCGATCTATATCGCCAGAATGGAATCACTATAGATTGTCCATGGTAATCTATAGCAATTCTTTTTTGACTTACGGATGTACGCCCGTATCTCTTGCGGGCTACGGTCCTTCTTTGCAACGATGTCTTTTGGTAATAAAAACTAGCAGCGGAGGACATCTAGTGAAATACTTAGAAAACGGGTAAGAAAAATGTGGGATAGAGGAAATGAAATGGATGTTTAGAGTTTTTCTGGCCAACCATGTCTTTACTGAATGGCTGCATGCTTCCTATGCTATCATTCTGTTAAAAGTAAAAAGAAGTTACCACACATAAGGCCGACTAAAATATATTTCCTCTTCTTCATAATATTGCATAGGAAAACCCTTATTAAATTACAGCCCCTAGGTGTTCGTTATTTCTATCTGGCTGCGTAGGTGCCAGATCTTTGTAGCAATTCATGTTTTGGTCTGTCAGAATGGTCATGGAGATAATTCACTCCAAATAATTCATGACACAGATTTCAAATTCAAATTCATTTTGATTTCAAATTTCAAATTCATTCAGAACCGCATCTGCGGTTCTGTATAACCTCTGTGTCAATGATTTGATAGAAGTTGAAACAGCACATAATTTAAATTATGGAACCTAGATCAGCAAACGCTGGCGATGGGTTTGTGATAAAAACGAAAGTCTAAGGAAAAATCTGACGTTGGAGCAAAAGATTAATATTATTTTAAGGTGTGAATACCAGTTAAAGCGTGATGATAATGCACAAGATTTATTCATGCCACCAACAAATGAGATCTGAATGCGAAAAACAGCGACATCAACAAGCGTTGAATTGAATGCATTACCATAGTTACAGTAAAAACATAACCAAAACAAGAGGAATGCTATCGAAAGACAGGGAAAATTTTTAGCCATTTAGATTGAGAATCAAAATCAAAGACGTTTGCCAATTACACCGCACAGCACGTAAAATGTTACACCAAGAAGTTTTTGTTGGCGCGCCATGCATATTGGTGGGTATGCATTGATAGTTAAGTTATGTAAATTATTGAAGTTGCGAACCAATTTCGCCACCGAGCTCACTCTCATGTAGTTGTCCACACACCTGGGCGTGTGGACAACTACATGAGAGTGATCTCGGTGGCGAAAGCACGCATAAGAAGTGAGAAGATATGAGTGACGTCATCGGGAATTCCATCATCACACAGACACCTCTACCAGATGTAAACCATTCGGCTGCCGCCCCGGTGGCCTCTGATCATTCGTCCGAAAGTTGTCCGGGTTTAAATCCCGGTGAGGCATGGATGTTGTGCTTGTCTTACGGCACTGTTTATCTCCCTTCCTTGAAACCAGTGGCCCTAAATTAGGGGCAGGCGACTGCTTATAGCCTATAGCCCATTGAGTTGCTCACGGTGGTCGTTAAACCTTCAATCCAAGAAAAACAAAACAAAACATTCGGCTACATACTACTGCTTGGTTCCTGTGTCGCATCGCGGCGAAAACGTATCGGGAAGCAAGAACAGTCAGTCAAATGTAGCAACAGTGCTTGGAGAACAGTAACGTGCGTTACCGTAGTGTGACTGGTGCACGTAGGCGGACTCCGAACTCCTCGATCGCCGAATTCGACAAAAAGTTGTAGAAGTCCCATAATCCACAGAGAACGACATTCGACGAGGTGTACAGGCATCTATGAACATATCCGTATCAACATGGACTGTGAATCGCATATTAGCTGAGGCAAGTTTGCGCTTTCGCCAGCCAATACGACGACTAACTGCCACTCACCGCAACACATCGTCGCACAAGGTTGCAATGGTGCCATACCAGACATGCGTGGTGGAAAGAATGGAACCATGTCCTATTCAGTGACGAGTCTCGCTTGTGCTTTAGCACTGACGATAGTCGATTGAGAGCCTGACGACGATGTTGCCACAAGGCTGATCGTGAGGCCATCCGAGATCTTCATACGGGTCTTTTAAGTCTGGTGTATCCAAGGAATATCCTGAAATCCTAAAGGCGTAATAAGAGGAGAAATAATTCCTTCGCAATTAGTCATTAAAGTGAATGAAACAGGTGCTTTTCGGAAATGAATGCCCCATCGAACATTTATTGACAGAGAAGGAAGACCAGACCAGATTTTTAAAACAGCCAAAAACAGGTTCTTTGTTTTGGATGTAAGGAACTCAACAGAACATTGAAAACTTAAACCACTATTTTCTAACGGTGCAGTAACAAAAAAGGCACACAAAAAAGAAAGATTATTTGCAATATGGTGTTCAAGTGAAAAAGCTTGGGGGAAGAAAAATATTTTAAAATAGTGGTTTGCACAACAATTCTGCTCAGGCGTTAAACGATATTTTGAGATGAATGATCTATCGACAAAAGTCAGCTACTCATAACATACGTTCCTGTACTTCTAATCAATCTTAAAAGTTTGGCGAAAAATATAATCATTGAAACTGTGTTTCTTCCATTGAACATAACATCGATATGGTGGCCCATGGACGAGAGACATCACTTGTTTACGTAGGAGAAATTGCGCACAGCTGTAAGTGCGCGATTAACTATGGTCACCCCATATATCAATTCCATAAGCCAAATGTTATAATACAGAATTGTTGAAAAACTCTAGACAAAGGTACCTCAAATGAAACTGTTTTAATTTTGTATAAGTTTTCAAGTCCTCATTGGTTATACAACAAAAAAGGTGAAGCGTTTTACTATACATTGTCGGATTTTTCATTATGTCATCACCATCACTATACGAACTTCCTCTGCTTAACTAGTTTTCACGACTGCCGACAATTATTTAAAGGCTGAAATTTTAAGGGAAACCAATAACTTCAAATTGTTTTTGATCCATGGCATTGTACATACGAGGGAGGATCGAAAAGTAACGCACGGCATTTTTTCTCTTTGCAGGTTGCAGTTAGGCAGACAACGAGTTTGAATATCACGCTACAGATCGGTTTGGCTGGATCAGGTGTCATCGTGGTGGAAGACAGTGTGAACGATGGCACAAAGATGTCGCGTTTGTTAGCATCGTCTATGAATGAAGAGCAAAGCGGTGTAGTCAGATTTTTGTGGGCTAAACGGAAAACTCCGAAGGAAATTCACAAAGAAGTGGGCGAAGTGTAGGATGGTGATTGCCTAGACCATAGCAATATCTCCAAATGGTGCAGTTTCTTTGCAGAGGGAAGTGACAACCTTACCGATTCGCCACGTCCCGGTCGACCTGTAACCGCGTCGTCACCTGCCACTGTGAGAGGCATTGAACAGGCAATTCTGAGTGACCGGTGGATCCATCTGCTCACATTAGCACAGAAGTTCAACATTTCGTACGGTATAGTGTACGATATTGTGCATGACAAATTTCAATTTCGTTAGGTAAGGTCAGCGCGAGATGGGTGCCCAAGAACTTGACAAACGTCCAGAAAGGATAGAGAATTGTGTCATCCTTGGACCACTTGATGCGTTACGCAAACGGACATGAATATTTTGCAGGTGTAGTGACGGAGGATGAATTCTGGGCGTACCACTACACTCCCGAAACAAAGAAAGCAATTATGGTGTGGAAATATTCCAAATCCCCGTCACCGAAAAAAACAAAATCAGAGTGACCCAATCTGCACAAAAAGTCCTCACGACGGTGTTCTGGAACGTCCATGGCGTTCTCCCGGTGGAGTGGAGGTTCATACAAACGGGGACTAGGAATGATAAAACCTACGCTAACACATTTACAAAGTTGCGTCATGCCCTTCGTGATAACAGACCCAACAGAGATGCTGCATATGTCAGACTGCTTCATTACAAGCTTGCCCACTTGTTGCACAACACGTTCGTGACAAAATTGCGCAATTTGGCTGGGAGGTGCTCCAGCACCCATCGCACAGTATGGGCTTGGCTCCTTCGCACTTTCATCTGTTTGGTCCCTTGAAACAATTCCTGGGCAGCCAACGCTTCGATTCGGCTGACGAAGTCAAATCGGTTGTCCGCAGGTGGCTATACGCCCAGAAAACGGATCTTTATGAACAAGGTATACTGAAACTGGTGCCACGCTGGGATAACTCCTTGCTAATGCAATATGTTTCTATACACATATTGGTTCCAGGCCAGGAGAGGTTCCCATCGTTGCGAACGATTAGTCAAGGAGACTAACATGACCAAATAAGCGCTGGAATTTTCTCTTTAGTGAAACAAATATATACGTATATCTAAAACAGAATTTGAAATCTCGCTACTTTAACAAGATATTACATTTGATAAAGCACCTGAATTTGAGGTCTTTCTTAAGATACAGTGGTTTTGTTTAGTTTTATGAGCAACTGGATTTTAGATTTTACATGAAGCAAATCTCTCGGAAAATGTATTGCAAAGTACTCATTTTAAATTCACGTTCGCTTACCTTGAATGAATAGTGTCATTAGAGCTTCGATTATTCTGATAACCACCCATACATCTTACACCGGGCACTGTTTTCGGACCCTTGGTGTCTGTTATTCTGCTGGAGCTAAGTAACTCTCTCAGTTGCTCCGAGCTGAAGGATTCCTCGAAATCTATACCCCTGAAATATATACACTGCATTATTTATCAGTCATTTACTTTGACACTAAGTACAAAGAGAAGCAAATTTAACTTGAACAATATTACACATTTCAGCAAATTAATGAAGTCGAGTTGAAGGATTTTCAAGTGATTACTCTAGAAATGAATGAACTGTATCACTTGTCCATCACCATTGGCATGGCTTAGTTGGCTAATTATCAGCCTCATGTCTGTGTGGTAGGCGGTTATTGAGAGTTCTAATCCTGTTGTCGACCATCGAATCCGTGGTTTTGTGAACATATGTAACGCAAATACGTGGATGGATTCCCGAATATCGGCTCTGGACACATGGCAGGTTTTCGGCGGTTGTCCATGGGAATTGTGTGCTTCCTCCAGCATTGGACCAGCCACACAAGTTGGTGCATTTCCGGATTAGAAGTATCACATGTGGAAAAGCCAGGACTCTACATGGGCTGTTGCACTACGGTTAACAAAATGAAGAAATTTCCCTTCATTTTGGTTGAATATGAAAAGACAAGTAGGTCCAATGTTGAGGAAAAATTATGACAGTCAGATGGTTTTCCCTCTGCTCTGAACAGAATGATTTACGAAATCTATCTCCACGTAAAATATGAAACGTCTTATTTCTGCGTCATTTACATGAACTGTAGATGGAAAGAACGAAGCAGCACGATAGATATGGGCAAAGATTGCAATCAGTGGATTAAGAGAAAATTTGCATGCACTGGCTTCTTCATTTTTCCAAAGTAGTGTAATGATTTTGGCAATGCTACATAAAAATAACATAAAAAAAAACAAGAGCAGATATCGTGGCATAAAACACGCAATAATATACTATCATATCTTCTCCTGAAGTAGTTTCGCAGTTAGATGGCGTAGCAGAAGCGCACCTTATGTCATTGAGTGTTATAACGTAAATGTCTTTTCGTACTGCTACGTTATTTTAAAACATCAACATACGATGAAATAGTTCCTAAATTAAACTTTAACGGCCAGACGAAACATTTAAAAACAGAAGTCAAACTTACGGAAACGATGCCTTATTTCTCCAGCACAGATATAGCACTTCACATAACAAATCGGTATCAACACTCCACATTCCACATTAAACGCTCCACACACCACAAGCAACTGTTGTATCGTAGTTTATATCTCTGGTTCTTATCTCATAACAGGAATACGTCACGTTCATTCAACCTCAATTATGTTGCCAACAGTATCCGTTTGAGAGCAAAGATATCACGTTAAGTGTGAAGTATACCTGAGAACAAACTCAAGATTTGCATAGGGAAAGAAACTAAAAAGGAAAGCTAATTTAGAATATACGTCACAGTGTACTGGGATGATTCACAAGTCGATGAGTTTTCCTATATGCAAAGTTTGTAAGTTGTACGTTACCTCATTGAACTCAGCATGTAAAAACAAGGGAAAGTATTATAAAATCCACGGAGCCTGTCCGTGGCGATTACATGTGCCTCATTAGGGGTGTCACATGTTCGACACGTTTTACACTGAAGAAGTTAAAGTACAGGTCGGACTTGATTATAGCGAGCATGACGGAACCAGTACTTTTGCTCATTAAATTCTCATGTGCGTCCTGCAGAGGGCAGGCACGTCACGATAAAAAAGCCCTATCAACACGCACTTCCAACTGCTAAATCATTATCCCAAAAAGACATGATACGAAGACGTTATCTCAATTCCATTCAACAAATAATTAACTCAGTTCTGCTCATAACAAGTAGTTAACGTCTCCAAGTTACTCCTTTACAAATCATTAAAATCGTAATGCGCTCTTAACTCTGCGCTTTATTTGCCCTTCTAATATCATTATATTGACATTTGACTCACTACAAATGACGCCAACTAAGAAAATTTGTTGGAGAAAATAACATAGCGTTAAGTCAGAGAAACGTTTAACGAAAACCAAATTTACATAAGAAGAGAGAAACTCAAAATGAAGGTTATATTAAAGGTATACACATCACACTTCTCATGACTCCCTTGTCCATGTTTTGTACATGGAACACAGAATTTGTCAGCAAAATTTCAATCCGGATGTTCGTAAGTACTCTGATGATGAGATGTGCTGAGCAATTGTCTATAAGAAGCAGGATTTTGTGCTTCTTTTTCCAGAGTTTCGGTTCTTATTTTGAAATGAGAGTTGCAAAAATGTTGGAAGTCATCCATGCTTTTTTACTGTTGTTATAGCAGATAGAAAGTTCTTTATTTATAATTAAATCATCTTGGGTTTTTGTTCTTCCGATAATTAATAGCTTTTTCATGCCTGAACCAGAATAGTTATCTCTATATTCATCCAGCAACTATTAATCTATTTTTTGAAATCATGCTTCCAATGCACTTTTCTCCTTTAAACTCCCAAGTCCGCTGAGGAGTAATGTTACAAAAAAAAACACCAACCGTTTGATCAGCATTACAAATGATGTCTTCGGTGTAGTCCCCTTTTAGTTCGGACCATCTTTCATCCAACCAAGTTAAAATATCTTTCATCTTGGCAAAATTTGCTTCATGTAGATTTTTCTTAAAGAAATACTTTGTCTGTTCCAAAAGCTATCTAGCCATCCGTTTGAAGATAAGAAATCTGAATATCCCAGATGTATAACAAATTCCCTGCTGAAATTTACAAGAGGGGGTCACTTATAGGGAAATCAGTATGTTGAACAGTAAACCACTTTTTCAAAGCTTCATATAAATTGTCTTTTTCACATTTCTTCAGTCGTTTACATAGAATGCCTTTTAAAGAATGCTTTTGTTTTTCCACAATCTGGAAATAGTAGGTCATGAGAGTTTTTTTTCACGTTTACACATTTTCTGTGAAGACACACATTCGTCCGTGACAGATTCCGCGCCCCCTCTCTCCGGAGTACGTTGCTCTCCCAACGAAGCTACACGGACAGAATGTATAGCTGCAGATTTGTCGTCTTGACACGTGATTCATCTCTGTAGTACGGCACATTACCTTCCTCATATATTTTTTTCTATCTTTTTGAAGCAAAGAACGTACTTTCATTAATTCTAGACGATGTGTGGAACAAACATGACACATTTTTCGAAGAACCCAACGCCCAGTTCATTAATTTTTACGTTCGGCCACCAATGCGAAAACACTAATTTGTCCGTGACGGAGATCGAATTCGCGCCCCCTCACTCCGGAGTAAGTTGCGCTCCCAACTAAGCTACACGGACGGAATGTATCGCTGCCGATTTGTCATCCTGACACCTGCTTTTACCTCTGCGGTACGTCCCATCATCTCCCTCTTATATTTTATTTTAAAGCGAAGTAAGAATTTTTCATTGGTTCCACACGATGTGTGGAACAAACTGACACATTTTTTGAAGCACCCAGCTGCCAGCAGATCCATTTTTACGTTCGAGCGCCAAAGTGGAAACACAAATTTGTCCGTGACGCACATCGAATTCGCGCCCCCTCACTCCGGAGTAAGTTGCTCTCCCAACTAAGCTACACGGACGGAATGTACCGCTGTAGATTTGTTGTCTTGACGCGTTATTCACCTCTGTAGTACGCCATATTTTTTCTTTATACCTCAGATATGTTCGTAACTTCGTTTATCACAGATATAGGCTCTTTGCTTTGACATTGAAGGGCTTGAATTGTTGCCACTTTAAAATGCTTTGTTGCGCCATTGTACGCAGAGTGATTATTGACTGGGAAGGATCTATCTGTAAAGTAGCTAGCTCTTATTCCCTCTTTCTTTCTCGAGTTTCAATAACTATGCCGTATGACAGACAACGACCTAATTCCTCTTCCTTCCTCTAGTTTAGCTGTAGTGTGAGATGTGACGTAGCAACAGAGAGCGATCTTACCACGCCTTCCACAAATCGTTTGATCACACGCTGATCACCGTTAAACTAGTTTCTTATTCAAAGACTTAAAACTCTTCGGCACTATTTTTTGACAGAATGTTCCGGTGAAATACAGTCAGGGACAGTGGGTTCATTGAAAACTGAAGAGGAAGGTGTCAGAGCTTTGCTCTCTAAATCTGAGAATTGGTCATTATAAACGGGTTAAAGGGCTGATATTTGGTAATGTGTGAAAACACAAATATATCCGTGACGGGGATCGAAACCGTGCACCCTCACTCCGGAGTAAGTTGCTCTCCCAACTAAGCTACACGGACGGAATCTATCGCTGCAGATTTGTCGTCTTGACACGTGCTTTACCTCCGTAGTACGTCACAATTGAGCCAAACAAATCTCAAAGGTGTCCTGGTTCGCTAAATTCGAGCTCTCGTTAAATAAGAGCTCGTATCATCAATCTGAGTTGGAAATCAGTTAATTCCGTCGACGAGGCGTTTTGCATTTACAGTCGCGCGATTGTCTTTTAGCCCTACGCGCATATTTATAATCGGATCGTGAAGTTCGCTTAGCACCTGATTCACCATAAATAGAGGAGTATCCGCCGCAGTGGCCGAGTTGTCAGAAGCGCACATTTGGGAAGGGCTCAGGCTCAAACCTCGGATGAGGCATGCGTGGTACGTTTGTTCCATGGAGCTGGCTCTCTTCTCTCCCTGGAACCAGTGGCCCCAAATTAGGGACGCGCTACAACTTATAGTCCTTTGAGTTGCCCTTTGAGTTGAGGTGGTCGATTAAGCACGGAAAAGAAAAAGAATATATCTTTGATGACGTAATTAATAACAAGGAACTATACACCAATTATACTTAGAATAGTATAGCACTATACTAGTAATCCGAATTTCTTGGCGTAGAACAGAAATCTCAAAGTTTCCGAGCTTTTGCACATCAACCAGATGGCATTTTCAAGTAAGGTAGACAGCAAACTGAACAATTGAACGCTTCAACAATATGAACGCGGTGACTTCACAATAAAAGAACAGATGCAAATGTAATTATACATTCAAAGACACGAGGCGTCATGTTCGTTTAGCACGCGGAATCCTAGAAGGAAAACAAAAGACACTCACTATTTGAAGAAACTGGTTCGAAATTTGTGGCAACTCTATCATTATCAACATTGCAGGACTCTGTTGATAATAATCTCCAATGTTTCGCGAATAGTAGTAGATTTTAGGGTGGGGTAAGAAGCCAATTTCTTTATGCCATCCCACGTAGGAGCAGCGAACCTGAACTTGACTTTTCTGGACAGGGCCATGGTTAGCTTACCGTTCTTTGTGTCCCTTTTATGTTCGTTGACTCTAATTCTAAATGAATATTTGGTCATTCCAATGCAGTATTGCTTGGAGCCGTCGGGATTTGTAGCGGGATGGCATAAGCATCTGCTTCGTTCGAAAGTGGGGGCTTGTCAGTATTTCCTTAAGCATGACATATAAAGATGTCGGAGACCTTATGCCGACACGGAGGTTCATCTTCTTGAGTGTGTTTTTGAGTTGATAGGGAACATTTGGTATGTAGGGAATTGAATCCAGATAGCGTAACGCGGTATAGAGAGATTAACAGGACTAGTTCTGGTTTTTTCGATACAGTTATGTACCAAGTTCGGAAACTTTGGTTTCTATTCTACGCCAAACAATTCGGATTACCAGTATAATTATACTATTTTAAATTATGATGACATCTCTGCTTGAAGCAATAAAAACATATACGATTAGTGTACTAACAGCGATATACAAATTAAATGGATTTCAGATTCTAAGAAGAATTTTTGTAACGAATCCTCAATTGATTCCCTGCTTAAAACCCATAACCTCTCCCTTAAAGTACCAAGTAATGCTACCAAGTTTCAGAAAAATTTATCCGTACGGGAATGGGAGTTAATATCAGTAACCGAGATGCGACTTATCACACTTCTCGATATGTTATTAAACTCCGAAGGTTTCTAATAGTAGTCAAATCTTCATCACAATCGAGTCAGCACACCGCTGAAAAGTTCTCTTGCAAAAACGTTTTAAGTAAATTCTTAAAGAAACTTAATGTATAGAAACGAAAATAGTTCTTACCTTTTGTTGGCACGATTAGGAAAACGTTCTTTGAATTTTATAATGTGATGTGTTCTTAAATCTCGATCAGGGTTGGCCTGAGAGTTGTTATTAACTTTGTGGAAGGATATCTTTTCTCTGAAAGAAAATTGGCACACACTTAGGAAACAGAATTTTCTAACAATTTGCACTACATTTTATATAGTTTAGTTTGCGTAAAGTCTGCTGTTTCTGATGGAAATGATACATAGAATACTAAGTTAAACACATTAATAATTAATCATACACAAATATCACTAAGCTGTTACCTAAGATTCAGAGGTTTGCTCCCAAAAGAATAATAATTTGTCAAATTAAAATCACTGATTGCGTTAGATTTTACATATGAAATACCAAATGTCTCCATTTACAGCGATCTTGGTGTACAACTCGTGCTTCACTGACATTTAAAACATGTCTCACAGAAGACCTTCTGTACTTTATACTCATTATCCGTTTCTTTTGGGGGAATTCCTGAAACTGAGCCTTCCATTATTTCTTTAGCCGTCATCTGCCATTCTTTCCTGCCACGTGGAATGAATGAATTCTCTTAGCACCGCATCACTCATTCTTTCAGCAATGCCAAACCACCTCAAAGTATTTTTGTCTCCATTTTACTAGCATTTAGATTCACATTGCACAAAAACACACGACCAGAACGAGTCTTGCCACAGACATCCCATTAGTAACGCATCTCCCCAGCACACAAACTTTCAAAATGTTTTATTCTGAGCGAAATTTACAGGGAACGAAGGCGGTAGGCGGCATGTGCCTTTACAATGCCTGAAATCATAATAACAGGAGTCAGATATATACAAAGTGTGTGCATTTTTACATTACGCAACGGGTATATACAATGCAAGTGAATTAGATGAGCGGACTACAAAACATAATTACCGTAGTACACTGCTGGACAATTGCTAAGCACGGATCATAAACGGCTATATAGCGCATAAAAAAGTAAGTGTGGTTGGATGCCAAGTGAAATAAAATAATGTCAGAAGGCCAGGACATTACAAGAAAGACAATTTATTGCGCTCTGAAATCCAGAAGGCTTTGGAACGTGTTCAAGGGACAAACAGGCCATTTTGTGCAGAATACGTAAACGTGAAAAAATGCAATTACCGTCCGCAGGCGTTCCGGCGTAAGATGTCAATACGGGACATGGCCACCATGGAGGGCGATGCAAGATTCCACACGTCGTGTCATGCTTTGTACAACATTATCAAGCAGCTGTTGGGGTAATTTATCCCATTCCTCTCTCAGTGCACGGATGAGGGTGTCCTTATTTATTGGAGGGCATTGGCGACCAGCAAGACTCCTCCCCAAAGCATCCCACACATTTTCAATAGGATTCAGATCTGGAGAACGTGCTGGCCATACGAGGCGTTGAATATCCTCACTCTCAAGACACTCCTGGACAGCGACTGTTCGATGACATGTTGCGTTGTCGTCCATGAAAATGAATCTATCACCGACAGCACCACGGAACTTGCAAACATGAGGTAGCAGAACATAATTAATGTATCGTTGGCCAGCCATAGTCCCAGTTGGAAGCACATAGAGGGACGTACGGCCATTGATCATGATGCCAGCCCATACCATGACACTACATGTCGGATATCGGTCCCTTTTTTGTATGTTTGCTGGACAATATGCAGTACCACTATCACGCCAGATCAGTTGTCGTCGACAATCAGACGATAGACTGTATCTACTGTCATCTGAGAAGAGGACAGCAGACCAGTCGTTATCAGTCCAATTGCGATGTTGATGGCACCATTGCAAATGGGCGGTACGGTGACGTCTGGACAATGGGATGCACACAACAGGACGGCGGGCGTATAGTCCTCCTTCATGCAAACGTCTGGCGACAGTTTTTAGGGTGATCGGCTTGCCAGTAGCAGCCATAAAGTGATTTGCTACCTCACTAGCTGTGCTGCGCCGGTGTCTTTTTGTTGATAGCACTATGTACCGATCTTCTGCAGGTGTCGTACTGCGAACACGACCTCCCCCGTGACGTTTGCTACTCTCCATTTGTTTGAAATGATTTCCAAAGCCTTGAAACAACACCGTGGCTGAGGTCGAACTCCCTGGCAACATCTGTTATTTTTCGCCCATCTTCAATCTTGCCAATAATACGGCCACGCGTAAAATCATCTAGGTGATGTCGGGAAGACATACTGAAAATTGCAAGTTCGTCAATTGATTCTTTCCCTTTCAACTTTGCGTTTGAACAACGGTCAATACGCGTCAAATCCTTTATATCTCTTATCAGCGCTATGACGTCACGAACAAGTTCTGCAATCCAAAATTTGCATAGGCACAACACGTTTTACTGTATCCTGCACTTATGCTAATTTCCATATTTTCCTGCCTTCCATTTTATGGTTGCTCTCGTTTCTATTGTCATCCGTTCTTAGCAATTGTCCGGCAGTGTATGTATTCAAGAAGTGTGCTATTTACAGTATGAGAGGTGTATATATACAGCGAACGCGCAAGTTACAGTATGAGAGGTGTATATATAATACATTGCTAGTGAGATAGATGAGGTATGATACAACATAAGTGCAACAGTGCAGGGTGTGATAATGGAAAAGGTATACGTGAGACTAAATAAATGTACAATTTAGGCGAAGTATATACAGATGTGCGTGAAGCCATATAGGAACAGGAAGCAAACTATGTGTAGCAAGTGAGATATACATAAAATGTAATGAAAATATAAATACAAATGACGCGGAACATAATGATGCAATTGAAATGCGTACTATATACAGATGTGTGCAAAAAGTGCGTGACTGAGATATGTATGATGCAGTCAGTAAAGAATGAGTTTGTAGGACGGCTCCGAAACGGAGTATATACATATTCCTATATATACACATATAGGAATATGTATATAGAATGAACAGCGAAATATATACAGGATGTGTATGTACAATTTATATGAGCAATATGACGAACGAATGAGCAGAAGATATATGACGAAATAAAAACATTGAATATACAGGTACAATGTGAGGCACACAGAAGAAATCACTAAAAAGATCACTTATTCAGAAGAGGGCACCACAAAGTAAGTGCACGTGAATACACTGCAAACACTAACAGTAAAAAGATAAACTGGAGATGGGAATAAGAAAAATGTACAGAAGAACTAAGTCTGACAAGCTTAGGGAGACACTCTCCGGATCCGGTGAGCCAGTCCAAGGTTCATCACAAAGATCAAAGCGGGGAAGGTCCCGACGTAGAGGATGGAAGTCAAAGCAGAAGACAAACGACTCCAATATCTCTTTTGAGGGAAGGAACAATCACAATTTCATACACAGCAATTCAGGATTTGAAACCTGCCCTTTGCCTTGGATATCTTCCGTTATGAAACATGCTTTGTGCACAGCTTGTGATTTTTCGTAGTACATATGACAGCCGAAAATTTCTATTTGTGGATGCTTTACCGATTGTGTAAATATCCAGTTTATATAAATAATGTATATATATCCCATCCGCGTTCGGATTCAATCCACAACGAAGAACACTAGTTACACGGCTCATTATAAATTATGCGCAGATATTCTGTTGGAGGCGTAAACGCATTCTCTTGTTCGCTGAATTTTTTCTTTAAAAATTGTGTTTTGATATATTGTTTTAATATCTGAAGGATTCAAAATAAGTGCTCATTATACCCCAAAATTTAGTGTCAGCTTTCTTATTTTTTTGGGGTTTAACTATCCCCATGGGCAACTCTAAGGATGCAGCCCCGGTGGCGCAGTGGTCTAAGCGATGGCTTCTGATCATTCGTCCGAAACGGATCCGGGATCGAATCCTGGTGAGGCATGGATGTTGAGTTTGTCTTACGGCACTGGCTCTCTCGCTTACCTGGATCCAATGGCCCTAAATTAGGGACGGGTGACTGCTTATATCCCATTGAGTTGCTCACGGTGGTCGTTAAACCTCGAATAAAAAAAAAACAAAAACGTCTGAGGGTCATAAGCAGTCGTCCGTTCTTAATTAGAGGGCACTAGTTTCAGGGAGGAGAAAGAACCAGCGCCGTAAAACAAACACACCACCCATGCCACACCCGGGATGCAAGCCCGGGCCCAGATCAGTCAACTACGCCTTTGGACCCTCAACCACTGGGACGATAATATGCGGTGTCACTAGAAGGAATAGGATAAAGAGGGAGAAAATTGGAACAGCAATCAGAAGTTAACTTAAAGCAAGTATATATTTTCAAATGTTAACGTTTACTGTCAGTTCTCTCCGTATAGGTTATAGCAGCCTTGAAAAAGCCATGCTTTTATGATTTCTTTCTCATAAATGATACGATTTCTTTCTCGGGCGAGCTTTTGGTCACCCGTTGGTGGTTCAGCTATGTCAGTCTGTTTTTATACAAATAAAATCAACGGATGTTATACCACAGTTTAGATGGACTAAAGTTTGGGAGAATCCCAAGAATACCCACACTGTTAAAATTTTCAGTTCTACGTTGCACCACAATATCGTGCAGCATCTGACACTTACACCATGATCTGGTGCGATTTTCACACTTACACCATAAAGTGGTGCCTGAAAACGTTTGATTTGCACCAAGTTTTCGAGCAAATTATCAAATGCAGCCAGAGCGGCGTTACCTTGCACCCCATTTTAGGGCAGTGAAGGAAACGACGCATGCGTCTTCGTCATCAAGGAAGGAGACCGACGTTGTGTTGTGCCGCCATGTTCGTTTTGTCATCACAGTGAGTGCTAGTTTGGAAAACTTTAAAGAAATGTTCGTTCAAGTTAATAAGGTAAAAGAGATGAAAATAATTTTTGTAGCACGTATATATATGGTGTTCCTGACAATTATTCTCACGTTGATCTTTCTGATGTTATATGTATGTGAACCTAACCACGTGTAGGACAATGCAACTTTAGTTTGACAATACAATTTTAATTTTCTGAGGAGATTGTTCACATGGAAGTAGCTTCTAATGTAGTAAAACAAGCTTAAATCGCGGCATTAATTGGCCCAGTGTATTGATCTTGAAATTGAGACTGTATGTGCTAACATAAGCAATGAAGATTAAAATCTTCCGAATATGCGAGAAACAAATTAAAAAGAAAAAAAGAAACCTTTTATTCTTAAATTGATGAAGTAAACATGAACTTTTTGGAACTGTACACAGAAACCCTGTTTTCAAAATATTTTATCCATAAAGCAATGATGTAAAAAGACTACACTTAATTTTTTTGATATGTTGCACCAATAACTAGAACTACACCAGCTGCACCACTATTTGGAAAAGTTATACCAACAAGTTGTGCAACTTTGCACCATATTATGGAGTAAAGTTGCACTATAAAATGGTGCATCCTTACATTTGATGGTGTTAAGATTGCACCATTTTATGGTGCAACCATACACCATATTCTGGTGCAGCCTTACCCCATAAAGTGGTGTAAGGGTGCACCATATTGTTGGGTTTTGTTTGCACCACATAATGGTGCATCTTTTCTCAGAAAGTGGTGCAGCTGGTGTAGCTCCAGAGTTTGGTGCAACCTATCCAAAAATTTTTAACAGTGTATGAACAGGTAATAATTAAGAAAGAACGGACAAAGTAGAGATTAAACGCTGAAGAAATGAAGCTACTGAGGTGGATGTGTGGTGCCATCATAAAGAACAAAATTAGAAACAAGAGAGTAGGAGTAAGACGCAACGCAATTTTTTGTAGCGTTCCATCCACATCTCAAATACGTCCAGTACGTCATTACCAATCGGCTTGCATGTGGTCGCAGTGATGGTATAATTTTTTTGATGACAGCTTTAAATTTCTCCTACTCTCGAAACACGGTAGCGAAACTCTTTACAAAATTTTGTATGCATTTTGTAACACCTTAAAACCTCTTACGATCCACCCGAAAAATTCTGTCTCATATCTCTGCCTTAAGCAGAGAAAATACCATTCTGATTCGCAGTTGCAAAACTAGTTTCTTACAAGTACTAGTATGCATGTGCTATAGAGCTAGAAAAAGTCTAGGAGGCAACAAATCGCATGTGCCGTCTTCATCAAGGACACTGCAGATAATCAGTATTGCCAACCTAATTACGGCTCTGCTCGGAGCGATTAATTTTAACTTACTTTCTTCATTAAATTTGTGCTATAAATTTACGAGAAAGAAATCATAAAAGCACGTCAAAATTAGTCTGAATATAAGATAAGGAGACAGAAAACTGCCAAATTCAGAGAAAATAACTTCTCAGCACTGATAAAGGAGTATAGTGCTCGTTAAAAGTTTTTCACGGAAAACCAAATGAGCAGTATTCAAAAAAGTGACTAACAAATTTACGAGGTATTGCTATGAAACAAAGAGACTCTGCTTTTAGTAAATGAAAAAAAGTAAAAAGTTTTGCACGAAAGAACCAAATGGGAGGTGTTAAAAAAAGTAATTAACAAATTTACGAGGTACTCCTACGAAACGACGAGGCTCTGCTTTTGGTCAATGAAACACGCGGTGCAGGTCGAAATTGAGTAGGACACCATTTACCTTGAACTGTCCCTAACAGGAAATGCAAAGTTCACTTCACTCTGTGCATTTATTAGGTGGCACGTGTCAAAGAAAGTAATCGTGTTCTTTGTAGCGCGTCGGGAAAATGTTGAGTTCAAGAACTGAGCAATGGATAAACGTGAAACTTCTGGTAAACTTAAAGAAAACTCCTACCGAATCTTTTCGCTTGTTAAGTAATGCGGACGGGAAAGAATGCACGTCACGTACGTGTAATATAGCCTTGGCAGAACAGTTTTAGTAAAGGCCGGAGCGACTTTAAAGCCGACAAACGTCCGGGACGCCCAAGAACTTCAGAAACAGAAGACAATGTAGACAAAATGTGCGCAATTGTTCGAAATGATCAACGATTGAGTAGTAGAATGATAACAGAAATGATAAACATCGATAAGGAGACTGTTTGTCAAATTTTATATGGAAATCTGAATATGACAAAGGTTTGTGCCACGATAGTTTCGAAGCTTCCCACGCCTGAATAAAAAGTCAACATCGCAAGCGAATTTGTGTGGAGACTGTGGGGCAAATTTAGGTGAACCCCATTTTGTCTACATTGTCCTCTATTTTCTTTAACCTTTGCAGAAAGCGTTATTACTTACAATAAAACTTTGATTTCCCAACACGACCTTGAAACGAAAAGCGAAAGCTTTAAAATGGTGTATAACACTATGGGGTGTATGTAACCTGTAGATATCCTGGACCAAAGGTTACCAATTTTCCTCACTAACACAATCACGATTCAGCTTTTCTTTCTATTTTGAGGTCAGATTTTAGCTCGTGCATGCGCAGATGGACTTTCGTAGATACATCACATTTCATCAATGTCAGGGTTGTTTCTTACATTCGTCTAAATCTGAATAACTTATAATAATAAAATAATATTTATTTCGAAAACTAAACAGTCGAAATACTTACTATTGCCGCCTTCATAATTTAGTAAATATTTACTTTTATGACTCACATATCTTCTTTCATTGGTCTTACAACAATAACATTCATTAATCCACCTACCTAAATACCACTCAATGTCAGGAATTAGTAAACCTTCGCGAATAAATGCAATGTGTTGTACGTAAATAAATGTATACACTCGAATCACTCGTTTTATTTCACGTCCACAAAGACCTTAGGACACGAAAGATGAGTTGGGGGCGTTCAATAAGTTCTAAGCCAGACCTTGAACGTGTTGGTTGTTGGCTGAAACACGTATTGCAAAGTATTGCATCACCCTTCAGTTACATACCGACCATGACACGTCGTTGTGTCAGCATTTGAGACGGCGCAGCAGTGCATTAAAGTCTATAGGGTGACAATGGATGAGCGACAGATGAAATTGCGAAACAGCCGAACGGTGATTGAATTTTTGACGAAGGAAGGTGAAACGCCACGCAGTATTCATGGACGGGTGTTTCATGTGTACGTCGATGGTGCACCTTTCAAACGATGGGCTGCTCTCTTTAAACGGGGAAGAGACTCGTTGGAAGACAACCCTCATGAGGGACTCTCAGTGGAGTTGACCATAGATGAAATGTGCCAGTAAGTGGAGCACGTGGTGATGTCAAACCGGCGAATTGGTGTCGTAAAAATGGCTGATGAACTGAAGTTAAGTATCGGTAGTGTTTGGACTATTTTGCATGAGAGGTTAAGGATGTCAAAGGTCTGTGCCCCATGGGTTCCCCGAATGTTGACACCTGAGTTGAAGAATGATCGTTTTGAAGCAAGTCAGGTCCAACTTGAATTCATTAACCGCGATGTAGATGATCTTTGTTGCTGTATTGTGACTGCTGATGAGATATGGCTTCATCATTGGGGTCTTGGTACTAAACAAGAGAGCATGCAGTGGAAAAATCATGGATCACCATCACCAACAAAGTTCAAAACACAACCATCTGCAGGAAAGATTATGGCCATCATTTTTTGGGATTCAAGAGGATTGCTGTTAATTGAATACTTTCCTCATAAAGAGACTATGAATGCTGCCTATTATGCTGCGCTATTATGATAATTGCATGAAACGATCAAGATCAAACTGCGAACTGCGAGGAAGATTGCGACGGGTGTTGTGCATCTTTAGGACAATGCTCCAATCCACACCGCCGGTGTTTCCATGCAAACTGTGACAGAATGTGGCTTCCAACTACTTTTCCACCCACCGTACTCACCTGATCTCGCCTCTAGCTACTTCTTCCTCTTCAAAAATCTGAAAAAAGATCTGCGGGGTAGGCGTTTTGTGGATGATTATGAACTGAAGGAAGCAAAGAAGTGTTGGTTTCAGGAGAAAGATAAAACGGTTTTCTTAGCGGGGATTCGCCAGCTCTATGATCGGTACAGCAAGTGTATCCAAGTCAGGGGAAGATTTTGTGGACAAATAAAGGTGATTTTTTGAAATGTTTTGCTTTGTTTTTGCATATTAGCCTTAGAACTTATTAAAGGCCCACAAGTTATCTAAAAAGAGTAGCAGAGTGCTCTCTCGATTTTTTTTTGACTAAGAATTGTAAAGAGAAGTACTTACCTTTTTCTCAGAGGTTTGTGTGTCTCTTTCACTGTGTGAGTGTTGTGACTGCTGTTCTTTTCGTTTCTGATCTCGACCAGAGATGGTGGTGATGAATACGGTGCCTGTTCTCTGGGTTTTGGTGGTTTTTCATTAGCAGAAGTGTGAACCGCTGTCTTGGGTTTTCGGATTTTCCCTGGGTGAGGAGCTTTGTACTGGAAAATGCGTTTAAACGGCAGAGTTAGTTTTAAGTATTTTAGCTGAGTGAAATATTTAGCTAAAAACATTGCTTGAAATGATAGAATTAGCTCCAAAGCAGTGCTCTTACTAAGTATCAAAACAAATAGTAACTGAAGTACAGGCTAGTAGTTTAAATTAAGAACCGATAATATTTTTAATATCGTCGTGTGAGAGAGTGCTGACGGAATGAAATTTAGAAGTAGCATTATTTGCCCTTCTATAGAAAAACAAGTTAGCAAAAATCATGCAATGCATTGATTATGATACGCGTACCAGATATCATTTATCAAGCTATTACTCAAGTTATGAGGATAATGTCTATGGAATAAATCTCGCTCGTGTGCCTTGATCTTTGACCCTATTTCGATTATATTAAACAGAATTGGTTCAGTATACCTCCGGAACAACATAGGCTGAATGTACTAGTGAATGACAGGATCCAGTAAATGACCAATTTCCACTTAAAACGTTTAAAATAAGCTCCACAGGCCTGTTAACCAATGAAGTTGCACAAATAAGAGAAGCAGCGAAGTCTCTTGTAAGGCTTGTGATTGCTTGACCATAATTACGTGATACAGAATCCAAGATGGTGGTATACATATGGGTGCAGTGAGATTGTTTGTTCTGTTCAAACTCCACAATAAGGTAAGCCTTGTGCGATTAATCATGTAGTAATATAATGTCATATATTATAGTAGTTCCTTCTTAATTTTATTATAATTGTTGTGGAACTTAAATGTCATAAATATATTTTTTATAGAAAGAAAACGTATATAATCTCAAATGCATCCAGTAGTAGTGGTGGTCACATACTGGAGCAATTCCCTATTATGGCACCAGTTAATGACCATTTCGGTCATATACTGGTGTTAGAAAAGATTCTGTCTCGTGCTCTGTTGCTAAGTATAATGGCCACCTTATAAATAATGCGAATACCACTGAATCACCTAAAAGGGTACTGCTACCAGTGAAGGACCGGCATAAATTGTGTGTCGGTCATTTACTGGGTGACAGTAGTCATTCATTGGTTATACACTAATTACCGGATAAGATGAAATTTTAGATCAATATTATTCATCTCGTTTATATAGATTATATTCCAACATGGAAGATTGTGCAGAGAGAAATAAAAGGTCATACTCTCGCTTCCGCTATACAGAAGATGATTTGTCTTAAGCTATAGCGGAAATACGAAGTGCCACTACGAGTGCCAATAAAACTAGTAAAACTTCCAATATTTTTAAAGGAACTTTCATAAATAAACTGCATGATAAGGTACCCATGGAGAGGAGAATGTGGCAGGCTACCTTCAACTCTGACGAAAGAAGAAGACCGCTTGGTAAAGTGAAAGTGGAAAATTGGGAAAGTTCAGCTAGGTTTCCCTATGCATCCTGATGAGGTGAAGGATTCTGTCCGAAAGGTTATAGTAGAAACTTAACGAAGTAATCCATTTCAAAACAATCGGCCAGAGAGGAAATGGCCAGAGTTATTCCTGAAACGAAATCCTGCTGTAGCTAGAAGAAATACAGAAATAATATCGGATGCGCGGGTTGCTGTTACAGAAGAAATGATACGGAAGTGGTTTAAGAAACTAAGTTGTTTTTTGGAAAAAGTAGGAGCTAATGATTTGCTTAAAGATCGAAGCCGCATATTCAATGCAGATGAGACAGGGATGGAATTTTGTCCTAAAACAGGCAAACATCTAGGGCCAAAGTTGTATAGGAATTTCTATGATGTAGCACCTGGTCAAGAGAAAAGAGTGCATCACAGTACTCTGTGTGTATTGAGCAAATGGTTCGACGGTAGATATAATGATTGTTTATCCTTACCAGAAGCTTCCTAGAGATGTTGCAGAATCTATCCCCGACGGATCCGCAGTTTGGAGAAGCGAATCTGGATGGATGATAAGTGCAATATTTTTCGAATATATTGCAAATGTGTTTTATCCATGACTTATTGCTAAACAAATTGAGTTCCCCACACTTTTACTTCTGAATGAACATAAGTCCCATATAAATGAGGAGCTGTACAAATTCTGTGTAGAAAAGCAAATTATGATATTTTGCCTTCAACCAAACGCATTGCATATTCTACAGCCTTGTGATGCAGCAATGTTTCGACCTCTAAAGAGCGAGTGAAGAAACGTTGGAAGCACAAACAAGAAACTTTAAGACCAGTTTTAAAAGTTAATTTTGCTATTTTGTTCAGCGAAGCTTATCAGAAAACATTGAAAGCTGATACCATCAAGAGAGGTTTTGAAGTGTGCGGATTATTCCATTTCGATCCTGATGGGTTCGACTATATTAAATGCATTTCAACTAGACGAAAGGAGTCATTCAGTCAAGGACAAGAGTCCAATAGACATGAAAATACAGAAGAATACATTTTTGCACTCAGGGTGATAGAGAAGAATATACCTCTAGATATGCTCGAGTCCTTTAGAGAAGCAGATGCAACCAGAATGGAACCAGTAACTGAAAAAAGTATTGTTTTCTCTGTGGAAGACAGTAAAATCCAAAATTTACTTTAACAGTTCTCAGCATGTGCTAAGCATGACAGCAAACAGAACAGTCAACATTTCTGCTTCAACAGAAGATAATACCTATCAAGAAAGTATTATTGTACAGGATAGTGAAAACAATGGGAATCACATTAGTATGTATCAGATGATGTCCCCATTGCAGTTCTTCATGAGTGTGATAATTATACTAATGTACCTCCCGGACCATTTACAAACACTGCCGCTGTTCCACATACATCATTTAGATCAAAAGGTGTCACTAAAGTTTGGAGTAATCACTTACACTGGTCAAAACATGGAAATGAAAAAGGTATTGCAAACAAGAAAAGAGAAACTGAAAAAAATCCTTTCGCTGTGACTTCGGAAAAATGGAAGAAATACTATGACAAGAAATCAAAAGAAAAGGAAGAGGAAGAAAGTGCAAAGCAAACAACGTAAAGAAGAAAGAGAGGAAAAGAAAAAAACAAAAAATGAATCATAAGAAAAAAATATAATAAAGCGCAAAGATTGGGAGAGTGAAACTGAGACAGATTCAGATGCAATGTCACTTGCTTCTGATATAGACTTGATTTTGAGCTGTTTGCAACTCGCTCTGCCAGAAGTGATGCCCATAACATTTATTTCAGTGAAAATGATTATGTTATTGTAAAATATCTGGGGAAATATTATCTAGGAATGGTGGTGACAAAAGATAATACTGAATCCGATGTAAAAGTAATGGCAAAGGCCAACCAAGACAAATGGAAATGGACAAAAAAATATGGTACAGCCATAGCGATATAATAGCGCGCATTAAAGAGCCTAAGACAGTTACAAAAGGGTCTTGTGTTTTTAAAGATAATTACTGATATAACCTGTAATGATATGTATTCTGCTTATTATGAACTTTAAATAATTCCGAATTATAATTATAATTGTTATTGATTCTAAGTTCCCGATAGAGTATACAGGATAGGCTGCTTGTAGGTTTGCTTAAATGTTAATAAATTATGTTTGTTTTAAATCTGAATCAAACTTAGTTTTTGTTTATAGGTAGCCTTACTTTCCTCTTTCCCAAGTTGATCCTTCTAAATTTAATTTGAATGAACATTATCAGTAACATTTCCACATTATGATAGAGGTTAAACTAGAAGAAATTATTCTGAGGCTGACTTTATAGGAAACCCGTGTTAAAGACAAGAAAATTGCAATTTCTATTGGTTTAAGCAACACATTTCAATTAATTTCTGCCTGAGGTCATTTATTGGTGTCAGAGCAGTCAATCACTGGAAAGAAATGGTCATTCTCTGGGGTTCAAGGTAAGAGAAAGTTGTCTTTATTCTACTGCTAGAAAGAAACCAACATGTTAGTAGTATTTTATAACCCTTCTAGATGCTTTTTTCAGAAAGTTTTATTTGACTGTGATTGAATTTCATACAGCAATCAGGAAATATTTCTGTTGTGACTCTTAACTGGTCATTTACTAGAACACTCCCCTACTAAAGTTTTGTCGCAACAGAAGCATTTTTTAGTCAAGTTATGAGGTTAATGGCTGTGGAATAAATCTCGGTCCTGTGCCCTCACCGTTGACCTGTTTTCGATTATATTCAACAGAATCGGTTCAGAATGCCTCAGGAACAACATGATAAAGGTTTGTCGCAATCGAAGCATTTTTACTTAAGTTGTGACGCATAAGGGCGATGGAATGGATCCCGCTCCTATGTCCTGACATTTGACCCCATTTCGCCCATTTTCAATAGGCCAGGGTTCGTCCCCAGGTAGTCAGTCCTCTACCACGTAGTAAAATTTCATCGAAATCGAACCACTTTTACGCGAGTTATCGTGCGAACAGACAGATAGACGGACGGACAAAGCTGGAGCATATACGCTTCTTCAACCTACGGTTGGAAAGCGTAAATAACAAAGAATTAGGAAATGCTCAGCATGAGAGTACAAGATGGCTTCAGAATGATGGATGTGATGCTAACAATTATCTGAGGTATGTTTCCTTTCAAGAGTGCACGAATTACAGTCAAATCTCTTCTAACGGACGCTCGTTTATTCGAAACTTTCAGCTAACCGACGTCTCTCGTGTTAGGTATCATTTTTTTTTATTTTTGTAATTTTCTTGCCACGTTCCTCTTGTGGTGAATTCTGTCAAAGCCATATACCATTTTCAATTTCTTACCTGCCTGTTGAACCACTCGGACGCCAAGCAATCAGCAGTCAGAAAGATAAGAAAAACCTGCCAGCGGTAGGACGAAGCTGGGAAACTCTCAGCTCACTGCGTTTACTTCGTTCTTGCTGTACGTTTTATATCAGATCGAAAGCTTTCTAAGTGGTCAGTAAGATAGCATCCATCAAGTGAAAACGAATTGTTATTTTTACGATAGACATCTCCCAAAACTAGGCCAACAAAAAATTCAATTTCAACCAGTGTAAAAGTCATGAGAATAAGGTACTGCATATATGTAGTAAATGTGTAACATACTACGTGATATGTGTTAGATGACGCACTACTGAGGTGACGAATGAGTCAAACCGACAATAAATAAGCGGTAAGCCTACCGGCTTAGATCAGCTGGTAGAACAGCCTGTCCGGAGTATACAAAAAGTGGGCTCAAATTCCACCACCGTCAAAAAAGTTATGTGCTATATTGGAGCTCGAACGCAAGTGAATTTCCTGACCGTTAAGTTTGAACACTTTCTGTGATGGGTCTTCCACACAATGAACGTAATTAATAAAATTAATTCTTCTAAAATGAGGAGGTCCTTCTAGGATGTTTGTCGGCTGACCCGCAACCTGCGAATTCGCGTCCTTGCTTTTCTCAAAGGGTGGAATGTAATGTACTACATTTACAGGACGTAGATGACGTAGTATTGAGATGATACATGAGTCAAATCGACAATGAAGCAGCGATAAGTCTGTCGGCGTAGTTCAGTTGGGAGAATAGACGCTTCGGAGTAGGAAGACGTGCTTCAAAGCCACCACCGGCAAAATGTCATATGTTACACGTAATAGATACGTATATTTATGTATGTAAGGTCAGGTGATGCGTAACGCCACAGCCTCTCCTTGACAAATGTCAACCCCGCCTTCTCGTGGTGCATCCTGTTCCCACTAAAGGGGCTCTGACGACCGCCAATAGCGGTATAACTATACCATCGGGATTAGAGGAAATTCTATCCCACACTCACCAACCCGCTTGGCCAGCGTGGTGAGTTATGGCCAAACCCCTCCAAAATGATTCCACAACTTAAATCTTGGCCCTCAGTCTCCGGCAGCTGGAATGTACCTGGCCAAGGCAGCGGCCAGTGCGACATGAAGGCAGAGGATGCTAAGAATCCCCAGAGGACCGGACTAGGCTGCCATCTGATGCTGACCTTGGCTACGTACAATGGACGCTCCCTATCTTCTGATTCAAGGCTTCTTGAATTGGAAGAGGAACTACAAAGGATCAAGTGGGACATCGTGGGGCTAAGTGAGGTAAGGAGAAAAGGATTAGATCTCATCGAACTGAAAAATGGACATCTCTTCTACTATCGTGGGGCAGATACTGGCAGAACTAGTGGTGTTGGATTTATAATAAACAAGAAACTGAAGGATAAAGTTGTAAAAGTTGAAAGTTCCTCTGACAGAGCTGCACGACTTATTATCCAACTCTCGAAAAGATACCAGGCTCAGATTATTCAAACTTATGCACCCACCACAACTCATCCTGAAGAAGAAATTGAAGAATTTTATGAGGAAATTTGTCATCTAAATAATAAAGGTAAGCAGCATTTGAAAATAATTATGGGAGATTTCAATGCAAAAATAGGGCAACGGCAACAGAATGAAACTTCAGTAGGTAAATTCGGTCACGGCAACAGAAACCAGCGTGGAAATACTCTCGTTGAGTTTGCAGAGGCAGAAGGGTTTTTCATCTTGAACTCTTTTTTCAAGAAAAAGCCACACAGGAAATGGACTTGGAGACATCCAAATGGGACGACAAGTGAAATTGATTTTATTATGTGTAAAAAAAAATTCGTCATAGAAGACTGCAGTGTGCTAAACAAGTTCAACACAGGTAGTGACCATAGATTGGTGAGATGTAAGATGCACCTCAACACTAAACTTGAACGTGGCAAGCTCATAAGACAAACAAAATCTATTGACATAACCAACCTTAAAAAACACCCTAATACCTTCAAGTTGGAACTGAAGAACAGGTTCTCTGCTTTAGAAGGCCTAACATCAGAAGAAGTGGACATCTCTGAAGTTAACAGAAAAGTAACCAAAGCTCTTATGGAAACAGCAACAAAATTAGCTGAGTCTAAGAACAAGTTGCATGTAAATAAATTATCAGGAAAAACGAAAATGTTGATGCAAAAAAGAAGAGAGATGAGGACAGCTAAAGAAGATGTGACTTCCAAAGTGGAATATATAGAGCTATGCAAGACAGTACGAAAAAGTATCACTGAAGACGTAAGAAAATTCAACTGTGAACTAGTGAGGAAAGCAATTGAAAACAACCAAAGCCTAAAGATAGCAAACGGACATCTCAGTAAGGGAAGAAAACAGATTATGGCACTGAGAAAAGAAGATGGTTCTGTAACAAGAAATAGAGGCGAAATTTTGACAAGAGTGAAAGATTTCTACTCCAAATTATATGAAAAGGATGATGCATGCACTCCAGAAATCATGAAAGATACCAGTACCAGAGTTCCTCCAGTCCTTCCAGCAGAAGTTGCACATGCAATCAAGAACATGAAGCGGGGAAAAGCTCCAGGAGAAGATGGAATTACTGTAGACATCATACAAGAAGCAAATGGAGAAATCGAAACAGTACTCGCCCAAATTTTCACTCGATGCCTTAATGAAGGAAAGATTCCTGACTATTGGAACACCGCTACAATGATCCTGCTACATAAGAAAGGTGACATTGAGGATCTCGGAAACTACAGACCTATCAGCCTCCTATCAGTAGTTTATAAAATCTTCACTAAAGTTCTTTCACACCGCTTGAAGATAACACTGGACATGGCTCAACCGAGAGAACAAGCTGGATTCAGGAGTGGCTACAGCACAATAGATCATATCCACGTGCTGAGAGAACTAATTGAAAGAGCGAGGGAATATGAACTTCCATTGTGCATGGCTTTTATCGATTATGAAAAAGTCTTTGATTCGGTGAAACCATCAGCAGTTACAATGGCTCTGAAAACCTGCGGTATTGAAGATGCATACATTAATATTATTAATAACATCTATGAAAATGCAAGTGCAAAGATTAGGCTGTTTGAAAATAAAACACACGTAAAAATTGGAAAGGGAGTGAGACAAGGTGACACCATATCTCCGAAGCTCTTTAATGCCACATTGGAGGGTGTTTTTCAGTCGCTGAGCTGGGAAAACAAGGGGATAAAGATTAATGGAGATTATCTAACCCACCTTCGTTTTGCTGATGACGTAGTCATTTTTGCAACTACCCCATCAGAGCTGCAGAGTATGATCCAGGAACTTGCTGACAAGAGTAAAGAAGTGGGATTAAAAATGAACTTTCAGAAGACAAAAGTGATGTTCAATGCTTTTACAAGAAATGAAGATTTATCGATTGATGGAGAAAAGCTGGAGATAACAGACACGTACGTTTATCTTGGACAGCAGATATCAAGTGAGGGTCACATTGATGAAGAAATTAATCGGCGTAAAAAACTTGCCTGGAGAGCTTTTGGAAGAAACAGCATAATTTTCAAGAGCAATATGCCATTATGTCTTAAAAGAAAAGTGTTTGATCAATGCATCCTTCCAGTGCTTACGTATGGTGCAGAGACATGGACCTTAACTAAAAGAGACATACAAAGGCTGCAGACAACTCAAAGCAGCATGGAGAGGTGCATGCTTGGTGTAACCAGGAGAGATAAGAAGAGGAACTCGTGGATCCGAAAAATGACAAGAGTGGAAGACATCATGATCAGAGTTAAATCCCTGAAATGGCAATGGGCTGGACATACTGCCAGAAGGACAGATCATCGATGGACAGCCGAAATTTTAGATTGGATTCCAAGGGACAGGAAAAGACCCAGAAGAAGACCACATGGGAGATGGGTGGATGAAATTCGAAAGTATGCAGGGGTGACATGGAGGAGACTGGCACAAGACAGACCGTTGTGGAGGAAACTTGGGGAGACCTTCGTCCAGCAGTGGATTGATAATGGTTGACAATGATGATGATGATGATTTATGTATACATATTTTGCAAGTTTAGTGAAGAAGCACATTATTACGTTAAATTCCCCTTATTCAGCCATGATTGGTAACCTATATAGAGTGTTCTGGATTATACAAAATTCTCGATTTTCCGACAGTCCCAATTCGATCGGATAAACCAGGTTTCACTGTATTGTTATATGCATTAAATTTGTAACAGCCACAAAGCAAAAGAGGCTAACAGAGGCACATCTGGTCAGACCCGAAGGCTCTTTGAAATTACCATATGTTATCTCCAAAAAGGATAAAGGAACAATATATAGTAGTTAAATGGATAACGTTTTCTTCGTCTTACTGAAAACTAAGCTTTTGAGTTCATCTTTTCATATAATTATTTGTACAGAAAGCAGTTTTTACATCTTCACTGCTTTCAAACCCCTGTTGCTAGAAATACCTTTTTGTTTCACAAGAGGTCATGGTGTCCATCCTGGATTCCTTTAAAGTTGCTTGCTCACTTACCTTAGCTGAATAATTGCAGCCGACCGTTGAAGGCGCTTCTCATCATTTTTTTCTCTAAACATTTTCTCAAGTTCTCGTACCATACATTTTGGTGGTGCCGTACGCTTCTGTTTTGATACGAACTTTCACCACGAGCACTATGTTCATTTCCTCATTGCTTTGCTCACATCAATTCGTAGTTATAGAAGACTTTCGACAAATAACAGCAACTTGTAGATAGTGAAAAATGTGTCCCACAAGTTTCGCGTTTCTTTCCCTGTTGTACATTTGTTTTGTACATGAAATTACTGAAAATTTCGTATGTCTTCAATTGAAAAGCTTATCCATTATTTTAAATTCAACTCCATTGGAACTGAATTTGAAACTCTGGATGAGAATTTCAATTCAGGGTATTTCTTGTTTTGTTTTCCCCGTATATATCCATATAAATACATATATCTATAAAACGAAAATGGAAGCAAATAAAATCAAATTTCTACATATGTACATCCATATGGCGTGCGTTGCAATGACAATGTTGTAACTGTTCACCTGCGTTATCCGCTTACAGATGAGCTTAGAACAGCGTGTTTTCTGATAATTTGGGGAAAATGTCCCCGAAAAACTTAGTCCTGTCAATCAGAATCGGCAACATTTACCCTCATGCAAACTACTTGAAAAAAAAATGGAGCTCTCAAAATCGATTACTATATTTTAACGTTGATATTAATTTTTATGAAAAACCAAGTTAAAGTTATAATAGGTTGCTTACCTTTTGTACACATTTCCCTGCACATTTTATTCCTTTGGTTGTCTTGCTTGGCTTGAACCAAGCAAGACAATCAAAGGAATAAAACGTGCAGAGAAATGTGTACAAGAGGTAAGCAATCTATTATAATTATAATTGTATGCACGTAAATTATGAACAGTTGTGGCTTGTGATATAGATGTTCTAACACTGAATTACAAGTTAAAGTGTTAAAAAACTATATACTAATTTTGCATGTGCTGCACTGTTCTTAAGTGTTTAGTTGAACAATTTAGCCAATTGTCAATACTTCACCAAAACATTAACATTATGTGAATAAAAATATTGCTTTGACGAAACGATCCATAGCGTTTACGTGGTGTTCCGGATAGCCTTAAATAGCTTAGTAATTGCAAATGTTCTTAAATAAGTACAGAAATATCACTTCCAGAATACGTCTAGAGATTCAGTGAAAACAAGTGTACTTACAAATTTAACCTTTTATTCCGTCTCAGGAATTTATCGAAAACGCTTCAATAGCTAAACATTTTAACAGCTGAACAACACCTGGCTCGTAATATCAAATAAACTCTAATTCACATTAACTTGAAAATAATTTAAGTCTTTGATGATCAAACAAACGTGATGATCAAAGCGAAGGAGTTAAACACTAACATCAAACTCTAAACATCAAGTCAGTCTGCTCTTCGACAATAATTCTCTTTTCAAATCAAATGAAAACCAGTTTTAGCTGAATTCTAACAATAACATTGAATATCTAACGAGAGCAGAGCCCCTATACATCGTAAACATCCTTTTTCTCTTTGGTGAACTCATACGTGATTCTACTTTTGAAATCATTTCAAGTTGCCACAAAATATTCAGTCGGGAGAGAAAATGTAGCATTAGGTTCGGAAAATCCGAAAGAAAAACGAACCAAATTGAAATAGATACAGGAACTAAGAAAGAAAGTTATATTAGAGTATACGTTACCGCGTAAAACAGAAAAATCTTTAAACATTCAAGAACACAAAATGAAGGGCAAGAACCTAATATGATAGTTGGTACTACTTTTCACCAGACAGATGGGGTAAGTAACTTGTAACAGCCAACCATAAACAGTTGTTTAGGCCCCACTGGTTCCAGAGGAGGAAACTCAGGTGCCCTTCACGTGTTTTTTTCTGGACATTTGATATTCCTGGCACTGAGCTGCTCCTTGAAAGAAGCCGTTCAAATGTCCGAGCGCCTTACCTTTCTGCTCCTATGCAATTCTTGAAGAAAACCACTTCGTTTGCCGTTTTTAATCTCCATCATTTTCTACGATAGCAATTTGAAAACAAAGATTAGGACCTTTAACATTTTTTTGTTTTGTCTTTTGATTAAATGTTTAATGACAACCGTGAGCAACTCAGTGGGGCGTAAGCCGTCGCCCGTCCCTAATTTAAGGCCATCAGTTCCAGGGAAGGGAGTGAGCCACCGCCGTAAAACAAACACAACATCCATGCCTCACCGGGATTCGAACCCGGACCCATCTCGGACGAATGATCAGAAGCCATAGCTTAGACCACTGCGACATCGGGGTTAACAACATTAAATATGGAAAGAAATTTCCAAAATGATTTTCACGTAAGAAATAACGAAATGGAAAAAGTTCTTTGCCATCTACCTATTGTCAAACCTATCTCTGAACTTCGTCCTCTATAAGTTCCGACATGAAGAAGTTTCGAAAATTCCAAACGAGATACCGGTGGACCTAGCTTATCCATTCGACATTTTCAAATGGCTTTGTCTTTAAGAAAAAACTATACGTCAGTGATGTTGCGTGCCATGTAACTGAATTATCCAGAAACAAAACAGAAGTTCGATGTCCATCATTTTGATCAAGAATTTCTCAACAACTTCAAATATATTTCGGAATTTAGTACATAAAATGTTTTTAGGGACATTTAATAATATTTTAAGAAAATGTGGCTTTAAGTTCGGAAAATCCTTAAGGAAAATGAACCAAAATTAAAATATGTAGATACAGGAACTAAGAAAGAAAGTATATTAGAGTGTGAGAACATTACTGTTAGGGGCTTTAGATGATTGAAAGGTTTATACATTATCTAAAGTTCTTTGCTGGAAAAAGAACTATCTCAGTTTCTTGTTAGATTCTTAAAAGTGCACGACTTTTTCTTCCTTCATGGTTGAACGACCATCATGAGAAACTATGATGTTCATAAGCAGGTGCAGTACTTAATGTGGGGCCACTGGTTCCAGGGAAGAGAGAAAGGCAGCGCTGGGGACAAACACACCACCTATGACCCACTCGACGATCAAACCAGGACCCATCTCGGACGACTAACCAGAAACCAGCGTCTCCCAAAATTCAGCCAACAGGGCAGCTTGTAAGAAATTTAGTTACTTCATGGCTGTCATGAAGTAACTCATTCAGACTACTCTATAGTAGCATTGTAAAAATATGCTTAGTCCGAAAAATTTCGGAGAACTATTTCACGTCAAAGGATTATTTCACATGATAGCACGAGAAAAACCATCTCTTCTGACAATTACAACAAATGACTGAGTTTTGTACTGTAAGGTGAGAGTGAAATGAGACTACTAATATGGAAGATAGACATCCGATTCAGTGCAAATATACGATTTGGATTAACGGCAAGAACGTAATATTTGTAGTGAGTTCGCTGTGACTCAGAGAAATGTTAAATGCTTGAGTGCTCTGAAAATTGATGAATAAACGCCAAATCATCGCGATGCTCCATAGCTGGATCCTTTTAAATGCAAATTATCAAAGCTTTTTAGAAATATTTTATCACTGCTAAATAAGGTCAACTGAAGAGGAGCCATGGACCTTACTGATGTCAATGAGATCCCTAGGTCTTTTTTTAATTGGGCGGACTATACATTCAGTGCCACTTTATTTGGTTAAGGTCACATTACATCTACAGAATGAAAGATGCACTGTCAATTTGGCACAATATGGCACCAGTTGTTTATTAAATTGTAACAATGTGGGTTTTTGAAAGATTGAGGCCAGTTTTTCCAAAGTAGGTATCTCTTTTCAGTTTTGGGTAAAACTGTAAGATATTCGCCAAAGTTTTCTCATGCATAGAATTCCTACAGTCATTTTGTTCTATCACCCATATTTCAGTCAAACATAGTGACGGAATATGTGAGACAAAGAAATTAGAGATTATAATGAAGTTCCAATAAAAAGAAAAAAGTGATATTAAGTTTCAGTGTATATGCGGATTTTGTGTGATTCAATATCCCTTAAGTATAGGTCTTAAGGCTCTACGAGACCCTCCATCTTGTATTGCTATTTCACAAATTGCTGGGGCAATTTTGCACATTTTGGAACACCGTTTGTGGCTAACGCAAGATATATGATAAATAAAGAGTTCCCTGGTTTCAGAATTTTTATTGAACTTTCCCTTCATATTTTATCTACAGCGAAAGTCGTACCAAGGCGTCTTCCATAGTTTTATTAATTAATAAAAAATACTTAAAGAGTCCAAAATGAAAATATGAAACCAGGGAACTCTTTATTTATCGTATATCTTGCGTTAGCCACAAACGTTGTTCCAAAATGTGCAAAATTGCCCAAGCAATTTGTGAAATACGCTTGCCCGTTGGTTAACAAGAGAAGGCAGCAATACAAGATGGCGGGTCTCGTAGAGTCTTAAGCCTTCCCGGTGGCACAGTTATTAGGTGCGTGAACTTCTGGTTAACCATCCGAGCGGGGGACTGATGTTTGGATCCCGAATGAGGCACGGACGGCATCAATTTTTTTATGGCGCTGATTTTGTCCCTTGCCTAGAACCACGAAATAAGGAAACTGGATCGTGGGCGTAGTCTAACACCCCAAAGCAAACAAACGAAACCAGTTCTTACATGCAATAATTACATTGAAAGCAAAATTCATTATATACACCCTGCGCATCTAAAAGCCTACTCTACACGCGCCACAATAATCCGATCAGTCGAAAACTCCTGTGAGCAGTAAATAGATCAGACACATACTTGTGTTATAACGCACCCGCGACTATAATGGGTAAACATGGCGCTGCGAGCGACGTGTTTACCCATCGTGTTTATAAACATGTGTGTGTTTACAATATTTTAAATCGCTTGTTTTTCATTTTAGTCCATTAAAATTAAATAAAATCATACACTCGAATCCATTTCATTCCAAAAAGGAAAAAAGTCTTATTAAAATGGCATTGAAACAACAATAATCAGCAATGTAATTAAAAGAGTTCCCTTCGCCATTTGATTCTAGCAAATTTTGTTTCGCTTGAAGGTTTAGTTACCTTTGTACGTGCTTTGAGTTTTTCCTTTGCTTCGTCGTCTGCGTTAGGAGTTTTTGGAGTCTGCGCTTTCTTCTTCTGACACCAGGGAATATGCCTTTCTGCTGCTCTTTCATTAAATCGTCGTTCGCATGCTGGACATTGTACGTAATCTGAAAAGAAATAATAATTAAGTAAACACACTTGTTCGCCTTTAGTTATGGAAGTTACAAGTCCAGCTGCATAATTACGTTTCGTGATATCATCATCGCCACACCCGTTGTGAAGTACTACATTCGCCTGAAAACTTATCAGCGCACGGAAATTGGACTCTGAAGGAATGATTAACGCTAACAAAGAATATTTGGTTAGACATCCAAACTTTCCGAAGAAAATCAAGCAGATTAAGTGTAGAAATTTAATCCCGTAGCGGTTTACTGTTCTCATTGAACTTTGTCATGCACGGAGTTGTGAGTCGCAACATAAACTGATGAAGATTCAAAGAATCATTATACGACTCTAAAGGAACTGATGTTTTCATCCCGGGCCTTGGGAAAGTTTAAAAAAACACAAAAACAAACAAACAAAATGAAAACCCGGTTGAGTGCCCTCCTTATACACCAAGAGACTGGGTAAGGCTATCGAGATATAGACATCTGGTCATTATACACATACCGGCCACTGAATTAAAAACTTTTATACAATATCGCGTTGGACCTCCTTTCGCCCGAATTACAGCACGTATGCGGTTTGCATAGATCCCACAAGGTGTTGGAGTGCATCTACGTCTACAGCATACCAGGCGTTCAATAGACAGTCCATTAACTGGCTCATATTTGACGGACGAGTACTTTGCTCCCGGATCTATTTTTCTAACATGTTCCATACATTCTCAATGGGATTCATATCCGTGCTTTGTGATGGCTAGGGAAGGTGGGAGAAGTCCCTGTCATGCACTCTGAACACATTTTGCGCGATAGACAGTAACATCGTCGTCGTCAGTGAGACAGAAGTTACGTTCTGGATAAAAAGTCAACATTGCAGGATGGGCTTGATCAGCAACAATGTTCAGACTCAAAATAGTACAGCTGTACTAGTGATCCGAATTTCTTGGCTTAGAATAGAAATCAAAGATTCCAAGCTTTAGCACATCAACCAGATGGCTTTTTCAAGGAAGGCAGACAGCAAACTGAATGATAGAATGCTTCAACAATTTCAACGCGGTGACTTGACTTGACAAGTGGTGACTAAGACTCAGTTCACAGTTTGCTGTCTACCTTCCTTGAAAAAGCCATCTGGTTGAAATGCTAAAGCTTGAAAAGTCTGATTTTTATTCTACGCCAAACAATTTGGATCACTGGTACAGTTGTACTATTTTGAGTATAGTTCCTTGTTATTAAGTGGTAACAATGTTCAGATAATCCTTCGAGGACACCAAACCTTTCAGCAATATCACGGGACCCGTCCTCACCGACAGAACGTGTCCCACACGATGACACCACCTCACCTCCAGAATCTTGAGTTGTGTTTACAAGACAAACTGGGTCCATTGCTTCATGGGGCTCCTGCCAAACTCACTGCCCACCGTCAGTAAAAAACAAGGTTTACGCGACCATCGGACCACACGACTCTTCTCTAGTCATCCAGAGTTAAGTCATATTGTTTCTGACACCATTGTATACGAACTTTCCGGGGTTTTCGCAGACATCAGTGGTTTCCGTACAGGCATACGACTGCTAATGTCGACCCTTTTCAATTTCCTGCGCATAGTACATTGAGATATGGGTTGGTAACAGCCTCCATTGAATGCTTCGGTCAATTGCTGCACACAGGAAGTCCTGTTTCTCCACACAAGCTTTTTCAGGAGACAGTGATCTCGTTGCTGGTAGAATGTCATCACGCTACAGTTACGCCTCTTAGACAAGCAATGTGGGCTATTTTTTCACTGATTAAAGACCCAGGATATCTCGTCTTTTGAGAAACCAGTCAGCTCTGCTTTTTTCAAAATTATCGCTCCAGTCAGACGGTCGAAGCTCTTTATCGAACTCCGAAAGATCCTTTGCTTTTCCCATTGTGATCAATACTACTGACGAGCATCGGTCTTAAATAGTTGCCTAGATCACGTCGTGACTCACGTGGTATTTTGCATACATGCTACGTCAGTGACGTTTACGTACATCTACGAAAAGGTTTCTGATTCAATGGCCGGTGTATGTTGTAATGTTCGTTTAAGTATAGCTGTCTGAACACTACACAAATCAGTTCTTAATAACTTCACTTTTAAGAGAATCAGGAGTCACTCAAATAACTTCAGAAAAGGTTACTTACTATCAGTCTCTATTCAGCAAAAAACTTCTTTAGCACGACTCAGTCTTCAACAACCTTAGTGAAAAAATCCAATTGCTTGTTAGAGAACGTTTAACGAGAAACAACAACACCAACTCTAAATATTAAATACGCAGACGTCAAGAAATCACAACTTCAAGCATTTCAACTTCCGCAACTACTATTATATCATCATACTACCATCATCATACACACTGCTGCTGCTCAAACATTATATCTAGTTCCGTTTTTATCTCAACAAGCATACGTCACTCTCAATTGTTGCCAACCGTATTCGTGTGAGAGAGAAGATATCACGCTAAGTTTGAAAAATGTTAAGGAGAACGAACTCAAATTTACAATGTACATAGAGAAAGAAACTAAAAGGAAAGTTAAATTAGAGTATACGTTACAATGCAAAAAATTCATGCTAGCGTTGAAACGTTAAACCTGTGTGGTTTAAGCCAGTTATTTTCTGTAATTTAAGCTTCTGATAGTTGTAGCTTAACTTGCTGAAATCATTTCTTAGAGAACTTTGTAGAACATATTAGGTGTGCAACTTAATTCTCGGCTACAGGCACGACACGTTGACGGCAAATTATAGCAAATCAAATACATACCTAATCAGGGAAATAATCCCCGTCGTGTTGGATACATTTAAGCCATCGGTCAGGGAGCAGCCGCATGCCACTGAGGAAAAAAGAGGGCTGTTTCGAGTTTATAAAGTCATTAATGCTTGTGTGGAGCTCCTCGACAGAAGTGAAGTGCGTATCACTCGGGTGGTGTTGCAGGGAGCGAAAGAGGTAAGAATCCGACGGAACGAAGTCTGGAGAATACGCCGGGTGGGACAAAATCTCCCATCCCAGGTCTGTGATCGTGTTTAAAGTCGTTTTCCCGGTGTGAGGCCGCTCGTTATACTGGTGGTAGGCTGACCTGGAGAAACCCACGATTTGCGCAGCTTAGGATTATCGTAGAGGATCCACGTCTCATCACAGGTCAAAATCTTGTGGGGGAAATCCTTTTTCTTGATTCTGGAGAGAAAGGACACAGCAACATCGTAGCTCCTAGACTTGTTCGCAGCTGTGAGTTGGTGGGGCACCCAATGGCCCTCCTTGTGAATCCGTCCAAGCTTGTGCAGGCGCTTTGCAATGGCTTGCCGTGTTACTCCGAGTTCCTGGGCGAGCTCTAACTGTGTGTGACAGGGATCCGCGTCCAACAGTTGTTCCAGTTCCTCATCGTCAACTTTGTGGGGCTGTCCCGGACGTTCTGCATCACGGATATCTAAATTTTCCTGCTTTCCTGAAAAGCTGTGGGATGGTGCTGCAATCAGTCATTATCGCACACAGCAATTTGCATATGCCGACGTTCTATGATAGCTTGTGGTTAGGTGCCGAGAATTAAGTTGCACACCTAATAGATTCAAACTCTTTGAATAATTGAAGGGCTCGGTTGTAAACCATGGTAACCAACACTTCTGTGGTTGTGAGATACGTAGATTACAAGTAGTAACAAAATATAAACGTTTGCACTTACCATAAATTGAAAGTTGTATTGTGGTGCCATATGTTGATATAAATGTGTAGTAAATACTCTAAAATGCTCAGATTACCACCGCAGTTGATTTTCGTACGCAACCCATTTTTTTGAGAAAAATGTTGGTTGCCATGGTTTACGCCCGAACCCTTCAAGAGACCAGAGAAAATAATCAGCATAAAAGATAAGAGACTTACATCATGACTCTCAGGTTTTCATACGAATTCAATCCAGTGACAGCAATAGTCGATCACATATGTCTCAAAAAGCTTTATATCAACGTTTAATAATATACTCGTATTCTCTACAACTCCACTAACTTCATTCTATTTCACGCAAAGATCTATTTCTGTCTTTCTGTGAGTCACTGTCAGCGTTGCCAAACAGTAAAAGCTGTTCGGGGAAGTAATGTCTCGTTCAGTGAGAAAATGTTTAATTAAGAAGTAACTAAATTTACATAAGAAAACAGAAACTCAAAAGGAAGGTTAAATACACTGGAGTCCAAAATTAACGTGACAAATACAAATTCGAAAATATATCCAAACCGGGAAGACCGATTACAAAGATTTTTCAGAGACAACTGCAAGGGGAAACACAAAGTAGAAGCACCCAAGTAACATTGTGCTAGCTTCTGTGGAAATATGCAAATGATGACAGTACGTCTTTGAGCTGGCAGGCACACGACGTTGATGAAGACTGTTCTGAGCGAGGTGCGGTATATGTAGCTTGAGTTGGACTGTTAGTGGAAGAATGGTTCCACACCATCCCTCAAAAGGCTCTTTACGGTGGAAAGCGATCCGTAGATTAGAAGCAGGGCAATCGCAAGCTGAGGTAGCAAGATGGTCAAATGTGTCAAGGCTAGTGGTCTCCAATCTCTGGCGACAATACCAGGAAACCAGAAAAATAACCAGAAGTAGGCCGAGATAAGGACGTCCACGAGCCACTCAAGACCACCGGTATTTGTCTCTAACAGATCGCCGAAATATGGAATCGACAGCTGGGCAACTTTCGCAGGAGCTCTCCTCTGCTATGGCAATCTCGATATCGAGGCAAACAGTTTACAGAAGACCCAAAGAGAGAGGTCTGTATGCAAGATGGCCAATTGTCTGTATCCACTCGCCGCATCGCACAGAAGGGTCCGTCTGAACTGGGCCTGACAACATCGCCCCTGGACCCCTGATCAATGGGCCTCTGTTCTGTTCAGCGACGAGTCGCGGTACAGCCTAAACACGGATTCTCGACATTTGTATATTTGGAGAGAGGCACGAATCTGAAATCTACCTTCCAACATTAGAGAAATAAACCACTACGGTGGTGAATGACTATTGGTTTGGGCTGGTATCATGTTGGAGGGACACATGCCATTGCACGTGTTTCCAGGAGGCACCCTGACTGTTGCACTCTACAGGGATGATACCCTAGAGCCCTATGTACGGCTTTTAAGGGGAGCTGTTGGGGTTCCTTTTTATTAAATACGTACGATAACGCTCGTCCCTATAGGGCTTGGCTAGTCGACAAATACCTGGAGAGCGATGATATTCACAGGATGGTATGGCCCGCGAGATCTTCGGACCTGAACCAGATAGAGCCTGTCTGGTATCACTTGGAAAGGGAAATTGTAAGCCCGCAGCCCTTTTCCAGAACCATCCCGGGTCTCCGACGTGCCTTGGTGGAGGAGTAGCACTGATAGATTGTCCTTATTCACCATAACCGTCCCGTAGATGACGGTAAAAATGAACAATTCCGATGAGGTAAGGTTTCATACCTCAAATATTGCAGCTTCTGGATGGTCGGGCGTGCAACGTGGGATCTCGCATAACCATGGAGAAGTATGGGCCCATCGCGATTGATTAATGCCAGCTGTTTGGTGGGAAGTTTTCCGTGCATAATGTCAAGTTCTTGACAATGCTTCTCCGCCGTGGTGGTTTGACCCGGTTGTAAGAATGAAGAGTAGATCACACCAGCTGAGGACTACCAAACACTGTCCATGATCTTTCTGGGAAGGAATACTGGCTTCAGGATGTGTTTTGGGGTTTCACCCAAAGCCATCTAGAGAACACAAGGCCATGACTTTAGAGAGATGAGTTCTCACGTTTAGTGACGTCACGCGGAAACCATTATTTCCGATTGGTTTCCAACGCTGTCGTGTGTGACGTCAGGCCGTTTAGCATGTGAATAACTTCACAAACGGAGGGAACTCATCTCTCTAATGCCATGGCCTGGTGTTTCCTAGACGGTTTTGTTTCACCGGGATCGATCCATTGTGCCGAACGTCGGTGACCGTCATACAGGGTCCATTTCGCAACACACGTGACGAAAGTCTTCAAAATGTTGTTCGGTTGGCTGCGGATAGGTAGAGAATAGCAGACATCAAATCGTCGTGCTCTGTGCTGTTCCGCAACTCACGTAGGATTCATTTACCACTTTTCCTGTGTCCGTCAAACGTCGAAAATGGTTGCATAGTATACGTCACGGTTCTCGCCAAGTACTCGTACGATTTGACGTGCATCGGATTCAATCAAAGTCCCCGATACGGTACTATAGTTAGCTCCTTCTGGTCTGCCGTGTGGTACATTATCGAGCCTCAAATTGTTGGACAGGAATTTAGCAAACCAACGTTGCGTCTTTCTCTAATAACAGTGCCTGCCCCAAATGCTCTGTTGATTTTGCGAGCTGTTTCCGATGCGTGATGTCCCAGTTTAAACTCATATAAAAAAGTGGCACAAATTTGTCTTTGATCCATCGTCATCTTCACTGTAACACAATCCTATTGAAACTGATGCCACTAACGAAAGGATCAGTGCTTTATAGGAAGCAGTCTTACCTCTTTAAATTTACATATCGCAAGTCATATCGCGCGATGTGTAATTCCTAAATTGCACTATGTGAACAGAAGTGATTGGACACTGTAAGTAAATAGAAAAACAGTATTACATATACATCAGTAGCGGGTTGGTCCACCATTTGCAGAGATTACAGCAGCCAATCTTCGAGATCAACTGTCCACAAGTCCATGGAGTACAGAGAGCGGGATGTTCCGCATTGAGTACGTCGACCAACTCTGTCAGTGAAGAAGGTCCTATTGGTCTAGACCTCATCCGCCGTTTAAGTTCATGCCATAGGTGTTCACCTGGAATGAGCTCCGGGTCCTGAGCAGGCTAGTCCATCCGCGAAACCACTCCATTGTAGCCTTGGAAACATGACAGACGGCATTGTCGTCCTGGAAGAAACAATCGTCATGTCCATAGAACTGCCACAAAGTTGGGAGCATTGAGTTATCCAGGATATCTCTATACAGCACAGTGTTCATGTTCTCATGAATAACAACCAGTAGACTCCCACCGTACCAGCTGAAACAGCCCCATACCGTAACTCCACCGCCTCCGTACATCACAGTCGGCACTGTACACTCCAGAAGCAGAAGTCCTCCCGCTAAACCCAGATACGTCCATCTGATCGGAATGTGAAGCGGGATTCGTGGCTCCATAACACCTGGCACCATTGCTCCAATGTCCAGTTTTTGCGCTGTTGACACCATTAGAGCCGCGTGGCTTTATTGGTCTTTGTGATGAGAGGTTTATGGGCGACCATGATACCCGAGTGCATGGGTCTCTCTTCGAAGTGTCTTGTTGGAGACCATAACATCTGTGGCCATCTGGAAATCATGTGCTATGGCGTGCATTGGTCGGGACCTGGTTTTCCAGATCTCCCTATGCAGCACCCTCTGGTTCCTGGGTTGCAGTTCCGTTATTCTTCCAGGGCGTGGTGAATTGCTGCGATGTCCCGTCTTCATCCACTTGTTGATGACAAAGGCCACAATCGATTTAGAGACCTGTCTGATATCAGCAGAGCTTCGTATGATTATACCTCTAATCAAGCAGCCTATTATAACGCCCTTTTCAAACTCTGAGAGCTCTCTCCTGGTAGCCATTTTATCAGCGATTGATCTGAGCGTGCTTCCGTTACCGTTTTTATACCTTGCCGACCACGTATCTGCTGCGGAACCACACCACTGCGCCTGCGTGTGGGTCTCCAGTCACCTTTGTCCACATAGTGTACCTGCCAACAGCACGAGTCTGAAAATTCGGACATTTCGTCTGCAACAACCTATTAATTGACTGATAGAAGCTAAAATATTTTTGTATTGAAGTGAAACGCACCCTTTGACTGTCTTCCTTTTGCTGTTATAACTAGAGAAATTCGCAAATAAAAGGCATTAATTTAAACAAAAAACCAAGATGAACATGAAACATACCAGAAGGAATGTGACTTTTAGGTGGTGCGTCATTATTGTCATCTTTTGTTTCAACACCTCGTGAAGCTCGAATAGTACGTATGAGGTCTTCGTGCTTCTCTCTCCAATTAGATTTCTTTTTCGGCTTTACCACCTTCTTCAAAAATTCAAAGGAAAATATATTTGTAAGCACCGTTTATAATAGTTCAATACAATCGATAAAACAAAAAGAAGAAAGTAATGACATAATTTAAATATGATACAGAAATTAAAATCTGAAGAAAATTCGGAAAAGGAAAACTATCTGTACTCCACGTTGCAGATAGCTTCACAAATATATTTAATATACCTCTGTTTCTATAAATCAAATGAAACATAAAGAGATATCGTAAAACTTTTACCATAGAAATGCATGAATGTGACAAAATGCGCAGGCACTCCCCGGCCTACGCGCATTACGTAAACTCTGACGCATGCAATTTTCCCTATAAATTGCTTAAGTATGAGCTTAAGTTTCGTTTTTACCGTAGATCTCCCAAGTCCCAGTTTGCATATGACACGAGAGGTATTTAGAAGTGAAAGTTTCAGAAGCCAATCAAGCTGAGACTTCACAAGAACCAGAAGAAGAGCAAAGACGTTTCATCACAAAAGAAATGATTCCGTGAGGCTGCGTGAGCAATAATAAGATTTGAGAAGTTACAGTATATCCCAATGTCACGCGGCAATTTTCAGTCCAAAATGGGATGGATGATACGTTGGCCAGCTACCAAGCGATCTTTGAAAGGCGAGAGTCAATAGTAGGTCATATGACCTTCATGCTGGGCTGTATATTCCGCAACATGGCGTGGCATCGAGTAAAAAAGTCCTCGGATGATATCCTGAGGTATCGCTCACCATGAGTTGTTGGCATATATCCCCAATTTGTCGACACTACGTGGGGGTTGTTTAGAGGCGTTGCGTCGTCTGCTAATGACGTCACACACATTCTCTATTGGAGAGAAGTCTGGTGATTGCGCCTGCACGGGCAGCACATATACACCTTGTTGGCACTGTCTGCTGTTGCTGGTAGGGTGCAGGGGGGTATTATCTTGTTGAAACTGGGCATCAGTGATACCATGTAAATACGGGGCAATAAAATGAGGTTCCAGCACCTCATCAATATATCGTGCTATCATTGTATTCACTATGCATACGAGCGGTGAACAGCTGTTTATACTGATAGCACCCCAAACCATGACACCAGAATGAGGAGCTGTATGACGTTCACGAATGGCAACAAGATCAGCCCGGAGACCACGCCGTGTCTTGACTCTCAATCGAGGATCTATCAGGGCTGAGACGGAAGCAAGACACGTGGATAAATACGATATGGTTCCATTCGTCCCGCCACAGATAAGTGGTACGGCACCATTACAACCTTGCGTGTCGACGTACTACTGTGAATGGGTGTCATCGATGTGGCTGACAAGATAGTAAACCTACGTCAGTAAATTTGCGATTCATAATCCATGTCGATATGGGGGTGCCCATAGCTGCCTGTACACCTTGCCGAATGTCTTCCACTGTAGATAGTGGCGTTGCTACGGATTGCAATTGAATGCGGTAATCGGGATTTTCGGACGCCCGCTTACCTGCACCAGACGCCGTGGTGGGTCTGGTCTGGTATTGCCAAGGAACCAGGTATCCTATGAGTGTCTTGCACTGCCCAGAAATCAGGTATCCCATGAGGGCCTTGCATTGCCCAGGAACCGGGTATCTCATGAGTGTTTTGCATTGCCCAGGAACTAGGTATCCCACGAATGTTCTTGCATTGGCCAGGAACCAGGTATCCCATGATTTCCATCCTCTCAGTTACCTTCTCCCAAGCACTATCGCAACATTCGGCCAGCAGTTGTTGCTTCCCGATGCGTTTCCGTCGTCGTACGACTCTGGGACCGATCAGCCGTAAGTAGCCCTCTGGTAATGATGCCAGTGGGATGGAAGGCTTCCCAATGACGTCATCCAGGGGTTTTCACTCCAAACAGGTGTTTTCGCCACCGAGATCATTCCATGCAGTGGTCCACATGTCTAGATGAGAACGACCAAACTTAACTAAGCCGAGGCGTTTTGCCCTTGCATCTTTCTCATCTTACACGTGATTGCTTTGCAACTGTAATATTTTTCATGACTCAACTGTTGACACATAATGTAATATTGGTGGAATATGGCTGTCTGAACAGTACATAGAACAGTCTATCACCTTCACCTACAGTGAAACAGGAGTCAGTAAAGAACTTCAGAAAATGTTACTTACAGTTAGTCTTTATCCAACTAAATATCCTTTAGCACAACTCAGTCTTCAACAATGTTAGTGAACTAATCCAATTTACTTGTGAGGGAACGTTTAACGAAAAAAGTAAAACACCAACACTAAATATACGTATAATACGCAGATGTCAAGAGATCACAACTTCAAGTAACTCAATTTCGCAACTACTATTATGTTGTCATATGTACTATCAACATTTCCCTACTTTGCTGCTGGTCAAACATTATATATCGTCCAGTTCTCATATGACACACACACGTCATACGTTCTGACCTCAGGGTGTTTTTTTTTTTGATTGGAGGCTTAACGACCACCGTGAGCAACTCAATGGGCTATAAGCAGTCGCCCGTCCCTAATTTAGGGCCACTGGTTCCAGGGAAGGGAAAGAGCCAGTGCCGTAAGACAAACACACCATCCATGCCTCACCGGGATTCGAACCCGGACCCCTAACGGACGAATGATCAGAGGCCATCGCTTAGACCACTGCGCCACCGGGGCGGCCTCAGGGTGTTGCCAACCATACTCTTGCGAGAGAGAAGATATCACGTTAAGTTTGAGAAACGCGAAGGAGAACAAACTCAATTTTAGATAGAGAAAGAAACTAAAAAGGAAAGTTAAATTAGAGTATACGTCACAATACCACCACTTTACATGGAGCTCCGGCGAATAGTTGGTGCTGTGGCATTTTCTATGTCCAGCAGTGGTCGTTGGGTTGTGTCATTTAGTGAAATACGACACAGAACGGAGGTATCATATGCAAATGAATGTCGTGGCAACGGTATAAACAAATGCATCGGGCGTTTCGAAGCGACTAGTTGAAAAGTGATATTAAGAGCTGCGTGCTGCAAACTTTTGCAATAAAGTCATAAATAGAGTGAGTCTTAGAGAAACCTACTCACACCTTGCCTACAATAAGCACTACTTTTACTTCGTAGTAAAAGCCGATCAAACAGTGTTGCATTGTGAAAAGAAATTGGCAATACATAATGAAACACATAGTACATACAATAATGATACTTGGGATTGCTTCACACTAACGTGAAATAAGACCTGTAAAAATAAACGTAAAATGAAAATATCAGAATCAAAACGCACACAGGTTTAGATGAAAATTCAGCACGAAATAAAAGCGACCGCAAAGCAACGATACTCGAAACATATTTATCAATCAAATACACAAGACAATAAAATAAATTTTCAGCGCGTGGGAATTTTGTTAGCAGCTAAATTTAAGAGAAAAAATCAAAGTGTCTAAAACAAGGCTGTTCCCGCAACAGGAAGGGCCCATGTACATGCGGCTTCACGTTTCCGATAAGCAGCGATGTGATTGACAGATGAGAGGATAAGACTGCTCGATAAATAGAATTTGTGATGTTGTACGAGGTTTTAACAGCCACCAAGGTATGTGACTTTTTAACACTCAATTTGTGAATTTGAAACTGACAGCCTTCTGACCGTTAGGAATGGCTAATATGTTAATGAGGTCTGAGAATGCAAAGACCATACATATTCGTAATATCCAAATGTCATATTAAATGCTTTTGCTAAACATGTCAAGAACAAAGATCAGTTGTATACAGTGCAGAGACAAAATAACGCACAATTTATTACAAGCTTTTAAATTTACACCTTGGCAGAAAAGTACTTATTAAACCCAATTCAGAAGTACAAACATTCTTAATAATAGGACCTACGCTTTTTATGTAAAAATCTTACCCATTGACATAACTATGAAGAGGAACTAAGCACCAAAAACAGTCTATAGGGTCATTCTCTCAACACCACATAAAATGAAAACATATCCCCAAAGGCTTCTAGCACGTAGATACTTTGAAACGTATGGAGGAAACTGCACCGTACATTTCCCATATTTGAATATTGCAAGCCTACGTACGACGGCATGCAGACCAACAGCAGGAGAAGAAGCCAACATAATACACTGTCCTCAAAGGTCCCTCAAGGTTTCGTTTCAAACATTTAGCACACGAACAGAGTGAGTTTACTAATTCATGGGCGGAAAAATGTGCTTACATCGATCACACTCGGGCATAGCGCAAAACTACGTATATACATCAATCGTGTATTTTCTAAAAGCAACTTCTTCCATCCCTCAAGCAGGTGATCAGTGAGTGAGTGAAACTGACAAGCAAACAGAACTACTGGCTTTAAAATGGAAACAGGAAGTTCAACGTGAAGAAGAATATCCACTTATTTCTTCGAATGAAAGCAAAACTAAAATAGCTGAATATCCAATTATTTCTTTTTTAGTGAAAGCAGAACCAGAGTTTCGGAAAGTATCTTGAATAGATAGCATAGAGGAAGTTACTGCTGCTGAAGCTGATTACCATCTAGATTCAGAGCCACTTCGCAACATGCTACTCTAGATCCACAGGAGAAATAAAAAGCTACTGAAAGTGAAGAGAAAGAAAAGTGTTCTTAAAGTGGTGTAGGACTATTGTTTTAGATGCGCTCTAAATGGACGGTGGGAAATACAATACAGAATCGATGGCTTTACTGCACCTAGTGAAGTCACGGAGGGTTTTCCTTCTATTTACACTGCTGGCCACCCAAAATGCAACACCAAGAAGGACACGAGATAGCAAAGCCAGATTTACTGGACACATAACAACAGATACAAAGATGAAACGATTGAGCTTACAGGCCCGTGCGACTTGCGGAACACGCAGACATCAATAGTTCGTGTGGCCCCCATGGCTGGCAATAATGGCCGCTACACGCCGCGGCATCGAACGAAAGAGGCTTTGGATATGGGCTTGGGGTATGTCGGTCCAGGCTGCTTCCACACGTTGCCACAGTTCCTCAGGCGTAGCCGCGGGTGGCGCTTGCAGGGCCACTCGGTTGCCGATCAGCGACCAGACGTGTTCGATGGGCGACATATCGGGAGAACAGGTGGGCCACGGCAGCAGTGACACCTAGTGGGCCGTGAAGAATTGTTGCACGATGCGTGCCACGTGCGGGCGCGCATTGTCTGTTGAAACGTGGCCGCTGGCAGGTCCTGCAGGTAAGGGAGGACTACAGGCTCCAAAACGTCGGAGACGTAGCGGTAGCTGTTGAGTGTACCGGAGATGCGTACCAGAAGGGTGCGGGTGTCATATCCAATTGCGCCCCAAACCATAACGCCAGGCGACGGACCGGTATGGCGATGCATAATGCAGGCGTCATACAGTCTCTCACCGCGGTGCCGCCACACGCGGATCCGACTATCGTGGTGTTGCAGGCAGAAGCGGGATTCGTCGGAGAAGACAATGTCGTGCCATTCCGTAGTCCAGGTGTGGCGTTCAACGGCCCACTGCCGCCGCACTCGCCGGTGGTGTAACTTCAGTGGTAATCGGAGCAATGGGCGCCGTGCGACAAGTCCCCGCTCCTGCAGACAACGTCGAACGGCACATGCTGACGCAGGTTGTTGCGCAACACACCCTAACTCCTGCGCTAACGTTCGTGATGTGGCAGTGCGAGCACAACATGCCGGTCCTCTCGATCGGTGATGTACCGCGGTTGGGGCAATCGTTCACGTCGGTCCGTCCGTCCCTCCTGCACCCACACAATCCCTACTTGTCTCACCGTGGCTGGATGTCATCCCACACGGGCGCCGATGTTTCAGTACGATAAAACGCTGTCGCTATAAGCCACTATTCGTCCTCTGTCGAACTCTGAAACGTGCTGGAATGACTGCCGTATTCTGCGACGAGGCATCAGGAAGTTTCCCACGCACAGGTCCGGCAGCACAACGCACTTCCACTACTTACACCCTGCCTTCTGTACACCCTTCTTATAGTGCTTCTCGGTGGCGTGCCGGGCGCACATGATTTGCATATGCCCTGCAATGCTATTCGTTTGCATGTCCTTTCGCGGGCGACCCGTGCTGCGAATTTCAGGCCAATCGGATGCTTCCTTCTTGGTGTTGCATTTTGGGTGGCCAGCAGTGTATAACCAGAGTCACTGCACGTGGTATACTTGTCTTTTACAAGGTCAGTATGTGGCTGGAGCATATTTCATAGTACCAAGTAGTACGCCCTAGGGATGTTGTAGGGGCCTTTCACCGCCAACAATATCCCTAGTGGTTGGCTTCGATATGATCGATACGGAGCCAAAGATGGTACTGCCACAGTTTTTCAGTTTTTCCGGAGAACTATAAAGTCTAAAAGAGTTTCTCTTCGACGAAAACACCACGGCTTCGAATTTGACCCCGGAAGGAACCGCTACACCATACGAGATCCATGCTAAGAATTAAAAACGTAATATTAGGTGTGCAAATAAGTTTTAAAGCGTTTTTTGTGTGACATATACCGCTAATTTATATATCCGACATCCCCCCGCGTTGTTGTCATGTGACCGTAACTGGTCTAGAGTATAAAATGTGACACAGAAGTTTGTCCAACAGTCAAACGCACATGCACATCGGTAGGTGAAGGATGGCAAGCGATACTGCATTTATTCGACACTGCATTCCTTACGAATTTCATCAAGCAAAAGGTGCTGCAAAAGCATGTGCATCGATCTGTTCTGTTCTGGGGGAGAATATTGTATCGAAAAGCACGTGTGAGTTTTGGTTCAGACGGTTTAAAGCAGGTGATTTTGGTGTTAGCTATCGAGAACATAGCGGCGCTCCGCAGAAGGTTGCGCATGAGGAAATGTAAGCACTGCTGGATGAAGATTCGTCTCAAACGCAAAAAGATCTAGCTGAACAACGGGGGGTAACTCAACAAACCATTTCCAATCGTTTACGCGCAATGAGAAAGATTCAGAAGGAAGGGAAACGGGCGCCACATGACCTGAGCCAGAGGAACAAGGATGAGCGTGTCATGAAGTGTTTGAATCTGTTAAATAAACAATGCGGAAAATTTATCCTGTGAAAAATCGTTACGGGTGATGAAAAGTGGATATGTTACGAAAATCCCAAACGCAAAAAAACAACAACACTGGGTTGCCCTCGGTGAAGCAAAGACTTCGACACCGAAACGCAATATGCACTCTAAGAAAGTTCTGCTGTGCATCTGGGGGGATATGAAGGGTGTGCTCTATTATGAACTATTGGGACAGGGTCAAACTGTTACTTCTGATCGCCACAAGCAACAATTGCTGCGATTGAACCAGGAAATCTGTCGGAAACGCCCATTCACAGGCAAAGGATTGTGCCCCATAAAATTACTGCATGACAACGCTAGGCCGCATGTCGCAAAATCGGCCAAGGAAACGTTATGAACGCTTGTCTGGGAAGTTTTGGAGTACCCGGCGGATAGTCCCGACATAGCCCCTTCAGACTATTATTTGTTCGTATCGATTCAACATGGTTTGTCTGCTGTACGGTTCCGGACATGTGACGAAGTGCAAAAATGGGTTGACGACTTCATCGCGTCACACGACGAAGTATTCTTCATGGCTGGAATCCGTCAGCTGCCCGACCGATGGCGGAAGGTGATAGATAAGGACGGCGCATATTTTGATTTGTAAAGGTATTGTTGTTTTCTCACAAATTACATGTCGTGTTGTCTTAAAACGTTTTAAAACTTATTTGTACACCTAATATATCCGTCCAAGGTGTCACAGGTCCTCCGCTGGAAAAGGTTGAAATTTATTAAATATCCTCATCTTTCTTATCTTTTGTGCCTTTATAGTCGGTGGGTAAAGTGCCATGAGCTCGTCTCTCTACTTACTTTTCAGTTATTTGGGGAGCGGCGCCCCCACGGCCCGAGCTGACCTTGTGACTGGTCAACATCTGATGTCATGCCACAGCTTGTTTTTTTCTTATTTTGGTGCTGTTGGTGTTTGCAGGGACGGCTGTTCATCCAGCTGTTGGGGAGTCGCGGCCCCACGATCCCGAGCTGGTCTTGTGTCTCGCTTTTTCGTTTTTATTTATTTTCTCCACTGGCTAGTTGCCCGTGTTGTATACTTTACCTAATCGCTACCACGTTATGCACTAACACCCCGGTCTTGTGGTTTTGTTACCCTCCACCACTAACTGTATTATATTAACCGCTCAGTTCGTAGGTTGCTGAGATTCCGTTTAGGTTCCCTTCCAGGATTTGTCTTCTTTGGATTTCTTTTTTCCTTTTAGCTGGTTTGGGTGCTAGACCTACCTGCATGTTTGCCGCGTGCGGAGACCCGTGAGGCGGAAATGGGATGTCTGGCGGCTGAGGTCGCAGGAGACCGGATAAGTGCCTCCTGTGTACCAACACTCCTCTTCGACCCCGGCTTCGCTGTAAACGGGAGGCTAGAGACTAACCCACCTCTAGTCAGAAGTCTTGTACCAAGTTGTGTACACGGCTTTAGCGGCTTTTTGTCGTATAGCACGGCAGGGTGAGCCCGGGGGCTGTGGGATCATGCCAAAGGCGTTGGCATGACGGTACCCGGAGGCCGAAGTGTCCGCCGAGTGCGTGTGATCACAGCCAACGGACTATATCTGCAACGTATAAGCTCCAGAACTGTGTCCAGCGTCATTTTCTTGGCTTGCAGACCTCCAGTTCTCCCTTGTAGGGCTCGGTGGTGGGTGGAGTAGTCTGCAGACGAATCTTCCTCCTTTTTTTCCATGGGTAAAAAGAACAAAAACTCCAAATTTAAGTCAAATGACAAAATGATAGTTGACAACGACTGTCCTTCGTCTTCTCAACCTACCAAGTCTCATACCCTTAAACGGTCTTTAGACCTTGACCTGGACCAAGAATGTGGAACCTCTTCTTCGGCGGCTGTACCAGTCGCTCCGAAGCGTCGTCTCCCCTCGATTGCTGTGACTACGCATGCTACACACTTACTTGTAGAATCCATCGATCCGAATGAGAGACTGTCCACCAGATCTCCATTTTTTATTTCTAAAGCTTTGGACGCTGCGGTTGGCCCCTTGAAGTCTGTGAGGAAGCTTCGCTCTGGGGACCTGCTTGTTCAAACCTGCAGTGTTTCTCAGAGTAACACTCTTTTGCTCCTTACTAGTCTTCAAGGCATTCCTGTCAAAGTGGCACCTCACCCGTTTCTTAACACCTCTCGGGGTGTTATTTCGGAATTTGATCTCTTACCATGCAGTGAAGAAGAATTGGTGTCTGAACTTGCAGATCAAGGTGTTCTTGCTGCACGTCGTATGATGTTCCGGCGCGATGGTTCTTTGATTAAGTCTAAAAATGTGATCTTGACTTTTAACTCCCCGAAAGTTCCGACCGAAATAAAGGCTGGCTACTTGGTCTGTGGAGTTCGCCCGTACATTCCCAGTCCTCTGCGCTGTTTCAGGTGCCAGAGGTACGGGCATTCCCAACGTTTCTGTAAGAGTTCCGCTCGTTGCGCTAATTGTGGCTCCAGTGAACATGACGGGGAAGGTTGCACTTCTGCGGCCTCCTGTGTTAACTGTGGTGAGGCCCATGCAGCTTACTCCCGCAACTGTATGAAATGGAAGGAAGAGATGGCGATCCAGCGCCTCAAGACCCTGGAAGGCCTCTCGTACCCTGCTGCCAAAGCCAAGTTGGGTATTCCCAACACCCGACAGCGTAGTTTTGCCGCAGTTGTTAAGTCTCTGCCACAACCCGTGCAGACCTTTGTTCCGCGCCCTGTAGCTCTCGCCGCACTTGCCAAGCGATCTACAGTTGAACAAGCGACACAGGTGGATTTCACCGAGCTCCAGCTTATTCGACCAGCTGAGTCTGCGCCTTCTCTTTTGAAGACGCCCGCCTCTTCCGGTTCCCAGCAGACAGCCTGCACGTGCGGAAGACCCGGCCCTCAATCCGCAAAGGTGTGCAGTGTCCATCAAACTGTCTCGGCCTCTGCGAGGTCCCCACCCTCACCCAACATTATAGAAGAACACGGGGGGGAGGAGAGTGACAGTTCGTCCCCAGCCTCTACCAGCATTGCAGAGGAACATGGGGGGAGGAGAGTGACAGTTCGTCCCCGCCCTCTGCCAGCATTGCAGAGGAGTGTGGGGAGGAGAGTGACGGTTCGTCCTTTTCCATTAGTAAATATGTTACTTTTAATAAACTTCATTAACTACCTTTTCTTCACTGCTTTCTTCATACTCTTTTTCAACTTTTACCAAGCCTGTCTGATCTTAATCATTTTCCACGTTTTTAAAAATCTGTGGCTGATCGTTCTTTGTCTGGCGCTCTTTGGCCAAACCTGGCCCTTGCGCCAATAAAATCCAACAACCAACCAACCAACCAACCTCTACTTACTTCTCCGTTTCATGTATGTACACTTTAATTTAAATTCACGATTAAGATAACCTTTTTTAATACCAAGAGACTTTAGAATGGTTCATAGCGCCTTGATTAGTAGCTGGAGCACCCTGTGTGTTCAGAAAACGTAGCTGGAGCACCCTGTGTGTTCAGAAAACGTAGCTGGAGCACCCTGTGTGTTCAGAAAACGTAGATGGAGTACCCTGTGAGTTCAGAAAACGTAACTGGGCAATATTTGGCGTGTCAGATTTCTGATACTGCACAAACATCTTTTACTGATTCATCTCTATACTGACTAACTGAAAGGGAGTCGAAATTATAGTCGACATTGAATTCCTGGGAAGGCACTTCAAATTCTGTTGTGTCAATGCGGGTAAAGTGGTTACAGCCACATTTGTCCTTGAGGTTTTAAGCACTGAGTAATTCCATCATTGCGCCAATTTTATATTTGGCCTTGAAATATTGTTTGGGAAAATGCATAGTATGTCTTTGAAAGCAGCCTCAAGCTACTGTAGGATGATTTTAATTTTGTTTAGAGTCCATACCTTGATAAGGACAGAAGAATTTGGGTAAGGAATTCGTCTTGAGCTGCATTTTCAGAGTTCCATTCTCTAGAAGTTATCGTCTGAAAGTTGTTTGACTGCTTGACTCCGAACACAACAGAAACAGAATTATAGTTAGAACCTAGGGCATTGTTACCTGGAGTCTGTTGAGTTGGAATTGACGTTTTTAATCTTGAGTGACACTCAACGTGTTCGTGCCATTATTTCAGCCGACCTGTACCTAAACGTAAAAGGGCTCTATGAGCGAGAATTGCCGCTTCTGTTAGTGTACATATAGAAATAGTAAAAGGTGGGAGACAGTCCGTTATCGGATTGTTCTGAGAACGTCCGTAGAGAACGAAGATCTCAGTCTCTTAATATGAGATCATTCTTGTGATTCTAGGGGGAAACTAAGGCACTCTCTTTGTTCCGAGAATCATCACAATATCGAATAGTAGCAGCATGCCAAAATTGATGTGAAGTCATACTTATTTCACATTTGAGGAGAAGTATTTTTCGTTTTGTTTTTTGACACATACGCCGACTGCAGAATTATACCATCCAGCGTATTTGTTGCGCCCACAGCACCAAAAACAGACGAAAGTGGCGAAGAATCACATTAGTGCAGTGCCATCCTGTTATTGTGCCTTGATCCATCATTTGTAATTCGGTACATTCATTAACCATGAATTCGTGACCTCCATATCTTTCATGTTCAACGAAGACACCCCGGTGACGCAGTGGTCTAAAGGCTGGCTTCTGATCATTCGTCCTAGATGGGTCCGAGTTCGAATCTCGGTGAGGCATGGATGTTGTATTTGTCTTACGGCGCTGACTCTCTCCTTTTTCTGGAACCAGTGGCCCTAAATTAGGGCCGAACTACTGCTTATTGCCCACTGAGTTGCTCACGGTAGTCGTTAAACCTCCAACCCCAAACAACTTACATTCAACGATATTCCTGCCATCTTATGCAGTCTTACATGCTACCTAGATCAATTCCAAATTGGAATCTGACGAATTACTAAAGCGGCTTTCTGAATACCACCTTGGCCCATTGACCTGAAGACCAGTCAATGTGAGATATACCCTACCGACGCCCGGCTGTACAATGCGTTCGGGATAATAGTACACAGCGTATAGGTTACATGCATATAGTCATATTGCATTTAAATGCCTTGACATGTTTTGGAACGAAATTCGCAAGCCCGTGCTTGTTTGAAGATAATTAGCCGCTTATATCTTCATGTGGTCGACCTTGTCACGTGCACTCTGTGACGCACCTGGGCGGGTGCACTGTGATTCCGGGGGTGGTCATATTATTCTGATACGACTGTGTATGTTAGTAAGCTCTTTTAGCCCTATGACGTTCTATAATAGCCAAATATTCTTCCTTATGTTTTGGGCAACAGTGTAATTTATTTGTCTCATTTCGTATTAGCAAAACAACTCAAATAAATAACTTTAATAGCTTTAGCTGCCAATAATTTGCAATTTTGTTTCTTTATTTCAATTGGAGATGGACGAAGTTTACCCACACCGTGGGTCGGAGAACGCCTAATTGTTAACCAGCAGTGTACTCATAAAGTGTCTGGAAGTCGCAACTTATTGGAACGTAATTAGAACGTTATCACATTGAGACAAAAGTACGTTTGAAATTATTATAGACTCTCTGGGCTCCTAAACCTAGAGACTGGTCATATAAATGAGCTCTTATCCAAGGAGGTTATATTAATGGAGACACCACTGACTCTGCCGCCGTAGGTCACAGCTAATCTGCGGTGTGACGTCACAAGCAGGCAAAAATGAACTAAATCATACCGTTGATGAAACAGTAAGCTTGTGTATCATTGATAAAGATTATTGAATTACTCATTTTATCTGTTTATACGCTTAGAAGCTTTTGTTCCATTGGTTTCCAAGCAGCTTCTCTTCTGCGGCTGCGTCGTGCCTGTTCATGACGTCATTTGCAGCACGGACGGTGACTTATGGCGGCCAATGCTGCGTGGATAGGAATGGTGTCTCCAGTAATATAACCTCCTTCCTCTCATCCGTCAAAGTGCCTTTTTTTTTTTTTTGATTGGAGGTTTAACGACCACCGTGAGCAACTCAATGGGCTATAAGCAGTCACCCGTCCCTAATTTAGGGTCACTGGTTCCAGGGAAGGGAGAGAGAGAGCCAGTGCCGTAAGACAAAAACAACATCCATGCCTCACCGGGATTCGAACCCGGACCCCGTTCGGACGAATGATCAGAGGCCATCGCTTAGACCACTGCGCCACCGGGGCGGCTCAAAGTGCCTCGCTCTGCACAGTGACTTCCCGACATACTACTTCTTGGACTCTTGAGGATTTTTTTATTCAGTCCCTTTATTTATAATTTACTGCAGTCCCTTGTCCACCACTGCAGTCAAATCAGATCCATACCAATGTTATTGTTTAAGGCCGTGTGAAAGAAACGCTTAAACTGCTGTCTATCCAAGAGATACAGAAAGCGAAAAAAAAAAAAACCCGAACACACAGCAGAATGCAATAATAAGAACGATCTACGCTTGCAACCTTAGTTTCATATAATGAGTCGATTAGTCTGAATTAGCAGGAAAATTGATAATACGAAATAACTTAGCTGTGTTTGCTCATCGATTTTGCCAACATCAGCAGAACGTATCTTGGCTGCAGTTAGATTTGTAAATTCACTGTGTGGATTTGTGTAAATTAATTTTCTATTCACGTGATCTATGCTACAAGGTAAAAATATATTTTTAATCCTTTGTCTGCGACTTTCCTTTCTTCTATATACTCGTACTCTTTTCCTGGCAGAGGATTTAGGAATCTAAATATCAAAGAAACCTTACCCAAAATTTTACATCAATTGTCGTTACGGTTTCTAATTCTTTCAGTTTCATGTTGACCAGTTTTTCGCCAGGTTACAAGCTGCTGTCTTCCGGACTGTTCCGTTGGGAGAACACCAGGGTTAGTCTGCTCGAAAGCAGCTTTTCTAGGAAATGCTGAAAACGTCTGAATCATCATTACCACAACAGAAACGGTCGAAACTATCTGTTTGTCTTCAACACCTGCTATACCCTTCTGAATCTCGATGAAAAATATGCGAATTTGTCCATCGCAAAAAGGAGATTTTGCTCAAACAAACAAAAAATATATCAATCACATCACTGACCATCTAGCTATCCATATAACTGTGCAGCCACAAGGTGCATGACATTCCAGCGATCACTCTAAGCAACCATCTCAGTGTCACAGGTTCTTCAGTAAGAACAAGATACAAAAGTTTGAGGGGGACTCACCTTCAACTACTGCAAGTGAAAATAGTATTTCCGACACTCTCCTCACCATTTCTTGCATAGCAAACCACAACGACCGAAAATTACAGTGCCGTAGTTTTACTACATCTCAAAACGCCAGAGTAACCCAAGCGATAAGAATTTTCTGCTCATTGATATTCGGCTCCAGTATCCAATTAATACAAAAAAAGAGAAGAAAGGCTATGTAGCCATGCCCTCAAAAATCTCCTTAGTCAACCTTGAACTCTTCCTAAAAAATTTACTACAAACCCTCAGCTGTAACTATCAACAAACTGGTCTGTGAGTGAATGTTTAATTACTTGTTTCTCAACCTTCGTGGTACTACAGACTGTAATAATTGCATCGCACAGTGAGCATCTAGAGAATTTTCTGAACACCGACAGATTGAGCTTTTCTTTCACTCAACACGCTATCAAATTCTCTCGGACAAACTCCTTTGTAATTCTTCTTCTCGGAGTGTACGTAAGATGCCATCAATCAGCCATTCGAAATGCCAATCTACACAGTCGAGTTACATTATTGTGACAACCTCCTATTTTTGACCTCAACAGCTCGTAGCCAATGGAAGAAGGCACGTGTCGTGAGCTGGTTTGGAAGGTATACACTGAGTGGCCACTTTAGTATGACCACCTGACAATTTTAAGCAAATGAGATATGGCTGCACGCTGTTGCCACCAGAGGGCGAGGCTAGTATATAAAGGGAAAGCTTAGTGCTTGCGACAGTAGTAGGTGATTTTTGGGTGACGAGATGGGTAAAAAATGCGATTTGACGGACTTTCAATGTGGGATGATTGCAGGAGCTGGGAGCCATGGAGCGAGTATCACCGAAACCGCCGCATTCGTGAAATGCTCCAGAGCAGCCGTTGTTAAAGTGTTTAAAGATTGGATAGTCAGCCGAAAAACTGGGTCTATACGTGCAATGTGTGGTCGTCATCGACTAGTGACTGCTAGGGTGGAACGGAGAGGGTCCAGACTGGTAACAGACAACAGAAGGGCAACAGTGCAGCAAATTACAGACCATCTTAATTAAGGATCCCCTAAAATGAGCACTGCACGCACTGTTTGCTGTACACTGCATCGGATGGGATATGGCAGCCGAAAGCCTGTTCGAACACCTTTGCTGTCAGCAGTTAATAAGAGAAAACGTCTCCAGTTCGCACAGGAGCACAAGGATTGGACAGTCGATAATTGGAAACAAATTATGTGGTCCAATGAATCACGTTTTCAGTTGCACCATGCCGATGGCCGAGTGAGAATTTGGCGGAAACAGCACGGAAGCATGGACCCCAAATGCATTGCTACAACCCTTCAAACTGGTGGAGGCAACACTATGGTTTGGGGAATGTTTTCCTGGCATGCTTTGGACCCTTTAACTCGTGTTGATCAACGTCTGACTAGCACATCATATGTAAACCTCGTTGCAGACCAAGTGCATCCTGTCATGTGGATGGTTTATCCCAATGGCGATGGCTACTTTCAACAAGATAATTCGTCCTGCTATAGTGCTCGTATTGTACGGGATTGGTTTCAGGAACATGCCGGGGAGTTTACTTTGCTTAGGTGGCCCCCACAATCCCCAGATCTCAACCCCATTGAGAATTTGTGGGATGAAGTTGAACAAGCTATCAGACAGCTGAATCCACAACCCTGCAATCTCACACTCCTGGAAAGTGCTATTCATCAAGCATGGTCTCAGATGCCACGAACCACCTATCAACATCTCGTGGAGTCCATGCCACGAAGAATCGACGTAGTATTAAAGGCAAAAGGTGGCCCAACGAAGTACTGAATGGGTGGTCATAATAAAGGTGCCACTCAGTGTATAAGGTGTGTTGTAGGCATTCTGAAAACATATCACTCGTTGCTCTCATGGATAAAACGAGCAATTTATCAGATTTGCAAAAAGGGTTGATTATCGGCTTTCGGGCCAAGGGTGGCAGTATTTCTAAAACAGTGCAGTTTGTGAACTGTTCACGTGCTCCTGTGGTTAAAGTGTATCGTGGTTGGACAAATGGCACCATTGCGAATAAGCGATGTGGAAATTTCGGAGCACCAAGTGCCATTGATGAGAGGTGAACGTCGGCTTGGAAGGTGCAGAAGAGCCGATCGACACGCTACAGTGGAGCAAATCACTGGCCGAATGAATCAGGGGGCTACCAGAAGTGTGTCTAAAATGACAGTTCATCGAAACCTGCTGCGTATGGGCTCCAATGCAGACGGATGGTCACTGTACCTATGTTAAAGAAAGTGCATCGGCAGAAAAGGCTTACATTTGCACGGCAGTATTGGAATTGGACCTCCGCCGATGAGTCAAGTTTTCTGCTTCATCGAACGGATGGACGTTGGCATATAAGGCGAGAAATATCGGAGAACGAACACTTTTCAACCATTGCTGGAAGAACACAAGCTAGTGGGGGCAGCGTTATAGTCTGGGGAATGTTTTCGTGGCATTCCTTAGGTCCACTCATACCTGTGGATCGCAGTATGGACCGAATTCGTTATGAATCCATCCTTGCCAACCACATACACCCATGCATGCTGATTGTCTTCCCTGGGGCGGATGGGATCTTTCAGAACGACAATGCGACGTGTCCCACAACTAGAAATGTCGGAGAGTGGTTGGAAGAGCACTATGAAGACTTCAAAGTACTTCCCTGGCCTCCTAATTCTGCAGATCTAAACCCAATTGAGCATCTATGGGGCCACCTCGATCGTGTTGTTCGCTCTATGGATCCTCCACCACGCACCCTTCAGCAGTTGTCAGATACACTGCAGTCAGCATGGCTCCACATACCTGTGAACACCTTCTAGCACCTTATTGAGTCCCTCCCAGCCCGTCTAGATGCTGTCCGCGCCGCACACGGCGGTTACTTTGGATATTAGCTGGTGGGGTGGTCACAATAATGTGACTCGACCGAGTATCTCCTGAAGTAGATATTATGCAAAAACAACGTTTCTTAATTCAAAATTCGACTGTGCGGAAAACATTCTAGCTGCCCTCAGAAGCGTGTATATATGTATAAGTATTTTAAATAGGTCAACATTCTGAGGTGCACCGGACGCCCATATTGTCGGAAAAATTGATATGGATATTCGAAATGAAATCGTAATTCAGTATCAGACTATGCACGAATGATGCAGTTGTAATCAGAAGCAAGCACAAGGATTTATGCTTCCTTCAGTTTTACAAATAAGTCAATAATTTGAGTCCAGAAAATTTTGAAAGTTCGCCGTTTCTACATCTATTTGGAAAACAGCAGTAATTAGAATAAATTTTCAAGATAGTATAACTATACTAGTGATCCGAATTTCTTGATGTAAAATAGAAAATCAAAGTTTCCAAGCTTTCGCACATTAGCCAGATGGCTTTTTCACGGAAGGTAGACAGCAAACTGCAAACTGGAAAATAGAACACTTCAACAATTTGAACGCTCTGACTTGACTAGACAATAAGTGAACTGATGCGAATGTAATCATTCATTCGCAGAAACGAAGCGTCATGTTTGTTGGGCACGTGAGTAGTATAAAATGGTGGTATCGCGGGATAAAACGTAGCATTATATGACGAACTGCTTCCAAACTCGTGGCAATTCCAAAGATCCGCTCTCATTGTAAGCCTCACTGCTGGTTATGATCTCTAAGTTTTCGCGAATGGCAGTAGATTTAGGCATAGAGTAGGAAGCTAATTTCTCGATACCAACCCACATAGCATCAGCGGACTTGAACCTGACTTCTCTGGACGGGGCGGTTGTTTCTTTATCGTCTCTTGTGTCTCTTTTATGTTCGTTGAGTCTAATTCTAAAAGAACGCTTGGTCATTCCAATGTAGTATCTCTTGGAGCCGTCTGAATATTGTAGTGGGATGGCATAAACACCTGCCTCGTTGAGAAGTGGGGCTTGTCAATATTTCTCTTAAGCAGGGTATATAAAGATGCCAGAGACTTTATGCCGACACCGAAGTTCATCCTCCTGAGCGCGTTCTTGAGTTGTTAGGAATATCCAGTTTGCAGTTTGCTATTATCCAGTTTCCTGTCTGCCTTTCTTGAAAAAAGCCATATGGTTGATATGCGAAAGCTTGGAAACTTTTGATTTTCTATTTTACGTCAAGAAATTCGGATCACTAGTATAGTTATACTATCTTGAGTACAGTTGCTGTACGGTTCCTGCTTATTAATTAGAATATATGTGTTGCTTTTCGCTTGTTTGGTTATTTGCCATTCTTAACTATATAACGCTACAGGGCACACAGCTCAAAAGTTGTTTCTTGTGCTACTTTTTTATCAAAACTTCCAGGCAGATCCTGACCTATTAAATTTTGCTGTTTTATTCGGTGTTCTGGTTGCATTCGGGGTTTTTCCTGCATGGCCGAATTTCAAAGTTCAATAAATATTCTTTTCGATTCCTCCTATCATTTATCTACTGGACCCAGCCAGAGATCGCAACAGTGAGAGATACTTGTTACTTGTACCAATGGGGGGAGGGGAGGTACTTGACCCAGCGCCGCGACCTAAGGTTTATTGTGCATCCCCAGCCCTAATCTCGAAAGAAACCAGATGCACGAGCAAAAGCAAGAATGCTCTTGACTGGTACTAAAGAGAAATCACTTGGTCTCACGTTGTGAGTACCAAAGTGTTCAAGCCTGAGTGCTGCAAAAAAGTCACAGTCACAAAGAAAATGAAAAGAAGTCTCCTCTTCCAGATGGCATGCTCTACAAAGTGGATCCTCTTTCACCCCAATCATATTAAGGTGCCTGTTAAGATGACAGTGTCCTGTAAGTAGACCAACAATCAGTCCAATATCCTTTTTTGGCAGTTTAAGGAGTTCCTTAGCCCTACGAGGCAAGGGTCCTTGATTAAGTTCCTTTGCCTGCCTTTGACCCCTGGTTGCATGCCAGAGGTCAAGCTGCTTAGTCCTCAGCAGCCTTTTAGCTAGTCTTCTGGCCACACCAGAGGCGAGCCCTAATGCAGGCTCTGGACCATAAAAAGCCTGCTCTGCTCCCTCTTTAGCAAGAAGGTCAGCTTTCTCATTACCTTCAAAACCCATATGTCCTGGAACCCAGAACAGTTGCACTTTGTTCGGGTTTGCCAGTTCAGTTAGGGTCTGGAGGCAGTTCCAAACAATTTTGGATGAAATGCGGCACTGACAAAGTGCCAGTAAAGCCGCCTGGCTGTCTGAACAAATATGGATACGCACATTGTGATACCCTTTGATCAGACATTCTGAGGCGCATGCTAGAATAGCATACACCTCAGCTTGGAACACGGTAGCATGCCTTCCAAGTCTTTGGCATAAACCATAACCTCTGGATAGGCAATATTCCCCTGCTCCAACTCCTACGTTTGTCCTGGAGCCAAGGAAGATTCTTACAAAGAGTTCTCCTCTGAACCTAGAAAGACTATAGTTCTTCTACCCATCTCAGCTAATATTTATAATGAATAAAATTCTCCGGCTGGACGTGTAGTGCAGGAAAGCTTACGTTAAGTCACGTCAGGGTTATTGAAAGGTTACTTGACGTAGCTAAAGTGTGCTTAATCTTCAAACTGCTAGAGTTTGTTTAGGTAAGACACGCACGTGCAATAAATTCCAAGAATATGGAATTTATTTTTACTCAGCGTTCCTCATTATCTTGAATATCAGTAATATAACTTCGGTTTTAGTACATTAGTACCTTGAAGGCTCCTTATTAGAGCGGTAAACACAATATACCCTGAACTTAACGTAAACACTCAATGAAATAGACTTAACGGCCAGAAAGAGGTCTGACAATAAAATGAACTAAGAAAACGTACTCACTTTTAACCTTTTATTGGGGAGCTCCTGGTATTACTCAAATACACACTCCAAAATAACACAACTACTGATAGCCCGAACTTTCGTACTATCGTAATATCGTAGAAAAGTAGGTAAATCGCATATCAATAATCAGGAAGAATCTATCACATATAAAACGAAGCTCTTTGTTATACTTGAGCGCGCCTATATATACTGCATACCACCACGTCATGACTTACACTCGTTGCCACATATAATTCAGCGGGAGAAACAACATCTCGTTAAGTGAGAAAATAATTTGCATAGGAAAATAAAATAACAAGAGATAGTAAAATCAAAAAGAAACTGAATATAGAGTATACGTTACATATTCAACATACCACAGCTTGCCTTGACCACCTCTTAGCACTCATCCAGGCCACCGAGGAGAACTGTCACACATTCAGATCAGGGATTTGAATTTACCTTTATTGGTTAATCCGTGACAAATGTTTCCCCATTACGCACACCAGGCACTAGTTGTTTGGTTATTAAGAGTTTGTTTGGAGCAAGAACCTCAAAAGGCGAAAGAGCACCAAAGTTTGTAACACAAGCAGAAACGTGTACATCAAGACATAAGTGAACATTTACGTCACAAGATACACAAAAAAGTCGACACGAAGAGGAGTAAATTAGTCGAAAAAACAAACAAACAATGAACTGCACGAGACGAGCAGCACAGGCACTATGTAAGAACGACAACACGGAAGACACTGCACATGATCTATTAAAAGGCTATCCAAGGTTCCTGGGTCGTCTTGTGAAGTAGGTAAAAGAAAAAATGTGCACGTTCACGAACAAAATAGTGACACACAAACAAAAGATGAACAACAGACACACGTACATCATACGCCATAAACACACAAGGACAGAGTGGCACACAATAAAGAGTGGTGGGTTAAATGACAATGTCTCATACGGAGATGTGCTAGTACTACCTTTTCCTTACAGGTCCGACTGAAACTGGAGACTCCCAGAACTGCCTTTATATTATACAATTTGATCCTACGTGTTAGTCCAACGGAGCCTTCCACGTACATCTGATGCGTTTTTGAACAACGGAGGCAGTGCTGTGGCCTCCAACGGGAAAATGAACCTAGCAGCAGCATCAACTGACTCGTTTCCCAGGATCCTCACATGGTTGAGATTTAGCATAACTGAACCTGAAAATCGGCCTCTTGCAAGAAACAGAGTAAGCTTCTCACCTATCTCTACAACCCCTAGAGGAGAGAGACTGCAAAACCCTCAAGAAATCCAAATACGCCAATGAAGGCTCAAAGGGACATTACGAATTACAATGTGGAGAGCAAGCATCACTACCGAAAATACCCTGGTGTGCAAAAATTAAGGACGAAGAGGAGAAATTAGCATAACAGCGGAACGAGCTGGCAGAACGGACCAAAAGACCACTCAGGAGATAGACTAGGGTCCAGTACGGTAGGGCATGCGCATGTATGCAGCATTACGAGGGGGGCGTCGGAAGGGTATAAAGCACACTGGCGGTGTACGCTCAGCAATTCGGTGAAAGCTATTGCACGGTGTACATCGGTTTGAACGACGTCGACTTGCTGCCACCGTGTGATGTGGCCAACAGGCAATCCAGTAGACGATATCTGGATGACTTTACCCGAGGTCGCGTCATTGGGAAGTTGGAAGAAGGTCGAAGTGTGGCTAGTGTGGCCGAGGAGTTCGGGATCGCTCACAGCATCGTTTCACGAGCATGGAGAGCATTTTAAACGACAGGAACAGCTGTCCGAGAGTTCAGCAGTGGTCGTCCACGAGCAACCACGGCGGCGGATGACCGGTATATTGTCCTACAGGCGAAAAGAGACAGACGGCAGACAGAGGAAGAAATCGCACCGCACATGCAACAGACAACTGGACGTCCGTTATCACGTTTTACCGTGGCCAGGAGGTTGCACAAAGGTGCTCTATTTGCACGACGACCAGTACGGTGTGTGCCATTAACTCCTGCTTATCGGAGACGGCGGATTCTGTGGTGCCAGGAACAAAAGAACTGGACACATCAGCAATAATAGGGTCGAGTTCTCTTTACGGATGAGAGCCGATATAGTCTGACGAGCGATTCTGGACGTATACACATCTGGAGAGAGCAAGGAACACGCAATCACACCTCCAACATCATCGAAAGGGACCAGTTTGGATGTGGCGGAGTTCTCGTTTGGGGCGGTATCATGCTTGGTAGCCGTACTGACCTCCACATCTTCCAAGGAGGTTCAGTCACTGGTGTCCGCTATTGTACCGAGGTTCATCTGCCTCACGTGCGTCTGTTTAGAGGTGCTGTGGGTCCTGAGTTCCTCTTCATATACGACAACGCTACACCTCATCGTACAGTGGCTGTCGCAGAGCTGTTGGAGAGTGAAGATACTCAACGCATGGATTCGCCCGCAAGGTCCCCGGACCTAAATCCAATCGAACACGTGTGGAACCTTCTCGGGAGACGCTTGGAAGTACTTCACCAGACCCCAGCAACGATTCCGCAGCTGCGATTCGCGCTACAAGAGGAATGGGTCGCGATGTCTCAACAGCTCCTTGACAACCTCGTCCTCAGTATGAACAGACGTTGTAAATCCTGCAACGCAGTCACGGGTGATCATATCCCCTACTAAAGACTGGATTTTTCTTGGCAGCATCCTGTCACATGGACGTTTCTATCTTCTGTCCAGTTGTGCTCGAAGCTACCTTTTCAATAAAGTGCCTTTGTATCCTTTGGATTCCTTGTTTGGACGGTTTTGCTCACATGTCCTATATTCTTACATCTTGAGGATCTTATGGTATGATTTGAGTCGATGTGGAGCACTTCTGCAGGACGTTACATTAGAAAAACCGTCTCGTCCTTAATTTTTGCACGGCAGTGTATCATGGCCTTCTCTGGAATTCTCTCGATACAGACATAATTGAGAGTAGTGGATATAGAGTAGTGGATTTCACAACTCCATCCATCTTCGAACCATCGGTAAGGATCGAGGAGGCCACTCTGTCGCCTACACCGACCAGCGAGCAACTCCGGTGCCAGTTGAAGCAGTTGCAGTAGAGTCCGGCCCGATCAACGTGGGATAGTTTCCCGTGGCGCCGTGTTGTTTTCAGTGATGAGTCATGGTTTGCACTTTGCACCGATTACCAGCGCATACGTGTCTGGAGACGAGCCGGTCAGCGCACGGATCCTAATCTTTACCGTGGAACGGCACATGGCTCGCACACCGGGAGTGAGTGTCTAGGCAGCCATTTCTTACAATAGCCGTACACCATTGGTAGTCCGCTGTACCAATCTCACGGATCAAAGGTACGTCGACGACATTCCACAACCTATTGTGTTGCCATTCTCGTCAGAGCATCACCGAGCAATTTTTCAACAGGATAATCCCCGGCAGCACGCGGCAAGGCTCTCTCAGGACTGCCTTTGTAATGTCGGCAATCTGGCCAGAAATGTGGACAACATCTGGCGTACTATACTTCAAGACAATGTCTGTGAACTGTATGGGTCTATGCAACCTCTAGTAACCCCTTGTATCCGAGACAGAGGTGGCGCTACAACGTATTAACTTGTTCCACTCGTGTAGCTGTTTTATCCGAATAAATGGCAGTTCCGGTAGAGGAAATGGCACAGTTATGACACCCTATGGATGTATGCAAAATGCCTCGACATCCTTGGGGTTCCAGAATGGATAAGATTTATGCATTCTATAACGAAAGGCATGTACAGTGAAAAGACGAAGGTTGTTCCTCTTCCTTTCATAAACTCTCCACTAACTGATTATGATACTATTTACAGCGCGTTACGGTTTGCTGCTGACTTGTGTGTCAAAATCAATCAGAACTGCTTAATTATTACGTTCGACCAACCACTCTACATTAAAAGCAGAGAAATAGTCGCAGCAGCCCCAGCAGACTCGCCACGCACGGGATAACTGGTTACCCAGTTATTTGGGGAGTAGCCCGAGCCCACCTTGTGACGGAACATCTTGCATATTCGTTTTGTACGATAACATCACCGAAGGGACAGCTGTTCATCCAGCTGATGGGGAGTGGCGACCCCACGGCCCGAGCCGACGTGTACTTTATGATGATTTTTTTCATTTTTATTTATTTCGTTCTTCTCTTGACACGCACCCGCCTCAGTTGTAGGCTGCTGAGGTTGTGATTATGCGCCAGCTCTGGATTTTAATTTCTCTTTTTCTTTCCTGTCTTCTCCATTTTATGTTCCCTGCTTTGTTTTTCCGAGCTGGTTAGCTAGACCTAACTGCACGTCTGCCGTGTGCGGTGACCCGTAAGGAGGAAAAGGGGATGCCGGAGGCTGAGGTTTCTGGAGGCGAGGTGTTGTTGTCGCCAGTTACCAACACTCCTCTTTGCCCCCTGCTTCACCCTAAACGGGCGGCTTGGAACTAACCCACTCCTAGTCAATGAGGTCTGTGGCCGAGTGGAGTCCAAATCTCTAACGGCTTGTCGTTTCGTACACGGGGATAGGGTGGGAATGCCGAAGGTGTGTTCCCCGGGCACTGGAAAGTCTGGGTGCACGCCGAGCGCATGTCTGCCCTATCAACTTGCTATATTCGCTTCCTATCCCTAGAGCTGTGTCCTGCGTCCACTTGGGTTTGCGGACCTCCGGCTCTCCCTCGTTGGGCTCAGTTGTGGGTGGGGAAGTCGGTGGATGAATTCTTTCTTTTTCTTCGCGGCGCTCAATAATGTTTCCCACGAACCTAAGATCAAAAGAGGTATTGAAGAAGGCTCCGCTCCTTCCGCCAAAAAACATGTCCCCGGTTCTTCGAATGCTCCTTTCTTTTTTGTGCACTCATTGGACCCTTCAAAGCCTTTATGTGCCAAAAGTTCTTTTTGGATCAATAAAACACTTCAATTCATTGCAAACTCTCCTAAGAGCGTAAAGAAACTCCAGTTTGGAGATCTTCTTGTAGAAATGTCCACTGTGGCTGACAGTTCCACACTTCTTAACACTACCATGCTGCTTGAGACTCCGGTCAAAATAATACCACATGGATCCCTAAATACATCTTGAGGCGTTGTCTCCTCTCGGGACCTCCTGGAGTGTACCAAGGATGAAGTTCTTGAAGAACTGAGGAGGCAAACGATTGTGCGGCGTATTCTTTTCAGGCGGAATCGGCAATCCGTCCCATCGCGTAACATCATTTTAACATTTGACAGCCCTTCCCTGCCTACGTCCACCAAAGCAGGGTATCTTCACCTCGAGTTGCGACCGTACATCCCTAACCCTTTCAGATGTTTTAGGTATCAGTCGTACAGCCATTCTCAACAGTCGTACAGGAGCACTCTCAGGTGTGGATGCAGTGGTGCCAAACTATCATCTACCAGACTGTGTGGCCGAGGCCGAATTTTCTGTGAATTTCAAGGGTTCACACTCAGCATCAGCCAACGATTGTCCCAAACGGATGGAGAAGAAAGAAATTCAAAAGCTGAAGACGGTGGAGAATACTTCCTATGCGGAGGCCAGAAGGATGGAGGTTCCAGTTTCATCTGATCGGCGATCATATGCATCAGTGGTGGTTGCCAAATCTACAGCTGCCATTCAAGCCGACAGTCAGATCCCCATTAAATGTCCCTACAGGCTGGAGGCACTCCAGTCTTGATGTAGGGGTCTGAAAGTGGCACCCACCACTTCACCGAAACGTACTAACTCCACCGCCAGCACGGGAACTCAGGCCACTTCTTCTGGCAAGAACACCAAAGCCAAGGAGAGGATCGTTTCTTCTCCAAAATCTCAGCCAACTACTCAACGCCGAGCGCATCCCGTTAATACACTTGGGACAAAGCATTCTCCAATCTTGGCCACTGGTCACACGCCCCCACATTTGGGGGACCCCTCGTCAGATGAGATGGACGCTGACCTCGTTTGAGCAGTCAGTATAGTTTATTTTATTTCCTTTCTCATCTCACTTTTAACCATGGCTTCAATCGTTCAGTGTAACTTCCGAGGTTTTCGGACGTGTTTTGATGACGTGAAACATCTGCTTTCGTTGTACTCTCCGGTTTGCGTTTGTCTACAGGAGACAAAACGTAAACCATCATACTGGCTTTCAGTCCGAGGCTACAGTGCATTTCGGACAGATAATGTATCGGGAGACATCGCCTGTGGGGAGTCGCTATTCTTGTCCCTCACAGGGTTCCGGTCTCTTCCGTTGCGGTATCCACAACATTGCAGGCCGTGACGGTTCGTATAGCTATGCCTGTACCTCTTACTGTTTATCTGCCACCGGATGAGGACGTGAGCGCCTCTGTTCTGGAGAGCTTGGTTGATCAGCTGCCTTCACCCTTCCTTCTACTGGGTGACTTCAATGCCCATCATCCATTGTGGGGTAGGGACAGCATCAGCACGAGAGGTCTTCGAATCGAATCTCTTCTGTCCTCGACCTTTTTGTACCTTTTTAACACCGGTGCTGACACTTACTTCCATGAGCCGACAAGATCTTTCAGTGCGATCGATTTTATCTTGGGATCGCCATCGATTATTGCTGATTGGTCGTGGATTTTGTGTAACAACCTCCACGGGAGCGACCATTTTCCAATTGTGCTCTCGCATCATTCAAACATGCCATCTTCTGCCTCCCACACTCCTCGATGGAGGATGGATCCGGCCAGATGGGAGGTCTTCACATCGTCTGCAGTGATATATTCTACCATGGTGACCCAAGAGTTAATCAACGCAGCTGTTCTTGATGTCACGAATTGCATTATTCAGGCGGCTGATCTTTCTATACCCAAAACATCTACGACGCTCCCCAGAAGTCCGAAGCCTTGGTGCGCAGCGTGTAGGAGAGCTCAACATAAGGCCTGGTCTACTTTTCGGCGTTCTCCAACCGTTGCCAATATCGTTGCATTTAAACGAGCAAAAGTTTATGCTCGGTTGGTGCGTCGACGTAGCAAGAGGGAGTCTTGGATTCAGTATGTTTCATCTCTCACTTCACGTGCCAGTTCGAAAAGTGTGTGGGACAAGATTCGTAAGATCTGGGGTAACTACAGTTCTCACCAGATTTCTATTCTCGAGAGTAACGGCTGCACATATGCTAAAGTTGGAGAGATTGCGGATTGTTCGCGGGAGGCGTTTGCCTCCGTGTCGAGTGATCCGGCGTATCCTTCTTCCTTTCAAAGAATTAAATCCCCTGCGGAACGCCAGAGAATCTCCTTTGCGCCTTTTCACGACACTGGTTATAATTCCCCCTTCAGCATGGTTGAACTCACGGTGGCTCTGCATCGGTCTGGTGCTACATCTATCGGTCCCGATGGCATACACTATGATACGCTCCGTCATCTCTCGCAATAGTCTCTCGAGAATCTTCTAGTCCTGTACAATCGCATTTGGTTGGAGCACAGTTTCCCGGAATCTTGGCGAAAAACTTTTGTTCAACCTTTTTCCAAGCCTGGCAAGGATCCTAAGCCTACCTCTAGGTATCTTCCAATTGCTCTCACTAGCTGTCTGTGTAAAGTTCTCGAACGGATGGTTAATTCCCGCTTAATTCATTTTTTAGAACAAAATCACGTACTTTCACCATCACAAAGCGAATTTCGCCGTCATCGTTCATCTCACGATCATCTCCTGCACCTTGAGATATCTGTGCGCGAGGTGTTCGTGCGTAGGCAGCAGGTGATTTCTGTTTTCTTTAATATTGAGAAAGCCTGTGATCGAGCGTAGCGGCACGGTATTAGTCGTGACCTCCACGCATGCTTGTTGCGAGGAAATCTTCCAACATTCATTGTAAATTTTCTTCGCAATCGGGTGTTCCAGGTGCATCTGGGTACTACGCTCTCGGCACCGTTCCATCAAGAACAAGGTGTTCCTCAAGGCTGCATTTTATCTGTCCCATTGTTCATCCTCCGCATTAATTGTCTTCTCACAAATCTTCCTATTGCGGTTTTGGCTACTGTTTATGTCGATGATTTGCAGATCTGCTCGTCATTAAGCATGCATTTTATTGAAAGGGAGTTGCAGTCTGCGATTAATCAGATCGTTAAAGCGGCACACAGTAATGGTTTCGTTCTGTCTCCCGACAAGACAGAGTGTGTCCATGACTGCCGGAGGCGTGGCCTCCATCCCGATCCAGAGCCCTAATTAGACCGTGCAGCCATACCAGTTTTGTCGGAGACCAAGTTCCTTGGACTAACCGTCGACCGTGCGCTTACGTTCCGTGCGCACGTTCGGCGGCTCAAATTTTCGGTCTGCGGGCTCTATCTATTCTTAAGATCCTTTGGAGAGTCTAGTGGGGTACGGACAGGATGTCTTTGTTTCGCATTTACCATTCTCTAATACGTTCGAAACTGGATTATGGTTGTATCGTGTATGGCTTTGCGCGTCTTTCCGTTCGCCGACCTTTGGATATTCTTCACCATCAAGCGCTGCGTCTTTCTACGGAGAATTTCGAACATCCTCGATTCCCAGCCTTTATGCTGACGCAAACGAACCATGGCTTGAATTACGCCGTCTGCAGCTGTCTCTTCAATTTTACTTGAAACTACGATCTCTTCCAGACCATCTTTGTACGATGCAGTTTTCCATCCCCAGCATGCTGGTTTACTTGAAAACCGGCACTCGTGCATTCCAACCTTCGGTCTTCGTATGGCGGCCGTGGCTCGTGATGCAGGGCTCGACGTATCTCTTGTTGGAGAGACCAGGGGCTTTGTGAATCCTCCATCGCACCCACTTTGTGTCATGGTTGATAATACTTTTACATCTTTCGATAAATCCTCAACCCCTGCTTCCGTGCATATCAGCAGCCCTTCGCTGAGCACCGTGCCCTCAATTCTGACTACACTCCTATTTTGACTGATGGCTCCAAGATGCATGGAGTCGTTAGATCCGCGGCTGTCTGCGTAGATGACGTCTCTGTACCGCGGATCCCATCTGAGGCCGCGGTGTTTTCGGCGGAGATGTAGGCCGTGTATCTCACCCTTCTCCATATTTAATCGAGTTCTCATCATCCTGCTATGGCCTATACGGATTCCTTAAGTGTCTTGCAGTTTTTGTCATCTGCGGATTGCCGTGACCATACTTTTCTCTTGGATGTGAGACGGTTACTTTGTCGTTTGCTCGAGGCCGGTTTTCAGGTTCACTTTTGCTGGGTTCCTGGGCATGTTGGAATCTCGGGTAAGGAGTGTGCTGATGCGGCTGCTAGATTTGCTTCCTCTTTGATCGTCACACCTTTGCCACTGTTTCACCCGGATTTCCGCTTTCCTGTTCACGATCATATCAACCGAACGTGGCAGGGTCTGTGGGACCTACAGGTGGAAAAAACTGTATCGTATTAAACCTATTCTTGGAATCTGGAAATCTTCATATCGTCGGAACCGTAGGAAGGAAGTTGTGCTTGCGCGTCTCCGCATTGGGCATTGTCGTTTCACTCACCGCTTTTTGCTGTGTGGCCACACTGCGCCGATGTGTGAGACGTGCAATTGCCGACTCATTGTCACTCATCTTCTGTGTAGTTGTGTTCGTTTTCGTGATGTGCGTTTTCATTTCCTTCATTCTCATTTGTTGACCGAGGACACCGCTACACTGCTGCGGCTCCTAGATGACCACTGCGGTACTATCGCCGTCTTTTCATTTTTAAACAAATTGACTTTTTTAAACGTATCTAGATTTTAGCCCTTCCATCATTTTCATTTTTCCCTTTTACTGAATCAGCCAGATTTGGATCATTATACCATGTTTCTAATACTGTTTGTTTAATTGTCTTGTGTTCGGCGCTCTTTGGCCACACATGGCCCTTGCGCTATAAAAATTCAACAACCAACCAACCAACCAGCTGGCTCGCAGCTGTCTAACTGTGTGGCAAGACTAGGTGGATTTCACCTATTGATGTTGGGGGGGGGGGCATTGGATACGTCATGGGTGGAATTGGTCTCAAAGAACTGTAAACCATATGAGAACCATGTAAACCATATGAGAACCAAATGTAATGTACATCAATTTTGGTCCATGCCAGGGATCAAACCAGAGTCCCCTTATTCCGGAACAAGTCGCTCGTTTTTGGTCCATGCCGTCCTTTTTGGTCTAAGCCGGGGATCGAACAGGAGTCCTCTTATTCCGGAACAAGTCGCTCTACCAACTGAGCTACGCAGACGTTCGTTCTTGCTGCTATCTGCCTTTATGTCGTGTGCGTCCTGCGAAGCAAGCACGTGACAAGGTGTTCGGCTCGATGCTGCGATGGGCACATTAGATAGCGACAGCTTGTAACTTAAACATACAGCTATATCTATTGACCTGCTGAAGTTAATAAAATAAGTAAGATACGCATTTTGAAGAAACTGTGATGCTCTAAAATAGTGCTTATGAACTCTTTCTCGAAAAAACCGACGGTTAAGAAGTTATGAGCTTATTTGTATGAACACCCGTAGCGATAACGTAGCGATCAGCGAAAAAGTACAACATTGACACCAGATTATCTCAGAAACTATTAGAGATACAAAACAAGTGAACTGAACCTTTTTTGTAGGAAATTTTGTAAGCTTCAATTTTTTAAATAGTAGTTTTGGACTACGACAAACCGTTTTCGAGATATTCACGAACAACTGAGAAACCGTACCTATTTTCAAGATGGCGGCTAGAGCTCACCTCTGATTCGTCAGGACGTTTGACATAACCTTCACTAGATACCTATAAACAAGTGTGCCAAGTTTCAAAACTTTCATGTTTATTTCTTATATTTGCCCATTTTCAGCCTTCGTTGACTGGACTAATAGTTTGGGAAGTTTCTCTCGTCGGAACAGGAGGTTTCGCAGGGGGTACCACAGAAGAAGCGTTGGTAGGCGAAACCTCAGGAAATCCAGTTACGGAGTTCTGAGCAGCGATCCACGCGGTCAACAAAGCAACACGCGAGTCATAGATTTCTTGATAAGGAAACTGCCGCCCCTATAAGCGATGGCTTCCGATCATTCGTCCGAAAGGGGTCTGGGTTTGAAACGCGTGAGGCATGGTTGTTGTGTTTGTCTTACGGCACTGGCTTTCTCCCTTCCCTGGAACCAGTGGCCCTAAATTAGGGATGGGCGAGTGCTTATAGCCCATTGAGTTGCTCACGGTGATCGTTAAACCTTCAATTAAAAAAAAAAAAGATAAGGAAACTCATGTTTTGCACAAGGTCCTGTCTGGGCGGCATCAGACTATCCTGTCTGGGTGGCAGCAGACTGGCGCGCCCCAAACAACAGATGCACGGGAGTGGCGGGTATTGGTAGGAGGCACACCAGTCCTCCGTGCTTTGGATTAGAAGATTTTATCCAATGTTTTAACTCTCTGAATTTCCTTGTCCACTTTGCAATTTGGGAAGTCCTTTGAGTTTTCCACATAGTTTCCCTTGCATTTGATGAACTGTTCTTGAGTGCCGAAACAGTCAGAGATATTACGTCTATGCGCATCACAGAATCCACAAGCAGGAGAATGATAGCACTGCTGAAAGTGTCCCAAAAGGCTGGAATTTGAAGCATCTGTGGGTGTTTGGTGTAAATTGACGGACATTATAGTTCAAGTAGGCGGCCTTGATGGCTGGCGACAGGATATGGCTATTGGACGTCAGAATTAAGTTTCGCGAAATAATGAGCTCCACATTACGCCGGAATTTGATACGGCGAACTATGACGACACCTTTAGAGCTCAACTCATATACGCGTAGAAACTAATTCTTAGTAACTCTGACGAGATCACTCTCCGACACTACACCGCTTTTAGTAAAATCGAAGTATTGGTTATTGGTGTTGTGTCACTTGAACAGGCACTTCAGCCAAGGAGGATATAATAAGGAGTATCTCGCCGCGTGTTTCACACACATTGTTTCTACTAAGGGATCACCCGATTTCAACTTTTTCACGCTCTTCGGAGTACTAACGTGACCATTGTCTATCTAAAACGAATATTTCATACGGACTTTGATTTTATTGTCCTGTGTAGAGTAAAACGGAATCGTGGTGATAAAGATGGTTCTGATGCGATTTTCTTACTGAAAGACCAAGGCTCTTCCGTATTAGCTCTTTTAACTCCAGGAGACTGGGAAACACCACCCGTATCCATAAGAGAGAGAGAGAGAGAGAAAGTTTGTCCTCCAACATTCCTGCCCACCATAGAACCCACAAATTATGATCTGAAGGTCCCAAATCCCCAGATGATGTAGGAGGTACGCAGCAGATACACTCCGTTAATAGGGAATGCGTGTGCTTGGAGTGTACCTCAACTTTCCCATACCTCAGTAACATTCTTTTTACATGGCTAAACTATTCCCGAACTCACTAAGTCGTACTTATCGACAAGCCATTAAAGGCTTAGACTCCACATGGCCATAGACTTCATTGACTAGGAGTGGGTTAGTTCTTAGCTTCCCGTTTAGGGTCAAGCATGCGGCAAAGAGCAGTGTTGGTAGTGGGGACAGCCACATCCAGTTCCTGAGGAACCTCAGCCTCCAGTTCCTCCCCCTTTTCAAGTTTACTGGTCACCGCACGTGGCGAAACGTTTAGGTAGGCCCAGCTAATTTACTGTGGAAAAAAGGTCAGAAGTGAAAAGGGGAATAAATGAAGTAAAACTGGGAAGTAAACTTCGGTGCTGGACGAAAATCCCAACCTCAGCAGTCTACGACTCCGATGACTGCGTGACATGTTCACAAAGAAAAACTAGAAACTGGAACGTCCCTATGGAGAAAGGATGGTTTGACCCACAGGCTCATCATTCCCCAACATCTGGATGAATAGCTGTACATGTGATGTTGAAATCGCACAACGGCGAGAAGACAAAGAACTGATCACAAGTTTAGCTGTCGCCGTGGGAGCGCTACTCCCCAAATTAGTCGATTACCAGGTATCCTTGTGCGAGGTCATCCCATTTTAAACCCCTAACTGAATACATTTCCAGAAAAGCTCGCCATTCATCGTTCATCTTACACAGTTTCAGTGTACGTCCTCCTACGTAGATCAAACCGATGCTTTGGAAAGCATCTGAACTACTGAAGATTCCTTAACGTATCTTAATCCACCTCAGTACTACAAGTATGACTTGGCAGCTAACTATCCAGGAACTCTACCACCTAGTGCTAAATTATGTACTCCAGCTCCATGAAGTAGGAAATAGTAATAACAACAGTGTCACTCACTTCCGCAGCACCGCTATCCCCACCAGCAGCAGAATCTCCTGAGGATCGGTTAGCTACTGTTTCACCTCTGGACACCCCAGCAGGCTAAAATAAAATGCGGACAATTCTCAGCTGTTTCTCTACTTTAACTCCAATGTGACATTTCTCCCAGATGGAGCAAATTCTAAGTGCATTTGCTTTGAATTCGTTGCAGACATCCTAGCCGAAGCAATTATCACAAACACATAGATCCTTATAGATCAATGAACCAAGCTCTGTCACTCATCAACCATTCCAGAAAGCCACATCTCGGAGGGATTCAAAGATTTCATAGGAAGCTTACAGAAACATCCCGGCAATGGAGAGAGAAAGACAAACCGTTGAGAGAGCAGAGATCAAGAACCACTTTCCTAGGATCTGATTCCATGATACACACGATGAATCCCGCTTTCGTTCTGTTATGGCCTATCACCATTTCTTCCGATACTGAAATCAGGAAGAAACTTATCGAGGACGGCCACGAATGACTATCCTGGTAGGAAGACTGTCTTGACGTACGTGTTAACCATTTGTAGAAATTCAAGAGGATATCCAAGGCTTGGAAATTCAAGGGGATATCCAAGGCTTGGAAATTCAGTAATATAAAACTGTTCTTAACAATTAAGTCTCCATGCTTACAGTAATAAATTTTTCTGCGTACAAGCTTTAAACAAGGTTCCTGACAAGTTAGAAACCATTGAGTAAAAGAACATGGAACTTGCGCCCATACCAGACAGGTCTTTTAACACTGTAACTGTGTCTGTCCTCATAATTTCCTACCATAATGCACTTTTAAAATATCAACAAGAGTTGCTAGGATTCTCGCATAACGAACGCCATGGAATGACTTCTGCATGCTACATGGCTTCACACCCTCTTTGCAGCAGGGATTTGGACGGAGACCACTTTGATCGATTGCAGCACAGAACCAGTTAACCTTTTCTTTTCTTTTTTTTTTTTTTTTTTTTTTTTTTTTTTTTTTTTGAGGTTTAACGACCACCGTGAGCAACTCAATGGGCTATAAGCAGTCGCCCGTCCCTAATTTAGGGTCACTGGTTCCATGGAAGGGAGAGAGCCAGTGCCGTAAGACAAACACGACATCCATGCCTCACCGGGATTCGAACCCAGACCCCGTTCGGACGAATGATCAGAGGCCATCACTTAGACCACTGCGCCACCGGGGCGGCCCAGTTAACCTTCCACCTATAGGTCAGCTGAGCTGTCACTTAAGTCTCCTACTTTCCAATCTCTTTGTCAGTTCCGTGATAAAGATAACATATGGATAAAACCGCTGTCTGTAAATCTTTGCTTACGTTGACTAGTGGATCCTTTTTACCGGCAGCACGTAAAATCTGCAAAGGATACTTAAAACAGTTTCACCATGCGGAATGATATGGCTTTCATCCAAATGAAAGAAAAACAACCCTCCCTATCTCTGGATGGTTATTAATAGGAAAAAGGAGCTTTACCTGATCTCATTGTCATATCCTGTGATTTCCGTTAGATGATGTTCAGAAGAGCTGAGGTCAATTTCGATTGGACATAATGAAAATATGATGATTAAGGGTTCGAAAGTACTCTAACAGAACATAAAGCAAGAAGTTGATTTACACTCAGGTCTTGGGAATTACTGATTTTTTCCTTGAGTAAAGCAGGAGATAGTACAGGTTCATATACGGAGTAAACAACAGCTTGAGCGAAGTCCCTAAACAACACAAACATTCAAGTTGGGTGGTCTCCGTATTTATACCAGTTGTCATGACTCGACTGACTACAACTTATAGACCAGAGAACAAAAACTCATGGGAACACGGTCGTGATGTTCAGTATGGAAAACGCAACCGAAATGTACGGAATCCCACAAAACGGAACCTTAGAGAAGCAGTACACGTCATACAAACTTTGAAGAAATTGCCAAAGCCATGATCGGAATCTCTTGATACCTTCGGTTATGTAGGCACCATGGAACTTCCTTTCTGACCATGATGGCGCACCAATTCACCATGACCTGCTGAAAAGCCTTCGGAGAGTGTGACGTACTACAGAGGTGAAAACATGTGTCAAGACAGCAAATATGCAGAGAGACATTCTGTCCGCGTAGCTCAGTTGGGAGAGCGACTTACTCCAGAGTGAGGGGACATGGTTTCGAAGACCGTCGCGGACAAGCTTGTGTTTTCACAAAATAATCTCAACACACGCTGATGGCCTTGCTCTGATGCCAATGCCCCAGCTCTTGCATTCAACGACTGCCTCTATAGGTATAGCGCTTTCGGTTGCTAAGAGATATTTACTGAAGACAGGACTTCCACTTGTTAGCTTTCTTCTACTAGCTTCAACCGATCATTTCACTAAAGATATCACTTAGAGTCTACCGGAGTTCATGCACTTTAGTGAAAGCCGCACAAGTCAAAAGACGGAATCCTGCGGAACCACAAAGAATAGAAGTAAAGTAAATAGTTTTGGGGAAGGAGGTGGTTTAATGTGCCATCGTCATATAAGATTAAGATGGAGCAGCTATCCCAAAATTTCCACACCAAGTTCCAGGGAAGTGAGAGAACCAATTTCATAGGAACATATGTAAAATGTTATTTAGGATTCGAATCCAGTGTCAACAAGGAAAGACGCGAGAAGATTTCACTTTAAACCTTTAGCACTAGACTAGGGCGGAGAGCTCGACTACACTGGCTGTCCATTGGCTCGTCCTTCCTTTAACTTTCCAGTTGTCACGTAAAACGAAAATCCAATCACACAACTTGCAAAGAACCAACTTCAGGAAATCAGCGTGAAACAATCGCACTTTTCGAGTGCTTGCCATGTGGAACTAAAAAAGAACACTGGAGTGCGTTACTACCGACAAGGTCTAACAGCTCTTTTTCTACAGCGTTTACTGTATCAGATTCATGTATTTAACATTCAAAAACCTCCCATAGTTCTTTCGGTTCATTGTTAATGCTTTGTTTAATGTTTGGGGCTGGAACATTAGACATGATAAACTACATCGTCGCGAAGCTTGGGATACTACGAAATTTTCCTTCTTGTTCTCGACCACTGTAATAAGTAGGAATTATACATAGCGTTGAACCATCTTTTTAATCCTAGTATTGGCTTAGTAAAGCATTGAGCGACAAAGGACTGAAGCATTTTTAGTGAAAACCATTATATCTGCCAGGATGATGACATGGCGTAAGCTTGATCTGCACAAAAAGAAAATGCTTCGTTCGTGCATAGTTAGCACATCCATCCCTTTCTACAAAACACGTGAGCGCTTTCAAAAAGAAGTGACAGTGAAAAATGTTAAAAATGGCCTCCTTGCAGTGATACAATGAAAATGGTTTTAGAAAGTGCCAAGACTGATAATATGCTTGTGACTTCGCAATTTATTGGTCGTAAACGAACTTCTGCAGAAAGAAACGCATCGCGCAAATGGAGATACTCTGCTTTTGTGGAGCTAGAGTGTCACACCACTATAGTTACTAAAACAAAAAGGATGATATTTACTCAAAATAAATAAATAAATAAAGATGATATTAACCATTCAGTCGAATCCGACTTTTGGCGATTCTATAGGCTGCGACCCTCCATCCTCACCGTCTTGAACTCTCTCTTTCAGCTGTTTCATATCCAGCCCAGTGTTCATTTTGATTGCATCCAGCCAACGTATTCTTTGTAGTTCTCGTCTTCGTATTCCCTCCACCATCCCAAACATAATATCTTTCTACAATGAGTTAGATTGCCACACATGACTAAAGTAAAGGAGCTGTAGTCTGGTAATCTTTTTCTGAAGTGACATCTCTGGCTTGATGCGCTCTATAACCCCTTTGTTGATAATCCTTGCTGTTCATGTATCCTTAAAAATCTTACTCAGAATGCTTTACCGATATAAGAGAGTGGAACACCCACACTTGCATCTGTATCTCCAAAGGAGGCATAACTTCTGGGAATCAAACAAATCTTCGTTCTAGGCAGTGGTCAAAATATCACATAACTCATCCCGCCTTGAACTCAGGGGATGATTTCTTAACGCATGCAGCTAGCAAGCTTGTAAATACGGAAGCATGCAAACCTGTGTGCTGTTTAAATATAGGCTAAAAATGCTCTGTCCTTAGTAAGTGGTATCGACAAAATTAAAAATGCCACAAGCATAACTCTTGACATCCACTTGATAGAGCATTTCTAATTGTATGCCTGTTCCAAATATACACAAATCTGGCAGGATTAAAACTGAAGGGTCACACTGAGAACGACAATAATCGTCAGATCAAATAGCCGTACTATCCAGGAGTCTTGTTTTCAGTTATCTGTGTTAATATCTTCGACAATGGAAAGATATAGACATGTTCTGAAAATAGTGTGTGTGCTCTCCAGCATACAGTAATTCACTGTACCTGTTTATCCCGTTAACAAAAGTGTTTTTTCCACAGGCGCCTCTGATGTTTCAGAACGGTCTACGCGAGTCATCTTCACACACCGTTTGCAAGATCATGATCCCAATCGATTTGCACCTGACATCAATATCGATTATTTCTGTGTAATCCATTAAAAACTCACCACTTCGGGGTTGCGACGAAACAGCAAAATTAAACTCAAAACTATATATAACTGTCTAAGCACGATGATAACTCACTAGATGCAAGTAAAAGATGTTATTTATTTACATTAAAAAAAAACTACACACACGTAATTTTAAACACGATTATACCGAGATCTTTCGGAGGTACTATACGTCCATCCTCAGGTCTAGCGCGCTGAAATGGAAGTGCCTCAAGTATAAATACATTCACAAGCAATACCATCATGCCCCCAGCAGAGGAGAGTACGTTGCCAACTGAAAGAAACATTATTCAAGAAAACAGATAGTAACGTCACAGCAGTTATGAGTTACTTATTGGGTACGTCCGAATCATCAGGAAAGCAGTTCTTCAGTAGGAAACTCCAGGGTGAAGGCACAGATAACGGTAACTCATCGTTGCAACAGGAAGACAAGAAGCGTTGAATGTACAAGCTTTCTGTAAATAACAGAGGGAATTTATCACAGGCGGCAGCTAGAATGGAAGATTTTTCCATTCAGGATAAAATCCTCCCTCAGCAACAATCGTGGCTAAAGCAGGTGAAGAATATCCTGAGCGAATATCATATTTATGTTTTGAGAGTCTGACTTTAATGTCCTCAAAGTAGAGCCGATGTAGATCTTCTCATTCACCGTCAAGTGAGCAGTCATAGGAACGAAATATGCACCATGCCTGTTAAGAGTGTCAACAGGATCTCTATCACAGCGGATAAGGGAAAAACATTAGAAGTACGAATACCAAAATCTGAGTCAAAATGTCTACAGAAGTTTTTCAACACATTTACTACTTGAGGGAGAAAAATTAAAGGCGCCAACGGGCACGTTGGAGAGTGGTAGAACTTCGTCTATAAAAATCTTGCACAAGAGTGAAGATAACGTTTGACGAATAACCAAAAGAAACAACAATATTTATAATTTTAGAAAGTTCAATCCGCTATAAGTGCATCGATGAGGAATGTGTAAAAGAACGCTTAACTAAACACCGAAAAGCAGCAATTTTGTGATTCCAAGGGTGTGCGGAATCATATGGAATTATGGAACGCCAGAAAGTGGGTTTACGGAAAACAGGAAACTGTAAAGCATTAGACCCGGTTTTCCGGGAAAGCAAGAAGCCAAGAAACGGGATGGATCCCTGTTCCTCGAGTTCATTAGCGAATTTAATAGAAACAAATTGAGAAGACAGGAAATCGGTAAATGAATGAAGTTGATTTAGAGAACAAGGCCAAAAAATAAGGATGTCATCCACGTAACGAACATATAAAAAAGGTTTTAATGGGTCACTTGGGATGACAAGTTCATCCAACTCCTGCATTAAGAATTCGACGAGTATAGGGGAAAGTGGGTCCTCCTATTTACCCACTCCTCATCGAGGCACTTACAGCGGATTGAATTTTCTAAAATTATAAATATTGCTGTTTCGTTTGGTTATTCGGCAAACGTTATCTTTACTTTTGTGCGATATTTTTGTAGACGAAGTTCTGCCAGTCTGCAACGTGCCCAAACGAATTGTCGTTTCGTTGGCGCCGTTAATTCTCCCTGAAGTAATAAAATGTGCTGAAAAACTTCTGTAGACGATTTGACTCAGATTTTGGTATTCGTACTTCTAATGTTTTTCCCTTATCCGCTGTGATCGAGATCCTGTTGATACTCTTAACAGTATACTTCGTTCCTCTGACTGCTCACTTGACGGTGAATGAGAAGGTCTACATCGGCTCTGCTTTGAGGACATTGAAAGTCAGACTCTCAGAACATAAATATGATATTCTCTCAGGATATTCTTCAACTGCTTTAGCCAGGACTGTTGCTGAGGGAGAATTTTATCCTGAATGGAAAAAATCTTCCATTCTAGCTGCAGCCTGTGATAAATTCCCTCTGTTATTTACAGAAAGCTTGTACATTCAACGCTTCTTGTCTTCCTGTTGCAACGATGAGTTACCGTTATCTGTGCCTTCACCCTGGAGTTTTCTACTGAAGAACTGCTTTCCTGATGATTCGGACGTACCCAGTAAATAACTCATAACTGCTGTGACGTTACTATCTGTTTTCTTGAATAATGTTTCTTTCAGTTGGCAACGTACTCTCCTCGACTTGGGGCATGATGGTATTACTTGTGAATGTATTTATACTTGAGGCACTTTCATATCTGCGCGCTAGGCCTGAGGATGGATGTATAGTACCTCCGAAAGATCTCGCTAATATCGTTTTTAAAATTACGTGTGTGTAGTTTTTTAAAATGTAAATAAATAACATCTTTTACTTTATCTAGTGAGTTATTATCGTGCGTAGACAGTTATATATAGTTTTGAGTATGACAATTCAGCACGAAAATCATCATTCGTTCATCTACAGCAAAATTAATATTTAGTGTCAAAGATGCCAGCAAGAAAACGTTATACTAGAACGTGGAATTGGAAATGGAAAACCCCAAAAGTCGTAAACCAAAACAGATTAGAAATGTAACCATGACAGTTGGCTTTGTGAAAATTTAACAACGATAGCGAAACACATGATCGAAAGAGAAAGCATTATTACGTAAATTTATGGCAACATAACATAAACTATGTGATAAAAAGTATCCACAAACTCCCTGTAATAGGAAAGGAATTAATGTTGAGTTTATTCACTTTTTGCTGCTGTCACAGCCTCTACTGTGTTGGGAAGGCTTTTCACTCGATTTAGGTGCGAGAATTGCCTTCCATTCTGCCACAAGAGAATTAGTCACGTGGGTAACCAATGTTAGGTGGTTGGCCTAGCTCATAGTCAACGTTCCAACTAATCCCAAAGGCGTTCCACGGTGATAAGACAGTGGCTTCGCACTAGCAAGTCAAGTTCTTCCGCTCCGCACCCATTTCATCAAATCATTGCGGCACGGACCTCAATTTGTGAATGGGGGAATTGTGTTGTTGGTCAAGAAAATGGTCTTCACCTAACTGTTGCGATAGTGTTGGAAATATATAAATATCGAAAATGTAAATGTAGGCGCAAGCGTTAAGATTCCCGCGCAAAGGAACTAGGGGCCCCAGACCAAATTGTGCAAAATACTCCCAGAGCGTGATGCCTCCTCCACCAAAATTCACAGTTAGCATACCACAGTCGGGTAGGTAGCGTTCATCTTGAATCCTCCGCGCCCAGATTCGTCACACGAACTTCTAGATGGTGAAGCGGGACCCAGAACCACTGCCACAGAGCTTTCCACCACTCCAACCGACTGATCTTACTGATGTTAGGCTTGTATATGACTGCTAGACCACAAAAACCAACCAATTCCTTTTAGCTTTCTACGGAAGCATGGCTCTTGCGCGATACAATCCAACAACCAACCAACCAGCTCTCTACGGACCATTATGACGCTATCGTTGCTTCCAGGTAGTTTGGAACTCGGTGGTGAGTGTTATGACCGAGGACAGGCGATTTCGATTTCGGTATTCAGCGATCCGGCTCTCTGATTTTACGTTGCCTACCAGATCGCGATTAGGCTGTTGTTGCTCGTAGGCGTTTCCACTTCACAATAACATCACTTACAGCTGATCGGGGCAGCTGCAGGTCAGAAGTTTTTCGAAATGAATTGTTGCTATAACTACAATACACTTAAGTGTCAAAAGTCATGGGATAGCATCATGCAAATTTTTATCTGGACCTGCCGTCGTATAAAGACCTCAACGCACACCACGATTTTTATCAGTTGCGAGGTGTAATCACGTGAGTCAGGTTCAACAACCGCCTGTAGGATTATGGCAAGCCGACGTGAATTATCAGAGTTTGAATGAGGCATGGTAGTGCAAGCCGGACGGATGGGCCATTCAATTTCCAAAGTTGTGCGAACATTCAACATTCCTCGATCCACGGGTGTCACGTGTGTACCGAGAACACCTCATGGAAGGCATTACCACACACCATGGACAGCGCAGTGGCCAACCACGGGTGCTGAATGACCGTGACCAGCGGCGTCTGACCAGGATTGTCCATGCTAACAGACAAGCGACACTGGCTCAAGTAGCATCCACATTCAATGCAGAAGGTGCCATAGGCATATCCATCAGGTCAGTGCAGCATAATTTAGCGTCCATGGGATGACCAGTTGTTACAAGCTGATGGTAGGGTTCGTAAATGGCGCAGACCCCATGAGGTCATGGACCCAAGCTGTCAACAAGGCACAATACAAGCTGGTGGTGGTTCCATACATATGTCGGGTGTCTTTATGTGGCACGGTTTGGGTCCTCTGGTCCTCTTAAACACGTCATTTGCCTGTAATCGCTTTGTTGCTCTGCTGGGTGACCATTTGCAGCCCTTCATGGACTTCATGTACCCTAACAACCATGGGTTTTCCAGACGGACAATGCACCATGTCATTGGGCCCAAGGTGCCCAAAAATTGGTTCGAGGAGCATTCTGTACAGTTCCGACGGATGTTGTGGCTACAACGTTCTTCCGACACGAATCCAATAGAGCACTTATGTGACGTGCTGGAAAGATCCATTCGTACCCAAGATCCTGCACCTACAAATACCAGGTGACTGTGGGCTGCTATTTAGACGGCATGGCTCAACATGTCTCCAGAAGTCTTCCGGCCACTTATGGAATCGATGCCCCGTCGAGTTGCTGCACTTCGCCGGGATAGAGGATATCCTACAAGATACTAGGTACGTATCCTATGACGTTTGGTACTTCAGTGTAGTATCCTATGACTATGCTCCGTTGAAAGCCACTGACCTCTTCCGTACGAGATATTTTACTGTTCATGCTTGTCTATCACGTTTTACAGGACAAATGTGTCTTTTTATACCTCTTTCGGACATGGCTGTGACGTATGCAGGCAAATCCTGTACTCCAAAGTGATGTCCGGATACTTTTGATCATATATTGTATGTTTACAATGCTGATACGCTAAACGCGTATTAGCGAAAAGAATAATTTATCGTCAAAGAACTGGAGCTGAAGTATGTATCAGAAGTAATGTCTTTATTTTGTCTCTGAGCAAAACGTCGTTCGTGAACCTGATTTAAGGATACAGCTTCTAGGGAAAGTACAGAACTAGTGCCACATTACAGACACAAAGATTATGCCTAATCTGGAATTTAATCCCGATCCCATCTCAGATGATTTGCCAGACACCTGCGCTTATGACCACTTTGCTACCTGGGGAACGAACAGTGAGGAGTTGCTTTTGTTAAAATTTTAAAATCAGGAGCTGCTGTTGGCATCAAATTGAGCAGTTTGGATTTGGTGTTACTGAATCCAGAGATCATGTTGATTTTACTGATATATATATATATATATATATATATATATATATATATATATATATATTGATTTTACTGAAGGCAGGCAGAGACTAATGAAGTGCATTGCGCAAGAACTAATGGCCAAAGACTTGATCTGACGGACTTTGAACGTGGAATGATCCTGCGTGCTCCAAGCATTGGTGCGACCATTAGCAAAACAGCAGCAGTTGTTAAAGTTTACAGAGAATGGACGACCAGTCCAAAAACCTGATCCTAACGCAAGCCGTGTGGTCGTCAACGGCTACTTGATGCCCGAGCTTTGCACAGAGTAGGCAGACGTGTTCAGTTCAACAGACGAGCAACACTTCCTCATATTATAGATAATCTGAATCAGGAACCAAATCTGATGGCCTCTCAAAGTACAGTTCGCCGCAGATAACATCATATGGGTTACTGAAGCAGACGGCCTGTCCGTAAGCCATTGCTATGTGAAGGGAACAAGAAGAAACGCCTCCAGTTTGCTCAGAAACACAAGAATTGGACAATAAATGAGTGGAGAAGACTAATGTAATCTAACGAATCACGTTTTCAACTACACCATGCAGATGAGAGGATGAGAATACAGTGAGAGCAGCACGAAAATATGGACCCATCTTGCAACGTCACTACTCTTCACGCTGGTGAAGGCAAAGTCATAGGAGTGTTTAGGCCTTTGATTCGTGTGGAAGAACGTCTGACCTCCCAAAGATATTTAAATATCATTGCCAGCCAAGTCCACCCAGTTATGTTCATGGTTTATCCCAATGGAGATGGATACTTCCTGCAAAACAATGATCCCTGTCATAGTACTCACATTGTACGCAAGTGATTGGAGGAGCATCACGGATATTGTTCACTTCAGTTACCAGATATCAATCCAATGGGGTATTTATGGAAAGTAGTCGAAAGGGGCACCAGACAACTTAAACCGCTGCAATCAAATCTTCAAGAGCTGGAGGGTGCAATTCATCGAATTTGGGCTAACATACACCCCAAGCAACTAACCGACATTTAATAGAGTCTATACCAAGACGAATTCTAGCTGTATTAAGGGCGAAAGGTTGCCCAACAACGTAGTAACTAGGTGGTCATAGTAATTTGGCCACTCGGTGTATATCATGTCGGAAATTTAAGAATGACAATGTGCTTAAATTTTTGTTGTATTACATTTTTCAATTTTCAAAGGAAACAGCATACGTTTTGTTGTATACTCTTTCATTAAATAAACCATAATAAAAAGACTTATTTTGTTGGTTTTTGTATAAAAAATATTACATGTACAAAGAAACATGTATTACCTGTACTTGTTTTTTGGTTGTATTCGGGGGCGCTTTGGTCACAGTGGAAGTTGTATTAGGTACGTCAGAACCTAATGATCTCTGCTTGGAAGAATCGAAAACTCTCCGTTTCTTCGTTGCTGTCTTTTCGCAGATTTTTTGATGTCTTGCCTGAAAAGAGAAAAACAACATTACAGGACATGAATGATTATACTGTGCTGCGCGGAATTTCATATATCCACTTCAAAAGAGTGTTTCTAGGCCCATTTTCCTACAGAAATGTATTCAGTTTTTTTCCATAACGTCAGGTTAATATATCATCAGCACTGATTTTAACATAGTAAAAATGCATGCACGGCAGAGACAGTGTTTTGACAACAATTTCCAAATTCAGCCAATAGATACCGCAGTATTTAGTCACATGATCAATTAATCTTGAATTGTCCTCGAGTTCCTCCACAGCTCAGTTTCTTTGACATAGCCGTTGGGTTAATGAGTTAGTCTCTGTGCTAGAGTCTTTGTGTGTTAACGAGTAAACAACTGAGTATTCGGTGACTGTCTACATAAATGTCTTCTGATGGGTGTTTAAGGCGGACGTCTAGTGATTTTGCTCCCTATATTTCAAATGGAAAAAAAATCGACCCCATTTCCTCAGCGAAGGAAGATTTTCCATGCACCAAAATTGGCCCACTAATAAAACACATCCTAACTTAGATTGTACAATAGGTGTTTTTTGTAAAAAGCTTTCCTGAACTATATTAAAAATTAATAACTTTACTTTGATGTAGTGGTAATGAAGAGTGGCGCCACCTGTAAGCAAGTATCATTAATACTTCGAAGTAGAGTTATTAATTTTTAATACAGTCCAGGAAAGATTTTTACAAAAAACACCGAGTGTATGATCTAAGTTAGGATTTTTTTATCAGTGGACCAATTTTGATGTATAGGAAATCTTTCTTCGCTGCGGAAATAGTGTCAAAGATTTTTCCATTGGAAGTATAGGGAGCAAAATCCCTGGACGTCCGCTTTAAATAATCCTATCGTATTTTATTACAAATGTGGATGCTATGTTGTATTTAAGCAAAGGCAAAATACCACATATTTGATGAACAAACCGTACTTTGCCTATTTTAAAGTTAAATTTAGTGATCAAGGCAAACCATGGGCGCCTTACAAAGTATGTCGCCCTTGTGTTGAAGTTTTAAGACTGCAAAAATGGTAAGAAATCAGCTATGTCACTTGCCATTTCTATGGTATGCAGAGATCATATCGATGACTATTATTTTTGCTTGATAAAAGTTGCCGGCTACATACCAAAAAATAAGGAAGATGCTGTTTGCTCTAACATTCCCTTTGCAATTAGACCAGAGACTCACGGAGACGATCTCTCTATTCACTGTCTGCCAACTGGATTGAAGAATGTATCACATGAGTCAAATGAAAACCTTAAAAGTGCGATAAAAATTCGAAATACAGTGTCATTGTCCTGTAGCTTGGAAATATTGTTATCAATGACTAAAAGATTTTCTTACATGTGGCAGCACGGTTCAAACAAACCGAGTGACGTCACAGTAACAGTGTAAAAATGGCTGCCACACTTGAGACATGCACCAAAGAGGAACAACGTTACCTATTGAAACCTATTGAAATTCAGTGCTGAATGAAGTTGCAATATGGTGATGTATGTCTGTCAGTCTAGCAAGTGTACGAATGGGCCAGGAAGTTCCAAAACGGCGTGAGTTCTGTGACAGATTCCCCTCGACCAGGTCAGGCAGACAGAATAGTGACACCAGAGTCCATTACAGCAGTTGAAAGTATTGTGATGGGAAAAAGCCTAGTGACGGTGGATGAAATAGCCGCACTTTTAAACATCAGGCATGGTTTACCGCACCACATTATCGATTATGTACTCCAGTTCAACAAAGTGTCTGCAAGGTAAGAGCCACGCCAGTTGACTCCAGAACTGAAACAACGACGTGTTGATACCTGTCAAGCATTTTTGCGGCACATTGAAGCAGAAAGTGATGGCTTCCTACAGAGAATGGTTACTGGAGATGAAACCTAGGTTCACTATCATCATCCAGAAACCAAGACAGCGAGCAACGAATGGCGTCATCCTTCCTCACCAAAACCGAAGAAGTTCCGCCAACTGCAGGGAAGGTTATGCTGACTTTTTTTGGAATGAACGAGGCGTGACTGTGGAGCACTACATGCCAGAGAGAACACTGTAACCAGTGACACGTATGTAGATCTTATCAGGAATCGTCTTTGACCTGCCGTCAAATCCAAACGGCGTGTATTCTGAGTACTGGTGCCTTGTTGAGACATGACAAGGCTCGGCCCCATACTGCCCGTGCAACGGTTGCAACCATACAAGACCTGCACTTCGGGTGTCTTCCACATCCGTCGTATTCACCTGACTTTGCTCTTAAGTGATTACCTCATCTTTGGACCACTCAAAGATACGATGGGAAGAAATACTTTCAGGTCCGATGAAGAGGTGCAGCTGGTGGTGCATGAGTGGCTGCACACGCTACCAAAATAATTTTTTATACAGGAATCTATGCACTTTGTTAGGGCTGGAGGACTTGTATTGCACAAAATGGAGATAACATTGAAAAATGATACAGGTGTGTTCCAAGTTTGTTCAAAAAATTGTAAGAAAAAATTATTTAAGGTTTGCATTTGACTCTCCCTTGTAATAGCAGAGAAAAGTGTATCAGGATAAGAATTGGAAGTCTTCCTGCCTGAGATTAGTAAGATCACTCCACAATCGTTTATGCAACCCGAACTTAATGATCTTATAGCAGATCTAAACTTACGTGCTAAGCTCCTTGATTCTCGACTGAAACCAAAAAATCTTTTAACACCAAGAGCGCATTTTTCATTTTACAGGCATCCTGAACGAGAATCGATTCAATATTTTTCTGAAGAGTCTTTGGTATATTGCAATAACATGGATAGAATAATGGCACATTTTAATGTTGTTTACACTATTTCTGAATGGCATTTGTTTTTTGTTTCTTTTAAGAGAAGTTCAAAAAGTGGTTTTTACATAAAGGGAATGTGCATGCGTCTGTCCTAGAGGAATATTCTTTATATTAGAAAGAATCTTATAAACATATTAGGTTTTTACTATGGTAAAATACGAGGAACACTGGTGGTTCTTTTGTGATGATTTAAAAGTAATTGGCTTGTTGCTTGGACAACAGGCTGCCTATAAAAAAAGTGTCTTAATCCTGGTTCTAAAAATATATTAAGTGAAGCATTAGTCGATCTCACAAGAGTATTACTTCTTCCACTGCATCTAAAACTGGGTTTAATAGTGCAGTTTGTTAAATCGCTGGAGAGAGAAAGTGCCTGATTTAAATGCATTCGCAAGAAATTTCGACCTATTTTTAATTACGAAAGCTTAAAGAGGACATTTTTGTTGAGTTTCAGATTTAAAAATTGATGATGGACAGAGAGTGTGGTGAAAAAATGAATGCATGTGTGAAACAAACGCGGATAAGATTAAAAAATGTAATTGAAAACCTTTTAGGAGACAAAAAGGTCCAAATTAGATAAATCAATACAGATAAATCATTAAATATCAACAGTTACTAATTTTGAGATTTCATAATTCATGCATTTAATGTATTCGTCAATGGTTTATTACACACCAGAGAGAGAGAGAGAGAGAGAGAGAGAGAGAGAGAGAGAGATAGAGAGAGAGAGAGAGAGGTAAGAACTACTCCATTATAAGTTGAAAACAACTAACCAATTTTGTTCAATCCAGCAGTATTTTTTCAGTACGTTTTGTAATGAAGACAACAAAACCTCAATGGATGATTCACTGGGTAAAATAAAGCGAAAAATGCCCCGTTTTTTATTTAAAGGCTTATTTTATGAGCTTATGACGAAGTAAATTTATCCATGATCCTTGTTCAAGCCGGACATCGTCCCCTCAATCCGGAATAAGTCGCTCTCCCACTTGAGCGACGCGTACGTATGCCCTCGCTGCTATCTGCCTTTATCTCATGTTCGTCCTGCGGTGCAGGCACGTTACATCTCCCCCCCCGAAAGAGGGGCGGGGGCATAGCCCTCGGGTCAGCCAGGACCATGTGTCGCTGCAGGCAATCATCCGATGAAGAACGTGCATTTGAGAAATCCCAGTCAATTTAGGGTGTGGAACGTAACATCACACACATTTATTTTTCGAAGCCTTGAAGAAGGGATTCTTAATTTTCCTATCTCGCGGTGTGGAAAAACCTTCACACCATTGCGAGAAATCTAACAGCCGGGTCATCCGGGAAGTTTGGGCGCCAATATGGCGAAGTAAATTTCTCCATCATCTTTGTCACGCCGGGCATCGAACCGGGATCCTCACTCCGGAGTAAGTCGCTCACCCAACTGAGATAAGCGGACGTATGCTCTCGCTGCTATTTGACTTTATCTCATGCGTGTCCTGCGGTGCAGGCACGTCACAAGCTTTGAACCATGCAAGTTTTGTGAATTCCTCTTTTGAGCTATTTCATAGTTGGGAAGAAACTTGAATGCTGGCCCAATGACCAAGAGATCAGTGCTGTGAGCTTCTGGCTAAACGTAGCAGCTGGTTCTGTTCTCGAGTAATGTATAGGTCCTGGGTTTGTTCTGGCTCTACTATGCACCGTCCCTGGAACGTGTGTCTCAGAATTGGGGACAGACAACCACTTATAGCCCAAGACTACAGGACTGTACGTTAATAATCACGGAGTTCGTTTTTTATTGGTAATTTAACGACCACCGTGAGCAACTCAGTGGGCTGTAAGCAGTCGCCGCTCTATTATTTAGGAGCAGTGGTTCCGGGAAAGGGTGAGAACTAGTACCGTACGACAAACACAACATCCATGCCTCACGGGATTCGAACCCAGACCCATCTTGGACGAATGTTCAGCGCTTAGACCATTGCGACACCGGGGCGGCACCATGACGTTCAGTCGATATCCTATACATGTCAATGGACGCTGTTTGGATATACACAGAGTTAGCTTTAAGTTAGGAACATCCCCCGTTTTACATATTCGGAGCGATAACGAAGTACCACGTAATATCAACGTCACGTGCGGTTACTATAAATTGTGCACACCTATCCTGTGTACGTAATCAATAAATGTTTGCCAAGGCAATGAGGAAACGTGGCCAGATAGTTGGGGTCCGGAGGGTTACTATAAATTGTGCACACCTATCCTGTGTACGTAATCAATAAACGTTTGCCAGTAATGAGGAAACGTGGCCAGATAGTAGGTGTTCTTAATGCAAAGCTAACTCTCAATACATCTTCCAATAATTACGTTACTTTTGCGAATTAAATCTTCAAGTTGTTGGCTACATTAGCTGAATTCTGTTTGGGTTGCGGTCTTAGTGAGAGACGGGTTTGTCTCCTCGGGGCGCTCCATGGGCAACAATGGCACATGCAGTATAACAGCAACAAGGGCCTCTGTGAATCTTGGAAAGGTACCATGTAGTTCTGTGTGACATTGGCCAAAAGACCCCAACTCACTGGGTTATGATCCAGAATCCTTAGGTGGAATGACTAACTGGAACCGTTAGCTGTGGGCTGATCACCCACGCTGATGTACTTTTATGATTTTTATGACCCAAAGAGAGAATTTAAAGGACTCAAGTGTGGGATATGGTAAACCTACCACACTTGAGAAGGATGGTTCACCACGGAATCGACTGGAACTTCTAAATGGTATATGAGAAAGAGATCTCGGCTGAGTGAATGTAAGATTGATGTATGGAATACTAAAGGTATAAATGGAAAGATAAATGAGGTGATTAAAGAAATGAATTCGTATAGATTGGATGTGCTGGGTGTAAGTGAAACTAAAAAGAATGAAGTTGGGATAGAAGAAGTGAATGGAATGGTGAGTGTGTGGTCTAGAGTGTTGGATAATGTGAGAGGACAGGCTGGTGTAGGTGTGATTTTAAGTGAAAAGATGAAGCACAACTTGATTCATTACAGCTGCATAAGTGAGACAATTCTCTAGATTCGATTGAAAGTGAAACTTCAGAGAATAGAAATTGTTGTAGTGTATGCTCCGTGTGATTCAGATCCCTCTGATAAGAAGGAAGAATTTTGGAATGAGCTAAAAGCTGTTTTGATCCAGTTTGGTGCTAAAGAGAAATTGTAGCAGGGCATTTCAATGCCAGAGTATGGAGTTCAAAGTCGGATTTCTGATAACGTTCTGGGTAAGTTTAATGATTCTGGTGTGAATGATCATGGTGAAAGATTAATTGAACTCTGCATTGAAAATGGATTGTGGGTATCCAATACATTTTTCAACAACAAGTATATTCACACATACACTGGGGAAAATGGTACTCTGGTATTGATACCCTTGTGATGAGAGGTTCAGATGTTGGCTCTGGTCATCACCTGTTAGTATCACGGGTAAAACTAAATGTTGGTTGGAGAAGGAGGTATAGGAAAAAGCCTGTAGTGAAAAGAATAAAGGTTGAAAGGATATCTGAATAACATCAGCGTTACTCTGATTTGCTCAGTGAACGTCTGAATGAGTTGAAGGCATGTGAGAGGGATGTAGAAAAGAAGTGGGAATGTTTTAAGAACTGTGTTGTCACTGCTGCTAAAGAGGTCTGTAGCACCACAATAGTAGGTAACAATAGAGGTGATGCTTGGTGGAATAGTGAGATTTAAGAGGCAGTAAAGAGAAAGAAGGAATCTTACTTGGGGATGTTGCAAGGTAGAGTTTCTGAGGATGAATATCGCTGTAAGAAGCGTGAGGCAGTAAAGCTGGTTCACCAAAGTAAGACAAAAGATAGGAACGAAAAGGAGTAAAAACACGATTTGGCTTTTTGGAAAGAGAAATACATTCGGGAAGTACACAAGACATAGGAAAAATAGGGGAAATAAAATTCTAAGTTGTGTAAAGAATAGGATCGGATAAATGATATAGGAGCCCAATGAGCTAAGTGAAATACGTGGTGAGGACTTCTGTGATTTATTAGATCATGAAAGCAAAGGTGATTTTGAGGCAGAAGCAGATGATGTCATAGTGAGAGATGGAAGCACTGGTAGATCTCAAGAGGTGTGTAAAGCTCTAAAATATCTTCAGAATGGTAAGGCTTGGGGAGTAGATGGCATATCTGCTGAGATGCTAAATTATGGAGGTGAATCTGTGATTGACTGTTTAACTGAAATTTGCCAGTCATGTTGGGGGTTAGGAATGGTCCCTCAGGATTGGAAGGATGCTATCTTTGTTCCTTTGTACAAGGCAAAAGGTGATAAGACTGAATGCAAGAACTATCGTGGTATCAGTTTGCTGAGTGTGCTAGGAAAAGTGTTTGGGAAGGTCATTATTGATAAGGTACGAGGTCTTACATCAAAGAAAGTGTGGGATGTACAGAGTGGTTTTTATGCCTGGTAAGGGCTGCACTAATCAAATTTTTGCTTTACGCATGATGATTGAGAAGTATCTGTCTGTTGGTAAATACGTATTTGCGGTATTCATAGATTTAGAGAAAGCTTATGACAAAGTAAATAAGACTCTTCTGCGGAAGGTACTGAATAAATATGGTATTACTGGAAACTACGTAATAGTGTGAAAGCCATGTACGCTGGTAGTAGAGCATGTTTACGAGTAAATGGTGTTTTATCAAAATGGTTTTCTATTGGTGCAGGAGTCAGACAATGTTGTGTAATGTCACGCTGGCTGTTTAATATATTTATGGATGCATGCATGCAGATGCCAAAATAGATAATACTGCGTTATGTCTTGGTAATATGCGTGTGCGCAGATTGCTCTATGCTGATGACACAGTCCTGTTGGCAAAGAGCAAAAGTGAGTTGCAGAGTATGTTGTCCTGGATGTATGAAGTTTTTTTGAAATTAAAACTGAGTATAAATAAGGGAAAAACCAAAGTTATGGTTTTTGAGCGAGGAACTCTTAGTACTGAATGCAAGATAAGCCTTAATGGCCCAGAGATTGGCCAGGTGAATGAGTTTGTATATTTAGGAAGTATGTTTGACAGAGAGGACGAATTAGATGGCGAAATTAGTAGGCGAGTGAATTCTTCATTCAAAATCATAGCTGCCTTAAGAGTATTTCACAGGAATGATGGGTTCTCAAGGAAGTCCCGAATGGCTGTGTATGAAAGTGTAATTGTTCTTACTCTGATGTACGACAGTGAAACCTGGATTCTGCAGAAAAGACATAGAAGTCGTTTGTGTGCTGGGGAGATGCACTACTTACGGAGAGTTTGTGGTAAGACACTCGCTGATCATGTGAGGAATGAAGATGTGTTGCAGATGTGTGAGGTAAAATGTTGTTGGTGAGGTGGAGACTAATATTCTTAGATGGTTTGGCCATGTTGAAAGGATGAGTGATGAGGTGCTGACTAAAAGAATTGTTTCAGCCTAAGTGGCAGGAAAGAAAGGTTAGAGGAAGGCCAAGGAAAATCATGGGAGGACCAGATTCAGGAATGTCTGCTTGAGAAAAAATTATGAGTAAGAAGTACAAAAGGTATTGTGTGCGGCGTGTGATGGATTTTAAAGAAGCTCAAGCTGTGTGCCGAGATCGTTGTAAATTGAGACATTTGATACACCAACAGTGAGTAAACTCTAGTTCTATCAGTTAAATATGTACTTGGCACATGGTCTTTCATTGGGGAGCTAACCTATGAATCTCAGAGAACAGCTTAACGGTATGTATGTAAATTTATTTAGGTTTAAGCCATTGAAAGCATGCTTTTTCACTAATTAAAAATACGTTAATAATTCGAAAAAGGGCCTGCTTGGTACAGAACAATTGGTTTTCGTACTGGAGGCATTAGAAAAACGAAGCAAAGAATAGTCGATTGCTGTTGCTGAGTGGTATGTGACTGAATAGTGAATACCATAGAAAGTCTGCTTATTTTCTTATCGTATCTTAAAAACTTTCCACTTCTCTTCACAGGTGACTGAGTAGGTAAAAGCGCAAACATCTTGCTAATTGACCATGTTGTGTCAGAGTTAGAGCAGTGTATATTTAGAGCTACTGGCTTTAATTATACACATATATTATGATATCATTGTTTTAACTTTGGTATTATTGGAGCGTAAGGTTCAAATATTTTAGTGCACATCTCCTTCAGGTTACAACGGTGTAAGACATAGGCTTAGTAAAAAACAACAACATTGATTCGAGTATTTGACATACTTTTTCCATTGTGACTTGGGGGTAAGTTCACCTTTCCGTTTACAGCAATATCTGAGAAACCAAAAACCGACTGAAAAAAATATTTCTCGGTCAGATACTATTAACTAGGAATACATTTTGTGTATTTCCATCCCAAAGTAAGGCACAATTTCGCCGCTAGGAGGCACACACGTTAAATCTGGTTTTCTCGATATCTCTGTTTCTAAATGCCCGATTTAAAAAATTCTTTTAGTAGCGGATACCAGTTTCCTTGTGGAACACTTTAGGTTTGCATTTGAGGAATTTTGTAGTACACAGTTCTGTCGCCAGGAGGTGTTTCTATACTTTTGTTTACAGTTTATCTCCGCTTTTAAAAAGCCTATTGAGAAATTTCTCTTTTTACTGAATGCCTTTCGGTAGCAGCTTTCACTCTAGGAGGAGTGTAAAGATCAAAACGTTTTTCTCGCTATCTCTCTTTCCGAGAAACGAATATTAAAAATTATTTTTCCTTAGCATAGCTTTTGTTATGAAGAACACTTTCTCATATTTTCAAATTTTCCATTATGCAAAATTCTTCCGCTAGGGGCGTAGAGTTATATATGATGTTTCTTCCTATATTTCGTCTTTTAACTGTTCGATTTAAAAGTATCTTTGTCTCTGATATCATTCTTCTGCTATGAGAAACCTTTTGTGCTCGATATGTTACTTTTGGCTACATATATTTTGCCCGATGGTGGGAGTAAGTAGCTGTTTCTATTTCTGGATGTTTCATCGTTTGTACAAATCTGGTTGATTTCTTTTATCTAACCGGCTCCATTGATTGTGGATAACTCTGAAAAATTTTATTCGCTTCAGAAAAGATTCAAAGCACCTGTGACGTTCTAGTTTAAACAGTCGTTTAGACTAAAACATCACCAGGGCGGCTCACTGCGCTTCGCAAAACAAAGCGTTCGGTACTTGCCTAGCTGTTCTCATGTTATATTAAAGATTTATTTAATTGGATGTTTAACGACCACCGTAAGCTACTCGATGGGATATACACTGACGTGCCAAACGTCATGGGATAGCTGTAAGCAATATTTTAACTGGCGCTGCCGTTGTATAAAGGCTTCGACGCACGTCACGATTTTTATCAGTTGTGAGGTGTAATCTCGTGAGTCAAGTTGAACAACCGCCAATAGAATTATGGCAAGCCGACGTGAAGTATCGGAGTTTGAAGGAGGCATGGTATATGGGGCCAGACGGATGGGACATTCAATTTCCGAAGTTGTGCGAACATTCAACATTCCTCTATCAACGGTGTCACGTATGTACCGAGAATACCTCATGAAAGGCATTACCACTCACCCTGGACAGCGCAGTGGCCGACCACAGGTGCTGAATGACCGTGACCAGCGGCGTCTGACCAGGATTGTCCATACAATCCTGGTCAGATGTTATTTGAGGCGACACTGCCTCAAATAACATCCACATTCAATGCAGGAGGTACCAGAGACATATCCATCAGGTCAGTGCAGCGTAATTTAGCGTCCATGGGGTATGGGAGCAGAAGACCCACCAGCGTGCCTTTGTTAACACCACGATATCGGACACAGTGTCTCACCTGGGCTCTTAAACACGGTAATTGGACCCTGGAAAACTGGCAACATGTGGCGTGGTCCGATGAGTTATGCTACCAGTTGTTACGAGCTGATGGTAGGGTTAGGGTGTGGGCCAGATCCCATGAGGCAATGAACCCAAGCTGACAACAAGGCACTGTGCAAGCTGGTGGTTGTTTCATACATATGTGGGGTGTCTTTACGTGGCATGATTTGGGTTCCCTGCTCCTCGTAAATACATCATTAACCGGTAATCGCTTTGTTGCTCTGCTAGGTGACCATTCGCAGCCCTTCATGGGCTTCATGCACCCCAACAATGATGGGAGTTTTCAGGCGGACAATGCATCATGTCATTGGGTCCAAGTTGTCCAAAATTGGCTCGAGAAGCAGTATGGACTGTACCGACGAATGGTGTGGCCACCACGTTCGCCTGACATGAACCCAATAGAGCACTTATGGGACGTGGTAGAAAGGTCCTTTCACACCCAAGATCCTGCACCAACAAATGCCAGGGAACTGTGGGTGGTTGTTCGGAGATCATGGCTCAACATATCTCCAGAAGTCTTCCAGCCACTTGTGGAATCGATGACACGTTGAGGTGTTGCACTTCGCCGGGCTAGAGGAGGTTCTACACGATACTAGGTACGTATCCCATGACATTTGGCACTTCAGTGTAACCCGCCGCCAGTCCTAATTTAGGACCAATGGCTCAAGGGAAGGGAGAGAGCCAGTGCCGTAAGACAAGCACAATATCCATTCCTCATCGGAACTCCAACCCGGACCTATCACGTGAGAATAGTCAGAAGCCAGCACTTAAACTTCCAAGCCACCGAGGCGTCCCATAAAACGTCGAGTGATCTTAGTAGATTTTGACAATCGTGATAGTAGATAGACTGGCCAATCCGTTGTTAATTTTCCTTACTTCTAGAACGTTGTTAATTTTTCTCATTTCCAGAATGTTGTTAGTTTTTCTTACTTCCAGAACGTTGTTAATTTTCCTTACTTACACTGTTTGTCAACTTCGATCCTTGTGCTAAGAACTTTCAGTAGTCGTTCACTAAATCTTCAGAGGGCTTTTATTCAAAAATATGTATTAAGTCAAAGATTCTTATTTGAGTTCAGTGGTCCCCGTGGGAATTTAAGGCTATAAGGAATGGCATGTCCGGACTTTAGGAACACCGGTTTTATGAAAGGGACGGAATCACTTCTTAGGATAAACACACTGTCTATGCGTTATCAGGGACACGAACCCGTACCTGCCGCCCAGGTGGCGCAGTTATCTAAGTGCTGGCCTCTGAGTGTTCGTCGGAGTGGGCCCGGCTTCGTGTCCCGCATGAGGCAAGGGCGGTGTGTTTGTCTTACGGCACTGGTTTTCTCTCTCCTTCCTGGGAACAGTGGCCCCAAATTTGGAACGGGTGGCTGGTTATAGCCATTAGTTCCTCACGATGGTCGTTAACCCCCTCACCCCCAAAAGACCAATGCCTATCTGGGACAGTTAGCCGTAATCCCGCTCCTTGGACTTCTCAGCCAACGGAGTGACAGGGGAAACATCTTTAGCCTTTCAGTTGTGCTACATTCACATCACGCGCTTGGAGTTATTGCCGGAGGGAAATGTAAACAGAACGTTTCCTTTTCAAAGCGTTATCATAGTTTCGAGGGCAGGTTGCATGACTGTTGTGTTTATATTTTGTCAACAGATTAGCAAAATCTGCAAAAAACGCCAATTCTCGTCAAGCCATCTATGAGGCGACACTCGCACGCGATTATGTAATTAGTATGTTAGAGGATCCTGATCAGAATTTCTCGTGCCGTCAGCAGTTTACACATTTAGCCCTTGGAGTCCTCGTGAAGAAGTACTTATCCGGTGTTTATTCGTGGCAGAGAGTGGAACTTCAGGCGCACAAATGCATGCATACCTTCTTTACGGAGACCTCTCGCATTCCAAGGAAATGCAGATATAACAGAGCGTGAACGTTCTACACCAATACAAATTTGCTTCTTCATTAATGGGCAGAAATCTGCCGCAGTGAGATGGTATATCCGTTTTAGCTTTCACCTGTAGAAGCGTATCAACTGCGTTCTAGATTAGCATCTAAAATTTATATTTTGAAAGAGTATGCAACTTACCAAGGCGTCTAACCTAAAGGTCCTTCCACAAATTGGGCATGGCTGCAGTTCCGTGGACTCTGGTACAGCAGGTTCTGTTTGAAAAAGAAATCTGGGATTAATATACAAAGTTTATAAAAAATTCTACATAGCAAAATATCATTGTCGAAGAAAATACTTTGATTACATCGACACTTTCCAAAATGCACAGAATGCTTTCGCGTTCAACACACTATTTCACTTATCTTGCAGATGAAGACACTCTTGGAAATATGGTCTAACTCAGAGGTACAGACAGTGATTAGGTTTCTGTGCGCGTAGAAAACACCGTCAGTAAAGTTTCATCGCCAAATGCCTGCGGTCTACAGAGGGGCTTCCCAAACTTTTTAGAACCGCGATCCAATTTTTAGAACGAAAACGTTTTGCGACAAATCTGTCGTTAATAGACATGATGGGAGAAAGCATTTTTAATTTAATTATTTTTACTAATAATAACGAGGAACTGTACCCCACGTTTACTTAAAATAGTAAAACTATACAAGTATTCCGAATTTATTGGCGTAAAATGGAATTCAAAGTTTCCAAACTTTCGCACATCAACCAGATGGTTTTTTTCAAGGAAGGTCACTCAAGAACGGAATCAAGAAGATGAACTATGGCATCGGCATACGGTTTTCGATACTTTTATATGCCACGCGTAAGGGAAATATTGACAGATCCCATCTTTACAACGAGGCAGATATTTATGCCATTCCTCTACAATATCCGGACGGCTCTGAGCGATACTGTATTAGAATGACAAGGCATTTGTTTGGAATTAGAGTCAACTAGCGTAAAAGAGACGCAAAAGATGATAAAGTAACCACATTCCTATCCAGGGAAGTCAAGCTCAGATCCACTGCTCCTATGTGGTATGACATAAAGAAATTAGCTTCCTACTCCACCCTTAAATCTACTGCCATTCGAGAAACCTTAGAGATCATTACCAACAGTGAGTAATGCAAAGTTATTAGAGTTGCTACGAATTTGGAACCAGTTCTTCAAATAATGAATGCGTTTTGTTTACCTTCCAGGCTACAGCGTGTTAAACCGAGATGACGACTCGTGCCTTTGAATGAATAATTACATTCGCATCTCTTCGTTTATTGTCAAGTCAAGTCACCGCGTTCAAATTCTTGAAGGGTTCTGTTATCCATTTTGCTGTCTACTAGATTTGAAAAAGCCATTTGTGGTTGATGTGTGAAAGTTTGGAAACTTGGAATTTTATTTTACGCCAATAAATTAACTATTTATACTACTGTTTTTTAATTTATTATTTTATATAATTTTACAAAAAAAAACTGATCTATTTTTTAATTTAATTACATTTTTGTTGAGGGCTGTTATTCGTTGACTTCGATCTTCTTTCTTTGACCATTTCGTCCGTAGCTGTCCTTTTGTTTTTCAATTCCAGCATTTTGTGTCGTCCTCAACTTTTTGTCTATCATTTATCCGTATGTCCTACATGTCCACAAAAAGGGTAAGCTTTGGTTTAAATCCCTCTGAATTTAACGCACGCACTGTTGTATCTACACTGGACTCGTGTGAAGCTGGTTCGTCTTAAATACGATGATGGAAAGTTCTTGAAACTTCTTGCAATGGAAAAGTGCCGCCCCGGTGGCGCAGTGGTCTAAGCGATGGCTTCTGATAATTCGTCCGAGATTGGTCCGGGTTCGAATCCCGGTGAGGCATGGATGTTGTGTTTGTCTTACGGCGCTGGCTCTCTCTCCCTTCCCTTAAACCAGTAACACTAAATTAGGGACGGGCGACTGCTTATAGCCCACTAAGTTGCTCACGGTGGTCGTTAAAATTCCAATAAAAACAAAATGGAAAAGTCTAGAAATGGAAGCGTTGAGTTGGTTCTCGAGGTAGATGCGTACTGTGGTCGTTAGATGGCAGCACTGAACTGCGGCTGGTTGCCATCCAGGTTCCCGTTGTAGTCGTTAGATGGCAACACTAATTAATGGGCTGCGGCATGTTGCTTCTCCTCCTTCGGAAGGCGCCACAGGTACGAAGATGAAACCCAATTCCCGTATTCGTACATTATGCACTTTATTTTTTTTCCTTTTTAAATTTTTTTCTCACTTCCTTATTTTTTCATGATTTTCTATTTTCAAAAAATTACAAAATTTTTACATTTCAAAAGCCTTTTGGGTCCGACCAAAAATCGGCTTGAAATCCACAGTTTGAGAAACGCTGGTCAGTAGAAAAATAAGAGTTGGGTAACCTTAGAATTTCAACGTTTAAGGTTATTGGTAAACCCTTTTGTTCTAATTCGTTCGTGGGTGTAGAAACCACAGCTGAGAATCTTAATAAAACAATGCCGTAAACATTTGAAGTCAATACGGTCCAGGATTTATGAATCCCAGAAATCTATTTGGGAGATCAATGTCCCGTTATTCTTTACCCAAGTACGTCAAGTATGCAGCATATAAATCACATTAATAATTCGTAGCTTGCCACAACAAGATAAATAGACTTCAAACTACCATTTCGTAAAATACACGAATGGCGTTCATCACTCGCCGTCGTCAAATATATTTTTTTTGATTGGAAGTTTAACGACCACCGTGAGCAACTCAATGGGCTATAAGCAGTCGCCCGTCCCTAATTTAGGGTCACTGGTTCCAGGGAAGGGAGAGAGCCAGTGCCGTAAGACAAACACAACATCCATGCCTCACCGGGATTCGAACCCGGACCCCTTTCGGACGAATGATCAGAGGCCATCGCTTAGACCACTGTGCCGTGGCCGTCGTCAAATATAATCCATTAGGTCGAGTTTATACACTGCCGGACAATTGCTAAAGACGGATGACAATAGCAACGATAGCAACCATAAAATGGAAGGCAGGAAAATGTGGAAATTAGCATAAGTGCGGGATACAGTAAGACGTGTTGTGCGTATGCAAATTTTGGCTGTTGAACTTGTTCGTGACGTAATAGCGCTGATAAGAGATATAAAGGATTTGACGCGTATTGACCGTTGTTGTTCAAACGCAAAGTTGAAAGGGAAAGAATCAATTGACGAACTTGCAATTTCCAGTATGTCTTCCCGACATCATCTAGATGATTTTACGCGTGGCCGTATTGTTGGCAAGATTGAAGAAGGGCGAAAAATAACAGATGTTGCCAAGGAGTTCGACGTCAGTCACAGTGTTGTTTCAAGGCTTTGGAAATCATTTCAAACAAATGGAGAGTGTAGCAAATGTCACGGGGGAGGTCGTGTTCGCAGTACGACACCTGCAGAAGATCGGTACATAGTGCTATCAGCAAAAAGACACCGGCGCAGCACAGCTAGTGAGGTAGCAAATCAGTTTATGGCTGCTACTGGCAAGCTGATCTCCCGAAAAACTGTCGCCAGACGTTTGCATGAAGGAGGACTATACGCCCGCCGTCCTGTTGTGTGCATCTCATTGTCCAGACGTCACCGTACCGCCCGTTTGCAATGGTGCCATCAACATCGCAATTGGACTGATAATGACTGGTCTGCTGTCCTCTTCTCAGATGAGAGTAGATACAGTCTATCGTCTGATTGTTGACGACAACTGATCTGGCGTGATAGTGGTACTGCATATTGTCCAGCAAACATACAGGAAAGGGACCGATATCCGACATGTAGTGTCATGGTATGGGCTGGCATCATGATCAATGGCCGAACGTCCCTCTATGTGCTTCCAACTGGGACTATGGCTGGCCAACGATACATTAATGATGTTCTGCTGCCTCATGTTCGCATGTTCCGTGGTGCTGTCGGTGATAGATTCATTTTCATGGACGACAACGCAACATGTCATCGAACAGTCGCTGTCCAGGAGTGTCTTGAGGGCGAGGATATTCAACGCCTCGTATGGCCAGCACGTTCTCTAGATCTGAATCCCATTGAAAATGTGTGGGATGCTTTGTGGAGGAGTCTTGCTGGTCGCCAATGCCCTCCAATAAACAAGGACACCCTCATGCGTGCACTGACAGAGGAATGGAATAAATTACCCCAACAGCTGTTTGATAATGTTGTGCAAAGCATGACATTGCACAACATTATCAAGCAGCTGTTGGGGTAATTTATCAGGCCTTCAGCATCAACAACAGACGAAAAGGTGGCGTGTGTACCAGCTCTGGTGCAAGAGGACTAACGGGTGAATTTGCGTCAGATTGCTGCAAATGCTAAGTAATTGTTGCTGAGATATTTATAAATGAAAATGTTTCATTTAGAAAGTCGATTGAATGTCTATTATTTACCTCGTATATTAAAATGGGAATTTAAAATATAAAGTAGTAATTGTCTATACGCAAAAAAGCTGAAATCTACCAAGATGGAAATGCAAACTGAAAAAAACATATCATATGATCGAAAATTAGTTGTTTCATAAGATCTTTTAGCTTAAAAAGGAAGTTTCGGTGTATTGTTGATTCAAAGTAGTAACTACACAGGCAAGCAGAAATCTACTAAGGCGAAAATGCAAACCAATCAAAAGGTGAATTTAGGCACGAACATAAGAAAAACACTTAGCAATTTTTCCAGCATTGCCGCAGATAGTTAACATAATTAGAATCCAGCTTTATATAAAGTTAAATTCGAACATTAATGCAGGTACCAAGAGGATAATCTGGTTCTAGATACATCTGGTAATTTATTTCGTTATACGGTGGTTTTAACTAAAACCATTATTTTTGCCAATGATCAATATTTTAAGTTATTTTTTGCTATATATAAAAAACTCATTGTCTTCTTTTACACTTAAAGCACGGAGAGAAGTTCTATTCGACTAACCAGCTTACTAGTTCACCTATTGTTTCTATATTGTGAATAAATGTGGAGAGTCTAGACGTGGGAATAAAGACACATGGAAGTGTTCAATCTGTTTTATTTATTTAATCCTGGCGCTAGGTTTTTTGTGCTATAAGTACCAAATGTTCTTTCAACGTAAGACTGAAACAAACGTTACTCACCGCACGTTAAACCTTACACCTTCCAAAGAATTATGCAATATTATTCTTTTCAACAAAATTTTAAACGCAAGATTACTTCAACACCTGTGAAACCCGAATTTACCGGTGGCGGAACTTGAATCCACATTCTTCCGCTCCGAAGCCGAATGCTTTTCCAATTAAGCTACGCTGGAAAGGGTTCATCAATGTTACTTGACATGTGCGTCACCTTTTTACTACGTCACATATATTCCACCTTGAGAAAGGATCTTGTTCTTTTTCTCCTTAAGGTTGGTGGGTAGCATTGGTCATCATCCATAAAGGAATTCTTTCCTGATCCTTAAGTTTGATGATTCGGTAGTATTTTCCTCTCGTTATTTGACTCATATATTGAATTCTTGGGCATCCTCTTCCAGCTTTTCCTTCTATTCTAACTTCAATCAAGTTGGCACACCACTCCAAGTGCCTTACGAGGTGGCCTATCTAACTGTCTCTTCTTCTTTCTATAGTCCATAATGTTTGTTGTTTTTCCTAAGCTTTTTTAACACTTCCGCATTTGTCATTCTTCCTGTCCAAGCAATTTTCATCATACGTCGCCAGCACCACATTTCGAATGATTGTAACTTTGCTCTGTCTCTTTTTTGCAGTGTCCAAGTTTCAGATGCATAAAAATGCTACATTCGACACATATAAAAGTTTTTATAAAAAATTTCAGAGAGATGGACTTGGATGTTAATAGTCCTCTTTTCTTATTGAAAGCATTCTTTGCTTGTGCTATGCTAGTTCTCACATCTTTTATATTGCTTCCATCGGATGTAAAAATGCTACCTAGCTAAATGAAGTCCTTAAATTGTTACTCTTTATCCCCTTAATCTGGTATTAATCTCTTGCTTTCCTACTCTGGTGCATTTCATTACTTTTTTTATCACATTAATATGTCAAAAAGGCGGTGTCACGAAATCGCAGGCTTTGGGTACGCCGCAAACCAAGTTTGAAGTAACTCTCTGTAGAAGATGGAATTCCCACTAATTCCAGACGATTTGTGGAAGAAACATCGCACATTTTTCGACGAACCCAAAGGCCAATTTATCCATTTTTGTGTTCGGGCGCTAATGTGAAATTGAAATTTGCCCGTGGCGGCACTCGAAACCACATCCTTCTTCGGAGCCGAATGCTTTCCCCATTAAGCTACACCTACAATGGGTTATCACTGCTACTTTCCACCTTGACATGTGCGTCCCCTTTGCAGTACGTTACATACCACATAATTCTACAAACTCTTTCACAGAAATGAGCGGTAAATGCCTTTTCACAGGCTATTGCTACCCAAATTTCGTTATCTTCAGGTATACCATCACTTTTTAGCGAATTCTTTATTAATATAGTCGGGGATCATCATTGATACTCGAAGATAGTCAAGAAAACGTGCACCACGCAGGTCATGGGAGTTGATTTCCCAGAATTCACATGCAACTTATGGTACCTACAGACAGGATTTAAAGTTTTTCTCATGGTTAAAATACCATATCACAAAAAAAAACTCTGCCAGAAAATTGCACACACTTACCAGAGTTCTCCATTCTTTAGTAGAAACATGGGATGCGTACTTTTCGCATTCTCACGAGTTACTTGCATGTAATTATCGCGCTGATTCACATTCGACACGAATCTGGAAATAAAGAAAATATAGCTATTAACATATTTTTGCTCATATTTCCAGTTACAAATGTTTTTATGCTTACACTGAAATCTCGATGCAACGTAAATCGCAATCACATATATCTCAGATTATCGTATTTTCCTGAATCCTAGTCAAATGCAACGTATAGGTATTGTAGAAATATTATAACTTAACGCTATTGATCACGTCACATTTTGCAATGAAGCACGTAGATTTCAAACACTTAAATAAAATACACGGAGGTCGCATAGAATGTAAAATAGTGAGATATAAAAAATATCAGTAACTGCTGTCCTTTGCGTACGAAATTTGAAATAATGCGAACAACAAAAGCTAAAAGTGTTAGAAATTATTATTTAAAATATGACAGTCAAAGTTCTTCGAACCAGACGCCTCAGCGAACATTTAACAGAATTGCAGGTGGCGCTGCTCGAAACGTTTTATAGTTGTTTACTCTAGCGAGCGTTGCCGGAAAACAAGATCCCCTTCTGCTGCTCACGTCGGTTAGTAATCTATGTGGTTGATCTTTGACTGAACAACGACAATGTCGGTGATATGTAGAGGGTGTGCGTGTTGGAATAGTGAGTTATTACCTTTTTGAGGAGATGTACAATAAATATTAGTGTGTTGTCTTTGAAGCATTTATGTGTGTGGAAACCCTTTTTTTCGCTGTGTGATTACTAAGGATAGATCTTACTGCAGCTGGTAAGTGGCTTACTGCGTTACTTAAAGGAATTATAGATTTTAATTGTTTAGAAATATCTAACAGAAGAATCCTCCAAGAATCTCAGAATTTAAAGCTGGTGAGCCTAGTGAATTGTATATTCCACTCTGTTTCATCATGGTTGCACCATTTCAATGCAATTCGTAAACAGAATGCAAGCGATTTTAGTGGCTATTCTGCCGCTATTTTAACAATTACAGTTTTTATAATCTAAAAGTTTTTACAGGAAACAACAACGTCAGGTAAACCGCTATGAAGAGGTGAAACAATTGCCATGATAAATTATGATGCTAATTTGGGAGAGTTCGCTGGCTGTGTAAAGGACACTCTGTCAAAAAAACGATTGGAAGTCCAGCAGGTACTGATGCGATTTGCACGTACGCAAATCAGCAGGGGAAATCGTAGAGTGCAGATATGCAAATTATTCCACTACTGAAATCATCATGTAGAAGCTGTAGCTCTCGTAACAGCGAGAATGCGATTATCTGTGAGTAAGAAAACGACTGTCTCTCCTAGAAACTTACTCCTAGCGTGTGTGTGTGTGTGTGTGTGTGGGGGGGGGGGGGGGGGGCACATACAGAATGGTGACAAGAAGTCTCCAAGCAGGAGTTCTTAACCATTTTTGGCAACGACCCAAAGTCAATAAGACGATGAACTTTGCGACCGCATGGGTCCATTTTGAAATTAAAAATGCAAATGTAATAATATAAATAAGTGTAGTAATTATTCATTATTACAAAGAGTGTAACAAAATTTTTGGTTTTTGAAATTACAGTCAAACCAGCGGCGCAACCAGTGGGGGGGGGGGCACATACAGAATGGTGACAAGAAGTCTCCAAGCAGGAGTTCTTAACCATTTTTGGCAACGACCCAAAGTCAATAAGACGATGAACTTTGCGACCGCATGGGTCCATTTTGAAATTAAAAATGCAAATGTAATAATATAAATAAGTGTAGTAATTATTCATTATTACAAAGAGTGTAACAAAATTTTTGGTTTTTGAAATTACAGTCAAACCAGCGGCGCAACCAGTGGGGGGGGAGGTTTGGGTTATCCATATAATGGAAGGGTATGAATAATAACATATTGTGAGAAAAATAATATGAATAATTGGAAATGTAAACCTTTTATAAAACAGATTTTAATTTCTCCAATTTTTTAAATAACCGAATGCAATTTTTATAGTAAACAAGGCTTGTCAAAATAAACTCCCATTTTAAATTTCGTCAAAATCCGATGAAAACTTCAGAAGTTAGGTATTTTCTTTTTATTATTATTAATGCATATTCGCTGAAAGTCTCCATAGTCCACACTTTCTCTCTCTCTCTCTGCCGTCTCCCTTCTCTGTCGCAGTTGTTGATCGTTTGTCATAGGATTTTGGGGGCAGGCCAGTGTCGCCAAGTTGGAGGTTTTCCCGTTAAATTTAGGGGGAAATTTTGCAAAGCTGTGACGCCCTAAAAATTCCCAAGATTCCACTGACCGGGAGGAGCAACGATGGTTGTCCCCGTGATGTCATCTCCAGAAATTCCGGGGCCTTTACACGTGTTAAACACAAAGGTTAGAAATTTAAAAAAATTAACACTTTATTTTTTTTTTATAAAAAGCTACTGGGTGACCCAAGTTTGGGTTGCAACCCATACGTTATGTACCCCTGAGCTAACGGATTCCTAAAGAGGCCGCATTATCGTCCTGTATGAAGAAAGCTGATGGACTTGGCGTGCTACATCACATATTGGCCACTACAATGTAACAGTCTGCCGTTGCTCTACGCAATGGATGATAGAAGGCATGCGCAGAAGTCTGTTTTGAAGCGATCGGCTCAGAGCGACTGCAAGACGAGAAGAGCAATTGATCCTGCGAAAAGAGAGTTTAGTGCCGCGAGAAGAGCGTTTGACACAGAGATAAGCCCACACAGAGCCAACAGCCTCACTCTTAGCCAAGAGAAGAGCTGTGATGAAAGGCATCAGTCGCACGTATCACTCGTGGAATCATTTCAAACCATCTACTGAAAGCTGGCTTGCACGCACAGTCCTCTACCGCTGACCGCTACCCACGCCGTCAGCGCTCGGAGTGATGCGTCACCTGAGCAACCTGCGTTGAAGAATGGCGCCATATAGTTTACAGCGATGAATATCACTTTTACCTTCCTATATTTTCCGGATAGACGTGTGACGACAATTTTGTCAACTCCAGAATCTAGCTTATGTCATCGAAAGACATACCACCCGAACAGCGAGTATTATGGTTGGGGAGCTATCTTTTAAGATTAGCGCTTCAGTTTGGTGTTTATTACAGGAACTGGTCGGTATGTCGAATAAATACGAATAAATGAGGGTTAAACATACTGTTGTTTCAGCAAGACAGTGTGGACAAAGTGGGCACTGTTCTTGCTGAAACAATGATTATTCTATTGCAAAATTAAGGCAGGGAGTGTCGTGACGAAACAGTGCGTTGTTCAATACTACTGCCATTGTTGAAACAATGGTGATAGTATTAAAATATTAGGGTAAGTACTGTGTTGAAACAGTGCGTTGTTTTACCTTGCAACAAAATGTTATCAGAACGAGTTTTTTTTTTTTTTTTTTTTTGATTGAAAGTTTAACGACCACCGTGAGCCGTGAGCAACTCAATGGGCTATAAGCAGTCGCCCGTCCCTAATTTAGGGTCACTGGTTCCAGGGAAGGGAGAGAGCCAGTGCCGTAAGACAAACACAACATCCATGCCTCACCGGGATTCGAACCCGGACCCTATTCGGACGAATGATCAGAGGCCATCGCTTAGACCACTGCGCCACCGGGGCGGCATCGGAACGAGTTCGAGGATTTCTTCAACATACAGACCAGACGTCAGAGTTCCTGTAATACACAATAAACTGGAATGCCCATTATAGGAGGTAGCTCCGCACACTAATGCTCGCTGTCTAGCGATGTGCTGTTCGATGACATTCGCTGGATTGTGGCGTTGACCACATCTGCGCCACACGTGTGGCCAACGACTACCTGGTTGAAGGCAGAAGCTAGATTCATTGCTGTCCACTATATGACGTCATTCTTCAGAACAGGTGGCTCTGGAGCGGCACCGCTCCAAGCGCAGATGACGGTGGATAGGGGTCAGTAGTGGGCCACGTGATGGGCGTTTTGTGTGCAAGCCTGCTTTCCGTAGACGGTTTGAAATAGTTTGTCGTGTGATTAGGTGACTGATACTCTGCATCACTACTCTGAGAGCGAGGCTATACGTTCTGTAAGGGATTACCGCCGGATCAGAGGCTCCGCTCACCCTGAAATCGCTCTACGCCGATAGCTTCCAAACATACAGCTATGTATGCTTTTTCTCATCCTCCGTGTATGGCAATGATGGACTGTGGAATCGTGGTTACCAACGTGTGACGCAATACGCCAAGACGACCCGCCGGATTCATTTAAGTTTACAATACCTCTTCTTTCGAAGTTCGTCAGCTGATAAAAATCACGGTAATGACGGGTTCTCAGCATTCTACCTGTGATGGTTTTCCTGCAGGACACAGTTTTCAACAATTTGAGGAAAATTTACTCGGAAAGACACGTTGATCTCTTACTCACGGATCACCCTATTTAAGCTATTATATAACAGCTCCACGTTTCATCGGATGGGTTCGACAGTTGAATAATTTGCGTATCTGCACCTTACAGTATCGCTTGCCAATTTGCATGCAAATAGCGCCATTACTACCTGGTGCTGATTTTCTTTTTGGCACAGCCTACTGCAGAGAAATATTACAGAGCTGATTCAAGTCAATAACAGTTGGATTTATTAAGATTCGACAAAACAAGAGAAACAAAAGATAACCTTGCAAGAGTAGCATTTGACAAAGAGTAATTTAGGTTTAAACGCAGACACCCTTTTGAGGAGTATGAATCCTCCGTCATCGTTAGGTGATTTCGTGGACGAAAAAAAAACGAGTCAGCATCGCACCCAAGATACGTCGAAATACGCTTTTTGTAACTGATAAAAAAAATAAACATGAAGTTAAGCTGAGTGTTCTGGAAGTGGGCTGTTTGTGGATTAATCCCGAAAACCTCCAATCTCTCTCCAAAATAAGTAAGACCCGTAAAAGAAATATTCTTCGAGTAGTAGTATTTTTTGGCTTACGTCCGAAAAATAACTGGCTAAAGATAGTTGTGAATGTTCAAAACAGCTGATGACGCAGTACCATAATCAATGATATAATTAAAAATAACTTCAATTATTCATCATTCACGCAAAAGAGCTTTCAACGAATGGTCATTCAATTTCCACCACTCGTGGTTGTCCCTCTACTCTCGCTGAGTAAAGGGATACCGTCTTTATGGGGATCCCGTCTTTATGACTAGAGCAGAAATTGGAGAACTGCTTAAAACAGCACTATCTCAGTTGGTACCCATTCACCCTTCACGAATGAATCTCCACTCGTATTAAAATGAATGAATTCGCATTTCATTCCCACATACTTCAAATGAATGCATTTCTTATTTAAATGAATGCATTCGCGCGTCATTCCCATTCTTAAGTTCCCCAAATTTCCTAGATGTTGCTTAATACACTCACGGACAATGAAATTTACGCATCAAGAAGGAAGCATCAGATTGAAATGAAATTTTATGGACGTAATGATTCAGATGAATGATACACATCATGGCAAAAATAGAGCAGCAGAACAATTACAGAGGGATCTGTGGCACGCAGTCCTGTCATCTTCAATAGCGCGTTGCACCGCCTCGTACGGTGATACATGTTGCAATACGGTCCGGCATGGAGGTGAACAGACGCCTGTTGTTGTCTTGCGGCAAATTGTCCCACACGTGTTGGACGGTGTGCTCCAAATCCCGGATAGTGCGGCACGGCGGCAGCTGGCAATTCAACTGGTCCCACACCTGCTCGATCGGGGACGTGTCCGGGGAGCGGACAGGCCATGGAAATGTTTGGACATGACGTAAGAAGTCCTGGACAACCCGAGCCGTGTGCGGGTGGGCATTTTCCTGCTGGTATAGCGCACCTTGAATACCGGCCAGGAATGGGAGCACATGGGGCCGTAGGATCTTATCCACATAGTGCTGGCCCGTCAATGATCCACGTACCACTACTAGAGCTGATCGGCTATCGTAGGCAATGGCTCCCCAGACCATAATGCTTGCAGTGGGGGAGGTGTGGTGTTCGATAGCAAGGTCGCAATTGTGCCGCTGACCCGGGAACCTTCACACCCGGACACGGTGATAATCTGTCCCCAAAACGAAGCGGCACTCATCGCTAAATACCACACGTCGCCAGTCTGTGGCGTTCCACGTCGCTCTGGCCTGGCACCACTGCAAACAGAGCCGGCGATGTTCCGGTGTTAATGGCAGCACACGTAAGAAGCGCTGGGATCGCAGATTCGTTTCCGCGAGATGTCGGGAAATGGTTCGTGGGCACACAGGAGCCGCTACATCTGCCTGTAAAGTGGATCTGGTCCCGTGCGATCCGTTCGTGTCTGGCGCACGATCCGTCGATCCTCTTTACTGGTGGTCCTCCTGGTCCGTCTGGAGCTGTTCCGCTGTGTGCCAGTGCCGTCACGTGCCCACTACTCCCAACACAGTCGGACGGCATGGTCAGGAGATCCACATGGCGAGTGCTGTTGTCAGCCCGATGATCAGGCATCTCTCAAAGTTCGTAAGTTGCGTAAATCGACGTCTCTGGCGTCTACCCGACATTCGTGTCACTCTGTACTCTTGCTTGCGTCGGCCAGTGCTTTTCGCTTTAATGGGGCATCGACTGCACGCCGGTTTATAAGGCTGCCGGTTCGTGCTTGCAGCGCCACCACAGGGTGTGCGGTCATGCGCAATCGCACCAACCGTGGATCATTTGCGTACCAGCACGCACTCTAGCTATTTGCAAAGTTTCGCGGTTGTAGCATGTTTTCTTCTAGGCGCGCAAATTTCATCGTCCGTGAGTGTACAAAAGAAATATACCCATTTTTTATAATATTAACAGTAAATTTTCAGAAAAATGAATAAATTTGATTTATTTTAAAACAATAGCAAATAACTGAAGGACAAAGAACCGGATCGAAACAATGGGTGTACAGACAGACGACATACTTCTAGGTTGAATCTTCTCACCAAAAAAGGTCGTAAATATAAAAGTTATAACCATTCGAAAGCGAACAGCAAAACAGCAAGTCAGAATTTCTCCCTACAGCAGGTTAAAATTTTTTACCTCTGGGCCACAGAAACAAAGCAAAATATCCATGCTTCACAGTGTGAGTCGTATCAGATATTTAGCTGATAAAAACGGATCTCGTTTCCGAACTCATTGGGGCTGAAGTTAAACGTGCTGCGACTTCAGTGTATGTCGCAGTAATGCGGATTGAAGGATCAATCCCCAATCATGCTGAAGAGTCACTCATTGTGAACGAATCATTCACGAATAATACATCACTAATTCCTAGACGAAATTCAGTGTAATTTTTTTTTTGATTGGAGGTTTAACGACCACCGTGAGCAACTCAATGGGCTATAAGCAGTCGCCCGTCCCTAATTTAGGGTCACTGGTTCCAGGGAAGGGAGAGAGCCAGTGCCTTAAGACAAACACAACATCCATGCCTCACCAGGATTCGAACCCGGACCCCTTTCGGACGAATGATCAGAGGCCATCGCTTAGACCACTGCGCCACCCGGCTCAGTGTAATGTAATAAATACTTATGGAATAAAAACAGAATAACACAATCATGATATTCGTATCACGTTTTGTGCAAAATATTGCTATTATGCAGAGTTTCAGTGCATCAAACTGCCGCAGTACGTGATTTTTAATGCTAATAAACATCTGTTATTTGTTTTGCTGAAAAAAACCAGATGTTTTTGCATTATGCCTTTCGATGATGTCATCATCTATTAAGTACGTGAACAGTAGTTAGTTGCAATTCAAGGCAAAAGCTTCGAATGGAAAGTAATCATATTTATCCTATTTTTAGATGGCTCAGTGAGCAAAAAAGCGCTCCCAAACGTATGCGTAGTTAGAGGTTTGCACGGGCCTGGCTGGTTTTTATTATCAATTAACTAAACAAATTTCGGGCTCCGGCCGGTCCCGTACTGGAAGGTATAGCATTTTGTTCCTGCATTAAAAAAAACTCTTCTCGTCTCGCAAAACAAACACTAACGTGCTAAATATAATCATATTGCAAAGTTCACTGAGTGAAAAGAATCTGACAGCGGATGCATGGGTTAATTACAGCTTAAACTCAAAAGTGAGGATGTAAGATGGGAGTCTGAAATGGGATGGTTTATTTCTTTTAAGTCTGAAATCAAATTCCGTTTTCACTTCGTTGGCTTTAGCGACTAATCACGTGGCTTTCTTCTTTTACGAGAAATGTTTACATAAACAGAGTTATTAGCTTCTCGAAACCAAAACAAACTTCTGGCGCCATTCGTTGCTACAGTAAAGATGAGGACGTTTGAGGTATTTGTTTCCATATTTGGAGATCGAGGACTACCTTGTTTGTTTTTAAGTGCAGAAGAGGAAAGGCATTTACATTTGCAACAGAAGTGTGTAGTAAGGCATAAAAGCAACCATGAGAGGAATTCCTACGAGAAATAGCACATCTCTCTGCGTGACATTCCATCTACAACTATGCGTGACATCAAACAAAGATCTTCGCTCTTTCCACGTTCAAAGTGAAGATCTTTGTTTGATGTTCCTGGTCCACGTTAAATGTCTATATTAATTATGCGTGACATTCCTTCTACAAAGTACACGGTCGTATCAGAATAATATGACCACCCGCGGAATCACAGTGTACCCACCCAGGTGCGTCACAGAGTGCACGTGACAAGGTCGACCACACGGAGATATAAATGACCTGCCAGGACAGATGAGCCATAGTGTGTGACATGAGCACAATGGGCAGAGGTAGTGATTTGACGGACGCTCAAAAAGGAATGATCACCAGCTACTGCGCCAAGGGTGGAAGTATCCCAGAAACAGCAGACTTCGTGGGCTGTTCGAGAGATGCTGTAATAAGGGTGTACCAAGAATGGACCGCTGGCACACCGAGTACCTTCCGACGTCATAGCCCCAAAGGCCATCGACCCTAGAGAAGAACGTCTCCGTCGATGGTAAAGGGCAAACGACTCCCAACACTGCAGCGATTGACCATGCAAATGAACTCTGGGGCACCCAGGTACGTGACCCCGATAACAGTAGAGCGAACCCTGTTACGCATGTGTCTGCGGAGTCGACGCCGCGTCAAGGCGCCCATGTTAACCCAGGTCCATCAGCAACGACACCTGCAGTTTGCATGGGACTACCGTCATTGGACAGTGGAAGAGTGAAAAAAGGTTGCCTTTTCCAATGAATCAAGGTTTCTATTCTTCAGAAGGGACGGGTGGTGGCGAATATGGCGTCAGATACACGAGAACCAACACCCGGACACGCTTGTCGGTCAAGTAGAGGCCAGCGGTGGCAATGTTGATGTCTTGGAGATGTTTTCCTGGTATGACTTGGAACCACTGGATGGGTCCTTGAACACCAATGGCTACCTGTCGATCCTCGCTGACCAAATGTATCCTTTCATGTTGGACGTTTACCCTGGTGGTGACGGTGTCGACCAACAGGAGAATGCGCCGTGCCACGTCGCTAAGGGGGTGCGTGACTGGTTCCAAGAACACTACAGCGATGTCCCCGTTCTCCCTTGGCCGGCGAAATCGCCCGACATCAATCCAATCGAGCATTTGTGGGACTATTTGGATCGACAGGTTCGACGTGCCGACCCACAATCACGTCATCTCCGGGACCTCTGGGCTCTGCTGCAGTCTAAACGGGCACGTGTGCCTCGGGCAACCTTCTAGGGTCTCATTGCGTCCATGCCACGCCGTCTCTCCGCTGTCATCCGGGTCAAGGATGGTTATTTCCATTATTAGGCAGGTGGTCATATTATTCTGATACGACTATGTATATTCTTCCATTTTAGACTTTTCTTTGAGGACAACGTCTCGTGGGCCGCTAAAAGTACTCCGCGGGCCGCGGACCTCTGCTCTAGAGGAAGAATTGCACTATTTGCAATAAATGGCAGAGAACTCTTGATGAAAGTCTATAACAGGACGGTCCGGTCCATAAACTGGAAATTCTGAGCTGGGCCGGTCCATAAACTGGAAATTCTGAGCTAGGCCGGACTTGTTCCGGGTTCCTAAAGTTTGGGCCCGGGCCAGACCGGGCCTTCCGAATTAATGCCCGTGCAGATCTCTAATGTGTAGTATTTGCAGCCTCACACCTTTCGAAATGAATCCATTCTTTAGCTTTGGATATTTTAGAATTACACCTAAGAAAAATCTGTAGTTTGTCAAGGACTTAGTATACTACGTTTTGTGGATATTAAAATTATACTGAACAGGAAATTCTACTTAACGGAAGTGTACCATCTGCACTCTGCTTTTCTGTATGTATTCGAAACAATCTTCAAGGATTTCAAATCTATCGCCTAAGTAGTAAGAAGGAAGAAATTTAAGATCAGTCGCAGTAAATTTCGATCTCTCTCGACCTCTGTATTCTCTTTCTGTAAACATAACTTCCCTTGCGTGCATAAAAACGGAATTCTCATGAAAGTTTCAGTAAAGGATGCGCAGTTAGATAATAATATTACCTGTGCGTTTAGGACTGCACTTATTACTTTAAATGCGACACTTCGCTCTCGAATTTTTTGCACGCGTTAGCTTTGCAAATATATTAGATTAGGCTTACAGTTCGCTACGTTCAGAATAGGAAAAGCTGCTGTTAACAAGTTAGTAAAATCATGCAATGCACTGATTATGATACGCTTTCCAACATACTAGAAATCATTACTCAAGTTATGAGGAAAATGGCTGTGGAATAAACCTCACCCCTGTGCCCTGACCTTTGATCCCATTTCGATGATATTCAACAGAACTGGTTCAGTATACCTCCGAAATAACATGATAACGTTTTGTCGCAATCGAAGCAATTTTACGTAGGTTATGATGCATAAGGGCTATGGAATAGATCCCGCTTCTGTGTCCTAACTTTTCACTCCATTTTGCCCATTTTCAATAGGATTCGTCCCCAGGCAGGTCCCATACCAACATTTCATCCAAATCGAAACATTTTTACGTACGTTATGACGCATAATGGCGATGGAAGTGATTCCGCTCCTATGTCCTGACCTTTGACCCCCATTTCGCCAATTTTCAATAGGATTTGTCCCCAGGTGGCCCCCTACCACATACTAAAATTTAATCGAAATCGAATCTTTTTTACATCAGTTATGACGCATAAGAGCGGTGGAATGGATATCGCTCCTATGTCCTGACCTTTGACCCCATTTCGTTCACTTTCAATAGGGTTCCATTCCCAGGTGTTCCCCTACCACATACTAACATTTCTTTGAAATCGAACGATTTGTACGCGAGTTATCGTGCGGACGAACATACGCACACAACGCGTGACGTAACGAGGCAGATGGGAATCGCGATCATCTGTTCGCAAGAGCGTGACGTCATAAAATTTTAAAAGGATCCACAAACAACGCGTGACGTAATGAGACAGATGGCGTGACCGCGCGCAACATCTAATGGGATGACGTCATGACACTACACCAAAAACGTGGTAATTCCGGGTGGTTATTTAACCCACTAAACGAATTTTCCTAAAGTCGAGATCAAGCTAAATCGATTTCTAGTACCAGAAAACGGTAGGTTAACGACTTTCATCAAAATCCTTAGAACCGTTTTCAAAATAAAATTTATATACATACAAGAATTGCTCCTTTAAGGTGAACGTCAAGTAAGTTTGCTTCCTGTACTTCAAATAGAAAAATTTCTGTACACATTTTTATCCCAATTAATGCGTTCCCAAGGATAAAAATTGGAGCATCGATTAAAATATCTTCATTTTATAACTTGGAATACTTAATATTTTCTAAAACATAACCATAATTATGCAATCCAGCATTTGTTTGTCTACTGACGTCATCAAAGTACAGGTCGCGCCATCCTTTTTCTGGTTTCAACACCACCAAAGGAAAAGTTATTGATTTTTAATATAATTATGGGCATGTTTTAGAAAATATTAAGTATTCCAAGTCATAATATGAAGTTATTTTAATCGATGTTCAAATTTTCATCCTTGGGAACACCTTAATTGTGAAGGAAATGTGTACAAAAGTTTTTCCATTGGAAGTATAGGAAGAAAAATTTCTTGACGTCCACCTTAATAATATGGGATAAGGGCAATGGAATGGATCGCAATACTATGTCCGAACCTTTAACCCCATTTCGCCCATTTTCAATAGGGTTCGTCCCCAGGTGGTCCCCTACCACATACTGAAATTTCATCGAAATCAAACCATTTTTACGCACGTTATGACACATAAGGGTAATGGAATGCATCCCGCTCTTATATCCTGACCTTTGACCCTACTTCACCCATTTTGAATAGGGTTTGTCCCCAGGCGGTCCCGTACCACGTAGTAAAATTTCATTGAAATCGAGCCATATTTACGCAAGTTATGACGCATAAGGGCAATGGAATGATCCCGCTCCTACGTCGTGACCTTTGACTCCATTTGTCCCATTTTCAATAGGGTTCGTCCCCAGGTGGTCCCCTACCACATAGTAAACTTTCATTGAAATCGAACCATTTTTACGTCAGTTATCGTGCGGACAGACGGACGGACAGAGCTGGAGCATATACGCTTCTTCAACTTACGGTTGAAAAGAGTAAAAAAACAGTAAGTTAGAACTACTCTTACAACTTTCGAATAAAAGTCCGCTACAAAACTAATTTTTTTTTCATTCAATTTATTTCGATATGATTTGTATATCATAAAGTACATTTTTAGTACTAATTTTTTCTATGCATCATGCTGAACATTGCAAAGCAATGATATTGAACACTAAGCTGAAATACTGCACGTGAATGCAAGAGATTTGAAAGCAGAAAACAAGAAAGACGACACCAAATCCTCGAGCATAATTAGGAAAATGGAAAATCGGCCAAAAAGAAAATTTAGTTACGTGCCATAAGAGAAAAACTGCGCGTTATTTAAAGTGCACAACTTGCGCAATGTTCTTTACACTTAATGGAATCAATTACAAAAAAAGAAAAAAAAAACGGGGGTGAAATGGTTCCTACAATCGATAAAATATGCACAAATAGAAATAGTTACATACACGTATTAGTGGTAGTTCTACACGCTACGAAAAATAAAAATATGTATATAAAAACATATGTCATAGCGGAAGATATCCGATGCAAATGGAATTTGCCGCCCCGCTGGCGCAGTGGTCTAAGCGATGGCCTTTGATCATTCGTCCGAAACATCCATGCCTCACCGGGTTCGAATCCCGGTGAGGCATGGATGTTGTGTTTGTCTTACGGCGCTGGCCCTCTCCCTTCCCTGGAACCAGTGACCCTAAATTAGGGACGGGCGACTGCTTATAGCCCATTGAGTTGCTCACGGTGGTCGTTAAACCTTCAATCAAAAAAAAAAAAAATGGAATTTTTTCAAATCGAACGATTAGGAGAAGAGGTATGGGTGAAAACCTATTATAACTTGACACTCTTATCGGGGAAGTTTTGCGTAATTTGAAGAAGAAAATAGAGTCAAAATTTTCTTTTTTTGATTGGAGGTTTAACGACCACCGTGAGCAACTCAATGGGCTATAAGCAGTCACTCGTCCCTAATTTAGGGTCACTGGTTCCAGGGAAGGGAGAGAGCCAGTGCCGTAAGACAAACACAACATCCATGCCTCACCGGGATTCGAACCCGGAACCCTTACGGACGAATGATCTGAGGCCAGCGCCTTAGACCACTGCGCCACCGGTGCGGCGTCAAAATTTTCTTCATATATGCAAGGGTATCCTACCAAAGGATTTTTCTAAATGATGTTTAGAATCAGAGATACTATTTCATATAAAAAAAATTGTGAATTATGAAAGGTTGAAAATACGAGCAAAATATTCTTTATAGCGAAAGCTATAATGCTGCTTCCAATTACGACTTCGAGAAGCAAAGATAGCGAGAAAAACGTTTTTCATATACGTTCACTAGCGGAAAAATTGTGTAGTATTTAAATGGTATTTAAAGATATTGGTGTGTGTGTGTGCGTGTGTGTTCGGAATCTTTCCCGTAGCGAATGTCATACAGTACAAAAAGATTTTTTTCAGTGGGATATTTAGTAGCGTAGAAACAGTTCCAAATAGAAATACACACTAACGACACAAAGCATCGCAACTGCGCATTATAAAATTCCAAGACTATATATATATATATATATATATATATATTTCTAAATGCGAAATATTCCACAACGTGAGCGGTTCCAGATGTCGAAAGAATCTTTCAAACACAATTCTTTGAAGTAGAGTGATCGAGAAACACAGATTAACATTCTCTCTAGCGGGTAAATCGTATATTATTTTGAGCAGGAAATACGCATGAATGTTTTCGTAGTGAGCGGTATATGACCGAAAATGAAAATTTTTTAGTCGGGTGTTTAGACGCACAAATACAGCGGCAAATACTGTATGTTGCAAACAGAAATATTCGCTTACTTCCTCTAGGAGCAAAATTTTGCATTAAGGAAAGTTAGAAATTGTATGCAGAATATTCCTCACCAGTAACGCTGTTCTACAAAGATTTTTACTTTTAAATCGAACTGTTAGAAGTAGAGATATCGAGAAAAAATATTATACACAACTACACCCCTGGCGGAAAAACTGTGCATCATCATGAGCTAGAAATATTCTCTTTTTTTACTGTGAGTTTAACGACAACCGTGAGCAACTCAATGGGCTACACGCAACTGCTCGTCCCTAATTGAGGGCCACTGTTTCCAGGGAAGGGAGAGAGCCAGTGCAGTAAAACAAACACAACATCCATGCCTCACGGAGTTCGAACCTGGACCCATCTCGGACGAATGGTGATAAGCCAGCGCTTAGACCACTGTCTCACCGGGGCGGCACCAATTAGCTAGCTAGAAATATTTGCAAAATGGTGTTCATTGTAAAAGGTATCGAAGGAAAGAAATAGTTTTTATACTAAGAGATTTAGAATCAATGATATGGAAGAAAATACATTTTGGTCGCCCGGTAGAGCAGTGGTCTAAGTGTCGGCTTATAACCATTCGTCCGAGAAGGGTCCGAGTTCGAATCCTGGTGAAGCATGGCTGTTGTGTTTGTCTCTTACGATACTGGCTCTCTCCTTCCTGGAACCAGTGACCCTAAATTAGGAACGGGTCACTGATTATAGCCCATTGAGTTGCTCACGGTGGCCGTTGAACCTTCAATGAATGAATGAATGAATGAATCAATCAATATATATATATATATTTAAAAAATAGTTGCACGCAGAAGGACGTGTCGGATTGCAATGCTATTCGGGAGGAAGGTAAAGGTTACCAGGAACAAGAAATGATTAAACATTGAGACTAATATGGGCAATTTTAATTGAGCTGCGCGCCGAAATGTATAGTCTATCAGTATGACGTCGGGCTGCCACGTTTGCTCACACAGCATGCCAGACGTCTTGGCATGGAGTTGTACAGGTTCCTAATAGTATCCTGCGATAAGCCATCCCATGCAGCTTCAATAATCTCACGCAGTTCCTGCATAATGTGCGGTAGGGGTGGAGTGTGGATAGCGCGTCCAATAGCATCCCACATATTTTCAATCGGCGATAGGTCTGGCGATGAGGCTGGCCATGGCAGAGTGTCAGTGCCTTGAAGGCAAGCTCTCGAGACAGCAGTAGTATGCGGACGAGCGTTGTCCAGTTCGAAAATCGTACCGGAGTGAGCGTTCAGAAAAGGTAGGGCCACTGGTTGTAGGACCTCATTAACGTAACGTTGGGCTGTCAAAGTGCCTGTAATGAACACCATAGGTGATGTGGCATCGTAAACAATTGCACCCCACACCATGTCACCAGGCCTTGTGGACGTGTGACGCTCAACAACAAACCGTTCATCTTGGCGCTGACCACGCTGCCTCAACACACGGACTCGGTGGTCGTTTCCTTCAAGACAAAAGAGGGACTCGTCACGAATATCACCCGCTGCCATTATGAGTGGCTCCATGACAGTCTGGCACGACACCATTGCAGTCTTCGGCGACGATGCAATGGTGCTAAGGGCAGTCGTCGTAACGGTCTGCGTGCGTGTAGTCCTACGTCGTGCAGCCTTTTGCCAATGATGCTGGCACTAATCGGACGATGCGTGGAGGGCACCATTGCTCGCTGAATGTCCGCAATGGGGGGTGATGGGTCACTCCGCGCATGTCGGACAACCCGTCGGTCCTCTCTATCTCTCTCTGTGGTTCGTCAAGGTCTCCCAGACCCATCCTGTCGCTGCGACGTGCCTTGTTCCATCCACTGCCGCCTACAGCGTGCTATGAAGATATCCGGACGAACGGTATGGCGCGTAATACGGCGATAAGACCATCCGGCTTCCTGGATCCCGACGATGCGGCCCTTTTCAAACTCCTTCAACTGCTCGTATTGTTTCCGAACTTTTCCCCGAGGCCTACTTCACTTGAAAGGGATGCAACCAACACAACAGCACGAGTCCGAATGGCAAGCACGCGCAATGGGACGAGCTTATATAGCCGGCCAGGCACAGCGCTATGACCCCTCCTTGCTTACGTCACATGCGCGGCCGTGCGTTATTGTTGAATTATTTGCATGTCACACGATGTCAAACTTACCCACCAAGTTTCTTTCCTGTCGGTTGCATTCTTCTGGGTGCAACTATTTTTTTAACGTAGAGTGTACATTTTGAATTGCATATCACTTGTATTTACGGCACCTAACGGCGAAGTTATACATCGCAATAATACCACAAGACAACAATAATCTTTCTCATAGCTCAGGCTTCCGAATCCATTTAATCGGACTAATAGGGAAAAGGAGGGGAGGTGAGCAAACTATGTCTTCTTTTAAACTTGGGCGCGAAGGCGTTTTAACTGTCGCAGTGTATCCAATTGAATTGTATTTTATACCGCAACCGTAAAACATCCAAATACTGTTACATTTTTCAAGGGTTTCCATCAAAGAGTTTTCTGCGGAACATAGTTTAATAAACATTACGATAGGGAAAAAAGTGCGTTTCAAATAAATGAGCCCATGATATTTCAAATTCTTCTTTTGAAATTATCATTTTGATTTTAATTAAAATACTAGACATGACATGATTGGTGAAGATACCTGCACTGTAGGCGGATTTCCTAGAAGATTCGACGTGACTAAAAATAACTTCGAGCATTCCAAATTAGATTCTTTCTTTTTTGTATTTTTGGATTTAACGACCTTCATGATCAACTTTAAGTACAACAGTGTTCTCTTGTCTCTAATTTGGGACTACTGGTTCTGGGAAAGGAACACTTCCAGCGTCGTAAGACATACACATCACCCATGCGTCATTTGGAACTAGAACTCCGGCCCATCTGGAACGAATAACCAGAAGTCAAAGCATCAGATCACTCGGCAACTGGTTCGGCTTTTTTTATTGTTTTCAGAAGACATCTCTCTCGTTCATTTTAATTTCTAACATAATATTTTTTCGTCATTTATTTTTCATTGTTCTTGTATTTTTCACAAACACAAGAAGAAGTGAACAACGAAAGAAACGTAGAAAACGTCTTGTGGAATTTTTTTAAGTTTTGAAGAAGTTGTTTAATTAACTAACTAATTCCATATTAATGTTCGTCGAAAAATTCATTGACCACAAATCTCACTTGTAAAATAACTAAGTAAGTAGCAACTATGGCCAGGTTGGAAGAAACAGCACTTACGTGCAATGCCAACTTTTTCCTTTATTCTTATTCTCACTGGAAGTTCAGGTCATCACCAAAACACAATATTCACATTGGAATTTATTCACTGACACAACACACCTCTTGTATCAAATAGAATCTCAATCACAACCACAATACGTATTCTTCGATTCACACAGATATCTAATAGGCTTCACTATTTTTCGCTATTTCAACTCTCTTCAATCTACTGGCAATCTCTTACTGCCGCCCCGGTGGCGCAGTGGTCTAAGCGATGGCCTCTGATCATTCGTCCGAACGGGGTCCGGGTTCGAATCCCGGTGAGGCATGGATGTTGTGTTTGTCTTACGGCACTGGCTCTCTCCCTTCCCTGGAACCAGTGACCCTAAATTAGGGACGGGCGACTGCTTATAGCCCATTGAGTTGCTCACGGTGGTCGTTAAACCTCCAATCAAAAAAAAAAAATCTCTTACTCTCTCTTGTCACATTCAACGTCATCTATTTACACTGAAGTGCCATTGAATTATGCAAATACTTAGCTGCTACTTCCCCATTATTCCTCATACCTGGACGAAATGGTGGCGGATCACTTAGTCCAGTTCATTTCGCACACGGTTCACTTTGTCCGGTGTTCATTTAGTCCGCTGTTCGCTTTGTCCATATTCATTTCGTCCTCTGAATGGTTGGAATACCGTGGAAATTTTCTTTTTTCATGGAGTTCTTGTTACTAGACAGAAAAAAAAGGTCAGCGGATATTGCTTACATGCGATTTTGTTTCTATTTAAGTTTTTCAGTTGAAATACAATGGCCGCCCCGGTGGCGCAGTGGTCTAAGCGATGGCCTCTGATCATTCGTCCGAACGGAGTCCGGGTTCGAATCCCGGTGAGGCATGGATGTTGTGTTTGTCTTACGGCACTGGCTCTCTCCCTTCCCTGGAACCAGTGACCCTAAATTAGGGACGGGCGACTGCTTATAGCCCATTGAGTTGCTCACGGTGGTCGTTAAACTTCCAATAAAAAAAAAAAGAAATACAATGCTTGTAAATGTTACGTAAAGTAAAACAAAATATTGAACTTTGAAGAGCTTTTTAACTCTTTTGTGTGGTACAATGTCAATTACCCTGACATAAATCAAAGTTTTGCAAATTTCCGCTTCAGTAGCGCAGTGGTCTAAGCGATGGCTTATGACCATTCGTCCGAGAAAGGGTCCAGGCTCGAATCCCGTGAGACACGGATGTTGTGTTTCTCTTACGGCACTGGCTCTCTCTCTTCCCTAGAACAAGTAGCCCTAAATTAGGGACGGGCTTGATTATTAGGGACGCCCATTGAGGGACGCCCATTGCCGTAAGAGAAACACAAATTAGGGACGCCCATTGAGTTGCTCACGGTGTTCGTTAAACCTACAATTAAAAAGAAAAAGTTTTGTAAAAACCTTTTAATGTTTTGAAATACGTCTCGTATATTGTTTTCCTAGAGTTTTTAGCTTTTTTGTATATTAATACTTTTTATTTTGAATATTAAGTGTTTATAATTTCCGTATTACTAATTTTCATATGAATGAACTATAATGCTTTCTATATGTGTCATAGCTATTTAAAGTGAGAAAAAAATCCATAAAGGTATATATTGGTGAAAAAAAGTTTAGATTGATATTTACTGTGAATTTGTGGTGTGAGAGGAGAAAAAAAGAAAGGGGGTCTTAACATTTTCCTCTTCAATTCAAAAGAATTATGCCGCCCCGGTGGCGCAGTGGTCTAAGGCGTTGGCCTCTGATCATTCGTCCGAAGGGGTCCGGGTTCGAATCCCGGTGAGGCATGGATGTTGTGTTTGTCTTACGGCACTGGCTCTCTCCCTTCCCTGGAACCAGTGACCCTAAATTAGGGACGGGCGACTGCTTATAGCCCATTGAGTTGCTCACGGTGGTCGTTAAACCTCCAATAAAAAAAAAAAAAAAAAAAAAGAATTATGGCCATTGGTATAAACTTTGACTTATGTCATAGTGATTGTGACGTACTAGAGAGGCAAAAACATGTGTCAAGACGACAAATCTGCAGAGAGACATCCTGTCCGCGTAGCTCAATTGGGAGAGCGACTTACTCCAGAGTGAGGGCGCACGGATTCGATGACCGTCGCGGACAAACTTGTGTTTTCACATTAACGCCCGATTGTGGAAAATGGATCCACTGGCTGTTGGATTCTTCGAAAAATGTGTGATGTTTGTTCCACACATTGTTTGGAATTAATGAAAAATTCCTACTTCGCTTCGAAAAAAAAATAAGAGGAAGATTATGTGACGTTCTACAGAAATGAAAGCATGTGTCAAGACGACAAATCTGCAGCGAGATACTCTGCCTACATAGCTCCGTTGGAAGAGCGACTTACTCCGGAGTGAGGGAACAAACTTGTGTTTTCACATGATTAACATCGCACCACACAGAAGTGTTAAAAAGCTCTTCAAAGTTTAGTACCTCGTTTTACTTTAAATAACATTTGAATTCGTAATATTTTAATTGAAAAACTTAAACAGAAAAAAACTCGCATGTAAGTAATGCCAACTGATTATTTTTTTCTCTGCCTAGTAACAAAAATTCCATCAGAACAGAAAATTTCCACGGTATTCCATCTATTCTGAGGACGAAATGGATGTGGACAAAGCGAATGGTAGACAAAGTGAATATTGGACTAAATGAACAGCGGATAAAGTAAACGGTGAACGAATGAACACGGGCAAAGTGATAGGGAACCGACATCATCATAATCATTGTCAACCATTATCAATCCACTGCTGGACAAAGGTCTCTCCAAGCCTCTTCCACAACGGTCTGTCTTGTGTCAGTCTCCTCCATGTTACTCCCGCATACTTTCGAATTTCATCAACACATCTTCCACGTGGTCTTCTGGGTCTCTTCCTGTCCCTTGGAATCCAATCTAAAATTTCGACTGTCCATCAATGGTCTGTCCTTCTGGCAGTATGTCCAGCCCATTGTCATTTCAGAGATTTAACTCTGATCATGATGTCTTCCACTCGTGTCATTTTTCTGATCCACGAGTTCCTCTTCTTATCTCTCCTTGGTTACATCAAGCATGCACCTCTCCATGCTACTTTGAGTTGTTTGCAGCCTTTGTATGTCTCTTTTAGTTAAGGTCCACGTCTCCGCACCATACGTAAGCACTGTAAGGATGCATGTATCAAACACTTTTCTTTTAAGACATAATGGCATATTGCTTTTGAAAATTATGCTGTTTCTTCCAAAAGCTTTCCAGGCAAGTTTTATACGCCGATTAATCTCTCCATCAATGTGACCCTCACTTGATATCTGCTGTCCAGGATAAACGTACGTGTCTGTTATATCCAGCTTTTCTCCATCAATCACATAATTATTGTTAAATACAGCCATTCCCCACAGATTTTCCAATAGTAATCGATTACAGGTGTGATGGGTAAGACGTGTGATTTCGATGCTTTTGACAGAGGGCAGATCGTAAGAAGGGTCACCCCATCTCGGAGGATGTCACCACACTGGGTTTTCCCCCTGCTACAGAGCATTCTCGGAATACAAAAATTCTGGTAAAAGAACAAGCTCCCGAATGAGCTGCAGATGTGTACCAGTCTCGATAGCTCGTGATGTACACCGTTTGAGCTGCATTGTCTGAAATGATGAGCTTAAGACAATATCACAAATCACCTCCGATATGAACAGTGGATCAATTCATTATATCAGTACAAGGACAATGCAACGTACACTTAAATGGATAGGTTTCGGGAGCTGCTGGCTTGCAATAGTTCCACAGTTAACGGCACGGCACCGGACTCAGCGCCTTTCCTGGGTAAAAGCACACCGACACTGGATCACACAAGACTGAAGGCGAATAGCTTGGAGTGATGAATCCATATTTAAACTGCGTTGAACCGATGGTAGAGTACGAATCTGGCGTCATCCTAATGAAATCATGGATCCTTCATGCCAAGTTAGAACAGTATAGGCTTGTGGTGTCTCACTGATGGTCTAGGGTGCTTTCAGCTGAAATACTTTGGGGCTTTTGGTACGTGTACAGTTTTGAGTGTCCCCAAATATAATATGTAGACATCCTAGCCGACCATTAACACTCATTCATGCCCAGCATGCATCTCAGTGGTAATAGCGTAGTCCAGCAGGATAATTACCCATGGCACAGGCCCTACCAGGCTTCTACATGGTTACAAGAGCAATGTAGTGAATTTGAAACGCTTTAGTGGCCACCTAAAATCCCGAATTTAAGCCCCATCGAACATCTTTGGGGTACCGTTTAACAAGCTGTTCGGGCACGTGTCACATCGGCTACGAATCTTAGTGAAATATGGACAACTTTGGAAGAGGCATGGCGGGCGATACCTGCAGAACATGTTCGTAGGCTCGTAGAGTCCACGACTCGTCATGTAGCCGCCGTCATTAGGACTACAAGTGATTTAACGTATTACTAGGCAGGTATCATTATTCAATGACATTTCAGTGTATTTTGCTCTAAGTCACTGTCAGAGTTGTCAAAATACACAAGCTGTTCAGGATATTAATGTGCTGTTCAGTGAGAAAATGTTTAACCAAAGAGTAACGACATTTACATAAGAAAACAGAAAATCAAAAAGAAGGCAACAACAAATGACACTGAAGTGTAGCTACGTTTCTCATAAAATAATTAAAGAAAACCGTAAAGCTTTTAAATCATATTTCCTGTTCATCTCTTTCTACGAAAACTTCTATGATATACACTATATTGACAAAAGTCACCAGGCACCTAGAAGAGAAACACAACATAGCATTTAATGATATACATTAGTACGGTGTCGGTCCACCTTTGGCCTTAATGCATGCACTGGCCCTTAGAGACATGCTTTCGACAAGGTTTTCAAACACAGCGATAGGTATGCGCTTCCATTCAGTACATAATGCTGCCGCTAACTGTTGCTTAGTAGTAGGCCTTGGTTCCAAACTTCTTATGCAGCGCTCTAATTCATCCCATATGTGCTCTATGGGATTAAGGTCAGAGCTTTGTGCTGGCCAGTCCACACACGATACTGAATTATTGTAAAACCAAGCCGTAACAGTCCTTGCTTTATGGCTCGGTGCATTATCTGCTGGTACCAACAAGAATCGGTTCCGTAGTATTGCGACAGAGTTGGTAGGGCATATTTTGTCCAGAATATCAAGGTAGACGTGCTGGTTAACAGGTTTGTCCACGATAACCAATAGGCCTGGACCATACCACGAAAAACACCCCCACACGAGTACACTGCCAGCTCCAAACTTGACCGTAGGAACAGTACACGTGGTAAATAACGTTCCCTTGACTGTCGCTATAACCACACACTGCCATGAGACTGATGGATCGTGTATCTGGATTCATCAGTCCATAGGACCCGTTTCCATTGATCTACGGTCCCCGATAAATGTTCTTTACACCATGCTAAACGACGAGTAGTATTCCGGGTGGAGATGAAAGGCTTATGAGCAGCCGCACGACCACGCTAACCCATGAAATTAAGTTCTCTGCGAAAAAATACGTGTACATACCGAGGCTCCAGCATTTTTACTCACCTGTACTCTGAGGTCTTGTGCAGTACTCCGTCGATTAGCTGTAACGACTCACCTGAGGCTTCGACGACCTGTATCACCGATTTTCTTTGGTCTGCCGGTACGTTTTTCTGCTTCAGGCACGCCATGTGTTTTCCATTTATTCAGTACATCCAAAACAGTTGACTTGAATATGATTAAACACCTCTCGGTTTCTCTTATGGACAACCCACTAATATAACACCCAACAATATTTCCTTTCTGAAAGTCAGTTCTCTCCCGTAGCGACACTTTCACTCAAGCTCACAGTGCGATATGATCGCGGTCAGCTGCAGGCTTGTTTTTATTCCGTTTGCAGCTGTACCGCGCATTTAACAACGCAGCGGATCTATTCATTTGCTTTTGAAGGGGTGTCCGGTGACTTTTGTCAATATAGTGTATATACTCCATTATTACAGCCATACCCCTTCTTTAAGTTTATAAAGCACCTAAACTCAAAAAATTATAATTGGGCAAAAAATAAAATGAATATAAAACTTACTATAGTAAAACAAGAGTCGTAACTTGACCTTTATTTCGGAATTTTTTTCCTTGCTCTGGCTAACATACACAAGGTCGGTAGTTCTGTAGTCGAACTATGAAAATTGCGTGAGCCATAAAAATAAATTTATCCGTTGATGGAGAGTAACGTATACTCCTGATTCTCTCTCATTGATCGGAATATCGACCAATCCTGGAACACATTACTGTGTACAATGTAGTTGATCTACTCTCTGTTGCTAGTCAAATTGCTATTCCAAGCCCAAGTCGATTTTCACTGCACGTGCTCTGTAAGTGAAAGAAATACTTTGCATTTGCCTCAACCATTTAAACAAAGCAAATTGTTGTTTTTTGATACGAGAATCATGTGACACAAAAGAAAGGAATGAAGGCCAAACAAAGGAAAGAATGAGAAACTCCGGCAACATTGAATCCTGTGCCAAGTAACAAAGATAATTTATTTTTCCCAATAATCAAACAGTACCACAGACTGAGGGCAAAAAATAACGAAATTTTCGAGCTTTACCCTTCAACGTATTTTTAGTACAAACGATGCAGAATTAAAAAGAATATTGTAAGTGTAACGCTTACACAAGTTATTTTTAAGGAAATTAAGAGAGCGGGAACGAAGTATTAGGTTGTTGCAAATGAAATGTCGGAATATTGCTGGAAACTTGAAATACCAAAAATAAGGGAAAAATAACTTCATTAATCAAAATAATCGCGGCCAGCATCAACGCACTATTGCCAACGATATACAGGGTGATCCGTTTTGGCAGGGATAATTTAAAAATTCTAGCTTTAACCGATGTAATATGTCTATAATTGGCTGAAATTTCCTTTATCGATGGGAGTTTGTCTAAGCCTCTAAATGACCCCCTTTGAGGATTCGGCAGAGTTCATACCGGGATCTCGATTCTTGCCACGTGTTTTCTACCATCTGCGGAGTGATTTGTGCGAACTCTGCAGAAAATTTCACCTTCAAGTCATCCAGGATTTGAGGACGTTGAGCATATATGACTATCTTCACAAACCTCCACACGACGAAATCGGGATGGGGGGGTGGGGGAGTGAGATCCGTGGAGTTTGCAGGCCAAGGAGTAGGGACATCGCGGCCACACCAGTTGTCATTGAATGTGCTGTTCAAGTTCCTGACTTCCAGTGATCAGTTGAGTGGGGCCCCGTCTTGCTGTAAAATGACATCGTTATCGAGTTGTGGTACCAAGAAGATCTGTAGGCCGCCCCGGTGGCGCAGTGGTCTAAGCGATGGCCTCTGATCATTCGTCCGAACGGGGTCCGGGTTCGAATCCCGGTGAGGCATGGATGTTGTGTTTGTCTTACGGCACTGGTTCTCTCCCTTCCTTGGAACCAGTGACCCTAAATTAGGGACGGGCGACTGCTTATAGCCCATTTTGAGTTGCTCACGGTGGTCGTTAAACCTCCAATCAAAAAAAAAAAAAAAAAAAAAAGAAGATCTGTAGCATATCCAGGTAGTGTCCTGATCGTACAGTGTCCTCAGAGAAGAAAAACGGACCGTACAGTGTCCTCAGAGCAGAAAAAAGGACCGTACAGCTGTGGATGACTCACCCCACATTTACCTTGAGGCTTGTTCTTTCCACTTTGTAGAAAGCATGGAGATTCTGGGTACCCCAAATGATAGCGTTTGTGCGTATTCACTCCTCCGCTCTCATGGAGTGTAGCCTGATCTGTGAATAGCCATCGATCCAAAAAAGTGGTGTCCGCTTCCATCCGGGCTCACACGAGGCAGTCAAACTCGATACGGCTCGCGTAGTCTTACGTAGTCACGCTCCCGTAGTGCTTGTACACGCTGTAAGTAATACGGGTATATTTTCAGGTAAGGCCGCACAATGCTTTGACATGTTGTGTACGGCACTGTCAACTCCAAGGATAAGCGTAGTAGACTTTTCAGTGGGCTATGCTCCAGGGAGGGGGCAGATCCTCTTTCTCAGGCTCAAGCTTATGACCACCGGAGTTTGGTTTCGTGATGGAACCCGTTTCTTCAAATGTGCGATACCAACGCATTATACTCTTGTACTTAGGCGCCTCCCTGACCACATAAACACGTCGAAAACTCTCGTTGAACAGCCGTAACACTCTTAAACTTTGAATACCACAGAACACACTTTGCACGTCGATGAACTGTCGCTGCCATTTTCACTTTTGCCACAATGCTGCGAAGGCGCGTGAGTACTGAATACAACGCATCAAACTCCCATCTTTCCTCGCCCTACGGAGAGAAATTGACCTCCGTACTGCAGCGTTCGTACAAATCAGTCCACAGATGTTAAAAAAACACGTGGTAAGAATTGAGCACCCGGTATGAACTCTGCCGAGTCCAGAAAAAGGGTCATGTAGAGAGAGGCCCAGACAATCCTCCATCTAGTGCAATATAAAGGTAATTTCTGCCAAATATGGACTTATTATATCTATTACAAGCCATACCACATCATTTTTAAATTATCCCTACCGAAACGGATCATCCTGTATGTAAGCTTATGTACGCACTACGCAGTCATGAAGAAATGTTCAGCTTCTGCATGCTACAAATGTTATCTCATTGGAAAACGATTACCATGAAAAAAGTGCTCAGGTGCTTGAATAAGTGATAGTCCGCAGGGGTTAGATCAAATGAATAAGGCGACTGAGGTAAGATTTAGTACCTCAACTGGTGCAGCTTCCAAATAGCTTGACAGTTCCTGTCCGTGTGATGGTTTGATCCGTTTCCAAGAAGGATAACTGGATCAGACCAGCTATGGATCACGAAACACTGACCATCGTCTTCTTGGGATGGAGTACCAGCTTCTCGGTGCGTCTCAGGGCTTCACAGAGGTCGAGGCACTCCGCCGAACCGGCGACTGCATAAATCATCCAATACTTATCACACTTGACGAGGTGCCTCAAAATGTCGTTCGTTTGGTTATAGATATGCAGAGAAGGACAGACATCAAATCATCGTATTTTGTGCTGTTGCGTCAACTCATGTGAGACCCATTTACTGATCTTCTTCACTTTGTTTACGACCCATAAATGTCAAGAAATAGTTGCGTAGTGTACCCCGTTTTTCTTGTCAAGTTCCCTTATCATTTAATGGGAATTGGACACAGCCTCCCACTTGGCATCATCGATAGCTCCTTCTGGTCTACCGCGTGGTTCACCTTTGAGGCTCTTTTTTTGTAGTCGCCCGTCCCTAATTTAGGGACACTGGCTTTAGGGAAGGGTTGACATCCAGTGCCGTAAGACATCCATGCCTCAACGAGATTCAAACCCGGACCCATCTCAGACGAATGGTCCGAAGCCGTCGCTTAAACTAGTGCTCTACAGAGGCGGCGTTTTGAGGCTCATATTGCCGGAAATGAATTAGCAAACCAACGTTGTTTCTTGTGTTTATTGGTGGTACCTATTCAAAACACTGTGTTGATGTTTCAAGTTGCGTCCAATGCACGATGCCCCAGTTTAGAATCATATAAGAAAATGGCATAAATTTATCTCTGCTCCATCGTCGTCTTCACTGTAGCAAAATCACCTTGAAACTGATGCTACTGACGAAACGACCAGAGCTTTATAGGCAACAGCCATGATTTCTTAAATTTACACATCACAAGTCGTATCACGCATTGTGTCGTATTGTGTTACTGCAACTTTTCCTGGCGGTGTCATAAGAACGCTTAGTCGTCATGATTCTTACTTTTCAAAAAGAAGGAAATAAAAAATGGGGGGGGGGGGGAATCGATAGAACGTAAAGTTGACCAAAATTTCCTCCATACTTTCCAGCCCGACTGGTTGCTGAAAATTTTCAGCAAGGTATGCGAATTGTGTACTTGTGTTTGTCCCGTATTCTTTTTGTTGGAGTATCATGAAAACAAACTGCGTTTCTGATATAGCCTTGTAAAAATCATTGTTTATATATTTGTACTACACACCACAGAGCCGACACATTATGACCATCTGCCTAATATGATATTGGTTTTCCACGTGCCTTCAAAACTGCTCTTACCCGGCGAGGATTGGACGTTTCAAGATTTCTAAAGATGTCTTGTGGTATCTGGTACTAACACGATACCCGCAGATCCTTTAACTCTTGTAAGTTACGTGGTTGAGATGCCGCAGAATGGATTTGCTGTCTCAAGACAAACTACAGAGGCCCGATTGGATTGATATCTGAAGAATTTGTAATAACACGAAGTCTTCCTCTTATTCCGTAAACCATTCACGAACAGTCCGAGTAGTATGCCATGGCGCATTGTCCTTCTGAAAGAAGGCACTACGAGAGAGGAATACCGTTGACATGGAAGGATGTAGGTTATGGACGGGCTACTGCTTATAGCAGCTTAATGGGCTATAAACAGTTGCTCGTCCCTAACTTAGGATTACTGGATCGAGGGAAGGGAAAGAGCAAGTGCTGTAAGACAAGCATAACAAATTCCTCACTGGAATTCGAACCCGGACCATCTCAGACGAATGGTCAGAAGCTAGCACTTAGACCACTGTGCTACCGGGGTATCGCTAGTTCTTGGAAGAATGCAGATATGCAAGTTGCCAACTCTAGCCCTTGTGCCATATAAACTAACCAACCAACAGATACAAAAGAGGTGAGCGTCGGAGAGCAGGCTGAATATATTAACTGGAGGAAAATTTTCTTTTTTCGACGGTGGAGGGGGCTTAACGCCCACTGTGAGCAACCCGATGGGCTATAAGCAGTCGACCTCCCTAATTTAAAGACACTTGTCGCAAGGAAAAGAGAGAGCCAGTACCGCAAGAAAAACACAACGTTCATGCCTCACTAGATTCGAACTCGAGCCCATGTCGGACGAATGGACATAAGCCAGCACAGAGACCACTGGGCAACCGGGTTGGCGAGGAAAATGTTTAGGTGTGCTGAATAGTTGAAGCTCACTAGATTCGAACTCGAGCCCATGTCGGACGAATGGACATAAGCCAGCACAGAGACCACTGGGCAACCGGGTTGGCGAGGAAAATGTTTAGGTGTGCTGAATAGTTGAAGCTATTAAAGTTGCTGAACAGTAAGGTTTCGAAGGCCCTGGTATGACCTGTAACGTTTGTACAATGACGAGACTTGACGAATGACAAGACGAATGGAACATAAGTAAACGTTGCACAAATAAGACGCTGAGGTGAGTATGAGACGTCACCAGGGAAAATGGAATTTGGAATGAGTGTAAGAGCTCAAGTGCTTACGAAAAACACTCCAGAAGGAAGGGCTGCGCTAATATGCACATGTCCTGAGAAAGCACGAAAAGTACGGCAGACAGAATCAAAATCATAGAGCAGGGTTAAGCACACGGAGTAAAGTATAAGATGGAGGCACAATTTGAAGGACCAGAATGATGGACAAGAGTGATACAAAGTACAAAACTAAGTGGAACACGATCATTCAGAAGAGACTATACCGAATGAGAAGTATTGCAATTGTTATCCCAATTTTTACGCTGTTTCGGTGTTTATGGAACAGACTTCAAGGGATTTAAGTAGTCGAACATAGCTAATTTGTAGTCAGTTATTTCAGGACGAGTCACGCCACCATGCATAAGGTAAACATACCACCCGTGCCTCATTCTGGGATCCAGCCCTGGCCTACGTATAAATAGCCAGAAACTTACGCCACCGATCCTTCTGCTGCTGAGGAGGCTCCCAAGTTTTTACTCACGTGTCTTACAGTAGACTAGTTGCTACCCTAAACGTACAAACCTCGTGAATGTTTTTATAATTTTGATTCAACGCAAGAGGGATAAATTGAAAACCTCCATTCGTCCATCCGCCATCTATCTCATCCGCCCATGGCGGTTGAGTCCTGCAAAGGAGACTATGCGCCCTTGAGGATTACTGGCAAATTGAAAATCTAACTATTTTTTTCAAGTCTTGCTCTTACGTCTGACCTTTGAATAACTGTTGATTGTTTATTTATTTATTTCTTCAAATTTACTGTTGGAAGGACCATCCTTGGCCAAAGAGCGCCGGAATATTATGTATGTAAAAGGGCTCAGGTCTCCTGCCTTTAAACATCTGGAAAACCAGCTGACTTTTGTGGTTATCTCTGCTCCGTTACAGCAAGTGCCACATATGTGTATGACACTGATTTCATCACTGAGAAATACGTAGCCACTTTTAAGCTTTGTTTTTTCTGAACAAGTCCAGATATATAGCTACAAGTTCTCGAAAAACATCATGCCGTATCTTTCGATCGAAAGTACCTCACCACCTGATAGCGTAACTATATTAATCAGAACCACAAGTTCTTCAATGGCATAATGCTCAGGCTCCGTGGAAGAGAAATCAGAATCCAATTCATCAGAACCAGTTGACGTGTCGACATGTACCTTCAGAAAGCCTCAACTTGCATCAGGTTTGTCATAAGAGCCAGTATCCAATTTACTAGTACCACGTGGCGTGCACACACGAACACCCATGGGGTCTTGAAATGCTACACACTCGCCTTCATGGAGGTCAGGTAATAGAAAAAGGGCTTACTTGTCTCAGTAGTAAACTGTACTTTGTGTTGATCAGACAAAAGGGCGGACTCTTCGCTTTCGGGTGTGTGAAGTATTTGCATGCACATAAAAATGTCTTCACCTTGACATTGGGCTGAAGAACATGCAGCAACCAGTTGTCCCAATCTGTCGCACATTTGCCCGACCTTCGCAGTTCCGATGTATGTTTTCCTCGGTTGACGGCCTCCCATATTCCAGTTGTTGAACATATTTTATTCAAACGGAGCTTATCAACGCCAGTTCTAGACTAGGAAAAGTAAGAATTCTCGTAGAGGAATATTTTCCGGCACTGCCAGTTCTGCATTATCTCCTAATGGTACTCAAAAACTGTGAATCATATTCATTGATGTCCAAAAGTGCAGCTTTAACGCAAATAGTCTTCAAAGCGCCATCTTGAGCGAGAAACCTCACCTGTTCAGAAGTCAACGCAAAGTCCAAAAAGTCAACTTGCATCAGTTGGTCAAAGGTAAGATCAAAACTGTTCTCATTCTTTCGTTGTTTTCCAGAAAATAATTGTATTACGATCATCCATCATTTCACGAACAGCCTTAAACACTTTCACTAGAAGTACCAGAAGCAGAGTCGAACGTATTTGTTTCTGAAAGCAGCCATTATTGCTACGAATCCAGAGTCCAGATACGACTTCTGCACTCGACAGAATCTGGAGCAACACTGTCGCTTTTAATTACTAATCATGTTTCTCCGTTTTAAATTTTTTTAAATAGTACTGTTTGCGTTTGACGGTATTTTTATGCCACAAATAATTATGTGTGTTCTGACAAAGACAGAGCGTTGCTCTCCGAGAAAATCAGATGTATATGGCTTTTTGCCTTTATATATCTTCATTTGATTCTCTTTATTTAACACTCAGATACGCCCCTTTAAAGTTGTCACATTCAATCAACTAGGAGCTAGAACGGCCATTTCGGTGGCGCAGTGATCTACGCGCAGGCTTCTGACCATTCGTCCGAGATGGGTCTGAGTTCGAATCCTTGTGAGGCATAGATGTTGTGTTTGTCTTACAGCACTGGCTCTCTCCCTTCCGTGGAACCAGTAACCCTAAATTAAGAACGGGAGACAGCTTATAGTCCATCGAGTTGCTCACAATGGTCGTTAAACCTAAAAAAAAAAAAGCCAGAACGACTACCACAACACATATTTCGAGAGTTAGACTCCAAAGATCAGACATTGAGCTCACATGTCTAAATGGAATACGTAAATGATTATCTTTTATAAGAACATTTATTGTTTGCTCATATAGATTCTCTCATTAAGCGTGAAAACGCCCCAGACGTAAGTAGTCAATATGGTCCGAGTGGTCAGAGGTGCGGGGTTCTGGCTGATCGCCCCAGTTGAATTCGGAACCTGGATTGGACATGCACTATGGAAATGGTTCTGTTTCTTCCCTGGAACCACTGGCAGGCTACTTCTGGAAATGGGCAACTCCGTATAGCCATAGGTGCTTATGAGAGTTGTTAACGACCGGAAAAGTACAATTGCTAGAGTTCAGTGTCATGGTATTTTGTAACTATTAAATTTTCTTTTCTACAATGCTGGGAAAACATCTTTTAGTAAAGTGTCCATCAGTCTTTATGACCGAACGAGCCTAGAAGGCGTTTTGACACCACGGAAGGGAGAGAACCGAAACATAAAAGACGTACTCAAAATTTGTCTCACCCAAGATTTAAACCCCACTCGTGGTGCTTAATCTTGAGTGAGACAAAGAAGCTAGCTTCTTAACTACTCTGCTTAATGGCGGCAGAAATCTAGTCAAAAAGTTCTGCTACGAACTTCACCATTAAAAGCAACATTAGCTCAATATTCCAACTCTTACATGAATTTCCGCCATCAAGGAAAAAGAATAGGTCAAACTGTCCATTCCTCACGTCTCCCAAGACAGACTCCAAAGCAGACATATTTAATAGAATTGGTCATCCCATGAGAGAAGAGAATCTCGTTTTTAGTAATTTTTCCGCTCACGAAAATGTTTCTTTATTTGATTTTTTGTTGTCTCATTCTCTCTTGGTTTATTTGATTCCTGATAATCAGCCTCCCTTGTTGTTATAGTACATTCACTTCCTCTTTTTTTCTAGTCTGCTTACTTCAGACTTTGCTCGTTACAAAATGAATTGCTCTGTAGGGAATCGATCAATCAGACTTTTACCATTCGGACCAGTAGTGTATTACTTCTGTATCTTCCTCTTTTAAACAACTGAGTTCTTGTCATTGGAGATAGCTTTCTGATATTTTTGGCAGTTCCGGCTGTGGTATTACGTATCGCAGTACTCTGATGTATACGATACTGCATTGCAACACATCATTGCAGTCTGTTTTCAGAGAATGGAATTCATGTTCTGTATTCTTTTATTATTCTGTTCCTTCATGGAAAGTTCTCTTGTAACGTTTTAGCTATTACAGCGCCGTGTCTATCATTTAACATGTCTCATTCAACTGCGTCACATTATAGACAGTAAAATAAAACTTTTAATGCATGTAGATCTGCCCTATCTCATTTTTACTCAGTTTGGCACTTTTTTTTTGTTTCGAGGTTTAACGACCGTCATGAGCAACTCTAAGGGTTATAAAACAGTCGCCCTTTCCTAATTCACGGCCACTAGTTCCAGGGAAGGTCAGTATGACAGACACACAATCCATGCTTCATCTGGCATTTTAGCATGGACCCAGCATTTAGTACTTACGTGACGATATTTATTCTGCACTGAGGCATTAAAATCAGTAACAAAGTGTGACTCAACCAATTTTATTTTCAAGCTCTTAACTTTTTATGATACTTCATTCATAAAACTGAAACAATATTTAACATTTTGACTTCCTGTGGTCAAAACGGTTCCTTGTCAATGAAGACTTACTTCAGATTAATTTTGAAATTATTAAAACCGGTACTGCCCAACATCGAGGAACATCAGACACGTTTTTGATATTTTACTTTTTAAATCCTTTATTTAGGGCCACTTTTTTTTTGGCAAAGAGGTGACATAATCGCAAGAACCTAAACTAGAGTTCAGAAATATTAGCGGTTTCTCCTCAATTTAATTCTAAAATTATAATTGTTTTTTGGCACGATCTAAACGAATGTTGTGAGCTAAAAGAAAAGCATCCGATTAGCACTGTTCCATTTGTTTTTGATATTTCCACTAATCTTGGCAATCTATTTCGTCTTTGTTCTCAGTTTCATCTGAAATGCCAAACAATGGTACAACCTATTCTCTAACAACGGTACAACTTACAAAGGGCATCCTGAAAGTAATGTCTCATCCCTCATAAAAATGTGAAACTTGGTGGCAAAATTCTTGGACATATTGTTAATAATGCTAGCCCATTCAAAGTATTGTCCATCACTTTCTACACCTTTCCGCCATCTTTGAACCCATTGATAAAATCCGTTTTGGAAACATTCCTGAAGCTGTCGTTTCACCCATGAGTTCACAGCCAGTTTAACGCCTGTCACATCGCCGAAACGTTCCCCACGAAGGGTGTTTTTTAAAGGGGCAAACAGGAAAATGTCTGAGGGAGCCAAATCAAGACTGTAGGGAGGATGGGGCACAGCCGTCCACCCCATTTTGGCAATAACCTGTGAAGTCTCCATTGAGGAGTGGGGACGTGCGTTATCATGGTGTAAAACAACACTATGAAGTGGAATGTCACGTCTTTTCCTTCTGATAGCTTCCTTTAGCTTCTTCAATGTCTGCACACAATGAGCACTGTTTATTGTTGCAACTCTTGGATGGTGACACAACGATCAACTGTGATGAGGTCTTTCACTCGTTGCCTGTTGGCATCTGTCACTGCAGTTGCGGGTCTTCCACTCCGTTGTTTGCCCGACACTGAACTGAACTTTCTCCCTCTCGAAACCTCTTCATACATCTTCGGATATTACTGATATCGATTGCAGCAGCTCCATACACCACCAGGAGTCTTCTGTGGATTTCCGGAGCCTCAAGACCCTCTTTTTCGAGGAATTTAATTACGGCTAGCTGCTTTTCTCTATCATTCATGATCTTTATTTCCGAGTCTGAAAAAAATTTGTTTCTACATTGGTAACATATCATAGTACATGTCAGTGCAGTTTCATTAAAATCATTTCAAAATTTCAAAAGTTATTAAGGAGGAGGCATTACTTTCAGAATACCCCTTGTACAACCTAATTCTCAATCAATTGTGGTTTTGTTGCAGACTTTGGGTTCATGACTGTATCACGAGCTCGTGAGTTCACACATTTGATAAACATCCGTAATAAATGGTGTTTGCCAGTTCGTAAACCGATTTCAAACAGCGTGCTGTCTTTCTTCTGCAAGACGCAACGGCGGAAAAAATCGAACCATTAATTTATACGATGGCGGATCAAAACGTTAGTCACACTGTTGAATAAAAAGAAACAGATAAAGAGATATACTCAGGGGAGACAAATGTTGGTTTAAAGGTACAACATTTATTCATTTTCCGACATAGTTGCCTAAAGACTGTAGACAATTATCGGAACGTTTGATTAACTTTTCCATACCTGTACAGAAAAAGTCTCCTCCAGTTTGGTGCAACCAGTTGAGGACCACAGTTTTCACAGACTCATGGGTTTGGGATCGTTGTCCACTAAGGTCCTGTTTCATTTTACCGAAAAAATGGTAGTCGCACGAGGATAAGTCGGGGCTGTACGGTGGATGTTGCCACACCTCCCACTTGAATGACAGCAACAATTCTTTTGTTTTCCGTGCTGTGTGGTTTGTGGTGTTGTCGTGCAGCAGAATGACACCTTCGCTCAACTTACCCAGGGGTCTATCCTTAATTGCCTTTGTTACAGGGCTTGGTGGTGAGTTATATTACAGAGCCCTGTGTGGAGGGTTTGATTGATGCTTCGTTTGCCGCAAGCTCTGTATCGGAGGTTTAACCCGTATTTCTCCCGACTGGAGCAGGTAAATAAAATACAAAGTATAAAAAACCCGACTTAAGTTAAACTTTGCTCTTGCAGTGAGGTAGATGTTTATTCAAATGTTACAGGGAATGTCTCAAAGCATTGTCCTGATCTCCCTTTCTCCATTATCATCAATAAGCTGGTTGCTCTTTTTACTTCCGGCCAGTCTTCGCCTCGCACCTTCTCATTCTCCGTCGATTTTCAGCACTTTCCCTAATTCCCACTCACCGGCGAGATTTCACACCTCCTCTCTCGCCTCTTTAACACCGAATCTCCACGTCTTACGGCCGAGAAACCCCCCAAAAAGTCTCCCCTGCCGAAGAGTGAAATCCACGCTTTCCCAGAAAGCGCGGACACTCCTTACAAACGCCTTCTCTCTGAAGACGCGAAGTTCCCTTTCCAACATCTCCCGCTTGCGTTTTTCTCTTGCCTGGGACGGCTGAAGAGTAATAATACCCTGTTGCCCTTTTCTCACCTCCACGGAACCATAAATCTTACACCCCCTCATTTGAAGAGACGCGTGAGAAAGAGCGCACTTTGACCGTTCGTTGCCCAGCTCATCAAAATGGCGGGAAAATGGAGGAAAATGATTACAGTTCACTATCTCTAAAATGGCTACTGAATTTCACTTCTGATAAATATGAATGTCCAGGTTACACCTTTCGCAAATTTCGTAGCGTTTGGCAATATGAGTCAGCATTGATAGTCGTCCCTTTCGGCAAAAAGAAATTCCGTGTAAACACCAACTTCACAGTAAAAAAATAAATAAAATGTCATGATGACTTTTCCCGCAGACGGCTGGACTTTGCACTTCTTCCTTGTTGGAGAGGTGACACGTTTCCATTCCATGGATGATCGTTTGGTTTCAGGGGTGAAATGGTGAAACCATGTTTCATCACTTGTGATGATTCGACGCAAAAAATTGTTACCCTCAGCAGAATACCGTTGCAGAAGAGCCAAAGACTACAAGAAACGTTGGTTTCTGTGCTGATCGGTGGGTAAACGTGGCACCAATCTCGCACACAATTTCCAAAATTCCAGCTGCTCGTGAATGATGGAATGCATAGTCTCGTACGAAATGTTTAACGTACTGGCAATTTCCTTGATTTTGATACGCCTATTATCTCGTATCATGTCGTCAACGACGGCAACATGCCCCGGAGTGCTGGATATTGATGGTCTGCCATCGTGGTATTCTCCGTCAAATTTGTGCAACACTTCAAATTGTTGGCACCACTTTACAATGGCTGGGCAAGCATGACATGTTCCCCGTATGCAGCACAGATTTCTCGATGGATGTGAGTGCAATTTAGGCGCGTAGGCCACAAAAATCGAATGGTTCCTCTCACTTCCAATTTTCAATAAGAATCCAGTTGACGCGCCATTACGAACTGGCTCCTGCACACGCCTTACGCAGTTACTGAACTAAACGACCTCCCGTCGGCAGCTCTGACGCACTGTCTACTTCGCTCCCAAGCACACACGGTCTGACGGCAATCCCACTCCAGATGGCGCTAAGTGTAACTTACGTTTTGGTTCACCTACGTAGTTATTTCACTATTTCAAACTGAAGACAAAGTGATAAGATTTTCAAGAGAAAAGTGCTTTGTCTTCAATTTTACGCAGATCCCACCAATCCAGTCCGAAAGACACCTTTCGTATGGAATATCTGACGAAACGTAAATTGAACGTCACATTGCTGGTTGACGGCATACTATTCAAGAATATTACGTTCACTAACATGGAATCGTAGCTCAGCTAAGCATGCAGTAACTTGATGAAAGCATGAGGTGAGGTAACGAAGCACACTGTTCATGTGTGCGACGATCAACCGATATAGACAAAATTTAAAAATATCCAGTGTGAAAATTCAAAACTATTCTAGCGATCGGCAAAACCTAGGTATTTGGGTCACCCGTTAATTCAATATTTTATGGATTTCTGAAAAAGGTAGTTTCATATTTTTTTCGTGCTCTAAGACCATTTCCACCAGAAATACCTTGAAGTTTTACTAGAAGGGCCGGCTGAAAAGTTTTGCTTCTACTGCAACGTACGGGGTAAGAGCGGAGAAATCCAAGTAAAACTGTTTTTGGGAAGTCACATGAATTCCCTCTCCATCGTACTAGAGAGGGGTCCCTCAGCTTTACGCAGCTGCTGCTCAGTGAGAGTCAAAATGGAGGGTTGTTTGTACGTGCGTTTCACGCAGTGAGCCATTATTGAATTTCTCATTGCCGAAAAAGTTGCTTCATTGACAATCATAAAAGACCGCAAGTAGTTTGAGGATCAGTGAGTTGATGTGAGTACTGTGAAACGATGGGTAAATCAATGAGAAGATGAAGTGGGGAAAACGAATTTGTGTGCCAAACCGTGGTCGGGGATACATGTGACTGCAACGGAGCAGTTCTATCATCAGCGTATTGAAGTATTGCCGCATAAATAAAAAAGAAATCGCCTCTAAACTACGCATATTTATAAACAAAAGGGTAGGACACATTATCGGTGTTCTTGGATTTCAAAAAGTTTGTGTCAGGCGGGTACCGCGCATGTTGACCGATGAGATTTTTTTTTTTTTTTTTTTTTTTTGGTTGGAGGTTTAACGACCACCGTGAGCAACTCAATGGGCTATAAGCAGTCGCCCGTCCCTAATTTAGGGTCACTGGTTCCAGGGAAGGGAAAGAGCCAGTGCCGTAAGACAAACACAACATCCATGCCTCACCGGGATTCGAACCCGGACCCCGTTCGGACACCGATGAGATGAAGGCAGAATGAGTACGAATTCCCGAATTCCAAGTGAAAATTTCAAAAACGAAGGTGACTTTTCTATATCAGATTATGACAGGAGATGAAATATGGACCTACCGTTACAACACATAGCACAAAATACAATCCATAAAGTGTCGCCGCAATTAAAATAATTCAGAACACTAGTCTCAGCTGGGAAGGTTACGTCTGCTTTCTGGAATACTGAAGGACTTGTGGTTGCCGATTGTTAGATAAAAGGAGCTACAATAAATTCTGAACGTTACACTGAAACTCTGAAGAAACTGAAAACTCGTATCCGAAAGAAAACAGTAGAGTGATCAAACGTTTCTTTAACACGACAACGTTAGTCTTCACACTACTGCTACAATGGAGCACCTGCCACCACATCCTCGGTATAGCTCAAACCTCGCTCATGGCGATTTTCACTTGTTTCCTGAACTAAAAGAAATACTTTAGGGGCCATCATTTCACATTTGATGAAGTTAAGCCGGCAGTACTTAAGGAAAACAAAATCCTAGATTTTTTAAGGACTGACCTCGAAAACTATTGACACGTTGGAAGAAATGTGTTAAAGTAGGTGTTTCTGCGGAGAAGTAGTTATGCAGCCTTTAAAAAAAAGATAAATGTAAACTTTCGTTTGTGTTTCATTGAAAAAAGCTTTTACCATCACTTTTTTTATTCAAATAGAGGAGCAAAACTATTCAGCCTACCTACGTATAATCGGTTGTTTTTTTGTCGATTGGTGAGTTCAGTGTTGCAACAAAGATTTTGCACAATAAGTCGAACTACTATAAGAATAGCGATAATAATGACGGCCCCGGGGGCGCAGTGGTCTAAGACCTGGTTTATGACCATTCGACCGAGAAGGGTCTGGGTTCGAATCCCGATGATGCATGGATGTTGTTTTTGTCTTACGGCACTGGCTCTCTCCCTTCCCTGGAACCAAATCATCCTAAATCAGGGACGGGAGACTGCTTATAGCCCATTGATTTACTCACGCTGGTCGTTGCACCTTCAATAAAAAACTGAAAACCACAGATCTGCGCTAATGGGCCACATCGTTATTACCCCTGTGGTTTCCTCTAGTGAACGCATCCCACAGCACGTAACGTTTATGACACCAGCCTAAGAACAATATATATATATATATATATATATATATATATATATAGATAACAAGATAGTACAAAAAAGTATCACTGAAGACGTAAGGAAATTCAACTGTGAACTAGTGAGGAAAGCAATTGGAAACAACCAAAGCCTAAAGATAGCAAAGGGATATCTCAGTAACTGAAGAAAACAGATTATGGCACTGAGAAAAGAAGATGGTTCTGTAACAAGAAATAGAGGCGAAATTTTGACAAGAGTGAAAGATTTCTACTCCAAGATATATGCACGTACTTCAGACATCATGGAAGGTGCCAGTACCAAAGTTGTTCCAGTCCTCCCAGCAGAAGTTGCACATGCAATCAAGAACATGAAGCTGGGAAAAGCTCCAGGAGAAGATGGAATTACTGTAGACATCATACAAGAAGCAAGTGGAGAAATCGAAACAGTACTCGCCCAAATTTTCACTCGATGCCTTAATGAAGGGAAGATTCCTGAGGATTGTAACAATGCTATAATGATCCTGCTACATAAAAAAGGTGACATTGAGGATCTCGGGAACTACAGACCTATCAGCCTCCTATCATTGATTTATAAAATCTTCACTAAAGTTCTTTCACACCGTTTGAAGGTAACACTGGACATGGCTCAACCGAGAGAACAAGCTGGATTCAGGAGTGGCTACAGCACAATAGATCATATCCACGTACTGAGAGAACTAATTGAAAGAGCGAGGGAATATGAACTTCCATTGTGCGTGGCTTTTATCGATTATGAAAAAGCCTTTGATTCGGTGAAACCATCAGCAGTTACAATGGCTCTGAAATCCTGCGGTATTGAAGATGCATACATTTATATTATTAATAACATCTATGAAAATGCAAGTGCAAAGATTCGGCTGTTTGAAAATACAACACACATAAAAATTGGAAAGGGAGTGAGACAAGGTGACACCATATCTCCGAAGTTCTTTAATGCGACATTGGAAAATGTCTTTCAATCACTGAACTGGGAAGACAAAGGGATAAAGATTAATGGAGATTATCTAACCCACCTTCGTTTTGCTGATGACATAGTTAGTTTTGCAACTACCCCATCAGAGCTTCAGAGTATGATCCAAGAACTTGCTGACAAGAGTAAAGAAGTGGGATTAAAAATGAACTTTCAGAAGACAAAAGTGATGTTCAATGCTTTTACAAGAAATGAAGATTTATCGATTGATGGAGAAAAGCTGGAGATAACAGACACGTACGTTTATCTTGGACAGCAGATATCAAGTGCGGGTCACATTGATGAAGAAATTAATCGGCTTATAAAACTTGTCTGGAGAGCTTTTGGAAGAAACAGCATAATTTTTAAGAGCAATATGCCATTGTGTCTTAAAAGAAAAGTGTTTGATCAATGCATCCTTCTAGTGCTTACGTATGGTGCAGAGACGTGGACTTTAACTAAAAGAGACATACAAAGGCTGAAGACAACTCAAAGCAGCATGGAGAGGTGCATGCTTGGTGTAACCAGGAGAGATAAGAAGAGGAACTCGTGAATCCGAAAAATGATAAGAGTGGAAGACATCATGATCAGAGTTAAATCCTGAAATGGAAATAGGCTGGGCATACTGCCAGAAGGACAGATCATCGATGGACAGCCGAAATTTGAGACTGGATTCCAAGGGACAGGAAAAGACCCAGAAGAAGACCACATGGGAGATGGGTGGATGAAATTCGAAAGTATGCGGGAGTGACATGGAGGAGACTGGCACAAGACTGACCGTTGTGGAGGAAACTTGGAGAGACCTTCGTCCAGCAGTGGATTGATAATGGTTGACAATGATGATGATATATAAATACCTTAGTAAGTGCGGCTTGCCAAAACAAAGCCCGAGCAATAGGGACATGGAGTGAATTGTGGGAGTTTGAAAAGGTTATGATTATTGGATCGGGAAAGACAGAGATCAGAATCTGAGCAAATGCAAACATTATTAGCATTTCGAGATATGCTGTAGTGAATACCCGAAGACGAGGACACATCTACTCAACATTCAGGTCAGTGGAGACCACCACTGATGTCAGTTGTGGAGAACGCCGGTTGGCACGTATTTCCCGCAACCCCAAGCGTCTCACGATCCCTCAGTTTATGTCAGCCTACAACCAGCGTGGGCACAAAAAAAACGATGGTTTTGTTTTTCCGGGATGGGGGGTTAACGACCACCGTGAGCAACTTAATGGGCTATGAACAGTCGCCTGCCCCTTATTTAGGGCCACTGACTCCAGGGAAGGGAGAGAGCCAGTGCTGTAAGACAAACACAACATCCATAATTCACCGGGATTCAAACCCGAACCCATCTCGGACGAAATGTCTGAAGGAAATATAAAAATTAAATATTTGCCGATGTTTCTCATTTACGTCGACTGCAGACTAGCTACATGATATCTTGTTCTATATGGGGATAATCTTGAATATTCAGGCCACCCAATGTAGCAAGCAATCCATGTCACACCATATTTTGAGTTATTTTAAGTTGAAACAAAGATTTGCGCTGTTAGAATGATCGCAAAATCTTCGCCGTCGTTTATTTTTCGGACTGCTTCGTTTTTTGTTTTGTTTTGTTTGGGGTTCTTTTTTTTTTTTTTTTTGGAGGTATAACGACCACCGTGAGCAACTCAATGGGCTATAAGCAGTCGCCCGTCCCTAATTTAGGGCCACTGGCTCCAGGGAAGGGAAGGAGCCAGTGCCGCCAGACAAACACATCATCCATGCATCACTTGTTTGGGGTTCATGTTTGATTGGAGGTTTAACGACTACAGTGAGCAACAACTCAGTGGGCTGTAAGCCGCAGCCAGTCCCTAATTTAGGGTCACTGGTTCCAGGGAAGGGAGAAAGAGCCAGAGCCTTCAGACAAAGACCACATCCATTCCTCACCGGGATTCGAACCAGGACCCATCTAGGACGAATGGTTAGAAGTCAGCGTTTAGACCACTGCTTCATCAGGGCGGCCGGACTACTTCAGCCTCTTCCAGTAACGGCTCAACGGAACCAGGATTTCAAAATTTGTTGACATTTTGTACAATGCCTTAAACGTTCATCACCCGATTCCATATGTGAACTGGATCTCATCGAAACGAGCGTTCGTATGACGTGGTAATATCGACAACCTATCCCACTGAAACTACATAAATTAGCCACACAATGGAACAAAATGCCAAAGCACAATTTTTACTTCGGACGCCCTAACACGCGCACAATTTTTCCGATTTTCCTCGTTACACCTCGCCATATTTTTACGCTTACTCAAAATTGGGATGGATAGAATTTGATGGGGAAGGGTTGTGCTTTAAAGCAGTGTTTCTTAATGTTTTTTTTTGTTTTTTGTTTGAGACTTTAACGACCCAGCACGGGCAAATAAGGGTTATAAGCAGTTGCCCGTCTCAAATTCAGAGCCACTGGTTTCAGGAATGGGAGACAGCCAGTTCCGTAAGAGACAAACACACCATCTATGCCTTATACAGGATTTTATTTCTTGATTGGATGTATAACGACCACCCTGAGCAACTCAATGGGTTATAAGCAGTCGCCCGTCTCTAATTAAGGGCCACTGGTTCCAGGGAAGGGCGAGAGCCAGTGCCGTAAGACAAACACAACATCCATGCCGCAACGGGATTCGAACCCAGACCCCTTTTGAACGAATGATCAGAGGCCATCGTTTAGATCACTGCGCCACCCGGGGTGGCTATTCAGGATTCGAACCTGTACCCTTCTCAGATGAATGATCAGAAGCACTTAGACCACTGCACCGGGGCGGCAAAATTTTTTGCGCGTGTCCCACTTCCGATTTTCATCTACTTCTGTGGGCCGCTCCGTCATATCGCAGTTGGTGGGTAATGTAAAACGTGTTTTCAACAATTACGCTGTTTACTTACAATGGAATTTTTATTTACAATACACCTATTTTTTTTAAAGTATGTTTATTTAATATGTGTTCGGGAGCCAGATGCCCTAAATAAGGTATGGGCGACTGCTTATCTGTATATTAACCCTTTAACCAGCAGGAACGAATTAACTCGGGGTTAGCAAAATTTGGCTACAATCAACTCGAACCAATATATTCGTTGTCTAAAAAGTGGGTCGGACGCGTCTCAAATGAGTGAACACACTTGTCAGAGATCGATGCTTTCTTCTTAGCTTTTCAAAGTTGTCGTTTTGGGGAATGACTGACACTAAATGACCACTTTGTGTTTTCCAATTGACCATTTAAGAAGATGATTGACATTAATCCTTTCTAACTGATTTTTCTGCTAAAAGGGCTATAACAATGTCGAATAATCTAACAAAGGAAAGAGAAAAGTTTTTTGAGGCACTTGTTTCTACCCAGTGGGACCTTGTCCCAGTCACTGGAACAAGCCCTTCCCCATCATGTCCAGGGTCATGGAGCAGAGAAAAGGGGACTATAGAAGCGATATATTATCACTAGGGACAAGTTTATTTTCGGTACTGCTAGCGTGGGGGAGGTAAAGGTATTGTTTTTTCGTAGCTTTCGTAGAATCAAGTGAACAATTCTGTTCGGAAAACAAAAAAGTTTGGAAACCATTTGATTCAGAAACGTCGGCCGCTTAAAGGGTTAATTCTATATATTTTTTTTTTACTGTAAGACCAGTTGTGAGAGAACGGCTGAACGTAAACATATGGTTGAGGTATCAAAATAAATGTCTTACCATGTAGATGTGCCAATCAAAGAGAAAAATGAGATTGGGGCAACCGTTCGCATGTAAAATCTATGGGAGAAGCGTACGGTTGACATCCAATCGCGTGCGGTTGATTCACGCGCTGTTGAAGGCGGTAGTATGGAGGGTCTCAAATAGTCCAAAGTCTCTCTTCTGAGCGAACCGTTGTGCAAAGCAACGCTAGCAGGAATTTGTTTGAAAGTTCTTATCGGATCAGCGAACACTCGAAGACCTGATTGCTTTGTGCCATTGGACTGTGTGATGTATACATACAATTTAATATTCATTCGATCCAGTTTATTCACGTAGGTAAGACGTTTCCCACTATGTAAAGATGTAAATAAACTTTTCATATGAGTTTATTCTTTAAAAAAAAAAAAAAATCTAATCGTCGATTCCGACGGGTTTCGTCTACCTGGTTCGAATCCCGGTGAGGCATGGATGTTGTGTTTGTCTTACGTCACAGCCTCTCTCCCTTCCCTGGAACCAGTGACCTTAAATTAGGAACGGGCGACTGCTTATAATCCTTGAGTTGCTCACGGTGGTCGTTGAATCTTCAGTCACAAAAAAAAAAGAAAAAATATCACTAACCTGGAGTATTGTCTTTACTGAAGTGGTTGAATGAATTTGTTGCCGCCCCGGTGGCGCAGTGGTCTAAGGCGTTGGCCTCTGATCATTCGTCCGTAAGGGGTCCGGGTTCGAATCCCGGTCAGGCATGGATGTTGTGTTTGTCTTACGGCACTGGCTCTCTCCCTTCCCTGGAACCAGTGACCCTAAATTAGGGACGGGCGACTGCTTATAGCCCATTGAGTTGCTCACGGTGGTCGTTAAACCTCCAATCAAAAAAAAAAAAAAAAAAATGAATTTGTTAATCAAATAAAGTTTACATTTGTCGTTTCGTATGAGTTTATTATTTTCAAAAACAAAAAACTTACCGTCGATTCCGACGGGTTTCGTATAGTAGCCCATTAAGTTGCTTACGGCGGAACTACAAAAAAATAAAATTCTTTACTGCAGCCAAGAACGGTATGACGTGACGTAAAAATCCCGGCTTGTTTGTTTACTTTTAAACCTCCGTAGATGGCGCTGCGAGCGTTTTTTAATTATTTTTATTTCCTCGACGAAGCTTACCGGAGTAACTTAATGCGTAGTAAGTGGCTTGGTCAAAATGGCTAAATGAGTGCGTGAATTGAAAATAGTTTGGAACATTTTGTGTAATGGTGTGCGTTTAAAAAAACTTGTACGTTTTTCTTCAAATGTTTCCTCCACAATATGATGGATAAGAAAATAAAGGTACGAAAGATTTCTTTACAGTAAAGGGTGAGTGTATTTCATTTGCTACAAGAAAAATGTGCTATTTCTTTAGCCATATCTGCTACGTTATCCAAGTTGAAGAATTTGTATACAACATGCTCCTGTCAAAAGTATTGCCTTAATACATTTTCTTTTTAAGTTTTCGTCCAAATAAGACCGCCGCCCCGGTGGCGCAGTGGTCTAAGCGATGGCCTCTGATCATTCGTCCGTAAGGGGTCCGGGTTCGAATCCCGGTGAGGCATGGATGTTGTTTGTCTTACGGCACTGGCTCTCTCCCTTCCCTGGAACCAGTGACCCTAAATTAGGGACGGGCGACTACTTATAGCCCATTGAGTTGCTCACGGTGGTCGTTAAACCTACAGCCAAAAAAAAAAAAAAAAAAAAAAAAGACCGGATCGAAATCATTTTGAAGATATGTATTGCCTAATAGGTGTAGTGAAATGTTTGTGAAAATTCAATGTTTTCACATCTATATGTTGGTGATAATGACTCAGTAATAATGGAAAGTTGACTGGCAAAAACGTAGGATAGGAAAAAGACTTATTGAGATAGAAAATTTATTAAAATATGAAACTGCTACCTAACAAACCAAATCTTTCAGTTCATTCTTCACTCCGAAATTTGCATTTTTATTTTTTATTTATATATTTTAGTAATTTATTTTACAGTGAACTCTTCGTGGTAACCCCTCAGTATCACACAGGGGCGGGTTGACAACTAGGGCAAACCTAGGCCGTCCGTCGCCTTGGGTCTCCGGGGGTCGCGTAATTCATAAAGGTACGTGAGAAGCAATTAACTTCAATCTTTCCTAACCTGGGCATTGTATTAAAATGTTTTCTAAGCATTATGTCTTCTAATGCACATCCGGTGACAGATCTTTTAGTGCTCTTAGAATAGTTAAGGTCTACCTTAGGAACTCCACGATTTGACCCTCTAGTTTGGCTAGTTTTCGTGCAAATGCTGAACTTATAAAAGGACTTTATTTTGAATATATCATTAAAGACGTTTCTGTCATGAAAGAACGTTAAGTCGACTTGTAAGGAGAGATAATTATAAACGTTTTTATATATTCATAATTGTTCACGGTGAAATTTAACTTTTAAAGCAGTCAGAATTTTTAAATTATTTTTTTTACATGTAACATTATTGTAGCTGATTTGTTAGAATTCTATTCAAATATAAGGACATTTCTTTCTTCTGTCAGTGCTTTCGTTATGACAAAACACATTCATATTTAATTTTAAAGAAAAGTAAATAAAATTAATTGTAAATGGCCTAAATGTGATTAGTGATGCACTTATGTTTATGAAATATTTTTGGGTACGGAAAAAATATTTCCAAGCACGGTACCAAAAATTTAAAATCCCTTACTGGTAAATACATCGTGGACCCCACTGCTTCAAAAATAGTTGAATCATCTGACGTAACATCCTTTGAAAAGTGCCTATCACCGGAATCCTAATACATAATTAGTAATGTTTGCTATATCTCATAGCAACATTTCCCGCAATGTACCAGTAACTTCCGCTGGCATCATAATGATCATAAATGTTCTGTTTTTAGCAATTAGAAGTGAACTTAATGGGGAGCACAACAGAAACGCTCAAGAAAAAGTCTAGTTTAATAATGCATTGAAAAATCCCAGTTTGGGGGAAATTCGCTGAGGTGTGTGACCCGAAAGTGCCGGGATGTGCAGCGTGTCGTGACGTTAGTTGCATAAGAAATGTGATATCGATCGATTAAAGCTACATGTTCTGTGCCAAATTCGTCCTAAATTGCTTGTAATATTAGTTCTCTCAGATGAGCAGACTTCCCTGCCCATGATGTTCCAGTTAATTGTGCCACGATATAGATAGCTTCTGTTCGAAGCCGTTTTAACATGATTTTCCGTATGAAACATTCAATTTCAGTTCCTTAAATAGCTTATGTTCCACTGACGTTTGCAAACGAAACGAAAAAAAAAAAAAACCTGCAAGTTCAGAAACAGCACACACACACACAAAAAAAAAAAAAAAATTGTTCTACGAAAACAATAAAATATCAGTTGGAGTGAAGACCTTCCGTTTCTCTACTACGCAAAGAATGGAGAAATCACGTGTATGTGTGAACCAGAACTGCAGAAATTCCTTATTGCGGATCATAAAGCTACATCCAGAATCTCTTATACTGTCTGAAAACTTAGCTGTGTTGCATCAGCATTCACAATAACTGACGATAAAACTAATTTACAGGAATTAAAACAACCTAGAGAATATATCACCACTAGGTTCGCTAACTCGCTGTGCCCAGTCTGGCAGGCAGACGTTTCTGACGGGTGTTCGAACCCCGTCCTGGCGGCCATCTAGTCTGCGGGATTTGCGCAGACTCTCCGTATTTGGGGACGCGAATCCGTGGTTGGTTCCCTATGAAGTCAGCCCCGGGCGCACTTTGTTCTTGGACCCCCCCCCCTTCCCCTTCCTTAGGATGGCAGGATTTGCCAGATGAGTCCATGCGCTGGTAGTAAAACAACACAAGACGATTGATGCCCTATGGCACCAGACACCTACGGGACTCTTTCCGATGGTTGATGATGATGATAGAATGTATCCATGAATTAGAAGCTTCAATCGTAACCATGCTGTAAGAATTCATGCTATTAGTATCCAAATGTCTGTCTGCCCGTTGGCAGTCTCTGCACCTGATTTTCAGATTTTTTTTTGATTGGAGGTTTAACGACCACCGTGAGCAACTCAATGGGCTATAAGCAGTCGCCCGTCCCTAATTTAGGGTCACTGGTTCCAAGGAAGGGAAAGAGCCAGTGCCGTAAGACAAACACAACATCCATGCCTTGCAACCCGGACCCCTTCCGGACGAATGATCAGAGGCCATCGCTTAGACCACTGCGCCACCGGGGCGGCAATTTTCAGATTTCAAATTTTTCTCTGGATAGCTCGAAGTGTAAGAACGATAAGCTATATTTTCGTTCTTTCGATGCATAATCTTCCCGCCAATGGAAGATGATACATCGCTGTTCATCAATATATTTATTTTAGTAATGTCCAGGAACTTACTGAGAATTAAAGATGAACTCACAGCAAACAAAATAAATTTACGTACAATGCTTTTACAAGAACTGAAAACTTAGGGGATGATGCGGCAAATTTAGAGGTTTGAGGCCTGTTTCTACCTTGGACATCAGGTATCAAGGGAGAACCACATTGAAGAAAATAATTTTCATAAAAAATATGGCTGCAGTGCATTTGCAAGAAACTGTAATTTTCAAAAGCAACTTACCATCATGTCTTAAAAGAAAAGTGTAATCAAAATGAATCCTTCCAGTTCTTATTTATGGATAAGAGACATAGGGAGGCTACGGGCAACTCAGAGGCATGGAGGGATGCATGTTTGGTGTAACTAAGATAGGTACGAAACGAACTCATGAATCAGGAAAAGGACAAGCGTTCATGGCATCGGGACAATAGTAGACTCAAGGGGGCAATGATCTGGAGGTCATTCCATGTCATATCACAGAATTTGTTTGCAAAATGTCACCCACAGACTCGGATTTTAATGAAACTTGGGAAGTAGATATATACCTCATATATGGGAAATCCTGAGTTTGTTTTTTTAAGCCTCATACTTTTTAAAATACAGTGCTCACAAATTTAGCCGAACACCCACTTTTGCAGCTATGCAGTAGCATGCCACTTTTTACATAACATGCTGTAGTTTATGTACTACTGAATTTAGACTTTGGAATCACATGGAAAAGGGTCCATAGATATTGAAAGTAATTTTCATTTTACTTGAAACACCATGAATGCCACTTAGTGGGAAAGCGAAAAATTACAGCAAAATTTAGACATTTTATGGGAAGCTCTGTAGAATATTGCTCAGGCATGAGGGAGAATTTTTTATAATCATGTTTAACGCATCCTATAACATATTTGAAAAAAAAGGTGGTTATCAGCATATTTTCTCAGTTAAAATTATCTGAAATGCATAGAGGGGTCTCCTTCGACAGTTCAGCCGTTTTCGTTTTTACGAACCTGACCCACCCGTTAGGCTGTTGCTGAAAAGTATCATGTAGGTTTACCAAACAAAGCTGCAAAACCCTGCAATTTTTTTCTTCCACATTCCATAGTTTCCGAGATACGCACTCGAAAGTTAGGCCTAAACACTCAACAGCAAACTGATTCTGTTTCAAATGATGAAGCATATCATGTGACATAGGGAGGCTACGGGCAACCGAGATACGCACTCGAAAGCGCACGTGGACACGCGCACAGATTTCAACTGAAATCTGTGCGCATGTGTGAGAGTGTGTGTTCACAAGATAGTTACTCACACATGCTGAGGGTTAAGTACCTCTGCAAAAACGAAAAGCCACCCCGGTGGGCAGTGGTCTAAGCGATGGCCTCTGATCATTTGTCGGAAAGGGGTTCGGGTTCGAATCCCGGTGAGGCATGTTTGTCTTACGGCACTGGCTCTCTACCTTCCCCGGAAGCAGTGACTTTAAATTAGGGACGGGCGACTGCTTATAGCCCATTGAGTTGCTCACGGTGGTTGTTAAACCTCCAATAAAAAAACAAAAAAATGTTCGCTTATTTTTTACATAAAGTTTCAACTTTCCAAATTGCTACCCTGCAGGATACCTTGAGAATAATCAATCGTGTAATTTTATTAATAAATAGCTAGCTAGGTAGCAACAAGATAAAAAAAGTATTTTCTTGTGTACCATGATTACAAGGATTTTTCCAGTTTTGGTAAATTTCCAGATCAAATTTAGAGGCTAACTATTTTTAAAAATTTTTCTTATAGCTGAAAAAATAAATTCCTATATTCTTCGTAACTAATAATTTGGACTCGGTGTGCAGGTTTTTTGCTCCTTTTTTTTTCAATTGACAAACTGAAACAAAATATAAAAAAAAAAAATAGGCACTGACTAATTTTTAACTACTTTTGAAACATTATGTGAAATAAATTTTTCTGCTATCAGTGTGACAAAGCATCAACAGGAGTAACCATTTTTAGCGTTGCATAGAACACATTTCAACATATCAGAAGTTTGCTTTATCAACTGATTTAATAATCACAAGGGGGTATGGTACAGGAAATGTTGATAGATCAGAACTTTCTTTAATATGTTTGAGCGAATGAACTTTTAATTCCAGTCAGTGACAGTATGTTTTCCAACTGCCAGCCAATTTTTAGTTTCGGTTTGGTTTCCAACTGCGAGCCAATTTTTAATTTTGGTTTGGTTTCCAGTCTCATAACCTTGTTTGGGTTTGTTTCACTACCGTGGTCATGACCAACCCCTTTGGTTTGACTTTCAGTTAAGTTTTAGCTTGCTGAGAGAGTAAGATTTCAGTTCTATGACAGTTTTTTTTTTTTTTTTTTTTTGGCTGAGAGGGGAAGTTTTCTTAGTGTGTAAATTTTCTTTTACTGCTTATTTCCTCAATAATGGATCAACAAAACCTCTGCAGTGTTGGGGAGTTGACCCCAAACACGGTGTCATATAACATGCTATGTGTCACAGAGGGGACTGAAAAGAGTTGGAGATAAGGGAAGTTGATAAGGAAATACTGTGTTTCAGAGCTGAAATAGCAGACTGTGGAAGTATTGTGACATTATGTTTTCATCATGAGTACTACTATATAACAAAATTTGAGGAACAACAAAAATCGTGCTGCAATCCATTTCAGGTTCATAAAAAGCCCTGTTAGAAGATCTCTAAGGATGGTCAGTCTAGGCTTAGCAAAGGAATTTATGCAAAAACATGCTAATGTAAAACTTGGGCAGATGATGTGTTGTAGCTGTAAAAATAGAGCTATGAGACTTGAGGTAGCAAGCTCTGAATCTTTTAGAAGCATCACAGCTGCATAGTATGAAAGTGAAAGCATAAGTGACAACGATTTAATGCTGCTTCAAGAACAGTAGCAAAAGAACACACTGGATGAAATCAATATTGGCTGTTCTCCTTTGAAGCTGCATTCTCTAAAACAGCACAGACTGCCATATGGAAAAAGGAAAATAAAATAATTTCAATCAAGTGTTAAACAAAGTTGCACGTGTACTACATGATTTTTCAAGCTCTGAAACTGAAGATACTCCGGCGCCGCCCGGTGGCGCAATGCTCTAAGCGATGGCTTCTGATCATTCGTCCGAAAGGGGTACGGGTTCGAATCCCGGTGCGGCATGGATGTTGTTTGTCTTAATACACTGGCTCTCTCCCTTCCCGGAAACCAGTGGCCTTAAATTAGGGACGGGCGACTGCTTATAGCCCATTGAGTTGCTCACAGTGGTCGTTATACCTCCAATAATAATAATAATATATATATATATATATATAAAAAGATGCACAGGCCAGTGCAACAAAGGAGAAGGCCAAAGATTTAGATAAGCTTGTGGCTCTGATGAAAGAGAAACTTCCCACACCAAAAATGCAAAAAAAAAAAAATCCAAATGTTAACAATGGCACTCCATCCTGGTCCCAAAAGATGATTATTGAAACATTTCAGGTATCAGAATATCTAGTGCGACAATCAAAAAATAAGATTAAGGAAAAAGGAATTATGTCACAATCAGGGATACGGTAAAAACTGATCATTGAAACTTGCAATTAATTCAGTGATTTCATGAAGACACTTCTCGGCAGATGTCAGGAAAGGATTTTGTAAGCATCAGAAGAAATCTGCATGTGCAGAAGAGGCTAATTTTGTGCAATGTTAAAGAACTGTATAGCTCTTTAAAACAGCAATATCGTGACAAAAAGGTTGGAGTTTCAAAATTTTGCAGTGTAAGAACAAAATGGTGTGTTTTAGCTGATGCTGCAGAGGTACTCATTCTTGTATGTGTTTGCACTATTCATCAAAATGTTATATTACTTCTGAATGCAGCTCAGATCAAGGAATCGTGTGAAACACTAATGGGCTACATGGTTTGTGACTTGAAAGAGCGTAACTGCATGCTTGGACACTGCAAAAACTGCCCATCTACAGATAACTTACAAATTTTTTAAAAACAAAATTTGAAGACCATAATGAAAATATCATAGAATTCAGTCAGTGGGTATCAAGTGGAAGAACAGAATTAAACATTAACAATGGAAGATTTTATGCAAATGCTAACGTTGAAGATGGTAAAACTTATCCCACATGCATACATTGCGAAGGATCAATTCAGGTTTCTAAAGGAACTCAAAGAAATGCTTACGCCAGACATAACAATTGTTCTCATACACTTCTGTGAGAACTACTCATTTCTCATACAAGATGAGGCACAAGGGTATCATTGGACATCAGAGGCATGCACAGTTTACCCAGTTATGTACACCAGAGGTGAGACACAGTTGCTTGAAATTTCAAATCACTGCTTCTTTTCTGACTATCTGGACCACTACGTTTGTATGGAGTACATAATTAAACAAATAACAATGCAGTACATCAAGAATAAATTTTCAGAAGCTGTGAAGGTTCAATATTTTACAGATGAGTGTGCAGCACAATGAAAAAATTGCAAGATTTTTTTTGAATTTGTGCAAGCATAAAAAATATTTTCCAATATCTGCATCATGGTCATTTTTTGCCACTAGTCATGGAAAATCACCTTGCGATGATATTGGTGGTACAGTGAAGCGAATCGTAAGCCGAGCAAGCTTGCAACGACCTATCTCAAACCACAAAACCGATAGATGCCTTTAATTTTTGTGTTGCAAACATAAAAAAAATATTCATTTCCACTTTATATCAAAGTCTGAAATTGTGCTAAACGTCCTACAGGAACGTTTTTTTAGAAACTAATGTTATTCCAGGAACCAGGAGTTTTCACTATTTTTGTCCACTTTCATCAAATACCATAGGAATGAGGAGGATAAGTAGAGATTACAAATATTGTTTGATATTTAACTTCAAAAGTAGCACTGAATTTATAAATCTGCCACAGTTGCACACTCCATGCTATGTAGCATGCATATAAGATATCTGGTTTTTGGTATGATCACTGATATTGAAAAGGATGATAACTTGAAAATTAAGTTCATGCATCCCCATGGTCCTGCATCGTCTTTTTACCGGCAACTTCATGTTGCTATATGCTCCTATGCAGCATATATTGTGTACAGTTCGACCCCCAATGACAAGCATGGGCCGAACATATTGTTTTCGTGAAGAAGTCACGAAAGCTGTTCAGTTTAAGTGGTCTGTAGCACGGAAAAGTTCCCTCTAGAGAAACTCCCATTGAGGCATTCATCGGAATAAACTATAGAACATCTGTAATAGGTGTAACTGAACGTTCTCACATTCAAGCAAGGAATGAATAACAGCTTGATATTAATATGCAGGTAATCATAACTTCCAACCACTACTGATTCAGGATGATGCCAAGTAGTATTTAAAAAAAACTTTTTTGCGGGTTTTTTTACAGCTACTTGAAAAATGATGCCACTTATTTTAAACAGATTTTTTCTTACTCATCATTTCAGTTTAACTGTTAAAAACAGCATTAATTCATACTGCTGTGGTTACAGGACCGAGCTCCGTATGAATTTTACGCTGAAATAAAAAATATTTAAAAATGTTTGAATTTCTAAGCCAGCACTGTACTCAGCAACTGTACATGTACAAATGTTTTCAACTTAAAAAGTACCATGTAACAGACTCCAAGTTGAAACAGGATCAGTTAGCTGTTGAAAGAGTGGTTAGGCCTAACTTTCGAGTGGTGTATCTCTGAAACTATGAAAAGTTGAAGGAAAAAAAATGTAGTGTTTTGTAGCTTTGTTAGGTAAACCTGCTAATTTTTAGCAACAGCCTGAATTATGGGAAAGGTTTGTAGAAAAAATGGCTGAACTGCCGATTGGCTATATGCATTTCAGATAATTTTAACTGAGAAAATATGCTGATAACCACCATTTGTTTTCAAATATGTTATAGGATGTGTTAAACACCAGTATATAAAAAATTCTTCCTCATGCCAGAGCAATATTCTACAGAGCCTCCCGTAAGATGTCTAAATTTTGCTGTAATTTTTCACTTTACCACTAGGGGCACTCACTTAACTGGTGCTTCAGGTAAAATGAAAATTGTTTTCAAAATCTATGGACCCTTTTTCATGTGATTCTAAAGTTTCATTGTGCTAAATTCAGTAGCACATAAACTACAGCATGTTGTGTAAAAAGTAGCATGCTACTGCATAGCTGCAAAAGTGAGTGTTCGGCTAAATTTTGGAGAACTTTATTTAAAAAACTATGAGGTTTAAAAAACTGAAACTTCGGATTTCCTATATCTACCTGCCAAGTTTCATTAAAATCCGTGTCGGTGGGTGACATTTTGAAAAACAATTCTTTGATCTGACACGGAATGGACTCCTGGGAGCACTGCTAGAACTGGGCACAAACTGAAGTACTAGACAGAAAACCTGAAAAGGCCCTGAAGACCATGTAGGAGATGGGTGGATGAAAGTAGAAGTCATGCCGGAATGACTTAGAAGAGAATTGCTCAAGACAGTTGTGGAAACGACATGGGGAGACCTTCATCCACCAGTGGATCGAGAACGGTTGGTGGCTTATGGTATCATACTTGCTGAAATGTACTCTATTTTCCAAAATTAAAGTCTGGAAGGCAATAACGGGCAAATAATCCAAAGCGCTCAATGAAATGTTACGGTGTTCACAGGACATATGCAAATTGGCTCGAAAAACAAATCCAGCAGCGAAATTTATAGCAGTAAGCAAAATGCTGTAAATTGAGTTACATACTTAAGCCAACGGGGAACGGCAGTATCATTCTCGTTGACAGTGCATGTAAGAAGCATTATGGCGGCTGCAAATGTTTTTCTTACGACTCGTACATGTGTATCCGACGCTGTACGGTGGAGAGGGATGGGACGACTATAGAAGCAGGTCAGTCTCAGGGCCAGGTCACTAGGAACTTGAATATGCACCTCAGAGTGGTTTCACGGTTATGGCAGCAGTTCAACAACCCCGGTGGGGTGCAACGAAGGCCTGACCAAGGTCGTCCAAGGCGTACGACCCCACGTGAGGGCAGTTATGTTACTTCAACCGCACGGCGTCATAGGACCTATACAACCAATCAATTGTCTTTGGAGCTCTCCGCTGCCACTGGGACTACGGTATCTGAGCAAACGATATATCGAAGGCTTAATTCAGTTTTCCTTTATGCCAGCAGACCCGTAGTTTGTGCAATGCTAACTGCATCTCAGAGCTTTAACTGATGCAGGCAACATCGTTTTTTAAGTCCAGAGAAGTGGGCGGTGTTCGTTTTGCAGAAGAGTGGAGATACAGCCTATAAACGGATTGCCAGCATTTCATCTGAATGGAACAGGGAGTCCGTTATGATCCTACTAACGGCCCGAACGAAACCCCTTCAGAGGCGGTAGTGTGCTCGTGTGGGGTGGCATTACGTTCAACGGCCGCACACCACTCCACGTGTTCGCAGGGGCAATGTGAATGCTGAGCGCTACAGGGACTAGACCCTAGAGCCCTATGACAGTCTTTTTCGGCGAGCCGTTGGAACTCAGTTCCCTTTAATGGATAACACTCGGCCGCACAAAGTTCAGCTTCTCGATGATTTAATGAATAGCGAGAATATTCGGCGCATGGGCTGACCAACTAGGTCTCCGGACGTAAACTCTATAGAGCATGCCTGGAATGCTGTGGAAGGACTTGTAGCATTTCGTCAGCCCCTGCCCAGAATCCTTCCCGAGCTGCGCACCGCCCTCATCGAGGAATAGAATTCTTTGGCTCCCGAGTTCATCAATAACCTGATGATGAGCATGTATCGTCATTGTGACAGCTGTCTGTCCGTACGAATTGATCATATTCCTTATTAAGACATCCTTTGATGCACAGTTTTTCCTGTGAGGGGCGTAATTCGATACTTCGCTTTGCGATCTTATCTCAGTTTCCGCAAATCCTACTGAAATGAACTTAGCACAGGATAGCACTTTTTAGCACGTCTTTTGTAAAAAAAGATCGTGCTTCTGTTATCGGTATGTCCGTCCGTCCGTCTGTACCCACGGTATCTCTGCAACTATTAGTCCGATTTGAAAAATTATTTTTGCATTCGGAAGCTCGAAATATGCGAATGATCCTTCATTTCGTTTTTCTTTTACGATGTACAATTTCGCCGCTAGAGGGCGTAAATGCAGATGTCGAATTCAAAATTGTTTTATTCCACATATTGGATTCTAAACATCCGATTAAAAAATTCTTTTATCTTTCGATTCCATTTATGTCGAAGAGTATTATGGATATAGTTTCTTTTTCAAATAACGCATAGATTTTCCGCTAGGGAGCGTAAAAGTAAATTACATTTTTCACGATAACTCTGATTTGAAATTTTTTTTTCAGCGGATACATCTCCTGATGGAAAAACTTTTTGCATATAATTTCGAATTTTTGGTAAAGAACACTTTGGCCACCACGGGGCGTAAGTGTTAATTTTTGCTTCTGATGTATTTGCCATAAAATCTGAGCTTCTAACATACCGACTGAAAAAATTCTTTCGAGGACTGATGCCACTCAGATCGATAAACCTTTTCGGAATATTTTCTTAAAATATTTCAGTTTCTCCGCCAGGGGGCGTAGATGCATATCTTATATTTGTCAACATCTCTACTTCTAGGAGTCCGATTTGAAAAATTCCTTCTTTGTTGGATAGTGTTTTCCGTGTGACATGTTTTTCATATAATTTCAAAATTTTCACGTAATTCTTAGATTTTCCGCTAGGGGGCGTAAAGGTAAATTGCGTTTCTCCCTGTATCTCTGCTTCTAAATCTCCAATTTGAAAAATTCTTTCTGCACCGGATACAGCTCCTGGTGGAAAATCGTTTGCACATAATTTCTAATTTTTGTAAAAAAATGGTTTGGCCACCAGGGGGCGTAAATCTTAATTTCCGCTTCTGATGTATTTGCAGCAAAATATGAGCTTCTAAATTCTCGATTGAAAAAAACGTCGTTTGTAGACCGATACTACTCATGTCGACAAACCTTTTAGGAACATTTTCTTCTTAAAATAGTGCATGGTTTCTACGCCAGGGGTTAGATGCATATCTCATTTTTATCAATAACTCTTTCTAGGGGTTCGATTTGAAAAATTCCGTCTTTGTTGGATAGTGTTTCCAGTGTGACATGTCTTTCAAATAATTTCAAAATTTTCACGTAATTCTTAGATTTTCCGCTAGGGGGCGTAAAGGTAAATTGCGTTTCTCCCTGTATCTCTGCTTCTAAATCTCCGATTTGAAAAATTCTTTCTGCACCGGATACAGCTCCTGATGGAAAATCGTTTGCACATAATTTCTAATTTTTGTAAAAAAAAATGGTTTGGCCACCAGGGGGTGTAAATCTTAATTTCCGCTTCTGATGTATTTGCAGCAAAATATGAGTTTCTACATTTTCGATTGAAAAAAACGTCGTTTTAGACCGATACTACTTGTGTCGACAAACCTTTTAGAAACATTTTCTTCTTAAAATAGTGCATGGTTTCTGCGCCAGGGGCCGTAGATGTATATCTTATTTTTGTCACTATTTCTACTTCAAGGAGTCCGATTTAAAAATTCCTTCTTTGTTGGATCGTGTTTCTAGTGTGACTGTCTTTCCTATAAATTCAAAATTTTCAAGTAATTCATAGACTTTCCGCTAGGGTGCGTAAAGATAAATTGCGTTTCCCACTATTTCTCTGCTTCTAAATCTCCGATTTGAAAAATTCTTTCTGCACCGCGTACAGCTCTTGATGGGAAATCGTTTGCACATAATTTCTAATTTTTGTAAAAAAATGATTTGGCCACCAGGTGGCGTAAGTCTTAATTTTCGCTTCTGATGTATTTGCAGCAAAATATGAGCTTCTAACATCTCGATTGAAAAAAAAGTCTTATGTTGACCAATGTTACTCACGTCGACAAACCTTTTAGGAACATTTTCTTCTTGAAATAATGCATGGTTTCTACGCTAGGAGGCGTAGATGTATATCTTATTTTTGTCAATATATCTACTTCTAAAAGTCAGATTTGAAAAATTCCTTCTTTGTTGGATAGTCTTTCCGCTAGGGCGCATAAAGGTAAATTGCGTTTTCTTCTCCTAAAACACCGATTTGAAAAACTGTTCCTGTATCGCATACAAGACGTGATGGAAAATATTTTTCACATAATTTCTAATGTTTTGTAAAGAATGGTTTGGCCACCAGGGGTCATAAGTGTTAGTTGCTGCTTCTGATGTATTTGAAGCAAAATCCGGGCTCCTGAAAACTCGACTAAATTTTTTATCTTGGACCGATACCGCTCATATGGATAAACCTTTCGCGAATACTTTCTTCATAATGCATGGTTTTCCCACCAGGGGACGTAAAGTGACATCTTATTTTTGTCGATAACTCTGTTTCTAAGAGTTCGCAAGCTCACGATTCCATTTACACCAATATCTGAGGGATTAAAGACCCGATTGAAAAACTTCTTTCTTCCGTCAGATACTATTGTTTTCCATACCGCTTCCATCGACTTTGAATAGCTTTGATAAATTTAATTTGCGTCAGAACAGATTCAAAAGACGTGCTTATTACACCGATAATTCGGTGTCATCTTTCTTGTTTTTATTATAAACAATCAGTGTGCATTTTCGTCTGCCAATAATTAAGTTTTCCGCTTGGGGCGTAAATGTATATTTCTTTTGCTACAATATCTGCGCTTCTGAGTGGCCAATCTCTCCCTGTGGCCGAGTGGTAAGAAGTACGGGCTTCAGGCTAATTGCCCTGGTTTTAGCCTCGAGTGAGGCAGGGATGTGTAATTGTTTTATGATGCTGATTCTCTACCTTTCCTGGAGGCACTGACCCTAAATTTGGGGCGGACTCCTGGGAGTATTCTAAGGTTTTTTATAACCTTACATACTCCCAGGAGTAGTTAAACTTCGAAGCAAAATGAATCGACAAAAAACCACCTTGCATCTTACACCATTCTTTCCCACGAAGATTTTGCTAATTATCTTAAATTCTCAGTTATAAAATTTCATGTACCAAGAATGTTGGATGGTAACTGTATTTTGACTATTACACTTTTGATTTGGTCGAAATATGGGCTCGTGACACTCGATAGTCGAGTTAGCATTTCAGTTCAATGGGAGGTAGTATAACTACCACCATCAGCAACTATAGGGGCCAAAAACTGTTGCTTATCCCGTATTTCGGTCCTCTGGTTCCAGGGAGAAAAGCTAGCCAGCGCCGTCTGACAAACACCTCTCCCCCATGCCTCATCCGGGGCTCAGCTCGGACGATTGTCAAAAAACTTATGCTAACTTATTCCCCGGAGTGGTTCCCTTTTGTTTCTAACTACGTCAGTATGAAATTCTGATTTTTTTTTTTTTCGTCGGAGGTTTAACGACCACCTTGAGCAATTCACTGGGCTAGAAGCAGTCTCCCGTCACTAATTTATTGCCACTGGCTCCAGAAAAGGGAGAGATCCAGTGACGTAAAACAAACACATTTGTGCCTCATCGGGATTCGAACCCGGACCCATTTTGGACAAATAGCCAGAAGCCGGCGCTCATACCACTGCGCCACCGGGGAGGCGTATGGTATTCTAAACCATAATTTTGGAAAGAGCTATGCCGCCCCGGTGGCGCAGAGGTCTACGCACTGGCTTCTGACCGTTCGTCTGAGAAGGGTCCGGGTTCGAATTCCGTGAGGAATGGATGTTTGTTTTACGGTACTGGCTCTCTCCCTTCCTTGGAACCAGTGACCCTAAATTAGGGACGGACGACTGCTTATGGCCCATTGGGCCGCAGGTGGCCTAGCGGGCAACGTTCGTGACTGCCACGCAAAGGACCTCAGGTTTGATCCCAGGCAGGTACGAACGCTCGATCGACTAAATATCCGCCGTGCGTCGGATGGGCACGTTAAGCCGTCGGACCCTGGGTACTGGCCCTCCTGTAATAAATAAGGACGTCTTCCTCCCCCTTTCTACTTCGCTTCCGTGGCACTTTCCTATCGCGCACTCTATCCCAAATCTTCTAGCTTCCTATTTCTAAGGGTTGTTTAAGACCTGGGGTCAGACACTCCCTTCCTAAAATCCTGTACATATGATCTGATCTACTTATGGCTCATTGAGTTGCTCACGGGGGTCACTAAATCTTCAATAAAAAAAATAAGAGAGAGAGAGAGCTATATTACCTGGTCAAAAGTACTCTGACGTTTGCCCATCTAGAATTTCTCTATAATAGGAAAGAAATTAATATCTAGTTTGTCCGGCATCTATTGCTATCACAGCCTGCATTTTGCTGGGATGGCCTTCCACCAGATTTTGGAACGTTGCTGCTGGAATTGCCGCCCATTCAGCCACAAGAGCATATTAGTCAGGTCGCTCACTGATCGGGCAGTTAGGTGTGGCTCGCGGTCGACGTTCCAGTTCTTCGCAAAGGTACTACAAGGGGTTGTGATCAGGCATCTGTGCAGGTCAATCAAGTTTTTCCACACCCATCTCATCGAACATTTCCTGCACGGACTTTGCTTTGTGGAGGTGGTCATTGTTCTAGTTGATAAAGGAAAGGGCCTTCACCAAACTGTCGACGTAATGTTGAAAGCAGAGAATTAAACACATGGATATATCCTAATGTTGAGCCATCTTTATTATGAAGTTTGTTTCTTTGAATTTCTCATAATTGTCAAATCCTTGCATACAACGCTTATTTGCTTCTGCGTAGTCCGTCTCAAGTCGAAGCATTTATTCCAGTGAGAAAAGCTGAATGTATTTCCTAATTGTTTTTGCTTCTGCAACTTTTGCTGGAATAAATTTGGAAATTCGTCACATTTCTTTTGTCGGGTTTTCACAACCACCATAAGCATTTAAATCTGTAATTAAATCAGTCACCCTTCCCTAATTTAGAGCCACTGACTCCAGGAATGCCGAAGACAGGCGTGTAAAGCCTCTGCCCCATCTCGGTCAATTTTCCAGATGTTCGCGCCTCTGGCTACTCGGCCACCAGAGCGCCCGTCAGATTTAGCCAGCATTAGTTAATATTGGAGCAAAATATTTGAGTAATTTTAAACTGCAGTGTATTAAATAATTCTGCATAAATTATCGAAGCCTAAAGTATTCAGTCATTTTACTTTCAAAGAAAATTTAGTTGGTATATACCGATTTCTTCAGTTTGTGTTTTTGCCTTCTGTATTACGCCGAAAGAGATTAAAAACAATTTCAGTATGTGTTCTACTTTCGGTTTTTTCTTCTGCACATTCGTTTACATGGTTATATGGTGGGTGGTTTTCCACAAAACATTTAACTTCACTAGTAAGGCGCAGCTCAACAACATCGTTTCATCCTTGTCACGACACGCTAAGAATATTTTTGGTGTCTGCTCTCTGAAAAGCACAGTTGTTATGCTGTGTTGTCTTGTAACAGCTGTGCTTTTCGGATACTATTTCTTGTTCTAGTGGCATCTGTTTATCATGTGTAACCTTTTATCCCATATTATAAACTTTTGCTGCATGTTCTGTTGGAAACAGGTACTTGGCAAAGTAAGGTCTCACTTTGTTGATTTCGTATACATGGATATATCCTCCCCCCCACCCCGAAATACCTGTAGTGTTTATTTGCTAATGCTTTTAGTTGAATTTTTTTTATTGGAGGTTTAACGACCACCGTGAGCAATGAAATATTTGCTGTAACTAATTTGTTGAACTTAAACCACAATAGAAATGGTTAAGTGACAATATATATATAATATGGGATGTAAGGTCAGGTGATGCGTAACATCACAGCCTCTCCTTGACAAATGTCAACCCCGCCTTCTCGTGGTGCATCCTGTTCCCACTAAAGGGGCTCTGACGACCGCAAATAGCGGTATAACTATACCATCGGGATCAGAGGAAATGCTATCCCACACTCACCAACCCGCTTGGCCAGCGTGGTGAGTTATGGCCAAACACCTCCAAAATGACTCTACAACTTAAATCTTGGCCCTCAGTCTCCGGCAGCTATAATGTACCTGGCCAAGGCAGCGGCCAGTGCGACATGAAGGCAGAGGGTGCTAAGAATCCCGGAGGACCGGACTAGGCTGCCATCTGATGCTGACCTTGGCTACGTATAACGGACGCTCCCTATCTTCTGATTCAAGGCTTCTTGAATTGGAAGAGGAACTACAAAGGATCAAGTGGGACATCGTCGGGCTGAGTGAGGTAAGGAGAAAAGGAGAAGATCTCATTGAACTGAAAAGTGGACATCTCTTCTATTATCGTGGAACAGATACTGGCAGAACTAGTGGTGTTGGATTTATAATAAACAAGAAACTGAAGGATAAAGTTGTAGAAGTTGAAAGTTACTCTGACAGAGCTGCACGACTCGTTATCCAACTATCGAGAAGATACCAGGCTCAGATTATTCAAACTTATGCACCCACCACATTTCATGCTGAAGAAGAAGTTGAAGAATTTTATGAGGAAATTCGTCATCTAAATAATAAAGGTCAGCAGCACTTGAAGATAATTATGGGAGATTTCAATGCAAAAAATAGGGCAACGGCAACAGAATGAAACTTCAGTAGGTAAATTCGGTCACGGCAACAGAAACCAGCGTGGAAATACTCTCGTTGAGTTTGCAGAGGCAGAAGGATTTTTCATCTTGAATTCCTTTTTTAAGAAAAAGCCACACAGGAAATGGACATGGAGACATCCAAATGGGACGACAAGTGAAATTGATTTTATTATGTGTAACAAAAAATTCGTCATAGAAGACTGCAGTGTGCTAAACAAGTTCAACACAGGTAGTGACCATAGATTGGTGAGATGTAAGATGCACCTCAACACTAAACTCGAACGTGGCAAGCTCATAAGACAAACAAAATGTATTGACATAACCAACCTTAAAAAACACCATAATACTTTCAAATTGGAACTGAAGAACAGATTCTCTGCTTTAGAAGGCCTAACATCGGAAGAAGTGGATATTTCTGAAGTTAACAGAAAAGTAACCCAAAGCTCTTATGGAAACAGCAACAAAATTAGCTGGGTCTAAGAACAAATTGCATGTAAACAAATTATCAGGAAAAACCAAAATGTTGATGCAAAAAAGAAGAGAGATGAGGACAACTAAAGAAGATGTGACTTCCAAAGTGGAATATATAGAGCTATGCAAGACAGCACGAAAAAGTATCACTGAAGACGTAAGGAAATTCAACTGTGAGCTAGTGAGGAAAGCAATTGAAAACAACCAAAGCCTAAAGATAGCAAAGGGACATCTCAGTAAGGGAAGAAAACAGATTATGGCTCTGAGAAAAGAAGATGGTTCTATAACAAGAAATAGAGGCGAAATTTTGACAAGAGTGAAAGATTTCTACTCCAAACTATATGAAAGGGATGATACATGTACTCCAGACATCATGAAAGGTACCAGAGTTCTTCCAGTCCTCCCAGCAGAAGTTGCTCATGCAATCAAGAACATGAAGCGGGGGAAAGCTCCAGGAGAAGATGGAATTACTATAGACATCATACAAGAAGCAAGTGGAGAAATTGAAACAGTACTCGCCCAAATTTTCACTCGATGCCTTAATGAAGGGAAGATTCCTGAGGATTGGAACAATGCTACAATGATCCTGCTACATAAAAAAGGTGACATTGAGGATCTCAGGAACTACAGACCTATCAGCCTCCTATCAGTGGTTTATAAAACCTTCACTAAAGTTCTTTCACACCGCTTGAAGGTAACACTGGACATGGCTCAACCGAGAGAACAAGCTGGATTCAGGAGTGGCTACAGCACAATAGATCATATCCACGTACTGAGAGAACTAATTGAAAGAGCGAGGGAATATGAACTTCCATTGTGCATGGCTTTTATCGATTATGAAAAAGCCTTTGATTCGGTGAAACCATCAGCAGTTACCACGGCTCTGAAATCCTGCGGTATTGAAGATGCATACATTAATATTATTAATAACATCTATGAAAATGCAAGTGCAAAGATTCGGCTGTTTGAAAATACAACACACATAAAAATTGGAAAGGGAGTGAGACAAGGTGACACCATATCTCCGAAGCTCTTTAATGCCACATTGGAAAATGTCTTTCAATCACTGAACTGGGAAAACAAAGGGATAAAGATTAATGGAGATTATCTAACCCACCTTCGTTTTGCTGATGACGTAGTCATTTTTGCAACTACCCCATCAGAGCTGCAGAGTATGATCCAGGAACTTGCTGACAAGAGTAAAGAAGTGGGATTAAAAATGAACTTTCAGAAGACAAAAGTGATGTTCAATGCTTTTACAAGAAATGAAGATTTATCGATTGATGGAGAAAAACTGGAGATAACAGATACGTATGTTTATCTTGGACAGCAGATATCAAGTGAGGGTCACATTGATGAAGAAATTAATCGGCGTACAAAACTTGCCTGGAGAGCTTTTGGAAGAAACAGCATAATTTTCAAGAGCAATATGCCATTATGTCTTAAAAGAAAAGTGTTTCATCAATGCATCCTTCCAGTGCTTACGTATGGTGCAGAGACGTGGACCTTAACTAAAAGAGACATACAAAGGCTGCAGACAACTCAAAGAAGCATGGAGAGGTGCATGCTTGGTATAACCAGGAGAGATAAGAAGAGGAACTCGTGGATCCGAAAAATGACGAGAGTGGAAGACATCATGATCAGAGTTAAATCCCTGAAATGGCAATGGGCTGGACATACTGCCAGAAATACAGACCATAGATGGACAGCCGAAATTTTAGATTGGATTCCAAGGGACAGGAAAAGACCCAGAAAAAGACCACATGGGAGATGGGTGGATGAAATTCGTAAATATGCGGGAGTGACATGGAGGAGACTGGCACAAGACAGACCGTTGTGGAGGAAACTTGGGGAGACCTTCGTCCAGCAGTGGATTGATAATGGTTGACAATGATGATGATGATATATATATATATATATATATATATATATATATATATATATATATATATGTGTGTGTGTGGGATGTAAGGTCAGGTGATGCGTAACATCACAGCCTCTCCTTGACAAATGTCAACCCCGCCTTCTCGTGGTGCATCCTGTTCCCACTAAAGGTGCTCTGACGACCGCCAATAGCGGTAAAACGATACCATCGGGATTAGAGGAAATGCTATTCCACACTCAACAACTCGCTTGGCCAGCGTGGTGAGTTATGGCCAAACCCCTCCAAAATGACTCTACAACTTAAATCTTGGCCCTCAGTCTCCGGCAGCTGGAATGTACCTGGCCAAGGCAGCGGCCAGTGCGACATGAAGGCAGAGGGTGCTAAGAATCCCCGGAGGACCGGACTAGGCTGCCATCTGATGCTGACCTTGGCTACGTATAACGGACGCTCCCTATCTTCTGATTCAAGGCTTCTTGAATTGGAAGAGGAACTACAAAGGATCAAGTGGGACATCGTCGGGCTAAGTGAGGTAAGGAGAAAAGGAGAAGATCTCATTGAACTGAAAAGTGGACATCTCTTCTACTATCGTGGAACAGATACTGGCAGAACTAGTGGTGTTGGATTTATAATAAACAAGAAACTGAAGGATAAAGTGGTAGAAGTTGAAAGTTCCTCTGACAGAGCTTCACGACTCGTTATCCAACTCTCGAGAAGATACCAGGCTCAGATTATTCAAACTTATGCACCCACCACAAGTCATGCTGAAGAAGAAGTTGAAGAATTTTATGAGGAAATTCGTGATCTAAATAATAAAGGTCAGCAGCACTTGAAGATAATTATGGGAGATTTTAATGCAAAAATAGGGCAACGGCAACAGAATGAAACTTCAGTAGGTAAATTCGGTCACGGCAACAGAAACCAGCGTGGAAATACTCTCGTAGAGTTTGCAGAGGCAGAAGGGTTTTTCATCTTGAACTCCTTTTTTAAGAAAAAGCCACACAGGAAATGGACATGGAGACATCCAAATGGGACGACAAGTGAAATTGATTTTATTATGTGTAACAAAAAATTCGTCATAGAAGACTGCAGTGTGCTAAACAAGTTCAACACAGGCAGTGACCATAGATTGGTGAGATGTAAGATGCACCTCAACACTAAACTCGAACGTAGCAAGCTCATAAGACAAACAAAATGTATTGACATAACCAACCTTAAAAAACACCATAATACCTTCAAATTGGAACTGAAGAACAGATTCTCTGCTTTAGAAGGCCTAACATTGGAAGAAGTTGATATTTCTGAAGTTAACAGAAAAGTAACCCAAAGCTCTTATGGAAACAGCAACAAAATTAGCTGGGTCTAAGAACAAATTGCATGTGAACAAATTATCAGGAAAAACCAAAATGTTGATGAAAAAAGAAGAGAGATGAGGACAACTAAAGAAGATGTGACTTCCAAAGTGGAATATATAGAGCTATGCAAGACAGTACGAAAAAGTATCACTGAAGACGTAAGGAAATTCAACTGTGAACTAGTAAGGAAAGCAATTGAAAACAACCAAAGCCTAAAGATAGCAAAGGGACATCTCAATAAATGAAAAAACAGATTATGGCACTGAGAAAAGAAGATGGTTCTGTAACAAGAAATAGAGGCGAAATTTTGACAAGAGTGAAAGATTTCTACTCCAAATTATATGAAAGGGATGATACATGTACTCCAGACATCATGAAAGGTACCAGAGTTTTTCCAGTCCTTCCAGCAGAAGTTGCACATGCAATCAAGAACATGAAGCGGGGAAAAGCTCCAGGAGAAGATGGAATTACTGTAGACATCATACAGGAAGCAAGTGGAGAAATCGAAACAGTACTCGCCCAAATTTTCACTCGATGCCTTAATGAAGGGAAAATTCCTGAGGATTGGAACAACGCTACAATGATCTTGCTACATAAAAAAGGTGACATTGAGGATCTCAGGAACTACAGACCTATCAGCCTCCTATCAGTGGTTTATAAAATCTTCACTAAAGTTCTTTCACACCGCTTGAAGGTGACACTGGACATGGCTCAACCGAGAGAACAAGCTGGATTCAGGAGTGGCTACAGCACAATAAATCATACCCACGTACTGAGAGAACTAATTGAAAGAGCGAGGGAATATGAACTTCCATTGTGCATGGCTTTTATCGATTATGAAAAAGCCTTTGATTCGGTGAAACCATCAGCAGTTGCAATGGCTCTGAAATCCTGCGGTATTGAAGATGCATACATTAATATTATTAATAACATCGATGAAAATGCAAGTGCAAAGATTCGGCTGTTTGAAAATACAACACACATAAAAATTGGAAAAGGAGTGAGACAAGGTGACACCATATCTCCGAAGCTCTTTAATGCCACATTGGAAAATGTCTTTCAATCACTGAACTGGGAAAACAAAGGGATAAAGATTAATGGAGATTATCTAACCCACCTTCGTTTTGCTGATGACATAGTCATTTTTGCAACTACCTTATCAGAGCTACAGAGTATGATCCAGGAACTTGCTGACAAGAGTAAAGAAGTGGGATTAAAAATGAACTTTCAGAAGACAAAAGTGATGTTCAATGCTTTTACAAGAAATGAAGATTTATCGATTGATGGAGAAAAGCTGGAGATAACAGACACATACGTTTATTTTGGACAGCAGATATCAAGTGAGGGTCACATTGGTGAAGAAATTAATCGGCGTACAAAACTTGCCTGGAGAGCTTTTGGAAGAAACAGCATAATTTTCAAGAGCAATATGCCATTATGTCTTAAAAGAAAAGTGTTTGATCAATGCATCCTTCCAGTGCTTACGTATGGTGCAGAGACGTGGACCTTAGCTAAAAGAGACATACAAAGGCTGCAGATAACTCAAAGAAGCATGGAGAGTTGCATGCTTGGTGTTACCAGGAGAGATAAGAAGAGGAACACGTGGATCCGAAAAATGACAAGAGTGGAAGACATCATGATCAGAGTTAAATCCCTGAAATGGCAATGGGCTGGACATACTGCCAGAAGAACAGACCATCGATGGACAGCCGAAATTTTAGATTGGATTCCAAGGGACAGGAAAAGACCCAGAAGAAGACCACATGGAAGATGGGTGGATGAAATTCGAAAGTATGCGGGAGTGACATGGAGGAGACTGGCACAAGACAGACCGTTGTGGAGGAAACTTGGGGAGACCTTCGTCCAGCAGTGGATTGATAATGGTTGACAATGATGATGATGATGATATATATATATATATATATATATATATATATATATATATATATATATATATATATATATATATATATATATATATATATATATATATAAACGGCCAGCGTGACAAGAATCTGCTGACTTGCGTAATATTAACTAGTTGTTTATTCTCGACGAAATAAAATTTCAGTCATCTATGCACTTGACTCGACTTTTCTAGGTCGTAATTCATGAGATGACTCTGAAATATCATATCAATCATATATATATATATATATATATATATATATATATATATTCACTAAGTTCTTTCACACCGCTTGAAGGTAACACTGGACATGGCTCAACCGAGAGAACAAGCTGGATTCAGGAGTGGCTACAGCACAATAGATCATATCCATGTACTGAGAGAACTAATTGAAAGAGCGAGGGAATATGAACTTCCATTGTGCATGGCTTTTATCGATTATGAAAAAGCCTTTGATTCGGTGAAACCATCGGCAGTTACCACGGCTCTGAAATCCTGCGGTATTGAAGATGCATACATTAATATTATTAATAACATCTATGAAAATGCAAGTGCAAAGATTCGGCTGTTTGAAAATACAACACACATAAAAATTGGAAAGGGAGTGAGACAAGGTGACACCATATCTCCGAAGCTCTTTAATGCCACATTGGAAAATGTCTTTCAATCACTGAACTGGGAAAACAAAGGGATAAAGATTAATGGAGATTATCTAACCCACCTTCGTTTTGCTGATGACGTAGTCATTTTTGCAACTACCCCATCAGAGCTGCAGAGTATGATCCAGGAACTTGCTGACAAGAGTAAAGAAGTGGGATTAAAAATGAACTTTCAGAAGACAAAAGTGATGTTCAATGCTTTTACAAGAAATGAAGATTTATCGATTGATGGAGAAAAACTGGAGATAACAGATACGTATGTTTATCTTGGACAGCAGATATCAAGTGAGGGTCACATTGATGAAGAAATTAATCGGCGTACAAAACTTGCCTGGAGAGCTTTTGGAAGAAACAGCATAATTTTCAAGAGCAATATGCCATTATGTCTTAAAAGAAAAGTGTTTGATCAATGCATCCTTCCAGTGCTTACGTATGGTGCAGAGACGTGGACCTTAACTAAAAGAGACATACAAAGGCTGCAGACAACTCAAAGCAGCATGGAGAGGTGCATGCTTGGTGTAACCAGGAGAGATAAGAAGAGGAACTCGTGGATCCGAAAAATGACGAGAGTGGAAGACATCATGATCAGAGTTAAATCCCTGAAATGGCAATGGGCTGGACATACTGCCAGAAGGACAGACCATAGATGGACAGCCGAAATTTTAGATTGGATTCCAAGGGACAGGAAAAGACCCAGAAAAAGACCACATGGGAGATGGGTGGATGAAATTCGTAAATATGCGGGAGTGACATGGAGGAGACTGGCACAAGACAGACCGTTGTGGAGGAAACTTGGGGAGACCTTCGTCCAGCAGTGGATTGATAATGGTTGACAATGATGATGATGATGATATATATATATATATATATATATATACACAAATCTCCACCGTACAGTTGCAACACGTTTTTTATCTATAGCAAGCTTTCCGTCTGTTACTCCGCTGCACATATAACACTTAGATTATTTATTTTCTTTAGATTCACTGTCAGCGTTGCCAAAACGTGTAGGCTGATCCGGGAAGTAAAGTGCCTTTCAGTAAGAAAATCTTGAGCCAAGAAATAACGAATTTACATAAGAAAACAAACACATACGAATTGGTCTCCCCGGCGGCGCAGTGGTCTAAGCTCTGGCTTCTAACCGTTCGTCCGTGTAGAGTCCGGGTTCGAATCCCGGTGAGGCATGGACGTTGCGTTTGTCTTATGGCGCTAGCTCTCTCCCTTCTCTGGAACTAGTGGCCCTAAATTAGAGATGGACTACTGCTTATGGCCCGCAAAGTTGCTCACGATGTTCGTTAAACCTTCAATAAAAATAACACGTTAAGGCACATTTAGTGTCCTACCACATGAAACGAGACACCTTTCCCCCACATCCTTACAGTGAATGTGCCTTACAGATCTCTTGAAACAACCTATGCATTCCCAACACATAAAATTAAGACATTTCTTCTAGTTAATATGAATCCTACAATGTTGAGAGAGAAACTCTAATCAAAGAAAAAACTACTTTCTACATTTTAGAAATAAATAAAGATGCCATTCATTCTGAGTTTTACACTTCGTGATCGCTTTCTGTCGTAGAAAAATAAAATATAGACGCGTCTCATTTGCAGAAGAACTAATGTGGGTGGGAATTCGCCCTTATAACGTTGCTTTGTTGCTCCCAGTTTTATTAAAGTTACTTTTGTTTTCACCGTAGTTTGCAAATTTATATCTTACATAGAATGTTTTTTTTAGGGGCCGCAGATGGCCTAATGGTCAACGTTCGTGATTGCCACGAAAAAGTCTCAGAATCGATCCTAGGCAGGAACGAACGCTCGAACCACTAAATATTCACCGTGGGTCGGATGGGCACGTTAAGCCATCGGATCCGTGTCCTGACCCCACGGTTATGAAGAAAGGCGTTGCCCTCTCTTCCAATGCGACTTTTCGGTCAGACACTCTAGCCCAAATCTCCTAGCTTTCTACTTCTAACGGTTCTTTAAGACCAGACACTCCCTTTCTGAAATCCTCTACACATGATCTGGTCTGATCTGTTTTTGTTTTTTTTTAATTTTGTTTCGGGGTGTAACTACCACCATTAGCAAATAAGGATATAGGCAGTCGCTCTTTCCTAATTTGAAGCTGCATACACTGCTCATGTCTGACTATGAGAAATAGGTCAGAACCGTAGGACAAAAAACACCCATACCTTATCCGGGACTCAAACCGATCAGCTAGGTGCTAGTACCGTAGGCCCAATGCACCACCCATACCTAATCCGGGACTTGGAACTGGGCCTGTTTTGCTCGATTAGCCAGAGGTCAGCGCCGTAGGATAGGCACACCACTCATACTTCATCCGTCACCCCAATCAGGATCTAACTATGACTATAAGTCAGCTTCTGGCATCGCAGGCTAAGCGTACATCTGCACCAGAACTTGAGGGCCATCTGAAAATATTGGCCAGAAACCAGCCGCTCTGCTCATTCGGCCACCGAGATGGCAAGCGCTTAGTTTGCTGTAAGAAAAAAAAAAGTACTTGCTCCTTACATCGACACGTATGCATCCGGCTGTGTAGCTGTACTCTCTATCATTTTTAGCTCTTTGTTCCTGAGACACTCATAACATGATGAATAAAGGTCTTCGAGAATACTACAGAAACTCATATAGCGCATCAAATGCGTTTATTTTTTGTGGTGTAACAAGCACAAAGATTCGCCAAGCTTTGTGCTATATCGCATGACTGACGATCTAAGCATAAGCTGATGGATCGGAAGAAGATATTCAAAAACGAATTACGCAAAGTTAACATAGCGTAACTTTTCTGTCAGGTCACTGCATTGAGTGCATGTATTCTTGGCCTTGGGACACAAAAATATCAAGTCCTTGTTGGCTTGTCATTCAATTAAGATGGATAACATTGTGGTGCAGTCATCAGAATCAATATTGACAGAATCGGGAAGTCAGTCAAATTCTGTGTACTGACTCTTTCCAAAAAGACCACTTAGCTAATGAAAAATGGGCATTTTTTTTTCTGCTTCACCAACGTTCAAACACACACGGAGAAAATTCCCCCTGGAAATGTTATCGCTCCGGGAAATGGAAGAGAAAAAAAAAAAAAAAAAAAAAGGTAATGATGCCAAGGATATTTCTAACGAAAGAGAAAGAAAACTTTTCTCTGAATGCGAAAAACTGGCTGTACGTAAAAGGAATGTGAAATCTAGTTCTCTCAAGTGAACTAGATTTTACTTTTAAGATTACATTCGCCCTCACACAGGGGTGGCGTTATTAGGCACACCCTCATATCATATAGTAGGAACAGATAGCGTTAGTATTGAAGTAGCATCTGCAGATGATGGAACTGAATTAGAGGAACGCTAAACCATAGAGAATCTGCACAAAATATTCAAATTTATCGTAATCTATATGTTTCGAGAAAGTAGAACTTTAAATTAAGTAGACCCGTTCTCACACTACCACAGATTTAGTTTTTATATTAGATTTAAATTATGAAGGAAAACACCCAAAGGTATATATATTGGAAAGGACTCCGCAACGGTATATATATTGGAAGGCACTCCGCAACGCCCCTAGTAGTACATACACTCCAACGTACAATAACACCAACGGACGTAGAGCATTACAGGCAATAAGCAAACAAATTTTACCTCTAGTTTTTGTCTATGGAATTGAAATACGTAGAGAAGATCGACATCTTGCTAAATTTGGTACAAGAGGACCATCCCTTATTCTACAGTTCCCAAACCGAAAACCTCTTTCCAAACTTCGATGTGACATCACAATAGAAGCCTTTGTGGTATCTTCCTGAAGTTTTTAGACAAAGATGTAGCTCCAGGGTTTGATGTATCATCCATTGTAAACAGAGTTCATCACGGTTTTTTTTCTTTTTTGGTAAGTACCAAAATAACCATTGATTTGGAAGTTATGGAAAAAATATTTTTCACGAATGCATGGAACAAGTACAGGATTCTTAACCCAGTAATCACAGATGACTGAATTGCATAGCTTTATTGTTCGATATGTAATATCCATCACATCAGAAAATTCAAAAATTTCATCGCCCTCGATCAGGAATCTAACCCGCATATCTCGATTTGCGTTCAATATGCTAAATAATCTATCATACCACTCAGGACAACGAAGTTCCAAGGATAAAGAATCTGAACCACTTCAGAGATGCGGTGGATATCACATGTTGAGTAATAAAACTAGGAAATTCAACACATCTGATTGCTGCGTAAAGAATCTTGTTCTATGTAATTGTGAAGAATATTTCTTCCATAAGTTCCATATCTGAGATACGGGTGATTGGTTTAATTACGCTAGGAGGAAGCGGAATTGGCTTTATCTGGTGGAAATCTGAAATGGTTAATTCTTCAACCTCAGGTATTGGAACTTCGTTGTCCTAGGTGGTGTAACGGATTCGCATGCTCAAACAGAAATCGGGAGATTCGAGTTCGATTCGAGGGGATGTAATTTTAAAGTTTTTAGATGTGATCTTGAACAGTAAAACTAGACATTTCTGGGTTAAGAATTAAACCACTAATTGACCACTTGGGCTGTTTGGATAGTATTAGCTCAAGTTTCTGATGGTTCACTGTACACAAATTTTTTCATGCACATAAGTTTTATAAATATTATATAAAATTACTATCAGGTTAGGTGTATAAGTTATATATGAAATACAGGGTGATTCATAAAGAAGTATACAGTTTCCAGATGCTGTAAAACAGTAACAGTTGAAGACACCGATAACTGTGAACAGTTAGGTAGATGTACTCATAAAGTTTGTGTCACTCTACTGAGGGAAGTGATGTAAGCAATAGCGCGCGTGTCACGTAACTAGATTATCTCGATGAACATCTTCCTCACCGATGGATTGGACGAGCCGCGGACTACAACGTGCCACTGACCCAATGGCCACCCCGAAGTCCTGACTTTTTTCTGTGGGGGTACGTAAAGGACAAGACATTCGCCCCTCCTCTTCCTGTTGATCTAGCGGAGCTGAAACTGCGTAACACAACCACTATAACTGTACTTGATTCAGATATCTTATCTCGCGTTTGGGCAGAAATGGATTACAAACTCGATGTGTGTCATGTGACTAAGGGTGCACACATAGAACATCTGTGACTGCCTCTAAAAAAAACTTGAAAAATTCCCTACAATTCTGTTACAGGTAACATAAAATATCTTACATCGTTCTTGTTTTATAGAGCGTTGAGACTGTATACTTCTTTATGAATCACCCTGTATACAAATGGATTTAGTGTTTAGACTTGATGCCATCCACCAGCTATCTCATTGTATAAGTATTACAAATACTCCAAAACCAAAAAATCCGAAACACACCCGGTCCCGAGCATTTCAGATAAAGGATATTTAACGTGTATGTGCATATGAATTTGATGCATATCTAATTGTGAGCACATCGATTTTCAATTTTATCTAGACTCGAAAAGGGAAACAAACTGCCATGCAAAAATCTGCCTCAACAAAAAAAAAAAAAAAAAAAAAAAAAAAAAAAAGAGCTTCCATATTTTAGTACTTAAAACTTGATGCCGTGTTTCGGCTCTTCATGTGGATTATGTGGAACTTAGATCGTCTTTAGTTCATTTCCTTCTCGCGAAATTTTTATTTAAAATGTTGCAAAGTGTCTCTTCCATGTGAGATTGCGCCTATTTGAGTAGAAACCAAATGCCCACTCATGAGCCATAACATTATGAATACCTACAAAATAGTATGTTGGGGAACCTCGTGAAACGCTGACCCGGCATGGGGAACCTCGTGAAACGCTGACCCGGCATGGAGAACCTCGTGAAACGCTGAACCGATTGTGCTGCAAATCATTGGGACCATGTTGAAAACGATACTATTTATAATGAACACGTGTCCATTTTTTAGTCGTTGAAGTAGTTCTTAAATTGATTAATAGTGTTTTGAGTTAACATGTTGGCCACATACCATAACTACGTACTTAATTAGAAATAAAAGTCCAGACTGAAGAGAATCAGCGCTTAGGTAAACTGGAAGCTGGTCTTTATTTTTCTCGAAGTGGTATCATACTGAAAAGTTTCGGCCACAAATACACTTTAGATAATCAAGTTGCAACACATAAGATAACACTTAACAGTAATTTCATATATACTCAGTAGAAGAAACATTAGAGATAGTGGTGATGGGCAGTTGACATGGGTATCCCCCGCGCATAGTGGAACAGACCCAAACCGAATGCAGGCGATAAATAGGCGGATAGCAGGGCTTTTCAACAGTGTATTGCAATCTACGAGCATGGGTAAACATGGTGATCTGAGAGACTTTGATCGTGGACGCATTGTCTGTGCAAAACAGATGGGACATTCTATCGTCCAATTGGTAAGAACCCTAGGGTTACCAAGGGCAACTATACCAAGGGTGCACCGCGAGTACACCATCGATGGACGTACCAGCGCCCAGTGAGCAAGCGGTGGCGGAGACATTTTTAATGCAAAAGATAAAATCTGATCTTACAGAAACAATCCAAGACAGAAAGCTAGGGTTTTGGAACATTTTCTCTTAACACAAAATATTCATTTTTTACTTATTCCTCAATGATTTTCTTAAAGAAAACGAATGTGAACTAGAAGAAATTCGCAAGGATAGTGGCGATTATCTTTGCTGTCAGTTACCAATTATATTTGATCACTGAATGATAACAGCAATCTCTAGGTTGCAAGATCCGTTAATTATAACAGAAATACCACTTGGCGTTTCTAGCTAAATTACGAAAACCAGATCTAAACTCGAAACGCCTGAAGGCGCTTCCTTAATAGCATCTTGGGATAGTTAGAAGAAAATTCGTACTTTAGCAAGAAAAGCTATTCGAGACTTCCGTCTTCTCCGCTTCGCCCTTATGCAAACCTGGGTTTTCGAATAACGAAACAACAAAACCTAAATACCGAAATCGACTACATATCGTGTAAGATATGCGAATCCAAATTTCGACTATCAAAATAAATGTGAAAATAATTTGCCTATATCATCATCATTGTCAACCATTATCAATCCACTGCTGGACGAAGGTCTCCCCAAGTTTCCTCCACAACGGTCTGTCTTGTGCCAGTCTCCTCCATGTCACCCCTGCATACTTTCGAATTTCATCCACCCATCTCCCATGTGGTCTTCTTCTGGGTCTTTTCCTGTCCCTTGGAATCCAATCTAAAATTTCGGCTGTCCATCGATGATCTGTCCTTCTGGCAGTATGTCCAGCCCATTGCCATTTCAGGGATTTAACTCTGATCATGATGTCTTCCACTCTTGTCATTTTTCGGATCCACGAGTTCCTCTTCTTATCTCTCCTGGTTACACCAAGCATGCACCTCTCCATGCTTCTTTGAGTTGTCTGCAGCCTTTGTATGTCTCTTTTAGTTAAGGTCCACGTCTCTGCACCATACGTAAGCACTGGAAGGATGCATTGATCAAACACTTTTCTTTTAAGACATAATGGCATATTGCTCTTGAAAATTATGCTGTTTCTTCCAAAAGCTCTCCAGGCAAGTTTTGTACGCCGATTAATTTCTTCATCAATGTGACCCTCACTTGATATCTGCTGTCCAAGATAAACGTACGTGTCTGTTATCTCCAGCTTTTCTCCATCAATCGATAAATCTTCATTTCTTGTAAAAGCATTGAACATCACTTTTGTCTTCCGAAAGTTCATTTTTAATCCCACTTCTTTACTCTTGTCAGCAAGTTCCTGGATCATACTCTGCAGCTCTGATGGGCTAGTTGCAAAAATGACTACGTCATCAGCAAAACGAAGGTGGGTTAGATAATCTCCATTAATCTTTATCCCCTTGTTTTCCCAGCTCAGTGACTGAAAAACACCCTCCAATGTGGCATTAAAGAGCTTCGGAGATATGGTGTCACCTTGTCTCACTCCCTTTCCAATTTTTATGTGTTGTATTTTCAAACAGCCAAATCTTTGCACTTGCATTTTCATAGATGTTATTAATAATATTAATGTATGCATCTTCAATACCGCAGGTTTCATATATATATATATATATATATATATATATATTTTTCAGTTCTTATGAAGTCCGATACTTTTATAATGTAAACTTAAAGGAAATATTGATCTCATGATCTTTTCAAATCTGTTTCATTTCGTTCATGCTTACTCATTTGTGGCCTATTTCTTCAGCTCCGTATGTACGAATACCGTTAGGAGGGGGCCGCAATTTGAGTTTTATTGATATACCTTACAGCCAGGGATTTTTTTATGCGAGACGCGCCGGAACGGCGTTCTGGCCCCTTTTGTAACAAAATTTTTAGTTTGGTTTTGGAATAATTGTTTAATTAAAATACCGTAATAACCGTAAGATGTGTGAGCGAGTGTGGATCCGGTTTCGAATCCCAGATGGGACCATGGATGGTGTGCTTCTCTTACGGCACTGGTTCTCTTCCTTCGCTGGAATTGGAGACTCGCACTGCTTATAACCAATTGAGATGCTCAGGGTGGTCGTTAAGCCTCCGAACAACAACAAAAGGGAAAACTTCATACGGTAGAAGACACATTTGTAAATATGAAATACCACGAATAATCTTTTAATAAGAAATTGCTAGCAGAAAAAACAGCTAACAAAAAAGACACACTAAACATTAGTAATTCAAAATTTAACATGAAAGCAGAAGTTTAAACTCAGATAATTCTTAACATTCTGACTCAATTATTTTACTCAATGACTACAACTGGTTCAGCTATGGCATATTGTTGTAACACCTATTCAGATAAACGGTCCTGCTTATATCTAAGTTTCCTTGACTTGACTGCGTATCAGTGTCACATAAAGAAATCTCTTGGGAGTTCCCACTTGACGTTCAGTGCAGGAATGACACACCAGAAGGTAATTGAAATTTACATAAAAGAAAGTAAAAGAAAACTGAAAGTTAAATAGGCACGAGTAATATACGTCGCGTGCCCCTTAAAACTACAGTATATATTTCAATGGAATCATCTTTCAAAGGAAAAATGTTTCTTTCAAAAAGTCAATTTTGATTTCATTTTATTTACTGATTTAAACAGATAGTATGCGGAGGTAATTTATACAATTTGTTATGTCTCGTATTACTCTTTCCTTTGAAAGTAGAAATCTTCTTAGGTAACCCAGAAGTAGAAAGCTTTATTAACCGCTGGTCAGCTTGGCCCACGGGCTTATGAAGGAAGGTACTGGGGATAAAATGAAATTAACCAAACCTATATGACGTACATTTCTAATTTAACTTTCGTATTGAGTTTGTCTCTTATGTAAATTTCGTTAAATCTTTTACATTTTCCTACTGAACGGCACATAGCTTCCCAGAATAACCGTTACGTTTAGGCAGCACCGACAGTGAGTCAAATGCAAATGAAAAAAAATAATAAGACAGCATAAAGAGCGGAGATTTGTAGATATTACGGAAACTGCTAGTTTCTTAAATGTAGCTTGCTATTACGATAACCTGATCATGTGCTATTTCTTATTGTCAACTAAAACTATGCAAATATTAGCGTATTAGGGATTACTACTTCATATTCGTGACTACTACCGTTTTTAAGAACAAAAAAAAGGGGATTGTTACTTGAACAGATTTTGTTGATGTGTGTTCAATGAATCATTAGCCAAAAGGACAGTAAATAATTACTTAAACTACTACTCCGAAAGCTGAAAGCATTACACCTACCTGGAGCAGGGACATGCTTCATTTAATCTAAGCTAAAATGTTCGAGACCCATTTCTCCAGAATAAAAAGTTTTCCGCTGATTTTACGGATAACTTCAGGAGGGGACTAACTGCTAAGTCTCTAGCTTTTACGTGTTTTTTTTTTTATTGGGGTTTAACGACCACCATGAGCAACTTGATGGACTATAAGCAGTCGCCCGTCCCTAATTTAGGGCCACTGGTTCCAGGGAAGGGAGAGAGCCAGTGCCGTAAGTCAAACAAATCCATGCCTCACCGGGATTCAAACCCGGACCCCTTACGGATGAATGGCTAGAAGCCAGCGCTTAGACCATTGCCCCACCGGGGCAGCGAATTTTTGTCTTTCCTGATATTTCTTCAGACAATTCAAGTTTATAAACAGAATCCGTGAGAAAGAAAACTGATTTAATGTATTCATTCTCTCACATAACCTTCAAACGTGATGAATAAATGACTATAAATTTGAATTAACCGTACTTTTGGCCCAGAAATTAGTGGAGCGGGAATTGGACTAACTGTCGCAGCTAGCTCCGGATGGGTCATGCATGACGCGTTTACCTCACGTTGGAGACATTCTTGTAGCAGTTGTCCCGACTTCGGGAGCGGTGACTGCTTATATACTTAAATGCTATATACTGTTGGTGGTCGTTTGCCTCCCTCCCCATTCCCCCGAAATAAAGGTTGCGCGCATCTCCGATTCAGCATTTATAAGTAGCTTTACTACATGCAATGAAATTATTTTGAAATTCTACTTAGCATCTGATCATTGAGGAAAAATACCATAAAGCTTTCTCGTTGAATTTGTTAATTTATATGTGTGGTTAAAACATGACAGCTCTAAACTTCTTTACAATCTGTCGAAAATGGAAAGCACATTGACAGCTGTGAATTTTCTTTGGAATATGCTTCCACACGCACAAACGGTTTTAACTGCAGTTTCCAAGAAAAACAAAAACATTACGACCATTATCAAACTAGTTGAACTCCTGAACTTTCTGAAGAAATTCTTTGAAGGCTGCTTATAGTAACCACGAGGCTACGGTCTGAGTTCTTACTGACTGAAATTCAGGAAACAGCTGCAAGGCATGACAAGGAGTGCTCTGTCTTGCGGCTATGTTGTGAATGCTAATCGACCCACAGTGAAGTCCATTCAACTTCAGCGCAGAACAATGACACGATTAGCCATTATGGCAGAAAGGGCGTTGCCAAGCAACCAGACGTTACAAACACAACAGGAAAAGAATCCGGCCACAAGGTGGACTTTTCATTTCCATTTGCATAATCCTAAAAGGTACGCAAACTGTTGTTTTGCATACTGAGTAATTTTTTTGGAGACCGTGTGTGGTTTCGTTAGTACATCAGCCATAACAAATTACCTGCAATTTTCAGGTGGGATCCGTTCAGATAGCCGTAAGCGATGTTCGCCAAAAATCGATCTGTTTGCTGTTTACAGTCTATTTTGCTACGAAAGCAAATTAGTTTGTTTCAGCAAAATTAAATTTTTGATATAAACAGTGGAGAGTTCATACAAAAATGAATATATGAATCATAATTATATTCCATTTTCCTTTCAAAATTAAAGGTTTTCCTAAAAGGCTTGCCTTTTAAAGTTTTCTTTGGTAAAAATAGCATACATGATACAAAAAAACAAACCCTGTTCTGTTACTTCGAATATAAATTTTCGTGTCATACTCGGGCGCATAACTGATTGATTACTGAGGTTTTATGGAGCAAAGGACAACTTTAGAGAACACCAAGAAAGATTGAAAACAAACCCAGAGTTACAGACATGGATAAAATATATTAGTATAATTGAAAATATTCTGGTAGCGGAGTGGTCAGAGACGCGGGCTTCTGGCTAATCGACCCAACTGAGCGCGGACTCCAATTCTGGATGAGGCGTGGACATTATTATGTTCGTCCAACAACGCTCGCTCTCTTGCCCTTCCTGGACCTAAAGGTGCCTTATCAGTAGCTGCAAAGGTGTCAGGGGGCAAAATATATAATTTACGCTCATTTGAAAACAACACAGACGATTGAGAAAGTGATTTCAGGAATTGACTTTAGTAGCAGTAAGCACTAACCCGAGAAACGTTTGTTCGATTTCTATGTTGATTACATTCTGAGAGTTTATTCCAAGAAAATTTAATATTGCAAATCAAGAAACGCTTTAAATCACTAACTTTAACATAGACAGCTAAAAAAGAGTATGGGTTATGAATCAGTGCTGAACCGAATGAAGAAGCACCAAAAACTCATAACATCCAACAGAATGGTAAGTTAAAAAAAAAAGTAGATTTATCGCAACCTTTGTACCTGAGCGGTCTGAGACACTGATTCTTTTACTTTTCTGGAATCAGTTGCCCTGAATTGGAGGTCGTTAAACTCCCCTCCCCCTAAAAAGGTGACCATTCAATTGCAAGAAAATGTTCTACATGTAAAAAAGTGTGTATGTTTTCATAAAATAAAATTACTTGCGACACATTTCCAACTTGAACGGAAATATCATTCCAATCTTTTTAGGTGCCCACATAAACTGGCGCTCGGAGTCAACTGCCACTCTCTGCTTCCCTCCGTCGCGACTTCTCTGGTTCTTCGGTGATCATGGGGGTTCTTTCTAGTGGGCCAGGGTTCGAGTTACTGGTGATACATTAGTGGCGCGCTTACCGGATAGCTATGGCCGTGTTCCTTTCCCTGGACCCAGTGACCCTAAATTAAGAACGGCCGACTGCTTATAACACTTAGTGTTCATGATGGTTGTTAAATCCCGTTTGTTGCTGAATCTTGTACTTCGTCTTGACTTTATTTTCATACGATCATCACAAGTTGCCTGTTTCTGCTAATGATACCAAAAAGTGATACACTCAGATCTTTGTGCGCTGAGTTCTCGGTATGTGAATGAATTCGCCAACTACCTGTTGCCTCAGAGGACAGTCGGGAACTATATAGACATATTTTATTATAGAATACTTCCTTGGCACTATAACGGCATGAATTAATTCTCCACATATTTGTTACCACAAATGAAGAAATATTTCTCATGCGATCTTGGAATTATCGCAAAAATCCTTAATTCCACAGTTACCTTTTCTACCAAGAATATTCAGAAATGATATGATATTCATTTATGTATCGGACCATTATGACCATCTCTGTCTCTAGCGCCTCGTTGGTAGACTCTCACGAAGCGTTGGCTTATCATTCTTCTGAGATGATCAAGATTCGAATCCCGGTTTGGCATGGCTGACGTGTTTGCCCTACGGCACTGTCTCTCAGTGCAACTCATTTAAGTTCGGGCGACTGCTTGTAGCCCATTGTGTTGCTGCTCATGGTGGTCGTTAAAGCCCCCAGACATAAAAAAAAATCCCTGTCTCTAAGAGTGGACGTTCCCACAGCATATAACCGTTACCTCACCGACACGCGGTCGCGTCACATTGTGACCACCAGTTAATATCCAGAGTAACCGCCGTGTGCAGCCCGGACAGCAGCTAGACTGACTGGGAGTGACTCAATAAGGTGCTAGAAGGTGTTCACAGGTATGTTGAGCCATGCTAACTGCAGTACATCTGACAGCTGCTGGAGGGTGCGTGGTGGAGAATCCATAGAGCGAACAACACGATCGAGGTGGTACCACAGATGCTCAATTGGGCTTAAGCTAGGGAATACGGGGGCCAGGGAAGTAATTTTAAGGCTTCATCGTGCTCTTCCAACCACTATCGGACATTTCTAGCTGTGTGATACGTCGCATTGTCGTGCTGGAAGATAGTCAGCTTGTGTGGGTGTACATGGTCTGCAAGGATGGATTCATAAGGAATTCGCTCCATAGTGCCTTCCACAGGTATGAGTGGACCCAGGGAATGCCACGAAAACCTTCCCCAGACCACAAAGATGCCCCCACCAGCTTGTGTTTTTCCAACAATGGTTCTGCGATGTTTCGTTTCTCGCATTATACGCCAACGTCCATCCGTTCGGCGAAGCAGAAAACTTAACTCGTTGGAGAAGGCAGTCCTTTGCCAATCAGCGGAGATCCAATTCTGAGACTGCCGTGCAAATATAAGCCTTTTCTGCCGATGCACCTTTGTTTGCATATGTGCAGTGACCATCCGTCTGCATCGGAGCCCCATACGTAGCAAAGCTCGATGAACTGTCGTTTCAGACACACTTTCGGCAGTCCCCTGGTTCGTTCGTCCAGTGAGTTGCTCCACTGTAGTATGTCGATCGGCCCTCAGCACCTTCGAAACAGACGTTCACCTCTCACATCAATGGCACGTTGTGCTCCGCAGTTTTCCACGTCGCTTATTCGCAACGGTGCCATTTCTCCAATCACGATACACTTTAACCACAGCAGCACGCGAACATTTCAAAAACTGCGCTGTTTCAGAAATAGTGGCACCGTTGGCCCGAAACCCGATAATCATCCCTTTTTGCAAGTCTGATAAATCGCTTCTTTTATCCATGTCAGCAACGAGTTATATGTTTTCATAATGCGTACAGCACACCTTATATACTCTCCAAGCCAGCTCCCTACACGTGCCTTCTTTCATTGGCTACGCCTGTGGACGTCAAAAGTAGGTGCTCACAATAATGTGACTCGACTGTGTATATATTTAGCTGGGAAGGGCGTATTAGTTTGCTAGTACGAAGCGCGTTCAATGGAAAAAGACGTCTGATTTTGAACAGGGAATGATTACCTGGGGGAACAGGTAATCACATCTTTTCCAAACTCAGTCAGGGAAGGAGAGGCAAGCAGTGCCTAGTATCTCAGCAATTGCAAGAATTGTTTGCTGTTCGAGGGTCGTCGTAGTGACATATTATGGCTGGAAGTGTCCGAAGATAGATACACGTCCACTCAGCGTACCAGAAAGGCGACACTGTCATTGGCTGACAGTCTAGGGGAACGCCAGTAGGCACGTTTTTTTCTGGATAACAAACTGCTCACGACCCCTAAATTACAGGCTTACTACAACCAGGGAGTACACATAAACCGATAAGATCACACAAATAAGCAGATATTCTTGCAGATGAGTCAGCCGCTCGTTCATGTGCCCATATTGAGAGACAGCTCTGGTTGAAATGGGCATGGGAGCACCATGGCTGGAAAAGAGTTCTGGTTCAGTGAGTGCAGGTCGTAGCTCCAAATATGCTGATGAACAAGTTCGTATTCGATGGCACGTGGATAAATTGCTGCAACATGACTGCACGGTTAAACGGAAACTGGTAAACTGCGGTGATATCATGGTATGAGGATTATTTTCATTCATATCACTGAGTCATCGCATCCCAGTTGCACATAATCCTACCTAGAAATTGTTTGGGTCCAAGTGTTGTTCTACTGTTGTCCTATTCGGGTGGTACTGGACTCATTCAGAAAGACAACGCCCAGTGTCACGGGCCCCAGGTTTGCATAAATGGTTCTAGAAACATGCCCAAGCAGTTCACGTGCTCCCTGGGCCGCCAGTTGTCTCTGGGACGCAGTATTCTCTGGTCTACGCCGATGTCTGGGTCATCATTTTATTCACCTTGTGAGAGTACCTGAGGGCCGTCCTAGTGGCGCAATGGTCTAAGCGCAGACTTCTGTTCATTTGTTCGAGAGGGGTTCGAATCCTGATGAGGCATGGATGCTGTATTTGTCTTTCGGTACTATCTCTTGCCCTTCCCTGGAACCAGTGGCCCTAAATTAGGGACGCGCGATTGCTTATAGCCTATCGTGTTGCTCAAGGTGGTCGTTAAACCCCAAACAAAAATAAGAGTACCCGATGACATCCTCCTCTGTCTAGTGGAGACAGTGCCATGCCAGGTGAAAGCGATTATCGAGGCAAAAGGCGTATGAACACGCTAATAGGTAGTATGAAGTTTTAATTCTTTTATTGCTGTACGTGATTTCCACTAATCATTTCCTACACTAACTGAAAGGTCAAATCCGCTGACTTCACACACCAATCGATCCAATGACATCAGCAGTAGGTAATATATAACTCGGCAAGCTTTGTATAAACGTTTTCCGATCTAAACATTTATCATCTGCTTCCAATCACTACTCCACGTACATGGATCTCAACGAATCTGCTATCGTTACAATTTACTTAATCTTCACCATCTTATCTTCATACGATCTATACCCTACTACATTCAACATTTTACGTCACAGTCGGTGATCATAATATTGTGGCTCATGGGCATAAATATACTTTATTTTTTGCATTACCATTGCAGAATTAATTTACAAATTACCTGTTGTGAAATCTCAGGAACGATGTAGGCATAAAACGAATTATTTTGTTTTTACTTTTATTAGCATATCAAAGCAAACACTTGTTAGCCACTCACCTGTTAACACCAAGAAGAGTCCGATATGAAGACATTCACCAAGAAGAGTCCGATATGAAGACATTCTACTGTTGAAACAAGTATTTATTCCTGAGTTACCTTTTAAACTAAAGGGACTCACAGAAGTGATGCAAAAATAGTCTTTTCTAGCATTATCAAATGATGAATTAATTAATTACCTGTCTCATGTATTTGGCACTACCAGACTTGTTCTCCAATTACCTGTTAATACCAATGAGAACAAGAAATAAATGATAATGACACGATGGTTGATTACATTGGCATTTTCACAGTGCGAATAAATTCATAACTTATGTCATGTTATTTAGTAGACTGGAATTATGAAGACTCTGGTCAAATAAGTAATTTGCATTATGTAAATAAGAATTATTGTACCACCTGGCTTCTGTTATTAAGGAGATCCAGAACTGAAGGTGATCTGGTGAACAAGGAGGCATGCTTTTAAGAACATACCTTATTTTAATGCCTTGTTGGCATTATCATAAAAGCTAATCATTTAGCTATTGTTACGGAGAAGGAAGATATCGAAGCGTTGAATAACGACCTTTTTATGGTGAGATGGTCGTTTAAAGCAGACTATTGCTCCATGATAAAATTTGTTGCCATTTCTGAACTTTGGAATTGTTCTAAAGTTGTCTGCTTGTCCTAAATATAAATAGCTAAAAGTTACAAATAAGGGTTAGGTGACGGTGGGGCCAGTAGTGCCGCTTGAAAATGTCATGGTGTAGGAGGTGGACTTTTAATGGGTAACAGTTTCTCTGATAACAGTAAAAGGTACACAAAACTGCCAATATCAACTTGTGAGAAAGGACTGGAATTGAATTAATGAGTAGCTGGTTTAATGAGGCCAACTGTTCTTTTCTGTACAGCAACAAGAAGTGTCAAGAATGATTCTGGCGCCCTACCATCTAAATATGCGAAATGTAATTAAGGGTTTGGAGAACTCATACAGAGTTAAAAGTACTTTAGAGGGAAAATACCTTCTAGCACGTGACAAAATTGTTGCTTTTTCGAAAAATCTGTTGACTGCAGCAAACAATAGTGTGAAATCTAAAAGTGTTTTCTCACTCCTACAACAAATACTCAATAGCATATTTTAAGGAGGAAGCAAAAGTGGAGCGCATTCGTTGACGCTTATTAGCAGTTTGCAACCTTGTACATGCCGTCAGCAAAATTGCAGAGGGGATTAGCTGTAAAGGAAACGTTGTCACTGATATTCCGAGCTGGCAGAATCAATCTTAAGTTTGTCTGCGTTAAAGGATATTAGGTACGCCAGAGCGCACAACTTTTAAAAATCACGCATGCTATGCTCAGAAGGGACACGAGTCGAAATGATCGAAGTTTGTTTAGAAAGTAGATCCCAGTCTTGACGTTATCACAACAAGAATTAATTCATCATTTACCTTTGTTGAGTAAGGAGGTAACATTACCCTGAAATCGTCGGCGTTTTTAATACATTCAGAATAACCTAAAATACAAGACAAATGAAGAATACTGTCATCACCAAAATCAGATCAACTAGCTGTAGTGGAGAGGAAGTCACTGTTATGCAAAAGGAGCAGCAGCTTTGTCAGAACAATACTTTGTTTTCCTTCATCAAAAGGGAATAAATCAGAGCATACTACATATTCCTAAAAACACGCATGCTCATACCAGGATCGACATTTGGTAGCCAGTGGTCTTTTTTTGTGAATTACAAAAAAAAAAAAAAAAAAAAAAAAATGCCACTTACCTGTTCTACCGAGAAAATTTTAAAATTACCAGAACATTGCTGATTTAATGCGTTCATAGATCTTCATCATTTACTTTAATTTCCTGCAGTCACAAAGACAAACTGGAACTGATGGAAACACACCTCGTGCGTTCCTGATTTTCATATGGAATTTAAACACTTGCCAACTACATTGTATTAGCGAGGAAAGCTTCTCATACTAGGAGATCCAGAATTGTCAAATATGTACTTTGCGGTGCACGACATTGTTAAAAATATAATTTATTCGCCACTTACCTTATTTATGTGCCCAATGAGAGCCGGAAATGGAGGAGATACGCTTTGATGTTGTGCGCTCCTGACATTGCCAAGAAAAAAATAATTCAACAAATCCATGCTGTTGTCAAACGGACCTGGAAAGTTGCAATGATTTCTCAAAACAGGCATTATGTTTTGGGAACGTGTTGTGAAATTTGCTTATTTACATTCGTGATGAAAAAGGGGAAGAGCAGCTAAAAGAAAATTCTCATCTTTCTAAAATGTGATCAAAATAAGCAAGTCTTCACCCATATACGTTTTTAGTTTTAAGCCATGTGTTTCAATATTTACAATCATATTTATAAATCGAGAAAAAATGATACATGGATATATAAGAAAAATTGGAAAAAAAAAAAAATTCTTGGGCTAAACTTCCGATTATCAGCGTGCTAAATAGTTCCTTGTATCGCTCCGCTTTCTTTATATGACACCTGCTAATGCCCTCCATCAGGAGGTAAAGAAATTAGAACCGCCGCCGCAGAAAAGCAAGGAAACATAACAAGTTAGTAAAATCATGCAATGCATTGATTATGATACGCTTTCCAGCATAAGAGAAATAATTGCTGAAGTTATTACTCAAGTTATGAGGATAATGGCTGTAAAATAAATCTCGCTCCTATGACCTGACCTTTGACCCCTATTCGATTATATTCAACAGAACCGGTAAAGTATACTTCCGGAACAAAATTATAAAGTTTTGTCTCAATCGAAGCATTTTTACGTAAGGTATAACGCATAAGAGCGATGGAATGGATTCCGCTCCTATATCATGACCTTTAACCCCATTTCACCCATTTTCAATAGGGTTCGTCCCCAGATGGTCCCTTATCACATACTAAAATTTCATCGAAATCGACACATTTTTACGAAGTTATGACGCATGAGGGTAATGGGATGGATCGGATCCCGCTCGTATGCCCTGACCTTTGACCCCATTTCGTCCATTTTCAATAGGTTTCGTCCCCAGGTGGTCCCCTACCACATACTAAAATTTGATTGAAATAGAACCATATTCACGCACGTTATGACTCATAAGGGCAACGGAATGCATCCCGCTCCAATGTCCTGACCTTTGACCCCATTTCACACATTTCCAATAGGGTTCGTTCCTAGTGGTCCCCTACCACATACTAAAATTTGATTGAAATCGAACCATATTTACGTAAGTTATAACGCATAAGGACGATGGAATGGATCCCGCTACTATGTCCTGACCTTTAACCCGATTTAATGTAGATATTATATTTAGTTTCATTCTGGTTTAATTTCACATAAGAAAAACTTCGTTGGAGAAGGCGTGCCGAAATAAAAGTGATGTGGTCACTCCATTGCTTGGCCTCTTATATTGAGATAGTTATCAACATTGCTGAATGCGAGCAATTTGTCTTCACGACGCCTTACTCATGCTTTCATATAAATCACAAATTCAACTGGACCGCCAGCGTTTTACACGTGAACACAGCATAAGCTCATTCAGAGCTAACGAGCGTAAAGTCATCTTCAATTTTTCGGTGTGAAATCCTTCCTAACAGAATTTTCAGGTAACATTCCATGAAATATCATGACATGAAACCTCTCTTATTCTTTCGATGTCAGATTGACTTGTCCTCCTCCCTCCCAGAGCCGTCATTCCGTCATTTTTGAAATAGATAATGGTAAGACATAATCTCAAATCTTCCAGATAATAAATTTGCTCTGTCAGTTGAATTACGGGTGTCATGCAAAATTCTGAAAGACTGGAAAATAAATTCTATACTTGCTTGAGACAGACTGGAGACCATAGCTTATTTTTGTTATCAGAAATTGTCCTGATAGTAACGTCAAGGCTTTCTACCCAGCATATTAGGGCCGTTTTAGGTAGAAGAAAGCATTTATAAAAATTACGTAACAAAGGGGAAATGGGGAAATCACTTCATAGGGAATGTAAAAAAAAATTCATTTCGCTGTTAGTTACATTAAGTGATTCTACTTAGGAGTTTGAAAAGTACAGAGATTGGCAAATATCGCTGATCCCCTAAGCGGGTTTTGATTGAGGTGACGCATGAGATATATTGCTTCCTCACCGTTGTTTAGTTCAATGGTGCGTATTAATCTTACGAGCTATTGGAAGATACGTTTTATCACGCCGGAGTTACCAGAGGCGCTAATGTCTGGATATATATAGTTGGACGGGGGTTCGCGTTTCCGATGAAGCATGTGAGGTGTGATTGTCACGTGATGGTTCTGTCCCTTCTCTGGAACCAGTGGCCGAAATTTTGTGACTGGCTTTAAAACCAGAAACATACCCAAAGAAACACGTTTTGCTGTGCAGAACGATATTTCAAACATTTTAGGACAGAGGTATGAGGCAGAATTATATATATATAGGTCTCGGAAAAATCAGCTAATAAACGTTATGGAATATATCAGCAGAAGAAATGAGCCCATCTAGAGTGTTACGAAGGCTTGTACCATTCCTTGGCCGGCGGTAGCTTGCTTCGAACTAATCTTCCTACTCCAGAGCGGCTGTTCTCCCAATTGAACTATGCCGGCAGGATTATTGTTGCTTCATTGCCAATTTTACTCATGCGTCACCTTAGCAGTACGCCATCTGTGTCATGTCACGTAATACGTTATGTCATCCCGACCTTAAGAGGAGAGGCAGGGGCACGTGATCGTAGGTTTTGGTCAGGCAATAACCATGCTCGAAGGATTATCTCATTGTGGAACTAATTTTTAGGTCTTTTGTAAAATAAAAAAAATCGTGCTTATGTTACCGGTTTGTCCGTCCGTCCGTCTATGGACACCATATCTCGGCAACTATTGGTTCGATTAGAAAAATTGTGTTTGCATTAGGAAGCTTGAAATGTGCGAATGATCATTTAGTTTTTTTTTTTACGATGCGCAATTTCGCCGCTAGAGGTAATGAATGCAGATATCGAATTCAAAATACATTTTATTCCATATATATGCTTCTAAACATTAGATTTGAAAAAATATTTTATCTTTCGATTCTATTTATGTCTAAGACTATTTCAGGTATAGTGCCTTTTTAAAGTAATGCATAGATTTTTTGCTAGGGGGCGTAAAGGCAAATTGCGTTTTCCCCGATATCTCTGGTTCTAAAACTCCGATTTGAAAAATTCTTTCTGCAGAGGATACAGCTCCCGATGGAAATATTTTGCACACCATTACTAATTTAGCGTAAAAGATGGGGTTGCCACCAGGGGCGTAAGTGTTAATTCCTGTTTCTGATGTATTTGCAGCAAAATCTGAGCTTCTAAAATCTCGATTGCAGAAAATTTGTTCGTGAGCCGATACCACTCACGTCAAAAAACCTTTTCGGAATATTTTCTTAAAATAATGCATGGCTTCTCCGCCCAGGGGCGTAGATGTACACTGGCGTGCAAAAATTTAGGACAAGGTGGTTTTTCTAATGTAACGTCGTGCAGAAGTGCTCCACATCGACTCAAATCATACCATAAGATCACCAACATGTAACAATATGGGACAAGTGAACAAAACCGTCCAAACAAGGAATCCAAAGGATAAAAAAGGCACTTTATTGAAAAGGTAGCTTCGAGCACAACTGGACAGAAGACAGAAACGTCCATGTGGCAGGCAGCTGTCAAGAAAAATCCAGTCTTTAGAAAGGGATATGATCCCCCCTGACTGCGTTGCAGGATTTACAACGTCTGTCCATGCTGAGGACGAGGTTGTCAAGGAGCTGTTGAGGAATCGCGGCCCATTCCTCTTGTCGCGCCAATTGCAGCTGCGGAATCGTTGCTGGCGGCTGGTGACGTGCTGCCAAGCGTCTCCCGAGAAGGTCCTACACGTGTTCGATTGGATTTAGGTCCGGGGACCTTGCGGGCTAATCCATGCGTTGAATATCTTCACTCTCCAATAGCTCTGCGATAGCCACTGTACGATGAGGTGTAGCGTTGTCGTCCATGAAGAGGAATTCAGGACCCACAGCACCTCTAAACAGACGCACGTGAGGCAGGAGAACCTCGGTATAATAGCGGATACCAGTGACTGAACCTCCGTAGAAGATGTGGAGGTCAGTACGGCTACCAAGCATGATACCGCCCCAAACGAGAACTCCGCCACCTCCAAACCGGTCCCTTTCGATGATGTTGGAGGTGTGATTGCGTGTTCCCTGCTCTCTCCAGATGTGTATACGTCCAGAATCACCCGTCAGACTAAATCGGCTCTCATCCGTAAAGAGAACTCTACCCCATTGCTGATGTGTCTAGTTCTTGTGTTCCTGGCACCACAGAAACCGCAGTCTCCGATGAGCAGTCGTTAATGTCACACACCGTACTGGTCGTCGTGCAAATAGACCACCTTTGTGCAGCCTCCTGACCACGGTGAAACGCGATAACGGACGCCCAGTTGTCTGTTGCATGTGCCTTGCGATTTCTTCCGCTGTCTGCCGTCTGTCTCTTCTCGCCTGTAGGACAATATACCGGTCATCCGCCGCCGTGGTTGCTCGTGGACGACCACTGGTAAACTCTCGGACAGCTGTTCCTGTCGTTTGAAATGCTTTCCAAGCTCGTGAAACGATGCTGTGAGCGATCCCGAACTCCTCTGCCACACTATCACACTTTGACCTTCTTCCAACTTCCCAATGACGCGACCTCGGGTAAAGTCATTCAGATGTCGTCTACTGGATTGCCTGCTGGCCATATCACACAGTATCAGCAACTCGACGTCGTTCAAAACGATGTACACCGTGCAATAGCTTTCACCGAATTGCCGAGCGGCCGCCCCGGTGGCGCAGTGGTCTAAGGAGTTGGCCTCTGATCATTCGTCCGTAAGGGGTCCGGGTTCGAATCCCGGTCAGGTATGGATGTTGTGTTTGTCTTACGGCACTGGCTCTCTCTTCCCTGGAACCAGTGACCCTAAATTAGGGACGGGCGACTGCTTATAGCCCATTGAGTTGCTCACGGTGGTCGTTAAACCTCCAATAAAAAATAAAATAAAATTGCCGAGCGTACACCGCCCGTGTGCTTTTTATACCCTTTAGACACCCCCTACGTCATGCTGCATATATGCGCATGCCCTACCGTACCGGACCCTAGTCTATCTCCTGAGTGGTCTTTCGTTCCGCTGTTATGCTAATTTCTCCTCTTCGTCCTTAATTTTTGCATACCATTGTATATCTTATTTTTTTCTATATCGCTGCTTCTAATGGTCGGATTTGAAAAATTCCTACTTTGTTAGATAGTTTCCGGTGCGACATGTTTTTCATATTTCAAAATTTTCAAGTAATTCATAGGATTTCCACTAGATGTGTTAAAGGTAAATTGCGTTTTCCTCGATATTTCTGCTTCTAAAGCTCCGATTTGAAAAATTCTTTCTGCACCGGGGACAGCTCCTGATGGGAAAATGTTTTACATATAATTTCTAATATTTGGTAAAGAATGGCCACCAGGGAGCGTAAGTGTTAATTTCTGCTTGATGCATTTGCAGCAAAATCTGAGCTCCTAAAATCTTCATTGAAAAAATTCTTTCGTGGACCGATACCGCTCGCATCAGAAAACCAGTTTTGCCGCCAGGGAGCGTAGATGTATATCTTATTTTTGTCGATGTCTCTGCTTCTAAGATTCCGATTCGAAAAATGCTTTCTTTGTCGGAGAGCTTTTCATGCGCAAAGTATTTCTCATAGTTTCAAAATCTTCTTAACCCACAAGTGTACCATCAGACGGCGTAAGTTCACGTTTCCACTTACAGCAATATCTGCGGGACTAAAAACCCGATTGAAATATTTTCTTCAATTATATACTACTGTACTAACTGTGTGCGTATTTTCTTTTCAAAATAAGGCACAATTTTGCCGCTAGGAGGCTGAAATTCTTAACCTGTTTTTCTCTATCTCTGCTTCTACATGTGCGATTTAAAAAATTCTTTCAACCCCGGATGCTATTTACTTTTGTACAACACTTTAAGCTAGTATAGGAGCAATTTTGTAGTTCGCAGTTCTGTCGGTAGATGGTGTTTGTGTACTTTAGATTGCAGCTGTATCGCCGCTTCCAAAAAGCGCTATTAAGAAATCTTAGTTACTGTATGCCATTCGATACGATAGAGATGTGGATCATTATCATCTTTAAATAATGCAAATATTTCCCGCTATAGCTGCGTTAAACGTACTCCGGGAGACGAATTTGAAAAGTTCCTTTTCCTTAGCATAACTTTTTCCAGAATATATTTCGCCTATTTTCAACTTTTCCATTATGTAAAATTCTTCCGCTAGCAGACGTAGACTCATATCATGTTTCCTTCTATGTTTCTTTTTTAGCTGTTCGATTTGAAAATCTTTGTTTCCGATGCCTTGTGCTATGAGAAACTTTTTGCGTGGTATTTAATTTTCGTAACATAATTTTTAGCCGCTGGTGCAACTAAGTAGATGTTTCTATTTCTGGATGTTTTGACGATTGTAGAAACCGGTTGATTGTTTTCCAAACAGGTTCCATTTACTTTGAATAGCTTTCATATATTTAATTCGAGTCAGAACGGATTCAAAAGACAAGCTCATTACAACCGAAAATTCGGTGTCCTCTTTCTTCTTAATTATTACGTGCGTTGTGAGGAAGTCTTCACAGGAACTTTTCAAACCGGGCGCCAATGTAACCGTTCTTTTGCCGACAGTAGAATTCGTACCCACCAGTAGCGTATCTTGGGTCCGAGACCTGGGCTATCTCACCCCCCCCCGTACTGTTTTTTAAAAATTGCGAAGTTTGATTTTTAATTGTTAAGTAATAGAAGTAACTTTTTTTCTAAATTTAAGGTACATGCTATTGCTAACATGATACCAAATAATTTTGAGGATTAGGATTTGAACTCTTGTACATGAACTCCATTCTTCTTTCCTTTTGTGTGAACTTGAGTGTTAGGTTTTCACAAAAATGTTTCTTCCGAGTACTTTTTCATATTTAAAAATGTTTTTCTCTATTAACAAACCAGCCAAATTGCTCGAATGTGCATGTCCTTGTGTGGCTCTAAGATATATCTTGATTCTTTTTAATACGGAAAAAATTCTTTCTGTAGTTGTTGAACAGTTTAATATTGATCTGCTAATTTGTACACCTCAATAAACACTATGTCTAATTATTCAACTTTATATAACAAGTAACGTTTCTTACTGATTTGTTTTGTATTCATTAGGGGAATTGAACACATTCAGTTCATTTTTTAATTGAGCTGTATCAAAATTTGAAGCATAGTACTTTAAAGCTCTGATAGATGTTCAGAGAAGCTTTCACAAAATTTATCAAACCAGTTCAAATCAAACAAAGCCACAAATTTAGGAAATATCACTAATTTTAATTCATTGACACTTCACACAAACTGAAACAACTCTCGCGAAGCACGCGCTGGAAGCATGGAGGGACTGAGGTAGTCCGAAGTCTTCGTTTCTTCGGAGCGAACCCTTGGCCAAAGCAATGGCCACTCACGAGCTCCGTAGCTCATTCACGTTGTCATGGAAACGCTAGCAGGAGATAGTATTGAAGCCCTTCGCATCAGAACAGCGAAGTCTCTTGAAGACCTACTTGCGTTGCGTTGATGACGTTGATCATCGCTCGCCAGACTGATTTTCATAATCGAAAGAAGCGAATCCGCTCTTGTTTTCTTCTCACCGAAAGCACGGACATATCTTAATACCGTTGATAATTGACTATTATTTGTGCATATTTAATTGATTTTATTTGTGCATTCTGTGGGCTTCGCAGCTAGCCTAGCTAGCCTCGAATAAACGCCACTGGTACCCACATTTCTCTACTCTGGATCGGCTGTTCTCCCAGTTGAACAACGCCGGCAGGCTTATCTCCGCTCATTGTCGATTCGACTCATACGCCGTCTACGTCATGTTGAAGAATTCTAAAGCCACAATCAAAACATTGAAGTTTATAATGCTATCCGACACAAGACATTCCGAAGTGTCCTACTGAACGTGTTTGGAAAGAACGTGTGACTGCTGGAAATAGCACGGCATTGGAAAGACATTGCTTTGAGATAGTGTTCGAACGTCAGTTACTCTTAGATACTGAGAAGTGATAATTTTTCTTTGGGCCGAACCTCTTCTGTAATAGATTGAATCACCAGGAGGCAGCAGACCAGAAATTGGCTGCCCTTTTATCTAAAGAAGCTGAAAAAGTGATACAGCCCCAGCAAACATCTCTATGCCTTGCCTAATGTTGAGAACAAAAGTCTGGATTCATCTAAAATGCTAGGCAAAGCACATTGTGCTCCAGTAAATGAAACTGAATTTTAAAAATTGACTATGTTCGTGTTACATTGTTTCTGGTATTCAAATTAATGCTCTGTAATCATGCAAATTCATTTTTGAGGGGGGAATTTAATAACCCTCACGAGCATTCTACAGTGCAAAGAGTAGCCTGTTTCTGATTTTAAGGCCACTGCCTCCTACCAAGGTGGGAAAAAACCCAACGCCACTGCCTCCTACCAAGGTGGGAAAAAACCCAACGCCACGCCTCTGCGTCCCGGCTTTCGATTGGTCTGAGGCGAGGGCTTTTGAATATTCGTCCGAGATTGTCCGGATTAGTCTCACGGATGAGGCATGGCTGGTGTGCTTCTTCGATGGTGCTGGCTATGTCACTTCCTTGGAACCAGTAGCCCGACATTTGTAACGATCGACTGTTCATAACCCTCAGATGTGCTCGTGGTGGTTGTGCCAATCCGGTGGACCAAAAGTCTGAGCGATGGTTTCTGATAATTCGCCCAACGGAGGGGTCTGGGTTCGAATCCCGGGAAAGGCATGATTGTTTGTGTTGGGAGTTTATTCGCTGTGTTCCTTGTTCACCCGGCATACTGTATTCAATGCTCACTATGCACATTGCTAACGTCGAAACACAAAGTCTATACTGTATCTGCCTGCCTGTATATGTCAATATATCTGTCCACGAAGCCCAATAAACAATGTTTTTAAACCCCAAACCTAAAAAGCAAAACAAACAACGCGGCCGACAAACACATCAGTCCTGCCTCTCCTGGGAATTGGATACTGGCATATCATAACGTTTCGTCGGAAGCCCGCGCCTCTAAGCACTCAGCTGCCGCGGAGATATGCGCACTTTTAAAATGCGTTTCTGACCATTCGTCGGAAATAAGTCAGGGTTCAAATCTCGTGAGGCATGGATGCTGTTTATTTAACGGCATTAGCTCCCTTCACTGGAACAAGTGGTCCTATATTAGTTACTGGAGACTGCTTATAGCCCGTCGAGTTGCTCACGGTGGTCGTCAAACCTACAAAAAAAAAAAACGTTCACCATGCGACGTGATGAACAGCATTGCTGAGCCTTTATTCTTTTAGGTAGGAAGCCTGTCATATCCTCTTCTTAAAATTCCGCTCGATGTTCGTCTACATAATATTCTGGGCTTTTTATATAAGTACATTACAATATCTTTTACAATTTTCTGATTAGAGAAAATGTACTTTTGCAATATTTAGTAACTTATTCGAGATAGAATTTTATTTTTATGCGACGTCTGAAAGTCTGTTTTAATCTCCTCGCGGGAGATGTGCCAAAATCATTATCTTGTATCACCGTCCTTTTTCGCTTAAGAAAGAGGGCGGGGCCGACTGTTTGGTCTGCGGAATGAATTAATGATCTGCACATTCTGTCAAACGTAAAAGAAGTGAAAAGCTATTTTACAGCAGAAAATACGTCATGAATAATTCAGAAAATTTTAGTGCTAGTAAAAAATTTAAGAACTGCTCTTGAATAAAATTCATCAGAATAATAGAATGACAGTGTAGCTTGCTTATATGTAGTAGTGAATCCATACTGCAAAATATACGTATTTCAAGATTGACAGGAAATTATTATCGTCAATAGAGTAAGCTCGTGGAAATTGTTAGATTCTACACAACGACATTTTGTTTTGAACTCGCAATTTTATTTGTAGTTCAATTTTGGCATACAGTTGTACGTCAGAAAACTGAAATGTTTGTTTCATATACGTCTTCGGCGTGTAACTTTCCATTTCTAGAAGTTAACAAGTCAACTGAGAACTTTTTCTGGTGTAGAACAGTTGTAAGCAGAGACAAGATTTCACATTCATTTACCACTTGCCTGGATGTATAACATCTTATATTTGGATGCTTAAACATACATTTACTCGTGGTTCTCAGAGTATCTTTGATTGTAGAAGACAGGTGCAAAAACTTTTCCACAGATACTATTTTAAACTCACCTTTCCTAAGTTTGAAAATTATCCTGCAAGTCGCATTAGTGCGTACACGTACTGTGACGTATACCTGTAATTTAACCTTCCTTTTGAGTTCCTGTGTTCTTATGTAAATTTAGTTTCTTCTCGTTAAATATTTTCTAATTTAACGTCACAGAGTTCCTTCCGATGAAATTGTAGTTGGCAATCCTAACAATGGGTCAAAGGGCAAGCAACGCAGATAAAGATACCTGAGATAGGAGCTGAGGGTGAAATGTTGATATGAGAAACTCTTGCGTTCAGTGAATAGATTATATTAAAGAAGAATAAGCGTCACGCATATTGTGAAACATCATTGATAAGTTCTATTCAACGTATCTTTTGTTACAAACGACTTTTTGCTGACCAACCCCTGACGTGCTTGAACTTCTAATAAAGGATTTGGAATTCAGTAAGTAGATTTCTGTTGCCAACGAAAGCCGCACTTTATCTTGGAGTGATATTTATGACTAATTAAGGTATTCTGCTACAAACGACTAAACGCTCCGGTGGGGCAGTGGTCTAAGCAATGGCTTCTGACCATTCGTCCGAGATGGGTCGGGTTCGAATTCCGGTGAGGCATGGATGCTATGTTTGTCTTACTGCTCTGGTTCTCACCCTTCCCTGGAACCACTGGCCGTAAATTAGGGGCGGGGAAACTGCATATAGCCCAATGAGTTACTCACGGTGGTCGTTAAATCCTCAATAAAAAAAACAACAAAAAAACTACTTTGACTCATCCAGGAAAGTTAAAAATTAAGTACACAAGCTTCTTAAGCACTGCAAAACGTCACTTATCCGTGTTAATTGGGGAACGCTAAAGCCTGAATAATTGAAAAACACGTTTAATCGAAATTCCATTTTATTAGGTGAAATATATAAAAATCCCTATACAAACCTAAGGTAAACATTTTTGTAGTACGTAAATACGAAACTAAACTTTTTTTTTTTAACTTATTTAAAATAGAAAGTCGGTGATTTTTGTTTTTCTTTGTAGCATTATTATTTGTTGTTTTATGGTTCTTATACGTTCACGTATTTGTAAAACTTGAGTGTAATCAATATTATTTTGACTTTCCACGAATGTTTCTGCAGATGTTAGTTTGTTGGCCAATACCAAAGTTGGCTGCAAGTGATGAAACAATTTCACCTTTTATAATCTCCAATTTATTTGTCACTATTAAATAAACTCTTTATTTTTCTCAACATTTTATGAGTTAAACGCCAAATAAATTTGGCTACACAAGAGGAGCACACGAAAAAGCTTTCGTGTTTTTTAACAGACAAAAAAAAAAAAGGCAAAATTAAATTCGTAATACACATGACGGCGCACTCTTGTCGCATAACGGGAAACTGCAACACTGACGACCAATAAGTTAAAAGTATGATGCAATATTGTTTAATTATGAAGCAATATTATGTAAAATATGCATTAATGGTTTCTATTACTTTACGAATAGACTTGCACAGAGAATTTAAAAACAATAAAATTTGTTTGTACTACAGAGAACCACGGTTAATCTGACCCCACGGATAATTGAGCTCCGGATAATCGGCGTTTTACTGTATTTTGAAGAGAAGTTAAGGTAAAAAACGATTCAACAACAACCTATGAAATAACATCTGTTTCATAGTGTACTTATTTTAACATATCCGCTTTTAGATTCTGACATAATTTCTTTTTACATTTGTAATGATGTAAATCTAATTAATATTCTCAATATATCAAAAAGTAAGAAGACTCACCTTTCTGTTCCTGACAAACACTTAATCGTGAATGTACAGATGCTCTTTGTCAAACTGCTCTCCCTCCCACCTAATACATTTGTCGCAGCGTGTAGCCCAATTGCTGAAAACGTACAGTACAGTCCTTGGACAGAAACTTTGAAACTGCTTTCGCCGCTTTTGCAAATTCTCAATCAATCTTAAAACGGCGAACAATAGTTTTTTAATTGTGGGAATACCAGAAGTCGCGTAGTCTTTCTCAGAAAAATTTCTCTTTAATTTTGGTAACGTTCTTTCAAACTCGGTGCAAAAGGTCCACTCTTACACCTTTTGCTCTACTGCGAGTACCCGTGAAATCCAACGAGAGCACATATGACACAGGTTCAAGTGGTCCATCACGATGATCTGCGTTCTTCCGTTCGTAATATCTAATGCAACAGATAACTTCCTAATTATGATTCGACGATCCTCACTGATGATTGCACTTGCAGTATTAATCAAAATCTCTGAAACTGAGGTTAATGGACGTCATTTCCTAGCCAAATCTTCAACATTTGATTTCCCTCAGTAAAAACACTTTATGATAAAGAAACACACTTACACGTAACAATACTTCAGCACCGAAGGCTTCTTGAGCATTCCATGTTACTTTTCCCAATTTTTGTAGGCCAACAAGTTTTATCGGGTGACGTTGTTTAAAAATTGAATGAATGCTTCCGGTACGTAGCTGAAACGAAACAATATTGAAATGCAAAAGTGCTGCAGCTCTTTTCTCTCATGAGGTGGGAAAAGATTAGATACCTGTATGCCTACCTTCCGTTTAACGTTTGACACTTAACCATTACTCAGCATTTCTTCCGAGCAAAAGATCAGCTTTTTTACTTTTGGATCATCCCAATGTTTGTTCTAACACTTTCTGCTTTTGGGAAATCGAGGAACATATTTAGGAACACATTTCTATATTGCCCCAAGGAAGACATTCAGTCAAACACATTCTAGCCTTGACGTCTACTGGAGAGACATGGGTACTAAATGCGAAGCAATACAGATTAAATGAAGAAAGATGCAACTCTGAAGGATAGAAAAAGAACTATTTGGATAGGTAACAAATTATAATCGAAAATTCATCAAAGCACCTGAAATTTATGGAATAGAAGTGAAGAAATGAGTAGTAGGTTATTTACCGTTTATTGGCGCGCAAGGACATCAATGGTCCAAAGAGCGAGAAGTCCCAAGGTTTGCAATAGTAGTGAAAGCATAAAACATAGCCAAAAAAGTATGTCATTAAAGAGAAACACAAGAAACGATGTATAATTGGCCGCCAAAGAGAGAACTAACTATACAAAACGAAAACACCAGTATAACGTAAAAAAAAGACACTTCATAATGATTGTTTAAAAGGCTACATAGGGCTTCTAAGTCGTTTGGTAGAGTGGGTCAAAGCAGAAACAGAGCACGTTCACGAACAATACGAGAACTCAAACAACAGATAGAAGCGAATTACAAGTCTCGCGCATAGGGGCAGTGTCGCCACACAGCAAATAGTGGTGGGTCAAACATCAATGCTCAGTACGGAGACTTGCTAGGACAACCTCCTCTCTACGGTTTCAGCGAAAGATTAAGTCCAGATTCCCAGAACTGACTTTGTAAGGTGGAGTTTATACCCCATCTCTTGGTACCACAGATCCTGCCATATTCGCTGGACATGTTCCCAAACAGAAAATGCAAGTCCCGATTATACAGCGGAAAGTCTGTGAAATGGGTGTTACCCCTAGCCCGAATTGAATTTAGACAGAAGTCTAGTAGATTAAGCAGAAGTAAGACACCAAAACAGAAGAATGCATAGACATATATGATTGAATGAGATTAGAAAGAAATGCAGGACTCCTTCATTCAGAAGTGGATAGAACTAAGAGGTTCTTCGCTTCAGAAGTGGATCTCCAAAGCCCATCGAGTCTTAAAGGATTCCATATACTCCAAATCCCGTCGAATCTTCTGAGATTCGGCTGGCTTTGGAGTATATGAGTGTTAAAAATTGAGAGGGAAAATATTGTCCTACCTAGAAAGGCATTTTGAACTTTAAGGGTTCCTTTTTTTTTAAAGAAATGTGGTTTTTAAAGAAATGCAGTGTCGTGTTGTGATCTTCGTGAAGTTTCTATAATGTCCATTTTTCAACTGAAAAAAATCTGTCTGAAAGAATCGTTCTAGTTACAGAAATTGATTCGATTACTCTTCGGAAATATCAAACGGAGATCGTAAAAATACGACGAATTCTGAGCTAAGCATCACAAGAAACTTGGTGAGACGCATTAACAAAAATCCACAAATATCAACCACGAAAGAAATACAGAACTTACAGACGATCGACGGTTATCTGTACAAATCCAAAATTGTCAAATTACAAAACCGATGCTAATGAAAACCTATTGCCTTAACACAAAATGAAAATATTAAAACGCAACTCTAACAATACTATTTTTCATTCATTTACATCAAGTTACGACTTCCTTAATTGCAATAGTGCGTCGTTAGTTCTCATATTTACAGCTGAAAAATAACTGAGAATAATTAGAACTGTCAAAAAATTACAACTGTCTTTAACTGCAGCAAGGTTCCATGCTAAGCAAGAAGCTTTCTGCTTTTCAAAGCCACTGATATATTCTAAAAAGGCGAGGGAACCGTGCATCTGTTTAGCTATTTGAGCCAAGTAGCCGACAAGTGATTGGGGGAACAAAAGCGAGGAGTCCCTCCTCTCGAGACAATAAATTGAGATCATACGCTTCTTTTTGGAACGCTGAACAAGCACAAATATGTTACCTACTGTGGTTACTTTGCATATAAATAAATATATTTACTTAAGAAATTGTGATAGCGATTCCTAAAACAAACTTGGTATGTACTAACCTACTTTGCATTCCCGTAATGCATCCTACCGAAGAAACGTGCCCTTGTCATGAGCAAATATTTCGACCGAAAACGGACCCAAAATTATTGCTGAAATGATCATTTGGCATTGAAAAAAGTGTAAATTTAATAACTAATAAGTTTTATAGCAAAGCACTTTTCCTACCTTTAATGTCTGAATTGAAGAGGAAGAAAGAATCTCGGCTTCGGATGCCATTAAAATCACATGAATAACACATGATGTTGAATGTACTGAGTGTTGTATTAATAATAGGGTTAGATGAAATCTGAAGGCTGTAATTGATATGAACGAGAACGTAATAGATTTTACCTTCAGTGTCGCTCTCGTTAGCATTTCGTTCTTTCATTTTCCGACGAAACACATCCTAATCGGTTTGTTTGAAATTTAAACGTATCCCTGAAATTGCTGTTTTAGTAAATTTGAGTTACTTCCAAGTTGCTATCTCTAGGCACATACAAAAAACAGCTGAATAAAATATATATTGTACTCTTAAACTTTTTCAAAGAAAATCGGTTTTTGTTTAACAGCTTGTAATGCTCGTGGAATATGGCTGTCTACATAGATCAGTCTCACAACTTCACCTACAGTGAAACAGGGGTCATTCAAGAACTTTAGAATATGTTACTTACGATTAGTCTTTATTCAACTAAATGTCCTTTAGCACAACTGTCTTCAACAATATTAGTGAACTAATCCAATTTACTTGTGAGGGAACGTTTAACGAAAAAAGCAAAACACCAACACTAAATATGTAATACGCAGACGTCAAGAGATCACAACTTCAAATAACTCAGTTTCGCAACTGCTATTTTATCGTCATACTACCAAAGACTCTACATACTCAGATCATATGCAGAGGATTTTAGGAAGGGAGTGTCTGACCCTAGGTCTTAAACAACTCTTCGAAATAGGAAGCTAGGAAATGTGGGCTTAGAGTGTCCGATAGCAAAGTGACACGGAAGCGATGTAGAAAGGGGAAGGAAGACTAACATATTTATTACCGGGGGCCAGTACCCGGGGTCCGACGGCTTAACGTGCCCATCCGACTCACGGCGGATATTTAGTGGTTCGAGCGTTCGTTCGTGCCTGCTTGGGATAGAACATCTTCACATATTGCTGCTGCTCAAATATTATATATCGTTCAGTTCTCATCGGACACATACACACGTGTCATACGTTCCGACCTCAATGGTGTTGGCAACCATACTCTTGTGAGAGAGAGAAGATATGACGTTAAGTTTGAAAAATGCTAAGAAGAACGAACTCAAATTCATATAGAGAAAGAAAACTAAAAAGGAAAGTTAAATTAGAATATACGTCACAAGTGTCTGACTTACACCTAAGCCAGTTCGAAGTGCAAAATCCAGAGAGATGGCTGAAAATCTCCATGTATCCCATTATAGTCAATACAGCGGTAGATAAGTTGCCCGTGTATTGAGACTCGTCATTTGGTGTGTTGTTAATGCTACCGATTCATAGCAAAACTTTTGGGCAAACCAGTTTCGCAATCGATAGGATTTCTGAAAATGATTCTGCGCTCATTAATGTACAGCTGTGCTGTTTCTTACATTTCGTTTACTGGAAGCAAAAAGATGCATCTACAAAGAAACGCATAATGGGATTTAGCGGCACAAAACAATAGTTACATGAGTGAATTGCTCATATTTTCGGCTAAGATTATAGATAACTTTTTCCAGATATAACAGCTAATGCATCTTTCAGTGTAGACACCAAAGCAATATACATCTTTTATTCCATAGATTTGGTTTTTCCTCATACGGGTTTCCGTTCATGATTTACAAAAATATAACTTTTCTCATTCTGGCTGAAAAATAAAAAAATATGCGCTGTATATTTGTTTCTTAGTCCCAGTGAAATGAAATATTCCATGTTATGCAACTTGGAACAACGTTTTTCTTCGAAATGCGAGATGTATGGTGGCGAAGTGGCTAAATGTTGAAAAAGTATAACAATGACATAAATTTTGCAACACTTTTGGTATTGCATTGTGTGCTCTTTCAAGAAACAACAGAGAATGCCTTTGATTTAAAGGAAGGGAATGTTTTAGAATGTTGATTAATCATTTAACCATCGGGAATGAATTAACTCTGGTTAGTGAAATGGGCTGAAATCAGCTCGAACAAATGCATTCGCTGTCTAAGAAGGTGGCTGGTCGCTTCTGAAACTAGGAAACTTGCACATCAAAAAAGTGTTGCTTCCCCCTTAGCTTTGTTACTCAAAGTAGTCATTTAGAGGAATGACTGACACTATTCCTTTCTTACTGATTACCAGCTGAAAGACCTATATCAATGGCGACGGACCTAAGAAAGGAAAGAAAATATGTTTGAGTCACACGATTCTACCCAGTGGTATAATGTCCGTGTCACGGAGACTAGCCCATCGTGCTTTGAATCATGAAGCAGCTAATAAAGGACTTGGAGGCGGAACGTATCACCATTGAAAAGTTCATTGTCCGTACTACTGAAATAAGAGGGACAAATGGATTGACTTAGAAGTCAGCTCTTACCTAGTCGTAGATTTATGGTCGGTACTGCTGAGTTAAAGGCAGAGGAATTGCTTTGCCGTAGCTTTCGTAAAAGCGCGCCGCTATGTGAACATTCCTGTTTTGGGAGCGCAGAAAATTGTGGGCACATCGCCCATTTAAAGGGACATTTATGACGATATGTTTTATAAATTAATCAATATTGCGGAGTCATTTTGTGCATAACTGCCACACTCCACCAACGACAATTCTATCAGAATGACATTGTCTCGGAACTTAAATTATTTTATCTGAAAAAAGCCATATTCAAAAGACTTAAGCGTTTTGCTGAAAATAATTTTATGCCACGCAGAAAATTAAGGGAAAGGGTGAAGATTAGTTTACTTAATTATATTCAGTGAGTTTAACTAAAAAAGTTTTTGTTTTTAATACTTCTGCATCCACATTGGTGTTAAATGGAAGGATAAAAACTATTTTAAACATATTCTTCAATTGTCGGACTACTTATGTTTAACTATTTGAAGCCTTGTATTCCCATATGTAGCTTTGCACCGAAATTAGTTAGCGCACCGTAATTTTCTTAACTTCTAATACTGTATACTTTTATACTATAGCAGTTGTAACCGTTGTACGCTTTAACGTGGCATTCTATGAATTTTATGAAGTACAAAACTTTAAATATCAAATTCCTGCAACATATCACGTGGGCGTCACTGTATGGCATTAATATTGGCACTTTGGTGTCCACAAATTAAGGATTATGATCATGGATAATCCTTAATCTGTGCACAATGTTTTATCGTGTAGTAACAATACGGAAGGTAAGAAAAAATTGATGTAACATCTCCAAAACGACGTTTTCATTTTAAACAAAAGGTAAATCTGCCAACTTCAAGTGGTGCGAATTTAGCCAAAGAATAAAAATGCGCTATCCTGTCTTTTTAATTTTAGCCAAATTTAGAGACAATATATCGAAAGCAAGCACAAATCCTAATGTTAAACTTTTATGCTTTAATTTGATATACCTCGGACGTAAAATTGGGTGTTTTAAAATATTTATAAAAATTCATGCTTCCTCCAGTACATCTACCCTGAATTTTATTTCCTTAAATTTGTTTTTGATGTAATGCCATAGAGTTACAAAGAGTCGCACCTGCCACATTTAAGACATCAGTTCCAGAGAAAGCAGAAAGTAAATGTCATAAGTACCAACACAGAATTTGTCTTTCCCTTGGGCTGGTACCTGGGCTCACGCTCACGCCAGAGCCCATATTTCTTTTTTTCAAGGAGCTTTAGTCTCAGATGGTCCCAGGGACTTCCGCTCAGAAGAGTAGTCTCCCAATTGTTTCTCTCCTATTGACCATCCCTTTTCGCTTTGGCTTCCTTCCCGTTTTCCACTTCTTTTCCTGCACCAACTCCTCCATGGCCCTCCTATTCTCATACTTCCTCGAGCATTCATTTCCATTGCTTTTCGAATTGGCTTTTCTTTCCTCCTCCGCCCATGTCGCCAGCCATGTTAGCCAGTTCTCTCTTCAATTTTGACGAAATTTTTAGACTCCATTCTGTTTCTTTATATCCTAATTTCTTTTTTGTTCTTTCACTGGTATTCCTTCATCAATTTAATCATTCTCTTATCTGTTCTTTTCAGTTGTTTTCCGTCTGGTTTCCCAAATCTAGGAACGATAAAAAGAAAAACAGGACTTACACTTGTCATGTATAATTTTGATCTCATTTTTACTGCGCCTTTTCTTTCACCACAAAACTTTTTCCATTTACTCAATCTTGCTCTGATACTTTCGCTCATTGCCTTCTCGTGCGTTTCATCCTCTTGTAAGGCAAACTCGAAGTATTTTAACTGTTGTGCATGTCATTTATTGTTCTAGTGGAATGAATGCTGAGTGCCCTTTCAAGAACTAAAGACTTGTAGGCTTCAGTGACTTCCAGATTTGTTGCATCAACCTCTATCTACCTTCGACAACAGATGTTAAGCAAGGGCCACATGGCAGAAATTAATAGGCGTATGACACTTCGCTGGAGAGCGTTTGAAAGAAACAGTGCAATTTTCAAGCAATTTATCATTATGGCTTGAAAGAAATGTTTAATCAGCGCATCCTTCGAGATCTTATTTATGGATCGGAGACTGGACCATAGCTGAAAAAACATTGTAATCCTGCGGACAACTCAAAGAAGCATGGAGAGATGCATCCTTCTTATGATCCAGAAAGATAGGTAAAAAAGCTGATGGATCCAGAAAATGACAAGAGCTGTTAACATCTGTGATTTATACTCTAATCTTGAAAACAGGTCCGAAGGTAATGATGATTGCTGAAGTCAGAGATAAGAGCCAATGTTTTGAATTTATCAGTCTCGCTATGTTTTTGGAGATCTCGTTTTTTTTATATAGCACTTGTTTACGACTGACTACGCTTTGAGGACTATGTTTTCTGAGAACGCTGTATTTTTGAGCGTTGTTTAAGAGCACTGTTTGCGTAAGCGAGTGTTACATGCTTAAATTGTGACAAACCGAGAGGATATTGATGTTTGATTACTATTTACCTGCTGTGTAATAAAGAGATTGAACTGTAAGTAGACTCATTTAAGAACGCTTATAGTTTGTTACGAAGAATTTCGATGCGTGTGTATAATTAAGTTTTCAGCTACTACAACTGAGCTCATTCGGAAAAACAACCTTTTAGTTATATAATGACACTGAAGCTAACATGTAGGTGAAGTAACCATTAAACCAGTAGTTCAAGTTAACATAATGGTTAAAGAGACTTCCGCTAATATAACATTAAACATTATTATCAAAATAAAGATTTTGAAGTGGCGATGGGCTGGAAATACTGCTAGAAGAACTGACCACACCGTTGGACGACTAAAATACTTGACTGGAAGAGACTTAGAATGACATCACGTGGGAGACTGAAAAGCATGCCGGAGTGACATGTAAAAGATTTGCTCAAAACAGTTTTGTGGAAGAGACTTGACGAGACTTTCATCTAGCAGTGGATTGAGAATGGTTGATAATTCATTTTAATGAATGATGAGTAGTCGTTTATCTTCTATATTGCATACTAACTATTCGTACTAATTTCCAGATTGGACAATCATATCCGTTTTTGCTACATTTATTTTCAGAGTAGTCATTTTTAAAAGCCTTCCTCCGAGCGAAGAAAGGCTTCCAAAAAGTTTTTTTTTTAATTTTCGACCTTATACTTATGTCTTTCCATGTACGTAAGTGGTGCAAAACTTTGGCCGAACAACAGGATGGCAGTGATTAATACATTCATTTAATGTTTGCCAAGAAGTCGGGAATAGTTATGCCATAGTTTCGTGAACCACGCATTATCAATATTTGTGAGGCATTGGTGAACATAACGGGCAGTAATTTTATAATTCATATACTCATTATTCCAGGGGCCTTCGAATCAACACCCTACTGCCTGGATTTGTTCGATCCAGAAGCTAACATCACATAGCTAAGAAGAAAAGATCTATTGACCGAAGAATGTGTAGTATGTTTTGAATTATATATTTTCATTAACAACTGCAAGGTTCCTTAAATTGGATAAATTTACTATTTGTGCAAGATCTGAATCGTAATAAATTAATGCTTTATGCACTGATTAATTTAACTGTTTAGAACTATGGAAAAGTATTTAGAAGATGAAATATGAGAAGATAAGCCTTAACTCTCTCTTCTGCGATAAAGATTTCCAACTAATTTTTTGTATGATACGGTTGACTTCTTTTGAACCATAAAAAACTGCGAAGTTTTCAAAAACGCGTGACTGACGTTCTGCCAACTAATCCTAAAGTATCATTAATTTTAAATATGTGTGTGGAGGAATACTTCGCGTGAGCTTCTAGAAAAATATTAGAAAAAACAAAGATGAAATGATTTTTAATGTGTTGAGAAATATTCTGGTATATGGAAACAAACTGGAAACGAGTCCCCAGAGGAAACAATTATTCGCAACGCATATGCGTATAAATTGTCAGCATATAGATGCCGTATATTTGTTTCCCATGTAGCCATCTGTTTCCGTATGATTTGCATATTTGCATTGATTGTACAGATACAGTTTTTACGGGATGTAGAATTAAATTCAACAAGTTGTTTTTTTGGACGATTTTGGAAATATTCAACTACTGTAACACTCGTTTCAGTCCCGTGAAAAAACGATCATCGGTTCACAAAGTTTGAAGTTTTCACCCTGGAAGAATTTGGACAGACTTCCAGAAGAAAACTTATATTTAAATTTTTCTCCTGAATCGTTTGCTTTTATGGTGTGAAAAAATAAATGTTTTTACTATAAATTCAGAAGTTGCGTTATAGCAGACATTTTACTTTAAACAAGTATTCTAATCTGTTGCCTACATATTTAAAGTAAATATAAACCGAAAAATTAAGTACTACATACTTCGTATAGGTGTTATTCCACTGGATTCACTGAATTGCGCTTCCATGAAACCGAAACCACTTGAATATTTTTTCTGTAAAACGTTTATATCCACGTGATTCAGTGGACTGCAGAACGTATGGGCGCGAAGAATTTGTGTCTTGTAGATTCATGAGCATTCCCTAGTAAAGAGCACATCTGTGGTAGACGTTTAGAGGCGGAACCCCACTTTATTTTCACGTGTTCCAGCAAACAGCTCTTAACATACAACTGTACTTGAATTTCTTTGGAATGGGGTCCTATTATGATCGATAGCGACGTCACGCAGGTAAGAGCGCATGCGTGCTTAACGAAGTACGCGGAAAGCAATGGGAGGGGTTACGCAGTTTGGGATCGGTGTATCGTTGCCATAGCATTCATTTCTTCCTTTTTTTTTATATATTTTTTAATTCTCTCTCTGTCGTTTTTTACTTCTTTTTTTACTTTTCGTATAATGAGGCAAAAATGGAACTGGATTTCGGCACATATTACGGGATTTATGGTGTCTCCTAAATCATGTCGTGCGGGAAGATAGTTTAGTTAAACGAATCTATTTTCAACTTCTCGTTTGAGAAAGGTAAAAAAAAAAAAAAGGGGGAAAAACATCAGAAAAGAAACAGAAAATTAAGCGTAACAGAAATAAAATTCCGACATCCTTGTTATAACAAACAGTGTTGGCGTAACAATCGGGTAACCGAGGACTTAGTGTCGGGCTCTCGACTTGACAACCATATTTCTACGAGTCGGATTTTTAAGGGAACGCTTAAACGCATCGAATTACAAAAACTATATATTGTATTTATCTCAATGGAAAGTAAATTTCTGCTATAGAACTCTGAAATAGTTTCATTTTACATCAGTCATTTATTATCAAGCAAAATCTTTTGTTACACGAATACCTCTAGTATAGCCGGAAGCAATATATCAAGATCTCAGCCAATGACAGTTCTATCTGTGAAAGCGCCCCAGTGGTCAAGTTGTCAGAGGCGCAGTTCTCTGGCTAGTCATCCGAGTTGGTAAGAGTTCGTCGATCTGTTTTTTTTTCCCCTGAAGCCAGTAACCCTAAATTAGGGACGGACAACTTCAAATTTGCTCAAGGTGGCCGCTAGCTCCCTTCTATTAGCATTTTCCAATACATCTGTAAGGATTTCAGTGTTCCATGTGAATGGAATTAGAACCCTTCAGATTACAACGATCATCCGCTTGTTTGGGGTATCCAGGAAGGATATGTAAATATTAGCGTTTTTCTGTCCTCTGCAGTTAAGGAATAGTGGGTGGAAGAGATTCAATGGTGAAGTTGTTCAGCTGCATTCTGAAGATTTGTTCTGGCGCTATTTTTTAATGACAGAGTGCAAAACGAAAGACATCGCCCTTTTATTTTTAAATTGAAATTTCGTGTTATGTATTGTGAAATGGCGAAAATTTACGTGGCTTCCTTATAAATGTCTTTAAAATATAGCGCTGTTTACTGTCTGTATATTAGCTTTAAACTATAATACTTCTTACTGTTAAAATTCTGAAATGGGGAATTTCAAATAGCATTATTTTAATTACTTTTAAATTATAGTACTTCTTACTGTTAAAATTCTGAAATGGTGACTTTCTCATAATTATCTTTAAATTATAGTATTGCTTGCTATTTGTATAGTTATCTTTAAACTACAATACTACTGCACACTCTCTGTATAGTTAGCTTCAAACTATAGCACTATTACAGTTAAAATTCTGAAATGGGGAGAATTTTAAAAGGCTTTATCATAATTATCATTACACTATACTACTGCTTGCTGTTTGTATAGTTATCTTTAAACTGTATTACTGTTTACTGAAATGGTATTCTAAATGGCTTTTATTGTAATTACACTGTTCTACAATTTTTTTTCTAAGTAAGAGTGGTGAGGAGCTTAAAGATCTGCTGTGCAGAATTCAGACCTGTACTTAGATTTTTTCTATCAGATATAGTTTTCTAGTTATTCGATACTTTATTTGTCTATAATGTTTCGTTTTATTCGTCGATGTACAATGAATAACAGAAAAAAAGTGAATATTTTTAGCTTCCTTAGTATTAAGAATATATAATACAGAAAGAAATTGTACACAGAATAATTGAATAACGAAAATACAAAACGTAAAAAATAATATACAAACGTACATTTCTTTTTTTAAGTACATACAGTATATCTGCTGTTTCTTTTAAGATTCCAACACAAATCAGCTAACACTGTAGGCAACCACTTCCTTTCATATCACTTTTCAGTTGTCGAAATACGTTTGTGAAACCTCTGACCGTGTTCATCGGAGATGTCACTGCAGCTTTCCGGAAATTAGTCGAGATGTGAATACAGGAAGTGCACTTTCGATGACATGTTGCATCCTAATTCTCGATAAGCATTTAACATCTGGTTTACTATTTCTTTATAATCTTTAAACCTCTTTTTGCCAAGAAAACTGTCTGTGGTTTTGTTGAAACATGTCCAAGCAAGTTTTTCTTTCTCTGCTATATATTCTTTGAAATCCACATCTTTCTTCAACTGTCTTAGTTAACACACGCCCTCTTTTAGTTTCGCTTCTGAAAGACTCGGAAATTTTGTTAGGTTGTCAAATCTTCTACCATTTCTATCCATTGCCTTGACAAACTGCTTTATAAGTCCCAGTTTATGTGAAGGGAAGGAATGATCACGTCATCATATATGACTCTGCTTCTGTAAAAATTTCCCTCCCACTTTCCGTTTACGTGTTGTTGGCCAATTTTCAAGTAATATGATGCTCTGTCACGACTGTCACATTCACAAAGGAAACAAGGAAATTTTGTGTTCTCTTGTTGCATTCTCAGTATCATGGCAATGATATTTTCCAATTGAATTTCGTATATTTAATGGATTTGAGCATTATATCTAGAATCTCGTATTCTTTTGCCATACTAGCATAAGCAAATGGAACAGAAGACATTAAATTCCCATTATGTGGGTAAAACTGCCTTCAACCTAGTTTTTGATGACTATAAAGAACCTCCAATTTTGTGGGCCAGGAATAAAGTCTAAAGCTAACATCAAACCGTCAATATAATTACAGAAAGTCAATCTGCCATCATGTCGAAAGAATACAACAAAATTCCATTCTTTGTTTCTCTAAACAGTTACAGGGGATGGACAACGAAACTGAAGCACATGGGTTTAGGACACAATTTATTAGTACAGTGTAGGGCCTCCTTTGGAGACCAATACAGCTGCAATTTGTCGTGGTAAGGACCGATACAAGTCCTGTACACTGGCCAGAGGGATTTGAAGCCATTCCTCTTGCAGAAAAGTGGCTAGTTCACGAAGTGATGCTGGTGGAAGAAAATGTTTCCCAACTCGCTCCTCCAGAAGACCCCCAGAGTGGCTCAATAATGTTAAAGTCGGATGACTGTGCAGGCCACGACAGATGTTCAACCCCACTTTAAACCACTCTTTCACCAGATATACTGACAATCTCCCCTCTTTTTAGGTTTGTCAACTCTACACTTAATTTTTATTTCTCTCTATATGTAACTCCAAATACGTTATTCATCTCAGCTTCACAACACCCCTTCTTAGGGAAGGTGTACTTAACAAACTATAATAGCATCTGAATGTATGTGAGCCGCCCCGGTGGCGCAGTGGTCTAAGGCGTTGGCCTCTGATCATTCGTCCGTAAGGGGTCCGGGTTCGAATCCCGGTCAGGCATGGATGTTGTGTTTGTCTTACGGCACTGGCTCTCCCCCTTCCCTGGAACCAGTGACCCTAAATTAGGGACGGGCGACTGCTTATAGCCCATTGAGTTGCTCACGGTGGTCGTTAAACCTCCAATCAAAAAAAAAAAAAAAAAAGAATGTATGTGATGGACAAAAAACAAACAGAAAAGGCCGAAAAAAAGAGCTATAAACACGAAGTGATTGAAAACAAAACAAAATATTCGAAGATATATAGTGCCATTTTTATTGGGAAATTCAAACGCACAAATACATGAGTAAAACTAATTGTGCATAACTGACTTCATGGAGTTGATCCCTTAGACTTCTTTTCACAAGATCCTCAGTCTCCCCAAACGAAGCTGTTGAAAATAAATATAAATGCGTTGCCATCTAGGGCAGATCGTTCATGACACCTGAACTTTCTTTCTCTTTGTACTATGTTGAGGCAGAAATCGACTCGCTGTAAAATCCGTAAAATGTCTTAAGTCGTTTTCCCTCCTTTCAGAAGCGTTATTTCATTTTTAAATCTTTAACATTGTCACACTTTCAAATAATAAAATTTCATCTGACGCACTGATATCATCCATTGCACGCAAGTCTCTCGCATCTTCGCTTTGTCGTTTTACAAAGTTTGAGGAATCTGGCGCTATTTCGACTCTCTGTTTTCTTCTAAACATTGAAGAGGTTGTTCAATCGTGACAAGAAGGTATTTTATCTGATTTATCTTCAACTGCTTCCACTCTCTGCAAAAAGAAAAAATGACAACTAACGGAAGTCATACTGGTTGTGCAATAACATGTGTACAAACTGTTACATATTTAACACTGAGTAATTTTGGCAGATGTTGCATGTATTTGCAGTGCTGACGCTTTATCTTTTACTCTACCACAAAACAATATAGCACTTTGGGAAGAGTATGCAAAAAATAATAGGTTATCACATAAGAAAAATGTAGAAAAACAATAATTATTTTAGACATACCTATCGCACCTTCAAAAATTTTATATAGGTTGAGCAATGAGCATGCCTTAACCTAAATTCTTCGGGCGGAAAATATGAGATTTCGAATCTCTTTGGCTTTTGGAGTATCTGTATACGGTATACCTATACACTGAAGTGCCAGAAAAACTTGTACACCAGTCTAATACTTGGTAGGTCACCCACGGGGAGCGCAGGACTGCAGAAATACGACGAGGCATGGACTCCACTAGCTTCTGGAAATATGCTGTAGGCAATGCACACCATACTTTCTGCAGAGCGTTCCACAATTCGGGTGTATTCCGAGGTCCCGGATTCCTGTGTTCGATAGCTCGTTGCATGGCATCCCAAATGTGTTCTATCACGTTCAGATCTGGAGACTTGGATGGAATGGCAACACCCCAAACTCAGATGAATGCTCATCTAACCATAATGTGGCGTCCCGACACATGTGTGGAGGTGCATTGTCTTGTTGGAACAGGCCCAACCCATCCGCATGAATGCAGAACATGAACGGGTGTACCTCGTCAAAAAGGATGCGCACATAGCGTTGGCCGATCACAGACGTTTGTAGACGTACTAGGAGTCCCAGTGAAGTCCAGCTAAACACATCACATACCAATACGGACCCCCACCAGCCGGTACAGTTCCCTGTTGACAGACTGGATCCATGGCTTCACGGGGTTTGCGCCACACCCGAATCCTTCCATCTGCCCGATACAGTTGGAAATGCAACTCATCAGACCAGGCTACTTGTTTCCAGTCATCAAGTGTCCAGTGGTGGTGTTGCCGTGCCCAAGCGAGGCGCATAACTCTGTGTCCTGCACCCATCAATTGGATTGTAGTTGGGCGTCGGCTCCCAAAGCCAATATCGTGCAGGGTACGTTGCACAGTCCGGACGTTGATGCTTATTGAGGCTCCACCATTGAATTCCGATTATGCTTGCGAGTGTTGCACGCCTATTGCGTGAAACGATTCTTGACAGCCGACGATGGTCACGTACATCCAATGTTTTTTACGGCCACACTTATATCGTAGGTTGCAGGTTTTGCCGGAATTCTTGTAGTCACGGTACACCTTTGCAATGGTTGTCCGTGAAAATCCGAACTTCGTTTCTACCTCCGAAATACTATGGCCCATCTCACGAGCGCCAACTATGACACCGTGTTGAAAATCGCTTAAATCGTTATTACTTGTCATTCTCATGCCGAAAACAGCTCTGACAGCTGGCAAGGATGTCTATCGCTTTATATACGCACTGGCGGACTCAACCGAGTACGCGCATAGGTGATGTTGCTATGTATTTTGCATAAGCTCGTCTTTACCAGTTTTTCTGGCACTTCAATGTATAATGACATAGCTTTGGGATGTCAACTCTAAAACATTAAATCGCTTTATTTTTCAAGAAATAAATATAAAGCGAATTTCCAAAAGTCGTTCACGAACTATTCGTTTAAGAAAAATAAATCAGCAAACTGAGTCGTTTGCGGACGATTCTTTTTAACCCTTTGAGTCTCAGCGAAGCGTCTAAGCGCGTGCGGATCTTTCTTTTACCCTGTTCAGCGAAGGCGCTTAGCGCATGCAAACGCTTCTCCAATTCAGTGTCATGGACGAAGTATCAGCAACGCGTCTAGCGCTTCTCCAACTCACTTTCACGGACGCTTCTTCCATGACACTGAGTTGAAGAAACGTTGCACGCACTAGATGCGTCACTGGCACTCGATAAAGGAAAGCTTTACACGCCTAGAAGAGTCGCTGTCGCTTGGTAAAGGAAAGTTTTGTACGCGCTAGAAGCGTGGCTGACACTTAAAGGGTTACTGGAAAAATTTGATTCTGCCAAAGAGATTCTCTCAAATAATGTCAGAATTAATTTTCACCAGGCATGAAATGTTCGCCAAGGTGTCTCAGTAAGATTCATCTTTTGATCAGAAAACGCAACCTTATTCAGGAGTGCAAAAAATTCAATGTTTCCTGAACATGTTTTGAAAAAATTAATAAACAATTTGAAAAGTATTTTATTTTAATTTAAAAAAGCTATAATTAAAAAAAATCAAAAATAAGAAAAAAAAAACTGAGAAAACATTCCTCCGTACGACTTGGAAATAAATTTAAGGGGAAAATCCCTCATACTTAAACCGGAGATGCATTTTTTGTTTCGGAAGGTGCAACGAACGGTACACAAATGGATCTGACTCTGAGCTAATTCTAAAAACTAATGTCAACCCCCCCCTCCCTCCGCAGAGAGTTTTAAAGATAAACTGAAAATCGCTGACTAAACCGGAGGGAGAGGGGTCGACAAAAGACACAATTTGATCAGTCTCTGAAAGAATTCCCGATAGTCGTTCCCTGCAGAACTCTTTTTGACAATTCACAGGAAAATTCAAAGTGAAAGTGTCTTCTTTGACACTTCACCGGAAGTGTCAAAGAAGGATATCATCTAATCAATGCGCGAATTGCTTTAGTGCGTCGAATCGAAAAAGTCAGTTCTTTCAAAAGAATATTTGCCCATCGCTAGAGCAGAACAGAATGGTCTCCCTCGGTTATCTGAGGTCACATGTTATAACAGTCAGGATGCGCAGATACCTCTGCAACCATCGAGTTTGTATTAGATGGAGACACCACTCTTATCCACGCAGCACTAGCCTCCATAAGTCACCGTCCGTGCTGCAAGTGACGTCACATCCAGGCAAGACGCAGCCGCAGACAATAAGCTGCTTTGAAACCAAAATAAAAACTTCTAGGCGTACAGACAGATAAAATGAGGAATTGAGTAATCTTTATCAATTGTACACAAGCTTACTGTTTTATCAACTGTAAAATTTAGTTTTTTTTTTGCCTGTATGTGATGTCACGCCATTAGCTGTGACCTATGGCGGCAGAGTCAGTGGTGTCTCCAGCTCAATCTGTGCAATGCCGCCCCGGTGGCACAGTGGTCTAAGCCATGGCCTCTGATCATTCGCCCGAAAGGGGTCCGGGTTCGAATCCCGGTGAGGCATGGATGTTGTTTGTCTTACGGCACTGGCTCTCTCCCTTCCCTGGAACCAGTGACTCTAAATTAGGGACGGGCGACTGCTTATAGCCCATTGAGTTGTCGTTAAACTTCCAATTAAGTAAATAAAAATAAACAATCTGTGCAACCCCTAGGAACTCTTCCATTTGTGACGTCACATCGACGTTTGTAAAAATATTTTGGAGGTTTACGGTTTCGTACATAACTTTCGTTATTACATTTAATGAGTTTCACACTCAATATTATAAAATCAGTCTTTTCCTTCCTAAATTATGCTGTTCTTACACTTCTGTTTATGGATTTCTTGTACTCTATCTCAGTGTAACATCTGGCAGAAATCGTCCATTATTTTTAGTGATGTATCCTTATACACTGAAGAGCAATTGAATTAGAGACAGCTGGCGTTATGCAAATGTCGCGCTGTGGGCGGCCTTGTAAACGGAAACTACATGATGTATGCAGCGATCCGACAATATAAGGAGTGATGCGACGGGAATCAGTAAGAGTCGGAAGCAGTATGGTTAAGGCGAAGGATCTAAGCGCATTTGATCGTGGGTTAATTGTCGGGGCCCGACGAATGGGTCACTACATCTCGGAAGTCGTGCAGGCACTGGGATTTTCACGAGCCACAGTGTCACGGGTGCACCGTGAGTACATCGAATCCGGCAAAGCCATCCCTGCAAGGGCCAACTGGCGTGGACAACAGCGTGTGGATGAGCGGGATCATCGTTGGCTAGCTTGCATTGTAACAGCGGATAGACGGGCCACAGTGCAAGAAATCACTCGGCAATTTAACGCTGGTGCACAAAAACGTGTAAGCAGCCACACCATTCAGAACCATCTCCTCGCTATGGGGTGCAGAAGCCATCGTCCCACGAGGGTACCGCTGCTAATATTTGCACCCGCACATCACAGGGTGCAAATATTAGCATGGCGCGGGAACATCGCCACTGGATCCAAGACATGTGGAAAAATGTTGACTGGACTGATGAGCCGAGATTCACGTTGGTACATGCGGATGGCAGGATACGTGTACGGCGCAAACCACATGAAGCGATGGATCCTTCTTGCGAGCAGGGTAGTCTTTAAAATGGTGGGGGTGGAATTCTCGTCTGGAGACTGTTTACGTGGACTGAAATGGGACCCCTGGTACGTGTGACATCGTCCCTCACAGGTCAACGTTACCGAGATATCCTGGACGACCATTTGCCCCCATTTGTGCGTCTTCAACATCCCACTGGGGACCTCATCCAGCAATAAGACAATGCACCGTGCCATCGCTCCCGATTTGTATCCGAATGGTTGGATGAACACTCCACTGACGTGACCTCGCTTCCTTGGCCAGCTAGATCCCCTGTCCTCAATCCCATCGAGCACATCTGGGATGCCATCGAGAGAGATGTTCGAGGCTCTGACCCCCTTCAAGCAAATCTTCGTGAACTGTGGGACCTTGTTTAATGTTCGTGGATCCGTTTGGCTTCCCAACGCTTCCGATGTCTTGTCGAGTCCATGCAGAGACGAATCGCCGCCGTCACCAGGGCGAAAGGTGCTGCTACACGTTACTAGACAGGTATCTCTAATTCAATTGCTCTTCAGTGTACACAACGAAAGCAAAAGGAGCAATCACACAGCCTTTTTGGTTCCTCCCAGACCATTAGCACTCCAAAACAAATGACATTTTTCTAACTTTTTAGGTCTACTGTATCAGTTCAACACAAAACAGCACAGACCTTATGCGGGGACTATGAGTTGTCGTGGTCCCAAAGTTTCACGCCGAAGTAAGCATAGTAAGCTAACATTTTCTATAAAGTCTGAATGTTTCTCATACATTTTAATGACGAACCGCGCCCCCCCCCATAAAAATAAACTGCTTAAAGTGTAACGCACTACGAGACATGACGTACTACTGAAGTGACGCATGAGTCAAATTAATAAAGAAGCAGCAATGAGCTTGCTGGCGTAATTCAGCCACCCCGGTGGCGCTGTGGTCTTAAGCGCTGGCTTCTGATCATTCGTCCGGGTTCGAATCTCGGTGAGGCATGGATGTTATGTTTGTCTTACGGCACTGACTCTCTCCCTTCCCTGGAACGAGTGGCCCTTAATTAGGAACGGGCAACTGCTTATAGCTCATTGAGTTGCTCACGGTGGTCGTTGAACCCCCAAACAAACTGGCATAGTTAGCTGGGTGAGGAGCAATCACTCCGGAGTAGAAAGACGTGATTTCGAAGCCGCCACCGGAAAAAGGTCCTGTCATAGAGATAACGCACGTTCGTGTGGCCATTTAAAAAAAAAAACTAGCATTCACTACATTGAAGCCAAACACAAATGCAATTTAAAATTATTGACAACTGTTCAGTGCGGAGACACAATTTATAAAGATGAGCTGAAATACAAGTTCACACATGGAAGAAAGAGGTGCAGACTATTTTGTTTTATTGCGAATGGTGATAAAAAAATGAAAATAAATTGCATTTTAATATTGCACACACAAACACACACAAAGGCGATAGCCTGTCTGAATTGTTTTCAGCCAGAGGTATTCAGAAGTGCGACATACTTATATAGCCAGGCGAAGTCCACTTCTTGACTGTCTTTACCGGCAGCTTAAAAATCTTGTCACCACGAACGGACGCATCCACAGCACGAAGCACTGAAACCCCCGACCGTCGCGGAATATATAAAAACTGCATCAGCAGGGTGTGTCAGTTCACCACTACGAAGCTTGTGTAATAGTGAAAATAAAGGACATGTTGAAGTTTGAACGGGGAACGATTATCGACGGGAGGATTTCGGCAATTGCAAACATTGGTTGTTCAAGTTCCGCCGTAGAGAAGGTCCGAACTGGAGCACGCGTATTCACCCAACTTACTAGAAAAGTGAGATCACCACTTGCTGACTGTCATGATGAAGGCCAATTGGCACATGCTATGAGAGAAAACAGATTGCTAACAGTTCCTCGGTTAACTGCAGACTATAACTACGGTTCACAGAAAAACATTTACCAGCATACAACACAAAGGACGCTGTTGCGGAAGGGCCGTAATAGTCGGTAGATATATGCCCTATCTGACCGACCGTTCATCGACAGATCTGTCTGAAATGGGCACGGGAGCGCATGACTGGACATCGAACGACCGGAAGTTGAGCCTTTAACTGCTATGGAATATTTGCTTTTAACTGGATTGTAGACTTGAATTACATAGTATATTTAAAGGTTTTTCACTGAAACTTGTTAATATCTTAACATATTTTGGCGACCTAACCCTTTAACCGGCTGGAGCGAATTAACTCGGGGCTAACAAACAGGCCTGAACTCGGGGTTAGCAACCTGGCCTGAAATTAGCTCTAACGAATATATTCGCTGTCGAAGAAGTTGGCCGATCGCTGCTGGAATGGGAGATCCTGCACATCAGAAGCGTTGCATTCAATCATTTAGGGGGATGATTGACATTAATCCTTTCTGACGGGTTTGCCTGCTAAAAGATCTATAACAATGGCAATAAATCAAAGGAGAGAGATGTTTGAGTGGCTTGTTTCTACCTAGTAGCATGATGTCAGTGTCTATCATGCGTTGGTTGAAGCTTATAATAAAGGATTAGAGAGCTCTCATCACCTGTGACAGGTTTATTGTTATTGTAAGTACTGATGAGATGAGATGAGAGCAGAAAAGGAATTGTTTTGTCTTAGCTTTCGTGATACCCTGCTTCTATGTAAACACTTCTGTTTGGGGAGCGCAGAAGAATTTAGGCACTATTTGGTTACAGGGATCAAAGGGGTGGGAAAGCACTAGGCATTGTCCTACTGAAGAAGCGCCCACCTTTGGTTGACTAAAGCGAGAACTCTGCCGCCCCGGTGGCGCAGTGGTCTAAGGCGTTGGCCTCTGATCATTAGTCCGTAAGGGGTCCGGGTTCGAATCCCGGTGAGGCATGGATGTTGTGTTTGTCTTACGGCACTGACTCTCTCCCTTCCCTGGAACCAGTGACCCTAAATTAGGGACGGGCGACTGCTTATAGCCCATTGAGTTGCTCATGGTGGTCGTTAAACCTCCAATCAAAAAAAAAAAAAAAAGCGAGAACTGTTGCTTCAGTTTGTCGAACATCCAATCCAGCTGCTCTGAATGGAGTAAGGGTCTGCCCTGTTTCCTAGTCGTCTGAGCTATGCTCGGGTTCGAGCCCCTGATGAATTTGTGTGTTTGACTTCCGGTGCTGGCACTTTTTCTTTCCTGGAATCAATGGCCCAAAATTAAATACGGCGTTCATTTTTTTTTCTTGGATTTTAAAAACCCTCTTGGAGATTTAAGGGTATAAGGAGTTATCAGTCACTAATTTATGGTTGCTGGTTTCGTAGAAGGGAGGTAATAAGCGCATTGGGACAGAAACATAGTTATTTAATCGTTTGGGACTTTAATCCGTGCACGACTAGTCAAAATACCTCTCCACTGACCATTGTGGTAATGTCATGCAGTATTTCTTTGCTCTGGATGTTGAAGTTACTAGTTACGTAATCTTAGTAACAGCCTGATTTAGTCCTTAACGGTAACAAACTTGGACAATCTTTTTAGAAATGTACTTTATGAGGTCCTAAGAGAGTTCAGAGTCATAAGACCTAAAATTCAAAACTTTTAACACGTTTATCTTCGAAATGGGGAAAATCTCAGTGCGCTTAGGTAAGCCCTGAGAAAACACACACTTTGGAGGGGAAAAATAAAACACCACGTATATTTCCAGTTTGTTCAGGGGCTGCAGTTCCAGTCAGTTGATGTATTGCAGCACAGTTAAGTTCAAAATTTGTTTCGTGGATTGCAGTTTTTTTTGTAGATTCATTTGAATGTGGGTAGAACTTGTGTCGTCGTTTCGTTCGGAACGGGACGATCTGCAAAAGCTAAACTAACGTGACATAATATATAAAAATCGTATCAGATGCTGAATTCAGCGTAGATGGGTATTGCGGTGTCGATGTATTTCGCCAAGCCTCATGACTGGCATCATCAGTACGAAGGCGTATGTTCACCAATATTCCTGGAGTGAAAGCCACTCCGCATCTGAAGGTGCATTATTCTTTGCTCCAATGTTTTTGTATTTTCTTAAGACTTATCTAACTGTATCCCGCAATTTGCCAATCTGGATATAAACGTAAGGCGTTATGTCGGTGAACTTCCACTGAAGCTACATATTTGGATATTCACACGTTGAGTATGATGTGACATATATTCCTAATCTAACCTTATATTTGAGTAAATCGTTTCACCATCACCATATTTTTTAATCTTTACATTAGATTTTCCTCCTGAGCGGCACCTAACTTCCCCGAATTTCTTTATACTTTTTGGCAATCACTGAAAGTCAGTCAAAAGCACACAAAAAGTCACGTCGTGAGTAAATAAACGTATGGTGATACGATTTTGGGCATGTATTTCGAAGAACGCTATCTTGATAACCTATACACTGAAATAGTCTTCTCCGCGAGAATGATATGATATTGTGCATGAATATGCTATAGAAAGATGCCGGAGACCTCATGCGGACACCGAAGTTCATTCTCTTGAGAACTTTCTTGAGTTTATAGGAAACATTTCGTATGTAGGGAAAAGAGCTCAGGTAGCGTAGTTGCGGCACAGAAAGATTAACGTGACTAGATTTGTTTTTCTTGTGTGGTAAAATTATGCATTTGATTTGAAGTGTATCCTGCCTCAATAGCCATCAATAGATAGCCCAGATATTGAACAATTTAATCCACTTCCGTCAGTGCTGCTATGAATTCAATCAGGTGAAAAGACGAAAAACGTTTCTACTAAACCTTACACTTGTCAAAATACTAAGTAAAGTTAAATGCGGATTGCATGTTCATTAGTTAATATATATATTGTAATTTAGTGTGAAAATATTTTGTAATACTTGTGCTAAATTATAATATTTAGTTAATTTGAAATTAAGGTTAATACGTATGTGCCCTGCCTTGAAGAACGGTAATAAAGATAATACAGTGTGCATATTAAATAATTAATATTCGTGTTATTTGCGGACTAGTGAAAATGGGTGCGGACCACCAACTTCTGATGTACAGTGGTCCGCAGAACCTGTGAACATTTTTTTCAAAATTCTGTCACTGCTTCACTCTTATCAAAGCAACTGTTTATTTTTCTTCAAAATTTCTACATTGAGCACACGCCGAGCTACTGAATATATTATCGTCAGTAATGCAGTGCACATTTATGCGAGTATAAAAAAAAGTGTGAGCAGCTGATTTGCAAAATGAACTTACCTGACTGTGAACAGAGTCACTTTTCAAAGATTCTGCTGGAGATAAACCCTCTTCGCTCTGCCATCTTTTGCAAATCGGAGTAGATCTCAGAGGCAGGGTGGCATAGGGAGAAGGATAATCATTCGGCGGTGCTGGAGTAGAACACCAAAGGAGTGGCCGTGAATTTACTTCCACATAATGAAAATTTGATGGTGAGGACGCGCTCATGGACCTTGAATGGGGCTCAGTCAGATCTGTAGGAGATAAATTCAGATTCCATATAATATTTTTAAATGCTTCTGGAGTAAGAATCTTTTAAATGCTTCTGGAGTAAGAAACTTTTAAATGCTTCTGGAGTAAGAATCTTATTGTTTTTCTAATTTTTTAATGCGCATTACCTTTCATAACTCTTCGCAGAAACACTTCAAAATGTTCAAAGATCAAAATTGTAAAAAACTTGCAAAACAATAAAAATACAAACACTTTGGAAATGAAATTACAATTTACCGGATATTCATAAAGAAATCTTATACTTACAAATAAATTAAAGGCTACTGAAAGAAGCAGAGATTGATGATGATTGGTATCACTCCAAATCACTCTGGTTTACGTGATGTTTGCTGCCATATGGCTTTGCATTAGAGTGTTTTATTCTTTCTGGAAAAATATGACAAGCTGGCCATGAGTTCCAAGTTTTTGAATGTAAGTCTCTAACATAATCCGAAGCATATCATCTAATGTCTGTGTCAACTCTGCTTCAAAAATCAGTTTTCACAAACCTTATTATTGGGGTAAAGCTTTCAGTTTTGCATATGAAGTCGCAAATATTTTAAGAATCTTGACGATTAGGCACAAAATAGCATAAATCGTACTGTCGTTTTGTATTTTTGTGTAATATTTACTTTATCACACTTCGTGCGTAGCTCTAAAACTTGCATCGCAAAGCTATTCTTCGCAAATCGAAATATTTAACTAGTTCTGTGTGAAATTCGTCGCGAAGTGCGATGTGATACCGGTTAAAGTTGGCAACTTCCCTGCATCTTTCAGAAAAATGAATCATCACATTACGTAGACATGTTTTAGACTTTGTATGTTTAGAAAAGTTGGGTTGTCATATGGCATAAGCACACGATTCAAGACTTCTAAAATAGCGAATCACCGTACTCCGTAGGTATGTTTTAAACTATGTACAGCCGCCCCGGTGGCGCAGTGGTCTAAGGCGATAGCCTCTGATCATTCGTCCGAAAGGGGTCCGGGTTCGAATCCCGGTGAGGCATGGATGTTGTGTTTGTCTTACGGCACTGGCTTTCTCCCTTCCCTAGAACCAGTGACCCTAAATTAAGGACGGGCGACTGCTTATAGCCCATTGAGTTGCTCACGGTGGTCGTTAAACCTGCAATAAAAAAAAAAAAACTATGTACAGCAGAACGCATAAACCTTTTCGACGTAGACATAAACTTTTTTATTGAATCAGTTTATTTGTCATATGGCTTTACAGATAAAGATCCCTTACCGCCGAACGGAGGCGTCACCACAATTACTACGATTTTCAGCTGAGAATATACCAGATTGGGTGGCCAGCCCAATGCTAGATGGGAGTACAAATCACAGTAGAAACTGCCCAGACCTGCAAGGCAGAGTTTCGAAGACCCGTCCATACATTCGCGTTACGTTCAGGAAAAATCCCAAATCGTGTGGGTGGCAACGGTGAGCCGAACCTCCAGCTGTCACCTACCATAGTAAGGCTGGTGATTGGTCAACTGTGCTCTGCCGGTGGTCTGGGTTTTTCACTTCTGAATGTAAATGGATAAATAGAAAAATATATAATAAAGTTTCATTGTTATTTATTCACTTCCTTGATAATTTAGAGCAGGAGAAATCTGTGAAAGTCTTATTCTGGAATTACTAGATAATCTATAACTTTCATAGATTTCTTCTGTTCTAGATTATCAAAGTCTTATTCTGGAACGGTAAGATCTTGAGCGGCGCAGACCCATGTCTTTTTAAAGAGTCATGTGAAGCCCTTCTGATTCTTAAAAAGACATTAAAACAAAAAGTGCTGCCCTGATGATATGATGGTGGTGTGGTCTGAGGCGATGGCTTCTGACGTCAATGTTTGAGTTGGTAGTACCAGACGAGGCGTGGGTACTGTGTGTTCAATGGCGTTGGCTTTCTCCCTTCCCTGGAACCGGTAGCGCCACATTAGGGACGGGGGACTGCTTGTAGCTCTTGAATGTGTTCATGGCATTAGTGTTAAACTTCGAAACTCCCAAAGAAACTATAACGAAAAAGCTGTTTCCGAAATCCAAATGAAAAGTTTTACGAACCGAATGTGAAGAACGAAAGCTTATTAGAAACAAAAATCGACAATGGAAAACTTTTTAGGAGAACGTTCGTTTTTATACACTGAGTGGCCACTTTATTATGACCACCCCCTCAGTACTTCGTTGGGCCACTTTTTGCCTTTAATACTGTGGACTCCACGAGATGTTGATAGGCGGTTTGTGGAATCTGAGACCATGCTTGATGAATAGCTTTGTTTCTTTGGGACTATGGCAGGACGCATTATCTTGTTGAAAGTAGCCATCGCCATTGGGATAAACCATCCACATGACAGGATGCACTTGGTCCGCAACGATGTATAGATATGCTGTGCCAGTCAGACGTTGGTCAACACTAATTAAAGGGCCCAAAGCATGCCAGGAAAACATTCCCAAACCATAACGTTGCCTCCACCAGCTTGATGGGTTGTAGCAATGCATTTGGGGTCTATGCTTTCGTGCTGTTTCCGCCAAATTCTCACTGCTATCGGCATGGTGTAACTGAAAACGTGATTCATCGGACCACATAATTTGTTTCCAATTATCAACTTCCAATCCTTGTGCTCCTGTGCGAACTGGAGAAGTGTTCTCTTGTTAAATTCAGACAGCAAAGGTGTTTGAACAGGCCTTCGGCTGCCATATCCCATCCGATGCAGTGTACGGCAAAGAGTGCGTGCAGATATCATTTGAAGGTATTCTTGATTAAGATGGTTTGTAATTTGCTGCACTGTTGCCCTTCTGTTCTCTGTTACCAGCCTGGACACTATCCGTTCCGCCCGAGCAGTCACTAGTCGATGACGACCACACGTTGCACGTAGAGACCCAGTTGTTTGGCTGACAGTACAGTCTTTAAACCCTTTAACAACAGCTGCTCTGGAACATTTCACGAATGCGGCGGTTTCGGTGATACTCACTCCATGGCTCCGAGCTCCTACAATCATCCCACGTTGAAAGTCCGTCAAATCGCATTTTTTACCCATCTCGTCACCCAAAAATCACTTCTACTACTGTCGCAAGCACTAAGCTTTCCCTTTTTATATTAGCCTCGCCCTCTGGCGGCAACAGCGTGCAGCCATAGCTCATTTGCTTAAAACTGTCAGGTGGTCATAATGAAGTGGCCACTCAGCGTATTTAGTAGCGCGCATTACACATGAGCATTAATTATTTGTTTGCTTTATTAAATACTCATGTTAAAATCATTGCAAAGCTCGCGACCCACTCTCCTGATGTAATCTCGTAAGGGCACAGGATAAGGCAGAGACGATCGTGTTCGTACTCTGAATCAGAGAACAATTAAGAGGCAGAGGTACGCTGAAATTTACTAGACAGCATTAAATCTGAATAAATGGGTAATTTAATCATCTTAGTGCAACCTAAAGAGAAGCGAACACAACATAATTTCGCTAAACATGAACTGGCGCAAGCATTTGCAAATGCTGTTTATGCCAAATGCATTAGAGATCGGTAGGGATAAAGTTTTTCTTCCACGACGAACGGCTGATGTCAAAAATGATATTAGAATACAGGGTGATAACTTATAGCTCCACCATCAACACTCCACCTTACCCTTTTTTTTCTGCACGTGTATCCTTTTGTTTCTCTTATTTTTCAAGACACAAGTTGTTTAATCGGTACATTCAGGTCGCATCTCCATCTCACAACACCACTGCTCTTTGCGAGTATTCAAGGTCGGCTTTAGGGCGGTGCTGCAATACCGGATGCCAAGCTCTGGGGCGCGCCGAGTTGAACTTTTTTTGTGTGTGTATGTGTGAAATGATAGAGTATATGTGAAAAAGAATAAATACTCTGCTAGTATTATAATTCGAGACAGTGAGCGATGATAGTTGGAAACGATGAAAGGTCTCCCTGTAACCGGAACAATGTAAATCATCACACCAGACTATTTTTTAAATTTAGCGCAAAACAAAGCGTTGCTTTTGGCACTGACTTCGGAATCAGCGTGCACTTTTGCCACCCTTCTGCCAGTACAAAGCTAGCTGGTTTCTGACTGGGCATTGCGGCGCTTCTCGAAAGTTCTATAGAAATCTAGGGCTCCTAACAGCGGATATACAGAATATGTGCCGTTTTCAGTATTTAAAACGATGCTTGAGTGTTGATCCGAAGCACGCCTTTCTAGGAGGCATAGCACTGATTACTCAGACTTCACATAATAAAATGTGTATGGCCGAATGAGCCAATGCTGACCTTCTAAAACAACCAATCTTATGGTGTGCGTAATGTGTCTAAATTCACCTACTATTTAATCAATTCAAGAAAATATTGTCGTTTATATGTGTTTAAACTTCGCTCTGTGTTTAAGACGTGTTTTAGCTTATTTTCTATGACACTGATGAAGTGATCGAACCCGACCACTTAGGTCGGATCGAGACATGAGCCTAAGAAATCAGATTATGATAAAAATAAACACTTCCTAGCTACCCAACAATAAATACCTAAACAAGACATGCATATTGTTTTAGTGTATGAAATGATGCTGTTATATTTAGCAGATAGTGTATCTCCATTCCCCATATAAATTTCATATATTTACACGGTATTTGAGAAAATATTCTTTATATATTAATTTATATATCTTTTATATGTGGCTAAAAAACAACAGTCCAACATGCACAAGAAAAAAAGGAAAAGCTTGTAGGGAGCATCAACAAATATTGTCGCACTGGGCGCCACGAGCACTGAAGACCGGCTTTGATCACAAAAACTCTGTCATCAACAACATGCTGCTTTTATCTCATAGAAGCACTTACGAACGACAGTTTACCAGATCCAAGCTTTCGCGACTTCAGCAGCGCTAATGGACCTTTATGTAAACAAAAACAAACCGTCGAGAATCCTTTTTCACGTTTGTTCGGTAAAAGAGATGGCAACACAGAAAAGCTTTTCTTGTCGTCACAGCAGCAAAACCAAGTTTCTGCAAATATGAGCAAACACTTAATGACTTCTGAATTGTCACCTTCGCTTTCGCATTTAGGGAAAAGGCATTCCCACCTTTGTAACAATACACATGTACATGTATTTCATAAAATAAATCTGCATATTCATATTTTCTAGATTCTTAATGATTTGTTGATAAAGAATATGAAAAATTAATACGTGTTACAATATGGTACGCGCTGTAATGGGAAACAGTCATATTCGAAGGTTTGAAATATTAACTGCTCATTAGAGCCTAAACGAGCAGTCGCAATCACGAATCTTATAAGCAAAAGTCAGTTTCTTGAAAAAGTTTAAAAACAGCTGGTACTTATATGAATTGATCACTCACCTCTTTCGTCCAACTTGTCCTCACGATTGAGCTTAACTCTAGTCACATAAACACAGGCGCCTGCTATGATGCAAACAATTATGACTGACGATATGACGACACTGAGAGAAATAACAAGAGCTGTTTGATGGGATACTTCTGCTGCATGAGTCATCGACGACGAACTAATCAAGTTTGACACTTCTGCGCCTGAAAAAAGACGAATACAAGGACATGAATCACATTTGTTTAACATCTGCACTTTGTGTCACCAGTCAGATCCCGTTATAACAAACTCCAAGCAACTACAAAAAAGTTTTCTGTAGTACTTAAATTCTATTATACTGAAACAACAGAATTCAGAAGCAAATTCAATTCAAATACTCTACTCCTTGTTTCAAACTTATGATTAACTTGGAAAAATATGCCTCTTTGCATATTATTGGATAACACAATATTGCCTCACGAATCTTGGAAACAAAGAACCTTTGGCTCTATCGTCATATACTACACATAATTTTTTTGAGGTTCGATCAGTTATCTTTTTTTAAAATCTAACGCTATTTTTTGAGATAGTGTTGAAGGAGCTGTATACAAATTTGTTTTGCAACATCGCCTTTGCTCCTCTTATGATCTATATACATTCGGATTTTTTAGCATCAACTGTTGCAGTTCTACACATTTGTGCTCCTTTTGGGGCAAAATAAACAAAATTGAAAACAAGTTCTTGCATACTTCAGCAGACATGACAAAGACGGCTCACTGAAGCGGGAGCATTTATAGCGTAACTTTGGAAAACGAAAAGTCCTTATTAGGATGGTCACTAAACTAAAAATGTATAACACCACCAAAGGACCTTATTCAGCGATGAGCAACACCCCAAACATAATCGTGAGCGTCTGAATGCACAGAGAGCTTGTCTGAGAAGAAGCAACCTATAATTAATTCAACAGTACTTCTGTAGTTGTGGGGATGAGCGACTTAAAGTGGCATACATTTCTGTCACTGTTTCATCTTCATGCCCACTCGTATATAACAGCTCTAAGTGACTGATAAAAAAGCCACTTCATTGCTTTATTATTTTTAATTGCTCATTCGGCATTACACATAGAACGTTCAGTACTTTGAAAATGGTTACCCTCTCATTTTTGAGGATAAAAGTCGATCACAATGGTAGTTATACTAAAGTATTCCGTTGCATTTATTTTTCGTTGGAAAGAATCCAGTTTAAATTACTTTTTACAGATGTTCGTTCGGATCCCTCAGTTCCTCAAACTTTGGTATTAGGAAAATTGTAATAACATGGCTCTATTTGAAATTTTAAGCTGAAGAAAGTTCCCGCTTTAGAGTACAGTTTGAAATAAACATATAAACACAGATGTGGTTTGGAAAGGCGAAGAGCTTTTTTCTCCTGTTAATTCGAAGTAAAAAAAACAAAACGAGAACTGATCTTCAGTGTTACATCATTTTCGAAAATATAGGGGCTTGGAATATATCCCCTAGTCGATAGCTGTCTTTGCCTATCGGAGAGCGCGAGAGAGAAATGGACGGCATTTATTTTTCCACCTCGTTTAGGAAACTTCCGTTTTGTGCCCTATTTTTTCATTTAAAGTGTTAAACACTTTGACTAATTTGGTACGGCTTCTTTCTCCGGCTCATAGTTTCCTTTTATACAATGCTGCACTAAGCATCAATATACGTATCAGCACTTTTTGTTTTTCTAAGTGTTAGCATTTACATTTCAGTCAACTTTCTGTTATGCAACATATTTTATAGGCACACACAATTTAATAAATTGCGGTATGGTTTTTGAGTTTATCCTGATACTTTCTTTTAATTTACATTATTTTGATGGTATTATTATATATATATATCGTCCCGCAGTTCTGCTAATTAATAGGAATAATTATAATAACAAAACGAAACACTGTTTCCTCATCTTAATAGAAATACATCGCCTTTTGTCGAAAATTCTACGCCAGGATAAACGTGCGAGATCAGACTAAAACTCGCAGGATCGGTAGGTCATATGAGGTGCAAATTATTACAAGCGTAGCACACATTGTATCAGCTACTCTCTCGTAGCTGTCCTGGAGGACGTATAAAAGCAGGACGCATAGGGCAAATCGACGTAGTCGATTAACAAGAATTTTGGCTGTAATGTAGTGATAGTAACTATATCCCGCCGCAGCAGGCGAGACCCGTACGTATATACAGCTGACGGACTTCGAGCAGGGAAAATGTGTTGGGCTGTAGGAAGTTTGACTTTCCTTCCACGACTTCGCCGCTCGTGTTGGACGAAAGGCGAGCACAATGATGCGAATATAGCATCAGTAGGAAGTTAAAGGTCTGACGCACCAACGTCAGGAGTGTGGAGCTCAGCGACGGCCGAACGTATCTCCACTGTATGTCATTGGCGGAAGGAACAGCACCGTTCTCAGGATTAGCATAACGGTGTGGCTGTCACGTCAAGAGGTTATCTACAAGCTCTTTCCGACGCCGTTTGCATCAGATAGGCTTCGTCGCTCAGTCCATTGCTTCGACTTCCCTGGACCTTAAATCACAGACGCCAGCAGCTTCAATGGGACCAAAACCGCAGACACTGGCGTGATGAATGGCAGCGCAGTGTTTTTCGACGAGTCGCGGTTCAGCCTAATGATCCATGATAGACGTATCATTGTACGGTCACACCCTGGTGAACGGCTGCTGAAGGCATGCACTACGCAGCGTCATACAGGCCCGACACCGGGCGGTTTGGTGTGGGGTGCTGTTGGGTTCCATTCACGTTCCCACATTCTACGTTTTGTAGAAACCATAACCATCCAGCGGTACATCGCGGAAGTTGTTGAGGCTAAAGTTTGCTCTCATATCTGCAAACGGTCCCCAATGCCATCCTTCAATACGACACATACGGCGCGGAATGGCTTACAGCTCCTGGATGTCCGACATGTGGCACATCCTCCTTAGCCAGCGCGTTCTCTTGATTTGTCGCCCATCGAACAAACGTGGGATGTGGTCGCTCGATGTCTTGTCAAGCTCCGCCGCCAGTTACCCAAGATGAACTCTAGGTACAAATAGAAACAGCATGGAATGACCTTCTGTAGCGCGAAATCCAGAATTTCCAGTCGATGCCACGCCATGTACGAGCCGTTATCGCCCTTCGTGTTGGGTACAGATCGTACTGAGTATTGTGTACTCCACATCTCTTTATTATAGGTCTGTACTTCTGAATATTTGGTGGCGCAGTGGTCTAAGGCGTTGGCCTCTGATCGTTCGTCCGTAAGGGGTCTGGGTTCGAATCCCGGTCAGACATGGATGTTGTGTTTGTCTTACGGCACTGGCTCTCTCCCTTCCCTGGAACCAGTGACCCTAAATTAGGGACGGGCGACTGCTTATAGCCCATTGAGTTGCTCACGGTGGTCGTTAAACCTCCAATCAAAAAAAAAAAAACTTCTGAATATTTACGTTTTGTATCAAAAGTAATGTACCCTAAAAATCTCGCTTTAATATCTTAGGTCTTTCTTGGTTTTGCGATCAAAAATAAACTGGTAGCTTTACTAATGACAGTGCTGCTTCAGATATGTAGTTTTACACATTTTTAAATCAAACATTTGGACTGCTTATATGAAAACGACCACTGGCATGGCGCAGTTGGCTAACGCGCAGTGTGGGAAGCGGACGTTTCTGACGGGTGTTCGAATCCCAGTCCTGCCGGTCATCTAGTTTGTGGTTTTCCCGCACTCTCCGTGGTTGGGGACGCGAATGCGTAGATGCTTCCCTGTAAAGTCTGCTCCGGCCGCACTTTGTCCCTGATCCTCTTATTGCGAAGTGAAAGGTAACTGGAATCCACCACTTTAATTCACCCAGGGTTGTCTAGCACGAAAGTTACCTTGTGGGTGATGACCCATGCTACCCCACCAACCTTCAGGTTGAGGAGAAAAGGGAGAAGGATATGAAAGTGGCAAAAAGAACAACCGAAGCAAGATTGTCTGACATTCACAGAGTAAACAGGCAGACAAGGTTTTTTTTTATTTTAGTATAAAAATTTGCCACGTAAGTGAAAATGCTATTGCAAAATACCTTTTAAGTCACCCCTGGCTCTAGGGGTGTAGCGCACTAGTTTACGACTTCTTACACTACGGGGTCCAATTTCGCATCCCACTGCAAAATATGGATGTTAGTATTCCCATTTCTGCGCTGTTTCCCTGCCATTGTTTCAAAATTAAGAATGCACGAATCTTCATTGATTTTTTAAGGTTAAATATGCATTTATTCAGCATTCGGAGAACAAGAGAATTGAATCATAAAATAAGTATGTACAGGGTTATAACGAAGTAAATTTCTCCGTCATTTTTATCCGCGCCAGGATTCGAACCCGGGTCCCCTCATTCCGGAATAAGTTGCTCTACCAATTGAGCTACGCGGACGTTTTATTCTGATTCCTATCTGCCTTTATGTCGTGTGCGTCCTTCTGGCAAGTACGTCACATCTCCTGGTACGTTACATCATCTCCCCCTTATTTATTTTTTTTTTTTTTCGAAGTGCTGGAGAAGGGATTTTCTTATTTTTCCTATCTCGCGGTGTGGAAAGAACATCACACCAATGCGAGATTTTGAACGGTCGGGTCATCCGGATAGTTCGGGCGCCATTATAACGAAGTGAATTTCTCCGTCATTTTTATCCGCGCCAGGATTCGAACCCGGGTCCCCTCATTCCGGAATAAGTTGCTCTACCAATTGAGCTACGCGGACGTTTTATTCTGATTCCTATCTGCCTTTATGTCGTGTGCGTCCTTCTGGCAAGTACGTCACATCTCCTGGTACGTTACATCATCTCCCCCTTATTTATTTTTTTTTTCGAAGTGCTGGAGAAGGGATTTTCTTATTTTTCCTATCTCGCGGTGTGGAAAGAACATCACACCAATGCGAGATTTTGAACCGTCGGGTCATCCGGATAGTTCGGGCGCCATTATAACGAAGTGAATTTCTCCGTCATTTTTATCCGCGCCAGGATTCGAACCCGGGTCCCCTCATTCCGGAATAAGTTGCTCTACCAATTGAGCTACGCGGACGTTTTATTCTGATTCCTATCTGCCTTTATGTCGTGTGCGTCCTTCTGGCAGGTACGTCACATCTCCTGGTACGTTACAGGGTGTCCACAATGTCTTGTTACCCCCGCCCTGTAATAAGAAATGTAAGTAAGCTATGTATCTGTTGTATGATGTATGTTGAGTTATGGTCTGTATTGTGTTTGTTTACAGATTAGGTACCGGAACCATGTGTGATACCAGCGAATACACCCTGGAACAGCGGATTGTTGTCAGTGTCTGGGTACACGAACGTTCACACACGGGGAAGACAATGCGTGACGTGCGTGCCGATTTCCAACAACGATTCGACAAAGAGGCCCCTCCAAAACAGACTCTTCTGCGGTGGGAACATAAACTCTTCGAAGCAGGCAACATCAAGGATAAACCACAAACGGGAAGACCATCAACCAGAGTGCAACAGTGCTAAGCGGTCGAGGAATCAGTTTTCAGGTCACCGACGAAGTCTCTCCGCAAACGATCAGCGGAGCTCGAAATACCACGATAGACACTGCATAAGCACATGAAGAATGACCTGAATTTGCACGCAAATCGCCCGATGTTCGTTCAGGAGTTATCAGACATCGATTTAAACCGCAGACGGGGATGTGTGTGCATTGATGCTTCAGACATTTGCCACAATCCCAAAACGTGGAAACGTCATTTTCAGTGATGAATGTGCGATATACAGCAGCTGTCGATCACGGAACGTTGTGTTCTGGTTCAAGGAAAACCCACATTATGTCGAAGAATTGGAACATCATCCTCCGCATGTCATGATATGAGCTGCAAGGAATAGTCGACATCTGTTTGAACCGTATTTCTTTGATGGTCCAGTGAATCAGACAACTTATCTGGACATGCTGCAAACCTGGTTTGTGCCACAACTTGGAAATCTTGGTATTATGAATGACGTATGGTTCCAACAGGATGGGGCACCCACCCATTACGCAATCGCTGTTCGGGAATACCTTGGTGAGTCTTTCGGGATCGTTGGATCGGCCGAGGTTCGGCAGTGCTGCCCGCTCCACTTGAATGGCCACCTCGAAGCCCAGATCTATCAACGTGTGATAATGCCCTTTGGGGTTTCATAAAGAAGGTTGTTACACAGCAGCGCTACCAAACCAGTGATGAACTTAAACAAGCAGTAAGATGTGCTTTCTCTCGTATCACCCCGCGCAACTGCTTCGGAAAATGTCCTACAGAACATGGCGTAAAATTATTCTGTCACGAGAATGACCGAGCCCAAACGGATCCACTGGATGTTTAAGGATGCCTAAACATATGCATCATACAACAGATACATAGCTCACTTACATTTCTTTTTACAGGAGGGGGGTTACAAGACATTTTGGACACCCTGTACAAATGAGCACCTAACAATTATCCAATGAATTAAAACTATATACACTTACTAAAGCGTAAGATAGAACAGAAGGATGACAGGCGAATAACGATGTGAATGTCAAATAACAACGTGATCATGCGCTAACTGTAAACGGAACTTTAGTCGAACTGTGAAGTGATGAACAAGCATTTCGCCTGCCTCTGTAAGAGTAAGTACAGTGGAGTATTCCGGATGCATCAGATGAAGGTAAATTACAATTTTTACAAGCGTAAAAATATACACACACACAGGTGGGAGAGGAGAAGCAGGATGAAGATCCTGTAGCAGAGTGTACTATGAGACAGCGCCTAGTTTCCTGGGCAAAGATGGTGTGCAATACGGAACATGAGATTAAACACAGGTTGTAAGACAGGACAATACCAATAGACATGTTCAATGTCTGCTGGGATCATGAAAGAAATACGGGATTACGCCATATAATACAAATTTTGAAGAATTATCTGACTTGCCATCCTTGTCACAATTGCGCCAAAAATCGGACTGTCATCTTCAAACAGAAAAAAAAAGTCTGCTGGGATATTACAGTAGGCGCATTGTTTGAGACAACAAGCGTCGTACGATTTGAGGAACAGGAGGGCGGCGATGTAGAAACAGCCAACGGACATTCTTCTCATGAGGTGCAGCAAGGAGAGTGTGTGCAGCAGACCAAACATCCACCAGGGAGGCAGACGGAGCAGTAGGAATAGGCATTGGTGGCTGGGGTGTGCAGGTGCGAAGAATAGCACTTAGACTTCTGTGAGCATGCTTCAGTCAGAAAAGATTTCATACGGGATTGCTCAAAAACGGGAAAAGTCGCGGTGCTTCTGCAACTTATAGATTCTTTCAGGAGAAGCTAATGATGGATATAAACAAATCATTGATAATTTTATCTACGTGTAGAGTGTCAGAGAGGAGACTGAATTATTAAGATGAGCAGATAGGCGAGAGAAGTCCTTCCACGTAGGGTTTTGATTCACAAAGTCCCGGACAGTAATAATACCTGCACGCATCCACTCAGGCGAGGCAAAGATGGTCGGTCAGAGGGATGAAGAGCTGATGAGTAAAAGAATGGTTCATTTAGTATCTCCGTTGTAGAGGAAAGGGGTGCTCTTCGTAACGGGAGAGACCGCGGGATCTCTTTGGTCTCCCAATATACTGCTGGGAGGTTTTGTCGTAACGCTGGGGAACCACCCATTCGAAGATGGACAGCGAACGTAAAAGGAAGAGTTTCCCATTAGGCGAGAACATTACGTATTGTGCATATATCTGGGTTGGGGCTAGTAAGCACATGAAAAAACCAGTGAAGCCGTGCGGCACGGTAAACGAGATTTACGTCAGGAAGACCAATTCCTCCCTGTGAAGGTGAGAGGGCCGTCCCGGTGGCACAGTGGTCTAAGCGATGGCTTATGACCATTCGTCCGGAAGGGGTTCGTATCCCGGTAAGGCATGGATGTTGTGTTCGGCTTACGGCACTGGCTGTCTCCTTTCCCTGGAATCAGTGACTCTAAATTAGGGACGGGTGACTGCTTTATAAGTCCATTGAGTTGCTCACGGTGGTCGTTAAACCTTCAATCAACAGAAAAAAAACAGAGAGACAGAGCGTCGAGGACCTGACCCAATGATGCTTTGACCATACTACACTGCCGGACAATTGCTAAGGACTGATGACAATAGCAACGATAGCAACCATAAAATGGAAGGCAGGAAAATGTGGAAATTAGCATAAGTGCGGGATACAGTAAGACGTGTTGTGCGTATGCAAATTTTGGATTGCCGAACTTGTTCATGACGTCATAGCGCTGATAAGAGATATAAAGGATTTGACCGTTGTTGTTCAAACGCAAAGTTGAAAGGGAAAGAATCAATTGACAAACTTGCAATTTTCAGTATGTCTTCCCGACATCACCTAGATGATTTTACGCCTGGCCGTATTATTGGCAAGATTGAAGAAGGGCGAAAAATAACAGATGTTGCCAGGGAGTTCGACGACAGCCACAGTGTTGTTTAAAGGCTTTGGAAATCATTTCAAACAAATGGAGAGTGTAGCAAACGTCACGGGGGAGGTCGTGTTCGCAGTACGACACCTGCAGAAGATCGGTACATAGTACTATCAACAAAAAGACACCGGCGCAGCACAGCTAGTGAGGTAGCAAATCAGTTTGTGGCTGCTACTGGCAAACGGATCTCCCAAAAAACTGTCGCCAGACGTTTGCATGAAGGAGGACTTATACGCCCGCCGTCCTGTTGTGTGCATCCCATTGCCCAGACGTCACCGTACCGCCCGTTTGCAATGGTGCCATCAACATCGCAATTTGACAGATAACGACTGGTCTGCTGTCCTCTTCTCAGATGAGAGTAGATACAGTCTATCGTCTGATTGTCGACGACAACTGATCTGGCGTGATAGTGGTACTGCATATTGTCCAGCAAATATACAGGGAAGGGACCGATATCCGACATGTAGTGTCATGGTATGGGCTGGCATCATGATCAATGGCCGTACGTCCCTCTATGTGCTTCCAACTGGGACTATGACTGGCCAACGATACATTACTGATGTTCTGCTACCTCATGTTCGCATGTTCCGTGGTGCTGTCGGTAATAGATTCATTTTCATGGACGACAACGCAACATGTCATCAAACAGTCGCTGTCCAGGAGTGTCTTGAGAGCGAGGATATTCAACGCCTCTTATGGCCAGCACGTTCTCCAGATCTGAATACCATTGAAAATGTGTGGGATGCTTTGGGGAGGAGGCTTGCTGGTCGCCAATGTCCTCCCATAAACCAGGACACCCTCATCCGTGCACTGACAGAGGAATGGGATAAATTAACCCAACAGCTGCTTGATAATGTTGTGCAAAGCATGACACGACGTGTGGAATCTTGCATCTCCCTCCATGGTGGCCATATCCCGTATTAACATCTTACGCCGGAACGCCTGCGGACGGTGATTGCATTTTTTTCACGTTTACGTATTCTGCACAAAATGGCCTGTTTGTCCCTTGAACACCTTCCGAAGCCTTCTGGATTTCACAGCACAATACATTGTCTTTCTTGTAATGTCCTGGCATTCTGACATTATTTTATTTCACTTGGCATCCAAGCACACTTACTTTTTTGTGCGCTATATAGCTGTTTATGATCCGTCCTTAGCAATAGTCCAGCAGTGTATTTACGTAAGGCATGCTTGAACTTGACGGAGTCGATAGCCAGGAACGGTGTCGATTTTTCAGTAATAGTGACACTTTGATAAGATGTATGTGTGAGCATTGTGGGCTCTTTGGTGGAAGGAGGATTGCGCTCTCCTCCAGAAACCCGCTGCTTTGAGAAGGGAGAGGACCAATTCGTCCGTAGATGCGCGTCGGGTCTTTTAACATCTAAAGATAAAAGAAACATTTCTGTGATAAAGTACCCTGTAGCTATTCGTTCAACAGAGTTATTAGCCACGTTGTCACATTTTTTGCTTCCATAATTCCTGTTGTCCTCGGCGGCAATTAAGAGGTACGCTCAAAACGTCGTGCCATTTCCATTTCTTCATTGCGAATGTTTTCTCTGGATATTTCGAAAAATGATACGAAATATGCTTTCACTCAGAGCAGAGTTTTGATAACCTTCCGGGCACACACCTAGAATTCATTACTTAATGCGCATGCAGAGATATTTTAACGGAGATGAGAGCAAAAATATTGCTCTGTTTTGCCAGAAATTAAAATTACATATGAATATGCAATCTTCACAGAAATAACAGATTTTCAAGCCAGTCATATTCCGATGCTGTTTTAATTCAGAAACAATAGAAAGTATGAGAATTAAAGCTGAGGGAGGGGGATCTTCATCACATTCTGTTTCAAAAGCGCAACACACAATTACTTAGATTACAACCATCACAATGCGTGTTTTATTGTTTACCTAAGTGAAGCCATTTTACTGGAATGGTTTTAATGTGATTTGTAATTCCGTTTCAGGCATATTCACGGAGAAGACAATGCATTGCGACCACACACCTCATAATGTCTTGGACTATTCTTGGCTTTCAGTATAGTAACAGTTCGACTGATTCTGGTAATGTTCTGAATTATTGGCACGTTCATGTCGAATAGCATCCTCCAGTTCACGCACATTGGATGGTAGTTTATCCAGAAGTCTGATGTCGCGTTCGACGTCATGCACAAATGCTCCATGGGATTAAGTTCTGCGAACTAAGATGGCCAAAGAAACAGAAAAAGACTGCATAATGTCCCTGAAACCACCCCTAGAAAATATGGACATTATGGGATGATGCATTTCCTTGCTGGAGGGCCACAATGCGAGGACAAATCTGGTTAGCAACGTTGTTTAAATACATTTTGTCATTCAAGGTAGGGTCCACTTGAATCAAGTGGGTTTAAAGTCTTTATTCATGGCCCACACCATCATTCTGAAATCATAGCAAACCATGGCTCACGCCATCATACTTACCTGCGCCATCCTTGAGAGCTGTGAATATGCAAAATATGGATATATACTCTCAAGTTCTCTTCAACAAATTATCACCCGTCCGTTGGCATGGCGTAGTTGAAACCGCGATTCGTGAGATTGTATCTCCCTTTTCCAATTATTTGGTGCTGACTTCCGAACTCAATGAAGACGTTTTGTCCTTTTGCTGAACAGAGCTCTGGTGGACGGACAGATGTTGTGATGTTGTAACGGAAACTGGACATAGTGCGCCGGGATGTCGTTTTCTATTGTCCGGGATTACATTACCAATGATGTTTGAATTTTTCGATTACATTACGAAAGGTAATGTAATCAAAAAATGCAAACGGCATTGTCAGTGATATATTACCTTTTAGTAACGATGTTTAAAAATAAATTTAATTCTATAAAGTTATTGGATCCACATATGATGAAAATACTTGATACATCCAAAGAGACTAATGCAGTTTTACTAATTTTTTCTTTGAATTCCTTTTGCACTAAGACTCACGTACTCATCTATACAAAATAAATCAGAAACTTCTAAAAAAGGTCTGTTTATTTTTCTTTATCGTAAAAGTCTTCTACGAGCAAGGAGCGTATGGCCTATCTAGATACCGTGTAGCACGCGATTTGTTACGTTCTTTTTTTGTTTGAAGGGTTAACGACCATCGTGAGCAACTCAGCTGGCTGTAAGCAGTCGCCCGTCCCTAATTTAGGGCCACTGGTTCCAGAGAAGCGAGAGAGCCAGTGCCGTAAGACAAACAGAATTCGAACCCGGACCTTTCTTGGACGAATGGTCAAAAGCCAGCCTCACTGAGATTCCAACCCGGACCTTTCTTGGGCGAGGCCTCTCTCTTTGAAAACAAAGTGGTGTTATTCAGTGAGCAAAAAGCTCAATTTTCGCTGCAGATGTACAACACTCACTATCATATTTTGCTGTTTCAACCATTATTTTTTATAGTCGTGTTACTATTGCTCTTAAACATTCCAAAAGTTCAACAATTTTGCTAATACTCGCACCACTCTTCCGAGCATCCACTGCCATCCCACGCTGAAAGACCGTTAAATCCCATCTTCCACTCTACTATTCAGAGCCAGGTAGGTTTCTACGAGCTTGAAGGAACGGAACTTCTGCAGCGTATCGCACTGACATCGCGCCACCTTCTGATCCTCATTTCTTTCGGGCAATGGCTCATTCTCTCCGAGGTAGGCACTTAATTTATTCCTACGTCGAACGCGGGTGTCAAGAGTTATTCACCTCTAAGTCGAAAGCATGTTACCATACAGAGATTAAACACATTGCAAAAAGATTGGTATAAGTTCTTGAATACAATGATTCATACTTTGAAATATGAGTTTTGATTGTTACAAATTTTTCAGTAAGTACATTTCCATATCGGAAGCGCAAGTTTTTTCCCCCGGTCACACCAGTGCCATTAGAATTAATACCAGGCACGCACTTAGCTGAACGGTAATGCAAAATTGTCAGCTTTTAAAGCAATCTAATTAACAAAATGAAATCGGTATTTATTTCATAGATACGGTATTTGTTTCATTCTCCTTTAAATGCATTACCTGAGGTTCTGGTGCTGAGGGTAGCTGACACACTTCTCTTTTCATTTCCGCTAGACGCTTCGACATATATGTGATAAAGGGTATCCGGATTAAGTTGACTCAGAAGATAATTCTTGGAATTCGATCCAGGAACTTTTTCATATACCATGGACCTCCGTCGGTTTGGTAGTGGACAGTATAATCTGCAAAAAAAAAGTATTTCCTATCACTTAACACATCAAGTTTAATTTTCATGTAAGACAGCCCCCCAAAATATTTTCATTTCGGTGTTTAACGACTCATATGCGCAGCTAAGGGTGTAAGAGGTTACCAGTCCCTAATATAGGGCCATTGGTTCCAGTAAAGGGACAAAACCAGCGCACACCCATTTCTGATCCGAGATTCCCAGGTGTAGTCAGAAATCCACGCTTCTGGCCACTTGCCTATCTTGACAGAAAAAAAAAGGATTTTAATGCTTTCAGTCCGATTTAACGATATTATACCTGATACCTGAAGGATAAAAAGCGCACAAACGGTAATACATTTAAATATATGCACTGTGACAACGCTACGCAAATTACCTAGGTGCAGCTCGTTTTGCCAGCTTCTAGCGAAAAGGCATCAGAACAGCGTCCGTTTTTCATAATGCAATTTGCTTAGTCTTTGCGTTTTGTAAAACTCGGGTGGAATCCCTCATAACAATTGCTTTTATAGAAATTCAAAACGTCAGATACAATCTTACAAATGATTTCCCAAAATTTTGCTGCTTCAGAAACATTGCTTGTGAATGGATTAACATGACTCGAATGCAGGAATTTAATCCTGAAAAGTAAACAACTAACGTAGTTTTCAGGATTAGAAATCATTTAACTAGAGCTGTTCTGATACGTGAAAATGTTTACATTTCCAACTGCCATCCTAAATTAATCGTGTGATTTGTATGCAGTTTGCGTTCTCAACTCGGAAAGTACTGCAGACGTTGCATTACTCAAAGATTCATCCAGGAAGAACAGCTGACCAATTTGTAGTTTGACGGTAGTGCAGATAGTTATCGATGCGCTTTACTAGCAGCAAACAAGCTTCCAAAAGTGATGTCTTTAATTTCTCTCACTTAAATTCATTCTCTGATGAGCGAATTTCGCAGTGGGTTCGAAAAGTAATGTCTGCAGATGCAAGGCAATAGATAAGGGCTAATTACCGTATATACCAGTACAAATCAGTCCAAAATGCAGTGGCCTTTGTTTTCCACTACCTGATCCCATCGTCTGGGCAGCTGTTGGATACCATCCCTGTAGAATTGTGGCAGCTTGGACGCAAAGAAGTGAGTAAGTGCGCGTTCGACATCGTCCCGGTTGGGGAACAACTGCCCGTCCAGGAAATGCTGTAACGACTAGAAAAGGTGGTAGTCGCCTGTGGTAATGTCCGGGTAATAGGCTGAATGTGACAGTAGCTCCAAGCCTAGGTCCCTGACCTTGTGACAGGTCATCTGTGCTGCGTGAGATCTCGCTCCATCCTGTTGTAGGAGGACACTCTTGTGGTTCAGCAGTGCTGTTCGTTTCGACGTGAGCGATGCATGAAGATCGTCGAGCTGACGGAACTACACATCGGCGGTGATAGTGGTGTTGCCTAGCAGCATCTCAAGAAACACGACCCCCGTATATTTCACCAAACAGACAGCAGGACCTTACCTTACGTAGGAGTAAGCAAGCTTTGGGAGGTCGGCATGGCTTCTGTTTTGAGTCCAAACACTGTTACCGGGCGCAGACATTGTCATACAGGACCCATTTCTGGTCACCTGTCATAATGTGGTCCAAAAATGGTTCAACTTGGTGACGCGCAAGCACTGAAACTCATGCTATTTGTCTTCTGCACAACTGTGAGTTGATGAGGTACCAAAAAACTCCCCGCTTCTGCACCTTCCCAAGTTGATGCAGGTGCATCATAATGCTCGTGTTGGTAGTCCCGAGAGTGCTCGGCGAACTCTCGCGTGGTCACACGGGGTCGGTCCTCAGCATGTCCATATCCACTGTTGTGGGTCATCCGGCTTTGGGACGATTTGACAAATACAAATTTCCTCTCGAAACCGTTCGGACCAACGATAACACTTACAATTTGATATGGTATTGGGGTACACACTGGTAATGCTTGTTACAACACTTGTGGGGATGCTGCCGCGGCGAAATTCATACAACATGCAATGGCGGATCTGCTCCTTGTTCACTTCCATGTTGGTTGGCTCTCACTCTTCGCCTTCTGACGGCTAACTGCTACTGACTTAAGCCACCTACCTGCTGATGTCATGCCAGTGTGCTGCGCATTCTCAGTGGCCATTGTGGGCCGAGGCTTCGACTTCGGGTACCTCGTCATCTGACATTACTTTCTTTCCAATCCAATATAAGGCAAATGCAACGTCATTACTATCTTAGCCAACGGTAAATACACTGGCGGAAAGTGAAAAAAAGAACACCAAGAACGAGACGTCTGATACCAACGAAATTTATACAGTATAATAACGGAATACAGAGGATAACGTGATCAAAACATTATGGCAAAATACAGCTGTATTTGCTGGTAAACTAAAAAATAACATTTCCATGTAACATGGTTAGTACGAGGTTGAACCGCCATGAACTGCGTCACACTGTGCAATTCTGGCATGGAGTCTGTTGTACAGATGTTGGATATAAGTTTGGGGTATTGAGTTCCAAGCATCCTCAACCTGGACGCGTAAATCGGGGATGGTCGTGGAGACCGGATAAGTCGTTGTCCCATAAAATTCCACACGTGCTCAATGGGAGACAAATCTGGTGAACGTGCAGGCCATTGAAGTTGTCTCACACCCTGAAGTGCATGTTGCGTTGCGTTGCACGTGCCGTGTGTGGGCGTGCGTTATCTTGCTGGAAAACACCACGATGGACCGACTTTACAAATGGCACGACAACGGGCTGAATGATGTTGATGTAGGAGGTGCTGCTTAACCTACCCGGTACAAACACTAGTTGTGTACGGGAGTGATAGCTGATCGCTCCCACACGAGGAAACCAGGTGTAGGCCATGTGTGTCGCTGGCGGATGCAAGAAGGGTGGAGACGCTCCCCTGTGCGTCTGCGAACACACATACGGCCATCGGAGGCTCTCAAGCAGAATCTGCTTTTATCTCTGAACGCGACAGATCGCCATTGCGTTCTCCAGTGCAGACGTTGGCGACACCACTGCAGCCGTTCCTGACTGGGCTAGAGTCAGAGGTACACATGCCAGAGGCACACGTGCACGTAGTCCTGCATCCAATTGACGGTTGCGGATTGTTCGCACAGTCACCTCAGGTGCAACGGCAGCTCGGATTTGCGTCGCAGTGGATGTTCTGCTTGACAACGCCGCTCTTCTTATGCGTCGATCGGTCCTCTCATCAGTCCGTCTGTGACTCCCGGTTCCACGTCTTCTTGTGTGGGAATGTTCCTCGGACCATCTACGCCACCATCGTACCACCACCGATACTTCCCGTCCAATTCACTCCGCGATACGACCACCCGGCCTCGCGGAGTCCGACTAGGCAACCTCGCTCAAAGTTCGATAACTGCTGAAATCGTACACGTCTTCCATGTCCAGGCATTGCAGCTTCTTCAGGGTCTTCGCACGTGTCCGTGCGCCGACGACTGATTACATTCACTTCGCCGCACTCCTAAAATACCACCGTCGATAATTTGCATATTATGCCGTGCTGTAGCGTAAGCGCTCACCGGTTGGTCCCCAAATTAGCATCACACCTACGTAAACTCGACCCCATTAACATATGTAAATTTCATGATTGTCCGCCAATTCCTTCTTGGTGTTCTTGTTTCACTTTCCGCCAGTGTATATACAACACCTCATTAAGAGCACCTTTCTTTACAGACTACTGCGGTTTAGTACGCCGTTATATTAAACCAGATTTATTCTGATCTCATAATATTGCCCATACAAGATACATTATTTTTAAGTTAGATGAGTCGTTGAAGTGGTTATTGAATTAACTAGTGTCTTTCGCTAACTCGCTGAACATATAACCCACTAGAAAGTTAACTAGAAATAAACGACTAGGGTGGAAAGAGTTAGCACTTACGTAAACTGGAAACTCTTCTTTATTTTCCACGAAGTTGTATCGCACTAGAAGTTTGTCACCAATACACTTTAGTCTACAATTATCAGGTCGTAATTTATTGGATGACACTTAATCTCTTGTAACTATGTGGCTGATATTTCCATGTTTATATAACAGATTTTTTCATCCTGGTCATTTATAATTATTCTGCACCCTGTAACACACGCGAAGGTGTAACCACCTGTTAACATTAACACGATTTTGAAAATGTAGGATGAGACGTACGCAACTGCATCACTGATCAGGGCGAGAACGTTATTTAAGTTGCCATAAAATTTTACCGTTGTGTTTTGTATTGCTTTGTTAGCCATACCAAAGTAATTCCTGCTATTTGAAAGAATTCGTGCAGCAGTTAGATGAGTGTAAGAAGAAATTAATTTTTATCCTCAATACAGCACTTTAGCAGCCGTGTGTTATTGTTACGAAAATGATGTGAATATCACTCTACTGAGCAATTAGCTTACAGTAAGCTACTTTTTTTTCTGGATTGTCTGTAAAAGAATTCACAATTATGCAATTATTCCCGCAGATCTTTGTTTGCGGTCATCTTATACTCATATAAAAAAATATTTCGATAATTTTCGAAGTGCCTAAGTAGTTTTCGAAACTTACGGGTATTTATGGCAAACTAGGCTGCGAGAAGTTGATTGCGCACTTCTAAGTTTTCTTTGATGCGAAGATATTTATTACCTAGCTATCGTATACTTTTGAGAACAATCATGTCCTCGCTTTAGATCTGAAGGACATTTGTCGTTGATTGCTCAGTGGCTTTCATCTATTTTTCTGATAATTTACCGCATGTCACCTGACCTGTGATTTTCGGTCAAAGAAATCACAGGTGAGGTGCCTTCTTGACCAAGGTGTAAAAATACCACGTTTAGATAAATAATTAGGTGATTTGGTTGAACACGGGAGAAATATAACCTGGGTGATACGCTATGCGCTGTTTTGCACCTACGCTTGTACAGGCGAGAAACATGGAATCGTGATTACATTGATTCTGCATCGAACTGTTAAAGTAATTGGCAGCAGTGCTCTCCCATCGGGATAATTAAGCGAACACGGGTTGGGCAAATTCACCGCATTGACCGGTTGCTCAACGTCCAGACTGTATTTGGGTGTTCTGGTGGACCACGTTCAACCTTGAATGATGAATATTTACTTCGACGCAGCAGGATGATATCAGAACGCGGAAACACATCCCGTCCAATGTTTATCATAAATACGATAATTTTCTAATACTTTCCACCTCCTCCTTTCCCCCACATTCCCAAACTTCAGGCCTGCGACGAATGACTGGTACATGCTGGAACACGCTGCGCGCGTATTTTACAATCACGGGATTTTAGAAACTATGATATGAAATACACTGAAAGGACAGAAATCATGGGGTATTCACCTAGTGTAATGGGTAGCCCCGAACGTCGCAGTCACAGATAAGCTCTGTCACACCGCGAGATATTGAGTGCACTAGATTACGAAATTGCTCCACTGGTATCTCCATGCTTCCTGCACCTCTGTCCAAACTTCCGTCGCATTCGAGGCTGGTGGATACAAATCTCGAAGGATCGTTTCACAGAATCCCAAAGCCGCCCCGGTGGCGCAGTGGTCTAAGGCGCTGGCCTCTGATCATTCGTCCGTAAGGATTCCGGGTTCGAATCCCGGTCAGGCATGGATGTTGTGTTTGTCTTACGGCACTGGCTCTCTCCCTTCCCTGGTACCAGTGACTCTAAATTAGGGACTGGCGACTGTTTATAGCCCATTGAGTTGCTCACGGTGGTCGTTAAACCACCAATCAAAAAAAAAAAAAAAAAAAAAAAAAAAAAAAAACAGAATCCCAAACAATGCACGCAGGGTTCATGCCCGGAAAACGGGAAGGCCATTTCAGAGCGGGAATATCTACTGAATGCCTTTCTAACCAATCATGTTCTAATCACCACAGGTCTCTGGGGAGGCGCATTGTCATTTTGGAAGAGTGCATTGTTCTATGGGTGCATGATGGCTATGAACTGATACAGATGGTCTTGTAAGGACGGACACGTACCGTGAACCGTTCAGAAATGCATCTAGATGTGCCACAGGTTCCAACTTGTGGAAGTTGAACCCGCCCCAGACCATGACTGAGCCTGAACAGTTCATTGTTGATATGCAGAGTCCGTGGCTTTATTCTGTTTCCGCCAGATCCGCACCCTCCCTTTTTTTACGAAATAACTGGAAACGGGACTCATCGGAGCAAGATACCTGTCTCGAATCATACAAGGTCCAGTAGCAATGTTCTTTTGCCCAGTTGAGACGTACAGTCAGGGGATGTGGTATTAAGAATGGAACTATGGTGGCTCGGCTGCTCTCATAACGTTCTATGGTAAATGATTGCCTAATAGTCGTGGTGGAGACTGTTCTGGAAGCTTCCTTGTTGAAGTGGGCGGTGATTTGTGCCACTGTCTCTCTCCAGTTGGTTGCAACTATGCGAGGTGTACGTTGACGAACAAGTTCATAAAGCACATTTCTCTGGCCACGACGTTTTCTACGATACAATGTTACTCCTGGAATGGCGTTTTCCTGACACTCTTTTTTTGTTATCGTTGAACAGGAATACTGCAGTTCGTGTACCACCTCCGCGATAGAGTGACCATGCGTCAGACACCCACTATCATCCCCTCTTTCAAACTGTTAACTCACGACTTTCATCCATACTAACATCGAATTACCGTCTACGTGAATGCAGTGATATCCTCCTACCTATATACCTATCAAACGGTGCGTTTGTCCTCTACTGAGAGGGGTGACAGCGTTGCTCAAGAACCATGTGTACCATGATTTTTGTTCTCTCAGTATAAAGTATGTTTTGAATTCAACAGCATCTGCTTTGACGCCCTCTAGCAGCAAAGTTATGCGTTGGAAAAGCCAAAAGTCAAGGATCATAGTTTTCACAGAGCAGGTTTCCCAAAGCTAAAATAATTTCTCAAATTGGACTTGCAGATGCGGAGATACGATGTCCACAAACGGACGGACTGATGGATATATAGGAATAAAAAAAGCACTCAGTTTCCCTCACAAGACGTTCTAAAGGTTTAGGTGAATGAAGTAAGCTTAGAAATTAGGAGTCATAATCTCACGAGAAAGCCTTGACAGTCAATATTTAATGAAACAAAAATAACTTACTTATGGCGCTTCCAGATAAAGCTTCATTTCCAGACCAGGAGAGGAAGATACTTGTAGATGTCGTAGATTCAGTCCATAAGACAGGGGTTGCTAATTTCACTAAAGAAAAATGTATATTTTTAAAGAAAATAAGGAAGCCTTTTTATATTTCTCCATTATAGAAATTTATATATTGAAGATATTACATATATAGATTGCCGCACTTTGTAAATAAATACATTTTCTCATTTAAAACATATTCACGCAACTTCCAGATCACGAGGAGAATTGAAAGAATATTTTTTGTTCGAGTTTTCATTCTTGCTCTTAATTTGTTAGCTGGCTTGCTTGATATGTTAAATTATATTAATACACCGCTTCCCGCAGAAGTGTTACCAAATGTTTTCGGATGTGGAAACCTAATACCGAGTGGAGGTTATAGGTAATCGTGTCACCTATTGGCAAAATACCATTAATAAAAATTATTATAAAATCATAGGAAAAGTGACAACAAAAGAGATGATGTAGAGAAACTAACGTATTGTTTTCATTTATAAATGATTTTATTTAAAGATGTCAAAGTTTCTTTGTAGAAACTACTTATTACCAGTGTGTTGCCGAAAAAGTCCATGTCTACTAAGTCTTAGATGGCAGTCTTAGATGGCAGTCCAGGTGGCAGAGTGGACTGAGAAGCTCGCTACTGAGCATTCTTTCCAGATGAGCCCGGGTTCGAGTCTAGATGAGACATCGGTGGTGTGTTTGTCTTACAGCATTGGCACTCTTTCTACCACAGAACCAATGGCCCTCGATAAAGAATGGGCGACTGCTTATAGACGTAAGAGTTGTTCATGATGGTCGTTTACCACACCAAAAATAAAAATGCACCAGAAGTTTATAGATCTATACCGATGAGCTATTACATTATGACCACTTCCAGCCTAGAAAGATGAGCGCACCTGGAGACCGAACGGTGGCGCAGATGAAGTTCACAGAGCAGTATGTATACAATCCGAGGACCGGCTTTCGGTTAGTAGAGTGCTCGGAGTCATAATGGGAAAAGCTGCAGATTTATCGGACTTTGATAAAGGACAAATTATAATGGCGCGGCGCCTCAGAACTACGATCTCGGAAACGGCGCGGCTTGTGGGTTGTTTACGTGCCGCTGTAGTGAGTACGTATCGAAAGTGGTGCGCAGACGGCCAAACAACGAAGCGTCGTCCAGCCGCGCGTCGTCCGCAGCTCATTGATGCCAGAGGGAAGCAGAGACTGTCCCGCATTGTTTACAGCGAACGTAGGGCCACAGTGCGACAAATCACTCGAAGCTACAACAGTGGTGATCAGAGCAATGTGTCGCAGCACACAGTTCATCGCAACCTTCTGCGCATGGATCTGCGTAGCCGAAGACCCAGCCTGGTATCTTTGACGATTCTGGCAGTGTGGTTCACTGCATGCCATCGCCAACAATGCATAAAATGGGCTTAAGATCATTGAGATTGGACCGTGGGTGATTGGAAGAATGTGGCCTGATCTTGCGAATCAAGATTCCTGGTGCATCACATAGACGGCTGAGCGCGGATACGCCAATTACCAACGGAAGCTGTGTCATCTGGATGCCCTGTTGGGCAGAAACAGGCCGGTTGCGGTGGGCGGTGTTTTCTTGGTACACTTTGTGCCCCATTATCTCAATAGCACAATCCCAGACAGCTGTCGGGTATCTGAACATCGTTGCGGACCAAGCTCGCCCATTCATGGTAACTGTGTTCCTTGCTTGTGATGGCCATTACAATCGGGATAGTGCGCCATGCCAGAATCGTCAAAGAGTGGTTCGAGGAATATGCTGGTGACTTTCTGTTAATGCCCTGGCCTTGAAATACACCTGACATGAACCCAAACGAACATTTATGGTTCGACTTGGAAAAGCGGGTGCGCGCTAAACCACCACCATCCCGAAATGTACGGGAACTGGAGGACTTCCTGTTGACATTATGGTACCAGATACCCCAGGATACCTATCATCTCTTCATCGAATCGAATGGACGCCTCGCCGAGTGGCTGCTGTTTTGCGGGCTAAAGGGGGTCCTACAGCTTATTAGGTAGGTAGTCATAATTTAATGGCTCATCAGTGTATATTCGAGAATGGGGTTTCCCTAGTAAAAGCAAGAAAGATGGTACAGAATTATCCAGTGTAATGAGCGCGTCTTCTTTTTTAATACTTTCCGACACGAAAAAAGTTTAGGCGCAAAATGCTCTTCATGGTCAAGTATATCAGACCAAGGAAGGGCATTTTCGAACTAATTTCTTCAGAAGAATGTACTCTTTCAGATAAAAATGCACATCGACCTTCTAGCTGAAGAACTATGCATTACGGAAACGCAGGAAACATATTCTACATACAAACAACTATGAAATGAAGAAATAAATTTTCAATTACGACTCTCAAAGCAGAGGTAGCAAGAAAATGTTTATACATGCCCCCTAACAGGGGTATTGTGTATTACGTAAAATGGATAATGTTCGAAATCTTTACCGTATCGAATGGCATACGGCGAAAAAATATTTTTTTTTTCAATCTGATTTTTAAAACTGGAGGTACAGTGGTAAGCAGAAATACGTAGTTACTTCCCTAGTGGCAGATGAATTCGAAATTTTGCACAAAACGACCACAGTGAACACTATAAGACGGAAAAAGAATATTTCAAATCGGCCCTTTAGAAGACATACCAAGAAAAATATAATATATATTTACTCCTGTTAGCGGGAAAACTACATTATTTTGAGCACAAACTATTCATGAAATGTCTTTTATGGTGAACAATATCTTTACCGAAAAAAGAATATTTTACTAGGGATTTAGAGATGTTAGATACGCGTGCAAATGTGTTGTAAACAGAAATGTGCACTTACACCCAGCTGTAGCGAAATTGTGAGTCAGAAAAAAATTAATTACCTGTACCAATATTCCTCATAAACTCTATCGGACGCATAAAGGATTTGTTAAATCAAACATTTGTCGCCCGGGTAACACAGTGGTCTAAGCGCTGGATTCTGAGCATTCGTGCGAATGCGTTCGGGTTCGAATCCCTGTGAGATGTGGATGTTGTGTTTGTCTTACGGCAGTGGCTCCCTCCCTTCTCTGAAACCAGGGGCCCTAAGTTAGGTACGCGTGGCTGTTCAGCCCATCGGGCAGCTCGCGGTGGTCGAAAACCGCCTCGCCCCAAAACAAACATCGAACGTTTAGAAGCGGCTTAACTGATAAAATACGAGATAGTTTATGCCCCATAGAGAGAAAACGTGCTTTTGTTTTCTACTGAAAACAAAAGCACGTTTTCCATGGCAAGTAGCACGTGACTAAAATAGTATTTTTGGAATCTCATTTTTACAAGCGTAGATATGGCTGCCAATACATTGCAAAGAGAAAAATGTTCTTGAATCCCCTAGTGGCCAAATTGTACGTTAAAAATTTTTAGAAATTATATGCAGTGTATTTCCCTACGAACGCAATCCGACGGGGAAAAAAAGAATTTTTAATATCGTTTTTAGAAGCACAGATGGCTAAAAAATGCAATATAAGTTTACTCCCTCGGGTGGTAAAAGTGTATTATTTTTAGAAAAAATTGCACGCAAATGGTCTTAATAAAAGATAACTAAGGAAAAAAAGAACTTTTTCAATCAATGTTTTAGTTCAAATTGTATAGAATAAAATATGATTTGAATTCAAGTGCATCTGCATTTACTCCCATTAGCGAAAAAGTTGTGCCTTGGAAAAAAAGATCAAAGGTAAAGTTTCGTCATTCTAACATTTCATTCAGGCTTTCCAATGCTGAAAATAGTTCCCAAATCTAAGTAAGTGCAGAGATCTGGTGTTCATAGGCGGACGGAAACAGTGAAAACATAATCACGTCCTTTTATTTTACGTGCTGAAAAAAATATTAACGCTTTATATGATAAACACATAGATCTCGCGTCAGTTTCACAGACGAAATGACTTTCATTCTGAAGGCCACAACTTGACTTTAAGAGGGTATTTTTCTCTGAAAACACATTTTATGGGGTAAGGTCAGGTGATGGGATGTAAGGTCAGGTGATGCGTAACATCACAGCCTCTCCTTGACAAATGTCAACCCCGCCTTCTCGTGGTGCATCCTGTTCCCACTAAAGGGGCTCTGACGACCGCAAATAGCGGTATAACTATACCATCGGGATCAGAGGAAATGCTATCCCACACTCACCAACCCGCTTGGCCAGCGTGGTGAGTTATGGCCAAACACCTCCAAAATGACTCTACAACTTAAATCTTGGCCCTCAGTCTCCGGCAGCTGGAATGTACGTGGCCAAGGCAGCGGCCAGTGCGACATGAAGGCAGAGGGTGCTAAGAATCCCCGGAGGACCGGACTAGGCTGCCATCTGATGCTGACCTTGGCTACCTACAACGGACGCTCCCTATCTTCTGATTCAAGGCTTCTTGAATTGGAAGAGGAACTACAAAGGATCAAGTGGGACATCGTGGGGCTAAGTGAGGTAAGGAGAAAAGGAGAAGATCTCATCAAACTGAAAAGTGGACATCTCTTCTATTATCGTGGGACAGATACTGGCAGAACTAGTGGTGTTGGATTTATAATAAACAAGAAACTGAAGGATAAAGTGGTAGAAGTTGAAAGTTCCTCTGACAGAGCTGCACGACTCGTTATCCAACTATCGAGAAGATACCAGGCTCAGATTATTCAAACTTATGCACCCACCACAAGTCATCCTGAAGAAGAAATTGAAGAATTTTATGAGGAAATTCGTCATCTAAATAATAAAGGTAAGCAGCACTTGAAGATAATTATGGGAGATTTCAATGCAAAAATAGAGCACCGGCAACAGAATGAAACTTCAGTAGGTAAATTCGGTCACGGCAACAGAAACCAGCGTGGAAATACTCTCGTTGAGTTTGCAGAGGCAGAAGGATTTTTCATCTTGAATTCCTTTTTCAAGAAAAAGCCACACAGGAAATGGACATGGAGACATCCAATTGGGACGACAAGTGAAATTGATTTTATTATGTGTAACAAAAAAATCGTCATCGAAGACTGCAGTGTGCTAAACAAGTTCAACACAGGTAGTGACCATAGATTGGTGAGATGTAAGATGCACCTCAACACTAAACTGGAACGTGGCAAGCTCATAAGACAAACAAAATGTATTGACATAACCAACCTTAAAAAACACCATAATACTTTCAAGTTGGAACTGAAGAACAGATTCTCTGCTTTAGAAAACCTAACATCGGAAGAAGTGGATATTTCGGAAGTTAACAGAAAAGTAACCAAAGCTCTTATGGAAACAGCAACAAAATTAGCTGGGTCTAAGAACAAGTTGCATGTAAACAAATTATCAGGAAAAACCAAAATGTTGATGCAAAAAAGAAGAGAGATGAGGACAACTAAAGAAGATGTGACTTCCAAAGTGGAATATATAGAGCTATGCAAGACAACACGGAAAAGTATCACTGAAGACGTAAGGAAATTCAACTGTGAGCTAGTGAGGAAAGCAATTGAAAACAACCAAAGCCTAAAGATAGCAAAGGGACATCTCAGTAAGGGAAGAAAACAGATTATGGCTCTGAGAAAAGAAGATGGTTCTATAACAAGAAATAGAGGCGAAATTTTGACAAGAGTGAAAGATTTCTACTCCAAATTATATGAAAGGGATGATACATGTACTCCAGACATCATGAAAGGTACCAGAGTTCTTCCAGTCCTCCCAGCAGAAGTTGCACATGCAATCAAGAACATGAAGCGGGGGAAAGCTCCAGGAGAAGATGGAATTACTATAGACATCATACAAGAAGCAAGTGGAGAAATTGAAACAGTACTCGCCCAAATTTTCACTCGATGCCTTAATGAAGGGAAGATTCCTGAGGATTGGAACAATGCTACAATGATCCTGCTACATAAAAAAGGTGACATTGAGGATCTCAGGAACTACAGACCTATCAGCCTCCTATCAGTGGTTTATAAAATCTTCCCTAAAGTTCTTTCACACCGCTTGAAGGTAACACTGGACATGGCTCAACCGAGAGAACAAGCTGGATTCAGGAGTGGCTACAGCACAATAGATCATATCCACGTACTGAGAGAACTAATTGAAAGAGCGAGGGAATATGAACTTCCATTGTGCATGGCTTTTATCGATTATGAAAAAGCCTTTGATTCGGTGAAACCATCAGCAGTTACCACGGCTCTGAAATCCTGCGGTATTGAAGATGCATACATTAATATTATTAATAACATCTATGAAAATGCAAGTGCAAAGATTCGGCTGTTTGAAAAATACAACACACATAAAAATTGGAAAGGGAGTGAGACAAGGTGACACCGTATCTCCGAAGCTCTTTAATGCCACATTGGAAAAATGTCTTTCAATCACTGAACTGGGAAAACAAAGGGATAAAGATTAATGGAGATTATCTAACCCACCTTCGTTTTGCTGATGACGTAGTCATTTTTGCAACTACCCCATCAGAGCTGCAGAGTATGATCCAGGAACTTGCTGACAAGAGTAAAGAAGTGGGATTAAAAATGAACTTTCAGAAGACAAAAGTGATGTTCAATGCTTTTACAAGAAATGAAGATTTATCGATTGATGGAGAAAAACTGGAGATAACAGATACGTATGTTTATCTTGGACAGCAGATATCAAGTGAGGGTCACATTGATGAAGAAATTAATCGGCGTACAAAACTTGCCTGGAGAGCTTTTGGAAGAAACAGCATAATTTTCAAGAGCAATATGCCATTATGTCTTAAAAGAAAAGTGTTTGATCAATGCATCCTTCCAGTGCTTACGTATGGTGCAGAGACGTGGACCTTAACTAAAAGAGACATACAAAGGCTGCAGACAACTCAAAGTAGCATGGAGAGGTGCATGCTTGGTATAACCAGGAGAGATAAGAAGAGGAACTCGTGGATCCGAAAAAATGACGAGAGTGGAAGACATCATGATCAGAGTTAAATCCCTGAAATGGCAATGGGCTGGACATACTGCCAGAAGGACAGACCATAGATGGACAGCCGAAATTTTAGATTGGATTCCAAGGGACAGGAAAAGACCCAGAAAAAGACCACATGGGAGATGGGTGGATGAAATTCGTAAATATGCGGGAGTGACATGGAGGAGACTGGCACAAGACAGACCGTTGTGGAGGAAACTTGGGGAGACCTTCGTCCAGCAGTGGATTGATAATGGTTGACAATGATGATGATGATGATGGGGTAAAACAAATGATTGCCACTCCGTAGCTATTGAGCACAAGCATACATTTGGGAAGGGGGAGTTAACGAACCCCACGAGCATCCACTACTATAAGTATCAATTATTTCGTAATTTAGGGTCACTGATTACAGGAAGGGGACAGAGAAACACGCCGCAACCCACACCTTATGTTTCTCGAACCTAGGCTTGCCCCAGACGATCGGCCAAATGCTCGTCGCTGTGACCATTTGGCCACCACGGTGATACAACGGCATGTATTCCTGGAATATTCTCGTAGAGAAAGATTGTGATATGATGCGATGCAACAGAAAAGTGATGAGATTGCATGCTTCAGCTGAAGTAGAAATTTTGGGTAAGTTCAGAAGCTCTCACCATTTAGGGTCGCCTGGCAAGGGAGGTTTGTATTAGGCTTCTAAAGCATTGAGCAGGTGCAATATAAGTTTAAAATATAACAATGAAAAATACACTGAAGAGCAATTGAATTAGAGATACCTGTCTAGTAACATGTAGCACCACCTTTCGCCCTGATGACGGCGGCGATTCGTCTCGACATGGACTCAACAAGACACCGGAAGCGTTGGGAAGCCATACGGATCCACGGCCCCTGAACAAGCTCCCACAGTTCACGAAGATTTCATGAAGGGGGTTCATCTCACTCGATGGCATCCCAGATGTGCTCGATGGGATTGAGGTCAGTTGACCTAGCTGGCCAAGGAAGCGGGGTCACGTCGGTGGAGTGTTCATCCAACCATTCGAATACAATTCGGGAGTGATGGCACGGTGCATTGTCTTGTTGCAAGATGAGGTCCCCAGTGGGATGCTGAAGACGCACAAACGGGAGCAAATGGTCGTCCAGGATATCCCGGTAACGTTGACCTGTAAGGGACGATGTCACACGTAGCAGAGGTTCCATTTCAGTCCACGTAAAGAGTCCCCAGACAAGAATGCCACCACCACCACCTTGAAGAGTGCCCTGCTGGCAAGAAGGATTCATCGCTTCATGTGGCTTGCGTCGTACTCTTATCCTGCCATCCGTATGTACCAACGTGAATCTCGACTAATCAGTTCAGGCAACATTTTCCCACATGTCTAGGGTCCAGTGGCGATGTTCCCACGCTCATGCTAATCTTTGTACCCTGTGATGTGCGGTCAGCAGCGGTACTCTCGTGGGACGATGGCTTCTGTACCCCATAGCGAGGAGATGGTTCTGGATGATGTGGTTGCTTACACGTTTTTGTGCACCAGCGTTAAACCGCCGAGTGATTTCTTGCACTACGGCCCGTCTATCCGATGTTACAATGCAAGCTAGCCGACAATGACCCCGCTCATCCACGGCAGTTGGCCCTTGAATGGATGGTTTTACCGGATTCAATGTACTCACGGTGCACCCGTGACACAGTGGCTCGTGAAAATCCCAGTGCCTGCACGACTTCCGAGATGGAGTGACCCATTCGTCGGTCCCCGACAATTTGCCCACGATCAAATGCACTTGGTCTTATCCATAGTGTGTCCGGCTCTTACTGATTCCCGTCGCATCACTCTTTATATTGTCGGATCGCTGCATACATCATGTCGTTTTCGTTTACAGGGCCACCCACAGCACCACATTTGCACAACGCCAGCTGTCTCTAATTCAATTGCTCTCAGTGTATATCAGCTATGGAAATAACAACTCACTTAGGGTGTAGCATTTGAGGCGTTAACAAAGCCCTAATTTCGCACATTTGGCTCCAGAACTAGCGCCGTAGCAAAACCACGCCACCCCCAGCCCAACTTAGACGATTAATCAGAAGCAACACAAATCAATTTTGGCAAATCGTTTGCTGGAAATTGGGAGTTACCAAAGACTATTTCTCTTCTATGAGACTTATCATTGTCCATGTGCTGTTGGTAAATAAAATCTTCAGTTCTGCTGAAGAAGATTTAGAAAAATGTCCATCCTCCCGAAGTATTAGGTAGTCGAGGACGAAATGTTAGAATTGATGGAAACTTAAACACCCGAAGTACGGTGCAAAATAAATTTTATTAAAAACGTAATCACCGCCTGCAGCAACACGCTTTTTTCCAACGTGATACAAGCTTCGGGATACGACAAACTCATGAAATGCAGTTTCAACTAATGTTTGATTGGGAAATTATTTACCCTGTGGAAAGTTGTTTAGGTGCTTAAATTAGCGATAATCCGTGGACAGATCAGATGGATAAAACGGATAAGGTAAGGTTTCGTATTGCAACTGGGGCAGCTCCTGAATCGTCAGGCGTGCAATGCGGGGCCTCGCATTGTCACGGAGAAGTTATGGGTCCATGGTGACTGTCTAATGCAAGCAGTTTTTTTGGACAGTTTTCCATGCATTATGTCAAGTTCTTTACAATACTTGTCCACCATGATGTTTTAACCCGATTGTTAGGAGTGGATTACTCCAGCTGCGGACCACCAAACACTAACCATCGTCTTCCTGGAATAGAGTACCGGCTTTAGGATGTGTTTCTGGGCTTCATCGGAGTCTAGCCATTGTACTGTATGTCAACGATTGTTATACGGCTTCAATTACTCATCACACATGACGAGACTCTTCAAAATGTCTTTCGTTTGGTTGCGCATAAACAGAGAATAGCAAACATCAAATCGTCGTGTTTTGAGCTGTTCCGTCGACTCATATGGGATGCATTTATAATTTGTGACGTGCCTGCCCCGCAGGACGCACATGAGATAAAGGCAGGCGGATAGCAGAGAGACCACATGCCAGTGTAGTATAGTGGATAGCACTCGGAGCTCCGGAGCCGAGAGTTGGAGTGGATAGCACTCGGAGCTCCGGAGCCGAGAGTTGGAGTGGATAGCACTCGGAGCTCCGGAGCCGAGAGTCGTCCCTGACATAAAAATGGAGAAATTTACTTCGTCATATTGGCGCCCGAACTTCAAGCATGGTCTGGCTGTTAGGTTTTTCGCAATGGTGTGATGTTTTTTGCACACAGCGAGACAGTAAAAATGAGAATTCCTTCGTCAGTGCTTCGAAAAAAATAAATCGTTGTGATGTTACGTTCCACACACCAAATCGTCTGGGATTTCTCAAATGCACGTTCTTCATCGGATGACTGCTTACAGCGACACATAGTCCCCACTGAACCATAGGCCATGCCCCGGCCGACCCGTGGGCCATCCTCTTTCTGGGATATGGAAGATATGACGTGCCTGTCCCGCAGGACGTACATGAGATAAAGGCAGATAGCAGTGAGAGCACATACCAGTGTAATATAGTGGATAACAATCTGAGGTCCTGAGCCGAGAGTTGTGGATTCGAATCCCGTCGCTGGCATAAAAATGGAGAAATGTACTTCGTCATGCCTTCTTATTTAATTTGCCTACGGCCGTTAAATGTCGGGAAGTGATTACATAGCTAGTTTCTCGCTAAGTTTCGTAGCGTCTCGCGTGGGTCGGATTCAATCACGGCCTCTAACTCTGCATCATCGATAGCTCCTTCTGGTCAGCTGCGTGATTCATTTTCGAGGCTAATATCTCCTGACCGGAATTCAGGAACCAAAGTTGAGCCTTGCGTCCCCTAATGGTGCCTTCTCCAAACGCTGTACCGGTACTGCGAGCTGCCTGCGATGCACGGTATCCAAGTTTAAACTCATAAGAAAATGACATTAATTTGACAATGATCATCGTCCCTGCACTTTAGTACAATCCCCTGTGAACCGATGGCACTGACGAAATGACCAGTGCTTTATAGGTAGTGGCATTAATGCTTTAAATTTACGTATCAGTTATATCGAGTGATGTGTTTATTTCTAAATTGTCTGCCAGCTGTTTGAGTCTGAAATATCTGACATTTCATCTTTAACAACCTGACACTTAAGTTCCATAGACGAAAAAATGGCTTCTTTGCTGGCTGAAACTCTACCATCATCTGGTAAGACGTTGGTCATCGCAACATCATTTCGTTGGTCAGACGTAACTTAGCAATCGTTGAAACAGCATACATGTGCTACTGGAGTGGTTATTTTAACGGAGGGAATAAGGCTTCATCTGCAAGAGAAATTATTTTTCCGCATTGAATCTGCTTAGAAACAAAAACATTTCCAGTACATTCTCATGTTAATTCAGATACAAAACGTGGTTAACAACTTTGATGCAGTTTAAAATTCGTAGCTTTATTTTAAAATCTTAATATTTGTAACGGAATAACTGCTAAATGCTAAGACAACTCACCTGCCTCACGGGTTCGGGCTACGATTGGTACGGAAGATGGACCCCGACCAGCTCTATTGTAAGCTCGAACAATAATATCGTATTCGGTGTTCTCTTTTAGATCAGCAATGGCGTACTCCTGTATTTCACCTGGTAACAAAGGAACTTCTGTAAACGTGAATTGCTCAGATGCATGGCGATTTCTAAATCCCACTTCATAGCCCTGAATAGCGCCGTTTCTCTGCTCAGGAGGAGGAGCCTATACAATAGCAAAAAAATATAAAAAATTATTCGACATACATAACGGCCGTTCCATAAAAACAGAAAAATCGCACAAAATGAAGAAATTATAAGTACAGCAAAATATATTATTCTTTCTCAAAGTATCTTCCCTCGAATGATATGCAACGGTACCATTGTTCAGTTCACTTTTCAAAGCATGTGGCGAAGGTATTTTGTGGAAGCTCTTTTAGCGACCCATGTACAGCTTGAATAACGTCAGCATCTGGGTTGAATGTTGTGCCACGGAACTTCTTCATTGTTGGAAACAACCAGAAATCGCACGGGGAGAGGCCAGGAATATAGACAAGCTGTGGTATGATTTCAACACTGCATTTCGTAACAAACTGTTGAACACAATCAGCCACATGTGGGTGGGCGTTATCATGGTGTCGGGTCCACTTGCCCACCAGTTCCGGTCGCTTAATCGATATGTGTCGTGGCAGACGATCAAGACTGAAATGTAATGTTCAGCATTGACAGTAATTTGTCGAGGAACGGTATGCTTGTAGACTACACCTTTATGATCAAAGAAAATTATCACCTGCAATCTGGTAAATACGCAATGTTCAGTTGGTGATTTTCAGGCTGATTGGCAAAATTCTGACTCTGCAACTTTGTCATGAATATATACAGTTAGCATCAGAAGCAAAACATCCAAGAGACTCATTCGTGCAAATTGTTTCAGGCACAGTAGTTGAGGAATAAACTAACGGAAATTTTAGACCACTGTATGTTAATATGTACCTGGCGTAATAACAGAAAATAAAAAATATAATCTGAATCGTACAGGGCTGTCCCTTGTGGAGGAATTGAAATAATTATACAGAGTATATTCATGAGACCATTTCAGATAAATTATTTTTCCAATAATTTTTTCAAAGGTTCTTACCTTCCACGAAATGTTGATAGCGTTGGGTCCACGAGAGAAAATGGAAATATCAGTTGGATACCCAGATGGCTCTAGAAATGAAAAAAGAAATATTTTATATGCATTTGGGAATACGTTCAATATTAAACAAAGCAGTTTATTATACTAGTGATGAAATTTACCGGTATTAGTATAACGAAATTTTCTAGACGAGTTCCATTAAACATCACTACCAACGCCCACTCCTCATCAAAGAAACTGTTTCACCTAGATGGAATGTCGTGCATATGATACGAAGGGGCGTGTTGAAAGGTAGCAGTGAGAGAAAAGTGATCGCACTTACCATCGTTTTAGTGAGGCGGATATACCTATGTCAAAGTGACAAAAATACAAGGTGTGGCCTCGTCTCGCGGCATTAACTAATACCGTTAGGAAGCTAGTCAAACAGGTGTGAAAAAATGCCCTTTTCTTCCGGTGGTGAGATTCGAAGCCACGCCTTCCTTCTTTGGAGCTGAATATTCTCCCAAATGAACTAAACTGGGAAGGCGTACCCTGGAGCTGGCCGTTATGACTCATGCGTCACCTCAGTGGTACGCCACACTTAATAAGGTGTTTGTTTACCATACTTCACATTTTCTGCACTTTCACCTGAAGATCCGCCACGTTATGAGCAGGAGTCCGTTCTGTTCTCTGATATCATTTTGCGAAGTCTTAAATGTGCTCCATTGGCGACAATCTGGCGACCACGGCTCGGCGTAGTAGCACGAGAAAAGATTGAAGACAATATTGAGCAACGCGTGCTGTATATGGTCTGGTATTATAGCTCTAGAACGTGGCGTGTAGCATGCACCGAAGGCGTGGTACCACAATATGGTGGAGAATAGAGCCCATAAACAGCTAGGGGACTGAATTATTTTCAATATTTATGAAAGATGACCGACTGTCCGAAAGAGATAGAGCGCAACAACACGTTCTCAGCGGTGTGCTCTTTCTAACGCTCAACCATACACGAGGTGAAATATGTTCCGACGGTACGTCGCCATACTCAATTGTACCCATCTTTCTGTCCCAGAAAGATCCGGATTATTTCGTTCCTGAAGACGCTATTTTGTCAGTCGTGTCAAGTTTTTCGGCCCGTTTATTGCACTACTGTAATATGGCATACCTGTGCCTTTGAGTAAGCGGCATGCAGATGACAGGTCACCTCCCAGTCATGTAGTTTCGCGCAGGGGTCGATGAATGGTACTAACAGGTCTCTGCGGTACCCCATCTGGCGTTCTGTGACTAGATATTTTTGTAGAAGTCAAGTTTATGGTACTGGAAGTTATCCACCAAATTGTCTATCATCCTAATCCGTAGTCACAAGAGGATAGCTGGATCCGTGAAGACCACATTAAACACTCACCCGTGTTCATTGTGGCCAGAAGCGGCCAGATGTTTGCATATCACGTCAAAGGCACTGAAATTAGTCTCGTATACCATCCGTTTTCACATATCCCTATAAACCCCTCACTCAAACTAGCAGAGTTGATTAAACTTCCGTTTACGACGTACAAACGACATTAACCTGTGATAGTCATAACCATTAACGGCATTAACCTGTGACTAAAGAAACCGAACCTGATCTGTACATCTACCGAATCGAACCTGATCTGCACATCTATAGGTGTACAGATCAGGTTCGGTTTCTTTAGTCTGCAGTGTCCATATTTACCTATCGATAACCTTACCTACAAATAACGGAATCCGTGTTGTCGACTACATTTTAAATGCAGAGAGACTGGCGATTTCTCCATGTACGTAGATTACTCTTTCGCACTTCTGTACTGATTTACACGAACGTAACTTTAGTCCTTCGGAGTAGTACGATTTGTCGATAAGGAATGTTTATTCAACCTCATTCAGCTGCAAAAGTGTTTGTGTGCTTGAAGGAACAGATAAATATTTCTCCTAGATATACCTAAACTTATGAACATTTTTGTATCTCCTAGTTATTTCATTTTATTAAATTTTTCTTTGTATCACTTGCCAAAGCAAGCACGTGGTTTGTTTGCAGAAACGTTGGAATCCAGTTCGACATCGGGGTAAAGCGATTAAAACATCTCGCTATTCACCCTAATTATTTTCAACAGCGTTAACTAGTTTTGTAGGTTATCGGGTGGTCGTTTACCTTTACAACATGACTCGGGTTTCGAAAAAACGCGGAGTTGCGTTAGAATAAAGAATAAGTTTTACTATAAAATATGCTGGCTCCTTAGACTCGGAAGTCGAGGATCAACATTGAGCCTGCCTGGTAGCTCATTAGAGTTCCGAGAGGGAACTGAGAGCGGCCACGCTCGTCGGAAGGTGTTTATTTTCTTCGGTACGGGAGCCCATGTCCCGGACTCAGAAGGATTTGGTTAATACTCTCCTGGGTTGGGAAAAATGAGATTTCGCGATATGCAGCCTGCGGATTTTCTGTAGTGTTGGATGATCACTCGATACATTAGTTATCATCGGATATAATAATGAACTCTGTTGTTATCGCACGCATGTCTCTTTAATTCATTAAATTGCACGAATTTTTGTGACCCGCCTCGAAATCGGATGTAAAAGATGAGGTGACTGGAGTCTCTACTACGCTGGAAAAGAACCTGAGCAAGGGCATTTGGCAGTGCATTACATAGATTCATCGCATTTCAACTAAGAACTGCCGCTGCGCGCCTACAGTTTTTGTACATACTTTGCATCCCAGTTAATTGAGCAGAGTGCACTAAATTGATAATGTGTTGGGTGATATCTTTGAAGCAATTAGAACCCGATTATCCGGAGTGAAGTAATGCAAATTTGACGTTTAGTTAGTTAGAAGTAAATATATGCTGAAGTATGAGATTTCTGGTTTGTGTTGCTCTCGTGAAATACTTGGCTGTTGTTCATTTTGGACACATGAGGATAACAAGATTGTTTTAGTTAGTCATCAGTGGGAATCATTTTATTGTCGGATTCTGTATCATTCTTACTGCCTCTGAAAATCCCTCAGTTTACTTAGCATTGTTTAATTCCGCCCGGGGTATTCCTTAAGAGTATAAATACGTTTTTCTTTTGTACGAAAACAGTGAACAATATGTTGTCCACAGTAAATACTAAAGTAGTTTCAAGCTTTCTAATTATTCAAAAAAAACCTGTTTAGTGCTAGAGATTAGCAATGAGATACGCAATTTCTCTGGTTTCGCAATTTAATAACTAAACAGCGGTGTTCTGTAATATAAAATACATTAGACTTGCGGTGACGTCATTCTTTTCCTTGCAAAATTGTACTTGTTTTTCTATGTTTTGCTTCTTAATTACGGTAGGGGGCACCAGTGGCCGATTGGCTAGAAAAATTTGCTTCTGAGAAATCGCCCTGTCTAGTACCTTGCAAAGATGTGCGTAATACCCCAGCTATGTCCCTTTCCCGGAACAAGTGACCCCTTATCTTTTTGGTTTGTAGGCTTTTAACGACCACAGTGAGTATCTCTGTGGGCTATAAGCAGTCACTAGTCCCTAATTTAGGGCCACTGGTTCCAGGAAAGGTAAAGAGAGTGCCGTACGAGGACAAGCACAAACATCCATGCCTCACCGGAACTCGAACCAGAACCCATTTTAGACGAATGGTCAAAAGCCAGCGCCCTAACCACTGCACCACCGGGGTGGCGTCCCCAAATTACGGACGGGGAACTACCTATTAACCTCCACCTCTCCCCAGGAGAAAGAAAGTGTGCTGCGTAATTTATATAAAACGATTCACTACGGAAAAATTCAGTCGTACATTTACAGAAAAGATCACTTCAAATATCAAAACATTTTTCTCACTGTCTTCGTTCGTTGTGAACTTCACAGGGGTTGACGGAGTACTGGCTCCGTACTGGTTCTCAGCAATAACACGAACAACGTAAGTTACTCCAGGTTGCAAGTCTTTAATTACGAAGGCCCGCAGATCTCCACTCACTATCCCTTCTTCTAACTTCGGTGGAACAGCTAAAATTAAAAACAATAAGATACACTGAACTTTAAATTGTACTCAGACATTTTACAGTGATCAAACAAGAGTACAAGAAATTCAGAAATTCTAAAATAGGTTGCGTTTAACACTGAATTTGTTGTGTACCACCTAGCAGATTTTAAATGTAAACCAAAGGAAGATATCCTGCTATATCCCGTTAATATGTAAATATTTAGAAAGGTAAGAGCATCTGTTTCTACTAGGCTTGCTTCTTATAGTATGTTCCTCTACCTTCCCTCAGTAAGAACAAACTTTTAAATGTTTAGCATTTCTTGTATGGGTGCTAAACGTTGGAATAATATTAGCCCATCAGGGAAGACACTCTGATTTTCAGAATTAAGCAAAATGGCTTTGATTCATTTCTAAATAACAACTACAAAAGTTATTACCGTCCGAACGACCTGATTAACTAATCTTGCACTTAATTTAATAATTGATCTCGTTAAGTTGCCTGTGTCTTTCGATTTTGTAACTTTTTGTACTTTTTCTCATATTGAGTTTGCTGAAAACTACAAATGCTTAACCCTTTAACAGGCTGGAACGAATTAACTCGTGGTTAGCAAAGTGGACTGAAATCAGCCCAAGCAGATATTTTCGCTGTCTAAGAAGTGGGCCGAATGCAGCTGGAAGTGGCGGATCTGCTCATAAGAAAGCATCGCATTTCTTTTAGCTTTGTTATTCAAAGAGGTCATTTAAGGGGCTAATTGATGCTACTCCTTTCTGGCTAATTACTTGCTATAAAATAGTCACTATGACAATGTCGACAACCCTAAGAAAGGGAAGAAAAGATGTTTGAGTCATTTGTTTCTACCCAATTGCATGATGCCTATGTCAGGGCTCAGGGAGTACTAGCCATTTCCCATCGTTCGTTGAGTCATGAAGCAGAGAACAAAGGACAAGAAGAGAGCGCTTATGACGGATGGAAGGTTTATGGTCGGGCCTTGGGGGGGGTTAAATTAGAGGGAAAGGATTTTTCCCCGTAGCTTTCGTTAAACCTGGCAGCTATTTGAACATTTCTCTTTCAGTAGCGCAGAACATTTTGAACACCATTTGGTTCAGGCATGCGGCTAAAAGAGTTAGCCTCACTCACATTTTAACAGGGGTATTTCGTCACTAGCCTTCATTAGCCCTCTATTTTTCTGTATGTTATCCTTGGTGTACTGAGTTTGAGTCCTATTCTTTAAACATTGTTATAAGCACTTATACGTTCAAATATTCTACGAAAGTATAGCAATAATTATTCGGAAATAAATTATGTTCTTCCTGTGAAATGTCAAGCATGACACAAGAAAATCAACATAGATTAAAAAATACTTAATCCATTTATGTCAACTTCACTGCATGGTACAATTTATGCAGGCATTACGCAGTACATACACACGTGAACCGACTAAACACATGACTCAAAGCTGCAACTTCAAAATGGAGTGACAATTTGTTATGCAAAACGTATGATCAGTATGGAATGTGACCCTTGTAGAAGTAATGCATGCTAAAACGCCGCAGAGTCAGACCCTCAATAAGATGATGCCATGAGTTGGAAGGAAATAATTGACACTTGCGCCTGAGGACTCTCCTTCTTGAGGTAAAAGAGGGTTCGGGGAAGGTTTTGGAGGCCAAAACTACTCTCCGTAGTGAATTCCACAGGTGCTTGGCGTGACTGATGTCTAGCGAAAAGGCATGACACATCTTTCGTTGAATAACGTGTTCTATAAAATATGCATCGACAACGTTGGCTCCGTGGGAACGTGCTGCCCATTAGGATGAAATCTACGACAATTGTAGTGGCAGAAGATCTCTTGCAGTAACCTAAAATCTCATCGCCTACTTTTCGGCATTCACTGCACCTTTAGAAAAAGTTAGGGAGATCGGTTTTGTCCATCGAATGGAAAACCTGCCCGCTCAGTCACAATACCAGCCAGAAGAGCATCTCGTTCGATGAGGTTATAAGACCAGACTAAGACACTGCTGTTGTTCGATTGCAGAAAGAAATTAGGTTCGTCCATTTGAAGATTTGATAACATGACACGACTGTCCTAATTCCCAGCCAACATAATGACATCATCTTAAGCGGAAGAGCCTGTGATTGCCACGTAACGGCATAAATCCAGCAAGCTACCTACGTACAGAGTTCACAATTACAGAGCGTTCTGATCACAGAAGAGAAGGATATCTGGCTTATTGTAGAGCTACGGTGAGGTATGAACGAGGATTAGGTGCTATTACTTTCCGATTCAGTCTGGCCAATACCGTGATGTAGCAGCTGTCATGTGGAGTGGTTGCCCGAAACAGGCCTCCGGACGATTATTCCAGATTTGGTGCCAGAGCCTTAAGAACATAGAATGGTTGACATCAAAGAATCGAACTACCTCCGTGATTGATTGGCTGGCCCCTAACCTTCCAACAGCCATCATTCTGAATATTCTACAAGTCTCTCTTTAGATATGATAAGGAAAAGAACATTTTATGATTTAGGTTGAAACATTCCACGTTGAGCTGAGAGTCTTACTTATGTGTTTCGTTCTTAAATATTGTAGGAAAGTTATTTTATTAAGTAGCAACGCTACTTTGTAAATATTCTGAAATATGCGCTTGCCTTTTGATAGTAATGATGCTATGTTTGAATGCCACCCTATTCTTGTATATTGTTGTCCGTCAGGAACATCTTTTCATAGCGACAAAAGCATTCATCTTCAAGTGAGTTCCTTCATCTCAAAATGTTCTTTCTCGCAAGTTGGGGGCGCGCCGGTTGCGCAGTGGTGTAAGCGCTTGCTGCTCACCATTCGTTCGAGATGGATCCGGGTTCGAATCCTGGTGAAGCATGGCTGTTGTTTTTGTCTTAAGGCACTGGGTCTCTCCCTTTGTGGTTCTAAATTATGGGACGGAAGACTGCTTATAGCATACTGAGTTGCTCACGGTGGTCGCTAAACACCCAAACAAACAAACTTAAAAGTTGGGTTTGGAAGATACGTTTCTTTTAACCACGACAATGACTCAAGTTTCCTGTGGTGGACTCACTAGTCATCAGATCTCAATCCATGGAAGCACTTGGTGGATGAGTTGGAAGAAGATATTCATTTTCAAGGTATGAAGTCCAAATGGAGCAGAATCTGTGTCATTTCTGGCTCTTTTTTGACACCTGTTTAATCCGATGCTCCGAAGAATTCTAGTTCTGTGGGCAATAGGGGAGAGCTAACTACTATTACGCAGGTGTACGCAATAAAAATCCCTGCTCAGTGCCCGTTCCTATAAAAGAAATCGAATTAAGAGAACAATCATGGAAACATGACAGCTGCCCCGGTGGCGCAGTGGTCTAAGCGATGGCCTCTGATCATTCGTCCGAACGGGGTCCGGGTTCGAATCCCGGTGAGGCATGGATGTTGTGTTTGTCTTACGGCACTGGCTCTTTCCCTTCCCTGGAACCAGTGACCCTAAATTAGGGACGGGCGACTGCTTATAGCCCATTGAGTTGCTCACAGTGGTCGTTAAACCTCCAATCAAAAAAAAAAAAAAAAGGCACATGACAACTGCGTGTGTAAGGGGTTTAGTGTACAAAGTGTATACTATATCAAGAACGGTAATTTTGTATAGAAACGTAAAAAATTATTTATATTCCAGTAAAATTTACGTATTTCTAGAATTTTTTTATCCTTAACTACTTTAGCAGAAATTTGTATGTTACTAGAGTATCCAGTAGCGTTAGCACTATTTTTTACAAAGCACAGAAAATTTCCTTACCCCATGGCCGAACGTCCTAAGATGCAGGCTTCAGATTTCTCAAATGTAACCTACTACGTGATATGACGTTCTACTGATGTGTCGTATGAGTCAAGTAGACAATGGAGTAGCGATAAGCCTACCAGCGTAGTTCAATTGAAAGAACAGCCGCTCCGGAGTATGAAGACGTGTTACGAATGCCGGTGGTGACACTTGCGAAGAAAGGTTGCACGTGCTGCGGGGTTCGAATCCCAGTTCGAGGCATGGATGTTGTATTAATTCTTCCTGCGCTGTTTCTTTCCCTTCTCGGGAAGAAGTGGCTGGAGATCATGGATAGCTAACGCCTTATAGCTTTACTTTATCATTGGAATAATTAACTCCATCGCCTACAAAATACAAAAGACTGGATTTATACAATTTGTATTATTATTAGAGGATACGTAATAACGATGTAGTTTTAGCACCTCTAAATGCATGGGAAGTGCTTCGTGATAATTTCAGTGAGTTCAATCGGTGAAATGGAAACTTCTTGGCAGAAATAATGCCTCCATTTACTATGGGAAATTCATTAGAAAAACAATTTGGTATACGCACCGTGCCTATCTAAAAGCCTAACCTCATAAATAATGCGGCCAACCCAAATCCTCTGCCAGCTATGAATAGGTTACAATCCTACCCGCAACTGTGGGGACGGGTAAACACTAAGAAATGAACGAGTTCGATCGTGGGCAGATGCTTAGTGCGAGGAAGATGGGTGCTACATTTCCGCAACTGCAGAACGTTTGGGATTTCCGCGGACGATCGTCGCACGTATGTACCCTATCAGCCGCAGACAGTAGAAATAAAGTTTTAAACTTGCTGTATCGGAAAAGGACATTTTAAATGTCTGTGCCCTTTTCGAAACGAAAGAACGGGTAAACTCATGCGCAGAAAGATTATAACCAACCCAAACTTTGACAAGTCCTCTTGCCGAAGTTTCATAGAAGAATTGAGAATAATGAGGGAGCCAGCACATCAGCACCCTCAGGTATCCTTATGCTGTGGATGTCTTAGTGAAGGTGTGGTGGTAGTGATCCAAAGATACATTCACCCGATTGCCCGAAATGGAAGACGACCACTGGTTGACAGTCGTTGTGAACGCCAGTTGACACGTGCTATTCAGGACAAGACATGGTTCACGATTTCTCAGTTAAAGGCAGACTACAAGTAGGGTTCCCCGAGAAACGTTTCCGAGCAAACCGTGCTACTGAAGCTCCACCGGTTCTAAGGAGTCAGCGACCAGTTTATGTGCGTATGTTGACCGACTGTCCGTCCGTCATCAACAGTTCCTCGAGGAGTGGGCACAGAAGTACCGTTGCTGGACATCGAACGACTGGAAGAGAGTCGCCTGATTCGAAGAGTCGGGGTTACAGTCCAACAAGCAGACGGATGATCCGTATTACATGCTGCGCGAGCGAACAGCTGAATGGGAACAGGCAGGAGATGGCGGTATCGAAATTGTTTTCCTGGACATCACTGGAGCTCCACATCTCCACGTTTAACACACAATCACAGTCAGATCCTACGTAGGCAATGTTTCGGGCCAAGTGTTGCCCTACATGGTTACCTTGTACCTAGATAGAACCTAACTCTTTCAGTAAGACAACGCTCCATGTTACAAAACCCTCATTGTGCAGTAGTGCATAGGTCATGTTCAAGCAGTTTGCATGCTCCCGTGGTAGCCAAACTTCCCTGTCTTGAATCCCATCGATCGTAAATCGGATGCAGTTGTACTTCGCCTGTTCACCCTAGTGCCTCTCTCCATCGCCGTACTCCAGTACGCTATTCTATCCACCTAGTACAGGATACGCGATATCACCTTTTGTGGTCTTGTGTAGTCAACGCCACGCCGGGTGCAAGCGGTTATCACTGCGAAGAGCGGCCCAACACGCTATTTGGCAAGTGATTATTACGTTTTGGCACCACCTAAAATATCCCATTCGTTCGAATAACTTTGACTTTTCAGTCTGATCGAAGTTCTCCCTGGTTGTGGTTAGATGAGTATTCTCGCAACTGTAGACAAGAAAGATGACACCGAAATTTCGATTGTAATAAGCACGTCTTTTGAATCCGTTCTGACGCAAATTAAATATATCAAAGCTATTCAAAGTCAATGGAACCGGTATGGAAAACAATAGTATCTGACGGAAGAAATAACTTTTTCAATAGGGTCTTTAATCCCTCAGATATTGCTGTAAACGAAATCGTGAACTTACGAATTCTTAAAAACAGAATTATCGACAAAAACAAGATGTGACTTTACGTCTCTTGGTGGAAAACCCTGCATTAAAGTATTCACAAAATGTTTATCCATATGAGCGGTATCGGTCCAAGAAAAAAATATTAGTCGAGTTTTCAGGAGCCCAGATTTTGCTACAAATACATCAGAAGTAGAAATTAACACTTATGACCCCTGGTGGCCAAACCATTCTTTACCAAACATTAGAAATTACGTGAAAAATATTTTCCATCAGGTCTTGTATGTGATACAGGAAGAATTTTTCAAATCTGAGTTTTAGGAGCAGAAAACACAATTTACCATTGTGCGCCCTAGCGGAAAGTCTATGATTTACTTGAAAATTTGGAATTTATAGGAAAAACATTTCGCATCGGAAACACTATCCAACAAAGAAGGAATTTTTCAAATCGGACTTTTAGAAGTAGAGATATTGACAAAAATGAGATATACATCTACGCCCCTGGCGTAGAAACCATGCATTATTTCAAGAAGAAAATGTCCCTAAAATGTTTGTCGACATAAGTAGCATCGGTCCTCAAAACTTTTTTTCAATCGAGATTTTAGCTCATATTTTGCTGCAAATACATCAAATGCGGAAATTAAGGCTTACGCCACCTGGTGGCCAAACAATTTAAAAAAAAATTGAAATTACGTGCAAACGATTTCCCATCAGGAGCTGTATCCGGTGCAGAAAGATTTTTCAGATCGGGGATTTAGAAGCAGAGGTATAAAGGAAAACGCAATTTACCTTTACGCCTCCTAGCGGAAAGTCTATGAATTACTTGAAAATTTTGAATTTATAGGAAAAACATGTCATACTAGAAACACTATCCAACAAAGAATTTTTTAAATCGGACTCTTAGAAGTCGAGATATTGACAAAAGTAAGATATAAAACTACGCCCCTGGCGTAGAAACCGTGCACTATTTAAAGAAGAAAATGTTTCTAAAAGGTTTGTCGACATGAGTAGTATCGGTCTACAAACGATGCTATTTTTAATCGAGAATTTAGAAGATCATATTTTGCTGCAAATACATCAGAAGCGGAAAGTAAGGTTTACGCCCTCTGGTGGCCAAACCATGTTTTTACAAAAATTAGAAATTATGTGCAAGCGATTTCCCATCAGGAGCTGTATCCGGTGCAGAAAGAAGTTTTCAGATCGGAGATTTAGAAGCAGAGATATATGGGGAAAACGCAATTTACCTTTACGCCCCCTAGCGAAAAGGCTATGAATTACGTGAAAATTTTGAAATTATATGAAAAACATGCGACACGGAAAACACTGTCCAACAAAGAAGGAATTTTTCAAATCTGACACCTAGAAGTCGAGATATTGACAAAAATAAGATATACATCTACGCCCCCGGCGTAGAAACCGTGCACTATTATAAGAAGAGAATATTTCTAAAACGTTTGTCGGCATGAGTAGTATCGGCCTACAAACGAAGTTATTTTCAATCGAGAATTTAGAAGCTCATATTTTGCTGCAAATACATCAGAAGCGAAAATTAACACTTACGCCCCCTGGTGGCCAAAGTATTCTTTACCAAAAATTCGAAATTATATGCAAAAGATTGTGCATCGGGAGATGTATCCGCTGAAAAAAAAAATTTCAAATCGGAGTATTAGAAGTTATCGGAAAAAATGCAATTTACTTTTATGCCCCCTAGCGGAAAATCTATGCGCAATTTGAAAAAGAAACTATATCCAAAATACTCTTCGACATAAATGGAATCGGAAGATAAGATTTTTTCAATCGGATGTTTAGAAGCAAATATGTGGAATAAAATGTATTTTTGAATTCGACATCTGCATTTACGCCCTCTAGCGGCGAAATTGTACATCGTAAAAAAAAAAAAAAAAACGAAATGAAAGATCATTCGCATATTTCAAGCTTTCGAATGCAAAAATAATTTTTCAAATAGGACTAATATTTTGCAGAGATACCGTGGGTGCAGACGGACGGACGGACTGACAAACCGATAACATAAGCACAATCTGTTTTTACAAAAGACGTGCTAAAAACTGAAAATTTTATTACAGATTTCATAATACTAAAGAACAGGACAGAAAAGCACAGAATTCATTCCATTTCTATAGAGTTCAAACAAATTTCAAGAAATCTCAAAAAGATTCAGTTACCTGATTCTTTCCAATACTGTACTGTATATCTCAATACAGGGCTGTTTCCATTGTACGGTTCTGCCCACTCGACCGTGGCCTCATAACTACCAATCTCTTGAATAAAAATTTCTGAAGGAGAAGCTGGCGGCTCTGAAAGTGAATTTGCATGCTGATTTTAAAATGCAGTGTATATTGCATAAAATACATCATGTCAGTAGAAAGTAATTTAATTCCCGATAAATGTAACTTCAGTTGTCTGTTATTATTTTGCCTATTGTTGCATTTTCTTATAACTCGCTCTAAACTTGCGACTAAGAACTTTCAACAAAGATTCGCACAAAATCGGAGGACGTGACGTTCGTTTGACTTTTGTAGTATATCAAATGCAGTAGATGTTTGCTATTGCAATTATAAGATTCCATCCGAAGTCAAAACTGTGTTCCAAAGGATTTTGAGAATTTTTTCGTAACATTTCACGAACTTTCTTTCCTTTTCTGATGTAATAAGTATTTCATGAGCAGTGGTTTCTAGATTTTCTCTTCACTGTTTTGAACGTTTTAATTATTTAAAAAGAATTATCAAAACTTCCGACATCGTCAATATAACAAACTTCAGTATAAAACGATTGCTGTGGCTTTCTCGAAGCCTTACGTGATTTTAAAAAAGGAATCTAAAATGGCGAATGTTTTAAACGCCTATCTCAGAAGATTCACGTTATAATTGATTAATTTCACAGGTCTGCAAAATTCGAGTCATGAAAAGTTGTCTGGAAGCTTAATTGTTTCTGATTTACTTTTGGCCGCTGATTTCAAATATCATTTCCTTTTTTCTCTATCACGTTAAGGATTTTTCACAAAATGGATCTGAATATTACAGACAAATAGCTTTAAAACGCATTACATTAAGTAAATTAACAGTACTTAAAATTTTCCGTAAACATTTTTGGAATGAAAATATTGGATTTTTTTTTCAATAAAGTAATTAGATTAATCTTTAGTACATAATTTATATTACCTTGTGGTGTCTTTCCTTTTCCTTCAAAGCTTTTTTTTTGGACTTCTTCTGTAAAATTCTTTTTTGGGGTCGTCTCTGTGCAACATCCAGCAATAGTCCGCCATCATGTTGACATTCTATCTGCTCTAATACCTTCTTTCCATCTTCTTGATGCCTTGGTGGAATCGCTCTCCTCGCTCTTTGCTGACAGCTCTCAGATTCTCAGGGAAGTAGTCTGAATGAGAGTTGAGAATGTGTACTTTTAAGCTCATGGAGCATCCCAAATTCTTGAATTTCGGTAGCATGTCTTTCAGAATCATTTTATAGTTGGGGTCCTTGTGATTTCCTAAAACAATTGGTCGCCACCTCTTTGAAAGCTTTCCACGCTTCTTTTTCAACAGTTGCCATTTTTTCTTCAAAGAATTTATCCTTCGTAAGTTTCCTAATGTCCAGACCGATAAAAATACCTTCTTTCAATTTTGCTGTAGCTAATCCCGGAAATTTTGCACAGATGTATTTAAAACACTCTCCTTCTATCGACAAAGCCTTAACAAATTGCTTCATCAATCTCAGCTTTATGTGAAGCGGGGTAAAAGGATTTTTTCCCGAGCAACCAAAGCTTCGTGTAACACATTTTTACTTCCAGGTTCTAATTGACTCTTTCTGGCCATTCTTCTTGATCCAGTGTTGCTCTCGATCTCGGCTATCCCACTCGCACGAAAAGCACGGGGATTTGGTGTATCATCTTTGTTGTCCCAAAATCATAGATATGACTTTAAGATCACCGCAAACTGTCCATCCATGATCATTGCACTTAAGTTTGCTTAGAATGAAGACTAAATTTTCGTATCGTTCTTTCAAATGCACGGAATGTGCTACTGGTACTGAAGCATACTTATTGTAATTATGGAGAAGCACAACTTTGAGGAATCGATAAACAACCTCCAATTGATGACTTTGTATTTTACGCTGAATTTGCTTATCAGTTCGGGAATATTGTTACAGTAAACTAAATCACCTTCCTCTGAAAAGTAAGGAAGGAAATCTATATCTAAACAATTAGAAAGAAGTGCCAGGGGCTAACAAATTCTTTTCGTTTTGTCTCGAGCCCAGCAGTTCTGCAGATTCCTTAGGCAGACCCAAATCTCTGACCAAGTCGTTTAAATCGGTCTATGAAAAAAGTTCAGGTGCGCCACTATGTTTGTATTAGTCATCATTGAAATCTTCAACTTCTTCGTTTGGATCGCTGCTGAGTGGTTCTAAAATTTGTGGAGATGTTGGCGCAGGTATTTCAGGACCATGTTCCACTGGACATATTGCAGATGGTAAATTTGGATATGAAATGTCTTTTTTATTTTTCACATTAAAGTCTCGAACATTCAAAGAACAGAAATAACAGTCAGCGGTATGGTTGCGGGGTTTACGCCGTACCATGGGAATTCCGAAAGGGAAAGACCACCTAAGTTCTTCTACACAAATGAAACATACTGTATGCGGTGCCCATGGCTTATCTTGGTCACCAAGTTTCATCCTTAAATACGCATAGTACATTTTGTTTCACATAATCTGTAATTCTTTCATGATATGTAATGTTTCTTCATTGGTTTATTACTACTAATTCCCCGCATATGTAGCAAATAATGTTAGGTAAATTTTTGCAACCTCTTGTGAAGCCATTACAAACACCACTTAAAATACAGTTAAACGAATTTTAACGAATGACAACACTATTACACTACACTACGTAAAAACATTAAAAAACCCAAACACATCAAATTAAATCTTCACACAAACTTAGAAATATAACCTTAGCAGTCAACGACTAAAGTTCGGCTAAAGAATCACACAAGAAAATGTAAGTGGCTGTGACAACAGGAAATGAGTCATCCGTTATCTCGGCAAATCAGATTCAAAGTAGCCACCTGCACTTTTATCTGCATTCCTCAATCCCTCTATCTTAAGAATGAGAAATTTCGTGACAATTTCTTTCTTTACCCTAAAAATGCACTTCAATAAAAAGCGCCTATACAACTAATTAGTTGTAAATAATGAAGAATAAAAACAAATACCAATGCGCTTAATTTTAATCCAAATACTCCTAATAAAAACAAAATTAGAAATTGAGTAAAATTAGTGGGTGATGGAATTTTTTTACTAATTTTTCTGAACTGAGCACCTAAAAATCCATAAGGATCAATTATTACTTCTCAGACAACTTCTCCATCGCTGGCCTGTGTGATTTGAGAGGTGGATATTTAAGATTCTTCTCTTGAAAGAAGGAACAAACTAAACTCTCCCACTGTAAGGCATTTCATGTAAATAGCTTCTGCGTGTTAATTTGTTATCTAATGTTGAATCCTTTTTATAGCACACTATTGAATTGTGTCCAATAATTCTCAACAACTTTCAACGCCATTATCGATTCACGTAAAAAATCGACTTAATAAACTACAACAGCTAGTATCTATTTCTTTAAAAATGATTTACGGACTTTGCATAAACTTTTTCATTTAATATAGGAAAGCAAAGTTTATAAATACAATTATTTATAACTTAACGTCTGCTATAACTGTGGTTGGAACTATGTTCCGGCGTCCACAAGACTTTGGCATCTTGATTACTTGCTGGTGAAGATTGTTTTTCACGTGCGATATGTCACGTGGCTGTTATCTGTTTTGATGAGTGCTTTCTAAGCACTGGAGAGATATGGCGATGAGGATGAATCATTCACCACGAAAGGACGATTTTGGAAAATGTGAAATGCTTCTAAAAAGTTGATCAGACACTGAGCTAGGTCTTTCTAACAATTTTGCGTAGTAAAACAAATATTGGTGGTTATTGTCGTAACAGTGCTGGGCTATGGAAGATTTATTGAGCCCACGATTTTAACATACGACTGGTGTTCTTTCAACTTGAATTTAATGGATCTTCGTGTCTGATCTATGTACGACAGGCCACTCTGATACTGGATGCGATAAATGTCCCAAGAAGTTTTGTCAGGAGTTGGGTTCTTTTTTTGTAGAGCAAAACATCTTATTTGCAGGAGTGAAAATCACTTTGAAATTTTCCGACCGATGGATTTTAGATGGTTTGAGAGAAATTTCAGGGATGAAAGGAAGAACTGCCAAGTTTCGGTGAGTGTTAGGAGAGATCGGGATAAAAGTGGATTTAGATCAGGGTCATGGTGGATTTATATTTCTAAAAAAGTTGGTGTGTAATTGCCGCGTCGGTTTTATATTGCTAAGATACTGATAAGCACTGTTAGCATTAATAAGTCGTTACATTGGCTTAAGATTGGAACTCTTTAGTGGCACCAATTCTTTGCTACATGTAATTTTTATTTTGTGTTTCAAACAGCTCTGTCTCATCAGTGAAGTTCAACGTGAAAGAACTGACGTATCTGGTATAATACACACGCAAAAATTTACTAGTGAAGATCGTTTGGTTGCCTGTTTCTTGGTTCAGTACAATGTTTGTACGTATAGTTTTGTAAACAGCAACATTACATCTACCTTCTTTTCTGTCGCGCCTTAAAAATCGCGCTCCTTTCTACGTGGGCAAATCAATAAATAACTACCGATTACGGCTGATTAGGGATATGTAAGTCGATATCTCGCAACGTTATTACACACTCCTGACAAAAGGGAGTCATTTGCCACAGGAGTTGAAAAAATAAGTTACAGTGCTGGAGAACAGATTTAAATGAAAATGACAACCCTTCTGCAAGCATGGTCTCACTCGCCGCCCCGGTGGCGCAGTGGTCTAAGGCGCTGGCCTCTGATCATTCGTCCGTGAGGGGTCCGGGTTCGAATCCCGGTCAGGCATGGATGTTGTGTTTGTCTTACGGCACTGGCTCTCTCCCTTCCCTGGAACCAGTGACCCTAAATTAGGGACGGGCGACTGCTTATAGCCCATTGAGTTGCTCACGGTGGTCGTTAAACCTCCAATCAAAAAAAAAAAAAAAAAAAAAAGGTCTCACTCAGAGGTACGTGCAGCGATCAGGTGTCTCTGGCACTAAACACGCTTGCAACCATATCTATCGCCAATAGCAAGAAACTTAGTCCTCAAGTCATGGGCCGTGTCAGTATGGCGTTCAGAATGAGCACACAGACACTATGCGTTGACGGATGAGAAACGTACTGTCAAGCTTTCAGCCGCAACAACATGGCGTGTATTGAATCTATAATTCAAGAAGACAGACGTGTGACTTTGCACCAGGTTGCTGTGAATGCAAATGTATTTTTTGGTACCGTGTGTCACATCGCTCAACCGAATCACCGCGCTTACCTACGATTGAGACCATATTTCCAGACTCCTCGTCAGTTTCACTTGAACCTGTTCTCCAACACCTTACCTTTTTCTTTAAACTCCTGTGCCAAGCAACACTTTCTATTCCGGGGAATGGAATGTTATTCCTAGCAAGCGCCGCCAAAGGTATTTGAAAATTACTTTTTGATCAGCCCTTGTAGTACATTTCGCCCATTGAATCAAGACCACCACTAGTCGTCAAGGAACTAATTAAACGAGCAAAGTACATAGTCACTGTATTTATGATCAATGCAGTGATATCATATTATGGCAGTTCAATTGTAACAAAAACATCATTAGCTAAGTAAAATTTCATCTCCTAAGAGCACGATACCCATGTCATTACTTTAGGGCACCAGAAACGCAATTACAAATTATCAATCGTGTGGTAAACTCCTTAGAAAACTTGAAAAACGTCTTTTGGAGGAGAAATCGAATTTTTACATCTAGAGTTCCGTCCGAATTCGATAGCCATTGCACCTCCAATGACAATAGATTTTTACATTGCAAAACGGTCCTGGGTGGTGTAACTGTAGGGTACCCGAACAAAAGAAGAGGAATACGTGTTCACTCACGTCATCAGAGCAACGTCATTTTTAAATTTTATCAAGAGATATCTATACTGATGACAACTGATAATGACAATTCTATGTCTTTATTGCTAGAAACTCTTAACCAAAACACAGTCGTTACAGGTTTCCACAGGGTGCTTGATTGCTGCAATCTTCGTGAAGCTGAGCCAGATCATATAGAGGAAAGCTATAGTAATTGATGTAAACCTGATGACTATCCCATGACGCTAATTACTTTACCCCATACTGGTTCCTTTGAACGATAATATCTATTGTCTGTCATTGTTTTCAGCTATCACAAAATAAGCAGTTTCTGGTAACTATAGCGAAAGCACATTTCCCCATTGGTTTTTGCTTCTGTGAATTCAATCATCTCTAATCTAATTTTTATCTGGTTTGTAAGGAGAATGTGACACAGCAGTGCAGGAGCGCGTGCAGGAATGAAGTTTCGTGCAGATTAATGGCTTTCTTGCAGCAGTCTATGCACAAGTGGGGTGAAACGTTCATTTAAAGAATTCACTTTTTATACCAGACATGCACAACTTCACCAGAAGCGCGGGCTGGGTTGAAATTTTTAAATATTTCCGCGGACCATGCCATAAGACGTTATTTTAAAATTTAAAAACATAGGTATTTGACAAAAAAAAATTCAGTTTTAATTTTTTTCTATTTGAATTTAGTTATGCCATTAGTATAAAAATGTGCGAGGAGATTAACAGTAAAATATACATTTAGTGACGGCTTTATTCAGCTATTTATTATTTATTGTTTATTTTAATGAATATAACTTTTTTAAGTTCGCTTTGCGAAAAAATTAAGTTAACCTTAAGGCAGATCAGATGCATACAGTGGGACGTTTGGGACTTCGTCTCTCACAAGACGGCCAACGTTCGGGGAAATAACTGCAGTTGCAAACCGCAAAGTGTTTTCTAGATGTGAATCCGTTATTCTCGTCCTCGTTTTAGATTTAACGAACTTCATTCTAGAAAAAATTTGCTCGCAGGCATAATTATAACAAAATAAAACTAATATAAAAAATTGCAATGTGCCACAAGATATCAATATAGTTAAACATAATAACCCAGCATATTAAAATTTCATAAGACGCTCAATTGAATACTGGCACTTGTGGGTGACGGTGCCGCTTGCATGCATCACGTACTACGAACAAAACGGCACAATGGCGATATCCCGCCCTTTCACTTCAGTCTGTTCGCTGCAGACAGTCCTTCCGTCTACAACTTTCTTTTCCTCCCGTCAATCAAACAGAACTGCACCTGTTGACAGGCTCTGCCATCCAACGGCGCTTCTGGTTTCCCGCCCACATGCTTCTCTATCCGTCAATCAAAGGGAGAAGTTGCTCTCAACGTGCTGCCATCTATCGGCGAGATTCTTCAACAGGGCGCCATCTAAAGCGCACCTTCTCTTTGATTACAGAAAAACTAAACAGTCCGTAGGTGACTGGCAGACCAGATTCAGTGAAATTTGTAAGTCTTCACGGGCCGTAAGTTGCATATGCCTGTTTTATACTACAGCTGCACTCTCGCGGTATGTAAACTTTCAAGGCCATAAAGAACAGGACTGATATTGACACAGCAACATTATGTCACAAATGTCGGCAAAAGCCTTCCAATTTTTCGGCAACTGTATTTTCTTCAGTTTATTGTATTGCCACATATATATATATATATACTGATTTTCATTGTCCCGTTCCGCCAATCTGTCTTGGCTCCACGGGGACTTGTTGAGCACCTTGGATGTTATTTTGAAATGTTGCGACAATTATCCTGCCTTGAGACGCGGTTCGGACCCTGGCCACCCCAATGGCCCAGAGACCAGCCCGTGGTGACGTGCTGGCAGGCGACCTAGAATACCTTGTCTGGGTTCCCGCTCTGTCTGGCGGGATAGGTCGTTTCTTACTTTTTCGCTGACTGGAAGATTCCTTGCCCTCGAACTTTTTTTGGGGAATAATTTCCCTTATTTTCTTTTTCAAACACCTACACACATGTATACACTGTCCTCATGCTTAGGACTTACAACATCAAGAGATAGCAAAATTTATTTACAGAATATTTACATTGGTGGTTTCTTCGTCTGCTTTCCCACAGACTTCTACCCTCATTCATCTTCCGATTCGCTTTCGGTGTGCACGTTCACCTCCTGCGTTTCGGTCCCCGTTTGATTGGGGAAGATGGTATGTTGTTGGAGGGTTAGCCTTTCAACCAAGGCTATTATCCCCTCCTGTTAACGGAAGATTGGATGAGCAGATCCAATCTTCGCGTTCTTTGCACACCTGGGATCAGTGTGTTTCTCCATTCGGCGAAGCCACTGCATTCAAGTACGCAGTGTTCTATGCTTGCCGTTCTCTTTCCACAGGGACAAGTGCAGTTCCTGATGGCAAATCTGCCTAGGTATTCAGGGCTGATGCCATGGCCACTGAGTACTTGATTCAGGAACTTATTTGTCTGTGCTCGTTTGGTCGAGACTTTAGGAAACACTCTGTGTGTCTTCCGCCCTGTCTCTCCCGTGTCCCATCTGACCTGCCATTCGGTCATGGTCCGACGTGCTAGTGCTGCGCGAATGCACCTTCGCGGCGTTCTGCATTGCACGTCGACCGTCTCTTTCAGCGTGGCTGCCTTCGCCAGCTGATCTGCCCTTTCGTTTCCTAGGGTTCCGACATGGCTTCGTACCCAGTGGAAACTAACTGCCCCATCTCCCTCTGCCCTCAAGAGGGTTTTGATCCTCTGGACGATGGGGTTTCTTCCCCTGAATCTACTCAGAGCCTGCAGTGCTGCCTCACTGTCCGAGTAGAGTTTTATTCTTTCTTCACTACGCCTGGGGAGTGCCCAGGTGAGTGCCATCTCTATCGCCAGAAGTTCTGCCTGGGAAGACAGAAGCGTTCTGCGATAATTTCACGCTTCCTGCAGTGGCTTCGTTCCCGTCCGAGAACGCACAGAAGCCTGCCCCCACTTGTCCCTTCAACTTTGAGCCGTCCGTGAACAGCTCATGCCCAACTCCCTTGGGTTTCTCCTTGTCCCACGGTGGGCAAATTTCCTCGGCAGGGTGGATCTGCCAGTCCACACTTTCCATCTCCATGTCGGAGGCTCGATGCGGCGCACCGAGAAGGTAGGCGTCCTCGCCTGACCTTAGGCAGTGCATTGCTGCCTCCCTTTCCACTACTAGGTTCGCCGGCTCGCACCCCGCCAGCACTTGGAGTGCTAGGGTTGACGTTGTGCGAAAACAACCGGTTATCCCCAGTAGGGCCAACCTTTGGATTTGGTTTATCCCCTTCTTCATTCTGACTGTGGGGTTCCACCATGCCCCACTTGCATACGTCAGAATTCTTTCAATTCCTCTCTGATAGATGGCCTTCTTGGTTTTGCCCGTTAACCTCATGCCATTCAATCTATTGAGAATCACCGTGCACCTTGTTCTAAGGTGCCTCAGGTGTGGCAGCCCTGATAGACTCTGATCCAGGACCACACCCAAGTATTTCATTTCACGCACCGCCTTGATAGTGCACCCTTGGAATCTGCACTGGGGTGGTGTTTTCATTACTCCTCTCTTAGCTATTGCTAGCAGAGTGGTCTTCTCAGGAGCGAAGCACAGTTTGCTTTCTCTGCTCCAATTTTCTAGCACATCCAAGGCCCTATGTGTTTCTCTTTTCGATCACGTGTCTCCCTGAGGCGGAGACCACGAGAACGAAATCGTCCGCATAGGCTTGAATCTCCACTGCGGCCCCAGGTCTAGGTTCAGTGCTGAATCAGCAACTATATTCCACCAGAGCGGCCCGGAGTTGGATCCTTGCGGACACCCTCTATGGTACGAACGCGAGGATTGCCCATTCCCCGCTTCGAACTCGACTCTTCTATCAGACAGGTAGCTGCTGATCAGTTTGAACAGGTTCCTTGGACAGCCAAGTTCTTTAAGTCTGGTTAAAACCATTGGCCACCAGACACTGTTGAATGCCCCCTCACGTCTAGTGAGATGAAGCAGGTATGGAGCCCCTCCGCTTTGTTCCTCTCTGCCCTCTCTCGGAGGCTGCGAATTGCCTGCGTTGCGCAACGCCCCGGAAGGAAACCAAATTGGTTCCTGTTTAGCTTTCCTGCTCCATGAGGAAGCCAAGCGCTCTGTTCGTTATGAGCTTGTCCAGCACCTTGCTCCACGCCGAGAGGAGGCAGATGGGCCTATAGGCTGCGGGGTCATTTTTGTTCTTTCCGGTCTTGTTGAAAAGAACTAGCACCGCTGTTTTCCACAAGTCTGGGAAGATTCCCCTCCCGAGGCATTCGTTTAGGAGCGCCACAAAATACCCGGGATTTGCATAGTAGATTTCTCTGACTATGCTGAGGTCGAACCCATCCTTGCCTGGTGCTTTGCCCGTATTTAGACTGGAGAGGGCATTCTCCACTTCGTCTCTCGTGAAGGGGGGTCCTCACCAGTGTCCGGCGGGATCCGACTTTCTTCCCTTATTTCTTTTTGTTGAGGGGAGTCCCCTTCTCCCTCGTCTCCTTGGAAGTGGTAATCCAAGAGACTTTCTACGGTACTATCAAGAGTCTTTGATAGGCTACCGTCTGCCCTTTCTACCGCTGCTAGTTTTAGCGGTTCGGTTATGGATCCCCTCGAGATCTTATAGGGGATCCCGAAAGGGTCAGCCGGAGTTTGAAACTCACACAGTTTTCTCCAGTAGGAGATTTTCGAGAGATTCAGTTCTCTCCTGTATGCTGAACGAGCCTTTTTATGCACTTCTGTGCACTCCCTGTCTTGCGGAGTAGCTTTTGCTCTTTGCAGAGCTTTCCTACTCCGCCTAGCTCTCGCCCTTAGAGCTTTTAGTTTCTCCGACCACCAGGGGTGGGGTCCTTGGCTCCCTTTTATTTCCCCTACTACTCTCGCATAGCGTTGTTATTTGACTGGTAAGTTCTTCAAAGAGGAGTTGAGGTCCGACACTTCTGCGGCCTCTTCTTCCTCCTACCTCCCAACAAGGTAGTTAACTTGGCTTTAAAAGCCCACCAGTCTAGATTCTTCATTAAGAATCTTTTGCGCTTGGGTCGGATGGGCTTTTCCGATCCCAAAACGAAAGATAGCGCTAGGTGGTCACTGCAGCTCTCGTCGTCCAGTACTTGCCAATCCTGGACGAGGCTGCGCTTTGAGACTCTGACGAGAGTCACGTCGATCCAAGAGGAGCCCCTCGCCCTTGGAAGGTCGGGGTGCTCTCTGGATCGTTCAAGAAACTCAGGTCTGCCGCGTTGGCAAAGTCCACTAGTAGCTGGCCGCGTTCGTCCTCGTTCTGATTGCCCCAGAGAGGACTCTTCGCGTTGAAGTCGCCTGCTATTATTATCTCATGACTGGGGAATTCCCTAATAGAGCCATTAGCTCATTCAGCGTTTCTCTCAAATTGCCTGCCGGAGAACTGTATACGTTCACCATTAAAAATTTCGCATCACCACATTCCACGCCGAGGGCGACCACGTTCTCGGAGCATTTTATCTCGAGAACCGCTAGGGACGGGTCTTTCACGACCGTGGCCACCTCTGGGCTTTGCCACCCTAGGGTGGTAGATCCGGTAGGAGTTAGGGAAGCCCACCACTCTTCCCCCTGTTCGAATGGTTCCTGCAATAGCAGAATATGAGCTTTTTGCTCAGTGGCTGTCACCAGGGCCTGTGTTGTTGCTGCCCGTGCGTGGTGCAGATTGATTTGAAGCACCTTAACGCCTCTCTTTGGTTTATTATCCATAATGAGTGCGTTCTTTAGCAGAGCCAGTTCTCTGACAAGGCTTGGGCATTCCTTGTCTAGGGCTCGAGTGGCCTACATCCACTCGACGCCTGAATCTCTTGTTGTTTGCCAAGCAGTTAGTGCAGACCGGGCTATTGCTGCACTCTTGGCGCTTGTGCCCGGTTTCCACACCGGGCACATCTATCCTGCTCTTCGGTGCACCTTGACCTAAAGTGCCCGAACCCGTTACACCTGTAGCAACGGACCTCCTCAGATATTCCCTTACTGAGTGGACGGTCCATCCCACTCCGAGCTTGCCTCGCTTCATTACTTTTTTGAAGGTCAGTGGGTCCGCCTCTGCTACCCAGTGGCGTTTCCCACCCTTCACCTTCAACGAGAACTTGAGCTGGAGGCTGCTCTCCTCCAACTCTGGGTTCTGTTCCGCGAGACATTGCTCGACCTCTTCCCTTGACAGGTTTCCGTCTATCCCGTAGACGATAAACCTTGGATTCCTCTTAGCTGGCAATCTGGACCGAAGGTTCTCCTTCGTCACTGCATTGCTCTTTAGCTCCGAATCCAATTTCTCTATTTCTTTGGCGGAGGAGCATTCCACCATTACTCCTCCCCATTGACCTTTCTAACTCCCTTAACCCCAATCTGGAGTTTGGCGGGGCAAATCTGAGTTTGCAGAACCGCCTTTACGTCTTCCGACGAGGGAGAACCCTTGTCTGTTGCGGGGTAAACGAGAAGCACGTGCCTCTTCTCGACCCTCTTGGGTGCCACCTTCTTGGCTACCTCCTTCTACCCGTTTTTTTGCTTAGGGCCGTATTCCCCTTGCCTGGCTTCACCTCGAGCCGCTTCGGCATATGTCTTTGGAGCCGCGCTAGCGTGCTCACTTCTTTCCTGGAGTCTCCTTGGATGAGACTCATCTCTATCACTTGCTTGGTGCAAGCTGCTTGTAGCGAGTTCGCTACTTTCCTTATCTTGGTTCTGGTGTTAACCAGAACCTTGTTTGAAGGATTCTCTAGAATCCTCTCCAACTCTTGGAAGAAGGAGTTGACTGCGCTTGCGAATTCCGACGGAATTTCTAAGTCGCAGTCTGCCTCAACGGGCTCACTTGGACCGGGGGTTGAAGCCCCGCGTCCTCTGCCATCTCTCTACTCGGGTTGCTAACCGAGTGTAAGCCCTGGGACCTGTGTCCCTGGTCGGTCAGACTTAGAACGTTCGACAGTCAGGTGCTCAGCGGTACCCTGGGGTCCTTCCGCTGTAACCTGCACCTGACCCCGGTTGAGTGTGGGATTTGGCCTGATCCGTAGATCAGGGGATCGGCACGACGACGACGTACCCGCTCGTATGTCAGAGTTGCGCACTTTGCTATGACCGTGGCTTGGACTTTGCCCTCACAAGGGCAGTTTTAACTAAGTCCAAACCCACTGCCTCGAAACCCTATTGTATATTCAGGGATCGAATTAAAAAAAAAGATTTTTGAGGGGAGCAATTCACTCCCCTCGCTCTGCTAGCAGAGTCTATTGGAACAGCAGTCGATTTGATTCGCAATCAATAGCACAGTACTCACTCAACCGGCCTCTGACAAACGGCCGATTGCCACATATATAACTCCCAGATCTAGTCAGTCTAAGCAACAGAGCTGAGCTCAAGCTCTGCTGATTATATTGGCATTTTCTGCTTTCTGAAGGCTACCGCTCTAAAGAAGCAAATCAATGCATATGCCAGGGTTTCACTGTTTTAGCATATTTCTTCTTACAAGAGAAAACGTTCGAGAAATTCTGACCAGAGTAAGATGAAATAGCGAACAAACGTTGAGAGTGTTTGCCACTATTGCATCATCCTTAGATACAATAAAACAATGAGGTTGCCACTGTCTACCACAATTGGAGTACTGCTTTAATCGGAAAAGCCTCATATAGAGATCTTTGTACCGAGTGTCAATAAAACACCCAAATTGGTAAGATCTTTTTGCCCCGTAACAATAATGGGTCCTGTAAATGCATAGCAGTAGAACAAAAGAAGAGGGGAAAACTCTACATCAAGTTGGCATGTTTAGTCCGTTAAGAGCCTTTTTCAGACTAGGAATATATCCTTGGATAATTCTATCAGCTTTGCAGAAACGTTTGACGTTTACCATTATCAGTCGTACTTGAAAATTGAAGTGCCGCCCCAGTCGCCGAGTGGTCAGAAGCTCGGGTTCAAATCCTGGATGAGGCATGGGTTGTTTTTTTTGCACTATGGCTCTGTCCATTCCCTGGAAGCAGTAACTCTTAATTAAGGACGGCAGACTCTTTACAGCCATAAATGTCCAAGGGAATCGTTAAACCCCAAAAAAGAAAATCGGGCACGGAATTTCCATTTTCACATAAAAAGAAATTTATTCAAATCATTCTCCAAATTAAAAAAAAAACATTTGGCTTGCTGTTTGTGCCACTGTTTAACTCAAGGAAGGCGTTTGGCATGGAAAGTCATTGTCTTTAGAAAGTCTTTCTGGGTGTTGTCTTCCAACATTGACCAGCTGTGTGAATCACAAACAATACGTTTTGTGTTATTACCTGTGTGTGACATGATCATCACTTTAGCTTACTTTTCTTGGTTGGATCATTTAAATTGGCAAATACCACTATCTGACGTGCGACGTAAACCTCTATCTCTATCCTTCCTTTTGAGTTTCTGTGTTATGTAAATTTGGTATCGTCCCATTAAAAAGATTTTCTAAACTTAACACCACAGAGTTTCTCCCGATGAATTTGATGTTTGCAATCCTGACAGCATGTCAAAGGGTGAACAACGGGGTTAAAGATTACTGAGATATTTAAGGTATTACGTGATATGACGCACCACTGAGGTGACTCCTGAGTCAAATGGGCAATGAAGTAGCGGAAAGCCTGAGGGATAGTTCAAGGGGGAGAACAGTAGTTCCGGAGTGTGAAGATGTGGCTTAGAATCCCACTGTCGGCTAAAGTAAGGGTATGTTGGCCCCTGAAAAAAATGAATCTCCTGGACATGAGGTTTGAAAATTTTGTGTGATGATTCTTCCACACAACGCACATAATAAATACAAAATCACTTGTACAATGAGATTGTCCTTCGAGAATGGATGTCTGCGGACGCGAAACCTACGGTTTCGTGCATCCTCTTCCTCAAGGGGGAGGGGGATGATATGACGTAATGGCATACTACTGAGATGACGCATGAGTCAAATGGATAATGAAGCACCAATAAGCCTACCTGAGTAGTTCAACTGGGAGAACAGCCGATCCCGAGAAGGAAGATGGGAGCGCAAATTCCACAGTCGGCAAAAGAAATTTTATAGATAAGAGCTCAGTGTATAATATTAGATGAGAGAGTAATGAGCAATGTTAGTTCAGCGATTCCGGAAAACGCAATATTGAGCGAGCAATTCGCGAGAATGTTCAGATGTTGAACGATCTTTTTACGAGCAACTTGTATGATCGATTTAATACCGAGTTCTATTCAACGTGTCTCGTTGTGCGAACGACGTGTTTGCCGAAAGACTGTTTTGAAGTGTTGAAGAATAAAGACATGGGTTGGATACTGGTAAGCAAATTTGTATTCATTGAACCCTGGCCGTTATTTGAAAGTGAATGATGTACGTAATTAAGACTTTCATCTACAACAAGCAAGTTGAAGTATGCCGGGTTTTATAGTGAAGTCATTTCACTAAGCTAAGTTTAATGTCAAGTTAGACCTTAAAAGCTCTTAGCTTTGAGCAAAGTAAACCTAACGTAAAGTTCAATTCATTTTACACAAAGATTATACAGTAGCAACCGTTTTTAACTAAGAGCTCGTGACCGACGGAAGCCCTTGTTAAATCCAAGAGCTCGCTAAATTTATTTTGAAGTGAAAAATATCACCATGTCAAAATATGCATCGTGACAATATACATATACCTTTATATTATACATCCATATGCAGTGGATTCCGGTTAATTGGGCCATCGCGCGTCGGTTAATCGGGGCTGCCGTTCATTTAGGACACTATTTGAACAATCCCATATCAGCTCTTTGGGCCGCTTAATTGCGCCAAAGTCTTCTAGTTCCAATGTGTCCAATTAAACAGAATCTACTGTATGTCATAACATAGGGCAATATTCTTTTTACCACCTTCTAGCTCATTAATGTTTGCTGCTTTGTCGCTCACAGATGAGACCTCCTCTTAGACATTTTGTCTCTTATAAAAGTTTAGGATTTTCTATCTGAGATATGCATGAGATTGGCTGCTGTTTAACGACACCTGTGAAGCAAAGGCAGTCCCGATTTTCCTAATACAACGCTCACTTGAAAGGGGTAATGGACAACATTTCAGGAATTGTCTCCTGTTTTCCCTGAGGCCGCATCCCCATTCCATTAGTCTCCTATTCCTCTCTGTAATCGTCGCCCAGACCCCACCCTTTCCTGATGCCTTGGAAATATCACTTCAGCCCTTTTATTCCTTAGGAATAAAGAGGGCTGAAGTGATATTTACAAAGCAATAGTCACTCAGAAAGGATGGCGGGGATTCCTTTTCACAACTCGCGTGTTAGACATTTGATGTAGTCCCTCCCTTCCCATTGCCTTGCTATCAACATTCCTTTATACCAAACAAAAGTTCTTGTTTTGATCGTTAAATCCGGGATCTCACTAAATATTGGCTCGTTATAAGCGGATTCTACTTCATTATCGATGTTTAGAAAAAACACATTCTTGTTGAAATGGTACAGAAAGTTGTTAAACTTACCTAAGACTGCTAATTTTATGGTTCTTTCTTGTTGTCCATACGCATTTCTTGCGAAACAGACGTAGACCCCCGAGTCTTGCCTCGTAACTTGCGAAATCTGAATTTCAGACAGAAGACCGCTCGGTAATGGCGTTTCCGTTATCTTGTGCCTAGAATTTTGGAATTTCATTAAATGCAAAAAATAACTTTTCAAATCAAACAAATCTAATTTAAATTTATATCATTCGAAATAATTTAGTTTATCTTGGAGAGCATTTTCATAACACTAAAACAATCTTGCATTATCAAATTTTGTAAAACTTTTAGGAGTCAGAATTTAAGTTGCCGCCTTTTTTATATTTAGTTTTCTTTTTTGCAATCGTTTTATACGAACTAGAGAACGAATTAAGTTTTGTGCTCCTGAAATAAAGAACATTACATCTCTTTAAAATATTTTTGGACTCTTTCAGACTCTACATTCTTTTCTTCCCCGAAAAAGAAAACGCTGGTGGAATTAACTTATATTATTTTGTTTTCGGGTAACAATACAATATAGGTAAAATGTGTCAGCTCATTAATCTAAAATGTACCAATGACGCAACTGAGAATTTAGAGAGATCTTTTGAATTGCATGATGTCGTAAAAGGATTGACACTTGAAGTATTATAGCAATAAAATGACTGTGTCAAGAATCACAAAGCTTGAATGATGTGCACGTCTTTCGTTTTAGATTCCTCCCAACACTGGAGTAAGTAACTTTAAATTATCAGTCTGGGACTTCCTGTGTTCACATAGATAAACTCCACGTTTCGTAGAACGGTCACGAAGCCTGTGTGTTAACTGCCAGAGGCGCGAGTTCCTTGCCGTTCTTCTGAGTTGGACCCAGGAGGAGCATTTTTATTGTTTTTGACTTACGAGGATGCTTGTATGCCTTCTCGAAAACTAGTGACCCTAAATTTTGAATGGGTGATATCTAATAGACTTGCATGCTGATGGGGGCAGCTGAGCTCCGAAAAAAATCGTGTATGTGTTGATCACATGGGTTTTGAGCTCCTATATTAACATGTTAAGGAGAACGGATTCCATTCTCAAGTAAGCTATGGATGGTGTTCGTACTTTTCTTTTATTAGCTCTTACTTTAGAGTTAATCGCTTCAAATTGGAGACTAACGGCTCTTTACATTCTAAATTAAGTTCAAACGCGTTATTACGTTAGGATAGCTGGGGGAAAATTCCTCAAGTTACGAATCCAACCTCGTTAGAATACCACTTCTGAGCACAATGTTTTTTTTGTTATGGCGATCGCCTGCTCTCTTAACAGATATAACAAAGAGCTTTCTGCAACCGTCGATGGGTTACATGCTTGTTTAGGTGATAGAAATCGGCTGGGTGTGTCTAATACGCAGTTTACTTCATAACATTTCATCATGTGTAAACGTGTCTTTCATTTTTTTTTTTTTTTAGGTTTAACGAACACCAACGCAATTCGATGGGCTATAAACAGCCTCTCGTGCCTAATTTAGGGTCAACGGCTCCAGGGAATGGAGAGCCAGTGCCGTAAGACAAACACAACACCCATGCCTCACCGGGATTCGAACCTGCTCCCATCTCGGGCGAATGGTCAGAAGACAGTGTTTTAATTACAGCGTCACCGGGGCTGCTGTCTTCATCACCAAAAACTTCCATATTTAACTTTTTTGAAATGCTCACTTGTAGGTTTGTGTAAGGGCATAGCCAGGAAAGTGATGCCTTTTAATGAACACCTCAATGAACAATTTAGTTCCCGTTTTCCTATTTATCTGTAAATGTTCTTTATGCTGATTCGATACTGAAAAATGATTGAAGTGTTTAGTGAGGACCTGGTGAGACCTGCGGGCAAAGTAATGTCGAAAGTGACAACTGGAGACAAAGTATTTGATAATCGTATATTCCAGACAAATAACGCTTTTCACTGTAAAGTCACAGATATGACGTAAAACGTAACGAACGCTGTAAGTGATGTTTAACAATTACGCATACTTGACTAAATGAGAAATACGAGATGGTAGAATATAATGGGCTTATGTAGTGAAGGTAGAATATGAGATGAAAACACACACACAGAGAGAAATGTGCAATGTAACTCCCATAAAATGCAGAATAAATTGGAAAAATGCACTATTGTTTAGTAGGGTAGCAAGTTACCTGTAGTGTATTTGCGCGTGCACAAGAGTTCAGTAAGGCACCTTACAGCGATGAAAGTGTTACATTGCTTTGCATGCTATTGACGAGGACAGCAAGAAGGCCCTTTGGCAATAAATCCGAGTTCTGTACCAGAGCAGTTTTCGGAGCTCCAGGAGAATTTTTACGTGGAATCTACGAGCTGAAATCAGTCTCTCCAGCTCAACCAACGCATGCTCTATTGTGTTGAGATCTAGTGATTATGCTGGCCATTGCATACGCTGGATGCTTTCATTTTTAAGCAAATCATCCACGAAAGTAATCCTATGAGGCCGCGCATTGTCGCCCATAAACAGGAATTGTGCTCTAACAGCACCACAAAAATCCTCACTCAGTTTTCGAGGATTTCCTCTCTGTATTTGAGGCCTGCATGCATTCCTCTAGAAAAAGACATGCAACGGCGCGCGTTCGTGTGACATAATGCCATCCTAGACCAGTAAAAACCACCACCCCTGGGTGAGGCATTTCTCTGACGTTTGCGGAATTGATAACAGGTTCGGGATTTTCATCAGATGACAGTACGACGACTATTACTCTGTACACTCAACTGGATGAGTTACAGAAGAGAGCAATGGCCCATTGATTTGCGGTTCAGTCCAGGATTTTTCTGCACCACGACAACCTGCCTCTTTGGTCTGAAGGAATGAGTGGGATGCAAACTTATAGGTAGCCTCCTGTAAAATCCTTGTTCATGAAACTCTGTGTAGCGTATGCCTCAAAATTATTCAACCACGAGACACAGACAGCTGCACTGGGAGCTTTGTCGCTCGCATGTGTGAGTTACATCTAGCAGTCAGCGCCATGCAGCAGCAATCTCGAGGCTTTGAGATTCGTGTCTGACCCCGCAAGGCTTCCCGTGTTTTTATTTTTTTGTACCTTCTCTACAGCCTTGATACCCAGGTTTGGTGCACACCTATTGCTCTGACATCACTCTGTTTTCGGCGTGATTCAAACATTCCGATAGCTCGTCCACGTGTAAACACATCCACATGCTGTCTATGTGACATATCGTTACAGTAAAGATCGATTCAAACAGAATGCCATGGCAAAAGCAAATGAGATTTTCCACATCTGTTCCGTTTTTACGCTTTCCAAAAATAGGTTGAAGAAGCGTATATGCTCCAGCTTTGTCCGTCCGCACGATAACTCACGCGAAAATGGTTCGATTTCGACGAAATTTTAGTATGTGGTAGGGGACCACCTGGGAACGAACCCTATTGAAAATGGGTGAAATTGGGTCAAAGGTCAGGACATAGGAGCTGGATCCATTCCATTGCCTTATGCGTCATAACTTGCGTAAAAATGGTTCGATTTCGATGAAATTTTAGTATGTGGTAGGGAACCACCTGGGCGCGAACCCTATTGGAAATGGGGTCAAAGGTCAGGCAGGGCATAAAAGTGGGATCCATTCCATTGCCTTTATGAGTCATAACATGCGTAAAAATGGTTCGATTTCGATGAAATTTTAGTATGTGGTAGGGAGCCACTGGGGACGAACCCTATTAAAAATGGTCGAAATGGGGTCAAAGATCAGGACACGAGTGGGATCCATTCTATTGCTCTTGTGCATCATAATTTACCTAAAATGCTTGGATTGCGACAAAACTTTATCATGTTGTTCCGGAGGTATAGTGAACCGGTTTTGTGGAATATCAACGAAATGGGGTCAAAGGTCATTGCACAAAAGCCAGATTTATTCCACAGCCATTATTCTCATAACTTGCGTAATAATTTCTGGTATGTTGGAAAGCGTATCATAATCAATGCATTGCATGATTTTACCAACTTGTTTGTCCCATTGCAGGTTTGTAGTTTTTGTGTTTTACACAAATTACAAGTGGTCACATGCTACGCGCCATTGCTCTCGTATTTGCATGCGTCAGCCGTTATTTGCGCGTCATTATTGTTGCTGGTTTCTTTTGTCCAATCTAGCCCATTTTGTCAACCCGAGTGGGAAAGGCGTCAAAAGTTTTGGACCCGGACGTCACATAATTTGACCGGACCCGGCTCTGACCCAGAAAAATCTGCTTTGAGCTATAAATTCGAAATTCAATTTCTAATTATACATAATCGTTTTCTATATACAGTATATATAAATATAGTGTTTTCATTATCTTGAATATTTATTTCATTCATATTAATAAATAAGGCATTAATTTCGACACGGCATGCAATGGAACAGGATGTTAGCACGTCAAACGAAAACGGTTAAATTCTTAATGCCAAAGATGCAATGTGAAAAGCAACTCTGTCTTACAATGTGACGCGGAGTGCGAGAGAGTGAATCACCAGAGAAGCAGGTGACAGGCGTTTGCCTGTATCTTGCTCCGGACCATACGCACTGAAAACAAACTCAAAGGAAGTATCGATTTACGATATGATATAACTGAGTTTGGAATCGTCGGTCTGTGGAAATCTTCGTTGCTTTAAGAACGAGACGGCAATATTTTTGTATGACAAATCATTTTTCACTTCGCGGGCGCCAGCATCGAGCACAAAATTCTACGGTACGCATTTTTTTCGAATTATTTTTTCTTTTCAAAGATAAAATGGATATAAGTCTGGTCAGAAACAGCTTGACCCGACCCGTTTGACTCGCAAGAAATTGTCTACCCGTTGGCCCGTGACCCGTTTCCATCTCTGTTGTCAACTATATTTAACTTTTGCACATTATCATGAAGTACAATCCGAAGATGTCATGGATGGTGTTGCAAATAAATTAATCACTTATTATTCGTCATATATAACATACAAAAGGTAAAATCTAGGGTGACATTTTGACCTACCAAACTTTGCCAACTCCTGTAACTTGTGTGAGAGAGAAAGTATTACTTTAATTATTAAAAACTTTATCAAAGGCATTCACTTGGAGTCGCTGCATTCGAGTAAACAGGCACGGACTGAAACACTACAATCGTAATCTATTCAAAGAAAGGAGCCGTGGAGCTATTCACACCACTGTATCAGAAACAAACTAGATTACCACTATATTCAATGAAAAGCCCTCGTTTCTCAAGACATGCACGCAGATCCTAAACAAACACTTAATGATCCTTCTGGAATAAAACAGATTGCTGCAATTAGTCTTCATTTCTGTTTTCAGGCCAAGTCTACTTTTAAGTCTATCTTGATATCCATAACTCATACAAAGCATTCAATAATGTCTGTTATCACTCTCAGTTTGAGGCTAGTGTTAAAGCCGGACTGCCTCCATATATAATCAAGCAAAGGCAACATCAAAGAAGGAATTAATAGGCTTTATAAGGCTTGACTGGAACAAATTTTCCAAAAACTGTACCATTTTCAAGAGCATTTTACCATTGTAGTTTTAAAGGGGAAGTTCTTAATCAATGCATACAAGTTCTTACCAATGGGTCAGCGACATGGACCTTTACTAAAAACGATATACAATGGACGCGGAACACTCAAAGCAGAATGCAGAGATGCATGCTTGGTGTAACCATGAAAGGTAGGAAAAGAAAATTGTGGATCAGAAAAATGACAAGTGTTGATGGCATGAGCACATCAGACCCTCATGTGACGATAGGCTTGGACATATGGCCAGAAAAATTTACCATAGCGTTGCACAGCTGAAATATCATCTTGGATACCAAGGAACAGGGGGAAATCCAGAAGACCACGTGGTAAATGTGTGGATTAAATTCGTAAGAATGTTGGAGTGATATGGAAGATAATTGCTCAAGACAGAGCTGTGGAAGAGGCTTGGAGAAACTGTCATCCAGTAGCGGATTGAGAATTGTTGATGGTAATGACTTGGACATAGTGTATTGAAATGGTAAGTCTAACCTTGTGGTTAACCACCCCCAAAACTACACCAACATTAAGATGAATAACGCAAGGGAATTCTTTATCCCCGCTAATTTTTAATCTCATTTTTGATCAGTTGTTTAATATTCTGCCTGTTGAGATTGGTTTTGACTTTTGTGGACAGAGGTTCAATGCGATGGCCTTCTCAGACGATTGAGGTCGGTGATCGGTCACTGTGCTGTTCAACATTATACGTTAGTCCCCCCATATTAGGCACACAGTGTGAGCACTTATTTTTAAACAGAAACAGCATAGCGCCTTTTGTGAAGTTTTGTTCTTATGATTGTATACGTTCAACTTTACAACTATGGCTTCACTTGTGCTATCAGCTGTTTTCTTATTTTCATTGTGCATCTTTTTGTCTCATGTTATACTAGCAAACCAGAAGAACAGTGTTCAGTTTCAGGGTAAATGATTTAGCGACGAAGAAAGCGGACCCTGTGTTAAGAAACTAGTCTAATTCCAGACATTCTGAAAGAGCAGCTTTTGCTACTGTCAAATTTCTGTCTTATTGACCATACAAGGGATTCATATGGTACCACAATAGTTCCATGTCAGGCTTCCCGTAGTAACAGATCTTCTTGTTTTTGCAATTCTGTGGCGTCGACGACACTAAACGTCCATGCTATCGCGGACGTAGCCCTCTTATAAGTTTCCTGTCGGAATCATTCTTGCTGCTGACACGTTTCTTTGGTGTTGACCGTGTGAGTGATCCATGAAATTAAAGACAATCTATAATTCCTGTAGGAATGGCTCCTGATATAACCAAACTTTTGGGATTTTAACAATGAAAGCTATACATGTACTCCCTCCCGCACTTGCAACACGATGGCGCAGTGTTCTAAGCGCTGGCTTCTGACAGTTCTTCAGAGTGGGTCCGGGTTAGAATCCCGTATGAGGCATGGGTCGTGTGTTTGTCTTCTGGCAGTGGCTCTCTTCGTTTTCTGGAACCACTGACAAAGACTATAGATTGTTTCTAGCTGTTAGAGTTGCTCACGGTGGTATATAAGAGCTGTAAGTCTGGTTTCATACAGGAACCACTTTTACTACTGACATACGTCTGGGATATTGACCATGCTTGCGATCCAGATCATTCCTGACTGGTAGCTCGTTAATCTTCCTGCAGGAAGTACTCGTGCTGATGGAAAGCTTTCTATAGAGATCGTTCCAGCAGCCGCGAAACTTCTGTGATGTTGATGCGATAGTAAACAGATTTCTGAGTAGAAATGTCAGAAGCTTCGTGTGGTCAGAAGCTTCGTTTGGATGAAGAGAGTGATCGACGCTGGACCAGAATAACTCTGTCAAGCTTTCTGTATGAACCGTTCTTTCTATACCCAGTCTTCTGTGTTTCTGACCATACAAATGGGCATGTGGTTCAACACTCTTCGTATGTTAAATTTCCTGTAGGAACCGCTCTTGCGGCTGCCAAGCTACTGGAATTTTAACTACGTGAGTGATTCATGTAGTTCAATACTGTTCGTTTACCAGAGGATTCCTTTGGGAACCGTTCTCGCTGGTAATAAGATTTTTGCATATAGACCATGTTTGAGATCCACGTGGTTCCCGGCTAGTCTTATGCCGAATTTACTGAAGACACAGCGTCTGCTGCTGTCAATCTTTTATGATACTGAACATAGAAGAAGCTACGTGATCTCAGACTTGCCTTATGCCAATACGAGTATTCCTTTATGAATCATTGCCACTGTGGGATATAGACCATGTAAGCGAATAACGTGGTCCCAGATCATTCAGATTCCAAGCGCCCTGTAAGAACCTCTCCACAGTCTGCCAAGCATGTATACGTATTAATAATGGCTGCAAATCCACGTGGTCTCATGCCAGGTTTCTTGCATTAGCTACTCCTGCGGCTCCTCGATTTCCAAAATGTTGACCATGCTAACTATCTTCATGTGATTCAAGTCTAGCAGTATGTTAGGCTCCCTGCAGGACCTTGGAAATAGAAGCAGTTACTACAGGAAGCTTGGCACAAGGATAACATCTTGGATCACATGACTCATTCCCAAGATCAATATCCCAGAAAGATTGTCAAACAGGATGCCAGAGAAAGCCTTTCTATGCACACAAACCATACCGTGCCGCTCCGGTGCAGTGGTCTAAGGCGCTGGCCTCTGATCATTCGTCCGTAAGGGGTCCGGGTTCGAATCCCGGTGAGGCATGGATGTTGTGTTTGTCTTACGGCACTGGCTCTCTCCCTTCCCTGGAACCAGTGACCCTAAATTAGGGACGGGCGACTGCTTATAGCCCATTGAATTCCTCACGGTGGTCGTTAAACCTCCAATAAAAAAAACAACAAAAAAAAAAACCAACCATACCTTTGGAAGCTTCCAAGCTTCCCAAAAGGTTTAGCATGCCAGCTGTCCATGTGGTCCCTGATGTTAAGCGTCTTGCAGTAACTCCCACTGCTGAAATATTGATGACGCGAAAGATCCATGCTTCGGAAGACCAATCGTGTAGCAACTTCCCATAGTAGCTTCCCCTACTTCTGCGAAACTTTTAGGATGCTGACGAAGCTAGCACGACTTTTGCTTCCAGATTAGTACTATGCAAAGCTTTGTGCAGTTACCAGTCCTGCCTGCTGTTGCTGAACTTGTAAGATGCTGACCTGAAGAACCCTATGTACCGAGACTAGTCCTATGCTCAGCCTTCTATAACAACCATTGCAGGTGCTATTCAACTTCTCGTATGATAACACGAGAACAATGGCTGTGGTACCGGACTGGTTCTATGCTACGTTTCTTACAATATGACCACCCCTACAACTACAACGCTTAATGGGGTGATGACAACGCAACCCATGCGTAGGCACCACACTGGTTTTAAGCTCTCATGAAATTTTTCCTGAGGCAACTAAGTCTCTGGGATATTGAACATGCTGGCGACCCATGTGGTTCCGTACTACCCGAAAATCAATCTTCCTTTAGGATCCGCTTATGTTAGTACTAAACTTTAGGAATTTTGCGGAGGCGAGTGATCCACATGTTCCCGGAATAGCCCTATGCCTAGATTTCTGCAAGTATCGTTCTTGGTTCTGCTCAGCAAAGGAGACATTCTTAAAACGGGCAATCAATGTAATACCGGCATATCTGTGTGTTTGCTTCCTCTGAACTTATCGGATAATGATGTGAGCGATCGTTATAGTTCCAAACTTATCCTGTTAGTATATATGGCATGCTTGAAAAAATATTCCTGCTGCTTTATGCCAGGAAGATTTAAAAATCTATGCGTTTTGTTGTATATTTGAAAAAAAAAAAAACAACTACTACAATATAGGTAGCGAACCATATTAATGAAATGCAAACTATCATTTTCAATAATTCATAGCCAACTCTGGGTAAGTTGATAGTTTCCTCATCGATAACACGCTTGCTTGGAGGCGGTAAAACTCCCATCATCGGTGTTTGACATCTCAGTGTTTTAAACCGCCTACCTCGAGGAAGTTGGTAGTTTAAAACATTACCCATATAGCGCAAAGGGTAGAGACGAAAAGATCTAGACCCAGCTTATTCGCTGGACAAGGAAGCAGCTAATCCTAGTTTCCCAAGTTTTGTTTTTGTCCTAACTGATATGTGTGATTTCGCGTTTTCTTGACGAAGCCGTTCCTTCTGTGTAGTATTAAGCATGCCAGAGTTCAATGATGGATCAAACCGGCAGTATATCACCGAACAAGCACTTTCCTCTGGTATAGGGATCCCGTGGCTTTGGAAAGTTAAGTAGCTATGTGATATCCAACCATTGTGCTGATCGTCTACGATTGTTGTAGAAGACCCACTTTTCATTGCAGGTTACGATTCAATGAAGAAATATCTCCCGTCTTTACCTGGCAAAGAGATGAACGCACATCTCCAAACGACGAGTCTTATTGGCTACTGCTAAGTCGTGTGGCAACCAGACATCCAGATTTTTCACCTTCCTAAGGGCCACAAGGCTCAGCACATTCGCTGAGCAATGCACACAAACCTTTACCACGACCTAACAGAGCTTTGTTTTTTTATTGGAGATTTAACGACCACCTTGAGCAACTCAATGGGCTATAAGCAGTCGCCCGTCCCTAATGTATGGCCACTGGTTCCAGGGAAGGGAGAACGCCAGTGCCGTAAGACACACAACATCCATGCGTCATCGGGATTCGAACCCGGACCCTTCTCGGACTAATGGTCATAAACCAGCGTTTAGACCACTGCTGCACCGGGTAGGTACAGACACTTTACCCTGGGTTAGCTGCAAACATTTTTCCGATCCTCGTCTGTTAAGCCTACTGATGAACGACCGTGAGCCTCATTTGTGAGAGACATGCCACCTACTTTGAATTTGGTGAACCATCGGCGTACGGTGCGTTCATTCGCAGTACTCTGTCCAAAGGCCGCATTAATGTTGCGAAAATGTCCGAGTTTGAACTAGCACAGAAAAATTACACCCAACTGGTGTCACTCCATAGTCCGATTTGGCCAAAGCCAGTGTCGCGGGTGGACCTTGCCACGAAATGAGGTGCACTACTCTTACTCCAAATACAAACCGACCTCGTGACGTGTGATATTGCTGGGCGACAAATTCCGCTAGAAGGGTAGAACATGTCCATCCGTTAAAAGGGGACATTTCATCAGCGCTCAACCCAATGTACATGCTTCAACCATGCCTTGTGTAAAAAGACAGTCGGGTTCAAATATTTAATCAGTACATACTGTGGTATTGAGGATATATTTACTTACCTTTGATCTTTAAAATGAGGATATCCTCTAGACCACTGAATATCAATTGGAGAATTACCGAAGGCTTCACATTTCAATGATGCTGAGTAGCCACTCTGGATCTTCATCAGGCTATAACTCTCACGAAATTGTGGAGGAACTGGAAAAAAAGATTTCTCGTAAGATTTTGTCTACACAAAACAACTTAAACGTGTCAAACCTTAGTTAGTTTTACGGTTTAAGGTTCAACAGGCGAGAACTGATGTACTATTTTTCATCTGTTCTCGTGATTCTGAACATTCCTGTGATTCAGTTCATACGTGCATCAAGATTTTACATACTTTTGAAACTACATTTTCACAAAAAGTGCGTTTTTACGAATAAATGTGTTTTCCAAACATTTCACTGAAGTGTGATTTGTGTCCTTCAGTGTGATTAAAAGAACAACAAACGAGTGCTTTAAGGAATGCCTCATAACAGAATGTTTGATATAATTTTCTGGTGACCGAAGTTTGTCCGAAACAATTGAAGAGCAGACAGCTGCATATAACCATGGTTGTTTAGTATTAAAGATCATAGTACAAAGTTTACCTGTTAGAGATTGCATAAAACAACCACGGAGACATTCTAGATTTTACGGGAATTCAGCGTCCAGCTCTAAATATGATAAAGCACTCAAGAAACTAGGTGCTGTTGCTATTCGAATACTCCAAGGATCTGACACTGTCAAACTTTTAACCATGGTTTAAAAGAATACGTTAGTTTATTATTCAAGACCATAATAGCAAATGTATCTGTTAGAAACTGAATAGAACAACCGCGGATGCATTTTAAATGTTAGATTCAACCCAGCGTCGTGAGGTGGATTTGGTAAAAACCCACAAAAGACAAGGCGCTATTGTTACTCAAATATTCATAGGGCCTGACGCTGCCAAATTTTTAAATCGCAGCTCAAAGTAATTTGAGATATTGGGTTGTCAGATAAGTTTGTTCCGTTTTTTCAAATGCTATTTAAATGAACACGAACAATGCTTTGGTCATGGTGTTGTGTTTTTTGTAGCTCTATTCTTCCTGTACAACTTTTGTTAATCGGTTTCGATATTGTATTTGGTTTAACTCTTTTTAACCATTTGAAGGATGGAATGCCAAGTAGACAGAAATGAGTATTTTAGACACCTGCTTCTCTTCGCTTTCAATCAAGGTTCTAAAGCTGCTCGAGACATTTGTGCTGTGTACGGAGTAGGCGCTATTACTGACAAAACTGCATAGAAATGGTATTCACGCTTCAAGAAGAGGAAATTCGACCTCAGAGTCTCCGCGTTTGCGACAGACCCGTTCGGATCAATGAGGATGGACTGAACGAGCTCATCCACGAGGATCCGCGTCAATCCCCCGGGGAATTGGCCCAGCAGATGCGATGATCTCGTGATACCGTCGCGTCGCCCGTCAACTTCACTCGATGGGTAAGGTCCAAAAACTCGGTGCATGGGGCCACATTCTCTTAATGCAAGAGACAGACTCCAGCGCTCCACTATCGCCGCCAGTTTTCTCGCTCGATACCAGACTACTCGTGGACAGAGATTTCTTTACCGCATCGTCACCGGCAATGGAAAACTGTGTCTCTATGTCAATATGAAGCAGAGGAAAGAATGGTGGTGTCCTCACAAGCAAGCAACACCTCGAGCCAAGGCCGAGCTGCTTCAACGTAAGACCATGATCTGCGTTTGCTGCGATTGCTTTAAAATAACACCACGATCAATCCACAGCTTTACGTTCAGCACATGCACCGGCTCAACGAGGCAATTCAGCGGAAACGACCCAACCGGCGGCACGACGTGTTTCTTGAACACGACAGCGCTCACCCACACGTCGCTAATCTGACCAAAACTGCTATTAAAGATCTCGGTTGGGAGGTTCTACCGCACCCACGGTATTCTTCTGAACTAGAGCCCTCAGATTGTCACATTTTCCGGACTCTTTCCAACAGTCTGCGAGGCGTATCGTTTAACAACGACGTCGAGCTGAAACGGTGGCTCGATGACTTCTTCGAGTCAAAATCAGGGATTTTTACCGTCGAGGCATTGACAACCTAGTGGAACGTTGGCAAGAGATAGTGAACAATGAAGGAGAATATATTATTAACTGAATTGTGAAAACTTTTGCATCGATTCTGTACTCACATCTTCTTTGATCAGTGTTAAGGACGTAAGCCAATGGAAACCCTTGATCAGTCGTGAAAGACGTTTTTGGAATTTTCCTGCTTCTGCGATAATAGTTGACAAATACAATTCATTTTGTGACTTGATGTAGCGCCTCACTTTTCGCCGGTGGGTGTCATGAACCAGTTTGAATTTTTCAACCACCCTTGTGATGCCATAAAACGAAAATCGTCCGATTGATGTTGCACTTCTGCAGCAGAAGCCACACGAAAATCAAAATCGTACAGCTTGCTAAACAGCATCCAAAATGTAGTTTAAAAGCTCTGCACCAACGACTATGTACTGCTTTACAACGGAAGGCACACCTGACAAAATGGGAGCAAGAAATTGAACGGGAAGGTGGATTAAAGGAAAAATATGACATAATCAACAAATGCACCTGCGATCGATTTTGTGAAGCTCGAGAGAAAAAGCAGCCGGTAACCACCCGAATGATATAACAATGGGCTTGTAGATGATATAACAATGGGATCACCAGATTTCCATTCTCGAGAGTAACAGCTGCACATATACTGAAGTCGGAGAGATTGCGGATTGTTTGGGGGAGGCGTTTGCCTCCATGTCTACTGATCTGGCGTATCCTTCCTCCTTTTAGAAGATTAAATCCAATGCGGAACGCCAGAGAATCTCCTTTGCGCCTTTTCATGACGCCGACTATAACTCCCCCTTCAGCATGGTTGAACTACGTGTGGCTTTGCATCGGTCCGGCGCGACATCTGGCGGTCCCGATGGCATCCACTATGGCATGCTCCGTCACCTTTCGCAGTCGCCTCTCGATGATCGTTTAGTCCTGTACAATCGCATTTGGTTGGAGCAGTTTCCCTGAATCTTGGCGAAATGCTTTTGTTCTGCCTTTTCCCAAGCCTGGCAAGGATCGTAAGTCTTCCTCTAGTTATCGTCCAATTGCTCTCACTAGCTGTCTGTGTAAAGTTCTCGAGCGGGTGGTTAAATTCCGGTTAATTTATTTTTTAGAACAAAATCCACTTTTAGAACGTACTTTCACCATCACAAAGCGACTTTCGCCGTCATCGTTCACCTCATGATAATCTCCTGCACCTTGAGACATCTGTGCGCGAGGCGTTCGTCCGTAAGCAGCACCTGGTTTTGTATTCTTTGATACTGAGAAAGCCTATGATCGAGCGTGGCGACACGGATTTATCCGTGAACTCCACGCATGCTGGTTGCGAAGAAATCTTCCAACTTTCATTGTAAATTTTCTTCGCCATCGTGTGTTCCAGATGCGCCTGCGTATGACGCTCTCGGCACCGTTCCATCAAGAGCAAGGTATTACTTAAGGTTGCATTTTATCTGTCACATTGCTTATCCTCCGCATTAATTTTCTTTTCACAAATCTTCCTCCTGCGGTTTCGGCTACTGATTACGTCGATGACTTGCAGACATTTTGCTCGTCATCAAGCATGATTTTTATTGAAAGGCAGTTGTAGTCTGCGATTAACCAGATTGTTGAAACGGCGCACAGCAATGATTTCGTTCTTTCCCCCGACAAGACAGCGTGTGTACATTTCTGCCGGAGGCGTGGCCTCTATCTAGACCCAGAGCTTCATTTGGAACGAACAGCCATACCAGTTTTGCCGGAGACCAAGTTCATTGGACTGACCGTCGACCGTGCGCTTGCGTTCGGCGGCTCAAGACTTCCTGTTCGAAGGCTCTGTCCTTTCTTAAGATCCTTCCAAGAGTCTCGTGGGGTGCAGACAGAGGATGTCTTTGTTTTGCATTAACCTTTCCTGAATACGGCCGAAACTGGATTATGGTTATATCGTGCATGGTTCTGCACGTTTTTCCGTTCTCCGGCCTTTGGATACTATTCACTATCAAACGCTGCGTCTTTGTACGGGACCATTTCGAACATTTCCGATTGCCAGCCTTTATGCTGACACGAACGAACCATCGCTTGAATTACGTCGTCTGCAGCTGTCTCTTCAATTTTACTTGAAACTTCGATCTCTTCCAGACCATCCTTTGTACGATGCAGTTTTCCATCCACAGCATGCTCGTTTATTTGAGAACCAGCCGTCGTGCATTCCAACCTTCGGTTTTCGTATGGTGACCGTAGCTCGTGATGCAGGGCTCGACGTGTCACTTATTGGAGAGACCAGGGCCGTTTTGGACCCGCCCTGGCAGCCTTTTGAGGTCGTCACTGATCTCGACTGTACTTCTTTCGATAGGTCCTCAACCCCTATTTCCGTGTATCAGCAGCTCTTCGCTGAGCAGCGTTACCTCAATCCTGATTATGTTCCAGTTTTCCCCGACGGATGTAAGATGGTTGATTTTGTCGGATCAATTGCCGTCTGCTTGGATAATGTTTCTGTTGCGCGGATCCCAGCTGAGGCCACGTGTTTTCAGCGGAGATGCAGGCTGTTTATCTCGCCCTTCTCCATGTTCAGTAGAGTTCTCATCATCGTGCTATGGTCTATACGGATTCCTTAAGTGCCTTGCAGTCTTTTTTATCTGCGGATTGCCTTAACCATCCTTTTCTCTTGGATGTGACACGGTTGCTTCGTAGTTTGCTCGAGGCCGGTTTTCAGGTTCAATTTTGCCAGATTACTGGGCATGTTGGAATCTCGGGTAACGAGTCTGCTGATGCGGCTACTAGATCTGATTCCTCTTTGGTCGTCACACCCTTGCCACTGTTTCACCGGGATTTCCGCTTTCCTGTTCACGATCATATCAAGCGAACGTGGCAGGGTCTGTGGGACTGAAAGGTGGAAAATAAACTGCATCGTATTAAACCTATTCTTGGAACCTGGAAATCCTCATATCGACGGAACCGTAGGGAGGAAGTTGTGCTTGCGCGTCTCCGCATTGGGCATTGACGTTTCACTCACCGCTTTTTGTTGTGTGGCGACACTGCGCTGATGTGTGAGACTTGCAATTGCAGACTCACTGTCATTCATCTTCTGTGTAGCTGTGTTCGTTTACGTGATGTCCGTTTTCACTTCTTTCATTCTCATTTGTTTAGCGAGGACGCCGCTACGCTGCAGCGGCTTCGAGATGACCACTGCGATACTGTCGCTGTCTTTTCATTTTTAAAACAAACTGACTTTTTGAAACGTATCTAAATTTTAGCTCTTCCATCATTCTCATTTTTTACTATTACTGAATCAGCCAGATTTTAAGCATTATACCACGTTTTTAATACTGTTTGTTTGTCTTGTGTCTGGCGCTCTTTGGCCAAACATGGCCCTTGCGCCATAAAAATCGACCAACCAATTTGTTTGATGGCGCCGTTTCTGTCATCTCCCTGTAACCAGTTGCCCTAAATTAGGGACGGCCTACTTCATAGTCCTTAAAAGGCTTATGGTGGTAGTTAAACACTCACTGAAAATTAAAAAGGAACCCTTGAAGCCTGTAGACATCAATAAAAAAGCAGATGTCGTGCAACGTGCTATTTATTTTTAAGAATAATTTCACGAAAGACTTGTCATTACCTAGGGAAAACCTGTAAGATATATACACCGATGAGTCATTACATTTTGACCACCTGCCTAATAAGCTGTAGGACCCCCTTTAGCCCGCAAAACAACGGCCACTCGGCGAGGCATCGATTCGATGAGGTGACGATCGGTATCCAGGGGTATCTGGTACCATAATGTCAACAGCAGGTCCTCCAGTTTCCGTACATTTTAGGGTGGTGGTGATTTAGCGCGAACCCGCTTTTCCAAGTCTAACCACAAATGTACGATTGGGTTCATATCAGGTGAATTTGGAGGCCAGGGCATTAACAGAAAGTCACCAGCATGTTCCTCGAACCACTCCTTGACGACTCTGGCAGTGTGGCATTGCGCATTATCCTATTGGTAATGGCCATCACCAGCAGGAAACACAGTTGCCACGAGTGGGTGAACTTGGTCCGCAACGATGATCAGATACCTGAGAGCTGTCAGGGAGTGTGCTATCGGGATAATGGTGCCAAAAGTGTCCCAAAAAGAACATGGCCCACAGCATGACACCGCTGGCCTGTTAACGCCTAACAGTGCATCTAGGTGCCAGAGCCTCCGTTAGTAAGCGGTGTATTTGCGCTCGGCCGTCTACGTGATGCACCAGGAAATTTGATTCGTCAGACCAGGCCACTTTCTTCCAATCACCCACTGTCGAATCTTGATTATCTTGGGCCCATTTCATGCGTTGTTGGCGATGACGTGCAGTGAGCATGGGGATCCGACTGGGTCTTCAGCAACACAAGCCCATGCGCAAAAAACTGAGATAGACTGTGCGCTGTGACACATTGATCTGATCACTACTGTTGTGGCTGCGGGGGATTTGTCGCACTGTGGCCCTGCGGTCGCTGTGAACAATGCGTGAGTCTCAGCTCCCCTCTGGCATCAATGAGCTATGGACAACACACGGCTGTACGAAAGTTCGTACTTTGGACCTCTGTGCACCACTTTTCATACGTACTCACTACAGCGGCACGTGAACAACACACAAGCTGCGCCGTTTCTGAGACGTCGCCGTGCCAGCAGAGTTTGTCCTTTATCAAACTCCGATAAATCCGCAGCTTTTCCCATTCTGATTCCGAACACTACTAAACGAAGGCCGGTCCTTGGGTTGCATATATAGTGAAGTTCACCTGCGCCACCGTTCTGTCACCAGGCGCGCTCATTTCTCTAGGCTGGGGGTGGTCATAATGGAATGCCTCAGCGGTGTAAGTAATTAAACACCCACGTTTGAAGACATACTTGTCTGAAGGATGTCGGGACAACACTCCGATCCGGTCTACATTATTCAGTGGCACACGGCAAACACACCAGGTGTTACAATCTGGTGAGCCATCTCTTTTGACAGGCAGTCTCCCCTGGTAGTGGCCCTTAGTAGCATCGCGGTGCGTTCACGACATTCTGCAACCAGTCGTGTTTCGTGCGCTTGTTAGGTCTTCCGCCGGACATTGACAAAGACTGTAATGTTAAGAGGTACACGACTCACCTTTTGCGGGTATGTCTCCGTGGTTGTGAAAACCTTTCGTGGCCAGCCAGGTCTCCACACCTTCCGCCCATCGACAACGTATGAGACATGCTGGGATGTGCATTGAAGCCAACCCGGAATGTGGACGAACTAGCTCAACAATCAGAGCAAACTTGGAAGAATCTGCCACAAGACATTATTCGACAGTTGCTTGACTCGGTGCCATGCCGGATATCAACACGCATCGCCCATATAGGTGGCTGTACGGTGCACTGCTGACTTACCTGTTATGCTTTAAACCATCATGTAAAATCTATTTTAAGCCATCCTCTAAGAACATAGCTTTGTTGCTGTTAATATGCAATTGCTACTTTATCTTTGCATACCCATCGAACGTGTGAAATTCCAGCGCGATCGGACATTTGCACTTGCTTTGGGAGGCTTCTATTTTTTTCTTTATTTTGTCCCATTATGTAGAATATACACTGCTGGCCACCCAAAATGCAACACCAAGAAGGACACGAGATAGCAAAGCCAGACTTACTGGACACATAACAACAGATACAAAGATGAAACGATTGAGCTTACAGGCCCGTGCGACTTGCGGAACACGCAGACATCAATAGTTTGTGTTGCCCACATGGCTGGCTATATCAGCCGCTACACGCCGCGGCATCGAACGAAAGAGGCTTTGGATGTGGGCTTGGGGTATGTCGGTCCTGGCTGCTTCCACACGTTTCCACAGTTCATCAGGCGTAGCCGCGGGTGGTGCTTGGCGGGCCACTCGGTTGCCGATTAGCGACCAGACGTGTTCGATGGGCAACATATCGGGAGAATAGGCGGGCCACGGCAGCAGTGACACCTGGTGGGCCGTGAAGAATTGTTTCATGATGCGTGCCACGTGCGGGCTCGCATTGTCCTGTTGAAACGTGGACGCTGGCAGGTCCTGCAGGTAAGCGAGGACTACAGGCTCCAAAACGTCGGAGATGGTGCGGTGGCTGTTGAGTGTACTGGCGATTCGTACCAGAAGGGTGCGGTTGTCATATCCAATTGCGCCCCAAACCATAACGCCAGGCGACGGACCGGTATGGCGATGCACAACGCAGGCGTAATACAGTCTCTCGCCGCGGTGGCGCCACGCGCGGATCCGACCATCGTGGTGTTGCAGGCAGAAGCGGGATTCGTCGGAGAAGACAATGTCGTACCATTCCGTAGTCCAGGTGCGGTGTTCAAAGGCCCACTACCGCCTCACTCGCCGGTGGTGTAACGTCAGTGGTAATCGGAGGAATGGGCGCCGTGCGACAAGTTCCCGCGCCTGCAGACGACGTCGAACGGTACGTGCTGCACGGTTGTTGCGCAACACACCCTAATTCCTGCGCTAACGTTCGTGATGGGGCGGTGCGAGCCGTCAATGCCGGCCGCACAACATTACCGGTCCTCTCGTTCGGTGGTGTGCTGCGGCAATCGCTCACGTCGGCCCGTCCGTTCCTCCTACACCCACCGAATCCATACTCCCCTCACGGTGGCTGGATGTAGTCTCACACGGGCGCCGATGTCTCGGTACGATAAACCGCTGTCGCGATAACTCACTATTCGTCCTCTGTCGAACTCCGAAACGTGCTGGAATGACTGCCGTATTCTGCGACGAGGCATCAGGAAACTTCCCACGCACAGGTCCGGCAGCACAATACACTTCCACTACTTACACTCCGCCTCCTGTGCACCCTTCTTGTAGTGCTTCGCGGTAGTGTGCCGGGCGCACATGATTTGCATATGCCCTGCAATGCTAATCGTTTGCATGTCCTCTCGCGGGCGACGCATGCTGCGAATTTCAGGCCAATCGGATGCTTCCTTCTTGGTGTTGCATTTTGGGTGGCCAGCAGTGTAGTTTGAATTTAATAGCATGTGTCTTTATGCCCCCTAGCGACGAGGATATGCATCAGAAAAAGCCAAAACGTATGTACCGACGTTCTCACAGTTCAGGCTTCCAAATGCAAAAAGAATTTTTCAAATCTGATTGTTATTTGCAGAGATATGCCTACAAACGGACATGGTGATACCATAAGCACGTACTTGTTTTTTTTTTCAAAAGACGTGCTAAAAATTATTCCTGGTTGATAACTGTCCAACACATCATAATACGCACTGTTTGCCCAATTTAACATTTTTTTTATTCCGAACACAACTTTCATTTTGCAACTAACGGACATGAAAATATTTTCAATTTTTTCTTCATGCGATATTTAGCTCTACATGTATGTATGTATGCATGTCTGTATCTTTGTTTGGTAGGGAACGGGGATTTACAACAAAATTTGTGTTCTGGATTTTATTCATATCGTAAAATTGGTTTATTTTTCTGCGTACATTTACCGTGCCTAACTGTTACCGTGTTTCCATCTTTTCATGTTCACGGCTTGACATAGAAAATGCCACACCAGTTAGTATTTGCAGAAGCGCCACGCAAATTTTTGGAAAGATGTCGACAGTTAGGTTATGCAAACGATTGCAGTTGCGAACCAATCGCGCCCATCACGGAGATAATTGGTTTTTCAGTTATCTGGGGAGTAGTGTTCCCACGGCCCAAGCTGACCTTATGATCTTGTCATTTCGTCTTGGTACGATTCTATCACCGCAGAGACAGCTGTTGTTCATCCAGCTGATGGGAAGTAGCGACCCCATGGCCCGAGCCGACATGTAGTGTATGGTGTTTCCCATTTCGACTTTGTGTTGCAACCTTGCCAGCACCCGCCTCAGTTGTAGGCTGCTGAATTTGTGATTATGCGCCAGCCCTTTTTCTTCCTTCTACATTTTCCGTTTTTCCTTTCTTCTTCACTTCCTGTTCTTCCTTTCTTCTCCATTTCCTACTCCTCTTTCCTTTCGTCTCCATTTTCTGTTCCTCCTTCGTTTTTCCGGGCTGGTTAGCTAGACCTACCTGCAGGTTTGCCCTGTGAGGTGACCCGTAAGGTGGAAAAGGGGATACTGGAGACTGAGGTTTTTGGGGGCCAGGTTGTAATTGTTGCCAGTCGCCAACACTCCTCTTTGCCCCCTGCTTCACCCTAAACGGGCGGCTAGGAGCTAACCCACTCCTAGTCAATCTTCTTGTCGTTACGTACGACGGGGTGAGTTTAGGGATAGTGTGGGCATGCCAAAGGGGTATTACCAAGACCCTGGAAAGTCGCGGTACTCGCTGGGCGCATGTGTGCGCCATCAACATGCTATATCTGCTGCTTAACCCTAGAGCTGTGTCCTGCGTCCAATTGGGCTTGCGAACCTTCGGCTTTCCCCTGTTGGGCTCTGTTGTGGGTGGGGAACTCGGCGGACGAACTTTTCACTTCTCTTCATGGCTAACAACAAATTTTCCCAAGAACCTATAACAAAGCGGCCCATAGAGGAAGGATCACCCCCTTCCACCAAGAAACCTGTACCTGATTCTACCAATGCTCGATTTTTCTGCATCCACTCCTTCGACTCTTCAAACCCTTTAAACACCAAAAGTCCCTTTTGGATAAATAAGGCATTGCAATCAGTTGCCACCTCTCCTAAGAGCGTTAAGGAACTCCAATCTGGAGATCTTTTTGTTGAGATGCCGAGTCACAGATATGCTCCGGTGGTTTTAAACACGACCTTTCTTTTAGATAGTCCAGTAAAGGTTACCAACTCACTACTACCTCAATTCCTCTTTGCCGCCCCGGTGGCGCGGTGGTCTAAACGATGGCCTCTGATCATTCGTCCGAACGGGGTCCGGGTTCGAATCCCGGTGAGGCATGGATGTTGTGTTTGTCTTACGGCACTGGCTCTCTACTTTCTCTGGAACCAGTGACCCTAAATTAGGAACGGGTGACTGCTTATAGCACATTGAGTTGCTCACGGTGGTCGTTAAACCTCCAATCCGCCGCCCCGGTGGCGCAGTGGTCTAAGGCGTTGGCCTCTGATCATTCGTCCGTAAGGGGTCCGGGTTCGAATCCCGGTCAGGCATGAATGTTGTGTTTGTCTTACGGCACTGGCTCTCTCCCTTCCCTGGAACCAGTTACCCTAAATTAGGGACGGGCGACTGCTTATAGCCAATTGAGTTGCTCACGGTGGTCGTTAAACCTCCAATAAAAAAAAAAAAAAACCTCCAATCCAAAAAAATCCAATTCCTCTCGAAGTGTTATATCTTCCCAAGACCTTCTGGATTGCAGTGACCAGGAAAATTCCCAACGCATGGTGTCCTGCGCATTCTATTTCGACGAAATGGGCAATCTGTCCCATCTCGCAATATTATACTGACTTTTAACACCCTATCCCTGCCAACATCAATCAATCAAGGCAAGGTATCTTCACCTTGAAATGCGCCTCTTCATACAAAGCCCTCTACGATGCTTCAAATGCCAAGCATATGGTCACTCCCAGCAATCTTGCAGGAGCACTGCTCGGTGTGGGTGTTATGCAGCAACAGACCATACGTTGCAACATTGCCACGCCGAAGCCGAGCTTTGCTTCAACTGCAAGGGATTCCATGCAGCATCATCAAAAGACTACCCAATATGGAAAGAAGAAAAAGAGATCCAGCGCATTAAGACGGTTAAGGGAATCTCCTACCCAGAAACCAGAAGGAAGGTCCTTCCAATTCAGTTGGATCGGCGATCCTATGCATCAGTGGTTGTTGCAAGAACTACAGTAGATACATAGAGTGATAGTCAAATCCCAGTCAACTCTCCCTACAAGCTAGACGACATCATAGCTGCTGGTCTGGCAGCACTGCAATCACGAGCTAGGGACGCGAAAGCTCAAACAACCACTATGCCGAAACCTCCTGCAGCTAACACCACCACCACTGGGAATTCCACAACTCCGGGAGGGGAAAGAGAAGAACTCTTCTCCAAACTCTCGGCATAAAAAGCAAGATCGGGCGGGATCATCAAAGCCACAGGAACCAAAATACCGCCCCATTTCACCACCAGAGACTACACGGCGTTGGGTGAAACAGTCCCAAGAGCAAATGGACACTGCTGACGAAATAGACCTAGAAAACTCTTAGTCGTCCCAGGCTTTCTCAGGTTTTCCTCACATTCTTTTTTCCTATTCTCTCTCGCCTCACTTCTAACCATCGGTTCAATCGTTCAGTTGAACTGTCAAGGTTTTCGGACAAGATATGACGACGTGAAACATCTGCTTTCGTCATACTCTCCGGCGTGCCTTTGCTTACAGGAAACAAAACCTAAACCATCAGACCTGCTTTCAGTCCGAGGCTACAGTGCATTTCGGAAAGATAATATCTCAGGAGATATAGCCTGTAGGGGAGTCTCTATTCTTGTCCCTCAGTATTCCGGTTCCTCCTGTTGTGGTCTCAACAACTTTACAAGCCGTTGCGGTGCGTACCTCCATGCATATGCCTCTGTTTGCAGCGTCTATCTGCCGCCGAATGATGACGTGAGCGTCTCCGTTCTTGATAGCTCAGTTGATCAGCTGCCACCACCCGCTCTTCTTCTGGGTCATAATCCATTGTGGGGTAGAGTCAATACAAACTCCCGAGGCCGTAGTATCGAAACTCTTCTGTCCTCGACCTGTTTGTACCTTTTTAACACCGGTGATGACACCTACTTCCACGAGCCTACACGAAGTTTCAGTGCGAGCGATTTATCTTTGGATTCACCATCGGTTATTGCCGATTGGTCGTGGACGATGTTTAAAGACCTCCATGTGAGCGACCACTTCCCAATTGTACTTAGTTATAATGTGAGCGTGCCATCTTCTGCCTCCCGCTCTAATAGATGGAAGATAGATCGCGCCAGGTGGAAGTTCTTGGCATCGTCCGTCGTGATATCGTCTAGCACGGTGACCCAGGAGTCAATCGTCGCAGCTGTTACTAATGTTACAACGTGTATCATTCAAGCAGCTGATCTTTCTGTCTCAAAGACATCAACGACGCGCACAAGAAGTCCGAAGCCTTGGTGGAACCCTGAACGCGCAGCGACTAGGAGATCCCAACATAAGGCCTAGTGTAAGTTTCGTCGTTATCCAACCGATGCATGCTAATCTTGTTGAATTTAAAAGAGCGAAATCTTATGCTCGGTTGGTGCGTCGACGAAGCAAGAGGGAGTCTAGGATGAATTACGTTTCATCTATAAATTCACGTGCCAGTTCCAAAACTGTTTGGGAAAAGATTCGTAAGATCCGGGGTAACTACAGTTCCCACCAGATTTCAGTTCTCGAGAGAAACTGCAGTACGTACGCTGAAGTCGGCGAGACAGCGGATTGTTTGGGTGAAACCTTTGCCTCTGTTTCCAGCTCTCAGGCATATCACACCTCCTTTCAGAGATTTAAATCAGCTGCAGAACGCCTGAGATTCTAGTTTGCGCCGTTTCACAGCAGCGACTATAACTCCCCCTTCAGCATGGTTGAACTAAGAGTGGCTCTGCATCGGTCCGGCGCGACATCTGTCGGTCCCGATGGCATCCACTATGACATAATCCTTCATCTCTCGCAGTCGTCTCTCGAGAATCTGTTAGTGCTTTTCAACCGCATTTGGTTGGAACAGTTTCCCACACTCTTGGCGAAAAGCTTTTGTTTTTCCTTTTCCCAAGCCTGGCAAAGACCCTACGTCTCCCTCTAGTTATCATCCAATTGCCCTCACTAGCTGTCTGTGTAAAGTCTTTGAACGGATGGTTAATTCCCGGTTAATTTATTTTTAGAAGAGCATCAAATTCTGTCGCCATCACAAAACGGCTCCCGCCGGCATCGTTCAGCTCCTGATCTGTCTGTATTTTTTGACATCAAGAAAGCTTACGATAGAGCATGGCATCACAGTATCTTCCGTTACCTCTACGAGAGTGGGTTGCGGGGAACCCTCCCAACCTTCATTGCCAATTTTCTTCGTACCCGTGTGTTCCAGGTGCGCCTGGGTACGACGCTCTCTACTTTTTCCCCATCACGAACAAGGTGTTCCTCAAGGATGCATTATATTGGTGACTCTGTTCATTCTCCGCATTTACTGTCCGCTCAAAAATCTTCCTCATGCGGTTTCGGCTACCGTTTATGTTCGCGACCTTCACATCTTCTGCTCGTCATCCAACATGCATTTCATTGAAAGACAGCTGCAGTCTACAATTAACCAGATTGTTAAAGCGGCTAACAACAATGGTTTTGTTCTTTCTCCCGACAAGACAGCGTGTTTCCATTTCTGCCGGAAGCGTGGCCTCCATCCCGATCCAGAGCTCTATTTTGACCGTGCAGCCATACCAGTTTTGCCGGAAACGCAGTTCTTTGGTTTGACCGTCGAACGTGCGCTCACCTTTCGCTGGCACATTCGACGGCTAAGAACTTCCTGTCTGAGAGCTTTGTCAACCCTTAAGATCCTTGCCTCAGTCTACTGGGGTGCAGACAGGACTTACTTATTCGGTATTTACCATTCTCTCATTCGGTCTAAACTGGATTACGGCTGTATAGTGTATGACGCTGCTCGTCGTCCCTTTCTCCGGTCGTTGGATACCATCCACCATCAAGCGCTGCGCCTTTGTACGGGAGCATTTCGAACATCCCCGATTCCCAGCCTTAATGCTGACACGAACGAACCATCGGCTGAATTACGCCGTCTGCAGCTGTCTGTTCAATTTTACTCGAAACCTCGATCTCTTCCACACCATCCTTTGAACGATGCGGTTTTCCATCCCCAGCATGCTCGTTTATTTGAGAACCGACCCTCGTGCATTCCAACTTTCGGTCTTCGTATGGCGGCCGTAGCTCGCGATGCAGGGCTCGCCTTGTCACTCGTTGGAGAGACCAGGGGCTTTGAGGATCCTCCATGGCACCCTCTTGGTGTCATATGTTTGATACCAGCTTTACATATTTTAATAAGTCCTCAACTCCTGCGTCAGTGTACCAGCAGCTCTTCGCTGAGCACCGTTACGTCAATGCAAACTTTATTCCTGTTTCACCGACGGATCTAAGACTGCTGGTGTTGTGGGATCCACCGCCGTCTGCATTGACTAAGTTTCTGTTGCCCGCATTCCTACCGAGCCCACGGTGTTTTTGGAGGAGATGCATGCTGTGTATCTTGCACTTGTTCACGTGCAGTCGAGCTCTAATCAGCGTGCTATTGTGTACACCGATTCGTTGAGTGTTGTGCAATCTATGTCATCTTTGGATTTCACCGGCCACCCACTTCTTTTTACCGTACGAAAACTACTTAGTTCTTTGCTCGAGGCTGGTGTTCAGATAAGATTCTGCTGGATTCCTCGGAATGTTTGGATCCCGGGGAACGAGTCTGCTGCTGCTGCTAGATCTACTTCCTCTTTGGTCGTCACAGCCTTGTCACTGTTTTACCGGGATCTGCGTTTTCTTGTTCATAATCATATCAGGAGAACGTGGCAGGGTCTGTGGGACCAACAGGTGGAGAATAAACTGCACCGTTTTAAACCTATCCTTGGAGTCTGGGAATCATCGTGTCGCCAGAACCATAGGGAGGAAGTTGTTCTTGCGCGTCTCCGCATTGGGCATTATCGTTTCACTCGTCGCTCTTTGATGTGTGGCGACACTGCCCCGATGTGTGAGACGTGCGATTGCCTTCTCACTGTCGATCATGTTTTATGCAGTTGTGTTAGTTTTCGTAATCATCGGTTTCATTATTTTCAGTCTTATTTACTGGACGACGGCGCAGCTACGCTTCAGAAGCTTTTAGGCGACCACTGCGACACTTTCGCAGTTTTTTCCTTTTAAAACAAATTTACTTTTTAAAACTTACCTAGCTTTCACACTTTGCACCATTCTCTCTCTCTCTCTCTCTCTTTTTTTTTTAACTCTCACCAAATCAGCCTGCTCTTAACTTACATACCCCTTTTTTTAAATTTGTCTCTGATGGTCCTGTGGCTGGCGCTCTTTGGCCAAACCTGGCCCTTGCGCCACAAAAATCAATCAATCAATCAACTAACTAACTAAGCAATCACGGCAGGTGAGGCAGATGAAAAGGCAAAACGGCTCGGTGTAGCTAAATTTTGTCGTCATCACCTGGGCATGTAGATCTCTACAAGGGAGTGATCTTGATCGAGAAAGTACCTGAAAGGATCAGGAATGCCTGGGTTACGTCATCGAGAATATTACCAACACACGGACACCTTTACTAGAGGCTTCATGTCATCGTATTCAGTGACAAGTCTCGCTCTTGCCTTAGTGCCGACGGTCACCAGGCTGATCTTGCTCTCATCAGTGAGTGTCATACGGCTCTTTATGGCGGTGCAGTGGGTTTGGGATACTATCAGTTTCAACAGCCGTGTACCTCTCGTAAGCATAGTGAGTACAATGACATCGCGACGATATGTCGCTGAGGTGCAGCAGCCTGTTCAGTTTTCATATCTCTGTGGCCCCCTGATGCCCAGTTTCAATAAGATAACGACCAATGCCATACTGTCAACATCAGCAGACAATGCCTGCAAGATGTTCCGACTTCTCCCCGTGAGAGAACTTGTAGGACCTCATTGGCAGAAAAAGAAGAGGGATTAAAGATAATCTTACAAAAAACAAAATAATGCACAATGCTTTTTACAGGAACGGAAGACTTAGAGTTTGGTGGGGAAAATTTAGAAGTAACTGACATCAGCTTTGGACAACAGGTATCAAAATAAGGCCACATCAAGGAAAAATTAACAAACGCATAAACCTTGGAGAGAATGCATTAGGAAGAAACAGAATTTTCAAGAGAAATTTACTATGTCTTGCTGATGCTGCTGTAAATTGTTAGTCAACGCATCTTTCCTGATCTTACATATGGGTCATAGATATGGACTTCAGCTATAAGAGACACATACGGAGACTTCGGACAACAAAAAGAAGCCTGCTTAAATTCATCCTTTGTACGTATAACCAGGAAAGATTGGAAGAATGATAAGAATTGATGACATAATTAATACAGACATTTAACGTGGACAAGGAATATCAAACAAAGATATTCGCTCTTTCCACGTTTTATAAGTGAGTCACGGAAAAATTCTCATTGGCCGCCACCGGGAGTCTAACCCAGGGTCTTCCAGTTACGCGCCGGATATGCTTCCGCTACACCACAGCGGCCTCTAATTCCTCCAGACTCGCACACGCTAACTGCCAAGCCAATTTGGAAGGTTGCTTTTTGGAGCCCCGCACAATGCTGGGGATTCACCAAAGATGGTAAGCAGCAACTGAAGGAATAATTAGAAGGCGAATGAATAATTAATACAGACATTTAACGTGGACCAGGAATATCAAACAAAGATCTTCGCTCTTTCCACGTTTTATAAGTGAGTCACGGAGAGATATGAAAATTTTTCCGAGAGATATGAAAATTTTTCCGTGACTCACTTATAAAACGTGGAAAGAGCGAAGATCTTTTGTTTGATATTCCTGGTCCACGTTAAATGTCTGTATTAATTATTCATTCGCCTTCTAATTATTCCTTCAGTTGCTGCTTACCATCTTTGGTGAATCCCCAGCAATGTGCGGGGCTCCAAGAAGGCAATCTGCCAAATTGGCTTGGCAGTTAGAATGTGTGTGAGTCTGGAGGAATTCGAGGCCGCTGTGGTGTAGCGGAAGCATATCAGGCGCGTAACTGGAAGACCCTGGGTTCGACTCCCGGTGGCGGCCAATGAGAATTTTTCCGTGACTCACTTATAAAACGTGGAAAGAGCGAAGATCTTTGTTTGATAATTGATGAAATCATTATGATAAAGACGCTCAATTGGCAATGGGCTAGACACATTTCTGGAAGAACTGACCACCGTTGGACAACTGAAATACTACACTTAATACCAAGGGATAGGAAAAGACAGACCACTTGGGAGATGAATGAATAAAATTGGAAAGCATGCAGGAGTGACTTGGAAGAGACTGGCTCAAGACAAAGTTGTGGAAGAAACAAGAGGACCCCTTCATCTAGCAATGGATTGATAATAGTTATTGATGATGATGGTATAATGAATGCAGGATATAAAGTGCAAAACTTCCGAATATAAAGCGTTGGTTATTACCCAATTCCAGTTTACTTTACAGTTAGAGCTTATGTGTAATTTCCCTTAAGTTTAAGGAAACTGTATTTAGAGAAATTAAAAAGAGTTATGTACACGTAGATGCAACGTACCCTACCAAACGATATACTTCAAAATGTTGATCTTAATTCGGTTGTTGATACTATGAACTCTAGTCACTGCAACGTTAATTAATACGATATTAAGGACAACTTGTAATTCTTTTCTGAAGAAACACTTTTTGTAGAAGGTCATTCACTACACGGAATCCACACTAGGTGAAACTCGAATGGAATTAGGCAAAAGAAACACTAATTCGGAGAGTGTACATTTCTGAGTGAGTTACATTTCTTGCTCGAGCTTGGTAGTGAGTAAAAATAAGAACTATGAACATTAAAACTTTTACTCTAAATATTTCTTCTTGAGAAAGCGGTGAGAATTCCGTAAATATTACCAACATTTGCGAATTTTTGATATAAAAATTTATCCATGGGAAATACGAAATGAGCACATTATGCAGTAATATTTGTGATAAACGTACGCCGAAGAGTCAAAACATTATTACCACCTGCCTACTATTATGTTGGTCCTCCGCCTGCAGTCAAAACAGCTGTTACCCGGCGAGGCATGAAAGCTACAAGATTTCTATAGGGTGTCTCTTGTGGTATCTGGTACCAAAACGCTTCCAGCAGATCCTTTAACTCTTATAAGTTACGTGGCTGAGCCAACGCAGATCGGATTTGCTGTTCAAACCCAAACCACAGATGTTCGATTGGATTGATGTCTGAAAAATTTGGAGGGTAGGGCAATACCTGGAAGCCTTCCTCGTGTTCCGCAAATCATTCTCGAACAACCTGGGCAGTCTGGCATGGCGCATTATCCTGCTGAAAGAATGCACTACAAGAGGGAGATACTGTTGCCATGAAAGGGGTGTACCTGGTCTGCAATGATGCTTTTAGGTAGGTCGTCATAATTTCCTGCCATGAACGACGGGACCCAGGGTTTCCAGCAGAACGATGCACAAAGCATTACACTTCCTCAACTGGCTCATGTTCGTCCCACGGTGCATCCTGATGCCAACAGTTCCCCAGGTAAACGACGGTCGTCAACATGAGGCAACAAGAAACGAGATTCATCGGAGCAGACAACTTTCCAATCATTCAAGGTCAAGTTTTGATGCCCCGCACGGGGATAACTGGTTTTCCAGTTATTTGGGGAGCGGCGCCCCCACTGCCCGAGCTGACCTTGTGACTGGTCAACATCTGATGTCATGCCACCGCTTGTTTTTTATTTCGGTGCTGTTGGAGTTTGCAGGGACGGCTGTTCATCCAGCTGTTGGGAAGTCGCGGCCCCACGATCCCGAGCTGGTCTTGTGTCTCGCTTTTTGGTTTTTATTTATTTTCTCCACTGGCTAGTTGCCCGTGTTGTATCCTCTACCTAATCGCTACCACGTTATGTACTAACACCCCGGTCTTGTGGTTTTGTTACCCTCCACCACTAACTGTTTTATATTAACCGCTCAGTTCGTAGGTTGCTGAGATTACGTTTAGGTTCCCTTCCAGGGTTTGTCTTCCTTGAATTACTTTTTTCCTTTTAGCTGGTTTGGGTGCTAGACCTACCTGCATGTTTGCCGCGTGCGGTGACCCGTGAGGCGGAAATGGGATGTCTGGCGGCTGAGGTCGCAGGAGACCGGAGCAGTGCCTCCTGTGTACCAACACTCCTCTTCGACCCCGGCTTCGCTGTAAACGGGAGGCTAGAGACTAACCCACCTCTAGTCAGAAGTCATGTACCAAGTTGTGTACAGGGCTTTAGCGGCTTTTTTGTCGTATAGCACGGCAGGGTAATCCCGGGGGCTGTGGGATCATGCCAAAGGCGTTGGCATGACGGTACCAGGAGGCCGAAGTGTCCGCCGAGTGCGTGTGATCACAGCCAACGGACTATATCTGCAACGTATAAGCTCCAGAACTGTGTCCAGCGTCATTTTCTTGGCTTGCAGACCTCCAGTTCTCCCTTGTAGGGCTCGGTGGTGGGTGGAGTAGTCTGCAGACGAATCTTCCTTCTTTTTTCGATGGGTAAACCCCCCCCCCAAAAAAAAAAACTCCAAATTTAAGTCACCTGAGAAAATGATAGTTGCCAACGACTCTCCTTCGTCTTCTCAACCTACCAAGTCTCATAACCTTAAACGATCTTTAGACCATGACCTGGACCAAGAATGTGGAACCTCTTCTTCGGCAGCTGAACCAGTCGCTCCGAAGCGTCGTCTCCCCTCGATTGCTGTGACTACGCATGCTACACACTTAGTTGTAGAATCCATCGATCCGAATGAGAGACTGTCCACCAGATCTCCCTTTTTCATTTCTAAAGCTTTGGACGCTGCGGTTGGCCCCTTGAAGTCTGTGAGGAAGCTTCGCTCTGGGGACCTGCTTGTCCAAACTTGCAGTGTTTCTCAGAGTAACACTTTTCTGCACCTAACTAGTCTTCAAGGCATTCCTGTCAAAGTGACACCTCACCCGTTTCTTAACACCTCTCGGGGTGTTATTTCGGAGTTTAAACTCTTGCCATGCAGTGAAGATGAATTGGTGACTGAACTTGCAGATCAAGGTGTTATTGCTGCACGTCGTATGATGTTCCGGCGCGATGGTTCTTTGATTAAGTCTAAAAATGTAATCTTGACTTTTAACTCCCCGAAAGTTCCGACCGAAATCAAGGCTGGCTACTTGGTCTGTGGAGTTCGCCCGTACATTCCCAGTCCTCTGCGCTGTTTCAGGTGCCAGAGGTACGGGTATTCACAACGTTTCTGTAAGAGTTCCGCTCGTTGCGCAAATTGTGGCTCCAGTGAACATGACGGGGAAGGTTGCACTTCTGCTGCCTGCTGTGTTAACTGCGGTGAGGCCCATGCAGCTTACTCCCGCAACTGTATGAAATGGAAGGACGAGATGGCGATCCAGCGCCTCAAGACCCTGGAAGGCCTCTCGTACCCTGCTGCCAAGGCCAAGTTGGGTATTCCCAACAACCGACAGCGTACTTTTGCCGCAGTAGTTCAGTCTCTGCCACAACCCGTGCAGCCATTTGTTCCGCGCCCTGTAGCTCTCGCCGCACTTGCCAAGAGATCTACAGCTGAACAAGCAACACAGGCGGATTTCACCGAGCTCCAGCTTATTCAACCAGCTGTGTCTGCGCCTTCTCTTTTGAAGACGACCGACTCTTCCAGTTCCCAGCAGAAAGCCTGCACGCGTGGAATACCCGGCCCTAAATCCGCAAAGGTGTGCAGTGTCCATCCAACTGTCGCGGTCCAACTGACCAACATTGCAACTGTCTCAGACTCAGCGAGGTCCCCACCCTCAACCAACATTATAGAGGAACATAGGGGGGAGGAGAGTGACAGTTCGTCCCTAGCCTCAACCAACATTGCAGAGGAACATGGGGGGAGGAGAGTGACAGTTCGTCCCCGCCCTCGGCCAGCATTGCAGAGGAGTGTGGGGGGGAGTGACAGTTCGTCCCCCTCCTGGTGACTCATCCTATGTGTAGTTGTGTTCGATTTCGTGTTGTTTTTTGTCATTCTCATTCCTCAGTTTTACTTAGTCGGCTTGTTTCCCACCATTGTGCCATGTTTTTCATACTGTTTGTTTCATTGTCTTTTTTGGTCCTTCCTTCGTACTCATGGTTCGGTTTTACTTGGTCAGCCAGATTTGGGGATTTATGCCCCGTTTTTTAATTCTGTCTGTTTGTCTTGTGTCTGGCGCTCTTTGGCCAACCATGGCCCTTGCGCCAATTAAATCTACTTACCAACCAACCAAGTTTTGATGCTCATGTACACATTGCAGGCGCTTTCGACGGTGAACCATTGTTAGCGTGACCACTCCGCAAACTCATTTTTAGCAGGGTTCGATGTATAGTGTGTTGTGACACGTTACGCTCGTCACCAGCATTCAAGTAACTGGCTAGTTATGACAGAGTATCCCTTCTGTTAGCTCGTACCATACAGGATAGCCTTTGCTAACCACTAGCATAGATGAACCGTGTTTGGCCCCAACTTGTCGACGGTTATGGTTGAACCCTCCTCGGACCACTTTTTTTAAGGAACTAATCACGGCTGACAGTGAGCACTCTACAAGACTCTGATCGTGAGTCTCGGAAATGCTCTGATCCAGTTGACTGGCCAGCACGATTTGGCCTTTGCTAAACTTGCTTAATTCAGCTACCTTTCTTATTTAAAGAACAACACTGATTAACAGATCTCAGTATCAGGTGTTATTTATGCCATTTCATGACCTTCACACGGGCCGTCGTTCATGAAATTTGAAGCAATTGCAGGTAAAGACGCACTAGTAATACTGTTTTTGCTCTTCGGTGTATGTTAAGAATTCCAAAAAAAGTGTTCATGAAAGGCGTGATTAACATATTGCGACAAATGATGTTCACTTAGGAAATGGAAACAAGTATTTAAGTTTAATTTTCTCAAAGAAATTTGTTAAACCTTTTATTTCTGAGAAATCCGAGAGAAGTACTTTAAATGTGATAATTTTCCCACAAAAATTTGTTAATGGAAAAGAAAGAACATGCACTGCGGATATGTAGATTTCCGTGTTAAAATATGCTCATGAGAAAAGGGGGAAAACGGCGAAATTTTTGCTAGCGTTTTGAAACAAACTCATCAGCTTTTCTCTAATTCTAAATGCACGTATACGGTAATATAGAAAATGTTTGAAATATGAAGTTCTCGGCAAAAAAAAATATATATATTTTGAAAACAAATTCTGAATAAACTGTTTGACCCAGTTTCACTATGTTTAATGGAAGTTTACGAGCTTTTTTTCATTGCTGAATGGCGTTTAGGGACTCTATGACGTAATACAGATCATTCTTCTTTAGAATTCACTCGTAAGAAAAATAAATGCATCACACAGAGTCGAGCACGACTTCTTTTTTTTTTTTTTTTAATTCGCGAGAAAAACAATCGCGCTCATAGCGTTAATTTCATCGATGGAAACAATTATGAAAATGAGCTAAAAGATAAAGGGCAGCTTACTATAAAAACCAGGCCACGACAAAAACAATAGTATGGTGCGTGCAATCTTGTAGACACAAGGCAATAGGATTGGAAAGGAAGCAAATTGAGGAAAGAATGTACATGTTCGATAAATCAAATCAATGGTGGTATTCATTTTATTTATTCATTTTTGTTGTTACATGACTAAGAAAAAAGAGTGAAAGAAAAAACTTTTGACAATTCATAAATGTCGATAATGTATAAAAACAACAGGGAAGACAAGAGAAAAGGCCAAAAATGGCCTGACATAGCCCTCTACTCACTCCCCGAAAAAAGAAAAACAAATGAAACAATACATAGACACATCAAGTCAGAAAATTAGAATTAGTTTTACCCATTTTTTGAGTTATTGAAGAAAAGATATTTTTAATAAATTAAAATTATTCAAGTCAGTCAGGTCATTGGGTAAAAAATTCCAGTATTGAGAACCTCTGTAATTTAAGTTCCATTGATTCCGTTTTTGGAAAAATAAGTTTTAATTATAACTTATTTCTTGTTTCATAAGAATGTTAATGTGTATTAAGTAATATAAAATCTGAATATAAATTATATTTAATTCGTTTGAACATAATTTTACCAGGATTGAAAAAATAAAGCTGAGTAATATTTAGTATACTTGTTTATTGGGATATACTTTTGTTCTAAAATTTATTAAAAGTCGAGTATTAGGCTGTGATTTGAGATCAATTAGTCTGATATTTATTTTGTAACATTTATAATTTATTAATATTGCATTCTGTTGTCTGTCCCCAAGATATTAAACAGTAATTAATGAGTTTGAAATAATGTGTAATACAATGAGATCAACGTTTTAGTTGTAAGATCAATCAGTATGTTACTTATTTTACCAATGTTTCTGGATGATTTAGCTAAAAGAAAATCAATGTTTATGCCATTTGAGGTCAAAATTTACTATAGTTCCCAGGTAGTTAAATGAAGGTACTATATCAATTCTCTTATTATTAAGTGATATTTGTACATTTGATGTTAAAGGAGATAACGAATTAGAGAAAATCATTGCTTTAGTTTTATTAACTTTGATTATTAATTCATTTGAATTTAACCAGTCGGAAATAGTTCGCAACTGATTATTTCATTGTGTTAAAATTTCATCTAACTTTTTTCCTTTTAAAAGAATAGTTGTATCGTCCGCATACAGAAAAAGATCCATATGAGTTGACAGTGAAAACAAATCGTTAATATATATATTAAACAAAGAGCCGAGGACAGAACCCTGAGGTACTCCTGATTTCATAATTCGAAATGAGGATTGATATTGCTCAATTTGTGCATTTTGTTTCCTGTTAGTCAACTAATTTTTAAACAGTATTCCAAAGTGCTGAAACGTGAAAGAATTCCAGCTGTCACAGTTTAGTCTTAGAGGTTTCCAAAGCAGAGTTCTCGCTCCCGCTTATAAGACAACAAATTAGTATTTGGATTTGATGTCGGAAAATTAGTTGATAATTTACCCTAAACCATCCTGTAAAAACAAGCTTCAATTGATATATGATTTGATTCTGTATGTCACAGAAAAAGACTGCGCTTACCTCTCACATTAATGCTGACCACTTTTCTCAGCTCACTTCCTACGCCGTTTGTAACGAAGCATTCGTAATTACCCCCATCAGTAACCTGAACGTTCATAAAGAGTAAGCTGCCATTGCTCGAAATCATGTAGCGTCCTTTGCCAGTCAGTGAAGATGATTTTTCACCTGAAAAATAAAACAGTATGTCAGCTAAATTGGATGTCAATGTTTGTTAAAGGAATACAGAGAAAGTAGTAGTGCATGTGCATATTACAATGCTGTGTTCGCCTTTTTCTGTATGTATTTTTGGAGAGAACCCCCCCCCCCATGAGCGACTAGAGCTAGAAGCAGTTGTCCGTCCCTACCACTGATTGTGGCCAGTCACGTAGGACAAGCATACCAGCGGTTCCTCATGATGGGGCTCGAGTCCAGACCCCATCTCCGATGATTAGCCAGCACCCCGAACCTCTGAGTACGCGGTTATACGATATTTCCTCGTTAATGTATTATGCACAGTGATTTGCACTTTCTAAAAGCGGAAGGTTTCTACCAAAATCTGAATAAATGAATGAAATTTTGTTTTTCGACTAAAGGCAGAGTGCTAAGTGCAGATGTGATGGCCATTTTTCTTGGAAATTGTGTTTGTCTAGCACTACCAATGCAGCAGACCAAGCTGTGCTACACTATGCTTAGCAGGAAGCCGACTACGACACTAGGGAATACACATTAAAGTTCCAGATTGTGATTGAAGCTGCATCGACACTGGACACGTCGAATGTGGACACACTCATGACAGCGACAAATACGAAAAAAGAGAAATTGTTGCTGCGTTCCATGCTGCTTTCATCATAAAAATGAAGTTTCTCACGTGCACCTTTTATCTCTTGGCTGATCCCTCTTACGTTAATGTTACTACTTTTTCGTTATAACATTAAATCCTTTTATTGAATTTTTAAATTATTTTAGCTGTAGTTTTAATTTAATTGATTAGATAACTAATTTGCAAATGTTCTTGAATAGCTGCGTTGCACATAAATTACACTTTGTAAATAAATCACCAAGCGACCAGGTATAAAGAATCAGCAAATCACTTTCTTTAGTCACCAATTCATTCGGTAATCACCTGTACTTCAAGATAATCCCTTGCCAGAATATAATCTGGCTGGCTGAAGCCAATCTCTAAATACAATGGCATTCGTTCGTCGATCAAATATAATGCATCAACTCCAACAAAATCTGTCAGCTCTAATCTTTCTTATGCATCAATAACTCTATCAACCAAAACTCTCTCCTCATTCTATCAACAACTCTGTATATATTCAAACTAGTAATTTTTGCTGCCCTGACTCACTGTCCGTGTTGCCAAATTGCAAATGCTATTCGGGATAGTAATGTGCCATTCAGTGAGAAAACGTTTGACCTGGAAGTAACTGAAACTTTTCATCAGAAAAGATACTCAAAATAAAGATTGCTTAAAAGCATGCGTCACGCTTTCTTTTTCGTTTCGATGCATTTCTCATCAAAAATAATTCACAGTAGGTAACTTTATTAATGGCCTATCAAATGACAGTACTAGTCAACGCATAGTTTTCCAGAATAATTGCTATAACCACTGCGTTTAGCACACTGTATTTAGTCGGAACAAGAAGTTTCATTCGTGTCCCAGTCGAAACATGTCCCTTGTGTAGAACATTTAATGCTTCTATTCATTTTGATCAAGCTAGCCACCTGAACGCTGAATTCGTCGCGAGTGAATTTATAGGGAGTATATCCATCAGAAGAAAATAAGAGTCGCCATGTTTAGTTCGTTGCGTTCAGAAATATTTTCTTAAGTTATTAGAAAAGTTGGATTTCAAGTTCAAAAGAGAAAGTCTTTATACACCGAAGTCACAAAACTCACCCAATCAAGGCTCCAGCATATAATGCAGTGTTAATTTTATTGTCTGACACATGATTATGGATAGTTCACTGATGTAATACTGAAAAGCTTTCTCGCATTAGAGTAATTAAAAATGGTGGGCAATGAAATGGGAAATTTTATGTGGACCTACATCATTAGCTATATTTTATACGTTCTATGGACCTACATCATTTAGCAGATTTTTATAGGTTATGGATCCACATCATTTGGTAGATCTTTTATTTGCGGACACCTATCACGAAGAAAATCGCTTTCGCGACCTGTCTTCAGAATTTCCACTGATATTCTTCAGAAAGTGTCTTTGAAAAAGGATGAAATGGAAGAACTCGTGAAGGAAACTCGAAAGACAATCGCGGAAACAATACCGCATCGTTCGAAAGAGAAAACTTAATGGACAGAACTAACGTGATTGGTGAAACGTGGGTGCAAGAATTTGAGCTACTGAAAAATTTACCATCGACAATACTTGTTACCATTGATAATACGTGTTTGCAATATCAATTTCTTAAGGTTAACGCACAAATAAATTGCCTGTGCTCACGTCATTTGGTAGATTATGTTATATGGTCCTGTACCATTTGATAGATTCAGTATGTTCCTACAGCATGTGGTAGATTCTATGGTACTACAGCCTTTGGTAGATTCTATATGCGACCATGCCCCCAAAGAAAAGGCGGTTGAGTCCAAAACCAGTTTTGGTGTGAAACGCATTTAAAGTTTCGAGCTATTTTTGTTAGTATTAAAAGCTAAATCACATCTGATGGCCCACAGGTTAAATGCAAGAAATTAGCTAATAAGCTAACTCGTTACCCAAATACACTATATTGACAAGTCACCGGGCACCTAGAAAAGAAACGCAACATAGCATTTATTGACATACACTAGTACGGTGTCGGTCCACCTTTGGCGCTTACACGTGTCTTCACGAGCTCCGTGTTTGAGTGCTTCACGTACGTGTTTTGTATGTCCCATCATTGTTCTTCTGTGTGTGTGCCAAAGTTAAAGGTCTATGCTTTCGTTTAAGATCCCTCACGAGTTGGTGAGTGTTTATTTGTTTTTTCATTATCAGTGTTTTAATTTCCACACCGAGCTGGTCGTTTTTCTTAGTTAACTCTTGCCATTGATTATGGCATCTGCCGATGAGGGGGCTGTTTCCTCCTGCTACGCAGCAGTTCCTCGCGTCGCCTCTTCAACGACAGACGCAGCCGATCAATCATCTTCGCTTGCTAGTGGAGAGCCTCTTAATTTTCCTCCTGTCATTTGCACTTCTTCTCCTGCTCAAGTCTCCGACTCTGCCATTGAGAACGTGGATGTGACGTCTCTGGCCTCTGCTGAAGATGGTGAATTCATGGACATCTCTGATGGCGTTGCTAATCTGCCCTCTACAGTTTATACTACCTCTGCTTCCAGTACATTGTCTCATGCTGCGTCAATGCCTTCCAGAAGAGGCGCTTCTTCACACACTTATTCTGCGGCTGCCTCTGGTATTCCACCGGCTTCCTCCTCGTCTCGTCTGCCCCTATGGATTCTTACGTTACTCCCAACGGTAACACCTTTTTATTAGACATTCTTGAGAACTCTCCTGCTGGTCAACGTCTTCATTCTACCCTCGAGTTGGGTGTTTGTTTTGATGCGCTGCCAAACACTCCTTTGAAGCAGTACAGCTCCGCTCTCAAGAAGATGCTTCCTTCTGGTGCCATCACCAACCTCACCCGAAAACCACGAACTGTGATTGTTTATTTTTCGAAGAAAGAATATGCCGAGCTTGTCTTGTCTTGGGGCCTATCAATTGGCGATCGTCACCTCTTAGCCGAATCCATCGTCCAGCGTCCTGTTCTGATCTACATCCAGTCCCCCGGAGATCTCTGATGATATGCTGTGTGCTGCACTTAGTCGATGCGGCAGAGTAGTCGGCCCAGTGAAGACTCTCTCATCTTCCCCCTCTGACCCCGATGATAAACATATCTGTGGCTTCCATAGAACTGATCGCATAATCTTCCCGTCGGAAGAGCATCTCATAAAGTTTCCACGGTTCCTCGATGTTAGTTGCGGTAACGAGCGCCAACGAATTGAGTTCCTCACTTCTGCTCATTGCTCACTCTGCAAAGCTCACGGCCATCAGCAGGCTGTTTGTCCCCATGCAGAGCCACTGACTCCTGGAGCTCCAAGGCAGGATTCTACCTCTTCCTCCGTTTCTGCTGCCATGTCTCCTCCTGCGTCTGCACCTCCTGAACCCAGTTCTGCCGAAAATCTGATTAAAGCCTTCGATCTACACGCGTCTTCCGATGTTGCTTCCTCCACTCTGTCGGGTTTTCCTACACTTGAATCCTCGTTTTCTCTCCGCGTTCTATCTCTGTCAGAGGACATCACGCCTGATCTTCAAGTTTCATTCACCGTTGGCAACTTTGCTCCCGGCGATGAGGTGGACCTTTCCTGTGATTCCACATCTTGTGTGTCATCGATCCACGGTAAACGTCGCTCTACTACCAGTACCGAGGCCCGGAGGAAATAGAAGTCACCTTCTCAGACTGGCCGCCCACATCGTTCCACCCGTCTAGCAGGCTCCAAGTCACCCAGGTCATGTTCTAGCTCTTCCTCTTCAAAGTCAAAGGGTCATTTGCCGACTTGTGAAGATTTCTCGACTCTGCTTACCAATGCCTCTCTTCCTTCAGAACCTGTTTTCTTTGAAGATCTTTACGAGTTTCTCACTCATAAAACAAATTGGGAGGCTTCTCTAATCTTTTTACATAAGTTTGAAGCAGTTCTTCCCGAGGTCTTCGACCAAGCAACTTCCATCATCAAATTCCTCCGGCATAATGCCAAGTAACCCGACTACGTCTTGTGGTGTCGTGGTATCATCAATCGCCTCTACACATTCCAGAAAGCTGCCATAGCTGCCCTTCATCCGATGTCGGACTTACCCATTTAAGGTCGCCACTCTGAATTGTAGGGGGTTTGCTAACCCCTCGCTAACGCTCTCGTTCTGGAAGATCTCTGGCCTCTTGGGGCCGACTTACTCCTTCTGCAAGAGACGAACTTCCCCTCCCCGACACTTTTTCATCGATGGCGCACTTGGGACTTCACCTTTCACCATGCTTTCCGTTACTCTGTGCACGGTGGTACAGCAGGAGTATTATTTTGCCATCTCCGCATGCCGTGAAAGCTGCTCCTATGCTACTTGGTTCGCTGTTACACAAAGTCCGTTACATCTCACGGTGACTTAAGACTCTGCATTAACTTTTTGATGTTCTTTCGCACTGCGGTGCCCCGGCTATGATCCTTTTGTTCTTCCTCAAGCATTGCTCTGTTTGCATCACGTTGTAAATTTGACATTACTCATTCAATGTACATTTGGTCGCCTTTATCAGTTTGTATGATTCCTGTTCTTTTTTTTTTTTTTTTTTTTTTAGGCGATTCCATGTCGCTCGTCTCATCTGTTTTGTTACATTAAAGCGATTCTGAAACCACCTTTGGCTTGAATGCATGCACTGACCCTTCGAGACATGTATTCGACAAGGTTTTGGAACACAGCGATAGGTATGCGCTTCCATTCACTACATAATGCTGTCGCTAACTGTTGCTTAGTAGTAGGCCTTGGTTCCAAACTTCTTATGCGGCGCCCTAATTCATCCCATAGGTGTTCTATGGGATTAAGATCAGGGCTCTGTGCTGGCCAGTCCACACACGATACGGAATTATCATCAAACCACGCCGTAACAGTTCTTGCTTTATGGCTCTGTGCATTATCTTTCTTGCACCAACAAGGATCGGTTCCATAGTATTGCCACAGAGTTGGTAGGGCATAATTGTCCAGAATATCGAGGTAGAGTTGCTGGTTAACAGATTTGTCCACGATAACCAATGGGCTGGGACCATGCCACGAAAAACACCCTCACACTAGTACACTGCGAGCTCCAAACTTTACCGTAGGAACAGTACACTGTGGTAAATAGCGTTATCCCGGCTGCCGCCATATTCATCAGTCCATAGGACCCGTTTCCATTGATCTATGGTCCACGATAAATGTTCTTTACAGCATGCTAAACGGCGAGTAGCATTCAGAGTGGAGATGAAAGGCTTTATGAGCAGCCGCACGACCTGCGAATGGTAAGTGTATATACTGAGGTTCCAGCATTTTTACTCACCTATACACTGAGGTATTGTGCAGTACTCCGTCGATTAGCTGTATTGTCTCTCTTGAGGCTTCGACATCCTCTATCACAGATTTTCTTTGGTCTGCCGGTACGGTTTTGCTGCTTCAGGCAGGCCATGTGTCTTCCACTTATTCACTAAATCCAAAACAGTTGGCTTGGGTATGTTTAAACGCCTCTCGGTTTCTCTTATGAACAGCCCACTAATATAACACCCAGCAATATTTGTTTTCTCAAAGTCAGCCCCCCCCCCCCGCGACATTTTTACTCCACAGTGCGATATGATCGAGGTCAGCTTTAGGCTTGTTCTTATACAGGTTGCAGCTGTACCGCGCATCTTAACAACGCAGCTGATCCGTTAATTTGATTTTGAAGGGGTGTCCGTTGACTTTGGCCAATATAGCGTGTTTCAGACTACGGGTTGAGCAGAAAAGCTTAGCACTCAATATGCCAGATACCATAAAACCAAAAATTGAAAGGTTATTGTACTTCATATAGTCAAATATCACCTTTATGCTCCAATATGGAAAAGAGGGACATGTTACTTAAGAAGCCAGAAAGTTCTCTAAATAAAGAAAATAAAAAAAAAATTGTCAATTCTGTATGTTAATAAAATTCTGTCGCCAGTATTGTATTTTTTTTTTTGTAATTTTTTTCTTCATTCCTTTTTTCTATATGTACTAGTGGCATTAATATTGTATTAGGTAGATTTTGCACGGGAATTGATTCTTTTTACATATTTTTAATGATTTTACAGAAATGAGAAACATGTAGGCTGGACTTGTTATCTTGAAATGGCCGTAACAGTGGGAATTTTTAAGATAGGGACGTGAGACAAACTGTATTTCAAGTTTTCAAATAGCAAGGCTTTTAAAGTAAATGAAACTATCAAAATCTTAAAATTCCCCGCGCGGGGATAACTGGTTTTCTAGTTATTTAGGGAGTAGCACCCCCACGGCCCAAGATGACCTTGTGAAGGATCTAGTCCGTTCGTCTTGGTACGATATCACCGTAGGGACAGCTGATCATTCAGCTGATGGGAAGTGGCGCCCCCACGGCCCGAACCGACATATACTGTATGCTGTTTTCCCAATTTTCCGCTTTTCGTTGTTCTCTTGACACGCAACCGCCTAAGTTGTATGTTGCTGAGGTTGTGATAATGCGCCGGAGTTTAGTTTCGCATTCTCTTTCCTTTATTCTCCATTTTATGTTCTCTTCTTTTTTTCCGAGATGGTTAGCTAGACCTACCTGCACGTTTGCCGTGTCCGGTGACCCTTTAGGTGGAAAAAGGGGATGCTGTTGGCTGAGGTTTCTGAGGGCCGGGGTGTAGCTGTTGCCAGTTACCAACACTCCTCCTTGCTCCGTGCTTCACCCTAAACGGGCGGCTAGGAACTAACCCACTCCTAGTCAATGAGGTCTGTGGCCAAGTGGAGTCCAGACTTCTAACGGCTTGTCTTTACGTACGGCAGGGTGAATCTGGGGATAGTGTGGACATGCCACATGGGTGTTACCAAGACACGGGAAAGTCGCGGTGCTCGCCGAGAGCATGTCTGCCCTATCAACTTGCTCTGTCCGCCGCTCAACCCTAGTGCCGTGCCCTGCGTCCATTTTGGCTTGCGGACCTCCGACTCTTCCCTGTTGGGCTTGGTGGTGGGCAAGGATGTCGGCGGACGAATTCTTTCTTTCTTTACGGCTTCAAATAATGTTTCCCAAGAACCTAAAATCAAACTACGTATTGAGGAAGGCTCAGGCACTTCCTCCAAGATGCATGTTCTTGATTCTTCAAATGCTCGTTTTTTTGTGCACTCACTGGACCCTTCAAAGACTTTGAGAGCCAAAAGTCCATTTTGGATAAACAAAGCACTTCAATCCATTGCCAACTCTCCTAAGAGCGTCAAGAAACTCCTATCTGGAGATATTCTTGTAGAGATGTCCACTACGGCCTAAAGTTCCACACTTCTTAACACTACCTTGCTGCTTGACACTCCTGTCAAAATAACACCCCATGGCTACCTTGATACATCTCGAGGTGTTGTCTCTTCGGGATTTATTTGAATGTACCGAGGATGAACTTCTGGCAAAACTGAGGAGTCAACACGTTACTGGTGTGCGGCGTATTCTTTTCAGGCGGAATAGGCAGTCAGTCCCATCCCGCAACATCATTTTAACATTTAACAGCCTGTCTCTGTCTACGTCCATCAAGGCAGGGTAACTTCACCTCGAGGTAAGACCGTACATTCCTAACCCCCTGAGATGTTGTAGATGTCAGAAGTATGGCCACTCTCAGCAGTCATGCCGCAGCACTCCTCGGTGTGGACGCTGTGGTGCCACAGATCATCATTTACAAGACTGTGTGGCCGAGGTCGAGTTTTGTGTGAACTGCAACGGTTCACATTCAGCCTTAGCTAAAGGTGTCCCAAATGGCTGGAGGAAGAAGACATTCAACGGCTAAAAACGGTTTAGAATATTTCTTATCCAGAAGCCAGAAGGAGTGTGGTTCCTATTCAATCTGCTCGGCGTTCATATGCCTCAGTGATGGTTGCAAAGTCTACCGTTGCTATATAAACCGAAAGTCAGACCCCCCTAAATGTCCCTACAAGCTAGACTATATCATCGTTTCTGGGCTGGAGGCACTTCAGTCTGTTGCGAGGGGTCTGAAAACGGCAACCCACCACTTCGCCGAAGCGTGCTCACACCACCGCCAGCACGGGAACTCAAGATTCTTCTCCTGGCAAGAACACCAAAGCCAAGGAGAAGAGCGTTTCTTCTCCAGCATGTCAGCCAAATACGCAACCCCGAGCGCATCCCGTTAAGACCCATGGGATAAAGCATACTCTCATAGTGGCCCCTGGTGACACCCAACATCTGGAGGACCACTCATCAGAGGAGATGGACGCTGACGCCGTTTGAGCAGTCAGTATAATTCATTTTATTTCCTTTCACTCTCATCTCACTATTAACCATCGCTTAAAAACAGGTCGGATGGTTTTACTCTCATCTTACTATTAACCTCAAACTGAAAGCAGGTCGGATGGTTTGAGTTTTGTCTTCAGCAGACAAAACTAAAACCATCCGACCTGCTTTCAGTTCGAGGCTACAGTGCATATCTGACAGATAATGTATCAGGAGATATAGCCTGTGGGGGAAGTCCCTATTCTTTTACCTCAGTGTTCCGGTTTCTCCCGTTAGTCTCCACAACTTAACAGGCCGTGGCGGTTCGTATATCTGTGCGTGTGTCTTACTGTTTGCAGTGTCTATCTGACGCCGGATGAGGACGTGAGCGTCTCTGTTCTGGAGAGCTTGGTTGATCAGCTGCCTTCACCCGTCCTTCTGCTGGGTGACTTCAGTGCCCATCATCCTTTGTTGGGTAGTGTCAGCATCAGCGCGAGAGGCCGTAGAATCGAGTCTCTTCTGTCCTCTACCTCCTTGTGCTTTTTTAACACCGGTGCTGACACTTACTTCCACGAGCTAACAAAATGTTTCAGTGCGATCGATTTGAGCTTGGGGTCACCATCTATTATTGCTAATTGGTCGTGGACGGTGTATAACGACCTCCATGGAAGGGACCATTTCCCAATTGTGCTTTCGCATAATGTGAACATGCTATCTTCTGCCTCCTAACCTCCTCGATGGAGGATGGATCGTGCCAGATGGGAGGTCTTCGCATCGTCATCAGTGATATCTTCTGCCATGTTGACCTAAGAGTAAATCGACGCAGTTGACTTTGATGCTACAAATTGTTTTACTCAGGCTGCTGATCTTTCAATACCAAAGACATCCACGACGCTCCCACGAAGTCCGAAGCCTTGGTGGACCCCTGAATGCGCAGCGGCTAAGGGAGCTCAACATATAAGGCCTGGTGTACATTTCGACGTTATCCAACCGATGCTAATCTCGTTGCATTTAAACGAGCCAAATCCTACGCTCGGTTGATGCGTCGACGAGCAAAGAGCGAGTCTTGGATTTGCTATGTTTTTTCTCTCCATTCACGTGCCAGTTCTGAAAGTGTGTGGGAAAAGATTAGTAAGATCCGGGGTAACTATGGTTCTCACCAGATTTCCATTCTCGAGAGTAACGTCTGCACATATGCTGAAGTCGTGGAGACTGTGAATTGTTTGCGTGAGGCGTTTGCCTCTGTGTCCAGTGATCTGGCGTATCATTCCTCCTTTCAGAGGATTAAGTTCCAAGCCGAACGGTAGAAAATCTCCTTTGCACCTTTTCACAACAGAAACTATAACTCCCCCTTCAGCATTTTCAAACTACGGGTGGCTCTGCATCGGTCCGGCACGACATCTGTCTGTCGTAATGGCATCCACTATGATTATGATCAATCATCTCTCGCAGCAGTCTCTCGAGAACCTTTTTATTGCTTTTCAACCGCATTTGGTTGGAGCACTGTTTCCCGGAATCTTGGCGAAAAGCTTTTGTTCTACCTTTTTCCAAGCCTGGCAAAGATCCTAAGTCTCCCTCTAGTTATCGTCCCATTGCTCTCACTAGCTGTCTGTGTAACGTTCGCGAGAGCATGGTTAATTTCCGGTTACTTCATTTTTTAGAACAATATCACGTACTTTCACCATCATAAAGCGGCTTTCGCAGTCATCGTTCACCTCACGATAATCTCCTGCACCTTGAGACATCTGTGCGCGAGGCGTTCGTGCGTTGGCAGCACCTGGTTTCTGTTTTCTTTGACATCGAGAAAGTCTATGATCGAGCGTTGGGTCACGGTTTTCTCCTTGACCTCCACGAAAGTGGGTTGCGAGGAAACCTCTCAACATTCATTGTCAATTTTCTTCGCAATTGGGTGTTCCAGTTGCGCCTGGGTACGACGCTCTCGGCACTGTTCCGTCAAGAACAAGTGTTCTTCGAGGTTGCATTTTATCTCTCACATTGTTTATCCTACGCATTAATTGTCTCCTCAAAACTCTTCCTCCTGCGGTTTCGGCTACTGTACATGTCGATGACTTGCACATTTTCTGTTCGTCCTCAAGTATGCATTTTATTGAAAAACAGTTGCAGTCTGCGATTAACCAGATCGTTAGAGCTGCGCACAGCAAAGGTTTCGTTCTGTCACCCGAAAAGACAGCGTGTGTCCATTTCTGTCGGAGGCGTGTCCTCCATCCTGACCCAGAGCTCTATTTAGACCGTACAGTCATATCAGTTTTGCCAGAGACAAAGTTCTTTGTACTGAACTTTAAACGTGCGTTTACGTTCCGTGCGCACGTCCAGCGGATAAAGACTTCCTGACTGAGGACTATGTCAATACTTAAGATCCTTTCTTCAGTCTCGTGGGGTCCAGACAGGATGTCTTTTTTTTCGCATTTACCATTCTATAATACGGGGTCGAAACTGGATTATGGTTGTATCGTGTATGGCTCTGCTCGTCGTTCCGTTCTCCGGCGTTTGAATACTATTCATCATCAAGCGCTGCGTCTTTGTAAAGGAGCATTTAGAACATCCCCAATGCCCAGTCTTTATGCTGACGCGACCGAACTATCGCTTGAATTACGCAGTTTGCAGCTGTCTCTTCAATTTTATTTGAAACTTCGATCTCTTCCAAACCATCTTTTGTACGATGCAGTTTTTCATCCCCAGCATGCTCGTTTATTTGCGAACCGGCCTTCTTGTGTTCCAACATTTGGTCTTCGTATGGCGGCCGTAGCTATTGATGCAGGGCTCGACATATCTCTTGTTGGAGAGACCAGGGGCTTTGGGGATCATCCATAGCACCCGATTCGTGTGATGGCAGATACCACCTTTACATCTCATGATAAATGCTCAACCCCTGCGTCGGTGTACCAGCGGCTCTTCGCTGAACAGCGTTCCGTCAATGCAGACTATGTTCTTATTTTCACCGATGGATCAAAGATTGCTGGTGTTGTGGAATCTGCCGCTGTCTCTATTGATGATGTGTCTGTTATTCGCATTCCTGCCGAGGCCACGGTGTTTTTAGCGGAGATGTATGCTGTGTATCATGCACTTCTTCATGTTCAGTCGGACTCTCATCAACGTGCTATGGTTTACACTAATTCTTGTTGTGTAGTCTGTCATCGTTGGACTGCAGTGACCACCCTTTTCTTTTTACCGTACGAAGTCTTCGTCGTTCTTTGCTCGATGCCGGTGTCCAGATACAATTCTGCTGGATTCCTGGGCATGTTGGAATTCCAGGTAACGAGTGTGCTGATGCGGCTGCTAGATCTGCTTCCTCATTGGTCGTCACACCCTTGCCACTCTTTCATCGTGATTTACGCTTTATTGTTCTTGATCATATCACGCGAACGTGGCAGGGTTTGTGGGATCAACAAGTGGAAAATAAACTTCATCGTATCAAACTATTTCTTGGAGTCTGGAGGAGATCATCCTGTCGACGGGACCGTAGGGAGGAAGTTTTTTTGCGCGTCTCCACATTGGGAATTGTCGTTTCACCCACCGCACCTTGCTGTGTGGCGACACTGCCCCGATGTGTGAGACGTTCAATTGCCAACTCAGTGTCACTCAAATTCTCTGTAGTTGTGTTCGTTTTCATGCTGTTCGTTTTCACTTTCATTCTCATTTGTTGAACGACGACGCAGCTACGCTGTGGTGTCTCCTAGATGACCACTGCGATACATTTGCTATCTTTTCATTTTTAAAGCAAATTGACTTTTAAACGTATCTAGTTTTTACCCTTCATTCTCAGTTTTCACTTTTACCGAATCAGCCTGATTTTAAGCATTATATCACGTTTTTAATACTGCTTGTTTGATTGTCTTGTGTCTGGCGGTCTTTGGCCAAACATGGCCCTTGCGCTTTAAAAAAATCAACCAACCAACCAACAAACCAAAATCTTAAAATCTAGTTTTGGACCCTCAACAGCTTTTCTTAAGGCAGAGTCACATGTTTTATATGGTCCTACACCATTTGATAAATTATATCTGTTATGCCCTACATTATTTGGTAGATTTTATACTTTCTATTTCTTTTTTTTTTGGGGGGGGGGGTTAACTCGCACTTCCAAGGGCTATAAGCAGTCGCCCGTCCCTAATTTAAGGTCACTGGTTCTATGGAAAAGCCACTGCCACCGGAAAAGCACACCACCCATGCCTCATACGGAAATCAAACCACACTCATCCCTGATGATTGGCCAGAAGTCCGCGCCTCAGACCATTCGATCACAAGAGCAGCTAATACGCTGAATGGACCAACATCCTTTGCTAGATGTTCTTCTGTATATTTCAATTCAAATTTACTAGTTGAAGAGGCATCTTCATCAATCTATCCGGTAAGGTGACAACGAATTTTGCTTAAAGTTAGCTCACTGCATCATCAAAGGCTGCATAATAATCAAAAGTGGCTCCAAAACTTTTCGGATTTCTTAAATGGCATATAACTTTAGCTTCTTCGTGATGCGATGATTTCTCTTCTGTGTTTGCTCTCACCTGAAAGAGATGAATGAATGAACGAACGAACGAACGGACGGAAGCTGCAATTTCCGCTTTCCGGCTCGTATTAAGTACGCCATTCCCAATCAACGCATATTTTGACAACGAACCACAACTGGAAAACAATCTTCGCTGTCGAAGCATTCAGAATCTTCTAGCCGCCCCGGTGGCGCAGTGGTCTAAGGCGTTGGCCTCTGATCATTCGTCCGTAAGGGGTCCGGGTTCGAATCCCGGTCAGGCATGGATGTTGTGTTTGTCTTACGGCACTGGCTCTCTCCCTTCCCTGGAACCAGTGACCCTAAATTAGGGACGGGCGACTGCTTATAGCCCATTGAGTTGCTCACGGTGGTCGTTAAACCTCCAATAAAAAAAAAAAAAAAAAAAAAAAAAAAATCTTCTACGTCAAAAATTAAGTTCATCTTCTTTAGTCAAAAGTCATGAGAATGATAATTATAGCATACGACAGGACGGGAGAGATGGCAACAAATAGAATGCCGTCGTGCACAACCGTAACAATAACGTCTGCTTTCTTTCCGATTGCAGCCCTGACGTCATAGAAGACTATTAGGTGAAGCAAGTTTAAACTTCTCACAAATGAAACTGACATAACTAGCCTACACTAATGACAAAAAGTGTGATTATCCACTCACCTCGGATCTATTAAAAGCACACGATGAACTTTAGATATGAACTCAAATCCAATTTCACTTTCACGTCGAATTTATCTGGTAGATATTTTTTTGTAATTTTTGCGGTTTAAAGAAACCACCGTGAGCAACTCTACGGGCTATAAGCAAGTCTTTAATTTATGGCCACTGGTTCCAGGAAAGGAAGAGAGCCAGTGCCGTAGGACAAACTCGCCACCCGTGCCTCACTCGGACGAAGGATCAGAAGACCACTTCGTCACCGGGGAGGGACCCCGCCCTGCCCATTGTCTATCAAAAATAAAATAAAAATTAGTTTCATATTTGCAGTCAGTTAAAGTAGGTGATTTACTTACCTGTATTCACTTATGTTTCTTCGCATTTTATTTAAAACAAATAAACTAGGATAAGCCGCCAACGGTAACCGACAACTCGGGTACAGTTGGCAAATTTTGAGTGAAGCTATTGCAAAAGCTAAGCTCATTAAGGCGTCTTTATAACAAATTCCAAAAAACGAACGCGTAAAATTTATGACTTCCAGAACAAAAGTACCAAACATTCTAAAAATGAAATTCCTAAAATTTATCATGAACTACTTTCCTTCACGCTGGTTGTGATCAGGTTGCATGTAAACAAAGCGGAAAGACACACTCAGATCGGGAATCACTTTTTTCATTTTGTATCGCGAAAGACACACACAAACTTTTATAATACGATTAACCAAGTGTTGAGCTAACAGACTGATTCTTTCAATTTCTTCGTTTTTCAATTCAAACGATTTTTTTTATTGTAGTTAGCAGACTTTCGTGAAGCGGTTCAAGTAAAAGCCGTCTAGTTTTAATTGAAATTCCTCAATGACACGGAATTTCGGTAATAGGAGGGAGTCTAAACCTGACCATGGACGATGTCCAGTCGCATGCCAAAAATCACGGTGATCGGATGTGTCATGTGTAGCTATGCCCGAACAACTAATTGTACAGAGTCTCTTATTGAGAGAGGATTTTTCAATTATTATTAAAATTGGTCAGTTTTTAATGGTCATTATTTTTATACGACACGACCAATCACCATGATACTAACTCCATGTCACTCACCATGTCCTTCCCTTTTTCTGCGGCAAGTGTCACCGCGATCGACTGAAGATCTTTGTAGGAGATGAGTAACAAACGACCCCTTCTCAAAACTCGGAAAACCCCCTAAAATGCAAGTTTTTGGACGATTATTCCTCAATGACACAGAATTTCAGGAATCTGAAGGCGTTAAAACCTAACCATGGACGATGTACAATCGCATGCCAAAAATCACGGTGATCGACCTATGTCCGAACAACTAATTGTCTCTAGTCACGTAAAGAGAGCTCCGCTCAGCCTTCGGCCACGCTTCACTCAATTACTCATAATTTAAAATTCAATGTTCTAAGATTTCAGCTTTGTATTTACCTCGAACTAAAATACTGGAATTTTGTGGAATTATTATTCTTTAAGATCTGAGTTTACAATAAATATCAGTATAAAATAATACCAGAAGAGAAATTAAAATGTCATAGCAATATTGCCTTGAAGAGACATCCTTTAACAATTATGTACGTGATAAAAAGTTTAGTCGTGTTTCTTTAGTGACAGTTTTTGGCGTAAGAGCACTATACTGCTAAAAGTGCCGGAACGTATTTTATATTTGGACTAAGCACGGCTGAGACGGGGTGTGGATGCCACTTTCCAATCACACTGAGAAACGAGATGACTCTGAGGTTAAACCATATTTAGCAATAGATCATATCCACGTACTGAAAGAACTAATTGAAAGAGTGAGGGAATATGAACTTCCATTGTGCATGGCTTTTGTCTATTATGAAAAGACCTTTGATTCGGTGAAACCATCAGCTGTTACAATGGCTTTGCAATCCTGCGGTATTGAAGATGCATACATTAATATTATTAATAACATCTATGAAAATGCAAGTGCAAAGATTCGGCTTTTTGAAAATACAACACACATAAAAATTGGAAAGGGAGTGAGACAAGGTGACGCCATATCTCCGAAGCTCTTTAATGCCACATTGGAAAATGTCTTTCAATCACTGAACTGGGAAAACAAAGGGATAAAGATCAATGGAGATTATTTAACTCACCTTCGTTTTGCTGATGACGTAGTCATTTTTGCAACTACCCCATCAGAGCTGCAGAGTATGATCCAGGAACTTGCTGACAAGAGTAAAGACGTGAGATTAAAAATGAGCTTTCAGAAGACAAAAGTGATGTTCAATACTTTTACAAGAAATGAAGATTTATCGATTGATGGAGATAACAGACACGTACGTTTATCTTGGACAGCAGATATCAGGTGAGGGTTACATTGATGAAGAAATTAATCGGCGTGCAAAACTTGCCTGGAGAATTTTTGGAAGAAACAGCATAATTTTCAAGAGCAATATGCCATTATGTCTTAAAAGAAAAGTGTTTGATCAATGCATCCTTCCAGTGCTTACGTATGGGGCAGAGACGTTGATCTTAACTAAAAGAGACATACAAAGGCTGCAGACAACTCAAAGCAGCATGGAGAGGTGCATGCTTGGTGTAACCAGGAGAGATAATAAGAGGAACTAGTGGATCCGAAAAATTACAAGAGTGGAAAGCATCATGATCAGAGTTAAATCCTTGAAATGGCAATGGGCTGGACATACTGCCAGAAGGACAGACCATCAATGGACAGCCGAAATTTTAGATTGGATTCCAAGGGACAGGAAAGACCCAGAAGAAGAAAACATGGAAGATGGGTGGATGAAATTCGAAAGTATGCGGGAGTAACATGGAGGAGACTGGCACAAGACAGACCGTTGTGGAAGAAACTTGGGGAGACCTTCATCCAGCAGTGGATTGATAATGGTTGACAAAGATGATGAATTACAATTTTACTTATATGGATGCAACCGCGAGTACTGTATTAGAATATGAACCCTTGGGATTCTCGTTTTGATCAGGAACGCGATTTACAGCCATGCAAAAAAGAATTTCCACATTTCTATACTTTTGAACAATATAAGGTAATTACAAACTTTGGCAACGAATTTCATGTTTCTTTACACCTAGCTTAGATACAGCTACGTACTCCCTATTTGTAAGTTACTATGTCTTCAAATTTTTTTCGGTACGCTGTTTCGTGCGTAGATTACGAAGTGGCAGTGCATTTGTCAAGTCAACAAATGCTGATTTTTGTGAATCAGAAAAGTTAAAGTGCATCTTGTGGTTCAACGAAAGAAAGTCGGTGACTACTGGAGTTCATCCCAGATTTCTCACAAAATTTGACCTGCAAGACCCCGTTATTTTAAGGATATTTATCGACCGGCATCCGATTACCCAACAGCTTTGCTGAGTTGGAAACACGGATTTCAAGTGGAAGAAGCAATGCTGGGCTGGGTCGGGAAGAATTTAATCACCTTTGGAATATATGCCGTGATAGCAAGGGAGTGCATAACTGAACACGTGTAAAAAAAAAAAAAAAAAAAAAAAAAAAAAGTAAGTACGTACTGCAGTATATTTGTTTCAATTTCAAGTTATAAATTTTAACATAACCTATTAATTTTTAAAGTTTTTACTGAAGTTCGTAATTACCCTAGATATAACTCCGCATGACATCAGCAATGTAAAATATAAATTATTTAGAATTTTATGAAATTTTACATTGTTTACCGCTGGCAGAAAAAACCCCCAAAAGACGATTGCTATGGTTTAGAGGACACCTAAAAATAATAAAACTACAAAGTAAGGATATAAAATGTACTCAAAAGTACTAATGTTTTTCAAAGGAAACTTTCCATCTTCCTTCTGAGTTATTCTTGTTTCTAGATTCCTAGTCCAGCAAATGAATGGGTTTATTTTAGAAAAATGCCAGACTGCTCAGAATGAGTGGTTTGTTTTCACAGCACATGATTCTAAAATGGCAATATTTAAGGCAATCAAATGTTTACTGCACCTTAACTCTGATCGGAATCGAACTCTTCGAATCGGTGCGGAAACTATTTTTGAATGCACCCTATAAACGGAATCGGAAGTTGGCGAAGGTCGGCCTAGCTCGAAGTGTTGTTGTGCTTACTCTGTGATTACTAAAAATTACAAGTGCCACATTTGTAACTGAACTAGTATAAAAATGTATTTTTCGCTGAATGAGTGACAATAGCAGTGAAGAGAACCCGACTTTTTACAAAAAGTTGTAGATACATGACGTAAATGCTACAGGAGAAGTAAAATGAGAGTACAATTCATTATTTTTTCCTCTGATAAGGGACAATAAAATATTTCTGCTATATTTTAGCTGGGTTTTATTTTTTTTATTTATTTTATTTTATAAAATTTCTGCTGTACAACATTATAGAAAAGTAATATAATACTCAGTAAAAATACAATATGTGCCACAATCATAAACCAATTGTACAAATAAAGTAAACAAATTCACGCAGCCCCGGTGGCGCAGTGGTCTAAGCGATGGCCTCTGATCACTCGTCCGAACGGGGTCCGGGTTCAAATCCCGGTGAGGCATGGATGTTGTGTTTGTCTTACGGCACTGGCTCTCTCCCTTCCCTGGAACCAGTGACCCTAAATTAGGGACGGGCGACTGCTTATAGCCCATTGAGTTGCTCACGGTGGTCGTTAAACCTCCAATCAAAAAAAAAAAAAAAAATTCACCAATAAAACTCACAAAATACAAACCACCAAAACTTTCACAATAAATACAAATTCTGCACAACAACAAAACTCATTCCATTGAAAATTAATATCAATTAAAAAGGCTAATTACCAATTGTCAATATGAATCAAATATTAAATGTTAAAAATAATTGTACAGCAAGGGGCCAGGGAAAAAGGCTGAAATACTGCCTGACAAGCCCCTGATCTCCTCTAAATAAAAATAAAATATTCCAGTCCAGTCAAAACAACGAAAGCAATTTTATAATAAGTTTCTTTTAGAAATCATGAAGCAATAAATTCTAATATTCAATTTCCCATAAAAAAAAAAAAAAAAACTCCTTAGCACTCAAATACCGGATAACGTGCCTCTGATCTAGTAAGTAATCCATTCTACTCACGCGATCCCAAACCATTGATATTATTAAACCTGTATGAGTTCACGGAACAGAAAAAAAACCGACCCACCACGAGTATCATAAGAATGAGTGGTACGCCGTAATGGAATCAAGTTGCAGTATCTACTTGTAAAAATACGTTCATGAACCATCAGCAGCAATATGTATTTATGTTAGTTGCTCAATAGTTAATATCTGAAAATGACTAAAACGAACCTCCGATTCAACCGAATAATTTAACAATCGGACAAACTTTCTCTGCAACACAGATAAACGAACTATGTTACGCCTTGTAGTCGCACCCCATATTAAAATGCAGTACGACAATACAGGAAAAAATAAAAGAATAGCATAAAATTAACAGAATTCTAACTGACAAAAAAAAAACCAGAAATCCGCGAAATCATACAAATGTGAGATCTCAAACATAACTCAATCTGATCCACCTGAGAATCCTATCTGAGAGATTCATGCAGAACTACACCCAAAAATTTCACTGTGGTCTGGAACTGTAATGCAGTATCATTTAAGTAAACATAACTCAGTAGTTTAACGACCAATGTGTTCAATTCTATGGGCTATAAGCAGTCGTCTGTCCCAAATTTGGAGGTACTGGTTCCAAGGAAGGGGATCAGTACCTCCAAGACAAAACACATCACACATACCGTACACGTAACTCGAACCCGGACCCATCTTGGACGAATGTTCCGAAACCAGAGCTTATACCACTGCTAATAGGGCGGCCCATTAGTACACCCTATTGAGCTATGAAAATATTAGCAAATTACTGGCAGTGAGCGAATCAGATATAAAGAAAGACTCAAAATATTTATTCTACGTTGAGATAAGGTTTTACACATTTGCAATTTGCAGGAGGATGCATCATAGAATGACATGGTAGAGAATTGTTCAAGACGATGACCATGTTATGAAGTTTCAAATAAACTGGTAAATTTCTTTTTGAACTAAGTTCAATTTCTTGTTTCATTCTTAATGTTCGAAAGGTAGTGCGTGCGTCGATTTGGAACAATAGTAAAGACAGCGCAGCGTTTCAAATAAAACTGTAAAATAAACTTTAAAGGAATTTTAGAGCTACAAATTTACCATCGATTCTGTTCCACGTAACCTTCGGATCTGGGACTCCGGATGCCACGCATTGCAGTGCTCCAGAGTTTCCTAATATCACTTCGGTATCTTCTGGTACTATCACCCATTCCGGACTCTCTGTTAAATACATAGAAAGATGGATTATAGAAGTATCTGCAAAGATGTTCAAAGCGTTTAAGCTGTGATTATACACATGTAATTTTTTGGTATAAGAGCAATAAGCACACAAAAAAAAACCAACTTTTTCAAAACAATATTTACTTTAAAACAAATATTATCTAAGAGTGGAACAGCAAGTGAAGTATCAAGTGCTGTTGCTTAGTGGCAATCGCAAATATCATTCACATAACCCTACCACATTTCACTGGTGTTAAACAGATGTTCTGTCTGCAAAGATTTTACTAACACAAAAGACGTGATCTGCTCAATAATTTGGTTTGTTGGCATTGCCAGTACTGCATGGTGTATTTGTGCTCATTTCGTAAGTCACAAGGGTTCCTATTGAAAGTTAAGAAGAAAGCGCTAAATCGTAGCAAGTTCATAGATTTTTACTGTCCCAATTCATTTCTAGTCATCCACTTGCTCTGAAATACATTCGACGCTGCGAAGATTTTTTAGAGAAAGGTTTCGCACGTATTTCACCACATTTACCAACAAAAGCTATCTGATTCCATGTGAGTAACTTAAGGCTCTACGAGACCCGCCATCTTGTATTGCTGCCTTCTGTTGTTAACCAACGGGCAAGCGCATTTCACAAATTGCTCGGGTAATTTTGCACATTTTGGAACACAGTTTGTGGCTAACGCAAAATATACGATAAATAAAGAGTTCCCTGGTTTCAGATTTTCATTTTGGACTCTTTAAGTATTTTTTATTAATTAATAAAACTATGGAGGACTCCTTGGTACGACTTTCGCTGTAGATAAAAGATGAAGGGAAAGGTCAATAAAAATTCTGAAACCAGGGAACTCTTTATCATATATCTTGCGTTAGCCCCAAACGGTGTTCCAAAATGTGCAAAATTGCCCGAGCAATTTGTGAAATATGCTTGCCCGTTGGTTAACAAGAGAAAGCAGCAATACAAGATGGCGGGTCTCGTAGAGCCTTAAGAAAAATGACATTTTGTTCTGTTGACTAGTGTCTATCTGTTACGGTCTGACTCTATTAGATGAATGTTTTTTCAAAGAAACATTTTCATTTAAGGTGGTAACATAAGTGTTCATAAAGAACATGTTCGTCACTTTTTGCAAGTATGGCCACCCAGTCACATAAAAACATATGCACTGCATACCGGCCGGCCGTCCAGGTGTTGCAGCACTGGCGTCTGACTGTTCGTCCAAGTAGTACGGTAAGGGCTCGAATCGCGGATGAGGCATGGGTGGTGTGCTTGTCTTGAAGCACTCTCTCCTACCTCCCTGGAACCAGAATTTCTCCACAATAGGAACGGGCGACTGGTGGTTGTTAACCCCCCGAACAATACAAGCCGGACGGACACGCGTGATGTTTGAGTTTAAATAGCTGTAGGTTAAATGCTTACGTGCTTAATTAACTATGAGCATCTGCTAATGTTCGTACTGAACTTCGTGAACTATATGATCAAAAGTATCCCGACACTCTTTTAAGAAGTGTATTTACCCGTGTATTCACAGCAATGGGCCATACAAGTATAAAAGGACTCACGTGGCCTGGTGAATATCATCGGGCTGCGGTGGCCGAGTGGGCAACGTTCGTGACTGCCACGGTAAGGGCCTCAGGTTCGATCCCAGGCAGATACGAACGCTCAATCCACTAAATACCTGCCGTGCGTCGGATGGGCACGTTAAGCCGTCGGACCCCGGGTACTGCCCCCCCCCGGTAATAAATAAGGGCGTCTTCCTCCCCCTTTCTACTTCGCTTCCGTGTCACTTTCCTATCGGGCGCTCTAGCCCAAATCTCCTAGTTTCCTATTTCTAAGGGTTGTTTAAGACCTGGGGTCAGACACTCCCTTCCTAAAATCCTCTACATCATGATCATGAATATCATCGATAAGGATGAACCGTGAAATGGGCGGTACGGCAGAGCTCAGTGACTTTCAGTGTGGTTCGGTCATTGGATACCATCTTAGCAACGAGTCAGTTCAGGAAATTTTCACCCTGCTGCAGCTGCCCCGATCAACTGTAAGTAATTTTATTGTGAAGTGGAAACGCCTAAGTGCAACAACATTGCAATTGCGACCTGGTAGGCCACGTAAAATGACAGAGAGGGTGGCAGACGTGTGCTGAAGCGGATGGTGCGACAAAACTACCTGTCTTCGATTGCAATTCTCGCCAACGAGCTCCAAAATGCATATGGAAGTAACGCCAGCACCACAGTGGTTCGACGAGAGCAGAAGGGAATGGGCTTTCATGGCAGAGTAGCCACCCACAAGCCTAACATCTGAAAGCTCAACGCCAAGCGTCGGTTGGAGTGGTGTAAAATCCGGTGCTAGTGGACTCTGGAGCAGTGGAAACGTGTTCTCTGGAGGGATGAATCGTGTTTCTCCATCTGGCAGTCCTACGGACGAGTTTGGATGTGGAGAATAGCAGATGAATGCTACCTACTCGAATGTGTTGTGCCAACTGTGAAGTTTAGCGGAGGAGGCATAATGCTCTGGGGCTGTTTTTATTAGGTCTGGCACCCTTGTTTCAATGCCCAGGAATCTTAACGCTGCGGCCTGTAATGACATTCTTCACGATTCTATGCTTCCAAAATATGGCAGCCTTTCGGTGAAGTCCCTTTCCTTTACAAATATGGGTGTTCCCGTCCACAAAGCAAGGCCCGAGCACAAATGGCTTGATGAGATGGGTGTGGAAGAACTGGACTGGTCTGCACAGAGCTCTGGTCTCAACCCCATTGAACACATTCGATGTGAATTGGAGCGCCAGGCCGAACAGACCGACATTGGCGACTGACCTGACTCAAGCTCTTGTGGCAGAATAGAAAGCAGTTCCCGCAGCAACGTGCCCAAATCTAGTGGTAATCCTTCCAAGCAGAGTGGAGGCTATCATAATAGCAAATGGTTGACCAACTCGACATTAATATCTTTCATATTGCAGGGAGTCTGGTAAGGCAAGTGTCCCGATACTTTTGATCAGATTGTGTAGATCGTACTTTGTCAAAACAAAATTCTAACTGACAGAGAAATAGTAAACATAAATTATGAGAGCTCCACTTTCTTTATTCAACCCCCATTAGAACGTCAGATCATTAACACACGGTATTCATCAGTTACACAGGTTTCAAAAACAACTCTTAATCTACTCTCCAACAAAAGCAACTCTGGTGCCTAAATTTCGAGACATATGAATCGTTATATCTCGATCGCACAAAAATCTCTCTATATCTGTACATCATGTGCAACGCATCAAATACTACGCTTGCTCTCACTCTGCGTAACGCATACGTTCAATCTAATCATTTTATCTAATTCTGACTCGCTATCACTATTGCCAAACTGTGTAGAAGCTCTTCCGGAAAGTAATGCGTCCTTCAGTGAGAAAACATTTAACGAGAAGAAATTAAATTTTCATGAGAGAAGAATTAAATAAAGGCATACACCTTACACACTGTATGTGAATGAACATGCACAGATTGGAATAATTAACACTTTGACGGAGTTACAAGTTTAAATATTTCAACATTCCCTTCAAATTATTGTTTTCCCTTCAGCGATATTTGAAAAAAAATGGTCTTTAGAAGAAAATGTTGTGCCATTCTCGTAGTAAATATTTTCTTGGTTATATCAGAAGTTACTTGCAGTTCAAAACCCTGAAGCTGGGCAGACAGTGTTCTCGTCATTTTGGCTCCACACATGGCAGATGCACGGAAATGAAAGGTCACGACATCATCAGATAAAATACAGCCCAGTTAATTAGGGAAGTGTACTACGTGAGATTTATCTTCCATTATTTATTCTGTCTTTACAATATCCGGTTGAAAGAAACCTCTTAGTTGAAACGACCTCTAGATTTTTAATGAAAACTATGAAAGTCCTACATCAGATACTGAAAAATTAGTACATTTTGACGAAATATGTTGCGCGACTGAAACTTTCAGTATTTTCAGTAATAACTTTTAAATATTTGCATTTTTAATAATTTTTGAAAGTGAACTCAATAAGAACAAGAAATGGAATTTATATTCTGGAGGGTCGGAAGATGATGATTCGGTCCGTAATGAAATGCTACCGACTTGCAAACCTTTGACACCTTTTTAAGCAATTAAACAAGTAAATAAATGCTAAAGGAATTTTGTCAGTCTTTCTGTTTAATTTGGCGAAGTTTTTTTATTTTTCGGATTAAAAATTTCGCATCGTGTTGCCTAATAAAGTATTTTAACAATAATTCTAATTGCGATTATTTTCATTCACAGATTAGATATTTCAAGTAAATTCAATTAAGAGCTTTTGCTCTTTTTAAGTTAAAGTTATCTCACAGCTTCCAAACACTCTAACTTCATACATATCTTGATTTTACAACAATTATAAAAGTATCCATATTTTTTTGTGTTGATAGAACGTAAAAGAAGTAAAATACGAAAGTTCGGTTTTAAATAAAAAAAAATGTGTGAAAACATAATTCACTATCGGGAGTCCAAAAACTCACTCGTCCAGAAAAGAAGAATTAGAAACAAGTACCAAACACGATTAGGAACTAGAAGTTTGGATGGTCTTATGATTATTATCTTAAATGGCCCACTTCGTGCTGACTGTGACCCTACTGCATCCAGCATTGATAAATGGTGTTTTTCTGCAAAAGGAGCAAGGCGCACTTTAGTTGGATATATGCGTCATACATCAGGACATTATGACTATAGAGAAACTAAAAGGTACATCCTAGTGGATTAAACGTGTGTATGTGAATACGGTTTAAAGTTTTTTTTATTATGTTAATTAAAATAGTCACCCAGTTTTCCAGCACGGTATTATGTCATGGATAGATTGGAGTGTCCGGAAAAAAACCCCGACGTTTTCGCATACTACGACGTAAGCATTCATATTTTCTGCGGGGCAGTTTTCCTGTGCGGCAGACTACCGAAAGCGTGTACAGTGGGGAATCAAACGAGGTGTGATGCACATGTCGCGACCCATACGTTGAACTTGCCTATTGCAATGGCTGCAAAGTTTGAAATATTGGTTCTCTTTCGACATTACTGGAAACAATGGTTTAAAGTTGCTAAAGCAGTCCAAAAAATTAACAAAGTTGAAGGCCTGGCGGTTACTCTGGCCGTGCAAACACTGTTTAAGGAATGTGCTGCTGGCGACTTGAGCTTGAAAGGAAAGTTCGGGTAGCCCTCTCCTGTTGATTCGGACGTCCTGCATGCAGCTGTGGAAGACTATCCAGGAACAAGCACTCGCAAATTATCAGAAGAACTGGGAGTTTCTAATTCTGCCATCGCTGAACACCTGCACAAGTTTGGAGAGGTTCCAGGCAATGCCGGAGGTGTCTCATGAACTCACTGAAGCTCAACGTCATGTCGAGGTACGCAAGGAACTGCTCAGAAATTCACGCGACTCTCAGTTTATCAAAAGAACCTGGGGCTGAAAAGTGGACATCTACGTGATTCAGATTCTTCATAACAGTGGTTGAATACAGGTGAACCAGCTTTACCTACTTCCAAACGCGGACGTTTTAAGAAAGGTTCATGCTGTGTGTCTGGTAGAATTATGAAGGTGTAATCCTTTTTTAGCTCATTCCAAAGAGTCGGCCTATCAATGCTAAACTCTGTATTCTCAGCAGTTGGACAGGATGTATGACAAACGTCAGCTGAATTATTCTGCCTTAGTCAACCGAAAGTGAGCACTGCTGCAAGAACTGCATGGAATCTAGCTGCAGCCTCATCCAGCGTACAGCTCCGACGTTGTCTTTTCAGACTACCACTTGTTTCGAGCGATGGCGCGTTTTCTTTGTGGCAAGCTATTAACTGATTTGGACGATGTCGAACGTGAGCAAGAGATCTTTTTCTCTACCGAAAGATTGATACCGTGCGTGAATTGAACAACTGGCAAACAGATGGGTTCAAACCATTGAACGCAATGGCATGTACTTTGAAATTCAGCTTGGATTCTTCCGAGGATCTGAGTAAGTAAAACTATTGTATTAAAAACACCATTTTTTTCGGACATGGAGTAGAAAGAGTTTTAAGAGAAATGTTTTAATTGTTAATTATCTAGTTAAAACGAAACAGTAACTTTAAAATGTGTTTTGGGATAGAGGGGATGACCTCTACTTCAGTCTAAGTTTTGGAAAATCGAAAGAAATCTGAAAGCAGGAAAACCTTCAGATTCATGAATAAATTACTTTTGAAATAGGTATAGGAAATATTTGATTATGAAAATGTGTTGATATGGTGGACCCTTCAAAAATTGTAAAACGTTGGAGGGGATTTGAATATTTTTGTAAAAACCCATATCGCTTCTTTTGGGAAGAACGCACTAAATGCCATACGTCTTTTAGAGATAGTCACCACAGGGTAGGTACCTTAATCAGGAAATAGTACCTCATCAGTGAAAGGAAATTTTTACGCGACTTTGTGACCCAAGGGTTTCGCAACGAATTAACATCTCAAATGAAAATATCAGAATAAAATCGTCACAGTCGGCCAAAATGCGAGTCACAATGTTCATTACCATTGGTATCGCAAATGCCGAGCTCTCTGACGACTGACATTTTATATTGAGTGGTAGACATTACCACATTTGTTGATCCCTGTTCACAACACAGTACAAAGAATGGCTTTAATTGAAATTTGAAACTAAATTGGCCGCCCAAGTGACCATTCGTCCGACATGGTTCGTCCGGATTCGGATCTCGCCGGGAAAAGGGGAGGGCTTACATGTCGTGTTTGTCTTACGTCACTCACTCTCTCCGTTCCGTGGAACTAGTGGCCCCAAATTAGGGACTACGACCGCTTATAGTCCATCGAGTTGCTCACGGTGGTGGATAACCCTTCTGCCCGCCAAAGAAAGAAAAAAACATTTTTCACTCAGAACATAAAAAAGAAAAAAAAATCAAGTACGATCAGCCCGTCTCTACGTTCTTTTTTTGCATGTGAAAATCGCTCTCCACATTTTTCGACAGATAGAAACATCGAAGACTTCTGTACGGCCATAAATACGAAAGAGAAGAAATTTAATACTTTAGTTTAATAATGAGGACAGTGTCAGTTTGAACCAATATAATAAAAGCAGAACTTTCTAACTTCAGAAAAATAAATGGTTCAGTTGTCAGTCCAATGCAGCAATCAGTCGGGCGCAACTACTGGTTAAAATTTTTATTGGAAATGTGAATTGGTCAGTTCAGTCCAAATACATACCACTTAGTCCCAAATCATGTTCGTCTATTGGGTTTATTTATTTATTTTTTTCTCACTGTTATTTTCCCGCATATGCCGCCCCGGTGGCGCAGTGGTCTAAGGCGCTGGCCTCTGATCATTCGTCCGTAAGGGGTCCAGGTTCGAATCCCGGTGAGGCATGGATTTTGTGTTTGTCTTACGGCACTGGCTCTCTCCCTTCCCTGGAACCAGTGACCCTAAATTAGGGACGGGCGACTGCTTATAGCCCATTGAGTTGCTCACGGTGGTCGTTAAACCTCTAATCAAACAAACAAACGAACAAACAAACAATTTTCTCGCATAATATGGTAAACAGGGCTGAAGCCTTCAAGACTCCAACTAAGACTACACAATGATTCAAACTACATTTTACTGCTTCGAATCCATATTGTTTTTATAAAATCCCTTAAAATTCTCCTAAGAAAAGAAGTCTTAGCAATCGACATGCTGTGTTCACAGAAATAAAATGCGTCATTTTATAATTGCGCAACCCATTACTTTCACCCAATGCAAAAGTTATGTGTTAGAAAAATCTGAATATCATTCTTTTTCAAATGGAGCTTTCGTAAGAAAATATAAATACACTGACGGAAAAAAAAAATCCCAACACCAAGAAGGGGTTGTGTTAGATAAACGACAGTTGGTAGGCGGTGAGAGTACATTTGTAAGAGGACGTCTATGCAAATTTCGCGCTCGGCGCATGCGTGTGGCGCTAGTAGCGCCCCTTAAAACATGCAAAGCAGGTTTGCTCTAAATACGCGCTGTAACGTCCGTGAGCGTTAGTTATCGTTGAGATTCGACGTAGTGTGTTGATGTTAGTCAAGAATGCCTTTAAGAAGACAAAGAAGCCATTATCAACAGCTCACGGAGTTTGAACGAGGTCGTGTAATAGGGCTACGAGAAGGTGGATTTCCTTTCCGCAATATTACAGAACGACTTGGCAGGAATGTAGCCACCGTGCACGATTGTTGGCAGCGGTGGTCAAGGGAAGGTACTGCCTCAAGAAGACCGGGTTCCGGCCGGCCACGTGGCACTACTGAGAGGGAAGACCGCCGTGTACGGCGTATGGCCGTGGAGCATCGTACTGCGTCTACGGCAGCAATTCGAGCTGCAGTTGCCACCACATTGACACAACGAACTGTTACAAATCGGTTACTTGAAGGACAGCTCCGAGTCAGACGCCCTGTAGCGTGCATTCCACTTACTCCAAACCACTGCCGTTTGCGACGTCAGTGGTGTCAAGCTAGAGCTCATTGGAGGACGGAGTGGAGATCTGTTGTGTTTTATGATGAAAGCCGGCTCTGCCTGGGTGCCAGTGATGGCCGTGTGTTGGTTAGGAGGCCAGGTGAGCGCCTGCAACCAACCTGTCTGCGGCCGAGACACACTGGACCTACACCTGGAGTTATGATCTGGGGAGCAATTTCCTATGACAGCAACTGCACTCTCGTGGTTATCCCACGCACCCTGACGGCACAGTTGCACGTCGGTCTGGTGATTCAACCTGTTGTGCTGCCATTCATGAACAGCATTGCAGGGGTGTTTTCCAACAGGATAACGCTGACCCGCATACCGCTGTTGTAACCCAACATGCTCTACAGAGTGTCGACATGTTGCCGTGGCCTGCTAGATCACCAGATCTTTCACCAATCGGGCACGTATGGGACATCATTGGACGACATCTCCAGCGTCACCCCCAACCAGCATTAACCGTCCCTGTATTGACCGACCAAGTGCAACAGGCATGGAACTCCATCCCACAAACTGACATCCAGCACCTGTACGACACAATGCATGAACGTTTGCGTGCTTGCATTCAACATTCTGGCGGTTACAACGGTTATTAGTGTACCGGCATTTCACATTTCAAATGGCTCTTCTCGCGCTTACATTAAGCTGTGATCTTGAAACCTTAATCGATTAAATATGTTACCTATACAAATGTATTGCCGCCATTTCATTCCTCTACAACTATTGTTTAGTGGTGGTGGGATTTTTAGTGGTGTTGGGATTTTTTTCCGTCAGTGTATTTAAGATCTCTCGTAAAAGTGTTGAGACAGGAAATGCGAAGAATATAGGGAATAATTTTGCGAGTTGATTTCACACGTAAGTCAAAAAGGCGAAAACGAGAAATATATTTTTAATTTCCTTGTCTGGTACAAACTGGTTAATCCTATTTGTCTTTGGGATTATCTTTTGCTGCCGAGTAACTACTTTATGTAAAGCAAACACTGCCGTTTCGAATTATTCCCGTCAACTTCTCTGCTTTACAATCAACCTTTCGCTCTGAACTGTTTATACAGCATATGTAATTTTTACCGCTTTTTAATCCGCTCAGTCTCTTAATAATTTAATTTAAATACCTCTTTGTTTTCTGCGAACATAAATGCCACTGAGTATCTGTAAGTATCACAGTGAAAAGTTCACTTTCAAGACGTTTTTATATTAACTGAATTTTTGCTTTGAATTTCACTTTACTACTGCAGATATCATCAGGTTTCGTGCTGCTCTTAGATGACATTGAAAATCAAATAATTTAATGTTAATAGATGAATCAAGGCCGTGATTAGATATTTTCCCTATAATATTCGTTCTTTGACCCTTTTTACAAAGACGTTTAATAATCGTAAGTTTTATTGCACAAACTCTTTTTCTGCACTGTAGAATAAGAGTTTGTGGTAACGGGCAAGCAAATAAGAATTGCGGTAACGGGCGAGCAAATTCTAATTGTGATTATTTTCATTCACAGATTAGAATTGAAATTTCTGATCTGTGAATAACAATAATCGCAACTAGAATTATTGTTAAAATACTTTATTTCGCAACACAATGCGCCGCCCCGGTGGCGCAGTGGTCTAAGCGATGGCCTCTGATCATTCGTCCGAAAGGGGTCCGGGTTGGAATCCCGTTGAGGCATGGATGTTGTGTTTGTCTTACGGCACTGGCTCTCTCCCTTCCCTGGAACCAGTGACCCTAAATTAGGGATGGGCGACTGCTTATAGCCCATTGAGTTGCTCACGGTGGTCGTTAAACCGTCAATAAAAAAAAACACGATGCGAAATTTTTAATCCGAAAAATAAAGAAACAGCGCCAAATTAAACAGAAAGACTGACAAAATTCCTTTAGCATTTATTTAGTAGTTTAATTGCTTAAAAAGGTGTCAAAGGTTTGCAAGTCGGTAGCATTTCATTACGGACCGGTCATAATCTTACGACTCCAGAATATACACTGCTGGCCACCCAAAATGCAACACCAAGAAGGACACGAGATAGCAAAGCCAGATTTACTGGACACATAACAACAGATACAAAGATGAAATGATTGAGCTTACAGGCCCATGCGACTTGCGGAAACACCCATACATCAATAGTTCGTGTGGTCCCCATGGCTGGCAATAACTGCCGCTACACGCCGCGACATCGAACGAAAGAGGCTTTGGATGTGGGCTTGGGGTATGTCGGTCCAGACTGCTTCCACACGTTGCCACAGTTCATCAGGCGTAGCTGCTGGTGGTGCTTGCCGGGCCACTCGGTTGTCGATCAGCGACCAGACGTGTTCGATGGGCGACATATCGGGAGAACAGGCGGGCCATGGCAGCAGTGACACTTGGTGGGCCGTGAAGAATTGTTACACGATGCGTGCCACGTGCGGGCGCGCATTGTTCTGTTGAAACGTGTCCGCTGGCAGGTTCTGCAGGTACGGGAGGACTACAGGCTCCAAAACGTTGGAGATGTAGCGGTGGCTGTTGAGTGTACCGGCGATGCGTAGCAAAGGGGTGCAGGTGTCATATCCAATTGCGCCCCAAACCATAACGCTAGGCGACGAACCGGTATGGCGATACATAATGCAGGCGTCATACAGTCTGTCGCCGCGGATCCGACCATCGTGGTGTTGCAGGAAGAAGCGGGATTCGTCGGAGAAGACAATGTCGTGCTATTCCGTAGTCCAGGTGCGGCGTTCAACGGCCCACTGCCGCCGCACTAGCCAGTGGTGTAACTTCAATGGTAATCGGAGCAATGGGCGCCGCGCGACAAGTCCCCGCTCCTGCAGACGAGGTCGAACGGTACGTACTGACACAGGTTGTTGAGCAACACACCCTAATTCCTGCGTTAACGTTCGTGATGTGGCGGTGCGAGCCGTCAATGCCCGCCGCACAACATGCCGGTCCTCTCGTTCGGTGGTGTGCCGCGGCTGCGGCAACCGCTCACGTCCGTCTGTCCGTCCCTCCTGCATCCACCTAATCCATACTCACCTCACTCTGGCCGGATGTCGTCCCACACGGGCACCGATGTCTCGGTACGTTAAACCGCTGTCGCGATAAGCCATTATTCGTCCTCTGTCGAACTCCGGAAACGTGCCGGAATGACTGCCGTATTCTGCGACAAGGCATCAGAAAGCTTCCCACGCACAGATCCGGCAGCACAACATACTTCCACTACTTACACCCCGCCTTCTGTGCACCCTTCTTATAGTGCTTCTCGGTGGCGTGCCGGGCGCACATGATTTGCATATGCCTTGCAATGCTAATCGTTTGCATGTTTCCTCGCGGGCGACGCATGCTGCGAATTTCAGCCAAGTTTGGCACTCCTGACACTCATTGTTTCCGCTAGATGAAATTTCAGGCCAATCGGATGCTTCCTTCTTGGTGTTGCATTTTGGGTGGCCAGCAGCAAGGTAAGTAGATAGTGTAATTCCATTTCCTGTTTTTGAGTTCACTTTCAAAAATTAGGAAAAATGCAAATAATAAAGTTATTGTTACATACTGAAAATTTCAATCGTGCAACATATTTCGTCAAAATGTACTAATTTTTCAGTTTCAGCTTATCACTTAATAAATGTTTAATAAGTTAGAAAATGATATGAAAAGGACCATTTAGAATTTTTATTATTTTTGTTTTGCTTTGTATTCCTGTACTTCCGTTTGTATTCTGTTCTTTGAAGTTTTTTGGGGAAATACTTTTTGGGATGTCCACATTACCAAAAGATGCATTGCCCAACTTTACCTGACACTCATTGTTTCCGCTAGATGAATTAGTTGCACGTTTTAGATTGTCACATCTCATTTTCTTGACCATATGGGCAAAGTCTTCCTGGCTGAATATAAGTAGATATTTGTCTAGATATTCCTGATTGCGCAATTATTTATTGCGCTGGTGATTTTCATTTGTTAAGAAATTCATTTTTCTGTAGGACAAGGAATGGAGATTTTTCTTGGTTGGTATAGTGGTAGGAATGCTCTTATAAAATTCTTTATAATTGCCTCATTTCCCAGAGCTCAACTTCTGTGCAAGACAGCGTAAATGTTTCTTAGTGTATCGCAGGGTGTTTATTCTGCCTCTTGAAAGTAAAACAGAAAAAATATTATTTTTGGATCATACAGCACCGCATAATCAAAATTTTGCTTACAGAAATTTCCTTCTACACTGTAAAAAAATTACTGTTGATTTTACGGTTTTAAACCGTTTTCCAGGGTGCCAACACAAAACCGTAAAATCTACAGTTTTATGCCGTGTTGGAGCAAAGCTATAGCTTTGCTCCAACACAATCAACACATTCGTTCCAGCCAAATTTTTGTGTTTTCGTGATTATTTGGACTGTGACTCGCTCCAGCCAAATTCTGTGCTGTTTTCTTCATTAAATGCGGTGTTGGAGCAAAGCTATAGCTTTGCTCCAACACCGCTATAGCTTTGCTCCAATACGGCATAAAACTGTAGATTTTACGGTTTTGTGTTGGCACCCTGGAAAACGGTTTAAAACCGTAAAATCTACAATTTTTTTTTACAGTGTAGTTATCAGTAGTAACATACTGGGTTAATACATAAGTTCATGACGTTTATTTCACCACACTACAGGAATGTATTACATCAGAAGGGAAAACTGAATCAATCAACTACGTACCTCTCTCTCCTTCCCCTCCGCTATTGTTTACGGTGGTGCCCCAACGTCTGGATAGGTTTGTAATGCCATTCTTGAAAAAATGTGTGCGTTTTGCTGCGAAGAAATCAAGGAAATTCTGGAGATCAACATCATTGTTGAACGTTCTGCCACGGAGTGCATCGGCAGAGATCGGAACAGGTGATAGTCTAAAGGAGAGACATCTGGGGTATAGGCCGGATGTGGAAGGATTTCCCATTTCATGTTCTGAATGGTCATTTTGGTCATGTCTGCCCTGTGAAGGAGTGCGTTATCATGTTGGAGGACACCATGGCGCCGATGTTGCTGTTTTGCTGAATTGCTCCCTCCACACGGCGGAGTAGCTCACAATAGAGTACAGCGTTGATGGTCCGATTCCTCGGCAGCATTTCCCAGTAAATAATGCCTTCCATGTCCCACCAGACACACATGATCTTCGCAGGCCATGTGTTGTACGTCGTGTGGGCGTCTTGCTTGGGCTTAAACCATTCCCTCCGATGCCTAAAATTTACGTACAGGCACCACTTTTCATATCCAGTAATAATACGTGACATAAAGAGTTTGTGTTGCTGAGAACATTCGCGATAACGAGCGAGTAAGGAACCACATATGGCAACACGCTGATTTTTGCTGTCCTCGGTGAGAGTGTGAGGCACTCAAGACCCCAATTTCTGGATCTTTCCCATACGTTCCAGGTGTCGCACCACGGTGGCCTGATGATCAAAGTCCATCTCAGTGGGCCGCCCCGGTGGCGCAGTGGTCTAAGCGATGGCTTCTGATCATTCGTTCGGAAGGGGTCCGGGTTCGAATCCCGGTGAGGCATGGATGTTGTGTTTGTCTTACGGCACTGGCTCTATCCCTTCCCTGGAACCAGTGACTCTAAATTAGGCACGGGCGACTGCTTATAGCCCATTGAGTTGCTCACGGTGGTCCGGTGGCGCAGTGGTCTAAGGCGTTGGCCTCTGATCATTCTTCCGGAAAACGTATAACCGAGGTTCCGATGTATATACGTTGGATGATCAATAAGTAACTTCCGATGACCTTTGGGAGATTCTTATTTACATGACTAATACGCCGCCAAAGTCATTACACACTCTTGACCAGAGGGCGTTGTTTGTCACACGAGTTTGAATAAAAACGCAACGTGCCGTAGAACAGATTCAGAAGAGAAAGTCGTGGAAACATCGTCTTGCTCGGAAATACTCGAGCTGGATAGGTATCTTTGGGCACGGAAAAGTCCAGCAGCGGAGATCCATCGCCAAATGAAAAAAAAATCTATGATCCTCAAGTCATGAGCGTTCGGGACATAGAATTGTGTTCAAAATTCGTACGTTTACGGATGGGTGGGAAACGCAGTGACCGGCTTTCGAAATCAACAACAAATAGCAACATGGCGTGGGTGGAGGCTCTGGGAAAAAAAAAAAGAACACAGACTGGTAACTTTGCGTCTGATTGCTGCAAATGTTTCTTTCGGCATCGCGCGTTACATCGTTCAACTTAATCCTTGCGCTTACCTCCGAGTGAGACCAAGTTTCCAGGCAGTTTTTCATTTTCACTTCAATCTGTTTTCCAACACGTTGGCTTTGTATACATTCCAGAGCCAAACAACGCCCTCTAGTCAGACTGATGTAAGGACCTTGGGAGACTCCGACTTGCATATCTCTGATCGGCCGGCAGAGATCAATGGAAGTCAAATATTGATCAGTATGTTGTTTTTTTTCGGAGGGGGAAGGGTAGCAACCCCCATAGGTATTTATGGCTATAAAGAATAGCTCGTCACTAATTTCGAGCCACTGGTTCCCGGGAAGCGTCGGAGCCAGCTCAGTAGGATATGTGCACTACTCATGACTTATCTGGGCCTTGAACCCATGCCCTGTTCTCAGAATTAGTCATAATTCCGTGCCTCTGTCCACTTGGCCACTACGGCAAAGTTTCTTTTCAGTGCACCAGAGTCCTTGACACATTCCGTGGTGGTTTATATAGAGACCAGCTTAACTTTAGATTAACTGAGTTAATGATTGATTTTGTTAATCAGTTTTCGTTTTCATATGCGCTTTCCGTTAAGGAATGCAAATTGCATTTTTGATTGGCGAAGCTACAGATCCTAGCATGGGTGCAATTTTATGAGTAGTGGTCTAAGTTAAAGCCACGGTGTTTTTGTAGCTTTGTTTATTTCTGAGTTTTACGAGCATTTAGGAACATCATGAACAACTGTGAGGGTTATAAACAATCGCTCTTTCTGAATATACAGACGCTGGTCCTAGGGAAAGAACAGAAGCAGCACGATTGGACAAGCATACTACATGTGCCTCATCGGGTATCGAACCTGGATCTATCTTGGAAGAATGGTCAAACACCGGCGCCTCAGACATGTTGGCCATCGGGAAAGCACCACAGGTTTGGAGAAAAAGCAGATCTAGTGCTGTAGCACATGCGCGCACCACCCATATGCAGCACTCGAATCCGGCCCGGCTTGGGAGATAAGACAAAAGGCTGTGCATCTGGCTTCTTGGCTACCTGAGCGGCCAAGTGTAAACTGCCTAGAAAAGAGCTGTGCTTAAATTTAAGCAGCTGCATTCATTGTCACAAAAGAATTAGAAAATATATGAAAAAAGCAGAGGCACACGTACAAAATTTGTCTCGCTCATTAAGCAGTTAAACACACGAGGGGGATCGAAAAATGTCTAGTTACGTTGTTTTTCGTTCTGCCTTTTCCTCTTGTCATGCTTTTTAAGTCTGTGAGTCATGAACGACATGAAGTATGTCATAATTTCACTGACACAAACGTTTGTGACAATAGATGAGGCACGCACGTAGAGAAAAACAGAACACAAAGAGGGTGAAATGGGAACTACCCTCTCAGCCCTGCCTTTACGCTCTGTTCTACCTCGTCACGTGCTGCAAAAAATCAATTACATAATCATCTACTTCCGTTCTTTGTATTTAAGGGTCATTAACACTCATTTAAAGAGTTCACTAAGACCGACTTTGAATTAGATTTTTCGAGGGCTATATTTCTCCTTTTCTTCATCATTTTTTTTCATTCTAGTAGCAACCGCAAGTACAGCGAATCAAGATCAGTGAGTAGATGTTTCTTTCGTAGAATCTAGACACGGTAGTTTGTCCAGCTGAATCCCCTACATGTACCCGTTTATACTGGACATATTTGCCTTTTGTCCTGTTTAATAGAGGATTTGCGCCAACGACGCGTAAATCCTTCTCTTTCTGTTCTTTTTATCTTTTTTTTTTTTTTACAGCATGATACTTAGGACACAACAAACAGGTAAATGTTTATTGTCTCTTAAGTACACGTGACCCTTGCCTCTTTTTTTTTAACCTCTAATATTCTACGTAAAGCGTTTTCGCTGAATATATTTAAATGCCACAAAATCTCTAACTGAATTCACAGTGGATTAGAATCACCCTCGTGTTATATTAAACTATGAGGCAACATTGAAGCTCAACTTTTAAAATAACAGAATAGTAATAAAAATTATTTAAAACATTGTAAAACTTACCTAATTTGTTTTTAAACAAAATACGAGGGAACCTCGGTTATGCGTGTATACATTTTTTACTTTTATACAGATTACTACGCTTGTACCATATTTTACTTCAGTTTTTTTTGTTTTTAAACAAAATACGAGGGAACCTCGGTTATGCGTGTATACATTTTTCACTTTTATACAGATTACTACTCTTGTACCATATTTTACTTCAGTTCTTTTATTGCTTTTACAATTCGGTTATACGTTAAATTTTGAATTTCAGATTATCAAAAATACACGGTTCATTCATACGTAAATCGGAATGTTGCAACTTCGAGAGAATCGAAACAGCTTTTTTGAAATAAATGATGCAACAGTTCTCTTATCTGAAGTCAAGAAATTTGAAACAAGATCATTGAATATTTTACACGGCACCAATGTTAAACCAAATAGTCGACAAGCTGCTTTGAAAAAAAAGCAATGCTTGTATGTAAAGAATATGTAATAGGGGTACTAAATATAAAACAAAATCGTATTCGGGTTTACTGCCTAGCATTTCAAAGATGGGATTTTTTTCTTTTTCATATACTGAAAATATGAAATCCTATAGAATTTCTTAACCTAGGTTTTGTAATGAAATTAGAATAAAAAGAATACAAAAATCAAAATTGGGATATGGGTTTATGGTAACAGAGTATTCATGCATGTGTGTCTAACATAAAAAATTAGCGTAATCTAAAATTACAAAAATTACGAGTGTCCCTTGTGTGTGTGTGTGTTTCTGCTTCTTTTCGGAGGCATTCAAAATTTAACAAGCGTTATTACAAACGAAATACAGTTTCAACATTTTGCAAAAACCAAAACTATAAGATTTTGACACTCACGATGCACAGTTCTATCATCAATAGTAACTATTTTATTATATAGATGGCGTCACTGAAAGTTTGTACGTTTTCACCGTCACGTGACCAGTCAGGCAACATGGCCGCAAATGCTGTGGAGAAGGCGTTCTGTGTGCTTGAATTAAGCAAAACGAATGCTGTTACTGTTGTGCAAGGGCGTTTGAGAGCACGTTTCAACATCTATCTACGACTGACAGAAGACATTTGAAACAGGATGTTTGTGTAAAAGGTAAAAGTCCTGGGAGATCACGTGTACCTGATGAACAAGTTGAGTGTGTTCATGACATTTACCAACGCTGCCCAAGGAAATCTACAACGATGGCGGGTCGGGAGTTAAAAAATTTCCAATGACTGTTTGGAAACTTTTGAAGAAGCGGCTGAAAGTGACTCCCTACAAACTGCAGTTATTGCAAAGTGACAATGACAGAACCGCATGGCCGCCCCGGTGGCGCAGTGGTCTAAGGCGTTGGCCTCTGATCATTCGTCCGTAAGGGGTCCGGGTTCGAATCCCGGTCAGGCATGGATGTTATGTTTGTCTTACGGCACTGGCTCGCTCCCTTCCCTGGAACCAGTGACCCTAAATTAGGGACGGGCGACTGCTTATAGCCCATTGAGTTGCTCACGGTGGTCGTTAAACCTAAAATCAAAAAAAAAAAAAAAAAAGAACCGCATGTCGCGATTTCTGTACAGAAATGCAGAAACGCTTTGAAGAAGAGACCGAAAATCCTAGAGTAACAGTGGAGCTTGTGCGGGATTGCCCAAAGGCTAACGTGTTCCGTGCTATAATCTGTAAAACATTGTATGGCCCCTTCCTTTTCCAAATAAAAAGAAACGCGGTAATAGGACGTTTTTATCTCAATATGCTAATTATTTGATTGATGACTCAACGCTATGAAGACAGTGACAACTTCATTTTCCAACAGGATGGAGCACCACTTCACTGGCATTGGAAAGTTTAGAAATTACCTCGCTGAAAATCTTCCACAGCGCTGAATTGTCCAGGCAACAGGCGACATATCACTCACATGTTGGCCACAACGAAGTCCGGAACTAACCCCCCTGTGACATTGTTTTTCACATAGCCCGATAAAAAAAAAAAAAGTCTTCGTCCTCCCCTTTCCTGTTAATTTAGCTGATCTGAAACAACGTATCACAACAGCTATTGCTGAACTTGAAGATATGTTAACGCGTGTTTTGTAAGAATTCGACAACCGCGTTAATATATGCCATGTGAAACCGCCCCGATGGCGCAGTGGTCTAAGCAATGGCCTCTGATCATTCGTCCGAACGGGGTCCGGGTTCAAATCCTGGTTAGGCATGGATGTTGTGTTTGTCTTACGGCACTGGCTCTCTCCCTTACCTGGAACCAGTGACCCTAAATTAGGGACGGGCGACTGCTTATAGCCCATTGAGTTGCTCACGGTGGTCGTTAAACCTCCAATCAAAAAAATATATGTATATATATATATATATATATGCCGTGTGATTAAAGATACACATATCGAACATGTGTAAGTCGCTCTAACAAATTTCAAGATTTTTCCCTACAAAACGGTGTACGTGAGTGTCAATTTCTTAGATAGTTTTGGTTTTATAAAATGTTGAAATTACCGTGTCAGAAATTTTCCAATAAATATTTTGGAACACTAACTCAATTCAACAGCACTCCTTTCGCTTCGCTTACATACGGAATAGATAGGTCCGCCAGTTGTCATGCTAATTGGCTAATTAAAACACGTCCGCTGCGTAACGACCCACCCGTGGGTCGTAACGCGTTAACTTCTACATTTTTCAAAGGAGAAAAAAAATTATATACATAAATCTGTAGTGGATATCAGTCACTTTATGTAGATATCTTTAAACGACCCACCGGTGTGTCGTACAGCACTGTATTGAAACAGTTAAGACCCCACCGGTGGGGCGTAACGTAGTACAATAAAATCGCCGAAAAACGTCGCCGCAGCGAATGTGTTGAACGAAGTAACTTTCTGAGTCAAAAACCTACATAATGAATTTAGGTTCCTCTTTTGTATGATGCTTGATGAAACAATGATATTTAATGTTGTTGTTTCGTCAATATTTAGTGGCGTTTCCCTTTTCTTTCTTTTTTTCTTGGAACATTTCTTTTCAGTGAAAACGCTAGAACAAAATATATTTTTATAAGAAGTGGGCCTTCCCATGGAAATAAAATGATACTTTATACAATAAATTACTCACTATACGTGCATGTTGTATTTTTATGTGCATGGATTTAACGACCACCACGAGCGATTGAGGTCTATAAGCAGTCACACCTCCATGGATTAATGAGCACAGGGTAAACTGGTTTTCCAGTGATTTGAGGAGAAGAACCCCCACTGCCCGAGCTGACCTTATGACGGACCATCTTGTCTTTTCGTCTTCGTACGGTAATCACCGCAGGGATAGCTGCTCATCCAGCTGATGGTTAAATAAACTGGCGGAAAGTGAAAAAAGAACACCAAAAAGGTATTGGCGGACGATCATGAAATTTACATATGTTAATGGCGTCGGGTTTACGTAGGTGTGATGTTAATTTCGGGACCAACCGGTGAGCGCTTACGCCACAGCACGGCATAATATGCAAATTATCGTCGGTGGTATTTAAGTAGTACGGAACATTCCCACACGAGAAGACGTGGAACCGGGAGTCACAGTCGGACTGATGAGCGGACCGATTGACGCATAAGAAGAGCGGCGTTGTCAAGCAGAACATCCACTGCGACGCATATCCGAGCTGCCGTCACACCTGAGGTGACTGTGCGAACAATCCGCAACCGTCTACTGGATGCAGGACTACGTGCACGTGTGCCTCTGACTCCAGCCCACCGTCAGGAACGGCTACAGTGGTGTCGCCAACATCTGCACTGGAGAACGCAATGGCGATCTGTCGTGTTCAGCGATGAAAGCAGATTCTGCTTGGGAGCCTCCGATGACCGTATGCGTGTACGCAGACGCACAGGAGAGCGTCTCCACCCTTCTTGCATCCGCCAGCGACACACAGGGCCTACACCTGATCTCCTGGTGTGGGGAGCAATCAGCTATCACTCCCGTACACAACTAGTATTTGTACCGGGTACGTTAAACAGCACCTCCTACATCAAAAACATCATTCAGCCCGTTGTTGTGCCATTTGTAAGGTCGGTCCATCGTGGTGTTTTCCATCAAGATAACGCACGCCCACACACGGCACGTGCAATGCAACATGCACTTCAGGTTGTGAGACAACTTCTATGGCCTGCACGTTCACCGGATTTGTCCCCCATTGAGCACGTGTGGGATTTTATGGGACAACAACTTATCCGGTCTCCACGGCCATCCACGACCATCCCCGATTTACGCGTCCAGGTTGAGGATGCTTGGAACTCAATACCCCAAACTTACATCCAACATCTGTACGACAGACTCCATGCCAGAATTGTACAGTGTGACGCAGTTCATGGCGGTTCAACCTCGTACTAACCATGTTACATGGAAATGTTTTTTTCGGTTTACCAGCAAATACAGCTGTATTTTGCCATAATGTTTTGATCACGTTATCCTCTGTATTCCGTTATTATGCTGTATAAATTTCGTTGGTATCAGACGTCTCCTGCTTGGTGTTCTTTTTTCACTTTCTGCCAGTGTATATTTCTGTGATGGTCTTGTGTTTGGCGCTCTTTGGACAAACATGGCCCATGCACCATAAAAATCAACCAACCTCCCTAGTTTGAGGGGGGCCAATGGTTCCTCAGAAGGAAAGGGAGCCATCAGCGTAAGACAAACAGACCAACCAGGCCCTATCCGCGACTCAGACTCAGCTTGGACGATTAACCAGAGACCTATGCCTCTAACCACCTGGCTCCCAGGACGGCCCAATTTAATTACCCATGAAAGGCCTATAATAATAACATCCCACTTTAGTTTAAAATCCTGAGTTCTGTACAAAATATTTGTAACAGATCTTTAGACACACGTAAACTGACGTACTTATTTTTTTTTCAGAGTGTAACGACTCTTGTGATGACCTAAAGTTATAGAAAGTCTTCAGTCACTAATTTGGTGCTACTAATTTCAGGATATGGGGCGGGACTCGCGCATACGGTCAAATGTTCTGTGCATAAATCAACCGGGGCCCGGGCCCTTACCAAGATATGAGGATTAACCACAGCCCATTAATCCGACCACACGGCAAGCGGGGCGTTTTACATTGCATCCTTTTGTCAATCCGTCCTTTTTTTTTTTTTTTTTTTTTAAATTGGAGGTTTAACGACCACCGTGAGCAACTCAATGGGCTATAAGCAGTCGCCCGTCCCTAATTTAGGGTCACTGGTTCCAGGGAAGGGAGAGAGCCAGTGCCGTAAGACAAACACAACATCCATGCCTCACCGGGATTCGAACCCGGACCCCTTCGGACGAATGATCGGAGGCCAACGCCTTAGACCACTGCGCCACCGGGGCTGCCCGTCCATTTGTGGACACGATATCTGCGTACCTATTACTTAGGTGGAAAAATCATTTTTGCATCCCATCGATAATCACCAGAATAAAGATAGTGCATTTTCTTGTTTGTTTTCCTTTTTTTTTTTTTTCCCTTTATGTTAATGCGCTGTATTTCCGCTATGTGGCGTAAAGGCTCCTTTGCTTTTGACGCAAGATCTTGTCTCCTAGGATTAAGACTTTTTTAACAGGGTAACTACAACGATTACCAAAATTATCAGTTTATTTTTCGACTTGCCAAATGTGCTATGTCCCCGCTAGTTAGCCTAACAATATATTTGCATGTTTTAGTCACATCTTGTCAAAAGATCGTATGTCTTCTGCTAAGAATAACAGTTTTCCACATATCGTATGGAACTCTTTCCACAGAGGGAGAAAAATGTGTACACGATCCTTAGAACGCAAAATATTTACTGAGGGTACTTTTATAATTTTTGTATCAAGATTTACCGACCTCCATGAAAACTCTAAGGACTTTAAGCAGTCGCACGTGCCGAAGTTATGGCCACTAGTTCCAAAGAACAGGAAAACCTCTCGGCCACCTAGGCGGAATTTTGGAGGCTTTGCCGTCTTTATCGTCACTAAAATACAACTGCAGAGTTTTCGGTTGATTACATCTCGTACTCTCTCTCTCTCTCTCTCTCTCTCTCTATATATATATATATATATCGTCCGCCCATGGCGGTTTGGGCTCTGCAAAGATGACAATGAGCCCTTGGGGATTACTTGCTAATTAATGCAGGCGGCTTGCCAGTCCTCTGCTGCATAAGGGTAAGGTACAAAGTGCGTCCGAGGCCGACTTACAGGGAAGCATTTATGCATTCGCGTCCCCAAATACAGGAAGTCTGCGGAAAATCCCGGAAAAACCACAGGCTAGATGGCCGGTAGGACCGGGATTCGAACGTCTAACAGAAACGCTCGCCTCCCACACAGCGCATAGCAACTTAATCAACTGCGCTATGCCCGTGGTGCATCTCGTACTACATGTGCGATTTCTGATCAGATGTTTATTTGAAAGTGAAAGGTGTGAGTTTTAAAACTGCCATACCGGTAATGTATGAATTTCGCACATGTGCGTAGAGTCAATCGGCTAGCCAAAAAATCAGTGCATTTGAAGTAGGATTTCGTTGAATGTTAAGTCTCGTCAGGTTCTCAAGGAATAGATATTTCTTGGAACTAATAAACAAAAGTCAAAGATAATGGAATTGTAACGTTTCTGTGATTGCACTGTGCTTTGCTGAACGCTTTAAACGCGATATCTCCAAAATGACGGTAAACACTTCAGCTGTCTTGACCTATGAACACGTACAGCAAATATCTCCGTGACTCTACTTTAAGCGTTGTTCTTGACCGTTTAAGAAAGTAATCTTGGGAAACCTTTGCAAAGAAAAGATACGAACTACTTCACTCAAAAGAAGATAAGAGAGCTTATTTGCGAAAATATTTAATACGATCCGTATACCCGAGTGACGAAACTCGCTTCAGCTCTAATAAGCCACCTAAAGTCCATTTCTCTCTCTGTCTTAAAGCGTACTGAACACTGACATAGTTAACAAAAGAAGGGGAAAAAAATCCTTGGGCTAAAAATTCGGGAAACCACATGCAACTTCTTACGTTGCAGTCAGAGTTATTCTACGGATTCTGATTCCTGTATACGCCAGTAGATTTCCGCAAAGCACATGAATTTACTAATTTTCCTGGCTGTAATGTTTACATTCAGTTTGTAAGTTACCCTTAAACAATTAGCGCAATTTTCAAGAAATGTTATGATTTATTTTACTGGAAAAGTAAAAAAAATATATTTAGATTTAATATTCGGGAATCCTGATTTTTCTCGTACGGTCATTATCAATTTAAAATAGATTGTAATGCCTTTTAGTTTTGGTTGCTATGCAGTACTACTTTATTTATTTAGGTAACTAATTTATTCTGCTTTACTATAAATTTTTTTTTTCTAAAAACCTAAATAATACAAATAAATATGTAATGATGCATTTGGGTTTTTGATCCCCTTTTGAGCGTAGGAATTATTTCGAAAATAGGAAAAAAATGCCCACATCTGAAAATAGGAAAATATACCAGCTGTTGACTGATGTTTTGTTACACCTGTTAGAAACACGAGGCCTTAAATTTCATGAAGAAATATTTTAATTTCAACTAAGCAACAGACAATACTAATCAGAGCATTTCCCCTTCTCAACCGCATAACGTTTCCTAGAATTACAAGGACATCGTATAGTGGGTTCCCAAAATGGCCGAAGAAGCTCATTATTAGAAGGAAGAGAACAATATTAATATGTGTAAAGATGGAATAAAATATTATCAGGAGTCAGTAGCACATTGAACCTGAAACGCTTACAAAGTCTCTATGCGTAGGATTTTTCTGGTGCACTCTCACACCCGTATAAACCTATACGATGCTTTTTGTTTGCGGTGGGTGTTCTTTTGGTTTCACTACGTGTTTAAGACTGTATTCAGTTGGAAGGCTTAGTTAAATTTGCTTCTCCTATAATGTAACGCGCCACTAAATAAAAATAATTACGTTATGCGTAGTTCCTGTTCGTGGATGAGCCATACACGTGTTCCTTCGGACAATGAGCCTCTTCTGTCATTTTGGGAACAGACTACAATGTCCTTATTATGCTAGTTAACGTTATGGGGTTGAGGAGAGGAAACGTTCTGACTAGTTTTGTCGATTTAGTTGAAATTGATATATTTCTTTGTGAAATTAAGAAGTACCTCATGTTTCTAACAAGTATAAAAACACATTAGTCAACAGCTGGCGTATTTTCCTATTTTCAAGAAGTGGGCATTTTTTGCCGTGGGCATTCTTTCGTGCATTATTTATTTCACCTATTTTGAGATCTTCTGGGAATTATTCATAATGAAATGTAAGTTTAAAAGAATTTGTTAAGGAAACAAGAAGCAATTTTCATACAAATTTGAGCTAATATTATCACGACAATTACAAAAAACAATTTCAGTGGTGACTGTTGTTATTGTTTTATAAATCTCGTTATCAGTAACATTTTGTAAAAAATTATGACTTCAACCGTCTTAGTTTGGAATAATGTTCAGATAACATGTGAAGTTCTGACAATATCTGAGGTGTCAAGTAATTGGAGTGTTCCTTCCCGCGCGGAAAATACGCAATGCTACATCAATTTTCTCATGCGGTGTATACACTGAGATGCCAGTTTGTTAGCTACACCTACCAAGTAACGTGTTCCGCTGCCGTTGGCCTGCAGAACAGCTGGGATTTGTTGGAACATACCAAATGCTGTAAGCTTCGTGCGGGTATATAGTAAAATGGGCAAATGACTGAGTCGCGCAATTCAACCGGGGCACAGTCACGAAGCGAACAGCCCTTTTCATCTCATACATTCTCGATAGAGTTTTAACCCGGGGACAGTGTAGGCCACTGAAGCAAGGGAAACTTTTCAAGTTCCTTGAAGCGTTCGGTGAAGACGAGCATTTTGATTGAGGGCGTTTTCTTGCTGTTCGTGCCCATCTGCTTGAAGAGAAACGTAGCTACGAAAGGTCAGCAACGACTTTCAGATACGCCATTGCATTTGTATGTTCTTCGTTGGGCATCAAGAGGTCTATGCGTGCCACGAAAACGTTTCCCAGACCAGTTCACAACCGCCACGGGCCTGTACTGTTCACACCTGACGGGAGAGCTGAACGACTTCATGTTTCTTGCGCCAAACTCACATGCTGCAGATGGAACCTTGATTCGTCCATCCAGTTAACGTTTTTCTAGTCCTCAACGGTCCACTGTCGATGTCCCTGCGCCTAGTAGAGACACGCTTTCGTGTTTGGCTCTGATAGTATCGGCGCTCGACATGGTCGTCCGCTGTTGATGTCCAATCGCGACATCATTCGATACGTGGTTCATTCAAGGATGACCATCGGTAGACCAGTGTTGAATTCTGCAATGATTTTTCCCGTTGTGGCACATCTTCTTGTCTGCACGATTCTCGCCAGCCTTCCCTTTGAACCCTCTGATCTACCAGTTGTTTTTGTCCACAGGATCGCCGACTACCGGAAGGTTTTAGAGTATCTCACCATTCATGGTGAATCTATGCTACGGTTGTTCTTAAAAACTTCTGGAGGACTGACGTTTGGGAGATGCCCAAACCGGTACTCATGGTGTCAATTATTATGTGTGGCGTACCTGCTTCAGAGGGGACGCACATGTCAAGACGACAAAGTTGCAGCAATAAGCTTTGTCGGTGTAGTTCAGTCGGTAGAACTGTAGACTCCGGAGAATGCAGATGTTGGTTCGATTCCATCGCCGGCAAATTTGGGCTTTTACGCTGTATATGCCATATTCAAAGCTCCTCAATTGATAGCTAACTGATGCACTAGAACTGATATGCCTGACATCTACTGCACGTAATGTGACGACTTACATTTCAGAGGGAGTCATTTATGTAACGAAGGCAGGTGTCCCTAATAAACTGGCATCTCAGTAAACTTCATGCAGGAATTCTGACTTATTAAAAAACAAGTTAGTAAAATTATGCAATGCATTGATTATGATACGCTTTCCAACATACCAGAAATAGCGCGCTGACAAACCCTCCTCCCTACCCTGACTATTGATTCGTTCGGTATACCTCCGGAACAACATACTAAAGTTTTGTCGCAACAGAAGCATTTTTGTCAAGTTATGAGGATAATGGCTGTGGAATAAATCTCGATCCTGTGCCCTGACCTTTGACTTCATTTCGATGATATTCAACAGAACCGGTTCAGTATACCTCCGAAACAACATGATAAAGTTTTGTCGCAATCGAAGCCTTTTTACGCAAGTTATGACGCGTAAGGGCAATGGAATGGATCCCGCTTCTATGTCCTGATCTTTGACCCCCTTCCGTTCGTTTTCAACTGGGTGCGTCCTGTCACCTACCACATATTAAACTTACAGCGAAATCGAACCATTTTTACGCAAGTTATGGTGCGGATAGACAGACAGACGGACAAAACTGGAGCATATACGCTTCTTCAACTTACGGTTGGAAAGCGTAAAAAAAGAATAACTATTCTCATCTACTGATCTTTGCCAAATGTCTCCAGCGTCAAGCATTTTTTTTATATTTCTGGATAGATTGAATTATAAGGGGTGATTAAATTGTTTCCGTTCGAGGTCGCTCCAAGACCTCGTATGACGTAAACGTTGACGAAAGGTGGGCTATGTAGTGTAAAGGTTAGTAATCTGTGAGGGTAACAGTCTAATTTTGGCGTAGTGCTGTGCTTGTTGAACACATCATGCACATACTGATGGCATCATTGTTACCGAGCACGTTCAAAGCAGATCAACGAGCTGTTTATTCTGTTTCTGTCTGCTGAAGGTAAGAAGCCTGCAGAAATTCATTGCAGAATTGTGGCGGTTTATCGCGATGCATGCTTGTCGAATACCTCTGTTGTGGATAGATGTCAAAAATTCCGTGAAGTGAGCGGTACGACACACAATTTGCAGCGGTGCTGATGTCCATCCGTATGAAACGCGCCCGATAACATCGAAAATGTGAAAGCCGCTATTCTCAATGATCGGCAAGAAACCATCCATCAAATGACCAGTGACTTCAACATGAGCTACGGAACTATTCAGGCCACCCCGGTGGCGCAGTGGTCTAAGTGATGGCCTCTGATCATTCGTCAGAAAGGGGTCCGGGTTCAAATCCCGTTGAGGCATGGATGTTGTTTGTCTTACGGCACTGGCTCTCTCCCTTCCCTGGAACCAGTGACCCTAAATTAGGGACGGGCGATTGCTTATAACCTAATGAGTTGCTCACGGTGATCGTTAAACCTCCAATCAAAAAAAAAGTTCTGTTCAAAGCAACATACAGGGTTTAGGGTACCGTAAAATATGCTGTCATTGGATCCCGCGAGCCCCCAATATTGATCAGGAAACACAAGCTGTATTTCAACGTGAAGGGCGACGCATTCCTGGAGCGCATTGTGGCCGGCGACGAAACCTAGTGCTTCCAGTTTCAACCAGAATACAAGTCGGCGAACATGCAATGGCGGCATCTGTCTTTTTCCCGTTTGAAAAGATTCAAGGGGTAAGTATCTGCTAGAAAAGTGATGGCGACAGGGTTCTTCTACCGCCCAAGCCCATTGCTGGTACAGTTCAAGGAGCCAGGCGTCAGTATCCAATTTAGCACGGTATTGAGAGACACTTGAGCGTTTGCATCGTGCCGTTAAGAATAAGCGTCACGGCAACCTCAGTAAAGGGGTAGTCTTACTGCACGACAACGTGTGCCCTCATGTTGCCAACGTCGAAATGGACGAATTTCAAGCGTTTGAATGGAAGACCCTGGCGCACACTCCTTACAGTCCGGATCTCTCCCCTTGCAATTTCCACTTCTTCGGTCCCCTGAAAAAGACACTTAAAGGACGTAGGTTCCAGTCAGATGATGAGGTGAAGCAGGCTGTATTGGATTTTTGTGCGCAACAGGCTTCTACCACAACTACATCTTCAACCTTGTTCGTCAATAGGACAATCATCTTAACGCCTGCAGCAAGTACTTTTAAATTTCTGTAACCTATCTGAACTTTCTGACTCCTAACGGAAACTTTTCGATCATGCCTTATACTTGACGCATGAACCACACTACAAATTATATTATCAAGCAATAAAAACACTGACCGCAAAAGAGAGTGAGATACATTGTGTTTCTTTTAAACATATACACTCTGTCCAGAATATTAAGAACCATTATGATAAGGTAGTCGCAGAAAACGACCGCCAATATATGCAAATGTCAGTCATATGGGCTGATGACGTTTTGCCTTTTCCTTTGTAAAGATCAAACAGATTATTTGGTTCCAGTAACTCATGCGAATATGAGATAAGTCCAGGATCTGTCGGAATCATAGGCGCCGACTTCTGAAAATTTCGAGGTGTGCTGAAATTCAAAAGGCAGGTACCGTTTCCAGTGTTGAAATTTTAGATGTTTAAATGGACCTTGTCTTTAGTATAAACGCACACAAACCGATACATGATTTCATGATAAAGATATTACATTTTTTTATAGCATTCAAATTCTTGAACCCCGTTTTAATTCTTCCGATTTAATTTTCTGTAATGTGCGCACAAGAGCTCCTATATTTTTTTTTCTTTTGGACAAAATTTGAGCATTTTGTTGGGGACTACTACCAAAAACCAAACCTGTTGAAAAAGGTTGAGATTGGCAGTATATATCATTAGTCAAAACAGACAGTAGGCTAATAGCGATACCTTTGAGGAGCTCGCTCTAGCAGTAGCAAACAAACTGACGTGTTCAGTGTTGGAATGGAACGCGCTTCATAAACATTGCACTGTATCATTTTCCTTACTTGTTATTGTTAGCATTTAGCGTATAACGCAGCGTATCTCACAGCGTATCATCATCATCATCATTGTCAACCATTATCAATCCACTGCTGGACGAAGGTCTCCCCAAGTTTCCTCCACAACGGTCTGTCTTGTGCCAGTCTCCTCCATGTCACTCCCGCATATTTACGAATTTCATCCACCCATCTCCCATGTGGTCTTTTCTGGGTCTTTTCCTGTCCCTTGGAATCCAATCTAAAATTTCGGCTGTCCATCTATGGTCTGTCCTTCTGGCAGTATGTCCAGCCCATTGCCATTTCAGGGATTTAACTCTGATCATGATGTCTTCCACTCTTGTCATTTTTCGGATCCACGAGTTCCTCTTCTTATCTCTCCTGGTTATACCAAGCATGCACCTCTCCATGCTGCTTTGAGTTGTCTGCAGCCTTTGTATGTCTCTTTTAGTTAAGGTCCACGTCTCTGCACCATACGTAAGCACTGGAAGGATGCATTGATCAAACACTTTTCTTTTAAGACATAATGGCATATTGCTCTTGAAAATTATGCTGTTTCTTCCAAAAGCTCTCCAGGCAAGTTTTGTACGCCGATTAATTTCTTCATCAATGTGACCCTCACTTGAGATCTGCTGTCCAAGATAAACATACGTATCTGTTATCTCCAGTTTTTCTCCATCAATCGATAAATCTTCATTTCTTGTAAAAGCATTGAACATCACTTTTGTCTTCTGAAAGTTCATTTTTAATCCCACTTCTTTACTCTTGTCAGCAAGTTCCTGGATCATACTCTGCAGCTCTGATGGGGTAGTTGCAAAAATGACTACGTCATCAGCAAAACGAAGGTGGGTTAGATAATCTCCATTAATCTTTATCCCTTTGTTTTCCCAGTTCAGTGATTGAAAGACATTTTCCAATGTAGCATTAAAGAGCTTCGGAGATATGGTGTCACCTTGTCTCACTCCCTTTCCAATTTTTATGTGTGTTGTATTTTCAAACAGCCGAATCTTTGCACTTGCATTTTCATAGATGTTATTAATAATATTAATGTATGCATCTTCAATACCGCAGGATTTCAGAGCCGTGGTAACTGCTGATGGTTTCACCGAATCAAAGGCTTTTTCATAATCGATAAAAGCCATGCACAATGGAAGTTCATATTCCCTCGCTCTTTCAATTAGTTCTCTCAGTACGTGGATATGATCTATTGTGCTGTAGCCACTCCTGAATCCAGCTTGTTCTCTCGGTTGAGCCATGTCCAGTGTTACCTTCAAGCGGTGTGAAAGAACTTTAGTGAAGATTTTATAAACCACTGATAGGAGGCTGATAGGTCTGTAGTTCCTGAGATCCTCAATGTCACCTTTTTTATGTAGCAGGATCATTGTAGCATTGTTCCAATCCTCAGGAATCTTCCCTTCATTAAGGCATCGAGTGAAAATTTGGGCGAGTACTGTTTCAATTTCTCCACTTGCTTCTTGTATGATGTCTATAGTAATTCCATCTTCTCCTGGAGCTTTCCCCGCTTCATGTTCTTGATTGCATGAGCAACTTCTGCTGGGAGGACTGGAAGAACTCTGGTACCTTTCATGATGTCTGGAGTACATGTATCATCCCTTTCATATAATTTGGAGTAGAAATCTTTCACTCTTGTCAAAATTTCGCCTCTATTTCTTGTTATAGAACCATCTTCTTTTCTCAGAGCCATAATCTGTTTTCTTCCCTTACTGAGATGTCCCTTTGCTATCTTTAGGCTTTGGTTGTTTTCAATTGCTTTCCTCACTAGCTCACAGTTGAATTTCCTTACGTCTTCAGTGATACTTTTTCGTGCTGTCTTGCATAGCTCTATATATTCCACTTTGGAAGTCACATCTTCTTTAGTTGTCCTCATCTCTCTTCTTTTTTGCATCAACATTTTGGTTTTTCCTGATAATTTGTTTACATGCAACTTGTTCTTAGACCCAGCTAATTTTGTTGCTGTTTCCATAAGAGCTTTGGTTACTTTTCTGTTAACTTCCGAAATATCCACTTCTTCCGATGTTAGGCCTTCTAAAGCAGAGAATCTGTTCTTCAGTTCCAACTTGAAAGTATTATGGTGTTTTTTAAGGTTGGTTATGTCAATACATTTTGTTTGTCTTATGAGCTTGCCACGTTCCAGTTTAGTGTTGAGGTGCATCTTACATCTCACCAATCTATGGTCACTACCTGTGTTGAACTTGTTTAGCACACTGCAGTCTTCGATGACGAATTTTTTGTTACACATAATAAAATCAATTTCACTTGTCGTCCCAATTGGATGTCTCCATGTCCATTTCCTGTGTGGCTTTTTCTTGAAAAAGGAATTCAAGATGAAAAACCCTTCTGCCTCTGCAAACTCAACGAGAGTATTTCCACGCTGGTTTCTGTTGCCGTGACCGAATTTACCTACTGAAGTTTCATTCTGTTGCCGGTGCCCTATTTTTGCATTGAAATCTCCCATAATTATCTTCAAGTGCTGCTTACCTTTATTATTTAGATGACGAATTTCCTCATAAAATTCTTCAATTTCTTCTTCAGGATGACTTGTGGTGGGTGCATAAGTTTGAATAATCTGAGCCTGGTATCTTCTCGATAGTTGGATAACGAGTCGTGCAGCTCTGTCAGAGGAACTTTTCAACTTCTACCACTTTATCCTTCAGTTTCTTGTTTATTATAAATCCAACACCACTAGTTCTGCCAGTATCTGTCCCACGATAATAGAAGAGATGTCCACTTTTCAGTTCAATGAGATCTTCTCCTTTTCTCCTTACCTCACTCAGCCCGACGATGTCCCACTTGATCCTTTGTAGTTCCTCTTCCAATTCTAGAAGCCTTGAATCAGAAGATAGGGAGCGTCCGTTGTAGGTAGCCAAGGTCAGCATCAAATGGCAGCCTAGTCCGGTCCTCCGGGGATTCTTAGCACCCTCTGCCTTCATGTCGCACTGGCTGCTGCCTTGGCCAGGTACATTCCAGCCGCCGGAGACTGAGGGCCAAGATTTAAGTTGTAGAGTCATTTTGGAGGTGTTTGGCCATAACTCACCACGCTGGCCAAGCGGGTTGGTGAGTGTGGGATAGCATTTCCTCTGATCCCGATGGTATAGTTATACCGCTATTTGCGGTCGTCAGAGCCCCTTTAGTGGGAACAGGATGCACCACGAGAAGGCATATATATCACAGACTAATCTTTGATCAACAAGTGTATCTTGGATATCTCCACCCCACCCTGCCATCACTCATCTTGCAGTCCATGTGAACCGGTTGTTATCGATTTGGCATATTACCTCTGCGTGGATTGATTGGTGTTACTATTGGTGGCTGCTTATATGCTTTATAAAGCTAGAGAGAAAAACAAAAGCCTCAACAGAATTATGTCAAATAAACAAACAAACAAAAAATGCATCAACAACAACAACAAAAAAAAAAACCTTCAAAATTATCCTTTGAGCGAGAAAAGATCGTTCGCAGTCTCGCTGTGTGTCTTCTGCTCTCGGACGGTCATTCTTTACTCCCTCTCTGAAATTTATGGCTTTATGACCCTACCGAAGCTCAATGCGTGCGTAGTGAGCTGCTGACAACTTACTGATGTGCAAGGAACGTGATTGTGAAAAAAATTGGTAGCTTTAAACAATTAAGGAGGTAGGGTACGAACCGCATCCCACACCCCCGATTTCTCGCTTGCTTGGCCGTCTTATTTCTTAAGTGTTTATTCGGTATCTGTAGTTAAAACACAATTTTTTGAATATATTGATTTTTTTATAGAAACCTAATATTTGCACTATATTCCGATTATCTTATTTAATTTTATGTAAAGTGGAACTAAATATTTAAGTATGAATCCAGTACATATAACAAAAATTTGGGCCCCCCCCCAAATGATTTCAAGGGGTGCTCAAGCCCCTGAGCACCCCCGTAGTTGGCGCCAGTGGTCGGAATTCGAAAAAGGCCTGCTCATAAGCGCCCGTTTAGCGGGAACCACGATTAACAAAAGAAATTATTGCTTTCTCAAAAAGTAACCATTTCAAAGGTGTTTAGCGCCTGAAAGAGAAACTGATCTACCATATCCGAAAAACATACATGTGACCGGAAAACTGAAGAGAACAACTGCGCTTAGAGCAGGATTACACGGAAGAACGATTATGCATCAAGTCGTCGCTGTCAAGTTTGTCGTCTACGTCTGTTCATCTGAGACTTTAAGTTGCATACAAATTGTATGCAGGAATGCGTACTATTTGGGTTGTCTTTCTCGCAAAATGGACTTCCAAGTTCAAAAACTGCCTCACGATTGAGAAGCCCATCCTCGTCCGTTGAAGTTAACGTTGAACCAAGTCCGTGCTACAGTTCTAGCAAACAGAATGGAGACTGTAGACGAAGTAGCAAATCCTTGATGGTTCTGCCTATAAAATCAGCGTCAAATGACCTAATTTACGTAAAGTTTGTGAAGCCTGAATCTATTTGCCAAAGACCAAGAAGTGAAGGAAATAGCGAATGCGGCATAAAGTTAGGTCATTTATCATTCTTATTTCCTGATGGCATAAAGGTTGGTTTTGCTGAGATGAGGGGTAGAAAATATTTGCTTTAACTTCCGTAAAATTCTGCTGCTATGTGAACTTTTCTGTTTGGGGAGCACAGAAAATATGGGGCAACATTTGGGTGAAGTACACCAACCACTTAAAGTGTTTCCGTGAGGACCCGCCACTGATGGCCAAATAGTCGGAAGCGCACGTTACTGACCAACCAACCGAGATGGCCCTTGGGTCTATCTAGCCCGAATAGACAGACCCAAGGGCCAATCCTCCGACGCCCCTCTCCCTAAACAACATCCCTTAATAAGGGACGAAATACGGCTTATTTCCCTAGACGCTCATAATGGTCACTAAACCTCCAAACAAACTTCCGTGAAGGGATACTTTCTAAGCACATAAACGAATAAAAGTTTAACGAAAGCATCACAGAGAAAAGCTAGCTTGCTGATGATGATAGCTCTAATTTTTTTATGTTCGAAATTTTATCTACTTACCGAAAACTTGAAGCGTTGAAGTAAAGTTGCCGGTACCAAACTCATTGGACACCAAACAAGTGTAGTTCCCAGCCTGAGAGCTATCGGCAGAGTTAATAATAAGGATGGAATATTCTTCAGTAGTTTGGATTTTGATTTGCGGTGAATCAGTCAAGGCGGTGCCATCTTTTGACCAGCTGAATGTCAATGGTCTGGAACCTTCACTAACTGCGCATACCACAAGTGCTCTTTGACCTTTGCTTACCCCTGAATGGAAAGAGAAAGGCTGCAGTAGGGGCCGATCTGAAAAAGAAGATGCAAAAATAATGAGTTCACTTTTTTATAAAGACGTATAATGACTTGATTTTCTTTACTATCCTATGTTTATGGTTGCAAGTGAAACAGCTTGCGCTTTATTTAAAACTATTTTGTACGGCAGGAAGAGTTACGTTCCTGAGAAAACTAGAACATCTTGATCATGATTACCTTCGCTAAAACGAGGCAAATATTTCTAATCAATCTTTCAAAGATTTAAGATACACTACTGTTTGTGAAAATTGTGACACCATGAATGGCTGCTGGTATTACCTTGAAACTTACAGGATATGTGCACCAGAGTGAGACGTTTAAGTGATTAAAATGCCAGTGAAAATGCGCATGCAGTTTTGGAACAGCGCCCTCTGAACTGTCCAGTATTTGGTATAAAGATATGGCTCAAACGAGATGTTGTAATCAGTGAAGAGCCAACATTGAGTCGAAAGGGTGTTCCTTGTGTCTCACAACGCCCCGTCGCCGAAAAGGGTCGCATTATGAACAGCTGACGGTCTTTGAGCGCCAAAAGATTGTTGGGATGAGAGAAGCTTGACTTTCCTACTGCGAAATTGTCACTCATACGTGACGAGACGCCGGTACAGTGATGCGAACGGGTGACGGTGGACAGATGAGGCTCGGACGCATAGAAATCCAGGAAAATGGACCGCAAGATTGCACGACTGCACAAGATGACACACCTGTACCATATGGCAGTGACCGATCGCACAGCAACATTCACGGTGTCAGCGCAGCAGTGGAGCACTGTCACAAGTTAGGCTTTGTTCTGCAGCAGAATTCGACGTCGTCTGCTTGAAGAGGACTGGTCGTTGGCAGCCCATTGCTGCGCATTCCTTTGACCCTCAACCAAAGAACCTCAGGCTGCAATCTGGTCTCGAACACCGACGTAGGGGCGCTGAATGGCAACAGGTCGGGTTTTCTGACTAGTTACGATTCAACTTGATTCACTGTGATGGTCGCGTACGTATTAGAAGACATCGTGGTGAATGGCACCTTGCAGTGTCATACCGGCCAAGCACCATGGTTTGACGTGCCATTGGGTTCAAATCGCGATCTTGCCTAATACAAATTGAAGGATCCTCCTCAATCGCCAGCGATACATCAGGTATGTTTTAGTGGTAGAGGTGATAACCTTCCTTCAGAATTGTCCTGGCGCTATATTCCAGAGGGCCAATGCTCGCCCACATGTGCGCCAGAATGTCCAAGACCATTTCCATGCACGGCAAATACCACTTCTTCTTTGGCCTGCACGTTCGCCGGATATGTCCCATATGGGACATGTCTGGGACATAGTAGCTAAGCAACTGGCCCGTCAAGCACCTCCGCCAGTCACCACAAATGAAATATGGTCCCACATAGAAGCAGCCGGGCAGGCTATTCCCTAGAACCATATCAAAACCTTCTTCCATTTAATGGAAAATGAGTAGAGACTGTTGTTGCTCCAGGTGGCTTCACACGATACTGAGTTTTGAAGCGAAAAAATCTTGTATAGCTCTACAAAGGTAATTAGTTATCTTCTGTAACATGAGGAATCTGTGCTGTAAATTTCATTTCAATAGTAATTCTTTCTATTTGTTGCGATTTCCACAACAATAGGGTAATTTTTAGTCAGCTAGCAGAAAATGTTTTGTTGGAATTATGTGAAGTACTTTCGGTATGCCTTATATAAATGGGGAGATCTCCAGAAGTTGTCATAAGGCCTCCGTAAATGGGCCGGGACAATCATTTCGTAAGAATACTTTCTGCCATACACATATTCTTCAAAGGAAGAGCAAAAAGTGATTTATGAAACAATTGTTTTATGAAGATTAAAAATATTGTGCTTTTTAGGCATTAAACACTTCAGCTCCACAGTGTTTATTTAACATATATGTAACACACAACGAAAAATGTCTGAGGTAAAATTACTTCTTTCCGTTCCCTTTTATTTTATATGCCCACGTTTTCCCCAGAACAGTTTTTTAATGTTCAATGACCATTTCAGAGGTCTTGGAAAGTCCGTCGTAAGGAATTTGGAATCAATGCTGGTTTTCAAACCTTCTCTCGTTCAAATATTCTCTTGTCCCTTTCTTAACAGTGAATAACAGTGTATTTTTTGGTCGATGAAGGTAACGCTGTTTCCACACATTTTTGATATATAGCCGATCTAAATAGATCTACAGCTTCAAATTTGACAGAGTTAACACACTTATCTGATAGAGCTGACGCACCGTCTCAAATCACTGTTAGCTCCAGTCATGCCAGAAGGTGAGTACTATCATCCAAGACATTCCTGTCGACGGAAGTTCCGAAACCGGGAAAATTATCATTGAACCTTAAAATGAACTTCCCAGAAAAAATTATAAAGAAAAAAAAGGATAGAAATACGAGGCAAGCAGTTCTACCTCAGAGACTTTTCTTCACCGTAACCACGCTGAAGTAACAACTTAGCATTTGTTGGGTGTTTACTCACGACTAGCAAGTTTAGGTTTTTCCTTTGTCCATTTATAGTCGCGATATTTCTACCTCTGAATATCGCATTTGAACAATTCATGTATCAAATTGATAAATGTAAGCGTGGTAAGGATTTTCTAAGTACAGTCCATCTTTTCTTATTGTATATATTTCCATCAAAGTAGCATAAGTGCCTGTTTTGCTGAGCATGACTTCAGCATTTGTGGAAAACGGATTCCTAAAATCCTTTTCAGTCACGTAAAGAGAAACAGCATTGAGACGTCATAGCTTTTCCTGGTGGGCAATGCTTTGTCTAGGTGAGCGTAACGTGGAATATTTACAAACACCACACAGTTCTACCGCTCCCTATGGGTGCGATATCTGTATTAATAGTCTTTGTTGAACAGCGCCAAATTCTAGTCTTCCTTGTTAAGAGAATTGTTGATTACAACCGAGGTTTCGTTGGCATGTCTGTGGTTAATTAAATCAGAATCCAGTTCATTAACACACTTTCGTTTGGTACGACTTCAGCGATTTTTTCCTGGTTAGCGTGAAACTGAAAAATATGGCTTTCATTGCGTTCTCCACGAACATTTGGAACACCAGCTGACACGAAACTATTAATAAAAGTACAGTGCGTTTCGGTACTTATTTTTGTTCAACTGACATATTTTCACACTGATGATTTAGCAGTTGTCGAAACATTTAGCCAGAGGACACATTTCTGAACTCTGATCCACACATTATTGCTTGATTTGATCTTCTGATATACACCGATATGATACTTTAATAAAAACTCCACGTAATAAAGTGTGGGCACACATTTCGCCTTCACAAGAGCAGCAAGGTGTTGTGTTGTGGACTCAAGCAGGTGATGAAATATTCGGGTGGTATTGAGGACCACGATTCCATTGACAGCCGAGAGTTCCCAGTGGTCGGTCTCTGGCTCGAATACATCGCTTTATTTTGTCTCACATACACTGAGTTGAGTTTAGATCTGTAGAGTGAGAGGGCCATTTGAGAGTTCCGAATTTACAGAAATTCTCCTTAAACCAGTCCTTCGCCAAACGGGTCTGGGCGTTGTCTTGTGGAAAGATGTCATATGACGTACTACACAGATGAAGCACATGCAAAGACGACAGATCTGCAGCAATAAATTCCGTCTGTGTATTTCAGTCGGTAGATTAACTGTCTCCGGAGCAAGGCGTGGTTTCGGATCCCACCACCGGTGAATTTGTGTTTTCATGGTCTTTCTGTAGAAATGGGTAGCGATGAATGTGTGTAGATGACTGGTCTTTGTCTGATTATAATGGTCTCAATAGGTATAGAGGGCGTCGAAGTGGTCCACGTAAACACACCTCAGAATGTTACACTACCTTCACCGTCCTGTGACACCCGACTTCACAGTTACGGTCCGTGGCCAACGCTACACACGCACCCTTCCATCGGTGTGTCGAATTTGGAACCTCGATTCGTTGGACCTAGTAACCTGTTCCCAGTCCTCTACGGACAAGTGTAAGACTGGGAACAGTTTACTTCGCTCACTGTAGCGTCATAGCCGAGTGACGTGCCGTAAACAAGGGTACTCGATGCCATAACACAGTTGTGCCATCATACGTCGAATAGTCTTTGCACAAAAATTCGTAGGTGCCCGTTGTTGAACATCGACGTTATCCTCTCCACTAGGGCCTTCCGTTCCCCCATTACGATACGTTGTGTTTACCTGGAACATCATCGGCCAGTTTAAGACCACACTTTCCCTGGCGGCTGCCGGTTTTGATGTAGACCTAGCATGACTGTCGCACGCGGGAGTCCCAGACGTTCTGCAGTTGAGGAGATAGAACTCCCCATCTTACTCGCGTCGATTATCTGGCCACGATCGAACTCTCACAGGTGCAAGTGTTTACCTGTCCTCACAGTAGCAGATACGCAAAACAGCAAGAAGGAGTTACCGTCTGACCGCTTTATTGTGGTGAAGTACGGAGATTTGAGGACGGATGCGGTGTCTACAATAAAAGGTTTTCAGTGCACTTTCGAATCGATTGTTGGCATATTGTTTTTCCATTTCATGCAAAGGATATATCTTGCTCTCGATGGTTTGCATACATTTTATCTAATCAATAATTCACACGTTACTGCTTTATTTTGTTCAGCTGACATGCTTTCCACTAACTCATTCCTATAGAATTTCACGATTTCGCCAGCTGACATCTTTACCACTTGATGGTTACACGGTACTGCACAATTTGGCCAGCTGACATATGATTTACATGCTATTGGTCATTTCAGTGGGTAAAATATGTTTTAAATCAACGATCTACATTACACATTATTACACAATCTGATTGGATGGCATAGATTTCAATGAGTGTTCTACCCTTATTACTCCACAGGTGTTGCCAGGTGAGTTATTTCCGGTCCAAAAGCGCTGCCATTCAGTTCGATTAAAATACGATTCCGGTTATTTTCCTCACTATAACTTTCTGTTGCACGAGGCCTGATTTCCAGCATGATGGTCTTTTCTAGCTTAATCTGAAATATTCATATGTACATGACTCGGCAGCATAACGACAAACTTCAGTGTTACCAAAAATTCTTTAAACGGCAGTTAGACTGAAATAGGTGTAAAACGGGGACCAGTTGAAGTTCAGGCTTCAACGCAAACCCACAATTAATTAAAATCACATATAATGCCGAAATATTTCGTAAGCTTGCTTTGCTAAGTGACGTCAGCTTAAAGATAACCACTAGAAAACCAGTGGTACAATCGTCAAGACGTGTAATACCAAAGCGTGCCACCACTACCACAGAAAAGGACAAAGATTGAATGATTCAGAGACCGAAATCACTAGAGACAGAAATAGAAATCCGTGTTATACTCACTGGCCAGTCCCATTCTGTCGCAGACAATATACCTTTAGACGTAAGGTTTGAAGTGTGAGCATTATATACTTACAAAAGTGGTCATAACTTAAAGACGTGACGCGAAAGCTCGCGTGTTAGGTACAACAGTAGCACCTGTCATTCACATTCCCAGCACCGAAACACGTCGTTGATCTTCTCGTGCAAACAATATTTCTACTTTCCTTTTAGAACATCCGATAAATGCTAGTGGATCAGAAAATTGGCAATCCATACACATGACGTACCACCAAGGACAGCATGCGGTGATCGGATGCTTCGCCATTGGCTTGTCCATTTTGAACTTCCTCCTTGTTCACTGAGTGGCTCACTGAATTACGACCACCCCTATGAGTTACATACGATAATTCAGTAGAGGGCTGAGAAGATATTTCAGTAGAGAGCGAAGTTATAGGTGTGATGCGTAAAACCAAGGATTTGTATGAAGATACGGAAGGCCAAATTGGCCGCCCCGGTGGCGCAGTGGTCTAAGCGATGGCCTCTGATCATTCGTCCGAACGGGGTCTGGGTTCGAATCCCGGTGAGGCATGGATGTTGTGTTTGTCTTACGGCCCTGGCTCTCTCCCTTCCCTGGAACCAGTGACCCTAAATTAGGGACGGGCGACTGCTTATAGCCCATTGAGTTGCTCACGGTGGTCGTTAAACCTCCAATCAAAAAAAAAAAAAAAAGCCAAATTGTGGGCGCATGAAGAGTTCGTGAGTTCATTTCGGAAACGGCGACACTTGAGATGTTATTCCAGGGCCACAGTCATTAAAGTGTACCAGGAGCGGTGCCAAAATTACGAAACAACCGACCGGTGACACAAGTATGAAGGGTGGCGAAAGGTGAATTCCAGAGTTGAATGACGGAGGCGTCGCCTGGTACAGGGAAACAGTGTTGTACATCCACCAGAGGAGGATGGGTTCTTCCAGGACGACAATGCCCCATGTCATAGAGCCCGCCTCGTGCAGTAATGGTTCAACTAACAGAGTACTGATATCAGACATCTTCAATGGCCGCCAAACTCGCCTGACCTCTACACAACTCAACATCTACCGGGTTGTTGTGGAACTCCAGGGCAGGAAGCTGGACATACCGCTGCACACCAGAAGTGTGGAGTGTGATATAAAAAACTGGATTGCAGATCCCCACACAACTGTTGAGACACCTCGTATAATCGATGCCACGGTAAGTGGAGGGTAGTCTAAGTATTGAGTAGGTGGTCGTAATTCACTGAATACTCAGTATACAAAACGTCTGAGACTACATTAGAAGACAATTGCAGACCTACAGTGCCTACTTGCAGAAGCTGAATGTACGGTCAGTACTTTTGGACTATGGAATGTGATCGATAGTATGCGCCAAATCCTGTATCTTTGTTCGTAGTAAGAATACTATTGGCTCAAAACGGACTATTACATTTTTCTCCAAATTTAATTACAAGGGCCGTTCCATAAAAACTGAGAGTAAAATCACACAAAATGAAGAAATATAGGTACATCAAAATATGTTATTCTTTCTCAAAGTACATTGTTCAGTCCACTTTTCAAAGCACGTGGAGAAGGCATTTTGTGGAGGCTGATTTAACTACCCCTGTGCAGCTTTAATAACGTCAGCATCTGTGTAGAATGTTGTTCCACGGAACTTCTCCCTCATTGTTGGACACAACCAGAAATCGCACTAGGCGAAGTCAGGGCTGTAGGCAGGCTGTGGCATGATTTCAATACTGCATTTCGTAGGAAACTGTTGAACACTAGCAGCCACATGTGGGCGGGCGTTATCATGGGGTAGGGTCCACTTGCCCACTAGTTCCGGTCGCTTAATTGAGGTGTCGTCGGAGACGCTTCAAGACTGGAATGTAATACTCAGCATTGACAGTAATTTGTGGAGGAACGGCATGCTGGTAGACTACACCTTTATCATCAAAGAAAATTATCATCGCCTTCCCAGGTGATTGAGTTTGGGAGACTTTTGTCAGAGGTGGCGAGCCTGTGTGTTTCCAGGCACTCGTTGCGCGCTTCGTGAGGGTGTCGAAATAGTGAACCCAAGTTTCATCGGCAGTTTATTATTCTGTTCATAAAGTTTGAATCCTTTGCAATCACTTGTTTCCACTCATGACACACCTGAACTCTGGCTAACAACTGTTCTCTCGTCAGGTGATGAGGTACCCATCTGGAACGCACACTATGCAGCAGTAATCTGTCGGGTAGAATGAGGAATGCCAACGTTTTTGGAATGTCATTTGGCGCTGCTATGTCTTCACACGTCATTCATCGATTTTCTTGCAGGATTGCCGAAACAGTGTGAACAATACGCTCGAAACAACACTTTCAGGTCGACCAGGCCTAGGTGCGAGTTCTGCCGACAAACGCCTATTTTTGAAATCGTGGTGCCATCTAAAAATCGTTGACTCACCCAAATATTTATCTTTGTAAGCTTTTGTCATTAAAACAACTGTTTGTGGAGCCGTTTTATACACATGATCGCAAAGTTTTATCGCACAACGCATTTCACTTAACTCTGAATCACTCACCTGCATGGCGAAATGCAGACGTACCTTAAACAACTACGCAATAACAAAACCAGAATCGTCGGCCACGGCTAATAACTGTTACCATAGATACTTCCTTAATTCAGTTAGTTGTCTGCGTGGTTATTTTTCTCTATCGCACTGTTGCCAACTCAAGAAAATTACTCTGTTTTTATGGAACGGCCTTTGTATTTGATTTTCATGGTATCACTCGTAAACCTTCTCCATTTTATGTGATTCTCTCATAATTTCATTTTGTTTCACGGTACAAAAATAAAAATAACAATGACGATTGATCAGATCGACACAATATTTACTCACATTTATATTCAATTTTAAAATCTATAGTTTCCCTAAAAGTTTGGCTCAGGTTCAACAAGATAAAATGGAGCGTAAATATTCAAATCATTGTGCGGATGATGTCACAAAAATTTTAATATTGTGACTAATGATTTAATTATTGTCATGGATGATGTCACAATGATTTAAATATTTACGCTTCTATTTGTCCTGATGAAGACGAGCCAAACGGTCAGTGGAACTTCAGTAGACCTTGAAATAAAATGTAGTTGTAAACAAACGTTATTGTTGGATCTGTGTCATGGTGATTGTAGTCAAAGAAATTTTACTGATGCATTGGAAAAGAAGGGAAATAAGAGACTTCGCCAAAACATATTTCCTTTCTTTGTACATAAATGATGCAGAACACACCTATGGGCTTCTGGTATTATGCACAGAGTAGGCACAGAAAGGTGTGTGAGAGCCATCTATTTCAAGATGTTTTTAAAATATTCGGTTTCGCGATGACCTGGAATGTTTAAGAAGATAACTTCTGCCCATTTTAAGCAGTGATTAATGGCTGACTTCATTTTAGTAATTCCTGTGTAGCGATGTCATCACACGACCAAACAGAAAACTGTTCTGTGATATATGGATTAATAAAGATTACAAAAATAAAAATTAAGGAAGTGAATATCTGAGAGCTATCTTTGAGACTGCCCTTTAGATCTCTGCCCTCGGGGTTCAAATATTTCACCTGCATTCTTAGATACGACAACCGGAAGCTTTATTTCTACATTTCTGCATTCACTTGCTTAGAAAATAACCGCAAAAACCGCAACAGGATGGTCTGCTGGAGGCCGGATACAAGGAAAAAGAAATAAAAACACATTTGTTTTAAATATGTTTCATCTAATGCTATTAAAGGAACTGTGTTTCACTCTAAAATGACTGGGGATGTTTACACTTGTACACTGCAATTGAATAAGTCAGCGGAAAGTCAATCTAATCTCGGATTGTTGATGAATCAGACGTTAGCTTAACGGGAGCGAGCGATTTTATCGAAAATGCCGTCAAGGCAAGATCACCGAAAGCGAATTCATCGAAATTCATCGAGCGACCATTTTACCGAAAGACTACTTCCAAAAATTATGAAACAAGTTTATCGAAATAATTTTTTCGGTGAATTCTTTTAATAACTTGGATGTGCGGCATTAACAGGCGTCTTGATAGTAACCACTAAACATTGCTTAAAAGACACTCGTGATAAATAGTTGGTATAAACTCTTTTCTATATTAGGATAAAGAATATAAGTTTTCGTTATCGTAATGTTTAATGAAGTTTTTTTATTTGTGAATGATCTAATGTTATTATTACGACATATTTTAGAGGTGAAATTGCTTTTAATAATTCAGAAATGCTATAAACCTTCTTTAATTTTTAGTGACTTCAAGTGGTTTGGGGGTTTAAAGGAATTTTCATAAAGTAGTTTTTGTTGAAATTCGTTCTATGAATGATTTCGATCTTTATTTGCTGTGGTAATTCATAACATTTGTATCGATTCATACAGTATATAGAATTTTCAATAGTACAGAGCAGGTGTTCGCTCCTAAAAACATTTTAGCGCTTTAATTTCTTAATCTAATCTCTTATCTGGGGTCTAAAAAGTATGTTTAGAAAAAGTGAGATTAGAATTGCTAAAAACGCTAATAAGGTGTATCGCGTCATAAATGTCTTTGACATTTGCAAATGTCATGTATGCACTTATCTGTACCAGCTATATTAATCATAGAAATCTGAAAACAGTATTATACCAGTAGCCTTTGGTAGTTATGTAAACACCTTACGAACGCAACAATAGGAAAAAATTGTCATAAAAGCCCTGAGCCTTGGTCCTGCCTGACAATTTCTTTTCGGGCCTTTGCAAAAGTGAGATATGATTATCATTACTAGTTGAGTAAACCTTGCGAATATGAAAACATATAATATATATCACTAAGCTGTTCTCTGCGATTCAGATGTTAGCTCCACAAAGAAATACAAACTACCAGATAATTTTTACTTATTGCTGCTGTATCAAACTTCTCCATTTACAGCGATCTCGACACACACGCCGTACACAAGATCTTCTATACAGCGATCTTGACCTCCATCACACGCCGTACACAAGATCTTCTATACAGCGATCTTGACCTCCATCAAACGCCGTACACCACAAGATCTTTTATACTTCACACTCATAATCTTTTCTCATGCAGATACACCTGAGTCAGATCCTCCCATGACTTCCTTGGACGCCTTCTGCTTTTTTCCCTGCCACTTGGACTAAAAAGATTTTCTTAGTAAGCATCTCATCACTCATTCTTTCAACATGGCCAAACCACCGAAGCATATTAGTCTCCACCTTACTAACAACATTTTGCTTCACATTACACAACTGCAGTACCCAGGTTTCACTGCCATACATCAGAGTAGGAACAATTACTGTTTCAGACACAGCCATGCGGGACTCTCTAGAGAACCCATCATTCCTGTGAAAACCTCCCAGAGCAGCTATGACTTTCAAAGAAGAATTCACTCGCCTACTGATTTCACCATCCAACTTGTTCTCTCTGTCAAACATGCTTCCTAAATACACAAACTCACTCACCTGGTCAATCACAGTGCCATTTATACTTACATTACATTCAGTGCTACCCATTCCTCTCTCAAACACCATAACTTTGGTTTTTCCCTTATTTATACTCAGTTTGAATTTCATGCAAACTTCGTGCATCCGAGTCAAAATACTCTGCAACTCACTTTTGCTCTCTGCCAACAGGACAGTGTCATCAGCATACAGCAATCTGCACACACGGATATCACCAAGACATAAACCACTATTATCTATTTTGGCATCACGCATGCATGCGTCCATAAATATATTAAACAGCCATGGTGACATTACACAACCTTGTCTAACTCCTGCACCAATGGAAAACCATTTTGATAAAACACCATTCACTCGTACACAAGCTCTACTACCAGCATACATGGATTTTACACTATTTAGTAGATTCCCAGTAACACCTTATTCATTCAATACCTTCCACAAAAGTGTCCTATTCACTCGGTCGTAAGTTTTCTCTAAATCTATGAAGGCAGTGAACATTTTCTTTCCAACAGCCAGATACTTTTCAATCATCATGCGTAATGCAAAAAATTTGGATAGTGCAGCCTTTACCAGGCATAAAACCACTACGAACATTCCATACTTTCTCTGATGTAAGACGCCGTACTTTTTGAATAACGACCTTACCAAACACTTTCCCTAGCACAGTCAGTATGTTAATTCCACGATAGTTCTTGCAGTCAGTCTGATCACCTTTTCCCTTATACAAGGGAACAACGATAACATACTTCCAATCCCTAGGGACCATTCCTAACTCCCAGCACAATTGGCAAATTTCAATTAACCAGTCAATTACAGAGTCGCTACCATATTTCAACATCTCGGCAGTTATGCCATTAACTCCCGGAGCCTTACCATTCTGAAGGGATTTTAGAGATTTACACACCTCTTCCCTTGAGATCTCTCCTGTGCTTCCATCCTTTACTGTGAAATCATATGCTTCTGCCTGATCTAATAACTCACAGAAGGATTCACCCCACATTTCACTTAACTCATTAGGCTACCATATCATTCGCCCCCATCCTATTCTTTACACAACTTACAACTTTGTTTCCCTCATGAGTCTCGTGAACTTCCAGGAAGTCCTCCTATATTTCCAAAGAGCCAATTCATGCCTTTCCACCTTCTCCTTCCTATTTGTTTTCCTTACTCTGGCGAACCAGCTTAGCGGCTTCACGCTTCTTACAGCGATATACACTATCAGTTTATTCACCTTCAATAGTTGGTGGAGCCTCCACGAGCGGCATTTACAGATGTGACCCTCAGGGGCATACTCTCAACCAGGCGTTGTACGACGCCTAGCGGCATTTTCTTCCACTCGGCTTGGAGAAGACAGGTCAGTTCCTTCACCGATTTCGGACGATGGGGGCACTCCTTAAGTCGACGCTCCAACTCGTACCAGAGGTGCTCGTTAGGGTTAAGGTACGGGCTGTGCGCAGGTCAGTCCATTCGATTAATCCCATTGTCACCATACCAAGCCATGGTGTGGACCTCGCAACATGACAGGTGGCATTGTCATCCTGAAAGTAACATGGGTCCACCCCGTAAAACTGCCACAACGTAGGAAGCGCATGGTCATCCAAAATGATGCAGTAGATCTCGACGTCGATTCTACCAGGAATTGTGAGTCTACCAGGGTCGCGTGCCATACCAGGAGAAACACCCCATAGCATAATTCCACCACCGCCGAACTTCACAGTTGGCACAATACATTCCGACAAGAGGCGTTCTCCAGGCAGACGCCAAATCCAGACACTGCCATCCGAACGGTAGAAGGTGAACCTTGATTCGTCGCTCCAGAGAAACTGTTTCCACTGTTCAACGGTCCACTGTCGACGTTCTTTGCACCACGTTAGCCGAGCAGCGCTATTGGAATCGGTGATCAAAGGCTTGTGGGCGGTAGCACGTCCATGATAACCGAGCAGATGGACTTCCTTACGGATGGTATTCATCAAAAGAACACTCCCGGATGCCTGTTGAAACTTCTCGCGGATGTGGCCCATCGATTTGGTGCGGTTCTTCCGAATTTCTCGGGCCAGCACCCGTCGGTCTCTAAATCCCAGTTTTGTGGGTCTGCCGGGTCGGAGCACATTCCGACAGTCACCTCTCATCTTCCACTTGCCAATCACGTAGGCCACAGCCGATTTTGGGTACTTCAACGTTTCTGTGATTTTTTGGTACTTCGACCATTTCTGTGATACCCAACGATTACCCTTTCTCGAAATCAGAGAGCTACGAACTGCGTGGCATCTTGCATGCGACTGGTTGCGTTGTTGTTTCCCACACGATATCTAACTGCGGCGGCCGTGACGTGTATCAGGACCGCAGATATCGTCGATTGCAGGGGTGTCCAATTACATGTTGGTAGATAGTGTACATCCACAGGAACTCTACCTTGCAACATCCACAAATAAACTTCTTTACTGCCTGTTCAATCTCACTATTCCTCTAAGCATCACCTCTATTGTTACCCACTATTGTAGTGCCACAGACCTTTTCAGCATCAGTGATAGCATAGTTCTTAAAACATTCCCACTTTTCTACATCCCTCTCGCAAGATTTCAGCTTCTTCAGTCTTTTTCTGAGTACGTCAGAATAACGCTGATGATTTTCAGGGAGCCTTTCGACCTTTATTCTTTCCATCCTGGGCCTCTCCCTATTCCCTCAAACCAACATTCAGTTTCACTCGTGACACTACCAAGTAATGATCAGAACCAACATCTGCACTTCTCATCACAAGAGTGTCAACAACTAAGTGTTTTAGACGCTGATCGTAGACAACAAAATCTATCGCACTCTTTTGACCAAGAGTACGATTTTCACAAGTATATGTGTGCATATATTTGTGGTTGGAAAACGTATTAGATACACACAAACCATTCTCAGTGCAGAGTTCAATTAATCTTTCACCATTATCATTCACACAAAGATCATTAAACGTACCCAGAACATTGTCAGAAATTGCATTCTACACACCTACTCTAGCATTGAAATGCCTTGCTATTATAACTTTCTCTTTAGCACCAAACTGGCTCAAAACAGCTTTTAGATCATTTCAGAAATCTTCCTTCATCTCAAAGTTCCGAGTCACAAGGAGCATACACTACAATAATTATTATTCTCTGAAGTTTCACTTTCAAACGAATCCAAAGAATTCTCTCACTCATGCAGCCACAGTGAATCAAGTTGTTCTTTATCTTTTCACTTAAAATCACACCTACACCTGCCTGTCCTCTCTCATTATCCAGTACTCCAGACCACACACTCACCATTCCATTCACTTCTTCTATCCCATTTTCTTTCTTTTTGGTTTCATTTACACACAGCACATCCAATCTATACTTTTCCATCTCTTCAATCATCTAGTTCATCTTGCCGTTTATACCTCTAGTATTCCATAAACCAATGTTTACACTCGCTCTGCCGAGATCTCTTTCTGATTCGCTTTTTTTCCAGTTTCAAGTGGATTCCGTGCTGGTCCATCCTTCTCAAGTATGGTAGGTCCACCATAGCCCACACTAGAGTCCATTTTAATATTGCTTTGTGTCTTTTTAATCAGGTAAGTACATCAATGTGGGGGATTAGCCCACAGCTGACTGTTCCAGTTGGTCATTCAACCTAAGGATTCTGGAACAAAACCCAGTAAGTTGGGGTCTTTTCGCCAATGTCATACAGAACTATCTGGCACCTCTCTAAGACTCACAAAGGCACTTGTTGCCGTTCTGTGTGCCATTGTTGCTACGGAGCGCCCCGAAGGGCCATACCCATCTCTTACAAAGGTATAAAAATTCTATTTTCTATAAAGGCCCAGGTTTAGATTTAAGATTTTGTACCTGCGTAAAAGTGTAACATTTTTGTCATTGTTAGCTATGTACACCTATGAATATACAAACAGTGGGTTAAATATATCAAATAAGAGCCAAATGTCCCTAGTGTCTAATGAGTTACTGACTTACAAACTTCAACATATCTAGTATCTTCAGTAGTTATGAAAAGCTTTTCGGGTATGAAAAAAAATAAGATAAACATATTTAAAAAGACCTTCTTCGCCTGGTACCGGACAAATATATTTCAGCTATGTAAAATTTAGTTATAATTAACGGTTGTGGGTACAATGTCGCAACAGTTTGTATCCTCAAATGAAAGTACAATTTTTATAGCGCTCCCTAATGCTGTTCGACCAAGCAGGTTTCTCATTGATACAAAAGTAACTTCTTTATTTTGGTGGAGTTTTCAGTTAAGTTCTGATTTTATAAATGGGACAAGACATCATGCCAGATTTTTACAAAAATATCGTTTTTCTTGTGTTTGAGAAATGGGCATAGAATAAAATGGTCAAGAAAGTGCAATTTTTTAGGCTCCCCTGAAGTGTGTATGAACAGTTTTCCTGTGACCACTTATGCTAAACTCGAGTTTTATACTGTATTTCCGTGATCCCCTATTGATGACTACACATTCAAAAGTTTCTCTAATTATTACGGATGATTAAGAAAGCACTAAGAAATTGCATTGATATAATTCGACAAGATTTCTTGAGCTAAATTAAAAAGAACATCTTCCATTCAAAATTTCCTTCTTGCGAAACTTCTATCTAGTATTAAAGAAGCAAGAAACAAGATAATATGAAGAAGGTTAAATGTCACCAAATTTTGATTTTGATTTCCAACATTGCGCATCGCTATTGGAAGAATAACGATTTATTATAGCAATCTTGGAAATTTTATTATCTCGTTATTCAGTTATTAGAAGAATGGTATTTTTGCCAGTGGTACATTCTGCATGCGAAGGAACAAAAGACCTCTCCCTTCACGTTTTTTGTTTGTTTGCTTGTTTGTTTGTTTGTTTTTTCAGTTATTTTGCACTTCCCACATAAATCTACTTGTTTTTGTGGAGTTAGTAAATCCATAAATGCCATAGTACAAGACTGACTTAAACCAATTTTAAACTGGGGTTTGTTGATATGCGCTGTACTGTTTTATTACCTGAGGCATCGACGAAAAGCCACCTCGGTGATAGAGTAGTTAGAGAAGCCGACTGCCATCTCGTTCGTTGCGTGTTCGAAACAGACTGCTGCTGTAGTGCCACAAATTACCTCCGCCCCTCGGAGAGCACGTTAAGCTGACGGATCGAGATGAAGAAAACCGGTTAAAAATAGGATTACCGCCTCCCTCTCTTTTTTCCCCTGCCTGCTGTGCTCCACTTGTCTCGCGATTTTCGTATCATGGTGATATAAGCCGCTTGTGCGTCACTTTCACTCTAATACCTAGCACAATGTTATATTCGGGCTAAGGAAGTCATGTGTTAACATTGAGAGGAATCCCTACGATGAAGTAGGGTCCCAGATTCAACACCGATGATCAGACATAAGCCGGCGTTTCTGGTAACTCTGGCTCAGAGCTGGCATTTAGTCTTTCATACAAGAGCGTTAGTTTAAATGTACTTTCTCTGTGTTTTTGCAAGAACCCTAAAATTAGACAGTGGCGTGACCTCTGACGCAATGTTCAAAATATTTGCAACTTGAGAAATTACACTAAGCTACTCAAAACTTTGTTTTATGCATCGTCCAAGCATTACTGCTAATTACGAATGCCAAATCGTTTAGTATTGCCACAAATAAATTCACGTTTAAGTAAATCAGTCCTGTTCTCTAAAGCATTTATTTGCTGTTTCGGAGATTCTCGACGGAAAAATTCTAAAATATTTGCAAGATAACTACTGATGCAATTTAAGCAAATTGATTTCTCTTTAGAGACATGAGGGCCGCTGCCAAGCTAAAATTTTATAGAAAACTGAAATTGTTTTATGCTAAATTAAAGATATTTTTTACTTGATTTAGTTAGGTCATGCTATAGAAAAAGTCAGGATTTTTAAAACATAATAAAGACGCTGACAGAAACGAAGCTGCTCAAATGACATGTTCTAAAAATCCCCAAAATTACATTTTTCTGTTTCGTCTTTCTTTACCCTCCTGGATTTTACTTTCACCTTTGGTCTTAATCCTAAGGAAGAGCATTGATGAGTCATTATTTCCTCAGAGAAAGTAAAGACGTCACCGGCTGGTGTCGTCTTTGGGTTAGTGTTTCCCTATTTCCAGTTTGTGAAATTAACGCTGCTCTTGAATGCCATTATTACCCAAATCATTCTTCAAATACAGTTTGCATGTGTCATGAGATTTCTGAATGACAGAAAACAAAGCATTAAAAATTGGCTTCAGGCAAATAGAGTACGGAAAAAGGATTGGATGTAATAAAAAAGAGAACAAAAGATATCAAAATTATATCAAGTAAACATTTGCCTATGTCATCGATAACTGAAACCGCATAACATGTGCGCAGTATGCTGCAAGATCTTCTCAAATTAAGCATTTAAAACAGTATAAATAAACGTCAGTAGGGACAAGGTCTGGAGAAAATGGTGGGTGATGAAGCTACTTAAATCATGCAGTCTGTGTGGCGATTTTGACAGTCAAGGAGATGTGATTTGGTACAAAATGTCTTGAAGGAGGAAGACACCTCTTTTTGGTAACTGCACGAAGTTGGATTATAAAGTTGTAGTAGTATGCACTAGTGTTAATGGTACTCTTTTTCGGGCACTCAATCCTGATTAATGCCTTCTACATCCCAAAAAACTGATGCCATGACCTTGCCGGCTAACGGAGCAACACGTAACTCGTCGAAATGTGGAGATGTATTCTTCCACATTTGCGTATTTTTCAGTCTCTGCATCAAAATGATGACGCATGTTTCATCCGTCGCAGCAATCCGGTACCAGAAATTAATTGGATCAGCATGAAGCATGTTCGAGTTGGTGAGCCACATTACTTTGTAGCATGCTTTTTGCTGATCTGTCAACATTCGCGGTACTCGTGGCGCTCTGGCCTTTTTCATCTTCAAAGAATTCGTCAGGATTGAATTAGTAGTGCCGATAGAAGTGTACCTACAAATTCAGATACACACAGATCAGCAATTCATCTGTCTTGCTTCTCGAAATCATGCAAGCAGTTGATGTTTTCCTCTGAGGTGCGTGTAGTGGTTCGTTCAGAACAAACTGCATTATTGCAAGATTCCCTGCGACAATGAAACTCGTGCCATTTGACATGTGTGGAATATGAAGGAGCCTTATCCCCCAGATGTCTGCACCATATCATCATGAACCATTTGTGGGAACATAAATTTCAGTGACGTATTTTATCATCGTTTTTGCAGCTCATTTTTCTCCACGGTTTAGTTCACAAAATCCCCCGAAAAAGTGACCGAATGAGTCTAACATCGAAAATAGGTACAATGACATACAGGAATATGTACTACACACGGAAAAAATACTGAAAGTTGATATTCCCTAGCCGTAGGTAAAGAACACGGGCTTTTTGAATGCCCCTTTTAGATACAATACACAATGCAATGCACAACGGAATGTCTTGACAAAGAAAACTGCTCCGAAAAAAGTTTGACTTTTGTACGAAGCAGTTCAAATCATTCATTGAAGAAAACCATCACCTCATATTACGGCATTTAAATGCTATCTGTCAATAAATGAATAATGAGAACACATCTTTTTGTAGCAACAGAAGCCAGCTGGTTGAATATAGGCTAGGTGCTGAATTGATTATTTGAGCTCGAAAATGAAATAGTCTATCTTGTGACGGCACAGTCATCGTTATATTCTAGATTATATCTAGGACACAGAGAAATTTACCTGCTACGATTACGTGTGCGATATTTTTTATCTTAACAGGCTTCTTGGCTTATTTCGGAACACTTACGCTATTGTTAAAACGTAAAGGACAGAATTGATGTTTCTAAATGAAATTTTAAGTTTTCATTGGGAAATTAGGCAACGGAAAAATTATTTATTTTCAGCGTCATAAACACTGTAAGTAGAATCTCATATCAGGCAACCCAAGGGTAAATTTCAAGAGTCTTATTTGAATGAGACGCAATTATATTCATGAATTAGAATTTCGTTCTGTACTAAACAAACAGTATGATTCTATATTTCACCTTTAAAATTATGAAGAAAGAAATTTAAATCTCCTGTCACTTGGCCCAAATATAAAGGAGTTCCAACAAATGTCAGAATCTCATTCTGACCGCAGAGGCGAGAATGTATGAAAAAATTGCGGACGATGCTGTAGAGAAATTATAAAAAAATATATAACTTTTTCTCCCAGCACATACTTATGTGACAAGGCTTTACTGACGCTACCGACGCACGCTCAAAAGGAGTGCGGTGCATTGGTTGTTCAGGCGGATTAAGTTAAGTGTCCCTCATTTTAGGCCACCGAACTCAAGGAAGGAAGGGAGGGGAAATGCACCACCCATGCCTTACACAAAACTCCAATCCAGATCGTCAGATTAGCCAGAAAATCATGCCTCTGACCACTCGGCTATCAAAGCAGCAAGCTTCACTCCCAAAACGTTATACTAGAACATTAGAATTAGGTTAATTACGTCTTCACAAATTTTATGATAAATGAATAACTTCATAATTATTCAAAAATAAAAATCGAAATGCATTACGGGGAAATAGGGGCGCTAGGCCTTTGCGAAAATTGTCTGCTGATCTGGCAATGAAAATTTTTGAAAATGAAAATCTACATTCGGGAGCTGTGGAACTACAATTTTGACAACGAGGTCTGACTTAAAACCAAGACACGAATGTTGCATACTTTTTCTATTGAAGGTGTATTATCTTGTGTGATGAAATTGACATTTCATAACGATCCATTTAAGGCAACGAAGATATGGTGTAACGAAGGTACAGTACCATGAGATTTCGTGTCAAAAATGCTAAATTACATGGAAAGTTTTAGACTAAAATGTATGGGGAAATGTAACTTTTCCTCTGTACGATTCTTAAACGAAACTTTCCAGTTCCGTCTTCCGGAAAGAGAGAGATCGCAATAAATCCATAAAAACCTTCAGAGAATTACAGACATTACGAAGAGTTAAAAACATATGAAAAAAAAAATCTGTGTTATGCTATGCGTCATTAAAGGCTTCTATTTTCCCCAGAAGCCGTAATATTTTGTCCGAAACAGACAAAGACAACGATAGCACATGAATGCTATTTCTTGACATACAATGTACATTAAAAGGCGTGCTGAAAATGAGACAGATGTATTGTTCCTATTAAAAGCTATCAAGTTTAAATTACTTCCGGCAGCTCATAACTGACGTTCGAGGTCGCAAAAGTCGAACGCCATGGTAGCTGGGGGATGTTCTGGGACGCCAAACTCCAGCACGAAAGCATTTTGAAATGATCGCAGTTCATCTAAAGTAAAGATAATTTTCTAAAAACAATTTAAACAGGCTTAAAATAATAATATACAGTATTATACAGCCCGAGTAACTGGTTCAAAAATAAAATAAATCTGAAACTGATTCGATATCTCAACCCATTGGCCTCCAGTATTATAGGAGCGTGTTAAAATGGTTAGTAACTGGTTCAAAAATGAAATCAGTGGATTTAGGAGCGTGTTAAAACCCCTGGTATTAATTACAAGGATTTAAGTTAGATCCTTCGCCACCACACAGAAAGTACATTTCAATTTTATCCCATAAATCCATTCCATAAAATTATTCTCAGTGTGTTTCCGACTGTAAGAATGCTGTAAAATATTATCTATGAATTTAAGAAGATAATTACGCATTCTCTCAATTAAAGCCTTTGCCTTAAGTTTGCTCTTTGGCCCTTCGAGGCACTTGGGTAACTAAACTCTAACCAACCAACCTTATGTTTGCTGTATTTATTCTTGGGACTGACTGACGAGATTTTTTCCTCCACATTGCCACAATTTCTGGTGACTACCTGTTATCCTTACTCTAGTAACAATTAAAGCTTCTTTCAACGCATAACTTCATTTGAAAATTAATTCGGTGCAATTTCTGTTTGTTTCTTTAGGATTGCGAACTAATTTAGGCCAGACACATTTCCATAAGTATCCTCTAAAACTCTCAGATTCATTTATTTTTAACTAGCAGTTTGCTAATTCACCGTAAAAGAAACTCTATGATATAAAAAAAATTGATTAAAAATCAGATATCCGAAAACGCTAATATAGATAAAAGATAAATTATCGTATTTTCAGAAAATTTTGAAGCATTTCGGGGCAAATGATATATTCGATTCATTCATGGCCAGAAGAAAGCATATTCCTTTACCCGCGCCCGAATTTAGGTGCTGCGGGACTTGAAGAAAAGCAATCGCATGTTGAGTATATTGTACGCTGATTTATTGGGCAGATAAAAGATGCAGAATTTCACTAGAAGCTGAGATGAGCACATTTCGATTGTCAAAAAAACTGATAACAAAAGTCGACATTCACTAACTACATCCAAGTTAAAATAAGACTTCTGCAACGATATTATTGCTAAAAAGTGTTATGCCATTCAAGTCCCCGAGAAAAACCGCCGAATTATACGGCATTTAATAATTTTAAAACACTCGACAAATTGAGATAGTCTTATGCTGAATAAATTTTTGTCAATGGACACATAATCAAAATATTAATCGTATTAGCACACATAGTTTAGTAAAATAAACGTGTATTTGTAGGAAGTAAAAATTCCGAATTGATTTCATATAAAATATGATTAACTGTGAATTTTATTCCTTTGATGTTTTTCCGAGTTCAACGCACGAAACATTTAAATTCATTCATACATATAAAACTGTTTCTTTGCCAGAAGCGAAAATCGTTTCATATTATTTTCAAACGCACGAGGAACATTTTCAGCATCAGATTTTATAATAAAAAAAATTGTAGGGGGAACACTTTGATGCAGCAAAAATTAAATTATCCAATTTTTTTATGCAAAACATCGAATGACCTGGCATAGATTACGATGAATTAAAGAATTTATTAAAACTAAAGAAAGAAAAAGAAACTAACCAAATGGATTGAAAAAAAATGAGCTACAGTATAAAACTGTTGTATCCTTAAATGTCCTGAGCTTTTTTCTTTATTATAAGTGCTAGTGTTTTTATGCATCATCCATTTTTTTTTTCAAATCGAACCCTTTTTCAATTAATTCATTTCCTTAAAAATCAATATTTAGGAGTTATAATATTACAAATACTGAGCTCTTTCACCTATACTATACCAATATCAAATTACAGAGATGGAATTAAATCAAGAGCATTTGGGCATCTAACATTTTCAAAATATATGACAGCTTAAAAAAATTACTAACCTGCTCCGGACAATAGGAAAAATTTTGTCAAGATAATACACAACGGTAGCCAAACGAAAAGCATGCTTTTGTACGATAAAGGCTCTCACGATTAGCAGTATCCTATGTAATAATAATGCCCCTTTTGCAGCAACATCCTTCAAAGCATTTGTGAGCATGGCATCCTGTCAACACGACAGTAAACTACATCGCTTACGTCGTGCGATCAGTGCTTTCGAAGGGTGACAAAAAGTTGACAGGAGTAATTATCATTCTTCGCAGCAGACGAAATGAAGTACTTCCGGTCCATCAAATTGCTGCGGCGACATCTGCTGGAGAGCTATATAACTAAAGAGGAGACACATGAATGTCCATACAGCAGTAAGTACTAAACTGAGCTTCAATTCGGACTAGTCGATAATAGCCGGGCCTGATCATTCCCCTAGGCGAGCAAGGCTGCTGTCTAGGGCCCGCGGATTTTAATCACATGCTGATTTTTCCTCATAATCCAATTTTTACTAATTTATATCTGTTGGACAAAGGCAGATAGATCCAGGACAACGGAATGGGTTGGGGTGGGGGGGGGGGACGACTTGACCCATAAAGAAAACATGAAAGCTAAATTACAAAAACAAATATACACACACATGTCATGTACTTAAATATATACTGGATTACCAAACAAGCAGTCAGCAATATCGCCCATGCTGGATCCGCCACTGCTTTTGGGAAAAAAGAAAAGAGTGAAATCACCAAGCAATAAAATCCTAAACTAAACAGTCGAAGCACGCCTTCCGCTTTTCCCCGCACTCTTCCTGCAGCTGTCTCCCTATATACATGTACATATTAGAACTTGGAGCTTTGGTTATACGTTTTCTAGGGAGGCGGCCTTTAAAACCGTGTAAATGTAAAAACGCATAAAAAAATTACGAAATGTTTAATATTTTTGTAAAATTTTGGATGCCATCAAAAAGAAAAAATATGAAGGGCAAAAAAATTAAAACACAAATACCTAGAGAAATTTTAGATTGCGATAAGTTATAATGTAAAACGTGCATACGTACACTGAAGAGCGAAAACATTAATGACCACCTGCCTAATATGATGTTGGTCGCTACGTGCTGTCAAAACAACTCTTGCCCGGCGAGTATGGATGGTACAAAATTCTTACAGGTGTCTTGTGATATGTGCTACCAACGAGTTACCAGCAGATCATTTAAATCTTGTAAGTTACGTGGTACCAACGAGTTACCAGCAGATCATTTAAATCTTGTAAGTTACGTGGTACCAACGAGTTACCAGCAGGTCATTTAAATCTTGTAAGTTACGTGGTACCAACGAGTTACCAGCAGATCATTTAAATCTTGTAAGTTACGTGGTACCAACGAGTTACCAGCAGGTCATTTAAATCTTGTAAGTTACGTGGTACCAACGAGTTAACAGCAGATCATTTAAATCTTGTAAGTTACGTGGTACCAACGACTTAACAGCAGATCATTTAAATCTTGTAAGTTACGTGGTACCAACGAGTTACCAGCAGATCATTTAAATCATGTAAGTTACGTGGTACCAACGAGTTACCAGCAGATCATTTAAATCTTGTGGTATATGGTACCAACGAGTTACCAGCAGATCATTTAAATCTTGTAAGTTACGTGGTTGAGCAAGTGCGGATCGGATTTATCTCTTCCAACACAAACCACAGATGCTAGACTGCATTGATGTCTGGGGAATTTCGAATACCTAGAAGTCTTTCTCACGTTCCGCGAGCCATTCTCGAACAATCCGGGCATTGTGGCATGGGGCGCATTATCCTGCTCAAAGAATGCACTACTATAGAGGGGAATACTGCTGATATGAAAAGATGTACCTGGTCTGCAATGATGTTTAGATAAGCGAAAGATGCCATAGTTTTCTGCACATGATTGACTGGACCCAAGGCTTCACAGCAGAATATTACCCGAAAGTATTTCACTTCCTACTTCTTCGACCGGCTTCTCTTTATCCCAAGGTGAATCTTGGTGCCAAAACTTCCTTTGGTAAACGAGGCACACGTCATCCTCATTGTGCAAGAGGGAATGCGATTAACCGGACCAAAACGGCCTTCTTCCAATCATTCGAGGTCCAGTTTTGATGCTCGCGTTCCCATTGTAGGCGCTTTCGACGGTGAATGGAGGTTAGCATGGGCACTGGGTGCAGCTTGCGGTTACACAGCCCCATTTTCAGCAGGGTTCGATGTACTGTGCTATGAAACATGCACTTCCGTCATTAGCATTCAATTTACTGGCGAGTTGTGCCACGATATCCCTTCTGTTGGATCGTACCACTCAGGATAGCTTTCGCTCACTTATATCATCGACGAGCCGTCGTCGGCTCACGCCCTGCTCGCGGTTCGTAGTTTTTGCCCTCCTCGGACCACTTTTTGAAGGCACTAATCAAGGTTGAGCACCCCATAAGTCTTGCCGTCTCGAAAATCCTTTGACCCAGTGGTCCGGCCATAGCAATTTGTCTTTTGTCAAAATTATTTAATTCCGCTGCCTTTCCCATCTTAAGAACAAGAATAACACTGATTAAGAGAGCTTAGTATTAGGTGTTATTTATTCCTTTCAATGACCTTCACGCGTGCGGTTGCTTACCTGCCGTTGCTTCGATTTGCATGAAGTTGCGCTGGTCATAAAATTTTGGCTCTTCGTGTACATAATTACTTTATTTAGTACTTTAAGGTTATATCTATTTTGAATAATATCTTTTTTACGCTTTCCAACCGTAGGTTGAAGAAGCGTATATGCTCCAGCTTTGTCGGTCCGTCTGTCCGCACGATAACTGGCGTAAAAATGGTTCGATTTCGATGTAGTTTTAGTATGTGGTAGGTGACCACCTGAGGACGAACCCTATTGAAAATGGGACAAATGGGGTCAAAGGTCACGACGTAGGAGCGGTATCCATTCCATTGCACTTATGCGTCATAACTTGCGTAAATATGGTTCGATTTCAATGAAATTTTACTAAGTGGTAGGGGACCGCCTGGGGACAAACCCTATTCAAAATGCGTGAACTGGGGTCAAAGGTCAGGACATAAGATCGGGATGCATTCCATTGCCTTATGCGTCATAAGGTGCGTAACAATGGTTCAATTTCGATGAAATTTCAGTATGTGGTAGGGGGCCACCTGGGGACGAACCCTATTAGAAATGGACGAAAGGGGGGTCAAAGGTCAGGACATAGGATTGCGATCCATTCCATCGCCCTTATCCCATATTATTAAGGTGGACGTCAAGTAATTTTGCTTCCTATACTCCCAATGGAAAAACTTTTGTACACACTTCCTTCACAATTAATATGTTCCCAAGGATGAAAATTTGAACATCGATTAAAATAACTTCATATTATAACTTGGAACACTTAATATTTTCTAAAACATTACCACAATAATTTGAAAAATCAATAACTTTTCCTTTGGTGGTGTTGAAACCAGAAAAAAATGGCGCGACCTGTACTTTTTTTTTTTTTTTTTAATTTTTGATTGGAGGTTTAACGACCACCGTGAGCAACTCAATGGGCTATAAGCAGTCGCCCGTCCCTAATTTAGGGTCACTGGTTCCAGGGAAGGGAGAGAGCCAGTGCCGTAAGACAAACACAACATCCATGCCTCACCGGGATTCGAACCCGGACCCCGTTCGGAGACCTGTACGTTGATGACGTCAGTAGAAAAACAAATGTTGGATTGCATAATTATGGTTATGTTTTAGAATATATTAAGTATTACAAGTTATAAAATGAAGATATTTTAATCGATGTTCAAATTTTCATCCTTGGGAACGCATTCATTGGGAAGAAAATGTGTACAATGTTTTTTCCATTCGACGTACAGGAAGCAAAATTACTTGACGTTCACCTTAAAGAAGCAATTCTTGTATGTATATAAATTTTATTTTGTAAACGGCTCTAAGGATTTTGATGAAAGTCGTTAACCTATCGTTTTCTGGTACTAGAAATCGATTTAGCTTGATCTCGACTTTAGGAAAATTCGTTTAGTGGGTTAAATAACCACCCCGAATTACCAGGTTTTTAGTGTAGTGTCATGGCGTCGTCCCATTAGATGTTAGCGCGCAGTCACGCCATCTGTCTTATTACGTCCCGTGTTGTGTCTTGATCCTATTAAAGTTTTATGACGTTATACTCTTGCGAGCAGATGGTCGCGAATCCCATCTGCCTCATTACGTCACGCGTTTTGTGTGTATGTTCTTCCGCACGATAACTCGCGTAAAAATCGTTCGATGTCAATGAAATTTTAGTATGTTGTAGGGGAACACCTGGGATGGAACCCTATTGAAAGTGAACGAAATGGGGTGAATGGTCAGGACATAGGAGTGGGATCTATTCCACTACTCTTATGCGCCATAACTAACGTAAAAAAGGTTCGATTTCGATGAAATTTTAGTATGTGGTAGGGGACCATCTGGGAACAAACCCTATTGAAAATTGGCGAAATGGGGGTCAAAGGTCAGCACATAGGAGCGGAATCACTTCCATCGCCATTACGCGTCATAACTTACGTAAAAATGTTTCGATTTGGATGAAATGTTAGGTTGGGACCTGCCTGGGGACGAATCCCATTGAAAATGGGCGAAATGGGGTGAAAGGTTAGGACACAGAAGCGGGATCTATTCCACAGCCCTTATGCATCATAACTTACGTAAAATTGCTTCGATTGCCACAAAACTTTATCATGTTATTTCGGAGGTATACTGAACCAGTTCTGTTGAATATCATCAAAATGGGATCGAAGGTCAGAGCACAGGAGTGAGATTTATTCCACAGCCATTTCCCTCATAACTTGAGTAATGATTTCTAGTATGTTGGAAAGCGTATCATAATCAATGCATTGGATGATTTTACTAACTTGTTTATTCTAATTTCATAATAAAAACTAGGTTTAGAAATTCTGTACGATTTCTTATTTTCAGTATAGGAAAGAAAAACTCTTATCTTTTGAAATACTAGGTAGTTAATCCGGATAGGATTTTGTTTTATATTCAATTATCCCTATTACCCATTCTTTGCTTTTAAGCATCCATCTTCTCAAAGTAATGTGTCCAGACGTTGATTTAGCATTAGTGCTGAATAACATATTCACTAATCTTTGCTTGTTTCAAATTTCTTGAATTCAGAGAAAAAAGAGAGCTGTGAATGAATGCTATTTAAATAATTTTTCAGTTGCATCATATATTTCATGGATATATATAAAAAAAAAAAAAGAAAACGCTGTGTCAATTTTCTAAGTTGTAACATTCTGGGTCACGTATAAAAGAATCAAATAACCGTGTATTTTTGATAATCTGAAATTCAAAATGTATTGTACTAAGGCTTAATGAAATATTTGCTGGTATAAGAATAGGACGAATTAAAACGTGCAGAATAAGTTACTTCTAAATCCAGGGCAGCAATCCCTCGGTGCACGTTAATGAATCCAATACTAGTGAAACACTAAAACTCACTAGAGCTCTAATGATTTTAATAGTACACGAATTCAGTAAAATAAGAACAAATAAAGCTCATGAGATCTTTCAAGTTTCCTAAATGTCATCTTCAGATGAAAAACAATTTTAGCCCTAAGTTCAGTTAATCTTCGTATATACACACATATGCAACAACTACGTCAGTGTGCAACGGATGACGTACATAGCCCTTCACCCGATTGGTTGGGAGGCTACTCATGTAGAAGTTTGACAGGCGTGAGGAAGTAACTATACATAAAGAGTAAAGAACAAGTGGGTACGGGGGTGGGGGTCCCACCCTATACTTACAACACATTAACTACAAGCTGATAGTATTATATGATAGATTTAATCAACACAACATAATATTCACAAAATACACTGCTGGCCACCCAAAATGCAACACCAAGAACGAAGCATCCGATTGGCCTGAAATTCGCAGCATGCGTCGCCCGCGAGAGGACATGAAAACGATTAGCATTTGCAGAGCATATGCAAATCATGTGCGCCCGGCACGTCACCGAGAAGCACTATAAGAAGGGTGCACAGAAGGCGGGGTGTAAGTAGTGGAAGTGTGTTGTGCTGCCGGACCTGTGCGTGGGAAGCTCTCTGATGCCTCGTCGCAGAATACGGCAGTCATTCCAGCACGTTTCGGAGTTCGACAGAGGACGAATAGTAGCTTATCGCGACAGCGGTTTATCGTACCGAGACATCGGTGCCCGTGTGGGGGCGACATCCAGCCACAGTGAGGCGAGCATGGATTCTGTGGGTGCAAGAGCGACGGACGGACCGACGTGAGCGGTTGCCGCAGCCGCGGCACACCACCAAACGAGAGGACTGGCATGTTGTGCGGCGGGCGTTGACGGCTCGCACCGCCACATCACGAACGTTAGCGCAGGAATTAGGGTGTGTTGCGCAACAACTTGTGTCAGCACGTACCGTTCGACGTCGTCTGCAGGAGCCGTGGCTTGTCGCACGGTACCCATTACTCCGATTACCATTGACGTTACACCACCGGCGAGTACGGCGGCAGGGGGCCGTTGAACGCCGCACCTGAACTACGGAATGGCACGACATTTTCTTCTCCGACGAATCCCGCTTCTGCCTGCAACACTACGATGGTCGGATCCGCGTGTGGCGGCACCGCAGCGAGAGACTGTATGACGCCTGGCGTTATTGTTTGGGGCGCAATTGGATATGACACCTGCACCTTTCTGGTACGCATCGCCGGTACACTCAACAGTCACCGCTACATATCCGACGTTTTGGAGCGTATAGTCCTCCCTTACCTGCAGGACCTGCCAGCGGCCACGTTTCAACAGGACCATGCGCGCCCGCACGTGGCACGCATCGTGCAACATCTTCACGGCCCACTAGGTGTCACCGCTGCCGTGGCCCGCCTGTTCTTCAGATATGTCGCCCATCGAACACGTCTGGTCGCTGATCGGCAACCGAGTGGCCCTGCAAGCGCCACCCGCGGCTACGCCTGATGAACTGTGGCAACGTGTGGAAGCAGCCTGGACCGACATATCCAAAGCCTCGTTTGTTCGATGCCGCGGCGTGTAGCAGCCGTTATTGCCAGCCATGGGGGCCACACGAACTATTGATGTCTGCGTGTTCCGCAAGTCGCATGGGCCTGTAAGCTCAATCGTTCTATCTTTGTATCTGTTGTTATGTGTCCAGTAAATCTGGCTTTTCTATCTCGTGTCCTTCTTGATGTGGCATTTTGGGTGGCCAGCAGTGTAGTAATACTCAAGAAATGAGAAATAAATACTTACATATAATGGTGGGCAATTTTTAGCTTAAAATTATGCCAATCTAAAAGAAGAGCCAATTAGTTCATTAACAGTATTATTCAAAATCTCAAGTGAGAAACAAATTTGAAATCAATCATATTCTGTTTTTAGTTATCCATCAGTTAAAATCAAATCTGCTTCCAAGGACTTGGTAAAAGTTCTGGTAAATTGTCATTACAACACTTGGGTCCTTTTGACATAATCACCTTCTTTTTTGTGAGTAACATGAACAAGGCAGAGCCTGGAGTAATAGTAATACAGGCATCGGCTCACGTAGGTGAGTGTAACACCTCATATACAAGTCGTGCTAGGGCCGTATTTCGAAGTCCGTTTTTAATGGCATGTGCATGTTCCTTCAGTCTAGCTCCCAATGTTCTATTTGCTGGTATTCTATTAAGTTAAGGCAAACTGAATGTAGCAGAAACCCACATTTTTTTGGTCTGTGTAGAAATGAGAGAGTTGTGATCTGTGTCATCCCTTGAAAAAGCCATAGGTGACAGCTGCCAATATGTTCTCCAATCCTTCTTTTCTCCTGGTGGGTATACACACATTTTCAGATTTCGTTAAAATTCATTAAAAAAATGAGCTAATTAAACATTGAAACTACAAAATTGTAGTTTCTATGTTTTAATTAATTCTCTGTAACATATATACCTATGTAAACATCCTACAAATACGTGGCGTCAGTGAATAAACAAAGACATCGCTCTTTCCACGTTTAGCAACTCGCAGCAACCGAAAAATTGTTATTCGGCCGCCGCCGGGGAATTGAATCCCGGATCTCTCGATATCTAGCCGAGCACGCTAGCCTTACACCACGGTGGGCAACAAGCGCCGTGGATTGTTGGCCACCGTGGTGCAAGGCTAGCGTGCTCGGCTAGATATCGAGAGATCCGTGATTCAATTCCCCGGCGGCGGCCGAATAACAATTTTTCGGTAGCTGTGCGCTGCTAAACGTGGAAAGAGCGATGCCTTTGTTTTATATATGCCTATATTTACACACACGTAGTTTATTAAAACAACTTCCGTAAAATTTAGCGTGTAACCGCAAACATTTCACTAAGTAATTACGTATATATATATACACTGAAGAGCAATTGAATTAGAGATACCTGTCTAGTAACGTGTAGTACCACCTTTCTCCCTGATGACGCCGGCTATTCGTCTCGGCATGGACTTGACAAGACATCGGAAGCGTTGGGAAGTCATACGGATCCACGACCCCTGAACAAGCTCCCACAGTTCACGAAGATTTGTTGGAGGGGGTCAGAGCCTCGAACATCTCTCGAGATAGCATCCCAGATGTGCTCGATGGGATTGAGGTCAGGTAATCTAGCTGGCCAAGGAAGCGAGGTCACGTCGGTGGAGTGTTCATCCAACCATTCGGATACAATTCGGAAGCGATGGCACGGTGCATTGTTTTGTTGCAGGATGAGGTCCCCAGTGGGATGTTGAAGACGCACAAACGGGAGCAAATGGTCGTCCAGGATATTCCCGTAACGTTGACTTGTGAGCGACGATGTCACACGTACCAGGGGTCCCATTTCAGTCCACATACAGTCTCCAGACGAGAATGCCACCACCACCAGCTTGAAGAGTACCCTGCTGGCAAGAAGGATCCATCGCTTCATGTGGTTTGCGCCGTACTCGTATCCTGTCATCCGCATGTACCAACGTGAATCTCGACTCATCAGTCCAAGCAACATTTTTCCACATGTCTAGGGTCCAATGGCGATGTTCCCGCGCCCATGCTAATCTTTGGACCCTGTGATGTGCGGTCAGCAGCGGTACCCTCGTGGGACGATGGCTTCTGTACCCCATAGCGAGGATATGGTTCTGGATTGTGTGGCTGCTTACACGTTTTTGTGCACCAGCGTTAAATTGCCCAGTGATTTCTTGCACTGTGGCCCGTTTATCCGCTGTTACAATGCGAGCTAGCCGACGATGACCCCGCTCATCCACCCGTTGTTGTTCACGGAAGTTGGCCTTTGCAGGGATGGTTTTACGGGATTCGATGAACTCACGGTGCACCCGTGACACAGTGGCTCGTGAAAATCCCAGTGCCTGCACGTCTTCCGAGATGGAGTGACCCATTCGTCGGGCCCCGACAATTTGCCCACGATCAAATGCGCTTAGATCCTTCGTCTTACCCATTCTGCGTCCGATTCTTACTGGTTCCCGTCGCATGCTCCTTATATTGTCGGACGCAGTATGGGTAAGACGAAGGATCTAAGCGCATTTGATCGTGGGCAAATTCTCAGGCCCGTCGAATATGTCACTCCATCTCGGAAGTCGTGCAGGCACTGGGATTTTCACGAGCCACTGTGTCACGGGTACACCGTGAGTACATCGAATCCGATAAAAATATCCCTGCAAGGGCCAACTGCCGTGGACAACAACCGGTGGATGAGCGGGGTCATCGTCGGCTAGCTCGCATTGTAACAGCGGATAAACGGGCCACAGTGCAAGAAATCACTGGGCAATTTAACGCTGGTGCACAAAAACGTGTAAGCAGCCACAGAATCCAGAACCATCTCCTCGCTATGGGGTACAGAAGCCATCGTCCCACGAGGGTACCGCTGCTGACCGCACATCACAGGGTGCAAAGATTAGCATGGGCGTAGGAACATCGCCACTGGACCCTAGACATGTGGAACAATGTTGCCTGGACTGATGAGTCGAGATTCACGTTGGTACATGCGGATGGCAGGATACGAGTACGGCGCAAACCACGTGAAGCGATGGATCCTTCTTGCCAGCAGGATACTCTTCAAGCTGGGGGGCATTCTCGTCTTGGGATTGTTTACGTGGACTGAAATGGGACCCCTGGTACGTGTGACATCTTCGCTCACAAGGCAACGTTACGGGGATATCCTGTATGACCATTTGCTCCCGTTTGTGGGTCTTCAACATCCCGCTGGGACCTCATCCTGCAACAAGACAATGCACCGTGCCATCGCTCCCGAATTGTATCCGAATGGTTGGATGAACACTCCATCGACGTGATCTCGCTTCCTTGGCCAGCTAGGTCACCTGACCTCAATCCCATCGAGCACATCTGGGATGCCCTCAAGAGAGATGTTCGAGGCTCTGACCCCCTCCATCAAATCTTCGTCAACTGTGGAAGCTTGTTCAGGGGTCGTGGATCCGAATGGCTTCCCAACGCTTCCGGTGTCTTGTCGAGCCCATGCCGAGACGAATCGCTGCCGTCATCAGGTCGAAAGGTGGTGCTACACGTTACTAGACAAGTATCTCTAAATCAATTGCTCTTCAGTGTATATATATTGCATCAGTCAGATAACTAAAGAGCATGAAATCGTAAACCGCAAGCTAAAACAATAATTAAAATAATCTACAGTAATAATACAGGCTTATTTTCTTATGAAACAGTTACAGATGTTACCAATACCTTTTCATTAGAGCTAACAAACTGCTGAGGTATTTTTACTGCAGTCAGCATGTTCAATTTTTGTTGACGTGTATGACAAACATATATGTTATTCAGTCTCTTTTGCGTCATGATAAGACCACAATGAAATTGAGATGTAGTGAGAACTTGAACAATTTCTCTTACGGATTAGAAGGTCAGAGAACGGAAAGGCCATAGAGAGAATGGTTGGAATGCCATAAAGTAAGAAACACAACAAAATCACTAAGCCGACGCTTCAAACTTGAGCAGTCCCAAGGAGAGTGAAGATGGCCACAGCAGCCTGCGGTCATTTTCACTGTGATTATCGGTGAGATCATCGATCGACAGGAAGGACTAACTAAATAATATACCATAAAATCGGAGGATCACTCTGAGTCTGCAGATTGCATAAGACATCCGTAGCAAGCAAGGGTGATTAGAAAGCTCGGAACATGATTTACCCACCCACGTCATCCAGCATATCCTGTTCTCTGTCATTACACACACTGATACACTGGCGGAAAGTGAAAAAAGAACACCAAGAAGGAATCGGCGGACGATCATGAAATTTACATATGTTAATGGGTCGAGTTTACGTAGGTGTGATGCTAATTTCGGGACCAACCGGTGAGCGCTTACGCCACAGCACGGCATAATATGCAAATTATCGTCGGTGGTATTTAAGGAGTACGGCGAAGTGATGTAGTCAGTCGTCGGCGTACGGACACGTGCGAAGATCCTGAAGAAGTTGCAATGACTGGACATGGAAGACGTGTACGATTTCAGCAGTTATCGGACTTTGAGCGAGGTCGTCTAGTCGGACTCCGCGAGGCAGGGTGGTCGTATCGTCGTATTGCGGAGCGAATTGGACGGAAAGTACCGGTGGTGGTACGATGGGGGCGTAGATGGTCCGAGGAACATTCCCACACGAGAAGACGTGGAACCAGGAGTCACAGACGGACTGATGAGTGGACCGATCGACGCATATGAAGAGCGGCGTTGTCAAGCAGAACATCCACTGCGACACAAATCCGAGCTGCCGTTGCACCTAAGGTGACTGTGCGAACAATTCGCAACCGTTTACTGGATGCAGGACTACGTGCACGTGTGCCTCTGGCATGTGTACCTCTGACTCCAGCCCACCGTCAGGAACGGCTGCAGTGGTGTCGCCAACGTCTGCACTGGAGAACGCAATGGCGATCTGTCGTGTTCAGCGATGAAAGCAGATTCTGCTTGGAGCCTCCGATGGCCGTATGCGTGTTCGCAGACGCACAGGGGAGCGTCTCCACTCTTCTTGCATCCGCCAGCGACACACAGGGCTTACACCTGGTCTCCTGGTGTAGAGAGCGATCAGCTATCACTCCCGTACACAACTAGTGTTTGTACCGGGTACGTTAAACAGCAAATCCTACATCAACAACATCATTCAGCCCGTTGTTGTGCCATTTGTAAGGTCGGTCCATCACGGTGTTTTCCAGCAAGATAACGCACGCCCACACACGGCACGTGCAACGCAACATGCACTTCAGGGTGTGATACAACTTCCATGGCCTGCACGTTTACCGGATTTGTCCCCCATTGTGCACGTGTGGGATTTTATGGGACAACGACTTATCCGGTCTCCACGGCCAGCCACGACCATCCCCGATTTACGCGTCCAGGTTGAGGATGCTTTGAACTCAATACCCCAAACTTACATCCAACATCTGTACAACAGACTCCATGCCAGAATTGCACAGTGTGACGCAGTTCATGGCGGTTCAACCTCGTACTAACCGTGTTACATGGAAATGTTATTTTACAGTTTACCAGCAAATACAGCTGTATTTTGCCATAATGTTTTGATCACGTTATCCTCTGTATTCCGTTATTATGCTGTAAAAATTTCGTTGGTATAAGACGTCTCCTTCTTGGTGTTCTTTTTTCACTTTCCGCCAGTGTATAAATACAAAAATGAACTCAGTGATACATTTCGTTTTAGAAAAATACAGTACTCAATTATTCTGAATTTTGATTTAAATTCTAGAAATAATTACCTTTTGAAATTGAAATATTTAAGAAAACATTGTATGTTGGGTTACAAAACGAACGCCTAGAGTTGGAGGGGAAGGTCCGTATTAAGAAAAAGTTGAGAGTCAGGTGAATGAAGAAAAGTGTGCAGTTAATTTTGACTGTACGCTTTACCATTGTACTAAAACTGTTATCGAAGCTATTACGTAAGTAAACGTTGAAAGCATGATGTTTTTTTTGGTGTGTGTGGGGGTGGGGGGTGAATCTTTCAATATGGGCAAGCATGATGAATAAAAAAAGAAAAAAAAAGGAGGGACGCTATGCTTAACGCAGTCCAACCCTAATAACGTTAATTAAAGTTAAATGAAAACAGCGTTTTGCCTTCTGTCGGATTTGCATTGAAGATTAATATTTCTTCCTCCGGCTTGACAAGTCAAAGAAATAACAAATGAGGAATATATGGTCAGTAAGCAAATCGGCAGACAAAAAAATGTCCTGGATTTGAGTGAAAAGCAGAATGTCTCATATTTACTAATTTGACAATTACAGTTTCCCTAGAGGCTGCAGCAGATCGTTTGAATAACGTGAGTCTTAAGTTTCTTATCAGAGGACTGCATGAACTTTAAACAATGATATTTAAAAATAAGAATATTGTAAACAAAATAAGAGGTTTAGTTCATAAATTAGTAGATTACACGTGGTTTTTTTTTTTTTTTGCTTTCCCGTCATTGAGAAAAAGTGTAACTCAAATCTAATTAAAAATTTATATTTTAACGATTATGCACCATGTATGTTTTCCCTTTAAAAATACTATTAAGGTTTAGCACTTTGAGCCTTGCCTAGGGTGCTGGACAACCGGAAAGATGTCTAAAGCATGAGCTTGTGGTCCCACAATTTAAGGAGGCCCCAGGAATAATTTTAATATTAGCGCCACAACATGTAAACGTTTTACAAAAGCAAATGGCTTACTGCAAAACCGTGCGCACTTGTTAAAATCCCATTAATGACAATGGGAAATAAACTTCTAAATAGAATTTTTTTAATATTTGGATATTCTTCAGCTAATTCTTTCTGAGTGAAATTACTGGTGGACGTTTCCTGTTTTATTAAATGCTAATTACAATGTTCTTTCAAATTACATAAATTGTATGTGAGATTGTATATCTCTAGACATAAAAGAAAGATAAACAGTCTCTGCAAGAACAAGGCATGCATTAATTATTCATACTTTAATAAAAAATTTGTCAGAGCTCTCCATTCGCATCGTTTTTATAATAAAAGCTAAAATTTTTATTTGTGAGCAGGTGTTTTTAACTTTTCACGGTATAACATCACCGGTAAGCATTTAAAGCTATAAGGAGTCGCTTGTCCCTAATATGGGGGTTGCTGAAGGCAGTGAATATAGTAGTGCCATCGCCGCAGCGTAGACACACCCCCATGCCTAGGGCGATCATTCAGAATCCCACGTCTCTGACCACACAGCTGCCCGTGCGGCTATTCGAAAATTGAGCCCACTGCTTCATATGCAATTTGTTACTGCTTCGAAGTAAGCTGTTACTAGCGCTTTCCCCTTATGTATTGCACAAGAGAAATCGGTATCTTCTCTTGATAAATTTTTTTAGTATTTTAACTTGAGATGAAATCCAAATTTTATGCTTTTCTTTGGATGAGGCATGTGTGCTGTCAATATGAATATTAAGGAGAAGATTCCGCCTTCGTTTTTTTTTCCGTTGGGAGAAAGTGATTGAAAACTATTTTTAATTTGGTGTGTGGTACTTTTGAACTTTCCTGTCAAAAGCCAAAATTCTTGTTAGAGATTTCTGCCAGATATCAGGAAAGTGAACAGCAGTATTCGAAGTGGGCCGGTATGGCATACCGGTAGTTAACAAAAATGGAAGTGAAGAATACCAGCAGTTAAAAAAACATCTACCATCCCGGTATGTAATAAATTATAAACCCGTCACAAACTACGTAAAGAAATTAGGATGAAAGAACAAATTTTTACTCAAAAATCGGCAAATTACATTTTTAACTGATAAAATTGATAAAGGATCCGCAGCTGGGACTAAAAGACATAGGAAGCAGGAGCATGACGTCATAACTTTTGTTAATACGAAAAAGAGGGGTGGTGAGAAAAGTGAAACAGTACATCTCTCAGGAAAAACACTGCATTTAGTTTTTCATTTGCGGAGAAGAGAAACATGCTTATTCGGCGTGACGATAGCCTCAGGCGTGGGGTGTCTTTAACAGAGGGACTTCCCGGAATCCTGACTTTTCAGATATTTCCTAAGCCCCAGTGAAAAGCCATTTTCAGCACAGGACAGGAGCTGTGGAATGTTCTCCGTTATGGGTGGGGCGTCGCGTGGAGTGATATAAAAGTGTAATAACGTAAGAGGATTAAATTACTAACTTTTTTTTTTTTTTTATATTATTGCGACCACCGTGAGCAACTCAATGGGATATAAGCAGTCGCCCGTCCCTAATTTAGGGCCTCTGATTCCAGGGAAGGGAGAGAGTCAGTGCCGTAAGACAAACATAACATCCATGCCTCGCCGGGATTCGAACCCGGACCCATCTCGGACGAATGATCAGAAGCCATCGCTTAGACCACTCCATCACCGGCGCAGCCTAATCTGGTTTTCTCTCTTCGTAATAACACTTCTCTTACAGCCCTGCTTCTCTTTTCTCCCTAGTCCCTCCTTAAATGGGCCCAGCTTAATCCGCCTGTTGTTGAGATTGCTGACTGAAAAAGGCATTTGCAAGGAATCTGACCTTTGTTTGAGCTGCTGCTAGATTAGTTGCAGGATTCAAAGCTGATGATCATCCTTTGCATGTACGCATATCTATCATTTCAGTTTTAGTGTAGCAGTAGAGCACTTAACATACTGAAGCATAATGGCTTTCAATTTAAAATCTTGGTTAAAGAATGGGAACTTAGGAAAAGAGCGTAAAGATTCTGAAAAGGCGCTTCCTGTTTAAAAAAAAGGTAAAAATTTGTTCAGAATTTAATTTATTGATTTATTTTTGCGGTGGTCCGATAATCCAGAAACTGCAATTTAATTAATATTGGAAATGAAGCTGATCCTTCAATGAAGGGCTTTTTTTTTTAATTATTATTACATTAATTTTTTTAGTATTATATACATTAATTTTTAATGCAAGAAAACAAACAATTACGTGGAATGGTATGTATTTCTTTCGAAACCTCCTATTTATACTATGTGGATCTATGGTTAACACCATACCGGCAGTAGGCTCTGTACCACTTCTACCACTGGAGAACAGTTCTCAAAATGGCGTCTTATTGCGAAAGTCGTTTTGAATAGAAGATTGATACGAAACAGTTCTCAACGGCTCAAAATTAAACGATGTGCATTATTCGCAAACAACAACTGAGAAACACTTACGCAGATGCTAATGTCGATAGAAGTGTGCAGGTGACGGGAGAAACGTGTCATGTTGAAAAAAGGAAGACCGTCATATTTATGTCCAGCCTTGACACGCAAAAATGTGTAAGGAGAGAATGACACCCTCAAAAGAGCATAGACGTATCACATGCACAGTTTCGGCAAAACTCTCCATCCGTGAAGGGATGGAGAGTTTTGCCGAAACTTTGATTCATAACGCTGTAATTCAGTAAAGACCTCAGTCAAATAAGAGGGTTGTACCGAAAGTAATGCAAAAATGAGCCTAACTTTTTCTTTGACTGACAGAGGTCGTTCAAATTGAACTTACTGGAAGAGTAACTCTTCCTCTATAGTAACCTTTCTTCTTCATTGCAGATTTGAAGGAGAGAAGGGTGGAGGTGTGCTTTGATCTGAAGGGTTCGGGCGTAAACCATGGTAACCAACATTTTTGTAAAAAAATGAGTTGCGTACGAATAACAACTGCGGTGGTAATCTGAGCATTTTAGAGTATTTATTATACATTTATGTCACCATATGGTGCCACAATACAACTTTCAATTTATGGTAAGTGCAAACGTTTATATTTTTTTACTGCTTCTAATCTACGTATCTCACAACGACAGAAGTGTTGGTTACCATGATTTACACCACCCGAGCCCTTCATCTGCTAGAAGCGTTTGAAACCAATGAAGACACGGGTTTTTTTTTCGATCTGATGACCGGTGATGAAACGTGGGCAATCCATGGAAATGGTGTCAAACCTCTTCACCAAGGCTTAAGAAGTTCAAGAGCCAGCGATCACCACAGAAAGTCGTGGTGACTGTTTTTTTGCGATGACAGGGGTGTTATTCTCCTTGATTTTCTGGAACGTGGCTGTACCGTGACCAGCAAGCTGTACATTGAGACACTCAATAAGCATAGATAAGCCACAAGGAGGAAGAGACCGAACAAGAATCTGAAAAGGATACACATTCACCATGACAATGCGAGACCACACGCATCTTTGGCAACAAATCAGACGATCAGCAAATTTGGCTGGTCGGTGGTCCACCATCCCCCGTACAGCCCAGATCTGGTGCCCTCCGACTTCCACCTGTTCGGTCCAATGAAGGACCGTCTTCGGAGACCGCGATTTGATGGCACAGACGAGGGGAAAGTGGCTGTGAAGAAATGGGTACAACATTCCACACCTGAGTTTTTTCAAAGAGGATTCGAGAGTTGGGTTCAACGCTGGCGCAAATGCATCGCTTGTGATGGAGACTATGTTGAGTAGTGCCTTTGTATTGAGAAAGAGTTACTCTACCAAAATGTGTAATTTGAACGACCTCTGCCTGTAAATAAAAAAAGCTATGCCCACTTTTGCATTACTTTCGGAACAACCCTCGTATCTACTGTTCACGTTTGTGCTAGAACATCTGATCTTTTAATTCCAATTTCAGCGCAAGTACACCATTTCTCAGTACGTCGCAAGATAATGAGAAGGGTGGAGAAGACTGTCCTTTAGGAACTGCGATTGTTGATGAAGCATAAAGCAGACTTTGACGAAATTTTAAACATGACGGCGAGATTTTTTGCTAGATGAAAAGTGGCTCTGAATAATCTTAAAGACAGGCGGTACATGTTTCCAGATGGTATAAAGCTATGGAAAACATTGGGACTCGCCATAGATTTGTGCCAAAAATAAAATGTCACGATTAGGAATCGAGTATCTGTACGTAGTGCGATCAAAAAGTTCCGAGACTAGGTACGTAGGGCGCCAACAGATGGATGTACGCTGATGCGCGAGCAGTGGTCGAGGGCAGTGACCTTAATGAGTCATTGTGCCGAGTGACGTCGTTCTGTGAGCATCGGGAGCTGTGCTACACTATATTTGGTCACCACGTGTAGAACATAGCTGCGATTTCGGTATGAACTGCAAACTAGAGCAGCGAACGAACATCAAATTCTGCGTCGAACTTGGCAAATCGGGAACGGAGACGCATGAAATGTTGCTGAAGGCCTATGGCATGGAATCGTGCGAGGAGTTATGAGTGGCATCCGTGCTTTAAGAGCGGCAGAACGGCACTGGAGGAAGACGAGGGGTCAGGGCGACCGTCCACGAGCAAAACCCCGAACATGTGAACAAAATTAGAGAACTGGTGCATGAGGATCGTCGAACCATTCAAGACATTGCTACCATCGTCAATGTGTCATAGGGAACAGTGCAAGAAATTCTGACGTCGGTTTTGAACATGCACCGCATTGCTGCAAAGTCTGTGCCAAAGATTCTGAACCCCAAACAGAAGGCGCTCTGTGTCGAACTCTGTCAAGATCTTCGTCAGCAGGTGGTGAATGAACCAACGTGTTCCTGTCGCGGGTCATCACTAGGGGAGGAGACTTGGGTTTAGGGTTACGACCCGGAGACCAAACAATAGTCGTTGCAGTGCAAGAGGCCGGCATCTCCACGACCGAAGAAGGCCCGACAGGTCCGGAGCGCAACCAAAAGCATGCTCATCGTGTTCTTCGACATTCGTGGGGTTGTGCACCGTGAATTCGTCCCTCAGGGCCAGACCGTCACCGCTCTTTTTTACTACGATGTTCTGCTGCGTCTTAGGGAGGACATTCGCCGCAAACGACCTGAAATGTGGCGCAGGAGCGATTTCTGGCTCCATCACGACAATGCAGCAGCTCACAGAGCGTTAGCAACATGCCAGTTTTGCAGCTGCAACAGCATGACTATCCTTCCTCACCCACCTTGGCCCTCTGCGACTTCTTACTGTTCCCGAAGATGAAACCGTGGACGAGATCCAGCTCGAATCGCAAATGGTGCTTGACACGATTCGCGAACAGGTCTTCCAGGGAGTGTTCCAACAGTGGCAGAAACGCTGGCAGCTGTGTATCGGTGCCCAAGGAGACTACTTTGAGGGAGATCATAGCCAAACTTAAGTAACGTAAGTACTTTGTTGTACATCGGCTACTCTCGAAACTTTTTCATCGGATTCCGTATATCAGATTTCACTTTTATTCGATAATTTTAGTCCCAGGAAGAAATGAAGGAAAACAAACATAATGTTTTAAATGGTCGACGTATAACTGAAGACACGGTAGTTCAAAGTAAACACTGAAACCACCATACTACACTGTTGGCCACCCAAAATGCAAAACCATGAAGGACACGATATAGCAAAGCCACATAACAACAGATACAAAGATGAAACGATTGAGCTGACAGGCCCGTGCGACTTGCGGAACACGCAGACATAAATAGTTCGTGTGGCCCCCATGGCTGGCAATAACGGCCGCTTCACGCCGGGGCATCGAACGAAAGAGGGTTTGGATGTGAGCTTGGGATGTCGGTCCAAGCTGCTTCCACACGTTGCCACAGTTCATCAGGCGTACCCGCGGGTGGTGCTTGCCGAGACACTCGGTTGCCTATCAGCGACCAGTCGTGTTCGCTGGGCGACATATCGGGACAACAGGCAGGCCACGGCAGCAGTGACACCTGGTGGGCCGTGAAGAATTGTTGCACGATGCGTGCCACGTGCGGGCGCGCATTGTCCTGTTGAAACGTGGCCGCTGGCAGGTCCTATAGGTAAGGGAGGACTACAGGCTCCAAAACGTCGGAGATGTAGCGGTGGCTGTTGAGTGTACCGGCGATGCGTACCAGAGGGGTGCGGGTGTCATATCCAATTGCGCCCCAAACCATAACGCCAGGCGACGGACCGGTATGGCGATGCATAATGCAGGCGTGATACAGTCTCTCGCCGCGGTGCCGCCACACGCGGATCCGACCATCGTGGTATTGTAGACAGAAGCGGGATTCATCGGAGAAGACAATGTCGTGCCATTCCGTAGTCCAGGTGCGGCGTTCAACGGCCCACTGCCGCCGCACTCGCCGGTGGTGTAACGTCAATGATAATCGGAGCAATGGGCGCCGTGCGACAAGTCCCCGCTCCTGCAGACGACGTCGAACGGTACGTGCTGACACAGGTTGTTACGCAACGCACCCTAATTCCTGCGCTAACGTTCGTGATGTGGCGGTGCGAACCGTCAATGCCCGCCGCACAACATGCCGGTCCTCTCGTTTGGTGGTGTGTCGCGGCTGCAGCAATCGCTCACGTCGGTCCGTCCGTCCTTCCTGCACCCACCAAATTCATACTCGCCTCACTATGGCTGAATACCGTCCCACACGGGCGCCGATGTCTCGGGACGATAAACCGCTGTCGCGATAAGCCACTATTCGTCCTCTATCGAACTCCGAAACGTGCTGGAATGACTGCCGTATTCTGCGACGAGGCATAAGGAAGCTTCCCACGCACAGGTCCGGCAGCACAACACACCACCATTACTTTCACCCCGCCTTCTGAGCACTCTTCTTATAGTGCTTCTCGGTGGCGTGCCGGGCGCACATGATTTGCATATGCCCTGCAATGCTAATCGTTTGCATGTCCTCTCGCGGGCGACGCATGCTGCGAATTTCAGACCAATCGGATGCTTCCTTCTTGGTGTTGCATTTTGGGTAGCCAGCAATGTAGATGCACCAGTGTTTAAGACGTGGCTGAAGAGTTTTAGTACGGCATTCATAAAAAAATCAAGATCTGAAGGAAAACTTTTATATTACCCTTTAAAATCTTAAAAGTGCATTCCTCCAAACTCAGTGCACTTCTTTGTACAGTCATACAGCTTTTGTATAGCTTTGCGGAACTGAGCTTATAGAACCCTGTGTAACAATGCCGTCACTTGTGCCCATCGGGTGGGATTTCACTTTGGGGGACAGACAAATAATCAGTAGGTGGATAATAATCGTATGATAAATCGCTGTAACGCCCTTATGTGCCCGAAACTGTCTGATGATAGCCGCCTTGTGTGAAAGCTCGTTGTCATGAAGAAAGAATCAGTCACCTGCCTCGGCGTTGGGCTTTATGCACTGAAATCTTTTCAACAGTCATCACTCCTTTATTAAATTCGGAGTTAAATGTCTGTCCTTCCGGTAGAAATCCTTTGTGATCAATTCTTTGGCAATCAAGAAGAAAAAATAGAAACGCCAAAAAAGTTTTGGCTCGAGATTTTTGTATGCGAATTTTCTCCAACCTCTGCAGCTGATTAGCTTTTGGTTTCGGGACTGTATGCAAATAACCGGAATTCATTTCCAATTATGATTTTGTGTGTAAAAAACTGAATCAGTGTTTGTCATCTTAGTAAAAACTCGACACCCAGCAATTAGCTCTTCCTCCTGTCCGGCCGTCAATGCTTGCGCTAAAAGTGCAAACTTATTTTCATTTATTTTTTCAAATCTTCGACAGCAATCTAACGCAGTTGCTGATATGAAGCTTGATTGCTATCGCTCGGTGGAAAGGCGATGATTTTCCATTGACAGCTGCCATGCATTGTCGATATTGGAGTCCGTACGAGAGTGGGACAGACTGCTCCGCACGTTGTTTTGAACATCTTCCAGCACTTCACAGAATCATCCACAACAGAGAAAATGTTGGATCGTGATACTTCATCTCCATCAGCAGCACGCGCCATTGCAATTGTTTCAATCGCACTTTTTTCAGCTTTAAAATAAAATTTGATTGGTTTTTCTCAGTTCTTGAATCCTGACGCGGTGATTTTACGACACCAACTTAAACACGACTTTTCAGTAGAGCCGCTTCGTGGCATTATTAAAACTTGGTTCCAAGCCGATTCAGATTGCATCGTGAATAGTTCCAGCTGTGCCCGATGGGTGGCATTGGTAGTGTCATCTAAACAAAAACAGTCCTAAAACCTTTCAGACACACGTTACAAGTCATTTCTAAAATATACTTACAAATTACTGACGAATGGAATGATCACGGAAACAATATATGTGTTTGCTTTAAAACTTTTATTGCAGCTCCATATCTTACAAAAAGCACATTTTTTACATGGAAATCAAAAGAACCCTTCTAAATCTTTATACAATGGTCGATGAATAAAGTACACTGAAAAACAAAAAGCACTATGCAACTCCCTCTTCCACGAATATAAAATATGTTGTTCCAAGAAAATAAACATCGATAGGTTGTTTAGAAATTAGGATTCAGTTTTTTGAATGAGAATTGGGAAATAGTCTTGTGAATGCTACAGTAAATGCGTATTGTTTTTTTAGCACGTCTTTTGTAAAAAAAGATCGGTTACCGGTTTGTCCATCCATCCGTCCGTCCGTACCACGATATCTCTGCAACTATTAATCCGATTTGTAAAATTCTTTTTGCATTCGGAAGCTTGAAATATGCGAATGATGATCCTTCATTTCGGTTTTTTTAAGAAGTACAATTTCGCTGCTAGAGGGCGTAAATGCAGATGTCGAATTCAAAAATACGTTTTATTCCACATATTCGCTTCTAAATATCCGATTGAAAAAAATATTTTATCTTTCGATTCCATTTATGTCGAAGAGTGTTTTAGATATAGTTACTTTTTCAAATTACGCATATATTTTCCGCTAGGGGGCGTAAAAGTAAATTACAATATTCCCGATAACTCTTCTTCTAAAACTCCTATTTGAAAACTTTTTTTTTCCGCGGATACACCTCCTGGTGGAAAATGTTTTGCATATAATTTAAAATTTTTGGTAAAGAATACTTTAGCCATCAGGGGGCGTAAATGTTAATTTTTGCTTCTGATGTATTTGCCATAAAATCTGAGCTTCTAAAATATTGATTGAAAAAATACTTTCCTGGACTGATGCCACTTACATCGATAAACCTTTCCGGAATATTTTCTTCTTAAAATATTCCGCAGTTTCTCCGCAGGGGACACAGATGTATATCTTATGTTTGTCAATATCTCTACTTCTAGGAGTCCGATTTGAAAAATTATTTCTTTGTTGGATAGTGTTTTCAGTGTGACACGTTTTCACATATTTAGAAAATTTCAAGTAATTCATAGACTTTCCGCTAGGGGGCGCAGAGGTAAATTGCGTTTCCCCTATATCTCTGCTTCTAAATCTCCGATTTGAAAAATTCTTTCTGCACCGGATACAGCTCCTGATAGGGAAATTGTTTGCACATAATTTCTAAATTTTGTAAAAAAAATGGTTTGGCCGCCAGGGGGCGTAAACCTTAATTTCCGCTTCTGCTGTATTGCAGCAAAATATGAGCTTCTAAAATCTCTATTGAAAAAAAAGTCGTTTGTTGGCCCGTACTACTCATGTCGACAAACCTTTTAGGAACATTTTCTTTTTGAAATAATGCATGATTTCTACGCCAGAGGGCGTATATGTATATCTTATTTTTGTCAATACCTTTACTTCTAGGAGCCCAATTTGAAAAATTCCTTCTTTGTTGGATTGTGTCTCCGATGCAAAATTTGTTTTATATAAATTCAAAAATTTCAAGTAAATCATAGACTTTCCGCTAGGGGTCACAAAGGCAAATTGCGTTTTCTGCGTTATTTCTGTTTCTAAAACTCCGATTTGAAAATTTCTTCCTGTATCGCATACAAGACCTGATGGAAAATATTTTTCACATAATTTCTAATGTTTGGTAAAGAATAGTTTGGCCACCAGGGGTCATAAGTGTTAATTTCTGCTTCTGATGTATCTGTAGTAATTTGGGCTCCTGAAAACTCGACTTATTTTTCTTTTCTTTAACCGATACCGCTCATATGGAAAAACCTTATGACAGTATTTTCTTCTTAAAATAATGCATGGTTTTCCCACCAGGGGACGTAAAGTCACATCGTATTTTTGTCGATATCTCTGTTTCTAAGAGTCCGATTTAAAAAAATATTTCTGTGTTGGAGAGCGTTTCCGGGGCGAAATGATTCTCATATAAATTCATACTTTCCTTAACGCACAGGTCTGCAACCAGAGGGCGTAAGCTAACGATTCAGTTTACAGTAATATCTGAGGGATTAAAAACCCGATTGAAATATTTCTTTCTTCCGTCAGATAATATTGTTTTCCATACCGGTTCCATGGACTTTGAATAGCTTTGATAAACTTAATTTGCGTCAGAACGGATTCAAAAGACGTGCTTATTACACCCGAAAATTCGGTGTCATCTCTCTTGTCTTTCTTCAGATTAAATGTTCAAACATTTTGTTTACTATGCGATTTTCTTTCCCGCTACAAAATTAAAAACTTGTCTAAACTACAAACTTTTTGGTATTCATAGAATACAGTTTCTACACCATGGTGTTTTAAGAAGGGATTTAAGCAGTATACAAAAAAAATGGAGAGTAAGAAATGAGCATCGTTCTAAAGGAAACCAAACTGATTCTGTGTTCAAAAGCAACTACTTTAAAGTCGTCGACATTGTTTCTTTGTCCAGCGAAACCAACAAAAGTCATGAAGTCAGAGGTTCAGATAGTACAGAGTACTTTGAAATACACAGGCAAGTCAAAGTTTCGCAATCTATGATTCAAACAATTTGTTTTGAATACAGTGTGAATAAATGTAAGGATACTGTAGAGTTATAAAAAAGCTGAAAATTTTATTTCGTTTTAAAAATTCACGAAAAGCAGATAAATGACTTTACATTGCAAACTTAGTTTTTAGGCCATATATTCAATTTAACTTTACCAATAGTTCACCAGCAACTTGAAGAATATAATTACTAGTACCTACAGAGTGTAAGTCATAAACAGACACCTAGAAGTAAGCTCTTTAAAGACCACACCTACAGAAAATATGATAGAGGGAGAAAAAGAATTCCCTTATGGAAGAAAGCCAAGTTATGATACCACAAGATACAAAATAGTCCCATGAGAGCAAGAAAAACTTTACATGAATCATTTTATTCGACTGTCGGATATACTATTTTATCAGAGCAAATTCATTTGGCCAGTGTTGTTCAGATATTTTGATCATGTCTCGTCATTAATAGAATATGAACATACTACTTAAAAACAGAAAGATAACACTTCCTGTGTGCTTCAAAGCCAAGCAAAATGAGTACCTTGTAGATAAACACTCAAAATAAAAGAGAGATCACGAAAGGTAAACGCTACTATACATATGAGTTCTAATAATACTTAAATGATAATCCTCCACCTAAAAAGAGATATTTCTTTACAAAGCATACTTAGTCTGAGGGCATATATTCAATTTAACATTACCAATAGTTCACCATCAACTTGAAGAATATAATTACAAGTACCTACAGAGTATAAGTCATAAACAGACACCTAGAAGGAAGCTCTTTAAAGACCACACCTACAGAAAATTGAGTACCTTGTAGATAACCGCATGAACACTCACAATAAAAGAGTGATCACGAAAGGTAAACGCTACTATACATATGAGTTCTAATAATACTTAAATGATAATCCTCCACCTAAAAAGAGATCCTTCTTTACAAAGCATTCCAGTGATGTGAAGTATCTGAATAAATGTTTATGCAAAAGGACATTGACTAAAAGGAAAGAGAAGATTAGAGACTAGAAACACATAGTGTAGTGCTGTGAAACTACCCAGGGAAGAAAACAAGAGTTTTCGAAAAATGTTTGTTTTCAGGGCACGGACAACATCCACCTGAATCAAAACGGTGCTAGATATTTCACTAAAAACTATGAAACTTATTAGAAACTTCCGTCAGATACTATTGTTTTCCATACCGGTTCCATTGACTTTGAATAGCTTTGATAAATTTAATTTGCGTCAGAACGGATTCAAAAGACGTGCTTATTACAGCCGAAAATTTGGTGTCATCTTTCTTGTCTTTCTTTAGATTAAATGTTCAAACTTTTTGTTTACTATGCGATTTTCTTTCCTGCTACAAAATTAAAAACTTGTCAAACCTACAAACTTTTTGGTATTCATAGTATGCAGTTTTTACACCATGGTGTTTTAAGAAGTGATTTAAGACCACACCTACAAAAAATATGATAGAGGGAGAAAAAGAATTCCCTACTGGAAGCAAGCCAAGTTATGACACCACAAGATGCAAAATAGTCCCATGAGAGCAAGAAAAACTTTACATAAATCATTTTATTCGACTGTCGGATATACTATTTTATCAGAGCAAATTTATTTGGCCAGTGTTTTTCAGATATTTTGATCATGTCTCGTCATTAATAGAATATGAACATACTCCTTAAGAACAGAAAGATAACACTTCCTGTGTGCTTCAAAACCAAGCAAAATGAGTACCTTGTAGATAAACACTCAAAATAAAAGAAAGATCACGACAGGTAAACGCTACTATACATATGAGTTCTAATGATACCTAAATGATAATCCTCCACCTAAAAATAGATCCTTTTTTACAAAGCATACTTAGTTTTAGGGCATATATTCAATTTAACTTTACCAATAGCTCACCATCAACTTGAAGAATATAATTACAAGTACCTACATAGTGTAAGTCATAAACAGACACCTAGAAGGAAGCTCTTTAAAGACCACACCTACAGAAAATTGAGTACCTTGTAGATAAACGCATGAACACTCACAATAAAAGAGAGATCACGAAAGGTAAACGCTACTATACATATGAGTTCTAATAATACTTCAATGATAATCCTCCACCTAAAAAGAGATCCTTCTTTACAAAGCATTCCAGTGATGCGAAGTACCTGAATAAATGTTTATGCAAAAGGACATTGACGAAAAGAAAAAGAAGATTAGAGACTAGAAACACATAGTGTAGTGCTGTGAAACTACCCAGGGAAGAAAACAAGAGTTTTCGAAAAATGTTTGTTTTCAGGGCACGGACAACATCCACCTGAATCAATACGGTGCTAGATATTTCACTAAAAACTATGAAACTTATTAGAAACTTCCGTCGGATACTATGGTATAAACTACGAAACTTATTGGAAACTTCCGTCAGATACTATTGTTTTCCTACCGGTTCCATTGACTTTGAATAGCTTTGATAAATTTAATTTGCGTCAGAACGGATTCAAAAGACGTGCTTATTACAGCCGAAAATTTGGTGTCATCTTTCTTGTCTTTCTTCAGATTAAATGTTCAAACATTTTGTTTACTATGCGATTTTCTTTCCTGCTACAAAATTAAAAACTTTTCAAACCTACAAACTTTTTGGTATTCATAGTATGCAGTTTCTACACCATGGTGTTTTAAGAAGGGATTTAAGCAGTATACAAAAAAAATGGAGACTGAGAAATGAGCATCGTTCTAAAGGAAACCGAACTGATTCTGTGTTCAAAAGCAACTACTTTAAAGTCGTCGACATTGTTTCTTTGTCCGGCGAAACCAACAAAAGTCATGAAGTCAGAGGTTCAGATAGTACAGAGTACTTTGAAATACACAGGCAAGTCGAAGTTTCGCAATCTATGATTTGAACAATTTGTCTTGAATACAGTGTGAATAAATGCAAGGATACTGTGGAGTTATGAGAAAGCTGAAAATTTTATTTCGATTAAAAATTCACGAAAAACAGATAAATGACTTGATATTGCAAACTTAGTTTTTAGGGTATATATTGAATTTAACTTTACTAATAGTTCACCAGCAACTTGAAGAATATAATTACAAGTAGCTACAGAGTATAAGTCATAAACAGACTCTTGGAAGGAAGCTCTTTAAAGACCACACCTACAGAAAATATGATAGAGGGAGAAAAAGAATTCCCTAATGGAAGCAAGCCAAGTTATGACACCACAAGATGCAAAAAAGTCCCATGAGAGCAAGAAAAACTTTACATGAATCATTTTATTCGACTGTCGGATATTCTATTTTATCAGAGCAAATTCATTTGGCCAGTGTTGTTCAGATATTTTGATCATGTCTCGTCATTAATAGAATATGTACATACTACTTAAAAACAGAAAGATAACACTTCCTGTGTGCTTCAAAACCAAGCAAAATGAGTACCTTGTAGATAAACACTCAAAATAAAAGAGAGATCACGAAAGGTAAAGGCTACTGTACATATGAGTTCTAATAATACTTAAATGACAATCCTCCACCTAAAAAGAGATATTTCTTTACAAAGCATACTTAGTTTTAGGGCATATATTCAATTTAACTTTACCAATAGTTCACCATCAACTTGAAGAATATAATTACAAGTACCTACAGAGTATAAGTCATAAACAGACACCTAGAAGGAAGCTCTAGACCACACCTACAGAAAATAGAGTACCTTGTAGATAAACGCATGAACACTCACAATAAAATAGTGATCACGAAAGGTAAACGCTACTATCTATATGAGTTCTAATAATACCTAAATTATAATCCTCCACCTGAAAAGAGATCCTTATTTACAAAGCACTCAAGTGATGTGAAGTACCTGAATAAATGTTTATGCAAAAGGACATTGACGAAAAGGAAAAAGAAGATTAGAGACTAGAAACACATAGTGTAGTGCTGTGAAACTACCCAGGGAAGAAAACAAGAGTTTTCGAAAAATGTTTGTTTTCAGGGCACGGACAACATCCACCTGAATCAAAACGGTGCTAGATATTTCACTAAAAACTATGAAACTTATTAGAAACTTCCGTCAGATACTATTGTATAAACTACGAAACTTATTGGAAACTTCCGTCAGATACTATTGTTTTCCATACCGGTTCCATTGACTTTGAATAGCTTTGATAAATTTAATTTGCGTCAGAACGGATTCAAAAGACGTGCTTATTACAGCCGAAAATTTGGTGTCATCTTTCTTGTCTTTCTTCAGATTAAATGTTCAAACTTTTTGTTTACTATGCGATTTTCTTTCCTGCTACAAAATTAAAAACTTGTCAAACTTACAAACTTTTTGGTATTCATAGTATGCAGTTTCTACACCATGGTGTTTTAAGAAGGGATTTAAGCAGTATACAAAAAAAATGGAGACTGAGAAATGAGCATCGTTCTAAAGGAAACCGAACTGATTCTGTGTTCAAAAGCAACTACTTTAAAGTCGTCGACATTGTTTCTTTGTCCGGCGAAACCAACAAAAGTCGTGAAGCCAGAGGTTCAGATAGTACAGAGTACTTTGAAATACACAGGCAAGTCGAAGTTTCGCAATCTATGATTTGAACAATTTGTCTTGAATACAGTGTGAATAAATGCAAGGATACTGTGGAGTTATGAAAAAGCTGAAAATTTTATTTCGATTTAAAAATTCACGAAAAACACATAAATGACTTGATATTGCAAACTTAGTTTTTAGGGCATATATTGAATTTAACTTTACTAATAGTTCACCAGCAACTAGAAGAATATTATTACAAGTACCTACAGAGTATAAGTCATAAACAGACTCTTGGAAGGAAGCTCTTTAAAGACCACACCTACAGAAAATATGATAGAAGGAGAAAAAGAATTCCCTAATGGAAGCAAGCCAAGTTATGACACCACAAGATGCAAAATAGTTCCATGAGAGCAAGAAAAACTTTACATGAATCATTTTATTCGACTGTCGGATATACTATTTTATCAGAGCAAATTCATTTGGCCAGTGTTGTTCAGATATTTTGATCATGTCTCGTCATTAATAGAATATGTACATACTACTTAAAAACAGAAAGATAACACTTCCTGTGTGCTTCAAAACCAAGCAAAATGAGTACCTTGTAGATAAACACTCAAAATAAAAGAGAGATCACGAAAGGTAAAGGCTACTGTACATATGAGTTCTAATAATACTTAAATGACAATCCTCCACCTAAAAAGAGATATTTCTTTACAAAGCATACTTAGTTTTAGGGCATATATTCAATTTAACTTTACCAATAGTTCACCATCAACTTGAAGAATATAATTACAAGTACCTACAGAGTATAAGTCATAAACAGACACCTAGAAGGAAGCTCTAGACCACACCTACAGAAAATAGAGTACCTTGTAGATAAAGGCATGAACACTCACAATAAAAGAGTGATCACGAAAGGTAAACGCTACTATCTATATGAGTTCTAATAATACCTAAATTATAATCCTCCACCTGAAAAGAGATCCTTATTTACAAAGCATTCAAGTGATGTGAAGTACCTGAATAAATGTTTATGCAAAAGGACATTGACGAAAAGGAAAAAGAAGATTAGAGACTAGAAACACATAGTGTAGTGCTGTGAAACTACCCAGGGAAGAAAACAAGAGTTTTCGAAAAATGTTTGTTTTCAGGGCACGGACAACATCCACCTGAATTAAAACGGTGCTAGATATTTCACTAAAAACTATGAAACTTATTATAAACTTCCGTCAGATACTATTGTATAAACTACGAAACTTATTGGAAACTTCCGTCAGATACTATTGTTTTCCATACCGGTTCCATTGACTTTGAATAGCTTTGATAAATTTAATTTGCGTCAGAACGGATTCAAAAGACGTGCTTATTACACCCGAAAATTTGGTGTCATCTTTCTTGTCTTTCTTCAGATTAAATGTTCAAACTTTTTGTTTACTATGCGATTTTCTTTCCTGCTACAAAATTAAAAACTTGTCAAACTTACAAACTTTTTGGTATTCATAGTATGCAGTTTCTACACCATGGTGTTTTAAGAAGGGATTTAAGCAGTATACAAAAAAAATGGAGACTGAGAAATGAGCATCGTTCTAAAGGAAACCGAACTGATTCTGTGTTCAAAAGCAACTACTTTAAAGTCGTCGACATTGTTTCTTTGTCCGGCGAAACCAACAAAAGTCGTGAAGCCAGAGGTTCAGATAGTACAGAGTACTTTGAAATACACAGGCAAGTCGAAGTTTCGCAATCTATGATTTGAACAATTTGTCTTGAATACAGTGTGAATAAATGCAAGGATACTGTGGAGTTATGAAAAAGCTGAAAATTTTATTTCGATTTAAAAATTCACGAAAAACACATAAATGACTTAATATTGCAAACTTAGTTTTTAGGGCATATATTGAATTTAACTTTACTAATAGTTCACCAGCAACTTGAAGAATATAATTACAAGTACCTACAGAGTATAAGTCATAAACAGACTCTTGGAAGGAAGCTCTTTAAAGACCACACCTACAGAAAATATGATAGAAGGAGAAAAAGAATTCCCTAATGGAAGCAAGGCAAGTTATGACACCACAAGATGCAAAATAGTTCCATGAGAGCAAGAAAAACTTTACATGAATCATTTTATTCGACTGTCGGATATACTATTTTATCAGAGCAAATTCATTTGGCCAGTGTTGTTCAGATATTTTGATCATGTCTCGTCATTAATAGAATATGTACATACTACTTAAAAACAGAAAGATAACACTTCCTGTGTGCTTCAAAACCAAGCAAAATGAGTACCTTGTAGATAAACACTCAAAATAAAAGAGAGATCACGAAAGGTAAAGGCTACTGTACATATGAGTTCTAATAATACTTAAATGACAATCCTCCACCTAAAAAGAGATATTTCTTTACAAAGCATACTTAGTTTTAGGGCATATATTCAATTTAACTTTACCAATAGTTCACCATCAACTTGAAGAATATAATTACAAGTACCTACAGAGTATAAGTCATAAACAGACACCTAGAAGGAAGCTCTAGACCACACCTACAGAAAATAGAGTACCTTGTAGATAAAGGCATGAACACTCACAATAAAAGAGTGATCACGAAAGGTAAACGCTACTATCTATATGAGTTCTAATAATACCTAAATTATAATCCTCCACCTGAAAAGAGATCCTTATTTACAAAGCATTCAAGTGATGTGAAGTACCTGAATAAATGTTTATGCAAAAGGACATTGACGAAAAGGAAAAAGAAGATTAGAGACTAGAAACACATAGTGTAGTGCTGTGAAACTACCCAGGGAAGAAAACAAGAGTTTTCGAAAAATGTTTGTTTTCAGGGCACGGACAACATCCACCTGAATCAAAACGGTGCTAGATATTTCACTAAAAACTATGAAACTTATTAGAAACTTCCGTCAGATACTATTGTATAAACTACGAAACTTATTGGAAACTTCCGTCAGATACTATTGTTTTCCATACCGGTTCCATTGACTTTGAATAGCTTTGATAAATTTAATTTGCGTCAGAACGGATTCAAAAGACGTGCTTATTACACCCGAAAATTTGGTGTCATCTTTCTTGTCTTTCTTCAGATTAAATGTTCAGACTTTTTATTTACTATGCGATTTTCTTTCCTGCTACAAAATTAAAAACTTGTCAAACCTACAAACTTTTTGGATTCTGTGTTCAAAAGCAACTACTTTAAAGTCGTCGACATTGTTTCTTTGTCCGGCGAAACCAACAAAAGTCGTGAAGCCAGAGGTTCAGATAGTACAGAGTACTTTGAAATACACAGGCAAGTCGAAGTTTCGCAATCTATGATTTGAACAATTTGTCTTGAATACAGTGTGAATAAATTCAAGGATACTGTGGAGTTATGAAAAAGCGGAAAATTTTATTTCGATTTAAAAATTCACGAAAAACACATAAATGACTTGATATTGCAAACTTAGTTTTTAGGGCATATATTGAATTTAACTTTACTAATAGTTCACCAGCAACTTGAAGAATATAATTACAAGTACCTACAGAGTATAAGTCATAAACAGACTCTTGGAAGGAAGCTCTTTAAAGACCACACCTACAGAAAATATGATAGAAGGAGAAAAAGAATTCCCTAATGGAAGCAAGCCAAGTTATGACACCACAAGATGCAAAATAGTTCCATGAGAGCAAGAAAAACTTTACATGAATCATTTTATTCGACTGTCGGATATACTATTTTATCAGAGCAAATTCATTTGGCCAGTGTTGTTCAGATATTTTGATCATGTCTCGTCATTAATAGAATATGTACATACTACTTAAAAACAGAAAGATAACACTTCCTGTGTGCTTCAAAACCAAGCAAAATGAGTACCTTGTAGATAAACACTCAAAATAAAAGAGAGATCACGAAAGGTAAAGGCTACTGTACATATGAGTTCTAATAATACTTAAATGACAATCCTCCACCTAAAAAGAGATATTTCTTTACATAGCATACTTAGTTTTAGGGCATATATTCAATTTAACTTTACCAATAGTTCACCATCAACTTGAAGAATATAATTACAAGTACCTACAGAGTATAAGTCATAAACAGACACCTAGAAGGAAGCTCTAGACCACACCTACAGAAAATAGAGTACCTTGTAGATAAACGCATGAACACTCACAATAAAAGAGTGATCACGAAAGGTAAACGCTACTATCTATATGAGTTCTAATAATACTTAAATTATAATCCTCCACCTGAAAAGAGATCCTTATTTACAAAGCATTCAAGTGATGTGAAGTACCTGAATAAATGTTTATGCAAAAGTACATTGACGAAAAGGAAAAAGAAGATTAGAAACCAGAAACACATAATGTTCTGCTGTGAAATTACCCAGGGAAGAAAACAAGAGCTTTCGAAAAATGTTTGTTTTCAGAGCACGGACAACATCCACCTGAATCAAAACGGTGCTAGATATTTCACTAAAAATTGTGAAACTTATTAGAAAATCCTGTCACAAACATGATACAAGAAACAAATTCCGACAGAAGTATTGGGAGACTATGATAATATTCGGGAACGTAGGGCGTATGTATATATAAAAGAGCAGCTAATTTCTAAATTTAGCCAAATCTTTAAACTTTAAGATGCACACAGCCCAGTTGAGTTCCCCAAGAGTAAACACCTGAGTTCAAGTACTTGTGCAATTTATGTGAAGAAGAAATTGACAGAGAGGTAGTATCGTAAAGTATTCAAACATAGAATTTTCATCTTTAAAAGAGGGAAGGAAAATAAAGTTTTTTATTAAACTCCAGTTTTAAGGTGCAATCACATATTCCAAAAAATGGGATACTGCGTGAAAGCAAACAAATTCAGGTTCTTGATATGGGTGAGCAACAGAATGTAAGGGAAAGGTCAGCAATTGAAGTATTCGAAGACAATGATGAAAGATATGAACACCGAGTACATTGTGTTGAAATAGTTTGGAAAAATATTTCCTAAAAATAAAAATATGACCAAAAACATAGCAGGTTCAAGCACATACTCGAAGTACTTAAAAGTAAAATCATTAATTATTTAAAAATAAAGTAATATCATCATTCCAAGGATGTATCAGCCCGATTGCGACAAAGAGTACACCGCTGGAAAGCTAAAATATTAGAATTACGTTACCGTGAGATTTTTGGAAAGGAGAAAAAAGACTAGACTTCGAAATAGAAGTGAATGGTGTGTAACTATCTATTCATTCAAAACATATTAACATTTAACAAACCGTGTATTTGAAATGGGTGTGTTACAATAATACGCTATGATAATAAGCATCAGAAAACCCTTAGAGAAAGAATATTGCTGTTCTTATTAGCAGTAATGTTATTCCAATTTATTCCGATGTTTGGTCTTCTTAAAACCACATTTACCTTCACCATTATTATTTTTTTTTGTCTTTTTAAATGATCCCTATGTATTTTATCACAATTTGTTTTTTTTTTTTTGTTTTTTTTATTCTAATGCCACTTTTTTTTTCATTGTGCGTTCTCACAATTGTCCTGGTTTGTTTATTACTAATTTTTGTCAGTCCATGGTTTTGAAGGTTAGGTTTCTGCCGGCGCTACCATATTTTGGCCTGACTAACCTGGCCGGTCATACTGGATTTAGGTGTGTACGTGCGAGCAGGAAACTTTGGAGCACTTGCAGAATATGACGACGGTGAAGCACTTTTCGAAGCTGGATGGGAAGCTGGAGCGGCTGATTCCAAAGTGACATCTGCTGGGTTGTCACTTTTTGTACCCGGCTCGTTGGTTTTAATGTTTGCCCGGAACCCTTGTTGATCGGCAATGTACTGTACCAACCTCGAAGACCCATCTTCGTTGGTAACCGTGTAAGTGCCAGTGACTTTTCCAGAACTGTCTGCAGCTTCTTTCCGAGAGCTGGCGCCTCCATCAGCCTCAGCAGAATAACCGAACTGGTATGGACTAGGTGCACCATTAGAGGCAGGTGATATTTGGTTCTGAAAAGAATAAAAGCAATTTAACTTTTTGTCAATCAGTTTGGACAAAAACAAGCACATGTGCTAAAATTTCAGAAATAAAGCAAACACGAAATCAAGGGAAATGAAATTCTTATGCAGAGCTAATAAAGTTCATAAGATATGTTCGTGTAATCGATACAAAAAAATTATGTTTTGGATTTTAACGACTCCACCAGTCTGTGGAAGTTCCCAGTTCCTAATTCAGGGCCACTGATTTCAAGAAAGGGACAGAACCACAGGCGTGTCACCCATACATCAGCGGGTACTCGAACTGGAACCCAACTTGAATGATTAGCCGGTCGCGCCTCAGACCACTCAGCTAACTGGGTGCTATATAAAGAAAAAAAGAAATTGGACGAATTTCAGAAATGTTTTTCGCAGATTCAATGATGTACAAAGGCTTTTTTGCGTGATATATTAATTACATTAATTCTGCGTAATCTGTTCAGAATTATCTACAGTTATCGGGATGCTTTGAAGGGCATACTACAAATCAAATTTCTAGAGATTCTAAATATGTTATTGTACTGCCAATATGAAAATTAAGTGCTAAGACTAAGTATACGTAGTAGTATGTACTGGAAATTGTTACACTTAGAAATTTTTTCCAATCAGAAAGGGCCAAAAGCAACAGCTTTTACGGCGGAAAACCAAATTTTTGAAGTAACCTACACCAAGGGTGTAATGCGAATAATAAGAAAAAGAAACTGCTTATTCAAAATCGACAGTAAGCATATTACATCATTCAAAAGAATGAGATGAATCTCAAATAAGGCAGAAATCTACAAGGTGTGAAAAAATTCTTTTTTGCAGAAATATACATTTTCTTTGAACTCTTGTACATCTAGTGTTGTCCTTTTTTTTCCATAATGTATTAAATTACAGTTAATCTTTTCCATTAATATAATGGAAATTATATGAGCATGGACGAAACTACTAAGGAAAGAGTACATTATTTAAGGATAGAACATTTCATTTCTTAGCATCCTGTTCTAATTTCAGTTTCAATAAGGTACTATCGTACGTTTTACCACACAAGCGCGTTATGCGTTCTTATACGGTTCATAATACAAAAGACAAAAATGGTTGTGCAAAGTTATTTTGAAGTCCCTGATAATAACTCTTTCGCAATTTTTTTTAATTTTCTGGGTGTAGTGGAAGCAGCAAATATTATTCCTTTCCCTTTAACCGACTGGAAGAAATCAACTCGGGGTTAGTAAAATGGGACGAAATCAGTTGGAAAAAGTAAATTATCCATCTAAAGTGTAGGCAGAACGCGGCTTGAACAAGTAAACCTGCACATCAGAAACCGTTGCTTTCCTCTTATCTTTGTTATTCAAAGTGATCATTGGGGGGGGGTTGACACTGTTTCTTTCTGATCTATTACCTGCTAAATGGGATATAACGATGTCTAAACCTAAGACAGGAGAGGGAAGACTTTTGAGTAGCTTGTTTTGACCAAGTGGTATGATATTTGTGTCAGGGAGACTAGCCCTCCTTTCATGCATTGTGCCATGAAGCTGAGAATAGAATACTAGAAGCGATCTCTTACGATAGTGATAGGTTTACGGTCAGTACTGGTGAGGTGAAAGGGAAACAAATTGTTCAGCCATAGCTTTCGTAAAATCAGGCAGCTGTGTAAACAGTTTTGTTTGGGTAGGGCAGAAAATGTTGGTAACCATTTGGTTCGGGGATCTCATTGGGTAGTGCAAAAATTTTTGGATATACCATTTGGTTCATTTAAAGATGTGTTAGCAAACACCAATATTCCTCCTCAAACTGGGTGATTTCACCTTACTGCTATCCCTAGGGGTCCAACGTCTTGAAATGTTTTACAGAATTCGGTTTGAGCTGACACAGGTACTTGTTTGAAAATGGGATTCCATAAATAAGAGACTTGCATGTAATCGATGTAAAAGACTGAGAAAATCTTCTTGTTGGGGCGTGTTTCTCTGGAGCTCAAAGCTCCACAGCTCAGTAACTCTGAGATTATAACTTTTATGGAGTTATGGCCGATTAAATTTAAGAAAGAGGAGAGTAATCCCTGGTCAAGTAAAAACGCTGTAAAAGGATCTCTCCTAAGCATCTTTATTGAAAATAATGTACTTGCGAAAATTTCTTATGTCTCTGTGAAGAATAATTTTTCCTTAATTTCTGTGATCTTTCTCAGCGTTACCTAAAGATATCAATTTCTTCAAGTCGCTGTAAAGTCTGCTTTTTTTCAGTTAGTAAGCTAGTTTAACAAAATTTCAGGTGTTTTTTCGGGGTTTGACAACGCCCTTGAGCATTCGAGGCATAGCTCGTCGTCAGTTTGTGGCCACTGGTTTCTTAAAAGCGACACATCACTTATATCATGCGATAAACGAACCGTATTTGGACAATTAGCCAGAAGCTAGCGCCTCTGATAATTTGTCAACTAGGGCGTCATTTCTAGTATCAGCAACGCGATTGTTACTCTGGTATTCAGTATTTGAGATGGACTCACCTGAGGTGATTGGAATGCTGCTGATGACCCGTAAAACTGTCCCGTAGAGGCTCCTTGACTGGATGCAGATCCAGAGTAGGTGAGACTGCTTTTTGATGCAGCCGAAGAATAAAATTTCACGTCAGCTGGGCTGTCACTCTTGGTTCCAAACTCGTTGGTTTGCACAGAGGCCTTGAAGCCACCTACATCAGCTGAATAATCGACGGTTCTATGTCTTCCATCTTTATTTGAAAGGCTGTATGATCCAGTTACTTTTCCTGAGCCGTCGGATGCTTCTTTGTGGGAATTGCTCCCGTCGTCGAGCTGAGATTGGTAAGAAAAGGAATACGGGAAAGGCTTTCCCTCAGGAGCTGATCCCATGCTAAACTGGATAGGCTGAAACTAAAGACACAAGACATTAAAATACTTCGTGGATTGAACATTTGGTGCATTGTATTAACGGAAAGAAGACGAGGTCTCTTAAAATGGGCAATTTGAAATATAATGAGAGAGAGAATTGCAAATAAGGAGAAAAATACGTTTATATGTACAACTTGATCCTGAGAAATTAGGAATACAAGTACACATGCACTTGTATGAACACCTGAATATATATTAGAAGCAGAAGTAAAATTCCTAGTGCCTGAGTTATTGAACGTGAATATTTCATATTTTCCACAGTTTAGAAATAAACTAATTGTTTGTACTATAGTAATATGACCATTTTACAATATTATTTTCTCAAAATATATTTTCAATTTTTGAAATAATTTCTGCAACTAGGAAATAAGGTTTATAATAAACATCAAAATATACCTGAACTACCTCCTCCTAAAAACTATGTACGTATAAAAACCTAAATATTTATCGAGGTCAGACTTTCCATTCTGCTCAGGGTGTTGCGTTTGTTTTTACGGCACTGTTTTTCTCTCTTCCCTGGAACTACGGCCCTATATTAGGGACTGGCTATCCCATCTAACATTCAATGCTCTTGGGGTTTATTAAACCCCGAAACAAACAAAAAGACTTTCGCGATGATGGAAAAAAGACTAAACTGAAAATCGAGTAATAGATCTAATTGCAATTTCCAAAGTCCGGATGATTTACAGAGCTCTTCGGCGGGTATAACCTAGGAATCGCTACTGAATTTTTCAGTATTACTGATTTTTTTATTGGAAGGGTTTTTACAAGTCAAATAATTGCACGCTGCTCTTGCTGCCGAGTGGACAGAGGCGTGAGCCATTGGTTAATCATCCGAGTTGGGTTCGAGTTCAGGAGGAGACATTGAAAGGTGCGCTTGTACCCCTCTCTCTCTCTCTCTCCCTCCCTCCCTCCCTGCCGGAACCAGCGGCCCCTGAACAAGAACAGGAGATTTCTTACAACCTTAGATGCTTATGAGGGTGGTAAATCAGGAGACAAATATCACTGTACCAAATTTAAGGAAGCTAAGCTGAAAATATTTTATTATTGTGTTTGTAAAATCTAAATACCAAGTGTCTTGGTCACGTTTCAATACATACGATGTTGAAAATGACGAAAATCTACTGTGAACAGCCGAGCCAAAACACATACTTAAAAGTTGCTTCTCTTTTTGAAGGTGCTCGAACTTTAAGCTATTACGATAGAACGTAACGTAACTACTCTTATAACTATGACCAACTTAAATTTAATTTATTATCAGAGATAAAATGACATTCAAATTTTTCTTCCTGAAGTCTTTGGGATTTTTGTACGCACTCTTAATATTTTATCCTTTAAACGGCCGACGTACCTGGACTAAATTGCGCCCAAAATTTTCTCCACTACCACAAACAGAAATGCTCATATAGTGGCCGGGTTTCACGAAAGCTACGTCAAAACAATTCCTTTCCCCCTCCAATCTCGGCAGCACCGTTCATAAACCTGTCTCACTGGTGATAGTCGCTCTCTTCTAGTCCTTTATTCTTTGCTCCATAACCCAAGGCATGATGGTGAAGGGCTGGGCCCTCTGATATGGACATCGTGTCGCTAGGTAGAAACAAGTGACTCAAACATCTTCTCTCTCTTTTCCTAGGTTCCTCGCCATTGTAATAGTACTTTTAGCAGGTAATCAGTCAAAAACGAATAGTGTTAATCATCCCCTTAAATGACCACCTTAAATAACAAAGGTAAGGGTTCGTAGTTTCACCCATTCATCTGCATTAAACCTACTTCTGAGACAGTGAATATATCCGTTCAAGCTGATTTCCGCCTATTTGCTAACCCCGAGTAATTTTATACCAGCCGGCTAAAGAGTTAAACAGCTTATGGAAAAGTAGTATTTAGAGCACTTCATACAAAATGCAAACTAATTAATGAAAATCGAAAGAACTATTTCTAGTTTCTGGTGCAATATTACCAAATTAATTTCCTCACGAATGCATAAGCACTGGTGAAGGAACATTTTAAAGATACATTCCATATTTTGTCTGTATAAAATTTTATTCAAATTCTGATAACTAGTGAAATTACTCTGTCCCGATAAAACTTCAGAGAGCAAAATATGCATTACTCAATTAAATCTACCCGTTCAGGAATACAATTGCTTTAATTTTTTGGACTACTTTCTCCCAAAGGATGTTTCCTTTGAATTTAAATGAAGTTCCAAAGAGGTATAAAGTGCTCCTCAGAATTTTGAAATTTCATTGTTGGCTGTTGTCTAAAAACCACAAACAAACGGAATTTCAGCCATCAAACATTTGCAGAAATGTTTAGATATCTTGAGAAAATGATTTTAGACTGTTTCTTTAAAGTCAATTTTTTCACGATGTGATATTTTTGTACAGTCTCGAACTCAGATATTGCACCTTTTTTTTACACCGATGAGAAACTTTGGCTCCGAACTTTTTGTTACGAAAAATACTGGAAGCGACTAGTGTAATAAAAGCACTTTAGTTCACATAATGAGCACAAGACTTACGTTGGCGATTTGATTGCAATTTAAAATATAACTTTTATACAATAAAAAGTTAACTCTGGTCCAACAAAACATCAACTTGCATTCAGTAAGAGAAATATGTTCAAAACATCTGAATTACCTGTTGCTGAATTTGAGTGGACTGCCCGTAAGAAGAAACTTTTTGGCCGTTGGAGAGAGAAGAATATACAGAGGGCTTCTGGGGTTCAGGAGCAGCAGCAGGTGCAGAAGAATGGAACTGAACATCAGCAGGGCTGTCACCCTTAGTTCCAAATTCGTTGGTCTGTACTGAAGCTCTGAATCCCGCAGTATCGGCAGAGTAGTCCACAGTCCTGCGCCTTCCGTCTGTGTTAAAGAGGCTGTAAGATCCGGTCACTTTTCCTGATCCATCGGATGATTCACTTCTAGCATTTCCGCCGTCATTCCATTTGTTGTCATAGTTGAACGAATACGGAAAGGGTTTTCCTTCTGCTGCTGCACCCATACTGTACTGAGCTGGCTGTTGAAAAGTATGCAAATCTCAGTTAATTATTAACTGAATATTTTGTGGAGTTGAATTGCATATATGACATTGAATAAAGCAGCCATCAATTTTTAGTTTTGGATATTGTGGTAATTATCGGTTAAGTTATTAGAAATAGTTCGGCATTTTCGAATCCACTTTTATAATTACGGTTAACAATATCTCGCGACCATATACCTAGCGAAAAACAAATATAAATAGTGCAAGGTTTTTTTTCTTAAAGTTGGTTTACAATTATACTTTTTTCCACTCTGTGCTGCCGTGACAACATTTATTTTATTTATGAAGAGTCCACTTTCTATGTTTGCCTCTCATTCATATTTATTGGTTATCATATATTATGAAAGCCAGCACAAATTTGCCGATGATCAAACCAGCAAGCTGCTCCGGAGCCGAATACTTTCCCGATTAAGCTACACCGTCGGAATTTATTGCTGCAACTTTGCGTATTTACACGTGCTTCACCTGTGTAGTTCGTCACATACACCCCCGCCCTTGAGAAAGGGTTAGGACGAAATCTTAGGTTTTGGGTCCGCCTCCAATCATGCTTGATGTAACTCTCTGCAGAAGAAGGAATTCTAACTAATTTCAGACGATGTGTGGAAGAATCATCACACGCTTATCGAAGCGGAGAATAATTAATTTTCATTAATTCCAAACTTTGTGTGGAACAAACATCACACATTTTTCGAAGAACCCAACGGTCAGTAGATCCAATTCCGCAATCGGGGGCCAATGTGAAAACACAAATTTGTCGGTGACAGCTATCGAATCCGCATCCTTCTGCTGCGGAGCCAAATGCTTTCCCATTGAAGCTACACCGACGGAATTTATCGCTGCAAATTTGCCGTGTTGACATGTGCTTCACCTCTGTAGTATGTCACAGTATTTAAAAAACAGAGGTTATAATGAGGAAAGAAAGTGAAATCATGTTTCACTTACACAAAGTGACAAAGAAAGGCTCCCCCCTTTCTTAATTTGGAGCGTCTGGTACCACGGAGGGACAGGGCCAGCGCCACACACCCATGCCTCATCCGGGATTCAGGCCCACTTCCGACGACTAGTGAGAAACCCGCGCCGCTGAGTTCTTGGCCAACGGAGCATCTTCACAAGGCTAATCTAATCGCTGCAGAAAATGCTTATCAGATCTCCCGTGTAATGCTGCTATTTAAACGGCCCTGTTAAGATAGAACAATTATTTTGTCCTAGTTCTCGTTTCTTACGGAATGTATTCTTTAGAGATTAGAAATGTACTTAGAAATAAGGAACGCTTACTTTAAACGCTAAAACTGCTTTTTTCGTGAAATACTGCCGCCATCAGGAAAATTACTTTTATAAGTCTACAGACATTCTAGTGTTTCGCCTTGTTTATTTGTATTTTTTTTTATTAATTTATGTTTCAGAGAAACTTTTTAGTAGAAAATGTCATAAAGAGAACCCTAGTATTTTTTTCTCCTCTCAGAAACTCACGCTTTCGCCAGCAGCCAAGGATAATTAATATTCAATCTAAAAACCGGTAAAATTAATGAACTGCAGGGCCCGACTTTGGTCAGTCGAAGCCCTGTGCACATCCTACGTCCGAGGCCCCCTCGATCAAAACTTTTCAGTCAACAGTTGAAAAGAATATTTTCTTTTAACGATTTTGTTGCAAGCAGTTTTTCTACGAGTAGTAGTAAAAGCATTAAAACACATCCCACATGATAGTCAACTTTATAGCCAATGTGTCTTGTAATACACGAGCATTCACATCAATTGTACTTCCCCGCACCCGCAGAGCTTACATCTGTAACATTAATTGCTCTGGAATTTTTGTTTTGTTTTATAGTATCATTTAAGGAAGCAAATAACTATCCTCCCAGAGTTATAATTTAAGACCTCTAGTTTACTGTAAAGTTAATGGAAATGATGATCTGATAGTAGTTTCAGCTGTTAGAAGTAATACCTCACAAAGTGTTACAGCTGACCACACACACTGTGGGATAAATTATTGCAACAGTCCATGTAAATTATTGCAACAGCAGCGTTAGAATTACCTGGTCCACTGGCCACTGGCCAGCAAAAATTTCATCGGGCCAGTGAATTATTTATGCTACTGGCCCGGATGGCCACTATTTTTTTTTGTCAGATTTATTTTGGAATTTACAGGTTTATAAAAAACTGAACCAAATTTCAAAATATTGAGGTTTGTTTATGGCAGTTTTCGAATTTTTTTGAAATTCAGAGATTTACTACTCAAAATCTGAATATCGGAATTGCAGATCATATTTCAGTTTTATGAAAATTTTGGACTGTAGGAAACCGAGGTCCAAATCAAAATATTTGGATTAAGACAGCACCACTTTTTCCCCAAATAGTGACCCCAGAGTACGGGTCTTTTATTATGCTTTCCAACTAGTCAGAATGAAGACTCATTTACGCTCTGGCTTTGCCCATCTGTCTGAATTCTGCCCACATGGGAGAACCTCCTGCCTTTCACACAGATGCAAAGCATTCTATGAAATTGGCTTTTGGTATGTTGCAAAGTGCTTCATAATCAATCAATGCATTGTACTCACTGTACTGTATATATATATATACATATACAATTTGATGACTTAAAAAAAAAAACTTTTGATTTTTTTTATCAACTTTTTTCAAAGTAGTTTGGAAGCCCCCAAAATTCTGAGGCCATGTGCACGTGCAGAAATCAGGCCCTGCTGAACTGTACTTCGATATTGTATCATGAAAAATGTTTTCGCCAGACTTGAGTGTTTTGAAGGAATTACAATGTTAGTGTGCAAAATTCCAAAGCACTGATTTCCAAAATTTTCGATAAATGTCAGTTTCAAATTTACGTAAGAGTATGTTTAGAAACGTTTAGTGCAGAAAATGTGCTATTTAGTGAAACGTAAATTGATATGTTAAAGTGTTCTTAGACACTGTGACGTATATCTCTAATTTAACCTTCCTTTTTGAGTTTATATGTTCTTATGTAAATTTGGTTTCTCTTCGTTAAATTATTTTCTGACTTAACGCCGCAAAGTTTCTCCCGACGAGCTGGTAAAAGTTGGCATCCTAACAGTGGGTCAGAGGGCAATCAAGGTAAATAAAGTGTTCTGTGATAAGAACTCAGTGGGCAATATCCAATGAGCAATGCTGAAATCTGCAGATAACAGATTGTATGAAAAGCGATTCTTGTATGAGAAATGTTGAGAGAGGCGATATGTTATATGCAAAGAGGTAAATGTGAATTTATAATTGAGTGCAATGTGTTGTTATGAACAAACGAGTTCTATCAACTAGTGATATGCTTGCATAAAACTGAAAGGGAGTGGATTTCGGCTAGTAAAATTATGTTGCCACTGAAGGCTAACCATTACCTTGAAAGTGGTATGCAATGTTCTAATTAAGATTTCATCTGCGAACGGACAAGTTGAAGTAATCCGGGAACGTGACATTTAAGTCACCAAACTAAGTTAAGCTATAAGTTAATTTGAAGTTTCAGTAAGTTAAACCTTTAAACGTAAATCCCGTCTACAGCCTATTCAAAAGAAGATATTTCATAACACCATCAGTATGTTCAGATTTAATTTTTCTATTACAGATTTTTTTAAATGCATTTCGTGTAAAAGAGGATTTCTTTTTCATGTAGTGTAGACAACGGAACTTTAAATTTAGACTTGCAAGAAAGCCGAAAAAAGTTACTAGGAAACGGTAAACTCTGAGATTTTCCACAACGAAAAGATTTTTCGAAACGATAACTTAAAAAAACTTTGTTCATTCTTACCTGATAGGAGCTTTGGCTGACAGGAGAGTAAGGAGCAAATGGCTTTAATGGAACTCCTGGAGCGCCAGAAGAAAATGATGGTCCGCTAGGAGCGTCGGCAGGAGCTGTGGAAATGAATTTAACGTCAGCTGGGCTGTCTGATTTGGTTCCAAATTCGTTCGTTTGCACTGAGGCTCTAAATCCACTACCATCAGCTAAGTATTCTACATTGCGACGCCGTCCGTCTTTGTGGGAAAGACTGTAAGAACCGGTTACTTTTCCGGATCCGTCTGAAGATTCACTGCGAGAGCTACTTCCATCATCCCATTGGCCGTCGTAGTTGAAAGAATATGGGAAAGGTTTGCCCTCTGGTGCGGAGCCAATATTGTACTGAGTTGGCTGTTTAGAAAAATTCGATTTAGAACAGTACATCATGAATAGAAATATCAAAATTAAATTTAAATAAATTGTACATAGGTTGCTATCATACAATAAATTGTGCCCTTAAAGTATTAAGATAGTAACTGCTATCAATGAACAATCAAAGGTTTCTTCAATATCCTCACTTTCTGTCTAAATGGGTATAAATGGAATTTTATCTTTGCTAAGACAACTGCAAAAAGGAACACAAAGTATGTAGTTGCTGTTATTTTTTATTTCCATATATTCCCATTAAATGTACCGTGTGAAATTTGTTTTTTATATTCTTAAGAAATCAACTGAAAATTTTGTAAGGACTAACGGCAACTTTTTGACCTTTACACAAAACTTATTTTTGACGGTAATTTTAGTTTTCGTATAACTTCCCCGTCCCGAAAATTAAATACTGCTTTCGATCAGTGCGAACGTAATAAGTCCGCTGATAATCCTTTCTTACAGGATATATTTGGGAAGAACTAACAAGGCCACTGATTTCTTTTTCATGTTTCTTCATCTCCAAAAGGATTTCCTAACAAGTGTTCGTTACCTACAGTACGACACCTGTCTTTAAATATTACGATGTTAGTCTTGACGTATAAAAAAGTGTTTCATGCAGAAATTATTATTACAATCACAATATTTAAAAACAAGCGCTAACGAATTAAAAAAAGATATAATCCAGCTATCGAAATCATTCATTACGTGAAGAGGTGACATTCGGAAAATTTTATCTATAGGGCAATATTACACTCTTTAAAAAAGATAAAACCCATTATAAGTCCTCCTCCGTACAGTGTTATGTAAGCAGTGGAAATACAAGAATAAGACTGTTAAACAGTTGAATTTAGAAAACATAAAATACATTGATCTATCTCGTACATTTTTTTTTGGCATATAATAAACCGTAGAGCTACGCTCAAGAAACTCATATAGCGTATTGAATCCGTATATTTTTGTGGCGTAGTAAGTACAAAGATTCGCCAAGCTTTCGCACTCCACTGGGAGGCTTTCTGAAAGCAATTTTTATGTCTACTATTGCCTTGAGAAAGCCTCCCAGTGGAATGCGAAACCTTGGCGAATCTTTGTACTTACTACGCCACAAAAATAAACTGATTTAATACGCTATATGCGTCTCTTAAGTGTTCACAGTGTGGTGTATTTATAATTACGTAGAACTACGCTGCGAATGCTCCCTGTGATTCTCTTGGAAGCCTATGCACAGAAAGCATTTTAAAAAATACGTAAGGCCAGAATACTAGGCACAGGGAAGTCAGGCTCAGATTTTAATGGTAACTTCTTTTATACAAAATCGACGCAACTGTGTAAGAAAGCTACAGTTTTGTCCACTTTAAAGCTCTTCCTACAGTAACTTTTTCATAATGTAACGGAAGAAACTACACATACATAGAAATGTGGAACTACCAAAATACTGCAGTAGAAACTAAATATCCTTATAAACATGGAACAACCAAAATGCAGCTTAGTTTCTCTATTTGTATCATTTCATTCTTTCACAACGAATTTTGCAGCTGCGATGTGCCACTACACTAAGTCTACTCATATGAAAACATATCTATTTTGTTTTCTAGAACCTGTGAAAAGAACTGAATCACTAACAACTTCACCTTGCGAATTTTAAAATTAAAAAAAAAACAGTTGAAAAAATAAAATAATATATAAAGCGCTAATCATGATTTAGATCTTCGTACCAGAAAATCTTCATCCTTCATTTAAATAAAAGGGTACATTTACCGCATGGTTATTATGTGTTCCTCCTATTAAAAAATAAATATTTCCCTTACATTTTTCTAATATTAACTTCTAAATTTTCCTGTTTGCAAATATTTCCTTATTTTATTTATAAACTACCGGAGCGACTGACAATTTTGACTAATGCTTTTCTAAGAAAGATTTCTGGAGAACAACGTTTCTAAACATAAGCAGCACAAAACTATTAAATACAGAGAAAATTCCAATTAACGTTCATTTCGTTTAAATTATACTCCAGTTAGCCAAAAATTTGTGTTAAACGTTATTTGGAACTTCAGAAGTTTACCCAAATAAAAATTGCAAGACATAAAACTTCACAACCATTTATATCTAAATGATTTGCCACACTTTGAATTTAGGAAATTAGAGAAATTTAAAAAAATGTTTCCATTGCTAGTATCGTCAGCATATACAGTATAAGAAATTCACTTTTGGACACTAAAACGGCAGCCAATTAAAACCATCTTTACTGAATGGCAATGAGGTTTCTGTGCATCATGCGACTGATTAAACCAATACCTTTCCTATGCACCAGCATCGACATGGCGGCAGTTTTCAAAATATTATTTGGCGCCTGTTGAGGTACTTTCCTTTAAAATTATCTTTGTATTTTAGGCACTTTATGAAACTTCTGCCGCAAGTAAATTCTTTTCTAACGAACTACGACTCAAGACAACAAAACATTTTGACCCCGATTTTAGAATTGTTCTGAAACATTTATCATGTTCTGAAATAAAACTTTGCTGTATCCGTAAAATATTTGTTAACCTTGTTGATTGGCTTTGTGAAATGTAATACTTTCTTTTCGTAGTCTTTTCCAAAGACATGTTTCTCAGACAAAGCAGAATACCTTATGAACTGGGTGTACGTGTGTGTATTTACAAATGCTGTACCAGTGTGATTTTTACAACAGGGCTCAAAATAATGCCTAGTGAAACTTGCCGCAGAAAAAGTTGTTTTTGACAAGTATCTTCTTTTTGGAAATTTATCGATCTCGTAAGAGCATCAAAATTGTATGGGGAATGGGAATGGGTGAGAGCCAGAACGAACGATCGCGTCCATGTCATCCTAGGGATTAGCCTAGTTCTTCAGTACGAAATCAAAAGCCACGAATCGACTTCCGGACGACAACGATGCTCAATGGTTCTGCTATTTTCGATGAAGAATTTTCGTAAGACAAAAAGGTAAGATAAATTGTTGATATAAGCCAATTTATAAAGTAAGTTTTAAGAGGAGTGCTTGATATGGAAGTATATCAGGAAGTCCAAAAGTTGTTAAAGACTGCAAGAGAAAGTCTGGTATACAATATAGATTTCCTTCCAAAGTTCATTTCTCGCAACGACCAGTTGCCGATTTATTTCGTGAATCAATGACTTGCTAACAAAAAAGAGCAACGTACCTGGTAGTGTCCCTGAGAGGATGCTGAGTATGTTGAAGCCTGATTTGTAGCAAAAGAAGATGCGTAAGAAGTAGCCTGGGGACTCGGATGTCCATTTAAAACAGCAGACGACAGGAATTTCGCATTTGCAGGGCTTTCGCTTTTAGTTCCATGCTCGTTCGTTTGAACGGAGGCAATGAATCCTTCCGTGCCCGCAGAGTAGTCTACGGTTCGACGTCGACCATCGGTGTTGAATAGACTGTATGATCCCTTCACTTTTCCTGATCCATCAGAAGATTCAGTCCGGGCGTTACCTCCACTTTCCCATTTGTTGTCGTAATTGAAGGAATAGGGACTGGGCTTTTCCGAGATGCTACTGCTGACGCCACTGGACTGAAAGTGACTGGCCTGTAAATAAAATTTTGAGTAAATTCTAAGTTTTATCAAATATTACGAGAATAAGCAAAAACTAAAACTCTTGACTTCGTTAAGGTACCAAGCATATAACTTTATGTGAAATTAATACCTTAAATTCCCATCCTACAAACCTAATTTTGGATGGTTCCTAAAGTTAGACGGCAGATGATGGTTTATCATGCATTTGAGGTTATGAGACGCTGTGTATCCACGCAAATGTGGTAATGCCAGTTAAAGTAAGCAATTAAGTCTTGACTCTGTTTTACTTTTGAGTAGCGATATCCTAGAAATAAATATGAATTTACGACTTCCTGTCTCTATGCAGTCTTTATTGTCTTTTAGTGAGCTCTTAGTCAAATAATACTATTTTTAAAATATTTCATGTTAAATGTTAAAAAACAATAATTCTAAAAATATAGCGTACTACACACTGGTCGTAACGGAAAGACACGTTTCTGAAAATCACATATTAAATATTGTCTGTACTTGGGTAGTTTAGTGAAAAGCTACATTTCTGAGAACGTGTGTTAGATGCTTTCACATACAGTGTCTTGAAAGCAGGATGGAGACGAGACGAAGACGCAATTATAAAATTTGTCATATGTATGGGGGCAGAATTATAATGAGAGAAATTAAATCATGCAGATTCAGATGATACAGATAAGGAGTGGCAAACTACCTAGACATAAACTTAATTTGACACAATCTGGAAGACCACGTTAACGTTGGAAAGTTAATGTTAAAAAAAGGCTTTGATGTATTGGGACTGAAGGAAGAAAGTGAAGTATAAAATGTGGTAAACGAATATAGTGCTCGCAGCCAAATGCCTCTGCTGGCTCGAGCAGCTGGTGAAGAAGTACAAGGCAAAGATACGCTTTCTGTACTGAAATTCTCAGTTGAATGCCTCATTTCTCGAATAATCGAATACCAAACATGTCTCTTCAGTTATTATTGTAAATACATCGTGCGTCATGTAGTGGATATCTCACACGGGACCTACTGGTTGATCAGTTTATTGGAGGAACAGAGATGCCTCTCTGTACGTGTGTATCTGTTCTCTTGACTCCACAGTGTCTGTTTTACTGGCATGTATTTTTGTTGGCACTGAATTAGGCAACATGCCTACAGCGCGATAAAGTTCAGTAACGCAACTTACAAACCACGTTATGGACGAAGTTGGAAGTACCAAAACGTAGAAGGTTAAAAAAGAAGTTTGTACCTTGACCACATAACTTTAATTTGTTCTTTTAAAAGAGACTTTGGAGAAACTTTGTGTAGAGACTGCGAAACAAGATAACAAAAGCTTTTACTTGTGAATTAAATCAATGCCAAATAAAGAACATTGCATATTTACGCATTAAAAAATTCAAAATGCAGAGACTTTAAAAGTGGGAAATTTTAACCCTTTGAAATCAAGAATCAATAATAATATGTAGTATTACCTCCACATCCTCACACTTCTGCCAGCATGAAATATAATTGAAACAATGCAGTCTTACTCGTAGAATTTACTGGGATACCGCCTGATGCATGTTTTTTTCGTGCCTCATTAAACGGACTACAGAGAGATGATGTGAGATTCCGCCCTTCATGCTATCGTTTTCCAGGCATCCAAAGTTAATCTTTTCGGATTTAAGCAGCATTCCACCTTGTCTCTGAGCATCAAAGCTTTTTATCAGGAATTCGCAGGAGGATCTCTCCCATAAAAAAATCCCGGTGCTGAAAACTTCACACTGCTAACACAATGGCACTCACTCCTTCACTATTTTGTACGTCTTGATTGAGCTGAATCTTCTTTGGGTTCTGCTTGTTTGACAATACACGATACAATCCTCATGCCCTTTATATCAAAATACGTGGGATACTGGACAGATGTTACATTCTAGAAGTTCTCTTTAGTGTTCATTTTCGTACAGTGCTTCATATTGTTATGATGAAGTAATTCCACAGGAATTTATCTTATATTTGACTTTGTAATGCGGAGCCGTTTAGTTCTATGTCTGTCATAGTTTCAGCCGTACATGTGCAACATGATGTCTGCCGTATGTATATATCCTCCTAGAAGATCATCTACAACACTTACAGAGCCTTTCTATCTTGTGGTACCGCAATATTTACGACGAGATAGTGTAATTCCTAAAATTTGCAAAAGTGCTTGTTTGTGTTTTCCGAAACGTAATGAGTCACGTTTACGCATATACTTCAAAATTTCGAAACGTATAACTATGTAAGCTCCACCATTTCATTGAGAAATATGTCGAAATGCAACGATATCTCTCCCTTTGGATAATATTTCAAGGAAAATAATAGCGAATTTCTGCTTTATATTAATCTCCGAGCCCTTACAAAACATACTCATTATGAAACATTTCCTAAATTTGGCAAGTTAAATTTGAAAAATACTTTACAATGTGTAAATTCCATGGAAATTATTAAGTTTGTCAATAGTTTTACATCCGATTACCATAACTACACTTTGTTTCGATTCTTCGTCGAATGCTAGAACATCTAATTTTTCGCAGAGATACAGCAAAACTAGACCAAAACGTGCAGCACTTGCACAGAAGATTTAGGAGGCTTAAGTAACATAATGTTAAACTGATAATTGTTAAGACTAATTAAGCCATTTGTGCTTCACATTCGTTTTAAGTTAGACGTGTTACCCAAAGAAGTAATGCATGGCATATTTATTAGAAAGGTTTATTAAGGCAAAAGAAATATAGGGAAGTTTCTGCTCACTAACAATAAATACCAATATTCTAATGATTCTAAAGTTTCAAAAGTTTTCTTTGATAAACATCCATCTCCAGAAAGATAAACTTTATCACATGAAAACAAAAAGTAGGACAGGTATTTTAGGCGGCAAACTCTCGGAGAGAGAGGTGCTTAAGTTGGAAATCTGCTGCTATATTATACAGCTTACTTGCAAAATATTTCTTGTCCGTAATTTAGTCCAATAATTCATTTATTCCCCTAAATTACATCACTAAGTATTTTCAGAACCATGGAGAATATATTTAGCTAGATTTTAAATAAACCAACTAGAATTTTATTCGGCATATCAGACCAATTTATTCCTTGTGAGTAGAGCAAGAGGAATTGCACTAGAATATCAACCAAGAAGAATCTTTCATGGTTATTAATTTCACATTTTACAAATAATACTGAATTATTAATTGTACAAATCTCACCTGATTTGGGCACATTTTCACTATTTAGAAAAAAATGTTAATAGGTTCTAACTTTCAAATCTAATAATTGTCAAAGCTTCTTACCTGAAGAAGGATGAGTTATGTAACATAACTTCTGAAAAGAAAAGCTTACCTCATGAGAGTTAATTTTCACTAATATAAGATGCGCTTGGATAATTCTTTAAAAACCTCACCTCATAAAAATTAGACAATAACTCTCTACAAAAGCAGACTTCTTTTCCACAGTGCTGAAACTTGTGTTTTTTCAATCTGCTTCACGGAAAAATTGGTCGTTGACGAGTTCAACCTAGATGGTTCCTACAGAACTGCCATTGAACTTCACACAAAAAACCATGAATTGTTACAAACTATAAATTTTGCTCCTTGGGGTTTGGGTAAATATTATATCGCATACGAAATAACCCACTTTGTTGAATGGATAGTTCTGAACCTAAAACTTACGCCTCTACCCTGGATCTTCTATCAACGGCTTAGACAATTCCGAAAGATAACTCTAAAAACAGAAACAACCCAGAATCAAAGCATCGAATGCTAAATCGTATACCTTAATCATTTATACCAGCTTGACTGACACTCCATCTCTTACAGGTCATTGTTTTTTTAATTTATGCTCAAGACATAATGTCTTCCCCTAGAAATTCCGGAAAGTTGCATCTCTTACCTGCTTTTGATCTTGAGGTTGCTGCGCCCATGAAGAATAATACTGTCCAGCAGCTGAACCATGCTCTGCTGCACCTTGCTGAGCAGAAGATAGAAAGCTTACATGAGCTGGATTCTCACTTTTCGTACCCAATTCGTTGCTCTTGACAGATGCTGTGAAACCAGCAGCATCAGCAGAATAGTCCACAGTCCTTTTTCGGCCGTCTTTCTGGGAGAGGCTGTAGGACCCAGACACCTTGCCTGATCCATCAGATGCTTCACTGTGAGAACTTCTACCATCTTCCAGCTGGGACGTATACGAGAAAGAGTATGGGGAACGTTTTCCATTTTCAGAAACTGTTCCAAGGTTGTACTGGATTGGCTGCGATATAAAATATACACAATTTAATTTACAGTCCAAGAACAAGAAATCACTTTTAAAATTCAAGTGAAAGGTTAAGTAAATAATTTCTGTGATTATGTTTTAATTTGAGTATCAACTTATAATAATTTCCTTGGAATAGTTTCACCACTTTCTCACGGACATTTTTTTCTTTGCCATTTGTGTGGGACTGAGGGATCAGTACGAAGAGGTGACTCCTTCATGTAGGGGGTCATGATATCTTTATTGCTTGACTATTTTTCAATAATTGCCTAAATTGGTTTTGGATAAGGGCTATATAAGGGCCTGTCCAAATAAATTGGTTTCATATAAGGGCCCGTCCAAATAAATTGGTTTCATATAAGGGCCCGTCCCTAATCTGGGGCCACTAGTTTCAGCGCAGTAAAACAAACTCACCACCCATGCCTTTTCATTAACTGTAACCTGGAACAAGCTCGGACGATTCGAGAGTAGCCTATGCCTCTAACCACTCGGTCGATGGGGCGGCTTCGCTTAACTTTGCTTTTCGTCGAACAACTCAATCGAAATATAGCCACAACAAAAGTTTCGCATAATCAAAAATTCGCTCTTACTAAAGAATTTTCTCCTTCAAAAATTGCGTTATTTGTAGAATCTCAAATTCGATATTTAATAAACGTTATCGTTCAGTAGGCATGCTAAGGAAACATTACACATATGACATGAGTTCCTTGGAGAGGGGGGGCTTAACGCCCACCGTGAGCATCTGCGACAATAGGCACTCGCCCATGCCTGATTTAGGGCCGCCTGTTCCAGCGAGAAGGGGGACAGGCTCGCCCCTCGTTCCTTATCCCAGGCTCGATCCCGGGCCCAGTCAGGGAATTAGCCAGAGGGCCATCTCCTCTGACCACTCGGCTACCAATGGGGTGGGGGTGTTTAGGATTTAATGATAGGGCCTATCAAAAGGAATGAAAATTTAGAAAAAACAGGAATTCCGAAGAACTGATTTTATGGAGGCGAAACAAAAGATTTAAAAATTAGCAGTGAGACAATTACAGAACGCTGTAAGAGATCGCACCACTTCCCTTGCACATATTTGCACTTAACTCATCTCCTACTGTTTTGGTCAAAGACATGAAACAGTTTTGTAGATTTGTTTGCACGGTCACTATACTATGAGCATCTCAGGAGGGAGTAGGTATCGCCCTACTACAATTTAGGGTCACTGGTTCCATGGACAGGAAACAGTAAGTTTGTTTTACCTTTAATAGTAAATGGAGTTAGTACATGGTAGATTAACCACGATTTATATAGCCCGAAAGACAAAACTGGACTATCGAGCTATATTTAATGGATGACTAGCAATTTGGTGATTTTTAATCACTCCTTCGGTTTTTTGAAATTAAGAAATGACAACGTCTGCAAGGTAAGACATTGGTACACATGGGAAGGAATATCACTCACTAGATAATGCTTGTTCACTGGATGTAATCATAAATTACTCAAATTGTCAGTGTAAATAGGGAACGATTGGACTACGATTTGGAAAATAATGGGATATATATTTAAGACGAATAAGGTATGACGAAGTAAATTTCCCCATTTTTAAGCCAGGGGCGGGATTCGAACCCACAACTCTCGGCTCCGGAGCTCCGAGTGCTATCCACTATACTACACTGGCATGTGCTCTCACTGCTATCTGCCTTTATCTCATGTGCGTCCTGCGGGGCAGGCACGTCACAAAGGTCTATCAGTCATAACTTATCCAGTCAAATTTTTGAATCATCTTTGAGCAACCTAGAATTAGTACGAATTAGAAAGGGCAGCATTTTGGAACAAAGAAGTTCTTGTAGTAATTCTTAAAACGTCCTAGAGTAAGCACCCCAACTGACTATTTATTATCTTTAACACAACGCATATGCAACCTCAGGAAAGGACTAATTGTAGCCTGGATCGTATGTAAGATGTAGCGTGTCTGGGCTAAAGTTTAAGTTGATTCTGCGTAAAAATTGCGTATGGTGTTCGTAAAAGTTCTAGTCAGTGGTTTCTCAGCTGTGTGCTGATAAACATTAGTAGATCATATCATTAAACGCTGTAAATTGTGCGATGAGATTTGTCTGTAAAATATGTAAAATTTATACACATTTATGAAACACAAAATGCACCTCTATTCTAACAAAGTCCTTTATTTATGTTTGCAACTGTTTCATGGAAACACAAGGAACACGTGCTTTTTGTGTTTCCAAAACTGAATGAAGTCTTTGATATGATGAATGTTTCGTTTTACAAAACAACTCGAATCCATAAGTTCCATAGTATTCCGGAATTACATGGAATCGTCTATAAAGTCGCAAACTAACAGAATTGCTGTGTCCACCGCGGGACAATATCCTTTACCTTTCCTATTTTTCGTTGCTTCCACCGACATAGAAAACTCTGTCTTTTGAAAAACTGGAAAATATGAGTAATACTTACCTGAATACTATAAAAAACAATCCGATTGCGTCTTCTATCAAGAGATTATAAATTAAAGTGAAATACTTACATTGTTTAGCGGGAAAACTGTGCGCCAGAAAAAGTTGCAATGTATACGGAAAATCATGCATATATTGCAATACTTACCTTCGAATTGCTTTTCACGTCTGTTTTCCCCAAAATAGAATTTCTTGTTAAATACAGATAAATGTTTAGCACACTAAGCGGTTAAACTTAACCCCGGGAATATTAGAAAATACAAGGAAAACCGTAGAAGGGCTTATCTCTGTTCGATACTGAAAACACATTTTCGAAACCGGCAACCAAGACCCAAAGATATCTTTCAAATTACGAATATACAATTGCGTCACCCATCAAGAAAGCTGAGCACCAGGAAAAGCCCAAATACATGGAAAGTCATGTGTATGCTTACATTCGTCTGATATAAAAAGACTTTTCTAATACGACTAACACAAAGGAGATGAAAATTTGTAACTCAAAAACGCAAATGAATTAATTCAAGGCTCTGACATCCCTTTCAAAAATAAGGCTTATATTGTCTTGATCGCAAGTATCATTTCGTGCTGATTTTTTGACGAGACAACATGCAGCAGCTATGAATGAGAATTTATTTTAGACCAAGACTTGGATATCTTCATAGTGTGTATTTGGTTTACATCTTTCTCTAAGTGCATCTAAGACTAGGAGGTGACGCGCATTCCTAATTTAGGTTCATTGGTTTCAGGGAATAAAAAAAGCCACGTCGTCAAGGGCGAACACCCAAATGCTGGAACCCAGCGTCAGAAGCACGAGAGGCCAGAAGCCTCTGCCGTAAATTCCGCAGGGAAATCGCGCGATGTGTGGCAACTTGTCCATGATCTTGTAATACCAGGCTCATATTTTTGTAATACATCACCTCAGAATATATCTCCTAGATGATCCAGTAATAGTTTTCATATATTGACATACAGGCAAACACTGCAAAAACAAAAGGGTCAGTTATTTTAAAATAACGTTAGCCCACCTGAGATGCTTTGCCACTGTATGCTTTTGCTTGATACGAAGTGTATTTTTTGGCTTCGGAAGTTGGAGCAGCTGAATTGATGGTTACTCGAGCTGGGTTGTCACTCTTCGTTCCAAGTTCATCTGTATCGATAACTGCCCTAAAACCCTGGTTGTCTGCTTCATATTTTACGAGCCTCTTTGACCCGTCCTCATGAGTCAGTGAATAACTTCCGGCCACTTTTCCCGTCGAATCGGCGCTTTCTTGTCGAGAGCTATGGCCGCCATCTGCCTGAGCTTCATAAGCAAACGAATATGGCGACGGTGCAGCGTCTGCAGCTTGCGATGAAGAAAAGCCAGCGCTGATATGTCCCTGAGAAATCTGGAAATATAAGAAAAGTAAAGAAATGTCAAAACCCAGTGCGATAAATATTATGAGATGTACATACGATAATGTTTTTGGGGTAACATCTATGAGCATGCAAGTGCAAAGATTCGGCTGTTGGGGAGGATGCAACACGTATTAAAATTGAAAAGGTTGTGAGACAGAGTAACACTATATCTTCCAAGCTCTTCAATGCCATCTTGCAGATTGTCTTTTAATCATTAAACTGGGAAAACACAGGGATTAAGATTAAGGGAGACTGCTTAATCCACCTTCGTTTTGCTGACGACATAGACATTTTTGAAAGTACCTCCCATCCCTCAGAGGTGCCGAGTATTATACACGAACTTGCTTACAAGAGTAAATAACTGGGGTTAAGGACGGTCTTACAGAAAACAAAATTGATGTACAATGCTTTTACAAGAACTGTGATTTACAGGTTGATGACGCAAATTTAGGACTAGATGTCTACATCTAACTTGGACAACAGCTGTCAAACAAGGGCCATACCAAAGAAAACCTAATAGGCGTATGAAACTTGTCTGGAGTGCATTTGGAACAAACTGTACAATTTTCTAAGAGCAGTTTGCTATCATGTCTTAAAAGGAAAGTGTTTAATCAGTGCGCATAATCCAGGTTCTTACTTATGGATCAGAGACGTGGTCCTTAACTAAAAAGATATGCACAGGCTGCAGACAATTGAAAGAAGCATGGAGATATGCATGATTGGTGTAACTAAGAAAAATAGTAAATATTGGATCAGGAAAATGACAAGAGTGGATGATATCATGATCAAAGTAAAGACCCTCAAGCGGCAACGGGCTTGGACACATTTCTAGGACTGACCACCGTTGAACAACTGAAATGCTGGGCTGGATACCGAGCGACAGGAAAAGATCCAGACCACGTTGGAGATGGGCGGGTGAAAGCATGCCGGAGTGACATGGAAGAGAATTGCTCAAGAAATGACAGACTTGGGGAGACCATGTAACGTACCAGGAGATGTGACGTACCTGCCAGAAGGACGCACACGACATAAAGGCAGATAGGAATCAGAATAAAACGTCCGCGTAGCTCAATTGGTAGAGTGACTTATTCCGGAATGAGGGGATCCGGGTTCGAATCCTGGCGTGGACAGAAATGACGGAGAAATTTACTTCGTTGTAATGGCGCCCGAACTATCCGGATGACCCGACCGTTCAAAATCTCGCATTGTTGTGATGTTATTTCCACACCGCGAGATAGGAAAAATAAGAGAATCCTTTCTCCAGCACTTCGAAAAAAAAAAAAAAAAAATAAGGGGGCGATGATGTAACGTACCAGGAGATGTGACGTACCTGCCAGAAGGACGCACATGACATAAAGGCAGATAGGAATCAGAATAAAACGTCCGCGTAGCTCAATTGGTAGAGTGACTTATTCTGGAATGAGGGGATCCGGGTTCGAACCCCGGCGCGGATAAAAGTGGCGGAGAAATTTACTTCGTTGTAACCACCATCCAGCAGTGGATTGAGAATGGTTGATGATAATGATTATTTTTTCCACTCAACTATATTGATACCTGTTTTGGGCTAAACTGATAGCTGAGAGATCAGAAACGCTGGATTTTGGCTAATCTTTAGAGATCAGCCGAGCTGAGGTGTGGGTGGCATGTATGTCTACGCCACTGGTTTAGTTCCTTTTCTGGAACCAGTGACAATATTCAGGGGCGCTCATAAAGGCCATTATACTCAGAAATAAAACAAATCTTTCTGGATTCCAAAGTACCTTCATTTGAATTTTAGCATATCAGGGAAAAGTAATCTCAGTTTTCATTGTTTGCTGGCAAGATACTACATTAAAACACTGTATGAAATTAATTTGTGCTTTTGGGAAACTTCAAAATTTGGTAGCACAAGGAATTTAATTTCTGTTGCTATGGGTGTGAGCTTCTCAACAACAAAGAAACCTATTGCTCCTGTAACTCCCCGAGAAAGCGAGAGCAATTTTTTTTCTGCACTGTGGTATTCAGGAAAGCAGGAGAGTGATTGTTTGGTGAGAATGAAGTGAAGGACAAGATCCTTAAGAAAAATTTCTTCTGAGAGTGTAATATCTTCAAGAAAACAAATCGGCTATTCTGTTTGCGTTGTGTGTAAGTTCTCAAGCACTTTGAAATGAGCACCAGTTCCTCAAGACCACAAGAACGATTTCTTCTGCAGTTCACCGCACTATTGAGCATGTCGCACACTTCGAATAAAGCGCCGTGTAACTAAAACTAGATTCAGATTAAAATAATACGACGTACACCCAGTGTGTGAAAGAATCTTTCTCATAATCCAGTGTTATTGTTCACTGTAGCAAATGTTTTAAGATACATTTTTCTTCATACTGTACGAAATGTCCTCATGGCTGAGGTTTTTTTTATCGTTCTGTAGTAGGACTACTGATACACCTGTTCAACACAAGACAGATGAGCATTTCTTTTAAATCTTTGTCGACACAAAAATAATTTTTCAGAACGGGTTTTTCCAAAAGGGGAAAATCAGCAAAACTCGAAACATGTCTTTCAGTTTCATAGAGGTAAATATCTGCATTTCTTACCTTGATTCTTTTATTTTAATGTCTGAATGCTTAATTTTTTTCAAGATATTATTTTAGAAATAAAAGTTGCCGTTTCCCTAATATTTTAACTGAAGATAGGTCTCTGCAAAGATGTAGAAATGATAAACAAGCATATACCGGAAAAAATTTGCTATGGAACTTGAGATGGGTAAACCACGGAGAAAAAATGTTTTTAAGTATATGCAACACAATACTTCTAAAGGTATGCAACATGATGTAAGATAGAAAATTGGATTGTGGGTTGTACGCCACTTACAATAATACGATATAACACATTAATGTGTATTTTTAATCCGTTAATAGGCGTAAAATTACAAAAGTTTCGCAAGCTTTCACTGCCAACGGACAGCTTCTTCCGGCTTCTGAATATAAAAACTTAACAGAAAAAGACAAAGAGTAAATGCCAATTCTCTGTCTGTTTCTCGCATTTATTCTTTGTCTGTTTCTGTTAAGTGTTTATATTCAGAAGCCTGAAGAAGCTGTCCGTTGGCAGTGAAAGCTTGCGAAACTTTTGTAATTTTACGCCTATTAACGGAATAAAAATACACATTAATGTGTTATATCGTATTGGCATAATGTAATTTTGACATACGTTTTATATCTTAAATATCTCACTCTTGTTATGCAAAACCCAAACATTATTATCTGCTTGAGAAATGGACATTTCAACTTTTCTAGTAATGTCTATTAGACACTTTCAGAAAGTCAGTCGCAGTTAAAAACATGAGTAAACTTTGATTTTCATTCTTCTGATTGCACATTAAACACAGCTGCAAGAATATCAAGCTGGATTTCAAAAGGCATCTAACGAAGGAATGAATACCTGATGTTGGCTGATGGCTTGCTGCCCGTAGTACTGACTTCCTCCATTTCCCAAACCCAAAGCCAGGGTTACTGCCGACAAGAACAATAGGGTCTGAAATGAATGAAAATTCAGAATAACTATTTAGTAAAATCAACAAAATTGCAACAGCTATAATTTTAACAATGCAGTAAGATGAAATTTTGTAACTGTGACGGTTGTATGTTGTGCAGTTCCACCTGTGACGTATAAGTCAAATGGACAATGTGTAGCGATAAGCCTGCCGGCGTAGTTCCACTGGGAGAATTGCCGCACCGGGTTCGAATTCCCGAAATGGGGGTTCGAATTCATAAAACCGGCAAAGAAAAGTTACATTTGCGCCCAAACGAAAATTAATATCCTGGCCGTTAGGTTTGAAAAATTTGTGTAATGAGTGTTCCACGCAACGCACGCAATTAATAAAATTAATTCTTCTACAATGAGATAGTCCTTCGAGAAAGATTGTCGGCTGACCCGAAACCTGCGATTTCGTGCCCCTGTATTTCTAAAGGGGAAGATAATGTAACTTAATACGTGGCATGACACAAATGACGTACTACTGATGTGACGCATGAATCAAATCGACAGTGAAGCAGCGATAAGCTTGCTGACGTAATTCAGTTGAGAGAACAGCTGCTCCGGAGTAGGAAGACATGGTTCGAAACTCACTACCGGTGAAAGGTTATATGTTATAAAAGATCAAGAGAGAACGCAGTACAGATTACTGATACACACACAAAGTTTCTTCTATTGTTATCAAATACTATGTAACACCTAAATTCAGATATTCGTAAAGTAATGTGGCATATTTGCCGATTTTTCTTTAAAATTCGTTTAGTTTTTTGATCTAAATAAGTAATATCATAACTGCAACAACAGCTTAGATATAGCATTTGCAGGCACTTTCCCTTTACTTTTTATATATGTATCGGATTAGTGCACTTGCAGCTGTCTCCATTTTTGAACACAAAACTCTCATTAAACAGAGAATTTAAAGTTTTGAAACAACGGAGTCTCAGCTTAGTTCAGCAGTTTTGATGTAGAGGATTTTAAAATTGCCTGTTATTTTTGAATTTCAGTAAATTCCCTACCTTACTTATTTCTCTGACAGCAACTTTAAAGCCTATTCATATAATTCATTATAAATAAAAACAGATTTCTCAAGCTACTTGTCATTTCACAACCGTTAATTACTCAGGATGTCTTCTTCTCAAACTTTTAGCTCATTCTAGTGATAAATATGGTAGGAATTTTTAATATGCAAAATATAGTATTCTATCGTCAAGAATGAAATACGCGTAAAGTTTCCCGAGGAGTTTGAAAACACGATTTCATTGCTTCGACCAAACAAGGAATATTTTCACAATACGCTATCTTGGCACATAGCTAATTTACATTATTAAGAATTCTTCGATTGTTCTTGATTTTTGTTCCGTACGGTTCAAATTTATGAGCACTCTGCACGGGCTGACATTCTATCACAATTCATTCGCTTTTGTAAAGCAGTTGTTCTTTATAAGCAGCCGTTTATTTCCACGTACGAAAATTTTAAATGAGGCTGATGTTCCTTCGATGTGAAGTAGCACTGAGATTACACCAGCGTTTAAAACGGGTATTTCACGATAGTGAAGTGCGCTAAAGATTAAAAATGGAGAAACATCTGAAGTGGTGAAATGCGACTCCAACTGAGTTTTGGAATATGATATTGAAGCACGCATGAAACACTTTTCAACAGCAGGATGTTCTTCCATTTCTTTCTATTTCTTTAAGAACATTTAATGCACAGAAGAGTTTTATATTAATATTAACTAATTTGTAGAAATATAGCTACGTTTCCTTCGTTGCTGAAGATATTTTGCTAAAATTATCTGCTATAATTGACCATATAATACTCTTGCAATTTGATGAACTAGTAACCTTAATCTTAAGCGAATTAGAAAAATTCTTTAGCCAATTGATGGATTTCTCTTCGAGAGATTTTCACTAAACTTTCATTTCATGAGTCACTAAGTTTAGAATATAACTTCTTTCAGGCGGAACATAAAAGTAAGGATCTCAAGATCTGCAAGAAGTATACTCCAAGAACAATGAGTTCGAAACAAATAAAAAAATCTTAATGTTGTAGCCCTTAACAACAATTATTTTATAGAGTTTGGAAAGCGAAAATTTTCCAAGAATATATTTTGTTGACATTTAACCTACGCTTCCATGTCGCACGTCTTAATCCGAAAATAATCATGTTTCTTTAGAGGAAAGATACGTTCTGTTCTTAGCAGATTCAGGAATTAAACATCTTAAGACGTGAACGAGTAGAAAAATTTGATACAATCTGCAGAAAACCTACTTACACAAGCCACTTTTGTGTAGTAAGAAGTCTAATAAAACAAGTACAAGACACACGAACACACAACACAAGATATTTGGCCAAGAACTAAAAGGAATTGTTTTGGAAAGCAGTCGCTTCACCAGGAATTGCTTTGGAAAGATTATTTAACTAGTACGCTAAATGAATATTATCAGAGTAATAAGAAGGAATTATCAGAGTAATAAGAAGGAATTATCAGACTGGACGGAATAATCAACTTATGCAAAAGTGTTGCACAAAGGCACGCTCACCTTGATTCCTGCTGCTTTCTTGATGATGTTTCTTTAGACACGCCAGAGCTAGAACGTTTCCCAGCGAAAAACCTAGTTGTCTTGTTTTAAAGGAGCATTCATTTCTTAGCAAGCCTTTTTCGATTGTAATCATACATTCATATCTGGTTAACGCTCATTGTCACTCATATTATAACAAAACGTATTCTTCCACACTGCTAATGGAAGTGATATTCGTCCCTGAACCGATAAAAGAACAGCTTTCGCTGCTCTTTATTTCGGGACTGCCCTAATCTTTTGCAAGGCACATTTCCGCCTAAATTGGTCTCTACACCACAAAACAGAAAAACTAACTTTTGTCCCAAGCGATAGTCAGTTTTCATTCAGATGGCAATTCCACGAGGGTAGTTACTTCCAACTTGGATTTGAACTGATACCCCTGCTTGTATTGTGGCTATAGAAGGAGTGTGTTCCATAAAACAAAGCCATTTTATAGATTTTCTGTATCTCAGTGGCGTGTGAAACAACAGCCGAAGCTTGGATGCAGAAAGGTTCCAGATGTCATCTATGCTTCATTTATGTTTTAGAGGAGAAAAGCAATTAATTTACGTTAACTCACGTGCTGAGAAGTAATAGAAAAAATGTTCCAGCTGTGTATGTTTCCCCGTATTTCCAAAATGACGGTGCTGAGAACGTTGCTGATGGCTTCAGTTATTTAATATCAATGGTGGTTTACACTCTGGTATGTTTGAAGTTAAGCCGGTTACGTTATTCAAAACTTAGTTCCTGCTTTGTTTCTGTGATTAATGACCCCAATGAAAATTGTAAGGATATACCCATCCCAAATTTAAAGCCTCTGGTTCCAGCACGGGGTTATAAAACACAGTATCCATATCTTTCACTGGAATTTTAACCCATACCTTACAGTACAAAAAATCAAAAGAACGCGCATTAGAGATCGAAACTTTTATCAATATTTAGTTTTCACTAACTAGGTATATGATCAGTATTCCGCTAAGCGCATTTATTCAGATTTACTTTACACGACGTAAATATATTTGCCATTGTACAATGAATTCATTTCGTGTAAAAAAATTATATATAAGAAACGTTTTGTTTATAATCAAATTCAGATTTATAATCCTCACCAGTGAAAAAACTAGCCTTGAATATTATTTAAGTTTACATATTATGAATAATGTACGGAGGTAAGAATGATGTGAATTACACTCGTATTGGAATCAAAATTCCCTAATAAATACATGATTGTCTTTCTCTTTTTTTGGGAGAAATTATCACGAAAATTTAGACCTGTTGAAGATAGCATGACAACTAATCATGATTTTCCATAAACTGCTCAAAAGATGTTTATTTCTTTTAGATTTAAATAAACTGAGGGTCATCACGAGAGGAGAAAGCGTACGTAGGTAAGGAAATGATAGCCCGGCCAGGGGCCTGGTAGTCAGAGGCGCGGCCACCTCTCTACTCGTCTGAGATAGTCCCGGCCTCGATTCATTGGGAGAGGCGTGTTTTTCTTGTAATTCTTGTGTGGTCGGAGACGCGAGCTTCTGGCTTATCATTTGGGTAGAGCCGGTGTTCGAGACTAGACGTGTTTGTCCCACGGCGATAGTTCCCCTCTTTTCACTGGAACCAATAGTTGTAAATGTGTGATCGGCTGTTTGTCATGGTTCTATGTACTCGTGTGGGGATCAAACTCCCCAGATGACATGCAGTTGTCTCAGATTTAAATGCTTACAGTGATTTACTTTTCGGAAACGAAAATTCAATTTTTACGTATCTCTTCTGCCAGCCCCTCTTCCTTAATATTCTATGAGAAATCTACCTGCATAAAGCATATACCCCATAGAAATCTTGAAATTGTTTAGCTCAAAAAATAATGCCGGCACTGATCGATGTTTCACTCTTCTGCCAGCCCCTCTTCCTTAATATCCTATGAGAGTTCTACGGGCATAAAGCATATACCCCATAGAAATCTTGAAATTGTTTAGCTCAAAAAATAATGCCAGCACTGAACAATGTTTCTCAGTTTCAAAACTCCCACTAAGTCAAAGCTCACTGGAAAAACTACGAGGAAGAAATGGAGTTTGGGGAAAGGAAAAGTTGTTCGCAGTAGTGTCTGACGCAAAGAAATTTCGAATTAAAAGCTCTAGTAGAGCACACACATCCACTTACCCTTTGTAGCATCTTGTAGCTTGTACGATGAGCCACGTTGTGTTGTGTTTGGGATCTCCTCAGCCGCTGCTTTTATACTCTGAGAGAGGATGAACTGAATTCCAGAGGATGGCTCAATCATCACAAGGCGCTCTTACCTGCGGCAAGGTCACAGGATGCTGCGATTGGTCACTGGAAGGTGGAGATCAAGTCCGTTATGTCGCTAACCGTAGAAACCGTTCTTTTGCTGGGGAAGAAGCAGGGGGAAAGAAGATCTAGCATTTTATCTCCTCACCCTAATGTAAAAGTTTTTTCTTTTTTCCTTCCTCCTCGGAAGGTTGTCAGAGTTGTTAACTTCTTTGGAATCAAAACAGAGCAAACTTGTTTTTCTCTTAACCATTATTCATTTCTAGTAATCCCAATGAATTTCATGCAAGGCTCAAAAAAGTAATTATGCCCTAGATAACACAATTAGTGATCTGACGGCATTCTCAATTTCCTTTGTGTAATCGGTGCAATAAAACTGCCGGGAAAACTTCTCGGAAAATGCGAAAGGGATGTATTTTTCTCGCAGTTTGAAAGATAGTATATCGAATTTTGCGTGAGAAAAAGTAACTACATGTTAAATCATGCATCGCTTTTGTTAGCCTTGGTGCAAAGACAATTTTTAGAACTATAATTGATTGAACTTCAGGGTAAAGACTCGTAATAAAAATAATATATGAGGAAATGCACTGTAAGAAACAGTAGCAATAACGAATGCACCTTCATACGAATAATGTACAAAGTTGGGCATCAAGACAAATAGTTATTGAGCTTGTTTCAGTGTTATACTCACAGAAAAGCGCGTTTTAGTTTATTAAACATTAACTTCATTTAAAATTACACAAAGCCAAATTTACTTAATATAATAAAATCTACCATACCTAAAATTATATTGAAATTACATAAGATTACTAAAACTCCCTTTCGCTTTTCTTCCTAACTGAAATTAACTGTTTCTCAAAGTAACTATAATCATCCGACCCGGCGGTGGCATAGTGGTCTAAGTGGTGCCTGTTCGGCCGAGTGGTATTGGGTTCGAATCCCGGATGATCAGATCAAATGTAGAGGATTTTAGGAAGGGTGTGTCTGACCCCAGGTCTTAAACAACCTTTAGAAATAGGAAGCTAGGAGATTTGGGCTAGAGTGCCCGATAGGAAAGTGACACGGAAGCGAGGTACAAAGGGGAAGGAAGACGCCCTTATTTATTACCGGGGGCCAGTACCCCGGGGTTCGACGGCTTAACGTGCCCATCCGAAGCACGGCGGATATTTAGAGGTTCGAGCGTTCGTACCTGCCTGGGACCAACCTGAGATTCCACGGTGGCAGTAACGAACGTTGACCAACTGACTCTCTTTCCCCCTGGAACCAGTGGCCCTAAATTAGGGATGTGCGACTGCTCGTAACCCTTAGAGATGCTCAAGCGAATTCTCTTACCCCCTCCTCCTCTCCATGTAATCCTGAAGATGAAATTTTCGATTTCCCTTTAGCCCACCTTTTTTGGGGGTTTTTCCTTTCGTTAGGTAATGTGCTCCGATACTTTTAAAATTCGGACGACTTCAGTTCTTTTCATTAATAAAAAAGCGTTATTGAGTTCAGATGTATTTGACACTTTCCGCACCAGTGTTTTCGTGATTTACTTTCACGTAAACGTTGTTTCAAGTTTACTGCAAAGAGAATTTCCGTTCACATAGGAGAGTACTGGCTAAGTTGTCAGTTTAGGGGCGTCTGACCGCTCCGCTGGGATAATCCTGGAAGGGCATGGGTGGTGTGTCTGTTCCAGGGCGCTTACCCTCTCCCTTACCTGGAACCAATGGCCCCAAATTAGGGACAGACTACTGTTTTATAGCCTGAGATGTTCATGGTTGATAACCCCATTATTCCATTAAATAAATTCTAAGCCAAACATTCTCTTCTATTTCTGAGGTTAACATTCTTCTTCAGTATCTTGGGCTATGGGGAGTCGCCCGTTCCAAATTTAGAGGCCCTGATTCCAAGCACGGGACAGAGCAAACAAACTCACCACCCACGCTTCATCCGGAACTTGACTCGGCAGCCAAGCCCGAAGCTCGCGCCTTTGACTACTGGACTGCGGCGTAGCTACACATTTTCAGGCCTTAAGAAAAAGTTTAGATAAGGCCCACCCACCCCGTGTTTACTGTGTTTCCAAAAATAACAAAGAAAATCAAAATCAAAGTACATATATTTTAACTTGTAAAGACATTTATTTCATGAAAGGAAATTCTTATATTTTTGTAGAAGAATTTCCTTTCTTATAAGGGAATTCTTATATTTATTATAGGTATTCAAATTAAATTACTTTTTTCCCAGTTTTTGCATTGTCTAATTAAATCTTTGGTATTTAATTTATCTGTTTTTGCGCTTCAGTGGCAATTAATGAAAGATATTTCAGTCTGTTTTGACGCTATTTATCTCGCAAATGATTTTTGATTATTTTCAGTTTACTTTCTTTCAGAAGTAGCTACTCTAACAGGTAGTGTTAGATATACAATAAGTGTTGCAGCGATGCCCGGATGATAAAATTAAAAATTGTCAAATTTTATTATTAACAATTCTGGGAGTACTTTTCTTGAATTCATTGATTTCATTTCTTCTTTTATCAAGCTGTTTGAAATTATTTGCAAAAGTTGAATGGAGAAATTTGTGCTTAGATCTTTTTCACATATTTTTTACATTTGTCTGCATACTTTAAAATATCACTTTCCGTTAGTGTAAGCAAGTTCTAAGGCTACAAAAATGTGAAATTAGTAACACCTTTTTGCATACCGATAAATCCTTCTCTAATTTGTATCATACAAGTGTTTCAAATTCTGAAAAACACATTTACCCTGAGTGCATCTTCAGATATTTAACCCTTTAACCGGCTGAAACGAATTAACTCGGGTTTAGAAAAATGGCCTGAGATCAACTAACTCCACTAATGTGGGCTATACGTGGCTGGAACGAATATATTCAGGATAGGTTTAATGGTCCCAACGCTGCTCGAACGAGTGACCTGAAAGACGAAGAGAATCAAAAAGCGTCGCTTTCGCTTTTTGATTTATTATTCAGAGTGGTCGTTTAGGAGTATGACAGACACTAATCCTTTTTTATTCATTTCCTGTTAAAAGGGGATATAGCAATGGAAACTAATCTACGAGAGAAGATGTTTGAGTCACTTAGTTTTACCCACTGGTATGATGTCCGTGCCAGAGAGACTATTCCCTTCCCCTCCATGTCTTGGGCCACTGAACAGGGAAAATACACTGGCGGAAAGTGAAAAAAGAACACCAAGAAGGAACTAGCGGACGATCATGAAATTTACATATGTTAATAGGGTCGAGTTTACGTAGGTGTGATGTTAATTTCGAAACTAACCGGTGAGCGCTTACGCCACAGCACGGCATAATATGCAAATTATCGTCGGTGGTATTTAAGGAGTACGGCGAAGTGAATGTAATCAGTCGTTGGCGTACGGACACGTGCGAAGACCCTGAAGAAGCTGCAATGCCTGGACATGGATGCCGTGTACGATTTCAGCAGTTATCAGACTTTGAGCGAGGTCGTCTAGTCGGACTCCGCGAGGCCGGGTGGTCGTATCGTCGTATTGCGGAGCGAATTGGACGGGAAGTATCGGTGGTGCTACGATGGTGGCGTAGATGGTCCGAGGAACATTCCCACACGAGAAGACGTGGAACCGGGAGTCACAGACTGACTGATGAACGGACCGATCGACGCATAAGAAGAGCGGCGTTGTCAAGTAGAACATCCACTGCGACGCAAATCCGAGCTGCCGTTGCACCTGAGGTGACTGCGAGCAATCCGCAACCGTCTACTGGATGCAGGACTACGTGCACGTGTGCCTCTGGCATGTGTACCTCTGACTCCAGCCCACCGTCAGGAACGGCTGCAGTGGTGTCGCCAACGTCTGCACTGGAGAACGCAATGGCGATCTGTCGTGTTCAGCGATGAAAGCAGATTCTGCTTGGGAGCCTCCGATGGCCGTATGCGTGTTCGCAGACGCACAGGAGAGCGTCCCCACCCTTCTTGCATCCGCCAGCGACACACAGGGACTACACCTGGTTTCTTGGTGTGGGGAGTGATCAGCTATCACTCCCGTACACAACCAGTGTTTGTACCGGGTACGTTAAACAGCACCTCCTACATCAACAACATCATTCAGCCCGTTGTTGTGCCATTTGTAAGGTCGGTCCATTGCGGTGTTTTCCAGCAAGATAACGCAAGCCCACACACGGCACGTGCAACGCAACATGCACTTCAGGGTGTGAGACAACTTCAATGGCCTGCACGTTTACCGGATTTGTCCCCCATTGAGGAGGGGTGGGTCTGGGATATGTTTTCGTGGTATTCCCTGGGTCCACTCATACTTGTGGAAGGCACTATGGACAGAATTCGTTATGAATCCATCCTTGCAGACCACGTACACTCATATGTGCTGATTGTCTTCCTTGAGGCGGATGGGATCTTCCACAACGACAGTGTGACGTGTCACACAGCTAGAAATGTCCGAGAGTGGTTGGAAGAACACGATGAAGAGTTCAAAGTACTTTCGTGGCCTCCTAATTCCCCAGACGCAAACCCAAGTGAGCATCTGTGGGACCATCTCGATTGTATTGCTCGCTCTATGGATCCTCCACCACGCACCCTCCAGCAGCTGTCAGATGCACTGCAGTCAGCATGGCTCCACATACCTGTGAACACCTTCCAGTACTTTACTGAGTCACTCCCAACCCGTTTAGCTGCTATCCGCGCTGCACACGGCGGTTACTCTGGATATTAGCTGGTGGTCACAATAATGTGACTCGACCGTGTATATCTGTAACGTATACTTTAACTTTCCTGTATCTATGTACATATTATTTCGTTCTCCTTAAGTATTTTCCGAACTTAACGTTTGCATTTTTTCTGCCGACTGAATGTTTTGTAGCAACTGCATTGAATTCAAAGATTGAATGACATATGTGAAAAACCAAGATAAGAGTGAGGTTTGCGATGTATGTTGAGGCTATCTTCCGTTAGATGTATGCTGCTGTCTTCCGTTAGATGTATACTGCTGTCTCGCAGTTAGATAGACGTACTGGCTAACTCACGTTTGTTGAAATTCACGTTCCTATTAGATATTGGACTGTAGCTTGTAATTGATTTAAAAAGGTGTTTGTTGTGCAATAGTCGACGTTTTATGCTTAGAAAATGATATTATTCGAGCTCAATTGAAGTGCGTTTATTGAAGCTGTGCTTCATCATTGTTAAAGTGACCCATTGTTTTTGCTTATCTGAATAAAAGGTTTAGACTGTAAGTACATCACTTAAAGTATTATTGAAGTGATATTTCTGTGCCTAATTAAGTACATTAAATGTTAAGCTATCTTATGTTTCGGTTAAAACGAACCACCTATGATACTTAATGAAGCTTCACGTAATGGTGGGGTTCTGTTATAGATAAATTGAATTTTCAAGAATAATTTGTGACGTACTGCGGGAGTGACGCACGGCAGGTGACAGTGATAGGCCTCGTCGGTGTAGTTCAGTTGGGAGAACAACTGGTCGCGAAACAAAGAGGCGTGGGGTAGAATCCCACCACCAGCAAAAAAGGGCTAGTTTCGCTACATCGGCGCCCGAACGTAAAAGTGGATCTATTGACCGCTACATATGTGATGTTCCTTCCACACATTGTTTGGAATTAATGAGAATTCCTCTTTCGCATGGAAAAATGTGTGATGCTTCTTTCATACATCGTCTGGAAGTAGTGAGAATTCCTTCTTCTACAAAGAGCTACTTTTCAAGCATGGTTTGCGGCGAACCCGAAACCTGCGGTTTCGTGGCCCCGCTTTTCTCAAGGGGGATATATGTAACGTACCCAGCGGGGGTGATGCACGTGTCGGTGTAGCAGTGATAAGCCCTTGTCAGCCAGCTTAATTGGGAAAACAGCCTTTTAATTCGGCTTCGGAGCAGAACGATGCGAGTACTGCCACCGGCAGAGAGGGGTTTCAATTTCACAATTTATATTCTTAAAACAAAGAACGCCACTTATTGAAAGAGCAATTCATTATTCACACCCATTTATAATGTACACTATGTGGACAAAAGTGATTGGACACTGTAAGTAAATAGAAAAACAGTATTGTTTTTACATCAGTCGCGCGTAGTTCCTCCATTTGCAGAGATTACAGCAGCCACCAGTCGAGGTAAACTGTCTACAAGTCCATTAAGTACGGAGAGCTGGATGTTCTTCCATTCCACCTTGAGTACATCGACCAACTCTGTCAGTGACGAAAGTCGTGTTGGTCTGGACCTCATCCGTCGTTCAAGTTCATTCCATAGGCGTTCAGTGGGATTGAGATCCGGGCTCTGAGGAGGCCAGTCCATCCGCGAGACCTGGTTTTCCTCATAACTTTCCATTGTAGCCCTGGAAACATGACAAGGGGCATTATAGTCATGGAAGAAACAATCATGTCGGTAGTAAAAAACAATCATCATGTCGGTCACAACGTTGGGAGCATTGAGTTATCCAGGATATTTCTACATAGCACAGAGCTCATGTTGCCATGAATAACAAACAACCAGTGGGCCCACACCGTACCAGCTTAAACAGCCCCATACCGTAACTCCACCGCCTCCGTGCTTCACGGTCGGCACTGTACACTTCGGAGCAGAAGTTTTCCGGGTAACCGCTAAACCTAGACACGTCCATCCGATCGAAATAATGTGAATCGGAATTCATCGCTCCATAACACCTACCGCCATTGCTCCAATGTCCAATTTTTGTGCTGTTAACACCACCGTAGCCGCGTGGCTGTATTGGTCTTTGTGATGAGAGGTTTATGGGCGGCTTCTCTGCCATGATAACCGAGTGCATGGACTCCTCTTTGAAGTGTCGTGGTGGGTACCATAACATCTGTGCCCATCAGGAACTCAAGTGCTATGGCGTGCATTGGTCGGGACCTGGTTTTTTAGATCTCCATCTGCAGCACCCTCCGGTCCCTGGGTACTTCCTTTAGCTTCTCTAAGCTCAAAGCCATTCAAAGTAAATGTTAGAAATACAATTTTAGTCTCGCTGCGTAAATAAAAATATATTTATTTCTTAAGACCAAGAGAAACCTTATTTAGCTAGAACAGAACAACTTCATGTGACAATTCAACTGGATTATTATTGTGTCATTCTTTGATTGAATAAAACAAACGTTGCAGTCTTCTATTGCTTTTTTGGAATCGCTCAGCAACCTTTTTTATGAAATCTGCATTTCCGTACACCCAATTTTGATGGACGCTTATTATACACAGATCATGTAGTCCCACGGTTAATCTCAAACAAGGCTTCATCCTACGCAGGCTACTGAGATATCTTTCAGTAGTAATACATGTTGTTGCGAAAAGCGTGCCTGCGATTTGTGGAGCCCTTGAAACTGCAGGATAAAATTTCTCCGCTTCCTGCATACTTCGTTTCCGCTATTGATTTGTCTTTCCAAGAGTGGTACACTAATTCCTTGAGTGTTTTGCTGACTGTCTCATCTCTGTATTGCCGTGACCATCCTTTTCTGTTTAACGTGAAAAGGTTACTTCATTGTTTGCTCGAGGCCGGTTTCCATGTACAACTCTGGTGGATTCCTGGGTATGTTGGAATCCTAGGAAACGAGTCTGCTAGATCTGCTTCTCTTTTGTGACGTACCTGCCAGCAGGACGCACACGACATAAAGGCAGATAGGAATCAGAATAAACGTCTGCGTAGCTCAGTTGGTAGAGCGACTTGTTCCGGAATAAGCGGCCTCGGGTTCGTATCCCGGCGTAGACCGAAAATGACGGAGAAATTTACTTCGTTATAATGGCGCCCGAACTATCCGGATGACCCGGCCGTTCAAAATCTCGCATTGGTGTGATGCTATTTCCACACCGCGAGACAGGAAAAATCAGAGAATTCCTTCTCCAGCGCTTCGAAAAATAAAAATGTGTGATGTTGCATTCCACACAGCAGATTGACTGGGAGTTCTCAAGTGCACGTTCTACAGTGGATGGCTGCCTGCAACGATTCATGGTCACGGCTGACCCGTGGGCCATGCCCCCGGCCCTCTTTCGGGGGGGGAGATGTGACGTACCTGCCAGCAGGACGCACACGACATAAAGGCAGATAGGAATCAGAATAAACGTCTGCGTAGCTCAGTTGGTAGAGCGACTTGTTCCGGAATAAGCGGCCTCGGGTTCGTATCCCGGCGTAGACCGAAAATGACGGAGAAATTTACTTCGTTATACTTTGGTCATCACACGCTTGCCGTTGTTTCATCGTGATTTGCGGTTTGTTGTTCGTGACCATATCAAGCGAACATGGCAAGCCTGTGGGACAAACAAGTGGAAAATAAACTGCATCGTATCAAACCAATGCTTAGAGTCTGGAAATCATCATGTCACCGGAACCGTAGGGAGAAAGTTGTGCTAGCACGTCTCCGCATTGGGCATTGCCGTTTCACTAACCGCTATTTGTTTTATGGGGACACTGCCTCTTTGTGTGGGACGTGTGATGTATCTCTGACTGTTGCACATACTTTTATGTCCCTGTCGTTGTTTTGCCCGTGAACGTGCTCGCTTCTTTGTTTTACCCACTTTACCCAGACGTCTCAGTAACCCAGAGTTGCCTTTTAAATATAATCATTATAACGTGTATTCGGTTTTATCATTTCTTCGTTGTACCGGCGTTTCAGTTCCATATGATATGTTATTTCATCGTCTTTTATACCACTCAAAATGCAACACCAAGAAGGGCACGAGATAGCAAAGCCAGATTTACTGGACACATAACAACAGATACAAAGATGAAACGATTGAGCTTACAGGCCCGTGCGACTTGCGGAACACGCAGACATCAATAGTTCGTGTGGCCCCCATGTCTGGCAATAACGGCCGCTACACGCCGCGGCATCGAACGAAAGAGGCTTAGGATATGGACTTGGGGTATGTCGGTCTAGACTGCTTCCACACATTGCCACAGTTCATCAGGCGTAGCCGCGGGTGATGTTTGCCGGGCCACTCAATTGCCGATCAGCGGCCAGACGTGTTCGATGCGCGACATATCGAGAGAACAGGCGGGCCACGTCAGCAGTGACTCCTAGTTGGCCGAGAAGAATTGTTGCACGATGCGTTCCACGTGCGGGCGCGCATTGTCCTGTTGAAACGTGGCCGCTGGCAGGTCCTTCATGGTAAGGGAGGACTACAGGCTCCAAAACGTCGGAGATGTAGCGGTGGCTGTTGAGTGTACCGGCGATGCGTATCAAAGGTGTCGGGTGTCATATCCAAGTGCGCCCCAAACCATAACGCCAGGCGACGGACCGCTATGGCGATGCATAATGCAGGCGTCATACAGTCTCTCGCCGCGGTGCCGCCATACGCGGATCCGACCATCGTGGTGTTGCAGGCAGAAGCGGGTCCGTCGGAGAAGACAATGTCGTGCCATTCCGTAGTCCAGGTGCGGAGTTCATTGGCCCGCTGCCGCCGCACTCGCCGGTGGTGTAACGTCAATGGTAATCGCAGCAATGGGCGCCGTGCGACAAGTCTCCGCTCCTGCAGATGACGTCGAACGGTACGTGCTGACACGGTTGTTGCGCAACACACCCTAATTCCTGCTCTAATGTTCGTGATGTGGCGGTGCGAGCTGTCAATGCCCGCCGCACAACATGGCGGTGCTCTCGTTCGGTGGTGTGCCGCGGCTGCAGCAATCACTCACGTCTATCCGTCCGTCCCTCCTACACCCACCGAATCCATACTCGCCTCACTGTGGCTGGATGTCGTCCTACACGGGCCCTGATGTCTCGGTACGATAAACCGCTGTCGCGATAAGCCACTATTTGTCCTCTGTCGAGGCATCAGGAAGCTTCCCACGCACAGGTCCGGCAGCACAACACACTTCCACCCCGCCTTCTGTGCACCTTTCTTATAGTGCTTCTTGGTGGCGTGCCGGGCGCTTATGATTTGCATATCGCGAGAGGACATGCAAAAGATTAGCCCTGCAATGCTAATCGTTTGCATGTCCTCTCACGGGCGACGCATGCTGCGAATTTCAGACCAATCCGATGCTTCCTTCTTGGTGTTGCATTTTGGGTGGCCAGCAGTGTATATGCACAATTCTTGTTTCATTTTATGACATCCTTGTTATATTCTCTTTTATGACATCATTGTTATATTATCTTTTATGACATCATTGTTATATTCTCTTTTATGACATCATTGTTATTTTTTCTGTTTTATGGCATGATAGTTTATTATGTTAAATAACGGGATTCGTTATACCGGTATTCTTACGGTATAGCGCGTTGTTGTTTTATTAGTTTTTACACTGTTGTTGTTCTGATACATCATATCAAAGTTTACCCTTTGATATTGTTTATAATTTTAAAATAATTGGCATTGGCACTCTTCGGTCCATGGAAGCCCTTGCGCCATTAAATGCCAACCAACCAAACAAACAAAAGTGGTACCTCGACCTTGATTATGCGTTTAAATTATAAAGTTACACGCCGAACTTTACTGAAAGGTCGTTGACCAACAAATTAAGTTTAGCCTCATTAAGTTCCCTTATATTTTGGGGAAGTGCCGTATTTTTCGGCGTGTATAATTCCATACTTCTTTCTTCAGAAGACCAAGCCTCGACTTATACGCCACATCGAGTTGTCTATTGAAATTTCTCAGTGAGAAAAAAATATATTGTGCCTTAAATTCGGTCGTGATCCAAGCACCCTGAAAGGCAATATTACGTTCTTAAGTAATCATTCCGAAATCGTACGAAAGTAATATTTCTTTCACCAAGAATTTGCTTCAAAGCTACTGAAAGGGATATTTCCGTTCAACAAAAACATTAAAATCGCCGTGGCTGTTGGAGTGGCAGCTATTGTATGTTAATTGCATCCCCCTCGCGATTCTTCCAAGATCCCGTGGGTAGCATTCTCGCTAGATTTGCAAAGCCGCCATAACTACAATGGGTGCATTTCACTGATCTCGCAATGATTAAACCTCTGAAACACGTCGCTGCCACGCAGTTAATTGGATGGCGACAATTATATTGACTGCCTGCAGCGCATGCTCTTTAAGAACAGCAAAAGCTAGCTGCTAGCGGAGGCAGTTTTTTTTCTCTCTATGAATCTCTAAATTCTATCTCTCAATTTAATTGAAATCAACTGTTGCTTTCATTTAATATGCTTATCTTAATTTATTTCACGTTTCCGACTGAAATCAAAAGCTTTGGTTTCTGATTTCAGTCGGACTCTATGAGAAAACAGCGGACCATAACTTACGATGTACGGCATCACTCTTATTTGGAATACTTGTGTGACCTTATTACTGTTTTATTTTCACCTTTTTCTGGCAGCTTCTCCGACTGTTTGGTCGCAGGAAAGGGATACGATAGCGTCAGTTCGTAAAAAATATAAAATAAACTTTCAACTTTTTCTCGGGAAAAAAAATGCGGAGGTTTCTCTAGTTACTCTTCATTTTAATATTAACAGAAACATTAAAGATATAGTTACAGAATTTCGGAACGCAATTGTGTTTGTTCTATACTCAGGGTCGACTTTTCTATGAATGACGATACGGAACTTGGAAACCCATTCGACTTAATATCGACTAAGCCGAAAAATACAGTAAATTAAGCCGAAAAAAAATGGCTCTTTATCTACTTTCCAGAGAAGTTATCAAAGAATCCAAATACGGAGTGAATATAGATAGACGGTAATATTTTCCCTCCGAATTTGATTATACAATCTGTGCTCTTGTTTGGCCACATTGGAAGCGGGGGAGGGGAGAGAAAATGGGTTTCAGAGGTTCACTGGGACGATCCAGTGAAACTCCACTGTAAAAAAATATCTGAAATTCATGAGCCACTTTTCGTGATTCCTTTCGTGAATTAACGAAGCATATTTCTGACACAACCTTTTCCGTGAAATCACGGAAAGAAACCCGAACTTTGGATTTTTCGTAAACCAGGAAAATTCTGAATTTTCAGAAACTTTTTAGCAATTCCTTTCGTATATTAATGGAAAAACTCAGTTCTAACTTTTTCGTATATCCATATGACGAAAACGTTCCGGTAATAGGAGCGATTCGCGAAAATACTTGAAGCTTGATTAATTGTTAAATTTCCATAGTCTTCGAACGTCTGTTCTATTCGTGCCAACTAAATACACCAAAGTAACTGAATGCTGTCTGGACACGGTATCAAACAATGGAGAAAAATGCAGATTAAAAGATGAACTTTTATTTACAACTTAAAACCATATATGCATGCGAGATCTTTCAGACTCACGACTCTTTTAAGTTGTAAATAAAAGTTCATCTTTTATCTGCAATTTTCTCCATTGTTTGGTACCGTGTCTAGACAGCATTTAGTTATTTTGGTGTATTTCCATAGTCTATCGAAGAATCTGATTTTGAAGTTCTGTAGCGAGATCGGATATTATGGATAGCATATCGCATTAATTTTGGTTACTGTGGCACACGATATTTCTTCTCCTTTCCCCATTTTGTGCACCAGGAAAACCGGGTACTTAAATTATTGTACAGGGGATTTGTACGATGTTTATATACCAGTCTGTGGAGTCCTTAAGACAAAAGCTATTACACGCGTAGCTATCAAGAGTGAATTTTATATTTAGCAGTTTTGTGAAATAATGCATAAAGCAGAACATTTCACCCTTTCCTAAAGATAACTGAAAGTTATTATCAGTTAAAAAAGATCTCAAGTTCCAAAATTGCTTCGAAAAATCACGAAAAAATATATATAATTCGTGAAACGTCCTCCTACAGAAAAAATAAAATTCTTACAAACGTATTCAAAAGAATATTGAGCTCCAGCAGAAAATAACTAAATCAATCGCATTAATGGAAAAAAAAAATCACCAGAGTGCAATTGAGTTTTACCTTGAACGTGAGTGCGATTCAGAAGACATTCTGGCTCAGTGGTTAAGTAGCGCGGTTTATAACCCAAGCTACCTCCGGGGTTCTCTGGCGTAAGGGCTGAAAAACTCAGCATGTTCGGTTTTGCGAAATTTCTGTATAAATACGGAAAAACTTCAAACTGACTTTTCTGAAATAAACGAAATTACTAGCACGGAAAAATCTGTGAAAATACGAAAGTTAGAGAAAACGGGAACTTTTAAAAACGAAAATTTCTTTATAAGACGGACACTTATCGACAACTCTGCTGCAGTACTAAAAAATTTCCAGAAAGTTTCTAGTACCGCAGCAAAGTTGGCCCAGAAATTTTCTGTGAATTCACAGCGCTTATTTTTTTGCAGTGTCGTTGCCGTCTGGTCTAATGAATCTTGTTTTCTGTGTTGGATCAGCAAATCCGATCTGCGGAGACTCAACCACGTAACTTACAAGAGTTAAAGGATGTGCTGGTAAAGTGCTGATACCAGATACAGCCAAGACACCTTTAGAAATCTGGAGCATCATAGCTTTTCCGGGTATGAGCTGTTTTGGCGGCACATAGAACAACAACGTTATATTAGGCAGGTGGCCATAATATTTTGTCTCTTCCATGTATGTTTGATTTACTGTAAATGTAGTTTTTGTGACAATGGCTATACAAGGGTGTTCTAATTGCCTCGACAGTTTGTTATATTCGTGGGAACTTTGTCATTAAAAAGCAACAGAGGAACGTTACATACTTCCGAAAAGAAGCGCTTTGGAGTGAAACTAGGGAATCAAGACAAATCATGGTCTCCACAAAGGGTCTGTGCTATTTGTGTTGAAGACCTGAGGCAGTGGACAAAAAAAAAAAATTCATTCGTTTCAATGTGCTAGTAATCCAGAGGGAACCAAAAAATGACTGTGATGACTGCTATACTTTTGCTCTTGTCATGTACAGTCATGCAACACTAAAATAATTGATGGGTGAGTACTACTGCATGTCACATAGAAAGACAACACAAATACACTATAACGAAGCAAATTTCTCCGTCATTTTGGTCCACGCCGGGGATCGAACCCGAGTCCACTTATTTTGGAATAAGTGGACTCGGGCTCGATCCCCGGCGTGGACAGAAAGGACGGAGAAATTTACTTCGTTATAATGGCGCCCGAACTATCCGGATGACCCGACCGTTCAAAATCTCGCAATGGTGTGATGTTCTTTCCACACCGCGAGATAGGAAAAATCAGAGAATCCCTTCTCCAGCGCTTCGAAAAATAAATGTGTGTGATGTTGCATTCCACGCATCAGATTGACTGGGAGTTCTCAAGTGCACGTTCTTCAGCGGATGACTGCCTACGGAAATTCATGGTCACGGCTGACCCGTGGGCCAAGCCCCCGGCCCTCTTTCGGGGAGGGGGAATGTGACGTGCCTGCCCCGCAGGACGCACACGGCATAAATACAGGTAGCAGCAAGAACGAACGTCTGCGTAGCTCAGTTGGTAGAGCGACTTGTTCCGGAATAAGTGGACTCGGGTTCGATCCCCGGCGTGGACCAAAATGACGGAGAAATTTACTTCGTTATAACACACATAATCGTCTGAGACTTGTCTATCACGTACAGTTTTTCCACAAAATCATACTTCCAACTCACTGGGTTAAGAGAAAAATAAAGATGTTATAAGTAACTGATTCTGTCCGGTCACCTAACAAATATACTCAAACTTCTTGGGTAAAAGTTCTTGGACGTGATTCTTATAGCACTTTGCAACAGGAGGAGTAAGTACTGAAGGGGTCAACAGAACAAAGAAACAGCTGAAAATAGGTCTACAATACAAAGCAATAGGGCTACATGTGTTGGCAGCCGATTTGGGCTACAAATACGGCTGCCAACACATTGTGACCACCTGCCTAATACTGTATAATGTCGGTTCTCCACGTGCCACCAAAACAGCTCTTACTTGGAGAGGCATGGAAGCTACAAGATTTCTACAGGTATCTTGTGGTATCTGGTGCCAACACGTTACCAGCAGATCCCTTAACAATTGTAAGTCACTTGATTGAGGCGCCGCAGATCGGATTTTCTGTTCCAACATAGAAAACGAGATTCATTGGATCGTTCCAGTGGACCTCTGAAACCCATTTTCTCCACCATCTCCCTCCCAACGTGACCAAACAAGTGCACAGATTGTATCATCAAATTCGGTGGAAGAATATTACCGTCAATGTATTCGCACTCCGTATTTGGATTCTGTGATAACTTCTCTAGAAAGTTGATTCTCGAAAGAGAAGAAGCCTTCCTTCATTTTTTTGAGCCAACGTCTTCGAACTCCGGTGTAGCTGTTCTCCCAACTGAACTATGCCGGCAGGCTCATCACTGCTTCATTGTACATTTGACTAATACGACACGTCAGTAATACGTCATCTAGCATATTATAGTGACAACTGCTGCATGCCACACAGAAAGACGCACACAGTCGAAAGTGTAACAAGTTAGTAAAATCATGTATTGCATTGATTATGATACGCTTTCCAACATACCAGAAATCATTATTCAAGTTATTACTCAAGTTATGAGGATAATGGCTGTGGAATAAACCTCGCTCCTGTGCCCTGACCTTTGATCCCATTTCGAGGATACTCAACAGAACCGGTTCAGTATACTTCCGGAACAACATGATAAAGTTTTGTTGCAATCGAAGCATTTTTACGTAAATTATGATGCATAAAGACAATGGAATGGATCCCACTCCTATGTCCTGACCTTTGACCCCATTTCGCCCATTTTCAACAGAATTTGTCTCCAGGTGGTCCCCTACCACATACTAAAATTTCATCGAAATCGAACCATTTTTACGCAAGTTATGATGCATAAGGACAATGGAATGGATCCCGCTCCTATGTCTTGACCTTAGACCCCATTTCGTCCATCTTCAATAGGGTGCATTATTACATACTAAAAGTTAATCGAAATCGAACCATTTTTACGCAAGTCATGAGGCATAAGGGCAATGGAATGGATCCCGCTCCTATGTCCTGACCTTTGATGCCATTTCGTCCATTTTCAATAGGGTTCCTCCCCAGGTGGTCCTCTACGACATACTAAAATTTCATCGAAATAGAACCATTTTTACGCGAGTTATCGTGCGGACTGACTGACAGACAGACAGACTGACAAAGCTGGAACATATACGCTTCTTTAACCTACGGTTGGAAAGAGTAAAAAAAAGTGCAGTTTTGTAGGTGAAAGAGAGACCTAACAAGAAAGATTCTGAAATTCATTAGATGTAAGAGCAAAATTTATGTATGAATGCTTTAGATGTGATCGGTGCGCCTTCAGATATTTAAATTATAACTTTACACTTTTTTGGGGTGGAAGGGGGTTTAATGACCACCGTGAGCATCTCGATGGCTATAAGCAGTCACCATTTCCTAATTTAGGGCTATTGGTTCCAGGAAAGAGAGACAGCCTTTTGCCGTGACACAAACACAACATCCATGGCTGTCCTAGGATTCGAACCCGGATCCATCGTGGACCAATGTGCAAAAGCCAGCGCATAGACCACTGCGCCAGCACGGCGGCCTAATACTTTATGCATGCTCTTCCCAAGATGCTGCATCATTTTGTGAAAAACCCTACGTAGTAGTGTGAAACTAAAATTGTATTTGCAATCAGTACTGCAAATATGAGCAACGTCTCCCAAAATAATTCAAATTACTTTTTATAAGCAACATTTTGTTGACCTGAGTAATTGACTCATCCTTTGGGGTAGAATTGAAAACATTCTGAAGTTATATTATTTCTATAAATACGTTCCCAATATTAGCAGCTAAGTTGAAGTGTTTTCTGATATATACACTGAAACCTGTGTGAGAAGGAACCTGCATAAAACGGAAACTTGCACAAAATGATTTTTTTGGGGGGGGGGGGGGGCGAAACGAATCTGCCTGACGCGGAAACTGAAATAGCAGGAGAGTAAATGAACCTTGTAACAACGGAAATTTCCATATGTCCCCGTGCCGTTTAATTGAATGCAAGACATTACACGATAAAGTGTGATAATAAATTCACATGGAAAATTTGCTTGAAGTTGAGGATAACATAATGAAATAGAGAGGGATTGCTTTTGGGTTGTATACACAAACACCCAGTGTTTGGCTTTCCTTTACGGACGTAGCGTAACTCAGGTTTAGGTAATATGACGAGCGTTGCTCTCTTTGCTTGATTTTTTTTTATTGGAGGTTTAACGATCATCGTGAGCAACTGTCCCTAATTTAGGGCTACTGGTTCCAGGGAAGGGAGAGAGCCAGTGCGGTAAGTCAAACACAACATCCATACCTCACCGGGATTCAAACTTTCGGACGAATGATCGGAAGCCATCGCTTAGACCGCTGCGTCACAGGTGCGGGTTTGCTTGGTTCAAAGTCCAAAGTCCCCGCAGTTGGCTGCTTCTTACGGGTTTCAACGTGACACTCCGATTTAATTCTCTAACATTTGTGCATTGAGATGACCATTCACAGCCTTGGCTTACTGTGAGTTGCATTTGTCGGTTTACCTCTTGCCATGGCGCCAAAGAAGAGCATTCTCGATTCTGATCCGAAAATTTAAGTTTATTGAAATGTACGAAAAAGAAAGTTTGAGTGTCAAGCATTTGGTAGAGAAATTCAGTTTTGGAAAAACACAAGTTTGACATTTTTAAGCAAAGGTACGAGGTAACAAAGCAGTGGCGTAAAAGTAACGGCGAAAAACTAGAAACGAAGAATTGAATAAGACTATCACTGAGCGTCATATTGTAAGTGTCACTGTAGAGTAATCGGTGTTGGATCATTTAAAAAAATATATATATGTTCGTAATTTGTGGTTGATTAAGGTACTACGAACAATACATTTTCTTAAGTAAACTCTAATTATGCAGAAGCTGTTATTAGCGTGGCAAAAATTTCAGTGTTCGCATTTCAATGGCTCCCATGCATGCACCTGTGTAAAACGGAAACCTGTCTAAAACAGAAAATAATTTGTCCTTCGTATTCCGTCTTAGACAGGTTTCAGTGTATATTAAAGTATAATATTTCACCTTTTCTTTAAAGAAATACTTATTTCTGTAAACTGAAAGCTTTAAGTGGATAAAACTGTGAGCAAATAACCAACCTTTCAGAATCAGGAAAATTGTCTCTGATACTGAGCAAAGCGAGTATGTAAAAAAGAATAAATATAAGAAAACCCACCGTAGCTGCTTCAGAGAATAGGGAGAAAATAAACTGAATAAATGCGCTCTCTCTCAAGTGCGTACGTCACGCTACTCTCTTTGCTGTAGTGTCGAAACATCTTAGAGGTTGGTAGGGCCTCTCGATTTTAAGTATCGAGAACAGTCAAACCGGAAAATTTCAGTGTTGCCAGTCGATTAAATCTAGAAACAGCAGCTGTAAGTGGAAAACGCTGTAATTTCTCGCTCACTTTTCAGACTAGAGAATTACGCCATCTTTTCTATTTGCTTTGATTTTGATACTCAGTTCCTTTGTGGGTAGTGAAAACCTTCTCTGTTTTTATTTTCAGCACGTCTTTCAAAAAAAAAAAAAAATGTACGTGCTTATAATACAGTAATGCCGTCTCTCTCTCTCTCTCTACTACATCTCTGCAACTATTCGTCCTATTTGAAAAAAAAATATTTTTGCAATCGAAAGCCTGAACCGTGAGAACGATGATTCATACATGTTAGTCTTTTTCCAATGCATGACCTTGCCGCTAGCGGGCGAAAATGCACATGCTACTGAATTCAAGATATATTTTACTCCATACCATTGCTTCAGTAGAAGAAAAAACGATTGAAAAATGTATTTTTACCATCCGATACCCAGAGACGGATTTAGTGTTTTGCCGCCCTACTCCCCTTTAAATTTTGTTTTATACCTTGAGAAAGTAAAGAATCAATGATAATTTATTTCCCATTCTGCTGGATCAGCAGGCTGCTCTCCATAGTGATCTAAAATTGAATACGCATTTTGATCAGGTTTTTTTTTCAAGTAATTCGTCATAGCATTTAAGACATCGACATCAACTGAAGTGGTTTCTTCATTGGTCGATGTGGTTGTTCCAACGCATTTAACAGTGAAATGTTTATCAATTTCTTGACATTTTAAGAATTGTTCAGCAATTTTGACTTTTTTATTAGTCGTTATTTTTGTACTGAGAGCTCCAGCCACTCTCTTCCTTCCATTTCTGAGATTAGTATTGAGGAACGAAAATGGCATTTTTCTTCTACAGTGAACAAACTATTCAGTACTCAATACATCAAGAGTGGGAATTAGAAGGATCCCCAGAAAACAGTATCGAAGCTTTGGGGGCTGCGATTGTCATTGTAAGGAGGGCATGGGCCAATCAGATACTTTTCCCCATTCATCGTCTTAACCTATCTTGGAATTTTTCCCTGCAACTTCTATTGAAGCAATTGTACACAAAATACGAAGTGGTAAAGCGTCACCTTCACTGAGGTCAGAGTGAGGGAAAACGAAATAGTTGACGGTGCTAAAATTCAGCCTTTCCCTACCCCTTCCGTTGTATTTATTCTGGGGGAGATGGGATAGCTTTGCGTGAACGTCCTGCAAATGTCAGCCCTCTAAAGCCCAAAGCAAATTTCCTTTATCTAAGTCAGATAACTTTTATCGGGCTCCAAAGAGCAACTTTACCACTCTACTCGTCCTCCCCCTCACACGATCTTATTCATTTCAGTTCTCAAGAATGGGTAAACAGATAAACATATGTTTGTCTATGGTTTCTCAAGTCGAAAACAAAAGAAGATTATAGGAATTCGGAAACAAAATAACAGATAAACATATGTTTGTCTATGGTTTCAAGTCGAAAACAAAGGAGATTTTTTAGAATTCGGTATACAGCTGCTTTTGACTAAATGTTAGTTTCGACTTTTATTTTAAAGTTTTTCTTTCGTGATTTTTATGGGCTTTTAACAAATTAATTTTTACTACCACTAAAATTTGCCGCCCGAGTTAAGTGGGAAATCCATTTCTACCGATCAGTGGCGCACGCAGGAATTCCTGTTGAGAGGGGGGGGATATATATACGCACACTGTATCATCATTGTCAACCATTATCAATCCACTGCTGGACGAAGGTCTCTCCAAGCCTCTTCCACAACGGTCTGTCTTGTGCCAGTCTCCTCCATGTTACTCCCGCATACTTTCGAATTTCATCCGCCCATCTTCCATGTGGTCTTCTTCTGGGTCTTTCCTGTCCCTTGGAATCCAATCTAAAATTTCGGCTGTCCATCGATGGTCTGTCCTTCTGGCAGTATGTCCAGCCCATTGCCATTTCAGGGATTTAACTCTGATCATGATGTCTTCCACTCTTGTCATTTTTCGGATCCACGAGTTCCTCTTCTTATCTCTCCTGGTTACACCAAGCATGCATCTCTCCATGCTGCTTTGAGTCGTCTTCAGCCTTTGTATATCTCTTTTAGTTAAGGTCCACGTCTCTGCACCATACGTAAGCACTGGAAGGATGCAATGATCAAACACTTTTCTTTTAAGACATAATGGCATATAGTTCTTGAAAATTATGCTGTTTCTTCCAAAAGCTCGCCAGGCAAGTTTTATACGCCGATTAATTTCTTTATCAATGTGACCCTCACTTGATATCTGCTGTCCAAGATAAACGAACGTATCTGTTATATCCAGCTTTTCTCCTTCATTTCTTGTAAAAGCATTGTACATCACTTTTGTCTTCTGAAAGTTCATTTTTAATCCCACTTCTTTACTCTTGTCAGCAAGTTCCTGGATCATACTCTGCAGCTCTGATGGGGTAGTTGCAAAAATGACTACGTCATCAGCAAAACGAAGGTGGGTTAGATAATCTTCATTAATCTCTATCCCTTTGTTTTCCCAGTTCAGTGATTGAAAGACATTTTGCCTCGTGGCATATATGGTGTCACCTTGTCTCACTCCCTTTCCAATTTTTATGTGTGCTGTATTCTCAAATAGCCGAATCTTCGCATTTTCATAGATGTTATTAATAATATTAATGAATGCATCTTCATTACCGCAGGATTTCAAAGCCATTGTAAGTGCTGATGGTTTCACAGAATCAAAGGCCTTCTCACAATCGATAAAAGACATGCATAATGGGAGTTCATATTCCCCCGCTCTTTCAATTAGTATATATGCGCACTCGGGAATTCCTGTTGAGGGGGGGGGGGAGGCTGTATATATATACTATCGATAAAAACATACCGCTACAAACCACTATTTCAAAAAACAAACAAACCAAAATCCCCTAATGCAAAAAAAAAAAAAAAAAAGTTAATACAACGAGACTCAAAAAAGCATTATAACCATTGTAATTCAGCTATATATATATATGTGTGTGTGTGTGTGTGTAGTGTACGCACATAGTGTATGTACACTTCCTGTATAGTATGCGTACATAATGTGTGGATATAAGGTGTGTCCCAAAATGATAGCCACAGGAGAAAGTGGATAAATAACAAAATATAATTAATTGAAGTGATTGTAAAGGAGTGCATATAAGTATTCATGCAATGAGGCATATGTGTGCACCAAAATAAAAGTGAAATAACAAAAAGTGTACCTGTTTGAGGGTTCCAAACAAATACGTCGAACTGGGGACTGTCCCAAAAGAATAGAGCCGCTGTCACAAATTTGTGTCAAACCAGATTTTTAACGGCCAATGAAACTTCCGTTTTGCTGGATGACATCGAACACACGTTTTGGCATGGATTTCATTAGTTTCTGACCCTGCTGTAGGGGAATATTGTCCCAAGCTTTCAAAATTGCACGTTAAAAGTGAAACACTGTTGAATTGCCTCCCATGTGCATATACCTTATGTGCGACAGCTGTCCACATGTTTTCCATAGGATTCAGATCGGGAGAACATGCAGGCAAGTCCATGACAAGAATTCCATTGGCAAAATACCACTCCCAGGTTGAGTTCGCAGTGTGAGGGCGTGCATTATCCTGTTGAAGTTGAGCTTCAGAGTCATTTAATGATTCAAAATACGGTACGAGATGCTCATTCAACAGCTGCTGATAGCTCACAGCATTCAGGTGTCCAGTTAGAACGGCTAATGGTGTTTTGCCACGTCCACTGAATGCCTCCCAGACGGCTATACCTCCACCACCTTGTTGGCGCTTGGAGTAACTCAATTTTCTCTTTCTAAGGTTGTGCCAGTAATACTTCCACCCATCCAGACCATCCAAATTAAACTTCTTTTCATCACTCCAAATAACTTTATGCCATTTTTGAGTCCATGACGTATGGTATTCAGCCCAGTTACGTCTTTTCTGTTTGTGTTTCAGTTAGCTTAGAGCGGCACAGCATTTTCCGATGGCAGATGAATGGACACTTCTTTAGAACACGATGTATTGTCAATTATGGCACGTTTATGTCCACAGCAGACTAGACTTGCCTGATACTAGATGTTGAGTTACTCATCCGATGCATAATCAACCTTTTCTGACGTGAAGTCAAAACTGAAGGACGGCTAGTAGATTCCTTGCTGCCGTACAATCAATTTGATGTCAAATAATGTGCAACGACATGATGGGAACGATTAATACACCTTGCAATTCCTCGAATGGACAGTTTATTCCGGAATAATGCATCAAATTTTCCGTTGCTCGGGTGCTGTCAATGATTTTCTACGACCCATGCCGCATAAACTTTCGATTGCCGTTAACGAACTCCAACTACGCAGTTCAAACGTACTGAAACGATTGGCATTTCTTGCGCCGGCAGTCCCTCAGCAACAATCTGCTGCGTAGCTGCGGTAACATTTGCATTACACGACGGTATGCAGGAGTGGTTCTATCATTTTGGGACACGTATCTCTAACGTCAATATCTTTATAATTCTCATATTCATTTATTTGTATGGCATTTGGTACCATTTTTTTTTTTTTTTGTACACCGCAACACCCATTTGAAATGCCTGTCTCTGTCATATTGTCTGATTTCAACCATTGGGTCCGAAACTTCACAGCCATTCTAGTGGATCTATCATTTTGGGACACAACTTATGTATATATAGTATACGCAGATTAGTGTATATATAGAGAAAACGTGCATAATGTGTGTGTATATATACTGTATATAGTATACACACATAGTGTATACATTAGATAGATAGAAAAATATTGATATATACGTAGCGTGTCCGAAAAGTTCTCTGCCCGCCAATGAAGGAAAAATCGTACATATATGCCCGAAAAGATAACTAGTAGAGACTATGTAATTCTTTGAACTTGTAAAATGATATTTTTGAAAGTTTAATTTTTAATGTGCGTCTCTCTTAATCTCCTTGGCGGGGGAGGGAGGGCTAAGCCCCCTGGGTGCGCCAGTACTGCAGATACCTTTTTTCTCGAAGGCCTTTTTACGTACGATTTCTATTTGAAATATTGTATGCTGTCATCGCTAGGTGGCATGAATGTACACTGTATTTTCCCCGAAATCTGTGCTTCTAAAAATGGGATTTAAAAATTATTTTTGCGTTGGAGATCACGTCGATAAACGTTTTTCACGCAATTTACTATAATTTTGAAACAAAATGCTTTACCACTAGAGATCTCCAGTGCATAATTCTGCTTTTAACGTATTTGCAAGCGTATCTTGGCTTCTGAAAATCATATTGGAAAAATTCTTTTTCTATTAGACGCCACTTACCGCCGAAAATATTTATGGGTTTTTTTTTTCACAAAACAGAGTTTTCTTTTTCCTCTAACGAGTGTTAATTTAAATCTTAATAACGATTATATCTACGCTTTAAAAAGTTTGATTTAAAAAATTATTTTTGGTACTAGTAGCATTCGAGGCGAGGAATATTTTTCACATATTTGCCAATTTTTGTACCACACAATTTTGGCACTAGGGGTATAAGTGTTGTTCTCTATTTGTGCCATACTTGGAACCGTATCTCCGTTTCTAAATCCCATTTGCCTTGGATATCTTCCGTTGTGAGAAATGTTTTGTGCATAATTTGCAATTTTTCGTAGCACACATTTGAGCCGCTAGTTGCCGAAATTAGTTGGTGTTAATGTATATATCTTCATAATGGTGAAATCTCCTCTCCTAAAAGTCCGATTTGAGAAATTCCGTTTGCCTTGGATATCTTTCGTTATAAGAAATGTTTTGTGCACAATCTGTGGTTTTTCGTAGCACACAATTCCGCCGCCATTGCCTCTAAAGTAGCTATTTAGTTTCCTGTATGTTTTATCGATTGTGTAAAAATCAGGTTGACTTTTTTTTTTTTTATATAACCTGTTCTTTTTTTGTTTGTGGGTATATAACGACCACCGTGAGTAACTCGGTGCGCTATAAGCATTCGCATGCCCCTAATTTAGAACCACTGGTTCCAGGAAAGGGAGAGAGCCAGTACAGTAAGACAAACACAACATCCATGCTTCACAGGGTTTCGACCTGAAACCCAGCTCGGACGAAAGATCAGAAGACAACGCTTAGACCACTGCGCCACAGGGGCTGCATAACCGGTTCAATACACTATAAACACTGCTTTCACCACAAATGAGCAGATGTCCTGTAGGAGGCGAGTAAATGCATTCTAATTTTCGCTGAGTTTTTCTTCTAAGGATCCGCTTTCAGATATTTATTTTCGTGTCGGATATGGTCCAGAAGACTGATTGCACCCGAGATTTCAGTGTAATCTTTCCTTCAGATCTGTATATATTAAGTTGAAACACATGAAATAAATAATACTGACTTAAATCAAGCTGTTCTTTTCATGTAACATACCACAGAAATTTCTGTGGTTATGTTACATGGAAAGAACAGCCTGATTTAAGTCAGTAATCTTTCCTGTTCTTTTTTTCTTTTCGAGTTTTAATGACCACAATGAACAATTCATTGTTATAAGCAGTCTCCCGTCATAAATTTCTTACCACTAGTTCTAAGGAAGGGAAAGATCCAGCATCGTACGACAAACACACCACCCGTGCCTCCACCTTGACTGAATCCGAGCACTGATTGGAGGACTAGCTAGATATACTCCTGGCCACACGACCTCCTACCTTTGTACAACATCGGTAGCTGTCACGTGCTCACAGCTAATCTGCATACAGATTGCACATTATGGAATATCTTCATACATCACACCGAGCTCATGTGCATATGTTAACAAGCACTTTTAACCCCATGGCTCTTTTAAGTCATTAAGTTTTGGACAGAAGTGTGTATTTTTCTTTGCACGTGGTGCTATTAACGGAAGTTTTAAAATGTAATGTTTTAGATTACCCATTCTGCATATCGCTGTTAAGTGTTCTTTACCCTTGAGAAAGCCTCGTTGTTGAAGGCTAAAACTGGGCTGTGTGAATATATCATACGCGAGCTAACAGGTACATTAAAAGTCTATTACACTGGTGTCCGAAATTCAAGACCGGAAGGCAATTGCTGGCATATAATCCGAAGCACTCAATGAAATGTTACGAAGTTCACGGATGCAAATTGTACTCGAGAAACAAATGCCCGCAGCCAAATTTGCATCTCAGCAAAAAGCTGTCCAGTATGTAAATTGAGTTATGTTCTTAATGCCTACGGAGAATGACAGCGGCATTTTTCGTTGTGAACGCGTGTAAGAAGCACTGCAGATGCTTTCCTTACGTCTTATGCACGTGTATCGGATGCTGTACGGTGGCGAGCGATTGGACGACTGGAAGCAGGCCGGTCTCTAGCTCAGGTAGCAAGGGACTTGAATATCCACCCCACAGTGGTTTCACAGTTATGGCAGCAATTCAGCAACAACTGTGGAATATCACAAAGGACTGGCCAAGTTCGTCCAAGGCGTACGACAACTCTTGAAGACACACACACACACATATATATATATAAGCAGCACTTGAAAATAATTATGGGAGATTTCAATGCAAAAATAGGGCAACGGCAACAGAATGAAACTTCAGTAGGTAAATTCGGTCACGGCAACAGAAACCAGCGTGGAAATACTCTCGTTGAGTTTGCAGAGGCAGAAGGGTTTTTCTTCTTGAACTCCTTCTTCAAGAAAAAGCCACACAGGAAATGGACATGGAGACATCCAAATGGGACGACAAGTGAAATTGATTTTATTATGTGTAACTAAACATTCGTCATAGAAGACTGCAGTGTGCTAAACAAGTTCAACACAGGCAGTGACCATAGATTGGTGAGATGTAAGATGCACCTCAACACTAAACTTGAACGTGGCAAGCTCATAAGACAAACAAAATCTATTGACATAACCAACCTTAAAAAACACCATAATACCTTCAAGTTGGAACTGAAGAACAGGTTCTCTGCTTTAGAAGGCCTAACATCGGAAGAAGTGGACATCTCTGAAGTTAACAGAAAAGTAACCAAAGCTGTTATGGAAACAGCAACAAAATTAGCTGGGTCTAAGAACAAGTTGCATGTAAATAAATTATCAGGAAAAACGAAAATGTTGATGCAAAAAAGAAGAGAGATGAGGACAACTAAAGAAGATGTGACTTCCAAAGTGGAATATATAGAGCTATGCAAGACAGTACGAAAAAGTATCACTGAAGACGTAAGAAAATTCAACTGTGAACTAGTGAGGAAAGCAATTGAAAACAACCAAAGCCTAAAGATAGCAAAGGGACATCTCAGTAAGGGAAGAAAACAGATTATGGCACTGAGAAAAGAAGATGGTTCTGTAACAAGAAATAGAGGCGAAATATTCACAAGAGTGAAAGATTTCTACTCCAAATTATATGAAAGGGATGATACATGCACTCCAGACATCATGAAAGATACCAGTACCAGAGTTCCTCCAGTCCTTCCAGCAGAAGTTGCACATGCAATCAAGAACATGAAGCGGGGAAAAGCTCCAGGAGAAGATGGAATTACTGTAGACATCATACAAGAAGCAAGTGGAGAAATCGAAACAGTACTCGCCCAAATTTTCACTCGATGCCTTAATGAAGGAAAGATTCCTGAGGATTGGAACACCGCTACAATGATCCTGCTACATAAGAAAGATGACATTGAGGATCTCGGAAACTACAGACCTATCAGCCTCCTATCAGTAGTTTATAAAATCTTCACTAAAGTTCTTTCACACCGCTTGAAGGTAACACTGGACATGGCTCAACCGAGAGAACAAGCTGGATTCAGGAGTGGCTACAGCACAATAGATCATATCCATGTGCTGAGAGAACTAATTGAAAGAGCGAGGGAATATGAACTTCCATTGTGCATGGCTTTTATCGATTATGAAAAAGCCTTTGATTCGGTGAAACCATCAGCAGTTACAATGGCTCTGAAAACCTGCGGTATTGAAGATGCATACATTAATATTATTAATAACATCTATGAAAATGCAAGTGCAAAGATTAGGCTGTTTGAAAATACAACACACATAAAAATTGGAAAGGGAGTGAGACAAGGTGACACCATATCTCCGAAGCTCTTTAATGCCACATTGGAGGGTGTTTTTCAGTCACTGAGCTGGGAAAACAAGGGGATAAAGATTAATGGAGATTATCTAACCCACCTTCGTTTTGCTGATGACGTAGTCATTTTTGCAACTAGCCCATCAGAGCTGCAGAGTATGATTCAGGAACTTGCTGACAAGAGTAAAGAAGTGGGATTAAAAATGAACTTTCAGAAGACAAAAGTGATGTTCAATGCTTTTACAAGAAATGAAGATTTATCGATTGATGGAGAAAAGCTGGAGATAACAGACACGTACCTTTATCTTGGACAGCAGATATCAAGTGAGGGTCACATTGATGAAGAAATTAATCGGCGTACAAAACTTGCCTGGAGAGCTTTTGGAAGAAACAGCATAATTTTCAAGAGCAATATGCCATTATGTCTTAAAAGAAAAGTGTTTGATCAATGCATCCTTCCAGTGCTTACGTATGGTGCAGAGACGTGGACCTTAACTGAAAGAGACATACAAAGGCTGCAGACAACTCAAAGCAGCATGGAGAGGTGCATGCTTGGTGTAACCAGGAGAGATAAGAAGAGGAACTCGTGGATCCGAAAAATGACAAGAGTGGAAGACATCATGATCAGAGTTAAATCCCTGAAATGGCAATGGGCTGTACATACTGCCAGAAGGACAGATCATCGATGGACAGCCGAAATTTTAGATTGGATTCCAAGGGACAGGAAAAGACCCAGAAGAAGACCACATGGGAGATAGGTGGATGAAATTCGAAAGTATGCAGGGGTGACATGGAGGAGACTGGCACAAGACAGACCGTTGTGGAGGAAACTTGGGGAGACCTTCGTCCAGCAGTGGATTGATAATGGTTGAAAATGATGATGATGATGATGATGATGATGATATATATAGTAAAGAGCAAAGCCGAAAACATAAGATAAACTTTAGAATTTAAAACGAAAGTCGCAAAATAACCTGAAGATCAAAACGCGCAACGCAGCAGTTATGAAAATTCAGAATTCACATTCTATTAAGAAGAGACTGAAGCAAAAAAAATTTTTGACTCATACCAAGTAAGTTGCATAAGAGGTAAGCTCTCTTCATTGTCTTTGGGTTTAGGTTTTCCAGGTTCAATTTTTGAACTTCTTGAACATTTTTTTCTTTTTTTGCTTTAAGCATTTAGGCACTAGCAAGTCTATTAACTTTTTTGCGGATTTTGACTCTTTCTTTTCTTGATTTCTTTGCGCGTTTTTTAGGGAACTAAGGCCAAAGCAGCCGGCCGTTTCATTGTTCTTGTAATCTGCGCTGTGTTTTCAATATACTTAAGGTCTTAATAACTACTTAATAATGCACTTAAAGCACTTTTGAAATACTTTGTACATATTGCAACTAATTGTTTATGTCACATAACCTTCACAAAGCATTTCTTTAGTTTATTATTGTCTTTATTTTATTCTCATTTTTGTGTTGTCAGAAGTTTTGGAGTAGGGGTTTTATAATCAAGTTTTCTTTCAAGAATCTGTGCTTTAGAAAAAATTAATGTTTCCTTTTTTATTGCAATATTAAGAATTTGTAATGCTTTTGTATTGCTATTCAAGTTTAAATTCTCTCTCAGGGGAACTTGGCAATTTGTTATTGCTGAACATTATTTCTGATTCATTATGACACTCTTACAACTTGAGTTTTCTATAATCATCTTCTTTCTGTTTAATAGTAACAGATGAAGAGCATGGGTCGGGCCAGGAAGGTTATGGATGTAAGCTAAATTGTTAACTAAAGCTTGGTCATACAACTCTGCGGAGGTCATGACATATTTATATATTTTTGGTGGGCTTATTACTTGCATCTATGACTTTGCAGAAACCCATTTCCAAATAGGTCTTTGTGGAAGTGAGAAAATGCAGAGTTTTTGCTGGTCCTTGATAAAGCCAAGGCTCGGTATTCTTGACACTTTCTACATTCAGTTGTTCTATTTTTTTCTCTTTTTACTCACACCGGTCAATACATAACCTTTTCTATATTGTACTTGGTATGAGTCAAAAAATTTTTTTGCTTCAGTCTCTTCTTAATAGAATATATATATATATGTCTTCAAGAGGTATCGTGCGCTCATGAAGACATGTATAGTGTTACACAGCACTAGCAGTGTTCCTGCCGAGTCGGCCGGTAACGGTGCTTGAGACCTGAAGTACAATTTAGTTGGCCACGGCACCAGGTGAGAATCTCAGGTGCACTGCTGCACTCAAAGATTCACACCAGAACATAAAAATGAAAGTTGAAGAATGACCCGAAGCATAAGGCTTGGGTGAATCCACCTTGTGAACAAAATAACAACAACAAATAAAAAATAAAATAATCTAAAAAAAAATGATACTTTGGGATCAGAGTTGTGATGAGGTTCACCCGCAATCACTCAATTCGTGACTGAGTGTAGTGGTCCGGATCTTACTCCGGTACATTCAATCCCCAACCAGTCAGTACAACACTCACTTTCGCAAATAACACATGATTCTCAAATACACAACACAACATTTAATAACGTTCTGCGAGATTTAAACAGATACGGCGCTCTCTGGGTGTATAGACAATTGCCCCTCTTATGTGGGCAGCATACGGTGTCACACATTACTGTCCCGGAAGACACAAGCCGACTGAGTCTCCACCGGACTATCTGAATAAGAGATACTACTCGTTTACACACTAAATAGAGCTGCAGGTGATATTCATATACAATTGCTTAGAGAATGAAAAAAAAATTATATGCAAACGATCACATTAAAAATACTCGCGACACAAAATACACAAGCACGTTAATTTGCGGTATAAGATTATAGGTGCGAAATACTGCCAACGTTAATTAACTAAATCTAATAAGCATGCACATGCAGATCCCTTCTCCGCTCGCTTTGGCCCTGAACCAAAGTTAAAAGAAACTGTTCCGCCCAGCGGAATTTGTGGCCACACCTTCTCCCTTATTCATGTAAAAAAAATAATCAGGAAATGGGCCCGGTAAGAAATTGAAATCTGTATGTGCAGGTATTTCCTCTGAGGTTCAGTCACTCAGCATTACTGCATCTATGTCCATGCAGCTTTGGGTGTCGGGATGGCACAAGTTCGCAGATGTGCGAAGAAAGAAAAAATGAAATATTCATCTACTTACAGTTTCGTGACTTTGCTGTGCAAATCCGTTGTGCATCACATAATATCACACGACAAAAAAAAAACACGCACACACACACACACACACACTTGCACCATGTGGCAGCACCGATGATTCAACACTTCACTTTGACGCTTGATGTAAATGAAGCACACAATTAAAATGGTGATATCACGCCGCACTTTGTTGCGCTGATGCGAGTATACACGGATCCACTCTTGTGAAGATTTAAAGGTGGCCGTTAAACAAAATAGCCCCTCTCACATCTGCTGTTGCAGTTTCCGAGACTGATTTTCTGTGTTCCTGGGAAATGATTTTTGTTGTCGTGAAGAAATAATTCTGAACGTCAACTGCTTGGAGAGTGGCACGCCCTCACTTCCGCTGCTACTATAGTAGATTCCGTCCGTCGCTACTTTCCGTCCTTTTTGACCGTTCATTCCCAATTCGGTCAGTTCCTTTCCGTTAGCATAACATCTACCCTGCCTGAGTACGCAGTTCAAATATGCCCCTCGCAGGTTTTGTTTCCATTTTTTTATCGAGTTGCGACCGCCAGCCCTGAGATTAACTTTCTCGGCCGAGCGAAATCAGACGTGCTTTTACCTTAAGCGTATATCAGCAACTCAACATTTCACCTGTATATTTGTTAGGTATCGAAGCCACAGCTCTTACGCTCATATTTTTCTTTCGCCATGTTTTTATCCCGTCGCACTTACACGTAGTGGCTTCGCTGCTTACGTGACCACACACACGCACACATGGGGCCTCGCTTCGCCCCGTAAGACAAGCGCGTCTCTTCACTTCCTCCACAGTAGGGGATGACTGGGGGTGACGATTCCACACTGCAGTGGTTGGCATCCGAACCCGACTTTGCTTGGCTTCGCTTCTCATTGGAATGACCACTGTCCACTCGCAGACTTCTTAATTCCCCTGTAACTTGGCTTTCATTAGGCCAAACAGTTGCTGATTTCCATTACGCTCCAGCCTAGAAATTTCTGCGTTATCACGCGGATTTAGGCATTCTGCTGTCTTTATGGCAAACTGGCATCTCCAGCTGCCTCGAGTTGTCGTCTCCGTTTTTTACCAAATGCGGGGAGGTTCGCTGCTTCATTTTTCCCAATTCATTTTGCAGATCCAAGGCATCCAGCCTTTCACATCGGAGAGCGTACAGACAACTGACTTTCTTCCTTATTTTCACGCTAAGTGCGAAATCTTATTTTTCTGCACGGACCACACAGAGAGCAATTGTTCTCGAAAATGCCCCAAACAATCGACGAATTTACGATTATTCGCTAAACCTTTTGCCCCCATCTTCATTCATTTACTCAAGTGGACCCTTCTTCGAAAGGTACCAGTTTCCCTTTCCGTGTTGCTTAGGCTCCCGTCAGCTGCGCCCTGATATTTATGACCTAACAGAGCTATTCTGAGACCACCCAGCCAGAGAGAGAATTCTTCGCCTCTTTTCTTTCCAAACCCCCAGATAAAACTTTATCTGCTGTTTACACTTTTAAACTCCAATCAAGCCTCGAACATAATTAATACTTAATTAATTTCATACATCAATCACGCCTATTAATTACTAAATTAATGGCGGGGTTGGGTCGTAACATCGGTCCCTCCTCAAGAAATCCAGAAGTCCTCTTCTGGGCCTATCGCTTTGCTCTTATCAATTTCCAGAGCAACCATTGAGTGCTACCTTTTCCCACAGGTAGAAACAATTCAAAATGGCAAAAATATTGCGTTTCTTGCCTTCAAAAGCATTGAGCGACTTCCCAATTATCCCGCAATTTTGTTAATTAATTTAGAGAACAGCCGAAAGAAAAAACAATGTAAATGAGAATCAAATAAAAAAAACTGAACTGTAAAAGAACATGTGAGCCTGCCGAACTGTGATTCCTAGCTGCCTCATACCATACGCGACATGGCGGACAAATTTTAGAGTTTTCTTCAGGTTTTAGGATGGGGGTGTGTCCACTGTAACAATAGGTCTTCACGAGGTGTCGTATATACACAACGGCCGTTCCATAAAAACAGAGTAAAATCACACCAAATGAAGAAATATAAATACAGCAAACACTATGTTATTCTTTCTCAAAGTATCTTCCATCGGATGATATGTAAAGGTTCCATCGTTCAAGTCCACTTTTCGAAGCATGTCGCGAAGGCATTTTGTGGAAGCTGCTTTAGCGACCCCGTACAGCTTGAATAACGTCAGCATCTGTGTTGAATGTTGAGCCACGGAACTTCTCCTTCATTGTTGGAAACAACCAGAAACCGCACGGGGCGAGGTCAGGACTGTAGGCAGGCTGTGGCATGATTTCAATACTGCATTTCGTAAGAAACTGTTGAACACAAGCAGCCACATGGGGGCGGGCGTTATCATGGTGTACGGTCCACGTGCCCACCGGTTCCGGTCGCTTAATCGATATGTGACTTCGCAGACGCTTCAAGAACTGAAATGTAATAATCAGCATTGACAGTAATTTGTGGAGGAATGGCATGGTGGTAGACTACACCTTTATGACCAAAGAAAATTATCATCATCACCTTCCCAGCTGATTTGGTGTAGCGGACTTTTTTCGGAGGAAACGAGGCCGTGTGTTTTCAGACACTAGTTGCGCGCTTGGTGAGGGGGTCGAAATAGTGGACCCATGTTTCATCGGCAGTTATTGCTGTGTTTACAAAGTTTGGATCCTTTGCAATCATTTGTTTCCACTCAAAACACACCCGAACTCTGGCTAATAATTGTTCTCTCGTCAGGTGATGAGGTACCCATCTGGAACACACACGATGCAGTAGCAATTTGTCGCTTAGAATGCCGAATGCCGACGTTTTTGAAATATTAGTTGACGCCTCTTCTTCACACGTCATTCGTTGATCTTCTTGCAGGATTTCCCAAACAGTGTTAAAAATACCCTCCGTAACAACACTTTCAGGTCGACCAGGCCTAGGTGCGAGTTCTGCCGACAAACGCCCTTTTTTGAAATCATGGTGCCATCTAAAAATCGTTGACTCACCCAAACATTTATCTTTGTAAGCTTTTTTCATTAAATCAGCTGTTTATGTAGGCGTTTTACCCAAACAATAGCAAAATTTTATCGCACAACGCATTTCACTTTTTGACTCCGAATCACTCACCTCCATAGCTGTATGGAGAAATGCAGAGATACCTTAAAAAACTGCGCAATAACAAAACCAGAATCGTCTACCACTGCTAATAACTGTTGCCATAGATACTTTCTTAGTTCAGTTAGTCGCCTGCGTGATTATTTTTCCCCTTCACACTGTTGCCAACTCAAAAAAAATTACTCTCAGTTTTTATGGGACGGCCTTTGTATATATTTTGCTTTAACCACGTGGCATCATAGGTCATATACAGCCCCCGCGATTGTCTGCGGAGCTCTCCGCTGCCACTAGGACTACGGTATCAAGGCAAACGATATATGGAAGGATTAATGCAATTGGCCTTTATGCCAGGAGACCCATAGCTTGTGTCCTGATAACTGCATCTCACAGGAGAGCTCCTTGAACTGGTGCGAGTAACATCGTTCCTGGAACCCAGACGAGTGGACCGGTGCTCTTTTTTTTTTAGACTAGTCGAGAAGCAGTCTACAAACGGATTCTCCTCAGCATTTGGTCTGGAAAGAAGAGGGAACCCGTAATGAACCTGCAGACGTCTGCAAACGAGATTTCTTCCGAGGTGGTGGTCTGCTCCTGTGGGGTGGCATTATGTTCAAAGGCCGAGCACCACTCCACGTGTTCGCAAGAGGAAATGGCAGTGCTGAGCGCTATAGGGACGATACCCTAGAGCTCTATGACAGAATCTTTCGGCGAGCTGTTGGCTCTCAGTTCCTTTCTATGGATGATAGCTCTCACACACGGCTTAGCTTGCCGAGGGTTTCCTGCAGAGCAACGATATTCAGCTTATGGACTGGCCAGCACGGTCTCCAGACCTAAACCCTGTAGAGTATGCGTGGGGTGCTCTGGGACGACACGTAGCATCTCGTCTCTCCATTCCCAGAATCCTTCCAAAGCTACGCAATGCCCTCATTGAGGAATGGAATTCTTTTGCTCCAGTGTTCATTAAAAACTTGAGGATGAGTATGTATCGTCGTTGTGAGAGTTGCCTGTCGGTACAAGGTGGTCACATTCCTTATTAAGATACTTTAGGTTAAATTCTCACATCTCATCTGCGTGATATTTTCGGATGTGACCCAGTATATGCAAAATGTGTACACATTTGTGTGTTGTTATAAAATATTTAATTATCCTTGTGATTATGTCTCTTTACCTACCAAACGTCACAACCTGCTATTATATTTCCCTTTTTATCTTTGCGAATGACTTCCGGACTTCAATTGTGGACTTTAATTGTGCATTTATGTAGCCTTTGTTAGATTGATTATTTGCTGAAACGATATTCTATCCCAATAATATGCACTTCGTTTATTATTTTAGTGATAAGTAATACATTATTTTAACCACCAACCTCTGTTATCACAAGGAACAGTAGCGAAAATTCATTATACAAAGTTATAATAACATACATTCCTATTTTCAAAAGTCTACGTCTCTTAAATAAAATAGCAACTTTAAATAAAACATTCTTTTTCTTTCTTTTGCCTTCTCTATCTTGTAAGGAAAGACTTTCTTACAAATACCCAAAATATCTAGTTGCCTACCAGCGGGAGTGCTGGATGACACTGGTGAAAAGTTTGGTGGAGGCTAAGGTGGACTTCCTCCACTTGTGTTTTCTTTTACCAGCTGGTGATTCAGTGCGACTGAAAAGGTAACCATTTTTAATGTTTCCTGTCAAACATTATGCAAGCACAATCTTTCCTTTCTTCCGGTTTCAAGGAAATCTTCGCGGTGACCGAAAGTAACAAGTATTGCTCTGTTGTCAGTGGAAATACAATTAGTACCTTGTTATCCATAGTTTTCATTTTGCACAATGTCCTTAGGAAGAATGGCATGTTGTATAAATTTAACAGATGAAAAGCAGTGAGAAATCCCTTGATTTTAAACTCAAAAAATATAAATAAATAACGCGCTATAGACGTGAAAATATTAATAATGAGTAGGATTTACCAAAGTGTTGGTGAAGCACTGGAGAAAGTAACCATACAGCGTAAAAAAATAACAGTATTCATATATTTTGTTCTGCACAATATTGCTGAAGAGAAGCCAGGATTGTTCAGTGTAAGTAGCTGGAGGAAGTGCTCTTTTGTGCTTTGTAAAGAAAGAAGCTAACCAGTCAGATACCATAATCAACGGCAACCACCATTGTCAATCCGCTACTGGATGAAGGTCTCCCAAAATCTGCTCAACTTTCTGTCTTGAGCCAATCTCTTCCAAGATACTCCAGGATGATTTTGAATTTCATCCATTCATCTTTCACGTGGTCTTCCGGGTGATTTCCTGTATCTGGGTTCTAGTGTAGTCTTTCAGTTGTCCACTGTGGCCAGTTCTTCCAGCTGTATGTCCAGTCCATTGCCATTTGAGCATCTTTCGATCATGACGTCATCAACTCTTGCAATTTTCCTGATCCATTTTGTTCCTTTTGACTTTCCTGTTCACACCAAGAACTTACAGGGATTGGACAGAACAATGTGAACACCATGCTCAGAGACGGGACTTTTAATGCAGCTGCGTACGTCGCAGTACACAAAGGTATCCACCACTTTTTGGTTGTAATAGTTTTGTTTATAACCTCAAGGTCCTGTTTAAGTGCATTTAAATTGGCCGCGAGTTGCCTAGTGGGCAACGTTCGTGACTGCCATGGAGAAGACTTCAGGTTCGATTCCAGGCAGGTACGAACGCTCGATCCACTGAATCCGCTGTGGCTCGGATGGGCACGTTAAGCCGTCGGACCCCGGGTACTGCCCCCCCCCCCCCCCGGGGAATAAATAAGAGCGTCTTCCACCCCCTTTCTACGTCGCTTCCGTGTCACTTTCTTATCGGGCCCTCTAGCCCAAATCTCCTAGCTTCCTATTTCTAAGGGTTGTTTAAGACCTGGGGTCAAACACTCCCTTCCTAAAATCCTCTACATTTGATCATAAGTGCATTTAAAGTATCTTGTTGCAAAAATTTCTTTCAAGGTGAAAACAAAATGAGCGACCTAACGGACTTTGAAAGAGGGCTAATTGTTGGTGGCCGTGTAGTGGGGGCGTCGGGATCTACTGTGTCTAGCGTCATGACAGCATACCGTGTTCGTGGCAAAACCTCGTCTGCGAAACACAAGAGCGGACGGAAAACGACCATGACTGATAGAGACAGGAGAGCATTAAAGAGGATTGTTACCCGTAATAAGAAGACCACGGCGCCGAAAATTAGTGCGGAGCTCAATCTGCATCTCCAGACCCCAGTATCAGTGATCAGTGTAAGAAGCGCACAGAGAACTGCATAAGCAAGATATTCATGGCAAAGCTGCTGTTGCAAAATCTCTGGGGACTCGGATGAATGAACCACGACGATGGCAGTGGTGCCAGGAGCATACAACGTGGACTGCTAATTCATGGAAGCGTGTAATGTGGTCGCATGATTCCAAATTCCCACTATTCCCCACCGCAGGACGTGTTTACGTGTGGAGAACACCGTTAGAAGAGTACAACCCAGATTGTGTTCTCCCGATAGTGCAGCATGGTGGTGGTTCTGTCATGCTCTGGGCGGTCATATCGTGGCTTTCAGAAGGTACCCTGATCACCTTGAAAGGACGGATGACCGACAGGGCGTATGAAACCATTTTGTCTGACCACGTCCATCCAATGGCTCAGGCATTGTTTCCTGCAGGGGGTGCCATCTATCAAGATGATAACGCCCCAATTCACAGAGCTCGGAATGTCCAATCATGGTTTGAGGAACATGAGGATGAGACGAACTTTCACACCTTTCTTGGCCTCCCCAATCACCAGACTTAAACATCATCGAGCCACTGTGATCTGTGTGGGAGAGCAGAGTAAGATCCCGTTATCCTCCTCCTGCATCTCTCAAGGATCTGGAGCAGTTTCTGCATGAAGAATGGTGTAACATTCCACTAACCACCATCCAGGATTTGTATGAGTTCATTCCAAGGAGGATTCAGGCTGTTTTGAATGCCAAAGGTGGTCTCACACCCTATTAGGTGCGTAAAACTTTCTTTTCCAAGGTGTTCACATTATTCTGTCCAACCCCTGTATGTCTTCATGCTGCTTTAAGCAGTCCTCAGCTTCTGTATGTCCTTTTTAGTTAAGGTCCATGTCTCTGATCCATAAGTGAAAACTAGAAGAATGCAGTGATTCAACACACTTCCTTTAAGGCGTAATGGTAAATTACATTTGAATATTGTACTGTTTCTTCCAAAAGCTCTCCAGCTAAGTTTTATACGCCTATTTTTTTCTTCTTCGGTGTGGACTTCGCTTTGATAGCTGTTACTCAAGGTTGTAGCAATTATCTGTAGGTTGTAACTACAAACCAACATAAACTTCACTTTGAAATACGATTTGAATTATCGTAACTGAATCATATTCGTTGAGTCCCGGGTAGCTTACAGTGTAGTGGCTGGAAATGCCCTTAACTAAGCATAGAAAAATGCCAGTTCAAGAGTACGTCTAGAGATTCAGTGAAAACAAGGTTACTTACAGATTTTGACTTTATTGATATGTCATAGGTTACTCATAATTCTCAGGTTATTAACAGACATCAGTGAGACATCCCGTAATTTGACTCTGGACCCAGTTGACTCTCGAATACACAGAACACTTTTCAGTATCCTTCAAACATTCAACTTGACAGAATTCACAACTGGTAGGTTAAACTTTAACTTCTATCTGCAAATCAAAATAATAAACTAATCGACTTTTAACAACGACAGTGTCTTAAAGGGATACTCAAAACACTTTACAACAAACAGCTTACATCTATCGAAAGTCAGCAGAATATATCTAAGGAGAGACAGCCTGCTACAGTACATCGTGAACGTCTTCCTTAGCTCTGTTGAACTCATACGTCATTCTACTGCTGACCTCAATCCAGTTTGCAACAAACATTTAGTCGAAAGAGAATACGTGGCATTAAGTTTGAAAAATGCTTAAGGCGAACGAACTAGGATTTACATACACTGCTGGTCACCCAAAATGCAACACCAAAAGGGAAGCATCCGATTGGCCTGAAATTCGCAGCATGCGTCGCCCGCGAGAGCACATGCAAACGATTAGCATTGCAGGGCATATGCAAATCATGTACGCCCGGCACGCCACCGAAAAGCACTATAATAAGGGTGCACAGAAGGCGGGGTGTAAGTGGTGGAAGTGTGTTGGGCTGCCAGACCTGTGCGTGGGAAGCTTCCTGATGCCTCGTCGCAGAATACGGCAGTCATTCTAGCACGTTTCGGAGTTCGACAGACGACGAATAGTGGCTTATCGTGACAGCGGTTTATCGTACCGAGACATCGGCGCCCGTGTGGGACGACATCCAGCCACAGTGAGGCGAGTATGGATTCGGTGGGTGCAAGAGGGACGGACGGACCGACGTGAGCGATTGCCGAAGCCGCGGCACACCACCAAACGAGAGGACCGGCATGTTGTGCGGCGGGTATTGACGGCTCGCACCGCCACATCACGAACGTTAGCGTAGGAATTAGGGTGTGTTGCGCAACAACCTGTGTCAGCACATACCGTTCGACGTCGTCTTCAGGAGCGGGGACTTCACGCACGGCGCCCATTGCTCCGATTACCATTGACGTTACACCACCGGCCAGTGTGGCGGCAGTGGGGCGTTGAACGCCGCACCTGGACTACGGAATGGCACGATTTTGTCTTCTCCGACGAATCCCGCTTCTGCCTGCAACACCACGATGTTCGGATCCGTGTGTGGCGGCACCGCGGCGAGAGACTGTATGACGCCTGCATTATGCATCGCCATACCGGTCCGTCGCCTAGCGTTATGGTTTGGGGCACAATTGGATATGATACCCGCACCCATCTGGTACGCATCGCCGGTACACTCAACAGCAACCGCTACATCTCCGACGTTTTGGAGCCTGTAGTCCTCCCTTACCTGCAGGACCTGACAGCGGCCACGTTTCAACAGGGCAATGCGCGCCCGCACGTAGCACGCATCGTGCAACAATTCTTCACGGCCCGCCAGGTGTCACTGCTGCCGTGGCCCACCTATTCTCCCGATATGTCGTCCATCAAACACGCCTGGTCGCTGATCTGCAACCGAGTGGCCCGGCAAGCACCACCCGTGGCTACGCCTGATGAACTGTGGCAACGTGTGGAAGCAGCCTGTACCGACATACCCCAAGCCCACATCCAAAGCCTCTTTCTTTCGATGCCGCGGCGTGTAGCGGCTGTTATTGCCAGCCATAGGGGCCACACGAACTATTGATGTCTGCGTGTTCCGCAAGTCGCACGGGCCTGTATGCTCAATTGTTTCATCTTTGTATCTGTTGTTATGTGTCCAGTAAATCAGGCTTTGCTATCTCGTGTCCTTCTTGGTGTTGCATTTTGGGTGGCCAGCAGTGTAGATAACAGAAACTGAAAAGGAAAATTAAATTAGAGTATAAGTAACATGTATGCATCTGTTACTTCTAGATTTGCCCCATCAACTTCCAAACCTTTAGTTTTTCTAAAAGCATTGCATACAGGCCCGTTGTCAGGATTCTAGAGGTGGGTTGGCAATTCTGTCGGGTATATAGGCTACACTACCTGACAGAGAAGCCACACCACGAAGACATAAACGCAGCGCCATGCAAATTGCAGGGTGGATGCACACGTACAAGTTATGCAAATGATTGCATTTTCTGGCCAATTGCACGAACGGCGCGCGGGATATAAGCGGGCAACCCGCCCGTGAGGCCATCAGTCGAGACGTCGTCATGGCAGTGAAAAGTGAGAGGATCTGCTGTAACAGTGTATGGAGAACGAACAAGGGGTGCCAATGCCGTTAAGACGCTGTCGTACGCGATTTCGTCATACGGATGAGTTCACGAGAGGTGTCGTCTCGTAGGCTTTCGCACTGCCGGATGGTCCTTGCGTCGTTTTGCGGATGAAACGCAACGTGATGCCACAACCGTCGGTCGCGTTTGGTGACAGTGGTCCCAGGAAGGATCTGTGCAACGTCGTAGGAGGACCGGAGCACGCAGACGGACGTCCGAGCGAACCGATCGTCGCATCTGACGTCACGCCATATCGGACCCACAGGACACAACGGACGACATTTTAGGGAGTGTACGGGGAGGCTTGGATGTTCCGTTATCGACGCGGACAGTATCGCCCCGATTACCTGCATCCGGGTTGCTGCCCAGCAGTTCGTTGCGAAGGTTACCCTTAACAGCGAGCCATCGTCGTCACCGTTTGGCGTGGTGTCGCTCCAGAGCTGCGTGGGGTGCCGAATGGAACAGTGTGGTGTTCAGCGACGTTATGTCTCACCAGGGATGATCGCTGAGTGAGTCTGGAGACGATGTGGCCAACGGGCGGATTCCTCCGCCATTGTGGAGCGCCACACGGCCCGGTAACGTGGAATTATGGTGTGGGGTGCTATCAGCTCCAACAGTCGCTCACCGCTGGTACGCATTACAGTCACATTGACGGTACGCCGCTATGTTGATTAGGTGCTGCGGCCCGTGGCAATACCATATCTGCAGGGCATCCCAAACGCCGTTTTTAAACAGGATAACGCCAAGCCGCATACCGTTCAGATCAGCCTGAAAGCTTTACATGGTGTGCAGATGCTTACATCGCTAGCACGATCCTCCGACCTCTCGCCCATCGATGATCTGCGGGACACGATTGGACGAGGGCAGAGTACCTTCCCACCCCATCCCAGCAAAATGAAGATGAATTGTGGACTCGGATCAACACACTCCATGGTCCATGGTGTACCCCACAACTGTATTTGCCTCTCATTGCCTCGATGCCTCGTCAGATTCAACGCTGTGTCACCCAAAATGGGGTACACACTCCTTATTGATCATCCTGTATATTCGGCCACTGGAGCCTAGTCCGCATGTGACAATTAAATCATTTGTTCAGGACCTACTTGGCTATCTGTGTGTGCAACCTGGTGGGTTTTCGAGCATTTCTTTATGGTGTGGCATTTTCTCTGTCAGCCAGTGTATATTCGTGCGCGGCTGCCTTTTTCTCCGCCGAAAATGCGAGGGTGGGCAAACTGCCGAATCAGGGTGGGCGATGCCCCCTGCCTTTCCCCGCCCTAGCTACGGGCCTGATTGCACATCAACTTTGTTTTCTGTAAGTTCAATTTTAAAACCATTTTTCACTCTTGTCAGAATGTTACCGGATCATACTCTGCAACTCTGACGGAGTGTTTGCAAAAATTGGTATCTTGAATGTACAGTGCACTTATATAACCTTTTAATATATCCTTTTAATATATCCGACATCCGCGAACTCTTCTCTTTGACCTTATTCACCGGAAGCAGTTTTGTGGATACATATATATGTTCGTTTCATGTTAAAATTTTCATCCCTGTGCGACACACTCTCTTTCCAAATCGTCCATATGCGGCGTCTTTAATTCTCTGTTTCTTTTGCGTGGTTATGAATCACACAGTTACTCATTAATTTTATTTGGCTTCGGAGTCAAACGACCACTATGAGCAATTTTAAGAGATATAAGCAGTCGCCTGTCCCGTATTTAGGGTAATTGGTTCCAGAGAAGAGAAAAAGCCAGCACCGTTAGATAAACGCACCACATGCCGCCCCGGTGGCGCAGTGGTCTAAGCGATGGCCTCTGATCATTCGTCCGAACGGGGTCCGGGTTCGAATCCCGGTGAGGCATGACTGTTGTGTTTGTCTTACTGCACTGGCTCTCTCCCTTTCCTGGAACCAGTGACCCTAAATTAGGGACGGGCGACTGCTTATAGCCCATTGAGTTGCTCACGGTGGTCGTTAAACCTCCAATCAAAAAAAAAAAAAAAAAAAAAGTAAAAAAAAATAAACGCACCACTCATGCCTCATAAAAGACCCGAATCCAATTCGGGCGACCCTCCAGAAACCTAGAACCTCTGACCATTCGGGCGCCTGGGCAGTTTTATTACTTTTAGTAACTTGCAATATGGGGGACAAATCGTTTTGCGTATCGCTTTTCTTAATAACTATAGTTAAGTGTATGGTTTTCAGATATATTTTATCAAACACAGTTCACTTCATAGCAGTTTTTTCTTTTCATAAAACTTAATTTCAAAATTTAGCACCTCATCAGTATGCTTCACAAAGACAATATGAAGGCGTTTGTTAGAAATCAACCTGTCGGAATCTTCTTAGAAGGCCAGCTTCATTGTGATTAGATTCAAGGATGCATTTAAATTCCACACACATTTCGACGCCCTCGCAGCTTCTGTCTGGTGAGAGTTTAAATGAGAAAAAAAAAATCGGGGGCAGTGGAAAAAAGAAGTCTCATTACAAATTCAACATACTTGCTTTTATTTCAGCTAAAAGAATTCTTTTATAGCTTTAGCATTTCAGAGGTAAAGGCGGTAAAATTCGACAAGAGATGGAACGAAACAATATTTTACAAAGCATGGTCAATTGAAGCTTCTTCAAATCAGAGAAGTTTAAAGGGATCGACTTGAAAAATGATATTCCGCTAAATTCAAGTGGAAAACATTTCTTACTGATAGTCAGGGGCGTCGCTAGACCATTTCAGAGGTGGGGGATGAAACCTCACCAATCTTATCTGAAGCCCTCCCAATAATCATTCAATAATCTTTAAATAGTTTGCCACTACATTAAGACCACTTATGAGCCATTACATTAAGACCACTTATGAGCCATTACATTAAGACCACTCATGAGCTATTACATTAAGACCACTTATGAGCCATTACATTAAGACCACTTTATGAGCCGTTACATTAAGACCACTTATGAGCCATTACATTAAGACCACTTGCTTAATAAGTTGTAGGATCCCGTGTAGCTCACAAAACAGCGGCCACTCGGCGAGGCATCGATTCGATGAGGTGGCGATAGGTATCCTTGGATATCTGGTACCATAATCCAACAGCAGTTCCTCCTGTTCCCGTACATTTCGGGGTGGTGGTGATTTAGCGCTAACCCGCTTTTCCAAGTCGAATCACAAATGTTCGATTGGGTTCATGTCAGGTGAATTTGGAGGCCAGGGCATTAACAGAAAGTCACTAGCATGTTCTTCGAACCACTCCTTCACGATTCTAGCAGTGTGGCATGGCGCATCATCCTGTTGGTAATGGCCATCACCAGCAGTGAACAGTCGCCATGAATGAGTGAACTTGGTCCTCAACGATGTTCAGATACGTGATAGCTGTCAGGGATTGTGCTATTGGGATAATGGGGCTTAAAGTGTCCCAAGGAAACATCGCCTAGAGCATAACACTGCCACCGCCGTCCTGTTTTCGCCCAACAGTGCATCCAGTTGTCATATATCCCAGTGCCTCTGTTAGTAATCGGTGTATCCGCGCTCGGCCGTCTACGTGATGCACCAGGAATCTTGATTCGTCAGGTCATTTTCTTCATGCGATGTTGGCGATAACGTGCAGAGAGCATGGGGACCCCTACTGGGTATTCGGCTACGCTTGCCCATGCGCAGAAAGATGCGACAAACTGTGTGCTGTGACACATTGCCCTGATCGCCACTGTTGTAGCTGTGGGTGATTTGTAGCCCTGCGGTCGCTGTGAGCAGTGCGAGACAGTCTCAGCTCCTCTCTGACATAAATGAGCTGTGGACGACGGCTCGTCGTTTGGCCATATGTGCACCACATTTGATACGCACTCACTGCAGTGGCACGTGAACAATCACAAACCGCGCCGTTTCCGAGATCGTAGTTCCGAGGTGCCGTGCCATCACAATTTGTCCTTTATCAAACTCCGATAAATCGGCAGCTTTTCCCATTCTTACTCCGAACACTCTACTAACAGAAAGCCGGTCCTCGGGTTGTATATATACTGCTCTGGGAACTTCTCTTGCGCCACCGTTCGGTATCCAAGCGCGCTCATTTCTCTAGGCTGGGGTGGTCATAATGTGATGGCTCATCGGTGTATTTGCATATGAAATCTCTTAGTCGTGCTGTCAACTCACAGATAAAAATCCTTCCAAGCAGAAGAAAGGCGAGTCACTGCAACATTGCTCCTCATCGTAGCAGGGCAACTGCGAGTCATCTCCATTTTCGTTCTCGTACCTCCGGGCTGTTTCCGTGCCCGTTGTGGGTAACTGAAGTAGCCCGCTATCTTAACTAATGGCACCCATGCATGGTTGGCGAGCAGGGCGCTGTTCGTTAGCAACAGCTAGATCCATCCTGATGCCAGGTCGGTGCTAGACAAGGACTCGACTATCCTCGGCAGAATCCGGACTTGTCGTTGAACACACCACGGCGCCGTTTCAGACGCCACGCAGTCCTACTACTACTGCTACACCACTCTAGCAGAGATCGATTATGTCCTACGGTGAATAGCAGTCTACACAATGGATGCCGGGAGGTTGCAGCTGCTTTCACCATTCTTCGCGTCACCGACCTAGTTATGACTGGGCTGTCCAGAGTGGCCGCTGTAGCACATTGAATGCTCTCTTCTGTAGCTTGTGGTTCTGCGATTGCCTGTCTAAGAATTTGCCGATCGATGCGTGCTGACGCCCTCATGACTTCACCGGTCCAGCTGCGGCTACTGCCGGTCTCTTCTTCCAACTAGTGTTGCCGACAACCTCCAACTGTTTTGGCATATCGATGCACGTAAGTTGCGATTCAGCGCATGGACCAACCAGCTTTACGGAGACCAACGTTCCGTTCTTTCTAAAACCCGTCCATCTGATAAGGTTGTCGACGAGGTCTACGAAGCATCTTCAGATCTTAAATATGCTGCAACAGCCTTCAACACTTTGTTGCTTTGTTCAGAACGACCTTCATCATGGGACACGACATGGTTTTGGATATATATGTTTCCCCATTTATTTCTCGCACATCTCACGTGATTCGTTGCATACTAGAAAGATTTGCATATTCCACCTGCTTGCACACATTCACCTGTGCCAATTTACATTCCCATACGCCGATTCTTTCTAGGTGGACAATTTCAATGTTCTACAGGGTATATGAAATCTGCTACCAGATGTAGAGTTATAAGCATAAAACTACATAAGTAAAAAAAAAACCTATTGGTAGATGAAATCAGCTAGGTAGATGTAGAGTTATCAAGCATTTGTAGCAGCTCACTGGCTCCCAAGGAAGGTCACAAAAACCACAACCATTGCTCAACCAGTGGGCCTTTATCGTACGTCTTTCTGACTTTACTGCCTGCCAGGGGTTTCAAAAAGTATAAGCTCTGGAAAGATATGACGTTAAGTGAAAAAAGGTAACGAAATCTAACATAACTTTAATAAAAACCGAGAAAAAGGAAACTGAAAGTTAGAGTATACACGTCACAAGCTATCGTTTGTGGTGTATTGCACCAAAAAAGCGCCCTACTTTTTGGTACAATACACCACAAATTTTTAACAGTGTACCAAGCATGCTTCATCCAGGATTCTAATCCAGGCAGAACGATTATTCCAAACCACTTTCAATTTTGTGTTGTTTAACCTGTATCTATACATTTTTAATGTGCTCTTTAATATGATATACATAATCTGAGATTTTCTTTTGGAACCTACATCGAAATGATTTCACTTAGAGCAGTCGTAGTTTGTGTCAATTTCTGTTTTGAGGCGTTATTATAAATAGCAATGGCATCAATGGAGAACAGCCAGTCTTTTGCATTTAAATTGGTATTGTGGTAGTTTGAATTCTACAAACTTCAAGGCGCAGTGCTATGTACACATTTGTGCGAGGTGTAGTTTCTCAAAATTCTTGCTTAACAACAGTTTTGAATTGCATTGCCTTTCTTTTTTCTTTGAAGTCCTAAACTATGTGAGTTCTTCTCATCCTGAGCACGTAACCCCTAATGTTTGGGCGTTCTTGCATGTATACAACTTCAAATCAATTATTTTATGTTACTTTGCATATGCAAACAATATTTCGAATTCTAAGCACTCGAGAGGAATGTATATACTTGTCATTAATCGCGATGGGTGCTCATTTTCAAACGGCTTCACATATTGTAACTTGTTTTTTCACTCTCTTTTTCTGACAAAATACCTGGGCTATCGTAATTTGCCCGTCCGGATTTTGCCTGCCCTCGATTCGTTAAATGTTTGCGTTATTTATTCTTAACCGTTGTGAATCACAGAATGAAAAATTATGTCACGTTGCGAAAAGTATTGGAGCAGTTACGTGTTATTTCTATGTGTAGGCATATTCAGATTCCATTTGCTTTCGGATAAAGAATTTAATTAATCTTCTGCACAGAATTGAAGCTGATCGCGGCAAAGTGTACTTCAAATTAATCAACAACAAAAATGTTGAACAACTTACGTAGTACAGCGAAGATTAAACTAGTCATTATTTAAAAAGCAGCTGTTACAGGGTAAAAATTTCTCAACAGTCCAACTTGCAGCGATTTTATAGATTTTAATAAACCATCCGGAAAAACTATTTTGTAGCCTTTCTCTTCTGACATATCTTAAATTCAGTTAAGCATGTCAAAAGATAATAATTTAAGTTTTCTTGTTTCTGGCGTTTAACGTACGTACATCATCGTCGTCGACCATTATCAATCCATTACTCGATAAAGGCCTCCCCAATTCTCTTCCACAACTTTCAACTAGAGCCAGTTCTTCTAAAGTCACTACAGCATGTTTTCTAATTTTATCCACTCATCTCCCACGTGGCCTTCTAAACAGGGCCGGATTAAGGCCTTCGTGGGCCCCAAGACTAAAACATCTGAGTGGGCTCCACGGCTGAAACATTTGAGTGGGTCCTCAAAAAAGTATGAATGGGGAATCATTCTGAAATCCGTTAAAGCACGAAACTGTAGTAATATGCTTATGATAATTACGTAATACGTAGTGGATTCTTCAAACTAATAAATTATCTGCAGCAGTCACGAAATAAATACGGGGTTACACCATATAATGCGAATTTTGAAGATGACAATCCGATTTTTGGTGCAAATGTGACAAGGATGGTAAGTCAGATAATATCCGAAAACTTGAAAATTTTTTTCGTCCTGGAGCGGGACTAGAACCCGCGTCTCCCAGAAAGCGCCCGGGTATGCTAACCACTACACCACCCAGAACGACCAAGTCTCAAGTTTCCGATTAATTTGAATATAACCATCACAGGATTCGCTAGTCGAAGCAACATTCATGTTTAGCAAATCTAGAGGTTAAGAATCATATCCCGTGATTGCCCGGAGGAGCAGATAAGTCATGAAATAAATACGGGATTACACCATATAATACAAATTTTGAAGATGATAATCCGATTTTTGGTGAAACTGTGACAAGGATGGTAAGTCAGATAATATCCGAAAACTTCAAAATTACATTGTCCTGGATGAAATTTTCATACCCGAGCGCTATCTGGAAGACGCGGCTTCGAGTCCCGCTCCAGGACGATGAAATTTTCAAGTTTTCGGATATTATCTGACTTACCATCCTTGTCACATTTACACCAAAAATCAGATTGTCATCTTCCAAATTTGTATTATCTGCAGAATTTTCATAAAAAGTAACTATTTTCCATTGTTCTCACAAAAACATAAGTTAAAAGCTTAAAATTCTTAGATTTTTTAAAATTTTTAATGATTTACCATTGAATACTTTTCTTAGAGCGTCTTTTTTGTTATGCAATGTGAAGCCACAGGGGACTTAGACCATTAACGGTTCCAAGTGCAAATTGAGAGGTATGGGTGGATGGTAGTGAAAAAAACAGAAACTGTCTCGCCGACCCCGCTGTACACAGCGACATGAAACCTTTACCCTTGCTGAGTCAATGTCTTGAAAGCTGGCAGAATTCCATTGTCATGTACATAGAAATGTTATTTTACTGAAGAATAAAGGCAATTTTGAAATGTTTGTCTCCCAGCCTCTGTTTCTGACCAAGCGGAAATCATACGAGACAAAAGTAAAACTATTTTGCAATCCTCTCTCTCTCCCTACCTATTTATTACTTGCCCAGGCATATCTCTTGGGCCCTCGGTTATGGTGCGCCAAGGCTATAGCCCCTATAGCCCTCCCCCCTTAATCCGGCACTGCTTCTAATGGGTCTTCTCCTGTCTCTGTGAATCCAGTCTACTATTTCGGTTGTACAAGGTAGGTCAGTTCTTCTAGAAATACTGTATGCCGAACCCATTACCACTTAGAGGGTCTTCACTTTGAACACGATGCCATCAAGTTTTGTCATTTCCTTAAATCGTGTATTCCTTTTCCTGTCTTTCTTACCAAGCATGAGCCACCCCAGTGGCGCAGTGGTCAAAGCGCTGGCTTCTGACCATTCGTCCGTGATGCGTTCGGGCTGGAATCCCGGCGTGGCATGACTGTCGAGTTTATCATTAAATTGCTCACGGCGGTCGTTAGACCTCCCCTCCCACTCCCCCCAAAAATGCCAAGCGTGCACATCTTCATGCTTCTTTCATTTGTCTGCATCTCTATGAATGCCTTTTCTAGTTAGATCTATGCCTCTAATCCATAAGTAAGAACTGGAAGGGTGTATTGGTCAAACAGTTTTCTTTTAAGACATAATGGTAAATTGTTTTTAATTTTTTACTGTTTCTTCTACATGCTCTACAGCCAAGTTTTATACACCCATTCATTTCTTCTCTGATGTGGCGTTGGCTTGATATCTGTTGTCGAATGGAAATGTAGACACCGACAGCCTCTCCATTTTGTTTATAAACCCGCCGCTCTTTCTCAGGTTTTACAGGATTAGTTTCACCCAAAATATATATATATATTTTTTTTCATATTATTCTTTGCCCTCCAATTTCCCCTTCATATTGCTACTAGTCTGATTTGTCGTATGTAAAACTCTAATGTTTAGAACGTTTTCTGCAAAAGCTTCATTTCACATATTTTCAGTCATAAAATTTGTATGTTGGCCGGTGTTCATATTCTTGTTTGACACCTTTTTCATGTGGGACATATTTTGGGTCGGGAAATGCTGTGCTGTTTCCTTACTGACAATTTCTTTTTAGCATTTGTAAAATATCTTATCATGTCATTACTTCTAAGTTTTGGACTTTTTTGTGGCCTTTGTATTCCGGTAAGGTAAAACAAACTGCAGTTCAGTGAAAAATTAATTTAATAACTGTTGCAAGTACTTTAGGAAAATTATCAGATAAACAGCACAGGCAAATTTCCAAGTCGTTGTAGAGACAGGAGGAACATTTAGCAATCCTTGTCCTTTATAATTCCGTGTTGAATGGCTCCTTATATTTCTACCTTCGTGGTATGTTTGTTTCAGCTTCTTTTCCCACTTATTTTTATAGCTTATTTCTTTTATCACTTGTAGGGTTTTTAAGTTTTTGATAGTTACACTGCTGGCCACCCAAAATGCAACACCAAGGTGGACACGAGTTAGCAAAGCCAGATTTACTGGACACATAACAACAGATACAAAGATGAAACGATTGAGCTTACAGGCCCGTGTGACTTGCAGAACACGCAGACATCAATAGTTCGTGGCCCACATGGCTGGCAATAACGGCCGCTACACGCCGCGGCATAGAACGAAAGAGGCTTTGGACGTGGGCTTGGGGTATGTCTGTCCAAGCTGTTTCCACACGTTGCGACAGTTCATCAGGCGTAGCCGCGGGTGGTGCTTGCCGGGCCACTCGGTTGCCGATCAACGACCAGACGTGTTCGATGGGCGACATATCGGGAGAACAGGTGGGCCGCGGCAGCAGTGATACCTGGTGGCGGTGAAGAATTGTTGCACGATGCGTGCCACGTGTGGGCGCACATTGTCCTGTTAAAACGTGGCCGCTGGCAGGTCCTGCCGGTAAGGGAGGACTACAGGCTCCAAAACGTCGGAGATGTAGCGGTGGCTGTTGAGTGTACCGGCGATGCGTACCAGAGGAGTGCGGGTGTCGTATCCAATTGCGCCCCAAACCATAACGCTAGGCGACGGACCGCTATGGCGATGTATAATGTAGGCGTCATACAGTCTTTCGCCGCAGTGCCGCCACACGCGGATCCGACCATCTTGGTGTTGCAGGAAGAAGCGGGATTCGTTGGAGAAGACAATGTCGAGCCATTCCGTAGTCCAGGTGCGGAGTTAAACGGCCCACTGCCACCGCACTCGCTGGTGGTGTAACGTCAATGGTAATCGGAGTAATGGGCGCCGTGCGACAAGTCCCCGCTCCTGCAGACGACGTCGAACGGTACGTGCTGACACAGGTTGTTGCGCAACACGCCCTAATTCCTGCGCTAACGTTCGTGATGTGGCGGTGCGAGCCGTCAATGCCCGCCGCACAACATGCCGGTCCTCTCGTTCGGTGGTGTGCCGCGGCTTCGGCAATTGCTCACGTCGGTCCGTCCGTCCCTCCTGCACCCACCGAATCCATACTCGCCTCACTGTGGCTGGATGTTGTCCCACACGCTGTCGCGATAAGCCGCATATAAAACCGCTGTCGCGATAAGCCACTATTCGTCCTCTGTCGAACTCCGAAACTTTTGGAATGACTGCCGTATTCTGTGACGAGACATCAGGAAGCTTCCCACGCACAGGTCCGGCAGTACAACACACTTCCACTACTTACACCCCGCATTCTGTGCACCCTTCTTATAGTGTTTCTCGGTGGCGTGCCGGGCGCACATGATTTGCATATGCCCTGCAATGCTAATCGTTTGCATGTCCTCTCGCGGGCGATGCATGCTGCGAATTTCAGGCCAATCGGATGCTTCCTTCTTGGTATTGCATTTTGGGTGGCCAGCAGTGTATATTAGGTTGTTTCACTTGGAATGACCAAGTCCTGAGAATTACCACTTAGTGCCGTTCTGCTGATTTGGCGTCGTACAGCAAACACATGACACTTTGGATTGTGGTATATGCAGTAAAATCGTCAGTTTATGTGTGGTTACTGCTGGTAGTGAACACGGTGAAGACTGAGTGTGCTATGGTGCCAAGTCAAAGGCGCATTATTTTTCTTTGAGTTCAGATTAGGACATTTCGCGTCCAAGGCATCAAGGAATGTAAACATAGCATTTGTGAGGGAACAGCTAACAGCTTCAGTGGCGCCCATGAGTACTTGGGGGGCCGGCGAAGAAAAATCTTGACCTCCTCCAAGGCTGTCAAACATTTTAGTAAGTGCACAAGATACTAAAATACAACAAAAATAATTGATACAATCAATCATTAATATCTTATTATTTTTAAAAATGCTTTAAAGAAAGGTTTCGTCTATTTTAGTGTTTTAAATTTATCAAAAAATTGGCTATAACAACGCCCACCCCCCTGCTCCCCTTATGGGCGCCCTTGAACAGCTTGCGAACGGACCATGTGTTGTTGGTTAGCAAAATTCCAGTCCGGCGGGGCGAGTCTCCAAACTGAACCCTGCGGACACAACTCTGCAACAATTAATCCTGTTGAACCGAAGGACATCACTGGATTGCATCCATGCCAAATGGTACGGAAAGTCGCACAGGAGTTACACGTACACTATTCAACGGTGTCCCGGCATCCAGTAGCCATTGGTAAAATGAAAAATCTCTATCAGTGGGGGTCAAATGCGCTAACCAAGGAGCACAAGGCATGTCGCCGTGAAATGTGTCCTCCTCAGCATAGCAGGAACAAAAGGGGAGAATTTCTGCAACGCATTGTGAATGCTGATGAGACGTGGATCCTACACGATAATCGTAGACTTTCTGCTCAATGGTTCGATGCCGATAAAGTGCTTAAGAACATGCTCACGCCAGTCCTACACCGAAAGAAATATGATGATCACTGTATAGTGGTCATCTGCACGCGTGATCCACATTTCATTCTTGAGACCTAGTCATAAACATCACAGTAATGGGTACCACTGCGGTTGCCGAAATGACAACTACGATCCGTGTTATACACTATCTACCAACAAGTAATTGGACACCTGTGATAGCAAAGGAAAACGAAGTTTATTCACCTTCAATAGTTGGTGGAGCTTCCACGAGCGGCAATTACAGCTGCGACCCTCCGGGGCATACTCTCAACCAGGCGTTGTACGACGGCTAGCGGTATTTTCTTCCACTTGGCTTGGAGAAGACAGGTCAGTTTCTTCACCGATTTCGGATGGTGGGGGCACCCCTTAAGTCGACGCTCCAACTCGTCCCAGAGGTTCTCGATAGGGTTAAGGTCCGGGCTCTGCGCAGGCCAGTCCATTTGATTAACCCCATTGTCACCATACCAAGCCACGGTGGACCTCGCAACATGACAGGTGGCATTGTCATCCTGAAAGTAACATGGATCCACCCCGTAAAACTGCCACAACGTAGGAAGCGCATGGTCATCCAAAATGGTGCAGTAGGTCTCGGCGTTGAGTCTACCAGGAATTGCGACCAAGGGTCCCGTGCCATACCAGGAGAAACACCCCCATAGCGTAATTCCACCGCCGCCGAACTTCACAGTTGGCACAATACATTCCGGCAGGAGACGTTCTACAGGCAGACGCCAAACCCAGACCCTGCCATCCGAACGGTAGAGGGTGAACCTTGATTCGTCGCTCCAGAGAACCTGTTTCCACTGTTCAACGGTCCACTGTCAACGTTCTGTGCACCACGTTAGCCGAGCAGCGCTATTGGACTTGTTGATCAAAGACTTGTGGGTGGCAGCACGTCCATGATAACCGAGGAGATGGGATTCCTTACGGATGGTATTCATCGAAAGAACACTCCCGGATGCCTGTTGAAACTCCTCGCGGATGTGGCCCATCGATTTGGTGCGGTTCTTCCGAATTTCTCTGGCCAGCACCCGTCGGTCTCTAACTCCCAGTTTTGTGGGTCTGCCGAGTCGGGGCACATTCCGACAGTCACCTCTCATCTTCCACTTGCCAATCACGTAGGCCACTGTTGATTTTGGGTACTTCAACTCGCTGGATATGTTACTTATGGATCGGCCATTTCTGTGATACCCGACGATTACACCTTTCTCGAAATTAGAGAGCTCCGAACTGCGTGGCATCTTACATGCGGCTGGTTGCGTTGTTGTTTCCCACACGATATTTAACGGCGGCGGCCGTGACGTGTATCAGGACCGCAGATATCGTCGATTGCAGGGATGTCCAATTAGTTGTTGGTAGATAGTGTATTTTGCTTCCAGATCCTTTGAATTGCCATTCGTAGGTTCTCGTATTTCGAGATTTTCTCAAATACTGTTGTTTGGAATGTTTTCTGGAAGCGGAACCAATACATCTATTAATTGTGGCTTCTTCACTTTTTTTGTGTGTACAATTACAATGTCAGGTCGATTGTGGTCAATGGCTTTGTCTGTAATGATAGGTTTGTCGAAATACATGATATAACTCTGGTTTTCGAGGACAGGTTCTGGTTGGTAGTTGTAATAAGGTGAAGTATATCCTTAGATAAGGCCGTATTTTAAGCCAAACTTTTGATGTAGGATCTTAGCTACCTGGTCGTATCTGTTGAGTTATTGTTTTGATACAAGGGTAGAGAAGCCGGCTAAAATGTGTACTATAGTTTCATTGGCTTTTCCACATATTCTACAGGTGTCATCATCTGCAACTTTCATTAGGTGTTTCCTGTAGTTCTGTGTTGCGATAACGTGGTCTTGAATCCTTATAAAAAAATCGCTTGATTTCTGAATAAAGAAACTGTTATTAGTAATTTATTATTATCATCATAATCAATCCCCAAAAAATAAAGAAAAGAAAGGGGATAACAAATTCAGTGGCAAATTTACATTTGATCACTGCGTATGTTACCGAAGGGCACGTAAGGAACCCCTTTTTGCTTAAGAACACGTCCGGCGCATCGTCGAGTGTGTAATGCGGTTCGTATATATTTTTTTTACTTGATAGCCATACGTTATTTTAAAGAGTTGTCAACTCTGCATGCTCCTGGTGGGCGTGGAATCAATTGGAAGCTCATAGATTTTTGTCTCGTACGCGGGATTTGTGGTGTATGGATATTTTTCTTGCCCTGCGGTGGGTCTTTCTCTTCATTGCTCCTGATTGCCCTTAACTTAGGATACACTGTCTCCGGAACAGGGCAGCCCGTGTTGTTGTCACTAGAGATGAGCTCGGGCTCGGGCTCGGACTGGCTCAGAATTCATTATCTACCGAAAAACCCGGACCCGGGCTCGCAATTACACGTCTTAAATTTTTAAATTTCATTACTGTAATTAATTTTTTTTTATTGGAGGTTTAACGACCACCGTGAGCAACTCAATGGGCTATAAGCAGTCGCCCGTCCCTAATTTAGGGTCACTGGTTCCAGGGAAGGGAGAGAGCCAGTGCCGTAAGACAAACACAACATCCATGCCAGACCGGGATTCGAACCCGGACCCCTTACGGACGAATGATCAGAGCCCAGCGCTTTAGACCACTGCGCCACAGGGGCGCCCTGTAATTAATTCAACACGTGTAATTCCGAGCCCGGTTGAATTACACGTGTTGAATTTCATTGTGGATTTGTTACCATGGTGGAAGGATTTTCAATTTCCTAAGCTAGCTGCCAGTGCAAGACAAATTTTGCTTAGCAAGACTTTCATTATGCATTGTCCAAACCTATGGCCGAAGCAAAGATTATTTTAAGGAGGTCTGGTATCGAAAAACTGGGAAAAAATCACATTCCCATTTTATTAAAAATCAAGAATCTTATTTTTAAAATGATGTATTAATTTCCAAAATTGTGCAGTTTTGATATTTATTTTTTTAATTTCCTCACTCCCGCGATTTTTGGGTGACGTTGGTTTTTGGTGCAGCATGTCGAGTTTTAGAGAAAAGAAGAACAAGTTGAAGCGCTGAGGCATTAGGTGCAATTCTCTCTCTCTCTTTTCTCATGATGAATTTGATCTGGAAACTGCACACACATATGATAATATTGTGATTATTATACTATTAAGCGCAAAGCTTTGTTAATGTTACAAAAGGCAGAATAATCTGGTCTGGAATGCTTGCTTTTACGTTCTTTTTTTTTAATTTTAGAAATTTCCCTACATGCTTTTTTTTTATATTCTACTACATCACTCTAAACTACCTTTACCAATTAGCGTATATGTAAATTATATTGCAAAAATAACTTTTCTAGAGTCAAAATTTCTAACACTTGCAACTGTCTGTACGGCGTTGTACGTTTTATAATGCAATTTATTCAAAATAAAGGTAAATTTAGAAATCAAAAAGAAATAACGAATGGAATTTTTTGTTTCTAAACGGTTTTCTTTTCTTCAGCTTTTACCAAAATTACTGATTCCCCTTATACGATAAAAGCTGAAGGAAGGAAAATCGTTCCACATTTTAGAACATTTGGCTTTATGCATAGTATTTCAAAAAACATATTAATAATGTGAAGTGGATTAACTGAACTAAACTTTTTAAACTAATGATTTTTAACCTAATCCTTGCTTGGGCCATATCTTTGGCCAGTGTATAATGCATAAATGCAAGCACTGATAAGCAAAATTTTACGAAAATCCGGGCCCGGGCTCAGCAACTATATGTAATCAAAGAAAGCGGGCCGGGCCCGGGCTCTAGGCCTTTGGACCCGGGCGGGCCCGGGATCCTAAAATTGAGCCCGAACTCATCTCTAGTTGTCACCCCAATAAACCAGACAATACAGGTAGCACGCAGAGAACACATAGGATCCACTATTCACTCTGTCCCTTGTTTGAATTGATGGTGCTATAAAACTAAAACTTTTTTTCCATATTGTCTGCACACGAAATCTGCAGCTCGTCCTAACAAGTAAAAAGCATCTTTAAAAAATGAAAGGCGAGCTCACTGCAGCACTCCTCATTGCAGCAAAGCAACTACGGGCCATCTGTATATTCTCAAAAACCCACCAAAGATGGAGAGAAGATCAACATTTAAATAACATTAATGTTGCGCAGAATTTCCTCCTAAAACGAAAATCTCCTGTTACATTGGTTGTAAGTGAAATTAAAAGTAATTAATTTAATTATTTAAAATTTTAAGCGCAATTAAATTAAAAGAGTATCAATTTAAAAATTCTGTAGTTTTATTTTTTTTCTCATAACAGAAGAGGGGAAAAGGGTTAGTGGAAAAACTTAAGCCCTGTTCATTGCCACTCCCCAGTCAAGCGAAGCGCCGGATTATTCGACACTTCCCCTTTCGAAGCTGCGCTTTTAATGCAAGCTTCGAAAAACACTGCCGAGGCGATTTTCTGAGAAAAAAAAAGAATTCTGTTGTGGTGGAAGACGTCTGTCCAGTTAAAAAAAATGTCATAATATTGTTGGGAACACTCTCTTAGAATAACGCGTCAAGTTCAGTTCCTGCGAACGTCTCCGACAGAGAATGACTCCCACTTTCTGTGCGAGCACAAAGAGGCCCAGCCATGTTGTCACTGAACTGACAAATGGCGTCAGAAACAGCAAGCAACTTGACCCCACCATGCGGGTCGAACGTGACTGCATCAAGTGGAGAATCTCGTAGGCCAAAAAAAACAAGGAAAGGGGGGGGGGGTAGCGAGGAAGAAAAGGAGATGCCCGATGGCATCCCGGAAAAAAACTTAGTTTCTGTTCTTTCACATTCGCAGAACTAGGCCATTTTGGCGACAGCACCTTCCTTTCAGAAAAACAGTGAAAGTGAAGATAACAATCAACTTAATTGTTACACAACCTGTTATTATAGAGCAACGTAACAAGGATAAGGTAACAAAGCATCAACGTCAAGTAATACAATAGACACACGTTTTCGAATGTGCACGCACATACGCACGAAGGCCTCAAATTCGCCAATTAAAGGATTAATACTACTAAAAATCCTATTCATTTTTTATTATGAATTTCTCGTAAAACAACAGGGATTTTTTAGAACATACGCACCGTATTAAGTTAGAGATACTCAACAGATGACCCATGCCATTGCAGAAAAGATTAAATATTTAACCCTTTAACCGACTGGAACGAATTAACTCGGGGTCAGCAAAATAAGTTGAAATCAACTCAAACGAATATGTTCGCTGTCTAAGAAGTGGGCCAAAGAATTCTGGAACGACTGAGCCTGTATATCAGAAACCGTTTGTTATCCTAAGCGGTCATTTAGGGGGATGAGCAGGAAGCATTTGTTATTAGCTTTGTTATTCAAAGTGCTCATTATGGGGATAATTGACACCAATCCTCTTTGACTGATTACCTGCTAAAAGGGCTACGAATATAATATAGGAAAGTGAAGATGTTTGAGCCACTTGTTTCTACCCAGTGGCATGATGTCCGTATCAGGGGGACTCTCCCTCCCCCATCAGACCTTGAATCGTAGAAAAGGATTAGAAGTGAGCACTTACTACTCATGACAGGTTCATGGTCGGTACTGCTGAGATAGAGGGGGAAGGAATGGCTTTGCTATAGCGTTTGTAGAACCCGGCCACTATGTGAACATTCCAATTTGGGGAGCGAAAAAAATTTTGGGCACCATTTGGTCCAGATCCGTAGGACTCTTAAAGGGTTAAAGTAAGTTTGGCACTCAGCAGTTTCTCGCGGGGTTTACACCCACAAGACACAACTTCCTATGTCCTACAGCACTTGTGTGCTACGTATTAGAAACCCAGGTAAGTTGGATTGAACTTATACTCGGGACAAACCTAACCTGGTTACGTAGTGGAGGTTAGAAAAGCCTTTTCGCCGAAAAGAAATGTTTTTTTTTTTTTTGTTCAGTTTTTCTCAGAACTAATAGGGTGCAATGTGTCTGGGATCACTCACAATCCTGAGGGTGTGTCATCGTGACGGGAGGCAGAACAGAAGGAAACTTCCTGCTGATTCTTCTCTATCAGCGTTTTTGCCCTCACGAAGAAAGGAACAACATTTAGAGCCTGCCAGACCACTTAACTCTCCGGATACACTCCAACAATTCTTCCTTCCCAGCCTCACTAAATATCCTCGGGGTATTATAGTCTTTCTAACGCACGCGGCCGATCATAAGCAGTGACAACAGCATCACCAAAACGCGAATATCTTTTTTAGCACGTCTTTTGTAAAAATGATCGTGCTTATGTTATGGGTTTGTCCATCCGCCTGTGGACACCATATCTCTGCAACTAATAATCCGATTAAAAAATCTTTTTGCATTGGGAAGCCTGAAATGAACGAATGATGATCCTTCATTTCGTTTTTTTTTTATACGATGCACAATTTCGCCGCTAAAGGGCATAAATGCAGATAATGTCAGATTCAAAATACATTTTATTCCATATATTTGCTTCTAAACATCCGATTGAAAAAATTATTTTACCTTTCGATTCCATTTATGTCGAAGACTGGTTTTAGGTGTAGTCACTTTTCAAGTTACACATAGATTTTCCGCTAGGGGCGAAAAATTTAATTGCGTTTTCCTCGATATCTGTGCTTCTAAAACTCGGATTTTGAAAAAATTATTTCTTTGTTGGAGAGCGTTTCCGCTGAAAAATGTTTCTCATATAATTTTAAATTTTTCCTAACGCACAAGTCTTCTTCTTTAACTTATGCGCAAATCTTCTTAACTGTTCGATTTGAAAATCTCTTAACGCACAAGTCTGCCACTAGAGGGCGTAAGCTTACGTTTTCGTTTACAGCAATATCTTCGGGACTAAAAACTCGATTGAAAGACTTTTCTTCGGTCAAATATCTAATTAAGGAAACTGTGCGTATTTACTTTCCGAAAAAAATGCACAATTTCGTCGCAGGGGGCGCAAAAGCTTAATCCGTTTTTCTCAATATCTCTGCTCCTACATAACCGATTTAAAAAACTTCTTTCAACACCGGATGACATTTACTATGTAGAACACTTTAGGCTGGTATATGAGGAATTTTATAGCTCACATTTCTGTCGGTAGGTGGTGCTTGTGTACTTCAGTTTGCAGCTTTTAAAAACACTAGTGAGAAATTTCTATTTTATTGTATGCCATTCGCTACAATAGAGATGCAGAGCATTATCCTCTTTAAACAATGCAAAGATTTCCCGGTAGGTACGTAAAGATCGAAAAAAAAATTCGCTAACTCTGCTTCGGGGGCCTATTTGAAAAGTTTTTTCTTTAGCATAACTTTTTCCATGAAGAATATTTTTCACCTATGCAAAATTCTTCCGCCAGCAGTCGTAGACTTATATCATATTTCCTTTTCTATATTTCTTTTTTTAACTGTTTGATTTGAAAATCGCCTTGTCTCTGATACCATCCTTGTGCTACGAGAAACTTTTTGTGCGCCATTTGTTTATCTTCGTAACATGCTTTTTAGCCACTGGTGAAACAAAGTAGATGTTCCTATTTGTGGATGTTTTATCGATTGTAGAAACCGATTGATTAGTTTCCTAACCAGTTCCATTGACTTTGAATAGCTCTAATAAATTTAATTCGCGTCAGAACGGATTCTAAACCTCAATGGCACAGAGACTGACCAGATGAATGAGTTTGTATATTTACGATGTATGTTTGACAGAGAGAACAAATTAGATGGCGAAATAAGTAGGCGAGTGAATTCTTCATTGAAAGTCATAGCTGCCTTAGGAGGATTTCACCGGAATGATGGGTTCTCAAGGAAGCTCCGAATGGCTGTGTATGGAATTGTTCCTACTCTGATGTACGGCAGTGAAACCTGGTTTCTGCAGAAAAGACATAGGAGTCGTTTGTGCGCTGGGGAGATGCGTTACTTACAAGGGGTTTGTGGTGAGACACTCGCTGGTCATGTGAGGAATGAAGATGTGTTGCAGCTGTGTAATGTGAGGCAAAATGATGTTAGTAAGGTGGAGACTAATATTCTTAGATGGTTTGGACATGCTGAAAGAATGGAGTGATGAGGTGCTGACTAAGAGAATTTTTTCAGCCCAAGTGGCAGGAAAGAAAGGTAGAGGAAGTCAACGAAATCATGGGAAGACCACATTCAGGAATGCCTGCTTGAGAAAAAGATTATGAGTATGAAGTACAAAAGGTCTCGTGTGCGGAGTGTGATGGATGTCAATGAAGCTCGAGTGGTGTGCAGACATCGTTGTAAATGGAGACATTTGATACACCCAACAGTAGATAAATTCTAGTTCTATCAGTTAAATGCGTACTTGGCACATGGTCTTTCTTTGAGGAGCTAACCTCTGAATCTCAGAGAGCAGCTTAATGATATGTATAAGAACGGATTCAAAAGACGTCCTCATTACAACCAAAAATTCGGTGTCATATTTCTTGTTTATATGTGCGTACGCACACATGTAGAACATCTACTTACTTTCTAAGTTAATACAGACAATTGACGTGGATTAGGAACATCAAACAGAAGTCATCGCCCTGTCCACGTTTATAAGTGAGTCACGGAAATACTATAATCGGCCACCACCGGGAATCGAACCCAGGGTCTTCCGGTTACACGCCGGACATGCTACCACTGCACCACAGCGACCTCGAATTCCTCCAGACTCGCATACGGCTAACTTCCAAGCCACTTGAAAGGTTGCTTCTTGGAGCCCCGCACAATGCTGGGGATTCACCAAAGATTGTAAGCAGCAACTGAACAAATAACTAAGAGGCGAATGAATAATTAATGCAGTCAATTGACGCGGATTAGGAACATCAAACAGAAGTTATCGTTCTTTCCGCGTTTATAAGTGAGTCACGGAAAAACTATCATCGGCCTCCACCAGGAATCGAGCCCAGGGTCTTCCAGTTACGTGCTGGACATGGAAGAACCTGGGTTCGATTCCCGGTGGCGGCCAATGAGAGTTTTTTCCGTGACTCACATATAAACGTGGAAAGAACGATGGCTTCTGTTTGATGGCTGACTTTCTAAGTCCCAATTCTAGCTCGAATACGAGCCTTTGAACTGGAACTATATACTATGCAGTGAAAGTATACACTCACTACTTTTCTGTGCGTGCGGTTTAACGACCACCGTGAGCAGCTGAATGGGCTGTAGGCCTACCCCTAATTTAGGGACGCTGGTACCAGGAAAAGGAGAGAACCAGTGACGTAAGACAACCAAAACATTCATGCCTCACGGGATTCGAACCCGGACCCATGTCGGACGAGTGGTCAGAAGCCAGTTCTCTGCCCCACTACGCCACCGGGGCGGCAAGGGATGAACGAGGGGAGTACATCCCCTTCGTTCATCGTGAGAATGTATTTAAAATACAAGCAAGTGTGAGTGCATAACTCTCCTATAAATAAAAGTTTTATTTTATGTTTTAAGTGGTTCACGCAGCGCCTGCTTTTTCAAAACTGCTTCGCGATATCTTGGGAGAAATGTAAAAAAAAAAGAAAACAACCAGAGGACTGGGTGCAGTTCCTTGTAATTCAGTCAGCAGACATCGTACCTTTTCATTCGCAGGCGTTGGGGTGCGTCATTCGCTATTGCACAAAACTGCGTTTTAGTGATTTATTCCATGATTTGTAGATAAATTCAGGAAAGGACACTGAGATCACACTGGGGATTCCAGCAAATGGCTGTTCACAATATATGTGGAAGTGCTTTAACTTTTTTATGGATCATTAATCCAGCTGAAGTTTCGTTATTGCAGCACAGTTAAAGAAAAGGACTGTGTTCGTTAATAAATGCAAATTTACGTCTTTTCTCTCTCTCGTTTCGTTGCTTTTCTTTTTTATAGATAGCATCTCAACGGGTGTGCATGTCATTGCGATATTATCGCGGCCCACACCAGGAGAGAAAACACCGTAAAACGAGTTTCAGTGCTTCAATACAGTAAAGCTCAATCCTCTAAAAGTTTTAGGATTAGTTGGGCTTGTTTGTTTTACTGCGGCCTAAAAAGTTAAAAACGAAAATTTTGTTTCGTCATATGGTTTTCATATTAGTGGATTCAACGACGCCATTTTAAAATATTAAGCGTAAAACCCTTTTTGCAGGTGGTGGGGCTCGAACCCTCTTCTTCCTATTCCCGAGGCGGCTGTTCACCCAACTGAACTATACGTCGGGAAGGCTTATTGTTGCAACTCGTCGATTTGACTCAGATCGTATGTAGAGGATTTTAGGAAGGGAGTATCTGACCCCAAGTCTTAAACAGCCCTTAGAAATAGGAAGCCAGGAGATTTGGGCTAGAGTGCCCGGTAGGAAAATCACACGGAAGCGAGGTAGAAGACGCCCTTATTTACTACCGGAGGGCCAGTACCCGGGGTCCGACGGCTTAATGTGCCCTTGCGACACATGGCGGACGTTTAGTGATTCGAGAGTTCGTACCTGCTGGTATCGAACCTGAGATTCCTCCGTGGCAGTCACGAGCGTTGACCACTAAGCCATCCGCGGCCCGTCGATTTGACTCATACGTCTGCACAGCAGTTATATTTCGTAGTAAATTACATCACTCGCCCACCCCTGACAAAGACGGGGGGGCCCGAAATCGTAGGTTTTCGGGTCAGCCGACAACCAAGCTGGAAGGATCACCTCACTGCAGAAGAAGGAATTTTTATTAATTCCATACAATGTGTGAAAGAATCATCACTCATATTTTTCGAACATCAGGGCCGGGAGATTATTTTTCGTTAAGGATCGAATATAGCGTAAAACGCTTTCTCTCGGTGGTAGCATTCTAACTTACGTTTTCCTATTCCGGAGGCGGCTATTCTCCTAATTGACCTACGCCTGCAATGCGTATTGCTGCTACTTATCGATTTAACTTGTGTCATGGCTGTAGCACGTAAAATAAAGGTCTCCCCACGGGTCTTAATTTGGAAAGCCCGGCCGAACCCTGGTCTGAACTTTAGGGGCCCGGGCCGAGGCCGGGCTGGATCAGAACTTCCAGTTTATGGCCTGGCCTGCGTATCTCAGACTTTCGTCAAGCGTTTTCCTCCACTTACCGCAAATAACGCAAGGCTTCCTGCACAACAAGGTTCTTCAAACCGTGGCACACGGATCACTTTCTATTGGTCCGGGAGACGTTGTCCACGAAGAAAATTCTAAAGAAAAAAAAAACGTTTTCAAAATGGAAAAACTAATATCTAGGTACCTTGGATACATCGACTTTGAATTCTCAAATCTGCTACTATGAGCTAAACTGCGATAACTTTATAATTGACATGTAAGTCATAAAAGCTGTCTACGTACGATTAAAAAAAATTATCCCTGCTGATACTATAGACTAGTTTAAAAAACTTTATTCACAAGTAAAAGCAAGTTAAAAGCGAGATCTTTCGGGATCCCTAGATCCCATCTTCAATCTTAAGGCCATAAAGAACAACAAGTGGTCCACTTATATACGATCAGGTTTGACCCATGATGCAACGCAGTGGGTGTTGACATCGGTCAACATAGCAAATCAAAAACAATCAAAAGTTCGAAGATATGAAAGGTTATACAATATTGTCCGTAGTGGTGCCGGGCATATCGATGGGGATTAGTTTTTTCCATATGTGAGGAATGAATGACGGAAGTTCTGAGTTACAGCATAAAGGCCCATATGAATGGATATATAGGCTCTCGGAGAGGAAAACATTTCCCCTTGTTACTTTAGAGTTCAAAACCACTGCGTTCTTCCAGTCAGGTATTTTTCCCTCTTGGTCCACAGTTTCAGTTAGTGCTGTGTTGGTGGAGCCTGACCTCAAGTAATATTGGTGTTCCGATAATCGTACTTTTAAGGTCCTGAGTGTCGAACCTATATAATATTTCACATCCTCTGGATTATTAGGGTTGACTAAAGGTATGCGGTATACACCAGGGTCTAGATAGATCGGGAATCACGTCACGATCAGTTCTGATAATAGAAAAGATGTTACGAGTCGAGACTCCAAAACCAAGTCCATATTTCTTGCATGTTTTTCTAAGGATTGTCACAAGTGGTTGAGAAAACTCAGTCTTGCCTATATACCGTAAAGTTGTTTTTGGAGTAGTTAGGGTAGTGGATCGAGTTCGTTGAACTATATTCATGAAGCGTCCGAAGTACGAATCCGGGTACCCAAAGGATCGGGCCATAGTCTGAATGTACTTAAGTTCATTGTCCAGGGCACCGGGGGACGACGAATGAGAATAAGCTCGTTTAATATGGAAGTAGAAGGAGGTAGATTTATGACAAATAGGGTTAAAGGACGAAAACGGAATCATACAGGGCACAGCTGTTGGTTTACGATACACAGAAAAACTGATAAAATTGGTATTTAAGTCTCGAGTGAGTAGTATGTCTAAAAAGGGAGCTTGCCCTCAGTTTCCAGTTCCAAAGTAAACTTAATCGTGGGGAACTGTGAGGAGAAGCATTCGGTAAATTCCTCTAGTAGAGACATTGAATGTGGCCAAAAGACTAACATGTCGTTTACATACCTGATCAATAAAATAGGTTGAGCAGGAAAAATTTACATAACTAATTCCTCAAGAGACTGGAGGAAAATTTCCGCCAAAACCGGGGAAAGGGGGAGCCCATAGGTGCACCCTCCTTTTGAAGATAAATTTTGTCACCAAATTTGAAATAAGATCTCTTGGCTACCAACTGGAGGGCAGATTTAATGGCTTCAATCTCGTGGGGGATATAGTTAAGTTGGCGTGTAATTTGGTGGTAATGATGGAATGAACAATATCAAGGGGAACACTCGGGAACAGAGAGACCATGTCTAATGAAGCCATGATGAAGTTCGTTCCCGTAGTGTTAACCGCAGGTATACGTGAAATGGCTTGGGTAGAGCTTTTAATAGAAAAAGGAGAGTTACTAGTAAGTGGTTGAAGGTATTTAGCGAGAGCAGTCTCAAGGGGGCGGGTAGGACTAGAAAAGCCAGAAACTAAAAGTCTGAGTGGGCGATCAGGTTTGTGAGTCTTCATTTTCCCGAAGGCTCCCGGGACCCTGGGCCCAATGGGCGGTTTCATCATTGCCGAGATAACAGTTGGTAAAGAGCCTTTATTTTTCAATTTGCTCAAATCTGAGATGGTAGCAGGGGTGGGATCGGAATGAATGATTTTATGAGGAATTCGTTCAATGGCTTGTTGCATTTTTTTAATCGTACGTAGACAGCTTTTATGACTTACATGTTCCTTTCGTGCGAAACACAGTTTTTATCGGTTTATAATTGACATTTTTAGAAACCACTAAAAAGTGTAGGTACATGAGATACCAACTTTAGAATTATTTGCAACATAGACATCATGTTAACTGCGTCGTAATATTTTCCGAAAGTTAAATTTTAGGATTCAAAACCTCTCTGAAATAGTCGGTATTCGTAATAAATACCTGCATTTTTACTCTTCTTTTTCATGTGGTCTGCGAATCCTATTTCATTTTGTCATGTTGTCTGCGTTACAGAAATGTTCGAAGAACCCCCTATGCTAGAGAAACAAAAGTATTCTACTGAACTGAACTAGTAGTACACCGAATGCAACGTAGAAAGACTTGCCATTTCTCGTAGTAGCACTCGATCTCCAAATACTTTGTCATCTCCGTTGCAGTAACGAATCTCGCCTAAAGCTTGATTGATTTTGTCCTGAATCATGGATTATTCGTACGCCAGGAAAATTCGCAATTCCTTTCTTATGTTGACGGTAAGTTGCTGTTTCTAAGATGCCTATTGGGAAATTCTTTTTAAGTAAACATTTCTCAGAAAATAAAAAAAAGCCATCTGTTTTAGTCGCTTATTTCAACAAAATGAAAGCCGAATTTGATTTCAACCTTTAAAGAAATAAGCCGCACCGTTTCAGGCTCTCATCTTCCAGTCAAGCTTGTCGGTTTCAGCTGTAATTAATCTATGCATAGGGTGGCGCTTCAGGTAACATCGCCATCTGATCTGATTGTTTAACAATCCAGTCTTCGTTTTGTGACACGAAAAGATTTTTTTTTTAGTCCAGGAGCAAAAAAAGCTTCCAGCACAGACCTGGCCCGGACCTATCCCGGAATTCTTCATTTAACTTATGAAAAAGAAAAAGCCCGATTCGAGCCTTGCGCGCCGGGCTATTCCCGTGTATACCTTTGACGTCAATTACGTCACGTTACGTATTTCCCTACAGTATTTATTATACTACCTAATTATCCCGTTAAATTTTTGGCGTCACAGAATTTGAAACTACCAAGTAGTTAGAAAAATTACTCAATCAAGTGCCATGCTGTTCGCCGTTTAATTGAATGATGACCTGACCCCGAATGATTGATAATGTCAGCTGGCTTGCGTTTAATGCAGTAAAATCAAATAGTATCCTCTTTCAAAATTCGTTTGAGTCGTGCTAATATTATAAACATGATTCACCTGAGAACATTCCATCTCCATGGCAGCGATCTCGGACCTGTGCGCATCGTAAAGAATATACTTGTATTTTTTCGTTTAGACGTTTAACAACCCCCATTAGGACCTATAAGGTGACAGGGAGTCGCCAGTCCCAGATCTGGGACTACTGGTTCCAGGGAAGGAGCAGCACCAGCCCCATAGGACAAACGTCTACGTCTGACAATATGTGAGACCTGAGCTCAACACGGGTTATTAGTCATAGGTGCTGGTCTCCTTGGCCATCGGGGCGGTGAGTTTTCTGCTCAGATCAGAACGTCATTTGTGTGTGTGTGTGTGTGTGTGTGACAAGTCTCCAAACCAGAGCACTAAAATTATTTAAAGTTTTCCCTCTTTTCTTTCATTCTTTCACGAAGTCTTTTGAAGAAAAAAACGTACTTATAGTCTCCCTATGTCCGTCTGTGGACACCATATCTCTAACTATTAGTCCGATTTGAGAAATTCTTTTTGCAGTCGAAAGCCTGAACTGTGAGAATAACGATACACATGTATTGATTGGTCATTCCCCGAGGCATAACCTCACCGTTAGGAATCATAAATGGACATACTATAAATTCAAAATATAATACATACATTGCTTCAAAAACAAACATTCAAAAAATGTTATGTTAAAAAATTTGACTTTTTTTTTATTTCCTTTTATCGACTGCAGATACAACTTTTAAAATCGGACTAATAGTTGAAGTGGTATGGTATTCACAGACGGACTGACAGAGTGATACCATAAACACGCATTTTCATCACGTCTTTTGTAAACGAAGATCGTGTTTATGTTATCATTATGTCGGTCCGTCCGTCCGTGGACCCCATATCTCCAAGTATTAGGCCGATTTGAAAAATTGTTTCTCCCATCGAGAACCTGAACTATGAGAATAACCTCGCCGTTAGAGGTCATTAATGGACATACTATAAATCCAAACTATAATATATACATTGCTTCAAAAACAAACGTATTAAAAAATTCTATATTGAGGAATTTGACATTCTTATTTCCCTTTTTCGACTAGAGTTACAACTTTTAAAATCAGACTAATAGTTGAAGAGGTATGGTGTTCTTAGCGCGCAGCGGTTAAGGATCTCTCCAGACACACTAAGGGACCGAATGTGTCCCATGAGAAGGCTTCTCAAACGATCAAAGAGCCACCGCCGCCTTGAACAGAACCGACCTGGCACGACGGGGTTATGGCGCCATGCTGTCTACGCAGCACCCTCCTGTCAGCTCGGTACAGCTGAAAACGGGATTCGTCTGACCACACGACGCGGCGCCACTTTGCAGAGGTCCAGTTTTGATGTTCACGGCACCAGGTGAAATATCTGATGAGGAAGGTAAACAGTGACACACCAGTAGGGCGTCGGCTCCAGTAGCCCAGGGTATGGAGCGTGCACGGTAACGTTTACTCGCTGGTGCAGCTTGGGCCTCCGACAGTCAACCTGGATGTGATTTGCGCCGCCGTTGCCAAGCAGTCGGTCTGTACGAGCCTGGATAGTCTACGTCGACCCTGGTCATCAATGACTTGTAGTTGGCCACCCTTTTGCTCTCTGTGCGCTGATACGTCCGTCTTGGGTATACTCGCGGTTGCGCTCTTCATACGGTTATCCTCGAGAACTCTAAGGCTCTCTTGACAATGCGTCCACGATAAAAGTCGCGCAGATCACCACGTTTACCCTTGTTCGCCGAATACGATACACCGTTGGGAAGCCCTGCAGTCCGCCGCCTGTTTGTTGCCTGCGTTCGGTTTGGGTCTTTGCAACCTGAGCGGGGATGCCCATGTTAACTGCCCGTCACCATTATCTCTAATGTTTTTTTCTACTGAGTGTATATTTCAAGTAAAAAGCCTGGTTTACTGATCTCATAAGTTCCTTAGTTCTAACCAACCAAATGTCTCTCGAAACACTACTGATGATAACTGACGCAAAAAACTAAAACCGATATCAAATACCAAGCAGCTCGTTCCGTAAAATGAAGTATTGAAAGTCTTTTAGGGAGGAAGGGGTTTTTAACTACCCCCATGATAGTCGCCCGCCCTAATTTGGGGTGGCTGATTTAAGCAGGTGGGCGGCTCCGTGGGGCAAGCGCGCCACCAATACCAACGTCTGGTGCTTCGGCCCCGGCCCAGCTCGTGTTGACTAGCCAGAAAACAGTGCTTCTGACCACTTGGCTACCGGCGCGGCGCTGAAAGTTCGTTCCACTAAATACAGAACTGGAACCAGTTTGTTTTTTCAGAAACAACACACTTTACAATTCCGGTCCTACCCTTATAACTGACAGCATAATCCGTCTGTTTGCACGAGCACTACAATTATTTTTATTCTGGAAATATGCGTATCTGTTCCGTATTTGACGCTGAAATCATGAAACATTAGGCTTTATGTTGTTATGCAAAAACTCAGGTTCGGAGTTGCCGCCCCGGTGGCGCAGTGGTCTTAGCGATGGCCTCTGATCATTCGTCCGAAAGGGGTCCGGGTTTGAATCCCGTTGAGGCATGGATGTTTTGTTTGTCTTACGGCACTGGCTCTCTCCCTTCTCTGGAACCAGTGACCCTAAATTAGGGACGGGTGACTGCTTATAGCCCATTGAGTTGCTCAAGGTGGTCGTTAAACCTACAATCACACAGGTTTGGGGCTAAACGGATTAATAGGCATCATGCAAACTCCAAAGAACTTGAATCTCCAGTCGATTCAACAAATCAAAACATAGTCGCGAAACTTATTGATTTCAACTTCTTTTTGACGAAGCCATTGTATTGGAAAACATACAACTTTTTTTACGACTTTAAGTCGTGAAAAAGAGCACCAAGGTCTTTCATGCTAATCATAAAGACACTCGATATTACCTGATGCAATAGATTTCCGTGGTTCGGGGAATACCGTATTGAGATCAGGGGAGGGGGTAGAGGGGAGGTAGGAGTGGGTTTTACAAGTGTAGAAGACAACTTAGTCTCATTAAGCTCCTGGCGTGCGATTTAATATTCGTGCTAGCTTCCTTGATGCCCCTGATACGGCAGCAGTTTAATTGCATGTCAGAAAAAGAAGGAAGCAAAAAAGGAAGAGTCTCTTCAAGGCACGCGGATGGGCTGCTGCGCTGTCATCTATCATTTCGAGTTCCACTGGGTGTTTACCCGTGACATGTGAATTGGTTTGCTTGCATTAACCACTTCTTCAAGGTCGACGGAGTCATCCAAATAGCTCATAATCACACTCCAATGACGAACAAATAAAGGAAGTAAATAAAGATGCAAATATTTAATATCATATTTGCTGGTTAATACCATCCGTTGGGCCTCCATTTACTGTGTGATTACGAATCGACATGTTGTGTTATTTAAAACATGGCACAGTTCCAGAACATTCTCTATGTATGAAGGAGAAATATGTAGCTTTGTGATTATTATGCGAATAATTGGTGAGTGTGAACATTCTGTAACAAACAAGCAAAACAAATCATCTACGTAATTATCAAGCGCGTGGATATTTTATCTCAAAACGAAGCTCTTCGTTAATTGCAAATTAAAACTATACCGTATATTAGGTGTACAAATAAGTTTAAAAGCATTTTAAGGCAACGCAACATGTAAAAATTTGAGAGAAAACAACAATACCTTTACGAATCAAAATATGCGTCGTCATTATCTATCACCTTCCGCCATTGGTCGGGCACCTGAGGGATTCCAGCCATGAAGAATACTTCGTCGTGTGGAGCGATGAAGTAGTCAACCCATTTTTGCGCTTCGTCACATGTCCGGAACCGTACAGCAGACAAACCATGTTGCATCGATCGGTACAAATAATAGTCTGAAGGGGCTATGTCGGGACTATAGACCGGATGCTCCAAAACACCCAGCCAAGCGTCAATAACGTTTCCTTGACCGATTTCGCGACATGCGGCCTAGCTTTGTCATGCAGTAATTTCACGGGAAGCAATCCTTTGCTTGTGAATGGACGTTTCTGACAGATTTTCTGGTTCAATCGCAGCAATTGTTTCTTGTAGCGATCAGCAGTAACAGCTTGACCCTGTTCCAATAGTTCTTAAAAGAGCACACCCTTCATACCCCATCAAATGCACAGCAGAACTTTCTTGGAGTGAATATTGTGTTTCGGTGTCGAAGTCGTTGCTTCACAGGGGTCTACCCAGTGCTTTTTGCGTTTGAGATTGTCGTACGATATCCACTTGTCATCACCCGTAACGATTTTCCACAGGAAATACTTTCTGTGTTATTTATTCAACAGATTCAAGCACTACATGATACGCTCATCCTTGTTCCTCTGGCTCAGGTCATGTGGCACCCATTTTTCTTCCTTCCGAATCTTTTCCATTGCGCGTAAACGATTGGAAATGGTTTGTTGAGTTACCCCCAGTTGTTCAGCTAGTTCTTTTTGCGCTTGAGACGAATCTTCATCCAGCAATGCTTGCAATTCCTCATGTTCAATCTTCTGTGGGGTGCCGCTATGGTCTCCATCGCTAACGTCAAAATCACGTGGTTTAACCCGTCCAAACTAAACTCTCACCTTGCTTTTTAATAAGATATTCTCCCCCAAAGCAGAACAGATCGATGCACATGCTTTTGCTGCACTTTTTCCTTGATGAAAAAGTGCTGCAAAAGCATGTCGAATAAATGCAGTATCGCTTGCCATCTTTGAGCTATCGATGTGCAAGTGCGTTAGACTGTTGGGCAAACTTCTGTGTCACATTTTATACTTCGAACCAGTTGCGGTCACATGATAACAACGCGGGGAATGTCGGATATGTAAATTAGCGGTATACGTCACAGAAAAAAACGCTTTAAAACTTATTTGTGCACCTAATATATTCGAACACTAACCCGTTCGCGTATAAGACGACATTCGTTGTTTAACAACTAAAAGTAGGTGAAAAATAGTGCACCGTAAAAGCCGATTTAATGTTTAAAGAGTAACATTTATTAACGCAGAGTGCATCTTCGTAAGTTAATTATTTTTTCTAATGAAATGCGTGTTTTCCCATTTCTACGGCACTTATTTGTTATGCTCAACAACGGAGGAAGTATTTTCTTCTGTTGAGATTCTCGAGGCAGAAGCTCAGTAATTTCACAATTTACCATGTAGCTATCGCTTCAGAAAACTTTATAACGGTATCGTTCTTGTACGAGAACTGAACCCGATTTCCACTCATCCCCCTATTTTTGATGCTATACATTTTTCCTGACAGTACTAAATCCCAAGGAAAAGAAATCTATATGTAAAGCTCATGAGTAACAGTGTGTCGTTGTCAAAACCATTGTTCAGATCTGATCGTGCCGCAGTCTGTCCCATGAAGTGACGCAATAATAGTTAATTTCATTGTTACTGAACAATACATTTTACTAAACTATCGCCGAACATTATCTCATCACGTTTTCCATAAAAGTAACAATATCTCACTGCAATCTGCTTACATTACTAGAACTTGATGCTTAATGTAATAAAAGCCAAAAAAAAAATACATTTTGATACTATGAACCTTTCCCGACAGTATTACAGTAAATCCCAAGTAAAAAAAAAAAAACATGTAACGAAAGTGGGTAGCGGAGGTAGTCGGTGAGTGACCTAGGTTAATTTTCTCAAATGTCTCGAAAACGGTGCGTCATAGCGAAATTTGGCTTCCTCTCGTCTCCCCCATCCCACCTGCTATTGACTAGAGCTTTAAAATGATGTATAGCACGCGGGGTGTAACATATAGATATCCTAGACCAGTGGTCTCAAACTTGCAGGCCGCATGTGGTCCGGCACCATTACAAAATAAAAATAAATCCCCCTTTTTTCAAGTATATTATAATATATTAAATATAATATAAACATAGTAATGCTTGGCAAAGCCATCTGCTTTATAAGTAACAAGTTTATTTACGAAGAATTAAATGTACGGCGATTCGAATGTTTCAAAGACGTGGAAAATATTTTCAATATATTGAAGTCTCCATTTTCCTATAATGCTGATCACGCATCTGAAGAACATCAGCGCGAATTAATAGACTTCCAGTGTAATTCTTTCATAAAAGAAAAATTCAACAGCTGCAATCTAACAGAGTTTTACCAGTTAGTTTCAAAGGAAAAGTACGTAAACATTCATAATCTAGCTGCACGGGTTCTGTCTATGTTCGGTACAACATACGCATGCGAACAGTTGTTCTCAAGAATGAACCAAGTAAAATGTCTTGAAAGGAATTGGTTAATGACAGTCACTTATGCTCACTTTAAAAAGTAGCATGTTCAAACGGCATTATTCCAAATATCGGTAAGTTAGTCAAAGACAAGCAAATCCAAGTTTCTTGTCAGAACATGTAATATTTTCTGTACCGTGTTCAGTTGGTAAACTGTGATTGTTTTAAGATTTAAGTGAAAAATAATTGTTACGTAAAAGTGATTGTTTTCAGTGATTGACGAGGCATTTGCCTTTACTCATCATCATCATCATCATCATTGTCAACCATTATCAATCCACTGCTGGACGAAGGTCTCCCCAAGTTTCCTCCACAACGGTCTGTCTTGTGCCAGTCTCCTCCATGTCACCCCTGAATACTTTCGAATTTCATCCACCCATCTCCCATGTGGTCTTCTTCTGGGTCTTTTCCTGTCCCTTGGAATCCAATCTAAAATTTCGGCTGTCCATCGATGATCTGTCCTTCTGGCAGTATGTCCAGCCCATTGCCATTTCAGGGATTTAACTCTGATCATGATGTCTTCCACTCTAGTCATTTTTCGGATCCACGAGTTCCTCTTCTTATCTCTCCTGGTTACACCAAGCATGCACCTCTCCATGCTGCTTTGAGTTGTCTGCAGCCTTTGTATGTCTCTTTTAGTTAAGGTCCACGTCTCTGCACCATACGTAAGCACTGGAAGGATGCATTGATCAAACACTTTTCTTTTAAGACATAATGGCATATTGCTCTTGAAAATTATGCTGTTTCTTCCAAAAGCTCTCCAGGCAAGTTTTGTACGCCGATTAATTTCTTCATCAATGTGACCCTCACTTGATATCTGCTGTCCAAGATAAACGTACGTGTCTGTTATCTCCAGCTTTTCTCCATCAATCGATAAATCTTCATTTCTTGTAAAAGCATTGAACATCACTTTTGTCTTCTGAAAGTTCATTTTTAATCCCACTTCTTTACTCTTGTCAGCAAGTTCCTGGATCATACTCTGCAGCTCTGATGGGGTAGTTGCAAAAATGACTACGTCATCAGCAAAACGAAGGTGGGTTAGATAATCTCCATTAATCTTTATCCCCTTGTTTTCCCAGCTCAGCGACTGAAAAACACCCTCCAATGTGGCATTAAAGAGCTTCGGAGATATGGTGTCACCTTGTCTCACTCCCTTTCCAATTTTTACGTGTGTTGTATTTTCAAACAGCCTAATCTTTGCACTTGCATTTTCATAGATGTTATTAATAATATTAATGTATGCATCTTCAATACCGCAGGTTTTCAGAGCCATTGTAACTGCTGATGGTTTCACCGAATCAAAGGCTTTTTCATAATCGATAAAAGCCATGCACAATGGAAGTTCATATTCCCTCGCTCTTTCAATTACTATTTACCGATAAATAATTAGAAATAATATTCCACTGTTGTGCCAAGCCATTGGTGTAGTTTTGTAAAGTTGATATTTATTTATAAGAAATTTATTAATATTCATGCGGCCCCCTATATTCCTCCAAAATTGGGAAGTGGCCCTTCCAAGGGTCTGAGTTTGAGACCACTGTCCTAGACCTAAAGTTAACGATCCTCCTAACTAACACACTTGTTATTCAGCTTTTCTTTCTATCTTGAGGTCAGATTTTAGCTTGCGCGGGTGGTAGCTGCATCACATTTTATCGGCGTTAAGGGCGTTCCTTACGTTCGTCTAAATCTGAATCATGGTAGACATTTAAACCCCCAAGAGAAAAAACAAAAACTTTTTCCTGGCAAAAAAGAAAAATTAATTTATGAAGTTCTTTCAAAAATCCACGCGTTCCAGAGCTTCAGACCAGTATCGAAATATCGCTGCAAAACCTTTTCTGGAAGTTCTTCCGTTATATGAACGACTGTGTTGCGGTGAAGGAGCTTTTCAAATAATCATAAATTAAAACAGTGTGGGAACATGTACCGTGCACGTCTACGCTTAGCATTTGTGACTTTTCCGTGATTTTTAATGTGAAATACTTACTGGGCATCCAGAGCGATGCGTCGATTACTGCCTGCCAAGAAATGATTTCCAGCGATCTTCCAAGAAAGATCAGAGACTTTGATACCGGAATATAAAGTCATTATATAATTACAACTGTGATAAAGCTTACTGATTTTGAATTTTATTTTGTATCTTATTTTTAACAAAATCACCTTGGTTGTTGCATTACTGAAAAACGTACTATCACAAAGTTGCACGTCGTAACTTGTGCATAATTTCGAACTGGTTTACCATCGTGAATTGGAAATATGGAATAGTCTGCTTGAGAAATTAAACTGACTTTTTTCTGCCTTTGTTTTATTTACTTATTTTAACAGTCCGCAACAGATTCAAATCAGTATCCGTCTCAGAATTGAGATTGTAGTTTCCTTACATTTTCTTTTGCAATATCTACAGCAGGAAAAAAAGTAGGCATTAAATACTGACACAGAAAATAACAGCTGAATACGAAAGCATTTTGTAAAATCATTTATATATTAAAACAAACCTTTTATTATTAATGTTCTACTAGCTATCGCTGCTTTGTCGCTTTCATCAGCCACTCAAAAATTATTTTCAGATACGAAGAAACCTTAAACATACTGGAAAGTATCCTAGTGTCAGTGAATGTAGGCGCTATTCTTCAAATTAGTTTTCGAAGCACCGCCAGCATTTGTTAAATTAAGATAGCATTTGTCCAAAATAACGTCTCAAGCGTTTGTCAAAAGAATTGTTTTTAACTCCTTTCCGATTCCATTACTTTTGGAAATTTGACAATAGAAAACAATAGCTATTGTCCGAATTCCAGGGATTTATTTTGGGGCACCATCTTCACTAATACATTCAGAAAACAGAGATACCTACCTAATAGCATGTTGGTCCTCTTTTAGCGCGAATAACAGCCTCTACACGCAGAGGCATCGACTCCACTAGATGTCGGAGGGTTTCCGGAAGTAATGTCAGCCATGCCTGTTGCAGCATTGTCCACAACTCCAACCCAGACGTCGGCCCAGGATCCATGGATCTCATGTTCTGCTCCACTGTACCGGGTCCAAATCCGGGAACCTTGGAGGCCACTTCTTCCAGCCATGCCTGGGTGATTGCAGCCCGGTGGGGCGGCTCATTGTCCTTCTGAAACAGATCGTCGCGCGCGCAAGCGCGAATACCGAGATAGCGTTGTAGGTGATCAGCCAGTACATGCTGGTAGCAGTGGCGTAACTAGCACAACGTACGCCTCTCCCCACAAGACTTATTTCAGCACCCCTAAGCACAGTAGCTTTTCCAGGACTTCGAATACGAGGGAAGGTGCATTTTTCGCGGTGTGTGCGTATGTGGTGGTTTTAGGGGATGATAGGAAGTCAGGGAGAGTGTCTGCAAAAGTAATGGTGGTACCTAGAGCCCTGTAGTTTTGACTTTCTAAGTAACTGATTTGACAATACGTGTAATTACTTTGTCCCAAAACTAAAATAAATCACTTGGAGAAATCACCCTGTTACACATCGCAGATCTGCGTCTGCTGTGAATAAATGTTGACGCCTATCGTGCTCGTAATCCAAGGTAACTTACTATTTTCCCCACATCCTCCACGGGGAACCCCCACTGTGGCCTCGCGCTTTTCCTCAGCAGCGCAGAGAGAGGGCGATTGGAGGGCGATCATATTATTTACAACCCGAAGTAAAAGAGCCGAACACTTTCAATCTGTAGGACATTCAGTGTTTTATAAGTGAAATTTGGCATTTATTTAGGCAAGGCAAAATATGAATCTTTGGGCTAATTATGTTGCGTGTTCGGATTTTTTCATAAAACTATAACTCGCAGCTGCAGTACGCCCCTTCGTTACCTGCCCCTGCGCCACTGGCTGCTAGCGCAGAACTGTTAACGGTCACTCTAGACACACTAACGGATCTAATGTGTCCCATGAGAAGGCTCTGAAAACCATCAGAGACACCACCGCCTGGAACAGAGCCGACCTGGCACGACGGAGCCATGACCTAATGCTGTCGACGCCACACAACCCCCTCTTGTCAGCTCGGTACAGCTGAAAACGGCCCAGCAAAAACAGTCTTGCTGGCCCAGCACTACGTTGCCGCTGTCGAACCGTCAATAAAATGTCCGGGCGACCAACTGAAGAGCCAGAAGTTCAGGCCAACAGCTGGCCAACAGTTGGCACCCTATGAGCTGTCATATGCCACAACAGGGCCATCAGTTATCCATCACAGGCTGTAGCTGCCCCAAGTGGCCCTTCAGCGGCCCTGCAAGCACGTGCCATAAATGAAGGCTAGCCTAATGTGTTCCGCTAGTTTGCTGGTAGTGGCAGCAGGCAACCACGTGACGTAACTAATGGCTTGCCGAATCATGTCCGCTAATTTCCCAGTAGCAGCCATAAAAAAAATCAAGGATAACCGCAGTTCCACAAAGCTACAACTTTTTTCTCCCCTTACGAAACTTGTGAATTATAGCACTGCGCTGGGGAAATTTTCTCAGCACACCGGAAAAACGCCCGTTTGGATCTGGATGGATGCGAACCAGGGCTGTCGGCGTGGGAGGTGAGCTCTCTACCGACCGGACTAATTTGCCACACATGAGAGTGTGCTTGAAGCTGTCTGTTTCGTGCGGAATGTGTAATCGAATGGCTCCTTCTTTCATTTTACAATATTGCGAGGTAGTTTTCATAAAAGTCAGTTTTATATAATTCATAAATATATTTTTTCAACTTAACGATAGTTTTTTTTACCTTAACGGAATTTCACTCATTTTCAAGGAGTGTGCCAACTTAAAATCGCTTTCCAAAGCTTTGTACTGTCCTTGTCGTCTTGAAAGGCAATTGTTGAATTAATATATATTTACCCGGGTTCATGTCGCATTTTGTTACATGTTTAACATTGTATCTTTCCTTTCCGTTGTCCGAAGCTACATTTGTTTAAAAGAGGAAAGATATTTTATTTTACTTTTCGTTATTTTTAGAAGCGAATTCCTCCCAGTCTTGTGTATTCAACCCATGGATGAGTACATTATATCCACATAGATTTGCTTTTTTTTTTTTCTTTCAAATAATTAATACATTTTGTACGCGTATTTTTTTTCCAACAAACGTTTTTTTATTGTTTTTCCAGGACATTTGTTTCAAGCGGTTTCAAATTTTTTCTTGTTATTCACCCACTCCATTCCATGAATTGTTATTCAGGTGTATTTCATGGTTTAATCTGATATCTTCGTCGACGTGGAATTTCATTAGGAAATTAATTCGCCTCTATACATATGGATTTTTTCCCCTTAACATCCACTAAAATAACACGATTAAGATAGCGTCGTCTTCAACTAACTGGTACCATGAGAGACACAGCAAGTATTGCTTCCGCGCATGCGTAGTCCCGTTGCTTCCACCTGCTGTTGGGGATGCATTGGTTGCCAGCAACGGGCCACTAGGGGCATTTGCTTGGAGACCCACAATTCACTGCGATTCTGCTGGGCCATCAATGGCTCGCCAACTGATAGCGCTGCCACCAACGGACCGCTACCGGGACGTGAGCGGCAGATTTCAGCCAGCAGTAACCAATCACTGCCAGCTGGTGGCCAGCAGTTTCCCAGCACTTGTGTTTTTGCTGGGGGGATTCATCTGACCACACGACGCGGCGCCACTATGAAGAGGTCCAGTTTTGATGTTCCCGGCACCAGGCAAGACGTAATGTTCGATGACGAGCAGTCACAGTGGCACACGAGTAGGGCGTCGGCTCCCGTAGCCCAGGGTATGGAGCGTGCGCCGTAACGTTTGCTCGCTGGTGCTGCTTGGGCCTCCGACGTTTAACTTGGATGTGATTTGCGCCGCCGTTGCCAAGCAGACAGTCTGTACGAGCCTGGATAGTCTACGTCGATCCCAATCATCAATGGCTTTTGTTCGCCACCGCTTGCTCTTAGGCCGCTAATACGATACATCCGACAATAGTATACTCACGGTACACCCTTGACATGGTTACCCTCGAGAACCCTAGGATTTTTACCACATGTGCGGTAGAATGACTCCTGTCTTGGGCCGACAATACGTCCACGATTAAACTCGCTCAGATCACCAAGTTTACTCATGTTTGCCCATCACCCCAATCTCTAATGCTACTAAGCACACTTAATACTTCTTTCCGATACTATTTCTTTTGAATATTTCACAATGCAGGTAAGTCACTGTTCACTGGATCCTTGAAATTTATCTCAATTTTCAATAGTACTTATAAGGCCTCCCAAAACACCAAAGAAAGTTCTTAATACGAATTTCCGAAGCCATTGCTTTTGAATATTTGATAATTTAGATGCCAATTAGTGTTGTTTGGATCCTTAAACTTTATTTTAAAAGCATCGCTTTTACCAAGATTGTCAAATATCCGAAAATAAAAGTAGGCCTACTTGTTACAGATCCAGTAGAAAGAATTACTTTTCTTTTGGCTTCATCTATTTGAGCAAGTGCTGAAAGCCCTATCTCTTAAATAAATTTCAAAATCCAGACACAATTCTTTAAAGGGTATTTTTACTGATTTCTTCAATGTTTCTTCGTTCCTCAAATTAATTTCTGTGTGACTGATTACGATAGTGAAAGACGTGCAACGTGTTGAATGTTAATAAAGTCTGCTTCCCAAAATATGTAAGAAATGATTTTTTTCTGAACGGAAAAGCATTATATATACACAGTGGTGTCTAAAATTACAGTTAGGAAAGCATTCGCAGAGATAAGAAATACACGTAAAATCAGTTAAGACCTGTTGTCATGTAAAGAGGCACAATCGTAAGAATAATAAACATTTTATAACAACAGACAAATGTATATATATACATTTTGCCTATACAGGGTCACATCCGCAAATGTCAAGGAGAGATGCAAGAACGCAACTAAAAATATCTTAATAAAGAATGTGATCACCTCGTGGGTAATAGACAACTTTCACAACGACGACACATACTCATCCTTAAGTTGCTGATGAACTCTGGAGCCAAAGAATTGCATTCCTCGATGAGGGCAGTGCGTAGCTCGGGAAGGGTTTGGGGAATGGACTAACGAGCTTTGTTGCTTGTCATCCCAGAGCATATCCGAGGCATGGTCTATGGGGTTCAGCTCCGGATACCAGGCTGGCCAGTCCATACGCCAAATATCCTCGCTCTGAAGGAAATCATAGATAAGCTGAGCCTTATGCGGGCAAGCGTTATCACCCACTGAAAGGAACTGGGAGCCAACAGCTCCCCGTAAAAGTCTGATACAGGGGTCTAGGATTTCGTCCCAATAGAGCTCAGCGTTCACATTGCCTCCTGCGAATACGTGGAGTGCTGTGCGGCCGTTGAAGATAATACACGAGCAAACTACCGTCTCTAAAGGAGTCTCGTTCGCTGACGTTTGCGGGAACATTAAGGATTCCATGCAGATGAAATTTCGACGAGAATCCGTTAGTAGACGATTGTCTACTCGTCTGGAAAAAAAACTGGCCCAATCGTCTGTACTGCGGGAACAATGTTGTGCGCACCAGTTCAAGCGAACTATCCTGTAAAATACGGTTAGCGGGACACAAGCTATGGGTCTCCTGGCATAAAGGCCAATTGCATTGAGCTTTCAATATATCATATGCCTCGATACCGAAGTCCCAGTGGCAGCCGAGAGCTTTGAAGACAATTGCCGTGCTGTATAGGATCTATGACGCCGTGCGGTTAAAGCGACATAACAGTCCTCGCGAGATGTCGTACTCCTTGGACGACCCTGACCAGGCCTTCCTAACACCCCATCGGTGTTGAATTGCTGGCATAACCGTGAAATTACTCCGGGTGGATATTCAAGTCCCTTGCGACCTGAGACCGCTCTGATTCTAGTCGTCCTATCGCTCGCCCCCGTACAAAATTGTACACTGTCAACGAGAAATGCCACTGGCGTTCTCCGCTGGCTTTTTTTAAGTATGTGACTCAGTTTACATATTGGATAGCATTATGTTCACTGTTATGCAAATTTTACTGTGGGCATTTGTTTCTCACGCTCATCTGCATATGTCTTGTGAACATCGTAACATTTCATTGAGCGCTTTGGATTTATTAGCGTTCTATTGCCTTCCGTACTTTAATTTTGGATCCCAGTGTATTCATTTGCTGCTAATGGCGTAACTATACATTTTCGGTCCTCAGCAAAATTATAGAAAAAGGTTCCACCCTCTTTTGCTCTATTTGCGAAACTAACAAAGAAATTCAAAATACATATTTTTTAACTTCTAAGAACATTTATTTCATTAAAATAAATTCTTGTTGTTATAGATACGTTATAATATATAATACTCAAATAAAAAAATATCTCTTCCTACTTTGTGCATTGGCAGTCTTTAATTAAATCTTTGGTATTTAATTTATCTTCCTCAAAGGGTTCATTAGCAATTAGTGAAAGTTATTTCAGCCGCTCTTGACTGAAATATCTTTCACTAATTGCTAGTGAAGCCTTTGAGATATCACTTGATATTTCGTATTTCGCAAATTATTTTTGACTACTTTCAGCTTGCTGAAGGATATTTCGGAAGAAGCTATTTTTCAAAAGTTTTGCACACTGTGGGTTTTCTCTTAAAAAATGAATTTATTTCACAACATACCTTTACAGGTCTTCGAAGTAATCTGCATGTTTCTTTATGACAGGGGCCCAACGTTTGTTTGGGCAAGTCTTGTATTCCAGTCAGGATACCTCCATTGTTGAGGCGTCGGATTACTCAGGACACCTCATTAGAAAAATCCTCAATCGTATTGAATCATTTCCCGCGTAGTGGCTCCTTCAGTTTTGTCATGCAAAATGACGACACCAGCTTCGAGCATTTCGGGCCTTTGGCGAATCTTTGGGCTCAAAACATTTTGCAGAAACCTTTTGTAGTAATCCGCTCGTACAGTGGTAACTTCGGAAACCTTTTGTAGTATTCCGCTCTTACAGTGGTAACCCCGGGCACTCTGTCCGTTGCTATCACTCCAACCTTGTCATAGATGGATGTTTTTTTCTGGCGAAGTGATTCTGGATGTTTCCACTGAGTGGAATGAGATTTCAGTTCTCTAGTTCAAAATCTCGTGTCCAGGTTTCGTCTATAGCAACAATTCTGTCCAAAAACTGCTCGTCTTCTGTCCCGTACCGCTGAAGCGATTCTTTTGCGAATTATAGTGTAGAATCGCTGGTCGCTACGCGAGATCTGACCTGATCCACTTTCTTCCTCCATTTCTAGGCAGAATTTTTCGGGGCAAAAACAAATTAGCCAGAAAATGTAGACACAACTTTGTATACTGAAGTCTGATTCACAAGTGGCGCAACGATTGGAGCCATCATCCTAAGGGTAGCGCCTACGCAGTGTGCTCACGGTGGTCGTTAAACCTCCAATTAAAAAAAAAAAAAAAAAAAAAAAAGTCTGCATATTTTAAAACATCACTTTCTTTGAGTGTAGCAAGTTCTTAGCTCCAAATGCGAAATGCCGTATTTCCCGGGGTCAAGGACGCACTCCAATTTTCAAATGCAAAATTGTGATAAAAAAGGATAGACATGTAAATAAAGTCTCAACACTTTCATAAAGATTAAAAGCAATACAAACTTTACCTCTACATATAAGGAAAAACATTTTAGTCATCCATATCATTAAATCCAGAAAATTCACAGGTGTGTTATACATATCCCCGGCATCATTGTCATAATCAGGGTCGTCAATACTGTCCGAAGTGTCACTATCTTCAAACAGAATGTTATCTTCTGTGCCATGTAACGCATTACTGATGCCACATTGTTTAAAAGATTTTACTATTATTTCAATCTTTACAGCATTCCATGATTTCAGGACCCACTCGCTCACCTGAAGGCAGTCTTATTATTAATAAGGTTTACCAGTAAACATTTTGACATAGATAACCTTCCTCTGGGGTTAGGATAGGCCTACAAAAAAACGTAACCGTCGGTCTCCAGGACGCACGGAAAATTTTCGAGACTTATTTCAGGGAAAACATGAAAGATGACACCGAATTTTCGGGTGTAATGACCGCGTCTTTTGAATTCGTTCTGACGCAATTTAAATTTTTTAAAGCTATTCAAAGGCAATGGAACCGGTACGGAAAACAGAAGTATCTGACCGAAGAAAATGTTTTTCAATCGTGTTTTCAATCCCGCAGATAGTGAACGCTCCATACCATGGGCTACTGAGTGCTGGCTAATCCATTACGGTCACATGAGTGTTAAACCAGCTTTTCGTTGATGCAGACCGATGGATAGAGGTGTTGATTAACTGTTCCAGCATTGTATTGCTGGAACAGTTAATCAACACCCGCTAGAGTTTCGGTAAACGGTAGAAGGTGGCTGCTGAGTATGTCCTGATACGCTTCGAAGTTTCGCCTGCCTTGCAGAAAAGCGATATCCGTTGTCCCCTTGAACGCAAAAACTCCCCAAACCATCACAAATCCCGCTCCGTTCTGCCTGCTGAAGAAGGTGCGTAGCTCGCGTCGTAAATCATGCCAATAGCAGTTCCAACAGTCAGGGCCGTCCAGGTTGAACTTTTTCTCATCGGAAAAAATAGTTGTGATCCACTCGTCCGTCCAGTGCATATGGCTTCTTGCCCATAACAATATAGCTTCCTTCTGGCGCCGCGTAAGGTGTGGCAGACGGCGCATTTTACTGAGCCCAATGTTGAGACTTTCCTTGATTCGTCGATGAACTGTGTCCTTTGAGACGGTGACACCAACAGTCCGAGAAACTTGACTTAGTGATAACCTTTGGGATAAAACTAAAAGCATGATGGCACGATCATCTCGTTTGGTTGTTATTCGAGGCCTTCCAGGCCGTTTTCTGACAGTTAACGCACCGCGTTTCGATAAAGTCTTTTAAATGGCTGACCTACTGCTCCCCATGGCTTTACAAATTTTCGCTACAGACAATCCATTTGCTCTGTCTCCAAATCTTCTGCACCTCCTCACCAGAAAGTTGACTGTTGCGTGGCATTTCGGCAAATGAATGTCTGACGGCAGGTCCGCTGTTTTTTGTAGGCTGGACCAAATTACGACCCATGCGCGTGCATACCACATGCTAATTTGTACAACTCATTTGCATGTGGCTACTCTACATAGTTGTCTTTATATTTATGAGACACCTAAAATTACACTATTTCACTTTGGGGTGTTTTCTTTTCACACAATCCGGTCATATCGACGGATGGAAACGTTTGTTGTAGGGTTATGTCTAATTAGGTACCACTTCAGCTTCCTACCTATATTCGCATTGCGTTCACGGCGCAAAGTCGACTGTCTCTATATTTATGCGACGCGTCTTATATACAGTGAAATCTCGGTTATACGCTCCTTTAGGGGATGACCTTAAAAAAGGCATAAGTGCACATAAACGTATGAATGAAATTTCAAAATCTTAAATACTACCGTAAAATCTATGCGTTTTTAAAGGAGTATAAGATGTTCCTTAATAATTATAAAGTTGAATCGGCTGCGAAAGAAAAACAAAAGCGCCACAACTTCTAATATATTTTATCGCATTGAAAAATCATAAAGCCTGTGGAAATCAAACTTCTGTTTTGACAACTCTGTGTATAAAAATCCTGATTATAGATTATGTGAAATCCTCACAGCTAAGAATCTAAGATAAGTGCTTCAGTATGGAACTCATGAATTTTTTTATTTTTTTTTTGAGGATCCTGAGTGTATCCATTTGAAACCAGAATGTTGAATATTGACGATACATTTAGAATTCTATTCAACTACGCCACGAAATAGTGGAGCCACAAAGTTACGTCCCGGAGGTTTATCAATTTTTAAATACCGCGTATGTATGTGAGTCATGAAATGTGCAACCAATTTTTCATCCAAACCGAAAGTAAACAACATACCTTTCTCTGATGGGATCAAGGTTCAGCTTTGGCTGCATCAAGAAGGAACACAACACAGCTTTCTCAATTCTCTCAAAGTTATAACATACCGGATTAGGTATAAAAGAATCAAGGAACCGTGTGTTCTTGATAATCTGAAATTCAAATTTTAACATACACAGTGCGTCAAAGAATTTTTAAGACTGGGTCTGTAAAATGAAATAGAAACAAGAAATTATAATTTTTTTTTTGGTTTGTTATTCAAAATAAGTCCCTCCGGCTTCAATGCACTTGTTACAGCGATTTACTAATGATTTGAATGCCTGTTCCAGTTCACTTTGCGGAACTGCCTCCAAAGCACGCGTCCAAGCTGTTTGTATGGTCGAAATATCATCAAAATAACACCCTTTTAACGTCATTTTAAGTTTTGGGAACAAAGAAAAGTCGCAGGGTGCTAAATCATGCGAATACGGTGGATGATTCAACAAACAGACGTTATTTTTCGCCAAAAATCTACAAACAAGAAGTAAGGTGTGACTGGGTGCATTATCGTGCAACAAACACCAACTGTTTTCATCTCGATATTCTGGACGAATGCGACCAATTCTGCCCATCAAGCGCCTCAAAACATTTAAATAAAACTCACCAGTAATTGTTTGTCCACTTGGAACAAATTCTTTGTGGATAATACCCTTACTATCGAAGAATGTAATGAGCATTGTTTTGATTTTCGATGGAACTTTTCTTGTTTTTTTGGCTTGTGGCGAGTTTTTTTACTTCCATTCCGCACTTTGTCGCTTTGTTTTAGAATCATATTGAAAACACCATGTTTCATCACCAGTAACAATCGATTTTAAGAAGTTTGGATCATTTTCAGCTGCTGAAATGATGTCTCTGCAATGTGCACTTCTCCTTCATTTTTGTTCATTGGTTAACGTGTGTGGAACAAATTTAGCACAGACTTTTGTTTTGCCCAAATCTTCATGCAGGATGGTTCGAATCGTTTCTTTGTTGATGTTTAAAGACTCTTCCATCATTCTTAGTGACGCACATCGATTGTTTGCCACGAAATCACGCACTTTTTCAATAATCTCAGGTGTCCTAGATGAACTTGGTCTTCCGGTATGCTTATCATCTTCTAGCGTCTCTCTTCCGTCCAAAAAACGTTTGTGTCACAGGAAAACATTTGATCTACTTAAACAAAACTCACCGTAAACTTGTTTCATCATTTGGTACGCTTCCGAGGCACTTTTACCAAGTTTTGCATTAAATTTAATAACAGCCCTTTGTTCCATCTTAATAATTCAACATGAAAAAAATTTTACTTCTCTAATGAACCCGTTTCGTTTGAGTTACTTTAACAACTGCTCAGTACTTTTGGTAGAAAGCAAGAAGATGGTCACGGTTTGTAACGCATTCGCGAGTACACTGGTGGCGCCACCGTAGGCTGAAATCTAGCGCCAGTCTTAAAAATTCTTTGACGCACTGTGTATAATTGCAAAAAGCGTATACAGTAGTGCCTCATTTTACGCGGTGGATACCATCCGACGAGACCGTGTAAAGCCGAAAGCGCGTGTATTCAGAACCAATAATAAAACTACATACGTTTTTTTTATATATATGTGCGGTATTATTCGCTTTACAAAGAACAATGTAGATGTCTTTTTGTAGCAGTTACAGTTAAAATATGAGATAGTATGATGCAAATCCTTATGCATACCTACCTAATCGTTGCCTTCACTACGTAACACCACTGCGGGGTCGTCAAAGCTGAGGTCCAAAACTGATGCATTAGGTGCAGTAGTTGGAGACTCTTGGCGGAACAATGGGGAGCCAGTAAAAGGAGTCTTCTTCTAGAAAAACATCGTTATTGACAACTGTTGCCGCTGCGTCTTTAGCTGCTGAAAAATCTCATAATATGGCATTAAAGAGTCCGCAATACTTCGGTTTATTTTAAAGCTACGTTCAATAGAGGGATCATAGTTAGAAATTAAATCTTTCAAGTGCTTTGCTGCTTGTAAAATTTCGGCAAACTTGTGCAAATCACCGCTGGCAGTTTCATCTTGTTCGTCGGCGGCGTCGTCATCTTCTTCGTCCGAGGAAGTTTCCACAAGTTCTAACTCTTCATTTGTCAACGGTTCTGGATGTCCAATCAAATCTGTTATTTCTTCCTCCAGAATATCGACGAAGCCTTCACTCCCCAATCTGCTTGGCCATCTGAGTAATATGTTTTGCTTCCTCATTGATGGTAGGCAAATCTTTAAAATCATTGACACAGTCACAGCACAGGGGCCGCCAGCACGCATTGATTGATTCTTTCGTAGCTCCATTTCCCGCGTGATATGAATCTAGCAGTGGGGCTGACCGCGTATAATTGAATCCGCGTAAAATGCGGCACCACTGTAAATGAATTACGTACAACCTAGTGAAAAAAGCGGTAGAAACTACAGTAAAATATGGGGACTACCGCAGAAATTACGTATAAAAGTGAAAAAAGTATAACTGAGAAAAGTAAAGCCGAGATTCGACAGTATGTCTAAAATTCGGTACAACACATTTATTCTAATGCGCCTTCAGCTCTTTTAAATCTGTAATCCAATGTTTGGCAGAATTCCAATGCATCACCTGCCAGAGGCGGATCCAGGATTTTCGTGAGAGGGGGGGGCGCAAGTGTGGGATTAACCGGGGACCTTTCTGATATTTTCTCGCAAAATGAAAAAGTGTTCTTAGTATGTCTATAAATTCTTCCAATTAATTAACGAAAGTAAAACGTTAATGTACTTTTAAGTAAGACTTTCTTTCACGAAAAAATATTCAATTTGTTAATGAAACCTAACAAATCGAATTAGCTTTTCCTTGGTTCCTGAGGTAGGTCGCGCGCCTCCCGCGTCTTCCCTCTGGATCCGCCACTCTCACCTGCACTGCTGACAGCATAGCGGACGAGCGAACTGAAAAGAGCTCTTCTCTAGCTTGCAGTTAATAGAATTTTTCTTTTCCGTCGCATTTCTCATCGTTTTTTGTTTTTTTTCTGTCGGTGGATATGAGTTAATTTACTTGATATTTTTGGGCTCCACCCCCCCTAACATCGCGGGCCCTTAATCATTGCTTAACCACGCTTAATAGTAGCTAAATCACTATGTGCTGCATCATTTTGTATTTAATTTATTATAGCATTTGGCTTAAGCATTTAAAACCTGAAGAATTCCGAATAGTTTTTCTGTGTATACCATAGTTTTACAGGAAGGGTATAGCGCAAAAGCCATTTGCCGGTGGAAGAAATCGAACCAGCATCCGTTTGCTCCGTGGCCAAATGCTTCCCCAATTAAGCTACGCCGGCAAAATATGTCGCTGCAACTTTGCTGTCTAGATATGTGCGTCACCTCTGAGGTAGGCACGTCACATATATCCCCCCTCCCACACACATACTTGAGAAAAGTCTGGGACGGAATCGTAGGTTTCCGAGTCAGCCGACAAACCACACTTGAAGGAGCTCACAGTAGAAGGAGAAATTCTGACCAATTCCAGCCTATGTGTGGAACGAACATCACACATTTTCGAAGAAGCCAGGAAATTCATTTTAGGTTCGGGCGCCAGTATAGCGTAAAACACAAATTTGCAAGCTGCGGGGCTCGAACCCGCATCCTTCTGTTCCAAACGCTTTTCCAATTAAGCTATGCTGGCGAAGTTTGTAGCTGTAACTTTGCCGTTTTGACATGTGCGTACCTCTAAGGTAGGTTAGTCACAAGCGGTGCTTGAATTAGGGTATCCTGAATCGTGCATAAGAAGAAAAGGACTTTGTTTTGCAATCCACGTCAAAAGAATAATATTCAAAGTGATTTTAATTTCTGTTTATTTCTTTCTTCTGAATTGCGTAATACTATCCGTAATATTTCCAGTGAAATCCCACTGCTGATTGCTGATAAGCTCTGGAGAAAGACATTAGATGAAAACGTGGGACTATTTCCTTTCCAGACTGCTTACAAAGATCAATGCTGCGAACAATCGTACAAGTTCTCAACTCAGAACTTTGATTGAGATTTTTTTTTAAAAACAGCAACTAAACCTGAACAAATTTCCGACTGTCAAAACTCAGAGTAACAAGAGAATGAAGAAAGGCCTATAACGATGCGATATCAGATTTTCAGCCCGATAACAGGAACAGGATTTCAAAACAGCGGAACTGATGCCATCATGACCTGAGGCTTTATTAGGAGCGATAACAAAGCATAATGTTATCTATGCTGAAACCAGGAGGAATTGCTCAAGTTATATACACTGCGTAGTTTTACAACAGTGAAGAAGCCGCTAAATGGACTTACTGACCACAGAATTACAAAGATTGAAAAAAAAAAAGGTTTCTCGCAGTTTGTATTGTTGCATATGAAGGGTGATAATTTTTAGTCTCTTTTTATCTCAAGGAAAAAATTTTCCAATATATTTTGTTCTTCAACGCACCAAATTTGTGTCTATTTTTAGGTATGCTTGTTAAGTTAGTAACGTGACCGAATTTTGAATATTTCCAAGTAGGACAAAACTTTATTGAAGTCCAGATAATTACTTGTTCTCATTTACATGAGAATGGGTCTTACATTAATAAATTACGGTATACCAGTGTGCATCGAACATTTTTTCCGTTTTGAGCAACACATAATGCCGGGCCTCCATTACCGTGCGAAACGCGCACTAGCGGGTTTCGACTAGGTACCGCGATCAGGTGTAACACACGAGTCGAATGATGTGCATTTGGAGCGAAGCCACAGTGCGTTATCAGATAAGCAGGGGATGGAGGACGATAAACGTGCTGTTCGGGCTCTCCTATGACATTATGTGGGGGGATGCTAAATGTGGCAACAGCTGCAAGAAAAATTTGTGCAGTGGAAGGCGAGGAAACAGTGGACAGAAGCACTGCACGAAACTGGTTCCAACGTTTCAATGCTAAGGATATCAGTCTCGAAGACAAGCCGAGGATAGGGCGTCCAACGACCGCCAACGTTGATATCCTAGTCGAAGCTGCGACACTGAATCCGGGTATCAGTAAAGGAAAATCGGCCGCTGAGATGAGGTTCTTCCCAATCTACGGTCGCTTGTCAACAGCACTAGGCTTATTTCTTCTTCAGGAGCCATCGAATAGTTCCCCATGAATTGTTACCCCAGTAGGTGGAAAAAACGTGTATCTCTTTGTCGCAGATTGCTGTCAAATTCACAAGACGGTAAGTTTTGGCATCGTATCGTTACAGGAGATGAAAAGTGGATATTTCTGAGTTTTCCTACCGCTGGGAACCAGTGGTTGAGGCTGGGCAGTGAAGTACAGCCGGTAGTGCAAAGATGGTGGTTTAAAAGGAAAGTCATCCTGTGCATTTGGTGGAATTGTGAAGGTCCTGTGCACACACTGGGAATTCGTGCTAGATGGTCAGGCTGTAGACGAGAACCTCTGTGCCGGACAACTTTCAGCTGGGTCCATGATGCTCTGCGCAGCGCGCGTTGCTGCAAGTGTATAACGACCCAAGTCGCACTTCCAGAGTACTCTGCCGAAAACTACAGCAATTGGAAGGGGTTGAGATCTTACCCCATCCTCCATGCAGTCCGGAACTTTCCCCATCTAACTACCACCTGTTTCGCACCATGGTCCATGTTCTACAAGGATGACACTTCGCTTCAGTGGTGGATGTAAAATGTAGTCAGAGAGTTTCTGTCCTCGAAACTTGCCGGGTGATTCCGCAGTGGGATCGTGGCTCTGGTGAAACGTTGGGAAAGGACTATAGAAAACAACGGCCTGTACTTTGCAGAATGAAGTAAGCGTGCATGGCTTTCTTGCTTCATTCAACATTTTAGCCGCAGGCATGAAGAACGTTTGACTGAGCCATGTATAGATTGCCGCGATATGCGAGTTATTTATTCTCATTTATATAAAAATGAGTAACTGCCTAAATATATATGCAAGAATAAATAACTACGTGCTCCGCCTCAAATCCTTCTGCAAGGAAATAAAGATTACACTACGTTACCGTATATAGCTTGTAAGATAATAAAGAAATAAATAAAAAATATTTGTAAGCTTGTAAGATAATAAATGCCTGAATAAAGAAATATTTGTAAGCTGTAGCTATTAACCTAACGTTACTTTTCTGTGAAGCACCACACAGCTTATCTCACTGAAACTTATACTTTCCACAGTAATTTGCCTTTACTGTAAAACTACACTTAAAGCTTACGGAATTACTTTAAGTACAATACAGAGTACTTACAGGTACAGAGCTCTAAGAAGTACAGTACAGAGAAGGACAGGCACTTTGATTCATGATTGGGCAGAGAAGTAATTTATATTCCTACATTTCTCTCGAAGGGAAAGTATCGCTTATGCATGCGGACTAAAAAACGGAAGATCAGACACCGACAATATCAGCAGACGGACAGACAGACCAACTGAAGGTCGGAGGGTGGAAGATGTCTGAATGCTTTTAGAGTTTTTGTGTTTCCATCCATGGTAAAGATAGAAAATTTCAAGAAATCGATATTTAGGAGCAGAAGTACCGTTCTTGCATGAGAGACAGAAAGACAGCTTAAATCGTATATTTCCTTATATGATTTGTATAGAGCTAAAATTTGGAAAGGCGACGAAATGGCGCATAACCCATTACGACTACACAGACTGGTTGATATTCAGTGAATGCGAAACTACTTGAAAATACTTACGGCATAGCTGCAGAATTTTGGAAACTAATCTGAGGAATCGACACACCTATCGTTTTAAACTCGAAATAGAGGTGTCCAACCTACTCTTCAGAAATTACCTTAGTTTCAGAAATATAATTACAAAAAAAGAGTTCAAATAAAAGTTATGCTACTGAGGTAATTCGAATTTATAATGCTCCTTGATCGCTTTTGTAGATTCCACTATCAGCCAATGGACATTCAAGCGAACTAAACGCGGGAGCGTAAGAATGTATACTCCTTTTTTTAATCTATCAGTGCTAAAACGAATTTGTCCCAATATATTTTGCTGCTTCTGTAGCAGAATAGCTAAGAGCCGCGGACTTCCGGCTCACCCTGAGCTTAGCATAAATTCGTTTCTCGGACGCGGCAAAGATGGTATAGCTGCCCTTCAACAGTTTCTGTCCCGTATTCTTTACTAGTTACCAGTGGCGGCTAGTGACTACGGGCCACCGCGATGTAGCACGCTAAAAAAATTTAAATGGCGATTAGTATTTTCTATTGTAGAGGAAAGTACATTCATATTATTTGCTGTCAGCACAAAATCTAATATTTAGCCGGGCGGTAACTAAAGCTCCGGTTCGCCGTTCGTGCTGTTTGTCGATTTTGTTCTTTGTTTTGTACTCCTCCATTTTTTTTCTTTCTCCTGCGGCCTGCGCAACACCCCTTGGGTCTTCTCAAGCAGGGCATAAGGATCTTGCAGAGTGCTGAACTTCTCTAAGCACGATAGCCAGCAGCAGGTACGTCGCTAGATTTTGAAATGACGGTGGGCGAGTACTTTTTTCGCTAGGACAAATTTGACAGCTAATTTTATTTATCAAGCACTGAAAGACAGAATTTCTAATGCTTTTTACTACCGCCTACAAAGAAATTCGTGCAGTCTCCTCTTCCTTGGGTACAAACTCATTAATTTTGGAACTGTAAAACAATTTTTGAAAAAATATTTACAATTTTTTCAAATATATTAATACAATTTTCGAAAAAAATTTGGAATGCAAAAGAATCAAAAGTTTGGGGACTTTTTTGTTAATGTTCCATCCATTTTTAATAAAATTAGTAAAGCCTGAAGAGTTTACATACCCGTATAACAAACATAACACCCTGTCACCAGCAGCACTCACTGATTAAAAGAAAACTTCATGTTTAGGAGAAGAGTCTGAAAGCAAATATTTTCGTCGATTAGAGTTGAAGAGAAAAACACGCAGGCGCAATACCTTCCCCCTGCTCAACTCCCTTCCTTCAAGCCAGGAACTTTGTCTTGCACTCCTCTCTTCCAAAGCATTCGTCAGGCACGTCCCCTTCCCTCACTTCCTCAGGGCAGGCTTAAGAGCGTTGCTACAGCTTTTGACTCTACTTTTTGTGCCCCTCACTTAATAGCACAAATTACTGAGGTAATTTGAATTAGCAGAGCAATTAGTAATGAACTCCCTCGGTGAATTCCTATCCACCTTCCTCAATCGCCCCTGGCAATACTAACATGAAAAAAGGCTTAATTAAACTAAAGATGTGGAAGAGTGGAGAGCAATGGAATTTTAAGGGCACAGTGAATGCTATTTTGATATCCTCACTACGGAAAAGTAAACAACGCACTTCCTAGGAGAAAATACGTAGAGCTACCCAAAGAAAAACACAAGACTCGTTATTACTTGACAAAGTCCAGATTATATTTTAAAGTTTAAAAGAATTGAAAAAATGGCACATTTTGAACTTGGTGGGCAAGGAAAATTTCAGGGTGGGCTACCTCTTTGGCAACTGGCGACGTCACTGGCCAGCAGCAGACTACGGTGAGGGTTGTCTCCCACTTTCGTACGTGCCATTTCCGTACGTAACTAGTGCTTTTTCCGTACAGTGGTAATACCTGGTATCAGATGTGAGGGATGCTAAAGGAGAACATAAATGCCAATCCCCTTTCCAAATTCTTTCGACGTCAAAGAGATCCCCATTCAAGGTTTTTGTCACCCAATAGGTGATTGCATAGTGCCTAAGGGGAATGCTAAGGCAGAAAGTAAATCCGTTCATATGTAAAAAAAATCGTAAAAATAAGTAAAAAATGAAAAGAAAAAACGCCGAGGAATTAATAAAGAGTCGAAATGGCAAAAGAGACTGCAACAGATACTCCTGACGGGTAGATTCTTCATTAAATTAATGGCTTCTGCTAATGATCCAGTGCAGTTACAAAAAAAAAAAATTAATAATATCCCTAAAGAACACATAATGTCTCGTTTCTGTCAACGAGAACGTGCAACACATGACAAAGAAATATAAGATCTTTGACTTAATCATCTATAATTTTGATTTAATCATCTGTCTTCGTGCACACATCTCACTATTTACGGATCATCACTTTGTGTACAGAAATGGGACAAAATTTCCTTTGTACGGAACAGGGACGACGCTAGACTTCGAAATGAAGATGGCCGACGGGTGGGCGAGCATTAATTTTGGTGGGGCAAGCTTAATATCAACTTTTTTTTTTTTTTTTTTTAAGAAACAATGAAAGAACGATTTTTTAATGCATTCTTTTTTTTTTTTTTTTTAATTAAAGTTTTAACGACCACCGTGAGCAATTCAATGGGCTAAAGGTTGTAGCCCGTTCCTAAGTTAACGTCATTGGTTCCAGGGAAGGGAGAGAACCCGTGCCGTAAGACAAACACTACATCCGTGCCTCACCGGGTTTCGAACCCGGACCATTCTTAGCAGAACCGTCATAAGCCAGCGCTTACACAACTGCACCACCGTTGCGGCTTTATATGCTTTTCATTACCGATTACAAAAGAATTCGTGCAATCTCCACACCCTCCACCTGGACATACATACACAGATCTGATTAGTTACGCTACTGATGTAGGTAGAATATCGGCTTCAACTTTTTGCTTGCTCTGAATGCATTGTCTTGCTTTTCAAAATTTTGCATTTTTGCTTACGATAATAGTACTTGAATAATTTATTTAAAAGATAATGTCGTTTTTGTTTATCTAAATAAAATTTTAACGTCGTGACACGCAGACACAATACCTTTCCCCTCCTTAACTTTTTCCAGCTAGCCAGCGACTTTAATTTGCACTCCTCTCCACAAATCAGTCGCCAGCCACTTTCTGCACTTTCACTAACCCGGAGCAGTCTTATGAGCGCTAGTGTAGCTTTAGACTCCACTTTTCGTGTTGGAATCTCCTACTTTGCAAAGAAAACAGAGCAATTAAGTGACCCCCTCAGAGAATTGCTATCCATCCTCCTCATTAGCACCCTGGAAGTACGAACATGAAAAAGAGGCTTAAACTAAGAAATTGGAAGAGCGGATGATAACTGAATTTTCATGGCCCTCCTGATGCTATTTTGATACTTTTTTTTTTTTTTTTTTGGTGATGTAAACAACGCACTTTCTAGGGGAAATGCGTAGGGCTACGTGAAAAAACAACAACAACATAAGACTTATTACTTGGCAAAGTGCAGATTACATTTTAAAGTTAAATATACTGAAAAATGACACATTTTGAACTGGGTAGGCGGCAGGGTGGGTAAGACAAATTTCAGGGTGGGCTAAAACCCACCTTCGCATCCCCTTGGCGACGTCCGTGGCACGGAAACGGCACGTGCGGAAGTGGAACGACACGACGGTGCGATTCCCCCCCCCCCCCCTCTTTCTCCTATCGTAACTGGGAGTAGTAGTGCAAAGGTTAATTTACCCACAATTTCTACAGGATACGGTAGTTGACCAAAGAAGAAGGGAAGTGTGTCTGATTGTTAGCGTGCCCTCAAGAAATTTGCGGGATCAATAAATTTATTTTTGTACGGTTCTATTCTTTGTTCTTTGGAGTAAATTATTCGTAATCTTTCAATTTCTTGAATGGGAACTGCAATTAGTTCAGTAAACCCATTTGAAGTGAAATCCTTAGGATCTTAAGTTAAGGTAAAAATAAATCCTTGGTAAAAATCCTTAGGATTCATGATTTTTGTGGAGGTCCTAAAAATGAAACTGATCCATTTATGTTTTTTTTTTGTTTTTTTTTTGCATTTCATAAACTCTTTATAATACATAGAGTAATTTAATTAATTCATACATAATTAAGTCAGATGGAAGATCTTCGAAAGCGCATTATAAATAATAAATAGTAAGATTGCAAGAGTGATTGTTGGTTGTGCATTGAACAAAGATACCAGAAAAATATTTCCCATAACAGAAATAAATAAAAACGTATTTTTCAAAAAACTTGAGTAAATAAAACACTTTTTCTTATGTGATTCACAGCTGAATATATTTTCTCGGCAATTAAAGGCGTCGCAGATTAATGAATCCGTATATTCTGCAAAATATTAGGCTAAATATTTTGTCGAATATATGGTTGTAAATCTTGATCACTGACGCTAAAAAGGTGATAAATGATACTGATACTAAAAAAGTGAAGAAAATGATTATTAATTCATTAATAATTTATACTGTATTAATTTGCATATACTTACGGAAACATCTGGAGTTACCTTTACTTCTCCTTCATTAATCTTTCATTTCATTTTTTCGGCTGATAGTGGGAGCTAATCCCGTTGAGTCCCAATTCTGAGGTCTTTGCTTAAAAGGGGTACGCGAGGCGACGTTAGTCGTAGAACGTACATTCTCAGCTGCATGAGCCACCACTGAAAGTTACCCTAAATTAGGAACGAGAGACCGTCTTAAATACTCATCGAGGGTTATTTTACCTGAAACGAAAAAAAAAAAAAAAAAAAAAAAAAAAAGAAAGAAGGTATCTATCAGAAAATCAGGTATACATGTGTATATCCGGTCCAAAATGAATGTTTTCAAACCGTGTTCTCGAAATGCAGACATGATGACAAAAACAGATTGTGCAACCCCAGGAGACAGCTCCGATGGCGTTTCTGACCGTTCGTGCAAGTTCAAGTTTGTCCGGGCTAAGCATGAATGGTGCGTTCGACGGTGCTCTCTTTCTCTCTCTCTCTTCTGGAACTAGTGACCCTAAATAAGGGACGGGCGACTGCCTGTAGCCCACTGAGTTGCGCACGGTAGTCTACATCACCACCACACACACACACACAACACAAAAGAACCAGATTTGCGCCTCCAAGTGATAATATTGTAAAATAGAAATGTTGGGAAGTGGTGGAAAAGTATAGTTGTGTCCGGCTTGAAGGAAACTTTCAATTCAGTCCTTCAGAACCAGGACACATAGTGACAAACTGAAATGCAAGCAAACTTCACATATAGGGGTAGGGGAGGAATTTGTGCAACAGAACACGCTGATAAAACTAGCGGTAAATGTTCATGTTTACCTTTTTTCTACCCTCAAAAAGCATTTCGAATCCATTGTATAGATGCAGTGATGTGGAGCATGGGCGTATCCAGGAGAGGGGATTTTAGGGCCCAACCCCTCCCCTTTCGAAATGTTTTGGACAAAAAAATTTTACTGGTTTATCGTAAGTTGTTAGATCAACAGGAGTCGCCGTTTTCTTCTTTTAATTTTTTTTTTCAAATTGTTTCTGTTATTTCCTTTGATAAACCTTATTTCAGAAGGGCATTTTTTTTCTCACTGTACTCACTTGTCAGCAGTAACAAATTTATAGAAGTACAGGAAACTCTGTGACTGGTACTTTATTAATCTGAATTGTTCTATTATCAGGTATTTTTGAGATCGCTTACTTATTTATTTCTTTATCATGATAGCAACTATTAGGTGGCCAATTCAACGTCAAAGTCCCTTGGTATGGTGGTTTCACATACACTGGCGGAAAGTGAAAAAAGTACACCAAAAAGGAGACTTCTGATACCAATGAAGTTTATACAGCATAATAACGGAATACAGAGGATAACGTGATCAAAACATTATGGCAAAATACAGCGGTATTTGCTGGTAAACTGAAAAATGACATTTCCATGTAACATGGTTAGTACGAGGTTGAACCGCCATGAGCTGCGTCACACTGTGCAATTCTGGCATGGAGTCTGTCGTACAGATGTAAGTTTGGGGTATTGAGTTCCAAGCATCCTCAACCTGGACGCGTAAATCGGGGATGGCCGTGGCTGGCCGTGGAGACCGGATAAGTCGTTGTCCCATAAAATCCCACACGTGGTCAATGGGGGACAAATCCGATGAACGTGCAGGCCATGGAAGTTGTCTCACACCCTGAAGTGCATGTAGCGTTGCACGTGCCGTGTGTGGGCGTGCGTTATCTTGCTGGAAAACACCACGATGGACCGACCTTACAAATGGCACAACAACGGGCTGAATAATGTTTTTGATGTAGGAGGTGCTGTTTAACGTACCCGGTACAAATACTAGTTGTGTACGGGAGTGATAGCTGATCGCTCCCCACACCAGGAGACCAGGTGTAGGCCCTGTGTGTCGCTGGCGGATGCAAGAAGGGTGGAGACGCTCTCCTGTGCGTCTGCGTACACGCATACGGTCATCGGAGGCTCCCAAGCAGAATCTGCTTTCATCGCTGAACACGACAGATCGCCATTGCGTTCTCCAGTGCAGACGTTGGCGACACCACTGCAGCCGTTCCTGACGGTGGGCTGGAGTCAGAGGTACACATGCCAGAGGCACACGTGCACGTAGTCCTGCATCCAGTAGACGGTTGCGGATTGTTTGCACAGTCACCACAGGTGCAACGGCAGCTCGAATTTGCGTCGCAGTGGATGTTCTGCTTGACAACGCCGCTCTTCTTATGCGTCGATCGGTCAGCTCGTCAGTTCGTCTGTGACTCCCGGTTCCACGTCTTCTCGTGTGGGAATGTTCCTCGGACCATCTACGCCACCATCGTACCATCGCCGATACTTCCCGTCCAATTCGCTCTGCAATAAGACGATACGACCACCCGGCCTCGCGGAGTCCGACTAGACGACCTCGCTCAAAGTCCGATAACTGCTGAAATCGTACACGTCTTCCATGTCCAGGCATCGCACGTGTCCGTACGCCGACGACTGATTACATTCACTTCGCCGTACTCCTTAAATACCACCGACGATAATTTGCATATTATGCCGTGCTGTGGCGTAAGCGCTCACCGGTTGGTCCCGAAATTAACATCACACCTACGTAAACTCGACCCCATTAACATATGTAAATTTCATGATCGTCCGCAAATTTCTTTTTGGTGTTCTTTTTTCACTTTCCGCCAGTGTATATCGTTGTCGGAATTTTTAAAATCCACTTCGTCTGACGGATATTTCAAATTTGTTTATAATTTTTATTTTTCAGACTGCACTTGCTTTCATCCTGTCTCCTGTGTAATCTTGTCCTTCTCATGTGATCTCTGTCTCATATATTGTTCCGTTTGTTTTTCTGTTAATTCTGAGTAAGTTCATACGCCTTTACTCGCTAACTAATACTAATATACTAAAAACTAAAGAGTTTTTTTTTTGTTAAGTGATTAGATAGATTTTTACTACTAAATAGTTTTTGTTTTAAACCCCGAAATAAAAGTTACCGCCCTGATGTGAAGACAAATTCTGGTAACCATTTACGCGATCAAGCCTGAGAACTGATCATACAGGACTTCGGAAAGCACATGAAAAATCCATCGGCATGCTCAATACCATGAGTTGCGAAAAGAAGTTTCGAATCTTGGGGACTGGACAGACGCACAAATAGAAAAATAGAAAATATCTCGTTTTTGACAAAACAATATTTGCATATCAAAATACATGCTAAATTTTAGACGCGTAATAAAAGTGATTTTGAAGCTAAATCATTTTTATCAGCTGTAAGGTACTCACGCATCTCCAATTTGCTTTGGAGAAACAGATCCAGAATCTGAATATCACGAAAAAAATTTCTCCTGTTGTAAGTGGAAAATAATTTTAAAGTGTATATAATAGGATTAATATGACTCTGCAAGTGGCATTACGTTTGGATATTCATATTCTTAAAGACATAAAGTTGTTGACTTTGCATATTTCATTTCTCGAATTTTAAATATCTGTGGCTCCTAGCAGACGGATGATTAGATTTAATTATTTAGAATCAGCGTAAAAAAATAGCATAAAGTTGATCTAAATCACGGCATTAAAGTCGTTCCCGCTGCATATCTAAGAACTGTATCAGTCATCTGCCAGTTGATCCAAGGCCGTTCACCAGCTTCGGCTAATTCAGGTTTTTTTTTTATCACTCAGAGTTGTTAAAACACATTATGTGATTTAAATTACGATGCCCAGTTTTCCTTAAGTATAATTAGTGCTTTGTGGCACCGCCTATCTGACACTTCGAGACGTTGTTTTTACTGCCGTTGTTAATTAAAAAAACAATTTCGATCTCGTTGATTTCTTGGTTTTGTAACTTCAGTTTCTATCGGATATCAGTTCATAAAATAAACAGTGCTACAAAGTTTAAAATACAGTCTCAAAAACTCTGTGTCCTTCTGTGGGCAACTTAGGTCTTGACCATATACCGGCGTTAGCTTAAATCAGTATTTCTTAATCGTTGGTCTCGGAATCCGTAGGGTTTGTGTGTCATACAGGAGGAAGATCTCCGAACTTAGGAGAGTCTGTTTAGGAGAAACCTTCAAGATAAAATTATTAACTTGTCCTAAGAAGGGATTGCGTTTCTTTAATTCTGCAGAAGGGAAACCTACGAACATTTTAAATTTGACGAAATGAAAACCAAAGCTTTTATCAAAACCCGTTGAAAATTGTAAAAAAATATATCCAGACCATTCAACATCTGAAGACACTTATAAGGGAAGTTTATGGATTCAAAATCCTTTCGTACAAAAGTGTGAAATTAAGTTCTCCAACGTAGAAAGAAGATACATTCACTGCCATAAAAATCCGCGCACCAAGAAAAAACCGTTCGATTAACGTGAAACTGCGAATAGCTACGGAGAGGGCAGCCATGCAAATGATTCAAGTTTCGAGGGATTTCGCATGCTAGCGCGTCCAAAACCGGCGCGGCAATCGCAATCCTTCGGGCTTAAAAGGCGCCGCGCAGGGGACTCCACAGTCCTGCCGAAACGCAGGTGAGATCCTTCAGCGATAGACATGCCGAGGAGCCGCTGTAGATGTCCGTACAGGCAACTGACAGAGTTCGAAAGAGGCCTTATCGTCGGGATGAGTGAGGCAGGGTGGCCGGCGCGCCAAATCGGCCGCCATTTGTGCCGGTCGGACAGCGCGGTGCGATCGTGTTGGGTGGGAGCAATGGACACGGGAAGGTGACCAGCACAGAGGGCCGTGGGATCGTGAGAGCGGCAAGCACATATGCAACGACGTCCTTGTCCAATATTCAGACATGTGGCGACTGTGTATGGGACTCCTGTGTCCGCCAGAACCATTTCCAGACGCCTGGCAGAGGCGAATCTGCACTCTCAACGGCCCTTAGGTTTTCTGCCATTAACACCTGACAATCGTCGTCGTCGTCGATTGCAGTGGTGTCAGCATTGAGCAGCGTGGAATGCTACGGACTGGGGACATTTAGTGTTCAGCGACGAATCCCGATTCTGTATGGGAATGGACGACCACCGTGTCAGAGTATGGAGGACCGCATGTGAGTGCTACAATCCCAACCTCACTGTACAGCGGCACAAGTCCCAAACTGCAGGCGTGATGGTCTGGAGAGCCATCGCGTATGACAGCCGGACTTCCCTCGCAGTGATCCAAGGGACGCTGACAGCCCAGCGTTACGTACAGGAGATCCTGCGGCCCCATATGCTGCCTTTCCTGGCGGGGAGGTCCGGAGCCATTTTCCAACAAGATAACACCGGTCCACACACGGCTCGGGTTTCCCTGTCGTGCTTCCACGCTTCCGTGGCCTGCCAGATCGCCTGATCTCTCGCCCACCGAGCACGTGTGGGACCAGATGGGACGCCAGCTTTCTCCATGTCCCAGGGTTCGTGATTTAGAGCGTCAGTTGCAAGAAGTGTGGGCCAATCTGTCCCAGGATAACATACGGCGTCTCTTGGACTCCATGTCGGACCGTATCCCCGCATGTATCCGAGCACGAGGTTGTCCGACGCTGTACTAACGTTGACCAGAATGTGCACCGTATGTCCGCGGGAAAATCGTCCTACTGGTGTGATATTGTAATCACTCACTTCTGTCTTCGGTACGTACCATCACACTACTACAATCTCATTTCAATCCGACGCCTCCTTCTTGGTGCGCGGATTTTTATGACAATTAGTGTATCTTTCTCGAACTGACCACCGTCGACATTGGAAAGAATGTTTAGATGAAAGTTTTTGACATAGAAATGAAATCGTATATCAATCCATTTGATTTTTTTTAATCTTCTTCAACGAATTAACTCAGGGTAAGCAAAATGAACTGAAATAAATGAGCTCGAACGAAAATATTTACTGTCTAAGAAGTGGGCCGAATGCAGCCGGAATGAGTGCACCTTTACATAAGAAAGCGTTGTTTTCCCTTAACTTGTCACTCAAAGTGGTAATTTATGGTATGACTGACACTAATGCTTTCTGACTCATTACCTGCTGAAAGGGCTACAACAATGGCGACGAACCTAAGAAATAAAAGAGATGTTTGTGTCACTTGTTTCTACCAGTGGACTGATGTTCGTGTTGGACTAGCCCTACATCATCATGCTCTTGGGTTATGAAGAAGAGAATAAAGTGTGACGTACTTCAGAGGTGGTGCACATGTCAAGACGGCAAGTGGCAGTGATAAGTACTTGTCGGTGTGGTTTAATTGGGAAAACATTCGGCTCCGGAGCTGAAGGTTGCGGGTTCCAGTCCGGCCATCGACAAATTTGTTTTTCCACAAAAAGACTAGAGAAATCGAAAAATATCAAAACGTGAAGTATCGTCGTCATTGTTCAGGACACCCAAGAAAATAATTTTTCGAATCGGACTAGTAAGTGCGGCGGTACGGTGCGGATGGACCGACATTTCGATGTAAATTCGATAAAGAAAAAAGCACGCATGAACGAATAATCTGTAATACAGTGTATGTAATTTTGTATACTTCAAAATATCAAAGGAGGGCGCAAAAAAGTAAGAAATGTGCAGCTTTTTATCTATTACTCTTCTTATATACGTAGCATATCTGTACAACAGAACATTGAACGCCAAAATTCTGATTGACTTCTGATGAAATAAAATAGTACTCAAATTTTGCGTCTCTAACGGGCTGTTGTGGAATTCAGAAAACAAAAAAAAAATGTCTCCTTTGATCCAGGTTTTTCTTTTATTTCCTCTTTTAAGAGTGAAACAGTGACACGAAAAAGGTATCCAATAAAACTAAAGAAAGTGTAATGACTCATTCATATAACAATTTTATCTGCTGCTTCTACTTTCTTTTAATTCTCAATGTCATGAGAACACTGAACGAGGAGTCCAAATTCAGTAACATGATAAACCAATTTTAGGGTAAGCAGAACATGCATATTGACTTCCGCTTCACTGTTCATGTGGAAAGTAGAAAAGGAGACCAAAATACACTCTCAGAAACCTACCGGAATCGTAAAAAAAAAATCTGTTATACATGATAGTTTTGGTAGCTACGTTTGAAAAATATCTACACAAATGTTGAAACAAAATACTTGATCACAGAATCATTTTATTGTGTAATGCGACAGAAGTTGCTATGCAGTCGTGGTCAGAAGTCCTGCACCAGTAGAGAGAAAGTCAATTTTGGATGTTTGAAGTCAACTGATACACTGAAGAGCAATTGAATTAGAGACAGCTGGCGTTATGCAAATGTGGCGCTGTGGGCGGCCCTGCAAACGGAAACGACATGACGTATGCAGCGATCAGACAATATAAGGAGTGATGCGACGAGAATCAGTAAGAGTCGGATGCAGTATGGGTAAGACTATGCGCATTTGGTCGTGGGCAAATTGTCGGGGCCCGACGAATGGGTCACTCCATCTCGGAAGTCGTGCAGGCTCTGGGATTTTCACGAGCCACTTGTCACGGGTGCACTGTGAGTACATCGAATCCGGTAAAACCATCCCTGCAAGGGCCAACTGCCGTGGACAACAGTGTGTGGATGAGCAGGGTCATCGTCGGCTAGCTCGCATTGTAACAACGGATAGACGGGCCACAGTGCAAGAAATCACTCCGCAATTTAACGCTGGTGCACAAACACGTGTAAGCAGCCACACTATCCAGAACCATCTCCTCGCTATGGGGTACAGAAGCCATCGTCCCACGAGGGTACCGCTGCTGACTGCACATCACAGGGTGCAAAGATTAGCATGGGCGTGGGAACATCGCCACTGGACCCTAAACATGTGGGAAAATGCTGCCTGGACTGATGAGTCGAGATTCACGTTGGTACATGCGGATGGCAGGATACGAGTACGGTGCAAACCACATAAAGCGATGGATCCTTCTTGCTAGCAGTGTACTCTTCAAGCTGGTGGGGGTGGCATTATCGTCTGGGGACTGTTTACGTGGACTGAAATGGGACCCCTGGTACGTGTGACATCGTCCCTCACAGGTCAACGTTACCGGGATATCCTGGACGACCATTTTCTCCCGTTTGTGCGTCTTCAAGATCCCACTGGGGACCTCATCTTGCAACAAGACAATGCACCGTGCCATTACTGTGCCGGTGCGACAGATTAGTTTTACCCGGTTTAAGTTTACCCTACACAGTAAACGAAATCTGCGTGTCAACTGTACCATAGACAAAACATAGACGGGAGCCAAGGTCACATGCCCGTGCTTCCGCGAGTGGCGTTGCCACCGCCATGCTGGCGCCAGTGTTTCCGGTCGTGTATAATGCCATACAATTGTGGGACAGTCCGTGCTAATCGCATATACCGTCCCTTAGTGACTTCTCCCATTGGACCAACAAGAAGCGTTGTTAGAAAAGTTGTCTCCTTCCCCTTTGATTTCTTGTACGCTGACGAAAAGTGATAATTTGTTGACAATTTTACAGCTTTATTCACTGTTTTAGCTTCGAATTTCTTCTTATTTTCAATAATTACTGTTAGAGATTCTGATTCAACGATTTCTCAATATTGTTTATACTGGAAAGATGAGGTCACATGAATATATAATCATATTTAACTAGAACAAATACTAAATAAATAATAAAACTTCATGGAAATTTTGTATGTACTCCTAAAGTTCGCTTTGTCATTTAGTGCGTGCGAGGTTTATGTTGATAATTTTGTTTAATTTAGCTGTAAAAAAGTATTAGTTAAAATGAATTTTGGTTTTCTTCATTCTATTAGTGATTATTTTGGATACGTTTTTTCATTAGAAGATGCTTTAAATGTTATCAGAAACTTCGAGATTTCTTTAATACTCATTATATTCAAAAACGTGGTGTAATGTCAAGGTCGTTCATTCAACAAAACTAAGTTGGAAGCAATCCAAGATCATGACTTCTCATGTAGTAAAAGTAAAGTACACAAATAAACAAATAAAAAATGAATTGTACAGAAGAAATTCATCTGAAAGAAATTTTGAAGTTTCCTTCATACATGGCTAGTGACACATCTGCCAGTAGAAAGAGTGTCAAGAATACTAAGAAAGGCTTTGGAAAAGGAAGAGGTGTTCAATGTTGAAAAACGCATTTAGATTAGCTTGCCGTCGTTAAAAATTTCAATCATTATATGATGTGGTGGGATGTAAGGTCAGGTGATGCGTAACATCACAGCCTCTCCTTGACAAATGTCAACCCCGCCTTCTCGTGGTGCATCCTGTTCCCACTAAAGGGGCTCTGACGACCGCAAATAGCGGTATAACTATACCATCGGGATCAGAGGAAATGCTATCCCACACTCACCAACCCGCTTGGCCAGCGTGGTGAGTTATGGCCAAACACCTCCAAAATGACTCTACAACTTAAATCTTGGCCCTCAGTCTCCGGCAGCTGGAATGTACCTGGCCAAGGCAGCGGCCAGTGCGACATGAAGGCAGAGGGTGCTAAGAATCCCCGGAGGACCGGACTAGGCTGCCATTTGATGCTGACCTTGGCAACGTACAACGGACGCTCCCTATCTTCTGATTCAAGGCTTCTTGAATTGGAAGAGGAACTACAAAGGATCAAGTGGGACATCGTCGGGCTGAGTGAGGTAAGGAGAAAGGAGAAGATCTCATTGAACTGAAAAGTGGACATCTCTTCTATTATCGTGGGACAGATACTGGCAGAACTAGTGGTGTTGGATTTATAATAAACAAGAAACTGAAGGATAAAGTGGTAGAAGTTGAAAGTTCCTCTGACAGAGCTGCACGACTCGTTATCCAAGTATCGAGAAGATACCAGGCTCAGATTATTCAAACTTATGCACCCACCACAAGTCATCCTGAAGAAGAAATTGAAGAATTTTATGAGGAAATTCGTCATCTAAATAATAAAGGTAAGCAGCACTTGAAGATAATTATGGGAGATTTCAATGCAAAAATAGGGCACCGGCAACAGAATGAAACTTCGTAGGTAAATTCGGTCACGGCAACAGAAACCAGCGTGGAAATACTCTCGTTGAGTTTGCAGAGGCAGAAGGATTTTTCATCTTGAATTCCTTTTTCAAGAAAAAGCCACACAGGAAATGGACATGGAGACATCCAATTGGGACGACAAGTGAAATTGATTTTATTATGTGTAACAAAAAATTCATCATCGAAGACTGCAGTGTGCTAAACAAGTTCAACACAGGTAGTGACCATAGATTGGTGAGATGTAAGATGCACCTCAACACTAAACTGGAACGTGGCAAGCTCATAAGACAAACAAAATGTATTGACATAACCAACCTTAAAAAACACCATAATACTTTCAAGTTGGAACTGAAGAACAGATTCTCTGCTTTAGAAGGCCTAACATCGGAAGAAGTGGATATTTCTGAAGTTAACAGAAAAGTAACCAAAGCTCTTATGGAAACAGCAACAAAATTAGCTGGGTCTAAGAACAAGTTGCATGTAAACAAATTATCAGGAAAAACCAAAATGTTGATGCAAAAAAGAAGAGAGATGAGGACAACTAAAGAAGATGTGACTTCCAAAGTGGAATATATAGAGCTATGCAAGACAGCACGAAAAAGTATCACTGAAGACGTAAGGAAATTCAACTGTGAGCTAGTGAGGAAAGCAATTGAAAACAACCAAAGCCTAAAGATAGCAAAGGGACATCTCAGTAAGGGAAGAAAACAGATTATGGCTCTGAGAAAAGAAGATGGTTCTATAACAAGAAATAGAGGCGAAATTTTGACAAGAGTGAAAGATTTCTACTCCAAACTATATGAAAGGGATGATATATGCACTCCAGACATCATGAAAGGTACCAGAGTTCTTCCAGTCCTCCCAGCAGAAGTTGCTCATGCAATCAAGAACATGAAGCGGGGGAAAGCTCCAGGAGAAGATGGAATTACTATAGACATCATACAAGAAGCAAGTGGAGAAATTGAAACAGTACTCGCCCAAATTTTTACTCGATGCCTTAATGAAGGGAAGATTCCTGAGGATTGGAACAATGCTACAATGATCCTGCTACATAAAAAAGGTGACATTGAGGATCTCAGGAACTACAGACCTATCAGCCTCCTATCAGTGGTTTATAAAATCTTCACTAAAAGTTCTTTCACACCGCTTGAAGGTAACACTGGACATGGCTCAACCGAGAGAACAAGCTGGATTCAGGAGTGGCTACAGCACAATAGATCATATCCACGTACTGAGAGAACTAATTGAAAGAGCGAGGGAATATGAACTTCCATTGTGCATGGCTTTTATCGATTATGAAAAAGCCTTTGATTCGGTGAAACCATCAGCAGTTACCACGGCTCTGAAATCCTGCGGTATTGAAGATGCATACATTAATATTATTAATAACATCTATGAAAATGCAAGTGCAAAGATTCGGCTGTTTGAAAATTCAACACACATAAAAATTGGAAAGGGAGTGAGACAGGGGTGACACCATATCTCCGAAGCTCTTTAATGCCACATTGGAAAATGTCTTTCAATCACTGAACTGGGAAAACAAAGGGATAAAGATTAATGGAGATTATCTAACCCACCTTCGTTTTGCTGATGACGTAGTCATTTTTGCAACTACCCCATCAGAGCTGCAGAGTATGATCCAGGAACTTGCTGACAAGAGTAAAGAAGTGGGATTAAAAATGAACTTTCAGAAGACAAAAGTGATGTTCAATGCTTTTACAAGAAATGAAGATTTATCGATTGATGGAGAAAAACTGGAGATAACAGATACGTACGTTTATCTTGGACAGCAGATATCAAGTGAGGGTCACATTGATGAAGAAATTAATCGGCGTACAAAACTTGCCTGGAGAGCTTTTGGAAGAAACAGCATAATTTTCAAGAGCAATATGCCATTATGTCTTAAAAGAAAAGTGTTTGATCAATGCATCCTTCCAGTGCTTACGTATGGTGCAGAGACGTGGACCTTAACTAAAAGAGACATACAAAGGCTGCAGACAACTCAAAGAAGCATGGAGAGGTGCATGCTTGGTATAACCAGGAGAGATAAGAAGAGGAACTCGTGGATCCGAAAAATGACGAGTGGAAGACATCATGATCAGAGTTAAATCCCTGAAATGGCAATGGGCTGGACATACTGCCAGAAGGACAGACCATAGATGGACAGCCGAGATTTTAGATTGGATTCCAAGGGACAGGAAAAGACCCAGAAAAGACCACATGGGAGATGGGTGGATGAAATTCGTAAATATGCGGGAGTGACATGGAGGAGACTGGCACAAGACAGACCGTTGTGGAGGAAACTTGGGGAGACCTTCGTCCAGCAGTGGATTGATAATGGTTGACAATGATGATGATGATGATATGATGTGGTGTAAATGTAGTTAACTTTATTGATTATTATTATACCAAATTTCCATATAGTTTTACTTTTTATTATTTATTTTTATTTATTTGTTTTAGTTCCATATAATTATGCCAAATTTCCATGCAATTTTATTATTTATTTGATATTTGTTCTGGTTAAATATTATTATATATTTGTGTGACCTCGTCTTTCCGGTATAAACAACACTGAGAAATCGTTGAATCAGAATCTCTAACAGTGATTACTGAAAATAAGAAGATATTCGAAGCTAAAACACTGAATAAGGCTGTAAAATTGTCAACAAACGACCACTTTTCGGCAGCGTACAAAAAATCATAGTGGAAGGAGTCACCATTTCAAACAACGCTTCTCATTGGTCGAATGGGAGACGTCACATAAAGGACCGTATATGTGTTTATTGTTATTGATTGAAGGTTTAACGACCACCGTGTGAGCAACTCATTGGGCTATAAGCAGTCGCCCGTCCCTAATTTAGGGTCACTGGTTCCAGGGAAGGGAGAGAGCCAGTGCCGTAAGACAAACACAACATCCATGCCTCACCGGGATTCGAACCCGGACTGTTTTCGGACGAATGATCAGAGGCCATCGCTTAGACCACCGCGCTATGTGATTATCACTGGGTGTCCCACGACTGTAGGATATTATACATGACCAGTGTTTCCAGCCGACTTGCTGGCGCCAGTGCTTCCCGCTCAACTCCTGCGCAGGCCATCCCCCCCCTCCCCCACACACCTGGCGTCAGAAATACAAAAAGATCCCCAGCTTCAAATCTATTACAGATTACCAAAAGATCAAGAACCAGCAAAGTTATTAGAATCGTGCTGCAAAAGGAGAGATGCTTTTAGTTTTAAAAATGCCACAATATAATCAAACTACGTAAAGATGCTGTACCCGTCAAACATGTTCGATAAGTCTCTTCGTATCGAACCATCTTGAGAGGCAATTCAAGGTTTAAAAATCTGGTTTGACTTTGTAGCGGGTTTGGATGCAGTACATTTTTCGCGTAAATTCAAATGAAGGCAGAATTAAAATAAATTAAATATGAAAAAAATCTAAAAAATTTAATGGAATTTAAGCAAAAATATGAAAAAATCTAAAATTCGCGGATATGTTTGATATTTTTGAAAGAACAGTAAAAACCCTGAAATTCGCGAAGTTACAAAAACGGTACTGAAAATCGCGGAAATTCGCGCCGCGATAAAATTAGCAGTCTAATTATAGGTTATGTAAGAATATTTAGTCTATGGCAGTGGTTTCCAAACTTTTTTGATTCTGGGCGCCCTTGCTGAATCCAGGTTTCCCCAAGGCGCCCTATGTCAAATTCTAACAAGTACACTTAGGTAAAAATAAAAAAAAACATGTATTGAAGATCACAAAAAAAATGTAATTGAAAAAATTCAACTAATTATAATTAGTGGGATGGATGAGCCTATTGTTGATCACCGCACATTTTCTGAAATCTTGGAATCAAACTGGACACAGCCACCCTCATTTCCTTCTCCACATTGATTTTCGAGCGATACTCAGTTTGTATCACAGCGACCGCCGAAACCCAGCTTCGCACAAATAAGAAGTTGCAAATGAAATTAAAATTCTCTGAGCTTTACCACTCAGAAAGGGATATTCATCTTTTACTGATATCCAAAATTAAGGTAACTACATGCTGCTAAATTTTGTTTTCAACGTATTGTCGCAAGACAGCTCAATAAGATTCTCTTTTTCTGCAGCAGTAAATTCAGATGGAGCAGTGGCATGAAATGGATCTTGAATCCATGCCAATTTATTGATATTGTGACGAACCCCCCTTGCATAATTAATTGGCGAGAGGCGTGGCTAATTAACGGTAATTGAAACTTGATTGGGGGTTTTAATTAAGAGAGTTATAATTTAAACACTTGCGAGGGGCGGTATATAAAGAAAAGATCTTCTAGCACTTTAAATTCAAGTGGCGAGTTGCAGGTGTTTGCCACGAGAACAAAGAGCCCATAAACGGAAATGGGACGGGTCAGAGTTTAAAAGCTATTTCTTATAGCTCAAAAGCTGTTTAAACGGCAACCGCTTTTAAAGTTTTGTCTGTGCCGCGCGCGAAACAATGGGAAAGCTCTTGGACTTGAGGAGCGTTTACTAATAAATATGCCACAGTTTTTAAGCAGTAGAATTCGCCGCTTACCACTTCTGGGAGACGGGAGATTGTTGTTGAGTAGCAGAATCCGTTTGATAGCCGAGAGAACTAGGTAGGGGATTTCCTCGCGCTATAAATTGTTGCCGTCTGCTGCCGCTCTTGCAATTCTGAGCTTAAGAAGGGAAGCCAGCTAAAAACATAAGGTGATGAATAACCAGCACCAGATTTGCTTGGAAACTTTCATCACCCAGCCGGACCACCGATACCTGCCGGAAAAAGGAGCCATTTCAGGTGACCTGCAGGGATAGAGAGAAAATAATCCCGGAACCGCCTCGCTCATGCAGAGAGAGATAGAAAAAGAGGAGAAACGCCTGGCTTCGAGAACGAAGCAGCCCCCTGCAGAGAGGGTGAAGCAAAATCGCTACCTTTTCTTGTTCCACGGAAGAAAGAAGTTTGTGCGTTTGAATGCGTGCATAGAGTCCGTAAGCAACGCCACCTCCTCCAAGAGAAAAAGAGAAAGCTACCCGTAGTGCCAACATATTAGTGAATGTGAGTGAGCGTTTGTGTTTTTCGGTGTCAACAGTAGTTGGGAAACTAGAAACTACGTAAGTACTTTTAATAACTATTTTCTTTGCGGCCCATTGTGAACGAACAGACTTTTCGTAAAGACATATTTTCTGAAACACCAAAGAGAGCCAAAGCTGGCCGGAAAGTATAGCTTACACTATTACATGAAGTATCCGGTGTAAATTATGTCTGTATCCATTAAATCCCTGTTTTAATTGTTATCTGTGCCTCCATTAGTTTATTGGTGTAATGTGTAGGCTAATTGGCTAACGAGGTATATTTGCGGATCCAGTGATCGAATCGCAGTCCGGAAATATTTGGCATCCTGATATCTGAAGCCCAAAAGTCGTAACAATATTATGATTTTGAAAATATTTCTCTAATCAGGTGATAAGCTGCGATAAGTTTTCTTCAAAAATGAGTTTCATGCCTCGAGAGAAATCAACTCCATTGGAGGTCAAAAACTGTTGCAACAAGGGGAAACATTCTTTACCTCCGTCTTCATTCATTTTTCTTTACCATATTTTCAGTTTTTTTATAAAAGCTGAAATTTTCTCAATCGACTTTAAAAGGTGCATGTTGCTTCCCTGCAGGGAGAGATTCAGAGCATTCATCTTTTCAAAAATATCACATAAGTATGTTAGTTTTATCAAAAAATCTTCATTCACAAAATTTTCGGTATACTTGTGGTCTTCTACTTTAAGAAAAATATAAATTTCCTGTCGCAGGTCAAACGTACGAGACAAAACATTACCATTACCTGTAGTACAACAAAGACGTGTGCTCGGATCCCATATGCTCACAAAGTTTTTTGAAAAACTTGCCTTCAACGGCCGAGTTTTTATAAAGTTTACTTTATTCACTACATATTCTAAGACCTAGTTCAATGTAGGACTCAGCTATTTTGACGCAAGTGCTTCCCTGTGAATAACGCAATGGGTCCACAGTTCATCAGGGACTTTGCTTCGAATTAGCGCCTGCAATCCTCCATAACAGCCGGACATAGAACGAGCACCTTCAGTACAGACACCAACGCACTTAGTTCACTCCAAATTATTTTCGGATATAAAAGTATCAAGGATCTCAAACAAGTGTCGAGTCTTAGCACTACCAGTGATACTTTTACAAAAGAGAACACAATGTTATTACCATCTATAAACCATACATAGCAAATCAAGTGAGCATCATAATTATTATCTGTGGCCTCATCCAGCTACCTTTCATTTTTTCAATTAATTTATCATTGAGGTCCTCCACTATGTGCTGTATTCTGCAACTGGTGGTGTTATTGAACAAAGGCACATTTGAAAGAAGCTTCCCAACAGACTCACCGATCATAATGTTCACTACAGCAGCCGGTAGAATGAGTTCCTCTGCGATAGTATGAGGCTTCTTACATTTTGCGATTCTACAGTATGTGCCACCTTGTAAGATGCTAGCAAAACATTGCTTGGTATTGATGCCTGCTTATAAAAACTACCTTTTTGTTGATTTAACTCTTGTAACTTTCTCGTAAAGCAATCACGATATTTACTAAGCATGCTGGGATGATTGGTTTCTAAACGGCGTTTCAACTTGGTAGCATGCACTAGGCGCCAAAACTTTCATACACAATACACACTGCGGCCTCTCTTCACCACTGACTTCTGCCAGCTTAAAACCAAAGTCCAAATAACTGTCATCACATTTTCGATATTTACGCTTCTTCATACTCTTGCCACTATTTGACGGTGTGCCCTCTTTATTTTCACTTTCACAACACTTATTACTGTTTAGTAAAAACCGATCCATTTTTAAAAATGCATACGAGAAGAAAAACTTCACTTCACTTAATCACAACAATATTCAGTTGATACGCCGAAAGCTTACAAACGCCGAAGCTCAGCGACAGAGCATCAACATAACAGACTGCTAACCGCCAAATGAGTCACAAATGACAACGGATGAGCATATTTAAAGGATCTGGTGACCTTCTCGAAAACTCTGGACTGAGAGTCTCTTTTCTAGACGCTCGGAGAACGAGAGAGGAATGCTTATCAGAAGCACGGAGGCTGGTGTGAAAGCTCAGGTCACTTCCGGTAGCGGCCTCGCGGAACACACACGTGAGCCGGTCGGGCGGCAATCGTGCGGGGGAAAGCTCACGCTTTCAACTTTATTGTAGAGCGCCATCTCGTAACCATTTGTAGAGGCTTCTGCAAACAGTTATTACTAAATAAGTTACTGGTTTGCACCAGGTCCGCTTGATGTCGCGTCCTATCACATTGAATTGAAAATGGAAATAAAATTATGAAAATTTTGTAATATTTCTCGGCGCTCCTGTGAGGATGCCGCGGCACACACTTTGGGGACCACTGGTCTATGGGTTATTTCTTTCGCTTATGCATTTAGTTCATTAAAGAGTTAAAGGCACCAAATTTTCGAAGAATTTCCCGCCTCCCAGAAAAATATATTCTATATCGAAACTGTCACCATGTGATCTCCATGAAATGGTTGGGCTTTTTTTTTCCCCGCTTCTGTACCCCGCTCCCAGTACTTGCCCTTCATGATATGACCAAATCCAAAAATTAAATTATTAATTTATTGCTTCATAATTATGTTATTGGAAGAGTAAAGAGCACTGTGCTTAAGTCCATTTCCTTTCTTTGTAATAATACTGAGATCTTATTTTAAGAGAAAATTTCTGTTTCGTATTTAAAAAATTGATAATTTTAACTAAGTAGACAACCGATTATACATATATTTGCACAGTTCATTGCTTTTTACAGTGAAAGTACGGTCGTTTTCATTTGTTGGTCTCAACGCGTGATTATTTTATTAAGAAATCATTATAGGCATATCAAACAAAGATGATGTGCCTTTAGTGTATTAAAGGCACGGCATCCAAATTTTTTTAAACGACGAAAGCATTCTAACGGTTATGCTGCAGTCAGGCATTTTTTGTCTAAACGTGTTCCTTTTCACTTGCTCATACAGTACATTAGTATCAGGAAGTATTGTAATCGCGAAAAAATTCAACACTTCGAGATATTAACCCAAATATACGTTTTGGGGTCCCCAAATACTATTTCACTATTTTCACCATGGTGTCTGTGTTTCTTCTGTCTGTGGTTTGGGGCCGCCATAACACAAAAACTACTATTGCTATTGTAAGATCGAAAATTAATTATTCACGAGTGTATTTTATATTTTGTATAATCAGCATAATTTATGCCTATCCATAGGGAAAACATTCCACGTGTAAAAGACTGACATGCCACGTGTCCATCTGTAAGAGACCGAATTTTGCTTCAGAAAAATATTTCGCCTGCTCACGAAGGAAATAACTTTCTTTCGAAGTCATTGTTTGAAAACTGTAAATGTCTGGTTCAGTTCGGATGGCGCCAACGAAGCACGCAGAGAACAATCTTAACAGAAACGCAGCATTCCGGAAAGCACTTAGCGGAAACAATCCATTACGATGTTTTCTCGTCGAGCTGGACAAAGCACAACGGCAAGAATCGCCAGACTGTCTGGTCGACTATATTCTTTTCATTGTACGCGAACATGTAGCTAATGGATGCATATTGTATCAATGTATCTTTTGTAGGGTCCAGGTTTTAGGCGACGACGGATAAGTTTAAAGCAACACGTGGAGATCCCGAAAGGAGATAAGAACGACAGGTGTCCGTGATAGTGAAAGTCAGGCAGGGTGTACTGATCCGAGCTGGGAGGCATCGGAGTAGGGAAGAACGCACGTTCCAAATGAACACAATTGGCAGTCAGGTCGTAGTGCCTCGGGACAAGGAACCGTAAAATATGCTGGGAGTCCTCCCAGTAGGAGAATGAGAAGGGGGCATGTGATCTAGAGAGAGAAATAGAGTAAAGTACGTGGTGATATGGTTCGGTTGTGTGGAGCTGGGCTCTCGTACGAAAGGTCAGGAGAAGGAAAAAGAAGGAGAACGCTTCATGTATGAAGGCTTTGATAATCTACGACACGTGTTAGTCAGGTGTACAGATTCACAGTACATTCCCGTAGAAAAATAACGCAAGGATGAGCATCGTGGCATGGAGCGAGGTGCCTTAAGATCCAAGTAGATTCCCGACGTCCTTGGCTTTTTAAGTTAAGCCGATTACAGAAGCGCAGGGTAGAAATCACTTATTGAACCACAGAGACCGCAGGTTGTTTTTACCAAGCCGTTGATCGCAAGAAATCGGACTGGGAGATGATGACCATTCTTCATTGAACTTGTTAAGTTTTCAATTCTGAGTGATTACTTCAACCGGTGTCGATTGCCTTATTTTGACCTTCCCTCCCTTCCTTGATTAGCAGATAACCATAGAAAAGCTGAGGAAGAGAGCGCACGTGGAATTCGTTTCATATACGAGTGTTACATAAGAACAAACCTCATCCTAGTATGCTATGGGCGGGTATGTACCGAGCAGAGTGAGCTGACGCCCCAGAGCGGAAGCGGGTCGCAGCGTCAGGGCGATAACGCTCACCCCTACAGCTATCAACACTAGAATTAATATTTGGTGGTTCTGTGATATCCTGATGAGCTAATTTGATTGTTTAATTCTTGCGCTAGTTCATTTTTGATGGACAGTAGCGACAAATAGTTACGTCTTGAATCTGTCATGGAATTTCGAAGCGCTGATTTAATTTTGTTGAACTGCCAAGGTCACATCACCGGATCACTGCTTTATTAGAGGTCAAATCATGGTCGTCACAGGCTCTGACAGTGATGCATTCAGGCATCTTCTCGGGGGTGTTTAGCCCCTAAAATCCAAAAAAGCCCCTCCCCCCCTAGGTTTTTGGGAGATCTCCCCTTATATTTAGTCTATTTGTTATCTTGTATAGCTGAATATTTGGAGAAATCAGAGAAAAGAAAATGAGGGAAAATATTATAATAATAAAAAAACATCCACATAGGCTTCAAAATTTCTATCATTCTTCAATAAAACCTTTAAGAGTCCTCGTTGGAGGAGCAATTTTTCAAGCACTGACAACTCGGACTATACTTCCGTAATAAAAACCTAATTCCACAGAGTAGAGATGTTTACACTGCAATACATCAGCATATTTTGTTTCAGTCTTCTGGATGCCGACTTTCCATGTACACGGTTAAGCCTCAGTGTAGCTAATGAGACGTATAAGCTTTCAACACAACAAAATATTTGCTATCTAATTTTTAACAATAGAAGATTGTTAGAAATTAATCCCATAAAAGTTTTTTTCCTTTCCTTGTGTTGGAAGGTTTACACTCTGACGAAAAAAAAAAAAAATCGAGGCACTTCAAACTGGCATCCAAACAGTTTATATTTTATTTACTACTATGTGTTAATCTAAAAAATCTAAAGGTGCTGAAACCAAATGGAAGGGGAATGGTTTACACCGTAATTTTTCAGGTAACACTGGAATGATTCCTTAATAATGAGAAATACGCTTGCAGTAAGGCGAGGACATGTTTACCATTCCTAATGTTTTGGGGGAGGGGGTCCAGCACAGCGTTATGTTCCTAGCATTCTCAATATTTTATACCACCCCATGATGAAATCCATGGTGCATTACTGAATTAAAGCAAAGGTATAACATGTTTTCGTTTTTAATCATTTGTATGTGTAGATTGCTTGGAATTTGCATTTTTCAAGCACTAACAACTCGGACTACTTCCGTAATAAAAACCTAACTCTTTATGGACTAATTCCGTAATAAAAACCTAATTCTATATATATATACACTGACGGAAAAAAAGTCCCAACACCACGAAAAAATAGTTGTAGAGGAATGAAATGGCGGCAATACATTGGTATAGGTAACATATTTAATCGATTGAGGTTTCAAGATCACAGCTTATTGTAAGCGCGAGAAGAGCCATTTTAAATGTGAAATGCTGGTACATTAATAACCGGTGTAACAGCCAGAATGTTGAACGCAAGCACGCAAACATTCATGCATTGTGTCGTACAGGTGCTGGATGTCAGTTTGTGGGATGGAGTTCCATGCCTCTTGCACTTGGTCGGTCAATACAGGGACGGTTAATGCTGGTTGGGGGTGACGCTGGAGTTGTCGTCCAATGATGTCCCATACGTGCTCGATTGGTGAAAGATCTGGTGATCTAGCAGGCCTTGGCAACTTGTCGACACTCTGTAGAGCATGTTGGGTTACAACAGCGGTATGCGGACGAGCGTGTTATCCTGTTGGAAAACACCCCTGGAATGCTGTTCATGAATGGCAGCACAACAGGTTGAATCACCAGACCGACGTACAACTGTGCCGTCAGGGTGCGGGGGATAACCACGAGAGTGCTCCTGCTGTCATAGGAAATTGCTCCCCAGTCCAGTGTGTCTCGGCCGCAGACAGGTTGGTTGCAGGCGCTCACCTGGCCTCCTCCTAACCAACACACGGCCATCACTGGCACCCAGGCAGAACCGGCTTTCATCAGAAAACACAACAGATCTCCACTCCGTCCTCCAATGAGCTCTAGCTTGACACCACTGACGTCGCAAACGGCAGTGGTTTGGAGTAAGTGGAATGCACGCTACAGGGCGTCTGGCTCGAAGCTGTCCTTCAAGTAACCGATTTGTAACAGTTCGTTGTGTCACTGTGGTGGCAACTTCAGCTCGAATTGCTGCCGCAGACGCGGTACGATGCGCCACGGCCATACGCCGTACACGGCGGTCTTTCCTCTCAGTTGTGCCACGTGGCCGGCCGGAACCCGGTCTTCTTGAGGCAGTACCTTCCCTTGACCACCGCAGCCAACAATCATGCACAGTGGCTACATTCCTGCCAAGTCGTTCTGCAATATTGCGGAAAGAAAATCCACCTTCTCGTAGCCCTATTACACGACCTCGTTCAAACTCCGTGAGCTGTTGATAATGGCTTCTTCGTCTTCTTAAAGGCATTCTTGACTAACATCAACACCCTACGTCGAATCTCAACGATAACTAACGCTCACGAACGTTACAGCGCGTATTTACAGCAAACCTGCTTTGCATGTTCCGAGGGGCGCTACTAGTGCCACACGTATGCGCCGAACGCGAAATTCGCATAGACGTCATCTTACAGATGTACTCTCACCGCCTACCAACTGTCGTTTATCTAACACAATCCTTTCTTGGATGTTCGGATTTTTTTCCGTCAGTGTATATAAACTGCTGGCCACCCAAAATACAACACCAAGAAGGAAGCATCCGATAGGCCTGAAATTCGCAGCATGCGTCGCCCGCGCGAGGACATGCATACGATTGGCATGGCAGGGCATTTGCAAATCATGTGCGCCCGGCACGCCACCGAGAAGCACTATAAGAAGGGTGCACAGAAGGCGGGGTGTAAGTAGTGGAAGTATGTTGTGCTGCCGCACCTGTGCGTGGGAAGCTTCCTGATGCCTCTTCGCAGAATACGGCAGTCATTCCAGCACGTTTTGGAGTTCGACAGAGGACGAATAGTGGCTTATCGCGACAGCGGTTTATCGTACCGAGACATCGGCGCCCGTGTGCGACGACAACCAGCCACAGTGAGGCGAGTATGGATTCGGTGGGTGCAGGAGGGATGGACGGACCGGCGTCAGCGATTGCCGCAGCCGCGGCACACCACCGAACGAGAAGACCGGCACGAACGAGAGGACCGGCTCGCACCGCCACATCACGAACGTTAGCTCAGGAATTAGAATGTGTTGCGCAACAACCTGTGTCAGCACGTACCGTTCCACGCCGTCTGCAGGAGCGGGGACTTGTCGCACGGCGCCCATTGCTCCGATTACCATTGACGTTACACCACCGGCGAGTGTGGCGGCAGTGGGCCGTTGAACGCAGCACCTAGACTACGGAATGGCACGATATTGTCTTCTCCGACGAATCCCGCTTCTGCCTGAAACACCACGATGGTCGGATCCGCGTGTGTCGGCACCGCTGCGAGAGACTGGATGACGCCTGCATTATGCATCGCCATACCGGTCTGTCGCCTGGCGTTATGGTTCGGGACGCAATTGGATATGACACCCGCACCCCTCTGGTACGCATTGCCGGTACACTCAACAGCCACCGCTACATCTCCGACGTTTTGGAGCCTGTAGTCCTCCCTTACCTGCAGGAACTGCCAGCGGCCACGTTTCAACAGGACAATGCACGCCTGCACGTGGCACGCATCGTGCAACAATTCTTCACGGCCCGCAAGGTGTCACTGCTGCCGTGGCCCGCCTGTTCTCCCGATATGTCACCCATCGAACACGTCTGGTCGCTGATCGGCAACCGAGTGGCCCGGCAAGCACCACCCGCGGCTACGCCTGATGAACTGTGGCAACGTGTGGAAGCAGCGTGGACCAACATACCCCAAGCCCACATCCAAAGCCTCTTTCGTTCGATGCCGCGGCGTGTAGCGGCCGTTATTGCCAGCCGTGGGGGCCACACGAACAATTGATGTCTGCGTGTTCAGCAAGTCGCACGGGCCTGTCAGCTCAATCGTTTCATCTTTGTATCTGTTGTTATGTGTCCAGTAAATCTGGCTTTGCTATCTCGTGTCCTTCTTGGTGTTGCATTTTGGGTGGCCAGCAGTGTATATATACAGTATATATATAAACACAAAAAATAAATACTTCTAGCTTTTGCCTGTTTTGAAAGGTCACCTATGGTTGGTGTTCCCTTGAAGAGGGCCAATAATGACCCTACGGAATTTACTCTTTTATTTTCCGAGTTCGGCATTCTGACATTTGATTAGTTACTTGGTTTTGTTTGCTTTTGTACTCATTATTGTGCGCTTGAGGAGCTTTGTGGATACGTTATTGTATCGGTTATCAGGTTTATTAGGGTTGTATATTTTTTGCATATCTTGTGTCTTTGCGTGTGGCCTGGGTCGCCATTTTAGGCGACTTTGCTGTTTCTCCCGATATTTTTTAGCGTTGCTGTCCTTCACAAAGTTTCGTTGTATATATATACAGTATACTGTGTATATTATATGTATATAATCATATAATCATATGTATTATAAATGTATAATTCTATATACATAATCAGTCAATAAGTTTCAGCTCCCTCAAAATTTGTAATTGATTTCCCGGAAAAACTCTCTGAATGCAACAATGGGCTCAGATCAGATCACTACTAACTGAGGGAGAAAAGTTAGTGGAAAAAGCGTGCATAATAATTGTTCGCAGTTCCCTCCCTCCGTTCGTGAGGCTCCTCCATCCCCTTTGTCGTCCTTCTCCCTGGGTTTGCTCAACATCAGACTGATTTATTGGAATTGACCGCACTTGAGTCTTGACGCAGTGCGAGACATGATTTCTTGCAACATTAGAAATACTTAAAATAAAGTGACTTAATAGTCTTTCTTTTAATTAATGAATTTTAACGCGTTCTGACTGTTCTGGGTTACGTAGTGCTTAATTTTTAACATCCAAACTTCGAAATAAAAAACAATCGCACAAAAAATAAAACAAATAATCTTTGTCACTAATTTGGTGTCCCTGTTTGGATTTGGGCCAACTGGGCCCATCTGTTAAGGCGCCACTGCATGGAGAAGAGTGGTTCAGGGTAGAAGTTTGTGGAAGAAACTTGGGATACTTTCATCCAGCAGTGGATTGAAAATGATGATGATGATGGATCAGTCAATATGTGTCTAAAATTTTCTGACGAACCCAGATATTAAATTTTGCGAAAGTGCAATTAATAACACGGACTATATAGCAATTTGCCCCGAATAATAAAACGCCACTACCCTAATTAAGTTACGTGACCCAAATCTGTCACAAAATGGCTGACACTGCCAGAGGCAGGGACGTGCCAAGGTGACGTTGCGATTCAAGAAGCCAGCTTACTCCACAAAAAGTTTCGTCATGTGCTATGAAAAACATATTACAGCTTCCCCCATGAAGGGGAGCAATTGTGATACATATATAAACATTAAACATGACCGGCGTCTCTATTCTAAGCAAAAAATCTCTCATATGGGTACATATACAAATAAGTCATGAAACTAAAAGCAGAATTCGAAATAACTGGTTTTCGTACTAAATAAAATATTTTCCCCGATGAACTAAAAACTGAAGCTTCAAGAAAGCAAACAAACATGCGTAGTTGCTGCCAAAATTAACTTTTCTAACTTTTCCTTTCTTTTTCTTTTCTTTTTTTTTTTTTTTTGTTACAAACTTTTTAGCAACATCCGAATTATCTAAGTCTATCGCAATTTTGTTTTCCATACTAACGATAGTTATATTTGAAAGTCTTTCCTGTTTCATATTTAATCAAAAGTAATTTTTCATGATTTCAAGTTTGGAAAACAATCTTTCCCCGTAAGCCACTGTTACAGACAATAAAAAATTGAAAAGAGGGTTTTGTACGCCTTATTACCGCTATTAATTCTATGGGGTGGAAAAGGGGACATTGTAATTTTAAAGACGTTTTTGAATTTCAAGCTGAACAGTAAGAAAATGAAAGGTTTATTTTGGGACAGTGTAAAAATCCACAAAATCAAAAAAAAAAAAAAAAAAAAAAAAATTCGTTTAACTTAACCATGGGACACACGTCTCCCCCCACTCCAACCGTATTTTGCTAAGAGCGTCATCAAAAATGTTCTTAAAGCTACTGAATTATTTGGAAAACATATTAATGTGTTATTTGAAAATACGAGTATGTATCCTAAAGCACTTTTATGGGTTCACGTGATGCTTAACGTAAGTCCAAAGAATTTCAGTTTTATCCCACAAATTTGAAGCAATTATATTCTTTTTGTGCAATATCTGACAATGTTGTTTATAAGTCCCTACAATGTATTTTTATATCTCTGCTTAGTGTCAATAAAGAATAAAGGTTATTTAAAAATTGGAAAGTCCCCTTGTGAGTGTTCAGGTGTTCGAACCGTTCTTATCGCTGTATCAAAAAATTGGAAAGTTTTTTTTTATTTCTGTTTGTTAGATTAATAACTTATCCGTATTTTCGTATCAAAAATTCCTTTATTTTTTTTCCGTTTTTTTTCTTACCTGTTGTAACTAATTCAACAGCTCGAAATTTTGTTTCGCAATTTATTTTCTCTGCAATTGTTTTTTTTTTTTCAGCTAACGTGCCTTTAAAACTTCACTTGTTCTACATTCTTTTAAACAGCCATTTATGTTACTTGTTTTAACATTTCTATTATGGTTGGTTTAACTACACCAGATTCTGGCATTGCTACTAATAATAATTTTTGAAGAAAGAGTGTAGCAAATCTTTCTGGAACAATAAACTTGCATATATTTTTACTCGTATTATTATTCCTTTTTTCTATGAAAGATTGGTTAAATTTCGTGTATCACTGTCTCTAAAAGATTCGTTAAAGCGGCTAATACAATGACTCGTGTACAGTGTTTCTTTCAGGACTTTTTGGCCGGGGGAACGAATGGAACCTTAGAGGGGGCAAGTTTTCCATTTGCTATATATATATATATATATATAATTTTAGGGATGTAAGGTCAGGAGATGCGTAACATCACAGCCTCTCCTTGACAAATGTCAACCCCGCCTTCTCGTGGTACATCCTGTTCCCACTAAAGGGGCTCTGACGACCGCCAATAGCGGTATAACTATACCATCGGGATTAGAGGAAATGCTATCCCACACTCACCAACACGCTTGGCCAGCGTGGTGAGTTATGTCCAACCCCCTCCAAAATGACTCCACAACTTAAATCTTGGCCCTCAGTCTCCGGCAGCTGGAATGTACCTGGTCAAGGCAGCGGCCAGTGCGACATGAAGGCAGAATGTGCTAAGAATCCCCGGAGGACCGGACTAGGCTGCCATCTGATGCTGACCTTGGCTACGTACAACGGACGCTCCCTATCTTCTGATTCAAGGCTTCTTGAATTGGAAGAGGAACTACAAAGGATCAAGTGGGACATCGTCGGGCTAAGTGAGGTAAGGAGAAAAGGAGAAGATCTCATTGAACTGAAAAGTGGACATCTCTTCTACTATCGTGGGACAGATACTGGCAGAACTAGTGGTGTTGGATTTATAATAAACAAGAAACTGAAGGATAAAGTTGTAGAAGTTGAAAGTTCCTCTGACAGAGCTGCACGACTCGTTATCCAACTCTCGAGAAGATACCAGGCTCAGATTATTCAAACTTATGCACCCACCACAAGTCATCCTGAAGAAGAAATTGAAGAATTTTATGAGGAAATTCGTGATCTAAATAATAAAGGTAAGCAGCACTTGAAGATAATTATGGGAGATTTCAATGCAAAAATAGGGCAACGGCAACAGAATGAAACTTCAGTAGGTAAATTCGGTCACGGCAACAGAAACCAGCGTGGAAATACTCTCGTTGAGTTTGCAGAGGCAGAAGGGTTTTTCATCTTGAACTCCTTTTTCAAGAAAAAGCCACACAGGAAATGGACATGGAGACATCCAAATGGGACGACAAGTGAAATTGATTTTATTATGTGTAACAAAAAATTCGTCATAGAAGACTGCAGTGTGCTGAACAAGTTCAACACAGGCAGTGACCATAGATTATTGAGATGTAAGATGCACCTCAACACTAAACTCGAACGTAGCAAGCTCATAAGACAAACAAAATGTATTGACATAACCAACCTTAAAAAACACCATAATACCTTCAAATTGGAACTGAAGAACAGATTCTCTGCTTTAGAAGGCCTAACATCGGAAGAAGTGGATATTTCTGAAGTTAACAGAAAAGTAACCAAAGCTCTTATGGAAACAGCAACAAAATTAGCTGGGTCTAAGAACAAATTGCATGTGAACAAATTATCAGGAAAAACCAAAATGTTGATGCAAAAAAGAAGAGTGATGAGGACAACTAAAGAAGATGTGACTTCCAAAGTGGAATATATAGAGCTATGCAAGACAGTACGAAAAAGTATCACTGAAGACGTAAGGAAATTCAACTGTGAACTAGTAAGGAAAGCAATTGAAAACAACCAAAGCCTAAAGATAGCAAAGGGACATCTCAGTAAGGGGAAAAAACAGATTATGGCACTGAGAAAAGAAGATGGTTCTGTAACAAGAAATAGAGGCGAAATTTTGACAAGAGTGAAAGATTTCTACTCCAAATTATATGAAAGGGATGATACATGTACTCCAGACATCATGAAAGGTACCAGTACCAGAGTTCTTCCAGTCCTTCCAGCAGAAGTTGCACATGCAATCAAGAACATGAAGCGGGGAAAAGCTCCAGGAGAAGATGGAATTAGTGTAGACATCATACAAGAAGCAAGTGGAGAAATCGAAACAGTACTCGCCCAAATTTTCACTCGATGCCTTAATGAAGGGAAAATTCCTGAGGATTGGAACAACGCTACAATGATCTTGCTACATAAAAAAGGTGACATTGAGGATCTCAGGAACTACAGACCTATCAGCCTCCTATCAGTGGTTTATAAAATCTTCACTAAAGTTCTTTCACACCGCTTGAAGGTGACACTGGACATGGCTCAACCGAGAGAACAAGCTGGATTCAGGAGTGGCTACAGCACAATAGATCATATCCACGTACTGAGAGAACTAATTGAAAGAGGAAGGGAATATGAGCTTCCATTGTGCATGGCTTTTATCGATTATGAAAAAGCCTTTGATTCGGTGAAACCATCAGCAGTTGCAATGGCTCTGAAATCCTGCGGTATTGAAGATGCATACATTAATATTATTAAGAACATCTATGAAAATGCAAGTGCAAAGATTCGGCTGTTTGAAAATACAACACACATAAAAATTGGAAAAGGAGTGAGACAAGGTGACACCATATCTCCGAAGCTCTTTAATGCCACATTGGAAAATGTCTTTCAATCACTGAACTGGGAAAACAAAGGGATAAAGATTAATGGAGATTATCTAACCCACCTTCGTTTTGCTGATGACATAGTCATTTTTGCAACTACCCCATCAGAGCTACAGAGTATGATCCAGGAACTTGCTGACAAGAGTAAAGAAGTGGGATTAAAAATGAACTTTCAGAAGACAAAAGTGATGTACAATGCTTTTACAAGAAATGAAGATTTATCGATTGATGGAGAAAAGCTGGAGATAACAGACACGTACCTTTATCTTGGATAGCAGATATCAAGTGAGGGTCACATTGGTGAAGAAATTAATCGGCGTACAAAACTTGCCTGGAGAGCTTTTGGAAGAAACAACATAATTTTCAAGAGCAATATGTCATTATGTCTTAAAAGAAAAGTGTTTGATCAATGCATTCTTCCAGTGCTTACGTATGGTGCAGAGACGTGGACCTTAGCTAAAAGAGACATACAAAGGCTGCAGACAACTCAAAGTAGCACGGAGAGGTGCATGCTTGGTATAACCAGGAGAGATAAGAAGAGGAACACATGGATCCGAAAAATGACAAGAGTGGAAGACATCATGATCAGAGTTAAATCCCTGAAATGGCAATGGGCTGGACATACTGCCAGAAGGACAGACCATCGATGGACAGCCGAAATTTTAGATTGGATTCCAAGGGACAGGAAAAGACCCAGAAGAAGACCACATGGAAGATGGGTGGATGAAATTCGAAAGTATGCGGGAGTGACATGGAGGAGACTGGCACAAGACAGACCGTTGTGGAGGAAACTTTGGGGAGACCTTCGTCCAGCAGTGGATTGATAATGGTTGACAATGATGATGATGATGATATAATTTTAACTACTATATTTATATATATAGAAGTAAGTACTATATATCTAGCACAGGGGCGCATTTAGAAGGGGCCTTACCCCCTCCCCGGAAAATTTTTCATTTTTTTTTATTAAAATGCGACTTACATTAGAAAAAAGATGCCTTAATTTTATAAAAATGCATAATTTACATTAGAAAAAAAGTGCTTTAATTTTTCTTCAATTTTTCATTAACTTTAATTTTGTTTCAGATGGTGGATTTCAAAAACTTTCTTTTTTCGCCCCTCTTCGAAGAAAAATTCTATATACATCCCTGATATAGTAATTACTTCTTCAAACATTTCAGGAATAACAAACTTTTTCCAGTAAAGGAGGGGAAGGGGGGGGTCCGTAGGCTTGAAATTTTTATCTATTAAAATGAATTCAACGCACTCTTGTTCCTGAATCACGATTCCCAGACTATTAGGTACGAGTAGTCTACTTATATATTTTGAAGAATATCACGCGTCGTAATACACTTTTAATAAAATAAACTATAACTAGTACCATTTGAACAAATATTAAAAAAAATATAATTGGAGAAATATTTGTAGCATAAAAAGAAACGAAACTTCCTTTTTCATCATAGCCTGAATTTATTAAAATTTGGTTTGGTAACCTAAAATGTCTCCGAGGGGGGGCGAATGGTCGTTTCCGGGAGGGCTTCGCCATCCTGGATGTATGCCTGAAAGAAACACTGCTCGTGTATTACATCTACATTACTCTTATTACATCGATCCTGTTTTCTCACAGTGTTTCACAGCACGGTCTTACGGTCAACGTTGGAAGCTCTTTCTTTAAAATTTTCCAACGCTAAGATAATTCAGAAAAGAAAGCATATGTTTCTTGAAAAATGCCAAAAAAGTTCACAATTTCTAGAGAAATTTTTTCGTCGTTATATACCACCAGATTGAAAATATGAGCCGCTCAAAGTACATGTAATGTTTAAATGTTTTAGGTCGAAAAATTGTTTTTTAAGTCCATTGTGTTTTTCCTTCATTTTGACCCCATTGTCATACCGCTTGGCCACGCATATCACGCTGCTTTAAATCTTCAAGATTAAGAAAACAAATTAAGAATCTAACAGTTAGTCCTTTGCCCGCGGTACCCGACACTGAACAAAACAATTAAAATTATTCTCTGATTTCAAGTCGTTTTCTATTGAATTATATAATGAATTATTTTTACTAAAAAAATAAACGTGCCACGTAGCGTTACGATTTCTCACAGTAAAACCTTTTCTTAACTTCTACGTCACTGATATTAATTCACCAACTGTAAAATTTGTTTGAGGCGTCTTGCCGCCCCCGGAAACTGGCGTCCGGGTGCTTCGCACCCGTTGAACCCTCTTGGCGTGTCCCTGGCCAGAGGAACACATAGGCTATATTTCGCGAAGACCTGATGTAAAATAAAGTATTTGTTTAGCATTCTGCAAACCAAAACCACCATCAAAAATGCTAAAATCTTTAGTTGTTGCCATTACACGATGGCAAAGGATGTTATTACTCTGAAAGCAAGAAAGGTCATGCAGCCATGTACCACGAAACTCCTTCCAACATATCATCACAATGGAGCGAAGGGTGATTTTGTTATTCTGACAGTAAAAGAAATTTAATGAAAAAAAAAAGATGAAAATCGTAAATCGATCATTTCCTGTATGACAACATTTTTCATACCGCAGACATTTGCAGATGAAAATGATTTCCAGAGTAAGATAAAAGCATTCCCAAGAGTCAAATTCTCCCCACTCGCCGCGCAGGCCCTCTTTTTATTTTCAGAATTTGCACTATTACATGTAATTTTTATTGCATAGGCAAATTAGCTATTTTTGAATGAGAACAGTCTGTCGTACTTTACTGATGGGGTCTTAAATTTTGTGCCCCCGACCGACCGCGGTAGAAGGAAAAGCCAAGAAGGATTTGTTTTGCTTGTCCCATGACAGTTTTATCGAAAGGTTTACAACCGTCCTGCTATACGGTTGTGTCTACTGGAGACGCCCGTTGATTGTTTTGTCTGCACTCCAGACTGTTTATTGAGATGGTAAACTTGACACGCGGATTTCCTTTACCGGAGTAAAAGTTATCTGGGGTATAGTTGAACTGCTACACCGGCCACTGAAGTTTCCTTATAACTTTTGGATTAAACCACTGGTCAACTAACTTTGACCGATGACATGGCGCGTTATTGTCCTGAAAGATAAAATTCCGCAAACCTATGTCTTGTGCGGATGGTAGCAGTTTGGACTCCAAAATATCCACATATTTCGATCCATTCAATGTGCCATCAACAATGTGCAGACGTCCAACACCACTGGCTGAAATAGAGGACCATAACATCACCGAATGTTGGTGCTTGGTTGTTGGCTGGGTGCGCATGCCTTATATCTTTCACGAGCCCGACAACGTACATAATTATTTCCATTATTAGCGGAAATAGTAACAGTTGTTTCATCACTGAGAATAACATTTTTCCATTCATCAACAGTTCAATTCTTGTGTGCCTTGACTCAAGCAATTCTTTTGAGCCATTGTTGTTCAGTAAGGAAAGGTTTTCGTGCAGCTTTTCGTGCAGTCAGTCCATTTTCTTGTAGCCTATGACGACCTATACGTGCCGATACAATAATACCTATTTCATTCTTCCACTCATTTCTTAAATGAGTGACTGTTTTAAACCTTGACTTTAAGGAACGACGAATTAACATGCGATCATCACGTTCAGTACATAGCCTTGCTCTACCGGTTCTGTTCCTGTTTCCCACACATCCAGTTTCTGCGACACTTTTAATGGTGCACAAGACAGGGTAATGATCACAGCCACATTTTAACAGCAATTTTATGACTAGTGAATCCAAGTTCATGCAACGTAATACTTTTTGCCCTGGTTTAAAGAAGCAGGACCAATTTTCTGGTCTTTGACATTCCGAAATTCAAATATCACAAGGAATTCTGCATAAATTTCCGTCAACTGACTACAAGCATCTGCGTTCTAAGTCGGCAGACGTTTCTATATATCCTCTTATATCTCACTAGCGGACGTCGGAGAAAGCTATAGTGGATTAGAGGGGCGCCAACGCTTTTTCAGAACTGGATTTGTATTTCCTCACTTGCAGTTTTGTTTGTAACTTCCCTTCTACGTATTAGTGGTAATAACATTCTGTAAAACTCTTTGAATTCAGCATAAAATGTCCTTCAAAATGATGTATAATATGCATTCCTGACTTTACCATTACGCTGTATAAGTTGACTTCAAACATAAAAAATTGACTTTCAGTCTACTTGTACAGGACTGTAGGCCACGATTGTATGTTCAAAAATACTTTACGAGAGCTGAAACAAAGTGCAAAATCATTGAATAATTTATTTTATAACGTCATCGAAGTAACGTTTTAAAAAACTCTACGTGTGATTAAATAAAGTTAGTGATCACAGGAAGGCACAGTGAATGATAATTTATTAGATGTTAAGCAAAGAGGCCAATACATCATTCATTGGTTTTATGTCATGTGACATAAATATACCTCTACTTAACTTTCCTTTTGAGTTTCTGTTCTCTTAGGCAAATTTAGTTACTCCTCGTTTAATGTTTTCTCTCTGAACGATACGTTACTTCATCGGAGAGCTTAATTTGACAAAACTGGCAAATACTGCACAAGACCTCAGTATACAGGTGAGTAAAAATGCTGGAACCTCGGTATGTACACGTACCATTCGCAGAGAACTTCATTCCATGGGTTACCGTGGTCGTGTGGTTCTCATAAGTCTTTCATCTCCACTCGGAATGCTACTCGTCGTTTAGCATGATGCAAAGAACATTTATCGTGGACCGTAGATCAGTGGAAACGGGTCCTATGGACTGATGAATCCAGATACACGATCCATCAGTCTGATGGCCGTGTGTGGGTATGTCGGCAGCCGGGGGAATGCTATTTACCATGTACTGTTCCTACGGGCAAGTTTGTAGCTGGCAGTGTACTCTTGTGGGGGTGTTTTTCGTGGTATGGTTCCGGCCCATTGGTTATCATGGACAAACCTGTTTACCAGCACGTCTATCTCGATATTCTGGACAATTATGCCCAACCAACTCTGTGGCAATACTAATGAACTGAGCCTTGTTGGTACCTCCAGAATAATGCACCGAGCTATGAAGCAAGGACTGTGTTACGGCGTGGTTTGACGATAATTCCGAATCGTGTGTAGACTGGCCAGCACAGAGCCGTGATCTTAATCCCATAGAGCACCTATGGGATGAATTAGAGCTCCGCATAAGAAGTTTGGAACCAAGGCCTACTACTAAGCAACAGATAGCGGCAGCATTGTGTACTGAATGGAAGCGCATACCTATCGCTGCGTTCCAAAACCTTGTGGAAAGCATGTCTCGAAGGGTCAGTGCATGCATTAAGGCCAAAGATAGACCGCCACCGTACTAATGTATGTCAATAAATGCTATGTTGTTTTTCTCTTCTAGGTGCCCGGTGACTTTTGTCAATATACACTAAAGAGCAATTGAATTAGAGACAGCTGGCGTTATGCAAATGTGGCGCTGTGGGAGGCCCTGTAAACGGAAACGACATGACGTATGCAGCGATCTGACAATATAAGGAGTGATGCGACGGGAATCAGTAAGAGTCGGACGCAGTATGTGTAAGACGAAGGATCTAAGCGCATTTGATCGAGGGCAAATTGTCGGGGCCCGACGAATGGGTCACTCCATCTCGGAAGTCGTGCAGGCACTGGGATTTTCACGAGCCACTGTGTCACTGGTGCACCGTGAGTACATCGAATCCGGTAAAGCCATCTCTGCAAGGACCAACTGCCGTGGACAACAGCGGGTGGATGAGCGGGGTCATCGTCGGCTAGCTCGATTTGTAACAGCGGATCGACGGGCCATAGTGCAAGAAATCATTCGGCAATTTAACGCTGCTGCACAAAAACGTGTAAGCAGCCACACCATCCAGAACCATCTCCTCGCTATGGGGTACAGAAGCCATCGTCCCACGAGGGTACCGCTGCTGACCGCACATCACAGGGTGCAAAGATTAGCATGGGCGCGGGAACATCGCCACTGGACCCTAGACATGTGGGAAAATGTTGCCTGGACTGATGAGTCGAGATTCACGTTGGTACATGCGGATGGCAGGATACGAGTACGGCGCAAACTACATGAAGCGATGGATCCTTCTTGCCAGCAGGGTACTCTTCAAGATGGTGGGGGTGGCATTCTCGTCTGGCGACTGTTTACGTGGACTGAAATGGGACCCCTGGTACGTGTGACATCGTCCCTCACAGGTCAACGTTACCGGGAAATCCTGGACGACCATTTGCTCCCGTTTGAGCGTCTTCAACATCCCACTGGAGACCTCATCTTGCAAGAAGACAGTGCACCGTGCCATCGCTCTCGAATTGTATCCGAATGGTTGGATGAACACTCCACCGACGTGACCTCGCTTCCTTGGCCAGCTAGGTCACCTGACCTCAATCCCATCGGGCACATCTGGAATGCCATAGAGAGAAATGTTCGAGGTTCTGACCCCCTCCATGAAATCTTCGTGAACTGTGGGAGCTTCTTCAGGGGTCGTGGATCCGTATGGCTTCCGAACGCTACCGGTGTCTTGTCGAGTCCATGCCGAGACGAATCGCCGCCGTCATCAGGACGAAAGGTGGTGCTACACATTACTATACAGGTATCTCTAATTCAAATTGCTCTTCAGTGTAGTGTGTGTGTGATCAATGAACGAATATAATTGACAATATTGCGTATTACCTTTTGCCGGTGGTGGGTTCCGAACTTACTTGAGCATACGTCACTGATTTCTGACCTATTGTCAGGGCTAGCAAATTTAAATTTTTCGAGGGAGAAAATGTGCCGTTCGGATTAGCAAAACGTTTAACGAGAATAAACCAAATTTACATAACAATACAGTAACTCAAACGAAAGGTTAAATTAGAACTGTATGTCACACCAGCTGATATGGATACCATTCATAATCTTATCATGCAAGACCTAAACACACTGAGACAACATTTAGCATCTCCTATGAGTGACTCACAATATTGTGGTTAATGTTTTAGGAATGAAGGTTTCTTCGAGGAAGGCCATGTGACGAATTAAATTTCTCCATCATTTTTATCCCAGGGGCGGGATTCGAACCCGCAACTCTGGAGCTCCGAGTGCTATCCACTATACTACACTGGCATGTGCTCTCGCTACTATCTGCCTTTAGGCTTTATCTCATGTGCGTCCTTCTCCAAAGTCTGACATTCTACAAATTCAACTACCTCGGCTAAGACTTACCGCGTCAACTTGTCGTTTTGACATGTCGTTACCTCTGATGTACGTACGTCACGGTAGTACGTCATATTACATAGTTCGTTACAACGAATACAGTGTACGGGCAATATGACGAATAAAAGAAGTGGAACTGTTCATAAGTTATCACGTAGATTCATTCCCTAGCCGTTTGTTTATAAGTTTGACAAAGTGGGTTTTATGTGCAACGAATTCACTACGAACATTAGCAGACGCATTTTTAAGCACGTAAGCATCTAAGCAGCTATTTGAACATAATCAGCATAGTCACCATGTCTACATAATCAAATGAACAGGTACTGCTGATACTTTAGATCCCCCATCGACACTTTCTTGCTTCATCATCGCTGGAGGACAGTTACTTGCGGTTCACCTTTTCTTTCTATCTTGAGGTCAGGTTTTAGTTTCCGCATGCGCAGATGGACTTTCGTTTCTAAATCACTTATCACCGGTGTCAAGGTAGTTTCTTGCGCGTTCGTCTAAATCTGAATATAATAACAAATACTGAAAAAGTAAACAGTCGAAATACTTACTGTTGCCATAGTTTAGTAAATATTTACTTTTATGACTCACATATCTTCTTTCATTGGTTTTACGACGATGACATTCATTAAATTACCTACATAGATACGCTCAATGTCAGGAATTAGTAAACCTTATTGTTTGTTATGATTTAATTCCACTTAGTATGTGACTGGGTGTGGTCATGAGTAACACGAATAAATGCAATGTATTGTACGTAAATAAACGCACTCTCTCAAATCACTGGGTTTATTTCACGCCAACAAAGATCTTGGCATGCAAAAGATGCATAGCCTAAATTATTTACAATGAGTACCAGGGTATTCTCTCGTTTTTTTTGTTTTTTTTTTTACACCAGATGCTAACCTTGTGGACCCTGATTTGGAAAAGTCAATAGGCAAATTCCTCTTGTATTCTGATATTTCTCTGAGTTTCTATGAACACTTGACGGCTGCATCCGTTCACTATTACTTATCCTAAATTAACGTATACCGATATTTCCCCCATGTATTGTTGTACAGTAGAACTCCTTATAACGAGGAACTCGGGAACGACGGAAATCCTCGTTAAAATACGAGCGCTTGCTAAATCCATCCCACCATGTAAATACATGCATATAGGTTTATATTATATATCCATATACACCAATGAGCCATTGCATTATGACCACCTACGTAATAAGATGTATGACCCCCTTTCCCCCGCAAAACAGCGGCCACTTGGCTGGGCAACGATTATATGAGGTGGTATAACGAAGTAAATTTCTCCGCCATTTTCGGGTCTACGCCGGGAATCGAACCCGAGTCCACTTATTCCGGAAGAAGTCGCTCTACCAACTGAGCTACGCAGACGTTCGTTGTCGCTGCTATCTGCCTTTATGTCGTGTGCGTCCTGCTGGCAGCCACGTCACATCCCCCCCCCCCCCGCCGAAAGAGGCCGGGGGCATGGCCCACGGGACAGCCGTGACCATGAATCGTCGTAGGCAGCCATCCACTGTAGAACGGGCACATGAGAACTCCCAGTCAATCTAGTGTGTGGAATGCAACATCACGCACTTTTATTTTTTGAAGCGCTGAAGAAAGGATTCTCTTATTTTTCCTGTCTCGCGGTGTGGAAAGAACATCACACCATTGCGAGATCTTGAACGGCCGGGTCATCCGGAAAGTTCGGGCGCCATTATAACGAAGTAAATTTCTCCGTCCTTTTTCGGTCTACGCAGGGAATCGAACCCGAGTCCACTTATTCTGGAAGAAGTCGCTCTACCAACTGAGCTACGCGGATGTTCGTTGTCGCTGCTATCTGCCTTTATGTCGTGTGCGTCCTGCTGGCAGGCACGTCACAGTGGCGATAGGTATCCTGGGGTATCTGGTACCATAATGTTAACATCAGGTCTTTTAGTTCCCGTACATTTCGGGGTGGTGGTGATTTAGCGCGAACCCGCTTTTCCAAGTCGAACCACAGATGTTCGATTGGGTTCATGTCAGGTGAATTTGGAGGCCAGGGCATTAAAAGAAAGTCACCAGGATGTTCCTCGAACCACTCCTTGACGATTCTGGCAGTGTGGCATGGCCATCACCAACAGGGAACAAACACAGTTGCCATCAATGGGTGAACTTGGTCCGCAACGATGTTCAGATACCTGACAGCTGTTGGGCATTGTGCTATTGGGATAATGGGGCCTAAAGTATCCCAAGAAAATATCACCCACAGCATAACACAGCCGCCTCCGGGCAGTTTCCGCCGAACAGTGCATCCAGGTGCCATAGCCTCCGTTGGTAATAGGCGTATCCGCGCTCGGCCGTCTACGTGATGCACCAGGAATTTTGGTTCGTCAGACCAGGATACTTTCTTCGAATCAACCACGGTCCAATCTCGATGATCTTGGGCCCTTTTCATGCGGTTGTTGGCGATGAAGGACAGTGAGTCCATACTCACTGGCTGGGTTGTCGACACGGCTGGGTTGTCGACTAAGCAGTCCCATACGCGCAGAAGGCTGCAATAAACTGTGTACTGTGACACATCGTCGTCCTTATCACCACTGTTGTAGCAGCGGGTGATTTGTCGCACTGTGGCCCTGCGGTCGCTGTCAACAATGCGCAATCATGCTCCGCTCCCCCTCTGGCATCAATGAGTTTTGGACGACACACGGCTGGACGACGCTCCGTCGTCTTGCCATCTGTGCACCACTTTTGATACGTACTCACTGCAGTGGTACGTGAACAACCCACAAGCCGCGCCGTTTCCGAGATCGTAGTTCCGAGGTGCCGTGCCATCACAATTTGTCCTTTGTCAAACTCCGATAAATCGGCAGCTTTTCCCATTCTGACTCCGAACACTCTACTAACCGAAAGCCGGTCCTCTGGGTTGTATATATACTGCTCTGTGAATTTTACATGTGCCACCGTTTGGTCTCCAGGCGCGCTCATTTCTCTAGGCTGGGGTAGTCATAATGGAAAGGCTCATCGGCGTGTACAGGGTTCCAAGGAAAGTCCTTATTCAGGGCAATAACTGCTGAAGAAAAGGTCCGAGTAGTAAACAAGTTAAGTCTATGTATAGAAAAGGTACGATGGCCGAACGAATGAAAGCGATTGGAGCGCCCCTAGCGGCAAAGGTAAGAAGGTAGGAAACCTAACTCGCGAATAACGCGAGATTGAAACAAAATTCTAATAACAAAGTTGTAGCGCATCATCTAGTTAGTAGGAAACAACAAATGGTGTGCACGAAGTATGTACATGGACGGGTCGAAATGCTGTTAATTCGAAATATGTAAAGCGGGTGAAACAGACACAAAAATAATGACACGAGACAGAAGATGTGCAGGCTTATTTATAATACTCAAAAATGTTTACAGGAGATATGCCTACTTACAGGCACAACGCACATCTGCGAGAAGTTAATGTATAGCCGGTTCGAAGTGGCCGCGATCGGCTACAATGCACATTCCAAGGCGTGTGTGAATAGCTTCTCGTACACTATCTAGTATGGCAGGTGTCACTGTGTTACAGGCGCAGAGAATGCGGTGTCGTAAATCTTCCAGACTAGTAGGTTCTGTAGCATACACCTGTTCCTTCAAGTAACCCCACAGGAAGAAGTCCAAAGGTGTTAAGTACGGTGACCGCAGACGACATTCCACCGTACCGCCATAACCAATTATCTGGTATCTGAATGTTTCAGCCAGGAAACTCCGTACGTTGGCTGCCATGTTTGGTGGTGCGCCATCATGTTGGTACCACATGCGCAGCAGATCTCTGACGGTGAGATCATCCAGAAAGTCAGGTATCGGGCCTCGTAAGAGCTGCAGGTACCGCTGACCTGTTAATGTCCCATCATAGGAAATGCGTCCAACTAGTGTGTTTAGCCAAATACCGTACCAAACGTTAGCTGCCCAACGTCGTTGATGTCGAGCAGCTCGTCCATAGATGGATTGCTCAGAGCTCAGTAATGGGTGTTATGCCGATTGACTATTCCGTGTCGTGTAAAGCGGGACTCATCTGTCCACAAGATATCGACCAACAAGTTTGGATTAACCTCCAACGTGTTATGTACAAAGTTGCTGAAATCGAAACACCTTCCCTGGTCTCCATCCATCAAACCTTGCACTAGCTGAACGTGGTACGGGTTAGCTCCATGCTCTTTCAGGATTTGCCAAACACGTTGTGCTGTTAATCCGCATGCTTCGGCGAATGCTGTGGTACTAATGTTGGGATTGACAAGGACGTATACCAGGTTAGCCCTAGGATGCACTGTAATACCCGAACCCGTAGGTCTGCCCGATCGCGGACGTGCCTGTATGCTTCCGGTCTCTCGGAGGCGGCGAACAAAGTTGTTAATAGTCGCTGGAGTTGGATGTTGACCAGTCGGAAAACGCTCGGCATACCGCCTTGCACCTTCGTGGGCATTGCGATGACAATCGCCATAAAACACGACCATTTCACAGTACTCAGCGTTCGAGTAGCCCGCCATCAGTGCTTGCAACGTGTACGTTGACTGACGTTCAAATCCTTAACCTTCGTATTTTATCTCACCGACCGGCTTCTACGTCACTATCCATATTTACATACGCATTTGAATCGTTCCCCATCGTGGGCCGATGGAGAACGATTCAAATGCGCATGTTTTGCATTGCCTAACCATCCAGCGACCGCGTGCATTTTATCAGCATTTTGACCCGTCCATATACATAATTTGTACGCACCATATGTCGTTTCCTACAAATTAGACGATGCGCTACAACTTTGTAATTGGAATTTTGTTTCTATCTTGCGTTGTTCACGAGTTAGGTTTCCTAACTTCTTACCTTTGCCACTTGGGGCGCTCCAATCACTTTCATTCGATAGGCCATCATTCCTTTCCTATACATAGACCTAACTTTTGTACCACTCGGACCCTTCCTTCCGCAGTTATTGCCTTGAATGAGGACTTTCCTTTGAACCCTGAATATATCATAACATGTGGTAAACATTTTTTCACCATTTTCTAACTCTTTTAATGATGGCTACTTTGTCGTTAATGACAACAATTATCTCTTGCACTTTTTGTCACTTATAAAAGTTTAGGATTTCTTACTTGACGACTATTACGTCATATTGAACAGTGTAACAGACATGAAGGAAAAGCAGTACGAATCTTCCCAAACTAACGCTCACTTGGTGGGTAAAAGGAACAATGGACACCACACCGGAAATATTTGTCGCCTTGTTTTTTTGTTTTGTTTTTATTGGAGGTTTAATGACCACCGTGAGCAACTCAATGGACTATAAGCAGTCGCCCGTCCCTAATTTAGGGTCCCTGGTTCCAGGGAAGGGAAAGAGCCAGTGCCGTAAGACAAACACAACATCCATGCCTCACCGGGATTCGGACCGGGACCCCTTTCGGACGAATGATCAGAGGCCATCGCTTAGAGCACTGCGCCACCGGAGCGGCCGCCTTGTTCCCTTCATGCCTCATTCCCATTCCATTTCTATCGTATTCTTTTCTGCAATCGTCTCCCAGAAATCCACTCAATGCATGCGAGTGAACCACACCCGTCCTCTTTTTGCCTAGGAGTAGAGCGCCTCCTGTTTTCACCTCTGCTGACGCAATATTGCCAAGGTACCTCCTTAAGTGCGAGGCGGAGATTTTCTTACACAACTCGCTTGCTGAGCATTTGATGTACTCTACTCCCATTGCTTTTCTATCAACATTCTTCCGTTAAAATACTAAGATTCCACTGCGTTTTGACAATTTCGTCCTGTTTGCTACCATCTCCATTCCTCCATTTCCAGACAGTGCGTAGTAAGTTTTCTCTACCTCGTTCAGGTTTTCTCTTCCTTGTATTGGCAATGCCCTACGGTCTATGGCAGTCGTCGCAATGGCTATTGGGAGCAGAGACCTGCCTCCGCCAATCTTCGGTTCACCTTCCGAGTAGAGACGGGAATGCCCATATTCGCAGCTATATATAGCTCGTCGAATACGCTGCACAGTTGCTCCTGGCCACGTAATTGTCTGGTGACGAATATGCGGATCGATACGAGCTGGCGTCCGCTTACAGCTCCGATCCCGCACGGCTAATGGCGGTGTGGCGAACGTCCAACTGTTTGGCATCTCGATACGACGAATCGAAAAACGAGCTTCATAGTGGTGTACGATCCTTCTGCTGTGTCTTCCAGCTGGTGATAGGGTTGGTAACGATGTCTTCGGGCATATTTGATTCTTGGATATGCGGTAACAGTTCTCTACAACCTTTTCTCTTTGTTTCGTACTACCCAGAACACCAGACACGAATGGCTCTAGCAGCTCGTGTTTGCTCCTTTTATTTATTACACATCTCACGCCATTGGTTGCATACTCCAATTATATGCATATCCCAACTGCCTAAATGCATCTACCAATTTGCATGCCAATACGCCGACTCCTTCTGGGTTTAACAATTTCAGTGTCGAGAGGTCTTTAATAACGTAGCATAAAAAGTCCACGAACGCTGAAACGAAGTATTGGATCACATAATCATTTAATGTGTTCTGTTATAGGAGGTACATTCTTTCAAAAATTCTGCTAACACTGAAGCTAAGTTTCGGATCACAGAATTATGCTTATTATGGCTTCATCTAAGTTACGTTGTTCAAAAAGTTCAGGAACATTGAAAGTCGGAATCATCTGTCGTCTCGTGTCGCTAGTGCCTCTGCATTTTTCATTTCATTAGACATTTCCTCTTTCTTTTGCCGCTGTTTGAAGGAATGTTTCGTACTGTGACTGTAGCTCTCTCACGTGTTCCATGTATTCGAAAGTGCGTAGTAATAAAAACTAATTAATTGTACACTTGCTAAATGTGCCGCTGATGCGAAAGGCTATCAAACTTTGATCTGAAGGAAAACAAAAGGTTCAATGTGCGTTTGACTCTACGTACACTGTTAAACGGCTAAGATCAAGCGGTAAAAACTGGTTGGAACAACGTACGATTAATTTGAAACGATCTGAAGTAAGGGTCGTAGTGACTCCTACAGCTAAACGGAAATGAGAAAATGAACAAACGCCATTAACAGTTGTAACGGCGTCGTGAATGCAGAGTAATGGAACATAATAATAACTAGTCGAAGCCGCGATGCACATAGCCAAGAAAAGGATTGGAAAGAAAATTATAGCCGCATTTCTTTTCTTTCCCTTTTTACTTTTTTTTATTTTTTGTTCTGTTATTATCTCCTAGTGTAGTAAGTCTTAGGTTTTATGATGGGGATTGTAACCCAGCTGTATTGATGCCGTGCTTTTTTTCCGACAACAATAAGGAAATCCCAAATAAAAATTTCGGTGTAACGAAAATGGATAACGGAAGTAGTCAAAACCATTGTTAAAATCTGATTTTTGAATGCTGTCAAGCTTTACCTCCCCGGCGGTGCAGTGGTCTAAGCGCTGGCTACTGACCATTCGTCCGAGATAGGTCCGGGTTCAAATCCTGGTGACGCATGATTATGTATTTGCCTTACGGCACTGTCTCTCTCCCTTCCCTCACGGTGGTCGTTAACCCCCCCCGAATGCTGCCACGTGAAGTGACGCAACAATACTTAATTTCATAGTTTAGTAAAATACGTTCTTGAGTAACAATCGCCGAACATTGTTTTATCACGGTTTGCATAAACGTAACAGTATCTCATTGCAATTTGCATAAATTGCAAGAACTTGATGTTAAATGCAACAACAGTCGTTAAAAAAAATTGCGTTTTCGATGCTATGAAAACGGGGCATCGTAGCGAAATGATCATATGTAGAGTATTTCAGGAAGGGAGTCTCTCACCTCAGGTCTTAAACAACCCATAGAAATAGAAAGCTAGGAGATTTGGGCTAGAGTGCCCGATAGATAAGTGACACGGAAGTGAAGTAGGAAGGGGGAGGAAGACGCCCTTATTTATTACCGGGGGGAGTAACCGGGGTCCGACGGCTTAACGTGCCCATCCGACGCACGGCGGATATTTAGTGGATCGAGCGTTCGTACCTGTCTGGGATCGAACCTGAGGTCCTTTGCGTGGCAGTCACGAACGTTGCCCACTAGGCCACCCGCGGCCCTATTGTAGCGAAATGGGGCTTCCTCCCGAACCCTCTGCGGGATTGGGGGGGAGTCGATACCGACTATTGACGAGACCTTCAAAATGTAACACGATAGGGATATCTTAGGACAAAAGTTACCAATCCCCCTCACTAACACACTTACGATTCAGCTTTTTTCTATCTTGAGCTCAGATTTTAGCATGCGCAGATGGACTTCCCTAACTACATGACATTTCATCGGAGTCAGGGTCGTTTCTTACGTTCGTCTAAATCTGAAAAATATATAATAATAAAAATAAATATTGTTAAAAAAATTAAACAGTCGAAATACTTACTACTGCCGCCGTCGTAGTTTATTTTTTCCACTCACATATCTTCTTTCATTAGTTTTACGAGAGTAACATTCCTTAATCCACCTACCTAAGTACCGCACAATGTTAGGAATTAGTAAACCTTATTGCTTGTTAGGATTTAATTCCACTTAGTATGCTCCAGACTGTGACTCGGTGTGGTCGTGAGTGACGCGAATATGTTGTACGTAAATAAATGTATACTCTCGAATCACTCGTTTTATTTCACACCCCACAAAGATCTTGGCATGCGAAATATGTAAATTATCTACAAAGAGTGCGAGGTTCTGTCTCGATTTTTTTTCACTTCGAACAGCGTAAACGAGGGCTTTAAAGCAAGCGATGGAAGAGCCAAAAATTTCTTAGCTGATAGTGGACTTGATGCAGTTTATAATACACTGGTGTGCAAAAATTAAGGCCGAAGAGGAGAAATTAGCATAACAGCGGAACGAGCAGGCACAACGGACCGAAAGACCACTCAGGAGATAGACTAGCGTCCGGTACTGAAGGGCATGCTCATACATGCAGCATGACGTAGGGGGGTCGGAAGGGCTTAAAGCACACGGGCGGTGTACTCTCAGCAATTCGGTGATAGCTATTGCACGGTGTACATCGGTTTGAACGACGTCGAGTTGCTGACACCGTATGATATGGCCAACAGGCAATCCAGTAGACGACACCTGGATAACTTTACCTGACGTCGCGTCATTGGGAAGTTGGAAGAAGGTCGAAGTGTGACTATTGTGGCCGAAGAGTTCAGGAAATCTCACAGCATCGTTTCACGAGCTTGGAGAGCATTTCAAACGACAGGAACAGTTGTCCGAGAGTTTAGCAGTGGTCGTCCACGAGCAACCATGGCGGCGGACGACCGGTATATTGTCCTACAGGCGAGAAGAGACAGACGGCAGACAGCGAGAGAAATCGCAAGGCACATGCAACAGACAACTGGAGGTCCGTTATCGCGTTTTACCGTGGCCAGGAGGCTGCACAAAGGTGGTCTATTTGCACGACGACCAGTACGGTGTGTGCCATTAACGCCTGCTCATCGGAGACACGGCGGTTTCTGTGGTGCCAAGTACACAAGAACTGGACACATCAGCAATAGGGTCGAGTTTTCTTTACGGATGAGAGCCAGTTTAGTCTGACGAGCGATTCTTGACGTATACACATCTGGAGAGAGCAGGGAACACACAATCACACCTCCAACATCAATCAAAGGGGCCGGTAGGAGGTGGCGGAGTTCTCGTTTGGGGCGGTATCATGCTCAGTAGCCGTACTGACCTCCACATCTTCCAAGGAGGTTTAGTCGCTGGTGTCTGCTATTGTACCGAGGTTCTTCTGCCACACGTGCGTCTGTTTAGAGGTGCTGTGGATCCTGAGTTCCTCTTCATGGACGACAACGCTACACCTCCTGGTACAGTGGCTGTCGCAGAGCTGTTGGAGAGTGAATATATTCAACGCATGGATTGGTCCGCAAGGTCCCCGGACCTAAATCCAATCGAACACGTGTGGGACCTTCTCGGGAGACGCTTGGTTGCTCGTCACCAGCCGCCAGCAACGATTCCGCAGCTGCGATTGGCGCTACAAGAAGAATGGGCCGCGATACCTCAACAGCTCTTTGACAACCTCGTCCTCAGCATGGACAGACGTTGTAAATCCTGCAACGCAGTCAGAGGTGATCATATCCCCTACTAAAGACTGGATTTTTCTTGGCAGCCGCCTGTCACATGGACGTTTCTGTCTTCTGTCCAGTTGTGCTCGAAGCTACCTTTTCAATAAAGTGCCTTTGTATCCTTTGGATTCCTTTTTTGGACGGTTTTGCTCACTTGTCCCATATTCTTACATCTTGGAGATCTTATGGTATGATTTGAGTCGATGTGGAGCACTTCTGCACGACGTTACATTCGAAAAACTGTCTCGTCCTTTATTTTTGCACGCCAGTGTACATAGGAGAATGAGGGAAACCAGAGATTCAGAATAACCGATTCCGAGATAAGACATCGTGGTGAAAATGGAGTTGAAAACGGAAATTTGTCAGATAGGCAGTGTCGAAAGCATAGCTGCTTGGGCTTGCGTGCAAAAATTTTCTAAGCGTCCCCCGCTCCTCTTCCACCAACCTCATTTTTTAGTATCTTCAGGTGAAATGCGGTTCAGCATTAAGTCAACTGAAGCTTGAAAATGTGATTAATTTTATAAATTAAGGATTATTCTTAAATTTATTCTCAATTATTCTTTGTTTGATGCTGCCTTGAAAAACATACTTGCTTTCTGAGTGTGATTCACGGCTTCATCTTTGGATATACAAAAAATTAGATCTCACTAAGAACATGTATTAAATAAAATCTCAAAAACTTAAAAGTAACAAAAATCCTACGCTGTTTTTAGAGTTAACTGGAAAGTCAGCAAGATTCAACGCAGGAAGCGCCTTCTGATTTTTTCAGCTGCAAAGTAAATTTTTTTATCTAGAAATTTCATTATTATCCAAACAATTTGCAGTATGATATTTGATGGGCTAAACAGCAGATTCCGGAAGTCTCACTTAGCTCATCATAGATTACATAGTTGTTTAACGATTTCAGTTTTGAAAAGCTTAGCTCGGTCGAAGAAATTGTTACCCGCAGAGTCAATGCTTTTCTTGAAACTATGCAGAAATCCACATAAATATCGTTTAAACCTTTAGTATGCAATATTTCGAACATAACCATGGAAAAATTTTTGATTTCAGAAAGGGGAAATCTTCAGCGATTTTTCCTCACTGAGGAAGTGGGCTGTGGGCCTCCGTACGCCGCACATTCTACACGGCACTGGATCCGGTATTGCAGAGAGGTAACCGAGAAAAACATAATAGAATAAACAGGAGCAGATCAATACATAAACAATAAAAAGATATATGCAGGTGTAATATAGCACTCAGGACAAGAAAATCCGTGACCTCTCGCATATGCAGCATTGAATAGCACCACTGCAGAGAGCCAAGTCTCTTTGCTACTAATTCATTCATTTCGTCATCGGGGGACAAATATAGCCAAGCCTCGAAACCGCTAATTACTTTACAAACGAAGACCTGACTGATTCACGCGGCAGATTGCTGAAAGAAATCTGCACTGTAAAAAATTAGTGCTGTGAATTCACGGAAAATTTCTGAAAATGGCGTGCAGCAAAGCTGCCAATAAGTGTCCGACTTTTTCAGAAATTTCCATTTTTTAAAGTGCTCGTTTATTTTAACTTCCGTACTGCTACAGATTCTCCGTAGTTAGAAATTCCGTTCATTTCAGAAAAATCCGGTTTAGGTTTTTTCCGTATTTAAACTGAAATTTCGCAAAATTCGAAGAACCTACACTTTTCAGCTCCTTAACCAGAAAATTCTCCGGCGGAACTCAAGATCGAACCACCGCCGTTTGGGTTGGGTCAACAGATAACGCGCTGCTTTAACCACTAAGCCAGAAACACTCTGGAATTTAACTCACGTTCATCGTACAACAAACTGCGCGACGATGATTTTTCTATTTTATTAATGCGAGTGATTTAGTCATTTTATTGTCTGTTGGAGCTTCTTATTTTTTTTTAATAGGTTTGTATTAATAATTTTTCTGTAGGATGACCTTTCACAAATTAAGAATTTTTCATCATGACTCTTCAAAGCAACAAAATGCTTTTCAACTTGACCTTTTTAAACTCAATGAGTTTCAATTATCTTTAAAAAAAGGGTGAAATGTACTTTCTTTATACTATTATTTCACAAAACTCCTAAATAGAAAATTTACTCTTGATAGCTATAACAGCTTTTGTTTTGAAGGGATTCAAAGACCGATACATACACATCGTATAATCGCTTGTACATATAAGTTAAGTATCCGGTTTCTTACAGTAACACAATACACTCGCGGACAATGAAATTTGCGCACCTAGAAGAAAACAGCTACAACCGCGAAATTTTGCAAGTAGCTAGAGTGCATGTTGCTACGCAAATGATCCACGTTTGGTGCGAGTGCGCATGACCGCACACCCTGTGGTGGCGCTACAAGCACAAACTGGAAGCCTTATAAACCGGCATGTAGTTGATGCCCTATGAAAGCTAAACGCACCGGCCGACGCAAACAAGAGTACAGAGTGACGGGAATAACGGGTAGATGCTAGAGACGTCGATTTACCCAACTTCCGAACTTTGAGAGAGGCCGGATGATCGGGCTGAAAACAGCAGGGTGGTCGGCGCGCCGTATAGCCCGCCACGTGGATCGTTCTAACCATACCGTCCGACTGTGTTGAGAGCAGTGGACACGTGATGGCACTGCCACACGGCGGAGCGGCTCCGGACGGACCAGGAGGACCACCGGTAGAGGGGATCGACGGATCGTGCACCCGGCACGAACGGATCTCACGGGGACCCGGTCCACTATACAGGCAGATGTAGCGGCTCCTGTGTGCCCACGAACCATTTCCCGACGCCTCGCGGAAGCGAATCTTTGTTCCCAGTGCCCCTTACGTGTGCTGCCATTAACACTGGAACATCGCCGGCTCTGTTTGCAGTGGTGCCAGGCTAGAGCGTCGTGGAACACTACAGACTGGCGACGTGTGGTGTTTAGCGATGAGTGCCGCTTCGTTCTGGGGACAGATGATCGTCGTGTCCGGCTGTGGAGGCACCCAGATCAACGGCACAATCCAAACCTCGCTATCGAGCGCCACACCTCCCCCACAGCAGGCATTATAGTCTGGGGAACCATTGCCTGCGATAGCCGATCAGCTCTAGTAGAGGTACGGGGATCATTGACGGGCCAGCGGTATGTAGATGAGATCCTACGGACCCATGTGCTCCCATTCCTTGCCGGAATTTAAGGTGCGCTATACCAGGAGGATAATGCCCGCCCGCACCCGGCTCGGGTTGCCCAGCACTGCCTACGTCATGTCCAGACACTTCCATGGCCTCACCGCTCCCCGGACATGTCTCCTATCGAACATATGTGGGACCAGTTGAAACAGTCTGCCGCAGGACATCAGGCGTCTGTTCGCCTCCATACCGGACCGTATTGCAACATGTATAGCAGCACGAGGCGGTGCGACGCGCTATTGAAGATGACCGGACTGCGTGACACAGATTCCTCTGTAATTGTCCTGAAGCTCTGTTTTTGCCATCATGTGTATCATTCATCTATATCATTACGTCCATAAAATTTCAGTTCAATCGAAAAAATTTCATTTTCCGTGTATGTAATAAATAGCTGGTGCACAAAACGGGGGAGAGGAGAAGAAATATTCTGTACCACAATAAGCAAACTTAATGCGATATGCTATCCACAATATCCGATCTCTCGATACAGAATTTCAAAATCGAGTATTTCAACAGACTATTGAAATTTAACAGTTTATCAAACTTCCAAGTATTCCTGTGAATCTCTCCACGAAAAAAGTTAGAACGACGTTTTTACGTTAATATAAGAAAGGAATTGCTGAAAGGTTTCTGAAAATTCATACTTTTCCTTTAACACTCTTTGAAAACGGTAATATACCGTCAATAAAAAAAGGTATTGCAGGAAGGATTCTAAAAATTCAGAACTTTGCCATGGAACGAAAAATCCGTAAAATTAATATTTCTTTCAGTCATTTCACGGAAAAGGTTGTATTAGAAATAAGCTTCGTTAATTCACGAAATGAATAAAGGAAAGAGGCTCGTGAATTTCAGAAAAAAAAATTTACAGTGCAGTGAACAGTTCTGAAACAAACGACCCGTCAGTGAAATTGTTTTTAGAGAAACTATCCTTCGATAAAATGAACCTTTCGGTGAAATGGTCCTTTTGATGAAGTTATTTTCCGATCAAATGACCGATACCTCGGTGCTCCATATGTAGCTACTTCCGTATTTTTAGGGTCAGATTTTTCTTTCTAATTGAAACAACAGCTAGGTAGTATTTGGTAAGAAATCTCCACTTTTAGAAGATGTATTCGAAACAATCTTTCAAAATTATCCACATATCTCTGAGATTTTCTAGATGTAAAATATTCCCATTTGATATGAATGGCGTGATTGTAAGTTTGCATGTGTTTCGCCGTCTGTCCTTGCAGATATCAGCCAATAAAAGTAATGTTTTCGTCTGACAGCTGTAACCATGATCAAGATTATTAATGTACTTTTTAGCTCTTCTGACGGAATCTTCCTTAGCTAGTGATATCACGTGATAACTGCACTGCGCCTGATAGTTCTGCTGATGCGAGTCAGATTGGAAAAATCGTTTCTGTACCGGACAACAGAGGGTGGAACCAAGATTATTAACTGAATTTCCGTCACTATTTTCCCTGTAAGATTTCACTAATCGAATTAAAAAAAATTACTTTGATATCTGACAGCTTTACCGATGAAGGGAATTATACATATTAATACACATTCCGATTTTTCCGAAGCGTACTGTCGACTGTTCATGATGCTATTGCGTATTTATGTTCCGCAAGATCTAATGTACAGAATATTGAGAGAATTATGACAACACACCTTAAAATGTCTTTGGGATAATAACATCCAAACATTCTGTTAGCACCAGGTGTGTCAATAAAGTTCGGTGAGTGCTGACGTAACGCCTAAAAGGAAAGGTGTCGTATCTTGCACGACAGAGTAGAGTACATGAGCGAACATGTCCGTAACCGTGATGGAGCTGTGGAAAAGGGTGGGGCACAAATAGCTTGCCCCAACAGCTGACGTAGGCGCAGGCTGTTAGAGGGCATAACTGAAGCAAAGAACCAATATCAAATTCCGAGCCGTTGCTACGTTGAATCACCCACCGTATTCGCCTGGTCTGGAACCGTCCTACTTTTTTTACCCGACTGAAATGAGCGCTGATGGGGATTTGCTGACATTTCCGTTGTTTAAGCGAACGTGACTACCCAGCTGCAGACGACAACGAAGGAGGAATTTATCCACAGCTTCCAGCACTTAAATGAATGGTACCAAAAATATATTTTATCGAGGGGGAGGAGGAGAATAATTTTTAAGGTTTTAAGGACAATAAAGTAAGTTTTTTGATACTTTCTTTAATTCAATTTACCGTGCATTCATCGAACTTGATTGGCACCCCTTGCATAACTTCTCCTTACACCTAAAATGTTTTAGTTGAATTATTATTAAATTGTTATTATACATTTCTGGCCGCCCAAAATGCAACACCAAGAAGGACACGAGATAGCAAAGCCAGATTTACTGGACACATAACAACAGATACAAAGATGAAACGATTGAGCTTACAGGCCCGTGCGACTTCCGGAACACGCAGACATCAATAGCTCGTGTGGCCCCCATTGCTGGCAATAACGGCCGCTACACGCAGCGGCATCGAACGAAAGACGCTTTGGATGTGGGCTTGGGGTATGTCGGTCCAGGCTGCTTCCACACGTTGCCACAGTTCATCAGGCGTAGCCGCGGGTGGTGCTTGCCGGGCCACTCGGTTGCCGATCAGCGACCAGACGTAGTCGATGGGCGACATATCGGGAGAACAGGCGGGTCACGGCAGCAGTGACACCTGGTGGGCCGTGAAAAATTGTTGCGCGATGCGTGCCACGTGTGGGCGCGCATTGTCTTGTTGAAACGTTGCCGCTGGCAGGTCCTGGAGGTAAGGGAGGACTACGGGCTCCAAAACGTCGGAGATGTAGTAGCGATGGATGTTGACTGTACCAGCGATGCGTACCAGAGGAGTGCGGGTGTCATATCCAATTGCGCCCCAAACCATAACGCCAGGTGACGGACCGGGTATGGCGATGCATAATGCAGGCGTCATACAGTCTTTCGCCGCGGTGCCGCCAAACGCGCATCCGACGATCGTGGTGCTGCAGGCAGAAGCGGGCATCATTGGAGAAGACAATGTCGTGCCATTCCGTATTTCAGGTGCGGCGTTCAACGGCCCACTGCCGCCGCACTCGCCGGTGGTGTAACGGCAATGGTAATCGGAGCAATGGGCGCCGTGCGACAAGTCCCCGCTCCTACAGACGACGTCGAACGGTACGTGCTGACACAGGTTGTTGCGCAACACACCCTAATTCCCGCGCTAACGTTCGTGATGTGGCGGTGCGAGCCGTCAATGCCCCCCGCACAACATGCCGGTCCTCTGGTTCGGTGGTGTGCCGCGGCTGCGGCAATCGCTCACGTCGGTCCGTCCGTCCCTCCCGCACCCACCGAATCCATACTCGCCTCACTGTGGCTGGATGTCGTCGCACACGGGTGCCGATGTCTCGGTACGATAAACCGCTGTTGCGATAAGCCACTATTCGTCCTCTGTCGAACTCCGGAGCGTGCTGGAATGACTGCCGTATTCTGCGACGAGGCATCAGGAAGCTTCCCACGCACAGGTCCGGCAGCACAACACACTTCCACTACTTACTTCTTTGCCTTCTGTGCATCCTTCTTATAGTGCTTCTAGGTGGCGTGCCGGGCGCACATGATTTGCATATGCCCTACAATGCTAATCGTTTGCATTTCCTTTCGCGGGTGACGCATGCTGCGAATTTCAGGCCAATCGGATGCTTCCTTCTTGGTGTTGCATTTTGGGTGGCCAGCAGTGTACTAACTGTTAAACTTCAGCTGAACACTTAAGCTTCATTGTAGATTTAAATTGTTACGCAAAGCAAACGGAATAATCTTCTAGGGTTCGTACATGAATCAACGTAACTTACAGATTAATCTTGTTTATTAGTAGTCTTTCAGCACACCAGAAAATACTGTACAACCATTACCATCAAATTATACGCTGATGATATAAAAATCTTTCGCTTCACATAAATATCGCCCGTTCTTTCCACAAAATAGTCTTTGTTTGCAGGCTATTCAACAAGCGTTGCTCAGTGGAAAACAAGATATCAGCTGAGCTCCTCTACAGTGTAATGCAAGCGAAACAATAATGCACGCTCCACATTGAACACCCGAGCTCTTATCTCTCCAGACTTAGTATGTATTTGCACTTTGACCTGTTGTCAAGAGTTACCAACATCATTTTCCTCAAGAAGAAATCCGTGGCATTCAGACAGAAAAGCGTTTAATGGGAAGAAACAAAATTTGTATAATATTCAAAAGGATGGTTAAATTAGAGAATATCTCACATACCTGAGAATCTGTATCCAGGGGTTTAAATACAATTTTTTTTTGGGGGGGGGGGCGAAGGAAAACGTAAGTTTTTGAAATCCGTCATGACGAAGTAAAAGCTAATGAAAAATAGAAGAAAAATTATAAAGCATTATTTTTTTCTAGTGGATGCATTTTTTCTAATGTAAGTCGCATTTTAACAAAAAAAAAAACTTTCAAGGGGGCAAGACCCCTTACCCCCTCCCTTCTAAATAAGCCCCTGTATGTATGTATTATTTTACATGCTAGTTTTTCTCAAAAGGTTCTTCTGTTGATGGTCTTTGAAGGGTGTAAAATAAATTGCATCAACCTGATTTCAATTTTTTTTTCATACTTCAGTTTTAGCTGATGCGAAGGTTTTCTTTTTACGGATATTTCAAAATACTTTGTGTTTTCGAAGCTTTGGTAACACTTGTCGTGGTCTCATGAAAAACTGATTTTCCTTAATATTAGGAAGTATTCCTTCTGTTTTCCAAAAGGCAATATCGAAGACTCGTTCATTTCACTTCGGCTACTTTTTTTTTTCCTGTGAATCTACCCAGAAATAACGATCTGGAAAAAAAAATATTTTAGAGAAATAAAAATGAAGATTACCTTGAGTCTACTTGTCGCCCACTTGGCAAAGTTTGTTGCAAGAAGAAGTAAAAAAAAGTGGCCCGTTTTCCCTTTCCCTCATTGTATGTCTTCTGCGAGTGATTTGGAATGCCCAGGGCGTCAGCAGCGGAAAATGTAAACTCATAAAATACGACCTTCGATCAGGCAGGCATCTTTCGTTGACAAGTAAGAGCTGAAACGTGATGCTCTTCTCAAACACCTTTCACAAAGGTGCGCCCAGAGATGTTCATTTAGGGGACTGTGATCTACTTACCTTGATGGCAGCGGCAGGTCGTCTACTTAGCAGTACCTTTTGTTTTAATTATTCACTTTCCGGCACACCTGCTTCAAAAAACGCCTCAATGCCTGCATCACAAATTAAGCGTTCAATCAAGAGATGAAAAGCTTTTCATTTAACTGAGCCGGATTTTGCATTAGCAAAAATAGCGCGTGTACATGTACAGTGTATTTTCAGTTTTCCTTCAGTGGAATATTTGGTTCGAGGACTGTCTGAACATGAATTTTAGCACGTCTCTTGAAAATAATAGCGTGTTTATATCACTACTATGTCCGTCCGTCTTGGAAATCTGTTCCGATCAGCTCTATTTTAAAAATTATTTTTGCATTGAGAAGCTCGAGATGTGAGGCCGCGCCGGTGGCCCAGTGGTTTAAGCGTTGACTTCTGACCATTCACCCGAGATGGGTACGGTTTCGAATCCCGCTGAGTCATGGGTGTTGTGTTTGTCTTACGGCACTGGCTCTGTCCCATCCCTGGAACCAGTGGCCTTACATTAGGGACGGGCGACTGCTTATAGCCAGGCTAGTAATTGTTTCGCAGCGAGAATTTCGGCGATTTCTTTTCGTGAATTTTAGGGGGTTTTCTGTAATTTCGCGAATATCAAATATATCGGCGAATTTCATATTTTCCTTCTTACTTTTGCCTAATTTCTATTATAATGTTTAGATTATTTTTCATATTTAAATAATTTTAATACTGCCTTCATTACAATTTACGCGAAAAGCATACCGCAAAGTAATCCTATTCCAAATTCCAAACCAGAACTTTAAACTGTGAATCTAAGAGACTCTTATCGAACAAGCTTGACGGGTAATTCCAGGTCATGTGCACTCTTCCGAAGAATGCACTTTGGGGTTTTTCGCGATTTCCACCCTCCGCTACTGCTGAATGACCTTGGCGACTTGCCGCGCTTGTAAATCGGATGTCATAAATTGTATTAGTAGTTTTAACTGGGAAAAGCAACTCACAGAAAAGAGGGTTGGAGTTTCGTAGACGCTTAGCGTAGAAAAGTTTTGTGCTTTCGTGTGAGTATTTAATTTATGAAGTTTCGAGGTATTGTTTGCTAATTTTGAGAGTGGGCCACATGAGTAAAATGAGTGCATCTGAAAGATGCAAGCGGAACGTTTCATGTGAACAAAAATCTATTGCTCTGTTCGTTTTGCAACCTACCAGCGGATGTTACAAGAAAGGGCAGTTGTGAAAAGCATTTAGCAAGCAAGCTGCGTGAAAAAAAAATGTGTGTCCGAACATTCAACCGAAAATAATGCAGAAATGTGTAGATGAATTAATTGAGAAAAGAATTAAACATGAACAGCATCGCTCAACTGAACTTTTGAAATTAACTGGTTTGTTTTGTGTATCTAACATCCCCTTTCCAAACTGGATATCCATCCCTACATTAAAAAATTACTTGGAAAATTCTTTGAAAGATATTGGTGTTATTCCAAATGCAAATTGGATGCGGAAATGTTATTTGCCGAAAATATATGATATTCACAAGCAACAAGTGAAAGATTTTTTTCATCAGTATCCGGCGTAAGCATCGTAGCAGACGAAACAACTGATTTAGAAGATAGGTACACTTTGAATATTCTTGCTATTCCATCACCTGAAACGAATGTTGAAAGCTGTAATGCTGAAACCTCTTTGAATGCAATCATTCTCGAGTGCATCATTTTGGAATCTGTAAAATTTAAAGCAGTCAGTGAGGCAGTAACAGAGGAAGAAGTTATGGTTATATTAAGTCTTTTTGTTGTTTCTTTGTACCTGGTCGTTAGCCTTTACTTAATTATTCCAGAAGAGTGAATACACTGAAGTGACAAAAGTCATGGAATACGTTCCTAGTATTGTGTAGGGACTTGATGTGGCATCGATGCAGCAACTTGATGTGGCATCGATTCCACAAGTGGCCGGAAGACTTCTGGCGAGACGTTGAGCTATGCCGTCTGAACAGCCGCCCACAGTTCCCTGGTATTTGTAGGTGCAGGGTCTTGAGTGAGAATGGACCTTTCCGCCACATCCCATAAGTGCTCTATTGGGTTCATCTCGGGTGAACGTGGTGGCCACACCATCCGTCGGAACTGTCCAGAATGCTCCTCTAACCAATTTTGGATAACTTGGGCCCGATGACATGGTGCATTGTCCGCCTGGAAAATTCCATCGTCGTTGGGGTACATGAAGTCCATGAAGGGCTGCAAACGGTCACCCGGCAAAGTAACAAAGCGATAACCGGTTGATGACGTGTTTACGAGGACCAGAGGACCCAAACCGTGCCACGTAAAGACACCCCCCCCCACACGTGTGTGGAAGCTCCACCAGCTTGCACAGTGCCTTGTTCACAGCTTGGGTCCAAGGCCTCATGGGTTCTGCGCCGCACCCGAGCCCTACCATCAGCTCGTAACAACTGGTAGCGTGACTCATCGGACTACGCCACATGTTGCCAGTTTTCCAGGGTCCAATTACCGTGTTCACGATCCCAGGTGAGGCGCTGTGCCCGATGTAGTGATGTTAACAAAGGCACTCTGGTAGGGCTTCCGCTCCCATATCCCGTGGACTCTAAATTCCGCTGCACTGACCTTATGAATATGTCTTTAGTACCTCCTGCGTTGAATATGGAAGTTATTTGATCCAGTGTTGCTTGTCTGTTAGCATGGGCAATCCTGGTCAGACGTAGCCGGTCACGATCATGCAGCACCCGTGATCGGCCAGTGCGCAGTCCACGGTGGATGATAATGGCTTCCATGAGGAATTCTCGGTACACACGTGACACCTTGGATCGAGGAAGAATTTTGAACGTTCGCTCAACTTCGGAAATTGAATGTCCCATCCGTCTGGCTCCCACTACCATGCCACGTTCAAACTCCGATAATTCACATCGGCTTGCTATAATCCTACCGGCGGCTCTTCAACCTGACTCACGAGATTACACCTCGCAACTGATAAAAAACGTGGCGTGCGTCGAAGCCTTTATACGACGGGAGCGCCAGTTAAAAATTTGCGTATGCTATCCCATGATTTTTGGCACTTCAATGTATATATTTTTAACGAAGTTCTCTACGAACATTAACAGGTTACTTAGTTAATCATGCAAACTACAGCTACCCAAATGTTTAAACTCTACAGCTTATTGAAGTTTAAATTATTTGTTCATGTATGATATATTGTTTACCGATTATTTCTTCTACTAGTATATAGAAAGTTCACCATCATCATCAAGCATGTGTACAATTACCGTAGACGTCTGTTGCCATTTTAACTATATTGCCCCATTGAAGTCTGTTCACTGCAGAGTTGCTCAGTTCTTGAAGAGTTCCACAGCACCAGTCTTTTACATCGTCAGCTCACATACGGTGAGGGCGTCCTCTTGCATTTCTTCAGTTCACTAAGCCAAACACCAATGTCTTTATCTTCCTGTCATTTTTCATTCTGCAGTTGTGTCCAAAACGTTTTAGTTTTCTCTGCATGATTTTTTGGGACAGGGTCTCTTTTAGTTGTATTCTTCTGTACATTTCTTCGTTTCTTATCGTCTGGGTCCATCCGATTCATAAGATATTACGATAGCACTTTCTTTCAAAGGCATTCATATAAGTTTCGCATCCATATAGCATGCTGCTGAAGATGCATGTCTCGAGAATGCTTAACTTAGTTTTGAAGCTAATAGTTCTACTCTTCTAAATTTTATCCATGACTTGTAACAGTGCTTTATAGCCTTTGCAATTCTAATTGAAATGCCTTTTTTGCTGTTTAACTCATATGTTATACAGCTTTCGAGATAAGTGAATTTTCCCACATTTTCAAGTTCTTTGCCTTCCAGAATTATCTTTTCCTGATCTCGTTTGCATCAAATATCATTGTTTTTGTCTTTTCCTTTTTAGAGTTTACAAGAACACAAGGACTACGAATAATGTTTTCATATAGCGTTTAAGGATTTCTTTTGCTATTTGTATGTCCAGATTTGTTAAATACTTGATAAAGAGCCTTCATTATGCAGCTTCGGTAACTGAGTAGTTAGAGTCCTAAGTGTTTTGGCTGGAAAAAAGGTTCGAATCCCAAAGGATGCATAAATGGTGCATTTGCCTTAGGACGCTAGCTCTTCCTCCTCTCTGGTACAAATAGCCCCAAATTAGGGATGGACGATTGCTTATATTTTTTGGAGTTGCTTACGGTGATCGTTAAACTTCAAAACAAACCAAAAAATAGACCGAAAGAGATAGGACCTGATATAGACTCTGTATTAGCTAAGAGTGGATTTCAAAAGAAGCTACTTTAGCCACAGGCTGTTGTAGATGCTAGAATGTGAGTGAAGATAGCTTCCATGCTGTTCTTATAACTACTATACTCCCGTAGAAAAAGAGTTATTGAGTTTAAACATCCGTGGGTCTGGTGTGGGAAGAGTCATCAAACACCATCCCACCCGGTGATTCTCTGACGGATTCAATTATTCCTTGCGAGTCGCATCTCCGTCACCTCTTGACCGTTAGCGTACCGCCCCTTCCCATTTTTTACTTTTTTTTTCACCCTCGTGCCTTTTCCTGATCATTTCGATGGCCTACTTGTCTTCCAAGCAAACGACCTCGCCCTCCCCTTCAGATCACACGCTTACGTGAACACGCGCCAGCTCACCCAACTTTATGCCTCTTTCTTTTTCTTAATCTGGTGCTCCTTGTGGATTTGACACGTAGTGGCAGGCTCATTCAGTCCACCTTTCTCTTCCCTACTGAAGCGAAGACCTTCATTTTGATTTATCTTTTTCGCACTGCAGACACAAACGTTCTGCTTCTGTGACACCAAGGTCCGTTCGAAACAAAAAGATCTCTCGCCGTTGCATTTACCAATAAATTCTATCGAATGAGTAATATATTTATGGATAATTGATGCACTTTTGAATGCCATTCTTCCTATTCTCCGCTTCAAAAATGATTCAGCCTTATCAGATCGAATTCTTATCACCATATACATTTCGCAAGGCTTCAAATATTTTTCGTTTCTCAAAGAAAACGTCCTACACGCGAGTGCGTAATGTGTTTTCAGCACATCCCACTTTGTTCTAAAACACTTATGAAAAATAACCTACGTTTAGTTGGTAGCTACCCACGCTTTCTTCATGATGCAGTTCTTTTTCACAATAACGATATACATTCAATGGACAAAACATTAGAGATACCTACCTAATATCGTGTTGGTCCTCCTCTAGCGCGAATAACAGCCTGTACACCCCGTAGCATCGACTTCACCATATGCCGGTAGGTTGCTGGAGGAATGTCAGCCGTGCATGCTGCAGCATTGTCAACAACTCCGACAAAGGTGTCGATCCAGGTTTCGTGGATCTGATGTTCAGCTCCACGTCATCCCAGAGAGCTTTTACAGGGTTTAAATCCGAGGACCTTGGGGGACACTGGATGATTCCAAACTCAGATGTGTGTTCCTCTGTGAGCGGGGAGGGGGAGGTCTTCGGACTTTTCTGAATCGCAGACGACATGACAAAATAGAATAGGATTCGCTGGCCACATGAAAAATAAGAGTAAAAATGCTTGTGTTTATTGTGAATACCGATTATTACAAGATATCTATGTTACTAAGAAGTCTGGAGTAGGTTCCTGGTATGCCTATATGTTTTACTAAACTCTAAATATTTCAGCTCCCAGTGGGACGAAAATTTTTCAGATGTGTTCAGAAAACTTCGGTATGGTATAAAGAGGATAAAAAGAACAACTGCCTTCTGTTCAAGCCTGCTGGGTGAAAATTCATGGGGAACTATTCGATGTTGCCTAGAGGAGAAACCAAACTGGTGCTGACGACGAACGATGGTGGATTCGGAAGAGCTCACCTCAGCCGCCAATTGTCGTGTACTGAAACCGGGTGTGCAGTCACATCTTTGATCAGGATGTCAATGTTGGTGGTCGTTGGACCTCCTGACCTCGGCTTGTCTTCGAGACTGGCGTTTCCAGCATAGAAACGCAGGAACCATTTTCGTGCAGTGTTTCTGCCCACTGTTTCCTCGCCTTCCACTACATAAATTTCTATGCTGCTTCTGCCGCATGTAAACCTTTTTCCAGTAATGGTATAGGAGCACCCGAACAGCACGTTTATCGACCTCCATCCTATGCACATCTAATAACGCAACACCAAATACTCGTCATCAGCCTCGTGTGTTCCACATCATCGTGGTACCCAATCGACATTGGCGTTCGTTTCCCACGGCAATGAATGCCGAAAGTTATGTGTGTAGCTCAAAACGGGACGAACGTTTGATTCAACCTGGTGTATACCCAGTGAGTTAGTAATTAAAATTCACAAACTTTTACATTCAGGCCGCTGTTTAGTCATTCGCAGGCGTATTAAAACTTTTAGATTATTGGAAAACTGAATTTGCTGAAGAAAAGGTTACAGAATGCGAGCGCTCCTTCAGCTGTCTTAGAAATATGCCCGGAATCTCCTCCAGAAGAACAAGTTTGCAGACGAAGAAAAGACAATGGGATTTTGAAAGAAAAGATGAAATACCGCTCCTTAATCCGGGAAAAAAATAATTTGAACCTGACATTTTCAACACAATTATGAACGCTGCTATTAATTCAATAGATCGTTTTGAAAAAATAAGACATGACAGCTCATATTTCAAATTATCTTCTTCGTCAATTCAACATTAGCTTCTTTGTTCAACTGGACGTCTGAAACACTGTTAAATCGTTGCAAAGATTTTGAAATTATTCTCATGGTGAATAATACATCAGATATTGATGCAGTGGAACTCTTTGGAGAATTTAAATTATTTATAACCGACACACATAAACGTAATTTAACCAAACGTAGAAATTTAACGATACCAGTAACGTTACCGGAGCGGAAAGGGTTTTTTTAGAAGATTTAACTTAGAGATTTAACCTACGAAGTTAAAGTTAGTTTTGTAGGTTAAATCTCTAAGTTAGATCTTCTAAAAAAACTGTTATCCGTGGATCTTCTAAAAAACTGTTTTATCCATGGAAGCAGAAACGGTTATACTCTCAATCTGGAGAATATTGTTAAAGGAAAGCCAAGGAAAGTAAATTTTTAATTACTTTCCAGAAGCATTTTGTAACACAATAGCTCAAATCTAAAATTATATTTTAAGTAAAAGCGGGTTTTAATTGCTGAAAAGTATTTTGTAATGCAAGAGTTTGAAAATGAAATTATATGACAAATAATTATTTCTCTATTGACTTGTGCGCTAGGCTCGGTACTGAATTTCTTGCCCGAGGGCATCAGATCTTGGGACCGGCTTGACAAGGACACACATTTCACAAGCTCGTGTGCTCTGCCACGACGGTCTGGGTGCGTCCAAACGAATTGTCTGGTGCATCTGATAACAGCATAATTGTGATTCGACGGTCCTCTCTGTAATTGCACTTACAGTATTAATCAGAATCTCCGAAACTAAAGTCGATGAACGTCTTTCGCTGACGAAATCTTGTCTGCCTTTCGTAAACTCTTTACGCCAAAGAAACACACTTTCACGTGGTATTTCACCGCCAGACTTCATGAAGCATTTAATATTTTTTTTTTAATCCAATTTTTGGAATTGAACATAAAACATTATCGAATAACGTTGTTTAAAAATTGAATTCATGCCTCCTATATGCAGCTAAAGCGAAACAATATTGAAATCAACAAGTTAGTAAAATCATGCAATGCATTGATTATAATACGCTTTCCAACATACCAGAAATCGTTACTCAAGTTTTGAGAATAATGGCTGTGGAATAAATCTTGATCCTGTGCCCTGACCTTTGATCCCATTTCGATGATATTCAACAGAACCGGTTCGGTATACCTCCGAAATAACATGATAAAGTTTTGTCGCAATCGAAGCATTTTTACGTAAGTTATGATGCATAAGGGCTATGGAATAGATCCCGCTCCTGAGTCCTAACCTTTGACCCCATTTCGCCCATTTTTAATAGAATTCGTCCCCAGGCAAGACCCTACAACATACTAACATTTCATCCCAATCGAAGCATTTTTACGTAAGTTATGACGCATAATGGCGATGGAAGTGATTCCGCTTCTATGTCCTGACCTTTGACCCCATTTCGCCCATTTTCAATAAGGTTTGTCGCCAGGTGGTTTTCTACCACATACTAAAATTTCATCGAAATCGAACCTTTTTTACGTTAGTTATGACGCATAATAGCACTGGAATGGATCCCGCTCCGATGTACTGACCTTTGACCCAATTTCGTTCACTTTAAACAGGGTACCTTCCCAGATGATCTCCTACCAGATACTAAAATTTCATCGAAATCGAACGATTGTTACGCGAGTTATTGTGCGGACGGACGCAATCACACAACGCGTGCCGTAACGAGGCAGATGGGAATCGCGACCATCGTCGCTCGCCACAAGTGTAACGTCATAAAACGTTAATAGATGCACACACAACGCGTGACGTAATGAGACAGATGGCGTGACCGCGTGCCAACATTCTCAAACGCGGCGAGATTGTGATGTCATAAGATTTCTAAGCATTGGTAACATTAATGGAATAATGGAACAACGCCATCACTAAAAACATTATAATTCGGGGTGGTTATTTAACCCACTGAACGAATTCTGCTAAAGTCGAGATCAAGCTAAATCGATTTCTAGTACCAGAAAACGGTAGGTTAACGACTTTCATCAAAATTCTTAGAGCTGTTTTCAAAATAAAATGTACATACAAACATAGAAGAATTGTTATTTTAAGGTGGACGTCAAATAATTTTGCTTCCTATACTTCCAATGGAAAAACTTCTGTACACATTTTCTTCACAATTAATACTTTCCCAAGGATGAAAATTTGAACATCGATTAAAATATCATCATTTTATAACTTGCAATACTTAATATTTTCTAAAACATAACCACAATTATGCAATTCAAAATTTGTTTGTCTACTGACGTCTTGAAAACACAGGTCGCGCCATCTTTTTTCTGGACAATTAAATGCGTTCACAAGGATGAAAATTTGAACATTGATTAAAATAGCTTCATTTCATAACTTGGAATACTTAATATTTTCTAAACCATAACCGTAATTATGCAATCCAACATTTTTTTGCCCACTGACGTCATCAATGTACAGGTCGCGCCATCTTTTCTCTGGTTTCAACACAACCAAAGGAAAAGTTATTGATTTTTAATATGATTATGGTTATGTTTTAGAACATATTAAGTTTTCCAAGTTATAATATGAAGTTACTTTAATCGATGTTCAAATTTTCATCCTTCGGAACAAATTAATTTTGAAGGAAATGTTTACAAAACTTTTTCCATTGGAAGTGTAGGAAGCAAAATTACTTGACGTCCACCTTAATAATATGGGATAAGGGCAATGGAAAGGATCGCAATCCTATGTCCTGACCTTTGACCACATTTCGTTCATTTTCAATAGGGTTCGTCCCCAGGTGGTCCCCTACTACATACTGAAATTTCATCGAAATCGAACCATTTTTACGCAAGTTATGACGCATAAGGGCAATGAAATGCATCCGAATCTTATGTCCTGACCTTTGACCCCACTTCACCGATTTTGAATAGGGTTTGTCCCCAGGCGGTCACCTACCACATAGTAAACTTTCATTGAAATCGAACCATATTTACGCAAGTTATGGCGCATAAGGGCAATGGAATGATTCCGCTCCTACGTCGTGACCTTTGACCTCATTTGTCCCATTTTCAATAGGGTTTGTCCCTAGGTGGTCCCCTACCACATACTAAAATTTCATCGAAATCGAATCATTTTTACGCCAGTTATCGTGCTGACGGACGGACAAAGCTGGAGCATATACGCTTCTTCAACCTACGGTTGGAAAGCATAAAAAGTGCTGCAGCTCTCTTCTCTGATGGGGTGGAACGAGAACAGAGGTCCCAGAGCGCGCGTAGTCTGTATGTCTACCTTCCGTTTAACGTTTAGCAAGTGGCCATTTCTCAGCTTTTATTCCGTGCAAGAAATTAGTCTTATTCATCAGCGTAGAGTTTTGTAAATACCAGGGCACGTTCGACAAAAAAAAAAAAAAAAAAAATCATATATATACATACGCAAGGATGTTTATGTCCTAATTTTCTTTAAACTAAAAACAAAATAAATGAAAATGTGTTGTTTTTAATCGCAATCCAGTAGCAAACTTTTGAAATAGTACTAGGTTTTGATTCAATACTCATGCTTGTGAGCATTAGAATATATTTTCTGAACCGGCCGCTTCGGAGCCGTTTGCGGGTATTTTGTAGTTCGATTAAAATTTGAAAAAAAATCTGAAAATTTTATGCTCAACATTTTATACTCTCTGATATGAAAGAGAAAGATGGAAGTGTGAAATGAATCGGAAAGGAATTCCTTTATTTATTTTCCTTATTTCTTTGCCCCCCCCCAATTTACCGGCACACTTGTACTTGGCTGATGACCTAGTGCAAATATTCAGTCGGCGAGGTGGCGGCGAGGCGAGATACCGGCTCGCTCCGTCCAACATTTAATTGAGAAGGGGATAAACCCGGTGTTATTTAAAATTCGATGAACAATTAGATTAATAAATTGAAAAAATATATATGGAATTCTATTTTTACAATGCAAATTTATTGTACTGATTCGAACATGCTTAATAAAAAGAACTCTCATAAATTGTATTGTTTATTTTTTATACAAAACAACAGTTGCGGCTCCTTTAATTTGATATTTTGTACACTTTTTCGGGTTTTTTTCCTTTTTTCTGAAAAGGCTGCTGAAACTTGTCTTAGAATCTTCTAGGAAGTTCCACGTGTTTCTAGAATATTGTAAAGCGCTCTAAATTTTAACTTTTTTTTTTTCAACGGAAGAGACGCGCTTATGACAAGGAATACTGGCAAAAGATAGATCATAGATCATATGTAGAAAATTTTAGGAAGGGAGTGTCTGACTCCAGGTCTTAAACAACCCTTAGAAATAGGAAGCTAGGAGATTTGGGCTAGAGTGTCCGATAGGAAAGTGACACGGAAGCGAGGTAGAAAGGGGAGGAAGACGCCCTTATTTATTATCGGGGGGGGACAGTACCCGGGGTCCGACGGCTTAACGTGCCCATCCGACGCACGGCGGATATTTAGTGGTTCGAGCGTTCGTACCTGCCCAGGATCGAACCTAAGGTCATCTCCGTGGCGGTCACCAACGTTGACCACTAGGCCACCCGCGGGCATACTGGCAAAAATTTAGCCATAGGCCTATATATACTGTAAATGTACTTGTCGTTTGTTAAAGACGCTTTTCCTCCTCCAGAAAAGCAAAGTAAATTTTGTTTTGGATGCAGACGTGTGTCCTTAAAATCTTTGCCGCCCCGGTGGCGCAGTGGTCTAAGGCGTTGGCCTCTCATCATTCGTCGGAAGGGGTCCGGGTTCGAATCCCGGTGAGGCATGGATGTTGTGTTTGTCTTACGGCACTGGCTCTCTCCCTTCCCTGGAACCAGTGACTCTAAATTAGGGACGGGCGACTGCTTATAGCCCATTGAGTTGCTCACGGTGGTCGTTAAATCTCAAAAAATAAAAAAAATAAAAAAAAAATCTTTAGGGCGTTGTGACGTATACGTATAATTGACCTTTCTTTTGAGTTTGTTTTTTACTTAAATTTAGTTACTTCTCCTTAAGTATTTCTAAACTAAACGACACATTATTTCCCCGAAGAGTTTTTATGATTTGTTAAGGCGACAGTGGGTCTCAGCGTGATAAATCAAAAACATTGAATGTAGGAAAGAGCAGATAGTTGGGGCAGATCGAGTACAGTGTGACATATACCTTGATTTCCTGTCTTTATGTAAATTTGGTTTTTTCTCCTTGAGTATTTTCTGACTTAATGCCACAGATGAATTTAATGTAGGCAATCCTGGCAGCAGGTTAAAGTAGTTAGACTCTTGAGAAAAGAGCTCTGTGAGCAATCTTAGAGGAGAGAGACAGGTGAAATCTGTAATGTGCTATGTGCAATCTTTCACGAATGGTTTATATGCGATATTCAATGCTACGAGCGAGTAGAGCGATAAGACTTTTTTCATAGAATAAGCATTCTTGTATATTGTGATTGAAGTTATATTCAACGCATCTTTTTTGTTGCAAACGAGCTACAGATAATTAATTAGTGACGTGCCGATTGATATAAATAAAGTGGAAACTTGTCAGTGGACTTTGTATTCACTGAATTCCTGGCAGGATTATTTAAGTGCCGTTTGTAAGTTCATTTAAGGCTTTCAGCTATAACCGACTGAGGATTTATTTGGTTTTATAGTAAAGCAAGTTCCTTAAATCTACAAGCTAATTATTTTGCAATAAAATGACTTTTGTATTATAACATATTGATTAGAGATAACCTGTATATTGATTAAAAATCAGATTGTAAAGATAGTAGATGCTAAATTTTGAGATTATAAAACGTTGATGTGAAGGTTGTTGAGCTATTATCAACTATTACCATCGTTGATAGATTTCTGTGTGAAGACCAGAGAGTCATGATGTGTTTAGTGGATTCAACGTTTCATTGAAGGAAGGAATAAAACTTGGATCAATGTAAGTCCATTTTCTTGTGCTGATTCTAATCTCTGGCCGTTTTGCTAATTGTGTACAAAGTGTAATTTATGTGCAGCCAAGTCACTACGAACATTAACTAGCAGAGTCACATAATTAAGCACTTAATCTTACAGCTATCAAAAGCTTATGCTCTGTAGGGTGTGACATGACTTTAAAACATTGTAAAACGCTCTAAAGTTCGAATTCTTTACCCTTTTATTTATTGAAATTACGTACTTGTTATACGAAGGAGACTTCGGTGACATTTTAAACGTGCATCTGACTAGTAGGGGACCCAGCGGGGGTGCCTGGGACGCCTCCCCCCCCCCCCAAAAAAAAAACACTTTTCCTTTTTAAATGGCCAGATCGTAAATACTTAATGCATTTATTTATCTAAATTATAGAAATAAATGCACATATTTAAACGTATGCTAACGAAATAGTGAGCGGGTAGAGATACACCTAGATTACAATAAAGAAGAAAATCCGTCTATTAGGTGTACAAGTAAAAAAGCATAAAAAGCAAGCTTTCGCCAATGACCGGTTGGCTTCGTCAGACGACAGTTATAAAGTAAAACAAAGAATCCCAAAGTCAAATTAAGTGGCCAACAAATGGAAAAATTGAGTGGTGTAGCAATGCATCAATCGCATATCTCAGATATCGATGCTGCTGCGCGTGTATGAAGGAAGGTGCGCCAAGCGTGCGGAAGGTCTAGTGAGGTTTCCTTATTGCACACGTCATCCTGTTAAAGAATTTCAATAGTTTCCTTAAGCAGGGTTGCGCGGGATGGTGTATATGGCGTATCCTCTTAATATCTGTCCAAGGGGGGTGGCGGGGAGGAATGTAATGTGGTATTTCATGCATTGTAATACCACTCAATTTTTCCATTTGTTGGCAAATTTAATTTGACTTTGCGATTTTTTGTTTTACTTTATAACTGTCGCCTGACGAAGCCAATCGGTCATTGGTGAAAGCTTGCGTTTTATGCTTTTTACATGTGCACGTAATAAGCCTATTTTCTTCTTTAAATCCACATATTTTCGTAAAAGTTTTTACAGCAATTAAATTTACAGTAAAAGTTTTTATAACAATTAAATTTACAATTTACAGTAAAAATTAATAACAATTAAATTTTTACTGTAAATTTGGAGATTAAATGTTTTGTTCTTGCTAGAGAGATAGAGAGAGAACAGAAAGAAAAAAAAAACTAGAATTTTAGAAACAGCTGAAGGGAAGGGAAATTTTACTGATCATGAAAAGCAATGGGTGTACTTTGTTTAATGTAATATTTCCAAAGACTTCTGAAAGAAAGCCACCCCGGTGGCGCAGTGGTCTAAGCGATGGCCTCTGATCATTCGTCCGAAAGGGGTCCGGGTTCGAATCAGGGGGAGGCATGGATGTTGTTTGTCTTACGGCACTGGCTCTCTCCCTTCCCTGGAACCAGTGACCCTAAATTAGGGACGGGCGACTGCTTATAGCCCATTGAGTTGCTCACGGTAGTCGTTAAACCTCCAATCAATAAAAAAAAAAAAAATCTGAGAGAAAATTGCCAATAAGACAGTGAATGACGCAAGAATGACTTGAAGTGAAGCAAATGGAAGTTCCTTTCAAAAAAAGTGGAAATCGTGCATTGCAAAAGAATAAACGAATATTTTAAAGAACAATTACTGGTCATATTGCTTAGGAAGAATTCGATGATTCAAGCTTGAAACATGTCTATTAAGTTAAGGCTATCCGAGTAGAAGGACACAAATTTAATTTTAAAGATTATTTCCAGACTCGATATTTAAAAAGCATGGAGCTTGTTTCCTCGCACAGCAGGCAAACTGATCTTTTAGTCGTTTTTCCCCACTATGTGACTTAAAAATTTACCACATTTTTTTGTTCAGAGAAAACCTTTTTGAAAAGTTGTGGAGTCATTTAGGGGCAGTCAGTTTGCCTATGAAACGCTTCCACAAAGTTTCTCTGTCAATCTTATTATTATTTTATTTTTTTTAGACCAGAGCATCCACCCCTCACTGCCCATGGTAAGCTTGTGGATACGCCCCTGGACCTAACTAAACTATTCGACCACTATCCAAGGGGTTCTTTATCTCCGAGAAAGAAGATACCAATTAATTTTTGATTTAGGTTCTAATTTTTCCACTAATTTTCTGAAATGTACTGGATAGCAATAAATGAAAGTGCTCAGAAAAGTATACTGCGAACGAATTACCTTGTTTTGATTAACAAAAGTCTTTTATTGCAGTGTCGTCCGTTATACTTTCAGTGAGAAATAAAACGAAAATCGATTTCCAAGGGCACCAATAAATTCGAACTTCCTTGTACGTTCCTTGATAAATGGGTTGAACTCGGCTGCGATAGAAGCTGACGGTCCTTACAAACACAGGAATTGAAAGGAACTCTAATTACTGTATGCACGGCAAGAACTCGTTTTCAGCATTACCGACCGCGAAGAACTGCACTTGGACGTCTACACTAGATTCCCATGAATAGCACTGGCATCCCTCCAAACCTTCCGGTTGCAATAATTTCTTTTGAAATAAAACTCCCAGACGAGAGAGAATATTGTTTCTTTTTTCTTCGGCGAGAATCTCCCGCCGAGAAATACAGAATCCGCGGAATTTCCCCGGGATATTTTAATAATTCTTATTATCTTAGAAAAGGAAAATCTGTATTATTGCGCACGTTTTCAAAGCATAGTAGTCATATCAGACATAATTATTCAGTCTTCTAAAGGGAAGCACAACATATTTACGTCCTCTTAGATTGTTATTCCGGAAAGTCCATTGTTTGGAAACTTTAATTTCATGTTGATGGCTCGGTTTCATTTAAATATAGGGCGTTACTGCAATATTAACGTTATGCATTCTTTCAGAAATTATGCATTTGTTTCAAAGTAATCATAATTTTACGAAACCTTGAAAGGTCTTTATAATTAAGTACAATTTAATCACGTTTTTCTTTTCAGGGCGCACTATACTTGATTACACGTGACAGTGTTTTCAGCGCTTTGCAACTCAACGTAGTTTGATGAAATATCATCAGTGCTTTCTAATTACTATTTGGTAGAAATGTTTAACGCTTGTGGTGTTTTGGTGTAATTCATGACGTTTTAGACTCTCGTTTGTTAAAACACCATTAAACGTTAACACAACAGTTATATGAGTATGACTAGTATCAGTCCAGGGATCACTAAACAAGAAAGGCAACAAATGTAACTTACAACTTTCTAATAGCTGCTTCTCGTTGTTCACTGTAGCAACGATTCTTGTTTTCATACTTCCCAGAGATCCGTTTGTATCAAAACAGCTTATTCGTATAGAAAGGGGACTTTAGTATATACACTGACAGGACGGAAATCATGGGATGCCTAGTTCCTGGGCAACGCAACGCTGTCACACGTCTCGGTAATGGATGAACCCACCGCTTTCCAGGTATATACGTAGAAGGACATCACCGTATTCACGTAGACGATAGTTCGATATCAGTTTGCATAAACGATTTGAGTTAAAGTGGACGTCTAGGGCTTCCAATGGGCAAACTGCTGTACACATTTTCTTCATAATTAGTGCGTTCCCAAGGATGAAAATTTGAACATCGATTAAAATAGCTTCATTTTATAACTTGAATTACTTAATATTTTCTAAAACGTAACCATAATTAAGCAATCCAACATTTGTTTGTCTACTGACGTCATCAATGTACAGGTTGCGCCATCTTTTTTCTGGTCTCAACTCCACTAAAGGAAAAGTTATTGATTTTTAATAAAAGTATGGTTATTGTTTAGAAAATATTAAGTATTCCAAGTTATAATATGAAGTTATTTTAATCGATGTTAAAATTTTCATCCTTGGGAACGCATCAATTGTGAAAAAATGTGTACAGAAGTTTGCCTATTGGAAGTATAGGAAGCAAAATCACTAGACAGTCCACCTTAACAGAGTTTGAAAGAGGCGTGATTGTGGGTGCCCGACCCATGGTTCACTCTATCATGGAGGTGGTACAGGATTGCATTATCCCCGTTCAACAATATCCAGAGTGCATCGAAATGAGCCATTTCCAGAATAACATCGCATCGTGGTCACCGCTGTGGGCGGAGGAAGGTAGTGGATGAACGTTGCGTAAACCTCTGTGTCGCATAGTTACAAACACTCGTAGAGCGACAGTGGCACAAATCGCCTTCGACTTCAACGAAGTCGGTGCTAGAAACTTCTCCACCAAGACAATCAGGCAATCATTAGGCGCAATAGGTTGTGAGAGTATCCTATTCACCAGGGTCCCATTGCTAACGCCACATCACCGGACTGTACTCCTTAACTGGGCGAAAGAACATCGGTACCCAACATTGGACAATTGGAGACGGGTCTTCAAGTCCGACAACTCCCGTTTCCAGTTATTTCGGGCGGATGAGAGAATAAGGATCCGGCGGAAACCGCTTGAAGCGATGAACCCGGTATGTCAACGAGGAACTGTTCAAGCTGGTAGAGGCTTGTTTATGGTCTGAGGAGTGTTCAACTGGCACACATTGGGACCTCTGGTGCGTCTAGATGCATCTCTGAACGGTACACGCTACGTATCCATCCTTGAAGACCATCTGCGTCCGTTCATTGGCATCGTACATCCACAGGGCAATGGACTTTCCGGGCAGGAAAGTGGGCCTCCTTACAAAGCCATGGTGACTAGAATATGGTCAGGAGATCATTCCGCAGAAGTTCCCACCCGGGAATGGCTTCCCCGTTCACCAATCATAAACCCTGTGGAAAATCTTTGGGATGCTATGGAAAGCTCTGATCGAGCTTTGGGTCCTCCACCCAAGAATGCGACGGAATTATGAACAGCAAGCATGGGTGGAGATACCTGTGGAACACTTTCGTTACATCATGGAATCAATACCTCGCCATGCGGGTGGCCTTATCCGGACGAAAGGTGTGCTGACACGTTACTAGATAGTCATCCCAAGATTTCTGTCAACTCAGTGTATATATATTATTAGTCTTACTACTAATATCACGCTCACGACCACCACTACACTCTTTTTGCTCTCGGCGTCGTTTTTTATTTACTTTTTGACTTACTCTTAGTGTTACCAAAATGTACAAGGAAATTCAGGGAAGTGATGAGCCATTCAGAAGAGAAATCTACCTGCAAAGTAACAAAATTTACATAAGAACAGAAATTCAAAAGAAGATTAAATCTGAGATATGCGTCACACGCTTTCTACTTGCTGATTTTACGAACTTCACAGCTTTGCTCTTCTACTAAATCCAAATTGATGCAGCAGTTCTCACGCTGTCTCAAAAATTGCTGAATGCAATAACGCTTTCAACAAACTGCAACCAGACGACACTCTTTTCCGAAGAAAACCGCAATTAAATTAATGTTTTTTGTGCGCTATTTCTTTTTCGCATTTTAATGATCTCCGTGAGCTTTCAGGCCTATAAGGAATCTTCCGTTTTTAATTTAGAACCACTGTCTCTATTCTAAGGAAGAAAGAGAATTGGCGTTTTGTTTTACACATCCGTAGAGTAGAGAAGATAACCGTATAGCAGGAGAAGGAAACTTAATCCTCGAATTAGTTTCTGTGTAAGTATGTGTATATGTTAGAAATCAAGAAACGGCAATGACACTCTCTTTGGATTTAAAAAATCTAGAAACAGTAGAGGTACTTTCCTCAGAAGAAGGAAATCTAGAAACAGTAGAGGTACTTTCCTCAGAAGAAGGAAATCTAGAAACAGTAGAGGTACTTTCTTTAGAAGAAGGAAATATAGGAACGACATGAAATTTTCCTTGCAATAAAAAATCTAGAAACAGCAGTGATACTTTCCTTGAAAGAGGGTACTCTCTTTGGAAGAAGAAAGTCTAGAAACGTCAGTGATACTCTTTTTGAAGAAGCAAATCTAGAAATGGGAGGGCATTTTCCTTGGATGAAGGAAATAACATCAGTGGTACTTTCTTGTGAGGAACAAAATTTAGAAACTATAACGAAGTAAATTTCTCCGTCATTTCTGTCCACGCCAGGATTCAAACCCGGGCCCCCTCATCCCGGAATAAGTCACTCTACCAATTGAGCTACGCGGACGTTTGTTCTGATTGCTATGTGCCTTTATGTCGTGTGCGTCCTGCTGTCAGGTACGTCACATCTCCCCCCCCCGAAAGAGGGCCGGGTGCATGGCCCACGGGTCAGCCGTGACCATGAATCGTTGCAGGCAGCCATCCACTGTAGAACGCGTACTTGAGAACTCCCAGTCAATCTGGTGTGTGGAATGCAACGTCACACACATTTATTTTTCGAAGCGCTGGAGAAGGGATTCTCTGATTTTTCCTATCTCGCGGTGTGGAAAGAACATCACACCATTGCGAGATTTTGAACGGTCGGGTCATCCGGATAGTTCGGGCGCCATTACAACGAAGTAAATTTCTCCGTCATTTCTGTCCACGCCAGGATTCGAACCCGGGTCCCCTCATTCCGGAATAAGTCACTCTACCAATTGAGCTACGCGGATGTTTGTTCTGATTGCTATGTGCCTTTATGTCGTGTGCGTCCTGCTGGCAGGTACGTCACAAAACTGCAATGGCATTTTCATTGGAAGAGACTTATGCACCGATGAGCCTTTACATTATGAACACCCCAGCCTAGAAAAATGAGCGCGCCTGGAGACCGAACGATGGCGCAGGTGAAGTTCACAGAGCAGTATAAAGACAGCCTGAGGACCAGCTTTCGGTTAGTAGAGTGTTCGGAGTCAGAATGGGAAAAGCTTCCGGTTTATCGGAGTTTGATAAAGGACAAATTGTGACGGCACGGTGCCTCGGAACTACGATCTCGGAAACGGCGCGGCTTGTGGGTTGTTCACGTGCCACTGTAGTGAGTACGTATCAAAAGTGGTGTACAGATGGCCAAACGACGATTCGTTGTCCAGCCGTGTGTCGTCCGCAGCTCATTGATGCCACAGGGGAGCGAAGACTCGCGCATTGTTCACAGCGACTGCACGGCCATAGTGCGACAAATCACCCGCAGCTACAACAATGGTGATCAGGGCAATGTGTCACAGCACACAGTTCGTCGCAGCCTTCTCCGCATGGGCCTGCGTAGCCGAAGACGAAGCCGGGTTTCCATGTTCACTGCACGTCATGTTGCGTTTGTGTGTAGCTGACTTACTGAACACTACATAAATAAATTCTCAAAACTTCACCTACAGTGAAACACAAGTCAGTCACTCAAATAAAGTGCCAAAAGTAGTTCCTTACTGCTATTCCTTTATTGCTGTTAACAGATACATGAGCAATAGCATCCCAGCAGAAGAGAGCACTTAATCGTCGAACGTTAAACTTATAACATTAGTAGTAAATGTCAGAACTAAACAATGTTATCTGGTAGAACTCTCAACGATAACTATATAAATATCAGCGCAACACGGAGCCTTTCAATAGACACAACTTTAACTAAACAACATCTCTTTTACAAATAACATTAACTTCCACCAACAACACAACTGCTGCTTCTCAAAACATTATATGCCGCCCCGGTGGCGCAGTGGTCTAAGGCGTTGGCCTCTGATCACTCGTCCGAAGGGGTCCGGGTTCGAATCCCGGTGAGGCATGGATGTTGTGTTTGTCTTACGGCACTGGCTCTCTCCCTTTCCTGGAACCAGTGACCCTAAATTAGGGACGGGCGACTGCTTATAGCCTATTGAGTTGCTCACGGTGGTCGTTAAACCTCCAATCAAAAAAAAAAAAAACATTATGTATATATATATATATCCTTCAGTTCTTATCTCAGACGTACACGTCATTCGTTCTGACCTCAGGGTGTCGCCAACCATACTCTTGCAAAAGAGAAGATTTCACGTTCAGTTAAAAAATTGCTAAAAAGAACGAACACAAATGTACGTAGAGAAAGAAACTAAAAAGGAAAGTTAAATTAGAGTAAACATCACAGTCATCGCCGACAAGTCATGAAATGGGCCCAAGATCATCGAAATTGGACCGTGGATGATTGGAAGAAAGTGGCCTGGTCTGACGAATCAAAACTCGTGGTGCATCACGTATAGACGGCCGAGCGCGGATACGATTACCAACGGAGGCTATGGCACCTGAATGCACTGTTGGGCGGAAACAGGCCGGCGGCGGCGGTGTTGTGCTGTGGACGATGTTATCGTAGGGCACTTTAGGCCCCATTATCCCAATAGCACAATCCCTGACAGCTGTCAGGTATCTGAACATCGTTACGGACCAAGTTCCCCCCATTCATGGCAAATGTGTTCTCTGCTGGTGATGGCTATTACCAACAGGATAATGCCATCACTAGCAGGGAACGCAGTTGACATGAATATGGTTCAAGGAACATGCTGGTGACCTTCTGTTAATGCCCTGGCCTCCAAATTCCCCTGACATGAACTCAATCGAACATTTGTGGTTCGACTTGGAAAAGCGGGTTCGCGCTAAATCAACACCACGCCAAAATGTACGGAAACTGGAGGATCTGCTGTTGACATTATGGTACCAAATACCCCAGGATACCTATCGCCACCTCATCGAATCGATGCCTCGCAGAGTGGCTGCTGTTTTGCGGGCTAAAGGGGGGCTTTTAGCTTATTAGGTACGTGATCATAATGTAGTGCCCCATCGGTGTACGTATTTGCGGTTTGCCAGCCGCGAAGGATTCTGTTTCTGAAAATCCTCGGTGTTGGTAAACTTAGTAAAAACAGAGTTAGAGAAACTAAAATCGGAAAACATCCACTTACACTTTTTTCTTTCACCTACAATACAAGAAAATAATATCAGAAGAATGGAAAACGCAACATATGTTGAAAAAAATAGTGTACAGGTAGTTTTTAATTATGTTTCTGTAAACATTCTGGACTCAGAGCACTTTGACGCCTCGAGTAAATACTTTTTTTATCTTTCGGGTTTAACGTCCACTGTGACCAACTTAACGGCTATAAGCAGATATCCGTTCCTAATTTAGGATCATTGGTTCCAGGCAAGGCACAGAGCCAACGAACAAACACGCCGCCTGTTTCTCATCCGGGACTCGAACCCTGGCCTATCTCGGAAGAATGGTCAAAAGCCACGGCCATTCCTCCACAGGGGGCGACAGAGCAGTTCTACCCACAATTACATGTGCATGTTTAGTTCTTAGACCTGATTTTTTTTTTATTGGAGGTTTAACGACCACCGTGAGCAACTCAATGGGCTATAAGCAGTCGCCCGTCCCTAATTTAGGGTCACTGGTTCCAGGGAAGGGAGAGAGCCAGTGCCGTAAGACAAACACAACATCCATGCCTCACCGGGATTTGAACCCGGACCCCGTTCGGACGAATGGTCAGAGGCCATCGCTTAGACCACTGCGCCACCGGGGCGGCGAACTGATTTTGAAGTCATAGTGTAAGAAATAATCTGCTAACTAAAACATACTAACTTGATTTCATATGCTAACTTACAGTATGGATTTGCAACAGAACTGCATATTTATAATTTTTTTTTTGTTTTATACTGTGTGCATGTGTACATTCTACTGTTATTCTCCCAAAGAGAACTATAAAAATATTCTTATTTGAAAGTTTTATAATTAATTGTTCAGAAAACACAATATAATTTATGTTGGGAGTCACGATAAAATTGAACATAAAATTAAATTCGGCAGATAGAGTCGCTAAGGCGAAATCCAAATACGACGTTCAAAGGTTAAGGCTGAGCTTGGGATGCTGCCATCCATCAGCATGTTCTTAAGGTTTTGTAATCATTGACGTTGTCGTCTAAAATATCAGGACTTCCGTAGAAAAAAGTAGACGGGCAGACAACATCAGTTCACAGAAAAAGTTATGAACTTTATCTTATTAACATTAATTTTACAAATTAAATCAAGCTTAGAATAATAGAGGATAATGTGTGTGTGTGTGTGTGTGTGTGTGTGTGTGTGTGGCCGCCATAAATATCCAGAAATTTTGGTACACACTTCAGAATTTGGTAGATTGTTTTTCATTGTTGTCAGAGCTGCTGTAGAGCCCGTTTCAACTCGAAATTACAAATGTGGGCTTTCTAGAAGCAAAAATATTTCCCATGTTATTTCTACGAGAAGAGAGATAGCTGAGAATGAGCATACAACCTTTAAAGTTCATGCGTTTGCCATTAACACTTGCTTGAAAATATTTCTGTCGCGTGCTCGTCGTGAGAAGCGAAGCAACTTCTCCTATTTAGACATTGCACATTCGCCTCCAGGAGAATGTTTAACATTGCTCTCAATGCACTTGCTTGAAAATATTTCTGTCGCGTGCTCGTCGTGAGAAGCGAAGCAACTTCTCCTATTTAGACATTGCACATTCGCCTCCAGGAGAATGTTTAACATTGCTCTCAATGCATTTAGTGCTTCACTATCGGTTCACACTTGAGTGAAATATCTTACCTATGGTTCGTAAACGATTATGCAGGGGGTGAGTTTTCATTCAATTTTAATTATAAAGCTCATTTGCATTACATTCCTTCTGAAAGAGAAAATTCATGCCTGCAGCGAGAGCTATAAAATTGATTTAATTTAGAAATTAAATCAATTCTAAACTTGATTTAATTTCTAAATTTGACATCTAATGGACAAACGATTAACTTTTTGTTTATAAAGATGAATCACGAACTTATAACTGAATTTTTTTTTGTATTTATTTACTCCAAATATATTGTTACTGAAGTACTAACAAAATTTAAACTTATTAGGGTAAATAAAAAACGAAAATTGTTCGTAGTTAGGGGGTTCAAGAGGTTGTATTCACAAAATAATCATTCATTGCAGTATATACACATACATCTCTTAAGAGTGACACCCGGGAAGCTCAGGGTTCAGTGCTTATTACTGGGATACTGAGCTCAAATGACAAGTGACTTCTTTAATTTCTTTCCCAGAACGCAATTACAAAAGAGAAAAAGATGCAAAATGGTTTCATAAATTTTGATTATCCAAATGGCTTTTTTTATTGGGAGTTTAACGACAACCATGAGCAACTCGATGGGCTATAAGCAGTTACTCATCCCAAATTTCGGGCCACTGGCTCCAGGGAAGGGAGAGAGCCAGTGCCGTAAGACAAGTACAACATCTATGCTTCACCCACAGGATTCGAACCCGGGCACGTCTCGGACAAATAGTCAAAAACCAGCGCTTAGACTACTGCGCCACCGGAGTGGCCAAAATATTTTTTAAAGAGCTCTGCATCTTGGGGTGGCCAAATATTTTTTAAAGAGCTCTGCATCTTAACTTTTGTTTCGGGAAGGGGGTTCCGCCGTCTCTCTGTGACGTCACTGTTCGGAGTCGCGTTAGGTAAGAGGGTATACAGATATGTTTTCATGTTGAGTCAAATTCCTATTCGGCAAGGGATTGATGTGTACAAGAAGTTTCATCTATTGAAAATAATTTTCAGATTATCCAAAGGACTTTTTAAATTTCGTTTCCCACAGAAATTTCTCGTGTCTGTAAAAATAAATATAACGCTAACTTTATCAAAAAAAAAAAAAAAAAAAAAGTGAGTTGTTCAAAATACTTTTATTTTTCACTCTTAAAAATATTTCTTCCTTTTCTCTACACATCGTTTTCCTCGTAATCACTTTCACTCTCGTTATCTAACCTCAATGGGATCGCAAAATTGAATGTATGGTAAACGTGCCAAAGCTTTATTGATAAGCTTTTGCTAAACACTGTACGCTTACTTCTTTCAGGGTCAAAGACGTCATTTGTTGTTTTAATTTTTTCCTTCCTTCACAAGGAGAGGAACGAATAGGCGTGCCAGTCGTAATTGCCCCAAACACTTATTTTTGGGTGTGGTCTTCAGCTTTCCATAAGTGATATTGTTTCGTTCGATTGGTAGATTTAAGTTTTCGCTCACTTGTGAGCCTACCCTATCATGAAACACATCATCAAACAATAGCCACTAAAATCTGTAGGGCGTGGCAAGTTCCAGAGATTTTTGGTCCGGCCCCTTTTCTCCACATACATATTCTACAGAAAAATATTTTGCGACAGATATCTGTTTGAGATATTGATAAATTAGTTTGCGTCTCCGATAATACCAAATGAACACAAGCAAATTTAAGATTCAACTGACTGAAGTGGTATTTACTTTTCCCCTATTTAATTTTTTTCGCAAGAAAAGTATATTAGGCGATAGCATTTCGTTTGCTGTAAGCCTGTTCATAATTTAAAGAAAGGAAAAGCTCAACGTTAGTATTTTAATCACGATTCGAGCGTAAGGCTAGTAAAAACGATAAATAGGAGACTACTCCTTATACTGATTGAATCCTACAGATATTAAATAAATACAAGACTGTACCCTATTAAACTGATTGACTTTAATGAATAGGAAACTGCTTCTTAGACTGATTGAATCCTACAGATATTAAATAAATTGGAGAGTGTTCCTTCGATTGACTGAATTCCACTGATGTCGATTAAACAGGAGACTGTTCTCCCTCAGACTGATTGAATCTTACAGATGTTAAATAAACTCTAGACTGATCTTTAGACTAATTGAATCTTTTAGGTATTAAATAAATTAGAGACTGCTCTTTAGACCGATTGAATCCTACAGTTAATAAATAAGTAGGAAAGTGCTCCTTGGACCGATTGTATCCTACAGATATTAAATAAATTGAAAAATGTACTGCAGTGAAACTGAATAAGTAGTATAGGCATTAAATATATTGCAGACTTATCTTTAGATTGATTGAATCCTACAGATATTAAATAAACAGGAGACTTCTCCTTATACTATTGAATCCTACTAATATCAAATAAATAGCAAACTGCATCTTAGACTGACTGAATCCTACAGGTATTAAATGAATAGGACCCTGGCTTCCTTAGATTGATTGAATCTTGCAGGTATTAAATAAATGGGAGACTACATCTTAGATCGATTGAATCGTACATATTTTAAATAAAACAATGATTGAATTCTAATGGTATCAAATAAATATGTTACTACTTCTTAGGTTGTTTATATCCCATAGATATTCTTAGATATTATATTTTGAGATCTTGTCGAATACTATTCCTATTGAAGTTGTTCAGTCTGATACTTATCTTGGTACTATAATTCAATGGGATTTTAAATCAAACATATTGAAGTTTTAACCAGTAAAATCTCTCGAAACGTAGGAGTAATTGTCAATGTTATGACCTATTTATCTCCAAAAGGGATGTTACAATGATATTTCACTTTAATCCAAACTCACTTTAATTACTGACTGTATTCTGTCCTGGGGGAAAACCTCTAAATGTAATATTATTAAATCACAACGAATACAAAATAAATTCATCACACTTCTTGAGTTGAAACTTCAAAACAATTTTTCGCGAAGCTTGACAACCCGACTAGGCCTACATCCTAATGATTTTCATCTTTTAACTATTGATCAACTGCATAATTACAATCTAGGAACAGTAATAAACAAATCTATACAAACTCCGTTTATTGGTGTGAAAGTATATTTAAAGAAGAAATACAAAGAAAAATTGTATCTCCCGAGCTTTCGCTAAAGCTCTCCAACCGGGAGGCTTTCTCAAGGGTTGCAGACGTTACTAACAAGTCTGGCGAGTATAAACAAAAAATTTCGAAACACTGGTGCTCGGGAACGTCGTATTTTGAAACTTGATGCTCGAGGCACGAGGTGATACACGGGTTTCTTTCATGCGGAGAATCATCTCAGCATGTTCCTCCACGCGGACGGAATATCAACAGATCGGGTATCGTTGCATGCGTCGGGATGTGTGGAGATCTCAAATCTTTCTCTGATCAGTGTACCTTTGTAGCCGGTATACGGAGCAATTATCTTCACTTTATCCCATAACGGGACTGCGTTTTCTTTGTGCTACTTCTTTAGACAAGGCTGTTAAGTTCTTTCCCAATCTGATGTCTCTTATGTGCTCCTTAGAACCTTACAGCAATCTACCTTTCCGTCATTTCGATGTAAATTTTCGACGAACCGTTAGGGTACATCAGAGGTATCATGTACACTCCTGCTTCCGATTTCCTGTCTTTGTTTCTGCACGTGTTCGCCACTGCTTTGTGTATGCTGCTCGGTGATCTGATGCCGATGTGAAGGACATGGCGTCTCATTAGACTTTTGAATGAGTAAGAGAATTTTGGGATGTACGGCACAGATCCAGCGTAACGTAAATTATCTTCTTTCGCCTTGGGAGTTGTACGATACCTTGATTGGACTTTTTGTAGGACTCTTCTTAAATCATGCTCGGGGAAACCAGCTGCAACGCCTTTATTAATGATATCTGATATCTCTTTGTTTCTTGTTTCTATGCTGGAACAGACGTTGAAAGCTATTTCAAAATACGTTATAAATGCTGCCATTTTATATGAATTTGGAGATACAGATTTAGGTGCGATAAAGTTGGGAACTGTTATTGGTTTATAGTATACTGCTGGGTCAAGTTGACTATTCTGGTTTCTATGCAAAATAACATCTAGGAATGGTAGTCTTCCTTCAGTTTCCCTTTCTAGGGTGAATTTGACTGTTGGATGCAAGGTATTGACTTGTCTCCAGAATTCTTCAAGGTCCGCGTCGGAATGCTGCTATATGAAAAATATGTCGTCGACATATCGGAACCATATACGTGGCTTTTTGATGGTGCAGGAGAAAATTTTCTATTCTAGCGGGCGTCATATTGCTTCTGCTATTATGCTTGACAGCGGGAACCCATAGGGGCGCCTCTGGTCTGTTTGTATATACACTGCTGGCCACCTAAAATGTAACACCAAGAAGGAAGCATTCCGATCGGCCTGAAATTCGCAGCATGCGTCGCTCGCGAGAGGACATGCAAACGATTATCATTGCAGGGCATATGCAAATCATGTGCGTCCGGCATGCCACCGAGAAACACTATAAGAAGGATGCACAGAAGGCTGGGTGTTAGTAGTGGAAGTGTGTTGTGCTGCTGGACCTGTGCGTGGGAAGCTTCGTAATGCATCGTCGCAGAATACGGCAGTCACTCCAGCACGTTTCGGAGTTCGACAGAGGACGAGTAGTGGCTTATCCCGACAGCGGTTTATCGTACCGAGACATCGGCGCCCGTGTGGGACGACGTCTAGCCACAGTGAGGCGAGTATGAATTCGGTGAGTGCAAGAGGGACGGACGGACTGACGTGAGCTGTTGCCGCAGCCGCGGCACACCACCGAACGAGAGGACCGGCATGTTGTGCGGCGGGCATTGACGGCTCGCACCGCCACACCACGAACGTTAGCGCAGGAATTACCTGTGTCAGCACGTACGTTTCGACTTCTTCTGCAGGAGCGAGGACTTGTCGCACGGCGCCCATTGCTCCGATTACCATTGACGTTACACCACCGGCGAGTGCGGCGGCAGTGGGCCGTTGAACGCCGCACCTGGACTACGGAATGGCACGACATTGTCTTCTCAGACGAATCCCGCATCTGGCTGCAACACCAAGATGGTCGGATCCGCGTGTGGCGGCATCGCGGCGAGAGACAGTATGACGCCTGCATTATGCATCGCCATACCGGTCCATCGCCTGGCGTTATGGTTTGGGCGCAATTGGATACGACACCCGCACTTCTCTGGTACGCATCGCCGGTACACTCAACAGCCACCGCACCATCTCCGACGTTTTGGAGCCTGTAGTCCTCCCTTACCTGCAGGACCTGCCAGCGCCCACGTTTCAACAGGACAATGCACGCCCGCATGTGGCACGCATCGTGCAACATTTTTTCACGGCCCACCAGGTGTTACTGCTGCCATGACCCGCCTGTTCTCCCGATATGTCGCCCATCGATCACGTCTGGTTGCTGATCGGTAACCGAGTGGCCCGGCAAGCACCACCCGCGGCTCCGCCTGATGAACTGTGGCAACGTGTGGAAGCAACCTGGACCGACATACCCCAAGCCCACATCAAAAGCCTCTTTCGTTCGATGCCGCGGCGTGTAGCGGCCGTTATTGCCAGCCATGGGGGCCACACGAACTATTGATGTCTGCGTGTTCCGCAAGTCGCACAGGCCTGTATGCTCAATTGTTTCATCTTTGTATCTGTGGTTATGTGTCCAGTAAATCAGGCTTTGCTATCTCGTGTCTTTCTTGGTGTTGCATTTTGGGTAGCCAGCAGTGTAGTTCCTTGGTAACGGAAGAAATTGTTGTTTATAGTCAGGTTCAGGGCTCTTCTTATATCTTGCACCGCTTCTGGGAGAAATTCATCATCCCTGGATAACTGTATCTCGAGAATGTCACAGGCCTCCTCTACCGGTATTGACGGGTATAAGGACGTTATGTCGAGGCTTGCTAATATATCGTGCTCGTTCAAGACTACGCCTCTAGTCTTATTTATAACTAAGGGCGTGTTGAAAGGGTGGAAGATATTTCTTGAGGAAAACTGATAACTCTTTCTCAACATAATATGTGGGGGCTCTGATTTCAGTGACAATGGGTCTCACTTTGTGCCCAGGTTTGTGGTGTTTAAGCCGACAAAACAGTGGTGGTATCGATGGTCCCGGTGGGGTGACGGCTGCTTTCTGGCAAGCTAGCCCACTTTTTCATCCTTTGTACTTTGGATGCCAGGGTATTCGTCGGGTCGGTAGCAACTTTGATCGATTCCGACTCGGTGATAAACGTCTTCAGCTCGCCATCGTAATCTTTCTTATTCATTATGGCAATCTGGTTTGATTTATCAGTGAGTGTTATTGCCAGTTCTTCTCTCTTTCGTAAGTTCTTTATGACTGACCACGCTCGGGTGTCAGGTTTTACTCCTGCAACTAAACTTCTCTTCTGTTTTTCGGCGGCTAAATGCCTCACTGTGTCCTGTTCGGAAGTGGGTAGTCTTTCAATGGCTGATTCCAGGTGCGGGATGAATTCTTTGATGTTGAGTTTCACTTAGGGCCTTGTATTAAGATATTCGTTTCCTCTGCAGTGAGTACTTTTTCGGACACATTTACAACAGGAACCTTGTTCTCCATAGGGTATTGTAGACGTCCATCAGATAAATCACACAGTTTTCTGCGGTGCTCCTCTCTCATGATCAATTCGCATCTTTCCACTAACATGTGTGTTCTCGTTATCCATTCGTCAAGAATGATGGCTTCTGTGCTATGATATAGTTCATTGTGCCAACGGAACACTTTAGCTTAGAGAGACATAACCTCCATTCTTTTTCTTCGTACCAACGATATTAATGTGTTACGCTGGACATCCTCAAGCCTGCGAAGGAACCAGCTGTCTCTTATCGCTGACCTGATGCTCAGGAATTTCGGGCAGACGTTCCGCTTCTTGCATTCAGTGAGAAGGTCTAGGTGCGCACTTTCTCTCCCAGTTTCAATAAACGGAGTTTGTATAGATTTGTTTATTGTATTTAGGTGTGAATCCCGTTCAACAAGTAGGAACACTAATGTTTAAGAGAATAAAAAATAATCTTTATCGGGACTTAATTTCACTAAGTTTTCACGCCCATCAACATTCTACTAGAAATAAAGCTAAATTAGTGCCTATGTTTGCACAAACAGAACGATCTAGAGCGCACATTAACTATGCTTGACCAACTTTTTGGAATACTTTGCTTCATACGTTAAGAACCCTAACCAATATTTATTTATTTAAAGAAAACTTAAATAATATCGAATACGATCAGCCTCATTATAATATGGGTAGCAGCTGATTTATAAATCAACTGAAACGGTTTCCGCGTTTTTAAATTCTTAAATTCAATATTTTATAACAATGAGAATGTTTGCACCCCTTGGATCACTAAACAAACTGTTTGATATTAGCAATTTCAATACTGAACATAATTATCTGGGTTTTTTACTAATATGTTATTACCTTAAGTGGTATGGTTTTAATTCAAATTTTTAATATTGAATGATATAGGGTGGAGCTGCTTCGGCAATCAATTTGAAACAATAATGATAACTGTCTCTCAGGGCCGCCGTTCACTAGTATGGCTGCTTGACTTGATATCTGTTTCAAGAATCATTGTCTTTGGAGAAGAGGGCTAGTTAGGCCCATTTGGCCTTTTTCCTCTTTTCATCTCTGTTGTTGCATATCTGCTATATAATTACTTTCCGTTAATCTATGCAACACGCATGTGATAACTAAAATAAAATAAATGAAATGGAAATGAAATATTAAATAAATAGGAGACTGTACGCCTCCCTCTTAAATTGATTGAATTCTACATATATGAAATGAACAGGAGACTGCTTTTTATACTAATTGAATCCTACAGATATTAAATAAATTGAAGACTGATCCTTAGACTGATTGAATCCTACAGATGTTAAATAAATAGGTGACTGCTCCTTAGATTGATTGATTCCTACAGATATTAAATAACTAAGAAAGTGTTCCTTATACCAATTGAGTTCTACAAATAATTTTGAGTAGATGCCGGTCGAAAAATATTTTCCTACACCTGCTCCCTCGATTCTCATCCACGGGCAAAGGTATATTTTCCTACACCTGCTCCCTCGATTCTCATCCACGGGCAAAGGTATATTTTCCTGCACCTGCTCCCTCGATTCTCATCCACGGGCAAAGGTATATTTTCCTACACCTGGTCCCTCGATTCTCATCCACGGGCAAAGGTATATTTTCCTACACCTGCTCCCTCGATTCTCATCCACGGGCAAAGGTATATTTTCCTACACCTGCTCCCTCGATTCTCATCCACGGGCAAAGGTATATTTTCCTACACCTGCTCCCTCGATTCTCATCCACGGGCAAAGGTGTATTTTCCTACACCTGCTCCCTCGATTCTCATCCACGGGCAAAGGTATATTTTCCTACACCTGCTCCCTCGATTCTCATCCACGGGCAAAGGTGTATTTTCCTACACCTGCTCCCTCGATTCTCATCCACGGGCAAAGGTATATTTTCCTACACCTGCTCCCTCGATTCTCATCCACGGGCAAAGGTATATTTTCCTACACCTGCTCCCTCGATTCTCATCCACGGGCAAAGGTATATTTTCCTACACCTGCTCCCTCGATTCTCATCCACGGGCAAAGGTATATTTTCCTACACTTGCTCCCTTGATTCTCATCCACGGGCAAAGGTATGCAAATATTTCCCACTGGCAAGTTTACTTTGCTTTTTCTACATTTGCAAATTATTTATATCTTATGCACTAATGGTATTTTGAGATATACACATTCCTAAACGCTAAAAAATATGTAATTTATTGATTTATTTTTCCACTATTATAACTGCACAAATATTAATTGCAATAATAATGATGAAAGAATATTGTGAAAAATAATGCAAGGTAAAATGTATTAAATGCACACATTACAAATTTACACACATGCTGCGTACTAATAGAAACGAAGGAATTGAGAATAAACTATTTTGAAAGTAATCTGAAATTTGAGGTTCGATAGTCACCAACTAGTAATAATAGCTCACCTCTTAAAAATGATAGTTTTCTGTTATTATCCGGAGAAAGTTTAACAGGAGCATTTCTATAAACTCGCGTATGAAAAATCCATGAAAAGCAATTTTTTCCGTCATTTTGCGGAAAAGGTTGTGTCAGGAATATGCTTCGTTAATTCACGAAACGAATCACGGAAAGTGGCTCGTGAATTTCAGAATATTTTTACAGTGCACGTTCTCCTGTGCACCAACTTTCGACATCACCCTGTATAATATACAGACCTGCCAACTGTTACGATTTTATCGTATTTAGTACGATAAATCATGCTGCAGTACGCTAATACGTTTTTGCAGCCAAAAAAAAAAACTATTTTTTTAAATAGTCATGTTTCCCCATTTTCATCCTTTTCAGACAAAAGCCTTGTAGCAGAATCGCGGCGACGGGCAACGTACTTCGCAGATTTATTTTGGTCCTGCAGACAAAAACGACATCCCCAGAACCCTATTAAACCATCTTGCAGACTCCCTATCATAGATGCAAATTTTCCGCCTTTCAAAATTTCCGAAAACGAAAGTTAGGCGTAGTGAGGATTTCTTCCGTAATCGTAATTTTTTCTCGCGAAGGACGATGTACGTCGCTGAATTATTTTGTACTGATCCCCGTAGCCGAATCGCGGCGACGGCCGACGTACATCGCAGATTTATTTTGTACTCATCCCCGTAGAAGATTCGCGGTGATGTACATCACAGGTTTGTTTTGTACTCATCCCCGTAGCAGAATGGCGGCGACCACCAACGTACATCACAGGTTTATTTTGTACTCATCCCCGTTGAAGAATCGCGGCTACGGGCGACGTACACCGCAGCTTTATTTTGTATTCATCTCCGTAGCAGAATAGCGGCGACCGCCGACGTACATCTCAGGTTTATTTTGTACTCATCCCGGTTGAAGAATCGCGGGGAAGGCCGACGTACATCGCAGATTTATTTCGTACTCATCCCCGTAGAAGAATAGCGGTGACGTACATCGCAGGCTTATTTTGTACTCATCCCCGTAGAAGATTCGCGGTGACGTACATCGCAAGTTTATTTTGTACTCATACCCGTAGAAGATTCGCGGTGACGTACATCGCAGGTTTATTTTGTACTCATCTCCGTAGCAGAATAGCGGCGACGGCCGTCTTACATCGCAGATTTATTTTGTACTCATTTCCGTTGAAGAATCACGGCGATGGCCGACGTACATCGCAGATTCATTTTCTACTAATCCTCGTAGCAGAATTGCGGCGACGGCCGATGCACATCGCAGATTTAGTTTGATCCTGCTGACAAAAATGAGATCCCCAGAACCCGATTAAGCCATCTTGCAGACTCCCTAAGATGCAAGTTCTCCGCCTCTTAAAATTTCCAAAAACGGAAGTTAGGCGGAGTAAGGATTTCTCCCGTAATCGTAATTTTTTTCTAATAATTAACAACATAAAAGTGTTTGCTGATTAGATTTAATTAGTTTCTCAATAAAATTTTGATGAAGGGAAAAAATCCCTGCATTCTCATCATCAAGTATTTATATAGCTGAAATAGGCTTCAAAAATTATCAGCATGCGTCGTGTTACGATTTTTCTATCTGAGTGTTACGCCTTTTGGTTCTGAGAGGTTGGCAGGTCTGAATATATATTGATAATGTGTAAATATCTTGAGAATTGTTTTCTCTAGCAGATGCGCATTTTTTAAACCTATTATGACAAGCATTCAAGCACGTGGAGGGACAGATCAGGGGATAAGTACATCTGTTTAATTTTTCATGGCGTACACTGTTAAAAATTTTGTGGTAGGTTGTACCAAAAAGTGGTGCTGCACTACTTTGTAGGAAAAGATGCGACATTTTATGGTGAAAGCAAACCCCAACAACTTGGCGCAATCTTGCACCATAATTTGGTGCAACCTTTTGTACCATAACGTGATGCAAAGTTGTACCATGTTGTTTGGGTTTGTTTGCACCACACAATGGTGTATATTGTCTCAGAAAGTGGTACAGCTGATGTGGCACCACTTTTTTACAAAGTTTGATGGGAATTTAATTTGCCGGAAAACAATATACAGTATATTACAAAGTTTGATGGGAATTTAATTTGCCGGAAAACAATAGGAAACTTCGACTTTCAAAAGTGGCATAATGTTTTCGCTATCTTCTAAAAATTTATAAAATCGAACGGCTCACAATTAAGTATAATACACTCGCTGTTTAGGTATAATCTGAAGAAATTTACGCACTGGAAGTGATCACAACGCAGTTGTCTCTGAATACCAATATCTTTCATAAGTTAGTCTAAATAGTATAGAATCGCCGCAGCGCGAACTTTAAAAGCAGAGCATCTATGTGTTAAATTTATTTTTCTTTTCTGTTGAAAGGTTAAAGATGGGCTACATATCCTTTTATCGCATACTGCCTTTTTCCACTTTTCTTTGTTCTGCTTCGATGACGATTTACAGCTTTAAGTAGGATACAAGGCTACAGACGAAGACATTTTTTCCCAGCTGTCTGCTAATACGTTTTTTATTTTTTGGTAGATATAAATCTTAACACTCCCGCCATTCGAATATCTGATCATCTGATGAAGGTCATTCTCGCCCAGCTCGGAACTTCGAGCCTCCAAAAATCAAATTTTCCACAGAAATAATTATTCACTCCTTACAGGTAAGAGGTTCTAACGAAAGAAACAATTTTTTTGCGTTGTTTTTCGCTGTTGCTTGAAAGGGTCATTTGTGTAAACTGAGTATACAGCATTACCAACGTAGTTTCTGCAGGGTTTTTTTCTTATGTGTTTCCTCGCGTTCCTTTCACAATGATAAACCGTCGGTCTACTTATGAAGAATAAACTAGTAGTATAAAATATATCTCAACTTTCGTGACTCTTTTTTTTTTCTTGAAAATGCGGCAACGGGAATCGGCCGTAACGCCACGGTGGGTCTGAATGTCATCATCAGCATGACCTGCTAGGAAAGGACTGATAAACCTGTTGGGAAATTCTTCATGAGCACGAGGGTATCAACTTAACATTAGTATGAAGCTAGAAACAATTTGTTTACATCTGAACACAGAAAAGAAATGTAAATCTGCTTCTCTTGCGACATTCCTTTTCATCTGGACAAGTGACGTTGGAAACGACAATAATTTATTATAAGATAAAGACCTTTATTCAAATTATTCTTTAGAGTTTCAAGACGTTGTTGGGATTAATCATTCTTGAGAAAGAGAAAAAACATATACATGGAAAAGATAGTTCCTCGTAATACAGCATCTTTAGGTACCTAAGTAAACAGTAAGCAACCTTCCGAACGAAACAATGTTTGGCTTTTCGGTGTTTCTCGTTTATTTTTAATTTTTGATTTGAAATTCTGAATATTAGCATCTTACTTCTCTGTCCCGCTTTCTTCCTTTCTTTCTAAATTTTGGGTTTGGAAATCATAATGCTAACATCTTATTTTTGTTTCACCCTCCCACACCCTACCTTTCTTTCTTAATTTTAGGTCTGAAGTTCAGAAAATCAATACTTTACTTTTGCTTCTTTCCTCTCTCTCTCTCTCTTTCCTTTCTATCTTAATTTTAGGTCTAGCAATCAGAACATTAACATTTTACTTGGGTTTTCCTCCCCCCACCCACCCCTCTCTCTTTTAGTTTTGAATTTTTATATCATAATGTTAGCATTTACTTTTGTTTCTCTCCCCCCACTTTTTCACAATTTTGGGTCTGAAATTCAGACTATTACATCTTGCTTTTGTTTCTCTCCTCCTCCACTCTCTTTATTCGCTCTCTAATTTATGTGAATGTGCATTTTCATTTATTGCGATAAATCTCTTTTTTCTGGAGAGCGGATTTAAAAATTACACTGCGTAGCACAAAAGTTGTTTATGTTGACTTTTTAATATTTCTTATACAGTTCAGAGGCGCTGATTCCAACGGTGGTCTTATTTTTCTTTTGCATCAACAAAACTTTTTAGCTATCTCAAATTTTTTGTTTTTACTAAAACACTGTCATTCGCCCTTCTTACAGGGTAAACATGGCCGCCCCGGTGGCGCAGTGGGATAAGCAGTGGCTTATGACTATTCGTCCGTGAAGGGTCCGTGTTCGAATGCCGGTGAGGCGTGGATGTTGTGCGTGTTTTACGGCACTAGCTTTGTCCCTTCCCTGGAAACAGTGACCCTAAATTAGTGACGGGCGACTTCTGATAGCCCATTGAGTTGCTCACTGTGGTAGTTAAACCCCCAATAAAGAAAACAAAACAACGCGGTAGACATGGCCGCGACAAGCGGTTGAAAACTCTTCTAGGACTCTTTCTGTTATGTTTGTGGGTACGGTATTGGTCATAAGCAAGTCAAGCACAAAATTACAACAGGGACTGAGTTTTCCATCGCATATCAAACTTACTTCTGAATGCTTATAGGAGACCAAAACAAGGTTTGGGCGCCGCATTTTTGCTGTGGTAGTTGCCGGTCAACTTTGGAAGATTTTCTTCGTATTGCAAGGAAAGCAATGCCATTTTCCATTCCTCGAATTTGGAGGAAACCAAAGAGTCATCTTGATGACTGTTTATTTTGTATAGTGAATATTTCCAAGTACAAGAAGCCTAGAGACTGGAATGCCATTACATATCCCAACATACCATCATCTACTGCACTAGTTCCACATTGCGATGAGGTTCTCATTCCACAACCATCGAAAAGTGTGGAGACAGTAGAGGAAGATGTCCAGTCTGGTGGTGATTGTGACGACGACAAATATATGGACTTCCAAGGTGCATATTGCAGTGCTCAGCCACATTTTCCAAATCAACAAGAACTAGATGATTTAATAAGAGACTTGGTGCTCACAAAATCAAATGCAGAACTTTTGACTTCTCTTTTGAAAGAGTGGAACTCATTGGATACCAGCTGCAAATCTACCGTGTACAGAAAAATACATGAAATATATACACAATATTATGTTATGACTGATGCTCATTGCCATTGTTTTGATATAAATAGGCTCATTGAGAACATTGACATTCTTCACATACCTGAAGAATGAAGACTCTTTATAGACAGTTTGGGTATAAATCTGAAGGCAGTGCTATTGTACAATGGAAATATATGCCCTTCAATCCCAGTAGCACAACACTCCATGCACATGAAAGAAGACTACACCAATGTCAAGCTTCTTCTAGAAAAATCAAATATCGTGAATACAACGGTGATGTCTGTGCTGAATTTAAGATGATTCGGTTCCTTTTGGGCCTGCAACCTGGCTTTACGAAATACTCTTGTTTCCTTTGCTTGTGGGACAGCAGAGCAGTCAGGGAACATTACAAAACAAAAGAATGGCCTCTGAGAGTTGAGTTGCAAGCTGGTACACAGAATGTTATACAACAATGCCCTCTTTCCAGTACAGAAAATCTTATTACCCCTGCTGCATATCAAGTGGGACTGGCGAAGAAGTTTGTGAAAGCATTGAACACAAACACTCAAGTTCATTCGCTCAATGTTCCTAAATCTCTTAGATGCCAAAGTAGAAGGTGATAAAATTACTGATGTTGAAAAGGATGCCTGGTAGTCATTCCGTCTTGTTGTGACTGAATTCTTAGAAATAGGAAGAGCATCAAGTACAAGCAGCTTGTGGAGAATTTAGTAGACAAATTTGGAAGAATGAGGTGTCGAGTGTCAGTGAAATTTCATTGGTTTCACTCACATCTCGATTTTTCAGAGAAACTTTAGGAGCAGTGAGTGATGAACATGATGAGAGGTTTCATCAAGACATGCAAAATATGGAAAAATATATCAAAGAAGATGAGATGAAGCCATGATGGGAAGCTACATATGGAATTTGGTGCTAGTTAGTGTTCATAAGAGGGAAAGGCGATCCAAAATTACTTTTTAGAACAGATGTAATTGTCATTAATTGTTTCTGTTCGCGCTGTGTACTGATAGTATTCATGATTTGTATTCTCTTACACCCTCTGCCCTATTGCCTAATGCATTGTAATACACATCGTACATTTTACAACTGCGTAGATTTTGGAGTAGAGTGGATTGTGAGTAAATTTTTGATCCTATGCCAAAAATAGCGGCAATTTTGAAATCCTCTCACCAAAATTAATAATGAAACATCAGAATATTCAGATAAACAAGAACTGTTCAGATTTTGTTACACAGTGTTATTTCTGAATCGTGCAGCCATAAGAATAGCATTCGTATTTTTAATTATATACATTACCGAAGTGACGTACAATCAACATAGCTGAAAACAGTTGACGGAGTTTTCTGTTTATTGGCCCTGTTGTGGAATCTTCTAGAAGATTCCATGTTGCCGCCCAGGTGCCGGAATGGTCTAGCTCCTGACCATTCTTCTGAGATGCGTCTGAGTTCGAGTTCCAGATGAGGAATGGGTGGTGTGCTTGTCTGGTGGCGTTATCCCTGTCCTTTCCCTAGAACCAGTTGCCCTAATTTAGGGACGGACCACTGCCTATAGCCCTAAGGGTTGCTCGTCATGATCGTTAAACCTCGAAACAAAATAGAACTAAGGATTCCATGTGATCGAGTACAATTATGGAATATTCTAAGTTCGGGATTTTTCTTTTCTTCAGCCTGCTCCACTGTTGTTTCCTTTTTGTTTCATGCAACTGTCATGCGATTGCGTGCCTTTTCCCCATGAAAGCAGAATGTACGATTCCTATCATTTTTGTCCTATACGCTAGGAGGTTAAAGATTATGGGAAGGTCAGAATGAAGCAAGATGCAACAAAAAGCATCTAGATCTTTTACATCATAATCGAACAAGAATGGTGCACATCCGGTCAGCATCATAAAACTAGCTCGTATTCCAATCACCTTGTTATTAAACTCACTTCTTGAAATTATATTTTACTAGAAATAATCACGTGCTTTTTATCTTAGATGAAAAGATAGTTGTCCGAGAGGTAGAAATTTCAAATTAATTTTTAGACAAGCAACCATTTATTTTGTTCAAAGCGACCTTTATACTCGGCGTGTAAAAGTTCCTTATATATATATAATCTGTTTGATGATCCAGAATTAATTGTAGCGGCAAATCTTTTCTTCTTGATCCGTATACATGTTAGACAATGGGCTTTATTCAACAAAGCGAAGATAGCTTGGTTACTCTGATTAGAATTGTGTAACCTCACAAAAGATTTAGCCCAAAACTGGAAGGTAATTTACGGTTTCGGCTAGGGGACGAGGGCGGTTTTATTCTGGATCGTAAATTACAGAGTAATTCACAACTGAAGGGAACAACAACAAAAAAAAAGAGAAAAAACAGATGCGGAGAAGTATTTTCTCGGTGCAATTATCGTCCTGAGTCGAAGGTCACAGTTTAAAAAAGCGATCTTCCGAAAGTAAGAGTATGCCTAACTGCACAACATGCATGTGATAACGCGGGAAGGAGTTCAGGCATTTATCTATCTGTCTCTCTATCGACAGCTGAATGCCGTGATCGGCGGAGAAGAAAACTGTGTCAAGGTTTCTACCTCCCAGATCTCTTCCTGAGAAATGTAGTAAGAGGCGTTTAGTGCTTCGCTTGACCTACGTGACCTACAGCAGGTGTATCGAATAGAAATTGACATGTCACACGATGTGTCGAACTTCTCTTAAGAAACATAAACTAATGAAAGTAAACAGGGGAAAGGATGGGAAAAATTGCCGAGAAAATGATAAACAAGGAAAAATAAAAGGAAATTAGCGCCTTGAAAATACGACAATCTTTTCCTTTTTTTTAACGGGGTACGTTTGCCCAGAGCGCTATATCTTCAAGGTGCATTCTCTTTCATATGATGAAGCCAAAAAATAGCTTGTCTAAGTCATGGATTGTTTCTGTATTCCTGTTACACATGAAAGAAGTTTACATGCATTTTTGCTAAACTGACGATATAGTGAAAACCAAATTAAAATCACTCAAAACCAGTAGGTTTTAAAATATTTGTTTCGCACTCCGTATAAAAAACGGTAATGCAGCTTATTTTTGTATTACACAGCTCTCTGTGTGAAAACACAAATTTGTCCGTGATCGAAATCGCCTTCCTCTCACTCCGGAGTAAGTTGCTCTTGCAACTAAGATACATGGACGGAATGTATCACTGCAGATTTGTCGTCTAACACGTGCTTTACCTTCTGTAGTACGTCACATCACCTCCCTTTTAATGCTTTTTTCTTTTCTTTTTTTTTTTTTTTCTTTCTTTCCTTTTTTTTTTTTTTTTTTTTAAGAGAAGAACGAATTTTTATTAATTTTAGACGATGTGTGGAGCAAACGTCACACATTTTTCGAAGAACCCAACAGCCAGTAGTTCCATTTTTACGTTCGGGCGCCTGTGTAAAAACACAAATTTGAATTTGTCCATGACGGGGATCGAAACCGCGTCCTCTCACTCCGGAGTAAGTTGCTCTCCCAAGTAAACTACACGGACGGAACAATTAAACGCTGCACGTAAAACACTGTACAATGAAACGCTGCACGTTTGTAGTCTTGACACGTAATTTACCTCTGTAGTACGTCACATCGGTAGTTTACTAGACTCTGCGTTTCATTGTACAGTGAAACCTCGATGTACAGTGGAATCGTGAGGCGTCAGAGAATACGACCTGTTGCCAATCAGAGTGCCAATGTCTGTGTTCGAGACCCCACTGCAGTCTGAGACGTATGTGGTTGAGGGTCAAAGGAATGCACAGCTATGGACAACTAGCGACCAATCCTCTGTTAACCAGACGGCGTCGAACTGTATACTGGAGTACAAAGTCTGACCCGTGAGAGTGCTAAACTGCTGCGCTAACATCGAGGGTGTCGCTGTGCGATCAGTCACTACCGTGCGGCAGCAATGTCTGTCATCCCTTACAGTCGTGTGATTTTTCTGTGTATTTCTCGGATTTCTGTGCGTCCGAGCCTCATCTGTCCACTGACGCCACGTTCGCATTACTGTACTGGACTTTCGTCCCGTATGAGTGGCCATTTTGTTGTAGGGAAATCCAGCTCTCTCATCCCGACAATCTTTTCTCGCTCAAAGTCCATAAGATGTTCATGAAGCGAACTTCTTCAAGGACGGGACATAGTGGGACACAAGAAACATCCTTTCGGCTCAATGTCGACTCTTCACTGACTGTAACATCTCGTTTGAGCCAACTCTTTATACCAAAGACCGGACACTTCAGAGGGCGCTGCTCCGAAACCGCATGTGCATATTGATTGACATTTTAATCATTTGCACGTCCCAACCTGTTTTACACATCCTGTAAGTTTCAAGTTCTTACCCGCAGTTCTTCATGGTATTGCAACACTGCTGGTCACCCAAAATGCAACACCAAGAAGGACACGAGATGGCAAAGCCAGATATACTGGACACATAACAACAGATACAAAGATGAAACGATTGAGCTTACAGGCCCGTGCGACTTGCGGAACACGCAGACATCAATAGTTCGTGTGGCCCCCATGGCTGGCAATAACGGCCGCTACACGCCGCGGCGTCGAACGAAAGAGGCTCTGGATATGGGCTTGGGATATGTCGATCCAGGCTGCTTCCACACGTTGCCATAGTTCATCAGGCATAGCCGCGGGTGGTGCTTGCCGGGCCACTCGGTTGCCGATCAGCGACCAGACGTGTTCGATGGGCGACATATCGGGAGAAAAGACGGGCCACAGCAGCACTGATACCTGGTGGGCCGTGAAGAATCGTTGCACGATGCGTGCCACATGCGGGCGTGCATTGTCCTGTTGAAACGTGGCCACTGGCAGGTCCTGCAGCTAAGGGAGGACTACAGGCTTCAAAACGTCGGAGATGGTGTGGTGGCTGTTGAGTGTACCGGCGATGCGTACCAGAGGGGTGCAGGTGTCGTATCCAATTGCGCTCTAAACCATAACGCCAGGCGACGGACCGGTATGGCGATGCATAATGCAGGAGTCATATACAGTCTCTCGCCGCGGTGCCGCCACATGCGGATCCGACAATCGAGGTGTTGCAGGCAGAAGCGGGATTCGTCGAAGAAGACAACGTCGTGCCATTCCGTAGTCCAGGTGCGGCGTTCAACGGCCCACTGCCGCCGCACTCGCCGGTGGTGTAACGTCAATGGTAATCGGAGCAATGGGCACGTGCGACAAGTCCCCGCTTCTGCATACGACGTCGAACGGTATGTGCTGACACAGGTTGTTGCGTAACACACCCTAATTCCTGCGCTAACGTTCGTGGTGTGGCGGTGCGAGCCGTCAATGCCCGCCACACAACATGCCGGTCTTCTCGTTCGGTGGTGTGCCGCGGCTGCGGCAATCGCTCACGTCGGTCCGTCTGTCCCTCCTGCACCCACCGAATCCATACTCGTCTCACTGTGGCTGGATGTCGTCCCACACGGGCGCTGATGTCTCGGTGCGATAAACCGCTGTCGCGATAAGCCACTATTCGTCCTCTGTCGAACTCCGAAACGTGATGGAATGACTGCCGTATTCTGCGACGAGGCATCAGGAAGCTTCCCACGCATAGGCTCGGCAGCGCAACACACTTCCACTACTTACACCCCGCCTTCTGTGCACCCTTCTTATAGTGCTTCTCGGTGGCGTGCCGGGCGCACATGATTTGCATATGCCCTGAAATGCTAATCGTTTGCATGTCCTCTCGTGGGCGACGCATGCTGCGAATTTCAGGCCAATCGGATGCTTCCTTCTTGGTGTTGCATTTTGGGTGGCCAGCAGTGTAATATATGCATTACACTTTGAAGTACAACATCCTTCTTAAAATCCATTGAGAAACAGCAGCGTTTTCTTTTCTTGCTTCGGGGTTTAACAACCGCTATGAGCAAATGTAAGGGCTAAATGCAGTTGCCTTTTTCTATTTAGAGCCACTTGTTCCATGGAGGTGCAAGAGCCAGTGACATCAAACAAACACATCACCCATCCATTCCTCATGCGGGACTTGAGCCCTGGCCTTTCTTGGACGAATGCTATAAAGCCTGCGCCTCAGACCACCAGATCACCGGGGCGGTGTTGTAGACAATGATGCATGTGTATGTATAGAAAACTATAAAAGCCAGATGATGGTTAAGCTACCCCGGTGACGAAGTGCTGATTTCTGACTATTCGTCCGAGATGTTCCTTGTTCGATGCCGCCATGAGTCATGTGTCGTTTGTTTGCTTTACAGCACTGGTTCGCTTTCCTCACAGGAACCAGTTACCCTAAATTAGGGACGGGCGACTGTATATAGCCCTTAGAGTTGCTCATACTTGGCGTTAAACCCCTCCTCCCAAAGGAACGATGAATAACTGTATATGCAATGTCCAAAAGATACATCTTTCTATCAGTGTTATTTTTCGTATTTTGACCCTCAGAAATCTACAGTTTCTGTGTTAATATATTAAAATGTGTTACATATGGTGACTGCAGCTAATAGGCAAATTTAAAGATAAATTATTCGTGTAATTTGCTTTGGTATTTTGCTCTCAGTGCCATATGTTAGAATGTACATACATATTAGTATAAGTATCACCGTTAGAGTCTGTATCTTTAATTTAAACCTAAAGATAAAAAAAGTAGCTGAAAAGTAGCGAAATTCGCTGCTTTTCAAAAAAATAGTGTAGCTAACCGCTTTTCAGAAAAAGTAGTTGTAGCTGTAGCAAGCTACTTTTTAAATAATGTGGTTGTAGCAGTAGCAGGCTACTCTTAAAAAGTAGTTTTCCAATCACTGCATCCCCAATAAAAAAAATCTCAACACACTTTTATTTGAAGATGTGTTAGAAAAACACGCACGCGCGCGCGCGCACACACACACACACACACACACACACACACACACACACACACATATACTTTTAATTTTTAAGTATTAGTCTTTTTGTTTACGCTTTCCAACCGTAGGTTGAAGAAGCGTATATGCTCCAGCTTTGTCCATCCGTCCGTCTGTCCGCACGATAATTGGCGTAAAAATGGGTCGATTTCGATGAAATTTTAGGATGTGGTAGGGGACCACCCGGGGACGAACTCTATTGAAAATGGGACAAATGGGGTAAAAGGTCACGACGTAGGAGCGGGATCATTCCATTACCCTTATGAGTCATAACTTGCGTAAATATGGTTCGATTTCAATGAAAGTTTACTATGTGGTAGGAGACCACCTAGGGACGAACCCTATTGAAAATGGGACAAATGGGGTCAAAGGTCACGACGTAGGAGCGGGATCATTTCATTACCCTTATGCGTCATAACTTGAGTAAATATGGTTCGATTTCAATGAAAGTTTATTATGTGGTAGGAGACAGCCTGGGGACGAACCCTATTTAAAATGGGTGAAGTGGGGTCAAAGGTCAGGACATAAAATCGGGATGCATTCCATTGCCCTTATGCGTCATAACGTGCGTAAAAATGGTTCGATTTCGATGAAATTTCAGTATGTAGTAGGGGACCACTGGGGACGAACCCTATTGAAAATGAACGAAATATGGTCAAAGGTCAGGACATAGGATTGCGATCCATTCCATTGTCCTTACCCCATTTTATTAAGGTGGACGTCAAGTAATTTTGCTTCCTATACTTCCAATGGAAAAACTTTTGTACACATTTCTTTGACAATTAATGTGTTCCCAAGGATGAGAATTTGAACATTGATTAAAATTATTTTATATTATAACTTGGAATACTTAATATTTTCTAAAACATAACCATAATTATATTAAAAATCAATAACTTTTCCTTTGGTGGTGTTGAAACCAGAGAAAAGATGGCGCGACCTGTACTTTGATGACGTCAGTGGGAAAAAAATGTTGGATTTCATAATTACGGTTATGGTTTAGAAAATATTAAGTATTCCAAGTCATGAAATGAAGCTATTTTAATCGATGTTCTAATTTTCATCCTTGTGAACGCATTAATTGTCCGGAAAAAAGATGGCGCGACCTGTATTTTCATGACGTCAGTAGACAAACAAATGTTGAATTGCATAATTATGGTTATGTTTTAGAAAATATTAAATATTGCAAGTTATAAAATGAAGATATTTTAATCGATGTTCAAATTTTCATCCTTGGGAACGCATTAATTGTGAAGAAAATGTGTACAAAAGTTTTTCCATTGGAAGTATAGGAAGCAAAGTTACTTGACGTCCACCTTAAAGTAGCAATTCTTGTATGTATGTATGTACATTTTATTTTGAAAACGGCTCTAAGAATTTTGATGAAAGTCGTTAACCTACCGTTTTCTGGTACTAGAAATCGATTTTGCTTGATCTCGACTTTAGAAGAATTCGTTTAGTGGGTTACATAACCACCCCGAATTATAACGTTTTTAGTGATGGCGTTGTTCCATTAATGTTACCAATGCTTAGAAATCTTATGACGTCACAACTCGCGTTTGAGAATGTTGGCGCGTGGTCATGCCATCTATCTCATTACATCACGCGTTGTTTGTGGATCCTATTAAAGATTTATGACGTCACGCCTTGCTAGCAGATGGTCGCGATTCCCATCTGCCTCATTACTTCACGCGTTGTGTGCGTATGTCCGTCAGCACGATAACTCGCGTAACAACCGTTGGATTTCGACGAAATTTTAGTATCTGGTAGGGGATCACCTGGGAAGGAACCCTACTTAAAGTGAACGAAATGGGGTCAAAGGTCAGTTCATAGGAGAGGGATCCATTCCACTGCTTTTATGCGCCGTAACTAACGTAAAAAAGGTTCGATTTCGATGAAATTTTAGTATGTGGTAGAAAACCACGTGGCGACAAACCTTATTGAAAATGGGCGAAATGGGGTCAAAGGCTAGGACACAGGCGCGGGATCTATTCCATAGCCCTTATGCATCATAACTTGCGTAAAAATGCTTCGATTGCGACAAAACTTTATCATGTTATTTCGGAGGTATACCAAGCTGGTTCTGTTGAATATCATCGAAATGAGATCAAAGGTCAGGGCACAGCACCGAGATTTATTCCACAGACATTATTCTCATAACTTGAGTGATAACTTGAGTAATGATTTCTGTAATGTTGGAAAGCGTATTATAATCAATGCATTGCATGATTTGACTAACTTGTTATCATATAGCACAGTTGCTAACAGCAGTTAGCATTTACATGAATCCTTCAGCTCTACCTAGAAGCATCTGCAACCACAGCGCGGTATTTTTTTATTTGAAGTTTATGTATGTAGCAGTCAAATGTATCTTTCTCACCTTTTCTTGTTTAAAGCGTATGCTTAAAGTCAATCATTGCAACCACAAAACATATATCTACGTCGTACATATCTCTTCATTTTAGTCTGTTACAGATTTTGCAGATAAACTTCTGAACAGAGGCGGGCTTAGAGAAATTTTTTTCTGTCACAGTGGCAACGATGACAATTACACGGACTTAACGCTGACTTCAAATTGTGACAAAACCACCGTTTACGACAGCGGTCACGGCGCTGTAAGGCAGTCGGAACTGCGAGTCACCATCTTACTTGTAACAGAGACAGAATCACTATTTACGACATTGTTGACGGAGCACTAACAGAACGACGAATCACCGTCTCGCTTGTAACGGGGACAAAATTATTTACAAACGAACGCAAAGCCAAAACAAAAGCTATCTTAAGCGTGGGAAAAAAGGGAGACTGAACGAAAGCTCACATCACTAGCGACCTTTATGATGTTTCAACAGAAAGGGAAACAAACTGTTTACATATGGTTACATGGTAACCAAAACTGCGACGTAACACTGATTTTGAACCCTAAGCATTGCTCGGATACGGCTAACGGTGATATTATTATCGGTGAATTTGGAACTGTTACTTTTTGTCACTAGTCATAATGGTAACAGTGATTTTTCAATAACAGTAACAGTGACGTGGTTTCCAACCCATCTCTACTTCTGAACCATTTCAAAATGAGCAAGATTTATGAAAATATCAATATCTACTGTTTCAGCAACCCACGTTAATAATATACTTGGCAATAGTCTTGTTTAGATAAGCATTTAAACATGGCCACTCCATGGCGCAGTGGTCTAAGAGCTGGCTTCTGACCATTTGCCCGAATGCCACCCTGGTGGGTCACTGGTCTAAGCGATGGCTTCTGACCGTTCGTCCCAGATGAGTCCGAGTTCGAATCCCGGTGAGGCATGGATGATTTGTTTGTCTTACGGCACTGGCTTTCTCCCTTCCCTGGAACCAGTACCCCTAAATTAAGGACGGGAGACTGCTTATAGCCCATCGGGTTGCTCACGGTGGTCGTTATAGCGGCCGGGTTTTATGAAAGCTGCGGAAAAACAATTACTTTCTCCTCTCATCTCTGCAGTACCGACCTAAAATTAAGGACGGGCGACTGCTTATAGCCCATCGGGTTGCTCACGGTGGTCGTTATAGCGGCCGGGTTTTATGAAAGCTGCGGAAAAACAATTACTTTCTCCTCTCATCTCTGCAGTACCGACCTAAACGTGATGAGCGCTCCCTTCTAGTCTTTTATTCACTTTTCCATCTCCAAGAGGAGGTGCAAGTTTGCCTGACAAGGACTTCATGCTACTGGATAAAAACAAGTGACACAAGCATTATCTCTCCTTTCGCCGCTATTGTTACAGCCATTTTAGCAGCTAATCAGGCAGAAAGATTAGTGTCCATCATCCCCTAAATGACCACTTTGAATAAAATAGCTAAGGGGAAAACAACGCTTTGTGATGCGCAGTTTCACTCGTTCCAGCCGCTTTTTGTCCCGTTCTTAGACAGCGAATGCATTCTATTGATTTTATCCCAGCTCAGTAACGTAAAATTCGTTCCAGCCGGTTGAAGAGAATAGCGAGTCACTGGTTTTTTCGTAATTTTAGGTCTATCGTAGAGCAGTGCTTAAAGTTTGAATATGAGCGGACATTTCAAAAGATGTTTACCTTTATTTATAGTTACGAAACGTGCATTTTTGGTAAAAGCGGAAACGAACTTGTATAAAAGTAGATATTTTTCTCGTTTTTGCCATCTTTAATTCCTTAATACTGGTTCAGACTGGAAGGTTTTCCTTCTGTGCTGTCTCTCTCTCTCTCGCGCGCGCGCTATTTTAAAGTAGGCCTTCTGAAATCAGGAGGGAGAGAAAGTTTTACGTCACAATGTAATTATAAATTATGAGAGCATCTTCGTATTGTCTTCTCAGCGGCAACTCGCGCAGTGCATTCGTTGCTAAGTAGATGTGTGGCAAATCAAATTGTTAGAATAGAAACGCGGAGGAACTAGTTGAACATTCAAGCAGAGAGATCGTTGTGGAAAAGAGCTGTGCTTTCTAGGCTGAGTAATTACATAAAGTTGACGAGATAAGCAATCAGTCTGCATCATGGAATATTTTTGCCTTGGAGTTTAATCTCGTTGCTTTCGTTTTTAGTCTGCAATTACCTTGCATATACACTTCGCTTAAAAACTATGTTTGTAACGGGAATAGAAATGTGTCAGGGAAAACAGTCTCGTCTGAACAGAAGGCAAATTTAAGAAGCTATGTAAGGGGAATATCTAAGTTTGTGGCATAATGTAGAAGGACCCGTGTTGTACGAAAAAGAACCATATTTTTATTCAACATAATCTTCTTTTAACTATATACACTTAGTACAACGCTTCTCCAGCTGCTTTTAACCCCTCTGATAAAACTGTTATGGCCTGTAAACCCTGCATTCACAACGCACTTAACATCCTCACTTGTCACATAAATTCGTCCCTTCAGATATTATTTTAGCTGTAGGAATAGATAATAATAATAGGAAGCTACATCTGGTAAATAAGGTGCACGAGGCAGCAATTTGAAGTGCTTATCTCAAAAGAGGTTCATTTTGGGGGGGGGCTAGTGCGCTGAAACACTGTCATGCAAAAAGATGACTCCTCTGGACAGTTTCGCTTAAGGCTTTTCTTGAAGTTTGTGGTACAGTTGGCTTAGTAGCTCACAATAATAGTCTCTGTTGCTGTTTTTCCGGATTTCATGTAATCAACGAGGATTACACCTTCACTATCCCAAGAGACTGACGCTAACACCTTGCTAGCAGATAGCTGTCTTCGAAATTTTGGGTGCTGTGACGTTTACCACTAATTTAACCTTCCTTTTAAGTTTCTGTGTTCTCATATAAATTTGATTTCTTCTCTTTAAATATTTTCTCACTTAACGCCAAAAAGTTTCTCTCGACGAGCTGGTAAAAGTTGGCAAACTGGCAGTGGATCAAAGGGCATTCAAACATAAATAGAAATATATTGAGTGTTCTGAGCATAGTCAGAGAGATATTGAGTGTTCTGTAAAGAGCGATATTCACTGTGCAGATTGTAACAGTGAATTATATGAGCATTCGTTGTGTAGATTGTATTTAGAGTTTTGAGAACGATATCAGAGCTAGATTACACTGATTATTGTTATAGAAAGCTGTGTGTTACATGAAGAGAGCTTAGAGTCAACGTATACTATGCGAAATCATTGAGTGAGTTCTATTCAGTGTGCTGTTACAAGCGAAGTGGTTATTAAGTATTTGCTGTACTTGGATGAAGAATGGAATGACAGACATTGTAAGTAGAATTCTGTTGTTATTGAATTCGGGCCGCTATCTTGAAAGAGATTTCCATATTTAATTAAGATTCCAGCTTTTGCAAACTTCGATAAGAGTAACTGAAATAATCTGAGTATCAAAGTGAAGCTTATTCACTAAGTCTGCAAGCTTTAAGTTAAAGTAAGGTTGAGTTAAATCTTAAACGCGTAAATTCATATTTAATATTACAAACCATTTAAAGTTATTATTTTATCGGGCGGAGGACATCCAGAACAACCTCAGCTCCATGGATGGTTGTTCTGTCTCTGCATCACGGTGGTAAATCCAGGTTTCATCAATAATCACAAGTCGGCTCCCACAAAATTGAAAGAATCATGTACGAAATGGTCAAGAACAACTTCTCCCGTTTCAACCCTCACCCGTTTCTGTTATGGTGCCAAACATTTTGGTACCCGTTTTGCCAACACTTACTTATCTCATCAGCAAATTTCATGAATAATACGATGTACACATCCATAGGACAAGTTTATAGCTTCAGCAGTAATATGGATGCCAACACTCCGATTTTCCTTTATCAAGTTGTATAGAGCGCCAGTGCTTTCTCGAGTTGATAATGTCTCTGGCCCTCCGCTTCGGAGTGCTCCTTGTGTGGACACCCGGCCCCCTTTAAATTCATCAACCCAGTTCTCATCTATGGTGTCGGAGGGACAGTCATCAGCCGTTGTTACCATCATACCCTCATAGATTTCACTTGGTCTCAATCCTTTCACAAAAAGGTACTTCACGATAACACGTTTCTCTTCTTCGTCGAAATTCTCAGTTCCACCACACACTTTAACTATTTCCCAACTGCAAAGAAACAAAACCATTAATGATACGAACTCCATACTTAGTCCTTTCAGTTTCAGAAGAATATGTTTTGACATAATAGGGTTGCAATCATGCTACAACGACGGCAACTATATCAGGCTACAAACTTATTGATACCCCCTCGTATAGGAGAAAACTGTATCATAGTTCACTGCATGACGAATTATAACAGCTTCTTGACTTTATCAACTAAGAACCCTATAGGGTATAATGATTCGGGATTCTCAAGTACCCTATATGTCACTCAAGTACCCTAGGGAATTTTTCACTCAAGTACCCTAGGGAAGAAAATAATTAATAGAATGACTTACAGCCAGGTCTTTGAAATCGCTAGTTTATTCCTTAATTCAAAGTAAAATGTTCAACACCACTATAACTCATAATTAAATCGAAGATTTAACAGTATGCACCCACCGGTCATTAGAAACCTTTTTGCATATGCACATAAACATCACTTACGCAGCATATATACAAAACACGTGGTCACGTGCTTCATCGCGTGATCTAGGCAACTATTTAAGACTATTTCTCATCAATAATCGTCAGTAGTGGTGATAACAATGGGAAAGACAAAGGATCTTTCCGAGTTGGATAAAGGGCTTTATTGTGGGTGCCAGTCTTGCCGGAACGACAATTTCGAAAACATCAAAACTAGCTGGTTTCTCCAAAGTTGAGGTATCCCTGGTTTTTAATCAGTGGAAAAAATAACTGATATTGCTTGTCTAAGAAGATTAATAGTGGCGGGACAACAATATGTCAGGATATGTCTTGGAAGGCTTGTACGAAGAAACAGGACTTCCTGTGGACAGCAATTGATCGATACATTCAATGAAGGTTGCTTCCAACGCATATCTCAGTGAACTATGTGCATGGAATTGAAAATAATCGGTATTAGTGGTTGCATGCCTATTCGGAAACCTCTGATTTCTGCGAAGAACTGGAAAGTTCGTCTACATGGTGTTAGAACACCGTGACTGGACACTGGAAGACTGAAACAAAAAGTCATCTGTTCCGACGAGTCGCGGTACCCCTTGTTCTGTACCAACGGTAGACACAGAGTTTGGCAGGAGCCCCATGAGGTATTGGACCCAGCTTGCCTTGCAAACACAACTCAAGGTTCCGGATGTGGCTCATTGGATTGGGGTACGTTCTGTTGATACGGAACGAGTACCCTGGTATTGCTGGAAGGTTGGGTGTCCTCCAGGGATTATCTGAACATTGTATCCGATCAAATCCATCCTGCAACGTTGGCTTTTTATCCAGCAGGTGACTGCTGATTTATGAACGACAATGATACTGTCCATCGCGCAAGATGTGTTCAGTAGTGTTTCAGCGAACATGACAGCAACTTCCACCATGCTCCCTGGCCACCACAAATCTCGGATCTGAACACCCATTGAGAATGTAAAGGACATGTTAGAAAAACAGGTTCAGGAGCAAAGTCCTCTTCCGTCAAATCTGAGCCAGTTACAGGGCTGTCTGGTGAACTCCTGGTATGCTGTAGACGTAGATGCATTCTAACGTTTTGTGAAACCTATATCAAACCGCATTCGCGCTGTTATTCGGACTGAAGAAGGTCCAACCCGGTATTGAATAAAGACTTCTAATTCAGTGGCCGGTATGTGTATAATGGTACGAATCCATATAACACTAGCATGAGCGAAGTTCCTAACCTGTACAGATCTTCAAGGTTGAGTGGTCCCTATAATTATACCAAAACTTCCAATAATTATTTTCAAACCTTACTGGACGATAGACTCCACGAAGTTTTCGTTTCAATCAGCCAAGCTACTAGCAGGTCTCTCTCCTATGTCAAGGAGGCTACAACGGAGAACCTTTCTCTTTGCTCGTGGATACATCTTTTCGAGGAAACTGACACTAAAGGCTTTAAATCGCCAGGCAAGGGAAACTATGAATTCTGACTTTGTCAAGAGCATGATCCTTTTTCACTCTGAAGTATTTCAGAGTCCCAAAACATATGCTACGGCAGTGTCGTCCTCCTTTCCATCCACAAATAGCAGCTCCTTTTAAAGATCTCAAGTCTCCATAATTAAAAAGGGCCCGAAGATTTCCTGTAGAACCAGGCCGCAGTCTCAGTCTTCAGTTGTTTCAAATAAGGCTCCACCTAAGAAGTCTCCTGTTTCTCGATCCTCGGAGCCTGTTGAAGAGACTACAAAGGAGGAGAGGTTTTTGCAATACATTCTCAAAGGTCTTTCCTCTGCCGTTACCGAAGAGGAATGCCTTCTCTCTAAAGGCACTAGTAGGTCCTTGCTTGAGAACTTTCAGAATAAGACATCCAGTCAGCCAAAGTTCTATTGGATTTTTTATGGTTTACACTTTATCATAGGGAACTCCCACAGGTCTCTGAACTATACTGAGTTTGCCCGCAGTGGCAATGTGATTTCTAAATGCTGTTTGAAAGAGCTCGTTCTCTTTTATACCTCCGAGCGCCCGCGCCAGCTCCTTATCTAGCCAGCTTCTTCTCCGCGGATGGCCTAGTGGTCAACATTCCTGACTGCTACGGAAAAATCTCAGGATTGATCCTAAGCAGGTACGAACCCTCGAACAACTAAATATCTGACGTGCGTCGGATTGGCACGTGGGCACGTCGGATGGAGATTTGAGCTAGTGACCCGTCAGGGATTATAACTCAAACCTCGAGGCTTCTTACTTCTAAGGGTTAAGACTTGGGTCAGCAACTCGCTTCCTAAAATCCTCTACATAAAAAATGTCTTCGGGCTAGGAAACAGATGCTACATAGATTAGCAAGAAAAAGAAGCAGCTGTCTAGTAGCAAGCCAAGACGTTAAACCCTCTCTTGCTACTTTTCCTAGGTACTTTCCTTGGGATGAAGGGATGTCATGTTCCTTAACTCTAAAGAGGCTTCGGCTTGTCGCGTGGGGTTGGAGCTCTTTGCTTTTTTCCTTAAATGATTGTTGGGTAAAAAAATTTTACGTAGCTTTCTAGTAATTTTGTTTGCGTTTTTGTAGGCTTTCTACTTTTATTTATCTGAGACATTCTGAGCTCGCCATCTGCATTTTCCTTTTCCTGGTGCAAAGAGCCTTGTGCTAGGGTCTTTCTTCAGTCATTAAATTTTATTTTTTATTATTCATTTATGGGGACGTTTTTTAGTTATTTGGGGGGGGGGGAGGGGGAGTGGTGGAGGATCTTAGATTTTCTCTGTTGTTATACTAAAGTCCATTAATTCACTCTCACTGACCGCTAGCCCAGAGAAGAAAAGCTCATGTTGAGTTCAGACGTAAAGTTCGCATAACGAGAAGCAACTAAAATTTCAGCAAGTGAAAAGTCAGCAAATACGAAATGTTAGAAAGGTACTACTAAGGTGGGTCACATAAATATAGAGACAGTCGACTTTGCGCCGTGAACGCAATGCGAATATAGGTAGGAAGCTGAAGTGGTACCTAATTAGACATAACCCTACAACAAACGTTTCGATCCGGCGAGATGACCGGATTGTGTGAAAAGAACACCAAAAAGTGAAATAGTGTAATTTTAGGTGTCTCATAAATATAAAGACAACTATGTAAAGTAGCCACATGCAAATGAGTTGTACAAATTAGCATGTTGTACGCACGCGCATGGATCGTAATTCGGTCCAGCCTACAAAAGACAGCGGACCTGCCGTCAGACATTCATTTGCCGAAGTGCCACGCAACAGTCAACTTTCTGGTGAGGAGGTGCAGAAGATTTGGAGACTGAGAGCAAATGGATTGCTTGTAGCGAAAATTTGTAAAGCCATGAGGAGGAGTAGGTCAGCCATTTACAAGACTTTATCGAAACGCGGTGCGTTATTAAACTGCCAGAAAACGGCCTGGAAGGCCTCGAATAACAACCAAACGAGATGATCGTGCCATCATGCGTTTAGTTTCATCCCAAAGGTTATCACTACGTCACGTTTTTCGGACTGTTGGTGTCACCGTCTCAAAGGGCACAGTTCATCGACGAATCAAGGAAAGTCGCAACATTGTGCTCCGCAAAATGTGCCGTCTGCCACACCTCACGCGGCTCCACAAGAAAGCTAGATTGTTATAGGCAAGAAGCCATATGCACTCGACGGACGAGTGGATCACAACTATTTTCTCCGATGAGAAAAAGTTCAACCTGAACGGCCCTGACTGTTGGAACTGCTATTGGCATGATTTACGACGCGAGCCACGCACTTTCTTCAGCAGACAGAAAGGAGGGGGATCTGTGATGGTCTAAGGAGCTTTTGCGTTCAATGGGACAACGGATATCGCTTTTCTGCAAGGCAGGCACAACACCGAAACGTATTAGGACATACTCAGCAGCCACCTTCTACCGTTTGCCGAAACTCTAGCGGGTGTTGATTATCTGTTCCAGCATGACAATATCTCTATCCATCGGTCTGTATCAACGAAAAGCTGGTTTAACACTCATCATGTGACCGTAATGGATTGGCCAGCACTCAGTCCAGATCTGAACCCTATTGATAACCTCTGGGGTATCATAGCTCGTGATGTGTTTGCGAATGGACGGCAGTTCTCAAATGTGGTGGCATTGAAAGAGCAGATTGAACGAAGCTGGTACGCACTCCGTCCAGAACACTTACATCACTTGGTGGACAGCACACCCAATCGGGTTTTCAGTGTTATTCGGAACAACGACTCCACTATTCGTACCAGAGGTGCTCATAACTAGTAAGTCTTTATATTTTTGAGACAGCGTATTTCTGTTGTTGTTTTTTTCTTGTATTTGGCGTTGGAATTGTTATGTTTCCGTCAAAGTAATGTGCAGCTGCGTGTCCTATGCTTTTTGCTATAAATATGAGGTGTACATTTCAGCTCGTTGTTGTTTCTTTTTTATTCGAGAATTTGTTCTGTCTCTATATTTATGCGACGCACTATATACGCCGTAAGGAGTTGTAGCCCCAAGACCCCTAGAAAAGAAAGAGTTCACTTGATTAAGAAGTGGGAGAGATTTTTAGTTTTTAGAATCATTTTTCTGCTTTCCCTTCGTCCACTAAGTTTGCAAAGTTCGGAGATGCTAAGGCCGAGTTAAACCCGAGCTAATGATAAATAACAAATAATGACACTGCAATAATATCTATATGGTCACATCGACTTCAGGAATTTAAGCTCGATTTGTTTCTAAATTACCGTATTTTTCAGGTTATAAGTCGATTGGAGTATGAGTTGAATGGGTTAAATTTCTCAATTTCCTAATCTTTATTCGTAAATTAGTCGATCCTGAGTATAAGAAGAGGCTAGAACAAATACAATTAATGTTCCGAAATCCTGTACATATATTTTGAATGTTTCAATCAATAATAGAAGGAAGAGAAAGTGAGGTAATTTCTGTATTTTTCATTTCAGCAAAAAGTTGAATTTCTTATGTTTATTTTTTCTTGTTAGGAACTGACGCTACGACATTCCTTCTCTCTGACGGACCAGTCGGAGAAGCCACAATTCAAAACACTAAGGTCACACAAGTGTGCTAAATCAGAGTGATGCTAGCAGCAGTAGTTTTCGTTCGCTGCTTTCTCGCAGAGTCCGATTGAAATCCGAAACTAAAAGAGCTTTGATTTCAACTGGAAACATTAAATGGCGCAGTGGTCTAAGCGATGGCTTATGACTATTCGCCCTAGATGGGTCCGGGTTCAAATCCCGGCGAGGCATGGATGTTGTGTTTGTCTTATGGCACTGTCTCGCTCCCTTCCCTAGAACCAGTGGCCCTGAATTAGAGATGGGCGGCTACTTATAGCCCACTGAGTTGCTCATGGCGTCGTTAAACCTCCAATAAAAAAAAAAACATGAAATAAATTAAGATAAGCGTAATAAATGGAAACTATAATTGAATTTAATTCAGTAGAGAGATTGACAGAGCATAAAAAGACTGCCTTCGCTAGCCTCTCGTCATTGCAATTCCTAAAGCGCATACGCAATCGACTGTCGATACGATTGTTACCAGCCAATCAACTGCATGACAGCGACGTGTGTGAGATGTATCATTACGAGATAAATGGGGTGCACCTACTGTTGTTCTAGCAGTGGGCCGCGGATGGCCTAGTAGTCAACGTTCGTGACTGATACGGAAAGGCCTCAGGTTCGATCCCAGGCAGGTGTGAACGCTCGAACCACTAAATATCCGCCGTGCGTCGGATGGGCACGTTAAGCCGTCGGACCCCGGGTACTGCCCCCCCCCCGGGTTATAAATAAGAACGTCTTCCTCCCCCTTTCTACCTCCTTCTGCGTGACTTACCTGTAATGCACTCTAGCCTACTTTAAGAGGTGTTTAAGACCTGGGGTCAGGCACTCCCTTCCTAAAATCATCTACATATGGTCTGATCTGTTCTAGCGGCTTTGCAAAATCAGGGGTGAATGCCACCCACAAGGGTTTGAAGAGACCGCGAGAGAGATGCAATTAACATATTACAGCCGCCATTCTAAATCGGCCACTGCGATTTTAGAAATGTTTCTGACAAACATATACACTATCTACCAACAAGTAATTGGACACCCCTGCAATTGACGATATCTGCAGTCCTGATACACATCACGGCCGCCGCCGTTAAATATCGTGTGGGAAACAACAACACAACCAGTCGCATGCAAGATGCCACGCAGTTCGAGCTCTCTGATTATGAGAAAGGTGTAATCGTCGGGTATCACAGAAATGGCCGATCGATACGTGACATATCCAGTGAGTTGAAGTACCCAAAATCGACAGTGGCCTATGTGATTGGCAAGTGGAAGATGAGAGGTGACTGTCGGAATGTGCTCCGACCCGGCAGACCCACAAAACTGGGATTTAGAGACCGACGGGTGCTGGCCAGAGAAATTCGATGGGCCACATCCGCAAGGAGTTTCAACAGTCATCCGGGAGTGTTCTTTCGATGAATACCATCCGTAAGGAAGCCCATCTGTTCGGTTATCATGGACGTGCTGCCGCCCACAAGCCTTTGAATACCAAGTCCAATAGCGCTGCTCGGCTAACGTGGTGCAAAGAATGTCGACAGTGGACCGTTGAACAGTGGAAACAGGTTCTCTGGAGCGACGAATCAAGGTTCACCCTCTACCGTTCCGATGGCAGGGTCTGGGTTTGGCGTCTGCCTAGAGAACTCCTTCTGTCGGAATGTATTGTGCCAACTGTGAAGTTCGGTGGCGGTGGAATTATGCTATGGGGGTGTTTCTCCTGGTATGGCACGGGACTCTTTGTCGCAATTCCTGGTAGACTCCACGCCGAGACCTACTGCACCACTTTGGATGACCATGCGCTTCCTACGTTGTGGCAGTGTTACGGGGTGGACCCCTGTTACTTTCAGGATGACAATGCCACCTGTCATGTTGCGAGGTCCACCATGGCTTGGTATGGTGACAATGGTGTTATTCGAATGGACTGACCTGCGCAGAGCCCGGACCTTAAACCTATCGAGCACCTCTGGGACGAGTTGGAGCGTCGACTTAAGGGGTTCCCCCACCGACCGAAATGGGTGAAGGAACTGACCTGTCTTCTCCAAGCCGAGTGGAAGAAAATACTGCTAGCCGTCGTACAACGCATATTTGAGAGTATGTCCGGGAAGGTCGCAGCTGTAATCGCCGGTCGTGGAGGCTCCACCAACTATTGAAGGTGAATAAACTTCGTTTACCTTTGCTATCACAGGTGTCCAATTACTTGTTGGTAGATAGTGTATATCCTTTTCAGCAGCATTTAATCAAATTCTTAGTGAATGGAGTATATAACATTTCATACGCTTTTTGGAATGGTTTCTCGTGAACGTGATATTGCGTTTCGGGAGCTCAGTTCAGGGCCGAATTGAAGGCACAAAATTTGAGAAATTGCAATGACCATTTAATAGATAAGTCTATATGGAGTATAAGTAGAGGCCCAGACTTCTGAAGAAAAAGATTCGTCTTATACGCCGAAAAATATAATGCTTTGATCGCCGAAAATACAATTTTCAGAAAAAGAAATTTTCACCTTTACGGGACAACTGAAGTATCTCGTAATAAAGCAGCATAAGAAATTTCCTGTTCCCGAGCAAAAAAACTAGTGGATGAGAAACTCTGCCGTACCTTTGATGACAGCAATGCTGACATCAAAGAAATAGAACAGGCTAACAGCATTTTCCTGTCATAACTTTCTAAAGATGATCTGACGAGAAATGGCCAACTGTCTTCTTCGTTCCCGTTGATGCTGTTATATAAAAAATCTGACATGGCATCGAGGAACTTGATTTCCTTTGTAACGACTCCACAAGGTTTTAAATTTCCACGACGGTTTGCAGCACAGCACCAAAGTAGGTTGGCGTGGAGTATGACTTTAATTCAAGCAGTCACATGTTGACTGTGACATAATGAAAAGAATATCAGCTGTATCTCTCATTAAATGCGCTGTGCAGTAAAAATACATTCGCTAGCTCGTGTACTGCTTTATTTCGCAAGTGTATTCGTGCAATGAATGAGGTTACGTGCACATAAGCTCAAGAACGCATACTCAAATTTAATGCCGAATTCTGATAGCGTTTACATCTTCATTTAAAAATAATTAAAAACAAATTCGTTTACCAAGGCATCTGGGGAATTGGCAAAATATTCTGAAAGCTAAAGGGACCTCACGGTGTACGAAGTGGAGGAATGTCGTTGCACTGCTGAAACACTATAATCGTTATGTCATTTTACTGCGCGACGCTCTGTAGCTGCAGACACATATTTTCGATTTCATGCGGCACCGACTACACGCCGGTTTATAAGGCTGTCGGTTCGTGCTTGCAGCTCCTCCACAGGGTGTGAGGTCATGCGCACTCGCAATAAACGTGGATCATTTGCATACCAGCACGCACTCTAGCTATTTGTAAAGTTTCGCGGTTGTAGCATGTTTTCTTCTAGGTGGGCAAATTTCATTATCCGTGAGTTTATATACAGTAAATTGACAAAAGTCACCGGACACCTCTTCAAAAGCAAATGAATGCGTTAAGATGCGCGGTACAGCTGCAAACGGTAAAAACCTTGCAGCTGACCGCGATCATATCGCACTGTGAGGTTGGTTGAAAACGTCGCGACGGTCGAGAACTGACTTTCAGAAAGGAAAGATTGTTGGGTGTTATATTAGTGGGTTGTCCATAAGAGAAACCGAGAGGCGGTTAAACATACCCAAGTCAACTGTAGCTCCATTTCGCCAGCCCCCACCTCGGAATTTTGAAATTTCGACTATGCCATTCGTTTGTACTCCGTTTGTACCGGATTGTACCGCAAAAATTTTCGTTTGTACCACTTCCGGTAACGAGTTATTCCCATTTTAAAGTGGGGGCTGGGGAAACGGCAGCCCCCCCACCTCGGAATTTTGAAATTTCAAATATAGCATTCGTTTGTACTCCGTTTGTACCGGATTGTACCGCAAAAATTTTCGTTTGTACCACTTCCGGTAACGAGTTATTCCCATTTCAAAGTGGGGGCTGGGGAAACGGCAGCCCCCACCTCGGAATTTTGAAATTTCAAATATGGCATTCGTTTGTACTCCGTTTGTACCGGATTGTACCGCAAAAATTTTCGTTTGTACCACTTCCGGTAACGAGTTATTCCCATTTCAAAGTGGGGGGTGGGGTGGGGTGGGGAAACGGCAGCCCCCACCTCGGAATTTTGAAATTTCAAATATGGCATTCGTTTGTACTCCGTTTGTACCGGATTGTACCGCAAAAATTTTCGTTTGTACCACTTCCGGTAACGACTTATTCCCATTTCAAAGTGCGAGAGGGGCAGGGGCTGAAGAAACGGCAGCCAGCCCACCACGCAATATTGAAATTTTGACTATGCCATTCGTTTGTACTCCGTTTGTACCGGATTGTACCGCAAAAAATTTCGTTTGTACCACTTCCGGTAACGAGTTATTCCCATTTCAAAGGGGGGGCTGGGGAAACGGCAGCCCCCCACCGCGGAATTTTGAAATTTCAAATATGGCATTCGTTTGTACTCCGTTTGTAGCGGATTGTACCGCAAAAATTTTCGTTTGTACCACTTCCGGTAACGAGTTATTCCCATTTCAAAGTGGGGGGGCTGGGGAAACGGCAGCCCCCTCCTCGGAATTTTGAAATTTCAAATATGGCATTCGTTTCTACTCCATTTGTACCGGATTGTACCGCAAAAATTTTCGTTTGTACCACTTCCGGTAACGTGTTATTCCCATTTCAAAGTGGGGGGCCTGGTGAAACGGCAGCCCCCCCAACCTCGGAATTTTGAAATTTCAAATATAGCATTCGTTTGTACTCCGTTTGTACCGGATTGTACCGCAAAAATTTTCGTTTGTACCACTTCCGGTAACGAGTTATTCCCATTTCAAAGGGGGAGGGTGAAGAAACGGCAGCCCCCACCACGCAATATTGAAATTTCGACTATGCTATTCGTTTGTACTCCGTTTGTACCGCAAAAATTTTCGTGTGTACCACTTCCGGTAAAATGAAATGGGAATACCATTTCAAAGTGAAATTCTGGGGAAACGGGAACCCCTTCAGCACGCAGTTTTGAAAATTCGACTATGCCATTTGTTTGTACTCCATTTGTACCGGATTGTACCACGGACATTTTCGTTTGTACCTCTTCCGGTAACGAGTTAATCCCGTTTCAAAGTTGGGAGATGGGGAAACGTCACCCCCCCCCCTCTACGCAAATTTGAGATTTCGGCAAGGGCATTCGTTTGTACTCCGTTTGAATCGGATTTTACCGCAAAGATTTTCGTTTGCACCACTTCCGGTAACCAATAATTCCAATTTCAAAGTGAAGAGCTCGGAGAAAATGGCAGCCCCCACCTCGCAATTTTGAAATTAGGACTATGACATTCGTTTGTACCCCGTTTGTACCGGTTTGTACCGCAAAATATTTCGTGTGTACCACTTCCGGGTACGAGTTATTCCAATTTTAAATTGGGAACTGCGGAAACGGCAGCACCATCACCACGGAACTTTCAAATTTCAACTATGCCAATCGTTTGTACTCCGTTTGTACAGGATTGTACCGACAATATTTCCGTTTGTACCACTACCGGTAACGAGTTATTACGAGTTATTCCCATTTCCAAGTGGGTGACGGAGAAACGTCTCCATCTTCCCCCCCCCCTCCTCACCACGCAATTTTGAAATTTTGACTATGCCATTCGTTTGTACTCCGTTTGTACCGGATTGTACCGCAAACATTCTCGTTTTTACCACTTCCGGTAATCAGCTATTCCGATTTCAAAGTTAGGAGATGGGGAAACGTCACCTTCCCCACTGCGCAAATTTGAAATTTCGACCATGTCATTCGTTTGTACTCACTTTGAATCGGATTGCACCGCAAAAGTTTTCGTTTGTATCACTTCCGGTAACCAGCAGTTCTAATTTCATAGTGGGGGGCTCGGGGAAAACTGCTTCCCACTTCGCAGTTTTGAAATTTCGACTGCGCTATTCTGTTGTACTCCGTTTGTACCGGATTGTACCGAAATTTTTTTCTTTTGTACCACTTCCGGTTACGAGTTATTCCCATTTAAAGGTGGGGAGCTGGAAAAAATGGCATCCCCTCTACTACGCAATTTTGAAAATTCGACTATGTAACATTCGCTTGTGCTGCGTTTGAATCGGATTGTACCACAAAAAAAAAAATTCGTTTGTACCACTTCCGGTAACCAGTGATTCCAATTTCAAGTGATGCTGGAGGGAAAAGGGAAGCCCCCACCTCGCAATTTTGAAATTTATACTATGCTATTCTGTTGTACTCCGCTTGTACCGGATTGTACCGCAAAAACTTTCGTTTGTTCCATTTCCGGTAAACAGTTATTCCTATTTCAAAGTGGGGGCTGGTGAAACAGCAGCGATATTGAAATTTCGTCTATGCCATTGTAACACAATCGATTTAAATTTATCCGGTTGTAACACAATCGATTTTAATTTATCCGGTTGCAGTTTGAAATCCGTGAATGGTTTCTGTGTTCTTTGAGTTTGAGGAAAGCACCAGTTCTTTGTATGAATGGGCTAATGTAGAGCATTTGCTATCTGCAAAGTACTGTAGTAGTAGATATAGGCGACGTAGATATGTGTTTCGCATAATTTTATACTTATTACGTATTATTACAGTCCCTGTCTCCTTCGTATCCTATACGTACATGACATGCGTACTTGTGCACTGATGGAGTCTAGGTTCAGTCTATAATAATGTTTTCACAAATCTCCTCCAGAAGTACTCTGGAATTTGACACTATTGTCTTAGGTGATCTCTCGGTCATTTGTACTTAATTCTCTGCTTCAACTTTGGGGTCTAATGCTGTTTAACTGTACTGTTTTTATACAAACAATTTGCTGTAGCACCCGGTGCTATATTGTGCAGAAGGTACAGGCTTGTGTTATTTGCCATTTTTAAGACGTCATGATGTGTCTTAAAATAAACGGGATCGTAATTTTTGTAGTACTGTATTAAAATGGGAAGAAGAACGCAAAAATATATTTTGGCGTCCTCTTATGGCGGTACTTGTGACGATGATACATTTGTTTCATTGTTGTCTGTGTTAGAAAAAGAGGCGTCGCCAGACTATTCTTTGGGGAGTGAGGCTGGAGGGTTCTTTTTGGATTGATTGGAGGTTTAACGACAACCGTGAGCAACTCAATGGGCTATAAGCAGTCGCCCATCTCTAATTTTGGGTCACTGGTTCCAGGGAAGGGAGAGAGCCAGTACCGTAAGACAAACACAACATCCATGCCTCACCGGGATTCGAACCCGGACCCCTTTTGGACGAATGATCAGAGGCCATCGCTTAGACCATTGCGCCACCGGGGCGGCGGAGGTTTCCTGAACAGCACATAATTTTGTTTTTACATCCTCGTACTCAACGTTTCCCCCTCATGCGTTATGAAAATTAAACATCAGTTTTTTAAAATTTATAATTCACATTTTTTGTTTAATAACATTTTTAATTTAAAATAATTAATGTAATTTTACTTAAAACAATTGTAACCCCAAAATACTCGTTTTAGCACAATATGTTTACCCTAGCGTTAATATTATTTAAATATTCATCTACTCCACATCATGGGTGCGCTTTTCAAAATATTTGGTTGTCACCCAGGTTGGTTTTCTGCATTCCTGCATTGGGCTCGCCTTCTATATGCAATCCAACATTTATTTGTCCACTGACGTCATCAAAGTACAGGCCGCGCCATCTGTTTTCTGGTTTCAACACCACCAAAGGAAACGTTATTGTTTTTTTTATATAAATATGCTTATGTTTTAGAAAATGTTAAGTATTCCAAGTTATAGTATGAAGTTATTTTAATCGCTGTTCAAATTTCCATCCTTGGGAACACACTAATTGTGAAGGAAATGTGTGCAAAAGGTTTTCCATTGGAAATATAGGAAGCAAAATTACTTGACGTCCACCGTAATAGTGTGGGATAAGGGCGATGGAATATATCCCGATCCTATGTCCTGGCCTTTGACTCCATTTGTCCCATTTTCAATAGGGTTCCTCTCCAGGTAGTCCCCTACCACATACTAAAATTTCATCGAAATCGAACCATTTTTACGAACCATATGACGCATAAGGGCAATGGAATGCATCCCGCTCCTATGTCCTGACCTTTGACTCCACTTCACCCATTTTCAATAGGATTCGTCCCCAGGTGGTCCCCTACCACATACTAAAATTTCATTGAAATCGAACCATATTTACGCAAGTTATGACGCATAAGGGCAATTGAATGGATCCCGCTCTTATGGCGTGACCTTTGACCCCACTTCACCCATTTTCAACAGGGTTCGTCCCCTGGTGGTCCCCTACCATATACTAAAATTTCATCGAAATCGAACCATTTTTACGTGAGTTATCGTGCCGACAGACGGACGGAAAAAGCTGGAGCATATAGGCTGCTTCAACCTACGGCTGGAAAGCGTAAACAAAACTGATTAAAAAGAGACCCTTTGGATTTTGTTACCCTGTGTGCTATTTACTGTAGTGGAACTGCGATATTGCAGGGAAGTGCTAAACTATTAATAGGAAACAGATGGCGCGGCCTGTACTTTGATGACGTCAGTGGACAAATAAATGTTGGATTGCATAATTACGGTTGTGGTTTAGAAAATATTATTACGGTTATGGTTTAGACAATATTAAGTATTCCAGTTATGAAATGAAGCTATTTTAATCGATGTTCAAATTTTCATTCTTCGGAACGCAATAATTGTGAAGAAAATGTGTACAGAAGTTTTTCCATTGGAAGTATAGGAAGCAAAATTACTTGACGTCCACCTTAAAGTAGCAATTCTTGTATGCAAGTATGTACATTTTATTTTGAAAACGGCTCTAAGAATTTTGATGAAAGTCGTCAACCTACCGTTTTCTGGTACTAGAAATCGATTTAGCTTGATCTCTACTTTAGGAGAATTCATTTAGTGGGTTAAATAACCACCCCGAATTATAACGTTTTTAGTGTCATGGCGTCGTTCCATTAATGTTTCCAATGCTTAGAAATCTTAAGACGTCACAATCTCGCGTTTGAGAATGTTGGCGCGCGGTCACGCCATCTGTCTCATTACGTCACGCGTTATGTGTGGATCCTATTAAAGTTTTATGACGTCATACTCTTGCGCGCAGATGGTCGCGATTCCCATCTGCCTCATTACGTCACGCGTTGTGTGCGTATGTCCGTCCGCACGATAACTCGCGTAACAATCGTTCGATTTCGATGAAATTTTAGTATCTGGTAGGGTATCACATGGGAAGGAACCTTATTTAAAGTGAACGAAATGGGGTGAGAGGTCAGTACATAGGAGCGGGATCCATTCCACTGCTGTTATGCGTCATAACTAACGTAAAAAAGGTTCGATTTCGATGAAATTTTAGTATGTGGTAATGGACCACATGAAGAGGTACGCTATTGAAAATGGACGAAATGGGGTCAAAGGTCAGGACATAGGAGCGGAATCACTTCCATCGCCATTATGCGTCACAACATACGTAAAAATGCTTCGATTTGGATGAAATGTTAGTATGTTGTAGGAGCCTGCCTTGGAACAAATTCTGTTCAAAATGGGCGAAACGGGATCAAAGGTTAGGACACAGGAGCGGGATCTATTCCATAGCCCTTATGCATCATAACTTACGTAAAAATTCTTCGATTGCGACAAAATTTCATCATGTTATTTCGGAGGTATACCGAACCGGTTCTGTTGAATATCATCGATATGAGATCAAGGGTCAGGGCACAGGACCGAGATTTATTCCACAGCCATTAATCTCATAACTTGAGTGATAACTTGAGTAATGATTTCTGTTATGTTGGAAAGCGTATTATGTATAATCAATGCATTGCATGATTTTACAAACTTGTTTTACTTACAGCAACATTTAGGCTCAAAACATTTGCTGCATATAGAAAATCAACGTAGCGAACGCGAGTTAGATCATTTATCAACAGCTTTATTTTAAAAACGAAAGAAAATATGTACATTAACAGGTTGGCACTTCGCTGATGCAGAGTAAACAACACACAGGTAACTAATTGTAAAAGACGCTTTTTAAGATGTTTCCCCTTGTATTAAAAGCAATATTTTTGATAATATCCATTATTTCATATTGAAGACCAATGGTCCAGGCACCTACTGGATCTTTCACACAAGGCCTTCTCTTTTAAATGAATGTCACACCCACAAACGCACAGTTTCATAAAACACTTACATAATATCACTTTGCTAAATATCATTGCTTTAGCAGAATGAACAACACATAGGGAGAAATTATATAACACATTTTAATACATTCCGTTTACTTTATGCAAAACATTTTGCTTATTCCTTTCCCTAACATTTTATGCAATCCCTTCGCTCATAATTATTGCATTTGAAAGATCTATTTCATATGTTTATGGATCATTTTTTTTCGAGTCTTCTGTTTTAAAACGTATATACGTTAGAGGTCTGCACGGGCCCGGGCCTTTGCTCATTTCTAAGTTGGGTAAACGGGCCGGGCCTTCAATATTTAATGCAAAACAAACACGGGCCGAATAGGTTTTTTTTTTTTAGTTTTTTTTTTTTTTATGAGCAAACCAATCGATGTACTGAGCCTTTCTCGTTTGGAAAATTCGCAACATACAGCAACAAGATGAGACTGAATAATTTCCGCTGATGGAAAAAATAAAAGTTTTACGACATCATCCCCTCCTACAAAACAATTGGAGTGGGTCAGCTCCCTTAGTTTTTCAATGTGAATGTGATCCTTTCTCTCTCACCCTGTGTCTCCCTGTCTGTCTCTCTCTCTCTCTCTCTCTCTCTCTCTCTCTCTCTCTCTCTCTCCCTCCCTGTCTCTCTGTCTCTCTCTCTCTCTCTCCCTGTCTGTCTGTCTGTCTGTCTCTCTCTCTCTAACTTTCATCCTCCTCTCATTCTTCAGGGCAGGCTATTAACTGCAGCATTTCTAAACCGAGCCACCCGCTCGCAGACGATCTCTTTTATTGTTCTGGTCGGCGAACTTTGTTCTCTAGATGTGTGAAAAGCTTTTAGGTTGTCTTAAATGGCACGGGAGAAATGAGCTGGGAGAAACTTACTTCTGTGTATAAATCTGAGCCGTATTTTCCCCATTTGTACTCTGAGGCAGCCGTTTTCAAAACTTCTGTGTCACTGAATAGCTGGACAGTCTGTCTTTGTTTTCCCTTAGCCCATGCTGAGTTCAGTGTTGCTGATAAATACTCTTCAATACTTATTATGGATTTTAAGTAAGCGAACGTTTTTCGCGAAAAAATCGCTTCCGGAGAATACGTGCTTGTAGACAATGTAAAGGGGGAAAGCAATATTTGGAAATATTTTAAATTACTGTCCCGTTCTGAAACTAGTCGTCCGGTAAACGTTATGCAGTGCACTAAATGCAGAAACGTTTTGAGTTACGATAGCACAAAGTCTGGAACATCGCATCTTAAGCGGCACAAATGTGCTCCCCACACACACACGAGAGACATATTGGGTTCCAGCGATATGATATGCCAGTAGAGATAGGTGCAGTTTATAAAGCCATAAAATCTTCTCCCAGTAGAACGATCGTACTCATAATTCTGGATGTTTCGTACTTTTCGAATTACCCCCCCCCCCCCTCCTTATCCCCAAGGATATTTCCGTGTCCGGTGGTAGGGAATGATAATATGAAAACCCAGAAAATTTGAAAGGCATGGAAATTGTCCTTTTCATGCAATATTTTTGTGTATACAACCCCCCCTCGGACGTCACGTGACTTATACAGAGTCTCAGAAATATTCTGAATTAACGTTTATTGTAATAGAATACGTGGAGCAATTAAGAAAACAAAAACTCTTCGGGAGTCGAATGACCGAGTGTACCAAATGTTGAAATTCGTATTTTGGTAATTGTTGAAATTTTACGGGCCGGGCTGGGCTGGGCTTTCCAAATTAAGGCCCGTGCAGACCTCTAATATACGTATACTGTGTATTCAGCCTATGGCTACGCACGTTTGTTTTCAGTACGGTTCGATTAATTATGTGTTAAGGCATCATATCCCCGTCAATAGCACTCAAATCTCTTTTGTTGGCTTGTACCATTCGAGATAGCCTTCGCTCACCTTTTAGTATCGATGAGCCGTGTTCGGCGTACACTGTGCCGTTCGTTTCTGATTTAATACCCCCATTTGAATTTACGAACCACAGATGATCGTGGGCACCCCACAAACCTTGCTCTCTGAGAAATGCTCTGACCGAATCATGTGGTCATTACAATTTGCCCTTTGTCAAACTTGCTAAAGTTCGCTGTTTTTTCCATCCGAAGAACAAGAATAACCTGAGTAACGGAGGTGAATATCAGGCGATATAGCGTTTCATGGCATTCACACGCATCATCGTTTACTTGCATTTGCTTTGTTATGTATAACGTTTGGGCCTTTGGTGTATATGTATTGTCCACCTAACAGCCATAAAATTTCCATTAAACAGCCGGCATTAATCAATCGCCCTGAGCCGATTGTTCTCCATCATAACGCGAGACCCCATGTTGCACGTAAGGCGATCCAGAAGCTGCACCAGCTGTGTTGCAAAACATTACCTGATCCGTCTTTCATCTGATATGTCCTCTACGGATTTCCACTTCTTCAAGTACCTGGGCACATTTCGACACAGTCAATCGTTTCGTGAACATCAATTAAACGCGAATTTCGTTGTTTTGTCACATCTCGTAGATCGACATTTTCTACGACGGCTACGAAATCTTGTTTCTCGATGGTAAAACACTTGCTGCGAGATGTGATTATTTAGATCGATGATGCTTATTTTACAACGGAATTTGGTTTTTTCAAGTTTCCATCAATATTCCGCCATTCCATGTGCAACAACCTAATATTTGCGCTGAAAATTGTAAGCAATCTCACATTTTACTAATATGATAGAACATTATTCATTTTCTTTGCTTAAAGAGTGTGAGTAATTTTAAAACCTATTTGAGAAGGTGAAGAGAAATTCGATAGTGAACTTTTGCTGTACGGAAATGATTTCGTAGTCGTGGATACATTTTTTGAAATGAAGTTAGACAGGATCGCATTTTTTTCTTTTTAGGTGCTTCTTTTTCTTTCTCGACAATTTAGGAAAGGCTTGGGGTCATACTATCCCCTCCCTTCCTTTGATGCAGCGTTTGTTTTTTCGAAGACGTTGAGTGGTGCTAACCCCACTGGCAAGTAAAAAATGTCCAGACCCAGTTAATGTATTTTCCGCAGCTTTATGTTCTTTCTCGCTCCTTACAATGCAGCCTGTTGAGATAACGATTGATAAATTCAATTCATGACCACATCATTTCATAATAGTTTGAAAACTTGGGCCCCTACTTAATTAATTAGCTTAGAGGGCAAAACAGAGATAATTGAGGAAAAAAGTTTGGATAAATTACGAAAATTGTCCAGATTAATTCAGAGAATAATTATTGTAAAATGGGTTACTGAGTGGAAATTCGAAAAGGAAAAAGAAGAGATAAAGTTAGAAGGGATCAGAAGTCGTACATTCCCTTCCCTTGCTCTCAAACGCCAAACGCTCTATGTTTACCACAGAGGTCCCGTGAGAGGGTTGACGACGATGGAAGACCAGACGAACAGCAACGAATTCTTAGCAAGAGATAAACAACCCCATAATTTGTCGTATACTATGAGACCTAGGCTTCAGATCTGACTTTTAGAACGATAACTTACGATAATGGGGGTGAAGAGGTCACCGGAGAAAAACAGTTTTAGCGTCGAATCTGTGCGGAATGAGAATCCACTGAGCTAGTTGATATAAACCAGACGCGAAGGAGGTTCAGAGAAATGCGAATCAAGTCCACACAAAGCAAGAGTTCTAGTCGCATTCAAAATTCCGAACGATGAGGAATAACTGCAGATCCTCCAGAAGCTGTCAATTTGAGGAAAATTAGTATTTTAATCCCGAAAATGTGAAGATCTCTAGCAGGTGATAATCTATCTTATTTTGAGAGGATTTGTCAATTTTTGCGAGGCCGCCGCCCGCACGGAAAGAAAAGTTCTGAAAATTAGCTAGATCGGCGTTCGTAGTCCGAGGAAAGTTTAACCAGAGGGGAAGCGTACCGAAAGAAGTAGTGATCAAGAGCCTGTTAATAGTAAATGTAGTATGTAACGCATGATAAGCCTACAGTAGTATAACAGCTTTACTACTGTTAACCGTATGTAAACAGCAATTCCCAACACCGAGAAACGGTGATTCGGGACGGAAAGCAATCGGAAAAAACGACCAGGACTCACTCAAAAGATTTGGACGATAACATTTATAAGTGTGTGTGTGTGGAACCCTTTCCCCGGAATTCCGCGAAATAGTAGTGACAGTAATTCATCCCACCCTGGTCAACGAACTTCGAAATCGGCACGGAGAGAGTAAATCGCCTCGGACATCCCCCATCTGGTCCGCCCTTTTGCGGTCTATATCGAGTGTTAGTATTGCGGGGGCGGCAAGGAAAGCCCCCATGTCATAAAGAGATTATCATTTCAGCAAGTAATTAGTGTGGAGATAACAAGTCGTGTACTAGTGTGTTTGTGAAACGTGTTAGAGGCTCAACTCAAATAGTGAAAACTTCCAGGTTATAAATTACACACCCAGACGGTGAGTAAAACTTCCTATTTTATTCCTATCTTGCCGCGGCATCCAACTAAAACTTATTTGAACTGAAGTCGATCTTAGAAGCTCAGCCATTTCCGTTATTTATTCCTTATTGTTGTGAGTATGTTTGTGTTTGCTAAAAGGGAAAAATCTTTTCTGCCTGGCTCTGAATTAGCTAACGCATGTAACTGTACAACATTAATTAACTCGCAATTATAGTATTAACTAGCGTAGTTGAGCTTTCCGTTACAGTCTCACGTCTCCCAATTATTAAGTACATCCGCTAGGGTACACAACAATAATTTTATTGCTCTTCCTTTTTTTCAACAGCAACACGCTTTGTGTGAACTGCACGGAAGCTTTAAAGGTTGTTTACAAATACTTCCCAGCTCGTAAGGAAATTTGTAAATCCACTCCACAGCCTATCCAACTTGTATAAAGGTTTTCATTCAGTAGTAAACAGAAGTATTAAATTCTGGGAGAAATCTCTGACTACGAAATACCACGAATGGAGAAATGAAAGAATTCCTTAGCTGAAGTCAGAATCTTAAGTAACTTCTTTATTGCTGTATATCTAATGAGTAAATGCCGTTATTTTTATAAACAAATTGCATCAAAAACAGATTACAGTGGTCCTGAATTAATTTTGTTTACATAAGATTTGTTTTCTTTTATGTACTTATAAACTAGTTGAAGACATAACTAAGGTGTGTTTATATTTTGGTTCTCACAAGCTAGTTTTTTTTTTTTTTATTCTTTTTTCGGTTTCACAGAGCATTCGTCAGGGGCTAGGGATTGAACAAATATAAAACAGCAAACTGAAAAATAGCATCTGCTTTAATTACTCAGATTTTAATACTTAAACTTAACTTTGATATTAGAAGACGCCATCCTGCGGGAACTTAGTCACTCAAAAAAGGAGAACGAACCTTCAAGATCTTTTTGGCATTTCGATAGATCGGTTGAGTCGCAGAAAATTTTTGTGTTCGTTTTCATGTACTACGTATCAAATAGTTAGGGGGGATAGTGGTGATAATAAAGTGAAATCAATCAGCCCCAAAATGCCTAAAAGACCTGCTTTGGATAGACAGCATTTGGTTGATATGATAGTCAGGGCTAAGGAAGATATTGTGTTACCTAATGGAAATATTAGACCCCCATCGTCAGATATTTGGCTTCGGATAAGCGAAAGCCTTGAATTTAAGTACTCAAGTAAGTACTTGTATGTAATTGTCAAACTCAATCGGTACAATCTTTGGAATTTATTGGGTGTAACTAATAGTGAAAAGGAAACGCTACCAGACGCTACACGATCAAATGAGACCTAAACTGATGATTATTCCTCGGTTAATGCACCATCATCCCGGTGTGCAACATTTACGATAACCCTGTCCCCTGCAGAATGGATAAATGTGAGGCCGCAAAAAGCTGTGTATAAATGTTTGGAGAAGAGTAAGCCTGGAAGATTGTCTCGTGACTACCAGGTTTTGCCTCCCAACGCTTGGGCATCCATAATAAATGACCATTTCTGGGAGCATACATCACTTAGATGCTGTTTAGCATTCAAGCGGGCTAAAGTTCATCCAACAGGAGAACATTTTGTCCAAATATCGGCCCAGTGTTCAACGTGTCAATCTCAACTGCATGGACATATAGAGAAAGAGCCGGTTGACGGATCAAGAGTTCTCATATACTGCCAGTACTCGGGAAATTTTTCTAGTTGTGAGTCCTCTCTGAAACGTCGACTAGTAGGATCACCTAAACGTCTTGCTGCTACGGCTATGGTTGAAGAAGGGCAATCTGCGGTAGTATATCGGAGGCTCCAAGCGAGGAAAATCATGCAGTTTGGCAATTCTTTGCCTAGTCACTTGCCTACAGCTAATGCTTTGCGTGTTCTGAAATCTAAAGAACTAAAAAAGACTTTACCCATGAAGACCCTATCATACGGATAAACAATATGATGTATGACAGCCAGTACCAAGGATCCATTCGATGGATTAGTTACGATCCATTTTATGCCTTGTATTGGATGCCCTTACAAATTCAAGTCTATCGGGCGTACTGTAAGAAGGAGCCGGTACCAAAAATCAGTATTGATGCTACGGGCAGTATAATTAAACGACTCAAAAGGCCATGTGGAAATAAATCTTCACATATATTTCTGTACGAGGCTACTGTTAACGATAGTCCGAAACAATTTTCTGTCAGTAATATGATATCAGAAAAGCACGACAAAATCACCATATACCATTGGCTGGCCGTCTGGCTGAAAGAAGCCAGTGTGCTACCAAAGGAGATATCCTGCGACCACTCCACAGCCATACTTGCAGCCGCTGTTCAGGCCTTTACCCAATATAGTGGATTAAGGGACTATTTAGATGCTTGCTTTCATTTAATTTTTCACACAAAGCAAGTTGACAAACCTCGAACTTTTATCCGGTGTGATGTAGCTCACACCATAAAAATTGTGGCCACGTGGAAGTCTTTGTGTAACAAAGGCAACCGAACGCGAAATTTTTACATTCGCTCCATAGCGCAAGTATTACTATCGCCTAATATCCAAGACATTAAAGATCTTCTTAAAGATATATTTACGGTGTCACAGAGCGAAACTGAAGGATTCGACAACAAAACTCAAAGAGTAACTTCCTGTGAAATTTCTAAACATAATCTAAAAAGACGTATTGCCACTGGAGACTCTGATTTTACAAATTTTCTCGAAGATTCAAGCTACAGTTTATCCGAAATGGAGAACAGCGACACAATGCCTAGGACGGAAGAAGATTCCGATTTTTCCTTATGGGCAAAGAGACTCAGTAATGAGTGTCTGTTGAAAGTTCAACAGGAAGATAGTGACCATGATAACTTGCAGTTCCTTCCAGAAATAGTTAAATGTTGCATACATTTGGTAAAACGGTTGCCCTTATGGTCAGCTGTGATGGTACCAGTTTTCGGTTTCGGTTCCCAAACTAGCAGTAGTTCATCTGTGGAGAGTAGCTTCAACGATTTAAAAAATAGAGTCCTGGGAAATGTTAAACAACCTTTACACCCGGACGTGTTTTTGAGTCTGCACATAAAGTCTCTAGAGGGACAAATGAAACTTGTAGCAACAGAACCGGAGTATAAAACACAGATGCAAAAAGATACCATGCCGTCGAGGAGCGCTGAGCCTTCGGAAACGACTTTGCCTTTGGACACAACAGTGCCTTTGCTAAGTGAAGGTGGTGTAAAATCAGATTGTTCAGCTTGTCAGCGCGGGCACAAACCCAGTGGTGCACATCGATGCATGTACTGTAAAACGCCAGTACATATCCTTATTGGATGTTCATTTCCTGTAGCTGGAAGCTCCTTTCAAGAAGAAGGCTACGGTGAGAAAAGGATTTGCCAAATATGTGCAAAGAAAAACGCTAACCACGATGATGAATATATTGCCGTGGAAAATTGGAGAGGATACGCGCGGCTTCCTCCAAAAAAACGGCACAGGCAGTCTTATTTAGAACCACAAAGGGAAATAATGCACACTGATTTCCGAAAAAGTTTTTGCAAAGGCTATTGGATTGTTGAAAAACGGTAACAGAAGTATATCTCTGAAATCTATTAAAATAAAAGATTCACAATTCGTCATAAATAACACCTGTGCATTTGATTCTTTAGCACAAATATTGGCAAGTGCTATCTGTGACAGTCCCGAATACGAAGCGTATGGGAAAGGTCTAACCGGTTGTGCTATATTTGAACTCATTTGCGAAATGGTGAACTCTGGTGTGACTTCTAGCAGTTACCGAAAGCGAGCTGCAATTTTAAGGGAGTCATTCCCAGTTATTGACCTACCTCACGGTGTCCGTCAAATTTCGGCGGAAACAACCATAACAGAAATGGCAAAACGCATGCTCTTTCAGGTGCCATCTATCACTGAGTGCTGTTCATGCAGTCGGTCGGAGGACTGCGTATCAAACAAGTCAATCCAGCGTGTTGTACTTGTAGTTGAGATCGAGGAATATAGCTTAGAAAATATCCAACAACACATTGTTGAATATTTATCCCCAAAGAACACTAAATGTCCAGTGCTGATATCATGTGGTGAAACATGCGAAGGAATTAAAACTACTACATTCTCCGTTTATGGCAAACATTTATTAATTGAACTAAACAGCACATCTACCGATGGGAAGTACACGTCAGATGTAGGAACAGACATTAACGTACGCTTATCTGACATTCCACGTGAGCTTACAGTTTTTGAGCACATCTATAAACTACGTGGAGCAATAGTTTTTTCTGATTCAGGAGGAACTCGGCTGAACAGGATTGGACATTACATTGCTCTTTGTCTGCGGGAGAATAACCACTGGGAAGTGTACAATGACTTGGAAGATAAGAAAAGGCCTTGTTCTAGAGAAAAGAATGTTTCGTGTCAAATGCTAATATATACTGTGTGAAATAATGTGATATCCAAAAATAGCACAGGAAAAACAAATGCCATTCTTTCCTTTAATTAAGTAATAATGAATATTAAGTTTGGGCTTCATTGGTTTACGGGCTACTCCGGGTTTCATTTCTTCAATATATTACGTGTTTCAATTACTACTGCTGTAAGATCCATTTCACCAGTCACCTTTCTTTCCTCGGAAAATTCATAACATCAAAATGCCATTTTTTTGTACTACATTTGATCCCGGATAAGACGCACTCGGATTCCACGTGTGCCAAAACATTTTTTTTTCGCAAAACAAAATGGTAGCCTGCAGAAACGGTAGCACTCCGTCTCGAATTTTTTCTTCTGTTAGATTTAAAGCCAGCAAAATATGAGTTACTTCTTTACAAGGTATTGCCCAGTAATATTTACGTGTAAGAAACGCATAAATGCACGATTTTTGAATAATTTCACAATCACTGCCCCCTCCCACGGAAATACATATACAATTGGTTTGTTTGCTTTATCGACCACCGTGAGCAACTCAGTCGTCCCGTCTCTAATTTAGGGCCACTCGTTCCAGAGAGAGAAACCAGTGCCATATGACAAACACAACATCCATGCCTCACCGGGATTTGAACCTAGACGCATCTCGGACGAACACATTTCTAACCAATTCATTAACGAACAAAATCAGCGTGGACGAATATGAGGCGGAAGCAGGCTATTTCTTGTAGTACATGGAAACTTACTTTTTGTTATGCGTTTTGTTGTATTGAGAAAACCTTAGACTCAATAGCGCTCATACTTGTATTTCTGGAGGACTTCACTCTTGTAATGACTTCGAATAGAAAATTATTTTCGTAAACATAAATTTTTGACACAAAAGTCATAAAATTTTGTTACGGTGTTATGGAAATATTTCTCTGACCACTATTTCTTGAACATTGTGTGTGCTTCTGTAAATTTTCTTTTTTTACTGCTTTCCAACTTGATCATTGTAAAACCTTGATTTCAAGCAAAGATGCAGTATCAGTAATTCTAAAAAGTGGTTTCCCTCGTTAAAATAATTATTAAGTATTATTAAAAATTTATGAACTTAATTGTATGTAGTTTATGGTCCCAAGAATTAACACAACTCTGAGACCTATGAGACTGTTCGGTTAAAATAATCTTCAAAAAATGATTTTTCCTATAACTATACAAAAATCAATCGCATTCGATAATTCATGATGCTTGAACTCCCGGCTGATAATTTTTTTAAACATTTCTTCTAATATTGAAAAAAATAAAATAAAATAAAGGAGCCAGCGTGAATGTGATTTTTCCTTTTCAAATTTTTCTTGTATTACTGGAGCTGACTCACCTGGGTTAATGATTTATGCCAAGATACAAGATTTACGCCAGCATTAACAATTGTGTATTGAACTAATATGACAGCATTACATTTGCTTTCTCCCTTGAAACGTTATGTACAACGACACGGAATTATGCTTTTTTCCATGTGTTTTCGGAGTACTACCCTTGGCAGCCATTTATTCTACCGAAGCAATCGTACTGCACTGAAACGCAAATCTGTTTATATTATATTTTAAGTGAATATATGTATATGTATATACGTTTTTATGCACAAGACTGTGTAAAAATGATCCATAGGCACGAGAAATATATTTTCCATATGCAGCAATGGTTATGAGTAAAATTCTTTCATGAAATGCAATGGACACGTACTATGAGAAAGACGCTTTGCATAAAAGACAATGGAAATGTATTAAGTTGTTTGTTTCACAATTTCTTCCTAGGTGTTTACCCTGCTGTAGCAAAACATTAAATATAGCACTTCATATTAGCATAGAAGTGCTGATATATAAATGTTTATGTTTTACAAACTTGCATGTGCGTGTGCGTGGCTTTTCTTCAAAAAGAGAAGGGCTTGTGTAAAAGATTCAGTAGGTGCCTAAAACATTGATCCTTAATATGCAACAATGGTTATGAGCAAAAATATTGCTTCAAATACAATGGAAACATATTAAAAAGTGTCTTTTACAATTTGCTCACGTGTGTTGTTTAATCTGCCGAATCATCCCTGCAGCAATGAAGTGCCAATTTGTTAATGCATTCCTTCCATTTGGTTTTTAAAACACGATTGTGTCGAAATGATCCAATTGGCATCTGAAACATAGATTTTCCATATGTAACAGATGTTCTAAGAAGAAATGTTGCCGTTATTATGATAGAACCATATCAAATGTATTTTTTTTAATTAGCCCTTCCCCTGTCTATTAATTCTGCCAAAGCAACAGTACTGCAGTGGTCATTTTCGAATTATTCTTTCATTCTCAGTTGTTCTCAAAGCGTATTTTGGTACACAATTGTACTGATAGAATTAATAATATAATTCATGAGGAAAATGGGTTTATTGGAGAGGGAGTCACGCTGCGATTTATCATTAATTCTATGTTTTGTATAAAATGGCATTGGAACTGTTGTTCCTTATTAAAACTTTAGTCAATTGGTTGTCGGTGAGCTGGTGTTCTGATCAAATCATAGTATAAGTATTTTTGATATTTCATCTTTTGTGTTATGAGTAAGACATTCCCATTATTGGTTTTGTTACCAAGTGCACATGTTCGATGACATATAGCATATTATCATCTTTCATTGGTTTTATTTTTGCATTTTCTATTTACTCTTGTTAATTAGGTTTCGCATAGTATTTACTTATGATGTTAAGCTGACGTCTGTTTGAATTTAACCTCCGGAATACTAAATGTAGTCTAAAGTTAATTTTAAGGGTTTTGCTTTCAGTTACTATAAACTTGTCTTGTTTTCAGTTCTTGAATATTCAGTCATTATGTGGCTGGAATTGTATTTCCTTGTCGTAAATATTTTATCATTTTGTATATTTTTCTATATATTTTCCATGGTGTAATATGTTAGCATCCACAGTATTTGAATTAGAAAAATAAAGAACATTTGAACGCTAATATGTTAAAGTTGCATTTCCGAAAAACCGTGTAGAAATGATCTAATATAGACCATAAACATTCATTTTTCATATGCAGCAATAATTATGAACAAAATTATTGCTTTAAATACAATGTAAACATATTTAAAAGTTTGTGTGACAATTTGTTCTTGTGTGTTGTTTACTCTGCCAAAGCAGTGGTGCAGCACTGAAAAGCCAACCTGTTAATATACATAATTTTTTTATTTTTACAAGACTGTGTACAAAGAATGTAATAGGTGCCTGAAACGTTGTTCTTTCATATGCAGCAAATGTTCTGAGCACAAATGTTGCTTAAAATATGACGAAAACTGATTAAAAGGTATATTTTTGAACTTCGTTTACCTATGTGTTGTCTACTCTGTTCAAGAAATGGTAGAAAAGTGAAATGCCAAACAATTAATGTTTCAGAATTTTCAATATATATGTGTGTTGTTAAATTGATGTTTTTGTTGATGAAAGGACTGCATTGAAAATAAAAAATGCCAACGGGAAGCATTCAATTTCCATTAATGACCAACGTTATGAGCAGAAATGCTGCTTTAAATAGAATGACAATCTATTAAAAGGAAGTTGTTTGAATTTTCCTCCCTGTCTGTTATTTATTCTGTTGAAGTAATAGTTTCCAGTTCAGTGCATTTAATATACTAATGCTTTACCAAAAAATAATATGTGGTAAATTATTATGATGGTCTTATACTTCACATAAATTTAAAAGAAAAAAATATGTGGTATTATATTTCTGAGAACAAAAAGTTCAAACCACAAACATACATTTTTCACACACAACAAGGTTAAACAGCAAAAACATTTCTTTATAAATACAATGGAAACTTCTTTAAAAGCATCTCCTACAATTTCTACCTGCATTTTGTTCATCCTGCTAAAGCAATGGTTTTCAGATGTAATAATATCAAAATGTTTTATTTTTCGTGTGTGTCTTTCTTTAAAAGATACAGTAGGGGATTGGAACATCAATCTTTAATATGAAATAATGGATATGATCAAAAATATTGCATTTAATACAAGGGGAAACACCTTAAAAAGCGTCTTTTACAATTAGTTACCTGTGTGTTGTTTACTCTGCATCAGCGAAGTGCCAACCTGTTAATGTACATATTTTCTTTCGTTTTTAAAATAAAGCTGTTGATAAATGATCTAATTTTCGCGTTCGCTACGTTGATTTTCTATATGCAGCAAATGTTTTTTTTGAGCCTAAATTTTGCTTTAAGTAAAACAAAACTGATTAAAAAGAGACCCTTTGGATTTTGTTACCCTGTGTGCTATTTACTGTAGTGGAACTGCGATATTGCAGGGAAGTGCTAAACTATTAATGTTTCGGAACATTGCACATACAGTTTTTTTGTTTTTTTTCTTGTTACTGAAAGAGCTGAATTGAAAATAACCAATGACTATACGTGAAGTGTTCCTTTTGCACATATGGCAGAAGTTCTGAGCAGAAACACTGCGTTATATAAAATGGAAACAGATCAAGCAGTAGTTCCTTTAAATGTTTTCCCTTGCCTGTTATTTACTCTGCAGAAGCAGAAATAAACCAGATTTCCCAGCAAAGTTTCAGAGAACACACAGCATCCACTATTCCCTTGTTTAAAAAGCTCTTAACTCACGGATGTTCTATAAGCCTGGCACTTCATGGCATTGCATATAGAAGGCGAGTCCAATGCAGGAATGCAGAAAACCAACCTGGGTGACAACCAAATATTTTGAAAAGCGCACCCATGATGTGGAGTAGATGAATATTTAAATAATATTAACGCTAGGGTAAACATATTGTGCTAAAACGAGTATTTTGGGGTTACAATTGTTTTAAGTAAAATTACATTAATTATTTTAAATTAAAAATGTTATTAAACAAAAAATGTGAATTATAAATTTTAAAAAACTGATGTTTAATTTTCATAACGCATGAGGGGGAAACGTTGAGTACGAGGATGTAAAAACAAAATTATGCGCTGTTCAGGAAACCTCCGCCGCCCCGGTGGCGCAATGGTCTAAGCAATGGCCTCTGATCATTCGTCCAAAAGGGGTCCGGGTTCGAATCCCGGTGAGGCATGGATGTTGTGTTTGTCTTACGGTACTGGCTCTCTCCCTTCCCTGGAACCAGTGACCCAAAATTAGAGATGGGCGACTGCTTATAGCCCATTGAGTTGCTCACGGTTGTCGTTAAACCTCCAATCAATCCAAAAAAAGAACCCTCCAGCCTCACTCCCCAAAGAATAGTCTGGCGACGCCTCTTTTCTAACACAGACAACAATGAAACAAATGTATCATCGTCACAAGTACCGCCATAAGAGGACGCCAAAATATTTTTTTGCGTTCTTCTTCCCATTTTAATACAGTACTACAAAAATTACGATCCCGTTTATTTTAAGACACATCATGACGTCTTAAAAATGGCAAATAACACAAGCCTGTACCTTCTGCACAATATAGCACCGGGTGCTACAGCAAATTGTTTGTATAAAAACAGTACAGTTAAACAGCATTAGACCCCAAAGTTGAAGCAGAGAATTAAGTACAAATGACCGAGAGATCACCTAAGACAATAGTGTCAAATTCCAGAGTACTTCTGGAGGAGATTTGTGAAAACATTATTATAGACTGAACCTAGACTCCATCAGTGCACAAGTACGCATGTCATGTACGTATAGGATACGAAGGAGACAGGGACTGTAATAATACGTAATAAGTATAAAATTATGCGAAACACATATCTACGTCGCCTATATCTACTACTACAGTACTTTGCAGATAGCAAATGCTCTACATTAGCCCATTCATACAAAGAACTGGTGCTTTCCTCAAACTCAAAGAACACAGAAACCATTCACGGATTTCAAACTGCAACCGGATAAATTAAAATCGATTGTGTTACAACCGGATAAATTTAAATCGATTGTGTTACAATGGCATAGACGAAATTTCAATATCGCTGCTGTTTCACCAGCCCCCACTTTGAAATAGGAATAACTGTTTACCGGAAATGGAACAAACGAAAGTTTTTGCGGTACAATCCGGTACAAGCGGAGTACAACAGAATAGCATAGTATAAATTTCAAAATTGCGAGGTGGGGGCTTCCCTTTTCCCTCCAGCATCACTTGAAATTGGAATCACTGGTTACCGGAAGTGGTACAAACGAATTTTTTTTTTTTTTTGTGGTACAATCCGATTCAAACGCAGCACAAGCGAATGTTACATAGTCGAATTTTCAAAATTGCGTAGTAGAGGGGATGCCATTTTTTCCAGCTCCCCACCTTTAAATGGGAATAACTCGTAACCGGAAGTGGTACAAAAGAAAAAAATTTCGGTACAATCCGGTACAAACGGAGTACAACAGAATAGCGCAGTCGAAATTTCAAAACTGCGAAGTGGGAAGCAGTTTTCCCCGAGCCCCCACTATGAAATTAGAACTGCTGGTTACCGGAAGTGATACAAACGAAAACTTTTGCGGTGCAATCCGATTCAAAGTGAGTACAAACGAATGACATGGTCGAAATTTCAAATTTGCGCAGTGGGGAAGGTGACGTTTCCCCATCTCCTAACTTTGAAATCGGAATAGCTGATTACCGGAAGTGGTAAAAACGAGAATGTTTGCGGTACAATCCGGTACAAACGGAGTACAAACGAATGGCATAGTCAAAATTTCAAAATTGCGTGGTGAGGAGGGGGGGGAAGATGGAGACGTTTCTCCGTCACCCACTTGGAAATGGGAATAACTCGTAATAACTCGTTACCGGTAGTGGTACAAACGGAAATATTGTCGGTACAATCCTGTACAAACGGAGTACAAACGATTGGCATAGTTGAAATTTGAAAGTTCCGTGGTGATGGTGCTGCCGTTTCCGCAGTTCCCAATTTAAAATTGGAATAACTCGTACCCGGAAGTGGTACACACGAAATATTTTGCGGTACAATCCGGTACAAACGGGGTACAAACGAATGTCATAGTCCTAATTTCAAAATTGCGAGGTGGGGGCTGCCATTTTCTCCGAGCTCTTCACTTTGAAATTGGAATTATTGGTTACCGGAAGTGGTACAAACGAAAATCTTTGCGGTAAAATCCGATTCAAACGGAGTACAAACGAATGCCCTTGCCGAAATCTCAAATTTCCGTAGAGGGGGGGGGGGGGGCTGACGTTTCCCCATCTCCCAACTTTGAAACGGGATTAACTCGTTACCGGAAGAGGTACAAACGAAAATGTCCGTGGTACAATCCGGTACAAATTTAGTACAAACAAATGGCATAGTCGAATTTTCAAAACTGCGTGCTGAAGGGGTTCCCGTTTCCCCAGAATTTCACTTTGAAATGGTATTCCCATTTCATTTTACCGGAAGTGGTACACACGAAAATTTTTGCGGTACAAACGGAGTACAAACGAATGGCATAGTCGAAATTTCAATATTGCGTGGTGGGGGCTGCCGTTTTTTCACCCTCCCCCTTTGAAATGGGAATAACTCGTTACCGGAAGTGGTACAAACGAAAATTTTTGCGGTACAATCCGGTACAAACGGAGTACAAACGAATGCCATATTTGAAATTTCAAAATTCCGAGGTGGGGGGCTGCCGTTTCCCCCCCCCCCCCACTTTGAAATGGGAATAACTCGTTACCGGAAGTGGTACAAACGAAAATTTTTGCGGTACAATCCGGTACAAACGGAGTACAAACGAATGCCATATTTGAAATTGCAAAATTCCGAGGTGGGGAGGCTGCCGTCCCCCCCCCCCCCACTTTGAAATGGGAATAACTCGTTACCTCAAGTGGTACAAACGAAAATTTTTGCGGTACAATCCGGTACAAACGGAGTACAAACGAATGCTATATATGAAATTTCAAAATTCCGAGGTGGGGGGCTGCCGTTTCACCAGGCCCCCCACTTTGAAATGGGAATAACTCGTTACCGGAAGTGGTACAAACGAAAATTTTGAAATTTCAAAATTCCGAGGTGGGGGCTGCCGTTTCCCCAGGCCCCCCACTTTGAAATGGGAATAACTCGTTACCGGAAGTGGTACAAACGAAAATTTTTGCGGTACAATCCGGTACAAACGGAGTACAAACGAATGCCATATTTGAAATTTCAAAATTCCGAGGTGGGGTGCTGCCGTTTCCCCAGCCCCCACTTTGAAATGGGAATAACTCGTTACCGGAAGTGGTACAAACGAAAATTTTTGCGGTGCAATCCGGTACAAACGGAGTACAAACGAATGCCATATTTGAAATTTCAAAATTCCGAGGTGGGGGGGCTGCCGTTTCAGCCCCCCACTTTGAAAATGGGAATAACTCGTTACCGGAAGTGGTACAAACGAAAATTTTTGCGGTACAATCCGGTACAAACGGAGTACATACGAATAGCATAGTCAAAATTTCAATATTGCGTGGTGGGCTGGCTGCCGTTTCTTCAGCCCCTGCCCCCTCGCACTTTGAAATGGGAATAAGTCGTTACCGGAAGTGGTACAAACGAAAATTTTTGCGGTACAATCTGGTACAAACGGAGTACAAACGAATGCCATATTTGAAATTTCAAAATTCCGAGGTGGGGGGCTGCCGTTTCCCCAGCCCCCGCACTTTGAAATGGGAATAACTCGTTACCGGAAGTGGTACAAACGAAAATTTTTGCGGTACAATCCGGTACAAACGGAGTACAAACGAATGCCATATTTGAAATTTCAAAATTCCGAGGTGGGGGGCTGCCGTTCCCCCCCCCACTTTGAAATGGGAATAACTCGTTACCGGAAGTGGTACAAACGAAAATTTTTGCGGTACAATCCGGTACAAACGGAGTACAAACGAATGCCATATTTGAAATTTCAAAATTCCGAGGTGGGGTGCTGCCGTTTCCCCAGCCCCCCCCCCACTTTGAAATGGGAATAACTCGTTACCGGAAGTGGTACAAACGAAATTTTTTGCGGTACAATCCGGTACAAACGGAGTACAAACGAATGCCATATTTGAAATTTCAAAATTCCGAGGTGGGGGGCTGCCGTTCCCCCACTTTGAAATGGGAATAACTCGTTACCGGAAGTGGTACAAACGAAAATTTTTGCGGTACAATCCGGTACAAACGGAGTACAAACGAATAGCATAGTCAAAATTTCAATATTGCGTGGTGGGCTGGCTGCCGTTTCTTCAGCCCCTGCCCCCCGCACTTTGAAATGGGAATAAGTCGTTACCGGAAGTGGTACAAACGAAAATTTTTGCGGTACAATCCGGTGCAAACGGAGTACAAACGAATGCCATATTTGAAATTTCAAAATTCCGAGGGGGGGGCTGCCGTTTCCCCAGCCCCCCACTTTGAAATGGGAATAACTCGTTACCGGAAGTGGTACAAACGAAAATTTTTGCGGTACAATCCGGTACAAACGGAGTACAAACGAATGCCATATTTGGAATTTCAAAATTCCGAGGTGGGGGGCTGCCGTTTCCCCAGCCCCCTTTGAAATGGGAATAACTCGTTACCGGAAGTGGTACAAACGAAAATTTTTGCGGTACAATCCGGTACAAACGGAGTACAAACGAATAGCATAGTCAAAATTTCAATATTGCGTGGTGGGCTGGCTGCCGTTTCTTCAGCCCCTGCCCCCTCGCACTTTGAAATGGGAATAAGTCGTTACCGGAAGTAGGACAAACGAAAATTTTTGCGGTACAATCCGGTACAAACGGAGTACAAACGAATGCCATATTTGAAATTTCAAAATTCCGAGGTGGGGGCTGCCGTTTCCCCCACTTTGAAATGGGAATAACTCGTTACCGGAAGTGGTACAAACGAAAATTTTTGCGGTACAATCCGGTACAAACGGAGTACAAACGAATGGCATAGTCGAAATTTCAAAATTCCGAGGTGGGGGCTGGCGAAATGGAGCTGTCAACTGTTTTGGATGTCATGAATAAGTGGAAGACACATGGCTTGCCTGAAGCAGGGTGTCACGTCAATTCGTCGCCTGCGTCAATTCGTAGACTACGACAATTCGTCGCGCCTCAATTCGTCGAGCGTCAATTCGTTGCGTTTACAAATTTTGGTTACATACAAAACGAATGCAGGAAAACATACGATTTCGAACGTCTTCTGCCCTGATCACATTTATAAGGTTTGGACACTCAGACAGATAGGAATATTACGCTTTTTCTTTGGCACTAAAAATATTAGACGGTAGACGGTTTTTGTAACGGGTCGGGGCCCGGGGAGCCCCCCCCCCACACACACACACAAAATTTTCGTAAAATCTACATTTCAAAATTGCCTTTATTCTTCAGTAAAATAACATTTCTATGTACATGACAATGGAATTCTGCCAATAAATACAGTGGTATATACATCAGCTGGAAAGTTCCAGTGAAACGTAAAACAAAATATTGTTAAAATCATAAATTATTTCGCCACGTAGGGCGAAGGAGAGGCAGACAATAAAGCACGAGCGATACAAACGAAAATGTATACCTACAGCATTGTAGACAGGGAAAGACATGATTCTATACTATGCACAAATTCCAATTAAGCATTACTACCATACTAAAGATTAAACATGCACAAGGTACTAATTCTCATAAAAGACCATGGGTGAGAAGGAACTAACAGGTGCAACAGTATTTAGAAAAATGACAGTAATGGTAGAAACAAATAAGCACAAATACTTATCATATGTACAGAATTATGCAGTGACAAGAGAGAAATATGCTAAACGAACCCAGGAGAGCAACTTTACAAAAAAACAGAAATCGAACAGTAATGCAATGCACAAGTTTCATATCATATGTACAGAACAATACAGTGACAAGGAAGAAAGCCGCTAAACATACCCAGAAGGGCAGCTTCTCATGAAACAGAAATGCAACAGTGATGCTACATTCAAAATTTACAACATATGTACAGAAGTATTCAGTGACAAGGGGAAATAACGCTAAATGTACTCAGAAGGGCATCTTGTAACAATAAATTATACACACAATGACTAATATTTTAAAAAAATATTGTTTTCAATTTAGAAATACCAAATTGGGTACACTATCTCATGGTATTCTAACTTAGACTGTTGACGGTTTTTAGATGGGGTTGGAGCCCGTGGGTCAGACCCCCCCCCTACAACATTTTCGTAAAATCTACAGTTTTCAATTTAGAGCCACCAAATTTGGTATACTATCTCATAGTGTTCACAAAGTATTTATTCAAGGAATGTACATGAGACGAGCAAGAGAAAAAACGTCTCAAAAAGAACAGTGACACATGAATGCACTATTTACAGATGACAGTAGATACCTATTTACAATATATACATGACATTTAGATGTAAACAAATCCTGAGGAGATCGTACACACTAGGTTGAGCAGCTATGGCAAGAGTTCAGGTAGAGCAGCACAGAGTAAAAAGTTATAATATAGTCTTATGAGCACTAACTGTACTGTGCAGCGAAGGTGGAGTCCCAACAACCCCAAGGCCTCTGGGGACCATGGAGAGAGGAAGCTGGGTTCACTTGAAGACGCAACGGCACCGTTATGAAAACAAGATAAGTACAAGTACATGAGACGAGCAAAAGTAGAATGACCGATAATTGTGACATAGAAATGGGATATGTACAGATTACTGTAGAAACAAAGAGACATTATAGTTGCTTGACATTCAGATGGAAATAGATGTTCAGGAATCTCGTGGAGATAAGACATACCTTGATGAGCAGGTGTGACGAAGGTTCGGATATAAAGAGTCACTGAGTTAAGTGTTAAATAGTCATACAAGCACCAACTGTAAGATGCAATGAAGTCGGTGTCCCAGCGAACCATGGGGCCGCTGGGGACCATGTAGAGAAGAAGCTGGGTTCACTTTGTCGAGAAACGGCGGTGTGGTACTCAAGGCGTAATCGAGAAAGGAGACATTCCCGAAAAAAACTGAGCAACGCGGCACTTGCGTGAGGTACCGTAGGAGGCACCTCCCGAGCACGACACTGTTGATGATAGACGTATATAACGTGCTTCACTAGCACAAAAATGTAGGTGCAGACTACAGGGAGTCTGATTGGAGGCACAAGGTTGAGCAACAGCGTTCGGTAAGCACTGAAGGAAAGATCAGTTGTACAGGATCTTTGCGCAATTGAAAAGGCAAGATTCAGCATTGGTAGCAGTATAGTGCAATATTGATAGACATGACTCACATCTGCCTCCCCGGCGCAGAAAGGGCAGAGTGGGGAGGAAAGAAGAGTCATCCGGTGCAAGATTGAGGGTACGGGAAGACGGTTATGTAAGAAGAACCAGTGGGTGTTGATCTCTGGGGGTGTAGATAGAGGAGAGAGGGTGGCAGACCACACAGCAGAGAGAGAGGAAGACGGGATATCAGGGATAGGTGTAGGCGTAGAAGAGCGGGAGAGAGAGAGAAATCTGTAAAGAGCGGATGCGGAGAAGGAGAAAATCGGAAGATCTATGCCGTGAGCGGACAAGAAAAAGGGGAGGGGGAGAGACGCGGATAGAACGGAAACGAGACCGGCGGGGGAAGCAAGATCGGGAAAGAGAGAAATAAGGGATGAGAGTAAGGAGGTGTGAACCTGAAGAGCATGGGGTAGAGCACGAATAGCAGGAGGAAAGTCGGAGAAGGAGCGCCAGAGAAAATCAGGGGTGACAAGGTCTCGGACTGTGACTACTCCGGCGCGGAGCCAGGTGGGGAAAGCAAAACAGGGGAGGTGCGGAGGATGAATGACGGAGGAGAAAAATAGAGGTTCTGAGAGTAGTTCGGAGGTTGTAGCTGGTGGAGAGCGAGACAGAGGGAAAGAGCGAAGCAAGGTGATAGCCTCCCGATAGACAGGAGGTAAGTTGGAAAGGAGGGGGCAGTGATCCATTAATAGATAGGAAAGAAAAGTAAGGTGGGGATTACGCGGGGAGACAGTGACGTCCCGGGTTGTCTCCGCAGGCAGAACCGGTGAAGCAAGAAGGCGAAGAAATGCAGACACTCGGAATGCCTGATAGTATAACCGCACGTCAAGCAGTCCAATACCGCCATTCTGAGGAGACAAGCTGAGAAGTGAAGCGTTAACCCAATGATGACCAGCCCACACGATATTGGTTTGGCACTGGGTGATTGCAAGAAGACGATGAACAGGTTGTTTGGACGCAAGCCAAGAGAACGTGCACATGGATAACAAATATGTTCGAGTGATCTGGGCACGCTGGTACAGAGAAGTGCAGAACTGTGCTTGTCTCCAGTTGGCAGCCGTACGCAGCAGGCGGGGGTGCAGTGCATTCCACGTTATCGTCGAGGCTGTAGGAGGTTTGCCCAGGTGCACTCCTAGAAAACGCTGTGAGGATGTGGACCATTCGGCTCCCCATGGAGAGTCGGTTCGACTAGCCCACGACCCACACCACAAGCCAGTACTTTTTGACTCGTTTAGCGTGGCACTAGAACAAGAGGCATACCGAGCGTAGAGGTGGCGAAGTTTGCAGAATTGTGCATCTTGTCGAACACAAAAAGTCACGTCATCAGCATAGGCAACATAGGTGACAATATGATGGCGAGTGCTGGCGACCACTGGAGGCAGAGAAGCATAGAAGGATCTGTGAACGGAGCGGAGAAAAGGTTCGATCGCAAGAGCAAAGAGCTGTCCGGACAAGGGGCAGCCTTGCCGGACGCCGCGACGGAAAGGAATTGGCGCTGTGAGAAGGGTGGGCAACCTGACGTGGAAAGTGGCGTCCTGATAGAGGGAGAGGAGAACAGAAACAAAAGAAGGTGGAAACCCGAAACTATAAAGTGTAGACGAGAGGTAAGCGTGAGAAATATTATCAAAGGCGGATTGTTGATCGAGAGACAGCAGAGCAAGAGGTTCAGAGCGAGATCGAGCGAGATGGATTAGGTCACTGAGAAGTTGAATGTTATGCGAGATGGAGCGCCCTGGGACAGTGTAGGTCTGGTTAGAGGACAGGATGTGGGGGAGGATTGGATTAATACGGCGCGAGAGTAGTTTAGAATAAAGCTTGTAATCAAGATTCAGAAGTGAGATGGGACGCCAGTTCCCCAAGTCTAGGAGATCACCCTTCTTTGGGAAGAGGACTATATGGGCAATTGTGAAACTCCTCGGAAGGGTGGATAGGTGGAAAGCAGCGGAGAAAGCACTAAGCAGAAAAGGAAGGAGGGCTGGGAGGAAAGCTTTGTAGAAACAGAAAGGAAGTCCATCTGGGCCAGGTGCAGCCTTGGAGTTTAGAGAAGAAAACGTCTCGGAAATCTCTGTTAGCGTGGGAGGCCGGAGGAGAGAATCAGAAAAATAAGAGGGGACTTGAGGTAAAGCAGAGTGTAGACCAGATAAGGCAGTGCTGGAAGGAGGAGGAGTCTCACAAAACTTCGTTGTAAAATAGCTGCGGGCAACAGAGCAAAGAGTAACTGGGTCAGAGGATACCTCGCCAGTAGAGAGGCGGAGATGGCGAATTGAAGCAGAGGCATGACGCTTAGCTTCAAGATTGGAAAGAAACTCATAAGTGCAGGCATCGGGCGCGAGATGCTGTAATCTCAGCCGCCGAATGACCTGTTGCGCGAGTGGGACTAGGAGAGAATTCAGTTCAGCCTTATACACAGCAAAAAGAGGGTCAGCCATATTTATAAGGGAAAGCATCGTACGGATGTGATCCAAACGCATCCTCTGTAGCGTCGTGATCGTAAAAGCCTGATTTCGCACATGAAGCAAGAGGCGATGTTTTACCTCCAGCCAGAAAGTCAGGGCACACGGCGCAGACTGCAGTTGCGTGCGCCATTCGGAGAGGAAATGGCGGACTGAAGAGCAAAAACCGGCGTCATCCAAAAGAGCGGCATCAAATGTCCACGGCCGGGTTGTCCTGTGCTGTGCATGAGTGTGGAACACTGTGAGAGTGATGGCGCAATGGTCGGACGACGCAGTGGGCTGGCAACAGGATGCAGAGATCGCTGGAAGAAGTATGGGCGTGGTATAAAATCTGTCAAGTCTGGCCGTGGCTGGGTTTATTGCACCAGATGCACGCCAGGTATGGGAGGGTGTAGTTGGATATAAGTGTCGATGGACATCTATCAGTGAGAAATCAAAAACGAGGGACTGTAGCTGCTGTACAAGGTCCGCACGATGTTCGCGTGAAGGCGGGGAACGATCAAGTTGAGGGTGTAGAGTACAATTAAAGTCGCCACCAACGAGAACTCGGTCGGTGGCAGGTATACCAGAGAGAGCACCGCGAAAGCACAGAAAAAGCTCCGACACATAAGTGGAGGTGTTTGGCACGTAGATGTTAAAGATATGAAACCTCTCCGTTTGAATAGTGAACGTGACTTGTTGTAAGAGGTCACGACAGAGATTTTTTACAGAGAAGAGAGTCATCGTAGAGCGAAAAGTCGAGCGTACCCCGACGGCAATACCACCATATGATGAACAGCTGAATGCGTGGTGGAAAGCAAAATTCCATGATCTCCAGCGGGTAAACAAAGTGGTAGGATGACAGTTCGTCTCTTGTAAAAGTAGCACGTCCGCACTCAGTGGGGAAAGGTCCTCATAGGCTAAGGCGTTCGCAAGTGGTGTCGCAAAACCGCGACAATTAAGTGACGTGACCTTGAACTTTTAGGTCCGTCGGCGGATGTAAGATGTGTTGACTTGCAGTAGCGAGAACATGTAGGCGCTGGATAAAACCCAGACCCCACGGAATGTCATCGACGTTCCGCCGAAGAGTGTGCAAAAGAGAATCAAGTTGACTGAGAACCCGAGGTAGGGCAGCTTCATACTTTAGTAAAAAAGCACGGGCAGTGGCCGTGCTGGTGGGACTCACTAAATATTCAAGAAGATCTACGTAAGGCAGCGGCTCAGCGGGGAAAGCATTCTCTTGAAGGAGATTAGTGAAGTCCTCTAACGAGGGAGAAACATCCTCCGTCTCTGGTTCAGTCCAGGCTTGTACTTGAGAAGACGAAATGCCACGTCGAGAGAAGATTGCGCGAGTAACCGGGCGATTAGACCGCCTAGTGAACAAGTGCTGGGATGAGGACGTTTTAGACTTCTTCAACTTCTTCCGTGAGGAGACACTGCGTTTGCCAAAAATCGTGGAGGAACCAGCTGGTATAGAAGTTTCTGTGCTGGAAAGGGTTTCGGCTGCTGGATCTGCAGCGCCAGCGGTAAACACCGACGACATATCAGCAGGTAAATCTGTAGGAGCAGAAAGTATACGCTGCGGGGGTGCCGTAGGAAGCGTGGGAAAATTCCGATCTGTAACTGAAAGTGAGTCTGCCAAAGACGTTTGTCGACCAACGTCTGCAGGCCGACGTCGGGAAGATTTGGGTCCTGCAACCTTCCACTCGTGTGGAGACGTTGACACAGCAGTAACAGGAGGGACAGAAGGTGCCACAGCACTTGGCACGGTTATGGAAACAGCACGAGTGCAATTGGCTCGCACATGACTCTCACTTTGACAAAGGGTGCAATGCTGAGAAGTGATGATCTCGATACGACGTCGCTGTTGCCCACAGCGCACGTGAAGGACAGTTGGACAGGCCTGAAGATGAGTATCAGACGGAAAGAGCACACGAGCGGTGCGACGGAAGCCACGAATGGCTTTGTCTTCTGGGTCTCTGGGTGCCGCCGAGAGGGTTGTTATGGGACCGACTACTCGGCCGAACTTACTGAGTAACGTGCAAAGAATTGTATCAGATACCTCTGGCGGGACAGGGTAGAAAGTCACCTGAACGGGGCGGTGCGCGACTGGTTGTGGTAGTAGATGTACATCATTAATGGTCAGTCCTGCTGTCAAGACAAGGTCAGCATGTTCCTTTTTCTTGAAGTAAACCAGCACTGATCGTGGTTTTCGGGCAACATAATCTATTGCATCCGCCGGTAAAATGGATTTAAGAGCTCGGCTATAGAGCTGAAGCTTTGTATCCGGCAGCGCATCAAAACATACGCCGAGGTCCATCGTTGATTGCAGTTGACGGCCGGCTGGTGAGTCTTCGGGAATATCTATCGTTGCTGTGGATCCCACGACATGAAGATACGAATCGGGAAGGAGAGTATCAGACGATAGGAGTGACGTAGAGCCACTAGACATGGCAGTCGCATATGATGGAGGAACAGTACTTCTACTAGATGTAGAGGGCGAAACTCCAGCTGTTATAGGGGAATCTGGCAGTTGAGATGAAGTGGTGGCCGTAGAAGCGACGTCACCCGACACCTCCATAGCATCCGCGACAGGGACAGAGAGTAGACCTGTAACGGCAGTACCCTCAGTGGGAAGGCAGGCCGTAGGCGCAGGCAAGACAGAGGAACTCATGACGTCAGTAAGGCAGTTAGAGATCTCTGCGACCAACGAAGCTGTGTCAGCAGCTGGGTTGGAAGAAGAGGAGGAAGATGGCTTCTCTTCCAAGATAAGGGCGTGAGCTTCACCCTTATCTAATGCCGCCATGTCAACGGCGAGGCTTACCGAAGAACAAGACCAACTCGTTCGAAAAATATAACTAACGATAAAGAATAAAGTAATTCACTCACCACCTCGTGAGACAAACGAAACGAAAGCACTGATCTTCAACTGGAAGATGCACGCGAAAAGAAAAAGTACACCACTCGATTAACTACTCGAAAGCACGTAAAAGACAGAGCTCAAAAAACACACATCACATCACAATCTCATAGTACTCTAACGTAGACGGTAGACGGTTTTTGGAACGGGTCGGGGCCCGGGGGTCAGAGCCCCCACATACAAAATTTTCGTAAAATCTACAGTTTTCAATTCAGAACTACCAAATTTGGTATCAATAAACTCCAACTTAGACGGTTTTCGGATGGGGTTGGAGCCCGGGTGTCAGACCCCCCCCCTGTCCCCCCATACAAAATGTTCGCAAACTTTACAGTTTTCAATGTAGAACCACCAAATTTGGTATACTATATCATGGTACTCTACCTTAGACAGTTTTCTGAGCCCGGGGGTGAGAGCCCGCCATATAAAATTTTCGTAAAATCTACAGTTTTCAATTTAGAACCACCAAATTTGGTATATTATCTCATGGTACTCTAACTAAGACGTTTTTTTTTTTTTTTGGAACGGGTCCCCCACCCCCACCCACCCACACAAAATTGTCATAAAATCTACAGTTTTCAATTTAGAACCACCAAATCTGGTATACTATCTCACGAAACTCTAACTTAGACTGTAGACGGTTTTTGGATGGAGTTGGAGCGGCGGTCAGAGCCCCCTATACAAAGCTTTCGTAAAATCAACAGTTTTCAATATTTAGAACCACCAAATTTGGTATACTATATCATGGTACTCTACCTTAGACAGTTTTCGGAGCCCGGGGGTGAGAGCCCCGCCATATAAAATTTTCGTAAAATCTACAGTTTTCAATTTAGAACCACCAAATTTGGTATATTATCTCATGGTACTCTAACTAAGACCCTTTTTTTTTTTTTGGAACGGGTCCCCCACCCACCCACACAAAATTGTCATAAAATCTACAGTTTTCAATTTAGAACCACCAAATCTGGTATACTATCTCACGAAACTCTAACTTAGACTGTAGACGGTTTTTGGATGGAGTTGGAGCGGCGGTCAGAGCCCCCTATACAAAGTTTTGGTAAAATCAACAGTTTTCAATATTTAGAACCACCAAATTTGGTATACTATATCATGGTACTCTAACTTAGACGGTAGATGGTTTTCGGAAAGGGTCGGGGACCGGGGGGGGAGTGAGAGCCCCTATACAAAATTTTCCTAAAATCTACAGTTTTAAATTTAAAACCACCAAATTTGGTATATTATCTCATGGTACTCTAACTTAGACGGTAGACGGTTTTTGGAACGGGCCGGGGTTCAGAGCCCCCATAAAAAAATTTCCTAAAATCTGCAGTTTTCAATTTAGAACCACCAAATTTGATATACTATCTGATGGTACTCTAACTTAGACGGTAGACGGTTTGTTAACGGGTCGGGGCCCGGGGGTCACAGCACCCCACATACAAAATTTTCGCAAAATCTACAGTTTTCAATTCAGAACCACCAAATTTGGTATCATGAAACTCTAATTTAGACGATAGACGGTTTTTGGAAGGGGTTGGAGCTGGGGGGGGGAGTCAGAGCCCCACTCATAAAAAAATTCGTTAGATCTGCAGTTTTCAATTTAGAACCACCAACTTTGGTATACTATCTCATGGTACTCTAACTTAGCCGGTAGACGGTTTTGGGAACGGGTCGGAGCCCGGGAGGTCAGAACCCCCATATAAAATGTTCCTAAAATCTACAGTTTTAAATTTAGAACCACCAAATTTGGTATACTATCTCACGAAACTCTAACTTAGACTGTAGACGGTTTTTGGAAGGGGTTGGAGCCCGGGATTCAGAGAACTCCTCCCCCCACCCCACCCCTTCATACAAAATTTACGCAAAATCTACGGTTTTCAATTTAGAACCACCAAATTTAATATACTGTCTCATGGTACTCTAACTTAAACTGTCAATGGTTTTTGGGTGGGGTCGGGGCCCGGAGTCAAGGGGCCCCCCATACAAAATTTTCGTAAAATCTACTGCTTTCAATTAAGTACTACCAAATTTGGTATCTCATGGTATCTCTAACTTAGACGGTACACGTTTTTTTGAACGAGTCGTGGCACGGGGTTAAGTGGCCCCCATACGAAATTTTGGTAAAATTTCAGTTTTAAATTTAGTACAACCAAATTTGGTATACTATCTCATGAAACCCTAACTTAGACTGTAGACGATTTTTGGAAGAGGGCGGAACCGGGTGTCAGAGCCCCCCCCCCCCACAAAATTTTCGTAAAACCTACATTTCAAAATTGCCTTTATTCTTCAGTAAAATAACATTTCTATGTACATGACAATGGAATTCTGCCAATAAATACAGCGGTATATACATCAGCTGGAAAGTTCCAGTGAAACGTAAAACAAAATATTGTTAAAATCATAAAAAAATATTTCGCCACGTAGGGCGAAGGAGAGGCAGACAATAAAGCACGAGCGATACAAACGAAAATGTTTACCTACAGTATTGTAGACAGGGCAAGACATGATTCTATACTATGCACAAATTCCAATTAAGCATTACTACCATACTAAAGATTAAACATTAGGTACTAATTCACAGAAATGCAACAGTGATGCTACATTCAAAATTTACAACATATGTACAGAAGTATTCAGTGACAAGGGGAAATAACGCTAAATGTACTCAGAAGGGCATCTTGTTGCATTAAATTATACACACAGTGACTAATATTTTAAAAAAATATTCAACATAATGAAGGGGACATTGCGTGGGCAGTAAACTGTGCAGAAGGAAGAATTATATACAACAACATAAAACCCAACATTATCGAAGAGAACATGGGAAACATATTGAGCTATCTTCAATGGCACATTAAAACAGAAAAATCACAAATAGCGAAGCACCAAAATTAATACGTAAAAACATGATTTGTTACAGTGAACGTGGGCGACAACAAAAATCCCACTTATAGGTTGAGATGTAACTGCAAATTGTGGATATGGAACCACCCAGCCGATTGGGCCCAAGTGGATTGAAAAACGCTATCGGTGTTTGTTGAGGCAGCACGAGAGTGCTCCATTTGGAGGCGAGTGGTTAACCGTGCTAGGAAGCGTCTCCGAATGATAGCACTTGCCTCCTGAGGAGGTGGAATAAGAGCGGGGAAGCGTTGTTGAAGATGGAAAGCATAGACAGTGAACTTCACAAGAAGAAAAATATAACGGCACACAGGAGGCAAGTGAGTAGGTGGATGCTTTGTTTGGAGTAGCCAAGCATATGCAAGAAATGGTAACGATCGAGCACAAATTCGATCAGCAAGACGAAATGCAATTTAGAACCACAAAATTTGGTATACTATTTCACATTTCTCTAATTTAGACGGTAGACTGTTTTTGGAAGAGGCCGGGGCCCGGGGTAACAATAATTAACATGTACAAATGGAGGTGAGTGATTCAGAGTAAGAAAGTGAAATGCGTTGTGAGATAAAATTTTGCTATCGTTCAGGTAAAACTGCTCTAGAAACAGTTCATTCAATGAAAAAAGTATACAAAGATAAATGTTTGGGTGAGTCAGAGATTTTTAGATCGCACCATGATTTCAAAAAAGGGCGTTTGTCGGCAGAACTTGCTCCTAGGCCTGGTCGACCTGAAAGTGTTGTTACGGAGCATATTGTTAACACCGTTTGAGCAATCCTACAAGAAGATCGATGAATGACGTCAACTTATATTTCAAAAACGTTGGCATTCCGCATTCTACGCGACAAATTACTGCTGCATCGTGTGTTTTCCAGATAGGTACCTCATCGCCTGACTACAGAACAATTGCTAGCTAGAGTTCAGGTGTGTCATGAGTAGAAACAAATGATTGCAAAGGATCCAAACTTTCTAAACACAGTAATAACTGCCGATGAAACATGGGTCCATTCTTTCGACCCCCTGGCGAAGCGCGCAACGAGTGTCTGGAAACACACAGGTTCTCCTCCTCCGAAAAAAAGTCCGCCAAACTAAATCAGCTGGGAAGGTGATAATGATAATTTTCTTTGATCATAAAGGTGTATTCTACCATTATGCCGTTCCTCCATAAATTACTGTCAATACTGAGTATTACATTTTAGTCTTGAAGCGTCTGGGACGACACATATCGATTAAGCGACGGGAACTGGTGGGCAAGTGGACCCTACACCATGATAACGCCAGCCCACATGTGGCTTCAGTTTCTTACGAAATGCAGTATTGAAATCATGCCACAGCCTGTCAACAGTCCTGATCTCGCCCCGTGCGATTTCTGGTTGTTTCCAAAAATGAAGAAAAAGTTCCGTGGCGCAACGTTCAACATAGATCTTGACGTTATTCAAGCTGTACTGGGGTCCCTAAAGCAGCTTCCACAAAATGCCTCGCCACATGCTTTGAAAAGTGGACTGAAAGATCGGACCGTTGCATTTCATCCGAAGGAAGACACGTTGAGAAAGAATAACATACATTTTGCCGTACCTATTTTTCTTCATTTTGCGTGATCTTACTCTTAGTTTTCATGAAACGGCCGTTGTACATGGAGCTAGAGCCACTCTTGAATCCAGCTTGATCTCTTTGTTGAGTCATGCGATTTCCAGTGTTTCCTCCAAACAATGTAACGAAATCTTAGTGAAAATTTTGTGAATAACTAATACAATTGCTAAGGAACAACCGCATTTTAGAATAAAACAACAAATAGGTGCAGCTGTTGTGGCAAAAACCAAAGTAAAAACAATGCAGAAGCCATCAATTTATTATTCACGCTGATGAACAGACAATTAAACAAACACAAATGTAACAATTGCAAAATATGTACAATGTGAGCTTTCGAATGGTTTGACTCGATGATCAAAATAAAACCTTTAAACAATATTGACTATCAACAACGTATCGTCAGTAAAGGATACGACCTCCTCGGACCGCAATACACATATTACACCACCTGTTGGGCATGCTTAGAATGAGAGTATTTAAAGTTCTGTTGGGATTTTGTCCCACTCCCCTTTCAGTGCGATCTTCAGCTCCTGGAGATTTTGAGGTGGCGGTGATCGAATAGCAATACGCCTTCCAAGAGCGTCCCACGCATGATCTATCGGATTTAGATAAGGAGAGTAGGCAGGCCAGTCCATTTGGTAAATACCCTAGCTCTGCAGTACTTTAGATACTTTGGTCGTTCTGTGAGGTCTGGTATATAGACGAACCTAGGACCCACTGTGCCACGGAACAAACGAATATGGCCTTCTAAGACTTCTCTGCAATATTTGTCTCCTGTTACAGTTCCTTCGTTGAACACATAGAGCGATGTTCTTCCATTCATCATTATGCCAGCCCACACTAGGACTCCAGGGCCACCATAACTGAGCTGTTCACGGATGTTATGAGGTTGGCAGCGTTTTCCACAGCAGCTGATTTTCTGGGTCACTCGATAAACTCAAACGACTCTCATCTTAGAACATCACTGTGGTCCACCTCTGACTTCCCCACTCTCTATGCGCTTCACACCACCGTAACCGGGTACTACGATGCAGGGATGATAACTTGTAACATTTCACAGGTTTTCGGGCATAAAACCCGATCCTGGTATCGTCGACTGATTGTTCAACTCGACACCTGGGTTCCAGGTGCTGCACGAAGGCCGGCAGCGAGCTGTGCTGGTGTAGCAGTCCTGTTTTGTTGAGCCACGAGGAACACATATCGGTTGTCTTGTGCTGTTCTTGCCCTTCTACGGCCTCCACCATGCATCCGGAGCCCTGTTTCTCTGGTTTCCACAGCTTTTGTCAAATGCGATATATCGCTACAACCATGTCTCAGGCAGTTTCTGTTACTGTTTGTCGCACCTCGAGCCGTCCAAAGACCCTTCCACGGTCAAAAACACTTAAATGACAACGATGAGATATTTCATACCCAACGAAACGAAATCAACCAGTCACCAACGATATATCGTTTCAAGAGTAATAAGCTGTTATCGTGTCTTTTACGACGGTCTGACTTGAAGGGAGTGTTGGAGCCCTTCCATCCGGCCAGTCCATTTATGTCTGATGTTGGTTAGACACACTACAAAGAGCCATTTATTGGCCTTTTTCCATATTTATAGTGTGCTCCATTGATGTTTCACTCTAAAATGACGTTGTTCCTTAGCAATTGTCAGCCAGTGTATACTGTATATATACGTATATATCTTTTTTTGCATAGATTTTCTTTTGCAACGTCTAAACCAGGGTTTTCATAAGTTACCGCTTTGAACGGTGAAACCGATTCCTGATAAACGAGACACATGTAATGAGAGTGGCCCATGGCCCAAGCTGACCGTGGAGCGAACTTGTTTGTACTTGGCAAAATATATCTTTTGCGCCGAATTCCAATAAAAAAACAAAGAATAATGAGAATGACAATTTGAGAGTATACCACCCAGTTCAAAAACTACACAGTATCAGTAAAGGTTTATTCTTTGTACTGAAAATAATTGGCAGTTTTGAAATTGACTCATCTTTTCATACGAAACAGTCCAACATTGTATGCCGGATTTAGTATATTAATTTATGAACACTAGCACATACTCAATTTGTCACTAACTTAATCCTATCAGACACATATTGAATGTATTTTTCACAAAATATTTATGTCTTCGTACAAATTTTTTTATTATGTATATTTCTGGATACATATAGAGAGAGACCTATTTTTCTACATTTGTCACTTATCTAATCCTGTTTAGGGTTTTGGCTAAATAATAAACATTAAGGAACTTAAGCTTCTTTAATTTTATAAAATTCATAAAAAAATAAATATCAAAGTTCTTGGATCGTCCACCTCCTTCTTTGTATTGCAGTGCATACTCTGCACATAGTATATGCACTTTCTATAGTTTCAACTTAAGATACGTATATAATATCTCAAACTTTTCAATGCCACATTACTGAATGTTTTGGAGTCATTAAACTGGGAAAACACGGGGCAAAAATTAATGGAGATTGTTTATCCCACCTTGATTTTACTGACGACATTGTCATTTTTTCAAGGGCAGAAATTGGTGGCAAAAGTAAAGAAGTGGGATTAAAAATTAACTTTCAGAAAACAAAATTTACGTACAATGTTATTAAAAGAACTGGAGATTCAGTGATTGATGGAGAAAATGTAGAGGTAACCGTAACCTACATTTACCGTACGCAACAGATATCAAGCGAGTGCTAAACTGACGAAGAAATTAATCGGCGTATACAACTTGGTTGGAGAGCATATGGAAGAAAATGTAGAATTTTCAACAGCAATTTACCGTTGTGTCTTGAAAGAAATGTGTTTCATTAGTGCATTCTTCCAATTCTTACTTTAAGGAGCAGAGACATTTTTTCAAGGGCAGACCTTAACTGAAAAAAATTCGAGAGAGTAACCTGGTACTTTTTAGAGATAATTTATGCTGTGCGTCTTTCGCATGCCAAGATTTTTGTGGGTGTGAAGTAAAACGAATGATTCTAGAGTATACATTTATCTATTTACTTGCAACATATTGCATTTATTCGCATCACACTCACGATTACACCGAGCCACACAGTACGGCACATTCTAAGTGGAAATAAATCATAACAACCAACAATGGCGGTTCGTCATTAGGGGCCAGAGGGGCCGGGTCCCACCTAAAAATTTCTATTTCTAGAAATATATATATATTTTTTTTTGCCCTGATTCTTATTCTCTCTCTTAACTACATGGTGATAAACCTTTCCCTTCAAAAACCATTGCCTAAGGGAAAAGTTTCCTTCAAAAACGAAAAACTATTCCCTGAGGAAAGAGATAACGTTCAGAGTGTGAGGTTATTGGGGCCAGCTCCAACGGGCCTCAGTAACATCACTACGCAAGGGAAGAGGAAACGATTTCCTCCCCGTCTCATTCAGTATGAAGACCTACATACAACACTGTCCAGATCTATCTGGCCCCGCGCTAATTTGATTAACCGGGAGAGTATCCATTTCCTTAACGCCGTGGGTTGACAGAAAAGCTTACCCCGACTAAGCTCAAGGGTGGCGGGATGGTTTCAAATGTCGTAGCAAAGCTCAGTTAGTTGTTTTTTTCTGTGTGTGTGTCTCTCTTGGTGATGTGTTGTTCCTTTGTGTCGTGACGTTTTTGCTTGTCAAGTACAATGAATGGAGTCCGGATATTTTGTTAAAATCTCCGTTCTTAGCTTTAAAGCTGGAAGAAAAGCTTCACTTAAAAAAACTCAGTGCTTATCACCCCAAGAATTTTTTGTTTGAGCTTCACTTAAAAAAAACACAGTGCTCATCAACCCAAGAATTTGAGTCGAAAAGCTTCACTTAAAAAACTCGGTGCTTATCAGCCCAAGAATTTGAGTTTCCAAGAGTATGAAGTTTACAAAGCGCTTTGCAGAACTAATTTCAGTTTTAACTAAGATGATTTTTTATCTTAAAAATAAATAAATAAATGAGAAAACCTGTAAGTATAATTTGCACATGAGTACATATATGTTTTTAGGTTTCACAAGTTCTTTAAAAAAAAAAGGTTAAACCTTTCAAATAATGCAAATGGTAGCGTGGTATTCATTCTATATGGGACGAAAATCATGAAACATTCCCTCCCTGCATATATTTGGAGTTATTATTGTTTCACTACATTTTTTTATCCTGTGAATCCTGTGATTATTCCTCAGTTGAGAAATCTGAAGAAACACAAAGCACAACTAACATAAATTAATGCTCATATGCAATACTATAGTTGACACATTCCTACCTGATTTGGGCATTATTGTGAGTCAACGGGGTAAACAGAGGCAGAGTAAAGGAATATTGGGGGTGGGGTGGGGGGTCTGAATAGTTGGCCTAATAATGACAGTTTTTTTTTTTATTTCATTGTTTGACTTCCGCTACTGGCCCCACCTGTTTCAGTTGCCACGAGCTGACAAACAATAAGGTTTGCTAATTTGTGACATTACTTAGGTGGATTAATCAATGGTACTTAGGTAGGTGGATGAATGTTATTGTCGTAAACCCAATGAAAGAAGATATGCGAGTCCCAAAAATAAAAATTTACTAAACTATGGCTGCGGCAATAGTATTTCGACTGTTTAGTTTTTCAAAAACAATATTTGTTAAGATTTCGATGAACACAAGAAAAGACCGTGACCAATGAAATGTGATGTAGCAACAAAAAGTCCATCTGCGCATGCGCAAGCTAAAATCTGACCTCAAGATTGAAAGAAAAGCTGAATCGCAAGTGTATTAGTGAGGGTGATTCGTAACTTTTGGTCTAGGACGTAGCATCGATCCCCATCATGCTACGTATCATTTTAAAGCTCTCGTTAATAGCAGATAACCTGCCTTAGGGAGTCGAAGCCAAATTTCGCTACAACGCATCGTTTTCATAGCATCAAAAATGCATTTTTGTAATGGCTTTTTATCACATTTACCAGGTTCTCGTAATTTACGCAGTACGTATATTGAGTAACAATGAAATAATTGAAATTTACTATTATTGCGTCACTTCATGGGACAGCATTCAAAAATCAGATTTCTATAATGGTTTTAACTGCTTCCGTTACTCATTTCCGCTACATCGGAAGTTTTTGCATGGTATTTACTCTACTGCTGTATGAAATTCGTAAGCATATGCTAGAGCGTCATAGAGGAGACTGGCTCAAGACAGACAGCTGTGAAAGAAACTTGGGGAGACCCTCATCCAGCTGTAGAATGACAATGGTTGACGATGATGTATATATTTTAAGTACTTAAAAAGAGCTAAGGGGCCGTCCATAAAGAGTACGTCCGTGATTCTTTACTATTTTTAGACTCCTCCCCTCCCCCATGTCACATTTTGTTCCATTGTTGACACCTGCCCCACCCCCTCCTAAAAAGTACGTCCCCGCAACACCCTTTTTTCTTTTTTTTTTTTTTGACGACTGCTTTTAGAAGTCCGTTGAGAAACAGAAAGAAAACATGTAATTATTTAAAAGAATCTTCCATACATTTACACGTTTTCTTCAGAAAATATTTATTATTTAGGCATTAATTTATTCCCAAATTTACCTGATCTTAATCATTCTGAAATAAATATCTACAAATGAACGCATGCATTCAAGCTTGCTACACTCCCGATCGTACCATCTACAAAACACGATAGATTTGGTAGTACAAATACGAGAACTGATTTGATTTAGAAATATGTCATACCTTTTTTAACTATCAAAAGAAGAAACAAGAAAAATGACACCGAATTTTCGGGTGTAATGAACACGTGACTCGAATCCGTTCTGATGCGAATTAAATTTACCAAAGCTATACCAACTCAATGGAGCCAGTATGAAAAACAGTAGTATCTGACAGAAGAAGTTTTTCAGTCGAGTTTTGATATTTCTGTAAGCGGAAACGCCAGCTGACGCCTTCTGGTGGCAGACTTGTGCGTTAAGAAAAATTGAAATTATATGCGAAACGCTCTCCAACAAAGAAATAATTTTTCAAATCGGGCTCTTAGAAGCAGAGATATAGACAAATATAAGATATGCCTCTACGCCCCCTGGCGGGAAAAACCATGCATTATTTTAAGAAGATAGTATTTTCAAAAGGTTTTTCAATGTGAGCGGTATGGGTCCACGAAAGAATTTTTTCAATTGAGTTTTCAGGAGCTCGGATTTTACTGCAAGTACATCAGACGCAGAAATTAACTCTTACGCCCTCCCCCGGTGGCCAAACCGTTCTTTACCAAATAATACAATTTATATGCAAAACATTTCCTATCAGGAGCTGCATCTGGTGCAGAAAGAATTTTTCAAATCAGAGTTTTAGAAGCAGAGATATTGAAGAAAACGCAATTTACCTTTCCGCCTCCTAGCGGAAAGTCTAGCATTACTTGAAAATTTTGAAATTATATGAGAAACATTTTGCACCGTAAACGCTGTCTAACAAAGAAGGAATTTTTTCAAATCCGACTTTTAGAGGCAGATATATTGACAGAAATATGATAGCCATCCACGCCCACTCCTGGAGAAACCATGCATTATTTTAAAAAGAAAATATTCTCAACTGTTTATCGACATGACCGGTATCGATACACGAAAGAATTTTTATAATCGGGGTTTTAGAATCTGAGATTTTGCTGCAAATATCTACGAAGCAAAAATTTAACGCTTACGCCGTCTGGTGGCCAAACCATACTTTATAAAAAATTAGAAATCACAACAAAAGAAAAATTCCGTCAGCATCTGTATGGTGCTGGAATAATTTTTCAAATTTGAGTTTTAGGAGCAGAGATATCGCGAAAGCGCAATTTACCTTTACTCCCCCTAGCGGGAAGTCAATAAATTACTTGAAAATTTTGAAATTACATCAGAAACATGTCGCGCCGGAAACTTTGTCCAACAAAGAAGAAATTTTTCAAATCGGACCATTAGAAGCAGAGATATTGACAGAAACAGGATTTGTATCTACTCTCCCTGGCGGAAAAACCATACGCTATTTTAAAAAGAAAACATTCCGAAAAGGTTTGTCTACGTGAGTAGAATTGGTCCACGAAAGAATTTCTTCAATCGAAATTTTCCAAGCTCAAATTTTGATGCAAATACATCAGAAGCAGAAATCAACGCTTACGCCCCCTCGTGGTCAAATCATTTTATACCTAAAGTTAGAAATTATATGCAATAAATTTCCCATCACGAGCTGTGTCCGCTGAATGATTTTTTTTTTTTTAAATCGGAGTTGTAGAAGCAGAAACATCTGGGAAAAAGGAATTTACTTTCACGCCCCCTAGCGGAATATCTATGCGTAACTTGGAAAGTGACTATGCTTAAAATAATCTTCGACACGAATGGAATCGAAAAGTAAAAGAATTTTTTGAATTGCATGTTTAGAAGCAAATATATGGAATAGAATGTGTTTTGAATTCGATATCCTCTGCTTTTACGCCCTCTAGCGGCAAAATTTTGCATCGTAAAAAAAAAAACTATAATGCAAAAATATTTTTTTTAAATCGGACTATTGCTTGCAGAGATATCGTGTCTACAGACGGAGGGACGAACCGATAACGTAAGCACGATCTTTTTTTACAAAAGACGTGCTAAAAAAGACAAAACAAAATGAAGATATCATCATCATTGTCAACCATTATCAATCCACTGCTGGACGAAGGTCTCCCCAAGTTTCCTCCACAACGGTCTGTCTTGTGCCAGTCTCCTCCATGTCACTCCCGCATATTTACGAATTTCATCCACCCATCTCCCATGTGGTCTTTTTCTGGGTCTTTTCCTGTCCCTTGGAATCCAATCTAAAATTTCGGCTGTCCATCTATGGTCTGTCCTTCTGGCAGTATGTCCAGCCCATTGCCATTTCAGGGATTTAACTCTGATCATGATGTCTTCCACTCTCGTCATTTTTCGGATCCACGAGTTCCTCTTCTTATCTCTCCTGGTTATACCAAGCATGCACCTCTCCGTGCTACTTTGAGTTGTCTGCAGCCTTTGTATGTCTCTTTTAGTTAAGGTCCACGTCTCTGCACCATACGTAAGCACTGGAAGGATGCATTGATCAAACACTTTTCTTTTAAGACATAATGGCATATTGCTCTTGAAAATTATGCTGTTTCTTCCAAAAGCTCTCCAGGCAAGTTTTGTACGCCGATTAATTTCTTCATCAATGTGACCCTCACTTGATATCTGCTGTCCAAGATAAACATACGTATCTGTTATCTCCAGTTTTTCTCCATCAATCGATAAATCTTCATTTCTTGTAAAGGCATTGAACATCACTTTTGTCTTCTGAAAGTTCATTTTTAATCCCACTTCTTTACTCTTGTCAGCAAGTTCCTGGATCATACTCTGCAGCTCTGATGGGGTAGTTGCAAAAATGACTACGTCATCAGCAAAACGAAGGTGGGTTAGATAATCTCCATTAATCTTTATCCCTTTGTTTTCCCAGTTCAGTGATTGAAACTTTCAATCACTCATTTGAAAGACATTTTCCAATGTAGCATTAAAGAGCTTCGGAGATATGGTGTCACCTTGTCTCACTCCCTTTCCAATTTTTATGTGTGTTGTATTTTCAAACAACCGAATCTTTGCACTTGCATTTTCATAGATGTTATTAATAATATTAATGTATGCATCTTCAATACCGCAGGATTTCAGAGCCGTGGTAACTGCTGATGGTTTCACCGAATCAAAGGCTTTTTCATAATCGATAAAAGCCATGCACAATGGAAGTTCATATTCCCTCGCTCTTTCAATTAGTTCTCTCAGTACGTGGATATGATCTATTGTGCTGTAGCCACTCCTGAATCCAGCTTGTTCTCTCGGTTGAGCCATGTCCAGTGTTACCTTCAAGCGGTGTGAAAGAACTTTAGTGAAGATTTTATAAACCACTGATAGGAGGCTGATAGGTCTGTAGTTCCTGAGATCCTCAATGTCACCTTTTTTATGTAGCAGGATCATTGTAGCATTGTTCCAATCCTCAGGAATCTTCCCTTCATTAAGGCATCGAGTGAAAATTTGGGCGAGTACTGTTTCAATTTCTCCACTTGCTTCTTGTATGATGTCTATAGTAATTCCATCTTCTCCTGGAGCTTTCCCCCGCTTCATGTTCTTGATCGCATGAGCAACTTCTGCTGGGAGGACTGGAAGAACTCTGGTACCTTTCATGATGTCTGGAGAACATGTATCATCCCTTTCATATAATTTGGAGTAGAAATCTTTCACTCTTGTCAAAATTTCGCCTCTATTTCTTGTTATAGAACCATCTTCTTTTCTCAGAGCCATAATCTGTTTTCTTCCCTTACTGAGATGTCCCTTTGCTATCTTAAGGCTTTGGTTGTTTTCAATTGCTTTCCTCACTAGCTCACAGTTGAATTTCCTTACGTCTTCAGTGATACTTTTTCGTGTTGTCTTGCATAGCTCTATATATTCCACTTTGGAAGTCACATCTTCTTTAGTTGTCCTCATCTCTCTTCTTTTTTGCATCAACATTTTGGTTTTTCCTGATAATTTGTTCACATGCAACTTGTTCTTAGACCCAGCTAATTTTGTTGCTGTTTCCATTAGAGCTTTGGTTACTTTTCTGTTAACTTCCGAAATATCCACTTCTTCCGATGTTAGGCCTTCTAAAGCAGAGAATCTGTTCTTCAGTTCCAACTTGAAAGTATTATGGTGTTTTTTAAGGTTGGTTATGTCAATACATTTTGTTTGTCTTATGAGCTTGCCACGTTCCAGTTTAGTGTTGAGGTGCATCTTACATCTCACCAATCTATGGTCACTACCTGTGTTGAACTTGTTCAGCACACTGCAGTCTTCGATGACGAATTTTTTGTTACACATAATAAAATCAATTTCACTTGTCGTCCCAATTGGATGTCTCCATGTCCATTTCTGTGTGGCTTTTTCTTGAAAAAGGAGTTCAAGATGAAAAATCCTTCTGCCTCTGCAAACTCAACGAGAGTATTTCCACCCTGGTTTCTGTTGCCGTGACCGAATTTACCTACTGAAGTTTCATTCTGTTGCCGTTGCCCTATTTTTGCATTGAAATCTCCCATAATTATCTTCAAGTGCTGCTTACCTTTATTATTTAGATGACGAATTTCCTCATAAAATTCTTCAATTTCTTCTTCAGGATGACTTGTGGTGGGTGCATAAGTTTGAATAATCTGAGCCTGGTATCTTCTCGATAGTTGGATAACGAGTCGTGCAGCTCTGTCAGAGGAACTTTCAACTTCTACCACTTTATCCTTCAGTTTCTTGTTTATTATAAATCCAACACCACTAGTTCTGCCAGTATCTGTCCCACGATAATAGAAGAGATGTCCACTTTTCAGTTCAATGAGATCTTCTCCTTTTCTCCTTACCTCACTTAGCCCGACGATGTCCCACTTGATCCTTTGTAGTTCCTCTTCCAATTCAAGAAGCCTTGAATCAGAAGATAGGGAGCGTCCGTTATAGGTAGCCAGGGTCAGCATCAAATGGCAGCCTAGTCCGGTCCTCCGGGGATTCTTAGCACCCTCTGCCTTCATGTCGCACTGGCCGCTGCCTTGGCCAGGTACATTCCAGCTGCCGGAGACTGAGGGCCAAGATTTAAGTTGTAGAGTCATTTTGGAGGTGTTTGGCCATAACTCACCACGCTGGCCAAGCGGGTTGGTGAGTGTGGGATAGCATTTCCTCTGATCCCGATGGTATAGTTATACCGCTATTGGCGGTCGTCAGAGCCCCTTTAGTGGGAACAGGATGCACCACGAGAAGGAGGGGTTGACATTTGTCAAGGAGAGGCTGTGATGTTACGCATCAACCATCCACTATATTTTTGCCGCTGGACGACCGTATTACATTTGGTCCAGTAGTCAGGAACCCCCTCCCCCTGTAATCTCGGACGTACTTTACGGACAGCCCCTTAAAGTTCTTGGCGTATCACTCAACCATCTCGATATCAGAATGTGAAATTTGCCTCCGACATTTCAAATGTGATCGATATCACCGACCGTTTAGGACAAATACTTAGGAATAAACATGGTTAAAAAATCGACTGGAAAATATTTTGTACCGTAGTTAGACATTTCAGTAATTCGCACCTGTTCCCCACTGCTGAACATGTTTTCTGGTTATTTTCAAAGTAAAGTCATTTGAAAGTAAAGTAAAGTTAATACCACCAGCAAAAATACTTTGAGATATCTCGGAAAACTTTTTCCGTGCGTGTGTGAGTGCGCTAGCGAGGGACGCTTGAGGTTCTATTGGTACTAAATGACATTTTTCCAGTGGCACCGTTATACACCAGGAAATCTTAACATAGTACCAGTAGTTTGGATTGTGCTGCCATCTAGGAGCCTTCATACTAACAAGAAGTTTATTAATAAATAGTCTGATATTTCCGTTTTTGGAAAAATCTATTTTCAAATTAATTACAGGAACTGAAGTAAGCAATCACATCCTTACCAGAAATATTCGTTCTGTCAAAATTTTCACATGCTGGTAGCGCAAAATCTCCGCTTTTTGAAATATAAATACAGTGAAACCTTTTAAAGTGTAAATTAAGCAGAGTGAAAAAAAATTTCCGTTACGAAAAAAAAAATGTTCCGTTACTCTTGAAAATTGATTCAAAACCAGAGAATAACAAGGTTTCCGCACAGAGATAGTCTTTTTCTCAAATACAAGTTGATTACGAAAAATTCGTAAGGGTAACTTCATAGAGGTATCAATTTTTTTTACTTTGAATTGCAATTGTAATAAACTATAATTTCTACGCCCTGTTCGCACAACAGACATAAGAACTTTATTCAGGAACATTTTATGTTATTACATATTATTTTACTTCTTTAGCATATTGCTAAAACTTAAAACACAATAGTTTTGTGACAGAGTACTGGCGAGAAAGCAAGAAGGAAATTTAACGTGTCTATTTTCCACGATAAAAATATATTTCATTTCACAATTAATTTATTAAATTACTTTTCCTAAAGCGTAGCGTGTTCTTTAACTTGGATGTTTAATTTTCTCAAAATGCATTTTCTTTTTCTCTAAAATAGTGTTACTGTGGCGTACGTACTGAGCAGAACGTTTTAAATAATCAAGCAGGGACGGATTGAAGGGACCAAACTACGCCGGGAATTTTAGTCTTGTGATCCAGTATAGAGTCTCGCGTACCAACAGGGGAACAACTCATAAATTCCCCAATGAAAAAAATTCTGTTAGATCCCGGATTAAACTGAACTTTTATGCAGTGTAAAGCAAATTCAGTAGTGAACAAATTTAAATAACAATTTAGCGGTGAAAGAATTTTAAAAATCCTCTTGCGATTGAATGTAGTAACAACCCACCACGAAACAGGGTGTTTCAGAAGGTATTCTTTCTTTAAAAAATTTAGTTCTGATAAAAAAGAAATCACAAGTCTCTTGAAGACCACATTTCAAACTAAATCATAATGAAAATGATTCTACAAGTCGGACTGTACACACACCACTTAGCAATTTCTCTATGCAGTAACTTTTTATATTTATTTTGTCATTGATCGCCTACTGCACAATGGTATTGATATCTACTCCTTGAATGTAAGCTTTTGTTAAGTCCCCCTAAACTGAAAAAAGCCAAATCTGCCCCACGAATCACCATTTTGACCCATCACCCAATTACTGGTAAATCGTTGTTTGTAAATCGTTGATTGATGTGGGTACGATACGAATTTCGGAATATCTCATATAATCGCTTTGCGCCAGGGTTGCCATATTGGCTTTTTGACACCAAATTCCTGATTTTTTTTTTTTTTTTTTTTTTTTTCAGTTTAGTTGGTGTTAGAGAATTGGTTTGGCTTTTTCCTGGCTTTTTACTTTAGTTGAACGAAAATTACATACCAACCTCTTTTAAAATAATTTTATTTTAAAAAAGCTATTTTTGCTTCAAAATGGCAACACCTTAACGACAGCGGGGCCACGAATCGGAATCTACGCCGTTTAAATTTTAATAGTTGATTCAAAGTTCCAGGTTATGTTTAATATTTTGATGAATTGGGAAGATTTATTTCAGTTGTGCTGAATTAGCCCAATCAAAGTTTGACGTGAAATTCAAAGCAAGACTGTTAAAGGAAATGGTGTTAGACTACAAAAAGTACTTGTTCTTTGTGCTTGTGGCCTGTTGTACATAAATTTGACAAACTGAACAGCTTTTTTCAGCAAACCAAAGCTAATCCTCATGAATTGCACCAAGAATTATTCTTGCACCAGAAAAGTCTTCAGAGCAGGCTGTATGATGTCAATGGGCAGAAAAAGAAATATTTATCAAGTTGATTTCGGTATCAAATTTTTAACAGAATATTCATCAAGTTCCTACTGAACAACAACAGTACTGAGGCTCATCTAGAAACGAAAAATGTCAAAGAAAAATGTGTGTGTATGCTAGAAGAAGCTCTCAGTCAAGTTACATATAGTTCCCTCAGCGAGTGATGTATTTCAAAATCTATCAAATGTAGAGGATTTTTGGAGTGTCTGACCACAGGTCTTAAACAACCCTTAGAAATAGGAAACTAGGAGATTTGGGCTAGAGCGTCCGATAGGAAAGTGGCACACGGAAGAGAAGTAGAAAGGAGGAGGAAGACGCCTTTATTTATTACCGGGGGGCCAGTGCCCGGGGTCCGACGGCTTAACATGCTCATCCGACGCACGGCGGGTATTTAGTGGATCGAATGTTCGTACCTGCCTTGGATCGAACCTTAGGCTCTTTGCGTAGCAGTCACGAACGTTGCCCACTCGGCCTCCCGCGGCGCTCACAATCTATTAAAATCGAGCCCAAGGTCATTTTAAACCAAGTTTCCAGGACCGTGTTTTCAGAGTTACCCTTTAAACACCTTGCAGAAAACAACATCAGCACTACTGAAGAACAATACAGAAAAATGTTTCTGTCAATTGGAAAGAAGCAGCTCCATTTAAGAAAGATTGACAAGAAGCTTCATTTAAGAGAGATTGACAAGAAGCTCCGTTTAAGAGAGATTGAGACAAGACACCATTTCAGAAAGATTGACAATAAACAGTTTTGAATTGACGTGCTTCAACATCGGGCATTTAAATAGTTTTGCCCTTGCTTGTCTACGAACCCCAGTTAGTAATGCCGAAGTTGCCGTCCCGGTGGCGCAGTGGTCTAAGGTGCTGGCCTCTGATCATTCGTCCGTAAGGGGTCCGGGTTCGAATCCCGGTCAGGCATGGATGTTGTGTTTGTCTTACGGCGCTGGCTCTCTCCCTTCCCTGGAACCAGTGACCCTAAATTAGGGACGGGCGACTGCTTATAGCCCATTGAGTTGCTCACGGTGGTCGTTAAACCTCCATCAAAAAAAAAAAAAAAATGCCGAAGTTGAGAATATATTCTCTCTTGTAACCTCAGTTAAAACAAAAGCAAGAAACAAAATGCAACTGAATTTTCTTGATGCTATTGTGAGAATCAGAGCAGAACAATTGATTTCAAATAAATGTTGTAAGGACTTCACTCCATCTGCAAAAATGCTAAAAGACTTTACGTCTGACAAGGTTTATGCTTTAGGTTCTATTTGTTCCAGTGAGGATGGCAGTGGTAAACGGGATCTATAGCTTTTCTTGTGATGTATGAAAAATATGTTTTAATAATGATTGGCTTTTTTCTAGTATTGTTTGGCTTTAAATCAAAATTTTTATCTGGCAACCCTGCTTTGCGCTCAGTGTCATCTGCGGATAAGTGGGTAGGAATAATGGGCCATTAGAGTGGGTACTAGTGTCTTCTTCAGGTTTACAAAAGGAGGGTAAAGCCAGTGACGTATATTCGAGGCTAGCTACGAAGCACAGAGAATGCACAAATAAAACCGAATTGAATATATACAAATAAAAATCAATTATCAACGGTATTAAATTATGTCGATACTTTCGGCGCGAAAAAAACCGCGTGCGGATTCGCTTCTTTGACTCAGTTTGGCGAGCGAAAACCAACGGCATAACGCAAGAAGCTCTTCCAGAGTCTTCGCAGTTCTGATGCGAAAGCCTTCCGTACAATCGCCTGCTAGCGTTTCCATGACAACATGAATCAGCTGGTAGAGTGGAATGGGCCATTGCTTTGGGCAACGGTTCGCTCAGAATAAAAAAGACAGACTGTCTCAGTCACTCGCATACTCCCGCCCATAAGAGTGTTTCGCGAGAGTTGCTTCAGTTTTTTGTGAAGTGTCAATGACTTAAAATCAGAGATATTATATCTTAAATTCTTCGTGGCTTTGTTGGATTCGAACTGTTTTGATAAATTTTGTGAAAGCTTCCCTGAACATCTACTGTCAGAACTTAAGGAACTCTATGCTTCAAATTTTGATACAGCTCGACCAAAAAATGAACTGAAGGTGGTTTATTCCTTTGATGAATACAAAAACAAATCAGAAAGAGACATTACCTGTTACATAAAGTTGAATAAATTGGACATAGTTGTTTAGTGAGGTGTACAAATTAGCAGACTTCATATTAAACTTTCCATCAACAACTGCAACTGCCGAAAGAAGTTCTTCAGCATTAAAAAGAATCAAGATATATCTTAGAGCCACACAAGGACATGCACATTCGATAAACTTGGCTGTTTTGTCAATAGAGAAAAACATTCTTTTTAAACATGAAAAAGTACTCGGAAGAAACATTTTATGAAAACGTAGCCCTCAAGTTCACACAAAAGGAAATAATAATAGAGTTCACGTACAAACAAAGTATTCAGAAGAAGAATGGAGTTCATGTATGGCATGCACACTTTTCCAGAAGTTCTACAGGAAAATTAGCAATCAGAATTGGTGTTATCGCGAAAATCTGCGTAGCACCTTGCAAGAACAGAAAGGGCATCCAATGTCCAGGGGACAAATGCCCTGTCTTGCCCCCTTATATGCGCGCGCGTGGTAACTAAACGTTTCTACGCCCTGGGCAAGCCATAAAATATTGCACTTCCATCTGTTTTTCCAATAACCAGTTAAAAATAATGCAAGCACTTTATCATAAACATAATGAAATTTTATAATATAAAGGCAATATACTATGAAGAAATGTTTCTTCTGTCTGGGGTATTTCCTGTCTGAATGACCATTCGCGACTGCGTTTAATTTTGATCGCTCTGTTGGTATGTTTCATTGAATGCTGGCCACGGTCTCGGATGCTTGACCACAATCATCAACTTCACAGGACGAATTTAGTGCTAAGTGGCCGGTAAAGAAAATTCTAAGATCTCTTTATCCTACCCTAAGGGTTTAGACCCTAATGGGTTAGGACTAGGGGCATACTGATATCCCCCACTGCCGCGTTGCAGGGTGGGGCCGAACGGCTATAGAGGGCCTTTAACCTAAGGAAAATGATTTTACAAAACGTTTTGGAAAAAATCCATATTAAGCTAGTCCAAAGTTAAAGAAATAGCCAGGAATTTTTGACGACAGCTTTGAATGAAGTTTCAAAAATAAAAGCAATTTCTGGTTGTTGTTTTTCAATAAATACATAAGCATTTGCAAATCATTTTCGCGGTTTTAGTTTATAAGAACTGGTTTATATGAATGCATCTGTTACAAACGACTTCAAGCCCTTTTTCACAGTAATAGCAATAGCTCCTATACCCGCCCTACAGGTATATTAACAAAAGAATGGGAAAGGAATATCTGCTCAATAAATGAGATTTTTATACCAATGAGGATAAGGAGAATGAGATTTTTATACCAATGAGGATAAATGAGATTTTATACCAATGTATTACATTTGTTTGTACATAACTACGTATCCTTCAGAATATAATGAACTAGAAAGTGTTCCTCGCGGGGACGAAGAAACAGGGACCTGTGTCATTTGTTTTCTAACAGAGTAAAGAGATAAAAAATTTACAACGTGCAAAACATTGTGGATTATGTTAAATGGATTTTTTTATATATTCAAGTGTAAATAATTTAAGTAGTTTTACTTTTTCTGTGCCACATTTCTTAACTGTTACTTATTTATTCGCTTACTTGTGCTCTGTATTTTCGTATAAATCGGAAAAGGTCATTAGAATTGTCGCACAGCAGTTATATGCTTTGTGTGTGTTATCGTGAAGAATTTCAAAGAGGCTGGCCTTAGTTAAAAGAATAAAATTTGCATGATATGATTAACTTTGGCATTAGTGTTTCGTAGTACTTTGTAATGGTATAAAGCTAGGGCAATTATTTTAGTTACAACGTGCATATTTGTGTTACAAGCAATAAAGTGCAATAATTTTGGTTTTGTGAAAAAAACCTGTAGGTCCCCCCAAAAAAAACAACTGAATTATTAAAACGCCTATAAACCCTAGTCAGTAACATGACATTTAAAATTTTCAGTATTTCAAAGCTAATAATTTTCGCAGAAGGGTCTCGAAGATATTTTTGTGGGGGGGGGGGGGGCTGACTTTCCCAGGTACGTCAATGGTTAGGACAGTTAGGGGTAGAAGTTCATATTCTAGGGGCTGTACCAGCTCCGACTCTGGCTAAACGGCTTCCCAAGAACAAGTTTTATCCCACTTTTTGTCTCAATGGAATACAACAGCTTAGATCTGGTCTGCAGTGGCTATTAGGGGGGTATGTAGCACACGAGGAAAGGGCACAAATTTTGAAGTGCTTGGCCGAAATTTTGCCATAAAATTCCGTTCACAAATTTTAACACACTGGTGATATTATCCCCAGTGAAAAGGGGGGAGGAGGATTTTCGTCTTTTTTTTTTTTTTTTTGATTGGAGGTTTAACGACCACCGTGAGCAACTCAATGGGCAGTCGCCCGTCCCTAATTTAGGGTCACTGGTTCCAGGGAAGGGAGAGAGCCAGTGCCGTAAGACAAACACAACATCCATGCCTGACCGGGATTCGAACCCGGACCCCTTACCGATGAATGATCAGAGGCCAGCGCCTTAGACCACTGCGCCACAGGGGCGGCGGAGGGGGATTTTCAAGTAACATACTGTACGTAGTAATTATTCAGTGTAAAATATTTACCTAAAGACTCCCTACCGCCTCAGTCCCGTATTTCTCATTAAATAAAGGAAGCAGCTGTTTGGAGGGAGAGTTAACGGTGGGGCTGAATTTCTCTCTCTAAAAATGTCACGAAGCACCTTTTCGTTTTTTGCATGAATAAAATGACACTAAGAAATTATTTGGGTGTTATCATTTTTATCTGGATTCACTCTGAGTAAAGAGAAAAGCATCGGGTTCGGCAATCCGTCTAGGTAAATCTAGTATACACCTTATGATTTTGCCAGGGGGGGTTCTATCGGGTACTTTTTAACGTGATTGAAAGAGCCATTTTCCTTCTGTGACAATTTGTGTCACAAGTACTTGAAATACACTAAAACACCTTATTTCTAAATTTTTGGATGTGGAATGGGACAGAACAGCCAAATGCATGTGAGTATATGTAAAATTTGAAAACATTATTTAAATTTTCCCCAACGAAAAGTTCAAAAGGGTCGCCGAAGTGGTACTTTGCACCGGGGCGCAAGCATCTCTTGATCCAGCGTTGGTTGTTGATGATGATGATAAAAACGAGAAGCGCGAAAAACGAAAAGAAAAAAAGGTAAATGTGCTAGATATTATACATTTGTGTATTTTTATTTATTTATTTTATTTTTGACAGATATTTTAAACATTCAGCACATATCACGAGAGCATGTCAAACACAATAAATACTGGGCTGGCAATCCAGTTTCTTATCAAATGAGCAATGATGAATATGGGAATTTTTTTTTACTTATTTTGTTATTTATTAATTTTTTGGAAATAGATCGCTTTGGCCTCATAAGGTGGAGCTAGGTCCATCTTATAAAGAATAATACATTTCTATAGAGGAAACAAATGCATTTTTTGCATTAGCACAGCACAGGATAGCCTGATTAGCAAGGGAAAACATTTTTTCTGTGTAGAAATATTTTAACTTGCGGATTTCGAAAATGACAACACAAACAAAAACTGATTTAAGCAGGACGAAAATATTGGGTGGGCACTGCCCCTAGTAAAATTATTGGGGAGGTGGGGGAGCAAGATCCATCTTGGCCACTCATATTTGGCGCATATGCTCCCTACTGTAGGGGCATATGCGACAAATATGAGGTCTTACCGATTTTTTTGTTTTGTTTTTGGAACATTGGGGATATTGCCCCATAATTTTTTTTTTCGTATGCAAAAAATTTCAGACTCCTAGGTTTCGACGTCAATGTTTACGTTTCGGGAAAACACCAATATTTTTGTGACAGTTAAAAATTATAGTCCGCTTTCGAAAATTTAGGGGACATACATTTGCATTTATCCTCAATAGATGGCATCACGTGTACTGTTTTTTAGTTAACTTGGATTTAAAATATCAACAAATTTTGGATTTTAAATCAACCAAACGCTACGATTCACGACTAAAAAAAATTTTACTGCTGGACATTTCTCAAAAATATGAATAACAGACTCGACTCTCGCCAACGGTTGTATTCACTACATGACTATTCAAAAGGGCTTAAATTTTAGGAAAATAGCCTTTCCAAAACGAATAACGAAAATGTTTGTAGCAGGAAACTTTAGGGCATTCAATTCCTTTTTCAGGTTTTTGTGTTTGAGTAACCAAAATTAGCATTAAAAACATCCTTGTAGATGTAGTAATTCAACAAAATAGAGCGTTAACTTCCAAAAAATAAAAGCAAATCTGAAACCGCGTTTGTTTATCGTCAGCAAAGAGCGCCGGCTCAAGGGATGTTTGCCGATGCAAAGCGCCCTTTTGTGAACTTCCCGGTGGAGAAAATTTACATAGTTCATTCGAATTTAACATACGCACACGCTTTTGGCCGTTCTGCCCCATTCCACTTCCAAAAATTCGGAGATAATGTGTTTTAGTGTCTTTCCAGCCCTTAGTAACACAAGTTGTCACTGGGTAAAAGTGGTGATTTCATTCACGTTGGAAAATACTTTATAGGAACGCCCCCCCCTCCTCGTAAAATCAATGGGTATACTAGATTGACTTTGTCAGATCGGAGCACCTGATGCTTCTCTCTACTCAAAATACAGTGATAAAATTCCACTAGCAATTGCTCAATGTCCTCTACACATAAGGTGACCAGATATTGGCACACTGATTTGAGAACAAAAGGGCTTTGCGTCCCCAAATCGGCAGTTCATTTGGGGACACATACGTACTCAAAATAAATATGCAAATCTTTTTGTCACAAAACTGCATTGCTTTAAAAAGTGTAATATTACATATGGAAATTTGTGTCTTAAAAGGATATATGTAGCTTGTAGAATGTTGGTAATTTGTGTTGACAATGTAGAACTATGATGGCGGGATCATACATGTATTAGCAAAAGTGAAATGCTTTATTTTAGGTATATGTGCCGAATTAAAATAAAGTTTTTGGAGGAACTCAGAACAAGTACATTCAAACTGTGACCGCGCCAGTGGTGCAGTGTCTTAGTGCTGTCCACTGACCATTCGTACAAGTTGGTATAGGTTCGGGTCCCGAATTAGGTATGGGTGGTGTGTTTGTCTTACAGCACTTGCTCCTTCCTTTCCTAGAACGAATGTCTCCAAATTAAAGATAGGTGACTTCCTTGTAGTCCTAGAGTTGCTCGCGTTGCAGTCTTTAGAGTTGCTCGCGATGGCGATGGTGTTAAACTCCGAAAGAAAAAACAAAAAACAGTCACAATTTGTTTCCACAAGAAGCGAGTTGGAAAATTAATACAACGAAAACTACTTTTAAGAACAATTTTCATTAGAAATCTAACGAGCTAATGACGAAGTGTAGATTCAAGGACATTTGAGGACAAACTTCAAAATTTGAGGACAATTTGCCTCTCCAAAGGCATCAGACGTTTTTGGGGACAGTAAACTAAATTCGAGGAATGTTCTCAAGAATTCGAGAGAGAAAGAGATTTCCTATCTGAAGTTGAGAGACCCGAACCCACAGCGCTCTGCGCCTTTAGGCAGGTGAAAAAAGAAAATAAGATAATTGGGAACATAATTCCCTGATAGAACAAACAGCATGAAAGAAAAGTACAGAAATATTAGAGCAAAAGGAGTATACGGTTTCCCGTTAAGTATTGAAGTTGTAAGCTAACCTACATACTTACCTACATCAAAGCAATCTATCCCGCAGCCAACGTCAGGCCGCAGGAATCGGGGAAAGGACAGGGAAAAGGGGAGCCTAAAAAAACACACACACACACACACACACACAAGAAAATTCCGACAGATAAACACCCAGTTTTCTCACAAAACCATGTGTTGCAAGGCACCTTAAACCACACAGTTGTCGTTTGCTCAGTTCCCGTGTAGGAGTCGGCTTTTCGCCTCGCTTCTCATGGACTTCTCAGAGAATATATATATATATATATTCCACTGGCTGGAGGGGAGTTTGGTACTTTTTTTTTTTTTTTTTAAACCATAGTACCTTGTTTCTGGGACAGTCTCATATATGTGGACTGAAATATTCCTTTTTGCAAAACAAGAGTTCGGGACTTCTGGTCAGCTTATCTACACAAGACCGTAGCCAGCAGGGGGCTGGAGAGGGCTCAGCCCTCCACGTAAGTCAAGAAAGCGCCCTGGAAGATGGACGTTGTTGTAAATTCTCTGAACTTTTACTTTCAGTGTTTCATGAAAATAACCTTTGTATTTCAATATAAGCTTAAATGCCTTATTTTTTCATGTATTAAATCTTTTGATAAAGCAAAATTGAAATGATACAACACGAACGATGGGTAACTCAAAAGAAATTACGTTTCCGGATGAATCCGAAGGAGCAGCTACGCCAATGATTCTCAATCGCACAGGCTTGTTGGTGTTAACGGTAAGAGAAGAGAACCCAAAGGAAGGAAAAGAATTTGCACTTGTGCGAAAGGGTAAAACTGTGTTCACACACCACTTGGTAAGTAACTATGAGATATGCTAAGCTACGCTTCTTTTTTATTTCTTTTAATGGGGGTTTAACGATCGCCGTGAGCAACTCAGTGGGGTATAAGCAGTCGTCCATCCTTAATTTAGGGCCACTGGTTCCAGGGAAGGGAGACAGCCAGTGTCATAAGGCAAACAAAACATCCATACCTCACCGGGATTCGAACCCGGATCCATCTCGGAAGAACGATCAGAAGCCATTGCTTAGACCACTGCGCCACCGGACCGGCTAAGCAACGCTTAAGAAACTTCCATGTTGTTAGTTGCCTGCAAAGAAGCAGTGTTGAGGGGCGGGTATGTGAGGGTAGCTAAATATTTATCCCTCTAAGCACTGGAAAATAATGCTGAATGGAAATCCTTGTGCAATGCAAGAGAGAGAAAGGCCGCCCCGGTGGCGCAGCGGTCTAAGGCGTTGGCCTCTGATCATTCGTCCGTAAGGGGTCCAGGTTCGAATCTCGGTCAGGCATGGCTGTTGTGTTTGTCTTACGGCACTGGCTCTCTCCCTTCCCTGGAACCAGTGACCCTAAATTAGGGACGGGCGACTGCTTATAGCTCATTGAGTTGCTCACGGTGGTCGTTAAACCTCGAATCAAAAAAAAAAAAAAAAGAGAGAGAGAGAAAGAGCTTTCAGTCTCTTTCTATTCATTGCTTTGTGGGTCAGTAGGAGTGGTTTTACGATGCGTGTGTGTGAGCGAAAAAGGGTTTGTTGGCGAGAAACTAAGGGATTTTGGTTTTTGTGTAGAAAAGATAGAGGGGTTAGGCTATTTTCATCGGTGCGAAGATTATGGCTCCGAGCACCAGCGAAGGAGAATGCGTGATAAAAGATAGGAGGAAATCGTGGAACCGAAGGAGGGGAATAGAAACAATCAAAATACGACATCAATAACTCCTCAATGCTATTACGCGGATCCACGGAAGGGGATCAAAGTATTAAATTACAAAATTAAATAGTTTATCCAACAGTAAGGATCTTGCGTCTCAACCAAAATAAAATAAGGTAAAATAAGAGAATGTGTTGTTTTTTTTTATTTCGATAGATTCCAGTTTTTTTTCACCCCCTCGTTTTTTATATTTTGTGTTTTATTTTACTGTTTTTACTCTCTGTTGTGGAGAAAAAAATTTGCTAGTGAAGTAAATTAACAGAAGGAAAGAAAAAAAAAGAAAAACTTGCGTCTGCATTCGTGAAAAAAATTAGTTCGTTGTTGAACACCAGGACCCTCTCCCAGATACCCCCCCCCAATCCGAGGTCTGGGATGTAGTTCTGCGGCCGTGTCTCTACATTTTGTTCATGCGAAAAAAGAAAAGGTTCTTTGTGAAATGTTTAGAGAGCAAAATACAGCCCCACCGTTAACTGTTGCTCCAAACAGCTCCTTCCTTTGTTTAATGTGAAATACGGCACTGCAGCGGACGGGGTCTTTAGCTAAATAAACATTGTGCTTCATTTCTTCAGAAAAAAGAAAGGCCAGGACTGCCTTTGAGTAAAAACCACTGCTTGTTCTCGACCACACACGAAATATAGCTATAGGAGACTCAGAAATGTTTTGCCTCCTGGACACGTGTTATTCAACATTTGAAATGTTACAAGAATTGCGTTGTCAAAGGCGCTCCGATGCCTTACTTACCGGTTTAATCCGGTCCTGTCAGAAGCAACAACCACTACCATCAGTCTCAATCCACCGCTGGATGAGTCCTCCACCACCGTGTTCCTTCCACAACTCTCTATCTTTAGTAGTTCTCTTCTATGTCACTCCCGTATGCTTTCGAATTTCACCCAACCATTGGTCTTCTTCTGCTTTTTTTCCTGTACCATGATACTTCAGTATTTAGTGCATCAGTTGTTCAGCGGTGATCAGGTCTTCTAGCAAAATGCCCAGCCAGTGGCGTATACAGAGATTTCTTAAGCGAGAGAAGGGTTCACGATTTCGCTTTGTCGATGAAAGCCACCTTGGAAAAACAGTCTAAGTCAGGGTTGCTACATTGGCTTTTTTGACGCCAAATTCCCGATTTTTTTTTTTTTTTTCAGTTTAGTTGGCGTCAAAGAATTGATTTGGCGTGTTAGACTTTTTCCTGGCATTTTACATTAGTTGCGCGAAACTGACATACCATCGACTTTTAAATAATTTTCCTTTAAAAAAGTTATTTTCGCTCCAAAACTGGAGCACCTTATAACGACAGACTGGCCAGAAATCAGGGTCTACGCAGTTTAAACTTTGACTGATAGTTGACTCAAAGTTCCAGGTTATGTTTAATATTTAGATAAATTGGGAAGAGCTAAAGGCCCATTTCAGTAGCGCTGAATTATACCAATCAAAGTTTGACACAAAATTAAAAGCAAGACTTTTAAATTAAATGGTATTAAACTACAAAAATTACTTGTTCTTTGTGTTTGTGACACCTGTTGCACAGAAATTTAAAAGACTGAACAGCCTTTTTCACAAACGAAAGATAATCCTCATGAATTTTACTACGAATTATTCTTACACCAGAAAAGTCTTCAGAGCAGAATGTATGATGTCAATGGGCAGAACAAAATAATCATCAAGTTGATTTTGGTGTCAATGTTTTTACAAAATATACACTGAAGAGCAATTGAATTAAGACAGCTGGCGTTATGCGAATGTGGCGCTGTGGGAGGCCCTGTAAACGGAAACGACATGACGTATGCAGCGATCCGACAATATAAGGAGTGATGCGACGGGAATCAGTAAGAGTCGGACGCAGTATGGGTAAGACGAAGGATCTAAGCGCATTTGATCGTGGGCAAATTGTCGGGGCCTGACGAATGGGTCACTCCATCTCGGAAGTCGTGCAAGCTCTGGGATTTTCACGAGCCACTGTGTCACGGGTGCACCGTGAGTACATCGAATCAGGTAAAACCATCCCTGCCAGAGCCAACTGCCGTGGACAACAGCGTGTGGATGAGCGGGGTCATCGTCGGCTAGCTCGCATTGTAACAGCGGATAGACGGGCCACAGTGCAAGAAATCACTCGGCAGTTTAACGCTGGTGCACAAAAACGTGTAAGCAGTCACATCATCCAGAACCATCTCCTCGCTATGGGGTACAGAAGCCATCGTCCCACGAGGGTACCGCTGCTGACTGCACATCACAGGGTGCAAAGATTAGCATGGGCGCAGGAACATCGCCACTGAACCCTAGACATGTGGGAAAATGATGCCTGGACTGATGAGTCGAGATTCACGTTGGCACATGCGGATGGCAGGATACGAGTACGGCGCAAACCACATGAAGCGATGGATCCTTCTTGCCAGCAGGGTACTCTTCAAGCTGGTGGGGGTGGCATTCTCGTCTGGGGACTGTTTACGTGGACTGAAATGGGACTCCTGGTACGTGTGACATCGTCCCTCACAGGTCAACGTTACCGGGATATCCTGGACGACCATTTGCTCCCGTTTGTGCGTCTTCAACATCCCACTGGGGACCTCATCCTGCAACAAGACAATGCACCCTGCCATCGCTCCCGAATTGTATCCGAATGGTTGGATGAACACTCCACCGACGTGACTTCGCTTCCTTGGCCAGCTAGGTCACCTGGCCTCAATCCCATCGAGCTCATCTGGGATGCCATCGAGAGAGATGTTCGAGGCTCTGACCCCCTCCATCAAATCTTCGTGAACTGTGGGAGCTTGTTCAGGGGTCGTGGATCCGTATGGCTTCCCAACGCTTCCGGTGTCTTGTCGAGTCCATGCCGAGACGAATCGCCGCCGTCATCATGGCGAAAGGTGGTGCTACACGTTACTAGACAGGTATTTCTAATTCAATTGCTCTTCAGTGTAGTTTTTCCCTTCAGAAGAACAACAGCACTGAGTCCCATCTAGAAATAAAAATATCAAAGAAAGATGTATACGTATTTTAGAAGGTCTCAGTCAAATTACATGTTGACTAAAATCTATCAAAATTGAGCCCTAAAGTAATTTTAAACCAAGTTTCAAGGACCGTGTTTTCAGATTTACCCTTTGTACAACAAGCAGGAAGCAACATCAGCGTTATTGAAGAACAATACCGAAAAATGTTTTTTTTGTCAATTTGAAACCAGAAGCTGCATTTAAAGACAGTTGAGCATTGGCGTGCTTCAACATCAGGCATTTAAAGAGCTCTCCACTTTTGACCTTACTTGTCTAATAACCCCAGCTAGTAATGCCGTATAGTTGAGAGGTGTGTATTCTCTCTTGCAACCCCAGTTAAAACAAAAGCAAGAAACAAAATGCAACTGAATTTTCTTGATGCTATTGTGAGAATCAGAGCAGAACTATTGCTTTCAAACAAATGTTGTAAGGACTTCACTCCATCTGCAAAAAATGTTAAAAGACTTTACATCTGACAAGGTTTATACTGTAGGTTCTTTTTGTTCTTGTGAGGAAGACAGTAATAAACTGGATCTAGAGTTTTTTATGTGATGTGAGCAGAGGCGGATTAAGGCCATAGTGGGCCCCTGGGCTAAGACATGTGAGTGGGATACAAGGCTAAGGAATCTGAGTGGGCCTCCAAAGGAACTTATGACAGAGAATCATTATTAAAATCCGTTGAAACACGAAACTGTAGCGATATGCATGTGATAATTAGTATGCAATGCGTTCTTCAAACTAATAAATTATCTGAAAAGTTTTCATAAAAAGTTTGTATTTTCCACTGATCTCACAAAAGCATGACATTTGCGAATCTTAAGATTCCTAGATTTTGTCTTGTAATTTTTAATAATTTAGCGTTGTATACTTTTCTTGGGGCATCTTTTTTTGGTGTTCAATATGAAGTCCCAGTGGATTTCGTCCATTAAAGGTTCCAAGTGCAAGCAGTGAGGTGTGAGTACGTGGATGGTAGTGAAAAAGCTGAAACTCTCCCTCGCCGACCCCGCTGTACACAGCGACAGGAAACCTTTGCCCTTAGTGAGCCACTGCCTTGAAATATGTTCGTCTTCTAGTCTCAGTTTCCGATCGAGTAGAAATCATACGAGACAAAACTAAAACTATTTTACTTTCTCTCTATATGAATATACACTATCTACCAACAAGTAATTGGACACCCTCCAATCGACGATATGTGCGGTCCTGATACACGTCACGGCCGCCGCCGTTAAATATCGTGTGGGAAACAACAACGCAAACAGTCGCATGCAAGATGCCACGCAGTTCGGAGCTCTCTGATTACGAGAAAGGTGTAATCGTCGGGTATCACAGAAATGGCCGATCCATACGTGACATATCCAGCGAGTTGAAGTACCCAAAATAGACAATGGCCTACGTGATTGGCAAGTGGAAGATGAGAAGTGACTGTCGGAATGTGCCCCGACTCGGCAGACCCACAAAACTGGGAGTTAGAGACCGACGGGTGCTGGCCAGAGAAATTCGGAAGAACCGTACCAAATCGATGGGCCACATCCGCGAGGAGTTTCAACAGGCATCCGGGAGTGTTCTTTCGATGAATACCATCCGTAAGGAAGCCCATCTGCTCGGTTATCATGGACGTGCTGCCGCCCACAAGTCTTTGATCACCAAGTCCAATAGCGCTGCTCGGCTAACGTGGTGCAAAGAATGTCGACAGTGGACCGTTGAACAGTGGAAACAGGTTCTCTGGAGCGACGAATCAAGGTTCACCATCTACCGTTCGGATGGCGGGGTTTGGGTTTGGCGTCTGCCTGGAATACGCCTCCTGCCGGAATGTATTGTGCCAACTGTGAAGTTCGGCGGCGGTTTAATTATGCTATGGGGGTGTTTCTCCTGGTATGGTATGGTACGGGACCCTTGGTCGCAATTCCTGGTTTCCTGGTAGACTCAACGCCGAGACCTACTGCACCATTTTGGATGACCATGCGCTTCCTACGTTGTGGCAGTTTTGCGGGGTGGACCCATGTTACTTTCAGGATGACAATGCCACCTCTCATGTTACGAGGTCCAGCATGGCTTGGTATGGTGACAATGGGGTTAATCGAATGGACTGGCCTGCGCAGAGCCCGGACCTTAACCCTATAGAGTACCTCTGGGACGAGTTGGAGCGTCGACTTAAGGGGTGCCCCCACCGTCAGAAATCGGTGAAGGAACTGACCTGTCTTCTCCAAGCCGAGTGGAAGAAAATACCGCTAGCCGTCGTACAACGCCTGGTTGAGAGTATGCTCCGGAGGGTCGCAGCTGTAATCGTCGCTCGTGGAGGCTCCATTAACTATTGAAGGTGAATAAACTTCGTTTTCCTTTGCTATCACAGGTGTCCAATTACTTGTTGGTAGATAGTGTATATGCTGTGTAGAGCATGCCTTCTGGGCCCTTGGTGATGGTGGGCCCCAAGGCTATAGCCCCGTTAGACCCCACCCCCTTAATCCGGCCCTGGATGTGAGTATAAAAAATATGTTTTAATACTGTTTGCTTTTAAATCAAATATTTTATCTGGCAACCTTGGTCTAAGTGGCAATACAGTGATTGGAAACAGGGCCTTATTAAGGAGGGGCGGGTTCTATAGATGCTGTAGCCTTGTGTTCCTCCATTATGAAGGGCCCAGGAGGCATGCCTGGGTAAATAATAGATAGAGATAGAGGTTTATAAAATAGTTTTACTTTTGTCTCGTATGATTTCAACTTGGTCAGAAACAGAGGCTGGAAGACGAATAAAATTCAAGGCAGTGACTCACTAAGGGTAAAGGTTTCGTGTCGCTGTGTACAGTGGGATCAGTGAGATAGTTTCCGCTTTTTCACTGCCATCCACCCACACCTCTCAAACAAACTATAGAACCGACAGTGGTAGTCGTTTCAATTTTTGGACAAAAATGTGGATAAAATTTTCCTGCAATCTGCATCATGCCAGCAGAAGATTGCAGATTATTTTTTGTACTCAGACGTTAAGTAAAAATTCAAGGTAAATTCACCAATATTTTTCGTTATTGATTTTTAGTCAGTTTATATTTTTATGCATAAAATGATCAATCATAATTATAAATGTGTATTTTAGAGGGATATATGTATTTCGAGGAAAGGGTCTGAACCATGACGTTTATGCTAAGTATGCAATTTATCGTGTATGTACTGTACTATCGTATGGTGAAACTGAAAAAGAACGAAAAAACGTTTAATAATTGCACATAATAATCAGTGAATTAACCCGTGATATGATTTTATTTTTCAAATTAGAATTATTGTTACCAACGTCTCTTGGTAGGTGTGACAATGGTAATCAGTTTTTCTACGATTTTTTGCGAGATCATGATTTTTCTTATCGGATCGGAAATAGCGAACCAAAAATTCGGTCCCCTGAAGTTCGTTATAGCTGGGTTTGACTGTATTAATTAAGCCTTTTGCAAGTCATGTGGATGCAACTATATGGGGTATCACCTCTTCATACTGCGCATATACGTGCCACGTTGGCATCTGCATTTAGAAATTAATGGATTGGTCCTTTGTCCAGGAGGTGCTGTATCTTTGCCACGTTCACATGATCTAACACCTTTGGACTTCTTTTTATGAGGACACGTGAAATAGAAGGTGTGTACAACAAAACCCGATTGACTTATAAGACTTAAAATGGTGTATATGTGACGTTTGCGGTAACACCGATGGAGCCGAGCCGCACTGAATGCTGTTCATCGGAACATTGTTACACGTGCCCAATATTATATTGTGGCGAAAGGTGGCCACCTCGAGTTTCCGTTGAAGTAAAATACTTGATCATGTTGATGTGGTTCGTCTTCGATTCTTGTTTTGGATTGCCTTTTGGCTCTTTATTGCAGGTCCCCGTATAGCTCGTCGTTCGTATTCGGACATTGTAACGCTCTTTTCTGTATGCCATGAGTGCATCTGTACAGTTTTGTAATTGGAACTTTCCTACTGTCTGCGATATTTTCCGATTTATTTTTGTAATTTTCGCATTTCCCATGCTTTCATGTTGGCTGGAATATTGGTTTTCTAGTAATTATCCTGGATGAAGACTGCGCCCAAGCCTTTATATTATCGTATGTGTGCCCAGAGACAAATTTGACTATTTTCTTTGTTTGTTACCTAACAAAAAGGAAAAACGAAAACCTAAATCCTTTACGTTTTGCAAGACACAACTTTTTGATGAACATCGTAGTTTTAACGTTTTTTGTAAGGAAGTGCTAACGTAATCGGCTTATCTTTCCGTCCGTCGGTGTACAGTAACTGTACTCTTCAGTCTTCTTCGAGACTCTCAGTAATACTTTTCGTGACCGATAATAAAAATCGTGATTTACATAAGCAAAAAGAATTTAGTGCATTAAAATTTTTAACAGAGTTCATAAATTTACCGCAAGGAGATCTCTGAAAAGCGGAACTTTGAAATTTTTTAAGACTTTTCCACTTAGACCGTAAAAAAGAGTTGATTGAGATAGGAAACGGATAATTTTTTCACGATTTTATTCGCCATGTAATTGTGCATTTGTTTTTATTGTATTACCTCTATCCCACAAAGCGCTACTAGAAAAATCAGTTTTAGATCGTACAAAGCCAGGCATAACTAATTCTTTTTTAATACTGTATTCTTAATTATGCCTTAAATATTTCGGTTTTTTTTAGGAGTTAAACGACCCCAGCGAGCATCTAAGGCTGTAAAGAATCCCCGCAGACCCTAATTTGGATTGTTGGTTGGTGTTCTGGGAAGGGAAAAAGCCGACGCCGCAGGAGAAACCCGCCAGACATGCTGCACCCAAGATTTGAACCCAGACTATTAAGGTTAACACCCGGCCTCTGACCATTTGTCCGACGCTTCAAATTTTCTACGATGTTTCCTGTATATGTTCCAGACTTTCTCCAGTTTGGGAGAATTCCCTAAATAATTCGCATCGAAGGCATAAACGCACATAGTGAAAGGACAGGACTGGGAATTTTCCCAGTTTTGAAAATCTTAGCACGCCGTCGCAGTTCTTGGGGAAGATTAAAACGTTTTTTTGCAGTAATGATCCCACTTTTTATTAATTTTTCTGTTCCGTTTGTGTGTGTGTGTGTGAGAGAGAGAGAGAAGTAAAGGCGTTTAGGCAAAAGTGAGTGCAAGAATTCACGGTGGGACGCAATATTTCCCTATGTGTATTGGAAGATACAGTAGTATACAATATGTGTCATGTATCAGTATCAAAAAGCATGGGAGACGAATAAATAAAACAAAAAGTTATATGAACGAGGGAATATGAACTCCCATTATGTATGGCTTTTTTTTTTATTATGAAACGGCCTTTGATTCCGTGTAACCAGCAGCAGTTACAATGGCTTTGAAATCGTGCGGTATAGAAAATGTATGCATCTTCCATCTACGAAAGTGCAAATGCAAAGGTTCGGCTATTTGAGGATACAGTACGAATAAAATTTGGAAAGGGAGTGAGACAAAGTGACACCGTATCTCCCAAACGTTTCAATATCACATTGCAAAATGGCCCAATCACTGGGCTGGGAATAAAAGGGAATTAAGATTAATGAAGACTATTTAACTCATCTTCGTTTTGCTGATGACTCAGTAATTTTTTTAACTTTACCCTTCAGAGCTACACAGTATGAACCAGGAATTTGCTGACAAGAGTAAAGAAGTGGGATTAAAAATGAACTTTCACAATGCTGATTTGATGTGCAGTGCTTTTGCAAGAAATGAAGATTTATCGATCGAGACAACAGATATCACGCGAGGGGCTCCATTGATGAAGAAATTAATCAATACAAAACTTGGTTGGAGAGCTTTTGAAAGGAACAGTACAATTTTCAAGAGCAATATATCATTATGTCTTAAAGGAAAAGTGTTTAATCTATACATGCTTCCAGTTCTTACGCATGGAACGGAAACTTGGACTTTAACTAAAAGAGACGTACGAAGGCTGCAGACAAGTGAAAGTGGCATGGGGAGATGCATGCTTGGTGTAACCAGGAAAGGTAAGTAGAGTAACTCATGGATCAGGAAAATGACAAGAGCGGAAGACATCGTGACCATATTAAAGTCCCTGAAATGGCAGTGAGGTGGACACATTGCCAGAAGAACGGACGAACGATGGACAACCGAAATTTTGGACTGGATACCAAGGGACAGGAAAAGACCCAGAAGACCTCGTGGGAGCTGAGTGGATAACATTCGAAAGGATACGGGAGTGACATGGAGGAGACTGGCTCAAGACAGACAGTTGTAGAAGAAACTTGAGAAGATCTTAACCCATCAGTGAACTGATAATAGTTTATGATACATATCATCGTATCATCAACTATTATCAATCCACTGATAGACGAAGGTCTCGCCAAGTTCCACAACTGTCTGTCTTGAGCCAGTCTCCTCCATGTCACTCCGGCAGGCTTTCGAATTTCATCCATCCATTTTTCACGTGGTCTTCTTCTGGGTCTTTCCTTCCCTGTGCCGTGGACTCCAATCTACGTAGTATTTCAGTTGTCGAACGGAGCTCAGTCTTTCAAGCTATGTGTCTTACTTTGGTCATTATGTCATCAATTCATTTCCGTGGTCCATGAGTTCCTCTTCATAACTTATCTTGCCTGGTTGTACCAATCATGCATCTCTTTATGCTTCTTTGAGTTATCCGTAGCCTTTGTATGTCTTTTTCAGTTAAGGTTTATGGCTTGGATCCATAAGTAAGAACTGGAAGTATGCATTGATTAAGCTCAAAACGTATTAGTAAATTGCTCTTGAAAGTTGTACTGTTCCTACTCAATGCTGCGATTTGGAAAGTGCTTTTTACGCTGGAAAGCTGAAATTGTCAGATTGAAGACCCATTCGCCTTTTTTCCAATGTACAATGTTTACCGCTACAGGGTGTAAATGTGGATGTTTTTCTAATAGATATGTATTTCATTCCATACCATTTTTTCTAAGAATTCAACTGAAGAAAGAAACTTTTTCCCCCTTCGATGGCCATTTTGCACACACTTTCAATTTCAAACAATGCCCTGTTTTTCCGCTACCGGAAGTAAATATATAGTTCATTTTTCTCTAGATCTCTGCTCCAAAATATTCGATACGAGAAATTCTTTTTGTACTCTACGCACTGTAAAACATTTTCTGAAATTCACGGGCCACTTTCCGTGTTTTTTTTTTCATGTATTTACGAAGCATATTTCTGATACAACCTTTTCCATAAAATGACGGAAAGAAACCTGAATTTCACGAATTTTTCGTACGCCAGGAAAATTCTGAATTTTCAGAAAGCTTTCCGCACGTCATTGCGGTACCCAGTCGACGCTGGTCTGCATTTCATACAGGAATCGAGGGCCAACATTATGTGCTGCTCAAAACGGGACGAATTTTTGACTCACCCTGGGGTGCAAATGTTTTCCCGCTACTACAAATCCGGTTTAAAAATCCTGTTTTTGTTCGGGATACCATTCATACGAGGTTGTGCGTTTTAAATAATACACCGTCTTACCGCTTGGGGACGTAAATGCGCATTCTTTTTCTCCGATTTTATCCTCCTTCTAATATCTGATTAATTTTATTATTTTTTTATTTTTTGTAGAAAGCACTCTATGATGAGAAACGTTTCGTGGACACTTCTTAGTGTTCTGTACTGCACATCTCTGCTGCGGTGTGAAATTCATATTTGCATCTGAACTCTAGCTTCACTTCTAAAATATCGATTGAAAGTATTTCTTCTGCGTAGGATACCAGCTAATATGACAAAGATTTACGTTCATTTCCTGCTTTTAACGGTTTGCGGAACCTCCGGTAGGGATGTTTTATTTCTATTTGCGGACATATTTCCATTTCTAAAAGACCGACTGGACAAAAGTTTGTCTGAGATGGATTTCTTTATGAATACCTTCTCACAGGATTTTTTACTAGTGAATTTTAGCTTTCCGATAGGAAAGCTTCTTTCTGTAACCGTTTTTTTTTTTTTTTTTTTTTGTTTAAGTGACCGATTTAAAAAGTTTTCTTTGTACTGGACTGCATTTTGTATGATGAAAAGTTTGTTAGTTATCGTAAACCTATAGTTATAAGATTTCCTATATCAATAAATGTTTGATCATTAATGCATTTTATATTATTGCAAATTCTTTTGAGTCAAAATTAGGGGTCACTACACTCAATAATTCGGTTTTATCTTGCTTATTCCCTACTGTTGGCAAATTAATTTGGTCGTCGATGGCGTTTGACTCGTGAGTCAAGAAACGGTCGAAAGGCGCGAAATGCAGTGAAAAACACATACAGTAAATGCAATATCCGTATTGTTTATACTGTTTCTCGGCTATCTCATATTTAATTTTTTTTCTGTTGAATGTATATGTGGTAAAAAAGAATAAATAGCAGAAACAATGCAGGGAGAAGCCCCTGCTGCCGAGTGCTCAGAAGCAGACGCTTCTGACTAATCACCCAAATCAGGCCCGAATGCGAGTCCAAAATGAAGCATGGCTGAATATTTGCCCGACAACGCTGGTATTTCTCATTCTCTGAAACCAATGGTCCCGTAAAGCATTAGATTATTCTCTTGAGGTCGTTAAGCTCCCCTCCCCTTCCCCCCAAAAAAAGACAGTCACATACCAGCTTTGGGGTATGATTTTTTTTTTTTTGTTTATAAATTCTTTTGGCCTCGACCTGGAAATAAAGATACGAACACCTTCCTTTTACACACCGGTCCTTTAAAGGTCTTTTGCCCGCAGTCATACACTCAAAATTGCTGATCAGACTTAAAAATTGAGAACAGATCTGACCTCACGCTTTCTTCCAACGTACTCTAACCAACAGGAGGTATTCTTATATATCTGCTGTACTAATATCTCCGGTATGTAGAATCTTAATTAAAGCAATGGCAGTGTTTTTATATGAAACCTTTCATGCGTCTTATCTTCAAGATTAGAAAACATGGCAAACCTAATGAGGCACTTCCTCATTTGCGAAATAAGTAAACCTTCCTCCACGTTCCTTCCTAGGGAGGAGGGGAGATAAATTAATTACAGAGAACACTGTAGGATTCCAGCTCTTTCCTACCTGTGGTTTTTTTATTTCTTTATTTTTTCTCGGGGTATTCCATTTGAAATGTGTACACTTTTTACTGGTAGCTAATAGCTCGATGGAAAAAAAAAAACCCCGTGTCACAACGCTAAGACCCAAAGAACTCACTACGCTGGGTTAGTGTCCCAAGAACCTGCCCTCAGGTTCGTTGACCTTTCGCTTTCGGCCTTCAAGCAGACTTTGGCGGAGTAACGAAGCATGATTCGCAAAATTACATGCAACTGTTGCATTGTTTAATTTCTTTCCTGGCAAAGGCCATCTCTTGGCTATAGCGGTACTCAGTTCGTATTCGAGAAATGTCTCGATTAGAAGAGAGGAAAATCATTTTCTTCTCAGTTTATTCCCGAAATTGTTAATTCCGAAAGTCGAGGGTTGAAAAAATGTAAACAATGTATTCCGACCACGGCAAACTAAAAACTGGACTTTTTCTCTCCACTTGACTGAACACTTAACTTCAGAGAATTTTTTTTCAGCGATCCCTTATCAGTGGATTAACTAGTAAAAAACAGCACTAGTGTTTCCTCCACAACGGTCTTTCTCGTGCCAGTTTCCTCCATGTCACTCCCGCATACTTTCGAATTTCATCCACCCATCTCCCATGTGGTATTCTTCTGGGTCTTTTCCTGTCCCTTGGAATCCAATCCAAAATGTCGGCTGTCCATCGATGGTCTGTCCTTCTGGCAGTATGTCCAGCCCATTGCCATTTCAGGGATTTAACTCTGATCATGATGTCTTCCACTCTTGTCATTTTTCGGATCCACGAGTTCCTCTTCTTATCTCTCCTGGTTACACCAAGCATGCACCTCTTCATGCTACTTTGAGTTGTCTGCAGCCTTTGTATGTCTCTTTTAGTTAAGGTCCACGTCTCTGCACCATACGTAAGCACTGGAAGAATGTATTGATCAAACACTTTTCCTTTAAGACATAATGGCATACTGCTCTTGAAAATTATGTTGTTTCTTCCAAAAGCTCTCCATGCAAGTTTTGTACGCCGATTAATTTCTTCATCAGTGTGACCCTCACTTGATATCTGCTGTCCAAGATAAACGTACGTGTCTCTTATCTCCAACTTTTCTCCATCAATCGATAAATCTTCATTTCTTGTAAAAGCATTGAACATCACTTTTGTCTTCTGAAAGTTCATTTTTAATCCCACTTCTTTACTTTTGTCAGCAATTTCCTGGATCATACTCTGCAGCTCTGATGGGGTAGTTGCAAAAATGACTACGTCATCAGCAAAACGAAGGTGGGTTAGATAATCTCCATTAATCTTCATCCCTTTGTTTTCCCAGTTCAGTGATTGGAAGACATTTTCCAATGTGGCATTAAAGAGCTTCGGAGACATGGTGTCACCTTGTCTTCCCTCCTTTTCCAATTTTTATGTGTGTTCTATTGGAAAAGAAGTGAGACATACACTCCGTTAATTCACAGGAATACTGATTTCTGTGTAAAATGCCTTACAATTTTGCAAGAGCTTGTTACTAAATTTATTTTTGAGAAATCCATATTGGCTATCATGTAATTTATTTTATTTTGATCCAGATATCCAATGTGTCAGTGCGTTTTTTTTTTTTTGTTTTTTTTTTCCCAAAAACAAAAATACTAATAAAAGCAAAAACCGGTAGCTTGATAATTGTGTCGGTAACCGCTTCTTAGGCGAACGGGATTCATTTATTTTAAGAATGCCTCAGTTTAGTATGATGTGTAGGTTTATATAAATGTTTTACGATGTATATTGCCTTAGACGTCTGCGCGGTCCTAGCTGGCCCGTAAAACCTGACTGGACCCTCTGGCAACGCCGGCTTTTTGATGTCGTGCATCTTTCTTGGCAGTAGTAAACTAAATCCCAAGTAAAAAAATTCAATGTACGAAAATGGGTAACGGAAGCAGTCAAACCCATTGTTGAAATCTGGCTTTTGAGTGGTGTTCCCTGAAGTGACGCAACAATAGTTAACTTCATTGTTGCTCAACAATATATTTTACTAAACTATCGCAGAACATTATTTCATCACGTTCTACATAAACGTTACATCTCATTGCATTGTACGTAAATTACGAAAACCTGACGCCAATTGTGATAAAAGCCATTACAAAAATGCATTTTGATGTTATGCATCTTTCTCGACAGTAATAAAGTAATGTGTTGTAGAGAAATCTGGCTTCCTCTCGACTACCCAAAATGCCGGGAAAGGGGGTTCGTGATAGTGCCGATAGCTTTAAAATGATGTATAACACGATGGAGTGTGACCTGTAGATAGCCTAGACCAAAGGTTACCAATCGTCCTCCCTAAGACACTTGAGATTCAGCTTTTCTTTCCATCTTGAGGTCAGATATTAGCTTGATGGACTTTCGTAGCTACATCACATTTTATCGGAGTCAGGGTCGTTTCTTATGTTCCTCTAAATCTGAATAATATACAGGGGATAATAATCCCCTGCACCATTTAAGAACATGTTGTACCTATCATTGCATTAAAGCCCCATATTCTGTCACTAGCTCACGATGAATTTCAACAGGTGGAACTTTTTTTGGTCATAAAAAAACGTATCACAGAGCGAACTTCCTTCTTTGTCCAACCGTTTGTCTTCTTGAAGCTATTGCTGAGTTGATTCACGACATCAGAGACGCGGGCTACTTCATCCATCTGCTGGGTATTATGCACCGATCCGCCAAAACATTAAAACCACCTGCCTAATATGACGTAAATACATTAAAACCACCTGCCTAATATGACGTAAATACAGTAAAACCACCTGTCTCTCGCCATCAAAAGAGCTCTCATCACCCGATGAAGCATAGATTCAACGAGATGTTGGTAGATGTCTCTTGATATTTGGTACCATGACTGTAACAGAAGATCCCGCAGTTCTCGTAAATTACGTGGTTGAGGTGATGCTGCTTGTACCTGTTTCTCCAACTCAAACCACAAATGCTCCATAGGATTAATGTCCGGCGAATTTGCGGGCAATGGAAATAAATGGAATTCCTCTTCATTTTCTCGGAACCATTCCTGAACCTTCTTCGCAGTGAGGCATGGAGCATTCATTGTCTTTTTGAAAGAAGCCATCTCAGCCAGGGAATACAGTCGCCATAAAGGGGTGTACTTGGTCAGCCACGATGTTCAAGTATGTGACAGCTGTCAGAATTCACTCTATAGGGATAACGGATCCAAGTGTTCCCCCAAAAATATATTGCCCAGACCATCACACTCCCTCCAGCCGCTTGGATCCGATCTGTCCCATAGTGCATTCAGGTGAGGCTTCTTTGGGTAAACGTTGCACACGAGCACGTCCGTCGACGTGGTGTAACAGAAAACGGAATTCGTCTGACCATGAGACACTTCTCCAGTCTTCTATTTTCCAATGTCGAATGTTACGTGCCCACTGCAAACGTTGACGACGGTGAACGGCCGTAAGGATAGGCACATGAATGGGTCTGCGGCTGCAGAGACATATATCCAAGAGCGTACGCTGAACTGTGTGTTCGTGTGTTCGGACACACTGGGCCCTTCACCAAAAATGAAATTATGGGTAATGTCCGCCACAGTAGCACTCCTGTTGCTGCCGACGAGACAAGATAACCTGAGCTGATTTCTGGCATCAATGAGGCCTGGCCTGCTCACGCATTGTCGACGGGTCAAAGTGTCACCTGTTTCGGACCATCTTTGATACGTACTAACTACTGCATAGCGTGAGAGGCCTATTACCAGCGTCGCTGTTTCGGAGATGCTTTTACGAAGACGTCTTGCCATAATTATATAGCCTTTGCCTAAATCAGATAAATCCTGACGCTGGTTGGCTGCACGCGCGCTTACTTGCCCAACGCAGAGGTAATTTTAATGCTTTGGCTGATAGGTGTATGTATTTATGTAACGTACCAGGAGATGTGACGTACCTGCCAGAAGGACGCACACGACATAAAGGCAGATAGGAATCAGAATAAAATGTCCGCGTAGCTCAATTGGTAGAGTAACTTATTCCGGAATGAGTGGACCCGGGTTCGAATCCTGGCGCGGATAAAAATGACGGAGAAATTCACTTCGTTATACTTAACACAATGCGAAGGGTGATTTTCCTTCACCGTTTTCGCACTTTCGTACTGATGACTTTTTTGTTTAATCTTTTGCTTTCCATTAACAATTTAAAAGGCCAGTCTACGTGAACCAGATGGTGCCCAAATTCAGATACAGCTTACGGATGCATTGGCTCCAAATTTTCTGCAGTCGTGAAACAGAAATGGTCACAAAGCGGCCGGGTTTTACGAAAGCTGCTTGTTTTCACAGCCAAATAATTCCTCTCTTCCCTCTCACCTCATCAACACCGATTATAAACCTGTCACGGGTGATAAGCGCTCCCTAGAAGTCCTGTATTCTCTGATACATGAACCAAAGCATGATGGGGAAGGTCTGTCCCCGTGGCAAGGCACCATGCCACTGGATAGAAACAAACGACTCGAATATCTCTCTCCTTTTTCAGGTACGTTTTCAAATCCAGCAATAGTTCTGTGCTGTGAATACTCGCTCACAACGGATGCTGCAATTCTGGTGACAATTCCTAACTTCAAGTCTGAGGTTCTTCCTCATCCCGAAACTCGCGCCAAAAGATATTTTCATCATTTCAGTCCGCTCCAAAAAGCATTACGCGGTGCATACATGGCTTCAAAGACAGCGGAAAATCTTCTTCTCCGCTGGGATCAAGAAGCTCACGGACCGTTACAAAAGGTATATGGAAATGCAATGGGACTAGATTCAAAAATAATGCTACAGTTATACATCCGATGAGCCATTACATTATGAGCACCTACCTAATAAGCTGTAGGACCCCCTTTAGCCAGCAAAGCAGCGGCCGCTCGGTGGGGCATCGATTCAATTAGGTAGCGATAAGTATCCTGAAGTATCTGGTACCGTAATGTCAACAGCAGGTCCTCTAGTTCCCGTACATTTCGAGGTGGTGGTGTTTTAGCGCGAAACCACTTTTCTAAGTCGAACCACAAATGCTCGATTGGGTTCATGTCAGGAGAAACTGGAGGCCAGGGCATTAAAAGAAAGTCACCAGCATGTTCCTCGAACCACTCCTTGACGATTCTGGCAGTGTGGCACGGCGCATTAACTGTTGGAAATGGCCATCACCAGCAGGGAACACAGTATCCATGAATGGGTGAACTTGATCCCTCAGCGATGTTCTGATACCTGACAGCTGTTAGGGATTGTGTTATTGGGATAATGGGGCCTAAAGTGTCCCAAGAAAACATCGCCCACAGCATAACACCGCCGCCGCCGGCCTGTTACCGCCCAACAGTGCATCCAGGTTCCATAGCCTCCGTTGGTAAACGGCGTGTCCGCACTCGTCTGTCTACGTGGTACACCAGGAATCTTGATTCGTCAGACCAGGCCACTTTCTTCCAATCATCCACGATCCAATCTCGATGATCTTGGGCCCATTTCATGCGTTGTTGGTGATGACGTGAAGTGAGCATGGGGACCCGGCTGGGTTTTCGGCTACGTAGGCCCTTACGCAAATGGCAGCGATGAACTCCGTGCTGTGACACATTGCCCTAATCACCACTGTTATAGCTGCGGGTGATTTGTCGCCCTGTGGTTCTGCGGTCGCTGTGAACAATGTGCGTCACGCTCCACTCCCCTCTGGCATCAGTGAGCTACTGGCGACACACGGCTGGAATACGGTTCGTCGTTTGGCCACATGTGCACCACTTTTGATACGTCCTCACTGCAGCGGCACATGAACAACCCACAAGCCGCGCCGTTTCCGAGATAGTAGTTGCGAGGCACCGTGCCATCCCAATTTGTCCTTTATCTATAACTCCGATAAATCGGTAGCGTTTCCCATTCTGACTCCGAACACTCTACTAACCGAAAGCCGGTTCTCGGGTTGCGTACATGCTGCTCTGTGAACTTCATCTGCGCCACCGTTCGGTCTCCAGGCGCGCTCATTTCTCTAGTCTGGGGGTGGTCATAATTGAATGGTTCATCGGTGTTTCGCTTTCTTTTCGGTAAACACATCGAAACTGCGTTGAATTTTTGGTTTCCTTTCTGTTTCTTCTTGCTCAAAATAATGGTAGCTAATCGGAGTGTCAACGGTAAAGATGATTGCTAATCATTTTGTGTATAACAACACTGCATATTGCGAGCTTTGTGGTTTCTTTCCCATTATATCCTCAACAAAGGAACATTTTTGCCTTCTTCAGTAAACGCACCTGTATAGTAGGGCATAATGACATGATGGACAGCTTGTCTTGCAGAGTATTATGTACTAAAACATTTTCCTGTGTCTTACCATTCGTCAAATACCCAGAGAAGACACTATTATTCTCATTCTTACGTGTCGCTCTTAACTACAATAATAGCTTTGGAATCATTATCAACTAACGTAATTATCGGTGATTTCATTCCATTGTTCCACATCTGCAACCAATTGAAAAAACCATCCTGCCGCGAATGATGTACGCCTCAGTAGCGCATTGTTTCACTTTTTTTTTTTTTTTTTGTTCAAAACGTTTTCGCGACGTTTCTAGGATGGGTAATTCATCTCTGGATTTCTCGATCAGTATGTTTGCTAGGGATAACAATTGAGTCCTCCTCATCTGTTTACTATTGTTTTTAGTTCTTTAATAACAATATAGTTCTTTAATAACAATACGTAAGTGACTGGCTGTAACTCTCCAAGTACTTATTATTCCATATTGCAGCGTTTCTTCTTCTTCCAGCGGTTCTGTGACTGTGTAAAGGCATCCTCTTACATCAGAGGTGTGATAAGACGTATTTGCATCTCATTGTTTTGAATTATATCATCTACTGTCTTCATACGCTGGTTTTTAAATGCATACGTTTCTTTTAATTGCATTATATTACACTGCTGGACAATTGCTAAGGACGGATCATAAACGGCTATGCCGCCCCGGTGGCGCAGTGGTCTAAGGCAATGGCCTCTGATCATTCGTCCGAAAGGGGTCCGGGTTCGAATCCCGGTGAGGCACGGATGTTGTGTTTGTCTTACGGCACTGGCTCTCTCCCTTCCCTGGAGCCAGTGACCCTAAATTAGGGACGGGCGACTGCTTATAGCCCATTGAGTTGCTCACGGTGGTCGTTAAACCTCCAATAAAAAAAACAAAAAAAAACGGCTATATAGCGCATAAAAAAGTAAGTGTGGTTGGATGCCAAGTGAAATAAAATAATGTCAGAATGCCAGGACATTTCAAGAAAGACAATTTATTGTGCTCTGAAATCCAGAAGGCTTTGGAACGTGTTCAAGGGACAAACAGGCCATTTTGTGCAGAATACGTAAACGTGAAAAAAATGCAATTACCGTCCGCAGGCGTTCCGGCGTAAGATGTCAATACGGGATATGGCCACCATGGAGGGCGATGCAAGATTCCACACGTCGTGTCATGCTTTGCACAACATTATCAAGCACCTGTTGGGGTAATTTATCCCATTCCTCTGTCAGTGCACGGATGAGGGTGTCCTTGTTTATTAGAGGGCATTGGCGACCAGCAAGACTCCTCCCCAAAGCATCCCACACATTTTCAATGGGATTCAGATCTGGAGAACGTGCTGGCCGTACGAGGCGTTGAATATCCTCGCTCTCAAGACACTCCTGGACAGCGACTGTTCGATGACATGTTGCGTTGTCGTCCATGAAAATGAATCTATTACCGACAGCACCGCGGAACATGCGAACATGAGGTAGCAGAACATCATTAATGTACCGTTGGCCAGTCATAGTCCCAGTTGGAAGCACATAGAGGGACGTACGGCCATTGATCATGATGCCAGCCCATACCATGACACTACATGTCGGATATCGGTCCCTTTCCTGTATGTTTGCTGGACAATATGCAGTACCACTATCACGCCAGATCAGTTGTCGTCGACAATCAGACGATAGACTGTATCTATTCTCATCTGAGAAGAGGACAGCAGACCAGTCGTTATCAGTCCAATTGTGATGTTGATGGCACCATTGCAAACGGGCGGTACGGTGACGTCTGAACAATGGGATGCACACAACAGGACGGCGGGCGTATAGTCCTCCTTCATGCAAACGTCTGGCGACAGTTTTTCGGGAGATGCGCTTGCCAGTAGCAGCCATAAACTGATTTGCTACCTCACTAGCTGTGCTGCGCCGGTGTATTTTTGTTGATAGCACTATGTACCGATCTGCTGCAGGTGTCGTACTGCGAACACGACCTGCCCCGTGACGTTTGCTACACTCTCCATTTGTTTGAAACGATTTCCAAAGCCTTGAAACAACACTGTGGCTGACGTCGAACTCCCTGGCAACATCTGTTATTTTTCGCCCTTCTTCAATCTTGCCAATAATACGGCCACGCGTAAAATCATCTAGGTGATGTCGGGAAGACATACTGAAAATTGCAAGTTCGTCAATTGATTCCTTTCCTTTCAACTTTGCGTTTGAACAACAACGGGCCGCCCCGGTGGCGCAGTGGTCTAAGCGATGGCCTCTGATTATTCGTCCGTAAGGGGCCCGGGTTCAAATACCGGTGAGGCATGGATGTTGTGTTTGTCTTACGACACTGGCTCTCTCCCTTCCCTGGAACCAGTGACCCTAAATTAGGGACGGGCGACTGCTTAGAGCCCATTAAGTTGCTCACGGTGGTCGTTAAACATCCAATAAAAAAAACAAAAAAAAAAAAAACGGTCAATACGCTTCAAATCCTTTATATCTCTTATCAGCGTATGACGTCACGAACAAGTTCGGCAATCCAAAATTTGCATACGCACAACACGTCTTACTATATCCCGCACTTCTGCTAATTTCCACATTTTCCTGCCTTCCATTTTATGGTTACTATCGTTGCTATTGTCATCCGTCCTTAGCAATTGTCCGGCAGTGTATTATTACTTATTAGTACTAATTTTTTGTTTCGTTTCATTATTATTCTCATAATGAAATAGGTTTCTTTCGATGAGGGTGTGAGCCTCATCTCAGTGTAGTCTGAAAACCGTCAAATTTTGAGAACGATGAAACTGTTCGGGATAATTTTATGACTGTTGAAGCTACTACTAGAGAAAGTAAGTTGTTATTGTTGTTATTATCAGGGGCATATATAGAATATTTTTTTTCGGGCGGAGGCGACAGCAAATAAAGTTTCTGAAATCCATCAGGACAAAATAAAAGTTAATGAAAAATAGAATAAAAAAAAGTATTATTTACTAATATAAGTTGTTGCATTTTTATTAAATTGAAACATTTTTTGTAATGTAAGTCGCATTTTGACAAACAAAGAAACACTTTCGGGAATTGAGGGGTTTGCATGGCCCCTTGAGCTCCCCGTCTAAATATGCCACTAATTGTTGTTACCTACTTTCTGGGTAGGAGCCGGTGAGCAATGTCGGAGACATTCATATCAAGCCTGAATATTCAGGAATTTTAAAGTGAAATGTCAGTTATGTAAAAATGACTGCCTTCTGGTTTGGATGTAGCAGTCTCTATGACAATCTTAATTCCTTGAATTTTTTCAGAAAGTTATTTGATGCCACTCAGGTTGCCGGAAAGACAACTGGTGCGATCTGTGTTATGCTCTATTTCCAGATACTTTAGACTTCCATTCATAGGTTCCCATATTTCGAGATTTTCTCAGACACTGTTCTTTGGATGTTTTCTGTAAGCGAAACTGCTACATTATTAGCTGTCTTTTTTCAATTTTTTGTCTACTATTGCAATATCAGGTCGATTGTGGTCAGTGGTCTTCTCTGTAGTAATAGATTTGTCCCAGTATATGAAGCAATTTAGATTTTCGAGAATAGGTTCTTGTTGCTATTTGCAGTAAGGTGGAGTATGGGCTTCTATTAAGCCGTATTAAATGCCAAGCTATTGATGAAGGTTCTTAGTTCTTTACTTGGTCGTGTTTGTTAAGGTCTTGTTTTGATGTAAGGAGAGAACAACTAGCTAAAATGTGGTTCATGGTTTCTTTGACTTTTCCGCACATTCTACAGACTTCTTCAGCTGCAATCTTTATTAGGTATATATAAATACTCTGAATTATATATAGTATAAGTTGCTTCCTGCAGTTCTGGGTTGCAATAACGCCATCTTGAATCCCAATGAAAAATTTCACTATTTCTGGATACAGCTGACGTTTTCTTAACTATTCTAGTGAGGTATATTTTTTTTTTTTTGTCAGTGTCTTCCAGATCTAGAGTTTGGATATTTTCGGTGTGGAATTTTCTTTTCCAACTGTTTGCAGGGTCTGAATCATTTTCTATAAAAGGAAAGAGTTGGGCATTATTCAGGTTCAGTGGGGGAAAGCTTTCGTCAACTGCAACAACCTCTGTATTATAGTTGTTTGGAGATTTAATGACCACCGTGAGCAACTCGATGGGCTATAAGTAGTCAGTCGGCCCTAATTTAGAGTCACCGGTTCCAGGGAAGAGAGATATCCAGTAAGACAAACACAACATCCGTGCTTCACCGGGATTCGAACCCATACTAATCTCGGACGAATGGTCAGAAGCCAGCACTTTGACCACTGCGCCACCGGGAAAGTATTGGAGTATTATCCTTATAGTAACAGCCTCATCCTCTTCGGACTACCACTTGTTTGTTCCACTGAATGACCACGGACGCGAAGTGAATAAAGAAGATCTCATGTCTCAGATAAAAGACTATTTTTCTGACTGCAGGAAGCTAATTCAATTCTGGACCGAGGGCCTTGAAAAGAAAAGGGACCATCTTGAAAAATGATCTTCTTGTAAGTTCTCAAGTGTTGTTGCAATATACGTATTGTATAAATGTACTACCGGTAATTATTAACTCACCCTTGTATACCATCTTAGTACCTTCCTAATAAAATAAAATAATAAAAGAGCTCCAGTTATCCTTTCGGAGCAAGTCGATGTCATCAGTCTTACCCTTGTGTATAGGTCACTTTGTGTTAAGTGGTAGTGTTGCATTTATGTTTGTGCGAAATTAAGGAAGAAAGATTGTATGGAGTCCCAGTACAACAGTGGCCTTCTTAATTTTTTTCCGTTACAGCTCTGAATCAGTAAGTCAAGTGTAGAAAAGAAGATACTATGAAAATGTTATTTTGCAAATGCTGTAGCGCATTTACCACAGACTTTCGGAGTAAAGATACGTTTGTTGAAAGAGCCATTGATTTGAACGACGAAGTTTTAAGTAATTCTTCGACACGACAGCGAATTATTTTAAGAGAGAAAGAGAGAGAGAGAGAGAGAGAGAGAGAGAATGAATGAATGAATGCTTAATACCCTTTAAAGATTATAAGATTTCCGATTTAGCCGGTTGGACTACTGACAGATGGTAACACCAAACAATATAGAAGATTAATATCTGTCCTGCAAATTTCCATATCAGAGATACGGCCACTGTCGTACTCCTAGCTTCTGGTAAACTCATTAGCATTTGTTTTGTGAACAGGGAATAGAAAACGACGTCAGTGAGCTTTTAATGGACGTAATAATGTCGCTGTCCTGATGAACCATTAGTAAACTACAGAGGGAATTGCGTTTCAGAGTAATGGATGCATCTATCTCTCTTGAAAGGGAAAGTAAGGCGTTCAGGCAAATTGACTGGAACATAAGATTAGAAGATAACGAAGGCTTTTGAACAAGCATTTTACAAAATGCATTTCAAATACACAGCACCCTCATGGACATCAAATGCATACTTAAGTCTCCTATTGATTCTGAATGTTAACATTGTATTCAAATGTTAACATTTCGTCTTCAACAGCAATGTTTTTGCTTTTACGTAAAACGTTCTCTTTTGACGCAGAACTACGTCTTTCTCCGCACTGGGTAAGGGTTATAATATCGGAAGCACGGACGCAACGAAAACATGTCACACTTTGAAAGTTTATTTCTTCGAAACTGAAAATCGTAGAGTAATAAATAATACATCATTACATAGTTTACAGAGCCTCATTTATAATAAAATAAGTTTCAACCCTCCACACCTTAACCCTTCGATAGAGTAGCGTTAGAAAGTTAAGCTGAATTCCGCGTGGTTTTGCTTCGCCGCACGCCGTTTTAAGGTTGATAACTAGTGAATAGATAATAATAGCGATGACCTCAGCCCCGCATTCCGTAGCTGACGGAAAGAACTAACGGATGTGTGTGATAAACAGATATAAAGTGGATTTAAAATTTATTTATTTCTTAGAAAAAAATTGGTGAGTAAAATTTAGAAATGCCACGAAAATCCAAGGAAAATTACTATAAGAACAGACGAAAGTTCATGAAAAAGCTAGGAGAGAACGAGAGGAATCCGAAAAGGTCCGCTAAGTCGCCAACCGAAAGGTCACAGGAATATAGGGGGCGTCAAAAGTCCGCGCACAAGTATACGTTTCACCCGAGTTCGACTTAAGAGCCACAACCTTTCACCAACTGCACAAATTGAGTCTGAACAGCAAGAACAGATGGAGATTGATATCATCGATCCAAATTTTCCCACCGAGCATGAAATACAAATGTACGTCGCGAGTCTTCACAACTTCGCTGGATAATGAATGTATTACGTCACAAACATTTACACCGCTGATGCATTCTGAATCAAGACAAGAACAAGAGCAACAACAAGAAGAGTATACAATTAGGCCCGAGACGTATCGCCAAATTTATGACAAGGCAACTAAGGAGTTTGAAAAATTGTTTCTGAAGAACGGTTTCTTCAGAAACAATTTTAGCAATAACTACTGACAACGATGATACTACGCCTTCTACTTCTACTAACATTAATTTGTAATCAGCATAAGTTACTCTGAGGCCGCCCTGGTGGCGCAGTTGTCTAAGGCGATGGCCTCTGATCATTCGTCCGAGAGGGGTCCGGGTTCGAATCCCAGTGAGGCATGGATGTTGTGTTTGTCTTACGGCACTGGCTCTCTCCCTTCCCTGGAACCAGTGACCCTAAATTAGGGACGGGTGACTGCTTATAGCCCATTGAGTTGCTCACGGTGGTCGTTAAACCTCGAATCAAAAAAAAAAAAGTTACTCTGAATTGTATATACACTGGCGGAAAGTGAAAAAAGTACACCAAGAAGGAGACGTCTAAAACCAACGAAATTTATACAGCGTAATAACGGAATACAGAGGATAACGTGATCAAAACATTATGGCAAAATACAGCTGTAATTGCTGGTAAACTGAAAAATAACATTTCCATGTAACATGGTTAGTACGAGGTTGAACCGCCATGAACTGCGTCACACTGTGCAATTCTGGCATGGAATCTGTCGTACAGATGTTGGATGTAAGTTTGGGGTATTGAGTTCCAAGCATCCTCAACCTGGACGCGTAAATCGGGGATGGTCGTGGCTGGCCGTGGAGACCGGATAAGTCGTTGTCCCATAAAATCCCACACGTGCTCAATGGGGGACAAATCCGGTGAACGTGCAGGCCATGGAAGTTGTCTCACACCCTGAAGTGCATGTTGCGTTGCACGTGCCGTGTGTGGGCGTGCGTTATCTTGCTGGAAAACACCACGATGGACCGACCTTACAAATGGCACAACAACGGGCTGAATGACGTTGTTGATGTAGGAGGTGCTGTTTAACGTACCCGGTACAAACACTAGTTGTGTACGGGAGTGATAGCTGATAGCTCCTTACACCAGGAGACTAGGTGTAGGCTCTGTGTGTCGCTGGCGGATGCAAGAAGGGTGGAGACGCTCCCCTGTGCGTCTGCGAACACGCATACGGCCATCGGAGGCTCCCAAGCAGAATCTGCTTTCATCGCTGAACACGACAGATCGCCATTGCGTTCTCCAGTGCAGACGTTGGCGACACCACTGCAGCCGTTCCTGACGGTGGGCTGGAGTCAGAGGTACACATGCCAGAGGCACACGTGCACGTAGTCCTGCATCCAGTAGACGGTTGCGGATTGTTCGCACAGTCACCTCAGGTGCAACGGCAGCTCGGATTTGCGTCGCAGTGGATGTTCTGCTTGACAACGTCGCTCTTCTTATGCGTCGATCGGTCCGCTCATCAGTTCGTCTGTGACTCCCGGTTCCACGTCTTCTCGTGTGGTAATGTTCCTCGGACCATCTACGCCACATTCGTACCACCACCGATACTTCCCGTCCAATTCGCTCCGCAATACGACGATACCACCACCCGGCCTCGCCGAGTCCGACTAGACGACCTCTCTCAAAGTCCGATAACTGCTGAAATCTTACACGTTTTCCATGTCCAGGCATTGCAGCTTCTTCAGGGTCTTCGCACGTGTCCGTACGCCGACGACTGATTATATTCACTTCGCCGTACTCCTTAAATACCACCGACGATAATTTGCATAGTATGCCATGCTGTGGCGTAAGCGCTCAGCGGTTGGTCCCGAAATTAACATCACACCTACGTAAACTCGACCTAATTATCTGAGGTAAATTTCATGATCGTCTGCCAATTCCTTCTTGGTGTTCCTTTTTCACTTTCCGCCAGTGTAGTCCCGCTCCAGGACGATGAAAAAATTTTCAAGTTTTCGGATATTATCTGACTTACCATCCTTGTCACATTTACGCCAAAAATCGGATTGTCATCTTCAAAATTTGTAAAGTAAGACATTTCTTTCGTTTTATTTTTTAAAACTTTTATATCTGAAAAAAATCAAAGGGGCAGAGTAGCAACTGTGCCACAACCTACAACGTAGGGCTACGTCAACTGTCCTTCGCTGAATAATTTAAGGACGTAGAACTAGTGAGGTAGTGCCATGAAATAGTGACAGTTGCTGTAGTTCTACGTTGTAGGTGGCGGACATTTGCTACTGTGCCCCTTTGATTTTTTTTTCAGGCTCCCCCCTTCCTTCATTGAATGAAGTATTTCCTAGAAAACCGAGCACGTGTTTCAAGGTGACACTAAGCTGATGCTAAAGAGCAAAATGGCGTTAGGCACCTCATAGAAATACATTTTAAGTTCTGTTGTGCTTAAATTCTGGGCAAGCATCGTATCGTTTTTATCCTTTAGGCCGACCTGGTATCCAAAATTTTCTGCTCTCACCAAACAGTTCACACAACGGCCGGGTTTTAAGAAAGCTAAGGTAAACCAATTCCTTTCCTCCTCACATCTCCGTAGTACCGACCATAAACCTATCATAGGTGGTAAGCGCTTCTTTCTGGTAATTTTATTCTCTGCTGCAAGGCATGATGGGTAAGGGCTAGTCCTCCTGACACTGACACCATGCCACTGGGCAAAAACAAGTGACACAAACATCTCTCTCCTTACTTAAGTTCGCAGCCACTTTTATATCCCTTATAGCAGGTAATCAGTCAGAAAGGATTAGTATCAATCATTCCCCTACCACTTTGAATAACAAAGCTAAGGGAAAAGCAACAGTCTCTGATGCGCAGTGGGCTGAAATCAGCTCGTTCCAGCCGCATTCTGTCTCCACTTCCTGGACAGCAAACATATTCGTTCTAGCTGTTGTCAGCCTGTTTTGCTCACCCCGAGTTAATTCGTTCCAGCCACTTAAATCGGCTGCTGTTTATTTTTCAGACAACCAGTTCACCAAAGGACCGCTTTACCGAAAAGACTGGTTCACCGAAAGGTCGTTATATCGAAATGATGCCCTTACCAAGCGGTTGTTTCACCGACAGGAAAAGTCAGCAATTAAGCGGTTGTCCACTTTACCGATAGGTAATGTTAGCGAACGGTTCGCTTCATCGAAGGCTTCTTCAACCAAAAGTTAATTTCATTGAAAGCTCATTTTACTGAAGAGTCTGTTTAACGAAGAGTGTATTTTAAAAAAAGGGTCCATTGGAGTGCTGTGCTTTCTCAGAAGTGTTTTGTGACGTATACTGCCTATCTAAATTTCACCATTTCAGTAGCTCGAATTCTCCTTATAACAGTTATTCGATGAATTGAAAGTCTGTCGGTAATACATTCTCCGCCCCCCCCAAAAAAAAACCGAAGCACCTCGAGTAAAGGCCTTCGATCCTGATGAAATTCCGCATGCAAGTACCTCAAGGCCGAATATAAAAATGATTAAAAAATAACAACCAGTGACGAAACAGTAGCCTGCCACACCGCATGGGTAGTTGGGTACCGCTCATCGAGAAGGGCATATAAAGAGTAAAGCTCTCAGGCAAAGACAATTGTGACAGCGGATTGCGGTTGCATTAACCTCCACGAACTGTGAGGATGCCCCAACGTCGGATCCGATCCGTGCACACTACGAACAGCTGTGCGAGTTTCAGAGAGGACGTATAATTGGTCTGAGAAAGACCGGTTGTTCAAGTCGCTGAATCGCCAGGCATTTGGGTCGGCAATCGGACGATGTTGGCGCCAATGAGTCGAGGAGGGCAGCGACAGAACGCGAGGATCGAGCAATTGTGAGAGCCGCACGAACAGTACTGAATTCGTCGCTCTCAACCATCCGTGACCACGTTGCGTCGTCTACAGATACGGAAGTGAACATCCGGACCGTTGCCAGATGACTGGCGTCACGGAGACTACATTCAAGGAGGCCACTCCACCGCCTACCACTGACCAAAAAGCATCGCCGGCACCAGTTGCAGTGGCGCCGGTCCTGATTAACAAGGGATAGTGTCCAGTGGCGTTATGTTGTCTTCAGTGATGAGTCGCGGTTTGCACTTGGCGCCAATGACCTGCGCATACGTGGAGACAAGCTGGCTAGCGCACGAATCCTACCTTTACCGTGGAGCAGCACCTGGTTCGCACACCGTGAGTGACTGTCTGTGGAGTCATTTCCTACGATAGCCGGAAACCCTTTGTAGTTCTCCGTACCACGCTCACGGCTCAACGGTACGTCGACGACATTCTACGACCTTTTGTGTCGGCATTCCCATCGCAGCGTCACCGAGTAATTTTCTGTTAGCAGCCACACACGGCACGGCTCTCCCAGGCCTGCTTCCGTAATGTCAACACCCTTCCATGGCGAGCCCGATTGCTCGACCTTTTACCGATCGAACATGTTTGGAACACGATGGGATGCCACCTACGCCCATCCCGGAAATTTTGGCGAACTGGCCTGCAATTTGGACACCATATGGCATGCTGTACCTTAGGACAGTATCTGTGAACTTTATGCGTCTATGCCACGCCGGGTAAGCGCTTCGATCCAGAGGTGACACTACAACATACTGACTTGCTTTTTTTTGTGTAGCTGTTTTATTCGAATAAATGGCCTAACTGCTGTGGAATTGCAATCATTTCTTTTTTCCCCTATACATGTACATTGAACATACCAATTTTCAAAGAGTGTATCTTCGTAGGTTTGATGAGGGGTCGGACTTAATTATTGTCAATATGTTTTTATCGCACACTTCAGAAGAGCGCCCAGAATGGGGCTTATCTTCAAGCGTCCTATCTCAGAAACGAAACTTGGCGAACAAATGCCGTTCTGTTCGTTCACTTACCAAATCAGTCCCGTATAGAGCAAAATACAAGTAATGCGTAAATGTTATGTGAACGCCAACAACACAACACTCTGGCCGCCCCGGTGGCGCAGTGGTCTAAGCGATGGCCTCTGATCATTCGTCTGAGCGGGGTCCGGGTACGAATCCCGGTGAGACATGGATGTTGTGTTTGTCTTACGGCACTGGCTCTCTCCCTTCCCTGGAACCAGTGACCCTAAATTAGGGACGGGTGACTGCTTATAGCCCATTGAGTTGCTCACGGTTGTCGTTAAACCTCCAATAAAAAAAAAGTTAGTAAAATCATGCAATGCATTGATTATGATACGCTTTCCAACATACTAGAAATCATAAAATGGCTGTGGAATAAATCTCACTCCTACGCCCTGACCTTTGATCCCATTTCGATGATATTCAACAGAACTGGTTCAGTATACCTCCGAAATAACATGATAAAGTTTTGTCGCAATCGAAGCAATTTTACGCAAGTTATGATGTATAAGGGCTATAGAATAGACCCCGCTTCTGTGTCCTAACCTTTGACCCATTTCGCCCATTTTTAATAGGATTCGTCCCCAGGCAGGCCCCTACAACATACTAACATTTCATCCAAATCGAAACATTTTTACGTAAGTCATGACGCATAATGGCGATGGAAGTAATTCGGCTCCTATGTCCTGACCCTCATTTCTCCAATTTTCAATAGGGTTTGTCATCAGGTGATCCTCTACCACATACAAATATTTAATCGAAATCGAACCTCTTTTACGTTAGTTATGACGCATAAGAATAGTGGAATGGATCCCGTTCCTATGTCCTCACCTTTGACCCCATTTCGTTCACTTTCAATAGGGTTCCTTCCCAGGTGATTCCCTTCCACATACTAAAATTTCATGGAAATCGAACGATTTTTACGCGAGTTATCGTGCAGACGAACATACGCACACAACGCGTGACGTAATGAGGCAGATGCGAATCGCGGCCATCTGCTAGCAAAAGTGTGACGTCATAAAACTTTAATAGGATCCGCACATTTGTTTGACTGCTGACGTCATGAAAATACAGGTCGCGCCATCTTTTTTCTTCCCAATTAATGCGTTCCCAAGGATGAAAATTTGAACATCGATTAAAATAGCTTCATTTTATAACTTGGAATACCTAATATTTTCTAAAACATAACCATAATTATGCAATCCAACATTTGTTTGTCTACTGACGTCATCAAAGTACAGGTCGCGCCATCCTTTTCTGGTTTCAACACCACCAAAGGAAAAGTTATTGATTTTTAATATAATTATGGTTATGTTTTAGAAAATATTAAGTATTCCAAGTTATATTAAGAAGTTATTTTAATCGATGTTCAAATTTTCATCCTTGGGAACACATTAATTGTGAAGGAAATGTGTACAAAAGTTTTTCCATTGGAAGTATACGAAACAAAATTACTTGACGTCCACCTTAATAATATGGGATAAGGGCGATGGAATGGATCGCAATCCTATGTCCTGACCTTCGACCCCATTTCGTCCATTTTCAATAGGGTTCGTCCCCAGGTGGTAACTTACCACATACTGAAATTTCATCGAAATCGAACCATTTTTACGCACGTTATGACGCATAAAGGCAATGGAATGCATCCCACTCTTATGTCCTGACCTTTGACCCCAATTCCCCCATTTTGAATAGGGTTCGTCTCCAGGTGGTCCCTTAGCACATTGTAAAATTTCATTGAAAGCGAACCATATTTACGCAAGTTATGACGTATAAGTGCAATGGAATGGATCCCGCTCCTACGTCGTGACCTTTGACCCCATGTATCCCATTTTCAATAGGGTTCGTCCCCAGGTGGTCCCCTACCACATACTAAAATTTCATCGAAATCGAACCGTTTTTACGCCAGTTATCGTGCGGACGGACGGACAAAGCTGGAGCATATACGCTTCTTCAACCTACGGTTGGAAAGCGTAAAAAACACTCTACAGAAATGCAGAATGAAAAACAAACCATCGCAGAACGAGTGAGTATCGGACAGTGAACGTAACAGCAGGAAGAAACTTCAGGAGTAGGGCTTGGAAAATTTTCTTTCAAGGTTAAACGCTCAGAGAACTTTCTGCGACAGAGCACAAATGATTAACTATCTCTTAATCCCAACGACGTGTTCCGAAAGGTCATGGAGGTTAGGCATATCAGCATATTGTTTTCTATGCCTCCGTTCACTGTTTTGGAAAATTCCCTACATGGATATGAGATATTCACACCTCGTATAGTATGTTACTCTGTACCCTGATTAACTGCATGTAATATTGGATGAGATTAACTGAAGTCTTAAAAAGGAAAAAAAAACTGAAGGGTGTAACTTTCTTGTTTAGTTCCATTTCTATTTTGTGCATCCTCCAGAGCATATAATTTACGCCCTTGGAAAGACCACTCTAGGAGGGCAACTGCCCTTTCTGGTAGCAACGACCCTTTCTTGAGGTTAGTGTGTGTGTGTGTGTGTTAACAGATAAGAACGAGAGATATATGATGTTGAAGCAAGCAGCGAAAAGGTGTGGAGGTGTAATTTGCTTAGTCTTGAAATTTATATGTTAGAGACTGCTGCAAATTGTTGTTCTTGTGGGATGTAAACAAGTCGAACCCCTAAATTGATAAAGGTTCAATATTGTAACTGACGTGGATGCGATCGTCTTTGATTAATTTGAAGTACCGTCTAGCATCTTCATGCTTTTCCTGGAACAAACAATAAAAACCAATTACATATGTGAGTAATTGAAATTTTCTCTCTTTTGTTCGTTGGGTTGTCTAATTTAGCTCATTAAAGATTTTTGTGTACTAGCTATCCGGTGCTTAAGACCTCGAAGTTTTACAGTGCTACGAGTTCAATTGACTGATAGATAGTACGATAGATTATGTTTTAAGTAGTGAATAGAGACGATTAAACGAAAAACATTATACCGGATAACTGCAATTGCTCATTGCCATTTATTTAATGGATCAACCCGGTCATGAGGGGGAGGAAATTCTGGCTACAAATCCCACCGGAATCACCACCAGCCCTGACTCAACAATCAGCTTGTAAGATTCACATCAAGGAGGTTACATTAATGGAGACACCACTCCTATCCACGCAGCATTGGCCGCCATAAGTCACCGTCTGTGCTGCAAATGACGTCATGAGCAGGCACGACGCAGCCGCAGAAGAGAAGCTGCTTGGAAACCAATGGAACAAAAGCTTCTAAGCGTATAAACAGATAAAATGAGTAATTCAATAACCTTTCATCAATGATACACAAGCTTACTGTTTCATCAACGGTATAATTTAGTTCATTTTTGCCTGCTTGTGACGTCACACCACAGATTAGCTGTGACCTATGGCGGCAGAGCCAGTGGTGTCTCCAGTAATATAACCTCCTTGGTTTACATCCACAAAGAAGTTTTAGACTCGACTAGGTATGCATGTTACAGACTTTTGAGACGAGTACGTGAAAAGAAGTGACAGTAGGTGGAACCTACAAGCTCACGACAAGAAAGTGGGCAGACAGAGAAAAATCAGAATGCCTATCTACTAGTGCGCACCGCTGACGTCACACAACATCAAAGCACACACTAGCAGTGGGGAAGGGAGAAATGCGAGGGGGAAGGAACAGCTGCCGTTATTTTAACGGAGGGGAGAGGGGGACCATTACCAGTGTCCGATGGCTTAACGTGCCTATTTGACACACGGCGGATATTTTATAGTTCAGCACACCTTAGACCAACCTTGGATCGAACTCGAGAGTCAGTAGGCCGTAGTGTTAACCCCGACATACACGGGCACTTCTGAATCTATTTTATCATCTAACTAGCTCATAGCCTGTGCCATGCACGCGTGAAAAAGCTGTGACTGAAATTTTTATAAAAACGAATCGTAAAGTACGTGTACATAACTATAATAAACGGTTGAATTATTAATGGGCAGTCTATAAAGATAGATCAACAACAACAAAATTTTCGTAATATTCCCATGACCCTATTATATAGTTTAATAGATTTTAACCCGTCATATGACGGTTAAAATCATATAATGTAACAAATTTTACTTGTTCCATTTTATGAAATAAAATAACGCTGATTCCTTTTTATGAAATTATTCTGCAATTTTATTCCTTTTTATGAAATTACTCTGCAATGCGAAGAAAATGAAATAAAACGCCACATAACACCTACGAGCACGTGCGTGTTGCCACACATGAAGTCGTTTGTCTCACTAACTTTATTTTATTTCCCGGTATTTCTCCTTGATTTTATGTATCGTGTGATAACGGTTAGCTTAGTTTCGATTTCGGCCACCGGATAAAATAACGCTGATACCTTTTTAGGAAATTACTCTGCAGACCATCCCCTAGGCGCCTACTATCATACCACGTTTAAAATCTCTTAAATCCTGATAAGCTGCCGTCTGAACTGCGATTGCTACTACTTTAGCTAGCGGAGATGTCTGCCTCTATATACATATACATCATTTGCGGACGATACCATTTACCTCATGGCTGTGTAAGCTTATAATAGAAATGGTAGTGACCTTCCCAGTCATTTTGGCATCTCAGTGTACACTGAAGTGCCAGAAAAACTGGTACACCAGTCTAATACCTGGTAGGTCCCCCACGGGAGCGCAGGACTGCAGAAATACGATGGGGCATGGACTCCACTAGCTTCTGGAAATAAGCTGTAGGCAATGTACACCATACTTCCTACAAAGTGTTCCACAATTCGGGTGTATTCCGAGGTCTCGGATTCCTGTGTTCGATAGCGCGTTGCATGGCATCCGAAATGTGTTCTATCACGTTCAGATCTGGGGACTTGTGTGGGAATGGCCACACCCTAAACTCAGATGAATGCTCCTCTAACCATAATGTGGTGTCCCGACACTTGTGTGGAGGTGCATTGTCCTGTTGGAACAGGCCCAACCCATCAGCATGAATGCAGGACATGAGCGGGTGTACCTCGTCAGAAAGGATGCGCACATAGCGTACACAGATTTGTAGACGTAACAGGGGTCCCAGTGAAGTCCAGCTAAACACACCCCATACCATTACGGACCCCCCCAGCCGGTACAGTTCCCTGCTGACAGGCGGGATCTATGGCTTCATGGGGTTTGCGCCACATACTAATACTTCCATCTGCTCGATACAGTTGGAAACGCGACTCGTCAGACCAGGCTACTTGTTTCCAGTTATCAAGTGTCCAGTGGCGGTGTTGCCGTGCCCAATCGAGGCGCATAGCTCTCTGCCGTGCACCCATCAAGGGGACTCGAGTTGGGCGTCGGCTCCCAAAGCCCATATCGTGCAGGGTACGTTGCACAGTCCGGACGCTGATGCTTGTTGAGGCTCCAGCATTGAGTTCCGATGATACCTGCGAGAGTGTTGCACGCTTATCGCGTGAAACGATTCTTGACAGCCGAGGTTGGTCACGTTCACCCAATGTCTTTTTACGGCCACACTGTGTCGTAGGTTTTGCCGGAATTCTTGTAGTGACGGTACACCCTTTCAATGGTCGTCCGTGAAAATCCGAACTTCGTTTCTTCCTCCGAAATACTATGTCCCATCTCAAGAGTGCCAACTATGACACCGCGTTGAAAATAACTTTCATCGTTATTACTTGTCATTCTCATGCCAAAAACATCTCTGACAGCTGGCAAGGATGTCTATCGCTTTATATACGCACTGGCGGACGCAACTGAGTACGTGCATAGGCGACGTTGCTATGTATTTTGCATAAGCTCGTCTGTAGCAGTTTTTCTGGCACTTCAGTGTATATACTTTACATCTCGGGTGACGTCATCTCTGGGATTTGCATACGGCGCATTACGCGCACTTCAGTCTTAGTCGGTGTTTCCATTATTTATGTGCACCTATATGTGGAACGTCGGTGCTGTGATTCATTAAATGATCCAGACTCAAGCGACAAGGGTTTGAGCAAAGTGAATAAATAATGTGATGTTCAAAACTAGCTGTAAACTTTTTTTGGCTCATTTTTCCCAACCGCCCATAGGGCAACAAGAAAGGTTGCGTTAATTTTTTTTTTTTTTTTTTTTTTACGGGAAAGAGATCCCCATTAGGCCTACGTAAAACTCGAGCACTGTAATCTCTGCTTGAGTCGGCGTGGGGAAAATAGTGTAACATAGATATCCTGAGCGACTCAGTCAAAACCGTGTTTGACGAAGGCCCCCTCACAGTTTGAGGCCTCTGGCGAACCCCGAGTTCACCCATGTGATACGTTACTGCTTGCTCCATGTTTTGATAGTCTTAACACAGAGCTCTCTAGGCAGATAACCCTAAACGCAGAGAGAGAGAAAAAAACTACCTATGTACTAATCTAATATTACGTTGTCTCTCTTTTCGTATTTCGAAAAAAAAAAAAAGAACCTTCTGCAAAGCACCAAGCGAAAAAAAAAAAAAAACAGTTTGAAATATTCTTTCACACAGCACGCGATAAAAGTTTGTTTCATAATAAAAAATAATAAATGATTTATACGAAGTTTTATTTACCTTCGTTTATTTTATTACTTTGAGAAAATCTTTTGAGTTCAGTTGAGTATATTTCATACTCTTAAGTCTGAAAAATGTCGTTTTCAGCGCTATGCGATCATTCCCGCTTATGTAGTGGTACTCAAACTTAGCTTTTAAGCCGATCTGCACCAGTGAGCACTTATGAGGGTGGTTAGGAGTCTTCCGATGCGCTTCAGGAAATTTCACGTAGGAAAAACACGTTCCCCGATGTTTTGAACTTTGCTGTACAAAAAACAAAAACAAAAAACGACAGAGCCGTACTGCAAAACACAAATAAATAAAAACCGTAAAATTCAACTGAAACAAATCATATTCCTGGTACTGACAAATGACCAATACAGTGTACTGAATTAGGAACATCATTTACGATTATTCTGTGATTTTTTCTTGTTTATATTAAAGTTAGCTTTCGTTCAGAGTTATTATTCATTGTGAAGTCCGTTATCCTACCGTGAAGACATTGACACACCAAGGTATTGCTTTTGTTGACACAAATTGTTATAGCTGGAAACTGAGAGCCGAGGACACGAAATTTTTGAAACAAGAAAGAAACTAAATGAAGATCCACGTCTGCAATTAACCTTTCCTAATCAGGTTTGACCTCCATTCCTTTCAGTTATTACAAAGAATGTTCACACATTTTTAAAACGTTTTTGATAAGAAATTACAGAAAGTAAAAGAAGTTCAAAGAATTGAAACAAGCAACAGCATGTTAGATGAACACCAAAGAAACGTCTGCTGCTGTTAAGTATCGTCTGCTAAGAAAATGGCGCACGTAAACAAGCTGTGGATAGAAGATTATGTTTTTGCTCTTGACGAAGAAAAATATTTGTATTCTATAATTAAAAAACACTGTGAAAATCATAGAATTAGCATTTCTAAATGCAAAATAAGCAATGTAATCAATAATAGAGAGAAAAATAGACAAGCATTGCATTTAACAGGAAGAAGAACACAAAACGAATATTCAAAGAAAGTATATACTTTTACGACTATTTCAAAAGTAAGGTCTCTGGTCTTAAAAGAAACTCCAGCGGCTCAAAGAGCAATCGCTTAAGTCGTTAAAAATCTCTCTATCAACTGCAAACAAGGTACTAAAGATTTGAATCTGAAAAAAACAAAAGACACTATATTATGTTCACCGCTTTTTTCCGAGGCACGTGGTTGAGCGCAGAACGCGGTGTAGACTTCCTTATTGAAATCACTTAACCGGAGACAGATGGTGAATTTATTGTGACTATTGATGAAGCATGGATCTACCTAAATGACTGTAACAAAAGTTGGTCGATTTGCTACCGCAAAAGAGCAGAAAAAGACTTACAAACTTGGTTCCAAGGATCAAAAAAGTTTCAGAGAAGGACTCATGATTATCGCTGGTTTCTCGTACAATTGGAAATTAAAGTTATGAAAAGTTGAAACGAATGTTAAAATCAATTCTACATATTACGAAATTAATGTTTTGTCTCCCATATTTAAAGAGGAAATACCATTCCTTTATCCACAGAGCCTTCAAAGAGTAGAATTCCATCAGGATAAGGGTATCAGTCATACATCTAAATCTACCGCTCTATTTCTTGAAAAAATGAGAAAAGAGAGTGGTATCAAGTCTATACCTTTTGCTCATATTCCTTCAAAGTCCACCGGAAGTGTCACCAATAGACGATTGTGCCTTTGGGACTGCTGAAAAAAGGAGCTTTCTAACGCAGACCTAAGACAATAATTGCACTATGGAAAGCAGTGGAAGAGTAGTGGAATAAAATACCACTTCCAGTTTTAAGAAATGACCTTTTATCTTGGAAATCTAGATGTAGGTTCAGATCCAGAGAAAGTGCTATAATGTAGAACATTTAAGAAAGAAATAATTTCATTTTAATCATTAATTATATTGCTGGAAAATCGTTCTAAAAATGTAGAAACATTATTTGTATTTTACGCTGTTAATATTTTCCAGCAGCTTTCACTTCGATTTTTGTTAACAGCACGTGGCGTTAGTGATGAGGGAGGTCAGTTGGCATCCTTCATGAGTTAGTGACAGGGTAGTTCAGATGGCAGAATACCATGCAAGGAAGGAAGGAATTCTTCCAACAGGATGTTACAAGATACTTTGGAAGTCTCTGTTTCCTGGATTTATACCAGTACAACGATTCCGTGTTTTGACATGGGGTTTCAGACTGTGACACAAAAGAAAAGAAGACCTTTGGTCTCAACTAATGGGGATGATCTGAATCCCACTTTCTTCAATTTTTCTAATTGAAATGAAGATTGGTTTCACCTAAAAACCAAGTCAGTCCTTCAAGAAACAGAAAAGTCAATGGAAAGTTTATATTTGAATGTTGTATTCTACCGAAGGACGCGTAAGGAACCACCTCTTGCTTAAGGACACGTCTCGTGGATTGTCGGGTGTGTAATGCGGTCCGCATATATATATATTTTTTTATACTGTTTAGATATAGGTTTTTTTTTCAAGAGTTGTCAACACTGTATGCGCCTGTTGAACGTGGAGTTCATTTGGAAGATTAGAATTTTTTTGGGGGAAACGCTAAATTCAGTGTTGCAGCTCTCTCTCTCTCTCTCTCTCTCTCTCTCTCTCTGTCTCTGTCTCTCTCTCTCTCTCTCTCTCTCTCTCTCATTCATTCATTCATAGTATACACTATTCACTCTGTCCCTTGTTTAAATTGTGGGGGTTATAAACCCAAAGGTTTGACTTCCATGCTGCCTGCATAAGGAATCTGTAGCTCTAACAAAGGCCACAAATAAAAAATCTTGCTAAACAGAAGAAAGGCGAGTCCACTGCAACAAAATAACTGGGGGCCATCCCCATATTCTCAAAAGCTTCTGTTTGCAAGTGAAATTAAATAAATTAATGTAATTATTTTAAATTTGAAATGCAATTAAATTAAAAGGAACAACTATCATTTTTTTAAGTTCTTCAATTTAATTTTTTTTTCGTTGAGGAAGAGGGGGAATGGGGTGAGTAAGAGGTAATGAAAAAAAAAAATTAAGCCGTGTTCAGCACCCTCAATGTTCATAGTCTGGCCACGCCCCTGGTACAGACTTAACCACCCAAAGTAAATATTGAAGAACTCTCTTAGCGACCTATTTGCTCATCGCATATCAGCCTGAGGTCAGTGTCAAACACGTGGCGGCGTTTCATTTTATGAATGCTGTTGCTTTTTGTGCGGGGAAACAGTCTTCCCAAAGTCTTCAGCGTAAAATGTGCCGTGGTGCTATGTTCATCATTTCATGAATTTGTAGTTTCGATATGAATTAGTGCTGTTACCAGCTTCACGAATCGTGATGGGCACTTTAACGAGGCAATGAATGAAGCCAATTAAAGAACCCACTAGGAGAGCTCAGGGATCCTCATACCTCCCTCACACGGTGGAGTCTGGGGAATCCTGTTGTGCCCCATACTGAGTGCGTGCACGTGCCGTCAACTGAAAGTAAACTGAGGCTTCTTGTTTTCTTCCCCATCTTTTTTTTTTAACGTTTTACACTTAAGAAAGACTGCACAAAATAAAAGGGTGGTAGCCGAGTTGTCAGAGACTAATGACTAATCATTAGAACTGGGCCTGGGTTTGAAACCCGAATGAAACACTCACGGGCGTAGAATCATATGGAGACTGGGGGATGACCAAACCAAGCAGGAATTGTAATTTCGTGGTCCACCACAAAAATCATGCATCTGCAAATGAACACCTCATAAATACCTTCATAGAAAAAAAATTGTTAGATCCTGGATAAAAGAGAGCTGTAAATGTGAATTGCAAAACGCATTCAGTGGTGAACAAATTATAACAATTTAAAAGTGAATTTAAAAAAAAAATCCACTCATGATTAAATACAGCACAAACCACGCTCAAACCGGGGTGCAACAAGATATTTATTTTCCTTTGAAAATATTGCTTTGGGAAAACAGAACCGCTTGTCTCGTGAAGACCCCATTTCGAGTTAAATCACCATGAAGATTATACTGACAGTTGAAATGTCCGATAGCAATTTTCCAACACAATTAATTTTTAGATTTATTTGGTCACTGGCCACCTACTGCGCAATGGTATTGGTATCTCCTCCTTGACTAGACACCTTTTCACAACATCCCGTCCACCAAATTAGAAACTTCTACTCAATACCGAATTGGACCTCCTTTAAACCGAATTGCAGAACGTATGCGTTTTGGCATAGCTTTCACAAGGTGTTGGACAGGGGCGGATTGGTTCGACGACACCAGGCCGGGAATTTTAGTCTTGTGGTCCACTACATAAACACACGTACCCACAGGAGAACACCTCCATAAATTCTATCGTGAAACAAATTCTATTAATGCCTGAATGAAATAGAACCGTTGAAATATAAAACTTATTTAGCCGTGAACAAATTTTAGCAGCAATTTGAAGGTGAAAGAATTTTAAAAATCCCTTCATGACTGAATGTAACATATCAAACCATGCTCAAAACGGGGTGTTGTATCAGATAATTATATATTGGGTGTGTGCAAAAGTTCTACCCGTTTTTGTAATAGATGCAAATTGCGATCGGAGTAGTTACGCCACAGATGACGCTGCGATGCCGAATTTTCGGCTAATAAAGCGTGGAGCAGAAGAGCATGTAAAAGCACTCGGCTTATCCGGGTAAGTCATTCGTAACGGAAAACACGGACGGTGTAACATGGCATGCGATAAGGAGCACATTAGACATTGTTTACTGTATGAGTTTGGTAAAGGCAGTACTGCAGCCGCGACTTGTCGCAACATCTGGCAAGTGTATGGGAAGGATGCAGTTGATGATAGCACATGTCACCGTTGGTTTCGGAAATTCTGGGACGGAGACAGGAGCTGTAAAGATCAACCACGTCCTGGACGTCCATCCGTGGTTTCTGACGAGGATATGGACCAAGCCATAACAAATGATCCACGTCCAACCGTTCAGGAATTAGCGGAAACCTTACCTGTACACAGAACAACAGTCGAAAGGCGGATGCATGCCCTTGGGTTCATCACTAAGTTCGATAACTGGGTTCCGCACCAGCTTTCTGGAAAGCAAAGAGAGGAGAGAATCCGTACCTGTGTTCCTTTGCTTTCTCGTCACAGAAATAAACCGTTTTGGGGACGAATTGTTACGGGTGATGAGAAATGGGTACTGCTCCGTAATGTAAAGCGGAGACGGACTGTGTGCCAAGGTGCGGAGCCTGCTCCATAGACCTCAAGAGGAGGGCTGCATTCCAAAAAAGGTTTTGTTGAGTATTTGGTGGGATGTCCAGGGCATAATCACTGGGAGGTGTTGGCACCCAACCGCACGATAAGTGCTGACCTTTACTGCCAACAGTTGGACAGATCGAAGCGGCCAGTACTCGTCAGTTGCAAAGGCGTAATCCTTCATCATGTTAATGTCAGACCTCATGCTGCTTTAATCCCTCGGCAAAACTTACTGGATTAGGGTTGGGAAGTGGTACCTCACCCGTCGTATCCCCCTAATCTGGCACCTACGGACTACTACCTTTTTCGACCGTTACAGTACGCCTTCGCTCTCCAAACTTTCGATGATGTGGACGATGTGAAAACGGCATTACATGACTAACACAGGAGTTTTTCCGGCGTGGGATTCACCTACTCAAAGACAGATGGCAAGAGGTCATAAAGAATGATGGCAATTATGTGAAATCCTAGGTGCGTTATTTGTTGTGTTCTCCTCCTTTCTTTGTGGCATATAAAAACGTGTAGAACTTATGCACACACCCAATATTTGGTCACGTATCGTCTACTACGCAATGGTATTCATACCACTTCCTTGAACAGACGCCGTTTTTTACGCTTTTCAACCGTAGGCTGAAGAAGCGTATATGCTCCAGCTTTGTCAGTCTGCCTGTCCGCACGATAGCTCGCGTAAAAATGGTTCGATATCAATGAAATTTTACTATGTGGTAGGGAACAACCTGGGGACGAACCCTATTGAAAATGGGTGAAATGGGGTCAAAGGTCAGAACATAGGAGCGGGATCCATTCCATCGACCTTATGCGTCATAACTTACGTAAATATGCTTCAATTGCGACAAAACTTTATTATGTTATTCCGAAAGTATACTGAACCGGTTCTGTTGAATATCATGTTATTCCGAAGGTATACTGAACCGGTTCTGTTGAATATCATCGAAATGGGGTCAAAGGTCAGGTCACAGGAGCGAGATTTATTCCAAAGCCATTATGCTCATAACTTGAGTAATAATTTGAGTAAAAATGCTTCTATTGCGACAAAACTTTAGTATGTTGTTCCGGAGGAATACTGAACCAATTCTGTTTAATATCATCAAAATGGGGTCAATTGTCAGGACATAGGAGTGAGATTTATTTTACGGCCATTATCCTTATAACTTGAGTAATGATTTCTGGTATGTTGGAAAGCGTATCATAATCAATGCACTGCACGATTTTGCTAACTTGTTTAAGTGTACCCATTATTCTGACTCATGAGCTTCCATTTGACCTACATACGAATATAATTCTTTGAAGTTACATGTGGCCGCCCCGGTGGCGCAGTGGTCTAAGGCGCTGGCCTCTGATCATTCGTACGTAAGGGGTCCGGGTTCAAATCCCGGTGAGGCATGGATGTTGTGTTTGTCTTACGGCACTGGCTCTCTCCCTTCCCTGGAACCAGTGACCCTAAATTAGGGACGGGCGACTGCTTATAGCCCATTGAGTTGCTCACGGTGGTCGTTAAACCTCCAATCAAAGAAAAAAGTTACATGTGTGAGGGACATGGATTACGGAATATCTCTGCTGGAGAATCGCTTTGTGCTCTGTAGGTCTACACGCGGATAAGGGTGTGGGAATGATGGACCATCAAAACTGTTACCCACGCTTCCATCAAATTTACAATGCCCCTTTGGCTCAAAATCCAACAACCTGCGCAACCGTAGTTAGCTTAATTTATTTATAATAGCATGTTTGGTTCCGTGGCAAGTTTTTCACTAAAGTCGAGAGAATTTGGTGGCAAGTTTTTCCCTAAAGTAGAGATAATGTTTCTTTGTCGTTTTAGAGCAAACACCCAACATACACTGCTGGCCACCCAAAATGCAACACCAAGAAGGACACGAGACAGCAAAGCCAGATTTACTGGACACATGACAACAGATACAAAGATGAAAAGATTGAGCTTACAGGCCCGTGCGACTTGCGGAACACGCAGACATCAATAGTTCGTGTGGCCCGCCATGGCTGGCAATAACGGCCGCTACACGCTGCGGCATCGAACGAAAGAGGCTTTGGATGTAGGCTTGGGGTATGTCGGTCCAGGCTGCTTCCACACGTTGCCACAGTACATCAGGCATAGCCGCGAGTGGTGCTTGCCGATCAGCGACCAGACGTGTTCGATGGGCGACATATCGGGAAAATAGGCGGGTCATGGCAGCAGTGACACCTGGTGGGCCGTGAAGAATTGTTGCACGATGCGTGCCACGTGCGGGCGCACATTGTCCTGTTGAAACGTGGCCGCTGGCAGGTCCTGCAGGTAAGGGAGGACTACAGGCTCCAAAACGTCGGAGATGTAGCGGTGGCTGTTGAGTGTACCGGCGATGCGTACCAGAAGGGTACGGGTGTCACATACAATTGCGCCCCAAACCATAACGCCAAGCGACGCACCGGTATGGTGATGCATAATGCAGTGTCATACAGTCTTTCGCCGCGGTGCCGCCACACTAGGATCCGACCATCGTGGTGTTTCAGGCAGAAGCGGGATTCGTCGGAGAAGACAATGTCATGTCATTCCGTAGTTCAAGTGCGGCGTTCAACGGCCCACTGTCGCCGCACTTGCCGGTGGTGTAACGTCAATGGTAATCGGGGCATAGGGCGCCGTGCGACAAGTCCCCGCTCCTGCAGACGACGTCGAATGGTACGTTCTGACACAGGTTGTTGCGCAACACACCCTAATTCCTGCGCTAACGTTCGTGATGTGGCGGTGTGAGCCGTCAATGCCCACCGCACAACATGCCGGTCATCTCGTTCGGTGGTGTGCCGCGACTGCGGCAATCGCTCATGTCGGTCCGTCCGTACCTTCTCTACCCACCGAATCCATACTCGCCTCACTGTGGCTGGATGTCGTCCCACACGGGCGCCGATGTCTCGGTACGATAAACCGCTGTCGCGATAAGCCACTATTCGTCCTCGACCATCGTGCTGTAATGACTGCCGTATTCTCCAACGAGGCATCAGGAAGCTTCCCACGCACAGGTCCGGCAGCACAACACATTTGTACTACTTACACCCCGCCTTCTGTGCGCCCTTCTTATAGTGCTTCTCGGTGGCGTGCCGGTCCCACATGATTTGCATATGCCCTGCAATGCTAATCGTTTGCATGTCCTCTCGTGGGCGACGCATGCTGCGAATTTCAGGCCAATCGGATGCTTGCTTCTTGGTGTTGTATTTTGGGTGGCCAGCAGTGTAGACACATAGATAAAATGACACGCCTTTTTTTTTTTTTTAATTAGTTTCGTTTTACACAGAAAAATGAAGTTAACGATTCTTATCCACGAGTACCAAAATAATTATTCATTGTTTTCAAACAATTCAGACGAAGAGTATATAAGAAATTGGGCCATTTTTCGAGTGGTCCACCGGGACATATACCGGTGTCCCGGTAGCATTCCGTACATTTATAGGGGACTAAGAAAATTGCAGCCAGTCAGAGGGCGGTATTCAGTTTCAGTGACGATACCTATGGGTGGGGCTTATTTTCATGTGTCACGTGTGATTACTCACTGATGGTAGGAACGGATATTGCAAACTAACTGATGTTAATGTTTGTAGGCAGGAGATGCTTTATAAATGTGATAATGATGGGACATGGGTTGCTTCAGAATATGTTGGTGAGGTGGGGAGGGAAATGTTTTTAACACAGATCTTGTAGAGAGATAGACTGGTAAACGCAATGCCAGCGTTTTGGAAGCGACGGGAATCAATTGCAGAGCTCAATTGATTATGTACGGTATGAATAGCGCAGAAAGAATATTCGCGTGCGAACCAACAGATTTCTAGACCAAATTTGAATTAGTAAGTTCTCAGTTTCGGCAAAAATCGGCTATAAAATAAAAAATATGCCGTTACATAGAGCGAACATGAACAAATACGTGAAGTTACAGAAATACAAATTTTGAATATATTGCATTATCGTACCATCAATTTTGAATATATCGCATAATCCCTTAACCACCCGATATTGTTCCTAAAATTGTTTTATTGAAAGATATTTTTACCCAATGAGCTGATGCAAAATCAATATCCCACAAAATAAAATAAAAAAAATAAAGGGGGGGTCTATAGAGTTTCTGTTTACAGAGCTATTACTACTTTTCCTCAGACATGCAATGCACTTTATTATTAATTGCGATGCTGCCTTTATATTCAATAAACTAATTTTAAAAGCTACCCCGACATTTGACTTGAAAGAAAAAAAAAACAGCACTTTTTCTCATGTAAATTTTTTACCAAGCACTTCTGTACCTCTATGAATTCTGTATGTTCTTCTGAAGCAAATGAACAATTAATACGTCACTCCGTCTAACTGTTACATGCAAATAGAAATACTGTTTTGTGACTTAATATTTTCTCTGAGTATAGACCTGCGTTAACTTTTATTCTCCCCCCCCCCTTTTTTTTTTTTTTGTTAAAGAAAGGTTGATTACGTACTTTTTTTTTATGTTCAAATTATCAAATTATCTTGTAAAAGACATATGAAAGTAAGCCCCACCTATAGATGTCGTCACTGAAACTTAATACTGCCCTCTGATTGGCTGAAATTTTCCCAGCCCCGTATCAATGTATACGGAATGCCTATACGCGTCACTGTAGTCCAATCCTCCCCTGGTGTTGGAGCATCTACGTCTACAGCATACCAAGCGTTCACCAGTCTTTTAACTGGCTCGGACTTGAAGGAAGAGGACTTTGCTCCCTGATCTGGTTTTCTAACGTGTTCTGTACATTCTCAATGGGGTTCAGACCCCGGCTTTGTTTTGTGGTGATTGGGAAGATTGTGGAAGTCATTGTCATGCTCGCTGAACCACTACTAAACACATGTTGCGCGATGAACAGTAGCATTGTCGTCCAAAAAACTTCCGTCACCTGCTGGGCAAAAAGTCAACATCGCTGGATGGACATGATTGGCAACAGTAGCTTATATTCGAGGCTAACTGCTGAAGCCCAGAAAATTCACAAATAAAAGTCAATTAGATATACACAAGTAAAAGTCAATTATCAACGGTATTGCGATATGTGGATGCTTTCGCTGCGATAAAAACACGTGCGAATGTGCTTCTTTTGTCTACAATAATTAATCAGTCTGGCGAGCGAAGACCAACGGGGCTCCTAGTGGAGGGATTGTATCATCGAAAGACAACCAGCTTTACCAGTCTTCGCTGTGTGATTCGAAGACTTTCGATACTATCGCCAGCTTACGTTTGCATGACAACAGGAAGGAGCCGGTGAAGGGTGAATGGGCCATTGCTTTGGGAATCGGTTCGCTCACAGAAGAGAAGACTTAGGATTACATTAGTCACTCGCATGCTCCCGCCCGAAACAGCACGTGTTTCGCGAGAGTTGTTTCAGTTTTGTGAAGTGTCAATGAATTAAAATCAGTGATATTATATCTTAAATTCGTGGCTTTGTTGAATTCGAACAATTTTGATAAATTTTATGAAAGCTTTCCTGAACATCTACTGTCATAACTTAAAAAACCTATGCTTCAAATTTTGATACAATTCGACTAAAAAATGAACTGAAGATGCTTATGCAAAAAGAAATCAGTAAGAGGACGTTGGCATTGTACACTGAAGATCAATTGAATTAGAGACAGCTGGCGTTACGCAAATATGGCGCTGTGGGCGGCCCTGTAAACGGAAACGACATGACGTATGCAGCGATCCGACAATATTAGGAGTGCTGCGACGGGAATCAGTAAGAGTTGGAAGCACTATGGATAAGACGAAGGATCTAAGCGCATTTGAACGTGGGCAAATTGTCGGGGTCCAACGAATGGGTCACTCCATCTCGGAAGTCGTGCAAGCACTGGGATTTTCACGAGCCACTGTGTCACGGGTGTACCGTGAGTACATCAAATCAGGTAAAACCATCCCTGCAAGGGCCAACTGCCGTGGACAACAGCGTATGGATGAGCGGGGTAATCGTCGGCTAGCTCGCATTGTAACAGCGGATCGACGGGCCACAGTGCATGAAATCACTCGGCAATTTAACGCTGGTGCACAAAAACATGTAAGCCGCCACACAATACAGAACCATCTCCTCGCTATGGGGTACAGAAGCCATCGTCCCACGAGGGTACCGCTGCTGACCGCACATCACAGGGTTCAAAGATTAGCATGGGCGCGGGAACATCGCCACTGGACCCTAGACATATGGAAAAATGTTGCCTGGACTGATGAGTCGAGATTCACGTTGGTACATGCGGATGACAGGATACAAGTACTACGCAAACCACATGAAGCGATGGATCCTTCTTGTCAACAGGGTACTCTTCAAGCTGGTAGGGTCTGGGGACTGTTTTCGTGGACTGAAATGGGACCCCTGGTACGTGTGACATCGTCCCTCACAGGTCAACGTTAGCGGGATATCCTGGATGACCATTTGCTCCCGTTTGTGTGTCTTCAACATCCCACTGGGGACCTTATCCTGCAACAAGACAATGCTGCTCCCGAATTGTGTCCGAATGGTTGTATGAACACTCCACCGACGTGACCTTGCTTCCTTGGCCAACTAGGTCACCTGACCTCAATCCCATCGAGCACATCTGGGATGCCACCGAGAGAGATGACCCCCTCCCCCTCCATCAAATCTTCGTGAACTGTGGGAGCTTTTTCAGGGGTCGTGGATCCGTATGGCTTCCGGTGTCTTGTCGAGTCCATGCCGAGACAAATCGCCGCCGTCATCACGGCGAAAGGTGGTGCTACACGTTACTAGACAGGTATCTCTAATTCAATTGCTCTTCCGTGTAAAAGGACCTTGACATAGGAAATCGGACATTGTGTTTAGTGAGGTGTACAAATTAGCAGGCCTAATATTAAAGTCTCCATCAACAACTGCAACTGCCGAAAGAAGTTTTTCTGCATTAAAAAGAATCAAGACATATCTTACAGCCACACAAGGACATACACACTTGAGAAACTTAGCTGTTTTGTCCATAGAGTAAAACATTCTTTTTAAATATGAGAAAATACTCGGGAGAAACTTTTATGAAAACGTAACACTCAAGTTCGTACAAAAGAAAAGAAGAATGGAGTTAATATACAAATAAGGTATTCAAAAGATCAAGTGTCAAAATCCTAATCCTCAAAATTATTTGGTAAAAAACAGTACTGGGGGCGGAAGAAGGGGGAAGGGTGAGATAGCCCAAGTCTCAGACCCAAGATGCGCCACTGATTGGCAACAATGTTTAGATAATCTTTCGAGAACACCCGACCTTCCAGCAATATGAGGGGACCCGTTCCGTACCGACAGAATGTGCCCTAATCCATGACACCACCTCTAGAACCTTGAGTTGCGTTTACAAGGCAAGCTGGGTCCATTGCTTCATGGGGCTCCTACCAAACTCTCTGCCTATCGTCACTACAGACCAAAGTGTACCGTGACTCGTCGGACCGCATGACGTTTTTTTCCAGTGACCAGTCACGGTATTCCTGACACACTGTGGACGGACTTTCCAGTTCTTCGTAAAAATCAGTGGTTTCCGTATAGGCATGCGGCTGCCATTATTGATCCTTGTCATTTCCCTGCGCATAGTTCACTGACTTATGGGTCTGGAACAGCCTTCATTGAATGCTTCGGTCAGTTTGTGCACACAGGAGGTCCTTTTTCTCCGTACAAGCCTTCTCAGACGACACCGATATCTTTCTGACAAATTGTCGTCGCTGCACAGTTACGCATCTTAGACAAGTAGTATAGGCTATTTTTTCTACTGGCTAAGGACCCGGGATATCTCGCCTTTTGAGAAACCAGTCAGTTTTCAAAATAGTCGCTCCAGCCAGACTTCCACCCACAAGAAGCCCTTCATCGAACTCCGAATGGTCCTTTGTATTCCCATTGTGATCAACACTACTGATGAGCAGCAGTCTTAAATAGTTAGTATGTCACGTGGTGAAGCACGTGACCACACATTACGTACATCTGCGCAAGAGTTTCTGATTCAAGAGCTGGTGTGTGTGTGTGTGTGTGTGTATGTCTACCCATTATTTTGACTCGTGACCCATCATTTTGATCTTTGAACTAGTATTGGTAAATCGTTGTGCCGTAAGATAAACACAACGTCCATGCCTGACGGGATTCGAACCCGAACCCGTCTCGGACGAATTTCTGGTCAGAAGCTATCGCTTAGATCACTGCGCTACCGGAGCGGCAAAGTATTTTTTCAGTGTGTGCTTCACGTAAGACTGCAAATTACATGCGTAGCATTCTTCAACACAAACGCTGTCAGACACAAAAGATTTTTCCAAACCTTACTTTTAGAAGCGAAGATACCGAAAAAATTATGATATAAATTTACGCCAAGTATTGGGAAAAATGTGTATTATTTTGAACAAGAAATATGCGAAACATATTTTCCGTGGTGAGTGGTATTTGACTAGAACATTTTCATTTATTGTGTTTTTAGAAGCGTCGATATGGCTGTAAATACACTGCTGGCCACCCAAAATGCACAACCAAGAAGGACACGAGATAGCTACGCCAGATTTACTGAACACATAAGAACAGATACAAAGATGAAACGATTGAGCTTTCAGGCCCGTGCGACTTGCGGAACACCCAGACATCAATAGTTCGTGTGGCCCCCATTGCTGGCAATAACGGCTGCTACACGCCGCGGCATCGAACGATAGAGACTTTGGATGTGGGCTTGGGGTATGCCGGTCCAGGCTGCTTCCACACGTTGCCACAGTTCATCAGACGTAGCCGCGGGTGGTGGTTGCCGGGCCACTCGGCTGCCGATCAGCGACCAGGCATGTTCGATGGGCGACATATCGAGAGAACAGGCGGACCACGGCAGCAGTGCCACCAGGCAGAAGCGGGATTCATCGGAGAAGACAATGTCGTGCCATTCTGTAGTCCAGGTGCGGCGTTCAAAGGCCCACTGCCGCCGCATTTGCCGGTAGTGTAACGTCAATGGTAATGGGAGGAATGGGCGCCGTGCGACAAGTCCCCGCTCCTGCTGACGACGTCGAACGGTACGTGCTGACACAGGTTGTTGCGCAACACACCCTAATTCCTGCGCTAACGTTCGTGATGTGGCGGTGCGAGCCGTCAATGCCCGCCGTACAACATGCCGGTCCTTTCGTTTGGTGGTGTGCCGCGGCTGCGGCAATCGCTCACGTCGGTCCGTCCGTCCGTCCCTCCTACACCCACCGAATCCATACTCGCCTCACTGTGGCTGGATGTCGTCACACACGGGCGCCGATGTCTCGGTACGATAAACCGCTGTCGCGATAAGCCACTATTCGTCCTCTGTCGAACTCTGAAACGTGCTGGAATGACTGCCGTATTCTGCGACGAGGCATCAGGAAGCTTGCCACGCACATATCCGGCAGCACAACACAATTCCACTACTTACACCCCGTCTTCTGTGCACCCTTCTTATAGTGCTTCTCGGCGGCGTGCCGGGCGCCCATGATTTGCATATGTCCTGCAATGCTAATCGTTTGCATGTCCTCTTGCGGGCGACGCATGCTGCGAATTTCAGGCCAATCGGATGCTTCATTCTTGGCGTTGCATTTTGGGTGGTCAGCAGTGCATGTTGCAAACAAAAATTTCGTATTGGACGATTTTGTCACCTGGTAGCAAATCTTCCAATACGAAAAATCAGCAAGAAAGATGACACCGAATTTTGGGGTGTATTAAGTACGTCTTTTGAATCCGTTCTGACGAAAATTAAATTTATCAAAGCTATTCAATGTCAATGGAACCGGTATGGAAAACAATAATATCTGGCGGAAGAAAGAAGTTTTTCAATAGGGTTTTTAATCCCTCAGATATTGCTGTAAACGGAATCGTGAGCTTACGACCTCTAGTTGCAGACTTGTGCGTTAAGAAAAACATGAATTTTTATGAGAAACATTTCTCACCGGAAAGGCTTTCCAACACAGAGAGAATTTTTCAAATCGGACTGTTAGAAACAGAGATATCGACAAAAATAAGAAGTGACTTTACGTCCCCTGGTGGGAAAACCATGCATTATTTTAGGAAGAAAGTATTTTCAAAAGGTTTTTCCATTTGAGCGGTATCGGTCCAAGAAAAAAAAAATATTTAGTCGAGTTTTCAGGAGCCCAGATTTTGCTACAAATACATCAGAAGCAGAAATTAACTCTTATGCCTCCTGGTGGCCAAACTATTCTTTACCAAACATTAGAAATTATGTGAAAAATGTTTGATATCAGGTCTTGTATGCGATACTGGAAGAATTTTTGAAATCGGAGATTTAGAAGCAGAAATAACGCAAAAAAAGCAATTTACCTTTGGGCCCCCTAGCGGAAAGTCTATGATTTACTTGAAAATGTTGAATTTATAGGAAAAACACTTCGGATCGGAAACACTATCCAACAAAGAATGAATTTTTCAAATCGGACTCGTTGAAGTAGAGATATTGACAAAAATAAGATATACATCTACGCCCCCTGGCGTAAAAAGCATGCATTATTTCAAGAAGAAAATGTTCCTAAAAGGTTTGTCGACATGAGTAGCTATCGGTCAACAAACGACTTTTTTTTCAACCGAGATTTTAGAAGCTCATACAGTATTTTGATGCAAATTCATCAGAAGCGGAAATTAAGACTTACGCCACCTGGTGGCCAAATCATTTTTTACAAAAATTAGAAATTATGTGCAAAGGATTTCTCCAAAGGAGCTGTATCCGGTGCAGAAAGAATTTTTCAAATCGGAGATTTAGAAGCATAGATATAGGGGGAAACGCAATTTACCTCTACGCCCCCTAGCGGAAAGTCTATGAATTACTTGAAAATTTTGAAATTATATGAAAAATATGTCGCACTGAAAACACTATCCAACAAAGAAGAAATTTTTCAAATCGGACTGCTAGAAGTAGAGATATTGACGAAAATAAGATATACATCTACGCACCCTGGCGGAGAAACTGTGGAATGTTTTAAGAAGAAAATATTCCAAACAGTATTATCTATGTTAGTGGCATCAGTCCACGAAAAAGTTTTTCAATCGATACTTTAGAAGCTCAGATTTTATGGCAAATACATCAGAAGCAAAAATTAAACCTTACGCCCCCTGGTGGCCAAAGTATTCTTTACCAATAATTTGAAATTATATGCAAAAGATGTTCCATCAGAAGGTGTATCCGCTGAAGAAAAAAATTTCAAATCGGAGTTTTAGAAGAAGAAATATCGGGAAAAATGTAATTTACTCTTGCGCCCCCTAGCAAAAAATCTATGCGTAATTTGAAAAAGTAACTATATCTAAAATACTCTTCGACATAAGTGGAATCGAAAGACAAAAGAATTTTTTCAATCGGATGTTTGGAAGCAAATATGTGGAATAAAAGGCATTTTTGAATTCGACATCTGAATTTACGCCCTCTAGCGGCAAAATTGTACATCTTAAAAAAAAACGAAATAAAGGATCATCATTCGCATATATCAAGCTTCCCAATGAAAAAAGAATTTTTCAAATTGGACTAATAGTTGCAGAGATATCGTGGGTACAGACAGACGGACGGACTGGCTGACGGACGAACAAACCGGTAACATTAGCACGATTTTTTTCAAAAGATGTGCTAAAAATTACATGTAATATGTCCTTCACCATGGGCGCTATCCAAACAAAACGAAATTTTCAAATTCGACTTTTAGAAGCAGAGATATTGGAAAACCCACAAAATATATTTACTGCATTATTTGAAGAATAAATTGTTCACAAAATGGCCTTCATGGAGAAAGGTATCAAACGAACAAAGAATTGTTTTAATCGGATATTTAGGAGCAAATAAAGTACATTTGAGTTCAATAGTATCTACAGTTACGTCCCCCTGATGTCGACGTTTTGCACCAGAAAATCTGCAAAAGGCATGGGCCTGGCGTGGAGCGTAAAGCACAAGTCATATACAGCCCTCTTGTTTATCAATTAAAAGAAAATATCCCGGTTTGAAACCCACTGACAGGACCTGGGCTACAAGATTTTAGAGAAAAAAACATGTCTGCTGGGACCAAAACGAGAACTGGCTTGTGGCATAATTAGTTGTATCTAAAATTACCTCCCCATGGTACTGATTCAAATTAGAAAACTAAATTAAACCAAATCTGATTTACACTCGAAAGTTGATTACTTCGAAATGCACATATTTTAAGGCACATTTCAGTTTTTAATCGAAAGGTTTGAGTCTTTCTGTCTTCGCTATCACGATCACCCATTCCCATTTTCCCATCCAGTTGAAAAACGTGAACCCTGAAATGTTGAAATGGCTTTTTGTTTTCACATTTTGTGATCCTGTTGACTTTAACTATCCTTGAGAAGGTGTAGAGATGACAAAGATCACGTAGTGAAACGGAAGACATGGAAGTTTAACACGAACCTAACATGTTCGTTAATCATAGCTGAAATCAACGGGTCCGGATATATCGAAAGTCTTGAACAGGCCACGCCGTAGTTTGGTAAGTCTGAAAAGGGAAGAGACGGGATAAAAGTTGAAAGGCTTAAATGGGCCTGACTGTAACTTGAGATCTTTAAATGGGCTGGACTATGAGTCAAAAGTCTTAAATGGGCTGAGATGTAACTTGTTAACTCGGAAAATGGCCGGGACGGGCTATATTTGAAACACTCAAACGGGCCACTCAGTAATTTGGTAATTTTGAAAAGGGCCGAGCCGGGCTATAAGTTGAAAGAATTACATTGGCTGGACTATAACTTGAGAGCCTTAAATGGGGTGGACTATGAATTGAAAGTCTTAAACAGGCCGGGATGTAACTTGGTAAGCCTGAAAATGGCCGAGATGGGTTGTAAGTTGAAAGACTTAAATGGGCCAGATTGTAACTTGAAAGCTTTAAATGGAATAGACTACAGATTGAAAGTCTTAAATGGGCCGGAATGTAACTTGGCAAGTCCGAAAACGGCCAGGACGGGCTGTAAATTGAAAGACTTAAATGGGCCAGATTATAACTTGAGCGCTTCAAATAGTCAGGAATATAAGTTGAAAGTCCTAAAAGGGCCACAGGATATAACTTGGGATATATGAAAAAAGACGGGACAGGTTATAATTTGAAAGTCTTAAACGGGCCGGGATGTAAATTGGTATGTCTGAAAAGAGCCGGGCCGAGCTATAGAATGACAGACTTAATCGGGCCGGACTATAACTTGAGGGCTGAACTATAAGTTGAAAGTTTTAAACCGGCAGAGCTGTAACTTGGTAAGTCTGAAACGGGCCGGGCTTTAAGTTGTGGGACTGAAACGGGCTTGAAATTGGCCGAGCTGTAAGTCAATAATTCTGAAAACTACCGGGCACACGCTGGGACTTAAGGAGTTCGAATATGTGCAGAGCAGGGTTTCCGAAATTAATCATCATCAACAACAACCATTGATAATAATCCCGTAGGTGTCTGATACCATGGGGCATCAGATTGCGTTCGTCTTACCTTGTTTTACTACCAGCGCATCCGAAATTAATAGCCGCACAAATCTCTGATGGATCATCATTCTCTTACTTCGGGCTTCCCAGTGCAAAGATAATTTTTCAAATCGGACTACGAAGAGCAGAGAGAGATGGTGTCCACAGACGAATGGAAGTTTATATTACAAGCAAGTCCTTTCTTTAAAAAAAAAAAATGCCGTGTTAAAGTAGCAGCGATGTGCAGACGTGGAAAATCTGTTGATGAATAACAATTTTAAATAACTGATAAATTTACAATTTTTGTACTGTGCAATTTCTGATTTTTTTTTCAATCAGTACTGCCACTAAACAAATGAAGAACGGTCCTTGCAAACTAAGGAAGCTCCCTATTTTGCTTGCGAAACGAAGTTTACAAAAAACTGAGAGGGGTGCTTTCAAGAAGTGTTTCAGATTTCTAAGTGGGAACTGGCCCTAAGTAAACAACGGGTGAAAGAGAAATCCCTAAAACAGCGCCTTTTTCAATGTTGCAGTACAAAACCATGTGCTGACGTTTCTGCAATTTCAGCTCCCTAAAACGTAAGCAGCCCCTTTATGGACCGAGATGTGCGCGATGATCGGGAGGGCCCTAATAAAAGAATTTTAGGACGTTAAATTTCTTTTAAAGTAACGGAAATTCAATTTACAAAAGTATATAATCATATCATTGATTTCAGTAGCATTTAATCACGTAATCGGATTCAGTAGCGTACATAATCGGTTTCGGGAAAATGAATATGAAATTGTGCACAGGATTTAGGTTAATTATTTGTCGATGTCAAAATATTACAGGCATGAGTCACTAGATGGAGCCTTGTTTATCATAATAAACATTTCAATGCCAGGAGCATAAAACTACGTCACGGACGAGTTCCAGTGAGCAAGTACACTGCTCAAGAGTTTTCAAGAGCTCGTGATCCAGGGTCGCCCGAATATGGGGAACCAGGTCATTGTCTGTTGGCATCTGAGATCCGGGGACTTATCATTGGTTTGCCAGAAACCTGTTGTCACAGTTCACAACTTCCTTCTGCGGTTACAGGTGCTGAACCGAGTCTGATCCCACCGGGCTGTGCAAGCTTAACTTATGTTTCTGTGTTCACCTACCCACGAGCAAAACTTTCCTTTGCATGCCTTGTTCCGTTCTTGTTTGACATTTACGTAATTTGAAAAACGAACGGGGAAAAGAAACTTAAAAAAGCATAACTTGCGATAACAGTTTGCTATAAGTTGCACTTCTTAATACCCACAAAATTCAAAACTAAAGTGATAGATAGCGAGGGACTCAAAAATGCCGCTACAGAGCGCCACGCACAGAACATATCCCGAAATTTACGGGATACTTGTGATGGTATCAGGCGCGTATCCAGGATTTATGTTTCAGAGGGAAGTAAAAAAATTGCATATATATATATATATATATATATATATGTGTGTGTGTGTGTGTGTACACATTCACTATATTGACAAAAGTCACCGGACACCTAGACGACAAACACTTATTGACATACATTAGTAGGGTGACGGTCCACATTTGGCCTTAATGCATGCACTGAACCTTCAAGACAGGCTTTCGACAAGGTTTTGGAACACAGCGATAGGTATGAGCTTCCATTCAGTACATAATGCTGCCGCTAACTTTTGCTTAGTGTAGTATGCTTTGGTTCCAAACTTCTTATACGGCGCTCTTATTCATCCCATAGATGCTCTATGGAATTAAGATCAGGGCTCTGTGCTGGCCAGTCCACACACGATACGGAATTATCGTCAAACTACGCCGTAACACTCCTTGCTTTATGGCTCGGTGCATTATTCTGCTGGCACCAACAACTACCATAGTATTGCCACAGAGTTGGTAGGGCATAATTGTACAGAATATCGAGGTAGACGTGCTTGTTAACAGTCTTGTCCACGATAACCAATGGGCCGGGACCATACCACGAAAAACACCCCCACACGAATACACTGCGAGCTCCAAACTTGACCGTAAAAACAGTACACTGTGGTAAATAGCGTACCTCTGGTTGCTGCCATACCCACACACGGCCATCAGACTGATGGATCGTGTATCTGGAGTCATCAGTTCATAGGACTCGCTTCCATTGATCTGCGGTCCACGATAAATGTTCTTTACACCATGCTAAAGGACGAGTAGCATTCCGAGTGGAGATGAAAAATGTATGAGCAGCCGCACGACCACGGTAACCCATGGAATTAAGTTCTCTGCGAATGGTACTTGTACATTCCGAGGTTCCAGCATTTTTTCTCATCTGTACCCTGATATCTTGTGCAGTACTCTATCGATTAGCTGTAACTACTCTCCTGAGGCTTCGACGTCCCCTATCACTGATTTTATTTGGTCTGCTGGTACGTTTTGCTACTTCAAGCACGCCATGCGTATTCCACTTATTCAGTACATTCAAAACAGTTGACTTGGATATGTTTAAAATGCCACCCACTAATATAACACCCAACAATCTTTCCTTTCTCAAAGTCAGTTCTCTCCCGCCGCGACATTTTCACTCAACCTCACAGTGCTATATGATCGCGGTCAGCTGCAGGCTTGTTTTTATACCGTTTGCAGTTGTACCGCACATCTTAACAACGCAGCGGATCTGTTCATTTGCTTTTGAAGGGGTGTCCGGTGACTTTTTTCAATATAGTGTATGTACGTATGTGTGTGTGTAATATAGTGTTTTTCTAATTCCATAAACACATAGAGAGAAAAAGAGCTATTTCTTCAAGCCTTTAAAGAGTTGTTTAAAATGTTACAAAACGATTTCTTGCTTTTAATAATGACCACTCATTACGTATAAATTTTGTGCATCACTTATCTACTAACAAGGAGTTCAATTAATGTTAATAATTTTGTACAAGACTACAAGAGTAGCAATCATGCCCGTTCTCCGAACGGTGAATCTATAAAATCATTTTTTGAACATAAAATTAAAGAAAGGGGAAAGTAATTAAGGGAAAGAAAAGTAATTTGAAATCCGTAACTGTTTTACGATCTAGAACAGTGTCGTGACGTCAATGCATACGGTTTGATGTAAAACGGAGCAGGTTTTGGCGCGTCTTAATTTTAAATCAAAATTTGAAAATGTCAAAGCATTTTAGTGATTCTGACAAAATTATCTTTAAACCTATCAGCATTTTGAAACAGTAAAGCTAAGCCACCCTTTTGAATTTTTTGGTTTGCAGACTTTTTTCTAGGTGTAGAAGTGGTAGAAAAATTCAAACGGAAAATGTTTCAAAGCGATTTTTTTTTATTAGGTTTTCGTGCATTTGCAGGTATCTGGACTTTAGAACCTACCAGGATGCCAATTTTCAGATCTCCAGGTCATTTAGAAGTGGTCGAACAATTCGCTGACGAACACACTTGCATTTTTCCTCTCTGCTTTTTATATACGAGGCGAAAGCCTATATATTTACATTGGTATTCACGTATGCCGGCGGAAAACGCCGTTTTTTAAAAGCGTTGCTACGTCATTAAGCATTGCGTCATTACCAGTTTGATTGTAGCGTGTCCTTTCACCCAATGAGAAGAGAGTGCTAAATATAGCTGCGTCACCATGGCAACAGGTCACGGGATCAGAACTTTCCTATGTGGTTAACGCTGAAGGCAAAATAAGCCGCTGGTTTCTTTCCTTTGCGTCTTTAAAAAATGCTTAAAAATCAGAAAATGACTTTTTCTTAAAAAATTTTTTGTAAAAGCGGGATGTTAGTTGTGAATTTATGCTGTAAAACTGCAGTGTGTTGTGATTTATAGTTTTCCATGTATACTTTTTTTTTAAATGGATCCCACCGCGAAATAAGGAATTTTGTGAAATTTAAAATTTTAATTTCTCGTAAACTAAATTGAAATTGAAAAAAAGGGTGACGAGGTGCAAAAATTTGGCCGTGGTTTTAAATGCCTACAACGTTTTGCGGTTCTGTTGCTGTTAGTGTGTCCGGAACGCGAATTTCGCTGCGAGCTAGAAAAGCGCGAGTGTCACGAAATTTCTAAAACAGCGGCGGCGGCAGCTACTTTTTTTTTTTTTTTTTTTTTTTTTTTTAGAATAGAGAGATAATTTTATACGAAAACAAAGTTCAATGAAGTTAAAAAAATATTTCGCTTACCACATAAATTTAGAGTAGAGATCATCATCAGCATCATCCTCATTGTCAACCATTACCAGTCCACTGCTGGACGAAGGTCTCTCCAAGCCTCTTCCACAACGGTCTGTCTTGTGCCAGTCTCCTACATGTTACGTCCGCATACTTTCGAATTTCATCAACCCATCTCCCATGTGGTCTTCTTCTGGGTCTTTTCCTGTCCCTTGGAATCCAATCTAAAATTTTGACTGTCCATCGATGGTCTGTTCTTCTGGCAGTATGTCCAGCCCATTGCCATTTCAGGGATTTTACTCTGATCATGATATCTTCTACTCTTGTCATTTTTCAGATCCAAGAGTCCCTCTTCTTATCTCTCCTGGTTACACCAAGCATGCACCTCTTCATGCTGCTTTGAGTTGTCTGCAGCCTTTATATGTCTCTTTTAGTTAAAGTCCACGTCTCTGCACCATACGTAAGCACTGGAAGGATGCATTGACCAAACACTTTTCTTTTAAGACATCATGGCATCTCTTGAAAATTATGCTGTTTCTTCCAAAAGCTCTCCAGGCAAAATTTTGTACGCCGATTAATTTCTTCATCAATGTGACCCTCACTTGATATCTGCTGTCCAAGATAAACGTACGTGTCTGTTATCTCCAGCTTTTCTCCATCAATCGATAAATCTTCATTTCTTGTAAAAGCATTGAACATCACTTTTGTCTTCTGAAAGTTCATTTTTAATCCCACTTTTTTACTCTTGTCAGCAAGTTCCTGGATCATACTAAAATGAAAAAAATAAATGTTCTGATGGGGTAGTTGCAAAAATGACTACGTCATCAGCAAAACAAAGGTGAGTTAGATATTCTCCATTAATATTTATCCCTTTGTTTTCCCAGTTCAGTGATTGAAAGACATTTTCCAATGTTATTAAAGAGCTTGGGAGATATAGTGTCGCCGTGTCTCACTCCCTTTCCAATTTTTATGTGTGCTGTATTCTCAAACAGCCGAATCTTTGCACTTGCATTTTCATAGATGTTATTAATAATATTAATGTATGCATCATCAATACCGCAGGATTTCAAAGCCATTGTAACGATGGTTTCACTGAATCAAAAGCCTTTTTATAATCGATAAAAGCCATGCACAATGAAAGTTCATATTCCCTCGCTCTTTCACTTAATTCTCTCAGTACCTGGATATGATCAATAGTGCTGTAACCACTCCTGAATCCAGCTTGTTCTCTCGGTTGAGCCATGTTCAGTGTTACCTTCAAGCGGTGTGAAAGAACTTTAGTGAAGATTTTATAAACCACTGATAGGAGGCTTATAGGTCTGTAGTTCCTGAGATCCCCAATGTCACCTTTTTTATGTAGCAGGATCATTGTAGCGTGGTTCCAATCCTCAGGAATCTTCCCTTCATTAAGACATCCAGTGAAAACTTGGGAGAGTACTGTTTCAGTTTCTCCGCTTGCTTCTTGTATGATGTCTACAGTAATTCCATCTTCTCCTGGAGCTTTACCCCGCTTCATGTTCTTGATTGCATGTGCAACTTCTGCTGGGAGGACTGGAATAATTCTGGTACTGGTACTTTTCATGATGTCTGGAATACATGCATCATCCCTTTCATATAATTTGGAGTAGAAATCTTTCACTCTTGTCAAAATTTCGCCTCTATTTCTTGTTACAGAACCATTTTCTTTTCTCAGTGCCATAATCTGTTTTCTTCCCTTACTGAGATGTCCCTTTGCTATTTTTAGGCTTTAGTTGTTTTCAATTGCTTTCTTCACTAGTTCACAGTTGAATTTCCTTACGTCTTCAGTGATACTTTTTCGTACTGTCTTGCATAGCTCTATATATTCCACTTTGGAAGTCACATCTTCTTCAGTTGTCCTCATCTCTCTTCTTTTTTGCATCAACATTTTGGTTTTTCCTGATAATTTTTTCACATGCAACTTGTTCTTAGACCCAGCTAATTTTGTTGCTGTTTCCATAAGAGCTTTCCCCGCACGGGGATAACTGGTTTTCCAGTTGTTTGGGGAGCGGCGCCCCCACGGCCCGAGCTCACCTTGTGACGGAGTACTTTTCGTTTACTCTTGAACGATACCATCACCGAAGGGACAGCTGTTCATCCAGCTGATGGGGGATGGCGTCCCCACGGCCCGAGCCGATTTTCTCTTATTGTTTTGCTTTTTTCGTCTTAAGTTCATATAATGACATGTACCCGCCTCAGTTGTAGGCTGCTGAGGTTGTGATGAGGCGCCAGCTCCGGGTTTTTGTTCCTCGTTCACTTCCCTGTCTTTTCTCTCTTTTCTGTTATATTTTCTGTTTTTCCGGAGCTGGTTAGCTTAGACCTACCTGCATGTTTGCCGTGTGCGGTGACCCGTACAGGTGGAAATGAGGATGCTGGAGGCTGAGGTGTTTGGGGGGCCGGGTTGTAGTGTCTCCAGAGGCCAACACTCCTCTTTGCCCTCTGCTTCACCCTAAACGGGAGGCTGGGAGCTAACCCACTCCTGGTCAGGAAGTCTGTGGCCGGGTTGCGTCCAGACTTCTAGCGGCTTGTCGTTCTGTTCGGCTGGGTGAGTTGGGGGGTAGGGTGGGCATGCCAAAGGGGTGTTCTCCGGGCACGGGAAAGTCTGGGTGCACGCTGAGCGTGTGTCTGCCCTACCAACTTGCTATATCCGCTGACTATCCCTAGAGCCGTGTCCTGCGTCCTCTTGGGCTTGCGGACCTCCGGCTCTCCTCGTTGGGCTCGGTAGTGGGTGGGGAGGTCAGCGGACGAATTTTTCCTTCATTCATGGACACCCCAAGTGTTTCCCATGCTAATAATAATTTAAAGCGCCCTGTGGAGGACAGTGCTCCTTCCTCCACAAAGAAACTTGTCACATCTAATTGCAATGCTCTGTTTCTGTTGATTAAATCTGGTGACTCTTCACAGTCACTCAGTACCAAGAGTCCTTTCTGGATCAACAAGGCTCTGCAAGCCGTTGCTGGCTCTCCAAAGAGTGTGAAGAAGCTCCCTTCCGGGGATCTTCTCGTGGAAACTTCTACTCCACGCCACAGTGCCACCTTGCTGGAAACGACCGTTTTGCTTGGCGTTCCTGTTCAGGTTTCTCCACACGGTTATCTCAATTCCTCTCGCGGTGTAGTCAACTCCCGCGACCTGCTTGAATGCAGCGATGAGGAATTGCTGGAGGAACTTGGTGAACAGCATGTCATTGGGGTTCGGCGGATTCTTTTTAGGCGGGATGGGAAATCTATTCCCTCCCGTAACATCATCCTAACGTTTGACTCCCCAAACCTGCCTACTTCCATCAAGGCAGGTTATTTACGGCTTGATGTTCGACCATACATCCCGAACCCCTTGCGATGTTTCAGGTGCCAGCATTACGGTCACTCCCAGCAGTCTTGCCGTAATGTTGCAAAGTGTGGCCGCTGTGGTTCCACAGAACACTCTTTGGCGGATTGCTCTGCAGAGTCTGATCATTGTGTCAACTGCGAAGGGACTCATCCTGCTTCTTCTAAGCAGTGTCCAAAGTGGATAGAGGAACAGGCAATCCAACGCCTGAAGACAACTGAGCATCTCTCATATCCCGAGGCTAGACGGCGGATCGCCCCTTTACAACCAGGCCGGCGGTCCTATGCTTCAGTTGTGGTGCAGAAGGCTTCAGTGGCGGTCCAGACTGAGGTGTCCATCCCAGCGGGGTGTCCTTATGATTTTGGGGACATCGTCACTGCTGGTATGGAAGCACTGCAGTCTCGCCGTATTGCATCCAAGGCGACATCAACATCGTCGCCTAAACCTACCTCTATGCCGAAACCATCTACGGCCATCACAGGGACCCAGGTCCAGGGCACTGGAAAGAAGAAGCCGGAAAAGGTAAAACCGGGTTCATCCTCCCCGAAACAGAGCAGGCAAAAACCATCTCTCCACACAGGGGGTAAACACAGCCCTGTGTTACCTCCCGACACTGCGGATGGATTGGAGGTGATGGACGACAGTGAGACGTTCTAGTCGTCTGTCTTTTTCATTCTTTCATTACATTTTTCATTATGTCCACGCTCATTCAGTGGAATTGCCGAGGTCTGCGTTCACGCATTGACGATTTGAAAGGCTTACTGTCTTCGCACACACCTGTGTGCGTGTGTCTCCAGGAGACAAAGCTTCGCATGACGGACACTCCTTCGCTGCGGAGACATTCTTTTTTCCGCAAAGATCACCAGGATGGCGTAATTGCCTGCGGAGGAGTGGCCGTCGTTGTTCCTCATGGTGTCCCTGTCACTGCGGTTGCCCTTCGGACGCCTTTGCAGGCAGTGGCAGTGAGACTGTCTGTGAACACTCTGCTCACGGTGTGTTCCATCTACATACCACCAACTGAAGCTGTAAGCCTTTCGGTTCTGGAAGATTTAGTTGCCCAGCTGCCGCCTCCTTTCTTCATCTTTGGGGATTTTAATGCTCACAATCCGTTGTGGGGTTCTACAACTCGAGACTCCAGGGGCCGTGTTGTTGAGTCCCTTCTCTCCAACGCGTCCCTATGTCTCCACAACACCGGAGTTGCTACTTATTTTCATGAACCCACCCGTTCGTACTCAGCGATTGATCTGTCTTTGAGTTCACCATCCTTATATCCTGACTGGTCCTGGAGCGTGTCTGGTGATCCCCTTGGCAGCGATCACTTTCCCATCTTTCTCCGTCTAGCGGGTGGCGGGTACCGTTACCCTACTCGCCCTGCTAGATGGAATATTGATCGTGCCAAGTGGGACGCATTCACGGCTTCAGCGCTTATTACTCCAGCTATGGTGACCTCGGGAACGGTCAATGACGCCGTTGCGGCGGTAACGGATTGTGTTGTGCATGCGGCAGAACTTACCATCCCCAGGACGTCGACTAAACTTCCACGTTGCCCAAGACCTTGGTGGAATTCCACTTGCATGGCAGCTCGTCAGGCCCAACATCGGGCTTGGGGTAGGTTTCGTCGGTACCCCACCGACGCGAACCTACTTGATTTCAAGAAGGCCAAGTCCTACGCGCGATTGGTTCGTAGGCGTAGTCAACGGGAGTCCTGGATACGTTACGTATCCGGGATTAACTCCGCTACCAGCCCTAAGATCGTTTGGGACAGGATCCGTAAGATTCGTGGACAGTACCCATCTGGGACAATCTCCATTCTTGAGAGTGATGGAGGAACGGTTGCTGACGCTCAGGGTATTGCTGACTGTCTGGGCGCCGCTTTTTCTTCGGTGTCCAGCAGCAGCAATTACCCCTGCTTCGTTCCGGCAGTTACAGCCGCGGCTTGAACGGTCCAAGATTTCTTTGGACCGTTCTCTTCCGCAGATTATAACAGCCCGCTGACTGCCGTGGAGCTGAAGACCGCTCTGAATCGGTCCGGCCGGACATCTGTCGGACCAGATAACATCCATTACGAAATGCTGAAGCACCTTTCTCCGTCCTCTCTTGAATGTCTGCTAATCCTGTTTAACAGGATTTGGCTAGAGAATGCCTTTCCCGAGTCTTGGCGTACGGCCATTGTCGTTCCTGTTCCCAAACCTGGTAAAGATCCCACCAACCCGTTGAACTACCGGCCAATTGCTATGACGAGCTGCCTTTGCAAAGTACTCGAGCGCATCATTAACCTTCGTCTCATTTTTTATTTAGAATTTCATCACATTTTTTCGCCTCATCAGAGTGGATTTCGTAGATCTCGATCCACCACCGATCATCATCTTCGCCTTGAAGCTTCTGTCAGGGAGGCGTTTGTCCGGCGTCAGCACATGGTCTCCGTCTTCTTCGACATGGAGAAAGCCTATGATCGTACCTGGAGATACGGCATTCTCCGTGATCTGCACGAGTGCGGATTGCGGGGAACCTTACCATCTTTCATCGCCGGATTTCTCCAGGACCGGAGTTTCCGTGTGCGCGTCGGGTCGACCCTCTCTGCGGTGTACCCGCAAGAACAGGGTGTACCTCAGGGCTCCATTCTTTCCGTTACGTTGTTCATCCTTCGTGTTAACCATATTTTCCAACTGCTTCCTCCCACGGTTCGTGGAACCATGTACGTGGATGATCTGCAGATCTCTTGCGCCTCTGTAAACATGCGTACCATCGAGAGACAGCTCCAGTCTGCCATTACCAAGATCTCTCACTGGGCTTCCCAAAATGGATTTGGCTTCTCGCCGCAGAAGACCGTTTGCGTGCATTTTTGCCGCAAACGGGGTCTTCACCCAGACCCCAGCCTCCGTCTGGGGTGCTCTACCATCCCCGTGGTGTCTGAAGTCAAGTTCCTTGGGTTAACTTTTGACCGAGCGCTCACCTTCCGGCCTCACATCCAGTCTTTGAAGGTGAAGTGCACGAAGTCATTGAGTATCCTGAAGGTCCTCTCTCGGACATCTTGGGGGGCCGACAGGTGCTCAATGCTTCGCATTTACCATTCTCTGATTCGGTCAAAGTTAGACTTCGGATGCATTACTTACGATTCAGCGCGTCCATCGGTTTTAAAGCCTTTGGACCCCGTCCATCACCAGGCTCTGCGGCTATGCACTGGTGCTTTCCGCACCCTCTCCCGTGCATAGCCTGTATGCGGAGGCTCATGAGCCGCCGTTATGCATCCGTCGTAAGCAGCTGTCTCTTCAGTTTTATACAAAACTGAAGTCTTTTCCTGATCATCCACTGTATGGTTCCATCTTCCAACCGGACTGTGTCCGTTTGTTTTCCAACCGCCCCTCCTGTGTTCCGACGTTCGGGATTCGGATGTCTGCCATAGTGCGCGATGCTGGTCTAGACTTGTCAAGGATTGGTTTGACCCGGTTCTACAATGAACCGCCTTGGCAGCCGGTTCAAGCAACGGCTGACCTTTCTCTTTGTGTGTGGCCAAAGTCTTCCACTCCTGCTCTGGTGTACCAGCGGCTCTTTGCTGAAAAACTGTCAGTCTACCCGGATTTCGTGCCTGTTTTCACCGATGGCTCGAAGTCCGGGGATGTCGTTGGATCCGCTTTTGTGTGTGGCGAAGCCTCACATGCTGAGCGGCTTCCGCCTGAATCCACCGTCTTTTCGGCGGAGATGCGTGCGGTGCACCTCGCTTTGTGCCACATACAGTCTCGATCACTTCGTCGCGCTATGGTTTGCTCTGATTCCCAGTCCGTCATCCATGTTTTATCTTCTCCAGAGGACACGGACTCACCTGTCATCCGTGATGTCCGTCGTCTTCTTGGAACTTTGGAGGGTGATGGCTTCCTGGTCCGATTCTGTTGGGTTCCTGGCCATGTTGGGATCCGGGGTAACGAGCTGGCAGATCTCTCTGCCAGGTCTGTTTCCTCCATGTCGCCAGCTCGGCTGCCACTGTCTTTCCGAGATTATCGGCCGTTGATCCGGAAATTTGTTCTGGATGAGTGGCAGTCCCTGTGGTCTCAGCAGGGCAGCAATAAACTCTATGCCATCAAACCACAGATCGGACTTTGGATGTCTAGTTTGCGGAAGAACCGTCGTGAGGAAGTTGTTCTTGCACGTCTCCGCATTGGGCACTGTCGTTTTACTCACCGCTTTTTGCTGTGTGGCGAGAGTGTCCCGGTGTGTGAGGCGTGCGACTGTCGTCTCACTGTCCTTCATGTTTTGTGTACTTGTGTTCGGTTTTGTGATCATCGTTTTCGTCATTTTCACTCCCATCTGTTGGACGAAGGAGCAGCTACGCTGCAGACAATTATTGGCGAAGCCTGCGACATGAAAGCAGTGTTTTCGTTTTTACAGGATATTGACTTTTTTAAACTTATCTAGATTTTAACTTGTTCACTATCATATTTCATTTTTACTACATCAGCCTGTTTTTAACCTTGTGTACGTTTTTATTGCTTTAGTTTTGTTTTGATGTCTTTTGTTTTGGCGCTCTTTGGCCAACCATGGCCCTGCGCCATTAAAATATATTAACCAACCAACCATAAGAGCTTTGGTTACTTTTCTGCTAACTTCAGAGATGTCCACTTCTTCTGATGTTAGACTTTCTAGAATAGAGAATCTGTTCCTCAGTTCTAATTTGAAGGCATTATGATGCTTTTTAAAGTTGCTCACGTCAATACATTTTGTTTTATGAGCTTGCCACGCTCGAGTTTAGCATTGAGGTGCATCTTACGATTCTATGGCCACTACCTGTGTTGAACTTGTTCAGAACACTGCAGTCTTCCATGACAAATTTCTTGTTACACATAATAAAATCAATTTCACTTGTCCATCCATTGGGATGCCTCCATGTCCATTTCCTTTTCGGCTTTTCCTTGAAAAAAGAGTTCATGATGAAAAACCCTTCTGCCTCTGCAAACTCTACGAGAGTTTGCAGAGGCAACAGAAACCACGCTGGTTTCTGTCGCCATGACCGAATTTACCTACTGAAGTTTCATTCTGTTGCCGTTGCCCTATTTTTGCGTTGAAATCTCACATAATTATCTTCACGTGCTGCTTGCCTTTATTATTTAGACGACGAATTTCCTCATAAAATTCTTCAATTTTTTCTTCAGGAAGACTTGTGGTGAGTGCATAAGTTTGAATAATCTGAGCCTGGTATCTTCTCGAGAGTTGGAGAACGAGTCTTGCAGCTCTGTCAGAGGAACTTTCAACTTCTACAACTTTATCCTTCAGTTTCTTGTTTATTATAAATCCAACACTACTTGTTCTGCCAGTATCTGTCCCGCGATAATAGAAGAGATGTCCACTTTTCAGTTCAATGAGATCTTCTCCTCCTTTCTTACCTCATTTAGCCCGACGATTTCCCATTTGATTTTTTGTAGTTCCTCTTCCAATTCAAGAAGCCTTGAATCAGAAGATAGGGAGCGTCCATTATACGTAGCTAAGGTCAGCATCAGATGGCAGCCTAGTCTGGTCCTCCGGTGATTCTTAGCACCCTCTGCCTTCATGTCGCACTGGCCGCTGCCTTGGCCAGGTACATTCCATCTTCCGGAGACTGAGGGCCAAGATTTAAGTTGTGGAGTCATTTTGGAGGGGTTTGGCCATAACTCACAACGCTGGCCAAGCGGGTTGGTGAGTGTGGGATAGCATTTCCTCTAACCCCGATGGTATAGTTATACCGCTATCGGCGGTCGTCAGAGCCCCTTTAGTGGGAACAGGATGCACCACGAGAAGGCGGGGTTGACATTTGTCAAGGAGAGGCTGCGATTTTGCGCATCACCTGACCTTACATCCCAGAGTATAGATAATGAAAGATAATAATAAAAGATAATTCAACATATTTAACTCCTCACAAAGTAGTGTTAAGCCGTCTCGATCTTTTTGACATTTTGTCCAGCACCTCTGCTAAGGGTTAATGATACGTCTCAATGAACTGAAATAGGTTTTAAAAAACTCTATTTTCTGATAGTGCTTCATGTCAATATACTGTATACAAATACACTAACAATTGAAACATAACATTTGCAGAAACAACTGTATAGGACAGATAAAGACGGCGTTAAGTGTTTCTAGTGATAGGATGGCTCCGTTTTCCTACTTCCTTAACGTAGCCCAAACAACTCTCAATTTCGATTTCGGATCAACAGCTGGTGGTAGTGGGATGTACTGAGATGAAGGTCACGCCACTAAATGAATCACATATTTTCCCTTTCTGACAATGCGGTGTCTGTCGAACACACCACAAGCAATACTCAGGAATGAAGGAGGCAGAACGCCCCGGGGAAGTCATGCAGATATGGCCGGTCACCCTTCAGGACATCCCCAGGGCACATTTCAGCAAGACAATGCCACACCGCATGTTGCAGTGACAACACGTGCCTTCTTCAGAGATAACAACGTTCCACTTCTGCCGTAGCCGGCTAGATCGCAGGATTTACCACCCATAGACAATTTTTGGGACGTTTTCAAACGTCGGGTGCGTACGACCGTCCGCAAGCAACTCTTGATGAATGTTAGACGCTGGTCAATACACCCTGGATGGCAATTCCACAGGACACCATTCACTCATTATTTGATTCGATGCCTCAGCGCGTACAGCAGGTGATACAAACCAAAGGTGGCCCCACCGTTTATTAGCTACATCGACGCGCCTGGTACGTATGACACCGAGAAGCTAATCATTTGTTTTGCATTGCCTAATGAACATATCCTGTGAAAATCAGTCGTAGCTCGACTTCTTTTAGGTGTTCTGTTTTTTATGAACATGAGTGTTGTAGGGGTGAGACAGACTTTCGTGCTAAGTTCCGCCTTCTTTCCGATAGGCGTCCGTGAGTTAATTTAACAACTTCCCCTACAGCAAATAATCTGAGGTTCTCACTCTCGTAATTTATTAATAATAAATTTATCATCCAGGCCCCTCTTCCTCCGCCTTTTTGTGTAATTATCCGCGAATCAAGGAAGGGAGAGAATGGCTACTGTCCGGCACTTCATCATTTTCAATAAATACTTCGCGAATAAGAAAGATAATAAATTTAATGAATCAAAGTACTAGTGAGAGTCTGGTTCCGGTGCCAATGTCCGCGTCGACGAATTTGTGGCATGCGTCGTCCGTCACGAATTGTTCAATCTCAAATCCGTTGCCCTACGCCACTCTAATATCCGAATCGTTCCGACTCCACGCTGTCTCTCGAAACACTCTGTTTCACGCTAAAAACCAGGAACTGCGTTCCTTGGAGCATAAAATCTCCACCGTTTATCCGTCTTCCAGACACTCGTTGCAAATCCTTTTCACTTTCTCCCGAAGCCTCCAGCTTCACGCGAATAACAGGAACTGCGTTCCTTGGAGCATAGACGCCGCACGTCTACCCGCCATCCAAGCGCACCTCGCAGTCCTCCTGCTCCTCTCTCCGAAGCTATCTCTTATCCCCCTCGCTCCAGAAGACCCCTCCGTTCTTTTTCGGCCCCCTCTACCACGAAGCGCTGACCTACTACAAGGTACTGACCTTGTCAGGTCCTGGAGCGAAACTGACCTTTGTCCGCAGGCCCACTTTCTTCGAATCTGCAGCCCTGCCGCTCCTGCTTCTGGGAACTCTCTCGCCCTCGCTTATTACCTCCGTGCCCGACGACCGCATACTTCACATTCCTTCTAACGGACTTCTGCACGTGGAAACCAGACTCTATACAAACAGAACAAAACATACAACAATACTGACAATCTTTCACATAAAGGACGTATTCAGTCTACCCAGACAGGCTGGCGCCCTTCTAACCTTGGGCATTGTATATGCACACAGTTAATGAAATAAAGTTATTTCCTTGTTTTTATGTACATAAATTAGCACTAGATCATATCTTAATTGATATGCATCTCATTATTACTTTTCGCCCTTACAAGTGTACTTATAAGTGTGGTGTTAACGAGACTTTCATTTCCCGTTTGGGTTCGATACCTACCAGAGCCGGATGGAGCTTTTGCGGGGCCCCGGAGCAAAATTTCATTTCTGGCACCAGGAAATAAATCTCATATTTTAATAAAGTTGTTGAGTGAAAAATGTCCGTAAAGAACACACATTTTACTGTGATAACAACGAACCCTCATCCCTTTACTCCGGAGCCGAATGCTTTACCAATTAAGCTAACCGACGGAATTTATCGCTGCAACTTTTCCGTCTTGCCATGTGCTTCACCTCTGTAGTACATCATAACGAAAACTACCATAAAGACAAAATGCTTATCTCAAAAAAATAGTTGCTTTAAGCTTAAGAAAAAGACCATAATATGGATTGAAAGTTCCGAGAGAGAGAATAAAATCTGTTAAAATCTACGATTTTCTTTCCGGGAAAATGGGGTTGAAGTTGTATTATGACTCTTATAAAAACTTCTTCACAAAATGATAAAAAGATCCTTGCGTAGCGAAAATTTTTGTATTGTGAATACTTCAGTGTAGGGAAATAATCAGGATCCCTCTAAAATAGATTCATATAAATAGTTTTTTCCCCTGATACATGTTTTAGTGATTGGTTTTTAATGCAAAATGGCATAAAAACTAATCAGGGATCTTGATTCATTTTTAAAACTTTCTTGGAACTTTTATACGCGCTCACATATGATTTTTTTTTCTAGTAATGTTTTTAAAGTCGCTGAATAAATGGCCTCCATGTGTAGCCCGCAACCAACTTTGGTATTGTTCTTTTTATTTCTCTAAATTTAAATATCTAGTTTGCACGCAAATTGTGAAATACACTAGCGGAAAGTGAAAGAAGAACACCAAGAAGGAATTGGCGGACGATCATGAAATTTACATATGTTAATGAGGTGGAGTTTACGTAGGTGCGATGTTAATTTCGGGACCAACCGGTGAGCGCTTACGCCACAGCACGGCATAGTATGCAAATTATCGTCGGTGGTATTTAAGGAGTACGAAGAAGTGAATGTAATCAGTCGTCGGCGTACGGACACGTGCGAAGATCCTGAAGAAGCTGCAATGCCTGGACATGGAATACGTGTACGATTTCAGCAGTTATCGGACTTTGAGCGAGGTCGTCTAGTCGGACTCCGCGAGGCCGGGTGGTAGTATCGTCGTATTGCGGAGCGAATTGGATGGGAAGTATCGGTGGTGGTACGATGGTGGCGTAGATGGTCCGAGGAACATTCCAAGACGAGAAGACGTGGAACCGGGAGTCACAGGCGGACTGATGAGCGGACCGATCGGCGCATAAGAAGAGCGGCGTTGTCGAGCAGAACATCCACTGCGACGCAAATCCGAGCTGCCGTTGCACCTGAGGTGACTGTGCGAACAATCTGCAGCCGTCTACTGGATGCAGGACTACGTGCACGTGTGCCTCTGACTCCAGCCCACCATCAGGAACGGCTGCAGTGGTGTCGCCAACGTCTGCACTGGAGAACGCAATGGCGATCTGTAGTGTTCAGCGATGAAAGCAGATTCTGCTTGGGAGCCTCCGATGGCCGTATGCGTGTTCGCAGACGCACAGGGGAGCGTCTCCACCCTTCTTGCATCCGCCAGCGACACACAGGGCCTACACCTGGTCTCCTGGTGTGGGGAGCGATCAGCTATCACTCCCGTACACAACTAGTGTTTGTACCGGGTACGTTAAACAGCACCTCCTACATCAGCGACGTCATTCAGCCCGTTGTTGTGTCATTTGTTAGGTCGGTCCATCGTGGTGTTTTCCAGCAAGATAACGCACGCCCACACACGGCACGTGCAACGCAACATGCACTTCAGTGTGTGAGACAACTTCCATGGCCTGCACGTTCACCGGATTTGTCCCCCATTGAGCACGTGTAGGATTTTATGGGACAACGACTTATCCGGTCTCCACGGCCAGCCACGACCATCCCCGATTTACGCGTCCAGGTTGAGGATGCTTGGAACTCAATACCCCAAACTTACATCCAACATCTGTACGACGGACTCCATGCCAGAATTGCACAGTGTGACGCAGTTCATGGCGGTTCAACCTCGTACTAACCATGTTACATGGAAATGTTATTTTTCAGTTTACCAGCAAATACAGCTGTATTTTGCCATAATGTTTTGATCACGTTATCCTCTGTATTCCTTTATTATGCTGTATAAATTTCGTTGGTATCAGACATCACTTCTTGGTGTTCTTTTTTCACTTTCCGCCAGTGTATATAAAAGTAAGGGCCACAAAATAATGAAATTTAATTTGCTATTTTGCGAATGCGGAAAATATTAAAGTACTTACAATAATCATTTGAAATCTGCAAATCTCAGTATTTGTACGGCGAAGGGCGATATTCCATTCGAAAATGGGGGAACAAAAACAAAAAAACAAAAAAACAAAAAAAGTATCTTTTTAAGGACCTCGCACTTGAAAACTTACACACAAAAATATTGTTTGTAAAAAATTCTACCGTAAATGATTTTTCCTAAACTACGGGACCCCTTGAAGGCGCGGGGCTCAGGGCGACTGCCCCGGTTGCCCCTATGGTCCAGCCGGCTCTGATATCTATGACTAATCGCAACACTTATTGAATGAAAACTATAACGCGAAGAAAACAGTAAAGGTACTTGGGGTATTAAATCTGTTCTTTATTACTAGCTAATGCTTACTTGCGATCTGTTCGTTCTGAAATTATTCAAGTTATTCAAATAATTATTATTACTTTACTTTCTACTCGTCTACTGAACGTTCTACCAAATTTGTTTCATTTTCTCTCACTTATGCTTTCCATCTCGACAGCCGTTCCTCATTCCTCGCTCCACCTAATATCATCTCTATCGACCCCTGTCCAACCTCTCTGTCCAACTCCTGTGTGTCACTCCCCTTATATCCCGAATTATCTCTCACCTTCAAGAAAAGTACGGTGTCGCAGTGAAGAGCAATAAAATAATTATAGTAGAGCCCGTATATAACGAGGAGCTCTGGACCGACGAAAACCCATGTTAAATCTGGGCGCTCGCTATATCGTTTCTGAATGAAAATTCCCACCATGTAAAACATGCATATATGCTTATATTATATATCCATAACAAGTGGATATACTTGAAAGATTTAATTTACAAATTACATTAGTACTATAGTTAAAAATGAATCAAATCTTTCAAGCATATCCAACTTTGTGGCCACGTGAGACTGACTGCTGTTTAACTACGCAACACAAAGGAAGCAAAAGTAACGCTAATCCTCCCAGTGCAACGCTTACTTGGAGGCTGAAAGGGGAAATGGACACAATTCCAGGAATCGTAAGCTGTTTTCCCTCAGGCGACATCCCCGTTCTATTACTCTCCATCTCGCCCTGCGGCTGTCGCCCAGAAATTCACTTGCATGTTTCTAAGCCCATCCCATGCTCTTTTTTGCCCAGGAGCAGGTGGCCTAAAACACAATGAGTAGTCCTTTGGAGTGGGTGGCGAAGAAAGTTTCTTGCCCAACTCGCTCTTGAACATTTGATGTTCTCCATCCCCATTGCTTTTCTATCAACATTCTCCCACTAGCACACAAGGATTCCCCTGTGCTATTGCAATTTCGTCCTGTATGCCACTATTTCTATTCCTCCACTCCAGTATAGTACGGAGCAGATTTTCTCTTCACGTTAAATGTGAAATTTCATTAAATTTTATTACTTAGCTTGTTAAAAGAGATCATCCTAGCTTTTCTTTTCCTCGTTAAATCCGGGGACTTCATTAAATTTTGTTCCTTAAAAACGATAAAATTAGCTTTGAACTAATATCATACGAAGCAAAGTTTCTGTTTTGCTCGTTAAATCTGAGAGCTCGCATACTATAGGCTCGTTATAAGCTGGTTCTAGTGTAAACAGTTTGGCTGCGCTTTCGACCACGATGTTGCTGGCACTAAAGGCTGAAGGCAAAGTTAAGATTGGTGCAATGAAACAAGAAACGTGTACTGAAGGACTTTCTGTAACATACAATAGCCGATCACCCTAAGAACTGATAGGGTCTTGAAGTGTAGTCGAAGAAGTTTCCTTTCTGTGTGACGATGATGACAAAGAAAGGCCTGCTACCCGAAATCGTATTTTGGGAACGAATGGTCTCTGATTTCTCCGTAACAGTGGAAGTGGAAATGCGTTTAGATTTGTAACAGAAGTATGTAGTCAAGTCTATACCTCATCTACAGAAGGAATCTGTACGATAAATGGCACACGTCTGCGTTACATTCCATTTACTAGTTAGGTATTTCAGCTCAGTAGAGCAGCTTTATTTCGCCAAAAGAAGGTAGCCTTGTTTATTGGTAATCAGTGGCAAACAACGCTGGATGAAAATCTGAAACGGGCCTGGCCGTAAACTGGACAGTTTGAGCCTGGCCGGGATTTTCCAAATAAAGCCCATGCAGATCTCTAATTTATATATACCATTTCTTCAAACTGACGGCTTTCAGCCTACTGAATTTTTTTTTTTTTTCTGAGAAAGACAACCTTTTTCTTTTCAGTTTTGAATTTTTTATTAAGAAAAACATGAATTTCAGCTCTCACTACCACAAACAGTGCGCGCAAACTACAAATATCAACAACTGAATTCATCCCTCCTCCACAAAAAGGGAAGCATAAAATGGGTAATGCTCATTTGACCGAAACATCCCTTCACCGCGTCTCACTTTACTGAATGTTTCGTTTAACCGAATGCTCGATTAATCGAAAGTTTCATTTAGGCAAAGAGTCATTTTACAGAAATAATGAATTCACTTAGTGGTTGTTTTATCAAATAGTTTATTTCAGTGAAAAAAAATCACCGTACCTCGTTGCTCACCTGGTTCAAGCGTCATTTACTGAATATATTACTTGGATGTTTCGAAAATTTACATATCCGATTATTACTGAACTTATAAAAGTTCAAAACAAAACTCTATGGATCCTTTAGCGAAACGCAGACTTTTCGATAAACTGACCTGTCGACGAAATGAAGCGTTTGATAATACGACTTATTCGCGAAAATTGTCGTTAGGTAAAATGAACTTTATGTCGAAACAAGCCTTCGGTAAATTGAACATTTAAATAAAACGAACTTTAGACAAAGTCGTCGGGGTAGCGGACTGCACCTGCGTAAAGCACAAAAATCAAAACTTTATACCAGGCTTTAATGCAAATGACATGTGGTGAACCCTGCCTTATGAATTATTCCCTGATTTCTCCGTAGCAGTGGAAGTGGAAATGCATTTACATTTGTAACAGAAGTATGTAGTCAAGTCTATACCTCATCTACAGAAGGAATCTGTACGATAAATGGCACACGTCTGCGTTACATTCCGTTTACTAGTTAGGTATTTCAGCTCAGTAGAGCAGCTTTATTTCGCCAAAAGAAGGTAGCCTTGTTTATTGGTAATCAGTGGCAAACAACGCTGGATGAAAATCTGAAACGGGCCTGGCCGTAAACTGGACAGTTTGAGCCTGGCCGGGATTTCCCAAATAAAGCCCATGCAGATCTCTAATTTATATATACCATTTCTTCAAATTGACGTCTTTCAGCCTACTGAATTTTTTTTTTTTTTCTGAGAAAGACAACCTTTTTCTTTTCAGTTTTGAATTTTTTATTAAGAAAAACATGAATTTCAGCTCTCACTACCACAAACAGTGCGCGCAAACTACAAATATCAACAACTGAATTCATCCCTCCTCCACAAAAAAGGGAAGCATAAAATGGGTAATGCTCATTTGACCGAAACATCCCTTCACCGCGCCTCACTTTACTGAATGTTTCGTTTAACCGAATGGTCGATTAATCGAAAGTTTCATTTAGGCAAAGAGTCATTTTACAGAAATGATGAATTCACTTAGTGGTTGTTTTATCAAATAGTTTATTTCAATGAAAAAAAATCACTGTACCGCGTTGCTCACCTGGTTCAAGCGTCATTTACTGAATATATTACTTGGATGTTTCGAAAATTTGCATACCCGATTATTACTGAACTTAAGAAAGTTCAAAACAAAACTCCATGGATCCTTTAGCGAAACGCAGACTTTTCGATAAACTGACCTTTCGACGAAATGAAGCGTTTGATAATACGACTTATTCGCGAAAATTGTCGTTAGGTAAAATGAACTTTATGCTGAAACAAGCCTTCGGTAAATTGAACATTTAAATAAAACGAACTTTAGATAAAGTCGTCGGGGGTAGCGGACTGCACCTGCGTAAAGCACAAAATTCAAAACTTTATACCAGGCTTTAATGAAAATGACATGTGGTGACCCTGCCTTATGAATTATTCAGGAAAAAATGAGAGATAATCACTGGCTTTATAACAGAAACCAAGCACCGAAAGTGAGGAGTGGGGAAAAAGGGGAAAGCCATTTTGCACAACCACAGACCAGACATTCTCAACCAGGGTTCCCGGGGAAGGGGAGGCCCCTGAACTGAAAGCAGTATCATTTGTGGACAAGAGGAAAATAGTCTGAAATGGCAGGGTACTTCTGCCAGGCTGTACGGAGATAACTACCATACCAATAAGCCTTATCTTAAAGGTGTCTCAGGCGACAGCAGAATGAGAGGCCTATGTATTTAATGACTTCGCACTTAATCCAGACTCAGGGCTGGCAGTGTTATGATTTTGGCTGAGAGTATTAACGTATATGTTGAAGTGTTTTAAAATGGTAGGAAAATAATCGTCTCTTGTTATATAGCTGCTAATAAAACGAGTTCATACTCAAATGACTGCTACTACTACTGAACTTGACTCCAAAGTCAGATCCCTGATGAACGTGTTCAGGGGCGGCTTGGGACGACCAAACCAGGGCGGGAATTTCAGTCTTGCCCTCCACTACGAAACACACGAAGAGATAGATCCCCTCAGAAATTTCCTCATGAAGAAAAAATCTGTTAGATCCTGGATGAAAGTGAAGTGTTGAAATATGCATTGCAAAACGAATTCAGCCATGAAAAAATTTTAACAATTTAACGGTGGACGAATTTTAAAAATCCGCTTACATGATGAAATGTAAACTCAAAAACCACACTGCATTAAAAAATGAGCGGATTTTGAAATTCTAGATAATTATCCCTCTTCTAAAAATTCGGTTTTGAAAAAAATCCCGTGTCTTTTGAAGACCCCGTTTCCAGCGTGGTGATTTAACCATGAAGATCATTCTGGAAGTTGAAACGTTTACATGCTACATAGCGATTTCCCTACGCAATTTTCTTATTTTTATTTTCGTTTGTTCACAGATCGCCTACTGCGTTATGGAATTAGTGTTCCCTCCTTGAGTAGACGGCTTTTAAAGTCTACCCATTATTTTGACCAATGAATCAGTATTGATTAATCGTTGTTTCTTTTAAGGTAAATGTGAGTGGGATACAGATTTCGGAACATCTCTACCAGAGAATCGCTTTGTGCTCTACGCCAGTATGTGGATAAGGCGGTGGGGGTGATAGGCCGTCGCTAAGGGTATTTGTGTTGCGTTCAAGATTACAAAAGGTGGGAAGGGCCTACCAGTGACCCTGAGCTCCGAGTTTAATGACCCACGTCCAACTGTAGTTAACTTCAGCTAAATTAATTTATGAAACGTGCTTTGTCCGGCTGCACTTTTCTCACATATATGTACAGAGAATTTACTTTGCCATTTCAAAGCAAACGCCTAACATACAGATGAAAGAAATCCCTTTCTTTTCTTAAGGGAATAACTTTTTAGACAGTTATAAAACTGAAGTGAAGCTAAAGATTATTATTCATAAGTACCAAAATAATTATTCGTCCGTTGCAAAAATTCCAGACGAAAAAAGAGCCATTTTCGAGTGGTCCTCCACTGGAAAATCTCATCGTTAAATATCTTTTGACTTAGCGCCATAAAGTTCCTTCCGGAGAGTTAGTAAAAGTTGGCAGCCTGATGGTGAGTCAAAGTGCAATCAACGTAAATAAAGTGTTCTGAGATAAGAACTGCGTGAGCAGTACGCAACGGTGATATGAGCAGAGAAGGGAGCGATATTTGTAAGAATAGTATTCGGTGCGCTCTATTTTGAGAGTGTATTCAATGAGCGAGCTGTATTCATGCTGTGAGAGCGATATGCATTGAGAAAGATAATGTAAAAGTGATCTAGAGAGATATTACGCAAGCTACATGTATTCTAAGCACAGTGAAACCTGTCTAGCAAGGTCATCAATGTTTCTGTAAAAAAATGACCGTCTTGACAGGTGACTTCCATAGAGTGGTTCTATTTGCCAAAATATCTGCCATCCCCAATTGAAACTGAAATAAAAATGACTTCCCCTTTTCAATGCAGCTTCCTGTGAAGTGCTTCTTTCTTTACTGCCGTTTTGTTGTTTAGGAATATTATTCACTTGATCTTTCCCTAAAAGCCAGACTGAAGAATGGGGTTAGGTGTTCGGAAGATACGTACGCTGTAACAAAGCAGGCGCTTCTGCCACGTGTTACCACGAGAAAATGGAAGGTAAGAAGATACCGAACAAAATAGCAGCACTACTGCGGTGGAGTTTTGGAGCTACTTTCGCACGCCCCATGCTTTTTGTTCTTTAAAGTCAGCGATACGTTCTTTTGACTTCAGGATTGGACATCAAACCTGCTCAAACAATACTGCTTTGCTATGTAAGATGGCGGCTATATTCGTTGGGAAGTGGGAAAAGAACTCTTTCGTGGACTTCAAGCTTTCCTGTTGGACGATTAAAGATCGAACAGTGTTATACTAGTTAACAGAAAACCATACCGTCTTCAAACAAAATTCTAAGATTTTAACAGACCCCCAAGGACCACTGACCATTTACAATCTCGTGAATGGTGGTGATAGAGAAGAAAAAAAACCAAGATGTTTCATATTTTTAAACTCACAGCCTTTTTGTTATCTTTCTAAGACTTCCTAAACAAGATCTTTTTATGAGTTTTGTATGTTAGTAACCGCGAAAGGCAGGTTTTCGTTCTCTTATGCTTTGCAGAAATGGCTGCATGTTGTCGCATGCTGAAGGTGGATGCCAAATAAAGGTCTGTTATGCATTTTTTTCTATTGGTAATAGCAACCGTGCACCATGAAACTACCCGCTTTGGCAGGTGACCGCAGAATGCGAGTAATATCTAACACAGGTTTCACTGTACGCCCTATTATTTGATATGTGAAGTCGTATCGTCTTGTTAAGAACGAAGTGAGATACTTGACTAGTTGAATTCTTCGAAAAACGCGGATTTGGCTCATAAGTACACTGGTGTCCAAAACTTAAGCATAAGCAACAAAAAGCATATAATTACAAAAACGAGAATGCACAATTGAAATAGGCTGTTCACTGTACACAGATATCTTAGTGAGGAACAAATCACATGAAAAAGTGAAGAACCAGGAAAACGTACCAATAGTCCAAAATGGTGAAAACACCAGGAATTTTCCGGAAGCGTTTCCGATTTTGTACAACGGTCTAATAAGACGTATTGTTACCTCTTACAGTGGTGTAAGTGGCATAACGATCTCTCATGCTGTTGACAAGGGTAACTAGAAGACTCTGTAGCAGCAAATCCCACTCCTGAACAAGAGCAGATTGAAGTTCCCAAAGAGTTCTGACAGGAGGCTGACGAGCTGCAATGCGTCTGCCCAATGCACCCCACACATGCTCTTTTGGGTTAAGGTTTGGGGAATGTGCGCTGGACATCGCATACGGTGGATATCTTCACTTTCCAGATAAGCATCGACAATAGCGGTTCTATGAGGTCTCGCGTTGCCGTCCATGCACAGGAAGTCTGGGCCAACAGCATCTCGAAAAAAAACTCACGTAGGGATCAAAGATTTCGTCTCTGTATCTCCGACCTGTTAAAGTTCCATCAGAATAGATACGGAGCTTTGTTGCGTCCGTTGGACGTAATGCCACCCCAAACAAGTACACCACCACCTCTGTAATGTGCATTTCTCGGATGTTTCTTCTCAACTCCGCAAATGTGCTATTTCGTCTTTTATGCCAATTATCGTTCGTCACATGGTGTTGCGTCATAATTTCCATATTTGCATATTCCTCTGTACTTTATTACCATTCTTCCCCCTTCCGTTTGATTTAAAATGCATTTATTTACGCTTTCCAACCGTAGGTTGAAGAAGCGTATATGCTCCAGCTTTGTCCGTCTGTCTGTCTATCTGTCCGTCCGCACGATAACTCGTGTAGAAATGGCTCGAATTCGATGAAATTTTAGTATGTGACAGCCTGAGGAGGAACCCTATTGAAAATGGACGAAATGGGGTCAAAGGTCAGGACATAGGAGAGGGATCCATTCCATCGCCCTTGTGCGCCATAATTTACGTAAAAATGCTTTGTTTGCGACAATACTTTATTATGTTTTTCAGGAGGTATACCGAACTAGTTCTGTTGAATATAATCGAAATTGGGTCAAAGGTCAGGGCGCAGGAGCGATATTTATTCCACAACCATTATCCTCATAACTTGAGTTATAAGTTGTGTAATGATTCCGGGTATGTTGGTGAAAGCGTATCATAGCCGCCCCCGGTGGCGCAGTGGTCTAAGTGATGGCTTATGACCATTCGTCCGGAAGGGGTCCGGGTTCGAATTCCGGATGTTGTGTTTGTCTTACGGCACTGGCTCTCTCCCTTCCCTGGAACCAGTGACCCTAAATTAGGGACGGGCGACTGCTTATAGCCCATCGAGTTGCTCACGGTGGTCGTTGAATCTACAATAAAAAAAAAAAAAGCGTATCATAATCAATGCATTGCATGATTTTACTAACTTGTTTTTAACTATGCTGAACTGTTGGACACCACTGTAGAATTCTGGCATCTGGTTAAGATTTTCAGCTGCGAAAGAACAAGTTGAAGTAATCTGGGTATCAAAGTGAAGCTAACAGACTAAGCTTTTTTAAGTGATGGTAGCGTAAAGTTCACTTTTACAAATCCCAATAGTAACACATGTTTCATAAAGTGAAGACAGTTCAGAAGCACTGCCGTAGACCAATGAAGTTGTACCCAATCATTTTAACTAACTTTTTTTTTTGTGGTAATGGAGGCGTATAACGTCACTCGTGAAAGTCTTAAGTTTATAAGGAGTAACCAATCCTGAATTTAAAGACACTGGTTTTGGGAAAAGGAATTAATGTGAGTCACAGAATGAACGCACCACCCATGACTCATCCGCAACTTGAACCTGCGCATAACCCGAATGATTAGCCAGAAGCCAGCGCTTCTGACCATTCGGACATCACGAAATGACTTAGTCGCTTCTCTTTTCTTTTTTTCTTTTTCTTTTTTTTAACACGTCTTTTATAAAAAAAGATCGTGCTTCTGTTATCGGTTTGTCCGTCCGTCCGTCCCCACGATATCTCTGCAGCTATTAGCCCGATTTAAAAAATTCTTTTTGCATTGGGAAGCTTGAAATATGCAAATGATGATCCTTTATTTCGGTTTTTTTTTTACGATGCACAATTTTACCACTAGAGGGCGTAAATGCAGATGATGTCGAATTCAAAAATACGTTTTGTTCCACATATTTGCTTCTAAACATCCGATTGAAAAAATTATTTTATCTTTCGATTCCATTTATGTCGAAGAGTATTTTAGATATAGTTACTTTTTCAAATTATCCATAGATTTTCCTCTAGGGGGCGCAAAAGTAAATTACATTTTCCCCGATAACTCTTCTTCTAAAACTCCGATTTGAAATTTTTTTCTTCAGCAGATACATCTCCTGATGGAAAATCTTTTGCATATAATTTCAGATTTTTGGTAAAGAATACTTTGGCCACCAGGGGGCGTAAGTGTTAATTTTTGCTTCTGATGTATTTGCCATAAAATCGGAGCTTCTAAAATATCGATTGAAAAAATTCTTTCGTGGACTGATGCCACTCACATCGATAAGCCTTTTCGGAATATTTTCTTCTTAAAATATTCCACAGTTTCTCCGCCAGGGGGCGTATGTACATTTTATTTTTTGTCAATATCTCTACTTCTAGGAGTCCGATTTGAAAAATTCCTTCTTTGTTGGATAGCGTTTTCCGTGTGACATGTTTTTCATATAATTTCATACCAATACTACTCATGTCGACAAAACTTTTAGAAACATTTTCTTCTTAAAATAGTGCATGTTTTCTGCGCCAGGGGGAGTAGATGTATATCTTATTTTTTTCAATATCTCTACTTCTAAAAGTCCGATTTGAAAAATTCCTTCTTTGTTGGATAGTGTTTCTAGTGTGACATGTGGTTCACATAATTTCAAAATTTTCAAGTAATTCATAGACTTTCCGCTAGGGGACGTAAATGTAAATTGCGTTTCCCCCTATATCTCTGCTTCTAAATCTCCGATTTGAAAAATTCTTTCTGCACCGCATACAGCTCCTGATGGGAAATCGTTTGCACATAATTTCTAATTTTTGTAAGAAATGGTTTGGCCACCAGGTGGCGTAAGACTTAATTTCCACTTCTGTTATATTTGCAGCAAAATATGAGCTTCTAAAATCTCGATTGAAAAAAAGTCGTTTGTTGACCGATACTACTCATGTCGATAAACCTTTTAGGAAAATTTTCTTCTTGAAAAAATGCATGGTTTCTACGCCAGGGGGCGTAGATTTATATTTTATTTTTGTCAATATCTCTACTTCTAAGAGTACGATTTGAAAAATTCCTTCTTTGTTGGATAGTGTTTCCGATGCGAAATGTTTTTCCTATAAATTCAAAATTTTCAAGTAAATCATAGACTTTCCGCTAAGGGGCACAACGGTAAATTGCGTTTTCTGCGTTATTTCTGCTCCTAAAGCTCCGATTTGAAAAATTCTTCCTGTATGGCATACAAGACCTGGTGGAAAATATTTTTCACATTATTTCTAATGTTTGGTAAATAATGGTTTAGCCACCAGGGGTCATAAGTATTAATTTCTGCTTCTGAAGCATTTGTTGCAAAATCTGGGCTCCTGAAAACTCGATTAATTTTTTTCTTGGACCGATACCGCTTATATGGATAAACGTTTTGAGAATACTTTCTTCCTAAATAATGCATGGTTTTCCCACCAGGGGACGTAAAGTCACATCTTATTTTTGTCGATATCTCTGTTTCTAAGAGTTCGTAAGCTCACGATTCCGTTTACAGCAATATCTGAGGGATTAAAAACCCGATTGAAAATCTTCTTTCTTTCGTCAGATCTATTGTTTTCCATACCGGTTCCATTGACTTTGAATAGCTTTGATAAATTTAATTTGCGTCAGAACGGATTCAAAAGACGTGCTTATTACACCTGAAAATTCGGTGTCATCTTTCTCGTTTTGTTTAGGGTTAGGGGTTTAACGACCACCGTGAGCCAATCAGTGGGCTATAAGCAGACGCCTGTCTCTAATTTAGGGCAACTGGTTCCAGGGAAGGGTGAGAGCCAATGCCGTAAGACAAACATAACATCCATGCCTCACCGGAATCCGAACCCGGACTCATCTCGGACGAGTTATCAGAAGCCAGCGCTTAGACCACTTGGCTACCGGGGTGGCAATAACTTCGTCGCTGCCGAAAGTCAGTTGATAGTAAGTCTGATTTTGAATGGTAATATTGAGATGGATGAGTGAAATGTGAAAGCATGTTGGAGTAACATAGAAGAGAATTCTTCAAGACTGTGAGTGTATAGAATAGACTTGGGGAGACCTTCATCCAGCAGCGGATTAATAATGGTTGATGATGGTGTCTGCTACCAACTCAGCTAAAAGTGTGTTAGAGAAAGCAATCACGAAGTATTTTTTATTAATATGTATTATTCCCATTTCAGTGCATTATGATTCTTGACATCATTTTGTGTTTCGTATAAAAGCAAAACTATCTATCCGTCCATGCCGTCGCTGGGTGAGCTCTACTGAGCTGAAATTGTGGACCTGAAAATGATATGTTATATATGCAGGGAAGTTAGTGTGGCGTTCCTCTACAGGGTGGATGAGCATTCTTGGAAATAGCACCTGTTGTGATCATTTACCAGAAAAGCGCTGCGTCACATTAATTAGAAATGATATATGCGTGCGACCTTATAAGCATGAAAGCGGAAAGCACAGGACATAAAAATGATGCGCTCTTGCTTACGCCATCACGCAACTTAATAAAGCAGGAAAGGGGGAAAAAAATAGAAAGTAAATAAAGAAAAACAGCAAAACACATCGTGGCGTTAATTTATGCAGCGGTGTCACTACTCGCATAGTTTACGTGTCTGGAACGTATTTCTTTCAAAACAGTGAAAGGATTTGGAAGGAACTACAACGTCACTTCCTGAGAATCATAAAAGTGGGTTAGCAGGTCGGAGGGAAGTCCAACGCAGGGCGCAAGAGATCCTTGCTTAGTGACAGTAGCTGTATCAGCAGCCGCTACGCATGAGAGATAACTGGGCAATACACATGCTAATATACAGACATCCTCTGTTCTCACGCGGGATTATAATATTTGGTTATCGTGTTTTTATTTGCGACGGCTAAAGTGCAAAACGGACGCTGCGAATTGGAATTTAGCGCACGTCATAAAACGAAAGTGGCTTCGAAACGCTCACTTTTAGCACAACTGAAAATTGGAAAGCAGTCGAAATTACTAAAATTTACTTTAGAATAAAATTAACCTTACCGGCCAGGTTACATTAATTGGAAGGAAAAGTGTGTTACCAATGAGTATTCTAATGATAAAAGTGTGCCATATCATGACGTACGGGGGGTAATTTTGAAGAAAAGATTCACTGCACCAGTGAATACCAGAAGCGGATTTACAGGGAAGCTCAGGCGCGGGACCCCACAATGCTGTAGACCCCAAAAATTAAGATTTTTTGACAGTGTGCATCTTTCCCGACAGTAGTAAAGTAAATTTGTAGTAAAAAATTTCGATGTAACGATAATGGGTCACGGCGCATCATTGTCAAAAGTAGTGCTGAAATCTGATCATGCTATCACATGAAATGGCGCAACAATACTTAATGTCATTGTTACTCAGCCATATATTTTACTAAACTATCGCCGAACATTATTTCACGTTTTATTTATAAACGTAACAATATCTCATTGCAAATCTGCATAAGTTACGAGAACCTCACGACAGATGCGGTAAAAGCCATTACAAAAATGCATTTTAATACTATAAATTTTTCCCGAGAGTAGTAAAGTAAATCCCAAGTATGAAATTCCGATGTAACGAAAATGGGTAACGCAAGTAGTATAAATTTTCTCAAATATATCGAAGAAGGTGCGTCGTAACAAAATTCGGCTTCCTCTCAACTTTCCAAAGGAGGTGACGGTACCTGCTGTTGACGAGAGCTTTAAAATGATGTATAACATAATGAGGTTGATTTTCTCAAATACATTGCTGGCCACCCAAAATGCGACCCCAAGAAGGACACGAGATAGCAAAGCCAGATTTACTGGACACATGACAACAGATACAAAGATGAAACGATTGAGCTTACAGGCCCGTGCGACTTGCGGAACACTCAGACATCAACAGTTCGTGTGGCCCCCGTGGCTGGCAATATCGGCCGCAGCACGCCGCGCCATCGAACGAAAGAGGCTTTGGATGTGGGCTTGGGGTATGTCGGTCGAGGCTGCTTCCACACGTTGCCACAGTTCATCAGGCGTAGCCGCGGGTGGTGCTTGCTGAGCCACTCGATTGCCGATCAGCGACCAGACGGGTTCGATGGGCGACATATCGGGAGAATAGGCGGGACACGGCAGCAGTGACACCTCGTGGGCCGTGAAGAATTGTTGCACGATGCGTGCCACGTGAGGGCGCGCATTTTCCTGTTGAAACGTGGCCGCTGGCAGGTCCTGCAGGTAAGGGAGGACTACAGGCTCCAAAACGTCGGAGATGGCGCGGTGGCTGTTGAGTGTACCGGCGATGCGTACCAGAGAAGTGCGGGTGTCATATCCAATTGCACCCCAAACCATAACGCCAGACGACGGACCGGTATGGCGATGCATAATGCAGGCGTCATACAGTCTCTCGCCGCGTTGCCGCCACACGCGGATCCGACCATCGTGGTTTTGCAGGCAGAAGCGGGATTCGTCGGAGAAAACAATGTCGTGCTATTCCGTAGTCCAGGTGCGGCGTTCAACTGCCCACTGCCAACGCACTTGCCGATGGTGTAACGTCAATAGTAATAGGAGCAATGGGCACCGTGCGACAAGTCCCCGCTCCTTCTGACGACGTCGAACGGTACGTGCTAACACAGGTTGTTGCGCAACACACCCTAATTCCTGCGCTAACGTTCGTGATGTGGCGGTGCGAGCCGTCAATGCCCGCCGCACAACATGCCGGTCTTCTCGTTCGGTGGTGTGCCGCGGCTGCGGTAATCACTCACGTCGCTCCGTCCGTCCCTCCTGCACACACCAAATCCATACTCGCCTCACTATGGCTGGATGTCGTCCTACACGGGCGTCGATGTCTTGATACGATAAATCGCTGTCGCGATAAGCCACTATTCGTCCTCTGTCGAGCTCCGAAACGTTCTGGAATAACTGCCGTATTCTGCGACGAGGCATCAGGAAGCTTCCCACGCAGAGGTCTGGCAGCACAACACACTTTCACTACTTACACCCCGCCTTCCGTGCACCCTTCTTATAGTGCTTCTCGGTGGCGTGCCGGGCGCACGTGATTTGCATATGCCCTGCAATTCTAATCGTTTGCATGTGCTCTCCCGGGTGAGGCATGCTGCGAATTTCAGGCCAATCGGATGCTCCCTTCTTGTTGTTGCATTTTGAGTGGCCAGCAGTGTATTTCTAAAACGGTGCGTCGTTGCCAAATTTGGCTTCCTCTCGATCCCCAAGTGGTAGTTATCTGCAATTGACGTAAGCTTTAAAATGATGTTTAACACGATGGGCTGTAACCTGTATATATTCTAGATCGAAAGTTATCAATCCCCGTCACTAACACACTTGCGATTCAGCTTTACTTTCTATCTAAGGTCATATTTTAGCTTGCGTATGCTGCACAGATGGACTTTCTTATCTACATCACATTTCATCTGTGCCCGGGTCGTTTCTTATGTTCATCTAAATCTGAATAATATATAATAATAATAATATTAGTAATAATAAATATTAGTTTTGAAAAACTAAATAGTCGAAATACTTACTATTGTTTCCATAGTTTAGTAAATATTTACTTTTATGACTCACATATTTTCTTTCATTGATTTTACGGCAATAACATTCATTAGTCCACCTACCTAAGTATCGCTCGATGTCATGAATAAGCAAACCTTATTGTTTGTTGGTATGACTTAATTCCACTTAGTATGTACATGGCTGTGGCTCAGTGTGGTCGTGTGTGACGCGAATAAATGCAATGTGTTGTACGTAAATAAATGTCTACTCTCGAATCACTCCTTTTATTTCACACCCACAAAGATCTCGGCATGCGAAAGATGCCTAGCATAAATTATCTACAACGGCCGTTCCATAAAAACTGAGAGTAAAATCCCACAAAATGAAGAAATATAGGTACATCAAAATATATATTATTCTTCCTCAAAGTATCTTCCCTCGGATGATGTGCAACGGTCCCATCATTCAGTCCACTTTTCCAAGCATGTAGCGAAGGCATTTTGTGGAAGCGGCATTAGCGACCCCTGTACAGCTTGAATAACGTCAGCATCTGTGTTGAATGTTGCGCCACGGAACTTCTTCATTGTTGGAAACAACCAGAAATCGCACGGGGAGAGGCCAGGAATATAGACAGGCTGTGGTATGATTTCAATACTGCATTTCGTAAGAAACTGTTGAACACAAGCAGCCACATGTGGGCGGGCGTTATCATGGTGTAGGGGTCCACTTGCCCACCAGTTCCGGTCGCTTAAACGATATGTGTCGTCGCAGACGCTTCAAGATTGAAATGTAATACTCAGTATTGACAGTAATTTGTGGAGGAACGGCATGCTGGTAGACTACACCTTTATGATCAAAGAAAATTATCATCATCACCTTCGCAGCTGAGTTGGTTTGGCGGACTTTGTTCGGAGGAGGAGAACCTGTGTGTTTCCAGACACTCGTCGCGCGCTTCGTGAGGGGGTCGAAATAGTGGACCCATGTTTCATCGGTAGTTATTACTGTGTTTAGAATGTTTGGATCTTTGCAATTATTTGTTTCCACTCATGACACATCTGAACTCTGGTTAACAATTGTTCTTTCGTCAGGTAATGAGGTACCCATCTGGAACACGCACGATGCAACAGTAATTTGTCGCGTAGAATGCGGAATGTCGACGTTTTTGAAATATTAGTTTGCGCCGCTATGTCTTCAGACGTCATTCGTCAATCTTTTTTGCAGGATTGCCCAAACAGTGTTAACAATGCGCTCCGCAACAACACTTTTAGGCTGGCCAGGCCTAGGAGCGAGTTCTAGCGAGAAACGCCCTTTTCTGAAATCATGGGGCCATCTAAAAATCGTTGACTCATCCAAGCATTTATCTTTGTAAGCTTTTGTCATCAAATCAACTGTTTCTGTAGCCGTTTTACCTAAACGATAACAGAATTTTATCGCACAACGCATTTCACTTCTTAACTCTGAATCGCTCACCTCCATAGCTGTAAGGTGAAATGCAGACGTACGTTAAACAACTGCGCAATAACAAAACCAGAATCGTCTGTCACAGTTAATAACTGTTGCCATAGATACTTCCTTAATTCAGTTAGCGTCTACGTGGTCACCTTTCCCCTTCGCACTGTTAACAACTCAAAAAAAAAGTACTCTCAGTTTTTTATGGAATGGCCTTTGTACAAAGAACACCAGTGTACTCCCTCCGTTTTTTTTTTGTTTTTTTTTTTTGCATCACGGAAATAAGAAAAGAAACGGACGTACTATGAGAGATAATTCGCTGTTCTGCAGGCGGTATTATGGGTGATTGTCGGGAACTGGGTTCTTTTAATATGAATTGGGAGCTGGGAGCATGACTCAGCCAGAACTCGAAATCTTTTTGAGAGTAATATTACTTAATATTGCATTACAATTGATCTCAGATATTGAGTTATTATTTCTGGAGGGATTTGCTTAGAAAGTAAAGAACATTTTGCTCTTTCATTCGGTACTTAAGATCTTTCCCTTAAAATGTCTTTTGTATCATTCAGTCCAGTTTAAGAGGCAATCACAAAGACTGTTGGAGTACGAGTAAAATGGCTTTTAAAAAGCTTTAATTGACATTCATGCCACATGCGGTTGGAGAGCTGCTGTCGCATGTCACCAGATATCACTTAACGCACATGTTAATTGATTACATCCATATTCAGGCTCTTTAGGGAACCTGTGAGTTAAGTGATATCTGGTGACATGCGACAGCAGCTCTCCAACCGCATGTGGCATGAATGTCAATTAAAGAAGTGCCATAAACTAACTATATGTGACGAGTTAAATGCTAGTAGTGTGCTAAAATGACCATCCTTAAAAAAATCTTGACTTTTCTTCCTCAACAAAGACTTTCTCATTAATAACGTCCGCTTGAGTTATGGTAGCAACACAGGACACACACACACACAGTGATCACTGAATTATGACTACCCCTATCAAAAAAGGATGCGGTCCAATGACCACGTGATTTCCGAGAGGGCGCGATAAGTCAATGGACGTAGAATATATAAAGTGTGAGTGGAGCAGTAGGTAGTAAAATTTGAAGCGTAATGGGTAAACGGAAGAATTTATTGGATTTTGAGGAAGTACAGATTGTGGGAGCTGGGAGAGGGGGTGCCTCGATTTTCCAAACGGCTGAACTGGTTGGTTGTTCGCGAGCCGCCGAAAAGTACACGGTCGAGTCACATTATTATGACCACCAGCTAATATCCAGAGTAACCGCCGTGTGCAGCGCGGACAGCAGCTAGACGGGCTGGGAGTGACTCAATAAGGTGCTGGAAGGTGTTCACAGGCATGTAGAGCCATGCTGACTGCATTGCATCTGACAGCTGCTGGAGGGTGCGTGGTCGAGGATCCATAGAGCGAACAACACGATCGCGGTAGTCCCACAGATGCTCAATTGGGTTTAAGTCTGGGAAATTAGGGGGCTAGGGAAGTACTTTGAAGTCTTCATCGTGCTCTTCCAACCACTCTCTGACATTTCTAGCTGTGTGACACGTAGCATTGTCGTTCTGGAAGATCCTGTCAGCCCCAGGAAAGACAATCAACATATATGGGAGAACATGGTCTGCAAGGATGGATTCATAACGAATTCGGTCCGTAGTGCTTTCCACAGGTATGAGTAGACCCACGGAATGCCACGAAAATATTTCCCACACCGAAACTCTGCTCTCACCAGCTTGTGTTTTTCTAGCAATGGTTGAAAAGCGTTTGTTCTCCTATGTTTCTCGCCTTATACACCAACGACCATCAGTTCGATGAAGCAGAAAACGTGACTCATCGGAGAAGGCAATCCGTTGCCAATCAGCGGAGGTCCAATTTCGAAATTGACGTTTAAATGTAAGCCTTTTCTGCAGATGCACCTTCGTTAGCATAGGTGCAAGTAACCATCCGTCTGCATCGGAGCCCCATACGCAGCAGGGTTCGCTAAACTGTCGTTTTAAGCACACTTCCGGTAGCACCCTGGTTCATTCGGCTAGTGAGTTGCTCCACTGTAGCGTGTCGATCGGCCCTCACGCACCTTCACAGCCGACGTTTTTTCGTAGTGGTGCCATTTTTCCAATCACGATACACTTTAACCGCAGCAGCACACAGTTCACAAACTGCGCTGTTTCAGAAATACTGCCACCCTTAGCCCGAAAGCCGATAATCATCCCTTCTTGCAAATCTGATAAATCGCTCCTTTTTAACCATGACAGCAAGAGTGATATGTTTTCAGAACATGATCATGATCATATATAGAGGATTTTAGGAAGGGAGTGTCTGACCCCAGGTCTTAAACAAACCTTAGGAATAGGAAGCTAGGAGATTTGGGCTAGAGTGCCCAATAGAAAAGTGACACGGAAGCGAAGTAGAAAGGGGGAGGAAGACGCCCTTATTTATTACCGGGGGCCAGTACCCGGGGTCCGACGGCTTAACGTGCCCATCCGACGCAAAGCAGATATTTAGTGGATCGAGCGTTCGTACCTGCCTGGGATTGGACCTGAGGTCCTTTCCGTGGCAGTCACGAACGTTGCAAACTCGGCCACCCGCGGCCATATTTTCAGAATGCCTGCAGCACACCTTATATACCCTCCAAGCCAGGGCACGACAAGTGCCTTCTTTCATTGGCTACGCGCTGCCGACGTCAAAAGTAGGGCGTGGTCACAATAATGTGACTCGACTGTGTATATCAGGGTTGGCGTGAAAATGGTCAAACAACGACTGGGAGGCGAAATTGCACAGGAGAGCGCAAGGTTGATGTGAGGGGTGAGCGCTGGGTCTAACGACTCGCACAGGTCAACAGACTCAATACTGTTTCACAGATGACTACCCAATACAACAGAGGTCGACCCGGAACAGTATCTGCCATGACCATGTGTCGCACCCTGGCACCAAAGAATATCTAACTGAGAAGAAGTTAAGGCTCGGCGAGACGTACGCAGCCATATCTTAAGAGTTAAAATGCAATGCACAGAAGCCAACATACAGACTGATGCCGGAGCAGACTGGCGCATGCGTACTTCTGTTGACTTAAGTTCTTTGGGTAAAGAAAAGTCAGCCGAGCTACTCACAGCACGTGATTGTAACCTTTTCGGTAGCAAAATCACTTCGCAAATCGGATATGTTAGTTTTGTTACGACAATAGGGTTAGTTAAGGCTCTTTTTTGTTCTTCAGTTTTTCAGAAACATTTTCAGTAATGCCAAATATTAGGGAATTTCTGCATTTTGTACGGATCCTTAGGTCTAACTATAATATTTGCTAAAATTTAATTTAAATAGTAATACTAATGTTATTGCATATTTTTATTCAACAAAATAAGGGATGGGCGGGATATCAGAAAACAGCAACAACAACAACAACAAAACTGCTCTAAGCAAATAGTCATCAGATCGAAGGAAACCATCGTGGATCAAAGAAAAGTTTCACTGCTGTAGTCCCCCTAACGTGTTTTGCTCCTGAATGTTAACTTTCCCACAGAGCATATTACCTCTTAAGATGTGGTGACGCTGTTGACGACTGTTTTACGTTATCTCTATGAGAGTTGGCGTTCTTCAAGCTTTATATACACTGAAGAGCAATTAAATTAGAGACAGCTGGCGTTATGCAAATGTGGCGCTATGGGCCGCCCTGTAAACGGAAACGACATGACGTATGCAGCGATCCGACAATATAAGGAGTGATGCGACGGGAATCAGTAAGAGTCGGACGCAGTATGGGTAAGACGAAGGATCTAAACGCATTTGATCGTGGGCAAATTGTCCGTGCCTGACGAATGGGTCACTCCATCTCGGAAGTCGTGCAGCCACTGGGATTTTCACGAGCCACTGTATCATGGGTGCACCATGAGTACATCGAATCCGGTAAAACCAACCCTGCAAAGGCCAACTGCGTGTGGAAGAGCGGGGTAATTGTCGGCTAGCTCGCATTGTAACAGCGGATCGACGGGCCACAGTGCAAGAAATCACTCGGCAATTTAACGCTGGTGCACAAAAACGCGTAAGCAGCCACACCATCCACAACCATCTCCACGCTATGGGGTACAGAAGCCATCGTCCCACGAGGGTACCGCTGCTGACCGCACATCACAGGGTGCAAAGATTAGCATGGGCGCGGGAACATCGCCACTGGACCCTAGACATGTGGGAAAATGTTGCCTGGACTGATGAGTCGAGATTCACGTTGGTACATGCGGATGGCAGGATACGAGTACGGCGCAAACCACATGAAGCGGTGGATCCTTCTTGCCAGCAGGGTACTCTTCAAGCTGGTGGGGGTGGCATTCTCGTCTGGGGACTGTTTACGTGGACTGAAATGGGACTCCTGGTACGTGTGACATCGTCCCTCACAGGTCAACGTTACCCGGATATCCTGAACGACCATTTGCTCCCATTTGTGCGTCTTCAATATCCCACTGGGGACCTCATCCTGCAACAAGACAATGCACCGTGCCATCGCTCCCGAATTGTATCCGAATGGTTGGATGAACACTCCACCGACGTGACCTCGCTTCCTTGGCCAGCTACGTCACCTGTCCTTAATCCCATCGAGCACATCTGGAATGCCATCGAGAGAGATGTTCGAGGCTCTGACCCCCTCCATGAAATCTTCGTGAACTGTGGGAGCTTGTTGAGGGGTCGTGGATCCGTATGGCTTCCCAACGCTTCCGATGTCTTGTCGAGTCCATGCCGAGACGAATCGCCGCCGTCATCGGGGCGAAAGGTGGTGCTACACGTTACTAGACAGATATCTCTAATTCAATTGCTCTTCAGTGTACTTTGCTGGCACGTAGGGGCTATAACAGCAGACCAACCCGACACGCTGCATAACTCGTCTGCCTGCCAGGCAGTCAGTCTGTATGTCTCCCACCTGTCAGTATGTACTAATAAATCAACACACACACACAACCTTGAGAATAGTCGAGCAACGTTCGGGAGAACTCAAACCGTGCATTTCTCTATAAATCTGGAATTCGAAGTTAGTGAAACCGCGGGTATGCGGCAACGAAAAAACGTTATTTTTCAAGGATGACTGGCAAAGTGAAGGGCCCCAAACTGATCCTTAAGCGCAGGGCCCCGGTAGCTCTAAACCCACCACTGGTGTACAACAAAAATTGCACAATATAATAGTTTTATTGCACAATGTACAATAGCTGGTGCACCAAATGGGATGAGAGGGGAAGGAATATCCTGCGCCGTGATAACCAAAATTTCATGCGATATGTTATCCATAATATCCGATCTTGCTACTGAGCTTCAAAATCAGGTCCTCCGACAGATGATTGAAATTTAATGGTTAATTAAACCTCAAGTATTCCCGCGAATTGTTCCTATTACCGGAAATGTTCCATCATATGGATACGGAAAAAGAGAGGAAAGAAATTTTCCATAAATAAGTGGAAAGGTTTCTGAAAATTCAGAATTTTCTTGGCGCACAAAAAAATCCGCGAAATTCAGGTTTTTTCCCGCCATTTCACGGAAAAGGTTGTATCAGAAACGCACTGTTAAAAATTGGTACTTAGAAATAAGCAAAATGTACTCGTTTTTGAGTACACTCTGGGCTTATAATAGCTCCGAGTACTTGTGTCTCATTTTTGGAAAAGACACGCACTCATTTTTCAGTACATACAGGGAATCAGTTGTGAGTATATCTGGTATTTCTAATTTTAAGTACATGTACTCATTTTTAATTACATATATTTCAAATATATGTACTCAAAAATCCATATATTTCAAATATATGTACTCGAAAAAATCCATATATTTAAAATATAAGTGCTCTAACTTCATTCAGCTTCTGTGCCCTGCCCGAAAGGGCACAGAAACTGAAGGAAGTTAGAGCGAATCTTGCGATTCTGACAGGATAGTTTGTAAGTGAGATCACAATAGATGGCGCCACCGTACAAGCTTAAGATTTTGCCCATAGAATGCAGAGAGAAATTAAGGGGGGCTTAGGAACTTTAACCGTGGTTTTCTTACCCGGGAGCCTCCACTTAACGTGCTCGTCCGATGCACGGCGGATATTCAGCGATTGTTAGAAATTCACACCACCATGCCTATCAGGCTAGGTTTGAACCCTCCATCAGCAGTCTGAATCTCTAACCACTAAATCGCAGCTCGATTTCAAATTTGTTTTTTGATTTTTTTTATAATGATCAAATGATCATATGTAGAGGATTTTAGGAAGGGAGTGTCTGACCCCAGGTCTTAAACAACCCTTAGAAGTAGGAAGGTAGGAGATTTGGGCTAGAGTGCCCGATAGGAAAGTCACACGGAAGAGAGGTAGAAAACGCCCTTATTTAGTACCGGGGGAGGCCAGTACCCGGGGTCTGACGGCTTAACGTGTCCATCCGACGCACGGCGGATATTTAGGGGTTCGAACGTTCGTACCTGCCTGGGATCGAACGTGAGGTCCTTTCCATGGCAGTCACGAACGTTGCCCAGTAGGCCACCCGCGGCCCAATTTCAAATTTGGCATGCGTGTACTCCATACATGCTCATTTATTCATACAATCAACTGGAAGTATATTATTCGATGGCACATCTGGGATAATAGATATACAGACGCTGGGCAAATGTACCGCACAAATTTATGAAAAATATAGTGATGAAGCGAAAATATATTATTTATGAGATTGACACAAATATAGTTAATTTTAAAAACGTACACAAAGATAATTTATACATAATTAAATTACTTGTGCTCAGTGATTTTGTTGTACTAAATATTTGTGTGTTACTTTACACATTTATTAAACAATTTCTCTTGAAATTTATAATATCTAAAATGAAGTAATACGAGATTATATTTATTGACGCAGTTATTTGTAAGTACGTATGGTTACTTATATTTGAGCATGCCATGTACTCGTTTACGATACGATTGTACTTAAAAGAAAAACGAGTAGGTTCAGGCTCTTATTTTTAAGTAGATTTTTTTAACAGTTAAAAAAAATTAAATTTTAAAGTTTTTAAAATTCTTTCGTTAATTTGCGAAATAATTCACGGAAAATGGCTCGTAAATTTCAGAGATTTTTTTAAAATGCAATATGATACTGTGAATTTATCTCTTCCCATTACAATTCACTGTGGTCGTCTTTACAAGAATACAATGAATTTTTCAAGGAAATATTAACTTCTACACTATATCTTTGAACTTTCAATTTCCATCCCACGGAAAATAATAACTAAGTTATTTGCTATTTACCATGAACGAAAAACATTTACAACTGCACTTTACGGGGAAGAAAAAATTTTTGAGTAAAGTTATTATTTTTTAATAAATAACTTTACTCAAAAATATTACTGGTCCGTCGCACAACTGTCATTTTGATTTTGGTGATCCGACTCGATTTTTAGATGTCTTGGGTCAGCAGACAACTAAAGAATTGGAACGCTGATGACCTACATTCTTTTGAAGCTCGGATTTTTTCGAAGGTAGTTTCTTTTTATTTGTATAGCTAATTGTAATGTGAAGATCCATTCATGATGGAAAATTTGAAATTTTTAACGCAAATGGAGAAGTTTGGAAAGATATTTTCAAAAGTTAGTTAAAGTTACAGTTTATAGGGTTCAAAACAGGGTGCTATAGAACTTGCAGAATGTTTTTCTTTTTTTTTTTTTTTTAATGTAAAAGGTGACGTCCTAGGGATAACGCTACTATGCTATTCACGTGCGACTGCTTTCAAATGCAATTCATAAAAAAAAGCGTGCACATTAATCCGTAATTTTTTTCTGATCACGAAAGCATCCAGAACCATGACCTACTTTTTTTTTAAAGCATTTATTCGAAAACTGTTTGCTTTTAATTTATACAGCTGATGGCAATGTTGTGAAAGTCCTTACAGGACAGAAAGTTCCGAACTTTTAACGTAACTGGCGAATAAGTTTGAAAGGCTATATACATTAAGGTTTAACTTCAACTTTAATCTTAACTTGGAGCTTCAAGCTTTTCGTTGAACCAGCATTGTATCTCAGTCGTTTGTAGGAGCTCAAAATCTTAACTAAACATAAATGTCACTTCAATAAGAACGGCTAGGATTTAATGAAAACCATGTCTGCTTAGGGTACAAAAACCACTTTCTTCATTCGGAAATCAAGCAAGTTCAAAGTCTAATATCGACAAATCTTTCGCAATACGCTAGCTACACTTCAATTAACGACGTGACTCTTGCTACTCTCTGAACAAAAAACTGTTGACTTAATACGAACTGCTTTTAGAAGAATAAGAATATCACGCTCATATTAAAATTAATCACCTTTCTATTTCTCCATTGAAATCCACTAAAGCGAGAACATATGGGATTTGCTCCCCAAGCCCAGAATAAATGGCCCTCACCATTTGTTATTATTATTGTACACCCCCCCCGCACGCCCCCAGACCTTCTTGTAAAAGATATCTTTTTACCAAATCGGAAATGGAATTAATTACTCGTACGCTAAATCATATTAAATCACAGTTAAAACAAGAAAGATTACCCCAAATTTTCGATTGTAAAGAGCACGTCTTTTGAATCCGTTCTGACAGGAATTAAATTTACCAAAGCTATTCAAAGTCAATGGAACCGGTATGGAACACAGCAGTATCTGATCGAAGAAAGAAGTTTTTCAATCGGGTTTTTAATCCCGCAGATATTGCTGTAAACGGAAACGTGAGTTTACACCCTCTGGTGTCAAACTTGTGTGTTAAGAAAAATTTTAAATTATATGAGAAACATTTCGCAGCGGAAATGCTCTCCAACAAAGAAGAAACTTTTCAAATCGGACTATTAGAAGCAGAGATACCGACAAATATAAGATATGCATTTACGCACCCTGGAGGGAAAATCATGCAATATTTTAAGAAGAAAGTATTCTCAAAAGGTTTTTTGATGTGAACTATGTCGGTCCACGAAAGAGTTTTTTCAATCGAGTTTTCAGGAGCTCGGGTTTTGCTGCAGTACAGCTGAAACAGAAATTAATATTTACGCCCCCTGGTGGCCAAACCATTCTTTACCAAATATTAGAAATTTTAAGAAAAACATTTTACATCAGGAACTGTATGCAATGCAGGAATAATTTTTCAAATCGGAGTTTTGGAAGCAGAGATATCAGGGGAAACGCAATTTACCTTTACGCCCCATAGCGGAAAGTCTATGAATTACTTGAAAATTTTGAAAATATATGAAAAACATTTCGCGACGGATACGGTATCGAACAAAGAAGGGATTTTTCAAATCGGACTCGTAGAAGTAGTGATGTTGACGAAAATAAGATATATGTATATATATCTACGCCTCCTGGCGCAGAAACCAGGCACTATTTTAAGAAGAAAATATTCCAAAAAGGTTTATGGACGAGAGTGTCATCGGTCCACGAACGAATAATTTTAATCGAGATTTTAGAAACTCAAATTTGTTGCAAATACATCGGAAGCAGAAATTAACACTTACGCCCCCTGGTGGCCAAACCACTTTTTACCCAAAAATTAAAAGTTATATGCAAAAGATTTTTCATCAGGAACTATATCCGCTTCAGAAAGAATTTTTCAAATTGGAGTTCTAGAAGCAGAAATATCGGGGGAAACACTATTTACTTTTACGCTTCCTAGCGGAAAATCTATGCGTAACTTGAAAAAGTGTTTATACCTAAAATAGTCTTCAACATAATGGAATCGAAAGGTAAAAATATTTTTTCAATCGGATGTTAGAAGCAAATATAAGGATTAAAATGCATTTTGAATTCGTTATCATTCTGCATTTACGCCCTCTAGCGGCAAAATTGTGGATCGTAAAAAAAAAAAAAAAGAAATGAAGGATCATCATTCGCACATTTCAAGCTTCCCAATGCAAAAAGAATTTTTGAAATTGAACTAATAGTTGCAGAGATATGGTGTCCACAGACGGACGAGCAGACAAACCGATATAAGACACAATCTTTTTTTACAAAAGACGTGCTAAAAAACATACACTGATGAGGCATTACATTATGACCACCCCCTCAGCTTAGAGAAATGAGCACGCCTGGAGACCGAACAGTGGCGCAGGTGAAATTCACAGAGCAGTATATATACAAACAGAGGACCGGCTTTCGGTTAGTAGAGTGTTCGGAGTCAGAATGGGAAAAGCCGCCGATTTATCGGAGTTTGATAAAGGACAAATTGGGATGTCACGGCACCTCGAAACTACGATCTCGGAAACAGCGTGGCTTGTGGGTTGCTCACGTACCGCTGTACTGAGTACGTATCAAAAGTGGTGCACAGATGGCCAAACGAAGAATCGTCGTCCAGTCGTATGTCGTCCACAGCTCATTCGAACCAGAGGAGAGCGGAGACTGCCGCGCATTGTTCACAGTGACCGCAGGTCCACAATGCGACAAATCACCCTTGAAATACAACAGTGGTGATCAAGGCAATGTGTCACAGCACACAGTTCATCGCAGCCTTCTGCGCATGGGCCTGCGTAGACGAAGACCCAGCCGGGTCCCCAAGTTTCTGCACGTCATCGCCAACAACGCATGAAATGGGCTCAAGATCATCGATATTGTACCGTTGATGATTGGAAGAAAGTGGCCTGGTCTGGCAAATCAAGATTCCTGATGCATCACGTAGACAGCCGAGCGCGGGTACGCCGATTGCCAACGGAGGCTATGGCACCTGGATGCACTGTTCGGCGGAAACATGGGGACGGCCGCGGCGGCGGCGGTGTTATGCTGTAATTGATGTTTTCTTGGGCCAGGCCCCATTATCCCAATAGCACAATGCCTGACAGCTGTCAGGCATCTGAACATCGCTGCGGACAAAGTTCACCTATTCGTGGCAACTGTGTTCCCTGCTGGTGATGGCTATTGCCAATAGGATAATGCGCCATGCCACACTGCCAGAATCGTCAAAGAGTGGTCCGAGGAACATGCTGGTGACTTTCTGTTAATGCCCTGCCCTCCAAATTTACCTGACATATGAACCCAATCGAACATTTGTGGTTCGACTTGGAAAAACGGGTTTGCGCTAAATTACCACCATCCCGAAATGTACGGGAACTGAAGGACCTGCTGTTGACATTATGGTACCAGATACCCCAGAATACCTATCGCTACCTCATCGAATTGTTGCCTCGCCGAGTGGTTGCTGTTTTGTGGTCTAAAAGGTGTCCTACAGCTTATTAGGTAGGTGGTCATAATGTAATGGCTCCTCGGAGTAAGCACCCAAGCCCGAAATGTAGTAAATATTTGCAGCCCAAGCCCCTTTTGGGCCCGGAAGCATATAGCTCACGATTTTGCACATTTATTACCGGTAACGTTGACAACCGTCAGACTAAATTTGAATCGGACAATTTATTGATGAAGGAAGAAAAGGCTAAAGTAGCTTAATTTCTCATCTGCAGTACCCCAAATTAAAGTATTTTTTTGCGCACGTCTTTTGAGGAAAAACAGGACAGATGACACAGAGTTTACGGTTGTAATGAGCACGTCTTTTGAATCCCGCCTGACGCGAAAAAATTTAGTGACGTTATTCAGAGTCAATGTAACCGGCTAGTAAAAAAATCTACCAGATTTCTACTCTCGATAAAACATCCAGAAATAGAAACAGTTACTTCCCCACCAGCTCCTGAAAATTATTTTAAGAAAATTAACCAATGGTGCACAAAATGTTTCTCATAGCACAAGGAATATCAGAGACAAATAGATTCTCAAATCCAACAGTTAAAAGAAGAAATATGGGATAAAACATGCTATACTCTACGTCTTGTAGCGGAAGAATTTTACATAATGGAAAAGTTGAAAATAGGCGAAAAATATTCTTCATGAAAAAAGCTATGTTAAGGAAAAACGAACTTTTCAAACTCGTATCCCGTAAGCAGACATAGCGAGAAACAGGTTTTGACCTTTACGCCCTGTAGTGGGAAGGCTGTGCATTATTTAAAGAGGATAGTGCTCCACAACTGTATTGTAGCGAATAGCATACAGTTAAAAATAAATATTTCGATAGGGTTTTCAAAAGCGGAGGTACAGCTGGAAATAGAAGTACAGAAACACCACCTAGCGACAGAACTGTGAACTATAAAACTCCTCAAATACAAACCTAAAGTGTGCCACAAGGTAAATGCTATGCGGTGTTGAAAGAATTTTTTTTAAATCGCACATCTAAAAACAGAGGTATTGAGAGAAAGAGATTAAACATTGGCACCCCTAGCGGCGAAACTGTTAGTAGTATCTGACCGAAAAAGATTTTTTCAATCGGGTTCGTAGTCCCGCAGATATTGCTGTAAACGGAAACACGAAATCACGCCCTCTGGTGGAAGACTTATGCTTTAGGGAAAATTTGAAATTATATGAGTAACATTTCGTACCGGAAACGCTCTCCAACAAAGAAATAATATTTCAAATAGGGGCTTTTAGAAGTAGAGATATCGACAAAAATAAGATATACATCTACGCTCGATAGCTGAAAAACTATGTCCTATTTTAAGCAGAGGCTATATTCTCAAAAGGTTTTCCGAGGTGAGCGGTGTAGGTCCACGAAAGAAATTCTATAATCGAGTTTTCAGAAGCTCAAGTTTTGCTGCAAACACATCAGAAACAGAAATAAACACTTACACCCACTGGTGGCCAAACTGTTTTTTGCCAAAAATTAAAAATTACATGCTAAACATTTCCCATCGGAAGTTGTATCCTATTCAGGAAGAATTTTCTTAATCGGACTTTTAGAAGCAGAGATATCGGGTTAAACGCAATCCATGCAGAGTTAGAGAGTTACGCTCCATACAGTGCTGTTAAAATGTTTGAGGTAGGTTGCATCAAAAAGTGGTACTACTGCTGCTGCACCACTTTCTCAGAAAAGATACTCCATTGTGTGGTGCAAACAAGACCAACAACATGGTGCAACCTTTCATCATAATTTGGTACTGCCTTGTACCATAGTGTGACGCAAAGTTGCACGTTGTTGTCGAGTTTTGTTTGCACCTCACGATGGTGTATCTTTTATTAGAAAGTGGTGCAGCTGGAGTGATACCACGTTTTGATGCAACCTACCCCCCAAATTTTTAATAGTGTAGCGGAAAATCTATGCATTGTTTGAAAAAGAGAATGTACCTAAAATAGTCTTCGATATGCGATATAAATGGCACTGATAGGAAAAATATTTTTTTCAATCGGATATTTAGAAGCAAATATATGGAATAAAATGTATTTTGAATTCGATATCATATTCACGTACGCCCTCTATCGGCGAATTCGTGCATAGGGGAAAACCGGAATGCCAGTATAATCATTCTGACATTTTAAGCTTCCCAATGCAAAATTAATTTTTCAAATCGGGCTTATACTTCCAGAGATATGGTGTCCACAGACGGACGGACAAAGCGATAACATAAGCACGATCTTTTTTTTACAAAAGACAGGCAAAAATGCGTGTTTGTAGTATCACTAAGTTCTTCCGTCTGTGGACAGCATACCTTTTCAACTATTAGTCCGATTTTAAAAGTTCTACCTGCAGCCGAAAGCCTGAATTCTGTGAAGGGTGATCCATTTGTTTTGTTCTCTTTTCTGATGCATAAAATCGCCTCTAGGCAGCATACATGCACACTCTATTAAATCCAAAATATATTTTGCTCTATACAATTGCTTAAAATAACCTTTTCAAAAATGCTTTTTACCTACCTATACATTTCCTCTCATAGGTCATTTTGCAAACAATTTCTACACTGAAGTGCCAAATGTCATGGGATACGTACCAAATATCGTGTAGAACTTCCTCTAGCCCGGCGAAGTGTCGCAACTCGATGTGGCATCGATTCCTCAAGTGGCCGGAAGACTTCTGGAGAGATGTTGAGCCATGCTGTTTAAACAGCCGCACACAATTCCCTGGTATTTGTAGGTGCTGGGTGCGAATGGACCTTTCCACCACATCACATAAGTGCTCTATTAGGTTCATGTCGGGCGAACGTGCAGGCCACACCATTCCATCGGAACTGTCCAGAATACTCCTCGAACCAATTTTGGAAAACTTGGGCCCGATGACATGATGCATTGTCCGCCTGGAAAATTCCATCGTTGTTGGAGTCCATGAAGGTCTGCAAATGGTCACTCAGCAGAGCAACAAAGCGATTGCAGGTTAATGACGTGTTTACGAGGACCAGAGGACCCAAACGGTGCCGCATAAAGACACCCCACACATGTACGGAACCACCACCAGCTAGCACAGTGCCTTGTTGACAGCTTGGGTTCATGGCCTCATGGGGTCTGCGCCACACCCGAACCCTACCATCAGCTCGTAACAACTGGTAGCATGACTCATCTGACCAAGCTACATGTTGCCAGTCTTACAGTATCCAATTACCGTGTTCACGAGCCCAGGTGAGGCTTCGTGTCCGATATCGTGGTGTTAACAAAAGCAATCTTGTGGGTCTTCTGCTCCCATACCCCATGGACGCTAACTTACGCTGCACTGACCTGATGGATATGTCTCTGGTACCTTCTACATTGAATGTGGATGTTATTTGAGCCAGTGTCGCTTGTCTCTTCGAATGGACAATCCTGGTCAGACGCCGCTGGTCATGGTCTTTCCGCACCCGTGGTCGGCCACTGCGCTGTCCACTGTGGGTGGTAATGCCTTCCATGATGTATTCTCAGTACACTCGTGACACCGTAAATCGAGGAATGTTGAATGTTCGCACAACTTCGGGAATTGATTTCCCATCCGTCTGGCTCCCACTACACATGCCTCCTTCAAACTCCGATTATTCACGTCGGCTTGCCATAATCCTACTGGCGGTTGTTCAACCTGACTCATGAGATTACACCTCGCAACTGATAAAAATCGTGGCGTGCGTTGAAGCCTTTATACGACAGCAGCGCTTGTTAAAAAATTGCCTATTACTACCCATGACGTTTGGCACTTCATTGTATTAGAAATAATGTATGGTGTCACCTCCAGGGGCATAAATATATTAGGTGTGTACAAATGTTCTGCCCGTTTTTTTAGTAGAGAAGAAAAAGAAACTTTTTGAATAAATAATATCTTTATTGTTTTACATAATTGCCATTATTATTTATGACCTCTTGCCATCTTTCTGGTAGTAATTGAATTACCCTTCTATAGAACTGGAGTCAAAAAACTCTTGCAGTGCAGTTTCGACATCTTCAACTTCACCGAAGGCTTTTCCAGCGAAGTTGTTCTGAGGAGATCGAAAAAGGTGGTAGTCCGTAGGTGCAAGATCGGAAGAATACGGGGGTGAGGCAATACTTCCCATCCAATGTCCAGTAATTTTCTCTGAGTGGCTAAAACACTATGGGGTGTTATGTTGCATGAGGACAATTCTGCGAATTACCAGCGCTGGATGCTTAGATTTCAAGTTTCTTTCAGCCTTTCTAAATGTTAACAGTACAGGTCAAAATTTATCGTTTGGTTAGGTGCAAGAAGCTCCCCGTGGATCACCCCTTTGACATCCCACCATACACTTAACAAGACCTTTCTCGGATGCAGTCCTCCTGTTGAAGTCGATTGAGCAGGCTGTCCAACTTGGCACACAGTCATTTGACGCTTTACATTTCCGTAAAGGATCCACTTTTCATCACCTGTAACTAATCCTTCCGAGAAAGGTTCACTTCTGTGATGCGCAAGCAAAAGAAAAAAGACAGGTAGTCATTCTGCCAGATCGATTTCTTGAGAATAGGTCATGTGGTACCCACTGGGCGAAATTTTTGAGATACCCAAGCTCATGAATCTTTCTTTCTACAGATCTTCTGTGTACAGAAAACTTTTCTGATAATTCTTCTACGGTTAGATGTTGGTCATTTAATATGGTTTGGCTGAGATCCTCTTCAGAAACCTCTGATGGACGTCCAGAAGGTGGTTGATATCTGCAGCTTCTGTTTCCTTCACGGAATTTCCGTAACCAACGGCAACAGATGACAGGTGGCCATCACAAGCACCATCTGTTATTGCACTTGCTATTTAAATATTTTACTTGGACATTGCATCATGAAAAACGGGTAGAACTTTTGGACACACCTAAAATATCCTGTATTTTCCCCGAAATCTCTTGTTTCCAAAAATTGGATTTCAAAAAAAATATTTTTACGTTAGATAGAGGTCACGACGTCGAATATTTTGCATGCATTTTACAGTATTTTGTGACAAAATGCTCTTCCACTAGGTGCGTAAGTGCATATTTCTGTTTTTAACATGTTTGCAATTGTATCTTCGCTTATAAAAATCTAACTGAAAAAATTAGTTTTCAGTCAGACGCCACTTATTGCGCAAAACTTCCTTACTCAGACTAATGTTGGTTTTCTCACTGGAGAACGTTCGTGTAAGTATTTGTAAGAATGATATATCTCCGCTTCTAATAGTCCCATTTAAAAACTTCTTTTTGCAAGTTAGTCGCGAGGAATGGTGACCCAACAAAATAGCCTAGACCAAAATAGGCTCGACAAAACATCACCGACATCACAGCAAATACACAAACTACCCCTTGTCAAAACATACTTGTATAAATTATACATATGTGTAGGTACCTCTACAAAAATGTCCAACTGAAATGCAAAGGAAAGAATTTAAAAACAAATTTGCGAAAAAATAAAATAATTTAAACATATTTTAATAAAAAAAATGTTGTTCATCAAATTAAATTGTCACGTTGTGAGAAATTTCACACAGGCAGATCAAAATATTGGTAGCGCGTTAATTCTGCACAGTTTAAAGAAAATTTTAGTAAAAAATACAGGTTTTAAATAAGTGAAGTTATACAGGTGTCTATAAATGAAGTATACAACTACAGTATGCTATTAAAAAAACTTACTTTAAACTTCAAGAGACGTAGCAAGCCGCCCCGGTGGCGCAGTGGTCTAAGGCGCTGGCCTCTGATCATTCGTCCGTAAGGGGTCCGGGTTCGAATCCCGGTCAGGCATGGATGTTGTGTTTGTCTAACGGCAGTGGCTCTCTCCCTTCGCTGGAACCAGTGACCCTAAATTAGGGACGGGCGACTGCTTATAGCCCATTGAGTTGCTCACGGTGGTCGTTAAACCTCCAATCAAAAAAAAAAAAAAGACGTAGCAAGTGTTAAAGTTTGTTAAGTCAAATGATAGATGACGCCAAGTGTCTCATGTAATGAAAAATCTTGTCAAACACGGAATACAATAGACGTGGCTTCCCCACTGGAGAAAGCTGCGTGCGTGTTCTGGTTTGCGGAGTCAAAATCTCTAATAATAGTTCAGCGTAAGTTCAGAACGGAGTACAAGAGACAGCCGCAGACACGAAGGAGCATAGAACAATGGGTCAAATGTGGTCGTAGCACACGAGAGAGAGAGACAGCCCGAAGGTTAATGTCTGGGCTGGCCTAATGGAAGACAGAGTGACAGTGCTCTTTTTCTTCGCTGAACCAACCGCTACTGGCATATCGTATCTGGACATCTTAGAACAATTTGCAATTCCACAACTCCAGGATATTTAAGAGATCATTTACCAGCAAGATGGAAAGCCTCCGCTCTGGTCTATGGATGTATACGCAGATGTTTAGACCACCATTTTCCAGGGCGTTGGATTAGACGTGGGGGTCTGACGGCATAGCCACCCTGTTCTCCTGATATTACCCCATGCGATTTTTTCTCTGGGTTTTTTAAGGACATTGTGTACAAGAAAAAGGTTACATCTATCACTGAGCTCAAAGAACGCATTACTGCAGCCTTCCACCTTCTTACACCTGACATTCTCCAACGTACGTGGGTGAAACTAGACTATCGTTTAGACATCTTGCGAGCAACCAACGGAGCACACGTGGAGACCTACTGACATTTTTAGAAAAAAACTTTCAGAGTTACCATATGTTTTGACATAAAAAGTAAGTTGTTATTTGAAAATCCTCCAAGTCAGTGAATAAGCAAAGACATCGCTCTTTCCACGTTTAGCAACGCACAGCAACCGAAAAATTATTATTTGGCCGCCGGGGAAACGAATCCCGAATCTCTCGATATCTAGCCGAACGCGTTAGCCTTACACCACACGGTGGCCAATAATCCACGGTGCTATGTGTGTTTTTTTGTCAGCATCTGACATTATAAATCCGTAAGATGGGCTCAGCTACTGAGACGTCTCCATCTGGTGGGCATTCACGGTACTGGATATATATTAATTATAGCAGTTAAATCTAAAGGGCGAGATCCAAAGTGAAAATCCTCCAAATACGTGGCGTCAGTGAATAAACAAAGCACGTTTAGCAACGCACAGCAACCGACAAATTATTATTTGGCCGCCGCCGGGGAAACGAATCCCGAATTTCTCGATATCTAGCCGAGCGCGTTAGCCTTACACCACGGTGGCCAACAATCCACGGTGCTATGTGTGTTTTTCTGTCAGCATCTGACATTACAAATCCGTAAGATGGGCTCAGCTACTGAGACGTCTCGATTTGGTGGGCATTCACGGCACTGGATATATATTAATTATAGCAGTTAAATCCAAAGGGCGAGATCCAAAGTGAACATCCTCCAAATACGTGGCGTCAGTGAATAAACAAAGACATCGCTCTTTCCACGTTTAGAACGCACAGCAACCGAAAAATTGTTATGCTTTCGACGTCGGGGCCGAAAAATTGTTATTCGTTCCCCGGCGGCGGCCGAATAACAATTTTTCTGTTGCTGTGCGTTGTTAAACGTGGAAAGAGCGATGTCTTTGTTTATAAGTTGTTATTTACTGTAGGTTTTTTTTTCAATAGCATACTGAAGTTGTATACTTCATTTATGGAAAACCTGTATTATAAAGTTATGAGAAATTTCAAGCAGATAGTACAAAATATTGTTGTCATAATTCTACACGTGTTTCAAGTGGCCGATTTAGTTGCACTACTTTTGCTTCGATGCATCTGGTTGCCTAAACCCTGCTTGAAAACGAGTTAAATCAATTTCAACTCGATTCTGTTCTTTTAGAAATTGATGTATACGTGTGTACACAGGCGAGTGAGGGCAATCTATGGTCAGTTGAAAAGAGTTATGAGTGCGAGGAGGGTTGAGAACTATACTGTAAAATCTCCATATAGAAATTTTAACATAGTTTGTAAAGGAAATGGATTACAACGGAATTGTATTTCATGGCGTCCGCATTGTGTCTGGAAGAAATATTCTACCTGTAATGCTAAATGTTTCTTCCACACATAATACACGGACGCCATGAAATACAATTAAGTTGTAATCTATTTCCTTTACGAATTATGTTATTAATCAAGAGACAGAGAGCGGTATAGCCATAAGGGTCTGCGGTAGGCTATTTTAACGGGGGCTTATTTGACGTCCGCCATTTTATGTATTGGCTGTGATGTCAGGGCTATTTTGGTCTGGGTTATTTTGTCGGAGTACCGCGAAAAATATTTTGCATACATTTGCCAAATTTTCTACTACACTGTTTTGCACTAGGGGGTGTAAGTATTAATTTCGATTTGTACCATACTTGGAACCGTATCTTCGTTTCTAAGTATCCGATTTGAAAAATCCGCGTTGCCTTCGATATCTTCCGTTATGTTTGTGCACAGTCTCTGATTTTTCGTTGTACACATTTCATCCACTAGTGGCTCCAAGTAATAGATACACTGAGTTAGCTTCGCATTAGGATTACCTACCTAATAACACGTTGGTCCACCGTTCTGTGCAATCACGGCTCGCAGACGCCTACGTACAGATTCTACAAGATGTCGAACATCCTTCATGCATAACTTGACCTATGTCCGCTATAGCAAGTCCTTCAGTTCAAGCTCATCCCGTGGAGGAGGAGCAGCAATTCTTACATCCCGCTCTAGATTGTCTCACAAGTGTTCAATTGGGTTACAGTGAGGGGAGTTTTGGCGAATTCGTTGTGTTCCTCCAATTACTCAGTAGTTATACGAACCTGATGACACGGTGCGTTCTGTTGAAATATGGCCGGGTAAACCTCCTGCAGATATGCATGGATATGGTTGGCTAACAGGTCCTTGTAGCGTCCACCATTCAGTGTTTTTGTGATAATAACCAAAGGACCTAGGGCTTGCCAGGGAAAATCTCTCTAGACCAGAACACCACCTCTAGAGACCTGTTGAACCCCAACTGTGCATCTAGGGTATAGGGCTGCATGCTGCTACCCCATATGCGAACCCTGCCATCAGCGTGGTGCAATAGGAAACGGGACTCATCACTTCAGATAAACTTCTTTCATCTGTCGAGGGTCCACTGCCGACGTTCCTTGGCTCATGTGAGGCTTTGTTTGCGATGCGATTACTGGACGTTATCATGTGTATCCTCGTTAGTCTCCGGCTGTGGAACCCCAGGTGCCGCCCCGGTGGCGCAGTGGTCTAAGGCGTTGGCCTCTGATCATTCGTCCGTAAGGGGTCCGGGTTCGAATCCCGGTGAGGCATGGATGTTGTGTTTGTTTTACGGCACTGGCTCTCTCCCTTCCCTGGAACCAGTGACCCTAAATTAGGGACGGGCGACTGCTTATAGCCCATTGAGTTGCTCACGGTGGTCGTTAAACCTCTAATCAAAAAAAAAAAAAAAAAAGAACACCAGGTGAAACAAGGTACGGCGCATGGTGCATGTGGGAATAGGTCGAATTGCACCGATGTTGTACAGTCGGGTGAGCTGGGTGACTGCTGTACGTCCTTGCTGCTAAGATATCAGTCGTGACACAAGACGCTTACCTCTCGGTGATCCTTTCTGCTGGATGTCTATGCATGGTTAATCCAGTCCTGGTACACCATTGATACATAAGTTCAGGAGCAGTAAACAAGTGCGACTGTTTCCGAAATACTGGCGCCTGCCTTCTGGGCCCCAACTATTTGGCCGCGGTCAAATTGACTTACATCGCCACGTTTCCCAATTACTGGCAAACGTTTGTTGATTACCTACGGGGATAGGCGCGCACAATTTATGGTAGCCGCACGTGACGTTGATATCACGTGGTACTTCGTTATCGCTCCGAATATGTAAAACGAGGGGTGGGTGTTCCTAATGCAAAGCTAAGTCAGTGTATATATATGTTGTATATATTTATCTAACTATATATCATCACCATCATCGTCGTCAATCATTATCAATCAACTGCTGGATGAAGGTATTCCCAAGCTTCTTCTACAACGGTCCGTCTTGGGCCAGTCTCCTCCATTCTTTCGACATTCATCCACCGATCTCCCACGCGATCTTCTTTTGCGTCGTTTCCCGTCTTTTGGAATCCAGTCTAAAATTTCGGTTGTCTATGGGTGATCCGTTCTTCTGGCAATATGTTCAACCCATTGCCATTTCATGGATTTTACTCTGATCATGATGTCTTTCAATCCTGTCATTTTCTTTATCCACGAGTCCCTCTTCTTATCTTTCCTGGTTACACCAAGCATGCATCTCTCCATGATTATTTCAGTTATTTACAGTCTTTGTATGTACGTCTTTTTTTAGTTAAGGTCCATGTCTCGCTCCGTACATAAGCACTGGAAGGATGCATTGATTAAACACTTTTCTTTTAAGACATAATGGTACATTGCTCTTAATACACTGGCGGAAAGTGAAAAAAGAACACCAAGAAGGAATTGGTGGACGATCATGAAATTTACATATGTTAATGGGGTCGAGTTTACGTAGGTGTGATGTTAATTTCGGGACCAACCGGTGAGCGCTTACGCCACAGCACGGCACAATATACAAATTATCGTCGGCGGTATTTAAGGAGTACGGCGAAGTGAATGTAATCAATCGTCGGGGTATTTAAGAAGTACGGCGAAGTGAATGTAATCAATCGTCGGCGTACGGACACGTGCGAAGACCCTGAAGAAGCTGAAATGCCTGGACATGGAAGACGTGTACGATTTCAGCAGTTATCGGAATTTGAGCGAGGTCGTCTAGTCGGACTCCGCGAGGCCGGGTGGTCGTATCGTCGTATTGCGGAGAGAATTGGACGGGAAGTATCGGTGGTGGTACGATGGTGGCGTAGATGGTCCGGGGAACATTCCCACACGAGAAGACGTGGAACCGGGAGTCACAGACGGACTGATGAGCGGACCGATCGACGCATAAGAAGAGCGGCGTTGTCAAGTAGAACATCCACTGCGACGCAAATCCGAGCTGCCGTTGCACCTGAGGTGACTCTGCGAACAATCCGCAACCGTCTACTGGATGCAGGACTACGTGCGTGTGTACCTCTGGCATGTGTACCTCTGACTCCAGCCCACCGTCAGAAACGGCTGCAGTGGTGTCGCCAACGTCTGCACTGGAGAACGCAATGGCGATCTGTCGTGTTCAGCGATGAAAGCAGATTCTGCTTGGGAGCCTCCGATGGCCGTATGCGTGTTCGCAGACGCACAGGGGGGGGGAGCGTCTCCACCCTTCTTGCATCTGCCAGCGGCACACAAGGCCTGCACCTGGTCTCCTGGTGTGGGAAGCGATCAGCTATCACTCCCGTACACAACTAGTGTTTCTACCGGGTACGTTAAACAGCACCTCCTACATCAACATCATCATTCAGCCCGTTGTTGTGCCATCTGTAAGGTCGGTCCATCGTGGTGTTTTCCAGCAAGATAACGCACGCCCACACACGGCACGTGCAACGCAACATGCACTTCAGGGTGTGAGACAACTTCCATGGCCTGCACGTTCACCGGATTTGTCCCCCATTGACCACGTGTGGGATTTTAAGGGACAACGACTTATCCGGTCTCCACGGCCAGCCACGACCATCTCCGATTTACGCGTCCAGGTTGAGGATGCTTGGAACTCAATACCCCAAACTTACATCCAACATCTGTACGACAGACTCCATGCCAGAATTGCACAGTGTGACGCAGTTCATGGCGGTTCAACCTCGTACTAACCATATTACATGGAAATGTTATTTTTCAGTTTACCAGCAAATACAGCTGTATTTTGCCATAATGTTTTGATCACGTTATCCTCTGTATTCCGTTATTATGCTGTATAAATTTCGTTGGTATCAGACGTCTCCTTCTTGGTGTTATTTTTTCATTTTCCGCCTGTGTATATTATATCCTTTATTCTTCCACTTTGGTTTCTGCCTCTTACTATCCTGCTCTTTCTTTTTTCTCTTACTTTCTCCTCATTATTCCTTTCTCTGTTTTTGGTTTCCTTTTCGATTCCTCTCTCTCTCTCTCTCTCTCTCTCTCTCTCTCTCTCTCTCTCTCTCTCTCTCTCTCTCTCTCTCTCTCTCTCTCTCTCTCTCTATATATATATATATATATATATATACTTTACACATTTAGATATATTGATGATCTGCTGTGTATCATTAATTCAGAAGTTATAGAGAGTGATTTTGATAATATCTATCCTAGCTCTCTTAACTTATGTAAAACCAACCACAGTAATCAGGAACTTGAGTTCCTAGACTTAAGCATTAAGCTCAACAGAGGTAACCCATCTATTAGCCTCTTTGATAAAAGAGTTAATTTTCCTTTCAAAGTAATTAAATATCTACACTGGAATAATAACATATCAACCAAAGTATTTGAGAATGTACTAATTTCTCAGGTCCTAAGAATTTCAAGAATTTGCAGCAACAATTTGGACTTCAATTACCACATTAATATACTATTAGATAGTTTTCTAGAGAACGAAATTCCTTCTTCTTTCATCAAAAGAACTTTAAGAAAAATTATTCTGAATAATAGAGTAAGGTTGGCAGATCTGCTTTAATTTTCTACACAGTTAATAATATGATTCTGACCAATCAAAGCCGTAAGGAAGTTGGCTAGAGGATGCCTATTAACTACTAAAAGGAACCTTAGTGCTATGGATATGAAGGTCCTATTAAAACAAAAAATTAAATAATATAGACAAAATCACAATAAAAAGCTTAAAAATCTGTTTATAAAAGAAAATAAAAACAAATAAAAAAGAAAACTAGTTATTCACTCACTAGAATAGCTATACTAAAAATAGTAAAACTAACATTAAAATTAATAAGATTCTGAATAATCTATAGAAGCTCTCTAAGGTGTTTTAATACATGCAAAGATTATTAAATACACCACATGTGTATTTTATAATATTTCTCATGTATTCTGGAGAGTTAATTCTGCTCTTTCTGATCATACAGGTCACAGTCTTAAGTATATATATTTTTTTCTCTGGTTAAAATCTCCGCGAGTTGGTTTCTTTCAGTGTGAGGAGGACATCAGCCCCACCCACACTGCCCCCCAGCGACTAGGGAGTGGCAGAGGTGTTTGGACGTTTGGAGAAAAGGTCAGCCATGTTTCCTTTTGTGTGGAGAAAGTTTAGTTGCATAAGAGGTAAGCTCTCTTCATTGTCTTTGGGTTTTAGGTTTTATAAGTTCAATGTTTGTACTTCTTGTACTTTTTTCTCTGTTGTTTTTTGCTTTTTAGCATTTAGGCACTGGCTAGTCTGTTAACATTTTTGCGGGTTTTAACTCTTTCTTTTCTTGGTAACTTTGCGCGTCTTTTAGGAAACTTAGGCCCAGCAGCTGGCTAAGCATAGTTCCTTTACTTTGCGCTGTATTTTCAAAGTAGTTAAGTTCTTAATAACTACTTAATTATGCACTTAAAGCACTGCTGAAATACTTTGTACATATTGCAACTAATTGTTTATGTCATATAACTTTCACAAAGCTTTTCTTTAGGTAATTATTGTCTTTAATTTATTCTCGTTTTTGTGTTGTCAGAAGTTGTGGAGTAGGGGTTTTAGAATCAAGTTTTCTTTCAAAAATCTGAGTTTTAAAAAATTAATATTTCCTTTTTTAATTGCAATGTAAAAATTTGGAATTCTTTTGCATTGCTATTCAGGTTTAAATTCTCTCTCAGGCGAACTTGGCATTTCGTTATAGCTAAAAATTATTTCTAATTATTATGTCACTCTCACAACTTGAGTTCTCTTTAATCTTCTTCTCTCTGTTTAATAGTAACAGATGAAGAGCATGGGTCGGGCCATGAAAGTTATGGATGCAAGCTAAATTGTTAACTAGAGCTAGGTCATACAACTCTGCGGAGGTCATGACATATATATATTTTTTAAAACAATTTTTGGTGGGCTTATTACTTGCATCTATGGCTTTGCAGAAACCCATTTCCAACAAGGTCTTTGTGGAAGTGAGAAAATGCAGAGTTTTTGCTGGTCCTTGATAAAGCCAAGGCTCAGTATTCTCGACACTTTCTACATTCAGTTGTTTTATTTTATTTTTTATCTTTTCTCCTTTTACTCATACCGGTAGATACATAACCTTTTCTATGTTGTACTTGGTATGAGTCAAAAATATATATATATTTTTTTTTGCTTAGGTCTCTTCTTAATAGAATGTGAATTCTGAATTTTCATAACTGCTGCGTTGCGCGTTTTGATCTTCAGGTTATTTTGCAACTTTCGTTTTAAATTATAAAGTTTTTCCTTAGTTTTCAGCTTTGCTCTTCAGTATATATATATATATATAGAATCCCCGGAGGACCGGACTAGGCTGCCATTTGATGCTGACCTTGGCTACATATAACGGACGCTCCCTATCTTCTGATTCAAGGCTCCTTGAATTGGAAGAGGAACTACAAAGGATCAAGTGGGACATCGTCGGGCTAAGTGAGGTAAGGAGAAAAGGAGAAGATCTCATTGAACTGAAAAGTGGACATCTCTTCTATTATCGTGGGACAGATACTGGCAGAACTAGTGGTGTTGGATTTATAATAAACAAGAAACTGAAGGATAAAGTGGTAGAAGTTGAAAGTTCCTCTGACAGAGCTGCACGACTCATTATCCAACTCTCGAGAAGATACCAGGCTCAGATTATTCAAACTTATGCACCCACCACAAGTCATCCTGAAGAAGAAATTGAAGAATTTTATGAGGAAATTCGTCATCTAAATAATAAAGGTAAGCAGCACTTGAAGATAATTATGGGAGATTTCAATGCAAAAATAGGGCACCGGCAACAGAATGAAACTTCAGTAGGTAAATTCGGTCACGGCAACAGAAACCAGCGTGGAAATACTCTCGTTGAGTTTGCAGAAGCAGAAGGATTTTTCATCTTGAACTCCTTTTTCAAGAAAAAGCCACACAGGAAATGGACATGGAGACATCCAATTGGGACGACAAGTGAAATTGATTTTATTATGTGTAACAAAAAATTCGTCATCGAAGACTGCAGTGTGCTGAACAAGTTCAACACAGGTAGTGACCATAGATTGGTGAGATGTAAGATGCACCTCAACACTAAACTGGAACGTGGCAAGCTCATAAAACAAACAAAATGTATTGACATAACCAACCTTAAAAAACACCATAATACTTTCAAGTTGGAACTGAAGAACAGATTCTCTGCTTTAGAAGGCCTAACATCGGAAGAAGTGGATATTTCTGAAGTTAACAGAAAAGTAACCAAAGCTCTTATGGAAACAGCAACAAAATTAGCTGGGTCTAAGAACAAGTTGCATGTGAACAAATTATCAGGAAAAACCAAAATGTTGATGCAAAAAAGAAGAGAGATGAGGACAACTAAAGAAGATGTGACTTCCAAAGTGGAATATATAGAGCTATGCAAGACAGCACGAAAAAGTATCACTGAAGACGTAAAGAAATTCAACTGTGAGCTAGTGAGGAAAGCAATTGAAAACAACCAAAGCCTTAAGATAGCAAAGGGACATCTCAGTAAGGGAAGAAAACAGATTATGGCTCTGAGAAAAGAAGATGGCTCTATAACAAGAAATAGAGGCGAAATTTTGACAAGAGTGAAAGATTTCTACTCCAAATTATATGAAAGGGATGATACATGTACTCCAGACATCATCAAAGGTACCAGAGTTCTTCCAGTCCTCCCAGCAGAAGTTGCTCATGCAATCAAGAACATAAAGTGGGGGAAAGCTCCAGGAGAAGATGGAATTACTATAGACATCATACAAGAAGCAAGTGGAGAAATTGAAACTGTACTCGCCCAAATTTTCACTCGATCCTTAATGAAGGGAAGATTCCTGAGGATTGGAACAATGCTACAATGATCCTGCTACATAAAAAAGGTGACATTGAGGATCTCAGGAACTACAGACCTATCAGCCTCCTATCAGTGGTTTATAAAATTTTCACTAAAGTTCTTTCACACCGCTTGAAGGTAACACTGGACATGGCTCAACCGAGAGAACAAGCTGGATTCAGGAGTGGCTACAGCACAATACATCATATCCACGCACTGAGAGAACTAATTGAAAGAGCGAGGGAATATGAACTTCCATTGTGCATGGCTTTTATCGATTATGAAAAAGCCTTTGATTCGGTGAAACCATCAGCAGTTACCACGGCTCTGAAATCCTGCGGTATTGAAGATGCATACATTAATATTATTAATAACATCTATGAAAATGCAAGTGCAAAGATTCGGCTGTTTGAAAATACAACACACATAAAAATTGGAAAGGGAGTGAGACAAGGTGACACCTTATCTCCGAAGCTCTTTAATGCCATATTGGAAAATGTCTTTCAATCACTGAACTGGGAAAACAAAGGGATAAAGATTAATGGAGATTATCTAACCTACCTTCGTTTTGCTGATGACGTAGTCATTTTTGCAACTACCCCATCAGAGCTGCAGAGTATGATCCAGGAACTTGCTGACAAGAGTAAAGAAGTGGGATTAAAAATGAACTTTCAGAAGACAAAAGTGATGTTCAATGCTTTTACAAGAAATGAAGATTTATCGATTGATGGAGAAAAACTGGAGATAACAGATACGTATGTTTATCTTGGACAGCAGATATCAAGTGAGGCTCACATTGATGAAGAAATTAATCGGCGTACAAAACTTGCCTGGAGAGCTTTTGGAAGAAACAGCATAATTTTCAAGAGCAATATGCCATTATGTCTTAAAAGAAAAGTGTTTGATCAATGCATCCTTCCAGTGCTTACGTATGGTGCAGAGACGTGGACCTTAACTAAAAGAGACATACAAAGGCTGCAGACAACTCAAAGTAGCATGGAGAGGTGCATGCTTGGTATAACCAGGAGAGATGAGAAGAGGAACTCGTGGATCCGAAAAATGACGAGAGTGGAAGACATCATGATCAGAGTTAAATCACTGAAATGGCAATGGGCTGGACATACTGCCAGAAGGACAGACCATAGATGGACAGCCGAAATTTTAGATTGGATTCCAAGGGACAGGAAAAGACCCAGAAAAAGACCACATGGGAGATGGGTGGATGAAATTCGTAAATATGCGGGAGTGACATGGAGGAGACTGGCACAAGATAGACCGTTGTGGAGGAAACTTGGGGAGACCTTCGTCCAGCAGTGGATTGATAATGGTTGACAATGATGATGATGATGATGATGATGATATATATATATATATTAAAACTTTACGTAAAGGGACTATATATACTCAACACACAAGAAAATGACATCAAAGGTTGCAAAGAAATACAAGCACAAACTCAGACGCGCAAATGCAGCAGATTGAACCATGCTTTGATATGCGGCACAAAATATATTATAAAAACAGAAATCCAAAAATATTAAATTCACTTACCCCATCAAATAAAACGCAGTAGCCGAAAGAAATAATAATCCCAAGGAAAATATCAAAACTAAATAATCGACCAAGAAAAATATCAAAAATAAATATTGAACCAAGAAAAATATCAAAAATTTCCGAAAATTTAGCTGTTATTATCAGGAAGACCCCAGCTAAATACATGGCCTTTCAAAACGACAGCAAAGGCAGACAAGGTCAAAACCTGCTGTGTGGGTCCCCTAGGCCATAAATGAAAACAGCGATAGACCTAGATAAGACAATATATATAATTACAATAAAAGTAACAATCCGGAGACACACCAAGAAACAGGTGGCAAACCGTCAGACAACTCAACAGCCAGTGACGGAAATCCAAATGACCAACCATGTGACAAATATGCAGTAGAAGAGTGACGCATGACGCCGCGGTTGCAGTGAGGTATATATCTATAATGAGTAAGGAGTCATAAAAAGAAGATAGATCTTGCTTTTGAAGATGTCTTAAAGAAGGTTTTGAAACACATTAGAAACTGTTCTAACTTGATGTACAGAGATTTTTGGATAATTAATAATAATGCAGAAGTAATTTCTACTATACTCAAAGTTTGTCCCCTAGATATTAATAGTTATGATTTTGAAAACCTATATACTAATCTGCCTCTATCAGATATAATCACTACTTTTAAAGAGCTGTATGCAGAATTTAAACTTAACCAATTTGTTGATGTAGGAACTTGGAACTCTTATCTCAATTGCTGCATAAAAAATAACCATATCTTATATAATAATACTCTCTATAAGCAAGTGAACGGTATTCCAATGGGAACATCAACGTCCACGAATATCGCTAATCTATTCCTGTTCTTTAAGGAATATAAATTCATTAAAAATCACCCCACATGCTCAGATAACTACCTTTACACTTTTAGATATATTGATGATCTGCTGTGTATCAATAATTCCGAAGTTATAGAGAGTGATTTTGATAATATCTATCCTAGCTCTCTTAACTTATGTAAAACCAACCACTGTAATCAGGAACTTGAGTTCCTAGACTTAAGCATTAAGCTCAACAGAGGTAACCCATCTATTAGCCTCTTTGATAAAAGAGTTAATTTTCCTTTCAAAGTAATTAAATATCTACACTGGAATAATAACATTTCAACCAAAGTAATTGAGAATGTACTAATTTCTCAGGTCCTAAGAATTTCAAGAATTTGCAGCAACAATTTGGACTTCAATTACCACATTAATATACTATTAGAAAGTTTTCTAGAGAACGAAATTTCTTCTTCTTTCATCAAAAGAACTTTAAGAAAAATTATTCTGAATAATAGAGTAAGGTTGGCAGATCTGCTTTAATTTTCTACACAGTTAATAATATGATTCTGACCAATCAAAGCCGTAAGGAAGTTGGCTAGAGGATGCCTATTAACTACCTAAAGGAACCTTAGTGCTATGGATATGACGGTCCTATTAAAACAAAAAAAATTAAATAATATAAATAAAATCACAAAAAAAGCTTAAAAATCTGTTTATAAAAGAAAATAAAAACAAATAAAAAAGAAAACTAGTTATTCATCACTAGGATAGCTATACTAAAAATAGTAAAACCAACATTAAAATTAATAAGATTCTGATTAATCTATAGAAGCTCACTAAGGTGATTTAATACATGCAAAGATTATTAAATAAACTGCTCGTGTATTTTATAATATTTCTCATGTATTCTGGAGAGTTAATTCTGCTCATTCTGATCATACAGATCCACAGTCTTAAGTTTATATATTTTTTTCTCTGGTTAAAATCTCCGCGCGTTGGTTTCTTGCTGTATGAGGAGGCCATCAGCCCCACCCTCACTGCCCCCAGCGTCTAGGGAGTGGCGGAAGAGGTCAGCCATGTTCTCCTCTTGTGAGGAGAAAAGTTTTTGTAACACAAGAGGTAAGCTCTCTTCCTTGTTTTTGGGTTCTAGGTTTTATAAGTTCAATGTTTGTACTTCATGTACCTTTTCTCTGTCGTTTTTTAGCTTTTCAGCTTTTAAGCATTGGTTTGTCTCTTAACATTTACGCGGGTTTTAACTCTTATTTTTCTTTGTAACTTTGAGCGTCTTTTGTGGTACCTAGGAACAGAAGATGGCTAAGCTTGTTCCTTTTCTATGCGCTGTCTATGTGCTGTTTTTTCAAAGTAGTTAAGTTCTTAATAACTAATTAATTATGCACTTAAAGCACTGCTGAAATACTTTGTACATATTGCAACTAACTGTTTAAGGTATATAACTTTCACAAAGTTTTCTTTAGTTAATTATTATCTTTAACTTATTCTCGTTTTCGTGCTGTCATAAGTTGTAGAGTAGGGGGTTTTAGACTCAAGTTTTCTTTCAAAAATCTGTTCGTTATAAATTAACATTTCCTTTTTTAATTGCAATGTAAAATTTGTTTTTCAGGTTTAAATTCTCTCTCAAACGAACTTGGAATTTCGTTATAGCTGAAAATCATTTCTATTTATTATGTCACTCTCACAGCTTGAGTTCTCTTTAATCTTCTTCTCTCTGTTTAATAGTAACAGATGAAGAGCATGGGTCGGGCCATGAAGGTTAATGGATGCAAGCGAAATTGTTAACTAGTGCTAGGTCATGCTACTCTACGGAGGACATGACTTATATATATATTTTTTAAACTATTTTAGGTGGGAATGTTACTTGCATCTATGGCCTTGCAGAAACCCATTTCCAACTAGGTCTTTGTGGAAGTGAGAAAATGCAGAGTTTTTGCTGGTCCTTGATAAAGCCAAGGCTCAGTATTCTCGACACCTTCTACATTCAGTTGTTTTATTTTATTTTTTTCTTTTCTCCTTTTACTCACACAGGTAGATACATAACCTTTTCTATGTTGTACTAGGTGTGAGTCAAAATTATATTTGTATTTTTTTGCTTAGGTATCTTTATAGAACGAGAAAAGTTATAGATAGATGGTTGTTAACTCAGTCTAGTTATCATCCATCTATCTATAAACTTTCTCGTCACTCATTATAGATATATACCTCACTGCAACCACGGCGTCATGCGTCACTCTTCCACTGCATATTTGTCACATGGTTGGTCATTTGGATTTCTGTCACAGGCTGTTGAGTGGTCTGATGGTTTGTCTCCTCCTTCTTGGTGAGTCTCCAGATTGTTACTTTTATTTTAATTTTATATTTTTTGTATTTTTGTCTTACCTACGTCTATCGCTGTTTCCTTTTATGACCTAGAGACCCAACACAGCAGGTATTGACCTTGTCTTCCTTTGCTGTGGTTTTGAAAGGCCATATATTTAGCTGGGGTCTTCCTGATGATGACAGCTACATTTTTGGTAATTTTTGATATTTTTTATATTTTTCTTGGTTCATTATTTATTTTTGATATTTTTCTTGGTTTATTACTTATTTTTGATATTTTCTTGGACTTATTATTTCTTTCGGCTATTGCGTTTCATCTGATGGGGTGAATGAATCTCATATTTTTAGATTTCTGTTTTTAATATGTTTTGTGTCGTATATACACTGAAGAGCAACTGAATTAGAGATACCTGTCTAGTAACGTGTAGCACCACCTTTCGCCTTGATGACGGCGGCGATTCGTCTCGGCATAGACTCGACAAGACACCGAAAGCGTTGGGAAGCCATACGGATCCACGACTCCTGAACAAGCTCTCACAGTTCACGAAGATTTGATGAAGGGGAGGGGGTCAGAGCCTCGAACATTTCTCTCGATGGCATTCCAGATGTGCTCGATGGGATTGACGGCAGGTGACCTAGCTGGCCAAGGAAGCGAGTTCATGTCGGTGGAGTGTTCATCCAACCATTCGGATACAGTTCGGGAGCGATGGCACGGTGCATTGTCTTGTTGCAGGATGAGGTCCCCAGTGGGATGATGAAGACGCACAAACGGGAGCAAATGGTGGTCCAGGATATCCCGGTAACGTTGACCTGTGAGGGACGATGTCACACGTACCAGGGGTCCCATTTCAGTCCACGTAAACAGTCCCCAGACGAGAATGCCACCCCCACCAGCTTGAAGAGTACCCTGCTGGTAAGAAGGATCCATCGCTTCATGTGGTTTGCGCCATGCTAGTATCCTGCCATCTGCATGTACTAACGTGAATCTCGACTCATCAGTCCAGGCAACATTTTTCCACATGTCTAGGGTCCAGTGGCGATGTTCCCATGCCCATGCTAATCTTTGCACCCTGTGATGTGCGGTCAGCAGCTGTACCCTCGTGGAACGATGGCTTCTGTACCCCATAGCGAGGAAATGGTCCTGAATGGTGTGGCTGCTTACACGTTTTTGTTCACGAGCGTTAAATTGCCGAGTGATTTCTTGCAATGTGGCCCGTCTATCCGCTGTTACAATGCGAGCTAGCCGACGATGACCCCGCTCATCCACACGCTGTTGTCCACGGCAGTTGGTCCTTGCAGGGATGGTTTTACCGGATTCGATATACTCACAGTGCACCCGTGACACAGTGGCTCGTGAAAATCCCAGTGCCTGCACGACTTACGAGATGGAGTGACCCATTCGTCGGACCCCGACAATTTGCTCACGATCAAATGCATACTGAGTCCGACTCTTACTGATTCCCGTCGCGTCACTCCTTATATTGTCGGATCGCTGCATACGTCATGTCGTTTCCGTTTACAGGGTCGCCCACAACGCCACATTTGCATAACGTCAGCTGTCTCTAATTCAATTGCTCTTCAGTGTATATATACATACCAGTAATATTCACCATTACGAACACCAACATCAAAATTCCAAAACCACAGCTCGAAACCACCACAAAAAACCACAGAGAATCCCCCAAAAATACAAAAATATTTTTTACAAGAAGTGGGACAATCGTTAACATCAAACACGAAACCAAAAATTAATTAACCAGAAACACTTACAAGAAACAATGTCGATAATCAACTGAGTCGCCTTCACCAGGAGTCACACCGACTTGTGTATAGGTCTTTCTGACACAGCATAAGTTAAGTGTTAACAAAATATCATGCTGTGGTGTGCTCTAGGCCTAAAAACCATGAATTCAAATAACAAGCCAAATGCTAGGTCCACCACAATACCGCACATGACGACTGCAAATCATGGAAGGCAAAGCACAACCAACTACACTGACGGAAAAAAATCCCAACACCAAGAAGGGGTTGTGTTAGACAAACGACAGTTGGTAGGCGGTGAGAGTACATCTGTGAGATGACGTCTATGCAAATTTCGCGCTCGGCGCATACGTGTGGCGCTAGTAGCGCCCCTCGGAGCATACAAAGCAGGTTTGCTGTAAATACGCGCTGTAACGTTCGTGAGCGTTAGTTATCGTTGAAATTGGACGTAGTGTGTTGATGTTAGTCAAGAATGCCTTTAAGAAGACGAAGAAGCCATTATCAACAGCTCACGGAGTTTTGACGAGGTCGTGTAACAGGGCTACGAGAAGATGGAGTTTCTTTCCGCAATATTGCAGAACGACTTGGCAGGAATGTAGTCACTGTGCATGATTGTTGGCAGCGGTGGTCAAGGGATGGTACTGCCACAAGAAGACCGGGTTCCGGCCGGCCACGTGGCACTACTGAGAGGGAAGACCGTCGTGTACGGCGTATGGCCGTGGCGCATCGTACTGCGTCTGTGGCAGCAATTCTAGCTGCTGTTGCCACCACAGTGACACAACGAACTGTTACAAATCGGTTACTTGAAGGACAGCTCCGAGCCAGCCTCCATGTAGCGTGCATTCCACTTACTCCAAACCACTGCCGTTTGCGACGTCAGTATTGTCAAGCTAGAGCTCATTGGAGGACGGAGTGGAGATCTGTTGTGTTTTCTGATGAAAGCCGGTTCTACCTGGGTGCCAGTGATGGCCGTGTGTTGGTTAGAAGGAGGCCAGGTGAGTGCCTGCAACAAACCTGTCTGCGGCCGAGACACACTGGACCTACACCTGGAGTTATGGTCTGGGGAGCAATTTCCTATGACAGCAGGAGCACTCTCGTGTTTATCCCACGCACCCTGACGGCACAGTTGTACGTCGGTCTGGTGATTGAACCTGTTGTGCTGCCATTCATGAACAGCATTCCAGGGGGTGTTTTCCAACAGGATAACGCTCGCCTGCATACCACTGTTATAACCCATCATGCTTTACAGAGTGTCGACATGTTGCCGTGGCCTGCTAGATCACCAGATCTTTCACCAATCGAGCAAGTATGGGACATCATTGGACGACAACTCCAGCATCACCCCCAACCAGTAATAACCGTCCCTATATTGACCGACCAAGTGCAACAGGCATGGAACTCCATCCCACAAACTGACATCCAGCACCTGTACGACACAATGCATGAACGTTTGCGTGCTTGCATTCAACATTCTGGCGGTTACACCGGTTATTAATGTACCAGCATTTCACATTTAAAATGGCTCTTCTCGCGCTTACAATAAGCTGTGATCTTGAAACCTTAATCGATTAAATATGTTACCTATACAAATGTATTGCCGCCATTTCATTCCTCTACAACTATTTTATCGTGGTGTTGGGATATTTTTTTTTTCGTCAGTGTATCATTCAAGGTAAGATTTCATTAGAACAGCTAACCTATCCGGTTACAGTTAAAGTGTAGTGAGAAAAATCTGATAGAATGTTATCTCAATCTTCATGTATTGGGGATTCTCAGAGTTTGTTTGTGGTGGTTTCGAGCTGTTGTTTTGGACTTTTGATGTTGGCGTTCGTTGTGGTGAATATTACGGTTATATGATACAACTTCAATTAGCTGCTTTAGCGCTCTTGGGTTTATGATCTTTCGAATTTATTGGGTCGTTTCATTTCCATATTGAGTGTTGCATTCATTTCATGTGATTTTAATATTTACGTTCAACTTCGAGATAGTAGCTTTTGCGCATTCGGGATGTTTGAATTTTATATCTCATCTACAAGTTTATTTTCTATCCTCATGTCATTACTTCAATTAAATACTAAAATATGGATAGTGAACCTCAATTTACGCAGTTTCCACATCGGACGTCTCGTGGCGTACCCAGGTCCGCGGATGTCTGCTTGAGACAGGAAGTCAGTCCAAAAAGTCAGCTACTGTCTCCGATCATCGAATTTGAGGAAAAGGGATTTGATGAGACGTATACATTACGGTCTCCATTGGGACAATCAAATAAAGAAGAAAAAATGCAAAAAAAAAAAATTTTAAACTTTGAAAAATAAAAAAATTGTCATTTTTGTTTTCAGGATTTTACGGAGATTGGGGAACAACTGGTTGAGTGCGTTAAAATTTAGTATTTGTAAATATTCCAGATGCAATACTTGCAAGGGGATTCACCCCTCGCATGAAGAAATTAAAAGCACTGCGTTGACCAATTTCTGTAAGACGACCAATGTCATTTATTTAATCCAATGTAAAATCCGTGGACTTAAATACGTTGGGCAGACTTTTTAGGTCCATTACACATTCGAATGAACAGGCATAGTTTCGATATCAGGTTGAGTAAAAGGAAAATTGTGGTGGAGACCAACCACTTCCAAAGATATAATTTTGACAATATACAGGTTAAGGTCCAAAGAAGCCGGTGGCGCAGTGGTCTAAGCGATGGCCTCTGATCATTCGTCCGAAAGGGGTCCGGGTTCGAATCCCGGTGAGGCATGGATGTTGTGTTTGTCTTACGGCACTGGCTCTCTCCCTTCCCTGGAACCAGTGACCCTAAATTAGGGACGGGCGACTGCTTATAGCCCATTGAGTTGCTCACGGTGGTCATTAAACATCCAATCAAAAAACAAAAAAAAACAAGAACCAATTTTAGAGAAACGTCTGAAGTTTGAAAATTATTACATATTGTAACTGGAAAAAATTTATCCTTTTGGACTCAATCAAATATTTTGTGGTAAAAATTATGCCTCAGAAAAAAATAGTGGATAATCCATATATGAAATGTTTAAACACAACCCTCTAGGAGTTATATATATAGAAAAACTAGAGGTAATAAATATAGCAATTTCACTGCGCCCCTAAAAACACTTGATGACAACACCTACAACATAGAATCCTTCAGTAAGAAAGATATTTTTGGATTAAGGAAGTCAAAATTGCAAGCATTTTACAAGGCACACCAATGCTATGGTTCCAAGTTAACCAAATAAAACTCTTAGTTGAGGATTTATTGATATTTCGAATTACAGTTTGGACAAAGGGCTGTCCAAAAACAAGTAACAACTTACTGTGTACTACAGTTTGATGATAAGGTGTTGGACGAGTTAAAATTCAATAAAATCTTCCAGAAATTAAGTGAGTGCTTTCCGGTACCTAACGTCAAAATTATGGCAAGTTATAAATATTTGCCTACTTTAGGAAGAAAACTTTATAACCATAAGGAATTCGAAGATTTTGTAGATACCAGAGATAGCCTACCCTGTTATTGTCAAGACATCGAGTATCAAGATTTCGTTGATGAATTCCATGGACATATCATTACAGGGAACTTAAATATTGTAAAACATGATAAATTGAAAGCATTATTGAATCTAGGGACGAACTTCAGAATTACCGGGGTCCATAATTCTGAGAAAGTACTCAGAAATACCAACAGGGATCTCATAAAGTTTGCTATAGGTCAAGCTTTCTCGGAATGGATTTTTAAAGTACAAGACCGTGCCAAAAAATGTCTTTCATCCTTGAGATTTGAAGGAGTTAGCACTGCCTATCCTGGAATAAAAAAATATATTTACAGCTTGAAAGAAAGATTTGTAATGGTGCCGGTTGACAAGGCTAGTGGAAATTTAGCTTTCATTTGCAAAAAACCTTATTTATTTATGATTTGCTGGACAGAAAACTGGGGACAGGTGTGACATTCACTGAGATGAAGACATCGCGTAATGTTATTACTAAAAAAATCATGGCCTTCAAAAGAGGTTAAATATTAAAAATTATAACCTCAAGTTTCCGTTTTTATATGGAATACCTAAATTCCATAAAGCTCCTACTGGCTTTAGATAAATTACGCCAGCTAAATATTGCTATTCCAAACCAGCGAGGGTGCTTTTTGAAAAGAAAATGCAATTAATAATAAAAACTCATGGATCATCATTACCGATAACAAACCGGTTCTACAGATAATTAAGACCATGGACACTTCTCGGCATGTGACAGTGGATACTTTTGATTTTCAAAATTTTTTCAACAGCATAAATCTACGAGACCTACACAAGATATGTGATTGTCTTTTTATAAATCTTAAAATGTACCAGACATCCAAGAAAATGACTGGAAGTTCCTTATGAGTACCTGTCTAGACAATAACTATGTCCGAATGGGAGCTAGAGTTTCCAAACAAACAACTAGAATCCCAATGGGTTCCACTTATTCTAGTACTCTAGCTAACATCTACTTAAATTATTATGAGAATCGGATCACGATAAATATAGATGTCTCAGACAGATGGGTACTCCGATACATAAACGACCTTAGGGTCTTTAATTGGACAGAGTTTCATATTTACGCAAAAAAAATATATATATCCATCCAATTTAATTCTAAAAAAAACTAATGTATCCGAAATATATGTTTATTTCTTAAATATGGAAACTGACACTTCACAACAAGATTTAATAACTTGTATATATGATAAAAGAAGAGATTACCCGTTTAAAATAAATATGTACACAAATTGGAAGTCTGGCGTCTCAAGGTCTGTACATAGAAACCTATTGATGTCACAGTTTAATAGGTTCTTAAGTGTCTGCAGTACGAATACTATTTTAAAATCAGAACTACAAAGATTTTATAAAATCTCAAGAACAATGACTTCCCCTTTGATTTGTACATAAATTTTTGATCCAGTTATTGAAGAATCAGAAGGCATTAAAATTTTTCAATGTACATCCTCCTCATTTAGAAGTTACAGACATGTATTAACTACAGGCCTTACAAAATTAAAGTGCACACTCTAAAGTGCCACTAGGAGGACCGATAGTGGATGAAAATTGAGATAACATTCTATCAGATTTTTCTCACTACACTTGAACTGTAACCTTGAACTGTTTTAATGAAATCTTGACTTGAATGATAGTTAGTTGCGCCTTGCCTTCTGTGATTTGCAGTGCTTGTGTGTGGGATTCTGGTGGACTTCGCAGGTACTTTTTCTTCCATGATTTGCAGTCGTCATGTGTGGTATTGTGGTGGACCTTGTATTTGCTTGTTATTTGAATTCATGGTGTTTTAGGCCTAGAGCACACCACAGCATGATATTTTGTTAACACTTATCTTATGCTGTGTCAGAAAGGCCTATACACAAGTCGGTGTGACTCCTGATGAAGACGACTTCTTGGTTGATTATCGACATTGCTTCTTGTAACTGTTTCTGGTTGATTCATTTTTGGTTTCGTGTTTAGTGTTAACGATAGTCTCACTTCTTGAAAAAAAAGTTTTTGTATTTTTGGGGGATTCTCTGAGGTTGTTTGTGTTATTGGGTCGTTTCATTTAAATACTGACTGTGGCATTCATTTCATGTGATTTTAATATATATATACACACTGCTGGCCACCCAAAATGAGACACGAGATAGCGAAGCCAGATTTACTGGACACATAACAACAGATACAAAGATGAAACGATTGAGCCTACAGGCCCGTGCGACTTGCGGAACACTCAGACATCAATAGTTCGTGTGGCCCCCATGACTGGCAATAACGGTTGCTACGTGCCGCGGCATCGAACGATAGAGGCTTTGGATGTGGGATTGGGGTATGTCGGTCCAAGCTGCTTCCACGCGTTGCCACAGTTCATCAGGCGTAGATACGGGTGGTGCTTGCCGGGCCATTCGGCTGCCGATCAGCGACCACCGTGTTCGATGGGAGACATATCGGGTAAACAGGCGGGCCAAGGCAGCAGGGACACCTGGTGGGCCGTGAAGAATTGTTGCACGATGCGTGCCACGTGCGGGCACGCATTGCCGTGTTGAGACGTGGCCGCTGGCCGGTCGTGCAGGTAAGGGAGGAATACAGGCTCCAAAACGTCGGAGATGTAGCGGTGGATGTTGAGTGTACCGGCGATGCGTACCACAGGGTGCGGCTGTCATATCCAATTGCGCCCCAAACCATAACGCCAGGCGACGGACCGGTATGGCGATGCATAATGCAGGCGTCACACAGTCTCTAGCCGCGGGGCCGCCACGCGCGGATCCGACCATCGTGGTGTTGCAGGCAGAAGCGGGATTCGTCGGAGAAGACAATGTCGTGCCATTCCGTAGTCCAGGTGTGGCGTCCAACGGCCCACTGCCGCCGCACTCGCCGGTGGTGTAACGCCAATGGTAATCGGTACAATGGGCGCCATGCGACAAGTTCCCGCTCCTGCAGACGACGTTGAACGGTATCTGCTAACACAGGTTGTTACACAACACACCCTATGTCCTGCGCTAACGTTCGTGATGCCGCCCCGGGTGCGCAGTGGTCTAAGCGATGGCCTCTGATCATTCATCCGAAAGGGGTCCGGGTTCGAATCCCGGTGAGGCATGGATGTTGTGTTTGTCTTACGACACTGGTTCACTCTCTTCCCTGGAACCAGTGACCCTTAATTAGGGACGGGCGACTGCTTATATCCCATTAAGTTGCTCACGGTGGTCGTTAAACCTCCAATGAAAAAAAAAACGTTCGTGATGTGGCGGTGCGAGCCGTCAATGCCCGCCGCACAACATGCCGGACCTCTGGTTTGGTAGTGTGCCGCCGCTGCGGCAATCGCTCACATCGGTCCGTCCGTCCCTCCTACACCCACCGAATCCATACTCACCTCACTGTGGCTGGATATCGCCCCGCACGGGCGCTGATCTCTCGGTACGATAAAGAACTGTCGCGATAAGTCACTATTCGTCCTCTGTCGAACTCCGAAACGTGCTGGAATGACTGCCGTATTCTGCGACGAGGCATCAGGAAGTTTCCCACGCACAGGTCCGGCAGAACAACACGCTTCCACTACTTACACCCCACCTTCTGTGCACCATTCTTATAGTGCTTCTTGGTGGCGTGCCCGGCGCACATGATTTGCATATGTCCTGCAATGCTAATCGTTTGCATGTCGTCTCGCGGGCGACGCATGCTGCGAATTTCAGGTCAATCGGATGCTTCCTTCTTGGTGTTGAATTTTGGGTGGCCAGCAGTGCATATACACTATCTACCAACAAGAAATTGGACACCTGTGACAGCAAAGGAAAACGAAGTTTATTCACCTTCAATAGTTCGAGAAGCCTCTACGAGCGGCGATTACAGCTGCGACCCTCCGGAGCATACTCTCATCCAGGCGTTGTACGACGGCTAGCGGTATTTTCTTCCACTCGGCGTGTAGAAGACAGGTCAGTTCCTTCACCAATTTCGGACGGTGGGGGCACCCCTTAAGTTGACGCTCCAACTCGTCCCAGAGGTGCTCGATAATGTTAAGGTCCGGGCTCTGCGCAGGCTAGTCCATTCGATTAACCCCATTGTCACCATACCAAGCCATGGTGGACCTCACAACATGACAGGTGGCATTGCCATCCTGAAAGTAACATGGGTCCATCCCGTAAAAACTGCCACAACGTAGGAAACGTATGGTCATCCAAAATGGTTGAGTTGGTTTCGGCGTTGAGACTACCAGGAATTGCGACCAAGGGTCCCTTGCTATACCAGGAGACACGCCCCATAGCATAATTTCTCCGCCGCCGAACTTCACAGTTGGCACAATACATTCTGGCAGGAGGCGTTCTCCAGGCAGACGCCAAACCCAGACCCTGCGATCCGAACGGTAGAGGGTGAACCTTGATTCGTCGCTCCAGAGAACCTTGTTCCACTGTTCAACGGTCCACTGTCGACGTTCTTTACACCACGTTAGCCGAGCAGCGCTATTGGACTTGGTGATCAAAGGCTTGTGGGCGGCAGCACGTCCATGATAACCGAGCAGATGGGCTTCCTTACGGATGGTATTCATCGAAAGAACACTCCTGGATACCTGTTAAAACTCCTCGCGGATCGCGGGGTATTAATAATCGATTTGGTGCGGTTCTTCCGAATTTCTCTGGCCAGCACCCGTCGGTCTCTAACTCCCAGTTTTGTGGGTCTGCCGGGTCGGGGCACATTCCGACAGGCACCTATCATCTTCCACTTGCCAATCATGTAGGCCACTGTCGATTTTGGGTACTTCAACTCGCTGGATATGTCACGTATGGATCGGCCATTTCTGTGAAACCCGACGATTACACCTTTCTCGAAAACAGAGAGCTCCGAACTGCGTGGCATCTTGCATGCGACTGGTTGCGTTGTTGTTTCCCACACGATATTTAACGGCGGCGGCCGTAACGTGTATCAGGACCGCAGATATCGTTGATTGCAGGGGTGTCGAATTACTTGTTGGTAGATAGTGTATATACGTATATCAATCAAGAACATGAAGCGGGGGAAAAGTCCAGGAAAAGATGGAATTACTGTAGACATAACACAAGAAGCAAGTGGAGAAATTGAAACAGTACTCGCCCAAGTTTTCACTCGATGCCTTAATGAAAGGAAGCTTACTGAGGATTGGAACAACGCTACAATGATCCTGCTACAAACAAAAGGTGACATTGAGAATCTCAAGTATTACAGACCTATCAGCGATTTATAAAATATTCACTAAAGTTCTTTCACACCGCTTGAAGATAACACTGGACATGGCTCAACCGAGAGAACAAGCTGGATTCAGGAGTGGCTACAGCACTGTAGATCCTATCCACGTACTTAGAGAACTAATTGAAAGAGCGAGGGAATGTGAACTTCCATTGTGCATGGTTTTTATCGATTATGAGAAGGCCTTTGATTCAGTGAAGCCATCAGCAGTTACAATGGCTTTGAAATCCTGCGGTATTGAAGATGCATACATTAATATTATTAATAACATCTATGAAAATGCAAGTGCAAAGATTCGACTGTTTGAGAATACAGCACATATAAATTGGAAAGAGAGTGAGACAAGGTGACACCATATCTCTCAAGCTCTTTAATGCCACATTGCAAAATGTATTTCAATCACTGAACTGGGAAAACAAAGGGATAAAGATTAATGAAAATTATCTAACTTACCTTCGTTTTGCTGATGACATGTTCATTTTTGCAACAACCTCATCAGAGCTGCAGAGTATGATCCAGGAACTTGCTGACAAGAGTAAAGAAGTAGGATTAAAAATGAACTTTCAGAAGACAAAAGTGATGTACAATGCTTTTACAAGAAATGAAGATTGATCGATTGATGGAGAAATGCGTACGTTTATCTTGGACAGCAGATATTAAGTGAGGGTCACATTGATGAAGAAATTAATCGGCCTATAAAACTTGCCTGGAAAGCTTTTGGAAGAAACAGCATAATTTTCAAGAGCAATATGCCGTTAAGTTTTAAAAAAGAAAAGTGTTTGATCGATGCATCCTGCTTACGTATGGTGCAGAGACGTGGACCTTAACTAAAAGAGACATACAAAGGCTGCAGACAACTCAAAGTAGCACGGAGAGGTGCATGCTTGGTGTAACCAGGAGAGATAAGAAGAGGAACTCGTGGATCCAAAAAATGACAAGAGTGGAAGACATCATGATCAGAGTTAAATCCCTGAAATGGCAATGGGCTGGACATACTGCTAGAAGGACAGACCATCGATGGACAGCCGAAATTTTAGATTGGATTCCAAGGGACAGGAAAAGACTCAGAAGAAGACCACATGGGAGATGGGTGGATGAAATTCGAAAGTATGTGGGAGTAACATGGAGGAGTCTGGCACAAGACAGACTGTTGTGGAAGAGGCTTGTAGAGACCTTCGTCCAGCAGTGGATTGATAATGGTTGACAATAATGATGGTGATATATATGTACACTGCTGGCCACCCAAAATGCAACACCAAGAAGGACACGAGATAGCAAAGCCCGATTTACTGGACACATAACTACAGATTCAAAGATGAAACGATTGAGCTTACAGACCCGTGCGACTTGCGGAACACGCAGACATCAATAGTTCGTGTGGCCCCCATGGCTGGCAATAACTGCTGCTACAAGCCGCGGCATCGAACGAAAGAGGCTTTGGATGTGCGCTTGGGGTTTGTCGGTCCAGGCTGCTTCCACACGTTGCCACAGTTCATCAGCCTTAGCCACGGGTGGTGCTTGCCGGGCCATTCGGTTGCCGATCAGCGACCAGCGTGTTCGATGGGCGACATATCGGGTGAACAGGCGGGCCACGGCAGCAGTGACACCTGGTGGGCCGTGAAGAATTGTTGCACGATGCGTGCCACGTGCGTGCGCGAATTGTCCTGTTGAGACGTGGCCGCTTGCAGGTCCTGCAGGTAAGGGAGGAATACAGGCTCCAAAACGTCGGAGATGTAGCGGTGGCTGTTGAGTGTACCGGGGATGCGTACCAGAAGGGTGCGGGTGTCATATCCAATTGCGCCCCAAACTATAACGCCAGGCGACGGACCGGTATGGCGATGCATAATGCAGGCGTCATACAGTCTCTCGCCGCGGTGCCGCCACACGCGGATCAGACCATCGTGGTGTTGCAGGCAGAAGCGGGATTTGTCGGAGAACGCAATGTCGGGCCATTCCGTAGTCCAGGTGCGGCGTTCAACGGCCCACTGCCGCCACACTTGACGGTGGTGTAACGTCAATGGTAATCGGAGCAATGGGGGCCGTGCAACAAGTCCCCGCCCCTGTAAACGACGTCGAACGGTACGTGCTGCACAGGTTGTTGCGCAACACACCCTAATTCCTGCGCTAACGTTCGTGATGTGACGGTACGAGCCTTCAATGCCCGCCGCACAACATGCCGGTCGTCTCGTTCGGTGGTGTGCCGCGGCAATCACTCACGTCGGTACGTCCGTCCCTCCTGCATTCACCGAATCCATGCTCGCCTCACTGTTCCTGGATGTTGTCCCTCACGGGCGCCAATGTCTTGGTACGATAACCCGCTGTCGCGATAAACCACTATTCGTCCTCTGTCGAACTCCGAAACGTGCTGGAATGACTGCCGTATTCTGCGACGAGGCATCAGGAAGCTTCCCACGTTCAGGTCCGGCAGCACAACACACTTACACTACTAACACCCCGCCTTCTGTTCACCCTTCTTATAGTGCTTCTCGGTGGCGTGCCGGGCGCACATGATTTGCATATGCCCTGCAATGCTAATCGTTTTGATGTCCTCTCGCTGGCTACGCATCCTGCTAATTTCAGGCCAATCGAATGCTTCCTTCTTATATATATATATATTAATATATATATATCATCATCATCATTGTCAACCATTGTCAATCCACTGCTGGACGAAGGTCTCTCCAAGCCTCTTCCACAACGGTCTGTCTTGTGCCAGTCTCCTCCATGTCACTCCCGCATACTTTCGAATTACATCCACCCATCTCTCTTTTGGTCTTCTTCTGGGTCTTTTCCTGTCCCTTGGAATCCAATCTAAAATTTCGGCTGTCCATCGATGGTCTGTCCTTCTAGCAGTATGTCCAGCCCATTTCCATTTCAGGGATTTAACTCTGATCATGATGTCTTCCACTCTTGTCATTTTTCGGATCCACGAGTTCCTCTTCTTATCTCTCCTGGTTACACCAAGCATGCACCTCTCCGTGCTACTTTGAGTTGTCTGCAGCCTTTGTATGTCTCTTTTAGTTAAGGTCCACGTCTCTGCACCATACGTAAGCATTGGAAGGATGCATTGATCAAACACTTTTCTTTTAAGACACAATGGCATATTGCTCTTGAAAATTATGCTGTTTCTTCCAAAAGCTCTCCAGGCAAGTTTTGTACGGCGATTAATTTCTTCATCAATGTGACCCTCACTTGATATCTGATGCTCAAAATAAACGTACGTGTCTGTTATCTCCAGCCTTTCTCCATCAATCGATAAATCTCCATTCCTTGTAAAAGCATTGAACATCACTTTTGCCTTCTAAAAGTTCATTTTTAATCCCACTTCTTTACTCTTGTCAGCAAGTTCCTGGATCACACTCTGCAGCTCTGATGGGGTAGTTGCAAAAATGACTACCTCATCAGCAAAACGAAGGTGGGTTAGATAATCCTCATTAATCTTTATCCCTTTTTTTCCCAGTTCAGTGATTGAAAGACATTTTCCAATGTTGCATTAAAGAGCTTGGGAGATATGGTGTCACCTTGTCCTACTCCCTTTCCAATTTTTATGTGTGTTGTATTTTCAAACAGCCGAATCTTTACCCTTGCATTTTCATAGATGTTATTAATAATATTAATGTATGCATCTTCAATACCGCAGGATTTCAAAGCCATTGTAACTGCTGATGGTTTCACCGAATCAAAGGCTTTTTCATAATCGATAAAAGCCATGCACAATGGAAGTTCATATTCCCTCGCTCTTTCAATTAGTTCTCTCAGTACGTGGATATGATCTATTCTGGTGTTGTCACTCCTGAATCCAGTTTGTTCTCTCGTTTGAGCCATGTCCAGTGTTACCTTCAAACGGTGTGAAAGAACTTTAGTGAAGATTTTATAAACCAGGTCTGTAGTTCCTGAGATCCTCAATGTCACCTTTTTTATGTAGCAGGATCATTGTAGCGTTGTTCCAATCCTCAGGAATCTTCCCTTCATTAAGACATCGAGTGAAAATTTGGGCGAGTACTGTTTCGATTTCTCCACTTGCTTCTTGTATGATGTCTACAGTAATTCCATGTTCTCCTGGAGCTTTTCCCCGCTTCTTGTTCTTGATTGCATGTGCAACTTCTGCTGGGAGGACTGGAAGAACTCTGGTACTGGTACTTTTCATGATGTCTGGAGTACATGCATCATCCCTTTCATATAATTTGGAGTAGAAATCTTTCACTCTTGTCAAAAATTCGCCTCTATTTCTTGTTATAGAACCATCTTCTTTTCTCAGTGCCATAATCTGTTTTCTTCCCGTACTGAGATGTCCCTTTGCTATCTGTAGGCTCTGGTTGTTTTCAATTGCTTACCTCACTAGTTCACAGTTGAATTTCCTTACGTCTTCAGTGATACTTTTTCGTACTGTCTTGCATAGCTCTATATATTCCACTTTGGAAGTCACATCTTCTTTAGTTGTCCTCATCTCTCTTCTTTTTTGCATCAACATTTTGGTTTTTCCTGACAATTTGTTCACATGCAACTTGTTCTTAGACCCAGCTAATTTTGTTGCTGTTTCCATAAGAGCTTTGGTTACTTTTCTGTTAACTTCAGAAATATCCACTTCATCCGATGTTAGGCCTTCTAAAGCAGAGAATCTGTTCTTCAGTTCCAACTTGAAGGTATTATTGTGTTTTTTAAGGTTGGTTATGTCAATACATTTTGTTTGTCTTATGAGCTTGCCACGTTCGAGTTTAGTGTTGAGGTGTATCTTACATCTCGCCAATCTATGGTCACTACCTGTGTTGAACTTCTTTAGCACACTGCAGTCTTCTATGACGAATTTTTTGTTACACATAATAAAATCAATTTCACTTGTCGTCCCATTTGGATGTCTCCATGTCCATTTCCTGTGTGGCTTTTTCTTGAAAAAGGAGTTCAAGATGAAAAACCCTTCTGCCTCTGCAAACTCAACGAGAGTATTTCCACGCTGGTTTCTGTTGCCGTGACGGAATTTACCTACTGAAGTTTCATTCTGTTGCCGTTGCCCTATTTTTGCATTGAAATCTCCCATAATTATCTTTAAGTGCTGCTTACCTTTATTATTTAGATGACGAATTTCCTCATAAAATTCTTCAATTTCTTCTTCAGGATGACTTGTGGTGGGTGCATAAGTTTGAATAATCTGAGCCTGGTATCTTCTCGAGAGTTGGATAACGAGTCGTGCAGCTCTGTCAGAGGAACTTTCAACTTCTACAACTTTATCCTTCAGTTTCTTGTTTATATAAATCCAACACCACTAGTTCTGCCAGTATCTGTCCCACGATAGTAGAAGAGATGTCCACTTTTCAGTTCGATGAGATCTTCTCCTTTTCTTCTTACCTCACTTAGCCCGACGATGTCCCACTTGATCCATTGTAGTTCCTCTTCCAATTCAAGAAGCCTTGAATCAGAAGATAGGGAGCGTCCATTATACGTAGCCAAGGTCAGCATCAGATGGCAGCCTAGTCCGGTCCTCCGGGGATTCTTAGCACCCTCTGCCTTCATGTCGCACTGGCCGCTGCCTTGGCCAGGTACATTCCAGCTGCCGGATACTGAGGGCCAAGATTTAAGTTGTGGAATCATTTTGGAGGGGTTTGGCCATAACTCACCACGCTGGCCAAGCGGGTTGGTGAGTGTGGGATAGAATTTCCTCTAATCCCGATGGTATAGTTATACCGCTATTGGCGGTCGTCAGAGCCCCTTTAGTGGGAACAGGATGCACCACGAGAAGGCGGGGTTGACATTTGTCAAGGAGAGGCTGTGATGTTACGCATCACCTGACCTTACATCCCCTTGTGATATATATATATATATCCTAGAAGAATACCATAATGGATGATGATGATGATATATATATATACATATACAGGGTGTCCTAACTAAAAGTAATACGGTGCCCGTAGGTTAGTGTAAATGTTGGAAACGTTGTTTCTGCAGGTGTATTTAATGTAAACATTTGCTTTACTGGTTTTGTAGTTGAGATCCGTGTTATTGTTTGAGTGACATTTGTTCAGCTGTTCAGGGTATGCAAAGCCGGAAGGTATGCAGAAAACGTGCTCTGCACACCCGAGAATTAGGTGCCATCTTTCTTGCCAAGTTTTATGTTCAAAGATTCCACAAAGACAGCGGAGACCTTTCCATGGAGTTACAACGACCAGCGATGTCTATCTTCTATATTTGTTTCTCGGCGTTCGACGCTATAGTCATCCCCGCGCTCCGCTCCCTCACCGCGATGTTGTGCCTTCTCCCACCAAAAAAAGTGATATATGGGGTACCTGTATCTCCAAAGGCCACTGGTAAATGAAATCTGAAGTTCGTTCGTCTTCCTGTTCTACAGTTATTAAAGGGCAAATTTTGTATTTAGCATTACAGCTCCAGCTGAGCTGTACTAAATGGGGACGCCGCTGCCCTTGAACCTAAAATCGCAACTTTCTAACCACATACTATTGCAGTTGCTGATTCCGATTCGCGCCCGCGAACACACACACATATAAGAACTCTAAGAAATGGTGTTTTTACATTTGAGTATATGTGTATCTTAGAACCCAGTACTGTGTTTGAAAAATGATCGGGGCCTATTCAAGTGGTGATTTTTTTTTTTTTTTTTTTTTTTTTTTGCGATGTCAAGTGAAGAAAAACTACATTATTTCTGAGTATTAAACTTGCTTTTATAGCATTTAAATCACTCCTGGAGAAAGAAGATGCCCTTGCGTTTCTTCTATCAAAATATTTATTGTCTGATAAACGCATTACTGCTGTAAAGCTGATTAAATTTCTGCTTAGCCTCGAAGAGCAAAAGCGGTTTAAATTTATATTTATACAAAAATGTCAGAGGTCGGTTCCATGAAAAAGAAATAAACGAGGTTTTAAACCAGAAAGCTCTGAGGAATTTCGTTTTAGCAATCCAAAATCCCTCTGTGTGAGCTACTTATAAAGTAGTTCTATTTTCAAGTTGTGTGTGTGTGTGTGTGTGTGTGTTAAATTACAGTTAAAACCATAGGAATACTCTTGTGGCCTTCTGAAGACATTATTAACAACAAATCCGCTTTGTTAAGACTTCAACTTAAAGACTTCAACTTAACAAGAAGAGTTATTGAAGGATCTCTAATTAGAAATAAAGTATAAATATCTCGAATATTTTGAGCATCTATTTGTGGATCTCTGCGTTTAAGAAAATCACAAGCTGACTTTATTTTTTACTTAAAACATATTTATGATTCTAAATATTTATTTTACCTTCTAGAATGAACATTTATTTCACACTTTTTGAGTTTTTTGTCGATTTCTACTTTTTGCCTTCGCGACCATAGCTTTTCCAATTTAGTAATCATGGTTTCCCTTATTCAGTTAATACACTGCTCACAAAAAGTCATAGAGATATTGCATGAAATGGAGAATGTACACTGAAGAGCAATTGAATTAGAGACAGCTGGCGTTATGCAAATGTGGCGCTGTGGGCGGCCCTGTAAACGGAAACGACATGACGTATGCAGCGATCCGACAACATAAGGAGTGATGCGACGGGAATCAGTAAGAGTCGGACGCAGTATGAGTAAGACGAAGGATCTAAGCGCATTTGATCGTGGGTAAATTATCGAGGCCCGACGAATGGGTCACTCCATCTCGGAAGTCGTGCAGGCACTGGGATTTTCACGAGCCACTGTGTCACGGGTGCAATACATCGAATCCGGTAAAACCATCTCTGCAAGGGCCAACTGCCGTGGACAACAGCGTGTGGATGAGCGGGGTCATCGTCGGCTAGCTCGCATTGGAACAGCGGATAGACGGGCCACAGAGCAAGAAATCACTCGGCAATTTAACACTGGTGCACAAAAACGTGTAAGCAGCCACACCATCCAGAACCATCTCCTCGCTATGGGGTACAGAAGCCATCGTCCCACGAGGGTACAGCTGCTGACCGCACATCACAGGGTGCAAAGATTAGCATGGGCGTGGGAACATCGCCACTGGACCCTAGAGATGTGGAAAAATGTTGCCTTGACTGATGAGTCGAGATTCACATTGGTACATGCGGATGGCGGGATACGAGTACGGCGCAAACCACATGAAGCGATGGCTCCTTCTTGCCAGCAGGGTACTCTTCAAGCTGGTAGGGTCTGGGGACTGTTTTCGTGGACAGAAATGGGACCCCTGATACGTGTGACATCGTCCCTCACAGGTCAACGTTACCGGGATATCCTGGACCACCATTTGCTCCCGTTTGTGCGTCTTCAACATCCCACTGGGGACCTCATCTTGCAACAAGACAATGCAGCTCCCAAATTGTATCCGAGTGGTTGGATGAACACTCCACCGACGTGACCTCGCTTCCTTGGCCAGCTAGTTCACCTGACCTCAATCCCATCGAGCACATCTGGGATGCCATCGAGAGAGAGATGTTCGAGGCTCTGACCTTTTCCATCAAATCTTCGTGAACTGTGGGAGCTTGTTCAGGGGTCGTGGATCCGTATGGCTTCCTAACGCTTCCGGTGTCTTCTCGAGTCCATGCCGAGACGAATAGCCGCCGTCATCAGGGCGAAAGGGGGTGCTACACGTTACTAGACAGGTATCTCTAATTCAATTGCTCTTCAGTGTATGTACCCAACTCAAGTAACACGCATTCAAATAACATCAGTGAAGCTACGTAGCACAAACGATAAAGAGTGCGTTTACAAAAACAATTCATTGAGCAATTCCTGCACACAACAAAGTAACACTGCAATATGGGCAAAATGGTAAATTTGGAGAATCTGAATTTCAGTACCCGGTAACACCCTTTCTGTGTCGAAGAACGTCTTGACAGCCGGGGCATACTTGCAATGACATCATCAATGAGTGTCCTTAGCAGCTCGTCCCATATGTCAGGCAACGCGTTACGGAGGTCTGCCAGTGTTCTGGGGTATCCAGACGCCTCTGTACATCATCCCAAATGTTCTTTATAGGATTAAGGTGAAGAGACCTTGGAGACAGCAATAACGATTCAATCCCATGATTTTCCAGCTCCTGAAGTACGCTGCTGGCAAGGTGACTGATTACATTGTCATCGAGAAAACGGAATGCATGTCCAGCAGCAAAGTGAAACAATGTCATACAATGGGCACAATGATCTCATTTCGGTACAATGAGGCATTCGAGGTGCCTTGACAAACATACAAGGAAGTACGGCCAAAAAACTTGAAAACACTTTTGCCCAAACCAGAACTGACTGCCGCTGGTAATGGTGGACGGACTGCACGTATATACTGTAGTTGCATTCGTGTTCCGGATCACCTCCACACGTGTACTCGTCGAATATTACGATAAAGAGCGAAACAGGATTAGTCTGTGGAAAGTACATGGTGCCGCTCTGTATTTCATGACATGTTCTTTTGGACTTAGGTACATCTTTAACGACGGTGAGCTGATGTGAATGCTATACATCTCAGCGTCCTCCTTGCTCTGAGTCCGTACTCGTGAAGACGGTTTCGTACTGTTTGAGTACATATTGTGACACCAGAAGCAGCTCGAAGTGATTCCAGGAGTTTGCTACTGGTGATACCAGACCTTCTTCGAGCACTTATTTTCAGGTAGTGATCTTGCCTCCTGGTGGTTATCATCGAGCGATCACTCCTGGGTCGATCCACAACATTTCCATGCCGTAGAAATCTTGTGTGTAGCCGACTTACTTCACATGTGCTGTGTTGTCGTGATGCATAATAATAATAATAATAATAATAATATGTGATAATTTATATATGACGTAGCTACCCACGTTAATAACCGATCTCCAGTAGTCGTTAAATTTGCAAAGCACCACGTTATCCCTTCGAAACCCCAATATCTCTAACTTTTTGTGACCAGTGTATATCATTCGTCAGTGACCTCAGGCATTCCTATTCAATGATCATGGTTTCACTAAACATTGATAGTTGTTTCCTTTACCAGGTGTCAATATTTTTCTGATTCAATTATTTATTAATGGTGCTTCTATTTAGTGACCATGGTTGCCTTATTTAATGATTAATGTTTTCTTAGAAGTGGCTATGGTTTATCTTCTTTAGTGATCATGGTTTCAACTATGCACAGATAGTTGTTTTTCTTGAGAGTTACATCAATGTTCTTGGCCAGATGACAGTGTAATATAGCCTAAGGCAATACGTCGTATCATCTCCATGCTGAGCTATACATTCGGCAACACGGCATGTCATCGAGTGGAAAAGTTTCCGGATTTCGTTTTTTTGAGGTATCGCTGACCATGCGTGGTTGACCTGTGTCCACAATTCTTCGACACTGCGACGGGGTCGTTCAGAGGCATTAGGCCGTTTGCCAATGACGTCCCTTACGTTTCATACTGAGGTGAACTCTGGGAATCGCGCAGACCAGGTGCAGAACCTGAGCACCTTGTTGGCCCTATCTGCTGATGTTGGTAGTGCGCGAGTGGGCGTTATCTTGTTGAAATTGGACATCCGGGATGCCCCAAAGATACGGGAGCAAAACGGGTGCAGCACCTACACGCTATGCGTGCCAGCGGTGAACGTCTGCTGAAACTGATAGTTCCTCAAACCATGAAACCTGGCTGATGACCCGCAGACGATCTCGGATGGCAGCAAGATCAGCCTTGGGATCATATCGTCTCCTGACTCTCAATCGGCGATTGTCGGAGCTCAGACAGAAGCGAGACTCGGCGCTGAACATGACACTATTTCAATCGTCCCACCAGACATGACTGGTATGGCGCCACTCCAACCTTGAGGGACAATATGCTGCGGTGAGTGGCAGTAGTCGAAATGGCTGGTGAGAGCGCAAATCTGGCTCAGCCAGTCTGCGATACCCAGTCCCTGTCCATAAGGGGATGCCCACAGCTGACTGTACACCTCGTCGAATGCAGGCTGCTGTGGATTATGGGGCTACCCTAGTCTGCCATTGAGTGTGGCGACCGAGGCTTTTGGAAGTCCTTTTACGTGCATCAGAACAGTTTTATTCCGATGCGTTTCTGCCACGATGCGACTCAGGGACGAACCAGACGTGCGTAGACCTGTGATTAACCTCTGGTAAAAGTATCTGTGAGATGGTGGGATTCCTGGTGACATCGCCTAGGCTTTCACACCCTTTACACGTGCGTTTGCAATTGATATCGCACAGATGCAGTTTCCTACGCGCCCGGATGAGGACCAGCTAACTTAGCTATGCCGTGCCTTTTTGCCCTTTTATCTCCCTCACCTATCACGGGATTGGTTCGCAACTGCAATCGTTCATATAACCTAACTGTCGACATAAACCCACCAATCTGCATGTCGCTCCGACAAATACTCCTTGGTGTGGCATTTTCTAATATATTTTTCCACTCACTACATAAAGATGCGAGCGATGTTATTAAAACAAAACGAGATGACGATGTAGTTGAAATTTGTTGTTACCGTTGGACGCATTATACTTTCATTCGAACGGATCGTATGTTGTTACAAATGTCGTCACATACCGCTAAGTAGTCTACAAATTTTGATGCTCTTCTGGGTATTTTGATGCGTGAAGAGGCTGGTATTTCGTCGCAATTCTCCAGAGTATACTAGCATATTTCACAATTATCTGGCAGTACTATAAAATATATTGTAAAATTACTGTGTCAATATATCAGAATCGGGTACATATCATTTTCTTGAAAGTTTCCTTTACGCAGACTCTGCTCAATTCGAAAGCTTACTGTAATTTCTCAACTGGGCTCATGGGCTCCAATTGAGAAACACTGCACTAGCTCAAAATGACTATGTATTGCCCCATATGCACATAGCTACAATGTGTTGTGCTAGTAAGTATGTCGGTGGTATATACTGTACATAAAGCATATATAACTATGTATTGTTCCATATGCACATGACTTACTGCGTTGTGTCAGTAAGCACATCATTTGTATAAATTTCAGATACAATAGGTACATTCAGTATAGAAACTATCCTAAAGTTTACTTATTTTTATAAATTAATTTAACTTACTAATACGGTAATAATATGCTTATTTCAGTCGTTCCACATCCAGAAAAACTGAGTGAAATAGACATAGCAAGTCCCAACCCGTCTGGTCTGGTCGTGTGAGCTTGTGCATATCCAAAAAAAGTAGGTTGCTTTCAATACCTGCCTGTGAGCAGCAAAGCCTAGAGAATATACACATTCAATCTCGTGGGACTGCACGTACTTATTCAGGAGCTATGTACAAACAATTGTTGCACCAACTTAATGATCCCCTTGTACAGTGGATGGCAGTTGATATAATCACGGGTATTGTTATCAGAATTAGTACATCCCGACCAAGGGTATAAAATGCGTAAGAAAACAATGTTCGTTGTAATCAAAGTTTCTTTCGTTGTTACCAGTTAGTTGATGTTTCTCCTTAACTCGTCCATTTAAATGTATGAAGAATACAGGATAATAATGACAACTAGAGATTAATTGTATCAACTCTGCACACACAAGAAGTGAAAACTTCTTAAAGCGCTCAATTTTCTTTAGAGATCGTTCCCAAGAACGGATTTCAGTAGTCGGCTCACTGGATGTGCTACAGGCAACTACAGAATGGGTTTTGACAGTAAACATCTTGCTTTGTGAGACTATACTGTTCTCTGAAGACTTGGTCTTCTACTCTAGTAAAAAGGGATAATGAGTTGAAGCGTGGAAGTGTTCTCCTTGTTGACAAATGTGCTACACCCGCTGTTAATTTAAAATTACGGCACAAAAAATGCACTAAGGAGCTTTTAAACCTTCAGATATGACTCCAAGTATCCAAACATGAGTTCATAAACCTATTCCAGCGTAAATGGCTTTCTGTCGTCAAGAAATGTTCCATATAATCTTAGAAAATATGGAGGACAAGCCACAATACCGAGTGTAGAGGATTTGGTCGAAAAAATATTAAAAACCTACATTTTATAACTACTGTATTTCTGGGACTTATACCTCTAATGTAACTTTCCTTTTGAGTTCCGGTGTTCTGTTTTAAATTTAGTTTCTTCTCGTTAAAGATTTCCTAAACTTAACGCCACAGAACTTATCCCGATGAATTTGAATTTGGCAATCCTGACAGCGGGTTTAAGGGCAAGCAAGGTAGTTATTAGATTGATTTCACGTGTGATATCATTTGGCAATTTTCCGTAATCCTAGCACACAACGGCAGTGGTTGAGCCCGGGCCGACGAGTAGTTAAGACGAGTGTTGAGACAAGTAGAGAGAAGGCAAATTTTGTAACAGCGTTTTGATTGAGAGGAGGATTCGCGCATAAATATTATTGATAAGTTCCATTCAACGTATCTTGAGTTACGAACGACTTGTTGCTGACCAACCTGATGTGTTTCAATTTCTAATAAAGGATTTGGAGTTCAGTAAGTGGGTTTCTGTTGTCAGCAAACGCCGGCCTTATTTTGAAGTAATATTTATGACTAAATAAGATTTTCAGCTTCAAACGACTGAGGCTCCTCCGGTAAAGTGACGAATTAAGTCGACAAGCTAAGCTTTAAGGTTCAAGTTTAAAGTTAAGATTTAAGTGCTAAGCTTTAAATATTTTGAAGTTAGAAGATAACATAAAAGGAGGACTATTCAACAATGCAGTTAATAATTTAAATTTTATATTTCACAAAACCAATTGCACATAAAGACTACTCATAGCCTTTACACGCATGGTCCATGACGCATAATGACCGCCTATACCTAATAGCGTGTTGGGCAGACTTTCGCCTCAACAACCGATTGCGCCCTCCATGGGATCGACTCCACTAGCCCGTGGAAGGTGTTATCAGATATTTTGTGCCAGCTAGACAGAATTACCTCCAGGAGTTTGGCGACGGAGCAAGCTACTGGCGTTGTCTGGTACTAATAATGCGTTCCGCTTCGTTCCAGAAGTATTCTGTGGGATTCAAATTGTAAGAATGTGCGGGCCAGAGGAGCACATGAAATGCATGTGGACATGATTTTTGAACCATTCTTGCAAGATGCGGGCCTTGTGAAGCAGGGAATTACCTTTCAAAAAGAGTTTTTGTCATCGGAATACACGGTCACCGTATAAGGAAAAACTTGGTTAGAAACAATGCCTAGGCCGGATTTGATGGTGATGGTGTTTTTAATGGAATAAGGAGGACCCATTAGTGCCCAAGAGAACAATACCCATACCGTGACACCAACGGCTGCAGCCTGCTGCCATCCAACTGTACATTCTGATTGCAGATGTTCATTCACGAGGCGTCAAATACGGACTTGTCCATAGCCACGTTGGGGCTGGAACCTGGGCGCATCGAACTTTCCAGTCGTTCAATGCGCAGTCACGGTGCTCCATTTCCCACCGCAGGATAAGCTATTGATGATATTCGGTAGGCATACGAACATGAATGAGTCCCCGTCTATTCAGGCCCATTCGAGAGAGCGTCCGGTGGATTGTGTGCCCGGAGACATCTCTATGCACCGGCTGTTGTAGTCCGCTGTTAATTGAGGCATTCTAAGCAGTCTGTTGTCCCAGGCAATGCGTGCCAAGTTGCGTTCCTATCGACTGTCAACCAGCTCTCTTCTCGCTTATCCTGCATGTTGTGTGGATGTGTGTGTCTCTCTCTACAGAGTATTACCGCCACACCTTCACTAAGGCAATTATCCAACCTCCAAGAATTTCTGCGGTTGATGAGATGCTGTCTCATGCCTTCTTTGTTCGGATAATAATTGCCTTTCAAATTTCGACAACTTCTTTCCATCACACGGGCAGCGTACTAGTAAACTAACATGCCCCGCTCGTGCCCTCTATATATTAGGTAGTTTCAGAAGTTCACGAACGCTTCCTTTGGTGTACGTTTCGGTAAGAAGTGAGAGCACAGGCGATGTGTGGCGGTTGCGTAGTACGAACCACTTTCTCAGTTTGTGACCACCGATAAGCTAGTGGTGTAATAACGATGCACCAGCTGAGATGATTAGCAACAGTGGATGAAAATTTTTTTCTTAAGTTTTGTATCCTGTTGCAGTAATCAGAGGGCGTGGCACCAAAGTCTTCTTCGACAGAAGTAGGTCAAAATGTCCTCAAGAAAACAGCGGTACGCAATTCGATGAAAGTATATAAGGAAGACAGGACATCACTCAAATACGCTTCAAGATGCAGTAGATTGATTTTGACGTCCATGGAAGAAGGCAAATGACTAATTCAAGAGGCCTTACAGAAGTCTTGTACAGTGAGTGTCAATGACCTTTCCACGCAACTGTTTATATCGTTCTGACGGAAGATGCAGACGTAATGAGCAAACTAGCGACGTGGGTAACGACGCAGAAGGAATTTCGCTACGAAATTTCACGGAATAACGTTGCGTGGTATCGTAGGAATAGTAGGGTGTTCACAAGGTTCCTCTGCTTAGATGAAAGTTGGGTGGAATTTTACGGACCCCGACATTAGTTACCGTCCTGGGTTAAACCCGGTACTTCCGCGACGTCTGTACCCAGTGCAGATTTGCATGAGCGTAAAATTTTATTGGTCGTTGGCACGGATGTTCGAGGAGTGACTTTTGGAAGACGTATGATGAGAACATCACCATGTATTGGAGCTGTATAAGTAATTTCTAAAGCTGCATATCCTAGCATGGGCACTGCGACATCATGTGCAACGACCTGTCCTCGTACATAACTACGCACGGCCGCACACGGCCAGGATTGTTCGGCTGTTCATCGAACAGAACGGTAGGGGAGCCCCCCCCCCAGTATTCACTGAAATTCACCTATATGATTTCAACAGTTTTGGCCATTTGGAAAGAAATATGTCTGGTACTCGCTACAACAAAAAACAGGATTTGGATCTACGAATCAAGGGCATTTTCCATAGACTTAATGACACTGGTACTTTTAATGGTGTTCGTGAACTGCTCGCAGTTTGGGAACGTATTATTGTTGAGGAGGAGAAGCATACTGGTTTCCGTATCACATATTAAAAAACATGAAATTTGGATTTTTGGAAAGAAATCCACAAAGGGAACAAATCTAGCATAATAGGTGTATTTTAACCCTCAGATGTCAACAGTAAAACTCAAACTTTCAAAGCAACATTGTAATTAACATATAAAGTTCATTGAAATATGCAAATAGGTTTTAGGTCAAAAAGAAAACAGTTGAGAGAGTCTTGTCATTATGCCTCCAGATTGCAAGCAGAACACGTTGCTTTGAAAGTTTGAGTTTTATTCTTAAGGCGTAGTGGTGTAGACATCATTTAGGGGAAGAATTAAGAAGGAGAGCTATATTGGAAAGCTCGAGGTTGGCCAGTCTCGTAGTAGCCACGCCTTTCCGTAGTCTATCAGCTTTGGGCCACATTCCAAAAGTTAAATACGCATCGAGAAGATTTACTCGTACTAATGCATATCTTCAGCTACGTTTTCGAAGAAGAAAGACTGCCACACCATCCAGCTGTATTCGGATCTTATGGAAGCAACAGGAAATATGGTATCTTATTCCATGGTGCGCTGGAGGCTTCATGGATATGGTCTTGGTGCTAGGGAACCAATGGTGTGTATCCTTCTATCCTCTCGTCATAAAGGAGAATGTCTCAATTTGTGTCGCAGTCATGTTAACTGGACTGATGATCAATTGGAGCTCTGTTCTCTTTACGGATGATTCCGGATTTTCTGTGTATTGTTACTCCAGACGAACACTTATCTGAACAGGAGGGACACAATATCATCCTTTAAAAGCCTTAGAAAGATATTCTTATGGTGATGGCAGTGTCATGGTGTGGGCTGCCATATCTTTAGGCGGCCTCACGTATTTCAAACCAGCTCTATAAATGCTCAGATTCATAGTGATGAGATCCTAAAACTCTATGTTAGCCCTCATGCATAATCAATCGTCAACAGTTTTATCCTGTAGGACGATAATGCACGTCTTCATCGAGCCACAGTTGTTGACCAATATCTTGAGAACATCGTCAACCCGTTTGGAGTAGCCCAGCTCGTTCCTCTTACAAGAACCGTATTGCCTATGCTTGGGATGTTTTAGGCAGACATGTTGCAACTCTTCAACTGCCACCCCACAAACCTGTAGGAATTTCGAAGCGCCTTAGTGGAGCAATGGGCTTTACTGCCAGGACAGCTTCTGGAAACTATGAGCATAAAACGTGTCTGGGCAGCATGTATTACCGCAAGAGGTGACCACTCTCTATATTGACTGATCTCGTTTTAAGCATGTCTTGTGACCTTAAAATGCTTACTTCTTAATTGTTCTTTAATTAATAATCAGTTTTCTTATTTTTGTACATATAATACGAAAGAGCATATTAAATTATATACATTTTCTTAAAATTTTACTTTCAAAATTTTGTTTTGTTCTTTAATTTGTGGAAACCAGTGTATTAATTCGTTCCCTCAAATTTTGTGTTCATTGCTTTCCTATTGAAGGAATTATGGCGACTTGAAAGTGTTCACTTACTTCCCTTTCTACCTAATATATTCCGCGCCTGTCGGCGACGTCACCGATTCTTATGTGCTGGGTGAAGCATCACTAGTGCCGACTGGAGTGGTCATAATGATCTTCCCCATGAGTGTGCGGTCACAATGGATTCTCAGCACAATACAAAAGAACGGAGAAAATAGTAAACAGACTGCAAGTGATTTTGAAGCTTGATGCCAAATGAAGCCCTTAAGCTTCTGCTAAACAAATTGAGGAAGACACATCTGAGAAGTATTGTACTCAGTTAACCGACGAAATAGAAGGCGACTCACAGAATCGATAAACTTCCAACATATGCTGAAATTAGAGAAGGTCTACGAATTTTGCGACTCGGGAAATACACTGTACGATCAGAAGTATACGGACACCCCTTTTGAGTACTAGCTTTGGCAATATAAGTCACAGTCATTGCCCGTATGGGTAATAAAACGACGTACGTGGTCTAGCAATCATCATATACAAGCATGAACAGTAGAATGGGTCGTACGGCAGAGCTGAGTGATTTTCAACGTGCCAAGGTCATAAGATTCATCTTAGCAGCAAATTAGTTCTGGAAGTTTCTGCCCTCCTGCAGCAGCTCCCATCAACTCTGGAAGATACGCCAGCGCCATAAAGGCTCGTAGAGAGCTGAAAGGAGTGGTTTCCATGGCCTGAAAGCCCTACAGAAGTCTTACATCATCACGATATTAGGCTTTTTAACACTCCAAGCATCGGTTGGAGTGTTAAAGTTCGGTGCCAATGGACCCTAGAGCTGTGGAAACGCGTTCTATGGAGTGACGAACCACTCTTCGTCGTCTGGGATGCCAGGTGAACCTACCTGATCGACCGTGTTGTAGCAGCTGTAAAGTTTGGTGAAGGAGGCGTCATGCTCTGGGGCTGTTTTTCGTGGTTTAGACTGAGCGCCGTAGTTCCAGTATCCGGGAATTTTAACTCACCGGTCTATAATGACATTCTCGACAATTCTGTGATTCGAACATTATGGTAGCATCAAACAGATGTCATCGCTTTTTCCACGTTTATAAGTGAGTCACGGGAAAATTCTCGTTGGCCACCACCGGGAATCAAACCCAGGGTCTTGCAGTTACGCGCCGGATATGCTTCCACTGCATCACTTATTATGGTAGCAGTTCGGTTAAGGCCCTTTCGTTTTACCAACAGCACAATGTCTCCGTTCACAAAGCGAGGTCCGTGCAGGAATAGTTTCATGAGATGGGTGTGGAAGAACTTGACTGACCTGCACAGAGCTCCGACCTCAACCTCATGGAACACCTTTGAGATGCATTGGAACGGCGACTGCGAGCCAGGCTGAACCTCCTGATATCGGTGACTGACCTGGCTAATGCCCTTGAGGAGGAATGGGAGGCAAATTATGGCTGGCTTTCGGTCACTAATGAAAAAAGTTCGGCTGTTGTTTTAATTATGGACAAAATGTAGATTCGTTTTTGACCACTTTAAACCGCTATAACGAAGTAAATTTCTCCGTCATTTTTGGTCCACGCCGGGGATCGAACCCGAGTCCGCTTATTCCAGAACAAGTCGCTCTACCAACTGAGCTACGCAGACGTTCGTTCTGACTGCTATCTGCCTTTATGTCGTGTGCGTCCTGCTGGCAGGTACGTCACACCGCTTTGTTATTCTTTCTTTCTTTTTTTTTCTTGTGCCTTCACTGCTCGTCAGACTTTTATGACTCTTAGCAATGACTCTGTGCGTTAGACCCTGTTCTTTTATTTTTTTATCCCAGCTGTTGTTCCAGAACTTTCACTTAGAACGCTTTCAAGATGGGGCTCATTCCCCCTTGTATGTAATGTGTATAGTTTTTCTTTCTTTGTTATGTTTGGTTTGCTTTGTGTTGCGTATCGGTCTTGGTTTATATTAAAGCTTATACTCTGAAAACAAATTCTATCGGAAAGTACCGAAATCTAGTGGAAAGCCCTCTCAGTGAAGTGGAGGCAGTGATAGCAACAAAGGGTGAACCAACTTGATATTAATTCCTTTCCTATTACGGGACGTTTGTAGATAAGCAAGTGTCCGGATACTTTTGATCAGATTGTGTGTTAGTAAAGTGATGAATTTCATAAACAGTGTGAGTATAAAAATTTCATTAACGAGCGTTTCGAAAAAGACAAGTGGAGTCAGTATACATATTTTCAGTTCTTTCTTTGAATGCTTTTACTTTTGTTTGAGTTTCTTTAATCATATCGATGAATACACACATTTAGCTTTCAGGCAATTATTTGCTGGTCAGGAGAGGCGACGGATGCGCTAGCACCCGTTGCCTCTCGTTTATTATTGACCCTCTACTAAAAGCAAGCTTATAATTGACCCTCTACTAAGGGCAAGCTTGATAGTATTTTTTATTTTTTTTTTTATTTTTATGAAACACTGGAAGAACAAATTAATTTTTAATGCTTTTTAGCAGGTCTTTTGTAAAAAAAGATCGTGCTTTTGTTATCGGTTTGTCCGTCCGCCTGTAGAAACCATATCTACGCAACTATTAGTCCGATTTGAAAAATTCTTTTTGCAATGGGAAGCTTGAAATGTGCGAAGGATGATCCTTTATCTCGTTTTTTTTTTTATGATGTGCAATTTTTCCGCTAGAGGGCGTAAATGCAGATGTCGAATTCAAAATGCATTTTATCGCATATATTTGCTTCTAAGCATCCGATTGAAAAAATTATTTTACCTTTCGATTCCATTTATGTCGAAGAGTATTTTAAGTATAGTTACCTTCTCAAGTTACGCATAGATTTTTCCTAGGTGGCGTAAAATAAATTACGTTTTCTCCGACATCTGTTCTAATAAAACTCCGATTTTAAAATTTTTTTCGTCAGCGGATACAACTTCTGATGGAAAATATTTTGCATATAATTTCGAATTTTTCGTAAAGAATACTTTGGCCACCAGGGGGCACAAGTGTTAATTCTTGCTTCTCATCTATTTGCCCTAAAATCTGAGCTTCTAAAATCTCGATTAAAAACCTTTTTCCTTGTCCTATACTACTCACGTCGACAAACCTTTCGGGAATATTTTCTTCTTAAAATTTTGCATGGTTTCTCCGCCAGGGGGCGTAGACGTATATCTTATTTTTGTCAATATCTTTGCCTTTAATGGACTGACTTGAAGAAATAAAAATATTTCTTCTTATTCTTTATTGGATAGAGTTACTGGTGTGACATGTTTTCCATATAATTTCAAAATTTTGAAGTAATTCATAGACTTTCCGCTAAGGGGCGTAAAGGTAAATGCCCCCCCCCTATCTCTGCTTCTAAAACTCCGATTTGAACAGTTCTTTCTGCACCGGATCTCCTGATGGGAAGTCCTTTGCATATAACTTCTAATTTTAGGTAAAAAATGGTTTGGCCTCCAGGAAGCGTAAGTCTTAATTTCCGCTTTTGATGTATTTGCAGTAAAATATGAGCTTCTAAAATCTCGATTGAAAAACATTCATTTGTAGACCGATACTACTCACGTCGACAGACCTTTTAGGAATATTTTCTTTTTAAAATAATGCATGGTTTCTACGCCAGGGGGTGTAGATATATATCGTATTTTTGTCAATAACTCGACTTCTAGGAGCCCGATTTGAAAAATTCCTTCTTTGTTTCTGATGCATAATGTTTTTCATATAAATTTAAAATTTTCAAGTAAATCATAGACTTTCCGCTAGGGGGCGCAAACGTAAATTGTGTTTTCTCCGATGTTTCTGCTTCTAAAACTCTGATTTGAAAAATTCTTCCTGTATCGCATACAGTTCGTGATGGAAAATGTTTTTCATATATTTCTAATATTTGGTAAAGAATGGTTTGGCCACCAGGGAGCATTAGTGTTAATTTCTGTTTCTGGTGTATTTGCACCAAAATCAGAGCTCCTGAAACTCGACTAAATGTTTTTTTCTTGGACCGATACCCGCTCACATCGAAAAATCTTTTGAGAATACTTTCTTGCTAAAATAATGCATGGTTTTGCCGCTAGGGGGCGTGGATGCGTATCTTATATTTGTCCATATCTCTGCTTCGAAGAGTCCGATTGAAAAATTATTTTTTCTGTTAGAGAGAGCGTTTCCGCTGCCAAATGTTTCTCATAATAATTCAAAATTTTCTTAACTCATAAGTTTGCAACCAGAGGGCGTAAGTTCACCATTCCTTTTAAAGCGGTATATGCGGGATTAAAAACCCGTTTGAAAAACTTCTTTCTTCGGTCAGATACTACTTTTTTTCCAGACTGGTTCCCTTGACTTTGTATAGCTTTGATGAATTTAATTTGCGTCAGAACGGATTCAAAAGACGTGCTCATTACACCTGAGAATTCGGTGTCATATTTTTTGTTTTTCTTTTGATTGAAAGTTTAACGCCCACCGTGAGCAACTCAGTGGGCTATAAGCAGTCCCCCGTCCCTAATTTAAGGTCAATGGTTCCAGGGAAAAGAGAGAGCCCGTGCCGTAAGACAAACACAACATCCATGCCTCCCCGGGATTCGAACCCGAACTCTTCTCGGACGAATGGTCATAAGGCAAGGCAACGCTTAGATCACTGCGACAGCGGGGCTGCTTTAATACTTTTCACTGCCGGCTACAAAGGAATTCGTGCAATCTCGACCTAAACACACATACATGGATCTGATTAGTTACGCCACTGGTGTAAGATACAAGTGTTAGTAGAATGCCTCCTTCAACTTTTTGCTTGCTCTGAATGCGTTTTCTTAAATTGCTTTTCAAAATTTTGCATTTTGGCTAACGAAAATAGTACTGTACTTGAACAATTTATTTAAAACAAAATGTCGTTTTTGTTTATCTATATCAAATTTTAACGTCATGCCGCGCAGACAATATCTCCCGCCTCCTTAACTTCCTTCCTTCCAGCCAGCGACTTTGCCTTGCACTCCTCTCCAACAAAGCGGTCGTCAGCCACTTTCTGAACTTTCAGTGTCCTGGGGAAGTCTTAAGAGCGCTAGCGTAACTTTAGGCACCACTTAATGTGTTGGAATCCCCTATTTTGTAAAGAAAATAAGCAGAGCAATTAGTAGTGACCCCTTCAGTGAATTACTATCCACACTCCCCGTTAGTCCCCTGGCCATACAAACATGAAAAACAGGCTTAAAATAAGGAATTGGAAGAGAGGAGAACAATTGATTTTTCATGGCACTTCGGATTCTGATTTGATAAATTTTTTTGGAGACGTAAACAATGCACTTTCTAGGGAAACACACGTAGGGCTACATGAAATAAAACACCAGACTTATTATTATTTGGCGAAGTGCAGATTATGCATGATGTCCATAAAGTCTTTCCCACATTACAAAACATAATATAAAAAATCTATGTAAGTTAAAATAAAATGGTTGGCAACATATTATAGCAGCACTCATAAAGTTTTTTCTTATGTTCTTTAGGTGAGCGCTACTGCTGAATAAGAGGAGCATTTCATCGAAAATGGCTTCCATGCAAGAAAAAGCAGCGTGCGTGTTGTGGTTCCATGAGACCAAATCGGCGGTTACTGTCCAGCGTCATTTCAGAAAACAGTACAGACGATCACCACCGGACCAAAAAAACATAAAAGCTGGGTATGAAAAGTTTAAAGCGACGGGTAGTGATGGCAATCTCCCCGAGCGGGCCGAACACCGGTTACACAAGAGACAGCTGCAGCTCTTCAGGAGACATTTCTGCAAAGCACCAGGAAATCCATTCGTCGTGCTTCACTGGAAACTGGGAATCCCCGTGCCACGGTTCACAAATTTTTGCACAAACGTCTTCATCTATATGCTTATAAGGTACAGATCGTTCAAGCTCTTGAGCCCGATGACCAGCCTCACCGTGCTGCATTTGCCACGGAGATGTTGCAGCGCATAGCTCATGATAGTTATTATCTGCACCATGTCTGTTTCTCAGATGAAGCCAAATTCCTCTTCTGTGGTACAGTAAATAGTCACAATGTGCGAATCTGGGGATCAGAAAATCCCCATTATGTCATCGAACAACAGAGGGCTACCCTGAAAGTGAACGTATGGTGCGGCCTGATGCATGACAAAATCATCGGACCCTTCTTTTTTACAGAGCCCACGGTAACATGTAACGTGTACCTGGACATGCTGGAACTTTTTGTAGCACCTCAATTGTATGCACTCCAACCTTCGGTTCTTTTCCAACAAGACTGTGCCCCACCACATGAGTCAATAATGGTTCGTGAGCTCTTGAATGCCACATTTCCTGACAGATGGATTGGCCGCGACTGTTCCGTGACATGGCCACCTCGATCGCCCGACATAACCCCTCTAGACTTTTTCCTGTGGTGTTATGTGAAAGACCAAGTTTACTCTAGCAGTGTTCCGGATGTCGGGACGTTGAAGAGCAGTATAACGAACGCCATTGGTTCTGTCTCTGCGGAGATGTTAAACAAAAAATGGCGTAAAATCGAATATCGCTTAGATGTCCTCCAGGCCACAAATTGCGCCCATATGGAGGTGTACTGACACTGAAAAAAAAAAAACTTTGCTTGTGCACCATCATTGCCATGCAATCCCTTTCTTGTCGCTGTTATAGATTTTTTTATATTAATTTTTGTGATGTGGGAAAGACAAAGACTTTATGGACACCCTGTATTTGAAAGTTAAATATATTGAAAATTGGCACATTTTGAACTGGGTGGGTGGCAGGGTGGAGAAGACAAATTTCAGGGTGGGCTTGCATCCCTTGGCGACGTCCCTGTTGTTGTCCAGTGTCAGCAAACGGAACTGCTGAACTTTTATTCCATCGGCAAGTATTATCGGCCTGTTATGTAAATACATCCTCCATCCAAAGTGATTACATTAAATGGCGTCTACTGTATATAAACCTTTGATCAAGTGCACAGTTTTATGATCCACCAAAATTCTGTTCTTACAAATTAGCAGACTACTGCATATTCATCATTTTTCTTTCCGTACAGGTAGATTGCACGTGTCATTAACTGGTAGTTAAAGTTCCCTATCGATCAATTTTAAAAGCCGTTGCGAACGGATAGGAGTGTAAAAGCGATGGGAAACTGGTGTTCGGGCCTCTCATAGGTAAACGTCGTACTGTCAATAATTCTGAACGCCATTCTAAGGGCGGAAGCGGAAGAAAACCGAAGTGTGTATGACTGAAGGGTGGGGACCATTTTGCAGCACTGGGTGGAGCTGACAAAACAGTTAATGATGCTCTCCCTCCCATCCTTTTTATTCTCAGGCTTTTCGTGTATCTGGGCAGAGAGCATTTGTTTCTCAATGTTGCATTGTTCTTATTAATGATGTTTGTTAGGCAGGAACCCTTAACATCTGCGAAATCGTGATTTATTATTTTGCTTCCTCTGAAATTTAGAAAAGATACTAATCACACCAAAGAGGTGTTACAACCATTTTACTTAACGGTGAACAAACATCTACTTTGAAAAAAAAATCATAGCTTTAAAACAAGTTGCTGCTACTTTTTCCCAAGGGTTTCACTGTCTGAATGGTATGTTTCTCTTTCAAGGGTTGTTTTTGGTAAATAACGATGCACCCGATACTGGCATTCCAGTTGCCTTGTGCTTGGAGTACACAAGGCCCTCCGCCGACCTTGTCACAATTTTATTTGTTCGTAGCTTTCTGTAGATAAACGTGACTGTGTGGTCAGAGGCGCCGGCTATTGACTAATCGAGTTAAACCCAGGTTGTGCTGGTCTGTTTGTGACGTATACCTCTAATTTTACTTTTCTTTTGAGTTTCTGGTTTCTTCTTGTTGAACGTTTTCTGACTTAACGGCACATTATTTCCCCCAACGAGTTTCCTGAGTGTATCATAACTGGCAGTTGGTCAGAGGTCATTAAAACGTAATCACTGAATGTGAAGTGTGGAGAGCTAGGTAACGATTTGAGCAGAGCGGTCTGAGATAACATCCCGATAACGATAAGCGTATTTTGGATTGAACCAGTGACATCGCCAAAAGAGCCGCCCACCCTGGATTCCCTTTGCTTTCTTTTTCAAGGCAATGGCAGGCATAAAATGCCTACCATTGCCTTGAAAAGGCTTCCCAGTGGAGGGCCAAAGCTTGGCGAATCTTTATGCATATTACTCTACTAAATAAACGAATTTACAACGCTATAAGCGTTTCTTGAGTGTGCACGGTCACTTGTTCCTACCTACTGGTAGGGTGTCAGTATCAAGCCTTTCCCATCATGTGTTGGGTCCTGGAACACAGAAAAGAAGTCTGGAAGCAAGCCAACATTAGTACCAGGTTTATGGTCGGTACTGCTGATATGAGAAGGAGGGGGGGGTATTTTGCTTGTAAAACTCAGTCGCTATATGAACATTTCTATTTGGGCAGAGCAGAACACTTTGATCCCCATTTGGTTCAGGCACATCGGCCCCTTAATGCATGTCGTGGAAAAAAACTTAAATTTATCCTACTAGAGATTTGCACCTCGGCCTGCTCTTCCTTCTTCTGATCCTATCGAAGATCCCCAAAGAAGACGAGGACAGGGACGAGATGATGGTCATTTCCAATCCCTTGGAAATGTGCCCGAAATTCGAAGGATTTTCACGGCAATACTGAGCTGGAAACGCCGATTTCAGAAACCGGAAGAGATAATGCTACGCAGCATCAGGCAGAAACAGGATTATCTCTGGTGGCGAATCGAACACACCTGTAAAAAATATGGACTTAAAATATCAGGTGTATTTTATACTTCCGCAAAGCTTTTTTTTTTTTTCAGCTGGTATTGAAAGTGAAAAGCGATTCTACAGTTTTAAAAATGACTTGCAGTCTCAGAGCTGCGTGCTTGCTAAATGAAATTTTCATTAAAAGCAATTGGTTGAAACTGGCGTTGCTGATAGTTTACTTTAACGCGTTACACACTGTATTCCATTGCTTCTTTAAACCTGAATTTAAGTTTCTGTACAGTAGTATCTGCCTTACATTTTTTTTGAGCGCCACCCCGGGGGCGCATTTTTTAAGCGCTGAATTCGGACCATTCGTCTTAGATGGGTCCGGGTTCGAATCCTGGTGAGGCATGCTTGTTGTGTGTGTCTAACAGCACTGGCTCTCACCCTTCGCTGGAACCAATCGCCCTAAATTGGGAACGGGGCACTGCTTATGGCACATTGAGTTGCTCACGGTGGGCGTTAAGCCCCCAATCAAAAGAAACAACCAAACAAAAAAACAAGAAAAGAATGCCCAGAAATCAGTGGCGGCTCGTGGCACTGAAAATATACGTGCTGCGACTTACTCTGCCCTTTCCAGCAAATACCTTGGACTTACTCTGTCCTTTCCAGCAAATACCTTGGACTTGCTCTGCCCTTTCCAGCAAATTTACCTTTGGACGGGCTTAGCTTCACCATCTGCGGTAAAAAAATAGTAAAGGACAATTAAAAGTAACTTCAGATGTTTTCCGTAATTATATACATATTTGTATGAATTGTTAATCATTTTCTTCACCCTTTTAGCGTCAGCATAATCGTTTTTTTAGTATCAGTGATTAAATTTATAACCATATATTCGATAAAATATTAAGCCTAATATTTTGCAGAATATACGGATTTATTAATTTGCGATGACCTCAGTTGCCGAGAAAACATATTCAGCTGTGAATCATCTAAAAGAATTATTTATTTATTCAAGTTTTCTGAAAAATACGTTTTTATTTATATCCGTATTTTTAATGGGAAATATTTTTGCGGTGTCTTTGTTCAATGCACAATTTACCTTGTAACCTTATTATTTGTGATTTTCAATGCACTTCTGAAGAGCTTAAATATGAATTAACTAAATTACTCTACGTATTACACTATAAAGAGTTTATTAAATGCAAAAAGTATAAATAATTGCCTTTGGATCAAGCTTCATTTTTAGGCCCTCCCTAAGAATCATGAATACAAAGGATTGTACTTAGGATTTATTTTCACTTTTACTTAGGATCCTAAGGATTTTATTTCAATTTTTCCCTCTAAAGTTCTTAAAGAAAATGATCCCTTTCAAGGAAGAATCTATTGAATTAATTGCAGTCGCCATTCAAGAAATCAAAAGATTACGAAAATTTCACTACAAACAACAAAACATAGAAGTACACAAAAATAACTTAACTGATTGATCGCGCAAATTTCTAATGAGCACGGTAACAATCAGATAAGCTTTCCTTCTGTTTTGGTCAACTATTGCATCCTGTAGGAATTGTGGGTAAAACTTTGCCCTGTGCACCTACATTAGTTCCAATAGGAGAAAGAGATTGGAACGTGCTCAGAGAAGTTCAGCACACTAGCAAGCCTTTGTGGACTGCTTAAAAAGACCCAAGGGCGGGGATCGTAATCTGCCGGAGCAGCCTTATGGCCATGCTGACCGACAAGTAGTACGAAAGACCGGACAGCGCGACTTCAGTTCATAACGCAATGTTTTTAAGACCGATCGGCGAACCAGAGCTTTCTTTGACTACGGCTTAGTTAAAAATAAGATTTTGTGCTGGCAGCAAATCATTGATTAATGTATGTACTTTCAGCTGAAATAATTTGAATTGTCATTCGTATTGTTTTAGTACTTATAGTTTAAATACGTATTGTTTTAGTACGTATTGATTTAATACGAATCGCAATTCAAAAAGTTTTAGCGTGCTACAGCACGGTAGCACGTAGTCACCAGCCACCACTGCGAGAAATGCCGCCAAAAGAAAACAAAAGAAACTTACACCGAAGAGCTAAAACATCATGACCAAGCGCGTCTTTATGTTAATCGAAGCAACTGCAGGTAAACGTCGGCGCGTGTGAAAGTCATAAAATGGCGTAAATAACACCGGTATCAATGATTTTCTAGTTCTTCAGATGGGAAAGGCAGCGGACTTAAGCCAGTTTGACAAACGCCAAATTATACTGGCCAGACAACTGGGTTAGAGCATTACCGAGACGGTAATGATTATGGGGTGCTCACGGTCAGCCGTGTTAGTACCTTCAAAAAGTGGTCCGAGGGATGCTAGAGGTGAGCGAAGGCTATCCGGTATAGTACGAACCAACTGAAGTGATACACTGGCGCAACTCGCCGGCAGTTTGAATGCTGGCGACGGGTGTAATGTGTCACAACACACACGAACCCTGCTGTAAAATGGGGCTGCGTAGCGTCAGGCTGCTCCTAGTTCCCTGTGCTAACTTCGGTTCACCGTCATAAGTCCCTACAATGGGCAAGAGAACTTCAAAACTGGACCTTGAATGATTGGAAGGAGGTTATCAGGTCCGATTAATCTCGTTTCCTGTTGCACTGTGTGGACGGCCGGTTACGTGTGCGTCGTTTATCTGGGGAAGTTTCGGCACGAGGATGTACCGTGGGACGGAAACGATCCTATGGAGGAAGGGTAATCTTTGGGAAATGTTCTGCTGAGAAACCCCGAGTCCAGAACATTATTGTACAGGAAACTAATGACTTCTACCACCTATATGAACATCATTTCAGGCAAGGGAACTTCAAAACTGGACCTTGAATGATTGGAAGGAGGTTGTCAGGTCCGATTAATCTCGTTTCCTGTTGCGCCATGTGGACGGCCGGTTACGTGCGCGTCGTTTATCTGGGAAAATTTTGGTACGAGGATGTATCGTGGGACGGAAACAATCCTATGGAGGAAGGGTAATCTTTGGGCAATGTTCTGCTGACAAAACCCTGAGTCCAGAACATTATTGTACAACTAATGACGTCTACCACCTATATGAACATCATTTCAGACCAGGTGCATCCTTTCATGGCAACGGTACTCCCCTTCTTTCAGTAAGTTAATGCGCTATACCTCACTACTCCGATTGTTCAAGAATGGTTCGCAGAAATGAGGAAGACCTGCAGGTATTTCAAATTCCCCAGAGAACAATCCAATCGAACATCTGTGGTTGCGTTGGAACAGCAAATCCGATCTGTGGTGGCTCAACCACGAAACTTACAAGAGTTAAAGGATTTGCTGGTAACGTGTTAGTACCAGGTACCTTGAGACACCTTTAGAAGTCTTGCACCGTTCATGCCGCGCTGGGTAAGAGCTTTTTTGGGTGCACGTGGAGGACCCACATTCTATTGGGCAGGGGGTCATAATGTTTTGGCTCATCGGTGTATTCCCAATTGAGAAACTTCCTTTCTTTAGCCTCGCAGAAATATACATTGCCCGTCAAAAGTTAAGGTCTCAAGACAAAAACGTGGAAAACGAACGATACAGGAAGAACTCATGCAGAATTTTTGCAGTGCTGCTGTGTTAGGACATATACACTGGTGTGCAAAAATTAAGGACGAAGAGGAGAAATTAGCATAACAGCGCAACGAGCAGGCAGAACGGACCGAAAAGACCACTCAGGAGATAGACTAGGGTCCGGTACGGTAGGGCATGCGCATATATGCCGCATGACGTAGGTGGGCGGGGGGAGTGTCGGACGGGTATAAAGCACACGGGTGGTGTACGCTCAGCACTTCAATGAAAGCTATTGCACGGTGTACATCGGTTTGAACGACGTCGAGTTGCTGCCACCGTGTGATATGGCCGACTGGTAATCCAGTAGACGGCATCAGGATGACTTTACCCGAGGTCGCGTCATTGGGAAGTTGGAAGAAGGTCGAAGTGTGACTAGTGTGGCCGAAGAGTTCGGGATCGCTCACATCATCGTTTCACGAGCTTGGAGAGCATTTCAATCGACAGGAACAGCTGTCCGAGAGTTTAGCAGTGGTCGTCCACGAGCAACCACGGCAGCGGACGACCGGTATATTGTCCTACAGGCGAGAAGAGACGGGCGGAAATCGCAAGGAGAAATCGCAAGGCACAGGCAACATACAACTGGACGTCCGTTATCGCGTTTTACCGTAGCCAGTAGGCAGCACAAAGGTGGTCTATTTGCACGACGACCAGTGCGGTGTGAGCCATTAACGCCTGCTCATCGGAGACGGCGGTTTCTGTGGTGCCAGGAACACAAGAACTGGACACATCAGCAATGGGGTCGAATTCTCTTTACGGATGAGAGCCGATTTAGTCTGACGAGCGATTCTGTACGTATACACATCTGGAGAGAACAGTGAACACGCAATCACATCTCCAATATCATCGAAAGGGACCGGTTTGGAGGTGACGGAGTTCTCGTTTGGGGCGGTATCATGCTTGGTAGCCGCACTGACCTCCACATCTTCCAAGGAGGTTCAGTCACTGGTGTCCGCTATTATACCGAGGTTCTCCTGCCTCACGTGCGTCTGTTTAGAGGTGCTGTGGGTCCTGAGTTCCTCTTCATGGACAACAACGCTACACCTCATCGTACAGTGGCTGTCGCAGAGCTGTTGGAGAGTGAAGATATTCAACGCATGAATTGGTCCGCAAGGTCCCCCGGACCTAAATCCAATCGAACACGTGTGGGACCTTCTCGGGAGACGCTTGGCAGCACGTCATCAGCCGCCAGCAACGATTCCGCAGCTACGATTGGCGCTATAAGAGGAATGGGCCGCGATGCCTCAACAGCTCCTTGACAACCTCGTCCTCAGCATGGAGAGACGTTGTAAATCCTGCAACGCAGTCAGGGGTGATCATATCCCTTACTAAAGACTGGATTTTTATTGGAAGCCGCCTGTCACATGGACGTTTCTGTCTTCTGTCCAGTTGTGCTCGAAGCTACCTTTTCAATAAAGTGCCTTTGTATCCTTTGGATTTCTTGTTTCGACGGTTTTGCTCACTTGTCCCATATTCTTACTAGTACATCTTGGGGATCTTATGGTATTATTTGAGTCGATGTGGAGTACTTCTGCACGACGTTACATACGAAAAACCGTCTCGTCCTTAATTTTTGATCGCCAGTGTAAATGTAAAAACAACTTGGTGAATAACGATTCGTGACGAGAGTAATGTGCGGGTAAAACCAGCAACTCTAAGGCTGATAAGCAGTCGCACGTCCCTAATTTGGGGCCACTGATTTCACAGAAGTAACAGGTCTAGGGCCATTAGACAAACACACCTCCATCACTTCATCCGGGAGTTGAAACCGGACACTTCTCGGACGAAAGGTCAGAAGCCACAGCTTCAGATCACTTGGCCACAGGCGCAGTTAACATGCGTTAGCCACATATCATTAACCATTCTATAAGTATCCGTAAAATGTATTCTGTGAGTATGCTTATTTCCTGTAATATAGAGGCTATTCCATGGGTTGTTGATTTGAACTTTACCTTACGTTTTGTAGCTGTATTTACGTTTAACTTTAACTACGGTTTGAACCTAGCCAGTATGATTAAACTTTACACTTGACGCTTAGCTTTGTGACTTTAGCTTCACAGTAAAACTTAGATTATTGAACTTGCTCGTTATATCTAGGAAACTTAATTATACCCATAAATGTCACTTCAATTAACGGGCATGATTCAACTTACTATGTCCAATTCCTTTTTTATTAGCATCGAAGCATGTCGCCAATCGAAATGAATCACTTTGAATTGCGATGCAGTGTGTTGCGAGCAATCTACAACTTTGTGCAATACACTGAGTGATCACTGAATTATGAACACCTACCTAATATTTCGTAGGCCCTCCTTTCGCCCTCAGTATAGCAGCTATCCGTCATGGCATCGATTCAACAAGATGCTGGAAGCAGTTGGGATGTATGGCCAACCGGCCTCAAATGCAGGTATGGCGGTGATTGGTGTATCCAGACGCCTGATATGCCATTCCATAGTGTCCCACAAGTGCTTTAAAGCATTGATATCGGGAGAGTTCGGGGGCCTATCAATATGTTGGAAGTCTGAACTGTGTTCCTAAAGCCAATCTTGTGCAATTTTGGACCTGTGGCTCGGCGCATTGTCATCTTGGATGACGCCGTCGCCATTCGGGAAAAAGTGCAACATTTCTAGGTATACAGAGTCATCAAACAATTCCCGATAGTCGGCACTAGTCATGCGTTGTTCCACATGCACCAGGGGGTCCAGGTTCCTGCAGGTAAACATGCCCCACACCATACAACCACCTCTACCGGCATGCACTGTGGAGACCATGCAGGATCGATCGAGTGCCTCATGTTGTTTGGGCCAAATAGGTTCATACATGACCATCCGCGGTGTAGATTAAAAACACGAGTCGTCAGACCAGCGCACTGTTTTCCAGTCACCCGACGTTCAACTTGCATGTCTTTGTACCAGGCGAGTTTTTGCGCTGATGCACCATAGTTAGGAGAGGATGTCGTCGGGGTCGTCTGCTGTTATAGCCCATGCGTGCGATGCATGGTCATGACATATACTGTACTGTTCCGGGTTGACCACTGTTGTATTGGGTAGTCAACTATTGAACAGTGCTTCGTCTGTTGACCTGTACGACTGGTTGGACCCGGCGCTCAGCCCTCACATAAATATTTCTCTGTCCTGTCCAATTTTGCTTCCGGGTCGTTGTTTGACCATTTGCACGCCAGTCCTGATACACTTTAACTACGGCGGCTCGCGAACAGCCCACCAGTCCAGCCGTTTGGGAAATCGAGGCACCTGTTCTCTGAACTCCCACAGGCTATCCCTTCTCAAAGTCCGATAAATCCTTGCGTTGTTACACCGCGCTCCGAATGTAACTACGTACGGCTTCGCTCACACTTTATATATGCTACGTCGGTCGACTAATCACGCCCTCTCGGAAATCCCGTGGTCAAAGGGCCGCATCCACTTTTGATAAGGGTGGTCTTAATTCAGTGATCACTCGGTGTATATGTGACAATGCACACTCAATACAAGAATTTTATCGACTTCAAGTTGCCCGTACAAAGATCGTTCAACATCTGCACATTCGCGAATATCTCTCTCTCTCTCTCTACATGAATACAGTCCACTCAATCACTCATCTGAGATTGCACACTGAGCTCTTATCTCAGGAGCCTTTAATTACGTTCCTTGCCCTTTGACTCACTCTCAGGAAATGTCAACTTGAAATTCATCGGGAGGGACAGTGCGGTGTTAAGTTTGGAAACTATTTAACGAGAAGAAAACAAATTTACATAAGAACACAAGAATTCAAAAGGAAGGTCAAATTTGATATATTCGTCACATTTCATAGAATCTTTAAGTCTTACAAAAATTTCCTTTGCATAAAAAATTAACATAATACAACACTTGGTGGATTTTTTTCAGTTAGAACTATACATTATCGGGTATACTTGAGATTTTTTTTATTTTTCTCATTGTTTCAATTACCGGATATTTGTAATTGGGTTACGGAGTTTGGTGAGATATGAAGATAAATAAATAAAAATATTTATTTACAAATGACCTAAGCGTTTCTTAACTTTTATCTATAATACGAACCGTCATGTAAGTTTTGCCTAACCTTAAGATTTATTCTCATCAAAATGAAAAGTTGAAATACTAGCAACAAGTAGGATGGTTTCTTCACGCTGCAACTCATGAAAAAGCTAAAAATAAAAAATTTAATTGCTAGTCTTTCAACTCGGTAGGTAACCTGTCAACAACAAATGCTTCCAAAAGTGTAAAGAGAACTATGTAAACCATAGCAGTAGATACGTTAAGTTGGAAGGAAGCCAGAAGAAGCTTCGTGACATTCTAAAAGAGCTGCGTAATGAATCTATAAGAAAAACAAAAACAATGTGTGCATGGTAATCAAAATGAACTTTGTGCAGAGTTTTGAAAACAATGAGAAACATATGCGCTTAAAATTAGGACTGCATAAAAACAGTATCTGGTTGCGTAAAAGCACCTCACGATAAGTTAAGTTCGTGGTTAATGATCAACAACTGAAAATAATGATTCACAGCTTCATTACATCAAACATTTTGAAGCCGAAAGTTCGTAACCTAGACAACTATAAAAATGAGTCAATACTCCTTCGTCACATAATAATCACAATACACTGTGTAGATAATTGAATTATACTAAAATTCAGTAAAGTCACTAAATATTCATCTAAAATGTAGTAAAGTTATTAAATTTTCAAAATTTGTGCTCCTGTGTTCTCAGTGAGCCTGCTTCGGAGTTGGAGATTTCTATTCTTTCTCAAGTTGGTGGACGTCTATCCAACCATGAAAACATTTAGCAGACTCTCAGATGCTACTACACATACCAGCCACTGAATTAGAAACTTTCATTCTAAACCGGGTCGGACCTCCTTTAGCTTAAATTACAACACATATGTGGTTTGACATTGATTCCACAAGGTATTGGAGTGCATCTACATCTACAGCATACCAAGCATACACCAGACAGTCCTTTAGCTGCCTCAGATTTTACGGAAGAGGACTTTGCATTCGGATCTGTTTTACTAACATGTCCTACACATCCTGAATGGGGTTCAGATCCAAGCTTTATGGTGCCCAGAAAACATGGTGGAAGACGCTGTCACGTTCTCTTAACCACTGCTAAACACATCTTGCTCGATGGGCAGTAGCATTGTCGTCCATGAAACAGCCATTACCTGAGGGATAAAAAAATCAACATTACAGGATGAACTTGTTCGGCAGCAATATTCGATAATTATTAGAGAACACACGATCTTCCAGCAATATCAGCAGACCCATTTCTTACTAACAGAACGTGCCTCACACCATGACAACACCTCACCTCCTGAATATTGAGTTGTGTTTACAAGGCAAGCTGGGTCCTTTGCTTCATGGGGCTCCCGCCAAACTCTCCGCCTACCGTTGAAGAAAGCTGGGTCCACTGCTTCATGGGGCTTCTGTTGTCAAACTCTCTGCCTACCATTGGTACAGAACAAGATGTACAACGACTCGTCGGGTCACATTACTTTCTTCCAGTGTTCAGTTAAGGTGTTCCTGACATCACCGTAGACGAACTCTCCGCTTCTTCGTAGTAATCAGTGGTTTCCGTATAGGCATGCGACAGCCAGTACCGATCTTTTTAAATTCCCTGTACATAGTTCGCTGAGGTATGAATCGGGAACAGCCTTCGTTGAATGGTTTGGTCAATCGCTGCACACAACATGTCCTGTTTCTCCGTACAAGCCTTCTCAGACGACGGCGATCTCGATTCTGACAGATTGCCTGTCGTCCCGCCTCAGTTACGCCTCTTAGACAAGTAATGTAGGTTATATTATTTTTCTACTGATTAAAGACCTGGTATATCTCGCGTTTTGAGAAACCAGACAGTTTTCAAGATCTTATTGCTCCAGCCATACGGGCACGCACAAGAAGCTCTTTAAAGAACTCCGAAAGGTCCTGGGGTTTTTTTTCCATTGCTATCAACACTACTGACGAGCAGCAGCCATCAATAGTTGCCTAGACCAAGTGGTGACCACGCATTTTGCATGTACGCTGCGTAAGTGACCTTTACGTACATCTGGATAAAGGTTTCTGATTCAGTGGCCGGTGTTCGGCTGAATTTTCTTAGCCTAATTTTTATAAAGATGTTGTTGTATGCTTATTGGATAGTTAAACCCAATTAGGTTGCTATCCTTATTCGCCAGACTTCCTGGCGCTCTTTGGCCAAATATGGCCCTTGCGCCATAAAAATCAACCAACCAACCAACCAGACTTCCTCTGAATGACATTAGCCTGTTTTCAATAATCAGAAACACCATTTTCAGGGGACGTAAATCTGCTACAACTGAAGAAATTCAAGATAATGTCCTCAAGCTTCAAAGATAATTCCGAAGGTAGAGTTTCTAGAAAGCTTTAAACAGAGTGGTAGTGTCGCTGAAATACATAAGTGCACAACCTCTCAACTGTGGACACCTTTGAAAAAGACAGCATTTATTTGGATATAGTATAAGTTCAGGTACGTCTGCTAATAAATCAGTTGCATTATTTGCAGATACAGATACCTGGTTTATATTAAAAATACATTGCTCTGTTTTTGAATGTGGATGCTGATTTGTACAGGTTTTTCTACATGGGAATCTCTGGTCATCTGCATCTTTAATCTGAAGAATATCGGGAATTCGCCTGAAAACAAAAATTGCCAGAATTTTTAATTTCGATTACTCTTATTATAAGATACGTTTTGTGTGTATGATAAATCCTGATCTGAAGCTGAAATTGGTTTAAACATGCGTTTAATTCCTCTTATCTAAGTTATCCCACATATTTCTTTCACCGCATGTGTGAATGCACAGAAAATCATTTGAACGACTCTTAGAAAGTAGATTCATCCAGTAGCGTATATATGGAGTTATACAAAACAGGAGCTGCTTGACATATCTGGTGTTAATCTCATTGATTTGTGACAATGTTGCCCCCCCCCCAGGGTTCGGACTTTAATTACCATCTTGAGCAACTCAAGGGATATGAGCAGTCGTCCTGCCCGTAATTTAGGGCCACTGGTTCCAGGGAAGGGACAGAGCAAGCGCCATCAGACAACCACACCACCCATGCCTCATCCCACGCACGCAGTATTCAGAGCGCTCTGGTAAACGGATATGGAAGGCTGTAATGTGTTACCCAGTTACTAAACCGTTATAATGGCTCACATTTGCATTCAGAAAATCTGGGGACTGGCTACTAATACGGATATTCTTTCGGATTTTTCCAATTGAAATGCTGCCGCGAAAATTCTTCTAATTTCGGGCACATTGCTTTTGTGGTAAAGAAATACCCAAATTCGAGATTTAATTAATTGTGTTATGTTAATTAACATAATTAGTTAATCATTTCTTTATTAGAATAATTCGTGATTGGGTTTGCAGGGGGTATTATCCCGACCCTGATTTCCTTTTTTTTTTTTTTTCTCACTCTCTCTTGCTTTCCCTTCGCGTGGGAAAGAGATCAGAACTCAAACGCTAGGCCAAGTGCAAAATTCCGCAAACTAAGTGAAATGTATTTTCATTGCCAGACATTTGCGAAGAACCATCACGGCGTATTACATAATGCAGCCTTAGCTAACCATAGGCCAGTGGCGACTATGCGGCGAAAGTCCAAGAACGAAGCCTAAATCTGGTAAGAAGGTAAAGCTTATGTAATAACTGTCACCTAGGCTCTGTGTCGGGGAACATAATTCAGACGGGCATACGTGCCTGCGAGCATACTTAAAAAATTTAAAAGGGTTTCTCGGATGGTCTTATAATAGAACTCCGAAACAGGGTGACAGGGCCAAATATATTTTTAAAGGGCTTAGCTCGGCAGATGGTCAGCTGGCCAGGAGAACATCTGCTCGAAATAGCCACTGGTCAACATCCACCGGACGGCGGACCACTGGTGGACGAGGAAGGGGGAAACCCCAAAAACAAATGAAGGTGAGGGTGACAATTCCAAAAGGTGAGGACACGCCTAGCAGCACGGCAGAAAACGAAACCGAAACGAAAATAAAATGCGAAAACTTGGAGAAATCAAGGCTGGATGAGGGTTGGCAAAATGTTGTCCGTGCGTAGGTCAGAAAGTCGGACTCACAAATTTCGTAGTACGTTAGGTGCCATTGGAAAGGAGCGGGGCAAAAGAAGCCAAGCTCATGGTAGAATCTGTACAAGTGTCAAAGGCTCCCAGGCTGCGTTTTTATCCACGGAGGATACCAGCCCCCCTATGTTTTACCTCCACGGGATGAGAGGACCCATCATCGACTCCAGGAAACCGAGCTGAACAGCAGAGGATGTGGGGTAAGACATCATCCAAATATTTCAATCCCTTTCATGCTGAGTAATCACTGAAATTTGAAAATGAAATATCATTGCTTGCCGCTCCGGTGGCGCAGTCGTCTAAAAGATGGCCTCGGATCATTCGTCCGAAAGGGGCCCGGGTTCGAATCCCGGTGAGGCATGGATGTTGTGTTTGTCTTACGGCACTGGCTCTCTCTCCCTTCCCTGGAACCAGTGACCCTAAATTAGGGACGGGCGACTGCTTATAGCCTATTGAGTTGTTCACGGTGGTCGTTAAACCTCCATAAAGAAGAAGAAATATCATTGCTCTCCTCATACTAATTGGATTGCTAGGAAATGTTATAAGCTTAACATTAACCAATTTTACAGTGATGTTTTAATTTAGTTTAATCTGGTATCACCATTAATTCGTACATAAATTAAGAAATATGTTACAATAAATTTTATAGTTATTTCTTTAAACAAACGTGTTTTTCTTCGCTGCTGCTCTGCAAAAGAGTATGATTGTCGGGTTTTGGTTATGTTAAGATAAACAGTTTTCTTTCTTTTGAAGGTACCACGATTCAAAACATGATACTGAAAGCTTAGTTTTTAAAACTTTGCGCCAAATGAGTTCCTGCGACAACCTGGTACAAGCTCATATGAAACACAGCGCGTACAGGTCCCAACGATGAGACTGGGTCGCCTATACAAGGAAACCCAATGCCATTGTTGTCACTTTTGAAAATCGGAATTAATTAACAAAAATTATGCCCGCAAGTTCCCAAACGCAGCTTGGCGCAGCAATAGAAAGAAGAAACAATTTTCTTCTTATTTTCATGCGGGGCTTAGCCCAGGATGCCCATAATGACTCGACGCCTCTGGGTTTCACTCTATACACTGAAGAGCAATTAGAGACAGCTGGCGTTATGCAAATGTGGCGATGTGGGAGGCCCTGTAAGCGGAAACGACATGACGTATGCAGCGATCCGACAATATAAGGAGTGTTGCGACGGGAATCAGTAAGAGTCGGACGCAGTATAGGTAAGACGAAGGATCTAAGCGCATTTGATCGCGGGCAAATTGTCGGGGCCCGACGAATGGGTCGTTCTATCTCGGAAGTCGTGCAGGCACTGGGATTTTCACGAGACATTGTGTCACGGGTGCACCGTGAGTACATCGAATCCGGTAAAACCATCCCTGCAAGGGCCAACTGCCGTGGACAACAGCGTGTGGATGAGCGGGGTCATCGTCGGTTAGCTCGTATTGTAACAGCGGATAGACGGGCCACAGTGCAAGAAATCACTCGGCAATTTAACGCTGGTGCACAAAAACGTGTAAGCAGCCACACCATCCAGAACCATCTCCTCGCTATGGGGTACAGAAGCCATCGTCCCACGAGGGTACCGCTGCTGACCGCACATCACAGGGTGCAAAGACTAGCATGGGCGTGGGAACATCGCCACTGGACCCTAGACATGTGTAAAAATGTTGCCTGGACTGATGAGTCGAGATTCACGTTGGTACATGCGGATGGCAGGATCCGAGTACAGCGCAAACCACATGAAGCGATGGATCCTTCTTGCAAGCAGAATACTCTTCAAGCTGGTTGGGGTGGCATTATCGTCTGTGGACTGATTACGTGGACTGAAATGGGACCCCTGCTGCGTGTGACATCGTCCCTCACAGGACAACGTTACCGGGATATCCTGGACGACCATTTGCTCCTGTTTGTGCGTCTTCAACATCCCACTGGGGACTTCATCCTGCAACAAGACAATGCACCGTGCCATCGCTCCCGAATTGTATCCGAATGGTTGGATGAACACTCCACAGACGTGACCTCGCTTCCTTGGCCAGCTATGTCACCTGACCTCAATCCCATCGAGCACATCTGGGATGCAATCGAGAGAGATGTTCGAGGCTTAGACCACCCTCCATCAAATCTTCGTGAACTGTGGGAGCTTGTTCAAGAGTCGTGGATCCGTATGGCTTCCCAACGCTTCCGGTATATTGTCGAGTCCATGCCGAGACGAATCGCCGCCGTCATCAGGGCGAAAGGTGGTGCTACACGTTACTGGACAGGTATCTCTAATTCAATTGCTCTTCAGTGTGTGTATACCATATAACATAACGCATTTTGTTTGTCTCGTGGATTTCTTGCTACTACTCTCCAGACCTCCTGGGCCGCCCCGGTTCCGCAGTGGTCTAAGTGCTGGCATCTGATCATTCGTCCGACTTGGGTCCGGGTTCGAATCCCGTTGAGGCATGGATATTGTGTTTGTCTTACGGCCCTGGAACCAGTGGCCCTAAATTAGAGACGTGCGACTGCTTATAGCTCATTGAGTTGCTCACGGTGGTCGTTAAACCTCCAATTAAAAAAAAACGAAAAAAACGTTACTTTCCTGTTTGAATCAATCGTATAACACAAGGTGTTCACATATAAGTTCGTTACAACAGCACATTGCTTCAGAACTACGAAACTGCAAATTGTCAGAGTTTCCTCTGTTTCTCTAGCTCTAAAATGTTTATTTAATCACAAAGATATGGTACGGAAATAATCGTGCTCTTCGGAAACGTGACAATATGCTTTCCCTCCGGAGTTCTTTGTATTTACTCTTTGGGAAACCAATAATAATACGTCGTTCATCATACCGTTAAATGTGAAAAGTGCGAGTTCTTAGGACTCTACCTGAAAGTGAGTATAAATGGGGAAATGATATTTCACCCATTTAATAATTCCAGAAAACCCATTTCGTTTTTCCTTTGTCAGAGATTTGTTGCTTCATAGCGTGACACAGAGAGTGATGGGATTTTTAAAAGCCTATCTTTGACGGCACGTTCTTTCTGGTTAAGTGTGACATCCGGACAGTCATTCCATTTTAGTTTATCATGATTCTCCCGGGAAAAAAAATAATAAAAAATGAAGTCCCCCTCTCCCCTCCAACAGTGTGTCATCAGTTATCTGCAGCTTCCTTTCGTCGCAGGAAAGAAGATATGTAGTACGTGTAGTTATGTTTGTTGGTCAGCGATTGCCAGTTTCTCAGAAGACTCGACTGACCTAAATGAATTCAGATGTTTATAGGGTTAAACCGGTTTTGGCATGCGTGCTTAAAATCATTACCAAGGACAGTGGGCAGAAAGAGCTCAAGAGGGAACAAGAAATACAGAGCACTTGCACACGGAATACATCGCATGACGTGCCACGTTTCTGCTCAGGTGATTCGAAAAGCAAATGTTCTGTTTGACTTGTTCGAAAGGAAATGCGAAGAACGCGCCTAGTAAATCTCACGCATGCGCTAAATAATTCGAAATCCTCTGCCGACCGGCGCCGGTTTTGTTTATTTTAAAAATTCCTGAAAGCTCAAATGCGTTAAACAAGAACGATGCCATTGAATCTCTTGGTAGACCGACTAGTCAGAGGCAGGGATTTGTGGCTAATCGATCAGTCGGGACCCAGGTTGGTGCCCAAAATGTGTTTGCCTTACCTCGGTGGTTTTTCTCTTCCCTGGAACAAGTCAGCCTAAATTAGGGACGGGCAAACACCTTATAACCTTACATGCTCAAGAGAGTCGTTAACCTCCACCCTCCAATAAAGAAACTCTTGGTGAAATGTTTTTTGATATTCTAAAATAACGTGGCACCCCCCCTAAAAAAATTCCGAATTAACGGAAATACCAAGGTTAATATATCACAGGGATTTGGTTTTGTTTGTTGTTTCTTGGTTTAACGACCACCGTGAGCAAGTAGTGCATCGTCTGTAATTTAGGGTTACTGGTTCTAGGGAGGGAGTCGTAAACCACCAAATACACCGCCCATGCCTCATCTAGAACTAGACCCATGCCCAGTTAGGAAGAGTAACCAGATACGTACCTACATCTCTAACCACTCAGGCAACGAGGCGGCTCGCAAGGTTTCTAGGGTTTCACAGCACATAGTCAGTAGTTCTTTTTTTCGTGGGGAGGCAATGTTAACGACCACACGCAAACACGCTGCAGCAACCAATCGGTCGGGCTACCCCTAATTTACGGCCACTCATTTCGGGGAGAGGAGAAAGCCAGCGTCTTAGGACACGTGCACCACTCATCCCTCATCGGGGACTCGAACCAGGACCCAATTCTGAAGACTAGCCAGAAGCCACGCCTGTGACCACTCGAGCACTGCAGTGGCCTTCCGTAGTTCCTTTACAAATCGTGGAATAACAGCGAAAAAGTTACATACCGGAAAACTGCTACAATTTCTTCTACTGCTAGGAAAACTGCTACAATTTCTTCTACTGCTAGGAAAACTGCTACACCGTGGAAAAATTCTATACCGGTGAACTGCTACACTTTCTTCTAATACTAGGAAAAAAATCTGCTACACCGCAGAAAACTCCTACACTGGAAAAGTACTATACCAATAAACTGCAACACTTTCTCCTACTGCTAGGAAATCTGCTGCACGGCGGAAAACTCCTACATCGGAAAAGTTCTATACCGGTGAACTGTTTAAAGGACTGTACAAAAATTGCATATCTTTCGGAGATTCTGTCAAAGTGTACAAGTACTCCTAGTGACATAAATGGGCATGTAGGAGTTTTCCTAGGGACTTAGAAGGGTATAAAAGATCTTAGAGACATATGGGGATATGTAGAAGTTTTCTGATTCATTTAATCTTTAGCTATGACTTTAAGTTTGGTATATTTAAATAGGCAATAAAACGTAATGAAAGGAACTCAATAGATCAGTCCTGAGGTATTTGTATGGCATCTAGGCAAGATCTGTCAAGAAGATTTTAAGTTGCAACCTAAATATTCTTTGCAAAAAACGAAAAAAAAAAAACGAAGCACCCCAATAAAATCGTTCGATCCTGATGAAACTCCGCATTCAAGTACCTCAAAGCCCAATATGGAAATGATAAAATATAACGACCAATGACGATACAGTGGCCCACCACAGCGCATGAGAACCGCGCGTCGAGGGTATGTCAAGAGCGAAGATCACACACAGTAATTGTGACAGCGGATTGCGATTGCATTAACCTCCACGGACTGTGAGGATGTCTCGACGTCGGATCCGTGCACGATACGAGCAGTTGAGCGAGTTTCAGAGAGGGCGTATAATTGGGCTGAGGGAGGCCGGTTGGTCAAGTCGCCGTATCGCCAGGTATTTGGGTCGGAGCGATGCGGCAATCGGACGATGTTGGTGCCAATGGGTCGAGGAGAGCACAACCCACCGGCACGTGGGCAGTAGACGGACGAAGGCAACAACAGAACGCGAGGATCGAGCGATTGTGAGAGCTGCACGAACAGAACCGAATTCGTCGCTCTCAACCATCCGTGGCCATGTTGCATTATCTGAAAAGGTAAAGAAGCAAAGCAAATCTAGACTCATCTGTGAATAGTCCTGGCATCCATTGCTTTTCATTCCAATAGAATAATTCTTGCTCAGTTCAAACGTCATGGCAAATCGGACGATGTTGGTGCCAATGGGTCGAGGAGAGCACAACCCACCGGCACGTGGGCAGTAGACGGCCGAGGGCAACAACAGAACGCGAGGATCGAGCGATTGTGAAAGCTGCACGAACAGAACCGAATTCGTCGCTCTCAAGCATCCGTGGCCATGCTGCGTTGTCTAGAGGTACGGAAGTGGCCATCCAGTCCGTTGTCAAACATCTTGCGGTACGGGGACTACATTCGAAGTAGCTACTCCACCGCCTGGCACTGACCAGCGAGCATCGCCGGCATCGGTTGCAGTGGTAACGTGTCCGATCAACGTGGGATAGTGTCCAGTGGCGTCGTGTTGTCTTCAGTGATGAGTCACGGTTTGCACTTGGTGCCGATGACCAGCGCATACGTGTCTGAAGACGAGCCGGCCAGCGCATTAGATAACTACTGTGTAACACCACAATGCTGTAAATAAAAAATATATTGCACGTCGTATAAATTGCTTTTGATAAAAATAAAAGTGATTGCAGTCCTGTAAATTGTTTTTAATAACAAAAGAATAATTATAGGTGCTATAAATTGTTTTTATAGGTGCTTGAATTAATTCCCGCTGTTGCCCAATGAGTGCAGCAGTGGTGCGCTGTCACCCGGGCCACACGTGACCTCCCTTGCGTACGCACGTACCATCCGTAGTCTAGGCGAAGCAGTGTGTGACACGCGATCGGAGGGCAGAGAAGATGAGTTTGCGTCGCATTCACGATGTCAAGTTTTGTACCAAAAAAGGAGCATTTGCGGGAAGCATTACTCTTCTGCTTTCATCTCAAGAAATCTGCAGCGGAAAGTCATCGTTTGCTAGTGCAGGCCTATGGGTAACATGCACTATCGGAAACAAGATGCAGAGAGTGGTTCCGACGCTTGAAAGCCAACGAATATGTCGTGAAGGACAAAGAGCGCCCTGGGCAGCCGAAAACGTTCGAAGATAGCGCATTGGAGGCCTTATTGGACGAGGATCCATGTCAGACGCTCCACGAGTTGTCTGAAACACTACGAGTCAATGAATCAACGGTTCGCAAACGTTTAAAGGCAATGGAAATGATCCAGTAGCTCGGAAACTGGATCCCACATGACAAGGTTATTCTTCTCCACGACAACGCTAGTCACCAAATCCGTGAAGGAACTCTTGGAGGCACTTGGCTGGGACTTCTTACTGCCACCGCCTTATTCCCCGCAGATTGCTCCCTCGGACTTCCATTTGTTCCAATCGCTACAACATGGCCTGTCAGAGCAGCACTTCTTTTCTGTTGCGGATATCCAAAAATGGCTCGATGAATGGTTCGTCTCGAAAGAACCTGCATTTTTCTACCGCGGAATCCATTTGTTACCCCAATGGTGGGAAAGGGTGGTAGCTGCTAACGGACACTACTTTGAATAGACTATTCTGTACCGTTCTGTGGCAACACACAGGTGTTTGTGTGGCAAAAAACAGCGGGAATTAATTCAAGCACCTAATATAATAACACCAACTTGCATTTAGGCTTGTCACATTCGCCTTTACTGTTGAAAAGACCAACCAGCCGTACGTAGCCCTATGACGAAGCCTCTAATAAAAGCGTCCGTGTGATGATAGGATCCCCGATGACATCGCCTGCGCAATCCCATTCCTTACACGAGCTTTCGCTACCGAGATCCCACTGATGGAGTGGTCCACGCAACCATGTAAAGACGATCAAACTTAGCTACGTCTAGCAGTTTCCCCTTTCATCTCCCTTTCGTATCACGTGATTAGTTCGCGATTGCAATCATTTTTATAACCCAACTGTTGAAACATACTAACCAATTTGCATGGCGCTGTGACAAACAGTTCCAAGTGTGGCATTTTCTATGCCAAGCAGTGTATTTCACAGTGTGAGCATTAAACATCTGCGGTAGCCGTAGCTTCATTAAGAATTACCACAGGTTCTTTCGGTCACCACAGTACTGGAGGTCTTTCGTTCAGTCGTTGCTATGACTAAAAGATTCAATCAACAATCTTAGAAACAACGTTGTTATTGTCACGATGTGTCCGTGTTCTTGGTAGATACATTAAGATGGCATGCTGAGATCCAGGAGCCATTATCATCACCAGTACTACTACACGAGCGCTTTTTCAAACCTAGGCGTACATCGAAAGCCTTTTTGCGTTTCCTCCCTTGAACCATGAATATGAATTGTGGTAATTACTATTCATCTGAAACTCAACTTTCCAATTAAGCAGCCCCAGCGTTATGCTAGGAGAACGATCGTTAGAAGCACTTCCACCAGAGGGTGACGAAATTCACAGGAGCATAAACATGGAGTTCTACCAACCGACTAGATCCCTGTTTCATAAGAGAGTGAGATTTTGCAGAGTAAGATGCATAATTAGACTAGGAAACCGTTCCGCTTTTCGTTTTGTTCATTTTCCATCACGCAATGCACGCGTGCACTGAAAATAATAAGAAAAAGTGTTCTCTGATTTTCAGTTACTTTTCATTAGCTTATAACATAAGACAGCTTACCGCTGCCCTAACTTCAGATTTTGAACCAGTACGTAGCAGCCCCTACCTCTTCAGAAACGGAATAACTAGAACATATTGACTTAGTACTAAACTACAGGGTATTATAGAATAACTTGTATATACAAGGTGCTAAAGAAAAATCCCAGACGAAAGAAATTCAAATATAAGAATTGTTTAAACAGATTATTGTAGAGACACCAGAGTGTTCTTATACCGCTATAGCCCGTCACATTACGTGTAACTCCTAAAGATCGAATGCAAATGAAACAGTGATTCGATTGTTGCAAGCACTGTACACGCACCGGCTACTTAATTATAAACCTTCATGAAGATGTACATAAACGTCACTTTTCAGTTATCTTCACTACTGACCATTACTGACAAGCAGCAGTCTACACTATACTATCAAAAGTATTCGAACACCACAATGTTTTGGGAGAAATGGCTTTATTATCGCAATTCTTACCTCCTTTTGGTTGTATGACAGCGGCAACACGTCAAGGCATACTATCAAAAGTTTCCGGTAGTTCTCGACAGGAATGGGCTCGCCATTCGTCCTGCAAAGCTGCTTACAGAGTGGAGAGCGAAGACGGTCGCTGTGGTTGATTTCTTATCCGTCGCTCCAGTTCATCCCAGAAGTGTTCTATGGGTTTAAGATCAGGACTCTGAATAGGCAAGTCTAAATATTCTACCTCATTTTCAAGAAACCAGTTCTGCACACGCCGTGCAATGTGGCAGTGGCAGGAAGCTCAATCGTGTTGGAAGACACAACGGTCATTTCCATAATACTTCCACATTGTTGGTAGGGCAGGATTATCCAAAACGTCGAGGTACACTTCAGAGTTCATGGTTTGTGGTATAATAACCAATCCACGGAAAACATGATGGAGCCTCAGCTGTACTTAACACTTGGATGAATATAGTCTGATGAAAATCGTTAGCCGGGCTGTCGCCAAATTCAAACTCGCCCATCAGATTGGAAGAGTGAAAAGTGTGACTCATCACTCCAAAGAACAGCTTTCCAGTCGCTTATAGTCCAGGAATAACGACAGACCGCCACTCGAAATGGCGCTTTGCATTCACGGCAGTGATGTGTAGATTGTGTCCCGCTGCTCTACCATAATAACCCACACGGTACAACTCTCTGTGGATGGTTATGGTACTAACCGAGCCATTCCAAGCATTTCCTACTTCAGCAGCGATGGAAACGGCAGAAGAATGACGGAATTTCTTAAGATTCCTTACCATGGTACTTCTGTCACGTTCCGTCAGTTTGTGCGGCCTTCCTGAATGAATTTTTGCTGTAGTTGCTCCGTCTAGCTTCCATCTCTTCTTGACATCACTGGTTACACGACAAAAGGGTGCACGACAAAAGAGCGATGCGACAAAAGGGTGATACGACAAAAGGGCGCTGGGACAGAAGGGCGCACGACTACCAGACTAACGATTCACTAAACTAGGAGAACTATTTAACCAATTTGCAAGAAACGTTAAGAAGATATAAATTTCCAAATGGCTTATTTCATTGTATATTCAAATCCCAACTGTTAATTTTGCTGTACTTCAATAACCTATAGGGAGTGCTTTCAAAAAGATATTTCCAAAATGGCCCGTGAGGACTTCAAGCAAATTGCTTATTTCCTTGTGTATTCAAATTCCGATTCAGCGCAGATGTGACATTGTTCGTACTGAAATGCAGCCTACACATAAGGCTTCCTAAACAATGTTATTTAAAAAAAAAAACCTCCCCAGGAGCCCTTTGAGTAACTGCTTATTTCTTTAATTGTATGTATGAAAGACCTGAAACAAAAAGTGGAACTTTATGGAAGGAAAAGGAGATTTTTTGATGAAGGAAAATGAACAAAATCTTTTTCTTAAAAACAAGAAATGAAACAAAATAAAGTTTCCGGGGCCCTTTTGGAAATATCTCTTCGGCCATTTCTGCATGGTGGAAGTTGAAGCACAAAACATTTTATGCATGCTTAAAATTTCGCTTTGAATGTACAAAGAAGGCAATTTCAGAAAAGGGCTCCGCAGCCTTTTTGGAAAGAAACATCCTTTAGAAAGCCTTCTGCAAACATTTCATTTAGAGTACAAAAGATGACACATCTGATTTCAGTTGGGATTATTTGAATACGCAAAGAAATACTGAATTTACTGAAAGGGCCCTGGGGCCTTTGTGGAAATAACATAGTTTAGAAAGCCTTCATATAGGATGAGACGTCTGATTTCAGTTGGTATTTGAATACACAAAGAAATATGTAATTTGCTCAAAGGGATCCCGGTGCCGTTTTTTGGAAATAATGTCTTTTAGAAATCTTGCAGTATGAAGAAGAAAAATATCAAACCCGTAGGTTCGCCTTTTTGTCGTGGCGCCTTTTTTTCCCTTCGCCCTTTTGTCGTGCGCCCTTTTGCGTATCGCCTTTTTGTTGTATCGCCTTTTTGGTGTGCGCCCTTTTGGCGCATCGCTGTTTTGTCTTGCGCTCTTTTGCCGTTCGCTCTTTTGTGGTCAGCTCTTTTGTCGTGATACGGACATCACTTACAATCGGGTTTGTTATGTTTAGATTAGCTGCAATGCTCCTATAACCAGCCTACCCTAGAACCCCGAAAGTTCACGTCCACGCTACATATCCGCTTCAAAGTTACTGACCGTTACACGACAGAACATCTCAGCTTTATATAGTACCTCCCCACTCACAGCACGCCTTCCTGAGCAACCGTTTTTTGCACTTATGCAAATATTTGGTAGTGTCGGAATACTTTTGATAATATAGTGTATTTAAGACTGCTGCTTGTCAGTAATCGTCAGTAGTGCTGATCACAGTGGAAAAAAAAAGGATCTTTCGGAGTTCGATAACGGGCATATTGTGGGTGCCCATCTGGCTAGAGCGACGACTTTGAAATCAGCAGAGCTCACTTTTATCTCACAGGGTGACATATCTCGGGTCTTTAATCAGTGGAAAATAACCTACATTGCTTGTCTAACAGGCGTAGTCAATATTTCGGGAACGAGATCACCGTCGTCTGAGAAGGCTTGTACGGAGAAACAGAACTTCCTGTGTGCAGCAATGTACCAAAGCATTAAATGAAGTCTGTTCCCAACCCATACAAACCGTAAGAAAAAATTCTGAAATTCACGAGCAATTTTCCGTGATTCCGTTCGTGAATTTACGAAGCATGTTCCTGGTGCAATTTTTCCCGCGAAATGACGGGGAAACCTGAATTTCACGGATTTTTCGTACGCCAGGAGAATCCTAAATTTTCAGAAACCTTTCCTCTACCTTTCTTATATTGACGGTAAATCTCCATTTTTAAGATGTGTTGACGAAAAATTCTCAATTTTCAGAAACCTTCGTATATAACGGAAAAATTCTGTTTTCACTTCTTCCGTATGTGTATGACGGAAACATTCCGGTAATAGGAACGATTTGCAAGAATACTTAAAGTTCGATGAACTATTAAATTTCAGTCGTCTGTCGGAAGGATCTGAGTTTAAATTTCTGTAGCGACATCGGGTATTGTGATCGCACATAGCATGAAATTTTGGTTATTGTGGCACAGGATATTTCTTACCCTCTCCCAAATTTTCTGCGCCAGCTATTGTATATGGTGTTACAGTAAGAAACCGGGTACTTAAATTATCGTACATGGGATTGTATGATGTCTATGTATGAGTCTATGGACCCCATAAGATAAAAGCTATTATAGCTATTTGGTGTACAAATAAGTTTTAAAGCATTTTAAGACAACGCAACAAGTAGTTTGAGAGAAAACAACAATACCTTTAAGCATCAAAATAGGCGCAGTCGTTATCTATCACCTTCCGCCGTCGTTATCTATCACCTTCCGCCATCGGTCGGGCAACTGACGGATTCCAGACATGAAGAATACTTCGTCGTGTGACGCGATGAAGTAGTCAACCCATTTTTGCACTTCGTCAGACGTCCGGAACCGTACAGCAGACAAACCATGTTGCATCGATCGGAACAAATGATAGTCTGAAGGGACTATATCGGGACTATACGCCGGGTGCTCCAAAACTTTCCAGCCAAGCGTCAATAACGTTTCCTTCACCAATTTCGCGACATGCGGCCTAGCATTATCATGCAGTAATTTCACGGGACGCAATCCTTTGCCTATGAATGGACGTTTCCGACAGATTTCCTGATTCAATCGCAGCAATTGTTGCTAGTAGCGATCAGCCGTAACAGTCTGACCCTGTTCCAATAGCTCATAACAGAGCACACCCTTAATCCCACCAGATGCACAGCAGAACTTTATTGGAGGGAATATTGCATTTCGGTGTCGAAATCGTTGTTTCACCGGGGTTTCTTGCGTTTGGGATTGTCGTACCATATCCACTTTTCATCACCCGTAACGTTTTTCCACAGGAAAGACTTTCTGTGTTGTTTATTCAACAGATTCAAACACTTCATGACACGCTCATCCTTGTTCCTCTGACTCAGGTCATGTCGCACACATTTTCCTTCCTTCTGAATTTTTCCCGTTGCGCGTAAGCGATTGGAAATGGTTTGTTGAATTACCCCCAGTTGTTCAGCTAGTTCATTTTGCGTTTGAGACGAATCTTCATTCCTTATGAGCAACCTTCTGCGGGGCGCCGCTGCGTTCTCGATCGCTAACATCAAAATCACCTGCTTTAAACTGTCTAAACAAAAACTCACACGTGCTTTTCGATACATTATTCTCTCCCAGAACAGAACAGATCGATGTACACAGTGCGTCAAATAATTTTTAAGACTGGCGCTAGATTTCAGCCTACGGTGGCGCCACCAGTGTAATCGCGAATGCTTTATGAACCGTGACTATCTGCTTGCTTTCTGCCAAAAGTACTGCGCAGTTGTTAAAGTAACTCAAACGAAACGGCCGTTCATTAGAGAAGTAGAATTTTTTTCATGTTGAATTATTAAGATGGAACAAAAGGCTGTTATTAAATTTAACGCAAAACTTGGTAAAAGTGCCTCGGAAACGTACCAAATGATGAAACAAGTTTACGGTGAGTTTTGTTTAAGTAGATCAAATATTTTCCTGTGGCACAAACATTTTTTGGAAGGAAGAGATACGCTAGAAGATGATAAGCATACCGGAAGACCAAGTTCATCTAGGGCACCTGAGATTATTGAAAAAGTGTTTGCTTTCGTGGCAAACAATCGATGTGCGTCACTAAGAATGATGAAAGTGTCTTTAAACATCAACAAAGAAACGATTCGAACAATCCTGCATGAAGATTTGGGCAAAACAAAAGTCTGTGCTAAATTTGTTCCACACACGTTAACCAATGAACAAAAATCAAGGAGAAGTGCACATCGCAGAGACATCATTTCAGCCGCTGAAAATGATCCAAACTTCTTAAAATCGATTGTTACAAGTGATGAAAAATGATGTTTTCAATATGATCCTAAAACAAAGCGACAAAGTGCGGAATGGAAGTCAAAAAACTCGCCACAAGACAAAAAAACCCAAGAAAAGTTCAATCAAAGAATTTGTTCCAAGTGGACAAACAATTACTGAGGAGTTTTATTTAAATGTTTTGAGGCGTTTGATGGGCAGAATTCGTCGCATACGTCCAGAATATCGGGATGAAAACAGTTGGTGTTTGTTGCACGATAATGCACCCAGTCACACCTCACTTCTTGTTCGTAGATTTTTGGGCAAAAAATAACGTCTGTGTTGAATCATTCACTGTATTCGCCTGATTTAGCACCCTGCGACTTTTCTTTATTCCCAAAACTTAAAATGACGTTAAAAGGGTGTTATTTTGCTGATATTTCGACCATACAAACAACTTCGACGCGTGCTTTGGAGGCAATTCCGCAAAGTGAACTGGAACAGGCATTCGAATCATTATTAAATTGCTGTAACAAGTGTATTAAAGCCGGAGGGACTTATTTTGAATAACAAACCAAAACAAATAATAATTTCTTGTTTCTATTTCATTTTACAGACCCAGTCTTAAAAATTCTTTGCCACACTGTGTATATGCTTCTGCAGTACTTTTTCCTTGATGAAATTCGTAAGGAATGCATTGTCGAATAAATGCAGTATCGCTTGCCATTTTCACCTACCGATGTGCAAGTGCGTTTGACTGTTGGGAAAACTTCTGTGTCACATGTTATACTCTGGACCAGTTACAGTCACATGACAACAACGCGGGGGAATGTCGGATATGTAAATTAGCTGTATACGTCACAGAAAAAACGCTTTAAAACTTATTTGTACACCTAATATCAATAGTAAATTTTATATTTAGGAGTTTTGTGAAATAACACTATAAAACAGTACATTTCACCGTTTCTTAAAGATAATTAAAAGTCATTGTCGGTTAAAAAGATCTCAAGTTCCAAAGCATTTTGTTGCTTTAAAACATCATGATGAAAAAAATACGTAATTTTTGATAATTCCTCCTACAGAACAAATAAAATTGTTATTAACCTATTCAGAAAAAATAACAAGCTCCAACACTAAATAAAATTACTAATTCACCCGCATTAATAACAGAAGCATTTCATATCGGCGCACGATTAGGGTTCTACCTTCTACGCAACTGTGGCTTACGTGTCATTTTGCGCTGCTTCCATTGAGCTAACCCAGATGACCTCGGTTCGAATCTCACCAGGAGCAAAGAAAAAAGATTCTCTGGTGAATGGGCTAAAACAATCAAAATCCTCGATGTTGCAAAATTTCTGTATAAATATGGGAAAACCAGAAACGGGTTTTTCTGAAATAGACGGAATTACTGACTGCGCAAAATCTGTGAAAATACCGAAGTTAAAAGAAACTGGAACTTGTAAAAACCGAAATTCCGTTAAAAGGCGGACACTTACCGGGCAACTTTGGTTCCCTATCGCTTTGTTCATTTCGTTCATGTTCACTTTGCGCAGTTCATTTCGTTCACGGTTCACTTTGCCCATTGTTCATTTAGTCCACTGTTCATTTCGTCCAGCGTTCACTTTGTCGACATTTATTTCGACCTCAGAATGGATGGAACACAGTGGGAATTTTTTGTTTTGATGGCACTTTTATTACGAGGCTGAAAAAAAAAAGAAAAAAAGATATGATTTGCTTATACGCGATTTTTTTTCCTGTTTAAGTTTTACGATTAAAATCTAACGATTTTAAATGCTATTTAACCCTTTAACCGGCTGGAACGAATTAACTCGGGGTTTAGCAAAATGGGCTGAAATCAGCTCGAACGAATGTATTTGCTGTCTGAGAAGTGCGCCGAACGAGACAGGAAGTAGTGAACCTACGCATGATGAATCGTGGCTTTTCCCTTACGTTTTGTCATTCAAAGTGGCCATTTAAGGGGAGTGATTGTCATTTATCCTTTCTGTCTAATTACCTTTTCCGCTAAGAATGCTATAAAATGGTGACGGACCTAAGAAAAGAGGAAAAGATGTTTCAGTAACTTGTTTCTACCCAGTGGCATGATGTCCGTGTCAGGGGGAATACTCCTTCGAATCATTCCTTGGGTAATGGAACAAACAATATAGGACTTTAAGGGAATCAGACTACAGACTATAAGACTGCGGACTACAGTATACGAGAGCACTTATCACCAGCGATAGATTTATAGTCGATACTGTTCAGATGAGAAGGAAAAGGAATTGCTTTTTTATTTTTTATTAAAGGTTTAACGACCACTATGAGCAAGTCGATGGGCTATAAGCAGTCGCCCGTCCCAAATTCAGGGTCACTGGTTCCAGGGAAGGGAGAGAGCCAGTGCCGTAAGACAAACACAACATCCATGCCTCACCGGGATTCGAACTCGGACCCATCTCGGACAAATGATCAGAAGCCATGGCTTAGACCACTGCGCCACAGGTGCGGCTGAATTGCTTTACCGTAACTTTTGTAAAATCCGTCCGCTATGTAGACATTTCTGTTTGAGAAGCACAGAAAATTTTAGGCACCATTTGGTTCTGGTACATCGGCTGCTTAAAGGGTTAAAGTAAAACGAGGAACGGAATTTTGAAGAGGTTTTTAACTCTTTTGTGTGGTACGATGTCAATCACAATTACATAAATGAAAGTTTATTCCAATACACAAAAATGTGTTGGACTGAAGAAGAAATTTTTTGACCCTCTTCAGGTCGAGCACATTTTTGTGTTGGACTGAAGAGGGTCAAAAAATTTCGCCTTTATGTAAAAAAGTCTCTATTTTCCTTCTCTCATACCTCAAATTCACAGCAAATATCAATCTAAATTTTGTTCACCATTATACTTTTATGGATTTTTTTTCGTGTTAAATAGCTATGACACATATAGAGAGCATTATATTCATTCGTTTGAAAGTTAGTAATACGGAAATTATAAACAATTAATAATCAAAATAAAAAATAAGTACACTGAAAAGCGTATAATTGTGTGAAAATAATATACAAGTCGTATTTCAAAACATTAAAAGAGTTTTGTAAAACTTTGATTTATGTCACAGTGATTGTCATCGTACTACAGAAAAGAGTTAAAAAGCTGTTCAAAGTTCAGTTCCTTGTTTTACTTTAAATAACATTTAAAATCGTTATATTTTAATCGAAAAACTTAAACAGGTAAAAAAGCACAAGTAAGTAATGTCCCTGACCCTTTTTTTCTGCCTCGTAACAAAAATTCCACCCAAGCCGAAACTTTCCACAGTATTCCAACCATTCTGAGGACGAAATGAATGTGGACAAAGTGTGTGTGCATGCATGTTTAACGACCACCGTGAGCAACTCAGTGGGCTATAAGCAGTCGCCCATCCCTAATTTAGGGCCACTGGTTCCAGCAAAGGGAGAGAGCCAGCGCCGTAAGACAAATACAACATCCGTGCCTCACCGGGATTCGAACCGGGACGTTTCTCGAACGAATGATCAGAATCAATCGCTTAGACCACTGCGCCACCGGGACGGCGTGGACAAAGTGAACGGTGGACGAAATGAAGAGCGGATTGAATGAACAACGGGCAAAGTGAACACGGACGAAATGGACACGGACAAAGTGATGAGTCACCGGGCAACTTTGCTGTGCGTTATTTTCAGGAATTTGCAGTGAGTGCACACCACTTATGTTTTACAGTGTACCTATTTTTCAGTCCTTTCCTTCCTAGTGACTTTTATTTATTCCCTAAGCTGAAGGAAAGCGACGTGTCTCTGACTCTGAGGTGGTGGAAGCTGTTGGTAGCCCAACATTGTTTTCTTTAACCGGGTAAAAAGGTTGGAGAAATGCGGTGCATTGGTCGGGGACTATGTCGAAAAATAAAAAAAAAAGAGAGCATCGTAATGGCACAGCTTTCCTCCTATGTGTTAGAATACGGACTTTTAAACGACCCTCATATTAAGCATGCTGCGATTTGTAAGCTCTCACAACAATACCTCTTTCTGAATCACTAGATAAAGTCATATCGTGTTTCGCATGAAATCTCATTACCATGCGTGCCATAAGGCTGCCGACCTGTGACCTGGAAAACTAAAATTTGCAGAAAAGGTGGGCCCACTTCCGGGGATGCTTTTTTGTGTTAACTTTCAGCTGCCCTGTGAGGCATGAAGCGGTGCAACGTTTAGTGCACACAGCCTGCGTTACGCGAATTACTTGAATTTCGCATCGCGTGCTGAGCGTGAGAACACAATGAGTTATTCGCAATAATAACTCATTTCATTTGCACAGTAAGTCTATAAAGTCACTTTCTCAACAGAGGTTCGTATTTAACCCAGATGATTTAACGAACTACAAGCTACGATGAAGAAATGAGAGGCCGCCCCGGTGGCCCAGTGGTCTAAGGCGCTGGCCTCTGATCATTCGTCCGTAAGGGGTCCGGGTTCGAATCCCGGTCAGGCATGGATGTTGTGTTTGTCTTACGGCACTGGCTCTCTCCTTTCCCTGGAACCAGTGACCCTAAATTAGGGACGGGCGACTGCTTATAGCCCATTGAGTTGCTCACGGTGGTCGTTAAACCTCCAATAAAAAAAAGAAAAAAAAGAAATGAGAGCTGTAGTTTTATCGCCTTCGCCAATCCGATGGGGGAATTTTCGGTCACAGCTAACCTTGCAGAGCACAAACCTTGACTTTAGCTATACAACACTATTGTTTAGGACTCGATAAACGTATCTCGTTGTAAATTATGATGTCCACGTATTTACAAATCTGATATCGAAAGACTGAGGCAGTTCATATAATCAAATTTTCCCGGGGCAATTAAGGGGGGGGGGGATAAATCTCCAACCAAGTTAAAGGACTGAAGTGCAGGACACCACCCCTCTTTTTGTGTGTGTGTGGGTGGGTTTAACGACCACCGTAAGAAACTCAATGGGCTATAAGCAGTCGCCCGTCCCTAATTTAGGACCACTGGTTCCAGGGAAGGGAGAGAGCCAGCTCCGTAAGACGAACACAACATCCATGCCTCACCGGGATTCGAACCCGGACCCATCTCGGACGAACGGTCATAAGCTAGCGCTTAGACCACTGCGCCACCGGGGCGGCCCAGCTCCTCTGGTCAGATGGAAAAGCGGTTCTCAATAAAATTTCTATCTTCGTAAAAGTTTGATAATCGAAGCCTTCTCTGTGATTAATTATTACTTCTAATTCATTCTAAGACTTTCAAATTTTGATCTTTGTTAAAGAGCTCTCACGGCCGATTGTACGTAGTAGGGAGCAGTAAAAAAAAAACCTCTGTGTGAAGTCCTGTTCAACGCTTTTCAGCCTGTTCTGGATACATAAAAAAAAACAGCAATAAAAAATTAATACTAAATCTGAAAGTATGCAAATAATACCCAGTGCTTGATGGCCAGAACACCAAATAGAAAAAAACACGTACATGAAAGTCTATGATGCATGGATGGATTTACAATACGTAAAGTCACGCTCCGAAAGCTTCGTGCAGGGCAGGAAGCGTCTACACATGGATCACAATTTTATGATATACGAGAGGAAGAGCACGTACAGAGCTTGACAAAAGGAGTTCCCATGTGAAAAACATAATTGCTCAATCCCTGCAGCGCTGATACTTGATCGCATATCCAACGCATGCAAACTCAATGTCCAGGTGAAGGGAAAACAAACGCGTTCAGCTCTTTCTGCTTCTGAGGCTCATATGTGCAAGCGTTTAATTATATTGACCTCTCCGATCTCCTGGGGAACTCAACTGGCATGTAGAAATGGAGAAACCTCTTTCGGCAATATGTGAAAGAGCGATCTGGGTCGTTGGCTTCTGACCATTCACCCGAGATGGGCGCCGGTTCGAGTCCGGGATGAGGCATGGGTGATATGCTTGTCTGATGGCGCTGGATCTGTTCCTTCCCTGGAACTAGTGGCCCCGTTTCGGGACGGGAGCCTACTTCCAGCATATCTTATGAGTTGTTATTCGTGGTTATTAAACCTCGAAACAAACAAAAAATCCTCTTTCTCCCTTCACAATTTTGTTGAAACGAAAAGAAAAAACGTCACGCAAACTCGGAGAACTTACGCGGTGATTTGTCTCAAAAGTTTGGGAGACGAGGAAGGTTATAATGATTAAAAAAATATTTCCAGTAATCTGTATACATGTTTCATCTGGATGTTTTATCCGAATAAGGCTAAGTTTGTTCATTTGTGAAGGAGTTGCCCCACACACATGATGACAATTTTGCGATGCTTGATTTGAGAGCACACTACAAATCTTTCCGTCGATCATAGTGAGAACAAGTTCCTGCCTCACAAGAATTTCACGACCTTTCTACATGTACAACAGTGGGAGATAATGCAGCTATTTGCGATTTTATATTGTGTATTTCTTTCCTTGTTAACTCTGGACTTTCTTTCTGTAAAATAATCTTGATAGGCCGACAGTATTTTGCCGACGAAGGCAAAGGATTTTGCCACAAAATTACTTTTTTCTCTGGACTTCTACCAACGGAAGAATACGTGGTCATCTGCAGTGGTGCCATTGATATAACAAATGTATACGAATCATCAATACCCTCTTGCGTTGCCGAAAATAGCTGCTTATACTGACTTTGTCCAGAGGCGCCATCACAGCCCCATTTGACGACCATATTAAGTGTTGGAAGTGTGTCTCTGCCTGCTCGCACTTGCTGTAACACCTCCAGCTGTAATGACATTAAACGGTGTATAGTGTGATCAAGCAATGACTGCAGTTGTACCTCTGCAGAGTAGTCAGTGATCTCCATTTTTTATGGATAGCATCGCCTTTTTTTGCCTCAAGAAGCATGTGATAATTTGGGAAAATATCAGCATTGTGAGCTATGCCTATCTGACGCATAGAGATGTATTGTTCCTTTGTAAGCTTTTTATTAACGAAAAGGGCTAATGCTTCGTCACATGTCATTTTAATGGGCGCTTTGTTACTTAGAGATTGATAGGCTTTTTTTTTAATTTCCGTGGCCCTTTTTGGGGAAAAACTTGATACTTGTTTCATTATTTGTGCTGCATCCCGCCTGCCTGCAGATTGCAAACCCATTTCCGCAATAATAACAATCTCACCAACAGTGTGTGTTTCCAACAATGGTTTCAATTTCCTTTTTCGACTAATTCCGGCACACTCATGGAACAACTTTCGTGGACGACCTATGTTTTTTCTTTCTTGAGCACTGTCTACTTCTAAAAAAGTCATTTTAGTCACTGTTTTTTCGTAATAATTCTTTCAATATATACATAGTGACAGTTAGTCCACCGTTCTTTAAGTTTCTTACAAAATTCAGCACTTTTTTTTCTGCATTAGTTCACGAATATGTCCTTCAGGATCTTCTAAGCCATATTTCGTCAATATTTAATCAAACACACAGGCTAATCTCCTTCAAATGGTCTTTTCATTCCGCCAAACATCAAACAGCTCTCTTCTTGGAATTCCGTCCGACATCACTAAACTGTTAATAAAAAAAGTTGGTTAAAGTTATTCATAAAACAGTCATAATTACATACCTAAATGACTAATTTAAACGCTGAATGTACTTTCACCACGGACTTTTACGGCCTTTGCTTTTGCAAGCCTGTTACGTCAATTACATCTTTAACTAGAAAGATGACACCGAATTTTCGGGTGTAATAAGCACGTCTTTTGAATCCGTTCTGACGCAAATTAAATTTATCAAAGCTATTCAAAGTCAATGGAACCGGTATGGAAAACAATAGTATCTGACGCAAGAAAAAAGTTTTTCAATAGGGTTTTTAATCCCTCGGATATTGCTGTAAACGGAATCGTGAGCTTACGCCCTATGGTTGCATACTTGTGCATTAAGAAAAACATGAATTTATATGAGAAACATTTCACTCCGAAAACGCTCTCCAACATAGAAAGAATTTTTCAAATCGGACTCTTAGAAACAGAGATATCGACAAAAATAAGATGTGACTTTACGTCCCCTGGTGGGAAAACCGTGCATTATTTTGGAAGAAAGTATTCCAAAAGGTTTTTTCCACATGAGCGGTATCGGTCCAAGAAAAACAAATTGAGTCGAGTTTTCAGGAGCCCAGATTTTGCTACAAATACATCAGAAGCAAAAATTAACGCTTATGCCTCCTGGTGGCCAAACCATTCTTTACCAAACATTAGAAATTATGTGAAAAATATTTTCCATCAGGTCTTGTATGCGATACAGGAAGAATTTCTCAAATCGGAGTTTTAGAAGCAGAAATAACGCAGAAAACGCAATTTACCTTTGTGCCCCCTAGCGGAAAGTCTATGATTAACTTGAAATTTTTGAATTTATAGGAAAAACATTTTGCATTGAAAACATCATCCAACATAGAAGGAATTTTTCAAATCGGTCTCATAGAAGTAGAGATATTGACAAAAATAAGATATATATCTACGCCCCCTGGCGTAGAAACCATGCATTCTTTCAAGAAGAAAATGTTTCTAAAACTTTTGTCGACATAAGTAGTATTGGTCTACAAACGACGTTTTTTTCAATCGAGATTTTGGAAGCTCATATTTTGCTGCAAATACATCACAAGCGGAAATTAAGACTTACGCTTCCTGGATGCCAAACCAGTTTTTACCTAAAATTAGAAATTATATGCAAAGGACTTCCCATCAGAAGCTGTATCCGGTGCAGAAAGAATTTTTCAAGTAGGAGATTTAGCAGCAGAGATGTAGGGGGGAAAGCAATTTACCTTTACGCCCCCTAGTGAAAGTCTACGAATTACTTGAAAATTTTGAAAATATATGTAAAACATGTCACACTGAAAACACTATCCAACAAAGAAGGAATTTTTCAAATCGGACTCCTAGAAGTAGAGATATTGACAAAAATAAAATATACATCTACGCCCCTGGCGGAAAAACTGTGGAATATTTTAAGAACAAAATATTCCAAAAAGGTTTATCGATGTGAGTGGCATCAGTCCACGAAATAATTTTTTCAATCGATATTTTAGAAGCTCAGATTTTATGGCAAATACATCAGAAACAAAAATTAATATTTACGCCACCTGGTGTCTGAAGTATTCTTTACCAAAAATTTCAAATCATATGCAAAACATTTTCCATCACAGGGTGCATCCGCTGAAGCAAAGATTTTTCAAATCGGAGTTTTAGAAGAAGAGTTATCGGGAAAAATGTAATTTACTTTTACGGCCCCTAGCGAAAAATCTATGCGTAATTTGAAAAAGTAACTATATCTAAAATACTCTTCGACATAAATGGAATCGCAAGATAAAAGAATTTTTTCAATCGGGTGTTTAGAAGCAAATATGTGGAATAAAACGTATTTTTGAATTCGACATCTGCATTTATGCCCTCTAGCGGCGAAATTGTACATCGTAAAAAAAAATTGAAATAAAGGATCATCATTCGCATATTTCAAGCTTCCGAATGCAAAAAGGATTTTTCAAATCGGACTAGTAGTTGCAGAGATAGCGTGGGTACAGAGGGACGGACGGACAAACCGGTAACATAAGCACGATCTTTTTTTGCAAAAGACGTGCTAAAAATTTCATGGAATACGTCCCTTATAATTAATGAACATAAGAACTAAATAACACAATGCTAAAGTTTCAAAATGCACTAAAACTGTAGGCAGAAACCTGTCGAAAACTGTTCACCGAAGACCCGAATAGGATCGAGAATAAATTACGTGTACACAGATCGTAGTTCCGAAGGCAACTGCTGGGTGATGCTAAGGAGAAAACGATATTTGCAGTAAACACGTGGCATCTACGTGCAGGCCCAATTATTTTTCTTGTAAAACTGATTGTGAGTCGTAGCTACACAACTATTTAGGATTACAGTACGACAGTATTTAAGTTGTTTTGAAGCGACAACAAATATACCTTTTGATCAGCTAGATTTGTATTTGGAACCACTGTGCGCCGTACAGTGGCGTCTGGATAACCACGTGCCATACCCTAGTACACTGGCAGACCTACGTAACGTGTTGCCTGTAATATGGGACGAACTGCCCCAGACACTCATGAGTAATGTCATTGCAAGTATGCCTCGTAGGTGTCAAAACGTTCTTCGACACAGAAGGTGGTGTTATCGGGTACTGAAATCCAGAGGTATGGACATTCTCCGAATTTACGATTTTGTCTATATGTGCTACTTTGGTGTGTGCAGGGATTGCTCAATAAATTGTTTTTGTAAACGCACTCTTTATCGTTTGTGTTACGTAGCCTCATTGATGTTATTCTAATGCGTGTTACTTGAGTCAGATACATACATCCTTCATTTCATGCAATGTTCTTAACTTTTTGTGACCAAAATACACTGCTGGACAATTGCTAAGGACGGATCATGAACGGCTATATAGCGCATAAAAAAAGTAAGTGTGGTTGGATGCCAAGTGAAATAAAATAATGTCAGAATGCCAGGACATTACAAGAAAGACAATTTATTGTGCTCTGAAATACAGAAGGCTTTGGAACGTGTTCAAGGGACAAACAGGCCATTTTGTGCAGAATACGTAAACGTGAAAAAAATGCAATTACCGTCTGCAGGCGTTCCGGCGTAAGATGTCAATACTGGATACGGCCACCATGGAGGGCGATGCAAGATTCCACACGTCGTGTCATGCTTTGCACAACATTAACAAGCAGCTGTTGGGGTAATTTATCCCATTCCTCTGTCAGTGCACGGATGAGGGTGTCCTTGTTTATTGGAGGGCATTGGCGAAAGGCAAGACTCCTCTCCAAAGCATCCCACACATTTTCAATGAGATTCAGATCTGGAGAACGTGCTGGCCATACGAGGCGTTGAATATCCTCGCTCTCAAGACACTCCTGGACAGCGACTGTTCGACAACATGTTGCGTTGTCGTCCATGAAAATGAATCTATCACCGACAGCACCACGGAACATGCGAACATGAGGTATCAGAACATCATTAATGTATCGTTGGCCAGTCATAGTCCCAGTTGGAAGCACATAGAGGGACGTACGGCCATTGATCACGATGCCAGCCCATACCATGACACTACATGTCGGATATCGGTCCCTTTCCTGTATGTTTGCTGGACAATATGCAGTATCACTATCACGTTAGATCAGTTGTCGTCGACAATCAGACGATAGACTGTATCTACTCTCATCTGAGAAGAGGACAGCAGACCAGTCGTTATCAGTCCAATTGCGACGTTGATGGCACCATTGCAAACGGGCGGTACGGTGACGTCTGGACAATGGGATGCACACAACAGGACGGCGGGCGTATAGTCCTCCTTCATGCAAACGTCTGGCGACAGTTTTTCGGGAGATCCGCTTGCCAGTAGCAGCCATAAACTGATTTGCTACCTCACTAGCTGTGCTGCGCCGGTGTCTTTTTTGTTGATAGCACTATGTACCGATCTTCTGCAGGTGTCGTACTGCGAACACGACCTCCCCGTGACGTTTGCTACACTCTCCATTTGTTTGAAATGATTTCCAAAGCCTTGAAACAACACTGTGGCTGACGTCGAACTCCCTGGCAACATCTGTTATTTTTCGCCCTTCTTCAATCTTGCCAATAATACGGCCACGCGTAAAATCATCTAGGTGATGTCGGGAAGACATACTGAAAATTGCAAGTTCGTCAATTGATTCTTTCCCTTTCAACTTTGCGTTTGAACAACAACGGTCAATACGCGTCAAATCCTTTATATCTCTTATCAGCGCTATGACGTCACGAACAAGTTCGGCAATCCAAAATTTGCATACGCATAACACGTCTTACTGTATCCCGCGCTTCTGCTAATTTCCACATTTTCCTGCCTTCCATTTTATGGTTGCTATCGTTGCTATTGTCATCCGTCCTTAGCAACTGTCCGGCAGTGTATATAGCCCATGGAGTTAGATGCTTATGGTGCCCGTTAAAGCTTCCCCGAAAATAAATAAATAAAACGCATTTTAACATTGAAAATTAAGAAAACTTCGTTTTATCCAGATTGTCTTGACTAGCACATAATTGGCAGAAATAAATCCAACATATTTTTTTTTTCGCAATAGCATTTCGAAATTTTGTGCACTGACATGACAAGTTAATGCTTGCTCTTTGCCAAAACTTTAAAATCTCGGAGGACAGCGGTGTGTAGAAGCTGGTTTATAAGCAGAGTAAAAGAAAAAAAGAAAGCGAACCTAAGAAAATTGCTTTTCTTTAGGATCGTGAAATGCAATTCAGAAACCTGGTACTTGCATACCAAAATAATAATAATAGACCTTCATTGTTAAGCCATTTAAATTGGAGGAAAACAGACGAATGCCGTGATTGTTGAGAAGACAACAGCCTCAGAACATTATTATTTATTCAAAGATAAAGCAAAACCAGATATATGCATCAAAGCAATCTATAAAAAAAAAAACAATGCGATAACCTTGACTTATCAAGACGAAATTTCGTTCCTTTCGGAATTTGGGCTCAGTCAACGAACGCTCAAGTACATGCCCCACTAGGCTTAGAAATAAAACATGCAGCCATCATTATCTAAATTCGTCAGATTAAATTATCGGAAATTAAGTCATTTTCATTTTATTCATGCCGATATTTCGTTGTGATAACGCTACAGTCAGTCGTATGGTATAAATTATCAGCGAGAGAAAAAATTCATTTTACACCCCCTTATTAATTTTTCCAAAGAAATTTCTCATCTGAAGCATATGTTGCCAAAATAGGCAAGCTTATGCATTCCATTTATTGAAAAATTAAACAAATAAAAAATTAAACGAAGTAGAGTGAACCCAATATGGAGAAAATAATGTTTAATGAAGCATTAAAACAGATGTTCACTGAAGTTGCAGCAGACTACGTCGAAAAGTAAAGATTAAACATTTTCAGAATGAAAGGCTTTGGCATATAGGCTTACTCGCTCTCGTCGTCTTATTTCATTACGTTTTAACTGTATTTATTTTCGTGTAAGGCCAGTAGCGTAACTACAAATTTATGCCCCTTAAGGTGGAGATAAAGGCATGTCCAATGCAGCCTTCTGCTCACAGATGAAGCTGAAAATCGCGCTGTTTATGCGACCCTTTCTTGTGGAGCCGTCTTAGTTTTGTGAGTGAATTTCGTGAGGTCTTTCCCTTATCACAGATGATAATTTCTGGAAAAGCTTCTGTCAGCATATTAGACTTCCAGTATCTGATTTACATAAGTTTACGGGTAGAAAAGCCAATAAACTGTAATGTACGCGAATTAAAAAATTACTGACATCCGAACAAAAGTCTATAACGCTCAGATATTATTGGTTGTATGAAAACTTTTAATATTCAAGAAAAAAGGTAAAGTGCCACGTTTCCAGTACTTGACGGCAGGGGCGTAATGATAGCCCCCGCATTGCGGGGCGGGGGGGGAGCCTTGCGGCTTCGAGTGCATCTTGCCTCAGTAAAAAGATTTTACAAAAATTTTCATATGAATTTTTTTAAAAAAATAGCAAGTAATTCCTGACGGCTGATTTTAAGGAGATATTAAAAAGAAAGCCAATTTTTGGCATTTTTTCCCAATAAATAAGATAAATATTTTGAAAAAAATTCCCGGTTTTAGTTTATGAAATCTGGATGACGGGAAAGCATCCATTTTTTTCCAGAGGACTTGAGGCCCTTTTTCGCAGCCATATACATGTATATTAGCAAGACAATGGGAAAGTAATATCAGTTCAATGAATGAAATTTCTGTACCAATGAGGATATGGTGTTATGTGTTACACTTGTTTACACATAACTACGCATCCTTCAGAATGTAATGAACTAAAACATGTTCTTCGCGGGGATGAAGAAACAGAGACTTTGAGGATTTTTTTCATAACAGAGTCAAGAGAAAATTTTCTACTATGTGCAAATCATTGTGGAATTATGTTAAGTGCGGTGTTTATATTCAAGAGAAAATAATTTAAGTAGTTTTACTTTTTTTATGCCACAATTCTTAATTGTTACTTATTTGCTGACTTATGTTCTGTGTTTTCTTGCAAATCATAGAACGCTATCATACGACAGTTGTGTGTGTGTGTGTGTGTTCGTGATGAATTTCAATGTGTTCTTCGCGGGGATGAAGAAACAGAGACTTTGAGGATTTTTTTTATATCAGAGTCAAGAGAAAATTTTCTACTATGTGCAAATCGTTGTGGAATTATGTTAAGTGCGGTGTTTATATTCAAGAGAAAATAATTTAAGTAGTTTTACTTTTTTTATGCCACAATTCTTAATTGTTACTTATTTGCTTACTTATGTTCTGTGCTTTCTTGGAAATCATAGGACGCTATCATACGACAGTTGTGTGTGTGTGTGCGCGTGTGGTCGTGATGAATTTCAAAGAGATGGCTAGTTCTGTAAAGGAACACAATTTGCAAGATATGCTTCGGAAGTGTTTTGTAATATTTTGTATTTGTACAAAACTAGGGCAATAATTTTAACTAAAGTGCGCATATAATATTGATGGAATAAAACGTGAACAGTAAGCAAGACCTGAAACTTTATTTGAGTGACTTTGTTTCACTTCGAGAGAGAGAGTAAATAAGAAGAGGTAGTATTCTCAGAATCTCAAGTAGTGTTCTCTAGGCTACGTACTGTACGTTTCAGGTAGTTAAGAACGTTACAAAGTATACAAACGCTCAAATAATAATATAGGTACTACTCAAAATTCACTTAAAATTGAGACCTTAGCAATCAAGGAAGCAATATCAGTGCGTACGTCTGCACTGCGCGACGGTTCGCTTGGCTGTGCCTGCGCGCACGGTATTCTACCGATATCGAAGTTGGGCGTGTTTTCACCTACCCCTTACCCCCGCATGGCACCAATGCGTGCGAGACGTGGCGGTGTTTTACATAAAAGTTTGCTGTTCATCCCCATTTTTTTCATACCGTAATAATACACTGCTGGCCACCCAAAATACAACACCAAGAAGGACACGAGATAGCAAAGTCAGATTTACTGGACATATAACAGCAAATACAAAGATGAAACGATTGAGCTTACAGACCCGTGCGACTTGCGGAACACGCAGACATCAATAGTTCGTGTGACCCCCATGGCTGGCAATAACGGCCGCGAACGAAAGAGGCTTTGGATGTGGGCTTGGAGTATGTCGGTCCAGGCTGCTTCCACACGTTGCCACAGTTCATCAGGCGTATCCGCTGGCGCTGCTTGCCGGGCCACTCGGTTGCTGATCAGCGACCAGACGTGTTCGATGGGCGACATATCGGGAGAACAGGTGGGTCACGGCAGCAGTGACACCTGGTGGACCGTGAAGAATTGTTGCACGATGCGTGGCACGTGCGGGCGCGCATTGTCCTTTTGAAACGTGGCCGCTGGCAGGTCCTGCAGGTAAGGGATGACTACAGACTCCAAAACGTCGGAGATGGTGCGGTGGCTGTTGAGTGTACCGGCGATGCGTTCCAGAGAGGTGCGGGTGTCATATCCAATTGCGGCCCAAACCATAACGCCACGGACCGGTATGGCGATGCATAATGCAGACGTCATACAGTCTCTCGCCGCGGTGCCGCCACACGCAGATCCGACCATCCTGGTGTTGCAGGCAGAAGCGGGATTCGTCGGAGAAGACAACGTCGTGCCATTCCGTAGTCCAGGTGCTGCGTTCAACGGCCCACTGCCGCCGCACTCGCCGGTGGTGTTACGTCAACGGTAATCGGAGCAATGGGCGCCGTGCGACAAGTCCCCGCTCCTGCAGACGACGTCGAACGGTACGTGCTGACACAGGGTGTTGCGCAACACACCCTAATCCCTGCGCTAACGTTCGTGATGGGGCGGTGCGAGCCGTCAATGCACGACATGCCGGTCCTCTTGTTAGGTGGTTTGCCGCGGCTGCGGCATTCACTCACGTCGGTCCGTCCGTCCGTCCCTCCTTCACCCACCGAATCCCCACTCGCCTCACTGTGGCTGGATGTCGTCCCACACGGGCGCCGATGTCTCGGTACGATAAACCGCTGTCGCGATAAGCCACTATTGGTCCTCTGTCAAACTCCGAAACGTGCTGGAATGACTGCCGTATTCTGCGACGAGGCATCAGGAAGCTTCCCATGCACTGGCCCGGCAGCACAATACACTTTAACTACTTACACCCCGCCTTCAGTGCACCCTTCTTCTTATTGTGCTTCTCGGTGGTGTGCCGGGTGCACATGATTTGCATATGCCCTGCAATGCTAATCGTTTGCATGTCCTCTCGCGGGCGACGCATGCTGCGAATTTCAGGCCAATCGGATGCTTCCTTCTTGGTGTTGCATTTTGGGTGGCCAGCAGTGTATATAGCGTATGTCCGTAGGAAGAAATAAGCTTTTGAATGGCGAAAGAATTTTCCAAATCGGTTTAGTAGTTTCCGAGATTACGTCTTACAAACATACAAACCTTTTCTCTTTATAATATTAGTATAGATTTCTCAAAACTCTTAAATATAAAATTTACTCTTGATAGCTACAAAATAGCTTTTGCCTTAAGGGGTCCACAGAGTGATGCACATTATTTAGATATTATACAATTAATTTAATAGTTAATCAAACTTAGTATTCCAGTGAATAGATTCTATTGCCGGACATTTACCATCATATGGATGCGGAAAAAGTGAGAATAGCATTTTCCCGTTAATATATCAAAGGGATTGCGGAAAAGTTTCTGAAAATTCAGAATTTTCCGCTAGCTCCTCTTAAAAACGGCAATTTACCCGTTGATATACGAAAGTAACTGCAGAAAGGTTTCTGAAAATTCAGAATTTTCCTGGGGTATGAAAAATCAGTGAAATTTAGCCCCCCCCCATTTCAGGCAACAGGTTGTGTCAGAAATATGCTTTTCTGATTTACGAAGGGAATCACGGGAAATGGCTCGTGAATTTTAGAAAATGTTTCAGTGTTCTGAGCAAAATCAGTCGTCAATTGGCAGGTGTCTTCGGGAAGCGAGTAGGTAGACTTTGAAGAAGAAAACGTATTTGTTACCACAGATAGAAAATCTAATATATCTACGTTACCAGATCCAATCCGTGTCTTCCACTCTAGCTGTAAGTTTGTTTTTTTTTTTTTATCTAGTACAGCCACGGAGATTTTGGTATGTAGATTAATATCTCTGTTCTAAGGTTCAAACTGAAGTCTTCTTCAAGAAGTTTTTTTAAATTTAACACAACCTTGAAATGAATATTTTGTCATTAGCGATGATTTCACTAACACCAGACTCGAGATTTACGAAAACAGCAGATGGCCCTAAAAAGTCTGCTCACCTCTACCGTGAAATTATGTCACCAAATGACACCTTTACCGCCACGCCACAGCTAAAGAGGATATCAGGACTCGAGTTTCAACTGAGAAGGCGTTTACTAGTCACAAATAATTGATCACTGCAAGCTGTCAAATATGCATTCATTGTCCCTAAACACGTCATAGTGCAATTTGCCTGGTTGGTTGGAGTGCATCACTAATCAGAAATAAGAATTAATGGCTTTTCTGTGATGCCTACAAAATCAAGAGCCGTAGAAGAAATACGCCCCGAAGTTCGGGAGAAACTAAAAGCGTAATAGAGTGTCATTTAAACACAAATGCCTATCGAACAATGAAGATGTATATTTGCAAGCCACAGCATGGGCTTTACAAAAGGAAGAATTAAAGGAACAATTGGACATACTATTTTAATAGAGTATGTAATGGTCTCTTGAGCAGAATTTTTAGAGCTTTTTGTTCTTTGTCTTTAAAAGCAGAGATTCGCATGAACAACTACAGTAGGTGCAGGAAATCACTGTGAAAGGTTTTAATGAACGCTTGTGTCATAGTTTTAATCCATTTCAGTTTTAAATTTTTATCTTTTAATACTAACTAAGGTTTTCAAATTTTGTAGTAGAGTTAGTTTCAACTTTGAGACAACTTAAAGAGACTTCAAGAAATCTGGTGACAGCTCAGTGGTCGAAGTCCGGGCCGTAGCTAGTGGTAAATTCTAGGGGAGCCTAGTAGGAGAGGCTAGAAAATTTTTTGTTCCTTCATTTTAATAAAATATATACAGTGGTGTGCAAAAGTATTGCATCACCTGCAAAAACCGGGAATTTTTAAGTTTAACTCTTTTTTTCACTAACTAGTTTTCACAGTTCTTTCATCATTTATATGTCATTAGATGCGAAATTTAATGGAGATATCAAAAATGTCTTAGTTTTTCTTGTAGCTACTTCTGTTCTTAAGATACGTTACAAAAATCAGGACCAAGTCGAAATTATTATGAAAAGGATCATTTATCCAATACTTAGATTTACAGCAATAAATCGTTTTTGTAATTCATAAAGAATGAAATAACATTTAAATACAGAAATATAATGAAGCAAAATTATAAAATGTACCTAATACTTTGTTGCCCAGCCTTTAGCTTTAATCACAAAGCTAAAAGCTGGGCAACAAAATATTGTCCAACGGCGTCGTGTTCACATTATGTCCATCACAGCTTTGCATCTTGATGAGAAAGGTTTGAAAAAGATTGGGTTGAACAATAAGATTCCAAATTTGAATTACATCTTCAATGAGTTGAATTTTGGTTGTTTGCTTCTTTTTTTATAGTTCATACGGCACTTTGAAACACAAATTTTCGATCGGGTTTAAGTTCCCCACTTTTTCACTACTTTAGCACGATGACAGGGAGCATTGTCATCATTAAAAATAAAATTGCCGTCCCAAAGTCTTCTAGATGATGGGAGCATCTTGTTTTCTCATATCCACGTATATTTCTGGGCATTTACCCTACCATCGACAATATGGAGGTTCCCAATGCCTTGTGCACACATGCAGTTCCAAACCATGACCTTCACCGGCTGCTTAACAGTAGTCACTAAGCAACTTGGATCGAATTCTTCAGGCTTAAAATCTTCTTGCATAGCACTACTTTGATTCCCATTAAGGCAAAATTCTCATTCATCACTCAGAAGAACATTTTCCCATTGCTTGGTTGTTCATGAGACATGCTGTTTTGCCCATTTAAGTCTACGATGTCTTTGATTTGCAGTTAACAGTGGCTTACGCCTGTCTTTGCAGCCACGTAAGTCATAATGAAGCAGCCTCCTCCTAGCAGTAGATGGGCTAACAGAACATTAGTCACTTCAGACCATCTTAGAAGCAACTCAGGTGAATTGAGCCTCCTGTCTGCCAAATCTTAGCTTTCTGAGCACTCTGTCCTGCCCTGGTTGTAGACGCATATTTTTAATCTCACCAGTGTCTTTTACTTTCTTCAGTAGCCCAATAACTGTAGATTGATTACAGCCCACTCTTTCAGCGATTTGCCTTGAAGAACTATTTTTACTCTGCCCGCTGTGGACAATTCCTCATTTTTAACCATTATTGAGAATGTACACAAATTATACGCTAATAACAACAAGAAGCAACCAGCACAATGCTCTAGTATCAGATCAGATTAGATCATATGTAGAGGATTTTAGGAAGGGAGTGTCAGATCTTAAACAACCCTTAGAAATAGGAAGCTAGGAGATTTGGGCTAGAGTGCCCAATAGGAAAGTGACACGGAAGCGAGGTAGAAAGGGGAGGAAGACGCAATTATTTATTACCGAGGAGCCAGTACCCGGGGTCCGACGGCTTAACGTGCCCATCCGACGCACGGCGGATATTTAGTGGTTCGAGCGTTCGTACCTACGTGGGATCGAACGTGAGGTTTCTCTGTGGCAGTCACAAACGTTACCCACTATTCCATCCGCGGTCCCAGAATGTTCTAGTATGTTCTGGGGATCATGATCATGATCATATCTAGCGGATTTTAGGAAGGGAGTGTCTGAACCCAGGTCTTAAACAACCCTTAGAAATAGGAAGCTAGGAGATTTGGGCTAGAGTGCCCGATAGGAAAGTGATACGGAAGCGAAGTAGAAAGGGAGAGGAAGATGCCCTTATTTATTACCGGGGCGCCAGTACCCGGGGTCCGACGGCTTGAAGTGCCCATTCGACGCACGACGTATATTTAGTGGATTGAGCGTTCGTACCTGTGTGGGATCGAACCTGAGGTCCTTTCCGTGGCAGTCACGAACGTTGCCCAATAGGCCACCCGCGGCCCCAATGCTCTAGTATATGATCATCATATGTAGAGGATTTTAGGAAGGCAGTGTCTGACCCCAGGTCTTAAACAACCCTTAGAAATAGGAAGCTAGGAGATTTGGGCTAGAGTGCCCGATAGGAAAGTGACACGAAAGCGAAGTAGAAAGGGGGAGGAAGACGCCCTTATTTATTACCGGGGGGACAGTATCCGGGGTCCGACGGCTTAACGTGCCCATCCGATGGACATTTAGTGGATCGAGCGGTCGTACCTGCCGGGGATCGAACCGGAGGTCCTTTCCGCGGCAGTCACGAACGTTGCCCACTAGGCCACTCGCATCCCTAATGCTCTAGTAGCTCTGCGTCAACCCTTACAAAGGTTGGAGTTGGATTAGGATAGCATTACAAAGCAACCAATCACGTAAAATAATGTCAATGATTGGCTGTAACAACTGATACACAGCTAACGTGAATTTCAATGTGTTTGTCAAACCCCATATTTTAAAAACAGAAGTAGCTACAGGAATAAGTAAGAAGACATTTTTGAAATATTCATTAAATTTCGCATATAATGACATATAAACGATGAAACAACTATGAAAATTACTAAATTAAGATGGTTCTATCTAAAATCTCTGCCTTATGTTTCCAACGGTAAAACTTCTTTACATATGTTCTTCGCAATTAATGTATTTCCAAGGATGAAAATTTGCCCATCGATAAAGCTAACTAAGTTGCAGCATGTGATACTTAATACTTGCTAAAACATAACTATAATTATATTAAAAATCAGTCATTTTTCTTTGAGTAATGTTCAGACCTGCTAATAGATGGCGCGACCTGTACGTTAATGACGTCAGTAGACAAATGTTGGATTGCTTAGTTATGGTTATGTTTTAGCAAGTATTAAGTATCTCATGCTATAATTTAAAGTTAGTTTTATCGATGTGCAAATTATCAACCTTGGGAATACATTAATTGCAAAGAAATATGTAAAGAAGTTTCACCATTGGAAACATAAAGCGGAGATTTTAGGTGGAACCACCTTAAAAAAGAGTTAAACTTAAAAATTAACGGTTTCTGCAGGTGATGCACTACTTTTGCACACCACTGTATATATCGCGAAAGCGCCTCTTGTTTTTGTGCTCCTAATGTCACTAAATCAGGAGGGACACTCGTGAAGTGCTTTTTTTTTATTTTTTGAGTGAAATTACTCAAAACTGTTAAACAGTTTAACCGATGAAGACAAAATTTCGAAATTTGATATTCCGAAGCTTTGTTTAAAAAATACATTCATTGTCATAGAAATCCGCGCATCAAGAAAAAACCGTGAGGTTACCGCGAAACTCGGCGAATAGCTACTTGGAGGGCAGACATGCAAATGATTAGAGCTCGGTACGCTTCCGCATATACCGCGCGTCCACGACCGGCGCTGCAATCGCAATCCTTGGGGTTTACAAGGCGCGGCGCAGGGTACTTCACATTCGTGCCGAAGTGCACGGTAAGAGTTAGGTGAGATCCCTGAGCGATAGACATGCCGAGGAACCACCTCAGATGTGCGTCCGAGCAACTGACGGAGTTTGAACGAGGCCGTATCGTCGGAATGAGAGAGGCAGGGTGGCCGGCGCGCCGAATCGGCCGCCGTTTGGGCCGGTCGGACAGTGCGGTGCGATCGTGTTGGGAGCAATGGACACGGGAAGGCAACCAGACGCAGCGGACTGGCTCTGGACGATCGAGACACACCGCCAGCAAAGAGGACCGTGGGATCGTGAGAGCGGCACGCACAGATGCAACGACGTCCTTGTCCAATATCCAGAGATATGTGGCGGCTGTACAATGGACTCCTGTGTCCGCCAGAACAATTTCCAGACGCTTGGCACAGGCGACTCTGCACTCTCGGCGGCCCTTAAGATTTCTTCTATTAACAGCTGATCATCATCGGCGTCAAGAAGAAGAAAATATTCCGAAAAGGTTTATCGATGTAAGTGGCATCAGTCCACGAAAGAATTTTTTCAATCGATATTTTGAAAGCTCAGATTTTATGGCAAATACATAAGAAGCACAAATTAACACTTACGCCCCCTGGGGGCCAAAGTATTATTTACCAAAAATTCGAAATTATATGCAAAAGATTTTCCATCGGGAGATGTATCCGGTGAATTTTTTTTTTTCAAATCGGAGTTTTAGAAGAAGAGTTACCGGGGGAAATGTAATTTACTTTTAAGCCCCCTAGCGGAAAATCTATGCGTAATTTGAAAAAGTAACTATATCTAAAATACTCTTCGACATAAATGGAATCGAAAGATAAAAGAATTTTTTCAATCGGATGTTTAGAAGCAACTATGTGGAATAAAACGTAATTTTGAATTCGACATCATCTGGATTTACTCCCTCTAGCGGCGAAATTGTACATCGTAAAAAAAAAACGAAATAAAGGATCATCATTCGCATATTTCAAGCTTACGAATGCAAAAATAATTTTTCAAATTGGACTAATAGTTGCAGAGATACCGTGGGTACAGACGGACGGACGGACAAACCGATAACATAAGCACGATCTTTTTTTACAAAAGACGTGCTAAAAATATGCTGATGCATATTCATGAAGCAACCGAGACATTTTTCATAGGTGAGCGTTAATGCTAAAACATTTTCGGTATAACTTAATTTCTCCGATAACATGTAGAAGTTAAAAAAAAAAATAACATTTTGCTTAGTATGGGGCTTGCTGGCTCAGGGTACTTCGGTACACCGGAAATTTCCCCGGTATCCCGGCTGGCCAGGCCATATTTGTAGATGTGTCGGAATCTCACCTTTTAGAATATGTAAATATCAAATGTCTGCAATGCAAATTCACTTTTAGAATTGGTGCCAACGATATCTATCGATAAAATGGGAAAATACTTCTTACACTACCCAGTAGTTTGTTCTGTTGCGTATTGTATTGCATCCGTCGACATATTTAGGTAGTCATAATGTGCTTCGTAGAAAATGCACAGTTCCCGGATTTTGCCCTGCAAATTGGGTGATGTAACCTTTGTAACCTTTCGCCAGTTATCTCACAGCTGCGGATACAGCTATGAATAATAACTGTCTCGTATGATAGATAGTTTGTATTTTCGATAGGTTTGAACATACACAAACTGGATATTAGCTTTCCCACAGAGCATTCCATAGGCTGCTCCACATGTTTATAACGAACGCAATAAAAATGTACATTGTATTTGCCTTCTGAAATGTAAAGAAATAATCGCCTATGGAAAAAAACGGAATGTAACAATAATCTGAAACACACATTAAAGAGATCTAAAAAAATAGCATTCAGAAGAGCGATCACTCCCGGATCGCTTTTGTGGATAGCCATATCAAAATGTGGGATAAATGGTGAAACGTTACTAAACTATCACACAATTTTTAGAGCAAAATCCGGGAACTGGCTGCATTTTCTACGAAGCGATTTATGACTAGCTAAGCCTAATATGACCGCAGATGCAATAATAGAACAAACTACGGGGTGGTGTAAAACGTTATTTTCACATTTTGGAGATAGATATCGTTGATACCAATTTTAAAGGTTAATTTTGCAGTGCTGACGCACTTGATACACTGTCGGTCCATTATTGTGACCACCCACTAATATCCAGAGTAACCGCAGTGTGCAGCGCGGACAGCAGCTAGACAGGCTGGGAATGACTCAATAAGGTGCTGGAAGGTGTTCACAGGTATGTGGAGCCACGCTGACTGCAGTGTATCTGACAGCTGCTGGAGAGTGCGGGGAGGGGGATCCATAGAGCGAACAACACGATCGAGGTGATCCCACAGATGCTCAATTGGTTTTAAGTCTGGGGAGTTAGGGGGCCAGGGAAATACTTTGAAGTCTTCATCGTGCTCTTTCTACCACTCTCGGACATTTCTAGCTGTGTGACACGTCGCATTGTCGTTCTCGAAGGTCCCATCCGCCTCAGGCAAGACAATCAGTATGTATGGGTGTACGTGGTCTGGAAGAATAGATTCATAACGAATTCGGTCCATAGAGCCTTCCACAAGTATGAGTGGACATAGGAAATGCCGCGAAGACATTCTCCAGACCATAACGCTGCCCCAACCAGCTTGTGTTCTTCCAGCAACGGTTGAAGAGTGTTTGTTCTCCGATGTTTCTCGCCTTATACGCCAACGTCCATCCGTTCGATGAAGCAGAAAACATGACTCATCGGAGAAGGCATTCCTTTGCCAATTAGCGGAGTTCCAATTCCGATACTACCGTTCAAATGTAAGCCTTTGCTGCCGATGCACCTTCGTTAGCATAGGTGCAGTGACCAACCGTCTGCTTCGGAGCCCCATACGCATCTGGGTTCGCTGAACTGTCGTTTTAGACACACTTCCGGTAGCCCCCTGGTTCATTCGGCCAGTGAGTTGCTCCACTGTAGCGTGTCTATCGGCCCTCAGGCAACTTCGAAGCCGACGTTCACCTTTTATATCAATGGCACATTGCGAATTAGCACGTCGCTTATTCGCAATGGTGCCATTTCTCCAATCACGATACATTTTAACCACAGCAGCACGCGAACAGTTCACAAACTGCACTGTTTCAGAAATACTGCCACCCTTGGCCAGAAAGCCGATAATCAACCCTTTTTGCAAATCTGATAAATCGATCCTTTTATCCATGACAGCAATGAGCGATATGTTTTCAGAATGCCTACAGCACACCTTGTATACCCTCCAAGCCAGCTTACGACACGTGCCTTCTTTCATTGGCTACGCGCTGTTGACGTCAAAAGTAGGAGGTGGTCACAATAATGTGACTCGACTGTGTGTTTATATATTCTAAAAGGTCAGATTCCGACACGCCTATAGATGCTGAATGGGCTTTTTTTTTTCTTGTACGCAGGGGTGGTAGGCTCTACACTAAGCCCTTCCTGAAAAACAAATGTCGGTTTTTTTGTACTTCGCCATCTTGTAAACAAACCAAGTTATGCCGAAACCCTTTTAGCAATTAAGGTTCACCTATGGAAAATTTCTGGGTTGCTTTATGGATACGTATCCGTGTATTTTTTTTTACTGGATTCACATATGATTTACTGGTTTTTGGGCCTTATATGTGCACGAATTCTTGAACTGCAAAAAATCTGTTTCAGCTGCAGCAGAAATGTTTTTTTCATTTTCAAGTAATTAAAAAAACATTAATTTGCGCTCTTGGATTTCTGTTATTTTGTAAATTTGCTCTAAAACTCTTACAATTTCAAAAGAATTAAATTTTTTAAAACGAGTTTTTCAAAATTATTGTGTTTGTGGTACGTAAGTCTTAAAAAATCTTAATTTTGGCTGATTTGGATTTACCTTTACAGATGACGTGTTAGTTCCTCGGTGCTGCCTTATTTCTTACCCTGGAACCAGGGGACTGAACGACTTTTTGCCGTGTTAGTTGCTCAAACACACACAAAAAATACGACTGAATGTGAGATTTGTAATAGAAGTATGCTGAGATGTTTTTTCAAGCTAGTTCGAATCCATGTATTTTGTAGTAAAGGAAGTTGAACGTTAAAAAGAAATGAAGTCATCGTTTTGCTTTTTCTTATATTACGGTTAACCGCAAAGCCACGTAGCTGTAGAAACCTATTTACCAAATCCTCCCTGTTCATTATTTCACTTACTGGAAATAATGTCTTCCGGCGAACACCACATTTGCGACAACCGTAAAGAATTCGTAAGTACAGAGTGCGCTTCAGACATTTGTTTGCTTGCTTAGCTTGGGTAGTTCAAAGTTCCGTACATCCATGAGTCCACCCCCTCCCCCTTTTTTAAAGCCGTTATGTGAATTTGCCATACCGTAATTCAGGGTTGCTAAAATAAACAGGGGTGGAAAAGAACTTGAATGGATCAACTGGTGTTCGTATAACCGCCGTAAGAAAACCTAAATAGAACCGCATACTGGATAACATGCTTATAATGGAATCGAATCTACGCTTGAAAAGTCAGCTCCCTATGCTAATAGCTATGACCTTAAGTAGGAGGTACATTTTTTTATTTACATGTGGTGACGTTGGTCTGGGTTAATTGAGAAAAAGGATTCGGATGTAAGAAAAAATTTAATATGAAGCAGAGGCGTAACTAGGGCGGGGCAGACGGGCTGCCCCGGGTGCAGCACAAGAGAGGGCGCAAAAATCACAGCTTGGAGCCTGATTAAAATTGGAACTGAAACTTTTTCACCAGTTTATGGTACAATTAAAATTCGAATTTCTTCATCTAAATGTTCAGGAGATGCTAGTAATTCACATTCGGAAATGAAGGAAGAGTTCTATAGTCCGTTCAACTAAAGAAGAACTTCGACCTTTGTCGACAACAATGGGGCCCGCGATTTTTCTTTAGTTGGATGGGTAAGGATTTCGTTTTTCGTTAGTTGGATGAATAAGATGAGAATGTCTTTCACATTGTTGTAGATTCTCTGGAGGCTATTCGATCATCATTGTGACTGCGAGCAACGACTGACAGCTACATTCGGTCTGTCTGAGAGGTGGTACCGAAGGTCCGAACCCTGAAGCACTTGCGAAAAGCTCTCTCTCTCTCTCTCTATATATATATATCATCATCATCATCATCATTGTCAACCATTATCAATCCACTGCTGGACGAAGGTCTCCCCAAGTTTCCTCCACAACGGTCTGTCTTGTGCCAGTCTCCTCCATGTCACTCCCGCATATTTACGAATTTCATCCACCCATCTCCCATGTGGTCTTTTCCTGGGTCTTTTCCTGTCCCTTGGAATCCAATCTAAAATTTCGGCTGTCCATCTATGGTCTGTCCTTCTGGCAGTATGTCCAGCCCATTGCCATTTCAGGGATTTAACTCTGATCATGATGTCTTCCACTCTCGTCATTTTTCGGATCCACGAGTTCCTCTTCTTATCTCTCCTGGTTATACCAAGCATGCACCTCTCCATGCTTCTTTGAGTTGTCTGCAGCCTTTGTATGTCTCTTTTAGTTAAGGTCCACGTCTCTGCACCATACGTAAGCACTGGAAGGATGCATTGATCAAACACTTTTCTTTTAAGACATAATGGCATATTGCTCTTGAAAATTATGCTGTTTCTTCCAAAAGCTCTCCAGGCAAGTTTTGTACGCCGATTAATTTCTTCATCAATGTGACCCTCACTTGATATCTGCTGTCCAAGATAAACATACGTATCTGTTATCTCCAGTTTTTCTACATCAATCGATAAGTCTTCATTTCTTGTAAAAGCATTGAACATCACTTTTGTCTTCTGAAAGTTCATTTTTAATCCCACTTCTTTACTCTTGTCAGCAAGTTCCTGGATCATACTCTGCAGCTCTGATGGGGTAGTTGCAAAAATGACTACGTCATCAGCAAAACGAAGGTGGGTTAGAAAATCTCCATTAATCTTTATCCCTTTGTTTTCCCAGTTCAGTGATTGAAAGACATTTTCCAATGTGGCATTAAAGAGCTTCGGAGATATGGTGTCACCTTGTCTCACTCCCTTTCCAATTTTTATGTGTGTTGTATTTTCAAACAGCCGAATCTTTGCACTTGCATTTTCATAGATGTTATTAATAATATTAATGTATGCATCTTCAATACCGCAGGATTTCAGAGCCGTGGTAACTGCTGATGGTTTCACCGAATCAAAGGCTTTTTCATAATCGATAAAAGCCATGCACAATGGAAGTTCATATTCCCTCGCTCTTTCAATTAGTTCTCTCAGTACGTGGATATGATCTATTGTGCTGTAGCCACTCCTGAATCCAGCTTGTTCTCTCGGTTGAGCCATGTCCAGTGTTACCTTCAAACGGTGTGAAAGAACTTTAGTGAAGATTTCATAAACCACTGATAGGAGGCTGATAGGTCTGTAGTTCCTGAGATCCTCAATGTCACCTTTTTTATGTAGCAGGATCATTGTAGCGGTGTTCCAATCCTCAGGAATCTTCCCTTCATTAAGGCATCGAGTGAAAATTTGGGCGAGTACTGTTTCAATTTCTCCACTTGCTTCTTGTATGATGTCTATAGTAATTCCATCTTCTCCTGGAGCTTTCCTCCGCTTCATGTTCTTGATTGCATGAGCAACTTCTGCTGGGAGGACTGGAAGAACTCTGGTACCTTTCATGATGTCTGGAGTACATGTATCATCCCTTTCATATAATTTGGAGTAGAAATCTTTCACTCTTGTCAAAATTTCGCCTCTATTTCTTGTTATAGAACCATCTTCTTTTCTCAGAGCCATAATCTGTTTTCTTCCCTTACTGAGATGTCCCTTTGCTATCTTTAGGCTTTGGTTGTTTTCAATTGCTTTCCTCACTAGCTCACAGTTGAATTTCCTTACGTCTTCAGTGATACTTTTTCGTGCTGTCTTGCATAGCTCTATATATTCCACTTTGGAAGTCACATCTTCTTTAGTTGTCCTCATCTCTCTTCTTTTTTGCATCAACATTTTGGTTTTTCCTGATAATTTGTTTACATGCAACTTGTTCTTAGACCCAGCTAATTTTGTTGCTGTTTCCATAAGAGCTTTGGTTACTTTTCTGTTAACTTCCGAAATATCCACTTCTTCCGATGTTAGGCCTTCTAAAGCAGTGAATCTGTTCTTCAGTTCCAACTTGAAAGTATTATGGTGTTTTTTAAGGTTGGTTATGTCAATACATTTTGTTTGTCTTATGAGCTTGCCACGTTCCAGTTTAGTGTTGAGGTGCATCTTACATCTCACCAATCTATGGTCACTACCTGTGTTGAACTTGTTCAGCACACTGCAGTCTTCGATGACGAATTTTTTGTTACACATAATAAAATCAATTTCACTTGTCGTCCCAATTGGATGTCTCCATGTCCATTTCCTGTGTGGCTTTTTCTTGAAAAAGGAATTCAAGATGAAAAATCCTTCTGCCTCTGCAAACTCAACGAGAGTATTTCCACGCTGGTTTCTGTTGCCGTGACCGAATTTACCTACTGAAGTTTCATTCTGTTGCCGGTGCCCTATTTTTGCATTGAAATCTCCCATAATTATCTTCAAGTGCTGCTTACCTTTATTATTTAGATGACGAATTTCCTCATAAAATTCTTCAATTTCTTCTTCAGGATGACTTGTGGTGGGTGCATAAGTTTGAATAATCTGAGCCTGGTATCTTCTCGAGAGTTGGATAACGAGTCGTGCAGCTCTGTCAGAGGAACTTTCAACTTCTACCACTTTATCCTTCAGTTTCTTGTTTATTATAAATCCAACACCACTAGTTCTGCCAGTATCTGTCCCACGATAATAGAAGAGATGTCCACTTTTCAGTTCAATGAGATCTTCTCCTTTTCTCCTTACCTCACTTAGCCCGACTATGTCCCACTTGATCCTTTGTAGTTCCTCTTCCAATTCAAGAAGCCTTGAATCAGAAGATAGGGAGCGTCCGTTGTAGGTAGCCAAGGTCAGCATCAAATGGCAGCCTAGTCCGGTCCTCCGGGGATTCTTAGCACCCTCTGCCTTCATGTCGCACTGGCCGCTGCCTTGGCCAGGTACATTCCAGCTGCCGGAGACTGAGGGCCAAGATTTAAGTTGTAGAGTCATTTTGGAGGTGTTTGGCCATAACTCACCACGCTGGCCAAGCGGGTTGGTGAGTGTGGGATAGCATTTCCTGTGATCCCGATGGTATAGTTATACCGCTATTTGCGGTCGTCAGAGCCCCTTTAGTGAGAACAGGATGCACCACGAGAAGGCGGGGTTGACATTTGTCAAGGAGAGGCTGTGATGTTACGCATCACCTGACCTTACATCCCCCTCTATATATATATATATATATATATATATATATACTTAAGAGCAAAACTGAAGACTAAGGAAAAACTTTAGAATTTAAAACGAAAGTTGCAAAAAAACCTGAAGATCAAAACGCGCAACGCAGCAGTTTTGAAAATTCAGAATTCACATTCTATTAAGAAGATACCTAAGCAAAAAAATACATATATAATTTTGACTCACACCAAGTACAACATAGAAAAGGTTATGTATCTACCGGTGTGAGTAAAAGGAGAAAAGATAAAAAAATAATATAAAACAACTGAATGTAGAAGGTGTCGAGAATACTGAGCCTTGGCTTTATCAAGGACCAGCAAAAACTCTGCATTTTCTCACTTCCACAAAGACCTAGTTGGAAATGGGTTTCTGCAAGGCCATAGATGCAAGTAACATTCCCACCTAAAATTGTTTTAAAAAATATATATATGTCTTGTCCTCCGCAGAGTTGTATGACCTAGCACTAGTTAACAATTTCGCTTGCATCCAATAACCTTCCTGGCCCGACCCATGCTCTTCATCTGTTACTATTAAACAGAGAGAAGAAGATTAAAGAGAACTCAAGCTGTGAGAGTGACATAATAATTAGAAATAATTTTCAGCTATAACGAAATGCCAAGTTCGTTTGAGAGAGAAATTAAAACCTGAAAAACAATGCAAAAGAAATCCAAATTTTTACATTGCAATTAAAAAAGGAAATATTAATTTATAACGAACAGATTTTTGAAAGAAAACTTGAGTCTAAAACCCCCTACTCTGCAACTTATGACAGCACGAAAACGAGAATAAGTTAAAGACAATAATTAACCAAAGAAAACTTTGTGAAAGTTATATAACTTAAACAGTTAGTTGCAATATGTACAAAGTATTTCAGCAGTGCTTTAAGTGCATAATTAATTAGTTATTAAGAACTTAACTACTTTGAAAATACAGCGCAAAGAAAAGGAACAAGCTTAGCCATCTGCTGTTCCTAGGTACCCCAAAAGACGCGCAAAGTTACCAAGAAAAGAAAGAGTTAAAACCCGCAAAAATGTTAACAGACAACCAGTGCCTAAAAGCTGAAAAGCAAAAAATCAACAGAGAAAAAGTACATGAAGTACAAACATTGAACTTATAAAACCTAAAACCCAAATACAAGGAAGAGAGCTTACCTCTTGTGCGACTAAACCTTCTCCTCACATGAGTAAAACATGGCTGACCTCTTTCGTAACATTTCTGCCACTCCCTAGTCGCTGGAGGGCAGTGTGGGTGGGGCTGATGGCCTTCTCATACAGAAAGAAACCAACTCGCGGAGATTTTAACCAGAGAAAAAAATATATAAACTTAAGACTGTGGATCTGTATGATCAGAAAGAGCAGAATTAACTCTCCAGAATACATGAGAAATATTATAAAATACACGAGTAGTGTATTTAATAATCTTTGCATGTATTAAATCACCTTAGTGAGCTTCTATAGATTAATCAGAATCTTATTAATTTTAATGTTGGTTTTACTATTTTTAGTATAGCTATCCTAGTGATGAATAACTAGTTTTCTTTTTTATTTGTTTTTATTTTCTTTTATAAACAGATTTTTAAGCTTTTTTTGTGATTTTGTTTATATTATTTAATTTTTTGTTTTAATAGGACCTTCATATCCATAGCACTAAGGTTCCTTTTAGTAGTTAATAAGCATCCTCTAGCCAACTTCCTTACGGTTTTGATTGGTCAGAATCATATTATTAACTGTGTAGAAAATTAAAGCAGATCTGCCAACCTTACTCTATTATTCAGAATAATTTTTCTTAAAGTTCTTTTGATGAAAGAAGAAGGAATTTCGTTCTCTAGAAAACTATCTAATAGTATATTAATGTGGTAATTGAAGTCCAAATTGTTGCTGCAAATTCTTGAAATTCTTAGGACCTGAGAAATTAGTACATTCTCAAATACTTTGGTTGATATGTTATTATTCCAGTGTAGATATTTAATTACTTTGAAAGGAAAATTAACTCTTTTATCAAAGAGGCTAATAGATGGGTTACCTCTGTTGAGCTTAATGCTTAAGTCTAGGAACTCAAGTTCCTGATTACTGTGGTTGGTTTTACATAAGTTAAGAGAGCTAGGATAGATATTATCAAAATCACTCTCTATAACTTCTGAATTATTGATACACAGCAGATCATCAATATATCTAAAAGTGTAAAGGTAGTTATCTGAGCAGGTGGGGTGATTTTTAATGAATTTATATTCCTTAAAGAACAGGAATAGATTAGCGATATTCGTGGACGTTGATGTTCCCATGGGAATACCGTTCACTTGCTTATAGAGAGTATTATTATATAAGATATGGTTATTTTTTATGCAGCAATTGAGATAAGAGTTCCAAGTTCCTACATTAACAAATTGGTTAAGTTTAAATTCTGCATACAACTAGGTCTTTGTGGAAGTGAGAAAATGCAGAGTTTTTGCTGGTCCTTGATAAAGCCAAGGCTCAGTATTCTCGACACCTTCTACATTCAGTTGTTTTATATTATTTTTTTATCTTTTCTCCTTTTACTCACACCGGTAGATACATAACCTTTTCTATGTTGTACTTGGTGTGAGTCAAAATTATATATGTATTTTTTTGCTTAGGTATCTTCTTAATAGAATATATATATATATACAGAGTGATTCCTAAAGTCCTAAGTCACCTCAATAATTTGGGAACAAAGACATCTAGAGCTATGGAAGTAAGGTGTGGTATAGTAAAACAACCATGCGCTATTGGATGAGAGGGACTGCAACGCCCCTAGTGGCAAAATGTGGAAATTAGCACTCCTATCTCGAAAACCATGAGAGATACGGGAAAGAGATCAATTAGAAACTTGTACAGCATCAACGAGTTAGTGGGAATTGACATATGGTAGAAACGGCTAGGGTAAGTAGAAGGCTGGAAACGTGAGGGAAACACAAGGTTTATTATACTCAGGCATGAATACAAATGGAGCACATTGGTCGTATTTAATGAAACAGCGGTACTTACATAACGTTGCGTTTAACGTAAATCGGGTTCAATATGGCCACAATCTGCCACAATACACATTTGAATGCGAGACAACTTCCCGTTGTACGTTCGCCAGCATAACAGGTGTCACGCTCTCACACGCAGCGACGATACGCAGTCGGAGATCGTGGAGACTCGTCGGTTCCACCTTGTACACGTGATCCTTTGGGTAACCCTAGAGGACGAAATCCATGGGAGTTAGATCCGGGGACCGTGGAAGCCACGCTACGGGACCACCATAACCGATGATCTGTTGCCCGAAAGTGTCTGACAGGAAGGGCTGTACCGCTGTTGGTTGATGTGCCGGAGCGCCGTCATGCTGAATCCATAATGAGCGTACATCTTGCAGAGACAGATAATCTAACCACTCAGGTAATGTGCTTTGTAACAGCTACAGGTATCTTCGTCCATTTAATGCGCTCTCATAGAACACAGGCCCAACAAGTCGGTCCTTCCAGATGCCATACCAGACATTGATCGACCAGCGCACCTGATGCCTCATTTCCCTTGTAAAAAATGGATTCTGGACTGCCCAGGAATGGGTGTTTTGTTTGTTCAGCACCCCGGCGCGTGTGAACTGCGCCTCGTCAGTCCATAGGATGTTTGATTGAAAGGCCGCATTTTCTTCTACGGTGTTCATTACAAACTTGCACCAATCTAGACGTCGTTGGTTATCCCCTGGCATCGGTACGTGCAGCGGTACTGTACGGTACGGGTGGGCACCATGCTGATGCAAAATGTTCCACACACTGGATTGTGATAAGCCACATGCCATACTGACTTCCCTCGTACTTGTGTGTGGGTTGGCCAAAACGTGTATGCCAGAACATCGACTGGTTGCACATCCCTACCCATTCCGGTGGGTCTGCCCAAACGGGGACGCGCTGCAATACTGCCTGTCTCTCGTAGCCGTCGAACCGCGCGACTGATGGTCCACGCTGTCAGCGATGGATGAGTCGGAAATCGTAAGCCATACTGGCGTGACGCTTCCTTTGCGTTGCGTCTGAATTCTCCATATAGCAGTACCATCTCGCAATACTGTTCATTCGAATAGCCTGTCATGATCGTTCTTTACCCGATACTCACGTTACGAATGACATAGCTCCTGACAGACGATCCTTTATACATTGCCACGCCCCGCCTGATACGGAATGTGAGGCGTTATGTCACACCATAATTTGCATACGACATTCACAGGCCTGCGGTCGCATACGTCATACATTTCTCTCTGCTAGACTATTAGCGCAACAACGACACGAACCGGCTTCGCACCAGTTCGCGTTTCCAGCTTTCTACTTACCACAGCCGTTTCTACCATATGTCGTTTCCTACTAATTCGTTGATTCTCTACAGGTTTCTAATTGATCTCTTTCCCATTTCTCTCATGGTTTCCGAGATGGGAGTGCTAACTTCCACATTTTGCCACTAGGGGCGCTGCAGTCATGCAGTCACTCTCATCCGATAACGCATGGTTGTTTTACTATACTATACCTTACTTTCATAGCTCTAGCTGCCTTTGTTCCCAAGTTATTGAGGTGACTTAGGACTTCAGGAATCATCCTGTATATAGTCCCTTTAGCCTGGAATAACTTGCGAACGGAGAGAGGTACAGTTATGCAAGTGAGATAACGGAATAGTAAAGCGACTACGCCCGATCGAATGCAACCAATAGCAGCGCCCCTAGTGGTGAAATGCGGAAGTTAGTCATTGCAAATCGAAAACGAAATGAGATAGAGCAAAATTTCTAACACAAAGTTGTATAGCATCAATTAATTAGTACAAAACGACATTTGTTTTATACGGATAAGATAAATTGTCGTCTGAATACCCTAAAATGTCTAAAATCGGTGCGCGACCTTTTGTGTGAACGTTTGAAGGGAACAGGGGTATGAGCAAATACACACAATTTATTGCATAAATGCGTACTTATGTCAATACAGTTTGATGACGTCAGACAAAACAAAAACAAAAAAGGCAAACTGGCGCACAGTGATAACAAGTTAATGTCGAGTATGTTCAAAGAGTTCGCCATTGCCCACGATACACATTTATATTCGTGAAAGTGACTCTGCATGCACATTCCTCAGCATGGAAGGTGTCACACTATTGCAAGCATCTGTAACACGACGACGTAAATCCAGCACACTTACAGGCGCTGTTGCATACACCTGATTTTTTACGTAACCCCAGAAATCCAAGCTTGCCATTCTCACACAGCGTACGTAGGCCTAAACTTCGGCCGCCCCGGTGGCGCAGTGGTCTAAGGCGTTGGCCTCTGATCATTCGTCCGTAAGGGGTCCGGGTTCGAATCCCGGTCAGGCATGGATGTTGTGTTTGTCTTACGCCACTGGCTCTCTCCCTTCCCTGGAACCAGTGACCCTAAATTAGGGACGGGCGACTGCTTATAGCCCATTGAGTTGCTCACGGTGGTCGTTAAACCTCCAATCAAAAAAAAAAAAAAAAAAAAAAAAAAAAAAAAAAAGGCCTAAACTTCTGATCAGGGTACATCCTGCTACTGGTTTTTGTATCGTAGGTACGGTACAACGTCACAATCTGCATTTGCATACGGCTACATTTGCGAAATGTGAATATGCAGATTCGAATCGTCGCGCATCGATTTCGGACATTGTAGGGTATTCAGACCACAATTTATCTTATCCGTGTAAAACAAATGTCGTTTTGTACTAAATAACTGATGCTGTATAACTTTGTCATTGGAAACTTTTTTTTTTTATTGGAGGTTTAACGACCACCGTGAGCAACTCAATGGGCTATAAGCAGTCGCCCGTCCCTAATTTAGGGTCACTGATTCCAGGGAAGGGAGAGAACCAGTGCCGTAAGACAAACACAACATCCATGCCTCGCCGGGATTCGAACCCGGACCCCGTTCGGACGAATGATCAGAGGCTATCGCTTAGACCACTCTATCTCTTTTCGTTTTCGATTTGCAATGGCTAACTTCCGCATTTTGCCACTAGGGGCGCTGCTATTTGTTGCATTCGATCTGGCGTAGATGCTTTACTATACCGTTAACTCACTTGCATAACTGCACCTCTTTCCGTTCGCAAGTTATTCCAGGCTAAAGGGACTTTCCTGTGCACCCTGTATTGTATATGATTGTGTGTGTGTGTGTGTGTGTGTGTGTGTGTGTGTGTGAGTAAAAAACAAGAGGGGTGATAATACACATCAAGACGAACAATATTTGCAATGGAACTTAGGGCCGCATTCAACTCCTAGTGCCAGAAAAGAGCTCGTTCGAAAAACGTCTAGCAGGCACACGGAATTCCAACCAGTGCATTAGAAGCACAAGATGCAAATCAGGTGCACTGAACACGTGCGTAGACGATGAGGAGCAAACATTTAAAAACGCAGCCGAACCCGTTCAGCGATGTTACCTTGCGAACATCACGTGAGAATTGACGTATACGTCTGACCGGCGCAGCGAACCGTGTGTTATTGGAGCAAGTACTTCCCGGTCTGTTGCAGGATGTTCCGCTCACCACACGGAGGGACATGTGGTTTATGCATAATGGGGCCCCAGCACACTTTGCCACCGAGGTCCGATACTTCCTAAATACGACATATCCCGGGCTGTGGATTGGACAAGGTGGACCTGTGGCTTGGCCTCCACGCTCCCCGGACTTTAATCCACTGGACATCTTCTTCTGGGGGCACATGAAAACATTGGTGTTCGAGACACCTGTGGACTCCCTGAAAGATCTCGTCGCATGAATCGCTGTTACTGCGGACAAGATCAACACCATACCGGAAGTCTAAGAGAGGGTGCGACAGTCTTTCTTTCGCCGGTTATAATGAATAAAGTTCTCCGCTGGACGTGTAGTGCAGGGAAGTTTACGTTAAGTCACGTTAGGGTTATTGGAAGGTTACTTGACGTAGCTAAAGTGTACCTAATCTTCAAAGTGCTAGAGTTTGTTTAGGTAAGACTCGCACGTGCAATAAATTAATTGAATATGGAACTTCTTTTTACTCAGCGTTCCTCATTATCTTGACTATCAGTACTATAACTTCGGTTTTAGTACATTAGTACCTTGAAGGCTCCATATTAGAGCGGTAAACACAATATACCCTGGACTTAATGGAGACACTTAATGAAAGAGACTTAACGGCCAGACAGAGGTCTGACAATAATATGAACTGAGAAAAACGTACTCACTTTAAACCTTTTATTGGAGAACTCCCGGTATTATAAAACACACACTCTACAAATCACACGACTACTGAATATCCGAACTTTCGTAGAATCGCATAACAATAATTAAGAAGAACCTATCACATAAAACGAAGCTTACTTGGTATAGTTGAGCGCGCCTATATATACTGCATACCACCACGTCATGGCTTACACTCGTTGCCACATATCATTCAGCGGGAGAAATAACATCTCGTTAAGTGAGAAGATAATTTGCATAGGAAAATAAAATAACAAGAGATAGTAAAATCAAAAGGAAACTGAATCTAGAGTATACGTTACACGGTGTGGGCTGTGCAACAACGATTCCTTTGAATTTTTTGCCTCCTTTGAATCTTTTCCTTATGCGAATAGAATTGTGCTACTCATAAATTAGTCTCTTTGTTTTTACTGTTGAAGCCTCAACGTGGATATATGTAACTTTACTCTTTTCTGGCACTAGGAGTGGAATGCGGCCTAAAGTTCCCTTGCAAATATTTTTCGTCTTGATGTGTAATATCAAACCATTTGTTTCGTTGAAGGAGTTTACAATCATCCTGTATATACACTGAATAGCAATTGAATTAGAGACAGCTGGTGTTATGCAAATGTGACGCTGTGGGCGTCCCTGTAAACGGAAACGACATGACGTATGCAGCGATCCGACAATATAAGGAGTGATGCGACGGGAATCAGTAAGAGTCGGACGCAGTATGGGTAAGACGAAGCATCTAAGCGCATTTGATCGTGGGAAAATTGTCGAGGCCCGACGAATGGGTCACTCCATCTCGGACGTCTTGCAGGCACTGGGATTTTTACGAGGCACTGTGTCACGGGTGCACCGTGAGTACATCGAATCCGGTAAAACCATCCCTGCAAGGGCCAACTGCCGTGGACAACAGCGGGTGGATGAGCGGGGTCATCGTCGGCAAGCTCGCATTGTAACAGCGGATAGACGGGCCACAGTGCAAGAAATCACTTGGCGATTTAACGCTGGTGTACAAAAACGTGTAAGCAACCACACCATCCAGAACCATCTCCTCGCTATGTGGTGCAGAAGCCATCGTCCCACGAGGGTACCGCTGCTGGCCGCACATCACAGGGTGCAAATATTAGCATGGACGCGGGAACATCGCCACTGGACCATTGACATGTGGAAAAATGTTTCCTGGACTGATGAGTCGAGATTCACGTTGGTACATGCGGATGGCAGGATACGAGTACGGCGCAAACCACATGAAGCGATGGATCCTTCTTGCCAGCAGGGTACTCTTCAAGCTGGTGGGGGTGGCATTCTCGTCTGGAGACTGTTTACGTGGACTGAAATGGGACCCCTGGTACGTGTGACATCGTCCCTCCCAGATCAACGTTACCGGGATATCCTGGAGGACAATTTGCTCCCGTTTGTGCGTCTTTAACATCCCACTGGGAACCCCTCATCCTGCAACAAGACAATGCACCGTGCCATCGTTCCCGAATTGTATCCGAATGGTTGGATGAACACTCTACTGACGTGACCTCGCTTCCTTGGCCAGCTAGGTCACCTGACCTCAATCCCATCGAGCACATCTGGGATGCCATCGAGAGAGATGACCCCCCCCCCTCCATCAAATCTTCGTGAACTGTGGGAGCTTGTTCAGGGGTCGTGGATCCGTATGGCTTCCCGACGCTTCCGGTGTCTTGTAGAGTCCATGCCGAGACGAATCGCCGCCGTCATCAGGACGAAAGGTGGTGCTACACGTTACTAGACAGGTATCTCTAATTCAATTGCTCTTCAGTGTATATAGGCATGCATATTTGCAATTATGTTTTATGACCTGTGGACTAACTAATCATACAGCCGTTTTCTAGACAAACGTATAACCGAGGTTTCACTGTGTATGCAGATATTTCATGGGAGAGAAGAGATACGGGCACACGGATTTCTTTAATATGGTGACCTAATCGTTACAACCAATTAGATAATCACTTTTTTTCACAAATATGAGTTGAGGATTAGTATTGCTACTTGCTGTCGTGTTTCTAAACCTAAGTAAAACCCATTTTCCGTGCGACTAGTAAAAAGCGTTAATAGAAAGCCAAAAACGAATCCTCTTTTTTTTTTTTTAATTTTAAGGAAGTGTACGCTTAACTGTAAAGGAAATTCCTGTAGTTTTTTCAAATAATTTAGTAACCGAATGAACTGGAGTCCGGTTTTCCACCTGTGATACTTTCGGGAATTGACGAAGCATATTTCTGATACAACCTTTCCCGTGAAATGACGCAAAGAAACCTGAATTTCACAGATTTTTCGTACACCAGGAAAATTCTGAATTTTCTTTCCGCAATTACTTTCTTATATTAACGGGAAAACTCCGTTCTCCCTATTTCCGTATCCCTATGACGAGAAATTTCCGGTAATAGGAATGATTCCTGGGAATAAATCCTTTATAATAGGCTACGTCTGTTCCTAACGCTCTGACGTCATTCAGTGTTTGCAGCTTTTATCCGGCGGCCGAAATCGGAACTAAGCTCACCGCTATCGCACGATACGTAAAATCAAGGAGAAATACCGGAAAATAAAATAAAGTTAGGAAGACAAACGGGGTTTAATCTGAGGCAACACGCAAGTTCTCGAACATATTGAATGGAAATATTACGAAAATTTTGTTGTTGGTGACCTATCTTACAGACCGTCCATTAATAAATAATTCAACTCTTTATTATATTATACCTATGTATATATATATTTTACGGTTCCTGTTTTAAAAATTTCAGTCACAGCTTTTTCACCCGTGCATGGCAGCTAGTACTTGAGGTATGGTTAACTGTTCAATTTAAATTGCCTGTCGAAGGATCTGATTTTGAAGTTCTGTAGCGAGATCGGATATTATGGGTACCATATGGCATGAATTTTGGGTATTGTGCCATAGAAAATTTATTTTCCTCTCCCCCATCTTGTGCACCAGCCATGTACAGAGGGTAAGTCGAAAGTTTTGCAATATTTGGATCACTTTGTCTTCATACGTACCTTTGCGGCGAAAGCTGACTAGCATTCAAAGTATAAGCCATCGTGTTACACTGTCTTTAGCCATCTCTCTTCCAGTTCTTCGGTACCAGTTTTAGCCCTTCGAGGCGAAGAACTCCTTCACCCCAGCTATCACCTCCTCCTGGTTGTTGAAGAGCCGCCCGAGAAGGAAGTGGGTTATGGCCCGGAACAAGTAATAGTCCGACGGAGAAAGGTCCGGACTATATGCTGGGTGTGGTAAAAGTTCGATGCCCTCAAGTTCCTGGAGTTTTGCCCGGGTCGTTCGCGCGGTGTGACGCCGAGCGTTATCCTGCTGTAGGAACGCGCGCTTTCTGTTTTCACCAGTGCTGGTACTTCTCCTCCAAAACGAAATCAACCAGTCAGCTGTCCGACCGTCTGGAACACATTTTTCGTAGTGAATTATCCCCTCGAAATTCCACCAGACGCAGAGCATCACCTTGTGCTTGAAGCGCCCACTTTTGGCAACAGGATCAGGAAGCTGGCCCGGGCTCAACGTCTGTCGTTGTGTGTTAGGATTACCGAAATAGACCCACTTTTCGTCGCACGTAGCAATTCTCTTGATGAAACATACATCGCGCGGGTTTTCTAGGAGTTTCTTGCGCTCTTCCACTCGACGGTTTGCTTCAGCTGGCGTCAGTTCGTGAGGAACAATGCTGCAGCTTTGTACACCTTGCTGAGTTCCTGAAGGTGACGAACCACGGTGGTCTGTGATATGCCCAGCTCGCCTGATAATCTCCAAGTGCTGGCTGTCGGATTTGCCTCTAAGGCCTGGCGCACGGCCCCAAAACCACCATTCGCGGCCTACCTGACCTTGGCTGATCGTCAAGATTTCTGTCACCTGAGCGAAATTTCTTGAACCATCTGGTTGCGGTGCTGTGGTCCACGGAACCTTCCCCTTTCACATGGCAAATGTTTCGGGTTGCTTGGGCAGCGTTATGGCCAAGTTCAAACTCGTAAAGCAAAAGTTCCCTGATTAGCTGGCTGTGTCTGTTCATCTTTTAGGCGTCCCAAGCACAAACAGAACGACGACATGCAATGCTGTTCACAACAACGACTACCACTTTATATCCCTTTCGACTGAATGCAGTGCGCGACTTGAACTAGTTTAAACAAGTGACATACCCGCTGCAGCATATGCGTTTATGCAAATATCGCAAAACTTTCGACTCCTACTCTGTGCTATGTTACTGTAAGAAACCGGGAACTTAAATTACTGTTCAGTTGATTCTACAATGTCTATGTATCAGTCTTTGGACCTCTTAAGACAAAAATTATCATAGCTATCAAGAGTAAATTACATATTTAGGAGTTTTGTGAAATAATACTATATAAAAAAGTACATTTTACCTTTTCTTAAAGATAATTGAAAGTCATTGTCAGTTTAACAAGTTAGTAAAATCATGCAATGCATTGATTATGATACGCTTTCCAACATACCAGAAATCATTATTCAGGTTATTAATAAAGTTATGAGGACAATGACTGTGGAACAAATCTCACTCCTGTGCCCTGACCTTTGGCCCCATTTCGATGATATTAAACAGAATTGGTTCAGTATACCTCCGGAACAACATACTAAAGTTGTGTCGCAATAGAAGCATTTTTACGTAAGCTACGACGCATAAGGGCAGTGGAATGGATCCCGCTCCTATCTCATGACCTTTGACCTCATTTTTTCAATAGGGTTTGTCTCCAAGTGGTCCCCTATCACATACTAAAATTTCATCGAAATCGCACCATTTTTACGCAAGTTATGACGCGTAAGGGTAATGGAATGGATCCCGCTCCTATGTCATGACCTTTGGCCCCATTTCGTTCATTTTCAATAGGGTTCGTCCCCGGGTGGTCCCCTACCACATACTAAAATTTCATCGAAATCGAACTATTTTTACGCAAGTTATCGTGCGGACGGACAGACGGACAAAGCTGGAGCATATACGGTTCTTCAACCTACGGTTGGAAAGCGTAAAAAAGATCTCAAGTAGCAAAGCATTTTGTTGCTTCGAGAAATTACGATGAAATAAATACTTAATTTGGGATAAGTCCTCCTACAGAAAAAATAAAATTATTACAAAACTATTCAAATACTATTAAGCTCCAACAAAAATTGAAATGATTAAATCACTCGCATTAATGACCCCCCAAATGTTATCATCGGATAATTACTTTTACGTTAATTTGATTAGATTTCCGAGTCTTTCAGGCTCAGTGGTTAAGACGTGCGTTATCGGTCGAACCCACCCGAATGACATCGGTTCGGTCCCCGCCGCTGCTAAAGGATTGTATGGTGTAAGAGCCGAAATGTTCAGCGTCTTCGAGTTTGCGAAATTTCTGTATAAATACGGAATAACCTGAAACGGACTTTTCTCACATAAACGGAATTTCTGACTACGGAAAATCTGTGAAACTACGGAAATTATAAAACCGGGCACTTCTTTAAAAACGGAAATTCCGTTGAAAGAGGGTCTCCTACCGGCAAATTCACCGTGAATTCACGCCACTTATATTATACAGTGTAGATGAAATGCTTTTCCTTACATCGATGAAACAGTTTTTTTCCTTTAATCGAACACCATTCCTGCTCTGGAACCAATGGCCCTAAAATACCAGACGGATGACCAATAGTTTTAGATGCACGTGCGATCATTAAGCATAACTATTATGTCGTTCGGAAAACAATGGCCGATTTGGAGGGCAAAAATGAAAGAGACATACCTCATAGCACACAACCTTGTTTTATTCGAAATAGGCACCTTCAGCAGCTACACACCTCGGCCAGCTAGTGACTAGTGCTTCAATGCCGATCCAGAAGAAATTTGGCTCCCTGAATGCAAGAAAGTCCCGGAATGCAATTTTGGCCTCCTCTCGATTTCTGAAGTGAAGGTCCTGTCCTTGAAGTAATTGAACAAGTGGAAATCGGTAGGTGCCACGTCAGTCGAATAGGCTGGATGTGGATGGGCTTCGCACCTCAGTTCGTGTACTTTCTGTTAAAACGTTTGTGGTAGGTTGCACCAAAAAGTGGTGCTACCCGAACTGCGCCACTTTCTGAAAAAAATATAAACTATTATGTGGTGCAAATAACATGGTGCAACCGCTCACCATAATGCGGTACAACCTTGTACCGTAACGTGGTACAAAGTTGTCCCATGTTTTTGGGTTTTGTTTGCACTACACAATGGTGCATGTTTTCTCAGAAACTGGTGCAGCTGGTGTAGCACAACCTTTCGGTACAACCCACCACAAAATTTTTAACAGTGTAGGACCCTTCCTGTTCACCAAAGATGGCTGTTTGGAGCACAACTTCTGGTGCATTCGGTCAATTTGTTCACAGTATGTGACTGAGGTAATGGTTTCACCAACATTCAAGAACCTGTAGTCTATGACACCGTGAAGAGTCCACCACACTGTCAACAAAACCTTCTTTGACGTCAATCTTGGTTTAGGATGTTTTTTCGGTGTCTCGCCATGGTTCACAGCCACTGTCCTGATCGCTTATGGTTGTCGTATAGCACCCACTTTTCATCACAGGTTACAATGCGATCAAGTAGGGGCTCCTTGTCGTTGCGAAGCAGAAGGTCACTGCACATCTCAAACCGTTGTTGTTCCAGATGCGCCGTCAGTTCGTGTGGGACCCACGTATCGAGCTTCTTGACCTTACCAAGTTGGTGGATATGCTCAGAAATGGTTGACACCAACAGATTGTACTTTTTGCCCAGTTCTCTTACTGTGACGCAAGAATTTGCCTCCACATTTGCTTTCAGAGCGTCGTTATCAATGACAGAATGTCGTCCTCGGCCTTCACCTTGTAGGCTCGTGTCACCGCCACGGAACTTTTCAAACCACCAAAGAATAGTACGTTCAGATGTTAGTACCAACGACAATCACCTGCACCGCCTTAGGCATAACGGATTACTCGAACTCACTGTTGGATGTTGCGGCAACAATCCCACAGAACCTCAGACTCGAACACTTTCCTCTGAAACCCATCTCCGACTGAGAGACCTCCCCCCAACGAACTGGGACCAACCAGTCCTTTATTAATCAAAAAATTGTAATGTACACTATCACTATAACAAAACAAATTATCACAATATACACTTCACAAAAAATATTAAACACATTAGAAAGCAAAAATAACACCTACATCCGTTGTGTCAAACAAACAGCCGAAACATCGGCAATGTGGAACACAACTCGGGTTCTCAAACAAGGATGAAAATAATAATTTAAAAAGTAAATCAACCATAAAATAAACTTTATCTAAAAACCCCGGAAATTCCCCAGATTACAAGGAAATCAACGTTATGACCTCCTATTCATTTCATTCACATTTAACACACCAATTTTCAAACATCAATAAACCATTAAACACTGCAAATACAAAAACACACCAAGCGCTACTCAAAAACAACACACGATTACAACCAACATCTTAAAACACACACAAGTCTTAAACACAAATTACTCAATTCATGAAACACAACTTCAATTAACAACCTTAATCAATGCAAATCCAAGAATAAAATTACCATAACTTGCAATTAGTCAATAGATATGATTCAAACAGCTCAAAATTAATATTCACCATTAAACAAAGCATTTTCAAAACATTATTTACATTGACATCCCTGTATCATCATCAGACGAAGTGACAGATGTTATTTCTGGACTCTGACAAAGTTGCAAAACTTGATTCTCATTAACAATTAAAATGTTAACAAATCTAGGAATGTTCATCCTATGCTCCGGCATATTCAAAATCCTATTCATGTCTCACTGGTCTGTTGTCCCAAAGAAAAGTGCTTCACAGGTGAGCACCAAATGTCTCAAAGAGGCCTGTCTTTGAAACATTTGGTGTTCACCTGTGAAGCACGTTGAGATGTTGCCTTCTCGCCCCATGCCTCGACCATATCACGGTAGGTTTGTGCCGCATTACGACCCAATTTGAACTCATGAAGCCGAATAACCCGCAACTCACTCCTTTCTAACATGTTGTATAGACCACTCTCACACGAGTAGCAACGATTGGAGCTCAAATGATTATGGCGTGTATGTGGCGTCTGAGTCTCCCTTCAACTCGTGCGAATGGCGCTGCGAGGGGGTTAGCCTGCAAGCACTGTGGTCAAGTTGAATGTTGCACCTCAGAAAATCGGCCATTATTTTCCGAACTACCTGACAGTTTTCATATCAATACAGCTATCTAAGTTTCCGTACGTGGTAGCTGTATTCAGAGACCTAAACGGACTTGTGCCGAAACTACGGCAATGAAAAACTTGAGACTTAGCACTTTTTTTTGTAAAAAAAAAAAAAGAAAAAAAAAAATACGTGCTTATAGCATCAATTTGTCAGTTCGTCTATGGACACCATATATGTGAAAATATTTGTCCGATTTCGAAAATTCTTTTTGCCGTTGAAAGCCTGAACTGTGCGAACAGGAATATCTTTCATACATTTGCCAATTTTTGTGCCCCACAGTTTTGCAACTAGGGGGCGTAAATATTCAATTCTATTTGTACCATCCTTTTTTGCCTTGAATACGTTCCGTTATGAGAAATGTTAGGTGCACAGTTTGGGATTTTTGTAACAAACACTTCACTCGCTAGTTGCTGAAAGCAGCTATTTCTATTTGTGGATCCCCCCTCCCCTCCAGTTGTGTAGAAATCCGGTTGATATTCCGTTTATTTAATTTAACTAGTTCAATACATTATGAAAAACACTGCTTATATTGCACATTTTAAATTATCTCAGATTTCTCTAAGGGGAGAAAATGCATTCTATTTTTCGCTGATATTTTCTTCTAAAAATCTGCTTTGTAAAAAAAATTCGTGGATTCAAAAAACGTTCTCATTGCCCCTGTGAATTCCGTGTCGTCTTTCTTGTTTGTGTTATACGAAAACTTCGGAATGACCTGCCGAGCACGGTTTTTCTCGAGGATTGTACCTTAGGTCACTTAAATCTGAGCGGCTACAGTACTTTTGAATAGTCTCACGTTTTATAACTGGGCTTAGTGCAAAATGCAATGCTTTCCATTTTATTATTACTTAAAAAACTGTCTTTACTGAAATCTGGTGGCGTTTTGCGGGTTTAATTTCGTTAGGAAAAAACTGGCCTGTAAAACGACAGGTGTTAAAGTAGCAGAGACTTGTTATTACAGTCTTTTATGCATTAGGCAGAAAATTAATCACTATTTAAATTCCTGCAGACCTGCAGAATGGGTCCGCTTCATGTTTTCACAATTGATGTGTGCAAACATATCAGTTTATTCCCTTTCTCTGACAGCAGAGCCTCTATGTTCTTCTTAGGCGGCGGCCAAATGGCTTACAGCAGCTGCACTCCGGAGAGTGTCAATGACGAAAGCCAGGTAACGAAGGATTCGCCACGAGCTACTGAGACACTCATCTGTTGATTAACTGGCAGACGTTACTCTGTCGGCGCTGTTGCTGCTTCGGCCGCCATTGTTAGAATGGGACGTAATGCTGAATAACGATCGCCATTCATCCAAAGCTGTAATCAGTTTAAATGACCATTCCCTCGCCCTCTGGACGTCACAGGAGTCGAGAAAGCCATTTATGTACATAATTACTGCAGACGGTATCCAAACGCGCTGATCCTGAAAGCCAAGAACATAAATTTTATGTTTTCGAAAATTACATTCTTCACTCCTTGCGACTCATAAACCATCGCAAATACTCCGTGATGAGAATTCCGTTGAACCTTTACCCGTGTTTTAAACTAAGCTTCCGCTATTGTCAAAGCAGGAATAGCAAACCTACGCCATGTAATTGTCCACGCTACAACTGACCCGTCGACTTCTTTCTGCTTTACAGAATATTTAATGTCTAACTTTTAATCCAGATTTCATGCCTGTCTTTTCCAGTTTTACGAATGTTTTAATTGCACTGTACCCAGTAGATTTTTCAAGTACTTGTGCAATTTTAGCTTTTGATTAGCTGTTGTGGTTTAACGTGCTTAACAAAGTTCTTAGCTGAATGTCCTGTGACGTACTACAGAGGTGAAGCACGTGTCAAGACGACAAATCTGCAGCGATACATTCATAGCTTAGTTGGGAAAGCAACTTACTCCGGAGTGAGGGAGCTCGGATTCGATCCACGTCACGGAAAAACTTGTATTTTCACAGTTCTTAGAGGACTTAACAAGGATTCAGACTTCTTGCATAATTATGTAACTACAATACTACACTGTTTTCCATAAATTACCGAAAAATCGTGATAACACAAAAAATACATGATGAAATATTATCAAATACACTGAAAACCGGTATCATCTAGTACATTAGAGAAAGACCCAAAAACATTTCATAAGAAACACTTCATTCCGACAAAAATGACCACACACAGGACCAGGTGAAAAATAAGGTCTCGAAATGAAATAGCCAAAGTACCACAATAGGGAGTGTGGTCCATCCTCACAGCAATGGAGGACTCACAACGATGTTTCATGCTGTTGATGATGGTGTCTAGGAGCACAGTAGGTAACAACGAACATTGTTCGTTCAAAGCTTGTTTAAGACGCTCCAGGTCTCGCAGAGGGGGGGGCTGAGGACAAGAACACGTCTCCCTAGAACATACCCCAGACATACTCGATCTGATTAAGGTCGGGAGACCCGACTGGCCAATGCATACCGACAATGGTCTCCTCTTGAAGATAGTGTTTTACCAGCCTCACTCGGTGGGGACGAGCGTTATCATCTTGTAGGAGAAATACGCTGGCCATCGGTGCCAAGTGCGAACCGCGACTCGTCACTGAAGACAACACGGCGCCACTGGACACTAATCCCACGTTAATCGGGCCCGACATCACTGCAAGCGGTGCCGGCGATGTTTGCTGGTCAGTGGTAGTCGGCGGAGTGGCCTTCTCGAATGTAGTCCCCGTGCCGCGCAAGTCGTCTGGCAACGGTCCGCATGGCCACTTCCGTACTTGTAGTCGACGCAACATCACCACGAATGGTTGAGAGCGACGAATTCTGTTCTGTTCGTGCGGCTCTCACAGTCGCTCGATCCTCGCATTCTGTCGTTACCCTAGACCGTCCACTGCCAGCGTGCCGCTGGGTTGTGCCCTCCTCGACCCATTGGCGCCAACATCGTCCGAATGCCGCGTTGCTCAGACTCAAATGCCTGGCGGCGATACGGCGATTTGACCAACCTGCCTCTCTCAGCCCAATTATACGTCCTCTCTCAAGCTCGCTCAACTGCTCGTATTGTGCATGGATCTGACGTCGAGGCATTCTCACAGCCCGTGGAGGTTAATGAAACCGCAATTCACTGATATACTCATCGTGATGCGCAGTTCCCATGTGTTGTGGCGGGCCACCATTTAGTCATTGGTCGTTAGTTTTTAATCATTTGCATATTCGGCCCTGAGGTACTTCCGTATGGAGTTTCATCAGGATCAAGCTACTTTCTCGGGGTGCTTCATTTGGTGTGTGTGTGGGGGGGGGGCAAAGAATGTATATGTATATATGCGTCACAGCCTAGTCCACTCAGGAGTAAAAAGATGCAAGTGGCCTGGTAATCATCGTAGACAAGCATGAGCAGTAATTTGATTGATTGATTGATTGAAGGTTTAACGACCACCGTGAGCAACTCAGTGGGCTATAAGCAGTCGCCCATTCCTAATTTAGGGTCACTGGTTCCAGGAAAAGGAGAGAGCCAGTGCCGTAAGACAAAAACAACATCCATGCCTCACCGGGATTCGAACCCAGACCCCTTTCGGACGAATGATCAGAAGCCATCGCTTAGACGACTGCACCACCGGGGCGGGGCGGCTGCATGAGCAGTAGAATGGGCCCCATACGCCAGAGCACAGTGTCTCTCAACGCGGCACGATCATAGGATACCATCTTTAGCGAAAAGTCAGTTCGGTAAATTTCTGCCCTGCTGCTGCTCCGATCAACTGTATGGGGTGTTATTTTGAAGTGGAAACGCCTAGGAGCAACAACTGCGAACTCGCGGTCTGGTAGGCAACGTAAAGTGACAGTGTGGGACTGTTAAGTGCTGAAGCAGGTGGTGGGACAAAATCGTAGAGATGGGTCGGAAATCCCGTCACTGTTACTTTGTCATCGTTACTGCAAAATTACTGTCACCGTTACGACCACTGACAAAAAGTATAAGAGTTCCAAATTCACTGATAATAATGTTACTGTTAGCCGTGTCTGAGTAATGCTTTGGGTCCAAAATCAGTGTTACGTCATAGTTTTTGTTACCATATCTAAACGGTTTGTTTCCTTTTCTGTTGAAACATGATACAGGTCACTAGTAATGTGAGCTTTCCTTCCGTCTCCCCTTTTTCCCCCGCTTAAGAAAGTTTTTGTTTTGCCTTTCGCTGTTCGTTCGCTCGTAAAGAAAGAATTCAGAGCGAGCCGATTGTAACAGGGATTTTGTCGCTGTTACAAGCGAGGGGTGACTCGCCGTTGCGTTACTGTTCCATAATCCCTGCCGTAAACAGTGATTTTGTCACTGTGACGGTGACTCGCAGTTTCGGCTTCTTTACAGCTCCGTCACCGCTGCCGTAAACGGTGATTTATTTTTTAACCGTTTAAAGTCACCGTTACTTCGGTGAAACTGTCAATGTGACAGGGAAATTACTGTTAAGCCCACCTCTATAATATAGCCAGTCCTCCGTTACAACACTCGCTACTGAGTTCCAAAATGCCCCTGGAAGCTACCTCTGCACCATAATAGTTTGTCGAGAGCTGAAAGGAATGGGTTCCCATGGCTGAGCAGCTGCACGGAAGTTTATCATCAGCAAGATCAACGCTGAGCGTTTCCGTTGGAGCTGTGTAAAGTTCTGCGCCAGTGGACTTTGGAACATTGGCGACGCGCTCTCTGGAGTTTGAGTCACTCTTCACCATCTGGCAATTCGACGGACTAGTCTGGGTGTGGAGGATGTTAGGTGAACGCTGCTTGACCGAATTTGTTGGGCTAACTGTGAACTTTGGTGGAGGAAGCATCGTGCTCTGGGGCAGTTGTTTTTGGTTTGGGCTGGGCTTCCTAGTTCTAGCGCCCAGTAATCTTAACGTTACTGTCTATAATGACATTCTTAACAATCATGTGCTTCCATCATTATGGCAACAGTTCAGTAAAGGCCCGTTCCTTTACTAACAAAACAATGCACCCTCCCACAAAGCGATGTCGGTGCAGGAATGGTTTCATGAGATGGGCATGGAAGAACTTGACTGGTCTGCACAGAGCCCCGATCTCAATCCCATGGAACACTTTTCAGTTGAGTTAGAACATTGATAGCGAGTCAGGCCGAACCGTCCGACATTGGTGACAAGCTTGACTAATGATGCTCTTGAGACCGAATGTAAGGTAGTTCCCGCACCAACGCACCAAAATCTAGTGGATTTTGCTTGTTGGTCTTTAATCGTGGCTCTTCGCTCTTATGTCACATCTACTTCATAGTCACACAATCATGATGTAGTGCGTGTGAATACAGTTGTGGAATTTTCAAATGTCTGTAGTAGTGTAAGTGAATTTCCTGCTTAGCCATGGGTACTCAAAAGATAAAGAAATCGGTCCTAAGTGTGGATCACTAACAAAATTAATTGACTGAAGCTGCAGAGCGACAGATCATACCTACCCGAAAGAACCTTTTTGTGAACCTTGTTTCGGTTATTTTATAAAAACTATTATTTTAATCGCAAGCTAAATGTAAGAAACATGGCACCATATTCTCAAGTGTAATGAGGAAATTTTTTTAATCCTTTCCGACACAAAAAAGATTTGTCAAAGTGGAGTTCCAAAAAAGGAAATGCATATAGGCCCCTAGTGAAAAAACTGCTCCTTTTTTTAAAAAAAACGCGGTGTTCTTCATAGTGTGTGACGTACCTACCTCAGAGGTGACGCACATGTCAAGACGCTAAAGTTGTGGCAACAAACTCCGTCAGTATAGCTTAATTGGGAAAGCATTCGGCTCCGGAGCAGAAGGATATGGGTTCAATTTTGGCCACCGGCAAATCGCTTTTACGTTATACGTGAATGGAAACTTACAAATGCTGTTGATTTTTTTCTATTTAACTGGATTCCTGAAGTCGGTAAATTATTTGGAAGTAGAAATGGCAATCTAGCGGCCGAAATGTGCGTTCAGAAAAATCCCATGTACACGCAAGTTCTTCCTCATACCGGAAGATCCGCGAACGATTTTGTGTTTTAATCTTGCACAGATAGGAAGGCGGATCAAAAAGTTAGTTACGCTGCTGAATAAAAAAAAAAAAAATAAATAAATAAATAGATATACTCTTGGGATGTATGTTGGTTTAAAGGTACAACATTTATTCATTTTTCGACATAGTTGCCTAAGAACTGTAAACATTTATCGGAACGTGTGATTAACTTTTTTTTTTTTTTTTGATTGGAGGTTTAACGACCACCGTGAGCAACTCAATAGGCTGTAAGCAGTCGCCCGTCCCTAATTTAGGGTCACTGGTTCCAGGGAAGGGAAAGAGCCAGTGCCGTAAGACAAACACAACATCCATGCCTCACCGGGATTCGAACCCGGACCCCTTCGGACGAATGATCAGAGGCCAACGCCTTAGACCACTGCGCCACCGGGGCGGCATGATTAACTTTTCCATACCTGTGCAGAAAAAGTCTCCTCCAGTTTGGTGTAACCAGTTAAGGACTGCAGTTTTCACAGCCTCATAGGTTTAGAATCGCTGTCCAATTAAGGTCATGTTTCATTTTACTGAACAAATGGTAGTCGCACGAGGATAAGTCAGGGCCGTACGGTGGATGTTGCCTAACTTCCCACTTGAATGACGGCAGCAATTCCTTTGTTTTCCGTGCTGTGTGGGGTGTGACGCTGTCGTGCAGCAGAATGACGCCTTCGCACAAATTACCCCGGCGTCTGTCCTTAATTGCCTTTCGCAAATTTCGTATCGTTCGGCAATATGAGGCAGCATTGACAGTCGTCCCTCTTGGCAGAAATTCTGTGTAAACAACATCTTCACAGTCAAAGAAAACAGTCGCCATGACCTGTTCCGCAGACGGTTGGACTTTGAGCTTCTTCCTTGTTGGAGAGGTGACATGCTTCTATTCCATGGACGATCGTTTGGTTTCATTGGAAAATGGTGAAACCACGTTTCGTCAGCTGTGATAATTCGACGCAAAAAATTGTGACCCTCAGCAGAATACCGTTGCAGAAAAGCCAAGGACGACAGGAAACGTTGGTTTCTGTGCTGGTCGGTGAGTAAACGTGGCACTCATCTCTCAAACAATTGTGACCCTCGGCAGAATACCGTTGCAGAAGAGCCAAGGACGACAGGAAACGTTGGTTTCTGTGCTGGTCGGTGAGTAAACGTGGCACTCATCTCGCAAACAATTGTGACCCTCAGCAGAATACCGTTGCAGAAGAGCCAAAGACGACAGGAAACATTGGTTTCTGTACTGGTCGGTGAGTAAACGTGGAACCGATCTCGCACACAATTGTGACCCTCAGCAGAATACCGTTTCAGAAGAGCCAAAGACGACAGGAAACGTTGGTTTCTGTGCTGGACCACCACCATGACCACCACCATGCTGCACTGTTGTGAGCAGACAGTCTGGGTTGTACGCTTGTGACTGTGTTTTCCACATGTTAACACGTCCTGCGGTGGGGAATAGTGTGAAATGGATTCATTCGACCCCATTACATGCTTCTATGCAGTCCACGTTGCATGTTCCTGTCACCACTGCCGTCGCCGTTGTGCATTCATTCGGGTCACCAGAGATTTTGCAATAGCAGCTCTGCCATGAATATCTCGTTTATGCAGTTCCCTGCACACTTCTTTCGTTGATACTGGGGTCTGAAGAAGCATATTGAGCTCTGCACTAATTTTCGGCGCCGTGGTCTTATTACGGGTAACAATCCTCTTTAATGCTCTCCTGTCTCTATCAGTCAGGGTCGTTTTCCGTCAGCTCTTGTACTTCGCAGACGAGGTTTTGCCACGAACACGGTATGCTGTCATGACGCTTGACAGAGTAGCTCTCGATACCCTCACTACCCTGGAGACTGTTGTCACTGTGGAACCAACCAGCCGGCCACCAACCATTATCCCTCTTTCGAAGTCCGTTAGGCAGCTCATTTCGTCGTCACCCTGAAAGACATTTTGCAACAAGGCACTTTAAATGCTCTTAAACAGAAACTTGAGGTTCTAAACAAAGCTATTACAACCCAAAAGTGGTGGATACCTTTGCGTATTACGACGTACGCAACTGCATTAAAAGTCATGTCTCTGAGCGTGGTGTTCACATTATTCTGTCCAACCTCTATATGTGATTATGTATAATTATAAATTGAGTTTCGCATTTATAGTTAAAAGTAGGTTTGTCCGGGGTCGGGTCCAATTAAGTGACGTCCGGGTCCAAACTTTTTGACCCGTTTCCCAATCTGACTCACCGTACATCCTTAATATGGTTGCCCTCGGGAACCATAGGGCTCTTACCACTTGAACAGTAGAATGACCCATCTGTCTTACGCAGACAATGCGTCCACGATTAAAGTCGCTCAGATCACCACGTTTACCCATGCTTTTCGATTGCCATACCCTGTTGGAAAGCCCTTCTGTCCGCCTATTTATCACGTGCGTTCGCTTTGGGTCTGTTCTGCGCGGAGGATGCCGTGTAAACTGCACATCGCCCCTGTCTCAAATTTTTTGTCTACTGAGTGTATTACTTCATATTATTTCACAAAACCCCTAGAAAAAAGAATTATTCTTGATAGTTATAATTGTTTTTGTCGTAAGGGTTCCACAGGCAGTTACATAGTCGTCATGCAATCACCCGTACGGTTAGTAAGTACGTACCCGTTACTTACGGCAACGCAATGTGCAATAGCTGGTGCAACAACTGGGGTTGGGAGGTATCTGTTGTCATAACAAGCTTAATGTCATGCGATATGATGTCCACACTATATGTTCTCGCTACGGAACCTCAAAATCAGGTCCGCCAACAAACGATTTCAATTTAATAGTTAGTCAAACTTCAAGTATTCCCGCGAACCGCTCTTATTACCGGAAATTTTCTGTCATGTGGATACGAAAAAAGTGGGAACGGAAATTTTACGTTGATATACAAACGGAATCACGGAAAGGTTCACTGAAAATTCAGAATTTTCTGTTGGCACCTCCTAAAAACGGCAATTTTCAGTTATTAACCAGAGAAAGATGAGCAGCCGCATTTCTGTCAATTCACGAATAAAAAATCTATTAAATTCAGGTTTCCCCCGTCATTTCACGAAAGAGGTGGAATCAGGAATATGCTTCGTTAATTCAAAACAAGTTAGTAAAATCATGCAATGCATTGATTGTGATACGCTTTCCAACATACCAGAAATCATTACTCAAGTTATGAGGATAATGGCTGTGGAATAAATCTCGCTCCTGTGCCCTGACCATTGACCCCATTTCGATTATATTCAACAGAACCGTTTCAGTATACCTCCGGAACAACATGATAAAGTTTTGTCGCAATCGAAGCATTTTTATGTAAGATAAGACGCATAAGGGTGGTGGAATGGATCCCCTCCTATGTCCTGAATTTTGACCCCATTTCGGCCATTTTCAATAGGGTTCCTTCCCAGGTTGTCCCCTACCACATGCTAAAATTTTATAGAAATCGAACCCTTTTTACGCGAGTTATCGTGCTGACGGACGGACAGACAGACGGACGGACAAAGCTAGAGCATATACGCTTCGTCATCCTACGGTTGGAAAGCGTAAATAGGAATCTCAAAAAGTGGCGCGTGAATTTCAGGAATTTTTAGAGTGTAGGGTAGGTTTGTGGAAGGGTGTGAGGTGTGTGTATGTAAAAAATAAAACCCTAAGCTCGATGTGTTGCTCTCTGAAATGGACTCGTCAGACTATGACTGACAATTTTTTTGTCTTCTGTTTTTGCTTCGTTTCAGATTTCTTTTTTTTTTTTTTTTTTCAATTCGACAGCGATGTAATTTATTATCTCAATGGAACCGAAACGCTACTGAAGGTATATATCTAGTTCCTTTTCTCTTTTGTAATTCTATCATATTATGATAAGAAAATTTGCCTGTTCTGTTTTGTAAGACAGTACTACCTACTGAAGATTTACCGGTACATTCTAAATGATGTGACAGTTTCTTTTTAAAATTGGTCTCAAAAACTTCATTTTTACTATTACGTACTTACCCCATTATTTGCTGACAGTACGAGTACAAACCCAGCGATTTGAATGCATGTGAATTCTTAAACTGTGAACAAATTACCCGGCTTTCCACTTTTCAATGAATATTTCATTTCTTGTTTTCTAGCCACATTTCCTCAAACCAGATACCGGGGTAGGACTTGTTACTATCATTAAAGGACGCCCCAAGCTTGAACTTCAGTTTGAAAAAATTGAATTCTTTGTTCCTGCGAGCCACCAATCTGAGATACCGTACAGTGTGGTCCGAAAGTCATGTTACCTCCATGTTTTGCAATGATGCGTGCACCCACACCCACACCTGCTTCAATTGAGGGCATACAAGTTAAATTCATTGAATGATTAATTATATACATATAACTACAGTTTATCGTTCCTAGAGAACCCTTTAATTGTACCAAAGGTCAGTATGAACACCAAGATTTCGTAACACAAAATAATTCGGCGTCATGCCCTATGTAATATTTTGAGTCTTGTCGATATTGCGAACGGCGATTTTTACAGCTTCAACTCTTCTACCGAGTGACACCTTTCTACGCTGTCTTTAATTATGCCCATAAAATATGACAGCACGAGAGGTTAGGACTTCTGGGAGCACATTCCAGTGGCCCTTTCAAATTTACTGATCCTCTCCCTATCCATCTATCCTCAAGCACATTAAACGAGTTTTTCTTGACAGTAATCGCATAGTGGACCGGGGCTCCATCCTGTTAGAACCAATAGCTCTGTAAATTATTGTCTGTGAAGCTGCGAAACAAACCGGTCTCTTAAAATGGCTTACTAAGATTGTTGATTCACAGAGCTGCGGAAGAAATGTGAAACTATCAAGTGCCTCCTCCCCCCGGATCATCATATTTGGCGGATTGTGCTTCTTCGTAATAATGAAGTTTTTCTTTACTCCGAAATGATCGTTTCTCATATATGCGCTTCGATAAATAGCACGCTCATTTGAGAAGAACACTTTACTGCGACACTTCGTTTTTGTACATCGACATCGCTTAGTTCGTTGCCAAAATAAGACTTTATAAGATTTCAGTTGAAGGTCGGTTTCCATGTGTCTTAGATTGTTAGCACGACTTTTGTAAAAAAAGATCGTGCTTATGTTACCGGTTTGTCCGTCCGTCAGTCTGCACACACGGAAATTGCAGCCCGTTTAACTTTCTTCTGCCCGCATGAGTTCAGAAACGATACGATATCTGACGATTGCCATTTAGTAAGAGGTTCCACACACCCATTCATGAAATTCTTCCGCGGAAGTACCCCCCCCCCATTTGGGTCATTCTCGAGATCGATGCAAAAAATGAAGAGAAGTTTTTATTTATTTTTTTTATTAATAGGGGAGGGGGGGGGTAGTTTCTTCTGTCTGGGAACTGTGTTTCGTCTTCAGAAACTTCCAAAAACGGAAATTAAATGGAGTTAAGATTTTTTTCCGTAATCGTAAGTTCTTTTTTATCACGATGTCGTCTCTGGCCAGTCTTGTTGTTAAATATGATTTTAAATATGATATCTTTGTATTTCAGCATGAAACTGTGGACAACGATTTCCGAAACAGGAAGTTAAGGCCGAGCCGCCCCGGTGGCGCAGTGGTCTAAGCGATGGCCTCTGATCATTCGTTCGAACGGGGTCCGGGTTCGAATCCCGGTGAGGCATGGATGTTGTGTTTGTCTTACGGCACTGGCTCTCTCTCTTCCCTGGAACCAGTGACCCTAAATTAGGGACGGGCGACTGCTTATAGCCCATTGAGTTGCTCACGGTGGTCGTTAAACCTCCAATCAAAAAAAAATATTGCTAAGGACGGATGACAATTGCAACGATAGCAACCATAAAATGGAAGGCAAGAAAATGTGGAAATTAGCATAAGTGCGGGATACGGAAGACGTGTTGTGCGTATGCAAAGTTTGGATTGCCGAACTTGTTCGTGACGTCATAGCGCTGATAAGAGATATAAAGGACTTGACGCGTATTGACCGTTGTTGTTCAAACGCAAAATTGAAAGGGAAAGAATCAATTGACGAACTTGCAATTTTCAGTATGTCTTTCCGACATCACCTAGATAATTTTACGCGTGGCCGTATTATTGGCAAGATTGAAGAAGGGCGAAAAATAACAGATGTTGCCAGGGAGTTTGACGTCAGCCACAGTGTTGTTTCAAGGCTTTGGAAATTATTTCAAACAAATGGAGAGTGTAGCAAACGTCACGGGGGAGGTCGTGTTCGCAGTACGACACCTGCAGAAGATCGGTACATAGTGCTATCAACAAAAAAGACACCGGCGCAGCACAGCTAGTGAGGTAGCAAATCAGTTTATGGCTGCTACTGGCAAGCGGATCTCCCGAAAAACTGTCGCCAGACGTTTGCATGAAGGAGGACTATACGCCCGCCGTCCTGTTGTGTGCATCCCATTGTCCAGACGTCACCGTACCTCCCGTTTGCAATGGTGCCATCAACATCGCAATTGGACTGATAACGACTGGTCTGCTGTCCTCTTCTCAGATGAGAGTAGATACAGTCTATCGTCTGATTGTCGACGACAACTGATCTGGCATGATAGTGGTACTGCATATTGTCCAGCAAACATACAGGAAAGGGACCGATATCCGTCATGTAGTGTCATGGTATGGGCTGGCATCATGATCAATGGCCGTACGTCCCTCTATGTGCTTCCAACTGGGACTATGACAGGCCAACGATACATTAATGATGTTCTGCTACCTCATGTTCGCATGTTCCGTGGTGCTGTCGGTGATAGATTCATTTTCATGGACGACAACGCAACATGTCATCGAACAGTCGCTGTCCAGGAGTGTCTTAAGAGCGAGGATATTCAACGCCTCGTATGGCCAGCACGTTCTCCAGATCTGAATCCCGTTGAAAATGCGTGGGATGCTTTGAGGAGGAGTCTTGCTGGTCGCTAATGCCACCAATAAACAAGGACACCCTCATCCGTGCACTGACAGAGGAATCACTGACAGAGCAACAGCTGCTTGATAATGTTGTGCAAAGCATGACACGACGTGTGGAATCTTGCATCGCCCTCCATGGTGGCCATATCCCGTATTGACATCTTACGCCGGAACGCCTACGAACTGTAATTGCATTTTTTTTCACGTTTACGTATTCTGCACAAAATGGCCTGTTTGTCCCTTGAACACGTTCCAAAGCCTTCTGTATTTCAGAGCACAATAAATTGTCTTTCTTGTAATGTCTTGGCATTCTGACATTATTTTATTTCACTTGGCATCCAACCACACTTACTTTTTTATGCGCTATATAGCCGTTTATGATCCGTCCTTAGCAATTGTCCAGCAGTGTATTTATTAGGCTTCGTAGGCGTTTTAATAATTAAAATTCTTTGAAACCTACAGGTATTTTCCGGAAAACCAAAATTATTGCACCTTTTACAGCGTGCAATCCGCACGTTGTAATTGAAATAGTTGCCCTCATTTTATATCAATATGAAGTACTACAAAAAAGGTACGCCAAAGTTGAATTTATCACACAAAAAATTCTATTCTTCTATACAACTAACGCCAGTATCTTTGAAATGCTTCACGATCACACTTACAAAATTCACATAACTTTCGTGTGACAATGTCTAATGACTTCTTCCGATTTTTACAGAAATTCAGAATCAAATAAATAACGTAACAGTTAAGAATTGTTACACAAAAAAAGTAAAACTACTTAAATTATTTACTCTATTGAATGTAAAAAATACACTTAACATAATGCTACAAAATTTCGTACATAGTAATTTATTTCTTTGACTTGTCATATAAAAATAAAATGACACAGGTCTCTGCTTCTCCTTGTAAATAACACCTTTCAGTTCATATATTCTGAAGCATGCGTAGTTACGTGCAAACAATTGTGTGATGTATTACACCTTATTCTCATTGGTAAAAACTTTTCATTCGTTGAACTGATATTTCTTTCACATTCTCTTTTTAATATGCATGTGTAGGAATTATTCCTAAGACTGTGAAAAAGGGCCTCAGGTCTTCTGAAATAACTGCTTTCCTATCATCCAATTTTTAGCATGTCTTTTGTAAAAAAAGATCGTGCTTATGTTATCAAGTTGTCCGTCCGTCTGTAGACACCATATCTCTGTAACTACGTATTAGTCCGATTTGAAAAATTCTTTTTGCTTTGAGAAACTTGAAATATGCGAATGATGATCCTTTATTTCTTTTTCTTTTTTTTAACGATGTACAATTTCGCCACTAGAGGGCGTAAACGCAGATGACGTCTAATTCAAAATGCATTGTATTCCATACATTTGCTTCTAAACATCCAATTGAAAAAATTATTTTATCTTTCGATTCTATTTATATCGAAGAGTATTTTAGGTGTAGTTACTTTTTCAAGTTACGCATAGATTTTCCGCTAGGGGCGTAAAAGTAGATTACGTTTTCCCCGATATCTCTTCTTCTAAAACTCCGATTTGAAAATTTTATTTCTTCGGCGGATACAGCTCCTGATGGAAAATCTTTTGCATATGATTTCTAAATTTTGGTAAGGATAGTCTGACCACCAGGGGTCGTAAGCGTTTATTTTTGCTTCTGATGTATTTGCCATAAAATCAGAGCTTCTAAAATCTCGATTGAAAAAATTCTCCCGTGGACCGATGCCAATCACGTCGATAAACCTTTTCGGAATATTTTATTCTAAAAATATTGCTTGGTTTCTCCGCCAGGTGGCGTAGATGTATATCTTATTTTTGTCGATATCTCTGCTTCTAATGGGCCGATTTGAAAAATTCTTTCTTTATTGGATAGAGTTTCCGGTGTGACATGTTTCTCATATAATTTCAAATTTTTCAGGTAATTCATAGACTTTTCGCTGGGGAGCGTAAAGTTAAATTGCATTCCCCGTGATATCTCTGCTTCTAAATCTCCCATTTGAAAAATTCTTTCTGCACTGGATACAGCTCCTGATGGGAAATCCTTTGCATATAATTTCTAATTTTGGTAGAAAAAAGGTTTGGCCACCAGGGTGCGTAAGACTTAATTTCAGCGTCTGATGTACTTGCAGCAAAATTTGAGCTGCTAAACTCTCGATTGAAAAGAATTCGTTTGTGAACCGATAGTACTCACGTCGACAAATCTTGTAGGAATATTTTCTTCTTAAAATTAATGCATGGTTTCTACGCTAGGGGGCGTAGATGTATATCTTATTTTTGTCAATATCTCTATTTCTAGGAGTCCGCTTTGAAAAATTCCTTCTTTGTCGGATAGCGTTTCCGATGCTAAATGTTTTTCATATAAATTCAAAATTTTGAAGTAAATCATAGACTTCCCACTAGAGGGCGCTAAGGCAAATTGCGTTATTTCTGCTTCTAAAACTCCGATTTGAAAAATTATTCCTGTAATGCATACAGCTCCTGCTAGAAAATGTTTTCAATATAATTTCTACTATTTGGTAAAGAATGGTTTCGTTACCAGGGGGCATAAGGGTTAATTTTTGTTTCTGATGTATTTGCAGCAAAATCTGAGATCCTGAAAACTCGACAATTTTTTTTTTCTTGGACCGATACCACTCATATCGAAAAACCTTTTGAGAATACTTTCTTCCTAAAATAATGCATGGTTTTCCCGCCAGGGGGCGTAGATGCATATCTTATATTTGTCCATATCTCTGCTTCGAAGGGTCCGATTTGAAAAATTATTTCTTTGTTAGAGAGCGTTTCCGCTGCGAAATGTTTCTCATATAAATTCAAATTTATGTTAACGCACAAGTCTGCAACCAGAGGGCGTAAGCTCACGATTCCGTTCACAGCAATATCTGCGGAAAAAAAACACGATTGAAAAACTTCTTCCTTCCGTCAGATACTATTGTTTTCCATACCGGTTCCATTGACTTTGAATAGCTTTGATAAATTTAATTTGCGTCAGGACGGATTCAAAAGACGTGCTCATTACACCCGAAAATTCGGTGTCATCCTTTTTGCTATAAATTTTAACCGAAAAAAATAATTACGTTTCTTTTTAATACTTCTTTCAAAGCTGCCGTAAACAAATTGCTGGTTATTTCTTTATTCATATGAAGTTTCCGCAAAAGATTCTGTAAAATGATTTTTCTGAGGCTAAAGGCCCTCTTAGCCGTCAGGCTCCCCCGGGGGTTGCTGGGGCTAACAGTACTCGCCTGATGGTGTTCAAAGTAATCAGATTCTCAAAGTTGTCTAAAATAGTGAAAGCTTTGACATCATGCGTTCATGATCCTCGGGCTGAAAGTTCTTTCAGCATGATGGATAAAATAATTGTCATCTGAGGGAAGCAGAAAAAAGAAAAACATAGAAAAGGAGAGCAACAATGAAGATATGGAAAGGGAATCATATCAACGGAAAATAAAATTAAGAAATGCTGTGCACCTGCAGAGTCAACAAAAGACAAATATGGTCGTGGAACTTGTTGAGAAGAAAACAATACAAGAGGAAACTTGAGCTAATGTTCTGGCTACTATAACAACAAAATCAAACAAAAAATACTGTTTAAAGCAATGTCTTAAAGCCATATTGTTTTGTTTTGAATTCAATAGTTTTATATTGTGAATGGGATGTAAGGTCAGGTTATGCGTAACATCACAGCCTCTCCTTGACAAATGTCAACCCCGCCTTCTCGTGGTGCATCCTGTTCCCACTAAAGGGGCTCTGACGACCGCCCATAGCGGTATAACTATACCATCGGGATTAGAGGAAATGCTATCCCACACTCACCAACCCGCTTGGCCAGCGTGGTGAGTTATGGCCAAACCCCTCCAAAATGATTCCACAACTTAAATCTTGGCCCTCAGTCTCCGGCAGCTGGAATGTACCTGGCCAAGGCAGCGGCCAGTGCGACATGAAGGCAGAGGGTGCTAAGAATCCCCGGAGGACCGGACTAGGCTGCCATCTGATGCTGACCTTGGCTACTTACAATGGACGCTCCCTATCTTCTGATTCAAGGCTTCTTGAGTTGGAAGATGAACTACAAAGGATCAAGTGGGACATAGTGGGGCTAAGTGAGGTAAGGAGAAAAGGAGAAGATCTCATCGAACTGAAAAGTGGACATCTCTTCTACTATCGTGGGACAGATACTGGCAGAACTAGTGGTGTTGGATTTATAATAAACAAGAAACTGAAGGATAAAGTTGTAGAAGTTGAAAGTTCCTCTGACAGAGCTGCACGGCTTGTTATCCAACTCTCGAAAAGATACCAGGCTCAGATTATTCAAACTTATGCACCCACCACAAGTCATCCTGAAGAAGAAATTGAAGAATTTTATGAGGAAATTTGTCATCTAAATAATAAAGGTAAGCAGCACTTGAAAATAATTATGGGAGATTTCAATGCAAAAATAGGGCAACGGCAACAGAATGAAACTTCAGTAGGTAAATTCGGTCATGGCAACAGAAACCAGCGTGGAAATACTCTCGTTGAGTTTGCAGAGGCAGAAGGGTTTTTCATCTTGAACTCCTTCTTCAAGAAAAAGCCACACAGGAAATGGACATGGAGACATCCAAATGGGACGACAAGTGAACTTGATTTTATTATGTGTAACAAAAAATTCGTCATAGAAGACTGCAGTGTGCTAAACAAGTTCAACACAGGTAGTGACCATAGATTGGTGAGATGTAAGATGCACCTCAACACTAAACTTGAACGTGGCAAGCTCATAAGACAAACAAAATCTATTGACATAACCAACCTTAAAAAACACCATAATACCTTCAAGTTAGAACTGAAGAACAGGTTCTCTGCTTTAGAAGGCCTAACATCGGAAGAAATGGACATCTCTGAAGTTAACAGAAAAGTAACCGAAGCTCTAATGGAAACAGCAACAAAATGAGCTGGGTCTAAGAACAAGTTGCATGTGAACAAATTATCAGGAAAAACCAAAATGTTGATGCAAAAAAGAAGAGAGATGAGGACAACTAAAGAAGATGTGACTTCCAAAGTGGAATATATAGAGCTATGCAAGACAGTAAGAAAAAGTATCACTGAAGACGTAAGGAAATTCAACTGTGAACTAGTGAGGAAAGCAATTGAAAACAACCAAAGCCTAAAGATAGCAAAGGGACATCTCAGTAAGGGAAGAAAACAGATTATGGCACTGAGAAAAGAAGATGGTTCTGTAACAAGAAATAGAGGCGAAATTTTGACAAGAGTGAAAGATTTCTACTCCAAATTATATGAAAGGGATGATATATGCACTCCAGACATCATGAAAGATACCAGTACCAGAGTTCCTCCAGTCCTTCCAGCAGAAGTTGCACATGCAATCAAGAACATGAAGCGGGGAAAAGCTCCAGGAGAAGATGGAATTACTGTAGACATCATACAAGAAGCAAGTGGAGAAATAGAAACAGTACTCGCCCAAATTTTCACTCGATGCCTTAATGAAGGAAAGATTCCTGAGGATTGGAACACCGCTACAATGATCCTGCTACATAAGAAAGGTGGCATTGAGGATCTCGGAAACTACAGACCTATCAGCCTCCTATCAGTAGTTTATAAAATCTTCACTAAAGTTCTTTCACACCGCTTGAAGGTAACACTGGACCTGGCTCAACCGAGAGAACAAGCTGGATTCAGGAGTGGCTACAGCACAATAGATCATATCCACGTGCTGAGAGAACTAATTGAAAGAGCGAGGGAATATGAACTTCCATTGTGCATGGCTTTTATCGATTATGAAAAAGCCTTTGATTCGGTGAAACCATCAGCAGTTACAATGGCTCTGAAAACCTGCGGTATTGAAGATGCATACATTAATATTATTAATAACATCTATGAAAATGCAAGTGCAAAGATTAGGCTGTTTGAAAATACAACACACGTAAAAATCGGAAAGGGAGTGAGACAAGGTGACACCATATCTCCGAAGCTCTTTAATGCCACATTGGAGGGTGTTTTTCAGTCGCTGAGCTGGGAAAACAAGGGGATAAAGATTAATGGAGATTATCTAACCCACCTTCGTTTTGCTGATGACGTAGTCATTTTTGCATTTACCCCATCAGAGCTGCAGAGTATGATCCAGGAACTTGCTGACAAGAGTAAAGAAGTGGGATTAAAAATGAACTTTCAGAAGACAAAAGTGATGTTCAATGCTTTTACAAGAAATGATTTATCGATTGATGGAGAAAAGCTGGAGATAACAGACACGTACGTTTATCTTGGACAGCAGATATCAAGTGAGGGTCACATTGATGAAGAAATTAATCGGCGCACAAAACTTGCCTGGAGAGCTTTTGGAAGAAACAGCATAATTTTCAAGAGCAATATGCCATTATGTCTTAAAAGAAAAGTGTTTGATCAATGCATCCTTCCAGTGCTTACGTATGGTGCAGAGACGTTTACCTTAACTAAAAGAGACATACAAAGGCTGCAGACAACTCAAAGTAGCATGGAGAGGTGCATGCTTGGTGTAACCAGGAGAGATAAGAAGAGGAACTCGTGGATCCGAAAAATGACGAGAGTGGAAGACATCATGATCAGAGTTAAATCCCTGAAATGGCAATGGGCTGGACATACTGCCAGAAGGACAGATCATCGATGGACAGCCGAAATTTTAGATTGGATTCCAAGGGACAGGAAAAGACCCAGAAGAAGACCACATGGGAGATGGGTGGATGAAATTCGAAAGTATGCAGGGGTGACATGGAGGAGACTGGCACAAGACAGACCGTTGTGGAGGAAACTTGGGGAGACCTTCGTCCAGCAGTGGATTGATAATGGTTGACAATGATGATGATGATGATATTGTGAATACAGCGATCTGCTCCAGTCAGAAGCGTAACCAAGGGGGTGGACCACCCTCGGAATCGGTGGTCCTCTGAGCACGAATTTAAAGCTATATATATATATGTACACCAGTGAGCCATTACATTATGACCACTCCCAGCCTAGAGAAAGGAGTGCGCCTGGAGACCGAACGGTGGCGCAGGTGAATTTCACAGAGCAGTATATATACAACCCGAGGACCGGCTTGGTGTTAATATAGAGTGTTCGGAGTCAGAATGGGAAAAGCTACCGATTTATCGGAGTTTGATAAAGAACAAATTGTGATGGCACGGCGCCTGGGAACTACGATCTCGGAAACGGCGAGGCGTGTGGGTTGTTCACGTGCCGGTGTAGTGAGTACGTATCAAAAGTAGTGCACAGATGGCCAAACGATGAACCGTCGTCCAGCCGTGAGTAGTCCTCAGCTTTTTGATATCAGAGGGGAGCGGAGACTGTGTCACGCATTGTTCACAGCGACCGCAAGGACACAGTGCCGCAAATCACCCCCAGCTACAACAGTGGTGATCAGGGCACCACTGTTGTAGCTGGGGGTGATTAGTGTTACACAGCACACAGTTCGTCGCAGTCTTCTGCGCATAGGCCTGCATAGCCGAAGACCCAGCCGGGTCTCCATGATCACTGCACGTCATCGCCAACAACGCATGAAATGGGTCCAAGATCATCGAGATTGGACCGTGGATGATTGGAAGAATGTAGCATGGTCTGACAAATCAAGATTCCTGGTGCATCACGTAGACGGCCGAGCACGGATACGCCGATTGCCAAAGGAGGCCATGGCACCTGGATGCACTGCTGAGCGGAAACAGGGCGGCGATGTTATGTTGTGGATGATGTTTTCTTGGGACACTTTAGACCCCATTATCCCAATTGCACAATCCCTGACAGCTGTCAGGTATCTGAACATCATTGCGGACAAAGTTAATCTATTCATGGTAACTGTGTTCCCTGCTGGTAAAGGCCATAGCCATTACCAACAGGATAATGAGCCATGCCACACTGCCAGAATCGCCAAAGAATGGTTCGAGGAACATGCTGGTGATTTTCTGTTAATGACCTGGCCACCAAATTCACCTGACATGAACCCAATCGAACATTTGTGGTTCGATTTGGAAAAGCGGGTTCGCACTAAATCACCACCACCCCAAAATGTACAGGAACTGGAGGACCTGCTGTGGACATTATGTTACCAAATACTCCAGGATACCTATCACCACCTCATCGAATCGATTCCTCGCCGAGTGACCGCTGTTTTATGGGCTAAAGGGGGTCGTACAGCTTATTACGTAGGTGGTCATAATGGAATGGCTTGTCGGTGTATATATGAGGCTTTCACCAATGAACCAAATCCATGGACCCCTTCCTTAAGAAATTTCTGGCTACGCCACTGGCTTCAGTTTAATATTTACATATACATGCATTCCCACTTTCTTGTTGCGCGTTCTGGTTTTTCATCCAGTTAAAAAGGCCAGCTTTTTTGTTTCTTGGTCGGTCTCTTGTATGCACACTTTGCGGTCTCACTATATCCCCTGTCTGGAAATACAAAAGAAGAATTCAAGGGTCAAGTTGTCCTCCAAGGAAGATCAGAATGAGAAAGAGAGAATCTACTTTGATGTCAGAACCTAGTGCCATTTAATATGTTCTGCACTCCAGCAGAGAGCAATGGAGAAAGCAGTCAGAGCTACATATAGCTTCATGGGTAGTGAGATTTGTTTCTCAACGCTCGCGCAAGTTTGCTTTAAACCTTATGAAATTATTTAAGGCTAAGCGGTTTAAACTTTTGGAAAAGTGTTATTATACCACACCTATTCCAACCTACCGACGAATCCATTTTGCCATTTGCTAGGTTCTGTGCATTTTGTCATTTTATTGACTTGCGCATTTAGTTGTCATTTTCCCTACTGCCCTTTGGTTTGCTGGGATGTAATGGGGCAGATTGTTGTTTATCAGTCTTTCAGTCTTTTTACAGCGCCTATTACACTGCCCAACACACATTTTGGTGCCTTGGAAGTTAAACCTATTCTTGGATATATTTGAGACGCTGATTCCAAAAATGGCATCAATTTTGCTTTATCAGCTCTAGTTTTGGAGATAGGGCAATACCCACCCTAAATGCTGATTCCACCGGTCATCCGTCAAAATTCGGGATCCTACATCGCATGATCTGCTATTTTTGACATGATTTTGACAAATATTTATATTATATACATACTATTGAAACAAGCACGTATTACTAAATCTGTATATTTAAACACAAGAGCATATAACTTGATCAGTCATTCAACATATGAGAAACGTCTTTTATAGGACTTTCTGGAGTGAGATCTACGAAGACAGTCCCGCTGAAGGTCCCAGTAGTAATTTGCCATCATGTGGGTATCCCACCTACCCTGGTATGTCTTCCATAGTTTTTAGGTCCAAGGCTTTCTGGAAAGCGATCTAGGTGGCTGTGTAGGTAATGGACCTTCATGCTCATATTACAGCCGAGCTTATTAAAATTGGAGATCATGTCCTCAACTAATTCAGAGTAGTTGTCTGTCTTATGTTTGCCAAGAAAGTTTTTGACAACTGGAGCTAACGAAGTCCAGGCACAAGACTTAAAGCTGTCCATTGAATCTATGAAATATGGATCGGTTATAAGCTGCCTTATCTGGGGACCATCGAAAATTCCTGCTTTCAGTTTTTTCGTGCTCAGTCCAGGGAATGTACGTGATAAATAGCCAAAGCACAAACCTTCTGTGTTCAACGCCTTTGCAAATCGTTTCATTAAGCCTAGCTTGATATCTAAAAGTGGCAGGATGATTCTGTCTCTGCTTACCAAAGGTTCCTTAGTGACATTTTGTTCTCCAACTACCATGTCTTTTCTTAGAGGCCCCACTTTTCTTATCATGGTCGTGTTTGGCTCTGCTGTCCCCAAAACATATAAAGCACGGATATTTTGTGTAGCCATTTTGCTGACCAAGGAGAAAATTCATCATCTTTAGGTCTACACAAATCATTCATTAATGTTCTTGATACTTCAGGTTTTCCAAGACTAGAGAGATTGTCTCGTACGTCTCTGTCATACTGGCTGAGTGCCTGATTGGAATTGAGCCATATCTGTTGCCTTTGTGTAAAAGAACACATTTTAAACTCCGCTTGGAGCTATCCATGAAAAACGGCCATTCATTTGGCATGTATGATGATGGACCCATTTTCCTGAGAAGGCCACTAACATCATTGCAGAACACTAGGTTGTTGTCCTTAGAGAAAAAGGGCAGCAAATCCTTTTCTCTGCTACGGTAAAACGTTATGTTGGTTCCAGATTGAAGTAAATTCTTTTCATTCAACCTGGAGGCCAGCAATTCTGAAGACTCCTTTGAGAGGTTCAAATCCCTGATGAGGTCACTCAGTTCATGTTGGCTAAAAGATTGAGCACTTGATGAAGTTCCTACGAAATCACTCTCAATTTTCCCACTGCTGTTATCTTGTATATGATCAGACATGCTTAATTCCTCATCCTCTGGCAGCTCTGGTTGGTGGATGAAAGATGGAATGGGTACCTCATTTTAGTGCGGATGCGGTCGTCTTGCTGAATCGAGCTCAGGATATGTCCAATTGCTTCGATTGATGCTCTTGATGTTGACAAGACAAAAATAACAGTCATCATGGTGGTTTTTTGGTTCCCTCCACACCATTGGTATTCCAAAATGTCAGAGAGCTCCTTTTTCCATTTGTCCATTGCCGTAAATGCTCCGTGCAAGTTTTGCATACATTATGGGGAGCCCACGACTTATCTTGGTCTCCAAGCTGAACACCAAAATAACCAAGATATGCCCTCTTCACAAACTCAGAAATAGGTTTCCTACTTTTCTTAAGGGTGTACTTGCCACAAATGTAAAAAAAGACATCTGGATGATTCAAGCAACTTCTTCGTGGGGAAGCCATTTCGTCTACTCAATCTGCAAACAAAATTAGATCACATTAGATTATCTAGTTGTATAGTTGTTCACAAACGCCTAATTAGACTAACAGACACTGGCTTTAAAATAACAATATACACTGACTTTACGCACATAAAATAACAATATTTCTGCACATCAGCATGTAGGGCAGGTATGTCCTATCTCCAAAACTAGAGCTGATAGGGCAAAACTGATGCCATTTTTGGAATCAGCGCCCCAAATATACCCAAGAATAGGTCTAACTTCCGAGGCACCAGAATTTTTGTTGTTGTTGTTGTTGCGCTGTGTTGTTATATCATTCAGTTTAGTTTCAAACCTGTGTTTGCCATCTGTCTAGGTACAATAACGATAGAGTGTAGTTAGTTGCACTTTTGATTAATTCAGGCTTTTCTCTCTTGGAGTCAGCATTTTCTGGTATATTTATTTGGTGTTTGCTACTTTTTGGGGGGCAGCTTCATTAGTTCCTGCCTATTTTCTTAAGTTGTACAGTAAAATATTAGTCTGCGAGCTGTATTTCAGAAGAGAATTCACGGCTCTTCCCCTTGTCAGAACTTCCGTGCATTTGGGTTTCTCACTTTCAGTTTTCTATTGAAAAGTTCCCTAGCTAATCTAGGGGGAAAGGGTCTTGAGACTTTCTATCTTTCTATTAGGTTAAATGTTAGAATATGATCTGACCTATTTGTTCGACAGGAGGTTTTTACCTTGGCTCATTTATTTATTTTTTGAATGGGGGGGGGGGGGCGGGGAGCTGCAGCACACAGCTCCTTCCTCCACGTTAGCTTTTTTGCAAAAACCAGTTTTTCACTCAGGTTTTGCTCATTTAAGGTGATTAGCCTTTCAGTGTTGAAAATTTTTTATTTGATCAATTTGTTCTATGTATATGATATTTCCTTTCCAAACCATCGTTAATTTGATTTCTACCACGCCTGGATTTTTATCTGGAGCTGGAAAAATGCAAATAATGGCTAAAGTTATAGCTCAAATAAAAATCTTTTTTGGTGTTAAGGTCTGTTTACAGACAGGGATTATGCTGTTAAATTTATTTATGGATAAATAAATTAGGACGCAAATCCCAGCTGAATTACTGGAGGGTTTTTTTTTAGTTGTTGTAGTGTTTTCTCATCACAATTTTGCGTTAAAAACCAGAATTTGCTCTAAATTTTTCTAAGTCTCGAAATCACTTCTCAGAGTTTAGGAGGTACTTTTTATTGAAGTCTTAAACTCCCCAAAAATCAAAGGGCCTTTTACTTACTTGTCAGTGTTAACCAGAAATCAATAATTCCTGGAAAGGCAAAGTACTTGTCTTTAACTTGACTTGCTCAAACGTTGTTAGTGTTCAGTGACTTGCACTTATTGGGCCTGGTGTTACTTCGGAAGCGAAATAATATGATCCATTCACAGGGGCGGCTGTTACTAAGGGGATAGTGGGGTCCATCCCACTCGAAGTTTAAAAGCCAAAACGTTTTTATTTATTTATTTTTAATAGTGAAATACAAAAGGTGCCCATAGATTAGACCTGTCTATGATTCTGCTTTGTTTTCTAGTATTCCCTGGAACCAGCCGTATTAATCTTTCTATGCCGCATCTTCGCTACATGGGTTCTATTCCCTACATACCAAATGTTTTCCAACTCAAAAACGCGCTCAGGAGGATGTACTTCGGTGTCGGCACAACACCGCCTGCATCTTTATATACGATACTTAAGATAAATATTGACAAGCCCTCTCTTTTCAATGAGGAAGGTGTTTATGCCATCCCACTACAATATCTGGACGGCTCCAGGGGATACTACATCGGAATGACCAAACGTTCGTTTAGAAGTCTGAACCAACGAACATAAGAGAGATACGAAAAACGGAAAAATAACCACTGCTCTATCTAGAGAAGTCAAGTTCAAGTCCTGTGATCCTATGTGGAATGATATAAAGAAACTAGCTTCATATTCCACACCCAAATCTACCACTATTCGGATACCTTAGCGATCATAACCAGCAGCGAGGCTTGCAATGATAGCATCTCTCTAGAGTTGCCACGCATTTGGAATCAATTCTTCAAATAATGCTGCGTTTTCTCCCACGGAACCGCGTGCCCGACCAACGTGACCTCATTTCTTCGAATGATCACGTTTGAGTCTATTCATTTGTTGTCTAGCCAAGTCACCGCGTTCAAATTGTTAAAGTGTTTTATTATTAAGTTTGCTATCTACCTTCCTTGAAAAAGCAATCTGGTTGATGTGCGAAAGCTTGGAAGCTTTGATTTCTATTCTACGCTAAGAAACTTGGATTCCTAGTACAGTTCTACTATTTTTATGAAAAATAATTTATGGGATGTGTAATGGACTCTTATTCATTGTTGTTATTAGCACAAATATAGCAGCTGTAAATATTACTGATTTGTTGTTATTAAAAAGAAGTCACAGGACCCGAAATTATTTTTACTATTATCAAAAGTAATTTATACGACGTGCAATATACTTTTTATTTACGGCATTATCGTTTTAAAAAAGTACAACAGCTGTTCCATAAAAACTGAGAGTAAAATCACACAAAATGAAGAAATATAGGTACAGCAAAATATATGTTATTCTTTCTCAAAGTATCTTCCCTTGGATGATATGCAACTGTCCCATCGTTCAGTCCACTTTTCAAATCATGTGGCGAAGGCATTTTGTAGAAGCTGCTTTAGCGACCCCTGTACAGCTTGAAAAACGTCAGCATCTGTGCTGAATACTGCGTCACGGAACTGCTCCTTCATTGTTGGAAACAACCAGAAATCGCACCGGGCGAGGTCAGAACTGCAGGCAGGCTGTGGCATGATTTCAATACTGTATTTCGTAAGAAACTCTTGAACACAAGCAGCCACATGAAGGCGGGCGTTATCATAGTGTAGGGCCCACTTGCCCACCATTTCCGGTCACTTAATCGATGTGCGTCGTCGCAGACACTTCAAGGCTGAAATGTAATACTTAGCATTCACAGTAATTTGTGGAGGAACGGCATGCTGGTAGACTACACCTTTATGATCAAAGAAATTTATCGTCATCATCTGCCCAGCTAATTTGGTTTGGCAGACTGTTTTTGAAGGAGGCGAGCCTATGTGTTTCTAGACACTCGTTGCACGCTTCGTGAGGGGATCGAAATAGCGGATCCATATTTTATCGACTGTTATTACTGTGTTTAGAAAGTTTGAATCCTTTGCAAACATTTCCTGAACTCTATTTGAAATCACACACCTGAACTCTGGCTAACAATTGTTCTCTCGTCAGGTAATGAGGTACTCATCTCGAACACACACGATGCAGGAGTAATATGTCGCGTAGAATGCGGAATCCCGACGTTTTTGAAATATTAGTTGACGCCGTTATGTTTTCACACGTCATTCCTCGATCTGCTTGCAGGATTTCCCAAACAGTGTTAACAATGCGTTCCGTAACAGCACTTTCAGGTCGACCAGGCCTAGGAGCGAATTCTGATGACAAATGCCTTTTTTTTTTAAATCATAGTGCCATCTAAAAATCGTTGACTCATCCAAACATTTATTTTAGTAAGCTTTTTTTTTCATTAAATCAACCGCTTCTGGAGCCGTTTTACCCAAACGATATCATAATTTTTTCGCACAACGCATTTCACTTCTTAACTCTGAATCACTCACCTCCGTAGCTGTATGGCGAAATACAGACGTTTCTTAAACAACTGCGCAATAACAAAACCAGAATCGTCTGCCACGGCTAATAACTGTTGCCATAGATACTTCCTTAATTCAGTTAGTTTTCTGCATAGTTATTGTTCTCTTTCGCACTGTTGCCAACGCAAAAAAAATTACTCTCAGTTTTTATGGAACGGCCTCTGTAGCTATCTGATTCGCGCAGCACACGCGTGCATAAACTAGATTTAACTGCCTTTATGCAGTGTATGTTCAAACTTGTAGTTAAAACTAGTTTTTTTTTACCTTAATTTTACGGAATTGTTTTGAAAAGCGGTTATCTGATTCGCGCAGCACACGCGTGCAAAGAGTAATTAAAACTTAAAACTACGTTTTGTTTTGCCGTCTTCTTCTTCTTCTTTTTTTTTTTTTTTTTTTTGGTATCCCCACGAGCTAAATCGCATTAGAGCCGCCACGCTGATCCCATTAAGGAAAGTAATGTCTGCAATTAATAAGTGTCAACCGTTATGTGAATGAGCAGTCAGCTAAAGAATGGGAACATATTCCTGAAACTTACGAAGTGATACGTGGCCTCCAAACGATGTCTTGTCATTCGTCCGAGATAGAATCGCGGTGCGGCACGATATGGTGTTTGTCTTACGGCACTGGCTCTCTCCCTTCCCTGGAACCAGTGGTCCTAAATTAAGGACGAGCGATTGCTTATAGCCCATCGAGTTGCTCACGGTGGTCGTTAAACCCCCAAACAAAATAGAACGAAAAAAGAAAAATACAAAAAAAAAAAAAAAAACGCCAGTTTCATTAAATGCAGAAATGGGAAGCTTTTTTTCATGAAGATAACACCAACTACAGATATTTAAACTGGCAACAATAAGTAGTACAGCTTTTTTGCATAATTGTTTCAGTAAAAATAATACCTGATTCACTGTTTTAAGTGAAAAACAATATTATCTAGAATTTCCTAATTCCCACCGTCATGTTTTTCAAATAAAAAAGGTATGCCATATATACCAAGTTGGCCAGTTACAGAAGTTGAATTCGTTTAGCTGTTTTCGAAGGTACGATAGAAGCTCCCCATCGGGCTGTAAGGCGTTTTGCTGACACCCGCCTTACAGTCCAATGGAGGGCTTCTATCGTATCTTCGAAAACAGCTAAACGAATGCAACTTTTGCAATTGATATATGTAGTACACCTTTACACTACGTCTTTTGTAAAAAAAGATCGTGCTTAGGTTACCGGTTTGTCCGTTCGTCCGCCTGTGGACGCCATATCTCTGCTGCAACTATTAGTCCAATTTGAAAAATGATCTTTGCATTGGAAAGCTTCAAATGTGCGAAGTATGGTCCTTCACCTCGTTTTTTTTTTTTTTTTTTACGATGCACAATTTCGCCGCTAGAGGGCGTACATGCAAATTATATCAAATTCAAAATGCATTTTATTCTATATATTTGTTTCTAAACATCCGATTTAAAAACGTCTTTACCTTTAGACTCCATGTATGTCGAATACTATTTTAGGTATAATCACTTTTTCAAGTTACGCATACATTCCCCGCTAGGGGGCGTAAAAGTGAATTGCGTTTCCTCCGATATCTCTCCTTCTAAATCTCCGATTTAAAAAATTCTTTCTGCAAAGAATACAGCTCCTGATGGGAAAACTTTGGCATATAATTTCTTATTTTTGGTAAAAAGGGTTTGGCTACTAGGGGGCGTAAATGTTAATTTCTGCTTCTGATGTATTTGCAGCAAAATCTGAGCTCCTGAAATCTCGATAGAAAACATTCGTTCGTGGACCGATACCACTCACGTCAATAAACATTTTTGGAATATATTCTTCTAAAAATAATGCGTGGTTTCTCCTCCAGGAGGCGTATACTTATATCTCATTTTTGTCAATATCTCTGCTTCTAATGGTCCGATTTGAAAAATTTCTTTTTTGTTGGATACAGTTTCCGGTGCGACATGTTTTTCATATAATTTAAAAATTCTCATGTAGTTCATAGACCCTCGCTAGGGGGCGTTAAGGTGAAGTGCGTTGTGACGTACCTGCCAGCAGGACGCACACGACATAAAGGTAGATAGCAGTCAGAACGAACGTCCGCGTAGCTCAATTGATAGAGTGACTTATTCCAGAATGAGGGGACCCGGGTTCGAGCCCCGGCGTGGACAAAAACAACGGAGAAATTTACTTCGTTATAATGGCGCCCGAACTTTCCGGATGACCCGGCCGTTCAAAATCTCGCAATGGTTGGATGTTCTTTCCACACCGCGAGATAGGAAAAATAAGAGAATCCCTTCTCCAGCGCCTCGAAAAATAAATGTGTGTGACGTTGCATTCCACACACCAGATTGACTGGGAGTTCTCAAGTGCACGTTCTACAGCGGATGGCTGCCTGCAACGATTCATTGTCATGGCTGACCCGTGGGCCATGTCCCCGGCCCTCTTTTGGGGGTGGGGGAGATGTGACGTACCTGCCAGCAGGACGCACACGACATAAAGGCAGATAGCAGTCAGAACAAACATCCGCGTAGTTCAATTGGTAGAGTGACTTATTCCGGAATGAAGGGACCCGGGTTCGAGCGCCGGTGTGGACAAAAATGACGGAGAAATTTACTTCGTTATAGCGTTTCTTCCGATATCTCGGCTTCTAAAATTCCAACTTCAAAAATTCTGTCCGCACCTGATACAGCTCCTGATGGGAAATGATTTGCATATAATTTATAATACTTAGTAAATAATGGCTTGGTCAGCAGCGGGCCAAAGTGTTAATCTCATCTTCTGATGAACACTCATCGTCAAGAATACAGTTGCACCCAGCAGGAAGCAACCGACAGGAATGAAGCTTGGTGGGTATGTTTGACATTGTGAGACATGCAAATGATTCAAGTAACACGCTCGGCCGCGCATGTGACGCAAGCAAGGAAGGTTCGTAGCGCTGTGCCTGATCGGCTATATAAGGTCGTCCCGTTGCGGGTGCTTCCCATTCTGACTCGTGCTGATGTGTTGGTTCCATCCTTTGCAAGTGAAGTATGCCTCGGAGAAATGTTCGGAAGCAATTGGTGGAGTTTGAGAGACGCCGTATCGTTGGGATCCTAGAAGCGGAATGGTCTTATCGTCGTATTGCGCGCCATACCGGTCGTGCGGATATCACCATAGCACGCTGTTGGTGGCAATGAATAGAACAAGGCACGCAGCAGCGACAGGAAGGGTTTGAGAGACCTAGACAAACCCACGGAGAAGGAGGACCGACGATGAGGGAAGGGTCTAGGAGACCAAGGCGAACCACGGAGAGGGAGGACCGACGGATTGTCCGACATGCGCGAAGCTACCCAACAGCCATGATTGCGGATATTCGGCGAGTAGTGGTGTCCTCCATGCGTCGTCTGATTAGTACCAGCACCATTGACGGGCTGCACGACGTAGAACTACACCCACTCAGACGGTTACCACGACTGCCTTTAACACCACTTCATCGTCGCCAAAGACTGCAATGGTGTCGTGCCAGACTGTAATAGAGACACTCAGAATGGCAGCGGGTGACCTTCAGTGACGAGTCCCGCTTTTGTTCTGGAGGAGACGACCACCGAATCCGTGTGCTGAGGCAGCGTGGTCAGCGACAAGATGAACGGTTTGTTGTCGAGCGTCACATGTCCAGAAAGCCTGGTGTGATGGTGTGGGATGCAATTGTCTACGATGCCAGATCCCCTTTGGTGTTCGTTGCAGGCACTTTGACAGCCCAACGTTACGTTAATGAGGTACTGCAACCAGTGGTCCTACTTTTTATGAAAGCTCACTTCGGTGCGATTTTCCAACAGGACAACGCTCGTCTGCATACTGCTGTTGTCTCGACAGCTTGCTTTCAAGGCACTGACTCTTTGTCGCGGGTAGCTGCATTGCCAGACTTATCGCCGATTGAAAATGTATGGAATGCTATTGGAAGCGCTATCCACACTCCACCCATACCTCTCAATCTGCAGTAACTGCGTGTGAATATTCAAGATGCATGAGATGGCTTATCGCAAGACACCATTAGGAACCTGTACAACTCCATGTCGAGACGTCTGGCATGCTGTGTGAGCAAACACGGCGGTCCTTCGCTATACTCAGAGACACTACTTATTGGCGTTTAGCTCAATAAATATCGCCCATATCAGTCTCAATGTTTAATCATTTATTGCTTCTGGTAACCTTTACCTTCCTCCCGAATAGCATTGCAATCTGACTCGTCCTTCTGGGTGCAACTATTTTTGTTGACGATGAGTGTATTTGCAGCAAAATCTGAGCTCCTGAAGACTCGATTGAAAAAATTCTTTCGTGGACCAATACCGCTCACGTCGGAAGACCCTTTGAAAATACTTCTTTCTTTAAAAAATGCATAGTTTTTCCGCAAGGGAGCGTGGATGCATATTATTTTTTTTCGATATCTCTGCTTCTAAGAGTCTGATTTGAAAATTCCTTTCTCGTTGGAGAGCGTTTCCGCTGCGAAAAGTTTGTCATTTAATTTCAAATTTTTCTTAAAGCCCAAGCTTGCGACCAGACGGCGTAAGATCCCTTTTCCCGTTTACAGCAATATCTGCGTGACTAAAAACCCGATTGAAAAACTTTCTTGAGTCAGATATACTAACTGTGCAAATTGTTCTTAATTTCTTCCTAAAACAATGCACAACTACGCCCATAGGAGGCTCAAATGCTTAATCTGTTTTTCCTCAATATCTCTGCTTCTACATGTGGGATTTAAAAATTCTTTTAGCTACCGGATGCTATTTACCTTGTAGAATACTTTAGGCTAGTAGGTATATGAGGCATTTTGTACTTGACAGTTCTGTCGGTAGGTGGTGTTTGTCTACTTCAGTTTTCAGCTGTATCACCGCTTCTAAAAACTCTATTGAGAAATTTCTTCTTTACTGTATGCCATTCGCTGCAATAGAGAAGTGGAACATTATCGTGTTTAAATAATGGGTAAAAGTAGAAACCTTTTTTCTCGCTATCTCTGCTTCCGGGAGACGTATTTGAAAAGTTTTTTCCTTAGCATAGCTTTTTCCACGAATAATATTTTTCGCCTATTTTCAACTTTTCCAAAATTCTTCCGCTGGCAGACGTAGACTTATATCATGTTTCTCCTTCCATATTTCTTCCTTTTATAACTGTTGGATTTGAAAAACTCTGTCTCTGATACCTTCCTTGTGCTATGATACACTTTTTGTGCGCCATTTGTTAATTTTTGTTGCATGCTTTTTAGCCGTTGGTGGAAATAAGTAGCTGTTTCTATATCTGGATATTTTATCGATTGTAGAAACCGGTTGTTTGTTTTCCAAACCGGTTCCATTAACTTTGAATAGCTTTGATAAATTTAATTCGCATCCGAACGGATTCAAAAGACGTACTCATTACAACCGAAAATTCGGTGTCATCTGTCTTGTTGGAAAGCTTAAACCATGAGTGCTAAGATGCTTACTTTTTGTAGCATGTCATTTATAAAGCGAATGGACATGCTTCTGTTGTTACTATGTCGGCCTCTTTGTAGGCACCATATCTCTGCCCCTATTAGTCTGATATGATTTTTCATTTAATTGTGGGCTCTTTCTTTGCCTTTTGGTCTTTTTCCGATCCATGATTTCGCTTCTAGATGGCGTAAATGCAGATGCTATCGAATTCAAAATATATTTTATTCCGTATAATTGCTTCAAAATATCCGATTGAAAAAATTCTGTCTTCCATTCGATACCATTTATTTATAACTATGACAATTTGGGCTACATTTGGGTACAGTTTCTTTTTCAAGTAATGAATACTTTTTCCACCTGGCGCGTTAAGTTAAATTGTGATTTCTCCGATATTTCGGCTTCTAAAAGTCCGATTTGAAAAATTCTTTTTACATCGAATAGAGCTGGTGTAAAATGTTCTGCACATAATTTCTAATTTTTGGTAAAGAGTGGTTTTGCCACTAGGTGGCGTAAGTAAATATTTCTGTTTCTGATGTATTTACAATAATATCGGCACTACTGAAAACGTGATTAAAAATTTCTTGTGTAGTCAGATAGCGCTCACTACGACAAACCTGTTGAGTATACGTTCTGTTCAAAATAGTTAAATTTTTCCAGCAGGGGGCGTACATGTATATCATATTTTTGTTGATATTTCTGCTTCTAACATTCCGATGTCAAAAATTCTTTCTTTGTTAGAGAGCGTTTTTAGTGGCAAATGTTTTGCATATAACTAAAAAAAAAAAATTAACGCACAAATCTGTCACTAGAAGCAGGGGCGGATTTCCGACTAGGCGCGCGCCTAGGGCCCCAGAGTTTCGGGGGCCCCGAAAACGTTAAAATGGATTGCCAGTTTTGTTTAGATTTTCCGGACCGAAACGAATCAATCCTTAAAGCGACCACTTTGTATTGTCAATTGATATTTTACTTTCTGATATTAGTAACATATTTTTTCTTGCTCTGGTGATACTCCAAATTTTCGAGTTCTGATCTATTTACTTCTTTTGAAAGGAACAGTGAAAATAATTTAGCCTTCCTTTTAGTGGTAGGTGAAGGAAGGATTGACGCTTCCCACACTTTACACTGTTTTAATTTCCAGCCTAAGGAAAACATCTGTGTTGACGCCCCCCTTCCCCTCCCGAGCTGCGATGAGGAATGCTTGTAGATAATGTCCTGATGTTCGGGGGTGTGGTGTTTGATATTTATTGTTTTTTTCCCTCTGGGGTAGGGTAATTAAATTTTTTCTCAGCCCTAATACCCCTGTAAACCAGCCTAAACCTAAAAAGTAAATATTTAGGATGAAAAATAAAGAAATTCGAGAATATTATACTATTTATCTTTTTCTTATTTAATAGCGTTAAAAAAAAATTCTGTTGCGCAACATTATTACTTTTTCCTCCCCTGGTTTAATACTGATAAAGTTGTGGTTCCTACTTTTCGATTTTAGAACCGGATCTTCTGCATTTAATTATTATGCTACTGTTTCTGATAACTGCAGTGCAGGTATTAAAAAAAACTCACGGATCTTTTTGACAGAATAAAAAAAAATGCAGATCTTCTCAATTTTCCAATGGAAATAATAAGAAAAATGCCTTCAAGAAAAACCTTTTTGCTTTCCTGCACTGACTGATTAAATTCTTACTTTCCAACTTTCTTGGTCCATGGCATTCGTCTATGGAATGGACGGCTGAATCTCTTCGATTTAGGGAATTGTTTACCACAGAAAATCTCCTCCACGAAAAGTCATCCACCCTTTTCAAGTGAAAAACTGCGCACAAACAGTTTACCCGAATTTTCTGATGTGGAGGACTTTTCCGGTTGCCAATGTCCTCAAGTATTTTATTTTTGCTCGATACAATGCTCGTTGCCTACTAATTTGCTCATAACGTAAAAATAAATTTATTTTCCAAAGCTGAAGCAATGCAAAGAGCACGTTTTGTAATTGAAACGCATTCTAATTTTATGGCAGTTTATGCGCAATGTACTGATAAATTTAGAGAAAATCCATTTCAGGGCCTTAGCTTTAAATTTACCAAGTAACTTGTAAATGAAATGGTGCTAAAGTAATCAGTTTTTCCTAACGTATCAAACTCAAAATATGAACTAGTAGTGAAATTTAAAATGGGCAAAATTTAATGATTTTTTTTTTTTTATGGTTGGGGGTTTAACGACAACCGTGAGCAACGCAATGGGCTATAAAGCAGTCACAGTCCCTAATTTAGGACCACTGTTTCCGGAGAAGGGAGAGAGTCAGTGCCGTAAGACAAACAACATACATGACTCACCGGGATTCGAACCCGGACCCATCTCGGACGAATGATCCTAAGCTACCGCTTGGACCACTGTTCCACCAGAGCGGCAAATGAATGTTTATGTCCTACATTCGTAAAAATAATTTTTGAATAATCTGAAAATCAAACTCTTTGGACTTAGCGCCACTTGTAGGAAATAAACGAACTAATTTGAAAATTTAAATTTTTTAGAAGGAACAGCTTAGCCTACTGAGAGGCATAAAAATATTTTTCCCTTTAAGTTGAATAGTTTGTTTACAATAAAACTAATTTTTCGAATTTTCGACTTTGACAGCCTTTAGAGGTAAATTCATGAAGTATATGAACGTATGGTGCAGAGACGTGGACCTTAACTAAAAGAGACATACAAAGGCTGCAGACAACTCAAAGTAGCATGGAGAGGTGCATGCTTGGTGTAAACAGGAGAGATAAGAAGAGGAACTTGTGGATCCGAAAAATGACAAGAGTGGAAGACATCATGATCAGAGTTAAATCCCTGAAATGGCAATGGGCTGGACATACAGCCAGAAGGACAGACCATCGATGGACACCCGAAATTTTAGATTGGATTCCAAGGGACAGGAAAAGACCCAGAAGAAGACCACATGGGAGATGGGTGGATGAAATTCGAAAGTATGCGGGAGTAACATGGAGGAGACTGGCACAAGACAGACCGTTGTGGAAGAAACTTGGGGAGACCTTCGTCCAGCAGTGGATTGATAGTGGTTGACAATGATGATGATGTTATGGGTTATTTAAAGGGCCAAACTAAATATCACTTGATTTCCTATTAGCTGCAAAAATAATTTTTGAAATATCTCTGAAAACAAAAAGTTCGATGCGCACGAACAGACAAAGCGATTACACTAGCACTGTTTCTTACAAAACGTTGTAATAATAGAAAGGTAGAATGGCATTTTAAAAAGCGTAAAAACATTTTTCTTGGCTTTACTCTTTTTTTTCTTTTTTTTTTTTTTTTTTGTTAATCTGACGGATGAAAATTTCTGAGGCGATAAGAAGGGGGAGGGGGGCCCCTGAATCATTTAGCGCCTAGGGCCCCAAAAGATCTGAAGTCGCCTCTGACTAGAAGGGATAACTTCACGTTTCCGTTTACAGCATATTAGCAGCAAAATCTGGTTGTCTAACAAAGCAACTGAAAAAATCCTATTTCTGTCAGATATTAATAACAACGAAAACGTTGTGTGTGCATTTCCTGCTCAGAATAATGCACAATTTCCCCGATAGGGAGCACAAATGTTTAATTTGTTTTTGTCGATATGTCTGCTACTGAAAGCCTGATTAAGAAATCCTGTTAACACAGTGCACCATTTACCTTCTGAAGCACTTTGCCCGGAATTCGTGGGTTTTTTCGTTAACTGTTCCGGCGGTAAATGGTTTTTGTGCGCATTTCCGCTTGCAGCTGTATCTCCACTTCAAATAATCGTATTGGGTTGAGAAATTTCTTTTCTCACTGCACGCACGCCATTCGCTACAGCGAAGATGGGGAAAATTATCCTGGAGTAATCACAGTTTTACCTGCTAGGTGACGTTAAGGTAAAAAAGTTTTTATTGCTATCTCTGCTTCCAGGAGATGTATTTGAAATATTATTTTTCCTTAGCATATAGCTTTGGCTATGAAGAATAATTTTTGCATGTTTTCTACTTTTCCATTATTCAAAATTCTCCCGCTAGTGGGCGTGAAGTTATTCATACGTAAGATTCTTCCGCAAATTCGCGGAATTCCTCATTTTTTCGCAGTCATTTGGCTCATTCGTGAGATCGATTCAAATTTGAAGAGAAATTTTGAGCGGAGTGTTTGGGGGATTGGTTCGTTTCCCGTCAGGGAAGGATATTTCATCTTACAAACCTTTCGAAAACGGAAGTGAAACGGAGTGAAGATTTTTCCCGTAATTGTAATTTCCTTTTCTAGTGATGCCACCGCCCAGTATAGTTGTTAAATAGCGTTTTATTCCAGAAATATTTGTATTTCGGCTTGAAAACTAAAGAAAATTTTCCGAAAAAGGAAGTTAGACGACTCAAAAATATTCGTGTAATCTCCTTGCATGAGATTCTTCCGTCTGTGTGGTTCTCAAGAGAGATCGATTTATAAATGAACACAATTGGGGTGAATCGGGGGGGGCGTTTTTCTTCCGCGTACGACTTTTGAAATCGGAAGTTAGAAGGAGTGAACATTTCTCCCGTAACCGTGGTTTTTTCTCTCGCAATACCTACTCAGTATTGTTGTCAGATATCAATATATTACATAAATATTTGTATTTCAGCTTGAAAAAAAAAATGGGGTGAAAATTTTCGAAAAACGAAAGTCGGACATAGCAAAGATTTCGCCTATAATAGTTATTTTTTCCCCCTTCGCGATGTTTCCTGTATCCTGTGTTGTTAAATGTCAGTAATTTTCTATTTAGAATTGAGTGATGCTCTTCAGTTTAATATTTACATAATAAATTAACGTGAACAATTCTGTCTGTCTTGCTTGTGCTACGTTTTATTCACACTGTTTTGCAGCGCACTCTGTTTTTTTACCTAGTTAAAAAGTTCAGCTTTTTTTCTCTTCGTCAATCTCATATATGGTTATATTATGTTTTCCTGTATGTCATTTCATTCGATATGAAAATCTCTGTCTCTGACATCTTCTTCAGTTATGAGAAACGTTTTGTGCACAATTTGTCAATTTTCTTAACATACTTTTGTTGTAGTTGTTACGTAATTATCTATAATGTTGCGTGTGATAATACGTTATGTAGCGCACGAGATTGTTTGCGTGCTTTGAACGCACGTATTGTTTTCAAAAGAACGCTAGCGACAGAGAGAGCTTTAGTAACGGACAAGTCAAAAGTATCATGTAGTTATGCTTATAGAATAAATTATCAACGTTTATTCACAGTTAAATTTTTTATTAACATCGACTATAGTTTCTCAGAGCGTTTGGCTCGGCATCATCAGGACGAATGTCATGACGATGATCCTGATGATCATTCGTCGTCCTGATGATGCCGAGCCAAACGTTTTCACAGGAACGACGAATGATCATCAGGATCATCGTCAGGACTTACGTCCAGATGATGCCGAGCCAAACGCTCTACGAAACTATAGTCGATGTTAATAAAACATTTAATTGTGAATAAACGTTGATAATTTATTCTATCTCAACATCACAAGTGTGTAGTCTTAAATTATATAGTTATGTTTATGCTGTATACAGTTAGGCTGACAAGCCATTCTCGTAAATTATATAGAGTTGCGTTCGAATATAATTATTACTAAATTGTTGTGCCTTAGATGAGTGCATTTTATCCAGTATTTATTCAAATAGAATGGAAGTTTAAGGTCACAACACTTTTCATCCGCTGGTGAGAGAAAGTAGCTGCTTCTATTTTTGGTTGATTTTTAGCAAGTCTTTTGTAACATAGATGGTGCTTATGTTATCGGTTTGTCTGTCCGTCCGTCTGTGGACATATCTCTGCAACTATTTGTCCGATTTTAAAATTTCTTTTTGCATTGGGAAGCGTGAAATGTGAGAATGATGGTTCTTGCAGTATAGTTTTTCTGATGCACAACTTCGCCGCTAGAGTGTGTAAATGCAGATGATATTGATTTCACAATACATTTTATTGCATATATTTGCTTCTAAATATCTGATTCAAAAAGTTTCTCTTTCCTTTCGATGCCATTTATAACGAAGACTATTTTAAGCACAGTTTCATTTTCAAGCAATGCATAGATTTTCCGCTAGAGGATGTAAATTGTGTTTCCCCCGATATCTCTGCTTCTAAAAGTCCGATTTGAAAATACTTCCTACATCGGGAATAGCTTCTCATGAGAAATGCTTTGTATATAATTTTCATTTTTTCATAAGGAATATTGTATATTCCTTATGAAAATTGAATATTGTAATATTGTGGCCATCAGGGGACGTAACTGTTTATTTCTGCTTCTGATGTTTTTGCAGATAAATCTAAGCTTCTGAAAACTTGGTTGAAGATATTCTTCCTTAGACCGATACCGCTCACCTCGGAAAATATTTTCATAACAGTTTCTTAAAATAATGCATAGTTTTTCCACAAGGGGGCGTAGATGTATATCTTATTTTTGTTTGTCGATATCTCTGCTTCTAAGAGTCAGATTTGAAAAATTCTTTCTTCGTTGGAGAGAGTTTCCGCTGATAAAAGTTGCTCATATAATTTAATTTTTTTCTTAACGCACAGGTTTGCCACTAGAGGGGTAAGTTCACGTTTCCGTTCGCAGCAATATCTCCGGAAAATCCAATATAAAAAAATATTTTTCGTTCAGATACTAGTAACTATGAAAACTATTTGCGTGTATTTTCTTCCCCAAATAATGCACAATTTCGCCGTTAGGGGCGCCAATATTTAAAATGCTTTTCTTAATATTTCTACCTCTAAATGTGCGATGTAAAAAAATATTTCAACACCAGATGCTATTTACCTCGTGGAACATTTTAGGTTAGTATTTTACGAGTTTTGTAGTCCACAGTTCTGCCACTTTATGTACTTCTGTTTGCAGGTGTATCTCTGCTTCTAAAAATTCTATTGAAAAATTTCTTTCTTTAATGTAATGCCATTCTCTATAACAGCGATGTGGAGCATTATCTTGCTTCCGGGAGGCGTATTTGAAAAGTTCTTTTTCCTTAACTTAGCTTTTTCCGTGAAGAATATTTTTTGCCTATTTTAAAATTTTCCATTGTGCAAAATTCACCCGCTAGAAGGCGTAGAGCTTATATCATGTTTCCTTCTATATTTCTTTTTCTTTTTTTTTTCTTTTTTTTTTATTGGAGATTTGACGACCACCGTGAGCAACTCAATGAGCTAAAAGCAGTCGCCAGTCCCTAATTTAGGGCCACTGGTTCCAGGGGAGGGAGAGAGCCAGTGCCGTAAGACAAACACAACATCCATGCCTCACTGGAATACGAACCCGAACCCCTTTCGGACGTATGATCAGAAGCCATCGCTTAGACCACTGCGCCACCGGGGCGGCATATATCTTCTTTTAACTGTCTGACTTGAAAATCTGTTTGTCTGTTATCTTCCTTCTGCTGTGAGAAACTTTTTGTGCGCCATTTGTTAATCTTCGTAACATACCTTTTAGCCGCTAGTGGAAGAAAGTAGCTGTTTCTAACCTGTTGTATTGACTTTGGATAACCTTGATAAATTTAATTCGCGTCAGAAAGGATTCAAAAGACATGGTCATTACAACCGAAAATTCGGTGTGATCTTCCTTGTTATCTTTGTGGCTACCTGTGTCACATGCGCCACGACACCCTAGAGATCACTGAACTAGTTATCAAGAATGTAAAAATGCCCTCAAGACAAATTTCTGGGGAAATTTTCGAGAGATCTTTGTCCAGCAGTGAATAGCTGCAGCAGAAGATGATACAGGGTGCCCCACTCGCTATTTTACCCAATTTTTTATTAATAACATCGTGAATAATTACATTAACTGAATGATATTTTGTAAGAACATACCTTCATCCATGGAAAACAGAACCATGTCATAGGAGATGCTGAAAGTTTCCGCCCTGTGCATCGAGACAGGTTCGAACACGAGACTCCATATTTCAGAAAGTTCGCGCCAATTGCTCCGGCGTAATCGCTGCCACTGCCTCGCCGATGTTGTTCTTCAATTCTTCAATACCTCAGGGGTTGTCGGCTTGTTTTGAAACACAGCTGATTTGAGATACCCCCAGAGAACGAAATCAGGTGGTGTTAGGTCAGGAGATCGAAATGGCCAACATTCCTTTAGAAATCACGTGATCTCCAAAGAATGACTCAATTTTAGCCATACTCACATGTGATGTATGGAAAGTTGCCCATCTTGTTGAAAATATCCAGTGGTCCTCTTAAGGTGGGTGGACACCCTAAAGAATTTTTTGTTCATTTTGTAAAATATCTTTTCAATATTTAGAACACAAGAAGTTAAGCATCTAATTAGTAATATTTGTTAAAAAAAGTTAGAAAACGTGCAGCTAATTAATTTTAATTATTTAATGGAATGTTATAACATTAATAACTTGAGAAATTTTTAATGCAGAATAATATTTTTTTCTAAACAATAAAGCAAGATACTTACTATGCAATGAACTAGAGTGGTAGTTGTGACACAATTATTCAAAGTGATATAATTTTTTCTGAAAATTTAATGAAAAAAATGTAGAAGTTCTACATTCGATGTCATATATCTCCAAATGTATTTGTTCCAAAGCAAAGCCTTTAGTTCATTGCACAACAGACATAACATAGATGAAATACACACAAAAAAATTACGATTGAATCATTTTTAATTAAGATATCACTGTTATCGTATTTCAAAACATGAAAATTTTCAAATTTGAGAAATTGAGAAAATAGCAAAATAAGAGTTATTCTTGTTGAAAACAATGGATAATATACACTATCTACCAACAAGTAATTGGACACCCCTGCAATCGACGATATCTGCGGTCCTGATACACGTCACGGCCGCCGCCGTTAAATATCATGTGGGAAACAACAACGCAACCAGTCGCATGCAAGATGCCACGCAGTTCGGAGCTCTCTGATTTCGAGAAAGGTGTAATCGTCGGGTATCACAGAAATGGCCGATCCATACGTGACATATCCAGCGAGTTGAAGTACCCAAAATCGACAGTGGCCTACGTGATTGGCAAGTTTAAGATGAGAGGTGACTGTCGGAATGTACCCCGACACGGCAGACCCACAAAACTGGGAGTTAAGAGACCGACGGGTGCTGGCCAGAGAAATTTTGAAGAACCGCACCAAATCGATGGGCCACATGCGCGAGGAGTTTCAACAGGCATCCGGGAGTGTTCTTTCGATGAATACCATCCGTAAGGAAGCCCATCTGATCGGTTATCATGGACGTGCTGCCGCCCACAAGCTCTTGATCACCAAGTCCAATAGCGCTGCTCGGCTAACGTGGTGCAAAGAACGTCGACAGTGGACCGTTGAACAGTGGAAACAGGTTCTCTGGAGCGACGAATCAAGGTTCACCCTCTACCGTTCGGATGGCAGGGTCTGAGTTTGGCGTCTGCCTGGAGAACGTCTCCTGCCGGAATGTATTGTGCCAACTGTGAAGTTTGGCGGCGGTGGAATTATGCTATGGGGGTGTTTCTCCTGGTATGGCACGGGACCCTTGGTCGCAATTCCTGGTAGATTCAATGCCGAGACCTACTACACCATTTTGGATGACCATGTGCTTCCTACGTTGTGGCAGTTTTACGGGGTGGACCCATGTTACTTTCAGGATGACAATGCCACCTGTCATGTTGCGAGGTCCACCATGTCTTGGTATGGTGACAATGGGGTTAATCGAATGGACTGGAATGGCCTATCGAGTACCTTTGGGACGAGTTGGAGCGTCGGCTTAAGGAGTGCCCCCACCGTCCGAAATCGGTGAAGGAACTGACCTGTCTTCTCCAAGCCGAGTGGAAGAAAATACCGCTAGCCGTCGTACAAGTACGCCTGGTTGAGAGTACGCCCCGGAGGGTCGCAGCTGCAATCGCCGCTCGTGGAGGTTCCACCAACTATTGAAGGTGAATAAACTTCGTTTTCCTTTGCTATCACAGGTGTCCAATTACTTAATACAGAAATTTAACGTGGACCAGGAACATGAAACAAAGATATTCGCTCTTTCCACGTTTATAAGTGAGTCACGGAAAAATTCTCATTGGCCGCCTCCGGGAATCGAACCCAGGGTCTTCCAGTTACGCGCCGGATATGCTTCCGCTACACCAGCATTGTGCGGGGCTCCAAGAAGCAACCTGCCAACTTGCCTTGGCAGTTAGCATGTGTGAGTCTGGAGGAATTCGAGGCCGCTGTGGTGTAGCGGAAGCATATCCGGCGCGTAACTGGAAGACCCTGGGTTCGACTCCCGGTGGCGGCCAATGAGAATTTTTCCGTGACTCACTTATGAACGTGGAAAGAGCGAATATCTTTGTTTGATGTCCAATTACTTGTTGGTAGATAGTGTATTTGAATGAATTTAAAAGCCACCATATTTGTAGGTCTCCCCTTCATTTGTCTGGTGTATGTCCAGTTTTGCCTTTCTTTTTTCGCTCAAGATTTTTCTAGCCATTTTTGCTTCGGGTGTTGTAGCAACGCTGGCTCGTGATAAATGCTGATTATCAAGGGACCTCAGTCCCTTGGTTGTATAATAGCCCGGTGTGCAACCAAGTGTTGTGAAAACTTCTTGGAGTCCTTCATAACCCTCACTGAAGGTGATAACTGCATCACTAACACCAAAACTTAGTGTAGATAGGCCAACGAAAGTAATCTTTGGTATTCTCTGCCATATAAGACAATTAAAACACTCATTTGCATTTAGGGTTTTCCATGGAGGCACTTAGCAAAAAGCTTTTCACTGCACAGTTCCATGTATGTAGTTTTCGCTTGATTTAGTGCATCATTTGGAAGACCTTTCCCTTCCTTGAAATGGACATTTGGTGTAACTAAGGATTTTTGGTATTTGCACCAGCTGTTCTCGCCTTTCGGGTACTGTCCATGTCAAACTTGACCTTTTGACAATGTACATATGTTTTTAAAAGAGTAAAATACGCAAAAGCAAATGCAAAACAATCTGGATGGATTTTAAATATAAAAACCTAACATGCCAACAAATCAACTTTCGACTTCTCATGCGAATGGAACAAAAACACTGACAACAGTTGCGACCAAAACAGTTACGGTTAAGATGCCCTGTTACTGTTACAAATGCCATGTTGCCACTTCAGAGACAAAATATTATTACTTAATAAATATTGAATAAAGGAAATTATAGTTAAATACAAAATCCTAACTGAATTTGACAAAATTTTACAACTTCCGGTAAACATGGAGTACCACTTCTGGTGAAACTATTAAAACAACACAACTTTCAAAAAATTATATCTTATGATCTACTCTGTCTTTTCGCATAAATGTAACATTTTTGGAAAGAAGATAAGTGGGGGATATAGAAAATTCATTTTTTTTTAACCAAAATTATTTTTTCAGTGTGTCCACCCACCTTAAGGGTGCAGTTGATTAACGAATGCCTAAAAAATTTTCATGTAAACGGTTGTTGTGACCGTATCCTGAAAGAAAATGGGCTCAATTATCCGCCGACGTGACAGTGTGCACCACACTTCAATTAAATTTTTTATGCGTGGTTTCTCAATAAATGCGTGAGGATTTGCTGCTGCCAACATACGCGTGTTTTGTGCATTTGTGTATCCCGATAAGTGAATCCACGCTTCGTAAAAAAAAAAAAAAAAAGAAAAAAAAAAAAGAAAGGTGTAGTCGAAGATGTCCGGTCGTTCCACAACAAATGCTTGAACTTTCCGAAATATGGAGTTTCGTGTTCAAGCCTCTCTCAATGCACAGGGCTGACACTTCAACATATCTTATGATACGGCTCTGTTTTCCATGGATAAAGGCAAGGTCCTTAACACACAAGGTTGTGCCCGTAAGACCCCTGAAAAGCTTCCCCTTCGCGAGAGTGCGGAGGAGGTGGTCTGATGACGTCAGCTGTCTTACAGCAGGGCTCTAACTAGTTCGCGTAGCCTCACTTCCCCTAATCCATTTCCCCTAATTCCCGTTTGCCCGAATCCCGTTTACCCCAATGGCGTTTCCCCGAAATCGCTTTTACTCGAATTCCCATTTTCCCTCATTTCTTTTGCCCTAATCTCGTTTCCCCTAAACACGTTTACCCCAATGGCGTTTCCCCGAAATCGCTTTTACCCGAATTCCCATTTCCCCTAATTTCGTTTGCCCTAATCTCGTTTCCCCTAAATCTCATTTTCCCTAATTCACGTTTGCCCTAAACACGTTACCCCAATGGCGTTTCCCCGAAATCGCTTTTACCCGAATTCCCATTTCTCCTAATTTCGTTTGCCCTAATCTCGTTTCCCTAATCTCGTTTCCCCTAATTCACTTTTGCACTAAACACGTTTACCCCAATGGCGTTTCCCCGAAATCGCTTTTACCCGAATTCCCATTTCCCCTAATTGCGTTTGCCCTAATCTCGTTTCCCCTAAATCGCGTTTCCTCTATTTCACGTTTGCCCGTAACAAGTTTTTCCTAATTCGCGTTTGCCCTAATTTTTATTAACCGAATTTAAACGGTGGGTCTTGATATCGCAAGAGAATTATTCTTTCCTTTCTTGTTGATGACTTCGATAATCATGCCAACAAAAGTGTAAAGAAGTGCACATGGTGAAGACCATTATACGGTTAGTCCTTAACGCAGCCATTGTATCCGTCACGCCCCCACAGATAAAGTACTACATCGCACTAAACTTTTATTAAAGCAAGAAATAGAATTGTGAACGCAGAAGGCCCACTTTTTAAGAGTTCTTAGCGTACTAGACCCCTCCCCTCTCCCCACCTTTCGTTCCCTGGTGGCCAAACCATTTTTACCAAAAAATTAGAAACTATAATCCAAACGATTTCACACCAGGAGCTGTATTTTACGCCCTTTAGCCAAAAATCTATGCGAAACATGAAAAAGTGACTATGCCTAAGAAATAGTCTTCGACATAAACGGAATCGAAAGTTAAAAGTATTTTTTTCAATTGGATGTTTAGAAGCAAATATATGGAATAAAATGTATTTCTAATTCGACATCACCTGCATTTACGCCCTCTAGCAGCGAAATTGTGCATCGTATAAAAAAAACGATATGTAGGATCATCATCCGCACATTTCAAGCTTTCCAACGCAAAAAGAATATTTGAAATCGGACTAATAGTTGCAGAGATATTGCGTCCACAGACGGACGGACGGACAAACAGAAAACATAAACACGATCTGTTTTACAAACTACGTGCTACAAATATTCTCTTACACGGCGCGGCAAATGTCCTTCGCTCGCCCTTGTTTGGATGGATGGATGGAGGGCTTTTGGAAGAAACAATACAATTTTAAAGAGCAATACGCCATTATGTCTCAAAAATAAAAGTGTTTAATCAATGTATCTTTGAGTTCTTACATATGGATGGGAGACATGGATCTTACCTAAGAAAGACATAGAAAGGCTGCAGACAACTGAAACAGCATGGAGAGATACATGCTTGGTGCAACCAGGAGAGATGAGAAAAGGAACTCATGAATAAGGAAAATGATAAGAGTGGAAGACATGATCAGAGTAAAATCTTTGAAAAGGCAATCGGCTGGACAAGTTGCCAGAAGAACGGACCTCCGACGGACAACCGAAATTCTGGACTGGATTCCAATTGACAGGAAAAGACCCAGAAGAAGACCACATCGGAGATGGGTGGATGAAATTCGAAAGCATGCGTGAGTGAGATGGAGACTGGGGCAAGACAGACCGTAGTGGAAGAAACTTGGTGAGATCTCCATTCATCCAGCAGTAGATTGATAATGGTTTATGATGATGATTAAAAATACATATATTTTCCTAAATTTGACGATAAAACATTACATACAACAATTTTTCTCCTAAATTTCACGATAAATCCGATTTTTTTCCCTGAATTTTGGCGATAAAAGAAACGTTTTATTTCGCTCAACAAATATCAGGACAAACATGAATTACGGAAAACATGAATTGGGAAAACGCGAATCAAGGCAAAGGAGAATTAGAACAAACTTGATACAGTAAATGTTTTTAGGGGAAACTTTGACACGGGCAAACGTGTTAAGGGCAAACGAGATTTAGGGGAAACGAGATTAGGGCAAACGAAATTAGGGAAAATGGGAATTCGGGTAAAAGCGATTTCGGGGAAACGCCATTGGGGTAAACGTGTTTAGGGCAAATGTGAATTAGGGGAAACGAAATTAGGGGAAGTGGGAATTCGGGTAAAAGCGATTTCGGGGAAACGCCATTAGGGTAAACGTGATTAGGGCAAACGGGATTTAGGGGAAACGAATTAGGGGAAACGGGTGTTCACCACACCCCTGATTCTGGGTAAAAAAAAATCACCTCGTTTACAGCGTATTTTACACATAACCTGCAGAGCTCGGTCCCTTTCGGAAATCTGTAGTATGTAATTGAGGATCCTTTGGTATTTCTGTAGTTATTCTTCCAGTCTGAAACAATGCTCGAAGGCATCTCGAAAGAATAAACTATTTGCAAACAAACTTAGCTATTCCACTTACTATACGTATATACACTAAAATTATTCTAGAAGCAGAAAAAACAGCTCTTTGAACAAGAGTCAAATGACATTTGCGACTGCTTTGACCTTCGGTGCACTAAACTAGTTGGTGAACACCCGTTTCCCCTAATTCGTTTCCCTGGCAGCAGTCGTAAATGTCATTTGACTCTTGTTCAGAGAGCTGTTTTTTCTGCTTCTAGAATAATTTTAGTGTATATACGTATAGTAAGTGGAATAGCTAAGTTTGTTTGCAAATAGTTTATTCTTTCGAGATGCCTTCGAGTTCCTGCATTGTTTCAGACTGGAAGAATAACTACAGAAATACCAAAGGATCCTCAATTACATACTACAGATTTCCGAAAGGGACCGAGCTCTGCAGGTTATGTGTAAAATACGCTGTAAACGAGGTGATTTTTTTTTTTTACCCAGAATCAGGGGTGTATAGATGGGGATGAGGGGAGGGGGGGGTCACGGCTTCAGCAAAAACATTTTAAAGAATAGTTCTTTTTGCGGAAATTTCACATGAATAAAGAAATAGTCAGGAATTTTTTGCGGCTGGTTTTAAAGGAGTATTAAAAGGAAAAGTAGGTTTTGGTTGTTGTTTTTTCCGATATTTAAATTTATAAAATTTGGATGACGGGAAAGCAGTTATTTCACAGGACCTGGGGCCCCTTTTCAGATCCATAGCAAAGGTTCCAATGAATGTATATTAACAAGATAATGTGAAAGAAATATCAGTTCAATGAATGAAAACGTTTTATCAATGAGGATAAGGTGTGATGAATTACAGTTTTTTGCACGCCTGCTTCAGAATATAATGAACTGAAAGTTGTTCTTTTCGGTATATGCAGAGACCTGTGTCGCTTTTTTTTTTAATTTTTACTGAGTTCAAAACATTGTGACATTATGTTGTGTTTTTTATATTCAAAAGTAAATAATTTACGTAGTTTTGCTTTTTTTTTTTTTTTTTTTTTTTTTTGGTGCCATGATTCTTAATTGTTACTTATTTATTTGCTTACGTTTGTTCTGTATTTTCGTATAAATCGGAAAATTTCATTAGGCACTCTCACAGAAGTTACGTGTTTTGTAGGCCTGATCGCGAGGCGTTTCAAAGTTTAAAGAGGCTGTCCTTAGTTGCTAAAAGAATAAAATTTGCATGACATGTTCAACTTTTGCGTAACAGTTTTGTAGTATTTTCTAGTGGTATAAAATTAGGGCACTTATTTCAATTACAACGTTCAGATTTGTGTTACACGCAGTAAAGCGCAATAATTTTGGTCTTACGCAAAATACGTGCAGGTTCCAAAGAATTTTAATTCTTAAAATGCCCATTAGATTTTTGCAAAAGGGTCTAGAAGAATTTTTTGCGGTGGGCTCAGAGATTTTCCGGTACGCCATTGTCCAAAATGCTACTATTTGCTCCAAACATTTTGCTGAAGGCGACTATAAAAGGGATATGTAAAAGTGAACTAGTGGGGTTGCCGCAGAAAAAGCATTGAGAGGATGTTCCACCCAATCCATGGCGAACACGAAGTTAAAAAAAAAGTGAAAAATATCAAACAGAAGCCATCGCTCTTTCCACGTTTTTATAAGTGAGTCACGGAAATATTCTCATTGGCCGCCACCGGGAATCGAAACTCAAGCTTCTGAAGATAGGGTTCGATTCCCGGTGGCGGCCAATGAGAATTTTTCCGTGACTCACTTATAAAAACGTGGAAAAAGCGATGACTTCTGTTTGATGTTCCTAGTCCACGTCAAATGTCTGTATTAATTAAAGTGAAAAATTTTACGAGAAACGTATCAGAGGCAATGGATATAAATTCCTCTAAAATTCAGCCGAGGCATTAAACTTTTCATGAAAACACGTAATATGAATCGAATGAGGCACGTCGATTCGCAGCTGAAAGAGAAAGAAAAAAAATTAAGAAAACTCAAGCTTCTGAAGATAACTACATGAAGAAAGGAAATTTTTTTCAAATGTGTTATTTCTCACATTTGTTCAATGGCGCCCCGAGGATTCCTTTATATGGGTGGCCAAAAATATTGAAGATGCAAATGAAAATACACCGGAGAACACATCTTCGAAAATACTGGTAAGTGTCAAAAATATCTCCGCCATATTAAAGTATTTCCAATGATTCATGAAATATATATTTAAAATCACACACAAATATATTTAAAAAATACGTAGCCAATAACGAAAACCAAAGGACCAAGCGATACCGGGTCCCTGGGCCAACCCAACTGAGAAACGCCAGAGCATTTGTTTATTTACAGAATTTTGCAAAAAAAATCTTCAGATTTTTCTCTGAGAGCATGTTGATACTTAGGGATAACCAAATTCGACAAATAATTAGAAATTCATTTATTACAAAACTAAATATACGAAGTGATTACGCGAACGCATTGCTTCTACCAACAAACTGCCTGTATGTCAATAGACAGCAGCAACTCTCCTGTTCGCTGGGTTCTCTTGTAAGGCAGGTGACGTCAGAGGCAATATTGTGCAGGAAAGCTCATCCACTACTCCCGTATGAGCAAGCCTAACCTTGGGATAAAGGTATGTTCTTACCAAATACCATTTAATTACTGAAATTATTCACGATATTATTAATAAAAACTTGGGTTAAGCAGCCACCGGGGCACCCTGTATATTCTTTATTTCCTCGCCTTTTATACTTTTCCATACTGTACGTTTGTACTGTTCTCCAAAGCGATGGGAAATTTCGTTATTACTTGCTGCTGCAAATTTCCACTTTTTCTACTGGAAATTCCTAACTTTCTTATTTTTACTACATACACACTCATCCAAGAGTTCTACAGAAAAATCAGCAAGCAGAATTAGTGTTATCACAAAAATCTCCGTTGTACCTTCCAAGAACAGAAAGGACATGGTCCGATTTCCAGGGGAGGACGAATGCCCCCTATTGCCCTCCCCCTCCTATATGGGCGCCCATGGGTGATAAAATAATTAATTGTGCTCTTAAATAAAGCCATCTACTGAACCTAGATGCCTCACTTCTTTTGCCCATGGTACTTAAAAGAGAAGAACTATTTGCTCACTCGTGGGACAGCGGCGCAACATTTTAAGTTGGCAGAGTCGAAGAAACTTGGGAGGAATGGGTCTGAGTTGCGCATTGGAGTTGTGCGGTGGCGCTCTGCGAAATCACCTGTTCTGCACTGCGCTCTTTGCCCGACTCCATATGTTATGCAGCCACCGCTTCGTGCGGTGTACGTCAGGCGATGGTGCCTCCAAGTGGGCCGTTCTGCTTTCTTCGTGCTTTACCCGCTCCTAGTGCTTAGAAAGATACAAAATGAAGGATACTATTTGAGTGAGTCCCTGTTCATGTGATTCTTGACACTTTTGGTTTTGTGTCTGTACTCTGTGAGAGGTACAAGAAATAGGCTTAGGGAGTCCAGACAGGATGTCACCGAGCTGAGTAGCAAAGCAGCGAGTGTTAGGTGCCAACAACAACTGTCATTAAATCTCCGGCAAAAGACACGTGCTGTGCCTGCCGTATACGAAATTCTGAAAGACAGCAATTCATACTGTTGTGGAACTCCTTTTTTGCAAGACATATTGCTACATTGTAAAATAAAGCTCTCTCTTCCTCCTGGATTAAAAAAAAACAAAAACAAAAAAAACTGGTACTTACCCATATTTAAAGTGTCTATGTACACAAGCTGGGAGAGCGCATTTTATTCAAACGAAATATCAACGATGAGTGATTGATTTTTGACCTTTCTGCCACTGGTGTTAATGTCTTACAACTGGTTAGGGAAGCCAATAACAGGTAGGTTTATATTTCTTTTAGTAAATAGTTTAATGGATAAGTTTTACACGATGACGAAGATATTTGAATTATTTATACACAACATGAACCAAGTATATTTAACAAAATATGTATGAAGCCCACGGGCCCGGTTTTTAATTCTGCTTCAAGGGTCTTTTTGTCCATAAAAATTGAGCTGGTGATTTTTTCATTTGTCAAATGTTAGCAGCGATGTAAGTTTAAAAATGGCTAAGAAAATCCAGCCTATGTTTAACTGTATAGCTTTAGTATCAGATTTATTTTAAACTGAGAAACTATATTTTTGCAGTTCACATTTCACCGGTGTGATTTTACTGTAAACATTAAATGTTCGGATATTTTTTGCTCCAGAACATACATGAGGGTAAAATTAGAAACGCATTTTAACTCATAATTTGGGACCATTTGGCCAAAGAGCGCTGAATGAAATCAGTACACATCGACTAAAGTAATCTTTGACTGTTTAAAGGGTCGACAACTTTTAAATATCTGCTTAGCAACAATGAGAGGAGCTTCGATATCTGCCTGAACAGCATTAAGTAATATGAATTTCGATATAAACTTCTATAACCTTTTAATCTTTATTTCAGTGCAAGTTTAGATATATTACGTGATCATGTGACACGTGGCAAAGGAGTTGTATAATCGAAACTGCTTCTTCTAATCAGAGAAACAATGTTATATTTGTGGTGCTGTCTGAATGTGCAACAGTATAACTCTAACAATTTCCGATTATGAAGAAACACGTGGCTCAACTGAGACATGTTGCTTAAAAGAGTTCCTGTAAAACTGACGGACGCTTTCGATCGTGCGATGCAGCGTAAAATTTTAGGATTTCTGCTGGTGTACGTTGCCACTAATCAGTCCATATTTTATGTATTAATGTTCGTGCATAGAAACAGACCGGGAATTGTATGTTGTTGAGCATGTGCATGTTTATTCAAGTTTAAATGAAAAAAAAAAAAACTGCTGCCGCTTTCGTGTGTTATATCGCTTAATTTCTTGTTGATTCTTGCTGTAAAAGTTAAAATTTGTGCAAATGTCACTTATTTCGCTGTGCATTCAAGCCATTCATGTGCTGAAACAGTTGACAAAGGTTTTTGCGAGTTGTACGTTGATTTCTTACGCATTGCTCATTATTGCAACACTGTCTGTAATAAACTGAGGACGCTTTTATGCATTTATAATCGAAAGAAATATAGCTGTTAAAACGGTACATAACGAAAAAAAATTAAGTTGGAAGTGTAGCATATGAGATGAGCTTTTTGCCTAAAATGATTTGTTGTTGAATTGGTATTTGCTTTAACTAATATTTGTTATTAATTTCCTTGTACAATTTATGAAGACGATATTTTTTTCCAGTCCTGTTGAAAATAATTTTTTTAATCATTAAGAATCATGTTTGTTCAAGATGAAAATAAAATCTGCTAATTTTCCTTTTAAATCAGTTGTTCAAAAAGTTGGACATGCTTTTTAACTATAATTTCCTTTTATGACATTTTATGTTTGAAACTTTTAAAATCTCACATATTTATGCATTTTTCAAACTTTTATGTGTGAATTGGAAACAGATTTTCCCCAAAAAGAAACTATTGTAGTTTTAGCTTACGAAAAGGAGTTTGATTTTCTTTAATGAAATTTCAGTGGCGGTTCTAGGCCGGGGGATAACCGGTTTTTTGGGGGGGAATTATGTATTAATTTTTATTAATTGCGGGCTCATGCAGGAATTGTGCCCCCTTCCCCCAATTTTTTTGTCTACAGCCGCCACTGGTTCCCTTGCTTAAAACTAGAATGTGCTTAAAAACGGCATATTTGTTACTCTTAAAAGTAATCAGTTTTTTTGTTTTTTAATTTCACATACTTGTGAATGCACTTACCAGAATTATAAAATTACCCCGTTTTTCGGAACGGTACTGATAAAACGTTGTGCTCAGAGAGAAATGCGTAAATGTGTTTTTCTCTAGCACAACGTTTTTATTATAAGAAAAAATGAAATATGCCTGACCTGTCAGTCTTTTCTGCTTAAAGTGCATTTTTAACTGATCACCTCTGTCTTATAGTAATATTAAGAACTGTACTCCATTTATAACACTGTGCTATGAACTGGAAAGTATCGATTTTACGCAACCATCATGTTACAAGGGTGTCACGTATTTAAGCTGTTACTAAGATCATGCGGTGGCATTTAAACGCTTTTCTTTACATTTTTTTGTGAATCGTAAATTTATTTACAAAAATATTTTGACAGGATAATTCCCAAATATATTTCTTTGGACCGACATTTGTTATTGCATTGCATATATAAAAAAAAAGTAATAAACGAATATACCAAGATTTTCTGCTAACAAAACGTTGTCAATCATAAGCAGGAGTCGCGCTGCCGATCGCCATCTTCGCAATTTGCGGAAAAGAAATCATCTTGGCGATGGAAAATACGCTTTGGCGATGACCTTTTCATAGTGTTATAACACTTTGGCGAAAACAAATTGAATTTGGCGACTAAATTGGCGAAAACTTTAGAAAAGTCAGCGCAACCCCTGATAAGGGTGCAGCAGTTAATAGTAATGTAATAATATTGCAACATAATCTTATTGGCATTTTCGCCGCAGTAGCCGTAATTAATTTCAAGTATCGACGTCATCAATTTATGCCGTAATTGCTTCTCGAATTTGATTTCACGGCACACTGAACCAAATATTTTAGGGTCACTGCGTATACTTTACCCAAACGAAGGGAAAATGAACCAATTTTCCACATACAGAACAAATTATTATTTAAGTCTGCATTTAACGTATATATCTTGGTTTTCAGAATGTTTATTTCACTGTCAAGAAATGAATCGAGAGTTGGCCGCGTGAACGCTTTGTATCGCTCGTCCGAGATGGGTCCGTCCAAGTTCAATCCCATGTGGCATGGATGTTGTTTGTCTTTCGGCACTTGCTCTCTCCTTCCCTGGAACCAATGGTCCTAAATTAGGGACGGGCGACTTGTTTGAGGTTTAACCGCTACCGTTAACAACAACCGTTGTGTTGTTAACGGTAGCGGTTAAACCTCAAACAAACCAAAAAAAAAGGGGGGGGGAATCTAGACCTTTATCTGAATTGCGAACCCAATTCACCCGGCCTGTCAGGGGAAAAGTGGATTATTTTGTCTTTTAACTACTTCTCGTAAAATGCTATTCAATATAGTTAAGCAGTCACATTATATAGGTCTAAACAGTTTTATTTTAAATTTATTTTTTTTTTTTTTTTTTTTTTTTTTTTTTTTTTTTTTTTTGATTGGAGGTTTAACGACCACCGTGAGCAACTCAATGGGCTATAAGCAGTCGCCCGTCCCTAATTTAGGGTCACTGGTTCCAGGGAAGGGAGAGAGCCAGTGCCGTAAGACAAACACAACATCCATGCCTGACCGGGATTCGAACCCGGACCCCTTACGGACGAATGATCAGAGGCCAGTGCCTTAGACCACTGCGCCACCGGGGCGGCATTAAATTTATTGGGCCGCCCCGGGTGGCGCAGTGGTCTAAGCGCCGGCTTATGACCGTTCGTCCAAGTGGGTCCGGGTTCGAATCCCCGTGAGGCATGGGTGTTGTGTTTGTCTTACGGCACTGGCTCTCTCCCTTCCCTGGAACCAGTGACCCTAAATTAGGGATGGGCGACTGTTTATAGCACATTAAGTTACTCACGATGGTCAATTAACGCTGTTCAGTTGTTGTTTTTTTTATTTAAACGTGCTAATTTCAAAAACGATGCTTAAATTTGACTATGACGTTCGGTCAACGAAATGAAAATCTTAAGCATCGAATTCAGCAAAAAAATAAAGGTTTACAACATAGACGCAAACTGCGTGGTTGCTGAGGATCTTAAGCACCCATTAAAAAATTGTAGAAAATGTAAGCTTAGAATTAACTCTTAACTCACCAGTTTTTGAAATTATTTTAAGATTTGCAATAAATCTCCCGATTATAACTTTTAGCGAAAGCACCCCAACCATTATAAAAAAAAAAAAAGCTGCGAACCTGTTTTTCACAGGCACCAACTATGTGAGTGCACCGGGTTCAAGCACCCTTTGAGCCATTGGCAACAAAAGTCCTCCCGCTCCCTCCCCAAAAAATCGAGAGTACCCTGGAACTCTTTGTAGATAATTTATGCTTTACATCCTTCGCGCATGCCAAGAGTTTCGTGAGTGTGAAATAAAACGAGTGAGTCGAGAGTAGACATTTACGTACGCACAACACATTGTATTTATTCACGTCACTCACGACCACACCGAGCCACAGTCCGCTATATACTAAGTGGAAGTAAACCATAACGACAAACAATAAGGTTTACTAATTCCTGACATTGTGCGATACTTAGGTAGGTGGATTAAGGAATGTTACTGTCGTAAAACTAATGAAAGAACATATGCGAGTGGAAAAATTAAATCTTTAGTAAACTACGACGGCGGCAATAGTAAGTATTTCGACTGTTTAATTTTTCAAAAATAATATTATTATTGTTGTATATTATTCAGATTTAGATGAACATAAGAAACGACCCCGACACCGATGACTTGCGATGCAGCCACGAAAGTCCATCTGCGTACGCGCAAGCTAAAATTTGACCTAAAGATACACCGCTGGCCACCCAAAATTCAACACCAAGAAGGAAGCATCCGATTGGCCTGAAATTCACAGCATGCGTCGCCCACGAGAGGACATTCAAACGATTAGCATTGCAGGGCATATGCAAATCATGTGCGCCCGGTACGCCACCGAGAAGCACTATAAGAAGGGTGCACAAAAGGCGGAAGTATGTTGTGCTGCCGGACCTGTGCGTGGGAAGCTTCCAGATGACTCGTCGCAGAATACGGCAGTCATTCCAGCACGCTTCGGAGTTCGACAGAGGACGAATAGTGGCTTATCGCAACAGCGGTTTATCGTACCGAGACATCGGCGTCCGTGTGAGACGACATACAGCCACAGTGAGGCGAGTGTGAATTCGGTGGGTGAAGGAGGGACGGACGGACAGACGTGAGCGATTGCCGCAGCCGCGGCACACCACCGAACGAGAGGACCGGCATGTTGTGAGGCGGGCATTGACGGCTCGCACCGCTACATCACGAACGTTAGCGCAGGAATTAGGGTGTGTTGCGCAACAACCTGTGTTAGCACGACCTGTTCGACGTCGTCTGCAGGAGCGGGGACTTGTCGCACGGCGCCCATTGCTCCGATTACCATTGACGTTACACCACCGGCGAGTGCGGTGGCAGCGGGCCGTTGAACGCCGCACCTGGACTACGGAATGGCACGACATTGTCTTCTCCGACGAATCTCGCTTCTGCCTGCAACACCACGATGGTCGGATCCGCGTGTGGCGGCACCGCGGCGATAGACTGTATGACGCCTGCATTATGCATCGCCATACCGGTCCGTCGCCTGGCGTTATGGTTTGGGGCGCAATTGGATATGACACCCGCACCCCTCTGGTACGCATCGCCGGTACACTCAACAGCCACCGCTACATCTCCGACGTTTTGGAGCCTGTAGTCCTCCCTTACCTGCAGAACCTGCCAGCAGCCACGTTTCAACAGGACAATGCGCGCCCCTCACGTGGCACGCATCGTGCAACCATTCTTCACGGCCCACCAGGTTGCACTGCTGCCGTGGCCAGCCTGTTCTCCCGATATGTAGCCCATCGAACACGTCTGGTCGCTGATCGGCAAACGCGTGGCCCGGCAAGCACCACCCGCGGCTACGCCTGATGAACTGTGGCAACGTGTGGAAGCAGCCTGGACCGACATACCCCAAGCCCATATTCAAAGCCTCTTTCGTTCAATGCGGCGACGTGTAGCGGCCGTTATTGCCAGCCATGGGGGCCACACGAACTATTGATGTCAGCGTGTTCCGCAAGTCGCACGGGCCTGTAAGCTCAATCGTTTCATCTTTGTATCTGTTATGTGTCCAGTAAATCTGGCTTTGCTATCTCGTGTCCTTCTTGGTGTTGCATTTTTTGTGGCCAGCAGTGTAGAAAGAAATGCTGAATCGCAAGTGTGTTAGTGTGGGGGTTTGGTAACTTTTGGTCTAGGATATCTACAGGCTACACCCCATGGTGTTAAATATTTTAAAGCTCTCGTCAATAGCAGGACGCACCGCACCGTTTCGAGATATTTGAAAAAATCGTCCCCATCATGTTATACATCATTTTAAAGCTTTCGATAACTTTTCCTTGTGCGGGGGAAGGGGGTTCAAGAGGAAGCTACGTTTCGCCACGACGCACCGTTTTCGAGATGTTTGAGAAAATCAACCTAAGGAGCTCACCGACTACTCCGTTACTTATTTTCGTTCCATCGATATATTTTTTTTTACTTGGGTTTTACTTTACTTTTGTCGGAAAAGATGCATAGCATTAAAAAACAAAACACAAAAACGTAACTGCAAAAGTGCGTAACTGCCATGAATTCGTATGACTAATTGGCGTGTAATCAACGTTCCCCTCTAAATTTATGTGTGCATGTATATGCAAAGAGCTCGGCCGCTCCGCTGGCGCAGTGGCTAAGCGATGGCTTTTGATCATTCGTCCGAAAGGGGTCCGGGTTCAAATCCCGGTGAGGCATGGATGTTGTGTTTATCTTACGGCACTGGCTCTCTCCCTTCCCTGGAACCAGTGACCCTAAATTAGGGACGGGCGACTGCTTATAGCCCATTGAGTTGCTCACGGTGGTCGTTAAACCTCAAACAAAAAAAAGAGCTCGAGCTCCCATTTAACTTTCCGTTCAGAACTTGAGCACCCATTGGATTTCTGGCAAGTCATCGCCTATTGTTTACAAGTTACTTCTGTCTGATCGCCTACGAAACGTCGCCTCTCAAACTTGTGAACAGATTTGAACATGAATCTGGTTGTGCAACAAGGAAGGAAGAGTGCCGAGCCCAGGTGGGGCAAGGGGGGGGGGGAGAAACATGTGCATAAGTTGGTTCAGTCATGTCTAAACTTGCACTTGAGCTGATTTCCATCTCTAAGACTGAAAGCTGGAAGTTGGAGTTGTCTTTTTACTGAACAGTCGTCTATTATCTATTTGGTTTTAAGGTTGTGAAGGAAGAATTTTTTTTTCCAAATGGCTATACAAAAGGGTGTAACTCTCCGTAGAGTTTGTAATATTTCTGGTGTGTCATTAAAAAGCTGCAGGAGAATATTTTAGATTTCGTAAAAGAAAAAAAAAAAGAAAACTATGCGTACTTCGGAGTGAGATTTGAAACCAGGACAAATCATGTTCGCGGATCAAGCAGGGTGACCAGATGACTTTTTTTTTTTTTTATGGAATGGGAGGACATTTTCATTAAAAAAATGAGAATATTTCGAGGAAAGGGAGGACACGTTAAATTTGTACAAAAATAAATATGAATGCACCTGCTCTTCACTTAAATTTTACAGTTTGAGAGTTTATACATGTAAAACTTTCAAAAGTAAAGATTTTAGTCTGCTGGACATTTTTTCTTATATTTTTCACTAGAACAGATTTTCTTCAGTAGATTGGGTTTCTTTAACAAATATTTGCGAAATTCAGAGGAGGGCATGTCTTTCAAATTGTATTTAATTAGCCGTATATCCCTCACTGATTGATTAAGAAACTGGAATTACAAAAAGAAAAAACTCAAAGCAACGACTCACAATACACAAAACAAGCAGTATGTTTACACCGCACGGCCCCATCCACGTGTGATGAACGACAGACTGACTAACGCTAACTGGCGGGTTTTCTCTGCGCTTTTGACTCGCTAGTGACTCATCGCAGCAGACAGCTGTAGGATTGCATGAACAAACTGACCTAAGGAAGGTAGGTGGGAGGGCCGAGCGAGAATCCAGAAATAAATGAACACATTTTAGCTGTCGCTTGATAAGATATATGATTACAATAGAAGAATTTGATTAAAATATATTTGAATTATTTTTTATTGAAAAAGCCGGACATTTTGGCTATTTCCCTTAATGCCTGGAGGACAGGAGGACATGGTAAGAAAAGGAGGACATGTCCTCCAAAAGCCGGACGTCTGGTCACCCTGGGTATAAAGTGTGCTGTGCTGTAGAAATGAGGCACTGGAAAAAAGGTAAGGAAAAACCCATTTGATTTGTTGTACCACAGATATAGAAGAAACCAAAAAACCAGTTGTTAGTGCTTTTTATGCTCATGTTATGTATAAGGATACAACGTTAAAATGCCGCCCCTGTGGCGCAGTAGTCTAAGCGATGGCCTCTGATCATTAGTCCGAAAGGGGTCCGGGTTCGAATCCCAGTGAGGCATGGATGTTGTGTTTGTCTTACGACACCGGTACTCTCCCTTCCCTGGAACCAGTGGCCCTAAATTAGGGACGGGCGACTGCTTATAGCCCATTGAGTTGCTCACGGTGGTCGTTAAACCTCCAATAATAAAAAAAAAAAAAAAAACATTAAAATTATGATGGGCTGCTACCTCTTTGCGTTTCTCGGAAACCCCGCAAAACCTTAACGGAAGTGTGTCAAGTCACAGTGCGCCGCCCCGGTGGCCTCTGATCATTCGTCCGTAAGGGGTCCGGGTTCGAATCCCGGTCAGGCATGGATGTTGTGTTTGTCTTACGGCACTGGCTCTCTCCCTTCCCTGGAACCAGTGACCCTAAATTAGGGACGGGCGACTGCTTATAGCCCATTGAGTTGCTCACGGTGGTCGTTAAACCTCCAATCAAAAAAAAAAAAAAAAAAAAAGTCACAGTGCCAGTCAAGTCACGATGTTGTTAAATCTCGTTTGGTCACTGTTAAAAAGTGACCAAACGAGATTTAACAACGATGCTGATAATTAGTTAAAAACTCCAAGTATGTGGTCGTGTTTCATCGGGTACTGAGTTGTGAAGATTACAGTGAACTTCTTATGTATTCAGCTCGGTTATAGAATGTGCAGAGGTAATTATCTGATGTATTGAAAAATTTGTACCTTCGGTTGCGTTGTGCATTGAATGTTCGGTGACGTGAAGAAGTTGAGTTGGCTTGTGCTTATACTTCCTTGTGCGTTGTCGTCTGCTTAATAGATGACGAAATAGTGTCGTCTGCTTCTTCACTCAGTGGATACAATTCATCGAATTTTGCGCCGTTGTTGGGCTGTGGTTTTGTCTCTGCGATTTATTTCAGCGCAACTACTTGATCACCTATAGCAATATACTACAATTTTGCCTTTATAGATTAAATTGGTGGTGAAATTTTATTACGATGACAAGAGTAAACTGCGAAAAGTGTGGTGAAGATCTGTCACTTGATAATGTTGTCAAATGTTATGGACATTGTGGAGGCATTCTTCACTATGAATGTTGCTCGTTAGCTGAAACTACACATAGAAGGATGTCCAGGGAAAATAAATTGAAATGGCATTGTGACGACTGTAGACGTCGTGTTGTCCCTGTCTCTGCCTTTCGCGCTTCTTTTTCAGGGCATACGGGAGTCCGGGAGCATTCATCGATGACGGACTCCAGTGATACTCGTGGTGGTATTGTTGATGAGAAATTATTGGATACAGTGAACAAGAAACTTGATGTGATTGTGGAAATTAAGACTGAGATTATAGAATTAAGAAAATCTGTAAAGTTCTTGTCGACAAAATATGATGAAGTTCTGAATAAATTATGCAATATGGACAAGGAAATTGATGTAGCACATGGTAAGATTATGGAGCTGTAGTCAAAGGTAAGGATGCAGGCCGCTGATATTGAGCTACTTCGTGAGAGACATAATAATCTAGAGCAATACACCAGAAATAAAAAATTTGGAAATTCATGGAGTAAAGGAAAAAAAATGAGACTGAGGATGTCTTGCGTGACCTCATGTGCCGTATATCAGGTAAGTTGAATATGGATGATTTTGAGATTGATGAAATCGAGACTATTCATAGATTACCCAGTAGGGGATCACAGGGGGTAATCTCCAATTATAGCACAGTTCGGAAAAGAACAGTTCGTAATGCCTATTTAAAGAAAGGAAGGGCTGTAATAAAGATGTCGGACGTTGTGCCTGGATCTTTGTGTAACAATCGAATTTATATAAATGAAAATTTGACGCCTTTAAACAGGGAATTATTTTGGCAGGCTAGAAATTTTTCGAGAACAAACAATATTCAATTTTGTTGGCTTAGAAATGGTCGTATACACTGTAGGAAGGCTGAGGAAACCAGAGTAGTTGTCATCAAGAGTAAGGTAGACCTTGATTTATGTCGTTTCAACTAGTTTTTTCCTTATATGTGTAATTCATTTGTTTATTTTTTCGTTGATTTATTATGAACTGTTTTACTAATTTGGTATTGCTTCGAGATCTATGTGAATTGATTACGACACGAAATTATGAATTTAAATATTTACATATTAATGCTCGCAGCTTAATGGGGAAAATAGATGTTATGTTAGCACTACTGGATGCTTTAAATTCCTCGATAGATTTTTTATGTATTACGGAAACATGGTTTGAAGAAAATTGCCCACATTTGTGTGAGATTCCTGAATTTCTTGCTTTCACTGCTTCACGTTCTGATAGTCGTGGTGGTGGTATTGCTATTTTTGTGAGAAATACTCTTCTTGTGGTGACTATTGATAAATTTACTGTTATTGATCGTAATTATGAAGTGATTGCTGTTGAATTACATCGGTCTGTAATCTGTACTATATGTCGACCTCCACGTGGTTGTTCAGAGCAGTTTTTTGAATTTTTCTCGTGTTTCTTGGATGATAGTAATGAACGTGGGAGTATTTTGTATTGCCTTGGAGACTTCAATATTGGTTACAGTGCAAATGATGGTGTAAAAAAAAAAATTGTGGATATTATTCTGCTTTTGGTTTTGAGAATGTAATAGAGAGTCCAACTAGAATCACTGATGCTTCTGCTACGATATTGGATTTGTGTATAACAAATAGTTTGTCCGGCTGCTCGAGAGTACTTGCTTATCATATCAGCAATCACTTGCCGATCTTTTGTTTATCAGGGTCATTCGCTGATAATGAGTTATTATCTGTACGTTCTTTTACTATGCGAAATTTTAATTCTGAAAATATTCGGTTTGGCTTTATCTGCAGCCGATTGGGCACCAATGTTGTTTCGCACTGATCCTGGGGAGGCGTATGATTTTTTTTGGTCGATTTTTTGGGGACATTATGAGGTTCATTTTCCTGTTATTACTGTCAATCGTTCTGTTCGTTGTAAAAAGCCATGGTTTTCTAGGAACCTTCTCAAGTGTCTACATAGGAAAAATAAATTATTTAAAGTGTTTTTGAGATCAAGAGACGTGGCTGATTTAGCAATTTTTAGGAGATATCGAAATTGGTTCAATTCAAAGGTTCGGCACGCAAAAAGAAATTATTATTTGAATAAGTTTGCTACTACTAGGGACTGTAGGAGAACCTGGCGGTCTATTAATGACTTATTGGGCAGATCCAGGACTTCTAGTCATTCGATTTAACTTGATTATGATGGTGTTAGGGAGTCGGATCCTTAGAGGGTGGATGATTTATTTAATACTTATTTTGTGAAACTACCAGGTAGACCGATATCAAACATTATATTGACTGGTGGTTGCTATACTGATTATTTAACGGATCGTGGTTCATTTTTTTTTTTTTTTTTTTGACACCTGTAGCGGATGATCTTTTGCAAGTATTAAATGGACTGGATTCATCAAAGCGCCCTGGTCCTGATGGTGTCCATCCAAAAGTAATAAAATTTGTTTCCCTGAGTCTGATTGTTCCATTAACTCATATTTTTAAAAATATTTTCCAAACTGGTATCGTTCCCTCTCCTATGACCCTTAGTCGAATTAGTGTTATCTTTAAAAAGGCTTTGGTAACTGATGTGGCAAATTATCGTCCAGTTGCCAATATTTCGGTGTTTGCAAAAATCTGGGAGAGGCTTACATTATATAGGTTAATTTCATATCTGGATAGTAACTATATTCTGGGCCACAATCAGCATGGTTTCCGTAAGGGATTTTCAACCTGAGACTGCTGTTCTAGATTTTATAAATTATTTACAGGACGGATTATATTCTGGAAATAGTGCCGTTGGACTCTATTGCGATCTCTCTAGAGCTTTTGATACTATATGCCATGACATATTATTAACTAAGTTAGAGAATATTGGGATTAGAGGTGTTGCACTTAACATGTTTCAGAATTATTTATTGGGCAGGAAGCAGTTTGTCCAGATCCATGATCACTGTTCTAGAGTTGAGTCTGTTTCATTTGGAGTTCCTCAGGGTTCAGTGTTGGGTCCTATTTTGTTTTTAATCTATATAAATGATATTTTTCGGGTTCCATCTGGTGCTCATTTGGTCTTGTTTGCTGATGATGTAAGCCCATTTTTCAAGGAGAATAACCTGAGTGAGTTGATTCCTCGAGTAAATCTCGAAATTAGGGAGTACCTTCGTTGGTTTGCATGTAATATTTTATAGTTAAATGTTACTAAGACGGGGTACGTGTTGTTTTCCAACATCAGGCCTCGTCCTTGTGACTTGAGTTATGTTTACTTAAATGATACGGCATATTACAGTTCCACACCACAGTGAAATTTTTGGGTGTAATTCTGCATGAATTTCTCAAATGGGATTTTCAGGTGGATCAGCTTGTGTTATGTTTAAGATCTCGCATTGGTATGATTTCGCGAATTTCTGGTTTTTTGTGTTAGAATTCTGTTAATTTTATACTATTATTTTATTTTTCCTGTATTGCCGTACTGCATTTTAATATGGGGTGCGACTACAAGGCGTAATACTTCGTTTATCTGTGTTGCAGAGGAAGTTTGTCCGATTCTTAAATTATTCGGTTAGATCGGAGGCTCTTTTTCGTCATTTTCAGTTAATAACTATTGAGCAACTACATAAATACAGATTGCTACTGATGGTCAATGAACGTATTTTTACAGGAAGATACTCCAACTTGATTGCATTACGGCGTACAACTCACTCCTATGATACTCGTGGTGGGTCGGATTTTTCTGTTCCGTGGGCTCGTACAGGTTTAATGTTTAATAATATCAATGTGTTGGGATTGCGTGAGTTTAATGGATTACCGTTGATTAATAGATCAGAGGCATGTTATCCGATTTTTAAGCGAGTGCTAAGGTGTTTATTGACGGGAAATTGAATATTGGAATTTATTTTTTTATGATTTGTAAAAATAAGTATTGTAAAATTGCTTTCGTTGTTTTGACTGGACTGGAATATTTTGTTTTTATTTAGAGGGGTCAGGGGCTTGTCGGGCAGTATTTCAGCCTTTTTCCCTGGCCCCTTCCTGTACATTTAATTATTACTATCATATAATATTTCATTCATATTGACAATTGATATTAAGTTTCAATGGAATGAGTTTTGTTGTTGTTGTGCAGAATTTGTTTTTATTGTGAAAGTTTTGGTGATTTGTCGTGTTTTGTGAGTTTCATTGGTGAATTTGTTTACTTTATTTGTATAATTAGTTTGATTGTGGCACATATTGTATTGTCATTGAGTATTATATTACTTTTCTATAATATTGTACAGCAGAAATTTTACAAAATAAAAGAAAATAAATAAACAAAATAAAAAACAGTTTTGAAGGGAAGAGGGATTTTACAAGAAGTTTGAAACTAGTTAGATATCAGCACACAAGGTTCCTGTAAATGCAAATATGATAGGGTGTTTTTTGTAATTAAATTTTTTTGCTGTATTTTTCCTATTTGATAATCTGTTTTACGCATATTCTGTCCAAAGTGTTGTATCATTTTGAGAAAAAGCGTTACGTTATAGATTAAAACTAAGATCGGATTTGCGCTCAACACTGCAACGCGAAATCTGCCAAAATAACTACTTTAAACATGTAACATTTTGTTGACCTGTTATTTTGAAAAAGTTAGGAAGAGCTGCCGAGCTCTCCCTACCGTAGCCGTGATTACTGTTATTAAAGCGCAGCGGCAGGCCACCGGTGTTGCTGCAACCTATACTCTCGTACAGCCAGGCAATGACGTGAAGGTGGTGGGCCCCAGTGGTTGCAGTCATATATGATATGATATATCATATGTATAGGATTTTAGGAAGGGAATGTCTGACCCCAGGTCTAAAACAACCCTTAGCAATAGGAAGCTAGGATATTTGGGCTAGAGTGGCCGTTAGGAAAGAGACACGGAAGCGAGGTAGAAGACGCCCTTATTTACTATCGGGGGGGGGGGGAGTACCCGGTGCCCGACGGCTTAACGTGCCCATCCGACGCACGGCGGATATTTAGTGGTTCGAGCGTTCGTACCTGCCTGGGATCGAACCCGAGGTCTTCTCCTTGGCAGCCACGAACACTGACCACTAGGCCACCCGCGGCCCCAGTGCTTGCAGTCGCGTACTCAACCACCTGTGATCTACCGTTCGTCTGAGTGAGCCGAGCTTAAAGTCCCAAATGAGGCATGAGTGGTGCTTGTCTTTCAGCACTCTCTCCTTTCCCTGGAACCAGCTCTAAATTAGTGACTGCTTATAGAGCCTACAGTTGCTCACGACGGTAGTTAATTCCCGCCCCTCAAAAAAACCCTTAGTACTTAATGGTATTTGGTAAAACTCTCTGCACATAAACATCGTATGGTGGTTACAGTTTTGTACGCGTGGCTATATAAATTGGGAATACACCGAATGGCACGAACGTTGGTCTGTCGTTCCGTTAAAATCATAAGACTGATATTTCCTTTCATATGTGTAATTCCGAAAATGGCCGCCCCGGTGGCGCAGTGGTCTAAGCGATGGCTTATGACAATTCGTCCGAGAAGGGTCCGGGTTCGGATCCCGGTGAGGCATGGATGTTGTGTTTGTCTTACGGCACTGGCTCTCTCCCTTCCCTGGAGCCAGTAACCCTAAATTAGGGACGGGCGACTGCTTATAGCCCATTGAGTTGCTCACGGTGGTCGTCAAATCTTCAATTAAAAAAAAATCCGAAAATGCCACAGGACACAGGTTCATCTGGGCATTGGTCTTAGAAGCTCTGCCGTGGTTAGACATACTTTGGGTTATTTGCAAACAGTTTTCCGAGGTGCATTTCTGTTAAGATTGAAACATTACGGAGAGTTCCTCTCCGGTGGCCGTGTGGTCGGAGGCGCTAGCTTTTGACAATTCTTCCGAGGTGGGCTCGAGTCGCAGATGAGCTTTGGGTTGGGGTGCTTGTCTGCCGTTCCCTATCACTTTGCCTGTGTTTATGACGTCCGCCATTGACTTTGTCCACATTCATTTCGGCCTCACAATGGAGATGGAATACCGTGGAAATTTTCTGTTTGATGAAATTTTTGTTACTAGGCAGAAAAAAAAAGTGAGCGGACATTGCTTGCATGTGATTTTTTTTTCCTGTTTAAGTTTTTGCGATTAAAATATAACGATTTTAAATGTTATTTAAATTATAACTATGAACTGAATTTTGAAGAGGTTTTTAACTCTTCTGTGTGTGGTACGATGTCAATCACTTTGACATAAATCAAGTTTTATTCTAATGGCCATAAATGTGTTGCATTGAAAATGGAAATTTTAGACCCTCTTCCCTCTTCATGTAAAAAATCTCTATATTTTTCTTACACCGCAGATTCTCAGTAAATATCAGTCCCAACTTTTTTTTCCCCATTGTACCTTTATGGATTTTTTTTTTTTTTTTTGACGTTAAATGGCTGTGACACATGATCAGATCATTATGGAATAAGGAAATTATAAACAACCAAAATAAAAAATAAATATACTGAAAAGCTAAGAACAATATGAAAACAATATGCAATACTTATTTCAATTAAGATTTTTGTAAAACTTTGATTTATGTCAGTGATTGACATCGTACTACACAAAAGAGTTAAAGCGCTCTTTGAAGTTCATTTCATCATTTTATTTTAAATAACATTTAGAATCGTTATATTTTAACCTTCAACAGAAAAAAAAATCGCATGCAAGCAATGTCAGCTCACCCTTTGTTTTTGTTTTTTCCTGCCGAGTAACAAAAAATTCCAAGAAAACATAATTTCCACGGTATTCCACGCATTCTGAGGACGAAATGAATGTGGACAAAGCAGGGTTTGAAAAAACCCACCCCACTTATTTTTTTCGGGTTTTATCGGGCTTTTTTCTTTTTTTTTTTTTTTGGTTTTTCTAGTGTTTTGTTTTTTAATTTCTAATTTGCATCGCTGGAATTTATTTGAAACAATATTGGAAATTCCAATTTTTCATTTTATTAGTTCATATTTTTTTAAACTAAGTGATAATAAAAATATTTTAAGCGCGGTGAATGTGTACAAAAATTACGTTATGTACATATTTACCTGCAATAGTTTAAAAAAATAACCAGGTTGTCCGAACGCTCGTATAGTCTGCACCCAGCAGCTTTGCTCTGAACAAACAGTCACAGATAGTCCGTGATCTGTCTTTTTTTACGCTTTCCAACCGTAGGTTGAAGAAGCGTATATGCTCCAGCTTTGTCCGTCCGTCCGCACGATAACTCACGTGAAAATGGTTCGATTTCGACGAAATTTTAGTATGTGGTAGGGGACCACCTAGGGACGAACCCTATTGAAAATGGGCGAAGCAGGGTCAAAGGTCAGGACATACGTAGGAGCTGGATCCATTCCATTGCTTTTATGCGTCATAACTTGCGTAAAAATGGTTCGATTTTGATGAAATTTTAGTATGTGGTAGGGAACCACCTGGGCACGAGCCCTATTGAAAATGGGCGGAATGGGGTCAAAGGTCAGGACATAAAAGTGGGATCCGTTCCATTGCTTTATGCGTCATAACATGCGTAAATATGGTTCGATTTCGATGAAATTTTAGTATGTGGTAGGGAACCACCTGGGCACGAACCCTGTTGGAAATGGGGTCAAAGTTGTCAGGCAGGGCATAAGAGCGGGATTTATTCTATTGCCCTTATGCGTCATAACTTGCGTAAAAAATGGTTCAATTTCGATGAAATTTTAGTATGTGGTAGGGAGCCACTGGGGACGAACCCTATTGAAAATGGGCGAAATGGGGTCAAAGGTCAGGACACTGTAGTAGGATCCATTCCATTGCCCTCGTGTATCATAACTTACCTAAAATGCTTGGATTGCGACAAAACTTTACCATGTTGTTTGTTCCGGAGGTATAGTGAACCGGTTCTGTTGAATATCAACGAAATGGGGTCAAAGGTCATTGAACAAAAGCCAGATTTATTCCACAGCCATTATTCTCATAACTTGCGTAAAACTGCTTCTATTGCAAAAAAACTTTATCATGTTGTTCTGAAGGTATAGTGAACCGGTTCTGTTGAATATCATCGAAATGGGGTCAAAGGTCAGGACACAGGAGCAAGATTTATTCCACAGCCATTATCCACATAACTTGGGTAATAATTTCTGGTATGTTGGAAAGCGTATCATAATCAATACATTGCATGATTTTACTAACTTGTTGTTATAAAAAAAAAAAAAGATTCGAAATTTTTTAAAAATTCCTCAAAAGTCTTTTGAATCACAGGAACGTCCAACTATTGTTTTTTTCTTTTCTTTTTACTGTATTAAATGATTCACATGTTCACTTCTTTCCGCTTCAGCAAATTCACTTTAGTGTTTTTTGACACTTTTCATTTGCCATAGATTCATCAAATCACAACAAATCCACTGCGAAAGGGAGGATGGGGTGCTTAAAAAGGAGCGATTTAAAATTAAAGTGACAAAACTTATAGCTGAAGAGAGGAAATTTTAAAAAGCCAGTGGAAGGTTGACGATGAAAAGTAAAATGGTGCATGCAAAAGGAAAAACTAAATCTTACTGACGATACAACAATAGTTGCTTTAAAGTCTGGTCCCACTCTTAAACGTTATGTTCGTGTGAATCCGTAATATCAACACAGAATATTTACGAAAGTAGTAAAAACTAGAAATTTAGCAATTATTATTGGTTTAATGCTATTAAAAAGGCTGTTACGATTGCTCAAAAATTGCAAATAACAAACCTCTGGCGTTATCAGATAAAATTTCTTGCAGTAACATGTTTAGCAAAGAGCTCGGAAAGTAGATTTTTCACGTTTTACGAGAGCTAGCCCAAAACAGCTACCGGTTATATCTTCAGATGGAAGAATAAATGACTAATGGTTGTTTATGGAAAAAGCCCCTCCGTTCTCCAGGTCCCAGTGCGCCGAGTGAACAGCAACGGTCTCCGTCTCTCTCCTAAATTTAATCTGTCTCTCAGCAGATAATGCACGAAGTTAGTCAATCAAACTGATTGTAAAAGAAAATATTATATTGGATGTGATTAAATTTAGAATATTTTAGAAGCAAAAGTAGAATCTCAGTTTTAAAAACACCCAGGTCGTTTTTTTCTTGTGGTTTTTTTTTTTTTTCAACTGGTCCCAGCCCGGAAAATCCGGTATTTTTTTTTGTGTGTGTTTTTTTCGGGCTGGGCCCACCTTGGCACACCCTGGGACAAAATGAACGGCGGACGAAATGAACAGTGGACTAAATGAACAGCGGACAAAGTGAACTATGGACGACATGAACTGGACCAAGTGATCTGTCACCCTTGTCTGCGTCCTCTTTCTGGAACCAGTGGCGCCATATTAGCGGCTGCTTCTGTCCCTAAAAGTTGCTCCTGATGGTCGCTAAACCCCGAAACAACAAAAAAGTTATGAAGAGTTAAAAATTCGGGCATTTCGTTTTGATATAATTTTAACAGATGGCTGTTAACATGGCACGAGACATACCAGTTGCGAGTGATTTCTTTTTCTGTCTTATAGTATGAAGTCTACTGTGCTTGAAGTTGCTTTCATAAATTAAACTGTTCGGTTTTAGCTTCTTTTCAAACTTCTATTCGGACAAAAGTAAGCATATTAATAACGTGCTTATGCATTGAATAAATATGAATTGCATTAAAACTTCGTTAAGTAGTATCACTTTCGTGGACCGCCCGAAACTTCCTGTGAATTCGTACGTCACACTATTATATTGCTTGAATTTATTTTTCGTTGGCAAATGTTTTTGCCCATAGTTAACTTTTTCCTACTCAGTTTTTCTTGCTGGCATTTGTGAAAGATCTTTAGTGTGTCTTCCTTCAACTTAAAGATAATGGCATCGTATTATCCGGTGGGTAAGATACGTCTTCAAGAGACAGTTTTTAATGATCGTGGACGTCATTCCACAGAACATGGTTTACACGATAATGAAAAGGGATTGTTCAAGTTGATACTTCTATCTCACTTGTACGTGTTAAACTTCGTGAAACACTGTTCTGTTGGCAGTAACGAAACAAAAATCCACCAGTATCATTTCTAGGATCAAATTGTGTTTAAACACCTAAGAAAACTAAAAATTATATTTTTTTCGGCAGCAATTTCGTGCGAACGCAGATCGTGCTTTGTAGTTAAGCAGCTGTGGGAAGAGAAAGCGATCAACAGCATTTTCTCCTTTGGCTTTACTGGTCATGTGACTCATCAACCAAAAGCAAATTCGAGATTTTCAGATCTCTGAATGATCCTTAATATGCGGCTGGAATGAGAAGTGAGTATATAATCTGACTGACTGACCTTGTCACGCGTGCGCATCCAGAAATTTACTCTGGGGAGTGGGGGGCGGGCAAGTTGCTCTGGTCTAAAAAAAAAAATTATACTTTGTAGAAATAAAAAAAAATTATACTTTATACAGGAACTCGCTGAGCTGTTAAACCTAGGTATCTCACGACTTTTTGGGAACTTTTCCCATAAAAAAAAATGTTCTAAATTTTTAAATCATTAAGTGGAGAAATACAACTGAAAAATTAGCGCTATTTTCCGAACATTCAATTATTTGCTTGGAGAAGAAACAAATTCCGTGCTTTTTTTTAAATATCAAGTCTGGATAGAATCTTTCAAAATAAATTTGAACTATTCAATATGCTTAATTTAATAGAAAAATTGCAAATTAAATCATCCCTAAGTAATATGGCCAGTAATTCCTCTTCAAGCTATTCGTTTTTTTTTTTCGCAATGCATAAGTCTGACTTTAGAAAGGAGCTCCCATTTACTTCACTTCATTATCACGAGAAAGACAAACTAATGGCACAGGGTTATCCCTGTGCCATTCGTTTGTTGTTCTCGTGATGTCTCCTCGTGACTTTGTGGAAATATTACATTAATGGGGGATTCTCATTTTTTACGCTAAAATTACCGCTTTTTTTTTTTTTAGTGTTTATTGACCAAACTATGCAACCAATTAATTCCAAAGTAGGTACATCAATTTATTATTGTTTCAGGTACCTACAAAACAATTTTTAATAAGTTTCATGAAGAATCACGCCCGCAAATCCCCTCGAACATGACACTGCGCGAAGATCGGTGGTCACTGGTTGGCATGATTTCTCCACTCCACGTGATCTGAAAAAAAAAAAAAAAACTCGAACTGCGTTTTACTCTATACACAAGTAGTTATCGTTTGATGAACCAGAAATATGTATATATATATATATATATATATATATCTCTAACCCACCTTCGTTTTGCTGATGACGTAGTCATTTTTGCAACTACCCCATCAGAGCTGCAGAGTATGATCCAGAAACTTGCTGACAAGAGTAAAGAAGTGGGATTAAAAATGAACTTTCAGAAGACAAAAGTGATGTTCAATGCTTTTACAAGAAATGAAGATTTATCGATTGATGGAGAAAAGCTGGAGATAACAGACACGTACGTTTATCTTGGACAGCAGATATCAAGTGAGGGTCACATTGATGAAGAAATTAATCGGCGTACAAAACTTGCCTGGAGAGCTTTTGGAAGAAACAGCATAATTTTCAAGAGCAATATGCCATTATGTCTTAAAAGAAAAGTGTTTGATCAATGCATCCTTCCAGTGCTTACGTATGGTGCAGAGACGTGGACCTTAACTAAAAGAGACATACAAAGGCTGCAGACAACTCAAAGTAGCATGGAGAGGTGCATGCTTGGTGTAACCAGGAGAGATAAGAAGAGGAACTCGTGGATCCGAAAAATGACAAGAGTGTAAGACATCATGATCAGAGTTAAATCCCTGAAATGGCAATGGGTTGGACATACTGCCAGAAGGACAGATCATCGATGGACAGCCGAAATTTTAGATTGGATTCCAAGGGACAGGAAAAGACCCAGAAGAAGACCACATGGGAGATGGGTGGATGAAATTCGAAAGTATGCAGGGGTGACATGGAGGAGACTGGCACAAGACAGACCGTTGTGGAAGAAACTTGGGGAGACCTTCGTCCAGCAGTGGATTGATAATGGTTGACAATGATGATGATATATTAAAAAATTGACAGTGTTTTCGCTATTAAAAAAAATATACATAACGTATCGCGTTTCTGGTTCATCAAACGATAAAAGGATGTTTGCTGAACATGCAGTCTTAAAGCATTTGAAGTCGATCGGTCCAATAAACTTGAAATATCATGCCAACCATTCGCGAAAAAGCTGTTTCGAGAAAAACGCGTTTAAAGTTTAAAGTACAGTTTACAGGCATATCGAGTACTTACAGTATTTTTCTGCTAATTTGCTATACCAGGGTCATACAGTGTTTTTGTTTTTGCTACGTAGAACTCGTTTAGAGACATTTGCTCGCTTCTACGCCTTGTGCGAGCCTCTTTTGTAGCCTCTATGCTGCGGCTCGACGATCTCTGTAGACGCTGTTGATCCCGCGCGTTGGCAAATATCTTCGTTTGCTCGCCAATAACAATTCCTGTCGTTGTCATCATTTTCAGGACGGCAGAAAAGCCTTCATTAAAAATGCCTGCTGCTACATAAGCTGCCATTTCGATGGTTCTTGAACCACAGTGAATATGTTTGGGCGTGAACCGCCAAACAGTATAGAATTGAAACTTTCATTGTTGTTTTGAGTGTCACCACCCAAACACCTTTCTAGCAACTCTCTTGATGACAAATCGCTGTAAATCGGCTTTATAGCATTTTCGACATTTTTATGAAGTGGCGGTTCGTGATTGAATGCGTCCAGAGTTTTCTCAGCTTCCGCTTTGCGCCAATTGCACCAATTCTGTGACCCCACTGGCCAATTTTGCGAATTTCGACTTGAACTTTGGTACACATATTCTTAAGACTTGAAATTTGCCGCCCCGGTGGCGCAGTGGTCTAAGCGATGGCCTCTGATCATTCGTCCGGAAGGGGTCCGGGTTCGAATCCCGGTGAGGCATGGATATTGTGCTTGTCTTACGGCACTGGCTCTTTCCCTTCCCTGGAACCAGTGACCCTAAATTAGGGACGGGCGACTGCTTATAGCCCATTGAGTTGCTCACGGTGGTCGTTAAACCTCCAATAAAAAAAAAAAAAAAAAAAGACTTGAAATTTGGTACACATATTCTTAAGACTTGAAATAATAAAATAACGTAAAAAAATCGATTTTACACAAGAAATCGATTTTTTTCACAAAAAAAATAAGAATCTCCGGGACCCTTAAATAAAGCTGAGTCACCCACTGCTTTTCATGATCAGTCAAAATCTCTTTTTCCCTTCCGCTCTTAGCTTTCTCTGTTTTGAAACTAGTGTTTTTTCTTCCTGTGCGCTCTCTCTCTCTCTCTCTCTCTCTCTCTCTCTCTCTCTCGCTCTCTCTCTCTCTCTCTCTCTCTCTCTCTCTCTCTCTCTCTCTCTCTCTCTCTCTCTAAAGTTAGAACAACACATTTAATCTCCAAATTCACAGCAGATTTTAATCCTTATAAAAACCTTTACGAACATCTGTGCATTCATTATTATAATTTTATTAAAAATGAATTGTTTACGATATTGACCATTTTAAAAGGAAGTCTCCCCAGGCGCTCCCCGCTATATATACTGTATATATACACTCACGGACAATGAAATGTGCGCACTTAGAAGAAAACCTGCTACATCCACGAAACTTTGCAAATAACTAGAGTGCGTGCTGGTATGCAAATGATCCACGTTTTGGTGCGAGTGCGCATGACCGCACACCCTGTGGGGACGCTGCAAGCACGAACCGGCGGCTTCATAAACCGGCGTGTAGTCGATGCCCCATGAAAGCGAAAAGCATCGGCCGACTCATGAAAAAGTACAGAGTGACAAAAATGCGGGGTAGACGCCAGAGACGTCGATTTACGCAACTTACGGACTTTGAGAGAGGCCTGATCAAAATCGGGCTGCAAAACCGCAGGGTGGTCGGCGCGCCATATAGCCCTCCACGTGGATCGTTCTGATCATACCATCCGATTGTGTTGGGAGCAGTTGACACGTGACGGCACTGCCACACGGCGGAGTGGCTCTGGACGGACCAGAAGGACCACCGGTAGAGAGGATCGACGGATCGTGCGCCAGGCGCGAACGGATCCCATGGGGATCCGGTCCACTATACAGGCAGATGTAGCGGCTTCTGTGTGTCCACGAACCTTTTCCCGACTCCTCGCTGAAGGAAATCCAGTTCTCCTTACGTGTGCTGCCATTAACACCGGAATATCGCCGGCTCCGTGTGCAGTGGTACCAGGCCAGAGCGACGTGGAACTCCACATACTGGCGACGTGTGTTTAGCCATGAGTGCCGCTTCGTTTTGGGGACAGATGATAATCGTGTCGGGGCGTGGAGGTCCCCGGGTCAACGGCACAATCCCAACCTTGCTATCGAGCGCCACACCTCCCCCACTGAAGGCATTATGGTATGGGGAGCCATAGTCTAAGATAGCCGATCAGCTCTACGGGGCATTGGTATGTGGATGAGATCCTACGGCCCCATGTGCTCCCATTCCTGGCCGGGATTCCAGGTGCGCTATACCAGCATAATAATGCCCGCCCGCACAGGTCTCGGGTTGCCCAGGACTGCCTACGTCATGTCCAGATACTTCCATGTCTTGCCTGTTCCCTGGACATGTCCCCTATCGAGCATGTGTGGGACCAGTTGAAACGCCAGCTGCCACCGTGCCGCACTATCCTGGATTTGGAGCACACCGTCCAACATGTGTGGACCAGTTTGCCGCAGGACAACATCAGGCTTCTGTTCGCCTCCATGCCGGACCGTATTGCAGCATGTATCACCGCACGCGGCTGTGCGACGCGCTATTGAAGATGACCGGACTGCGTACCACAGATCCTTCTGTAATTGTCCTGCAGCTCTGTTTTTGCCATCATGTGTATCATTCATTCATTCATGCTGTATCATTACGTCCATAAAATTTCAGTTCAATCCGATGATTCCTTCTTGGTGCGCAAATTTTATTGTCCGTGTGGGTGTGTGTATATATATATATGTTTCAAATCGGACTAATAGTTGCAGTGATGTCAACAGAGTTAGCTTTGCATTAGGGTACACCCGCCGTTTTGCATATTCGGGGCGATAACGAAGCTCTATATTTGATATCAGCGTCACGTGCGGCTGCTATAAATTGTGCTCACCTATCCTCTGTACGTATTCAGTAAACGTTTGCCAGTAATGGGGAAACGTTGCAAGTTAAGTCAATTTGACTGCTGCCAGACAGTTGGGGCCCGGAGGGCAGGTGCCAGTGCTTCGGAAACAGCCGCACTTGTTGGCTGCGCCCGTACTACTTTATCAAGGATGTACCAGGACTAGATTAACCTTGCACAGACATCCTGCAGGAGAGCTCACATTGGTCAGCCACGCGCGGTTGATTCGTGAGGTGAACGTCAGGTGTCACGACTGGCATCTCAGCAACGATATACAACAGTCATGCAGTTCACCCACCAGTACAACAGCTGTGCAGTTCGACCTATTTCCACATGCACCGTTCCTTGTTTCACCTGGGGTTCCACAGCCGGAGACTAACAAGGGTACCCATGATGACTCCCAGTCATCGCAAATGCCTCCTCGCCTTAGCCAAGGAACGTCGTCAATGGACCCTCGAGAGATGAAAGAAGGTCGTCTGGAGTGATGAGTCCCGTTTCCTGCTGCGCCATGCTGAAGGCCGGGTTCGCATATGCCGAAAACAGCATGAAGCCCCTATCCCCTGGTTGCACAGTTGGAGTTCAACAGGCTAGCGGACGTCCTGTTCTGGTCTTGGGGAGCTTTGTCCTGGTAAGCCCTAGATCCGTTGGTCATCATCCCACAAACGCTGAATGGTGAACGCTACAGGGATCTGTTAGCCGACTGTGTCCATCCATATCTGCAGGAGGTTTATCCGGACCACAGTGCCATCTTTCAACAGCACAACGCACCGTGTCTTCGGGCTCGTATAACTGCCGAGTAGTTGGAGAAACACAACGAAATTGTCACATTGATTTGGCCCCGAAACTCTCCGGACTGTAACCCAATCGAACTTTTGTGGGATATGCTAGAACGCTGTGTGAGAACTACTGATTCTCCTACATGGAATGAGTGTGAACTACGGTGCTGCTGCAGCGGACATGGGTGAAGTTACGCATTGAGGACGTTCGACACCTTGTAGAATCTGTTCCTATAAGAGTCTGCTAGCCGTGATTGCACAGAAAGGTGGACCCAGGCGTTAATAGGTAGGTGTTTCTAATGCAAAGCACAGTGCATTTTTTTTTCAAATCAGACTAATAGTTGTAAATATATCGACGGACGGACATTTTGATACTGTAAACGTCTTTCATTTTGTTTTTGCCTTTCCTTTTAAAAACGTGCTAAAAACTGACAGCTGGTCAGTTTTGGGTCGCAGTAGTACACACGCGCATGAAAGCAAACGTTTGATATTATACAGGGTGTACACAAATTAGTTGGGCAATTTCGTAAGTGAAATAATGTGCGAAATATTAATTGCAAGTTACCGGTTCAAATGCAGATGAGTCTTAGTGTATCCTAAGTTTGCGGATAGATGGCGCTAGGTGTGTCATGTCCACGTCTCAGTGAGCTGTAGGTCGCGGTTGTTCATCATTCGTTCTGTGTTCGCGTAGCGATGGACACGTATACCGGCAGTGAAAAAGCGAAATGCTGTCTGTGGGTTCCATGAAACGCATTCCGCTGTGCAAGTGCAACGAAATTTCCGTCGAGAACACCACAAAAGTTCGCCGAAAGAGACACCATTGTAGCATGGTACAATCGATTTACCGAAACGGGATGTGTGGCACATAGGCTTAGTGACCAAGGCAGACCTAAAATGCGAGAACAGACGGTGGATGCAGTGAGAGAATCATTTGTGAGAAGTCCGGGAAAATCTACAGCACGCGCTAGTTTACAACTGGTAATTCCTAAAACAACAGTGCATAAAATCTTGCGAAAACGGGTGATGTTCAGACCTTACAAATTGTTCAAGCTCTGAAGCCCATGGACCTGACGAATAGAGCAAAATTTTGCACCGATATGTTAGAGCGCATGGAAAGGGAAGACGATTTCCTGTCGCAGTTAGTTTTCAGTGACGAGGCAGCGTTCCATTTGAGTGGAAAAATGAATAGACATAATGTCAGGATATGATGATCCGAGAATCCTAATGCCACCTTTGAGCATGAAAGGGATAGTCCCAACGTAAACGTGTTTTGTGCCGTAAGTTGTTCTAATGTTTTTGGCCCATTCTTTTTTGCTAAAAAAACTGTTACGGGAATCTTATACCTGGACATGCTTCAGATTTACCTGATGCCGATCCTGAAAGAAACAATGCCTGAAGGTTTCATTTTTCAACAAGATGGTGCACCGTGTGACTTCCACAGAGCGGTGACTTCTTACCTCAGTGCTGAAGTACCAGTTTGGATTGGTCGCGGAGGTGTTATTCCATGGCCAGCACGATCACCAGATCTTTCACCCCTTCCGAAATCCATTTCTGAATTGAAATCACGAATCAGCACTGCACTTGGTTTGATCGACGTGAACATGCTCACATGCCGCTCCGGTGGCGCAGTGGTCTAAGGCGTTGGCCTCTGATCATTCGTCCGTAAGGGGTCCGGGTTCGAATCCCGGTCAGGCATGGATGTTGTGTCTGTCTTACGGCACTGGCTCTCTCCCTTCCCTGGAACCAGTGACTCTAAATTAAGGACGGGCGACTGCTTATAGCCCATTGAGTTGCTCACGGTGGTCGTTAAACCTCCTATAAAAAAAAAAACAAAAAAAAAACATGCTCACTAACATATGGCAAGAACTGATGTACCGATGGGACATTTGCAGAGTAACGAAGGGCAGCCACATCAAACATTTGTGAAAAAGGTAAACTTGGTGTGTTTCACTATCTTATAATCTTGTTCATTCTCATGTGTGCCTATATAACTACGCATAGTAAACCATTCTTTTTGCCCAACTAATTTGTGTACATCCTGTACACAGTTCGGCAATTAAGTAACGAGACTGAATTTTAAAGAAAATAAAAATGGAAAAGCAGGAAAAAACTTAGGTGAATATATTTTACTTGAAGTTCATTCCTCCTGCGTTAATACGAGAAGTGGCACGATCAGCCAATGAAAGGAAGGATTTGCAGAGGTCATCTTTCGGTATGGAGTGAACAGCTGATGTCACAGTACTTTGTATGTCTTCAGCGTCTTGAAAAACGTATCCTTTTAAAGGCAGCTGTAATTTAGGGAATAGGAAGTAGTCACACGGTGATAGGTCTGAAGAATAGGGAGATAGTTGAGTACACACACACTTGTTTGTTTTCGTGCCAGATAATTGTTTGTTTTCGTGGCAGATAATTGCTGTACACTGACGTGCGGGTCCATTATCGTGAAGAAGGAACCATTCCCAGTTTGTGTATACTCAGGCCTGACACGAACAGTCTTCTTGCGCAATCGTTCCAAAATGGGTGTGTAAGCATTGCCAGTGACAGAATTCCTTTGTTGTCGTAAAAGCACTAAAGCATTGTCTTCGTTTTGGACTTCTGTAACCTGATCTTTTCTTTGGGTAATTGTGGCGACTTCCACTGAGCACTATGACGCTTTGTTTCTAGATCATAACGAAAACACCATGTCCCGTCACCTGCCACAATGATTTGAAGAAAAATTTGCATTGTTTTTTCAGTCTCCAGGATATTTTTGCGTACTCCACTCGTGTGTGCTTCTGGTCGTGTGATAAGGTATGCGGAACAAAACGAGCACAACCCCCCCCCAACTCTTGCACTAAAATTTGACGAATCGTCTCCTTATTAACACGGAGCTCACATTCCAGCATCCTCAAGGTCACACAGGGAACATTTTTCATCCTTTCGCGAACTTTCTCAGTGAGTTCAAACGTGCGCCCTGAAACCGTGCGTCTGGATCTTTCGTCATTTTCCAAATCTTCCCGCCCATCCTTGAAACGTGCATACCCTCGGAATATTTGTGCACGAGATAGGCAATTATCCCCATACATATCACGAACAATTGAACTGTCTCAGATACAGTTTTGCCGATTTTCAAACAGAACCGGATATTTGCTCTCTGCCCCATGACAGAGCGGTGATAATGTTCTTCCACCGAATGACGTGATGCACAGCGTAAACAATCATCTGCGCAACTCTCACGCAAACGCTGTTGCCACCGCATAGCTGCTTATTGACTTATAAAAAAAAAACATGCCTTCCCGGCCCGTGTGTTTTACCGGGATTTTGAAAAAGAAAAAAATCTGTCTCGTTACTTAATTACCGCACTGTGATATACCAATTTTTCATCAGTTACCGTCTCACCAGGAAACTTTCTTAGTTCGTTTTTATTTTATGTTTCCCTCTATGGGCATTCAGCGGAGTTCTTTAATTAACCTTTCCTAAGTTCATGCAGCTGTTCGTTCGTGTGTTGTATTTACGGCTAGTACACAGGTTCCCAATCTGGGCGTCGCCGGTCTTGGTCCGGGCCGTCGCGACGATAAGGAAAAACTTATAATTTATAATGAAACTCAAAATGCATATTTTGGAGCATCTATCTCAACTCAATGTTCAATTTGACAAATATTTTTCTCCGCAAACAGATGAACGCAAGTGGGTTACAGACCTTTTTACAGCAGATCCTCCATCAACCTTCACTACTGCTGAGCAGGAACAGTTAATAGATATTTCTTTAGACTCCATACTGAAAATGGCATTCTCTTCCGGAACTCTGCTACAGTTTTGGAACAGTGTGGCAAAGCAGTACCCAAAATTGAGTAAGTAAGCCTTGAGAGTAATTCTCCGTTTTGCCACATCCTACCTTTGCGAGGCAGGATTTTCAGCTCTGGCGGTAATAAAATCCAAATATAGAGGCAAAGCTAACGTTGAGAAGGAGATCCGCGTAGCTGTATCGAACACTGTCCCCAGATTCGATGTTTTGTGTGACGAGAAACAAGCTTCCCCATCCCATTAAGACACAAATATCCGTGTTAGGTAGTTTCTAAAATTACTGTAAAAATGTGAAAGCCAAATGAAGAAAGAGTGTTACCATTGTGAAAATATGCCTATCTCATGAATTTCGTTTTATTCAGTTTTGTAATTGTATTCTAATTTTGTATTTTTACATTAAAAAGAATAAAAGCTAGTAATGTAAATGACTATTTTCTTTTTAAAAATTACCACAAACTCGAATTTGAGCATTTTTTTTTTTTTAATTTTGGGTACAGGGGCGTCATGTGACTTGTCAAGGGCGGCGCGGTCTCAAAAGGTTTGGGAAGCCCTGTGCTAGTACATGTAAAAATGCAAGTCGTTAGTTTCTGCATGTGAGTGTAAGAAAACCTCAAAATTTCGCTTATTTGCAGTTATTTCTTTAGGGGTTATGTTTAGAAGTCTACAAACCAATGCATGTTTTCGCAAACTAGATTTCCGCACCATGAAAAATAAATTAATATGGTTACTTCATCGCAATCAGTCACGCACTTTGCTGTTGAACGCGTGTTAGTTTCTGTTAGATGTGGGAAAGTTTAGTCAGTTGGGCGATTCCGCTTAGTCAAGTCAGTTCACGAAAATAACTAAAGTTACCGAGCCGAGTCGGAGATCAGAATGATAGGAGTGCGTGCTGAAATAAGCATTTAGACACAATATTGTTAGCACAATCACGGAGGCCAAAACACAGCAATTATGATTGCCATACATGTTGTTTTTATTTTATCGCAGCATTGGTCGCTTACGAGCAGTAGAAGTTTAGAGGCGGAAAGTGTGCAAAAGGCTCGCAGGTAAGTCTAAAATCTGTGTTTTATATGAATCTATGGAATTCTAACACGTGTTAAGGGCAAAAAATTCCCATTGGGAAAATAACTCGCTGCTGAATGAATTTATGTAAATTGAGATTTATTGAGAATACCCGCAGGTGAGTGAAGTTTCACGTGAAAGTTGAGATGGAGGTGAAATGCAATTGATTGAGAAGACCCACAGGTAAGTGAAATTTGATGTGAATTTATGAATACCTAACATGTTAAAAAAGAAATCATACAGGTAAGTGGAAAATCTCTAGAAAAAATTTCACCTATAAAAAGCTTAAAGCTCATACAGGTAAGTTATTTCATACTAAGTGAAGTTGAATGTAAATATTCGCAAATTCTACTCTTGTGGCAGAGTGGGCTTCTGGTTGATTGCCCGATATTCTTAGAGCGCCGGTTTCCTCCTTACCATGGAACCAGTTACCCCAAATCAGGAAATGGACTGCGAATCCTACACTAAAACATAGGTGGTGTGATTTCACGGAAAAATCCTGAAAATAACGTGCCGCAAAGGAGCCGGTAGGTGTCCGTCTTTTAACGAAATTTCAGGTTTTAAAATTTGTCGTTTTTTCTAACTTCCGTATTTTCACAGAATTTCCGTAGTCAGTAACTCCGTTTATTTCCGAAAAGTCCGTTTTGGGTTTTCCCGTATTTATACAGAAATTTTGCAAAATCTTCAATATTGACTAGCCCTTATACGAATCCTTTCCCTTTGATCCTGGTGGGTTTCTAACTAGGGACCTTTTCAACGGAAACCGCACGTGCTACCGTTGAGTCAAAGTCGCGTATAAGGTAGAACTCTCTATTCACGCGATGATGAAATGTTTTTTTGTTATTAATGTGGGTGAATTAGGCATTTTATTTTCTTGTTGGAGCTTGTTATTTTTTTGAATAAGTTTATAATTTTCTTTTTTCTGTTGGATTTATTACAAATTACGTATTTTTTCATCGTGATTTTCCGAAGGAACAGAATGCTTTAGAGCTTGATCTTATTAAACTAGCAGACTTTCATTTATCTTTCAGAAAAGGTGAAATGTACTGCTTTATCGTATTTACTTCACAAAACTCCTAAATATAAAATTACTCTTGATAACTATAATAACTTCTATATTAAGGGGTCCACTGACCGATACGTAGATATCATACAATCACCCGCCCAATAATTTTAGTTCCTTTTTCTTACGGTAGCACAATATACAACAGCTGGCGCACAAAATGGAGGAGAGGGGAAGAAATATCATATGCAACAATAACCTCAAATTTTCGTGCAATATGCTATCCACAATATCCGATCTCGCTACCGAACTTCAAAATCAGATCCTTCGACAAACGATTGAAATTTAATAGTTGGTCAAACCTCAGGTATTCCCCAGCGAATCGCTCTTATTACCAGAAATTTTCCGTCATATGGGTACGGAAAAAGTGAGAACAGAATTTTTCCGTCAATAAGAGGAATTGCGGAAAGGTTTCTGAAAATTTAGAAGTTTCCTGGCGTACGAAAAATCCGTGAAATTCAGGTTTTTTTCCCCATCATTTCATGGAAAAGGTTTTATCAGAAATATGCTTCGCCAATTTACGAAAGGAAACACCGAAAATGGGTTGTGAATTTCAGAAAGTTTTTTATAGTGTATCCTTAGGCAGCAGAAATCGCCATGTTTCTTCTCTCTGCATTAGAAATATAAAAACCATAAAAACGTAAAGTATTATAAATAGTACAAAAAGAATAGGTTATAGATTCTTTACAATTAAACAGCAAAAAATATTATGTTATAGATACCAAATCCTAATAGACAGCAATATGGATACTTATTTTCAATTTTGAATGTATTACCTGTAAAATTTCTAGACAAAGAATTATTGACTGGATAAATTAAAATTCATTGAAAAATTGGGCATTGCACTAATTCTATGGCTTAGAATTTTATTGCACTAATCCTAGGGCTTAGTTCTTTTGGGTATTGCACTAATTCTATGGCTTAGTGTAAAAAATACAGATGTTGAAAAATCGCACTTTGTTACTTATAGAACTTTCATCTAATAATTTCGATATGAGTCATGCAATATTGGTTGATGGTTCACATCATAAGATAAGAAATTCACAAATAAGATCGCATTTAAAAGATTCTACATTAATTTTTAAAATATCACTGGCATTGCAGAAGTAAAATTTGGCATGAGGTCCGACCCAAAACAATCTATTTTAAAGATTGTTTTTGCTCGGGCGTCATTGAAAAACTTGAACTTAGGAAAGGTTTTTATTTTCGCCAAAACTTTTTATCCATCGCCAAGACGATTTATTTTTTTTAATTTTTTTGCAAATTGCGAAGAATGCGATCGGCAGCGCGACCCCTGTCCTTAGGTGCTCACTAGAGGTCGTTAAACCCCGAAACTAAACAAAAATCGTTAGTATAGACCAGTGGGACGTGACAGTACGATTGGTGAAGTAAAACAAGAAAAAAATCTGGTAATCACAAGATACAAATATGATTTGAACGGAATAAAATGAGCAAAATTTAAGGGAACAGGAGTATACCGGCATTTCAAAAGGGCTGTTTGTCCGTGCAGCATCAGAAAGACATTACTAAAAAAAAATCTGATCCGAAACAATGCAGCCGTTCAACGAGTGATTATAAAACAATGCGCATCGATACGATCGATTCAGACTTTACTAAAACCTAGTGCGTGATTCATAGTTCTTCGAATGTTAGGCCTCTCTCCGTCGAGAGATTGTGCTCCTTTGACAAATCTCAAAAATTCCACTGATTCATCTCTTATTTAATTACCAGTTACGTGTTATGACGAGTCATCTTGTGTTGGGCGACTCAAATCATTCAGTAATATCCGTGACTAGGATCACCGAACTCTTTCAACCAGCTCTTCACCGTTTTTCGACCGTTCGTCAGAGTGGACCCGAGTTCTAGTTCTCAATAAAGCATAGGTAGTGTGTATGTCTTACGGTACTGGCTCTCTCCCTTTCTTGGAACCAGTTATGCTAAATATGGGACAGGCGATAGCTTATACCCTTTAAAGTTCGTTAAATGACTAAACAAAATATACAAGGGTTGTCCAAAACAACTGAGAATGTTTCTATAAAAAAAATGCGTACCTTAAGTATCAAGGAAGTGGTCATCTTTTTCAGAATACTGTCCATTGCATCGAATACAGGTGTCCCAACGTTCCTCCCACTTTTTGAATGTCTTCTAGAATTCTTCTGAAATGCTGTTGAACCACCCCTGCGCAGCTGTAATAGGCTGTTGGTCACTCTCAAATTGTCGTCCCCGTAGTCTTATTTAAAATGGGGAACAACCAGAAGTCACATGGTGACAAGTTTGGACTACATGTAGGTTGGGACATCAGCTTAATATGCATTTACTCCAAATAAGAAACGATAGAACTGGCCATGTGTGGCTTTGCCTTATCGTGGTGTAACATTCGTTTATTCTTTCGCAAAGTATGATTTCCATTTATTTTGAAAGGTGTGGTCGTTTCGTTGTCACATGTTTCTGCAGATTCTGTAGCACTGTTTTGTCGTAGTCTGCATTTATCGTTTTTGGAGGAACAATGTGTTGATAGATCATACCTTGACAGGCAAAGAACGCAACCAACGTGACCTTTCCAGCTGGTTTTGATTGACGAACTTTTTCGCTTTAAGTGACTATATACTGCGATTTCCAAACACAGCTTTCTGCTTTGGTGTGTGGATCAAAATAGTATAGCCAAGTTTCGTCGCTGTAATAACCCGTTGTTGCATGTCTTCTGGATCTTCTTTAACCATTTGCTTTAATTGTTGAGAAACCTGAACTCGACGATCCATTTGTTCCTTTGTCAAGAAATGGGGACCCCAAGTTTCATGTTCAAATGCTCGGTTAAAAGTCGGTGAATTGATTTTGGAATGTGAACCATATCTTCGATATCTCTAATTGATAGGTGTCTGTCTTCTCGTATAATACCTAATGTAGTAATCTTAACCTCTGTAACACTATAATTGAAGGTCTTCCATGCGCGATTAAAGCCGCCGACTCACGACCATTCATAAATTCTTTGCCATCTGTAAATTGTTGATTTTCCTACACATTCATCTTCATAAACCTCTTGCATAAGACGGAAAGTCTCTGCGAGAGACTGCTTAAGTCGACAGCAAAATTTAATAGCGCATCTTTGATCCCCTTTCAATTTATCTTTCGAAAAATCACAGCGCGAAAACACTTCTTAGGGGTTCATGAAACAACGCTTATTAAACTGCGCACTACCGACGACGCATGCGTGATAAACAGGTGTGGCCGGTTGCTATGGTTACTGCGACTACCGTTTCTCGAGACTCTTGCCTAGGTCGAACGCAGTAGTGCACATTTTTTATAAAAACATTCTCAGTTGTTTTGACACAAGCTATGTATATGATTATCTCCCTCCCTCATTGTGTTTACTGATACATTGGCGTAGGACATAGCCAGTCTCTTTGGTGTAAACCTATAACAATCAGCAAAAGCAGTTTTAATGTTTATGGTTTTTCATTGTGAGTCTGTATTTACACGAATTTTGTCCCCTGCTGTGTAGGGGCGGATCCAGAAGGTTACCTATGAAGGTGGGCGGTTGCTCTGGCCCAAAATAAAAAAAAAATTTGATAGAGACTTCGTGGAAGACACACTAGCAGAGCTGCCCCTCCCTGGCATTTCACGGCTTTCTAAGAACTGTTTTCATCAAAAAAAAAAAAAACATGAGCTAAATTTTTAGATTATAAATCGGGAAAAATAAATGAAAAATCAGGACTATTTTTCTGGCATTCAGTTGCGTGCTTTGCAAGGAAACGAGCTCCGTGCTTTTTAAATATTAAGTCTGGATAGTCTTTCAAAATGAATTTTGAGCCCTTCATTTAATTGAAAAATTTCCAACTTGAATCATCCCTATAGTGATATGACTGGTAATTGTTCTTTAAAATATTCGTTTATTCTTTCGCAAAGTATGATTTCCATTTATTTTGAAAGGAACTTCCATTTATTTCTCTTCAAATCCCTAGCACAGCCAGTGTGCTTCGTGGGCGTCGGCTAACGTGTCAGGTAGGGCGTTCGATTACAATCCAAGTAGAGAACAAAACAGTTGCTCATTATTATTTTTATTATGAGAAATTTTATGACTAAAACTGGAAGCGAAGACTAAATGTTAAAGATCTAGAAATACTTTCTCAGGGGTTGCGCTGGCTTTTCTAAAGTTTTCGCCAATTGAGTCGCCAAATTGAATTTGTTTTTCGTCAAAGTGTTATAACACTATGAAAAGGTAATCGCCAAAACGATTTCTTTTTCGCAAATTACGAAGATGGCGATTGGCAGCGCGACCCCTGCTTTCTATTTCATTTTAGATATACTAAACCATATAACATTAAATTTATTTTTACCCCCTTATTTTATACCTATTGTGCCCTTGTATCTCAAAAAATCGCGGATGACGCCTATAGTAAAACATTTTTCTTGAGAGAGTGTGGTGTAATTTTATTTGGGTTTTTTTTCTCCTTATTGTTCAAAAGGATACACGCTGCATATGAAGAAAAATAAGTATACCGAACTGAAAAAGAAAGTTTCTTTTCGGATGCAGCACGAGAATCAAAGGAAGAATTCACACCAGCTTCATTATACACTGAAGTGCCAAAAGTCATGGGATAGCAGTATGGAATTTAACTGGCACTGCCGTCGTATAAAGGCTTCGACGCACTCCACGACACGTTGAACAACCGCCAGTAGGATTATGGCGAGCCGACGCGAATTATCGGAGTTTGAACGAGGCATGGTAGTAGGAGCCAGACGAATGGGACGTTCAGTTTCCGAAGTTGTGCGAACATTCAACATTTCTCGATCCACGGTGTCACGTGTGTACCGACAGTACGTCATGGACGGCATTAGCACCCACCGTGGACAGCGCAGTGACCGATCAGCGGCGTCTGACCAGGATTGTCCATGTTAACAGACAAGCGACACTGGCTCAAATAACATCCACATTCAATGCAGGAGGTACCAGAGACATATCCATCAGGTCAGTGCATCGTAATTTAGCGTCCATGGGGTATGGGAGCAGAAGACCCACCAGAGTGCTTTTGTTAACACCACGACATCGGACACAGCGCCTCAACTGGGCTCGCGAACACGGCAATTGGACCCTGAAAGACTGGCAACATGTGGCGTGGTCCGATGAGTCACGCTTCCAGTTGTTACGAGCTGACTGTAAGGTTCGGGTGTGGTGCAGACCCCATGAGGCCATGGACCCAAGCTGTCAACAAAGCACTGTGCAAGCTGGTGGTGGTTTCATACATGTGTGGGGTGTCTTTACGTGGCACTGTTTGGGTCCTCACGTCATTAACCGGTACTCGCTTTGTTGCTCTGCTGGATGACCATTTGTAGCCCTTCATGGACTTCATGTACCCCAACAACGATGACATTTTCCAGGCGGACAGTACAGATGTCATCGGGCCCACGTTGTCCAAACTTGGTTCGAGAAGCATTCTGGACAGTTCTGACGGATGGTGTGGCCACCACGTTCGCCCGACATGAACCCAACGTGCACTTATGGGACGTGGTGGAAAGGTGTATTCGCACCCAAGATCCTGCACCTACAAATACCAGAGAACTATGGGCGGCTGTTCAGACGGCATGGCTCAACATCTCTCCAGAAGTCTTCCGGCACTTGTGGAATCAATGCAGCGTCGAGTTGCTGCACTTCGCAGGGCTAGAGGAAGTCCTACACGATACTAGGTACGTACCCCATGACTTTTGTCACTTCAGTGTACTGCTCCTGTGTGTGCTTCCAGTGTGACTAGTGAGTAAGACATATGAGGGAAATAACCAAATCTCTCAAAGTTGCATAAACTTTTGACTTGTTGGTGCACATATGTTGTTTGTAAAACAGCAAAATGCCGAACTCCATTGTTCGTCTGCTGATGTAAACTGAAACACCGCACAAAAAACCAATGTATTCAGCCTTAATTAGGTAAGTCCTGCAGGCGCTTTTCAACATATCCTCCGAATGAGGAGGCATTCACTTCTGCTTTATGGGATAGCAGCTAGGTTTTACAGCTTTATTTTTTATTTTTTTATTCTTACTTTGCCTACGTAATGCAGCTGCGTGAAGGCACCACAGCAGCGGTCAAATAAAATACAAGCTAATTGAAAGAGTACAATCCGTATACTAGGTATAAATACAGGCTGCTCATTTTTTATATACACTCATAGACAATGAAATTTGCGCACCAAGAAGGAAGCATCGGTTTGAACTGAAATTTTATGGACGTAATGATACAGATGAATGATACACATGATGGCAAAACCAGAGCTGCAGGACAATTACAGAGGGATCTGTGGCATGCAGTCTGGTGATCTGCAACAACGCACCGCCTCTTGCGGCGACACATACTGCAAAATCCAATGTTTTAATAGCTGATAAAACAGTTTCTTTTGTTAATGGCAAGCTTCGAGCTGCGGGAGTGAGTGGATTCGCAGCATGCAAGTAACTTTGTAAGCCTACTGAAGTGAGTGTTTCCTTGTAAGCTACGTTCTCTCAAAGAAGTGAAATTTTAGCAAACTTGAAGCTCCCGAACTTCTTTTGATTGAATAAGTTGTTTGAGTTTTGTTTTTTTAATGTATATGCGTGGAGACTTAATTACATAGAATTTTCTGCCATTTATTCATATTAGTTATTTCGATATTCTAAGCAAGTGAATTAACGTAAATTTAGAAGGATTAAGTATGCAATACCTTTAAAGTTATGCATTATGCACAGTCTTACAATGTATGTTGATGATTATAGTAAATTGAATGGAATGTTTGTTCTAAAAACAGTTATTTGAATGCTGATGTCTCTCAGTTGCACCTGATCTATAGTGGCACGAACTCAATTTTGGTCTCGTCCTTGATTTTTGTCAAAATTGCTTAACAAGAATTGCTAAAGTGAATTCCATGTATGTAAATTACTTTGAAATGACCTTATTAAAACTACTTTGGTCGGAGGCGCTGGCTTCTAAGTAGGAGTTGTTGGACCCAGGTTCGAGTCCCGGATGAGATACAGGTATGGCATTTGTCGTGTGACGCTAGCTGTTTTCCAGGACTGCAGGTGACCTAGTGGGCAACGCTCGTGACTGCCATGGAGAAGACCTCAGGTTCGATCCCAGGCAGGTACGAACGCTCGATCCACTAAATATCCGCCGTGTGTCGGATGGGCACGTTAAGCCGTCGGACCCCGGGTACTGGCCCCTCGGTAGTAAGTAAGGGCGTCTTCTACCTCGCTTCCGTGTGACTTTCCTATCGGGCACTCTAGCCCAAATCTCCTAGCTTCTTATTTCTAAAGGTTGTTTAAGACCTGGGGTCGGACACTCCCTTCCTAAAATCCTCTACATAAAAAAAAAAAAGAAAAAAAAAGCTCTTTTCCTTCCCTGGAGCCAGTGGCCCTAAATGAGAGGCGGGCGGCTGTTTATACCTCTTAGTCCATAAAGTACGTCCGTGATTTTTTACAATTTTTAGACTCCCCCATGTCGCATTTTGTCCAATTGTTGACAACCCCCCCCCCCCTCTAAAAAAGTAAGTCGTAATTCCCGCAACTCCCTTTATTTTTGACGACTGCTTTTAGAAGTGCGTTGTAAAACAGAAAGAAAAAACATGTAATTATTTAAATGAATCTTCGATATATTTACACGTTTGCTTCAGAAAATATTTATTATTTAGGCATTAATTTATTCCCAAAAGGTACTCGAACTTTATCATTCTGAAATAAAGATCTACAAATGAACGCACGCATTCAAGGTTGCAACAATCCCGACTATATCATCTACAAAACACGACAGATTTGGTAGTACAAATACGAGAACTTAATATTCTGATTTAGCTAAATATCATCAGAAATCTGAAATATTTCATATCTTTTTTAATTATTAAAAGAAGAAAAAAAATGAAGAAAAGAAAACGGAGAAATATCATGAAGTAAATTTTCTCATTACGCTTGAATTCTAATAAAAATCAGCCCAATTTTACATAAAATACGATCTTCATTGTTTGGTTATTACAAGTCGAGTTGCAATAATTATTAAAGTGCTACTTAAATGTTGCAAAAACTACTTTAAAACTTGCAATAATTATTTAAATGTTTAATTTTTTTATGTCGTGTTTTTAAAGTATTCTCTGCAAATATATTAGCAAATGTCATAGAACGATACAAAGCACAATTTATCACATTCAACAAATGCTTCTTTTTTATTGCACTGGATGCATTTTTGCCGTAAATGAGGCTAATTTAAAACTGTTTTTATTTCATAATAATTTTTAATTTATTCAAATAAACTCCCAAAGGTGTTAAAAATCTGAAAATGAAAGCCACCTACTGTTTATTATGTTTACAAGAAATTTTCACATTTCCCGTTTTCTAAAGGACGGTCAGTTTTTTCCCAGGCTTTAAGCTTGGATTTGAGTTCAGGATATTTTTCACAAAGTTCACGTACCTTACTTTTCTTTGTAACACACTCTTTTCTTTTGCTCCACATTTCACGCCCCCCCCCCTAGTTTTGTTTCAAGTTCCTTTAGCTTCTGCTTTTTTTACGGTTAGTTCTTTCGTCTGTACTTCGGTTAACATTCCACTTTGTTTCCATTTCAGTAGTCCAACTGCATCTGCGTTCAAAACATCGATTTCATAATTCAGAGCTTGTTGCGCTGGTGCTAATCGAGTTTCTACTGAAAAAAAAAATGATGAACAAAACCCGAACATGGGTTTTGTTCATTTTTTTTTTCAGTAGGAACAACAGGATTTTTGTTGTTGCAGGTGTTTCCGGAGGACAATTGGCTTCAATGCTCAAAGATGTACCTTGAGAAGCATCAGAAGATGCAATTTTTATTGCAGCTTGTTGGGATTGTTTTCAACAGAATGACAGCAGTGAAGCTTTTCTCTGTAACTATTTTGATTTCCATTCACCTAAGCACTTTTCTGCTAATTCAGGTAAATTTAAATCTGCCTTGATGAAGTTCCAAATGGATACAATGTCATCCTGTTGCTGTTTCACTGTTTTATTTGGATGTGCTATTTTATGTCCTGCCTGCAGCTGCTGAAATAACTTCTTCTTATCCATTCGGAATTAAGAAGCCGCAGATACACTGCCGGAAAGTGAAAAAAGAACACCAAGAAGGAATTGGCGGGCGATCATGAAATTCACATATGTTAATGGGGTCGAGTTTACGTAGGTGTGATGTTAATTTCGGGACCAACCGGTGAGCGCTTACGCCACAGCACGGCATAATATATGCAAATTATCGTCGGTGGTATTTAAGGAGTACGGCGAAGTGAATGTAATCAGTCGTCGGCGTACGGACACGTGCGAAGACCATGAAGAAGCAGCAATGCCTTGACATGGAAGACGTGTACGATTTCAGCAGTTATAGGACTTTGAGCGAGGTCGTCTAGTCGGACTCCGCGAGGCCTGGTGGTCGTATCGTCGTATTGCGGAGCGAATTGGACGGGAAGTATCGGTGGTGGTACGATGGTGGCGTAGATGGTCCGAGGTACATCCCCACACGAGAAGACGTGGAACCGGGAATCACAGACGGACTGATGAGCGGACCGATCGACGCATAAGAAGAGCGGCGTTGTCAAGCAGAACATCGACTGCGACGCAAATCCGAGCTGCCGTTGCACCTGAGGTGACTGTGCGAACAATCCGCAACCGTCTACTAGATGCAGGACTACGTGCACGTGTGCCTCTGGCATGTGTACCTCTGACTCCAGCCCACCGTCAGGAACGGCTGCAGTGGTGTCGCCAACGTCTGCACTGGAGAACGCAATGGCGATCTGTCGTGTTCAGCGATGAAAGCAGATTCTGCTTGGGAGCCTCCGATGGCCGTATGCGTGTTCGCAGACGCACAGGGGAGCGTCTCCACCCTTCTTGCATCCGCCAGCGACACACACGGCCTACACCTGGTCTTCTGGTGTGGGGAGCGATCAGCTATATCACTCCCTTACACAACTAGTGTTTTTACCGGGTACGTTAAACAGCACCTCCTACATCAACAACATCATTCAGCCCGTTGTTGTGCCATTTGTAAGGTCGGTCCATCGCGGTGTTTTCCATCAAGATAACGCACGCCCACACACGGCACGTGCAACGCAACATGCACTTCAGGGTGTGAGACAACTTCCACGGTCTGCACGTTCACCGGATTTGTCCCCATTGAGCACGTGTGGGATTTTATGGGACAGCGACTTATCCGGTCTCCACGGCCAGCCACGACCATCCCCGATTTACGCGTCCAGGTTGAGGATGCTTGGAACTCAATACCCCAAAACTTGCATCCAACATCTGTACGACAGACTCCATGCCAGAATTGCACAGTGTGACGCAGTTCATGGCGGTTCAACCTCGTACTAACCATGTTCCATGGAAATGTTATTTTTCACTTTACCAGCAAATACAGCTGTATTTTGCCATAATGTTTTGATCACGTTATCCTCTATATTCCGTTATTATGCTGTATGAATTTCGTTGGTATCAGACGTCTCCTTCTTGGTGTTCTTTTTTTACTTTCCGCCAGTATATATACAACCGTACTAACTCAGCACTGAATTCACTTTGACGGCGTGCTTTATTTAACGTACTCTGCGGAGGTGAAATGACATGTAAATTTCCTCGAGTGAACGGTTCTGTCATAGTGGCGCCAGTCGTTGTTTGTTTTTGTTCCACCACAGCAGCGATCAAGTTTCATTGACGTTTAAACTATCCCACGCAATCCTAAACTTTTTGGGACCATTTACCTTTGCTCGGTGCTGTTTCTACACTGCTACCCTAAGGTGCACAACCCTTCTCAAAACAGCTCGGTCGACAACGCATTAGCCATTAGTGTTTTTTTTTTGTTTTGTAACTCGAAGCAGATGAGATTTTAGGCATATATACAGAGTGGGGTCCGGGGACGCTCCCACCACAAAAATGAATGCACATTGCCAGTGTATATTTCAGGTAAAATATAATAAAGCAATAAACATTGCGTTCTCTCTGTAAATTAAGTTGAAAGAGCTTAATTCTAGGAAGCATAAAAGATACTGCAGACTGCGAAAGAAAAAAAAAAGCACTATCGCCCCACGATGATATAAAGACATATCTGGAAACATATTTAAGTTCCAATGAGAACAAACGGGGAGTTTTTTAATATTACGATGATTCCACTATATTTTTGCTGCTGGACTACCGAATTACTAAACCTCCCCCATATCACATTTGGTCCAGTTGTCAAGAATCCCCTCCCCTGTAATCTCGGGCGTACTTTATGGACGGCCCCTTAGAGTTGGTCGTTAAATTCAGAAACGAAACCATCTCTGCTCTTCCTGGAACCAGCCGGCCCAAACTAAGAATGGGAGACTACTTATGTTCACGGTGTTCATTAAACCTCGAAACAAAGGTGGGGGAAAAATCCTTGGCGTTTTCAACGAGATTAAATGTTTGTGTTTTTGCTGATCACTCATAAAGTATTCGTAATTTTGGCAACCCTGTTATTTCCCGTTCATAAATTTCCCGCCGGAACCTGAAAGTCGTAGAGATTGTGAAATCTTTCAGGAAAGACAATTAGCGCGTGCGGCTGACAGATCGAGGTATTGCTGTTCAAACAGCAAACGGGCTAACTGTCCATTGTTTCTAACAGCTCCTGGAAATTACGTGCCCCTGTACTCCTCACCCACCTAAACTTTTCTACAGAGCACTGATCTTTTTATATTTTTAAACATATTAAAATAAAACTGATGGATTATTATGCAAAATGTTTTTATGTTTTTTATTGGTACGCGTTGTCATGTTTTAATGCATCTAAGTGGGCTTTCTAAAATTTATCAAAATTCTTCCAACACCTTCCGTTATTTGCTCTCCTTCGCACATGCTCAGTGTGCCTGTACATTAAATTCGTTGCGATCTCGCTAACATGGCGCAACCTTCTTTGGTGGTAGGTCAACTTTTGCGATAGTTATGGCGCCTCACTTTTGGCTAGTCAATGACTTCTCCATACTACGTTCTCGTATGTTTTTCATTTTTCATCGCCAGTTACAATTTGGCTCAGATCATGACTAGAAGTGTAAACCGAAAGCAGAAAGCTTGTCACTTCTTTTTTCATTCGTTCATGCCCCGAATTCAAGGGTCAGCGGCGCGTGGGCTTCTAATCGTCGAAGCTGGATCCTGGATAAAATTCGTTAAGGTATTGGTGGTGAGTTTGTCATACGGCCGTAAATTACGGAAATACGACTCCCTGTATCATTTGATGCACATGGGCATCGTTATAACCCCAAATGAGACAAAAGTTGGTTCCGAAACCATTTTAAGCTTATTAACATGACCTTGTGAGTTACCAACATTTTCAACAGCCATCAAAACAACTATAACTTTCTTGAATAACGTGTATTGCTGGCTTCTGAGCAATCTTCCAAATGGGTTAAGGCTCTTGTCTCGGATGACGCATTGTTCGTGTGTTTGTTTCACGGCACTAGCTCTCTCCCTTCCCTGGAACCAGTGGTTCAAATTCGAACGAGCGACTGCTTTATGGCACACACAACAGCAACTAGGGCCTCTGTGAATCGTGGAGAGGTGCAAGCTAGTTCTGTGTGACATTGGCGAAAAGACCCCAACTCACTGGGTTTTGTTCCAAGAATCCTTAGGTTAAATGGCCAACTGGAACCCTCAGCTGTGGGCTAATCCCCCACACTGATGTACTTACCTGATTAAGAAGACAAAAAGAAATATTAAGAATGACTCAAGTGTGGGATATGGTGGACCTACCACACTTGAGAAGGACGGTCCACCACGGAATCGACCTGGACTTTCTAAACGGCGTATGAGAAAGCGATCTCGGCTGAGTGAATGTAAGATTGGTGTATGGAATACTAGAGGTATAAATGGCAAGATGAGTGAGGTGATTGAGGAGATGAATAAGTATAGACTGGATGTGCTGTGTGTAAGTGAAACCAAAAAGAAGGAAATTGGGGTAGAAGAAGTGAATATCACGGTGAGTGTGTGGCCTGGAGTATTGGATAATATGAGAGGACAGGCTGGTGTAGGTGTGATTTTAAGTGAAAAGATGAAGAACAACTTGATTCACTATAGTTGCATTTGAGATAATTCTCTGGATTCGTTTGAAAGTGAAACTTCAGAGAATTGTAATTGTTGTAGTGTATGCTCCTTGTGACTCGGAACCTTCTGATAAGAAAGATTTCTGGAATGAGCTAAAAGCTGTTTTGAGCGAGTTTGGTGCTAAAGAAAAAGTTATAATAGCAGGGGATTTCAATGCTAGAGTAGGTGTACAGAATGCAATTTCTGACAATGTTCTGGGTAAGTTTAATGATCCTTGTGTGAATGATAATGGTGAAAGATTAATTGAACTCTGCATTGAGAATGGTTTGTGTGTATCTAATACATTTTTCAACCACAAGTATATCCACACATATACTTGGGAAAATCGTACTCTTGTTCAAAAGAGTGTGATAGATTTTGTTGTGTACGATCAGCGTTTGAAACACTTAGTTGTTGACACCCGTGTGATGAGAGGTGCAGATTTTTTTTTTGATCATTACTTGGTAGTGTCACGAGTGAAACTTAATGTTGGTTGGAGGAAAAGGAATAGGAAGAGACCCAGGATAGAAAGAATAAAGGTTGATAGGCTCCTAGAAGATCATCAGCGGTATTCTGACTTACTCAGAGAACGACTGAAGGATCTGAAGTCTGGTGAGAGGGATGTAGAAAAGAAGTGGGAATGTTTTAAGAACTGTGTTGTCACTGCTGCTAAAGAGGTCTGTAGCACCACAATAGTAGGTAACAATAGAGGTGATGCTTGGTGGAATAGTGAGATTGAAGAGGCAGTAAAGAGAAAGAAGGAAGCCTATTTGGGGATGTTGCAAGGTAGTCTCTGTGGATGAATATCGCTGTAAGAAGCGTGAAGCTGCTAAGCTGGTTCGCTACAGTAAGGCAAAAGATAGGAAGGAGAAAGTGGAAAGACATGAACTGGCTTTTTGGGAAGATAGAAAGTCCTTCTGGAAGTACATGAGACTCAGGAAAAATAGGGGAAAGAAAGTTGTAAGTTGTGTGAAGAATGACATTGGGGAAATGATTTGGGAGCCCAATGAGTTAAGTGACAGATGGGCTGTATACTTCTGTGAGTTATTAGATCAGGAAAGCAAAGATGATTCTGAGACAGGTGCAGATGATATCACAATGAGGGAGGAAAGCACAGGAGGGATCTCAAGGGAAGAAGTGTGTAAAGCTGTAAAATCTCTTCAGAATGGTAAGGCTCCAGGAGTTGATGGTATAACTGCAGAGATGTTGAAATATGGTGGTGACTCTATAATTGACTGGTTAACTGAAATTTGCCAGTTGTGCTGGGAGTTAGGAATGGTCCCTCGGGATTGGAAGGATGCTATTATTGTTCCCTTGTATAAGGGAAAAGGTGATCAGACTGAATACAAAAACTATCGTGGTATTAGCCTACTGAGTGTGCCAGGGAAAGTGTTTGGTAAGGTTGTTATTGAAAAAGTACGGGGTCCTAAATCAGAGAAAGTGTGGGATGTTCAGAGTGGTTTTATGCCTGGGTAAAGGCTGCACTAACCAGATTTTTGCATTACGCACGATGATTGAAAAGTATCTGGCTGTTGGGAAGAAAGTTTTTACTGCCTTCATAGATTTAGAGAAAGCTTGCGACCGAGTGAATAGGACACTTTTGTGGAAGATATTGAATGAATATGGTGTTACTGGGAATCTACTTAATAGTGTAAAAGCCATGTATGCTGGTAGTAGAGGTTGTGTACGAGTGAATGGTGTTTTATCAAAATGGTTTTCCATTGGTGCAGGAGTTAGACAAGGTTGTGTAATGTCACCCTGGCTGTTTAATATATTTATGGACGCATGCATGCGTGATGCCAAAATAGATAATAGTGGTTTATGTCTTGGTGATATCCGTGTGTGCAGATTGCTGTATGCTGATGACACTGTCCTGTTGGCAGAGAGCAAAAGTGAGTTGCAGAGTATGTTGACTCGGATGCACGGAGTTTGCATGAAATTCAAACTGAGTATAAATAAGGGAAAAACCAAAGTTATGGTGTTTGAGAGAGAAATAGGTAGCACTGAATGTAATGTAAGTATAAATGGCACTGTGATTGACCAGGTGAGTGAGTTTGTGTATTTAGGAAGCATGTTTGACAGAGAGAACAAGTTGGATGGTGAAATCAGTAGGAGAGTGAATTCTTCTTTGAAAGTCATAGCTGCTCTGGGAGGTTTTCACAGGAATGATGGGTTCTCTAGAGAGTCCCGCATGGCTGTGTCTAAAACTGTAATTGTTCCTACTCTGATGTATGGCAGTGAAACCTGGGTACTGCAGAAGAAACATAGGAGTTGTTTGTGTGCTGGAGAAATGCGTTACTTACGTGGGGTTTGTGGCAAGACACGATCTGATTGTGTGAGGAATGAAGATGTATTGCAGTTGTGTGATGTGAAGCAAAATGTCGTTAGCAAGCTGGAGACCAATATGCTTCGGTGGTTTGGCCATGTTGAAAGAATGAGTGATGAAATGCTTACTAAGAAAATTTTTTCAGCCCAAGTGGCAGGGAGGAAAGGCAGAGGAAGGCCAAGGAAGACATGGGTGGATCAGATTCAGGAGAGTCTGCATGAGAAAAGGATTATGAGTATGAAGTATAAAAGATCTTGTGTACGGCGTGTAATGGATATCAGTGAAGCACGAGTTGTGTGTCGAGATCGATGTGAATGGAGAAGTTTGATACGACAACAATAGGTAAAAATATCTGGAAGTTTGTATTTCTTTTTGGAGCTAACCTCTGAATCTCAGAGAACAGCTTAGTGATATGTATGTATGTATGTATGTATGTATGACTGCTATATATCTCTTAGTCCCTCACGGTAGTCCTTAAATCACGAAACAAAAAAATGGGAATTATTGCTGTAGTTAAAATAACCTGAACAGAAGCTCTTAAACCAAAGCTGGCATGTGCGTTTGGGAAAATTAGCCCCCCCCCCATGTTGGGATTCGAACCTACGTCTCCTTATTCTTCATACTGAACTACACCGAACTTGGCTTACCTCTGCAATTTGCCGTTTTGACTCGTGCGTCACTTCAATGATACGACACACACCCTGAGTTAGCTTTGCATTGGGAACACCTACCTAATAACACGTTGGTCCACCTTTCTCTGCAATCAAAGCTCGCAGATGCCTAGTAACATATTCTACAAGGTGTCGAACATCCTCCATGCGTCACTTGACGCATGTCCTCTGCACCAGCTCCGTCAGTTCACGCTGATTCCGTGAAGAAGGATCAGCAGTTCCCACAGCCCGTTCTAGCATATCCACAAATGTTCAATTGGGTTACTGTCAGAGGAGTTAACGGGCCAAGGCAATCTAGCGAATACGTTGCTGTGCTCCTCCAATCACTCAGTAGGTATAGAAGCCCAATGACACGGTGCGTTGTCTTGTTGAAAGATGACACTGTGGTCCCGGTACACCTCCTGCAGGTATAGATGGACGTGGTCGGCTAACATGTCTCCGTAGCTTCCACCATTCAGAGTCTGTGGGAAAGTAACCAACGGACCTAGGATTGTCAGGAAAATGCTCTCCAGACCAGAAGAACGCCTCCACCGGCTTGTTGAACCCCAACTCTGCAACCAGAGGATAGGGCTTCATTCTGTTTGCGCCATATACGAACCCGTCCATGCAGCAGGAAGTGGGACTCACCACACCAGACGACCTTCTTCCATCTGTTGAGGGTCCATTGCTGACGTTTCCGGGTGAGGCATTGCTTTTGATGAGTGAGCAGCATCATGGGTATCCTCTTTGATCTCCGGCTGTGGAACCCCAAGCGTAGAAAGGTACGGCGCTTGGTTTACGTGGAAATTGGTAGAACTGCACCGCTGTTTTACTCGTGGTTGAGCTGGGTGACTGTTGCACGTCGTTGTCCAGATACAAGTCATGACACCTGATGCTCACTTCTAGGATCAGCTGCGCGTGGCTGACCAATACGACCCCTGTACCATTGATACAGCAGTACGGAAGCGGCCAACAAGTGGGGCTGTTTCCGAAATGCTGGCACCTGCCCTCTGGGCTCCAACTATCTTGCCGCAGTCAAATTGGTTTACGCCACCACGTTTCCTCGTTACTGGCGAACGTTTACTGATTACGTATACAGGATAGGTGTGCACAATTTTTAGTAGCCGCACGTGACGTTGATATCACGTGGTACTTAGTTATCGCTCCGAATATGTAAGACGGGGGCGTTCCTAATGCAAAGCTAACTCAGTGTATATCCTACCTTGAGAAAGCAAGGTCACGAAGTCGCAGGTTTCAGGTTGCTGCGAACCATGCTCGGAGAGCTCATTGTAGAATTTTTTTTTTTTTTTCTGAATTCCAGACGATGTGTGGAAGAACATCGCACATTATCACGGCCGGATAATTCATCTTTACGTTCAGGTGCCAATGTGAAAATTAACCCTTTTCTGCGGGTATTGAGATTCGAAACCACGTCTCCTAGCTCCGGAGCCAGTTATTCTCCTAACTGAACTACACCGACCTTTGCTTATCGCTGCAATTTGCTGTTTTGACTCTTGCGTCACTTCAATGGTACGTCACACGTTCAATAATTTTTGGCGTCTGATCAAACTTGTGTGCGAGACCACACACAAGTTTGATCAGACGCCAAAAATTATTGGAGCTTGGGTGGGATGTGTTGCCACACCCAGCATACTCACCTGACCTTGCGCCGTCAGACTTCCACTTGTTTCGCTCTCTTCAACAGTCCTTGCGTGGTATAACGTTCAATTCAGATTAGGCTGTAAATCAGCACCTTGTAGAGTTTTTCGCCACGAAAGACAGGTCCTTCTATGAACGAGGCATTCTGCAGCTCACTGAAGATGGCAAAAGGTTATCGAACAAAACGAGCATTATATCATTGATTGATCTTTGTTCTTTCTATCAATAAATGACCTTTGCAAAACATGGCTAAAATACGTCATAACTCTTCCGACAACCCAATAGAAATATTTTTGAAGCAGTAAAAGAAAATGGCGTGTGGAGGAAAAGATACATCCATGAACTATACAGTTATTTAATGTGCCAGACATTATTAAGTAAATAAAAATAAATAGATTAAGTTGGGCTGAACATATTATACGCATGGATAGTAATAGAATAGTTAAGATGATGTTTAGTGCTAAGGCCGGAAGGAAAAAGAAGAATTGAAAGACCTAAATTGAGATGGAGTGATGCAAGATGTTAAGGCATTAGGAATCACAAATTGGAGGAGTTTGACATTGAATAGGGAAGGCTGGCAGAGGTTTCTGAAGAATACCAGGGCCCACACAGGGCTGTCGAGCCAAGGATGATGATGATCAGACAAGTAACTTCCTATATCTTTGGCAGCGAATTAGTGTTATGTAAATGTTCCTCCCGACGTCATTAGACACTCTTGACTAGAAAGTGTTTTTTTAGCAGTGGAGGTTTAATAAAAAGGCAACATGATCAACAGATTCAAGTGAAGATGACGACCCACTTGGAAATATGGTCTCACTCGGAGGTACTCGTCGTGCCGAAAGAAGCATTTGTTGGCATCTGACGCAAAAATCACCTGTCTTCTATAGCACCAGAGCTTCCGCACACGCCACATTGCTGTCTGGTGTTGATGTTGAAAGTCTGCCACGGCGTTTCTTATCTGTTCAAACCACTGCGCCCATGTGAGAATTTTGTACACCATTCTGGCACGCTCCTCCGAAGGCTCATGACTTTAGGACTATAACTTCTTGCAGTTGGCGATTGATCTCTCCTGTCGGAGTTTTCCATGTGAAGGGAAACCAGATTACCACGCGTACCTCCCACTGAGACCCAGGGCTGTAGCAAGGTCTCAGAACGTGGGGAGGCTGGGGACTTATCAGGGGGGGGCTCTGTGTAAAACCAGTAATTAAATTCATCTAAGAGTACAGATGCAAGTCTTGCTTTCTACTTTCGTTCCTTTTATTAATTTACTTCACTAACGAACAATTTCTCCATGCAGAAAAGTAAAAAACAAGAAAGACAATGCCGAATTTTCGGTTGTAATGAGCACGTCTTTTGAATCCCTTCAGTCGCCGCCCCGGTGGCGCAGTGGTCTAAGGCGTTGGCCGCTGATCATTCGTCCGTAAGGGGTCCGGGTTCGAATCCCGGTGAGGCATGGATGTTGTGTTTGTCTTACGGCACTGGCTCTCTCCCTTCCCTGGAACCAGTGACCCTAAATTAGGGACGGGCGACTGCTTATAGCCCATTGAGTTGCTCACGGTTGGTCGTTAAACCTTTAATCAAAAAAAAAAAAAAAAAAAATCCCTTCAGACGCGAATTAAATTTACCAAAGTTATTCAAAGTCAATGGACGCCGTTAGGGAAACAATCAACCGGATTTCTACAATCGATGAAGGCCCTTGCGCCATAAAAATCGAACAACCAACCAACCAACCTACAATCGATGAAACATCTAGAAATAGAAACAGCTACTTACTTCCACCAGCGGCTAAAAAGTATGTTACAAAAATTTACAAATGGCGCACAAAATGTTTGCCATAGCACAAGGAAGGTATCAGAGACGGAGATTTTCAAATCGAACTGTTAAAAGAAGAAATATAGAAGGAAACATAGTATAATTTACGCCGACTGGCGCAAGAATTTTGTAAAAGGAAAAGCTGAAAATAGGAAAAATATTCTTCGTGGAAAAAGCTATGCTAAGGAAAAGGAACTTTTCAAATACGTCTCATGGAAGCTGAAATAGCGAGAAAAAAGGTTTTGATCTTTACGTCCCCTAGCGGGGAATCTGTGCATTATTGAAAAAGGATAATAGTCCACATCTTTATTGTTGCGAATGGCATACAGTAAATCAGAAAACTTCTCAGAGGATTCTTAGAAGGGGAGATACAGCTGCACCCAAACATTACCCAGCGACAGAACTGAGAACTACAAAACTCCTCTAATACCAACCTAAAATGTTCCACAAGATAAATGTTATCCGGTGCTGAAATAATTTTTTAAATGGCACATGCAGAAGCAGAGGTATTGAGAAAAACAGATTAAATATTGGCGCTCCCTAGCGGCAAAATTGTGCATAATACACACAATAGAGTTCTGATACTTAGCATTATCTGACCAAAAGTAATTTTTTCAATAGGGTTTTTAGTCCCGCAGATATTGCAGTAAACGGAAATGTCAGGTTACGCCCTCTAATGACACACTTGTGCGTTAAAAAAAAACAAAAAAACTTTTAAACAGTATCAGAAACATTTCACGTCGGAAACTCTCTCCACCAAAAAATAATTTTTCAAATAGAACTCTTAGAAGTAGAAATATCGACAAAAATAAGATATAATCTACGCCCCCTGACGAAAAAATAATGCATTAGTTTAAGAAGAAAGTGTTCTGAAAACGTATTTTGAGGTGACCGGTGTTGTCCACGAAAGAATTGTTTTAATCGAGTTTTCAGAAGCTTAGATTTTGCTGCAAATACATCAGAAGCAGAAATAAATGCTTACGCCCCTTGGTGGCCAAATCCATTCTTTATCAAATATTATATGCAAACCATTTTCCATCAGGGGCAGTATCCGACGCTGAAAAAAATTTTCAAATCTGTTTTTTAGAAGCAGAGATATCGGGGAAACGCAATTTACCTTTACGCCCTCTAGCGGAAAATATATTTATCACTTGAAAAAGTTGAAATTATATGCGAAACATTTTGCACTGGAAACGCTATCCAACAAAGAAGGATTTTTTCAAATCGGACTCTTAGAAGCAGAGATATTGGTATAAACAAGATATACGTCTACGTCCCCTATCGGAGAAAACATGCATTATTTTAAGAAGAAAATGTTGGGAAAATGTTTATCGGCATGAGCGGTATCGGTCTACGAGATAATTTTTTTTAATCGAGCTTTTAGAAACTTAGATTTTGCTGCAAATACAGCAGAAGCAGAAATAAAATGTTGCGCCCCCTGATGCCCGAATCATTCTTTGCCGAAAACTAGAGATTATATGCAGGCCATTTCCCATCAGGAGCTGTATCCGGTGCAGGAGCAAATAGTTTTAGCAGCATAGATCTAGGAGCAATGGAGTTTTAGCAGCATAGATCTAGGGGGGAAAGCAATTTACTTTTACACTCCCTAGGGGAAAATTTATGCGTAACTTGAAAAAGCGACTGTACCTAAAATAGTTTACGATACAAAGGAATCGAAAAGTGAAAGGATTTTCTCAATCGGATATTTATAAGCAAATATATGGGATGAAATGTATTTTGGATTCGATATTATCTGCATTTACGCCCTCTAGCGGTGAAACTGTGTGCATCGTAAAAAAAATGAATACAAGGATCGTCATTCTCACATTTCAAGCTTCTCAATGCAAAAAGAATTTTTCAAATCGGACTAATAGAAAAAAAAAAAAATATATATATATATATATATATATATATATATATATATACTGTATTTAAAATGCGAAAGGAAAGGGAGCCGGGAGGGAGAAATCTGGACTCTCTTGAAATGTAAAAAATAAATCATGTTATCAAAATTTGCTTTACGGGGGCTGAGGTGCACGGTCACTATCGCTGGAAAAATTATAACTCCCAACTAGCATGAAAAAACTGTTTTTTAGTTTACTATTCTAGTTCCTTTCCACGCAGTATTCTACGGCGATCCACACGATGGCATCGAGTAGTTGTTGATGCCAGTTTTAGGCTATTTCTTCTCTATCTCGACGCATTCTCCTTAGCTGATGTTCGGAGGCACCCTTTTCTTACCGTGGTAAACAGCCAAAAAAACTCCTTACTTCACTCAAAAACCAAAAAAACCCGAGATTCCTCGCCAATAAATATTTCTTTTACACATGCATCGCAAAACCTCTCTTACTGACAGCAAAACAATGAACAGGAGGAAGTTGGAAGCTATCTCTCTCTCTAGCACAAGGGTTTCTCTTAAGCACTGTTTTTGCATCTCCTAGAGGGATACATTTAGCTAATACGTTGCCATGACAACACTTTGTAGCCAGTTAACAACCTGGAAGTTTTTAAACAGCAGCTTTAGCATCTCATAGATGGTTTTTTACCCTTTACGTTTCTCAAAAAAAAAAAAAAAAAATCTCTACCCTGACCCTTAGCAGCATCATGCCCGGTGATCGTATGGCAGAGATTCATTGGCGCCGCTGTTCCAGTAATTCAAATCGAGAAGTAATTTCTTTTGAGTTATCCATCGTTTTTGTCGTATCACTCCAATTTTGCATTTTCTAAAAACGTGCAATGCACGAATAAATAAGGTAACGTATGTATGCTATTTATAATGGAATATAAAATAAATTTGAATAAACCACCGAAAATAAAAGTTCAGAGAATTTACAAAGCCCATTTTCCAGGGAAGGGGGATTTACTTGCCTTTCATGGGATGCTGAGGCCCCTCTAGCTCCCTGGTAGCTACGGCCTTCGTGAGATCATGTTTCTAAGCAGATCGCCATTTCCACTTGAATCTGGTTTTCAACACGTTGTTTGGCAGCGGAGTTCGAATAACAAAGCAATCTTCTCTTGTCGGAAGAGTAATAACGTTGGAAGACCCCAGTTTACATATCATAATTCGCCGCCAAATGTCATCGGAAATTTCTTTTATAGATCAGCTTACATGTTTTTATCACCAACCCAATATTTAATTAAATACGTTAATTTATCACTTTATTTTTTAGCATACCTTAGGAAGCAATTATGATTATTTTTAGCACGTGTTTTGACGCACGCATGAAGATATTGTGCTGGAAGAATTTTTTGCGTTAAATAATTGTGAACATGACAGATTTTCCATGTATTTTCTTCTTTTCCTGATGCGCAGTTTTCTCTTTAGGTGGCGCAAATGTTTTTTCCGCGGTATGTCTTTTCCAGAAGACGGACTGGAAAAAGTTTTCTTGGATCGCATAAAGGTAAGCATGCCCAAGATTTTGAAAATATTTTCTGCTCTTCCTCATGCACATTTCTCCCGCTAGGTGGCGCAGATGTATTTTTTTTTAACCATCGTTACGATATCTGTTTCTGGTGAACGAACTAAAAATTCCTTTTTGTAACGAATTGAAATGTGTACAGCTAGCACCTTTCTTTGGTCGGGATCTTTCCCTAGCTAGATAGCATAGAACGTCTTGATGAAATGCCAAGATATTGTCTGTGGACAAGTTATCTCCGTTACTTTGGAATTTTCTTGATTACATGTACTAAAATGCTGAACGTTTATAAATTTGAATCTTTCCTTAATACGTTTCTACATGTGGTAACACCTTTATTTTTCCGCATTATAATCTAACTTAGCGTCAAAATTTGAAACAGGTATCTCATATTTAAGCACCATAACTCGGATAATGTGATAACTTGACTGAAGTGTGGAAAGTTTTGCACGTTACGTCGAAGAGTGTGGTTTTAATTCAGTGTAATTATATGTTATATGAATTTGGATACGCCATCCCATAGGCGTGACTTAGAATCGACTTACGCGTTTGAAGTGTAGTCAGATACTGCGGCTTCTGGTTGATCGTCAGAGTTGGGCGCGGATCAGGGTTCCGTATGAGTCATGGGTTTAAGCGGTTTTCGGCTTTAACAGCACGGAGTCGACTTTTCCCAGTTGATTAAGAGGTGGCGGTCCCAATAGATGTTAATTTTGTCATGTTTTCAGTGCTTTTTGGCTAAATGTAGCCTCTGCTCTAGTTTTTTTCTCCTAAAGTCTTTTTTTCTGGAACCAATAAGCCTAAATTATGGACAGGTGACTTTTTATAGCCTTTTAAACGTATATTTGAAATCAAAATTAGGGAAAATGCTCGTTTGAGTTAAATTGGTTACGAAATGAGTTTGTCGTCAGTGAGTACCTTCTTTGTATTAAAAATAGACTTGAGTAACCATAATGGCTGAGTGGTTTGAGTTGCTGGCTTCTGTCCGCTCGTCCGAGATGGGCCCGGGTTCAAGTCCCGATGAGACATGGGTTGTGTACTTGTCTGACGGTTACGTCCATTAGCTGGTACCCGTTGCCCTAAATTAAAGATGGGCCACTATTACAACCCTGAGAGCTGCTCATTCCGGTCGTTTAAACCCCTAAATAAATACACGAAATAAAAAATTTCTTCACATAATGCCATAGCACCGAATTCTACGACCGCCAAGGGCGGAGCGTGCTCTCTGTGTGTTTTGGTTTGAAGAAACTAAATCCGCGAGAACTGTTCAACGGAAATTTCGCACCCATTATCGTAGGGATCCTCCCATTATACCTACAATTTACTCTTGGCGTAACAATAATTAATACAGACAATTGACGTGGATTAGGAACATCAAACCGAAGTCATCGCTTTTTCCACGTTTATAAGTGAGTCACGGAAAAATTATCATTGGCCGCCACCGGGAATCGAACCCAAGGGTTCGATAAGTGAGTCACGGAAAAATTATCATTGGCCGCCACCGGGAATCGAACCCAAGGGTTCGATTCCCGGTGGCGGCCAATGATAATTTTTCCGTGACTCACTTATAAACATGGAAAAAGCGATTACTTCTGTTTGATAGCATAATAATTTTGTTAAGACTGGTTGTTCTGTTCGCCATGAGAAATCCCCTGGTTGCCCGCGTTTTTCTGCTGCTGTCGTGGAAGAAGTGAGGGAGAGCTTCGTTCCTAGAGTCCCACGAATTTAACGCGACGTGCGTCTCGTGAAATGGATATTTCGCAACCGATGGTTTGGCGAAGGTTACGAAAACGATCGCACTTAAAACCATACAGATTTACCATGGTTCAAGAAATTAGTAGCGCAGATCTCGTCACGAATTGCGTGCGGAAATGTTGCATCGGATAGAGGAAGACGGAACGTTCCTGGACTGCGTAATCTTCAGTGATGAGTCCACATGTGGGTGTTAACCTTACCACTGACAAAACAACTGCAGGATTTGGGTCGCTGAAAATCGACGCGTATCTCTGGAACATGTTCGTGACAGCCCAAAGGTGAATGTGTTTTGTGCACTTAGCAAACTTAAGGCTTAGGGCCCCCCCTTTTTTTTTTTTCATGAAAACCATCAACGGTATGGTGTATTTGAATATGCTCGAAAATCATCGCGTTCCATAGTTTGGCGATGAACAAGGAGGACGCATTCACTTTCAGCAAGACGGCGCACCACCTCACTACTGTACAAGTGTCCGGAATTTCCTCAATAAACGTTTCCCAGGCCGGTGGATTGGTCAAGTAGGTCCGATAGCATGGCCACCTTATTCTCCCGTCTTGACACCTCTCAATTTTTTTCCTGTGAGGTTTCATAAAAGATCGAGTGTTTGTTCCAAATCTCCCTGAACTGAAAACTCGAATAACCGCCGCAGTTGAAGAAGTGACAACAGATATGCTGCTTCGAGTTTGGGAAGAAATTGACTTCAGGTGGTGTGAAAACACAAATTTGTCCTGACGGGGATCGAATCGCGATACATTCCGTCCGTGTAGCTTTGTTGCTCTCCCAACAAAGCTGCACGGACGGAATGTATCGCTGCAGATTTGCCGTCTGGACACGTGTTTTACCTCTGTTGTACGTCACAGTGGGATGTGTGCCGTATCACCAATGACAGTCACATCGAACCAAAATGAGTACGTGGGATAAAACTTGATGTGTTTTGCTACAGATTAACGACTCGAAAAATTCTGTAAGTATTCCGAATAAACTTTTATACGTTTTCAAAGTTGTAAAGTCCTTTTTGAATCACCCTGTATAATATAAACGTGTACTTGTATGCATATTGTCGCGTATGTGTGTTTCTACATGGTAGAATTTTTCAATCCAAAACAGATTTAGTGAGCATTTCTGTATGTTTCAAGCTTCTCGTTGTACGCGTGATCTACTATATTTTGTATCACCGCGTCATGGTGAGAAATCATTTAGTCGCAGCAATATGTACGTGAAATACTTTGTGCCGTTGTGTAATATTAAAACAGTATGCAAGTGTACCCTCCGCATGCGTTCTGCTGATGTTTTAATGACAGAAACGAAGAGAATAGTCGCAATATTTTTGCGCTGCCGAGCCATGGTGAGATGTTAGGCAACTTCTCGCACGCTCGGCAGAGAACTTTGCATGGTACGTTGCACTTGAATGGCTGCCCCTCGCAATTATTAAAATTTTCATGATCGCCCCCCCTCCCACTTCTCTTCCCTCCTAGAATTCCGATGTCCGGGAGCGTACGAAAGATGTTAAAACTAGACAATCTTTTTCATTCGGAAAACCTTTAAAGGATGTTTGAACTTTCTCTGTCCTCTTTCTGTCTGGGCGTTTTTACACGTCGGTTTTGTTGGTACCGTTTGCGAGAGCATTGCAAACTTCGGAGAAACTGAATTCATTTGACATCCTGTTTGTGTGCGTGTTGTTGCGAATGCATTTTCCGTAATGCTGTCTTGTTTTGAATTCGAGAGTGAGTCACTTTCCATTGAATAGCGCCGAAGACTGCATAGCACACACGAATTGCCGCTGCTCCGGATGTTGAATGTATATATATATATATATATATATATACATTCTATAGAAAATATATATATATATATATATATATATGGGATGTAAGGTCAGGGTGATGCGTAACATCACAGCCTCTCCTTGACAAATGTCAACCCCGCCTTCTCGTGGTGCATCCTGTTCCCACTAAAGGGGCTCTGACGACCGCCCATAGCGGTATAACTATACCATCGGGATCAGAGGAAATGCTATCCCACACTCACCAACCCGCTTGGCCAGCGTGGTGAGTTATGGACAAACCCCTCCAAAATGATTCCACAACTTAAATCTTGGCCCTCAGTCTCCGGCAGCTGGAATGTACCTGGCCAAGGCAGCGGCCAGTGCGACATGAAGGCAGAGGTGCTAAGAATCCCCGGAGGACCGGACTAGGCTGCCATCTGATGCTGACCTTGGCTACTTACAATGGACGCTCCCTATCTTCTGATTCAAGGCTTCTTGAATTGGAAGAGGAACTACAAAGGATCAAGTGGGACATCGTGGGGCTAAGTGAGGTAAGGAGAAAAGGAGAAGATCTCATTGAACTGAAAAGTGGACATCTCTTCTATTATCATGGGACAGATACTGGCAGAACTAGTGGTGTTGGATTTATAATAAACAAGAAACTGAAGGACAAAGTTGTAGAAGTTGAAAGTTCCTCTGACAGAGCTGCACGACTTGTTATCCAACTCTCGAAAAGATACCAGGCTCAGATTATTCAAACTTATGCACCCACCACAAGTCATCCTGAAGAAGAAATTGAAGAATTTTATGAGGAAATTTGTCATCTAAATAATAAAGGTAAGCAGCATTTGAAGATAATTATGGGAGATTTCAATGCAAAAATAGGGCAACGGCAACAGAATGAAACTTCAGTAGGTAAATTCGGTCACGGCAACAGAAACCAGCGTGGAAATACTCTCGTTGAGTTTGCAGAGGCAGAAGGGTTTTCATCTTGAACTCCTTCTTCAAGAAAAAGCCACACAGGAAATGGACATGGAGACATCCAAATGGGACGACAAGTGAAATTGATTTTATTATGTGTAACAAAAAATTCGTCATAGAAGACTGCAGTGTGCTAAACAAGTTCAACACAGGTAGTGACCATAGATTGGTGAGATGTAAGATGCACCTCAACACTAAACTTGAACGTGGCAAGCTCATAGGACAAACAAAATCTATTGACATAACCAACCTTAAAAAGCACCATAATACCTTCAAGTTAGAACTGAAGAACAGGTTCTCTGCTTTAGAAGGCCTAACATCGGAAGAAGTGGACATCTCTGAAGTTAACAGAAAAGTAACCAAAGCTCTTATGGAAACAGCAACAAAATTAGCTGGGTCTAACAACAAGTTGCATGTGAACAAATTATCAGGGAAAACCAAAATGTTGATGCAAAAAAGAAGAGAGATGAGGACAACTAAAGAAGATGTGACTTCCAAAGTGGAATATATAGAGCTATGCAAGACAGTAAGAAAAAGTATCACTGAAGACGTAAGGAAATTCAACTGTGAACTAGTGAGGAAAGCAATTGAAAACAACCAAAGCCTAAAGATAGCAAAGGGACATCTCAGTAAGGGAAGAAAACAGATTATGGCACTGAGAAAAGAAGATGGTTCTGTAACAAGAAAATAGAGGCGAAATTTTGACAAGAGTGAAAGATTTCTACTCCAAATTATATGAAAGGGATGATATATGCACTCCAGACATCATGAAAGATACCAGTACCAGAGTTCCTCCAGTACTTCCAGCAGAAGTTGCACATGCAATCAAGAACATGAAGCGAGGAAAAGCTCCAGGAGAAGATGGAATTACTGTAGACATCATACAAGAAGCAAGTGGAGAAATCGAAACAGTACTCGCCCAAATTTTCACTCGATGCCTTAATGAAGGAAAGATTCCTGAGGATTGGAACACCGCTACAATGATCCTGCTACATAAGAAAGGTGACATTGAGGATCTCGGAAACTACAGACCTATCAGCCTCCTATCAGTAGTTTATAAAATCTTCACTAAAGTTCTTTCACACCGCTTGAAGGTAACACTGGACATGGCTCAACCGAGAGAACAAGCTGGATTCAGGAGTGGCTACAGCACAATAGATCATATCCACGTGCTGAGAGAACTAATTGAAAGAGCGAGGGAATATGAACTTCCATTGTGCATGGCTTTTATCGATTATGAAAAAGCCTTTGATTCGGTGAAACCATCAGCAGTTACAATGGCTCTGAAAACCTGCGGTATGGAAGATGCATACATTAATATTATTAATAACATCTATGAAAATGCAAGTGCAAAGATTCGGCTGTTTGAAAATACAACACACGTAAAAATTGGAAAGGGAGTGAGACAAGGTGACACCATATCTCCGAAGCTCTTTAATGCCACACTGGAGGGTGTTTTTCAGTCGCTGAGCTGGGAAAACAAGGGGATAAAGATTAATGGAGATTATCTAACCCACCTTCGTTATGCTGATGACGTAGTCATTTTTTGCAACTACCCCATCAGATCTGCAGAATATGATCCAGGAACTTGCTGACAAGAGTAAAGAAGTGGGATTAAAAATGAACTTTCAGAAGACAAAAGTGATGTTCAATGCTTTTTACAAGAAATGAAGATTTATCGATTGATGGAGAAAAGCTGGAGATAACAGACACGTACGTTTATCTTGGACAGCAGATATCAAGTGAGGGTCACATTGATGAAGAAATTAATCGGCGTACAAAACTTGCCTGGAGAGCTTTTGGAAGAAACAGCATAATTTTCAAGAGCAATATGTCATTATGTCTTAAAAGAAAAGTGTTTGATCAATGCATCCTTCCAGTGCTTACGTATGGTGCAGAGACGTGGACCTTAACTAAAAGAGACATACAAAGGCTGCAGACAACTCAAAGAAGCATGGAGAGGTGCATGCTTGGTGTAACCAGGAGAGATAAGAAGAGGAACTCGTGGATCCGAAAAATGACAAGAGTGGAAGACATCATGATCAGAGTTAAATCCCTGAAATGGCAATGGGCTGGACATACTGCCAGAAGGACAGATCATCGATGGACAGCCGAAATTTTAGATTGGATTCCAAGGGACAGGAAAAGACCCAGAAGAAGACCACATGGGAGATGGGTGGATGAAATTCGAAAGTATGCAGGGGTGACATGGAGGAGACTGGCACAAGACAGACCGTTGTGGAGGAAACTTGGGGAGACCTTCGTCCAGCAGTGGATTGATAATGGTTGACAATGATGATGATGATATATATATATATATATATATATATATATATATATATATATATATATATATATATATATATAGGGATGTAAGGTCAGGTGATGCGTAACATCACAGCCTCTCCTTGACAAATGTCAACCCCGCCTTCTCGTGGTGCATCCTGTTCCCACTAAAGGGGCTCTGACGACCGCCAATAGCGGTATAACTATACCATCGGGATCAGAGGAAATTCTATCCCACACTCACCAACCCGCTTGGCCAGCGTGGTGAGTTATGGCCAAACCCCTCCAAAATGACTCCACAACTTAAATCTTGGCCCTCAGTCTCCGGCAGCTGGAATGTACCTGGCCAAGGCAGCGGCCAGTGCGACATGAAGGCAGAGGGTGCTAAGAATCCCCGGAGGACCGGACTAGGCTGCCATCTGATGCTGACCTTGGCAACGTACAATGGACGCTCCCTATCTTCTGATTCAAGGCTTCTTGAATTGGAAGAGGAACTACAAAGGATCAAGTGGGACATCGTGGGGCTAAGTGAGGTAAGGAGAAAAGGAGAAGATCTCATCGAACTGAAAAGTGGACATCTCTTCTACTATCGTGGGACAGATACTGGCAGAACTAGTGGTGTTGGATTTATAATAAACAAGAAACTGAAGGATAAAGTGGTAGAAGTTGAAAGTTCCTCTGACAGAGCTGCACGACTCGTTATCCAACTATCGAGAAGATACCAGGCTCAGATTATTCAAACTTATGCACCCACCACAAGTCATCCTGAAGAAGAAATTGAAGAATTTTATGAGGAAATTTGTCATCTAAATAATAAAGGTAAGCAGCACTTGAAAATAATTATGGGAGATTTCAATGCAAAAATAGGGCAACGGCAACAGAATGAAACTTCAGTAGGTAAATTCGGTCACGGCAACAGAAACCAGCGTGGAAATACTCTCGTTGAGTTTGCAGAGGCAGAAGGGTTTTTCATCTTGAACTCCTTCTTCAAGAAAAGCCACACAGGAAATGGACATGGAGACATCCAAATGGGACGACAAGTGAAATTGATTTTATTATGTGTAACAAAAAATTCGTCATAGAAGACTGCAGTGTGCTAAACAAGTTTAACACAGGTAGTGACCATAGATTGGTGAGATGTAAGATGCACCTCAACACTAAACTTGAACGTGGCAAGCTCATAAGACAAACAAAATGTATTGACATAACCAACCTTAAAAAACACCATAATACGTTCAAGTTGGAACTGAAGAACAGGTTCTCTGCTTTGGAAGGCCTAACATCGGAAGAAGTGGACATCTCTGAAGTTAATAGAAAAGTAACAAAAGCTCTTATGGAAACAGCAACAAAATTAGCTGGGTCTAAGAACAAGTTGCATGTAAATAAATTATCAGGAAAAACGAAAATGTTGATGCAAAAAAGAGAGAGATGAGGACAACTAAGGAATATGTGACTTCCAAAGTGGAATATATAGAGCTATGCAAGACAGTACGAAAAAGTATCACTGAAGACGTAAGAAAATTCAACTGTGAACTAGTGAGGAAAGCAATTGAAAACAACCAAAGCCTAAAGATAGCAAAGGGACATCTCAGTAAGGGAAGAAAACAGATTATGGCACTGAGAAAAGAAGATGGTTCTGTTACAAGAAATAGAGGCGAAATTTTGACAAGAGTGAAAGATTTCTACTCCAAATTATATGAAAGGGATGATACATGCACTCCAGACATCATGAAAGATACCAGTACCAGAATTCCTCCAGTCCTTCCAGCAGAAGTTGCACATGCAATCAAGAACATGAAGCAGGGAAAAGCTCCAGGAGAAGATGGAACGACTGTAGACATCATACAAGAAGCAAGTGGAGAAATCGAAACAGTACTCGCCCAAATTTTCACTCGATGCCTTAATGAAGGAAAGATTCCTGAGGATTGGAACACCGCTACAATGATCCTGCTACATAAGAAAGGTGACATTGAGGATCTCGGAAACTACAGACCTATCAGCCTCCTATCAGTAGTTTATAAAATCTTCACTAAAGTTCTTTCACACCGCTTGAAGGTAACACTGGACATGGCTCAACCGAGAGAACAAGCTGGATTCAGGAGTGGCTACAGCACAATAGATCATATCCATGTGCTGAGAGAACTAATTGAAAGAGCGAGGGAATATGAACTTCCATTGTGCATGGCTTTTATCGATTATGAAAAAGCCTTTGATTCGGTGAAACCATCAGCAGTTACAATGGCTCTGAAAACCTGCGGTATGGAAGATGCATACATTAATATTATTAATAACATCTATGAAAATGCAAGTGCAAAGATTAGGCTGCTTGAAAATACAACACACATAAAAATTGGGAAAGGGAGTGAGACAAGGTGACACCATATCTCCGAAGCTCTTTAATGCGACATTGGAGGGTGTTTTTCAGTCACTGAGCTGGGAAAACAAGGGGATAAAGATTAATGGAGATTATCTAACCCACCTTCGTTTTGCTGATGACGTAGTCATTTTTGCAACTAGCCCATCAGAGCTGCAGAGTATGATCCAGGAACTTGCTGACAAGAGTAAAGAAGTGGGATTAAAAATGAACTTTCAGAAGACAAAAGTGATGTTCAATGCTTTTACAAGAAATGAAGATTTATCGATTGATGGAGAAAAGCTGGAGATAACAGACACGTACGTTTATCTTGGACAGCAGATATCAAGTGAGGGTCACATTGATGAAGAAATTAATCGGCGTACAAAACTTGCCTGGAGAGCTTTTGGAAGAAACAGCATAATTTTCAAGAGCAATATGCCATTATGTCTTAAAAGAAAAGTGTTTGATCAATGCATCCTTCCAGTGCTTACGTATGGTGCAGAGACGTGGACCTTAACTAAAAGAGACATACAAAGGCTGCAGACAACTCAAAGAAGCATGGAGAGGTGCATACTTGGTGTAACCAGGAGAGATAAGAAGAGGAACTCGTGGATCCGAAAAATGACAAGAGTGGAAGACATCATGATCAGAGTTAAATCCCTGAAATGGCAATGGGCTGGACATACTGCCAGAAGGACAGATCATCGATGGACAGCCGAAATTTTAGATTGGATTCCAAGGGACAGGAAAAAGACCCAGAAGAAGACCACATGGGAGATGGGTGGATGAAATTCGAAAGTATGCAGGGGTGACATGGAGGAGACTGGCACAAGACAGACCGTTGTGGAGGAAACTTGGGGAGACCTTCGTCCAGCAGTGGATTGATAATGGTTGACAATGATGATGATGATGATATATATATATATATATATATATATATATATTCATTCATTCAGCATTTCTTTCAGAAATTAACACACGAACCCTCGATTGTCTTTTACTAATGAAATTGACTCACTTCAGAACTGTCTATCAACGACAGTGCTTGTGATACTACGTGCAAATTTCATCAGATGAAGCATCTTTACCGTTTATGGGAAAGTTGCGCATATATATGCACTCATGTCCAAAAATTAATCATCACTTATATTTTCATAGCATGCTTTTATTCAAACAGCGTGTGGATGAAAATACAGGGTGTCGATAAAGTCTTTCCCACATTACAAACATCAATATAAAAAAATGTATTACAGGTACAAGAAAGGGATTTCACGCTGATGATGGTGCACAAGTAAAGTTTTTTTTTTCCAGTGTCAGTACACCTCCACATTGGCGCCATTCGTGGTGAGGAGGACATACAAGCGATATTCGATTTCACGCCATGTTTTGTTTAACATCTCAGCAGAGACAGAACCAATGACGTCCGTTATTCTGCTCTTCAACGTTTCGACATTCGGAACACTGCTAGAGTAAACTTGGTCTTTCACATAACCCCACAGGAAAAAGTAGAGGGGTTATGTCATGGGACCGTCGCGGCCAATCCGTCTGTCCGGAAATGTGGCATTCAGGAACTCGCGAACTATTATTGACCAATGTGGTGGGGGCACCGTCTTGTTGGAAAAGAACCGAAGGTTGTAGTGCATGCAACTGAGGTGCTACAAAAGTTCCAGTATGTCCAGGTACACGTTGCACGTTACCGTGGGCTCCGTAAAACAGAAGGGTCCGATGATTCTGCCATGCATCAGGCCGCACCATACGTGCACTTTCGGACTAACCCTCTGTTCTTCGATGACTTAATGGGGATTTTCTGATTCCCAGATTCGCACATTGTGCCTATTTACTGTACCAGATACGTGGAATGTAGTTTCATCTGAAAAATAGACACGGTGTAGATAATCACTATCACGAGCTATGCGCTGCAACATCTTCGTCGGAAATGCAGCACGGCGAGGCCGGTCATCAGGCTGAAGAGCTTGAACGATCTGTACCTTATACGCATAAGATGGAGACGTTTGTGTAAAATTTTGTGAACCGTGGCACGGGGAATCCCAGTTTCCAGTGAAGCACGACGAATGGATTTCCTGGGGCTTCGCAGAAATGTCTTCTGAACAGCTGCAGCTGTCTCTCGTGTAACCGGTGGCCGGCCCGCTCCGGGGAGATCGCCAACACTGCCCGTCGCTTTAAACTTTTGATACCAAGCTTTTATGCTTTTTGTTTTTTTGGATCGGTGGTGATCGTCTGTACTTTTTTCTGAAATGACGCTGGACAGTAACCGCCGATTTGGTCTCATGGAACCAAATCGGCGGTCACTGTCGATTACTAAAAGTGTACTGTACTAAATATACAGTACAATTTTTCTTGCATGGAAGCCATTATCGATTAAATGCTCCTCTTATTTAGCAATAGCGCACACCCAAAGAACAGAAAAAAAAAAAAACTTCGTGTGCTGCTATATTACGTTGCCAACTATTTTATTTTAACTTACATAGATTTTTTTGTATTAATTTTTGTGATGTGGGAAAGACTTTATGGACACCCTGTATTTTAATACGGAGTAAACAAAGACGAAAAGGACATGCCTGGACATGTATGAATTTTTTTTCGTCTTTGTTTACTCCGTAAGCATTAATGTGTGCTTATTAATAAAGAAAAAATTGATAAACACAAAGACTAAAATTGACAAAAAAAATTCATAATATTTTATGGATCATTTTAATAGGGTATACCCCTGAGTGCAATGCATTATTGGCATCGGTGGGCCATGCTTACCACGAGCTTGTCTAGAAGATCCTGAGGGAGGTTTCTCCTCTCTTCTTTCAGCCCTATCACCAAGACTTTTTTTTTGTGCCAGGTGGGGGAACGTGTTCAGCAATGCGCCTTCCCAGACCGTCCCAAGCATTTTCGATTGGATTCAGGTCGGGGGAGTACGCAGGCCACTCCATTCGGTAGATCGCCTCTTTCTCCAACAGTTCATCAACACATGATGCTCTATGAGGGCGGACGTTACCGTCCATAAAAACGAAAGAATTTCCCACAGCACCACGAAACAGTCTTACATGCTCTAAAATTACCTCCTCACAATAACGCTGAGCATTCATTTACCCTTTCTCCAACACTAAGAGCTCTGTACGTCCATTGATCATAAACTCAGACTGGACAGACGAAAGTCAATTTTGTTTATCGTCTGACACTAGGCGGAAATATATCTAGCGAGAACTCCACCACCCTTATAATGGTCAGTTTCTACGATGTTTCTGGCTGAATAGGCAGTGTGGAGTTCTCGCTAGATATATTTCCGCCTAGTGTCAGACGATAAACAAAATTGACTTTCGTCTGCGAACAGAACATTGGCCAATTGCTTTTCACTCCCTGTGGAGTGTTCACGACACCATCGATAGCCAGTTGTTTTGGGGTCAACGGAACACACTGTACAGGTTTTTAGGTATACAATAGGAAATTATTCAAACGCCTTGATACGGTTTGACGCGATATTTTGGTACCCGTGCTTGATTCCAGCTGTTTGCTAACCTGCCATCAGTTATTCGGCGGGATCTTTTAACCGTTACAACAAAATAACAATGTTGTGGTGGAATAGTTTTGAGTGGTAGACCATTACTGAACCTTCTGGTAGCTTTTCCAAGTTCAGAAAATTGTTCCCAGATCTGTGATTACTACGCTCTGGGCAATTCCGATGTTCTTCGCTACGTCTCTCGGTGTGTGACCGCTCTTTTAGTTTACCAACAATTCGACCTTAGCTAAAACCATCCAGATGAGTTTTTAGATGTACTACAAGTCGCCATAACAACAACAAAAATCAGATCCAAGCTTCAGCACCTACAAAACAAACAAATCCCATCCACGCTTCAGCTTTTATCGCCCATCGGCAGTACACAGCTATCACGTGATTCCTGACAAATGGCGAAATACTCTCACATATTTTACTCTTCGTGTTTCAATGACGTCAGAGGGTTTTTACTGCTAACAAACTGCTTGCGAATCCGAAATTGAGCCTTTTGTCATTGATGCCTAATTTTTGGACATGAGTGTATATGTAGAAATTAGCATACAAAGCAGCCGTTATCAAGAGAACTTGGCTCTGTTAAAGATGTAGCGTTTTCTCAATCATCCTCTGAATTTTTTTGCTGAATACATTAGTTTCTTCGCAAATTTTGTTCAGAAAATTCTCTTGGTTCAATTGACATCAACACAGCATACTAACGTAGGACCGACCCTACAAAGTTAAAATAGTTATCTGACACAAAATAATACTTGGTGAGTCTCTTGTGTTTCTACATATTCACTCATAGCTTACACGTGATGTCCTCACTACGCTTTGATCTGATTCTTCAGTTAATCGTAACTTTTTTCATTATCTCGGCTGGTGCTGCACAGAGCGTGGTTATATGCTCCTGTGGTTTGTGCTGGTGGTGGTCTCATTTGTAGTTATTATGTTTTGCTTTTCTTTCTCCTGTGGTTTGTGCTGCTGGTGATCTTATTGCTGGATTAAGAGTTATGTGTTTCAAGTTATGTCGTATTCATTTTTAGTTGTGTATTTTTTGGTTCCTGACTTGAATTTTAAGAGGTCTTGCAGGGTCGGAAGCTTGGTCAGTCAACATTGGAGTTCCTCCTGCTGATTTCTGTCACCAGAAACACCACTTCATTTACAGAACCGAGCTCCCATATATATATTCTCCGCAAGTTTCTTCCTCAACGTTCTATCTTGCGCAAATCTCTACCATGTCACTCCAGCATGCTTCGAAATTTCATCCACCCATCTTCCATGTGGTCTTCTTCTGGGTATTTTCCTGTCCCTTAGAATCCAGTCTAAAATTTCGGTTGTCCATCGGTGGTCTGTTCTTCTGGCAGCATGTCCAGCCCATTGTCATTTCGGGGATTTTACCCTGATCACGTTGTCTTCCATTCTTGTCATTTTCCTTATCCATGAGTTCCACTTCTTATCTCTCCTGGTTACACCAAGCTTGCATCTCTCCATGCTGCTTTCAGTTGTCTGCAGTCTTTGTCTTTTGTAGTTAAGGTCCACGTCTATGCTTCGTATGTAAGCTCTGGAAGGATGCATATATATACACTGAAGAACAATTGAATTAGAGATACCTGTCTAGTAACGTGAAGCACCACCTTTCGTCCTGATGACGGCGGTGATTCGTCTCGACATGGACTCGACAAGACACCGGAAGCGTTGGGAAGCTATACGGATCCACGACCCCTGAACAAGCTCCCACAGTTCACGAAGATTTGATGGAGCCGACCCGGTGGTGCAGTGGTCTAAGCGATGGCCTCTGATCATTCGTTCGAACGGGGTCCGGGTTCGAATCCCGGTGAGGCATGGATGTTGTGTTTGTCTTATGGCACTGGTTCTCTCCCTTCCCTGGTACCAGTGACCCTAAATTAGGGACGGGCGACTGCTTATAGCCCATTGAATTGCTCATGGTGGTCGTTAAACCTCCAATCCTAAAAAAAAAAAAAATTGATGGAGGGGGTCAGAGCCTCGAACATCTCTCTCCATGACATCCCAGATGTGCTCGATGGGATTAAGGTCAGGTGACCTAGCTGGCCAAGGAAGCGAGGTCACGTCGGTGGAGTGTTCATTCAACCATTCGGATACAATTCGGGAGCGATGGCACGGTGCATTGTCTTGTCGCAGGATGAGGTCCCCAGTGGGATGTTGAAGACGCACAAACGGGAACGGGAGCAAATGGTCGTCCAGAATATCCCGGTAACGTTGACCTGTGAGGGACGATGTCACACGTACCAGGGGTCCCATTTCAGTCCACGTAAACAGTCCCCAGACAAAGAATGCCACTCCCACCAGCTTGAAGAGTACCCTGCTGGCTAGAAGAATCCATCGCTTCATGTGGTTTGCGCCGTACTCGTATCCTGCCATCCACATGTACCAACGCGAATCTCGACTCATCAGTCCAGGCAACATTTTTCCACGTGTCTAGGGTCCAGTGGCAATGTTCCCGCGCCCATGCTAATATTTGCACTCTGTGATGTGCGGTCAGCAGCGGTACCCTCGTGGGACGATGGCTTCTGTACCCCATAGCGAGGAGATGGTTCTGGATGGTGTGGCTGCTTCCACGTTTTTGTGCACCTGCGTTAAATTGCCGAGTGATTTCTTGCACTGTGGCCCGTCTATCCACAGTTACAATGCGAGCTAGCCGACGATGATCCCGCTCATTCACACAATGTTGTCCACGGCAGTTGGCCCTTGCAGGGATGGTTTTACCGGATTCGATGTACTCGCGGTGCACCCGTGACACAGTGGCTCGTGAAAATCCCAGTGCTTGCACGACTTCCGAGATGGAGTGACCCATTCGTCGGGCCCCGACAATTTGCTCACGATCAAATGCGCTTAGATCCTTCGTCTTACCCATACTGCGTCCGACTCTTACTGATTCCCGTCGCATCACTCCTTATATTGTCGGATCGCTTCATACATCATGTCGTTTCCGTTTACAGGACTGCCCACAACGCCACATTTGCATAACGCCTGCTGTCTCTAATTCAATTGCTCTTCAGTGTGTATATATATATATATATATATATATATATATGTTACTACAAGAAGTAGTGCTTCACCCGACTGCGCCACTTTTGGGACATGGATAAACCATTGTGTTATGCATGAAACAAAAAAATATGGCACAGCTGGTGGAACTTCGTCCCACTCGGGTTGGATACCATAATACAGTGCATAGCTGCATCGTGTTTTCATCTGTTTCATGTATCACACAATGGTTTACCTTTGTCGCAAAGGTAGTGCAGCTGTTTGTAGCACCCCTTTTTGGTGCAATCTACTGCAAAAGTTTTAAGTCTATATGCATGCCAGACATTAACAGCTTTGTGTTGTGTTAGTCTGAAAATCGCCCAGCGCTTATCACGTTTGTCTGTATAACAGTGATAAATGCAGCACTTTTAACAGTACCGTAAATTGTGTCGTTGAAAACTAACTGGCGACAAATGCGCGTAAAATTTTGTCTAGAATGAGATTTTATCGGCACGCACAGGCATTAAAATCTAAGAGAAGTCTATACATTTAGGATTTCTGGTTTCCAGGAAGAGAGAATGCTGGGACGAGGTATTATTATGTATGCAATAAACTGGCAGTTCTTCCGGTCACGAATACGAGCAAAATTCAGTGAAACTTCCATTATCGGACACGATCGAGGAACTGCAAGTTTTTATTGGTACATAACAACTGCCGTTGGATTAACAGTGTTGTTACAAATGAAATACAGTTTTAGCATTTTATAAAACTAAAACTATTTAAGATATGACATTTGCACCGTTTTGTAGGGAAACCCGTGAAGTTTGTTGCAGTGGCTTACACCTGTTCGATCTGTGCACTTTTAATCACACGGCATATACCAACGCAGTAGTCGAATTGTTGCCAAACAGGCGTTAATATATCTTCATCAATTCCAAAAATAGCTGTTGTGATACGTTGTTTCAGATCAGCTAAATTAACAGGAAGCGGAGGGACATAGATCTTATCTTTGACATACCCCATAAAAAAAAGCACAGGGGTTAGTTCCGGACTTCGTGGTGAACAACATGTGAGTAATATGTCGCCTGTTGCGCTGCCAATCCAGTGCTGTTTCATCGAAGTAATTTCAAACTTTCCGATGCCACTGGGGTGGTGATGCATCGTGTTGGAAAATGAAGTTGTCACGTCTTCGTGCAGTTAAGGCATCAACCAAATAATTAGCATATCGAGATAAAAACTTCCCGTTACGGTGTTTTCTTGGAAAAAGAAGGGGTCATTAACTTTTTTACGGGATATATCTCAGAACACATCTTTTGGGGAATCTCGCACATGTTCCACTGTTACTCTTCGATTTTCAGTCCCCGTATGCGAATGTTTTGTTTGTCAGCTTTCCCACTTCTGAGGAATGTTGATCAGTCGCTGAAAATTAGACGTTCACTCAAACCATCTTCTTCAAAACGCTCCTGCATTTCTGTACAGAAATCGTGACACGCGGTTTTGTCATTGTCACTTAGATATTGCAATACCTGCGGTTTGTAGGGAGTCATTTTGAGCCGCTTCCTCAAAATTTTCCTAACAGTAGGTGGAATTTGTTACTCCCGACCCGCAATCATTGTGGATGCCCTTAGGCTGCGATGGTAAACGGCACGAACACTCTCCACTTGTTCACCAGAAACGCGTGATCTCCCTGGACCTTTACAAAAACATCGTGTTGTTTTAAATTTCTTATGCCAGTTGTAGATATTTTGCCTAGTCGGCGGTGGTTTTTTGAAACGTGTTCTGAAATGTCGTTGCGCAACAGTAACAGAATTCGTTTTGCTTAATTCAAGCACACAGAAGGCATTCACCACAGCATTTGCGGCCATGTTGCCTGAATGGTCACGTGATAGTGAAAACGTACAATCTTTGAGTGACGCCATCTGTATAATAAAAATCGTTACTATTGGCGATAGAACTGGGCAATGTGAGTGTCAATATCTTACATAGTTTTGGTTTTATGAAATGTTGAAACTGTATTTCACTTGTGACAACCCTGTATTAACAATATCCTTCGAACAACGAACACCTCAGCCAGTCCCGGAAGAGATCTAATGGACACTTTGTCCCTTAGTATTTTAGATAGTAACTTTGGTAGTTCTGCGAGAGGGATAAGATAGGGACAAAGCATACTGGTAATTATCCCTCAAACAGAATGGTTGGATAACGGCGGGTACAGTGATGTGCTTAAATTAAAAGAAAGAAGTTTAGTTCATCTTACAGCACGGCTTGTTTATTTCACCTGTAATTAATCAACGCATCCGATGGCGGATGTGCTTTAACGTCTTTCGTTCACTCAGTGTTCTTCGTCATCTGTTATAGTCAGTTATCGTTTTGTGAGTCGAAACATTAAGTTTTAGGAACAGAATGCTAACCTTCCAGCACAGGCCCTGCCCAAGCTCCGAATTTTTTACCTAACTGATGAAAAAAAAAAAAGCCAGTCCCGTGCAGACTTTTAATTTGTTGGTAAGTTCATATAACGAAATTAAAATTCAAAATTTTGCTTAAGGTAACAAAGTGTTCACTTTATAAATTACGGCAATTTAAAATTTCCGATATTTTCAATCTATGCAAAATCTTTAAATACGGCATTCAACTTTTTATAGGTTTCATGACGAAGTAAATTTCTCCATTCTTATGCCAGGGGCGGGATTCGAACTCTCGGCTCCGGAGCTCCGAGTGCTATCCACTATACTACACTGGCATGTGTTCTCACTGCTATCTGCCTTTATCTCATGTGCGTCATGCGGGGCAGGCACGTCACAGTTCTTTTATGCGTTTTTGAGGACAAACACGTAAAAAAAATATCAACCCGCGATGCTACTTGTATATGCTACTTCTTCATATTTGGTATCCGTTTTCAACATTTTGGCTAACTGCTTATTTCTGTCTTACATCGCAGGAGTTAGAGAGATGATATTCTCTGAAAAATGGTAAGACAGACGCGTGACTAATCGTATGCTCTGTCAAGGCTGTTATTACAGTGTCTACAACGGGTTAGTAAAATAAGCTGATCAGCTATACTGTCAGCTTTAGGTCGCTGTTACATAAAGCATCCTAAAAAAGAAAAGCCTTGGAGCAATTGAATTTTTATAGCTGTTTTTAATAAGCAGTTGAGACAGTGTTGTTTTCATTCAGACACTTTTGAGATGGAAAATCTCGATTTTGAAAATTTCATTGTGTTTGGTTACCTAGTTTTGAATCATTGACATTACTAGTACCACAGGACAAAACTACACGTTAGGATTTTTAGTTATTCTCTACCAATGTTGTAAAGGCCATATCTGCGTTTTGGACACCTGTAGGCTCATTGATTCAGCTGTTAGACCTTTGCCGTTATTTGAACAGCAGCTGCCAACCATTGCCTGACAAAGCGAGTGTCCTGCAAAATGGACTACAATTGCAGAAAACCTTATCTCTTGCTCAAAGTGTAGACTTGGCAATTAGTTTACAAGCGGAAGGAAATTGGTAACTACTTTCCCCAGCCAATTTTTTAAGGTCGTAAATACCTCAAAATTCAAGATGTAAGTTCTTATGCGAGATACAAACTGGCATTAACAAAGCATCAGATTTCCTGAAATACGGTGAAAGGCGATTCTTTCGAGGTGCAATGTTTAACGTAAAAACGTTACTTGTGGCCTCGTGACGTGCGCGCACCTGGGATCTATGAGAAGACATTTTTAGGCTTCCCTTTTAGATCTCACGTTCTCTCACATGATTCAAATTCGAGAGCTCATTATTTATCTCGTACGGAGAACGGCACTGGATCTACAAAGAGTTAATATAAAGTCGAATCTTTTGATCGTTCGATCGCGTTGTAACATGTTAAAGAAATAGTAACAGGCTCAATTTAGGGTTAAAAACTTCCTTCAAGTTTAAAAGCCCGTGTCTTACACGTTGACAACTGTTTCAGACGGCTGCTTTTGCCGATTTTGTGTTATTGATGCTAAGAGATCAAAGATAAAGTTCTCTCAGAACGACCCCGAGCCATGCAGGTATTTCATAGCTATCCATTAAAAAGTCGTAATGCTGATGCATATTAAAGGCGAATCAACCAAAATCCACCAAAAGAGCAGCTGTGTAATTCTAATAGTTATGCTTAACAAAATTATACAGCTTTTAATGCCGAAGGCAGGCCACGCATGCTTTTAATGGTTGCAGTGCCGTACCATCAACTCATGGGTAGCTGGGGAAAACTTCGCTTCTTAACAATCCATTCATATGCCACTTGCCTTTCCTAGCAGAATTCGGACAATTTGTTCCTGTTTGGTCAAAATGTACGTATTCCTGAGCGGAAGTATTCTGCATTTAACTGGTATATTGTGTTACGAATTTAAGCATTTTTTCTTAGGCATCCCTGCTTTAACACTAAAAACTTTGCTATTGTAGGCCTACTTGCGTACGTTTATTTATCTGGTGTTCTCAAATACCGTACAATTCCAGTGTTGCGGAAAGTGCAGTGTCTTACACCACAAAAGTTTTGCATCATGCTATGTTCTTTGTCGGATACGAATAGCCGTGTTTGCGGACTCCGGTTGGTGACTGTGTTTCGGCAAAACAAAGGAATTACATCGTACTGCGGAAGTTATTTTACTTGTTTGTGTTCTCTGAAGAGCACTCGCTCCGCGTTTTGGGCGTAGTGAAAAGTTAAGTGTTGAAATCTTGAAATTGTTGTCTGAATTGGACGGACGCCAATATATGGTCTTGGCTCAAGAATTGGACCCCAGCTATCTTTTTTTTTTTTCTTGTTTTTCTTTTTGGAAATGTAGTTGCTATCCGCTAATGAATCAGCTGAAAAGTCCAACTTAAAAGTTAGACATTTAGTTCATGCTTTGGGCTGGACGTTTTGCCCACTGGAGTGTAAAATCATGAAAACTCGTATGAAATCTGTTACATATTGAAGCAGATGAATGAAGAAACAGCAAAATTATTTTCTTAGTAAGGAAAGCTTGTTGGACTAACTTTTCGTGAAAAATTGAGTTTTTCCCGATTGCGACTTTCAGGCCAGATACTGTCCATGCATTCCCTAGAACAAGTAACCCTAAATTAGGGACCGGCGACTTCTTAGAGGTTTATGGGGGTTGTTGAACCCTGAACGGAAAGTGTATTTTCGAACTTGTCAAAGCCAGTTGACACGCCAGGGTCGCTTTGCCCTTTTTTCCTTACCACACCACTATGCAAATTCATTTCGTTCGTTTTTCGTGTCGTTTGATCTTCATGAAAGAATGTACGTGTGTAACCTTCCAAAGTTCCACCTGTCGGCTTTGTCACTTCCTGATCTACCCATGATGGAAAATGTTTTAATCTTTCTTTGCTAGACCAAGCTGAGCGTATTCTTGCAAGATTGGGTGGTTAAGTTTTGTATGGTTTTCATGTGCAGATAGGTTCGATTTAGTTAACTTAAATTTATCGTGCTTACGTTTGCGATTGAAAGTAATTCCGAGATTTTTAGAAGAATTAGCTCTTATTCAAGTATATGTTTCAGTAACTGTGAATAATTCATTCCAGGCATTTTTAACACTTCGTGATATGCATCTGATTAGCATATTTTTGCATTAGAAACGCCGACACCCAGCATCCATGAAATTTCGGTCGTGGGATGTCACAAGCAATCTTCGAAGCGAATTATTCCTCGCGTGGGACAGTAGTCAACATTCTGCAATGTCCATGTCACGAGATATCTTCAAAACGAATTATTTCTGGCGTGGGCCCATCAAGTTGCGTTCAGCATTTCCGCGTGCACTAAGTCGTGGGATTTGAAAGGTTAACACACACACATCCATATTATAATTTCGTGTTTCCCCTCCCCTCTTCCCTTAAGGACATATTGAACACGCTGCTGACTTTGCGAAAAAAAGACTGTGGCAAGTATTAAAGAAAAAAGCTATGCTGTTTTTTTGTTTTGTTTTTGTATCACTTTGTTTATCAGAATTGAAAGATAGACTATTGACTCGTTACATCTTGTGTAAACATTCATTATATGATCAAAAGTATCCATACCCACTTATTGAGTAATGGATTTGCCCATAAGCATCACGGCAATTGTCCATACAGGTATAGAAAGACGCCGGTTGTCTCGCAAATATCATAAACAAGCATGAACAGTAGAATGGGCAGTACGGCAGAGCTCCGTGACTTTCAACGTGGCACAGTCATAGAATGCCATCTTAGCAACAAGTCAGTTCATAAACAAGCATGGACAGTAGAGTGGCCGTACAACAGAGCTCCGTGACTTTCAACGTGGCACAGTCATAGGATGCCATCTTAGCAACAAGTCAATTCATAGACAAGCATGTACAGTAGAATGGGCCGTACGGCAGAGCTCCGTGACTTTCAACGTGGCACGGTCATAAGATGCCATCTTAGCAACAAGTCAGTTCGGGAATTTCTGCCCAGCCACAGCTGCCCTGATCAGTTGCGATGCGGAAACGCCTAGTAGCAACAACAGTGCAATCGCGACCTGGTAGACCACGTAAAGTGGCACAGCGGAACCGCCAAGTGCTGAAGCGTGTGGTGCAACTAAATCACTTGTCCTTGGTTGCAACACTCACCGAGTTCCAAAATGTCGCTGGAAGCAACGCCAGCAGCATAATGGTTTGTCGAGAGCTGAATAAAACGGGTTTCCATAGCCAAGCAGTGGCACACAAGCTTAATATCAGCGAGATCAACGCCAAGTGATGGTTAGATTGGTGCAAAAGCTTGGCGCTAGTTGACTCAGGTGTAGTGGAAACGGATTCTGTGAAGTGATTCGTCACGCTTCACCATCTAGCAATACGACGGACGAGTCTCAGTATGGAGCATGCCAAATGAATGCTACCTACTGTTGTGCCGGCTGTGTAGTTTGGTGGAGGAGGCACGTTTTGGGGCTGCTTTTTATGATTTGGCTGGGCCATCTAGTTTGTTTTCCGGAATCTTAAAGCTGTGTACTACACTGACATTCTGGACAATTCTGTGATCTAACAGTATAGCAACAGTTTGGTGAAGGCCTTTTCCTTGACCAACAGCACAATTCCCCCGTCAAGTCCGTGGATGAATGATTTGATGAGATGCTTGTGGAAGAACATGACCGTCCTGCACAGTCCCCCGATCTCAACCCCATGGAACACATTTTGGATGAATTGGAACGCCGATTGCGAGCCAGGGCGAACCGCCTGATATCGGTGACCGTCCCGACTAATGCTCTTCTGACAGAATGAAAGACCATTCTCGCAACAACGTGCCAAAATTTAGTGGAAAGGATTTCCAGCAGAGTGTAGGCTGTGGTAGCCGTAAAAGGTGGACCAACTCGATATTAATTCCTTTCCTATTACAGGGAGTTTGCGGATAGGCAAATGTCAGTATACTTATTATCACTTATTTGTTAGTTAACTCAAAACCCGAAGTAGCGCTGGTGAACACAGCACTATTGCGTGTGCAAATACTGTATGTCGCTTAAAATTCGCATAACGATGGGTATGAACAACGTAATTTCAAAGGGCTGACTGAGCTTCAGCAATTTCAACAGTACACAGCGCCCATAAGAGGATTTCATTTGGACAAATGTAGTAATTTTGGTCCAGCAGGTGTTTTTTTTTTTTTTCCTGAAACTTTTTCCCTTTAACATTTGATGACAACTTATTCTCCTAAAACTGTTACTCTTGTTTATGAATTGATATGAATTAATACGGTTTCGAAGAAATAATGAGTAATCTTCAATTTTCATTGCAGCTGGATCACTGGTTCACCGCAATGGTGGCGCAGTGGACTAAGCGCTGACCTAATATTATTCCTCCGAGTGGGTCCTAGGTGAGGCATGGGTGGTGTGTTTGTCTTATGGAGTTAGGGCTTTATCCCTTTCCTGGAGCCAGTGGCTTGAATTTAGGGACGGTCTACTTACTGCTTTATGACCAGTTTTGATTTTTTTACGGTGGTAGTCAAATTCGAATTATATCCATTTTCTTTCAATTTCCAGAATTTTCGAAAATTTTCTGGGAGCTTTGTCATGTGCTGATGCCAAATACCTCATCGTTTGAATATCAAAAGATATTTTTACATAAAAATACCGATGTGTAAATACACTGCTGGCCACCCAAAATGCAACACCAAGAAGGAAGCATTCGATTGGCCTGAAATTCGCAGCATGCGTCGCCCGCAAGAGGACATGCAAACGATTAGCATTGCAGGGCATATGCAAATCATGTGCGCCCGAAGGGTGCACAGAAGGCGGGGTGTAAGTAGTGGAAATGTGTTGTGCTTCCGGACCTGTGCGTGGGAAGCTTCCTGATGCCTCTTCGCAGAATACGGCAGTTATTCCAGCACGTTTCGGAGTTCGACATAGTACGAAGAGTGGCTTATCGCGACAGCGATTTATCGTACCGAGACATCGGCGCCCGTGTGGGACGACATCCAGTCACAGTGAGGCGAGTATGGATTCAGTGGGTGCAGGAGGGACGGACGGACCGACGTGAGCGATTGCTGCAGCCGCGGCATACCACCGAACGAGAGGACCGGCATGTTGTGCTGCGGGCATTGACGGCTCGCACCGCCACATCACGAACGTTAGTGCAGGAATTAAGGTGTGTTGCGCAACAACCTGTGTCAGCGCGTACCGTTCGACGTCGTCTGCAGGAGCGGGGACTTGTCGCACGGCGCCCATTGCTGCGATTACAATTGACGTTACACAACCGGCGAGTGCGGCGACAGTGGGCCGTTGAACGCCGCACCTGGACTACGGAATGGCACGACATTGTCTTCTCCGACGAATCCCGCTTCTGCCTGCAACACCACGATGGTCGGATCCGCGTGTGGCGGCACCGCGGCGAGAGACTATGACGCCTGCATTATGCATCGCCATACCGGTCCGTCGCCTGGCGTTATGGTTTAGGGCGCAATTGGATATGACACCCGCACCTCTCTGGTACGCATCAACGGTACACTCAACAGCCACCGCTACATCTCCGACGTTTTGGAGCCTGTAGTCCTCCCTTACCTGCAGGACCTGCCAGCGGCCACGTTTCAACAGGACAATGCGCGCCCGCACGTAGCTCGCATCGTGCAACAATTCTTCACGGCCCACCAGGTGTCACTGCTGCCGTGGCCCACCTGTTCTCCCGATATGTCGCCCATCGAACACGTCTGGTCACTGATCGGCAACCACCACCCCTGGCTACGCCTGATGAACTGTGGCAACGTGTGGAAGCAGCCTGGACAGACATACCCCAAGCCCACATCCAAAGCCTCTTTCGTTCGAAGCCTCGTCGTGTAGTGGCTATAATTGCCAGCCATAGGGGCCACACGAACTATTGATGCCTGCTTGTTCCGCAAGTCGCACGCCTGTAAGCTCAATCGTTTCATCTTTGTATCTGTTGTTATGTGTCCAGTAAATCTGGCTTTGCTATCTCGTGTCCTTCTTGGTGTTGCATTTTGGGTGGCCAGCAGTGTATTTACGAAAGTCTTGCATGTTGTGCATGTGGTCACAAATATCGTCTGCTAGGTGAATGACTTAAAAGCAGATTTCTGGGAACTCTGCTAGAGTTCAGGGCGATATCTCCCGTTCTCTGATTTTACGCTTTCTAATTACTAAATCTGAATTATTTTTCTCCTCCTGATCTTCGACGCCATTTGAGTGTCACATATTCTGCAGATTAAAGACTGTAGGGCACTGAGTGTTGGAAGTCGTAGCAAGCAGTCCCGGTTGCTACTGAGTTTCCTGAGAATTAGGTGATTTGGTTTAGTGACTTCAAGTCAGTGTGTTATTGCGGTTACTACAAGACCGCACTCCGTGCTTTTTTTAAACGCATTGAAAAATTCACTAATTTTGATCATCTGAGGAAATTTGAATAGCATTCCCAGGATGTGGTAGAAACATTTGCGAACAACAATATGTGTAAAATGAATGCCTTTGTGCTGAATTTGAATTAAGAGAGCCGGTGAAAACTGTTTCGGAAGACTGGGGAATTTTTGAGTATTACAACTTTGGAACTCATGTTTTGTAATTGAAGAGTTGCTGCAGATTTTACCCTCAGTGTGAAATGGCGATTGCAATGTCGGACTATACAATCGGATAACCGCAAGTAAGCGCTTACAATGAATTTCAGTAATGGACTCTGCCTATCTACCATGATTCTGGCTAACCGTGTGGGTCTGACCCAGCTGAGGCACGAATTTTGGTCTTACAGCTGTTGTTCTATCCTGTCCCTGTAATCACTGGTCCTAAGATTACGTGCGGGAAGCGACCGTGCGCCAAGCGACCTTGTGGAAAATCGTGCGCGAAGCGACCCTGTTATATTCCATCGTGGACGAAGCGACCCTGCTAATCGAATAATATTACTTATATATCATCATCATCATCATCATTGTCAACCATTATCAATCCACTGCTGGACGAAGGTCTCCCCAAGTTTCCTCCACAACGGTCTGTCTTGTGCCAGTCTCCTCCATGTCACCCCCGCATACTTTCGAATTTCATCCACCCATCTCCCATGTGGTCTTCTTCTGGGTCTTTTCCTGTCCCTTGGAATCCAATCTAAAATTTCGGCAGTCCATCGATGATCTGTCCTTCTGGCAGTATGTCCAGCCCATTGCCATTTCAGGGATTTAGCTCTGATCATGATGTCTTCCACTCTTGTCATTTTTCGGATCCACGAGTTCCTCTTCTTATCTCTCCTGGTTACACCAAGCATGCACCTCTCCATGCCACTTTGAGTTGTCTGCAGCCTTTGTATGTCTCTTTTAGTTAAGGTCCACGTCTCTGCACCATACGTAAGCACTGGAAGGATGCATTGATCAAACACTTTTCTTTTAAGACATAATGGCATATTGCTCTTGAAAATTATGCTGTTTCTTCCAAAAGCTTTCCATGCAAGTTTTGTACGCCGATTAATTTCTTCATCAATGTGACCCTCACTTGATATCTGCTGTCCAAGATAAACGTACGTGTCTGTTATCTCCAGCTTTTCTCCATCAATCGATAAATCTTCATTTTTTGTAAAAGCATTGAACATCACTTTTGTCTTCTGAAAGTTCATTTTTAATCCCACTTCTTTACTTTTGTCAGCAAGTTCCTGGATCATACTCTGTAGCTCTGATGGGGTAGTTGCAAAAATGACTACGTCATCAGCAAAACGAAGGTGGGTTAGATAATCTCCATTAATCTTTATCCCCTTGTTTTCCCAGCTCAGCGACTGAAAAACACCCTCCAATGTGGCATTAAAGAGCTTCGGAGATATGGTGTCACCTTGTCTCACTCCCTTTCCAATTTTTACGTGTGTTGTATTTTCAAACAGCCGAATCTTTGCACTTGCATTTTCATAGATGTTATTAATAATATTAATGTATGCATCTTCAATACCGCAGGTTTTCAGAGCCATTGTAACTGCTGATGGTTTCACCGAATCAAAGGCTTTTTCATAATCGATAAAAGCCATGAACAATGGAAGTTCATATTCCCTCGCTCTTTCAATTAGTTCTCTCAGTACGTGGATATGATCTATTGTGCTGTAGCCACTCCTGAATCCAGCTTGTTCCCTCGGTTGAGCCATGTCCATTGTTACCTTCAAGCGGCGTGAAAGAACTTTAGTGAAGATTTTATAAACTACTGATAGGAGGCTGGTAGGTCTGTAGTTTCCGAGATCTTCAATGTCACCTTTCTTATGTAGCAGGATCATTGTAGCGGTTTTCCAATCCTCAGGAATCTTTCTTTCATTAAGGCATCGAGTGAAAATTTGGGCGAGTACTGTTTCGATTTCTCCACTTGCTTCTTTTATGATGTCTACAGTAATTCCATCTTCTCCTGGAGCTTTTCCCCGCTTCATGTTCTTGATTGCATGTGCAACTTCTGCTGGAAGGACTGGAGGAACTCTGGTACTGGTATCTTTCATGATGTCTGGAGTGCATGTATCATCCCTTTTATATACTTTGGAGTAGAAATCTTTCACTCTTGTCAAAATTTCGCCTCTATTTCTTGTTACAGAACCATTTTCTTTTCTCAGTGCCATAATCTGTTTTCTTCCCTTACTGAGATGTCCCTTTGCTATCTTTAGGCTTTGGTTGTTTTCAATTGCTTTCCTCACTAGTTCACAGTTGAATTTTCTTATGTCTTCAGTGATACTTTTTCTTACTGTCTTGCATAGCTCTATATATTCCACTTTGGAAGTCACATCTTCTTTAGTTGTCCTCATCTCTCTTCTTTTTTGCATCAACATTTTCGTTTTTCCTGATAATTTGTTTACATGCAACTTGTTCTTAGACCCAGCTAATTTTGTTGCTGTTTCCATAAGAGCTTTGGTTACTTTTCTGTTAACTTCAGAGATGTCCACTTCTTCCGATGTTAGGCCTTCTAAAGCAGAGAACCTGTTCTTCAGTTCCAACTTGAAGGTATTATGGTGTTTTTTAAGGTTGGTTATGTCAATAGATTTTGTTTGTCTTATGAGCTTGCCACGTTCAAGTTTAATGTTGAGGTGCATCTTACATCTCACCAATCTATGGTCACTACCTGTGTTGAACTTGTTTAGCACACTGCAGTCTTTTATGACGAATTTTTTGTTACACATAATAAAATCAATTTCACTTGTCGTCCCATTTGGATGTCTCCATGTCCATTTCCTGTGTGGCTTTTTCTTGAAGAAGGAGTTCAAGATGAAAAACCCTTCTGCCTCTGCAAACTCAACGAGAGTATTTCCACGCTGGTTTCTGTTGCCGTGACCGAATTTACCTACTGAAGTTTCATTCTGTTGCCGTTGCCCTATTTTTGCATTGAAATCTCCCATAATTATTTTCAAGTGCTGCTTACCTTTATTATTTAGATGACAAATTTCCTCATAAAATTCTTCAATTTCTTCTTCAGCATGACTTGTGGTGGGTGCATAAGTTTGAATAATCTGAGCCTGGTATCTTTTCGAGAGTTGGATAACAAGTCTTGCAGCTCTGTCAGAGGAACTTTCAACGTCTACAACTTTATCCTTCAGTTTCTTGTTTATTATAAATCCAACACCACTAGTTCTGCCAGTATCTGTCCCACGATAGTAGAAGAGATGTCCACTTTTCAGTTCGATGAGATCTTCTCCTTTTCTCCTTACCTCACTTAGCCCCACGATGTCCCACTTGATCCTTTGTAGTTCCTCTTCCAATTCAAGAAGCCTTGAATCAGAAGATAGGGAGCGTCCATTATACGTAGCCAAGGTCAGTATCAGATGGCAGCCTAGTCCGGTCCTCCGGGGATTCTTAGCACCCTCTGCCTTCATGTCGCACTGGCCGCTGCCTTGGCCAGGTACATTCCAGCTGCCGGAGACTGAGGGCCAAGATTTAAGTTGTGGAATCATTTTGGAGGGGTTTGGCCATAACTCACCACGCTGGCCAAGCGGGTTGGTGAGTGTGGGATAGAATTTCCTCTAATCCCGATGGTATAGTTATACCGCTATTGGCGGTCGTCAGAGCCCCTTTAGTGGGAACAGGATGCACCACGAGAAGGCGGGGTTGACATTTGTCAAGGAGAGGCTGTGATGTTACGCATCACCTGACCTTACATCCCTATTTATATATATATATATATATATACATACAAATCGTAGTCAAATTATTTACATCTAATTAATTAATTACTTACATCAAGTTTTTTTATACAAAATACAAGTTTTTAATATCACATATTATATATATATATCGATGTCAAATTATTTACACTTAATTAATTAAGTACTTACATCTTCTGAATTTTGATGCTTTCAGGCATTTTTTAAGTACTTACATCTTCTGAATTTTGATAGCTTAATGCTTTCAGGTATTTTTTAAGGTCTTTAGAATTTCCAAATTCCGCCATGATATTACGAATGCGTTCTTCTACTTGTATACACATTTTTTTTCTTCCTTTTTGGACCAAGTTCTCCTAATTCTTTTATTTGTTGTATGTGCATCTCACGTCAAATTTGGAAATTTAAAGACCTTAAAAAATGGCTGAAAGCATTAAGCTATATATATATATATATATACTAAAGAACAAAGCCGAATACATGAGAAAAAACATATATATATAATGATATTAAAAACTTGTGTTTAGTATAAAAAACTTGATGTAAGTAATTAATTAAGTAGATGTAAGTAATTTGACTACGATTTGTTTGTGTGTATATATATATATATCATCATCATCATCATCATTGTCAACCATTACCAATCCACTGCTGGACGAAGGTCTCCCCAAGTTTCCTCCACAACGGTCTGTCTTGTGCCAGTCTCCTCCATGTCACCCCTGCATACTTTCGAATTTCATCCACCCATCTCCCATGTGGTCTTCTTCTGGGTCTTTTCCTGTCCCTTGGAATCCAATCTAAAATTTCGGCTGTCCATCGATGATCTGTCCTTCTGGCAGTATGTCCAGCCCATTGCCATTTCAGGGATTTAACTCTGATCATGATGTCTTCCACTCTTGTCATTTTTCGGATCCACGAGTTCCTCTTCTTATCTCTCCTGGTTACACCAAGTATGCACCTCTCCATGCTACTTTGAGTTGTCTGCAGCCTTTGTATGTCTCTTTTAGTTAAGGTCCACGTCTCTGCACCATACGTAAGCACTGGAAGGATGCATTGATCCAACACTTTTCTTTTAAGACATAATGGCATATTGCTCTTGAAAATTATGCTGTTTCTTCCAAAAGCTCTCCAGGCAAGTTTTGTACGCCGATTAATTTCTTCATCAATGTGACCCTCACTTGATATCTGCTGTCCAAGATAAACGTACGTATCTGTTATCTCCAGCTTTTCTCCATCAATCGATAAATCTTCATTTCTTGTAAAAGCATTGAACATCACTTTTGTCTTCTGAAAGTTCATTTTTAATCCCACTTCTTTACTCTTGTCAGCAAGTTCCTGGATCATACTCTGCAGCTCTGATGGGCTAGTTGCAAAAATGACTACGTCATCAGCAAAACGAAGGTGGGTTAGATAATCTCCATTAATCTTTATCCCTTTGTTTTCCCAGCTCAGTGACTGAAAAACACCCTCCAATGTGGCATTAAAGAGCTTCGGAGATATGGTGTCACCTTGTCTCACTCCCTTTCCAATTTTTATGTGTGTTGTATTTTCAAACAGCCTAATCTTTGCACTTGCATTTTCATAGATGTTATTAATAATATTAATGTATGCATCTTCAATACCGCAGGTTTTCAGAGCCATTGTAACTGCTGATGGTTTCACCGAATCAAAGGCTTTTTCATAATCGATAAAAGCCATGCACAATGGAAGTTCATATTCCCTCGCTCTTTCAATTAGTTCTCTCAGCACATGGATATGATCTATTGTGCTGTAGCCACTTCTGAATCCAGCTTGTTCTCTCGGTTGAGCCATGTCCAGTGTTACCTTCAAGCGGTGTGAAAGAACTTTAGTGAAGATTTTATAAACTACTGATAGGAGGCTGATAGGTCTGTAGTTTCCGAGATCCTTAATGTCACCTTTCTTATGTAGCAGGATCATTGTAGCGGTGTTCCAATCCTCAGGAATCTTTCCTTCATTAAGGCATCGAGTGAAAATTTGGGCGAGTACTGTTTCGATTTCTCCACTTGCTTCTTGTATGATGTCTACAGTAATTCCATCTTCTCCTGGAGCTTTTCCCCGCTTCATGTTCTTGATTGCATGTGCAACTTCTGCTGGAAGGACTGGAGGAACTCTGGTACTGGTATCTTTCATGATGTCTGGAGTGCATGTATCATCCCTTTCATATAATTTGGAGTAGAAATCTTTCACTCTTGTCAAAATTTCGCCTCTATTTCTTGTTACAGAACCATCTTCTTTTCTCAGTGCCATAATCTGTTTTCTTCCCTTACTGAGATGTCCCTTTGCTATCTTTAGGCTTTGGTTGTTTTCAATTGCTTTCCTCACTAGTTCACAGTTGAATTTTCTTACGTCTTCAGTGATACTTTTTCGTATTGTCTTGCATAGCTCTATATATTCCACTTTGGAAGTCACATCTTCTTTAGTCGTCCTCATCTCTCTTCTTTTTTGCATCAACATTTTCATATATATATATATATATATATAAAACGAATCGATTAGCAGGGTCGCTTCGTCCACGGTAAAATATAACAGATTCGCTTCGCGCACGATTTCCAGAGGGTAGCTTGGCGCACGACACCGGTCCTAAATTAGGGACGGGGGACTCTTTATAGGCTCGGTGGGGTGGGGGGGGTGAGCCAATTAAAACCTCGCAACAAAATAAACGGCCTGAATGTGGTGTGTAAGAGTATATCGTCCCGGATGTCAAAGTTTGTGTGAAATTATAAATAAGGTAAAAACCAAAGTTGTAGTTTTTGAGCGATTAGCTTGTTATGTTGAAGTACTGCGAGTTCCAATAATAAGCACTATACGTACAACATTAGAGGACAGAGAACTATTGTACATTCAAAAAAACAATCTGTCTTTGCCACAGTACATAAGTATTCATAATCAACAGACTTCAGAAATAAAAATACTGTTACGTTTGAGTTACTTTTCTCCGGTTATTTATTCCTGAATATTCATACGATGAACAAAAAACAAAATTGTATTTCACTAGTAACGAAAACGAGAATATGCTTTTCAATCTACCTTTGAGAGTCCAGAGGTTATTATATGCAATACTTAGAACGGCAAACTTTTAAGCATAGGACGAAAGGTTCTTAATCAACACCGCCTGTTACCATTTTGTGGTATATTAATGTTTTTGCAATTCTTTAAACTGTCTTAACCTTACCGTGATTTAAATCTCTATGAGTACAGGTGGCATCCTGGCTTTCACACTTTAGCACAGTTCCCAACACAAACACAAGAAAAAGCAGATGTTTACATCACGCTCAGAGTTCGAACCATTTCGAGAGAATTCTTTTTGAACAACAACTCAATGTTTCTCCGACTACGCCAAAAAACTTCCAGGCATCATCCTAGCATTCCCTGCAGCTAGAAGCTCGGTAACCATGGTTGCAACTTCGCAAACGGACACACGTGCAAGTGCGTAAAACGGTAATAGCAAGGACGCGACACTAACAGACCTGTTAATACTGGAAGCATTAATAGTTCTTTTAGGGACAGAGATAGACCAGGTGAATGAATTTGTGTATTTAGGAAGCATGTTTGACAGAGAAAACGGATCATTAGGTGGTGAAATTAAGATTCCGAGTGTATTCGTCTTTGAAAATCATAGCTGCTCTTGGAAGATTGCGCTGAAATGACGATTTCTGGAAAATAGTCCCGAATGGTTGTATGAAATTGTAATTGTTCCCACTTTGATTTACGGCAGTGAAACCCGGTTACTGCTGAAGAGACAGGAGTTGTTTGTGTGCTGGAGAGATACGTTATTTATGGGGGATTTTGTGGCAACCCATGCTCTGATCATGTGAGGAACGAAGATGTTTAATGTGAAGCAAAGTGTTGTTAATAATGTGGAGATAAATATTCTTAGGTGTCTTGGCCATGCTGAAAGAATAAGTGGTGAGATGTTTGGAAATTTATTTAGCCCAAGTCGTAGGAAAGAAAGGTAGAGAAACGCCAAGGAAATCAATCATAAGAGGACAAGATTCACGAATATCGGCATGAAGAAAGGATGAGTATGAAGTACATATGGTATTGTGTGATAGATGTCATTGAAGCTCTCTAGCTGTGTACCGAAATCGTTGTAGATGTTTGATACATCAGCAGTGGCCGCCCCGGTGGCGCTGTGGCCTAAGCGATGGCCTCTGATCATTCGTCCGAACGGGGTCCTGGTTCGAATCCCGCGATGAGGCATGGATGTTGTGTTTGTCTTACGGCACTGGCTCTCTCCCTTCCCTGGAACCAGTGACCCTAAATTAGGGACGGGCGACTGCTTATAGCCCATTGAGTTGCTCACGGTGGTCGCTAAACCTACAATAAAAAAAAAAAAAAAAAAAAAACACATCAGCAGTGAGTAAAATCTAGTCCCATCAGTTTTTAAACTTTAATCTGGCAGATGAGCTTTTTTTCAGGAGCTAACCTCTGAATTCTGAGAAACAGTTTAGTAATATGTATGTGGGGTGAAAGTGTGAAGCGATGAACATGCTTGCGCTGGTTGGCTAAGTTTTCTTAATGAATAATGTTTCTACAATGAAATTTTATTTTGAAGGACGTAAGTTCGTTCAAACAGTGTCGAATTTTTAAATTTTGGTACGCAGTATGGAATGCAGAATGGATTTCATACCTTCAAATTCCTGTAGTCCAGTAAGTAACCGATGCTATATTCGACTGTAAAAGATTTTGCTGCTCTAAAATTGCATCCCAACTCAGAGTGGCTGAACTGCCGCCCCTCTGGGCGAGAGGGTTGAGGACCTGGCTTCTGACCATTCGAGATGGGCTTTAGTACAGGGTGAAGCATAAGTTGTGGTTGTCCGATGGTTCTGTCCCATTCCTAGAGGCAGTGGTCCTAATTTAGGGACAGACGAATGAATATGACCCTTAGAGTTGCCCACGGTAGTCCTTAAACCCCGGAACAAACAAAAAAAAAAAAAAAGCGGATGAATATTCGATGCAACTTTTCTCAATACATTATGGGTAATTTCAAACATTTTGTGTCACTGTACGCCGAATAATCAGGAAGGAAATGTGCATTAACAAATTAAAGAAGAATTACTTTCTGCGCAAATTAGACGTGGTAAAGGCAAGGCCTCGAAAGAAAATGAGTTCTGATATTAATGCCATACATCACACAAAACCAAACATTTGTTCCGATGATAAAAAAATGCTGTGTTTACTAAGGGAAAGAATCGTTACAACTGTTATATTCCTTGATTGTTCCACGGAGAAATGAACACGGCTGTAATTATGCAGGTGCCACCTTGAACCACCATGAGTAGTTAATGAGTCAATCATGTGCTCAAGTGATGTGTTCTCCAAAACCGGAAGTAAATAAAGCCCAGCGTCTATTCATTAGATATACCTGTTCTGATGCGGGCCTTATTATCTATGCGCGCGGATAAGAGTACAATTAAAACACTGAATTCTTCTGAACAAAATGCCATTCTCCATATGTTTCGCTAGCCATAGGGGCTCGCCACACCGGAAAACACGACCATCTCATTTTTAATGCACCTTGGGCATGAATGAAGCAGTCTTGTAAATAAATGCAAACTTAACTAACAGCTGATTCGTACCAAAGTGTTTTTTTATTGTGCTTTAACTTCCGCGAAACACGTTAGCGATCATGAGCGCTAAAAGTAAGCTGAATTCTCGGAAATGCCGGACGTGTTTTTAATCGTGTTAATGAATTGTGAACTACTTGTCACAACGGCGTTTTCAAAACTGGGTGGGGCGGGGAGACTGGTACCCAACATATTATAAGGCCTTTCCGTTAACCAGTGTTACTAATACACTCTACGTCAAAAAAAATAGTTGCACCCAGAAGGACGCGTCGGATCGCAATGCTATTCGGGAGGAAGGTAAAGGTTACCAGGAAGAATAAATGATTAAACATTGTTACTGATATGGGCAATATTTATTGAGCTACACGCCAATAAGTAGTGTCGTTCAGTATGCGGTCGGACCGCCATGTTTGCTCAAACAGCTTGCCAGACGTCTCGGCATGGAGTCGTACTGGTTCCTAATGGTGTCCTCCGATAAGCCATTCCATGCAGCCTGAACCTTCTCTGCAGATTGTGCGGTAGAGGTGGGAGTGTGGATAGCGCGTCCAATAGCATCCCACACATTTTCAATCAGCGATGCGGCTGGCCATGGCAGTGTGTCAGCAAGCTGTCGAGACAGCAGCAGTATGCGGACGAGCGTTGTCCTGTTGGAAAATCGCACCGGAGTGAGCTTTCAGAAAAGATAGGGCCACTGCTTGCAGGACCTCATTAACGTAACGTTGGGCTGTCAAAGTGCCTGTAATAAACACCAAAGGGGATCTGGCATCGGAGGCAATTGCACACCACACCATGACACCAGGCCTTCTGGACAGGTGACGCTAAACAACAAACCGTTCGTCTTGGCGCTGACCACAGTTCGCCCACACACGGATTCGTTGGTCGTCTCCTCCAAGACAAAAGCGGGACTCGTCACTGAAGATCACCCGCTGCCATTCTGAGTGGCTTTATGACAGTCTGACACGACACCATTGCAGTCTTTGGCGACGATGCAAAGGTTTTAAGGGAAGCAATCGTAACTGTCTGCGTGCATGTAGTTCTACGTCGTGCAGCCGTCTGCCAATGGTGCTGGCACTAATCGGACGGTGCATGGAGGGCACCACTGCTCACTGAATATCCACAATGGTGTCTGTTGTTTCACTCTGCGCATGTCGGACAACCCGTCGGTCCTCTCTCTCCGTGGTTCGTCTAGGTCTCCCAGACCTTTCTGGTCGCTGCTGCGTGCCTTGTTCTATCTACTGCCGCCCAACAGCATGCTGTGGGGATATCCGCACTACCGGTATGGCGCGCAATACGACGATAAGACCATCCCCCTTCCCGGAAGCAGACGATGCGGCCTCTCTAGAACTCCTCGAACTACTCGTATTGCTTCCGAACTTTTCTCCGAGGCATACTTCACTTGCAAAGGATGCAACCAACACAATAGCACGAGTCTGAATGGGAAGCACGACCTTATATAGCCGGTCAGGCACAGCGCTCCTTGCTTGCGTCACATGCGTGGCCGAGCGTGAGCGTGTTACTTGAATCATTTGCATGCCTCACGATGTCAAACCTACCCACCAAGTTTCAGTCCTGTCGGTTACTTCCTTCTGGGTGCAACTATTTTTTTTTTTTTTTTTTTTACATGGAGTGAATTTTGGCAAATCCATCACCAAAGCGAAGCGCAGAGCATGTTAAACTCCCCTGCTCTCAGAAATTAAAGACAAAAAAAATTAGAACTCTAATCAGAAAGTCGTATTCTTATAACAGTTTAAGAAGTCGCCCCCTCGGCACCTACCTCTTGCTGTAGCGATGTAAAAACAACTCTACGGTGTGTGTGTAAAATATTTCATATAGTTCAAATTTTAAACAAATGATTCGTCCGGAAATCCTTCAGTATAGACGCCCTATTGAACGAATTATCAGGTGCGGGGCACTTTTAATCGTCCGTGTTAGTTCCTGGTGAGAAATAGATGGTGTTCCCTTCTTTGGAACTACTGGCGTTAAATTAGAAACTGGCGACTGCATATAGCGTGAGCAAGGGCTAGAAGTTCTTAATTTAGAACCACTGGTTCCAGGGAAGGTAGGGGCCAGCGCCGTGAGACAAACTTACCATCAATACCTGGTCGAACCCGGACCCTGTCCTGCGTCTTGTCTTGTCTTGTCTTGTGTTTGGCGCTCTTTGGCCAATCATGGCCCTTGCGCCATAAAACCTAACCAACCCGGACCCATCTAGGACGAATGATTTAGAAGACAGCGCTTCGCACCATTCGGCCACCGGTGTGGGACCCCTTTGCTTTAGATGCTCCCTGTCATCGTTATACCCCCTAAACAAAAAAAAAAAAAATAACAAATATAAATCCTTCTGTAAAGGGCACTGGATTGAAGATGGAAAATGCTTGTTAAGGTTAACATCATCTTCAAAATGCCTTGGCCGCCCCGGTAGCGCAGTGGTCTAAGGCGCTGGCCTCTTATCATTCGTCCGTAAGGGGTCCGGGTTCGATTCCCGGTCAGGCATGGATGTTGTGTTTGTCTTACGGCACTGGCTCTCTCCCTTCCCTGGAACCAGTGACCCTAAATTAGGGACGGGCGACTGCTTATAGCCCATTGAGTTGCTCACGGCGGTCGTTAAACCTCCAATCAAAAAAAAAAAAAATGCCTTGTTTACGCTTTCCAACCGTAGGTTGAAGAAACGTATATGCTTCAGCTTTGTCCGTCTGTCCGCACGATAACTCGTGTAAAAATAGTTCGATTTTGATGAAATTTTAGTATGTGGTAGGGGACCGCTTGGGGACGAACCCTATTGAAAATGGACGAAATGGGGTCGAAGGTCAGGACGTGGGATCGGGATCAATTCCATCACCCTTATGCGTTATAACTTACGTAAAAATGCTTCGATTGAGACAAAACTTTATCATGTTGTTCCGGAAGTATACTTTACCGGTTGTGTTGAACATCATTGAAATGGAATCAAAGGTCAGGTCATAGGAGCAATATTTATTCTACAGTCATTATCCTCATAACTTGACTAAAAATGCTTCTATTAAAACATAACCTTAGTATGTTGTTTCGGAGGTATACTGAACCAGTTCTGTTTAATATGATAGAAATGGGGTCAAAGGTCAGGTCATAGGAGCGAGATTTATTCTACAGCCATTATCCTCATAGCTTGTGTAATAACTTGAGTAATGATTTCTGGTATGTTGGAAAGCGTATCACAATCAACGCATTGCATGATTTTACTAACTTGTTCCCCCTTTTTTTTTAGTTAAGTTTTATTACTGCAAATGTGAATTCTAACTCACATCATCACAAAAAGTCCATAGAGACTGCAACTGAAATTGTCGGTTCTCCGTTGAACGTAAAACACACATAATAAAAAATTATGACTTGCGGATACCCTGTCGTGTGTGGTATTCAAGAAGAAATGGGAGTTGGTCATTAGAATTGTAACAGATTCAAGACACCGAGAACAAAGAGTTGGAGGGAAGCCGGTTTTACACGATCATCATTGAGTCCTGCCAGATCACTGAACGAAACCAATCATCTTAACTGGATCAACAGCTGCTCCAATGTCTAGGAGTCCAAAATTTCTTTATTTACAGGATTAAAATTTTACATACATTTACAATACATCACAATGAAGCATGTACAGGTGAGTATTTGCAAAACTGATAATATCTTTACGAGAGTTACATTTGATTGTGCGCTTCTGGACTATGAAGAGTTGAGTGATTATACAGAAGTCCGAAGAAATCATTGGAAAATAACATGAGTGGTCTATAATTGTCCTTGAGAATCTAATAACAGTATCATTGCTGAAGGTACAAGCATAAAGAAATGTAGATAAGCAGTTGAAAACATTAAGAGTGAATACTGTCCGTTCTAATGGTGAACGATGTGTCGTGTGGAGACCACCGGGAAGAAACGCGAGTGTATTGGTTTGTACAGCGGTATTGCAGTCAAGTTGTAATCGGGATGAAAGTTTGCGGTCTATATAAGCTGTGTCGAACCCAAATTGTATGGGACTGGAGGTTGAGCAGATTTCTGATGAAAACGGTAGATGACGTATTTTACATGAATGAAAGGGAATGGACAAATGGCGGGGTATGATGTGTAGTACCTGAAGACCGTCTGGGGAGATGAAAGTAGTCTTGATGTATGAGAGATGAGCGGCAAACTTTGTTGAAAACTTTGAAACATGATAGTGAAGAGGGGATGAATGATGATGCAAGTGGGTGAAGAGGGGATTAAGGATGAAACTGGAATGTGACGAAAATTGACCAAATAGGTGGAGGATGGCAGGCGTGGAGAGCCTGCCGTGTAGAAAGAGCCAGTGAACGTTTTTCTTTGTCTTCGGTGCGTTGATGGTATGACGAGCAGAGATCCATGTTGCGAGGAGAATAGATGAAGATTCAAAATTGGCATAAGCGTTTTCTGGTAAGTGACCAGATGGTGATACAGTTTTCGCTGTAGGTAACAATGAAAGTAAGATCAGATGGTAGATTAGATAAATTAAACCGGAACTGTTAAATAGGGAAAGAAATAATCCGTGGAGAGATTGGATAAGAGCCGTCATATCTGAAACTTCGAGTGGTACTATATAGATGGTCTCATTCCTGGGCATTGGAGCCGCGGTTTGTCAAGAGAGGGACTGTATAATTACGCATTAATTCATATTTAAAATATAAACCTAATTTGTAAAATGTAAAACAAAAGTGGATACATGTAGACAATGGTGGAAATGGGCCGGAACGCAGCGGAACCCCTTTCCGGGAGCGATGCGGCACCGAAAGAAAGGTAGCATTTAATTTGAATAAAACATTTTGCAATGCATTATACACTGAAGTGCCAAAAGTCATGGGATACGTACTTAGTATCGTGCAGGACCTCTTCTAGCCCGGCGAAGTGCAGCAACTCGACGTGGCATCGATTCTACAAATGGCCGGAAGACTTCTGGAGAGATGTTGAGCCATTCCGTCTGAACAGCCGCCCACATTTTCCTGGTGTTTGTTGGTGCACTATCTTGGATGCGAATGGACCTTTCCACCACGTCCCATAAATTCTCATTGTGTTCATGTCGGGCGAACGTGGTGGCCACACCATCCGTCGGAACTGTCCAGAATGCTCCTCGAACCGATTTTGGACAACTTGGGCCCAATGCCATGGTGAATTATCAGCCTGGAAATTCCCGTCGTTGTTGGGGTACATGAAGTCCATGAAGGGCTGCAAACGGTAACCAAGCAGAGCAACAAAGCGATTACCGGTTAATGACGAGTTTACGAGGACCACAGGACCCACACCATGCCCCGTAAAGACACCCCACACATGTATGGAACCACCACCAGCTAGCACAGTGCCTTGTTGACAGCTTGGGTCCATGGCCTCATGGAGTCTGTGCCACAGCCGAACCCTACCATCAGCTCGTAACAACTGGTAGCGTGACTCATCGAAGGGTCCAATTACCGTGTTCACGAGCCCAGGTGATGCGCTGTGTCGGATGTGCTGTTAAAGGCACTCTGGTGGGTCTTCTGCTCTCATACCCCAAGGACGCTAAATTACGCTGCACTGACCTGGTGGATATGTGTCTGGTACCTCCTGCATTGACCTGGTGGATATGTGTCTGGTACCTCCTGCATTGAATGTGGATGTTATTTGAGCCAGTGTCGCTTATTTGTTAGCATGTGGACAATCCTGGTCAGACGCTGCTGGTCGCGGCCACTGCGCTGTCCACGGTAGATGGTAATGCCTTCCATGATGTATTCTCAGTACACACGTGACACTGTTGATCGAGGAATGCTGAATGTTCGCACAACTTCGGAAATTAAATGTCCCACCAATCTGGCTCCCACTACCATGTCTCGTTCAAACTCCGATAATTCACGTCGGCTTGCGATATCCCTACTGGCGGTTGTTCAGCCTGACTCACGAGATTACACCTCGCAAGTGATAAAAATCGTGCCGTGCGTTGAAGCCTTTATAAGACGGCAGCGCCAGTGAAAATTTTGCATACTGCTATCCCATGACTTTTGGCACTTCGGTGCACATTTCCATGAATTGTTCGTTTCTGAATAAAGGAAACAACTCTGATTTCAGCTAAATGTATCATTTCATTTTAACGTTTAATAACGAAATTTCCTTATATGGTTTTATATCTACTGCGAATGGGTTTGTGCATATTGAATAATTTTTTATGGAATTCACTTGTACGTTGGGTTCCAGTAACGAATAATTCCCATTTCCACCACTGCATATAGAAATTCAAGAACCACTTCTACATAAAAAAGAAGCCAAAGTCTTGGAAGCCATTCGTGTGCCGGGGCCCAGCAGAACCCGTTTTTTCACTCTGCACTGGTATTAAAACATCGATCTTTTGGTGCATGCGTGGCATTCACCGTAGTTTCAGTGCTGCATTAAAAAACTCTATACATACTCTTGATGTCGTATGTATGCATCTATCCTAAACATAAGATTTCGAGTGTTAGGAGAACACTGTGGACAGTGCTTCTAAAGCCTGACATTTATGTCCAATAATTTGTTCGGCTTTTGGTTCTGTTAGTGTTTTGCTCTGTAACAACGAAATGAAATGGAGTTTTCGTATTTGCCTAAGCAACTGAGTAATGAAGGTTAGTATTTAGAATAACAGCTCGTAAAACAACTGCGTGGCCATGTAATCATGGTAATTTGAGTTGGAGTCTTGGATGTTACGTGAGTGATGTTTGTCCTACGACGCTGGTTCTGTTCCCTTCAAAAAAAATAGCCCTAAATTAGGGATGGGTTACAGCTTGTATCCTTAGGTGCTCACGGTTGTCGTTAAACTCCGAAAGAGTATTGAATTTTGGAAGCTATTTTTGCTGAAAAACAAAAGCTCTGTAACAGCAAATGTAAAATGATAAATCTTTTTCGGAGTTTGCCCATTGCAGCACGTGAATGTATGAAGAAAACGTAAAGGCCTGGTTGCTCCTTTAAAGTTAATTGAACAAATGGCAGAATTTCCTCCGCCAACTGCAAAGCTCCACGTGAACAAAACGGAACTTGTAACCTCAGAACAAGACAGTATTCAGATATATTCCCTAAAAAAAAAAAAAAACATAGAAAGCCTTCCTCTTTACCAAGTGGTCCGAGGCATTGGCTCTGTGCCTTACCTGCAACTAAATTAGGGACGAGCAACTTCTTATAGACCTCAGAGTTACTCGTGGTGGTCCTTAAACAACGAAAGAAAAAGAAAAGCTAGAGTAAAAGACCCCAATTGTCTTTGAAGAAGACTTTCCATAGAAATAAAAACGGTTAGGCAAGGGCAAATTTAAGGAGGTACCCTGTAGAATAAAAGCACAGAGCAATATTTATTCCTTTCCCTCTTGCCATCATGCTAAATAATTACCTACGAAAGCAGTTTTTGGGAACAGGTTGGATTCATGCATCTTTATCGCACAGTGTTGGACAAAAGTATTGGAACACTTCGTATGTTTCATAAAAGCAGGGAACAATAGTTAGGAAAAAGCATTTTTTCTCAAAACAAAAACCATGTACACATACTTCCGAATAATATAAAGTATGTAATTTAAACAGACAACACAAAAGTTTCAAATGAATATATTCTTAAAGTTGATAAAGTTTCCTACGCATCAAAACAAAGGACAGGAGTGTTGGCACAGTGGAACATAAAACCACAAAAATATTATAATTAATATTTTATAGTGAACCCCAGGTTGGTAATAACAGCTCTTAGTCTCTTTAGCATTGAATGCACTCATTTTTGCGTTGTTTCAGAAGAAATTTTTTCCGTTCTTCATGGAGAAGTCTTTTCAAATGCTTCATGTCCAGTAACTCATATTTTCCCACTCTATCGAAAAGTTTTTTTTTTCATAAATGTTCGATCGGACTCAAATCAGGAGATTGTGGAGGATCTTTGAGAGTGTGGGCGTACAATAAAGTAGCCATTGACGGGCGATGTGAGACATATGTTTAGGATCATTGTCCTGCGTGTAGTAAATGTCGCTATCAAATTCAATTTATCTGCCCTTTGCTTTATATTTCCCAGGAGAATATTCAGATACATCATTTTGTCCATTGTACCATCTACGAATACAATCATCATCCCACGACCCCCATGCTTTATTGTGGCTTGAACGTTCTTCTCTTGCAGCTCTGTCTTGGGCTTTCTCCAAACGAAATTCTTCCCACTGTAGTTCATTAAAGTGAATTTACTTTCGTTTGAAAACAATACATAGGCAAAAAAGTCTTAATTTTTAAAATGCTTTTCCCGATTAATTTTACTGATGTACGGCTTTCTTCTGGCTACATTCGCTCTGTAACGAGCACGATGAAGGACTCTGCGGACAGTTTTGGGATGAACCACCTTATTCAAATCTTCCTTTAACATTGTTACAATTTCAGTTGACGAAATTTTTGGATTTTTCATGGCGGAACGGATTACCCTTCGCTCTTCTCTGGGGATCAACTTCCGCAAGCCGCCACATCTGGTTTTATTTTCTAAATGCGAGTCGATTTATAACGCGTGATTGCATTTCTGACCGTGAATCAACTTTTTTGAATTATTTTCCCGATTTCTGAATATGATTTGTTAAAATTATGCAAACGCGTATGATGATTTTTCTTTACTCTATTGTTTCAGCGCCTCTGCTATCCGTTTCGGTAGTAACAGCAAATAGATCGAAATAACAATTTTCACGCCTGATAAAGATAAAAGAGACTTCGAGTTTTATATATCTCCCGAATTGGGCACTTGACATGACGTAATCGAAATTTATTTGGATAAATACGTCGTATCATCACTGTGTCCGTGCAAAACTTTTATCTGAAAATACTTCCGAAATGTTCAACGGCTAAAACTGTGTAAACAGTATTTTTCTTCAGCGTTATTACACTCACGGACAATGAAATTTGCGCACCTAGAAGAGAACATACTACAACCGTGAAACTTTGCAAATAGCTAGAGTGCGTGCTGGTATGCAGATGGTACACGTTTGGTGCGATTGCGCATGACCGCACACTCTGTGGTGGTGCTGCAAGCACGAACCGGCAGCATTTTAAACCGGTGTGCAGTTGATGCCCTATGAAAGCGAAAAGCACCGGCTGACGCAAGCAAGAGTACAGAGTGACAAGAATGCCGGGTAGACGCCAGAGACGTCGATTTACCCAACTTGCGGACTTTGAGAGAGGCCTGATCATCGTGCTGAAAACCGCAGTATGGTCGGCGCCGTATAGCCCGCCACGTGGATCGTTCTGACCATACCGTCCGACTGTGTTGGGAGCCGTGGACACGTGACGGCACTGCCACACGGCGGAGTGGCCCCGGATGGACCAGGAGGACCACCGGTAGAGAGGATCGACGGATCGTGCGCCGAGCACGAACGGATCTCACGGGGACTCGGTCCACTATACAGGCAGATGTAGCGGCTCCTGTGTGCACACGAACCATTTTCCGGCGCCTCGCGGAAGTGAATTTTTGATTCCAACGCCCCTTAACGAGTGCTGCCATTAACAGCGGAACATCGCCGGCTCCGTTTGCAGCGGTGCCAGGCCAGAGCGACGTAGAACGCCACAGACTGGTGACGTGTGGTGTTTAGCAATGAGTGTCGCTTCGTTTTGGGGACAGATAATCATCGTGTCCGGGTGTGGAGGTCAACGGTACAATCCCAACCTCGCTATCGAGCGCCACACCTCTCCCACTGCAGGCATTATGGTCTGGGGAGCCACTGCCTACGATAGCCGATCAGTTCTAGTACTGTTACGTGGATCATTAACGGGCCAGCGGTATGTGGATGAGATCCTACGGCCCCATGTGCTCCCATTCCTGGCCGGGATTCTAGGTGCGCTATACAAGCAGAATGCCTGCCCGCTCCCCGGACATGTCCCCTATCGAGCATGTGTGTGACCAGTTGAAACGCCAGCTGCCGCCGTGCCGCACTATCCGGGATTTGGAGCACACCGTCCAACACGTGTGGGCCACTCTGCCGCAGGACAACATCAGGCATCTGTTCGCCTCCATGCCGGACCGTATTGCAGCATGTATCGCCGCACGAGGCGGTGTGATGCGCTGTTGAAGATGACCGGACTGCGTGTCACAGATCCCTCTGTAATTGTCCTGCAGCTCTCTTTTTGCCATCATGTGTATCATTTCATCTGTATCATTACGTCCATAAAATTTCTGATTCAATCCGATGCTTCCTTCTTGGTGCGCAAATTTCATTGCCCGTGAGTGTATATGACGAGCAAAATCTAATTGTTATGCGACCAGTTCGTTGGGCTGGATTTGTTTTTGCTATTAATTTTATACAATGACTTTAGGAATCGACTGTGTGCCAATAATTTTGTCAACCACTGTATGTACCTCTGAAGATACTTCTTCAGTGAGAAATTTGAAAGGTGTGTTCTGCTGTATTTCCAGTAACTGATTTATGACCTTTGTTTTAACTCGTTAGAACTTCTAAGTAGCCTAGATGGCAACTTATAGGAACAGAAGTGTAAGGAGAAATGCTTCCCTTTTAATACGAATTCAGTATAACACGTCTTGATTTGTCACCACTCTGTCGGGGTTCGAATCCCGATGAGGAATGAATGTTGTTTGCCTTACTACATTGGCTCTCTCCCTTTCCTGGAACCAGCGGCCCTATTAGGGACGGGCCACTTCTTATAGCCATTCGAGTTGCTCACGGTGGGTGTTTACCCCCCCCCCCCCAAAAAAAAAAAAAAACAGAACATATGGTGTCGCCCCGATAACACAAGTTTCAGTAACTAACTAGTGTTGAAGGACCTGCAGAAAACTTGATTTCTCAAACTTGCTGTTGTCTTTCACAGACCCATAGCTTATGTGCTACACTATCTTTCCGAGTTACAATCTTTTGCTGGCTAACAGTTGACGCCGTACGTTTACTATTCGCACCGTGTGGCGCAGTGGTCTAAGCGCTGACTTCTGTCTGTTAGCCCGATTGAGCCCGGGTTTCAGTTCCCGGATGAGGTATGGCTGTGGTGCTTGTGTCCCTTACCTGGATCCATTGGCTAGGGACCGCCCATCGAGTTGCTTCCTGTGGTCGCTACCCCAAACAAACAACAAAAACCTATGGTATTTCTTTAAACGCGCTGTTTTAACATTGCTTGTTTTGTGTGTGCATGAAATGTTTGATTTGAACCAAAATGCGCGAACACGTTGTAAGGTTGTAATCTACAAGACACATCACCGCGAAGAAAAATTCGCCAGCCAAAGCGTGTTTCGTTAATATTTTGGCCGCAGTTCCTCCTCCTGTAAGAAAGTGCTTTGGGAAACACGCGAGGACTTTTTCGAGATCCTTTCTTTCTAAAGAAAAATACTTCGCGCTCATAAATGGGTTGTACAATGGAATAGAGATCTTCACATATTGAGTGTAAGTAGAAAACAGCGGCAGAACCGTTGTGCAACCTTGTGACTACATTATTTAAACGCAGAAGCGAAGCGGAGATGGCTGGCTTATGAGGGGAAGATATAATTTGTTCCCCTCGGAAAAACACACACGAATGAGAAGGTGGTTTCGGGAATTGACTTGAGTATCGGTAAACACCTACGCAAGAAAAGTGTATTCTATATTGAATATATTTTGAGAGTTTATTCAAAGGAAATTCAATTTCATATCAAATACGCTTAAAAACATTAACCCAGATTAGACAAAGAAAAAAAAAAAAAAAACTTATGTTAAGAATTAGTGCAGGGCCGAATGAAGGAGCACCTAAAACGTATAACATCTAACAAAATAGGAAATTTATCGCCATCCCGTTGGCAGAGCGATCTGAAACGCGGGATTATATCTGAGATGCAGGATTATATCTGAGATGCAGGATTATATCTGAGATGCACCCAGTTTGAGTCCCTGGAGAAGAATGGGTAGTGTATTTGTCTGATGGATCCCTTCCATGGACCCTATGGTCTTAAATTGGAGACTTGCTCGTGGTGGTAGTTAAACTCCAAAACGAAAAAAAAAAAAAAAAAAAAAAAAAAAAAAGAATAGGTGAATGTTCCATTGCAAGGAAATGTTTTAATTGTATGTTTCGATACTATAAAACTACTTGCCCTGGGGCATTTCCAACTTCAGCAGCAACATCATTCCAACATTTTGGGCTCCTGCATTGACTGCTCCGCCCCTCTTCCCGTCGCTCCGCCTGTTGTTTAGACGGTGGTACTAATTCATTGCGACTACCCCTGGTGGCGTAGTGGTTTAAGCGCTAGCTTCTGACCATTCGTCCGAGATGGGTTCGAATCCTGAGTCGTGGATGTTGTATTTGTCTTAACGGCACTGGCTCTCTCTCCTCCCTGGAACCATACACATCACTAAGCTGTTCTCCGAGATTCAGAGGTTAGCTCCACAAAGAAATACAAACTACCAGATAAATTTCTGATTATTTACTTACTGTAGCCGTATCAAACTTCTCCATTTACAGCGATCTTGACATACGACGTACGCAAGATTTCCTATACTTTATACTAATAATCTTTTTCTCGTGCAGACACTCCTGAACCTGATCCTCCCAGGACTTCCTTGGCCTTCCTCTGCCTTTCTTTCCTGCCACTTGGGTCTCCCTGGAATCAGTGACCCTAAATTAGGGACAACCGACTACTTATAACCCTTCACGTTTCTCACGGTGGTCGTTAAACCTCTAAACAAACAAAAATAGTTGCACACAACAAAGAGATCATACATTGTAGCTGTGATCTCTATACAAACTTTTCATACCCCACCCCACCCCCACCCAGTCGTGTTAGCACGTGACCAAATATTATGTGCATCTTTTGTTTGAAAGTGAAAGAGCCGCCGCAGTGGTCTAAACACTGGCTTCTTTTTTTATTTTTTTATTTTTTGATTCAAGGTTTAACGACCACCGTGAGCAACTCAATGGGCTATAAGCAGTCGCCCGTCCCTAATTTAGGGCCACTGGTTCCAGGGAAGGGAGAGTGCCAAGGTCGTAAGACAAACACAACATCCATGCCTCACGGGGATTTGAACCCGGACCCATCACGGACGAATGGTCACACTGGCTTCTGACCATTCGTCCGAGAGGTGTTCGAATCCCGTTGAGGCATGGATGTTGTGTTTGTCTTACGGCATTAGCACTCTACCTTCCCTGGAACCAGTGGCCCTAAATTAGAGACGGGAGACTGCTTATAGCACAACAGGTTGCTCACGGTGGTAGTTAAACTCCCAAACAAGAAACAAAAAGTGAAAGGTTAATCTGTCGTCAAGAAAAAACTGGCCATTTCACATCTAACGAAAATTAAAATTTTAAAGATTGTCACTTAGTAATTCCCGTCAGGGTCCCCGAAACTGACTTTTCCGGTTACTAGTTTCGAAAAGATCTTGCAATTCGTAACTTCGCGACGGAAATTTTTTTTTTACTGATAACAGAATGTTCCTTGGTCTTTCAGAAAACACAGAGCAGCAGCATCCTTCGGTTTTGCATGGCAACATGTTTTCTCAATTAAAGGGACATGGAGGTTTCCTGTAGGGATGACCCTTATTCATTTGGCAATCTGATAAACTGTACCCTCAGATAGCGACTGGCCTTTTAACCCTTTTGATCTCTGGTGAACTTTCAACATCAAGATAATTGCTCGGTTGATTGCTGACTTTCCAACACTTCCCGCTAGTTTTGTGTCATTGCCAACGACTGAGTGGTTATTTTAAGAGAAAAAATATTTAACAGTCGTTACTGGCACTATAGTAATTTGAAACCTATTTCTTTAATGGGGAATACCATTTGCTTAATGAATTTCGTCGTTTGAAAAATTTATCGCCGCAAAGGCATTCCCTTTCCTCCGGTGTGCAGCGAAGTAAACAGAATCATCGCATGACTATGAACGGGTTCTCGCACTACCATCACATTAACGGATCTCGCTTGGTAACAGGGCGGTTACGAAGCTAACTTCTAACTGGGTTCAGTCAGAGGTAAGACTAGATGTTGTTCTTGTTGTTGAGCCCTAGTCTCTTTTCCTCAGAAGCACATGCCCAAAATAGGAGATGAGTGACGTGATTAGCCCCCGGGCTTCGTGAGGGAGACTGCTTGTTCGAATGGGAATCCTCTTCTGTAATTCATGATGAAGGGTACACAAAGTGCACGCTGCTCCGGCAGCTCAGACGTCAGAGGCGCTGCCTTCTTGCTAATCGTCCAAGTTAGGCTCTCGGATGGGCTGAAGCATGGGTGATTGTCTTACGGTTCTGGCTTTTTCCCGTCCCTGGAACCATTGTCCCCAAATTAGGGGCAGACAACTACTTGCAGTCGTTAGTTGCTCCACGAAAGTCATTAAACCCTAGAAATAAACTGCTGCGATTTTGTGTTTGACGTAGGGGCATCATACGTTTAGGAAGAATATGATTTCAACCCTTCATGGCTGTTAGCTTACATTTCTTTTTCCTCCCAATATGGTTCTTAAAGCAGCTTCCACCTCGCAGTATGTTTAGAATTAAATTCTCAGTGCCTTGAATAATTTTACGTCTTTCAATTTTCATAAGCCCATCCTCCAATCATTTTACATCAGAGTTTGTCCGCTTCTTTAGCGCAAGATACTTTGTATCAAAAAGTAGTTATTGGAAGCTGGACACCATTATAAGCTGAACCTCAGGTTTGATTGTTTCTTCTGAGATTCAGTTCGTTGACGACTGAGCCATTATTTCTAGATGTTCGAGTTTTGAAATCCAGTAGATCGCATTTATATTATTTAAAGCGGCTTGAACAGATCCAGTACATGTAGTTTAAGGACTTTTACGCAGAAGCAACTTAAAATTCAACGTTGTTGGTGCATTCTACCATACTAAGCGTTATAAAAGATGAAACTATAGCAGTGACCCCTGGATCATTGAAGATTTATAGCTTGTTGCAGAAGAATCCGTTCTGAGGAGTTGGTTTCTAACCATTCTTCCGAGATCGGTTCGAGTCTTTGATGAGGCATGGGTCGTGGGCTTGTCTAATGGCGCAGGATCCTTCCCGTCCCTGGAACCAGTGGTCCTAAATTAGGGACGAGCAGTTGCTTTGTGCCCCTTAGTTGCTGGTAATGGTCGTTAAATTCCGAAACAAAACAAAGTTTGGGGCATCGGGTTGGCAAGTGGTGAGAGCGCGGGATTTGCGAAAGGAAGTTCATTGTTCCCGAATTGAGGGTGAGTGTACGGTGGCAATGGGACACCAAACACCCAACCTTGGTCAGAGCGTACGGATTTTTCATAAACATATATGCTTACTCCTTAAAATTCCAGTCCTCCCACTCTTTGCTTTCAACACTTTTCGGTTCAGGGTTTCCTAATCCGCGTCTCAATATCTACATTTCTCCAACCCAAAAGGCCTTCCCGGTGGCCTAGTGGTCGGAAGTACTGGCTTTATCTATTCGTCCAAAATGGGCTGTGTAGTCCCGGGTGAGATATGGGTGGTGTGTTTGTCTTACGGAACTGGATCTCTCCCATCCCTGCAACCAGGAACCCCAAATTAGGAACGGGGGACTGTATATCCCTACGAGTTGCTTATGGTGATCGTTAAACCCCATCCCAATGCAGAAATCTCCACAAGACGAGGTCTGATCTTAATGATATTCCAGGAATCAAATCCACAACCCATCTGAAATATGAAACTAACTCTGAGTTGTATATAATCGAAACAGGCAGGGTATTGGGGGGGGTCTCCTTCTAAGATAGGAGGCTTGGTACCGGAGAAGGAAAGAAGGAATGAATGCCTTGGATTGTGTTTAATGCTTTTCGATTAAACAAGATACTTTTTATCCGCTTTAGTTCCTTGAGTCGTAAAAATGTAACTAATCTGTATAAAGAGTATCGGTGCAATCGTTTTGAACATTAAAGTATCATTCCAATAAATAAACATACGCCGTAAAAAAATAACTTTAATTAACTTGTCTCCCTCAGAGTTATTCCACTGTGGCATAACTAATTCTTAACAACGTTCACCATTTCATCCACAAAACTAGAAAGTGCATATTAACGTTGCGAGTTCTCTGCCAATTTCCATTTTCAGCGTGCATGTCGGCTTTGTGAGGAAATTAGTATGCAGCGCTTAAATCGCGTAATTTCATGTCCAAAATTGGTTATTTACATAAATGTCGCTATCACGAAAGATCCAGGCAGCGTGAAATTTCATGTAACTCCTCTTTCGGAGTCCTCTTACGTGTTTTCCGTTGGATCTTTTATGGGCGATTGCTCATCTTCTCGTGCCTGCAGAAAAAAAAAAAAAATAATAAACCTTCACGTCAAACATTTTCATATCCTATCGCTGATTCGCGCGACGAAAAATCGTTTCTGGAGAATATTAATTCCTGACTTCAGTAGGACGGACCAGGCCAAGTGACCCTCAGCTGGAGTAATTTGTTATTGGCCATAGCTCGCGCGCACACAGAAAAAAAGTTAGACTAAAAATTAAACCTTCACGCGTATGTCTTAAACACACTTTTAAAATTTTAGTTGTTCATATATCTCAAAAAATATTTAATGTAACTATGTTTTAGAAAATACTCACTCTGCTTTTTTTTTCTTTTGCACTCAAGTATACAGCGAATTTAAATGTGTAAAAGTTTGCTGATTTCTTTTCGTAGTGTTTAAGTTTGTACTTTTCGTGAGTGAAATTTTGAAGGGCGGCCATGGGTATGCTTTTTTTTCACTATATTATACCCACAACAATTTTAACTGTGGCTTTCAGGTATTTTATCTGTATGCTGGTTTTTCATCATAAAACAAAATTTTAACTGGTGCCGCATGAATGGCTCAGTTGTTAGTGCGCGCGGCTTGAGACCGGCGAATCCTCGATTCCTCAGAATCCCTCCATGTCGCGGAAGTAATATAAGCCGTTGGTCCGGGGTTACAGACTTTTCGTTATAAGCAAGTTAACACCCTCTGTTCCACTTCAAGTTTTATACCGTACCATGTGCCCATTGTGCAGCCTAAGTAATGCCCTCGGCCGGTGGTTAACCAAACGTGTTCGATTAGTTTCTTAGCTCCTGTATCCGCTAAGGAAAAGTGAATACGGTTGGTTGTCGTTTAACGCCAGGGAATTCTTTAAATGCCGTAGAATTCCAGGAAAATGTTTTTGGGACCGGATAATTAAGGAAATGTTCCCGTATATCAACAATTCTTTCTGTTGCTGCATGCAGGAGCTCTTTCGCTACAGATGAATGATCCAAACCCTTCAACAGCCATGCTGAATTATACAAATCTGTCACTCATCCTTGAAAAGAATGAAATACCTTTCCCTGCACTTCGAGAAATGAAGATTTTAAAGTGCTCGACCAATCCTCTGGAATAAGCTTCAATTTTTCGTTGCTGGTATAAGGAATTTTTACTGAATTCCTAGATAACACCAGGTCTAGATATTTAGTATCTCATTTGTAAGAATAGTACTTTTCTCTACAGTGAGTTGACCACTGGAAGCTGGTTTCGGCGGCCCTTTCACTCAGTTCCTAGAAGCATCACCAGAGTCAGTTCCAATATCGTCACAGTCAGGTCCAATTTTATTGTGCTCACCACACTGTGAATCAAGCTTCGTAGATTGTCGGAGGAACATCAGTAACTGAGATTCATACCGAATTTTGTAGCTACTGTGATGGTTGTGTGCTATTTGCTCAGTCTTTGTGTGGCTGTCAACAGGCTTAGGTTTGTAATTACTATTCGTCCTCGCATATGTTCATGTTCTGTGAATGGCATCACGCTGAAACTTTCTTTGGATACGTTAAATTATCTTTTAGATACAGAATCCTCTGCTATGTGGGCGCCAGCAATATTCTCTATAGAAACCGAACAGCCGTGGCGCAGTGGTCTAAGCGATAGCTTCTGATCTTTCGTCCGAACGGGGTCCGGGTTCGAATCCCGGTGAGGCATGGATGTTGTGTTTGTCTTACGGCACTGGCTCTCTCCCTTCCCTGGAACCAGTGACCCTAAATTAGGGACGGGCGACTGCTTATAGCCCATTGAGTTGCTCACGGTGGTCGTTAAAACTCCAATCAAAAAAGAAAAAAAAAAAGAAACCGAACAAGTGTATTTTACTTTTACTCCACGTCTCGAATATTCACTCCGCTGATTATGTTGGCAGCGCCCTTCCCTTTCGTTTCCAAATAAGAAATAGGTTAGACTGCATACATTGTCATTAACGCTAGTTTTTTTTTTTTTATGCTGAGATCTTATACAGAGAAATAGCCTACGTTGTAATATAAAATAATAACTTGAAACAGCCTACGTTGTAACATAAAAAAAACACATTACCAATTTCCTGCTGGGTGAAGGTCTCCGAGGTCTCCTCCACGACTTTGTCTTGTTGAGAAAATCTGTTTTTAGTCATTCCAACATGCTTTCGAATTTCATCCGTCCCTTGATAACCGGTCTAGTATTTCAGTTATTCAACGGCTGCTAGTTCTTTCAACAATATGTCCCGTCCATTGCCACTTGAAGATCTTTACTTTGGTCGTGATGTCATCCACTCTTGTCATTTCCGTAATCCATGCATTCTTCTCCCTATTTTTCTTGGTTACAACAAACCATCTCTCCATGCTTCTTTGAATTGTTTGCAGTTTTTCTGAATGCCTTTCTTAGTTGAAGTCAGTGTTTCTGATCCATAAGTGTTAACTGGAACGGCGCAGTGATTAGAAACTTCTCTTCAGACATAATGGCAAAGTGATCTTGAAATTTATACTATTTTCTCCAAATGCACTCCAGCCAAGTTTTATACGCCTATTACTTTCTGTGAAACCCTCGTTTGACAGCTGTTCTCCAAGGTACATCTGAAAATTTACTTCAAAAATTTTGCCCCAATCAAGCTTTAAAACTTCAGTTCTTGTGAAAGCATTGTACATCAATATTGTTTTTGTACAACTTTAATTCCACTGCCCTACTCGTTTCAGCAAGTTCTTAGATTTTACCATGCAGTTATGAGGAAGGTATTTGCAAGAATGACGTATGTTTAACCCACCATCGTTTTCCTGACAATCTCTGTTAATCTCGATTCCCAGTTCATTGACTGAAAGACATTCTACAATGTGTCTTGAAGGGAGATAGTTTGCTACTTTGTCTCATTCCCTTTTCAATTTTTATGCATGCTTTGTCCTCAAACAGTCCAACCTTTGCATTTGAATAGATGTTATCAATAACAACGACGTATGCATCTTAAGTACTTCAGGATTTCAAAGACGTAGCTGCTTACAGTTTCAAGGAGTCTATCCTTTTCGTAATCAAAAGCGATACATAGTGAGAGCTCATATTCATTGGCTCTTTCGGTTCCTGTCAATACTGGTTGTGTGATGTAGTTCTGTAGCAACTTAATGGGCCAACTTGCTCTCTTAGTTCAGTCATATGTAGTGTTTCCTTAAAGCGATGTGACAGTGCCCTGATAGGAGGCTAGTGGGTGTGTAGTTCCTGAGATTCTCGCGGTCCCTTTTTTATGTAGCTTAATCACTGTAGCAGTGTTCCCTTCATCACAAATCTTTGATTCGTTGAGGTATTTAGAAAAAACTTGGGCTAGTGTAGTTTCAATTTTTTTCACTGGCTTTCTGTACAATGTCCACAGCAATTCCACTCTTCCCCTTTCATTTTCTTGACTGCATGTGCAACTTCTGCCGGGATGACTGGAGGAATTTCCGTGCCTTTGTGTTTTGTCATCTGCAATAGATGTGTAATCCCTAACATATAGTTTTGTGTATAACTCTAACTCTCCTCAACATTTCGCCTCTATTTCTTGTTACAGTACCATCTCTTCTGAATGTCATGATCTGCGTACTCCCATTACTGAGATGACCCTCTGTTTTGTTTTTCAGGCTTTGGTTGTTTTTCATTGAATTGTAAAGGCCACACACAACTCACCATGATGGCAGTGTGGGTTGTTGAGTATGGGATACTCAAATACCTCGCTATTAGTTGGTCGCGTTGGAGCCCTTTAGTGAAAACACGACGCACCACGAGAAAGCGGTGTTGACATTTGTCTAGCAGAAGCTGAGTTGCGCGTGGATCGACTTTGCATCACTGTAAAGATTAATTTTCCCGAAGTTAATTTTGTAATTAGTTTAAATTCTTGATGTAACAAATCATCCCGATGTTCTGATTCACCGCAGTAGCGGATGTAATCATTGCATTTTTAGCGCATTGTTTGGGGATGAGCGGGAAGGGAATACTTAACACCATGCCTGCCTGTGGGTACCATATCTGAGCAACTTACAGTCCAATTTTAAATTTTTCCTTTGCGTCGTGAAACTGAATTGTGAGTACGAGGATCCATACATTTTAGTTTCTTTTCCAGTGCGTAATCTAACCGCTAGAGGTCATAAATACACATGCTGCTGTCCTCGAAATACGTTTTATTTTATATGTTTGCTTCTAAAATTTCAATTGAAAAAGGTTTTTGCCTTCGGTTTCCTTTTACCACTTCGCTCACACTGCTTCAAAAAGCCTGGGGGAGCAAATAGATGTTTCAGCTTTCAGATTTGAAAAATTATTTTTGCATCTCATAGGTTTTTATAACAGTGAAAAATATTTATCATATACGTTTATTTATTTATTTATTTCATTAGGCACTGTTTTGCCACTAGAGAGTGGAAGTACGGATTTCCGTTTTGCAACTATATTTGCTTCTAAAAATACGATAGAAAGAAATTCATTTCTGGTAAAACGCAACTCGCTACGAAAAACATTTTACGCGTATTTTCAACTCAAAGTAATGGTCATTTTCGCCGCTATATGTATAATTTCTCCCTGTGTGTCTACTTCAGGAAGTCCGATTTGAAAAATTCATTTTTCTATCGAATACTTTTCCGTAAGAGGAACATTTTTCATATATTTTTGATTATTCACAACAAACACTTCTGTCCCTATGTGGCGTAAGTATTTCTATTTACGGCCGCTATAAAAAGCCTACTGGAAAAATTTGTATTGCACTGGATGCCATTAGTTATGATTATTGCGCAGATTTCCCCACTTCAGATGCGCATTTTTCTTGCTACGAAACTTATAAAGGTCGTCCAAGTGAAACATAGGATCTGGAGGTGGTGCCATTGCAATGGACATGTCGTCTCCGGTGGGGTTGCCACTGTACACAGACAGGTAACAGCAATGCACCACGGCAGGTTGTCAAAACAGCTGGTGGTGCAGCAGCCCACCACTTGACGCTTGCTACGACATGGTTATTCACAACAAACACTAGGTCCGAGCCAGTTTCTGATCATGGAAGGCGCTAGGTCAGGCGAGAATTTTCTGTGCATGCAAGGCAATACACGGAGGATCCTGCTTAGTACGGAGTACGGTGTTGAAATGGTGGAAAGAATTCGAGCAGGACGTCAAAGGACAACGGACTTTACATGACCCACTGCGCCATCAAGCAGGAAATCATTGATATGGTGGACAGTGATGTAAGGGTGGCCTTTCTATAAATCATGGGATCCCTCAGCGGTATCATCCACGATCATCTCGTGTATCGAAAGGTGTATGCATAATGGGTTATGAAGCACTTACCCACGGAACAGAAGCCAAAGCGTGTGGATGTTTCTACGGAACATCTTACATTCTACCAGAAAACTAATTTCTATCGCTATTTATCGTCGGCGACAAAACTGGGTGCCTCCATTTCGAGCCAGCGACAAAACGCATGAGCATGTTGTGGAAGCACGTCGCATCATCGCTGCGAGAGAAAGCCCGGTGGTGCAGTTGTCTAAGCACTGTTTTCTGGCCATTCGTCCGAGATGGGTCCGGGTTCGAAATCCGTCAGGCATGGATGTAGTGTTTGTTTTACAGCACTGGCTGTCTCCCTTCCGTGGAGCCAGTCACTCTAAATCAGGGACGGGCGACTACTTATAGCCCATTAAGTTGCGCACGGTGGTCGTTAAATCCACCAAACAAATCCATTAGTACAAGCAAGTTCGTGCTCAGTTTTTCTCTCTACTTTAACTGCATCACCCTGCGGTGATGCTTAATAAACACTGAGGAGCAGCCTCAGTCCTAGTTTCGAATGGAATCGAAAATGGACTTGAAAATAAAAAAAAAACTGTGTCCCTCCTTCCCTTACCTCGAATATAAAAAAACTCCCCATAAATATTGATACAAATTAAATGAAGCAGGCTCAAGAAAGGCGTTAGCTCGGGGCTCTCAGCAACAGAAAAAGTTAAAAGATGGTGAGCTCAGAATGTCTCACATAAAAGTAGAAAGAAAAAAAAAAAAAAAAAAAATCTGCCACCCCAGTGGCGCAGTGGTCTAAGCTCTGGCTTTTTCGTCAGAGATGGGTCTCGGTTCGAATCCCGGTGAGGCATGGATTTGGCATCGCGCCTTTAGCTAAAATTCTAGGCGCAAATCTTACTGCTGTACCATGCCCAGAATCTGTTTTTCGAGTGAAAAGCATATAACAGATCTGCTCACATGCGTTTAAAAGAAACTGTGAATCAAATAATTAAATGTGGGATATTTGGGAAATACTTTTAAATTTGGCCTATGTGAATGAAATATTTTATGCATGGGGTGGTTGCAGGGGATAATTTTTAAAGATTTTTAAACCACATTTTATCGAAACTTACTGTAAACTGCAGTTTAAAACCTTTACCAGTGAAATGTTCCTTATTTCCTCCATCACATATATAATAAATACCATGAATACCTAAACTAAATTTGCTGTATTTTCATAATTTGGGGATTGAGGTCTACCATGTTCAGCTTCTTGTACTTAAAATAAACTGCATGCATGAATTCACATATTTCTCAAATTCCACAAATTTATCAGTTTTAGCCATTTACTGAGTTTTCGTCAACTACACGGGTCAGAGAAGTTAACGTCCCATACGTCCAAAATTGCAACTAAGCTACAGTTACTAAAAGTTATATAAGTTTTTCACACACCTTTCTATGCATATGCTTCGCAAATCAAACATTCATTAACCTTCCTATATGGCCTTTGGGGTCTCATAAGACCAAAGAAGATCTTTGGTCTTTGCTAACTCTGTTGAGTGTTGAATTTTTTCACGCCATTTCGTGTCTTTTGCAGCAGTTATTTTAGTTTTATTGTGTTGTTTTTTTTCTTAACTTTACCAGGGAAAACATATCAAAATAATTTCTGAAAAGAAAAACTTAAATTTGTGAAGCCGCAAATTTGCGCCTGTGCTCAAAGTGCATGTCGCAGAACGAAAAATTACGGTCGCATTTTGCGCCTTGAGCTCGCTAATTTTTCCACCCTGCATGGATGTACTGTTTGTCTTACAGCATTGACTGTCTCCTTTCCCTGGAACCAGTCGCCCTAAATTAGGGACGGGCGATTGCTTATAGCTCATTAAATTGCTCACGGTGGTCGCTAAACCGACAATATTAATAATAATAATAATAATAAAATTCCCATCCCGCACTGCAATCTAAAGCCCAAACAGAAGACATGGTCCCTTTTCACGAGGAAAAGCCTGTAACTTCATTTGTGACACCACATTACCAAGCAGGCAGTTGACTATGAAAAATCGTCCCTGGAATTCCGGCACTCTAATAAAATGAGTCAAACAGCAAAGTAAAAAGCAGAAGAAAAATATAAATTGAGAAGAAAACCATAATTTATCATACATGATTGTATGTGGAGGAAACTTTCGGTACATGAGGGGAAAACACCATTAAGCATAAAAAGAGGGGCCCGCTATTTAAGGAGAAATGCAATGATTGAGTAAGGCATAGATAGAAGAGAAATAAAATCATTGACCGATATACCCACCAGAGGACAGCCCCATCCATTGCTGCTTAACTTCGGTGATAGGACGGGAACTCTGTGAGATGGGTATGCACATTGTTTAAAAGTTTTAAAATATGGAGACAGAAAAAAAAAACTAGGATCAAGGGATGGAAAAGGATGATAATAAAATTTTACTCGTTTCCAGGTCCGTAACATAATACCAATTAATAAAAATAAAATTGGAACTGACGCCTGGAACGAACACAGGCATAAAAAGACTAGACATGACACTGGGAAGAAACATCCCTGAATACTTTTAGGAATAGTGGAGAGAAAAAAGTGTCAAACACAAATGTTGCAAAAATCAATACTTCAATTTACTCAGTGTGCAGCACGCACGTACTTCAATTTATTCAGCAAACTAAAGAGTAAGTAAGATTTCAGTAATCTCAGATGTAAAAAAGAAAATGAATTTTGGCAGTGAAAGTGTGGCCCATCAACAGAGATTCTATCCTTCAGTTACGAAAATTGTATGAAAGCGAACTTTGAGAAGGGGAAGGAGAAAGAGAGCATCCCCTCCTCTGCGCAAAAAAGTCTGATAGCAGAAGTATGTGAACTAATTAAATGAGTACACCTTCCCGTTATCACAGGAAATTTGGCGGAGGAGCCAGAAGTCACCAAGGGGCTAGCGAAAGGAAATTGCTAAGAAACATTACACGGTCCAATTATAACCGTATGGTGACCTGAATTTCGTAGCTTCCGTACCACAACTAAGTCCTCGTTTCATATGAATGACCCTTATACACTGCTGGACAATTGCTAAGGACGGATCATAAATGGCTATATAGCGCATAAAAAAGTAAGTGTGGTTGGATGCCAAGTGAAATAAAATAATGTCAGAATGCCAGGACATAACAAGAAAGACAATTTATTGTGCTCTGAAATCCAGAAGGCTTTGGAACGTGTTCAAGGGACAAACAGGCCATTTTGTGCAGAATACGTAAACGTGAAAAAAATGCAATTACCGTCCGCAGGCGTTCCGGCGTAAGATGTCAATACGGGATATGGCCACCATGGAGGGCGATGCAAGATTCCACATGTCGTGTCATGCTTTGCACAACATTATCAAGCAGCTGTTGGGGTAATTTATTCCATTCCTCTGTCAGTGCACGGATGAGGGTGTCCTTGTTTATTGGAGGGCATTGGCGACCAGCAAGACTCCTCCCCAAAGCATCCCACACATTTTCAATGGGATTCAGATCTGGAGAACGTGCTGGCCATACGAGGTGTTAAATATCCTCGCTCTCAAAACACTCCTGGACAGCGACTGTTCAATGACATGTTGCGTTGTCGTCCATGAAAATGAATCTATCACCGACAGCACCACGGAACGTGCGAGCATGAAGTAGCAGAACATCGTTAATGTATCGTTGGCCAGTCATAGTCCCAGTTAGAAGCACATAGAGGGACGTACGGCCATTGATCATGATGCCAGCCTATACCATGACACTACATGTCGGATATCGGTCCCTTTCCTGTATGTTTGCTGGAAAATATGCAGTACCACTATCACGCCAGATCAGTTGTCGTCGACAATCAGACGATAGACTGTATCTACTCTCATCTGAGAAGAGGACAGCAGACCAGTCGTTATCAGTCCAATTACGATGTTGAAGGCACCATTGCAAACGGGCGGTACGGTGACGTCTGGACAATGGGATGCACACAACAGGACGGCGGGCGTATAGTCCTCCTTCATGCAAACGTCTGGCGACAGTTTTTCGGGAGATCCGCTTGCCAGTAGCAGTCATAAACTGATTTGCTACCTCACTAGCTGTGCTGCGCCGGTGTCTTTTTGTTGATAGCACTATGTACCGATCTTCTGCAGGTGTCGTACTGCGAACACGACCTCGACCGTGACGTTTGCTACACTCTCCATTTGTTTGAAATGATTTCCAAAGCCTTGAAACAACACTGTGGCTGACGTCGAACTCCCTGGCAACATGTGTTATTTTTCGCCTTTCTTCAATCTCGCCAATAATACGGCCACGCGTAAAATCATCTAGGTGATGTCGGGAAGACATACTGAAAATTGCAAGTTCGTCAATTGATTCTTTCCCTTTCAACTTGGCGTTTGAACAACAACGGTCAATACGCGTCAAATCCTTTATATCTCTTATCAGCGCTATGACGTCACAAACAAGTTCGGCAATCCAAAATTTGCATACGCACAACACGTCTTACTGTATCCCGCACTTATGCTAATTACCACATTTTCCTGCCTTCCATTTTATGGTTGCTATCGTTGCTATTGTCATCCGTCCTTAGCAATTGTCCGGCAGTGTATATAGGCAATGTTCAATTTACAATGTCTCTACTTCCATAAGTCATATTTGAAAATTCTTTTTCAGTTGCATAGCTTCCGCTGTGAAGAATATTTTGCGTGTATTTTCTTTTTGATAATTCAGTTCTGCTTCTGGGATGCGTTACTATTTCTATGTGCAACATTATTTCTACTTCTAAAACTCCGATTGAAGCCTTTTTTGTTTAGTCGGATACCCTCCGTTTTAAACATTTTGAGCTCATTTTCTTCAAACATTGCCCGGTGTTTTTTGTAGCTAGTATTGTGAAGTTATGATATCTTAAATATCTGTGCTTCGAAAATTATTTATTGCATCAGATGTCGTTCTCTGTGAAGATATTTTGCGCACAGTTTCCGACTTTTCATAGTGCACAGTTGTGTCGATAGTGGGCATAAGGTTATATTTCTACTTAAAAATGCGTTTCCTACCTGATAATCCGGCTGAAATTTGTTTTGTGACTGGTTCCGTTAATCATGAAAAACAATGCAAATTGTGCACTTCAAATAGTGCCCAGTTTTTACGCTAGGTGGCGCAAAGCGTATTAATTTTCTCTGATTATGTTGTTTTCCGAACTTTCGTTTTGAAATATTATTTGTAGGAAAACTTCTCTTTTGGGAAAAGTTTTTTGCGCCGGTATTACCTTTTATTCTGCCATTAAGGGGAAATGCATCTTTGCATCTGATGTCAAAGCTTCGCTTCTAAAATATTATTTGAAAGAATTTCGTCTTCGGCGAATACCAGTCACTATGAGAAACATTTTGTCTCCATCTTCACTGTCCAGACAAGGACGTAAGCGATTATTCCCCATGAGCTGCATATGGTCATAGCGACGAATATCCTGGAGAATGGGAATTATGATGAGATAGTTTACAATTGTCTTCCTCAAGTGTCAACCACCAGAAATAGTTCTACCTATCCAGTTCCGATTTTAGGGATTCATTCACGTGGCATTTCCGAAAATCCTGTAAAACCGCGAACTAGATGGTCGGCAGCAAGCTTCAAACCCGCAACAGCCGCTTACCCGACAAACACAAGACTGGCGATTAGCCAACTGCGCCACGCCGGTGGTTTTTCTGCTTCTTAACTACCGATCTAAATATTTTCGTTTTAGTTACCGTATAAACCCTTAGTTTTAAATTTCCATACGCATTTATTAGATGTCCGATGATTATTAAATTTTATGACATTCTTTTGCTTTAAAAGACGCGGTCACTACACCTGTTAATTTGGTGTGCCGCCCCTTCTTTTTTTTTTTTCTTTTTTTTTATGGGAGAGGGTGCAGAACTGATACCAGTTTTAAACGACTTACAATTTACCAAAGTCAGGGGAATTCCGAGGGAACTGAAAATATGTATGGTGTTCACAAACGCAGTATTGCAGACTTTTTTTTTTTTTCAACTATATTATATATTGCTGTTTTCTTGTAGGAAAATTATATATTGCAGAATCGATTAATCTTTTCATGCTTACGTGTTTCCGGTTCAATTTTTTTCTAGAAACGTAAATGCGAATATGTGTTTGACATCTAGCGGGAAACTGCGCATGAGGAAGAGCTGAGAAAGCGTTAAAGCATTTCAGGTTTACATGTGATTGGTATGGAAGAAACAGCTGGAAATTGCACTAGAAACAGATATCGTAACGAACGCCAATATGCATTTACACCACCTAGTGAGGAAATTTTACCCTAGGAGGAGCTGGAAAGTATATAAACAAGCATGGACATGCTTACTTCTATGTGTTCCAAAAATATTTCTAGTGAGTTTTCTAGAAATACAATGTTCACGGACGAAGAGTGTGTATGTAGTTAATTTCCCTGAAAACCACTTCACCGAAGTGTCATTTTATCGAATTGTTCATTTCAGAGAGAGGTCCTGTTATCGGACGGTTCGTTTCATCGAAACTGTATTTCACCGAAGTGTCAGTTTATCGAGAAGTATGTATTTTATTAAAGGATCCATTGGAGAGTGAAGTACTTTCTCCAACATATTTATAAAACAAGCCTCGTGTTTGCTTTTTTATTCTTCTCTGAAAGTGTTTTCGTAGATGGAGATTTTTTTATTGCTGCTATCTGAAGCACATCTTTTTTTTTAATGAGTTATTAGTTATAATCTCTAGATCTTTATGACAAGTTTTTACCGAGTTCAAAGGAAAAAGTTGCTGGAAATTAAAATTTTGATGTGTCACTAATTCCCCAAGTAAATTCAAAAATAAATATTTTAGTCCCCCCCCCCCCCAAAAAAAAAAAAAACACGCACACACCATTTTAGATATGTTTCACAAAAGGTTCTAATCCAGCTTGAATCTGTAATAAAGTGAACTTTCGAAACGTAGTAGTATTTTTTTAATAAATGACACTTAGATTCGATGAGTGGCCCGGTGCGATATTTTTATTTTTTCCTCGTTGAAATAGGCTGTTCGATAAAATGACCTTCAGGTGAAGTAAATAATTTCAATGAAATGACCCTTCTTTCGCGGAAACGATCCATATGTAAAACGAACCCCTTTCGGTTAAACGACCCTTCGCTGGAATGAGCCGTTTTGGTTTAAAATGACCCTCCTGTGCAATGAACGCTTTCGGTTAAATGAGCTGTATCCTTACGAAGGCTAGCGCGGAAAGCAGCATCAGGAAGTGCAGGCAAAATTTACTCATGTTTGCATCTGTCCTACGCAAAAGGCTGTTCCCGGTGGGCGAGGGCTCTGAGGCGCTGGCTTCTGATCATTCGTCTGAAGTGGGGTGGGCCCAGTCTCGAGTCCAGGATGAGGGTATGGACGGGCAAACGGACGACCGTGCTTATCCGTTGGCACTGGCTACCCTTTCCTGGAATCAGTGGCCCTAAATTTGGGACAGGTGACTGCTTATTTCTCTTGCTGGTCATTCAATCCCCAAACAACGAAGAAAAAACACGGAAGGGTCTTTTCAGTTTGCCTTGCAGAAAGGGATATCTCTTCGTGTAATCAATGACAAAAGTACGCCGTAATTGAACCTTAAAAGATGTGCCAAGCGTCATATATGTATGACATTCGCGTGTGGACTACCTCCGTCTTCCAAATTATTTCCGGGAAAACTGCTTCTTTACAGAGGCAGTTTTGATGACTAATTAGTGACTTTCTATCTATATTGATTGTGATGGATCGTTTTTGCATCACTGTGTTGAGATGTTCTTTGTGAAGCAACAATGAAAGAAAAAGTAAGGTGAAAAGCAGTGTAGATATTGTATGCAGTACCGCGCATTTTTACACCATTCTGGTAACTGCCAAAAAATTGTAATATTTCAAATGTAAATAAAGATTTTATAGATATGTGAACCTTAACAAAAATGGATCGCATTTTGATTTTATTATACCATGACTAAATTTTCTTAAGTCGACATGCACAAATCTATTGGACTCGTACAAGGCTCGCATAATCTGACTCAGCGCATGGTAGCATAATCAAGTCTTACCTTAATGTGTATATTTTGATGGAACAGCATATCAGTAAATGCGTCTTAACCTCAGATAAAAATCTTATGGTCTTTATGCACACAAAGTTTTCTCCTGCAGATAGTGATTGTCGGTCAATTTTTACCATAGCGCAACAAACTGAGAAAGTGTTTTTATCCTTCCTATTTAGTCAAGAAACTGCAAGTAGGTTCTAGGCGTAAGCTATGAACTAGGATAATTTCAGTTGATGTGAGAAGCCATCAGATTACACAAAATTTCCGAGCACGCGTTCCATTTGAGTAGATGTCTCATTCGATTGAGTGCTTGTTCCAAATGTTACTTACGTAGACAAGTTGATGTGGTTTGTACATTTTAGTTTTCTGTTTAACGACCACCGTGATTATCAAAGGCTATAAGAAGTCTCCTGTACCAAAATCTGATAGTCTATTACAGAGGGTGAGCGGAAAGTTTTTGCAATATTTGCGTAAATGCATATGCTGCGGCGGGTATGTCACGTGTTTAAACTAATTCAAGTCGCGCACTGCAGTTAGTCGGAAGGGATATAAAATGGTTGTCGTTGCTGTGAACAGCATTGAGGGCCGCGGGTAGCCGAGTGGGCAACGTTCGTGACTGCCACGGGGAGGGGCCTCAGGTTCGATCCCTGGCAGGTACGAACGCTCAATCCACTAAATACCCGCCGTGCGTCGGATGGGCACGTTAAGCCGTCGGACCCCGGGTACTGGCCCCTCGGTAGTAAATAAGGGCGTCTTCTACCTCGCTTCCGTGTGACTTTCCTATCGGGCAACCTAGCCCAAATCTCCTAGCTTCCTATTTCAAAGGGTTGTTTAAGACCTGGGGTCAGACACTCCCTTCCTAAAATCCTCTACATATGATCATCATGATCATGAACAGCATTGCATGTCGTCGTTCTGTCTGTGGTTGGGACGCCTAAAAGATGAACAGTCACATCCGGCTAATCAGGAAACTTTTGCTTAACGAGTTTGAACTTGGCCATAACGCTACTCAAGCAACGCGAAACATTTGTCATGGGGAAGGTACTGTGGACCACAGCACCGCAACCAGATGGTTCAAGAAATTTCGCTCAGGTGACAGAAACCTCGACGATCAGCCAAGGTCAGGTAGGCCGCCAACCGTGGATGCGGAGGCCGTGCGCCAGGCAGTAAAGGCGAATCCGATAACCAGCACTCTGAGATTATCAGGCGAGCTGGGCATATCGCAGACCACCGTGGGTTCGTCACCTTCAGGGCCTCGGCAAGGTCTGCAGGAGCTTCTGCATTGTCTCTTACGAACTGATGCCAGCTGAAGCAAACCGCCGAGTGGAAGTGTGCACGAAAGTCTTAGAAAACCCGCGCCATGTACGTTTCATCAAGATAATTGTTACGTGCGATGAAAAGTGGGTCTGTTTTTGTAATCCTAACACACAACGGCAGTGGTTGAGCCCGGGCCAGCTTCCTGAACCTGTTTGTCAAACGTGGGCGCTTCAAGCAAAAGGTTATGCTCTGCGTCTGGTGGAATTTCGATGGAATAATCCATTACGAATTTGTTCCAGACGGTCGGACCATCAACGCCAACCTCTACTCTGAACAGCTGGATCGGATGTATGCCGTTTTGGAAAAGCACCCGGTACTGGTGAACAGAAAGTGCGCTCTCCTACATCAGGACCAAGGTACTTAGAAAGAGGAGAGGTAGGTCCAATCGTCTTTGTTTCCGTGCCGCCGGCGAGCTGTCACCCTACGAGCTGGAGTGTGACGTCACAGTGGCCATAAACGATCTCTTGAGCATTCGGAGAGCTTGTGCTGTAGTGTCGATTACTCGCTGCATTTCTTTGTCAATTTTAGACTTGCTTTGTAGTTTCATTCATTTTTTTTTTTTTTTTTTTTTGTGCACAACTATCTCGAAAATACCTGGATACGCTGTTGCACTTTGTCATAATAACAGTTCAAAGGAAAGGAAGTTAGATGTTACATACCATGTTTTCCCATCGGATAGAGATTTCTTGAAGCAATGGGTAGCGAAATGCTGTCGAAAGGATGTATTCGATGAAAAGAAAGCACGAATGTGTTCAGAACACTTTGATGTCTCGAAGTAAGAGCGAGATCTTAGAAATGAATTGCTGAACTTGCCTCCCAGGAAAAAACTGAGAAAAAATGCCGTGCCTACAAAATATATGCCTTAGCAGATGGAGGAGCAAACTTCTGTTCGAAATGAACGGTTTAAGATCGGAGAGGTCAGAAAAAATGCATTAAATCGAATTGAAAGTATATCTCCAATTAAACGTCAAATCACAGGTCACAATGAAAGTGACATCATTCCTGACCAACATTTATCATACCGTCAACGTTATGTGAGAAGTGCGATGTCTGAACAAAAATATAATGCAACTGAAGAGTGAAAATAATTCACTACGGGAAGAATTATAAAAAGTAAGAAAACAGTTGGTAATGGTAAAACAATGCTTTTGCCTCGAGAAAAGAAGCCTGAAAACGGAAATTAATATTATGAAACGTTTGCCGAAATTTGCTGAGCAACAGTGAAAGGTGGCCAGCTATCATAAATTTGCTTGGCCATTGTTTCACTGAAGTGCAAATTCAAACTCTTGTGTCAAAAAAGAGACCAGCAAAATGGAATGAAGAAGATATAAGTCAAACACTTGTTTTGCATGCTATTTTTCGAAAAGCATATCTATTCATCAAAAATAAAATGCACATACTGCTTCCAAGCATTTCCTCTCTAAAACGGTGGTGTGGTAAATTTGTGTTGCTGATGGTTTAATTGAGCCCGTTTTAAAGGTGATGAAAATAAATCCTATACACCTAACCGAATTCAACAAAGTTTCAGGTATATCTTTTGGTGAAATGAGCGTTGATTGCCTGTATTGTTATGATGCTGCTGCAGATAAAATTTTAGGACCGCATAGTAACGTTTTAGTAGTTATGCTGAGAGGCTTCTGGAAAGCTTGGAAAAAACCATATACTGTATTATTCCTTTGATAAGGAGATGGATCAAAAGCTGTTAACTGACATAATTCGAGCCGTTGAGCAATCGGGTTATTTAGTGCATGGAGTGGTACCTGATCTTGGTGGGGGGGGATATCAAGGTTTGGAGGCAGCTTGGAATAACCCCAATATTGTCTTCTTTTCCAAATCCGGTAAATGAAAATCGAAAATTATGGATGTTTGCCGATGTGCCCCATCTAATTAAACTTCTCCGAAATCATATATTTGATCGCGGAACACGCTATAGTGTGGAACCATCACTCGCCAGATATTTGACCTTTTGCTGGAACGTAATAACTCAGAATTTAAAGGTGTTTCATAAAATAAAATGGATCCACACAAATGTAAGAGGCCCCATGAGACAGAGAATTAGTTTTAGCGTCCCAGATGCAATCTAACAACATAAGCAAAGCTGTAGAGTATTTTTTTCCTGAAAGAAAACAAATTGCTAATTTTATAAAATTGGTAAGTGACTGATTCGACGTAATGAAATGTAGATTTCCCAGCTCCAAAGAGCCATTGCAGTGTGCTTTTGGAAAAGAAAAAAATATTCAGCAAAAAAGCATCGAACAGTATTCATGTCATATTCCCGTTTTTTCCCAGTATATATATATATATATATTTTACTGTATTTTGAAAAATAGTTGGATGTTCGCACAATTTTTACTTTAAAATTATTTACTCAAAACTAGCTCCGTTATTTCGATTGAAAATTCACAGAGCACACGACACTTTCTCGGTATGGCTCCGTGCGCGTTACAGCTTCGCTTATGGCCACCGTGACGTCACAGCGCAGCGAAGAAAAGCGGGAAGACGGTGCCGTTACGATGGACCTACCTCTCCTCCTTCTAAGTACCTTGATCAGGACAACGCTCGGCATCGAACTAATGCCACACCAAGCGTATAATTCGGACCTTGCACCGTCGGATTATTTCCTCTTCCGGTCCATGGCCCACTTCCTTCGCGGGCGGCTCTTCAAGAACCAGGAGGAGGTGGCAGTTGTGGTGAAGGAGTTCTTCGCCTAGAAGGACAAGAACTGTTACCGCCGCGGAAACAAAGAACTGGCAGACAGATGGCTAAAGACGGTGCAACACGATGGCCTGTACTTTTAATGCTTGTCAGCTTTTGTCGTAAAGCTACGTATGAAGACATGAAGTGATCCAAATATTGCATAACTTTCGACTCACCATGTGTAGTTCTAGGGAAAAGGCAAAACCAGAGCCGTAGGTCAAACATATCATACCCATGCGTCATCAGGGACCAACTCGAACGATTAGCTACGTGTTTGTCCATCGTGGTGACGTAGATGCATCACCGGTTTGAGTTGTTTAAGCGAATGAACCTGCTGGCTTTCTGGTAGGCAAGGAAAATTAGGAACAAAGGTTGTCTACCATTTAAAAAGAAAAGCAACGGTAATCTGTGTACGGAGGGTCACAGGCGTGACTTCAAGTTTAACACTGTTCATAGAATATTTCGTCCATCAAGATTTGGCACCACTCACTAACTTGATGCAAACACATAGTTCGTCTGATGTGTGCTAGTGGAGGCATGTAGGTATGGGAAGCGAAGCCTCGGAAGAAGTAATTCTTCACACATACATGAAAGGGGCATATACATATTGTTGGCATATAGATGCAATACATTTGACTGTTTCCCACGTTGCCACCCTTCATAAAACATTAAAATTGCATCGTCCCGAAAACTAAATATAGGTAGATGTGTTACTGAGTGTCAAACTATCAAGGTCTGGGATTAAGAAACTGCTTAGATACTACAGGTCACGCATTGAATTTCCGTTCCAGTTTGAATGACTTCGATCTGTAGCACTTTACAGTTGCCTCTCTAATTGAAGACAGTCTATTATATAGCATATAAGAGACATACCTGAAAATTTAAGAGTTTTCTTCCCTACATAGAATCTTTTAAGCGATAACCTTTTTTTTCAGATTAGTCGAAACTGTTTAAACTTACCCTCGTAAAACCACCACCCTCGCTGTTCTCCTGCTGTAGCACTGGAATGGGCTCTTGGTAATGGTGGGCCCCTGGGCTATTGGCCCCGCCCCCCTCTAATCCGGCCATGTTCCCAGCTCGGATAATTATCCTGTAGCCTGCACCTCAGACCACGTGTCCAGGTACACTTTACGTGAATGTTTATTTTTGAGGAACAGTATTTGTAGAAATATTGTTTTAAAAAATATGAGCTAAGTTAAGATGAATTACTGGACATTTTGCAATATCATGAGAGTGATGTGGATGGTATTATTGAATTCGATTATTTCGAAGTCATTGACTATGATACAGTGTAAAGAAAGTGGAAAGGAAACTTACGTCAGAGAGAATAAATGTTGGAAGCTACGATAAGGAAAGCTGTTTTTAGTGGCAAATTTCTGCTCTTCTAGTAAAACACAATGAAAATTTGTAGCTCCTTTGTCGTAGACTTTTTTTTTCTTTTGTAAATTCGATTTGTCAGTTTGTTAAATAAAGTGTATAAAATGGCTGCTTGCATTTTTTTTAGGTGAAATTACTGAAATGTAATATTACTTGCGTAATCTCATGTATATAATATTTGCGTGAATTAAAAAATAATAAATTGAATATTAGTAGTCACATTTTGCATTACTTTGTCCAAATACAGTGAAACCTCAGTTATACGTTTCTCTAAAGGATGGCCTTAAAAAAACGTATAAGTAAAATTTCAAAATGTTAAATATTGTAAAATTTTGAATGCATCCAAAAGGGGGGGGGGCGAAACCTCGTAATTTTAGATTACGTTAATTTGTACAGTAAGACATACATGATTGCTTTATTTGCCTATGTCTATTTTGACTTTGGTATTAATTCTTTTATTCTAATCAGAGCAGACTTCTACCCTTCTCTTCTTCAAATCGGGTGTCAACTGCCGAGGTACCCACTTTGTGCACACTTTCCGATAACTTAAATCTTCCACCACCTCTATGGCATTGTGACCACAGTCCAGTTGTGCAGCAAGCTCACTGATTGTGACTCGCCTCACCGCGCGAGTCAATTCGTCCACTGGCTGACGATTCGTGTCAGTGGTCGCAGGTGATGGTCTCACACTGCGTGGTTTGTTTTCAGTGCTGGTTTCCTCTTCTTTAAACTTCTTCATCCATCTGTGCACATTGCTCTAGACAGTGGTGTGTCCGTAAACATTCTGTAGCCTTCTGTGGATGTCAGACAGCATAAGTACACCCTTCCTTCATCAAGAACTCAATGACGGCACTTTGCTTCTGCTTGGAATCCATTATTTACCTGCTATGAAGAAAGGATTACTATAGAGGAAGAATTACTCGGCCAACGTGTGCAATTTGAACGACCTCTGTGAGTTAAAAAAGTTATGCCCACTTTTGCATTACTTTCGGTACAACCCCCCGTAATTTTATTATAAAAAGAAACTAGTTAAGAAATTCTGTACGGTGGATTTCATATTTTCAGTATATGAAAAAAAAAAAAAACCTTGAAATACTAAGTAGTAAATCCCAATACGATTTGTTTAATGTACAATACACCTACCATTACACATTCTTTATTTCTAAGCATCTCTTTTTAAAAGCGGTTTGTCCACTAGTTGATTTAGCGTTAGAGCTAGGAAATATATGCACTATCTACCAACAAGTAATTGGACACCTGTGTGATAGCAAAGGAAAACGAAGTTTATTCACCTTCAATAGTTGGTGGAGCCTCCACAAGTGGCGATTACAGCTGCGACCCTCCGGGGCATACTCTCAACCAGGCGTTGTACGACGGCTAGCGGTATTTTCTTCCACTCGGCTTGGAGAAGACAGGTCAGTTCTTTCACCGATTTCGGACGTTGGGGGCACCCCTTAAGTCGACGCTCCAACTCGTCCCAGAGGTGCTCGATAGGGTTAAGGTCCGGGCTCTGCGCAAGCCAGTCCATTCGATTAACCTCATTGTCACCATACCAAGCCATGGTGGACCTCGCGACATGACAGGTGGCATTGTTATCCTGAAAGTAACATGGGTCCACCCCGTAAAACTGCCACAACGTAGGAAGCGCTTGGTCATCCAAAATGGTGCAGTAGATCTCGGCGTTGAGTCTACCAGGAATTGCGACCAAGGGTCCCGTGCCATACCAGGAGAAACACCCCCATAGCATCATTCCACCGCCGCCGAACTTCACAGTTGGCACAATACATTCCGGCAGGAGGCGTTCTCCAGGCAGACACCAAACCCAGACCCTGCCATCCGAACGGTAGAGGGTGAACCTTGATTCGTCGCTCCAGAGAACCTATTTCCACTGTTCAACGGTCCACTGTCGACGTTCTTTGCGCCACGTTAGCTAGCCGAGCAGCGCTATTGGACTTGGTTATCAAAGGCTTGTGGGCGACAGCACGTCCATGATAACCGAGCAGATGGGCTTCCTTACGGATGGTATTCATCGAAAGAACACTCCCAGATGCCTGTTGAAACTCCTCGCGGATGTGGCCCATCGATTTTGTGCGGTTCTTCCGAATTTCTCTGGCCAGCACCTGTCGGTCTCTAACTCCCAGTTTTGTGGGTCTGCCGGGTCGGGGCACATTCCGACAGTTACCTCTCATCTTAAACTTGCCAATCACGTTGGCCACTGTCTATTTTGGGTACTTCAACTCGCTGGATATGTCACGTATGGATCGGCCATTTTTGTGATACCCGACGATTACACCTTTCTCGAAATCGGAGAGCTCCGAAATGCGTGGCACCTTACATGCGACTGGTTGCGTTGTTGTTTCCCACACGATATTTAACGGCGGCGGCCGTGACGTGTATCATTACCGCAGATATCGTCGATTGCAGGGGTGTCCAAATACTTGTTGGTAGATAGTGTATTCCCTAATCTTTGCTTGTTTCAAACTTCTTGAATTCAGAGAAAATAGAGGACTCTGAACGTTATTTAGTAAATTTTTAGTTGCATCATTTACTTCATGGAGGCAAAAAAGAAAAAAAAAAAAAAAGGGCTCTCGGTTCTCTCAAAGTGGTAACAGAAAAGAAATGTGTATTTTTGATAAACTGAAATTCAGAATTTGACGTATAATCGCAAAAAGCGTGTAAATGAATTACGTATAACCGAATTGAAAAAGCAATAGGAACTACAGTGAAGTATCGGTTTTAGCGCAGAAATCCGTGTAAAAGTGAAAAACGTATAGCTGGAAAACTTATAACCAAGGTTTCACCGTATGCACCTTGCAACTGACTTTGTAGCGTTTTTAAAGAGTTACTTTTCTCAACCATCCCTCCGACACTTTTAGACTGCAAATATTGTTTCCGAAATTCTTTAAAGACCAAGAGTTTTCGTGAGGGAAGCATGTGCACGAACATGTAAAACAATACATTTCTTCAGCGCCGTAAGAACGCATAAACTTCATTATAAGCTTTAAATTTAGCCTTTTTAAAGTAGCTGTTGGCTCCTCACTTAAGTTGAATTTAGATTATTAGTACAATGGAAAATCGCAAGTGTGTATGACGAGCACTTACGTCGTTTATCAGTTAGATGATCCTCTACGATAAATTCCGTAATCCGAATATCTCAAACTCGCTCTTTGCTGAGCTTGAGTCACGTGATTAAACAACCGATGGAGACGAACGAACGTTGTGAAAGCTTCCTCAGTTCACGAGCTTATTTTCTTCACACGATTGCCTACTTAAGATTTTTTACGAAAGTGCTCACTTGCAACCACAAAAGATAATTAAAATTATTTTTTTTAAATATTCGAACACAATTTGATGGTAATAGAATTTTCGCAACGCCTGTATAACAGCGTTTTGTGAAATTTAGCACAATCTTGGGTGGGTTTTAACTGAATATTTCTTGTAAAACTAATCGAAAAGTCGTGCAACCCAGAAATAACACATATCTGATTCAAGATTAATTACAACTGTATGAAATATGTACAAATCCAAGTTGTAATCTCATCTTTATAACAAAAGCAGAATAAGAACCTCATTATAACATGCTGAAAGTGGCCACCTTGTTAGTGAATGCAAACGCGCGCTCTTTTTACCTGGTTTGATGCCAGTGACGTAGAAGGGCTTAGCGGCGCTAAGGCACTATTTTTTTAGGCTTAGCGCCGCTAAGTCAGTTTTTGCGGTTACATGGTAAAAGAATTTCGGCAAAGGAACTTTTGTATGCAAAAATAGGGAAAACTGTGTTCTGTATGCAAACATACTCGTATCGTAACCGAATGTTCATACTGCAAAAATGGCCGCCCCGATGGTACAGTAATCTGAGGCGCGCGCAGGCTTATGACCATTCTTCTCAGCTAAGATTGAGTCCCAACCCCGGATGAGTCATGGGTGGTGTGCATGGCAAAAGGAGCTGGATCTGTCTCTTCCCTGGAACTAGTGACCCGAAATTAGGGACTGGCGACTTCTTATAGCCACATGAGTTACCCATGGTTGTTGTTAAACCCAGAAACAAACAAAAAATGCTGTGTAGATTGATCTATACAATTGGATAACGCAGTAGGGTATCTCACAAATCATAAGATTCTGTCACAAAGAGAATGTGAACTCCTTTGTCTAGATGGCAGTCAAAAAAATTCGTAGGGTATGACTACTCCGTAGGGCTAAGATTTCAGTGCTTAGAGAGAAAACTGTAGTGATGGACATTTGTATTGAATAACTCGCCACTGGTATCGGCTCCAATAAAAGTAATTCCCTGAGCTCAACACAAAAATCTTCCACATGTACCTCATAATCTTAGTAGAAACGGCGCATTTGTCATATTGAATTGATGTTACTCTGGTAGTTCACAAATATTCCCAATGCGTATTTAAAATCGTGTAGAACGACACAAAGCGATATTTAAATACAAATTCTATGATCTTAGTATAGGTCTCTCACGTTACATGCTTCCTGTTATTTAAAATTGCTCAGATTACGCAGTTTTAATGTAAATTCATATTGATAATTAGTAATGAAAATTAAAAAATAATAAATAAAAGCAACGAATCAAATTTTAAAAATTTTGAAAGTATTTTTTCCTAGTCCGTTCACTACTAAGGCACCCTTTTTTCTTTTTATTTAGAACTACATCACTGTTTGATGCCACCCTGTGAAGCACTGGCGCACTGATGTTTTCAATCACTGTCGCAGTGTTCATTTTGAGTTCATCCAGGGTGCGAGGCTTATTCTTTTAAGCAAGACCTTTTGAGATGACCACACCCGAAACGGAAAAAAATCTGGTGGTGATAAGTCGGGTGATCATGGAGGCCACAATTCTTTCGATATGAGACTGTCACCGAAAAATTGTTGCAAAAAATGTACGGAACTAGCCGATGTGTGGCACACTGTCTTGGTGGAACCAACAATGTCGTTCGCTGACATCATGGAGTTCCACGAACTGTGTGATGTCTTGGTAGACAGACCTATTCACCGTCGTTTCAAAAAAAATTGGCCCAACTGTGCGACGGCATGATATCGCACACCAAACTCAAAGTTTTTGAGAATCAAAACTTTTTTATGAAAGACATGTGGATTTTCACATGACCTGTTCTGACTATTCGCCACCGAAGAAAACTGTATCAAGGATCTGCGTTCAACGTTCTTCAAAGAATGAGCGTAACCATCTGCAGAAGTTCATTCGTTTACTTTTATCTGGGTCCTTCAGTTCATGGACTGAGTGAATAAGATATGTAACAAAGGTGTAACGGTCTCGCAGCTTTCTCAGCTCTACCGTATGAGATTGGTGATCACACGGCGAGGTACCTGAGGTTTGTTGTTTGGGACCGCTGTAGTGTTCAATCTTTACCTCATCCACATAAATGGAGAGTCACCCGGAGCGTTTCTTATCTGCAGAAGATCCAGTTTCCTGAAAATGCTGCACTAATGTCGTTAACGTCGATTTCTGAGGGACTGCTATACTCTAATATTTCTTAAGAAATTCCTCAGTAACACATGCGTACAAACGATTAGCGAAATAACTTCCCAAAATGAAACTTCCGAACATTACGTGAACTAAATATCCAACGATAAAAATAATCGTGAAAAAAGAAAATCCAACTTGTATTACAGATATAAAAATGGACTAAAATAATCAGTACGCGGAAACTAAAAAAAAAAAAAAAAAGTGTCTTGCTTTAAATCCTCAGTGATTTTTGCATAGCACGTTCGAACAGGTATGTTATTCACAAACAATCTGCGTTCTTCGAATTTTGTCGCCGCCCCGGTGCAGGGCTTTGACCACTCGTACGAGATGGGTCTGGGTTCGAATCCCGATGAGGCATAGATGTTTCTTTATCTTACGGCACTGGCTCTCTCCCTTTCCTGGAACCAGTGACCCCAAATTAGGGGCGGGCGATTACTTATAGCCGATTGAGTTACTCACGGTTGTCGTTAAACCCCGAATCAAAAATATGTACGTACATATACACACACACACATACATACATGTTATTTATTTTGACTAGTAAATAGTACACTGAAGTGCCAGAAAACTGGTGCAGACGAGCTTATGCAAAATACATAGCAACGTCACCTATGCGCGTACCCGGTTGCGTCCGCCAGTGAGTATATAAAGCGATAGACATCCTTGCCAGCTGTCAGAGCTGTTTTCGGCATGAGAATGACAAGTAATAACGATTTAAGCGATGTTCAACGCGGTGTCATAGTTGGCGCTCGTGAGATGGGCCGTAGTATTTCGGAGGTAGAAACGAAGTTCGGATTTTCACGGACGACAATTGGAAGGGTTTACCGGGACTACAAGAATTCCGGCAAAACCTCCAACCTACGATACCAGTATGGCCGTAAAAAGACATTGGGTGAACGTGACCATCGTCGGCTGTCAAGAATCGTTTCACGCGATAGGCGTGCAACACTCGCGCAGGTATCATCGGAATTCAGTGCTGGAGCCTCAACAAGCATCAGCGTCCGGACTGTGCAACGTACCCTGCACGATATGATCTTTGGGAGCCGACGCCCAACTCGAGTCCCCTTGATGGGTGCACGACACCAGGGCTACAGCCCTGGCACGACACAGCTATGAGCCTCGCTTGGGCACGGAAACACCGCCACTGGACACTTGATGACTGGAAACAAGTAGCCTGGTCTGACGAGTCGCGTTTCCAAATGTATCTGGCAGATGTAAGGATTCGTGTGTGGCGCAAACCCCATGAAGCCATGGATCCCGCCTGTTAACAGGGAACTGTACCGGCTAGTGGGGGGTCCGTAATGGGATAGGGTGTGTTTAGCTGGACTTCACTGGGACCCCTGGTACGTCTACAAAAGTCTGTGACCAGCCAACGCTATGTGCGCATCCTTTCTGACGAAGTACACCCGTTCATGTCCTGCATTCATGCTGATGGGTTGGGCCTGTTCCAACAGACAATGCACCTCCACACAAGTGTCGGGACGCCACATTATGGTTAGATGAGCATTCATCTTAGTTTGGGGTGTTGCCATCCCACCCAAGTCTCCAGATCTGAACGTGATAGAACACATTTGGGATGTCATGCAATGCGCTATCAAACACAGGAATCCGAGACCTCGGAATACACCCGAATTGTGGAACGCTCTGCAGGAAATATGGTGTGCATTGCATACAGCATATTTCCAGAAGCTAGTGGAGTCCAATCCCAGTCGTATTTCTGCAGTCCTGCGCTCTCGTGGGGGACCTACCAAGTATTAGACTGGTGTACCAGTTTTTCTGGCACTTCAGTGTATATTTTGTTACTTTCTTATAGGGAACAGAATAAATCCGGTGTTGTGGAATGGAGTGATGAGCTTATATGATAATGTGAAGTTTTTCTCCTTAACACACCCATTGGAGTTTGCTGAGTAATGCAAATTATTTCTTTATGTTGCGTTTGGCAACGGTCTTTGAGTAATCCCTGCTGTTACTCGTACGCAATATGAGTCAGCGTTGTTTTGAGCTGTGAACGGATTGGCAGTGTTGTGGGCGAATTCCGTGTATCCATAGGCAGTGCGTTTTTGCATCGTCGTGAGGAAAGATTGTTTCATCAAGGCAATCATGAATAGCCGATGAAAAATATGCAGATTTTGTCATTCTCTTTAGATTGTGGGGTTCTTCACGATGAAAAAATGAAATTTCAATGAGGGAATTGCATTTGGTCAGAACTGAGGTGGGATAGTTCTCGATTTATTGGTGATACATGGTATTAGGACAAGTGTGTACTTTCGGTGACTCTAAACTAAATCTTGGCTCACCTTGGAAATCATTTGATACGCGGAGTTAATCTCGAAATTTTGATCTTAATCGTACATAACTATCTCCAATAATTTGACAGTATGCTTAAGAATTTAGGCCTGGGCGCGAAATCTGCTACACATAGTATGAGCAGCAGTAGTGACAATTTTATCCAAAAATTTCGATGTTAATGGGACTTAAGGTCCAATATTTTAATAAAGTGATTTTCAGGTATACAAACTCCGGTCTTTTAATACTCATTAAGAATTTAAAATGTACTGTGTATCTGATTGATTGACACCTGGGCGGCGCAGTCTAAGCGCGTGTTTATGACCGTTCGTCCGAGATGGGCCCGGATTTGAGTCCCGGATGAGACTTTATTGGTGTGTTCGTCCCACTACACTGGCTCTCTTCCTTCCCTGAACCATTGGCCCTATATTAGGGATGGGCTACCTACCTATTATAGCCCATTGTTGGTAGTCGTTAAACCCAGAAAATAAAATGCAGTCATTGGAATGATCAATATTAAATAATGTAAGATTCTTTTAACCGAAAATAAGGATGCTTTGCGACGCACAAGTATTTGGAAATTAGTCTGAGTGAAGTAAACGTATTTGGAAATAATTTTCTGCTGATCGAAGAATGAATTAGTTCTCTGTGAAATGACAATGGAATAATGCAGTTATAACTCTTATTCATAAAAACGGAAACAAAGACGATATTAACAACTATAGACTTATAAGTACTTTGTCACAAGTGTATAAACTTTTCTCAAAAATAATATGTAAAAGATTAACTTCAAAATTAGAAGATACACAATCGGTAGAACAGGTGAGTTTTAGATCTAGTTACTCTATAATAGACCATCTACATACAATAAATGGAAAAAACAAATGAATATCAAGAAACTTAGTTTTTGTAGACTATACCAAAACTTTTGATTCTATATATCAAAAGGAAATGAGTTCTTCAATAAAAAGACAAACATTGGAAGGAAAATATGCCAGTTTAATAAATATATAGCAAGGCTACAGCAACAATAAAGTTAGAGAACCTAGGCTCAGTTTCAAGATACGGAGAGGAGTTAGACAAGGAGATCAACTATCTCCAAAATTATTTAACTCTGTATTAGAAGATCTTTTAGAAATTGAAACTGGGAAGAAAAGTGATTAAACATAAGTAGAAGGTACTTAAATCTCTTAAGATTTGCTGATGACAGTCATCATTGCAACTAGCAATAGAGAAATACAGAATATGATATAGGATTTATGGATAGAATGTCTTAAAAAAAGGTCTGACAATAAACACAGCAAAAACTAAATATATGAACAATACAGAAAAGATTTTGATAGCAGGAAAAGAAATTGAAAAAGGAGACTAATACATCTATTTAGTTCAAGTAATCAGTTTTAAGGAAACACAAAGAGAAATCAATAGAAGAGTTATCCAAAGTAATAGAGCTTTTTGGATACTTCAAGTCTATTTAACCGGTGATCTTTCATTGTGTTTAAAAAGAAAAATCTTCAATGCATGTATTATCCCCGTGTTTACTTTGAAACGTGGAGTATTACCGAGCGACAATGTAAAAAAAAATAAGAGTATCGGTAAGAAAGTTAGAGAGAAGAATGTTAGGAATAACAAGAAGAGATAAAGTTAGAAATGAAATTATAAGAGAAAGAACAGGAATAACAGATATTATAAAAATAATAAAAGAATCAAAGTGGAGATGGGCTGGACATGTTGGAAGACTGAAAGATGGACATGATTAATAACAGAATGGCAACCGAGAGATGGAAGGAGACTAAGAGGGCGCCAGAGAATTAGATGGAGAGATGACCTTCAGAATTTAGAGGTGCTAAATGGTGGACTGATGGTAAGGATCGAGGAAGTTGGAAAAGACTGGGGCGCGCCTATACCGGTGTCAACAGGCTAAGAAGAAGAAGCACACGAGTACCTTGGAAGTGGTTGTGTAGGCTTACAAATATTTGAAAAATGCTCTGTGTAGCTTAATAGTAATTTGGAAGTGACTCGCTCAAGATCAAAAAGTCGAATTTGTTCTGTGGAACCCATTAGTATGAGGAAATAGTTGTGTGCGGCTCACAAGTATTTGGAAATGGTTCTAGGCTCGTGAAGGGTTTCAAAGTATTTATCTATTGTTCATAATGGGGAATTAGTACTGTGCAGCCCACGAGTATTTGGAAATGATTTTGTGCTGTTGATGACTTTGTGGAAACAGTTCTGTGCCGCCCCAGTCAGGGGCGGATCCAGGATTTTCGTGAGGGGCGCAAGTATCGGGGATGACCGGGGACTTTTCTGATATTTTTCCTCAAAATGAAAAAGTGTTCTTAGTATGTCTATAAATTCTTTCACGAAAAATTATTCATTTTATTAAAACCTAACAAATCGAAGCTTTTCCTTGGTCCTGAGGGAAGGGTGCGCCCCCCCCCTCTGGATTTGCCTGTGGCGCAGTGGTCTAAGCTCTGGCTTCTGATCATTCATCCGAGTTGGGTCTGGGTTAGAATCCCGCTGAGGCATGGATGTTGTGTTCGCCTTACGGCATTGGTCTTTTCTGAAACCAGTGGCACTAAATTAGGGGCGGGCGACTGCTTATAGCCCATTGAGTTGTTCACGGTAGTTGTCAAATCACCAGTCACAAAAAAAAAAAAAAAAATTCTGGCTGCACACCGCTTTTTAAAATGATTCTCTGCTGATAACAGAGTGGAATTCCCTGTACAAATGCTGCCATTTATCCCCTGCCCTTGCCACCTTTCAGTCACTTAATTTTGTTTAGGAAATGTTAGAGCTTATTTTGCATCTAGGAACATCTTCGTCACCGTGTTAGAAAGTTGAAAAACATTTAAAACAGCGATCATAAGTACAAAACAAGCAAGAATCGCCTCATATATCCGACGTAACATATAACAGGGGAAATTTCAAATTTTCGGTAGTTACTTTAATTTTTACATTCGTTAAATGTTATGCTGATTGCATGTCTCACTTATATTATTTTGATAGCTACAGTTTTCAGTTAACAAGTATTATTTACCTTCGATTAATTGATAAATAATTTATGATTGACTAGTTTTACTCTGACATAATGTAATATGCCAAAATTACCTCCTCCCTTTTTTTTTTATCTGCCCAGTTATAACAAAGTTCGTAATATATTGAATATTTTTGACTCTCAACTTTGTTATATACGAGTTTAACTGTATATACACCACGCAACTTACGGGTTAACTGAATTGAACACCTGTGAAATGAGATTGAGAGAGCTATTCGGTAATGGACGAACGCCCTAACATCTATTTGCCTGAATATACAGTACCCGTACAACGATATCAGCATCTCGTTAAATCCGTACTACATCGAATCGAGGCTGTTCTAAATGGCGACGGCACGTTATTAGTTAGGTGATCCTAATAATTTTCTGCTTCAGTGTAGTTCTGTGACTTCTTCGTAAGTGGAAATGCATCTATGAAGCTCAGTAGTAATTTGATTCTATCCTGAAAAGCCGAAATATAGTTTTGTGTGACTCATGGGTGTGTGGAATTAATTCTGTGATGCAAACTAGTATTTTTAAAATGTATAATAAATTGTCTAGAATATCTGGAATTAGTTCTGTGCTGATCTCTCTGTCTCGTGTTTTTGGAAGTGATTCTGTGCAGACCAAGAACATTCAGAATTAGCTCTATGTGGCACACGAGCACTTATAGAAATGGTTGCGTTCGGCTAATGGAGTTGGGATAGTTGGCTTCTTTGTTATAAAAAGTTATTTTTCATTCCAAACATGATCCGCTGTTTATGTAAATAACTTACCCGTTATCGCAGTTTCCCTATCAAGGATTTCGAAACGGGGAAATCGAGGAAATATGTGTCTTGTAATGGCCGCTTAACATTCAGCATGAGAAAATTTGTACTCAGTGTCGAGAAGATTTATGTCTCCTGATTGCGCTAAGTACGGAGGTAATGAGTAAGGTGAATTCATGCTTTTTGGACTATGTAGTGCAAGTGAATAAGCAGTGGGTCACTTGAAATGTTTTGGAGTCTGTCTTTGAAGTTTAATCAGCAAGGTTAACACCCGTCTGGGACGCCATCGTATCACCAGACATGATCTGTCGAGTTCAAGGCCTTCCAAGTACATACATACACACGCACTCGGCGGCATAAATTCATTTGCATGCAATGTACAAATATAAAAACATTATAGCTAGCACATCTGTCCTCCTCTGGTTGCACTGGGAAAGAATATTTTGCGTCTATACTTACGTCCCTCTCTAGCGCTTTCGCTTCATCCTCTCGCTCTGTATGTTTTTTTTTTTTTTTTTTTTTTCGTCAACAAACTCCAACTCATTATTACATTGAAAAAAAAATCGCAAGTAATTCTCCCGTTTCTGATATTGTATAACACCAGCTGCTACTTCTGCAGACGAAGTCTTTTTATAACTCTCCAATGCAACAGCTTTTTATGCCTGCGTTAAAAAGAAATAAAGTGCCCTCATTTGTCTGGTGCAAGACAGATTCAGAATTGATCTGTGCCGTTGTAAAATGTTTATAATTCGCGTTGTTCGACAGATACCTGTGAACTACGACATTATCTCCGCGGGCGTTATGACTCCGTTGATTCCTCCCCTTCTCGGAAGACTGACAACAGATTTTACGCGCACTTGGACAACCAGAATTTATAACACGGCGTAAAAAGTTATTTTTTTTCATCGAGTTCCAAGCAAATTGAATGGTTATATTCGAAGATCATCTACTAGTTTAGTTTTCAATTACCTAGGTAACTAAGCTGTTTCCACTGTTGAACAGGCACCCAGTAATTAGTAATGTCGGTGGGACCGTATAGCAGACAAACACACCAGTGCCTGAGAACAGTCACTGGTCGGCCGAGTGGTCAGTGTGACGCCGACCGCAGGCTAATTGGCCGAGTTAAGTGCGGGTCTATTTTTGTTTAGGGATTTAACGACCAACATAAGCAAGTGTAAGGACTATAAGCAGCAGTAGCAGCTAATCTAGAACCTCATCTTAGGGGGAGGAGGTTGTTCCGATAAAAAAAAAAAAAAAAGACTTTGTGGAGGGCACACACACACACACACACACACACACACACACTGTAAACATGCAGCGTTGCCCCTTCCTGGCATCGCAAGGCTTTTTAAAAATTTCCATGAATTTTTTTTTTTTCTAAATTTTAAATTAGAAACTGCGAACGAGAACTGAAAAAACAGCTCTATTTCCATGGCGTTCAATTGTTCGCATTTCAAGGAAACCAACTTGATGGTTTTTAAATCTCACGTCTGGATAAAGTCTTTCAAAATAAAGTTTGATCCTTTCTATTCAGGTAGGTTAATTTAAGAGAAAAATTCCCAGCTTGGAAATTTGTTACTAGTTTTTGTTTATGGCCCAATCGAGGTACGTACTTCTCTTTGTTACCCACACTATCTCATACACACTTTAAAGTTTACCCAACACAGTGACTTTCCCTGCTCTCAGTTACTAATGATGCCAGACAGTACTAAAAAAAAAAAGAAAACAGAGCAAAGTTCACCCATTGCTACTCATGAAATGTCAGAAATCTTTTCACTTCCGCTATCATGTTTCTCTGTTTCTGAACCTCTAGTTTTTTTTTTTGTTTTTTTTGTTTTTTTTTTGTTAAGGTTAGAACAGAATATTTTATCTCAAAATTTACAGCAAATTTTAATTATGAAAACTTCTACGAAAACCCGTGGATTTATTACTATAATTTTATAAAAATAAATGCATTAATTATATAAATATTGGTCATTTAAAATGGTAAGCCTGCTTGGGGGGGGGGAGTCGCCCACCGCTGAATCCGCTACTGATAAGCAGTCGCCTGTCCCTTATTTTGCTGCCGCTTGTTCTAGCACCATCAGATAAACACACCACCCGTGCCTCATACCATCAGACAAACACGCCACCCGTGCCTCATACCATCAGACAAACACACCACCCGTGCCTCATACCATCAGACAAACACGCCACTCGTGCCTCATACCATCTGACAAACACACCACCAGTGCCTCATACCATAAGAAAAACACACCACTCGTGCCTTATACCATCAGAGACAAACACACCACCCGTGTCTCATACCATCAAACACACCACCCGTGTCTCATACCATCAAACACACCACCCCGTGCCTCATACACCTCATACCATCCCCCCTCCCAATGCCTTATCCGGGACTCGGACCAGCCGGAAATCTACGCCTCAGGTCACTCGGACACCGGTGCAGTAGATTCGAGTGTTTGTTAACGCGCACTTTGCTGGTGTACTATTTCGTTGGTTCTATCCCTTACCTGGAACCAGTGGTCTCAAATTAAGCTAGGATTACTTCTTCATACCCCTGATGCTCATGGTCCTCTTTTGACCTAGAAACAAACAGAAAAAAAAAAAAAAGTCCCTGTCCGTTTTAAATTTCACTAATGTGCTGAGAGGTATTGAAATGAAATGTTCGCGTTGTGGCGGCCAGAAAAAATGGCAATGCGCTTAAAACGTGTAGATCTGGGTACGATCCCAGCAGTGGCCAGATAACAATTTTTCGGTTGCTGTGTGTTGATAAACGTGGAAAGAGCGATGTCTTTGTTTATTCACTGACGCCACGTATTTAGAGGATTTTCACAATTGTTCTCGCCCTTTGGATTTATTTGCTATAATTAATATATAGCTTGTACCGTTAATGCCCACCAGATGGAGGCGTCTCAGCTGCTGAGTCCATCCTACGGATATGTGATGTCAGAAGCTGACAGCTAAACGCACATAGCACCGTTGATTGTTGGCCATTGTAGCGTAAGGCGAACGCACTCTGCTTGATATCGAGATATATGGGGTACGAACCCAGCAGTGGCCGGATAACAATTTTTTTGGTTGCTATGTGTTGATAAACGTGGAAAGAGCGATGTCTTTGTTTATTTGTTACAAGACTAGATGAAGGGGTGCACAATGGGTCGCGAATTCTATTAATAGTAAGTAGCGAATTGCTACCAAAAGCATAAATTTCCTAGTGAGGGGGAAATAGCAGGCAGGCCGCCTTGTCTGAGGTACGGACTTCGGGTTGCTCGTCCGCGATGGGCTTTGGCACTGTCTCTTCCCTGGAACCAGTAGCCCTAAATTCGGGACTGGCGACGGCTTGCATATATCCCTACGAGTTGGTCATAGTAGTCGTTAAACCTGAAACAAAAGAAAAAGAAACACTCACAAACGTAGTTTGTCACTAGAATGATCTATATTAAAAGACGTGAAATCGATTTAACAGAAAATACGGGTGGTTTATATTTAGCATAAAATAATATTTGTAGAAATTGGTTTTGGCAAAAAATCGCCCGTCTTTTAGGTATGCTTGCATAGCCTACAGGTAAACTAGTTTTAACTTTCAAGTCGCACAAACAACGTCTTTGATTTGTTGGTCTCGTGTCTGGCGCTCTTCGGCCAAATTTGGCCCTTGCGCCAAAAAAAAAAAAAAAACATCAACCAACCAACCAACCAACCAAGTCACAGAAACATCATGATAGGGAATTGTAGCATGTCCGGAGTTTTTATATTGATATTCACTGAGTTCGCTTTTCATTACGGGAACATCTACCTAATAACGTGTGGGTCCACTTTTTTGGGCAATCATGGCTCGCAGACGCTCAGGAACAGATTCTACAAGAAGTCGAACATACTCCATGTGTAACTTGACCTATGTCCTCTGCAGCAGCTCCGTCAGTTCACGCTCATTCCATGGAGGTTGATCAGCAGACGCCTAGGAACAGGTTCTACAAAGTGTCGAACATCCTCCATGTGTAACTTGACCCATATCCTCTGCAGCAGCTCCGTCAGTTCACGCCCATTCCGTGGAGGTGGATCAGCAGACGCCTAGGAACAGGTTCTACAAGGTGTCGAACATCCTCCATGCGTAACTTGACTCATGTCTTCTGCACAGCTCCATCAGTTCACGCTCATTCCGTGGAGGTGGAACAGCAGACGCCCAGGAACAGATTCTACAAGGTGTCGAACATACTGCATGCGTAACTTGCCCCCTTGTCTGCTTCAGCAGCTCAGTCAGTTCACACTTTAGGGTTGCAGTCAGGAGATTTTGGGGGCGAAGGCAGTGTGGCGCATTCATTGTCGTGTTCCTCCAACCACACTGTAGGTATTCGAGCCCGATGACACTGGTCCGGTAAACCTCCTACACATTTGGATGGAGATGGTCAGATAATAGGTCCCTGTAGCATCCACCATTCAGTGTTTGTGGAATAATAAATAATCAATGAACCTAGGGATTTCCAGGAAAAACCCTCCCACACCAGAACACCACCTCCACCGGGCTGTTGGTGGAGTCCAGACTTCTAACGGCTTGTCGTTACGTACGGCCGGGTGAGTTTGGGGATAGGGTGGGCATGCCAAAGCGGTGTTCCCCAGGCATGGGAAAGTCTGGCTGCGCGCCGAGCGCATGTCTTTCCTATCAACTTGCTATATCCGCTTCCTATCCCTAGAGCCATGTCCAGCGTCCACTTGTGTTTGCGGACCTCCGGCTCTCCGTCGTTGGGCTCGGTTGTGGGTGGGGAAGTCGGCAGATGAATCTTTCTTCTCTATGGCAAACAACAGTGTTTCACATGCTATGAATGCGAAGCGCCGCATGGAGGAAGGGACACCCTCCTTCACAAAGAAACTCCTTAGTACTGATTGTAATACTTTGTTTCTTCTGATTCATTCTGTTGATACTTCACAGTCTCTGAGTTCGAAGAGCCCCTTCTGTATTAACAAGGCTCTTCATGCAGTTGCTGGCCCTCCCATCAGGGGATCTTCCTGTGGAAACATCTAATCCACGACATAGTGCCACCTTGCTGGAGACGTCCGTTCTGCTGGATATCCCAGTACAAATAACACCTCATGGTTATTTGACTTCCTCTCGCGGTGTCGTCAACTCCCGGGACTTGCTTGAATGCAGCGATGAGCAACTACTGCAGAAACTTGGAGACCAACATGTCGCTGGGGTTCGGCGAATTCTTTTAGGCGAGATGGGAAGTCTATACCCTCCCGGAACATTGTTCTCACTTTTGACACCCCAAGCCTGCCAACTTCGATTAAGGCAGGTTACTTACGTCTTGATGTTCGCCCATATATCCCCAATCCTTTGAGATATTACAAGTGCCAGCATTACGGCCATTCTCAACAATCGTGTCGTAACGTAGCAAGGTGTAGGCGCTGTGGTTTCACGGATCATTCTTTGGTGGAATGCTCAGCAGAATCAGATCACTGCGTTAACTGTGATGGGTCACACTCTGCATCTTCCAAGCAGTGTCCAAAGTGGACAGAGGAGCAGGCTATTCAACGCCTGAAGACAACTGAACATCTGTCTTATCCCGAGGCCAGACGGCGAATCGCTCCTTTAACACCAGGCCGGCGATCATACGCATCAGTCGTAGTTCAGAAGTGCACTGTTGCTGTGCAGACCGAGGTGCACATCCCAGCGCGGTGTCCTCATGATTTCGAGGACATCGTTGCTACTGGATTCGAGGCACTAAAGTCTCGCCGTCTTGAGTCCAAAGCGACACCCACATCGTCGCCGAAAAGATCCTCTGCCAGCACTGGGACTCAGGCTAAGGGTACTACAGTGAAGAAACACAAGAAGCAGAAGCCCGGCACATCCTCCCCGAAACCCCGCTCTAACACTCAGAGTTGGGCACCATCGTCCAAGAACACGGGGAGTAAGCACACCCCTGTTTTACCCCCAGACATTTAAGACGTACTGGAGCTCATGGACTCTGAGACGTATTGGTCGTCTCAGTCTTTATCAGTCTTTCTCTTTCTTATTTTCCTTTTCTCATAATGGCTTCAATCATTCAGTGGAATTGCCGAGGTCTGCGACGACGACTTGTTGATTTGAAAGTCTTACTGTCTTCGTACACGCCTATGTGCGTGTGTCTCCAGGAGACAAAGCTCCGCACTCTTTCGCTGCGCAGATGTCCAGAAGAACATTGCCCAAAGCTTCAAACTTCATCTGCCGGCTTGTTTTCGGGCCACGGTGCATCCTGGTGTCAACACTTCCCTAGGTAAACCACGCACACGTATCCAGCCGTCCTTGTAGTGCAACCCAGAACGAGTTTCATGGCACCAGCAGGCCTTCTTCCAATCATTCAAGGTTCAGTTTTAATGCTTGCGTGCCCATTGTATGCATTTTCGACGATGAACCGAGGTTAGCATGGACACTCGGAGCGGCCTGCTGCTACGGATCCCGATTTTCAGCAGGGTTCGATATACTGTATGTTATGACACATTACTTCCGTTACCACCATTAAATTACCGGCGAGTTGGGCCACAGTATTCCTTCTGTTAGCTCGTACCGTACGGGATGTCCTTCGCTCAGCCGTTTTCGGCGCACACCTTGCCGGCGGTTTGTGGTTTATCCCTTTTTTGACCCCTTTTTGAAGGTACTAACCACGGCCGATAGTGAGCACCCTCAGTATCCAGCCTTTACGTCTCGAAAATGTTTTTTTGACCCAGTCGTCTGGCCATTACAATTTGGCTTTTGAAAAACTGATGCTGCCTTTCCCATCTGAAGAACAAGATTAACACTGATTAAACAGAGCTGAGTGTCAGGTGTTATTTATACCGTGTCATGACCTTCGCATGCGTCATTGTTTACCTAGCTTCGATTTGCATGAAGACGCGCTGGTCAATAATGTATTGGCTTGGCTCTTCGATGTATGTATGTATCATCGTACATTATCAATCCACTGGTGGATGCAGGTCTCCTTAAGTTTTTTCCGCCCCTTTTTGGTTTTTTTTTTTTTATTTATTTTTTTTATTGGAGGTTTAACGACCACCATGAGCAACTCGGTGGGCTATAAGCAGTCCCTCGTCCTTAATTTAGGGCCATTGGTTCCAGGGAAGGGAAACACAACATCCATGCCTCACCGGGATTTGAACCCGGACACCTTCCAGACGAATAATAAGAAGCCATCGCTTAGACCACTGAGCCACCGGGGCGGCCTTTCTGGCTTGACTCATTCTCTTCCAAGTCACTCCTGTATACTTTAAAATTTCATCCACCCACATACCACGTGGTCGTTGGATCTTTTTCTGTTCCTTGGTATCCAGTCTAGAATTTCAGTGGTCAGTTCTAGTAAAATGCCCTGCTCATTGTCACGTAAGTGTCTTAACTTTGATCATGATGTCATCAAGTCCTGTCATTTCAGTAATCCATACATTTGTCTTCCTATCTTTAATGGTTAAACCAAGCATGTATCTATCCGTGCTTTTTTTTTTTTTTTTTTTTTTTTTTTTGAGTTGTGAGCACCCTCTGAATATCTTAAAAGTGGCTACGACAGAAGTTCAGAACAGAGACTTCAGACCAGAAAATTCAGTTTAAATAAATTTTACCCGACGCTGATGATGTTATTCCCAAGTAAATAGAATAAAGCTTTTACAGTTACATTCTGTGCGTAGTATTTATTCACTCTATGTGGTACTGGGAGCCATGGATACGAACCTAAATGGCCTTAAACAAGTCACTAATTCTTCGCGATTTCGCAATTTTAGCTTACGTCATTTATTTATTTTTTCAATATTTGTTATAAAACTGTTAATGAAATTTAGTTTGTAAACCTGACAAGCAATCTCTCTCTCTCTCTCTCTCTCTCTCTCTCTCTCTCTCTCTCTCTCTCTCATTTTTCTAAAACTATAGTTACGAAAATGGTATCTTTCTACAGTATTACTCACATTTGCTCAGAGGACTCCCTTCAAAATCCCTGTGAATTCGAAAAATTCACGTACGTTTAGCCTAGTTCCCCAAAATCTTTGGTGGTTGAACTCGCCATGTGTTCTAACTGCTTAGATATTTTGGGAAGACTAAAGGGTGGGCTCAAAAAATTTCGGTGGGCTAAAGCTCACAGCCCACCCGTAGCTTCGTGCCTGTATCTTACATGCATGAAAAAACCGCCGCTAAACACATCTGCTAGCAAAAAAATGCGTACGTTTTAGTTTTATGAGGCAGTGGCGTATCCGCATAGGGGTTAGTTGGTGCGGTCCAATGGCGTATATTCGAGGCTAGCTGCGAAGCCCAGAGAAATAAAAGTCAATTAGATATACACAAATAAAAGTCAATTATCAAAGGTATTAAGATATGTTGATGCTTTCGATGAAAAAAAAAAAACACGAGCGGATTCGCTTCTTTCGATTATGAGAATCAATCTAGCGAGCCATGATCAACGACATAACGCAAGCAGGTCTTTGAGAGTCTTCGCTGTTATAATTCGAAGAGCTTCAATACGATCTTCTGCTAGCGTTTCCATGACAACATGACTGAGCTATGGAGGTGAGTGGACCATTGCTTTGCGCAACGGTTCGCTCAGAAAAGTGAAGACTTCGGACTACCTCAGTCACTCCATGCTTCGCGAGAGTTGTTTCAGTTTGTGTGAAGTGTCAATGAATTAAAATCAGTGATGTTATATCCTAAATTCGTGGCATTATTGGATTCGAACTGTTTTGATAAATTTTGTGAAAGCTTCGCTGAACATCTACTATCAGAGCTTAAAGAACTCTATGCTTCAAATTTTGATACATCTCGATTGAAAAGTGAACTGAAGGTATTTTATTGCCTTGATGAATACAAAACAAATAAGTAAGAGGCATTACTTGTTACATAAAGTTGAATAATTGGACATGGTGTTTATTGAGGTGTACAAATTAGCAGATCTAATATTTAGACTTTCCATCAGCAACTGCCGGAAGAATTTTCGTATTAAAAATAATCAATATGTACCTTAGAGCCACACAGGGACTTGTACATTCGAGCAACTTTGCTTATTTGTTAAAAAAGAACAACATTTTTAAATATGAAAAAGTACTCGGAAGAAACATTTTTGTGAAAACGTAACACTCAAGTTCGCACAAAAGGAAAGAAGAATGGTGTTCATGTACAAAGAAGTCTTCAAATCCTAATCCTCATAATTATTTGGTATCATGTTAACAAATAATTATGAGGATTAGGATTTGAATGTACCTAAAATTTAGAAAAAAGGGTTACTTCTATTACTTAACAATTAAAAAATAAACTTCGCAATTTTTAGAAAAACAGTACTGTGGGGGGGGAGATAGCCCAGGTCTCGGACCCAAGATACGCCACTGGCGGGGCCATAACACCCCCCCTCCTCCTCCCCGGTCTAGGACTCGGCGTTTTTTATTTAAAAAAAAATAAAAGTTTTGATAGAAAAAAGGGCCGTGCCCCGGTGGCGCAGTGGTCTAAGCGATGGCCTCTGATCATTCGTCCGAAAGGGGTCCGGGTTCAAATCCCGGTGAGGCATGGATGTTGTGTTTGTCTTACGGCACTGGCTCTCTCCCTTCCCTGGAACCAGTGGCCCTAATTTTTTTATTTTTTTATTGTTTTGGTTGGAGGTTTAACGACCACCGTTAGCAACTCAATGGGCTATAAGCAGTCGCCCGTCCCTAATTTAGGGTCACTGGTTCCAGGGAAGGGAGAGAGCCAGTGCCGTAAGACGAACACAACATCCATGCCTGACCGGATTCGAACCCGGACCCCTTACGGACGAATGATCAAAGGCCAGCGCCTTAGACCACTGCGCCACCGGGGCGGCGGCCCTAATTTAGGGACGGGTGACTACTTATAGCCCATTGAGTTGCTCACGGTGGTCGTTAAACCTTCAATCAAAATAAAAAAAAATGAATTTAAATTTCAAAAAAGTTTTATTGTTTAGTGGTAATGCGAACGCAACTCAATTTAAACTATAGTGAAAAACATAGAAAAGGAATTCAGTTTGATTTTTCTTTAATCGGTGAAGTACCGGGACAGTGGGAGGTCTACCACGGGTAGAAGTACGTATTCTACGTCGAACTAGAAGGCAAATACATCGCTGAAATGCTATGGACACTCGGGAGAAATATTACCGCATCTCAATCTTTATACCTTTCCTTGATTCTGTCACAAACCAAATTCACGGCCCACTAACTACTCAAGCACGAAACGATTTTGCAAAGTTTTATGTATGTCTTACCAAATAAAAAAGGCTTTACCATAAAGCAAGAAAGCAGCGCCAAAAAACTTATCGAAAAATATGGACGTATTTTTGATTGTAGTATAGAGGATACTGTCGGTAAATTAAAGTTGTGGTGGCGGAATATTCTCAATATTGAAAACATTCCGAGAAATGGTCTCGACGCATTTCTCATATGCGTTGAGAATTTCAGACTGTAAGAAAACGTCTACAAATACCGGCAACACTGCCAGTAACTACCGCTGTAAGTGAACGATCATTCTCAACGCTACGACGACACAAAACGTATCTTCGAAACACAATTAAGTGCAGTATTAAATATACAAGGGTCATCCTGAAAGTAATACCTCCTCCATAATAACTTTTGAAATTTTGAAGTGATTTTAATGAAACTGCACTGACATGTACTATATGTTACCAATAGGTGGAGGGGGGGATTCAAAATCGGAAATATAGATCATGAATGACAGAGAAAAGCAGCGAGCCGTAATTGAATTCCTGAAAAAGAGGGATGTGAGGCTCCAAAAATCCACAGAAGATTCCTGGCGGTGTATGGAGCTGCCACAATCGATATCAGTAATGTCCGAAGATGGATAAAGAGGTTTCGAGAGGGAGAAAGTTCAGTGTCGGACAAACAACGGAGTGGAAGACCCGCAACTGCAGTGACAGATGCCAACAGGCAGCGAGTGAAAGACCTCATCACAGCTGATCGTCGTGTCACCATCCAGGAGTTGTGTGATTCAATTCTTTGTGGTCATTGTGCAATGGAAACATAAATTATGGATCTGGGCTACAGGAAAAAAATTTCAAAGTGGATCCCAAGAAACCTAACCCGTGAACAATGTGAGCAAAGGGTGGACATGTGCCGGAACCTCTTGAACTGTTATGAGAGGGATTGTTAGGTGTTTTTCTCTAATGTTGTGACGGGGGATGAAACCTGGGTGTTCTTTCATGACCTAGACACAAAACGTGCGTCAATGTAATGGCACCGCACGTCTTCACCTCGACAGAAAAAGGTGAAACGAACTCGTTCCGCAGGGAAAGTAATGGTGACAATTTTCTGGGACAAACGTGGTGTCATTTTGACTGATTTCCTTGAACGGGGTGCAACAATAAACAGTGCTAATTATATGCAGACATTGAAGAAGCTAAAGGAAGCTATCAGAAGGAAAAGACGTGACATTCCACTTCATAGTGTTGTTTTACACCATGATAACGCACCTCCCCTCACCTCAATGGAGACTTCCCAGGCTGTTGCCAAAATGGGGTGGACGGTGATGCCCCCCCTGCAATCCTGATTTGGCTCCTTCAGACTTTTTCTTGTTTGCCCCTTTGAAAAACACCCTTCGTGGGGAACGTTTCGACGATGTGACAGACGTTAAACTGGCTGTGAACTCATGGGTGAAGCGGCAGCCTCAGGAATTTTTCCAAAATGGAGTTTACCAATGGGTTCAAAGATGGCGGAAATGTATAGAAAGTGATGGACAATACTTTGAATAGGCTAGCATTATTAACAATATGTCCAAGTATTTTGCCACCAAGTTTCACATTTTTGCTGCTACAAATAAATATCTTGTGAGGGACGAAGCATTACTTTCAGGATGCCCTTTGTACATAGAGATATCACGATTACAACTGATGCTATCTAAAACAGCACGTCGAACTGAGTTGCGTTTGAAGTCAAGAAATAAATATTTCATGCTGTAATTGGGGCATTGTTTATTTTTTTAATTTATGATTGCACATACCGCGCGTTGTTGGAGTGTTAATCGACTAAAAATTTTAAGTTATCAAAATTCGTGAGTCGTTTAATCGGTTCATTAATTGTCCCTTTAAAAAAAATGCCTGCCACTCTATTTCTAGGAAGACAGTTTTTTTTCCCTCCGCTAAACCCTTCCCATACCAGCATACTCTATACGCTACTATTAGAGGGGAAATAATATGATCATCTTATATCTCTGTCCATCTCTTAGTTACTGTGTTCTGTTTTTAGGGGGAAATAATATGATCATCTTATATCTCTGTCCATCTCTTAGTTACAGTGTTCTGTTTTTTTGGGGAAATAATATGATCATCTTATATCTCTGTCCATCTCTTAGTTACAGTGTTCTGTTTTTAGGGGGAAATAATATGATAATCTTACACCTGTGTCCATCTCTTAAAGGTTCCTGTGTTTTCTGGCATCCAGTTGCATTTTTTCTGTTTCTGTGGTCAAAGCATTTATATGGCTGTAGAAAAAGTGGTTTGCATGCAATTTGTATTCACAATTCACTAGAGACAAAGCTATGCGCACCCATGCTTTGCGATTCTATTATTTTTTTTTTTTTTTGTATTTTGTAGTGAATTCCTTTCACGTCCAACTATTTCAGTGTCGTTTTTTTTTTTTTTTTTTGGTCAGCATCCCCATAGATCGTTGGCTATCCCAGTCAGGTAAGCGTGTGGGATATGCCATGTCAAGCTGACTTGCTCCTTTTAAATCTTAGGTACCAGTTTAATCAAATTTAGATTCACTGCACGCTACAGATGCGTATGAATCACAGTTTTGTTTTATTCTTTCTTTCTCTCTCTCTCGCGAAGACTTTGACATTAGAGCATTATCTCAGGAAAGCACTCATGTAAATAACGCATCAACCACGCGCATTCTTTGAGAGTGGCACAGCAGGTGGATAGTACAATACATTCAGACGTTGTATAAAAAAAAATGGTAATAATAACACCAAATTTTAAATAGAAATAGCAAATGGCCAACGCCCAAGGCAAGTAGCTGTGATTTGCCGCTGAGCCTGCTTGAAAGACTCCAAGACACGGTCCGTAACGATCTGCTGCTGTGGAATTGTTGACGCAATCAAACCGGTTCTCTACATTCCGCTCGCTCGGCGAGAACAGGTGACAACATCACACTGTTAATAGCCTACAACTTTTTCGAAAGGGGAGGAGGGAAGGCTTAGGAAATTTTCTACCGTTAAGTAGCGCTTTTTTTTTTTTTTTTTTTTCAATCTGACCTGAAACAAGTGCTTGAACAAAAACTAACATCATCTGTATTTATAATCTTTGAGAAGTACTACTTTATGGCGTACCATGTTTTCAGTACGGGTTGATGCTGAGGGCTACATTAAGTTCAGTCTTGGGTCAGTACGCTCGTGTTTCAAACCCGCAGGCACAAGTTTTTTTATTGCATGGATGACACTAGGAAAATTAATGTTGTGCTTTTAGCATATATAAAGCAAGCGGAATAACATTTCTGCTTGTTTTTTGGTTAATCTTTTAAAACATTCGGTTTATGGCAAAATTGTTAATAACTAATTCGTTTCCATTCTCCCAGTTGTTAAGCACCCTTCTCTCCTCTCCCCCTAAATGTGTTTGCCCCCCCCGCCCGCCCGCCTCAGTCTTTTCTGTGCGGAAATGTGCTGCTGATTACATGTGTGAAACTTATTTATTCAACATTAGAAAGGTTGCTTCTAAACTTATGACGATATTTCCTGCAGAAGAAAACTGCCGGCGCCACTCCCATTTAAGTGACTTAAGTTTAAGAGCATCCCCTGAAGTTCTGGCGAAGCCAGTTTCTCTCTGGAACTCTTTTCGTTTTAACACCAATTATCTCCAAAATGCTGTTAGTTCGTGTGCCTGCATATTTCGTGTTGATACGGCGTTGTTACTGACAGATAAATCTTTGTGATGTCTTTGAGAAAATTTAATGCATACATTATCGATTACGCCGCCGGTTGCTTCTCATCTAATAAGCGTGGTTAATACGTTTCGATTTACCTCATCACCAACCAGACATATCTTTAGCTTGTGATAGCTCTGCTCTTCATAAAATAGTTTGTATGCAGAATTATGTTAGTCATTTCCACTCTGTTAACACAATATACACCGTTGAGTCATTACATTATGACCACCCCCAGCCTAGAGAAACGAGCGTGCATGGAGACCGAACGGTGGCGCAGGTGAAGTTCACAGAGCATTATATATACAACCCAAGGACCGGCTTTCGGTTCAGAGTCAGAATGGGAAAAGCTGCCGATTTATCGGCGTTTGATAAAAAACAAAAAAAATTGTGATGGCACGGCGCGTCGGAACTACGATCTCGGAAACGGCGCGGCTTGTTCACGTGCTGCTGTAGTGAGTACGTATCAAAAGTGGTGCATGCACAGATGGCCAAACGACGAACAAAAGCGGAGACTGTCGCGCATTGTTCACAGTGACGGCAGGGCCACAGTGCGACAAATGACCCTCAGCTACAGCAGTGGTGATCAGGGCAATGTGTCACAGCACACAGTTCATCGTAGCTTTCTGCGCATGGGCCTGCGTAGCCGTAGACCCAGCCGGGTCCCCATGCTCACTGCACGTCATCGCCAACAACGCATGAAATAGGCACAAGATCATCTAGATTGGACCGTGAAAGATTGGAAAAAAGTAGCCTGGTCTGACGAATCAAGATTCCTGGTGCATCACGTAGACGGCCGAGCGCGGATACGCCGATTACCAACGAAGGCTATGGAACCTGGATGCACTGTTGGGCGCAAACAGGCAGGCGGCGACGGTGTTATGATGTAGGCGATGTCTTCTTGGGACACTTTAGCCCCCATTATCTCAATAGTACAATCCCTGACAGCTGTCAGGTATCTGAACATCGTGGCGGAGCAAGTTCACCCATTCATGGCAACTGTGTTCCGTGCTGGTGATGGCCATTACCAACAGGATAATGCGCCATGCCACACTGCCAGAATCGTCAAGGAGTGGTTCGAGGAACATGCTGGTGACTTTCTGTTAATGCCCTGGCCTCCAAATTCTCCTGACATGAACCCAATCGAACATTTGTGGTTCGACTTGGAAAAGCGGGTTCGCGCTAAATCACCCCCATCCCCTCCGAAATGTACGGGAACTGGAGGACCTGCTGTTGACATTATGGTGCGAGATACCCTAGCATGCCTATCGCCACCTCATCGAATCGATGCCTCGCCGAGTGGCCGCTGTTTTGCGGGCTAAAGAGGGTCCTACAGCTTGTTAGGTAGGTGGTCATAATGTAATGGCGCATCGGTATATTATGCGTTTCATTATCATAACTTTCTCGTGTCTATGCTGTAAAAATATGAGCTACAATAATTTCAGCATTTTGATATGTGTGTATGAGTGTTTTCTTTCGACCTTAAAGTGGTCTAGCTGTCTTTGTCAGAAGTCAAGAGCCTTACAGCACTCAAGGTGATGAGATTTCATGTGGAACGCAAGATAATTTTATCTAACGATTCAGAGAAGGCATCGTTATGGGAGCTACCAAAGGGCGACAAACCGCAGGACGTTCAAGTGCTATCCCTACTATTGTGAAAAGTGTGATAGAACGCTAACACCGATCTTCTGACACTTTTATCGAATCAACTGTGTGCATTTACTGTGATCACCAACAACCATTCTATCCATAGCAGGATGAAGGTCTGCCAACGTATCTTCCACAACACTGTGCCATGTCACCCAGACATGCTTTCGAAATTAATCCCACCTTTCCTGTTCCTTGGAATCCAGTTTAGTATTTCAGTTTTAGCAATACACCAAAGAGTCAAAACATTATGATCACCCGCCTAATATAATGTTGGTCGTACACTTGCCACACCAAAACAACTCAAACAACTCTTGCCCGGCGAGGAATCAATGCTACAAGATTTCTAAAGGTGTCTTGTGGTATCTCTTGGTACCAACACGTAACAGGAGATCCTTTAACTCTTGTAAGTTACGTGTTTGAGCAGTCACAGATCGGATTTGCTGTTCCAATACAAACAACACATGCTCGATTGGATTGATGTCTGGGGAATTTGGAATACCTGGATGTCTTCCTAATGTTCCGCGAACCATTTTCGAACCATCTGGACAGTGTGACATGGCGCATTATCCTGTGAAAGAAGGCACTACTGGAGGGGAATGCCGTTGCCTTGAAAGGATATATCTGGTATGCAGTAATGTTTAAGTAGCTGGTAGACGTCATAGTTTCCTACACATGAATGACTGGACCCCGGGTTTCGTAGCAAAACATTGCCCAAAGTATTACACTTACTCCACTGGCTTGCTTTCGTCCCACGGTGCATCCTGGTGCCAACACTTCCCCAGGTAAACGACGTACATGTACCCAGCCGTCCACATAGTGCAACAGGAAACTAGATTCATCAGAGCAAACGATCTTCTTCCATTAATTCAAAGTCCAGTTTTGATGCTCGCGTGCCCAATGTAAGACGGTAAACTGAGGTTAGCATGGGCACTCGATTCGTCGTGAGGGTTATGCATCCCCATTTCCAGCAGGGTTCGATGTACTGTGTGTTGTGACATATTACTCCCGTCACCAGCATTTAAATTACCAGCGAAACGCGTCACAATGTCCCATCTTTTAGCTAGTACCATACGGAATAACCTTAATCTCTCTTTTAGCATCGGTAAACCGTAGTCAGATAACACCTTGCCGGCGGTTCGTCGCTTTGCCCTCTTCGGACCACTTTTTGAAGGTACTAACCATGGCGACAGTGTGTGTAGGCGCGCAAGCAACAGTTTCTTAATTATTGTAAAAAAATTAAGTAACTGCGAAAAAAAAATTGAGCTTTTACCTGTTATATTTGTCTTGCTGTTAACACACTACATTGAAATTATGTGTTAATCGGTGCCTGTTTTGTGTGCATGTTATGAAAGCAGCTGTTAATTTTTTTAACTTCCTCTAACGCAGTAGTTCAAATGTTTTTACTTGCAAAATAAACTTAAGATTTTCTAAACTTTTAATAGCATGTCTTGAATTTGTTTTCTTTCCTATGACAATTCCTTTTTCACCGCTTGACTGATTATCCTTTTTGCCCTGAATGTTATCCGCTATTTCCACATCTGTGTTTAGCGATTCTACCAAGAACTCCTCACCAATGTTCACATAATCTGAAAGGAAACATCAGAGGTGATGATTTCTTTTTTCTCTCTGATGACTCCAAATTTCATCATCTTCATGAGTTTCATTTCCTTTACCTTCAATCTCCTTTGCACATTGTTCACCTGAAAGACTTCCAAAACCAGCATTTCCAGAAGTTTTGAAAAAGCTTTCTAAGCACAGATATCACGTGCCATTTTAACGTTAGTAACTGTTAGAAGTGGGCTTAAAGGTGATTTTCCTGTCACAGTGACAACGGTGACTGTTCCACGGGAGTAACGGTGACAAAATCATCGTTTACGACAAGGGTGAAGGAGCAGGAACGAAACGGCGAGGAACCATCTCGTGTGTAACAGTGACAAAATCATCGTTTACGACAGATGTGAAGGAGCAGAAACAAATCGGCGAGTCACCGTCTCGCTTGTAACAGTGACAAAATCATCGTTTACGACAGGGGTGATGGAGCAAAAACGAAACGGCGAGCCACCGTCTCGCGTGTAACAGTGACAAAATCATCGTTTACGACAGCGGTGAAGCAGCAGAAACGAATCGGCGAGTCACCGTCTCGCTTGTAACAGTGACAAAATCACTGTTTACGATAGGGCTGACGAAGCAGTAACAGAACGGCGAGTCAGTCTCGCTTGTGACAGAATCACTGTTACAATCGACTTGCTTTGAATTCTTTGTTTACGAGCGAACACACAGCGAAATCCAAAACAAAAACTGCCTTAAGCGTGGAGCAAAGGAGAGCTCACATCATTTGCGACCTCTATGATGTTTCAACAGAAAAGGAGCCAAATTGTTTAGATATGGTGACATGGTTACCAAAACTGTGACATAACGGTTTTAGACCCCAAGCATTACGTGGACACTGCTAACGCTGGCATTCTTATCAGTAAATTTGGAACTGTTACTTTTTGTCACTGGTCAGTAATTTTTTCAGAAACTGTGACTTGGTTTTCGACCAATCTCTAATTAGTAACTGTTGCTTCATCTTTTTCTAAATTCATACTTTTTCTGTAAAGAACATTCATATTTTCTATTATTCCATAATCCAATTGCTGCAGGCCGCCCCGGTGGCGCAGTGGTCTAAGCGATGGCTTCTGATAATTCGTCCGGAAGGGGTCCGGGTTCGAATCCCGGTGAGGCATGGATGTTGTGTTTGTCTTACGGCACTGGCTCTCTCCCTTCCCTGGAACCAGTGACCCTAAATTAGGGACGGGTGACTGCTTATAGCCCATTGAGTTGCTCACGGTGGTCGTTAAACCTCCAATCAAAAAAAAAAAAAAAAAAAAATTGCTGCAGCTTGCTTTTGGTGTTAGGTGGAATACAGTGAACAGTTGTTTTTAAAACTGTATAAGTTGTGTGGGCCGTATATTTGTTTATAATAACTATACGGCCCACACAACTGACGCTCGCTTCATCGTCAAATGCCTGAATCCACATATGCGTTAAGAAGGGTGGAAGGAGTGCAGGGGCGGAATGGCGGTCGCAAAAGAGCCCGGGAAAGTTTTTGCAAATGGGCTCGTTGAGTTGTAGTTCTGCGGTACTATTGTATCACAGCTGAAAATCACTTTTTTTATTCGAGAAACAAAACAAAAAGAACAGTTGCTCTGGAAACAGTAGCAAGCATAGTACTTGGGGGGGGGAGTAAAAAAAGTACCCCCGTCATCCTTAAATTGATTGAAGTAGGTGTTGAGGAAAATTTTTCATCAGCCCATGCCATGATTTTACTGCAGAAAAATTGTACTGCAATTTTTCTGTTACGGACAATTATAGTAGTGAAAAAAATGTAGCCCTGTTTAGTCCCCGCCCCAATGCTGTTAACACACGTAGATTGTTGTGCCTCCCGATTTTTCCTGATGGCGGAACCCTCGAAACATTTCAGGATGAAATGAATGGTCAAAGAAACTATAGAAATAAATAGATATCCCTTCCCCACTCCGTAGTATAGAAAGACATCGGTTAATTGCACGAGGGGGATGAGTGGAAGTTTGGAAGGGGATATTTTTTTTTCTTAAATGCCTAATCAGATTAATCATAGTTTTCGGGCTAGGGCTGACATACTTCGGATTCTGGCTCTTAAAATTGATCCCGAACTCAGCTTTTTTGAGCACAGCACTAATCCTCCTACATCCAACAGGAGTAAAATAAATATATTCCCCCAATCTTTCTTGGGGAATATATAGAACATCTTGTACACACCTCCGCCCTCCCGCAACATACGATACATACATTCTCGTTCCGCAGCTACTAAGTGAACCCAGAAGTTCGCAAACACACATTGCCCATCTATTGTAGTTGGGATTCTAGCAGTTGCCTGGTAAGAAGATTTTTTTCCCTAATTCAAAATAGAAGTTTTTTTTTTATTTTCCCAGCTTGTTAAAATTACATTATGTGTATTTCGTTTATAAAAAAAGTGTTGTGGTTCAGTTGTGTGTTTAAAACACCGGAACTGATTTTTTTTTAAGAAAGTAAGAGACAAATTATGCGGAAGGGGCCCATCGGGAAATGTTCCGGTGGGCCAATCCGCCCCTGGAGGAGGGAGGTAAAAAAATAACTGTGAATTTTTTTGTCCTCATGCAGATTGATTTGTGTGTAAGGGAAACTTCACGGGCTGTTGTCAGCAGGTTCTCCCTACTCACTCTTCCGGTAAAACAGCAAGGGCTAAGAACTGGGTAAGTGCCACTTACCTTGCTTGCTCATAACCGTGCTGAACTAGGGATGGGCAAAAAACTTCTGTTTTTGAACATCGATGTTTCGCCTTCTATCTTCTTTTGCACATCGATATCACCCTTCTATCGGATATTTTGATTGATGATTCGTTGGCGAAATCCTAGTTCTTTCCTCGATGGTATGGGAGCCGATACATCGAAAAAACATCGAGGTTTCCACCGATACATCGAAAAAACATCGAGGTTTCCACCGATACATCGAAAAAACATTGAGGTTTCCACCGATACATCGATCATTTTAACAAGTATTATTAGTTACTCGATGTTGAATTGGTAAGTAATTACTGTTAATTATGGGAGATTTCAATGCAAAAATAGGGCAACGGCAACAGAATGAAACTTCAGTAGGTAAATTCGGTCACGGCAACAGAAACCAGCGTGGAAATACTCTCGTTGAGTTTGCAGAGGCAGAAGGGTTTTTCATCTTGAACTCCTTCTTCAAGAAAAAGCCACACAGGAAATGGACATGGAGACATCCAAATGGGACGACAAGTGAAATTGATTTTATTATGTGTAACAAAAAATTCGTCATAGAAGACTGCAGTGTGCTAAACAAGTTCAACACAGGTAGTGACCATAGATTGGTGAGATGTAAGATGCACCTCAACACTAAACTTGAACGTGGCAAGCTCATAAGACAAACAAAATCTATTGACATAACCAACCTTAAAAAACACCATAATACCTTCAAGTTGGAACTGAAGAACAGGTTCTCTGCTTTAGAAGGCCTAACATCGGAAGAAGTGGACATCTCTGAAGTTAACAGAAAAGTAACCAAAGCTCTTATGGAAACAGCAACAAAATTAGCTGGGTCTAAGAACAAGTTGCATGTAAATAAATTATCAGGAAAAACGAAAATGTTGATGCAAAAAAGAAGAGAGATGAGGACAACTAAAGAAGATGTGACTTCCAAAGTGGAATATATGGAGCTATGCAAGACAGTAAGAAAAAGTATCACTGAAGACGTAAGAAAATTCAACTGTGAACTAGTGAGGAAAGCAATTGAAAACAACCAAAGCCTAAAGATAGCAAAGGGACATCTCAGTAAGGGAAGAAAACAGATTATGGCACTGAGAAAAGAAGATGGTTCTGTAACAAGAAATAGAGGCGAAATTTTGACAAGAGTGAAAGATTTCTACTCCAAATTATATGAAAGGGATGATACATGCACTCCAGACATCATGAAAGATACCAGAGTTCCTCCAGTCCTTCCAGCAGAAGTTGCACATGCAATCAAGAACATGAAGCGGGGAAAAGCTCCAGGAGAAGATGGAATTACTGTAGACATCATACAAGAAGCAAGTGGAGAAATCGAAACAGTACTCGCCCAAATTTTCACTCGATGCCTTAATGAAGGAAAGATTCCTGAGGATTGGAACACCGCTACAATGATCCTGCTACATAAGAAAGGTGACATTGAAGATCTCGGAAACTACAGACCTATCAGCCTCCTATCTGTAGTTTATAAAATCTTCACTAAAGTTCTTTCACACCGCTTGAAGGTAACACTGGACATGGCTCAACCGAGAGAACAAGCTGGATTCAGGAGTGGCTACAGCACAATAGATCATATCCATGTGCTGAGAGAACTAATTGAAAGAGCGAGGGAATATGAACTTCCATTGTGCATGGCTTTTATCGATTATGAAAAAGCCTTTGATTCGGTGAAACCATCAGCAGTTACAATGGCTCTGAAAACCTGCGGTATTGAAGATGCATACATTAATATTATTAATAACATCTATGAAAATGCAAGTGCAAAGATTAGGCTGTTTGAAAATACAACACGCATAAAAATTGGAAAGGGAGTGAGACAAGGTGACACCATATCTCCGAAGCTCTTTAATGCCACATTGGAGGGTGTTTTTCAGTCACTGAGCTGGGAAAACAAGGGGATAAAGATTAATGGAGATTATCTAACCCACCTTCGTTTTGCTAATGACGTAGTCATTTTTGCAACTAGCCCATCAGAGCTACAGAGTATGATCCAGGAACTTGCTGACAAGAGTAAAGAAGTGGGATTAAAAATGAACTTTCAGAAGACAAAAGTGATGTACAATGCTTTTACAAGAAATGAAGATTTATCGATTGATGGAGAAAAGCTGGAGATAACAGACACGTACGTTTATCTTGGACAGCAGATATCAAGTGAGGGTCACATTGATGAAGAAATTAATCGGCGTACAAAACTTGCCTGGAGAGCTTTTGGAAGAAACAGCATAATTTTCAAGAGCAATATGCCATTATGTCTTAAAAGAAAAGTGTTTGATCAATGCATCCTTCCAGTGCTTACGTATGGTGCAGAGACGTGGACCTTAACTAAAAGAGACATACAAAAGCTGCAGACAACTCAAAGAAGCATGGAGAGGTGCATACTTGGTGTAACCAGGAGAGATAAGAAGAGGAACTCGTGGATCCGAAAAATGACTAGAGTGGAAGACATCATGATCAGAGTTAAATCCCTGAAATGGCAATGGGCTGGACATACTGCCAGAAGGACAGAACATCGATGGACAGCCGAAATTTTAGATTGGATTCCAAGGGACAGGAAAAGACCCAGAAGAAGACCACATGGGAGATGGGTGGATGAAATTCGAAAGTATGCAGGGGTGACATGGAGGAGACTGGCACAAGACAGACCGTTGTGGAGGAAACTTGGGGAGACCTTCGTCCAGCAGTGGATTGATAATGGTTGACAATGATGATGATGATGAAGTCCATTTACCGCTGAAGATTGAAAAATTCGAATTCTTCGGCTTATTAGAAAAAATGTCGACACATCGGGGTTTTCAACGATGCTATCGATGCATCAATGTTTCGGGAATGAATAACCACCGATGTCCAACATCGACGTTTCCCACCGATGCGCCCATTCCTGTGCTGAATTTCGATAACTGCAGTTTCTCCAAAACTTTTCGTTCGTAATATGCGATTCGAATAACAATGAAGAGTATTACGAAGTTCCAGGGATCTTTAAAGACTTCGGTTTATGCGGAAGTTGGTGTTATGCGAGCTTGTTATATCAGGGTTCGACTGGATTTGTATTCATCTCTAGATTAAGCTATATGTTGAAGAATTTCTTGCACAGCCACTTTCAAACACGATTTTTTTTCAATCTGCTCCGTAACTGATCTATATGATTGCAGCCTTTCATTTGAAGCATGAAATGCCGCCCCGATAGCGCAGTGGGACCGAGCGGGGTCCGGGTTCGAATCCCGGTGAGGCATGGATGTCGTGTTTGTCTTACTGTACTGACTCTCTCCGTTCTCTGGAACCAGTGGCTCTAAATTAGGTACGGGCGACAGCTTATAGCTCATCGAGTTACTCACGGTGGTCGTAAAACCCCCAAGTTAAAAGAAAAAATTTAAAAGCATGAAATTTTGAAAACGACGTGCACATTACACAATTACAGATACTCATTTGAAGCGCGAAATATCGGGTGAGACCTGCGCATTATATTTTACGTAAACCGTTAGTTTCGCATCGAAAGTGTTGGATGAAAATAAATGTATTGCTTCCCGACAGAAGGATAATTAAAAGTTGGCTCTTTATTATTCAATGCCATCGAGAATTTAAGCTTATTAACAAATCACAAAAAACTAACCAACCATTTAGGTCAGGGATGGGGAACCCGCGGCCCTCTGGGTCATTAAGTGAGGGCTTTTGAGTGAATCCAAATTTTGCAGAACAAATACTTTTATTTTTATTTATATGCTTTTGTTCGTCTTTTATTATTTTTATTTTAATCTTAAAATGACCGTTTTTAAAATACCAAAGAGTAAAGAAGATTCAACGAAATAATACTCCCCGACTGACGGTCACAATTAAAACATTAGTAAGTCATAAGGGCTATTTTGACACCTGCTACGCTCATGATTTCGTTCAATGCTCCTAAACTACACATGGAATTGATTGAGCTGTCAGAAGGCCACCCCGGTGGCCCAGTGGTCTAAGCGATGGCCTCTGATCATTCGTTCGGAAGGGGTCCGGGTTCGGATCCCGTGAGGCATGGATGTTTTGTTTGTCTTACGGCACTGTCTCTCTCCCTTCCCTGGAACCAGTGACCCTAGATTAGGGACGGGCGACTGCTTATAGCCTATTGAGTTGCTCACGGTGGTCGTTAAACCTCCAATCAAATAAAAAAAAAAAAGCTCTCAGAAGATGCCATTTTAAAATCCTTATTTGACGCTAAGAAAGATCCCGTTGAAAATTTTGAAAAATACAATAGAATACCCACGCCTTCGGCAACATGCACAAAAAGTGCTTTTTTGCTTTTCAGCCACTTATTGCTGCGTATCTACATTCTCCTACCTAACCCAAATCAAGACGACCTCAAGGTCACAAATGACGGATACCCATTTGGAGGATCAGCTAAAACTGCGGACCTCCATGTTGCAACCAAATGTTCAAATGCTTTCCAAGAAAAGCAGTCACAACAAAGTCATTAAAAGGTTAGTTAACTTTAGAATTAACATTTTTTTTTTCATTTTTTGAAGGTAGGTAGTACAAAGTAAGATTTTTACAAAATAATGTACATTTCGAAGTATATCTAATTGAAGTTTCTTGAATGCGGCCTTGTTAGATTACAGCTAACTTAATACGTCCTTCCAGCATGAAAACGTTACCCACTTGTGATATAAGCCTTCTGTAGAAATATTTTGCGTTATCCAGTTACGTGCCGCAAATGTAATGTATGAATTAAGAGTTTGACTCGCCTGATCCCATCACAGGAAAGAGAAGGAAAAAAAAAATGATGGGGGAACTAGGTATTGAAGAGGAAGTTATCAGTTTATTTGAAGTAAGCGACATTTGCGCGGGAAGTTATCTGAAGATACCGATGCTCTATGAAAGGGGATAAGATGCTGAACGCTATTTACTTATTTAGCACTGAAAGAAATAACGTATTGCTGCTTCGTAATTTTCACGTTACGCTGCGCCAATTCCCTATATGGTGCTTATTGAAAGATAACTCTTTGGGACCTGGCAAGCCGGCGCGCGATACTTTCAGAAGAAAACAACTGTAGTATCTTGTTCAAACGGGAAAGATCTTAAATCTTTCCATTTTACACAGCCATTAATAAATCCAAATATTTATTTTCCGATCGTCTGTCAGATATTTTTCTGCAGACGTTGTAATTGGCATTTTTATTTAAGAGATGCTGATCTACCGTTCGGACCAATGAAAAAGAACCCCCTCCCCCATCTCAAAGGTCTTCTCTGGTTCAATTGGTTGAGTTCTCGAGATAATATTTGTTTATTTATTGAACTTGTATTCGTGTCTGTAGGCCGTATTCAAATATTCATAGAGGACAGAGTACGAAAAGAACGGAGAAGCCTTTCACACATTCTTGGTATATAAGACGTTTGCATCGATCTTGGCCGTGCCACGGAATTTTTCTACACATCCATCAAAGTCCTTTCATCTGCTTCCTTGTAACCGCAGCCGATATCTTCTTTTCCTTCAGTCATCTCTAAATTTGATTTTCCGAACATTTCGTCCACATCTCTTGAGGTGTTCTTTCCAAAACTCGAACGGAATAAATTCTTTTGGTTAGCATGTCGTTTATCATTCCTTCAGCGTGGCCAGACTTTCTGAGTATTACATCATGACCTGTTCTCTCTATTCCATTTCATATCACGTCTCTGTAAAATATCTTCAACATTAAATAGCACTCTATTTGGCCAAAGACATACATGTGTATAACCATTCATTTTGAAGCACCTTTTAAAAAAGGCAGCTCAGAATATATTGAGTAATAATAAGCGCGAAGCTAAAGGGCGATAAGGTGAGCTCCAACCCCCAACTTTTTTCTCAACCCACCCTTTACTCCTTAATACAGGGTGTCCCACTCGCTACCGAACCCGACATTTTTTTAATAATATTAACACCAATGAAGATATTGTAACGAAATTTGAAGTGAACTCACCTCATTTTGTGCGAAATGTGATGACATCACAACATGTGCTGGAAGTGGCCACCAGTTGCGTCCAGACAGCATTGAACTCGGCGTCACCTTATTGTGGAAAGTCCTTGCCAGTACATCCGCCGTCACTGCCTGAATTTCTTCGGTGATGTTCGTTTTCAAGGCATCTAAGGTTCGCGGTTTCTTTTGGTAAACTCTCCCTTTTAGATATTCCCATAAAAAGTAATCAGGAGGCGTCAGATCGGGCGATCGCGGTGGCCATAGACCTTTCGAAGTGACGCGGTCGCCGAAAAACGACTAAATTTCGGCCATACTGGTGTGTGATGTGTGTGATGTCGCTTCATCATGCTGGTAATATCCAATGGGGAGTTATTCGTCGTCCAATTGATTTACAAAGGTGTTGAAGATTTCCATATATGCAGCTGTTGTGATGGTTGTATCAAAGAAGATAGGATGCGGCGCCGGGTCATCTCACACCAAACCCCAATTTTCTGTGAATAAAGGGATTCTTCTTTTATCGCGTTAGGATTTTTACTGGCCCAAACACGGGAATTTTGAGAATTGGCGTATCCAGACAGGTGAAACCACGCCTCGTCCGAGAACCATGTGTAGTCCAGAATGCCCGGATTTTCCTGAAGAAATGTCTGAAACCGTCTACAGTATGTCACTCGTTTCACGTGGCCAGGCTCTTTCAGTTCGGGGACCACGGAGATACGGTACGCATGAAGCTTCGTTTTTTTCACAGCACGTTGACAAGTGCTTTTGGACAACCCTGTTTCCTGTGACAGTCAACTCCTGAAAAAACGCAAGTAGTCGGCCCTTTACATTCTAGATCGTTTCCTCGGACATTTGTGGACGACCTCCTGCATGGTCGTCTAATAAAGTTCCCTTGGTTTCCAATTTTTCGACAATGCCCAAATGTTGAACTTGCTCGGCGGATGTCTGCGTGAAAACCTCTCCATTAATTGCTGTTGACAAGACTTTATCGATTCTGTTTTCCAATAAGTGCGAACAACTCGCTCCTCCAGAGTATACCGATACATTTTCACACGTACACGAACAGCCACGAGCACGCGCACTCATTATCAAAAACCGTATTGTGTAGACACGCTCAGAGAAATGGCATTACAAAGCAGCAGAGAGGCGCGTCCGGCTGGCTGACGGACTGCTCCTCAGTGGCGCCACACTTAGGAATGTGTCTGCCCCTCCGGCTGATTGGCGGACAGCGCCGGGATCAATGCTGTCTGGACGCAAATGGTGGCCAATTCCAGCACATGTTGTGATGTCATCACATTTCGCACGAAATGAGTTAAGTCCACTTCAAATTTCGTTGCAACATCTCCATTGGTGTTAATATTATTAAAGAAATGCCAGGTTCGGTAGCCGCACCGGTGGCGCAGTGGTCTAAGCGATGGCCTCTGATCATTCGTCCGAACGGGGTCCGGGTTCGAATCCCGGTGAGGCATGGATGTTGTGTTTGTCTTACGGCACTGGCTCTCTCCCTTCCCTGGAACCAGTGACCCTAAATTAGGGACGGGCGACTGCTTATAGCCCATTGAGTTGCTCACGGTGGTCGTTAAACCTCCAATCCAATCCAAATCCAGGTTCGGTAGCGAGTGGGACACCCTGCATAAATATTTGTATTATCAGTGGCGTAATGACGAGCCCCCAACTCCCGTACTGCGGGGGGAGTTCCCGGCTAAGAGGGCCTCTAGTCTCAGCAAAACTATTTTAACAATTTTTTTTGAGGGAAACTTCATATGAAACTGGTTAAAGAAATAGCCAGGATTTTTTAAGTCCCATCGTTGTTGGGATACAGGAAGTCCACGAAGGGCTTCATATGGTCACCCAGCAGAGCAAAAAAGCGATTACCGGTTAATGACGTGTTTACGAGGACCAAAGGACCCAAACCGTGCCACGTAGACACCCTACACATGTATGGAACCACCAGCAGCTTGCACAGTGTCTTGTTGACAGCTTGGGTCCATGGCCTCATAAAGTCTGCACCACATCCGAACCCTACCATCAGCTCGTAACAACTGGTAGCGTGACTCATCGGACCACGCCACATGTTGCTTGTCTTCCAGGATCCAATTACCGTGTTCACGAGCCCAGGTGAGGCGCTGTGTCCGATGTCGTGGTTTTAACAAAGACACTCTGGTGGGTCTTCTGCTCCCATACCCCATGGACGCTAAATTACGCTGCACTGACCTTATGGATATGTCTCTGGTACCTCCTGCATTGAATGTTATTTGAGCCAGTGTCGCTTGTCTGTTAGCATGGACAATCCTGGTCAGATCCCGCTGGTCACGGTCATTCAGCACCCGTGGTCGGCCACTGCGCTGTCCACTGTGGGTGGTAATGCTTTCCATAAGGTATTCTCGGTACACACGTGACACCGTGGTTCGGGGAATGTTGAATGTTCGCACAACTTCGGAAATTGAATGTCCCATTCCGTCTGGCTCCCACTACCATGCCCCCTCGTTCAAACTCCGATAATTCACGTAATCCTACTGGCATATAGTCCTTACAATAATCGCTGTATTTTTACCCGGCCAATATACGGCATTGATGTTTCGTGTTGCTACCGTCGCTGAATGTCGATGGTGGAACTCATACAGCATAATGTGCCTAATGTGGTCTTCTGACACTGCCATTTCCTATGCGGTTTAAGTACACAACGACTGCACCTAGAACTCCCGTTTACGGTCTCAAGTGACTAGAAGGTCGTCCGAGTGCATTCATTTTCTTGTAGGTCTTCCGTCCACAGTGAGTAGAGTTTAGGTCCCAGCCACCTACAGCGAGATCGCCTTTTGGGCAGGACACAGAAACGGAAGGAATGAGAGCAAGTCTAGCGACTTTGACAGAACAGTTTGTAGTAAGATTAGAGTACAGTAGATGGCGCCACCGTACAAGTACGATATTGCACATAGAGAGGTGAGAGAATTTCAGGGGGGGGCATAGGAAAGGATACCCATTTAACCAGTGGGTCCAGCCTGGGGGCCGTCACTTAACGTGCTCGTCCGATGTACGGCGGATATTCAGAGATTGTTAGTAAATCACACCATCTCCGAAAGATCAGCTCAGGCTTGAACCTGGGGACCTTGCATCGATGGTCTGAAACACTAACCACTAAACCATCCGCGGCTCTATGTGCCTAGAAGGTCTGCTCGCGTGATCCCTCTTATACTCACCGTGGTCGACGTCACAGTCTGGGCACCAGGGGGCTCCCTACTGTTGGTCTTGCGCAAAAATGACATTACTTCTGGAATGCCCTGATATATGGGTATGATTTTTTTTTTTTTTAATGAATGTTGAATCGAAAAAAGAAATTTCGTTCAGCAAATTTTCCTAATGAAGTCAGCACGGCCTACACAGTAGTAGGATAAATTTTATGCTATGATAAAATATTTTGTTCTGCGACATCCTGCCCCGCTGTCAAAAAAGAGTTCCGACGTCGCTGCACTGCAGTCACAATTTTAAAAGGTTTTCAAATTTAAGCTTCTAATCGTGAAGCTTTTATCAGCATTGGAATCGTTTCCATTATAACAAATTTTTTGATTATCTGTTTGAAAAAGGTGTCCCTTTTGCATTGAATTAAGCTTCTATAAAAGTGAAGCAGGAAATTTCTAATTAGATTTAAATTGCATTAAGTCGTTGTGTTCAGTTCAGCAAAATTTGGACTGCATTCTTAAAAGTATCATTGAATGAAGCTTATGTCCAGAACTTTCCGAATTCAGAAGTCTCGTGGATGTGAAAGGTCCGTTAATCGTTAAATAAAAAATCCCAGCTGTGTGTATGTTCTTGTTTTATGGCTTTTCTATAACCTTGATTTCGCTGCAAGCAAGAACGCAACTTGCGTTGATGAAACACAAGGTGTATTTATTTGAGTAACAGCTGTTATTCGGCATTTGACACAGTCTGATATTTCTGAACATGTGAGTAAGCTGAATTGTGATTTTTTAAATTCAGAACGAGTTATGTAGGACCAGCACATCTCTAAACCGTACTTGCCGCTTCTGCTTTGGTTGAAGTTTCCTTAATGCATGTCCTCATATTATATTAGCTTATTTAGATTGGGTACAACCACATGCGTGTTTTAAAAGAAGAAGAAAACAAAAAAACTCTTCAGAACCAAATGGAAAAAACTGATGTTTGAGAAACGCCTTTCAAGAACTTTCACTTTTCTTTTTCTTTTCATCCCACATTCCTCCTACATGTCAGGGGAGACTTTCGGGTGTAAGACGTCGTCAAAAGCTCAGCTACTTACAAATCAACAAGGCCGGACCGCAAATTGTGAAGGTCTGTGGAGTGCTTTTTTGCTGTTTTTCATTTCGTTTGCGAAGTTATCTTAAGAGAACGTCCTGGTTTTGCATTTCAGTTCTAACTGGGAAGGGAAATTCAGAGCATTACATTTTGTAGTGCAACTGTAATACAGTGTATTACTCTTGCCGGTTTGCCCTGGCTCTCTTTTCATTTTAGCAAACAGGATGATGAGAGGCAGCGTTCCATTCAGAGAGTTCTCGCCGGGGGTGCAATTACAAATTTTGAGGAGGGCTGAAACTTGCTGACTGATTATATACATATAATCACAATTTTTTTATTTATATATACATACATTAAGATAAATAAATAAATACATCGCTCTTTCCACGTTCCAGAAACACAAAGCACCAGAAAAATTGTTTTTCAGCCGCCGCTGTGGAAATGAATCACGGAACTCTCGATAACTAGCCGAGCGCGTTAACTTTACACTTACTTGCCGCTTCTGCTTTGGTTGAAGTTCATTTCCACGACGGCGGCTGAAAAACAATTTTTCGGGTGCTATGTGTTTCTGGAACGTGAAAAGAGCGATGTATTTGTTTATTTACTGACGCCACGTATTTTTTTTTTTTTTTTTTTTTTTTGATTGGAGGTTTAACGACCACCGTGAGCAACTCAATGGGCTATAAGCAGTCGCCCGTCCCTAATTTAGGGTCACTGGTTCCAGGGAAGGGAGAGAGCCAGTGCCGTAAGACAAACACAACATCCATGCCTCACCGGGATTCGAACCCGGACCCCGTTCGGACGAATGATCAGAGGCAATCGCTTAGATCACTGCGCCACCTCAGTGGCTCCACGTATTTGGAGAATTTACATTAAGATATATAAAAAAATTTAAATATGGTATAAAATTTTTCTTATGCTCTTGTATCGCAAATGCAAATTTCAAGAAATCTACACCTACAAGTGATTAAAAATGTTATATCTTTGCTTTAATTCAGTATTGAACCACAGATTTCATCATGGGGTGATGCAAAATATTGAGGATGCTGGTAAGATAACGCTGTGTTGGAGAAAATCTTCCCCAAAACATTAGGAGTGGTAAAAATGTCCTCGCCTTATTACAAGCGTGTTTTTGATTAAGGAATCATTACAATGTTACCTGAAAACGTATAATGTAAACCATTCCCCTGCCATTTAGTTTCAGCCCCTTTAGATTATTTAGATTAGCACATAGTAGTGAAAAAACTAACCGTTTGAATGGCAGTTTGAGGTGCCTCGATTTTTTTTTTTTTTCACTGAGTATAAATCACTCACCGCCAGGAAAAAGGACACTTTTTATGGGAACAATTTCTAATCATTTGCTATTATTAAAAATTAGGTAGCAAATATTTTTTTAATTGGATGCACTAACGTCTTGTTAGCTACATTGAGGTTTAACCGTATACATGGAAAGTTGGCATTCAGGAGACTGAAATAAAGCTAAATGCCAGCTCCCAAAATATGATGATATATGGCAGTGCAAACATCTCTACTCTGTGGAATTAGGTTTTTATTGCAGGTATACTCCGAGTAGTCAGTGCTTGAAAAATTACCTCTTCGACGAGGACTGTTTAATGTTTTATTGAAGGATGACAGAAATTTCAGATTGAAGTCCATGTAAATATTTTTATTATTATTGTTGTTATTATTATATTTTCCCTCATTTTCTGATGTTTTATAAAATTAATTTCTCTAAATATTCAGCTATAAACAAAAACAATTAAGCTAAATATACAGGAGAAAGAAACCTACGAGGGGAGGGCGTTCATGGATTTTAGGGGGCTAAGCACCTCCGAGATGATGCCTGAATGCATCACTGAATTGAGAGGCATGTCGAGCAGAAAGCGATTGAGACGTTAGTTAAAATCTCAGATGCCTTCGTGAAAATTGATTTTTTTTTCTCACAGTCGGGTGTTCATTAAATAGGTGAAATACGTCTTTATTTATTATTATAATTTTTTTTTTTTTTTTTTTTTTCGCTATGGTGATACTCAGGTTTTCCAGGAAAGTGTCTTAAAATGTGATGATTTTGCTCGAGAGAAAGCGAAACTCAGGCTGAAAACTAAATTGAAATAATTTAAGTCGCAATACAAAGTCGCCTCGGTGCCAAAGGGGTTCGAAGCGTTCGCTTCTGATCATTCGCCCGAGTCTGCATCACGAGTGAAGCATAGATGGTGTGTTTGTCTTACGGCACTGGCTCTGTTCCTTACCTGGAAGCAATGTCCCTAAATTAGGGACTGGCGACTTTTTTTTTTAATGAGAGTTTAACGACCAGCGTGAGCAACTCAATAGGCTTATAAGCAGTCGTCCGTCCCTAATGTAGGGCCGCTGGCTCCAGAAAAAAGAAAGAGCCAGTGCATTAAGACGAAAACACCATCTATGTCTAACACGGGATTCGAACCCAGTTCCGTTCCTGACGAATGGTCAAACTTGCCGAGTCACGGTGTTCCTGACCCGATTTCGACCCGGTTTTTATTTCAGTTTTGTTTTTTAAAAGAAAAAAAAAATCAAAGAAAATTTTTACTGTGAAATTTTGTGCTCGATACTGGTGGCCGTGGACTGAAAAATCATTTGTCATGCAATATGAAGAAAGCGTGTCCTCATAAGGAAGCGTGTCTCTTCCTTCTGAGGCACAATGATGATGAAAACCAACATCCACATTTTGGAAACTTGCAGCACATCATAAGCTTGTGAAAATTGGTGTTTCTGTGAACAATATCCTGAAGCTTGATATGTTATCAAGGAAACAGCAAAAACTGAAATTAAACGTACAAGTTACTTAATTCAAAACTTTTGACTGTAGCGCCATCAAAATTAGGTGGAGCAGACTTAACGTTACTGCGGAAGGACCTTTTGACTCTCGCAGATGTGTTTGAAAACATGTGCAAACAGTTAGGCTATGTCTTGCAAATGAAGTACGACAGTTTTAATTCTTTCTGTGAGTGAGTGAAATATACGTTCCGATAATACATTTGTTTGATTTCCATGTAACCTAAGATGCCCAATGCAGAGAGACTTTGAACGCCCTTCATATATATATATAGAGAGAGAGTTATCAGCAACAATCAATCCTAGGTGTATGTTATAGTTCAAATCAGATTTGTCCGGGTCGGGTCCAATTATGTGGCATCCGGGTCCAAAACTTTTGACCCGTTTCCAACTCTGGTTCTGACCACTGCCCCACCGGTACAGGCGACTGTTGTAGCCCACTGAGTTGCTCACGGTGGTAGTTGAACTTCCAAATAAAACAAAATTTCCAGTTATACTGAATAAAATTATGCAGAACGTCTAAAGGAGTTGCTGATCAGCTTCCGGCTAACAGTTCAAGTCCAGCCCGTGTTTGATTCTCGGATGAGACTTCGGTTGTTTTGTTTGACATATGGTACTGACTTTTTCCCTTCTGTGGTCCTAGCGTTGAAAAAAAAATGACCATTGGCTAAAAAGTGGTCCTAATGTTGTCTCTAATATTGGCCCTTATGTTAAATAAAAAAGTAACCAAAAATAAATAAATAAAAAAGTAACCTAATGAAAAAAGTAATTTCACCAGTGGCCCTAATGTTGAATAAGGGTTTACTAAGGAAGTAATTTTCGCAATTTAAAAAAAAAAAAATAAGTACGTGCTTTTAGTATCGCTTTGTCCTTACGTCTGTAGACCCATATCTTTTCAAATATTAGTCAAATTTGGAAAAGTATTTTTGCAGTTAAAGAGATGAACTTTGAAGACGATCCGTACCTCGTCTTTTTTTCTTAGCATATACTCCCCGAAAACGGGCGTAAAAATGCACTTGCTTTTAAATTCAGAATATATTTTACTCTACACAGTTGCTTGAAAAAAATAGTTAAAAAAATATCTGTACCTTTCACTATGAAGTCCATTTTACGTACAGTTTCTGTTTGAAATAATGCATGGTTTCACCGCTAGGAAGCGCAAATATATGGTGTTTTTCCCGAAATTTCTGCTTCTAAATATCGGATTTTAAAATTTACTTTTGCATTAGATAGAGGTCACAACGGTGAATATTTTCACTGCATTTTACAATATTTTGGGACAAAATTATTTGCCACTAGAGGGCGTAGATGCATATTTTGGTTTTTAACGTTTGCAATCCTGTCTTCGCTTCTAAGAATCAAACTGAAACAATTCCTTTTCAGTCAGACGCCACTCATTGCGGATATGTATGTATAGATGGATGGATGGTTTAATACACTATGAAGAACACTGCTTGCATTGCACATTTTAAATTATGAGAAGATTTTCTGTAGGAGGCGTAAATGTATTCTTTTTTGCTGAATTTTTTTCTTTTAAAAGTATGCTCTGATTTTTTATTTAATTTTTCTGCTGAAAAGGATTTAGGAGACGCGCACATTACACCAGAGAATTCGGTGTTATCTTTCTTGGTTCCGGTGGTTTCTGTTTCGCATCCCTGATTTCCGTGTATGTGTGTGTGTTACTCTTTTTGCTCTCATATAATCTCTCAGTTCCACTAACTCTTTTTCTCTTTCTTCTCACGCAATTCTTATTTCACTTTCACTCCCTACCTCTGTTTCACACTCTCTATCACAGTCTCTTCCCTACTGGGTTTCCATTGATTTCTTACTCTCTTTCACGCATTTTCTCAATTTTACTCTTTCTCTCTCTCTTCCATTCACTTTCTCTCTTTTTCTCTAACACACACTCTCTTTCCATCTCTCCATCACTTTTTCATTCCATTCACTTTCTCTCTTTTTCTCTAACACACACTCTCTTTCCATCTCTCCATCACTTTTTCATTTATTTTTTTCATACTCTTTTTATTTCTTAGTACATATTTTCGCTTTTCATACACAATCTCTTTTTCACTCAATTGTGCCTCTGTGTTCCTTTTTCATTGTCTACCCACTTTCCTTTTTGTAATTCTTTACTGCCTGCGTCTGACTCCATCTCACTACTTCCTTCCTCTTCCTACTTCTTCACTCATTTTCTCTCTTACTGCCTGTTTACTCATTTTCTCTTTCTACTTGTTCACTCGTTTTCTCTCTTCCGCCATGTTAACTCATTTTTCTCTTTCACTTTCCATCTCAGTCTTTCTATTGACTCACTTTTACTCTCACTGACTCAGTTATCATGACCACTTCCTTTCTCCATTCCCTTTTGAGTTTTGCTCTCTCATTGTGTCTCTCCCTGTTGTCCTTTCTGTTTTCCATTACTGCGCCGTACCCCACCTCTATCTCCTTCCTTTCGTACTATACTTTCATATCACTTTCAAATGCTTTATCTCTCTATCTTTGATTTTAGCTAGAAAAGCAGAATGCATTTCGAAACTTATTTACTCCAAAATAAAGACTTGATTTAGGAAACTCGACTTTAGAAAAAAATCAGTGTCATAACTGTTTAGTGTGTGTGTGATTTTTTGTTGTCTTTTTCTTTTTTTTTTTTTTTCAAAAGAGTGTCTCAGTTTTTAACTTTCTCTGAAATAGAATTGGCAACTGACGATGTTAGTAAAAATCCGTTGTGTAACTTTTGACTTTTTCGCTAAAACATTGAATCATATTTCAGCTACTTACTTGTGCAGAATAAAATAAATATAACAGTTTGACTCTCTCAGAAGACAAAGAATATAAGTTCTTTCTTCCGTAAAGTAAAATAAAAAAATAAAGAATATGCTTATAGTTATTTCTTTTTCAAGGTAAAGGAAGAATGCGGTATATCATAATGCTTCACTTTCTTGGGAGTGGGGTAAAACATGAGCGGGAACTTACGATTTCCTCAACAAAAAAAGGGGGTGGGGGATTATATATACAGCATCGTCTGACGTTCTTGAAATGCAGACGCTTACAAACGATAAAAATAAGCGCTCATGATAGCCAAATGGCAGTTGTAAACATGAAGAGTCAAATCTTTATTTCTGTTGTAACAACTAGCATTTCCTTTTTCGTGCATTTTTTTTCCGTAGTATGTGTGTGCATTTTCCCCCAACGTTTTTTGTGTTGCATAACTTCCAAGTTCACTAAGTAACCGAAACATAGCAACCGGTTGGAACAGAATTAATTCCCTGGAGCTTTTCCTCCACATGAGGAAACATCGTCCTTTGTAGGAAGTCCTGTCGACGTTTTTAAACACCGTTACTTTAGGGTAGTGTACATCCAAGATCAATGATGTGCATATCTTCTTTATCGGGTAAGTAGGATATCGCAATCATTTCTTTCAAATTAAATAGAAAAAAAAATCGCGGAACCTCCCATTTGCAATAGCTGAAAACATTATTTTTAAGATTTTGGAATCAAGAACATGAAAGAGGAAGGTATTCCCTGGCATAGGTGTATTAAGATGTTTCTGAGCTTCTCTTTTGTTTTTCTTTCAAAAGAGAACAATTTAATAACACAGTGGGTGAGCTGTTGTAACAGGAAGAAGTAATACTGCTTCTACACAAGAAAATGTACTGAATGTTTTTCAAATGCGACATTAAAGAATTTTAAAACGGCGCTTTCCAGATCAGTGTTTGATTTTATATATATATATATATATATATATATATATATATATATATGTATGTATATATATGTATGTATATACTGTATATCATCAAACATTATCAATCCACTGGTGGATGAAGGTCTCTCCAAATTTTTTCCACAACGGTCTGTCTTGAGCCAGTCTCCTCCATGCCACTCCCGCATGCTTTCGAATTTCATCCACCCATCTCCCATGTGGTCTTTCCCTTGGTCTTTTCCCGTCCCAGTCTAAAATATCGGTTGGCCATCGATGGTCTGTCCTTCTGGCAATATGTCCAGCCCATTGCCATTTCAGCTATTGTACTCTGATCATGATGTCTTCCACTTTTGTCATTTTCCTTATCCACGAGTTTTTGTTATCTTTCTTAATTACACCGAGCATGCATCTCGCCATGTTTCTTTCAGTTGTCTGCATTCTTTGTATGTCTTTTTTAGTTAAAGTCCACGTCTCTGCTCCGTACGTAAGCACTGGAAGGATGCATTGACTAAACACTTTTCTTTTAAGACATACTGGCATATTGCTCTTAAAAATTTCCAACCAAATTTCATACGCCGATTAATTTCTTCATCAATGTGACCCTCGCTTGATATCTGCTGCCCGAGTTAAATGTAGGTATCGGTTATCTCCAGCTTTTCCCCATCAATCGATAAATTTTCATTTCTTGTAAAAGCATTGCACATCAGTTTGTCAGCAAGTTCCTGGATCATAGTCTGCAGTCTTGAAGGGGCAGTTGCAAAAATGACGACGTCGTCAGTAAAACAAAGGTGAGTTTAATAATCTCCATTAACCTTTATCCCTTTGTTTTCCCAGTTCAATGATTGAATGATTGAAAGACATTTTGCATTGTGGCATTAAAGAGTTTGTGATATATGAGTACACGCAATGCGCCGTATGAAAATCATATATATATCCGACCTGCCAACTGTTACGATTTTATCATATTTAGTACGATAAATCATACTGCCGTACGATAAATGATTTTAGCTGGAATTCACTGGGACCCCTGGTACGTCTACAAACATCTGTGAGCGGCTCATTAAAAAAAAAGTCACGTTTTCACCCATTTTTCCACTTTTCAGACAGAAGTAACGGAGAATTTACGTGTAATCTGTTCTTTCTCCTTCGAAAGACTTTTTCTTCTCGGAGAGGTTTTCAATTTCTCTTACCAGATTCCCCTGCCTCTAGTTTCTCAACGGAAATAAAGTAAGTCGAGTCAAGAGCAATCGGCAACCTATGAACAAATCCCGACTCGTTTCGTATAACGTTCGAGACTGATTCGTATTTTCGACTCTTCGTCATGAATCTGCTGATTGGTCGGCGCTGGAATGTGGACGAGTGTCTGTTTATTCAAAGCAACCTCCCTCCCGTTACACCTGCAACCATCAAGAATTTATGTAGCTACACCTTACACCATCGAGAATTTATTTAACTGAAGTAGGCGTAAAAAATTATCAGCACGTATTATTTTACGATTTTTCTATTTGAGTGTTACGTTTTTTTTGGTTCTGAGAGACTGGTATGTCTGATATAGACAGAGGAAGAATTGTTGAAGAAAGTTGGGAGACCTTCATCCAGCAGTGGATTGATAATGGTTGACAACGGTAATATATATCATCATCATCATCATCATTGTCAACCATTATCAATCCACTGCTGGATGAAGGTCTCCCCAAGTTTCCTCCACAACGGTCTGTCTTGTGCCAGTCTCCTCCATGTCACTCCCGCATACTTTCGAATTTCATCCACCCATCTCCCATGTGGTCTTCTTCTGGGTCTTTTCCTGTCCCTTGGAATCCAATCTAAAATTTCGGCTGTCCATCGATGGTCTGTTCTTCTGGCAGTATGTCCAGCCCATTGCCATTTCAGGGATTTAACTCTGATCATGATGTCTTCCACTCTTGTCATTTTTCGGATCCACGTGTTCCTCTTCTTATCTCTCCTGGTTACACCAAGCATGCACCTCTCCATGCCTCTTTGAGTTGTCTGCAGCCTTTGTATGTCTCTTTTAGCTAAGGTCCACGTCTCTGCACCATACGTAAGCACTGGAAGGATGCATTGATCAAACACTTTTCTTTTAAGACATAATGGCATATTGCTCTTGAAAATTATGCTGTTTCTTCCAAAAGTTCTCCAGGCAAGTTTTGTACGCCGATTAATTTCTTCATCAATGTGACCCTCACTTGATATCTGCTGTCCAAGATAAACGTACGTCTCTGTTATCTCCAGCTTTTCTCCATCAATCGATAAATCTTCATTTCTTGTAAAAGCATTGTACATCACCTTTGTCTTCTGAAAAAGTTCATTTTTAATCCCACTTCTTTACTCTTGTCAGCAAGTTCCTGGATCATACTCTGTAGCTCTGATGGGGTAGTTGCAAAAATGACTACGTCATCAGCAAAACGAAGGTGGGTTAGATAATCTCCATTAATCTTTATCCCTTTGTTTTCCCAGTCCCCCCATACACACTTAAGTGCCAGAAAAACTGGTACAAACGAGCTTATGCAAAATACATAACAACGTCACCTATGCGCGTACGCGGTTGCGTCCGCCAGTGCGTACATAAAGCGATAGACATCCTTGCCAGCTGTCAGAGCTGTTTTCCGCATGAGAAAGACAAGTAATAACGATTTAAGCGATTTTCAACGCGGTTTCATAGTTGGCGCTCGTGTGATGGGCCATAGTATTTCGGAGGTAGAAACGAAGTTCGGATTTTCACGGACGACCATTGCTCCAACCTACGATACCAGTGTGGCCGTAAACAGACATTGGGTGAACGTGACCATCGTCGGCTGTCAAGAATCGTTTCACGCGACACTCTCGCAGGTATCACCGGAATTCAATGGTGGAGCCTCAACAAGCATCACTGTCCGGACCGTGCAACGTGTACTCTGCACGATATGGGCTTTGGAAGCCGACGCCCAACTCGAGTCCCCTTCATGGGTGCACGACACAGAGCTATGCGCCTCGCTTGGGCACGGCAACACCGCCACTGGACACTTGATGACTGGAAACAAGTAGCCTGGTCTGACGAGTCGCGTTTCCAACTCTATCGGACAGATTCGTGAGTGGCGCAAACCCCATGAAACCGTGGATCCCGCCTGTCAACAGGGAACTGTATCGGCTGGTGTGGGGGGTAAGGGGGGTCCGTAATCGTATGGGGTTTGCTTAGCTGGAATTCACTGGGACCCCTGGTACCCCTGGTACGTCTACAAACATATGGGGTGTGCTTAGCTGGAATTCACTGGGACCCCTGGTACCCCTGGTACCCCTGGTACGTTTACAAACATCTGTGACCGGCTAATGCTATGTGCTGATCCTTTCTGACGAGGTACACCCGTTCATGTCCTGCATTCATGCTGGTGGGTTGGGCCTGTTCCAACAGGACAATGCACCTCCACACAAGTGTCGGGACAACATATTATGGTTAGAGGAGCATTCATCTGAGTTTGGGGTGTTGCCATTCCCACCCAAATCCCCAGATCTGAACGTGATAGAACGCATTTGGGATGCCATGCAACGCGCTATCGAACACAGGGATCCGAGACCTCGGAATACACCCGAATTGTGGAACGCTCTGCAGGAAGTATGGTGTGCATTACCTACAGCATATTTCCAGAAGCTAGTGGAGTCCATGCCCCGTCGTTTTTCTGCAGTCTTGCGCTCCCGTGGGGAACCTACCAAGTATTAGACTGGTGTACCAGTTTTTCTTGCACTTCAGTGTATATATATAATACATGAATAATGTAAGCACTACAAGCACTACAGAACTCAATAACTTACTGGCAACTATAAATTATACATGGTCAGCCATCGGTGCCAATCTTCAGGGGAAGATGCATCCGACGGCTGAGCTACTGACAGGTTTCATGCGGATGTCTAAATTTAGCAACCCCTGCCGAAAAAGAAACAAGTGGACATCCCATCCTCCATACCTGTCAGAAAATCATTATTAAAACCATCTCAAATAAAAAATTAACATTCAAAGTGGACCTACCTTTCCCTAGCTGGTGCCTAAATCCGGTAAACATAATATACCGTTGCCATCCACCTCACTGAGATCATTATTTATGTTGGTATGTAGTAGCAAGGGGTACGTTCAGAATTTTACAGATGCTCTTACCCCTGTAAAAAGTACCATGTGTGTAAAGAAAGGAATGTTAAATTCTCTGGGACAGCTCGGAAGAAAAAATATTTTTTATTTTAGCCCTGAAAGTTAGTAAGGATGAGCTTCTGGTTTATTTATCTTACAAAGTCTTTATCTTAATGACTTAAGTAGTTCGTGTGACTTTAATAGTTTGCTAACATAATAGTTACAGAAAGTTTCAGGATATTCATTATTTCAGTATCTCCAATATAATCTCCTTAGTTGTTTAATAATACTATGTTTTTCTATTTACGCTTTCCAACCGTAGGTTGAAGAAACGTATATGTTCCAGCTTTGTCCGTCCACCTGTCCGCACGATAACTCGCGTAAAAATGTTTCGATTTTGATGAAATTTTATTAAGTGGTAGGGGACCACCTGGGGACGAACCCTATTGAAAATGGGTGAAGTGGGGTCAAAGGTCAGGACATAGGAGCGGGATGCATTCCATTGCCCTTATTCGTCGTAACTTGTGTAAATATGGTTCGATTTCAATTAAATTTTAGTATGTGGTAGGGGATCACCTGGGGACGAATCCTATAGAAAATGGACGAAATGAAGTCAAAGGTCAGGACATAGGATTGGGATCCATTCCATCGCCCTTCTGCGTTATAACTTATGTAAAAATGCTTCGATTGAGACAAAACTTTGTCATGTTGTTCCGGAAGTATACTTTACGGATTCTGTTGAATATCATCGAAATGGGGTCAAAGGTCAGGTCATAGGAGCGAGATTTATTCTACAGCCATTATCCTCATAACTTGAGTAATGATTTCTGGTATGTTGGAAAGCGTATCATAATCAATGCATTGCATGATTTTACTAACTTGTTAGAGATTCGCGTAATTCGTAAGATTTATGAAATAATCAAATTACGGAAAATACTTCTTGAAAGGTTGGAAGTCCAGTGACTATATAATTTTGTTTTAAAACTAAACAACTCTTTTTTATCACATGTGTCTAATTCTAGCTTATTTTCTTTAAATTCCATTTGTATGTCAAGAAAATTGATCTTGTTAGTGTCTATATTTGTCTTAATTAGACCAAAACTACTGGGGTAAACATCTTCAAGTCTAAAATCTACATTATTGGTTTTAAAGAAAATGAAATCATCAACATAACGAAAAAGCAGCTGGCTTCTGAGTGATGAAATTTTTCCTCATAAGCATGCAAGTATAAGTTGGCCAATAAACTTAAAAAGTTGATGCCCATAGGGACACCCAAAATTTGTACTTAAATGTTCTGATCTCAATGTATAGTTATTAAATATAAGTCAAAAATCAACATATAGTTATTAAATATACACAGTTTTCATAGCACATTCCAGTGTTTTTTGTCATAATTCATAGATTCGTGAAAGCGTAGATAGTAGTGGTCCAATACATTGCGAAGACATTATTGAAAAAGTGGTCTAATACATTTTTTTTCAGCCGGGGTTGCTAAATTTAGACATCCGCATGAAACCTATCAGTGGGTCAGCCGTCGGACGCATCTCCCACTGAAGATTGGCACCCAATGGCTGACCATGTGTAGTTTATACAGTAGTTGTCACTAAGTTATTATGAGTTCTGTACTGCGTACGTTATTCATGTATTTTTTATATTAGGTGACATTGACCCCATTATTCATATACACTGGCGGAAAGTAAAAAAAAGAACACCAAGAAGGAGACTTCTGATACCAACGAAATTTATACAGCATAATAACGGAATACAGAGGATAACGTGATCAAAACATTATGGCAAAATACAGTTGTATTTGCTGGTAAACTGAAAAATAACATTTCCATGTAACATGGTTAGTACGAGGTTGAACCGCCATGAACTGCGTCACACTGTGCAATTCTGGCATGGAGTCTGTCGTACAGATGTTGGATGTAAGTTTGGGGTATTGAGTTCCAAGCATCCTTAACCTGGACGCGTAAATCGGGGATGGTCGTGGCTGGCCGTAGAGACCGGATAAGTCGTTGTCCCATAAAATCCCACACGTGCTCAATGGGGGACAAATCCGGTGAACGTGCAGGCTATGAAAGTTGTCTCACACCCTGAAGTGCATGTTGCGTTGCACGTGCCTTGTGTGGGCGTCCGTTATCTTGCTAGCACAACAACGGGCTGAATGATATTGTTGATGTAGGAGGTGCTGTTTAACGTACCCGGTACAAGCACTAGTTGTGTACGGGAGTGATAGCTGATCGCTCCCCACACCAGGAGACCAGGTGTAGGCCCTGTGTATCGCTGGCGGATGCAAGAAGGGTGGAGACGCTCCCCTGTGCGTCTGCGAACACGCATACGGCCATCGGAGGCTCCCAAGCAGAATCTGCTTTCATCGCTGAACACGACAGATCGCCGTTGCGTTCTCCAGTGCAGACGTTGGCAACACCACTGCAGCCGTTCCTGACGGTGGGCTGGAGTCAGAGGTACACATGTCAGAGGCACACGTGCACGTAGTCCTGCATCCAGTAGACGGTTGCGGATTGTTCGCAGTCACCTCAGGTGCAACGGCAGCTCAGATTTACGTCGCAGTCGATGTTCTGCTTGACAACGTCGCTCTTCTTATGCGTCGATCGGTCCGCTCATCAGTCTGTCTGTGACTCCCGGTTCCACGTCTTCTCGTGTGGGAATGTTCCTCGGACCATCTACGCCACCATCGTACCACCACCGATACTTCCCGTCCAATTCGCTCCGCAATACGACGATACGACCAACCGGCCTCGCGTAGTTTGACTAGACGACCTCGCTCAAAGTCCGATAACTGCTGAAATCGTACACGTCTTCCATGTCCAGGCATTGCAGCTTCTTCAGGGTCTTCGCACGTGTCCGTACGCCGACGACTGATTACATTCACTTCGTCGTACTCCTTAAATACCACCGACGATAATTTGCATATCATGCCGTGCTGTGGCGTAAGCGCTCACCGGTTGGTCCCGAAATTAACATCACACCTACGTAAGCTTGACCCCATTAACATACTGTATGTAAATTTCATGTTCGTCCGCCAATTCTTTCTTGGTGTTCTTTTTTCACTTTCCGCCAGTGTATATATATCAATATATATGCGTAATCATTATACGGTTTTTGCGATTATAAATCATTATACGCTTTTTTGCGATTATAAATCATTATACGCTTTCTGCGATATATACATAAAAATCATTATACTCCTTTTGCGATTAATTCGGTTATACGTAATTCATTTATACGCTTTTTGCGATTAATTCGGTTATACGTAATTCATGTATACGCTTTTTGCGATTAATTCGGTTATACGTAATTCATGTATACGCTTTTTGCGATTATATGTTAAATTTTGAATTTCAGGATATCAAAAATACACGATTCTTAGATTCTTTCATGCGTTACGCGGTATATTACAACTCTGAGAGAATTGAGGCAGCGTTTTTTTTTTTTTTTTTTTTTTTTTTGTTTACAGCTGTGAAATAATTAATGAAGCTAAAAATTTACTGAATAACATTTACAGTTCTTTTTCTTCTCTGAATTAAAAAAAATTGAAACAAGCAAAGATTAGTGAATATCTTATTCGGCACTAATGCTAAATCAACTAGTGGACGAACTGTTTTGAAAAGAACGATGCTCATAAGTAAAGAATGTGTGATACGGGTATTGAATATAAAACAAAATCCTATTCTGATTTACGTCCTAGTATTTTTTACGGCCATAAATACCGACACGATGGAGTTCCCGACAAACTGTTATGACGGAAACGGATCACTCCGACTGGTGTTCAGCTCTGCTGCTATTTGAGGTGCCGTGGTCTTGTGCTTCCGCTGTACAATCCGTGCCAGTGTTCACCTATCCCTACCTATAACATCTTCGCATGGCGTCCACATTTGATAAGTAGTAGTTATAATCATCGGTACAGTTCCTCACGTTACACTTACTATTTCTTTTGTTCAAGTTATTAATCTCCTGCAAAACGGGCACGGGTGATCATGCCTTTTTGGGATCGCTGAGATCTGACATTGTCGCCAATTACTCCACAACAGCGGTTTCACCTGCGACTATGTGGTACTGATGCGTGATAGCCGGCATCGTACTGTACCCCTTTATAACCTCACATCGAGGGTGACGTCGACCCTATGATTTGCATACGACGCATTTGCGTTTACTCTAGTCTCAGTCGGTGTTTCCATTATTTTGATAAGACCCTACATGTCCCCTATGGCCTTATTCCTTTTGCTGGCATATAAATTAAAAATACTAAAATGGTACCGGCTCATCATTTATAAAAAAATACTGGCATGTATGATCGGGGCTTTGTCTCTTTAAAGGTGATTCAAGTTATAACGACGTAGAGGTCTTGTTTTACTTCTACGTTGTTTTAACACATCAACATACTAAGAAATAATTCCTAAATGAAAGAAACCTTAACGGCCAGACGAAACATGTAAATAATAGAAGTCAACTTACGGAAAGATGCTTTATTCAGGCTGTAGTGCACACATCGTAACATAGCATATTGTAGTGAACGCTCCACACACCACACATTATCACAACACTCCTATCAATAATCAGTTTACAACCCAACGCTCGTAATAATCACTGTCTTACAACGCTCTCTCTTTTACAACGCTCTCGAGCAATAGATCAGTCGTCGTTTTTATCTCTTGTTCTTATCAAAACTCAGACATACGTCACGTGCATTGAACCTCAATTGTGTTGCCAAACGTTTTCGTTTGAGAGAAAAGATATTTCGTTAAGAGTGAAGAATACTGAGAATAAACTCAAGATTTACATAGGGAAAGAAACTAAAAAAGGAAAGTTAATCTAGAATATACGTCACAAAGTGCAAAACGCGCCCCAGTGGGCGAGCGGTTTGAAGCGTAGGTGTCTGACTAGTCTGAGACTGGCCCAAGTTCGAATCCCGGTGGAGCATGAATGTTGTGTTTGTCTTTCGGCACTGGCTCTCTCCCTTCCCTGAAACCAGTGGCCTTGAATAAGGGATGGGTGACTGCTTATAGCCCATTCATTTGCTCACAGTGGTCGTTAAACCCCCAAACAAACAAAAATCACGCTCATGCTTTAATCATCTAAGATACAAGGTGTTTCACTAGGTAGTCCCCCCAAAAAATATGTCATATTGTGCAACACACACTACTTAGAAAGATGACATGTGATTTACAACGTACCTTAGTTCGTGGAAATGTAGCACCATTTACAATAAATGCTGGAAATGTCCTCCACCGACATGCAAACACACTCGAACGCGACGTTGCGTATTATCGAAAGTCCTCCCAAGCATGCCCTCTTCAATAGACCGTATGCATTGACGTCACGAAACCGCGATTCGCGTCACTTTTTCGTCTGCTGCTTTCTTACAGAACAACTGGTGTACAAGTGAGGTCAAAGGTACATTGCATGGGCTATGTAAGTGGGTTATCTGGTGATCAAAAACAGCTTTATTCTGATAAATTAAAGTGGGCAATTGTGGGGACCCATATGATATTCCATACTCAATTTTCCTGAAAAATATTGTAGAAAGAGGAATGTTTTTGCTTGAAAGGAACTCGAAATTCTGCATTCCAACACAGCCACCAACTTCTGTACTAACAGCATATTCACACAGTTAATTAAGATTTTAAAAAAATCCTTTGATCTTTGGCGAATTATTTAATTTAAAAGTTTACCTTTCAATAATTTAGATATTCCCCAACCTGAAACTTAAGCTAAGGTAAAAATTCTCAGCTTTATGCAGGTAAGGCTATACTGTATATAATAATAATAATAATTCTGGCGAGTAGCACCAAGTCTCTCTACCTTATATATAAAATAAAGACAATGATAATAAACTGGTGAATGTTATCATGAGGTCATTTTTCGAAAATCGTCCTGAGTACCCAACATATGAAGGTTCCATAAGATATTCACTTCCCTATAGCAGTGGATACATTCACGATAAAGAACAGCATAATCTTACTCATAAGAAAAGTTAATTCTAGTTTAAAGATCTTCATAGAGTGTTTTGTAGATAATGCATCAGCAAATTTATGAACATAACTGTTGCAAAATGTAAACTACACACTCCAGTGTTCCTTCGTTTCCAGTCATCAATGTCAACTTACGTGATAACCACAAATTTTGGCGCTTCTGAATTAAATTTTCATAATTCCGATCCCACTTCGTTCGTTCAGACGGTAATCTATAATAGGACACATGATTATCTCTTCCACTTCGGTTACTTCAGCTGAAAAATGCGCATAACACCATTTTCCTTAACGCTCCACAATGCAAATCCAAGCAGTGCTTGTACACCAGTTGATCACCAGGACGTCTGCTACGATAATGGTTTACCTCGCTGTGACGTCATATGCATTCGGTCTATAGGCCGGATTGCTGTATTTGGTGTTGCTTTCTAAGCCTTCTAACGTGCGAGGCTTATTGTTGTAAGTATGACACTAAATATCCCCATAAGAAAAAATTGGGAAGAGTCAAAAACGCTATGCAGTGAAAAATTTTGTATGTTTAGACACTGAGCAGTTATCCCTGTAGACACCTTAATTTCTAAACCGCCCTAAGAAGTAGAATTAAAGTGGATGGGGGTGGGGGTGGAGGCGGAGGAGTGCGTTCTCGAAAATTTGAGTTTTGCTGGGGACAGGAGAAATTTTCTTCCCACCTATGCAAATATTTCTGAAGATTCATAAACAATTTTATAAAGCATTTCTCAGAAGCTTGAGATAAACGTGAATTTCCCACTGCACTTCACAGGAGCTTATCGAAAAATCTCATTTCAATAACACGTTGAACAAAGACCATCACGGAATGAAATTTTCTTATATGTTGATGTAAATTTCTTTTCATGCCGAGTTACAATTCGGTCATGTGTAGCTCACAAGAGCCATTTAAAACGATATTTGGGAATACTGAGAACTAGCCGCTTTTATCAAGGACTCGAACAAGGTTCCAGCTCCGATGATTACCCAGAAGCACACGTGTTGCGTAAACGATTCCGAATTCGATCGATAACATTAGCGATCGTATCGTAATCTAGAGCAGTGTTTCCCAACCGCCGGCCCACGAGAAACGAGTGAATTTATTTATTTTTCTTTTGAATCGAAATGGAGTCAAAGTAAGAGGAAATCTAGATGTAAATTTTTTTAACACCTGTCGCGGAAGATTAAAGGAAGCTTGGATTGATAATCTCTTTACAGAAGATCTGAACTCCTGCAGGCTAACTCAGCAGGAAAAGGAAAGCTTCGTTGAACTTCCTTCGGATGCCAGTCTGTTATCGATATTCAGATCCAAATCTCTGACTCAGTTTTGGGGTATTATGGAGAAAGAATATTCAAGTCTCTGCGATAAAGCTCTAAAATTATTGCTAACTTTTTCGACCACGTATTTATTGCGAGAAAACTTTTTCAGCCGTTTCGGCAGTCAAAACAAAGCACAGGAACACAACGGATATTAATGCTGCACCTTGCAGAAACGACGCTGGAACCACGGCTCGAAAAGGTTATCGCGAAGCTGCAGCAGCAGCAACAGATATCGCATTGACCCCAGAAAAAATATTAACGGTAAGGAGGATATTGTGGTATATTGATCATGGATTGCATTTGTTAATCATTAAAAAAACATTAACAGATTACATGACATTAGCTGTAAGTAGATGCCATGGAATAATCTGGTATATAAATTATGGATTGTACGCAATTATCATTATAATATAGAATTTTACGAGATGAAATGCTCGAAAATAGCCTAAAGATTTTGTTTCGGCATTGCGGGTCCGCAAAAGTTTCCCCACTGTTCTATAGGACGGCGCCAATAGGAGGGATTGAGACGTACTTTCTCCAATGAAGTCACGTTTGGATGACACGCTATTGTGCAGTGAGACGCTAGTACAGCGAACCCCCGTACCAGTACATGACAGTTGGTGGCATTTTCCAAATTCACTGTCCTTTGTAACTTGCATTCTCCTCCAAGCGCCATTCAATGGACACTTCAGCAGGCGGTACAACGTGTCGCTCTCTGTCTCAGATTACCGTCAAATCTAGAGGACGATAGGTCGTATCGTCCCCAGTGATGACAAGTGGATATTCCTACGTTACCTTACCTCTGGGAACCACTGGCTAAGACCACGCTAGGAAGTATAGTTAGTGGTGCTAAGAGGGCGGTTCGGTTGAAAAGTCATGCTTTGCATTTTGTGGAATTGTGAGGGCCCTGCACTCTGGGAACTCGTGCCAAATGGTCAGTCTGTGAACGAGAACCTCTATGACGAACAATTGCAGTAGGTTCGTGATGCTCAGCGCCAGCACTGATCAATAGGAAGCATGCGTTACTGCAAGTGATCATGCCTCTAGAGTGGTCCATCGAAAACTACAGGGATTGGAAAAAAGGGGGTTGAGATCCTATCCCATTCTCAGTAGCACATTCAGTGGGAGTGGTCTAGGGTTCTGGGCTCTTCCCATCAGTTATTTCTCTCGCTCTTTCTCTCTATCTCGTCCGCCCATGGCGGGCTGAATTCCGCAAAGACGACAATGCGCCCTTGAAGATTACTAGCAAATTAATGCAGCATGCTTACCATTCCTCTGCCGCATACGGGTAAGGGACAAAGTGCGTCCGGGGCAGACTTCACAGGGAGCCATCTACGCATTCGCATCCCCAAACACAGGGAGTCTGCGGAAAACCCCGGAAAAGCTTCAGATTTTAGGACCGGAAAAATTAGGGTTCGAACACTCGTCAGAAAGGTCCTTCTCCCACACGGCGCATAGCGACTTGACCAACTGCGCTATGCCGGTGGTCTCGCTCCTTCGTTATTTGTTATTGGTTGCTTATTTTTAAATATAAGGTACCAGGCCCGAATAACGCCACTTTAATATCTAAAATGGCGTAACTCTGGAAATAAGGTATGTAATAAGAGGAAAGTAATGACGAAGACACTTTAAACTCTTCTGTACGTAATAGCATAACGTTATGGATGATAAGTATTTCAGGAGGTGAAATAAAAGTGAGTTAGATAAAGCTTGCATGATGGCGTTATTAGGAACAGGTGGCCCACACATACACAATTAACGCCATCTATTCTTTAACATAACATTGCGAAATATTTCCCCCAAAAAACTGACATTATTTAACCAAAATGCAACAATATCAAATCCATTTTGAGAGTCTGTAAGAAAATTACAAATATTTACTCATTAAGTTTTTTTTTTTGTATTGGGGGTTTAACGACTACCATGAGCAACTCTATGGGCTATAAGCAGTTGCCCATCTCTAATCTAGGGTAACTGGTTCCAGGGAAGGGAAAGAATCGGTGCCGTAAGAGAAACACAACATCCATGCCTCACCAGGATTCGAACCCGGACCCCTCTCGGACGAATGATCAGACTACTACGCCACCGGGCAAATTTTTTCTTGGTCTGCAGCTGGAACAACAGCTGTAATAAGCAAAAATATGTCATGGACTTTTTGGGTTATCAAAAAAAATGATATGGGACAAAAATACCAGCTTTCACACAATACGAGCAATAGAAAAGTTTGAAAATACATAAGAGTTTGAGAATTTAACTTACTATACATTTTAGACATCTGTAAGTTGAAAGATTTGTGTTCTTCCTGATGAATATACACTTATCACGTAAATACCTTACATAAAAGTTTCACCAAGGTATGTTCTCTACGCGATCTTCACCACAAATAAAGCATATCCAGTCTTTGCTTGTGTTTGGTCGTGACTCAACATCTCACTTCTGGTTGGGACCGGTTTAGATTTTTCTGGGTTGCCGTATTTCTCGTCAGTGATTTCGCATCTTTAAACGTAGAAGTCTTGATTAAGCTTGCCTTGTAGTTTAATGATCTACGTGTGATCCTCTGACAAAATGGAAATAAGTTTAACATGACGAAAATCTACGTAAGTGTCGTGAATAACCTAAAAATCGTGTATATACAACTTTAACGCCACCATGGCTTTACAGAGCTACCGAATATTTCGATGTCATTCTACATCTGTTTCTGTAACATTTCGAAATTTTATATAAATCAACTGACTTATCTCTGTAGACGAAGATTCAAACATCAAGAATATGTATAGTTTTAGAAAGTTATTCTTTACAGCATCTACAAACTCAGTTCCTTTCGCTTACCTTGGTTATAGTTGCAGACTTTCAGCTCCATGACTTAAGAGAAAATGGCGGATATACCGCTTCGTTCGTAAATGATGGCGGACTTCTACTGTACTAACAATTTTGCTCGCTACATGGCCTATGAATGCCGACCCGTACGGTAAACTACTACTGTCTGGTATCGTTACATGTAATTCGTTTGGTGGCGATAAGGAATATTTGGCGTTATTTGGCGTAAATACCTTTTTTGTATATGTTTTAAAATACATATTTTACGAATAATTAGAAACATTTTTTAATATGGCGGATATATTTTTATCGCTTTCCAATATTTTGAGAGCTGTTTTCTCAGGGGGTATTTTTGCTTGCATATTCAAAATATTGGTTCACCAGTATAAAGAAACCCGGGTGCGCTACTGCCCATCCTCCATAGAGTCCGGACTTTTCCCTATCCAACTACCATCTGTTTCGCTCCGAGGCCCAGTTTTTACAAGACTGCGCATCGCTTCAGTTGTGGTGCGTATGTAATAACGCATCGAAGAGAATTTATCCTCGAAACTTGCAGAGTGAAGTCGTGGCTCTGGTGGAACGTTGGCAAAGGACAGTAGAAAACAACGTCCTGCAGTTTGCAGAAAGAGGTGAACAACGTGTATGGCTTTCTTTCATCATTAAACTTTAACTTTTGAGCTGCAAAAGAGACTAACTTTTGACTCAAATTGCTAAATCATACGCTTAGGCGTAGCGTCGGGGGTACAGGGGCCTCCACCCCCTGTAAAAATCGATAAAGTAGTAACTAGACGTTCGCCTTTTAAATGTTATAAAGGTGGCATACAGACAAGGAATCATTGTTATATTCCATGCACAATAGCATGCAGTCATCTGTTGATCGTTTTCATCATCAGATAACTGCATGAGGTGCTTTGAAAGGCAAATTGCCGCCCCGGTGGAGCAGTGGTCTAAGGCGTTGGCCTCTGATCATTCGTCCGTAAGGGGTCCGGGTTCGAATCCCGGTCAGGTATGGATGTTGTGTTTGTCTTACGGCACTGGCTCTCTCCCTTCCCTGGAACCAGTGACCCAAAATTAAGGACGGGCGACTGCTTATAGCCCATTGAGTTGCTCACGGTGGTCGTTAAACCTCCAATCAAAAAAAAAAAAAAAAAGGCAAATTTTTGTCATCATCATTACGGTGAATCAACGCAAGCCTCGCACACTTCGCAGTTACGGATATATTACTAATATATATATATACACTGCTGGCCACCCAAAATGCAACACCAAGAAGGACACGAGATAGCAAAGCCGTGCAATTGTTGCACGATGCGTGCCACATGCGGGCGCGCATTGTCCTGTTGAAACGTGGCCGCTGGCATGTCCTGCAGGTAAGGGAGTACTACAGGCTCCAAAACGTTGGAGACGTAGCGGTGGCTGTTGAGTGTATCGGCGATGCGTACCAGAGGGGTGCGGGTGTCATACCCAATTGCGCCCCAAACCATAACGACAGGCGACTGACCGGTATGGCGATGCATAACGCAGGCGTCATACAGTCTCTCGCCACGGTGCCGCCACACGCGGATCCGACCATCGTGGTGTTGCAGGCAGAAGCGGGATTCGTCGAAGAAGACAATGTCGTGCCATTTCGTAGTCCAGGTGCGGCGTTCAACGGCCCACTGCCGCCGCACTCGCCGGTGGTGTAACGTCAATGGTAATCGGAGCAATGGGCGCCGTGCGACAAGTCCCCGCTCCTCCAGACGACGTTGAATGGTACGTACTGTCACAGGTTGTTGCGCAACACACCCTAATTCCTGCGCTAACGTTCGTGATGTGGCGGCGCGAGCCGTCAATGCCCGCCGCACAAGATGCCGGTCCTCTCGTTCGGTGGTGTGCCGCGGCTGCGGCAATCGCTCACGTCGGTCCATCCGTCCGTCCCTCCTGCATCCACCGAATCCATACTCGCTTCACTGTGGCTGGATGTCGTCCCACACGGGCGCCGATGTCTCGGTACGATAAACCGCTGTCGCGATAAGCCACTATTCGTCCCATGTCGAACTCCGAAACGTGCTGGAATGACTGCTGTATTCTGCGACGAGGCATCACTAAGCTTTCCACGCACAGGTCCGGCAGCACAACACACTTCCACTACTTACACCCCGCCTTCTGTGCACCCTTCTTATAGTGCTTCTCGGTGGCGTGCCGCGCGCACATGATTTGCATATGCTTTGCATATGCCCTGCAATGCTAATCGTTTGCATGTCCTCTCGCAGGCGACGCATGCTACGAATTTCAGGCCAATCTGATGCTTCCTTCTTGGTGTTTCATTTTGGGTGGCCAGCAGTGTATATACAGGGGTCGCGCTGCCGATCGTCATCTTCGCAATCTGCGAAAAAAGAATAATTTTGGCGATGAAAAAAGAGCTTTGGCGATAATTTTTTGTACTGTTAAATACTTCGGAAAAAAATGAATTTGGCGAATAAATTGGCGAAAACTTTAAAAGAGCCAGCGCGACCCCTGTTTCGTGGGAACTGTATGTAAAACGTTCCTATTTGCTCCCTTGGTCTCTGTTTTTCTTTTTCTTTGGAAGTTCTTTTTCTCCAGGGAATGACACTTTTTAAGAGCTTTTTATTTTTTCTAGTTCCCTTTTGGAACTTCACTTGGGCGGTAATGTAGCTTACCAGGTGTCAAACCTGTCGTTTTCTGGGTGTTGCTCAGTTGATAAATTTATCTTTGTAGCAGGATTTGCCTACTTTTCTGGGTCTAAAGTTCTAAGCCTTTATGAGCTCTTAGCCAATGTTTTTTGTGAGCTCTTTGCCAATGTTTTTCTGGTTTTTGTGGGAGATGATGAGTATGGGTTGGGCCAGGAAGGTGATAGATGTATGCAAAAACTTTTGCTTAATTATTTAATTTCCGCACCTTAGAGGGCGGTTACGTATTAAAAAAAAAAAAATTGGGGACTTATACTTGACTTTGCAGAAACCCATTTTCAACTAGCTCTTTGTGGTAGTGAGAAAATGCAGAGTTTTGCTGGCCCTTGATAAAGCCAAGGCTTGGCATTTTCGACACTTTCTGCATTCATGTTTTGTTATTTATTATTATTTTTATTCTCTCTGCCTGTTGGTTTTTGAGTTTTTTATTTTTCATTTTTTGTCATTGTTACAAAAATGTATGTTACAGTTTCTCTTTGTTAAAAAATTGTATGTTACAGTTTCTGCTTTGTAAGTTATATATATATATATGTAAGGTCAGGTGATGCGTAACATCACAGCCTCTCCTTGACAAATGTCAACCCCGCCTTCTCGTGGTACATCCTGTTCCCACTAAAGAGGCTCTGACGACCGCCAATAGCGGTATAACTATACCATCGGGATTAGAGGAAATGCTATCCCACACTCACCAACCCGCTTGGCCAGCGTGGTAAGTTATGGCCAAACCCCTCCAAAATGACTCCACAACTTAAATCTTGGCCCTCAGTCTCCGGCAGCTGGAATGTACCTGGCCAAGGCAGCGGCCAGTGCGACATGAAGGCAGAGGGTGCTAAGAATCCCCGAAGGACCGGACTAGGCTGCCATCTGATGCTGACCTTGGCTACGTATAACGGACGCTCCCTATCTTCTGATTCAAGGCTTCTTGAATTGGAAGAGGAACTACAAAGGATCAAGTGGGACATCGTCGGGCTAAGTGACTTAAGGAGAAAAGGAGATCTCATTGAACTGAAAAGTGGACATCTCTTCTACTATCGTGGGACAGATACTGGCAGAACTAGTGGTGTTGGATTTATAATAAACAAGAAACTAAAGGATAAAGTGGTAGAAATTGAAAGTTCCTCTGACAGAGCTGCACGACTCGTTATCCAACTCTCGAGAAGATACCAGGCTCAGATTATTCAAACTTATGCACCCACCACAAGTCATGCTGAAGAAGAAATTGAAGAATTTTATGAGGAAATTCGTGATCTAAATAATAAAGGTAAGCAGCACTTGAAGATAATTATGGGAGATTTCAATGCAAAAATAGGGCAACGGCAACAGAATGAAACTTCAGTAGGTAAATTCGGTCACGGCAACAGAAACCAGCATGGAAATACTCTCGTAGAGTTTGCAGAGGCAGAAGGGTTTTTCATCTTGAACTCCTTTTTCAAGAAAAAGCCACACAGGAAATGGACATGGAGACATCCAAATGGGACGACAAGTGAAATTGATTTTATTATGTGTAACAAAAAATTCGTCATAGGATACTGCAGTGTGCTAAACAAGTTCAACACAGGCAGTGACCATAGATTGGTGAGATGTAAGATGCACCTCAACACTAAACTCGAACGTAGCAAGCTCATAAGACAAACAAAATGTATTGACGTAACCAACCTTAAAAAACACCATAATATTTTCGAATTGGAACTGAAGAACAGATTCTCTGCTTTAGAATTCCTAACATCAGAAGAAGTGGATATTTCTGAAGTTAACAGAAAAGTAACCAAAGCTCTTATGGAAACAGCAACAAAATTAGCTGGGTCTAAGAACAAGTTGCATGTGAACAAATTATCAGGAAAAACCAAAATGTTGATGCAAAAAAGAAGAGAGATGAGGACAACTAAAGAAGATGTGACTTCCAAAGTGGAATATATAGAGCTATGCAAGACGGTACAAAAAAGTATCACTGAAGACGTAAGAAAATTCAACTGTGATCTAGTAAGGAAAGCAATTGAAAACAACCAAAGCCTAAAGATAGCAAAGGGACATCTCAGTAAGGGAAGAAAACAGATTATGGCACTGAGAAAAGAAGATGGTTCTGTAACAAGAAATAGAAGCGAAATTTTGACAAGAGTGAAAGATTTCTACTCCAAATTATATGAAAGGGATGATACATGTACTCCAGGCATCATGAAAGGTACCAGAGTTCTTCCAGTCCTTCCAGCAGAAGTTGCACATGCAATCAAGAACATGAAGCGGGGAAAAGCTCCAGGAGAAGATGGAATTACTGTAGACATCATACAAGCAGCAAGTGGAGAAATCGAAACAGTACTCGCCCAAATTTTCCCTCGATGCCTTAATGAAGGGAAAATTCCTGAGGATTGGAACAACGCTACAATGATCTTGCTACATAAAACAGGTGACATTGAGGATCTCAGGAACTACAGACCTATCAGCCTCCTATCAGTGGTTTATAAAATCTTCACTAAATTTCTTTCACACCGCTTGAAGGTAACACTGGACATGGCTCAACCGAGAGAACAAGCTGGATTCAGGAGTGGCTGCAGCACAATAGATCATATCCACGTACTGAGAGAACTAATTGAAAGAGCGAGGGAATATCAACTTCCATTGTGCATGGCTTTTATCGATTATGAAAAAGCCTTTGATTCGGTGAAACCATCAGCAGTTGCAATGGCTCTGAAATCCTGCTGTATTGAAGATGCATACATTAATATTATTAATAACATCTATGAAAGTGCAAGTGCAAAGATTCCGCTATTTGAAAATACAACACACATAAAAATTGGAAAAGGAGTGAGACAAGGTGACACCATATCTCCGAAGCTCTTTAATGCCACATTGGAAAATGTCTTTCAATCACTGAACTGGGAAAACAAAGGCATAAAGATTAATGGAGATTATCTAACCCACCTTCGTTTTGCTGATGACATAGTCATTTTTGCAACTACCCCATCAGAGCTACAGGGTATGATGCAGGAACTTGCTGACAAGAGTAAAGAAGTGGGATTAAAAATGAACTTTCAGAAGACAAAAGTGATGTTCAATGCTTTTACAAGAAATGAAGATTTATCGATTGATGGAGAAAAGCTGGAGATAACAGACACGTACGTTTATCTTGGACAGCAGATATCAAGTGAGGGTCACATTGGTGAAGAAATTAATCGGCGTACAAAACTTGCCTGGAGAGCTTTTGGAAGAAGCAGCATAATTTTCAAGAGCAATGTGCCGTGGATCAGAAAAATGACAAGAGTGGAAGACATCATGATCAGAATGTTTGATCAATGCATCCTTCCAGTGCTTACGTATGGTGCAGAGACGTAGACATTAGCTAAAAGAGACATACAAAGGCTGCAGACAACTCAAAGCAGCATGGAGAGGTGCATGCTTGGTGTAACCAGGAGAGATAAGAAGAGGAACACGTGGATCCGAAAAATGACAAGAGTGGAAGATATCATGATCAGAGTTAAATCCCTGAAATGGCAATGGGCTGGACATACTGCCAGAAGAACAGACCATCGATGGACAGCCGAAATTTTAGATTGGATTCCAAGGAACAGGAAAAGACCCAGAAGAAGACCACATGGAAGATGGGTGGATGAAATTCGAAAGTATGTGGGAGTGACATGGAGGAGACTGGCACAAGACAGACCGTTGTGGAGGAAACTTGGGGAGACCTTCGTCCAGCAGTGGATTGAAAATGGTTGACAATGATGATGATGATGATGATATATATATATATGAGGGTCGCATTGATGAAGAAATCAATCGGCGTATAAAACTTGCCTGGAGAGCTTTTGGAAGAAACGGTATAATTTTCAAGAGCAATATGCCATTATGTCTTAAAAGAAAAGTGTTTGATCAATGCATCCTTCCAGTGCTTACATATACTGCAGAGACGTGAACCTTAACTAAAAGAGACATACAAAGGCTGCAGACAACTCAAAGAAGCATGGAGAGATGCATGCTTGGTGTAACCAGGAGAGATAAGAAGAGGAACTCGTGGATCAGAAAAATGACAAGAGTGGAAGACATCATGATCAGAATAAAATCCCTGAAATGGCAATGAGCTGGACATGTTGCCAGAAGAACGGGCTACCAATGGACAACCGAAATTCTAGACTAGATTGCAAGGGACAGGAAAAGACCCAGAAGAAGACCACGTGGGAGATGGGTGAATGAAATTCGGAAGTATGCGGGAGTAACATGGAGGAGACTGGCACAAGACAGACCGTTGTGGAAGAAACTTGGGGAGACCTTCGTCCAGCAGTGGATTGACAATGTTTGATAATGACGATGATATATATATATATATATATATATATATATATATATATATATATATATATATCAGGTGATGCGTAACATCACAGCCTCTCCTTGACAAATGTCAACCCCGCCTTCTCGTGGTGCATCCTATTTCCACTAAAGGGGCTCTGACGACCGCCAATAGCGGTATAACTATACCATCGGGATTAGAGGAAATTCTATCCCACACTCACCAACCCGCTTGGCCAGCGTGGTGAGTTATATCCAAACCCCTCCAAAATGACTCCACAACTTAAATCTTGGCCCTCAATCTCCGGCAGCTGGAATGTACCTGGCCAAGGCAGCGACCAGTGCGACATGAAGGCAGAGGGTGCTAAGAATCCCCGGAGGACCGGACTAGGCTGCCATCTGATGCTGACCTTGGCAACGTACAATGGACGCTCCCTATCTTCTGATTCAAGGCTTCTTGAATTGGAAGAGGAACTACAAAGGATCAAGTGGGACATCGTGGGGCTAAGTGAGGTAAGGAGAAAAGGAGAAGATCTCATCGAACTGAAAAGTGGACATCTCTTCTACTATCGTGGGACAGATACTGGCAGAACTAGTGGTGTTGGATTTATAATAAACAAGAAACTAAAGGATAAAGTGGTAGAAGTTGAAAGTTCCTCTGACAGAGCTGCACGACTCGTTATCCAACTCTCGAGAAGATACCAGGCTCAGATTATTCAAACTTATGCACCCACCACAAGTCATCCTGAAGAAGAAATTGAAGAATTTTATGAGGAAATTTGTCATCTAAATAATAAAGGTAAGCAGCACTTAAAAATAATTATGGGAGATTTCAATGCAAAAATAGGGCAACGGCAACAGAATGAAACTTCAGTAGGTAAATTCGGTCACGACAACAGAAACCAGCGTGGAAATACTCTCGTTGAGTTTGCAGAGGCAGAAGGGTTTTTCATCTTGAACTCCTTCTTCAAGAAAAAGCCACACAGGAAATGGTCATGGAGACATCCAAATGGGACGACAAGTGAAATTGATTTTATTATGTGTAACAAAAAATTCGTCATAGAAGACTGCAGTGTGCTAAACAAGTTCAACACAGGTAGTGACCATAGATTGGTGAGATGTAAGATGCACCTCAACACTAAACTTGAACGTGGCAAGCTCATAAGACAAACAAAATCTGTTGACATAACCAACCTTAAAAAACACCATAATACCTTCAAGTTGGAACTGAAGAACAGGTTCTCTGCTTTAGAAGGCCTAACATCGGAAGAAGTGGACATCTCTGAAATTAACAGAAAAGTAACCAAAGCTCTTATGGAAACAGCAACAAAATTAGCTGGGTCTAAGAACAAGTTGCATGTAAATAAATTATCAGGAAAAACGAAAATGTTGATGCAAAAAAGAAGAGAGATGAGGACAACTAAAAAAGATGTGACTTCCAAAGTGGAATATATAGAGCTATGCAAGACAGTACGAAAAAGTATCACTGAAGACGTAAGAAAATTCAACTGTGAACTAGTGAGGAAAGCAATTGAAAACAACCAAAGCCTAAAGATGGCAAAGGGACATCTCAGTAAGGGAAAAAAACAGATTATGGCACTGAGAAAAGAAGATGGTTCTGTAACAAGAAATAGAAGCGAAATTTTGACAAGAGTGAAAGATTTCTACTCCAAATTATATGAAAGGGATGATACATGTACTCCAGGCATCATGAAAGGTACCAGAGTTCTTCCAGTCCTTCCAGCAGAAGTTGCACATGCAATCAAGAACATGAAGCGGGGAAAAGCTCCAGGAGAAGATGGAATTACTGTAGACATCATACAAGCAGCAAGTGGAGAAATCGAAACAGTACTCGCCCAAATTTTCCCTCGATGCCTTAATGAAGGGAAAATTCCTGAGGATTGGAACAACGCTACAATGATCTTGCTACATAAAACAGGTGACATTGAGGATCTCAGGAACAACAGACCTATCAGCCTCCTATCAGTAGTTTATAAAATCTTCACTAAAGTTCTTTCACACCGCTTGAAGGTAACACTGGATATTTCTCAACCGAGAGAACAAGCTGGATTCAGGAGTGGCTACAGCACAATAGATCATATCCATGTGCTGAGAGAACTAATTGAAAGAGCGAGGGAATATGAACTTCCATTGTGCATGGCTTTTATCGATTATGAAAAAGCCTTTGATTCGGTGAAACCATCAGCAGTTACAATGGCTCTGAAAACCTGCGGTATTGAAGATGCATACATTAATATTATTAATAACATCTATGAAAATGCAAGTGCAAAGATTAGGCTGTTTGAAAATACAACACACATAAAAATTGGAAAGGGAGTGAGACAAGGTGACACCATATCTCCGAAGCTCTTTAATGCCACATTGGAGGGTGTTTTTCAGTCACTGAGCTGGGAAAACAAGGGGATAAAGATTAATGGAGATTATCTAACCCACCTTCGTTTTGCTGATGACGTAGTCATTTTTGCAACTAGCCCATCAGAGCTGCAGAGTATGATCCAGGAACTTGCTGACAAGAGTAAAGAAGTGGGATTAAAAATGAACTTTCAGAAGACAAAAGTGATGTTCAATGCTTTTACAAGAAATGAAGATTTATCGATTGATGGAGAAAAGCTGGAGATAACAGACACATACGTTTATCTTGGACAGCAGATATCAAGTGAGGGTCACATTGATGAAGAAATTAATCGGCGTACAAAACTTGCCTGGAGAGCTTTTGGAAGAAACAGCATAATTTTCAAGAGCAATATGCCATTATGTCTTAAAAGAAAAGTGTTTGATCAATGCATCCTTCCAGTGCTTACGTATGGTGCAGAGACGTGGACCTTAACTAAAAGAGACATACAAAGGCTGCAGACAACTCAAAGTAGCATGGAGAGGTGCATACTTGGTGTAACCAGGAGAGATAAGAAGAGGAACTCGTGGATCCGAAAAATGACAAGAGTGGAAGACATCATGATCAGAGTTAAATCCCTGAAATGGCAATGGGCTGGACATACTGCCAGAAGAACAGATCATCGATGGACCGCCGAAATTTTAGATTGGATTCCAAGGGACAGGAAAAGACCCAGAAGAAGACCACATGGGAGATGGGTGGATGAAATTCGAAAGTATGCAGGGGTGACATGGAGGAGACTGGCACAAGACAGACCGTTGTGGAGGAAACTTGGGGAGACCTTCGTCCAGCAGTGGATTGATAATGGTTGACAATGATGATGATGATGATATATATTCTATTAAGAAGAGACCTAAGCAAAAAAATACATATATATTTTTGACTCATACCAAGTACAACATAGAAAAGGTTATGTATCTACCTTTGTGAGTAAAAGGAGAAAAGATAAAAAAATAAAATATAACAACTGAATGTGGAAGGTGTCGAGAATACTGAGCCTTGGCTTTATCAAGGACCAGCAAAAGCTCTGCATTTTCTCACTTCCACAAAGACCTAGTTGGAAATGGGTTTCTGCAAGGCCATAGATGCAAGTAACATGCCCACCAAAAATTGTTTTAAAAAATATATATATGTCATGTCCTCCGCAGAGTTGTATGACCTAGCACTAGTTAACAATTTCGCTTGCATCCATAACCCTCCTGACCCGACCCATGCTCTTCATCTGTTACTATTAAACAGAGAGAAGAAGATTAAAGAGAACTCAAGCTGTGAGAGTGACATAATAATTAGAAATAATTTTCAGCTATAACGAAATGCCAAGTTCGCCTGAGAGAGAATTTAAACCTGAAAAACAATGCAAAAGAAATCCAAATTTATGCATTGCAATTAAAAAAGGAAATATTAATTTTTTAAGAAATCATATTTTTGAAAGAAAACTTGAGTCTAAAACCCCCTACTCTACAACTTCTGACAACACGAAAACGAGAATAAGTTAAAGACAATAATTAACTAAAGAAAACTTTTTGAAAGTTATATGACTTAAACAATTAGTTGCAATATGTACAAAGTATTTCAGCAGTGCTTTAAGTGCATAATTAAGTAGTTATTAAGAACTTAACTACTTTGAAAATACAGCGCAAAGAAAAGGAACAATGCTTAGCCATTTGCTGTGCCTAAGTTCCACAAAAGACGCGCAAAGTTACCAAGAAAAGAAAGAGTTAAAACCCGCAAAAATGTGAACAGACAAGCCAGTGCCTAAAAGCTGAAAAGCAAAAACTCAACAGAGAAAAAAAGTACATGAAGTACAAACATTGAACTTATAAAACCTAAAACCCAAATACAAGGAAGAGAGCTTACCTCTTGTGCAACTAAACTTTCTCCTCACATATATATAATTTAAAACGAAATAATTTAAAACGAATTTAAAACGAAAGACGCAAAATAATAACCTGAAGATCAAAACGCGCAACGCAGCAGTTATGAAAATTCAGAATTCACATTCTATTAAGAGACTGAAGCAAAAAAATCTTTCAACTCTCACCAAGTACAACATAGAAAAGGTTATTTATTGACCGGTGTGAGTAAAAAGAGGAAAATAAAACAACTGAATGTAGAAAGTGTCGATGTTGTACTTGGTGAGAGTTTAAAAAAAATTTTTTGCTTCAGTCTCTTAATAGAATATATATATATGGCACTAATGGCAATTGAATAGGAGCGTTTTCGGAGAAACTATTTCCTAGAATCCCCTTCCCAAGAAAATAAAATGGTTTTTACCTGTGCCCCTCCCCCCAAATTTTTGGTCACGCTACGCCTATGATCACACACTTTAAACCTATGATCATACACTTAAAACCACTTCAACTTTCAGAAAATTGCAACGCATGAGTTTTTATGTATTTACTTATTTATTTTTATTTTATGGAATGCTTACAAATTACGACGTTTTAACTTATTACTCAGCAAATAAACTACGCATACTGCAGTTAGGCACAACCTAAGATCAGTTGGAAATGTCAGTTCTTCCATTATTTAAAAAGAAAACGCTACAGGGTGTATCAGCTCTTTGTTCTATAGGTTTTCAAAAAGTGTTTGTCTAAGAATCTAATGCGTATCAAATAAGATCTTCGTATATTTTAAATAAATTATTTTACAAGTTGAGTATTTCTCTAATACAGAATAAACCCTTTTATTTTTTAATAAGCGCTCTGAAAAAACCCCGTTATTACCTACACACAGTTTTTCGCGTATAAAAGACCCTTTTTTCATTTTAAAGAAATGATTCTGCACTTCCGATATTCACCTGATAAACTACTATTTACTTAATAAGAATCATCGTTGTCCTTAAATATTTTCAGCCCATAAAGTAATTTATGGCTAAAATGCAAGTCTCAGCAAAATGCTTTAGAACCACGAGCGGCGATTCGTTGCTTTGTCTTTCTTATCTGGTCGTTACACTTTCTTAAAAACTGAAAGAGATTATAATATACATGTATAAAATGGCTCAGTGTGTACTTATACTTTTGACATTTGTTAATCAGCCGTTTTAGTATGCACCGTCACACGTTAGTTGTCACTATTGAGTTACCAATAAAACATTGAGTATCGAATACATCAATCGATACGTTTTGCATATCTCAGCATTCTACCTCAGGCCGTCCAGTGGAAGCAGATAAGTCATGAAACGATACGTGCTTTATTATTACTTTCTCGAAAGAAAAAAAAAGGTTTTCATTTCTTTCGTTATAATTTTGCAGATTGAGAGCACATACTGTGAATGAGTGTCGGATTACTTTTCTTTTACAAGTTGCTTCCAATGAATGTTCCCTTGAATGTTTCCAGACGGTAAAAATGATGTGGCGGTAAATCTGAAGGAGAAAAAAATCTGTGTGTTAAGAAATGGCGTTATCTCCAGTTTTTTTAATACTCTTCGTTGTTTTACTGTTAGTACAATCGAATGAATATGCTGAATTCAGTGTTATTGATTTGGAAAATACCAGTTGTGTGTCATTTAAGATTCCGCGCATTACCGAACTTTATTCTGTTGTCTTCAGATCAGATCAAATCATATGTAGAGGATTTTAGGAAGGGAGTGTCTGACCCTAGGTCTTAAACAACCTTTAGAAATAGGAAGCTGGGAGATTTGGGCTAGAGTGCCCGATAGGAAAGTGACACGGAAGCTAGGTAGAAAGAGGGAGGAAGACGCTCTTATTTATTACCGGGGGAGGGGGCAGTACCCGAAGCCCGACGGCTTTACGTGCCCATCCGACGCACGGCGGATATTTAGTGGTTCGAGCGTTCGTACCTGCCTGGGATCGAACCCGAGGTCTTCTCCGTGGCAGTCACGAACGTTGACCACAAGGCCAACCGCGGCCCAATTCTGTTGTCTTTTCATGTTGTGTCATTTCATATACAGTGGCGATACTCGCTCTAATGGCCCCGATGGCTGAGCAGTCAGGAGCACAGCTAATCGTCAGGGTTCGTGTTGCGGATGAGGAATATGTGGCGTGTCTATTGTGCTGGTTTTTTCCCTTCCCTGTAGCTAGTGACCCCAAATTCGGTACGGGCGACCTCTTAGATTTTTGTTGGTTTAATGAGTCATTAGCTCCTACGTTATAAGGAGTATTTTTTTTTTTTTTTTTTTTGATTGGAGGTTTAACGACCACCGTGAGCTTCAACAATATTTATTTGGAGCAAACATGGACAGGAAGATACAGATGGCCTGTGCTTAACAGTTACCAAAAGATAAACAAGTAGATGACCTATTTACAATGACGATGAGATATTTACACTATGTGGATGCACTATATACAATGTAAGCAAATTCATAACACTGACAATACTGGACTGAAGGGTTGACTTATTCTATGTACATCATATGTTCGCAATGTGCATCAGCAGAGTGCCATCTCTAATAGGTGAACACCATTACAAGGTATAACTATAAATTTTACAGTGCAAAAACAAACATGTATATTTTGAGCAATCTTGAAAAAAGAAGAAAAGAGCATAAGGCTTATACTTTTCAGTGTCTGAAAGATAAGCGAATAAATAATCTAATTACAATGATGGTGTGAACTCTATACAAATTGAATGCAATATCTCTATTGTGAAACACTGTCAAATTATAAAAAAAGAACTATTACTTAAGCTTAAACAAGTGCCTCAATCACAATACTATAGATTAACATGTAATGAACAACAACATATGTACACAAGGTGCAACGGCATAGGGAAGACACTAATAAAGAATTACAATTCCATGGTACAACTGTAAATTTCACAGTGCAAAGAGTAAAGTATATTAGTACAAACAGAACTTGCGTTTTACAGAAAATTTATACTTCGGGTACAATACAAATAATGAAAATATGAAACTGACTCTTTGTACAGCAAATGTGCAATACAGCGCAGAACATTATGTAAAAGACTGATTATTTCCTGGTAGGCACATGTGACATGAGAAAAACCACACTGTGTAACATTAAACATATAATTGAAATACTATCAAAACGTTTGCTCCGCACCATGAGCATAAAACTTAAGACATCTAATCTTGACCCAACATGCGAAATGTGCCGAACATAAATTTTACAGTGCAATTACGAAAGTACGTTAGTATATACAAAACTAAGCTTTTGGCATAGCAACTATACTTCAGGTATAGTACAAATATCTGAACGAGGAACAATTATTCTTTGTACAACAAAAGTGCTAAACCTCGCTGAACATTGTGTATTTGACTGATCATATACCTTTATGTACATGTAACATGATCAAAAACCCCACTGTGCAAAATTAATAATTAAATTTAAACATTAACAAACATTTGCTCAGCACCGTGAGCATAAACCAGAAATTATAAAGCCCGGCAGACATAAGGAAAGCGTTGAACATAAAACTTTAAACTTTATCTAAGTGCCTGTGGTGTAACAAAAAAAAAAAAAAAAAAAAAACCCTCACCTACAGGACCTTGTTGGTGAGAAACATGCAGACGCGCAGTAACATTGGGCAGCAATGGTGAAGAGGGCACCTAAGAACACGTTAATTACAAAACTATACTTTAGTTAGTCTAAACAAATTCACAGAAGTCAGAACAATAGTCTAAGGTCTTCTGATGGACCAGAAAACCATTGACGAAAAGGTGACCACACTGACATAAAGTGTGGGATTCGATTCGCAGCCTTAGCAACGGTGAAAGCAAGCCTCAAGCGTGAAATCAGTCTGTTCCGGAACTGACTGCACATGGCAGCTCCCGCCTGAAAGATGGTAGGCTGTATAGGGGTAGAACGAAGCTGTTGATAGTAGCAAAAAATCACATATTTTGCTAATATGAAAACATAAGCACATGACTCTGATATAGGAATAGGCAGAGTACTGGAACTGAGTAGCGTGCTATAGGCTGAGAAGGAGAGATCAGTAGTACTAAGGCACTGTGCAGTAGTGAAGGTCAGATGTAACAAGGGAAGAAGCACTGTGCAATGTTGATATACATGATCTACATCCGCAATCGTAGAGCAAAACATGCAGTTAGGCGAATCAACAAGCGTCATCCTGAATAATTTGGTAGGAACTGGTAACCGCCGATGAAGAAACAACCATTGGATGTTTCTTTCTGCTGGAACAGATAGTGGCGAATTAGACATGGACCACACTTGTGAAAGGGCGACATTCGGAACATCTGGAATCATCAATGGTGTAGCATACAGTGGATCAATGAGACAACGGTAAAGAGACGAGATAGAAAAACTGGAGAGAGGAAGTGATGAGCCCCGGAACGGAAAGGAAAAAGGGAAGAGGAAGAGAGGCAGAGGGAACAAGAGTTAACCCAGCTTGAGAGGCAAGGTTAGGGAAGAGGGTAATGATTGAAGAACGGAAGGAATCATACAGCGAAAGAGAGGAAGAGGTAGGGGGGAGGAGGGGGGAAAGATCAGAGAAGGGTTTCCAAGAAAGATCTGGAGAAATTAGATCCTGAACAGATACTATTCCGGCGGGGAGCCAGGAAAGGTCAGTAAAGTAGGGAGCATTAGGGGGATGAAGGATGGAAGAAAAGAACAGGGGCTCAGCTAATAGTTCAGTGGTGGAAGCCGGTGGAGCACGGAAGAGGGGTAGAGAACGGAGAAAGGAAAGGACCTCTTTTGTAGAAAGGGGAAAGTTTAGAATGGAAAAAAGGAGATTGATCCATTAGAAGATACATGATGAAAGTGATTCGGGAATTCCTAGGCGATATCATGACGTCTCTAACGAGCGTAACTGGCGACTCTGGTGCACTTAGTAGCTGCAGGAAAGAAACCACTTCATGTGCTTTATAGTAGGTGCGAACGTCCAGCAGTGAAATACCTCCATCAGTGACTCGACGACAGAGAGTGGAGACCTGGATCCAATGGTACCTGTTCCATATTATCGTTGAGATGATTCGAGTGATTTCATTGAGGTGATAAATGGGCATACGTTCAGCTGACCATGCATATAGGCATGGTGAAAGAATATAAGTCTGAGCTATTCTAGCTCTTGAGAAGTAAGAAGTACAAAACTGGGAACCTCGCCAGAAGGCAGCAGTTCGAGGCGTGTTCTGAGAGCATTCCATGTTTCATTTTGAGCAGAAAGACGGACTCCGAGATGGACCCCAAGGAATTTCTGGGATGAAGCAGTCCATGAGGCGCCCCACGGGGTGTCAGTCCTAGAGGCCCACGCTCCGCTCCATAGACCTGCACTCTTGGATGTATTAAGTGATGCCGCTGAACATGAAGAATATTGATCGTAAATCTGGAGCAAGATGTCGAATTGAGCCTCTGTCCGTACACAAAAGGTCGCGTCATCAGCATATGCAGAGTATGTCACAGAAAAGTGCCTAGTACTTGCAGTAGGCGGCGGCAGTGCATCTATAAAGGCTCGATGGACAGACCGAAGAAACGGCTCAAAAGCAATGGCAAAGAGCTGCCCAGAAAGTGGGCAACCCTGCCGAATGCCTCGCCGAAAAGGAATAGGTGCAGTCAAGAAGGCGGCCGTCTTGACATGGAAAGCAGCGTCCTGATAAAGGGCAAGAATAGAGGTAACAAAAGCAAAAGGAAAGCCGAAAGCAACAAGAACAGCAGAAAGATACGAATGTGAGATATTGTCGAAAGCAGCTCTTTGGTCAAGATTAAAGAGGGCAAGTGGTTCAGAGTTAGTACGAGCCAGATGTAGGAGATCTCGAAGGAGATTGAGATTAGAAGTGATGGACCGACCAGGAACCGTGTAGGTCGGGTCTGGAGAAAGAAGAAATGGAAGAACTTGGTTGAGTCGACTGGAAAGGAGTTTAGTGAAGAGTTTATAGTCAATGTTTAGTAGCGAGATAGGACGCCAGTTTCCCAAGTCAAGCAGATCGCCTTTCTTGGGGAATAACACCATATGAGCCTCTGTGAAACCCCTCGGAAGAGAAGAGGAAGAAAGAGCAGCATTGAAAGCGGCGAGAAGAAATGGAAGCAACGAAGGGAGAAAAGTACGGTAGAAAAGGAGCGGAAGGCCATCTGGACCTGGGACAGCACGGGAATTTAGAGAGGCAAGAATGGTCCGAAGTTCAGTCTGCGAAATAGGTTGTAAAAGGGAATCAGAGAGATTGGAAGGAACTTGGGGAAGAGCAAAGAGTAAAGTAGCAGAAGCAGAAACAGAAGGCTGAGGAGTTTCACTGTATTTGATAGTAAAATATCGACGAACCTGAGAGCAAACTGCATCCGGATCAGAGATGATTTCACACAATCAGGCCGCCGAAGCAGTCGAAGCTGATGCGACGAGCGGCGTTTTTCTTCTAACGCGGATAGAAACTCAAAAGAGCAGTCCTCTGGTGATAGATGTTGTAGACGGAGACGAAGAATTACCTGACGTGCACGAGGCTCAAGAAGTGCTCTAAGATCCGCTTGGTAAACTGTATACATGGGATGACTCGCACCAAGCTGTAACAGGATGTTTCGGAGATTTTGCTCTTCCATGGAGCGCTTCGTGCCTTCGGAGAAGGAATGACGTCTGAGAAGATAAATTAGGTAAGATTTTACCTCGAGCCAGTAATTGATGGCACAAGGTGCAGTGGACAGGCCCTCTCGCATATGATCAAGAAGATCTCTGATCTCGGTGCACATATTCTCATCAGCTAGGAGAGAAGTGTCCAGTGTCCATGACCGAGGTCTAACATGCAGACGAGATGAAGAGCTACAGGAGATAGTGATGGCACAATGATCCGATGAAGCTGTAGGAGAGTGAATACAATCCGTTGTAATGGGCAATAACGGAGCAGAAGCGTAAAATCGATCCAGCCTGGCAGAAAGAGAGGAGGATGCAGATGAAGATCTCCAGGTATGTGAAATGGATGTCGGATGCAATCGTCGGAACACGTCATGTAAATCAAAATCAGACACTAATGATCGCAATTGCTCCACAAGACGTGAACGATGTTCAATCCTCGAAGGAGCGCGATCGAGCTCTGGTTGAAGTGTACAGTTAGTCTCCTCCAATGAGCACATGATCTGATGGTAATGCTGACTGAAGTGCAGTGCGGAGTGACGAAAATAACAACGTTAGATGTGTAGATGAACATGGAATATATATGTTGAAAACTAAATATCGTTGTCCATCTAGGACGAAAGTGAGTCGCTGCAATAAGTCTCGGCACAGGTTATGAACTTTAACAGAGGAGAGTGCTTGACGAAATCTATTATGTACACCAATCGCTAAACCTCCACGAAGAGAGAACCTATACGCGTGATGAAACTGATAGTCCCATCTCCTCCAGCGATGGAAATGTGAAGTGGATAGACAATTTGTCTCTTGCAAAAGTAGGAGATCTGCTTTGAGGTGGTGGACGTCTTCATACACTAAAGCATTCGCCAAAGGGGTACACATACCCCTACTATTCAGTGAGACTGTCTTGAACAGAATAGTCTGATGATGGTTGGAGGATGTTGTCGGCTGCGTTCTGTAACTTGGCGAGACGGCTACGGAACTTCTTTGCCCAGTAGGGACCACCCAGATCTCTGCCCGGAACGGTACGTAAATGAGAATGTATCGCCAACATTTGATTCATGGTGTCAGACAGACAGTGGGAGTAACCTTCCAAAAAATTGCGAGACAGCTTGTCTCTACGGGGACTTATTAGGAACGCATACACCTTTCTCCCCAGACACAGGTGTCTGTGGAAGAGAGGATGCCTCTAGAATATGTAAAAAGTTTTCACAGGAGATCGGAATAATTGTTCCATCATCTGTATCAGATTCCATAGAGCCTTCAGACGTGAGCATCTGACTACTAGAACAATCACGTCCTGCCTTAAGGGTAGTTGTAATTCTAAACTTCTTATTCTGAGCGCGCGACGTTCTACGTCGCTTCGCCCGTCCACGACTTTAGTGCTGTAACCGGAATTGGAACTTCCGGCAATTTAAAAGGAACTGAAGAAACAACCTCAACGGTCGGTGTAGCAGTATGACGAGAATCGTCATCAACCATCTCTATAGGAGACTTTGGATTAACAATTGATGCCTCTTTTGACTGAAGAGATAAAGTGGGCGCCAATGCATCACCCGAGGTCGAGGGTTTACCCATAGACGTCGTCGGTTGACCAACGGCTGTCTCACTACTTCTGGTAGACGTCGGTTGACCAACGGCTGCCTCACTACTTCTGGTAGACGTAGGTTGACCAACGGCTGTCTCACTACTTCTGGTAGACGTCGGCTGACCAACGGCTGTCTCACTACTTTTTCTAGACGTCGGTTGACCAACTACTGTATCACTACTTTTTGAGGAAGTCTGCTGTTGCTGGTCTTTAGCACCAGAAGAGGATGCCGATTGGCGTGACAAAGAGGAAGAAGGTCGCGCTGTTGACTTGGAAAGAGTGTTCGCATTATGAGGGCATAGAGCGCGGGGATGTCCCGTGCCTTTACAATTCGGACAGACGGAGCCTACTGTGATGAATATCTCTCTAATGTGCGTGCAACAGCGTACACGTAAAGTGGGTGGAATACGCAGCATGTGCTCCTCTGAAGGGAAGACCACACGAACATTGCGGCGAAACCCGAGTAGGTATCTATCTTCTGGCACCTCTGGAAACGAAGAGTAGGTAGTTACACCTCCAATGATCCGGCCATAAGGAAGAAGAGCGGCAATCAAGAGATCATCTGAAACCTCAGGTGGAACTGGTGAGAAGCTTACAACAACGGAACTCTGTGAAACAGGTTCGGCATGGATGTGACGATCACCAATTGAGATGCCCTTGGTCAGTACATGTAGGGAATGGGCAGGAGTAGAGAAGTAAACAACTACTTTGTAAGGCTTCCTGCCCACATGAGTTATGGCTGATGCAGGAACAATCTCTCGAAGAGCAGCAGTATATGCAGTAAGTTTTGTATTTCTCAGGCTCGGAAACACAACACCATTCTCCATAGTTTGAAGGAATTTCAGCCCAGAAGGGGTATCTTCTTTAAGGACAACCTCAATGACTTCAGCATTATGCGTCATCTCATATTGTCCAGGAGAAAAAGAAGACTGGGAAGGTCCCGACTTAGATGCGGTTACGTCAGCATATGAGAGGGTAGTTGTACGTTGCTTTGGAGATGATTCCGGCATGGAGTGCGAAACATCCATGGCGTCATCATTAGCTTTCAGAGAAGACATCGTATCGCCGCTGGGAGACTTGGAAGAAGAGGCGATATCCGATGGTAAGGCAGCAACAGAAGGCTGCAAGGAGGAGTGGCTTATCGAGATTGACTCGTCATTGGTAGTAGTATTTAGAGAAACTGTTATCGGGAGATCATCATTTCCGGTAGCAAGGGTTAGGACGTCATTCTCCCCGAAGCCGCCATTTGCAATGGCGAGGAAAGCTTAGCCCTTAGCCAGCTTGGCCAAGGCAGAAAAATAAGGTAAACTAATCAAAATAAGCACTTACCAGCTCGGCAGGCATATAAAAAGAAACACGGAACCTTCACACACAACACACAAACGAAATAGAACACTGACAACGAAGAAAAATAACACACCAACGAAAACTTGAGGAGCACAGATAAACACGACTAACCCACCGTGAGCAACTCAATGGGCTATAAGCAGTCGCCCGTCCCTAATTTAGGGTCACTGGTTCCAGGGAAGGGAGAGAGCCAGTGCCGTAAGACAAACATAACATCCATGCCTGACGGGATTCGAACCCGGACCCCTTACGGACGAATGATCAGAGGCCAGCGCCTTAGACCACTGCGCTATAAGGAGTATTCCTTCTCTAATTTAGGACTGCTGGTTCTAGGTAAGGCATCCGTGCCTCGCCGTGGACTTGAACCATTACCCAACTCCGAGGGCTTGTCAGAAGCTCGCTCCTCTGACCAGTCGGCAACTCGTGCCGCTTAGTCTTAACCCCGAAACACACACACAAACGCACACACAAACTGTGCCGTCTGAAACACGCTGCTCATAATGCTCCACTTATCGACAATGCTGTAGTGAGGAAACGTTATCGCTCCAGAAAGCGTTCCCTTTTTGACGCATGACTACGTCTAACTCCGCGGATATTATGAGGCGACTTAAGCCGACCGCCTGTGACAAAAGTAGGTCCCAATTGAAATTATTATAGCCTTAAAAATACATGCCGCACACTAATCGTGTTAGCGTATTCGCAAACAGCATGGAGTCTAATTCGCGTACTGCGCAATGCATCGTGCGCGCGACGCTCCCTGTGCGCGGGGGAGTTGATGCGTTTGACTCCGTCTATCTCGGCACCGTGAGTGCAACACACTGTGCGTAGTATCGTTTTAAAGCTCTCGACGAGATCTATTCAACATACGAAGACCATTTAACGGTGATTTGAATTTAACGGTGGTTTGAACTGAACTCAATGGGCTATAAGCAGTCGCCCTTCTCTAATTTAGGGTCACTTGTTCTAGTGTAGGGAGAGAGCCAGTGCCGTAAGACAAGCACAACATCCATGCGTCATCGGGATTCGAACCCGGACCCATTTCGGACGAATGGTCAGAAGCCAGCGACTAGACCACTACGCCACCTGGCGGCAGTTACAAATTCAACCGTTTAAATTTTTGAGTTGTTAGTACAGAAGAGCTTCTAATATAATTTTTACAGACATCCTGCGCTGCTTTTTTTTTCCAAGTGCTGGTGTATTTCAACAACTATTTTTATCACGTGCGCTAGATTTAAATCAAGAATCTCCTCTTCGTACATACCTAAATCACCTGTCTCATCTCCGTTCCATTCATTTGTTCGCTGATGATGTATTATCCCACTTAATTTTTATAGCCTTATTCAGACTGTAGATATCAACGCCGGTATTTCAGGCTTAGTGTTACCTCTTATTTGATACGAAAGCCATTTGTCACTGTGTTACTGTTTCGATTATCTTCGGATTTTGTTTTTCTCAAAGTGAACAATGCACTTTGCCCAAGGTAATCATTTAATCGTCTAAGATTTAATCATTGATCTTCAATTGCTTTTATTTTCCATCACGCTACCTGCCACCCCCCCCCTTTTTTTTTTTTTTTTGCCTTTTTGTATTATTGTGCAGAAGCAAACTCGGAAAATATGTAGATTGTGTTATCGCTATAGCGATTTACCTAATGGTGAGAATTATTTATTATCGACTAGTGCAAGCAGAGATATGGTGGCCATACCCCCCACCTCCCCCAGTGGCGCAGCCTTCTAAACGCTGGCATATGACCATTCGTCTGTGGTTCGAATCCCAGTGAGGCATGTATTTTGTTTTTGCCTTACGGCAGTAGCGCATTCCCTTCCCTGGAACCAGTGGCTCTAAATTAAGGATGGGCGACTGCTAAATAGCCCATTGAGTTGCTCACGGTTGTTGTTAAACCCCCAATAAAAAAAAGAGAGAGAGGCTTACTTGAAAAAGGTATTTACGTTACCTAGCAAGAAAATTTTTGAGCGTTTACTTCGCCTAGCGGATAATGTGCAAATAACATTGGTTGATGTACACAGCTATACAATGCAGGAAAGAAGAAGAAACGGGAGAGAGATTGCCGCCCCAATGATCAAAGACGCAGGATTCTGGCTGATTGCCCGAGTTCGGCCTACGGCTCTGGTTAGCTACCTTCCCTGGAAGCAGTGGCCCTAAATTGGGGACAGGGGGCAGTGGCCCTAAATTGGGGACTTCTTAGCCGGCCTAATGTCCCTAAATTAGGGGTGGCTGACTGCTTGTAGCTCTTAGATTTGCTCATGGTGGTTCTTAAACCCAGGGCTATAGAAGAGAAGGGTGCCGCCCCGGTGGCGCTGTAGTCTAAGCAATGGCTTCTGATCATTCGTCCGGGGTAGGTCCGGGATCAAATACCGGTGAGGCATGGATGTTGTGTTTTTCTTACGGCACTGGCTCTCTCCCTTCCCTGGAACCAGTGGCCCTAATTAGGGACGACTTCTTTTAGCCCACTGAGCTACTCACGGTGGTCGTTAAACCCCCAATAAGCCGCCCCGGTGGCGCAGTGGTCTAAGGCGTTGGCCTCTGATCATTCGTCCGTAAGGGGTCCGGGTTCGAATCCCGGTCAGGCATGGATGTTGTGTTTGTCTTACGGCACTGGCTCTCTCCCTTCCCTGGAACCAGTGACCCTAAATTAGGGACGGGCGACTGCTTATAGCCCATTGAGTTGCTCACGGTGGTCGTTAAACCTCCAATCAAAAAAAAAAAAAAAAACCTATAAAAAAAGGGGGGGGGGGGTGATCCTTAGAACTAGCTTTCCTGAAGCCGCGATTTGCCGCCCCGGTGGCGCAGTGGTCTAAGGCGTTGGCCTCTGATCATTCGTCCGTAAGGGGTCCGGGTTCGAATCCCGGTCGGGCATGGGTGTTGTATTTGTCTTACGGCACTGGCTCTCTCCCTTCCCTAGAACCAGTGACCCTAAATTAGGGACGGGCGACTGCTTATAGCCCATTGAGTCGCTCACGGTGGTCGTTAAACCTCCAATCAAAAAAAAAAAAAAAAAAAAAAAGCCGCGATTTGGAGGTGATGACGTAGTCATGTTGCATCAGTGGGCTGGTAGTGGGATTTTCAAAATCCACTGTCCGCGAGAAATCCGAACAAATTAGTGGGAAAGGAAAGAAAAACTACATAACCCTAAAGCCCCGTAGTAAAAGGAACGAAAATGAACAAACTCTCTATCTTCACTGTAGTTTAAAAGGAGCAAAATATTCGTTAAACTTCAAACATTGTTTCTAACGACCACCGTGTGAGCAACTCTAAGGGCTATAAGAAGTCGCTCGTCCTTAATTTGGGGCCATTGATTCCAGGGAGTAGAGAAAGCTGGTGCCGTAAGACAAATGCACAGCCCATGCCTCACCGGGGACCCGAACCCGAGCCCACTCGGCCGAACGGTCAGAAACCAACGCTTAGGGCACCGATTCGGCAGGTATCAGTTGTTCGAGTTCATTATCACGTCAGTCAAATTTCGTGGGTATTAGTAAATGTCACAGAAGTGGTTCAGGTTTCAAAGAAAGGAGTTTCGCATTCCAGTATGGTTGCCGATTTTTTGTTTAGATTCTACACCATTATGGAGATCTTCATATTGGAATCCGTGGACCACGTTTCAGGAACAATGAGGACCTCCAGATAGCTATTCCGGTGTGGTTAACAAGCTGTGAGGTTTGCTATATAGGATTTTTTTTTGTCTGGAGGTTTAACGACCACCGTGAGCAACTCAATGGGCTACAAGCAGTCGCCCGTCCCTAATTTAGGGTCACTGGTTCTATGGAAGGGAGAGAGCCAGTGCCGTAAGACAAACACAACATCCATGCCTCAAAGGGATTCGAACCCCGACCCCTTTCGGACGAATGATCAGAAGCCATCGCTTAACCACTGCGCCACCGGGGCGGCGCTATCTAGGATTAGCACAGCTGGTAGAAAAACGTGTAAAGTGCAGTGAAGTTAACTGGAACTACACTATCTACCAACAAGTAATTGGACACCTGCGATAGCAAAGGAAAACGAAGTTTATTCACCTTCAATAGTTGGTGGAGCCTCCACGAGCGGCGATTGCAGCTGCGACCCTCCGGAGCATACTCTCAACCAGGCGTTGTACGACAGCTAGCGATATTTTCTTCCACTCGGCTTGGAGAAGACAGGTCAGTTCCTTCACCGATTTCAGACGGTGGGGCGCCCCTTAAGTCGACGCTCCAACTCGTCCCAGAGGTGCTCGATAGGGTTAAGGTCCGGGCTCTGCGCAGGCGAGTCCATTCGATTAACCCCATTGTCACTATACCAAGCCATGGTGGACCTCGCCACATGACAGGTGGCTTTGTCATCCTGAAAGTAACATGGGTCCACCCCGTAAATCTGCCACAACATAGGAAGCGCATGGTCATCCAAAATGGTGTAGTAGGTCTCGGCGTTGAGTCTACCAGGAATTGCGACCAAGGGCCCCGTGCCATACCAGGAGAAACACCCCCATAGCATAATTCCACCGCCGCCGAACTTCACAGTTGGCACAATACATTCCGGCAGGAGACGTTCTACAGGCAGACGCCAAACCCAGGCCCTGCCATCCGAATGGTAGAGGGTGAACCTTGATTCGTCGCTCCAGAGAACCTGTTTTCACTGTACTGTTCAACGGTCCACTGTCGACGTTCTTTGCACCACGTTAGCTGAGCAGCGCTATTGGACTTTGTGATCAAAGGCTTGTGGGCGGCAGCACGTCCATGATAACCGAGCAGATGGGCTTCCTTACGGATGGTTTTCATCGAAAGAACATTCCCGGATGCCTGTTGAAACTCCTCGCGGATGTGGCCCATCAGTCACCTCTCATCTTCCACTTGCCAATCACGTAGGCCACTGTCGATTTTGGGTACTTCAACTCGCTGGATATGTCACGTATGGATCGGCCATTTCTGTGTTACCCGACGATTACACCTTTCTCGAAATCAAAGAGCTCCGAACTGCGTGGCATCTTGCATGCGACTGGTTGCGTTGTTGTTTCCCACACGATATTTAACGGCGGCGGCCGTGACGTGTATCAGGACCGCAGATATCGTCGATTGCAGGGGTGTCCAAATACTTGTTGGTAGATAGTGTATAGCGAATAGCAGGGACGTCGCTGGACCCTTTGAGGGGGGAGCTGAATGTCCACTATTCGTATCTGAAGCCCCCAAATAATCTTACGATAACCTTGAAACAAGTTTTTCATGTAAGTTAAAATACGAAATTCTAAACCTTTACTAAGATAGGAATGTTATTATTTATATTCAGTTAATGATCAGTCAAAAAGTAAAGAAGATAACTAATTTGCATTTGACCATTATTTTATGCTAACGAAGGATACCTGAGGAAGCACCTCCGCCCCTGTAAGGCATGAATATTGTGTTTGTCTTACGGCATTGGCTTTCGCCCTTCCCTGGATCAAGTTGCCCTAAATTAGGGACGGGCGACTGCTTATAGCCCATGGAGTTGTTCACGGTGGTCGTTATACCTCCAAACAAAAAATAAATAAATAGGGAACCACCTCTTGCTTAAGGACACGCCTTAAGAATCGTCGGATGTGTAACGAGGTTTGTAGTTTTTTTTTATTTTTTTACTTTTCAGTCATAGGTTCTTTTCAACCGTTGGCAACACTGTATGCACCTGGTAGACGTGGACATCAATTCGACGCTCAGAGGTTTTGGGGCTTGTACGGTGAATTTGATGTTACATGGGTAGTTTTCTTGTTGTGCTGTGCGTCTCTATTTCTTTATTGCTCTTAATTGTCCTTAACTTGATAATCTGTTTCCAAAGCATGGCACACCGTAGTGTCTTCACCTCAATAAACCAGACCGCCCAGCCAGCTGGCAAAGAACGTATGGGATCCTTTATTCACTGTCCCTTTTTTTTAACTACAGGGGCTATAAAACTAAAAGTTTGGCTTCCAGATACTGACTGCATATGAAATCTATTGCTCTTCCTAACAAAGGCCACAAATTAAAATCCTGCTAAACACAAAAAAGGTAAGCCCACTGCAGGGCTGCTCAATATTCTTAGCCGCAGCAATGCAACTGGAGGCCATCTCCATATTATAAAAAACCCACCAAAAATGAGAAGGTGAAATTACTAAAGTCAATCTACGTAGGACCGGAGCACCCCTAGTGAAAAATCGAGGAACTATGATATGATAAATCTCCAATTTTCGACCCTACCTACGAAAAATTCTACAACTCAGTAAATAATCATAGAAAAACTGGAAACGACCCCAGAGCGCCTGGTGGAGAATCCGGGAACTATAACACAACGAATGTCCTAATTTCGGCTACTCATCTTACGAAAAAGATTGTGACTCCGAAAGTAATCACATAGTCAATCTGGGGGTGACTCTAGAGCCACTGATGGAGAACTATTTCTTAATAAATTTTCAGTTTTCCAGAATTGTTTCTCCGAAAAAATTTACCCTTCAAAAAATAACGGCAGAGTCAATTTGGGCATGATCCAAGTGCCCCTGGTAGAGATTAAGAAGGAACTATGGCGCAAAAATGTCCGAATTTACTCTAATCATAAACTACAGTATATATATAATATATCATTAATCATCATCATTTTCAACCATTATCATTCCACTGCTGGATGAAAGTATCCTCAAGTGTCTTCCACAACTGACTGTCTGGTGCCAGTCTCCTCCATGTCATTCCCACATGCTTTTGAATTTCATTTACCCATCTTCCATGTGGTTTTCTTCTGCGTCTTTTCGTACCCCGTGAAACCCAGTCTAACATTTCGGTTGTTCATCGGTGGTCCGTCTGTCCTAGCAATATGTTCAGCCCGTTGCCATTTCAGGGATTTTACTCTGATCATGATATCTTCCACTCTTGTCATTTTCCTTATCCATGAGTTCCTCTTCTTATCTTTCTTGGTTACGCCAAGCCTGCACCTCTCCATGCTATGTGTATGTCTTTTTTAGTTAAGGGCCACGTCCCTGCTCCGTATGTAAGCACTGAAAGGATGCATAATCAACCACTTTTCTTTTAAAACATATTGCTCTTAAAAATGGTACTGTTCCTTCCAAAAGCTCTCCAACCAAGTTTCATACGCCGATTAATTTCTTTATCAATGTGACCCTCGCTTTGATGTCTTCTGTCCAAGGTAAATGTAGGTATCGGTTTCTGGAAGTTTATTTTTAATCCCTCTTCTTTAGTCTTGTCAGCAAGTTCCTGAATCATACTCTGCAGCTTGAAGGGGTAGTTGCAACAATGACTACGTCATCAGCGAAATGAAGGTGAGTTAAATAATCTCCATTAATCTTTATCCCTTTGTTTTCCCAGTTCAGTGATTGAAAGACTGGGAAAACAATGGGATAGAGATTAGTGGATATTATTTAATTCACCTTCATTTCGCTGATGACGTAGTCATTGTTACAACTATCCCTTCAGAGCTGCAGAGTATGATCCAGAAACTTGCTGAGAAGAGTAAAGAAATGGGATTAAAACTGAACTTTCAGAAAACAAAGCTGATGTACAATGCTTTACAAAAAACGATTTATCGTTTGATGGAGGAAAGCTCGAGATAACCGATACCTACATTTATCATATATATATATAAATTAATGCTGTACTAAAATTATTATATTGAAACTGAAGACTTCGCGGTTGAAAGTGAAATTAAATTTAGTTATCTTAAATTTAAAACGCAATGAAATTAAAAGTGAGTGCAGTGAATTTCAGAATTACGCAATTTGATCATTTTGTCGTTACGGAAGAGGGGGATGTGGTAAGTACGAGGTAGTGAAAGCAATTGAACACTATCCAGGTCCCATGCTAACCCCCGTCTAGCAACGGCCGTATCGAACAGTAAAGATTGCAATATTACTGAAATGAATGGCATCGGCATGTTGAAACGTAATTGAACTCCCGTTTACTTAACGTAACGTATGCCGTAAGTTGGACACCCTCATCCTGGGGAGTAATACGATAAAAAAATTGCTAGAGACCCAAATATGAATGACTTCTTGCCATAATTGAAGAAGCTCGTGACAAGTTTTTGTTCCCATCCCCTACACCCTGCAAATAGAGCACTACGATCACAGTGGTGTACATATACGTGCATACACAGAAATAGGGAGGTGAAGGAAACAAGGGTCACACTAATAAGACGGAATAATCTATTTATAGCAACCTTGAGCTTGGTTGCATGACTTCTGCGATTGCGACGCAGACCACAAATTCATAGCATTTGTGGAATCTTTCTCGTTTCCACAACAACACAGACCTTAAACCACGTGTGCGAAGGAGAAGAGCAGCTGAAAAGAGAAAATGTAAAACGAACTATTTATGCCGAGCTTTAATTTTATAGTCCTAAGGCTTGACATTGCCGGCTAACGCATGCATTAAACACACCTTGACCACCTAAATTTCAACAGCAAGTCATTCCTTGTTTCTGTAGAACCTACTATTCCAGCACGCCTTTGTGAGCGACCACCGAATTCGCAAGATTTTTAATTAAAGCTGCAACTATTTCACGTTCAGGTTTGGGTGAGAAAAACAAACATTTACCGAGATTGCGGGAGTCTCAACATGAATGAAAGTGAAATGATTTTAATGAATGAAGTGCCTCGTGACTCAAGAACCTTTTCTTCTTGTTGAATCATATTGTTTATGCCTATGACGAGCATCCTTCCCTGGAGTTATCCATAGAATATAAAAGCTTTCCTGTCCTGAGAAATGAGGCTACTGCCATTGTGCCTGCTGGCCGTGAAGTGGTGGAACGGTGTCACAGGAAACGTACTCGCTGCAAAGCACAACCATTGTGCTTATCTAGGCCAAGATGATTTCTATTTACCCGTTATTTGAATTCATTACCTTCCTTGATGCTTGGTGAGCGGTATCTCTATTGTTTCAATTAAGTTTCTTTTTAATTGTCCAGGTTTTAAAGAACGGAGTGTGCATTGAAATGCGCTTTCGTCACATCAGAAAACAATACTGCACTCATCTGAAGAAGTTTCCTATGTAGAATGATACTTCTCGATATCTCTTTGTTTTCCTGTTTCCTTTTCCTTAAGGTATACTTTAAAAAAAAATGAATTGCAAAGTGACGACATCGAATACTTGGATGCTACACCGTTGTTTGGGTGGTCAGAGACACTCGTTTTTGACTAATGGTCCGAGTGTGAAAATAAACCCATTTGTCGGTGATGAGATTCGACATCTCCCTTCTCTGGAATCAACGAATTGTACCATACCGACAAAGCTCATTGTTGCAACTTTTCCGGTGGCGCAGTGGGATAAACGATGGCGAAAATCTTCCAAATGCGTGGAGACAATCGCTCTTTCCACGTTCTTCTTTAATTAACACACAGCAACCGAAAAATTGTATTTCGACACGTGTCGAAATACAATTTTTCTCATTGGTGAAACTTTGATGGCTTCTGATCATTCGTCTGAGATGGGTCCGGGTTCGAATCCCGGTGAGGCATGGATGTTGTTTCACTTACGGCACTGGCTCTCTCCCTTACCTGGAACCAGTAGCCCTAAATTAGGGACACATGCCTGCTTATATCTCACGGTGGTCGTTAAACCCACCAACAAAAAACAAAACAAAAAAACTTTTCCGTCTTCTCGTGTGCGTCACCTCTGAGGTAGGTATGTCAAACACTGTAAAAAAATTAATTAAATTCACGAGCCACTTTCCGTCATTTCTTTGGTTAATTAAAGAAGCATTTTTCTGATACAACTTTTTTCCGTGAAATGACGGAAAGAAACCTGAATTTCAAGGATTTTTCGTAACCACTGGAAAATTCTGAATTTTCAAAAACCTGTCAATTCTTTTCGTATATTAACGGGAAAACTCTGCTCTCACTTTTTCCGTATCCGTATGACAAGAAATTGCCGGTAATAGGAGCGATTGGTGAAAATACTTAAGGTTTGATTAACTTTTAAATTTCAATGGTCTGTCGAATTTTGCAGTTCCGTAGCGAGATCGGATATTGTGGATAGCATATTGCATGAATTTTGTTTATTGTGGCACAGGATATTTTTTCTCTTCTCCCCTATTTTGTGCACCAGCTATTTAATATTTATATTGTGTAACTGTAAGAAACCGCGTACTTAATTTATTGTACAGATGGTTATACGATGTCTATGTATCAGTCTTCAGACAACTTAAGACAAAAGTTATTATAGCTATCAAGAATACATTTTATATTTAGGTTTTTTTTTTTTGTGAAATAATACTATAAGAAAGTACATTTCACCATTTTTAAAGATAACTGAAAGTCATTGTCAGTTTAAAAAAATCAAGTTGCAAAGCATTTTGTTGCTTTGAAAAATCACGATACAAAAATGCTTAATTTGTGAAAAGTACTCTTACAGAAAAAAAAAAATATTACAAACATATTCAGAAAAGTAATGAGCTCCAACAGAAAATAAAATGACTAAATCACTCGTATTAATGACAGAAAAAAAAAATTCATTCTCGCGAAATTTCTTTGACGATGTACGTAATTCGAATTCCCGAGTGTCTGTGGCTCAGTTGTTAAGGCGTGCGTTACTTGTTTAACCAGCCCAAGGGCCGCTAATGGCCTAATGGTCAACTTTCGTGACTGCCACGGAGGAATCTCACGTTCGATCCCAGGTAGGTGCGAACGCTTGAATCACTAAATATCCGCCGTGCGTCCGATGGGCACGTTAAGCCGTCGAACCCCGGGTACTGGCCCCCGGGTAATAAATAAGGGCGTCTTCCTTCCTCTTTTTACATCGCTTCCGTGTCACTTTCCTATCTGGCCCTCTAGCCCAAATCTCCTAGTTCTAAGGGTTGTTTAAGAACTGGGGTCAGACACTCCCTTTTAAAATTCTCTACATATGATCTGATGTGATCATCCAGCCCAAGCGGCGCTGAAAATACAGAAGTTGAAATGAACGGGTACTTTAAAAAACGGAAATTTCTGGAAAACACGGATATCTAGCGTCAACTTTGCTGCACGTTATTTTCAGAAATTATCCGTGAATTAACACCGCTTATTTTTTACAGTGTATATATCGCCCCTTCCCCCCCCCCTCCTTCTTAATAAAGGGCTGAGGCGAAATAATAGGCTTTCGGGTCAGCCGGCAAACCACACTTTTTTTTTTGGATTGGAGGTTTAACGACCACCGTGAGCAACTCAAATGGGCTATAAGCAGTCCCCGTCCCTAATTTTGGGTCACTGTTTCCAGGGAAGGGAAAGAGCCAGTGCCGTAAGACAAACACAACATCCATGCCTGACCGGGATTCGAACTCGGACCCCTTACGGACGAATTATCAGAGGCCAGCGCCTTAGACCACTGCGCCACCGGGGCGGCAAACCACACTTGAAGCAGCCCGCTGTAGAAGAAAGATTTTTTTTTCCAAACAATGTGTGGGAGAATTATCACACAGTAAATAAATAAATGCCGCCCCGGTGGCGCAGTGGTCTAAGCGATGGCCTCTAATCATTCGTCCGTAAGGGGTCCGGGTTCGAATCCCGGTGAGGCATGGATGTTGTGTTTGTCTTACGGCACTGGCTCTCTCCCTTCCCTGAAACCAGTGACCCTAAATTAAGGACGGGCGACTGCTTATAGCCCATTGAGTTTATAACGGTGAATCGTTAAACTCCGTCAAAAAAAAAAAATATATATATATATATATCATCATCATCATCATTCCGGAATCATTGCTCTACCATTAAGCTACGCGGACATTGTTCTCCCCAAGTTTCCTCCACAACGGTCTGTCCTTGTGCCAGTCTCCTCCATGTCACCCCTGGCAGGTACTTTCGAATTTCATCCACCCATCTCCCATGTGGTCTTCGTTACAAGTCTGTTCACGGTGGTCCCTTGGAACCTCCAATCAAAAAAAATATATATATATATATATATCCATCGATATATATTATATATGTATTTTTTGTCTTAGCCCACTGCCATTTAAATATATATATATATATATATATATATATATATTCTATAAAGAAGATACCTAAGCAAAAAAATACATATATAATTTTGACTCACACCTAGTACAACATAGAAAAGGTTATGTATCTACCTGTGTGATCAAAAGGAAAAAAGATAAAAAAATAAAATAAAACAACTGAATGTAGAAGGTGTCGAGAATACTGAGTCTTGGCTTTATCAAGGACCAGCAAAAACTCTGCATTTTCTCACTTCCACAAAGACCTAGTTGGAAATGGGTTTCTGCAAGGCCATAGATGCAAGTAACATTCCCACCTAAAATAGTTTAAAAAATATATATATAAGTCATGTCCTCCTTAGAGTTGCATGACCTAGCACTAGTTAACAATTTCGCTTGCATCCATTAACCTTCCTGGCCCGACCCATACTCTTCATCTGTTACTATTAAACAGAGAGAAGAAGATAAAAGAACTCAAGCTGTGAGAGTGACATAATAATTAGAAATGATTTTCAGCCATAACGAAATTCCAAGTTCGTTTGAGAGAGAATTTAAACCTGAAAAACAATGCAAAAGAAATCCAAATTTTACATTGCAATTAAAAAAGGAAATGTTAATTTATAACGAACAGATTTTTGAAAGAAAACTTGAGTCTAAAACCCCCTACTCTACAACTTATGACAGCACGAAAACGAGAATAAGTTAAAGATAATAATTAACTAAAGAAAACTTTGTGAAAGTTATATACCTTAAACAGTTAGTTGCAATATGTACAAAGTATTTCAGCAGTGCTTTAAGTGCATAATTAATTAGTTATTAAGAACTTAACTACTTTGAAAAAACAGCGCATAGACAGCGCATAGAAAAGGAACAAGCTGAGCCATCTTCTGTTCCTAGGTACCCCAAAAGACGCTCAAAGTTACAAAGAAAAGAAAGAGTTAAAACCCGCAAAAATGTTAACAGACAAACCAATGCCTAAAAGCTGAAAAGCTAAAAAACGACAGAGAAAAGGTACATGAAGTACAAACATTGAACTTATAAAACCTAGAACCCAAAAACAAGGAAGAGACCTTACCTCTTGTGTTACAAAAACTTTTCTCCTCACAAGAGAAGAACATGGCTGACCTCTTCCGCCACTCCCTAGACGCTGGGGGGCAGTGAGGGTGGGGCTGATGGCCTCCTCATACAGCAAGAAACCAACGCGCGGAGGTTTTAACCAGAGAAAAAAAAAATTAGATAAACTTAAGACTGTGGATCTGTATGATCAGAAAGAGCTGAATTAACTCTCCAGAATACATGAGAAATATTATAAAATACACGAGCAGTTTATTTAATAATCTTTGCATGTATTAAATCACCTTAGTGAGCTTCTATAGATTAATCAGAATCTTATTAATTTTAATGTTGGTTTTACTATTTTTAGTATAGCTATCCTAGTGATGAATAACTAGTTTTCTTTTTTATTTGTTTTTATTTTCTTTTATAAACAGATTTTTAAGCTTTTTTTGTGATTTTGTTTATATTATTTAATTTTTTGTTTTAATAGGACCGTCATATCCATAGCACTAAGGTTCCTTTAGGTAGTTAATAGGCATCCTCTAGCCAACTTCCTTATGGCTTTGATTGGTCAGAATCATATTATTAACTGTGTCGAAAATTAAAGCAGATCTGCCAACCTTACTCTATTATTCAGAATAATTTTTCTTAAAGTTCTTTTGATGAAAGAAGAAGGAATTTCGTTCTCTAGAAAACTTTCTAATAGTATATTAATGTGGTAATTGAAGTCCAAATTGTTGCTGCAAATTCTTGAAATTCTTAGGACCTGAGAAATTAGTACATTCTCAATTACTTTGGTTGAAATGTTATTATTCCAGTGTAGATATTTAATTACTTTGAAAGGAAAATTAACTCTTTTATCATAGAGGCTAATAGATGGGTTACCTCTGTTGAGCTTAATGCTTAAGTCTAGGAATTCAAGTTCCTGATTACTGTGGTTGGTTTTACATAAGTTAAGAGAGCTAGGATAGATATTATCAAAATCACTCTCTATAACTTCTGAATTATTGATACACAGCAGATCATCAATATATCTAAAAGTGTAAAGGTAGTTATCTGAGCAGGTGGGGTGATTTTTAATGAATTTATATTCCTTAAAGAACAGGAATAGATTAGCGATATGCGTGGACGTTGATGTTCCCATTGGAATACCGTTCACTTGCTTATAGAGAGTATTATTATATAAGATATGGTTATTTATTATGCAGCAATTGAGATAAGAGTTCCAAGTTCCTACATCAACAAATTGGTTAAGTTTAAATTCTGCATACAGCTCTTTAAAGGTAGTGATTATATCTGATAGAGGCAGATTAGTATATAGGTTTTCAAAATCATAACTATTAATATCTAGGGGACAAACTTTGAGTATAGTAGAAATTACTTCTGCATTATTATTAATTATCCAAAAATCTCTGTACATCAAGTTAGAACAGTTTCTAATGTGTTTCAAAACCTTCTTTAAGACATCTTCAAAAGCAAGATCTATTTTCTTTTTATGACTCCTTACTCCACTAGCTATGAACCTGAACTTCACAGGATCCCTATGAAACTTAACCGTTGCAAAAAGAAATGGAAATTCAGGCTCATATCTTCTAGTTTGTGGAATTTTAAGTTTCTTGAAGAATGCCTTAAACCGATTTTCTAACTGCTTGGTAGAATAACTTACGGGCTCGTATGTTACTCTATTATTGAGTTCCATAGTTAACAATTCAAAATAGAACTTCTTACAGATAATTGCAAAATTATTGCTAGCTTTATCCGTAGTGGTAAAAATAAATTGGTCTTGCAGTTTGGAGAGTGACCTTTTAGCTTCTCCAGAGAAAAAGAGATTTCTGTCGAAACAAAAGTCCAGACCTGCCAACTCACCGGTGAAGCTATTGATAATATTATATTTCCATTCTGCGAAGGCCTCAATAGGCTGATTGTACGTTAAACTGGTTTTTACGATGTACTTATTTACATCTTGAGTGAAGCTCTCAAGAATCCTTTCTTTGGAAATTGTGAAGGAAGGTCTGAATTTAGAGCCATACTCTAATAAATTCCTAAGCTTTTCATTTTCAACAAAACTCAAGTTTCCGGTGATAATATGGTTGTAATTCTTATCATAGTGAACTGTTTCTTTATGTTCATCACAAGAACAAGTAGTAATTACAGGAATGTAGCTCGAAGAGTTAAGTTTGTAGTTTTTAACTATTGACCCTAAGGTCTTAACATATTTAAAACTTACAATAGACTAGTGCCTGTGGATGGGAAAAAAAATTGCATTATTGTAGAACAGCTTTCTTACATTGAGATTATCGTAGGCTTTATTTAGGAACCTGATGGTAACAAAATTACTGGAAAATTCTTTAAGAGAAATTTTATCTTTAAGAATATGTTTAAGAATGTCCAGAACCAAAGCAAAAACATGCTCATCAACATGGTCAGCAGTTTCATTCCAGAATTTGAAAAAACATTTAAGGACAGAGTGCTTGAAGGACTTGAGAATTTTGTAAGTATTTTTAACAAAATTAGTGCCAGTTTTAAAGCTTTCCAGAGTTTTTAGCAAGTTTATATATATATAATACATCGCTCTTTCCACGTTCCAGAAACACATAGCAACCGAAAAATTGTTTTTCAGCCGCCGCCGTGGAACCACGTATTTGGAGGATTTTCACCTTGGATCTCGCCCTTTGGATATAACTGCTATAATATATATTGCCAGTGCCGTTAATTCCCACCAGATTGAGACGTCTCAGTAGCTGAGCATATCTTACGGATTTATGATGTCAGAAGCTGACTTAAAAATACACATAGCACCGTGGATTGTTGGCCACCGTTGTGTAAAGTTAACGCGCTCGGCTAGATATCGAGAGTTCCGTGATTCATTTCCACGGCGGCGGCTGAAAAACAAATTTTCGGTTGCTATGTGTTTCTGGAACGTGAAAAGAGCGATGCATTTATTTATTTATTTACTGACGCCACGTATTTGGAGGATTTTCACCTTTATCACACAGTTTTCTCGAACCTACAGCCAGGAGATTCATTTTCACCTTCGGGCCTAAATGTGAAAATAAAGCATCATTTGCCGGTGATGGGCTTCAAACACAAATCTTCCTTCACCGGAGTCGACTGCTCTATCGACTGAACTACACAGAGAAAGCTTATCGCTGCAACTTCAACTTTGCCGTCTTGACAGGAGACTTAGATGAGCCATGGATATTGTGATTGTCTTGTGGTGAAGTTTCTGTTTCTTCTGTGGAATTAGTGGGCCAAAATTTAGGGAGGTGAATCATTGTATTGCGGTCGTCGAACTCTGAACACATACACACAATAAGAATAGTAATAATAACTGTGATGTAATGACCGTGTCTTTCTACGTAAACTAATTCCAGCCGGCCCCAGAGTCGCATGAAACTTTGTAACTGGAGGTATCCTGTCCCCTCCGGATGCATGTCTTGGGTTTATCACAAAGTTCGACCAGTGGATACCACATGACCTATACAAAAGAAATTGATCGGACAGAAATGAGCTTTTACTGAAACTATTAGTTACGAGGGATGAAAAGTGGGTCCTTGACAAAAATGTAAAACGTTAAAGTACTGTATGCTGAGTTGGAGAGTGTTCTCCGTTGACTTCAAGAGGATGACTGCATCGGAGCAATGTCTTGTTAAGTGTATGGTGGGATGTGAAGGGTGGAGCTGCTTGCACCTAACCAAACGATAAATGCTGACCTGTACTGCTAACAGTTGGAAAGGCTGAAAGAAAAATTGAAATATAAGCGTCCAACACTGGGTTGAACGCTTATATTTCGGAAAGTCGTCGTCTTGCAACATGGCAACGCTAGACCCCATACAGCTTTAGCCACCCAGAGAAAATGACTGGATATTGGATGGAAAGTGTTACCTCAATTCTTCCGTATTCTCCAGGTCTTGCACTTACATACTACCTCCTTTTCGATCTCTTCAGAACAACTTCGCTGGAAAAACCACCGATGAAATTGAAGATGTCAAAACTGCGTTAGAAGAGTATTTGAACTCCAAAACCGAGGAGTTCTACAGAAAGGGAATTGAATTACTACCTGTCGTTTCACACACCGCTTCTTGCTGTGTGGCGACACTGCCCCAATGTGCGAGACGTACGACTGTCGTCTCACTGTCATTCATGTTCTCTGTAGTTGTGTTCGTTTTCGTGCTGCCCGTTTTCACTATTTTCATTCTCATTTGTTCGACGACTGCGCGTCTACTCTGCAGATGCTCTAAGACGACTACTGCGATACATTCGCAGTTTTTTTCTTTTTCAAATAAATTGACTTTTTTAAACGTATCTAGGGTTTTACACTTTCCTTTAATCTCATTTTCACCTTTACCGCATCAGTCTGATTTAAAGCATCATACCATGTTTTTAAAACTGTTTCTTTGATTGGCCCTTGTGCATTAAAAAAAAAAAAAAAACACCAACCAACCAACTAATTACTACCAGAAAGATGTCAAGAGGTCATTGATAATAATGGGATTATGTAAGAGAATAAAGATGTTATTTATTCAAAGAAGTCGTTTTTCTTTCTCTACTAAACAAAACGGTTAGAACTTTTGCACTCACCTAATACTGTGAAAACACAAGTTTATCCGTGATGAGGATCGAAAGCGCGCCCCCTCACTCCGGAGTAAGTTGCTCTCCCAACTAAGCTACACGGACGTTATTTATCGCTGCAGATTTGTCGTTTTGACACGTGCTTTACCTCTGTAGTACGTCACAATGCGTCATAAGTCTTAGCAATAGTGTGTATTGTGATACTGTCTTAACTCCAGTGATGGGTTCTGAGCTATGTGTTATTCATGTTGTGTACCACCTCGCTATGTTAGACGTTTTCCTACGATGAAAGTGGTGTGACAAATGATTTGTTGGAAATTTTTTGAGCGAATTTGTCCATTTTCGAATTCGGCCAATCATACTTTAAGAGTTGAATATCCAAATGTAGCGTGCTGGCTACATATTCATCAGAAATCACAAGCACAGATCGTGACGACCCCGCTGCCAACGAGATTGTGATTTTTATGTGTGTGTGTGTGTGCGTGCAGGGGAAATGTCCCGTCTCTGAGCCTCTCGATGGGAAACAAGTATGAAATCGAGGGATTCCAGTGATGGATTGAGATCGACGGTTGGTCTGCTCTAGCGTCTCGCTTCGCTGAATGTGTGCAACACCGTACAGCATAACTCTCCCGGCAAAGATGGCCCATTCAGAAGCAGCCCCTGGCCAGGAAAGTTCCATCCCTGGATCAAGCTGAATTGAAATCTCCGCCCCAGCCTTTCCTATTATTCCACGTCAACGACCAGTCATGCGGAATGTGTGCGAGCTAACAATATTCGCGCTTGACCGTTTTCGAAATGGGGAAATCGCGAAAAGAAAGCAACGATTAGAAAAACCCAAAAGAATTAACAATAATCAACCTCCGTTCTCGCTTCATTTCAGTAACAGTGCTAATAATCACCTGACTTCTAAATGTTAAAAATCAGAATTACTATTTTCTATTCGAACCGGCAAAATCTAGTTAAACACCGTATAGGAAAACAACGATAGAAACAAAAATTTCCATTCAATGCGCGATAGACAATCAGATTTCTAAAAAAACAGCATCAAAGATAAGACACTGGACAAAAATATTAGTCACCTGCATCAATATATCTAATTGTTTAATATGATATATTTCTGAAGTTATAATTAGAATTTTATTTAAATATTTCTGGGTTATATGATAATAAAATAAGTGTTACTTCATTCTACAGGCAAAATTTTAAACTGAAGTTTTTGAGAAATTAAAATCAAGAATTCGAAAGGCAGATGAAAGTGACTGGCAAAAAAGTGTCATAGCTTTTGGCCGGTCAAAAGGACACAACATCTAGAAAGTTGCTGAATTTGCAGGTGTCAGTAAAAGAACAGTTCTGCGTGTTTATAAACATTGGTGTAAGTCAAACTTGACTGAAAACGAAAGGATAAACTGTAGACGAAACACCATTTTGGCAAGTTGTGACCGGCGCAGAATTTCTCGCCTGATCAATGAAAACAGACTCCAAACAAGGCAGGAACTCCTCCAATCTTTCAATAATAGACTTCACACGTCTGTATCTGAGCAAACATTGCGTAGAGAATTTCATCGAGTGGATATCTGGAGTAGAGTTGCAAGACTAAACCAACGTTAACTTCAGCTCACAAAAAGCTCGATTAACTTGGGCGAAAGCTCACATGGCATGGACTGTTGATCAGTAGAAGGCTTTCATATGGTACCATGAATCCAAATTTTACCTATAATCTTGTGGCGCAAAGCGTAGGGTAAACAGGAGGTCTGAAGGAATATTCAAACTTGAGCGTGTTCAAAGAGTTCTTGCCAAAGGAGGTGGGTCGGTAATACTGTGGGGTTGTTTGAATGGTTGTGGATTAGTTTCACTAGTAGAGATGAAGAATACGCCGAATCAGCATGCTTAAACAGAAATTTTAGACGATCATGTGTTTCGTTTTGGACAACATTTGCAGGATTCTCATCAAGTAATTTATCCCATTTACGAACATTATAAGTGTACGATTCATAGAGCTAAAACCATTATGGATTAGTGTGAAGAGTGTGATACAACTCTGGCACACATGGACTGGCCAGCTAAATCGCGAGATTTAAATCCCATTGAGAATTTATGGGACCACCTTGAATGAAGTGTAAAAACCAAACTTCAGCATCCCAGGAATCTCAATGAATTGCGAGATAAACTGTTTTTAGAAAAATCAAAAATTGACTCCAGTTATTAAAATCATCTTGTTGAATCTCTTCCAGAAAGAATTAATGCTGTGATTTTTGCACGTGGTGATGCAACTAAGTATTAAAAGTAAGTTTTTAGAGGTGACTGATTTTTGTCCGGTGTCTGTACCTATTTTAAATATGGTAAAAATTCTATAAAGCCACTGTAGAACATCGATTATACGTTTCTCATTCATACGTTTTTCAATTTTATGCGTAATTATGCTTAGTCCTGATATCTTACTGTAGTTTCTGTTGCTTTCTTAATTTATTTATACGTAATTCATTTATACGCTTTTTGCGATTACACGTTCAAATTTGAACTACTCGGTTCATTCTTTTATACGCAACCCGGTATGTTACAACTCTGAGTGAATCGAAACAGCGTATGTTACAGCACTAAGTGAATCGAAACAGCGAATGTTACAGCACTGAGTGAATCGGAACAGCGTTGTCGTGTTCCTTCTTGGTACAGCCGAAGTTGAACCTTGATCCCACCAGAGAATGGTATGATGTTTACCTCGGGTTTGGATGAAAAAACATTTTCACATTTTACGACTCGCACTCGTATGCACTATTTAAAAATTGCTAAATCTCTGGGACGTAACTTTGTCGCTCCACTATTTTGCTGCGTAATAGAATCCTAGAACGACCAAAATCCATAATATATATATACACTGCTGGCCACCCAAAATGCAACACCAAGAAGGAAGCATCCGATTGGCCTGAAATTCGCAGCATGCGTCGCCCGCGAGACGACATGCAAACTATTAGCATTGCAAGGCATATGCAAATCATATGCGCTCGGCACGCCACCGAGAAGCACTATAAGAAGGGTGCACAGAAGGCGGGGTGTAAGTAGTGGAAGTGTGTTGCGCTGCCGGACCTGTGCGTGGGAAGCTTCCTGATGCCTCGTCGCAGAATACGACAGTCATTCCAGCACGTTTCAGAGTTCGACAGAGGACGAATAGTGGCTTATCGCGACAGCGGTTTATCGTACCAAGACATCGGCACCCGTGTGGGACGACATCCAGCCACAGTGAGGCTAGTATGGATTCGGTGGGTGCAGGAGGGACGGACGGACCGACGTGAGCGATTGCCACAGCCGCGGCACACCACCGAACGAGAGGACCGGCATGTTGTGCGGCGGGCATTGACGGCTCGCACCGCCACATCACGAACGTTAGCGCAGGAATTAGAGTGTGTTGCGCCACAACCTGTCTCAGCACGTACCGTTCGACGTCGTGTGCAAGAGCGGGGACTTGTCGCACGGTGTCCATTGCTCCGATTACCATTGACGTTACACTACCGGCGAGTGCGACGGCAGTGGGCCGTTGAACGCCGCACCTGGACTAAGAAATGGCACGACCTTGTCTTCTCCGACGAATCCCGCTTCTGCCTGCAACACCACGATGGTCGGATCCGCGTGTGGTGGATCCGACCATCGTGGAGACTGTGGAGACTGTATGACGCCTGCATTATGCATCGCGATACCGGTCCGTCGCCTGGCGTTATGGTTTAGGGCGCAATTGGATATGACACCCACACCCCTCTGGTACGCATCGCCGGTACACTCAACAGCCACCGCTACATCTCCGACGTTTTGGAGCCTTTAGTCCTCCCTTACCTGCAAGACAATGCGCGCCAGCACTTGGCACGCATCGTGCAAAAATTCTTCACGGCCCCCAGGTGTTACTGCTGCCGTGGCCCACCTGTTCTCCCGATATGTCGCCCATCGAACACATCTAGTCGCTGATCGGCGACCTAGTGGCCCGGCGAGCACCACCCGCGGCTACGCCTGATGAACTGTGGCAACGTGTGGAAGCAGCCTGGACCGACATACTCCAAGCCCACATCCAAAACCTCTTTCGTTCGATGCCGCGGCGTGTAGCGGCCGTTATTTGCCAGCCATGGGGGCCACACGAACTATTGATGTCTGCGTGTTCCGAAAGTCGCACGGGCCTGTAAGCTCAATCGTTTCATCTTTGTATCTGTTGTTATGTGTCCAGTAATTTGGCTTTTCTATATCGTGTCCTTCTTGTTGTTGCATTTTGAGTGGCCAGCAGTGTATATATATATATATATCATCATTGTTAACCATTATCAATCCACTGCTGGACGATGGTCTCCCCAAGTGTCTTCCATAACGGTCTGTCTTGCGCCAGTCTCCTCCATGTTATTCCCGCATACTATCGAATTTCATTCACCCATCTCCCATGTGGTCTTCTTCTGGGTCTTTTGCTGTCCCTTGCAATCTAGTCTAGAATTTCGGTTGTCCATTGGTAGCCCGTCCTTCTGGCAACATGTCCAGCTCATTGCCATTTCAGGGATTTTACTCTGATCATGATGTCTTCCACTCTTTTCATTTTTCTGATCCACGAGTTCCTCTTCTTATCTCTTCTGGTTACACCAAGCATGCATCTCTCCATGCCGCTTTGAGTTGTCTGCAGTCTTTGTATGTCTCTTTTAGTTAAGGTCCACTTCTCTGCACCATACGTAAGCACTGGAAGGACGCATTGATCAAACACTTTTCTTTTAAGACATAATCACATATTGCTCTTAAAAATTATACCGTTTCTTTCAAAAGCTCTCCAGGCAAGTTTTATATGCCGATTAATTTCTTCATCAATGTGACTCTCACTTGATATCTGCTGTCCAAGATAAATGTAGGTATTGGTTATCTCCAGCTTTTCCCCATCAATCGATAAATCTTCATTTCTTGTAAAAGCATTGTACATCACTTTTGTCTTCTGAAAGTTCATTTTTAATCAAACTTCTTTACTCTCGTCAGCAAGTTCCTGGATCATACTCTGCAGCTCTGATGGGGTAGTTGCAAAAATGACTATGCCATCAGCGAAACGAAGGTGAGTTAGATAATCTCCATTAATCTTTATCCCTTTGTTTTCCCAGTTCAGTGATTGAAAGACATTTTCCAATGTGGCGTTAAAGAGTTTGGGAGATATAGTGTCACCTTGTCTTACTTCCCTTTCCAATTTTTATAGGTGCTGTATTCTGAAATAGCCGAATCTGTGCACTTGCATTTTCATAGATGTTAATAATAATATTAATGTATGCATCTTCAATACGGCAGGATTTCAAAGCCATTGTAACTACTGATGGTTTCACCAAATCAACGGACTTTTCATAATCGATAAAAGCCATGCATAATGGAAGTTCATATTCCCTCGCTCTTTCAGTTCATATTCCCTCGCTCTTTGAGCCATGTCCAATGTCACCTTCAAGCGGTGTGAAAGAAATTTAGTGAAGATTTTATAAATCACTGATAGGAGGCTGATAGGTCTGTAGTTTCTGAGATCCTCAATGTCACCTTTTTTATGTAGCAGGATCAATGTAGCGTTGTTCCAATCCTCAGGAATCTTCGCTTTATTAAGGCATCGAGTGAAAACTTGGGCAAGTACTGTTTCAATTTCTCCACTTGCTTTTTGTATGATGTCTACAGTAATTCCATCTTCTCCTGGAACTTTTCTCCGCTTCATGTTCTTGATTGCATGTGCAACTTCTGCTGGAAGGACTGGAAGAACTCTGGTACCTTTCATGATGTCTGGAGTACATGTATCATCCCTTTCATATAATTTGGAGTAGAAATCTTTCACTCTTGTCAAGATTTCGCCTCTATTTCTTGTTACAGAACCATCTTCTTTTCTCAAAGCCATAATCTGTTTTCTTCCCTTACTCCGATGTCCCTTTGCTCTCTTCAGACTTTGGTTGTTTTCAATTGCTTTCCTCACTAGTTCGCTATTGGCGATCGTCAAAGCCCCTTTAATGGAAACAGGATGCACCCGAGAAGGCGGGGTTGACATTTGTCAAGGAGAGGCTGTAGTATGTTGCGCATCACTTTACCTTACATCCCATACATATATACAGTATATATATACATATATATGTAAGGTCAGGTGATGCGTAACATCACAGCCTCTCCTTGACAAATGTCAACCCCGCCTTCTCGTGGTGCATCCTGTTCCTACTAAAGGGGCTCTGACGACCGCCAATAGCGGTATAACTATACCATGGGGATTAGAGGAAATTCTATCCCACACTCACCAACCCGCTTGGCCAGCGTGGTGAGTTATGGCCAAACCCCTCCAAAATGACTCCACAACTTAAATCTTGGCCCTCAGTCTCCGGCAGCTGGAATGTACCTGGCCAAGGCAGCGGCCAGTGCGACATGAAGGCAGAGGGTGCTAAGAATCCCCGAAGGACCGGACTAGGCTGCCATCTGATGCTGACCTTGGCAACGTACAATGGACGCTCCCTATCTTCTGATTCAAGGCTCCTTGAATTGGAAGAGGAATTACAAAGGATCAAGTGGGACATCGTGGGGCTAAGTGAGGTAAGGAGAAAAGGAGAAGATCTCATCGAACTGAAAAGTGGACATCTCTTCTACTATCGTGGGACAGATACTGGCAGAACTAGTGGTGTTGGATTTATAATAAACAAGAAACTGAAGGATAAAGTTGTAGAAGTTGAAAGTTCCTCTGACAGAGCTGCACGACTTGTTATCCAACTCTCGAAAAGATACCAGGCTCAGATTATTTAAACTTATGCACCCACCACAAGTCATCCTGAAGAAGAAATTGAAGAATTTTATGAGGAAATTTGTCATCTAAATAATAAAGGTAAGCAGCACTTGAAAATAATTATGGGAGATTTCAATGCAAAAATAGGGCAACGGCAACAGAATGAAACTTCAGTAGGTAAATTCGGTCACGGCAACAGAAACCAGCGTGGAAATACTCTCGTTGAGTTTGCAGAGGCAGAAGGGTTTTTCATCTTGAACTCCTTCTTCAAGAAAAAGCCACACAGGAAATGGACATGGAGACATCCAAATGGGACGACAAGTGAAATTGATTTTATTATGTGTAACAAAAAATTCGTCATAGAAGACTGCAGTGTGCTAAACAAGTTCAACACAGGTAGTGACCATAGATTGGTGAGATGTAAGATGCACCTCAACACTAAACTTGAACGTGGCAAGCTCATAAGACAAACAAAATCTATTGACATAACCAACCTCAAAAAACACCATAATACCTTCAAGTTGGAACTGAAGAACAGGTTCTCTGCTTTAGAAGGCCTAACATCGGAAGAAGTGGACATCTCTGAAGTTAACAGAAAAGTAACCAAAGCTCTTATGGAAACAGCAACAAAATTAGCTGGGTCTAAGAACAAGTTGCATGTGAACAAATTATCAGGAAAAACGAAAATGTTGATGCAAAAAAGAAGAGAGATGAGGACAACTAAAGAAGATGTGACTTCCAAAGTGGAATATATAGAGCTATGCAAGACAGTACGAAAAAGTATCACTGAAGACGTAAGAAAATTCAACTGTGAACTAGTGAGGAAAGCAATTGAAAACAACCAAAGCTTAAAGATAGCAAAGGGACATCTCAGTAAGGGAAGAAAACAGATTATGGCACTGAGAAAAGAAGATGGTTCTGTAACAAGAAATAGAAGCAAAATTTTGACAAGAGTGAAAGATTTCTACTCCAAATTATATGAAAGGGATGATACATGCACTCCAGACATCATGAAAGATACCAGTACCAGAGTTCCTCCAGTCCTTCCAGCAGAAGTTGCACATGCAATCAAGAACATGAAGCGGGGAAAAGCTCCAGGAGAAGATGGAATTACTGTAGACATCATACAAGAAGCAAGTGGAGAAATCGAAACAGTACTCGCCCAAATTTTCACTCGATGTTTAAATGAAGGAAAGATTCCTGAGGATTGGAACACCGCTACAATGATCCTGCTACATAAGAAAGGTGACATTGAGGATCTCGGAAACTACAGACCTATCAGCCTCCTATCAGTAGTTTATAAAATCTTCACTAAAGTTCTTTCACACCGCTTGAAGGTAACACTGGACATGGCTCAACCGAGAGAACAAGCTGGATTCAGGAGTGGCTACAGCACAATAGATCATATCCATGTGCTGAGAGAACTAATTGAAAGAGCGAGGGAATATGAACTTCCATTGTGCATGGCTTTTATCGATTATGAAAAAGCCTTTGATTCGGTGAAACCATCAGCAGTTACAATGGCTCTGAAACCCTGCGGTATTGAAGAAGCATACATTAATATTATTAATAACATCTATGAAAATGCAAGTGCAAAGATTCAGCTGTTTGAAAATACAACACACATAAAAATTGGAAAGGGAGTGAGACAAGGTGACACCATATCTCCGAAGCTCTTTAATGCCACATTGGAGGGTGTTTTTCAGTCACTGAGCTGGGAAAACAAGGGGATAAAGATTAATGGAGATTATCTAACCCACCTTCGTTTTGCTGATGACGTAGTCATTTTTGCAACTAGCCCATCAGAGCTGCAGAGTATGATCCAGGAACTTGCTGACAAGATTAAAGAAGTGGGATTAAAAATGAACTTTCAGAAGACAAAAGTGATGTTCAATGCTTTTACAAGAAATGAAGATTTATCGATTGATGGAGAAAAGCTGGAGATAACAGACACGTACGTTTATCTTGGACAGCAGATATCAAGTGAGGGTCACATTGATGAAGAAATTAATCGGCGTACAAAACTTGCCTGGAGAGCTTTTGGAAGAAACAGCATAATTTTCAAGAGCAATATGCCATTATGTCTTAAAAGAAAAGTGTTTGATCAATGCATCCTTCCAGTGCTTACGTATGGTGCAGAGACGTGGACCTTAACTAAAAGAGACATACAAAGGCTGCAGACAACTCAAAGCAGCATGGAGAGGTGCATGCTTGGTGTAACCAGGAGAGATAAGAAGAGGAACTCGTGGATCCGAAAAATGACAAGAGTGGAAGACATCATGATCAGAGTTAAATCCCTGAAATGGCAATGGGCTGGACATACTGCCAGAAGGACAGATCATCGATGGACAGCCGAAATTTTAGATTGGATTCCAAGGGACAGGAAAAGACCCAGAAGAAGACCACATGGGAGATGGGTGGATGAAATTCGAAAGTATGCAGGGGTGACATGGAGGAGACTGGCACAAGACAGACCGTTGTGGAGGAAACTTGGGGAGACCTTCGTCCAGCAGTGGATTGATAATGGTTGACAATGATGATGATGATGATGATATATATAAACAGTGCGTCAAAGAATTTTTAAGACTAAATCTGTAAAATGAAATAGAAACAAGAAATTATAATTTGTTTTGGTTTGTTATTCAAAATAAGTCCCTCCGGCTTCAATACACTTGTTACAGCGATTTAATAATGATTCGAATGCCTGTTCCAGTTCACTTTGCGGAATTTCCTCCAAAGCACGCTTCGGAGCTGTTTGTATGGTCGAAATATCATCAAAATAACACCCTTTTAACGTCCTTTTAAGTTTTGGGAACAAAGAAAAGTTGCAAGGTGCTAAATCAGGCGAATACGGTGGATGATTCAACACACAGACGTTATTTTTTGCCAAAAATCTACGAACAAGAAGTGAGGTGTGACTGGGTGCATTATCGTGCAACAAACACCAACTGTTTTCATCCCGATATTCTGGACGAATCCGACGAATTCTGCCCATCAAACGCCTCAAAACATTTAAATAAAACTCACCAGTAATTGTTTGTCCACTTGGAACAAATTCCTTGTGGATAATACCCTTACTATCGAAGAATGTAATGAGCATTGTTTTGATTTTCGATGGAACTTTTCTTGTTTTTTTGGCTTGTGGCGAGTTTTTTGACTTCCATTCCGCACTTTGTCGCTTTGTTTTAGGATCATATTGAAAACACCATGTTTCATCACCAGTAACAATCGATTTTAAGAAGTTTGGATCATTTTCAGCGGCGGAAATGATGTCTCTTCAATGTGCACTTCTCCTTGATTTTTGTTCATTGGTTAACGTGTGTGGAACAAATTTAGCACAGACTTTTGTTTTGCCCAAATCTTCATGCAGGATGGTTCGAATCATCTCTTTGTCGATGTTTAAAGACTCTTCCGTCATTCTTAGTGACGCACATCGATTGTTTGCCACGAAATCACGCACTTTTTCAATAATCTCAGGTGTCCTAGATGAACTTGGTCTTTCGGTATGCTTATCACCTTCTAGCGTCTCTCTTCCGTCCCAAAAACGTTTGTGCCACAGGAAAACATTTGATCTACTTAAACAAAACTCACCATAAACTTGTTACATCATTTGGTACGTTTCCGAGGCACTTTTACTAAGTTTTGCGTTAAATTTAATAACAGCCCTTTGTTCCATCTTAATAATTCAACATGAATACAATTTTACTTCTCTAATGAACGCCCGTTTCGTTTGAGTTACTTTAACAACTGCGCATTACTTTTGGCAGAAAGCAAGCAGATGGTCACGGTTTATAACGCATTCGCGATCACACTGGTGGCGCCACCGTAGGCTGAAATCTAGCGCCAGTCTTAAAAATTCTTTTGACGCACTGTGTATATATAATGACGCACACCTACACGACCGTCTACATGGTGCAACAGGAAATGAGATTCGTCGGACCAGGCAACTTTCTTCCAGTAATTCAAGGTCCAGTTTTGATGATCGCATTCGACGGTGGACAGAGATTAGCATGGGCACTCGGAGCGGGCTGCGGCTAGGCAGCCTAATTTTTAGCAGGGTTCGATGTACTCTGTGTTGTGACACATTACTCCCATGATCAGCATTCAAATCACCGGCGTGTAGCGCTACAGTATCCCTTCTGTTGGCTCGTACTATACGGGATATTCTTCGCTTACCTCCAGCATCGATGAGCCGTGATCGGCACAAATCTTGCCGGCGCTTCGTGGTTGCTCTCATAGGATCACGTTTTGAAGGTACTAACCACTGATGACCGTGAGGGTTGGAGGAAGACCGCCACACAGTAAAACTGCCACACGATTTTCATTAAGGGACCGGGCACAAATTGCTATTCCTCCGAGGAACACTTTGAATGTGTGGCAGTTTTCCAAGTTTCCAAATTATGTGTGGCAGTTTTCCAAGGTGCCTAACGATGGGAAGGAGCTCTTTTGTTTGTCTGAATTTTCATGTCGGTTCATATTTAGGGCAACTGGCCACAGAAGTTCGAGGGGTGGGGAGGGGGGGTATAAAGATTGCCGTTTCTTGGCCTATATTGAGAATTGAATTGGGAACTCCAAACGAATTTCGAGAAAACGTTCTATGTAAGCCAAGCAAAAATTGTTTTGTTCAGGAGAGACCAAAAAGGTGGGAATTTTTTAATAACGCTTCACTTTTACTTAGGCACTAAATATTTACATAACATGTCAAATTTGTGATATTTTTCTTTTACCTAATTAATTCATATGCCCTACACCTCGGCCTGTTTAACAGCTTTTAATTCGCCGACTTTATATTCATAACGCTTACGTATCAAATCAAGTCAATGGCATTGCTCTTTTACTTAGGCACTAAATAGTCATAGGCCACAGGCATATAGGGCCTTTTTAACAGGTTTTATTCTACCAGTGTCATATTCACAACGTTTAACAGAAAATCAGGTTAATAATATTGGGCATTTACTTAGGCACGAAATATTAATTCATAGGCCCTAGGCCTAGGCCTTTTTAATAGTTTTTACTTTATCACTGCCCTATTCACAACATTTACACAACAAATAAAGGTAGTAATATTGCGCTTTTACTTAGGCAAGAAATATTAATTCATAGTCCCTAGGCCTAGGCCTTTTTGACAGTTTTTATTCTACCAATGCCATATTCACAACGTTTATACATCAAATTAAGTTAATAATGTTACGCTTTTATTTAGGCACGAAATATTTATTCACAGGCCCTAGGCCTAGGTCCTTTTACCAGTTTTTATTTTGCCAATCTCATATTCACAACGTTTACACAGCGAATCATGTTAATAATATTGGGCGTTTACTGAGGCACGAAATATTAATTCATAGGCCTAAGGCTTTTTTAGTAGTTTTGACTCTATCAATACCATATTCACAACGTTTACACAACAAATCAATTTAATAATATTACGCTTTTACTTGGGCACGAAATATTAATTCATATGCCCAGACCTAGGGCCTATGAACGAATATTTCGTGCCTAAGTAAAAGAGCAATACTATTACATTTGTGTGTGTGTGTGTGTGTGTGTGTGTGTGTGTGTGTGTGTGTGTGTGTAAACGGTTTGAATATGGCATTGGTAGAGTAAAAAACTATTAACAAGGCCTAGGCCTAGCCAATGAATTAATATTTCGTGCCTAAGTAAAAGCACAATATTATTACATTTATTTGTTGTGTAAACGTTGTGAATACGGCATTGATAAAGTAAAAACTATTAAAAAGGCCTAGGGCATATGAATTAATAGTTCGTGCCTAAGAAAACGCCCAATATTATTAACTTGATTTTCTGTGTAAACGTTGTGAATATGGCATTGGTAGAATAAAAACTGGTAAAAGGGCCTAAGACTAGGCCTAGGGCCTGTGAATAAATATTTCGTGCCTAAATAAAAGCGCAATATTATTAACTTGGTTTGATGTGTAAACGTTGTGAATATGACACTGGTAGAATAAAACATGTTAAAAAGGCCTATGGCTATTTAGTGCCTAAGTAAAAGAGCAATGCTATTGACTTGATTTGATACTTAAGATTTATGAATATAAAGTCGGCGAATTAAAAGCTGTTAAAAAGGCCGAGGTGTAAGGCCTATGAATTAAGTAGAAGAAAAATATTACAAATATGACATGTTATGTAAATATTTAGTGTCTAAGTAAAAGTGCAGCGTTATTAAAAAATCCCACTTAATTGCCCTTTCCTGAACATAGAAATTTTCGCTTGACTTACATAGAACGTTTTCTCGAAATTTGTTTGGAGTTCCCAATTCAATTCTCAATATAGGCCAAGAAATGGCAATCTTTATACCCCCCCCCCTCGAACTTCTGTGGCCAGTTGCCCTAAGTATGAAACGACATGAAAATTCAGACAACAAAAGAGCTCCTTCCCATCATTAGGCAACTCGGGAAACTGCCACACATAATTCGGAAACTTGGAAAGGTTTACAGTGAACCGACCGTGAGCGCCTTTGCCGTCTCGGAAATGCTCTGACCTAGTGGTGTGGTCTTTACAATTTAGTCTTTGTCAAACTCGCTGATGATCGCAGCCTTTCCCGTCTGAATAACAAGAATAATACTGATTAACAGAGCTCAGTATCGGCATGGCCGTCTTAAGGGGTGGGCCAACGGGGCCGGTGGCCAGGGCCCCCACCTGAACTGGGGCCCCCAAACGCCCCAAGAGTCTTATGGGTTTACAAAAAGTCAAACTCTTTGACCACTCACCGTTTTTGTTGTTGTTGTTGTTTTTATTTAAAGAAAAGAAGAAACATCAATCCAGAAAGTTGGAAGTTCTTCTGCCTTTTTTTTATAACGTTGCTCGTAGCTTCGATTTCCCGAGGAGGCAGGAGGAAAATTAGGTGTTAGGGTGGCTCTTTTGTTACAAAATAAGAAACAAAGAAAGACGACCGACCTTCCGATCCCGAGTGTGGATGAGGCTTGAGCCTCGAGTGCCATGAGGGGCACAAATCGCTTTTTTCCGAATCATTTTTTTCGTTTCAAACAGTCGTTTGTGTTGTCTACACGAAGAAATGCACGTATGTTTATCACTAGGTTTTGCCCACCTCGGGTACTTATACATAAATTCTTTCAGTCGTCGCTGTTTAAACAAATAACAATGACGGAGGCCCCATATCGGCATTTATGTCCGGTGAGTCACATTGTCTGGAAACGGCGCTTATTGGTTTATTTCTTTCTTCTGTTTTAATTTAATTTTCGTTGAATAATTTGTAGAATGGGGAAGAAATACCTTCAGAATACCTTGAAATGGGACTTACACACTGACAAAATAGCTCGTGGGGTGTCGAGAAGGGGTCCGGACGAAAGCCCACCGGACACTTGCCCACTACGGATGGTTAATAGATAATACGTAACTTCGGAGGACGTTTCCGATCAAGTGTAGGAAAACTGATCCCATAAATATTCATTTATTGCATAAAATTTGCTCTTTGTTTTAGAAATGTTAAAATGTAAGGGGCTTCATTTAACATTTCTAAAACAACATTTGGCTGCAGAAGCGTATATGCTCAGCTTTGATCGTTTAAAAATACGCATATGATTTAAAAAAAGAAAGAAAGAAAAACACTGTGGCGCAGTGGTCTAAGCGCTGGCTTCTGATCATTCGTCCGAGATGGGTCTGAGTTCGAATCCCGGTGAGGCATGGATGCTGTGTTTGTCTTACGGCACTGGCTCTCTCCCTTCCCTGGAACCGGTGGCCTTAAGTTAGGGACGGGCAACTGCTATAGCCCATTGAGTTACTCACGGTGGTCGTTAAACCTCAATAAAATAAAAAAATCAAATCAAGTGAATTGCATTGTGCTTTTACTTAGGCACTAAATATCAATTCATAGGCCTTAGGACTAGGCCTTTTAAATAGTTTTTATTCTAACGATGTTATATTCACAACGTTTAAACAGCAAATCAAATTAATAATATTAGGCATGTTTACTTAGGAATTCAATATTAATTACTAGGCCTTAGGACTAGGGCCAACGAATTAATAATTAGTGCCTAATTAAAAGTACGCCGCCCCGGTGGCGCAGTGGTCTAAGCGATGGCCTCTGATAATTCGTCCGAACGGGGTCCGGGTTCGAATCCCGGTGAGGCATGGATGTTGTGTTTGTCTTACGGCACTGGCTCTCTCCCTTCCCTGGAACCAGTGACCCTAAATTAGGGACGGGCGACTGCTTATAGCCCATTGAGTTGCTCACGGTGGTCGTTAAAACCTCCAATCAAAAAAAAAAAAAATTAAAAGTACAATATGATTTACTTCATTCATGCACAAACGTTATGAATATAACATCGTTAGAATAAAAACTGTTAAAAAGGCCTAGGGCCTATGACTTAATATTTACTGCCTAAGTAAAAGCGCAATGCTTGAGTTGATACGTAAACGTTATGAATATGAAGTCGACCGATTAAAAACTGTCAAAAAGACCTAAGCCTTGGGCCTATGAATGAATATTTCGTGCCTAAGTAAACGCCCAATATTATTAACATGATCTGTTGTGTAAATGTTGTGAATATGACATTGGTAGAATAACAACTGTTTAAAAGGCCGGGGGCCTAAGAATTAATATTTAGTGCCTAAGTAAAACCGCAGTGCTATTGATTTGATATGATACGTAAACGGTATGAATATGACATTGGTAGAATAACAACTGTTTAAAAGGCCGGGGGCCTAAGAATTAATATTTAGTGCCTAAGTAAAACCGCAGTGCTATTGATTTGATATGATACGTAAACGGTATGAATATGAAGTCTGCGAATTAAAGCTGTTAAAAAGGCCAAGGGATAGGGCCTATGAATTAATTAGGTAAAAGAAAAATATTACAAACTTGACATGTTATGAAAGTATTTTGTGCCTAAGTACAAGTGCAGCGTTATTAAAAAATCCCACCTTATCGTCCTTTTCTGAACACAGCATGAGTCATGCTGTAATTCCGTTGTTTCCTCGAACTCTGTAGTTTTAAGAAATGTACTATAAGTCACGGAAATTTATTTCTTCAAAGTAAAGTAAAATTCTCGCTTGGCTTACACAGAATGATTTCCCAAAATTTGTTTGGAATTTCCAATTCAATTCTCTACATAAGCCAAGAAACGGCGATCTTCATACCCCCCCCTCCCCTTGAACTTTTGTGTTCAGTTACCTTAAACTGGTATGAATCGGCGTGAAAATTCAGACAGACAAAAGAGCTCCTTCCTGTCGTTAAGCACCTTAGAAAACTGCCACACATAATTAGGAAACTTGGAAAACTGCCCCACTGGTAAACAGCCACACATTCAAAGTGTTCCTCGGAGGAACAGCATTTTGTGCCCGGCTACTTAATGAAAAACGTGTGGCAGTTTCCCTGTGTGGCGGTTTCTGGTAACCCCACCACACTAGGTAAATAATGAAAGTATATCCCTCCACCCCCACCCCAACATTCAAACAGTAAGTCAAATCGACTTATTAGCATGCCGATTATGACATCAAAACGCCCATCTCGGACTTTTTTTCCTGGACTTTTTTACCGATCACCAAGAAGATCCGAAGTGCCATGAAAATTAAATTGTCCACTCTTCCAAATCTTTAGTTTTCAGCCCTTTTACACATTAGTATGGCGAGGGGCGGATGAGGATGGTAGATAAGAATTCACTGAGTGGGGTCATTACTAATTGCTCTGTTGTTGGTTCTACTAAGTAGGGGGTTTCAACACGTGGAGTGCTCTTAAACCTGCCCCAAGGCAGTGAGGGAGTTCGATCTTCCTCCGAGGGCAGCAAGGTTAATAGACAGCGAGGGCAGGACGTTGCTACCTCTGCTTTGGGGAAGAGGTGTTCCAAAGCAGTCGTAAAAGGGGGTTAAGGAGGGAGTCCCCGTCCGCAAGTTACGACGGCTTGAAGGAAGGGGGTTAAAGAGGGCTAGTCTTGCATCCGCGAGTTAGGACGTTAAGATTTGATTAAGGTAAATAAATAGAACATCTTTTTTAAAGAAATTGTTAACATACAGTACTATTTTCACAAGCAGAAATGCAAAATTTTGTAAAGTAATTAAGACAACTCATTCAAAGCAAGGAAAAAAAAAGTTTAAGGCGACATTCTAGCAACCCACTAGTCGTTTATTTCTGAGAGAGAGAGAGAGAGAGAGAGAGAGAGACGGGGGGAAGGGGGGGGGGAGAAGTTTAGCGCCGACTTCCTTTGGAGCCGGTAGTAAAAAATGCACTAACTTGCCCCAGAAATTCAAAATGTGCGTTGGGTCACATTGCATACAAATTTAAATTTCGGCGGGTGTACATCATATCCCAAACGTGCGTTGGGTCACACGGTATACAAAATTAAAATTTCAGCGCGTGTACACCATTTCCCGAAATCAAAGCAGGTCATGATGCTTAAATTTCGAAAATATGGTAGCGATTATTACTAAAGTTAGTGTGCTCAAGTTCAGTGGGCAAGTGTCCGGTGGGCATCTGGCCGGTGGGCTTTTGTCCGACACCCGTCGAGAAAAATAGGAATTATTGGCAGTGTGTTTTATAGTCTTACTACAAAAACCATTAAATTACTATGCCATTCTTTAGTACACCCTCGTTTAATTTACTGTCTCGCTTGTTGGGAATCCACGACTACGCGTAACCTTGGGAAACTTCAGGTGCTTCAGAATAAAATAATTAGATTTTAGAACTGAAATTAAATCCACGTTTAAATAGGTATTACAGGTTCACAAAACTATGGTCGAATCAGTCTTGATCCTAATAAACATAACATTTTGAATATTAATCACTTATATTTACGCTCGCTGGGTACTAATATGTTTAAAATAATTAAATTGGGTTTTAATGATGATATCATTGACATTCATAACGAAATTCATGAATATGATACGAGATATAGACACAGCCAGCCATGCTTTCCGAAAAATGGTTACAGCCATGCTTTCCGAAAAATCAACAAATGAAACTCAGCATTGGATGTCAAGGGCCAAAATTTTGGAATGACTTTCCTAAGGAAATTCATAATATTAATAAATACAGCTTATTTAAGACAAGAATCACTATTTACTTACTTATTCATTAACATTGTATTAAAAAACAACAAGGGATCAGTTGGACCACTGAGTCTGGAATGGAACTAAGAGGGGATGGGAGAAATTACTCATACGATAGAATGAATGAAATATGGTCATACCATTTCGACTGCGTACACTAAGATTTTATCGAATTAAAAGGTGATAAAGATGTCCACATTATTTTTAAAAAAATATGAAATACAATGTATGATTTTTTTAAATATAATTTCACACCACTAATTGTTCCCTATAAATATTGCTCTCAACACACTGGGCATCGTTACCATGCATTTACTACTAACTACTAATATAGCTAACAATATGCTCAATTAATGTAATGTATTTTATTTCTTGACTTTCTACGAAGGGAGATCGGGAGTTGTCAGGTCATTTTGGACTTTTTTCTGATCTCCATAGCTGTTATATGTCTATATATTTGTTACTTCTTATGAGCATTTTGTATGTGTATAATAACAGCTAAACTAATAAATTAAATTAAATTGAAAACAAAACAAAAAAACATAACATTTTTCAGCACCCATTTTCTTGTAATTTGCTAAGCAACAAAATGTGAATGCATTTCCTACACTTCATGGAGTTCTACAGTTTCTGTCGTGGACCATTTTTCATTTAAGTGGTATTTAAAAAGTTACTGGATATTGAATGTTTCTTCTCATAGGAATAACATGGTGATGGTGGTGTATATAATAATTTTCATACGTTGTATATTTATCCATATGTTGTATATAACGTAATAATGCGTTTGCGAATAAAAAATATAATCACATATTGTAATAATACCGTATGTTGTATATGTTTTATATACACTGCTGGCCACCTAAAATGCAACACCAAGAAGGACACGAGATAGCAAAGCCAGATTTACTGGACACATAACAACAGATACAAAAATCAAACGATTGAGCTTACAGGCCTGTGCCACTAGCGGAACACGCAGACATCAATAGTTCGTGTGGCCCCCATGGCTGGCAATAACGGCCGCTACACGCCGCGGCATCAAACGAAAGAGGCTTTGGATGTGTGCTTGGGGTATGTCGGTCCAGTCTGCTTCCACACGTTGCTACAGTTCATCAGCGTAGCCGCGGGTGGTGCTTGCCGGGCCACTCGGTTGCCGATCAGCGACCAAACGTGTTCGATTGGCGGCATATCGGTAGAACAGGCGGGCCACGGCAGCAGTGACACGTGGTGGGCCGTGAAGAATTGTTGCACGATGCGTGCTACTTGCGGGCGCGCATTGTCCGGTTGAAACGTGGCCGCTGTCAGGTCCTGCAGGCAAGGGAGGACTACAGGCTCCAAAACGTCGGAGATGCAGTGGTGGCTGTTAGAGTGTACCGGCGATGCGTACCAGGGGGTGCGGGTGTCATATCCAATTGCGCCCCAAACCATAACGCCAGGCGACGGACCGGTATGGCGATGCATAATGCAGGCGTCATACAGTCTCTCGCCGCGGTGTCGCCACACGCGGATCCGACCATCGTGGTGTTGCAGGCAGAAGCGGGATTCGTCGGAGAAGACAATGTTGTGCCTTTCCGTAGTCCAGGAGCGGCGTTCAACGGCCCACTGCCGCCGCACTTGCCGGTGGTGTAACGTCATTGGTAATCGAAGCAACGGGCGTCCTGCGACAAGTCTCCACTCCTGCAGACGACGTCGAACGGTACGTGCTGACACAGGTTGTTGCGCTAACGTTCGTGATGTGGCGGTGCGAGCCGTCAATGTCCGCCGCACAACATGCCGGTTCTCGTGTTCGGTGGTGTGTCGCGGCTGCGGCAATCGCTCACGTCGGTCCGTCCGTAACTCCTGCACCCACCGAATCCATACTCGCCTCACTGTGGCTGGATGTCGTCCCACACGGGCGCCGATGTCTCGGTAGGATAAACCGCTGTCGCGATAAGCCGCTATTTGTCCTCTGTCGAACTCCGAAACGTGCTGGAATGACTGCCGTATTCTGCGACGAGGCATCAGGAAGCTTCCCACGCACAGGTCCGGCAGCACAACACACTTCCACTACTTACACCCCGCCTTCTGTGCACCCTTCTTATAGTGCTTCTCGGTGTTATGCCGGGCGCACATGATTAGCATATGCCCTGCAATGCTAATCGTTTGCATGCCCTCTCGCGGGCGACGCATGGTGCGAATTTCAGGTTAATCGGATACTTCCTTCTTGGTGTTGCATTTTGGGTGGCCAGCAGTGTATATAAGGTCAGGATGCCCAGAAAAATATGACTGCGCAGGGCCCCCAAAAGTGTTGAGACGGCACTGAGTATCGGGTGTTATTTATACTGTTTCATGATCTTTAAACGCGCCTTTTACCTGTAGTTGCTTTGATTTGCATAAAGATGCGTTGGTCATAATGTTTTAGCTCTTCGATGTGTAACGCTGTAAGATTCTATCTTTGTGTATGTATTTTCGTGGAGTTTAACGACCACCATGAGCAACTCTAATGGATGAAACCAGCCGCTTGTCCCTGATACAGGGCCATTAGTTCCATGGAAGAGACAGAGCGAGCCCCGACAAACATGCCACCAGTGCCTCATCGGGAATCGAACCTGGGCCCTTCCAAGACAAATGATCTGAAGCCTGCGTCTCAGACTACACGGCCCGCCATGAGGTTGTGTGTCCGTCCGTCCGCCCGCCCATCCCACGAGCATTTAAGGGTAGGAAAGAGTAAATCTTATTTTACGGCCCGTCGTTTCAGGAAAGTGAAAAATTCTAGTACCATAATAAGGAACTTGACATCCATGCGTTACCCGTGATTTGAACCCCGACCGAGGATCCAGAATCCGCTCTAGAATTTTTTTGTGTGCGTTAGCTATTAATTTACTAAGTTTCAAATTGCTGTATTTATTTAAAGGTTGCAGTTGTGTATCGTTAAAGTTTGAAAATGAGTACTTTACCTGTTTTTTTACGCTTTCCAACCGTAGGTTGAAGAAGCGTATATGCTCCAGCTTTGTCCGTCCGTCCGCACGATAACTCACGTGAAAATGGTTCGATTTCGACGAAATTTTTGTATGTGGTAGGGGATCACCTGGGGACGAACCCTATTGAAAATGGGCGAAACAGGGCCAAAGGTCAGGACATAGGAGCGGGATCCATTCCATTGCTCTTATGCGTCATAACTTGCGTAAAAATGGTTCGATTTCGATGGAATTTCAGTATGTGGTAAGGAATCACTTGGGAACGAACCCTGTTGAAAATGGGCGGAATGGGGTCAAAGGTCAGGACATAAAAGCGGGATCCATTTCATTGCCTTTATGCGTCATAACTTGCGTAAATATGGTTCGATTTCGATGAAATTTTAGTATGTGGTAGGGAACCACCTGGTCACGAACCCTATTGAAAATGGGCGAAATGGGGTCAAAGGTCAGGCAGGACATAAGAGCGGGATTTGTTCCATTGCCCTTATGCGTCATAACTTGAGTAAAAATGGTTCGATTTCGATGAAATTTTAGTATGTGGTAGGGAGCCACTGGGGACGAACCCTATTGAAAATGGGCGAAATGGGATCAAAGGTCAGGACACTGGAGTGGGAACCATTCCATTGCCGTTGTGCATCATAACTTACCTAAAAATGTTTCGATTGCGACAAAACGTTTTCATATTGTTCCTGAGGTATAGTGAACCGGTTCTGTTGAATATCAACGAAATGGGGTCAAAGGTCATTGCACAAAAGCAAGATTTATTCCACAGCCATTATTCTCATAACTTGCGTAAAACTGCTTCTATTGCGACAAAACTTTAGTATGTTATTCTTGAGGTATACTGAACCGGTTCTGTTGAATATCATCAAAATGGAGTCAAAGGTCAGGACACAGGAGCGAGATTTATTCCACAGCCATTATCCTCATAACTTGAGTAATAATTTCTGGTATGTTGGAAAGCGTATCATAATCAATGCATTGCATGATTTTCCTAACTTGTTTATTAATGTAAGAGGATTTTCAGCTGTGAAATAAATTTCTCTTATAACACAGTGTTTTGTTAAAAGGCTGTGTCGAATGGCAGAATGGAGTGCTTTTTGCGCAAAGAATAAAACATTAAAACGAATACTTCAGCCACTTGAATGATGATCTAAAAACGAACGCTCTTTACGATGCTTAAATGCCCTTTCTACGTGGTTAGTTTTTCTCTTCATAAAAAAAAATGGCTTTGCAAGAACTTTCAAGGAGAAAACTTCCCTGAGGACTGTAGGTGCCCGTTTTTGAAGCGCTGCCTGAAAACTCTAATCATTTTTCTTCTGGTCTGACAACTGATGTGAAGTCTTTATTAAGTTAGTAAATGTATTGTACTTCGTAACGCATTTTCAATTTGTGTGTGTGTGTGTGAGAGAGAGAGAGAGAGAGAGAGAGAGAGAGAAAAGAAAAACATGTTAGATTCTGTTTCCTCCACGGAGTAATAATATCTTCACGAACTTTTGACTTAGTGTTTATTTGCCGGAAATCCGAAACTTTCTTCCTGGCTGGATTCTGTGAGCTACCATAAAAAAAAAATAGATATATTTGAACTAGGAGAACAAATGAATAAAGATTAATGGAGCCGCCCCGGTGGCGCAGTGGTCTAAGCGATGGCCTCTGATCATTCGTCCGTAAGGGGTCCGGGTTCGAATCCCGGTGAGGCATGGATGTTGTGTTTGTCTTACGGCTCTGGCTCTTTCCCTTCCCTGAAACCAGTGACCCTAAATTAGGGACGGGCGACTGCTTATAGCCCATTGAGTTGCTCACGGTGGTCGTTAAACCTCCAATCAACAAAAAAAAAAGATTAATGGATATTATTTAACTCTATTTCATTTTGCTGATGACATATTCATTTTTGCAACTGCCTCTTTAGAACTGCAAACTATGATCCAGGAACTTGCTGACAAGAGTAAAGAAGTGGGATTAAAAATAAACTTTCAGAAGACAAAAGTGATGTACAATGCTTTTACAAGAAATGAAGATTTATCGATTGATGGGGGAAAGATGGTGCCTTGGACAGCAGATATCAAGCAAAGGTCACATTGATGAAGAAATTAATCGGCGTATAAAACTTGGTTGGAGAGCTTTCGGAAGAAACAGTACAATTTTTAAGAGCAATATGCAATTATGTCTTAAAAGAAAAGTGCTTAATCAATGCATCCTTCCAGTGTTTACGTACTGAGCAGAGATGTGAACCTTAACTAAAAAAGACATGAAGACTGCAGACAAATGAAAGAAGCGTCGAGAGATGCATGCTTGGTGTAACCAGGAGGGATAAGAAGAGGAACTCATAGATAAGGGAAATGACAAGAGTGGAAGATATCATCATCAGAGTAAAATCCCTGAAATGGCAATGGGCTGGATATGTTGCCAGAATATCGGGCTACCGATGGACAACCGAAATTCTAGACTTGATTGCAAGGGACAGGAAAAGACCAAGAAGAAGACCACATAGGAGATGGGTGGATGAAATTCGAAAGTATGCGGGAATGACACGGAGGAGACTGGCACAAGAAAAAACGTTGTGGAAGAAACAATAAACTTGGGAAGACCTTCATCCAGCAGTGATTGATAATGGTTGACAATCATTATACACAGCTTCTGAAATTCTAAAGTGCCTGAGACTGCATATAAGAAAAATCAAATACAAAAATGATCACAAATCTGAAAGCTGCAGCAAATAATTCGGAAAAACCGAAAAAATCTAATAACCAACCGGAAGAAAAAAAAAAAGGATTATAGAACTATGGCAAGCTATTATCTATGGCTTCATCAAGGGCTAGGCACCGATAACACCTCTCATGCCCCATCCAGTTTGCTACAAAAACATCAAAATATTGGGTTGTCGGAAAAGTCATGACGTATTTTGGCACCCGATGGCGGTTGGGCGCTTTTGGAAGTACTAGAAGCATGCGCAGCTCTGTTATCGCTATGGCATTCGACAGGTGCCAGTTCTAGCTGCAGTCTAACAGAAATAGTGAGCGATTCGGTTGATTTGTTGAGATTTGACATCAAGTTGAAGATGAAAGACCAAACTGTGCATTTTCGCCATATATTACTCTTTTACTTCCGTAAAGGAAAGAACGCGCGTCAAGATTGTGAAAAGTTGCGTAAAGTGTGCGGTGATAATGCTCTACAACAACGTCAGTGCCAGCGATGGTTCGCAAAATTCCGTGCTGGTGATTTTGACCTCAACGATGCTCCTCGGTCCGGGAGGCCAACCGTGGTTGATGACGACCAAATCAAGGCATTGATCGTCAAACCCAAGTTACACGACACGAGTGATTGCAGACACATTGCACATCCATCATTCAAGCGTTCACGACCACCTGAAGAAGCTGGGATACGTAGGCAAGCTCGATGTGTGGGTTCTTCATGAACTCAAAGAAGCTCAATTGACGGCGCATATAAACATCTGCGATATGCTCATTAAACGTGAGGAAAACGATCCTTTTTTGAAGCGACTGATAACTGGTGACGAAAAGTGGATTGTGTACAACAATGTGCTGCGTAAACGGTCTTGGTCCCGACGTGCTGCTTCGCCTCAAACGACATCCAAAGCAGACATTCGTCGGCGGAAGGTTCTGGTCTCAGTGTAGTGTGATTTTAAAGGTGTCGTGTTTGTTTTTCGAGCTCCTACCACGGAACCAAACAATCAGTTCGAGTGCGTACTGTCGGCAATTGAACAGTTTGAACGAATCCATCATCCAGAAACGTCCAGAGCTCGTTCATCGTAAAGGTGTTGTGCTCCATTACGACAACGCGAGACCACACACAAGTTTGATCACTCGCCAAAAATTATTGGAGCTTAGGTGGGATGTGTTGCCACACCCAGCATACTCGTCTGACCTTGCACCGTCAGACTTCCACTTGTTTCGCTCTCTTCAACAGTCTTTGCGGGGTATAACGTTCAATTCAGATGAGGCTGTAAATCAGCACCTTGTACAGTTTTTCGCCACGAAAGACAGGTCCTTCTATGAACGAGGCATTCTGCAGCTCACTGAAAGATGGCAAAAGGTTATCGAACAAAACGGGCATTATATCATTGATTGATCTTTGTTCTTTCTATCAATAAATGACCTTTGCAAAACATGACTAAAATACGTCATGACTTTTCCGACAACCCAATAATAATCAGAAAACATTTAAATAAAATATTAAAAGAAAATAAACCCACCCTAAAACAAATAAAAGTTAACGGAATTCCATTGGGTTGCTCAAATTCCACAAGTGTTTGTAATCTGTTCTTGTTTTTCAAAGGATATCTGTGTATTAAGAACAACTCTTTCAAACGAGAGAGCTATTTATATACTTAGAGATATATAGATGACTTTCTTTGCTTAAATAATTCTGGAGTTCTTGAAAATGATTTTTTGGCTATATATCCAAGCTGCCTTAAGTTAACTAGCAACCAGGAACTTGACTTTCTAGATTTGTCTATTGATCTAAATGATGGTAACACAGTTATTAGTTTGTATGGTAAGACAAACAACTTTAATTTTAAAATTCATAAAGTGGTCGAGTAATATCTCCAGCAAAGTTATGGGGAATGTCTTTATCTCGCAGGTTTTAAGGTTGTCCAGGATTTTCAGCTTCCAGGAAGATTTTAAGCAACATGTTCAATTTCTAATCAGTGAGTTTATTGATAACCAGGTTCCAAGATATTTCTTAAAAGCCACACTTAAGAAAATTGTTCTCAAGTATAGTGTTAGGTTTGCAAAGCTACTCTAATTTAATAACTCAGTGACTGAATGAATCTTCTAAATCAAAGCTATAATATGGAGGTTTAGATGATGATGTGGCTGCCTTTACTTAATTAGGAACCCAAAATATTCTCTCAATTCCCTTTCCCCTTAATTCAAAAAAGTTTAAAACTAACCTTATCAAAAATATTACAAAAAAGTTTAAAAAATAAAAAAAATATATAAAAAAATATAAATTGAAAACTAAGAAGAAAAAAATAGTATAATTTAAATAATTAAAAGGTTGAGAAAGTTTACGTTTTTTGGGGTATTTTAATACTTTTAAAGTCAGTTGGGAACAGTCTAAGCTTCCAAAGAGTATTTTATAGTACTCCGACTAGTTGATAGCAACTTTAAAACTGTTTGGAATTTTTCTTATCTTAATCATAACCACAGTACGTTCTGGAAATTTGGTTACCTTCTTGACTGTCAGGTGGCGCATCTGTTGGCATCACTGCTTCGAATCACGTCGGGATTTGAAGCCGTTTTGGCAGGTCATGTTTACATCATCTTCTTTTAGTAAGTTTCTTATTTTTGCTTATTATTTTAGTTTCCTATAAAAATAGTTTTTAGGTTTGAAGTTTTCCTTTTCTTTTATAGTTATTTGTACTTTTTCTGCAGGTTTTCCTTTTCCCGAGATTAGCAGGCAGTCGTCGAGCGACTGCCTGCTAATCTCGAAGAAAAGGTTTTCGTTTTTATTTGGGTGCTTTCTTTTTTTCTCAAAAAATTTTGTTTTTCCTTTTAATTTTTTAAAAAAATTTCTTTTATTTTTGGGGGGAATTTCGGTGCTTGGTGGGCTCGGGAAGTGAAGGTTTTCTGTGGGGGTTTTATTTGTCTTTGGGTGGGTTTATTTTATTTTAATATTTTATTTAAATGTTTTCTGATAATTATTTTGATGTGTTTGTAGCAAACTGAGTGGTGCAGAGAAACCCACACTTTTTGATCTTTATAGAGGTATGAGAGGTATTATCTGTGCCTAGCCCTTGATGAAGCCATAGATAGCAGCTTGCCATAGTTCTATAATCCTTTTTTTTTTTTTTTTTTTTTTTTTTTCTCCTGGTTGGTTATTAATTTCTTTCGGTTTTTCCTAATCAGTTGCCCCAGCTTTCAGATTTATGATTTTTGTATATATATATATAGTCAGGTGATGCGTAACATCACAGCCTCTCCTTGACAAATGTCAACCCCGCCTTCTCGTGGTGCATCCTGTTCCCACTAAAGGGGCTCTGACGACCGCCCATAGCGGTATAACTATACCATCGGGATAAGAGGAAATTCTATCCCACACTCACCAACCCGCTTGGCCAGCGTGGTGAGTTATGGCCAAACCCCTCCAAAATGATTCCACAACTTAAATCTTGGCCCTCAGTCTCCGGCAGCTGGAATGTACCTGGCCAAGGCAGCGGCCAGTGCGACATGAAGGCAGAGGGTGCTAAGAATCCCCGGAGGACCGGACTAGGCTGCCATCTGATGCTGACCTTGGCTACTTACAATGGACGCTCCCTATCTTCTGATTCAAGGCTTCTTGAATTGGAAGAGGAACTACAAAGGATCAAGTGGGACATCGTGGGGCTAAGTGAGGTAAGGAGAAAAGGAGAAGATCTCATCGAACTGAAAAGTGGACATCTCTTCTACTATCGTGGGACAGATACTGGCAGAACTAGTGGTGTTGGATTTATAATAAACAAGAAACTGAAGGATAAAGTTGTAGAAGTTGAAAGTTCCTCTGACAGAGCTGCACGACTTGTTATCCAACTCTCGAAAAGATACCAGGCTCAGATTATTCAAACTTATGCACCCACCACAAGTCATCCTGAAGAAGAAATTGAAGAATTTTATGAGGAAATTTGTCATCTAAATAATAAAGGTAAGCAGCACTTGAAAATAATTATGGGAGATTTCAATGCAAAAATAGGGCAACGGCAACAGAATGAAACTTCAGTAGGTAAATTCGGTCACGGCAACAGAAACCAGCGTGGAAATACTCTCGTTGAGTTTGCAGAGGCTGAAGGGTTTTTCATCTTGAACTCCTTCTTCAAGAAAAAGCCACACAGGAAATGGACATGGAGACATCCAAATGGGACGACAAGTGAAATTGATTTTATTATGTGTAACAAAAAATTCGTCATAGAAGACTGCAGTGTGCTAAACAAGTTCAACACAGGTAGTGACCATAGATTGGTGAGATGTAAGATGCACCTCAACACTAAACTTGAACGTGGCAAGCTCATAAGACAAACAAACTCTATTGACATAACCAACCTTAAAAAACACCATAATACCTTCAAGTTAGAACTGAAGAACAGGTTCTCTGCTTTAGAAGGCCTAACATCGGAAGAAGTGGACATCTCTGAAGTTAACAGAAAAATAACCAAAGCTCTTATGGAAACAGCAACAAAATTAGCTGGGTCTAAGAACAAGTTGCATGTGAACAAATTATCAGGAAAAACCAAAATGTTGATGCAAAAAAGAAGAGAGATGAGGACAACTAAAGAAGATGTGACTTCCAAAGTGGAATATATAGAGCTATGCAAGACAGTAAGAAAAAGTATCACTGAAGACGTAAGAAAATTCAACTGTGAACTAGTGAGGAAAGCAATTGAAAACAACCAAAGCCTAAAGATAGCAAAGGGACATCTCAGTAAGGGAAGAAAACAGATTATGGCACTGAGAAAAGAAGATGGTTCTGTAACAAGAAATAGAGGCGAAATTTTGACAAGAGTGAAAGATTTCTACTCCAAATTATATGAAAGGGATGATATATGCACTCCAGACATCATGAAAGATACCAGTACCAGAGTTCCTCCAGTCCTTCCAGCAGAAGTTGCACATGCAATCAAGAACATGAAGCGAGGAAAAGCTCCAGGAGAAGATGGAATTACTGTAGACATCATACAAGAAGCAAGTGGAGAAATCGAAACAGTACTCGCCCAAATTTTCACTCGATGCCTTAATGAAGGAAAGATTCCTGAGGATTGGAACACCGCTACAATGATCCTGCTACATAAGAAAGGTGACATTGAGGATCTCGGAAACTACAGACCTATCAGCCTCCTATCAGTAGTTTATAAAATCTTCACTAAAGTTCTTTCACACCGCTTGAAGGTAACACTGGACATGGCTCAACCGAGAGAACAAGCTGGATTCAGGAGTGGCTACAGCACAATAGATCATATCCACGTGCTGAGAGAACTAATTGAAAGAGCGAGGGAATATGAACTTCCATTGTGCATGGCTTTTATCGATTATGAAAAAGCCTTTGATTCGGTGAAACCATCAGCAGTTACAATGGCTCTGAAAACCTGCGGTATTGAAGATGCATACATTAATATTATTAGTAACATCTATGAAAATGCAAGTGCAAAGATTAGGCTGTTTGAAAATACAACACACGTAAAAATTGGAAAGGGAGTGAGACAAGGTGACACCATATCTCCGAAGCTCTTTAATGCCACATTGGAGGGTGTTTTTCAGTCGCTGAGCTGGGAAAACAAGGGGATAAAGATTAATGGAGATTATCTAACCCACCTTCGTTTTGCTGATGACGTAGTCATTTTTGCAACTACCCCATCAGAGCTGCAGAGTATGATCCAGTAACTTGCTGACAAGAGTAAAGAAGTGGGATTAAAAATGAACTTTCAGAAGACAAAAGTGATGTTCAATGCTTTTACAAGAAATGAAGATTTATCGATTGATGGAGAAAAGCTGGAGATAACAGACACGTACGTTTATCTTGGACAGCAGATATCAAGTGAGGGGTCACATTGATGAAGAAATTAATCGGCGTACAAAACTTGCCTGGAGAGCTTTTGGAAGAAACAGCATAATTTTCAAGAGCAATATGCCATTATGTCTTAAAAGAAAAGTGTTTGATCAATGCATCCTTCCAGTGCTTACGTATGGTGCAGAGACGTGGACCTTAACTAAAAGAGACATACAAAGGCTGCAGACAACTCAAAGTAGCATGGAGAGGTGCATGCTTGGTGTAACCAGGAGAGATAAGAAGAGGAACTCGTGGATCCGAAAAATGACAAGAGTGGAAGACATCATGATCAGAGTTAAATCCCTGAAATGGCAATGGGCTGGACATACTGCCAGAAGGACAGATCATCGATGGACAGCCGAAATTTTAGATTGGATTCCAAGGGACAGGAAAAGACCCAGAAGAAGACCACATGGGAGGTGGGTTGATGAAATTCGAAAGTATGCAGGGGTGACATGGAGGAGACTGGCACAAGACAGACCGTTGTGGAGGAAACTTGGGGAGACCTTCGTCCAGCAGTGGATTGATAATGGTTGACAATGATGATGATGATGATGATGATGATATATACACTCACGGGACAGGAAAAGACCCAGAAGAAGACCACATGGGAGATGGGTGGATGAAATTCGAACGCATGCGGGAGTAACATGGAGGAGACTGACACCTGACAGACCGTTGCGGAAGAAACTTGGGGAGACCTTCGTCCAGCAGTGGATTGATAATGGTTGACAATGATGATGATGATACACTCACGGACAATGAAATTTGCGCACCTAGAAGAAAATATGCTGCATCCGCGAAACTTTGCAAATAGCTAGAGTGCGTGCTGGTATGCAAATGATCCACGTTTGGTACGAGTGCGCATGACCGCTCACCGTGGGTTGGTGCTGCAAGCACGAACCGGCAGCCTTATAAACAGGCGTGCAGTCGATGCCCCATGAAAGCGAAAAGCGCCGGCCGACGCAAGCAAGAGTACAGAGTGACAAGAATGCCGGGTAGACGGCAGAGACGTCAATTTACGCAACTTACGGACTTTGAGGGAGGCCTGATCATCGGGCTGAAAACCGCAGGGTGGTCGGCGCGACGTATACCCCGCCACGTTGATCGTTCTGACCAATACCGTCCGACTGTGATGGGAGCAGTGGACATGTGACGGCACTGCCACACGGCGAAGCGGCTCCTGACGGACCAGGAGGACCTCCGGTAGAGAGGATCGACGGATCGTGCGCCAGGAAAGAACGGATCCCACGGGATCCCGGTCCACTATATAGGCAGATGTAGCGGCTCTTGCGTGCCCACGAACCATTTCCCGACGGCTTGCTGAAGCGAATCTTTGATCCCAGTGCCCCTTACGTGTGCTGCCATTAACACTGGAACATCTCCGGCTCCGTGTGCAGTGGTGTCAGACCAGAGAGACGTGGAACGCCACAGACTGGCGACGTGTGGTGTTTAGTGATGAGTGCCGCTTTGTTTTGGGGACAGATGATCATGGTGTCCGGGTGTGGAGCTCCCCGGGTCAACGGCACAATCCCAACCTCGCTATCGAACGCCACACCTCCCCCACAGCAGGCATTATGGTCTGGGAGCCATTGCCTACGATAGCCGATCAGCTCTAGTAGTGGTACGTGGATCATTGACGGGCCCGCGGTATGTGGATGAGATTCTACGGCCCGAGGGGCGCTGTACCAGCAGGATAAAGCCCGCCCACACACAACCCGCGGGTTGCCCCGGACTGCCTACGTCATGTCCATACACTTCCATTGCCTGCCTGCTCCTCGGACATGCCTCTTATGTAGCCTGTGTGCGACCAGCTGAAACGCCGGCTGCCACCGTACCGCAATCTCCGGGATTTGGAGCACACCGTCCAGCACGTGTGTTCCAGTCTGCCGCAGGACAACATCAGGTGTCTGTTCGCCTCCATGCCGGACCGTTTTGCAGCATGTATCGCCGCACGAGACGGTTCGACGCGCTATTGAAGATGACCGGACTGCGTGCCACAGATCCCTCTGCAATTGTCCTGCAGCTCTGTTTTTGTTGTCATGTGTATCATTCATCTGTATCATTACGTCCATAAAATTTCAGTTCAACCCGACGCTTCCTACTTGGTGCGCAAAATTCATTGTCCGTGAGTGCATTAAAAGAGAAATCAATTTTTTTTTCAATAAATAAATAAAATGTTTGGAAATTATTTTCACGGTTTTAGTTTATAAAAACTGTATGACGGGAAAGCAGGTATTCCAGAGGACTTTGAATCCCCTTTCACAGTCATAGCAATAGCTCTTACACATGTATATTAACAAGAGAATGAGAAAGAAATATCAGTTCAGTGAACGAAATGTTTATGCCAGTGAGGATAAGGTTTTATGTATTACAGTTGTTTGCACACATTTACGCATACTTCAGAATAAAATGAACTAAAATGTGTTATTTGCGGGAACGAAGAAACAGAGACCGTTGTCATTTTTTTTATTTATTTTTTCATATGATTCAAGAGAAAAAAATGTACATGTGCAAAACAATATGGCGTTAAGTGTGTTTCTTATGTTCAAGAGTAAATAATGTAAGCAATTTTACTCTTTTCTGTGCCACAATTCTTAATTGTTACTCATTTATTTGCTAACCTATGTTTTGTATTTTCACATAAATCCGGAAGGGTCATTAGACACTGTCACATGGCAGTTATGTGTTTTATGTGTGCGATCGTGAGGCATTTCAAAGAGGCTGTCCTTAGTTCTCTATAGGAAAAAAATCTGCATAATATGATCAACTTTTGCGTAACTGTTTTGTAGTACTTTCTATTGGTATAAAACAAAGGCAGTCATTTTAATTGCAATGTGTACATTTGTGTTACACGCAATAAAGTGCCATAATTTTGGTTTTACAAAAAAAATACCTGTAGGTTCCAAAGAATCTGAGTTAAGGCATCCATAAAACCCAGTTAATGATATGGAATTTAAAAATGTCAGTAATTGAAAGCTAATAGATTTTCGTTAAAAGGCTTCGAAGATATTTTTTGCCTAGGGGGCTCCCCAAGATTTTCCGGTGCGCCACTGAGTACACCAGTGAGAAACGCATTTCCACTACCCAGTGTTGCCGGTCTACTGATTATTCAGTAGACCTACTGATTTTGACTCCTGTCTGCTGATATATTGATAGATTTTTGTAAATCACAGGATGCTAACACCTCTGCAAGGCTAGCATAGCAAGTCCCTCCTGGAAAATGGACGATGTAAATTCTCTGAAAGGTGGCTAATGAAAGTTTCTTTTGTATTTAATTATAATATAAATACTTTACCTAATTTATTCGTGTACTGCATGTTAGAAAAAAAAAAAAAGCCAAATTGAAATGATAGAGCACGAACGATGGATGACTCAAAAGAAATTACTTCTCGAAGTGAATGAGTAGGATCCGCTGCGCCAATGATTCTCTGTCTCACTGGTATTGGACTTGTTGCTGCTAAGGGTGAAAGGAAGAGAGAAATACTTTTATTTATTTATTTATTTATTGGAGAAACGTAAAATGTAAAAGAACATTGTTGAAATGGGAACGCTTTAGCTAAATGTAGCCCTGTAGGCGATGTAAAACAGTGCTGAAGAGAAAGCCTTCAATTTCTTCGTGTTCATTGTTCTGCCTTCAGTAGAAGTGGTTTTGCGACGCATATGTGTGGGAGAAGAAGTGTTTATTGGCAGGAATCGGAAGGCTTTGGTTTTTGAGTGAGAAAGGGAGGTTGTACTGTGATCACGGTAAGAATGGGCTATTTCCGAGCACCAGCGAAGGAGAATGCGCGATGAAAGATGGAGAAAACTGGAGCCGAAATGCGACATGAATAACTATTCGAAGCCACTGTACTGACCCACGTGAAGTAACCAGAAGGGTAGCTTAAAAAACTAAAATAGTATTTTTACAGGCTAGTTGGAAGTTAGCTTTTTTCCCGCGATAATGACCCTGCACTCAGCCACCATCAAACAAATTCTGATAATGCGATTCATTTTTTTATAATTCAAGAGAATTCCGCCCCCCTCCCCGTTTTTCGTATTTTATTTTATTTTTATTTTTATTTTCAGCGTGGAGAAATTGTTCACTAGTGAAGTGATTTATAACAAAAGGAACAAAAACAGAAATAAGAACTTGCATCTCTATTCGTGGATGAATATAGTTTGTCGTTGAACACAGCCCCAACCCCTCCCGATGGTTCAGCCCTTTCTCCTGGTTTTGGTACCTGGCTACGGCCCTGGACATCCAGTGTTTCTCATGTGAATTCAAGTAAAAATAGTAGTTGAGCTACTTGGAAGGAGAACTGATTCTCATGAAACTAAGACATCAGAAGAGGATATTAAGTTACTCGGAGAATTTCGAAACGGAGTTAAAAACAGGTAAATCATTAAAAAAAGGTATTTTCCCAATAGGTACAGGGAAAGCAATTTATGAAACTCTTGGCGGGGATTCGGCGAGTTTCGGATTTCATTACTTTCCTATGGTTATTTATGGATGCGAGTAATGGAGACAAAATAATCGATGAATTCGAGATGTTATGCTCTGGAAGACCATAGCAGATTTAGGTGGAAAACGGGTGAGTGGGTATTGAAATTAATTGGAAAACGTAGGAAGTGTGCGCCCGGACGCGCGCACACGCTTCAGAATTTCGACGGAAAGAAACTCTGAGTATTTAGTTACATTTTCAATTATGAGGAAAACAGCACACATTTGAAGAAAAGTAGAAGCCAGGTACTTCACGTGAAATTATATCTTCGATGACCTTCTAAATATGAGTGCTTCTAATGTCTCTCTCGTTGAAGAAAGCGGTCCAGATGAGCGCTTTAGAAACTTATATGACAGAAAAAAGAAGAGTTTTTCAAATCCATTCTTTTTTTTTTTTTTTTTTTTACATTTACTTCTACCAGTCATTTTGTCATTTTATGTGACGGGTTTTTCAGTTTTAGATAAATCACAAAAGAACTAAAATTCATTACATAACGCAGAAATTAATTGCATCGTTGAGGTGCGTAATACACTCAATGGGCGAAACATTAGAGATACCTACTAACAGCATTTCGGTCCTCCTTCAGCGCGAATAACAGCCTGTACACGCCGAGGCATCGACTCCACCAGAAACCGGATGGTTTCTGGAGGTAATGTCAATCATGTCTGTTGCAGCATTGTCAACAACAGTGCCCGAGACGTCGGTCCAGGATCCATGGATCTGATGTTCCGCTCCATGAGCTTCCACAGGTGTTTAAATCCGGGGACCTTGGGAACCACTGGATGGTTCCAAACTCAGATCAGTATTCCTCGAGCCATACCTGGGTGTTGTGGCCCGCTGGGGTGGACCATTGTCCTTCTGAAACAGACCATCGGCCGCAGGATGCGCGAAGGCCATGAAAGCGTGTAGGTGATCAGCCAACACATGCTCATAGCCTATCGTAGTTAAGGCCCTTTCCAGACACATTAAGGGACCTAATATGTCCCATGAGAAAGCTCCCCAAATTGTCACACAGCCACTACCGCCTTGAACAGAGCCGACATGGCACGACAAAGGCCATGCCCTCATGCTGTCGGCGCCACTCCCGCACCCTCCCGTCAGCTCGGTACAGCTGAAAACGGGATTCATCTGACCACACGACGAGGTGCCACTCTGCAAGGGTCCAGATTTGATGTTCCCCGCACCAGACGAGGGGTAATGTACAATAACGAGCAGTCAAGAGTGGCACACGAGTAGGGCACCGGCTCCCATAGCCCAAGATATGCTGTGTACGCTGTACCGTTCGCTCGCTGACGTTACTTGGGCCTCCGACAGTTAACCTGGATGTGATTTGCGCCGCCGTTGCCAACGGGTCGATCTGTACGATCCTGGATTGTCTACGTCGACCCCGGCCATAGCTTTCTCTCTGGGCGCTGGTACGTCCGTCGATGGTATAATCACAGTACACCCTTGATACGGTTGCCCTCGGAGACCCGATTGGTCTTACCAATTGAGCAATAGAATGAGCCATAACTCTTGTGGCGAATATTCATCCACGATCAAAGACGCTCAGATCACCACGTTTGCCCATGTTCGTCGATTGCGATACTTGGGAAGGCCTGCTGTCCGTCTAATTATCTCCTACGTTCTGTTTGAGTCTGTTCCACTCTGCGCCGGGGATTCCCATGTAAACTGTCCATCACCCCCATCTCAGTGTTTTGTCTATTGAGTGTATTTCTGAGATGCTGAGTGCTTTGTATCAGTAAGTAACTTCCCATACCTTTGGTGGCGAAATAGGGATATGTAAATTGATGTCTCATAACGTTGTAACACTGTCCTGGTTTGAAGGCGTTGTTTGTCAGAAGAGTGTGAACAGAAAGGCAACACGCTAGACAACAGATTCAAGTGAAAATGGCGATCCATCTAGAAACATGATCTCACTCAGAGGTACGCGTGGTGACTAATCACTTGGGGACGGATAGATGAAGCATAAATTTAGAAGCAGCTGATGCCCACATCTAGTGTGGGCAACAGATATCAAGCAAGGGCCACATCCGTGAACAAATTAGTAGGCGTATTGAACTTGGATGAAGTGCATTTGGAAGAAACAGTACAATTTTCAAGTGTAGTTTACCATTATGTCTTAAATGAAACATTTTTAATCAATGTACTCTGCTGAAAAGGATTAGGGCAACAAGAACTGTTGTAAGGAAAATCATGTGTGACTGATGTTGAATGTAAAAAAATATTTTTATGTAAGGTACAGTGGAATATTCAGTAATATGTAGGCAAGAGAAAGCACATTAGCGAATTTTTATGCACTATTCTCATTTAATGCACATGGTGCGATGTGCTATTTAGCAATATGCATGTACAACAAGAAAAAATGCCTTTTTGATGGCGTTACTGATTTCTAATAGAGTGTATGGTCCCCTCGAGCGGCTGAGACCCCCTGCAAACCTGTGTGGCACGAAATTGATGAGGTTATAAAGGAGGTTTTGGGGGTATCTTCACCGCTCCTTAATAAGTCAGCGGAAGTGCCGGCCGAGCTGCAATGCGACTGCCAAATGCGTCTCACTCAACCTCAATCGGATTTAAGTCAGGGAAGCATGCTGGGCACTCTATAGGCTCGATTCCTTCGTTTTTCCATGAAAAAGAACGAATCTCCGACGGCTGGAGAATACGACATGACAATAGGTCTGAGGCAGCCCCGGTGGCGCAGTGGTCTAAGGCGCTGGCCTCTGATCATTTGCCCGTAAGGGGTCCGGGTTCGCATCCCGGCCGGCATGGATGTTGTGGTTGTCTTACGGCACTGGCTCTCTCCCTTCCCTGGAACCAGTGACCCTAAATTAGGGACGGGCGACTGCTTATAGCCCATTGAGTTGCTCACGGTGCTCGTTAAACCTCCAATCAAAAAAAAAAAAAAAAAGGTCTGAGAATGTAGTCTCTCTATATCTTTAGGCCGTCAGACTGCCTTTTCGGATGGCGTACAGGTCCTTACGCCTGCCCAGACGATTAATCCATGTCCGCCGTAATATGTTTTCTTGCAGAAAAGCTGGGTTTTTTTTGTGTGCCGGACTCCCTTCAGATAAGAATAGACTGTTAGACTCCAGACTGAACCTCGGCGTGTCAGAGAAGAGAACTTGACTCCACTCCTGATGTCTCCAAACACGATGTTCCTCAGCCCAGTTTACACGGGACGTACGGTGTCGTGTTGTTAAAACGGCACACATTTGTCTACGTGCATAAAGGCCACCTTGTTGAAGGCGATTGCGGAGAGTAAGATTTGGTACTCTGCTTCCTGATGACACAAGAAACTCTCTCTAGAGGTGAGTAGCATTTTGCTGCCTGTTTCGACGGGCTGTTAACAATAGATAACGGCCGTCCCTTCCTGCAGTTGCTCGTGGACGGCTTTGACCTTGCCTTCTTCGAACTCATCTAGTATCCTGGAATCCTATCCACAGTCGGGAAATGACGCTACATGACACTCCAATGGCTTTTGCTACCACCCGCTGTGTCTCACCTGCTTCCAGCCTGCCAATAGATATCCACGCCGTTGATTCCGGTAAATCATGCCATTGAGACATCGTTCGAACCGAAGATCTCAATAAATGAAATGGCACGATTAATGTGGAAGAATAAGGAAGCTCCCGGAAAACCTTCGTTTTTATCCCAATTTGTGATTTATGCATTCCGATGTCCCAGACGCTAATTTGCTTAAGGCTAAGCACGATTCTGCTGTCTGCGTCACACTTGACTTACGTTTTCCCCATTTCGGTAAGATATCGCACGATTGGCTTGCATAATGTCGCCAGATGCTCCCCTTATTATTTTGAGCAGTGTAGTCCTTACTTATGGATCAGAGAAGTGGACTTTAAGTAAAAAGACATGTAGATGCTGGTGACAACTTAAAGAAGCATGGAGATACGCATGCTTGATGTAAGCAAGAAGAATAGGATAAGGAAAATGACAACAGTGGGTGACATCATGATCAAAATACAGACTCCTAAGTGTCGATGCGTTGGACATATTGCTATAGAACAGACTGCCGTTTGACAACTGAAGTACTGCTGGATTGGATACTAAGTGACAGGAGAAGACCACGTGGAAGATGAGTGGATGAAATTCGGAGTGACATGGTAGAGAACGAAACCTGGGAGGAGGGCACCTTCATGCAGAGGTGGACTGAAGATGGATGATAAAAAGCTGAGCAAAGTACACTAAGTGATCACTGAATTATTACCACCTACCTAATATTTCGTAGGTCCTCCTTTCGCCCTCAGCTATCTGACGTGGCATCGATTCAATAAGATGCTGGAAGCAGTTGGGAGTTATCGCCAAATAAGCTGTGTGTAATGCGTACTTCATTGCAGGTATGGAGGTGATTGGCGTATCCAGACGCCTGATATATGCCGTTCCATAGTGCCCCACAGATACTCTATGGGATTGTATAACGTAATTTCTTTTCGTGCTGAAATATTGTCGTACTTACGTTATGTCTAAATCATTAGGTAAGACTACGATGGAACACTTCCTTATTTAAACCTTTACGGCCAGACGAAACATAAGACAGAAGTCCACTTACTGTAATTGATGCTTTATTCCAACATTATATCAATAGCATAGATCGCACTTCGAAAATAACGTAATTCACATCACCACCTATTCACACAGCAACTGTTAGCCGCCCCGGTGGCGCAGTGGTCTAAGGCGCTGGCCTCTGATCATTCGTCCGTCTGGGGTCCGCGTTCGAATCCCGGTGAGGCATGGATGTTGTGTTTGTCTTACGGCACTGGCTCTCTCCCTTCCCTGGAACCAGTGACCCTAAATTAGGGACGGGCGACTGCTTATAGCCTATTGAGTTGCTCACGGTGGTCGTTAAACCTCCAATCAAAAAAAAAAAAAACAGCAACTGTTATCTCGTTGTTGTTATCTATCGTTCTTATCTCCAGGGCCGGCCCTAGGCGTGGGTGACGTGGGCACAAGCCCATGTCGGCGTTCATATGGAGGGCGGCTGGCCGGTAGACTGCCCTTATTTTTCTTTAGCTTTTTCATATAAATATATATATTGTTTATTATGATAATGATCTGAAATATACTGTTTCATAAAATACATATTATTTGCCGTTTTCTCTTTGGGAATTAATCGCGTTTGTTTCATCCGTATTATTACATAAAAGTGAATTCCTGATTGCAATATTTTATAGCAGTTCTCATTCTCTGCCGTTCTTCTAAGCCAGTATATTTAGCCTTTCTATTTTTGAAGTTTGTATCTTTGTGTGTCTTCCTGGACCTGAGACAACATTACTCGCCTTGGGGCTACAGTCATTAAAATGTCAGTACGATTGTCACTCGCTTCTTGACCAACCACTTGATTTGCAAAGCAGGAGGCCAGGAGCACGACGGAAACAACCCTAGGCGCTTTCCCCGTTACCCTACCACTGTAGCACGGTATCCTTTTCAAAGTGACCACATCCGCAATTTAAACTAATTACACCATAAAAGGGAGGACGGTATTACCGCTCCGATGGGAATATTTGTTTTCGGAGTGAATATTTGTCTTCTAGGACCGAGTAGAAAATCGGCATGTTTGGTTGGTACAACATGTGATTTAACAATTCTCATTTTATCCGTATGAGGTAAAGAGACTGAATACAGGAAAAATACTCTAATCATTTAGAGGAAAAAAGAAAATTGGGATTTTCAGTGGGGAAGGAAATACGTTGGGTTTTTTTTTTTATTTCATATTCGAAGGATTTTGAATTATTTGTTTTAACCTAATCGCTAATGAAATCCAGATTGCTAATATAATAAAAAAGAGAAACTAAATAAAAATGCCCACACTACAAAATTCAGGTAACTCCTCAATCCCTGTCCCTGTTTTTCTTTAGATACTTTCGGACATACAGTGCTTAATGGGTTGGTCTCGAGCCTCGCATTAATCAAGGGATTCCAACTTATTAATCAAAAGAAAAAAGAAATTTCCCGAGAACTTTAAAGTGTAAAATCAGTATTTGGAAATTTTCCATGTAAGTTAGTTTGACCCCCCCCCCCCCGCTGTATGAAAGAAACATACCCCGTCGTCATTTCTGATATACATTCCACAGTCGGTTTTCAATATTTTATTTTTCTGTTGCCTGTTCTGAAAGTTTTTGAAAGAATTTTTTCCTGATGTGTATTCTTGTATTCTTACAGGATTCTCCCTCGAAATACAAACTGACAATTTGTGCAGGTTTTCATTAAATTTTTGGAAGATAATTCCATAAATAATGCTATCACTATGTGGACTGCGTGCCTCAAGAAAAGTATACCGGGGGGGGATGTGTGTAACAAAACATCTTAATTTCATCTAAAGGCGGCCAGATCTCCACCTTGCCCACGCATGAACAATATCACTGGCCGGCCCTGCTTATCTGATACAGTCATACGTCACGTTCACTCTGACCTCAAATGTGTTGCCAACAGTATTCGTTTAAAGGAAAAGATGTCACGTTAAGTTTGGAAGTATAAGCAGAACAAACTCAAATTTACATAGGGGAAGAAACTAAAAATGAAAGTTAATTTAGAATATACGTCACAATTGATATCGGGGAAAGGAGTGCGAAGGCCAATCGATATGCTGGAAGTCTGAACTGTGTTCCTCAAACCATTCCCGCACAACTTTGGACCTGTGGCTCGGTGCATTTTCGTTTTGGAAGACATCGTCGCCATTCGGGGAAAAAATGCAACATTTTTGGGTGTGCAGAGTCAGCAAGCAATTCCCGATTGTGGGCGTCAGTCGTACGTTGTTCCACGTGCACCAGGGGTTCAAGTTCCTGCCAGGTAAACATGCACCACATCATACAACCGCCTCCACTGGCTTCCACTGTGGAGACCATATAGGATTGATCAAGTGCCTCATGTTGTTTGCGCCAAATACGTACACGACCATCTATGGAGTGGAGTAAAAAACATGGCCAGCACACTTTTTTCATCGGATGGCCAACTTGTATGATCTTTGCACCAGGCAAGTCTTTTGCGTCGATGAACCGTAGTTAGGTGAGGGTGTCGTTGAGGTCGTCTGCTATTTATAGCCTGTACGTGCGACGCATGGTCATGGCAGATACTGTTCCGGGTTGTCGTCTGTTGTATTGAGTAGTCAGCTGTTGAACGGTGCTGCGTCTGTTTGCCTGTACGAGTCGTCGGACCCGGTGCTCACCTCTCACATCAACCTTTCACTGTCCTCTGTAGTTTTGCCACCAGGTTGTTGTTTGACCATTTTCATGCCAGTCTTGATACGCTTTAACTACCGCGGCTCGCGAGCAACCCACCAGTTCAGCCGTATCGAGGCATCCGCCCTCCGAGCTCTCACAATCTAGCCTTCCTCAAAGTCCTATAAATCTTTCATTTTATCCATCACGCTCCGAATATTACTACCTACTGTTTCACTCATACCTTATACACTGAGTGGCCACTTTATTATGACCAACCGACAGTTTTAAGCAAATGAGCTATGGCTGCACGTTGTTGCCGCCAGAGGGCAAAGCTAGTATAAAAAGGGAAAGCTTAGTGCTTGCGACAGTAGTAGAAGTGATTTTTGGGTGACGAGATGGGTACAAAATGCGAATTGACGGACTTTCAACGTGGGATAATTGTAGGAGCTTGGAGCCATGGAGCGAGTATCACTGAAACCGCCGCATTCGTGAAATGTTCCAGAGCAGCTGTTGTTAAAGTGTTTAAAGACTGGACTGTCAGCCAAAAAACTGAGTCTGTGCGTGCAACGTGTGGTCGTCATCGACTAGTGACTGCTCGGTTGGAACGGAGAGTGTCCGGACAACAGAATGGCAACAGTGCAGCAAATTACAGACCATCTTAATCAAGGATACCCTCAAATGATCTCTGCACGCACTGTTCGTCGTACACTGCATCGGATGGAATATGGCAGCCGAAGACCTGTTCGAACACCTTTGCTGTCTGCAGTTAACAAGAGAAAACGTCTCCAGTTCGCACAGGAGCACAAGGACTGGACATTTGATAATTGCAAACAAATTATGTGGTCCGATGAATCACGTTTTCAGTTGCACCATGCCGATGGCCGAGTGAGAATTTGGCGGAAACAGCACGAAAGCATGGACCTCAAATGCATTGCTACAACCCTTCAAGCTGGTGGAGGCAACGTTATGGTTTGGGTAATGTTTTCCTGGCATGCTTTGGGCCCTTTAATTCGTGTTGATCAACGTCTGGCTGGCACATCATATCTAAACATCGTTGCGGACCAAGTGCATCCTGGCATGTGGATGGTTTATCCCAATGGCGATGGCTACTTTCAACAAGATAATGCTTCCTGCCATAGTACTCGTATTGTACAGGATTGGTTTCAGGAACATGCCGGTGAGTTTACTTTGCTTAGGCGGCCCCCACAGTCTCCAGATCTCAAACCCATTGAGAAATTGTGGGATGAAGTTGAACGAGCCATCAGACAGCTGAATCCACAACCCTGCAATCTCACACTCCTGTAAAGTGCTATTCGTCAAGCATGGTCTCAGATTCCACAAACCACCTATCAACATCTCGTGGAGTCCATGCCACGAAGAATCGACGCAGTATTTAAAGGCAAAAGGTGGCCCAACGAAGTACAGAAGGGGTGGTCGTAATAAAATGGCCACTCAGTGTATATGCTACATCGGTCGACTAATCGCGCCCTCTCGGAAATCACGTGGTCAACGGGCAGCATTCACTTTTAATTGGGGTGTTCATAATTCAGTGATCACTCGGTGTATATTGACGATTGTAAAAGGTTGGAAACAGTGTTTTGTGTATATATATACAGTATGTATATGTGTGTTAGATTTGATAATATAGTCACTTACGCTCCGCCTGACACGAATTGAACATCGGAATGGCAACTATTTGCTGAAGTGAAAGTTTTTTTGTTTTGTTTTTAACATTGTAGATACATTATCAGAAGTGTAGATACATCACCAAACTCACAGAAATGTGATACATTATCACATTTCTGTGAGTTTGGTGTTTCGCTTCCTTTCTCTAATTACTTTGTTCAGTCTAACTGAAGATTGTTAAATTATTCCATTTGTACCTCGGCTAGAAACGTAGCTCTGAGATTAAAACCCTCATCATGAAGTTTTCGTATTGTGAATGTGTAGCGAAAGTGCCATTAATCTTCGCATCTGACGTCTCCCACGAAGCTGACTCCAACGGTAGAAAACAAAAGACCTCACGCAACTAGTTTTCCCCTTTATTTTCCGCACTTGGCATGACACTGTGTTCTTTCCTTCTGCATTCTTGGTCTCGACTTATGTTTTATATCAATGGTTTCTCCATTATTGTTTTTATTTCCGTTGTTTTTTTAAATGACATCCGCTTTTTTAGCACACCTTTTGTAAAAGAACAAAATGTACGTGCTTATAATATCGTTTCGTCCCCTTCTAGACATCTCCGCTTCAACAGTGTGTCCAAAATTCAAGGTATTTCAGAGGAAAAAATTAATTTCACTGAAAGAAATTTGACGATAGTTACAAGCATATTAGGAGCAACATGGAAAAGCCATTTTGATCATCTGAATTTGCATGAGCCTAAAGTTGTCTGATATTCGGATGAAGTGACCTATTTAAATTCATCTGGGGAGCGAAATGGTCAGTTCTCGTCGGCAGCGCAGGTAAGAAGCGTCTCTTTGTGGACGAAAATTCATTTTGAGATGCTCAATGCTGGCCGAGTATTACGAAGCGTTGGCGTTTAGTCATTTGTCCGAGATGGTGTTGTTTGTCTTACGGCACTGACTCGCTCCCTTGCTTTGAACCAGTGGTTCCAAATTAGAGACGCGCGACTGCTTATAGCCCATTAAGTTGCTCTCGGTGGCCTTTAAATCCCCAAACAAACAAACAAACAAACAAACACAAACAACCCGTTCCCAATATCTCATACGACGTTTATCTGTCTTAGCAAGGTGGTGAGCCATAGGATGACTAGAAATAGGCCTATTTGTGCAAGAGACTTGAAAATCCACCCAGGAGTGGTTTCAAGATTCATGCACAGCTTAACGACACCGGTGACGTGCCACAAAGGCCCGGCCAGGGTCGCCGATGGATTAACACACCTCATCAGGACCATTATCTTGCTTCAACATCGAGACGTCACAGGGTGTATGCAACCAGGCAACTTTCTGCAGAGCTGTCATCAGCAACAGAGGTAACTGTGTCAAGGCAAGCCATACATCGACAGCTTAATGAGAGTGGCTTTTATGCAACAAGACACATGGTTTGTATCCCTATCTCATCTCATCTCATCTCATCTCATCTCACAGGAGAGCTCGCTTGAGCTGGTGCAGACAACATTGTTCCTGGAGCCAAGGGCTTTATATTGATGAGTCGAGATTCAATTTGCAAACAATCGGCAACATTGTTCCTGGAGCCAAGACCAATGGGCTCTATATTCTGATGAGTCGAGATTCAATTTGCAAACAATCGGCAACATTGGTCCTGGAGCCAAGACCAATGGACTTTATATTCTGATGAGTCGAGATTCAATTTGCAAGCAATCGGCAACATTGTTCCTGGAGCCAAGACCAATGGGCTTTATATTCTGATGAGTCGAGATTCAATTTGCAAACAATCGGCAACATTGGTCCTGGAGCCAAGACCAATGGGCTTTTATATTCTGATGAGTCGAGATTCAATTTGCAAACAATCGGCAACATCGTTCCTGGAGCCAAGACCAATGGGCTTTATATTCTGATGAGTCGAGATTCAATTTGCAAGCAATCGGCAACATTGTTCCTGGAGCCAAGACCAATGGGCTTTTATATTCTGATGAGTCGAGATTCAATTTGCAAACAATCGGCAACATCGTTCCTGGAGACAAGACCAATGGGCTTTATACTGATGAGTTGACATGCAATCTGCAAACAGTCGGCAACGTTGCTATTGGGCTTTTTACTAATGATTCGAAATTCTATCTGCAAACCGATTCTCGGCGTCATTTCATCAGGAACCCGTAATTATCTCTCCAACATAAAACGAAACACTTTTGATGGCGGTGGTGTAATGATGAACGGCTGTTCACCACTCCAGGTATTTGAGGGCGACAATCCCATTGGTCGACGTTACAAAGACCAGACCCAGATCTTCGAGCCATTTCTCAGTGGTCCGCTCACGACATGGTCCACTTTCCGGTATTCTTTTTGTCTGCATTTTTTTTTTTTTGAAACAAACGAATAATTGGCACTTATCAATAATAATCGTTAACTTCATTCGAGCTTTATATCTGTCAAAATAGGTATTTCCTTTAAAAAAAAGTTCTATCTGTGTTGAGCGTTTGCTCTGAAATGGCATGACAACAATCTCTGGACTTATGTGAAAACATTGCAGCTGGACTAGGCACGTTGTAATAAATTTACTAAGCTAAAGTCAATTACAGTTAGGCTTAGAGCCATTGGACTTTGGAGCCCAGGGTCATTAGTAGGCCCTTCCCTTCTATTGTAATCTTGGAGACAATAGTGCCCCCATTGTGGTAGTTCATCATCCGCACACCCTTTTCCACACACAGAGCCCAAAGCGATTCATGGAACACCCTGTTCGAGTGTGGTTTGATGCTACATGCGATCACGAGCGGATTTTCAAAATTCTTTCACCGTTAGATTATTGTTAAAATTTGTTCACGACTGAATTCGTTTTGCAATACATATTTCAGCAGCTCTCTTTCATCCTGGATCTAGCAGAATTTTTTCATGAGGAGAATATACACTGAGTGGCCAAATTATTATGACCACCAGGCCATTTTATGCAAATTAGCTGTTCCGCAGATGCTGTTGACGCAGGATGGCTGAATCAGTATAAGAAGGGAACGCTGAAGGCATGCAGAAACTATTGAAGTGTATTACGCAAGAAATTATGGATAATAGACGCGATCTAATGGACTTTGAACGTGAAATGGTCGTGGGTGCTCGAACCATTGGTTCGAGCATTAGCAAAACGGCTGCACGTGTAAAATGTTCGAGAGAAGTAGTTGTAAAAGTTTTACAGAGTGGACCACAGTAAAAAAAAACGAGTCTGAGCACAAGGCGTGTGGTCGTGAACGGCTACTGGATCCTCGAGCTAAGAGGAGAGTAGCCAGACTTGTTCAGTCCAACAGACGGGTAATAAATACTTCGTTAGATTACAGATAATCTGAATCAGGGACCAAGTCCGATAGCTTTTCAACCGACAGATCGCAGCACATCACATCGCATGGGGTACAGAAGCAAACGGCCTGTCCTTAAGTCATTGTTATCTGCAGGGAACAAGAAGAAACGCCTCCAGTTCGCTCAGGAACTCAAGAATTGAGTAGTAAATGAGTGCAAAAGGGTAATGTAATCTCACGTATCACGTTTTCAACTACATCATGCAGGTGGAAGGGTGAGGATACGGAGAAAGCGGCACGAAAGCATGGGTCCATGTTGCATCGTCACTACTCTTCAAGCTGGTAAAGGCAACGTTATGGTCTGGGGCATGTTTTCATGGGAGTGTTTAGGCTTTTTGATTCGTGTGAAGCAACGTCTGTCCACCCAAAGGTATTTAAATATCGTTGCAGACCAAGTCCACCCACTTACGTTGATGGTTTATCCAAATTGAGATGAATACTTCCAACAGGACAATGCTCCATGTCATAGTTCTCTCATTGAGCGCGAATAGTTTGAGGAGCATCGCGGGGACTTTTCCTTGCTGTATTGGTCTCCTCAATCGCCGGATCTCAATCCAATGGAGCATTTGTGGGATAAAGTCGAAAGAGGCATCAGACAACTGGATCCCCGCTACCATCAAATTTTCAAGAGCTGGAGGGTGCAATTCATCGCATTTGGGCTGATATACCCCAAGCCACTTATCGACATTTAATAGAGTCCATGCCAAGACGAATTTAACCAGTATTAAGTGCAAAAGGTGTCCCAACAACTAACCAGATGGTCATAGTAATTTGGCCACTGAGTGTATGTGGTGTTTCTATGTAGGTACGTGTCAGTGGCGTATATTCGAGGCTAGCTGCGAAACCCAGAGAATGCACAAATATAACTGAATTAAATATACACAAATAAAAGTCGATTATCAATGGTATTAAAATAGATCGATGCTTTCGGTGCGAAAAAAACGCGTGCGGATTTTCTTCTTTGACTCAGTCCGGCGAGCGAAAACCAACTGCATAAAGCAAGCAGGTGTTCCAGAGTCTTCGCAGTTCTGATTCGAAAACCTTCCGTACGATCGCTTGTTAGCGTTTCAATGACAACATGAATCAGCTGGTAGAGGGGAATGGGCCATTGCTTTGGGCAGCGGTTCGCTCAGAGAAAAGAAGACGTAGACTATCTAAGTCACTCGCATACTCCCGCCCATAAGAGTGTTTCGCGAGAGTTGTTTCAGTTTTTGTGAAGTGTCAATGAATTAAAATAAGAAATATCTTAAATTCGTGGCTTTGTTGGATTCGAACTGTTTTGATAAATTTTGTGAAAGCTTCCCTGAACATCTACTGTCAGAACTTAAAGAACTCTATGCTTCAAATTTTGATACAGCTCGACTAAAAAATGAACTGAAGGTGTTTTATTCCATTGATGAATACAAAAACAAATCCGTAAGAGACATTACGTTTAACATAAAGTTGAATAAATTGGACATAGTGTTTAGTGAGGTGTACAAATTAGCAGACCTCATATTAAGCTTTCCATCAGCAACTGCCGAAAGAAGTTTTTCAGCATTAAAAAGAATCAAAATATATCTTAGAGCCACACAAGGACATGCACATTCGAAAAACTTGGCTGTTTTGTCAATAGAGAAAAACATTCTTTTTAAATATGAAAAAGTACTCGGAAGAAAGATTTTATGAAAACTTAACACTCAAGTTCACACAAAAGGAAAGAAGAATGGAGTTCATGTACAAATAAAGTATTCAGAAGAAGAATGGAGTTCACGCACAAATAAATACATAATCCTCATAATTATTTGGTATCATGTTAGCAATGGCATGTATCTAAAATTTAGAAAAAAAACAACTACAAAAAGTTACTTCTATTACTTAACAATAAAAAATTAAATTTCGCAATTTAAAAAAAAAAAAACTACTGGGGGAGGGGGTGGGGCAGGGGGTTGGGGACGGGGGAAATAGCTCCGGTTTCGGACCCAAGATACGCCACTGGTACGTGTGTGTTTGTAGTGGACCGCAAAAATAAAATTCACGGCCTGTTTTTGGTCGTCTCCAACCGCCCCTAGATGTTGTGTTTGTCCTTCCTGCCCTAGTTTCCTTCCTTCCCTAGAACCAGCGGGCCTGAATGAAGGATTAGCGCGGTTCCTTACAAACTTAGATATTCCTGGGGGTCACCCCGAAATTAAAGAAGAAAAGGCAGGCTGAACGAACGGTAGTCGTCTAAACCTTTCCGTATTTTCTTTGGCGGAGTACGATTGGATTTCTTCAACACGAACGTGATTTACAAGTGGATGCGCAGTACTTACAGGAATCCGATTTCTCCAGGTGTGGCTTTTATTACGTGGAATTATGCAAGCACATCAGCATACATTCCGACAGTAACGAAAGGTAAAGCAATAAATGCCAGTGCGAAGTTACGACTTGCGTTTGACAACAGCGCGCAACAGCATATTCTGCGCGCCAACGGTTTTGCTCGAGTCGAACAGTGACGCAACATCTGAGCAGGTGAATGTCCGGAGATGTGACGTCATATTATCCATAAAACTCTTGGGAAATGTCTGAGGAAGCCTCTAGGAAAAACCGCAGATTAACTGGGATTTCACAATTTCTTCCCGAAGTGATGCGCACTTGCTTCTAAATACACACTAAAGACCAAAAGTTGCGTTTTATGACCCATTGCACGGAGTTTAATAGCCAAAGCAGAACTAAATGCGAAAGGTTATACATTTTAGATTTTATGAGGGGTTCAGTGAAATTTTGATCGCCCAAACAACGGTCGTTTTTCTCCATCTTCGCAGCTTGCATTCCAAGTACGTCGGGGGACCGTATCTGAACTCTTTTCGAAATTTAGGAAGAAAGCAATTTTGCAGAGACTTGAGAATCTTTTAATGTCTAAATATGCAGTAAAATTTCAAAGCGAAAGAAGGATGGCATTGACCAAGCCGCCCCAGTGCCCGGTAGGTCAGAAGCGTAGGTTTCTGGCTATAGTCGTCCAAGTTTAGTATGGGTGGTCTGTTTGTCTCACAGCACTGGCTCTCCCCGTTCCCTAGGATCATTGGCCCCAATTTAGAGACGGAAGACTGCTTAGAGATCGTTAAACCTCGGAAATACAAATTACACGGACTTATTGGATGTTGTATTTTGCTAATTATCAAATCTACCGGGCTAAATTTATTTGAGTAGTCTAGAGCCGTGTTTCCCAACCGCCGGTCCGCGAGAAACGAATTAATTTTGTTTATTTTCTTTTGAATCGAAATGGTGTCAAAGTAAGAAGAAATCTAGATCTAAATTTTTGTGAACACCTGTCGCAGAAGATTAAAGGAAGCTTGGATCGCTAATCTCTTCACAGAAGATCTGAACTCCTGCAGGCTAACTCACCAGGAAAAAGAAAACTTCGTTGAACTGAATATCTGAATATCGATACCAGACTGGCTTCTGATGCCAGTCTGGTATCGATATTCAGATTCAATTCTCTGACTCAGTTTTGGGGTACTATGGAGAAAGAATATCAAATTGTCAGGTTCAAAGCTCTAAAATTGTTGGTAACTTTTCCGACCACGTATTTTATTGCGAGAAAACCTTTTCAGCCGTTTCGGTAATCAAAGCAAAGCACAGGAACATTCTGGACATTAATGCTGTCCTTTATATAATTCGCGTGCGGAATTCACGACAAATTATAATCTAACACCCAGATATTTGAATTCCGTTACATTCCTGATTACATGTCCCTTGAACACAACTCTGGGAGAAATTCCAATTTTTACACTATTTGAGATGCTCAATGAAAATTCTGATCTGGAGCAAAATCTGACTCCGTAAGATTAATACACGCTTCGTTTTGCTCAAAGTTCTGCATATTTTTCTTTGCAATTCATTTTTGGAATATGTTGAAATGATCTATATAAAATCATTGGCATAAACCTGAATCTCCACATTTGATTCAAGATCTATGGAATAAAGTGCAGAGTCTGCTACTATATTCTACATTTTTGGCCTTTAAAATGTTACCTTGTGGGTAACATTTTTCGTAATATTTATGCATTGCTTATGTTTTAGTATTACAACAGAGCTGTCTGTCTACTAAACCACCTCAGTACGACTGTATGCTTTTGAGTTTCTTCATAATTGTCCACACTTTTTGAGTGATGGCATTTTCCATGCGTTAATCGATCTGTTGATGCTTAAAAATCAGCATCGTAAAGCTTCTTACACTGTAAAAAATTTCCTGAAATTCGCGAGCCATTTTTCGTTATTTCTTTCGTTAATTAACGAAGCATATTTATGATTCAACCTTTTCCGTGAAATGACGAAAAAACCTGAATTTTACGGATTCGTATGTTGATTGAAAGAAATACTCCTGTTTAACATTCTCTGGTTAATAACGCGAAAAAATTGTTGTTTTTAAGAGGTGTTAACGGAAAATTGCCGTTTTAAAAGGTTATAATAGAAAATCCTGAATTGGCAGGAAACCTCTCCGTTCGTGTATTAACGAAACAATTCTGTTCTCATCTGCAAAAACACCCTCACACGAGTACACTCCCAGCTCCAAACTTGAACGTAGGAACAGTACACTGTGGTAAATAGCGTTCCCTCGGCTGCCGCCATACCCACACACGGCCATCAGACTGATGGATCGTGTATCTGGATTCATCAGTCCATAGGACCCGTTTCCATTGATCTACGGTTCACGATAAATGTTCTTTACACCATGCTAAACGACGAGTAGCATTCCGAATGGAGATGAAAGGCTTATGAGCAGCCGCACGACCACGGTAACCCATGGAATGAAGTTCTCTGCGAATGGTACGTGTACATGCCGAGGTTCGAGCATTTTTACTCACCTGTACATAGAGGTCTTGTGCAGTACTCTGTCGATTAGCTGTAACGACTCTCCTGAGGCTTCGACGTCTTCTATCACTGATTTTCTTTGGTCTACCGGTACATTTTGCTGCTTCAGGCATGCCAAGTGTCTTCCACTTATTCAGTACATCCAAAACAGTTGACTTGGGTATGTTTAAACGCCTCTCGGTTTCTCTTATGGACAACCCATTAATATAACACCCAAAAATCTTTACTTTCTCAAAGTCAGTTCTCTCCCGCCGCGACATTTTCACTCAACGTCACAGTGCGATATGATCGCGGTCAGCTGCAGGCTTGTTTTTTATACCGTTTGCAGCTGTACCGCGCATCTTAACAACGCAGCGGATCCGTTCATTTGCTTTTGAAGGGGTGTCCGGTGACTTTTGTCAACATAGTGTATATCAAGGGTAAATTTTATGTTTAGAGGTTTTGTGAAATAATACTACGAAGTAGTACATTTCATTTTTCTTAAACATAGTTCAAACTCATTGTCAAATTAATAAAAAAAAAATTCGAGTTCCAAAACAATTTGTTGCTTTAAAAAATCGTTGGGATTTGCGATAAGTCCTTCTACAGAAAAAATGAAAGTATTATAATCCTATTCAGAAAAATAAGCTCCTACATACATGCATATCATTAAGCTGTTCTCTGAGATTCCGAGGTTAGCTCCTCAAAGAAAGACCATTTGCCAAGTACGCATTTAAATGATAGCACCAGCATTTACCTGCTGTTGGGGTATCAAATGTCTCCATTTAGAACTTTCTCGGCACACAGCTGGAGCTTCATTAACATACATCACACGCCGCACTCCACGACCTTTTGTACTTCATACCCATAATCTTTTTCTCAAGCAGACGTTCCTGAATCTGGTACTCCCATGGTTTCCTTGGCCTTCTTCTATCTTTCTTTCCCGCCACTTGGGCTGAAAAAATTGTCTTAGTCAGCAGTTTATTACTCATTCTTTCAACATGGCCAAACCACTTAAGAATATTAGTCTCCACCGTACTAACAACATTTTGCCTTACATTACACATATGCAACACGTCTTCATTTTTCACATGATCGGCGCGCGTCTTACCACAGACTCCCCGTAAGTAACGCATCTCTCCAGCACACAAATGACTTTTATGTATTTTCTGTAGTACCCAGGTTTCACTGCCATACATCAGAGTAGGAACAATTACACTTTCATACACAGCCATTCGGGACTTTCTTGAGAACCCATCATTCCTGTGAAATCCTCCTAAGGCAGCTATGACTTTCAAAGAAGAATCCACTCGCCTACTATAATAATTTCGCCGTCTAATTTGTTCTCTGTATGAAACATTCTTCTTAAATGTGCAAACTCATTCACCTGGTCAACCACTGTGGCATTAAAACTTGTTTGCATTCAGTACGAACAGTTTCTTGCTCAAAACCACTAACTTTGGTTTTTCCTTTATTTACACTCAGTTTGAATTTCATACAAACTTCGTACAGTCGCTCTTAGTGAGAGATGGGTTTGCCTCCTCGGGGTGCTCCACGGGCAACAATGGCACACAGAACGGCAACAGGAGCCTCTGTGAATCTTGGAGAGGTATCAGCTAGTTCTGTGTGACATTGGCGAAAATACCTCAACTCACTGGGTTTTGTTCCAAAACCCAAAGGTGGAACGACCAACTGGAACCCCTAGCTGTGTGCTGATCACTCACACTGATGTACTTTTTAGGATTCCTATGACCCAAAGAAGGAAACTAAAAATAAACTCCTACAGAAAATAAAATTACTAATTAACCCGCATTCGTAACGGAAAACATTTCATCATCGCGAGAATCTCCAGTGTTCTTCGTTTCTACCGTAAACGTGATCTGTTGGTGAGTGCCGTGTTAGCTCAGTCGAGAGCGCCCCCTACTGGAGGGCAAACCATCGCTGGCTCGATCTTTGTGAAGGATATTTTCACGTCGCACGTCAGAAAGAATTCCTGCGTTGCGTCTGGAATATTCAGGCTTAAAAAATGGAGACGGTTTTGGCTCTTTCTCCTCCATGGAACTAGTGGCCGTATATTTGGGACGGGAGGCTGCTTATAGCCTAGTGACTTACTCACGGTGGTCGTTAAACCTCCAATCAAAAAATAAATAAATAAATGGAGGGCAAGGAAGTTTCTTCTAATTGGAACTGAAAAAAGTTAAAATCAAAGTTTCTCGGAAAATTTCTGTGTAAAGACAGAAAAACCTGAAACTGACATTTCTTGAAAAAAAAAATATATATATATACAGTATCCTGGACTCTAGATAATTCATGCTATGCATCTTTCGCATGCTATGTTCCTTGCGCGTGTGAAATAAAACGAGTGATTCGAGATGGATATGCTACCGTAAAAACCCGAAATCCGTTATTTCGCGAAATTACTGTGCTTATAAGAACGCGAAGTGTCCACGAGCATATTGGTAACTTCCGGTTTTTACTAGTAACATCTTGAAATGACTAAAATCCTCAGTAAAATGCAAAATAAAAAAAAATAATTCGGGTATTTATTTCATTTTTTAGTCGAAACCCGTTCTCACTAGACGCGGAACAGTAAAACTCCGAAATGATTACTATAGATATGAACACGCATGGTAAAAATAAAGTATACTGAATAAAATACAGAAAACTTGTTTGTTGGAAAATCATAAAATAAGAACATTATAATTTACTTGTTATTACATGGCCCACTATTGTGGCATTTGGAGTTGCACAAGCATTATTATTTTTATATTTGCATAACTGTTTTACATTTCTTTGTACACTTGCACATTGAAAAACCTTGGCTCGAACCTGTTAGAGAAAAAGAAGCTGCGTGACGCAAAGAGTTGGATTACAAGTCGTGCAGCTCTGTTAAGGAACTTTCAACTTCTACAACTGTATCCTTCAGTTTTTTGTTCATTATAAATCCAACGCCATGCACTAGTTCTGTCAGTATCTGTCGCACGATAGTTGAAGAGATGTCCACTTTTCAGTTCAATGAGATTTTCTCCTTACCTCACTTAGCCCGACGATGTCCCACTTGATCCTTTGTAGTTCCTCTTCCAATTCAAGGAGCCTTGAATCAGAAGATAGGGAGCGTCCATTGTACGCAGCCAAGGTCAGCATCAGATGGTATAGACTAGTCCGGTCCTCCGGTGATTCTTAGCACCCTCTCTACCTTCATGTCGCACTGGCCGCTGCCTTGGCCAGGTACATTCCAGCTGCCGGAGACTGAGGGCCCAAGATTTAAGTTGTGGAGTCATTTTGGAGGGGTTTGGCCATAACTCACCACGCTGGCCAAGCGGGTTGGTGAGTGTGGGATAGCATTTCCTCTAATCCCGATGGTATCGTTTTACCGCTATTGGCGGTCGTCAGAGCACCTTTAGTGGGAACAGGATGCACCACGAGAAAACGGGTGTGACATTTGTCGAGGAGAGGCTGTAGTATGTTGCGCATCACCTGACCTTACATCCCATAGCTGGATCAATGAATGTTATTTTCGTAAGGCCAAAGAGAGAGAAGATATGTGAGTCATAAAAGTAAATATTTACTAAACTATGGCGGCGGCAATGTAAGTACTTCTGTTTAGTTGTTAAAAAACAATATTTATTATTATTATTATTATTGAAATTTGGACAAACGTAAAGAAACGACACTGACACCGATGAAATGTGATGTTGCTCCGAAATCCCATTTGCGCATGTGCACGCTAAAATCTGACCTCAAGTTAGAAAGAAAAGCTGAATCGCAAGTGTGTTAGTGAGGGGATTGGTAACTTTTTGTTTAGGATGTTTACAGGCCCCCCATCGTGTTATACATCATTTTAAAGCTGTCGTCAAGCCAAATTTTGCTACAATGTATACTTCACTACTGTCGGGAAAGATGCATAGCATCAAAATGCATTTTTGCGATGGCTTTTGTTATATTTGGCATCAGGTTCTTGTAATTTACGCAGATTGCCATGATATATTGTTATGTTTATGTATAACGTGATGAAATAATGTTCGGCGATAATTTAGTAAAAATATTGTTGATTAACAATGAAATTAACTATTGTTGCGTCACTTCATGGAACAGCATTCAAAAATCAGATTTCAACAATGATTTTGGCTACTTCCGTTACCCATTTCCGTTACATCAAAATTTTTCACTTGAGATTTACTTAACTGCTGTCAGGAAGGATGCATAGCATCATAACGGAATTGGTAACAACGGAAAATTTGTCAAAATAATGAAGTTTCCACTGGAACTTTTCAAGATGGAAATTTCGTTAAAAGTCTTACAATAGACTTACTTACCTACAACTTTGCTGCACTTTGTTTTCATGAATTTTCCGTTAATTCACACCACTTATTTTTTACAGTGTTCTTTCTCGATAGTACAGTTTTTGTTCCAGATGTAGTAGTTACAAAATGGTACTTCTTGAAGTTCGAACGATGATTTGGAATATACTTCCATATCTCGATCTACTCGTGCGAGCAGAATTTCACTGTTAAAACGGAATATGCAGCCGAAGTATTATTTTGTTACCGTGCCAGAATTTATTTACGCTTAAACAAAAGGCAAGAATTATGTGATTTTATCGAAGTTTCTGTGCGTATCGGTTTCGTCAAAGATAATTTCGTCATTGCCCACTCTCGCTTGGGTGCATGCTTCCACTTCTTCACTAATTTCGTGTCGCGTGACGCCCAATTGCCGGTGGATCATTGTCTGATTGGCTCAATGTCCGGAGGTTATGCGTGTATTTCGTAGATGAAGTACGATATTGTGACGTGAGTGGAGATGTAATCGAACCAAAGAACGGAGCCCATTGCTTTTAGCTGTATCTCAGCCGGGTTATCCCGACAGCAGAAAGACAAAGCTCATTCCTGCCGAACGAATCTCCGCTATCACATGTGAAAATCACAAGGCCTTTTTGCCTATAGCTTGTGGGTTCTTGTCCGAGGAAAATCCTAAGGGAAATGGTTCTGCAAGTCTCTTCAACTATGATAATGATTATTGTGTAACCTTCTCTTGGGTGCATTTTTTTCGGTAATATCAACAAATATGTACCCAAAGCACGTCTTTCCAAGTGAGATGCCCACTATCTTTTTTGGTGTTTTTATTTTCTCTCCTCCTTATTTTTTGCTTTATTATCGTGACTGTCATAATGCGACATGAGAGCTTGGCTGGTGCGTTACTGGTCAACGGCCTATAACGGCACACATTATGTATTGTAGAGGACCGAAAGGCTTAGGAACTAATATATTTTCAAGTTCCTTCACGCGCACATTCATGTACACAGCCCTACCATTAATAACCGGACACGTTAGATAAAATTTATTGCGTGCTGAAACCCTTGCCCGTTATGACGGCCTCTTCGAGGAATACTATCCACCAGGCGTTTTTTTTTTTTTTTGCGAATGTCCGAAGATATTGTTACCGGATAGCCGGGCTACTTAGCGGCTAGAGCCATCACGACCTGCCCCGTTATACAGTTTGGCGTTGACAGCTGGATTAGCGCATCGCTCCTACTCTAGGCAATTCTGCAGCCAATCGTAAAACATACAAAAAAAATGCAAGTTTCTATGTATAGCGGTTTATTTACAAAGCGGGCTTTTTATGCACATCACTATTTAGGGCCTTATATTAAATATGCGCCCATCAATCTGTAAAGTCCTACTGGCTGCGCTGACTCCTCAATTTGGGCTAATTGGATGCAGTTCACAGGCCCAATGAAATGAAATAAAAATTTCTGCTTAGAGGAATAATGTGACGTAATCCAGTCGTACACAATTTCAATTGAGATGTACTTTCACACTCGTAGCAGCTTCCGAAGAAGCTATCACGGTCCATAAGCGGTTCTCTTCTCCTGAGGAGGAGTGGCACACGTACAATGCTGGCGAGAAGAGCAATATTCCTGCCAACGGATCTCTCTCGTTCCTCGGCGATATAGAAACTCCTCTGATCGGTGTTTTCCCACACATGGCAGCCGTCCTAACAAGAGAATTTTCTTCGGCGACGGACCTCGGTCAACTGCTGCACAGTTTCCCCAGAGTTCAATGCACTTTAGTTCGCCATAAACATTTCTCGCTGTCATTCTTTCTTTCTTTCTCACCAGTCTTCGGGGTGCAACACACAGTCTTGACTCATGGGCACTTCTTGCGCATTCCCCCACTTTAATTTGGTTATACGTCAATTCGTCGCGCCGAATTCGTCGAGTGCAAATTCATTGCGAGCAATTCGTCGTATTTCGACCCCTCAGTGAAATACTTTGAAGTTTGTAAGAGGTTTTTGAGTTCTCCAACCAGAAAAAGTCCTTCGGGAGGATGGTTGGGGGGGGGGGGGGCTGCCGTTACGTTTTTGAATGTGGTATAACTGGTGGATCTTTTATGTTCCATGTGACATGTCTCCTCCTTCCCGGGGCCCCGGTGAAGTCTTTTTGAGGGATATAGTGGTTCAGGATGATGGGGGGGGGGGGCTGTCCCTCGGTTGCTCTTGAAGTATTAAATTTAACTCTTGTACATTGCATTGATTTATTCTTAGTGTACTTTTACATTGTTCTGCAGGTCCATGATACCTCGAGGATCGCAGGACGGAAATTTGTATAAGCCTAACGAAAGTGATTTGTCCGCATTTTTCGTGTTTACTGTTGTATCGAGTAGCAGGCTTTATTTGTGGGTATTTCTGCCCTTCCCTCAGAAATTTGGTGAAGTCTGAAAGAGGGATCCGAGGTGCTTTGGTTGGGTGGGCGTACCCCCCAAAATGTTAAAATGGACGTAGAGCTGTAAACATTGGCACCATGCTTTATGTAATGATTCTGTACACGACCACGAATTTTCAGGAGGGTGGGGTGAATTCACTCCCAAAGGTTTCTAAGAGCGAAGACAACGTGTTCAAGGCAAGTTATTTGCTCGCATTTTCCATGTTTCATGTTATGTTGAGTGGCAGACTCTTACTTGTGGATATGCCCTTCCCTCAGAAATTTGGTGAAGTCTGTAACAGGGATCCGAGGTGCTTGGGTTAGGGATAAACCTTCCCCCAACTTCCGTAATTTTATATTCTGGACCGCTAGAGTCAGTCAGTGTATCCGGGATGTTCCCCCTGAAGCGTCCGCGAGGTTCGCGAGCTTTGGGGAGGGGGCTTCCCTCCAAAATGGTAAAATGTACGTAGAGCTGTAACAATTGTTACCATGCTTTATATGATTATTCTGTACACACCCACGAATTTCCAGGAGGATGGGGTGAACCACTCCCCTGTCTCCCAGGTTTCTAGGAGGGGAGACAACGTGTTCAAGGTAAGTTATTTGCTCCCAATTTCCATGCTTCATGTTGTGTTGAGTGGCAGAATCTACTTGTGGATATGCCCTTCCCTCAGAAATTTGATGAAGTCTGTAACAGGGATCCGAGGTGCTTGGGTCTGGGGGCCCACCCCCAACTTCCGTAATTTAATATTCTGGACTCCTAGAGTTGGTCAGTGTATCCGGGATGTGTCCAAATACACTGACTGACTCCAGTGACACTGACCGACAGACGTTGGGGGCAGGGCACCCCAACCCAAGCACCTCGGACCCCGGTTACAGACTTCACCAAATTTCTGAGAGAAGTGTATACCCACAAGTAGAGTCTGCTACCCGATACAACAGCAAACACGAAAAATGCGGACAAATCACTTTCGTTAGGTTTATACAAATTTTCGTTCTGCGATCCCCGTGGGGCCCGAAAACACCGAGGTCCCCCGAGGTACCATGGACCTGCAGAACAATGTAAAGTACGTTAAGAATAAATCAATGCAATGTACAAGAGTTAAATTTAATACTGCAAGAGCAACCGAGGGACAGGGGCCTCCACCCTCCTGAACCACTATGTACCTCAAAAAGACTTCACCGGGGCCCCGGGAAGGAGGAGACATGTCGCATGGAACATGAAAGATCCACAAGTTACACAACATTCAAATTCGTAACGGCAGCCCACCCCCAACCATCTCCTAAAAGACTTTTTCAGGTTGGAGAGCTCAAAGGCCACTTACAAACTCCAAAGTATTTCACTGAGGGAGGTCGAAATGCGACGAATTTGTCCACGACAAATTGAGTAGTCGACGAATTTGCTCACAATGAATTTGCCTGCGATGAATTGGTAACTACGACGAATTGACGCGCGATGAATTTGAGCTCGACAAACTGAGTCGGCGACGAATTGACGGGACACCCTTTAGCTTAATGTGTCGGCCTTTTCCTCCCTCGTAAACATGTTGCTCCTGGGCTGACCACCCAAACTGAAAGGAATGCATCCGCCTGAGAAAGCGTTTGAATCCAATTTTTGCACTCAATATCCATGTTTTTGCCATACGTCTTTCGAAGCAGTAACCAGTTCAGCGATGTTTGTTGCGCGATCACTTTTTGCACGCACCTGACAATCCAATTTGTTTCGGAGATTCTCCATAGGGTTCAGCAGTCCAGCTTTTCGACGTCCATGTCCTCAAAGCAATCTGTAACAACGCAAGTAGTATGACATGGTGCGTTATACTCCTGAGAGAAGTGAGGGCCTTACCCAAAGTACTGCCACAAAATTGGTACGTTACACTCAGGAACGACCGTCAGACTGGTAGACTGTGTACCGCGACTCGTCAGTCCAAAGCATAGTTTTCCATTGGTCTGCAGTTCGAGATCGACGTCCGTTACATCACGCTAATCGGCATGTGGCTTTAGTCGAAGTGTTTAGCGGCTTGTGGATGGCCACTGGACTTCGGTAACTAACCCATGTCGCGCAGCGCACTGTACTGGGTCTAACATCAATCCCAGTAGTCTCATATAAGATTTACATGATTTGAGACAATGTTGATTTGAATTGAGAGTGTGGACAGTCCTTTGCAGAGCTCTTCTGCAAATTTCAAGTTCTTCGCTGCCGGTCTTACCCGTTGTAATGAAATGTCCCTGTCACGAAATCGTGTGGTTTCCGTTCTCTTTGATATTATCGTGTCTGAAGCAGAGGTGAGCATCACAGCGAGTTGAATGGCTGTTATCTTCCTGTGTCTTCTCGCTGTTAAGGCCAGATATCGGCCGTTCTATTCCCTTGACCACCCCCGTATTGATCGTCAAGACAGATTTCCGGATTCATGATATTGTCGCCATAGTCCAGAAATGGCCATCCAAGAGACTTTATGAGCTCTCGTTGCCTCAACTTGGGTCTGTCCTGCCAACATCGTGCCGATAGCAATTCAAATTTCAGAGTCCTCCATATGACCTCAGGTGTCCGTCTACATGTTATCAATCACCTCTTGCAAGCTGACGGTCTTTAGGGTATGTTAGGTAGTGAGGTATGGTGTGACGAGTGCGGTATCGGCGTTCTCTTTAAACCTCGTGGCGTTTTGTATGTGCATGAGCAATCATTGTTCGTGTGGCATTTCTTTGTGAACATGTTTTGTCATGGGATGATGCACCTCACTACCGAATTTTATTAAATTCCAGCGAGTCGTTGCGATGGTATGGAAACTTCAGTGTTTATAATTTAACTTTTGCCCACCGATGTCGTCGCCAAATCATGGGCAGGTATGCGAACAGAACATGGTCTCCCCAAATCTCTTCCACAACTCATTGTCTTGAGAAATACCCTATGATGTCACTCCAGCATACTTGTGAACTTATCCATCCATTTCCTACGTGGTCGCCTTGTGGGCCGTTTCCCGTCCCTTGATATACTGTCTAAGTATTTCAGTTGCCCAACTGTGGTCGTTTCTTCTAACAATATGTCCAACCCATTTCCACTTGAGGTTCTTTACGTTGATCATGGTGCCATCTGCTCTTGTCATTTTCCTGTCTTTCTTGGTGACACCAAGCATGCATCTCTCCATGCTACTCAGCTGTCCGCAGCTTCTTCACATCTTTAAGATCTGTGTCTCTGATCCATAAGTAAGAGCTGGAAGAATGCATTGATCAAACACTTGTCTTTTAACACATAATGGTAAATTGCTCTTAAAATTGTATTGTTTCTTCCAAATGGTCTCCAACCAAGTTTTAACGCCTAATTTTTCTTCGGTGTTTCCATCAATTAGTTCTAAATTTCCCCAATTAGACTATAAAGATCGTTGTATAGAATTCTGAAATGGCCTCCAAATAGCTATAATAAATCTGAGGGTTCTATATCGGATACTTCACATCGTTGTCAGATTTCCTTTCCATGGTTCGTTTTAGTGCGTGTAAACATAATTACAGGCTTTAAACGTTGACTCTTAGCTATGAGTAAGTTATGATGGATTAGGTTGAAAATTCTGCTTTTTCGAACCGAGGTCAAAGGGTTAGTGGCAGCTAAAACTTCCCGGATCATGCAAATGACCCTAAAATTTGGTATAGGGCGTTCCCTCGCCTGGTTCTGATTTCGTTATCTTTACATAAACATCATATGACATGCAATATTTGTTTCTTCAACAAGAATATTTCAGTGTGCAAAACTCCTTTGGTAACGATCTCCGTGTACGTATACTCTAGTGAACGATTTCTCTTTAAGATTTGCTGATAAGTCGTTAAAAATGACGTTTTAATGGTTACCTGCCTTGTATGCAGCTGGAATGACAAATTAACATCTTGTGGACCCAAAAATTTCCCTTGCGTAAGCACTGTACTCCTTTCAAAACGTGGAGGATGGCTTGCCTGTCAAGTCCGTGATAAATCTAACGAGACGAAGTGAAGCTGTATCAAATAAAACAAGATGGAAGGAAGAGCACGTTTACCGTGCAGCCAAAATCCTTAAGGCTCTGGGAAACGTGGCATAAAATGTCTTTGGGAAATTTTTGCGCCTCTCCGCGCACAAAGAACAGGGATGATATATGTATATCTTATCTGTTCATTTCACCCACACTGGAAACGAGTCTGCTCAGCATAACTTGGTAGTATCGATCTAAGGTGTATTTGGCGCCGTTATTTAATATACGATATGCTCAACGCTGCAAGTCGCGTATCAATATTTTTTGTGGTGAAATTTCTTTGCTAAACGAAAACAAGGTACGTAAGTCCGAGGCAGCCGTCCCGACAGCTGAGTGGTCAGAGGCACGAGCTTCTGACTGATCGTCCGAATTGACCCCGGGTTCCAGTCCCAGACGAAGCATAGATGGTATGTTTTGTTTTTCGGTGCTTATTGTCACCATTCCCCAGAACCAGTAGCTCCAAATTAGGGTAGGGCGACTAGTTGTAACTTTTTTTGTTTTGTTTCGGGATTTGATAATTGCCACATTAGCAACTCTAAGAGCTATAAACAATCTCCCCTCTCTTATTTCGGACCACTGGCTTCAGGGAAGGGAGAGAGCCAGCTCCGTAAGGTAAGCATAACACCCATGCCTTATCCAACTCTTGAACCCTGACCTGTCTTGGGCGAAAGGGCCTCGGACCGCTTGGTCACCCGGACCGCGATTGGTTCTACATTATGCAGAGTGTGGCCATTAAATAATGAGTTTGAATTTTAAAAAATGGAAAAGCGAGAAAACTTACGAGATTATATTTTATTCGAAGTACATTCCTCTTGCGTTAATACAAGAAGTGGCACGATCAGCCGACGAAAGGAAGGACTTGCAGAGGTCATCTTTTGGTATGGAGTAAACATCTGATGTCACAGTTCTTTATATGTCTTCAATGTCTTGAAAAACGTTTCCATTTATAGGCAGCTTTAATTTAGAGAATAGAAAGTAGTGTGACGTATATTCTAAGATAACTTTCATTTTTAGTTCCTTTTCCTATGTAAATTTGAGTTTGTTCTCCTTTATACTTTTCAAACTTAACGTGACATCTTCTCTCTCACAAGAATGAAGTTGGCAACACATTTGAGGTCAGAGAGAAAGTGACGTATGAATGTGATAAAAACGATGGATGAAAAGGACGATACAACAGTTGCTGATGGGTATGTGTGTGTGTGTGTAGACGTTCGATCACTAAGAGAAATGTGAAGTTTACCTGCTGTGTTATATGTTGGATCTACTGAAAGAGTGTTGGTCCAATAAAATGTTATGGTAAGTCTGATTTCTGTATATGTTTCGCCTGGCCGTAAAAGCTTACTTAGGAACTATTGCATCGTATTCTTATTTAGTTCAACATTCCGTAGTCATGGTTTTAGACATAGCGTAACACCAATCTTGCTCACGAAAAAAGACATTACGTTATAGTAGTCATACGATGACAAATCTGGAGAAGAGGGGAATGGTTGAGTACACAAACTTGCTTTCGTGCTAGAAATTGCTGGACACTGACTACTCTGTGTGTGCGTGCGTGCGTTACCGTGAAGAAGGAACCATTGTCCGTTTTTGTACTTGGGCCTGACACGAGCAATCCTTCTCCACAATTGCCCCAAAATGGATGTGTAAGTATTGCGAGTGACATTTGTACTTTCAGGTATGAACTCGTGATCCAGAATTCCCTTGCTGTCCATGGAATGCGAGATTACACCAGTATACAATACAAATTTGAAGTTCTGATTCCGTCTATTGGTGTAAATTATGACAAGAGTGGTAAGTCAAATACACTGGCGGAAAATGAAAAAAGAACACCAAGAAGGAGACGTCTGATATCAACGAAATTTGTACAGCATAATAACGGAATACAGAGAATAACGTGATCAAAACATTATGGCAAAATACAGCTGTATTTGCTGGTAAACTGAAAAATAACATTTCCATGTAACATGGTTAGTACGAGGTTGAACCGCCATGAACTGCGTCACACTGTCCAATTCTGGCATGGAGTCTGTCGTACAGATGTTGGATGTAAGTTTGGGGTATCGAGTTCCAAGCATCCTCAACCTGGATGTGTAATTCGGGGATGGTCGTGGCTGGCCGTGGAGACCTGTTAAGTCGTTGTCCCATAAAAACCCACACGTGCTCAATGGGGGACAAATCCGGTGAGCGTGCAGGCCATGGAAGTTGTCTCACACCCTGAAGTGCATGTTGCGTTGCACGTGCCGTGTGTGGGCGTGCGTTATCTTGCTGGAAAACACCACGATGGACCGACCTTACAAATGGCACAACAACGGGCTGTTTAACGTATCCGGTACAAACACTAGTTGTGTACGGGAGTGATAGCTGATCGCTCCCCACACCAGGAGAACAGGTGTAGGCCCTGTGTGTCGCTGGTGGATGCAAGAAGGGTGGAGACGCTCCCCTGCGCGTCTGCAAGCACGCATACGGTCATCGGAGGCTCCCAAGCAGAATCTGCTTTCATCGCTGAACACGACAGATCGCCGTTGCGTTCTCCAGTGCAGACGTTGGCGACACCACTGCAGCCGTTCTTGACGGTGGGCTGGAGTCAGAGGTACACATGCCAGAGGCACACGTGCATGTAATCCTGCATCCAGTAGACGGTTGCGGATTGCTCGCACAGTCACCTCAGGTGCAACGGCAGCTCGGATTTGCGTCGCAGTGGATGTTCTGCTTGACAACGCCGCTCTTCTTATGCGTCGATCGGTCCGCTCATCAGTCCGTCTGTGACTCCCGGTTCCACGTCTTCTCGTGTGGGGATGTTCCTCGGACCATCTACGCCACCATCGTACCACCACCGATAATTTCCGTCCAATTCGCTCCGCGATACGACCACCCGGCCTCGCGGAGTCCGACTAGACGACCTCGCTCAAAGTCCGATAACTGCTGAAATCGTACACGTCTTCCATGTCCAGGCATTGCAGCTTCTTCAGGGTCTTCGCACGTGTCCGTAACCCGACGACTGATTACATTCACTTCTCCGTACTCCTTAAATACCACCGACGATAATTTGCATATTATGCCGTACTGTGGCGTAAGCGTTCACCGGTTTGTCCCGAAATTAACATCACACCTACGTAAACTCGACCCCATTAACATATGTAAATTTCATGATCGTCCGCCAATTCCTTCTTGGTGTTCTTTTTTCACTTTCCGCCAGTGTAATATCCGAAAACTTGAAAATTTCATCTTCCTGGAGCGGGAATCGAACCCGACGATTCCTGTGATGTGTTAAATTCAAATTACTCGGAATCTTGAGAATTGGTCGTTCTGGGTGGTGTAGCGGTTAGCATATCGGGCGCAAACCGAAGGCGCGGCTTCGATTCTCGCTCAACGACGATACAGTTTTCAAGTTTTCGGATATTATTTGACTTGCCACTCTTGTCATAATTTACACCTATAGACGGAATCACAACTTCAAATCCCTTGCTGTCGTAAAAGAATACGAGCATTGTCTTGATTTTAGAAATCTGGTACCTGACCTTCTTTCCTTTACGTGACTGTAGCGACTTCAACTGAGCGCTATGACGCTTTGTTTCAGGATCATAACGAAAACACCATGTTTCGTCATCTGGCGCAATACTTTGGAGGAAATTACTCCACTCGTGCATGTTTCTGGTCGTCTGACAAACCATGCAGAACAAAACGAGCACAAACTATCCCCCCCCCCCCAAAAAAAAAAATATTAACATTTACCATTACACTAAGGTGCCCAAAAAACTGGTAAGGGCGCTACCATTTCCATTATATGCCACCCCACACCCATGCGGTAAATGGTATCGTCCGAAAACGACGTATATATAAAAGCAGATATCTCCGCAAGCTCAGGTAGTAGCATTCGCAGTTCAGACGGCAGTTTATCAGGATTTAAGCGATTTCGAACGTGGTATGATAGTCGTCGCTCGGGAGATCGGTCACTCCATCTCGGAAATTACCGCGGAAATTTGGATTTACACACTTCACAATTTCAAGGGTACACCTGGGCTACCCAAACTCAGGGAAAACATCCAGAGGGCGAGACCGGTGTGGCCGTAGATAATACCTGGACGATCGTGGACAGCGGCGTCTGGCACGCATCGTAACATCCGCCCTGCTTGCAACATTCCCGCAAATCACAGCGCAATTGAATCCTAGGGCCAGTAATAACGTTAGCGTTCGGACAGTGCAACGTTCCGTGTGTTCTATGGCGTTCTGAAGCCAACGGCCCACCCGGGTGCCATTGCTGACCCGACAAGGCTTTGCGTCTCGCCTGGGCTCGGGAACACCGCCATTGGACGCAAGATGACTGGAAGCGTGTTGCCTGGTCCAACGAATAGCGGAACCAACTGTTTCGGGTAGATGGCCAACTGCGGGTGTGGCGACAAACCCACCAGGCAATGGAGCTCGCATGCCTACAAGGGACAGTGCGGTGGCTCTGTTATGGTGTGGGGTGTTTTTAGATGGCACGCATTAGGACCCCTCATACTTCTGAAGACCTCTCTGACCGGTGGAGGCTACGTAACCATCTTTGGGGATCATTTGCACCCTTTCATGTCATGCAACCACTCCGAGGAGTGCGACCTCTTTCAACACGACAATACGCCACTGCACACGTCCACAGGCGCCCGATAATGGCTGGAGGAACATTCCACGGAGTTTGGCATCCTGACTTGACCCCCTCGTTTGCCGGACTTAAACGCCATCGAACACATTTGGGATGCTGTTTAACGTTCCCGTCAATGCCAGGAATCCCCCACCGGCTAGTATTACGGAACTGTGGGATGCTCCTTAGGAAGCACGGTGTGCATTGTCTCCACAGTACTACATGGAACTCGTGGAGTCCATGCCCCGTCGCATTGCTGCCCTTATCCGATCTCGAGGAGGACCAACGCACTGTTAGAGAGTTAACCTAGTTTTTTTTTTTTTTTTTTTTGGCACTTCAGTGTATTTAAATTTTCGATGGCTTTTTTTTATATATATTTTAAAAATTTTATTCATCTGGAAGACTAAATTTAATTAAAACCTCAAAATAACGCGGTTAATTTTTACACGAATATATTCAATGTTCATGAGCGCTTATACAACTATGTTTAACGATCACCGCGATCCTTAAATAATCGTGATTGTCGCTAAACACAGAAGAAGGATTATTGCACCCTGAAATTTGGTGTCATCCCTCTTGTTTGTATCTCGTATAGCTGAGATTCTTTTATTATTATTATTATTATTATTATAGGGTTTAACGGCCACTGGGATCATCTTTAAGGGCTATAAGCAGAAACCCTCCCCCTAATTTAGGGCCACTGGTTTCAGGGAAAAAAGTCAGCCAGCGCCGAATAAATAAACACACTACTCATCGGTGACTCGAACCCGCCTGTTGTTTATAGAGACAAAATACATAAATGTTCTTCATCTACGCGTTTTTTTTTTTTTTTATTTATTAATGTGTGTTACTTTTGGCAGAGCACATTTAAGGGGACAGGGCGCTGGACAGTATTTGGGCGCCCCAGTATTAGTGGCACATCTAGGATTTCACTTTGGGTAGACGAATAAAAAATATCTATGAGAAAACATTTCCAAAATATGATGAGGAAGCCATAAAAATACCCCCTCCTTATTGAAGTGTGTATCCCATGATTCATGGACGAATCAGTGGTAGCAAGAAAATGTAAAAATGCGTGGTTGAAAAATGGATACCAGTTCAGTTCCGCTTTAACCACTAGGATTCAGCTTGTTGAAATTATATTGAAGTAGCGGGCAAAATAATATGATCCAAATATCAAGATTCAAACGAATTCTTAATATATGAAAATTTCCTCCAATTACAGATGTGTGCGGAAAAATATCTGTAATGCTTTCGGAAGATTTGAAGATGATAGTGAAAAATTTGATGGATGAGCAACTGTAGTTTTTGCGGACTCCTAAAAAAAGCGGAAAGAAATACAAACTTTTTTCACAAGGCAGTTTCTTATAGTTTTCGCTGTGCTATATGCGAAAAAAAAATTACTGTAGTACTCTGTCAATTCTTCAAACATCCTGCATAGTTCTGGGGCCCCCTTGAAAATGCGGGGCCCGGGGCTGCCAGGGATGTAGCCCCCTAGCTTCCCTCTTAAATGGACTCAGACTTCTGGGTAGACCTATTTTCAGTTCGCTCGGAAGTCATCTCATATTTTGATTACGACACGAAAAGGACAGACGTCGTTCTTAAAGCAGTATCTTTTATTTTTTTTAGGAATTTCTGGTAGATTGAGCTTTCGTAAGATCTGTCGTTTCTGCTTGTTTCCACTGTTTTCAAGAACCTTATTTTCTCAGGTTGAATTGTTGCCTGGTTACTAAATAACAAACATTAGTATTCTGTACACCTTCTCTGTTGCATATACATTTCATACCTCGAGTTTCTGATGTTGCAGCTCATAAAGTGACTTTTGTTTCATGCGCGAGATTTAATTGGGTTGCTGAACTCGCACAAAATAAATTGACGTAATTTGTGACTTTAGGAGAGAGCAAATAAGAGCCCAGAAACACCCAGAGGTTCATTGTGAACGTCGTGGTAAGTGTGTATAGGTGGAATATATCGCTTAAAGGGCTTAGTAGGCTAATTACTAGCTTTTGTTATTCCCCAAGGAATTTTCGGATTGTTTTAAGAGAACCACCTCAAATGTATGTTTATTGTGCACCTCGGTTTCGGGTGGATTTCGGAATTTTTTAGCGAAACTGAGAGTTGATTTGAGGAAATAAACCGGAAAGAGAAAACTAACTTCTCAACATACAGGTTTTATCATGCCGAACAATTAGACTAGAAAGGAAGATGTAGTCATTTAGTTCTTTCCAGATTATGTGAAGAGTTCATTCTTTCAGTAGGAAAGTGGAACTCATTTCGAACACAGGTGCATTCCAGGGGAAATAAAATTTGATCTAGAAAGCAGTTCACGTTAAAAAGTAACTTCTGCTTGGACTCCATTACTAACAAATTGGGTTTTAATTTGGGCAGTTTAAGGCCTGTAGTGGCTTGGGAAGTCAGTCATCAGGAGCAATCACTCAGCGAAAATCTTGAAAGAGGCAATTAGCTAATTAGTAACTGTACACCAACTATACTTAAAATAGTAAAACTAATAGTAATCCGAATTTATTAGCGTAAAATACAGGGTCGTCCAAACAAAACATAGACCAGCTGTTGGAGTTAAGTGTAATTTATTACATCATAAGAATATGTACACAGGTAAATACACTGAAGTGCCAAAAGTCATAAGATACGTAGCTAATATCGTGTAGGACCTCCTCTAGCACGGCAACTCGACGTGGCATCGATTCCACAAGTGGCCGGAAGACTTCTGGAGAGATGTTGAGCCATGCCATCTGAATAGCCGCCCACAGTTTTGCGGTATTTGTAGATGCAGGATCTTTTGTTGGAATGGACCTTTCCACCATGTTCCATAAGTGCTCTATTCATGTCGGGCGAACATGGTGGCCACACCATCCGTCGGAACTGTCCAGAATACTCCTGGAAACCAATTTCGGACAACTTGTGCCGATGACATGGTGCATTGTCTGCCTGGAAAATCCCATCGTTGTTGGGGTACACGAAGTCCACGAAGGGCTGCAAATGGTCACCCAGCAGAGCAACAAAGCGTTTACCGGTTAATGACGTATTTACGAGGACGAGAAGACCCAAACCGTGCCACGTAAAGACACCCCACACATGTATGGAACCACCACCAGCTTGCACAGTGCCTTGTTGGCAGCTTGGGTCCATGGCCTCATGGAGTCTGCGCCACACCCGAAACCTACCATCAGCTTGCAGCAACTGGTAGAGTGACTCATCGGACCACGCCACATGTTACCAGTTTTCCAGGGTCCAATTACCGTGTTCACGAGCCCACGATATCGGACACAGTCATCGTGGTGTAAACAAAGGCACTCTGGTGGGTCTTCTGCTCCCATACTCCATGGGCGCTAAATTAAGCTGCACTGACCTAATGGATATGTCTCTGGTGCCTTCGGCATTGAATGTGAATGTTATTTGAACCAGTGTCGCTTGTCTGTTAGCATGGGCAATCCTGGTCAGACGTCGCTGGTCACGGGCATTCAGCACCCGTGGTCGGCCAGTGCGCAATCCACGTTGGGTGATAATGCCTTCCTCGGTACACACATGACAACGTGGATCGAGGAATGTTGAATGTTCGCACAACTTCGGAAATTGAATGCACCGTCCGTCTGGCTCCCACTACCATTCCTCGTTCAAACTACGATAATTCACGTTGGCTTGCCATAATCCTACTGGCGGTTGTTCAGCCTGACGCACGAGATTGCACCTCGCTACTGATAAAAATCGTGGCGTGCGTCGAAGCATTTATACGAACGCAGCGTCAGTTAAAAATTTGCATACTGCTATCCCATGACTTTTGGCACTTCAGTGTATGTACATAACACACGTGTGCTGATAGCGTTACAAAAATAGGCACCCCTAACATTTTGGCAAGTGTCCCATCGCCTGATAAGTTTATGGATCCTCTGCCAGGTACTTTGGAACCAACTGGGCTCTCACTTTCGAATATCCCATTTCTCGGTGGAGGGTTGTGCCAATGGAGCCCCTGCTGATGCCTATTGCCGCTGTTAACTCACTAACTGTTATTCTGCTGTTAACTTTCACCAGTTCGTCCACTGCTACGATTTTCTCCGGTGTTGTGGCGGCGTGTACTTCGCCAGTTGATCCATAGTGTTTTCACGTCCACCCTGAAATTATTTGCGCCCTTTCAAGACAGTGCTGCGTGCAATGCACGCATTCCCGTAAACCACCTGCATACATCGTAAGATTTCTGTCAGTTTGCTCCCCTCTTTTGCCAAAAATCTGATCACGGCTCGTTGTGCCCGCTTGGAGGTATCCATGAGATAGGTCTTTTACGTTCCTTTGATATTTCTCACATCCAACGCGTCGCACCAACTAAATGCTTCGCACTCTGCTCTTTTATGTGTGGTTACTACAGCGTCACCATCGCTTCGGAGGATACTGCAGCACCACCCGTCTACCCGAGTCTATGTTTCATTTGGATGACCCATATAGAAATCAAAGTTCTCAAGCTTTCGCACATCAACTAGATGGCTCTTTCAAGGAAAGTGGAAACTATGATTTCTATTTTACGCCAATAGATTCAGACTGCTGATATAGTTTTACTATTTTAGGTTATTAGCGTTGGATTTCCCAATTAAATATTGCTGTGTGTCTATTGCTTCTGCTCACACGATTGCTCCGTTTCTTTGTCGGCGGCGCCTATTCAGTGGAGATACATGCGCCCAACCACCACTAATCGTCACCAGCCCGATATCCGTCGATGTGACTTCCTGTATGAGCTGGGGCTTGAAAATAGGTGACCAAGATCGCCAGTACGCGATTTTCTTTTCCGTGGGACCGCACAAGTCCTGCATTGTTTCTAAAAAGACATGGTACAAATACGCATTTTACTGAAATACTATTTAATTAAGATGTAATGCTATGTTTCAGATTACAAGGTAATAATGAGTATGCACATCGAAAAAGAGATGAAATGAGCAATGATTCTGGCCCTGGGTTGTTCTCCTCTTCTTCTGGACATTCTTCTTCTCCTGATTCCTCTTTATGTTCTTGAAAATTTCTTCTTGTCGTGTGACGAGCTTTTGAACCATCTCAATGATTCGCTTTCGGGTTCTGGGCGAACTGATGAGGAGTGTGATGTTCCTCGTCTTTTCCGTTCCTGAAATCAGGAGCCTTCGTCTGCCTGCAAGGGAAGAACATTCAAGTATCATGTGAGCGACGTCAGCTGTCTGGGCACTGAACCAAGACGCTCTCTCCGTAATGGCGAATCTGCTAAAGTACTCTGAGGAGATGAAGCCCCGTAAATACTTAGTTAAGGAAACTATTTGATTCCGTTCTTTTTACCAGGACACCCGGGGGAAGATGCTGGGATGTGTTTCACTCTGGAATGTCTTTCTCGCTGTCTCCCTTATCCCACTTCTCTTGCCATTCGGTCAGAATGGGTTGTTTCGTTTTTGGTATGCACACTTTGCAATGGCGTCCTCATCGGGAAGTCCACTTTCTCCCTCGTCATGGCTTCTTTCACCAACTGGTCTTCTCTTTCGTTTCTCTTGATTCCGACATAGCTTCAGACCCAGTGAAAATTCACACTCCTCTCGCTTGAGCTCCCCAGCTGAGCTATATTATACCTTTAAGCCTAAGCGTACCAGTTTGGGGAATCGGAAAGGTGTTGTCTCCCTTGACGATAACGCTGGAGGTGGCTACAATAACACAATGCAGATTTCAGGAATTTAGCTGGGAACTTTTGCCTCAACTATCATATTCACCGAACTTTGCACCAATAGAATTTCACTTGTTCCTGTCACTACAGAATCATATGGCTGCTAAAACCATGAAAGGTCGTATAGAGGTCGAAACGGCGATTAAAACGTTTTTTGACTCCAATGGCGCTACTTCCACAGGGGAATTAAACAGCTAACTGACTGATAGGAACAAGTTATCGCTAATATTGCAGACTATGTATTAGCTAAAAAAATAGTGGTCTCATAAATCCACAATAGTAGTAACAAAGATACGTTAGCTGAGCTTTTGCCTTCCAGCGAGAGGCTTTATTAAGCCAAGTTACATTAGATGAATATAGTACTCATTTGGAGTTTGAAATTAAAATCCAGAGAACAGAACTAGGTTTGAAGTCATACAAACATAACAAGACAACAGAAACTTGTGAATTTGAGATAGTCGTGATATAGCGAAAATACACTCATTGCCATAAAAACCTGAGCATCAAGAAGGAGGCGTCGGATTGAAATAAGATTTTAGTAGTGAGATGGTACATACCAAGGACAAAAGTGATTACAATATCACAGCATTAAGATGATTTCCCGTAGACATACGGTACACATTCCGGTCAGCGTTAGTACCGCGTCGGATTGCTTCGTGCTCGGATACATGTGGTGATACAGTCCGGCATGGAGTCAAAGAGACGCCGTATGTTAGCTTTGGACAGGTTGGCCCAAACGTCTTGCAACTGACGCTCTAAATCACGAACACTGGGACATAGAGAAAGCTGGCGTCCCACCTGGTCCTACACGTGCTCGATGGGCGAGAGATCAGGCGATATGGCAGGCAACGGAAGCATCAAAGCCTGGTGTAGATAGTCCTGGTAAACCCGAGCCGTGTGCGGACGGGCGTTATCTTGTTGGAAAATGGCTCCGGGCCGCCCCTCCAGGAAAGGTAGCACATGGGGCCGCAGGATCTCCTGTACGTAGGGCTGGGCTGTCAACGTCCCTCGGATCACTGCGAGGGAAGTCCGGCTGTCATACGCGACAACTCCCCAGACCATAACGTCTGCAGTTCGGGACGTGTGCCGCTGTACAGTGAGTTTGGGATTGTAGGGCTCACCTGCGGTCCTCCACACTCTGACTAGGTGGTTGTCCGTTCCCATACAGAAGCGGGATTCCTTGCTGAATACTATACGTCGCCATCCGTAGTATTCCACATTGCTCGCTGCTGACACCACTGCAATCGACGCCGACGATGGTCAGCTGTTAATGGCAGAAAATTTAAGGGCCGACGATGGTCAGCTGTTAATGGCAGAAAACTTAAGGGCCGCCTGGAGTGCAGATTCGCCTCTGCCAGGCGTCTGAAAATAGTTCTGGCGGGCACAGGAGTCCCTTGTACAGCCGCCACATGTCTCTGGATATTGGACAAGGACGTCGTTGTATCTGTACGTGCCGCTCTCACGATCCCACGGTCCTCTCTGCTGGTGGTGCGTCTGAGTCGTCCAGAGCCAGTCCGCCGTGTCTGGGTGCCTTCCGGTGTCCATTGTTCCCAACACGATCGCACCGTACTGTCCGACCGGCCCAAATGGCGGCCGATTCGGCGCGCCAGCCATCCTGCCTCTCTCACTCCGACGATACGGCCACGTTCAAACTCCGTCAGTTGCCCGTACGCACATCTACGGCGGCTCCTCGGCATGTCTATGGCTCAGGGATCTCACCTGACTCTTACCGTTCACTTTGGCACGAATGTGGAATCTCCTGCGCGGCGCCTTATAAGCCCCAAGAATTGCGATTGCAGCGCCAGTCTTGGACGCGCGGGCATGCGGAATCGAACGAAAATTAAATCATTCGCATGTCTGCCCTCCCGGTAGCTATTCGCCGAGTTTCGCGTTAATCGCGCGGATTTTTAGGACAATGAGTGTATAACATGGTATTTATCTCGAGGTCAGTGCCCAGTGCTTGTAGACGATGGAGTTCCATATGGTGGTGGTAGATGACCGATACGCAATCATTGCGTACATCGGATCTTGTGACGAATTGTTTGTCCGTGAAAGTTGTGAACGGGGCCACCAGTTTTCTTTCTTTCCACAGTGGAACTGCTCTGATGTGAAATACTTTTTTTGCTAAAGCAGTTGTTCCTCTCCTTTTCCGTATGTTCCTTATGCCGCACACATAGAGATCTTGTCGTTATACCGACGTAGGACTTTATTGAGTAATGCGGGTAGGCTTACTTGAGGGCAATGGTATAGACCTCAGCAGCCAAGTATTTTGCTACATGTAGTTTTGACCAATGGATCTTCGTGGCTTGAGTATGACTTCAATACCATGTTTGTTTAAGTAAATTCTTTACATAGAATGAGAGTTGAGGAATATACAATATACTGCCCGCAAATTCCATGTCCACTTTCCTTGTGTTGTTTCTTAACAGGCTGCTTTTCACCTTACGAAATAAGACTGTGAAAGTACTGAACAGTTTTGTTTTTTTATCTGCATGCAAACGCCATGAACTTTTGCACTTGCCGAATACTATTAGCAAAAACGTTATACAACTTTATCACTCATGACTACATTATATGTTTTGATGATTATTGGAAGTACCAGTATAGCGCTTACTTAATTTGCGTGGGACCGGCTGTGTAATTCCCCTTCCTTTCGGTGTGCTCCGAAAAAAGGAATATTGCACATACACATAAGAAAAGTAAGTTTCCATTGATTTAGTAGCTTTCAAGCAGGTAGTAAAAAACACGTAGTCTGATTTTCTGCTTCGTTGCCGTTCCCCCCCCCTTCTGACCGTGTCTGCCTTCTACTCTTTGAACCCATCATTTGGATCATGATGTCGACATTTTGATCCCTCTTCCATCATCTCGAGCAGGACCCCTTCCATTAACTCGACAGCTGTTGAGGAAATTACACATCTGGCCATCTAATTTGTTTCTAGCAACACATTCATCTGACACAGAACCACTTCACAGCCATCCGTTGGTTAACTAGTCCTTCACTTCACATTCTAAGAATGGCATAAGGCGCATTTTGACTTTCTCGAAACAGTGTGATGTGACTTTTCGACCATCACATTCATGTGCTGTTACAAAAATGAGGAAATTTCTTATGTGTATCCAGTGAGAGGAACTATTTAATTAACAAATCAAAATTAACACACTTATCTTTCCACAACATATTTAGTGCTACTGTAAATCATTTGAATCCGCCTCAACTTTTCGCTTTAGTTTATCACCCAACATAATAAATACCCTAATAATACTACCTTAATTATCACCCAACATATTATTACCCTATGAGGACAGGAGAAGGGACGTGTCTCCCTCAGCTTTTGACCTTAGTTTATCACCCAACATAATACCCTAAATTTTTCAGTATCAAAAGCTCATAATTTCTGGAGTTTAGAATACAAAATAATTTAGTACATTTTTCTAATACCAAATGTGTCATTGTGGGGTCATTTTATATTAATACCAATGTGTGCAATGTAATCGAATAGGAAATGGTTTTAATGGTGGATGGGCAGGGCATGGTCCGAGCTCTGATCCTCGGCCCTCCAGCAGCATTGTACCTTTCCTAATCCTCCTTGCTTGCTCCGGATGTCTTATACAATCTGCAGACTCGGGGTGACCATATTATCCAGTTAACCCCTTCTTTCGATGCTAATCTCATCGCTAACCATCGTGAGAATGACCGTATGCTGCCATGGTTATTTTCATTCTCCTTAGGGGTGGTAAAGTTTGAAACGTTAGCTTGTTGCCTCTTACTTTGTGCTATGTCAGTGATTCGATATCCTTTCCGTACGAGAATGTATACATATTATTTCCAAGATGTTTTAAAACTAATAATTTAGAGTTCAAAGCAGATTTGTCCGGGTCGGGTTCAGATAAGTTACGCATCCAGGTCGAGTCCAATTGTGTGACGTCCGGGTCGGGTCCAATTATGTGGCGTCCGGGTCGGGTCCAATTACGTGGCGTCCGGGTAGGCTCCTGGTCTAAAATTTTTGACTCGTTTACAATTCTGATATACACACACTAGTAGCCAAAAATTGTAGAAATCTTTTGGAAAATTCGTATTTTTGAGATATCATGTCTCATAACAGCAGTCTTTCTTAGAATACCATAAAATTATACATCATTAGAAAGATAATTTAATGCAGAATGTAATGCAGCTCACTTTATTAAAAAATTGCCTTTTAAAAGAAGGTATACATAGAAAGCCATGATAAAGCGTATTTCATAACTTCTCACCATTTCTGTTAGTACTTAGTCGGGGAAAGCTTTTGCCGCAATTACAGCCTTACAACGGCGTCCCATGGAGTGAACCAAGCATTTTAGTTCATCAGGTGTTACAATGTGAAAGCAAGATTATATGATTGTTTCTATCAGTTGTGCTTTATTTCTTGATTGCTTCTGACCAACAAGTTTCTTTAATGGGTTCTATTGGATTCAGGTCAGGGCTATTACCTGGCCGTTCTAGCAGTTGTAATATGATTTTCCTGAAACCATTTTTTGCATACAGCAGCAACATGACAAGGAGCTGAATCCTGTTGAAATATACACAGGCTTCATTATCCTGGAAAAGATCACTAACCGAAGGCTTCAGTTTTGGCTAAAGTATATCAGTGATGTACTTTTTTGCCATTTAAAATTCAATTAATCATACAAATTCTGCTCACACTTTTTGCTGCCGTACCATCCCAGATCATAACACTAACTGGATGCTTCATGGTAGCTGTAATGCATTCAAGCAGCAAATCTCCATTTCGTCTTCGTACATACTTTATTCTATCACTATTAGATATGGATACCCCGTGAACCTTCTACAAAATCCCAAGGCCGCGGAGATATCCATGGATCTTGAGAAAAAGCACTCAGATTCATAGTATTCCTTAACTAGCTGGACTGTATTCTGCTTGGCTTGTGTCAAACTTTTAAGGTGCAGTTGTATATTCTGATTTTTACCGCAGTAAATGGTTGTGTTCCATAATCCCTATATTAATGGACTGCATTTAAATAGTATTTACATTTGCAGCTTTAAAACGAAAAAGAAAATCTATTAACAAATACACCCTGAGTAAACCTTTGTGAACTGTAGGTAAAATAATTTACCCAACTCAAGAAAATGCGTGGTGTAAGACCGGAAGTGGGGCTTAGATTCTTTGTACGAAGCATTGTGGCCACCGCTGGAATAACAGTGCCCAAATAAGGAAAGTAGTTTTGCTTCTCCTGATGCACACATAGCAAAAACATTTTTGTGGTGGTGCCAAACGCAGCGCACGCACGTTGTAGGCTTCTCTGTCATGTACGCTGGTCAGCTGCCACGTTCATAACATTTTGGTTTCCGTAGACATAGCATGGTAAATACGTTTTGTTTCTAGTAAGCGACCCCTCCTTTTCGAATTTCGACTTGAAGCCGGACAATGCAACTTGGAATATAAAGAAAGACAATGTGACAAATTTTGAAGGAGGCCACGATTTCACAGTTATTTACCACACACACACACACACACACACACACACACACACACACACACACACACACACACACACCGCAATGACGTGAAACCTGGAAATTTTCAAGGTAGTGAAGGTACGCACGTATATTTATTTTGAGGAGACGCATATTCACAATGGCGTGGAACGTGCTGGAAAATTTCAAGACATTAAAGATACGGTGCGCATAAATCGACAGTAACCGTTGGCATACGTTGATTCAGTTAGTTGTTTCGAGCTACAACACTGTACGTTTCTTTCACCTACAAGGAAATTTCCTGACAAATTCAATGCTACTTGGCAGGGGTGATTGTACTCTAGAAAAGATGGGAAAAGCTTAAGCATGTGTAGCTCTATCGATCCAAGAATTTTTCCGTTCCAATTTTTTACAAGCAAAGATACTGTGTCAAATGTAAATACCCGTTACATTTGCCACAGATCACCCGGAAAAGGGTGGGAAACTGTTGTCTGGCTTATGAATGTCCAGACCAAAATAAATTCTTTTGTTGCGTTTTCCAGAAACAAGAGATATCGTAAGAAGTACAAATTTTCACTTTGGTAGAGAATTTGTTTGCCGGGTAAACACGGAGCCAATATTGCGAGAATCATAGAAAGGTGAAAGCCCTCACTGCAGACCATTCGGCCAGTGGTCAAGCTCATGTGCCTTTTTCGTTGGATCGCACAAGATGTCAATAGGCTCTGCACCCAGACTTCTGTGGGTAGACTGTTCTGGTCGGCAAGTCTACATTTTTGATGTACACTGCCGGACAATTGCTAAGGACGGATGACAATAGCAACGATAGCAACCATAAAATGGAAGGCACAAAAATATGGAAATTAGCATAAGAGCGGGATATAGTAAGACGTGTTGCGCGTATGCAAATTTTGGTTTGCCGAACGTGTTCGTGACGTAATAGCGCTGATAAGAGATATAAAGGATTTGACGCGTATTGACCGTTGTTGTTCAAACGCAAAGTTGAAAGGGAAAGAATAAATTGACGAACTTGCAATTTTCAGTATGTCTTCCCGACATCACCTAGATGATTTTACACGTGGCCGTATTATTGGCAAGATTGAAGAAGGGCGAAAAATAACAGATGTTGCCAGGGAGTTCGACGTCAGCCACAGTGTTGTTTCAAGGCTTTGGAAATCATTTCAAACAAATGGAGAGTGTAGCAAACGTCACGGGGGAGGTCGTGTTCGCAGTACGACACCTGCAGAAGATCGGTACATAGTGCTATCAACAAAAAGACACCGGCGCAGCACAGCTAGTGAGGTAGCAAATCAGTTTATGGCTGCTACTGGCAAGCGGATCTCCCGAAAAACTGTCGCCAGACGTTTGCATGAAGGAGGACTATACGCCCGCCGTCCTGTTGTGAGCATCTCATTGTCCAGACGTCACCGTACCGCCCGTTTGCAATGGTGCCATCAACATCGCAATTAGACTGATAACGACTGGTCTGCTGTCCTCTTCTCAGATGAGAGTAGATACAGTCTATCGCCTGATTGTCGACGACAACCGATCTGGCGTGATAGTGGTACTGCATATTGTCCAGCAAACATACAGGAAAGGGACCGATATCCGACATGTAGTGTCATGGTATGGGCTGGCATCATGATCAATGGCAGTACGGCCCCTCTATGTGCTTCCAACTGGGACTAGGACTGGCCAACGATACATTAATGATGTTCTGCTACCTCATGTTCACATGTTCCGTGGTGCTGTCGGTGATAGATTCATTTTCATGGACGACAACGCAACATGTCATCGAACAGTCGCTGTCCAGGAGTGTCTTGAGAGCGAGGATATTCAACGTCTCGCATGGCTAGCACGTTCTGCAGATCTGAATCCCATTGAAAACGTGTGGGATGCTTTGGGGAGGGGTCTTGCTGGTCGCCAATGCCTTCCAATAAACAAGGACACCCTCATCCGTGCACTTGCAGAGGAATGGGATAAATTACCCCAACAGCTGCTTGATAATGTTGTGCAAAGCATGACACGACGTGTGGAATCTTGCATCGCCCTCCATGGTGGCCATATCCCGAATTGACATTTTACGCCGGAACGCCTGCGGACGGTAATTGCATTTTTTTTCACGTTTACGTATTCTGCACAAAATGGCCTGTTTGTCCCTTGAACACGTTCCAAAGCCTTCTGGATTTCAAAGCACAATAAATTGTCTTTCTTGTAATGTCCTGGCATTCTGACATTGTTTTATTTCACTTGGCATCCAACCACACTTACTTTTTTATGCGCTATGTAGCCGTTTATGATTCGTCCTTAGCAATTGTCCAGCAGTGTATTTCAGCATTTTCTATCTGCCTAGTCCTTATGTCTTGGACTTCCCAGATTCTTCCATGTTTCGTGTGTTACAGGGTATTCGTTTCATCTAGTATTTATGTCCTGGTCATTTGTTTAAACCACGCCATGTTCAGTTTTCATCTGTTAAATATACGTGATATCCTTCTTTGCCTTATTTCTCATCTTTTGAAGTTTTGAATACCTTCCTTTTCCTCTACCTTGTGCTCGTCTTATGTTCCTTTCTGATACTGCTCCTCTGTACTTGCCTCGGTCTTTCTAAGTTGCTGTTCTGAGTCCTGTTTATGCTGTGTTTCAGTACATAGTTACTTAGATTTTTCTTCTCCGTTACTGTCAGCTGTATTTGATTGCAACACGAGGTTTCTTCGTCTAGGCTTCCCCAGAGTTTCTCTTCTTGCCAGTTTACCACTCTCTTTTTACTACTCTTTGACACTTTCTAACACTTTCGTTCTGATCTCTTGAAGCAATCTGCCCTTAAAAAATTGACCTACATTCCTTTTCCTCTAGTCTCCGTCATTTAATTTAACTTCCTCTTTATTATCTTCTTTCTTCCTCCTTTCAGTTTCCACATTTCCAAGTCCATTTCAGGCATTTGGTGTTGTGGCATAACTTTTTCGCCAAGAATTATAGGGCACATGTTCACTGAGATATCCTGTGTAACACACAGTTTTTCCCTGCGATTTTCTTCCTCCACTCGCATAAGTGATAACGTTCCTTCCGCTTTCCAAAGAAATTGGTATCCCGTACCATGGGCGCAGAAATCTCTTTTGCTGTAAATTTACTTCATGTTTTCATTCATTGTATCTGCACATTAAGGTGGAGTTCGAGAAGTTGAGACCTGTTTTACCTTCTCTTGAACGTCTTAAATCGCCTCTTCTACTAGCTTCAAAATGCCGTCGCTTCCCTCTTCGTCCTAAGCATTTTGTGGTTAGTAATCAGAAAATATATCTGATTAATTTCAGTTACTATGTCTATGGGTTTAGTACCACCCGTTTTATTTCCGAGGTATTACCTTTGAAATGGTTTGCCAGAATAATCCCAACTCCATTTTTTCCTGCAGCCACTTGAGTGCAACGATCACCCAGGACTTGTTTCTTTTCCATCTTATTTTTCTCCAATACAGAGAGTTTGTATTTTCATTTCTGTGATCAGGTCAGCTCCCAGTCAAGCTTTTTAACATTTAGTGTTTCCACTCTAGACCTTCTTGAGTGTATTTTGGCTTGTGTCAGATCAGATCATATGTAGAGGATTTTATAGGGAGGGAGTGTTTGACCCCAGGTCTTAAACAACCCTTAGAAATAGGAAGCTAGAAGATTTGGGCTAGAGTCCCTGAAAGGAAAATCACACGAAAGTGAGGTAGAAAGGGGAAGGAAGACGCCCTCACTTATTACCGGTGGGCCTGTACCCGAGATCCGACGGCTTAACGTGCCCATCCGACTCACGGCGGATATTTAGTGGTTCCAGCGCTCGTACCTGACTAGAGGTTCGATCCCCCATTTTTTTCGTTGGCACACCGCCCTTTTAACCTGTGGATGATGTAGACCTCGCCTATAAGTCACAGGGCGCTGTCGCGTTGATTTGAGCACGTGCACCATGCGGTACATACTTGCCTCCATTGCTATGTCTGGGATCCGCGTTTATGTAGGATTTTCAGTTTTTTTACCACGAGATACCGTACCTGTTGTCAACCCTGACAGTTTTTCGGACTTGGGAATGGCTAGCAATGGAAATAGGAATCGGCGTAGAGAAAACCGGTTCCAAATGAAGCACACTGATTTATTTGGAAGATTTGATTCAAACATGAAAAGCGAATACGGAGGGGGGGGGGAATTCGCGATAATACCCTGGCCCTCTTTGTAGATAATTTACGCTATGCATCTTTCGCATGCCAAGATCTTCGTGGGTGTAAAATAAAACGAGTGATTCGAGAATGGCCGCCCCGGTGGCGCAGTGCTCTAAGCGATGGCCTCTGATCATTCGTCCGAGAGGGGTCCGGGTTCGAATCCCGGTGAGGCATGGATGTTGTGTTTGTCTTACGGCACTGGCTCTCTCCCTTCCCTGGAACCAGTGACCCTAAATTAGGGACGGGTGACTGCTTATTGAGTTGCTCACGGTGGTCGTTAAACCTCCAATCAAAAAAAAAAAAAAATATTCGAGAATGTACATTTATTTACGTACTACACATTGCATTTATTCGTGACACTCACGACCACACCGAGCCACAGTCCGATACATACTAAGTGGAATTAAATCAGAATCACAAACAATAAGGTTTACTAAATCCTGACGTTGAGCGGTGCTTATGTAGGTGGATTAATGAATGTTATTGTCGTAAAACCAAGATAGAAGATATGTGAGTCATAAAAGTAAATACTTACTAAACTATGGCGGCAACAATAGGAAGTACTTCGACTGTTTAATTTTTCAAAAAAAAAAAAAAAAAAAAAGTTATTTTTATTATATATTATTCAGATCTAGAGGAATGTAAGAAACTACTCTGATACCGGTGAAATGTGATGTAGCTTCGAAAGTCCGTCAAGCTAAAATCTGACCTTAAGATAGAAAGGCCGCCACAGTGGCGCAGTGGTCTAAGCGATGGGTTCTGATCATTCGTCCGAAAGAGGTCCGGGTTCGAATTCCGGTGCGGCATGGATGTTGTGTTTGCCTTACGGCACTGGCTCTCTCCCTTCCCTGGAACCAGTGGACTTAAATTAGGGACGGGCGACTGCATATTGAGTTTCTCACAGTGGTCGTTAAACCTCCGTAGAAAGAAAAGCTGAGTCGCAAGTGTGTTAGTGAGGGGATGAGTAACTTTTGGTCGTAGGATATCTACAGGTTACACCTCATCGTGTTATACATCATTCTAAAGCTCTCGTCAATGGCGGGTAACTCCGGTCGAGATTAAACCAAAATTCGCTACGACGCACCGTTTTAATTGCATCAAAATGCAAAAAAGTGTATCAAATGAACTGACTACATTCAGAGATGGAAACGGGTCACCGGACCGACAATTCCTTACTGGTCAAACGGGTCGAGTCAAAATATTCCTGACCCGATTTCGACTCGGTTTTAAATGGGGATTAAAAGTGAACTTTCAGAAGACAAAACTGATGTACAATGCTCTTACAAGGAATGAAGATTTATCAATTGATGGGGAAAAAGCTGGAGATAACCAATTGCTACATTTACCTTGGGCAGCAGATATCAAGCGAGGGTCACACTGATGAAGAAATTAATTGGCGTATAAACTTGGAGAGTTTTTGGAGGAAACAGTACAATTTTTAAAGAGCAATATGCCCTTATGTCTTAAAAGGGAAGTGTTTAATCAGTGCATCCTTCTAGTGCTTACGCACCGAACAGTGACGTGGACCTTACCTAAAAAAGACATACAGAGACTGCAGACAACTGAAAGAAGCCTGAAGAGATGCACCTTGGTGTAATCAAGAAAGATAAAAAGTGGAACTTGTGGATAAGGCAAATGACAAGAGTGGAAGACATCACGATCGGGGTTAAATCCCTGAAATGGCAATAGGCTGGACATATTGCCAGGAGAACGGACCTCCGAAGAACAACGAAATTTTAGACTGGATTCCTAGGGACAGGAAAAGACCCAGAAGAAGACTACGTGGTAGATAGGTTGATGGAAGAGGATGGTCCGAGACAGTCCGTTGTGGAAGAAACATGGGGAGATCTTAATCCAGCAGTGGATAGATAATGATTGAGAAATATAATGATGATGGTATATTCGAGTTCGTAGCTCAAAGCACATTTATCCGGGTCAGGCCCGGGTCGGGTCCAATTATGTGACGGCCGGGTCCGGGTCGGGTCCAATTATGTGACGGCCGGGTCCGGGTCCAAAATATTTGACCCGTTTCCAACTCCGACAGCATCAGAGCCTATTGAACGCTTGTCGAGTAAATTGTAATAAATATTCGGAGGCCAAGAGTTCTGGCATATTTCAGAATAGTCCTACATAAAGAGTAGATGCTAATCTTTCGTAAAACCTGTCAGAAGCGCATCGAGAATTTACCACGTCGGCTAAGTGCTTCTATGTACTGTCCCAGTACTTTTGACAGTGCAGTGTACCGTGCGTTTCAAAGTTTTAAATATTTTTTTACATGTAAATTTGTCCACTTGCGTTTGGGAATCAGATTTTTAGGGGCAAGGGTGTCGGTCGCGTCGTAAAAAATTGCAGTATGCAATGAATAATAACTTTCCTGCGGCTACAACTACTGTGAATATCAATTATTTGTTTTACGAGAAATATTTATTTTGGATGTGGCTTACGTCCATCTATCATTGCCTCTCTGTTTCGTATGTCATTTGTCTTCTACGAATGGGTTAAATGAAATTTTAATCAATGGTACATTTTTGTTGCTTACTGTCGTGTTAAGAAACGGCGACATCGTTACTGAAAGCGGATTTTGCTTGCTAAATTCAGGAACTGTTCCATTTTCATAGCTTTGCGGACTCTTGGAAATAGGAATCGGTGTAAAGAAAACCGGTTCCAAATGAAGCACATTGATGTATTTGGAAGATTTGATTCAAACATGGAATGGAAATACGTAGTGGGAAAAAAATTCGCCGAGAATACCCTGGTATCTTTGTAGGTAATTTATGTTACGCATCTTTCGCATGCCAAGATCTCTGTGGATGTGAAATAAAACGAGTGATTCGAAAAAATTTTCTGAATGTAGAATAAACATTTTATTCTACATTCAGAATGAAATTTACTCTAAATGTAGAATATTTTTTATGTAGAATAAAAATTTTATTCTACAAAATTATGTAGAATTTTTATTCTACATAATTTTGAAATAGAAAAAAAATTATTCTACATATTTTTATGTAGAATAAATTTTCATTATTCTATATTTTCATATATATAGAATAATATATATATGTTATTCTATATATAAATAGAATAATATAATCCAGATTCAGAACCATAGTGAATTAGTCCAGATTCAGAATCATATTTTCATTTTATTCTACATATTTTTTATGTAGAATAAAAAAAAATATTCTACGTTCAGAATGAAATTTATTCTGAATGTAGAATATTTTTTATGTAGAATAAATTTTTATAGAATGAAATTTTATTCTACAAAATTATGTAAAATTTTTATTTTATGTAGAATGAAAATTTTATTCAACATTGAGAAGGAAATTTTATTCTGAATGTAGAATAAAATTATGTTACGCATCTTTCGCATGCCAAGATCTCTGTGGGTGTGAAATAAAACGACTGATTCGAGAGAATACATTTATTTGTGTACAACACATTCGCATCTCTCACGACCAACCCTAGCTAGAGTCCAGTACATACTAAGTGGAATTAAATCATAACAACAAACAATAAGGTTTACTAATTCCTGGCATTCAGTGGTACTTAGGTAGGTCGATTAATGAATGCTATTGTCGTAAAACCAAAAAAGAAGCTATGTAAGTCATAAAAGTAAATATTTACTAAACTATGGCGGCAGCAATAGTAAGTACTTCGACTGTTTAGTTTTTCAAAATCAATATTTATTTTTATTTTACATTATTCAGATCTATACGAATGTAAGAAACGACTCTGATACCGGTGAAATGTGATGTAGCTATACGAAAGCCCATCAAGCTAAAATCTGACCTCAAGGTAGAAAGAAAAGCTGAGTCGCAAGTGTGTTAGAAAGGAGGATTGGTAACTCTTGGTCTAGGATATCTACAGGTTACACCTCATCGTGTTATATATACTGTACATCATTCTAAAGCTCTCGTCAATAGTAGGTAGCCTCGGTCGAGAGTAAACCGAACTTCGTTACTACGCACCGTTTTAATTGCATCAAAAATTCATTTTTGTAATGGCTTTTATTACATTTAGCATAGGGTTCTCGTAATTTAAGCAGATTGCAATAAGGTAGTGTTACGTTTATGTAAAACGTGATGAAATAATGTTCGGTGATTGTTTATTAACATATATTGTTGTTGAGTAACAATGATATTAACTGTTGCTGCGCCACTTCATAGGACATCATTCAAAAATCAGATTTCAACAATAATTTTGACTTCTTTCGTTACCTATTTTCGTTACATCGAAATTTTATGTATGGGATTTGCTTTACTGCTCTCGGGAAAGATACATAGCATCAAAAAACTTCATTATGTTTCTCCGTGCGCCCACTTTAGTGATAAGCTTCTACGTTTATCATGAATTTCGTGTACGGGTCGACAAATTTCGATTCATACCTCCCTCCTGTAACAGTAAAATAAGTAAGCACGAAGGGGGCGGGTCATTCTGCTACAGGGTATGCAGTTTTTTAGTATACGTAAATAAATACTAGTCACCGTTAAGGTGGCAGAAGGTTTTGTCGGGAAGATATCACTCCGATACAATCTAAATTAGCAAAACGAATTAAGAGTCGAACCAGCAGCACTTGAAAATCTTATTCGGTGCACTTTTCTGAGTGATTCTTGTAACAAAGTGGCTTTCGTCGTCGAGTGGCTAGGTGTTCCATGGAGCGAACTTCTTAATCAGGGTTCGGTAAACGTCGGCTCGAGTCACGAATAACTATGAACTGTCATTTTGACGTAGAGCTACGTCTTTCTCCGCGCTATGTAGAGGGTAACATCGGAAGCATGTCCCACTTTGAACGCTTATATATTCGATCTATTAATCGTAGAGTAATAAATAATATATAATTAGATAGTTTATAGAGTCCCATTTATAACAAAACAAGTTTCAACTCTCCACCCCTTAGATACAGTATCGTTAGAAAGTTATACTAAATTTAGCAGCGTGATTTTTTTTTTTTTTTTTTTTTTTTGATTGGAGGTTTAACGACCACCGTGAGCAACTCAATGGGCTATAAGTAGTCGCCTATCCCTAATTTTGGGTCACTGGTTCCAGAGAAGGGAGAGAGCCAGTGCCGTAAGACAAACACAGCATCCATGCCTCACCGGGATTCGAACCCAGACCCCTTACGAATGAATGATCAGAGGCCATCGCTTAGACCACTGCGCCACCTGGGCGGCACGCCGTTTTAAGGTTGATAACTAGTGAATAGATAATGATAGCGATGACTTCAGCTCCACATTCCGTAGCTGACGGTCAGAGCTAACGGACGTATGTGATAAACCGAAATAAGTGGATTTAAAATTTATTTATATTTTAGATATAAAAAATTTGGTGACGAAAATTTAGGAATGCTGCGAAAATCCAGGAAAATTGCTATAAGAACCGACGAAAGTTGAAGAAACAGCTAGAGGAAAAACGTGAGGCATTCGAGAAAAGGCCCAATAAGTCATCAACCGTAAAATCACGGGAATGTAGGGGTGTCAAAATTCCACGCGCCAGGACGCGTTTCACCTGAGTTTGACTCTAGAGCCACAAGCCTCCACTTCAACTGCACAAATTGAGCCTGAACAGCAAGAACAGAAGGAGATTGATGTCATGGATCCAAATTTTTACACCGAGCATACAGTACCGATGTATATCGTCAGTCCTCACAACTTCGCTGGATAATGAACGTATTACGTCTCAAACCTTTACACCGCGGATGTATTCTGAATCTAGGCAAGAGAAACAACAAGAAGAGTACATTAGGCCCGGGACGTATCGCCAAACTTATAACAAGGCAACAGAGGAGTTTGAAAAATTGTTTGTGAAGAATGATTTATGTAATTTCGATGTAACAGAGATGGGTAGCGGAAGTACTAGTGTCTTGTGGCAGGCAAGGATCTATCTCATTGGACGCCTGGCGCTGACCAATGGCTTGGTCGTTTCAAATACACGGTGCTAACGCTTGATCGACACCCGGTTGCGAAAGCGTTTTATGTCTGTGCCTATGGGAAGTAGCACTTTTGATGCTACGCATCTTTCCCGACAGCAGTAAAGTAAATTCCATGCAAAAGTTCTCGATGTAACGGAAATGGGTAACGGAAGTAGTCAAAACCATTGTTACAATCTGATACTTGAATGCTGACCCATGAAGTGACGCAACAATAATAGTTCATTTCATTGTTACTCAACAATATATTTTACTAAATTATCGCCGAACATTATTTCATCACGTTTTACATAAACGTTACAATAATTCATTGCAATGTTCGTAAATTACGAGAACCCTGGTGTTGTTTTTTTTTGTTTTTTTTTATGTTTAACGACCACGGTGAGCAACTCAATGGGCTAGAAGCAGTCGCCCGTCCCTAATTTAGGGTATTTAGGTTCACTAGTTCTAGGGAAGGGAGAAAGTCAGTGCCGTAAGACAAACACAACATCCATGCCTCACCGGGTTACGAACTCGGACCCCTTCACGGACGAATGGTGAAAACTGTGCGTCGTAGCGAAATTTGGCTTTCTCTCGACGCATCCAAGGGGGTTACCTGCTATTGACGAAAGCTTTAAAATGCTGTATAACGCGATGAAATGTAACCTGTAGATGTTTGTATGAAAGAATGTCCACGGAAAAAACGCCCGCTTTTCGAAAATAGGAAAAAATCCCCACAGAAAATATGCTCACAGAAAAAACACTCACGGGAAAAATATGTGGTCGACTAATAAGTTTTTATGTCTGTTATAAACGGTGTTCGAACAACTGGTCACAGACTGCTGGCCAAAAAAGCATTAGGGGTCATATAAAAATTGCGGTTTCTTGGCCATCTCACCTACATAACGAAAATGGGTGTAGGAGAATTGGCCACCGGAGAACTGGCCACAAAAAGTTTAAGCGGCCGTATAAAAAGTGCGTTTTTAACCGCTTCGTGGCCACGTCTCCTGTGTTTGATTATCTGAGTCACATCAAGTTTCCGAAATTTCGTATTTTCTTAATTGCGATATTTAATGTAATTTTTTATAAAAAATGTTTATTGTCTACAACTCAACAAAAGAATTTCAGGCTTTATTATAAACGACAACTCAACAAATTCTCTACGGGCATGGGCAAACGCAGGAAACATATCCGAGTGTATGTGGGGAGGAGGGGGGGGTTAGACTGAAAGTTACTCATCTCCTCACTAACACACTTGCGATTCAGCTTTTCTTTCTATCTTGAGGTCAGATTTTAGCTTCGTGTACTTTCATAGCTACATTAGATTTCATCGGTGTTAGGGTCGTTTCTTATGTACGTCTCAATAGGAATGATTTATAATAATAAAAATAAATATTGATTTTGAAAAACTAAGCAGTCGAAATACTATATTGCCACCGGCGTAGTTTAGTAAATATTTACTTTTATAACTCACATATCTTCTTTCATTGGTTTTACAACAATAGCATTCATTAATCCACCTACCTAAATACCGCTCAATGTTGGGAATTAGTAAACCTTATTGTTGTTGTTATGATTTAATTCCACTTAGTATGTACCGGACTGTGGCACGGTGTGGTCGTGAGTGACGCAAATGAATGCAATGTGTTGTATGTAAATAAATGTCTACTCTCGAATCACTCGTTTTATTTCACACCCACAAAGATCTTGGCATACGAAGTATGCATAGCGTAAATTATCTACAAAGAGTACCAAGGTACTCGATTTTATTTATTTATTTATTTATTTATTTATTTATTTTGAACTTTTATTACATTAGTAACTGTTGTTGTCTGGTTATTGTGATAAAAATACCTGATTCCATGTATTACGCTTCCTTTACTGTACTAACAGGCAATGTGACACAAACGAGATAATTAAATGCAACTGTGTATTTTAAAGCGAAACCGAATTTTTCCGTTTTATTTATAGAGGTAGGTATGCTGTTCTGCCGTTCACTTTTCTTTGAATGGCAATAGATGGTTCCAGGTGAGACAGAAGGTTCCAAAGAGTGAGTGAGTGAGTGAGAGAGAGAGAGAGAGAGAGAGAGAGAGAGAGAGAGAGAGAGAGAGAAACAGTTCAGCTCGTTAGGTGCAGCTGATGTGATTTCAATGCAAGGGAACGCATGGAAGCGGACGGAGTATTTTTCCAAATGGAAGAAATCTGGACGAAGGCAAACAGCCACCTGTCGGAGCTCCCCTTTTAAAAGGAACAAGGGGGAGGGGTACACCGGAGAGGGGTAAAAAGGTCTCTTTGTCAGATGGAGAGAAACGGGCCGGGGAGGGTCAGGGTGGCAAGAAACCATTGCAGGGATGACTAAGTTTGTTTGCCTGAGATCCTAGGGAACTTTCTCTTGTTGAAGCGAAGAACATTCGCCAGGTGGTACGCACTCTCTCACAGATGAGCATTGATCCCTTTTAAAGATTTTCGCCGAACCTTCTTCAGTCTTCTTCCCTGCTGCCGGAAACTTAAAACTGCAGACCACCTTGCTAAATTCAATCCGAGGGAAAGAGAGTGGACAACAGGGAGACATGTGGAAATACTATTAGGGACCGAAATTTAAGCTCTTAACAGCTCGACAAGAGTGTTAGGTAAGAAACGTTCGTCGGGGCAAAACAGAGACCTTTGCCGACCTTTCAAGACGGGAATTTACTCTACTGATGCATTCGCTTTTTGATGCAGGTGCTCTTGGATTTCTAACACGTTTCCATTTCCCTATTGATAGTTTTACTGAAGTTTCAGGCACTGTTTATTTACTAATAGTGGCCATTTGCACTGCAGTATGCAACCTCATTTGAACTCATTTGTTTATGGAGGTGAGGATAACCATATTAACTCCTTGAAAAACCCAACCCTCCGTTGTAAGCAGAAAAGTGATCAGAATTGTCTTATCGTTTCTTAGTCGAATTACTTGCTGACCGGAAGCGTTTTGTGCGTTCATGGCCTAAAAGTTTTACCCATTTGTATTTTCATAGTCTCATTTCCGAGTCTGTCTCATAAAAACCTGGGATTTATCTCTTTCGAGCTAGCTGGTGCTTTGAAGTACTTTTGATATTAAACGTATGTTTCCAAAAAGTGAGTTTATGCAAGTCCAGTCTTCGATACCAGTTGACTTAATAATGTCTTTGGTAGGATGTAAAAAATAAAACTTCCATTTGTACGCCATTTTTCCAAATCATCACCAAACATATTAGGTCATTTGTTGCTACGTGTTGTGAACACGTTTATTCCCTCCAAATAAATTTCTTGTCCCCATTGCTGGAGTGTAGCAATTTTTGCATCACCTGTGGTGAAACGACGTTCTTTCAGGTGGTCCTTTAACCGTGAAAACAAGTGAAAATCGCTACGATTTCGGTTCTTTAATTCGTACTGTGTTGGTCTGCATTGAGGAGCTACATGGGCCTTAATTTGTAAAGCCCGCCCCGGCCAGACCCGTTTCAGATTTTAATCACGTGTTCTCCGCCGCTGTCGATAACGCAAAGCTTCCTCTAGAGCAAGGGTCTTCAATCCGTGCCCTGCGAAGCACATTTTAATGGTCCTCAAGTTGTTGTCCACGAAGAAAATTCTAAAATTGGAAAAAAAGTATATTTTTCAAATGAAAAAATTAATATCTAAGTACCTTGAATACATAGACTTTGAATTTCCAAATCTTCTATGAGCCTTCCTGCCAAAAATTATATAATTGAAATTTTGAAAGAGTACTAAGAAATGTAGACATATGAGGTACCTACTCCGGATTTCTTTGTAACATAGATATCGTGTTAAGTGCGTCCTTTCTTTTTCCGAAAGTTAAATTTTAGTATCCAAAACCTCTCTGAAATAATCGATATTCATTCTAAACACATACATTTTTACTCGTCTTTCTCACGTGTCCCGCGAGTTTTATTCCATTTTGTCATGTGGTCCGCGGCAAAGTTGGAATGGGATCAAAAATTTTGGACCCAGACGTCTCATATCACCGTTAAAAATTTTGTGGTAGGTTGCACCAAAAAGTAGTGCTACACCAGCTGCACCACTTTCTGGGAAAAGATACACCATCGTGTTTTGCAAACAGTACACAACAACTTGGTTCAACTTTTCACCACGCTGTGTGGTACAAGGTTGCACGCAAGGTCGAACCATGTTGTTGAGTTTATTTTGCACTACAGGATGGTGTATCTTTTCGAAGAAAGTGCTGCAGCTGGTGTAGCACCACTTTTTGGTGCTACCAACTACAAAATTTTTAACAGTGATAATTGGACCCGACTCAGACAAATCTGCTTTGAACTATAAATTCGAAACTCAATTTATCTACATAATCATATACATATATACAGGGAGCTCAAAAAGCCTCTCCGCATTGGGTATTGTAGGTTATATGAAAACCAAACGTATTACGAGAACATATGATTTACTCACTTACAGGCAGTGTATTACGAGAACATGTGATTTACATAAATAATAACACAAGGAACTGTACACCAACTATATATAAGATAGTACAATTATACTAGTTATCCGAATTTATTGGCGCATATAAACTCAAGGTTTCCAAGCTTTCGCACATCAACCAGATGGCCTGGTTGATGTGCGAAAGCTTGGAAACCTTGATTTTATATACGCCAATAAATTCGGATAACTAGTATAGTTGTACTATCTTATATATGATTTACAATTGTATTACGAGAACATATGATTTACTCACTTACAGGAAGTGTTGAAACTGCGTCCTTCATTTGCAAGACAGAACCTAACTGTTTTACACATGTTTTCATACACATCTGGAGAGTCAATAACTCCCTCCGCAGTAATATTAAAGCTGTTCCACTTAATTTTGATGGTGCTACAGTCATTTTTTTTAAATTAAGTAACTGATAACATATCAATCTTCAGAATATGTTTCATAGAAACACCAATTTTGACAAAAATTTTGTGATGAGTTGAAAGTTTCCAAAATGCGGATGTTGATTTCATCATTGCCCCTCAGAAGCCCATCGCCTTTTTCAGTGTCCTTAAAATTAAATTCCTCCATACTAACAAATATGGCATTAATACCGACAGTACATGCCATGGGAACGGGATGTTAGCATGTCAAACGAAAACTTCTGAATGCTCATGCAAAAGATGCCATGTGAAAAGTAACACTCAGTCTTACAATGTGACACGCGGAATGTGAGAGAGTGAATCAACAGAGAAGCAGGTGACAGGCGTTTGCTTGTACCTTGCTCCGAACAATCGTACAGAAACCAAGCGCAGAAGTATCGTTTTGCGATATGGTGTCGGTGTTGTTTAACGTCGGCGTCGTATGGTCGGGACGGTGGAAATCTTCATTCCTTCAAGAAAGAAACGACGATATTTTTGCATGAGAAATCATTTTTCATTTCGCGGGCACCAGTATCGACAAAATTCCACAGTGCGCATTTTTCTATGAAATATTTTTTTTTTCTTTTCCAAAATAAAATTGGGTCGAAATCGGGTCAGGAACACCTAGACCCGACCAGTTTGACCGGCAAGAATTTGTCGACCAGTGATCCATTTCCATCTGTGGTCCGCGATTCAGAAAAGGTTGAAGACCCTCTGCGCTAGAGAAACATAAGCTGCTCTGCTCTACTGAACTGAACTACCTCAGTAGTAAAGTTAGCGTAGCGCACAGCGACGTGCTATTTCTCGTAGGAATACCTCCAACACATGAATTTTAGATTTGGGAAGTTATTGGCAAACAAATTGAGCATTCTGCACGATCCCCTCACAATGTCGGTAAATTGTGGACACAGGTGAAGGAAGTATGGTCACCGATGCCTCAGGACGCCACTGGGGGGGGGTCGAACTTAACGCGACGCTGTGTTGCCGAACGTAATGGTGGTCATACGACCTACTGACTCATGCCGCATTATATGCTCTCTTCGGCCATCGCATTCATGTAATGCTTGTCTACACACGTGGTAAGGTTCGTCTCGTTTCGTGCTTTGCGTCATGGTGTGGCATCTTGTATGTCGAGCAGTGTATTTTAAGGCTGCGTTCCTATCGCTACTGCAAAAGGGTATACAGGGATGGTTATTTCCTAAAAAAAGTTGCAAAAATGCAATTACACCCGCTCCACGGTTATACATAATCCAAAGTTTTTCACCAAATATATATATTTTTAGTTGCTTTGTGTTAGGGGATAAATATATCCCAGCAAAAACAGTCTTGCTGGGGCAGCACTGGCACAGCATTATGTTGCCGTTACATGAACGGTCAATAAAATGTCCCGGCGGCCACCAGATGGGCCAGCAGCTGGCCAACAGTTGACACCCCATCAATTGTCATATGCCTGAACAGGGCCATCAATTATCCATCACAGCCTGTGGCTGCCACAAGCGGCCCTTAAGAGGCCCTGCAAGTACGTGCCATAAATGATGGCTAGCCTAATGTGATCCGTCAGTGTCCCAGCAGTGGCAACGGCAATCACGTGACGTGGCTTGCCGAATGTTGTCCGGCAATTTCCCAGTAGTAGTAAAAAAAAAAAAAAAAAGATATTCACAGTTCACTAAAGGCACACATACAACTGCTTTTTTTTCCAACAAAACTCCTACATGATGTCACAGCGCTGAGGAAATTTCCTCAACAGGTCCCGCAAATCACCCGATGGATCTGACTGGTATCGAACCGAGGCTGCTGGTGTGCGAAGTGGATGCTCTAAGCACTAGACTAGTGTGCCACGCGTGACCATCCACTTGGAGGTGAGCCCTCTCCTCAGCTATGTGAAACAAAGGGTTCTCTTTTTAATTTCGCAATATTGCGATTTCATTTTCGTAAATGTACGTTTCATATAATTTATAAATTTATTTTTTTCAACGTAACGATTTTTTTATTTACTTTAAGGGAACGTCACTCACTTTCAACGAGTGTATCAACTTAAAGACGTTTTCCAAAGTTTTGTGCTGTCCTTCTGGTCTTGAAAGGCGATTGTTTAATTAATATATTTATACATTCATGTCACATTCTGTTACATTTTTAACGTTGTATCTTTTTTTCCACGGTCCGAAGCTACATTTGTTCTAAATAGGAATGATATTTCATTTTACTTCCGGATATTTTTAGCAGCGAATTCCTCCAATCTTGTGTATTCAACGCATGAATGAGTACATTATATTCACATAGCGTTGCTCTAAAAAAAAAAAAAAAATCTAGATAATTTTGTAACGGAAATACTCATTTTGTACTCGTATAATTCTTATTTTTTTCCAACACAACGATTTTTTAATTTCTTTCCGGGACTTCTGTTTGAAGCGGTTTAGTGTATGAAGATTATACAGAAATTATTTCTTGTTATTCATGGGAATGGAGTGAGTGTGTTTCATGGCTGTTCGTATTCTCGATTCTTCGTGTGTTAGTGCAGAAATTTTGCTACGAAATGAGTTTCTATAAATACATGAGATTAATTGACTATTTCTCACAGTTAATTAATTATTTATATACTTTTCCTTCGACAGTAATCTTCGTCGACGCGGCATTTCATTAGGAAATTAATCCGTCTCTCTACATATGTCTTTTTTTTAACATCCACTAAAGCAACACGATGGCGAGGGCATCGTCTTCGACTAACTGGTTACCACGAAAGACTGTGCACGTGTTGCTTCAGCGCATGCGTAGCACAGTCCCGCTGCTTCCACCTCCTGTTGGGGTTGCCAGCTACGGGCCACTAGTAGCACTTGCGTGGAGGCCCGTAGTTCACGGCGATGCTGCAGGGCCGTCAATGGCTGCCAACTGACGGCGCTGTTACCAACGGATCGCTACCGTACCGCAAGTGGCAGATTTCAGCCAGCAGTGTCCCATCACTGCCAGCTGGTGGCCAGAAGTTTCCCAACACTTGTGTTTTTGCTGGGATCGTGAGCTTTTTAATAGGGAAGAGAGGTTTTGCGAAATTCCTAACGATCCTGCTTAGCAGGAAGGACCACGTGATACGGTATCTGCTCGCGGGTCTCGGATCTCTGAATGCGGCGCTGGAGAAGCATTTAACATACAATGTTCTTTGTGTTTAAGAAACAGGAGTTCCTGTGTGCAGTAATTGACCGAAGCATTCAACAAAGGCGGTTCCCGACCGTATCTCACAGTGAACTATGCTCAAGGAATTGAAGAGAATCGATATTGGCAGTCGCATGCCTGTACGGAAATCACTGATTTCTGCAAAGAACCGCACAGTTCGTCTACAGTGGTGTCCGTGACTGGACACTGGAAAAAAAAGTCATGTGGTCCGACGAGTCTCGATACACCCTTGGTATGTACAGACGGTTGGCAGATAGTTTGGCTGGAGCCGCATGGAGCAATGGACCCAGCTTTCCTTTCCCTCAAGGTTCTGGAGGTGCTGTCATGATATGGGGTACGTTCTGTTGAAATGAAACGGGCCCCCTGATATTGCTGGAAGGTCGCGTGTCCTCTAAAGATTACCTGAGCATTGTTACCGACCAAGTACATCCTGCAATGTTGATTTTTTATCCAACAGATGACGGCTGCTTCGTTGACAACAATGCTACTGTCTATCACGCAAGTTGTGTTCAGTAATGGTTCAGCGAAGCATGAGAGTGACTTCCACCATCTTTCCTGGCCACCACAATGTAGAGGTCTGCACGGGCCCGGTCCTTTGCCCATTTCTAAGTTAGGAAAACGGGCCGGGTCTTCAATATTTAATGTAAAACAGACACCGGCCGAGCAGGGTTTTTTTTTTTTTTTATGAGCAAAACAATCGCTGTACGATGCCTTTCTCGTTTGGAAAACTCGTAACATACAGCAGCAGGATAAGATTGAATAATTTCCGCTGATGGAAAAAATAGAAGTTTTACGACATCCTCCCTCCTACAAAACAATTGGAGTGGGTCAGCTCCCTTAGTTTTTCAATGTTAATGTGGTCCTTTCTCTCTCTCTAACTTTCACCCTCCTCCCATGCTTCAGGGCAGGCTATTAACTGCAGCATTTCTAAACTGAGCCACCTGCTCGCAGACGATCTTTTCTATTGTTCCGGTCGGCGGCACTTTGTTCTTTAGGTGTGTGAAAAGCTTTTAAGTTGTCTTAAATGGCACGGGAGAAATGGGCTGGGAGAAACTTACTTCTGTGTATAATAAATCCGTGCTGTATTTTTCCCGATTTGTACTCTCAGGCAGCCGTTTTCAAAACTTCTGTGACACTGGTTAGCTGGACAATTTGTCGTTATTTTCCCTTAGCATATGCTCAGTTCAGTGTTGCTGATAAATACTCTTCCATTCTTATTATGGAGATTAAGAAAGCGAAAGATTTTCGCTAAAAAATCGCTTCCGGAGAATATGTGCTTGTAGACAATGTAAAGGGGAAAAGCGATATTTGGAAATACTTTAAATTACTGTCCCGTTCTGAAACTAGTCGGCCGGAAAACGTTGTGCAGCGCACTAAATGCAAAAACTTTTTCAGTTACGATAGCACAAATTCTGGAACATCGCATCTTAAGCGGCACAAAGGTGCCCCCCAACACACACAGGAGAGACATATTAGGTTCCAGCGGTATAATATGCCAGTACAGATAGGTGCAGTTTATAAAGCCATTAAATCTTCTCCGAACAGAACGATCGCACTCATAATTCTGGAGGATACTTCGTACTTTTCGAATACCCCCCCCCCCCCCCGCCTTATCCCCAAAGATATTTGCGGATCCGTCGGTAGGGAATGATAATTAGAAAACCCAGAAAATTTGAAAGGTATGGAAATTATCTATTTCATGCAATATTTTTGAGCATACAACCCCCTCCTCGGACGTCGCGTGACTTATACAAAGTCTCAGAAATGTTCTGAATGAACGTTTATTGTAATAGAATACGTGTAGCAATTGAGAAAACGAAAACTCTTCAGGAGTCGAATGACCGAGTGCACCAGGTGTCAAATTCGTGTTTTGGTAATTGTTGAAATTTTACCAGCCTTGGAAACAGGAGAAATATACGGGCCAGGCTTTAATTAAAAAATTTGAAACGGGCCGGGCCTTGGACGTGCGGGCTTAGGCCGGTCCGGGCCGGGCTTTCCAAATTAAAGCCCGTGCAGACCTCTACCACAAAGCCCAGATATGAACCCCATTGAGAATTTATGGGACATCTTAGGAAAACAAATTCAGGAGCAAAGTACTCTTCCGTCAAATCTGAGCCACTTGAACTGTCTGGTGACAGTTCTTCAAGTGGCTCAGATTTGACGGAAGAGTACTTGCTCCTGAATTTATATAGATCTGCTATGCTGTATACGTAGTGCACTTCAACATCTTGTGTAATCTATGCCAGACGGCAATACGTGCTGTAATTTCGGTTAAAGAATGTCCAACCCGGTATTGAATAAAAGTTTCTAATTCAGTGGCCGGTATGTGTAGAGTAGTATTCTTAAAGCTGAGTTTGAAAAGCATTCATAAACAACATTTGCATTGTCGGCAAAGTTTTATGGTTACGGACATCTCAGAGTCCTTCAAGTGGCTCAGACTTGACGGAAGAGTGCTTGCTCCTGAATTTATATAGATCTGCTGTGCTGTATAGGTACTCACTCCAACATCTTGTGGAATCTATGCCGGACGGCAATACGTGCTGTAATTTCGGTTAAAGAATGTCCAACCCGGTATTGAATAAAAGTTTCTAATTCAGTGGCCGGTATGTGTAGAGTAATATTCTTAAAGCTAAGTTTGAAAAGCATGCATAAACAACATTTGCATTGTCGGCAGAGTTTGATGGGTACGTACATCTGAGCTTTCGTATATCAGAACAGAAAGAAAGAAAGAAAGAAATTAAGGATAGTGTGCGTGTACCGTGTGGGTGTGAGATAAGACGCAACGGGTTATCGCATTCGCGTTTCGTGTTCACAGACGAAACAGTTCTCACTCAAGAAATGGTAAGTAGATCGCTGCTGTTTGCAGATCTTTTTCTTCAACGAGACGCTAAAAAACGAGTTACAGCTGCATTTATATAGGCTGAACTGAAAATCAGAGGGTCAGGAGGATATCACTGAGACGCGCGCTACCGTATTGACGTAACCTCGTAGTACAGTCAAAAGTGAAGCTCCATTCATTCACAAACTCTCCACATCCTGCGCACTGAAATATAAAAATGGGAATTTCACGAGCCATTTTCCGTGATACATTTCGTGAATTAATGAAGCATGTTCCTGACACAGCCTTTTCCGTGAAATGACCGGAAAAAAAAAAAAAAAAAAAAAAAACTCAGTTTCACGAATTGTTCGTACGCCAGGAAAATTCTGAATTTTCAGAAAGCTTTCCGCAATTCCTTTCGTATAATAACGGAAAAAATCGGTTCTCACTTTTTCCGTATCAGTATGACGGAACATTTCCGGTAATAGGAAAGATTCGCTGGAATTTTTGAGGTCTGATTAACTATTCAATTTCAGTCGTGTGTCGGAGGGTCAGATTTTGAAGTTCTGTAGTGAAACCGATACTGCACTATAAAATTTTTTGGAAATTCACGAGCCACTTTCCGTAATTTCTTGCGTGAATTAACGAAGCATATTTCTGATACAACTTTTTTCCATGAACTGGTGGAAAAAATTCTGAATTTCACGGATTTTTCGTGCGCCAGAAAAGTTTTGAATTTTCAGAAACCTTTCCGCAATTCCTTTCTCATATTAACGGTAAATTACCCTTTTCAACATGTGTTAATGGAAAATTCTGAATTTTCAGAAACCTTTCCGTAATTCTTTTCGTGTAAATAAACGGAAAAACACCGTTCTCACTTTTTCCGTATCCATATGACGATTAATTTCCGGGAATAGGACAGATTCACAGGAACACTTGGGGGTTTGATTAATTGTTAAATTTCATAGTCTGTCGAAGTATATTTGATTTTGAAGTTCTTTAGCGAGATGGGATATTGTGGGTAGTATATCGCATGAATTTTGATTACTGTGGCACAGGATATTTCCTCTCCTCCCCTCTTTTTGTGCACCAACTATTATATATTGCATTACAGTAAGAAATCTGGTACTTAGTTTATTTTACAGGTGATTGTACGATGTCTATTTATCAGTCTGTGAAGTCTTTAAGACAAAAGCTATATAGCTATCAAGAGTAAATTTTATATTTAGAAGTTTTGTGAAATAATATGTATTATAAAACGTACATTGCACCTTCTTTTAAAAATAATTGAAACTTATTTTCAGTTAAAAAAAAAATAAATCCCAAACTCCAAATCATTCTGTTGCTTCGAAAAATCTCGATGAAAAACAAAGTAATTTGTAATAAGACCTCCTACAGAAAAAATAAAATTATTAAAAATGCATTCAGTAAAATAAGCTCCAATAGAAAACTAAAAGACTAACCCGCATTAATAGCAAAAAACATTTTTAGTTCAGTCGGCAGCGCGCATCGTTGACATTAAAGACGTAACCTGTTCGAACCCCAGGAGGGGCAGAGGTAAAGGATTCATTCACTTTTTACGCCAGGAAAGAATCTCTGCTAAGGTGGCTCCACCTAAAAACTTTTCCCTATGGTAAAAACTTCTGTAGACATTTTCTTCGCAATTAATACATTTCCAAGGATAAAAGTTTGCGCATCGATAAAAAAAAATTATATTATAGCCTAATATAAATAATATTTTCTAAAACTTAATCATAATTACACTAAAAATTAGTAACTTTTCCTTTGGTGGTGTTGACACCTGCAAATAGATGGCGCCACATGTATATGTGGCTTGCTAAATGCAACCACGTCGCGTTTTCTTTCAATAATTTTATTAATTTTCGGAATGGAATCAGCACTTGGGTCTATCCCTGCGACAGTGTGAGATGTTTAGACTGATTTGAGACACTTAACATTACATTTTCTGACAATAATTTAGCCGAAAATGTGGCAGAGAGAGCTAGCTGGTTTATTTCGGAATTAAAAATCAGCAATACCTACAGTTTTGTTAACATTTTCAGCTAATTTTTTGTCAGAAAAGTTAATGTAAGTGTCTCAAATCATTCTAAACATTTCAGACTATTAAGTGTTTATTCCATTCCGAAAATTAATAAAATTATTGAAAACAATGCAACTTGATTGCATTTAGCAAGTCACGTGTACACGTCGCGCCATCTACACTATCTACCAACTAGTAATTGGGCACCTGTGATAGCAAAGGAAAACGAAGTTTATTCACCTTCAATAGTTGGTGGAGCCTCCACGAGCGGCGATTACAGCTGCGACCCTCCGGGGAATACTCTCAACCAGGCGTTGTACGACGGCTAGCGGTATTTTCTTCCACTCGGCTTGGAGAAGATAGGTCAGTTCCTTCACCGATTTCGGACGGAGGGGCACTCCTTAAGTCGACTCTCCAACTCGTCCCAGAGGTGCTCGATTGGGTTAAGGTCCGGGTTCTGCGCAGGCCAGTCCATTCGATTAACCCCATTGTCACCATGCCAAGCCATGGTAGACCTCGCAACATGACAGGTGGCATTGTCATCCTGAAAGTAACATGGGTCCACCCCGTAAAACTGCCACAACGTACGAAGCGCATGGTCATCCAAAATGGTGCAGTAGTTCTCGGCGTTGATTCTATCAGGAATTACGACCAAGGGTCCCGTGCCATACCAGGAGAAACACCCCATAGCATAATTCCACCGCCGCCAAACTTCAGAGTTGGCACAATACATTCCGGGAGGAGGCGTTCTCCAGGCAGACGCCAAACCCAGACCCTGCCATCCGAACAGTAGAGGGTGAACCTTGATTCGTCGCTCCAGAGAACCTATTTCCACTGTTCGACGGTCCACTGTCGACGTTCTTTGCGCCACGTTAGCCGAGCAGCGCTATTGGACTTGGTTATCAAAGGCTTGTGGGCGACAGCACGTCCATGATAACCGAGCAGATGGGCTTCCGTACGGATGGTTTTCATCAAAAGAACACTCCCAGATGCCTGTTGAAACTCCTCGCGGATGTGGCCCATCGATTTTGTGCGGTTCTTCCGAATTTCTCTGGCCAGCACCTGTCGGTCTCTAACTCCCAGTTTTGTGGGTCTGCCGGGTCGGGGCACATTCCGACAGTCACCTCTCACCTTCCACTTGCCAATCACGTTGGCCACTGTCTATTTTGGGTACTTCAACTCGCTGGATATGTCACGTATGGATCGGCCATTTTTGTGATACCCGACGATTACACCTTTCTCGAAATCAGAGAGCTCCGAAATGCGTGGCACCTTACATGCGACTGGTTGCGTTGTTGTTTCCCACACGATATTTAACGGCGGCGGCCGTGACGTGTATCAGGACCGCAGATATCGTCGATTGCAGGGGTGTCCAATTACTTGTTGGTAGATAGTGTATTTGCAGGTCTCAACACCACCAAAGGAAAAGTTATTGATTCTTAGTATAATCGTGATTAAGTTTTAGAAAACATTATGTGTACTAGGCTATAATATAAACTTATTTTTATCGATGTGCAAATTTTCATCCTTGGGAATGCATTAATTGCAAAGAAAATGTCTGCAGAAAGTTTTACCATGGAACACAAGGCAAGGCTGAAGAAGTCAAGATCGAAGTTTTTGCGAAATTTCTGTATAAAAACAGAAAAACCTGAAACTGACTTTTCTGAAACAAACGGAATAACTAACAACGGCAAATCTGTCAAAATACTGAAGTCTGAAATTGAAACTTCTAAAAACGAAAATTTCTTAAAAAATCGGACACCTACCGGCAACTTTGCTGCACGTTATGCATGCAATTTTGAGTTGTCTGTGTTCTATATCTATATCGTGTGTGTAAAACAGAAATTTGGTAAACAGGACGAAAATAATTATAAACTCTTTGAGTTCACCCTTTTTAGCACGACTTTTGTAAAAAAGCATCGTGCTTATGTTATCGGTTTGTCCGTCCGTCTGTAGACACAATATCTCTGCAACTAATAGTCCGATTTGAAAAATTCTGTTTGCGTTAGGAAGCTTGAAATGTGCGAATGATAACTCTTTATTTTGATTTTTTTTTACGATGCACAATTTCGCCGCTAGAAAGCGTAAATGCAGATGATATTGAATTCAAAATACATTTTATTCCATACATTTTCTTCTAAACATCCAATTCAAAAAATTCTTTTGTCTTGCGATTCTACTCATGCCGAAGATTATTTTAGGTATAGTCACTTTTTCAAGTTACGCATAGATTCTCCGCTAGGGGGCGTAAAAGTAAATTGCGTTGCCCCCGATATCTCTGCTTCTAAAACTCCGATTTGAAAAATTATTTCTGCAGCTGATACAGCTTCGGACGGGAAATCTTTCACATATAATTTCTAATTTTTTGGTGTAAAACGGTTTGGCCACCTGGGGGCGTACGTGGTGATTTCTATTTCTGATGTATTTGCAACAAAATCTGAGCTTCTAAAATCTCGATTGAAAAATTTTCTCGTTAACCGATACTACTCACGTCGACAAACCATTTCGGAATATTTCCTTCTTAAAATAATGCATGGTTCTCCTCGAGGAGCGTAGATGTATATCTTATTTTTGTCAATATCTCTTCTTCTAATGGTCCAATTTGAAAAATTTATTCTTTGTTGGATAGAGTTTCCGGTGCGACATGTTTTTCTTATAATTTCAAAATTTTCAAGTAATTCATTGACTTTCCGCTAGGGAGAGTAAAGGCAAATTGCGCTTTCCCCGATATCTCTGCTTCTAAAACTCCGATTTGAAGAAATTCTTCGTGCACCAGATACAGCTCCCGGTGGGAAATGTTTTTATTGTAATTTCTAATTATTTATAAAATATGGTTTGGCCACCAGTGGGCGTAAGCGTTAATTTCTGCTTCGTAGGTATTTCCATCAAAATCTGAGCTTCTTAAATCTCGATTCAGAAAATTCTTTTGTGGGCCGATACCGCTCAAGTCGATAAATATTTGAGAATATTTTCTTCTTAAAATTATGTATGGTTTCTCCGCCAGGGGTCGTAGATGTATATCCTATTTCTGTCAATATATCTGCTTCTAAGAGTCAGATTTGAAAAATTCCTTCAGTGCTAGATAGCGTTTCCAGTGTAAAATGCTCTCATATAATTTCAAATATTTTAAGTAAAACATAGACTTTCCGCTAGGGGGCGTTAAAGCATTTTCCCCGATATCTCTGCTTCTAAAATTCCGATTAGAAAACTTCTTTCTGCACCGGATACAGCTACTGATAGAAAATGCTTTGCCTATAATTTCTAATATTTGACAAAGAATGGCTTAGCCACTCCGGGGCGTAAGTGTTAATTTCTGCTTCTGATGTATTTGTTACAAAATCTGAGCTCCTGAAAACTCGATTGAAAAAATTCTTTCGTTGACCGATACCGCTCACGTCGAAAGACCTTTTGAGAATACTTACTTCTTAAAACTAGTTATCCGAATTTATTGGCTTGGATAAAATCAAAGTTTCCAAGCTTTCGCAACCGATGGTTTTTTTTTCTTGTTTTTTTTTTTTTTTAAAGAAAAGCGATCTGCGAAAGCTTGGAAACTTTGATTTTATCTACGCCAATAAATCCAGATAACTAGTATAGTTATACTATCTCATATTAAGTTGAAAAGCATTTACAACAGCGATCATGATAAGCACAGAACAAGCAAGAATTGGCTCAGTACCAGGCGAAATTTCAAATTTTTGGTGACTTTCGTTCAATGTTTTACGTATTGCAGATCTCAGGCATATTATTTTGCCAGCTATAGTTTTCAGTTAACAAGTATTATGTACCTTTGATCAATTGATAAATAGTTTATGATTGACCAGGGTTCAACCTGACATAATTTAATATTCCAGAAACAGCCTTTTTTTAATTTGCCCGGTTATAACGAAGTTCGCATGTATCGAATGGTTTTCACTCTCCACTCGACTTTGTTATATACGGGTTCGACTGTGAAAGTAATTTAAAATGCAAGTATACCAGCATCTAAATACCCCCCCCCCCACACACACACACACACAAATGCGCAAAAGCACTTAATATATTTCTTCATGAAGCAACTGACAAAGTATTCATTCATGCATTCATTGTCTTTAAACTAGATGATTCCTTCGATTTTACCGAAAAAAAATAAATAAATAAAGCGTGTCACTGCCAACGAAATTACGTTCGCAGCATATGAAGTGGCTTTAACACTTCACAATATAATTGCTACAGCATTTTCGTGGTTCTCTTACATAAGATGCAGTCTGTGACTTGTTCAAAGAAAAAGTGAAAGTGAAATCGCTGGAATTTTATTCTCTCCTTTGAAGGTTATGTGGAGCAAGATAGAAGAAAAGTGGGAGTGAGCAACAGACAGAGAGAGAAAGGGCTGGCTTCTGTGTATTTCGGTGGTCGTCGTTAGTGGGAGAGATGATTTCGATAGAGCAGTGGGCCACTAGGTTACCAGGACACTGACGACAGCAGGATATTTGGGTCAAATCTCTCTCTCGCTCGCTGTTCCACACCCTGTACTCTGTCACTTTCTTTTCTAAATGCGGTATTAATCTTTATGCTTGCGCCGAGTGTAATGATAAGTTATCTGTTTCCTTTCTATTACATCCTCAACATCACGTCATTCACTTTCACCTCTTTGTTTTTCCTTTTAGCACAGAAGTCGCGAAAGCGAAAGGATTTGTTAATGCGGCAGAAAACGCATAACCTAATGAGTATCACGTAACATTAAAACTACCCTATTCCCTGTGGCAAGGTCTAGCTCTACCTGCTTCCAGTTTTTCTTTCTTCTCTTAGAAAATGAGAACTTAGTTGCATTTAGATTGCTTCATATTGCCTACGTTACTTTGGCTTTATGAAAGATAAATATTCAGGCATGTCCTTCGCTCTTTCGGTTTCGTTGGTGTCTCTTTCTGCCATTTTCAGTGGTAGCTCTTTTACTTTTTACTTTTTTTTTTTTTTTTTTTTGTACTTGTAAGAGAAAGAACAGGAATAATAGATATTGTAAAAAATAATCAAAGTGGAGATGGGCTGGACATGTTGGAAGACTGAAAGATGGACACGATTAATAACAGAATGGCAACCGAGAGATGGAAAGAGACGAAGGGGGCGCCAGAGAACAATATGGAGAGATGACCTTCAGAAATTTAGAGGTGCTAAATGGTGAACTGAGGTTTTTTTTTTTTTTTTTTTGATTGGAGGTTTAACGACCACCGTGAGCAACTCAATGGGCCATAAGCAGTCGCCCGTCCCTAATTTAGGGTCACTGGTTCCAGGGAAGGGAGAGAGCCAGTGCCGTAAGACAAACACAACATCCATGCCTCACCGGGATTCGAACCCAGACCCCTTACGGACGAATGATCAGAGGCCATCGCTTAGACCACTGCACCACCGGGGCGGCGAACTGAGGTTAAGGATCGAGGAAGTTGAAAAAGAGTGGGGGTGATCCTATACCTTGCAGTGGGTGCCAACAGGCTAAGAAGAAGAAGCTCTTTTACATATCTGTATATCTCTTTCTGTTGCTTTCAGTGTCTTGATCCTTCTCCCGTATTGTCATTCTCTTTCATTTTTCTTGTCTTTCCCGCTCTCTTACATAGAGAAACCCTCCCACCGCTCTCCAGTAGCGGATGCAGCAGTGGGTGACTGGGGCGATTGCCCCTCCCCCTCCCCCAAGCAGGTTTACTATTTTAAATGGCCAGTATCTAAATAATTAATGCATTTATTTTTGTAAAATTATAGTAATAAATCCACAGGTTTTTGTTAATGTTTTCATAACTAAAATTTTCTGTAAATTTGAAGATAAAATGTTCTGTTCTAGCTTCAGCATAAAAACAAAAACAAAAGAACAACAACTAGAGGTTCAAGAACACAGAAAGATGAGAGCAGAAGTGAAAAGAGATTTTGACTGATCATTAAAGGCAATGAGTAAGCTTTGTTCTGGTTTTTTTTTTTTTATTCCGTTTTGTTTTATTTGGCGTCATTAGTAACTGGGAGCAGGAAAAGTCACCGTGTGGGGTAGACTTTGAGGTATGTGTGGGTGACCGAGCGAAGTACCTACCTCGATTGGGCCATAAGCAAAAACTAGTAACAAATTTCCAAGATGGAAGTTTTACCATTAGATTAACCCATCTGGGTAGAAGGGATGAAATTGTATTTTTTGGAAGAGTTTATCCAGACGTGAGATTTAAAAACCATCACTTGGTTTCATCGAAAAACGGGCAACTGAATTCCCCATGAAAATAGTGCTGAGTTTTCAGTTTTCGTTCGCAGTTGTGATTTAAAAATGTAGATCAAATTTTTAATTGGAAATTTTAAAAAGCCTTGCAATGCGAGGAAGGTGCAGCGCTGCAAGTTTATAGTGTGTGCCCTCCACAAAGCCTCTCTCTCTTTTTTTTTTTTTTTTTTTAGATCGGGACAAACCCCCTTTTTCCCTAAGATGAGTTTCTAGATCCACTACTGCCCCTCTCTCTGTATATAAAAACCGTTCCATAAAAACTGAGAGTAATTTTTTTTTTTTTTGAGTTGGCTACAGTGCAAAGGTGGGAAATAACCACGCAGACGACTAACTGAATTAAGGAAGTATCTATGGCAACAGTTATTAGCCGTGGCAGACGAGTCTGGTTTTGTTTTTGCGCACTTGTTTAAGGTACGTCTGCATTTCGCCATACAGCTATGGAGGTGAGTGATTCAAATTTACAAAGTGAAGTGCGTTGTGCGATAAAATTCTGCTATCGTTTGGGTAAAACGGCTCCAGAAACAGTTGATTTAATGAAAAAGTTTACAAAGATAAATGTTTGGATAAGTCAACGATATTTAGATGGCACCATGACTTCAAAAAAGGGCGTTTGTCGGCAGAACTTACTCCTGGGTCTGGTTGACCTGAAAGTGTTGTTACGGAGCGTATTGTTAAAACTCTTTGGGTAATTGTGCAAGAAGATCGACCGACGAATGACGTTAAGACATAGCGGCGTCAACTAATATTTCAAAAACGTCGGCATTCTACGCGACAAATTACTGCTGCATCGTGTGTTCCAGATGGGTACCTCATCACCTGACGAGAGAACAACTGTTAGCCAAAGTTCAGGTGTGTCATGAGTGGAAACAAATGATTGCGAAGGATCCAACTTTTCTAAACCCTGTAATAACTGCCGATGAAACATGGGTCCACTATTTCGACCTCCTCACGAAGCGCGCAATGAGTGTCTAGAAACACACAGGCTCGCCTCCTCCGAAAAAAAGTCCGCCAAACCAAATCAGCTGGGAAGGTGGTGATGATAATTTTCGTTAATCACAAAGGTGTAGTCTACCAGCATGCCGTTTCTCCACAAATTACTGTCAATGCTGAGTGTTAAATTTCAGTCTTGAAACGTCTGCGAACGACATATATCGATTAAGCGACCGGAACTGGTGCGCAAGTGGACCCTACACCATGATAACGCACGCCCACATGTGGCTGCTTGTGTTCAACAGTTTCTTTCGAAATGCAGTATTGAAATCATGCCGCACCCTGCCTACAGTCCTGATCTCTTGCCCCGTGCGATTTCTGGTTGTTTCCAACAATGAAGGAGAAGTTCCGTGGCGCAACATTCAACACAGATGCTGACGTTATTCAAGCTGTACAGGGGGTCGCTAAAGCAGCTTCCACAAAATGTCTTCGCCATATGCTTTGAAAAGTGGACTGAACGATGGGACCGTTGCATATCATTCGACGGAAGGTACTTTGAGAAAGAATAGCATATACACTGACGGAAAAAAATCCCAACACCAAGAAGAGGTTGTGTTAGATAAACGACAGTTGGTAGGCGGTGAGAGTACATCTGTAAGATGACGTCTATGCAAATTTCGCGCTCGGCGCATACGTGTGGCGCTAGTAGCGCCCCTCGGAACATGCAAAGCAGGTTTGCTGTAAATACGCGCTGTTAACGTTCGTGAGCGTTAGTTATCTTTGAGATTCGACGTAGTGTGTTAGTGTTAGTCAAGAATGCCTTTAAGAAGACGAAGAAGCCATTATCAATAGCTCACGGAGTTTGAACGAGGTCGTGTAATAGGGCTACGAGAAGGTGGATTTTCGTTCCGCAATATTGCAGAACGACTTGGCAGGAATGTAGCCACTATGCATGATTGTTGGCAGCGGTGGTCAAGGGAAGGTACTGCCTCAAGAAGACCGGATTCCAGCCGGCCACGTGGCACTACTGAGAGGGAAGACCGCCGTGTACGGCGTATGGCCGTGGCGCATCGTACCGCGTCTGTGGCAGCAATTCGAGCTGCAGTTGCCACCACAGTGACACAACGAACTGTTACAAATCGGTTACTTGAAGGACAGCACCGAGCCAGACGCCCTGTAACGTGCTTTCCACTTACTCCAAACCACTGCCGTTTGCGACGTCAGTGGTGTCAAGCTAGAGCTCATTGGAGGACGGAATGGAGATCTGTTGTGTTTTCTGATGAAAGCCGGTTCTGCCTGGGTGCCAGTGATGGCCGTGTGTTGATTAGGAGGAGGCCAGGTGAGCGCCTGCAACCAACCTGTCTGCGGCCGAGACACACTGGACCTACACCTGGAGTTATGGTCTGGGGAGCAATTTCCTATGACAGCAGGAGCACTGTCGTGGTTATCCCACGCACCCTGACGGCACAGTTGTACGTCGGTCTGGTGATTCAACCTGTTGTGCTGCCATTCATGAACAGCATTCCAGGGGGTGTTTTCCAACAGGATAACGCTCTCCCGCATACCGCTGTTGTAACCCAACATGCTCTACAGAGTGTCGACATGTTGCCGTGGCCTGCTAGATCACCAGATCTTTCACCAATCGAGCACGTATGGGACATAATTGGACGACAACTCCAGCGTCACCCCCCAACCAGCATTAACCGTCCCTGTATTGACCGACCAAGTGCAACAGGCATGGAACTCCATCCCACAGACTGACATCCAGCACCTGTACGACACAATGCATGAACGTTTGCGTGCTTGCATTCGACATTCTGGCGGTTACACCGGTTATTAATGTACCAGCATTTCACATTTAAAATGGCTCTTCTCGCGCTTACATTAAGCTCTGATCTTGAAACCTTAATCGATTAAATATGTTACCTATACAAATGTATTGCCGCCATTTCATTCCTCTACAACTATTTTTTCGTGGTGTTGGGATTTTTTTTTCCGTCAGTGTATTTCGCTGTATCTATATTTTTTCATTTTGTGTGATTTTACTCTGTTTTTATGGAACGGCCGTTGTATCATCAACAACCATTTTCAATCCATTGCTGGATGAAGGTCTCTCCAAGTGTCTTTCCCAACTCTCTGTCTTGAGTAATTCTCGGCATGCGTTCGAATTTCATCCACCCATCTCCCACGCGATCTTCTTCTGGGAGTTTTCCTATCCCCTTGGGACCCAGTTTAATTTTGCAGTTGGCCATTGGTGGTTAGTTCTTATAGCAATGTATCCAGCTCATTGCCATTTCGGGGTTTTTACCTTGATCATGATGTCATCCACTCTTGTCATTTTCCTGATCCCTAAGTTCCTTCGCTTGGTGTAACTAAGCACGCATCTCTCCGTGCTTCTTTGGGCCAAGCGCAGCCTCTGTATGTCATTTTTAGTTAAGTTCCATGCCTCAGTTCATAAGTAAGAACTGGAAAGATGCATTGAATAGACAGATTTTGTTTAAGACATCATAGCGGATTTCCTATCTTTCTTGGTTAAACCAAGTATGCATGTCTCCAAGCTTTATCTCAACCTTTGTGAAATACCTAGTCGCGCTGATAGAAGCTGCCGAGAAGAATTTTTCAAAATTCTCGGAATATTATTCTTTTTTCAATTTTCATTTTTCCAATAAAAAACGTGGTTACTTTATGTTAGTTAAATTTGCTTACAAATCATAAAACTGAATTAGCTTTTTGAAAAAAATTCTGAAACCCTGAGAAATTTTAAGAAAATTACAAATAGAAAACAAAACCTCTCTCACAAAATGACTCATTTATCTTTGCATTTCCGGGGTTCCATTTTTCATTTTCTGCGTAAAATTTCTCAGGTTTTTCGGTAATTTTTCCAAGGATAATTCAGTTTTGCGCTTTGTTGGCGAATTTAACTGCAAACGTAATATCAATCCTCAATTTATTTTACTTAAACGAAAAAAAAAAAAAAAAACAGTGTATATATGTATATGTAATTAGAAAGCATGCCAGAGTGATATGAAGGAGACTGTCTTAAAACAGAAACTTGTGAAAGCGACTTGGGGAGAGTTTTATCCAATAGCGGACTGACGATGGTTCATGATTATGATAAATACACTGCTGGCCACCCAAAATGAAACATCAAGAAGGAAGCATCCGATTGGCCTGAAATTCATAGCATGCGTCGCCCGCGAGAGGACATGCAAACGATTAGCATTGCAGGGCATATGCAAATCATGTGCGCCCGGCACGCCACCGATAAGCACTATAAGAGGGGTGCATAAAAGGCTGGGTGTAAGTAGTGGAAGTGTGTTGTGCTGCCGGACCTGTGCGTGTGAAGCTTCCTGATGCCTCGTCGCATAATACGGTAGTCATTCCAGCACGTTCCGGAGTTCGACAGAGGACGAATAGTGGCTTATCGCAACAGCGGTTTATCGTACCGAGACATCGGCGCTCGTGTGGGACGACATCCAGCCACAGTGAGGCGAGTATGGATTCGGTGGGTGCAGGAGGGACGGACGGACCGACGTGAGCGATTGGCGCATCTGCGGCACACCACCGAACGAGAGGACCGGCATGTTGTGCTGCGGGCATTGACGGCTTGCACCGCCACATCACGAACGTTAGCGCAGGAATTAGGGTGTGTTGCGCAACAACCTGTTTCAGCACGTACCGTTCGACGTTGTCTGCAGAACATTGCTCCGATTACCATTGACGTTACACCACCGGCGAGTGCGGCGGCAGTGAGCCATTAAACGACGCACCTGGACTACGAAATGGCACGACATTGTCTTCTCCGACGAATCCCGCTTCATCCTGCAACACCACGATGGTCGGATCCGCGTGTGGCGGCACCGCGGCGAGAGACTGTATCACGCCTGCATTATGAATCGCCATAGCGGTCCGACGCCTGGCGTTATGGTTTGTTTGGGGCGCAATTGGATATGACACCTACACCCCTATGGTACGCATCGCCGGTACACTCAACAGCCACCGCTCCATCTCCGACGTTTTGGAGCCTGTAGTCCTCCCTTACCTGCAGGGCCGGCCAGCAGCCACGTTTCAACAGGACAATGCGCGCCCGCACGTGGCACGCATCGTGCAACAATTCTTCACGGCCCACCAGGTGTCACAGCTGCCGTGGCCCGCCTGTTCTCCCGACATGTCGCCCATTGAACACGTCTGGTCGATTATCGGCAACCGAGTGGCCCGGCAAGCCCCACCCGCGGCTACGCCTGATGAACTGTGGCAACGTGTGGAAGCAGCCTAGACCAACATACCCCAAGCCCTCATCCAAAGCCTCCTTCGTTTGATGCAGCGACGTGTAGCAGCCGTTATTGCCAGCGATGGGGGCCACACGAACTATTGATGTTTGCGTGTTCCGCAATTCTCACGGGCCTGTAAGCTCAATCGTTTCATCTGTGTATCTGTTGTTATGTGTCCAGTAAATCTGGCTTTGCTATCTCGTGTCCTTCTTGGTGTTGCATTTTGGGTGGCCAGCAGTGTACATATACACAGATCTTTGTTCATGTAAATGTACATGAATATATGTATGGGTGTGTTAGGTACAACAGATCTTTGTTCGTGTAAATGTATACACTGAAGTGCCAGAAAAACTGGTACAGATGAGCTTATGCAAAACGTCACCTATGTGCGTACTCGGTTGCATCGGCCAGTGCGTATATAAAGCGGTAGACATCCTTGCCAGCTGTCAGAGTTGTTTTTGGCATGAGAATGACAAGTAATAACGATTTAAGCGATTTTCAACACGCTGTCATAGTTGGCGCTCGTGAGATGGGCCATAGTATTTCGGAGGTAGAAACGAAGTTCGGATTTTCACGGACGACCATTGCAAGGGTGTACCGTGACTACAAGAATTCCAGAAAAACTTCCAACCTACGGTACCAGTGTAACCGTAAAAAGACATTGGATGAAAGTGACCATCGTCGGCTGTCAAGAATCATTTCACGCGATAGGCGTGCAACACTCTCGCAGGTATCATCGGAATTCAATGCTGGAGCCTCAACAAGCATCAGCGTCCGGACTGTGCAACGTACCCTGCACGATATGGGCTTTGGGAGTCGACGCCTAACTCGAGTCCCCTTGATGGGTGCACGACAGAGCTATGCGCCTCGCTTGGGTACGGCAACACCGCCACTGGACACTTGATGACTGGAAACAAGTAGCCTGGTCTGACGAGTCGCGTTTCCAACTGTATCGGGCAGATAGAAGGATTCGTGTGTGGCGCAAACCCCATGAAGCCATGGATCCTGCCTGTCAACAGGGAACTGTACGGCTGGTGGGGGGTCCGTAATGGTATGGGGTGTGTTTAGCTGGTCTTCACTTGGTACGTCTACAAACGTCTGTGACCGGCCAACGCTATGTGCGCGTCCTTTCTGACGAGATACACAGTTCATGTCCTGCATTCATGCTGATGGGTTGGGTCTGTTCCAACAGAACAATGCACCTCCACACAAGCGTCGGGATGCCACATTAGGGTTAGAGGAGCATTCATCTGAGTTTGGGGTGTTGTCATTCCCACCCAGGTCCCCAGATCTGAACGTGATAGAACATTTGGTTTGCCATGCAACGCGCTATCGAATACAGGAATCCGAGACCTCGGAATATACCCAAATTGTGGAACGCTCTGCAGGAAGTATAGTGTGCATTGCCTACAGCATATTTCCGGAAGCTAGTGGAGTCCATGCCCCGTCGTATTTCTGCAGTCCTATGCTCCCGTGGGGTACCTACCAAGTATCAGACTGGTGTACCAGTTTTTCAGGCACTTTAGTGTATATCTTCCTTTCTCTGTCTCTCTTCCACTATCGTTGCGTACGTCTCTCCATTTCTTTCTCTGTATACAGTAAAACCTGTTTGAGACGGAACCTGCCCAACACGGAAACCTCCCCAAAGCGACTATTTTTAGTCCCGAAATCTAAGATACAAAATTACGCACTATGTAACCTGCCTAACGCGGAAATGGAAATGGAAATGGCAAGACAGTTAATGAACCTCGTAACAACGGAAAGTTCACAGATGTTTCCGTAATGTCAAGTATTTTAATTGAACTCAGAACGTTACACGATAAATTATGAATTCACATGGAACAAACTTGCTTGAAGTTGAAGATAACAGAGCAAAGCAGAGCGAGATTGCTTTTGGGTTGTTAACATTGCAGCACATCCGCTGTTTGGCTTCTCCTTAAGCACGTAGCGCGACTCAGGTTTAAGTCATATGACTAGCGTTGCTCTCTTTGCTTGATGCAAAGTCTTCGCAGCAGCTGGTTGTTTCGTGCGGATTTTTACGTGACGTTTCAATTTATTTCTCTTAACATTTATTCATGAAGATGATCATTCACACTCTTTGCTTGTTGCGTTCGTTTGTTTTCCTCTTTCCATGGCGCCAAAGAAGAGAATTCTCGATTTGGACACAAAAGCTAAAGTTACTGAAATGCACGAGAAAGAAAGTGTGAGTGTCAAGCATTTAGCAGAGGAGTTCGATGACCGAAAAACATATTTTTTATGATATTTTAAAGCGAAAATACGAAATAACAGAGCAGTGGCGTAAAGGCAACAGCTCAACGAAGAGAAAAATGCAATGGAAAAAAACGGAAATGAAAAGTTGAATAAGATAGTCTGGGAGTAGTTTGGAAAAAAAACCCAGCAGAAACGCAGAGAGTAAATATAAAAACTACATCTAAGATAAAAATATATCAACAAACATTGCAAAATATTCAGGATATTCGAGATTTTGTATTTCTCCGATGTGACTCGGAATTATTATATTTCAGGTAATGAATTGCGCACGTGCTCTCACTGAACGTCACATTGCAGTTGTTACTGTACAGAAATCAATGTTGGATTATTTAAAACCTAGAAGTTTGTGATTTTTAGCTGCTTAAGGACGAACAATGCATTGTCATAAGTAATCACTAATTATGTAGAATCTGTTATTAGCATGACAAAATTCCAAATGTTTACATTCCAATAGCTTCACTGAATGCACCTGTATAAAACGGAAACCTGGCTAAAACGGAAAATAGCTCCACTCCCTTGGATTCCGTCTTAGACAGGTTTTACTGTATTTCTCTCTACATATTTTATATCTCTCACCTTATATGTGTATCTCCGTACCTCCCTCTTTGTACATACATATCATCATCATCATTCATTATCAATCCACTGCTGGACGAAGGTCTCCCCAAGTTTCCTCCACAACGGTCTGCCTTGTGCCAGTCTCCTCAATGTCACTCCCGCATACTTTCGAATTTCATCCACCCATCTTCCATGTGGTCTTCTTCTGGGTCTTTTCCTGTCCCTTGGAATCCAATCTAAAATTTCGGCTGTCCATCGATGGTCTGTCCTTCTGGCAGTATGTCCAGCCCATTGCCATTTCAGGGATTTAACCCTGATCATGATGTCTTCCACTCTTGTCATTTTTCGGATCCACGAGTTCCTCTTCTTATCTCTCCTGGTTACACCAAGCATGCACCTCTCCTTGCTACTTTTAGTTGTCTGCAGCCTTTGTATGTCTCTTTTAGTTAAGGTCCACGTATCTGCACCATACGTAAGCACTGGAAGAATGCATTGATCAAACACTTTTCTTTTAAGACATAATGGCATATTGCTCTTGAAAATTATGCTGTTTCTTCCAAAAGCTCTCCAGGCAAGTTTTGTACGCCGATTAATTTCTTCATCAATGTGACCCTCACTTGATATCTGCTGTCCAAGATAAACTTACGTGCCTGGTATCTCCAGCTTTTCTCCATCAATCGATAAATCTTCATTTCTTGTAAAAGCATTGAACATCACTTTTGTCTTCTGAAAGTTCATTTTTAATCCCACTTCTTTACTCTTGTCAGCAAGTTCCTGGATCATTCTCTGCAGCTCTGATGGGGTAGTTTGCAAAAATGACTATGTCATCAGCAAAACGAAGGTAGGTTAGATAATCTCCATTAATCTTTATCCCTTTGTTTTCCCAGTTCAGTGATTGAAAGACATTTTCCAATATATATATATATGTATATATGTATAGATTCGGCTGTTTGAAAATACAACACACATAAAAATTGGAAAAGGAGTGAGACAAGGTGACACCATATCTCCGAAGCTCTTTAATGCCACATTGGAAAATGTCTTTCAATCACTGAACTGGGAAAACAAAGGGATAAAGATTAATGGAGATTATCTAACCCACCTTCGTTTTGCTGATGACATAGTCATTTTTGCAACTACCCCATCAGAGCTGCAGAGAATGATCCAGGAACTTGCTGACAAGAGTAAAGAAGTGGGATTAAAAATGAACTTTCAGAAGACAAAAGTGATGTTCAAAGACGTGGACCTTAACTAAAAGAGAGACGTGGACCTTAACTAAAAGAGACATACAAAGGCTGCAGACAACTCAAAGAAGCATGGAGAGATGCATGCTTGGTATAACCAGGAGAGATAAGAAGAGGAACTCGTGGATCCGAAAAATGACGAGAGTGGAAGACATCATGTTCAGAGTTAAATCCCTGAAATGGCAATGGGCTGGACATACTGCCCGAAGGACAGACCATCGATGGACAGCCGAAATTTTAGATTGGATTCCAAGGGACAGGAAAAGACCCAGAAGAAGACCACATGGGAGATGGGTGGATGAAATTCGAAAATATGCGGTAGTGACATGGAGGAGACTGGCACAAGACAGACCGTTGTGGAGGAAACTTGGGGAGACCTTCGTCCAGCAGTGGATTGATAATGGTTGACAATGATGATGATGATGATGATGATATATATATATATATAGATATATATATATGTACATATTTTTTTCTTCCTCTGTCTCCCTCTATAAGTGCGCATCTCTTGTCTCAGTATTTCTCTTTCTCTCACAATCCCTCACTCTCTCTCTCGTCAGTGTTTAAGGAAGACTACATCGACACCGAATAGCTCTTTCTAGCATGGCCAGAATTGTAACTAGGGCGGTGCAGGCGGGAGCGGCTGCCACTGGCGCAGCTCAAGAGAGCCCGCAAAACTCACTGCTTGCAATCCGCTTAAAATTGGGATTGAAAAGTTCACACAAGTTTCTGGTACACTTTAAGTTGAAATTTTTTCTTCAGAATGCTCAAGGGATGCTAGTTGCGTAAATTGAGAAATGAAGACTCAATTGTATTGTCTGTCCAAGTAAAGAAGAACCACAGCATCGTCAACAGCATTAAGGTTCGCAGTTTTTCTGTAGTTGGATGGATAAGGAAGTCAATTTCCTTTTGTTGGTTGGATAAAGATGTCTGTTTTCTTTAGTTAGATTAATGAGGATGTTCTTTTTCTTGAGTTGGATGGATAAGGAATTCGTTTTTCTTTAGTTCGATGGATAAGATAAGAATGACGTTCTTCTTTAGTTCGATGTATATAACGATGTCATTTTTCTTCAGTTGAACGGATAAGGATGTTCATATTGTTGATTGTCTGTGTGTTATTAGATCATTATTGTGGCTGCGAGCCTCGACTGCCATGTGTGTGTGTGTGTGTGTGTGTGTGTGTGTGTGTGTGTGTGTGTGTGTGTGGCTTGCCCCAGGCGCAGATATGCCTAGTTACGCCTCTGAGTATGTCCCACGCATTGTCAATAGGATTGATATCAGGGGATTGTGTGAGGAGGCCATGGAGCTTCATGGAAGTCCTCCTCGTGTTCATGAAACCATTCTGGCACGATATGCTGTTCTCTCATCACCTATAAAGATGACATCACGTGCAGGAAAAAGTATAACTTTGCGTTAAAAGCGAGTTTTCCTGTATTTGCGTTTATTGTGTGCGGTTCTTCATCATAAGGCCAATGTTTTGTACTGTGTGTGTACCAGGAGACTGAGAAAGATACATCACTTTCAGAAAGATGTGATATCAGTGCAGAAGGTAATAAATGGACTTTAACTTTGCTAGTCCCGTTGTGCACTGTGATGAAACTTTTTTTCTAGTATTCTTTTTATTCGCTCAACTTGTCACGTGCAGGTTTCCATAATTTATTTCCAAGTCCTTCATTTATCGTCGCTTTTATATTTTATTCTGTCGAGAATATCCCACTTTGCTTTAATTCCTCATTAATCCGTTTTTCTGACATTGTTCATAAGATTCTCATTTCCAAAGGACATTTCAAAGCATAAATACACGCTTGCGGAAATGCCACCCCAGTTTTTCCGTACGTAGCCCGAGTTTTCACATGTTTATTTAAACAAGGTAAAAGTTTTTTTTTTTTTTGAGGGGGGGGGGGGGGGTAACACAACTAAATGTTGATAACAGTTCACCGTGAAAAATTGTTCTCGGGCACAGGTTTTTGCCGTATTTATTGCAAGTTGGTAGGAGTAGCACCATTTCTTTGCACAAAAACGTTATTGCACACACTATAAAAAATAAGTGGTGTGAATTCACGTGTAATTCCTAAAAATAACGTGCAGCAAAGTTGCCGGTAGGTCTCCGAATTTTAACGAAAACTCTGTTTTGAAAAATTTCCCTTTCTAATTACAGAAACTTCAATATTTTGATAGATTTTTCGATGTCACAAATTCCCGTTTTTTAAATGTTTTTGTTGTTGTTCAGAAAAGTTAGTTATTGGATTTGCCCTTTTTATACAGAAATTTGCCGAGTTCCCAAAATCTTCGATTTTGAGTTTTTATGTCATTTTAAGCCCGATTTTTTCCTAACGCAGGAAGTAAAAGAATCTTTCCTGTTTGCCCCTATAGTACGATAAGGCTCGGACGCCATACCTGAAGAGCGCTACTGACTGACGTAGAAAGGCACTTACCACTTGATCGCGTTTAAGGTAGAAATGAAGAAAAAATGGAACCGCGCGATGATGAAATATTTTACGCTATGAATGCAGGTTGAGTAGTTGGACATTGTTATTTTTCTGAATGCAGGTTGGTTTTCTGGTGGACATTGTTATTTTTCTGAATAGGTTTATAATAATTTTCTTTTTTTCTATAGGAGGATTTATCATAAATTACATTTCTTTTCATCGTGATTTTTCAAAGGAATAGGAACTTCAGATTTTTTTTTTATGCTGACAATGAATTTTTCAAATTATGTTTATAAAAAGGTGAATTGTACGCTTTTTTACGCTTTCTAACCGTAGGTTGAGGAAGCGTATATGCTCCAGCTTTGTCAATCTGTCTGTCGGTCCGTCTGTCGGCACGATAACTTGTGTAAAAATGGTTTGATTTCGATGAAATTTTAGTATGTGGTAGGGGACCACTGGGGACGAATCCTATTGAAAATGGGCGAAATGGGGTCAAAGGTCAAGACATGGAAGCGGGATTCATTCCATTGCCCTTATGTGTCATAGCTTGCGTAAAAATGGTTCGATTTCGATGAAATTTTAGTATGTGGTATGAACCACCTGAGGACGAACCCTATTGAAAATGGGCGAAATGGAGTCAAAGGTCAGAACATAGGAGGGTATCCATTACATCGCCCTTATGCGTCACAATTTACGTAAAAATGCTTCGATTGAGACAAATCTTTATCATGTTGTTCCGGAAGTATACTGAACCGGTTCTGTTTAATATAATCGAAATGGGGTTAAAGGTCAGGGCACAGGAGTCAGATTTATTCTACAGCCGTTATCCTCATAACTTGAGTAATGCTTTCTGGTATGTTGGAAAGCGTATCATAATCAATGCATTGCATGATTTTACTAACTTGTTCTTTTTTATAGTGATATTTCACAAAGCCCCTAAATATAAAATTTACTCTTGATAGCTGTAATAGCTTTTGAGTTAAGGGGTCCACAGGCTGATTTATAGACATCATATTTTAAGTACCCGGTTTCAGGTGCACCAAGTGAGGAGGGGAGGGGGAGATACTGGGTCATAGCCAGTGGTAAATTCTAGGGGAGTGAACTAGTAATGCATGGGAGGCTAGAAAATTTTTAGTTACTTCTCTAAATTAATTTTAACTTAACATACTAGTGTTTATTGAAAATTAATAAGCACAGCAATACTGTTTTAAGGATATATGTACATTGTACATATATTATTTTTCTTTTTAGACTGAAATGACTCAAAAACTGGTTAACTGATCAAAACAAAATTTGATATTTTCAAGCCTTGTTTAAAAAAAAAGTTGGTAGTCGATTTGGTTGAAATTGTGCAAAATTATCTTTTTAATAATGCGATACGTTGTTTGCTTCGTGTGATTTTAAAATGAAATTCGAACGAAATTTTTTTGAGAACTCCAAACGAAAATCATTCACGGAAGACCGAAGACAACATGCTGATTAATTTTCATAGTATAAGTAGTTAATGAATTTAAAATTGTATTAACAGAAACTCAACAGAATTTAATTTATTCTCCAGAGAAACGTGTTTTTAAATTGATACAGGTGTCTGTAAATACCATATATGTCCAATAACGGTATCTTTTGCATTACGTTTCTGTTATGTCTAAACTTTTGGGACATGTTGGTACTCTCCATATACACAGTCGAGTCACATTATTGTGACGACCTTTTACTTTTGAGGTCAACAGCGTGTAGCCAATGAAAGAAGGCACGAATCGAGAGCTGGCTTGGAGGGTATATAAGGTGTGCTAAAGGTATTCCGAAAACATATCACTCGTTGCTGTTGTGGATAAAAGGAGCGATTTATTAGATTTGCAAAAAGGGGCGATTATCGGCTTTCGGGCCAGGGGTGGCAGTATTTCTGAAAGAGCGCAGTTTGTGAACTGTTCGCGTGCTGCTGAGGTTAAAGTGTATCGTGATTGTAGAAATGGCACCATTGCGAATAAGCGACGTGGAAACTGCGGAGCACCACGTACCATTGATGTGAGAGGTGAATGTTGGCTGCGAAGGTGCGTAAGGGCCGATCGACACGCTACAGTGGAGCAGCTCACTGGCCGAATGAAACGGGGCTACCGAAAGTGTATCTAAAATGACAGTTCAGCGAACCGTGCTGCGCACGGGTCTGTCACTGCAGATATGCTAACGAAGGTGCATCTGTAGAAAAGGCTTACATTTTCATGGCAGTATCGGAATTGGACCTCCGGTGATTGGCAAAGGATTGCCTTCTCTGATGAGTCACGTTTTCTGCCTCATCGAATGGATGGACGTTGGCGTATAAGGCGAGAAACATCGGAGAGAAAACACTCTTCAACCATTGCTGGAAGAACACAAGCTAGTTGGGGCAGCGCTACGGTCTAGGGAATATTTTCGTGGTGTTCTCTGTTTCCACTCATATCTGTGGAAGGCACTATGGACCGAATTCGTTATGAATCCATCCTTTCAGACCACGTACACCCATACATGCTGATTGTCTTCCCTGGGCGGATAGGATCTTCCAGTACGACAATGCGACGTGGTCACACAGCTAGAAATGTCCGAGAGTAATTGGAAAAGCAGAATGAAGACGTCAAAGTACTTCCCTGGCCCATAATTCCTCAGACTTAAACCCAATTGAGCATCTGTGGGACCACCTCGATCGTGTTGTTCGCTTTATGGATCCTCCAGCAGCTGTCAGAAGCTCTGCAGTCAGCCTGGCTCCACATATCTGTGAACACCTTCCAGCACCTTATTGAGTCACTCCCATCCCGTTTAGGTGGTCTCAATAATGTGGCTCTACCGTATATTTACTGCATGTATTGGTTTTCTATTGGATAGTGTGTCACAGTTTAAAGTGCTTCACTTGCTTTTCAATGTTTGTGTTTCTTTCCTTCGTATTTTTACGTTTCAACGTCGATAATTTTTCTTCTGTGAGAACAAACACTTTAGTGTTTTAAAACTTCCAATTTCCATATTGATAGATCGATGGACATGATCTTGAGTCAGCTGTTTTACGGGCTTATCTTCTCAGTGGATATTGTAATTTTTTTCATTATTTTTTTTTTCAAATATGGAGTGTGCTATATTTGACTCCATATTTGAAAAAAAAACCTACTACGTTAGTTTTTTTTTTCAAATATGGGTATGCTAGGCTCCCCTGAAACATTCTGAGCCTTCCCTCCGAAAGATTCATTACTACGTTTGGTGAATCTTTCGGAGGGGAGGCTCAGAACGTTTCAGGGGAGCCTAGCATCCTCTGGCGGCCCCCTAGCTACGGCCCTGGCCGGGGATATTAATATCATGATCATGCGATTGCTGCCTACAATATCCGGTTTCGCTACAGAACTTCAAAGTCAAGTCCTCCTACAGCCGATTTAAATTTAATAGTTTATCAAATCTCAAGTATTCCCGCGAACCGCTCCTGTTACCGGAAATTTTTCGTCATATGGATATAGAAAAAGTGAGAACAGAATTTTCCCATTGGTATAAGAAAGGAATTAGCTAAAGGTTTCTGGAAATACTAAATTTTCTGTTGGCGCATCTTAAAAACAAACGACGATGTACCGTCAATTATACGAAAGGAATTGCGGAAAAGTTTCTCAAAATTCAGAATTTTCCGTTATTAGCCAGAGAAAAATGAACAAAAGTATTTCTGTCAATTCACGTATAAAAAAATCCATTAAATTGTTGTTGTTTTTTTATTTATTTTTTTTTCCCCTTCTGTCATTTCACGGAAAAGTTTGAATCAGGAAAAATGGCTCGTAAATTTCAGGAATTATTTTAGAGTGTAGGCATTGCATGAAGTCAGGATGTTAGAAATTTAAAATACACAGATTGATTCTGTGAATAAATAATGCATTTTTCCTACAGTAGAGTGACCATTTTTGATGCATGGTTCTTACGACCCGGACTTTGGGACCATTCGTTGTGCAGTAATAGCTGCTGACTCTGCTGAAATTCGGTACGAAATATCATGTTTTGCGTACCCTCATTAGGAGAAAGTCCACAAAAGTGTCACCCGATGCCGTGGCAGGAACTCTTGCAGATTCCGATCGTGTTTTTGAGGCAATTTACGACACTGCATTCGTGGAGATAAGCCTATGGTTACTCAGTGTGAGATTTCCGGATGTTTATGCTCTTTTTGCCTTTCGGAAGCATTTTGGAATTAATTAGCACATCTGTTTCGTAGTAAAGGATTTTTTTTTTTTTTTTTACCCTGGTAAAATGCTTTCATTTATTTGCAGACCAGTTGTACTACAGCGAACATTTGATATACCGCCACAGTTTCTTACATTACTTTGTGATGCTACACCAAGTGTGGCGTCACATCAAATTTGCCAATTCTTTTAAGTACCCCAAATTTTATAAAATTACATCTAACATTAAGCTAAAAGCATGTTGATTCGAAAGAAATTCAATTAATGTTTTGTATTTAGTATGTACGAAGTGACTGTTTCCATCTCGGAAGCTTCTAGTATGCATTAAGTGCGGAAATTTACTTCGCGTGGTAGGAAGACAAAATTAACATTTTTAAATTATAAGAAATGAATAAAAAATCGTATTACTTTACTGAAACTTTATCAAGAGAAAATTAGCAGCATTGCATGAAATCGCTTTACATGCCTTAATTTGTATTAAAAAACTCGTCAATTTTCATTTGTAGTTTAGATTTCACCCCAATTATTTCCAGAGCGCATTTTAATTTAATAAGTGGTGGAAACACTTAAAGTCACATCTGTTCTCCAGAAACACAACGATAATGATGGGCAAAGTACAGTACAACCCCAATTATCCAGATTAACTTGGACCACAGCCCATCCGGATTTTTGGAAAATCCAGATAATTGTGTTGGCTTTTTTTCTGTAAGCCAAATACGTATTTCTTAATTGAAGTGAGGGAATTTAATTTTTTCGTTTATCGTATTTTATAATAACAAATGTTATACAGTTTAAAAAATAAATATCTACTGTACTGCATTATCATTCTGTATTATTTAAATGAATGAAAAAACTAAAAACACGTAAATAAATCAACAAAAATCTTTATTTTACTTGGCCTTGAAAGATGAATAAGCGATCCGGATAATTGGAGTTCCGGATATCTGGAGTCCGGTTAATTGGAGTTCTATTGTACTTGTAGCACCAGTGTTAACTTATGCCTCTGAAAACTGGGTGTTATCAATGGCACATGAAAGATTGCTGGGTCTGTTTAAAAAAAAAAAAAGATTTCTTAGATATATTTTTGGAGCAGTACAAGAAAATGGCGTGTGGAGGAAAAGATACTACCATGAACAGATTATTTATTGTGCCAGACGTTATTAAGTACATAAAAATAAATAGATTAAGTTGGGCTAAACATACACTGCTGGCCACCCAAAAAATGCAACACCAAGAAGGAAGCATCCGATTGGCCTGAAATTCGCAGCATGCGTAGCCGGCTAGAGGACATGCAAACGATTAGCATTGCAGGGCATATGCAAATCATGTGCGCCCGACACGCAACCGAGAAGCACTATAAGAAAGGTGCACAGAAGGCGGGGTGTAAGTAGTGAAAGTGTGTTGTGCTGCCGGACCTGTGCGTGGGAAGCTTCCTGATGTCTCGTCGCAGAATACGGTAGTCATTCCAGCACGTTTCGGAGTTCGACAGAGGACGAATAGTAGCTTATCGCGATAGCGGTTTATCGTACCGAGACATCGGCGCCCGTGTGGGACGACATCCAGCCACAGTGAGGTCAGTATGAATTCGGTGGGGGCAGAAGGGACGGACGGACCGACGTGAGCGATTGCCGCAGCCGCGGCACACCACTGAACTAGAGGACCGGCATGTTGTGCGGCGGGCATTGACGGCTCGCACAGCCACATCACAAACGTTAGCGCAGGAATTAGGGTAAGTTTCGCAACAGCCTGTCTCAGAACTTACCGTTCGACGTCGTCTGCAGGAGCGGGGACTTGTCGCACGGCACCCATTGCTCCGATTACCATTGACGTTACACCACCGGCGAGTGCGGCGGCAGTGGGCCGTTGAACGCCGCACCTGGATTACGGAATGACACGATATTGTCTTCTCCGACGAATCCCGCTTCTGCCTGCAACACCACAATGTTCTGATCCGTGTGTGGCGGCACCGCGGCGAGAGACTGTATCACGCCTGCATTATGCATCGCCATACCGGTCCGTCGCCTGGCGTTATGGTTTGGGGCGCACTTGGATATGACACCCGCAACCCTGTGGTACGCATTGCCGGTACACTCAACAGCCACCGCTACATCTCCGACGTTTTGGAGCTTGTAGTCCTCCCTTACCTGCAGGACCTGCCAGCGGCCACGTTTCAACAGGACAATGCGCGCCCGCACGTGGCACGCATCGAGCAACAATTCTTCACGGCCCACCAGGTGTCACTGCTGCCGTGGCACGCCTGTTCTCCTGATATGTCGCCCATCGAACACGTCTGGACGCTGATCGGCAACCTAGTGGCCAGGCAAGCACCACCCGCGGCTACGCCTGATGAACTGTGGCAATGTGTGGAAGCAGCGTGGACCGATATACCCCAAGCCCACATCCAAAGCCTCTTTCATTTGATGCCGCGGCGTGTAGCGGCCGTTATTGCCAGCCATGGGAGCCACACGAACTATTGATGCCTGCATGTTCCGCAAGTCGCACGGGCCTGTAAGCTCAATCGTTTCATCTTTGGATCTGTTGTTATGTGTCCAGTAAATCTGGCTTTGCTATCTCGTGTCCTTCTTGGTGTTGCAGTTTGGGTGGCCAGCAGTGTATAAAATATGAAGGCATAAAATAAAATTCCTTTTTATTTAATATTTTTAAGGTTGTTGCACACTTTGTAAATATTTCCGCCAATCGTTTCTTTTGTGTTTCGTTTTTCTTGAGTAACCTGTTTGTGAAAAGTTGTTTCCTTTGACCAAAAAACCACACAAGACAGAAAAAAGGAAATGGAAAAATAAATAGGAAAGGTAATAAAGCGTTTGGAATTAGCTGGTGCATTTGTTAATCATTCCCGACATGATATTCCCAACCTTTTCTGCATTTCCCTTGACCACCAGAGTTGCATAATGGCATCTTTTTCTATGTTCGTGTGTGTGCATGAACTAATAAATCTACGCATGATATGTTTGTAAAGCAAGTTCCCTTTTTACGCTAATGGGAGACACGGATAAACGGGCAACGCCCAATAATAAAAAAAAAAAAAATAATATATATATAGGAGGAGAGGATGGCGGAGCAAATCGCTGACAAAACCAGTGAATGCTCTTTCTTGGTACCAAACCCAAAGTTTGGGGTCATCAAAACGTTTGAAAATTTCTTTATTTCCTTTAAAATCGATTTACGGTTATGTCTTACCAATCTTACAACGAGTGCGTAAGTTCGAAAAACTATTATACACAGTCGAGTCACATTATTGTGACCACCTCCTAGTTTTGACATCAACAGCACGTCGCCAATGAAAGAAGGCACGTGTCGTGAGCTGGCTTGAATTGGATTTTTTTTTTTTTAACAACCACCGTGAGCAACTCAATGGGCTATAAGCAGTCGGCCGTCCCTAATTTAGGGTCACTGGTTCCAGGAAAGGGAGAGAGCCAGTGCCGTAAGACAAACACAACATACATGCCTCACCGGGATTCGAACCCGGACCCCGTTCGGACGAAGAATGATCAGATGCCATCGCTTAGACCACTGCGCCACCGGGACGGCTGAACAGGCTTGGAGAGTATATAAGGTGTGCTGTATGCATTCTGAAAACATATCACTCGTTGCTGTCATGGATAAAAGCAGCGATTTATCAGATTTGTAAAAAGGGGTGATTATCGGCTTTCGGTCCAAGGGTGGCGGTCTTTCTGAAACAGCGCAGTTTTGTGAACTGTTCGCGTGCTGCTGTGGTTCAAGTGTATCGTGATTGGAGAAATGGCACCATTGCGAATAAGCGATGTGGAAACTGCGGAGCACCACGTGCCATTGATGTGAGAGGTGAACGTTGGCTGCGAAGGTGCGTGCTGGCCGATCGACACGCTGCAGTGGAGCAACTCACTAGCCGAATGAACCAGGGGGCTACCGGAAGTGTCTAAAACAACAATTCAGCGAAACCTGCTGCGTATTGGTCTCGGATGCAGACGGATCGTCACTGGATTGAGGTGTCCCGAAATGATGGTCTAATATTGGGGTGTCCGGAACTAAAAACGACGTTTTTGGTACAACAATTTCACTTACCCAGAACCTCGGAACAATCTAAGCTGAATTTCAAAGTACATGCTATCATGTTCAATAGTTTGAACCCATCTTTTTGCCAGTTGTTCAATTTCTGCACGGTACCAGGCTTTTGATTTAGAGGCAAAGAACACTTGGCACTTGCGGTTTGGCATCGTCGAAAGTAGTCAGCTGCTCGCCACGGAGAAAATGCGCCATCGCCCGAAACAAGTGGTAGTCTGGTGGGGCCAAGGTCGGGGCTGTATGCTACGTGAGGCAGCAGCTCGATTCCGTGCAGTTCTTGAAGTTTATCTTGGATGCGATTAGCGGTATGGAGTTTTACATTGTCTTATTGCAGCAGTGCTCGCTTTCGGTTGACTAAGGCAAGATTCTTCCACTGAAGTTTGTCGTACATCCTGTCCATTTGTTAGGAATACAATTCGGCATTCATAGACCGACCATTCGGATTGAGCTCAAAGTGGATTACACCTTCATAATTCCACCAGACACACAGCATGAGAACTTTTTCTCAAAACGCCCGCGTTTGGGTTTAGGTAAAGCTGGTTGATTTGAATTATGCAGATACATCCACTTTTTATTCCCAGTAACTATTCTTTTGATAAATCGAATACCGTGAGAATTTCTGAGTACTTCCTCAACACGTCGGTGAGCTTGAGCTGGGATGAGCTCATGAGGCAACTACGGCATCGTATGTAAACCTTTCCGATTTTTTGTGCAGGTGCTCAGCGATGGCAGATTTAGACACTCTCCGTTCTTCTCACAATTTGCGAGTGCTTGTTCTTGGATTGTCATTTACATCCGCTGGCAGGGCGTCCGAATCAACAGCAGTGGGCCTACCCGAACCTTCCTTTCTTTTCAAGCTCCAGTCACCAGCCACAGATTTCTTGAACCATGTTTGCGCGGTCCGAGTAACCTCCAGGCTCTCACCTTCAACTTCTTTAATTTTTCGGACAGCTTCAGCAGCTTTAAACCCCTGTTTCCAGTAATATCGCAATAGAACCAATATTTCAAACATTGTAGCCATCTTAATTGACCGCGGTACAAGTTCAACGCATGGATCATGCCATGTGCTTCACTTCACGCCTAGTTTGATTCTCCACATTTACGCGCTTTCAGTCGTCTACAGAACAGGAAAACTGCCCCTCAGAAAATATGCATATTTACGTCGTGGAACTGTTCTATGCAAAAACGCCGTTTTTTTTTTTTTTTTGCTTTTGTTTTTCCCGGACACCTCAATACAATCAAGATTTCGAACTTTGTGGCCATTTTGTACAACGCAATAAACCATTAATGCACGTTTCGAAACTCGTGTATGAACCGGTTCCCAACTCAACGAGCTTTTTATAGGATCTGCTACATCGACAACTACTGAAATTAGCGACTCAAAGGAACGCAATTTTTTCCCGGACACTCCAATACATAAAAAAAGGTGGAGTTTGTTTAATTAACCTATTTATTTTGGATTTCTGACAAGGTTGTTTCAACCCATTCCGGCATTTTATTATCCAGTACAACTTTCTGTTATGCAAAATTATGTTACGCATTTATTCAGTCAGGTGTTACTTTCTTGACAGGATTCAAATTCAGCTTCGGTTAATGGTAGCAGAAAATCTATTCCTTCGTTGCAGCCGAGCTTGCATTTCTCCTCAAGAGCTTTTCCTGTCATACTTTTCAACGTCAGTAATCTTTCTAACAAGTCATGCAAGAGCAGACATCGCGGAGTAAGAACCATTGCACTACATTATCTTTTTCATCTCTGTCTTCCCAAACTCAAACAGAACTGACGTGGCGTTCGTTCGCAAAGTGCGCGCTCAGCGGAGTTCATGGCTCCGTCTGATTGTGACGTAAGCCGCGTCAGCGAAACTTTTAAGAAAATCGAAACAGCGGAAAACATTCATTAAATTCGTCTGTAACACTGTGTCTGCGGAAACACACATTTCTTCAAATACGTACCAAATGTTCCTTATATATGTAAACTTAAAAGGTTTTTAATATTTATGTTAGGTCGTTATTTCTCTAAGTGTAGGCCTGACGAGAGGGCGGCGGGCGGCGCTGTAGCACCGGGGTCCGGGCCCCTAAGTAGGCCCAGAGCCCGTTTCTAAAGTATTTTTTTTTTCTAATTATTATTTTATGGTGTCCGAATATTTTTTAAGCTATACCGTCACCAGGGTTGGGAAGTTAGGGGTAGAAAAAATATATTCTACGTGACGCGTAAAAATGCGTAATTTATGTCATAAATGTAAAACATGTAATAAATTATTCAAAACTTGCTTTACATACAATAAAAAAAACAAAAAAAAACACGAAGTGCTACAATGTTACTCGAGTTCCCAGGACAACTGCAACACATGCGTGGGTTACCGTTAATTAGACTTTCAGGACATAATCATCACTTTTGCTCATAAAAAGGCACGAAAAGCCATTCTGTAGCAAACGGAAAGGCATTCTGTTTTGTAATGAAAAAAATAAGTGTTGTTTCGAAAGTGTTTTTAAAATAAACCTTAGTGCTATGGATAAGAAGGTCCTATTAAAAATAAAAAAAAAATATATAGACAAAATCACAAAAAAAACTTTAAAAATCTGTTTATAAAATAAAATAAAAATAAATATAAAAGAAAACTAGTTATTCACTCACTAGAATAGCTATACTAAAAATAGTAAAACTAACATTAAAATTAATAGGATTCTGAATAGTCTACAGAAGCTCACTAAGGTGATTAAATACATGCAAAGATTATTAAATACACTACTTGTGTATTTCATAATATTTCTCATGTATTCTGGAGAGTTAATTCTGTTCTTTCTGATCATACAGGTCCACAATCTTAATCATATTTTTTTCTCTAGTTAAAACTTCCGCGAGTAGGATTTTTCAGCGTGTGGAGGCCTTCAGCCCCACCCACAGTGCCCCCCAGCGACTAGGGAGTGGCAGGGGTGTTTGGAAGTTTGGGTTGAAAGGTCGGCCATGTTTCCTCAAGAGTGGAAGAAGTTAAGTTGCATAAGAGGTAATCTCTCTTCATTGTCTTTGGGTTTTAGGTTTTCCAGGTTCAATATTTGAACTTCTTGAACATTCTTTTTGCTTTCAGCATTTAGGCACTAGCACGTCTATTAACTTTTTTGCGGATTTTAACTCTTTCTTTTCTTGGTATCTTTGCGCGTTTTTTAGGGAACTAAGGCCAAGCAGCCGGCCGTTTCATTGTTCTTGTAGTCTGCGCTGTGTTTTCAATGTAGTTAAGGTGTTAATAACTACTTAATTATGCACTAAAAGCACTTCTGAAATACTTTTTACATATTGCAACTAATTGTTTATGTCATATAACCTTCACAAAGCATTTCTTTAGTTTATTATTGTCTTTATTTTATTCTCGTTTTTGTGTTGTCAGAAGTTGTGGAGTAGGGGGTTTTTATAATCCAGTTTTCTTTCGAGAATCTGTGCTTTAGAAAAAAATTCATATTTCCTTTTTTATTGCAATGTTAAGAATTTATAATACTTTTGTATTGCTATTCAGGTTTAAATTCTCTCTCAGGCGAAATTGGCAATTTGTTATTGCTGAACATTATTTCTGATTCATTATGTCACTCTTACAACTTGAGTTTTCTATAATCATCTTCTTTCTGTTTAATAGTAACAGATGAAGAACATGGGTCGGGCCAGGAAAGTTATGGATGCAAGCTAAATTGTTAACTAAAGCTTGGTCATACAACTCTGCGGAGGTCATGACATATATATATATATATATATATATATATATATATATATTTAAAAAAAAATTTTTTGGGTGGGCTTATCACTTGCATCTATGACTTTGCAGAAACCCATTTCCAAATAGGTCTTTGTGGAAGTGAGAAAATGCAGAGTTTTTGCTGGTCCTTGATAAAGCCAAGGCTCAGTATTCTCGACACTTTCTACATTCAGTTGTTCTTATTTTTTCTCTTTTTACTCACACCGGTCAATACATAACCTTTTCTATGTTGTACTTGGTATGAGTCAAAAAAATCTTTTTGCTTCAGTCTCTTCTTAATAAAATACAATATTTGATTTATATGTACTACTACTACTACAATACACATTAGAACATGTTATTTTTTTAAATTCCTTTCTAATTTGATTTTACTTCAATTAAGAAAAAATACTTGACCTTAAAACTCCGATCATAATTTTGACATAATACTACCACTGTTTATTTGCAACGACATATCACCGATGTGCGGAGGGGAGAATATGAAAAATTATCCACTGCAAAAAAAAAGATTGAAGAGTTGCAACCTGTCGGGAAGTAGAGCAATGGTGGGTGAGGAAACGGAAATATGGATTATGTGGTTAGTGGAGGAGCCGAGGTGGGGGGGACCCGGAGATTTTATTGCACTGGGGCCCGAGCTCGATCTCCACGGTCCTGTCTAGGTGTCGCCATTTTGCTATGTTCTAGAGCAAGCCATTATGTAAATAATTTCGCCGCTGCGTCACAGAACCGCGTATTATTTTTTTAATACTCCGTATTGTGTCAAATTCTCAGTTTTTATTTTATTGGAGGTTTAACGATCACCGTGAGCAACTCAATGGGCTATAAGCAATCGCTAGTCCCTAATTTAGGGTCACTAGTTCCAGGGAAGGGAGAGAGCCAGTGCCGTAAGACAAACACAGCACCCATGCCTTACCGGGATTCGAACCCGGACCCCTTTCGGACGAATGATCAGAGGCCATCGCTTAGACCACTGCGCCACCGGGACGGCCTCAGTTTTGGCGCTTTTTTCTTTATAACAACAATGAAGCATTACACGGTTTTAGTGCTGCCGTAAGCGTAACTAGGAACATTCTTTTTGGCCGCCCCGGTGGCGCAGTGGTCTAAGCGATGGCCTCTGATCATTCGTCCGAAAGGGGTCCGGGTTCGAATCCCGGTGAGGCATGGATGTTGTGTTTGTGTTACGACACTGGCTCTCTCCCTTCCCTGGAACCAGTGACCCTAAATTAGGGACGGGCGACTGCTTATAGCCCATTGAGTTGCTCACGGTGGTCGTTAAACCTCCAATCAAAAAAAAAAAAAAAACGTTCTTTTGGGGGCGACAAACTACCAAATCTTAATATCTAACATTTCAAATTATACACTCTTTGCAAAAAAAAAAAAAAAAAGCACGAAGCACCCCGATATTGTCGTTCGATCCTGATGAAGCCCTGCATGCAAGTGCCTCGGGGCCCAATATGCAAATGATTAAAAAATAACGACTAAGGACTAAATAGTGGCCCGCCACAGCGCATGAAAACCGCTCATCGAGAAGGGTATATAAAGAGCAAAGGTCGCACGAAGGGACAATTGTGATAGCGGATTGAGTTTGCATTACCTCCACGGACTGTGGGGATACGTTGACGTCGGATACATGCACAATACGAGCAGGTGAGTGATTTTGAGAGAGGACGTATAATTGGGTTACGAGAGACAGGTTGGTCAAGTCGCCGTATCGTTAGGTATTTGGGTCGGAGCGATGCGGCAATCGGACGTTGTTGATGCCAATGGGTTGAGGAGAGCACACACAACCCAGTGTCACGCGGGTAGTGACGGCTACCACTGACCAGCGAGTATCGCAAACATCGGTTGCATGGTGCCGGGCCCGATCAATGCGTGATAGTGTCCAGTGGTGTCGTCTTGTCTTCAGTGATGAGTCCCGGTTTGCACTTGGCGCCGATGACCATACGTGTCCGGAGACGAGCCGGCCAGCGTGCGGATCCTTTCTTTCCCGTGGAATGGCACACGACTCTCACACCGGGAGTGACTGTCTGGGGAGCCATTTCCTACGATAGCTGGACACCCTAGGTGGTCCTCTGTACCACCCTCACGGCTCAACGGTGCGTCGACGACATTCTACGACGTGTTGCCATTCCTGTCGCAGCATCACCGAGCAATTTTTCAACGAGATAAAGCCCGGCCACACGGGACGTGGCCCTCCTAGGCCTGCCTGCGCAATGTCGACAGTCTTCCATGTCCAACCCGATCGCCCGACCTCTGACCGATCGAACATGTTTGGAACATGATGAGACGCCACTTACGTCCATTCCGGAATGTCGGCGAACTGGTCCACAATTTGGACACCATCTGACATCTTATACCTCAGGACAGTATCTGTGAACTGTATGCGTTTATGGCACGTCTGGTAACCGCTTGTATCCGAGCCAGAGGCGGCGCGACAACGTACTGACTTGCTTCACTCGTGTAGCTGTGTTATCCGAATAAATGTTCCAACTGCTCTGCAATTGCAATAATTTCCTATTATGTACATATCATCTACATTGCACATACCAATGTGAAAATCCTCCAAATACGTGGCGTCAGTAAATAAACAAATACATCGCTTTTTCCACGTCTTAGCAACACACAGCAACCGAAAAATTGTTATACGGTCACCGCTGGGGAATTGAAACCCGGATTTCTCGATATCTAGCCGAGCGCGTTAGCCTTACACCACGGTGGCCAACAATCCACTGCGCTATGTGTGTTTTTCTGTCAGCTTCGGACATCATAAATCCGTAAAATGTGCTCAGCTACTGAGACGTATACATTGTTGGGCATTAACGGCACTGGCTATATATTAATTATAGCAGTTAAATTCAAAGGGCGAGATCCAAAGTGAAAATCCTCCAAATACGCGGCGTCAGTAAATAAACAAATACATCGCTCTTTCCACGTTTTAGCAACACACAGCAGCCGAAAAACTGTTATACCAATTTTCATCTCGATTGGATTATTCTTTATGGGTGCTTCGTTTTTTTTTTTTTTTTTTTTTTGTTGTTGTTGTTATTTTTCTTTTTGGAAAAGGGTGTATTAATACGCAAGTTTTACAAAAAGCCGGTAAACCTTTGTTTAACGGCAACTCAACATTGTGTGTGTACAGTATGTTGTGAATTCTCGTCACAATTTAAACTTAATGAAATTCAAACTCGAATAAGTTTTTTTTTATTTATTATTTAAAAGTAATAAAAATGCAACTAAAATTTCAGGAAGTGAAAAATATTGGAGGGGCAGTCCTATATATTTTATTGGAGGGCACACACAGAGAGAGGCGTAAATTACGCCTCTCTCTCTGTGTGTGTGTATTTTTAACTGATTTTTAAGGTAGTTCATTATAACATCATTTTGTTGTAATTTTGTGGCAGTGCCAGTTTATTTGGTACACCTCTCTCTACCTTCGTCACGTAAATCCGAGGTGGCAATTTAATTCCCGGAACGGTCGTGTCGTGTCGCCCTTGTGGCTTTGCGGGCAAAGTCAAAAGGGCGACACGACATGTGTATGGACATGCTTCAAGTAGTGCAAGCGTTAAACGTAGACCAGCAGAACCTTTCGTGAGTGAGCAATTGCGAAAGCAGTGCATGTTTGTGTGTAAGTTTTGAGGTAAAAAATGAGCGATAGAAATCTAGAGCAGCGCATTAACATCAAATTCTGTGTAAGAGCGGTAAAGGTGCTACTGAAACGTTACAGATATTGAAAGTAGCGTATGGTGAGGGTGCTGTGAAAAAGTCAAATGTCTTTGAGTGGCGTAAGAGCCAAAAAAAGCACGTATGTCACTCTCGCAGTTCAAGACCATGATTGAGTGTTTATCACGAATTCATCGAACAGGAACAAACGGTTAACCAGCAACGCTAGGTAGGTCATTCAATAAGTAACGAGACTGACGTCATAGTTATCAAACAGAGGTCGTCGCTCTTTCCACGTTCATAAGTGAGTCACGGAAAAATTCTCATTGGCCCCATTCAGTTGCTGCTTACCATCTTTGGTGAATCCCTAGCATTGTGCGGGGCTCCAAGAAGCAACCTCCCAAATTGGCTTGGCAGTTAGTGTGTGTGAGTCTGGAGAAATTCTAGGCCGCTATGGTGCAGTGGAAGCATATCCGGCGCGTAACTGGAATGCCCGGGGTTCGATTCCCGGTGGCGGCCAATGAGAATTTTTCCGTGACTCACATATAAACGTGGAAAGAGCGATGACCTCTGATGTTCCTGGTCCACGTCAGATGTCTGAATTAATTATTCATTCGCCTTCTAATTATTTGTTTAGTTGCTGCTTACCACCGTTGGTGAATCCCCAGCATTGTGCGGGGCTCTCAGAAGCAACCTGCTAAATTGGCTTGGCAGTTAGTGTTTGTGAGTCTGGAGGAATTCGAGGCCGATGTGGTGCAGTGGAAGCATATCCAGCGCGTAACTGGAAGGCCCTGGTTTCGATTCCCGGTGGCGGCCAATGAAAATTTTCCGTGACTCACTTATAAACGTGGAAAGAGCGATGACCTCTGATGTTTCTGGTCCACGTCAAATGTCTGTATTAATGACATCATAGTGCCAAAACAAACCCACGCAGAAAAATGCAGCTGCCTGCAGCGTCAGTCACATGATGACACGTCGTTACAGCGCTCCGCTAGTTCATTCTTCTAGTATACGGCGTAGGTTTCAGACCTGTTTCTGTAATCCAGAATGGATTTAAAACTGGAGCAAAGAGCAGCTACAAAATTCTGCGTGCGTTTGAATAAAACCGCTACAGAAACGCACGAAATGACTCGAACAGCGTATAAGGAAAATGCTTTGTCCCGTGCAAGAGTTTTTGAGTTGCGCAAGAAATTTGTAAATAGTGAAGAGTGTCTGGAAGATGCTTCACGCTCCGGTAGGCTTTCGACATGGACTACGGTTTCCGTTGATGACATTGTGAGAAACCGGTTGGCGCACCAAAAAGTTGCTGCAGAGTGTCGCCCAATTGCACAAGGCAAATCGTGTTATCACTTGTCGCCAATGGAAGTTCCGGTATGACGTGTGCCACACATTTTGGATAGGGTTGTCGCTTGTGATAAAACATTTTTTCACCATTTCCATCCAGAAACAAAACAACAGAGCACCCAATGGAAACACCCGCAGAGTCCCCGATCTAAGAAAGCAAAGGTAGGGAAGGACATGCACCTGGTTTTATTCGATTAATGGGGAATTGTGTATGACAATGTTTTTCCGCAAAGGAAAAGTTATCGGTGCCTATTATTCTGAAGTTCTTAAAGGACCTCTAAAGAAAAAAATTCTCCAAAACGCCCAGAATATGCAGAAACTGGTTGGATTTTGCCTCAAGATAATGCACATCGTGCTTTGTTTACCCAGCAGGTTATCCAAGATCTAGGTATTGAAATGATGGCGCACCCTCCGTATTCATCGGATCTGTCGCCGTGCGACTTCCACCTATTCCCTGAAGTAAAAAAACAACTTCGTCGGCGTTGGTTTGCATCAAATACTGAAATGAACAATGCTGTGATGGGTATCCTGAACCACATGTCGTGGAAGGGTTTCGAACACACCTTCCGGGAGTGGATAGAAAGGTAGGACTGGTGCATTCAGGTAGAGGGTGAATACTTCGAAAGTATGTAAGTGTAAGTATGTTTACTGCATTACACTTCTACCACATGTAAGATCAGTCTCGTTACTTTTTGAACAACCTTCGTATTTGGAGGTGTTGAAAAGGTTACGCGAATCTGTTCTAAGGAAAAGAACTGAACTGTGGCCTGACAATGCCCCTAGCCATGATGCGCTCAGTGTGTGCAATTTTCTGGCTAAAAAATGAATTATCAAATTGGATCATCCACCCTATTTATCTGACTTAGCCCCTTGTAATCTCTGGCTGAACTGTGGCCTGATAATGCCTCAAGCCATGATGCGCTTAGTGTTCGCGAGTTCCTGGCTAAGAAATAAATTACCAAATTGGATCACCCACCTCATTCACCTGACTTAGCCCCTTGTGATTTCTGGATCTTCCCAAAAATAAAACTGCCATGGAAGGACTAAGATTTTCAAACATTTCTGACATCCAGCGTAACGTGACAAAGGAACTCAAGAGTATTCCAGAAACAGAGTTCCAGGTATGTTTCCAGCAATGGCAACAGCATCTAACTAAATGCATAGCTGCGGAAGGCGATTACTTCAAAGGTGACAGGTGCTGCGAAGTGCACAGGTACTCACACAGTTTTTCCACAGATGCATTCCGGGAATTAAATTGTCACACCTCGTAGCTCACTCCAACAAGTAAAACTGGTGCGCGATGTATAAATCAGGTAGACTAGATCCTCAAGCATAAGTTAGCGTCCGACTAAGGGTCGGAATGAACAAAACGAGTTATCTGAGCGACTTTTAACGTAGTATGACAATTGGCGCAAGCAGGGGCGGATTGGGAGGACCAAACCAGGCGAGGAATTTTAGTCGTGTAGTCCCCTGTAGATATGCCATCTTCCAAAAAATTTAGAAATAACATAGGTTTTCTACTTTCTTTTAGGGTGTACTCGCCACAACTGTGGCAAAAGACATCTGGATGATTCAAGTAGCTTCTTCGTGAAGAAGCCTCTACTCAATCTGCAAACATAAATAGATCACATTACATTCTCTAGTTGTATATAGATGTTCACAAACTCACAATCAGACTAACAAAGACTTGCACTTACATACATGCATTAAAATATGACCTTCATATATGTATTGAAATTATTGTAATTTCGGTTACCTTAATTCCCGGAGCAACCCAACACAGACTCCGTCCACATTCATTCGATTCCACTCGCTATCTGCCTATTTCTGTTCTTGGCGAGCTTTGTTTCACGGGATCCTCGCCAATGTTGGCATACCTACGCATACCAGGGAACTTATCGCCTTTATCGCATTGAACAATCACTAATTAAAAGTATGCACTTTATTATATTTCTGCACATCACCTTCTAAGGTGGATATTCCGTATCTCCAAAACTAGAGCTGACACGGCAAAACCAATGCCATTTTTGGAATCAGCGCCCCAAATATACCCAAGAATGGGTCTAACTTCCAAAGCATCAGAAATATTTTTGTTGTTGTTGGGCTGTGTTAATTCTAGACGATGTGTGGAAGGAACCTAACGGCCAGTAGATCCATTTTTACGTTCGGGCGCCCGTGTGAAACCCATTTTTTTTTTACCGGTAGCGGGGTTCGAACCGACGTCCTTTTGTTCCAGAGACGAATGCTTTCCCAATTAAGCTACGCCGGCAAGGGCTTATCACCGCTACTAGTTTTGACATGTGCGTCACCTCTGTAGTACGTCATAACAGAACGAAATTGCAACAGCGCAGGGGAATCCTTGTGTGCTGGTAGAAGTATGTTGATAGAAAAGCAATGGGGCGGGAGTATATCAAATGCTTCAGAAGCGAATTGTGCAAAAGACTCTCCGCCATCCACTTCAAAGGACTGTGTCTTGGGTGCATCGCTTCAGCAGAGTTGAAAACTTCGCCCTTCGGAACCGATTTTGATATATTTGATTCTTTATTTGCTCGTGATACGTGTCACTCACAGGACTTTGATATTATTTTCCTGAAGAATCCTTTTTCTTTTTAACCTTAGGGGTCTTTTTTAATTGCTTTGACGCGTATTCGAATTTTTACTACGTTAATTATTTTTTTTATTCTTGATCAGAATCGTGGGGGAAGGTTGAATCTCTCTCTCTCTCTCTCTCTCTCTCTCTCTCTCGCTCTCGCTCTCTTTCCTCTGTGGAACCTCTAAATTAGTAGCGTCTTAAACACTAATGAGGTGAGAGGTCGTTAACCCCCGAACCGAAAAAAATTCCTTTGGTCATTTTTTTTTTAGGGTGCCGTGTTATGCTGTCAAAAAACAAACTAAATGACTTGAAGAAAACATTATAGACATTTATGTTAAATGAAATCCCTACCTTCCTTCCTTTTTCAATAAAAAGCAAACTGAAAAAGTAGTAGTACTTCCAAAGGCGCACTCAGTGGGGGGGGGGTGCCCCAGGTCCCTCCCCATGAGGTATCACTTGGTTCTTCGTTCTTTGTTATTGGCTGCTTATTTTGTAACATAGTTTTTTATGTTTTTAAGTATACTGTATATTTTACGAATCATTGGAAACGCACTTAATATGGCTGAGATGTTTTTATTGCTTCCCAGTATTTTGGGAGATGTTTTCTCCGAAGTATTTTCATTTGCATCTTCAAAATTTTAAGCCACCCCCATGAAGAAATCCTGGGTGCGCCACTAAATACTTCACAGATTAATCCAAAAATTTTATATTTTTTTTCGTAAACGTCAGATTTTTGTCCAGTTAAACGAAAATTTTAGCTAATATTAATTGCTAGCGACACCCCCCCCTCTTTTGTAGGCGCGTTGACTTGGGAAAAATCCGTAGAGAACATCATAACACCCTGTTAAAACATTTTCTACCCCTTGAAATTCAACTATTTGAATATATCTCACAAGTTTTTAAACATGTGTTTAAAATTATATGTATATTTTTGTCTCGTGGATGAGTGTTTAAAATACTGATTTCTTTCATCGTTAGTCTAGATTGGAATATTAGGTATTACAGACGTGAATGGCATACCTGCCCGATGTCCGAGTGGTCAGAGACGTAGGTTTCTAGCTAGTCGAGTCATCCAAGCTTGTCCCAAGTTAGGCATGGCTGGTGTGTTTGTCTTACCGCACAGTATCGTTTCCTTCGCTGGAGCCAGTGGCCCGTAATTATTGACGGGCGACTCCCTTACAGCCCGTAGAGTTAGTTGATTACGAAAACGGTCTATTAAACACGCAGTCGAAAAAATACATGGTGATAACAATGGGTAGTGTGTGTGTTTTTTTTTTTTTTTTTTTTTTTCAGCTCTGGTTAACTCCATTAGCTAATTTCAGGTACTCTAGATTAGAAAATGGCGACGCCAGCAGCTCAGAACTTGGTGGTGGGAAAGTGAGGGGGTAAGGGCTAATTAACATGCTGGAGGGGCACATACTTTGAAGTGCGTGGTAGAAATTTTGCCAAAAAATTCCATTTATGTAGATTTCACCCGACACTGATTGATGGCATCCACAGTAAAAAAAAAAAAAGTTTTCAGACACATACTGTATTTATTCAGTGTATATGGTACTAAGAATCATGGATACGAACCTTTATGGCTTTTAACAAGTTACTATTTCTACGCTATTTTAGATTGTCATTTTTTTATCCTTTTTATTTTAATATTTGCTGCCATAATGAATATTGGTTCGTAATCTAACAAGGAAATCTCTGTATCATCTTTTTAAACTATAATTACGAAAATGGTGTCTTTCTAGTGCTCTCTTAGACATTCACTCGGGGACTTCCTTTATTGCACAGAATAATACAACAGTAAATTTAGCAAAACAAATCATTTTATGTATTAAAATTACTCAGAATTCGAAAAATTCGCCTACGTTTATCGAAGTTCTTTAAAATATTATATGGTTGTTCCCGCCATGTGCTCCAAGTGCTTAAAAATATTTGGTGGGAGCTAAAGGTGACAGGAAAAAAGTTGGGTAAGCTGAACCCCATCCCTAGCATTGCGCCTCGATTAGAAAAACTCTAGCTCCGTGCATATGGAGTAGGAAAACTAAAGTTTTTTTTTTTTTTTTTTTTAACGTCATTTAGCTGGAAAATGAACCATGGGTGGGAGAAAAAGCAAGAAGAATCACTGTTTTGGTTTTATCTCACTTAAATCAAATACAATGGAACCTCAGTTATACGTTTCTCTGATATACGTTTTTCCCTTTTATGCGTAATTCTATCTTATTCCCGATATTTCTTCACTGTAGTTTCTATCGCTTTTTTAACTCGGTTATACGTAATTCATTTATACGCTTTTTGCGGTTATGCGCTAAAATTTGAATTTCAAATTATTAAAACTACATGGTTCTTTTGTACGTTCTTTTTACTAACTTTGAGAGCATTCAGACAGCGTTGTTAATTTTTAAATAGCGCTGATGATTACACAAATCAGCGCTATTTAAAAATTAATAAATCTCTAGGACGTAACTTTGGAGCTCCACTATTTCGTGGCGTTACAGAATCCTAAATATATCATCAATATTCAGCATTCGGGTTTCAAATGGATACACTCAGGATCCACAGAAAGAAAAGCCGTTAATTCATGAGTTCCATACTGAAGCACTGGTCTCAGATTCTTAGTTGTGAAGATTTCATCTTATACTCCTTTAAAGAATAAATTTTACAATAGTTTTTCACATTTTGAAATTTCGTTTATACGTTTTTTTTAAGGTCATCCCCTAAAATACCATAACCGAGGTTTCACTGTAGTTTGCCGAAATGTGAGCTATAAATGGGAAAAGCACTTAAGAGAAATTACATTCGGAATTTCATAACAGCATGAAAACGCCTTATTCTCGGTTTATTTAGGTAACTGCGATTGAATTAATTAATGCAAGCCTCCCGCTCCTCATTTCCAGACTCGTCCTGTGCGAGTGGTTCTGCTGTAAAAACCCCATCGCGTCGTCCTCTTCTTCCAACTCTTTTTATAGCCAATTAAGGGTATAAAAAGAGTTGGAAGAAGAGGAAGACGCGATGGTTTCCCTAATCTCTTTCCAAATGTTCCTGTCCTGGGCTTGTCTATTCCACAGCTTTCCTGCAGTTTTGTTTATATAGTCCACCCATCGTCCCTCTGGTCTTCCTACTCTTCTCTTTCCTTTGAATGGTCTCCATTCGGTTACGATTTTAGTCCATCTATTCAGTGCCGGATTTAAGGCTTTTGGGGGCCTAGGCCAAATTTTCTGTGCGCCCCCCTCCCGGCCACCCATATTTGAATTTGCTCCTATAAGATTTTTTAATAAACGTATCTTTAAGTTAAGAATATAATAATTGGTAGTATAATTTTATTGTTATATAAGTATTATTTAAATAAAAATTATTTTGATTTAACTTGTTATTAAATTAAAGGTTATTAAAAAAATATTTGTAAACATAGTCAAAGAGGTTCATGCTTATCCAGGAACAACACTTTACATTTTGAATGCACTCTCTATCGCACATTCAAAATGTAAAGAACTACACTTTACATCGAATGCGCTCTCTATCGCATTCAACGTAAAGGAACAACGCTTTACGTCGCACGCGCCCTCTATCGCACTCGTACGAACACGGGCGTGCTCGCAATGGAGCTATTATTACGTTCTTATTTCTTTAGTTATCATTCAAGATAAAATAAAAAAACTACCACTACTTTATTTTATTCAAGTAAATTGAAATAACGGTACCTCCCTTTTCTAAGTTTTTCTGTTCCATGCTCTCCGTTTTTCTGTAATCTACACCTGAGGCCCTCTAGAGCCTGGGGCCCCTAGGCCGCGGCCTATTTGGCCTAGTGGTAAATCCGCCGCTGCATCTATTATTTTCCATTCTTGCTTTATAGCCAACCTATTTCTATTTTAAATTGAATATCTTTTCACCTATGTCTAAAATTTTTGTTCTGGATCTTATATCTGTATTCTTTATTTTACCTTGATTGAAGTCTTAGTAGGGATCTCTCCATTTTACGTTGTGTTTTTTGCAATTTGTCTAAGATGTTTTTCTTGATAGGCCAGGTTTCAGCGCCATACGTCATGATGGGTATTAAACATTGATTGAAAAGTTTTGCTGTATTTGTCGTCTTTATTTTACTACATAGAATCTTCTTTAACCTCTCAAAAGCTGTCCACCCCATTTTTGTTCTTCTGTCAATTTCTTCCATAATTCTCTGTTTCTTTGTGATTATTAGCTTTCCTAGGTACACGCATTCTTCCACACATTCTATTTCTTTATCATTTATTGTAATATTTTCTTGTGCTTCGCTATTAATAAGTTGGTTTGTCATTATTTTTGTTTTATGTACTTAGTGAAATATGTTACTTGATTTTACCCATCGCGTACTTAATGAAATCTGTTACTTGATGGATTGTAATCGCCCAATATGTCCGATTCGAGTGGGTGGATAAAGCTATTGAAAATGAAGTATCGATTTTAATGTTTCCGTCGTTGTTATCTCTGTGTGGAAAAATGAACAAATTTAATCGATCACTAGGATACCAGCTCAAAACGACATACAGGGCAACTGGGAAAGGATTCCAACATCAGTACGTTACATTGAGTGTCCCAGATAACAGTTATGTAGGTCGGGAGTCGTAAATGTTGTCACATTGCCAGCAGTCTCGAAAAATAAGAGAGAATGGCAGAGAGCGAGAGTGAAGACCCTTAAGTGCGGAGTGACGTATCCATTACATCACGACCTATTTTACCCAGGGCTCTTTTTCTGATTTGCACTTTACATGGCAAATCTTCATCACGGAAGTGACCACGAAACATTATGGAAACATTGTTACACGTCTCGCTCTTTGTGGCGTTTTCGAATGCCTCGAATGGAAACCGCGCTAGACACAAAATCTTTGGGAGTTGCCACAGAGAAAGTGCGCCAAGAAGAAGTTGATGGCGTATTGCCATGGTTGTCGGTGTGTACCCGTGTTAAGTGACGTTCCAAGTGTTGCTTGGCAACCACGTCTGTGGTCTCCACATCGCTAGGAACATAAGGTACAATGGTGCGTGTATCTTTTGTGTGTTCAGGAGCCGTAGTCGTAGCTGCCATCCGCTCTGTGTTGTTACTTCACCGTCTTCTAAATCGAATTTTACCATTACAGAACTTTCCGATAGTTGCAGCATGCTCCGTGTTTCTGCTACTGAGTAGTACGCATGCTTTTTTAGAAGCAATGTCATGCACTTGAAAAAACGACTTATTGCGAAATTTTCGTAGAATAAGGTTCGGGAAGTTGGGAGAGCTCTTTTGAAATGAAGAAATCTGGGGCGCCACTAGACTGAGAACATTGGGGACGGGGAGGTGAACAGGGCTTAATTTTTTTCACTACCTCGTACTCACCCCATCCCTTCTATTCCGTAATGAAAAAATAAATAAAATTTTGAAATTTTCACTTTTAGTTGCGTTTCAAATTTAAAATAATTAAATTTATTTAATTTGACTTACAACCGATATAACTCCGAGATCTTCAGTTTTAGGATTGATTTTAGCATAGTATTAATGTTATTTAAATGTTGATCTTTTCCCTCCCTATCTTCAGTGGGTTTTTGAGAAGATGGAGATGACCCCCAGTTGCTTTTTTGCGGTGAGTAGTATTGAGCAGTGGTGTAGTGGGCTCACCTTTCTTCTCTTTAGAATTATGTTTATTTGTGGCCTTTGTTGGGACGAGGAACAGATTCCGTGTGCAAACAGTATGAAAGACAAACTTTTGGTTTTATAGCCGCGGCAACTTAGACAAGGGACAGAGTGAATAGTGGATCCCATGTGTTCGCTGCGTGTTGGCTCGGTGGTCTGGTTATTGGTAGGCTTGCCAGATTTTGGAAAAGCCAGACCGGGACGTTTTTTTAAGCTTGCCCAAACCTCCCTTCCCCCCCCCACACACACAAAATAAACATTACAGCATACGCCATACTCGCAGCGTGTGTGTTGTGCTTATAATAAGTGATAACAATCAATAAATATAAATTATATAATGTAATTGTTGAGAATATTGTTTCAGATGTTATTATAACAAAAGTATTATTTGTGATTATGAACAAACATATATACACATTTATTATAAAAACTATACAAAGAAATATTAAATGCAAAAAAAAAAATGTAAACATCACTTGCAATGACAATACAATAACTAGTTTACTGTTTGTAATCTAATAGCAGTTGACTTATCATACTTTTCACTTGAGTGAACTTTTTTAGAAACACTTTGTTGGTCTTGATTTTGTCATAAAAGTCGCTACAGGTTAGTCCGAAGTTTACTTTGCAGATCATCAGGTCTCGTACAGTAGATTCTTCCATTTAAGCCCCTGTCATCCGACCAAGCATGGTTCTTCAGTGAGAAAGAAAACTCTTTCTACTGGAGCTGAAGTTCCTGGCATAGAAAAGATACAGTATACTCAATTATTAATTGAGTATTCATACTATCATTACCGTCGATGATTCATCAATGTGTACGGAATAAGCTCACTCCTCACTTGCTTTCCAAATTTTACATAAATTTCATTTAAGTTTATGATGATCGGGACAAAATTACAAACCGGCCGGAACACTGGAACATGCTTCTGAAACCGTGACGTCTGGCAAGCCTAGTTATTGGGATGGTGACGCCACGGGCTACCAGGCTTCGGAGAAAGAGCAAGCTGAGGGCAACTAAGAACAATCAAGAGAGAAACCCTCTGTAGGGCTGAAAAACTAGCCCTGTAACACCAAATTCAGCGTATGATTCCCAATATTTCTGTGTTCAATTGATCTCCAGGTTCACATGGCTCGTACAGTGTTGCCAACTCTTAAGAACAGTGGCGTGCCCTGAAATTTTTTTACGAAATTTATTTTTTTATACAACTAAATGTGTTATAGTGCATTTTTAAAATGTATGCAACACCCGCGCAAAAATATTCAGATAAATATTGCTGGAAGTTGTTATTAATATTCTTATTACCTACATACTTATCACAGCATAATGGTTGATTACTTATAGTTTGCTATTTATCTGTGCGGAAAACGAGAATGCAACACTACTTACTGTTAAATGGTTAAAAGATGCAAGTTATTCTAGAACTAAATTAAAATTTACCTTCTAGTGAAACATTCTTCATTTGTATATATAATGGTGCTTTTTTTCATTGTACAGTAAGACTAACAATCGCTGACGACACTCATTTCGACAAATATTTTTTTATTTGATTTGATTCAACTCTTATGTTAATTTTACTTACTATTACTTGAGTCTTATTTCCACCCTTCTGGGTTGTTGTTTTTTCCTAATTTATCTAAAGCTTTTTCAGCTTTCGGTGTGCATTGTCGATGAATGTGAAGTAATGCTAACTCATTGAGTCTCAGTTCTGATATGGTATTACGTAGATACGATTTTAAGAGACGCGGTGTTGAAACAGAACGCTCACTTTCTGAAGTAGTCCCTGCTAGAGTACCTAGTACGTGAAACAATGTTTTTACATTGGGTAACACCTCACTGTAACACAGTTTTAAAAAAATACTTAATGCATCTTTTGGCCAGTGCTCCTTTTCTTTGCGTGCGATCCTACAGTACCATAGTTTAAATTCTGCGATTAGTTCTTCTTGCGAGCCATTCAAGTCACCTGTATAAAATTCAGTTAAAGTTTTAAAACCATCAATATCTTGAGAAGATGGTGGCACATTGGGATTTGTTGGGAAATGTGACTATAGAATCCTGATAAAACCGATTTGTGTACGAGAAATTTATTTTCCAAAGTACTAATAAACATGTCTAAAAATGGTACATAAATTAAAATCCTGCAATAGCCTTCTGGGTTTTCTGTATTTATGTTACAGCGTTTTGTTTTGATGGGTTTTTTTGGGTTTTTTTTTTTTTTTTTTTTGGTATTTTAATCAAAACTCCATGCTTTAGAGTAATCTGAAAAGTTTTCATTTCAGTGGAACATCCTGGTCCTTGGCTCCTTGCCGCTTCCTCGTGTTCATGGAGAAAACACGTTCAATTGTTGTCATGAGACAAATGCAATTTCAAATACTAACAAAACCTTGCCTTTTAAAATCGCGTTTTGAAATATGGAAAAGTTCCATTTTTTGGAGGGTAACACCCCTTCCCTTGGGCACGCCAATGTTTAAAAATAATCTTTGGCTAAAAAAAATAAAAAAAGTACGAACCGCATTACACTCCCGACGATCCATGGGTCGCGTCCTTAAGCAACAGGTGTTGCTTACACGTCCTTTGGTTGCATATAATGATCAAATGTAAATTTGCTATAGGCTCTTTTTCTTCTTCCTTTATTCATTTTTTGGTAATTGATCGTTGATTTGAAATAAACAATAATATTCCGAATTTACTAAAGGTTTAGAATTTTTTTTAACTTATACAAAAAACTATTTGTGGATTATTGGGGGGCTTCGTATTCGATTAGTGGGGCTTCAGGCCCCCTGAAATGGTCTAGCTACGCCCCTGAAGAAAATCCATAAACATTTTTGTTTCTAGAAAATGAAATACTTCCTATTCTCACAAAATGAGATTTTCTTTAAAAATCGCCAGGAAAAAGTTTTGGGTCGCATTAAATCACCATTATATTTTATTTTTCGCATTAACATGTTAAATCTAATAATAGATCTAATCAAGTTGCCGAAGAGCGCCGGAACTGGGAGGCTTCAAACTTCGTTCCCCCTTAAAAAAAAAAAAAGCATTAAGGGCATCACTCCCCAATTTTTCTAATGATCATATGTAGAGGATTTTAGGAAGAGAGTGTCTGAACCCGGGTCTTAAACAACCCTTAGAAATAGAAAGCTAGGAGATTTGGGCTAGAGTGCCCGATAGGAAAGTGACACGGAAGCGAAGTAGAAAGGGGGAGGAAGACGCCCTTATTTATTACCGAGGGACTAGTACCCGGGGTCCGACGGCTTAACGTGCCCATCCGACGCACGGCGGATATTTAGTGGATCAAGCGTTCGTACCTGCCTGGGATCGAACCTGAGGTCCTTTCCGTGGCAGGGACGAACGTTGCCCACTGGGCCACCTGCGGCCCGAATTTTTCTAATAAATGCCGATTGTTAATATATTTCGTCTTGAAAAATATCAAATTGAATCTCGAAAGCACATTCTCCCTTTCGTTGCCGAATGGGAGATTTTGTATTTAAAGTTAAGTCAAAAAAAAATATTGAAAAAAAATGAATATGTCTAACCGTCATGGTCGTTGCTAAAGATTTTCGAATTCTAACGTATAATCTGAACCATAAATAATTCAGTTCTTGTTTCGTGTCACATTCATTTACTCAGCAGCATTGTTAAAGGTATCTTTTAAATTTAGTACGAAAAAATTCCTGATGGAAAGATTTCCCTAACAGAGAAACTTAAAACCTATACTTAAAACCTTATATTTCCTCAATCTTCACAGATGCACTGGAAAAGGCCTCTTCAGGTGGGCGAGTAACCTCTAATCATTCGTCCGAGATGGAACCAGGTTCGAGTACCAGATTAGCCGTGTTCTTGTCTGATAGTGGTGGCTCTGTCCCTTTCTTGGAATCAGTGGCCGTAAATTATGGATGGGCGGCTGCTTACAGCCATAAGAGTTGTACATTATGGTCGTTAAACGCCGAAAAAAAAAGCAAAAAAAAAAAAATAAAATGCAATATGAAAATACACTCTTCGCCAAAAAAAAAAAAAAAAAAAAGAAAAAGAAAAAAACGAAGCACTCCAAGAACGTGGTTCGATCGTGATGAAGCTCGCATGCTTCATCACGATCGAACGGGCCGAATAAGCAAAAAATTAAAAAATAACTACAAATGACGAAATAGTGGCCCGCCATAGCGCATCGAGGAGGGTATATCAAGTGCAAAGACTACGTGTGCATTTCTAACCGTAACACGGATTTCAGTGTTGTCTTTCGTATCGAAAATAGCAGGACTTCACTGAAACAATGAGCGAAACTTCCTTTTGAGTGATCCCAAGAAATACACTGCTTGACATACCACTTCAGAAAGTATTGTTCGTCTAGGTTTGTTCGTCCAACTATAAACATGTGGGCCACTGCATCGGAGTGAACTCGTTGGCGAAAGCACGTGTAAGGCATGAGAACGCCTGGTTGACGTCACCGGAAATCCTACCATCACAAGGATGCCTTTACCAGAGGCTTTATCATAGGGCTAAGTATGGATTGTTGTTCCTTGCGTTGCATCGTGACAGTAGCTGGAGAAAAGTGAGCATTCTGGGACTGGTGGACATCCAAGCGTCTTGATCGCCCCATTTGATGGCAAGCTGCCCCACAATCCACAGTAGATGACATTTCACGAGATGTGCAAGCAGCAATGGATATCCCCGTATCGACACGGACTGTGAACCGGAGATTTGTTGAGACAGGTATGCACTCTCGCCAGCCATTACGACGACTGCAACTTACCGCAGTACATCGTCGCACAAAGCTGCAGTGATGCCGTACTAGACATGCGTGACGAATGGAACGATGTCGTATTCAGCGACGAGTCTCGCATCTGTCTCAGCGCCGACGACTTCTGATTGAGAATATGGAGACGACGTGGTCACCGGGGTGATCTTGCTGTGAGCGTCATGCGGCTCCTCATCTTGGTGTCATAGGTTGGGTCGCTAGTAGTTTCGACAGCTGTTCACCGCTCGTACCCATAAGTGGGTACAATGACAGCTCGACGCTTTTTGTTGCCATATCTCCGTGGTATCCCTGATGCCCAGTTTTAACAAGATAACGCCGTCCGCACACTGCCAATATCAGCAGCGGATAACTGTTTTTCCAGATTCATAGCTTCACGGTAAATGCCCATTTCATTCAAGACTTTTTAAATAGATTGATCAAATTCTTCAATATGCTTTTGAGATATTTCTCTGTATTTGTGATAATTGGCCACAAATGTTTTAACCCCATCAGGATGAAAGTTGCACCTTGTATCGTTAGGTAGTTGTGACATTAAGCCAAGCTTTTCTTTGAACCATCCATGTGGTTGATGTAGGCCTACGTTACGAAAATATTTTTGCACCGCCGCGGCCTGCTTTAAAACAGTCTTTTGGGGAAACAAATTCAACAGATGTGCTGAGCATCCATATGTTATGAGAGTTGGATATCTTTCATTTAAAATGTTCCACATTTTTATCATTTTGTGTTTGCTCTCAGTTACAACAGCAAAAACAGGGTTTCCAAATTTTTCTTCGCACTCCTTTATGGCCGCCTCTAATTTAGAAGCACAACATTTTTCCGTTTTCTTTTCTGATCCAGTATCATCAGCATAGAGCAAAAAACACTCTGTTCCGGTACGGACACTAATAACTTGGACTGGCTCATTCTTCGCACTGCACCAACCATCTATGGTGAAAGGGAAAGTCAAACTTCTGATAGTTCTGTGTCTGGCGCTCTTTGGCCAAGCCTGGCCCTTGCGCCACTAAAATCAACTAACTAACTAACTAACGAAAGTCAAACTGCCTGATTTTATTTTTTCTAAAACCTGAGATTCAGTTTCTTCTGCTGCAGTATCGAACAGCGTCAGCAGCATAAAAAAAGAAAAAAATTAGCCACTGTTTTATCAAGAGATTCCTTTTGCCTTTTTAAGACAGAATTTACTCATTGATTGTTGCTTCTTTGTTTTTTTACAACAGTACTCGAAAAAGCCCGATAAAACCAGAAAAACCCCAATTGGGCCGGGTTTTTTCAAACCCTGATCAGCAGACAGTGCTTAAAAGGTGTCCAAGCGCTGTCCTGGCCAGCGTGATGCGCAGAATTCTCCCCAATGGAGAACATGTGGGACGTCATTGGTAATTTCTGCACGATCCCCTTGCAATGTCGATGAATTATGGACACAGGGCAACGACGCATGGTCGGCGATACCTCAGGACATCATCCAGGGACTTTTCCACTCGATGCCATGCCGTGTTGATCCAAGCGTGTGACGTACCTACCTAAGAAGTAACTGACATGTCAAGAAGGCAAGTAGCAGTGGTTAGCCCTTGCCGGCGTAGTTTTATTGGGAAATCATTCGGATCCGGAGCAGAAGGATATGAATTCTAGTCCCGCCTCCGGCAAATTTGGCTTTCACATTGGCGCCCGAACGTAAAAATGGATCTATTGGCCGTTAGGTTCTACGAAAAAATATGTGATGCTTCTTTAACAAATCGTCTTTGATTTATTCGAATTCCTTCTCCTACAGTGAGCTCTTTCAAGCGTGGTTTGCCGACTGACCCGGAGACCTACGATTTCCTCCTAGCCCTTTTTCAAAGGGGAATGATATATGAGACATACCTACCTTAGAAGTGACGCACATGTCAAGACGGCAAATAGCAGTGGTAAGCCCTTGCCGACGTAGCTTAGTTGGGAAAGCATTCGGCTCCCGGCAAATATGGGTTCACAAGCGGTTATACGACCTACTGACTCAGGCCACATTATACTGCATGTTCGCCTATGGTATTCATGTAATATCTGAGAAATTAAATAACTCCTTTCCCATCTCCTTGTCTACATGTCTGGTAAGTTTCGTCTCATTACGAGCATTTCTTCATGATGTGATATTTTCTATGTCGAGCATTGTATTGTATTTCTGAAATACTACATGAACACCTCATTTTTTTTTTATTTTTTTTTTTTTTTTTGGATTGGAGGTTTAACGACCACCGTGAGCAACTCAATGGGCTATAAGCAGTCGCCCGTCCCTAATTTAGGGTCACTGGTTCCAGGGAAGGGAGAGAGCCAGTGCCGTAAGACAAACACAACATCCATGCCTGACCGGGATTCGAACCCAGACCCCTTACGGACGAATGATCAGAGGCCAGCGCCTTAGACCACTGCGCCACCGGGGCGGCCACCTCATTTTGGATTGACCGTCTTGTTTCAAATTACATTTACTCATGCTATCCTATTTTGTAGCAGATGATGCAAAATAATCGTCGGCGCTTTTAAAGTTGTACACCGATGATCCATTAGATTATGACCACCCCGGCCTAGAAATTGGAGCGCGCCTGGAGACCGAACGGTGGCGCAGGTAAAGTTCACAGAGCAGTATATATATATATATATATATATATATATAGCCCGAGGACCGCTTTCGGTTAGTAGAGTGTTCTGAGTCAGAATGGGAAAAGCTGCCGATTTATCGGAGTTTGAGAAAGTACAAATTGTGATATCACGACGCCTCGGAACTACTATCTCGGAAAGGGCGCGGCTTGGGGATTGTTCACGTGCCGCTGTAGTGAGTACATATATGAAGAGTTCTGCACAGATGGCCAAACGACGAACCGTCGTCCAACCGTGTATCGTCCGCAGCTCACTGATGCCATAGAGGAGCGGAGACTGTCGCGCAATGTTCACGGCGACAAATCACCCGCAGTTACAACAGTGATGATCAGGGCAGTTTGTCACAGCACACAGTTCATCGTAGCCTTCTGCGCATGGGCCTGCGTAGCCGAAGACCCCGCCGGGTCCCTATGCTCACTGCACGTCATCGCCAACAACGCATGAAATGGGCCCAAGATCATCGAGATTGGACCGTGGATGATTGGAAGAAAGTGGCCTGGTCTGACGAATCAAGATTCCTGGTGCATAACGTAGACGGCCGAGCGCGTATAAGCCGATTACCAACGGAGGCTATGGCACCTGCGTGCACTGTTGAGCGGAAACAGGCCGCCGGCGGCGGTGTTATACTGTGGGAGATGTTTTCTTGGGACACTTTAGGCCCTATTATCCCAATAGCGCAATCCCTGACATCTGTCAGGTATCTGAACATCGTTGCGGACCAAGTTCACCCATTCATGGCAACTGTGGTCTTTGCTGGTGATGGCCATTCCCAACAGAATAATGCGCCATGCCACACTGCCAGAATCGCCATGGAGTGGTTCGAGGAGCATGCTGGTGAAATTCTGTTAATGCCCTGGCCCTCCAAATTCACCTGACATATGAACCCAATCGAACATTTGTGGTTCGACTTGGAAAAGCGGGTTCGCGCTAAATCACCACCATCCCAAAATGTACGGGAACTGGAGGACCTGCTGTTGACATTATGGTACCAGATACCCCAGGATACCTATCGCCACTTTTTCGAATTGATGCCTCTCCGAGTGGCCGCTGTTTTGCGGGCTAAAGGGGGTCCTACAGCTTATTAGGTAGGTGGCCGTAGCTCATCGGTGGATATGGCACAGCAGCAGGTGGTCGGGTATGCGTACTCTTTGTATTTATGGTTGTGGGTTCAAATCTGAGAGGTAAAACACGGATCTTTTTTTTTTTTTTTTTCTACCCCTCGTTGGCTCTCCCTTCCGTGGAACCAGTGACCCTAAATTTAGGGTAGGCAACTATAATCATTAAAGACGAGTAGAAGTTTTTTGTCGTGCTAATTGAGATTTACTGGTATACAATCATCTTTGCTGCGTCTTAAGCACGAAGAGAGCAAGACGTAACCGATTTCAACACAAAATAAAGCAAGCCGAATCATCGCAAGCCGTGGAAACACTTTTACTTACGAACATTAAAACTTGTTTGAAAGGTTTAAAATGACTAAAACATGTGCGAGATCTTTCGGGTCTGTCTCTACAGACGCATCCTCAGGTACAACGAGAAACTCACACAGGGCACGCTGGCTTATATACACACCTCTGTACATCCGCAAGATACAACGCATGCAGCGTACTAAAAGGTGAAGTATGCTTTACACAGAAAGTAACAAAATGAACCTATGTAAAAATGCATGAAAAAGAAATAATCCAAATGGCAGTAAGTAATCAAAACATATTTACAGTAGAAGAGGGATTCTTCAGCAGAAGCCTCCAAGGAGCAGGTATGATTTGCGGGGTTTCTTCATTACAGCATTGTTCGACAAAATCTTAAATACACTGCTGGCCATCCAAAATGCAACACCAAGAAGGACACGAGATAGCAAAGCCAGATTTACTGGGCACATAACAACAGACAAAGAGATGAAACGATTGAGCTTACAGGCCCGTGCGACTTGCGTAACACGCAGGCATCAATAGTTCGTGTGGCCCCCATGGCTGGAAATAACGGTCGCTACACGCCGCGGCATCAAACGAAAGAAGCTTTGGATGTGGGCTTGGGGTATGTCGGTCCAGGCTGCTTCCACACGTTTCCACAGTTCATCAGGCGTAGCCGCGGGTGGTGCTTGCCGGGCCACTCGGTTGCCGATCAGCGACCAGACGTGTTCGATGGGCGACATATCTGAAGAACAGGCGGGCCACGGCAGCGGTGACACCTAGTGGGCCGTGAAGATGTTGCACGATGCGTGCCACGTGCGGGCGCGCATGGTCCTGTTGAAACGTGGCCGCTGGCAGGTCCTGCAGGTAAGGGAGGACTACAGACTCCTAATACGTCGGAGATGTAGCGGTAGCTGTTGACTGTACCGGCGATGCGTACGAGAGGGGTGCGGGTGTTATATCCAATTGCGCCCCAAACAATAACGCCAGGCAACGGACCGCTATGGCAATGCATAATGCAGTCGTCATACAGTCTCTCGCCGCGGTGCCGTCACACGCGGATCCGACCATCGTGGTGTTGCAGGCAGAAGCGGGATTCGTCGGAGAAGACAATGTCGTGCCATTCCGTAGTCCAGGTGCGGCGTTCAACGGCCCACTGCCGCCGCACTCGCCGGTGGTGTAACGTCAATGGTAATCGGAACAATGGGCACCGTGCGACAAGTCCCCACTCTTGCAGAAGACGTCGAATGGTACGTGCTGACACAGGTTGTTGCGCAGCACCCCCTAATTCCTGCGCTAACGTTCGTGATGTGGCGGTGCGAGCCGCCAATGCCCGCCGCACAACATGCCGGTCCTCTAGTTTGGTGGTGTGCCGCTACTGCGGCAATCGCTCACGTCGGTCCGCCTGTCCCTCCTGCATCCACCGAATCCATACTCGCCTTACTGTGGCTGGATGTCGTCCCACACGGGCGCCGATGCCTCGGTACGATAAACCGCTGTCGCGATGAGCCACTATTCGTCCTCTGTCGAACTCCGAAACGTGCTGGAATGACTGCCGTATTCTGCGACGAGGCGTCAGGAAGCTTCCCACGCACAGGTCCGGCAGCACAACACACTTCCACTACTTACACCCCGCCTTCTGTACACCCTTCTTATAGTGCTTCTCGGTGGCGTACCGGGCGCACATGATTTGCATATACCCTGCAATGCTATTCGTTTGCATGTCCTCTCGCGGGCAACGTATGCTGCGAATTTCAGGCCAATCGGATGCTTCCTTCTTGGTGTTGCATTTTGGGTGGCCAGCAGTGTATTTAAGATTTTGTCGAACAATGCTGTAATGAAGAAACCCTGCAAATGATACCTGCTCCTTGGCGGTTTCTGCTGGAGAATCCCTCTTCTACTGTAAATATGTTTTGATTATTTACATACTGCCTTCGGATTATTTCTTTTTCATGCATTTGTACATATTTTCATTTTGTTACTTTCTCTTTCCTTTCCCTGAAACCAGTGACCCAAAATTAGGGACGGACGACTGCTTATAGCCCATTGAGTTGCTCACGGTGGTCGTTAAACCTCTAATCAAAAAAAAAAAAAAACATGTAATTACAGGTCCCAGTTTTTCTTTAAAAACAGTCTGCAATTTGGACGAAATGACTTAATATTCGTATTTGTAGTGCATGTGAAACTGACTGTGCCTTTTGCTTCCTTTCTTAATTACTAAAATTTAAGACATACACTGAGTGGCCAAATAATTATGACCACCTGGTTAGTACGTTGTTGAGCTACCTTTTGCCCTTAATAATGCTTTTTTTCGTCTTGGTATGAACTCTGTTAAATATCGGTAACTGGGTTAGGGTATATTTGCCCAAATGTGATGAATTGCACCCTAGAGGTGTGCACGGACCGGGCTAGCCCACCAAGCCCGAGCACGACCCTGCCCGCGGGCTGGGTCGGGCTTTTTTTTAGTTTAGAGAACAAAGCAACTGGCCGGGCAGTGTTTTTCTGGACACCTACGACCGGGTCGCGCAGGGCCAAGTCGACCCATTCTTTTTATCGCAATGGTAAAGAAAGTAAAAAGTTGTGTACCCCGATTTCCTGGTGTGTTTAACTGTTTTGCTGGCTTTACTTACTTCCATGACATAGCCCAGGGCGTAATCAGAAAATCAAGGAGAGGCACTCACAGCATTTGTACCAATCTGTTGGTATTAAGCTGGTAAAACAATTTTGGGTCTTATTGACAACAAAAAGATTCGACCCTGAGCGAGCGAGTGTGTGTTGTGTAGAGTGGGGGTCGGAGAATGTCTGCATTGGGGTGAGGGTGTGTGTGTGTGTGTATGTGTGTGTATTTGTATGAGAGAGTGGGACGACATCGATTTTTTATCCTATCCCTAATCTGTATAGGGATTGACTTTTGTAGTGTTATCGCTTACTAGTTTAGAGAAAGGAAGATTCTGAACGCGCTTAGTCTTCCTTTTTCTCTCTTTTTAAAGGTTACATTTTTCGATAATTGTCAAAGTTTAGTTAATATTTTTAGGCTTACATTCAACTAAATATTTTCAATAATACCACATTTCATTATTTAATTTTCACATTTTAATATAATACGATAAAAAGACAAAATAATACCAAATGGCACACCACGGGTCGGACCGGGATGGGGATAAATAAGAGCTGCAATTGGCGGGCCCGGGCCGGGATGGGCCGAGTGTCTAATATTTGAAACGGGCCGGGCTGGGCTGGGTCTTAGACGCAAGGGCTTGGGCCGGGCCGTGGTTACCAAATTAGACCCATGCAGACCTCTCTTGCACCCTCCAGCTCTTGAAGATTTGATGGTAGCGGATCCAGCTGTTTGATGCCTCCTTTCGACTTCATCCCGCAAATGCTCCGTTGGTTTAAGGTCCGGTGATTGAGGAGACCAATATAGCAAGGAAAAGTCCCAGCGATGCTCCTCAAACTAATCGCGTACAATGTTAGCACTATGACATGGAGCATTGTCCTGCTGGAAGTATCCATCTCCATTGGTATAAGCCTCAACATAACTAGGTGAACTTGGTCGACAACGATATTTAAATACCTTTGGGCGGTCAGACGTTGCTCCACACAAATCAGAGGGCCGCCCAATTGCCCCAGACCATAGCGTTGCCTCTGCTAGCTTGAAGAGTAGTGACGATGCAAGATTGGTCCGTACTATCGTGGTGCTGTCTCAACATCCTCACCCTGCCATCTGCATAGTGTAGTGAAAAACATGTTTCGTGGGACCACATTACCCTTTCCCACTCATTTACTGTCCAATTCTTGTGTTCCTGAGCGAACTGGAGGCGTTCCTTCTTGTTCGCCGCTGATGGCGATCGCTGACGAGCAGGCTCTCTGCTTCTGTAGCCCATACCATATAATGTACGATGAACTGTACGTTAAGAAGCCATCAGACTTGGTCCCTGATTCAGATAATCTGTAATCTGACGAAGTGTTGCTCTTCTGTTGGACTGAACAAGTGTACCTACTCTCCGCTCAGCTCGAGCATGTAGTAGTCGTTGAGGATCACACGCCTTGTGCTCAGACAAGTTTTTTTTTTTTGACTGGTCGTCCACTCTCTGTAAACTTTAACAGCTACTGCTTTCGAACATTTGTTAAGTGCAGCGATTTTGCTAATGTTCGCACCAATGCTTCGAGCATTCAGGATCATTCCACTTTCAAAGTCCGTCAGATCGCATCTTTTATTCATTATTTCTTACACAATGCACTTCATTAGTCTCTGTGTGCCTTCAGCGTTCTCTTTTTATACCGATTCAGCAATCTTACGTCAGCAGCATCTGCGGAATAGCTACTTTGCATAAAATGGTCTTGCGGTCATAATAATTTAGCCAATCAGTGTATATTAGTGAGATACTACACTCAAACCCACATATAACGAGCTCGCATAATACGTAGTTCCGCAGAAACCGGAGTTTTTACAAATCCGTTGAACTTCGTAATATTCTCTCTGGTTATTTAACCGTATATTACGAACGATAATTTTTGGAGAAACCACATAAATCGAAGTTCAATACGGTTATCAGCAAATAAAATAAACGCTATTCACCCAGTTTTTAAACTGGAAAACAAGGAACTGGCTGCTGTTGAGAAAGCTACAGCAAGCACAACGTGATATCCCTTCTAGGTAGGTCAGTTCGCATGAACACAAGAATTTTTCAGCAAAGTTGCTGGTAAGTGTCCGTCTTGTAACGAAATTTGCCTTTATTAAAAGTTCCGTTTTTTCGTTAGGAAAAAACGGAACTTTTAATAAAGGCAAATTTTCGTATTTTTATAGATATTTCGTAGTTAGTAATTCCGTTTATTTCAGAAAAGTCCCCTTCAAGTTTTTCCGTATTTATACTGATATTTCGCAAAATCGAACACGCTCAATTTTTCAGCCCTTGCGCCAGAAAATCGTTTCCGGCCGGTGGTTGGGATAGAACTAAAGTTCTTCAGGTTAGAAACCGAGCCAAAATGTCTTCAGAATTGCACTCACGTTCAAGGTAAAACTAATTGCGCGATGATGAATTTACTTTTTTCGATTAATACGAGTGATTTAGTCATTTTTTTTTCTGTTGGAGCTTATTATTTTTTAAATACGTTTGTACTAAATTTATTTTTTCTGTAGGAGAAAATATCGCAAATTAGGTACTTTGTTTCATCGTGATTTTTTGAAGCAACAGAATGTTTTGGAACTTGGAATCTCTTTTTTAGCTAACAGTAACTTTCGATTATTTTTAAGAAAAGTGAAATGTACTGTTTTATAGTATTATTTCACAAAACTGCTAAATATAAAATTTACTCTTGATAGCTATAATAACTTTTGTCTTAAGGACTCCACAGAGTGATACATAGCCATCGTACAAATCACTTGTATAATAATTTAAGAACCCGGTTTCTTACGGTAACACAATATACAATAGTTGGTGCAGAAAATTAGGGATAGGAGAAGAAAAACTTGTACCACAATAACCAAAATTCATGCGATATGCTAACCACAATATCCGATCTCTCTGCAGAACTTCAAAATCTGGTCCTTTGATAGACGATTGAAATTTAACAGTTAATCGAACCTCAAGTATAGTTTCGCGAATCTCTCCTATTACCGACAAGTTTTCGTCATATGGATACGGAAAAGGTGAGAACGGAGTTTTCCCGTAATATACGAAAGTTATTGCGGAAAGTTTTTTTTTTTTTTTTTTTTGAAAATTCAGAATTTTCCCGTTAACACATCTTAAAAACGGCAATTTACCGTCAATATAAGAAAGGAATTACGGAAAGGTTTCTGAAAATTCAAAATTTCCCTGGCATACGAAAAATCCGTGAAATTCAGGTTTATTTCCGTCATTTCACGGAAAAGGTTGTGTCAAAAATATGCTTCGTTAATTCACGAAAGGTATCAGGGAAGGCTCGTGAATTTCAGAAAGTTTTTTACAGTGTAGGTTTCCTGGGCAAATACTATCTATTTTTCTCCTCCCTTCGCTAGCTTTCGATCACCGAAATTGTGTTTAGAAAATGTTAAGATTTTATTTTGAATCTAGAAAGATCTTAACCACCGCGTCAGAGGAAGTTGAAAAACATATTCGACGTAACAGGTAAAACAGCGATCACGATAAGTACAAAACAAGCAAGAATTGGCTGATATATCGGACGTAACAGGTAAAACTTCAAATTTTTGGCAGTTATTTTAATGTGTGCGTTCGTTAAATGTTTTGCTTATTGCAGATCTCATTGATATTACTTTGCTAACTATAGTTTTCAATTAACAAGTATTATTTACCTTCGAGATTAATTGATAAATTGTCTATTGTTGACATGTTTCAACCTGACATAACGTAAATGCTAAAAATGGCCCTTTTTCTATCTGTCCGGTTATAGCGAATTTCGCATATATCGAATGTTTTTTACTTTCCCTTTAACTTCGTTATACATGGGTTCGACTGTGTTATTAGTTTACTTTTGTTTTGAAGAGTTGTATGCGGAATACGTGTGCAAATAACAGCTTTGGTATTTTTAATAGTTGTTTGTACTGAAAAAAATAAATTCATTACATTTTCTAACCTTTGTTCTAGTCTTTGGAGCTTGTGAAGAAAAGCATCGAAGGGTGAAAGGAATCATCCGTCCTTAAGCGAACCTTAACACGTTCAATAATACAGGGTGATTCATAAATATTGTCGGGGTTTCAGTGGCATATAATCGTAAAATGGGAAACAACAAATTAAAACCGCAAACAGAATATAACAGATGACAACTAAAAGTTTTATTACCTGTAGAATCGACACATCAAATTGCTAAACCACTTCGACACGCGCGTCTTTCGTGACACGTAAGATATCCAAGCGATAATCAATTTCCTGCCAAGTGTTCGCCAGCATTTGCAGCGTTATTGGTGCTATCGCAGCACTAATTCTGGTCTTCAGGTCATCCAGGGAGGTCACAGGGGTCTGGTAAACGATGTTTTTTATGTATCCCCACAGGAAGAGATCCATTGGCGTAATATCGGGTGAGCGTGGAGGCCACGAAATGGGTCCACCACGCCCAACCCAGCGCCCAGAAAAATGCAGGTCAATCAATTCTCGGACAATAACAGCCCAATGCGGCGGAGCGCCATCGTGTTGAAACGTATTGGGCAGCCGATTCTCCAACTGAGGCAACATATACAGCTGTAGCATGTCCAGATAGGTCACTGATGTCACTGTTTCCTCCACAAAGAAAAAGGACCCCAACACTTTCGAACATCACAAAGCGCACCAGACGTTCACCTTTTGAATATCTCGTTCGACTTCTTGAATGGCGAAAGGGTTTTCAGAGCCTTATATTCTCCAGTTATGCCGATGTACCCTCCCTGAGACGAAAAACGTTGCTTCATCACTAAATATATATGTCCGCAGGTAATGTTCATCAGCTTTGACTTAGAACAAAATGTCTTTGGCAATTTGGAAACGGCGGGGTTTATCGTCCCGCTGTAAAGCCTGTACAATCTGCAGTTTGTACGCACGGGGTTGTAGGCGGTTATGCTGAACCCTCCAAACAGTCGTTTATGGCATACCTAACTGCGATGCAGCTCGTCTCGTTGACTTCTGAGAGCTTCGAGAAAATTCTTCCTGGAAGCGATGATCAACGGTCTTTCCCGCTCCTTTTTGACACTGCACACTATCAGTCTTTTGAAACTGCTTTAACCAACGTTGGATAGCATTACCGGAAGGTGGAGCTTTTCCATACTGTGTTCTGTAACGACGTTGCTTTGTGATAACTGACTTTGTTTCGAAGAGCCAGAGTACGCACATTGCTTTTTCTGGAACAGCCGCCATTTTGAAATATGACGTCAATTCAGCGGGTACCGTGTTGCCACATAAAATTTTCCGCGATAAACTTGCTTATGCTGTAATCAGTTTTATTTGATCGGTTACGGTTTGACCATGCCAGGGCACGGAAACCCCGACAGTAATTATGAATCACGCTGTGTTAAAAGTATTGACAGTATTATTAAACGTGTAAGGTCGCTAGAGATGGGATGACGGCAAGTAATGATGCGGTAATGCTATTCTGATACCGGAGCGTCAGTTTTGGCAGTTGGGGGGGATGCTGTCATTAATACTGATCGTGTGAGGGCACGCGCGTCATTACTCCAGCATTACCCATTTCGAATTGCGAATATTCGGGCATTTTTGGGCAAGCGATTGTGTTACTGAGATGGTTTTCCTCTTGTCTTTAATTTAATTTAGACTTAATTATTTATTATTTGTCTGAAACTGACCGTTCGTCACTTACGTACTCTTTGGTATTTGGTTAGCTCCTTGGTATCTTATTAAAGAACCTCCTTTTAGAAGTTCAGAGGAATGTTGCAGCGTTTTTTATAAAAAAATTAGGATCGATCTGCAAACAGCGTTTTATATGAGTGGTATTCCTGAAGTAATGATCTCGTTAGGTTAATTAATAACTTTATTAAATCAGATATTTTTCTACGCGAAGTTTTTGTTCAAAATAATCTTCTTCACAGGCGAGCCCCGTTTCTGAATCCAAAGACCGAAATCCTGTTTGGAAATATTCAAGAAACACGTCTTTAACCCTTTAAGCGGCCGATGTACCAAAAACTAATGATGTCCCACTCTTTCTGCGCTTCCAAAAAGAAATGTTCACATAGCGGCCGGGTTTTACGAAAGCTACTGCAAAACAATTCCTTTCCCCCTCTCATCTCAGCAGTACCCATGCGACGTAGATAAGCCTTCGTCGGTAACAGTTGTGCAAAGAGAAATGTTCACATAGCGGCCGGGTTTTACGAAAGCTGCTGCAAAACAATTCCTTTCCCCCTCTCATCTCAGCAGTATCCATGTGCCGTAGATAAGCCTTCGTCGGTAACAGTTGTGCAAAGAGAAATGTTCACATAGCGGCCGGGTTTTACGAAAGCTACTGCAGAACAATTCCTTTCCCCCTCTCATCTCAGCAGTATCTATGTGCCGTAGATAAGCCTTCGTCGGTAACAGTTGTGCAAAGAGAAATGTTTACATAGCTGCCGGATTTTAATGAAAGCTACGGCAAAATAATTCCTTTCCCTCCTCTTATCTCAACAGTACCGACCATAAACCTGCCACAACGAACCATCAACCGTGCCCAACATAACCCTTGTGTTATGAGCTCCCTCCTGTTCCTTTGTTCTCTGCTGCATGATTTAAGGCATAATGGGGAAGGGCAAGTACCTCTGACACGAACATCATGCCACTGGGTCGAAAGAAGTGAGTCAAACATCTTCTCTCTCGTTTCTTAGGATCGTAGCCATTATTACAGCCTTTTCAACAGGTAATCACTCCGAAAGGATTAGTGTCAATCATCCTCATAAATGACCACTTTGAATGAGAAAGCAATGCTTTCTGATGCGCAGGTTTACTCCCAACCGCGTTAGGCACACTTATTATTAGACAGCGAATATAGTCGTTCGAGCTGATTTCAGCCCATTTTGCTAACCCCGAGTTAACTCGTTCCAGCCGGTTAAAGGGCTAAAGCTTTGATTTATTTTATGACGTACGGAGTGGCGAGTTTCGAGTTTTCACGTGGTCCGAAAAAGTGAAATCCTAGTTTATCTGACATATGAACACAAGCATTGACTTTCCTGATTTCCTAGCACATTTTTAAAGAAGCCCAGGAATTCGTGGATCTGGAAATGGCAAGAGCTGATGACATCACCATCAAAGAAAAGACCCTAAAGTGGACAAATTGCTAGAAGTGACCACCGTTGGATAACTGAAGTACAAGACTGGGCACCAAGGAACAGAAAAACACCCAAAAGAGGACCACGTGGGAGATGGGTGGATGAAATTCAGAAGCATGCCGTAGTGACACATGGAAGATAATTCTTCAAGGCAGAGTTGTTGAAGAGACTTTTGTAGATCTTCATCCAGGTCTACCAAAGTCTCTGTTAACACTTACCACGTTTTTTTTTAGCCATTCCTTCATCCAACACCGGCGCTTAATATAACGTTTCGTTCTTAAAGCTGAAATTATAGCTAAACACACTTTTTTTTTTTGCACACACTGTAAAAAATAAGTGGTGTGAATTCACGGAAAATTTCAAAAAATAACGTGCAGCAAAGTTGCCGATAGGTGTCCATCTTTTTCAGAAATTTTCGTTTTCAAAAGTGCCCGTTTGTTTTCGTATTTTCACAGACTTTTCCGTAGTCAGAAATTCCGCCTATTTCAGGAAAAATCCATTTCAGCTTTTCCGTATTTAAACTGAAATTCCACAAAATCGACGTCCCTGCATTTTCCCGCTGCAGTCAGGATCGAACCCCCGTCGTGTGGGTTGGCTTAACAGGCAACGCACGCCTTTAACCCCTGAGTCACAAACGCTCGGAAATCCGAATCATCGTAAAACAAATTGCGCGACGATCTTTTTTTTTTTTTTTTTTTGGTCATTAATGCCAGTGATTTTTATCTTATGGTGGAGCTTATTATTTTTCTGGATAGGTTTGTGATATATATATATATATTTTTTTCTGTAGGAAGACTTAACAAATTCAGAATTTTTCATCGTGATTTTTCGAAGTTACAAAATGCCTTGCAACCTGATTTTTTTAAACTGACAGTGACTTTCAGTTATCTTTAAAAAAGGTGAAATGTAGTTTTTTTTTCACACACACTCACAAAAAAAAAAAAAAAAAAACGAACCTCCTAAATATAAAATTTTCTCTTGGTAGATATAATAGCTTTAGTCTTAAGTTGTCCAGTGACTAAATATACAGATATCATATAATCATCTGTACAATAAGTTAAGTACCCGGTTTCTTACCGTAACACAATATATAATAAATAGCTAGTGCAAAAAATAGGGAAGAGGAGAAGAAATATCCTGTGCCACAATAAACAAAATTCATGCGATATGCTATCCATAATATCCGATCTCACTGCGGAACTTCAAAATTCGACAGACGATCGAAATTTAAAAGACCTTCAAACCTCAAGCATTCTCACCAATTGCTCCTATTAATTTCTCGTCATACAGATGCGGAGTGAGAACGGAGTTGTTCCGTTAATATACGAAAGCAACTGCGGAAAGGTTTGTGAAAATTCAGAATTTTCCGTTAACACGTCTCAATACCGGTAATTTACCGTCAATATAAGAAAGAAACTGGGGAAAGGTTTCTGAAAATTGAGAATTTCCCCATGGTACGAAAAATCTCCGAGATCCAGGTTTCTTTCCCCCATTTCACGGAAAAGGTTCTATCAGAGATATGCTTCGTTAATTCACGAAAAAAATGACGGAAAGTGGCTCGGGAATTTCTGAATTTTTTTTTTTTTTACACTGCATACATTCGCGGATGCAGACAAAATCGATGTACTCTCTGTGGCTACTCGATTGGTACTGAAGCAAAGTAATGACGCTTAATAATGAGCGTGTAAGGTGTGAAACCAATGACGGGGTAATGATGGAGTAATGACGGCGTCGTAATGAAGTGAAGTAATGACAGTATTATTCAACTTGTAAGGTCCGTTGTGCTTAGGGTTAATGGTTGCAGTGAAGGAAGAGAACCAGAAGCAACGGGCTCACACTTCCACTTGAGGTCCGGCAATATTTGTAAAGAATATAAAAGTTGGCATTGTCTTATTTTTTTTTTATTTTTTTTTTTAGGAATGTGGTTGAAATTCGCGTAACTCAAGAGCAGTGCCTTCTTGGAGATAACCCAAAGTAAATATTGGGATGTGTGCGTGCGTGACATCCTTTCCCTTTGTGTGTGTGTGTGTGTGTGTGTGTGTGTGTGTGTATTCTGTATCGTTGTGATATGGTTGGCAAATGTCCGCTTTCACCCAAAGTTTGACCATTGTTCGTAGCAGCAACTGGGCCCAGAAAACCGTAAAAAAATGCACGCCGATCACGTTTGGAAAAGCAAAGCCTATGCGTGACTGTTTCCTGCTGGAGTTGGTGCTGCGTGTGTGTGTGTTGTTTGGAGGGAAGGATGGCATTCATACATGACGCTGTCGGAAACTCACAGACGCTGAGTCATTTAATCGGGCGATCTCCTGATTATTGTAAGTTTCCGACATCAAGGCTTTGAAAACGTTATCGAAAAAACTGAGATCCTGTGGATACGAACGTGCATTCATCGTTATGATGGTTGTAGCTTAACACAGAGTTAAAGGTAAGATCAGGAATTCAGTTCGTGTGGAATATCACGGGATAAAAAGAATTGTTGTAGCTGGGGGTAAGTTGAGGCTCCAATAACAAAAAAGAAAGAAGGAAAACCCTCTTAAGCTGCGCAGCAGTGCTGAGTTCGGGCTCAAATTTAAGATCCCGATCCCGAAGCAGCATGTCAGCCCGAATCCGAATATTATATTGCAAGCCAATTCCCTGGCCCGAACGAGCTTGTGACGTACCTGCCAGCAGGACGCACACGACATAAAGGCAGATAGCAGTCAGAACAAACGTCCGCGTAGCTCAATTGGTAGAGTGACTTATTCCGGAATGAAGGGATCCGGGTTCGAATCCTGGCGTGGACAGAAATGACGGAGAAACTTATTTCGTTATAAGTTCAAAAACTATGACTAACATGCAGTGGCGTTTCCCAAGGGGGAGGGGATAAAACCCTCCCAAAATTTTGGAACCTTTCGATATTTCAAAAATATATCGTCAGTAAATGCACTCATAACACAAATATATATTTAGTAAATACACTCATTTGAAAATATATATTGTCAGTAAATGCACTCTCATAACACATTTAATTGTATAAAAAAATAAATTTTGTAACCCCCATCTTCACCCCCGAAAAACATTTCTGGGTAGGCCATTGCCAACCTGTTTAGGCATTATATAAATAATTTCCTCATCTAGATTTCCACTAACTCCTCACCCTGCAAGTAACCAGTGTCTTTCTCAACTGGAGAGTGGGGAAGGAACCTCTATCGGTTTCTATTGCATAGTTGCACAATTTTTTTTTTACCGTTCGTTTCTTCCTGAAATGTTTCGGACGGCCGGACATAAGGAAAGATCGGGCGGCGCTGCAATCCACGTACGTTACTCAATAGAATTAGCAGGAAGCTGCCGCATGGAGGTAGGGGGCAAAATTGTTTCGGCGTGCTATCTAACTTCTAGTATCTGTAGTTCTTGAAGATTTTCCTTCTCTGCAAAAATTCACTAATACGTGCCCTAACTCCACCTCTCCGTTTCGACTGGACATAGGAAAAGCAAAGGATTTATCTGATTTCAACAAAGGTCAGATCATTATAGCAAGACGCCATGGTAAGAGCATCTCCGCTTCAGCGACGCTAGTAGGCTGCTCACGCTATGCCATAATTAGTACCTATCAAAGATGGTCCATAACAGGTGACACTTCGAGCCGTCGACGAGGCGTGGACAAGCCACGCCTCATTGATGCCAGACGTCAGCGCAGGCTATCTCGTTTTGTCCACAGCAACAAGAGGGCTACTGTGGCTGATATTACCCATAATTTCAATTCTGAAGGGCCCAATGTGTCCGAACACACAATTCATCGTATACTCTTGGATATGGGTCTCCGCAGCCGCAGACCCATTCGTGTGCCCATGCTCACAGCCGTTCACCGTCGTCAACGCTTGCAGTGGACACGTAATCATCGACACTGGACCATAAAAGACTAACAAGGGAAACTATCGGACCTCCCGACGACAATCGTCATGGAACGTTCTGTGGTGGACAAGCACGACACCAAAGTAACAGGTGTGAAGTACGGCATTTCGCAATCTCCCGCAACCCCTAGAACATGGCTTATAAAAGTGGGACCCCCGCCTGTAATGTATGCAGCCATAAAGTGTCAAACAACATTTACCTGTTAGATATGAGGCACCTAAATGTCGAGAGAGACCACGTACAACACCATTAAGTTGCAAATGGCTTATACATACCTCACTCCATGTCATGGTAATGTGTTGAGAGAAGGCGGTGCTGCAAAGGTTTTCTTTGCGACCTTCACGTTGTCATAGACACTCTGCATGGTTTGTCCGGAAAACTTCTCGTGAATGCTTTTCCGTTTCACTTTGGGGGTAATGGTTCATAGGAACTCGAACTGATTGGCACGTTGTGTGCTGGAGTACGCGGTGTATCACTATGTTCAGATAACGTGTCCGAAGTCTCATCACTATCACACTACAATGTCTGTCCTTCAAACATGCCAGCGTCTCCAATGACATGTTGCTCCAAAACGCTATACAACTGCCTTGCAATTCGCCTGTCGATGTATGTTGGAGCCGTGTCGTCCGCTTGGTAGTTCTGCGTCACCTCGTTCGCCAGTATCTGTACTACAGCATCAGGGTTACAAGCCATTTTCTTAAAACACACATCACAATATTTGTATGCTGACGAACAGGCCCGTGCGCCGTCTCACACTACTCACGTTTAACAGTCACTGACGTACACAACGCAGGACACCTTCCAGGCATGCGCAATATCACCAAATCACATCACACCCACATTTACATGTTGTTTAACACTTTATGGCTGCATACATTACAGGTGGGCGTCCCACTTTTATAAGCCATGTTTTAGGGGTTGCGGGGGATTGCGAAATGCCGTACTTCACACCTGTTACTTTGGTGTAATGCTTGTCCACCACAGAACGTTCCGTGACGATTGTCGTCGGGAGGTCCGATAGTTTCCCTTGTAAGAGGGTATCATGGTCAGATGAATCTCGTTTTCTGTTACACCATGTCGACGGGCGAGCTCGTATGCGATGTTTTCCCGAAGAAGAATTCTCACCTGGATGCAATGTGGGACGGATCCAGGAGGCTGGAGGGAGTGTGATGGTCTGCGTAATATTTTCTTGTGGAACAATTGGGCCCATTATCCCTGTAGATCGAATTCTGACAGCTGTCACGTAGTTGAACAACGTGGCTGACCAAGTACACCCCTTTAAGGCGACTGTATTCCCTGGCGGAGATGGCGTCTTTCAGCAAGACAATGCTCTATGCCACACTGCGAAGAAGGTTCAGGAATGGTTCCAAGAACATCAAGAGGAATTCCATTTATTTCCTTGGCCCGCAAATTCACCGAGCATTAATCCTATGGAGCATTTGTGATTTGAGTTGGAGAAACGGGTACGAGCAGCATCACCCCAATCACGTAATTTACGGGAACTGCGAGATCTTCAGTTGCAGTCACGGTACCATATATCAAGAAACACCAACCAACATCTCGTTAAATCTATACCTCATCGGGTGAGAGCTCATTTGGCGGCGAGAGGAGGACCTATATCATATTAGGTAGGTGGTTTTATTATTTTGACTGATCGGTGTAATTCCGAACACGATATCGCAACAAATATTAGAATTTGTTTTGAAAAAAAAAAAAAAACGCAAAATGCATTTGGACTACCTACCTTTAAAGCTCTGAATAATCTCACTTGGTAGGTCCCAGCTCTTCGTTGCTGTTATATTCGATACAACCAGGGGTGTATTTAGAGGATGACAAGGGGCCTTGCACTCGAGATGAGTTCGGCTCAATTTTAATTTTGCTGAGTCCGGGTCCGCCGGGGCCCGGATTCTTGCAAAATTTTGCTCATCAGGGCTTGCATTTATGCATTATACACTGGCCAAAGATATGGCCCAAGCAAGGAGTAGTTAAAAAATCATTAGTTTAAAAAGTTTAGTTCACACAATACTAATATGTTTTTAGAAATACTACGCATAAAGCCAAATGTTCTAAAATGTGGATTTGAAAATAAATAAATAATCAATGTGCCCTTCAACCGTATCAGGGGAATCAGTAATTTTGATAAAAGCTGAAGAAAAGAAAATCGTTTAGAAACAAAAAATTCCATTCGTTATTCTTTTTGATTTCTAAATTTACTTTTATTTTGAATAAATTGCATTATAAAACGTACAATGCCGTACAGACAGTTGCAAGTGTTTGAAATTTTGACTCTAGAAAACTAATCTTTGCAATATAATTTACATATCTGCTAATTGGTAAAGGTAGTTTGTAGTAATGTAGTAGAATATATGAAAAAAAAAAAAAAGCATGTAAGGAAATTTCCAAAGTTAAAAAAAAGAACGCAAAAGCATTCCAGACCAGATTATTCTGCATTTTGTAGCATTAACAAAGCTTTGCGCTTAATAGTATAATAATCAGAGTATTATCATATGTGTGTGCTGTTTCCAGATCAAGTTCATCATGAAAAGAGAGAGAGAGAGAGAGAGAGAGAGAGAGAGAGAGAGAGAGAGAGAGAGAGAGAGAGAGAGAGAATTGCATCTAATGCCTCAGCGCTTCAACTTGATCTTCTTTTCTCTAAAACTCAATCTGCTGCACTAAAAACCAACGTCACCCCAAAAATCGCGGGAGTGAGGACATTTTAAAAAAATAAATAACAATACTTGTAACTGCACAATTTTGGAAATTAATACATCATTTTAAAAGTAAGATTCTTGATTTTTAATAAAATGGGAATGTGATTTTTTCCCAGTTTTTCAATACCAGACCTCCTTAAACTAATCCTTGCTTGGGCCATAGCTTTGGACAATGCATAATGCAAGTCTTGCTAAGCAAAATTTGTCTTGCAATGGCAGCTAGCTTAGGAAATTGAAAATCCTTCCACCATGGTAACAAATCCACAATGAAATTCAACCCGTGTAATTCAACCGGGCTCGGAATTACACGTGTTGAATTAATTACAGTAATGAAATTCAAGACGTGTAATTCCGAGCCCGGACGCGGGCCGGGTTTTTTTGGTAGTTAATGAATTCTGAGCCTGTCCAAGCCCGAGCCGGGCCCGAGCTCATCTCTATCTTGCACCCTCCGAGAGTGTTTCATTTGTTGTTGTTGTTGTTGTTGAAATGCCACTTACAACAGAACAACGCTTTAATTTAATAAAAATGCATCAACTTACACAACAATAATGCTTTAATTTGTTTTTCTATTTTTCATTAACTTTTATTTTGTCCTGATAGATTTCAAAAACTCCCATTTGCTGTCTCTCCCCAGCAAATCGGAGTTTTGAAATCTATCAGAATAAAATAAAAGATATACGTACTTGAACATAGCTGTTGCATATGAAAACTCCATAATTCCTGTAGTGACACGAATATACAGAGTAAACAATCCCCATTGCAACACAATTCTAATATGGGTGCTGCAATGAACTGGTGTTGCACGTCGAGAAATGGGATGGCAATGCGTGGAGGAAAGATCATGGATAGCATTCGTTGCAAAACGTGTTTGCCTTGTGGGAGTTTTCGGTGTCATCAAGTCTGTTGCGCCCAATTAAATACTTAGCGAAATATTTAGTTGCAAGTTTTTGCTGCAGTTGTAAAATTGTTAATGGTAGTAAACATGGCATACACAACTAATGTATTTGTTTGGTTCAGCAAAGTGCATTGTACTATTTTACTTATAAATTTCTGGCTGCAACAACAAAATATTTAATAGATAAAAAAAAAATTGGTCATGCACTTGAAAGTACTTTGCCATAAAAACAAAGAAAAAATCCTGCTTGTTATTTCAACTAAGAATATTACTAAATATGCAAAAAGTGCCGCTCCGGTGACGCAATGGTCTAAGCGATGGCCTTTGATCATTCGTCCGAAAGGGGCCCGGGTTCGAATCCCCGGTGAGGCATGGATGTTGTGTTTGTCTTACGGCACTGGCTCTCTCCCTTCCCTGGAACCAGTGACCCGAAATTAGGGACGGGCGACTGCTTATAGCCCATTGAGTTGCTCACGGTGGTCGTTAAACCTCCAATCAATCAATCAATCAATCAATCTTACGGCAGTGGATCTCTCCCTTCCTTGGAACCAGTGACCCTAAATTAGAGACGGGCGACTGCTTGTAGCCCATTGAGTTGCTCATGGTGATCGTTAAACCTCCAATCAAAAAAAAAAAAAGCAAACAATAATGCACCAATATTTTTCTTGTTGATGCAGCAAAAGCGTTTTTTTTTTCAGTGTATCAATTGCGAAATAATTTATGACATATCGTCCGTAACGTTTATTGTAATTTTTATATCGTATCGAGATTCGTAAACTTATTCTCAAGTCCTGCCGCTGCTACTTTTCAAGAATATAGCGAAATCTGTCAATTTCAACGTACACCTTCCTTCGTTATTTCGCATTTTCAAAATTCTTGATCTTTCTTTTTGCATCGTCTGCGTTGAGTGCTCTATTTAAAGGGTAGCGTTGGCAACCTGCCAGACAGTGCTGCATATAAAGGGGAGTATTGGCACACCTGTCAGACAGTACTGTATATTTAAAGGAAGCGTTGGCACACCTGCTAGACCGTATCGTGTGTAAAGTAGAGCGTTGGCACATCCGTCAGACAGTACTCTATGTCAAGGGGAACGTTCGCACGCCTGTACTGTATAAAGGAGAGCGTTAGCATACCTGCCAGACAGTACAGTATGTAAAGAGGAGCGTTGGCACACCTGCCAGACAGTGTTGTATGTAAGGGAGAGCATTGACACACCTGTCAGGCAGTGCTGTATTTATATACAGCACTGCAGGAGAGCATTGAAACACCTGTCATACAGTGTTGTACATAGAGGGGAGCGTTGGCACACTTGTCAGACAGCGCTGTGTATAAAGGAGAACGTTGACACATCTGCCAGACAGTACCGTATGTAAAGAAGAGCGTTGGCACACCTGTCAGACAGTACTGTATGTAAAGGGGGAAATGAATCTAATAGGGAATATCTATTGCTTCATTCCGCGGTCAACACATGTCCAGCATGGGAAGACTCCCAAGGAAGATGTGATTGGGCCGCCCCTGTGGCGCAGTGGTCTAAGCGCTGGCTGATGACCATTTGTCCGAGAAGGGTCCTAATCCCGGTGAGGCATGGATGTTGTGTTTGTCTCACGGCGCTGGCTCTCTCCCTTCCGTGAAACCGGTGGCCCTAAAGACGACTGTTTATAGTAGCCCATTGAGATGCTCACGGTTGTCGTTAAACCTTCGATCAAAAAAAAAAAAAATGTGGTTTGTGGTTGGAGCTTGGCGCACGCAAACATTTTGTCCATCAGAGATAGAAGAACGCTTTTCTGGACTGAAAGATGAAAAGAGGTCGCGGAAAACTGCTCTATAGTGCCGAATGCAGTATTCAAGAGGTATTTCCGGAGGCCTTCCGGCTCTCTACAAAAAGAGCTCCATTTTTTTTTTTTTACAGGGGCAAAACTTTTTTCTTCAAGGTAAACTTGTGTATCCACCACTGTTTGGATCGCAGAAAGGATTGAGATTCAAATGCTTGCTGAAACTGCTCTGAAATAAACTGCTCAAAACAGTTAAAGAGCTTGGAGGGACTTTCATCTAGCACTGAGTCGATGATACTGATATATATCATTTGGAGGGATGTTTTCCCTATGCAAATTGCGAATTATAATGACAAAATAGCACGCAAGATCCGAAGTATGAAGGAATGCGGCCTGCGATGAGCACCTCTAAATAAAACCTGAACTCCGCTGCTGTTATCGTGGGGGAGGAAAAAGAAAACTGTGGCCATCCTCTGTTTTGCAAGACTTCCTCCAGGCTCAAGTGAGCAACGAAAATTTTTGTTTATCGCATACATTATCATCGTTTGCTTAGGTATGTTGTCACTCGGTGCTATCAAGCGGTCCTGTATTGGAAGGGGTTGGACTTAAAGGAACCTGTTCTTTTCGGCCAATAAGTAGCGTATTACTGAAACTGTTGCTGGGAGGAGAACGTCGCCTTCGGCAAGGGCAAGGCTTACAGACCAATTACCGTCCCGGACGGCACTGCTTTCTTCCCTCCCCACTTCATCCTCACTCTCCGTGGTTTCTTCCTCCCCTTCACCCACCCTATCCTCCATTTTCGACTGTTATTAGAGAAGAGGTTCTCCATCCACACCTCACTCACTCAGCGCTCCCTCCACAGTGGGTCACTGGGTCATGGGGAATCACTATCAGGTGAACTGTATGCGGGAAGTACGTGTTCTGCGGAAAGACACACTGACCGACTGCCGCGCCAATGTCTCAAATGCCCTCCCTACAAAGGTTATCGGTGACAGACATGTTTTGTCTGGATGTCGTTTCCTGGCTTCACCCGTTAATGTGGCCTGTTAGGAATCGTAAATATAGACACACTATGGAAATACTATGGGTTGTTGAAAGAAGCGATAAAACATTTTGCTATATCAGGGAATACCTTCTATGCACAGTTAACAGGTTGGAACCGTGGCGCCAAATCTTTGTGAATAAAGGCGATTTCAGCAGAAATGTGAAGGATATGATTAAAATTGGCCAAATGATTCATTTATGTCTTTGCTATGGATTATACCGAATGATCAGAGGGTTGGGTTTCTGGCTCGTCGTCCGAGGTTGGGTATGAGTTCGAGCATCTGATAAAACATAGGTGGTTTCTGTGCCCGGAACAAGCGGTGTTTAATTAGGGATGGACAGCAGAGCTGAGTTCGGGCTCAATTTTCGGAGCCCGAGCCCGTCCTAGCCCGTGGTATATCTGCCCGAGCCCACCAAAGCCCGAATTTTATATTGCAAAATAGAGCCCGGGCCCGAATGAGCCCTAAACCTAGCTAACCTGTTCAACCATTAATAAAAAACATCTCCTTTTCCACACTTCCACTCTCTCTCTCTCTCTCTCTCTCTCTCTCTCTCCTCCTGCAGTTAACCAATGTATTTCTCAAATGGGGGAGTGGGGAAGGGACTTCTATCTATTTTTATACTGCAACTGTACGATTTTCTTTAACAGTACGTTTCCACCTGAAGTGCTTTTTCTTAACACAATAATGCGCGGCCTATGGCGTTTTTTACTCAAGCCCGGAATAAATAGCCACCTCGAATGCCCGCTCCCCAACCAGAACCACAGTTGCGAAGAATTCCCTTTACCAACTAGAAAGTGTCTCATTTGCTAAATCATATAAAATCTCATTTATATATGAAAAAAATTATCTCCCTCACCCTCTCTCTAAGGGCCGGAGCCCGAACGGCAGTAAATATTCTACAGCCCGAGCCCGAACAGCAGTAAATATTCTACAGCTCGAGCCCGAACAGCAGTAAATATTCTACAGCCCGAGCCCGATTCGGGCCCGGGCTCTGCTTCGGGCTCTCGGGCTCAGTCCGTCTCAGCTCTAATGGACAGAGCCAATTAACACAGTAAAAACTAAATATAAATATATGAACAATGCAAGAAAGGATACAGAGAAGATTTTGATAGAAGGAAAAGAAATCGAAAAAGTAGATGAATGCAGTTATTTAGGTCAAGTAATCAGTTTTAAAGAAAGACAAGAAAGAGAAATTAATAGAAGAATCAACCAAGGTAATAGAGCCGTTTGGAGACTTTAAGACTATTTAACCGGCGATCTTCCATTGTGTTTAAAATGAAAAACCTTCAACGCATGTGTTAACCCCATATTTACTTATGGAAGTGAAACGTGGAGTATAACAGAACGACAATGTGAAAAAATGAGAGTATCGGTAAGAAAGTTAGAGAGAAGAATGTTGGGAATAACAAGAAAAGACAGAGTTAGAAATGTACGTATAAGAGACAGATCAGGAATAATAGATAATATAAAAAATAATAAAAGAATCAAAAGTGGAGATGGGCTGGACATGTTGGAAGGCTGAAAGATGAACACGATTAATAACAGAATGGCAACCGAGAGATGGAAAGGGACGAAGGGGACGCCAGAGAACAAGATGGAGAGATGACCTTCAGAAATTTCGAGATGCTAAATGGTGGACTGAGGCTGAGGATCTAATAAGTTGGAAAAGACTGGGGAGGCCTATACCCTTCAGTGGGTGCCAACAGGCTGAGAAGAAGATCAAGAAAAGCCAGAGTAAGCTTTTCTAGTCTGGGAGGGCAAGACTTGAAATTACGCCCCTTAGAGTTCAAAAGTTCCTCATCTCTACGCAGATTTTACTTTCTACCACTCTTATAATAAAGAATTATGATCACTCAAAAATTGCACCTCCGATTATTGACATAATTCTAGTAAAAATATGAAAACTAAATACATACTCAAGAGCCATCAGCTGTAAATATCAAGTAAAACGTAAGTTATATAAACGACGGCAAAACAGTACTCTGCAGAATGAAAAACGAGCGAATGAGTATCAGATAGTAAACGTAACTATAGAAAGATACTTTCGGCGTAGGGCTTGGAAAAATTCCATTTAAGGTTAAACACTCAGAGGGCCTTTCTGCGTGGGCTCGTAGGGACGATCTCTTCATCCCTACGGCGTATTCAGAACAAGACACGGAGGTTAGACATATCCTCATAGTGTTTTATATGCCTCTCATAGTGTTTTATATGCCTCTCCGCTGTTTCAGATCAGATCATATGTAGAAGATTTTAGGAAGTGAGTTTCTGACCCCAGGTCTTAAACAACCCTTAGAAATAGGAAGCTAGGAGATTTCGGCTAGATTGCCCGATAGGAAAGTGACACGGAAGCGAAATAGAAAGGAGGAAGAAGACGCCATTATTTATTACCAGGGGGGCAGTGCCCGGGGTCCGACGGCTTAACGTGCCCATCCGATGCACCGCGGGTATTTAGTGGATCGAGCGTTCGTAACTGCTGGGATCGAACCTGGGGTCCTTTCCGTGGCAGGGACGAACGTTGCTTACTAGGCCACCCGCGGCCCTCGCGAAAGGATTTTCTGGTGTAAGTGCTTAAAATAAACTTCAGCGTCTTCGAATTTGCAAAATTTCTTTATAAATGCCGGAAAATATGAAACGAGCTTTTCTGGCTGCAGAAAATCTATGAAAACACGGAAGTTAATAAAAAAAAACGGGCACTTTCAAAAACGGATTTTCTGTAGGAGCTTATTATTTTTCTGGACAGGTTTGTAATATATATATATATTTTTTTTTCTGTTGGAGGACTTTTCACAAATTAAACATTTTTCATCGTGATTTTTCGAAGCAACAAAATGCTTTGCAACTTAATTTTTTTAAACTGACAATGACTTTCATTTATCTTCAAAAAAAGTGAAATGTACTTTTTTAAAGTATTATTTCACAAAAAAAAAACCCCTTCTAAATATAAAATTTACTCTTGATAGCTGTAATAGCTTTCGTCTTAAGTTGTCCAAAGACATACATAGACATCGTTCTTACAGTAACACAATATAAATAATAAATGTTTGGTGCACAAAACAGGGGAGAGGAGAAGAAATATCCTGTTCCACGATAAACAAAATTCATGCTATATGCTGCTATCCACAATATCCGATCTCGCTACGAAAATTCAACAGACGATTGAAATTTTAGAAGTTAATCAGACCTCAAGTATTCTCACCAATCGCTCTTATTACCGGTAATTTCTCATCATATAGACACGAAAAAAGTGAGAACGGAGTTTTTCCGTTAATATACGAAAGGAATTACGGAAAGGTTTCTGAAAATTCAGAATTTTCCGTTAACACATCTCTAAAACGGTAATTTACCGCTGAAAATTCTGAGTATTCCCGTGGTAGGAAAAATTCGTGAAATTCAGGTTTCTTTCCGTCATTTCACGGAAAAGGTTGTATCAGAAATATGCTTCGTTAATTCGCGAAGGAAATGACGGAAAGTGGCTCGTGAATTTCAGAATTTTTTTTACAGTGTACCGGCAACTGTGCTGCACGTTATTTTCAGAAATTTTCCGTTTTTCACACCTTTTATTTTTTTGCAGTGAAGGTAGATGTAGACATCAACTGCATCTAAAATTTCCACCGTCAACTTCTAAATCTTAGTTCTTGTATAAAAGCAGTGTATAGCGCCGATGCAGCACAATGTAAATCAACTGAGAAATGCAGAGGCGACTTTAGATATTTTGGAGCCCTATAGGCGCTAAACGATTCAACGGGTCCCCTTCTTATTGCCTCAGAAATTTTCATCTGTCAGATTAGCCGAAAAGAAAAAAAAAAAAAGTAAAAGTCGAGAAAAAAGTTTTTACGCTTTTTAAAATTCCATTTTTCTTCCTACTATTGGAACGTTTTGTAAGAAACAGTGTTGTTAGTGTAATCCCTCTGTCTGCCCGTGCAGATCGAACTTTTTGTTTTTTAGAGATATTTCAAAAACTATTTTTGCTACTAATAGGAAATCTAAGGATATTAAGTTCGGCACTTTAAGTAACGCTAAAGGCTGTTAAGTCGAAAATTAAAAAAAAAATCAAGTTCTGTTGCGAAGAAACTATTCAACTTACAGGAAAATATTATTTTCGTGCCTCTCAGATTAGGCTCAACTCTTCCTTCTCAAATATTTAAATTTTCCAATTACTTCGTCAATTTCTCGCTAAAGGCCAAAAAATTTGATTTTCACAGATTTTTCAAAAAAAATGTTTGCAAATGACCGGACATAAAAATTAATTTAAATTTTCCCATTTTAAATTTCATTGCTAGTTCATAAATTTCCCGCTAGGAATTCACAATGAGGAAATTTCGTAAATTTTAGCTTTTCGCTACGAAGAGATTATTTAAGTTACAGCAAACGTTCTTTTTGAGTGTCATACGTTAGGCAAAATTGATTACTTTTAACACCTTTTCAGTTGCAAGTTTCTTGGCAAACTTATTGCTAAGGGCGCCGAAAATGAAATTTCGTACATTGCGTGTAAATTGTCATAAAATTTCTATAAAATCGGAATGCATTTCAATTATAAAACGTGCTCTTTCCATTGCTTCAGCTTTGGAAAATCATCTTGTTTTTTTTTTTTTTTACATTTTGAGCTAAAGTAGGAAACGAGCATAGTATCAAGCAAAAATAAAATACTGGAAGCCATTGGCAACCGGAAGAGTCCTCCACATTAGAAAACACGGGTAAAATTCATTTTATGCACAGTGCTTCACTTGAAAAGGATGGATGACTTTTCGTGGAGGAGTTTTGACATAGACGAATGCCATGGACCAAGAAAGGTGGACAGTAAGAATTTCATCAGCCACTGCAGGAAAGCGAGAATGGGAAGAGTTTCTTGAAAGCATTTTTTTTCTTATTGTTTTCCAAGGAAAATTAAGAAGGTCCGCATTTTTTTTGTTTTGGTCTGTGAAAACCAAATCAGTACTGGCAATGAAATTATGCGTTTTCCGGGCCTCTTAAGCTGTGGCGCCCTAGGCGTGTGCCTAGTTGGAAATCCGCAACTGAAGAAATGTGTTCGTCGCTTTCAAATAAAATTATCTCGGCTGCATTCTCTGAAGCATTTCTGTAATGTTTGACGCAGCAGTATCCATCTATGAAATCCAACGTTTTGTCTTAACGAGGTGGGAAATTAAACATTTGCCTGCCGCAGTGATTAGACGTTAGTTCAAGATTCCATTCTTTCGCTTCTTGTTCGCAACTTTTGCTGCAAATACTTTGGAGTTACTCAGTTTCTCCGAAGTGTAATTCTATTAAGTTAGGGCATTTCATCGGAGCAAACTTCTAAAAGATCATGACGGAACATTACTAAATAGCATTATGCGTTACCAGCCACGTTTGAAAGTGCCGTAAATTGAGTTGAAGTAGGACCGAGTTGTAATTACGCCTTTTATTAGTCATCATGCTGGATCGCATGATTTAAGGTTCGTGAGATGCTAATTGCGTCAAATTAGCCGAAACGATCCAAAATATTCTATCCGGGTACTCAAGTTTTTTTGTTTGTTTTTTTAATTGCTCGTAGTTCTCGACTCTCAATTGCAAATGTAGTAGTTGACAATCAGAAGAGAGAAATGAATAAAGCTGGGTGGATAAGAATTTTTCTGCAGTAAAATCCTCTGCACTGTTTTGTACAAAATGAGAGCAATAAGTAAACCATCCGTCTCAAATACGTTGTGAATTAGAGAAAACATGAATCAGTTGGTATGATATCATCATCTCACTTATTCTCAGTCCAGTACTGGATTAAGGAATCCCCTAGTCTCTTCCACAGCTGTATGTCTTTAGGAATTCTCTTGTATATCCTGCTTTCGAATTTCATCTACCCATCTCCCACGTGGCCTCCTGGATTTTTTTTTCTGTCCATCGGTATCGAGTCTCGTGTTTCAGTTGGTTAAGGCATAATGGTACAGTTATACGTTTCTCAGTTATACGTCTTTCACTTTTATATGCAACTATAGCTCATAGACCATGCCATGCACGGGTGAAAAAGCTGTGACTGAAATTTTTATAACAGAAATCGTTAAAATACATATACAGCTAATAAACGGTTGAATTATTAATGGGCAGTCTGTAAGATAGGTCACCAACTGCAAAATTTTCGTGATATTCCCATTCAGTATTTCCATGACAGAAGCAAATTATATTAGGTTAATAGATTTTAACCCTCCATATGACGGTCACAGTACGTTAAAAATTATATAATGTAAAAATTTTGGTAATAAAAAGGGTGTTAACACCTACGTAACTGAACAAACGTCACAGACAGTTGTTCGAGCACGTGCTTGTTGCCACAGATGAAGTCGTTTGTCTTACTAACTTTATTTTATTTTCCGGTATTTCTGCTTGATTTTACGTATCGTGCATAGCGGTGAGCTTCGTTCCGATTTCGGCCACCGGATAAAAGCAGATGGCGCTGCAAGTACTGATGATGTCAGAGCGTTAGACACAAACGTAGTATATAGGTTAAATTCTGCGTTAGTCCCGACATTTTACTGTAGTTCCTAACGCCTTTTTAACTATGTTATACGTAATTCATTTATATGATTTTTGCGATTATTCGTTAAAATTTAAATTTCAGATCATCAAAAATACACGGTTCGTTTATTCTATTATACGCAGCCCGGTAGACTACAACTCAGAAAGAATTGAGACAGCTTTGTTGCAGCGTTGAATTCAAAAAGTTGTTTCGGGGGGGGCAATTACAAATTTTGAGGGAGCTGAAACTTGTTGACTGATTATATACATATAATTAAATCTTTGTTATTTATATGTACATTCATGCATATAAAATTTTTAAATAGAGTGTAAACATTCTCTTATTCTCTGGTATATCCCAAATGCAAATTCCAAGAAATCTGTGCATACAAGTGATTTAAAAATGTAAAAGTGTTGTACCTTTGCTTTAATTCAGTAATTCACCACGGATTTAAACATGAAGTGCTGTGAAATATTGAGGACGCTAGTAAGATAACGCTGTGCTGGAGAAAATCTCCCCCCCCCCCACATTAAGAGTGGTAATAATGCCCTCGCCTTACTACAAGCGTGTTTCTGATTATTCAGGAATCATTACAGTGTTACCTGAAAACGTATGGTGTAAACCATTCCCCTGCCATTTGGTTGCAGCCTCTTTAGATCATTTAGAATTAGCACGTAGTAGTAAAAAAATAATAACAACAACTAATCGTTTGAATGGCAGTTTGAGGTGCCTAGATTTTATTTATTTATTTATTTTTTGCCACCACTTCGATTTTTTTTAAACCACCCACCGCCATGAAAAAAAAAAAAAACTTTTTATGGGAACAATTTCTAGTAAGTTGCTATTGTTATAAATTAGGTAGCAAATACGTTGTTGTATTGGAAGCACTAACGTCACGTTAGCTACACTGAGGCTTAAACGTATATACATGTAAAGTCGGCATCCAGAAGACTGAAATAAAGCTGAATGCCAGCATCCAAATTATGATGATGTATTACAGTGCTAACATCTCTACCTGTGGTATTAGGTTTTTATTGCGGAAGTAGTCCGAGTTGTCAGTGCTTGAAAAATTGCGCCATTAGCAAGGACTGTTTGTTTCAGCGAAGGACGATAGAAATTTCAGATTGAAGACTATGTGGATTTTTTATTATAATATTTTCCCTCATTTTCTTAAGATTTTTAATTAATTTCTCCAAATATTCAGCTATAGACGGAAACAATTAGAGGAGATCGCCCAAAATTCCTACGGGAGGGCATTCATGAATGAGGGGGGGCAAGCACCACCGAGATGATGCCTGAATACATCACTGGTTGTTGTGTTCCTTCTTGGAGCAGCCAAAGTTGAACTTTGATCCCATCACAAAAGGGTGTGTTGTTTACTTTCAGTTCGGATAAAAAATTTGATTCGCATTTCATGTCTCACACACATGCGCTATTTAAAAAATTATAAATCTCTGGCACGTAATTTTGTGGTTCCACTATTACGTGGCGCAGTAGAATGGAGTCCTAAATGTATCATCAATATTCAACATTCTGGTTTCAAATAGATGCACTCTGGATCCGAAAAAAAAAAAAAAAAAAGCTGTTATTTCATGAGTTCCATATTAAAGCACTGATCTCAGATTCTTAGTTGTAAGGATTTCACGTAATCTACACTGCTGGCCACCCAAAATACAACACCAAGAAGGACACGAGATAGCAAAGCCAGATTTACTGGACAAATAACAACAGATACAAAGATAAAACGATTGAGCTTACAGGCCCGTGCGACTTGCGGAACACGCAGACATCAATAGTACGTGTGGCCCCCATGGCTGGCAATAACGGCCGCTACACGCCGCGGCATCGAACGAAAGAGGCTTTGGATGTGGGCTTGGGGTATGTTGGTCCAGGCTGCTTCCACACGTTGCCACAGTTCATCAGGCGTAGCCGCGGGTGGTGCTTGCCGGGCCACTCGGTTGCCGATCAACGACCAGACGTGTTCGATGTGCGACATATCGGGAGAACAGGCGGGTCACGGCAGTAGTGACACCTAGTGGCCCACCAGGTGCCACTGCTGCCGTGACCCGCCTGAATAATTGTTGCACGATGCGTGCTTCTGTGACGGGCCGTGAAGAATTGTTGCACGATGCGTGCCACGTGCGGGCGCGCATTGACCTGTTGAAACGTGGCCGCTGGCAGGTAAGGGAGGACTACAGGCTCCAAAACGTCGGAGATGTAGCGCTGGCTGTTGAGTGTACCGGCGATGCGTACCAGAGGGGGCGGGTGTCATATCCAATTACACCCCAAACTATAACGCCAGGTGACGGACCGGTATGGCGATGCATATTGCAGGCATCATACACTCTCTCGCCGTGGTGCCGCCATACGCGGATCCAACCATTATTGCAGGCAGAAGCGGGATTCGTCGGAGAAGACAATGTCGTGCCATTTCGTATTCCAGGTGCGGCGTTCAACGGCCCACTGCCGCCGCACTCACCACTCACCGGTGGTGTAACGTCAGTGGTAATAGGAGCAATGTGCGCCGTGCGACAAGTCCCCGCTCCTGCAGACGACGTCGAATGGTACGTGCTGACACAGGTTGTTGCGCAACCACCCTAATTCCTGCGCTAACGTTCGTGATGTGGCGGTGCGAGCCGTCAATGCCCGCCGCACAACATTACGGTCCTCACGTTCGGTGGTGTGCCGTGACTGCGGCAATCGCTCACGTCGGTCCGTCAGCCCCTCCTGCACCCACCGAATCCATACTCGCCTCACTGTGGCTGGATGTCGTCCCACACGGGCGCCGATGTCTCGGTACGATAAACCGCTGTCGCGATAAGCCACTGTCGAACTCCGAAGCGTGCTGGAATGACTGCTGTATTCTGCGGCGAAGCATCAGGAAGCTTCCCACGCACAGGGCCTGCAGCACAACACACTTCCACTTATTACACCCCGCCTTCTGTGCACCCTTCTTATAGTGCTTCTCGGTGGCGTGCCGGGCTCACATGATTTGCACATGCTTTGCATATGCCCTGCAATGCTAATCGTTTGCATGTCCTCTCGCGGGCGACGCATGCTGCGAATTTCAGGCCAATCGGATGCTTCCTTCTTGGTGTTGCATTTTGGGTGGCCAGCAGTGTAGAGACAGAGAGAGTCGTCAAAAGTGAAGGTTGTTTTTCATATAATTTGAAACTCTTGATTTTCTTTCGCCGCCAATTCGACATTAAATAAATCAATATTAAGGAACATATACTCCTTCGAAGCATAAATTTTACAATAATATTTAACATTTTGAAATTTTGTTTCTACGATTTTTAAAGCCATCCCTTAGAAAAACTTATAACCAAGGTTTCACTGTAAATTACTCTTGAACATTGCACTGTTTCTTCAAAATGCTCGTAAGTTTCATACGACTATTGAATTCTTCTTCAGTGTGGCCTTCGCTAGAGATCTGTTGTCCAAGGTAAATGTAGGAATAGATTATTTCTAAATTCGCCTCCTTAACCTCAAAGTCTTCAGTTCTTGTAAACACATTGTACATTAGTTTTGTTTTCTGTAAGTTCATCTTACAGAAACCAAAACTGAATGTACATACATCGGCCACTGAGTTAGAAACTCTTAAGGCCGCCACAGACACATACTTTTGAATGACACGTTTGAGTGTCACGCAAGCAAATGGGGGAGCTTTGTGCCTGAGGCGGCATGTTGCGTGCAGTGAAGGTGATTTCAGGCAGGCGTTGAAGAGCTTCAATCCACTCCGCGCCTCTGACACAAAACTATTCCATTTGCTGGCGTGACACTCAAACGTGACACTCAAACATGTGCATCAGTAGTCGATACGGTCGATACCTCTAGTTTTATTCAATACCTCTTTAGCCCAAATTACAGCATGTATGCGGTTTGGCGTTGATTCCATAAGGTGTTGAAGTGCATCTACGTGTACAGAATACCAGGCGTTCACCAGACAGTACTTTTAACTGACTCAGATTTGACGTAAAATGACTTTGTCCCAGGATATGTTTTTCTAACATGACCCATACATTCTCAGTGGGGTTTAGATTCAGGCTTTGTGGTGACCAGGGAAAATGGTGGAAGTCGTCGTCGTGCTCGCTGAACCACTGCTGAACACATTTTGCGCTATGGACAGTAGCATTGTCGTCCATGAAATAGCCGTCACCTGCTGGATAAAAAGTCACCCTTGCGGGATGGACTTTATTGGCTGCCAGCAATATCAGGGGACCACAAAATTCCTACAGAACGCGCCCCACACCATGACACAACCTCCAGAATCTTAAGTTGTGTTTACGAGGCAAGCTGAATCCATTGCTTCACGTGATTCCCGCCAAACTCTCTGCCTACCATCGGTGCAGAACAAGGTATACTTTGACTCGTCGGATCGCATGACTCTTTCCAGTAGCGGTGTTCCTGTACTACTCTAGACGAACTTCTCGTTTCTTCGCAGAAATCATTGGTTTCCGTATAGGCACGCGACTGCCAATACCGATCCTCTTCAATTCCCTGGGCATAGTTACCTGAGATATGGGTCGGGAATAGCCTTCGGTCAACTGCTGCGCACAGAAAGTCCTGTTTCGCCGAACCTTCTATAAGACGACGGCGATCTCGTTCATGACAGATTGTCGTCGCGTCACAGTTACGCATTTTAGACAAGCGATGTGGTTTATTTTTCGACTGATTAAAGACCCGGGGTATCTGACCTTTTGAGGTACCAGTCAGCTCTGCTGCTTTCAGAATCGTCGCTCCAGCCAGACGGGAACCCACAGCAAGCCCCTTATCAAACTCCGAAATATCCTTTATTTTTCCTATTGGGATCAATACTACTGACGAGCAGCAGTCTTAAATACTTGCATAGGTCACGTGACCACATGTTTTGCATATACGCAGCGTAAGTGACGTTTGTGTACATCTTCGTAAAGATTTCTGTTTCAGTAGCCGGTGTGTATACAGTGCTTTCACAACAACTGTAGATTTATAGGTTGATGAGAAAATGTGAAGCATATAATATTATATGAATTATGTAAAAATAAACCGCCCCCCCCCCGGTGGCTCAGGAAGTGTTCTAAGCGCTGACATCTGACCATTAGTCCGAGATGGGTCCTGGTTCAAATCCCGGTGAGGCATGGATGTTGTGTTTTTCTTACGGCATTGGCCCTATCCCTTCCCTGGAACCAGTGACCCTAAATTAGGGACTCGCAACTGCCTATAGCCCATCGAGTTCCTCATGGTGGTCGTTTTATGTGGGGAGAAGGGGGGGCGCAAAAATATAAAAATAAAATAGCTGGGAGTGAAGGATAGTCGCGCAGGTAAAAAACCAACGTAGTAATGGTTGTCTGGGAGAGACTGATTGCTTAAGGTGAATTCTGCTGTCCAGCTGACCTCTCGGCTTCGAAAAATCGACGGAAGATCCTTCCTCCTATACTCAACTCAGAAACAATGGCCATTCGGGTGGCTTCTCAGTTTGCCAGGCCTGAAGGGATCAATCGAATAGGAAACGAGCCAAAACGTTAATTTACATCAGGTATGGCAGTAACATTTCGTCTTCTGTTTGGGGCTAAAGAAGAATGTAATAAATCGCGTCCAGTACAATGAAAGTAGAAAGTTATTTGTAATGCTTTAAGTAAACGCGATTTTTCTCCGGAGTAGCCTATAACTTTAAGCGGTATGCTACGAAAACAGATTTTTTTTTTTTAATTGGAGTTAAGCTTAGAGTATAATGTTATTTTAGAGGAAACTCGAAATCCCTCTCCTTTGGGTGCAGCTTGTGCCAACACTACGGTGCTGCGTATGATAAAAGATCAACAAAAGAGTGCAATGAGAAGTGTTAAATAAAAATGAGGTCTCGCATACACGTACTTAAATGCCCTTGTTACGAATGAAACGAATATCGCTACTGCGAGTAACGAAAGCACGACAAAGTGAATGCATTTCGTAAATCAGGTATCATGTCAGGAAAATAATGCAATGTCCATCTTTTAGGCTTTGTTTCTTGTGTCCACAGAAAGGTCATTACACCCAGTTAATGGCGAATGTGATGATGCATGGTGTCGATGAACAAGAACAGGGAAGGAAAAAACAAATCTTGCAAAAACATATTCGCCATAAACAAAGGGAAGCAGAATCGCTTGTTGCATGACACCGCACCAAACGATGTTTCATTTTTCTGACAAAAATTGGGGAAAATTGTGTTTTAGCTTTGAACAATTCTTCCCGACTTTCACCCAGGGACAACGCATCTGAATTCTGGATATTTTGATAATTCTGAAGTGCAAAAGGAACGGAAGCCTTTGTTATTATTTTTTTAAGTTAGGAATGTGCGTTATTTACAACTATAGCTAACACCCCTTTAAAATGATGGGGGAAAATTAAAAGTATAAAGTAAAATACAAATTTATATTTAAAAGAAAAAGGAGTAATTGAAACTTAAAACAATTAGGGACGGGCGTCTGCTTATAGCCCATTGAGTTGCTCACGGTGGTCGTTAAACATTCAATAAGAAAAAAAAACTTAAAACGCTTCATAATACTACACTGAAGTGCGAAAAATTATAGGATACGTACATAGTATCGTGTAGGACTTCCTCTAGTCCGGCGAAATGCAGCAACTCGACTTTGCATCGATTCCGCAAGTGGCCGGAAGACTTCTGGAGATATGTTGAGCTATGCCGTCTGAACAGCCGCCCATAGTTCCCTGGTATTTGTAGGTGCAGGATCTTGGGTGAGAATGGACCTTTCCACCACGTCCCTGAAGTGCTCTATTGGGTTCATGTCGGGCGAACGTGGAGGCCACACCATCCGTCGGAATGTCCAGAATGTACCTTGAACCAATTCTGGACAACTTGGGCCTGATGACATGGAGCATTGTCCGCCTGGAAAATCCCATCGTTGTTGGGGTACATGGAGTCCATAAAGGGCTGCAAATGATCTCCCAGCAGAGCAACAAAGCGATTACCGATTAATGACATGTTTACAAGGACCAGAGGACCCAAACCGCGCCACGTAAATACACTCCACACACGTGTGGAACCACCAACACCTTGCATACTGCCTTGTTGACAGTTTGGCTCCATGGCCACACCCGAACCATACCGTCAGCTTGTAACAACTGGTAGCGTGACTTATCGGACCACGCCACATGTTGCCAGTCTTCCAGGGTCCAATTACCGTGTTCACGAGCCCAGGTGAGGCGCTGTGTCTGATGTCGTGGTGTTAACAAAGGCACTCTGGTAGGTCTTCTGCTCCCATACCGTATAGACACTAAATTATGCTGCACTGACCTGATGGTTATGTCTCTGGTACCTCCTGCATTGAATGTGGATGTTATTTGAGCCAGTGTCGCTTGTGTGTTAGCATGGACAATCCTGTTCTGACACCCCTGGTTACGGTCATTCAGCACCTGTAGTCGGCCACTGCGCTGTCCACGGTGGGTGGTAACTCCTTCCATGAGGTATTCTCGGTACACACGTGATACCGGGGATCGAGGAACGTTGAATGTTCGGACAACCTCAAAAATTGAATGTCCCATCAGTCAGGCTCCCGCTACCATGCCTCGTTCAAACTCCGATAATTCACCTAGGCTTGCCATAATCCTACTATCGGTTATTCAACCTGACTCATTGAGATTACACCTCGCAACTGATAAAAATCGTGGCGTGCGTCGAAGCCTTTATACGGCGGCAGATCCTGTTAAAAATTTGCATACTGCTATCCCATGACTTTTGGCACTTCGGTATGTAACTTATAGATACAGCACCCAAAGAAAATGGCGAAACGAACAGCAGCACGTAAACAAAACGCACCATACTATATAACAACAGCAAATGTATCGGGTGCCTCGGTGGGCGAGTGGTCTGAGACGTTGGTTTCCGATCATTCGTGCGAGATGGATCCAGGTTTGAGTCTCGGATGAAGTATGGGTATGGGTGACGCGCTTTTTGCGTGTGTGTGTGTGGGGGGGGATTAACGACCTCCATGTACAACTCTTACGGCCATGAGCAGTCGCCTGTCCCTAATTTGGGCCACTGAGTCAACGAAAGGACAGAGTCAGTGCCGCGTAAGGCAAACACACCGTCTATGCATCACCCGTAATTCTAACCCGGGCCCGTCTCCGACGACTAATGCAAAGCCCGCGCTTTAGACCATTCGACCACTGGGTTGGCAAGGTGGTATGTTTGTGTTTGGCTGGTAGCGCTGGTTCCAGGCCAGTAGGCACAGTGGTGCCCCGACCTGCGTTTCGTCATGCCCGTCCTAGCGATCATATCATCATCATTACCCATTACATTTATTAATCCACTGCTGGATGAAGATCTCCCCAAGTTTCTTTCACAACGATCTGTCTTGTGAATGAACAAATACATTGCTCTTTCCACGTTTTAGCAACACACAGCAACCGAAAAATTGTTATTCGGTCACCGCTGGGGAATCGAATCTGAGATCTCTCGATCCAGCTGAGCGCGTTAGCCTTACACCACGGTAAGGTTTACCCTTATGCCACGGTTAGGTTGGTGGGTTCGATTCCCCAGCCGTGACCGAATAACAATTTTTCGGTTGCTGTGTGTTGCTAAAACGTGGAAAGAGCGATGTCTTTGTTTATTCACTGACTCCACGTATTTGGATGCTTTTCATTTTTGGTCTGTCTTGTGCCAGTCTCCTCCATGTTACTCCGGCATTCTTTCGAATTTCAGCCACCCATCTCCCGTGTGGTCTTCTTCTAGGTCTTTTCTTGTCCTTTGGAATCCAGTCTAAAATTTCGGTTGTCCATCAGTGGTCCGTTCATCTGGCAACATACCCAGCCCATTGCCATTTCAGGGATACTCTGATCACGATGTCTTCCACTCTTGTCGTTTTCCTGATCCACGAGTTACTCTTCTTATCTTTCCTGGTTACACCAAGCATGCATCTCTCCCTGCCTCTTTCAGTTGGCTGCAGTCTTTGTATGTCTTTTTTAGTTAAGGTCCATATTTCTGCTCCGTATGTAAGCATTGGAACGATGCATTGATTAAACACTTTTCTTTTAAGACTTAATGGCATATTGCTCTTAAAAATTGTACTGTTTCTTCGAAAAGCTCTCCAGGCAAGTTTTATACGCCGATTAATTCCTTCATCAATGTGACCCTAACTTGATATATGCTGTCCAAGATAAATGTAGGTATCGGTTATCTCCAGGTTTCCCCATCAATCGATAAATCATCATTTCTTGTAAAGGCATTGTACATCAGTTTTGAAAGTTTATTTTTGACCCCACTTCTTTACTCGTGTCGGCAAGTTCCTCGATCATACTCTGCAGTTCTGAAGGGGAGTTGCAAAAAATGACTACGTCATCAGCAAAACGAAAGTGAGTTAAATAATATCCATTTATCTTTTTCCTTTTGTTTTCCTAGTTCAGTGATTGAAAGACATTTTACAATATGGGATTAAAGAGTGTGGGAGATATGATGTCACCTTGTCTCACTCCCTTTCCAATTTTTATTGATTCTGTGTCTTCGAATAACCGAACCTGTTATTAATAATACTAATGTATGCATCTTCAATACCGCAGGATTTCAAAGCCATTGTAACTACTGATGGTTTCAAGGAATCAAAGGCCTTTTCATAATCTATAAAAGCCATTCACGGGTTCATATTCTCTCGTTCCTTCAATTAGCTCTCTCAGCACATGGATATGATCTATAGTGTTGTAGCCACTCCTGAGTCCAGCTTGTTCTCTCGGTTGAGCCATGTCCAGTGTTATCTTCAAGCGATGTGAAAGAACTTTAGTGAAGATTTTATAAACCACTTCAAGGAGGCTGATGGGCCTGTAATTCCTGAGATCCTCAATGTGACCTTTTTTATGTAGCAGGATTATTGTAGTGCAGGGGTAGCTCTGGCATCGGGCCTGTAGCCAGAGGGTTGTCCCAGACCTGCGTTTCTTTCTGCCCGTCCTAATGACTACGCACACACACATACATACAGTATATATACACCATCCTTGTATTAATAGTAATAAAGCACCTGATCTTTTGCCCGACCTAAATCATCTGCGGCCGCTCCCAACTTCTCCGTCTGGCTGGCCTGTCCCTTTCCTGTAGTCCAGTCGCTCTAAATTAGGGACGGACAGCTGCTTATAGCTCAGGTAGTCGTCAAAACTCCGTAACAAAGGAAAAAAAAGTAAAAGTTGTGTAAGGGTTGCGGGTAAACAGTTTTTTGAGGAAAGCAAGTCGACTTGAGTTTACACTTCCAATAGATTATTATTTTTCTTTTCGTGTCAGGGTTTAATCCTCACCTTCAGCAACTCTTAGGACTATAAGCAGTCGCTCGTCCCGAATTCGGGGCCAACGATTCCAGGGAAGGGACAGAGCCAGTTCTGTAAGACAAACACACCATGCATGCCTCCCCGGAATTCCAACCCGGACCCATCTGGAATGAATGATAAGAATTCAACGCTTCCTCGAGGCGGCTTGAATACGTAGTTCACACCAGAGATGGAAACGGGTCACGGGTTAACGAGTCGAAAATTTCTTGCGGGTCAAACGCGTTGGGTCAAAGTGTTCCTGGTTGCCCCGGTGGCGTAGTGGTCTAAGCGATGGTTTCTGATCATTCGTCTGGAAGGGGTCAAGTTTCGAATTCCGGTGTGGCATGGATGTTGTGTTTGTCTTACGGCTCTGGCTCTCTCCCTTCACTGGAACTAGTGGCCCTAAATTAGGGACGGGCGACTTAAACCTCCAATAAAAAAAATAAAAAAAAAGGTGTTCTTGACCCAATTTCTGCTCGTTTGTATTTTCGTTTTATTTTTTGAAAAGCAAGAAATGGTTGAACGTGTCTTGAGAATGGGGAAGGATCCCCAGTTCGAGAATAAATGGAGATGCAGAATATGGGGAGTAGGAAGACCAAATATAAAAATGGTGGAAAAAGATAGTCTGAGATATGAATGAAATTATGGCAGTTAGGGAGAATTCACGTGACATAAAAAGGAATAGTCTTGTTCGGGCGACAGATGTTGAGACTGTATGGGATTAAAAACGCCGACGGCGTGAGCTTATCTAAAATTTTACATTCATGTGTCCAACTTCTTCATTCGCACAATACTTTCGCTAGTTGGAGTGAAATTATTTTGTTAAGTGGAGTAAACGGGTGTTTTTACTTGCCACAATGTGTTTACTTTTGGTTGAAGCATTCGACATAATTATTTTTGAGTCTGTTAGCCTTAAGTCCGTAATTGTCTCTAAATGGCATTTTCTGAAATAAATCTGTCCCGCTAAGTGACTTAAATGTGTGCTTGTATTTCTTTTTCTTTCTTTTTTGGGGGGAGGAGCTAAAGACAGCCACGAGCAACTTTTAAGGACTATAAGCAGTCGGTTTTCCTTAATTGAAGGCCACTGGTTCCAGGAAAGGGTCAAAGCCAGTGACATCAGGCAAACGCACTATCAATGCATCTCCCAATACTCAAACCTGGGCCAAGAATCCTGGGAGAGGCATGGGTGGTATGCTTGTACTTCTCGCAACGGATGGCCTAGTGGGCAACGTTCGTGTCTGCCACGAAAAAGTCTCTGGATCGATCCTAGGCAGGTACGAACGCTTGAACCACTAAATATCCGCCGTGCTTAAAGCCGTCTTCCTCCTCCTTTCTACCTCGTTTCCCAAATATCCTTGTTTCCTAATTTTAAGGGCTGTTTAAGACCTGGGGTCAGACACTTCCTTCCTGAAATCCTCTACATAAATCTCTAAGTGCTTCTCGCAATGCCTGTTTCCATGACACCGAATTGCTTTTGTTATCTTAACTGAGGTCTAGTTTTTCCTGAAACAAAATTTACCGTCTGTGACAATCACGGACAGTGTTTGAAAAGTATACTCTTTGTGTGTACATAGTTATTCTAAAACCTACAAAGTGAGAGAGAGAGAGAACAGAAAACTCACGTTGTTCTTGAATACTGTGAAACTTTCAAAATATGAGGGGTTTTTTTATTTATTTTTTTTTTCACAAGGCTTTAGTCATTAACTCAAATTTACTGACGCAAGGACCACAGAGAGCCGCAATACGATATAAAATATGTACAAAAAGTCGGTTCGGGCCGTGGGAACTTCAGCCGCCAAGCAAATATAAAGCCAGCTAATCCCTGCCGTTGCACAAAACTTGATTGTGATTAATTTTTTTGTTTTAGTTGTTGCTGTTTAAACGCACGTAGCTCACCACCAGGACTAGAAACTCCGAATAATGAAGTAGACTATTTGCAGTACATTTTACTGTATTATGCTTAGTTTCATGTGTGTATTTTTGTTTTACTTCCGGCGTGCGTTTGATTTCTTAAAGATGTGGTCATACTTTTCAGAAATGTCCTGTATCTGCCGATTTTCCCAATGCCAACTATAAATATCAAAAAATAACAAGAAAGAAATTCAAAAGAATCTTCGATAAGTAAGTTATTCAAATTTTGTGCTAATTTCATTAAAATACTTTATTATAAATAAATTTTTCATGTAAATATTGTTTTCTAAAATGTGTGCATCACCGCAAAAGGTGGTCGAGATGGCCCAGTGAAATCTCAGTAGAGCGGCGTGCACTGTAAATTACCTATGTTTCAGATAGAGTTTTACATGTCAAGTAAATATTCAAAGAAACGTACTTTTCAGTAGCACTTGTGTATTTCAGACTCCTAGAAAAAAGCTTTCCTGCGTGGTTTTACTGTGTACTGTAAATTGTTATTCATGTATAATAAGAAAATGTCACTGCCATTTAAATATATAATATTTTATTCTTAAACACGGCAAAATTTGCAGAACCCTGCCGAAATCCCAAACGAAGCAATTTGCCAAACTTGTAAGTTTTGATCTGGAAGTTAGTTATGTTCTCTCCAAGATGTATTGAGATAAAATCTCAGACTGTAGTTTTTTGACTTTCTTATTACCGTGCTAAAAATCATTCGCATCATGAGAACATGTAATCAAACGAGATATTTCCAGAAGACATCTCAAAGGAAAATTCTGGCAGAACTTTTCTTCTCTTTTTGTAACATGTATTTCAACGTTGCATTACTTTCCATCTGTTATTTCGATTTCGCAGAATATCATTTAATGGTGGCCAATCTACACTGGCGTGCAAAAATTAAGGACGAGACGGTTTTTCGAATGTAACGTCGTGCAGAAGTGCTCCACATCGACTCAAATCATACCATAAGATCCTCAAGATGTAAGAATATGGGACAAGTGAGCAAAACTGTCCAAACAAGTAATCCAAAGGATACAAAGGCACTTTATTGAAAAGGTAGCTTCGAGAACAACTGGACAGAAGACAGAAACGTCCCTGTGACAGGCGGCTGCCAAGAAAAATCCAGTCTTTAGTAGGGGATATGATCACCCCTGACTGCGTTGCAGGATTTACAACGTTTGTCCATGCTGAGGACGTGGTTGTCAAGGAGCTGTTCAAGCATCGCGGCCCATTCACTCTTGTAGCGCCAATCGCAGCTGCGGAATCGTTGCTGGCGGCTGGTGCAGAAAGTCCCACACGTTTTCGATTGGATTTAGGTCCGGGGACCTTGCGGGCAAATCCATGCGTTGAATATCTTCACTCTCCAACAGCTCCTCGACAGCCACTGTACGATGAGGTGTAGCGTTGTCGTCCATGAAGAGGAACTCAGGACCCACAGCACCTCTAAACAGACGCACGTGAGACAGGAGAACCTCGGTACAATAGCGGACACCAGTGACTGAACCTCCTTGGAAGATGTGGAGGTCAGTACGGCTACCAAGCATGATACTGCCCCAAACGAGAACTCCGCCACCTTCAAACCGGTCCCTTTCGATGATGTTGGAGGTGTGATTGCGTATTCCCTGCTCTCTCCAGATGTGTATACGTCCAGAATCGCTCGTCAGACTAAATCGGCTCTCATCCGTAAAGAGAACTCGACCCCATTGCTGATGTGTCCAGTTCTTGTGTTCCTGGCACCACAGAAACCGCCGTCTCGGATGAGCAGGCGTTAATGGCACACACCGTACTGGTCGTCTTGCAAATAGACCACCTTTGTGCAGCCTCCTGGCCACGGTAAAACGCGATAACGGACGTCCAGTTGTCTGTTGCATGTGCCTTGCGATTTCTCCCGCTGTCTGCCGTCTGTCTCTTCTCGCCTGTAGGACAATATACCGGTCGTCCGCCGCCGTGGTCGCTCGTGGACGACCACTGCTAAACTCTCGGACAGCTGTTCTTGTCGCTTGAAATGCTCTCCAAGCTCGTGAAACGATACTGTGAGCGATCCCGAACTCCTCTGCCACACTAGGCACACTTCGACCTTCTTCCAACTTCCCAATGACGCGAACTCGGGTAAAGTCATCCAGATGTCGTCTATACTGGATTGCCTGTTGTCCATATCACACGGTGGCAGCAACTCGACGTCGTTCAAACCGATGCTTTCACCGAATTGCTGAGCGTACACCGCCCTTGTGCTTTATACCCTACCGACCCCCCACGTCATGCTGCATATATGCGCATGCCCTACCGTACCGGACCCTAGTCTATCTCCTGAGTGGTCTTTCGGTCCGTTCTGCTTGCTCGTTCCGCTATTATGCTAATTTCTCCACTTCGTCCTTAAATTTTGCAGTGTAGTTTTTGGAGGCATCCGAGGTTGATTGCTCAATGTAATGAAACCGTGCATGGAAATCCTTAAAATGCCCTTTTTTTTTTTCGACATTATCCGAAAATCAGTGGCAAGTACGGAATTTTAAATATGTAAATATGACTTGATCAAGGCTTGGTAATCTCCTCCGAAGTTCAGGCACAAGCCTCTCACATAAGGCAACTTAGTAGATACGGTATAACTGATTCTTACAGTATATGTAGTGATACGCTGTTATCAGGGTGTGTGTTTCCAGATGATTCCTTTATCACGTTCTATTTTTTTATCAACGTGTATATCCAGTTGTTTCCTTTGTGACGTCGTTGGTTGTCATCGCTGCGTAAGGCCAGTTGATTCCTTTATCACTGTGTTCATCCATATGATTTGTTGGTCATATTGTTTGTAATCATCACTGTATGCATCCAGTTGATTCCTTTATGGCATAATGTGGTACCACTGTGCATTCCAGGGGATACCTTTATCGCATAGTATGTTATTAATTACCATTGCGTGCATTTAGTTGATTCCTTTATGGTATAATTCCTTATCACTGAGTGCATCCAGTTGATTTCTTTATCCCGTAATATCTTTTCACTGTGTGCATCCAACTGATTCCTGTAATAACCCAGTTTCGTATCACTGTGTATATCCAGTTGATTCCTTTGTTGCATAGTGTGTTTTCATTGTGCCCGTCCAGTTGATTCCTTTATCAAATAGTGTCGTATTACCCCTGTGTGCATCCAGTTGATTCCTTTATCAAATAGTGTCTTATTACCACTGTGTGCCTCCAGTTGATATTTTATCGCACAATGCCTTATCACTGTGCGCCTCTTCTATTTCATTATGTCTTATCACTGTGGGAATCCAGTTGATTCCTTTGTCACATAGTTTATTACCACTGTGTGCATCCAGTTGAGTCCTTTATCGCATAATGGCATATATCCAGTTGATTCCTTTAGTGTATAGTATGTTTTCGCTGTGTCTGTCCAGTTGATTCCTTTATCGCATAATGCGTTATCATTGTGTGCATCCAGTTGGTTACTTTATCTTATAGTGTGTTATTATCACTTTGTGCAACTAGTTGATTCCTTTATCACATGGTGTGTTTTTATGATTGTGTGCATCTAGTTGATTGCTTTATCACATAGCGTATTGCTATCACTGTGTGCATCCAATTGATTGCTTTATCACATAGTGCATTGCTGCTATCACTGTGTGCATCTAGTTGATTGCTTTATCACATACGCTGTTATTACTGCTAGCATTCAATTAATTCCATTGAGCGCTTTTCTTTGTAATTGCTATGTGTATCCAGATGCTTCCTTTATCAAGTTGTACTTTACCGTTACTATGTGAATTTATTTGTCTGCTTTTCTCAAGTTGTAATGTAATGTGCGTTACTGTTGAGACCACGAAACAGAATTTTTTTTTTTTTTTTTTTTTTTGCTGTCTGTTGTAAAGTGTGATTTTTTAAATCGACTTTCCTGCGTGCCCAATGCTCTCTGTAGTGAAAATAAATTTTCATACCCTGTAAGAATCCGTTGCATTTAGATTTCACTGTGCCTCCAAACTCGTCTCCCCTTGATCAGAATTGAAAGTTATGTATAAATTTTGAAGCAATTAAATCCACACGGTTAGTTTGTACATTTCCGTGAATTCTACACGTATTTATCAATATTTATATGAGCACTCTTCTCTGTGTGTGCACACACACATGTAAGTACCGTTGTACGTACGTGTATGTATGTTTATGCATGTGTGCATATATGAATATGCATGCATAATTTTATATATGTATGTTTATTTATGTATATATATCACATCTGGTTTCGATGTTGTTAACCCATCAGCACAAGAGGCTGTTTTGTTGTGGAAATATTATACTAATTATAATTTAAAAATAGTATAACGGTAAGAATAATGAAAAAAATGTGAAATTTTGTCTTCAGGTAATATGTGCGAAGAGTGTGTATATATTAATATATGAAGATTTAATAATGAAGATTGAATAATGCTTTATTGTAGTGAAAGTTAAAGTACTGTACTTAAGGTAGTTATACTATTTCTTCTCATTTCTGTAATGGTGATTGAGTTAAAATGTACTGTACTTAATTCTTTGTAAAGTAATGCCCATCGCTGCACTGCCGTATGGCAAAAATCAAGGATAAAACTGTTCCTAATACAAAATGTATTGCATTTTCTATCTTACTAGTTCTAGAATCATATTATGTACTTGTACACTTATATGATGCTCACCCAAAACGTTTTACTATCCAGCAACCCTTAAACATGGTTGCTGCAGTGTAAAGCTTATAGTTTGGGGCGTATACAATTTTCAGTGCTTTGTTAGTTCATGTGATATAAAGGTCGTTCAAATGAAACTGAGACTGTCGGTTTTTTGCCATAAGGGTTTATAGGTTGGAATACGTGAACATACAGGAAGTAAGAGTGATACATGGGCTACATACCCGCTACACATAGTCGCCTTGTCTCGCCTTGTCGGTTCAAACAAGTGCCACGAGATTGTGGATACCCTGAGCGAAGAACGTCCGTGGTTTGCTGTGGAACCAGTCTTCAACAGCGTCCCGAACCTCAGCGTCGTTAGCGAACCGGCGGCCCTTGAGAGCTGTTTTCGGTACCCCGAAGATGTGGTAGTCGCAGAGCGACAGATCGGGGCTATAGGGGGGGGGATGGTCGAGGACCTGCCAGTGGAAGCTCCGCAGCGAATCTTGGCACAGTGTCGCCACATGCGGGCGTGCGTTGTCGTGCAGCAGAATAACTCCATTTGACAACATACCGGATCGCTTACGCTTGATGTTTGAGGTTGCGTGACGTATCGCAGTGTGTGGTTGTCTTGACCGTACTGCCTGCGTCCAGCCAATCCAACAGCAATGGGCCATTCTCGTCGAAGTAAACCGCGAGCATCACTTTCCCAGCTTTTAATCAGGACTGAGATTTTTTTGGGCGTGGAGAGTTGGGATGCCGCCATTCCGTACTCATCCGTTTTGTGGCCGGATCGAAGTGGTGGCATCAAGTTTCATCTGCGGCTACAATCTTGGAAAGACACTGTCCACCATCTGCGTTGTGACGATGCAGATGCTCCAGGCAAGCACCCATTCGCCGAGTCTTCTGCTCCTCCTGGAGATGCTTGGGGACCCATTGTGCGCAAACCTTTCTGTATCCCAATCGGCGATGGAGAATGGTGTTAACATTTCCCTTACTCACGGACAATGTTGCCGCAAGCTCACGGCTGGTGATTCGGCGATTCTCCTTCACTAGGTTGTCCACGGTAGCAATCAATTCCATGATGATGGCCACATGTGCTTGCCTAGGTCTCGGTATGTCCTCCGTGCTCATGCGTCCTTTACGAAATTCACTACACCAGCGGAATACTGTACACCGTGACTGACACTCATTCCCATACACATCCTTCATGCGACGATAAATTTCGGCTCCACTAACACCTTCTGCCGTCAAAATTTGCATAACTGCCCGTTGGGCCTGTTTTGACGAATCCATTTCACGACCCTACGTAGTCAACTTGCCGCCACACGTGGACACGTGCCGCCGATAACAGCGTGCTTCTTGACATGACACGCCATCTACCGGCGCAATTGCACGGCTCTGTGTAATTATACAACGACGCTATTACACGAGTCTCACTTTCATTTGGGCGACCCTTATAACTTCAATTTAATGTGAATTTATACATGTCACATGTTAAAGAAAATAAAAACAAAAAAATAAAACACGAAAATGCTCTCAGGTAAGAACTGAAACCCTGAAAGAAGAAAGGTAACTTAAAGGTGAGAATAAAGCTAAAAAACAGTAAAACGACGAACAGGTAAGGGCGAAACCGTAGGAAAAAAAGCTGAAAGGTAAGTGTGCAATAAAACAAGACGAAGAGACCGAAAGAACTCAAGAAGTGCGAAAAGGCAGAAAAAGAAGAGGGAGGAACGAAGGGAATTGTCAGGTAGGTGTGAAATTCCAAAAATATAATTTAAACTTTTTGGTAAAAAAAAGTTCACAGGTAAGTATGCTATCTCACAGGTAAGTGATGAGAAATTCCAAAGCTAGTTTTCCCGGAAGCAGCATAAAATGAAGATGACTGAAAACAGCAATAAAAGAAACAAACAACTCCGATCCGAAGTCAACTTAAAAACGAGTCAGTATATGATTCTTCAATAAATGCTGTCGTTTCCCATGGAAACAAGCAAGTTAGTGGCTCGCAGTTCTTTAAAACTCAATTCCTACGTTTCGAAACTCGGAGAAAACCACACTGAATCAAGTCCTTTTTGTTTCGATGGGTCGGATCACCTGAATCAAGCTACTCACTCAGCAGTCTTATCTGGTCCTGGTACTTTTGTGAGGATTGAGTTTTCCAAAGTTTTAGTTTTGCATCATTTTGCTTTAGGTGTATAAACACATCTGTTTCTAGAAGACTGGGAGGGGAGGGGGACTACAGGTTGAATATAATTGGATAGATGCTAAATTTCATCATACACTATATTATCAAAAGTGTTTGGACACTACCAAAGTTTTGCAAAGAACGGTTGCGCAGGAAAGTGCGCTGGGAGTGGGGAGGTATGTATATAAAGCTGAGATGTTCTGTCATGCTATCAGTGCCGCGGATGGCTTGGTGGTTAGCGAGTCAGACTATCAATGCAAGGTCCTCAGGTTGGAACCTGGGCTGATCTTTCAGAGATGGTGTGATTTACTAACAATCGCTGAATATCCGCCGTGCATCGGACGAGCACGTTAAGTGACGGCCCCTAGGCTGGACCCACTGGTTAAATAGGTATCCTTTGCTATGGGCCCCCCCCTGAAATTATCCCACCCCTCTGTGTGCAACATCGTACTTGTACGGTGGCGCCATCTACTGTACTCTAATCTCACTACAAACTGTTCTGTCAAAGTCGCTAGACTTGCTCTCATTCCTTCCGTTTCTGTGTCCTGCCCCAAAAGGCGATCTCGCAGTAGGTGGCTGGGACCTAAACTCTACTCACTGTGGACAGAAGTCCTACAAGAAATGGCAAAAATCATGCTATCAGTAACTTTGAAGTGGACATGCAACATGGCCGTGAACTTTCCGAGTTCCGGTGTGGGTTGGTCATGAAGTGTCATTTGAGTAACGTTTCCATATGGAGCATTGCAGCTAAACTAAATATACCAAAATCTACTGTAAGTGATATCGTGAAGAAATGGACCAGGACGGTGCAACTACAGGAGGAAAAAAAAAGTTCAAGAAGGCAGCACAAACTGACGGAACGTGACAGAAGAGCAATATAGTAAGAAATGTTAAGAAATCGCGTTCTTCCTCTGCCGTTTCCATCGCTGCTGAGGTACGAAATGCTTGTAATGGCTCGGTTAGTACCATAACTATCCGCAGAGAGTTGTACAGTGTGGGTTATTATGGTAGAGCAAGCGGCACACAAGCCACACATCACTACCGTGAATACGAAGCGCTGTTTGGAGTGGTGTGTTTCCCGTCGTTCCTGGACTGTGGCCGACAGGTAAGCTGTTCTTTGGAGTGATGTGTCACGCTTTTCACTCTTCCAATCTGATGGGCGTGTTTGGATTTGGAGATAGCGTGCCGAACGATTTTCGTCGGACTGTGCTCTTCCAACCGTTAAGTTCGGCGAAGGCTCCATCATGATATAGAGTTGTTTTTCGTGGATGGGACTCGGCTCGTTGGTTATTATACCACAAACCATGAACTCCGAAGAGCACCTCGACGTGCTGGATAGTTCTGCCCTATCAACAATGTGGCAGTATTATGGAAATTACTGTTGTCTCTTCCAACACGATCCAGCTCCGATCCAGTATTTGCACGGCGTATGCACAATTGATTTCTTGAAAATGAGGTGGAATTGTTAGACTGGCGTGCTCAGAGTCCTGAACTTAATCCCATAGAACACCTCTGAGACGAACTGGAGCGACGAATACGAAATCGGCGGTCTTCGCTCTCCACTGTGGCAGCAGCTTTGCAAGACGAATGGTGTGCCATTCCTGTTGAGACCTACTGGAAATTGGTTGATAGTATCAAAGTGTTGCCGCTGTCGTACAAGCAAAAGGTGGACCGACTAACTACTAATTGTGGTAATAAATTGTCCCAAAACATTGTGGTGTCCGAATAAGTTTGACAATATAGTGTATATGTGGCCTCTAATTAGAGTTATGTGGCAGAGATCATGGTTGGATTTAAACGGATGTTGCTAGTAGGCAGTCGCTTTTATATAATCAGATGCAGTTTTTTTCCCTGTTATTACGCGATAAGAATTATTTCTATATGAAAATGCAATTAGTCATCCCAGAAGATTCAGTGTCAGATTCCTACAAAAAGTTTTTTTTCTATTTATTTATTCCTCAGAAGAGTCTATAACAGTTTAAGTTCATTCTTTAAACGTTAAATAAAATACAAAAATTAAAATATACAACATTTAAACAATTAAAACTAAAATTATCATTGCTTAGAAATTACCAAGCACATTAAAAAAATTAAGTGATGCCGTTGTTAAGTGCCATCCTAGTTGTTGAGAATTTTTCAGTGAACTTGAAAGTTAATGGCTCCTCTTGGCGACCAGTTAAAAAGATGTCTGCAGGTAAAAAAATGTCCAGCTTTTTTTGCTAAGCAAACAACGACGCCGTTTGTGCTGTTGCTCTGTATGTGTTCAAACAAGTGGGAACGATAAATTTGCCGTCGAACAGAATTATCCCCGGGAAACAATTTGTAGAAGTTTAGAAAAGCCACAGGAATTGGTAGTTTGTCCAGATGATAAAATCTGTCGCGTCTTGCTCATTTGGCGTCAGCAGTGACTGCTGAGATATAACGAGATGGTAACAATGAGGGGTCTTTGTGTTCTGCCACCAATTGTATTCTGTGCATGCTTTAACAATGCTGGTCGCATTTGTAACGATTTTAATCGTTACAGTCCTTCGATTTTATTCAACTAATAACTTCGCAGAGTATTCAGAAAAGTGTAAATTTGGATCGCACTTCTGAAGTGAAAGTGGAAAAAGAAAAATATACAAAAAAAAAAAAAAACTTCATTGATGCATTTTACAGTGTAGTCATAACAGTTTAACCTTGATCTCCCTGGTACAGTCCAAAAAAAAAAAAAAAAAAAAAATTCTCCTTTTGCTACATTTCCCAACCGAGTCGGAAAGGTTTTACCCGACTCGCATTGTTAAAGACTAAAGACGAAAACATAGTCTAAGTTGAAGTATTTGTCAGCTCAGAAAAGTTTACCTTGGATTACCCGAGTTAAAGTTCAAGAGGGGAAAGCCTGATGTCTTTGCGAGTTTAATAAAAAATAATACGTCTCTAATTTTGGTATCGACTCGTAAAGTCCAGGTGGTAGGGGATGGTGGTACTGAACTGAACTAATTGCCATTCTAGATTTAAAAAAAAATAAGGTGTATCAACTCGTAAGGTCCAGAGTTAAGAAAAGCAATCACAAATTATATATTCGCCAGAATAGATAAAAACATAATTGGCGCTGTGCTCGTAAGGTCCGGGGAGGGGGGGGTAGAACAGCTTCAATTGATGTATTTTGCAGTCTAGTCAGAACAGAAAGCCTCGTGATGTCCAAGAAATAAAAATACCAGTCTCGTTTGCTGTATTTGCCAACCTAGTCAAAAACACGTAATGTAGATTACGTCAGTCAGTAAATTCCTGGTTGCATGATTTCAGTTGATGAATTGTTTTTTTTTTTTTACGTCCTAATCCGAAAACTTTGCTATGGTTCACTCTCGTAACCAGGGTCTGCAGGACCATAGGTGCAACAGTAAGCCCCGCAGGTCAGAAAAAAAATCCTTTTCGGCAGAATTTTTTATAATTATTATTATTATTGTTATTATTGGGGCGCGAGGCCCTTAAAAAGATTTTTTTAAAAAGTCCATTTTTTTTTATTTTTTTTCCAATCGCTCCATTTTCGAATAGGTTATCGGCCATCGCCGTACAGATACTGAGATCTGCAGATTTCAAATGATTATTGTAACCACCTTAATATTTTTCGCATTCATGAAATAGCAAATTAAATTTCATCATTTTGTGGCTCAACTTCCATATATTCAACAATTTCTGTGAGAACAGATACTTAAATTTAAAAACATAAAAAGAACAATATCAAAGTTGGTTTTGGGCTTACATATGGAGGCCAATTATTCAGAGACTTTAAAAACATTACTAGAAATTGAAAAAAAAATTCCCATATCAGCGCGTATAAAAGTTTAAAAAGTTACTGATTTGTCAGGTACTCCTCTTTGCATTAAAAATCAATCACTAAACATGTATTAGAGGAAAAAAAACTATTTATACGAGTTTATTTTAGAGGGATCTTTATTATTTCCTACACAAAAATGTTCACTATACGCAGGTATCTTTTTATCATTTTTGAAGAAGTTTTTACAAAAGTCACAGTGCAATCTCTAACCCCCTCTCTCCGGAAAGAAAATCGCAGATTATTAGCACCTCTCTCTCTCTCTCTCTCTCTCATGAACTTTCAATCCATTATAACGTATACTCTGAATTAACTTTCATATTTAGTTGCTTTCTCTATGTAAATTTGAGTTCATTCTCTTTTGGCGTTTTCAATCTTAATGTTATATCTAGTGCTGTTTTTGGATATCCGGATATTTTAGTATCCGAAAACCGGATTTTAGCATTGGAATAGTTCGTACTCCAGATATCCGGATTGTGAACTGCGGATATCCGGATTTCGGATGTGTTTATTACTATAGAGAGTTAAATTTCACAATAACACGCCAAACATTATTTTCATGTTCGAAAGGGGGAAAATTTTCTGGTTAAGAAGACGCAAACAAAAATTTCCAAAGAACGAACAAAAGAAACGATGGCTGGTTGTTATTGCTGAACCGGGTAAACCAGGTATCTCCCACTCACTAACACTTATAGTGTTTGTGATTAATTCACTAGGCCACTGGGGCAGAAAAGATGGAAAGAGATACCCGGATTTTGAAATTCGGAATTCATGCGGCAATTCGGATTTCGGATTTATATTTCGGATATTTTGAAATCCGAAATCCGGACTTCAAGATATCCGGTTTTTGACAGCACTAGCCGGATATCCGAATATTAGGATATCCGAAATTCGGATTTCAAATCCAGATTTCGGATTTCATGCGGAAATCCGGATTTTGGATTTATGATATTTCGGATATTTTAAAATCCGAAATCCGGATTTCAAAATATCCGATTTTTGACAGTACTAGTTATATCTTCTTTCTCGCGGAATGGCATTGGCAAGAGTTCTGAGGTCAGAGAGCGTGACGTACGCATGTGACATAAGAACGAGAGATATATAATGAAGCAGCAGCCACAAAGTGTGTGGTGGAGAAAGCTATATTAGACTGAAACATAGGCGCAGCTCAAGGGGTCCTCCGGTCCGGACCCCCCACCCTCACCCTTGAGGGGAGATTGAGCACGAATTTAAAGCGATATATATGTAGATATATGAGGCTTTCACCAATGGACCAAATCCCACGCCACTGGACTGAAACTGTGTTTATTGCGTATTCGAGTTGTGTTGTTATATATTTAGTGTTTGGAGTTACTGTATGAAGTTTTCTGCTTACTAACTTACGTTAATCAGTGTTGAAAGATTAGTGCCATTGTGATTTGTTCCTGATGTATTTTGGAATGTTCGAGTAATGTACTCATACGATGTTGAAGGAATAAAAAAAGGTGAACAGAGGAAGCCTTTCTGAAACTTCATTTGAGTGACTTTGTTTCTCTTCGAGAGAGAGAATAGAGAGAGAGATGTTGTGTTAGTCTTACAGAGAGAGAGAGAGAGTGAGTGTGTGCGTAAATAAAAAGAGAGGTAGTATTTTCAAAATCTTAAGTATTGTTCTCAAGTCTACAAATAGTTAAGAACGCTACACCATGTTATGGTCTTTTTCTTAAGCTTAAAGCAAATACTTCTTTGAGATATATTTTGTCTTTATCATAATTTTCGTTTGTGTTCTTTACGGACAACATTTTTTCACTTAACGACTTTATCAAAATATGAGATTTATTTTCTATTGCCCGCAATGAAATTTGCTCTGGGCCCCGCAATGAAATTTCGCCCCCGGCCCCGCAAAAGCTTTATCCATCCCTGCTCGTAACATTCAAGGAAGAAACACTTCTCAGCTGATGCATTTGCTAGTGAAGTGAGAAACATTTAACGTGATAAGAGCCATTTAACGTGGATAAGAACCTAATCGGGAAAGTTTGGCCTGGATCTTACTCATAAGCCGGCCCCGTTAGCTCAGTGGTATAAACGCTGACTTCGACCGATCGAACCGAATGAGGCATGGATGTTGTGTTAGTCTTACGGCACTGGCTCTCTCCCTTCCCTGAAACCAGTGGCTCCAAAGTAGGGACGGGCGACTGCTTATAGCCCATTAAATTGCTCACGGTGATCGTTAAACCCCCAACAAACAAACAAAAATACGAAAATACCCTCCTAAAGTCACTCGTAAATGTCATCTCATGCCTGGATTTCACTCGGAAGTGTCATCTCATGCCTGGATCTCACTCGGAAGTGTCATCTCATGCCTGGATCTCACTCGAAAATGTCATCTCATGCCTGGATCCAGTGGCGTACCTGAAAAACTCCAGGCACCAACGCAAAAAAATATCTTTGAGACCCTTTTGCGAATATCTATTAGCTTTAAATTACTGAGATTTTTAAATTCCATATTATTAACTAGGTTTTATGAACCTTTTAATAATTCAAATTTTTTGAAACCTACGGGTAATTTTCGTAAAACCAAAATTATTGCACTTTATTGCGTGTAACACAAACACGTTGCAATTGAAATGATTGCCCTAGTTTTATACAAATACAAAGTACTACTGAAACGATGAAAGTTTTCCGTCTTTAGCACGATTTAATGATAAAAGATGAGAAATATATGCAATTAAAACCATGAGCACTTTCGAGGCAGCGGCTGTCTCATCTTCAGATGTAATAAATAGAGACACATTTAATCTATATATAATATAGATTATTGCATTGTGAGAAGCATGGTAAGTTATTAGCCTATAGTAATCTACATGCGCCAAATCGTTGCGTATACTGTTGGCCCAATAGTCTGTGAAGAAATCATGGAATATAATATTAATGAACATGCCCCCTATGAGTTACATAACGTTTGGAAATCACTTATTAAAACAGTAAATTATAAATTGTAATATAAACTTAAAATTGAATGTTTACCCCACCCTACACCATTAAAATTTACTATAATATATTTCCATGATTTCTTCACAGACCATTGGGCCAACAGTATACGCAACAATTTGGCGCATGTAGATTACTATTGGCTAATAACTTACCCTGCTTCCCACAATGCAATGATCTATATTATATATAGATTAAATGTGTCTCTATTTATTACATCTGAAGATGAGGCAGCCGCTGCCTCGAAAGTGCTCATGGTTTTAATTGTATATATTTCTCATCTTTTACCATTAAATCGTGCTAAAGACGGAAAAGTTTCATCATTTCAGTGATTTATGTCGCACGAGTCTTCAATATTTGTTGATCAACGTACTACGAAAGTCTTACGCCAAAGTCAATCATATAATTTTTGTTTTCTTTTAGGGAACTAAGGCCGCATCCTCTTTGAAATGCCTCACGATCACACACATAAATAAAACACGTAGTCCTAACAGCTGTGTGACAGTGTCTGAGGACTGTTCCCGATTTATACGGAAATATAGTACATATAAGTAAGCAAATAAGTAACAATTAAGAACTACGGCACACGCACGCACATAAGCACGCGCGCTCGCACACACACCTTAAAATATTTAAAACACATTTAACACCATGCCACAGTGATTTGTACGTAGTAAAAAAGAATATCCTTTTAGTTGTGAAAACACATATTTGTCCGTGACTGAAATCGAAACCGCGCTCCCTCACTCTGGAGTAAGTTGCTCTCCCAACTAAGCTACACGGATGGAATGTATCGCTGCATATTTATCGTCTTGACACGTACTTTACTTCTGAAGAACGTCTCATAGTTCATTATATTCTGAAAGAAGCGTACACTGTTAAAAATTTTTTTATGGTAGGTTGCACCAAAAAGTGGTGCTACACCAGCTGTGCACCACTTTCTGAGAAAAGATGCACCACCTTGTGGCACAAACAAAACCAAATAGCGTGGTGCAACTTTGCTCCATGTTATGGCACAAGGTTGCACCACATTATTGTGCAAGATTGTACCATGTTGTTTGGTTTTGTTTGCAACACATTATAGTGATGTTCCGTTTCTCAGGAACTAACTTTTTTGGTGCAACCTACCACAAAACTTTTGATATTGTACTTTTGTGCAAACAAACGACTGTAATACATAGCTCCTTATCTTCATTGATATAAAAATTTCATTCATTGAACTGATGTTTCTTTCACATTAACTTGCTAATATGCATGCATAGATACCATTAGGGACGCGCCAAGCGGGGAGTTCAACGGGTGCGAAGCACCCGGGCGCCAGCTCCCGGGGGCGGCAGAGCACCTCAATATAATTTTACGGTTGATAAATTAATGTCAGTGACGTGGGAGAAGTTAAGAAAACGGTTTATTGTGAGAAATCATAATGTCTGGCGCGTTTATTTTTTTAGTCAAAAATATTCGATATGTAATTCAGTGCAAAACGACCTGAAATCAGAATAATTTTTATTGTTTTGTTCAGTAACGGATACCGTGGGCAAGGGACCAGCAATTCTTTTTCTAATTTTTTTTTTAAATCTTTAAGATTTCATCATTCATGATATGGGTGGTCAACGGTATGACAATGGGGCCAATATAAAAGAAAAACACATTTGACTTTAAAAAAACATTTTCCCACCTGAAACCCTTATGTATTTTATGTATTTTGAACGCATCATACTTTAAATCTGGTCATAAATAACAATGAAAAAATGTCTCCAGAAATTGTTAACAATTTCAGCATTGTTCAAAAATATATGCTTTCTTTTCTGAATTACTTTACCGTTGGCAAATTTTAAAGCAAGAGCTTCCAGCGTTGACCGTAAAACGGTGCTGTGAAACAAGGTGAAGGTGAGAAAATTGAGAAAATAGGATCGATACGATATGGGTAACGAGGACTGGGATACAATTTACACTGCTGGCCACCCAAAATGCAACACCAAGAAGGACACGAGAGAGCAAAGCCAGATCTACTGGACACATAACAACAGATACAAAGATGAAACGATTGAGCTTACAGGGCCGTGCGACTTGCGGAACACGCTGACATCAATAGTTCGTGTGGCCCCCATGGCTGGCAATAACGGACCTTACAAGCCGCCGCATCGAACGAAAGAGGCTTTGGATGTGGGTTATGTCGGTCCAGGTTGCTTCCACACGTTGCCACAGTTCATCAGGCGTAGCTGTGGGTGGTGCTCGCCTGGCCACTCGGTTGCCGATCAGCGACCAGACGTGTTCGATAGGCGACATTCGGGAGAACAGGTGGGGCACGGCAGCAGTGACACCTGGTGGGCCGTGAAGAATGGTTGCACGACGCGGGCGCGCATTGTCCTGTTGAAACGCGGCCGCTGGCAGGTCCTGCAGGTAAGGGAGGACCACAGGCTCCAAAACGTCGGAGATGTAGCGGTGGCTGTTGAGTGTACCAGCGATGCGTACCAGAGGGGTACGGGTGTCATATCCACTTGCGTCCCAAACCCTAACGCCAGGCGATGGACCGGTATGGCGATGCATAATGCAGGCGTCATACAGTCTCTCGCCGCGGTGCCACCACACGCCGATCCGACCATCGTGGTGTTGCAGGCAGAAACGGGATTCGTCGAAGAAGACAACGTCGTGCCATTCCGTAGTCCAGGTGCGGCGTTCAACGGCCCACTGCCGCCGCACTCGCCGGTGGTGTAGCGTCAATGGTAATCGGAGCAATGGGCGCTGTGCGACAAGTCCCCGCTCCTGCAGACGACGTCGAACGGTACGTGCTGACACAGGTTGTTGCGCGACACACCCTAATTTCTGCGCTAACGTTCGTGATGTGGTGGTGCGAGCCGTAAATGCCCGCAGCACAACATGTCGGTCCTCTCGTTCGGTGGTGTGCCGCGGCTGCGGTAATCACTCACGTCAGTCCGTCCGTTCCTCCTGCACCCACCGAATCCATACTCGCCTCACTGTGGCTGGATGTCGTCCCACGCGGGCGCCGATGTCTCGGTACGATAAACCGCTGTCGCGATAAGCCACCATTCGTCCTCTGTCGAACTCCGAAACGTGCTGGAATGACTGCCGTATTCTGCGACGAGGCATCAGAAAGCTTCCCACGCACAGGTCCGGCAGCGCAACACACTTCCACTACTTACACACAGCGTCATTTTTCTTGTAGGACTTCCGTCCACAGGTAGTAGAGTTTAGGTCCCAGCCACCTACAGCGAGATCGCCTTTTGGGCAGGACACAGAAACGGAAGGAATGAGAGCAAGTCTAGCGACTTTGACAGAACAGTTTGTAGTGAGATTAGAGTACAGTAGATGGCGCCACCGTACAAGTACGATATTGCACATAGAGGGTGAGAGAACTTCAGGTGGGGTATAGGAAAGGATACCCATTTAACCAGTGGGTCCAGCCTGGGGGCCGTCACTTAACGTGCTCGTCCGATGCACGGCGGATATTCAGCGATTGTTAGTAAATCACACCATCTCTGAAAGATCAGCCCAGGCTTGAACCTGGGTACCCAGCATCGATAGTCTGAAACACTAACCACTAAGCCATCCGCGGCTCTACTTACACACAGCCTTCTGTGCACCCTTCTTATAGTGCTTCTCGGTGGCGTGCCGGGCGCACATGATTTGCATATGCCCTGCAATGCTAATCGTTTGCATGTCCTCTCACGGGCAACGCATGCTGCGAATTTCAGGCCAATCGGATGCTTCCTTCTTGGTGTTGCATTTTGGGTGGCCAGCAGTGTAGATGTAATCCACGATAAATCATGTAAGCGCTTCAAAGATTGTTTTAATGACAATGATACACGAAATTTAGCCAGTCTTTTTTTGGAAAACAGATTTAAAAAAAAAAAAAAAAAAAAAAAAAAACATGCAAGATTATTTGTTCCAGAGAGATTTGGTACACTCTTTCTTCAAATATTAATGTCAGTACGAAATTAATGCCAAAATCTGCTTAGTTTTACCAGTCATAATACGTAGAAATGTTAAAACAAGTAAATGGCTGTTTAAAAGAATGTAGAACACATGAGGGTTTTAAAAGCATGTTAGCTGAAGATAAATCAATTGCCGAGAAAACAGATTGCGAAACAGAATTTCCAACTATTGGACTGGTTAGACCATGTAAGAAAAGAAAAGCGAAATAAAAAAGTAATTTTTTGTACTAAAATACGGATGCAATATTGATCTGTCAGAAAAGAAATAAAATAAAATAACTTTCCTATTTTTTGATACAACGATAAGAACGGTTCAAATACCTGAACATGAATAACGAGATTCTCAATTTTTAAATGACCTTTATTCTTTAGGAAGCTGTAATATGTTTATCATCGTACATGACGAAACTTTTTTACCGGTAAGGCGGACATTTGTGTAAATTGACAGAGGAAGCTGACTTCTTATATTATTCGCAGCATCATCAGAACTTGAGTTTCACAGATTTTTCTTTTCCTTCAGTTTTATATGAGACAATTGTGTTTTATGAAAACTCTTAATTTGTGGGAAATAGAAAATGATGTTTCTAAGTGTATTCATATTATGTAAAAATTAATAAAAGTTGAAAAATATTTTCGTACAAGGTGCGGCAAATTTGGGTTGCACCCTAGCGGAATATGCCCTTGGCGCGCCCCGGGATACCATTACTATGGCTGTGAAAAGGGACCTCAAGTCCTCTCGAGTAGCTGCTTTCTCGTCATCCAGGTTTTATAAAGTAAAATCGCGAAGACGAGTTCTAAATATTTTGTTTATTTATAGAAAAAAAAATTGCTTTTATTTTTAATACGAGAGTTGTGCCGAAAGTAATGTGAAAGTGGGCGTAACTTTTTCATTAACTCACATAGATCGTTCAAATTGTACATGTTGGTACAGTTAATCTTTTTCTATGCAAAGGTCAACATGGCCTCCATCACAAGCAATGCATTTGCGCCATCGATGAACCCAACTCTCGAATCCTCTTTGAAAAAATTCAGGTGTGGAGTGGTGTACCCAGTTTTTCACAGCTACTTTCACCTCGTCTGTGTTATCAAATCATTGTCCCTGGAGACCGTCCTTCATTGGACCGAACAGACGGAAGTCGGAGGGTGCCAGATCTGGTCTGTACGGTGGACCACCGACCAGTCTAATTTTCTGATCGCCTGATTTTTTGCCAAAGACGTGTGTTGTCTCGCATCGTCATGATGAATGTGGATCCCTTTCAGATTCTTGTTCGGTCTCTTCCTCCTTATGGCTTCTCTAAGTTTCTTGAGTGTCTCAGTGTATCGCTCGCTGGTCACGGTACGGCCACGTTCCAAAAAAATCAAAGAGAATGACACCCCTGTCATCCCAAAAAACAGTCACCGTGACTTTCTGTGATAATTGCAGGCTCTTGAACTTCTTAAGCCTTTGTGAAGAGGTGTGACGCTATTCCATGGATTGATTCTTCGTTTCCCGATCGTAAAGATACACCCACGCTTCACCCCTGTCACCAGATTGGAAAAAAATGTGTCTTCATTGGCTTCAAACGTTTCCAGCAGATCAGAGCAGACTTCCACCCTTCTTTCCTTCAAATCGGGTGTCAACTGCCGAGGTAACCACTTTACACACACTTTCCGATACCCTAAGTCTTCCACCATCTTTTGTATGGCATTGTGACCCCAGTCCAGCTGTGCAACAAGCTCATGGATTGTGACTCATCTCTCCGCGCGAATCAGTTCATCCACTCGCTGACGATTCGTGTCAGTGGTCGCAGATGATGGTCTCCCACTGCGTGGTTTGTCTTCAATGCTGTTTTCCCCTTCTTTAAACTTCTTCATCGATCTATGCACATTGCTCTTGTCAATGGTGTCAACTCCGTAAACATTCTGTAGCCTTCTGTGGATGTCGGACAGCCTGCTCTCTTCCTTCGTCAAGAACTCAATAATGACACGTTGCTTCTGCTTGGAATCCATTATTTGCCTGCAATGAAGGAGAATGGTTACTATAGAGGAAGAATTACTCTATCAACATGTGCAATTTGAGTCAGTTAATAAAAAAGTTATGTCCACTTTTGCATTAGTTGCTCACGGTGGTCGTTAAACCTCCAATCAAAAAAAAAAAAAAAAAAAACTTTTGCATTACTTTTGTACAACCTTCGTACTTCAAAGCTACCGTCAAAATTCCCGGCTATTTCCTTAACCAGCTTCGTATGGATTTTCCGCTAAAAATTTTGTAAAATCTTTTTGCTGAGTCTAGAGAGGCCTTCTTTGCCGTGAGCCCCCACACCCCACCCCCAAATGCGGAAGGGCTGTCAGTACGCACCTGCCTGGATCTCACTCGTAAATATCAGCTTAGAGAATTTTTGCATAAAAATAAATCTGTGAAGAGGCAAAGAGCAACATGACTTTCACCAGCACAGACCCTTCGATCAGTAATGAAAAACACCTTTCTGCTTGGATTTTATTCAGGAGTCATTGCTGACAGAGTGTTTTGATTAAGTGGTTAAAAACACGTATTGAAATAGTAACTCGTTTTGTAACATTTGACGTGGTTTCAGGGAACGTTAGATTACGCAGATGTTAAACTGTTCGAGCGAATGGAAGAGATTCTTTAATTTGGAGTGGAAATCGGGATTGATATACATATTGACACCTTATTAATAGATTACGCAGATGTTAAACTGTTCGTTAGATTACGCAGATGTTAAACTGTTCGAGCGAATGGAAGAGATTCTTTAATTTGGAGTGGAAATCGGGATTGATATACATATTGTCACCTTATTAATAGATTACGCAGATGTTAAACTGTTCGAGCGAATGGAAGAGATTCTTTAATTTGGAGTGGAAATCGGGATTGATATACATATTGACACCTTATTAATAGATTACGCAGATGTTAAACTGTTCGTTAGATTACGCAGATGTTAAACTGTTCGAGCGAATAGAAGAGATTCTTTAATTTGGAGTGGAAATCGGGATTGATATACATATTGACACCTTATTAATAGATTACGCAGATGTTAAACTGTTCGAGCGAATGGAAGAGATTCTTTAATTTGGAGTGGAAATCGGGATTGATATACATATTGACACCTTATTAATAGATTACGCAGATGTTAAACTGTTCGTTAGATTACGCAGATGTTAAACTGTTCGTTAGATTACGCAGATGTTAAACTGTTCGAGCGAATGGAAGAGATTCTTTAATTTGGAGTGGAAATCGGGATTGATATACATATTGACACCTTATTAATAGATTACGCAGATGTTAAACTGTTCGAGCGAATGGAAGAGATTCTTTAATTTGGAGTGGAAATCGGGATTGATATACATATTGACACCTTATTAATAGATTACGCAGATGTTAAACTGTTCGTTAGATTACGCAGATGTTAAACTGTTCGAGCGAATAGAAGAGATTCTTTAATTTGGAGTGGAAATCGGGATTGATATACATATTGACACCTTATTAATAGATTACGCAGATGTTAAACTGTTCGAGCGAATGGAAGAGATTCTTTAATTTGGAGTGGAAATCGGGATTGATATACATATTGACACCTTATTAATAGTGAGTCTGAGGTAAAAGATAAACTATCACTGACCGGCAAATGAAAAGTAGCCCAATACAAAGTATGAGGACTTGATATGCCTTCATCAGCCTAAAGAGTTAGGAAAGATGGGGTAAAACAGGTTCCTGACGTACCCGGAATATTAAATGCAGATCGAAGATAAATGTAGCATGAAAGAAGGGATCATATTTTTATTGTCAAAAGATGACTAATAGTGGCTGGATGCTTTCCAAGAAACCAATAGATGCTCTTCGATACACTAACTGTATTAGGCAAAAATCAATTTGAGTAACAGAAAGAAAGAAAAAGCAGATACTAAGAATCGAGAAGAGGCCTTTCGTTATAATCATCATTGGCATTCAGAGAGAGATAATATATTGTGTGTAATGCAGGACACAGTGAAAGATCTCAGATAACAAAAGCAATAAAATCCATTGATTCACCGAAGAGCCCATTATGACCACCTGCCTAATATGATGTTGGTCCTCCACGTGCTGTCAAAACAAACAGCTCTTACCCGGCGAGAATGGACGCTACAAGATTTCTAATGGTATCTTGTGCCAACACGTTACCAGCAGATCCTTTGCTCAGCCATGTAACTTGTTACGTGGTTGTGCCGCTGCATATCGGATTTGCTGTTCAAACACAAACCGTAGATGCTCATTTGGATTGGTGTCTGGGGAATTTGGAGGCCATGGCAACACCCAGAAGTCTTGCTCTTTTTGCGAACCATTCTCGAACAGTCCGAACATTGTGACATGGTGCATTATTTTTCTGAAAGAAGGCACTACTAGAAGTGAATACCGTTACCATCAATCCTGGTCTGCAATGTTGTGTAGGTAGGTGATAGACGTCATAGTTTCCTGCATATGAATGACTGGACCCAGGGTTTCCCAGCAGAACATTGTGCAAAGCATTGCACTTCTTCCACAGGGCACTAGGATGCATCGTCCCAAGATGCATCCTAGTGCCCACATTTCCCCAAGTAAACGACGCACACGTATCCGGGTGTCCACAAGGTGCAACAGGAAACGAGATTCATCGGACCAGACATTGTTTCAATCATTCAATGTCCCGCTTCAATGCCCGTTGTAGTATTTTTCATTGCAAATCTACGCCTATAGTCACGAAACAATGAACGAAACATTTATCCTTTTAACCCAGAATTCCCAACCTATACGTAACAATATTCTTCCACGATGAAAATTCGTTTTTTTTTTTTTGTTTTTTTTTTTTAATCGGAGGTTTAACGACCACCGTAAGCAGCTCAATGGGCTATAAGCAGTCGCCCGTCCCTAGTTTAGGGTCACTGGTTCTAGGGAAGGGAGAGAGCCAATGCCGTGATACAAACACAACATCCATGCCTCACCGGAAATCTAACCCGGACCCCATTCGGACGAATGATCCGAGGCCATCGCTTAGACCAGTGCGCCACCGGGGCGGCTCTAATGGGTTTAAAGTTAGAAAGTAACGTGAACCAATCCACTTGTCTTCTTGATAAAGCCACCTGATTGGTAGGCGAAAGCTTGGAATAGGATATATATATATATATATATACACATACCTTTCGCATCAATGGCACGTGGTGCTCCACAGTTTTCACGTCGCTTATTCGCAATGGTGCCATTTCTTCAATCACGATACACTTTAACCATAGCAGCACGTGAACAGTTCACAAACTGCGCTGTTTCAGAAATACTGCCACCCTTGGCCAAAAAGCTGATAATCATACCTTTTTGCAAGTCGACAAATCGCTTCTTTTATCCATGACAGCAACGAGTGATATGTTTTCAGATCAGAGCAGATCATATGTAGAGGATTTTAGGAAGGGAGTGTCTGAACTCAGGTCTTAAACAACCCTTAGAAATAGGAAGCTAGGAGATTTGGGCTAGAGTTCTCGATTGGAAAGTGACACGGAAGCGCGAAGTAGAAAGGGGAAGGAAAACGCCTTTATTTATTACCGGGGGCCAGTACCCGGGGTCCGACGGCTTAACATGCCCATCCGACGCACGGCGGATATTTAGTGGATCGAGCGTTCGTACCTGCCTGGGATCGAACCTGAGGTCCTTTCCGTGGCAGTCACGAACGTTGCCCACTAGGCCATCCGCGGCCGGTATGTTTTCAGAATGCCCACAGCACACCTTATATACCCTGCAAGACATTGGCCCTCTTTCATTGGCTACGCGCTGTTGACGTCAGAAGTAGGAGGTAGGCACAATAATGTGACTCTACTATGTAGAATATAAGTATGATTTATGTTATTTAAGATTTATATGGATCAGGCTTTGAAAGAATGGAAAAGGAAGTGTCGAGCAATGGGGATTAATTTAAATGGAACGATGGTATTTACTTTACAATTCGCTGATGATAAAGTACTTCTTGCAGAAGATAAATATGATTTGGATGATATGACTAGAAAAATAAAAGAATATGAAAAATGGGGATTAACTATGAATTTAAATTAAAAAAAATTATGCATTGGAAGTAATGAAACAAACCTACAGCTAGAAGATAACGAAGTAATTGAAAGATGTGATCATTATAATTACCTAGGTGTTAAAATTACAGAAGGTGAGATACAATGGAATTAAGAAATAGAATTGCACAGGGAAGAGAAGCTGTTAAACGGCTGAATGAAATCTGGTAGAGTGAAGAAATAACAATGCAGAAAAAGGAAATGGAGTATTTATAATAGTATTGTTAAGAGCATCTTACTCTATCGGGCTTAGGCGTGGCGATTAACAGAAGCGGATAGAAAAAATAACAGCTGTAGAGAGTCTAGAAGACAGAAAATAAAAAAATGAAAGGATTAAAGAATTTATGATGAAGAGACGACTATCGTGCTGATTGATATATAAATAAAGAAGATAGCTGTCTAGCACGAACACTTTAGCTCAAACCAATTACAACACTCAAATGAAGCACATCGACGTATCACCGGTATCAAAAGTATACACAGTTAAAACCATGATGACACAAATAATAACTCATACCATTGAGGTTTAAAAAAGGTTTAATGTTAAAAACTTGCGAGATCTTTCGAACCTACGACTTATAGGTTCATCATCAGGCAGCTAATAAAACTCATAGGTGCACATGAAACTTAGTGGTTATATACACGTGTGGTTATGGGCAATGACATGCGTACAAGTCGGAACAGTATGAGGTCATAGAACACATACATTTAAAATAACCTGTAGGGTAAAAAACACATAATGGTTGTCATAAATATAAGAAATATAAAATGAAGGTTAAAGTTCCCTCGCCTGAGTTTTATATATGTCCAATAAAATCAATGGTTGTCTAATCTTGTTTCTTGGTTTTCAGTAGGTATCGCCAGGGTGCTGGTATATTGGATGGAGCTTCATCATTACAACATTGTTCATTCAAATGATAAATATACAAGCTCTCGAGAAACAACAGGCCATTTTTAGTTTTGGTCGTCGACAACAGTTTTACATTGTCCCAGTCAGGATAGTGCTCTCCTTTTAGTACCTCTCGCGCTAAAGAAGTTGTTAAGGCATGTGTACGAACACTGTATTTGTGTTCTGTAATTCGTGTCTTTAATGATCTACAAGTGGATCCCACGTAAGATGTAGACTGTGAGGTAGTTGAGAAAGAGTTCAGTGGTATCGAATAAACGCCATATTTATCTAAGATTGATGTCGGATCTCGGTCTGATTTGGTCAAATTGAACAAACTTTCCGAAGAAACACCAAAGGAACAATCGTATTTTTTGCATGAATTTTGTAAGATCGGTACAATGGTTGGATGGAAGGGGATGGATGCCACGTATTTTATGGTTACTTCATCACGTATTGGTTGTAACGTTGTGGAGATCCGTCGTTGATACCTGCGTAACAATTTTGTAAATAGATATCCGGGATAACCGGAAACCTTTGTTAGATTGAAAATCCTGTGTAATTCTAGTTTTAAAGATCTTTTGGTGGATGAATGACTATAAGCCCTACAGATTAGAGATGAAATAGAACTATGTTTATAGGGAAGTGGTGTGTACGAATTATATGGAATGAGGGTAGGTGAACAAGTGGGTTTTAGGTAGACGGAGGTTTGAATGTCATTAGATGGGGTGCGTCGTAATAAAATATCTAAGAACAGGAAGGGTGTTGGAGGATTCTAACTCTTGGGTGAAGGAAATAGTGGGAAAGACGGCTGATAAAGAGGCAGCAAAAGTGTCTAATTCACTAAGTGAGTATTGCCAAAAAACTAAAACATCGTCGACATATCGTATATAGAGTAATGGTTGGAATGTACCATTATGAAAAACTGTATGTTCGACGTGTTGCAGTACTATTTCTGCCAGGACGGGGGAAAGAGGTGACCCCATTGGGGTACCGAAATCCTGGCGGTAGGTGATGTTATTAAATTTAAAATAAGTCCGGTTCTTGATAAGGTTCAGGGCTGAAACTATAGCAGTGGATTCAGTAGAAGAGAGGTTTAAGGATGGAGTAGTGGGGTAATCAGGTCAATGGCTACATCCACAGGGACATTGGGAAACAGGGAAACTACATCGAGACTGGCCATTTTAAATGGAATACCCGACGTAGCGGAATGGATCCGTTCCAGGGCGGACTTAGAACTCTTAATTGAGAAAGGTGAAGATGTGGTTAAGGGGAAAAAAAAAAAAAAAAAAAATCACTTGCCTCAGTCCTTTCCCCCTTAACCACATCTTCACCTTTCTCAATTAAGAGTTCTAAGTCCGCCCTGGAACGGATCCATTCCGCTACGTCGGGTATTCCATTTAAAATGGCCAGTCTCGATGTAGTTTCCCTGTTTCCCAATGTCCCTGTGGATGTAGCCATTGACCTGATTACCCCACTACTTCCATCCTTAAACCTCTCTTCTACTGAATCCACTGCTATAGTTTCAGCCCTGAACCTTATCAAGAACCGGACTTATTTTAAATTTAATAACATCACCTACCGCCAGGATTTCGGTACCCCAATGGGGTCACCTCTTTCCCCGTCCTGGCAGGAATAGTACTGCAACACGTCGAACATACAGTTTTTCATAATGGTACATTCCAACCATTACTCTATATACGATATGTCGACGATGTTTTAGTTTTTTGGCAATACTCACTTAGTGAATTAGACACTTTTGCTGCCTCTTTATCAGCCGTCTTTCCCACTATTTCCTTCACCCAAGAGTTAGAATCCTCCAACACCCTTCCGTTCTTAGATATTTTATTACGACGCACCCCATCTAATGACATTCAAACCTCCGTCTACCTAAACCCACTTGTTCACCTACCCTCATTCCATATAATTCGTACACACCACTTCCCTATAAACATAGTTCTATTTCATCTCTAATCTGTAGGGCTTATAGTCATTCACCCACCAAAAGATCTTTAAAACTAGAATTACACAGGATTTTCAATCTAACAAAGGTTTCCGGTTATCCCGGATATCTATTTACAAAATTGTTACGCAGGTATCAACGACGGATCTCCACAACGTTACAACCAATACGTGATGAAGTAACCATAAAATACGTGGCATCCATCCCCTTCCATCCAACCATTGTACCGATCTTACAAAATTCATGCAAAAAATACGATTGTTCCTTTGGTGTTTCTTCGGAAAGTTTGTTCAATTTGACCAAATCAGACCGAGATCCGACATCAATCTTAGATAAATATGGCGTTTATTCGATACCACTGAACTCTTTCTCAACTACCTCACAGTCTACATCTTACGTGGGATCCACTTGTAGATCATTAAAGACACGAATTACAGAACACAAATACAGTGTTCGTACACATGCCTTAACAACTTCTTTAGCGCGAGAGGTACTAAAAGGAGAGCACTATCCTGACTGGGACAATGTAAAACTGTTGTCGACGACCAAAACTAAAAATGGCCTGTTGTTTCTCGAGAGCTTGTATATTTATCATTTGAATGAACAATGTTGTAATGATGAAGCTCCATCAATATACCAGCACCCTGGCGATACCTACTGAAAAACCAAGAAACAAGATTAGACAACCATTGATTTTATTGGACATATATAAAACTCAGGCGAGGGAACTTTAACCTTCATTTTATATTTCTTATATTTATGACAACCATTATGTGTTTTTTACCCTACAGGTTATTTTAAATGTATGTGTTCTATGACCTCATACTGTTCCGACTTGTACGCATGCGCGGTCATTGCCCATAACCACACGTGTATATAACCACTAAGTTTCATGTGCACCTTGCGAGTTTTGGTGCCTGATGATGAACCTATAAGTCGTAGGTTCGAAAGATCTCGCAAGTTTTTAACATTAAACCTTTTTTAAACCTCAATGGTATGAGTTATTTGTGTCGTCATGGTTTTAACTGTGTATACTTTTGATACCGGTGATACGTCTTAGCTTCATTTGAGTGTTGTAATTGGTTTGAGCTAAAGTGTTCGTGCTTAGACAGCTATCTTCTTTATTTATAGATTAAAGAATTGATGAAAGTGAAGGAAAGAATTTTAGAAGACATACAGAAGAGGCAATTACGTTGATTTGGTGATGTTAAAAGAATGACCAATGAAAGACTGCCCAAAATTGCCATGGAATTTAAATCAAACAAACGAAAAAATGGAGGCCAACCTAGAACATAGTCTGATGGAATAAAGAGAGCACTTAATCAAAATAGCTTGATGGAAGAATGGTGCTTAGATAAAGAAAGATGGTGAAGATCGGAAGGAGACGTCAGGCGCCATAAACCGATTATATAAATATATTATATAAGTATTTTTTTTAATGAAATGATCTGACTTTTAATAGATATAATTAAATAATAAGCCTCTATATTTTTATAAAAATTAAGACCTAAGCTAAAAAAAAATGGGAAGATTCAGAAATATATTCTTGTAGTAAAACCGAATTCACACGAAGGACGCGTTGCCCGACGATCAGCAACTACTCAAAGATCGTTTTCGAAACTAAAACTAATAAAAGCACGATGGGTCAAGAACGTCTGAGCGGTTTAAGTGCCGTGTCAATTAGGCACGACGAAACCCACCGTTAAAAAAAACCAAAAAAAAAACCTTCAGTTTATTTGCTGAATCAATAAGAAGACGAGAATTTTAGGTAAGCAGCTACTTTCCAGTAAGAAGTTGAAAGTTAACAATTTTATTGAACACAGATTGGCTCTACATTTATGCCTAATAAAAATGAGAATAGTACTTTTAAAACAAATAACACTTTACAATAGGTAAAATTAAAATGTAGAATTTCCAAAATTTAAGTGAGTGATTGAATCTTTTATTTTTGAAATTAATTAATTTTATATGGTTTAGAATTAAATACGCAGTGTTTCGTTCAGGCATACATCTGCCCTCTCAGAAAAGACCCCCCCCCTCACCGGAGACATTTAATGATACCAAGCCAAATATTAATAAATTCAGACTATAATGAAAAAGGAAGTTTCGTTTCTTGTGATGCTACAAATATTTCTCCAATTATAGTTTTTTTTTTAATATTTGTTCTAGTGTTATAGTTTATTTTGCTAAAAAGTGTAATGAGGCGCATGCCGTTCTTCAAAATATAATAAGTAGACTAGTCATACCTCATTGTCAGGGAATCGCGTTTCAGGATCAGGAGTATGTTAAATGCATTTTAATAGATAATAATTTCTAGCCTCCAGAAACCAACACCACACCCTGACAACCCCCCCCCCCGTCGTTTAGCTGGAGAAAGTTTGTTCTTGAAATGTTTGAAGAAGTAATTACTATATACAGTATATGGTGATTTAAATAGTAAAGTAGTAATTACTTCTATTATGTAGGTATAGTAGTTAAAAAATTTATCCATATATATTTATACATATATACTGTATTATTACATACATTATTACAAAGATTCGGCTGTTTGAAAATACAACACACATAAAAAATGGAAAAAGAGTGAGACAAAGTGACACCATATCTCCGAAGCTCTTTAATGCCACATTGGAAAATGTCTTTCAATCACTGAACTGGGAAAACAAAGGGATAAAGATTAATGGAGATTATCTAACCCACCTTCGTTTTGCTGATGACGTAGTCATTTTTGCAACTACCCCATCAGAGCTGCAGAGTATGATCCAGGAACTTGCTGACAAGAGTAAAGAAGTGGAATTAAAAATGAATTTTCAGAAGACAAAAGTGATGTTCAATGCTTTTACAAGAAATGAAGATTTATCGATTGATGGAGAAAAGCTGGAGATAATAAACACGTACGTTTATCTTGGACAGCAGATATCAAGTGAGGGTCACATTGATGAAGAAATTAATCGGCGTACAAAACTTGCCTGGAGAGCTTTTGGAAGAAACAGCATAATTTTCAAGAGCAATATGCCATTATGTCTTAAAATAAAAGTGTTTGATCAATGCATCCTTCCAGTGCTTACGTATGGTGCAGAGACGTGGACCTTAACTAAAACAGACATACAAAGGCTGCAGATAACTCAAAGTAGCATGGAGAGGTGCATGCTTGGTATAACCAGGAGAGATAAGAAGAGGAACTCGTGGATCCGAAAAATGACGAGAGTGGAAGACATCATGTTCAGAGTTAAATCCCTGAAATGGCAATGGGCTGGACATACTGCCAGAAGGACAGACCATCGATGGACAGCCGAAATTTTAGATTGGATTCCAAGGGACAGGAAAAGACCCAGAAGAAGACCACGTGGGAGATGGGTGGATGAAATTCGAAAATATGCGGTAGTGACATGGAGGAGACTGGCACAAGACAGACCGTTGTGGAGGAAACTTGGGGAGACCTTTGTCCAGCAGTGGATTGGTAATGGTTGACGATGATGATGATGATGATGATGATTTATGTATATATATATATACACTGACGGAAAAAAAATCCCAACACCACGAAAAAATAGTTGTAGAGGAATGAAATGGCGGCAATACATTTGTATAGGTAACATATTTAATCGATTAAGGTTTAAAGATCACAGCTTATTGTAAGCGCGAGAAGAGCCATTTTAAATGAACTGCTGGTACATTAATAACCGGTGTAACCGCCAGAATGTTGAATGCAAGCACGCAAACGTTCATGCATTGTGTCGTACAGGTGCTGGATGTCAGTTTGTGGGATGGAGTTCCATGCCTGCTGCACTTGGTCGGTCAATACAGGGGCGGTTAATGCTGGTTGGGGGTGACGCTGGAGTTGTCGTCCAATGATGTCCCATACGTGCTCGATTGGTGAAAGATCTGATGATCTAACAGGCCACGGCAACATGTCGACACTCTGTAGAGCATGTGGGTTACAACAGCGGTATGCGGGCGAGCGTTATCCTGTTGGAAAACACCCCCTGGAATGCTGTTCATGAATGGCAGCACAACAGGTTGAATCACCAGACCGACGTACAACTGTGCCGTCACAGTGCGTGGGATAACCACGAGAGTGCTCCTGCTGTCATAGGAAATTACTCCCCAGACCATAACTCTAGGTGTAGGTCCAGTGTGTCTCGGCCGAAGACAGAATGGTTGCAGGCGCTCACCTGGCCTCCTTCTAACCAACACACAGCCATCACTGGCACCCAGGCAGAACCGGCTTTCATCAGAAAACACAACAGATCTGCACTCCATCCTCCAATGAGCTCTAGCTTGACACCACTGACGTCGCAAACCGCAGTGGTTTGGAGTAAGTGGAATGCACGCTACAGGGCGTCTGGCTCGGAGCTGTCCTTCGAGTAACCGATTTGTAACAGTTCGTTGTGTCACTGTGGTGGCAACTGCAGCTCGAATTGCTGCCGCAGACGCGGTACACGGCGGTCTTCCCTCTCAGTAGTGCCACGTGGCCGGCCGGAACCCGGTCTTCTTGAGGCAGTACTTTTCCTTGACCACCGCTGCCAACAATCATGCACAGTGGCTACATTCCTGCCAAGTCGTTCTGCAATATTGCGGAAAGAAAATCCACCTTCTCGTAGCCCTATTACACGACCTCGTTCAAACACCGTGAGCTGTTGATGATGGCTTCTTCGTCTTCTTAAAGGCATTCTTGACTAACATCAACACCCTACGTTGAATTTCAACGATAACTAACGCTCACGAACGTTACAGCGCGTATTTACAGCAAACCTGCTTTGCATGTTCCGAGCGGCGCTACTAGTGCCACACGTATGCGTCGAGCGCGAAATTTGCATAGACGTCATCTTACAGGTGTACTCTCACCGCCTACCAACTGTCGTTTATCTAACACAACCGCTTCTTGGTGTTGGGATTTTTTTCCCCGTCAGTGTATATATATATATATATATATATATATATAACCAGGAGAGATAAGAAGAGGAACTAATGGATAAGGAAAATGACAATGGAGTGGAAGACATCGTGATCAGACTAAAATCCCTGAAATGGCAATGGGCTGGACATGTTGCTAGAAGAACGACCACCGATAGGCAACCGAAATTCTAGACTGGATTCCTAGGGACAGGAAAAGACTCAGAAGAAGACCACATGAGAGATGGGTGGATGAAATTCGAAAGCATGTGGGAGTGTGATATGGAGGAGACTGGCGCAAGATAGACCGTTGTGGAAGAAACTTCGGGAGACCTTCATCCAGCATGGGATTGATAATGATTGATGATGATATATGGCAAATGAAAAATTTGTCCCCTCTAAGGTTCCACCCCCCCCCCACCCGCGTCAAAAAGTCATGAAAGAAACACTAAATAAGGGGGCCCTTACTTAATTTTGTACACTAGGTCCCCTTGCAGCTATGATTTACATTGCGCTAAGCCTCGGCTCGAGAGTATTTGCGTTTTTAAGCAAGAAGCTATTAATGCGTGTACTGTTCGTGGTCGGCTGTCGCCCTATAAGCTTCCTATTATTGACCGAAAAATTACTGTTTGTTGTCGGTCGTAAAATATTTATTTAGCATTCATAATTTAGTATCCACCTGTCTTGTCACGTGACTAAATATGCGTGAAGCGTGTTCATCCTGTAGGTCTGTTGTCTGGTTATGGAAGAGTGCAGGCGCCACCCACCGAGCCCAGGGACGGTGTTTCCCTCATGCTTGGGAACAATGAGGTGGAAGAGGGATGTTTCAGCCACAATGGGCGCAGAGAAGAAAGGAGATGTGTGTTTGTCATCCTTCAACCTCTGGTGTTAGTGAACATTGTAAGACATGGGGGTGGGCCTACACTCGTCCTCCCAGTGAATTGTGTCCAGATTGAGGTGCTGACAACTGCAGACCGCTATCTACGCAGTAGGGAATCCACGCGAATGGTTATGAGCCGAACAAGTTTTAAATGAACGGCATTTAAGTCGCGGTCAGGTCTGATGTATGCCGTCTAACAAAGACATTTTTTTTTTCTTGTCCTGAAGCATGTAAGAAAAACTAGTCACTGCTGTGAAATCACTTCTGCATTAAAAAGCATTCTGTGTTCGACGTGACAGTACTGCTGTATTATTAGTCACATTACAAAAGAACCGAATGACAGATTTCGTTTGTTGTGAGCTAATTTTGGTGTGTGTTTTATTTTAAAGTGTAAGAAACGTAACTTCTTAGCTTATCTCAAGAAGTTTGAAGTTTTTCAAACAGACAACGCTTTCTTAATTATTTCAATATACGTACGTCCGTGTACACTGTTTCTGGCAATCGTTTTGGTTTTTTTTATTTGACGTAGGACTAAGTCTACTCCGTGGATAGTATGGGGCGACTTACGGCCGACCTCCTGTGACAAAAATAGGTCCCAATTGAAATTATTATAGCGTTAAAAATACGTGCCGCACACTAATCGTGTTAGTATATTCGTAAACAGCATGGAGTCCAATTCGTGTACTGCGCAATACATCGTGCGCGCGACGCTCCCCGTGCGCGGAGGACTCGATGCAATATTTCTGGGTGTGCTGCCGCGTTTGACTCAGTCTATCTCGGCAACCGTGTGCGTAACACGACTGTGAGTGGTATCGTTTTAAAGCTCTCGACGAGATCTACTCAAATATATAAACAACGTATAGCAGTGGTTTAAATTAAATTTTTTGAAAATCGTTTTCGTGTGAACGGGTTAACATTTTCGACAATGCCGCGGAATTCGCAGAATGAACGCAAGCAAAAGTGGAGAAAATCAAAACGAGAAGGGATGACGAATGTAAGAAGCCCAAAAAGACAGAGCACCACGTTGGGTAATTCGTGTACCGATCTGCTTTGTGTTCGCAATGTATCCAGCGTTATTTGTAAAAATTATGTCAGCTACTTTTTTATATCATAGACCTGTGTTGGCTATAACAAACTAAATAAACGCTTTGAAACCATACTCGACTAGCTCATTTCAACTCTCCGATCTGCAAGTCTTAGTCTTACGTTCCAAACTGACGGCTCAATTAGAACTGAGCCTACCTGTATTTTTTTTTTCTTTCTACATTTGATGGATTGAATAAAAGTGTAGCCGTTTTGTTTGCTGTGACTCAATCATTACAACAGAATCATCCCCCCAAAAAAGGCTTAAAAAAAAAGAAAACAAAAACTGGACGTTGGAAAGGCTGGTCCAAAGGAATATGATATTTAATCTACACTGCTCAAAATAATTAGGGGAGCATGTGACTTTAGCGACATTATGCTAGCCAGTAGTGTGATATCTTACGGAAACGTTGAGAACGCAAGTCGAGTGTGACGTAGGTGGCCAAATCAGGCATACACATACATACATATCACTAAGCTGTTCTCTGGAATTCAGAGGTTAGCTCCACAAAGAAATAAAAACCACCAGATACATTTTTAAATTATATTTAAAGTTAAAAATGTACTGTTGCCGTATCAAACTTCTCAATTAACAGCGATATTGACACACAACACGGGCTTCACTTACATCCATCACACGACGTACACAAGATTTTCTATACATCATGCTCATAATCTTTTTCCCATGCAGACACTCTTGACTCTTATCCTCCCATGACTTCCTTGGCCTTCCTCTGCCTTTCTTTCCTGCGACTTGGGCTGAAAAATATTTCTTAGTAAGCATCTCATCACTCATTATTTCAACATTTCCAAACCACTAAAGCATATTTGTCTCCACCTTGCTAACAACATTTTGCTTCACATTACACAACTGCAAAACGTCTTCATTTTTCACATGATCAGAACGTGTCCCCCTCCCCCCATAAGTAACGCATCTCTCCAGCACACAAACGACTCCTGTGTCTCTTCTGTAGGACCTAGGTTTCACTGCCATCCATCAGAGTAGGAACAATTACACTTCCATACACAGCCATTCGAGACTTTCTTGATAACCCATCATTCCTGTGAAAACCTCTTAAAGCAGCTATGATTTTCAATGAAGAATTCACTCACCTACTAATTTCGCCATCTAATCTGTTCTCTCTGCCAAACGTTCTTCCTAAATACACACTCATTCACCTGATCAATCACTGTGCCCTTTAAACTTATCTATCGACGTGTCTAGTCACCTCGTCTATGTGGTGACTAGACACGTCCTGCTGGAAGAGTCCATTGCCCTGTGTGTGTGTGAGATTACCGTGAACGGATGAATGTGGTCTGCAAGGATGGATGGACATGGACCGTTCAGAGAGGCATCAAGACAAACCAAAGTTTCCAAAGTGTGCCAATTCACGGCCTGACTCGATTGAGCGTTAAGGAACGGTCTCTATGGCCAGTGCGGTGACAACTGAAAGCAGGACCCAACGCAAGGAGGGCATTCATTGCCTACTGTATATATAGTACTATCTCCGTTGCAAGCCTACCAAGGCATCATATGGTCACTTCAAACATGTCCTCAGCTCTGCACAGCATGGTTTTGTGAAGAAACGTTCAACGCTTACCAACCTGTTCCACATCACAGAAGATATTACGTCATCTATTGACAGAGGATCACAAGTTGATGTTATTTGCACTGACTTTGCTGAAGCTTTTGACAAAGTCCATCATGGCATTTTACTCAAGAAGTTGACCTGTCTTGGCTTCAGTGATAACTTGATGTCCTTGTTTAAGTCCTATCTTTTCAACCGATCCCAGTCTGTTATTTATAACAACCATGTTTCTGATCCCTATGTTGCCACATCTGGAATACTCCAAGGCTCTAATTTAGGACCACTCCTGTTTTCAATATACATTAATGACCTTCCTTTTTGCATTCATGGCCTATGCCTCTTGTTTGCTGATGATCTCAAGCTTTATCGCAATGTACAGACTCCTGATGACTGTCTTGCTCTTCAAACTGACGTCAATAACCTGCTTCAATGGTGTGCGTTAAACCATCTCTATCTCAACATATCCAAATGCCATGTCATTTTCTTTTCGCGGAAAAGAAAACCAATTCTTTTACTACAAAGCTGGCGACTATACTCTTATCCGGACAAGCGAAGTCCAGGACTTAAGAGTCACGTTTGATTCGAACTTGGACTTTAAAAGACATATCAAAAGAATTTTACTTACAGCGTACAGAAAAGTTGGATTTATCATGTGACATTCCAAGTATTACTCGAATACTCAGACACTTATTCGCATTTTTGAGATTATGGTCAGATCTTCACTGGAATATGCGGCGATCATTTGGAGTCCTAGCCAAGTAACTCTAGTAAATGAAATTGAGAAAGTTCAGAAAAAAGTTTCTTCGACACCTTTTTTTATAAATCGACCGGTGTTTATATAGCGGACATCCCGACTGCTGACCTTCTGACATTCTTCAAGATGACCTCTCTGCAATCGAGAAGGAAGGCTCTCCAACTCAAGTTCTTGTACGGCATCATCAATGGAGAGATAGATGATACGCAAATTGTAAACCAATTAAGTTTCCATGTCCCATATTTACCGAGGACAAAATATGAACTATTTGCAGTGCCATTTTGCAGAACTGATGTTGGAAAATATTATCCGTTATGTAAAATGTATAGGCTTCACAACTCACTTGAAGAATGTCCGAATATTTTTAATGTAAATAATAATTTTTTTCATAAAGCATGTTTTGCAAGATTGTAAATATCACTGGGTAATTATCACGGTAAATATAAATATAGCAATTCCTGTAACTAGATTTACCGTCTGTAGGGATGTGCTTACAATGAATAAATAAATAAATAAATAAATAAATAAATAAATGGGCTACGTATGACTGCGAGCCGTAGCTACCGGGAGGGCAGGGAAGTCGGTTGTCCTCCTAGAATGGTCATATCGGAGGCGTATATTCTTTCTCTGAGGGGCGTAAATAATAGAAATGCACAGGGTCTGAATAAATTTAGTTTTTGCTGAAAAACAAAGTTGCACTTCAGTATTTCGTTTTTAAAGACTTTAGTTAGCCGCACACACTGTAAAAAAAATTCTGAAATTCACGAACCACTTTCCGTGATTCCTTTCGTGAATTTACGAAGGATATTTCCGATACAACCTTTTCCGTGAAGTGACGGAAAGAAACCTGAATTTCACGGATTTTTCGTACGCAAGGAAAATTTAAAAAATTCAGAAACCTTTCCGCATTCCCTATCTTATATTCACGGTAAATTGCCTTTTTTAAGGTGTGTTAACGGAAAATTCTAAATTTTCAGAAACCTTTTCGTATATCAACGGAAGAAATTCCGCTCTCACTTTTTCCGTATCCATATGACGTAAAATTTCCGGTAAAACGAGCGATTCGTGGGAATGATTGAGGTTTGATTAACTGTTAAACTTCAGTCGTCTTTCAAAGGATCTGATTTTGAAATTCTGTAACGAAATCTAGTATGTTGGATAGCATATCGCATGAATTTTGGTTATTGGTAGCTCAGGATATTTCTTCTCCTCTCCCCCCATTTTGTGCACCACTTACTGTACGTTGTGTGACCGTAAGAAACCGGGTACTTAAATTATCGTACAAATGATTGTACGATGTCTGCGTATCAATCTGTGGATTCCTTAAGACAAAAGCTATTATAGCTCTCAAGAGTTAATTTTATATTTAGAAGTTTTGTGAAATACTACTATAAAACAGTACATTTCACTTTTTCTTAAAGATAATTGAAAGTCATTGTCAGTTTAAAAAGATCTCAAGTTCTAAAGCATTGCTTCGAAAAATCACGATGGAAAAAATAGTTAATTTGTGATTTCTCCTGTCATCATCATCATCATTGTCAACCATTATCAATCCACTGCTGGACGAAGGTCTCCCCAAGTTTCCTCCACAACGGTCTGTCTTGTGCCAGTCTCCTCCATGTCACTCCCGCATACTTTCGAATTTCATCCACCCATCTTCCATGTGGTCTTCTTCTGGGTCTTTTCCTGTCCCTTGGAATCCAATCTAAAATTTCGGCTGTCCATCGATGGTCTGTTCTTCTGGCAGTATGTCCAGCCCATTGCCATTTCAGGGATTTTACTCTGATCATGATGTCTTCCACTCTTGTCATTTTTCGGATCCACGTGTTCCTCTTCTTATCTCTCCTGGTTACACCAAGCATGCACCTCTCCATGCTACTTTGAGTTGTCTGCAGCCTTTGTATGTCTCTTTTAGTTAAGGTCCACGTCTCTGCACCATACGTAAGCACTGGAAGGATGCATTGATCAAACACTTTTCTTTTAAGACATACTGGCATATTGCTCTTGAAAATTATGCTGTTTCTTCCAAAAGCTCTCCAGGCAAGTTTTGTACGCCGATTAATTTCTTCACCAATGTGACCCTCACTTGATATCTGCTGTCCAAGATAAACGTACGTGTCTGTTATCTCCAGCTTTTCTCCATCAATCGATAAATCTTCATTTCTTGTAAAAGCATTGTACATCACTTTTGTCTTCTGAAAGTTCATTTTTAATCCCACTTCTTTACTCTTGTCAGCAAGTTCCTGGATCATACTCTGTAGCTCTGATGGGGTAGTTGCAAAAATGACTATGTCATCAGCAAAACGAAGGTGGGTTAGATAATCTCCATTAATCTTTATCCCTTTGTTTTCCCAGTTCAGTGATTGAAAGACATTTTCCACTCCTATATAAAAGATAAAATTGTTACAAACCTATTCAACAGAAGAAAAAAAGAAAGAAAGAAGGCTTCAATAGATAATAAAATGACTAAATCACTTGCATTAATGACAAAAACATTTCATCATCGCTCAATTCGAGTTTTGCCTTGAAAGCGAGTGGAAGTTCTGAGTATTTCCGTCTCAATGGTTAAGACCCATCATGGTTTCTGTTGAACCAACCCGATCAACGTCGGTTCAAGTCCTTTCTGAAAGGATTCTGTGGCGATAAGAGACTAAAAATTCAACGTCTTCAATTTTGCAGAATTTCTGTATAAATACGGAAAAACCTGAAACGGATTTTTCTGATATAAACGGAATTTCTGTGTACTGGAAATCTGTGAAAACACGTAAGATAAAAAAAAAAAAAAAAAAAAAAAAACGCGGGGACTTCTAAAAACTGAAATTTTGTCAAAAGACTGACACCTACCGTTAACTCTGATACACGTTATTTTCAGAAATTTTCCGTGAGCCGCAAACTCATTTCAATGACATGAACCCGGACACATTGAATGAATTCGAACCCGGACCCTTCTCGGACGGTCATAAGCGCTGGCTTATGACCATTCGTCCGAAACGGGTCTGGATTCGAATCCCGGTGAGGCATGGATGTTGTATTTGTCTTACGGCACTAGCTCTCTCCCTTCCCTGGAACCAGTGACTTTAAATTAGGGACGGGCGACTGCTTATAGTCCACTAATTTCCTCACTGTGGTCGTTAAACCTTCAATCAAAAAAAAAAAAAAAAAAAAAAATCCGTGAATTCACACCATTTATTTCTTACAGTGTACAGTATTCCGTGCTGCTAACCAAGCACAGAGTAACCTACTCTCTGAGGTGTGAACCCCTCGTATGCATGAAAGGAATTCTCGAAAACGGCAAATGGAAGCATATGCAACAAAACGCGGATTTGCCTAACCTCCGTGACCTTTCCTAAATGCGGCCACAGACACACACGTTTGAGTGTCACGCCAGCAAATGGGGGAGTTTTATGCCTGAGGCGACATGTAGCTTGGAGTGAAGTTCTTTAGCGCCTGCCTGAAATCCTCTTCACTCTACGCCACATGCTGCCTCAGGCTTGATGGCGTGGCACTAAAACATGTCATTCAACTGTGTTTGTCTGTGGCCGCCTTAACACTCCGTAGAGCTAATTCGTCATGTGTGCTGTGTTGCAGAAAGCTCTTCTGAGCGTTTAACCTTGAACGAAATTTTTTCTAACCCTGTTTCGAAAGTATCTTCTTTTTATTGTATTCACTATCTAATACTCGCATGTTATGTGCTCGTTTGTTTTGCATTCTGAATTTCTGCGGTGTGCTGTTTTCACATAACTTTTACGTTTTGTTTGATATTTATACCGTTGGCTTTTGAGTATTCATCTAGTTCTTGCGTTTTTAGTAAAATTATGTCAAAAGTCGGAAGTGAGATTTTGATGAATCATACCACTTTCTTATTACGGATATACAGTATATTGTATATATGAGAAAGTGAAATCTGCGTATTAGTTAAGTAGAAGTGGGGAACTTTTCAACTCGAAGGGGCGGAATTTCAAGTGTCGCCGTCCCAGAAAAGAAAGAAACATGCTCCAGCCCTGTTTATGAGCTATTATAAGACGACACTAATTTACATAACATTTACTAATAACTATTGCCTATGCACTGCTATTAGAATATATAAAAATCTTAACTTAATACGCATCATGCAGCTCTGCTTCACAAACAGCAACTGAATGGTCAAGAGGGGAAAACAAATGTTTCCTATCAGTATGAAAATACTGATAACGAAAAGAAAACGAGTATCGAAAGACTAGTCGAGTCTGCTGTGGCCTTGAGTAGAGAAGGATAATTTCACTCCTGTCCTTAATTGACGTCACAGCTCGGACCTAAAGGCGCGCATATTTCTGAAACCAGAGGGAAGAGGAATTTCCTGTTTTGAGTACACTAACTTACTGATTACGGCACTTGTTTTCCTGCACTGAACGAATATATACACAGTGTGGCAAAGAATTTTTAAGACTGGGTCTGTAAAATGAAATAGAAACAAGATATTATAATTTGTTTTTGTTTGTTATTCAAAATAAGTCCCTCCGGCTTCAATACACTTGTTACAGCGATTTAATAATGATTCGAATGCCTGTTCCAGTTCACTTTGCGGAACTACCTCCAAAGCACGCGTCGAAGCTATTTGTATGGTCAAATATCATCAAAATAACACCCTTTTAACGTCATTTTAAATTTTGGGAATAAAGAAAAGTTGCAGGGTTCGAAATCAGGCGAATACGGTGGATGATTCAACACACAGACGTTATTTTTCGCCAAAAATCTACGCACAAGAAGTGAGGTTTGACTGGGTGCATTATCGTGCAACAAACACCAACTGTTTTCATCCCGATATTCTGGACGAATGCGACGAATTCTGCCCATCAAACGCCTCAAAACATTTAAATAAAACTCACCAGTAGTTGTTTGTCCACTTGGAACAAATCCTTACTATCGAAGAATGTAATGAGCATTGTTTTGATTTTCGATGGAACTTTTCTTGTTTTTTTTGGCTTGTGGTGAGTTTTTTGACTTCCATTCCGCACTTTGTCGCTTTGTTTTAGAATCATATTGAAAACACCATGTTTCATCACCTGTAACAATCGATTTTAAGAAGTTTGGATCATTTTCAGCGGCTGAAATGATGTCTCGGCAATGTGCACTTCTTGATTTTTGTTCATTGGTTAACGTGTGTAGTACAAATTTAGCAAAGACTTTTGTTTTGCTCAAATCTTCATGCAGGATTGTTCGAATCGTTTCTTTGTTGATGTTTAAAAACTCTTCCATCATTCTTAGTGACGCACATCGATTGTTTTCCACGAAATCACGCGCTTTTTCAATAATCTCAGGTGTACTAGAAGAACTTGGTCTTCCGGTATGCTTATCATCTTCTAGCGTGTCTCTTCCGTCCAAAAAAGGTTTGTGCCACAGGAAAACATTTGATCTACTTAAACAAAGCTCACCGTAAACTTGTTTCGTCATTTGGTACGTTTCCGAGGCACTTTTACCAAGTTTTGCGTTAAATTTAATAACAGCCTTTTGTTCCATCTTAATAATTCAACATGAAAAAAATTTTACTTCTCTAATGAACGCCCGTTTCGTTTGAGTTACTTTAACAACTGCGCAGTACTTTTGGCAGGAAGCAAGTAGATGGTCACTGTTTATAACGCATTCGCGATTACACTGGTGGCGCTACCGTACGCTGAAATCTAGCGCCAGTCTTAAAAATTCTTTGACGCACTGTGTATATTTTTCAGTTTTGTGTCTTTAAATAACTGATCAAGATTATAAACTGGGAACAAGTGAATCTATGTCTCTTACGAGAAAGCATTAGAAGCGCTATTACAGCTTCTGCCATCTTGCAGTATACAGACTTAAGCACAGCAGATCCATGGCATCAGCAGGATGTGCGCCATTGAAATGAGTTGTCTAGTTACACAGTCGTAACAGAATAATATGACCACCTATCTAATAATGGGATAACTTAGAGACTTACGATTGATAGCCCATGACAGCGGCGAGACGGCGTGGCATGGACGCTAGGAGACCCTGGAAGGCTGCCCGATGCACACGTGCCCATTCGGACTGCAGCAGAGCATGGAAGTCCCGGGGATGACGTGGTTGTGGTTCGGCACGTCGAACCTGTCGTTCCAAATAGTCCCACAAGTGCTCCATGGAATTGAGGTCGGCCGATTTTGCCGGTCAAGGGAGAACGGAGACATCGCTGTCATGTTCCTGAAACCACTTCACGCACCTCCTTAGCGACGTCGCACGGCGCGTTGTTCTGTGGTAGAAACCATCATCACCAGGGTAAACGTTCAACATGAAGGGATGCATGTGGTCAGCGTGGATGGACAGGTAGCCATTGGCGTTCAGTGACCCATCCAGTGGTACCAGCGGTCCCAGGTCATACCGAGAGCATCCTACAGACATGCACACTGCCACCTCCGGCCTCTACTTGACCGAGAAGCATGTCCGGGTTTTGGTTCTCGTGTGTCTGACGCGGTATCCGCTACCGCCCGTCACTTCTCTGGAGTAGAAACCTCGATTAGTCGGAGAAGGCAACCTTTTTCTACTCTTCCACTGTCCAATAACAGTAGTCCCATCCGAACTGCAGGCGTCGTTGCCGATGGACCTGGGTTAACATGGGCGCCTTGACGCAGCGTCTACTCCGGAGACCCATGCGTAAAAGGTTTACTCTACTGTTATCGGGGACACGTACCTGGGTACAGCAGCGTTCATTTGCGTGGTCAGTTGCTGCTCTGTTGCGCGTCGATTGCCTTTTGCCAGTCGACGGAGGAAATGTTCTCCTCTGGTGTCGATGGCCTTCATTGCTCCACAGTTACGACGATATTTGAATTCAGAATTTGTAATTGTTTCTCCGCTTTTAGGACGGAAATCCAAATGTGCAAAAATGAATTGCTTTTTCATACTTACCTGCCATTGATAAAATAAATACAAAAAAAAAAAAAATATCTTGAGACAATTGAAAATGTCCAAAACTTCAAGAATTTCAGTGCAAATTAATAAAATGAGAGAAATAAGGACGGCGAAAATTAATTTTTACTTAATTACTTTCAAGTGCAAAAATTCTTTCTTCTGTTGCTGAAACAGACTTTCCAGAACTGCAGCTCAAGAATTGCAACTGGAAGGCTCGAAAAGTAGTAAATCAGTTATACAGATCTCGTAGAAAAAAGAAAAAAAGAAAGCATATACATATATAAAAAGCAGCAACCCAAACATTTTACCGCAGGTGAACCTCAATGCGTTACCTTACACAATGAATTTCCAGTTTCTATCAAAGACTATTGTTACCATGTTTGTTTAGATTCTATTGATTATTCAACTGTAATTTGCAAAAGCGGCCTGAGGTAGAGGATATCAGTCCAAAGGGACGGGGCTTAAATTAGAAATTCGAGAAGGGGGTGTACCAAAACAAGGTTTGGCTCAGGAAAACATTTGCCATGTAAGTTTTTTTTTTTTTTCGAAGACATCAAAGTTGTAGGCAAACTTTGTTCGTTTAGCATTACTTGCTTTTCTTTTAATAGAATATTGATGTGCATGTATTCAGTACACTGAAGAGCAATTGAATTAGAGACAGCTGGCGTTATGCAAATGTGGCGCTGTGGGCGGCCCTGTAAACGTAAACGACATGACGTATGCAGCAATCAGACAATATAAGGAGTGATGCGACGAGAATCAGTAAGGGTCGGACGCAGTATGGGTAAGACGAAGGATCTAAGCGCATTTGATCGTGGGCAAATTGTCGGGGCCCGACGAATGGGTCACTCCATCTCGGAAGTCGTGCAGGCACTGGGATTTTCACGAGTCACTGTGTCACTGGTGCAATACATCGAATCCGGTAAAACCATCCCTGCAAGGGCCAACTGCCGTGGACAACAGCGTGTGGATGAGCGGGATCATCGTCGGCTAGCTCGCATTGTAACAGCGGATAGACGGGCCACAGTGCAAGAAATCACTCTGCAATTTAACGCTGGTGCACAAACACGTGTAAGCAGCCACACTATCCAGAACCATCTCCTCGCTATGGGGTACAGAAGCCATCGTCTCACGTGGGTACCGCTGCTGACCGCACATCACAGGGTGCAAAAATTAGCATAGGCGCGGGAACATTGCCCCTGGACCCTAGACATGTGGGCCGCCCCGGTGACGCAGTGGTCTAAGGCGCTGGCCTCTGATCATTCGTCCGTAAGGGGTCCGGGTTCGAATTCCGGTCAGGCATGGATGTTGTGTTTGTCTTACGGTGCTGGCTCTCTCCCTTCCCTGGAGCCAGTGACCCTAAATTAGGGACGGGCGACTGCTTATAGCCCATTGAGTTGCTCACGGTGGTCGTTAAACCTCCAATCAAAAAAAAAAAAAAAAAAATAGACATGTGGGAAAATGTTGCCTGGACTGATGAGTCGAGATTCACGTTGGTACATGCGGATGGCAGGATACGAGTACGCGCAAACCACATGAAGCGATGGATCCTTCTTCCCAGCAGGGTACTCTTCAAGCTAGTGGAGGTGGCATTTTCGTCTGGGGACTGTTTACGTGGACTAAAATGGGACCCCTGGTACGTGTGACATCGTCCCTCACAGGTCAACGTTACCGGGATATCCTGGACGACCATTTGCTCCCGTTTGTGCGTCTTCAACATCCCACTGGGGACCTCATCCTGCAACAAGACAATGCACCGTGGCATCGCTCCCGAATTGTATCCGAATGGTTGGATGAACACTCCATCGACGTGGCCTCGCTTCCTTGGCCAGCTAGGTCACCTGACCTCAATCCCATCGAGCACATCTGGGATGCCAGGAGTCGTGGATCCGTATGGCTTCCTAACGCTTCCGGTGTCTTGTCGAGTCCATGCCGAGACGAATCGCCGCCGTCATCAGGGCGAAAGGTGGTGCTACAGTTCGTAACATTCATTTCGTAAGGGCTACACGTAATTGGCCGCCCCAGTAGGGCAGTGGTCTCAGCGATGGCTTCTGATAATTTGATAATTCGTCCAAGATGGGTTCGGGTTCGGATCCCAGTGAGGCATGTATGTTTTGTTTGTCTTACGGCACTGGCTCTCTCCCTTCCCTGGAGTCTGTGGCCATAACTTAGAGACTTACGATTGATAGCCCATTGAGTTGCTCACGATGGTCGTTAAACCCCCATCAAAGAAAAAAATAATGTAATTGCTGTATTTTAGACTACCTGATTTGTGCTTTTCCCATTACCTTGGTGAAATATAAATTAAAGCCGCTTTAATTGCACAAACATTTTCTTCCATCGTAGCAACATCCTCTGTCATAGAAATTTTTAAAAATATTAATAATTATAAATTGATAAGATACTTACATTCTTCTCACGCAGGTAAGAAGCCCATGAATTAAAGCATTTAAATTTTAATACAAGATTTGTATGCGCGCGTGTGTGTATTGGTAAGTCTGGAAGTCCTTTCACACAATTATTTATTATTTACGGCATGTAGTTGTGTTTTTCTCCTAGGGACAGGCAGAACTAAAAAATATAAATGCGTTGTTTTTTGGAACCATCAGATTTCTGTCAAAAAGTAACGAAATCCTGTAATACTTTTTCTGAGATGAACGCTGATTATGGAAGGTTAAGATTTCTGTGTTTTTGTATGTCGCAATTCGCTATGTTTACTGCCGACAAAAATAAAGCACTCTGAAGAAAGTAGTTCGCTTGGTTGAATTTTATTTCTTAATTGCTATATTTGTCTTCATTTCGACATATTTTGTGGCCAATTTAGACAACGGCAGGTCTACTTCGAAATGGCAGCATCGCCAATTTAGCGCTCTCCCCATTTTCTAGAAAGCGCTTCTAAAATTGCTTTTTTTTTTTTTTTTTCCCCATCCTCCTTCAGTTTTTACTTCTATATAGCGGATTTTTCTTTTGTTCCAATTTAAGCTAAATCTTTGTTTACTGCCTTCATCGGAAGCGGATTTATTGTTTCGTAAGCCATCGTTTCTGTTTTATGTAGTTGTTTTCTCCATACCGAGTGAAAGATTTTCTTCTCCGTCGTATGAGATGCTTCTGAGACATGCATACAAATTTTTAAATGAATCTTATCCGCATGGTTTTTTATCCAGCAGCAAAATGGGGCCACCGATTCTTTTTATTGATTTTCGTTTGAGATTGACATTCTTGTTTGCATCGCAAATCTAATGCCATTTTCCCCCGTTTTTCTTTGCTGGCCCTTTGATAGAATATGAACTTGGACTGTGCATTCGTTTTTATAAAATAATGTTGTTAGGATATCATTAATTTCTCCTTTGATTTTCCCGTAAGCGCTTTCATATGGATTTTTTTTTTTTTTTTTTTTTGCCAGCGCTCATTTGCGATTGAGAGATCAGATCAATGAAAGACAGCTCCATCTTAAATGATTACACGTCCCCATTGTTCGCAGATGATTTTTTTTTCTTTTTAATTCAGTTGCGAGCGACTGGCATGGAACATCAGTTAGTGATTACTAACAACCAGCATGGAACAGCTGTTAGTAATTGTTAACAACTACAATGGAGCGTCTCTGTCAGATAAACACCGTGGCGAATACAGAAAACGCTTCTTATTCTCTCACGTAGTAATATTAGGATTTTTTCTTTACTTTTTCTCTCTTTTTTTAGAACAGATCATGCAAGCTTCCGCTACACGGTGGTAGCACCAACTCTTCAAAACATACACTAAAAAAAAAAATCCGGAAATTCACGTGCCATTTTTCGCGATTCCTTTCGCGAATTAAAGGAACATATTCCTGATTCAACCTTTTCCGTGAACTAACGGAAAAATCCTGAATTTCACGGATTTTTCATAAGTGAATTGACAAAAATGCTCCTGTTCAGTTTTCTTCAGTTCACAGAAAAACGCCGTGTTTAAGATGTTTTAACGCAAAATATGAATTTTCAGAGAACCTTTCCGCAATTCCTTTCGTATATTAGCGGGAAATTTCTGTTCTCAATTTTTCCGTGCCGTCACGACGGAAAATTTCCAGTGATAAGAGAAGTTTGCGGGAGCACATGTGCTGGGGCGTAAAGATAGCCCCCCGCAACTACCGCGTCGCGGGGGGCCTGTGTATTTTAGGGGGCCCACATCAATGTATGTATTTTTTATTTTTTTTTATTTAGCAATTTAATTTTAGACAATAGGTTTTCTATTTTCTCTAAATAATTTTGTCTTAAATTTTCAGTCTTTTGGATACGCAAGTTTTTGAACTAAAGGGCCCCATTGACACAGACTTTTATCAGCGCGCCGATTAGAAACCAGATCATATGTAGAGGATTTCAGGAAGAGAGTGTCTGACCCCAGGTCTTAAACAACCCTTAGAAATAGGAAGCTAGGAGATTTGGGCTGGAGTGCCCGAAAGGAAAGTCACGCGGAAACGAGGTAGAAGACGCCCGGGGTCCGACGACTTAACGTGCCCAGCCTACGCACAGCGGATATTTAGTGGTTCGAGCGTTCGTACCTGCCTGGGATCGAACCTGAGGTTTCTACCTTTCGCCATCGCACACTCAAAGTAGGCTTGATGGACTTGCGATGATAAGCATTGAAAATGACCGAGCCAGAAAACTAGACGTGCCGAAACTGATTGAAATATTCGCTAAGAAGAACGTTTGAAGGGAATCCAGATTTTAGTAACGTAAGTTTTCTTTATTTTGTAAAGTATGCTTGCTTCTTGAATTTAAAAGACAAGACACTAAAAAGAAACAATATCGCTGAAATATTTAAAACTAGAAAAATGTAAACACAATTGTTTTTCCCCTTTCTCAAAAATTATTGTATTAAGGAATTAAAGAGCTTTAAAGGAAGTTCGAAACCAGACACTCGAAGATCAGTATTTGTTTTTACTTGATTTGATATCGTCAACATTTGTCATTTGAAGATTTTGCACTTTTTTCCCTGAGTACTAAATTTATCGAGGATACTTACCGGAATAAGTGCTCACATAATTAAAAGCAATACATAAGTGATCATAGAATCAATATCTGGAAAATATATTTTTACTACGGCGAAGTTAAATATTTACCCTTAATTTTTGCATTAGTTTTTACTATGTTGGGGGCCTGTTAGGAAAATTTCGCGAAGGGGCCCACAGATTTCGCTTTACGTCACTGCACATGTGGTTTGATTAACGACACTGGTCTCCATAAATTAAGCAACAAATGGAAAAATCGTGATAACTCAAAAAGTATGCAACCGATTTGGTTGAAATTTGGTGGTAAGCTTTATCAGACCAAATGCAACAACAAAAAAAAAAAAAAAAAACATAAGAACATGTGATACAAAGCATTTGCATTTTGTGTGAGTGATGCAAATATGAAAATACAGAAATACATGTACCAAGATGAAATAGGAAAAGCTACTTCAATACTGAGAGCGGTTACCCCGAACAGCAATACAAGCCCGACAGCGATGTTCCACGCTGTTAATTATGGTGTCGAGCAGTTCCGTGGGTAGCTGCGTCCATTGCTCGAGCAAAGCAGTGCGGAGCCCCTGCAGGGTTCGGGGAGGGGACTGGAGGCTAGCAACATGCCTCCCGAGCGCATCCCAGACATGCTCAATGGGATTCAGATCGGGAGAGCGTGCTGGCCACTCCATACGGACTGTAGTCTCTTGTTCCAAGTACTGGTGCACGAGGCGAGCTGTGCGAGGGCGGGCTTTATCCGCCTGCAGTACAAATGTATCGCCTATTGCGGCCGCATACAGACGGACAATAGGGACCAAGATGTCGTCTCTATACCTCTGAGTACTGAGGTTTCCATGTGGCAACACAGAGGTCGCATAACGATATGCCTGCCCACACCAGAACACTACCACCACCATAGGTGTCCCTTTCCTGGATATTCAAGGGAAGATGCGAGTACCAACCTCTCTCCAGATGTGAACAGTATCGCGACTCAGTATCGCGACTCTGTGAACAGTATCGCGACTCATCAGTGAACATAACGGACTTCCACTGATTTTGAGTCCAGTTCATATGCATTCGTGCCCAATTCAAACGTTCTCTCTGGTGGCGGGACACGCATATTACCGGTCGCTGAGCATACAGTCCTCCTGCATGTAACTTTGTGCGGCCGCCCCGGTGGCACAGTGGTCTAAGTGATGGCCTCTGATCATTCGTCCGAAAGGGGTCCGGGTTCGAATCCCGGTGAGGCATGGATGTTGTGTTTGTCTTACGACACTGGCTCTCTCCCTTCCCTGGAACCAGTGACTTTAAATTAGGGACGGGTGACTGCTTATAGCCCATTGAGTTGCTCACGGTGGTCGTTAAACCTCCAATCAAAAAAAAAAAAAAAACTTTGTGCGTACTGTCGAAGCTAATACCGTCCGTCCGGTGGCTGCCGCAAGCACAGATCTGAGATGAGTCGGTGCAGCTGTCCTGTTCCGCCGGGCGGGCCGAAAGCCGCAAATACCGGTCATCCGCGGAGGTCGTCTCCTACCGTTGGGAAGCTGTACCCGTTTCTTGGAACTGCTGACTCATCCTGTTGACACAGAACGATCTACGTTGAGCCATCTCGCGACGTCCGCCTGCCGTTGCCCTGCTTCGAGTCGGCCTATCGCTCTGTAGCGTAACTCCGCAGGTAAATGACGTCTCGAAGCCCATGTTAACAAAATCGCTATCTCGAAATCTTGTCATTCACCGCCACACGTGAATTGGCGACTCCCTCCGAAACAGTTGGTTTTAAGCTCTCGCGCATTTGCATAAAGCACTGCCAGCACTCATTTGCCTTCCGAACATCGACGAGCCGCCCCGGTGGCGCAGTGGTCTAAGGCGCTGGCCTCTGATCATTCGTCCGTAAGGGGTCCGGGTTCGAATCTCGGTCAGGCATGGATGTTGTGTTTGTCTTACGGCACTGGCTCTCTCCCTTCCCTGGAACCAGTGACCCTAAATTAGAGACGGGCGACTGCTCATAGCCCATTGAGTTGCTCACGGTGGTCGTTAAACCTCCAATAATAAAAAAAACAAACATCGACGATGTATGTCTTCGCCCGTAACAGATGCAAATTTCATGCAATTTGAACTATATTTCGCACAATTATCGCGAATTTTCGGTTTGTTGCTTAATTTATGGTAACCAGTGTATTAATTTTCAGTCGTCAGTAGACGGACCTGATTTCGAGGTTCTGTTTGCGAGCGACTCCACAGTTGATGCACCTGCTATTGCCCACTCACTGAGTAAGCTTTTCATTAGGCACTACCCCTCCCCTATTTTACATATTCGCACCGATAACGAAGTACCACGTGATATCAACGTAACATGCGGCTACTATAAACTGTGCACATCTATCCTCTGTACGCAATCAGTAAACGTTTGCCAGTAATGGGGAAATGTGGTGACTTAAGCTAATTTGACCGCGGCCAGATAATTGGGGCCCAGAGGGCAGGTGCCAGTATTTCGGAAACAGCCACACTGATTTGCTGCTTCCATACTACTGTATCAAGGGTGTACTAGGACTGGATTAACCATGCACAGGCATCCAGCAGAAAGGCTCACACTGGTCAACCACGCGCGGCTGATCATAGGTGAGCGTCGGATGTGACGACTGGTACCTCAGCAACGACGTGCAACAGTCACCCAGCAGTACAACATCGGTGCAGTTCGACCTATTTCCACATGCACCATGCGCCGTACCTTGTTCCGCCTGGGTTTCACAGCCGGAGACCAACGAGGGTACCCATGATGACGCCCAGTCATCGCGAACAACGCCTTGCTTGGGCCTAAGAATATCGGCAATGGACCCTCGACAGATGGAAGAAGGTCCTTTAGAGTTATTAGTACCGTCTCCTTAATTTTACTTTCGGCTGAACGGACAAGTTCAGCCGAAAATGAAATTACTTCGAGAGAGTGAGACAACCGAACAACGTGATCGAAGACTTATGGATCAGCGGGAAAGAGCCAGTGTATCTAGGGCGGCAGAGACCTTGGAACAGTGAAGCCCGACTTGAGCGTTGTTCATCATGGTAGGATTTTTTTATAGTGCGTTATACATTGTTACTTGAAAACAAACTTTGTGTCTATCCCGGACAACGCCGGGTATCTCGGCTAGTAAGAAATAAAATTATTACAAACCCATTCGTAAAAATAAGATCCAACAGAAAAAAGAACGACTAATTCATCCACATTTTTTTGGGGGGGGGGATTGGAGACTTAACGACCATCGTGAATGGGATCGCTTAAACCACTGTGCCACCGGGATGGCTCACTCACATTAATAGCGAAAAACATTTAATCATCATGTGATTCGAATCTCTCTTCATTTCTACTTTATACGTGACTGTGTATTACGATCTAGTTTCTAGCTCAATCGGTCGGACGCGCGGCTGTCGTTGAAGACGAACCTGATTCCAACCCCAGCATTCGCAAAGGGAAACGATTCGTTGATTTCCTAAGTCGGTAAAGAAGAATTTCCCGTAAAATAGCTGAAATAATCAAAATCGAAGTTTTTGCGGAATTTCTGTAAAAATACGAAAAACTCAAAACTGAGTTTTTCCGAAATTAAAGGAATTACTGACAACGGAAAATCCGTCAAAATACCGAAGTGAGAAGAAACGGAAACTAAAACGCTAATATCGTTAAAAGGAGAACACCTATCGGCAACTTTGCTGCACGTTATTTTAAGGAATTTTCCGTGCCTTTCGTCCGTGAAGGGGTCCGGGTTCGAATCCCGGTGAGGCATGGGTGTTGTGTTTGTCTTACGGCTCTGGCTCCCTCCCTTCCCGGGACCCAGTGACCCTAAATTAGGAATGGCCCATTGAGTTGATCACGGCGGTCGTTAAACCTTCAATCAAAAAAAAAAAAATTCCGTGAATTCATACCACTTATTTTTTACAGTGCAGTGCCTTAAGACGAACCCTTCTCAGACGAATGAGTAGAAGCCGACGCCTCCCTTACACTTCACAGGAACGTTCTTGATCAGTATGTGCAGTAGAACACTGTCCCAAAGCTTACTCTATCTTTTGGAAGCACCCTGTACTGAGGAACAGTACAATTCAGTGATGCTATATTATGTAATGTGTTGATAAGACATGTGAAATAGAACGACATCCCGTTTTAGACTAAGGAAAAAAACCCCAGAGAAAAAAAAAATCATTAAATCTCTCTAAAGGGGGAAGGGGGCAGAAATCCCGTCTTTTCTCTTCATTAAAGAATTACAAAGTGCGATACTGAGGAGATCTGTTTATAGAAAAGCACTAACTTTGTAGTAGATTCAATGTTCGAGAGGAGGAACCATGCGAATATTTTGGAGACTATTCCGTCGCTTCCGCCTACGGTTGCCAACTGCTGTATAAACGAAAACACGACAGAGGCGACGTACAATTTAATGGGGAGGGGAGTAAATAATTCTTGGCGTTACATGAAAGTCTTTTTGTTCCAGTGCTATCATCCGTCGTCGCGAACTGTGAAAACTGTCCTCCAATTTAAATTGAGCTGTTTTTTTTTTTTTTTTTGTTTCTTTGTTCCCCGTGGCTTTCTTGTCATCAGTCTACACTCGGTAAAAGAAAAATAAACAAAATGGGGAGTGGAGACAGAGACCTCGTAGTGTGGGATCAATGAATGACTGAACTTGAAACTTCAAATTTAACTACAAATAATAAAAAATTGAGAGGGGGTAAGTAATTCTTAACCACCTTCAAATATTGAATAGTGACGTACATTTAGATGTTTATGTAGAGGATTTTAGGAAGGGAGTGTCTGACCCCAGGTCTTGAACAACATTTAGAAGTGGGAAGTTAGGAGGTCTGGGCTACACTGCCCCACAGTAAAATCACACGGAAGCGAGATAGAAAGGGGGAGGAAGACCCCTTTATTTATAACTGGGGGTCAGTACCCGGGATTCGACGGCTTAACGTGCCCATACGAAACGTAGCGGATATTTAGTGGTTCAAGCGTTCGTACCTGCCTGGGATCGATCGTGACAGTCCCGAACGTTGCCCACTAGGCCATTCACTGCCCAAAACTTTTACAGATGTCCATTCTTACAAGTAGGGAAACAGGGCGAGTTCTGCAACAGCTCAATATGATGATGAGGTATGATGGTGACGATGATGGATTTCTCGTGGTCTGCTTTATGATGATGCAATATGACGAAAATATTAAGGCCGTTCCGGTGGCGCAGTGGTCTAAGCGGCGGCCTCTGATCATTCGTCCGAAAGGGCTCCGGGTTCGAATCCCGTGAGGCATGGATGTTGTGTTTGTCTTACGGCACTGGCTCTCTCCGTTCCCTGGAACCAGTGACTCTACATTAGGGAGGGGCGACTGCTTATAGCCCATTGAGTTGCTCACGATGGTCTTTAAACCTCCAAGCAAAATATATATATATATATATTAAGTTTGATATGTCAACGTGTTTTCGACACCCGCACTCCTCTGGTACGCATCGCCGGTACACTCAACAGCCACCGCTACATCTCCGACGTTTTGGAGCCTGTAGTCCTCCCTTACCTGCAGGACCTGCCAGCGGCCACGTTTCAACACGACAATGCGCGCCCGCACGTGGCATGTATCGTGCAACCATTCTTCACGGCCCACCAGGTGTCACTGCTGCTGTGGCCTACCTGTTCTCCCGATTTGTCGCCCATCGAACACGTCTGGTCGCTCATCGGCAACCGAGTGGCCCGGCAAGCACCACCCGCGGCTACGCCTGATTGACTGTGGCAACTTGTGGAAGCAGCCTGGACCTACATACCCCAAGCCCACATCCAAAGCCTCTTTCGTTCGGTGCCGCGGCTTGTAGCGGCCGTTATTGCCAGCCATGGGGGCCACAGGAACTATTGATGTCTGCGTGTTCCGCAAGTCGCACGGGCCTGTAAGCTCAATCGTTTCATGTTTCTATCTGTTGTTATGTGTCCAGTAAATCTGGCTTTGCTATTTTTGGTGTTGAATTTTGGGTAGCCAGCAGTGTAGTTACCTAGTAGTTAATAATCCCTAGACCATTCAGTACACAGTGGACTATAGTAGAAATTTTGGAAATGTGCTCCGCGGACTCAGGGGCTCCTCGGTCTTGTCGTGGAGAAAAACGGCATTATTATTGTACAGGTTTTTCGTTTGCTTCCCGCATTCGTTATAATTAAATGGTTAAAGGGGTATGCACTCTTTGCCAAAAAAGAAAAAAAATCCCCTCCGAGAAAGTGGTTCGATCCTGAAGAAACTCCGTATGCAAGTACCTCAGGGCCGAATATGCAAATGATTAACAAATATATTTGCATATTCGGTCAATTAAAGAAATTGGCCGAATATGCAAATGATTGAAAAATAATGACCAGTGACTAAATAGCGGCCCGCCACAACGCATGGAAACCACGCATCGAGGAGGATTTATCAAGAGCAAGGCTCGCGCGCAGGGACATTTGTGACAGCGGATTGTGGTTGCATTAACATCCGCGGACTGTGAGGATGCCCCGACGTCGGACCCGTGCACAATACGAGCAGTTCAGCGAGTTTCAGAGAGGGCGTATAATTGGGCGGAGAGAGGCCGGTTAGTCAATTCGCCGTATCGCCAGGTATTTGGGTCGGAGCGATGCGGCAATCGGACGATGTTGGTGCCAATGGGTCGAGGAGGGCACAACCCACTGGCACGTGGGCAGTAGACGTCCGAGGGCAACAACAGAACGCGAGGATCGAGCGATTGTGAGAGCTGCGCGAACAGAACCAAATTCGTCGCTCTCAACCATCTGTGGCCATGCTGCGTTGTCTACAGGTACGGAAGTGGCCATCCGGACCGTTCCCAGACGACTTGCAGCACGGGGACTACATTCGAAGTAGCTACTCCGCCTCCTGGCACTGACCAGCGAGCATCGCCGGCACCGATTGCAGTGGTATCGTGTCCGATCAACGTTGGACTGTGCCCAGTGGCTTCGTATTGTTTTCAGTGATGAGTCACGGTTTGCACTTGGCGCCGATGACCAGCTCATACGTGTTTGGAGACGAGCCGGCAAGCGCACGGATTCCGCCTTTACCGTGGAACCGCGCACGGCTCGTACACCGGGAGTGACTGTCTGATGAACCATTTCCTACGATAGCCGGACATCCTTGGTAGTCCTCCGTACCACCCTCACGGCTCAACGGTATGTCAATGACATTCTACCGCCTGTTCTGTTGCCATCCTGTCGAAGTATCACCAAGAAATTTTTTAACAGGATAATGCCCCGCCACACATGGCACGGCTCTCCCAGGCCTGCCTCCGTAATGTCGACACCCCTCCATGGCTAGCCCGATCGCTCGACCTCTCACCGATCGAACATGTTTGGGACATGTTGGGACTCTACGCCCAATCCAGAATGTTGGCGAACTGGCCCGCAATTTGGACATTATCTGGCATACTATACCTCGGGACTGTATCCGTAAACTGTATAAGTCTATGCCACCCCGGGTAACCTCTTGTAACCGAGCCAGATATATCGCTGCAACGTACTGACTTGTTCCACTCGTGCAGTCCTTTCATCCGTACGAAAGAATGGCCCAACTGCTCTGGAATTGCAATCATTGCCTTTCTTACGTTGCACATACCAGTTTTCATCTTGATTGGATTATTCCTTCTGTGTGCACCGGTTTTTTTTTTATTTTTTATTTTTTTTTTTACAAATAGTATTTAAAAAGTTCAGTGCTTAGAAAATTTCTCAATTGTTAAGTTATTCGTCAGTGTTAAAAATTATTTCTGTAAAAAATAAGAGGTGTGCATTCACGGAAAACTCTTGAAAATAACGTGCAGCATAGCTGCCGGTGGGTGTCCGTGTTTTCACGAAATTCCGGTTTTGAAAAGTTTCCGTTCCTTTAACTTCAGTATTTCCCCAGATTTTCGGTAGTCAGTATTTCCGTTTATTTCAGAAAAGTCCGTTTAGGGTTTTTACGCATTTGTAGAAAAAATTTGCGCAATCGAAGACTGAATTTTTAAGCCCTTGCACCAGAGAACCCTGGAGGGATTTGATCTGAGATCGTTTGGATTGGCTCAACAGAAACCGCGCGCCTTACCGCTGAACTAGAAAGATTCAGTGATTATAGTCAAATAAATGACTACAATCACTGAATCTTTCAGATTCAGGAGTAAATTAGTCATTTTATTTTCTGTACGAGTTTATTATTTTGACGTAGGAATACGTCTAACTCCGCGGATAGTATGGGGTGACTTACGGCCGACCGCCAGTGACAAAAATAGGTCCCAATTGAAATCATTAAAGCGTTAAAACTGCGTGTCGCATACTAATCGTGTTAGCATATTCGTAAAACAGCGTGGAGTCCAAGTTGCGTAGTGCGCAATACATCGCGCGCGCGACGCTCCCCGTGCGCAGGGGAGATGATGCAATATTTCTGGGTGTGCCGCCGCGTTTGACTCAGTCTATCACGGCAGCCGTGAGCCCAACACGGCTGTGCGTGGTATCGTTTTAAAGCTCTCAACGGGATTTATTCAAATATAAGAAGAGCATTTAGCAGTGGTTTGAACTGAACATTTAAAAAATTGTTTTCTTGTGAACCGGTGAACACTTTTGACAATATCGCGGTTTATCTGGACAACCATGAGTGCAAAACGACTGTGCCTGGTATCGTTTTAAAGCTTTCAACGAGATCTATTCAAATGTGTAAAGAACATATAGCAGGGGTTTAAACAAAATTTTTAAAAGTTGTTTTCGTGTGAACGGGTTAACATTTTCGACAATGCCGCGGAATTCGCAGAATGAACGCAAGCAAAAGTGGATAAAATCGAAACGAGATGCAAGAGCAAGTGATGTGGAATGTAAAAAGCCGAAGAAGATAGAGCACCACGTTGAGTAATTCGTGTATCGATCTGCTTTGTGTTTGCAATGTATCCAGCATTATTTGTAAAAATTATGTAAGCTGCTTTTCATATCATAGACTTGTGTTGGCGATAACAAATTAAATAAACGCTTTGAAACCATACTCGACTATAGCTCATTTCAACTCTCCGATCTGCAAGTCGTAGTTCTACCAAAGAATATATTCTTTGGTTCTACGTTCCAAACTGACGGCTAAATCAGAACTGAGCCTACCTGCGTTTTTTTTAATAGGTTCGTAATAATATTATTTTTTCTATAGGAAGGCTTACAAATTAAGTACTTTTTTCATCTTGATTTTTCGAAGCAACAGAATGCATTGGAACTTGAGATCTTTTTAAACTGACAGTGACTTTCAATTGTCTTTAAGAAAATGTGAAATGTACTTTTTTATAGTATTATTTCACAAAACTCCTTAATATATAATTTACTCTTGGTAGCTATGATAGCTTTTGTCTTAAGGGTTCCAAAGATTGACACATAGACATCATACAATGACCTGTACAATAATTTAAGTGCCCGGTTTCTTAGGGTAACACTATATACAATAGCTGGCTCACAAAATGGGAGAGAGGAAAATAAATATCGTGTGCCACAATAACCAAAATTCATGTGATATACTATCCACAATATCCGATCTCTATAGAACTTCAAAATCTGATCCTTCGACGGACGATTGATATTTAACAGTTAATCAAACCTCAAGTATACCCGCGAATAATTCCTATTACTGGAAATTGTCCGTTGTATATGGATACGGAAAAAGTGAGAACACAGTTTTTCCTCGTTAACATACGAAAGGAATTGTAGACAGGTTTCTTAAAATTCAGAATTTCCAGTGAACTTATCTTAAGAACAGCAATTCATCATCATTATAAGAAAGGAATTGTGGAAATGTTTCTTAAAATTTTAAATTTCCGGTTAACACATCTTAAAAACAGCAATTCGCCGTCAATACAAGAAAGGAATTGCGAAAAGGTTTCTGAAAATTCAGAATTTTCGGTTAATAGATCTTAAAAACAGCAACTCACCGTCAATATGAGAAGGAATTCCAGAAAAATTTTTGAAAATTAAAAATTTTCCTGGGGTACGCAAAGTCTGTGAAACTCGAGTTTTTTTTTTTTTTTTTTTTTTTTTTTTCAATGCACGGAAAAGGTTGTGTCAGGAAAACGCTTCGTTAATTCACGAAGGGAATCACAGAAAGAGGCTCTTGAATTTCAGAATTTTTTTTTTCCAGTGTGCTGCGTTCGTTAGTGGCACAGAGAAATAGTTGAAGGGTGATATTGACTTATTTCAAAATTTTGGTGCTTCGAAAATTTCCCTTATCCGTCAGTTTTCGAAAATATTTTTGTTTAAACCACATTTTTTTAGTCCTTTCCTTTTCTCATTATAGTTATCTTGTATGTGTGTACCATACCTGAGTTCGGGCTCAATTTTAAGAGTCCGAGCCCGAAGTATGTCAGCCCGAGCCCGAATTTTATATTGCAAGATAGAGCCCGGCCCCGAACGAGCCCGGAAACTATGATTAACCTGTTTAGGCATTCAAAAAAAAAAAAAAAAGTCTTCACTTCCAGACTTCCACTCTTTCCTTCCCGTGCAATTAACCGATATCTTTCTCAACTGCAGAGTGGGAAATGAATGTCTATCTATTTCTATAGTTTCTTTGACCATTCATTTCTTCCTAAAATGTTTTTTTTTTTTTTGGGGGGGGGGGTGATCAGGAAATCAGGAAAAATCGGGAGGCACAACAATCTACGTCGTACGTTGCTCAATGGAATTAGCAGGGAGCTGCCACTTTGAGGTAGGGAGCAAAATTTCGTCAGCTTGCTATCTACTAGTCTATAATTCTTAAAGAAACTTTTTCTTCGCAGAAATCCTGTGATTCATGGCCTATGGTATTTTGTTACCCAAGTCCGGAATGGCCGAATTCCTACTCCCCATCTAGTCCTGCCGAATTCCTACTCCCCATCTAGACCCAGTTGCCGAAGAATTCTCTTTAACAACTAGAAAGTGTAAAAAAGTCTCATGTGCTAAATCATATAAAATCACATTAAAAGAAAAAGGAAGAAAATTCTCTCCCTCTCTCAGAACCCGAGCCCGAACTTCAGTAAGTATTATGCAACCCGAGCCGGTTCGGGCCCGGGCTGTACTTCGGGCTTTCGGGCTCGGCCCGTCTCAGCACTGGTGTGTACATATAACTGATAGTGTAGTAGACATTTCTCCTCGGTGATGTGTGTAAGTGTTGTTCTCACTTACCAGCAAATTTCACTGAGGTCACGCAAAATTTTCTTGCTAATACTAAAGTTGGCACAATGGGACATCGAAAAAAAAAAAAAAAAATGTAGTTGTTCCTTTTAATCACACACAATAAGACTGAAGGTTTGGGGTGGGTAGGGGAAGTGACTGTCCGAACGGAATCCGGGTGAATGGCAAACCTACTTCCGCCGTTCGTTATTCATTGTATGGTGCAGCTATTGAATACAGGTGCTCCGGAATATTCAACGGAATTGAAAGCACCATTCTGTGGATGACAACAATGACTACGACTTTAAGCCACTTAATCTACCAGCGAAAAAAAAAAAAACCGAAAATCTGGGAACGTACATGTAGAATTCTGTGATCTTTTTCTTTTACACGTAGTGAGCATAATACTAAAAAAATGAGAAATCCCATCTTTACTGTCTGTCACGAAGCTGCAATGCGTTTTAAAAATAGGTTTCGGATGTTATACAGAAAACGGATTTGCTTGAATGCACCCCACAGTGGCCAGGGCTGTATTAAGGTTAGGGGTTGAAGCACTGGGCAGCAACCTTGGTGGGGGCCTCCACTGATAATCTTAAAAATAAATCTTGTACCTTGCAGTAGCCTTGCTTACGCTTTAACTTTCATACAAAGGCGGTTACAGAACGATGGGACCTGAGGGGAGGGGGCATTTGATCCATAAAGAAGAGACGAAAGATAAATTAAAGACGTATAGATATATACTCTTTGCAAAAGAAAACAAGTTCGTAAAAACATGCAATGCAATTGAATGCATAGATTATAATACGCTTTCCAACATACCAGAAATCATTAGTCAAGTTATCACTCAAGTTATGAGAATAATGGCTATGGAATAAATCTCGGTCCTGTGCCCTGACTCTTGATCGCATATCGATGATATTCAACAGAACCGGTTCGGTATACCTCCGAAATAACATGATAAAGTTTTGTCGCAATCGAAGCATTTTTACGTAAGTTATGATGCATAATGGCTATGGAATAGATCCCGCTCCTGTGTCCTAAGCTTTGACCCCATTTCGCCCATGTTCAGTAGAATTCGTCTTCAGGCAGGCCCCTACAACATACTAACATTTCATCCAAATCGAAGCATTTTTACGTAAGTTATGACGCATAATGGCGATTGAAGTGATTCCGCTCCTATGTCCTGACCTTTGACCCCATTTCGCCCATTTTCAATAGGGTTTGTGGCCAGGTGGTCCCCTACCACATACTAAAATTTCATCGAAATCGAACCTTTTTTACGTTAGTTATGACGCATAAAAGCAGTGGAATGTATCCCGCTCCTATGTACTGACCTTTCACCCCATTTCGTCCACTTTAAATAAGGTTCCCTCCCGGGTGATACCCTACCAGATACTAAAATTTCATCGAAATGGAACCATTTTTACGCACCTTATGACGCATAAGGGCAATGGAATGCATCCCGCTCCTATGTCCTGACCTTTGACTCCACTTCACCCATTTTCAATAGGGTTCGTCCCCAGGTGGTCCCCTACCACATACTAAAATTTCATTGAAATCGAACCGTATTTACGCAAGTTATGACGCATAAGAGCAATTGAATGGATCCCACTCTTATGGCGTGACCTTTGACCCCACTTCCCCCATTTTCAATAGGGTTCGTCCCCTGGTGGTCCCCTACCACATACTAAAATTTCATCGAAATCGATCAATTTTATGTGAGTTATCGTGCCGACAGACGGACGGACGGAAAAAGCTGGAGCATATACGCTTCTTCAACCTACGGTTGGAAAGCGTAAAAAACCAGTAGTCTCCGTTCTGGTTGAGCTGTCAGTTTGGAACGTAGGACAATGATCAGTGTGTTGGATTTTTGTTTGGCGGCTGCTTTCAGGCGTTCTCGATACTCTCTAGTTCGTTGAGCTGCAATCTTCTTGGGCTTCTTAAATTCTTCATCACTCGCTCTGACCTCTCGTTTTGATTTCCTCCACTTTTGCTTGCGTTCATTCAGTGAATTCCGCGGTATTGTCGAAAATGTTCACACGAAAACAACTTTTAAAAATTTTAGTTTAAACCACTGCGATATGTTCTTTATATATTTGAATAGATCTCGTCGAGAGCTTTAAAACGATACCACGCACAGTCGTTTTGCACTCACGGTTGTCCAGATAAACCGCGATATTTTCAAAAGTGTTCACCGGTTCACAAGAAAGCAATTTTAATCAGTTCAAACCACTGCGAAATGTTCTTCATATGTTTGAATAGATTTCGTCGAGAGCTTTAAAACGATACCACGCACAATCGTGTTGCGCTCACGGTTGCCGAGATAGACTGAGTCAAACGCGGCGGCACACCCAGAAATATTGCATCAACTCCCCCGCGCACAGGGAGCGTCGCGCGCACGATGTACTGCGCAGTACATGAATTGGACTCCATGCTGTTTACGAATATATTAACACGATTAGTGTGCGGCACGTATTTTTAACGCTATAATGATTTCAATTGGGAGCTATTTTTGTCACAAGCGGTCGGCCGTAAGTCGTCCCACACTATCCGTGGAGTTAGACGTAGTAATACGTCAAAAAATAATAAACGAAGCACCCAGAGGGAATCACGTATACAGTGCAACCTCGTTTATACGTTTTCCATTTATACGTGCTTCACTGTTAAACGCAATTCTGTGCTTGTCCTGTTATTTTGCTGTAGTTTCTATGGCTTTTTTAATTCGTTAATACGTAATTCATTTTTACGCTTTTTACGATTATACGTTAAATTTTGAATTTCAGTTTATCAGAAATACACTGTTCTATGATTCTTTTATACCTAAACCGTTGTTACAACTTTGAGAAAATTGAGGCAGGTTTTTTTTTTTTTTTTCCGTCCATTCATAAAATAGATAATGCAACTAAAATTTACTAAATGACTTTCACAGTTCTCTGTTAGCTTCGATTCAAGAAATTTGAAACTAGCAAAAATTAGTGGATATTTTAATCGACACTAATGCTAAACCAACTAATGGGCAAACTACTTTGAAAAAAGTGATGCTTACAAGAAAGTAAAGAATGTATGGGGTATTGAGTATAAAATAAAATTGGCCGCCCCGGTGGCGCAGTGGTCTAAGGCGTTGGCCTCGGATCATTCGTCCGAAAGGGGTCCGGGTTCGAATCCCGGTGAGGCATGGATGTTGTGTTTGTCTTAAGGCACTGGCTCTCTCCCTTCCCTGGAACCAGTGACCCTAAATTAGGGACGGGCGACTGCTTATAGGCCCATTGAGTTGCTCATGGTGGTCGTTAAACCTCCAATCAAAAAAAAAAAAAAAAAAAAAAAAAAAAAAAAAAATTGTATTCGGATGTACTTACTACCTAGTTTTTCAAAGGTAAGATTTTATATACATATTGATGAAAATATAAAGTTGCAGAGAATTTTTAACTAAGTTTTTTATAGTGAAAATAGAATGAAAAAATTAATACAAAAGTTAAAATGGGCATAGGTTTAAGGTAGCAAACAAAATGTTCGTGTATGTATGTATGACATTATAAATTATGGTAATCCAAAATTACGAGTTTTTTTGTTTTTGTTATTTGAGGCAGTCAAAATTTCAAAGCAGTATTTAATATTTCGAAATTTCATTTATACGTTTTTTTACAATTATACGTATTTAAGGCCATCCCCTACAAAAGCGTATAACCGAGGTTCCACTGTATATATTGTGTACATACGATTCCTGACAATGGAAATACCAGCTACGTAGGTGATTACGTCATCTTAGCAGCACGTGCCATGTATTGACAGAAACTCCCAATATTTTATACTAGGGGTGTTCAAATGAAAAGGTACGAAACGTCATGAGAACGTAACCGTTAACATATTTGCCTATGCCGCTATGGGAGAACGTAGCGACACACCTAGGGATGAGATTGGAGTCGCCGGCGTTGATCGGAGCATGCGCGGGCGCCAGCATGCGCAGGAGAGAGCAGAGGCTCTTATAAAGAGCGCCGTCCAATTGACGCGGCAGTGCGTGTGAGGACAGGATGGCGTTCACATTGCAAAATTCGACGATTGAGGAGCAGCGAGGCGTTATCCGATTTCTGACAGCGGAAGGTGTTAAACCGGCCGCTATTCATCGCGGAGGGTGTGGTTCTGCTCCATGATAACGCGCGTCCACACGTCTCCAGGGTCACACACGCGGAACTGGCCAAGTTCCAGTGGGAGCAGCTTGACCATCCGCCCTACAGCCCGGACATGTGGCCCTGCGATTTCCATGTGTTTGGTCCCCTGAAAAAAACATCTGAAAGGGAAGCGCTTCCACTCGGACGACGAACTCAAGGACGCTGTGCAGGACTGGGTCTCGTCACGGCCACAGGAATTCTGGGAACAAGGAATCCTTCGGCTCGTTAATCAATGGGATCGTTGTGCTACGGCCTATGGTGTATACTTTGAATAAAGTCTTCATTTATACCCACAGTGTCGTTTCGTACCTTTTTATTTGAACACTCCTTGTATATCATCATCATCATCATTGTCAACCATTATCAATCCACTGCTGGATGAAGGTCTCCCCAAGTTTCTTCCACAATTGTCTGTCGTTGAGCCTGTCTCCTCCATATCACTTCGGCATGCTTTCGAATTTCATCCATCCATCCCCATTGGGGTCTTCTTCTGGATCTTTTTCTCTCCTTTGGAATCCAGTCTAAAATTTCAGTTGTCCATCGGGGGTCTGTTCTTCTGGCAACATGTCCAGCCCATTGCCATAGTGATTTCACTCTGGTCATGATGTCGTCCACTCTGGGCATTTTCCTTATCCACAAGTTCCTCTTTTTATCTTTCCTATAAGGGGCATCCTGAAAGTTAGTGCCTCCTCCTTAATAATAACTTTTGAAATTTTGAAGTGATTTTAATGAAACTGCATTGACAGGTACTATGATGTTATCAATGTAGGAACAACTTTTTTTTTTCAGAATCGGAAATAAAGATCACGAATGACAGAGAAAAGCAGCGAGCCGTAATTGAATTCCTGGAAAAAGAGGGACGTGAGGCTCCAAAAATTCACAGAAGACTCCTGAAGATGTTTGGAGCTGCCTCAGTCGATATCAGTAATGTCCGAAAATAGATGAAGAGGTTTCGAGAGGGAGAAAGTTCAGTGTCGGACAGACAACGGAGTGGAAGACCCGCAACTGCAGTGACAGATGCCAACAGGCAACGAGTGAAAGACCTCATCACAGCTGATGGTCGTGTCACCATCCAAAAGTTGTGTGATTGAATTCTGTGTGGTCATAGTGCTAGGGAAGCATTAATTATGTATGGATCTGGGCTACAGGAAAATCTGTTCAAAGTGGATTCGAAGAAACCTAACCCGTGAACAATGTGAGCAAAGGGTGGACATGTGCCGGAACCTCTTGAACTATTATGAGAGAGATTGTTAGGTGTTTTTCTCTAATGTTGTGACGGGGGATGAAACCTGGGTGTTCTTTCATGACTCAGAAACAAAACGTGCGTCAATGGAATGGCACCGCACTTCTTCACCTCGACAGAAAAAGGTGAAACGAACTCGTTCCTCAGGGAAAGTGATGGTGACAATTTTCTGGGAGAAATGTGGTGTCATTTTGACTGATTTCCTTGAACGGGGTGCAACAATAAACAGTGCTCACTATGTGCAGACATTGAAGAAGCTAAAAAAAGCTATCAGAAGGAAAAGATGTGACATTCCACTTATTTCATAGTGTTGTTTTACACCATGACCTGGAGAAAATACCCCTGAAAACTGAAAAGCGGAAAAAACGCACCCGGAAAAAATACCCCCGGAAGAAATACCCCCAGAGCAAACGGTTCACTGTAAACTGCCACACAGGAATACTGATATGTGGCAGTGTTGCGGTGTGGCAATTTACCGGCAACCCTACCACACATCTTTCAGCAACTTGGCCACAAAAGTTCAGGGGGGGGGGGGGTGCTATACCGTTTCTGGGCCTATATTGAGAACTAAATTGGGAACTCGAAACGAATTTCGCGAAAACGTTCCATGTAAGCCAAGCGATAATTGTACTTTAATGTGAAGAAATAAATTGCCGAGGGTCTGAGGTACACTTGGTGGGGGAGGGCTCACTCAACCCCCAACTTCCGTAATATTATATTCTGGGCCGCTGGAGTCTGTCAGTGTATCCAGGAAGTTCCCCTTGAAGTGTCCGCGAGGTCCATGAGCTTTGGGTTGGAGGGGGGGGCTTTTCCCCAAAATGTTAAAATGGATGTAGAGCTGTAAACATTAGTACCATGCTTTATATAATGATTCTGTACACGTCTACGAATTTTCAGGAGGGTGGGGTAACCCCCGCCCCATTTTCTAAGATCTATTCAGGGGTAACATCGAGGATACACTGACCGACTCTATACTCGTTTCCTTTTCACAGGCTTCACCAAATTTCTGGGGGAGGGGGAGGGGGGAAGGGCATACATAGTTTACCATTAAAGACAACATGAAGCATAGAAATTGCGAGCAAATCCCTTACCTTGAACACTTGTTTGCGCTCTTAGAAACTTGCACCCCACCCTCCTGAAAATTCGTGGTCGTGTACAGAATCATTATGTAAAGCATGGTTCTAATGTTTACAGCTGTACGTCCATTTTAACATTTTGGGGGAATTACCCCCCTTCTTCCAGAGCTCACGGACCTCGCGGGCGCTTCAAGAGGAACAGCTTAGATACACTGACGGACTCCAGCGGCCCAGAATCTAATATTACGGAAGTTGGGGGTTGAGCCGCCCCCACCACCATGTGTACCTCGGACCCTCGGCAATTTATTTCTTCAAATTAAAGTACAATTCTCGCTTGGCTTACATGGAACGTTTAAGCGAAATTCGTTTGGAGTTCCCAATTCAATTCAGTTATCAATGTAGGCCCAGAAACGGCAATCTTTATAGCACCCCACCCCCTCCCCCTTCCTTGAACTTTTGTGGCCAAGTTGCTGAAAGATGTGTGGCAGGGTTGCCGGTAAATTGCCACACCGGAACACTGCCACACATCAGTGTTCCTGTGTGGCAGTTTACAGTGAACCGTTTGTTCTGGGGGTATTTCTTCCGGGGGTAGTTTTTTTACTTTTCAGTTTTCCGGGGTATTTTCTCCGGGGATATTTTTTCCGGGGGCATTTTTTCCGCTTTTCAGTTTTCAGGGGTATTTTCTCTGGGAGTATTTTTACCGTTTACCTGATAGCGCACGTCCCCACACCTCAATGGAGACTTCACAGAATATTGCCAAAATGGGGTGGAAGGTAATGGCCCAGTTCCTCTACAGTCTTGATTTGGCTCCCTCAGTCCTTTCTTTGTTTGCCCCTTTGAAAAACACCCTTCGTGGGGAACGTTTCGATGATGTGACAGACGTCAAACTGGCTGTGAACTCATGGGTGAAATGACAGCCTCAGGAATTTTTCCAAAATGGATTTTACCAATGGGTTCAAAGATTGCGGAAATGTATAGAAAGTGATGGACAATACTTTGTATAGGTTAGCATTGTCCAAGTATTTTGCCACCAAGTTTCACATTTTTACTGCTACATTTTTTTTTTTAATGAGGGACGAAACATTACTTTCAGAATGCCGTTTGTATAATATATATATATGATTTCTGACAATGGAAAATACCAGCTGCGTAGGTGATTACGTCATTTTAGCAGCACGTGCCATTTATTGACAGAAACTGCCAAAAAATCGTTTGCTCTCGTTTGGAACCCAGTGTATGTTGCAATGCGAAACTAAAATTTTTAACGCCTTTAAATTGCGTAGGTTTTTTATTTATTTTTTCTTAACTAGCCCGTTTGAATAAAAAAAAACGCGCTGAAAAGGTATTGTCGACCAAATAGTCGTCTAACTAAAGCAAATTATCTATGCATTTTTCTTCCATAAGGCAACAGATTCAAGAAAAGAAATCGGTAAAAATCCTCTCGTACCTAACTCTAGAAACTGAACTAGGGTCTCTGTACGCTCTAACAGCAAGGAGTATTGTGGGAGCAAGCTATTACTAAGTCCGACAAGAGTAGAACTGAATTATTTTGGTTTGTTGTCGGGGTGCATTTCCAAACGGTTGTTGATATCAACTTGCTCTCAAGACAGGAAGTTGATCATTTCATCTTGAGAGATTGGTTTTTCGTTGAGCGCCGATGAGGCTCTTCTTGAGAAGGAGAGAAGGAAGGATCAGACCTCCGAGTATAGCTGGCAGGTGTTGATCTCGGGTTTGTGGGGGAAATTCTAAGGGTCCTCTGTTCAGTTGCTGGGCTGAAGCTTTTGTCATCCTGGGAAAGTTTCGTCGCCTCAAAAGGAAGCAAGCTGTGAGCGGTGTGTCTGCTGCAAAAGCTCAACGCACGGATTTGGGAGGGGCGTTGAATAGGGTCAGTGTTACGAAGCGTTCGACGTCTACTGAATCTCCCAAAGAGTTTACTGAAGCTACAGAATTTGTGCCTGTGGTGCAACAGAAAAAACAAATAGTAAAACATCACTCACCATTTCCGCTAACATCCTTCCACCGAATTCTTAAATTACCATTTCTCTCATACCAGATGCGTAAATTGGTTGGGCAAAGGGCAACTGCCCCTTCAATATTTTTTCTTTTTCCGAAATGATTAATTTTTTTATTATTTTTGAATAAGACGTTTTTAAAAGAGCAAATGGTAACCCTACATTTAGAAATTTTGTGAAATAATATTATAAAACAATACATTGCACCTTCTCTTAAAGATAATTAAAAGTTATTGTCAGCTGAAAAAAGATCTCAAACTCAAATCATTCTGTTGCTTCGGAAAACCACGATGAAAAATATATGTAATTTGTAAAAAGACCTACAGAGAAAATTAAATTATTACAAACATTTAATAAAAAATAAGCTCCAGTAGAAAATAAAATGACTAAATCACCCGCATTAATGAAAAAAATTCCTCATCGCCCAATTAGTTATACCTTCAACGTGAGCCTGATTTCTGTGATTTTCTGGCTCAGTGGTTAAAACGCGCGGCTTCATCCCAAACGGCCTGGGTCAGAGATGGAAACGGATCAACGGGTCGACAACTTCTTGCGGGCCCAACGGGGCAGGTCATTGGGTTTCTCACCCGATTTTGACCCGATTTTATTCCCGTTTCATTTTTGAAAAGAAAATATTTTCCAAAGAAAAATGCGCGTTGTGTAATTCTGTAGTCGATACTGGTTGGTGCCCACGGAGTAAATGATTTGCCATGCAAAAATATTGTCGTCTCTTTCTTAAAGCAACGAAGATTTCCAACGACCGACGTCAGACACACCGACACCATATCGTAAAAAGATACTTCCTTTGCGTTCTTTTACAGTGCGATTGTCCAGGGCAAGGTACAGGCAAACGCCATTCGCCTGCTTCTCAGCTGATTCACTCTCTCTGTGTGAAGTTCACTGTATGAATAACAGTTACTTTTCACATCGCATCTTTTACATTGAGCATTCAGAAGTTTTCGATTGATGTGCTAACATCCCGTTCCCATGACATGTCATGTCGAAATTAACTTCTTATTTGTTAATATTGATGGATTTAATATTAAGGAGGTTAAGAAAGGCGTCGAGGCCAACAAATACGTGCATGTTGATGACCACAAGGAGAAGAGTGAATACTGGAAATTGTTTCGTCACATTAAGGAACCAGTGAATAATTATGTTGTTTGGTCTTGCTTGTTGTTCAAAATGTGGAAACTGTATAATTTACAAAGAAAGATGTCGACGGTGTAATAAAAGATTATGGAACCAAAAATCTAACGGACCATATGAACGTATGCGCACCTCCGTCAAAGCGTGGAAAGAGTGAACAATCTAAATCCATAAAAAAAAAAAAAATACATTTGTGTGATCGTAAATAATGCTTCCCATTTGTAATGTACTCCATGGTCACGGTAATAGTCAGCCACTACTTCTGGATTACGCAAAATAGTGGCACTAAAAATGGCACTGAAATTTAGCAAGTAGCCAAATTTTATTATTAAAAAAGGATTTCAGTCATTAAAAGCAAGCAGTTATTGGGATGAATATACGTATATAATACGTATATATATATATATCATCATCATCATCATTGTCAACCATTATCAATCCACTGCTGGACGAAGGTCTCCCCAAGTTTCCTCCACAACGGTCTGTCTTGTGCCAGTCTCCTCCATGTCACCCCTGCATACTTTCGAATTTCATCCACCCATCTCCCATGTGGTCTTCTTCTGGGTCTTTTCCTGTCCCTTGGAATCCAATCTAAAATTTCGGCTGTCCATCGATGATCTGTCCTTCTGGCAGTATGTCCAGCCCATTGCCATTTCAGGGATTTAACTCTGATCATGATGTCTTCCACTCTTGTCATTTTTCGGATCCACAAGTTCCTCTTCTTATCTCTCCTGGTTACACCAAGTATGCACCTCTCCATGCTTCTTTGAGTTGTCTGCAGCCTTTGTATGTCTCTTTTAGTTAAGGTCCACGTCTCTGCACCATATGTAAGCACTGGAAGGATGCATTGATCAAACACTTTTCTTTTAAGACATAATGGCATATTGCTCTTGAAAATTATGCTGTTTCTTCCAAAAGCTCTCCAGGCAAGTTTTGTACGCCGATTAATTTCTTCACCAATGTGACCCTCACTTGATATCTGCTGTCCAAGATAAACGTACGTGTCTGTTATCTCCAGCTTTTCTCCATCAATCGATAAATCTTCATTTCTTGTAAAAGCATTGAACATCACTTTTGTCTTCTGAAAGTTCATTTTTAATCCCACTTCTTTACTCTTGTCAGCAAGTTCCTGGATCATACTCTGCAGCTCTGATGGGGTAGTTGCAAAAATGACTACATCATCAGCAAAACGAAGGTGGGTTAGATAATCTCCATTAATCTTTATCCCCTTGTTTTCCCAGCTCAGCGACTGAAAAACACCCTCCAATGTGGCATTAAAGAGCTTCGGAGATATGGTGTCACCTTGTCTCACTCCCTTTCCAATTTTTACGTGTGTTGTATTTTCAAACAGCCGAATCTTTGCACTTGCGTTTTCATAGATGTTATTAATAATATTAATGTATGCATCTTCAATACCGCAGGTTTTCAGAGCCATTGTAACTGCTGATGGTTTCACCGAATCAAAGGCTTTTTCATAATCGATAAAAGCCATGCACAATGGAAGTTCATATTCCCTCGCTCTTTCAATTAGTTCTCTCAGCACGTGGATATGATCTATTGTGCTGTAGCCACTCCTGAATCCAGCTTGTTCTCTCGGTTGAGCCATGTCCAGTGTTACCTTCAAGCGGTGTGAAAGAACTTTAGTGAAGATTTTATAAACTACTGATAGGAGGCTGATAAATCTGTAGTTTCCGAGATCCTCAATGTCACCTTTCTTATGTAGCAGGATCATTGTAGCGGTGTTCCAATCCTCAGGAATCTTTCCTTCATTAAGGCATCGAGTGAAAATTTGGGCGAGTACTGTTTCGATTTCTCCACTTGCTTCTTGTATGATGTCTACAGTAATTCCATATATATATATATATATATATATATATATATATATATATATATATATATATATATAAACTGAGTTTAGAATTTATAGTTCAAAGCAGATTTGCCCGGGTCAGTTACGGGTCCAGTTATGGGACGTCGGGCCGGGTCCGAAACTTTTGACCCGTTTCCAACTCTGGCTTAGGTTCGATCCCCACCACACCGACACAAAAGGATTCTCCCGCGTAAGGGCTGAAATATTCAACATGTTGGATTTTGCGAAATTTCTGTCTAAATACGGAAAAACATGAAACGGACTTTTCTGAAATAAACGGATTATTGACTACGGATAACCTGTAAAAAATACGGAAGTTAAAAAAAAAACGGTCACTTTTAAAAACGTAAAATTCCGCTAAAAGACTTACACTTACCAGCAAACTTTGCTGCACGTTATTTTCAGAAATTTTCCATTAATTCACACCACTTATTTTTTAGAGTGTGGGTCTTCTGGTTTCCAATTAAATGTATGTGTTGGAAGTTTGGAAAAATCGTTTAGATAACAAGATGGCACAGGGAAATTAGCATATGGTGTTCGTATATGTTATTCGTAGTTATAGTTGTTTTATATACACTGAAGAGCAATTGAATTAGAGATACCTGTCTAGTAACGTGTATCGCCACCTTTCACCCTGATGACGGCTGCGATTCGTCTCGGCATGGACTCGACAAGACACCGGAAGTGTTGGGAAGCCATACGGATCCACGACCCCTGAACAAGCTCCCACAGTTCACGAAGATTTGATGGAGGGGGATGAGGTCCCCAGTGGGATGTTGAAGACGCACAAACAGGAGCAAATGGTTGTCCAGGATATCCCGGTAACGTTGACCTGTGAGGGACGATGTCACACGTACCAGGGGTCCCATTTCAGTCCACGTAAACAGTCCCCAGACGAGAATACCACCCCCACCAGCTTGAAGAGTACCCTGCTGGCAAGAAGGATCCATCGCTTCATGTGGTTTGCGCCGTACTCGTATCCTGCCATCCGCATGTACCAACGTGAATCTTGACTCATCAGTCCAGGCAGCATTTTTCCACATGTCTAGAGTCCAGTGGCGATGTTCCCGCGCCCATGCTAATCTTTGCACCCTGTGATGTGCGGTCAGCAGTGGGACCCTCGTGGGACGATGGCTTCTGTACCCCATAGCGAGGAGATGGTTCTGGATGGTGTGGCTACTTACACGTTTTTGTGCACCAGCGTTAAATTGCCGAGTGATTTCTTGCACTGTGGCCCGTCTATGCGCTGTTACAATGCGAGCTAGCCGACGATGACCGCGCTCATCCACACGCTGTTGTCCACGACAGTTGGCCCTTGCAGGGATGGTTTTACCAGATTCGATGTACTCACGGTGCACCCGTGACACAGTGGCTCGTGAAAATCTCAGTGCCTGCACGATTCCGAGATGGAGTGACCCATTCGTCGGGCCCCGACAATTTGCCCACGATCAAATGCGTTTTAGTCTTACCTATACTGCGTCCGACTCTTACTGATTCCCGTCGCATCACTCCTTATATTGTCGGATCGCTGCATACGTCATGTCGTTTCCGTTTACAGGGCCGCCCACAGCGCCACATTTGCACAACGCCAGCTGTCTCTAATTCAACTGCTCTTCAGTGTAGTTGTTTGCCCCATCCTAAAAACCAAGTCATGCTGGATCATACTCTGCAGCTCTTATGTGTTACTTGCGAAAGTGCGTATTCTGTGAGCAAAACGAAGGTGTGTTAAACAATGGCACTGGTCCATATATTGCTTGCCTATAAAAACTTTCCTTGAGGTTGGTGGCAAAAGTTTGTCCTTTTGCTTGCATATCATCGTCGAACAGTCAAGTTTTACTGTATACTTGCAGATCAACGTTAAAAGGATGACCGATTTTTGATAAGGTGCGTTGCATAAATATAGAGACAGTCTACATTGCGCCGTGAACGCAATGCGAATATAGCTAGGAAGCTGAAATTGTACCTAATTAGAGATAACCCTACAACAAACGTTTCGATCCGTCGAGATGACCGGATTGTGTGAAAAGAATACCACAGAGTGAATAAGTGTAATTTTAGTTTTCTCATAAATATAAAGACACCTATGTAAAGTAGCCACATGCAAATGAGATGTACAAATTAGCATGTGGCACGCACGCGCATGGGTCGTAATTCGGTCCAGCCTACAAAAGACAGCGGACCTGCCGTCAGACATTCATTTGCCGAAATGCCACGCAACGGTCAACTTTCTGGTGAGGAAGTGCAGAAGATTTGGAGACTGAGAGCAAATGGATCGCTTGTAGCGAAAATTTGTAAAGCCATGGGGAGGAGTAGGGAAGTCATTTATAAGACTTAATCGAAATGCGGTGCGTTAACTGCTGGAAGGCCTCGAATAACAACCAAACGAGATGATCGTGCCATCATGCATTTAGTTTCATCCCAAAGGTTATCACTACTTCAAGTTTCTCGGACTCTTGGTATCACCGCCTCAAAAGACACTGTTCATCGACGAATCGTGGAAAGTCGCAACATTGTGCTCCGTAAAATGTGCCGTCTGCCACACCTCACGCGGCGCCACAAGGGAGCTAGATTGTTATGGGCAAGCAGACACATGCAATGGGACGGACGAGTGGATCACAGCTATTTTCTCCGATGGGAAAAAGTTCAACCTGGACAGCCCTGACGGTTGGAACTGCTACTGGCATGATTTACGACGCGAGCCACGCATCTTCTTCAGCAAACAGAAAGGAGGGGGTTCTGTGATGGTCTGTGGAGCTTTTGCGTTCAATGAGACAATGGATTTCGCTTTCCTGGAAGGGAAGCAAAACTCAGAAACGTATCAGGACATACTCAGCAGCCACTTTCTACCGTTTGCCGAAACTCTTGCGGGTATTGATTATCTGTTCCAGCAAGACAATGCCTCTATCCTTCGGTCTGCATCAACGAAAAGCTGGTTTAACACTCATCATGTGACCGTAATGGATTGGCCAGTACTCAGTCCAGATCTGAACCCTATCGAGAACCTCTGGTGTATCCTCGCTCGTGATGTGTATGCGAATGGACGGCAGTTCTCAAATTTGGTGGCATTAAAAGAGCAAATTGTACGAAGCTGGTACACACTCCGTCCAGAACACTTGCATCACTTGGTGGAGAGCATGCCCAATCGGGTTTTCAGTGTTATCCGGAACAACGTCTCCACTATTCGTATCGGAGGTGCTCATAACTAGTAAGTCTTTATATTTTTGAGACAGCGTATTTCTGTTCCTTTCTTGTACTTGGCGTTGGAATTGTTGTTTCCGTCAAACTATTGTGCAGCTGCGTGTCCTCTGCTATTTTTGCTGTAAATATGAGGTGTACATTTCAGCTCGTTGTTTCTTTTTTATTCTAGAATTTGTTCTATCTCTATATTTATGCGACGCATTGTATATATGGGCCGCGGGTGGCCTAGTGGGCAACGTTCGTGACTGACGCGCAAGGGGCCTCAGATTTGATCCCAGACTGGTACGAACGCTCGATCCACTAAATATCCTCCGTGCGTCGGATGGGCACGTTAAGCCGTCGGATCCCGGTTACTGACCCCCCGGTAATAAATAAGGACGTCTTCCTCCCCCTTTCTACTTTGCTTCCGTGTCACTTTCCTATCGGGCACTCTAGCCCAAATCTCCTAGCTTCCTATTTCTAAGGGTTGTTTAAGACCTGGGGCCAGACACTCCCTTCCTAAAATCCCCTACATATGGGCTATGAGAGATCATTGGGAATTTTGACGTGATACCTGTTGGATTCAGCAAAGAAAATAACTTGCTGGAGGAAAAACGTAGTAGGTCATCTATAACAACCCTCGCTACTTTCTAGCTCTTTCTCAACATAGTCGCGACCCAGCGGGAGCCGTCGCATACTTTTGTTTTGGTTCGATCCGTAGTTCAATCACTCACTCGAAGAAAAATGAATTCAAGCCCTTTTTTAACAATAACAAAAAAAAAAAAAACAAAAAAAAAACAGACAGTTTATTCTGTTAAAACTATGTGGCTTGGGACTTCTCTAGGGCGGGTTAATGGAATGTTTCATTTGACTTTGCGCTTGCTTTCGACACTAGACCCGAACTTCGTGTTTCCCGTGAACCGACATGGCTACTAATACCAACGCCGGAACTTCTGACCCGACCTATGTTTCCAAAAACCGAGGTCCCGTCTGTCTCGCTTTCACTTCAAATGTAAAAAGTGCCCGTTTTTTCTTAAAACTTCAGAAAAACTCCACTGTCGGATTTCCGAGTTAATCTCCCCTACCTGAGGCTACCTATCCCACTCTTAGCTTGTGTTTCCCTCCCCAACGCGCCCTTGAGATAATCCCATCGCCACACAAGACAGGTACAATACACTTCAAATACTTATGTATTAAGCTTATAGTAACGCAGCTAATCGCGTGTATATGACATGCTGATTGGCTCGAACAAAAGAAATTCCACCTGAGAATGAACATATGCGTACATATTTGCAGTTATTTTTTTATGCCCCGGGGCTAACAAATCTTACAGCCATCCATAATCAGAGAACAACTTAGTCTTCGTTCGCCAAGCGATTTTAATAAAAAGGCAGTTCAGCAACTTGTTTCTAGTCGATAGTGCAGCAACATGAGTCCTGAGTGCACTTGAGTTGGTTATTTTGGGTTCTCTTTGCACAGTGGATCGCGCTGTCCGTTTTGCGCGAGTTTCGTGTCATTAGCAAAGTCTAACACCCGGACTACTGCGCCATCAACGAAGCTCGAATCTCAGATCTTTGTTGGGCAATGATCGGCAAGGGCTTATTCAGACGTTTCTAACATTTTGCTCTGAGAATATATAACGTTTTCGTTTAATTAACATTAATTGGTCTGCAATGTTTCATAAACCCCTCTTCCTCCTAAGCTTTCACGAACTGCTGCTTAGAAAGTGGTAACTGCTATATCTGTTGCATTTGCAGCATGACAGTTTGCTTTCGTGGTCTATACAAGCATTGTCAACTATTGCGGGAAAACACGAGGACGAGAATGTGTGTTGTCTGTACGTGGCAATTCTGAAATTGTCATTCGTGGATGAAATGTTAAACTCCCTGTTACTACACAACAAAGTCGTCAACTATCTGTTGCTATGAAGCAAAGGCATGAATATTTATAATATTCAAATTCCATTACTAGAGAATACGAACGGAAAAGAGCTCTTCTGAAAGTGTGAAAATTTTGTCACCATTTAGCCCTACTGCATATTATACGCTCAAAAAAAAAAGAGGGGGGGAGCACATACAGATAGAACAATGAATTTCCATGCTAGTTGTTTGATTCAGAGCTGGAAACGGGTTTCGCCACATAAGGTGCGCAGGACAAAATTTCTGTCGTCGTAAAACTGGTCTGGTTAAAAGTTCTGATGCAATGCATCTTTCCCGACAACAGTAAAGTAAATCCCAAGTAAAAAAATTCGATGTAACGAAAATGGGTAACGAAAGTAGTCAAAACAATAGTTGAAATCTGATTTTTTAATGCCGTCCCATGAAATAACGCAATAATAATAGTTCATTTCGTTGTTACTCAACGATATACACTGCTGGCCAACCACAATGCAACACCAAGAAGGACACGAGATAGCGAAGCCAGATTTACTGGACACATAACAACAGATACAAAGATGAAACGATTGAGCTTACAGGCCCGTGCGATTTGCGGAACACGCAGACATCAGTAGTTTGTCTGGCAGTAACGGCCGCTACACGCCGCGGCATCGAACGAAAGAGGCTTTGGATGTGGGCTTGGATTATGTCGGTCCAGGCTGCTCCCACACGTTGCCACTGTTCATCAGGCGTAGCCGCGGGTGGTGCTTGCTGGGCCACTCTGTTGCCGATCAGCGACCAGACGTGTTCGATGGGCGACATATCGGGAGAACAGGAGGGCCACGGCAGCAGTGACACCTGGTGGGCCGTGAAGAATTGTTGCACGATGCGTGCCACGTGCGGGCGCGCATTGTTCTGTTGAAACGTGGCCGCTGGCAGGTCCTGCAGGTAAGGGAGGACTACAGGCTCCAAAACGTCGGAGATGTAGCGGTGGCTGTTGAGTGTACCAGCGATGCTTATTCAGATTTCTAGATAGTTCTTGGTAAAAAAAATGAATAGCAATACTCAATTTTTATCTAAATGAACTTCAAAAAAAAAAAAAAAAAAGAACCCGAATGTCTCAGATCTCCGATCACGAACATATATAATTTGAAAAGGAAGAAAACTGAGGGGGCAAATGTGATGTTTTGCCCCCACACTCATTTGCGTGCGGGGGCATCTGCCCCCTCTGCCCCCGCGGTTCCGACGCCGCTGAACCTTATTGTTTGTTGTTATGATTTAACTCCACTTAGTATGTACCGGACTGTAGCTCGGTGTGGTCGTGAGTGACATGAATAAATGCAACGTGTTGTACGTCAATAAATGTATACTCCCGAATCACTCGTTTTATTTCACGCTCACAACGATCTTGGCATGCGAAAGATGCATAGCATAAATTATTTATATAGAGTACCAGTGTACTCTCTCGATTTCTTTTTCAATTTTTTCTAACCAAGTATTGTGCTGTTTTCCTTTTCTAAACGAAATAAATCTCGGCCGAGTAAACTCAACAGCTCTGTATAATTTCTTGCAAGATGCCGTCTTACGACCTGGCTACTTTTAAGTGCTCTGTAAGGAAGTGAAATGTAAAAAAAGAATTCTATCTTCTTCCCACAATCTGACGGCTTCGATGACTAATGTATGTATCAAGTAGAGTTTTGCTGTTTCTACGAGATTTTCATTCAGTAGTTAATGACATCATAAGAACACTGAATCGAACAAAAACAAGAATCGAAGATTCAACTTTAAAGCGAAGCTTCAATAATTGAACATGGCTCCGTCTTCTTATCCCCACACAAGATTAGTCGCCTGCATACTTGTTCCTTAAAACCCTGGCAGACGTGGAAAGACGTGACGCCGTAGGTCCAACTATCTTTGAGAGAGGAATGAATAAGTGTTATTTATATGGGAAAGTCAAAAGTAAACAGAAATGAAGAATTAAAGTTGTAGAGAATATGCATTGCTCTGAGGCAGCGGCTCTTAAAGTGCGCTTCGTGGAGCCCTGTGGCTCCGCAAAGGCTCCTCCCGACGCTTTCCGTGAAAAATCCCTCGTGAGAACGTCATGTTCGACAACGAAAATACACTGGAAAAATCGACGTACTTCCTCTATTTTCTTATACAATTAATGTACATAATGCTTCCTTCAAAGCGTGTACCAGAGGTATATAGCGACCGATATTGGAAGCCGCACGTAGTTGTCCTTTATCCTCGGGGCGTCGTGGTAGCAGTTTCGAAACAGGAAGGGCAAAACAAAACACTACCTATCGTCATCGCTGTTGAAAGTGTGAGATCGTGGCGTGGCGTCCTCGCCTCCTAAATCTTTCTCTCACGCCTGCGCGCTGTCAGGCCGGATGATCGAAATGGCTGTATTGCTGTAATAGAACGTGCCTCGAACGGGTTAGTTCTCAGAAGAATGATACCGGTCCTGAAACAGTGAACCTGCGCGACGTGACCGATTCACTGATGTTGATTTGTAACAGCATTTTCTTTCTTCTTTGATCTCTGTTGGTTTTATTATGAAAGAATACTAGAATATCAGAAACACTAAAAGTGTTAGGTATGCTGTTAGGTAACTAAAACCAATGCTTCTCAGAAATGAAACCAGTACTTCTCAGATTTTTCAGAAGTGAAATTCTTAAAACCTCATTGCCTGTATAAACATAATTTTGCACTGAATATAAACACGGGCATAGAAAAATATACTGGGGCTCCGCGGTGTCAGAAGCTTGAGAACCGCCTCTCTAAGCTAAATGCTTAGTACAGTAGAGTCTCGATAGTCCAAGGTAATGGGGACTGGTGCCAAATCTTTTTACTGAAAACTCGGATTAAGCGGAATTTCAAAACATGAGCACGATTCTGAACGAAGGTAGTTAAATATGAACTTAAACGATTTTTAATGATTAGTGAAAATGTTCGTAAAAATTAATTAAACAAAGACTATGACTTAGATCATATTAACGACGAAAAAAAATCATCTATAATGTCTTCTACTTTTTCGCGGAGCATCTCTTTTTTTTTTTTGCAGCGCTATCTCTCCATCTTTTTTAGAAAAATAACATCACCTGGCGATGATTCCGGTGGCTGTTCTGCGTATCTAAGGGCGGTCTCTAGCGCCACAGTACCTTCTGCATGACACTTTTTTTTTTATCTTGTGCACAGTCAGTTCCTTCTTCATCCGATTCCGAATTTATTCTATTTTTCTTTTATCGAACGGTCTCCAGCTTCAACGGTTTTCCAGGGTTTCACACCGGCAGGGTTGCACGTTTTGTCCCTTGGCTATCTTTCAACATTGCCTGGCATTGGCTTCTAAATTACCTGGAAAAGGGCCTTTTTCGACTCTGTTTCAAACATTTTCACGTGCAAACCGCTCATAATATTTTATTAGATTTTTTTTATGATGCATACTTTTTTTTTATGTTTCATCGCGAATGACCTCGGTTTAAGCAGGACTCGGTTTACCGGGACTTTGATTATCGAGACTTTACTGTATGATGGAAAAGCTGCATCTTTTAATACTGTGCTTTATATATTTAATACGCTTCCTTTTGCACTCATCCGGTGGGTATCCTATTAATTCAGGTTGGAGGCGCATGAGGACTAACTAGTTTAGCATTACACTAACTGAATATCGCATAAACATTTAATTCTTTAATCATATTTGATATTTTTGGGAGGTTACGTTAAATGTTAAGGGCCAAGAAATTATAGTTTGAAACTAGTTTAAACTGCAATCCGAATAAAGCGTTCGATTATTCAAATTGCAATTTCTGTCTAACTTCCTTGAAAGCTTGGAAAGCTTATTTATATATTCCTACGCCAATAAATCAGATTACTAGTACAGTTTTATTATTTATTATAAAGCGCAGCTTTCCCTAAGAAGAACGTGTAGTTTCGTCTGCCTACAAACGCAGTAAAAGATAAGAAATGAAAAAATGTGGGGTTCAGAGAAAAAGTTCCTGGATCTCGACTTCCTTCAGCTTGCGCAAAGAAATCAAAATGGAAATAGACATGCAATATATCTCTCGGCCGATACAGGAAAACCGTAGGCGCACAGATTAGTGCTACGGACACAAAGTTGAAAAAAATGGGAGATTGGAAGACCAGAGATCTGATGATAAATTAATGACCAGCACAGGAAAGGCGAACAGTCGTTCGACATGGGAGAAAATGTCCAGCGTTGGACACAATATCCTGAAGACGATGTGCTGAAGGCGTAAGTATATCCACTTTCTCTCTCTCTCTCCTTTTTTTAACTTATCAAATGTTTTCCTCTTACATGGTTTTTGTAAGGATTTTCTCCTTGGCCTGAAACTCCTACCTGCGTGAAATAAAGAAATCGATTTTTTTTTTTTTCACTCATACTTATTACCAAACTCTATCAATATTTGTATTGATACATACTTTTTGCGATGGTAGATGGGTTTTCATTAACGCTTAATTTTTGTAATTTCGAAATGATTCGGCTCAAGGTCCGTTTTCAATTGCACTTGTTTCCACATGAGTAATGGATCACCCCTCCTCTCCATCCCTACTCCTGAATGAATATCCCAGTCTTTCAAAACTTGCTCCTCCTGATATTGACGCTCTCATTAATCAACCGTCAGAAACAACGTACCGGCAAATAACAGATTGAAACAGAACTGTCCTATTTTCCTCCCCCCCCCCCGTTATTGGCCTACTTATTTCTATCATTAACAGCCTCTTCTCCCCCTTCTTTTTACTTACATTTCTCACATATTTTTTGAGTGTGACCTTGCGATAAGATCATTTACTTTTGCAATATCTGAAATTATTTATTGATCCTGCCCCCGGACTTCCATAGTTAGTGTAACTGAAACTCTTTCTTGATGTTTGTGATAATAACACATGTATCAGAAAAAAGCCAGCTCACTTGGTCCGGTTGACCAAGTGACCAGAGGTGCTGGCTTCTGGCTAAGCATTGCATTCAGATTTGGCACGGTTTCAACTCGTAGATGAGGCATAGGTGGTGTGTTTGTCTGACGGCTCTGGTTTTGTCCCTTCCCTGATACCAGTGGCCCTACATGAGAAACGGGCTACTCCTTAGATGCCCACTGGGATCGTTAAACCCTGAAACTAACAAATCAACAATTAAACAAAAAAAAATCGTTATGACGTCACACCCTACTTTTCGCATGAACTGAATGGTGCTGCAAATCCATCCTTTTTGCTGTGCAATAACTGTGTGAAATGTAATGGGACAACAAGATTTCTTGAATTTAATCTAGGTGGCAGCACGTTTTCAATGGCAGATTTTTTGTTTTGTTATTTTAAAGATGTTATGTAGTCTCTGAAAAGTTTAAGCTCTATTATATATACACCGATAAGCCGTTACATTATGACCACTCCCCGCCTGGAGACCGAACGGTGGCGCAGGGGAAGTTCACAGAGCAGTATATATACAACCCGAGGACCTGCTTTCTGTTAGTTGAGTGTTCGTAGTCAAAATGGGAAAAGCGCCGATATATCGGAGTTTGATAAAGGACAAATTCTAATGGCACGGCGCTTCGGAACTACGATCTCGGAAACGGCGCTGCTTGTGGGTTGTTCACGTTCCGCTGTAGTGAGTACGTAAAAAAAGTGGTGCACAGATGGTCAAACGACGAACCGTATTCCAGCAGTGTGTCGTCCGCAGCTCATTGAGGCCAGAGGGGAGTGGAGACTGTCGCGCATTGTTCACAAAGGCCACAGCTCGACAAATCACCCACAGCTGCAACAGTGGTGATCAGGGCAATGTGTCACAGCACACAGTTCATCGCAGCCTTCTGCGCATGGGCATGCGTAGCCGAAGATCCAGCCGGGTCCCCAGGATTACTGCACATCATCGCCAATAACTCATGAAATGGGCCCAAGATCATCGAGATTGGGCCGTGGATGATTGGAAGAAAGTGACCTGGTCTGACGAATCAAGATTCCTGGTGCATCACGTAGACGGCGGAGCGCGGATACGCCGATTAAAAACGGAAGCTATGGCACCTGGATGCACTGTTGGGCGGAATCAGGCCGGCGGCGGCGGTGGTGTTATGTTGTGGGCGATGTTTTCTTGAGACACTTCAGGCCTCATTATACCAATAACACAATCCCTGATAGCTGTCAGGTATGTGAACATCGTTGCGGACCAAGTTCGCCCATTCATGGCAACTTTGTTCCCTACTAGTGATGTCCGTTACCAACCGGATATTGCTGCGCCATGCCACACTGCCAGAATCGTCAATAAGTGGTTCGAGGAACATGCTGGTGACTTTCTGTCAATGCCTTAGCCTCCAAATTCACCTGACATGCACCCAATCGAACATTTGTGGTTCGATTTGCAAAAGCAGGTTCCCGCTAAATCACCACCACCCCGAGATGTACGGGAACTGGATGACCTGCTGTTGACATTATGGTACCATATACCCCAGGATACCTACAGCCACCTCAGTGAATCGATGCCTCGCCGAGTGGCCGCTGTTTTGCTGGCTAAAAGGGGTCCTACAGCTGATTAGGTAGGTGGTCAGAATGGATATTGCGGTGTACACTGCTCAGTGGCGTACCGGAATTCCTCCCCCGCAAAAATTTCTTCAAGGCCCTTTTTCGAAAATATATTAGCACTCAATTATTTAAATTTTTAATTCCATATTATTAACTAAGGTTTTTAGGCGTTTTAATGATTCAAGTTCTTTGGAACCTACAGGTATTTTTCGCAGAACCAAAATGAGTGCACTCTACTGCGTGTAACACAAATGTGCACGTTGCAATTGAAATAGTTGTCCTAATTTTATACCAACAGAAAGCACTTCAAAACAATTACGCCAAACTTGAATTTATCATGCAAATTTTATTCTTTTAGAGAACTAAGGCCAGCCTCTTTGAAATGCAGCACGATCACACATACAATACAAGTAATTTTCATGTGACAATGTCTAATTATCATTTTTTGATTTATACGGAAATACAGAGCGTTATGTATAAGTATCAGTTAAGAATTGCAGCACGAAAAAAATGAAACTACTTAAATTATTTACTCTTGAATATATACTACTTAAATTATTTACTCTTGAATATACACACTTTCCATAATGCTATAAGATTTTACACATAATGACAATTTTTCTGTTGACTCTGTTATAGAAATAATAATAGCAAAAATTTTGCCCTTGACTCACTCGTGGAAAAACCACAAAAAAAAAAAAAAAAAAAAACAAGCGAAAAAAAAAATAAAAACACGCAGGTGTCTGTTTCTCCCTGCGAATAACACCTTTCAGTTCATTATACACTGACGGAAAAAAAATCCCAACACCAAGAAGGGGTTGTGTTAGATAAACGGCAGTTGGTAGGCGGTGAGAGTACATCTGTAAGATGACGTCTATGCAAATTTCGCGCTCGGCGCATACGCGTGGCGCTAGTAGCGCCCCTCGGAATATGCAAAGCAGGTTTGCTGTAAATACGCGCTGTAACGTTCGTGGGCGTTAGTTATCGTTGAGATTCGACGTAGGGTGTTGATGTTAGTCAAGAATGCCTTTAAGAAGACGAAGAAGCCATCATCAACAGCTCACGGTGTTTGAACGAGGTCGTGTAATAGGGCTACGAGAAGGTGGATTTTCTTTCCGCAATATTGCAGAACGACTTGGCAGGAATGTAGCCACTGTGCATGATTGTTGGCAGCAGTGGTCACGGTAAGGTACTGCCTCAAGAAGACCGGGTTCCGGCCGGCCACGTGGCACTACTGAGAGGGAAGACCGCCGTGTACGGCGTATGTCTGTGGCGCATCGTACCGCGTCTGCGGCAGCAATTCGAGCTGCAGTTGCCACCACAGTGACACAACGAACTGTTACAAATCGGTTACTTGAAGGACAGCACCGAGCCAGACGCCCTGTATAGCGTGCATTCCACTTACTCCAAACCACTGCCGTTTGTGCGACGTCAGTGGTGTCAAGCTAGAGCTCATTGGAGGACGGAGTGGAGATCTGTTGTGTTTCCTGATGAAAGCCGGTTCTGCCTGGGTGCCAGTGATAGCCGTGTGTTGGTTAGAAGGAGGCCAGGTGAGCGCCTGCAACCAACCTGTCTGCGGCCGAGACACACTGAACCTACACCTGGAGTTATGATCTGGGGAGGAATTTCATATGACAGCAGGAGCACTCTCGTGGTTATCCCACGCACCCCGACGGCACAGTTGTACGTCAGTCTGGTGATTCAACCTGTTGTACTGTCATTCATGAACAGCATTCCAGGGGTGTTTTCCAACAGGATAACGCTCTCCCGCATATCGCTGTTGTAACCCAACATGCTCTACAGAGTGTCGACATGTTGCCGTGGCCTGCTAGATCACCAGATCTTTCACCAATCGAGCACGTATGGGACATCATTGGACGACAACTCCAGCGTCACCCCCAACCAGCATTAACCGTCCCTGTATTGACCGACCAAGTGCAACAGGCATGGAACTCCATCCCACAAACTGACATCCAGCACCTGTACGACACAATGCATGAACGTTTGCGTGCTTGCATTCAACATTCTGGCGGTTACACCGGATATTAATGTACCAGCATTTCACATTTAAAATGGCTCTTCTCGCGCTTACAATAAGCTGTGATCTTGAAACCTTAATCGATTAAATATGTTACCTACACAAATGTATTGCCGCCATTTCATTCCTCTACAACTATTTTTTCGTGGTGTTGGGATTTTTTTTTCCGTCAGTGTATTCTGAAGCATGCGTAGTTACGTACAAACAACTGTAACACATAACACCTTATCCTTAGTGGTAAAAACTTTTCATTGATTGAACTGATATCCCTTTCTTATTCTTTTGTTAATATACTTGTATAGAAATTATAGCTATGATAATAAAAAAAGTGGCATCAGATCTTCTGAAATAACTGCTTTCCCGTCATCCAGTTTTAATACATTTTAACCTCGAAAAAAAAACAACCAAAAGTTATATTTCTTTTTAATACTTCTTTCAAAGCTGTCGTTAACAAATTGCTAGTTATTTCTTTATTCATAATAAAGATTCTGTCAAAACGTTTTTGCTGAAGCTAGAGGCCCTCTTAGCTGTGAGCGCCTCCCCCCCCCAGTGCGGGGGTTACGGAGGCTATCAGTACGCGCCTGACACACTGCTCGACATTTTTTACCCAGAAAGAGTGAGCAAAATGAACCGAAAATCACCAGAAGCATAGAATATGAAGGTGAATAATGCTTTACTTAATTTTCAAATTAGTACGCAGCTTGACAGGTTACAAGACAGGATCACGTGACACACTCAATATCTTGTGTCACCACCATGCTGTTCAGGGATATCGTACACACTGCGCAGTCCTTCAATTTTGTTCCTGGGTGCCTGGGACCTCACAATGTTTTACCTGGTTCCTTTATGCAGCAGCATTCCGAGGCGGTCGAAGAGAGGTTTTCAATCATCTGCCATTGCGGTCTCATATATGGTTGATGGGTGATAGTTCCAGCAATCTCGTTCGCCATGGAAGTATATGGACCCTTGTAGTCACGCTTGATAGACATTAGCAGTGTGTGACCGAGCCTTATCTTCTGGAAAACGGCCTCCTAGATATCACTCAGAAACGGCAAAAACACGGGCTGTTAAACGTCATCGACGTGCCCGTTATGCGTTGCAGGTATGGCCGTCTACCGTAACTAATGACCATAAGAGTATGCCTGGTTGAACAATGTGCTGCTTGCGGACAGTAGCTGGAACCTACTTGCGGCCACGTCGCTCGTCGACACCAAGGCAGAATCTCGACTCATTGCTGAACACGACATGGTGCCATTCCTGGCGCCACGCAGCTCTGTTACGACACCACTCCAGTCGAGCTTGGCGAAGCCCTGCGTTCAATGGCAGTTGACGCAATGGCAGCGGGGGTACACCCTTCCGCCAATCTTTGGTTCACTGTTCAAATCGTGATGGGAATGTAAAGTCGCTGCTACAGCCCGTCGAATGCTCTCTGCAGTTGCTTGACGACGAACATGTTGATCGATGCTTGCTGACATCCGCCTGACTGCACCAGTCTTGCTACGGCAATTGGCGGTGCTTTCTTGAAACCACTGTTTCCAACTAGGTCCAGATGTTCTTGCGTCCCGATGCACACGTGGGACGATTCGGTGAATCAAACAACCAGCTTCATGGAATCCTAAGAGTTTTCTTCTTTCAAACGCATCCGGTATATATCGGTGTACATTGGAGCTGCCTGCACTCACCTCGAGCAGTGTATATATTTCACTATCATGCATTCAGCCGGCTCCGACCCTTGGTGACCCATCCGACTTCAGATCTACATTTCTCTCCGTCCAAGACAATAAGCTGCATTTCCCGCAAAAGAGTGTCCGCCGTAATAGTATCTGTCCTGTCGAGAATTTTCATGTTCATAAATCTTGGAGAAATTGATCACTTCTCTGAGATTTACAAAAAAAAAAGAAAAAAAATACATAGATTGAAAATTCTCTACAGTCCCACGTTTCAAAATTTTGTTTGGAGGAGGCGGTGAAGTGAGGGAATAATGGCCATGTTCGTTCACTTCTCAGTCCTGATTAGACAAGCAAAATTCCTTAAAAAAAAAAAAAAAAGGGAGTAATGGGCATTAAGCTTCTTTTTTCTTTTGGCTTGATTTATTTTTACTTTAGTAAGTTAAATAAAAAAAGGCGAGCAAAAAGAAGTCACCATCAACCCTTTTAGAAAACAAAATTATTCGTAGTAATCACGGAATGAGGAAAAAGTGTTTCTGTGAATTTGTGCAAAAGAAAAAAAATCTTTCTTTTAGAACCCGCCATAACATATCCAATCCATTGGAATCTTGGTCTGCCACTTTTCCTTTTCCCTCTCCACTCCTGCCAGCGCGTAACGATCTTTTCCAAGGAGTTTTCTTATCACATTTCTGAAATATTTAAATCTTTGACTCACAATTAGTATCAAACGAGCTGCTGATCTTGATCTGCACCAAAATAGATGAGTTCTTTTTTCTGTCTGAAGGATGCTAAGAGTCCTGAAGGACTCTTTTGCATTTGCATTGCATTAGAGCTCAAAAGCGTAAGATCATATGTAGACTATTTTTAAGAAGGGAGTGTCTGACCCTTGGCCTAAAACAACCCTTAGAAATAGGAAGCTAGGAGATTTGGGCTAGAGTGCCCGATAGGAAAGTGACACGGAAGCGATGTAGAAAGGGGTAGGAAGACGCCCTTATTTATTACCCGGGGTCCGACGGCTTAACGTGCCCATCCTACGCACGGCGGATATTTAGTGATTCGAGCGTTTGTACCTGCTCGGGATCGAACCTGAGATTTCTCCGTGGCAGTCATGAATGCTGACCACTAAGCCATCCGCGGCCCAGTGGTCTTAATTTAGGACGGGCAAGTACTTATAGCCCATCGAGAGTTGCTCACTTTAAAACTGAAAAAAAAAAAAAAAAAAAAAAGAATCGAAACTGGCGAATTATGTTTAGCAAATTTTGTAAATGGGACAAATGGCAAACTATGGTGCGAAAAAATTGCACCAGAAACTGGTGCAAAGGTTCCAATTTTTCAAATCCAATTTTAATCAGATTGTAAGCTGTGGTTTTTGCGCCCTCTCTTGAGCCACGCCCGGGGCAGCCGCCCCCGCCTGCACTGCCCTAGTTACGCCTCTGAAGACAACCCTGTGCACAGTTTCAACTGTATATGATACCATTTCCTTCGGAAATAATTCTGTCATGAAAAACAAAAAGTTAACGACTGTCCTAATTTTAATTAAAAAAGTCATTTTTTTTTTTTTAAAGCGCAGGTAAACTCACCCTCCATTTTAAGCACCCAAAGTCAAGTGAAATAAAGGGGTTAAAAAAGGTGCGATAGGAGGCCCCCTTTTTTCTCAACACCTGAGTGATGTTCAATTCGCTTCGCACCTTGCGGGGTAGGACGCTCCGCTGCAGCGGCACTGCGTCATTATTCCCGAGCTTGTCTCTGAATGATGTGATGTCACGAAGAGCATATAGTGACGTCACAAATAATCTTTTTTTCATCGTGCCGTTGGAACCGGAAATTGCGAACTCCGGATTCTTCCCATGATCCATCTGGCGGCTGACTGGTGCTCTCTGCTCAGTAGTCAAACCATCTGCTTTTCGCCATGGGAATTTTCAGTTTAAGTTACGCGAATCAACCCTGGTTCCCCCTCCTTAGCGAAAGGGATTTTGCAGCCTTCCCTTTTCATTTCGATAAAATAGGAGACACAACCATGTGCCCTATTTCCCCCTTACGAACGAAAATTATTTTCACAAAGAAAGATACAATGGCATTTGGGATGAAAGGAAAGACATTCTTCTAATTTCTGCCGCAACTTTTCTGCGCGCAAGTGCCGGCACTGGGCCGCGCAGTTTACTACAAGCCCTATTGCTCAGTAATTACTTAAATAAAATTAAATATTAAATTAATAACCGTTATTGAACAGTATGTCTAATAAAATTTTTCACAAAAGTTGGCTTTGGAAAATGAAACTTATGTTAAGCTTAGCTCACGAATACGATTGATAAATATTAATTCAAACCTACGAAAAGGCCACTGTTTCGTGTCTGACATCAAACTGTTAGGTAAATTTTTTCTGGCACCAAATAATACGCTGCGGGAATATTTTGCACGTATATGTCAGGATTCTTGTTCCGAAAAGCACTAGTAATTCAAGTAGAAAGTCGGTACAATACACATGATAAATGACTGAAATGCACAGATTTCAGCACAGACACAAAGCACTTGAATTAAGTGATGTATTCATGCATCTTCTCGGGGGTGCTCAGCCCCCTAAATCCGTGACCCCCGTAGTTTTTGGGCGATCTCCCCTTATATTTAGTCTAATTGGTTTTGTTTATAGCTGAATAATTGGAGAAATTAATTTTAAAAAAAATAAGAAAATGAGGCAAAATATTATAATAATAAAAAAAACAACAACACCCGCATGGACTTCAATCTGAAATTTCTATCATCCTTCAATAAAACATTAAGTAGTTCTTGCTGAAGGGGTGAATTTTCAAGCACTGATAACTCGGACTACTTACTGCCGCAATAAAAACCTAATTCCACAGAGTAGCGATGTTTGCTAAGCGATACATCATCATATTTTGGAAGCTGGCATTCAGCTTTATTTCATTCTTCTGGATGCCGACTTTCCATGTATGCGGTTAAGCCTCAGCGTAGCTAACGTGACGTTAGTGCTTCCAAAACAACAAAATATTTGCTACCTGATTTTTAACAATAGCAAATTATTAGAAATTGTTCCCATAAAAGTTTTTGATCGACGCATCTCAAACTGGCGTCCAAACAGTTAGTTTTTGTTTTGTTTTTACTCCTATGTGGTAATCCAAATAATCTAAAGGGGCTGAAACCAAACGGCAGGGGAATGGTTTACACCATACATTTTCCGGTAACACTGGAATGATTCCTTAATAATCAGGCTTATAGTAAGGCGAAGCCATTTTTATCACTCTTAATGTTTTAGGGGGAAGGGGCGAAGGATTTTCTCCGGCACAGCGTTATCTTACTGGCATCCTCAATATTTTACACCAGCCCATGGTGAAATTCGTGGTGCGTTCTGAATTAAAGCAAAGGTGCAACATTTTTACATTTTTAGTCACTTGTATGTGTAGATTACTTGGAATTTGCATTTGCGATGTACGAACATAAGAAAATTTCTATACTCTATTTAAAATTTTTATATATATTAATGTATATATAAAGAACAAAAGCGTGATTATATGTATATAATTAATCAACAAGTTTCAGCCCCCTCGGAATTTGTAAACCCCCCTCCAACCTCTCTGAATGCAACATTGCTTGAATATCCAAACGCACCCAAACACGCAGTTGGGCGCCAGCATCTCAGTGGTTATTCGGGTGTCTAAGTATCGTACGGGGGCAGGGTGCAAATTTTGAAGTGGTTGGCAGAAATTTTGCCAAAAAATTCCGTTCATGGCGATTTTACCTGACGCTGATGATGTGTTATACACAGTTTAAAAAAAAAAATCAGGTACATATTGTACGTAGTACTGGGAACCATGGATACGAACCTTCATGTCCTTTAACAAATTACTATTTCTTCGCAATTTCAGCGTACTTACGTAATTTTTGCTTCTCCTTTTTAATATTTACTTTCATATGGTAGTTTATGAATTTTAATTCGTAACCTGACAAGGAATAAATATGTATTTCTTCCTCACACACACACACACACCCTTTTAAGCTATCATGTAATTACGAAAATGATGTCTTTCCTCTCCTTTCTTAGACATTCGTTCAGAGGACTCCCTCCATTACACAGGATAGCAAAACACTAAATTTAACAAAAAAATAATTTTATATTATAGAACAAAATTTCTGTAAATTCGGAAAATTCCCATATGTTATTCCGACACGTTAAAAAAATTCTGTAAATTCGGAGAATTCCCATATGTTATTCTGACACGTTAAAAAAATTCTATAAATTTTTAAAATTACCCTACGTTATTCCGATACGTTCAAAAAATTTCGTAAATTTGAAAAATTGCCATACGTTAAAAAATTTCCGTACGTTTATCCAAGTGCCCTTAAATTTTAAATGGCTGCACTCGCCATGCGTTCTAGCTGCCTAAATATGGGGGGGGGTTAAAGGGGGGCTCAAAGAATAGTTGGGTTTATATACAGATATGTATATATGCACACTATATTAAAAAATATTCAGACACCAAAATGTTTTGGGACAAATGGCTTTATTATCGCAATTAGTAGTTAGTCGGTCCACCTTTCGCTTGTATGACACCGGCAGCACGTGGAGGCATACTATCAACCAATTTCCGGTAGGTCTCGACAGGAATAGCTCTCCATTCGTCCTGCAAAGCTACTGCTAGAGTGGAGAGCGAAGACGGCCGCTGTGGTTGATTTCGTATCCGTCGCTCCAGTTCGTGCCAGAGGTGTTCTATGGGATTAAGATCAGGACTCTGAGAAGGCCAGTCTAACAATTCCACCTCATTTTCGAGAAACGAGTTCGGCACACGCTGTGCAATGTGGCAGGGGAGCTCGATTGTGTTGGAAGAGACAACGATCATTTCCATACTGCAACATTGTTGGTAGGGCAGAATTATCCAGAACGTCGAAGTGCACGTCATAGTTCATGGTTTGCGGTATAATAACCAACGAGCCGAGTCCCATCCATGAAAAACAACTCCATACCATGATGGAGCTCCGCCGAACTTAACAGTTGGAAGAGCACAGTCCGACGAAAATCGTTCGCCGCGCTGTCTCCAAATCCAAACACGCCCATCAGATTGGAAGAGTGAAAAGCGTGACTCATCACTCCAAAGAACAGCTTTCCAGTAGGCCACAGTCCAGGAACGACGGGAGACACACCACTCCAAACAGCGCTTTGTATTCACGGTAGTGATGTGTGGCTTGTCTGCCGCTGCTCTACCATAATACCTCACACTGTGCAGCCCTCTGCGGATAGTTATGGTACTAATCGAGCCATTACAAGCATTTCAAACTTCAGCAGCGATGGAAACGGCAGAGAAAGAAGGGGATTTCTAACATTTCTTGCCATGGCCCTTGTGTCACGTTCCGTCAGTTTGTGCGGCCTTCCTGATTCCTGAACGCTTTTTTTTCTTTTTTCTTCTGTACTTGCACTGTCATCTTTTCACGATATCGCTTACGGTAGATTTTGGTATGTTTAGTTAAGTTATATATATGTGGGAGTTATAGGGTGGGCTCAAAGAATAGTTTGGTTTATGTACACTGTTTTCCATAAATTAAGGAAAAATCACAAAAATAGCGATAACTCAAAAAGTTACATGTTGATTTTAATGAAACTCAGATAAAGTGTACAACACATAGTAAAGTGTAAAATAACATAAAAACAAAGTACCAGACAATTATGATGTTTTAGAAATTAGCACATGTATGAAATTAACAAATTGGATGTGTCAGTTTGGTATAAGAAAGGTATCTTCAATATGGAGTATGATCACCCCAAGCAGCAATACAGCAATGTGTGGTGCTATCGATTATGCGGTCTATGAGGTCAGTAGGAAGCGAGAGCCATTGTTCTTGCAAAGCTGCTCTAAGCGTGGCAAGTATCTCAGGAGGAGGATTGTGAGCAGCAACCCGTCTCCCTAGAGCATCCCAAACATGCTCGATGGGATTCAGGTCCGGAGATCGAGCTGGCCACTCCATGCGCTGAATTGTTTGCTGCTGAAGATAATCTTCCACGATACGAGCCCTGTGTGGTCTAGAGTTGTCGTCTTGTAGGATGAAATTATGACCTATTGCACCGGCATAAGGGCGCACATAAGCATCAAGGATGTCATCTCTATAGACTTCAGCAGTCACGGTTTCACGTGGAAAGACATGGAGATCTGTGCGTCCACCCAAAGAGATACCAGCCCACACACAGATACTGCCTCCTCCGTATGAATCTCTTTCACGGTTTTTTGATGGGTGATAACGGGTTCCAGGTTCTCTCCAAATCAATCAACGTCTGCTTTCGCTTTGCAAGCTAAACCTGGACTCATCTGTGAAGAGAACAGTCCTCCATTGATCTGCAGTGCAGTGGACATGTTGACGTGCCGATCTCAAACGCTCCCTCCTGTGACGCGAAGTGAGCGTCACGCAAATGACTGGTCGCCTCGCGTACAGACCACCTTCATGAAGTCTTCTGCGCACAGTAGACGTTGACACCATCCTTCCGGTGGCTGCAGCAAGCCGAGACCTAAGTTGGGTTGGAGTTGAGGTTCTACTCCTTCGTGCGCATAACTGCAAATATTGGTCATCGGCGCTCGACGTAGCTCTTGGCCATCCTTGGCTGAACCTTCTGGATGCCAAATTTGTGTTTTGGAATTGTTGCTAAAGTCTGCGAACCACAAAAGGACTCACATTTAACCATCTGGCCACCGCTTTCTGATTTTGACCTGCCTCTAATCTCCCAATGGCCCTCCATCGTAGTTCTCCCGTCAAATGATGCCTCGAAGTCATTGTAAGGAATTGGCTATTCCAGATTTCTTATCTCACTACCACAGCAAAACTGACGGTCTTACTCTCACACATGCATTTATATGGTACTTGCAGGTGATGCATTTCGAGTGCAGCGCCACTATTTTGCATATTGCAGTTTTATTCAGCACCTTTTATATATAACAATATACTCAAACTTCGTATCGATTGGTTTCTTTTTGAAGGCGTTATTGCTATTTTTGTGATTTTTCCTTAATTTATGGAAACCAGTGTATATATACAGTACATACAGTATATCGTAGCAGAAACCCAAATCACTAGGTCTTTGTAGAAACGAGAGAATGTTATCCATGCTGGCCCTTGAAAAAGCCATAAATGGCTAACTTGAAATTTTTGGATTCATTCTCCTACCTAGTTTTCCTACTAGCTGTTTTTTTTTTTTTACAGTTAGGTTATTGTACCTGCTGTTTGTATGCCTATTCAGCCTGATTATTCTTTTCAGCTGATTTTGCGCGGTTAGATTTTCATGGTTCTGCTGTTTTTGTGGGCATATCTTTTGCCCTTCAGTGTGTGTGTCAGAGAGAGAGAGAGAGAGAGAAAGAGCTAAAGTGTGGGCTCAAAAATAGTTGGGGAGTACAGTAATCATCATCATCATCAACCATTATCAATCCACTGCTGGATGAAGGTCTTCCCAAATTTCTTCCACATTTGTCTGTCTTGGGCCTGTCTCCTCCAGGTCACTCCAGCATACTTTCGAATTTCATTCATCCATCTCCCATGGAGTCTCCTTCTGGGTCTTTTCCTGTCCCTCGGAATCCAGTCTAAAATTTCGTTTGTCCATCGGTGGCCCGTTCTTATGGCAACATGTCCAGCCCATTGCCATTTCAGTGATTTAACTCTGGTCATGATATCGTTCACTCCTGTCATTTTTCCTTATCCACAAGTTCCTCTTCTTATCTTTCCTGGTTACACCAAGCATGCATCTCTCCATGCTTCTTTGAGTTGTCTGCAGTCTTTGTATGTCTTTTTTTAGTTAAGGTCCAGGTCTCTGCTCCATACGTAAGCACTGGCAGGATGCATTGATTAAACACTTTTCTTTTGAGACATAATGGCATACTGCTCTTAAACATTGTACTGTTTCTTCCAAAAACTGACATATACAGTATATATAAACACACACACACACACACACACACACACACACACACACACACACACACACACACACACACACACACACACACACTATATTGACAAAAGTCACCGGACACCTAGAAGATAAACATAACATAGCATTTATTGACATACATTAGTACGGTGTCGGTCCACCTTTGGCCTTAATGCATGCACCGACCCTTCGAGACATGCTTTCGCCAAGGTTTTGGAACAGAGCGACAGGTATGCGCTTCCATTCACTGCATAATGCTGCCGCTAACTGTTGCTTAGTAGTAGTCCTTGGTTCCAAACTTCTTATGCAGCGCTCTAATTCCTCCCATAGGTGCTCTATGGGATTAAGATCAAGGCTCTGTGCTGGCCAGTCCTCACACGATATGGAATTATTGTCAAACCACGCAGTAACAGTCCTTGCTCGGTGGGTGCATTATCCTGCTCGTACCAACAAGGCTCGATGCATTATCCTGCTGGTACCAACAGGGCTCGGTTCCATAGTATTGATACAGAGTTGGTAGGGCATAATTGTCCAGAATAACGAGGTAGACGTGCTGGTTAACAAGTTTGTCCACGATAACGAATGGGCCGGGACCATAAAACGAAAAACACCCCCACTCGAGTACACTGCCAGCTCTAAACTTGACCGTAGGAACAGTACACTGTGGTAAATAGCATTTCCCCGGCTGCCGCTATACCCACACACGGCCATCAGACTGATGGATCGTGTATCTGGACACATCAGTCCATAGGACCCGTTTCCATTGATTTACGGTCCACGATAAATGTTCTTTACACCATGCTAAACGAAGAGTAGCATTCCGAGTGGAGATGAAAGGCTTATGAGAACCACACGACCACGATAACCCATGGAATGAAGTTCTCTGCGAATGGTACGTGTACATACTGAGGTTCCAGCATTGTTATTCTCCTGTACACCGAGGTCTTGTGCAATACTCCGTCGATTAGCTGTAACGACTCTCCTGAGGCTTCGACGTCATCTATCACTGATTTTCTTTGGTCTGCCGGTACGTTTTGCTGCCACAGGCACGTCATGTGTCTTCCGCTTTTTCAGTACATCCAAAACAGTTGACTTTGATATGTTTAAACGCCTCTCGGTTTCTCTTATGGACAACCCATGAATATAACACCCAACAATCTTTCCTTTCTCAAAGTCAGCTCTCTCACGCCGCGACATATTCACTCAACCTCACAGTGCGATATGATCGCGGTCAGCTGCAGGCTTGTTTCTATACCGTTTGTAGTTGTACCGCGCATCTTAACAACGCAGCGGATTCGTTCATTTGCTTTTGAAGGGGTGTCCGGTTACTTTGTCAATATAGTGTATGTATATATATATACATGTATATCTCAGAACTATATCTCAGAAGGCCTAACATCGGAAGAAGTGGACATCTCTGAAGTTAACAGAATAGTAACCAAAGCTCTTATGGAAACAGCAACAAAATTAGCTGGGTCTAAGAACAAGTTGCATGTAAACAAATTATCAGGAAAAACGAAAATGTTGATGCAAAAAAGAAGAGAGATGAGGACAACTAAAGAAGATGTGACTTCCAAAGTGGAATATATAGAGCTATGCAAGACAGTAAGAAAAAGTATCACTGAAGACGTAAGAATATTCAACTGTGAACTAGTAAGGAAAGCAATTGAAAACAACCAAAGCCTAAAGATAGCAAAGGACATCTCAGTAAGGGAAGAAAGCAGATTATGGCACTGAGAAAAGAAGATGGTCCTGTAACAAGAAATAGAGGCGAAATTTTGACAAGAGTGAAAGATTTCTACTCCAAATTATATGAAAGGGATGATACATGCACTCCAGACATCATGAAAGATACCAGTACCAGAGTTCCTCCAGTCCTTCCAGCAGAAACTGCACATGCAATCAAGAACATGAAGCGGGGAAAAGCACCAGGAGAAGATGGAATTACTGTAGACATCATACAAGAAGCAAGTGGAGAAATCGAAACAGTACTCGACCAAATTTTCACTCGATGTCTTAATGAAGGAAAGATTCCTGAGGATTGGAACACCGCTACAATGATCCTGCTACATAAGAAAGGTGACATTGAGGATCTCGGAAACTACAGACCTATCAGCCTCCTATCAGCAGTTTATAAAATCTTCACTAAAGTTCTTTCACACCGCTTGAAGGTAACACTGGACATGGCTCAAACGAGAGAACAAGCTGGATTCAGGAGTGGCTACAGCACAATAGATCATATCCACGTACTGAGAGAACTAATTGAAAGAGCGAGGGAATATGAACTTCCATTGTGCTTGGCTTTTATCGATTATGAAAAAGCCTTTGATTCGGTGAAACCATCAGCAGTTACAATGGCTCTGAAATCATGCAGTATTGAAGATGCGTACATTAATATTATTAATAACATCTATGAAAATGCAAGTGCAAAGATTCGGCTGTTTGAAAATACAACACACATAAAAATTGGAAAAGGAGTGAGACAAGGTGACACTACATCTCCCAAACTCTATAATGCCACATTGCAAAATGTCTTTCAATCACTGAACTGGAAAAACAAAGGGATAAAGGTTAATGGAGATTATCTAACGCACCTTCATTTTATTGATGACGTAGGCATTTTTCCAACTACCCCGTCACAGCTGCAGAGTATGATCCAGGAACTTGCTGACAAGGGTAAAGAAGTAAGATTAAAAATGAACTTTCAGAAGACAAAAGTGATGTACAATGCTTTTACAAGAAATGAAGATTTATCGATTGATTGGGGGAAACCTGGAGATAACCAATACCTACATTTACCTTGGACAGCAGATGTCAAGTGAGGGTCGCATTGATGAAGAAATTAATCGGTGTATAAAACTTGCCTGGAGAGCTTTTGGAAGAAACAGTATAATTTTCAAGAGCAATATGCCATTAAGTCTTAAAAGAAAAGTGTTTGATCAGTGTATTATTCCAGTACTTCCGTATAGTGAAGAGACGTGGATCTTAACTAAAAAAGACATGCTAAGACTGCAGGCAACTCAAAGAAGCATGGAGAGGTGCATACTTGGTGTAACCAGGAGAGATAAGAAGAGAAACTCGTGGATCAGAAAAAAGACAAGAGTAGAAGACATCATGATCAGAGTAAAATCCCTGAAATGGCAATGGGCTGGACATATTGCCAGAAAGACAGACCATCGATGGACAACCGAAATTTTAGACTGGATTCCAAGAGACAGGAAAAGACCCAGAAGAAGACCACATGGGAGATGGGTGGCTGAAATTCGAAAGCATGAGGGAGTAACATGAAGGAGACTGGCACAAGACAGACCGTTGTGGAAGAAACTTGGGGAGACTTTCATCCAGTAGTTAATTGATAATGGTTGATAATGATGATTATATACACTCATGGACAATGAAATTTGCGCACCTAGAAGAAAAGATGCTACAACCGCAAAACTTTGCAAATAGCTAGACTGCGTGCTGCCATGCAAATGATCCACGTTTGGTGCATGTGCGCATGCCCACACACCCGGTAATGGCGCTGCAAGCACGAATCGGCAGCCTTATAAACAGGCCTGTAGTCGATTCCCCATGAAAGCGAAAAGCACCGGCCGACGCAAGCAAGAGTACAGAATGACAAGAATGCCGGGTAGACTCCAGAGACTTCGATTTACGCAACTTACGGACTTTGACAGAGGCCTGATCATCGGGCTGAAAACCACAGGGTGATCGGCGGGTCGTATAGCCCTCCACGTGGATTGTTCCATACCGTCCGACAGTGTTGGGAGCAGTGGACAGTGTACACGTGACGGCACTGCCACACGGCGGAGCGGCTCCCGACGGACCACGAGGATCACCGGTAGAGAGGACGGGTCCTACGGGGACCCGGTTCACTATACAGGCAGACGTAGCGGCTCCTGTATGCCCACGAACCATTTTCCGACGCCTCGCGGAAGTGAATCTGCGATCCCAGCGCCCGTTAAGTGTGCTGCCGTTAACACCGGAACATCGCCGGCTCCGTGTTCAGTGGTGCCATGCCAGAGCGAGGTGGAACGCCACAGACTAGCGACGTGTGGTGTTTATAAATGAGTGCCGCTTGGTTTTGGGGACAGATGATCATCGTGTCCGGGTGTGGAGGTCCCCGAATGAACGGCACAATCCCGACCTTGCTATCGAACGCCACACTTCCCCCACTGCAGGCATTAAGGTCTAGGGAGCCATTGCGTACGATAGCTGATCAACTCTAGTAGTGGTACGTGGGTCATTGGCGGGCCAGCGGTACGTGGATGCGATCCTACGGCCCCATGTGCTCCCATTCCTGGCCAGGATTCCAGGTGCGCTATACCAGCAAGATAATGCCCGGCCGTACACGGCTAGGGTTGCCCAGGACTGCCTACGTCATGTCCAGACAATTCCATGGCCTGCCCGTTCCCCGGACATGGCCCCTATCGAGCATGTGTGGGACCACCAGTTGAAACGCCAGCTGCCGCCGTGCCGCATTATCCGGGATTTGGAGCACACCGTCCAACACGTGTGGGCTAGTCTGCCGCAGGACATCAGGTTTCTGTTCGCCTCCATGCCGGAACGTATTGCAGCATGTATCACCGCACGAGGCGGTGCGACGCGCTGTTGAAGATGACCGGACTGCGTGCCACAGATCTCTCTGTAATTGACCTGCAGCTCTGTTTTTGCCATCATGTGTATCATTCATCTGTATCATTACGTCCATAAAATATCAGTTCAATCCGATGCTTCCGTCTTGGTGCGGAAATTTCATTGTCCGTGAGTGTGTATAAATAATATATGTAAACAGTATATTGTGGTTCCGTAACATAATCTCTAAAAATTATCTTTTAGGTTCAAAAACCTTATAAAAAGTATGGAATAAATGTGGTCATTAATCTTCTACATCTCTATAGCTACGGCACTTTGTCAATAAGCAAGCCACCAGTAAACAAAGAAAGCTCCGCGGGGATTTACGATATGCCCTTAATGCATCCAGATGTCAGCACAAAATATTACGTAGAGAAGACAAGAAGATTCCTTCTGGTAAGGCGCAAGAAACATCGAAGATGGAAAAACGAAAACCTCTCTTAGCAGAGAAGTCGTCCAAAACGGAGCAACCCCGTTATGGAACAGGATGAAGAGAAGTAGATTAAGCTGCTTGCACATCGCAAACTCATGCAGGCAACACAATTTACATCTAAGTAGGGGAAGAAGAAAGAACCGTGCACTGTAAATGCGTTTTTTCTAACACCCAGATAGCTATACATGACATGTCGCCGCTGGCTTCTGGCTAGTCGTTCAAGCTTGGCCCGGTTCAAGTCCCGGAAGGAAGCATGGGTGATTAGTGTTACTATCCTCGTGGGTGATTAGTGTTCCTATCCTCAAGCTATTGACCCTAAAATAGGGACGAGCGACGTTAGAGTTGTTAACGATGGTCATTAAGCCCCGAAGCAAAAACAAAGTAATGCCTGACATATCATCTAACCTATGTCAACAATAGCGATTTGAATGATATATCTAACCCGCATTCAGGATGCTTGCCATGATATGTCATGATGCTGGCACATGATATGCCATCTATAGTTGGCATGTCATGTGTGTCTCTCTCCCTTCCATGTCAGAAACTATTGGCGGAACAACTGTCCATCTTTAGTGTCTCAACAGTGCAGCCAACCCTAGTTTCTTTCTCAGAGCCTCAGGGTGGAACAGTGGCGTCCGTTCTAGGCTGAGAGCACCTAAGTATAGTACCCGGGTCCTAGTTAGCGGCTTCCGTGGTCAGTCTGTTTGGATGAATGTCCACTTTCTTGAAGGACTTCTTAGTGATTCCATGGATAAACTCACTAACATTTTCGACACGCAGCCGGCCTTCCAGGTTTCGAGTGGGAGTACATCTGGGAGCTCTGTTCTCTTTCGGGTACAGGTGCAACTCCACACTGGGGAACATAGGTGATGACTGGACGAACAACCATCTTGTACAACATCAGCTTGAGATGAATTGTCAGGTATCTCCTCCTAGAGAACAATGGATGTTGAGCCCCTGGCTTTTTACGTGAAGTTAGGAGGTGCTGGCTACCCACGCAAGCCAACTATCTGTTTACCGCCCCTGGTACGTCGTGGTAGTAATCCAGGGAATAGTTTTTTGCTCGTTGTCAAAAAAACAGTATGGCACTGCTTTTATTAGAAGGATTGATCTCAATCTGCCAGTTGATGTAGTAAGTATGTAGCTCGAAGAAAGAATCTTGAGAGGAGCTCCACAGTTTTAGTCTTGTTCAGAGACCTGGAGGCAATCGCTGTATCATATGCATACATCATAACTTGGCCCTGGATCAGTTCGGGTAAGCTATGCAGATAAATGAGGGTCGGCTTCGTCAAACCAAGAATTGATCTCTGGGAGACCCCCAAACCGTAGAGCTCTTTTAAGAGGCAGTGAACGATTTTAGCAGGCCCCAGCGGCGTGGTTACCAGAGCATGTTAAGGACTTGAGCTACAAAATGTTAACACGTATGGCATGAGCCATTACATTATGACCATTTACCTAATAAGCTGTAGGACCCCCTTTAGCCAGCAAAACAGCGGCCACTCGGCGAGGCATCGATTCGATGAGGTAGCGATAGGTATCCTGGGGTATCTGGTACCATAATGTAAACAGCAGGTCCTCCAGTTCCCGTACGTTTCGGGGTGGTGGTGATTTAGCACGAACCCGCTTTTCCAAGTCGAACCACAAATGTTCGATTGGGTTCATGTCAGGGGAATTTGGAGGCCAGGGCATTAACAGAAAGTCACCAGCATGTTCCTCGAACCACTCCATGACGATTCTGGCAGTGTAGCATGGCGCATTATTCTGTTGGTAATGGCCATCACCAGAAGGGAACATAGTTACCATGAATGGGTGAACTTGGTCGGCAACGATGTTCAGATACCTGACAGCTGTCAGGGATTGTGCTATTGGTATAATGCGGCCTAAAGTATCCCAAGGAAACTTCGCCCACAGCATAACACCGTCGCAGCTGGCCTGTTTCCGCCCAACAGTGCATCCAGGTGCCATAGCCTCCGTTGGTAATCTGCTATCCGCACTCGGCCGTCCACGTGATGCACCAGGAATCTTGATTCGTCATACCAGACCTCTTTCTTCCAATCCTCCACGGTCCAATCTCAATGATCTTGGGCCCATTTCATGAGTTGTGCGCGATGACGTTCAGTGAGCATGGGGACCCTGCTGGGTCTTCGGCTACGCAAGTGTGTTGTGACACATTGCCCTGATCACCACTGTTGTAGCTGCGGTTATTTGTCGCACTGTGGCCCTGCGGTTGCTGTGAACAATGCGCGACTGCATGTCTCCGTTCCCTTCTAACATCAATGAGCTGCGGACGACACACGGCTGGACGATGGTTCGTCGTTTGGCCATTTTGTGCACCACTTTTGATAGGTACTCACTACAGAGGCAGGTGAACAACATACACAAGCCGCACCGTTTCCTAGATAGTAGTTCCGAGGCGCCGCGCCGTTTCCTAGATAGTAGTTCCGAGGCGCCGCGCCGTTTCCTGGATAGTAGTTCCGAGGCGCCGCGCCGTTTCCTAGATAGTAGTTCCGAGGCGCCGTGCCATCACAATTTGTCTTTTATCAAACTTCAATAAATCGGCAGCTTTTCCCATTTAGACTCCGCACACTCTACTAACCGAAAGCCGGTCCTCGGATTGTATATATACTGCTCTGTGAACTTCACCTGCGCCACCGTTCGGTCTCCAGGCCCGCTCATTTCTCTAGGTTGGGTGTGGTGATGATGTGATGGGTCATCGGTGTAAAGGTGTGTAAGTGTATTAAAATTTCCGTGACTGCGTTCCGAATGCTGTACTCCCAGAACACAAGAAGTACCGTAAAAATTAATGAACGCCCCACGTATTTTTTTATCAATTTTAACAGTTTTCATACTAGGTAGAGCAAATGTGTATTTAGACTCCTCTCTCTCTCTCTGTTTTCGGTAAACGGATTAGGGTTACAAATGGTATCCTTCCTGGTGCAGAGAGTGATAGGCATGACTAAAAGATTTTTTGAGGTTTTGTTATGCAAACTTTTTGCTCTTGAAGAGGTAATGCATATGTTGTGTAATCGGACAGAAAATATGACGCTTTCTCTCTTGGCACGGTGTTTCTGTTGCCAATAGACGATGCTATCGCTCTGTCCACGTTGTTTTATAAACCAACGCATAGCAACTGAAAAATTGTTCAACCGACACCGCAGGGATCGAACCCGAAATCTCTCGATAACTAGCCGACTGCGTAGTTTATAAAATAGCGTGGACAGAGCAATGACTTCGTCTATTTACATTATCACTGCGTATTTCAAATATATTCACCGTTTCTATTGCCTTTGAATTTCATGGGTTTCACGTAATTATGTAATGTTGTGGAACATTCTGAATGTGCATGCGTTTCTTCAAATGATCTTCCTCATTATCTCGGAACCTTCGATATGATGCGCGCTTCACCTTCTGATTCTCGTTAGAATGCAGCTTCGCTCCCTGTCTGCAGCGCTGCGAAGGTTGTTGAAGCATCCGTGGCCAGCTTCTTTGTGCATGTTCATCATCAAATTGAAATTTTCTTTTTCAGCTAGGATAATAATACTCATTCCAATGCAAGGAAAGAAAATAATGAGTCTTCTTTTTCTTCTCTCTCTCTCTGGCTCGCTCGCTCTCTCTCTCTCTCTCTCTCTCTCTCTCTCTCTCTCTCTCTCTCTCTCTCTCTCTGTTTTTAATGGCTTCATGCTGCAGTTAAGCACAAGGTCAGGACTCTGTAATTCATTTAAACCTCTTTAATTGTATCATTAAGTAGCTTTATGCTTTCTCCTACATTTAATTTTTTTCCCGATTGCCAAATCATTTAGATTCTCTGTTGGCTGCATTTCATATACGCAATTCAAAAGTAGAATTGCTATCCGAATTATATTTTTACTGACACATAATGCAATCCCTGCGTGGACGCTTTAGGTACTGGTTTGCAGGTTGAAAAACTGGAAATAGAAGTCATCCCTTCTAAAAAGAGTTAAAGTATGTAGCCTAAAGAAATTAATTATAAATTTCGTCTCTTTTCCCTTTTAAAAGTTCATTGCATTTCCTTATTCTTTGAAGTTCTTGCTGTTTACGCTGTTTCACAGAAATTCAACACAGTTTGTTGAGAGGTTAACAAACACCGACGGCGTCTTTGCTTCCGAAAACTAACCCTCTTAGACTTAACATAAAAGAGTATGTTAGAGTATCAGTTCTCGTATGTAGATGAGCCATCTGCGCCCTGTGTCTAGTAGAATTGGTTTACCAAACATCCTTATTGAACCTATACATTCAGAGCCGGATTAAAACAACTTGTGAACCCTCGCACCTGGGTGATATATGACACCAATAATGTGGTGCATGGAAAACACAACAATATTGTGCAATTCAATTGTGTACCGGTCATGTTCGAAAGTGGTGCATGTAATCTCAAATTTATTATCAGCAACCATTATCAACCCACTGCTGGATGACATTCTCCTAAGTTTTTCCCCAATTGTCTGTCTTTACCTTGTATGTATATTTATATATACACTGAGGTGCAAAAAAAAAAAAAAAAAAACCGAGAAGGGCGCTACCATTTCCATTATATGCCACCACACCCATACGGTGAATGGTATCGTCCGCAAACGACGTATATAGAGAGGCAGATATCTCCGCAAGCTTAGAGGTGGAGAACTATCGATAGTTTTCGGTAGTCAAAAATAGCAATCGATAACTATCGGTAGTGTGTTGGCGAAGTTGCTCGGGAGAAAATTTGTTTTCCGGGATGAAAAATGATTTCTGACAGGAATTTTTCTTACCTTCCCACATTGGCGAAAAACCTAAGCTCCGATAAACATTGAAGCTAACCTTCTTTTTTTTTTTTTTTTGTTTTGTGTGGGGTTTAACGACCACCGTGAGTAAGTGAGCAAAAGTCACGAAAAAAATGTTTTGCCTAAAGAACGAGCAAATTCGGAGCTCCTTAACTCTCATTTTCTCAGATATATACCATTGCTTATCAGCACGGATTTTCTCATTCAGATGTCCATAGAATCTACCGAAAATTCCAAAGTTCAACATTTTTACCCTGACACGTGAACGAAGGGATATCAAATATGTTGGATCGATGACTTACGTCCCTCATGTGAATGGTAGTTTATTGAACATCTGTCACAGTCACGGTGTCGGTTTTGGGTTAAAAACATCGAACATTTATTCCCTGATTAAAAATGATCGGGACCGTGTTGAATTGTTGGACAAATGTGGCATCTATTCCATTTCTATGAAATCTGTCGATCCTCAAGACAAGGACCTCATATATATCGGCTCAACCCTACGGAGACTGCAAACAAGAATTAAGGAACACCAATATAGTGTAAAAAATGGCTCTTCATCGACTGCTTTAGCCAGGCTTTCTTCAGCTGGTACACATTACCCATCTTGGACAGACGTCTCCATTCTTTCTACCTCTACTACGAGGGAAACAGTGCTCTTTACAGAGAGTCTGCACATTTTGCATCGAGTGGACACTTGTTGCAACGATGAAGTACCCAGCTATATTTCCCAGGCCTGGAAAACTTTACTGTCCTCGATTCCTGTTTCTACCTCTTACATAGGAGACTCTGCCCATCATTAATAGAACTCTATAGGCCTCTATTTGCTCACATTACGTTAGAGCAAGTGAACTTTCTTGTATTTCTTTCCTCAGTGTGAACGATTGGCAACGGCACCGATAAATAAATGTGTTTTCTGGAACTCCAGCTTGTCTTTCATCTGATGATGTGCTCGTAGCGAGCACGAAAGTACTCATGTTGTTTTAAACCATGTAAATAGATTTTAACTTGTGTGTGTGTTTTTAGTTATTAAAGTTTGCATAGAACTGGAACCATTCGGCAAGTTTGTACATCGTGCGTTAACAGCAAGTTTCTTACCCTGAGTAGTCTCATTTTCTGTTTGCATTGTATGATATTTTTTTTTTATGTTTTTTATTCACAAAAGCTGAAGAAGAGAATACTGCAGTTTTGCATGCAAAATAATTTTTCTTATGTTGTTTGACAAAATCGTGGGAATCATCCGTCAGAAATTGAATAAATAAAGTTTTGAATGGGGCCGTTGCTCAATTTTTTTTTTCTGCCTTTTTTTTTTTTCGGTAAGCTTAATCTCATTCAGTTAGCATGGGGAATGGGATCGGCGGAGCCGCAGTACGTAGAAAGATGGGTGAATGTGTGGATTTGTTGTCGAATCTGACGGCTGGGGTACGTAGGTCCTCGAGAATGAAATGGATGAAATCTTGAGGAAATAAAATAGAGAACGGGCTGAATCCATGGAAGAGAGGAGAGAAGAGGAATGTATGGCTTGAGTTCAAAAGAAAATTGCCTAATCGGCACTTGAGTGCGTATGGAAATCCAATAAACAAAGTGAGCATGAACAAATATGACAATGGCGGTCATGTGGGAGACTGGAGTGAGCTGCAGATCATTCACATAAACCGACACTGCGGCATATGAAACCACACTTGTTGCTATCTTCCGTGGCAAAATATATTACGACCCTTAAAATTTCATACACACACATATATGAAAAAAAGAAAACAAAAAAACTCACTGGCCTCACATGTAATTTTTTTCTCCATTCACATCGCTTAGAAACTTTTTTTGTTTTTTGGCAACACAATGCGGAAAACCTTTGCGAAGTAAAACTACAGAGGTACCGTGAGAGTTCCAATCATTAATGCCATGGGTGGAAGCTGAATAGTTCACTTACGTCATTGAAAAATCATGGAGGTAGAAAATTCATCCATGTGAAAAACGCAAAACTATCGATAGCTAAGAAGAAATATCGATGCACTATCGATGTACTGAGTTGAAGAAAACTATCGAAGCTATCGATAGTGCCACCGATAGTACCTCTACTAGACATCGATAGTTACGACTACCGATAGTTTTCGATAGTCTAAAAATAACAATCGAAGCTATCGATAGTGCCACCGATAGTACCTCTACTAGACATCGATAGTTACGACTACCGATAGTTTTCGATAGTCTAAAAATAACAATCGATAACTATCGATAGTTTGTTGGCAAAGTTTCTGGGGAGAAAATTTGTATTCCGGGATGAAAAATTATTTCGGACAGTAATTTTTCTTACTTTTCCACATTGTCAAAAAGCTAAGTTCCGATAAACTTTGAAACTAACCTTTTTTCTTTCCTTTGTTTTGGGGTTTAACGACCACCCTGGGCAACTCGATGGGTTGTGTAAGCATTCGCCCATCCCTGATTTAGGGCCAGTGACTCCAGGGAAGGAAGAGGGCCAATGCTGTAAGACAAACACAAACACCACATCTATTCCTCTATTCCTCACGGGATTCGAATCCGGGCCCATCTCGTACGAACGGCCAGAAGCCAGCGCTTAGACCACTGCGCCACCGGGCAGGGGAATCTACGTTTTGACGATATTCTCCCTAAGTGAGTGAGCAGAAGTCAGGAAAGAAAAATATTTTGCCTGAAGAACAAGCTAATTCATTGATCCTTAATTCTCATTTTCTGCTTGTACTGTGTGAATTTTTTATGTTTCTGTTCACAAAAGCTAAAGAAGAAAATTCTGCAGTTCTGTATTCAAAAATAATGTTTTCTATAATGTTTAGCAATATCACGGTAATAATTCGTGAGAAACTGATTAAATAAAGTTATGAGTACGGCTGTTTCTCAATTTTTTTTTCTGGTATCGTTTAAAACGACAGCATCCAGCTGCTGTCGTTTTAAATTATCCTTAACATTTGACGTATTGCCCGACGTTTTGTAGTTCTTTCCGAAAAGGCTATATTTTGCGTAGACCTTACCCTTAGCAAAAGAAAAATAAAGTTGCACAAAATATATTTTACGTTTACCCATTTTTACTGATGACTTACTCTCTACAAATAACTGTTTCAGAACCTGACGCACCTTTTAAACTTCCAGGACAAGCAACAAGAACAACGCTTTTGACTTCCTCTTTATTTGACTGAAACGTACACTTTCGCTTTGAGCTTGACTTGACGTGAAAAGCAACAGAGTGCAAAAACCGCACTCCCTCACCGTTTACTCTTTTGATTACAGTTAAATTTAGTTTCGCATTGTCATCATGTATCAATATGGCTGGGCTCAATGTTTTCGACACCAGTATAAATGAGGTGAAAATGAGCGTTCCAGTCATCAAAGCCATCGACGGAAGCTGAATAGTTTACAACATCGTGATTTACACTTTCAGCATTGGAAAACGTAAAACTATCGATAGTTACAAAAAACTATCGCTGAACTATCGATGTACTGATTTGGACAAAACTATCGATACTATCGATAGTGCCATCGATAGTATCTCCACCTCTAGACCTATGTTTCATTTCAGCTTTTGAGAACGCAATAATGACAGACAGTGAACCAGAAAGAGTAAAACGGAAATTCAATGCCGGAGAATATGTGGTTTCCCCGAGTAAACGCAAAAAAATCTGATGCATGGAAATATTTTTAGGAAATAATTGAGTTGGAAACGCTAATAAAAAAATTGAGTACATTCGATGTATGAAGTGTAAACGGATATTAAAGTACACGTATTCGATGGGATTTAGCAGACTACAATACAATATGCTTTATTTTTCTGTATTCACATAGGGAAAAGTTGCCCAAATGTTCAAACCCGGGTCGGGCCAATCATAAATAATGGTATAACGGGTTCGGGTTAAAAAAGGAGCCTGTGCTCATCTCTAAAAACCAAACGCAAAACAAAAATGTTTTGTGGAATTTGCAGTTTTATTTCGTGTTTCTCATGCCTATGAGCAACGTCTGTAGATTGTATGGTTTCCAACTGAAGATTTTCATCAGTTGCATCTTTTGATTTGGTCCGGCCGTATCGTTCGTTTAGTATTTTCATTCATTTGCCGTTGTTTCGTGACAGTAGGCGTAGATCTGCAATGGGAAATCTAGAGATGACATTCGTTGTCCACTGCGACTCCAAACTTTTCCCATCAAATGTATAGCTGTAAGTTGAGTACTAACATTACCTACAGAAAATAACTAGTTACTTTATCGATAAAAAATATTTTTTTATTTTTAGCAAATATTTTTTATTTTTTGAAAATATTTTTCTGTTTTTAGGAAGTATTTGTAAAACGATTTGCTGTGAAAACACAAATGTGTCCGTGGCGATATCGGAGTCGCGCCCCCTCACTCCGGAGTAAGTTGCTCTCCCAACTAAGCTGCACGGACAGATTATATCGCTGCAGATTTGTCGTCTTGACATGTGATTCATCTCTGTAGTACGTCACATCATCTCCCTCTTAAGTTTTTTTTTTTAAGCAAAGTAGGAATTTTCGTTAATTCCAGACGATGTGTGGAACAAGCCACACAATTTTTTGAAGAACCCAACGGCCAGTAGGTCCATCGAGCGCCAATGTGAAAACACAAATTTGTCCGTGACGGGAATCGAACCTACGCCCCCTCACTCCGGAGTAATTTGCTCTCCCAACTAAGCTACACGGACGGAATACATGGCGGCAGATTTGTTGTCTTGACACGTGCACGTCTGTAGTACGTCACATAGCATATAAAAATAAATACTTTTCTGTTTTATAGCACCTGAAGATGTAATGACACAAAATCGCGCGCGTGCCTGTTATCATCGATTTTTTAGTAAAAATAAAAATATACATTTTTTTTAAAGCCGCAAAATTTCAAAGTCGCGATCTTACAAAAAATAATAAACAGATGAATGAATTTCTCCGGTCAGCGAATTACCAGAGGGCGTTTCAACTAGATAAATTGCGATAAAAAAAAAAAAATTAACAGTTCCAACAAAGTGCTTGCGTTATTTGTGAATCCCGTACTCGTCATTTGAAAGTGCTGTGACAAAGCATCTTTTTTTTTTTTTTACATCCCCCTCCCCTGATGTATATATGTGTGTGTAGTGTTGTGTTTCCTGAGCGCTTTTGAATGAGCTTATCACTGCCGTCACGTGCTCGTATCCTTTCTAAAGTTAGTTTCCTTCGCACAGGAAAAGGAAACGAGTCTGAATCACGGATGGCGAAGTCAGATAATGCCAATCGCTGCTTATTCTGAGGCGGCTATTTCATGTCCTCCACGCACTGTTACGGCGCGCTGATCCAGGGAGACTTGTTATTACAACTATTAACAGGGATGCGGCGGCCTGCCGTCCCTGCATTAAAATGCTCCCCTGCCAATCTTAAGAGTCAGTGAACGGGCGATTTACACAGAAAATCATCTGGGAAAAACGCTTCTGCTCTCCCTAAGAGCTGAAAGAAAATAAAAAAGACAATAAATAAAAAGAGGGGGCAGAAATTATTTTGGAGATAAATTTTGTTGTACGGTTTTGCACATAGTTTTCGACATGCCAATGCTAGTGTGTTAACAAGGCCACCAGGCCTCCGAAACGTAATGATTGGTAATCATGATCCTTATCTGTAGTGACGAGGTAATTGCCTCTTCTAGCTTCGTTTAAATTTAAATATATTTCCCCTCTGAAACTTCGATAAGATTATTAAAATGCTAAAAACGCAACAAAAAATGGATAGAGGAGAACCATATGTGAAAGCACGTGGTGTCCCATGAAGGTGTAACCAATTTCAAATAATCATAACAGTTTTAATATAAATGATCTCAATACACAATTTATGTTAACTGACAGAACAGATCATGAAGTTTTATAGACATTCGACGTGGGCACCATTTGTCACCCGAACAATGTCTAAACGGTATTCCAGTTCCAAACATGTTCGTTCGAGAATGTCAGTATTAACTTTCTGCAGTGCGTGTGTAATAATCCTCTTTAGGTCAGCAATGTCTGTAACAGGGGTGCTGTAAACCTCACCCTTGATGAATCCCCATAAAAAAAAAGTCGCAGGGTGTTAAGTCCGGCGAACGTGGGGACCATGCAATGGGACCACCACGCCCAATCCATCGATTGAGAAATTTGGTATCCAGAGGCCTCCTCACAATCAAAGCTCAATGAAGTGGCGCCCCATCTTGTTGGAAAATAAATGGAGTTGCAAGTTCATCCAACTGGGGATACACAAACTGCCCAATCATGTCTAAGTAATTAGCTCTCACTGTCGCTTCCTGAAAGAAAAAGTGTCCAATAACACGGTCGACCGTTATGCCTATCCAAACATTCACTTTTGAGTTAGCATGCTCAGGCTCCATTGCGCAATGGTTGTGTTCAGTTCCCCAAATTCTCACATTCTGTTTATTAACCTTTCCAGAAACATGGAAAGTGCACTCATCCGAGAAACAGATTTGTCTCAGGAAAAGTTCAGCACTTGCAATGTTCTCCAACATCTATTCAGCAAACTATTTACGTTTCAGAAGATCATCTGGTGTTATGTGATGGGTTAACTGCTGTTTCATCATCATCATCATCATTGTCAACCATTATCAATCCACTGCTGGACGAAGGTCTCCCCAAGTTTCCTCCACAACGGTCTGTCTTGTGCCAGTCTCCTCCATGTCACCCCTGCATACTTTCGAATTTCATCCACCCATCTCCCATGTGGTCTTCTTCTGGGTCTTTTCCTGTCCCTTGGAATCCAATCTAAAATTTCAGCTGTCCATCGATGATCTGTCCTTCTGGCAGTATGTCCAGCCCATTGCCATTTCAGGGATTTAACTCTGATCATGATGTCTTCCACTCTTGTCATTTTTCGGATCCACGAGTTCCTCTTCTTATCTCTCCTGGTTACACCAAGCATGCACCTCTCCATGCTACTTTGAGTTGTCTGCAGCCTTTGTATGTCTCTTTTAGTTAAGGTCCACGTCTCCGCACCATACGTAAGCACTGGAAGGATGCATTGATCAAACACTTTTCTTTTAAGACATAATGGCATATTGCTCTTGAAAATTATGCTGTTTCTTCCAAAAGCTCTCCAGGCAAGTTTTGTACGCCGATTAATTTCTTCATCAATGTGACCCTCACTTGATATCTGCTGTCCAAGATAAACGTACGTGTCTGTTATCTCCAGCTTTTCTCCATCAATCGATAAATCTTCATTTTTTGTAAAAGCATTGAACATCACTTTTGTCTTCTGAAAGTTCATTTTTAATCCCACTTCTTTACTCTTGTCAGCAAGTTCCTGGATCATACTCTGCAGCTCTGATGGGGTAGTTGCAAAAATGACTACGTCATCAGCAAAACGAAGGTGGGTTAGATAATCTCCATTAATCTTTATCCCCTTGTTTTCCCAGCTCAGTGACTGAAAAACACCCTCCAATGTGGCATTAAAGAGCTTCGGAGATATGGTGTCACCTTGTCTCACTCCCTTTCCAATTTTTACGTGTGTTGTATTTTCAAACAGCCTAATCTTTGCACTTGCATTTTCATAGATGTTATTAATAATATTAATGTATGCATCTTCAATACCGCAGGTTTTCAGAGCCATTGTAACTGCTGATGGTTTCACCGAATCAAAGGCTTTTTCATAATCGATAAAAGCCATGCACAATGGAAGTTCATATTCCCTCGCTCTTTCAATTAGTTCTCTCAGCACGTGGATATGATCTATTGTGCTGTAGCCACTCCTGAATCCAGCTTGTTCTCTCGGTTGAGCCATGTCCAGTGTTACCTTCAAGCGGTGTGAAAGAACTTTAGTGAAGATTTTATAAACTACTGATAGGAGGCTGATAGGTCTGTAGTTTCCGAGATCCTCAATGTCACCTTTCTTATGTAGCAGGATCATTGTAGCGGTGTTCCAATCCTCAGGAATCTTTCCTTCATTAAGGCATCGAGTGAAAATTTGGGCGAGTACTGTTTCGATTTCTCCACTTGCTTCTTGTATGATGTCTACAGTAATTCCATCTTCTCCTGGAGCTTTTCCTCGCTTCATGTTCTTGATTGCATGTGCAACTTCTGCTGGAAGGACTGGAGGAACTCTGGTACTGGTATCTTTCATGATGTCTGGAGTGCATATATCATCCCTTTCATATAATTTGGAGTAGAAATCTTTCACTCTTGTCAAAATTTCGCCTCTATTTCTTGTTACAGAACCATCTTCTTTTCTCAGTGCCATAATCTGTTTTCTTCCCTTACTGAGATGTCCCTTTGCTATCTTTAGGCTTTGGTTGTTTTCAATTGCTTTCCTCACTAGTTCACAGTTGAATTTCCTTACGTCTTCAGTGATACTTTTTCTTACTGTCTTGCATAGCTCTATATATTCCACTTTGGAAGTCACATCTTCTTTAGTTGTCCTCATCTCTCTTCTTTTTTGCATCAACATTTTGGTTTTTCCTGATAATTTGTTCACATGCAACTTGTTCTTAGACCCAGCTAATTTTGTTGCTGTTTCCATAAGAGCTTTGGTTACTTTTCTGTTAACTTCAGAGATGTCCACTTCTTCCGATGTTAGGCCTTCTAAAGCAGAGAACCTGTTCTTCAGTTCTAACTTGAAGGTATTATGGTGTTTTTTAAGGTTGGTCATGTCAATAGATTTTGTTTGTCCTATGAGCTTGCCACGTTCAAGTTTAGTGTTGAGGTGCATCTTACATCTCACCAATCTATGGTCACTACCTGTGTTGAACTTGTTTAGCACACTGCAGTCTTCTATGACGAATTTTTTGTTACACATAATAAAATCAATTTCACTTGTCGTCCCATTTGGATGTCTCCATGTCCATTTCCTGTGTGGCTTTTTCTTGAAGAAGGAGTTCAAGATGAAAAACCCTTCTGCCTCTGCAAACTCAACGAGAGTATTTCCACGCTGGTTTCTGTTGCCATGACCGAATTTACCTACCGAAGTTTCATTCTGTTGCCGTTGCCCTATTTTTGCATTGAAATCTCCTCTGACTTAACACTCTGTGCAGTGACTACTTGGGATGGCCAGCTGTCGTGCTGCTTGTCTGATTGACTTTTGAGGGTTACGAGTGAATGTCTCGCAACCTCCTCCCTTTCTGGAACCAGCAATGGTCGCCCAGGGCTTCTCTTTGTAGGGACGCTACCAGTTTCCTTGAATGACTTGTATCACTTTCTGATGCTGTTACGTGTGGGCGGTTTGCTCCTATACTTTGTTCTGAAATTCCGCTGAACCTGCTTTTTCGGATCGGGTTTCAATAAACCACTCCACAATTTATGCTTTCATCGCAGGATCCATTGGGTACACTTCTAGAAAACTTGAGGGTATTCCTTACCACCTGCAACAAACAGAATGCTGATATTAGTTTTGTATCAAAAGCTATCATCATTTGAAATTGGTTACACCTTTTTGGGACACCCTGCAAATTTTGAGGGCTGCTTTTAAGAGGAAACTGCACGACTTCATTGTTTATTAAGATGTCAGAGGAAAACTTATAAGCCTAACTGATTTTTTTATTTCAGTTATGTCTATGTAATTTGCTTAAATGACAAAAACTAGTGCAGTGTTTATTTGAGTAGTGTACGCACCCTAATTTTTGAACGACTAGGGTAAAAAAGTTAAAACAAAAATTGTCCGTAGCAAAAGGTAATTTTTTTTTCACAACCTGTTATGATTGAATTCAGAACCGGCTCGACCATCGGCCCGCGCTTTAATGGTTCTCCACAGTGTAAGTACAAAATTATTTTCAGTTCTATTTATTATCATTATTACTTTTTTAAAGTTTTGTTGCGCGGGGCCCTTAAAAAAATGTTTTTCTTTTATTGTTTTTTTTTTCATATCCCCCGCTTTCAAACAGGGTTATCGCCCTCCATCATACAAATATTGAGATTTGCGAATTTCAAATAATTATTGTAACCTCCTTAATCTTTTCTACATTCATGAAATATCAAATTAAATTTGATCACTTTGTGGCTCCCTGCTTTCTTATGTTCAACAATTTGTGTGCAAACCAGGTGCTTAAATTAAAAAAAATAAAAAAATACGAGAAACAACATCAAAGTTGTTTTTAAGTTATATATGAGACCAATTGTTCAGTGATTTTAAAAACAGTAGTGTACAATAGAAAAAATAGCAATTTTCATATATATGAGCGCGTGTAAAATTTTTAAAAAGTCAGTGATTTATCAGTCATTCCACCATGCATCAAGAGTCAATCACCAACACATGTATCGGGGGAGGAGGGGGACAATTTATACGAATTTATTTTAGAGGCATCATTATTATTAGCTACGCAGATTAGTTGAAGCTTTTTTTTTATCATTTTGTGATGAAGTTTTTTAAGAATCACATTATGAACTCTCCTCAGAAAGAAAATCGTAGATTTTAACATTCTCTCTCTCTCTCTCCTTTCAAATCCATATTATGGTCTTTTTCTTAAGCTTAAAGTAAATACTTCTTCAAGATAATTTTTCTTATTTATAATAGTTTCGTGTGTGTTATTTACGGATGACAGTTTTTACGTAATGTCTTTATTAAAATATCAGATTTATTTTCTAGGGCTTGCAATGTAATTTAGTCCCAGGCCCCGCAAAAATACCATCCGGTTCTGGTTGCATTTGTAATGTATGAAGAAACGGCTACATAGATTGCCTCCGAATTTGCATACATAAAAGAGAGAGAGAGAGAGAGAGAGAGAGAGAGAGAGAGAGAGAGAGAGAGAGAGAGAGAGAAAGAGAGAGAGAGAGAAAACTGTACGTTTCTAGCAGTCGCTTTTTCGTTACCTTGGTCGTTAGGTGCGTCTACATCGTCTCCGTCAATGTCCTTGAGAAAATCGTCCTCCTATTCAAGAAGTGTAGAATACCAAACAACTTAGATGGTATAGAGAAAACTTAAATCTGCAGTAGTGGCGGAAAGACGACGTATTTGAAAAGTTATTTTTGCTTAGCATAGCTTTTTCCATGAATAATATGTTTCGCCTATTTTCAACTTTTCCATTTTACAGAATTATTGCGCTAGACGGCGTAGATTTATATCATATTTCCTTCTATATTTTTTCTTTTAACTGTTCGATTTGAAAATCTCTTTGCCTCTGGTATCTTCCTTCTAGCATGAGAAACTTTTTGTGCGCCATTTGTTAATTTTTGTTAAATACTTTTTAACTGCTGGTGAAGTAAGTAGCTGTTTCAATTTCTGAGTGTTTCATCGATTGTAGAAATTCGGCTGATTTTTTTTTTTTTTTTTCTCTCTAACGTTCCGATTGACTTTGAATAACTTCGGCAAATTTTTTTCGCATCTGAAAGGACTCAAAAGACGTGCTCATTACAACCGAATATTCGATGTCATCTTTCTTGTCGCCCCGGTGGCGCAGTGATCTAAGCGTCCGTGATGGGCCCGGGTTCGTATCCCGTTAGACACGGATGTTGTGTTTGTCTTACGGCGCTGGCTCTCTCCCTCCCCTGAAACCAGTGGCTCTAAATTAGGGACGGGTGACTGCTTATAGCCCACTGAGTTGCTCACGCTGGTCGTTAAACCCCAAAATTAAATTAAAAAAAGAAAAGAAAAGAAGAAGCCGTCTAGTTACGGTCCTGAAAAGATGTAAAACTAAGAGAATTGCAATTCCAGTCTCACCGAACTTTTTGTGTGTCCTCTTATTTCTCCGGCATTTCTAAAAGACTGGAAACAGACCTTGGTTCAGTAAATCCTGTTATCAGAAATAAAGTGTTTCACGTGTAGAAAATCGCTTCAACATCAAAAGCTCGATCTGTTTTTTTTTGTTTTTTTTAAGCTTACAAGAAATCCATCTGACTGTTTGGTCAAATAACATTAGTCTTCGATAAGAGCAAAGGTGAACATATAATATACCTGTTCAAATCTTAGTTGGTGAATTTGATCACTCGCCAAAGTTTCTTTTTTATTTTTTTAAATTCTCTATTACCCCCTTTTAACCACCTAGATGGTTTTATCATGAATTCCCGTAAGAGAAAAAAGGTCGTCTTGTTGTCGAGAGCCATTTGCTCAGAACTTGTCTAACATGTTCGTTACATTGACTGCTAATATATGATGATTTTTTTCTCTTTATCGACGAGTGTGTATTAGTATACCACGTGCCAAGAATTTGAAATTCTTGATAAGAGCTGGCATGATAACATCCGCAACACAGATATGGGGGAAATCTGGTGATGAGATACTAGTGATCATGGAGCTTGCCTAATTCCAGGAGCTAGCGATTGAAAAATTAATTGAGAATTAATCAGTCGGCCCCGTTTAAATGCATGCGGATGGTTCCAGTTCACTGTACTCAATTAAGCGGGAGCATATCCTACAAACATTCAGGTTTAGTACTTGCTGCCCCAGTGGGCGAGTGATCTGAAGCATTGGCTTCTATTCATTCGTACGAAATGGGTCTAGGTTCGGATTCCCGGTAAGGGATAGATGGTGTACTTGCCTTACGCACTGCCTCACTCTCTCTCTCTCTCTCTCTCTCACTCTCTCTCTCTCTCTCTCTCCTGGAACCTGTGGCCCTAAATTAGAGACGGACGATTCTCTGGCTCTCTCTCTTTCCTGGAACCAGTGACCATAATTAGGAACTTTGTCCCTAAATTAGGGACGAATCCAGCCCATTGAGTTGCTCAAGGTGGTCGTTAAACATGCAATCAAAGTTTTTAAGTACTATGATTACTGCCCAGTCCTTAAACGTGCATTATACGTGGAATAACAACATGTACGTTGCTCATAAATGCGACGAGAAATATCATTTCACTTTTGCTTAGATTACAGCATCGTATGATGCTTGTACGTATTAGATGTGCAACTTAATTCTCGGCCACAGGCACGACACGTTGACAGAAAATTATAGCAAATTGATTACGTACCTAATCGGGGAAATAATCCCCGTCGTGTTGGATACATTTGAGCTATCGGTCAGGGAGCTGCCGAATGCCACTGCGGGAAAAAGGAGTGCTGTTTCGAGTTGATAAAGTCATCAATACTTGTGTGGACCTCCTCGACAGAAGTGAAGTGCGTATCACTCAGGTGATGTTGCAGGGAGCGAAAGAGGTGATAATCCGACAGGGCAAAGTCTGGAGAATACGCCGGGTGGGACAAAATCTCCCATCCCAGGTCGGTGATCGTATTTAAAGTCGTTTTCGCTGTGTGAGCACGCGCGTTATCCTGAAGCAACAGGACCGGCCTTCTGCCCTTGCCGGTGTATGGGCCTTTTTGCCTCCATTGCGTCACTCACACGAATGAGTTGCTGACAATAACGCTCAGCATTGACCGTTACACCAGGTTTGAGCAACTCATAGTGTACAACACCGTGCTGATTCCACCATTTGCACAATAACAACTTCCTGGCATAGATATTCGGTTTGGCGGTACTGGTGGTAGGCTGACCTGGATAAACTCATGATTTGCGCCGCTTAGGATTATCGTAGAAGATCCACTTTTCATCACAGGTCGAAATCTTGTGGAGGAAATCGTTCTTCTTGAATCTGGAGAGCAAGGGCACAGCAACATCGTAGCGTCTAGACTTGTTCGCAGCTGTGAGTTGGTGGGGCACCCAACGGCCCTCCTTGTGAATCCGTCCAAGCTTGTGCATGCGCTTTGCAATGGCTTGCCGTGTTACTCCAAGTTCCTGGGCGAGCTCTGACTGTGTGCGACAGGGATACGCGTCCAACAATTGTTCCAGGTCCTCATCGTCAACTTTGTAACTATCCCGGACGTCCTGCATCACGAAGATCGAAATTCCCTGCTTAAACCCCTGGAACCACTTCTTACACGTACTGTAGGACACAGCAGCCTCATCCAAAGCAGCACGGATCATTTGCTGGGCTTGCGCGGCACTTTTTTCATCTGAAACGCGAACAGGAGGCAGTGCCTCAAATGTTGCTTCTCGAACGAACATTGCTTTCACCGTCAACTTTCGTCCCTTCTGTCACTACAGCTGTGAGCGGCTACGGTTGCCTGGAAAGCTGTTGGATGGCGTTGCAATCAGCCATTATCGCACACAGCTATTTGCATTTGCCGACGTTCTATGATCGCTTGCGGTTAGGGGCCGAGAATTAAGTTGCACACCTGATACATATTCATTATTGCTGTTATTATACGTAAAACACCTATATGTTCGCACAGTATATTTTCAAAATGGTAACTTTCGCTCGCATTAGATATTATTTATGAGTCAATAGACTCACAAGCAAGATCATTTTAACCTCTCCTGTCTCCATGAGTGGGCGCTTTCACAGTACGTGGTTGTAACGTCACCGACCTGCGAGGAAGATACACGGACGCCACGGGCTGGACGTTGTAGTTCGCCAGTACGAAGCACGTACAATGGAGAAGGGGAACGAGTTGTCAGAATTTGAACAGGGAACGATTATCGGAGAGGAGAAAGCAGGCATTGTTGGCTACTCGAGGTCCTTCGTAGTGAAGGTGTAGCTGGCATGGTCCGAAGAGGAACACATATTCACCCATCGTGCTGGAAAGGGGAAACCACCACTGGTTGGCACCTGTTGGCACGTGCTGTTCAAGACAACAAATGGCTCACGATCTTTCAATAAATGGCAGACTACAACTAGAGCACACAGAGAAACGTTTCCGAGCCCAGAACCCAGCAAACGCTCCTGCATGTGGACCTAGGGAATCAGTGACTCGTTCATGTTCCCGTATTAACCGTTCGTCATCTACAGCTCCTCTTGCAATGAGTACAGGAGCACCGTGCCTTGACAATGGGCGACTGGAGAACAGTCGCATGATCCGACGAGTCCAGGTTCCAACTCTTACCGATGGACCGTTCAGTAGTATGCCGTTCAAGTGAACAGATACAACCATATTGCACAGTTGGAAGAAAACAGGGCGACGGTATCGTGATATAGGGATTGTTCTCGTGGGCATCGCGGTGTCCCCGCAGTTCCGTTAAACTCGCCCTTTGAAAAGTCCTATGGCTAGATACCTTTGTAAGGGTTTCGGATTCAGTGTGGTATTGACTATTGATAATGTTTCATTTCATGTTTACACATGGTAATACTGTTGTGTTCCTTCGAGCAGTGAGTTTCTGCGATTTTGAGAACACACTATACGATGCCCTTGTAATTCAAGGTAACACTATGCAGTTGAGCAGGGGAAATGTTCTGACTAGTTTTGTCGATTGCTCAGTTGAAATTAGAAAAGACCATGTTTCTAACAGATGTAATAAAACATCAGTCAACAGCTGGCGTATTTTTTTATTTTCAAGATGTGGGCATTTTTTCCTATTTTCGAGAAACGGGCATTATTTTCCGTGGGCGTTTTTTCTGTGAGCAGTATTTCTTTGAGCATTTTTTCTCATATATTATGCGGGAAAGCGTATTCGATGAAGCCAGTGACTCTTTTCCATTACGCAATCAGTTTCTATTCAAATTTTTATGCGTAAAAGCAGGGTATGTGCGAATATCCTCATCCTATAATTATCGCAGTGACTTGGTTAAAAGATCTAAAGAATCTACAGTTTTAGAATTTTAAAAATTTTGGTATTGCATGCGCAAAACAATATTTTATACAATACTGTATAGCGAATATGGGCACGAATTTGTCAGTGCACGGTGAAAATTTTCTGAAATTGACGAGCCACTTTCCGTGATTCCTTTCTTGAATTAACGAAGCATATTTCTGATACAACCTTTTCCGTGGAATGGCCGAAAGAAACCTGAATTTCACGGATTTTTCGTACGTCAGCAAAATTCTGAATTTTCAGAAACCTTTCCGCAATTCCTTTTGTATATTAACGGAAAAACTCCATTCTCACTGTTTCCATATCTATATGACGGAAAATTTCCGGTAATAGGAGTGATTCGCGGGAATATACTTGAAGTTTGATTAACTGTTAAATTTCAGTCGTCTGTCGAAGGATCTGATTTTAAAGTTCTATAGCGAAAACGGATATTGTGGATGGCATATCGTATAATATTTAGGTTATTGTGACACCGGATATCCCTTTCTCTCTCTCCCATCACACCAATGAATTGGGCGACTTCATTCACTTTGTGTCCTTGGGCACCGCCAAACAAGATGGCTCCTTTTTGACACTCAGTAACGTCTATCTTGTGACCCATATTGCAGACTAAATTCAACACACACATTGCTCTTCACCACTGCACGAGACAGAAATGATCCTGTAGATCACGTCAGGACTATTTATCTCCTAACAATGCTATCACGGCGCCCTCTGTGCAACCGGTAACTTCCTACTGTCATTTCTGTTAGGGATGACTAATTTTTTGTCCAGTGTGCTTATTAAACAGTACAATTCACCTTTTCTTAAAGATAATTGAAAGTCATTGTCAGTTGAAAAATATCTCAAGTTCCAAAGCATTCTGTTGCATCAAAAAATCACGATGAAAAAAATAACCTAATTTGTGATAAGCCCCCGTACAGAAAAAATTAAATTATTACAAATCTATTCAAAAAATAATAAACTCCAACAGAATATAAAAATGATTAATTCACTCGCATTAACGCAAAAGAAAAAAAAAATACGCAATTAGAGTTTTACCTTGAACGTGAGTGTTACTTCCCAGTCTTTCTGGCACAGTGGTTAAGAGCCAAATCAAACGACCTCGGATCGAACCTCGCCGGGGCGAAAGGATTCTCTGGTGTAAGGGCTGAAAAATTGAGGGTCTTCGATTTTGCGAAATTTCTGCATAAATACGGAAAACTCGGAAGGAACTTTTCTGAAATCACTGACTAGGAGAAATCTACGAAAATACGGAAGTTAGAAGAAACGGACACTTTCAAAACCGGAAATTCCGTTAAAAGACGAACACTTACCGGCAACTTTGCTGCCCGTTATTTTGTGGAATTTTCCGTGAATTCACACCATTTATTTTTCACAGTGTGTTAACGAGATTCGAACCTTGTTAGGTACCGTTGTTCGACGCTATAAAAAGTGTTCGTGTTTGGTTCTGACTCTTTCTTTTAACCCTTTTTATAGCCACTTCTGGCTAAAGGTATCTCCCAATTCTTTCCGTCTAGTTCTATCCTGGGCTTGTTAATGCCAAAGAATTCCAATTGTTTTCCTTATATCATCTGACCGTCTTCTTTTCCGGTCTTCCCGCTGATCTTTTGCCTTCATATGGCATCCTGAGCTTGTTGATGCCAAAGAATTGCAATTGTTTTCCTCATATCATCTGACCGTCTTCTTTCAGGTCTTCCCGTTGATCTTTTGCCTTCATATGGCCCCCCACTCCAGTATAACTCTTGTCCATCTATTGTCCTTCAGCCTTGCAATGTGTCCAGCCAATTTTCATTTCTTTCGAAGAATGTCTTCTCCAACATCTGAAAATTTAGTTTTAGCTATTATTTATTCATTTTTGGTTTTATCTTTGAGTCTTGTGTTTAGCAGACATCTTTCCATTCTTTTTTCTGCTTTTTTTTTTTTTTTTGCATTTTGTCTATTACTTCTTTTTTGATTGGCCAGGTTTCTGCTCCATAAATCATAACAGGCAATACTGATTGCTTGAAGAGTCTTGCTCTATTCTCAGGCTTTATTTTACTATTTAAAAATCTGTTCATTTTTCCAAAAACTGACCATCCCATTCCTATTCTCCTTTTCACTTCTTCCATGACTCCCTGTTTCTTCATTGTTATCAATTTTCCTAAGTATACATACTCATCTACTATTTCAATTGTTTTATTGTTTACCTTAATAGTATTGCCTTTTTTATCGTATCATTTTCGGTTTGTTATTATTTCGGTTTTCTCAGAGTTAATGTTTAATCCAATTTCTGTTGACTTAGTAATTAAATCTTCTACCATTTATTTTAAATATTCAATATTGTTTTCTATAATAAGAATGTTATCAGTTATTCAGTTTAAGTCCATTAATGTTGACTCCTTTATTTAACCATTCTAATGTGAAGTGTGAAAAGTTTAGGAGAAATGGTGTCTCCTTGCATTATTCCTTGATTAATAAAAGATTTTCCGTTTATTCAATTGAGAATGATATTTGCTGTAGCATTTTCGTAAATGTATTTTATGTCAGTATATTGTCTTTCCATGCCATAGTCTCTAAGAGCTCCTGTTATTGATGATGTTTTTATACAATCCAAAGATTTTTTTAAATCTATTAAAGCTATATAAAGAGGAAGGTTGTATTCATTGCATTTTTCAACCAGCAAACTCATTGATTGAATATGATCCATTGTACTTTTTTCTGAAACCGGTTTGTTCAGGTGGTTGTACTGAATCAAGTCTTGTTTCTAATCTTTTAGTTATAGCTATAAGCTTATAAATGTGGGATAACAAGCTAATAGGTCTATAGCTTGTTATCCCACATTATAAGGTTTAATTTACTGCCTTTTTAATGCAGTGAAAAGGTTTTTGGGTTATTCCACATTTTGGGATGTTTCTCCTTTTTCAGTGCACTTATTGAAAGGAATTATCAATTCTTGTTTGAGAATATCCCCATTTTCTTTAATCATCTCTGTTATTAGACCATCCTCTCCGGCAGCTTTATTGTTCTTCATTTGTTTTAATGCTTTTTCTATTTCAAAAATTTCTATTGGAGATATATCAGAGATATTTTTGTAATCCATTTTTCCTATTGATTCTGAAATTTTCTTTCTATCTTTACTTTTGTGCAGGTTCATGTAGAAATGTTTTGCTTCTTTTGTGATCTCTTATTTGTCAAATAATTTCCTTCCATTTTTGTCTTCCCCTTCCAGATGACAGATTATTGGTTCTGACTATAGGAGAAAATTAAAAGCGTTATGTAAATTCAGTTATATTGAACATGGTGAATGAGGAATAGGAGGTTGCCCGCTCTCGTTTAACAGTAAGTTTGCTTAATTTTTAGTCTTTTCTCTCTGACCAAGATCTGTGTTAAGCATATTCGTTTTGGTCTCTGCATTCCACTCGTATAAAGCAGTAATGACGAGAAAGAGAGAGAGAGAGAGAAAAAAACTAGCGATTTAATGAAGCATTATTTCCTGTGGTTGCCTTGGCAGGAAATTTGAAGTCCGGTGTATTGACCTGCTATCAACATCTGTGTTAAACGAGATACATAGTAACGATGTCAACGAAAGTCGGTTGGAATTTGCTCAAAAGAGTGACCCATAACGTTTTTGCTTCGTGCAAAATTGAGCAATGTGTTAGTTATGCTGTAATGAGCGTTGTTAATTCAAAGCGTGTACAGCTGACATTGTCGAAGCGAAATACAGTCGCGATGGTTGCACTGAAGGTAAATCGAGAAGCCTTTGCCATTGCTTTTTATTTGGATACTCTGTTCATTTTGGTATTATTTCGGAATATTCAAATGAAAGATGGATTATTGATGCGCTTTAATGTTCTTACCGCTAAAGGTTGCAACAGTGTCCATAACAGCAGGGACGTCGCCAGGGGGTGCAGCCCACCATGAAATTTGTCTTGCCCACATTATCGCCCACCCAGTTCAAGATGTGCCACTTTTCCAATTTTTTTAACTATAAAATGTAATCTGTAATCTGGACTTCCCAAGTAATAATGAGTCTGGTATTTTTCGTCGTATAGTCCTAGGTATTTTCTCCTAGGAAGTGCAGTGTTTACATCTCCGTAGATAGGTTATCAAAAAAGCATCCCCTGGGCCATGAAAGTGTAGTTGTTCTCCACTCTTCCAAATCCTTAGTTTAAACCTTTTTTCATGTCAGTATGGCCAGGGGCGAATGAAGAGAGTGCATAGGACTTCACTGACGGAGGTCATCACTAATTGCTCCGCTGTTTGTTTATGTTACTAAGTAGGGGATTCCGGCACGGAAAATAGAGTCTAAAGCTATACCATGCCGCCCTGAAGGCACAGTGGTCAAAGAGCTGGCTTCTGACCATTCGTCCGAGATAGGTCCCGGTGAAGTATGGATGTTATGTTTGTCATACAGTACTGGCGCTCTCCCTTCCCTGGAACCTGTTGCCTTAAATTAGGGACGGGTAACTGCTTATATAGCCCATCGAGTTGCTCACGGTGATCGTAAACCACCCAAAACAACAACAACAAAGCTATACCAGCACTCTTAAGTCTTTTCCGGAGCAGTAAGGGAACATGACGTGGCTGACGACTGCTTTGGAGGAGAGAAGTGCAAGATAAGGTTGCTGGCTTTGAAGGAAGAGATTTAAGAGAGGGCAGGATATTGTGGCTTCGTATTACGCCGTTAAAATTTGATTTAGATAAACAAATAGGGTGTTTTCCTTTAAAAGAAATTATCGAGTACATAACTAGTTTCATGTGCAAAAATGGTAAATTTTGAAAAGCAATTAATCCCATGCTTTCCGACGCAAATAAAATTTATCAAAGTTATTCAAAGTCAATGGAAACGGTTAGTAAAAAAATCAGCCGAATGTTTACAATCGACGAAACATCCAGAAATAGAAACAGCTTAATAATTCCACCAGTGGCTAAAAAGTATGTAACAGAAATTTACAAATGGCGCACAAAAAGTTTGTCTTAGCAGAAGGAAGATATCACAGACAAAGAGATTTTTAAATCTAACAGTTAAAAGAAGAATGTAAAAGGAAACATGATTTAAATCTACGCCGTCTAGCGCAATAATTTTGTAAAATGGAAAAGTTGAAAATAGGCGAAAAATATTCTTCATGGGAAAAGCTATGCTAAGCGAAAATAACTTTTTCAAATACGTCTCCTGGAAGCAGAAATAGCAAGAAAAAGGTTTTGACCTTTACGCCCTTAACGGGAAATCTGTGCATTATTTAAAGAGGATAATGCTCCACATCTCTATTGTAGGGAATGGCATACAGTAAATCAGAAATTTCTCAAAGGATTTTTAGAAGCGGAGATACAACTGCAAACAGGAGTACACAAACACTACCAAGCGACAGAATTGTGAACTATAAAACTCATCAAATACAAACCTAAAGTGTTCCACAAGGTAAATGGCATCTGGTGTTGAAATAACTTTTTTAACCGCACATGTTGAAGCAGAGGTATTGAGAAAAACAGATTAAATGTTGGCGCCCCCTAGCAGCAAAATTGTGCATTCTTTTGGGCGGAAAATACACACACAGAGTTTTCATACTTAGTAGTATCAGAGCAAAAAATATTTTTTTCAATAGGGTTTTTAGTCTCACAGATATTTCAGTAAACGTAAACCTGAACTTACGCCCTGTAGTGGCTCACGTGCTCGTTAAGAAAACTTTAAAATTATATCAGAAACATTTCGCGTCGGAAACGCTCTCGACCAAAGAAAGAATTTTTCAAATCGGACTCTTAGAAGCAGAGATATCCACAAAATTAAGATATACACCTACGCCTCCTGGCGGAAAAATTATGCATTTTTTAAGAAGAAAATATTCTGAAAACGTATTTCAAGGTGACCGGTAGTGGTTCAAGAAAGAATGTTTTTCAATCAAGTTTTCACATGCTTAGATTTTGTTGCAAATACATCAGAAACAGAAATAACGTTTAGGGGCCAAACCAAGTGTTCCTCCTCAAACTTTTTTCCCTAAACCTCAAACTTTTTTCCCCTGTTAGGGAAAAAAGTTTGAAGGGGTCGAGTGTAATAAGCCTACGTCAGGAAAGAGAAACTCCAAGCTCTGAGTGCAACTAACCAACACCCCTCTATTCCGTGGTCCAAACTTTAGGGGAACGCTTTAGTCGTTTAACCCCACTCGTAAATTTGTAGAAAATATGTCAAAAGAATTCTAGTACCTTTTTTTTTTTTTTTTCTGGTGTTATTAAGTAGCGGAAGAGCATACCTCGGAATTTTTCATTTTGCAGAGTTCCATTTACAGTTGCTAAATGGCTGAGGCTGAATAAAGAAAAAGTGTTTGCCGTCGAAAGTTCTCTTTCAAATGAAGCAATAAAAATCCCTAAGAGGAGCTCGTTAGATAAATAGTCGCAATCTCATTTAGGAAAGCCTGCCGCGTGAATTGCCTCAGAAGTGGGAAGTCAAATCTTGTTTTTAACTGGAAGCGTTAAGAAACCTTTGCAGATAATCATCAAGGGCAGAAGTGACAAAAATAAAAGGCTCAAGTGAGGAGGAACAGTTGTTACTTTTGCTTAATGGTAACGCATAAAGGTATGTTTCTTTGCAGTCACGATTAAACATCCTTAACTAGTAATTAATTACCTTGGTCACGCGAGAAATTGAAATTAAAGCTGTACAACCTGTGTCTGCGTACTTTCTAGTTAACCCATTAGATCCTGAGAATAATCGATGGGGCATCAAGGTAATGAATATCCTTTCTTCTGTTAGCGAAGCGTGTATTTATTAGTCTGCGTGGGCAGCTACAGACTTATTAGTTGAAAGAAGCTGTACCGGTTCATCAAATATTTTGGTTGGGTTTAATACGATCTATATTTCCAGTTTTGTTGTCAGTGCTCTCATCAAAACATACATATTATATTGACGTAGTCACACTGTAAAAAGTGAGTGGTGTGAATTTACGGAAAATTCCTGAAAATAGTGTGCAGCAAAATAGCCAGTAGGTATTAGTCTTTTATCGAAGTTTCCGTTTTTCAAAGTTTCTGTTTCTTTGAACTTCAGTGTTGTCGGGCATCGCTGAGTTCAATCCGCCGCTAGGCCTTTACTGATTCCGAATCTCTCAAACGGGTCTGACGTAGGTTCTTTTGAGTGCCGTCGAGTTGAACTCGATCGCTGAAATACTGGAACGTGTAGTCGGCAATTACTTAATAGTATCTAAGACAACGAGTAACTCCAATAACAAGTCCTTTGTTAGACGTAACAAAATTTAGTAGCTGAGAAAATAAACTCCGTTCGATTAGCTATCTCCACGTGTCAACAGGCTTCCAGATGACGAACACTTTACTATCACTGAAATATCCCGGAAGACCCTCCGCCACGTTTAACTTGAGTCTTTCCGTCCAAATCCCGGCCGATCTCTGATCGCCGAGAAACCCTGACTATTCCGTCAGCTAAAACGTAAATCCCAGAGAAGTCTAACCGACACTCCCGGCTCAAACACGCCGTCCGTCCACGTCGAAGGCGAAACACTAGAAGCATCTTGGACAGATCAGGTCAGATCATATGTAGAGGATTTTAGGAAGGGAGTGTCTGACCCCAGGTCTTAAACAACCCTTAGAAATAGGAAGCTTGGAGATTTAGGCTAGAGTTCCCGATAGGAAAGTGACACAGAAGCGAAGTAGAAAGGGGAAGAAGACGCCGTTATTTATTACGGGGGGGCAGTACCTAGGGTCCGACGGCTTAACGTGCCCATCCGACGCACGGCGGATATTTAGGGGATCGAGCGTTCGTACCTGCCTGGGATCGAACCTGAGGTCCTTTCTGTGGCAGTCACGAACGTTGCCTACTAGGCCACCCGCGTCCCAGCTTCTTGAGCAAACGTGTCGCTCCCTTTTATAGTCTTATCCTTCCGCCTTTCTGGAATCCTGTTTCCGTGGAGTTCGTCTCTCTCTGGGAGCGGTGACCTTGCACCGATACATCCGACCAGGGCTTCGTGTCTTACACGTGCGTTGGAATTTGCATTACATTACACTTGAAGTAATAAATTGATACAGAAAACGTTGCTACGTGAAAATAATTATTGGGGGCTTGACTTCGTCACCTTACGAGTGTTTTGACAGAATTTCCGTTTATTTCCGGAAACCCCGTTTCGGATACGGAAGATATTCGATTTTGACTTTTTCCCCCTTTTCTCCTGGTGGGTTTCGAACCAGAGACATTTTGTACGGGAACCACGCGCGGTACCGTGGAACCAGAAAGACACGTTATGTGCATTCACGTATATAAGAAAGGCACGTTAGGCGCATTCACTAACCGCGTGATGATGAAATGTTTTTTTGTTATTAACGTGGGTCATTTTACTTTCTGTTGGAGCTAATTTTTTTTTCTGGATAGGTTTGTAATAATATCTTTTGTATTGGAGGACTTTTTACAAATTTCATATATTTTTCATCGTGATTTTTCGAAGCAACAGAACTCTGGAACGTGAGATCGTATTAAACTGACAATGACTTTCAATTATCATTAAGAAAAGGTGAAATGTCCTATTTTATTGTATTACTTCACAAAACTCCTAAATATAAAATTTACTCTTAATAGCTATAATAGCTTTTGTCTTAAGGGGTCCACAGATTGATACATAGACTCCATACAATCATCTATGCAATAATTTAAGTACCAAGTTTCTTACGGTAATGTTGGTGCACAAAATGGGGAAGAAATATCCTGTGCCACAGTAACCAAAATTGTATGCGAAAACTATTCACAATATTCGATCTCGCTGCAGAACTTGTAAACCAGATCCTTCGACATACGATTGAAATTTAATGGTTAATCAAACCTCAAATATATTTCCGCGCAGTGGCGTATCTTGGATCCGAGACCTGGGCTATCTCACCCCCACCCCCACCCCCGTACTGTTTCTGTTTTTTTTTTAATTTAAATTGCGAAGTTTAATTTTTAATTGTTAAGTATAATAGAAGTAACTTTTTTCTAAATTTTTAGGTACATGCTAACACGATACCAAATAATTATGAGGATTAGGATTTGAACACTTATTTGTACATGAACTCCATTCTTCTTCTGAATACTTTATTTGCACATGAACTCCATTCTTCTTTCCTTTTGTGTGAACTTGGGTGTTACGTTTTCATAAAAAGTTTCTTCCGAGTACTTTTTCACGTTTAAAAAAGAATGTTTTTTTCGTTTTTTTCTATTGACAAAACAGCGAAGTTGCTGGAATTTACATGTCCTTGTGTGGCTCTACGATATACATTGATTCTTTTTAATGCTGAAAACCTTCTTCCGCCAGTTGCAGTTGATGGAAAGTTTAATATTAGATCTGCAAATTACTATGTCCAATTTATTCAACTTTATGTAACAAGTAATGTCTCTTACTGATTTGTTTTTGTATTCATCAAGGGAACAAAACACCTTCAGTTCATTTTTTAGTCGAGCTGTACCAAAATTTGAAGCATAGAGTTCTTTAAGTTCTGACAGTAGATGTTCAGGGAAGCTTTCACAAAATTTATCAAAACAGTTCGAATCCAACAAAGCCACGAATTTAAGATATAATGTCACTGATTTTAATTCATTAACACTTCACACAAACTGAAACAACTCTGGCGAACCACGTGCTCTTACGGGAGGGAGCATGCGATTGACTGAGGTAGTCTTCTCTTTCCTGAGCGAACCGTTGCCCCAAAGCAATGGCCCATTCCCCTCCATCAGCTCATTCATGTTGTCATGGAAACGCTAGCAGGCGATCGAATCAGAACACCGAAGACTCTGGAAGAGCTGCTTGCGTTACGCTGTTGGTCTTTCTCTCGCCAGACTGAGTCAAAGAAGCGAATCCGCACGTGTTTTATTTTCGTAGCGAAAGCATCGGCATATCTTAATTAATACCGTTGAAAATTGATTTTTATTTGTGTATATTTAATTTACTTTTATTTGTGCATTCTCTGGACTTCGCAGCTAGCCTCGAATATACGCCACTGTTCCCGCGAATCACTCCTTTTACCGGAAATTTTCAGTCACTTGGATACAGCAGAAGTGTGAACAGAATTTTTCCGTTAAAGTTTTTGCGGCACTTTGATTTAAAGAAAAAAATCCGCGTGGTAATTGTCAGAAGATGTCGTATACTAGGGAGGATCGAAAAGTAACGCACAGCAATTTTTTCTCTTTGCAGGTTGCAAGTAGCATGTTGCAGTTTAGCAGACAGCCAGTTTGAATATCACACTACAGATCGGTTTGGCTGGATCAGGTGTCGCCGTGGTGGAAGGCAGTGTGAAACGACGACACAAAGATGACGCATTCGTTAGCGTCGTCTACGAATAATGAACAACGCGGTGTAGTCCGATTTTTGTGGGCTAAATGGAAAACTCCGACGGAAATTCACAAAGAAATGCTCGAAGCGTATGCTTGTGATTGATTACCTGGAGCGCAGCAACAACTCCAGATAGTGCAGTTTCTTTGCAGAGGGCCGTGACAACCTTACTGATTCGCCACGTTCCGGTCGACCTGCGACTGTGAGAGGCATTGAACAGGCAATTCTGAATGACCAGCAGATTCATCTGCGCACATTGGTACAGAAGTTCAACGTTTCGTACGGTATAGTGTACGATATTGTGCATGACAAGTAGCAATTTCGCAAGGTCAGTGCGCGATGGGTGCCCAAGAATTTGACAGACGACCAGAAAGGACCGAGAAAATTGCGCAATTTGGCTGGGAGATGCTCCAGCATCCCACCGTACATTCCGGACCTGGCTCCTTCGGACTTTCATCTGCATGTTTAGTCCCTTCAAAAGATTTCTGGGCGGCCAACGCTTCGATTCGGCTGACGAACTCAAATCGGTTGTCCGCAGGTGGCTATAGTCCCGGAAAACGGACTTTTATGAACAAGGTATACTAATTGTATCGAGCGTCTCGGTTGTAATGTTGAAAAATAGCTAAGAAATGTCGTTTCCCTATGTATATGTTTTATTTTGCCTATCTATTAAACTGTTGCCAAAAAAAAAAAAATAGTGTGCGTTACTTTTCGATTTAACCTCTTATTTGGAAAATCACCAGAAATAAGTTAATAACAGGAAAACCTGATGTAATAGAAAGATGAAGGTCCGCAAACAGTTGAAAAGTTTTTTTTCTTTTTATTTGCTTACTAGCATTTTGACAAGGACGACGATGCAACGAAGGCGATATTATTTGCGCTCGCGGACTATCACGTTTTGTGGAAAGCTTAGCGTCACACACGTTCGTGGGCGCCGCAGGTTTAACTACGGAATCTAACTATGGAACTGTCAGGTCCAACTGCAGTGATGCTAAAAAACTCATAAGTTTTGCTTTTTATTCACTTGAAAGTAACAGAAAAGCATATAAAAACGACAGGAAGTTTTTTTAAATAAGGAGATCTCCCCTCCCCTTATTTCTTTGGACTACTGGGTCATCTCGTGAATCGCGACTTTTCGATACGAAATTACGGCTCGAGATCAATATAGCAGGTGCGGATTATACAGCGATTTTTTTTCCCCTGAATTTCACGGTCTGCGAATTCTGCGCCACCACGTAATATCCGAGCGGTTTTTTTCTTATTTTCCTGTATTTTACGGTCTGCGGATTATACAAAGAAAAATTCTGCACTAAATACTTCTTGGGCTTGCGACTCTGCATTGTTTTTTTTTGAGCTTTCAAACAGTGGATTAGAGAGTCTATTGTCTTCCATGTGTATGCAAAATGATGCTTGACACACAATTTGAGCAAAATGTGTTGACACCCAGGAAGCAGATTTTTTAGTAAATAATCCAGATGCTTTTGGTAATTTTTGAAAATGTGACTTGTAATCCAGAGCAATTTTCCCAAATCATAGGCCTTTTTTTTTTTTTTTTAATTTGCAGATGCTTTTGAAAGAACTAGAGTAAGAGGGATAAATATTACTTATCAGCCTAGGTTCAAGATGCAGGTAAGGCATGGATGGCGTGTTCGTTCAGGTTTTCACCTTACTTTGGTGCAAATGGCCCCAGATTAGACGTGGGCAAATCCTTTAACCTTAGATGTCCAAAGAGTTATTAAACTCCGTATAAATTGAAGTAATGAATAGCTGTTCTTCTTCTTATATGTATATCAGGGGCGAATATTCGGGGTGTGCTAGGTGTGCACACAGAGTCGCAATTCAACCTATATTATCGATATTAATTTTTCGGATTTGTTTCTAATAAAACTCTCCAGAGTTCGCCCTAAGGCTTTTAGTGGTGGTTAAAATTAATTTCCCCACATAATGTTTTCATTAATAAGAGAAGGTTCGTTCAGTAAGCATATCGCATTCGCGCTAAAATCCCGGTTTGTGCTGTTTTGCGTGCACACATCCGACGACCTTAAAGCAGCTGTGGTACAAGCGCTTCCCAGACGGCGCTGCAAATCACGTTCTTATTTCCCTGTGGTCTCAAACGTACCAGCGGAACTCTCAAGGTGTGCTACCCAAAATCAGCTGCAGGAGCACTATTTTAACAGCACCTTAAATCGTTAAAGCAACTGCAATTCAAAGCTTTCCAGATGGCGCTACAGGTCATGTTTTTATTTCTTCGTGGATCCAACGCAGAGGTTTAAATTCCCAGGGTGTGCGCACTTAAAAAAGCATCACTGGTCATACTTGTTTGCGTTTGGAATAGCATGGAGTCATAAACACACTTCATCGTTCTGCTACGAGTTTTCTATCTTTTCGTCGCTGTGTGAATCGGTGTGTTCAGGAGCACAGATACAATTGAATTTTGACATCCATATACAATTTGAATTTTGACATCCATTTAGGTTGAATATGTACTAAGTGTGCCATTTTTGCCAGAGATTTTGCAGATTGTGTGAAGCGGATTAAAGAAAGTAAGCCTCGTGCTGTATTTAAAACTTATGCACTGAAGAGCAATTGAATTAGAGATACCTGTCTAGTAACGTGTAGCACTACCTTTCGCCCTGATGACGGCGGCGATTCGTCTCGGCATGGACTCGACAAGACACCGGAAGCGTTGGGAAGCCATACGGATCCACGACCCCTGAACAAGCTCCCACAGTTCACGAAGAGGGGGTCAGAGCCTCGAACATCTCTCTCGATGGCATCCCAGATGTGCTCGATGGGATTGAGGTCAGGTGACTTAGCTGACCAAGGAAGCGAGGTCACGTCGGTGAAGTGTTCATCCAACCATTCGGATACAATTCGGGAGCGATGGCACGGTGCATTGTCTTGATGCAGGATGAGGTCCCCAGTGGGATGTTGAAGACGCACAAACGGGAGCAAATGGTCGTCCAGGATATCCCGGTAACGTTGACCTGTGAGGGACGATGTCACACGTGTTAGGGGTCCCATTTCAGTCCACGTAAACACTCCCCAGACGAGAATGCCACCCCCACCAGCTTGAAGAGTATCCTGCTGGCAAGAAGGATCCATCGCTTCATGTGGTTTGCGCCGTACTCGTATCCTGCCATCCGCATGTACCAACGTGAATCTCGACTCATCAGTCCAGGCAACATTTTTCCACATGTCTAGGGTCCAGTGGCGATGTTGCCGCGCCCATGCGAATCTTAGCACCCTGTGATGTGCGGTCAGCAGTGGGACCCTCGTGGGACGATGGCTTCTGTACCCCATAGCGAGGAGATGGTTCTGGATGGTGTGGCTACTTACACGTTTTTGTGCACCAGCGTTAAGTTGCCGAGTGATTTCTTGCATTGTGGCCCGTCTATCCGCTGTTAAAATGCGAGCTAGCCGACGATGACCCCGCTCATCCACTCGCTGTTGTCCACGGCAGTTGGCCCTTGCAGGGATGGTTTTACCGGATTCGAAGTACTCACGGTGCACCCGTGACACAGTGGCTCATGAAAATCCCAGTGCCTGCACGACTTCCGAGATGGAGTGACCCATTCGTCGGGCCCCGACAGTTTGCCCACGATCAAATACGCTTAGATCCTTCGTCTTACCCATACTGCGTCCGACTCTTACTGATTACCGTCTCATCACTCCTTATATTGTCGGATCGCTGCATACGCCATGTCGTTTCCGTTTACAGGGCCGCCCTCAGCGCCAAATTTGCATAACGCCAGCTGTCTCTAATTCAATTGCTCTTCAGTGCTGTATATAAAGAAAAAGATACCGAAAATTCGTTCATCATTCTAGTATTTGCACAGGAAATTCAGATTTTTCTTACAATGGAGTGTACGTACGGATCTTTATTACCGTAAGTTATTAGACGACAGCTAAATAAAAGAAATGCGTGTCGTATGTTCAAAATCAATGCGCGAATTTTACAGCTCGGGATACATAATAAAATTTTTGCGTGTTTTTTCGAATCAACAGCGCACACCCAACCTAAATGGGCACGCCACGCCACTGATGTATATATATATATATATATATAAACATGTGTGTGGTTGAGCCGCCGCAGATAGGATTTGGTGTTCCAACACAAACTACAGATGCTCGATTGAATTGATATCTGTGAAATTTGGAGGCCAGGGCAATACCAATAAGTCTTCCTCATGTTCCGCGATCAATCTGGGCAGTGTGGCGTGGCACATGTCTTCTGAAAGAAGACACTACCAGAGGGGAATACCGTTGCTATAAAACGATGTACCTGGTATGCAATGTGTTTAGGTAGGTGTTAGACGCCATAGTTTTCTGCACATGAAGGACTGGACCTAGAGTTTACCAGCAGAACATTTGCCAAAGCATTACACTTCCTACACCGCCTTGTTTTCGTCTCGCGGTACGTCCTGGTGCCAACACTGCCCCAGGTAAAGGACGCACACGTACCCTGCCGTTCACATGGTGCAACAGGAAACGTGATTCATCGGACCAGGCAACCTTCTTTCAATCTTTCAAGTTTTGATGCTCGCTTTCCCATTGTAGGCTCTTTCGACTGCGAAGCATGGGCACTCGGAGCGGCCTAAGGCTTCGCAGCCCCATTTTCAGCAAGCTTTGATATACTGTGTGTTGTGACACATTTCTTCCGTCACCAGAATTAAATTTAGCGGCAAATTGCGCCACTATATCTCTTCTGTTGGCTCGTACCATATAGGATAGCCTTCGCTCACGTCGATGAGCCGTTTTGGGCCCATCGAGGTGTCTGGTCATTACAATTTGGCCTTCGTCAAAACTCACTCACTTTTATTTTTCACAGTTGCCTTTTCCATCTGAGGAACAAGAATAACACTGATTAACAGAGCTCAGTATCAATTGTCATTTGTATTGTTTCATGACCTTCTCACGCGCCGTCGTTAACCTCCAGTTGCTTCGATTTGCATAAAGACGCGGTAATCATAATATTTTGACTATGAGCTTTTTTATCTCTCAAGTTCCAAAGCATCGTTGCTTTGAAAAATCACGATTCCAAAATGAGTAATCTGCAATAATTCCCCCTTTAGAGAAAACGAAATCATTACAAGCCTATTCAGAAAAATAATAAGCTCCCACAGAAAATGAAATGACTAATTCACCCACATTAGTATAAAAAAACATTTCATCATCGCTCGATTAGAGTTCTACCTTATACGTGACTTTGCGGTACGTGTCTTTCTGGCGCAACGGTATAGAACGCGCCCGTAGAAGAAGTTCGAAACCCTACAGGAGCAAACGAAAAGGATTCATAAAAGGGCTGAAGAAGTCAAAATCGAAGATTTTGCGAAATTTTTGTGTAAATTCAGAAAAACCAGAACCGGGCTTTTCTGAAATAAACGGAATTACTTACTGACTGCGGATATTCTGTCAAAATACAGAAGTTTAGAAGAAACGAAAACTTTTAAAAACTGAAATTTTGTTAAAAAACGGACACCTATTGGCAACTTTACTGCACGTTCTTTGTTTCGGTGAATTCACACCATTTATTTTTCACAGTGTACTCATTTCTGTTAACTGGGTGAGAACAGATTTTTTTCCGTTAATGATAACTTGTACGTGGTCATCTAAATTAATTTAGAGACTATCTTTTATTATAAGAAACATTCAGGTTCGAATGCATTCTGATTTCGCAGTTTCTCATATCTTTTTTCTACGTTTGACGACCAGCGTGTGTAACTCTAAGGGGCTATAAGCAGTCTTTCGTCCGTAAATTAAGGCCACTGGCTCCAGGGAAAGGAGAGAGTCAGCGTCGTAGGACAAGCGCATCACCCATGCCTCATCCGGAACCCGAGCTTGGACGACTGCTCAGACACCTATGCCTCTGACCACTCGGCCACCGAGAAGTCAACTTCTCATTAGTGTTGTGATCTCTTATTTCTTGAAATTTGAGTTTGTTTTTTTTTTTTTTGATTGGAGGTTTAACGACCACCGTGAGCAACTCAATGGGCTATAAGCAGTCGCCCGTCCCTAATTTAGGGTCACTGGTTCCAGGGAAGGGAGAGAGCCAGTGCCGTAGAAATTTGAGTTTATCGAGGGCTTTAGCGACCAACATCTAAGAATATGAGGAGTCTCCCCGTCCCAAATTTAGGGTCACTGGCTACAGGCAAGGGATAGAACCAGATCTATTGGACAAAAGCATCATCCTTCCGGGGTTCGAGCTCAGCTGGGACAATTGGCCATAATCCCGCGCATCTGACCACGCAGCTACCATTTAAATTTAAAATTTCACATCTGTGTACAAGGTACATTCACGGTGGTCATGACTTTGAGAAAAACAATTTCTCATTGGTGTAATTTATACTGATGTGTTTTGGATTCTTTTAGGAAAAGAATGCGTATTGTTTTTCGGTCTTTTTTTTTATTTTGTTTTGTTCATGTCTGCTGCCTCTAAAAATGTAAGGCCTGTGCTTCTGTTGCCTATAGCTCAGTCTGGCTAAGGGCTGAATTACTTTTCGGTTGTATCTTTCCATAGACATGTTCGTAGTGTTGATATTTTTATTCATTAGCTGCGATAGTTTGTTCTCTCTCTGTTCTATGTGTAGCTTTTTTTTTTTTTTTTTTTTGATTGGAGGTTTTTAACGACCACCGTGAGCAACTCAGTGGGCTATAAGCAGTAGCCCGTCCCTAATTTAGGGCCACTGTTTCCAGGAAAGGGAGAGAGGCAGTGCTGTAAGACAAACACAACATCCATGCCTCACGGGATTCGAACCTGGACCCGTCTCGGACGAATGGTCATAAGGCAGCGCTTAGACCGCTGCGCCACCGGAGCTGCCTCTGCATAATTCCTTTGGCTAAATTTTGCGTCTTTATACATGTGAAGCACAAAAGGGATCCCCGGTGGGCGAATAGTCAGAGGCGTACGTTTCAGGCTAATTGCCCAAGATGGGCCCGTATTCGAGTCCGGAATGAGTCGTGGCGTGGATGGTGATTGTCTCGAGGCACTGGCTCTCTCCCTGTAACCATTGGCCCTAATTAAGGACGGGCGACTGGTTATATACACCCTTAGAGTTGCTCATGGTCGTTAAACTAGAAAAAAATAATCACAAAAGTACCACAGGAAGCACCTGCGCGAACTGAGGAACTATTTGTAGCTTCAGCAATGATTTTGCAGCCTTGTTTATATGAGAACAGAAGTTCCCTCAGTAGCATTATTAAATCAATATCTTAACGATTTTTGATTTCATATGCAACTTTTAGTTTGAATTTCACTTTCTCGAAATGCGCACATGTGTTTTACCCACAATGAGGGATTTCGGAGTTTGTCGGGTACTTGAACTCTGTGGCAGTCATTCACCGCTGTGACGTCACACTTGCGACCAATGTCCTCTAGCAGATCAATCAATAAAGCTCACCGACCAGAGAATCCCCAGCTTTAACGAGCTGCCAGAATAATGCCCTGCTCTGAAAATCTCTCCGCCGAAGTAGAATTTTGCAAATATTATTGCGAATTCAAATTAATTCCTCTTTTATGTGCGGATAATAATCTTCCTCTTGTTTTGTTTTTTATTGTGAAGTTCGTTGCTTCGGATTTAAAGTACACTCACATTTTAAGTACTAATTGGAATTCTTTTAAGAGCCTGAAGCATTGCGAATCGCTTCGCACATTTTTTGAAATTCTCTGTGTTCTATTTTTCGGGATCATTTTTCATTTTCTTAATTCCCCTATGTTTGTATTCGTAAAATGATTTCTGTTAAAACGCTAAGGCAAAAGCTGAAATTCTGTAAATGTTTATAACAAGTATATCTTTTTTTTTTTTTTTTTTTTTTTCGAGGTTTAACAACCACCGTTAGTAACTCTAAAGAGCTTTAAGATGTCGCTTGTCCCTAATTTCGGGCCAGTGGTTTCCAGGAGAGGGACGGAGAAAAGAACACCACCCATGCCTCATCCAGAACCTGGGCCGTGGTCAGACGCCTAGTCAGATACCTACGCCTCTGACAACTAGCCCACCGGGGTGGCCGCAGAACTAATCCTTCGCTTTTAGTTGCGTACAATTTTTCATTCGATCTAGGACTTCAATATTTACTGAGTGGCAGTGGTTTAGCGAAGATGACTAGATATACAATTTGCTCTCCTTGGAAAACCATTGAGAAAGTGGTTTCGGGAAGCAACTTGAGTATCGGTAAGCACCTAATAGAGAAAAATCTTGCTTTGTTTTTGAATTGAATATATTCTGAAAATTTATTTAAAAACGAATTTAATTTCAAATCATATTACGCCCAAGAACATTAACTTTTACCTAGATTTGGCAGCGAAAAGAGAGTATATGTTATAAGTTAGTGCTAGGCCGAATCAAAAAACGTATAGCACCTAAAAAAATGGCAAATGAAAAAAAAACATTGAAAATTTACCGCCGCCCCGGTTGCTAAGTGGTCTGAGGTGCTGGCTTGTGACCATTCGTTTGAGATGGACTTGGGTTCGAGTCTCTAGTGATTCATGAATGGTATATCTGTCTGATAATGATGGCTCGTTCCCTTCCTTGGAATCACTGGCCGTTACATATACACTGAAGTGCCAGAAAAACTGGTACAGACGAGCTTATGCAAAATACATAGCAACGTCACCTATACGCGTCCTCGGTTGCGTCCGCCAGTGCGTATATAAAGCGATAGAGATCCTTGCCAGCTGTCAGAGCTGTTTTCGGCATGAGAATGACAAGTAATAACGATTTAAGCGATTTTCAACGCGGTGTCATAGTTGGCGCTCGTGAGATGGGCCATAGTATTTCGGAGGTAGAAACGAAGTTCGGATTTTCACGGACGACCATTGCAAGGGTGTACCGTTACTACAAGTATTCCGGCAAAACCTCCAATCTACGATACAAGTGTGGCCGTAAAAAGACATTGGGTCAACGTGACCATCGTCGGCTGTCAAGAATCGTTTCACGCGATAGGCGTGCAACACTCTCGCAGGTATCATCGGAATTCAATGCTGGAGCCTCAACAAGCATCAGCGTCCGGACTGTGCAACGTACCCTGCACGATATGGGCTTTGGGAGCCGACGCCCAAATCGAGTCCCTTTGATGGGTACACCACACAGAGCTATGCGCCTCGCTTGGGCACGGCGACACCGCCATTGGACACTTGATGACTGGAAACAAGTAGTCTGGTCTGACTAGTCGCTTTTCCAACTGTATCGGGCAGATGGAACGATTCGTGTGTGGCGCAAACCCCATGAAGCCATGGATCCCGGCTGTCAACAGGGAACTGTACCGGCTTGTGGGGGGTCCGTTATGCTATGGGATGTGTTTAGCTGGACTTCACTGGGACCCCTGGTACGTCTACAAACGTCTGTGACCGGCCAACGCTATGTGCGCATCTTTTCTGACGAGGTACACCCGTTCATGTCCTGCATTCATGCTGATGGGTTGGGCCTGTTCCAACAGAACAATGCACCTCCACACAAGTGTCGGGACGCCACATTATGGTTAGAGGAACATTCATCTGAGTTGGGGTGTAGCCATTTCCACCCAAGTCCCCAGATCTGAACGTGATAGAACACATTTGGGATGCCATGCAACGCGCTATCGAACACAAGAATCCGAGACCTCGGAATACAACCGAATTGTGGAACGCTCTGCAGGAAGTATGGTGTGCATTGCCTACAGCATATTTCTAGAAGATAGTGGAGTCCATGTCCCGTCGTATTTCTGCAGTCCTGCGCTCCCGTGGGGGACCTGCCAAGTATTAGACTGGTGTACTAGTTTTTCTGGCACTTCAGTGTAGGTGGTTGTTAAGCTCATGATGGTTGTTAAACTTAAATAAAGTATGGTGAACAGGAAATTTCAATAACATTTTTTATTAGAGTGATTCAAAAGTCGTTGCGGTTTTGAAGATTCGTCCTGTGTCAGGCAATTACTCGGTGTGCATGTGTTATGCAGATAAGAACAACGCATGACCGGAAAACCCGTATCGTCTAGTTGATATAAATAGGAGCACACGCTGCAGTAATTTATAGGAACATTTTTTGCTGTCAAAAGCTATGGACGAGCAATACACGATCCGGATGCCGTTACGGTGTTTTTAAAAACAAAGTTGATCGCTACAGCGAGGGAATTTGTGCTGTGGAGGATGAAGGAGCAGTGTCTGAAAGAACGGCAAGATTTTGTTTTCAACGATTTAAAAATGGGGGCTGCAACCTTGAAAAAACAAAAACAAACACGTGCTGGAAGACCTTCGACGGTGAATTCTGAAGCTGTACGACAAGCCGTAGAGTCAAATCCGTGCACACGCACTAGACTACTGTCCAGTGCCGGCTGGACCATAGGGGCAACCGGGGCGGTTGTCCCGGGCCCCACGCCTTCAAGGGGCCCCGCAATTTAAGAAGACACCATCTTCGGTAGAATGTTTTACAATTATTGTTTCTGTGTAAATTTTGGGGTGCGAGCTCCTTAAAAAGATGTTTTTTTTTTAAGTTATTTTTTCCCCCAGTTCCCCTATTTTCGAATAGGTTATCGCCCTACAAATACCGAGATTTGGGGATTTCAATTGATTATTGTAACTACCTTAATATTTTCCGCTATAACGAAGTAAATTTTTCCGTCATTTTGGTCCACGCCGGGGATCGAACCCGAGTCCTCTTATTCCGGAACAAGTCACTCTACCAACTGAGCTACGCAGACGTTCGTTCTCGCTGCTATCTGCCTTTATGTCGTGTACGTCCTGCGGGGCAGGCACGTCACACCGCATTCATGCAATAGCAAATTAAATTTATCGTTTTGAGTCCCTTTTATATATTTAACAATTCGCGTGCAAACTAGATACTTAAATTTAAAGAAATAAAAAGAACAATATCAAAGTTGGTTTCGGGTTACATATGGAGACCATTTATTCAGTGAATTTAAAAACATTACCAGAAATTTAAAAGAAAATCGTGTATGAGCGAGCATAAAAGTTTACAAATTCACTAATTTGTCACTTACTCCACTTTGCATTAAAAATCAATCACTAAAACGTATATCAGGAGAAAAAAACTATTAATACGAATTTATTATTATTCCTACATTGAAATATTCACAATCCAAAAATTTTCGCTAAATGACAAAAGCTACGAAGGTAGCTTTTTGTCATTTTGTGAGGAAGTTTATATAAGAGTCATAATACAATGGCAACCCCCTCTCCCCGGAAAGAAAATCGTAAATTTTAACAGTTTTTCCTCTGTCTATCTCTTTCTCTCTCTCAGAAATTTCAATCCATATTATGGTTGTTGTTTTTTTCTTAAGCTTACAGTAAATAGTTCTTTGAGATAATCATTTTGTCTTTATAATAGTTTTCGTTATGAAGTACTACAGAGTTGAAGCACATTCCAAGACGAAAAAGTTGCAGCGATAAATTCCGTCGGTATGGCGTAATTGGTAAAGCATTCAGCTCCGGAGTAGGGAGATGCGGTTTGGTCGTCATCGGCAAATTTGTGGATTACACGTTGTGTGTGCTCCTTACAGACATTTTTCATTTAACGACTTTATTAAAACATGAGATTTATTTCCTAGTGCCAGCAATGAAATTTTGCTCCGGGGCCCCGCAATGAAATTTCGCCAAGGGCCCCGCAAAAGCTCCATCCGGCCATGCTACTGTCAAATCAGCTAGGAATACCCCACAATGGTCGCGAACTCCACAACCTCGGCAAAATGCACAAAAGCTGTGGACAAGTACCCCATGAACAGACGGCTGATCAAGCTCAGCTACGAGCGCACGTGTGTCGCCAATTGCTGGAAAGTCCCCAGGACGACCGTGTCTTTAGGCGAATTGTGACATGTGATGCAAAGTGGATATTTTCCCGGGAATCCTGCCACGAGAAGACGGTGTTTAGATACCAGAAAGCCACTAGAACTATAGTCCCAAAAAAGGGACGATCTGAGCACAAAGTTATGATATGCGTATGGTGAAACTTCGAGGGTCCCATTCATTTCGAATTGGTTAGATGGCCGAGGCATTAGCACGCAGCTGTACTGTGGCCAGTTGGAGCGGTTGCATGCCACTTTCTGCCGAAAGTGCCCTGCTCTGGTTAGCCTTAAACATGTTATCTTCCAACAGGATAATTCTCATGCTCATCGTGCCTGGTCAACTAAGGAAAAAATACAGAAACTGGAGGATGTTGAGCTAATGCCTCAACCTACTTATAGTCCTTAACCCACGCCATCGCTCTACCATTTATTCCCTTCCATGGCACATTTTTTACGTGGGAAACTCTTCCAAGACATTTACGATGTCCAAGACTTTTTCGCCTCGAAACCAGAGGTATTTTTTCGTAGGAGATTCCAGACATGACATCTTGATGGTGTAGGACCATCGAGCACAACTCACTTTATTTCGAAAATAAAACTTTTACGTTTTTTTATACACGTTTTCATCAACTGTCAGAAAACGGCAATGACTTTTGATTCACCCTGGTACATGTAAGAAGTTTGTTTCCATACCATAAAATTACTTGCCGTGGTCATTTGCAAATTTAGGAGTAACATCATTCCAACTGGCTGCCAAATTAGAAACTCCCTCATATAGCCTATAGTATATCCACGAAAAACAACGGAACAACGCTACAATGATCTTGCTACATAAAAAAGGGGACATTGAGGATTTCAGGAACTACAGACCTATCAGCCTCCTATCAGTGGTTTATAAAATCTTCACTAAAGTTCTTTCACACCGCTTGAAGGTGACACTGGACATGGCTCAACTGAGAGAACAAGCTGGATTCAGGAGTGGCTACAGTACAATAGATCATATTCACGTACTGAGAGAACTAATTGAAAGAGCGAGGGAATATGAACTTCCATTGTGCATGGCTTTTATCGATTATGAAAAAGCCTTTGATTCGGTGAAACCATCAGCAGTTACAATGGCTCTGAAATCCTGCGGTATTGAAGATGCATACATTAATATTATTAATAACATCTATGAAAATGCAAGTGCAAAGATTCGGCTGTTTAAAAATGCAACACACATAAAAATTGGAAAAGGAGTGAGACAAGGTGACACCATATCTCCGAAGCTCTTTAATGCAACATTGGAAAATGTCTTTCAATCACTGAACTGGGAAAACAGTGGGATAAAGATTAATGGAGATTATCTAACCCACCTTCGTTTTGCTGATGACGTGGTCATTTTTGCAACTACCCCATCAGAGCTGCAGAGTATGATCCAGGAACCTGCTGACAAGAGTAAAGAAGTGGGATTAAAAATGAATTTTCAGAAGACAAAAGGGATGTTCAATGCTTTTACAAAAAATGAAGATTTATCGATTGATGGAGAAAAGCTTGAGATAACAGACACGTACGTTTATCTTGGACAGCAGATATCAAGTGAGGGTCACATTGATGAAGAAATTAATCGGCGTACAAAACTTGCCTGGAGAGCTTTTGGAAGAAACAGCATAATTTTCAAGAGCAATATGCCATTGTGTCTTAAAAGAAAAGTGTTTGATCAATGCATCCTTCCAGTGCTTACGTATGGTGCAGAGACGTATACCTTAACTAAAAGAGACATACAAAGGCTGCAGACAACTCAAAGCAGCATGGAGAGGTGCATGCTTGGTGTAACCAGGAGAGATAAGAAGAGGAACTCGTGGATCCGAAAAATGACAAGAGTGGAAGACATCATGATCAGAGTTAAATCCCTGAAATGGCAATGGGCTGGACATACTGCCAGAAGAACAGACCATCGATAGACAGCCGACATTTTAGATTGGATTCCACGGGACAGGAAAAGACCCAGAAGAAGACCACATGGAAGATGGGTGGATGAAATTCGAAAGTATGCGGGAGTAACATGGAGGAAACTGGCACAAGACAGACCGTGGTGGAGGAAACTTGGGGAGACCTTCGTCCAGCAGTGGATTGATAATGGTTGACAATGATGATGATGATGATATCCACGAAAGAAACGCTTATAACAGTGTGACAACATGAATGCCAGTAGGAATGCGTTTAAGCCATGCTGAAATTGAGATAACCTATCTAACGGCCGCAATATATTGGATCATTTATTTACTGAATCGGAAGAACGTGTTTGTTCGGCTGCTGTAGGGTCAGAGGCACAGGCTTCTGGTAAATAGTCTTAGCTGGGTCCAATCGTGCTATGGGTAGTGTTTTTGACGCCAACCTGCTGATCAAGTGGTCAGAGGCGGGAGTTACCAGCTAATAGTCTGTTCTGTCCCATCCCTGGAATCAGTGGTCCTTAATGCATCATCATTATCAATAATCATGGGACAAATGCCCGCAGGAGCCGGCCACCAGATGGCAGCAGATTACAATTGTCTTGTATTTTTACTACCACCCTATCGACAGTCATCTGGTAAACCCTGTCAGGGAAGGTGGACCAGGGACTAAGTGCGTCCGGGGCCGACTTCAGAGGGAACCATCAACGCATTCGCTTCCCTACACCCGGGGAGTTTGCGGAAAACCCAGGGACTAGATGGCCGGCATTACCGGGCTCGAACACCCGTCAGAAACTTCCGTCTACCACACTAAGCAAAGCGCGTTAGCCAACTGCGCTGTGCCGGTGGTGGTCTTTAATTAGAGGTGCGCAACTCGTTATAGCCTTAGGTGCTCACTGGGGTTGTTAACAGTGCTGGATTTCGGCTCAATGAGCCGAGCCCGAGTTTTATATTGGAAAATAGAGCCCGGGCCAGAACGACCCCGAAACTATGACCAACCTGTTTAAGCGTTAATAAAGAAAATCTTCTCTTCCAGACTTCCCTCTCTTCTCTCTACAGTTAACGATGTCCTTTTTTACTGAGGAGTGAGAAGGGACCTCTATCCGGTTTCTACACTGTTAAAATTTTTGCAGTAGTTTGCACCAAAAAGTCGTGCTACACCAGCTTCTGCACTTTTAAGGAAAAGGTAAACCACTGTGCGATGCATGAATTACATAAAAACATATGCATTTACGCACCACGGTATGGTGTTCAACCTGAATGGTGCGGTGCTGCACCCATTGCACCATGTTTATGTATGCTTCGTGCATCACACAATGCCCCAAAAGTGGTGTAGCACCACTTTTTGGTGCAACTTACTAAAATAAATTTTTAACAGTGTATAGTACAACCGCACGATTTTTTTTTTTTTTTTTGACCATTTGTTTCCTCCAGAAATGCGTCGGGCGGCCAGCATCCGGAAAGATCGGTCGGCGCTGCAATCTACGTACGTTGCTCAATAGAATTATCAGGAAGCTCAGTGTGTAAATAGGTAGCAACATTTCGCTGGCGTGCTATCTATAGTTCTTGAAGAAGCTTTTTCTTCTCTGCAGAAATCTACTAGGGCATGGCTTATGGCATTTGCTACCCAAGCCCGGAATAAATAGCCTCCCCAAGTCCCCACCAGACTTAGCTGCCGAAGAATTCTCTTTAACAAACAGAAAGTGTAAGAAAAGTCTCCTATGCTAAATCATACAAAACCATATTTAAAACAAAAAGAATGAAATTCTTTCTCTCTCTCTCTCTCTCTCGGTTCGGGCTCGGGCACTGGTTGTTAGACTTTGAAAATGAAACATTTTTTTTACCTACGGCGCCGATTCGGTCCTTTGCCTGAAAACAGTGGCTCACGTACTACAGAGGTGAAGCACATGTCAAGACGGCAAAGTTGCAGCGGTAACTTCCGTTGGTGTAGCTTAATTGGGAAAACATTCGGTTCCTAAGCCGAAGAATGCGAGTTCGAGCTTCACCACCGGCCAATTTGGATTTTTCACATTGGCGCCCGAGTGCGGAAATAATAGATCTGCTGGCAGTTGGGTTCTTTGAAAAATGTGTGATTCTTCTTCCGCACATCGTCTTGAATTAATCGAAATTATTTCTTTAGCGAGCTGCTTCAAACTTGGTTTGCCGGTTGATCCGGAAACTAATGATTCCGTTCCAGCCCTTTCTCAAGGGGAGGGACGTATATGTGACGTACTACAGAGGTGAAACCCATGTCAAGACGACAAAGCTGCTGCAACAAATTCCGTCGGTGTAGCTTAATTGGGAAAGCATTGGGCTCCGGAGCCAGAAGGATACGGATTCGATATGCTTCACCGACAAATTTGTGTTTCTGATATGATCCTGAGTTAGTGACGGGCGACTCTTTGTCGTCTTAGATGGTCATATGTGCTGTGAAACCTCGAAACAAACAAACGGAAAATAATTGGCACAATGGCTTAATGTATCCAAATAACGCTACGCCATGTACATCATGTGTAATAATTATGTAGGACAGTGTGGGGTCCTCAGTTCCTAATTGACTGCAAAACCAGTCGCTTTCTCGCGTTACTACTCGTACTTCGTTACAGCAAAGTCGTTTGCGGTTAAAGTAAACGGCGGAATATATCTCTTCGTACTGAGTTATTAATTCCAAGCAGTCAAGTTCTGCTTTAAGTTCCAAAGTCTGCAACCTTTCTTATCTGACAAGGCAATAAATTCCGACATTCTGCTTCTCCAGCTTAGCCATAACTTCCTCAGCAACGAAATCATGGAAGATCAACCCGTTTCCAAATGAACAGCACAACGTGACTTACGCATAAGAAAATCAACAGCACCTCAAGCTACATTTTTTTTAACATTCTTAACGGCTTCAGCTCCTTCTTTTTCGCAACTGATACGTGAACTGACTTTACACTAGAGATGAACATGGGAGGCCGCGAGTGGCCTAGTGGTCAGCGTTCGTGACTGCCATGGAGATAACCTCAGGTTCGATCCTGGGCAGGTACGAGCGTTCGAACCACTAAATACCCGCCGTGCGTCGGATGGGCACGTTAAGCCGTCGGACCCCGGGTACTGTCCCCCCCCGGTTACCTCTCTTCCGTGTGACTTTCCTATCGGGCACTCTAGCCCAAATCTACTAGCTTCCTATTTCTAAGGGTTGTTTAAGACCTGGGGTCAGACACTCCGTTCCTAAAATCCTCTATATATGATCTGAGATGAACATGGGCACGGGCTATAACAAAAAGCCCGGAAACGGATCGGGGCCCAGGCTGGTTCTTATATCAAATCTTTGACTAAAACCCGGGCCCCTACGGGCCCTGGCTCAACTTAATTTTCCCTTCCACCTTTTTAAATAATTTTATTTAACACTGCTAACCAAATTAACTAACGCAATGGGTAAAAGCACTACTGAATAGTTAGGTCAGGGGTGGGGAACCTGCCGCCTTTTAGGCCAATTAAGTGCGGCCTTTTGAGTGAATTCAAATTTTGCAGAACAAATCCTTTTATTTCTATCAATATGTTTTTTTCGTCTTTTATTATTTTTATTTTGATCTTAAAATGACCGTATTTAAAATACCATTGAGTAAAAGAAGATTCAATTAAATAAATAATGCTCCCCGACTGAAGGCCGCAATTAAAATACCTATTAGTAAGTCATAAGGGCTATTTCGACGCCTGCTACGCTCACGATTTCATTCTATGGCTCCTAAAAAACTACGGATGGAATTGATCGAGCTCTCTGAAGATGACATTTTAAAGTCCTTATTTGACGCTAAGAAAGATCCAGTTGAAATATGGAAAAATGCAATAGAATACCCACGCCTTCGGCAACATGCACGAAAAACGCTTTTTTGCTTTTCAAGCACTTATTACTGCAAATCTACATACTCCTACCTAACCCAATTTCACCATACAGTTATGGAGGTGTGTGATTCAGAGTTAAGAAGTGAAATGCGTTGTGCGATAAAATTTTGCTATTGTTTGGGTAAAACGGCTCCAGAAATAGTTGATTTAATGAAAAAAGCTTACAAAGATAAATATTTGGGTGAGTCAACGATTTTTAGATGGCACCATGATTTCAGAAAAAGGGCGTTTGTCGGCAGAACTCGCTCCTAGGTCTGGTCGACCTGAAAGTGTTGTTATGGAACGTATTGTTAACTCTGTTTGGGAAATCCTGCAAGAAGATCGACGAATGACGTGTGAAGACATAGCGGCGGCGTTAACTAATATTTCATAAACGTCGGCATTCCGCATTCTAAGCGACATCCCATCTAGAGGATCAGCTAAAACTGCGGACCTCCATGTTGCAACCAAATATTCAAATGCTTTCCAACAAAAAAGCAGTTACAATAAAGTCATTAAAAGGTTAAGTTAACTTTAGAATTAACAATTTGTTTTTCATTTTTTGAAGTTTGTTAGTACATAGTAAGATTTTTACAAAATAACATACATTTTGAAGTATATCTAATTGAAGTTTCTTTGAATGCGGCCTTCCAACATGAAAGATTCCCCACCTCTATGTTAGGCCATAGTCTCTCTTTTGTTATTTGCCTAAAATTCTTAATTATTGTTTATTGCGTGTTCTCTCTATTTTTTTAATAATATTTCTTTTTCTCTCTCTCTCTCTTGGGGGAGAGGGGGTCCACATTAACGGGAAGCACTAACATTCTTATTCCATGATTTTTTTCCCCCATTTGGTTTTTGTGTTGTTTGGAGGCTTAACGACCACCGTGAGCAACTCAATGGGCTATAAGCAGTCACCCGTCCCTAATTTTGGGCAACTGGTTCCGGGGAAGGGAGGGAGCCAGTGCCTTAAGACAAACACAACATCCATGCCTCACGGGATTCGAACCCGAACTCACGAGGACGAATGATCATTAACCAGCGCTTAGACCACTGCACCACCCGGGGCAGCTTACCTGATGATGAAAATATAAATAGGAGTAAAACATTATGCTTTACTTTTTCCTTATTCATATAGGGAAAATTTGCACAAACGTTCAAACCCCGCCCGGGCCCTGGCTAGACCCGGGCTTTAAAAAAAGCTGCCCGTGCTCATGCCTAATTTATGAGGTACCGCAGTATATTAACGTGAAATCAGCTGACATATACATGTGTGCATAAAGGGAAACCGCAAATTCGTACCCGGCAGAATGGTACTCGGCAAACTCGTACCCGGGAGATTGGTACCTTTCTGTTGCTGCGACGTTACGGGGACATATACAAATTGCATGGCTAACAAATTGCCGTAAATTTGTAGATCTTTTAAAGCTATGGTGTTCGGTGAAACAATGGAATTATAGTAAGACTGATTCTAATTAAGAAAAGGGTGTTAGGGTGTGTTTATTTTTTCGCCGTTTTGGGCATACGAAATTGAAGACTATTCTCAGCAAATTTGAATCGGCCGTATTGATATTCAAAAGGATTACTTAAGAAGTTAAAACTTGTAGAATTGCGTTTTCACTCAGGCACAAAACACTAATTAACTGGCTCTAAGCCTTTCTAGCAATTCTCAACCCACCGAGCTCATATTTTTAACATTTACAAATAACAAATCAAGTTAATAATGTTGCTCTTTTGCTCAGTCACGAAACATTAACTGCAAGGCACTAGGCCTAGGCCGTTCTAGCAATTTTCAATCCGCGATGCTCAAATTCTGAAAGTTTACGTAACAAGTCAAGGTTATAGTATTGCACTTTTACTTGGCACAAAACAATAATTAATAGGGCCTAGGCCTGAGGCCTACGAATTAATATTTAGTGCCTAAGTAAAACCACAATGCTATTAACTTGACTTGATATGTAAACGTTATGAATATGAAGTAGAAGGATTAAAAAGTGTTAAAAAGGCCTAGGTCTAGAGCCTATGAATTAAAAAAAGAGAAATATCAGTAACTTGACATGTTGTGTAAATATTTAATGCCTTAGTAAAAGCTCAGCGTTATTAAAAAATCCGACGTTACGATTCTTTTCTGAACACAGCATGAGTCATGCTGTAATTCCGTTGTTTCGTCGAACACTGTAGTTTTAAAAAAATTTACTAATCCACGGCAATTTATTTCTTCAAATCAAAATACAATTCTCGCTTGGCTTACAAAAAAAAATGGTTTCTCGAAATTTCTTTGGAGTTCCCAGTTCTTGGTTGGATCTTATATACCATTTTATGTCAGTAGGAATCTCGTATTACCATTTTGTGCTACTAGAAAAACTCCTACAATTTGACAAACCTCGTACGAAATGCAATTTGTGTACATTCCCTTATAAGAGAAGGTGTAGTTTTCCGCGGTGTGTTTCCATAGCGGTGGGTGAAAGATTAGGAGTTTCCTCCAAAAGAACAGCTATCTGCAACGACAATCACCAAAGAGGAATAATCTTCTGTTAATGCAATTTGTATAAACACTATATTGACAAAAGTCACCGGTCACCTAGAAGAGAAACACAACATAGCTTTTATTGACATACATTACTACGGTGTCGGTCCACCTTTGGCCTTAATTCATGCACTGACCCTTCGAGACATGCTTTCGAAAAAGTTTTGGAGCACAGCGATACATATGCGCTTCCATACAGAGCATAATGCTGCCGCTAACTATTGCTTAGTAGTAGGCCTTGGTTCCAAACTTCTTATGCGATGCTCTAATTCATCCGATAGGCGCTCTATGGGATTACGATCAAGGCTCTGTTCTGGCCAGTCCACACATAATACGGAATTATCCTCAAACCACGCCGTAACAGTCCTTGCTTTATGGCTCGGTGCATTATCCTGCTGGTACCAACAAGGTTCGGTTCCATAGTATTGCCACAGAGTTGGTACGGCATAATTGTCCAGAATATCGAGGTAGACGTGCTGGTTAACAGGTTTGTCCACGATAACCAATGGGCATGGACCATACCACATAAAACACCCTCACACGAGTACACTCCGAGCTCCAAACTTGAACGTAGGAACAGTACACTGTGGTAAATAGCGTTCCTCCGGCTGCCGCCGAACCCACAACCCACACACGGCCATCAGACTGATGGATCGTGTATCTGGATTCATCAATCCATAGGACCCGTTTCCATTGATCTACGGTCTACGATAAATATTCTTTACACCATGATAAACGACCAGTAGCATTCCGAGTGGAAATGAAAGGCTTATGAGCAGCCGCACGACCACGGTATCCCATTGAATGAAGTTCTCTGCGAATGGTGCGTATACATACTGAGGTTCCAGCATTTTTATTCACCTGTACACTCAGGTTTTGTGCAGTACACCGTCGATTACCTGTAACGAGTCGCCTGAGGTTTCGACGTCCTTCCTTATTCAGTACATCCTTATTCAGTACATCCAAAACCGTTGACGGGTATGTTTAAACGCCTCTCGTTTTCTTTTATGGACAACCCACTAATACGCAATATTGACAAAAGTAACCGGACACCACTTCAAAAGCTAATGAACGGATCCGCTGCGTTTTTAAGATGCACGGTACAGTTGCAAACGGCATAAAAACAGGTCTGCAGCTGACCGCGATCATATCGCACTCTGAGGTTCAGTGAAAATGTCGCGGTGGGAGAAAACTGACTTTGAGAAAGGAAAGATTGTTGGGTGTTATATTAGTGGGTTGTCCATAAGAGAAAACAAGAGGCGTTTAAACGTACCCAAGTCAACTGTTTTGGATGTACTGAATAAGTGGAAGACACATGACGTGCCTGAAGCAACAAAACTTCCCGGCAGACCAAAGAAAATCTGCGATAGAGGACGTCGATGCCTCATGAGAGTCGTTACAGCTAATCGACGGAGTACTGCACAAGACCTCAGTGTACAGGTGAGTAAAAATGCTGGAACCTCGGTATATACACGTACCATTCGCAGCGAACTTCATTCCATGGGTTACCGTAGTCGCGCGGCTGCTCATAAGCCTTTCATCTCCACTCGGAATGCTACTCGTCGTTTAGCATGGTGTAAAGAACATTTATCGTGGACCGTAGATTAGAAACGGGTCCTATGGACTGATGAATCCAGATACACGATTCATCAGTGTGATGGCCGTGTGTGGGTGCGGCGGCAGCCGGAGGAACGCTATTTACCACAGTGTACTGTTCCTACGTTCAAGTTTGGAACTGGGAGTGTACTCGTGTGAGGGTGTTTTTCGTGGTATAGTCCTGGCCCATTGGTTATCGTGGACAAACCTGTTAACCACCACGTCTACCTCTATACTCTGGACAATTATGCCTTACCAACTTTGTAGCAATTCTATGGAACCGAGTGTTGTTGGTACCAGCAGGATAACGCATCGAGCCATAAAGCACGGTCTGTTACGGTGTGGTTTGACGATAATTCCGTATCGTGTGTGGACTGGCCAGCACAGAGCCCTGATCTTAATCCTATAGAGCACCTATTGGATGAATTGGAGTGCCGTATACGAAGTTTGGGACCAAGGCCTACTTCTGAGCAACAGTTAGCGGCAGCATTATGTACTGAATGGAAGCGCATACCTATCGCTGTGCTCCAAAGCCTTGTCGAAAGCATGTCTCGAAGGTTCAGTGCATGTATTAAGGTCAAAGGTGGACCGATACCGTACTAATGTATGTCAGTAAATGCTATGATGTGTTTCTCTTCTAGGTGTCAGGTGACTTTTATCAATATAGTGTATAACACCCAACAATCTTTCCTTTCTGAAAGTCAGTTCTCTCCCGACGCGACATTTTCACTCAACCTCACAGTGCGATATGATCTCGGTTAGCAGCAGGCATGTTTTTATACCGTTTGCAGCTGTACTGCGCATCTTAACAACGCAGTGGATGCGTTCATTTGCTTTTGAAGGGGTGTCCGGCGACTTTTGTCTATATAGTGTATCGTACTAACAGAAGGGTACCAATCGCCCGGGTACGAATTTGTCGGGTGCCAATCTCCCGGGTACGAATTTTCTAAAATTCAATTTTAGAAAAATGTTGTGATTTGCTTCAATTTATAAAATAATTTACGAATTTGAAGAAAAATATTGTATCGGAATACTTAGAAGGGGTGAAGATGATTCTAAAACCTGAAATTCAGACATTAAAATTGAACTGAAAGAGATGAAATTGCATGGGTACCAATTTTCCGGGTACCAATCTCTCGGGATCCGTGCATGGAATCAGGTGCAGAACAGTCCGATTTTTCCATTTAAGTGAAATTGCGATATCTGTTTTGCAGATACATTTTGCACAATTTAAGCTCGGGTATGTTCGCTCTCATGCATTCTTCAACTTACTGAGTCCCTGTAGAAGAGAATAGGATCCTGAGCGCGATTGTTATTTCATTGCGTGTGTGGTTCCCCCTGGATTCCTCGATTGTTCGCTGGAGGCGGGAGAGAGTACTGAAACGCATCAATGCAGACAGAGAACTCCGAAACTGGTTTCGCCTGCGAATGCCGCTGATGTAGGTGGGATCAAAAGATTTTATCAGTGTTACATTGTCAAACCTTGCGCGAATGCAGATGGCTACAGTTCCTAGCGCTTTTGCTGCAACAGGCATCCATCCCACAATGCATGTGTCAATGCTCCATGGCTTCCGGATCATACTCTTAGCTGCTAAGACTTAAAACGCTGCGTACGACAGTGTATCCCCATAACGAACTGAAAAATAAATTGTAATTAATTCGTGTTTGCGCTGATAGTGTTATACGCCGGTACGGCATACCGGCACTTCTTTTTTCTAGTATTTCGTACTAGCACTTTTTTACCCGGAATTTACATACCGGCACTAATTTTACTAGTGAGAACTGCAGAAATGAATTATTTATTTATTTATTTATTTATTTTGTTCCTGACTTACGACCGCGCATTCTTAAACATAGAAACATTATGTGCCTCGTGCCTTTGAGAAATAGCTGTGCGAGAACCAGAGCTGAGACGGGCTGAGCCCGAGCCCGAAGCAGATCGGGCCCGGGCTGTAGAAAATTTGCTGCTGTTTGGGCTCGGCTCTTGGAGAGAGAGAGATAGATTTTCATATAAAAATGGAATTTTATTTGATTTAGCAAATGAGACACTATAGTTGGTAAAGCGAATTCTTCGGTAACTGGTTGTGGTTTGGGAGCGGGCATTCGAGATGGCTATTTATTCCGGGCTTGGGAAGAAAATGCCATAGGCTGAGCAATAGTGTGTTTCTTTAGAGAAAAAAATGCTTTTTCAAGAACTATAGATATTGGATAGTTGATAGCTTTCCGACGATAATTTACCCCTTATCTCCATGCAGTAGCAGTCTGCTAATTCTATTTAGCAACGTATATATTGCTGCGCATTATGGCGCGATAATATTAGCATTATTTGAAAACTAACGGTAAAAAAAATCGTACAGTTACACTATAAAAGTAAATAGTCCCTTCCCCACTTCCCATTTGAGAAATACATTGGTTAATTGCAGGAGGAAGAGAAAGTGGAAGTGTGGAAAAGGAGATGTTTTTGTATTAATGGTTGAACAGGTTAGCCAGTTTTCGGGCTCGTTCTGGCCCGGGCTCTATCTTGCAATATAAAATTCGGGCCCGGGTGTGTTCGGGCTAATATACGACGGGCTTGGACGTGCTCAGGCTCCGAAAATTGAGTCCGAACTCAGCTCTGGTGGGAACCGTAAAGGGGAGGGGATGGGATTTGTAATATATTATTAATTTAATATATTCAATTTGAAGAGCTTCTTCATAAAATGATCAGATCAAATGTCGAGGATTTTAGGAAGGAAATGTCTGACCCCAGGTCTTAAACACCCCTTAGAAATAGGAAGCTAGGAGATTTGGGCTAGAGTGCCCGATAGGAAAGTGACACGGAAGCGAGGTAGAAAGGGGAGGGAGACGCCCTTATTTATAACCGGGGGTCAGTACCCGGGGTCCAACGGCTTAACGTGCCCAACCGACGCACGGCAGATATTTAGTGGTTCGAACGTTCCTGCCTGGGATCGTCATAGAATGAAGAATCGGGAGTGATATACAATATTAAACAAAAAAATTCCATTGTTCCCAAAAATTTTCCATTGTTCTTTAGTTTTGCAGCACTGAGCATAAACTTTTTCCACTTCGAATTTTGTTTTTGAGGGCGGTGTGATTGCTGTTAATTTAAGATTGAATATTCCGTCTGATTGCGGAGGTTCGAACTGCCCGAATTTCTGTTTCATGAAAGTCCCTATTGCAAAGGGGCTGGCTTTTCATCTCAGGACCTTAAAGTTCTGAGTTCAGGTTCAACTGAATCACTAATGAATAGCCGAGGTTCGGAAGTCTGATTAATCCGTTGGTCCCGGGGTAGAAACTCCTCGTTATAAACAAGTCTAACCCCGTTTCTCGACGTAGTGTAAGTAGAGCCCGCTAGGGTCCGCAAACTAACCAACTCTAATCCATGGTTTCTGAATTATGGGGCAATAGTATTCCAGGAAACTGTCAATTACGTTTTCAAACAAAGGAGTTGGAGATTTATTTATTTTTTCAGTTTTGGAAATTTTCTTGCTAAGGTATTTTTTCCGGAGTATTTTTAGCTAAATATGAGCATACCGGCACTTCAAAGTTTCCATTTCAGTACTGTTTTTAAGGATTTATAACAGTTAGGGCCGTAGCTAGGTCTCCGAACTGGGGTAAGGAGGGGAGGGGGGGGAGGGAGGCTGAACACTCATCTGGAAGGGACTTTTGGACTTTTTGTTCAACGACAAACTATATTCATCCAAGAATACAGAAGCCAGTTTTGCCTTGTATTTTAGCTGGTTTTTTTAATTTACTTCACTAGTAAATAATTTCTCCGTGACGAAGAGAAAAAATAATGTAAGAAATTCAATTCAAAATATGAAAACTGGGGAGAAAAAAAGCTGAACTGTCTTGAAATATGAAAAGTAAATATCATTACCAGAGTTTGTTTGACGGTGACTTAGTTATAGGGTCATTATCACTGGAGGAAAGATTGCTTCTGATTAACTTGATTTTTTTTTTCTTTATTTTTTAGTTGACGGTTCTGGTTCCTTTCCGTGTATTCACGCAATGGAATCGAGGAATTATTTATGCCGAATTTCGGCACTTTCTTCTCCATCTTTGATCCCGGATTCTCCTTCGCTAGTGCTTGGAGGAAAAATCTTCTTACCACGGTCAACAGCCAAACTTCTGTTCCTAATTTAAATACCAAAATCCCTCAGATTCTCGCCAATAAACACTTTCTCTCACATCGCAAAACTGCTACTGATCGAAAACAATGAACAGGAAGATGCTGAAAGCTTTCTTTCTCTCCCTCCTTCTCTCTCTCTCTCTCCTTTTGCCCACGCGTACCACTGGACAATGTGTGACAGTGTCTAATGACCTTTTCCGATTTGTACGAAAATACAGAACATAAGTAAGCAAATGAGTAAGTAACAATTAAGAATTGCGGCACAAAAATGCAAAACTACTTAAATGATTTTCTCTTGAATATATAACAAGAAAGATGACACCGGATTTTCGGTTGTAATGAGCACGTCGTTTGAATCCTTTGTGATGCGAATTAAATTTATCAAAGTTATTCAAAGTCAATGGAACCGTCTAGGAAAACAATCAACCGGCTTTCTACAATCGATAAAACATCCAGAAATAGAAACAGCTACTTACTTCCACCAGCAGCTAAAACGGATGTTACGAAAATTAACAAATAGAGCGCAAAAAGTTTCTCATAGCAGAAGGAGTATCAGAGACAAAGAGATTTTCAAATCGAACAGTTAAAAATATATATATATAGAGAGAGAAGGAAACATGACATAAGTCTACGTCTGCTAGCGGAAGAATTGTGCCTAATGGAAAAGTTGAAAATAAGTAAAAAATATTTTTTATAGAAAAAGCTACGCTAAGGAAAAAGAACTTTTAAAATACGTCTCCCATAACTAGAAATGGCGAAAAAAGGTTTTGACCTTTACGCCCCCCTAGCGGGAAATTTGCGCATTATTTAAAGAGGATAATGCTCCCCATATTGATAGTAGCAAATAGCATACAGTAAAAAAAAAAAAATTACTTAATAGGGTCTTAGAAGCAGCAATACAACTGCAAACTAAAGTACAAAAACACCACCTAGCGACAGAACTGTGAACTATAAAATTCCTCATATACTAACCTGAAGTGTTCTACATGGTAAATGGCATCCGGTGTTGGGAAGTTTTTTTTTTTAAATCGCACGTTTAGGAGCAGAGATATTGAGAAAAACAGATTAAGCATTTGCGCCACCTAGCGGCGAAACTGCGTTATTTTGGCAAGAAAATGCAGAGTTTGCATAATTAGTAGTATCTGACTGAAAAATAAGATTTCAATCGGGTTTTTAGTCCCGCAGATATTGCTGTAAACGGAAATTTGAAGTTACGCCCTCTGATGGCAGACGTGTGTATTAAGAAAAATTTCAAATTATATGAGAAACGTTTCGCACTCGAAACCCTTTCCAAGAAAGAAAAGAAAAAATCAAATCGGACTCTTAGAAGTAGGGATATCGACAAATAGTAAGATATAGATCTACGCCCCTGGCGGAGAAACCATGCATTATTTTAAAAACAAAATATTCCGAAAAGACTTATCGACATAAGCGGTATTGGTCCACGATAGAATTTTTTCGATTGTGCTTTTAGAAGCTCGAACATATGCCCCCTGGTGGCCAAACTATTCTTTACCAAAAATTAAAAATGATGTTTTCAAATCAGGAGTTTCAGAAGCAGAGTTCTCGGGGAAAACGCAATTTACTTTTACGCTTCCTAGCGGAAAATCTATGTGTAACTTGCAAAAGTGACTGTACCTAAGATAGCTTTCGTTATAAATGGAACTGAAAGGTAAAAGGATTTTTTCAATCGGATATTTGGGAGCAAATATATGGAATAAAATGTATTCTGAATTCGATATCGTCTGCATTTACGCCGTCTACCGGCGAAATTGTGCATCGTAAAAAAAAAACCGGAATATGAGAATCCTCATTCATACATTTCGAACTTTCCAATGCAAAAATAATTTTTCAAATTGGACTAATAGTTGCAGAGATATGGTGTCCACAAACGGATGGACGGACAAACCGGTAACATAAGCACGATCTTTTTTTACATAAGACGTGCTAAAAACGCAACATAATGCCACAATGTTTTGCACACAGCAAAAAATGTTTCTCTTGATTCTGTTATCAAGAAAATGACACAGGTCTCTGTTTTTTCGTTCCGGTGAAGAACACCTTTTAATTCATTAATTTCATTGTATTCTGAAGGATACGCAGTTATGTGCAAACAACTGTTACACATAACACCTTGTCCTCACTGGTGTAAACATTTCAAACTGATATTTCTTTCACATTCGCTTGTTAATATGCATCAATATGAACTATTGCTATGACTGTGAAAAGGGGCCTCGAGTCCTTTGGAATAGCTATCTTCCCGTCATACAGTATTTATAAACTAAAGCCGCGAAGATAGCAACTAAAAATTGCTTTTCTCTTTAATACTTCACTTATAGCTGCCGTCAAAATTCCTATGACTGTGAAAAGGGGCCTCTTTAACCAGTTTCATATGAAGTTTCCAGTTTCATTTAACCAGTTTCATGTGAAGCTTCCAGTTTCATTTAACAAGTTTCATATGAAGTTTCCAGTTTCATTTAACCAGTTTCATATGAAGTTTCCAGTTTCATATGAAGTTTCCAGTTTCATTTAACCAGTTTCACATGAAGTTTCCAGTTTCATTTAACCAGTTTCATATGAAGTTTCCAGTTTCATTTAACCAGTTTCATGTGAAGCTTCCTGTTTCATTTAACCAGTTTCATATGAAGTTTCCAGTTTCATTTAACCAGTTTCATATGAAGTTTCCAGTTTCATTTAACCAGTTTCATATGAAGTTTCCAGTTTCATTTTACCAGTTTCATGGGAAGCTTCCAGTTTCATTTAACCAGTTTCATATGAAGTTTCCAGTTTCATTTAACCAGTTTCATGTGAAGCTTCCTGTTTCATTTAACCAGTTTCATATGAAGTTTCCAGTTTCATTTTACCAGTTTCATATGAAGTTTCCAGTTTCATTTTTCCAGTTTCATTTTACCAGTTTCATATGAAGTTTCCAGTTTCATTTAACCAGTTTCATATGAAGTTTCCAGTTTCATTTAACCAGTTTCATATGAAGTTTGCAGTTTCATTTAACCAGTTTCATATGCAATTTCCAGTTTCATTTAACCAGTTTCATATGAAGTTTCCAGTTTCATTTAACCAGTTTCATATGAAGTTTCCAGTTTTATTTAACCAGTTTCATGTAAAGCTTCCAGTTTCATTTAACCAGTTTCATATGAAGTTTCCAGTTTCATTTCACCAGTTTCATATGAAGTTTCCAGTTTCATTTCACCAGTTTCATATGAAGTTTCCAGTTTCATATGAAGTTTCCAGTTTCATATGAAGTTTCCAGTTTCATATGAAGTTTCCAGTTTCATATGAAGTTTCCAGTTTCATATGAAGTTTCCAGTTTCATTTAACCAGTTTCATATGAAGTTTCCAGTTTCATATGAAGTTTCCAGTTTCATTTCACCAGTTTCATATGAAGTTTCCAGTTTCATATGAAGTTTCCAGTTTCATTTCACCAGTTTCATATGAAGTTTCCAGTTTCATTTAACCAGTTTCATATGAAGTTTCCAGTTTCATTTTACCAGTTTCATGGGAAGCTTCCAGTTTCATTTAACCAGTTTCATATGAAGTTTCCAGTTTCATTTAACCAGTTTCATGTGAAGCTTCCTGTTTCATTTAACCAGTTTCATATGAAGTTTCCAGTTTCATTTTACCAGTTTCATATGAAGTTTCCAGTTTCATTTTACCAGTTTCATATGAAGTTTCCAGTTTCATTTTTCCAGTTTCATTTTACCAGTTTCATATGAAGTTTCCAGTTTCATTTAACCAGTTTCATATGAAGTTTCCAGTTTCATTTAACCAGTTTCATATGAAGTTTGCAGTTTCATTTAACCAGTTTCATATGCAATTTCCAGTTTCATTTAACCAGTTTCATATGAAGTTTCCAGTTTCATTTAACCAGTTTCATATGAAGTTTCCAGTTTTATTTAACCAGTTTCATGTAAAGCTTCCAGTTTCATTTAACCAGTTTCATATGAAGTTTCCAGTTTCATTTTACCAGTTTCATATGAAGTTTCCAGTTTCATTTCACCAGTTTCATATGAAGTTTCCAGTTTCATATGAGGTTTCCAGTTTCATATGAAGTTTCCAGTTTCATATGAAGTTTCCAGTTTCATATGAAGTTTCCAGTTTCATTTAACCAGTTTCATATGAAGTTTCCAGTTTCATTTAACCAGTTTCATATGAAGTTTCCAGTTTCATATGAAGTTTCCAGTTTCATTTCACCAGTTTCATATGAAGTTTCCAGTTTCATATGAAGTTTCCAGTTTCATTTCACCAGTTTCATATGAAGTTTCGAGTTTCATTTAACCAGTTTCATATGAAGTTTCCAGTTTCATTTAACCAGTTTCATATGAATTTTCCAGTTTCATTTAACCAGTTTCATATGAAGTTTCCGCAAAAGATTTTGTAAAATATTTTTGCTGAGGATAGAAGCCCTCTTAGACAAGAGGCCTCCCCGCAGTGAGGGGGTTGAGGGGGCCATATCACTACGCCCCAGTGAATAGCTCAATCCCATCCCCTGAAGTTGTTGCTGGCAAAAAAAATGTATTTCTTATCGAGAAATTTTAATCTTGGACTGCTTGCTTCTAATTCCTGGAGACCAAAACTGTAGAAATGTGAATTTGCTGGTTGCAGTTCTCATTATCTTTGTTAAACAAGATCCAGCAGAAATTGTGGATTAATGGGGAGGTTTCATACCACTGCGCGCATGATGGCAAAGCACAGGTTTCCGGGACCGACGCCCGTTTTAACCATAACAAGATAGTTTGTTCCCATAAACTGTAGGCTCTAGTACTTCGAAAACAGGTAGAAGTTGTTATGTCGTATTTAAGCCATTGATTGAACGGCGAGACTTCTTCTGCTGGCTAGACATAACACTACTTTTGCTATCTATAAAAGGCATGGAAGGGCTTATTGCCCTGTCGATGCTACAGCTCGTTCTCTTTTCGTGCTTTGTCAGTTTGGTTCATAAAAAGAGTCAAGCTCAGTTATTTTCTTTCTAAAGTTATTACTTTATCACTGACCAAGACTCCCCATTTTTTTTAAACAATTTTCTGAATAATAACGCTGTACTGTCAGCGTTATTATTCAGAAAATTGTTTGCTTTTCAACTTGGGATGTATCCAGTTATTTATTCTTCGTGCTGTTGCACAAATTAAGATAGCGGTGGCGCAGTGGTCTAATTTAGCTTCTGACTGTTCGTCGAAGTCGGCCTGCGTTCGAGTCCTAGATGCGGCATGGGTGGTGAGCGTGTCTTACGGCACTGGTTCTCTCCCTTTCCTGGAACCAGTGACCCTAAATTACGGGAAGGAGACTGCTTATAGCTTCCCCTCACGGCGGTCGTTTAACCGTGAAATGAAAAAGATAAGAAGATGACGAAAAAGGTGCTTTAACACTTCTGAATTCTATTTTTTTTTTTTTATGACGTAGAACTGCGTCTTTTTCAGCGCTGGGTACGGGATAACATCGGGAGCACAGACGCAACGAAAACATGTCACACTTTGAACGCTTATAACTTCGAAACTAATAATCGTAGATTAATAAGTAATAATACACCATTAGATAGTTTATAGAGTCCCATTTATAATAAAATAAGTTTCAGTTTTCCACCCCTTAACCCTTCGATACAGTAGCGTTAGAACGTTAAGCTAAATTTCGCGTGCCGCCCCGGTGGCGCAGTGGTCTAAGCGATGGCCTCTGATCATTCGTCCGAACGGGGTCCGGGTTCGTATCCCGGTGAGGTATGGATGTTGTGTTTGTCTTACGGCACTGGCTCTCTCCCTTCCCTGGAACCAGTGACCCTAAATTAGGGACGGGCGACTGCTTATAGCCCATTGAGTTGCTCACGATGGTCGTTAAACCTCCAAAAAAAAAAAAGAAAATTCGCGTGATTTTGTTTCGCCGCGCGCCGTTTTAAGGTTGATAACTAGTGAATAGATAATGATGAGGATGACCTCAGCCCCGCATTCCGTAGCTGACGGTCAGAGCTAACAAACGTATGTGATAAACCGAATTAAAGTGGATTTAAAATTTATTTATTTTTTGAATAAATAAAATTGGTGACGAAAATTTTGGAAATGCCGCGAAAATCCTGGGAAAATTACTATAAGAACCGACGAAAGTTAAAGAAACAGCTAGAGGAGAACGAGGGGAATCCGAAAAGGCCCGCTTAGTCATCAAGCAAAATGTCACGGGAATGTAGGGAGCCTCAAAAGTCCGCCGCCAGGATGCGTTTCACTCGAGTTCGACTCTACAGCCACAACCTTCTTCTTCAAGTGCACAAACTGAGCCTGAACAGCAAGAACAGATGGTGATGGATTCCGAAATCAAACTCTAGTGTCGAATCGGAATACCTGAATCTCAAGAATACTATAGACAATCAGACTGCTGATCATATCTTGACGAGAACCTTTATTAAACGATAATTGTTGCACTTACGGCACATTTTATTTCACATCTACATGAAAAGTGTTTACATCGACTCGAACACAGTGCACTCCAACTCGCCCCAACTCACAACTTCCGAAAGCAAAGTCAGAAAGTCAACATAAACTTGTTGCCAGACATAGATTAACAAACATTACAATAAAATCACAGATATTCACATCAGGCCGTCGCGGTGGCGCAGTGGTCTAAGCGATGGCCTCTGATCATTCGTCCGAAAGGGGTCCGGGTTCAAATCCCGGTGAGGCATGGATGTTGTGTTTGTCTTACGGCACTGGCTCTCTCCCTTCCCTGGAACCAGTGACCCTAAGCCCATTGAGTTGCTCACGGTGGTCGTTAAACCTCCAATCAAAAAAAAAAAAAAAAAAAAAATTCACATCAGCGCCACTTAGCCGTAAATGTAAACACAGTCATTCCTTTACAGATGGAGATAGATGTCATCGATCCAAATTTTCACACCGAGCATGGAATACCAATGTACATCGCCAGTCTTCACAACTTGGCTGGATAATATATGTACTACGTCTCAAACATTTACACCGCCTATGCATTCTGAATCTAGACAAGAGCAACAACAAGAAGAGTTACATTAAGCCCGAGACGTATCGCTAAATTTAGAACAAGGCAACTAAGGAGTTTGACAAATTGTTTCTGAAGAACGATTTCGTCAGAAACAATTTTTTTTTTTTGATTGGAGGTTTAACGACCACCGTGAGCAACTCAATGGGCTATAAGCAGTCGCCCGACCCTAATTTAGGGTCACTGGTTCCAGGGAAGGGAGAGAGCCAGTGCCGTAAGACAAACACAACACCCATGCCTCACCGGGATTCGAACCCGGACCCCAGACGGACGAATGATCAGAGGCCAGTGCCTTAGACCACTGCGCCACCGGGGCGGCAGAAACAATTTTAGCAATAACTACTGTAAACGATGATACTACGCCTTCTACTTCTGCTAACATTAATTTATAATGAGCATAAGTTACTATGAATTGTATATAGTATGAGTTGCTTTTAAGTAAATAAAGTAGAACATTTCTTTCGTTTTAGATCTTAAAAATTTTATATCTGAAAACAATCAAAGGGGCACAGTAGCAACTATGCCGCAACCTACAACGTAGGGCTGCGTCAACTGTCCTTCGCTGAATAATTTAAGCACGTAGAACCAGTGAGATAGTGCCATAAAATAGTAATAGTTGACGCGTAGTTCTACGTTGTGGGTTGCGGCAGAGTTGTGCTACTAAAAATTGCTGTGCTATTGAAATAAAAAAAATCACTGTGCCCCTTTGATTTTTTTTTTCATTTTTTTTTCTGGAAAGTCTGGATCAGTGTCTACCATCTTAACCAAATCCCGATACGCAATAAATTGTTCCTCTTTCTGTTCCGCCGTCAATGCTGCATGCGGTACGAAGCACGACCATACTTTCTTGTTTTCAGTGCTGACATGAAGCTTGTTTGCTATCAATCGAAGGAACAGGCGACAATTTTCCTCAAACAGCTGCCGAACTTTTTCGATGTTGATGCAAAGACAGATTCAAAAGTTTATCTTGACGGGGAAGAGGTAAGGGGATCCCGTCAGGGTTGTAGCTAGTGGAGGGGCTAGAGAGACTCAGCCCTCACTGCAAGGCAGGCAAGCTCCCCCCCCTCCCCAGGAAAAATGAACGTTGTTGTAAGTTATCTGAACTTTTAGTTTTGGGGTTTATGACAATTACTTTTGTATTTCATTATAAGCACAAATGTGTTACCTTATTTATACGTGTATTGTTCTCTTATTCTTTTCAATAAAAAAGCAAAATTGAAGTGATGCAGCAAAAACTATAGATAACTCAGAAGAAATTACTTCTCATAGTGACACTGCGCCAATAATTCTCGGCTTCATGACACAAGACTTGTTGCTGCTAATTGTCAGGGAAGATAGATTATTATGTTTGTTTGTTTGCTTGCTTTTTGCGAAAAAACATAGAATTTTAAAGAACATTACAAAAGAAAAAAAAAAAAAACAGAGAGAGAGAGAGGCGGATGGGAAAGCGTAGTTATGGATACCGATGAAACACTGTTTATCACTTCGTAAATGACCAGGAGATACTAAGCTGCTGTTAAAAGAACTTCCAGGTGGTTAATTGCCTAAAGAGAAGTGTCATGGGAACGTTTTAGCTAAATGTGTCCCTCAGGCGATGTAAAACAGTGCCAAAGGGAAATCTTTGGGCGATAGAGAGAGAGAGAGCTTTTAGCCTCTTTCTGTTCATTGTTCTGCGTCAGTAGGAGTAGTTTTGCGGTGCATGTGCCGAAGAAGAAATGTTTATTGGTGGGAATCGGAGGATTTTTGCTTTTTGCGTGGGGTAGGAGGTTTGGATGTTGACCACGCTGAGAAGAGGCAACTCCTCGATGCCATTTCGTGGTTTTACGGAAAGGAACCAGAAGTGTAAACTAAAAAAATAAAGTTTTTTTTTTTTTTTTTTTAATGCTAGTTGGGAGTTATCTTTCTTCCGGCGATAATGACCCTGCAACTCAGCCACTGTCAAATTCTGATAATGCGATTTATTTTTTATATTTCGAGAGAGTTCAGTCTCTTTCTGACCTTCCTTCTCCCCTTTCGTAGTTTGAACTTTTTTTTCTTAATTTTCGGCATGGAGAAATTGTTTGTTAGTGAAGTAAATTAACAAAAGGCCGTGGTGGCGCAGTGGTCTAAGCGATGGCCTCTGATCATTCGTCCGTAAGGGGTCCGGGTTCGAATCCCGGTGAGGCATGGATGTTGTGTTTGTCTTACGGCACTGGCTCTTTCCCTTCCCTGGAACCAGTGACCCAAACTTAGGGACGGGCGACTGCTTATAGCCCATTGAGTTGCTCACGGTGGTCGTTAAACCTCCAATAAAAAAAAAGAAAAAAAATTAACAAAAGAAACTAAAATACAAAGCAAAACTTGCATCTGTATTCGTGGATGAATATAGAGCACCCCCCCCCTGAGCAGTATTCAGCTCCCCCTGGTTCTAAGACCTCGTTACGGCCCTGGCTGGATCTCGTCAAAAAAGAAAAAGGATAAGGAAAGAAACATACTTAGTGGGAGGGCCACACCCACGCGCATATAAACTGGCATTGCACTGATTTTTGAAAACTTTCTCCATCAAAGAAATCGGCTGCCCCCGTGACCTAGTGGCACGAGGACGCTGGCTTCCAATTAGGATTCGGTCTCGAATCCCGAGTGAGGCATGGATGCTATGACGCTGTGCCGATTACATGGCACTTGCGCTCACTCTCCTCCCTGGAACCAGTGGTCACAGATTAGGGATAGACGACTGCTTATAGCCCATCGAGCTGCCCATGCAAAAATAAACTTGTTCTAAATTTTTATATCACAAAATGCGAACAACTGAAAAATCATCACTACTTTCTATTTTCATGGCGTTCAATAGTCCACTTCTTGAGGAAACTAGCGTGGAGCTTTTTAAAGCTCACTTGTGGGGGGGAAATCACAATGAAGTCTGAGCGCCTTTTTCGAATGCTTTCTGAATTTCTATTTTTTTTTCTTTCTGCTGTATCTAGAACAGAACATTTTGTCTCCAAATCCGCGGCAAATTTCAAATGTTATAGAAACGTTTACGAGAAAATCTGTGCATTTATTACTATAATCTTACAAAAAATAAAATATATTAATTATTTACGATCTTGGCCCTTTTGAAAAGAAAAAATCTGCTGGGGGGCTGTCCCCCAGTCGCTCCCGCTGTATCATCCGCCTTTGTGTTGGTATCCATATCAGACTTGGAGTGCCGACCCGGAGGGGGGGGTGCGCAATATTTGTAGCTTGCCCCGGGTGCAGAAATGCCTAGTCACGCCTCTGTCGCTCAGAGTGGAAAAATAACATCCCTGCTCAGCACGTTGTTTTAAACATCCTCCCCCACCTTCACGGAATCGCCCATACTAGCTGAAAATGTCGAATACTTCGTCTCCGTAAGGTGCACGCACTATTGCAACTGTTTCAGAACTTTTTTGTCTGCTTTAAAACTACATTTGTTTGCTACTCTTTGCTCAGTATTTGAATTCATTTTCACGAGGGCATTTCGCCGCACCAACTTAAACACGACTTTCCAGTAGTACCGCTTTGTGCACATTTCTGAATCTTGGCACCGAGCCAGTTCAGATTTTCTATTGAATAATTCGAACAGTAGTCAATGGATAGCATTAGCAGTATCGTTTATACAAAATCTGTTCCAACACTTTTCAGATACATCTTGTAACTCTAACATCTGAAAAAGGCTCACCGCAAAGCTGGAATTTTTGAAACAATGTAAATTATATTAACGCGTTTGTGCGAAAAGTATTAGGAGACAGTATAACTTGAATTCTCCTCGTATTTTACGAATTCGGAGCATCTGTCACAAGGTAAAAACATTCTGGTAAATTATTGCATCCGGATAATCAGTATTCAGATAACCGGCTTGAAACAATCGAGATAAAGAAAATTATCCTCGTTCTCGGATGCCAGCATTGTTTCATGGCTATGAGAGGAAACGATGTAACAATTGCTTTCACTTTTGTGCTAGAAATGCATTCTCCATGAAAAGTCAGCGCGCGTTAAGAGCCCGCCTCTTTCCCAAGTGCTTTGTTGTTTTCATTGAACGACCGTTCGCTTTTAATTTCATCAGTTATGACTTTGAACTTCACATGAAAGTCCCCTGATCTTGTTAGGAAAAAAATAATTTTAACTTAAAGAAAAAGTTCCGTAGTTCCAATTCTTTAACATTAATAATAATACTTTGCGCAGTGGGCCGTTTCTTTGCTCATGGGAGCTTGCTGTGGAAGAATAAGAAAATTGAAGAAAAAGGAAAGAAGAAAATGCGTGTTTTTGTTGTAACTCCATCGTACGCTTCATTGAAAGTGCAGAACCTGTTGCCCTGTCTGTCCCTAATGATGGCGGTAAATGAATGGTCCGCCAACTCCGAGGGGCATAGTTCTGCGCTTTGGTTTAGGGCATTATGGAATTCTCTACGGTCACGTGAGCGAAACTGACATGCTCATTTTTTAACTCAAAAGTTGCCGTCAAGTAAAGAAAAAACTCCGTTCGTCTGATCTGCCTCCCATTAATACGTAAGGGCATTGTAAAATTCAAGTATCGGTTGAAACCAGATCCTTTTCATATTGTATCTATCAGGGGAGTTAGGGACGACCAAACCAGGCCGTGAATTTTTATTTGTCTTGTGGTCAGCGTTGCATTCAAACAGTTTTTTCCGGGGGGGGGGGCAATTACAAATTTTGAGGGGGCTCAAACTTGTTGGCTGATTATATATACATATAATCACATTGTTATTTATATATGCATTAATACGTCTAAAAATTGTAAATTGAGTATAAAAATGTTCCTTATATCGCAAATGCGAATTCCAAGAAATCTACACATACAAGTGATAAAAAATGTTATACCTTTGCTTTAATTCAGTGATGTACCACATATTTCACGATGGGGTGGTGTAAAATATTGAGGATACTAATAAGATAATACTGTGCAGGAGAGGACCCCCTCCTCCTCAAAACATTACGAGTGGTAAAAATGTCCTCGCCTTAAAACAAGCGTGTTTCTGATTATTAGGGAATCGTTACAGTGTTACCTGAAAACGTATGGTTTTAATCATTCCCTTGCGACTATGTTCAGCCCCTTCTTTAGATTATTTCGATCAGCACATAGTAGTGAAAAAAGCAAACTAACTAACCGTTTTGATGCCAGTTTGAGGTGCCTCGATTTTTTTTTTTTTTTTTTTTTTTTGACACGCAGTGTAAACCACCAACCGCAAGGGAATTTTTTTTTTTTTTTTTTGACACGCAGTGTAAACCACCAACCGCAAGGGAATTTTTTTTTTTTTTTGACACGCAGTGTAAACCACCAACCGCAAGGGAATTTTTTTTTTTTTGACACGCAGTGTAAACCACCAATTGCAAGGGAATTTTTTTTTTTTTTTTTTGACACGCAGTGTAAACCACCAACCGCAAGGGAATTTTTTTTTTTTTTTTGACACGCAGTGTAAACCACCAACCGCAAGGGAATTTTTTTTTTTTTTGACACGCAGTGTAAACCACCAACCGCAAGGGAATTTTTTTTTTTTTTTTTTTTTTTTTGACACGCAGTGTAAACCACCAACCGCAAGGGAATTTTTTTTTTTTTTTTGACACGCAGTGTAAACCACCAACCGCAAGGGAATTTTTTTTTTTTTTATGGGAATGATTTCTAATAATTAACTATTGTTAAAAATTAGGTAGCAAATATTTTGTTGTATTGGAAGCACTAACGTCCCTTTACTACACTGAGGCTTATACACTGCTGGACAATTGCTAAGGACGGATCATAAACAGCTATATAGCGCATAAAAAAGTAAGTGTGGTTGGATGCCAAGTGAAATAAAATAATGTCAGAATGCCAGGACATTACAAGAAAGACAATTTATTGTGCTCTGAAATCCAGAAGGCTTCGGAACGTGTTCAAGGGACAAACAGGCCATTTTGTGCAGAATACGTAAACGTGAAAAAAATGCAATTACCGTCTGCAGGCGTTTCGGCGTAAGATGTCAATACGGGATATGGCCACCATGGAGGGCGATGCAAGATTCCACACGTCGTGTCATGCTTTGCACAACATTATCGAGCAGCTGTTGGGATAATTTATCCCATTCCTCTGTCAGTGCACGGATGAGGGTGTCCTTGTTTATTGGAGGGCATTGGCGACCAGCAAGACTCCTCCCCAAAGCATCCCACACATTTTCAATGGGATTCAGATCTGGAGAACGTGCTGGCCATACGAGGCGTTGAATATCCTCGCTCTCAAGACACTCCTGGACAGAGACTGTTCAATGACATGTTGCGTTGTCATCCATGAAAATGAATTTATCACCGACAGCACCACGGAACATGCCAACATGAGGTAGCAGAACATTCTTAATGTATCGTTGGCCAGTCATAGTCCCAGTTGGAAGCACATAGAGGGACGTACGGCCATTGATCATGATGTCAGCCCATACCATGACACTACATGTCGGATATTGGTCCCTTTCCTGTATGTTTGCTGGACAATATGCAGTACCACTATCACGCCAGATCAGTTGTCGTCGACAATCAGGCGATAGACTGTATCTACTATCATCTGAGAAGAGGACAGCAGACCAGTCGTTATCTGTCCAATTGCGATGTCGATGGCACCATTGCAAACGGGCGGTACGGTGGCGTCTGGACAATGGGATGCACACAACAGGACGGCGGGCGTATAGTCCTCCTTCATGCAAACATCTGGCGACAGTTTTTCGGGAGATCCGCTTGCCAGTAGCAGCCATAAACTGATTTGCTACCTCACTAGCTGTGCTGCGCCGGTGTCTTTTTGTTGATAGCACTATGTACCGATCTTCTGCAGGTGTCGTACAGCGAATACGACCTCCCCCGTGACGTTTGCTACACTCTCCATTTGTTTGAAATGATTTCCAAAGCCTTGAAACAACACTGTGGCTGACGTCGAACTCCCTGGCAACATCTGTTATTTTTCGCCCTTCAATCTTGCCAATAATACGGCCACGCGTAAAATCATCTAGGTGATGTCGGGAAGACATACTGAAAATTGCAAGTTCGACAATTGATTCTTTCCCTTTCAGTTTTGCGTTTGAACAACAACGGTCAATACACGTCAAATGCTTTATATCTTTTATTAGCGCTATGACGTCACGAACAAGTTCGGCAATCCAAAATTTGCATACGCACAACACGTCTTACTGTATCCCGCACTTATGCTAATTTCCACATTGTCCTGCCTTCCATTTTATGGTTGCTATCGTTGCTATTGTCATCCGTCCTTAGCAATTGTCCGGCAGTGTATATGGAAAGTCGGCATCCAGAAGCCTGAAATAAAGCTGAATGCCAGCTTCCAAAATATGGTGATGTATTGCACTGCAAACTTCTCTACTCTGTGGAATTAGGTTTTTATTGTGGAAGTAGTCCGAATTGTCAGTGCTTGAAATATGGCTCCTTCAGCGAGGACTGTATAATATTTTGTTGAAGTATAATGGAAATTTCAGATTGAACTACATGTGGATGTTTCTTTTTCTGTTATTATAATATTTTCCAACATTTTCCTGAAGTTTTTTTTTAAATTAATTTCTCTAAATATTCAGTTACAAACGAAAACAATTAGACTAAACATAAGGTGAAATCACACAATAACCTACAGGAGGGGGGGGTTAATGGATTTTCGGGATGGTTAAACACTCCCGAGAAGATGCCTGAATACATCACTGCTTGTGGTACACTTTAAAACACAACGCACCTACAGGTGAACACCTCAGAAATTTCCTCATGAAAAAAATTCTGTTAGATCCTGGGTGAAAGAGAACTGTTGAAATACAAATTGTAAAACGAATTCAGTCGTGAGAAGATTTTAACAATTTAACGCTGAAATATTTTTTTTAAATCCACTCATGTTTGAATGTATAGCATCAAACCACGCTCAAAACGGGGTGTGGTACTACATACAATGGAACCTCAGTTATACGTTTTTCTTCGGAATGGCTTCTGAAAATAACGTGCTGCAAAGTTGCTGGTAGGTGTCTGTCTTTTTCAGAAATTTCCGTTTTTAAAAGTGCCCGTTTATTTTAACTTTCGTATTTTCGCAGATTTTGCATAGTCAGAAATTCCGTTTATTTCAGAAAAGTCCATTTCAAGTTGTTCCGTATTAATACTGAATTTCTGCAAAATCGACAAACCTGCATTATTCAGCTTTTACCCCGGGTAACCCTTCCGCTGCATTCAGGATCGAATCCCATCGTTTGGGTTGGTTTAAAAGGTTACGCTCGCCTTTAATCACTGAGCCACAAACGCTCAGGAATCTGAGTCACGTACACCATAAAACAAATTGCGCGACGATTATTTTTTTTTTTTTGTCATTAATGCGAGTGATTTAGTCATTTTATTTTCTGTTGGAGCTTATTATTTTTTTGAATAGGTTTGTAATTTTTTTTTTTTTTTTCTGTCGGAGGACTTTTCACAAATTAAGCATTCTTCATCGTGATTTTTCGAAGCAACAAAATGCTTTGCAACTTGATCTTTATAAACAGGAAATCACTTTCAATTATTTTAAAAAATAGGTGAAATGTACTTTTCTATTGTATTATTTCACACACACACAAAATATATATATACACTGCTGGGCACGCAAAATGCACCACCAAGAAGGAAGCATCCGATTGGCCTGAAATTCGCAGCATGCGTCGCCCGCGAGAGGACATGCAAACGATTAGCATTGCAGGGCATATGCAAATCATGTGCGCCCGGCATTGCAGGGCATATGCAAATCATGTGCGCCCGGCACGCCACCAAGAAGCACTATAAGAAGGGTGCACAGAATGCGGGGTGTAAGTAGTGGAAGTGTGTCGTGTTGCCGGACCTGTGCGTGGGAAGCTTCCTGATGCCTCGTCGCAGAATACGGCAGTCATTCCAGCACGTTTCGGAGTTCGACAGAGTACGAATAGTGGCTTATCGCGACAGCGGTTTGTCGTACCGAGACATCGGCGCCCGTGTGGGACGACATCCAGCCACAGTGAGGCGAGTGTGGATTCGGTGGGTGCAGGAGGGACGGACGGACGGACGTGAGCGATTGTCGCAGTCGCGGCACACCACCGAGCGGGAGGACCGGCATGTTGTGCGGCGGGCATTGACGGCTCGCACCGCCACATCACGAACGCTAGCGCAGGAATTAGGGTGTGTTGCGCAACAACCTGTGTCAGCACACACCGTTCAACGTCGTCTGCAGGAGCGGGGACTTGTCGCACGGCGGCCAATGCTCCGATTACCATTGACGTTACACCACCGGCGAGTGCGGCGGCAGTGGGCCGTTGAACGTCGCACCTGGACTATGGAATGTTACGACATTGTCTTCTCCGATGAATCCCGCTTCTGCCTGCAACACCACGATGGTCGGATCTGCGTGTGGCGACACCGCGGCGAGAGACTGTATGACGCCTGCATTATGCATCGCCATAGCGGTCCGTCGCCTGGCGTTATGGTTTGGGGCTCAAATGGATATGACACCCTCACCCCTCTGGTACGCATCGCCGGTACACTCAACAGCCACCGCACCATCTCCGACGTTTTGGAGCCTGTAATCCTCCCTTACCTGCAGGACCTGCCAGTGGCCACGTTTCAACAGGACAATGCGCGCCCGCACGTAGCACGCATCGTGCAACAATTCTTCACGGCCCACCAGGTATCACTGCTGCCGTGGCCCGCCTGTTCTCCCGATATGTCGCCCATCGAACACGTCTGGTCGCTGATAGGCAACCGAGTGGCCCGGCAAGCACCACCCGCGGCTAGGCCTGATTAACTGTGGCAATGTGTGGGAGCAGCCTGGACCGACATACCCCAAGCCCACATCCAAAGCCACTTTCGTTCGATGCCGCGGCGTGTAGCGGCTGTTATTGCCAGCCATGGAGGCCACACGAACTATTGATGTCGTCTGCGTGTTCCGCAAGTCGCACGGGCTTGTAAGCTCAATCGTTTCATCTTTGTATCTGTTATGTGTTCCGTAAATCTGGCTTTGCTGTCTCGTGTCTTTCTTGGTGTTGCATTATGGGTGGCCAGCAGTGTATATAAAATTTACTCTTGATAGCTGTAATAGCGTTTGTCTTAAGTTGTCCAAAGACTGATACATAGACATCGTATAATCATCTGTACAATAAGTTAAGTACCCGCTTTCTTACAGTAGTAGCACAATATACACTATACTGACAAAACTCACCGGACACCTAGAAGAGAAACACAACAGAGCATTTATTGACATACATTAGTACGGTGTCGGTCCACCTTTGGCCTTAAAGCATGCACTGACCCTTCGAAGCTCGAAGTGGTTGGGTTTTGAGCTCCGTGATTTTCGTTGCTATAAGGTGTTTATTGAGTGCTTTAGTTTCTGTGGTTGCGTGTATCTTCAAGTTGAAGTTCTACGCTTTACGTTCGTGTATCTCCCAGGTTGGTGAGTGCCATATTTTTTCATTATTCACTGTTTTATTTTTCAACCAAGCTGGTCTTTTTTCGTTAAAGTCTCGCCATTGCTTCGATGGCGGAGGCAGACAAGGGTGACGCCCACATCCTTATCTTGGCAGATCAGCCAGCTTCCTACTCTTCTTCTTCTACCACTCAGCTTAATGAGGTGGCTCCCGAGCGTCATTGCGACGTCATGGACACCTCTTCTTCTCCAGCTATTACTCCCACCAAGTGCGGTGGTGCCAAGTCTCCTATCTACATCTCAGCAGATGATGACGTATCCGTTATCAGCAATACTGAGCTCATAGCTTCTACTTCTCATCAACTTTCTGATTCGCCCTCACTGCTAGGAGCCGCTTCATCGAATTCTCGACCCATGTCTGCCCAAGCGTCCTATGCTTCTGCAACTTCTGGGGTCCTCACACCCCCAGTTTCATCTGCTATGCCTTTTCCTGAATCCTATGTCACTGTCGTCGGTTCTACTGCTACAATTGACATACCAGAGGATTCGCGAGCTGGTCACCTTTTTTCCTCCACTATGGAACGGGGCGTCTATTTTGATGCGCTTCCCGACACTAAGCTGTGGCAATATAGCCGAGCCCTCAAAACTATCTTACCAAAGGATGCAATACACTTTATAGCTCGAAAACCCAGATCTGTCTTGGTCTATTTTAAGGATAAAGCGCATGCTGACCAGGTCCTTACGGAAGGTCTAACCATCAATGACGTGCATCTGTTAGCACAACCGGTTGCGCACCGCCCGGTGCAGGTGACCTTCTACCCCGTACCACCAGAAGTATCCTACGCTGCACTTTGCACCTTGCTCAGCAGGTACGGCAGAGTTGTTGGCTCCATAACAACTCTCTCTGCGGCTCCCAGAGACCCTGAAGACAAATCGATTCGAGGTTTTCGCCGCACTGCTCGAGTCCTCTTTTCATCTGATGCTCAGCTGAAAGCGGTTCCGAATGTTTTGCACATCCGCTGTGGACAGCAACGCCGAAGAGTTGAGATAATCACTTCACAGTATTGCACTATATGTCAGAGCGAAAGTCACATAAGGGCTCAGTGCCCACGTGCCTCCCTGCAAACAGCTCCACACACTACATCTTCTTCTACTTTGTCCACCAACGCTTCACAGACTTCTTCCTATTCGAGGAAAGTCGCGGAATCAAGATCTTCCAAAAGTCAGCTTACTGCCATTGGTCAACAAACGACTTTGATGCCTCCACCTCCTGCTGATCCTAAGAATTTTCCCAGGCTTCCAAAATCGACTCCCCCTTGTACTTTTACAACCACTGCTGATGTACATGTTGACCACTCCTCAGCTTTTACCGTTGGCTCCATGACACGAGTCACAGGTAACGCTTCGGGTTCAGCCTCTCCAGAAGATCATGAAGCTTTAGTGGTTGCTGGAAAACGCAGTGGTGCTACTCGCCCCAAGACGAAGAAGTCAAAGACTCTGGCGTCCCGAAGATCATCTCGCTCTTCTACCCGCTCATCCACTCGCTCCGTCAGCTCTCGACGACCGTTCTCCAGGTCGCCTCTACACACTTCCTCTGAGACAGCATGTGAGGGTGCCTTTCCCTCACTAGATGAATTCACAACTTTTCTTGCTGAAAATGCTTTCCCTGCTGAGCCTCTGCCATACGAGGACGTGCTGGATTGCCTTTTAGGGTCCTCTAGCCCTTCCTCAGCACGCACTTCCATTCAGCAGTATGAAGCAGCTCTTCCACAAGTGCTGGTTCAATTACACTCACTTGAAAACACTCTCCGGCGCACTGCGGACGAGGTCCCGTGGAGTGCTTGTTTTCTCCGTCGACTCCACTCCATCACTACAGCCAGTCAATTCCTACTGCATCCCACAACTAACCTAGACATTCAAGGTGGTGTCACTTAATTGTCGCGGTTTTGCGACACCTCTTGCGAATGCGCTGGTACGAGAGGATCTTGCTCCGCTGAATGCTGATATATTACTTCTGCAGGAAACAAACTGTACTTCCTCCACTCAATTTCATCAATGGCGTCAGTGGGATCATACTTTCCATCACGCCTACAGCCAACTGTCGCGTGGTGGCATGGCAGTTGGTGTTCACTCACGTTTTCGTTCAACTCTTTTCTCCTTCTCAGTGAAAAACTTATGTCGAGACTTATTACAACGAGTCTCTTTCACCGTCGCAGCTGAAAAATTTCATGTATTCAACATTTATGTTCCTTGCACTCCTACTCACGTGCCAGAGCTGTTTGCAAAACTTCGACGGGCTCTGTCACGTATTCCCATCACCGACCGGGTACTTATCGGAGGTGACTACAATTGCACTCTACATCCCCTAACTGATCGCTCTTCTTCTTCCAGAGAACACCGTACGGAAGTAGTACATCTCTTACAGTCTATCACTTCAGACTTCTCACTCGTAGATGTTCAACGCCATTTGTCACCAACCCAGACTACACATACATGGCGTGCACCAAGAGCCATTGATCCTCCTACAGCAAGATTGGATCGCTTTTATGCAACTTCTCTTCTTCTACCAGTAATATCAGATTCATGCTGTACACCCACAGCTTCCTCGGATCATTGCGCCATTGCCATAACAGTTTTTGCTACTTCAACACAGCCACGTACAATCCGGCCTTGGACTTTTGACGACACTCTTTTAGATGACTCAGCCTTCTGCTCATCGGTGCGAGATTTTCTTGCGGATTGGCGTACAAGGCTTCATTCTGCACCGTGCCCCCTCAACGTTTGGTTGGAAGTAAAACGCCACCTCATACTACTGGTACGAAACCTGTCATACTCGATCATGACACAACGGAGGATGCGACTTGATCATACTAGGCAAATGCTTTCTTTGCTCAATCTTGCTGATCCCCTATTTCAAGTCTACCAGGCAGAATTACATTCACTTTTGGTGCCACTTGCAAAACAAGCCCTTCAACGCCTTAAACTACAACACCTGAAACCTGATGCTTGTTCGTACGAATTCCTTACGCCCCTTGAGTCAACTCGCCGATCCTCTTCTGTTCTACAGCACCTTCGTCTTCCAACTGGAGTAGTTTCATCCGAACCAGTTCCAATTTGTTCTATGGTACGTAATTACTACATTTCAAAATTTTGTGAAACTCCTCCTCCCTCCCCTACGGCTTCTGCTCTTCTGTTCTCTTCTTTGCCTCAGGTTCCTTCTCATCTTTCAGCCAGCCTCCTCCATCCTCCCACTTTAACTGAGCTCTCTGACACTTTCTCGTCCCTCAACCCCCGGGCTTCACCTGGCCCGGACGGTCTCCCTGTTTCTTTCTATAAGGCTTTTCTTCCTGCCCTCCTTCCATTTCTCCTCTGTGCCTTTTCTACTGCCATGCATCTTACATCTCTTCCAAGGAGTTTCACGCTCGCACATGTTGTACTTTTCCCCAAGAAGGGTGATCCGCTTGACTTGGGGAATTGGCGTCCCATCTCACTCTTAAATACTGATTATAAACTCTATACTAAATTTCTGTCCCGCCGGCTTAACCCCATACTCCCTCATATTCTCTCCACTAATCAAACCTATACTGTACCCGGGCGCTCCATCTCCCATAATATTCAGCTTCTTAATGATCTAATTCACCTCGCCCGCTCTCGCTCAGAACTCCTTGCTCTTCTTTCCCTCGATCAACGCTCAGCGTTCGATAATATTTCTCATGATTACCTTCTTGCTACATTACTAAATTTCGGCTTTCCTCCTTCCTTTGCTTCTCTTCTCATCTCCCTCTACCGGGACGCAGTTTTCCACGTCAAGCTGCTCAACCTTCTCACAGCTCCCATACCCTTTCGTCGCGGCGTGCGTCAGGGTTGCCCCTTATCCGGGCAGCTCTTCGCCCTCGCAATAGAACCTTTACGCGCAGTCCATCGATCCTTCTTTGCTTCACTACCACCGGTGGTAGCCAGCACACGTCATCATGTTGCTACCTATGTTGCCTACGCCGACGATATTACATTCTGCATTCGGCAAGACTCACAATTTCACGATCTCCACAATCTCTACAATACCTACGCCTCATGTTCCGGAGCAGCGCTAAACACAACGAAAAGCACAGGCCTATGGACCGGTTCGTGGGCTAACCGCACTGACTCTCCTTGGGGAGCAGAGTGGTCCAACACCTCTCAACGATTCCTAGGAGTCCACCTTGGAAAACCAGCAACTGCTTCACTCGTCACCTGGATGACTCTCCGGCCACGCCTACATCGCTCGGTCGCAATCTGGCGGCGCGCACAATTCTGCACCTCCGTCTTTCAAAGAGCACGTCTAACGCACACTTACCTGCTTTCAATGTGCACGTATTCCTGGTTGGCTTCGAAGCAACCAGCACTACGTCTTCTTGAACTCACCCGCTGTCAAACTCAGGTTATCTGGCCCGGCCATCACTGGGTCGGAGCACCTCAACTCAGCCTGTCTCCTTCCAACGGAGGCATTAGTCTACCCGACGTCAGATCCTATTACAAGGCTTATCGTGTGTCTACGTTTTTACGATCACTTGAGGAACCTGCTCCCTCTGCAGTTGCTGCTCGTGATGTCATAGTCTCTCCGCATAACCCACGCTTTACTCTCCTTTCGTTCTTACTCATGGACCACTGTCCCCTTCTCACACTTTTCCCTCCTGTCTACAAAGAGGCTATCTCCTTTCTTCATTCCCTCCCTCTTTCTCGCTCTCTCCCTGCCTCCACAAATGACCTACTTTCCGAACCTCTTTTTTTCTTCTCTGCTACACCCTCCCCATCTCCCATGTTTTGCTTTTCCTTCATGGCTCCGAGCTGGAGTCGTTACTGTCAGCGATCTTGTTAACACCGATCTTTCCTGGCTCCCCTTCTCTTCTCTACCCTCTGCTCTCCGTTTCAATGCCAACGCTCACTTTGTTCACAACTCTCTTATTTCTACTATAATCTCCCTGTTCCCTGAGCTTGCTACTCCCTCAGGTCTCATTTCTGTTCACTCTGCCTCTCTCCTTCTCCCATTTTTTCTGTCGTCCATTGGTCCACCTCTTCCTCTTGTCTCTTTCTCAACAGCTGATCTCTACCGTTTTCTCTCTCGCTCTTCCGCACCTCTTCCCATTTCTGGAATTCCACTTTCTTCTACCTCCGCAGTGTGGTCCGCTGCGCTTTCCCCACTTTCAGCACCCCTTGAAGTCAATTCACATTGGCTTTTCTTACACAACCGCCTCCCTGTGCCGTCGATTTTACATCGCATGACCATTTTATCTTCACCCTCCTGTCCGTATTGTGGCGAGGAGGCTGACGTCCAGCATGTCTTCATGTATTGCACAGTATTATTGCCAATACTCCATCTCGCTTTCACGCTAGCGCAACGATCCTGTGAGACCGTCCTCACCTTCAGCGCCTACCGAACACTACTTCTGAACTCTTCTCGCCCTATTCACCTTCCGGCAGTCTGCTCCTACATCTTCGTGCTTGTAAAACATATAATTCACGTGTATCATCTTCAGCGTCCCCCCCCCCCGAAGCTTCAACTGACATAAATAAAGTCAGTACTGCGTTACTTTGTCATTTTCGTAATCGCCTACTCTCCCGCCTTCGACTAGAACTTATCACTGCAGTTGCACGCTGCAGTGAACCACAGTTCCTATCAACTTGGTCACCAGCAACCACTTGGTTTGCAGGGTCGCCCACAACGCTTCACCTTACAGTCGGAACTTTTGTTTCACCTACCTCCTGATAGATACAATTTTTGCCATGCTGACTTGTCTTCAATCTCTGCTTCATCAGAGACTATTTTTTGTCTTTTCCGACAAATTATCATACATAAACTGTATTCTCTCACCACTATATTGCCCCGCACGGGGATAACTGGTTTTCCAGTTATTTGGGGAGCGGCGCCCCACGGCCCGAGCTGACCTTGTGACTGGTCAACATCTGAGGTCATGCCACCGCTTGTTTTTTATTTTGGTGCTGATGGTGTATGCAGGGACGGCTGTTCATCCAGCTGTTGGGGAGTCGCGGCCCCACGATCCCGAGCTGGTCTTGTGTCTCGCTTTTTTGTTTTTGTTTATTTTCTCCACTGGCTAGTTGCCCGTGTTGTATCCTCTACCTAATCGCTACCACGTTATGTACTAACACCCCGGTCTTGTGGTTTTGTTACCCTCCACCACTAACTGTTTTATATTAACCGCTCAGTTCGTAGGTTGCTGAGATTCCGTTTAGGTTCCCTTCCAGGATTTGTCTTCTTTAGATTTCTTTTTTTCCTTTTAGCTGGTTTGGGTGCTAGACCTACCTGCATGTTTGCCGCGTGCGGAGACCCGTGAGGCGGAAATGGGATGTCTGGCGGCTGAGGTCGCAGGAGACCGGATAAGTGCCTCCTGTGTACCAACACTCCTCTTCGACCCCGGCTTCGCTGTAAACGGGAGGCTAGAGACTAACCCACCTCTAGTCAGAAGTCTTGTACCAAGTTGTGTGCAGGGCTTTAGCGGCTTTTTTGTCGTATAGCACGGCAGGGTGAGCCCGGGGCTGTGGGATCATGCCAAAGGCGTTGGCATGACGGTACCCGGAGGCCGAAGTGTCCGCCGAGTGCGTGTGATCACAGCCAACGGACTATATCTGCAACGTATAAGCTCCAGAACTGTGTCCAGCGTCATTTTCTTGGCTTGCAGACCTCCAGTTCTCCCTTGTAGGGCTCGGTGGTGGGTGGAGTAGTCTGCAGACGAATTCTTCTCCTTTTTTTCATGGGTAAACCCAAAAACAAACGCTCCAAATTCAAGTCACCTGAGCAAATGATCGTTGACAACGACTCTCCTTCGTCTTCTCAACCTACCAAGTCTCATACCCTTAAAAGATCTTTAGACCATGATCTGGACCAAGAATGTGGAACCTCTTCTTCGGCAGCTGTACCAGTCGCTCCGAAGCGTCGTCTCCCCTCGATTGTTGTGAATACGCATGCTACATACTTAGTTGTAGAATCCATCGATCCGAATGAGAGACTGTCCACCAGATCTCCATTCTTCATTTCTAAAGCTTTGGACGCTGCAGTTGGCCCTTTGAAGTCTGTGAGGAAGCTTCGCTCTGGGGACCTGCTTGTCCAAACTTGCAGTGTTTCTCAGAGTAACACTTTTCTGCACCTCACTAGTCTTCAAGGCATTCCTGTCAAAGTGACACCTCACCCGTTTCTTAACACCTCTCGGGGTGTTATTTCGGAGTTTGATCTCTTGCCATGCAGTGAAGAAGAATTGGTGACTGAACTTGCAGATCAAGGTGTTATTGCTGCACGCCGTATGATGTTTCGGCGCGATGGTTCTTTGATTAAGTCTAAAAATGTGATCTTGACTTTTAACTCCCCGAAAGTTCCAACCGAAATCAAGGCTGGCTACTTGGTCTGTGGAGTTCGCCCGTACATTCCCAGTCCTCTGCGCTGTTTCAGATGCCAGAGGTACGGGCATTCACAACGTTTCTGTAAGAGTTCCGCTCGTTGCGCTAATTGTGGCTCCAGTGAACATGACGGGGAAGGTTGCACTTCTGCGGCCTGCTGTGTTAACTGTGGTGAGGCCCATGCAGCTTACTCCCGCAACTGTATGAAATGGAAGGACGAGATGGCTATCCAGCGCCTCAAGACCCTGGAGGGCCTCTCGTACCCTGCTGCCAAGGCCAAGTTGGGTATACCCACCACCCGACAGCGTACTTTTGCCGCAGTTGTTAAGTCTCTGCCACAACCCGTGCAGCCCTTTGTTCCGCGCCCTGTAGCTCTCGCCGCCCTTGCCAAGCGATCTACAGCTGACCAAGCGACACAGGTGTTTTTCCCGGAGCTCGAAATTTTTCGAATACCTGATTCTGGGCCTTCTCTTTTGCTGCCGACCGTCTCTTCCAGTTTCCAGCAGAAAGCCTGCACGTGCGGAAGACCCGGCCCTCAATCCGCAAAGGTGTGCAGTGTCCATCCAACTGTCTCGGCCTCAGCGAGGTCCCCACCCTCAACCAACATTATAGAGGAACATAGGGGGAGGAGAGTGACAGTTCGTCCCCAGCCTCAAACAACATTGCAGAGGAACATGGGGGGAGGAGAGTGACAGTTCGTCCCCGCCCTCTGCCAGCATTGCAGAGGAGTGTGGGGGGAGGAGAGTGACTCATCCTTTGTGTAGTTGTGTTTAAAAAAAAAATATATATATATATATATAATTATAATAGTAAATTAATAAATTTTTATATAAACCTAAATAACTACCTTGTCTTCACAGCTTTCATCATACTCTTTTTCAACTTTTACCAAGCCTGTCTGCTGTTAATCATTTTCCACGTTTTTAAAAATCTGTGGCTGATAGTTCTTTGTCTGGCGCTCTTTGGCCAAACCTGGCCCTTGCGCCAATAAAATCCACCAACCAACCAACCATCACCACTATATTGAGCTTTGTGAATAGGTCGTTGCGTCAGCTACAAGCACCTGTAAATCTTCTTTTCATATGTCATTTTGAGACGATTTTTCTATACACATTTCCTGTTTTTTTTTCTTGCTTCGCAACTGAGTGCAATCTTGTTCCTCAACATTCACTGTACTATATTATTTGTACTCTCTATTTTATCAGAATTTTTTTGTTTGTGTCACTATTGTACATCACTTTTAGTAGATCAATTATTGTATAGAATCCTATGAATTGTTCGAAGCATGAGCTACTTATAATTGTCAATTTCTTTTCACGCTTTTTTTAAGCCTCTGTTCTCATCCTCTTCACATGTATCATTTCGTGTATAACTCATGTGTAATTTTTTTTGTTTTTCATTACTCATCTTGCTGAATTATGTATTCTCTCTGCGATGTCAGAGACTATTTCTTTTTACCACCTCTGACAAACCAATATATATAAATTGTAACTTCTCATTGTACAGAATCATGTATATAGGTCGTTTCACGAACCACAGACATCTGTAAACTTTGTCGTTTTTACAGTATATTCTTATCTTCAATTCCTGATTCAACAGTGTAATTTTACTTTTCAACTGTGTAAATTTGTGTTCTCCACTGTGATGAGTTGTGTCTTCTCTCTGTATTTTCAGAGATTATGTTTTCTTTTGTATTCTCAGGAAAATTATTGTATATAACTATTTTTCATATCACCGTTGTATGTAACATGTAGTACCGCGAGCCACATTCATCTGTAAATTTTTCATCATCTGTCTTTCGAACTTTCGATTTCATGTTTGTCCCTTGATCACCTGCAACCTCCTGGTTTTCCAGGTCACCCACAATGTATCACCTTTCGGTCAGAACTTTTTTTTTTTCATCAATATTGTGTAAAATTTATACTCTATAGTGCTCATCATTCTGGATTGATTTTACTCTCTGTATTACCAGAGATTCTTATTGCCTCGCCAGATTTCTACTGCACTTAACTGTTGTCATGCAAACGTTGCACCGAATCGTGTAATTAACGTAGCGCAAGCTGCACATTCTGTTAATTTCTCATCACCTGTCTTTTGAATCTATGTCTACAAGCTCGAATTCTGTATTATTCCTTGCATCAATACTGTGCAAAATTAATATTGTATAACGCTCTTCAAGCTGAATTGTTCCTATTCTTTGCTTTGTCAGAGACTTTTGTTGCCTCACCAGACACTCGAGTGTAATTAACTGTTTTTTTACTATCATCAATGTACAGAACCGTGTAAATAAGCAGTAGCGTAAGCTACAAGCATCTGTAAATATTTTTTTGTCATACATCATTTGAGATGATTTATTCAAGCACATCTCCTGTATCTTTCTTCTAATAAATACTGTGTGAAAACTGACCCTTCCAGACATGCTTTCGACATGGTTTTGGAACACAGCGATAGGTATGAGCTTCCATTCAGTGCATAATGCTGCCTCTAACTGTTGCTTAGTAGTAGGCCTTGGTTCCAAACTTCTTATGCGGCGCTCTAATTCATCTCATAGGTGCTCTATGGGATTAAGATCAAGGCTCTATGCTGGCCAGTCCACACACGATACGGAATTAGCGTCAAACCATGCCGTAACAGTCCTTGCTTTATGGCTCGGTGCATCATCCTGCTGGTACCAACAAGGCTCGGTTCCATAGTATTACCACAGAGTTGGTAGGGCATAATTGTCCAGAATATCGCGGTAGATGTGCTGGTTAACAGGTTTGTCCACGGTAACCAATGGGACGGGACCATACCAGGAAAAACAACCCCATACGAGTACACTGCCAGCTCCAAACTTGACCGTAGGAACAGTACACTGTAGTAAATAGCGTTCCCCCGGCTGCTGCCGTACCCCACACATTGCCATCGGACTGATGGATCGTGTATCTGGATTCATCAGTCCGTAGGACCCGTTTCATTTGATCTACGGTCCACGATAAATGTTCTTTCCACCATGCTAAACGACGAGTAGCATTCCGAGTGGAGATGAAAGTCTTATGAGCAGATGCACGACTACAGTAACCCATGGAATGAAGTTCTCTGCGAATGGTACGTGTACATACCGAGGTTCTAGCATATTTACTCACCTGTACACTGAGGCCTTGTGTAGTACTCCGTCGATTAGCGGTAACGACTCTCCTGTGGCTTCGACGTCCTCTATCACTGATTTTCTTTGGTCTGCCGGTACGTTTTGCTGCTTCAGGCACGCCATGTGACTTCCACTTATTCAGTACACCCAAAACAGTTGACTTGGGTATGTTTAAACGACTCTCGGTTTCTCTTATGAACAACCCACTAATATAACACCCAACAATCTTTTCTCTTTCAAAGTCGGTTCTCTCTTGATGCGACATTTTCACTCAACCTCACAGTGCGATATGTTCGCGGTCAGCTGCAGGCTTGTTTTTATACTGTTTGCAGCTGTACCGTGCATCTTAACAACGCAGCGGATCCGTTTATCGCTTTTGAAGGGTTGTCCGGTGACTTTTGTCAATATAGTGTATAATAAATAGCTGGTGAACAAAATAGGGGAGAACTGAAGAAATATCCTGTGCCAACACAATAAACAAAATTCATGCGATATGCTATCCACAATATCCGATCTAGCTACGAAATTTAAAATATTTCGACAGACGATTGAAATTTAACAGTTAACCAAACCTCAAGTATTCTTACCACTCGCTCCTATTACCGGTAATTTATCGTCATGCGGGTACGGAAAAAGTGAGAACGGAGTCTTTCCGTCAATACCATATAAGAAAGGAATTGCGGAAAAGTTTCTGAAAATTCAGAATTTTCCCGTGGTATGAAAAATTCGTGAAATTTAGGTTTCTTCGTCATTTCACGAAAAAGGTTGTATTAGAAATATGCTTCGTGAATTCACGAAAGAAATGACGGAAAGTGGCTCGTGAATTCCAGAAATTGTTTTACTGTGTAGTGTTTCATCCAAGATTACAAAAGGAGGGTAGGGCCAACCAATGACTCTGGGCTCTAATGATTTACGTCTAACTGCAGTTAGTTTTAGCTTAATTAACTTCTACAGCGTCCTTGGTCCGGCTGCACTTTTCTCACATAAGTACAAAGAATTTTGATGTGTCATTTCAGAACAAATGCCAAATAATTTGATGGAAGGAAACATGTTTTTAAGGAGAGAAAGTTTCAGGTAGAAAAAAGCTCAAATTAAAAGCTCTGTTATTCATAAGTACCGAAATAATTACCCGTTCGCTCCAAAAATTCTACAAAGAAGAAGTACGAGAAAGTGGGACATTTCTCGAGTGGTTCACCCTTGATATCAGTCGAAACAGCACGTCTTATGAAACTGGGCAGCCTTAATTTGAAAAACTGATCTTGATTTTTGTAATGGGCGTGTAGTTGGGTTGTACGTATAAACGTTGTATGCAGTAAGGGGTCATCCATAAAGTTCGTCCGTGATTTTTTTCTATTTTTAGACTTCCCTCTCCCCCATGTCAGATTTTGTCCGGTTGTCGACACTCCCCCCCCTACAAAGTACGTCCTAATTCCCGGAACCCCCCTTTTTTTACGACTGCTTTTAGAAGTTCGTTGAGTAACAAACAGCGGCGTCGGAACCGCGGGGGCAAAGGGGGTAACTGCCCCCCCGCTCATTTGCGTTTAGGGGCGAAACATCACATTTGCCCCCTCACTTTTCTTAGTCAGAAATCGGATTAATGCTTGTTTTTTGTTTTTTTAATTTCCCGCCATTTAAAATTCCTTCCCATAAAACAAAATATTATTTTCTATTTTAAGTAATAATTAGAACTCTGAATTCCTGAGACGTCGGGAACTCTAAATTCTCTGAATTCCGTCTAGAACTCTGAATTCCTGAGACGCAAGACGCGTATTAAACTTTTTCCCTTTGTCCAATATGATTTCTAAGACGCAGATTACTCTCCGCCCTTGTGTTCAGTATGCGAAAAATGAATTACTAAAAATAGCTATCCTAAAATTCCTGAAAATTATTGTGTTTTTATAAAAAAAGAAAAAAAGCAGGAGAGTTTTGTATATTTTAAGTACAATAAAAACAGTATTTCTTTAAGAAAAAAATGGAAGATGGAGAAATGAATGATAAACCCTAAGAGCAATTGAATTAGAGACAGCTGGCGTTATACAAATGTGGCGCTGTGGGCAGCCCTGTAAACGGAAACGACATGACGTATGCAGCTATCCGACAATATAAGGAGTGATGAAACGGGAATCAGTAAAAGTCGGACGCAGAGTGGGTAAGACGAAGGATCTAAGCACATTTGATCGTGGGCAAATTGTCGAGGCCCGACGAATGGTAACTCCTTCTCGGAAGTCATTGGGATTTTCACGAGCCACTGTGTCACGGGTGCACCGTGAGTACATCGAATCCGGTAAAACCATCCCTGCAAGGGCCAACTGCCGTGGACAACAGCGTGTGGATGAACCGGGTCTTCGTCGGCTAGGTCGCATTGTAACAGCGGATAGACGGGCCACAGTGCAAGAAATTACTCGGCAATTTAACGCTGTTGCACAAACACGTGTAAGCAGCCACACCATCCAGAACCATCTCCTCGCTATGGGGTACAGAAGCCATCGTCCCACGAGGGTACCGCTGCTGACCGCACATCACAGGGTGCAAAGATTTGCATGGGCGCGGGAACATCGTCACTGGACCCTAGACATGTGGAGAAATGTTGCTTGGACTGATGAGTCGAGATTCACGTTGGTACATGCGGATGGCTGGATATGAGTACGGCGCAAACCACATGAAGCGATGGATCCTTCTTCCCAGCAGGGTATTCTTCAAGCTGGTGGGGGTGGCATTCTCGTCTGGGGACTGTTTACGTGGACTGAAATGGGACCCCTGGCACGTGTGATATCGTCCTTCACAGGTCAACGTTACCGGGATATCCTGGACGACCATTTGCTCCCGTTTGTGCGTCTTCAACATCCCACTGGGGACCTCATCCTGCAACAAGACAATGCACCGTGCCTTCGCTCCCGAATTGTATCCGAATGGTTGGATGAACAATCCACCGACGTGACCTCGCTTCCTTGGCCAGCTAGGTCACCTGACCTCAATCCCATCGAGCACATCTCGGATGCCATCGAGAGAGATGTTCGAGGCTCTGATCCCCTCCATGAAATCTTCGTGAACTGTCGGAGCTTGTTCAGGGGTCGTGGATCCGTATGGCTTCCCAACGCTTCCGCTGTCTTGTCGAGTCCGTGCCGAGACGAATCGCCGCCGTAATCAGGACGAAAGGTGGTGCTACACGTTACTAGACAGGTATCTATAATTCAATTACTCTTTAGTGTAGTTAATGATGCGAAGGTTATTAGTACACGATCTGATTCATTGGTAAATAAGAAATGGTGGCTGTGAATGTGAACTGATGAATAAACAGAACGATAGGTGCCACTGAGTTATGCAGGAAAAATGCCAAGATTTGCATGAAACTATTAATACAGCTTGAATGAAGCTGATGCTAAGCCATTTGCTGTAATTCACGGTCGCATGGAGCGCTATAAAAAGCGCCGAAGCTAACATTACATCGCATAAATGGACAGATTGCTTGTGCTAATACGTAGGTTACTGAATGATTCCGAGCGACGTTCGAAAACATCGTCAGAGAACACAGTAGTTTGTTTAAACAGGTGTGTCGCCTGTTATGAAGCAGGGCCAAACTGGAAGGGTGCATATGCGTAATTGTGATGCTGTGAGTCAGCGGCAACGAAGATTGCCAGCGTCAACCGTTATCGGCTTAACATTCCGCCAACGTTTTCTGCTTCTGCTGGCTGGGTATTCAAGGAATCAGGTTGACCGACATCTAACGCAGAAGGATGCATAACTAAAAGCGTCTTCACGCACAATTTCCGCTAATCCCCAACTATTGACTCGCAAAACTATCTGAAATGAAATATTGCTTTTAAATTTCACATATTCTGGATTATGCACCCAGCTGTACTTACTGATGTCAGAAGTATTGATTTGTTTCCTTTCTCAACAGCACCGTTTGATTAATGCAACCTCTTGATCAAGGAGTGATAGATAGTTTCTGCTTTAAAGCGTATTACTTGCGCCGTATATTTAGCAGTGGTAGTCAGGGGCCGACTTAGACAGTTTAGGGCCCTGCTCAAGAGGCCTTCAGGGGCCCTCGTCAATCCGTGTTATGTGCATGCATGTATGATTTATACGGGTTAGGCTACGCCTCCTTTTATTACATGGCAACCAGTGAAACTATAAAAAAAACAAAAACGAAACAATGAACTGCTCAAAAGGTTTAGCTCCCTCGTAGCTGCAGATCGCTGAGAAAAATTAGAAGTGGAAAGAGGGTTCCCTTATAAGAAAGAATGAAAGAAAAAGTTCGGAAAAAAGTTAGAGCTTATTAGAAGTATACGGTTTTCCGTTAAGGAGGTGAAGACATGTATTTGTCATTTTCTTGTAGGACTTTCGTCCACAGTGAATAGAGTTTTGGTCCCAGCCACCTACAGCGAGATCGCCTTTTGGGCAGGACACAGAAACGGAAGGAATGAGAGCAAGTCTAGCGACTTTGACCGAACAGTTTGTAGTGAGATTAGAGTACAGTAGATGGCGCCACCGTACAAGTATGATATTGCACACAGAGGGGTGAGAGAATTTCAGGGGGGGGGCATAGGAAAGGATACCCATTTAACCAGTGGGTCCAGCCTGGGGGCCGTCACTTAACGTGCTCGTCCGATATTCAGCGATTGTTAGTAAATCACACCATCTCTGAAAGATCAGCCCAGGCTCGAACCTGAGGACCTTGCATTGATAGTCTGACTTGCTAACCACTAGGCCATCCGCGGCTCTGGTGAAGACATGTCGTTTGAGCCACCTTTTTATACCCAAGACCGCACAATCCAGAGGGCGCTGCTCCGAAACCACATGCGCATTTTCACTGACATATCATTTGCGTGTCTCAACCTGTTGTACATATCATGTAATTTTCAAGCTAATACCTGCTGTTCTACATGGTGTTGCAATTTTCACAAACAGTAGTGTATGCCTCCTACCGTTCTTCTGCTAATTAAAGCGACTGGAAAAGTTATTTGCTATTACTTGATGTCTAGATCCAGGGTTACGCTTTTTGAATTCGAATGCTAAAATTTTCGGATAAACATTCTCAATCTTTTACCCATTTTCAGGAGGCTCTAAAATGAAAAACACGGATCCCGGGAGATTGGTACCCGGCAAACTCGTACCCATGCAGTTTCATCCCTTCCTGTTCAGTTTCAATACCTGAATTTCAGGATTTAACATCATCTTCACCCCTTCTAACTATTCCGATATATATATTTTCCCTTCAAATTCGTAAATTATTCCACAAATTGAAGTAATCACGGCATTTTCCTAAAATTGAATTTTAGAAAACTCGTACCAGGGAGATTGCTACCCTTTTGTTGCTGAGACGTTACGGGGGCATATACAAATTGCAGTAACGGTAGATCTTTCCTCTTTGGTGATTATCTTTGTTGAATAGCTGTTCTCTTGGTGGAAAACTCATATACTTTCTTCCACTGTTAAGCAAACACACCGCGGAAAACTCCTACACCGTCTCATATGAGGGAATGTACACAAATTGCGTTTCGTATAAGATTTGTCAAAGTGTAGGAGTTTTTATAGTGGTATAAAATGATAATAGGAGATTCCTACTGATTGTGACATAAAACGGTATATAAGATCCGTTTCACTGTAAACCGCCACACAGGAAAAATGCCACATGTTTTTCATTAAGGGGCTGTACACAAGTTGCTCTTCCTCCGAGGAGCACGGTTTTCCTAGTTTCCGAATTATGTGTGGCATTTAAGTTTCCGAATTATGTGTGGCAGTTTTCCAAGGTATCTAACGACGGGATGAGCTCGTTTTTTTTTGTTTTTTTTTGTCTTTGTCTTTATTTTGAGGCTGGTACATACGACTTTAGGGCAACTGGCCACAAAAGCTTAAGGGGGAAGGTGGGCATAAAGCTTGCGGTTTCTTGGCCTATACTTAGAATATAAGTTATTAATATTTATCTTTTACTTAATTAATTCACAGGCCGTACACCTAGGCCTTTTAAACAGTTTTTATTCAATCGCCTTCATATTCATAACGTTTACATATCAAACCAAGTTGATAATAATGCGCTTTTACTTAGGCACTAAATATTAATTCATAGGCCCCCTAGGCCTCGACCTTTTAAACAGTTTTTATTCTGCCTATGTCACATTAACAACGTTTACGTATCAACTCATGTTAATAATATTGCGCTTTTACTTAGGCACTAAATATTAATTCATAGGCCCTAGGCCTAAGCTCTTTTAACACCATTTATTCTACCGATGTCATATTCACAACGTTTACACATCAAGCCAAGTTCATAGCATTGCGCTTTTACTTTGGTACTAAGTATTAATTCATAGGCCTTAAGCCTAGGCCTTTTAAACATTTTTTATTCTACCGATGTCACATTCACAACGTTTACGTATCAACTCATGTTAATGCTATTGCGCTTTTACTTAGGCACTAAATATTAATTCATGGGGCTTAGGCCTTTTAAACAGTTTTTACGCTACCGATGTCATATTCATAACATTTACATCAAGTTAATAATATTGACATAACTGGGAAGTATAAAAAGAGGAACTCTTGGATCAAGAAAATGACAAAAGTGGAAGCCATCAGGATCAAAGTGAAATCCCTGAAATTGCATGGGCTGGACATATTGCTAGGCGAACGGAATACGGATGGATTACTGAATGAAGTATTCGATTGGGTACCATGGGGCATTAAAAACAGAAGATCACGTGAGAGATGCTTGGATGAAATTTGAAATTATGACGGAGGGAAGGCAGATAGTTTTGAAAGAAGTTTGGGGAGACCTTCATCCAGCAGAAGATTGATAGATTTAAAATTCGAGATGTATATTAAAGTAGATTTTTATCGATACAATTGTTTTATCTGTAGCACGTCCTATTGAAAATGAAGGAAGTTCAAGTGATGACAAAAGAGGAAATATGCTTCTGATCAGATCGTTTGGTAGCCATTCATCAAACCTGGAATTCAGAAGTTGGAGATTTATTTTATAACACTACACAATCAGAACTTATTTCAGTAACAGAATAAACCATACTATGGAGGCCACTGTTGATCATCCCTTAGTGTCGAAGCAGATGACACCAAGACACGGAGAGGAAGGGGGTCGCAGGGATTGATACTAGAGTTCTTAGGGCGTTTTTTTATTGCGTGGGATGCAGAGCAGCAGCATTTAGTTCCAACAAAAATAGGATTAGGATGTACAAACAACAGGAGTTTCTTACTGGTGGGGGTCCTTGCGACTTCTCCACTACCCAGATTGTCATTTTCACTGTAGTTTAACAACCGAACGCTTAAGTATTTTTATTAGAGTATGACGCAGTAAATAGGGTATTGTGGACCGAGATGTCATTTTTTTACCCCCCCCCCAAAAAAAAGGCACTTTTACCCTGTTTACGGAAGAAGTTAGGAATGAAGAGGAACAGCATTCAGCAGAAGGCTTTCATGCATTTTTCTTATCTCTACGTAAATCAAGGATGTTCTGCGGAGTGAAAACAACTAGATGCTGGATGCGCGCAATTGAAGGCTGTAAAATACAAAAGGAGAAGGGGTGATGACATTTCCAACTGCGAGCCGCGGATGGCTTAGTGGTTAGCGAGTCAGACTATCGATGCAGGGTCCTCAGGTTCGAGCCTGGGCTGATCTTTCAGAGATGGTGTGATTTACTAACAATCGCTGAATATCGGACGAGCACGTTAAGTGACGGCCCCCAGGCTGGACCCACTGGTTAAATGGGTATCCTTTCCTATGCCCCCCCTGAAATTCTCTCACCCCTCTGTGTGCAACATCGAACTTGTACGGTGGCGCCATCTACTGTACTCTAAATTCACTACAAACTGTTCTGTCAAAGTCGCTAGACTTGCTCTCATTCCTTCCGTTTGCCGCCCCGGTGGCGCAGTGGTCTAAGGCGCTGGCCCCTGATCATTCGTCCGTAAAGGGTCCGGGTTCGAATCCCGGTGAGGCATGGATGTTGTGTTTGTCTTACGGCACTGGCTCTCTCCCTTCCCTGGAACCAGTGACCCTAAATTAGAGACGGGCGACTGCTTATAGCCCACAGAGTTGCTCACGGAGGTCGTTAAACCTCCAATCAAAAAAAAAAAAAAAAAATTCCTTCCGTTTCTGTGTCCCCACGGGAAATCCCTCCTAGATCCATATTTCCCCACGGGAAATCCCTCCTAGATCCTTTTATTACTTGTTTAATGACACCACATAGAAATATTCTTGTATCTTCCTATAAGGCCTGCAACCTGAGTTTAGGACAAGTTGCCACCGGCATAGGTCTTTTTAGAAGTTTTTAATAAGCGCAACATGATTTACTTGATTTATTATGTAAGGTAAACCTTCTGAATATGAGCTCGGCGTATTGAAAATTGCTAGAGAGGCCTAGGCCTAGTGCCCTGCAGTTAATGTTTCGTGACCGAGCAAAGGAGCAACATTATTAACTTGACTTGTTATATAAACGTTCAGAATCTGAGCTCGGCTGATTGGAAATTGCTAGAAAGATCTAGGCCTAGTTAGGCCTAGGGCGCTGCGATTAATGTTTTGTGACCAAGTGAAGGAACGCAGCATTCCTTACTTGATTTGTAATGTAAATCTTTTGAATATCAGCTCCGTGAATTATAAACTGCAAGAAAGGCCTAGGCCTAGGGCCTATTAATTAATGTTTTGTGCCTAAGTAAAAGTGCAATACCTTGACTTGTTATGTAAACGTTAAGAATATGAGCTCTGGTTGAGAATTGCTAGGAAGGCCTAGGGCCCATTAATTAATGTTTTGTGCCTGTGTGAAAATGCAATTCTACAAGCTTTAACTTGTTTATGCAAGCCTTATGAATATCATTTCGGCGGATTCAAAAAGCTGACAATCCTCTTCAGTTTCGCCTGCCCAAAAGGGAAAACAAAAATACACCCTACCCCCGTTTTCTGAATTATCAGGCTTGCTATAATTCTATTGTTTCACGGACATCATAGCTTTAAGAGATCTACAAATTTACGGCAATTTGTTACCTATGCAATTTGTATATGCCCCTGTAACGTCGTAGCAACGGACTCCCCTTTTCTGAATTAGAATCAGTCTGACTATAATTCTATTGTTTTACCGAACACTTTAGGTTTAAAAGATCTACGAATTGACGGGAATTTGTTAGCCATGCAATTTATATGGTAATCGGAAAAGTCACCCACAGGAAAACTTCGCCATATTGGAAAAGTTCCCCATAGAAGAACTACCCCACAGGAAAAGTCCCCAACCTTTTTCAGTCAGGGACCGTGCACAAATTGCAGTTTACACAAAATATCGAACGTGGGGGAGATTTCCTGGGCAACCATTTCCATTTTCACGCTGTTTAAAACAAGATGCGGCAGTACAACGAGCACAAATATGTGGGGGAAATTTCCTGGGTCGTCATTTCAACTTTTACCGCGGTTATAATAAAAATCAGTCTTACGATTAGCTGGATGGGGTGGGGGAAATTTCCGGGGTCGGCATTTTTTATTCCATCGTGCTCATGTTTGTAACGTTTACGTAACATTTCAAATTATTAATATTGCGATATTACTCAGGCAGAAAATATTATTAGGTCTAACGTCTAGGCCCTTCTAAAAGTTTTCATTCTGTCACTCCCATATTCCTAAAATTTACATAACAAGTAATGTCATGCAATAATATTGCGTTTCTACTTATGCATCATGCATTAAACAAGCCTTTTTAACACTTTTTCCTTCGCCTATGTGATATTCGTAACGTTTACAAAAAGTCAAGTTAATAGCTTTGCGCGTTAGAGGAAGGATATTTTATTTTACTTCTCGTTATTTTTAGAAGTGAATCCCACCAGTTCTGTGTATTCAACCCATGGATGAGTACATTATATACACATAGCGTTGCTTTTTTTTTTCAAACTAATTGATAAATTTTGTACGCGTATGATTCTTCTTTTTTTTTTTTTTTTTAACATAACGCTTTTTTAATATTTTTCCGGGACTGTTGTTTCAAGCAGTTTAGTGAATGTTAAAACGAAAGATTACACAGAAATTATTTCCTGTTATTCATGGGAATGGAGTGGGTGTATTTTATGGCTGTAATCTAGTATTTGATGGCCTAATCTGATATCTTCGTCGACGTGGCATTTCATTAGGAAATTAATTTGCCTCTCTACATACACTTCTTTTTTTAACATCCACTAAAATAACACGATGGCGATAGCGCAGTCTTCAACTAACTGGTACCACGAGAGACACAGCACGTGTTGCTTCTGCGCATGCGCAGTTCCGTGGCTTCTACCTGCTCTTGGGGTTTCATTGGTTGCCAGCTACGGGCCAGTAGTGGCACTTGCTTGGTGGCCCGCTTTTCACGGCGATGCTGCAGGGCCATCAATGGCTGCCAGCTGGTGTCCAGCAGTTCCTCAACACTTCTGTTTTTGCTGGGATTAAGCAATGTATGGTGCATAAGTAGAAGCGCAATATTATTGACATTACTTGTTATGTAAATTTTAGGAATATGGGAGTGACAGAATGAAAACTTTTAGAAGGGCCTAGACGTTAGACCTAATAATATTTTCTGCCTGAGTAATATCGCAATTTTAATAATTTGAAATGTTACGTAAACGTTACAAACATGAGCACGATGGAATAAACAATGCCGACCCCGGAAATTTCCCCCACATATTTGTGCTACTTGTACGGCTTCGTCTTGTTTAAAACTTCGTTAAAGTCGAAATGCCGACCCCGGAAATTTCCCCCACCCAATCCTGCTAATTGTAAGACCATATTTTACTGTAAACTGCAGTGAAAATCGAAATATCGACCCTGGAAATTTCCTCCACCCTGTCAGCCTGCTAATTGTAAGACCGTTTTTCACTAAAAAAAAACCGTTGTAACAGTCGAAATACTCACCCGGAAATTTCCCCCACCCCATCCGGCTACTTATAAGACCACTTTTTACTAAAAACTGCGTAAAAGTTGAAATGCTGACCGCGGAAATTTCCCCCACCCCGTCCAGCTAGTTGTAAGACTGATTCTTACTATTACAACTGCGTAAAAGTTGAAATGACGACCCCGGAAATTTCCCCCACATATTTGTGTTCGTTGTACGGCTGCATCTTGTTTAAAACAGCGTGAAAATCGAAATGGTGACCCCGGAAATCTCCCCCCACCTTTGATTTTGTGTAAACTGCAATTTGTGCACGGTCCCTGACTGAAAAAAGTGGGGGACTTTTGCGAAGGGTGTCGGACAAAAGCCCACCGGCAAAATGCCCACCTGACACTTAATTGCCCACCTGGACACTTGCCCACTGAACTTGAGCACACTTAGTACAGTAACTTTAGGAATAATCGCAAGCATCATGACCTGCTTTGATTTTGGGACCTGATGTACACCCAACGGATTTGTACACCCGCCGAAATTTTAAATTTGTGTGTGCAGTGTGGCCAAACGCATATGTTGAAAAAGAATTCGAATTGTCTCAACTAGAGGGAGGGGGGGAGGCTTAATACCAAAAATTTTAAATGTAAAGAATTTCTAGTTCGATCGGGAGAGTTACGGCGTTTGCAAACTACAATTCAAGCCCGTCTGTCGTAGGGGCACAACCCCCAGACAGGCTTCCCGCATTTGCACGTGCCCCCAAAGAATTTAAGCTGTAGTTTGTAAACGCTGAAAATCTCCCGATCGGACCAGAAATGTTTTTATATTTTATATTTTTGGCATACAGCCGCCCTCCCCGCTTTCTCACAGGCAGGTTTCCTGCGGTAGCAGATGCCCGCAGAAATTTTCTAGAGTTGTAAATTTTAAACGCTGAAAAACTTCGGATCGGATTCATTATTTTTTTTAATTTTGGTATTAAGCCCCCCCCCGACAGGTTTCCTGTGTTTGCACGTGTCTGCAGAGAATTTGTTGAGCTGTAGTTAAAAAAACATAAAATTCTTTTCTTAAGTCGGATATTATAAACATTTTTACAAAGAATTACAATAAATATCGCAATTATAAGAACATACGAAATTACAGAAACTCTTTAGATAACCAACCACTGGAGACGTGGCCTCGGAGCAGTCAAGAAAGCAACTGTTATACGGCCCTAAAAAATTTGTGGCCAGTTCTTGAAAATCATGGAAATGTCTACGGTTCATTGTAAACCGCCACACAGGAAAACTGCCACACAAGAAAACTGCCACACCGGAAGATTGCTGCACAGGAAGACTGCCACACGCTTTTCATTAAGGGGCCGGGCAAAAATTTTCATTCCTCCGAGGGAACACTTTGAATGTGTGGCAGTTTTCCAAGTTTCCGAATTACGTGTGGCAGTTTCCCAAGGTGCCTAACGATGGGAAGGAGCTCTTTTGTTTGTCTGAATTTTCATGTCGGTTCGTACTTAGGGCAACTGGCCACAGAAGTTCGAGGGGGGGGGGTATAAAGATTGTCGTTTCCTGGCCTATATTGAGAATGGAATTGGGAACTCCAAACAAATTTAGAGAAAGCGTTCTATGTAAGCCAAGCGAAAACTGCTGTGTTCAGGAAAGGAAAATAAGGTGGGAATTTTTAATAACGCTGCACTTTTACTTAGGCACTAAATATTTCCATAGCATGTCAAATTTGTAATATTTTTCTTTTACTTAATTAATTTATAGGCCCTACACCTCAGCCTTTTTAAAAGCTTTTAATCCGCCGACTTCATATTCATAACGCTTACGTATTAAATCAAGTCAATAGCATTGCGCTTTTACTTAGGCACTAAATATTGAAGTCATAGACCACAGGCATAGGCCTTTTTACCAGTTTTTATTCTACCAATACCATATTCACAACGTTTACACAGAAAATCAAGTTAATAATATTGGGCGTTTTCTTAGGCACGAAATATTAATTCATAGGCCCTAGGTCTAGGCCTTTTTGATAGTTTTTACTTTATCATTGTCATATTCACAACGTTTACAGAACAAATAAATGTAATAATATTGCTCTTTTATTTAGACAGGAAATATTAATTCATAGGCCCTAGGCCTAGGCCTTTTTGACAGTTTTTATTCTACCAATGCCATATACACAGCAAATCAAGTTAATAATATTGGGGTTTACTTAGGCACGAAATATTAATTCATAGGCCCTAGGCCTTTTTTAGTAGTTCTTTATCAATGCCATATTCACAACGTTTACATAACAAATAAATGTAATAATATTGCGCTTTTACATAGGCACGAAATATTAATTCATTGACTCTCTCTCTGCCTAGGCTTTGTTAATAGTTTTTACTCTATCAATGCCATATTCACAAAGTTTACAAAAAAAAATGTAATAATACCCAGCAAAAACACAAGTGCTGGGAAACTGCTGGCCACCAGCTGGCAGTGATGGGTCACTGCTGGCTGAAATCTGCCGCTCACGGCCCGGTAGTGGTCCGTTGGTGGCAGCGCTATCAGTTGGTGAGCCATTGATGGCCCTGCAGCATCGCCGTGAATTGTTGGCCTCCAAGCAAGTGCCACTAGTGGCCCGTTGCTGGCAACCAATGCAACACCCAACAGCAGGTGGAAGTAACGGGATGCGCATGCGCAGAAGCAACACTTGCTGTGTCTCTCATGGTACCAGTTAGTTGAAGACGACGATATCGCCATCGTGTTATTTTAGTGGATGTTAAGAAAAAATCCATATGTGGAGAAGCGAAATAATTTCCTAATGAAATTTTACGTCGACGAAGATATCAGATTAAGCCGTGAAATACTAGATTACAGCCATGAAATATACCCACTCCATTCCCATGAATAACAATTCAAGGAATGGAGTGGATGAGTTACAAGAAAAAATTTGAAACCGCTTGAAACACATATCCTGGAAAACCATTAAAATAGCGTTTGTTGGGGAAAAAATAGAATTATACGCGTACAAAATTTATTAATTATTTGAAAGAAAAAAAAAGGCAACGCTATGTGGTGTACTCATCCATGGGTTGAAGACACAAGACTGGGAGGAATTCGCTTCTAAAAATAACGAGAAGTAAAATAAAATATTTTTTACTCTTTAAAACAAATGTAGCTTCGGACAACGGAAAGGGAAGACACAACGTTAAAAATGTAACAGAATGTGACATGAACCCGGGTAAATATATATTTATTCAACAATCTCTTTTCAAGACGGCAAGGACAGTAAAAAACTTTGGAAAACGACTCTAAGTATGTACACGCCTTGAAAATGAGTGAAGTTCCCTTAAGGTAAAAAAAAATATCGTTACGTTGAAGAAATTAATTTATCAATTATATGAAACTGACTTTTATAAAAAATACCTCGCAATATTATAAAATGAAAGAGGGAAGCATTCGATTACAAATTGGATATCAAACACATAGCTTCCAGCACATATTCGGGCGTAGTGAATTAGTCCGGTCGGTAGCGAGCGCGGCTTCCACGTAAACGGCCCAGGATTGAAAATAGTCAGATGCAAATGGGCGTTTTTCCGGTCTGTCGAGAAAATTTCCTCAGCGCAGTGCGTTAATTCAGAAGCTTCGCAAGGGTAGAAAAAAATTTGTACCTTTAGGAAACTGCGGTTATCCTTGCTTTTTTTTTTTTTTTTTATTATTATTATGGCTACTACTGGGAAATTGGTGGACAAGATTCGGCAAGCCACCAGTTACGTCACGTGGTTGCTGGCTGCCACTAACGGACCACTAGCGGACCACATTAGGCTAGCCATCATTTCTGGCACGTGCTTGCAGGGCCACTTGTGGCAGCTACTGCCTGTGATGGACCACTGATGGCCCTGTTGTGGCATATGACAACTGATGGGGTGCCAACTGTTGGCCTGAACTGCTGGCCCTTCTGTTGGCCGCCCGGACATTTTATTGACGGTTCGGCAGCGGCAACATAGTGCTGGGCCAGCAAGACTGTTTTTGCTGGGATGGTATTGATAGAGTCAAAACTATTAAAAAGGCCTGGGGCCTATGAATTAATATTTCGTGCCTAAGTAAACGCCCAATATTATTAACATGATTCGCTGTGTAAACGTTGTGAATGTGACATTGGTAGAATAAAAACTGGTAAAAGGGTCTAAGCCTAGGGCATGTGAATAAATATTTCGTACCTAAATAAAAGCGCAATATTATTAACTTAATTTGATGTGTAAACGTTGTGAATATCGCATTGGTAGAATAAAAACTGTCAAAAAGGCCTAGGCCTAGCGCCTCTGAATTAATATTTTCTGCCTAAGTAAAAGCGCAATATTATTACATTTATTTGTTGTGTAAACGTTGTGAATATGGCAGTGTTAAAGTAAAAACTATTAAATAGGCCTAGGCATAGAGCCTATGAATTAATATTTCGTGCCTAAGTAAACGTCCAATATTATTAACTTGATTTGATGTGTAAACGTTGTGAATATGACACTGGTAGAATAAAAATTGTTAAAAAGGCCTATGCCTGTGGTCTATGACTTCAATATTTAGTGTCTAAGTAAAAGCGCAAGGCTATTGACTTGATCTGATACGTAAGCGTTATGAATATAAAGTCGGCGGATTAAAAGCTGTTAAAAAGGCTGAGATGTAGGGCCTATGAATTAATTAGGTAAAAGAAAAATATTACAAATTTGACATGTTATGTAAATATTTAGTGCCTAAGTAAAAGTGCAGCGTTATAAAAAAAAATCCACCTTATTATCCTTTCCTGATGAACACAGCAATTTTTGCTTGGCTTACATAGAACGTTTTCTCGAAATTTGTTTGGAGTTCCCAATTCCATTCTCAATATAGGCCAGGAAACGGCAATCTTTATAACCCCTTCCCCCTCGAACTTCTGTGGCCAGTTGCCCTAAGTATGAACCGACATGGAAATTCAGGCAAACAAAAGAGCTCCTTCCCATCGTTAGGCACCTTGGGAAACTGCCACACATAATTCGGAAACTTGGAAAACTGCCACACATTCAAAGTATTCCTCGGAGGAATAGCAATTTGTGCCCGGCCCCTTAATGAAAAGCGTGTGGCAGTTTTCTAAGTTGTTGAAAGATGTGTGGCAGTTTTCTAAGTTGTTGAAAGATGTGTGGCAGTTTTCTAAGTTGCTGAAAGATGTGTGGCAGTTTTCTAAGTTGCTGAAAGATGTGTGGCAGTTTTCTAAGTTGCTGAAAGATGTGTGGCAGTTTTCTTGTGTGGCGGTGTTCCGCCACACAGGAAGACTTGTTATAGTTGCTAAAGTAGTGGGAAATATAGCCACACGATATTTGTTTATTCAGAACAATGTTATGGCACTGAAATTGCAATGTGGCCAGTTCTCTGATGACCACTTCTCCGGTGCCCAACACTTCTCCGTATCCGATCTAGGACCTTACAATTAGTGTTTTGTGCCTGAGTAAATAAAGCAAAAGTCAAACTCTTATACGACCCCCTTAAGTTTTTCTTGTCAGTTTTCCGAATCCGAGTGAAGGGTTTCAGACAGGTATATTACAACTAAAACAGTGCTCCTCCAGGGATGACCTGATAGGAAACCACACTCTCATACGACACAGTTTACATACATTAACGAAACAGCTTGTTTGCAAAGTGCGAGTTCTTTATATTTAAAATTGGATACCCAAACTTCGCGTGAAAACCGCACCCTTTCACGTCACCCCAGATTTTACAACCTTCTTTCCCGGTGAAAAGAATGCTGGAGATACATTTTGCCTGAAGCGCACAATTAGTGGTGAACGGAACAACATGGGCGCGTTCCTTCTGGCAACGGCGTCCTCTGCGGACAATTGCGCCGATGTAAACAGCTGTTTTTCCATTTGGTCAACTGACATTTTATCACACACATATCTCCTGCTTTTGACCCATGTGTTTTGATTTCTCAGATCTGGTAGTAATTTCTTCACGTAGACATAACCGTTTGTGTAAAACACTTGAAGAAATGTTTTAAAAAGCTGCATTTGTAATAATATAATTATTACAATTGCAGCTTGTCCATCATCTGTTACATCTCTCTTATAGTAAACTGAATCCCATTACTTTCGGTGGACGGAAAAGTTTCCCACAGGAAAAGTCCTCCACCTTTTTCAGTCAGGGATCGTGCACAAATTGCAGATTACACAAAATATCGAATGCGGAGGAGATTTCCGGGGTTACAATTTCCATTTTCACGCTGTTTAAAACAAGATGCAGCCGTCCAATGAGCACAAATATGTGGGGAAATTTCCGGCGTCGGCATTTTTTATTCCATCGTGCTCATGTTCATAACGTTTACGTAACCTGTCAAATTATTAATATTGCGATATTACTAAGGCAAAAAATATTAATTATTAGGCCTAACGTCTAGGAGCTTTCTAAGAGTTTTCATTTCGTCATACCCATATTCATAAAATTTACATAACAAGTAATGTCAATAGTAATATTGCGCTTTTACTTATGAATCATCCATTAATTAATAGGCAGCAAGCCTAGGACGTTTTAACGCTTTCTTCTTCGCCTATGTGATATTCGTAAAGTTTACAAAAAGTCAAGTTAATAGCTTTGCGCCTTTACTTAGGTATTCAATATTAATTACTAGGCCTCCCACGTACAGCTTTGCAATTTAACTTTGGCCCAATACTGAGCCACCGTCTTTTAGGATTAGAAGACGGTGGCTCAGTGTTGGGCATACGTTAAATTGCGAGGCTGTGCTACTTGGGTTTAGGCCTAAGACCAGTGCATTAATATTAGTGCCTAACTATAAAAAACTTCAGTTAATACGTAAACGTTATGAATGTGACATCGTTAGAATAAAAATTGTTAAAAAGGCCTAGGGCATATGAACTAATATTTTGTGCCTAAGTAAAAGCACAAGATTATTACCTTGACTTGTTATGTAAATAACGTTATTAATATGACATCGGAAGAATAAGAACAGTCAAAGGGCCTAGGCCTAAGGCCTTATAATTATATTGAATGAGTATTGATAAATATTAATATTGAATGATTAGTAAAAATAGTATTAATATTATAATGAATATTAATATTGAATAATATTGTATGACTTAATATTAAGTTTGAGCTTTTTAGAGCCCATGGAAAATATTATATATGTTAGTTTATATTTGGGGGGTTAACACGCCCTAAATTTAAACTTTTTCGAAATTTTCAAGTGCGTTATTCGTCTATTGATAGCGTTGTCTAATGATTTAAGCTTGAGCTTTTTGAACCCATAAGAAAGGTGATATATATGTTAGTTTAGGTTTGGGGTAACCCCTTAAATTTCAACATTTCTAATACAAAGTGCAATTTTTATACGGTCCATAAATATTTATGTGATCAGTTTTCCTACACTTGATCGGAAACGTCCTCCTAAGTTACGTATTATCTACAAATCATCTATAGTGGGCAAGTGTCCAGTGGGCAAATGTCCGGGTGGGCAAGTGTCCGGTGGGCTTTCGTCCGGACCCCTTTGCGAATGTCGGGGAGTTTTCCTGGGGGGGGGACTTTATGTGGGGGACTTTTCCGTCCATCAATTTGTATATGCCCCCCGTAACGTCGTAGCAACAGAAGAGTACCAATCTCCCGGGTACGAATTTTCCGTTTCCCGAAAAAAAAAACAACTGATAAATGAAAAAAAAAGTCCATGCAACAAAGCAATCGCTGCGTGAAACAGTGATTACCGAAGGCGTCAGTTAACCAGAGGTCTGAGAATCCTGATGTGGGACAGGAAACGCCATTTCCTGAAGGAGTATGGTCTCTGTGGAAATGTAAGGCTCACAGGTAGTAAAGCTATTGTCATGTGATCAAATTGTAAAGGGGCAGGGTAATTAGTCCCTTTGATGCTTGTGATCGAAGGTTCCCCGTTGCTAACAGCCCTGCTTGCTAATACCACACCATGGCTATGGGAACACACACCACCAGTCGGCTTATTTCGGTCAGATGCAATAAATCACAGAACACTGCCTTTGATATTCGGCAGCCGACACCTCGCAAACGGCGTCATTTTTTTTTCAGGGTATTGTGGGTGGGTATTGTCTTACAGGGCTCTGATTGTCTTACCCAAAACTTCGTTGAGAAGGACACATCTGACATGCTTTCGGGGCACACTTAGCATGGTAAGGTGAATGATTCGGAGTTGTACGTTTGAGGTGAAGATTTGGAAATTATTGCACTAGTTTTGAGAGGCTGTTCAACGGGGTCTTCTCCAATGAGAGACGTCAAAATGTTGCTAGATGGTTCCAGCGGATGGCGTCAGCTAGGTCAGGGGCGTACTGGTAGCTCCCGCAACACCCGCATTAAGGGGGTGGGTGGGGGGGGGTAGGACAAAAAGGGCCTTTTAGTCTCAGCAGAAAGATTTTACAAAATTTTTAGCTGAAGTTTCATATGAAGCTGGTTTTAGGAAATAGCCGGAAATTTTGACGGCAGCTGTGAAAGAAGTGTTAAAAGGAAAAGCAATTTTTTTTTCTATAAATAAGTAAATAAGTAAAATATTTAGAAATCATTTTTGAGATTTTAGTTTATAGAAACTGGAAAACAACGGCTGTCCGAGAGGATTTGAGTCCCCTTTTCACAGCTATAACAATAGTTCCTATGCATGTATATTAACCAGATAATGCGAAAGAAACATCGCTTCAGTGAATGAAATTTTTTTATGCCAAGGAGGATAAGGCAGAGCACATTTAAAGAGACAGGGGGCCCGGGAGCTGCACAGTATTTTAATGTTAGTGGCACATCTCGGATTTAACTATAGGTGGATGAATAAAAATACCGAGGAGAAAACATTTCCAAAATATGACGAAGAAGCCATAAAAATATCCCCTAAATGTAAAAATGCATGGTTCAGTCCTCGTTTAACCCCCCCCCCGCCACCCAGGGTTCAGCTTGTTGAAATTATTATATATCGAAATAGTGGGCAAAACAATAGATCCAAATATCATGATTCAAACGAATTGTTAACGAATGAAAATTTCTCCCAATTACTGATGTGTACAAAAAAAGCCATCTGTAATGCTTTCAAAAGATTTCAGGATGGACTGGGGACTACTATACTTTTACCGGACTCCTCCTAAAAAAGCGGAAATTAATAGAATTTTTTTTCACGAAGCAGTTTTCTATAGTTTTTGCTGTGCTATCTGCAAAAAAAATAAATAAATAAGTAAATAAACTGTAGAACTCTGCCAATTCTTCGAATGTCCCGCATAATTCTGGGGCCCCTTGAAAATGCGGGGCCTCGCCTCGCTACCCCCCCCCGCTTAAATGGGCTCTGGGATAAGGTGGTATGTATTACAGTCGTTTGCACATAACTACATCCTTCAAAATGTAGTGAACTAAAATATATTCTTCGGCGTTATATCAAATCTTTCCAGTTATTTTTAAGTAACCCAAATTTTGGTAATTATGTTTCATCGAAAATCATAATTGGCATTAAGTTGCAAGTATGTTAATTAGAAAAAAATGTAGTCATAAGTTGAGTGCGCCAGTAAATGTCCGTTACGATCTCGAAAACTTTTGGTACGCTTTAAATGCGGAAATTTGCTTTGCCTAGCAGGAACACAAAGTTAACAGTTTAATTATAAGAAAATGAATAAAAAATCCTGTTACCTTACTGAAAATTCATCAAGTAAAAATCAAGAGCATTTCACAAAATACGAGTCATTTTACATGCCTTAGTTTCTTTTAAAGACTCGTCTATTTTCATTGCTTTTTAGATTTCAACCCAATTATTTCCTGAGCACAATCTAATTTAACAAGTGCGCATAAAATATCGCCATCCTGCGGATTCTTCAATTCCAGCTTCTAAAAATGACGCACATGAATTAAAAGCCCAGAAGGCCATAATTATTTCGCACTTTCTTTTTCACTTGAACGCGCACAAAGCCTCTACAAATATATTTTTGAGCATAAGAACTGTTTATCTTTCTTGTACGTAATTTAGAGTACAATCTGTTCGGTGTCATTTGTTTTCTTTATATCGTAATGAATTTTTTGTTTTTGCTGAGTAAATGACACGTGGGCCATAATTATTTCGCTCACACACATATATATATATATATATATATATATATATATATATATATATATATATATATATCATCATCATCATCATTGTCAACCATTATCAATCCACTGCTGGACGAAGGTCTCCCCAAGTTTCCTCCATAACGGTCTGTCTTGTGCCAGTCTCCTCCATGTCACTCCCGCATACTTTCGAATTTCATCCACCCATCTTCCATGTGGTCTTCTTCTGGGTCTTTTCCTGTCCCTTGGAATCCAATCTAAAATTTCGGCTGTCCATCGATGGTCTGTTCTTCTGGCAGTATGTCCAGCCCATTGCCATTTCAGGGATTTAATTCTGATCATGATGTCTTCCACTCTTGTCATTTTTCGGATCCACGTGTTCCTCTTCTTATCTCTCCTGGTTACACCAAGCATGCACCTCTCCATGCTACTTTGAGTTGTCTGCAGCCTTTGTATGTCTCTTTTAGCTAAGGTCCACGTCTCTGCACCATACGTAAGCACTGGAAGGATGCATTGATCAAACACTTTTCTTTTAAGACATAATGGCATATTGCTCTTGAAAATTATGCTGTTTCTTCCAAAAGCTCTCCAGGCAAGTTTTGTACGCCGATTAATTTCTTCACCAATGTGACCCTCACTTGATATCTGCTGTCCAAGATAAACGTACGTGTCTGTTATCTCCAGCTTTTCTCCATCAATCGATAAATCTTCATTTCTTGTAAAAGCATTGTACATCACTTTTGTCTTCTGAAAGTTCATTTTTAATCCCACTTCTTTACTCTTGTCAGCAAGTTCCTGGATCATACTCTGTAGCTCTGATGGGGTAGTTGCAAAAATGACTACGTCATCAGCAAAACGAAGGTGGGTTAGATAATCTCCATTAATCTTTATTCCTTTGTTTTCCCAGTTCAGTGATTGAAAGACATTTTCCAATGTGGCATTAAAGAGCTTCGGAGATATGGTGTCACCTTGTCTCACTCCTTTTCCAATTTTTATGTGTGTTGTATTTTCAAACAGCCGAATCTTTGCACTTGCATTTTCATAGATGTTATTAATAATATTAATGTATGCATCTTCAATACCGCAGGATTTCAGAGCCATTGCAACTGCTGATGGTTTCACCGAATCAAAGGCTTTTTCATAATCGATAAAAGCCATGCACAATGGAAGCTCATATTCCCTCGCTCTTTCAATTAGTTCTCTCAGTACGTGGATATGATCTATTGTGCTGTAGCCACTCCTGAATCCAGCTTGTTCTCTCGGTTGAGCCATGTCTAGTGTCACCTTCAAGCGGTGTGAAAGAACTTTAGTGAAGATTTTATAAACCACTGATAGGAGGCTGATAGGTCTGTAGTTCCTGAGATCCTCAATGTCACCTTTTTTATGTAGCAAGATCATTGTAGCGTTGTTCCAATCCTCAGGAATTTTCCCTTCATTAAGGCATCGAGTGAAAATTTGGGGGAGTACTGTTTCGATTTCTCCACTTGCTTCTTGTATGATGTCTATAGTAATTCCATCTTCTCCTGGAGCTTTTCCCCGCTTCATGTTCTTGATTGCATGTGCAACTTCTGCTGGAAGGACTGGAAGAACTCTGGTACTGGTACCTTTCATGATGTCTGGAGTACATGTATCATCCCTTTCATATAATTTGGAGTAGAAATCTTTCACTCTTGTCAAAATTTCGCCTCTATTTCTTGTTACAGAACCATCTTCTTTTCTCAGTGCCATAATCTGTTTTCCCCTTACTGAGATGTCCCTTTGCTATCTTTAGGCTTTGGTTGTTTTCAATTGCTTTCCTTACTAGTTCACAGTTGAATTTCCTTACGTCTTCAGTGATACTTTTTCGTACTGTCTTGCATAGCTCTATATATTCCACTTTGGAAGTCACATCTTCTTTAGTTGTCCTCATCACTCTTCTTTTTTGCATCAACATTTTGGTTTTTCCTGATAATTTGTTCACATGCAATTTGTTCTTAGACCCAGCTAATTTTGTTGCTGTTTCCATAAGAGCTTTGGTTACTTTTCTGTTAACTTCAGAAATATCCACTTCTTCCGATGTTAGGCCTTCTAAAGCAGAGAATCTGTTCTTCAGTTCCAATTTGAAGGTATTATGGTGTTTTTTAAGGTTGGTTATGTCAATACATTTTGTTTGTCTTTTGAGCTTGCTACGTTCGAGTTTAGTGTTGAGGTGCATCTTACATCTCACCAATCTATGGTCACTGCCTGTGTTGAAATTGTTTAGCACACTGCAGTCTTCTATGACGAATTTTTTGTTACACATAATAAAATCAATTTCACTTGTCGTCCCATTTGGATGTCTCCATGTCCATTTCCTGTGTGGCTCTTTCTTGAAAAAGGAGTTCAAGATGAAAAACCCTTCTGCCTCTGCAAACTCTACGAGAGTATTTCCTCGCTGGTTTCTGTTGCCGTGACCGAATTTACCTACTGAAGTTTCATTCTGTTGCCGTTGCCCTATTTTTGCATTGAAATCTCCCATAATTATCTTCAAGTGCTGCTTACCTTTATTATTTAGATGACGAATTTCCTCATAAAATTCTTCAATTTCTTCTTCAGCATCACTTGTGGTGGGTGCATAAGTTTGAATAATCTGAGCCTGGTACCTTCTCGAGAGTTGGATAACGAGTCGTGCAGCTCTGTCAGAGGAACTTTCAACTTCTACAACTTTATCCTTCAGTTTCTTGTTTATTATAAATCCAACACCACTAGTTCTGCCAGTATCTGTCCCACGATAGTAGAAGAGATGTCCACTTTTCAGTTCAATGAGATCTTCTCCTTTTCTCCTTACCTCACTTAGCCCCACGATGTCCCACTTGATCCTTTGTAGTTCCTCTTCCAATTCAAGAAGCCTTGAATCAGAAGATAGGGAGCGTCCATTATACGTAGCCAAGGTCAGCATCAGATGGCAGCCTAGTCCGGTCCTCCGGGGATTCTTAGCACCCTCTGCCTTCATGTCGCACTGGCCGCTCCCTTGGCCAGGTACATTCTAGCTGCCGGAGACTGAGGGCCAAGATTTAAGTTGTGGAGTCATTTTGGAGGGGTTTGGCCATAACTCACCACGCTGGCCAAGCGGGTTGGTGAGTGTGGGATAGCATTTCCTCTAATCCCGATGGTATAGTTATACCGCTATTGGCGGTCGTCAGAGCCCCTTTAGTGGGAACAGGATGTACCACGAGAAGGCGGGGTTGACATTTGTCAAGGAGAGGCTGTGATGTTACGCATCACCTGACCTTACATCCCATATATATATATATATATATATACTAAAGAGCAAAACTGAAGACTAAGGAAAAAATTTTAGAATTTAAAACGAAGGGTGCAAAATAACCTGAAAATCAAAACGCGCAACGCAGCAGTTTTGAAAATTCAGAATTCACATTCTATAAAGAAGATACCTAAGCAAAAAAATACATATATAATTTTGACTCACACCTAGTACAACATAGAAAAGGTTATGTATCTACCTGTGTGATCAAAAGGAAAAAAGGTAAAAAATAAAATAAAACAACTGAATGTAGAAGGTGTCGAGAATACTGAGCCTTGGCTTTATCAAGGACCAGCAAAAACTCTGCATTTTCTCACTTCCACAATGACCTAGTTGGAAATGGGTTTCTGCAAGGCCATAGATGCAAGTAACATTCCCACCTAAAATAGTTTAAAAAATATATATATAAGTCATGTCCTCCTTAGAGTTGCATGACCTAGCACTAGTTAACATTTTCGCTTGCATCCATTAACCTTCCTGGCCCGACCCATACTCTTCATCTGTTACTATTAAACAGAGAGAAGAAGATTAAAGAGAACTCAAGCTGTGAGAGTGACATAATAATTAGAAATGATTTTCAGCCATAACGAAATTCCAAGTTCGTTTGAGAGAGAATTTAAACCTGAAAAACAATGCAAAAGAAATCCAAATTTTACATTGCAATTGAAAAAAAGGAAATGTTAATTTATAACGAACAGATTTTTGAAAGAAAACTTGAGTCTAAAACCCCTACTCTACAACTTATGACAACACAAAAACGAGAATAAGTTAAAGATAATAATTAACTAAAGAAAACTTTGTGAAAGTTATATACCTTAAACAGTTAGTTGCAATATGTACAAAGTATTTCAGCAGTGCTTTAAGTGCATAATTAATTAGTATTAAGAACTTAACTACTTTGAAAAAAACAGCGCAAGACAGCGCATAGAAAAGGAACAAGCTAAGCCATCTTCTGTTCCTAGGTACCCCAAAAGACGCTCGAAGTTACAAAGAAAAGAAAGAGTTAAAACCCGCAAAAATGTTAACAGACAAATCAATGCCTAAAAGTTGAAAAGCTAAAAAACGACAGAGAAAAGGTACATGAAGTACAAACATTGAACTTATAAAACCTAGAACCCAAAAACAAGGAAGAGAGCTTACCTCTTGTGTTACAAAAACTTTTCTCCTCACAAGAGAAGAACATGGCTGACCTCTTCTGCCACTCCCTAGACGCTGGGGGGCAGTGAGGGTGGGGCTGATGGCCTCCTCATACAGCAAGAAAACAACGCGCGGAGATTTTAACCAGAGAAAAAAAAATATATAAACATAAGACTGTGGATCTGTATGATCAGAAAGAGCAGAATTAACTCTCCAGAATACATGAGAAATATTATAAAATACACGAGCAGTTTATTTAATAATCTTTGCATGTATTAAATCACCTTAGTGAGCTTCTATAGATTAATCAGAATCTTATTAATTTTAATGTTGGTTTTACTATTTTTAGTATAGCTATCCTAGTGATGAATAACTAGTTTTCTTTTTTATTTGTTTTTATTTTCTTTTATAAACGGATTTTTAAGCTTTTTTTGTGATTTTGTTTATATTATTTAATTTTTTGTTTTAATAGGACCGTCATATCCATAGCACTAAGGTTCCTTTAGGTAGTTAATAGGCATCCTCTAGCCAACTTCCTTACGGCTTTGATTGGTCAGAATCATATTATTAACTGTGTAGAAAATTAAAGCAGATCTGCCAACCTTACTCTATTATTCAGAATAATTTTTCTTAAAGTTCTTTTGATGAAAGAAGAAGGAATTTCGTTCTCTAGAAAACTTTCTAATATTATATTAATGTTGTAATTGAAGTCCAAATTGTTGCTGCAAATTCTTGAAATTCTTAGGACCTGAGAAATTAGTACATTCTCAATTACTTTGGTTGATATGTTATTATTCCAGTGTAGATATTTAATTACTTTGAAAGGAAAATTAACTCTTTTATCATAGAGGCTAATAGATGGGTTACCTCTGTTGAGCTTAATGCTTAAGTCTAGGAACTCAAGTTCCTGATTACTGTGGTTGGTTTTACATAAGTTAAGAGAGCTAGGATAGATATTATCAAAATCACTCTCTATAACTTCTGAATTATTGATACACAGCAGATCATCAATATATCTAAAAGTGTAAAGGTAGTTATCTGAGCAGGTGGGGTGATTTTTAATGAATTTATATTCCTTAAAGAACAGGAATAGATTAGCGATATGCGTGGACGTTGATGTTCCCATTGGAATACCGTTCACTTGCTTATAGAGAGTATTATTATATAAGATATGGCCAGGAAGGTTAATGGATGCAAGCGAAAATGTTAACTAGTGCTAGGTCATGCAACTCTAAGGAGGACATGACTTATATATATATTTTTTAAACTATTTTAGGTGGGAATGTTACTTGCATCTATGGCCTTGCAGAAACCCATTTCCAACTAGGTCATTGTGGAAGTGAGAAAATGCAGAGTTTTTGCTGGTCCTTGATAAAGCCAAGGCTCAGTATTCTCGACACCTTCTACATTCAGTTGTTTTATTTTATTTTTTACCTTTTTTCCTTTTGATCACACAGGTAGATACATAACCTTTTCTATGTTGTACTAGGTGTGAGTCAAAATTATATATGTATTTTTTTGCTTAGGTATCTTCTTTATAGAATATATATATATATATATTTCCACCCCCGGAATCACAGTGCACGTGACAAGGTCGACCACACGGATATATAAGCGGCCGGCTAGGACAGATGAGCCATAGTGAGCCACGGATGGCTTAGTGGTTAGTGATTCAGACTATCGATGCAAGGTCCCCAGGTTCAAGCCTGAGCTGATCTTTCGGAGATGGTGTGATTTACTAACAATCGCTGAATATCCGCCGTGCATCGGACGAGCACGTTAAGTGACGGCCCCCAGGCTGGACCCAGTGGTTAAATGGGTATCCTTTCCTATGTCCCCCCTGAAATTCTCTCACCCCTCTATGTGCAATATCGTACTTGTACGGTGGCGCCATCTACTGTACTCTAATCTCACTACAAACTGTTCTGTCAAAGTCGCTAGACTTGCTCTCATTCCTTCCGTTTCTGTGTCCTGCCCAAAAGGCGATCTCGCTGTTGGTGGCTGGGACGTAAACTCTACTCACTGTGGACGGAAGTCTTACAAGAAAATGACAAATTCTGTGAGATTGTAGATGAGCCATAGTGCGTGACGTGAGCACAATGGACAGAGATAGTGATTTGACGGACGTTCAAACAGGAATGATCATCGGCTACCGTGCCAAGGGTGGAAACATCTCAGAAACAGCAGATTTCCTAGGCTGTTCGCAAAGCGTTGCAGTAATGGTTTACGAAGAATTAACCGCTGGCACACCGAGTACCTCCCGACGTCATAACTGTGGAGCCCCAAAAGCCATCGATTCCAGAGGAGAACGTCGACTGGGAAAGGGCAATCGACGCCCAACAGTGCAGCAATTGACCAAGCAAATAAACGCTGGGGCACCCAGGCACGTGTCCCCGATAACAGTAGAGCGATACATGGGTCTCCAGAGTCGACTCTGCGTAAAAGCGCCCATGTTAACCCACGTCCATCGGCAACGACGCCTGCAGTTTGCATGGGACTACCTTCATTGGAAAGCTAGTGGAGGAGTGGGAAAAGGTTGTCTTCTCCGACGAATCGATGTTTGTACTTCACAGAAGTGACGGGCGGTGGCGGATACGGTGTCCTGTACTTGACGCTTGTTGGTCAAGTACAAGCCGGCGGTGGCAGTGTGCGTGTCTAGGAAATGTTTTCCGCCGCCCTGGTGGCGCAGTGGTCTAAGGCGTTGGCTTCTGATCATTCGTCCGTAAGGGGTCCGGGTTCGAATCCCGGTCAGGCATGGATGTTGTGTTTGTCTTACGGCACTGGCACTCTCCCTTCCCTGGAACCAGTGACCCTAAATTAGGGACGGGCGACTGCTTATAGCCCATTGAGTTGCTCACGGTGGTCGTTAAACCTCCAATCAAAAAAAAAAAAAAAAAATGTTTTCCTGGTATGACCTGGGACCGTTGGTACCACTGCATGGGTCCCTGAACACCAATGGCTACCTGTCCATCCTCGCTGACCACACGCATCCCTTCGTGTTGGACGTTTACCCTGGTGGTGATGGTGTCTACCAACAGGACAATGCGCCCTGCCATACCGCTAAGGGAATGCGTGACTGGTTCCAGGAACACGACAGCGATGTCTCCGTTCTCCCTTAGCCGGCGAAATCGCTCAACCTCAATCCCATAGAGCACTTGTGGGACTATTTGGATCGACATTTCGACATGCCGACCCCCAACCACGTCATCTCCGGGACCTCCGTGCTCTGCTTCAGTCCGAATGGGCACGTGTGCCTTGGACAACCTTCCAAGGCCTGATTGCGTCCATGCTACGCTGCCTCGCTGCTGTCATCAGGGCCAAGGGTGGTTATTACCATTATTAGGTACTGTAGGTGGTCATTATTCTGATACGACTGTGTATATACAGTATAAGACCCGAAGCCGAAATTTCAGACAGGATACCAAGCGACAGGAAAGGACCGAGAAGACCACTTGGGAGATGTGTGGATGAAATTCAAAAGCATGCCGAATTGACATGAACGTGACTGGCCCAAGACATACCGTTGGGGAGACCTTCATCCAGCAGTGGGCTGATAGTGGTTGACAATGATGATATATTTTTAGAGATCTACGCTTCTGGATTTTTATCTAATTATGTTTTTTTAATTTTGTGGCTGTGAGGATTTTTAATGAGTTTTATAACGTGTACCGCAAAATACGTATTTTGCCTGTGTTGAAATCTAAAAAAATCCGTTGCATTCGCCTGCGGCATGTATTCTAAACGTTTGAACTTTTTTCGGGGGAGGGGAGACTGTCTTTGTAGGGATGAGCTCACCCCCACTCTCAGTTGTGACCGCAGGCAATTTACCAAGTATGCTTATTTTTGGGTCAGTGGAGTACTTTTTTTTCAATGCATATATATATGTTATGAAGCGTCTCGCGCATTAAGTATGGAAATTATGTCTAGAAATTTTCCCCGTTAGCGAAAAGACGGGACGGCGTCGATGATGATGTATCAGAAATCACGATGTTTTCCCCGATATCGAAAGAGTGATAGCACGTGTACATCCGTCGGTAGCAATGCAAATGTTTTCTAAAAAGGCACTGTGGATGGAAAAGAGTTGTCAGGTGGCGCTGACGTACGCGAAGTGGTGTTGTGTAACCCGCGCCGTACGTCGCCGGCAGATAGTGGCGGCAGCACAATCAGCGGTTGGGGAAAACTGCTGTCCCGGCAGGTGAGTAACCGGACGTCAAGGCCGGGGTGTACAGGCAAGCAGTTGCTGTATCTCTCTTTCTGTCGCTCGGTCTCGCGAGATGAACCACTCCGCCGATCAGACGGCATTCCCAGAAACGTGATCTGCTACGTAGTAGGCAGATGGCCTACGTCGGCACTACTGCATTCGTGGACTACTGTCGTTGCTTCCCAACTCTGTCCAAATTCGGATAATTTCATAGTAAAACACTGCACATCATCCCCTCCAATGTATTTAAGTGCTGAAGCGGAACGAACCACTACTCTGTGAAGAATTGGATTGCATTTTAATTTTAATTGTGGTCGCTGACACACGTGCAAAGTGCGTTTTATTTGTGTGGTGTTCCTGTTTCTGCATCGGTGGATACGAAATTTTTATGATGTAGTGTGACAAGTTTACTGCTCCGTGCATTCGGGTTCAGGTGTCGGAAACCAAGTGTGATAAGCGATAATATGTGCGGAACATAAAAAAAAAAAAAAAAAAGGAACGAAAACATATCTAGAAAAATCTTGAAGGTAAGGCAAGCATCATTACCATACACAATTTATTTTAAAAAGAATATATCTCTCTCCGTCAGAAATTTGCAAACTTCGTTGGCAGTTTTTAATGTGCAAGCGTTTATTTTGCACGAACGTGAGATGTTTTCTCAATATACTTTTCCGTTGTACAAAAAAATCAGCTTGAAAAATCTCGACTTGTGTACAGTACAAATTTGGAAGATGTGAATCCGTTTTTTTTTTGGTGTAAATATGGCATGGATCGTTAAGTCAGATAATATCCGAAAACTTAAAAATTTCCTGGAACGGGAATCGAACCCTCGTCTCCCGATAGAGCCCGAGTATGCTAACCACTACACCACCCAGAATGACCAAATTTCCGACTAATTTGACTATGTAATGGTGTAATCCCGTATTTCATTCATTGATATTCTGCGAGTCCGGGTAATCATGGGAATCAATTCTTAACCTCCAGATTATATGAATGCCGGTTGCTTCGACTAGCGAATCCTGTGATGGTTATATTCAAATTAATTGGAAACGTGGAACTTGGTCGTTCGGGGTGGTGTAGTGGTTAGCATACTCGGGCACTATCCGGGAGACGCGGGTTCAGTTCCCGCTCCTGGACAACGAAATTTTCAAGTTTTCGGATATTATCTGACTTAACGTCCATATCATATTTACACCAAAAACAGATTCATATCTTCCAAATATGTATTAAAATATATATATATCATCATCATCATCATCATTGTCAACCATTATCAATCCACTGCTGGACGAAGGTCTCCCCAAGTGTCCTCCACAACGGTCTGTCTTGTGCCAGTCTCCTCCATGTCACTCCCGCATATTTACGAATTTCATCCACCCATCTCCCATGTGGTCTTTTTCTGGGTCTTTTCCTGTCCCTTGGAATCCAATCTAAAATTTCGGCTGTCCATCTATGGTCTGTCCTTCTGGCAGTATGTCCAGCCCATTGCCATTTCAGGGATTTAACTCTGATCATGATGTCTTCCACTCTCGTCATTTTTCGGATCCACGAGTTCCTCTTCTTATCTCTCCTGGTTATACCAAGCATGCACCTCTCCATGCTACTTTGAGTTGTCTGCAGCCTTTGTATGTCTCTTTTAGTTAAGGTCCACGTCTCTGCACCATACGTAAGCACTGGAAGGATGCATATATATATATATATATACTTAAGAGCAAAACTGAAGACTAAGGAAACAATTTTAGAATTTAAAACGAAGGGTGCAAAATAACCTGAAAATCAAAACGCGCAACGCAGCAGTTTTGAAAATTCAGAATACACATTCTATAAAGAAGATACCTAAGCAAAAAATACATATATAATTTTGACTCACACCTAATACAACATAGAAAAGGTTATGTATCTACCTGTGTGAGTAAAAGGAGAAAAGATAAAAAAATAAAATAAAACAACTGAATGTAGAAGGTGTCGAGAATACTGAGCCTTGGCTTTATCAAGGACCAGCAAAACTCTGCATTTTCTCACTTCCACAAAGCATCTAGTTGGAAATGGGTTTCTAGATGTAGTAACATTCCCACCTAAAATAGTTAAAAAATATATATATAAGTCATGTCCTCCGTAGAGTAGCAGACCTAGCACTAGTTACTTTCGCTTGCATCCATTAACCTTTCATGGCCCGACCCATGCTCTTTCATCTGTTACTATTAAACAGAGAGAAGAAGATTAAAGAGAACTCAAGCTGTGAGAGTGACATATCAAATGGAAATGATTTTCAGCTATAACGAAATTCAAGTTCGTTTGAGAGAGAATTTAAACCTGAAAATCAATGCAAAAAGAAATCCAAATTTTACATTGCAATTAAAAAAGGAAATGTTAATTTATAACGAACAGATTTTTTGAAAGAAAACTTGAGTCTAAAACCCCCTACTCTAATGATTAGCACGAAAACGAGAATAAGTTAAAGATAAATATTAACTAAAGAAAACTTTGTGAAAGTTATATACCTTAAACAGTTAGTTGCAATATGTACAAGTATTTCAGCAGTTTTAAGTGCATAATTAATTAGTTATTAAGAACTTAACTACTTTGAAAAAGCAGCATAGACAGCGCATAGAAAAGGAACAGGCTTCCTTCTGTCTAGGTACTCAAAGACGCTCAGTTACAAAGAAGTAAGAGTTATAACGTGCAAAAATGTTACCAGACAAACCAATGCTTAAAAGCTGAAAAGCTAAAAAACGACAGAGAAAAGGTACAGAAAGTACAAACATTGAATCAATAAACCTAGAAGAGAGAGCTTACCTCTTGTGTGACAAAAACTTTTCTCCACACAAGAGAGAACATGGCTGACTCCTCTGCCACTAGACGCTGGGGGGCAGTGAGGGTGGGATGGCCTCCTCATACAGCAAGAAACCAATGCGCGGAGATTTAACCAGAAAAAAAATATATAAACTTAAGACTGTGGATCTGTATGATCAGAATGAGCAGAATTAACTCTCCAGAATACATGAGAAATATTATAATACACGAGCAGTTTATTTTAATAATCTTAATCAGAATCTTATTAATTCTTTAATGTTGGTTTTACTATTTTTAGTATAGCTATCCTAGTGATGAATAACTAGTTTTCTTTTTATTTGTTTTTTTTCTTTTATAAACAGATTTTTAAGCTTTTTTTTGTGATTTTGTTTATATTATTTAATTTTGTTTTAATAGGACCGTCACATAGCACTAAGGTTCTTTAGGTAATTGCATCCTCTAGCCAACTTCTTGATTGTCAGAATCATTTATTAACTGTGTAGAAAATTAGCAGATTCGCCAACCTTATTTATTATTCAGAATAATTTTCTTAAAGTTCTTTTTGATGAAAGAAGAAGGGAATTTCGTTCTCTAGAAAACTTTCTAATAGTATATTAATGTGGTAATTGAAATCCAAATTGTTGCTGCAAATTCTGAAATTCTTAGGACCTGAGAAATTAGTACATTCTCAATTACTTTGGTTGAAATGTTATTATTCCAGTGTAGATATTTAATTACTTTGAAAGGAAAATTAACTCCTTTTATCAAAGAGGCTAATAGATGGGTTACCTCTGTTGAGTTTAATGCTTAAGTCTAGAACTCAAGTTCCTGATTACTGTGGTTGGTTTTACAGAGCTAGGATAGATATTATCAAAATCACTCTCTATAACTTCTGAATTATTGATACACAGCAGATCATCAATATATCTAAAAGTAAAGGTAGTGGAGCAGGTGGGGTGATTTTTAATGAATTTATATTCCTTAAAGAACAGGAATAGATTAGCGATATTTGTGGACATTGATGTTCCCATTGGAATACTGTTCACTTGCTTATAGAGAAATATTATATAAGATATATTTTTTATGCAGCAATTGAGATAAGAGTCCAAGTTCCTACATCAACAAATTGGTTGCTTAAGTTTAAATTCTGCATACAGCTCTTAAATGTAGTGATTATATCTGATAGAGGCAGATTAGTATATAGGTTTTCAAAATCATAACTATTAATATCTAGGGGACAGACATTGAGTATAGTAGCTGTCCCCTAGATATTAATAGTTATGATTTTGAAAACCTATATACTAATCTGCCTCTATCAGATATAATCACTACATTTAAGGAGCTGTATGCAGAATTTAAACTTAACCAATTTGTTGATGTAGGAACTTGGAACTCTTATCTCAATTGCTGCATAAAAAATAACCATATCTTATATAATAATACTCTCTATAAGCAAGTGAACGGTATTCCAATGGGAACATCAATGTCCACAAATATCGCTAATCTATTCCTGTTCTTTAAGGAATATAAATTCATTAAAAATCACCCCACCTGCTCAGATAACTACCTTTACACTTTTAGATATATTGATGATCTGCTGTGTATCAATAATTCAGAAGTTATAGAGAGTGATTTTGATAATATCTATCCTAGCTCTCTTAACTTATGTAAAACCAACCACAGTAATCAGGAACTTGAGTTCCTAGACTTAAGCATTAAGCTCAACAGAGGTAACCCATCTATTAGCCTCTTTGATAAAAGAGTTAATTTTCCTTTCAAAGTAATTAAATATCTACACTGGAATAATAACATTTCAACCAAAGTAATTGAGAATGTACTAATTTCTCAGGTCCTAAGAATTTCAAGAATTTGCAGCAACAATTTGGATTTCAATTACCACATTAATATACTATTAGAAAGTTTTCTAGAGAACGAAATTCCTTCTTCTTTTCATCAAAAGAACTTTAAGAAAAATTATTCTGAATAATAGAGTAAGGTTGGCAGATCTGCTTTAATTTTCTACACAGTTAATAATATGATTCTGACCAATCAAAGCCGTAAGGAAGTTGGCTAGAGGATGCCTATTAACTACCTAAAGGAACCTTAGTGCTATGGATATGACGGTCCTATTAAAACAAAAAATTAAATAATATAAACAAAATCACAAAAAAAGCTTAAAAATCTGTTTATAAAAGAAAACAAAACAAATAAAAAAGAAAAACTAGTTATTCATCACTAGGATAGCTATACTAAAAATAGTAAAACCAACATTAAAATTAATAAGATTCTGATTAATCTATAGAAGCTCACTAAGGTGATTTAATACATGCAAAGATTATTAAATAAACTGCTCGTGTATTTTATAATATTTCTCATGTATTCTGGAGAGTTAATTCTGCTCATTCTGATCATACAGATCCACAGTCTTAAGTTTATATATTTTTTTCTCTGGTTAAAATCTCCGCGCGTTGGTTTCTTGCTGTATGAGGAGGCCATCAGCCCCACCCTCACTGCCCCCCAGCGTCTAGGGAGTGGCGGAAGGGGTCAGCCATGTTCTCCTCTTGTGTGGAGAAAAGTTTTTGTCACACAAGAGGTAAGCTCTCTTCCTTGTTTTTGGGTTCTAGGTTTTATTAGTTCAATGTTTGTACTTTCTGTACCTTTTCTCTGTCGTTTTTTAGCTTTTCAGCTTTTAAGCATTGGTTTGTCTGTTAACATTTTTGCGGGTTATAACTCTTACTTTTCTTTGTAACTTTGAGCGTCTTTTGAGGTACCTAGGAACAGAAGAAGGCTAAGCCTGTTCCTTTTCTATGCGCTGTCTATGCGCTGCTTTTTCAAAGTAGTTAAGTTCTTAATAACTAATTAATTATGCACTTAAAGCACTGCTGAAATACTTTGTACATATTGCAACTAACTGTTTAAGGTATATAACTTTCACAAAGTTTTCTTTAGTTAATATTTATCTTTAACTTATTCTCGTTTTCGTGCTGTCATAAGTTGTAGAGTAGGGGGTTTTAGACTCAAGTTTTCTTTCAAAAATCTGTTCGTTATAAATTAACATTTCCTTTTTTTAATTGCAATGTAAAATTTGGATTTCTTTTGCATTGTTTTTCAGGTTTAAATTCTCTCAAACGAACTTGAATTTCGTTATAGCTGAAAATCATTTCCATTTATTATGTCACTCTCACAGCTTGAGTTCTCTTTAATCTTCTTCTCTGTTTAATAGTAACAGATGAAGAGCATGGGTCGGGCCATGAAGGTTAATGGATGCAAGCGAAATTGTTAACTAGTGCTAGGTCATGCTACTCTACGGAGGACATGACTTATATATATATATTTTTTAACTATTTTAGGTGGGAATGTTACTTGCATCTATGGCCTTGCAGAAACCCATTTCCAACTAGGTCTTTGTGGAAGTGAGAAAATGCAGAGTTTTTGCTGGTCCTTGATAAAGCCAAGGCTCAGTATTCTCGACACCTTCTACATTCAGTTGTTTTATTTTATTTTTTTATCTTTTCTCCTTTTACTCACACAGGTAGATACATAACCTTTTCTATGTTGTATTAGGTGTGAGTCAAAATTATATATGTATTTTTTTGCTTAGGTATCTTCTTTATAGAATATATATATATATATATATATATATATATATATATATATATATATATATTGACGTTTAATTTTATCTCGCCCGTTAAGTGTGTAACTTTGTTCAGTTCGATTTTTTCAGTGTTCTTCCAATGTCTTCTTATTCACGAAGCGTGAAATGTACCGTAACTTTTATCTAGCTAAGTAATACATTGATTCAAAATATGTTCCTTTACAACGAGTAAATGCCACGAACGTGTGTAGTCATTTATTACAGAGAACGATGAAAAATAACAGAAGTTTTAGAATGATAAATTTTGATTACTGACTTACAGCGGGTACGGAGAAGTGGCCACACGGAGAACTGGACACATTGGAATTTCAGTGCCATAAAATTGTTCTGCATAAACAAATTCGTGTGGCTATATTCCCTACTACTTGAGCAACTATTGTTCATATTTTTTTTAATATTTCATTTTCAGTGAGAAATTTAGACATTTCCATGATTTTCGGGGCTAAGACTAAGCGGAGAAGTGGCCACCGGAGAACTGGCCACCCGGAGAACTGGCCACTCGGAGAACTGGCCACAGAAATTTTAAGGGTCCGTATAAAAATTGCGTTCTGGGCTGCTCCGTGGCTACGTCTCCCCTAGATTGGTTATCTGACGCACATAAAATGCCCGTAATTTCGTATTTTCGTATTTACGATATTTTTCTATAAACTACAACTAGACAAATTCTCTGCGAGTAGGTGCAAGCCCAGGAAACTTGTCGGGGGAGGGGGGGGGGCGCTGCTTAAAACCTAAATATAAATAATTTTTGGTCCGATCGGGAGATTTTCAGCGTTTACAAGCTACAACTCATCGAATTATCTGAAGATATCTGCTGCCTCAGGATACTAGTCGGGGGGGGGGGGGATACCCAAATTGTAAAATATAAAGATTTCTCGTCCGTTCGGGAGATTTTCAGCATTTACAAGCTACTGCTCAGCAAACGCGTCGGGGGAGGTTAATACCAAAAGTGTAAAAAATGAAGAATTTCTCTGTCTGATCGGGAGATTTTCAGCATTTGCAAGCTACAACTCGACACATTTTCTGAGGGCATGTGCTGCCTCAGGAAATTTGTCTGTGGGAGGGCATAACGGGGTGTGTGTGTGTGGGGGGGGGGGGGGGGACTAAATGCCAAAAATATAAAATATAAAGAATTGCAGCACAATCGGAAGTAGATTTTTAGTGTTTACGCACTACAACTCTATAAATTCTTTGCGGGCATCTGCTACTGCAGGAAACCGTCTGTCGGGGCATGACAGGTTTCCTGAGTTTGCACGTAATATCGGAAGATAATTTAAGTTGTAGTTTGTAAACGCTGAAAATCTCCCGATCGGACGAGAAATTCTTCATATTTTACAATTCTGTTACCCCCCCCCCCCCCGACAGGTTTCACGAGTAGGCACATGCCCTCAGATAATGTGTCGAGTTGTAACTTGTAAATGTTGAAAATCTCCCGATCGGACGAGGAGAAATTCCTTGATATTTTACACTTTTGGTATTACCCCCCCCCCGTAGGTTTGCTGAGTAGGCACATGCCCTCAGATAATGTGTCGAGTTGTACGTAGCTTGCAAATGCTGAAAATCTCCCGGTCGGAACAGAAATGCTTTATATTTTGCACTTTTGGTATCCACCCCCCCCCCCACCCACCCCGACAGGTTTTCTGAGTCAGCACATGCGCTCAAATAATTTGCAGACTTGTAGTTTGAAAATCCTGAAATCTTCTGTTGAGATGTAGATCATAAACATTTTTTATAAAAAATTACATTAATTATCGCAATAAGAAAAGACGAAATTACGGAAACTTTATATGACTCAGATAACCAACTTCTGCGGGTGTCGTGGGCATGAAGCGGTCAAAAACGCAATTTTTGTACGACCCCTTAAAATTTTTGTGGTCAGTTCTCCGGTGGCCAGTTCTCCGGGTGGCCAGTTCTCCTACACCCGACTTACAGGGCTTTTTATCTGGTGCAACGTGCAGGAACAGCTTCCCTTTTTAAAACACAATTTTCGGTTTTACTTAAAATAATGTAACAACCGTTGCATGCAATTAATATTAAAAATTGAAATAATAGTTCCCGTATTATGCAATTATTTAAGTAACGTAATAACCGTAACATGTGAGGGAGAAAGATGGTAGAAGTTAGTAAAAAGAGAGAGATATCGTCCTTCCACGTGCCCAAATGCTTTTTATGAGAATCTGAAAAGGTCTAACAAGCATTTCTTCCGTATTTTCGTACATTATCTGCCTGTTGGTAAGAAAGTTTTTTGCTCCCTTTATAGATTTAGCGAAAGCTTATAACAGAGTGAACAGGATACTTCCGTGGGAGGTCTTGAATAAATATCGCTCAGGGCTTAAAAAATACCATGGCCGGGATATGTAAATCGTTGGCTTAGGCAAATAAAAAAAAAATGAACTAGTTGCCCTGCTGGGCAAACTAGATTTGGAAAAAGAAATAAGCATGCCGAGTTTGCAACCAAAATAAAAATGACTGTTTTCACCTGTCGTTTTTTATTCCACAGCAAACCAAGGATTTTGTATTATTTTTGCAGTCAGGGATGTATCACTTCTGTAACTGTCTTCTGATCTACGTATACTTCTCCGAATGATATTTACATTTATTTGGTTTATTTCTTGGTAACGAGAATCTGTAAAGCTTTAGAAAAGACATCTCTCCCGTGAAGACGTTGAAGTACTAAGCTGTTCCGAAATTTTAGATGAAAGTGATTGGCCAAAAAATGTAAAGTGAAATATACTACATGGTGAAGAAGAAATTAGGAAGATATCTAACAGGTTTCAACTCAGTTAAAGAGAATGGATTCGTTGTTTTAGAGAATACGTTATAACGTAATACCTTTTTCGTGTGCGAGATTGGTGTTACGCTATGTCTAAACCATGACTAAGGAATGTTGAACTAAAATAAGAATACGATGCAATAGTTTACGGCCAGACGAAACATAAACAGAAGTCAACTTACGGTAACTTTTTATTGGTCCAGCACTACTTCAGTAGATCCAACATATAACACAGCAAGTAAACTTCATATTTATCTTAGCGATCGAACGTCTACACACACACACATCCCCTGAGCAACTGCCGTATCGTCCTTTTTATCTATCGTTCTTATCACATTCATACGTCACTTTCTCTGACCTCAGATGTGTTGCCAATCTCATTCTTGCGAGAGAGAAGATATCACTTTAAGTTTGGAAAGTATAAGGAGAACAAACTCAAATTTACGTAAGAAAAGGAACTAAAAATGAAAGTTATTTTAGAATATACGTCACAACGTACAACTTCAAGGAAAAGGAGTATCGAAGCAACCATTACATCTAAAGCTAACTGTACAAATCATTGCTGCATCTTCTAGCGAATGTGAAAGGCGAATTTCTCAGATGAATCTGATAACAACCCCAGCTAGGTCTTCTCTTTTAGACACAATAATAACCTTATTATTATTCATAAAAATTGTCTGACCTTTGCTAACCCACTTTGGTCCTACAAAATACTTCCGATCGTTGCACCTTCGAGGACACCATTCGTCAGTGTATACGACAAGCAATGGGCGTACGAAATCGAAAGAAAAACCTCAAGTTCAGAAACATTTGGATTTTATTTTAGAATCAAAATGTAGTTCCCTTCTGCTCTTCAGTGCTATGTAATTCTTAGTGCAAATTTAAAGCTCATTTGTGGGTAACCTCGACAGAAATTTTAATTTCAGCATTTGCTATGTATTATAAAACTGTTACCGAATATAGTTTTTTAAATATAATAATTTAATATAATTTGAGCTTGCAAATTATGTTTTTGCGTTTTATACTGTGTAACAATAATAAGTCAGGCAAGGTTGTGTAATGTCTGGATGCGTGCATGTGCGTGATGCCAAAATAGATAATACTGGTTTATATCTTGGTGATATCCGTGTGTGCAGATTGCTGTATGCTGATGACACTGTCCTGTTGGCAGAAAGCAAAAGTGAGTTGCAGAGTATGTAGCCCCGAATGTACGAAGTTTGCATGAAATTCAAACTGAGTATAAATAAGGGAAAAACCAAAGTTATGGTTTTTGAGAGAGGAACTGGTAACACTGAATGTAATGTAAGTGTAAATGGCACAGTGATTGACCAGGTGAGTGAGTTTGTGTATTTAGGAAACATGTTTGACAGAGAGAACAAATTGGATGGTGAAATTAGTAGGCGAGTGAATTCTTCATTGAAAGTCATGGCTGCTCTGGGAGGTTTTCAGAGGAATGATGGGTTCTCAAGACAGTCGCGCATGGCTGTGTATGAGTGTGTAATTGTTCCTACCCTGATGTATGGCAGTGAAACCTGGGTACTGCAGAAGAAACACAGGAGTTGTTTGTGTGCTGGAGAAATGCGTTACTTACGGGGGTTTGTGGCAAGACACGTTCTGATTGTGTGAGGAATGAAGATGTGTTGCAGTTGTGTGATGTGAAGCAAAATGTTGTTAGCAAAGTGGAGATTAATATGCTTCGGTGGTTTGGCTTTGTTGAAAGAATGAGTGATGAGATGCTTACTAAGAAATGTTTTTTAGCCCAAGTGGCAGGAAGGAAAGGCAGAGGAAGGCCAAGGAAGTCATGGGAGGATCAGATTCAGGAGTGTCTGCATGAGAAATAAATTATGAGTATGAAGTATAGAAGATCTTGTGTACGGCGTGTAATGAATGTCAGTGAAGCCCGAGTTGTATGTTAAGATCGCTGTAAATGGAGAAGTTTGATACGGCAACAGTAAGTAAAAACTATCTGGTAGGTTTTATTTCTTTTTGGAGCTAACCTCTGAATCTCAGAAAACAGCTTAGTGACATGTATGTATGTAACAATAATAAGGCCCAAACAATATTGTTAAAGAAATTGAGTTGCTTTTTTTTCATGTCAACTCCCTTCCCTTTTACAACACAACAACTTATGTTGAAGAGTTCCGGAACCTTTCTCTCCAGAAAAAATGCACAGCTCGCACGTGCACACACACACATAAACAAATCAGTATAACACATAGCAGCCAGAGGTGCTGTGCCTAGGCAGGGGAGGAATATACATAGCAGCCTGTATATAAAAATAAATACATATTGTATATAGTAATTGCGAAATGTTTCTGGAGATTTTAAACAACCCAAGCTAAAGGCGAAAGTTATTGTTCACAAAATTCGGTTATCAATCAAAAAACTGTTACACTGTAATAAATTCATATTGTCGTTAATGTTCTTTATGGTTTCCCATGCAGAATAGATACCCTTTTTTTTGTGTGTGTGCAGCTTTAATTCTGTTTCCATGGCGTTGAGCGCCGTGTGTCGTATCGATCGACGATTTTCAGTGTGTATTTCTTTTGTATCGATTTCACTTCCATTAGGTTCTACCGATGAACGATTACTATGCTTCGATGGCGCTCCGAATTTCCTCTTGGGCTGAAAGCTGAAGTGAATTGCGAATTTTATAATCACTATATAAATACATCATAAAATTCTAACTGGAAGTACATCCTAAAATTCTGACTAGAAGTAGTGAACAGAATTCCTAGAATTGGGAGTTCGGAGATGGAAGCACTCTTGGCTCGTATGTAGCAATTTGAGGTAAGAAACAGCACGTTTGTGTAAATGAAAAATTAAACCGGAATAAGAGGCGTACCGATAACCCCTGCAACCCCCGCATTGCGGGAGGGGGGCTAAGAGCTAACAGGGCCTCTAACCCCAAGAAAAATATTTCACAATTTTTTTACGGAAACTGCATATGAAGCTTATAACGTAGCCATTTTTCGTGTGCGAGATTGGTGTTACGCTTTGTCTGAAACAATGACTAAGGAAATGTTGAACTAAACGAGAATACAATGCAATAGTTGCACGGGATAGCTCAAATTAAGGTTTTACGGCCAGGCGAAACATATACAGAAGTCAAACTTACGATAACCTTTTATTGGTCCAGCACAGTGGATGACATCCAAAATATAGCACTGCGAGTTTTACACTTCACACATAGTACCTTAATTATATGTCGTATAATCTAGCTTAACACCGATCGAACATCACACACACACAGCAACTCATGTATCGTCCTTTTTATCTAACGTTCTTATCACATTCATACGTCACTCTCTCTGACCTCAAAAGTGTTGCCAACCTCATTCATGTGAGAGAGAAGATATCACGTTAAGTTTGGAAAGTGCAAAAGAGAACAAACTCAAATTTACATAGGAAAAGGAACTAAAAATGAAAGTTAAATTAGAATATACGTCACAAGCTGTTTAAAAAACAGCCAGGAATTTTTGCGGCAGCTTTGAATGAAGTATTCAAAGGAAAACGGATTTTTGGTGTGTTTTTTTCATTAAATAATAAAACATATGAAAACCTGTAACGTACCAGGAGATGTGACGTACCTGCCAGCAGGACGCACATGACATAAAGGCAGATAGGAATCAGAATAAGCGTCCGCGTAGCTTAATTGGTAGAGCAACTTATTCCGGAATGAGGGGACCCGGGTTCGAACCCCGGCGCGGATAAAAATGACGGAGAAATTCACTTCGTTATAAACCATTTTTGTGGTTTCAGTTTATAAAAACTGGATGTCGAGAAAGCAGATATTCCAAAGGATTTCAGGCCGCTTTTCACAGTCGTAGCAATAACTCCTATACCTGTATATTAACAAAAGAATGTAAAAGAAGTATCAGTTCAATAAATGAAATATTATACCAATGAAGATAAGGTGTTATGTTTTATGCAACTGTTTGGAAATAACTACGCATAATTGAAAATATAATGAATTGAAAGGTGTTCTTCGGGTGGTGAGGAGAGGCGAAGAAACAGACGTAATTTTTTTATGACAGTTAAGAAAAAAAAAATACTGTGTACGAAACTTTGTGGCATGCTAAGTATGTTTTTTATGCATTCAAGATTAAATAATTTAATGTATTTTTTATATATTCAGGAGTGCACAATTGTTAATTGTCACTTTATTTGCTTACCTATGTTCTGCATTTCTGTATAAATCGGAAAAGGTCATTAGACACTGTCATACCGCCGTTACGTGTTTTGCGTGAGGCATTTCAAAGACACTGGCCTTAGTTCTCTAAATGAATAAGATTTACATGATACTTATTAACTTTGACGTAAGAGTTTTGTAGTACTTTGTATTGGTATAAAATTAGGGCAATAATTTTAATTACAACGTACACATTTGTATTTTATGCAGTAAAGTGCAAGAAGTTTAGTTTTACGAAACATATCTGTAGGTTCCACAGAATGTGAATTATTGAAACGTCTTTTTCAGTAATTGAAGCTATTTTCGCCAAAGGGCCTCGAAGATATTTTTGCGACGGAGGATGGGGATAGGGTGGTGGTCAGTTTTCCCGGTACGCCACTGATCGGAATACATGCAAGCAAAAAGAGTGCGACATTTCTGTTGATGTGCAGGGTGTGTGAGTATCCCGGGCAAATATTTTTTGCGCGGCATCTGTCTATATAAACAATTTGATTAAAAAATGTATTACAAGATTGATGGGCTGATATGAGATACCCTGATCTATCGATGAAGATTTAGAATAATGTGTGGAAAAGAGGTACTCACGCGTTTGAATTGTTTTTGTCGAATCCGGGCTCTCTTGAATTCTTTAAGCCGTAATCACTGCATTCCTACAATGTAATCTGTTTCAATGTTGGCCATCGTCTATATAGGGAAACTTGTTTTCGGAATCCCAACGGAAAACTTGTTGATCTCATTGACCGCGCAAGCTTTATTGCAGTGCATTACATTGAGGCAAACGCAATGATGTGAAATCTACTGGCGGAAAGGCTGGAATCTGGATTTCAAAACTGTCAGAGCCTTTCTTTTAAATACAAGAATGCGTATGTTTGGATGTTGTATTCATAGACCAGCGAACGCAAGATATAAAATGACATACAAAATTCATAAATTATCGGAGGTTTATTCTAGAAAATTTGTTTTTGTTTTCCTTATTTTCATTCCAAAATCATTATTATTGTAATAGATTTTCACATAACATGTGTTGTATTAACAGTAATGCCAAATTAGATACCCCTTTCTTGAGTCATTGTAATTCCAAGATGGTTTTGTTTTTATCAATTTCAATTTAGAGAAACTTCGCTCTGCTGAGGCAGTAGTAATTGGAATTGACGATAAAATTGTTAAAGCGATGCTGAAATTTGGAAATGAGTCATTAATTTTATATATAATGTTTAAACATTGTAATGGAGATACGATAAATTATCAACATTGCAGAAAATATTACACAAAATATTTTATCAAATAAATCGTTTATCTCCGTTTCGTAATGCAATATCTAGATCTATACAATGTTTCTTTAAGTTCTTTCAAAATTTTCAGTGCTGGAGTATTACACATAAAAGCGAAAATAGCAGTATGTTTCTCAGTTTTGTCAAATCTTTCATCTATTGGAATTGTACCTTGACCTATAATGGCCAGAAAATTATCTCTGTAGCAGTTAGTGTCGGGAGCATTTGAACGTGTTTATAGTCATGTAGACGTTTTCTTGTTCTCATTTCCTTAAATCTTATTGTAATATCTATCACTTTTGTTACGTACTGGAAAGCAAGAGGAACTTACGTTTCAATTGTCGATACAAACTTAATCAATATTGTCAAATTCAAAATTGAACTATACCTTGTGTGTGTGTTTGTGTTTTTTTTTTTTTTTTCAGTATTGTTTATGATAGTTTGAGCACACACAAACATGAAAATTTCAAAAAGTACGTACGGAAATCCGGAACTATCCCATCTAATTCAGGACAGTTGGCTGGCTAAATTTAGTTACTGTCAGACGTTCCCGCATTTCATAAAAATAAAATACTTATTTTGCTTTATTTTGAATATTTTATTCTTAATTTTTATGCCTGTCAAGAGCGTGGTCCAAAGTGCGGGGCCCGGGGTACGTGCCCAGCGGGGGGGGGGGGGGGGGGATGTATAGTCAATACTAAGCTTCATTACTCTAAAAATATATTTACCTTTCTTCCACATGATTTTAACGTTCATTAAATAATTTCTTATTAGTGTATATGATAAGATTTGTTACCTTAGTCATGTTACTCAACCACAGCAGAATTCACCACTTTTTAGTGACTTGAAAATCTAGGAAGTAAAACAAAAACTGAAACTCATGTTTTCTTGTTTTTAATTATTATTGATGGCATATACTATGGCATATACTCGCTCTTCCTTTTACCTCTGACTAGGTTGCTGAGCTAACGCCTCCTTGGGACCACAAGGCTCTTTTCATTCGACGCACCAACATGAAAATAACAAATTCATTACTATAAATTGCACGCTGGAGTGAAGAACTTAGTCGCTGTATGTACACTGTGTGATTGTTTCATTGGTCCTCGCGTCTATAGAAGGAACACTCATAGTCTTAAAATTTTAAATAATTGCTTCGGAAAAAAATGCATACAAGGTGCATGCGCTGAACTGCTCTGTTAGCATGTTTTGTGTGTGTCAAAACATATTGTAAGGGCAGAAAAAATGAACCAATGTTCACTGTAAAAAAAAATTCTGAAATTCACGGACAACTTTCCGTCATTTCTTTCTTGAATTAAGGAAGCATATTTCTGTTACAACCTTTTCCGTGAAATGACGGAAAGAAACCTGAATATCACGGATTTTTCGTACCACGGGAAAATTCCGAATTTTCAGAAACCTTCCCGCAGTTTCTTTCTCATATTGACGGTAAATTACCATTTTAGAGATGTGTTAACGGAAAATTCTGAATCTTCAGAAACCTTTCCTCAATTCCTTTCCTATATTAACGGAAAATCTCCGTTCTCACTTTTTTCCGTATCCGTATGACGAGAAATTACCGGTAATGGGAGCAATTCGTGGGAATACTTGAGGTTTGATTAACTTATAAATTTCAATCGTCTGTCGAATTTTGAAGTTCCGTAGCGAGATCGGATATTGTGGATAGCATATCGCATTCATTTTGTTTATTGTGGCACAGGATGTTTCTTTTCCTTTCCCCTATTTGGTGCACCAGCTACTTATTACACATTGTGTTACTGTAAGAAGCGGGTACTTATTGTACAGATGATTATACGATGTCTGTGTATGAGTCTTTGGACAACTTACGATAAAAGCTATTACAGCTATCAAGAGTAAATTTTATATTTAGTTTTTTTTTTGTAAAATAATACTATATAAAAGAACATTTCACCTTTTTTTTAAAGATAATTGAAAGTCATTGTCAGTTTAAAAAATCAAGTTGCATAGCATTTCGTAGCTTCGAAAAATGAGGATGGAAAATGCTTAATGTGTGAAAAGTCCTCCTACAAAAAATGTATATATATATATATTTACAAACCTATTCAGAAAAATAATAAGCTCCAACAGAAAATAAAATGACTAAATCACTCGCATTAATGACAAAAAACAAAATTTCATCGTCACGGAATTCGTTTTTACGATGTACGTGAGTCGGATTGCCGAGCGTTTGTGGATTTGTGGTTAAAGGCGCAGGGTACCCGTTGAGCCAGTTCAAACGTCGAGGGTTCGATCCTGACCTCAACGGGAGTAATTATCTGGGGTAAGGGCTGAAAAGTTCGGGGTCGCCGATTTTGTGGAATTTCAGTTTAAATACGGAAAAACCTGAAATTGACTTTTCTGACATAAACGGAATTTCTGTCTACAGAAAATCTGTGAAATTACAGAAGTTAAAACAAACGGGCACTTTTAAAAACGGAAATTTCCGAAAAAGACGGATACCTACCGGCAGGGGTTGCGCTGACTTTTCTAAAGTTTTCGCCAATTTAGTCGCCAAATTCAATTTGTTTTCGCTAAAGTGTTATAACACTATGAAAAGGTAATCGCCAAAGCGTGTTTTCCATCGCCAAAACGATTTCTTTTCCGCAAATTGCGAAGATGGCGATCGGCAGCGCACACCCCTGCCTACCGGCAACTTTGCTGCACGTTATTTTCAGAAATTTTTCGTGAATTCAAACCACTTTTTTTACAGAGTTTGAAAAAATTGCATGTGTAAGTTTTCAAACTGAAATTTTAAACGGTTGCTCTGTTCAGAAATAAAAGCGTAGTACGGCCACAGATATAAAGTAGTAAGACCATTTGCAGTCCACTTCTGGATCAAAGTCTCCTCTACTAGTCTCCCACAACTTTCTGTTCTGAGCCATTCTCTTCTAAGTTACTCCGACATACTATCGGATTTCATCTATTCATATCCCATGTGGTGGTCTTCTATGTATCTCTGCCTCGTGGCATGCAGTCTAATGTTTCCGTTGCGCAACGGTGGACAGTTCTAGCCATGAGTCCAGCCTATGTCATCAACTGTTTTCATTTTCCGGATCCTGGAGTTCCTTTTCTTCTCTTTTTTGGATGCACCAAGCTTGCATTTCCCCGTTCTTCTTTCAGTTGTCCACAGCTTATGTTATTTTGTAGTAAGTTCCATGTCTGTGATCCATAAGTAATAAATGGAAGGGATGCATTGATTAGACGTAATGGTAAATTGCTCTTGAAAATTGCCCCGTTTACCTTCCAAATGCTCACCAGGTAGGTTTATATCGGAGCTGGAAAAATACGTTCCAGATCTAGGAGCCAGGTGAAACGAATTCAAATTTCATGGAAGACACAAATGTAATAATGTGTGGTGGCTATACTGGTGCAAAAAGGTAATACAGCGTATTTGCTGTCATTTTTTTAACCTAAACCACTTACTGCAAAATAAAATTCCAATTTGGTCCGCAATTTTTATTTTTTTCCTGATCTTCCAGTCGATGCTCTCAAAAAATTAAAATTTTGATTTTATTGCAATACAATATGTTGAGGTTAAACTTTGCACATGTAAACTTGAAGTAACGTATTTTCCTTCGTATAATCCCGAGACCGTGAAATTCAGAAACAAATTTTAAAAAAAATTATTATGCCTCTTCCGTGGCGGCGTATAATCCGTAGATCGTAAAATTCGGGAAAAAAATTTCCTTCGCATAATCTGTAGCAACGTATAATCCGGATTGCACTAAAAAAAAATACAATACTACTAATAATAATAATGTACAACTCGCACCTATTAAATTGATCCCGAACCGTAATTTCCGACAGAAAGTCCTGATTCATGGAATGATCCAAAAGTGCAAAGAAGTAAGAAAGAAACAATTATTTTATTAAAATATGCAGCTGTCATTTTTTAAATACTTTTGTGTTATCTTAAAGTAAATATAAACTACAAAAATCCGTAGTTTTCCAGCATTACCGTTGTTCGTTAGTCAGACCTAAAAATAAGTAGAAATTGCGGACAATACTTAGTATCTAGCTTTTCCAAAAAACTAAAGAGCGAACAAAAGCCTTAACTAATGCGATTATCACAGCAAAACTAATGAATGCGATTCACGGAATGATTACGCCACCGAAACGGCAAGGATTACGTGCTGTGGAATAAGCTCAGCAGGCATCGTACAGTTCGCAGCCTTCCGCAAGCGCAAATAGTATCAGCTTCGTTGCATCATATTGTCTGTCTAAATGCCCGTAATTAAAAGAAAATAAGCATATTACCATCTCTTAGAAGCTCTCTACCTTCGTATGGCATTATACTTTTTTCTGTTGTTAACGCATTTTCGGTACATTTCCAATACCAGCACCTCTTTTGACACACACGGGAAATTTTAAAAACCAAAGTGCCACAGAAAATTTCCATTTTTAAGCGTGTGTTATCCGCAGAACCTCAACTCATAATTTTTAACATTGAGTACAGTGATTTCTGTGGGATATCCGATGGAAATTGCGTTATTTACTGCAAATCACGAAATTTGAAGTAAAAAAAATTGGGCACCAGCGATAAATTTCTAGGCGACGTGGTACAGTTTTTTTTTTTTTTTTCCACCCCTGTTTTATACGCCTATTAATTTCATCCTTTATGTGACCATCACTTGATGTCTGTTGCCCAAGGCAAATCTAGGCATTAGTTACTTCTAAGATTTGTCTCATCTAGCTCTAGTTCTTCAGTTATTTTGTAAAAGCATTAATACATCAATTTTGTTTTATGTGATTTCGTTTTTAATTCCACTTTACTCTTGTCAGCAAGTTCTTGGATCTCTGAGTGGGTAATGTTGTAGATAAGTAATAGACGCAAGAAGCAAAACCCCGAAGAAACTTCTGAATATCCGCTTTATTGGTGTATTAAAAATTTTGTAAAATTGTAACGGACTTTCGCGCTCACGCAATTATCAAAGACGTTAAAGAAATGCTGTATATATGTAACGACAAACTAATTTGTTCTGTTTGCCGCTTGTGTATGGAAAAAAAAAAAAAAAACCCAAAAAAACTAATTCCAAACATAGGTTTAGTCTCCCTTGCTCCAAAGCCTAAGTTCGGGCCGTGACGGTGGGAAATACGTCTCACGTGTTCTGCTGACACCTGACTACCGGATCTGTATGCGCGAAGGCTCTTGCAGGGGTCGCGCTGCCTGTGGCATTCTTCGCAATTTGCGAGAAAGAAATCGTTTTGGCAATCGAAAATTGGAAAACTTGGACGATTACCTTTTTGTACTGTTATAATACATTGCTGAAAAAAACATTTGAATTTGGTGAATAAATTGACGAAATTTTTAAAAAAAGCCAGCGCAACCCCTGCTCTTGGCAATTTATAAAGTTTTTCATATATCTATTAAGCGGACATTCTAGAAAATATTCAATTTTGCTTTTGTGTAAGCATATAGTGAACAAAGTACTGATAAGCGGGAGTTTATAAAACGCCAATAATTGAGCAGGATAGGCTGGCCAATTAATAAATTCCTACATAGGTAGTACTGAAATTGTTAGTACTGAAAGACACGCGTCTGGTTCACAATACGCGTGTACATTATGCAATTAAAAAAATCTTAAAAAAATCCTTTAAACGGGAGCATTTTTGTTTTAAGAAAATATGTGGTTTTGTTTTGTTTTTAACAAAAACGGTCTTCGGCGTAAAGTAATTCGGCGGCCCTAGGTAAAAATCCCCTAATAGTATTTTTGAAAAATGTGCGTGGTTCTTAATCGTTAAAATATCGATTTTCAATCAGATTTGTATTAACATATTTTTCCTTAACGACAGATTAACATATTTTTCCTTAACGACAGGAAACTAAAATTAAAAAAAAAAAAAAAAAAAGAAAAAAGGTGAGTTAATGAATATGTGAAACGATCTGGTGAAATCTAGTCAAATGTGCGTGCGAACTGTAATCCTATTAAATTAGCACCCCTGAAAATTTCTGCTTTTCACTCAACCCAGGACATTTTTATCTGCTCCGTGTTCAAGAAGTGGGAAAAAGATAAGCGAAAATTCGTACTTCGACTATTTATCTTTTTAGTGATCATATTCCTGTCCATTTTTCAAAGATAATAGAGATTAAATATTGGATAACGATAAAATATCAAAATATGATTAAAATCCATATTCCGAGAACTGGCGACCCTAAGCAATCGCCTTGCTTACGCATGTTCAAGGCTGGCTACAATATTTGGCATCTGGATTGATTGAAACCACTTAGTTTTACTCAGATGATGAGTTCACTAATTAGAATCTTCGTCCGTGAGTATTCGAAATAATGATGAAGCTCAGGAGTTCATTATTCCTTCTTTTACTTTTTGTGCTCTTCAACTCAAAGAGGTTTGCAGTATGTGACATTTTTGTTCGAATCTGGCATCTCTCGTACTTAATTGGGGAAAATTGTAGTTCGGAAACAGAGAAGCATAATTAGCGTTTCGATGCATATTATGCAAAGAAGTTGCGACTGGATTATTAGGAGTATTAAAATGTGCAGCCTATATGACATTAAATGATGAGAAATTTAATGGTGAATTGAAAATAATTGTGTCCGCAAGTTTTAAGGATTTTTATTTTAATGTCTGCAAAAATGTCGTAGTGTTTTACTAGCAAAACAGTATTAGCTTCTACAGACACTGGACAAAAAATTAGTCACATCCATAAATTTACTTTGATACATTGTTACATATCCACGTGCAGGCCAGAAATCGCAGCATTAATTCTTGCTGGTATAGAGATTCAATAAGGTGATTTAAATAACTTGAGTCAATTTTTGATCATTTTAAAAACAATTTGTCTCGCAGTTCTTTGAGATTCCTAGATTGCTGGTGATTTTCACACTTCATTCAAGGTGCTCCCATTAATTCTCGATGGGATTTAAATCTAGCGATTTAGCTGGCCAGTCCATGTGTCCCAAAGTTGTATCATGCTCTTCATACCAATCCATAATACTTTTAGCTCTACGAATCCTACAGTTGTCATCCTGGTAAATTGGATTTGTTACTATCCTGCAAATGTTGTGCAAAAGGAAACAAATGATTGTCTTTAATTTCTCTGTAAGCATGCTGATTCCTCGTATTCTTCACCCCTACTATATAGTGGACCTAATTCACAACCATTAAAACAACCGCACAGCATTATAGATGAGAGATGAGACGGGCTGGTCCCGAGCCAAGGCCCGAGACGTTCTACGAATAGCATCATCAGTTTCATCTCGGGCTCGGGCAAGCTACGAATAGCATATTAATTACATCTCGGGCGGGCTTCTCTTTTTATGGTAAAATACTGAGTCTTTCTTTTCCGTTTTTTTCCTTCTGAGTTTTAGGAAGAGGAATCAGTTTTTTTCCCTGCAGTGTGTCCGTGAATCCTGATTGCATGGGAAGGGAATTGATGTGTCATCGTGTGACAGTTTAAGTGCTTTTTAAGAGAGTAATTAGCCTAGGAAAACAGGCGGTTGCGGCAGGAGAAATAAATATTAGAGAAATCCACCGTCGCTCTGACGCAGTAGGACGGTCAATTCAGCGGCCAGCTAAAATTTCCCTTGGACGCATCAGAGAATGCGAGGTATGATGGGAGTTGAAGTGCGAATCAAAGTAAATTCCCCAGAGGAAATATTCCGCTTGAAAACCAGCGGTAGGACAGCCCGGAGATTTATTGCTTCGACGGATTTGTTCCGCCTGTGTGAAACCGGCCATAGGATCTGAGCTCTGAGGACGTAAGTTCGCCCCCCAGTATTTCAGAAGGCCTCGTTAAACCAAACATCGTGTAGAAGGTGGCAAGGAAACAACAAATAAAACAAAGCTTTTCTAATTAATAGCCGTTACTGTTGCCTCCACTCAAGATTTTCACTTTCACTATCCACTCAATATTCATCCCTTAAGTTGGGTTACTCTTTTTATGCATTTGCTCATTACAATATGAATGATCCGTATTCTGAAGTTGTACGAAAAAAGTTAAATACTGGTGATTGTAAAACAGTTAAAAATGATGTGTGAAAATCTACCGCGTGGAAACATTTTTTACAAAATATTGATTGCACGACCAACGCAAAATTGGATTATGTTCAGTGCGAGAAATGCGAATGTATTTTGAAATATAAAAGTTCAGGATCTAGCGGACTTTTGCGTCGTGCCAAAACATGCGTGAAGACCATCTCCTCTCCATGCACAAAAAAGGTAGACAGTTTCTTTTTCTTAGATAAGAAAAAAATATCAGCTACTGGAAAATTTTCTGTGAAACTGTAAAATATAAATTTTATTTCAAGGTTATATCCTTCTTAATGAGACACATAAATGCTGAGCATCATATTCCATGCTCCTTCTTGTTTCTTGTAAAATTTGGATAAAAGGGAGAAAAGCATCAGCACTTGGAAAAGTCGGCCTCGGACCCCACAGTACACAGACCTCATGGGGCTGAGTCGGGCTCGGACGGATTCGGGCTTCGAAAACCGAGCCCGAACTCATCTCTATTACAGACCCACCTCCTATGGCAAGAACTCTTTGAAAACAGAATTGAATGTTTCTTTAGACTACGCCTTGCGTCGTTTGAGTATAGGCAATATTTGGATTGATCAGACCATATGACAGCCTTCCACTCATCAACGGTCCATGTCGTGTGACCTTTGGCCCAAGCTAATCGAACTTTTTTGTGAGCTAAAGTTAACATTCGTTTCAGTCTTGCAACTCTATTCCAGATATCCATTCCATTAAGTTTCCCTACGCAATGTTCGTTCCGATACAGACGTGTGAAGTCCATTATTAACAAATTGGAGGAATTCCTGCCTTGTTTGAAATCTGTTGTCGTTGATCAGGCGAGAAATTCTGTACCGGTCACGGTTTGTCAAAATGGTATTTCGTCCACAGTTTTTCCTTGTATTTGTACTCGAGTTTGACTTACACCAGTCTTTATAAACACGTAGAACTGTTCTTTTGCTAACACCTGCTAATTCAACAAATTTTCTTGATGCTGTGCCCTTTTGACCAGCCAAAAGCTATGACACCTTTTTGCCAGTCACTTTCATTTGGTTTTCGACCCATTGATATTAATTTTTCAAAAATTTCAGCTTAAAAATTTGCCTGTAGAAAGATTATAACACATATTTTATTATTATATAACCCAGAAATATTTAAATAAAATTATGATTGTAACCTCAGAAATATATCATATTAAACAATTACATATATTGCTGCAGGTGACAAATTTTTTGCCCGGTGTCTTTATGTATTAGGTGTACAAATAAGTTTTAAAGAGTTTTTTGTTTGACGTATACCGCTAATTTACATATCCAACATTCCCCCGCGTTGTTGTCATGTGACCGTAATTGGTCCAGAGTATAAAATGTGACACAGAAGTTTGCCCAACAGTCAAAAACGCCCTTGCACGTCGGTAGGTGAAAGATGACAAGCGATACTGCATTTATTCGATACTGCATTCGTTACGAATTTCATCAAGGAAAAAGTGCTGCAAAAGCATGTGCATCGATCTGTTCTGCTCTGGGGGAGAATATTGTATCGAAAAGCACGTGTGAGTTTTGGTTTAGACTGTTTAAAGCAGGTGATTTTGATGTTAGCGATCGAGAACGTAGCGGAGCCCCACAGAAGGTTGCACATGAGGAACTGCAAGCATTGCTGGATAAAAATTCGTCTCAAATGCAAAAATAACTAGCTGGACAACTGGGGGTAACTCAACAAACCATTTCCAATCGTTTACGCGCAGTGGGAAAGATTCAGAAGGAAGGAAAATGGGTGCCACATGACCTGAGCCAGAGGAACAAGGATGAGCGTATCATGTAGTGTTTGAATCTGCTGAATAAACAATTCAGAAAATCTTTCCTGTTGAAAATTGTTACGGGTTACGAAAAGGGGATATGGTAGGACAATCCCAAACGCAAAAAACACTGAGTAGACCCAGGTAAAGCAACGACTTCGACACCGAAACGCAATATTCACTCTGGACAAGAAAGTTCTGCTGTGCATCTGGTGGGATATGTAGGGTGTGCTCTATTATGAACTATTGGAACAAGATCAAACTGTTACTGCTAATCGCAACAAGCAATAATTGCTGCGATTGAACCAGGAAATCTGTCGAAAACGTCCATTCACAGACAAAGGATTGCGTCCCGTGAAATTACTGCATGACAACGCTAGGCCGCATGTCGCGAAATCGGTCAAGGAAACGTTATTGACGCTTGGCTGGGAAGTTTTGGAGCGCCCGGCGTATAGCCAGCTAGAAAATGACGTAGGACATATAACAGTTTTAATATTTATTAAAATTGTTTGCAGCAAGTAACGACACATAACAGACTATTTTCGTGTTAAGGTAATGTAATTTAATGATTATACACTACGTACATAAAAATATTATTTTTTATATAATATGTACATATTTTATTTTCTTGCTCACTAATTCACTCGATTCAGGTTAAGGGAAGACACTTCGGTTTTAGTGAACCTCGGACATAGTGAACGAAATATGCCAATCTGCAGAGGTTCACTATAAGCGGAGTTGACTGTATTTAGCTTTGCCTAAATAAATGCCTAGTTTCACTTTTAAAACACTGAATGTCCTACATATTGAAGTTACTCGGGGGGTTGTAATATTATAATCATACGCTCTCCAATCGCCCTCTGCGCTGCTGAGGAAAAGCACGAGGCCACAGTGGGATTCCCCGTGGATAATGTGGGAAAACAGTCATTTACCTAAGGGTTATCTGCAGGGGCGGATTAGCCCACCGGGACGCCGGGATATTTCCCGGTGGACCACTCGAGAAATGGCGCACTTTCTCGTTTCCTCTTTGTCTGGATTGTTTAGAAAGAATGAATAATTATTTTGGTATTTATGAATAACAGTCATTAACTTTATTTGAGCTTTCTGTTATCTCTCTAAAACGTTATTGTTTTTAAAAAAACTGGCGCTAACTTCTATTTACAGATACACAGTGTGGCAAAGAATTTTTAAGACTGGGTCTGTAAAATGAAATAGAAACAAGAAATTATAATTTGTTTTGGTTTGTTATTCAAAATAAGTCCCTCTGGCTTCAATACACTTGTTACAGCGATTTAATAATGATTCGAATGCCTGTTCCAGTTCACTTTGCGGAATTGCCTCCAAAGCACGCGTCGAAGCTGTTTGTTTGGTCGAAATATCATCAAAATAACACCCTTTTAACGTCATTTTAAGTTTTGGGAATAAAGAAAAGTCGCAGGGTGCTAAATCAGGCGAATACGGTGGATGATTCAACACACAGACGTTATTTTTCGCCAAAAATCTACGAACAAGAAGTGAGGTGTGACTGGGTGCATTATCGTGCAACAAACACTAACTGTTTTCATCCCGATATTCTGGACGAATGCGACGAATTCTGCCAATCAAACGCCTCAAAACATTTAAATAAAACTCACCAGTAATTGTTTGTCCACTTTGAACAAATCCCTTACTATCGAAGAATGTAATGATCATTGTTTTGATTTTCGATGGAACTTTCTTGTTTTTTTTGGCTTGTGGTGAGTTTTTTGACTTCCATTCCGCACTTTGTCGCTTTGTTTTAGGATCATATTGAAAACACCATGTTTCATCATCTGTAACAATCGATTTTACGAAGTTTGGATAATTTTCAGCGGCTGAAATGATGTCTCTGCAATGTGCACTTCTCCTTGATTTTTGTTCATTGGTTAACGTGTGTGGAACAAATTTAGCACAGACTTTTATTTTGCCCAAATCTTCATGCTGGATGGTTCGAATCGTTTCTTTGTTGATGTTTAAAAACTCTTCCATCGTTCTTAGTGACGCACATCGATTGTTTTCCACGAAATCACGCACTTTTTCAATAATCTCAATTGTCCTAGATGAACTTGTTCTTCCGGTACGCTTATTATCTTCTAGCGTATCTCTTCCGTCCAAAAAAGGTTTGTGCCACAGGAAAACATTTGATCTACTTAAACAAAACTCACCGTAAACTTGTTTCATCATTTGATACGTTTCCGAGGCACTTTTACCAAGTTTTGCGTTAAATTTAATAACAGCCCTTTGTTCCATCTTAATAATTCAACATGAAAAAAATTTTACTTCTCTAATGAACGGCCGTTTCGTTTGAGTTACTTTAACAACTGCGCAGTACTTTTGGCAGAAAGCAAGCACATGGTCACGGTTTATAACGCTTTCGCGATTACACTGGTACGCCACCGTAGGCTGAAATCTAGCGCCAGTCTTAAAAATTCTTTGACGCACTGTGTATATGTTGGGCGTTTGCTCTAAAACGACACAGCGAAATTCTTTCTACTTCAGTGAGAAAATTGCCGCCAGATCAAGTACGCTGTTATAAATAATAAAGATTGTAGCTTAGGGGACATTGGTAGGCCCTACCCTCCTTTTGTAATCTTAAAAGAGGAACTAGAAATAATTTTGATGGTCCATCATCCCCACAGTATTTATTATACACGTACAGATATAGAGCAAAAAGCGATTCTCCGACAGAGATGTTCCGAAATCCGTGTGCCACCCATATTTATCTTAAAAGAAATAACGATTTACCCGTACTGGTTCGTATCAAACTGGTAGTTCATGAGTCAAAGTAATGGGTAGACTCAAAAAAAAAAAAAAAAAAGCGTCTGTTCAAGGAGGTGGTATGAATACCGTTACTCAGTAAACGATCAGTGACAAATAAATATAATTATCTGGTACAACATCCCGTTTTGAGCATGGTTTGATCATCATCATCATCATCATTGTCAACCATTATCAATCCACTGCTGGACGAAGGTCTCCCCAAGTTTCCTCCACAACGGTCTGTCTTGTGCCAGTCTCCTCCATGTCACCCCTGCATACTTTCGAATTTCATCCACCCATCTCCCATGTGGTCTTCTTCTGGGTCTTTTCCTGTCCCTTGGAATCCAATCTAAAATTTCAGCTGTCCATCGATGATCTGTCCTTCTGGCAGTATGTCCAGCCCATTGCCATTTCAGGGATTTAACTCTGATCATGATGTCTTCCACTCTTGTCATTTTCGGATCCACGAGTTCCTCTTCTTATCTCTCCTGGTTACACCAAGCATGCACCTCTCCATGCTACTTTGAGTTGTCTGCAGCCTTTGTATGTCTCTTTTAGTTAAGGTCCACGTCTCCGCACCATACGTAAGCACTGGAAGGATGCATTGATCAAACACTTTTCTTTTAAGACATAATGGCATATTGCTCTTGAAAATTATGCTGTTTCTTCCAAAAGCTCTCCAGGCAAGTTTTGTACGCCGATTAATTTCTTCATCAATGTGACCCTCACTTGATATCTGCTGTCCAAGATAAACGTACGTGTCTGTTATCTCCAGCTTTTCTCCATCAATCGATAAATCTTCATTTTTTGTAAAAGCATTGAACATCACTTTTGTCTTCTGAAAGTTCATTTTTAATCCCACTTCTTTACTCTTGTCAGCAAGTTCCTGGATCATACTCTGCAGCTCTGATGGGGTAGTTGCAAAAATGACTACGTCATCAGCAAAACGAAGGTGGGTTAGATAATCTCCATTAATCTTTATCCCCTTGTTTTCCCAGCTCAGCGACTGAAAAACACCCTCCAATGTGGCATTAAAGAGCTTCGGAGATATGGTGTCACCTTGTCTCACTCCCTTTCCAATTTTTACGTGTGTTGTATTTTCAAACAGCCTAATCTTTGCACTTGCATTTTCATAGATGTTATTAATAATATTAATGTATGCATCTTCAATACCGCAGGTTTTCAGAGCCATTGTAACTGCTGATGGTTTCACCGAATCAAAGGCTTTTTCATAATCGATAAAAGCCATGCACAATGGAAGTTCATATTCCTCGCTCTTTCAATTAGTTCTCTCAGCACGTGGATATGATCTATTGTGCTGTAGCCACTCCTGAATCCAGCTTGTTCTCTCGGTTGAGCCATGTCCAGTGTTACCTTCAAGCGGTGTGAAAGAACTTTAGTGAAGATTTTATAAACTACTGATAGGAGGCTGATAGGTCTGTAGTTTCCGAGATCCTCAATGTCACCTTTCTTATGTAGCAGGATCATTGTAGCGGTGTTCCAATCCTCAGGAATCTTTCCTTCATTAAGGCATCGAGTGAAAATTTGGGCGAGTACTGTTTCGATTTCTCCACTTGCTTCTTGTATGATGTCTACAGTAATTCCATCTTCTCCTGGAGCTTTTCCTCGCTTCATGTTCTTGATTGCATGTGCAACTTCTGCTGGAAGGACTGGAGGAACTCTGGTACTGGTATCTTTCATGATGTCTGGAGTGCATATATCATCCCTTTCATATAATTTGGAGTAGAAATCTTTCACTCTTGTCAAAATTTCGCCTTTATTTCTTGTTACAGAACCATCTTCTTTTCTCAGTGCCATAATCTGTTTTCTTCCCTTACTGAGATGTCCCTTTGCTATCTTTAGGCTTTGGTTGTTTTCAATTGCTTTCCTCACTAGTTCACAGTTGAATTTCCTTACGTCTTCAGTGATACTTTTTCTTACTGTCTTGCATAGCTCTATATATTCCACTTTGGAAGTCACATCTTCTTTAGTTGTCCTCATCTCTCTTCTTTTTTGCATCAACATTTTGGTTTTTCCTGATAATTTGTTCACATGCAACTTGTTCTTAGACCCAGCTAATTTTGTTGCTGTTTCCATAAGAGCTTTGGTTACTTTTCTGTTAACTTCAGAGATGTCCACTTCTTCTGATGTTAGGCCTTCTAAAGCAGAGAACCTGTTCTTCAGTTCTAACTTGAAAGGTATTATGGTGTTTTTTAAGGTTGGTTATGTCAATAGATTTTGTTTGTCCTATGAGCTTGCCACGTTCAAGTTTAGTGTTGAGGTGCATCTTACATCTCACCAATCTATGGTCACTACCTGTGTTGAACTTGTTTAGCACACTGCAGTCTTCTATGACGAATTTTTTGTTACACATAATAAAATCAATTTCACTTGTCGTCCCATTTGGATGTCTCCATGTCCATTTCCTGTGTGGCTTTTTCTTGAAGAAGGAGTTCAAGATGAAAAACCCTTCTGCCTCTGCAAACTCAACGAGAGTATTTCCACGCTGGTTTCTGTTGCCGTGACCGAATTTACCTACCGAAGTTTCATTCTGTTGCCGTTGCCCTATTTTTGCATTGAAATCTCCCATAATTATTTTCAAGTGCTGCTTACCTTTATTATTTAGATGACAAATTTCCTCATAAAATTCTTCAATTTCTTCTTCAGGATGACTTGTGGTGGGTGCATAAGTTTGAATAATCTGAGCCTGGTATCTTTTCGAGAGTTGGATAACAAGTCGTGCAGCTCTGTCAGAGGAACTTTCAACTTCTACAACTTTATCCTTCAGTTTCTTGTTTATTATAAATCCAACACCACTAGTTCTGCCAGTATCTGTCCCACGATAGTAGAAGAGATGTCCACTTTTCAGTTCGATGAGATCTTCTCCTTTTCTCCTTACCTCACTTAGCCCCACGATGTCCCACTTGATCCTTTGTAGTTCCTCTTCCAATTCAAGAAGCCTTGAATCAGAAGATAGGGAGCGTCCATTGTAAGTAGCCAAGGTCAGCATCAGATGGCAGCCTAGTCCGGTCCTCCGGGGATTCTTAGCACCCTCTGCCTTCATGTCGCACTGGCCGCTGCCTTGGCCCAGGTACATTCCAGCTGCCGGAGACTGAGGGCCAAGATTTAAGTTGTGGAATCATTTTGGAGGGGTTTGGCCATAACTCACCACGCTGGCCAAGCGGGTTGGTGAGTGTGGGATAGCATTTCCTCTGATCCCGATGGTATAGTTATACCGCTATGGGCGGTCGTCAGAGCCCCTTTAGTGGGAACAGGATGCACCACGAGAAGGCGGGGTTGACATTTGTCAAGGAGAGGCTGTGATGTTACGCATCACCTGACCTTACATGATATGCTACATTAAATCATGAGTGGATTTTCGAAATTCTTTCACTCTTAAATTTCTGTTAAAATTTGTTCACGACTGAATTAATTTTACAATGCATATTTTAACAATTCTCTTTCATCTAGGAGTTAACAAGAGTTTTTTTCATGAGGAAATTTATGAAGTGTTCTCCTGTGGGTACCTGTGTTCCTATAGTGGAGCACAAGACTAAAATTCCCAGCCTTGTTTCGTCGACCCAATCCGCCCCTGATTATGTGCACGACAGGCGTCAACATTTATTCAAAGCAGCCGCAGATTTGCCATGTGAAACAGGGTGATTTCTTCAAGTGATTTATTATAGTTTGGGGCAAAGCAATTACACGTATTGTCAAATCTATTACTTAAAAAGTTAAAACTACAGGGCTCTAGGTACCACCATTACTTTTGCAGACACTCTCCCTGAATCCCTAACCCCTCGCTTCCCCCAACCACCACACACACACACACACACCGCGAAAAATACATCTTCCCTTGTGTGAAAATTACTGTGCTCAGGGATGGGAAAATTACTGTGCTCAGGGATGCTGAAGTGAATCTTGCGAGGGGGGGGGGGGGGCACGTTGTGCTAGTTACACCACTGAGCATATCCGCATATTGTTTTATATGCCTCTCTCCGCTGTTTCGGACAATTCCTTTCGTGCATATAAGGGATTCATTCCCACCTTACAAATCATTTCATTCTTTACTCAGGTTAGCTGTGGTTACCCTTAACAGGGGTCGCGCTGCGGATTTTTTTTTTTTTTGATTGGAGGTTTAACGACCACTGTGAGCAACTCAATGGGCTATAAGCAGTCGCCCGTCCCTAATTTAGGGTCACTGGTTCCAGGGAAGGGAGAGAGCCAGTGCCGTAAGACAAACACAACATCCATGCCTGACCGGGATTCGAACCCGAACCCTCACGGACGAATGATCAGAGGCCAGCGCCTTAGACCACTGCGCCACCGGGGCTGCGCGCTGCGGATTGCATTCTTCGCAATTTGCGAGAAAAAAAAAAAAATCGTTTGGGCAATGGATAAAAAAGTTGTGGCGAAAATACTGTATTGGCGGTTACCTTTTTTTTTAATATTACCTTTTTTAGTAATATTCTGCTGCTTAATTGTAAAGAATATATAATATATTGTTTTTGTTATTATAACACTTTGTTTTTATGGTCTTTATATTTCCATTGGAGAGTGTAAAAAAAATGGCGACTTTAAATTACATTTGGCGAAAAAAAAAAAAAAAAAAATTGAATTTGGCGAAAGGGTTGGCGAAAACTTTAAAAAAAGCCAGAGCAACCATTGCTTAAGATGGAAAATATTGGATGGCACAACTTTCTGTTTTAGGTAAAATTTTCAGCAAATTTATTGACACGTTGTGCACTTTTTTTTTTTTTATGCCCGTCAGAGCATGAATTTTCGCGCGTGGTATGAGCATTCTGGGAGGGCAAGGGCTTCCCTGCCTGCCCTACTAGTAGCTACGGCACTGGAACTAACGCAGAATTACGTATAAATGCGAAAAAACGTACAAATGAGGTTTCACTGTATTTGTTTTTATTTAGCCGAGACTGGCACGTGTACTTTCTAATGTTATCCAGCAGAAGAAGTCCCAGTATAGCAACTCAGTCTTTTTTTTCGAGCATAGCCCTGTCTCTCTGGAAAAGCGTTGTCGTGGCCGTTGCTTGCTGCTTTTGTGAAGGCTGATGTTTTCAGAAATGTGACAACCGATAAAGGCAAATTAATTAAGGCGGATTTTATATAATCATAGAATCAAAACATTACTCATTTCTGGGATTTGAATTCGTCCATAAGCTAGCGTCATGAGCTGTACGCCGATGAACTCCGCGGAGCACAAAGATTTATCATTTCTTTATCGCGTTTCAAGAGCATACGATGCGTAGAGATCGCGCCTGTAGAACGCAAAGGTTATTCTCCCTTGTGACTCAAGCCGATTTATTTGTTATTCACGCATTCTTGAACACAACTCAGTTAGGCAGCGACTGCTGTGAAGTATTCATTGTTTTATCCTGAGGTTGATGAATAATTTGGACTGCAGAGGAGCCATGTTGTTTGAACTTCTATTTTTTCGGTAGACATTTAGCACTGCGGAAAATGTTATTTCTGTGGGCTTTTTTAATTTGCCTTTTTGTAGGAGAAAAGTGCAAAACAGCATTGGAAAACCAACACCAGTTCCCGGTGAAGGTGATTAACTAACATTGGAGTACGCAGGCGCGCAATTACATGTTTTTTCTGGGGTTAGGAGTTATATCGATGAAAACTGTATGCGCATTACGCCAATTGCACGCAATATCGATATATTGTTCATATATTTACGGGAAAGAAATTTTTACCTTAATCAGTATCACCAGCTGTTTAATTGCCATCTTCAAAATAAGTATCCTTAATGAGAGAATTAAAGTACGAAAATTAACGAAGTATGTAATTTATAATAAAAAATATGAAATAATAAATTCCATTAGGCAGCGGTTGCCCTGGCTTTTTAAAAGTTTTCGCCAAATGTGATCTGAAGTCGCCATTTTTTTTTCACTCTCCTTTGGAAATATAAAAACCATAAAGTGTTATAATAGTACAAAAACAATAGGTTATAGATTTTTAAAAAATTAAACAGCAAAATATGTTATAGATCCCGAATTGTAATAGAAAGAAATATAGACACTTATTTTCAATTTTGAATTTATTGCTACCTATAAAATTTTCAAACAAAGAATTATTGACAGGATGAATTTCAAATTAATTGAAAAATTGGGTATTACGTTAATTCTGCGGCTGGGTTCTAAAAGGGCCAGTGTAAAAAAAAAAAAAAAAAAAAAAAAAGATATGGATGTTGCTGAAAAATTGCACTTTATTACCTATAGAACTTTCATCTAATTAACTATTTTCATATGAGTCGTGTGCAGTTTTGATTGATGGTTCACATCAAAAGAAATCCAGAAATATGATTGCATTTAAAAGATTGTATATGAATTTTTAAAATATCCTTGGCATTGCCGAAGCAAAATTTGACATGACATCCGAGCAAAAACAATCGTTTTTTACGATTGTTTTTGCTCGCACTTTATCGTAAGCGTAACTATATTATAAAGGCATGTGACGTACTACAGAGGTGACGCGCATTTCGAGACGGCAAATAGCTGTGAAAAGTCTTTGGTAGCTTAATTGGGAGAGCATTTGGTTCCGGAGCGGAAAGATGTGACTTCAAGACCGCAACTGGTAAATTTGAGTTTCACATTGGCACCCGAACGTAAAAATTGATCTACTGGCCATTAGATTCTTCGAAAAATGTGTGATGTTTCTTCCACACATCGTCTAGAATTAATGGGAATATCTTCTTCGCTTCGAAAAATGTGTGATGCTCTTTCCACACACCGTTTGCAATTAATGGGAATTCCTTCTTCGCTTCGAAAAATGTGTGATGCTTCTTCCACACATCGTCTGGAATTAATGGGAATTCCTTCTTCGCTTCGAAAAATGTGTGATGCTTCTTCCACACATCGTCTGGAATTAATGGGAATTTCTTCTTCGGTTCGAAAAATGTGTGATGCTTCTTCCACACATCATCTAACATTAATGGGAATTCCTTCTTCGCTTCGAAAAATGTGTGATGCTTCTTCCACACATCGTCTGGAATAAATGGGAATTCCTTCTTCGCTTCGAAAAATGTGTGATACTTCTTTCACACATCATCTGAAATTAATGGGAATTCCTTCTTCGCTTCGAAAAATGTGTGATGCTTCTTTCACACATCGTCTGGAATCAATGAGAATTCCTTCTTCGCTTCGAAAAATGTCTGATTCTTCTTTCACACATCATCTGAAATTAATGGGAATTCCTTCTTCGCTTCGAAAAATGTGTGATGCTTCTTTCACACATCATCTGAGATGAATGGGAATTCCTTCTTCGCCTCGAAAAATGTGTGATGCTTCTTTCACACATTATCTGAAATTAATGGGAAGTCTTTCTTTGCTTCGAAAAATGTGTGATGCTTCTTCCACACATCGTCTGGAATTAGTGAGAATTCTTTCTTCTACAGAGAGATACTTCAAGTATGGTTTGCGGCGGTCCCGAAACCTGCGATATCGTGCCCCCGCCTTTCTCATGGATGGGGAGGGGGAGGGGGTATATGACGTATTACAGAGGTGACGCACGTGTCAAGACGGCAAGTAGCAATGAAAAGCCCTTGCCGGAGTAGCTTTATTGGGAAAGCATTAGTAGGCTCTGGAGCAGAAGGATGTAAGTCGAGGATCGCCACTTGCACATTTGCGTTTCACAGGCAATACGTTTGAAGAAATGTGTCTCTTCTGTCTAGGGAATCTACTGTATGAATGACAAGTGGCGACTGCGTTATATGTTTATTTGTTTTTTACGCTTTCCAACCGTAGGTTGAAGAAGCGTAGATGCTCCGGCTTTGTCAGTCTGTTTGTCTGTCTGTCCTCACGATAACTCGCGTAAAAATGGTTCGAAGCTTTCCAACCGTAGGTTGAAGAAGCGTAGATGCTCCGGCTTTGTCAATCTGTTTGTCTGTCTGTCCTCACGATAACTCGTGTAAAAATGGTTCGATTTCGATAAAATTTCAGTATGTTATAGGCGACCACCTGGGGACAAATCCTACTGGAAATGGGGTCAAAGGTCAGGACATAGGAGCGGAATCCATTCCATCGCCCTTATGCGTCATAACTTACGTAAAAATACTTCGATTGCGACAAAACTTAATCATGTTGTTCCGGAGATATACTGAACTGGTTCTGATGAATATCATCGAAATGGGGTCAAAGGTCAGGGCACAAGAGCGAGATTTATTCCACAGCCCATTATCCTCATAACTTGACTAAAAATGCTTCTATTGCGACAAAACTTTAGTATGTTGTTCCAGAGCTACACTGAACCGGTTCTGTTTAATATCATCGAAATGGGTTCAGAGGTCAGGGCAGAGGAGTGAGATTTATTGCACAGCCATTATCCTCATAACTTGATTAATAACCTGAGTAATGATTTCTGGTATGGTGGAAAGCGTATGCACTGAGCGTTTTTACTAACTTGTTTATTGCATGAGTTTACTAACTTGTTTTCTTTTTTATTCCGGTGGTATGCTCCCAATTACTTTTAGAAAGCGGCTGGTCATGGACTTGGAAGCTTGACCACCGACATCCACGTTGCCGGAGGAATTTTGGTGCCGAGCGGTCGGTAACAGGATATCTGAAAAATCCCTTCATCCTACCCTACCCTAGGGTAGACCGTAGTAGGTTAGGACAGCTGGGGATAGAGAGTCACACCCTCGAAGGTTTATACCATCCTGCATCCTGGTCAGACGGCTCCACAAGAACGAGTTTATCCCGCTTTTTGTCTCAATGGGATATATATAGGCAGTGGGGAAAGTCGAGTAATTGTGTTATATCTACTCTGAGGCCAAGTTGTAGGTAGAAAGCCAGAGAGTGTCGGAGCGCAGATGCTTACAATTTTTTTCTTAGAAGCGCTCAGTGCATAGAAAAATTGAATCAAACTGGGACACAGACATACACAGATGAGTCATTTCATTATGACCACCCCCAGCCTAAGGAAATGAGCGCGTCTGGAGACCGAACGGTGGCGCAGGTGAAGTTCACAGAGCAGTATATATACAACCCAAGCAACGGCTTTCGGTTAGTAGAGTCTTCGGAGTCAGAATAGAAAAAGCTGCCGATTTATCGAAGTATGATAAAGGACAAATTCTAATGGCACGGCGCTTCGGAACTACGATCTCGGAAACGGCGCTGCTTGTGGGTTGTTCACGTTCCGCTGTAGTGAGTACGTACAAAAAGTGGTGCACAGATGGTCAAACGACGAACCGTCGTCCGCAGCTCATTGATGCCAGAGGGGGAGCGGAGACTGTCGCGCATTGTTCACAGCGACCGCAGGTCCACAGTGCGACAAATCACCCTCAGCTACAGCAGTGGTGATCAGGGCAATGTGTCACAGCACACAGTTCATCGCAGCCTTCTGCTCATGGGCCTGCGTAGCCGAAGACCCAGGCGGGGGTCCCCACGCCTACTGCACGTCATCGCCAACAAAGCATGAAAAGGGCCAAAGTGCATCGAGATTTAATCGTGGATGATTGGAAGGAAGTGGCCTGGTCTGACGAATCAAGATTCTTGGTGCATCACGGAGACGGCCGAGCGCGGATACGCTGATTACCAACGGAGGTTATGACACCTGGATGCACTGTTTGGGGGAAACAAGCCGGCTGCGGCGGTGTTATGCTGTGGGCGATGTTCTCTTGGGACACTTTAGGCCCCATTATCACAATAGCACAATCTCTGACTGCAGTCAGGTATCTGAACATCTTTGCGCACCAAGTTCACCAATTCATGGTAACTATGTTCCCTGCTGGTGATGGCCATTACCAATAGGATAATGCGCCATGCCACACTGCTAGAATCGTCAAGGAGTGGTTCGAGGAACTTGCTTGTGACTTTCTGTCAGTGCCCTGTCCTCCAAATTCCCCTGAGCCGCCCCGGTGGCGCAGTGGTCTAAGCGATGGCCTCTGATCATTCGTCCGAACGGGGTCCGGGTTCAAATCCCGGTGAGGCATGGATGTTGTGTTTGTCTTACGGCACTGGCTCTCTCCCTTCTCTGGAACCAGTGACCCTAAATTAGGGACGGGCGACTGCTTATAGCCCATTGAGTTGCTCACGGTGGTCGTTAAATTTCCAATCAAAAAAAAAAAAAAATTCCCCTGACATGAACCCAATCGAACATTTGTGGTTCGACTTGGAAAAGCGGGTTCGCGCTAAATCACCACCACCCCGAAATGTACGGGAACTGGAGGACCTGCTGTTGATATTATGGTACCACCTCATCGAATCGATACCTCGTCGAGTGGGCGCTGTTTTGCTGGCTAAAGGGGGTCCTACATCTTATTAGGTAGGTGGTCATAATGTAATGGGCTCATCGGTGTAAAATTATTAGGGAAGAACATGTATTTCAATGACTATAATTTTTGAAGTTCCGATTTTTCTTCCCAAACAAAGGATTTCGCGCTTGTAATCCGCTGTTTCTTCCCCATCAGGGTATCGCAAAACCCAGTAATATTAAATTTCGTCTTCATAGCTGAAATAGTTCTTGAGTTATGGTGGCAACAAATCACACCGATACCACCATGAAAATGGTCAAATCGTGTTCTTGGGAAGCCAAAATGTATATATCTGTTGAAACTTCGAAGTATTTTTTTTTTTTTTTTTTTTTTTTGCAGTCGCAATACTTTTTTACACATTAGTACGGCTAATGAAAAATAGGAGAAGGTATGCTAGACTACAAAAAAAAGGCCATTTTTCAGTGATGGCGAGATAAGTGAGCGACCTCCCAAAACCGATGCTGTGAGCAGGGCCTCGGCCCTCGGGAACTCTAAATCCGCAACTGTCCACACCATGCTTCTCATAACACAGATGTTAGTTTACAGATCATAGCCACTTGTTTGAACGGAGTTTGCTTCAGTACGCTTGTAGTTTTTCCGCTGAAAAAGAAGAGTTGATGAAATTTAAGGAAGGTATTAAGGAGCCCTTTCAAAATTATCATTCCGTAAGATGTCAAGTTTGGCCTTATTTATTTATTTTGTTATTCCATCATACTTTCACATCTTTTTCCTCTTGTTTTTTCGCGTGGCTTTCCAGGAAAACGTCTTCATGTGAGAAAGTGACACCACTTCATTTCTTGTAATTTATTTCCCTGTGTTTAGAGGACAAGTTTGGAAATCCTTCCTTGAGTTTAAGGGGGAAAAAAAATGGTAATATAATGCACTTCTGTGGGTACAGTCTGAACTTATCTGCTTTACGGCACCAAGGGGAAGAATTTCTTCTTTGTGTTTGTGGGTCACATCAACAGAATATCGACAACATAAATTATATATGCAGCGGTTGCTCTGGCTTTTAAAAAGTTTTCGCCAACCCATTCGCCAAATTAAATTTTTTTCGCCAGATGTAATCTGATGTCGCCAATTTTTTTTTTTTCACTCTCCATTGGAAATATAAAAACCATAAAAACAAAGTGTTATAGTACAAAAACAATAGGTTATAGATTCTTTACAATTAAGTATAGCAAAATATTATGTTATACACAATCGAGTCACATTATTGTGACCACCTCCTAATTTTGACGTCAACAGCGGGTAGCCAATGAATGAAGGCACGTGTGCCGCCCCGGTGGCGAGTGGTCTAAGGCGTTGGTCTCTGATCATTCGTCCGAAGGGGTCCGGGTTCGAATCCTGGTGAGGCATGGATGTTGTGTTTGTCTTACGGCACTGGCTCTCTCCCTTCCCTGGAACCAGTGACCCTAAATTAGGGACGGGCGACTGCTTATAGCCATTGAGTTGCTCACGGTGGTCGTTAAACCTCCAATCAAAAAAAAAAAAAAAAAAAAGGCACGTGTCGTGAGCTGGCTTGGAGGGTATATAAGGTGTGCTGTAGGCATTCTGAAAACATATCACTCGTTGCTGTCATGGATAAAAGGAGCAATTTATCAGATTTGCAAAAAGGGATGAATATCGGCTTTCGGGCCAAGGGTGGCAGTATTTCTGAAACAGCGCAGTTTGTGAACTGTTCGCGTGCTGCTGTGGTTAAAGTGTGTCCTGATTGGAGAGGAGAAATGGCACCATTGCGAATAAACGACGTGGAAGCTGCGGAGCACCACGTGCCATTGCTGTTAGGTGAACGTCGGTTTCGAAGGTTTGTGAGGGCCGATCGACACGCTACAGTGGAGCAACTCACTGGCCGAATGAACCAGGAGGCTACCGGAAGTGTGTCTAAAACGACAGTTCAGCGACCCCTGCTGCGTATGGGGCTCCGATGCAGACGGATGGTCACTGCACCTATGCTAACGAAAGGTGCATTGGCGGAAAAGGCTTACATTTGCTCGGCAGTATCAAAATTGGACCTCCGCTGATTGGCAAAGGATTGCCTTCTCCGATGAGTCACGTTTTCTGCTTCATCGAACAGATGGACGTTAGCGTAGAAGGCGAGAAACATCGGAGAACAAACACTCTTCAACCATTGCTGGCAGAACACAAGCTGGTGGGGGCAGCGTTATGGTCTGGGTAATGTTTTCTTGGCATTCCCTGAGTCCACTAATGCCTGTGGAAGGCACTATGTACCGAATTCGTTATGAATCTATCCTTGCAGACCACGTACACCCATACATGCTGATTGTCTTCCCAGCGGCGGATGGGGTCTTCCAGAACGACAATGCGATGTGTCACACAGCTAGAGATGTCCAAGAGTGGTTGGAATAACACGATGAAGACTTCGAAGTACTTCCCTGACCTCATAATTTCTCAAACTTAAACCCAATTGAGCATCTGTGGGACCATCTCGATCGTGTTGTTTGCTCTATGGATCCTCCACCACGCACCTTCCAGCAGCTGACAGATGCACTGCAGTCAGCATGGCTCCACATATCTGTGAACACCTTCCAGTATCTTATTGAGTCACTCCCAGCCCTTGTAGCTGCTGCCGCACTGCACACGGCGGTTGCTCTGGATATTAGCTGGTGGTCACAATAATGTGACTAGACTTGGTAGATCCTGATTCCTAATAGAAAGAAATGTAAATATTTATTTTTAATGAATGAAATACGTGATTACACCATTGTACAGTACAAATTTGGTAGATGTGAATCCGTTTATTGGTGTAAATATGACATGGATTTTAAGTCAGATTAACTTCCATGTCATATTTTCAATTTTGAATTTATTACTACCTATAAAATTTCTGATCAAATAATTATTGACAGGGTAAATTTCACTTTAATTGGAAAATTAGGAATTGCATTTATTTTGTGACTTGATTCTAAAAGGGCCAATGTAAAAAACAAAAAAAAAAAAAATACAGATGTTGAAAAAATTACATTTTGTTACTTTAGAAATTTCATCTAATATCTACATTATTTTCAATAAGTTGTGCATTATTGGTTGATGGTTCACATCAGAATATAAGAAATCCAAAAATATGATAGCATTTGAAAGATTGTGTATTAATTTTTAAAATATCCGTGGCACTACCAAAGCGAAATTTGACATTAGCCCGATTAGAACCACGCCCAGAATTATTCAAAATACATAAATCAAGCATAGACTAATAAAAATACTGCAGATGGTGAGTCGAAAGTTTTGCAATATTTGGATCACTTTATGTCTTCATACGTACCTTTACGACGAAAACGGACTAGCATTCAAAGTATAGGCCATCGTGTTGCACAGTTTTCAGCCATCGGTCTGCCAGTTCTTCGATTCCGCGGCGGTGCCAGTTCTTGTCCTTCGAAGCGAAAAACTCCTAAACCCCAGCTGCCACATCCTCCTGGTAGTTGAAGTGCCGCCCGTGAAGGAAGTGGGCCATTGCCCGGAACAGGTAAGAATCCGACAGGGCAAAGGTCCGGGCTATATGCTGGGTGTAGCATCACTTCGATGCCCTCAAATTCCTGGAGTTTTGCCAGGGTCGTTTCCCGCGGTATGAGGCCGAGCGTTGTACTGCTGTAGGAGAGCGCGCTTTCTGTTCGCCAGTACCGGGTACTTCTCCTAAACGGCATACACCCGCTCCAGCTGTTCAGATGGTCCGACCGTCTGGAACAAATTCGTAATGGATTATCCCCTCAAAATTTCACCAGAGGCAGAGCATCACCTTGTGCTCGAAACGCCCACGTTTGGAAACAGGTTCTGGAAACTGACCCGAGCTCCACCACTGCCGTTGTGTGTTAGGATTACCGAAATAGACCCACTTTTCGTCGCAGGTAACAATTCTTTTGATGAAACGTACATGGCACGGGTTTCCTAGGAGTTTCGCACACTTATCCTCGGCCGTTTGCTTCAGCTGGCGTAAGTTTGTGAGGGACAATGCGGCAGCTCCTCTAGACCATGCCAAGATCTGAACCATGGCAGCTCCTGTAGAACAGCTCCTGTAACCACGGCAGCTCCTGTAGACCTTGCCTTGAAGGTGACGAACCACGGTGGTCTGTGATATGCCCAGCTCGCCTGATAATCTCCCAGTGCTGGTTGTCGGATTTGCCTGTACGGCCTGGCGCACGGCCTCCGAATCCACAGTTCGCAGCCTACGTTACCTTGGCTGATAGTCGAGGTTTCTGTCACCTGAGCGAAATTTCTTGAACCATCTGGCTGTGGTCCACGGGACCTTCCCCTTTCTCATGACAAATGCTTCGTGTTGCTCGACCAGCATTATGACCGAGTTCAAACTCGTAAAGCAAAAGTTCCGTAATTAGCCGGTTGTGGCTGCTCATCTTTTAGGCGTCCCAACCACAGACAGAACGACGACATGCAATGCTGTTCACAGCAACTACTACCACTTTATATCACTTTCGACTGACTGCAGTGAGCGACTTGAACTAGTTTAAATACATAACATACCCGCCGCAGCACATCCGTTTATGCAAATATTGCAAAACTTTTGACTCGCCCTAATAAATTCTGTGGGGAACTTCGGCCAATTTTCTGTACGCTTTTTCAAAATGTAATTCTTCCATTTTGGGATCATTAATGTTTATAGTCATTAAATATTCCAAACTTAAATCTGCTCCATAAATCAGTCTTTATCACGTGTTGGCTGAAAAGTCCTTTTCACAGTCCACCGTTGAAGGGTCTTACGTCACATATGACGTCACTCTTTCACGTTTTATTTTTTTCCGTCTCACGCGCAATGTAAACAAAGAAAAATAAACTAACAGTCGAATTTCATTTTACAAATACCATGTTGAGTTGAAATTAAAGATTGTTTTTGCTCGGACGTCAGTAAAAAAGGTAATCTCCAATATTTTCGTCAAAAATTTTTATCCATCGCCAAACCGATTTTTTTTCCCCGCAAATTGCGAAGAATACGATCGGCAGCGCGACTCCTGTATATGTTGTGAAAACACAGTTTTGTCCTCGCCGGGCATCGAACTCGGGTCCCCTCATTCCGGAGTAAGTCGCTCTCCCAACTGAGCTAAGCGGACATGTGCTCTCAGCCTTTATCTCATGTGCGTTATGCGGGGGCTGGCACGTCACATCCTCCCCTCCGAAAGAGGGCCGGGGGCATGGCCCACGGGTCAAGCCGGGACCATGTGTCGCTGTAGGCAGTCATCCGCTGAAGAACGTGCGTTTGAGAAATCCCAGACAATTTAGTGTGTGGAAACTTAACATCACACACATTTATTTTTCAAAGCACTGAAGAAGGGATTCTCATTTTTCCTGTCTCGCGGTGTGGAAAGGACATCACACCATTGCGAGAAACCTATCGGCCAGGTCATCTTTGAAGTTAAGGCGCCAATGTGAAAACACAGTTTTTTCCACGCCGGGCATCGAACACGGGTCCCCACTCCGGAGTAAGTCGCTCTCCCAACTGAGCTACGCGGACATGTGCTCTAAGCCTTTATCTCATGTGCGTCCTGCGGGGGCAAGCACGTCACAATGTATATAATGACAGCGCACCTTCCTGCATAACCGTTCCTTGCACTTATGCAGATATTTGGTAGTGTCCAAATACTTTTGATAACATAGTGCATAACCCGCAAGCGAAATCAAACCGATGTGGGGTACACAAGTTACCGCTTCATGGGAAAATTCCAGTATCATTGGTAGATTAATCGTGGTTTTTTTAATTTCAACGTTTTCGTTCGTATGCACATTTTTTTTGTTTTTACGGTGAAATGGGTGGCGGGGCGACCAACGTGAGCAACTTTAATGCCTACAAGCAGTCACACCGCCCCTAATTTAGGACCGCTGGCTTCTGGAAAGCGAGATACCCAGCACAGCAAGAGAATCATCACCCAGGCCGTATCAAAATTCGAACCTGGACCTTCTCAGACAACTATTCTGAAATCGACGCCTCTGGCCAACGCGTCTTTATGCACTTAAAAAAAAAAATGTATGAAATGTGCTCAGCTTTGTCAACAGATGCTTACAGCATATGCCTGGTGCCCCGGTGGCGCTGTGGTCTAAGCACTCTTTTCTGACCATTCGTCCGAAAAGGGTCTGGTTTCGAAGCCCGTGAGGCATGGATGTTGTGTTTGTTTTACGGCACTGGCTCTCTCGCTTCCCTGGAACCAGTGACCCTAAATTAGGGACGCGGCGACTGCTTATAGTTCAGCGAGTTGCTCACAGTGGTCGTTACTCCCTCTCTCGCCCCCCTCCCAAGCGTATGAAGTGTTGCTTTTTAAATTTTCGTGAAAAACTGCATTGTAGCAGTACCTACGTGTAATCCACCAAAATTTTCATAAATTCGATAGCTATCACATATAACGTAAAAGCATTGTATATTGAAAAACGAACCCATCTGACTTGTAGGTTCTAATTTCTTTTAAATGAAATGTCGCTATCATGTTTTATCACAGCTACTACGTCAGAACAAAGATATTTCAGTTGGCTGAATATTTCTCTTCATTCTTTGTTCGTGTTGAACGTATCAATCATTTTATCGAAACCGATAAGAAATAATACAGTATAATTGCAAGTTTCTTTTTTTTTCTAGAATGGTAGGCATACGCCCACAGTAAAGGAGTGAAACGTATAGAGTGAACTATCTGTGATATCTGTGGAGAAAAGGAAAGCTACTGTAGGTTTAATTATTACGCAATTTTATTTATTTTTAGGAAATAATTGGTGATAGTTCAACACTGTCGTGTAGAGTCCGCTTTTTGTTAAAGAGCGATACGAAGTTCAAGTTATTTGTGGAGTTAGAAACTTGAAACATTTGTATTAAGGTGGTTCCACCTAAAATCTCTGCCTTATGTTTCCAATGGTAAAACTTCTTTACATATTTTCTTCGCAATTAATGTATTCCCAAGGGTGAAAATTTGTACATCGATTGTAGCTAAGTTATAGCATGTGATACTTAATACTTGCTAAAACATAACCATAATTATATTAAAAATCAATCATTTTCCTTTGAGTAATGTTCACACCTGTTAATAGGTGGCGCGACCTGTACATCGATGACGTCAGTAGACAAACAATTTTTGAATTGCTTAGTTATGGTTATGTTTTAGCAAGTATTAAATGTCCCATGCTGTAACTTAAAGTTAGTTTTATCGATGTGCAAATTTTCATCCTCGGGAATACATTAATTGGAAAGAAAATATGTAAAGACGTTTTACCATTGGAAACATAAGGCAGGGATTTTAGGTGGAACCATCTTAAGTACTCTCAGGATTATGTTGGACACTCGCGATTTTTATTACATTGTATGAGAACCGCTTGCGGAGTGACAAGCATTCGAGAAGACAGCGACATTTAGATATACGTTTCATTTCCAAAGCCAGCATCCCCCTTCCAAAAAAAAAAAAAAAAGAGTGAAATAAAACTGTCAGGTGTTTCCCAAAGGAAATTTCAGTTACGACATTCATTAAGGCAATTATGTTGCATGACAAGGAGAATGTAATTAAAATGAGTAATTTTTTTTTTTTTTTTTTTTTTTTGCTTCCGTGAAAGGAACGGAACTTCTTAGATGGTTAATTTATTTATTCATGACCCGGCACATATAATTTCATTGATATTTACAGCTATAAATGTTATTCTTAATCTCTCGATTCGATGGAAATCATTAAGTCAAATAACAAATATGAGTAAAATCGCGAAGTGCATTCATTACGGAACGCAGCAAATCATTTAAAAAGTCCGATATTTGTAAAGATTTATTGATTTTTCATTAACCTGGACATGAATAAATTATAAATTTTGATGGCGAGTCATTTAGAAGCTTTAAATTGTTTTGTCTGAGCATCCTTCGTCATCATCAACAACAACCATGGGGGCCGCCCCGGTAGCGCATCGATGGCATCTGATCATTCGTCCGAAAGGGGTCCGGGTTCGAATCCCGATGAGGCATGGATGTTGTGTTTGTCTTACGGCACTGGCTCTCTCCCTTCCCTGGAACCAGTGGCCCTAAATTAGGGACGGGCGACTGCTTATATAGCCCATTGAGTTGCTCACGGTGGTCGTTAAAGCTCCAAAAAAAAAAAAAAAAAAAACACGGGTACGATTCCCGTAGGTTCCGGATGTAAGGGGGCATCAAATTTAATCCGTCTTACATTGTTTTACAACCAGCGCATCGACACTCAACTGGTAAACTCAGGCAGCCTGGAGAATTGGTGACCATGGACAAAGAGCGTCCGGAGTTGACCTCAGAGGGAACCATCTACGCATTCGCATTCCCAAATACATGTCTGCGGAAAACCTCGGAAAAACCGCGAACTAGATGGCCGGCGGGACCAGGGTTCGAATACCCTGAGCATCCTTACAACAACGTTTAAAAACAAAACGACTAGATTTGAGCATAGCAACAACTAATGATGTAAGAATTATTTGTAGAAAGAATATACGAGATTAATAATGAACTCACTGTATACAAAAGTACAACACTTGAACAAGAAAGTAAAAATTGCACAAGATTTTGACACAGTGATATTGAAAGTAGTTGATGTCTCAGTAAAGGCTAATTTTCCCGGTTTACCCGTGCTTCATCCACAGGGAGTAGAACCCGAGCTAATCTTGGACGAATTTTGAGAGTACATACCCTTAGACCACTCGATCACCAGAGCGGCGATATTTCACTGTTGTTAAAGTTGTACTTGTTACGGTGCTTAGCGAGATGACTCTTGCAATTAATTATATAAGCGTTTATATTGAACCTTGCCGCCGTGGTGGCCGTGTGGTCAGAGGCGCGGACTTCTGGCTAATCTTCTGAGTTTTGCGCGGGCTGTGTTCTTGGATGATGCATGTCTGGTGCATTTATTCTTCGGCATTAGCTCGGTCTTCCCTCCCGGGAACCAGTGGTCTCAAATCAGGGATGGCCGATAGCTTATATATAGCTCTAGAATTTCATAGGTATAATAAACAAAGACATCGCTTTTTCCACGTTTTAGCAACACATAGCAACCGAAAAATTGTTGTTCGGTCACCGCTGGGGATCCGAATCCCAGATCTCTCAATATCTAGCCGAGCGCGTTAGCCTTACACCACGGTGGCCAACAATCCACGGCGCTATGTGTGTTTTTTCTGTCAGCTTCTGGCATCATAAATCCGTAAGATGGGTTCAACTACTGAGCCGTCTCCATCTGGTGGGCATTAACGGCACTGGCTATATATTAATTATAGCAGTTAAATCCAAAGGGCGAGGCCGCCCCGGTGGCGCAGTGGTTTAAGCGATGGCCTCTGATCATTCGTCCGAACGGGGTCCGGGTTCGAATCCCGGTGAGGCATGGATGTTGTGTTTGTCTTACGGCACTGGCTCTCTCCCTTCCCTGGAACCAGTGACCCTAAATTAGGGACGGGCGACTGATTATAGCCCATTGAGTTGCTCACGGTGGTCGTTAAACCTCCAATCAATCAATCAAAACCAAAGGGCGAGATCCGAAATGAAAATCCTCCAAATACGTGGCGTCAATGAATAAACAAAGACATCGCTCTTTCCACGTTTTAGAAACACATAGCAACCGAAAACCGGCTAACGCGCTCGGATAGATATCGAGAGATTTGGGGGTTTGGATCCCCAGCGGTGACCGAATAACAATTTTGTTGGCCACCGTGGTGTAAGACTAACGCGCTCGGTTAGATATCGAGAGATCTGATAATATTATAGCCAGTGCCGTTAATGCCCACCAGATGGAGACGTCTCAGTAGCTGAATCCATCTTACGGATTTATGATGTCAGAAGCTGACAGAAAAAACACACATAGCGCAGTGGATTGTTGGCCACCGTGGTGTAAGCCTAACACGCTCGGCTAGATATCGAGAAATCTGGGATTAATAATTTTTCGGTTGCTATGTGTTGCTAAAACGTGGAAAAAGAGCGATGTCTTTGTTTATTCACTGGCGCCACGTATTTGGAGGATTTTCATTTCATAGGTAGATTGAGATCCCAAAACAACGAGAGAAAAAAAGCGCATATATGTAGGATTCGCTTTAACCCACGCTCAACCTCTCGTCAAAATCACATACTTTTGTATATGCGTTTTACATGTTTTGGTTTCACGCTGATGTCTTTTTAATGTGTAGTAAACATTCGTGCACCAACTGGACATTTTAATCCCCCACGAACTGCAGAAAAAAAAAAAAAAAAAGCACAATTAAATCAAGCAAAGCGGAAGTTACATTTCATATGCCATCTGCGAAACGAAGCAATGGCAAATCCATCTCTATAAATATTCTGTAATGGTTCCAAAGTGTATCTTCTGAAACCACGGCTCGTGAAGCAGTGGAGCTTACAGAGGCTCGGACGTTTTTCACGAACACGGCATCCGCTCCTGCAGGTGGCTTGCTATGTGCGAAGACAAATGAGCTCTTGGATGTGTACGAAAATATTGAATTTCGTCTGAAGTCGGCGATAATGAGCGTAAACCCTTGGTACCCCATCTGAAACACGAGACAGAGAGGCATTCCGTCGTCCTTGGAGACCCATGGTTTGTTTTTAATAGCCACCTCTCTCCCCGAATGTCAGATTCTATAAACTAAATGAAAGCGGGGAGAGTGCGTTGTCAAGACTGTAAGTTTTCATATAGGGATACTGTATTCGCGTTGTCCGGAGAGGTAAACTCTACAATATCATTAATCATTCTCAGTACACTGCTGGATAAAGGTCTCCCCAAGTTTCTTCCGCAGCTGTCTCTCTCTCTTGCGCCGTTCTCCTCGATGTCACTCGGGCATGCTTTCTAAGTGAAATCCTGGGTAGCTTACGGCATAAAGAAAGACACTTTTTCAAAGAAGTAGTTACTTACAGTTCGCCTTTTATTTAGCCAATACTCTATAGGCACTTCACTAATGAAGAACTTCTAGATAATTACTCAAGTAACTCGAACTGCAATAGCAACTTAATTTGATTAACGTGAGTTGGTAAACACAATAATTGATTAACCAAATCTAACACGAAATAAATAATAACACCACTTGACAGACGCTACTTGCATGAAAAAGGCAGCTTAAGACAGCTTCCACGAATACCACACCTTTTGCTGCTAGATTCATATATATATATATATATATATATATATATATATATATATATCACGCTTAGCTTGTCAACATGCACACGTCACTCACCCAGACATCAAGACTGCTGCCACAATAACGTTCATTGATTGAGAAAATACACAGTCGAGTCACATTATTGTGACCACCTCCTACTTTTGACGTCAACAGCGTGTAGCCAATGAATGAAGGCATGTGTCGTGAGCTGGCTTGGAGGGTATATAAGGTGTGCTGTAGGCATTCTGAAAACATATCACTCGTTGCTGTCATGGATAAAAGGATCGATTTCTCAGATTTCCAAGAAGGGATGATTATCGACTTTCGGGCCAAGGGTGGCAGTATTTGTGAAAAAGCGCAGTTTGTGAACTGTTCGAGTGCTGCTGTGGTTAAAGTGTATCGTGATTGGAGAAATGGCACCATTGCGAATAAGCGACATGGAAGCTTTGGAGCACCACGTGTCATTGCTGTGAGGTGAACGTCGGCTTCGAAGGTTTGTGAGGGCCGATTGACACGCTACAGTGGAGCAACTCACTGGCCAAATGAACCAGGGGGCTACCAGAAGTGTGTCTAAAACGACAGTTCAGCGAACACTGCTGCGTATGGGGCTCCGATGCAGACGGATGGTCACTGCACCTATGCTAACGAAAGTGCATCGGCAGAGAAGGCTTACATTTGCACGGCAGTATCGGAATTGGACCTCCGCTAATTAGCAAAGGATTGCCTTCTCCAAATGAGTCACGTTTTCTGTTTCATCAAACGGATGGAAGTTGGCGTATAAGGCAAGAAACATCGGAGAACAAACATTCGTCAACCATTGCTGGAAGAACACAAGCTGGTGGGGGCAGCGTTATGGTCTGGGGAATGTTTTCTTGGCATTCTCTGGGTCCACTCATACCTGTGCAAGGCACTATGGACCGAATTCGTTATGAATGCATACTTGCAGACCACGTACACCCATACATGCTGACTACCCTCCCAGGGGCGGATGGGATCTTTCAGAACGACAATGCGACGTGTCACACAGCTAGAAATGTCCGAGAGTGGTTGGAAGTGCACGATAAAGACTTCAAAGTACTTCCATGGCCCCCTAATTCCCCAGACTTTAACCCAATTGAGCATCTGTGGGACCACCTCGATCGTATTGTTCGCTCTATGGATCTTCCATCAACTGTCAGCACCTTATTGAGTCACTCTCAGCCCGTCTAGCTGCTGTCCGCGCTGCCGGTTACTCTGGATCTTAGCTGGTAGTCACAATAATGTGACTCCACCGTTTATAACGTTAAGATTAAAACCCTAAAGGAGAACGAACTCAAAAGTTACATAGAGAAAGACAACTAAAAATGAAAGTTCGTTTACAATATACGTCGTATTTGTCTTTTATGCAGGAGACAAAATGTCCCTTTGTATCCATTCCAATATTTCAGTTTTTCAGCAGTGGTCAGTGCTTCTGACAATGTCCAGCCCATGGCCACTTGAAGGTCTTGACTTTGGTCATGGCGTCATCAGATTTTGTCATTTCCTTGATCCATCAATTCGTTTTCCTACATCTATCTTGGTTGCATCAAGCATGCAATTCTTAATGTTCTTCGAGTTGTCCGCAGCCTCTTGTATTCTTAGTTAAGGTACATGTCCTTAACTAATCCATAAAGCCGCCCCGGTGGCGCAGTGGTCTAAGGCGCTGGCCTCTGATCATTCGTCCGTGAGGGGTCCGGGTTCGAATCCCGGTGAGGCATGGATGTTGTGTTTGTCTTACGGCACTGGCTCTCTCCCTTCCCTGGAACCAATGACCCTAAATTAGGGACGGGCGACTGCTTATAGCCCATTGAGTTGCTCACGGTGGTCGTTAAACCTCCAATCAAAAAAAAAAAAAAAAAAAAAATAATCCATAAGTGAGAACTAGAGAGATTCACTGATTGAACGTACTGGTAAATTGCTCTTGAAGATTGTATTGTTTATTTGTAATGCACTCCTGCCAAGTTTTATACTCCTATTAATTTCTTCTTCGAAGTGGCCCTCGTTTGATATTTTGTTCAAGATAGAGAAGGCATCAAGCATATACTTCTAAACTTACCCCATTAATCCCCAGTTCGTACGCTCCTTGAAAACTTTGAAAAGTCCTTGAAAGAAAGTTCAAGTCCTTAAAAGTACTTGAAAACGTTTAAGGTACTTGAAAAACATTTTTAGTTGTTTTTTTAAATAATGATATGAAAAAGCAAAATAATTGTTTGTGCTCAAAAGTTGTATGGGAGATTTCTGTTTAGTTCCGTTAAAAGCACCAAGCTGATCAATTAGCGAAGAAGCTGGTTGAGATGTAGATAATGCTTTGGGATATTTTGTTTCCTAATTAAATTTTGCACCACATTGAGTTAGTCTGTCTGATTTTTGTCTTGAAAAATCATAGTTTTCGTGCTGGAGATGTGTCGCGTATGGGTGCTTTGTGGAAAGAGTCGTTCTAATCATTTACATAACGTAGATGTGTAATGTGAAGCAAAATGTTAATGTGGTGGAGACAAATATTTCGGGTGGTTTGGCTATTTTCAAAGAATGAATGATAAACTGCTAACTAAGATAATTTATTCAGCCGAAGTGGACGGAAAGAAAGATATATACACAGTGTACCCGTTAAGTAATGTGATTGATTTTTTACCGGACAGTCCTTTGAATAAAGGTAACAAACGTGTTTATAATTTTGACCGCTAGGATGTGCTGTAATCGCAGGAGCAGCTTTTCAGTCGGGTGACGCAGCAGATTTCGTGTGGCGACCATTGAAGTAAGACTGTGTGAGTGGAGCGTGTCGGAAGTTGGGCAATGGAGCAAAGAGCTGTGATAAAATTTTACTATTAATTAGGGAAAACTGCCCCGGAAGTATACCAAGACTAAAAAAAAAAAAATTACGGCGATAACTGTCTGAGCCGTGCACAAGTGTTTCGCTGTTTTTTTTTTTTAATTGGGGGTTTAACGACCACCGTGAGCAACTCAATGGGCTATAAGCAGTCGCCCGTCCCTAATTTAGGGCCACTGGTTCCAGGGAAGGGAGAGAGTCGGTGCCGTAAGACAAACACAACATCCATGCCTCACCGGGATTTGAACCCGGACCCCTTTTGGACGAATTATCAGAAGCCATCGGTTAGACCACTGCGCGGCACCGAGGCGGCTCGCTGGTTTTCAATGTTTAAAGATGGGAGGGAGTCCCTCGATGATGAACCACGCACAGGACGTCCAGTTTCTGTACGGACAAATGAAAATGTGGTGAAGGCTAGCGAAATTGTTGCCTATGACAGGCGAATAACCACTAGGCTACTCGCTGAACAGCTTAGTGTCGGTAAGGAAACGGCCAGGGTAATTAATCTTAGAAAAAGATCTGCACAAGAACAAGATTTGTGGGAGGTTTGTGCCGCACACTTTGACACACGGACACAGAGCATCGGGTTGCATGTTGCAAAAATTTCATCCATGCTGTTAATTAAAATCTTGATTTGTTGCAAAGAATTGTCACCGGTGATGAAGTTGGCGTTTTCAGTTTGATCCTGAAACAAAACGCCAGAGCATGGAGCGGTGTGGAACATCTTCTCCCCAGCAGAAGAAAGTCAGGTTGCAAAAATCACATGTCAAGACAGTGGTCATTGTTTTTTACGACTGTGCTGGAATTATGCACCGCGAATTTGTTCCTGAGGGCACCACAATGAACAGTCAGTATTATTTAGGAGTAATGCAACGTCTGTACGACCGCATGCGACGTGTCAAGCGAGAACTGTTTATTTATTTACTTGTATGCACATCTCTACAGATGGTATATCTAGTTACAGGAATTGATACAGTGATATTTACATTACCAAGTGATATCTACAGTCCTGCAAAACATGCTTTATGAAAAAAATTATTACCTACATTAAAAATATCCGGACATTCTTCAAGTGAGTTGCGAAGCTTGCTGTACATTTTGCATAACGGAGAATTTTTTCCAGCATCAGTCCTGCAAAATGGCATAGCAAATAGTCCACATTCTGTCCTCGGTAAACGTGGGACACGGAAACTTAATTGGTTTACAATTTGAGTATCATCAATCTCACCATTGATGATGCCGTACAGGAACTTGAGTTGGAGAGCCTTCCTTCTCGATTGCAGAGAGGTCATCTTGAAGAATCTCAGAAGGGCAGCCGTTGGGATGTCCGCTATATAAACACCAGTCGATTTGTAAAAAAGGTGTCTAAGAAATTTTTTAACTTCTATTTCATGTACTAGAGTTACGAGGCTAGGACTCCAAATAATCGCCGCATACTCCAGTGAGGATCTTACCGTAATCTCAAAAATGCGAATAAGTGTCTGAGTATTCGAGAAATACTTGGAATGTCGCGTTATAAATCCAATATTTCTATGCGATATACGTACAATTCTTTTGATATGACTTTTAAAGTCCAAGTTCGAGTCAAACGTGACTCCCAAGTCCTGGACATCGTTTGTCCGACTAAGAGAATAGTCGCCAGCTTTATAGTAAAAAAGAATTGGATTCCTTTTCCGCGAAAGGGAAACGACATGACACTTGGAGATGCTGAGGTGGAGATGGTTTAATGTACACCACTGAAGCAGGTTATTGACGTCAGTTTGAAGAGCAACTGTTCCACAAAAACAATTGGTTTCTGTTGCACGACAACGCGCCTGCACACTGTGCGCTCCCCATGAAGCAGTTTCTGACTTCGAAGTCGATCTGTGTGATCGAACATCCACGCTACTTGCCAGATTTGGCACCCGCAGACTTTTTCCTCTTCCCAAAGATGAAGTGTGCCTTCAGAGGGAGCGCTTCAGCGACATTAAGGACTTCCAACAAGGTGTGACCAACAGACTAAAGGAGGTTCCGGTGCAGGACTTCCACCATGCCTTCGAACACCTGTACGAAAGATGTCACCTTTGTGTGGAGTTGGAGGGAGATTATTTTGAATCTGTGTAAGTGACAATTCAAAATATGGTTTATTGTTTTAATATACTACTCATGTGATTTTTGTCTCATTACTTAACGGGCACAATGCGTCTATATAGAAAAAACGGCCGAGGAAATCATTGGAGATCAGACTAAGGAATGCCAGTAGAGGAAATATGAGAGTTCTGGCACACGCGGCATGCGGCATTTGCCACATGCCGCGTGTGCCAGATCATGCCGCGTGTACCAAACTCTCATATTTCCTCTACTAATGCCTGCAATAGAAAAAGATAATGTCTATGAAGTGCAAAAGGTCTTGTGTGAGTAGGGTTATGTATGGATGCCTGGAAGCTCAAGTTGTGTGCCAAAATCGCTTGAAATTCAGACGTTTAATAATCAACAGTAAGTGAAATCTACCACCATTAGAGTAACTTTGATTTGGCTGATGATCATGCTTTTGAGAAGCTAATCTTTAAATCTCAAGAGAACAGCTTAGTGGTATGTATGTATATGCTGAGTTAGTATGAAACCACGTAACTCGGAAGCGCAAAAAAAGCTTTTGCTTCCTAAAGGTACAACAAAACTGATATTAATTTTAGCTTTAAATTTCCTGAACATTTCACAAATATTCCTCTTGATTTTGAAAAATTGTTCAGCTCTAGTAGACTGACCGGAACAGGTATTTTTCACTGAGTTTTCAATCTGGTAGGTAATTTTACAACTTTCAGTTTTTCACCAGTACTGAAAAATCAGAAAACCAAGAAAAAATAGATTCTTCTCCGTGAAAATTATGTTTTTATCTCTCAAAATGCACAGTTTGTCGACTAACTAGCAGTATGTATCACATTTTACAACCTTCACTTGTATGTTCTCATCTCTAAGTAACATTTGTTATCATTGTATGAATTGCTTCATAAAAAACTGCCTGCCATTATGGCAGAATAAAAATGTTGCTAGCGGTATTGTTTAAATTGTTAAGAGTAAACAACAAGCACGTCGTGGCTTACAGTAACGAGATTTCAGGACAGCACATTGTGCATGTTAATGAAGGTTAGTTTCTCTAAAAGTCTCAAACGTTTTCTGTATTTCTTCTTAATCATTTCCTAAAATGGTTCGTAATGTGCATGCAATCTTATATGCAAAATTGGTTTGACCCACATTTTCACCGCCGATTTGAGGTTTGTACTCAGTCTAGAACACGTAAAATCAAGCCTTTCAAAGCTAAGCTGAACGCGCGCAATCAAGAATAAAATCTTCCATGAACAGGGAGATTATTATTATTTTCTTTTTTTTTATTGTTGGCATTTTGTATTTGTTTAGTAGAGGAGTACTGTTATCAAACTACCTCTCCTTGTTGTTCTCGGGGACTTTGGTCGTAATCTATTTGCTTGAATTTTCATTTAGTGTAATTTTCCGGATATACTCTCCCTGGTTTTTCGTATGGCGAAATTCTTGTATCGCAGAAATGCGTTCTTTGCTTAACCCCAGGTGTTTGAAAAGGAACGCCTCACGGCCCGAACGTCCTATGCGTGACAGTAGTCTCACTGCATCTGGGTTTTGCGTCATTAAAGTCCCATCAACGCCGACTTTAAGCGCTTATCAACTTTCGCGTATTGCGATCGAGTTCAACCTTGGCGTTTCCAGATTCTCACGTTGGTCATCCACTTTTTTTTTTTTTTTGCATGTCTTAAGAAAAAATTAAAGAAAAACAGACGTGCTTATGTTACATAATGTCCGTCTGTCTGTCTTTGAACACCATATCTCTGCACCTACATTACTAGACGAATCGCACTATTCAAATGAAATGTATATCACAGATTCCTCATGTTACAAGAGATAACTGATAACATTTGTAGAGCTATACAAGACTTTTCGCTTCAAAACTCAGTATCGTGTGAAGCCACCTCGAACAACAACAACAGCCTCTACAAGGCGTGGCATTGAATGAAAGAGGTTTTTGATGTCATCCTGGGAAATAGCCTGCCAGGCTGCTTCTATGCGAGACCAGAGTTACTTTGTGGTGACTGGCGAAGGCGCTTGACAGGCCGGTCTCATGTCCCAGACGTGTTAGATCGGGGACATATCCGGCGAGCGTGCAGGCCTTGGAAGAAGCGGTATCTGCCGTGCATGAAAGAGGTCTTGGACAACCCGGGCCGCACGTGGACGAGCATGGTCCTGCTGGAATATAGCGTCAGGATTCTGAAAGAAGGGTGTCATCTCTGCCTGTAAAATATCTCTGATGTATCGCTGGCTGTTGAGGGTTCCCTCAATTCGAATCAGGTGAGATCGCGAATTGAACCCAATGGCGCCCCAATGTCAAATTATGAAGTATGATGCTGCAGGGTGTTCACCACGATGTCTTCGAACACGTATGTGACTATCATGGTGCATGAAGTTGAATCGTGACTCGTCATGAAAGACCCGACTCGTTGCCAATTAACGCGCCAATGTCTGTGTTCGAGACCCCATTCATTGCAGCAGCCTGAGTCTTCTTTGGTTGAGGGTCAAAGGAATGCGCAGCAATGGGCTGCTAGCGACCAGTCCGCTGTTAAGCAGACGACGTCGAGCTGTGCTGGAGGATAATGCCGGACCTGTGACAGTGCTCCGGTGCTGCGCTAACACCGTGGATGTCGCTGTGCGATCGGTCACTGCCATGCGATACAGGTGTATGTATTACTCGGGTCACCTCACTACAAACATCCTGAATCATAGGCGGCGACTTCGTGGGTTCGAGACACATTTTGAACCCCCAATGATTTTGTTGTGGGTTCCTGGAACACCTAATATTTTGCGCGTATTTCGTGGGAAAAATACACGTACGCGTATATGTATAAATTTGTTTTTCGTTATCAATTCTTCAAGTGTTTTATTACTCATTCCCCGTTTACTATATATAGAAAGTGTGTATAGAAATTTACCCCTCAGACTGTTTATTGCGCCTAAAAATATAATTAGTGTTTGTTCGCGCTCATCAAATTTGACGCGACAGACAATACTTCAAGTACCGTTGTTTAAGAGCATTTAAAACTACATCCTTTATAAAAGAAAATTCTTGGGTTTGTCTGGGTTCCCACGAAATACAAAAGTCTAGCTTTACATTCGGAGACGAGAACCTATTCGAGGTCATAGTGACAAAGGCGGAAATATGTTGTACAGTCAGTTGACCCACCCTATCTTCGGACAGTCGGGGACCAAGGAGGTTAGAAGAGAGAGGAGATGACATCAGCAGCCACTGGTAAAGCCAAATCTGATCATCTGGTTTCTTGCACCCTCCGGATGGGGAAGGTTCAGTGACGCGACGTCACTTCCTAAAGACCTGTGCTGCAGCACAGGTTGATAGCGGCCGTCTCTTACTCTCTGCAGTAGTCCATGAAGGTCAACAAGGCTCCCACAGCTTTAGCAAGGTCGTGATTGGCTAATGCGCAATATGCACTTCCGCTCTACGAAGCAACATTTTGTTTAATTTTTTTTAGAAAATACTAAACAGCATTTATGTAATTTTTTTGCAATTTTTTAGTTATGTGCATGTATATTTCAGTCTCATTTTTTCCTGACTGTACATGCCGCACAAGTGCCTCTAAAACCTCTTTAAAGTCAACGATTTCTCCGTAGAAAGTACAGAAGCAGCCCAAGTTGGGCATATTGGGCATTCACAGCTGATACGAAGGGGAGCCCACGGAAATGTCCTCTCCGTTCTAACCTCCTATTTTAACTCAGAAAGGATTACGAAGGGGAGCCCATGCCATGTCCTCTCCGTTCTAACCTCCTATTTTAACTCAGAAAGGATTTGAAAAAAACAAATTGTTGGCATTTTTAAGATTGGTAAAAAAAACTTAAAATAAATTTTATATGTTTTTGTTTCTTTTATAAAGACAGTTGAGTTGGAAATTCACAGTATCTGTGTATTGTATATAATAATGTCGCGCCTACAAAAGCAAAATAAATGAAATAAATAATTATCTAGAAATATTTTTCTGTAATTAACTACAATTTGCTTCATTTTAGCGTGTCAGGCGTCTTATTGTGCCAGATAATCTGACAATGAAATTTAAATTAGACTTAAATACTTTGAAAAATGCATGAGTAATTCAATTAAAAATTTTCGAAACCCCCAATAATTTTTTCAAGTCGGCGCCTATGTCCTCAATCGTTTCCCGTGGAGTGGCTTCTTCAGTTTTGGGAAGAAGTCATCGTCTGGTGGGCTCATGTCAGGACTGTACGGCGCGTGGGGAAGCAATTCCCATTCATACTTTTCCAGAATGTCTCTTACTATACGGGCAACATGCGAACTCGCGTCGTCGTGCAAAATGATGACACCAGCTTCGAGCATGTCGTACCTTCTTTGGCGAATCTTTGGGCGCAAAACATTTTGCAGAAACCTTCTGTAGTATTCTGCTGTTACAGTGGTCTCCTTGGGGACTCTGTCTGTTGCTATCACTCCAACCTTGTCATAGGCCACAAACATCATCAGCTTAACCTTTGATTGTTGGCGGCGGAATTTTTTTTCTGGCGAGGTGATTCTGGATGTTTCCTCTGAGTGGAGTGAGAATTCAGTTCTGGTTCAAAATCTCGTATTCAGGTTTCGTCTATAGCAACAGAAATTCTATCCAAAAACTGCTCACCATCTGTCTCGTACCACTGAAGCAATTCTTCTGCGATCCCTTTGCGAACTACGTGCTGCTCTTCATTCAGATTATGCGGAACCCATGTGGCAGCCACTTTTGTCTTCTGTAGTTTTTCAGTTAGGATTCTGAAAACCGAAGCGGTAGACATGTTTGTTTCATATACACTGACGGAAAAAAATCCCAACACCACGAAAAAATAGTTGTAGAGGATTGAAATGGCGGCAATACATTTGTATAGGTAACATATTTAATCGATTAAGGTTTCAAAATCACAGCTTAATGTATGCGCGAGAAGAGCCATTTTAAATGTGAAATGCTGGTACATTAATAACCGGTGTAACCGCCAGAATGTTGAATGCAAGCACGCAAACGTTCATGCATTGTGTCGTACAGGTGCTGGATGTCAGTTTGCGGGATGGAGTTCCATGCCTGTTGCACTTGGTCGCTCAATACAGGAACGGTTAATGCTGGTTGGGGGTGACGCTGGAGTTGTCGTCCAATGAAGACCCATACGTGCTCGATTGGAGAAAGATCTGGTGATCTAGCAGTCCACGGCAACATGTCGACACTCTGTAGAGCATGTTGGGTTACAACAGCGGTATGCGGGAGAGCGTTATCCTGTTGGAAAACACCCCCGGAATGCTGTTCATGAATGGCAGCACAACAGGTTGAATCACCAGACCGACGTACAACTGTGCCGTCAGGGTGCGTGGGATAACCACGAGAGTGCTCCTGCTGTCATAGGAAATTGCTCCCCAGACCTTAACTCCAGGTGTAGGTCCAGTGTGTCTCGGCCAGAAACAGGTTGGTTGCAGGGGCTCACCTGGCCTCCTTCTAACCAACACACGGCCATCACTGGCACCCAGGCAGAACCGGCTTTCATCAGAAAACACAACAGATCTCCACTCCGTCCTCCAAGGAGCTCTAGCTTGACACCACTGACGTCACAAACGGCAGTGGTTTGGAGTAAGTGGAATGCACGCTACAGGGCGTCTGGCTCGGAGCTGTCCTTCAAGTAACCGATTTGTAACAGTTCGTTGTTTCACTGTGGTGGCAACTGCAGGTCGAATTGCTGCCGCAGACGCAGTACGATGCGCCACGGCCATTCGCCGTACACGGCGGTCTTCCCTCTCAGTAGTGCCACGTGGCCGGTCGAAACCCGGTCTTCTTGAGGCAGTACCTTACCTTGACCACCGCTGCCAACAATCTAGCACAGTGGCTACATTCCTGCCAAGTCGTTCTGCAATATTGCGGAAAGAAAATCCACCTTCTCGTAGCCCTATTACACGACCTCGTTCAAACTCCGTGAGCTGTTGATAATGGCTTCTTCGTCTTCTTAAAGGCATTCTTGACTAACATCAACACACTACGTCGAATCTCAACGATAACTAACGCTCACGAACGTTACAACGCGTATTTACAGCAAACCTGCTTTGTATGTTTTGAGGGGCGCTACTAGCGCCACACGTATACGCTGAGCGCGAAATTTGCATAGACGTCATCTTACAGATGTACTCTCACCGCCTACCAACTGTCGTTTATCTAACACAACCCCTTCTTGGTGTTGGTATTTTTTTCCGTCAGTGTATTACAATCTCTTCACATGTTTTCCGTCAATCTTCTTCCAAAATGCTGTTGACGATAACCACAGAAGTGTCGTCCGTTGCGTCTGATGGTCGGCTGCTTCTTGGGTCGCCTTCGATGCTTTCCCGATCTTGGCGGAAACGAGAAGCCCACCATGACACTGTGCTACGATCTACTACACTCACCCCACAAACTTCACACAAAGCTTTATGAATTTCGGTAGGGTATTTTCCTCGCAAAGTTTCAATTTTAATGTAGGATCGCTGGTCGCTACGCGCGATCTGACCTGACTCACTTTCTTCCTCCATTTCTTGGCAGTAAATTTTCAGAACAGGAACAAATTAGCTAGCAAACGTAGACACAACTTCGCATATTGAAGTCTGACTCTCAACTGGCGCAACGATTGGAGCGATTGCATCATCCTACAGGCAGCGCATGCGCAGTACTTTTGAAATGACCTACGTATATATATACATTAAATTTTGTATTCTCAAATTACATATATCGATAAACACAAAGAGTGATATAAACAATTTAACAAATCTTATAAAATTATATACATTTTACTGGGTAATTAGTGAAATGGTTGCATTTGTTTACGCTTGCACAGTTCATTCACGTGGATCTGCAAAAAAGAAATATCGCTGTCTCTCTCTCTTTCCCTTGTGTAACCCTCACGGCGTACCCGGTGTACACGTAACCCCACGTTGAGAACCCCTACTCCAGACAGCTTCCCAAGCAGTCTTCGTGCACAAGCCCCAGCCTTTCTCCTTGACTCAGTACTGGTTGGTGCTTTCCAGAAACGCCGATCTCCTTCTTTGCAAAGCTCTCCACTCACCTTTTTTGTTAGTCTTTTAACCTTGTAGTAAAATAGGCTGCCCACGTCAGTAGTTTAAATAAAGTATTTGAACGGTTCCCTCACACACACACACACACACAAAAAAAAGTGTGTGTGTGGGGGGGGGGAGTATATGTGCGCCTTTGTTTCTGTTGGTTCCCGCGCTGACTGTTTACCGCAACGCTTCAATAATATGCATTCAATCAACAGACACAGTGTTTTTGTATCACAATTACGTACGCAAGAGCGAAGGAGGAAAAACGAAAGAAATCGATCAATTCAGTGATAGCTTCTTGTGTTACACAAGCCTAGTGTTGATTCATACATTGGACCTTTGTTCATTTCCTCTTCATATTTCCCTTTACGACAGGTTGTTTGTTTCTTCCCGCTACTTGTTTCCTTTTCGTGACCTCGATGTGATGTAGCCATCGAGTAGTTGTAGCTGTGTTCACTGCAGTGTATGAAAACCAGCTATGACAAAAAAAAAAAATGGGGGGGGGGGGTTAGTACTTCTGTAAAAAGAGCTATTATGGGTCCTGGTGATACACTACTGTATCATACACCCGCAATCCACACAGACAATTTGACAATAACGGTTTTTATGCTCCCATGTTCTTTGAACATTTTCGCTACAAAGTCGTTTCACGGTGGTAAATTATATGACTCCCTTGTAGTATTCTGTTTAAAACAAATTGCATTCTTTTATTGAATAGGGATAATTTATTTACTTTGCTCTTTATAGAAATTGCAAGACCAAGAGAAACGAGATAACTAGATGGAATTTATATGGCAGATTAGCGATTGCTCTGGCTTTCGCCAAATTCAAATTTTTTCGCCAAATGTGATCTGAAGTTGCCAATTTTTATCAACTCTCCGCTGGAAATATAAAAACCATAAAAACAATAGGTTATATATTCTTTACAGTTAAGCAGCAAACATGTTATTAAAAAGGTAATATATTTAAAAAGGTGATTGCCAATGTTATCGCCAAAACCTTTTTATCCATCGCCAAAGCGGAATTTTCCCCGCAAATTGCGAAGAATGCAATCGGCTGCGCGACACCTGGCAGGCTACTACTTATGATCCGGGCCGTACTTAGGAGAAGGAGGGGGGGGCAACCTCCCTTTCAAAAACTTCTTTACAATTTCATTCAGAGCTGGACAAATTTTAAATAAAAGAGATTATATATTTGAGAAACTAATTTCTCCGAAGAAATCATTCTTCATTCATACATAGTGGCATTTAATGCTGGTTATGCCTCCGCTCACATCCACGATCACCAAATCATGGCTAGAGGAATATTTCACGGGTTATTGGCAAATTTTCAATGTATTCCATGTATTTACTTCATTCATAAAATTTGAAAAATTTCGCTGTCCTGGAGCGGGAACCGAAGCCGCACCTCCCGATTTCCGGTCGAGATCTATTGCAATATCTATATGATCTCTATCAATCACTGAAATGAAGACTTACATCTGACCCTGGATGTGAGAAAATCGTGAGACGCTACAGTGAGGCAGGAACAGCTTCGACTAGAGCAAATCTGATGGTAATCAGATATATATACTGCATATATTGTTCAGTTGCTTGGAATTTCCTTGTCCTGTATGGGTAGTGTAATGACTAGCATATTCCACCGGAAATCGGGAGGTGTGAGTTCGATTCCCATTCCAGGACAGCGAGATTTTTCAAATTTCCTGAATGAAGTAAATACATGGAATACAGTGAAAATATGCCAATAACCCGTGAAATACTCCTCTAGACATGATCTGGTGATTGTGGATGTGTGCAGAGGCATAACCAGCATAAAGGAGATTTTTATTTCATAAAGAGAAATTGGATTCTGGGCTATAGGTTTTAAATATTCTTGTAGATTGCATAACTATGATATCATAATAAGCAAATAGAATATTTTTTTTATACTTTATTTCATTATATAAAATATATTTTAGTTCTCAGTGAGAATGTGATGACTGATAGCAGACATCTGTTATTAAAATGTTGGGATATCTGTACTTATAAGCAGTACTATTGTAAAATCCTAAAATTTAAAGAATATAGATTTATTCTTTAAATTGAGTTCATGCCTTCTCTTCGGCTTCGTGCGCAAGCGCAGTCGACAGAACTCTAAGTGTTTCGTAACCGTTATCTCTAGTGGAAACGCTTACCTTTCCAATGGCGCGACTATCTATAAATACCGGAATAAATGTGCCCACAGACTTAAAACTGATTTTTTCTCTAAAAAAAATCGGAAAATAATCGTAACTCTTACCATAACCAGTTTGTTTCGGGACACAAAGATACCGTGCCAGAGAATGCACGTCACTCCGGTGGCGCAGTTGTCTAAGCGCTGGCTTGTGACCCCTCGTCCGAGAAGGGTCCGGGTTCGAATCCCGATGAGGCATTGATATGGTGTTTGTCTTACTGCACTGGCTCTCTCCCTTCCTTGGAGCCTGTGACCCTAAATTAGGGTCGGCGACTGCTTATAGCCCATTGAATTGCTCACGGTGGGCGTTAAATCTTCAATCAAAAAAAAAAAAAAAAAGAAAGAAAGAAAGAATGCACGAGGAAATTTGGCCGAATTTTTATCTATTGGGTAGAAAAGGAATTCTTGCAGTGCACACAGTATACATAGCGTCCATGAACAAAGTTGCAACATAAACACTTCTGCCTGTTAAGAAACGCGCGAAAAACAAATTCTTCAAGACGTCCTCTTGCTCGGCCTTCATTTGCGCATAAGTATTCTCCGCAACGAATTCATTTTCGGATTGTGAGATAGCTTTGATTTTGATTCGTTGAATTACTTTGAAGTTGAAGAAAGATTCAAGCTTGCTGTAGCAACCTACCGGAAAGTAATGTCGTTTTGGAAAAGAAGAGAAACACTGTTTGCAACAGAAGAAATGTATTTCTTAATCAATTACATAATCGCCATCATTGTCGATCAAGCTTGCCCATCGTGAAACTAAACGTTCAATGCAGTCTTTATAAAAAAATGTTGGCTGCGGTGTAAAGACGTCCGAGAGCCTCGTTTTGACATCATCAATATTTTGGAATCTTTTCCCATTTAGAAAGTGCTGCAGAGATCTGAAGAAATGGTAATCAGGTGGTGCAATGTCAGGGGAATAAGGGGGATAGGGCAGAACTTCCTAGCCAAAATCGCTGATCGTCTGCTGGGTCCGTTTCGCCGTCTGAGACCTCGCGTTGTCATGCTGGAGGATGATAACTTCTCTGTTGACCAGTGCTGGATGTTTTACAGTAAGAGGTTGCTTCAAACGGTCCAGTTGTTGTCAATAGAGGTCTGCCGTTACGGTCTGTCCCAGTTCCAAGATCTCAAAGTGAGCTATGCCAGCGGTAGTCCACCAAACACAGAGCAAAACCTTTTGGGGTGTAGGCCTGGTTTTGGCGTAGGAACTGGTGTCTGACCTGGAGAAAGCCACTGGTTTTTGCGTTTGTTGTTCGCGTAAAGAATCCACTTTTCATCTCCAGTGACAATTCGATGAAAAAATGAGTCCTTTTCTTGTCGGCTGAACAAAGAGTTGCAGATGGTTGAACGCTGAGCTTTGCTGTCAGGTGAAAGTTGGTGTAGGACTCAAACTCCTTGTCTATAGACCTTTCTTATCTGTTGCAGGCTCTCTTGAACAGTAGACCATGATGTATTAAGATGTTGGGATAATTCATCAATCGTTTGACGAGGATCTGCCTCAACGGCTGCACGCAGCAGGTCATTGTCCAGCTCCATGGGCCTTCTCACACGAGGGGCACCAAAGAGGTCAAAATTGCCCGACCGGAATTGGGCGAACCAACGCTGGCACTTGCGGACATTTAACGCATTCGGATAAACAGCGCAAATGTTATTGGTGGCCACGGTTGCATTGTTTACCTTGTGAAATTCATACAGCATACGATGACGAACATGGCTCTCCTCGGGTTTTATGTCACTCATTTTGTTCTGCAAATCTGTAAGACAAAAACACCTACATAAGTTAAAGGCGAATAGTTCATTCACTTGCACGTACTTTACGTTGAACGTACATAAACACCTGACAGCTGCTCCTCCAAAAAATTTCCGGTCCCCCCAACATATTAGATACCGACAAACCCAATCCCATAATTAATTTCTCCAGCGAGCATTAAGGGCCGCCCGTTCTATTATTAGGGTTACTGGCTCCAGCGAAGCTTAGGATAGTAACACAGAGCACAGATAGGGCAGCTAGGACAATAGCTCCAGTATTGCAGTGAAGCGGGTCTTGTATATCTCGCAGTTTCAACTCACGAGCCCTTCCTTGACAGTTCTTGTTGGCAGTTACCCTAAACGTATCGCAACACCTGTCATTTGATTTGAATCCGAAACACTGCATGTTGTTTATGTTTATTAACGTGTAGTTCGGTAGAACCATTGGCGCGTGCATGGCTTTACGCAACTCGCCTTGTTACTTGCTTATAGGCCTAAACCCAAACAAGCACGAAATGCAGATCAACCTACGTTGAATGCCAAATTATGTCTCATGTTAACCTTACGTTTTTATAAGCAAGGCCAAAGGTTAAAAAATTTGCATCGCTTTAAACATGTGAAACCATCCAGCTTCCGTTAATAGTGAACAAAGTGCTGTGAAGTTACGAACACATTTTCGCTCACTTAAAATTCCTAATTAAAAACAGAGAGAAATAACCCATGTATTACATTCATTCAACTGCGGGAATTTCTGATTGTTTTATTTTCTGCCGCTGAAGTTTTTTTTTGTTTTTTTGTAGCCAGGTTTTAGGGCCTCGGTCATTACCAACTCTGATTATATATATATTAAAAAAATAATAAAAAATTCCGATGATGTGCAGAGTGCATTTTGACTGTTATTGGCCCCTGTTTGATTTATTTGCTACCTTCCTTTTCTTCAAGTCGTTGCTTTCTAATAGGAAGTGATTTGTGTAGCTTCAGCCGTGACATTTTTCCAAGCCTTTAATTTTTCTTAAGCTGTAGGAGCCCATTGGGGGTGGGGGTCGACTGAGCAATCCCATTTGTTCAGTGTTTCGGTGGCAATTTCCTAACAGCAGGGTACGCCAAGCAGCAGCAGGAACAGCTCACAATTCAGTCACTTGTCGTCGAACTTTCGCTAGGAATCTTCGGCCCTAGTTGTTCCATTGTTTCGTCACTTTTTTTTTTTTTTTACCTGGAATAAGCTTCCCGTCCAATATCCACCCATGGCTTCAATTGTTTGCACCTCGGTTCCCGTTGGTTGACTTCATTCCGGGCTGGCTCGTTTTTTTTTCTTCAGTGCAAACAAGTGTGAAAAAAGAGAGAGAGAGAGAGAGAGAGAGAGAGGAGGGAGGCAGTGCTGAAAAAGGGATTGTTTCAGATGTAGTGCTAATACCTCACTTCCATTATGGAACAAATATTTATCCTAACCCTGAAAAGAAATTTTTGGTATTCTTTTATTTTTAGCGCCTGGTGAATTGTGACGATGGAGCTCAACAGCTGAGGAGTTTAGTTGGGACTTTCATCTTTATTGCAGCAAATAATTTCTCATTGCTGAAATTACCGTATTCATTAATTACGCAGAAGTTTGTTCTTTGGTGATAACTCTGTCTACTTAAAATATAAATGGATTTTTTTATATTTTTTAGTAATCGTGAAGCAAAAGTTGGGTTCAGGAAGAAAATATTGTAAGCTCGTAGTGTTAGCTTCCATTGTCGGAACTTTCCCCATTTACGCAGATTTTACTTAAGCGTTTTTTTTTTTTTTTTTTTTTTTGCGTTTAATAGAAAAATTCGCTGAGTTGAGCAAACATTAAGAGATAAGGGTGATGGACAGTTGACGTGGGCATCCCCCGCGCAGAGTGGAACAGAACCAAACCGAGCGCAGGCGATAAATAGCCAAACAGCAGGGCTTCCCAACAGTGTATCCGCGGATGGCCTAGTGGTCAGCGTTCGTGACTGCCACGAGGGAATATCAGGTTCGTTCCCAGGAAGGTGCAAACTCTCGAAGCACTAAATATCCACCCTGCGTCGGACGGGCACGTTAAGCCGTCGGACCCTTTGTACTCCCCCCCCTCTTCCCCAGTAGTAAATAAGGGCGTCTTCTACCTCGCTTCCATGTGATTTTCCTATCGGGCACTCTAGCCCAAATCTCCTAGCTTCCTATTTCTAAGGGTCGTTTAAGACATGGGGTCAGACACTCCCTTCCTAAAAAATCCTTTACATATGATCTGATTCCCAACAGCGTATCGCAATCGACGAATATGAGTAAATGTGGTGATCTCAGCTACTTTGGCCGTCGGCGCAAGACAGATGGATCATTCTGTCGCCCAAGTGGTAAAAACCCTCGGGTTCCCTTGGGCAACCGTATCACGGGTGTACTGCGACTACAACATCGACGGACGTACTTCCGCCCAGAGAGCAAGTGGCAAGCGATCACACGCCATTGATGATCGGGGTCGACGTAAACTATCCAGGCTCGTACAGACCGACCGCTTAGCAACAGCGGCGCAAATCCCATCCAGGTTAAATATCGGAGGCCCAAGCAGCGTCAGCGAGCGAATGGTACGAACGCAGGGGATAAATAGGCAACGAGCCGTACGCTGCATACCCTGTGCTACGGAAGCCGACGATTTACTCATGTGCCACTGTTGACTGCTCGTCATCGGACAGAACGTCTCGCCTGGTGCCAGAAACATCAAAACTTGACCTCTGCAGAGTGACCCCGCTTCGTGTGGTCAGGTGAATCCAATTCTCAGCTGCGCCGAGCTGACGGGAGGGTGCAGATGCGGCATCGACAGAATGAGGCCATGACACCGTCGTGTCAGGTAGGCTCTGTTCAAGGCGGTGCTGGCTCCTTGATGGTTTGGGGATCCTTCTCATGGAACACACACACTAGGTCCCTTAGTGTGTCTGGAGAGGTCCTTAACCGCTGAGCGCTACCAGCATGCCCTGGCTGATCACCTACTTGCTTTCATGGCCATCGCGCATCCAACGGCCAATGGTCTGTTTGAGCAGGACAGTGCGCCGCACCACAGGTCCGCAACCACCCTGGCATGGGTCGAGGAACACTCATCTAAGTTTGGAACCATCCAGTGACCCCAAGGCCCTCGGATTTATACCCTGTAGAAGCTCTCAGGAAAGCTTTGGAGTGGAACATCAGATCAATGGATCCTGCACCGACGTCTCGGACGGAGTTGTGGACAATGCTGCAGCAAGCATGCCTGACATTACCTTCGGCATCTAGTGGAGTAGCTGCCTTGGCGTGTACAAGGCGCTGTTCGCACTAGAGGAGGATCAGCACGCTATTAGGTAGGTATCTCTAATGTTTTATCCATTGAGTGTATATTCCCAAACATCCCTGATTGTGGTATAGACGCGAATACATTGTTGGGTGCGCCAGCTGTATGAAATGGAATTACGCTTAACTGGATTGTGTCCAACTAAAGAAGAACCACGGGTCTTATTGTTTTTTGTGCTCCAAGGAGCGAAGGCATAAAAGTGATACTTCTACGCCTCTCAGCGTCCACGAAAGGTTTTAGCAAAAGACTAACTGATGGGAGGAGTTCAAACGGCTTGACTCCTTATGTTCTGCGAATGTCTGTTTGATGTGGTGGGAAATCTTATTTGTAGCTAATGGTTCACACTACTGATAGCGTGATTCCTTCACCACGAGATCTAAATAACAAAGAGAGTATGAGAGTCCAAGGGCGGATCCAGGATTTTTGTGAGCGGGAGGCGCAAGTGTCGGGAATAACCGGAGACCTTCCTGATATTTTTTTCTCAAAATGAAAAAGTGTTCTTAGTATGTTTATAAATTCTTCCAATTAATTAAGGAAAGTAATATACACGGTCGAGTAACATTATCGTTACCACCAGTTAAAAATAGAGTAACAGCCCGCGGTCAGCAGCCAGACGGGCTGGGATTGACTCGATAAGGTACTGGAAGGTGTGCACAGGTATGTGGAGCCACGCGGACTGCAGTGTATCTGACAGCTGCTGGAGGGTACGGGGTGGAGGATCCATAGAACGAACAACACGATCGAGGTAGTCCCACAGATGCTCAATTGGGTTTAAGTCTATGGAATTAGGGGACCAGGGAAGTAATTTGAAGTCTTCATCGTGCTCTTCCAACCACTCTCGGACATTTCTAGGTGTGTGAAACGTCGCGTTGTCGTGCTGGGAGATCCTATCCCCCCAGGGAAGACAATCAGCATGTATGGGTGTACGTGGTCTGCAAGGATGGATTCATAACGAATTCGGTCCATAGTGCCTTCCACAGGCATGAGTGGACCCAAAGAATGCCAAAAAAACATTCCCCAGATCATAACGCTGCCCCCACTAGATTGTGTTATTCTAGCAATGGTTGAAGAGTGTTTGTTCTCCGATGTTTCTCGCCTTATACGCCAACGTCCATCCGTTTGATGAAGCAGAAAACGTGACTCATCGGAGAAGGCAATCCTTTGCCAATCAGCGGAGGTCTAATTCCGATACTGCCGTGCAAATCTAAGCCTTTTCTGCCGATGCACCTTCATTAACATAGATGCAGTGACCATCCGTTAGCATCGGAGCCTCATACGCAGCAGGGTTCGCTGAACTGTCGTTTTAGACACACTTCCGGTAGCCTCCTGGTTCATTTCGGACACTCTTCCGGTAGCCTCCTGGTTCATTTCAGTTGCTCCAATGTAGCTTGTCGATCGGCCCTCTCGCACCTTCGGAGACGACGTTCACCTCTCACATCAATGGCACGTGGGGATCCGCACTTTCCACGTCGCTTATTCGCAATGGTGCCATTTCTCCAATCGCGACACACTTTAACCCCAGCAATACGTGACCAGTTCCCAAACTGCGCTGTTTCAGAAATACTGCCACCTTTGTCCCGAAAGCCGGTAATCATCCCTTTTTGCAAATCTGATAAATTTCTCCTTTTATCCATGACAGCAACGAGTGGTATGTTTTCAGATTGCCGACAGCACACCTCATATACCCTCCAAGCCAGCTCACGACACGTGCCTTCATTCATTGGCTACCCGCTGTTGACGTCAAAAGTAGGAGGTGGTCACAATAATGTCAATCGACTGTGTACTTTTGAGTAATACTTTCTTTCACGAAAAATTATTCAATTTGTTACTAAAACCTAATAAATCGAAGCTTTTCCTTGGACATGAGGGGAGTGCCCCTCCCCCCACATCTGGATTCTGCCCCTGGGAGAGTTAGGTATTAAAACAAAGAGCAGGCTTCGTATATCTACAGGGTTCACACGGCCCCTGGAATCCTGTGAAATCTCTTGATTTTTCGTATTTTTGTGAAAGGTTCTGGAATAGTCCTAGAATTTTTTCTTGCAATGAAAAAAGGAAATGTTTATAATATGAAGAAACGGAAACCGTTATGGACCAGCAAAAGTTCTGCAAACATTATGGCATTAAATTTCTGTTTAAATTGATTTAATAATGTCAATCATTTTACTTTAATTCCGTTAAAAAATCACCTTTTTAAAAATCAAAGAGTATGATACTTTTTGACGACAATGATTTAAGTAGAAAATGGCATAAAATCTAAAGAACAAGTTATGTGGTGTTCTAGCTAACAAAAATGCGTACAGAAGTTATCTGAAGTGTATATAATCAGTTTCGATGTGGGTGAAGTTCTCCATCTTAATCAAAATGTTAAGGTTGCATTTTTTTAGTTATTTTTTTTTAATTCTGTTTTGAATATACGATCATTCTAGTAGTCTTAACAAGTGTAGTATTTGCCAGCCTTAAAATTGTTCTAACCGGTTCGTAGAATCGCTGGACCGTTCAGCATAAAGCCCACAATCTGCCTGTGTGTGTGTGCTTTTGTGATTGAGAGAGATTGAATGTTTTTACATTTGTTTTTATGACGTAAACGTTGTCGGTAAGGGGCTAAGAACACAACAAATTAACGTAATGCAGTGCTCGCTCTTTGGAGACGCAACTCACAGGAACAGGCGAACTAGATGGCCACGTAAGAGTGTGTGTCTGTTTTAGGACTTTAGAATTAAGCTATGGAAAAAGCGAAACACCAAGGAATTAACTCTAGCAACAGTAAATAACCAAGAGATGTGGCCTCTTCAGTACGGCGTGCGTTCACCCACATCAGATTTGTAGCTTGTCTGCAAAACGGGGAAGGATTTATTGTATTGCATTGTCCACCTGTTCGTTTGTTTTGATCTCTGCTTCAAGACTCTGCATTGGTGTTACGTCTTTTTCTTTTTTGGCCATTATTCCGTGAGCAGATTTTTTCTTTTTTTTTTTTTTAGCTGAATTTACTCAGTAGGGGCAGTGCCGTCTTAATACTTTTGAGGGCCCTGGGCCGTCATATTTTCGGGGCCCCTTATCTTATATGTACAGAACATGTACAACATATGGTATTATTGCAATATGTGGTTATTTTTTTTATTCACTTATGGCATTATTACATTATACTGTATACAACATATGGATATACACTGAAGAGAAATTGAATTAAAGATACCTGTCTAGTAACGTGTAGCACCACCTTTCGCCCTGATGACGGCGGCGATTCGTCTCGGCGTGGACTCGACAAGACACCGGAAGCGTTGGGAAGCCATACGGATCCACGACTCCTGAACAAGCTCCCACAGTTCACGAAGATTTGATGGAGGGGGTCATCTCTCTCGATGGGATTGAGGTCAGGTGACCTAGCTGGCCAAGGAAGCGAGGTCACGTCGGTGGAGTGTTCATCCAATCATTCGGATACAATTCTGGAGCGATGGCACGGCGTATTGTCTTGTTGCAGGATGAGGTCCCCAGTGGCATGTTGAAGACGCACAAACGGGAGCAAATGGTCGTCCAGGATATCCCGGTAACGTTGACCTGTGAGGGACGATGTCACACGTACCAGGGGTCCCATTTCAGTCCACGTAAACAGTCCCCAGACGAGAATGCCACCCTCAGAAGCTTGAAGAGTACCCTGCTGGCAAGAAGGATCCATCGCTTCATGTGGTTTGCGCCGTACTCGTATCCTGTTCCAATAGTTATTGACGAACTAATACATTTTATCGGGAGTAGTCTGTGTCGGAAAAATCGTACCAAAAGACTTTTGGTATCCAGTTTTTATGACTGGACCCCCTGGGTACAGGAAACGGCACTGTGAAAGAGGCAAAGCTACATAGTACATTCGCATCGGAGAATTGTTTTTCTGGTGGGAATTCAGAGGGGATGGTGAGTAAGAAGAAGGAAAGTGAGTTTTAGACAGAGCTGGAAGCGAAACGTCTTGAGTAGAAAACGTGTTGAAGGCAGATTAGGTAGAGGTCTGCACGGGCAGGGTCGGGCCTTTTTTCTTAGTTTAGAGACGACCAGGCCGTGGCGGGCTGGGCCAAGTCGACCCATTCTTTTTATGGCAATGGTAAAGAAAGAAAAAAGTCTTGTTCCCCGATTTTCTGGTGTTTTAAAATGTTCCATTTAACTGTTTATCTAACTGTTTCCAGAAGCACTCACAGTATTTTTACTAATCTGTAGGTATTAAAATGGTAAAACCATTTTGGAGCTGGTTGACAGCAAAAAGATTCAACCCCGACCAAGTGTGTGTATGTTGTGTTGTGTAGAGTGGGGGACGGTGGATGGATGTCTGCAGTGAGGTGAGGGTGTGTGTGTGTGTGTGTGTGTGTGTGTGTGTGTGTGTGTGTGTGTGTGTGTGTGTATGTATGAGATAGTGGAACGACATGGGTTTTTTCTTCTATCCCTATTCTGTATAGAGATTGACTTTTGTAGTGTTACCATACTAGTTCAGAGAAAGTGAGATTCTGAACGCACTTAGTCTTATTTTTTTCTCTCTTTTTAAAGGTTACATTTTTCAATAATTGTCAAAGTTTAGTTAATAGTTTTTAGGCTTACATTCAGCTAAATATTTTCAATAATATCTCATTTCATTATTTAATTTTCACATTTTAATAAAATACAATCGAAAGACAAAATAATACCAAATGCCATATCACGGGCCGGGCCTAAATAAGAGCTGCAATTGACGGGGCCGCGCAGGGCCGAGTGTCTGATATTTGAAACGGGCCGGGCCGGGCTTACCAAATTAGGCCCGTGCAGACTTCTAAGAGGAGGGCTCCGGAAGATTGGCCGATATAGTCTGTGGTAGACGCAGGGAGTAGGATACTTCGGCAAAACTGTGAGGCAGTGCACGAAAAACAACCGAATCGGGGGGGGGGGGGCAAATGAGTACGTCATTCACCCCTGGAACTATTGGTTTTGTGTTAAAAACGGAGTCATCCGTCCCTAACACAAAACCACTTGATTCCCACGGGGTCATTAACCCTCCAAATACCAAAACATAGACGCAATGTATAGTTATTAAAATGAACGCAAAACCAATGCAGAATCTTCCAATGTGTCATTTTTTCTAACTGCGATTCAGAGGATTCATATTTTTTCTGTACGCCATTAAATTTTAGCATGTAATGAGCTGTGGGATATTATGAGTTCTTAATTTTTCCTACCATATGCCTGTCCACTTTTCAGTCGTTATGTATCTGGTTGCTCAGTGCAAGGGAAGTAGGTAAGTCTTAATACTGTTTCCTATTTTACGTCAGACAGTGGTAATTTTTCATGGTTATATCAGGCTACGGGTAAGTACGTTTTGTTATTAGTACTCCAGTGTTTCAGTAGCGTATTGTTAACTAATTTGCCCCAAAATCACTAGGGACGAATATGTAAAGAACGAGTTTGATTTTTAGGTGTAGTGCAGTTGAGTGCTAAGTTCTTCAGTGTTGCATAAATGCGTCCATCTGGACTACTGTTTTATTCAGTGCCACTCGAAATGCACGTTGTTGGCAGCTGCAATCTATAGTGTGACCTGTTGTTTAGATTTGTTAATCTGTTCTCTCCGGTCTCTTTTAAGGCGCCTTTTTAGTTGAAGATTTAAATTTCTTTCTTCGACATTAACTTTCTGATTGCACTTTGAGAATAGCAATGAAGCATAAACTGAAATTCTTAAAGGTAATTGGTGCTCAAACCGCTGTGACACACTGAACTTCGGAGATTATGTGCCGAACTGGTCAAGTTGATTACCTACTTGTTGTACCCTGACTCCACGAGAAATCGACAAGAAGGTATCTTTCATTTACTGAGATTCTAAATGGAACGATTACAGAATCAGCTTTTGGCCAATTGGTGTGCAGCATCCTTAAGCAAAACCTTCCACTGCCAATAGTAATGATCTATTCTGGAAATATACCTTCGCATTGAAATTCGGAAATCGTGTGTGAAACCAGGCAGGCTGATTACCAAGTGTTTGATTTCTTCTGTCTTTACTGAATGGCAGCTTTCTTATCAAATACATTGATACCCAAGAGGAGAGTTATTTTCTGGTGGTAGATTGACTGCTCATCAACTGGGCAATAATATTGTCACTTCCCTCTAGAAAACTTTGAAATGGTATACCCACATTTTGATTTTTGAAGGTGGTTTTTAGTTCACTTGATGTTATTTTGCTAGCATGTACAGACAGCACTGTTGCTTTTGCTGAATTTGTTGGATGCATCACTTCCTTAGCTAAGGGTAAAGCAGTTAAAATGATGTAAAACGACCACCAGGTAATGAGTGGCATGAACCTGATGAGAATGCTTCAGGAGGTTTCTGCTTGAAGTGGTGTTTAATCAAGCTGTCGCTATTTTGCCAGATCAAGCCTGGATGGAATCCAAGTATTGGTATGCGGAGGGCAAGTCGAGTCGTAAGGAACGCTGATGGAAAATCCTGTGGGCTAGGTGAGTAGAGCTACAGTTTCCTGCTTAATACGTTTTGTTTTAAGTTCATCAGTAAACTTGTGAAACACAAGACCAAAAATAAAACAATGAAAACCTCTTACTGTTTGTTATTCATAAAACTTGCAACGAACGTTTCCATATTTACTTTATCAACATCAAAGACATGGATACCAACAACACTGGAACACACACACTCTCTCTCTCTCTCTGTGGAAATGATTCGTCCTCATATTCTTTTTATAATAAGAAAGAGACACATTCACGTGACATAGATACTTCAATGTAAAGTTACACAGCAAAGACTGGGTTCCATACTCGATTCTAAAGGCGAGAAGCAGAATTTTTTGTTCTATACTCCGCAATTTAAATCAGTTGGTTGGCCCTCGAACGAGAATTATTGAAGTGCTTTCCATACTCTTGAGGAGTAGCTCACCAATCAAAATCTCAACTGTGGACTTCTACGAACTTTCTGTTGTATCTCCTGTAAATTCATCAGACTGCCGCTTATTGGGATTTCTTCACTATATATGGTGTCCTCTTCACTCTCTGGCAAACAACGTACAGTGTGGATTCATAAATCTGCGTAATGGGATGATACCTGATGTTTTGATTCACATTTTTCATGACGAATGGTGGACATTCGGATCCTTTTGGGTGTGCGCAAGAAGTTACGCATATTTTCTTTACTCGAGTGAAGGCTTTAATTCCCTTCTAAAAGATTTTAGACTAAACAGGAAACAAACCTTGTTTCCTTAAAATTTGGTTCCAAACTGCTGCTCTGAAAGACACAAAGCCTTTTACCACTGGAAAGCTACTTCCTTATCTGAATCAAGATCTGCTTTTTTTGAAGCATGTAGTGAGTGCAATCAAAATAAAAACGCAGAATTTGATATGTTAGTGCGATAGCAACTTGCGTCCTGCCTATTATTTCAGGCACTCTCCAAAGCTTTTGGCTGCCAATTTTTGTCTCCCTCCTTGTCTCCGTGCTGTATGACTCGAAAGATCAGTTGTACATTCCCTTCGGAAAAAAGCTGCTGTTCGTGCATCGAGTTCTGGGCAGAGTTCTACTTAAGTTCATACTCGTCCTATACTGACAACAACCTCCCACTCCAGTCTTTAGTTTTGTAAGATTCGTAACACATGTAAGACTTTACTAAGAAAGCATCTGGTGCAGATGGCAGTAACACATGTGTTGTGAAATCTGAAGCGACATCTCTGTAATGTCTTCCATTTCGGGCTTCCCCGGTGGCTAAATAGCCAGACGTGCTAGATTCTGTATAGTCTTCACAGTTGGGCCTATGTATGAGTCTCGGAAAATTGTGTTTGCTTTACGGTACGGGTTTTTTCCCTTCCTTGGAACCAATGGCCTCAAATTAGGGACGGGCGACTGCTTACATACCTAAGAATTGCTCATAGTTGCTGTTAATCCCCGAAGCGAACAGAAAGGTAAAACAACACAAATATACACAGTCGAGTCACATTATTGTGACCACCTCCTACTTGTGACGTCAACAGCGCGTAGCCAATGAAAGAAGGCACGTATCGTGACCTGGCTTGGAGGGTATATAAGGTGTGCTGTAGGCATTCTGAAAACATATCACTCGTTGCTGTCATGGTTAAAAGGAGCGATTTATCAGATTTGCAAAAAGGGTTGATTATCGGCTTTCGGGCGGCAGTATTTCTGAAACAGCGCAGTTTGTGAACTGTTCGTGTACTGCTGTGGTTAAAGTGTATCGTGATTGGAGAAATGGCACCACTGCGAATAAGCGGTGTGGAAACTACGGACCGCCACGTGCCATTGATGTGACAGATGAACGTCGGCTGTGAAGGTGCGTGAGGGCCGATCGACACGCTACAGTGGAACAACTCACTTGCCGAATGAGCCAAAGGGCTACCAGAAGTGCGTCTAAAACGACAGTTCAGCGAACCCTGTTGTGCATGGGGCTCCGATGCAGACGGATGGTCACTGCACCTATGCTAATGAAAGTGCATCTGCAGAAAAGGCTTACGTTTGCACGACAGTATTGGAATTGGACCCCGCTGATTGGCAGAGGATTGCCTTCTCGGATGAGTCACGTTTTCTGTTTCTTCGAACGGATGGACGTTGGGTGTATAAGGCGAGAAACATCGAAGAACAAACACTCTTCAACCATTGCTGGAAGAATACAAGCTGGTGGGGGCAGCGTTATGGTCTGGAGAATGTTTTCGTGTCATTCTCTGGGTCCACTCATACATGTGAAAGGCGCTATGGACCGAATTCGTTATGAATCCTTCCTTGCAGACGACGTACACGTATACATTCTGATTGTCCTCCCCGGGGCGGATGGAATCTTTCAGCACGACAATGCGACGTGTCACACAACTAGAGATGTCCGAGAGTCGTTGGAAGAGCACGATGAAGACTTCAAATTACTTCCCTGGCCCCCTAATTCCCCAGACTTAAACCCAATTGAGCTTCTGTGGGACCACCTCGATCGATCGTGTTGTTCGCTTCATGGATCCTCCACCACGTACCCTCCAGCAGCTGTCAGATGCACTGCAGTCAACGTGGCTCCACATACCTGTGAACACCTTCCAGCACCTTATTGAGTCACTCCCAGCCCGTCTAGCTGGTGTCCGCGCTGCACTCGGCGGTTACTCTGGATATTAGCTGGTGGTCACAATGATGTGACTTGACCGTGTATGTTTCGGTTCCCTTTTTCTACTGGCATTCTTCTTATTTATAGAAGATTTTCTTATTATCCCCCGACTTCAAGAAACAGAGAATGGTGACTCGACATGCCATACAAACTATAGTTCCATAACTTAGACGCCTATTCTATCTGAGGTACTGGGAAAGGTAATCGATATGCAGCTGCAGTTTTATCTGGAAACTTCCAAGATCACTTAACACTGTGAGTTAATCATTTGTCAAAATCGTTTAGGTGGTGCTGCCTTGCCCTGTGTTATCACATAGCTATGGAAAAGATAGGTTGAACTCCACTTTTAGTATTCGACATGTCGAAGGTTTTACATAGGGAATGGTATAAAGATCTTCTAAGCGAACTTCAGTCATCTTTCTTATGGCATTGGCTGTCTAGCTTCCCTTTGTTACCGTAGCGTGGATGTGCTTGATATGATGAGTTTTCAATAAATTCAGATTACAGAGATTGATTCAGTGAGTTACTCTCTGGCGTATCAGTGACCTCCTTTCCATTTCATCAAATCCAATTCACAACTATCGATGACATCCATATAATATGATATGCCCAAGGTTATTCATTTTGCCAGAATGAGGTTGACGCTTCCTTGAATTCAGATTTCGAAACTGTTTGTTGATATGGCGAGAATAGCGTTGTAGAGGTTAACTCCCTTACGAAACCCAGTTTTTCGCTGTAAGCAACCAAAGTGATTAGAATTTCGTCAAATAATTCTGCAACAAAGCACAGCGCAGTCATTCCGTGCCTCTTTGTATAGTGAAAGTCAGAGCCGTAGCAAGATTTTTTTATCTGAGGGAGGGGCGTGGGCAGTTACGCCCCTCGGGTTGTAAAGTTCCCCACTTCCACTCAAATAGCACGCAGTGTTTACTTTCTCATACCTCCATTATAAGAAAGTTTTATGATCGTTAAGAAATTGGCCCTCCAGTTTTTGCCATATTATCAAAAATACGAAAACTACACATACCGGCCACTGAATTAGAAACTTATATTCAAACTGAGTTGGACCTCCTTTAGCCCAAATTATAGCCATGTTCTTGCGGGCTTCTTTTTCATGGCCATATTTCTTCCATCGCAAAACCTTTGAGCTGGTCGGTGTGTGTTCACCTACAACTTCTTGAAACTGTTCATCTAATGTGAACAGACTTGAAACTCGCCATCTGCACTCATTGCCCGTTACACAAGTATTATTGACACAGTCCAAGAAAGCTGTTAAGCATTTTTCACTCCTGAAACTATCACATTACAAGAAGCACTCTCCAAACACTGATATTGAATCTTGCTGAATTAAGTTTTTCTCAGATCGTTTTTCCAGTTCAAACATTCTTACTGCACACGAGGTCAGAAATTCCGTATCAGGTAAGTTTTGCTGTGCTTATTACGTTAAAAAAAAAATCCCAAAATTAGTTTTTTGTGTCTAATAGATATTAAATCGCTAAGTTTTGATATTGTGGGAAAAGCCGTCGACCTTGCTTTTGAAGCTTTTAGATGAATACCGTTTTCAGCTGTATTGAGCTGACGGGTGGGTGCAACTGTGGCGTCGACAGCATGAGGCCATTGCCCCCGTCTTGCCAGGTTGGCTTTGTTCAAGGCGATGCTGACTCTGTGATGGTTTTGGGATCCTTCTCATGGGACACACTAGTTTCCTTAGTATGTCTGGAGAGGTCCTTAACCGGTGTGCGCTACCAGCACGTGCTGGCTGATCACCTACACACTTTCATGGCCTTCGCGTATCCTGCACCGATGGTCTGTTTCAGTAGGACAATGTGTCGTCCCACCGGGCCGCAACCACCTAGGTATGGCTCGGGAAACACTCATCTGAGTTTGGAACTATCCAGTGGTCCCCAAGGTCCTCGAATTTAAACCCTGTGAAAGCTCTCTGCGAAGCCGTGGATCGGAATATCAGATCCATGAATCCTGGACCTAAATCTCGGGCGGAGTTGTAGATAATGATGCAACTGGCATCGCTGTCATTACCTCTGGAAACCCTCCGGCATCTGGTGGAGTCGATGGCTCGGCGTGTACAGGCAGTTATTCGCGCTAGAGGAAGACCAACATGCTATTAGGCCGGGGTTTTTTTTTTGATTGGAGGTTTAACGACCACCGTGAGCAACTCAATGGGCTATAAGCAGTCGCCCGTCCCTAATTTAGGGTCATTGGTTCCAGGGAAGGGAGAGAGCCAGTGCCGTAAGACAAACACAACATCAATGCCTCACCGGGATTTGAACCCGGACCCCGTTCGGACGAATGATCAGAGGCCATCGCTTAGACCACTGCGCCACCGGGGCGGCCGCCAAAGTGTTATAATACTATATAATACTCTAAAAAGCTAATCGCCAAAGCTTTTTTTCCATCGCCAAAACGATTTCTTTTTCGCAAATTGCGAAGATGGCGATCGGTAGCGCAACCCCTGCTATTGTGTAGGTATCTCTAATGTTTTGTCCATTGAGTGTACATAAAGTTTATTGTGTATGAGTAAAAATGTTGTTGGATGTCAAGTTATTTGAAGTGCAATAAAATGTTTCGTGAAATATAAAAAACAGAAAGCGATTACTTAAATATCTTAATGGATGTGTTACTAAATGGACTGGAATTTGTGTGTGTGTGTGTGTGTGTGTGTGTGTGTGTGTGTGTGTGTGTGATTACTATACAGGGCGATCAGAATCGACCGCACAATAAACCTACCGGACGATTCCTCGTGGAGAAAGAAGCCGAAAACCGTTGTCCGATCGGACGTCCCATTCCGGAGATATACGCGCCGAAAGTTTTGTGACGTCACATCCGGTAACACACATGCTCGTTGAAAAGCGACGGGGATAGTTATACAGACGCACGTATCACAAGGCAATCAAGCCGCCCCGGTGGCGCAGTGGTCTAAGGCAATGGATTCTGATCATTTGTCCGAAAGGGATCCGGGTTCGAATCCCGGTGAAGCATGGATGTTGTGTTTGTCCTACGGCAGTGACTCTCTCCCTTCCCTGGAACCAGTGGTCTTAAGTTCAAGATGGGCAACTACTTATAGCCCACTTAGTTGCTCATGGTGGTCGTTAAACCTCCAATTAAAAAAAAAAAAAAGCCAATCAACATTTAAAAATGTGGCACGGGGTGGGTATGCAAATTCGAAGGGACGTGGTGGCGTGAAACCATCAGTTGTACGCCTGCGCGGTACGATAGGTAGGGATAAAAAGGGTTGGTGGCGGTAGCAGGTAAGCTCATACTGCGTTGGTACATTTGACAGTAGTGTGGGTAGCGATATGTCGGAACAGTTTGAGAGAGTATTGTGACATGTGACATGGGAAACCCGATCCAAGCGCGGACGGGCGTTATCTTGTTGGGAAATGGCTCCGGGCTGCCCCTCCAGGAAACGCAGCACATGGGGCAGCAGGATCTCCTGTACGTAGTGTTGGGCTGTCAACGTCCCTCGGATCACTGCGAGGGAAGGCCGACTGTCATACGCGATGGCTCCCCAGACAATCACGCCTGCAGTTCGGGACGTGTGCCGCTGTACAGTGAAGTTAGGATTGTAGCTCTCACCTAAGGTCATCCACACTCTGGCACGGTGGTCGTCCGTCCCCATACAGAAGCGGGATTCGTCGCTGAGCACTATACGTCGCCAGTCCGTAGTATTCCACGTTGCTCGCTGCTGACACCACTGCAATCGACGCCAACGATGGTCAGGTGTTAATGGCAGAAAACGCAAGGGCATTCGAGAGTGCGGATTCGCCTCTGCCAGGGGTCTGGAAATGGTTCTGGCGGACACAGGAGTCCCTTGTACAGCCGCCACATGTCTCTGGATATTGGACATGGACGTCGTTGCATCTGTGCTTGCAGCTGGTGGTGTGTCTGGGTCGCCCAGAGCCAGCGGGAGCAGTATCTGCCGTGTCTGGCTGCCTTCCCGTGTCCATTGCTTCCAACACGATCGCACCGTACTGTCCGACCGTCCCAAACGGCGGCCGATTAGACCACCCTGCCTCTCTCATCCCGACGATACAGTCTCGTTCAAACTCCGTCATTTGCCCGTACGCACATCTACGGCGGCTCCTCGTTGGCATGTCTATCGCTCAGGGATCTCTCCTGACTCTTACCGTGCACTTCGGCATGATTGTGGAGTCCCCTGCGTGGGGCTTTATAAGCCCCACGGATTGCGATTGCAGCGCCGGTCTTGAACGCGCGGCATGCGGAATCGCACGAAACTTTAATCATTTGCATATCTGCCCTCCCCGTAGCTATTCGCCGAGTTTCGCGTTAATCGCACGGATTTTTTCTTGGTTCGCGGATTTTTATGACAATGAGTGTATAATAGAAATAAATATTGTTTTTGAAAAACTAAACAGTCGAAATACTTACTACTGCCGCCATACTTTAGTAAATATTTACTTTTATGACAGATATATCTTCTTTCCTTGGTTTTTACGACAATAACATTCATGAATGCACCTACCTAAGTACCACTCAGTGTCAAGAATTAGTAAATTTTATTGTGTTTGTAATTATGATTTAATTACATTTAGTGTGTACCGGACTGTGGCTCGGTGTGGTCGTGAGTGAGTCGAATGTATTGTACGTAAATAAATATACACTCTCGGGTGTCGAACATTTGCCCACCTGCAAGATGCCCACCGGACACTTGCCCACCCGGACATTTGCCCACTGGACACGAGCCCACTGAACTTGAGAACACTTTGCAGAGTAACTTTAGGAATAATCGCTGTCATATTTTCAAAATTTAAGCATCATGAACTGCTTTGATTTCGGGAAATGGTGTACACCCACCGAAATTTTAATTTTGTATGCCGTGTGACACAACGCACGTTTGGGACATGATGTACACCCACCGAAATTTTAATTTTGTATGCCGTGTGACACAACGCACGTTTGGGACATGATGTACACCCACCGAAATTTTAATTTTGTATGCCGTGTGACACAACGCACGTTTGGGACATGATGTACACCCACCGAAATTTTAATTTTGTATGCCGTGTAACACAACGCACGTTTGGGACATGATGTACACCCACCGAAATTTTAATTTTGTATGCCGTGTGACACAACGCACGTTTGGGACATGATGTACACCCACCGAAATTTTAATTTTGTATGCCGTGTGACACAACGCACGTTTGGGACATGATGTACACCCACCGAAATTTTAATTTTGTATGCCGTGTGACACAACGCACGTTTGGGACATGATGTACACCCACCGAAATTTTAATTTTGTATGCCGTGTGACACAACGCACGTTTGGGACATGATGTACACCCACCGAAATTTTAATTTTGTATGCCGTGTGACACAACGCACGTTTGGGACATGATGTACACCCACCGAAATTTTAATTTTGTATGCCGTGTGACACAACGCACGTTTGGGACATGATGTACACCCACCGGATTTGTACACCCGCCAAAATTTTAAATTTGTATGCAGTGTGACATTATAAAGCACGTTTTGAAAAAGAAGGGAAACGGCAAATTGGTACCCGGGAGATTGGTATCCAGCAAACTCGTACCCGGAAGATTGGTACCCTCCTGTTGCTGCGACGTTACGGGGACGTGTACAGATTGCACAAATGACAACTCATCGGTTCACTGTAAACCGCCACTCAGGAAAAGTGTCACACGTCTTTCAAAAACCAGGAAAAGTGCCACACATTGAAAAACTGACACATGTTTTTCGTCAAGGGACAAATTGATTTTCCTCCGAGGAACACTTTGAATGTGTGGCAGTTTTCCAAGGTGCCTAACGACAGGCAGGAGCCCTTTTGTTTGTCTGAATTTTCAGGCCGGTTCGTACGAGTTTAGGGCAACTGTCCACAAAAGTTTAGGAGGGGGGGGGGGGTTGACTGGACCATAGGGGCGACCCCCCCCCCGCAGTTTGGAAAACAAAATAATTATCGGTAAAAAAAATTTAACTACATTTTTTTTTGTAACTTTTGGGGCGCAAGGCCCTTAAAATATATTTTTTAAGTTTTTTGTTTGTTTCCAATCTCCCTATTTTTGAATACGTTATCCCCCCTGTTCGTCGTACGGACACTGAGATTTGCAGATTCGAAATGATTTTTGTAACCACCTTAATCTTTTCCGCATTCATGAAATAGCAAATTAAATTTAATCATTTTGTGATACCCTACTTTTATATATCCAACAATTTGTATGAAAACCTGATACTTAAATTTAAGGAAATAAAAAGAACAATATCCAAGTTACTTTCGGACTACATATGGAGGCCACTTTTCCAACATTACAAGAAATTGAAAAAAAAAAAAAAAAAGGCAACTTTCATATATGAACGCGTATAAAAGTTTAGAATGCCACTAATTTGTCAGTTACTCCACTGTGCATTAAAAATAAATCACTAAACATGTATCAGGGGAAAAAACTGTTCAGGACAAATTTATTTTAGAGGGATCCTTATTATATTTTCTATACAAAAATATTCGCAATGAGAAAATATTCGCTAAGCAGGTATCTGTTTATCATTTTGTGAATAAGCTGTTATAAGAGTCACAATGCAACCTAAACCTCTTCTCCCGGGAAAGAAAATCGTAGATTTTAACACTTTTAACTTTCTCTCTCTCTTTCTTTTTCTCTCTTTTCTCTCTCTCTCTCTCTCTCTCTCTCTCTCTCTCTTTATTTCTATCTTTCTCTGTCTCTTTCTTTTTCTCTCTTCCCTCCTCCCCCCTCTCTCTCTCTGAACTTTCAGTCTGTATTATGGTCTTTTTCTTAAGCTTTAAAGCAACTACTTCTTTGAGATAATCGTTTTGTCTTTACGGTAGTGTTCGTGTGTCTTCCTCACGAACGATAATTTTCAGAAACGACTTTATTAAAATATGAGATTTTGTTTTTTAGTGCCCACAATGAAATTTTGCTCTGGGCCCCGCAAGAGCTCCACCCCCGGGGGGGGGGGGGTATACAGATTGCCAGTTTCTTGGCCTATTTTGAGAATTGAATTGGGAACTCCAAACTAATTTCGAGAAAACTTTCTATGTAAACCAAGTGAGAATTGTACTTTACTCTCGAATCACTCGTTTTATTTCACACCCACAAAGTTCCGGGCATGCAAAAGATGCATGGCGTAAATTATCTACAAAGCGTACCAGGGTACTCTCTCGATTTTTGTTTTTAATTTTATTTTTACATCTTCAGTTTTAATTAAATGTACAACTGTTTCATGTAGGAGAACGCCATTCACCTACTTTCCACCGTGGTTTCAGCCCACCGTAATAATAGTTAGTGTTGAGAACGGATCTGAATTGTGAAAGCAATTTTTAATGTAACAGGCTGTCGTGACGCCTGAACCACCTGCTGCTACTATCCGAAAGGGCTGTGGAAGCGTCATTGGTCTTTTGGGGGTAAAAAGTTTTGTTTGTGTCTCTGCTTGTTCCTTTATGTGTTTCGGCTCTGGCAGACAAAAGGTTCCGGAGAAGCAGCGAGTGTAAGCCATTGAGTATAACCGAAGGTCACAAAGTAACACTTTTAGGAGTAGTGGTGAATAACGTGGCTCATGGCTATGCAAATAGAGCTCCGAGCACGGAAAAGAGAATCGAAGGAATACACCTGGAACGGGGGGGGGTGAATCGTGACATTTAGCTTGAGGCGTTATACCTGTGCTACTCAGGGAGCAATAAGTCGACAGAAAAAAATGCTGGCAGAAATTTCGACTGACAGATGTCTTCTACTTGCAACTTTAAATAAGGTGGGGGGGGGCAGTTGAGTCTGAACCGCGGGAGCAAAGCGGCAGCTGCCCCCGTACTCATTAGCGTGCAGGGGTGAAACATAACATTTGCCCCTCCCCCTCCTTTTCCCCTTTTTAATTATATCCGTAATTGGAAATCGAATAAATATTTGGGATATTTTATATCCTGCCATTTAAAATTCCTTCTGATAAAACTAAATATTACTTTCTGTTTTAATTATTAACGATCTACATTGAAGAGCAATTGAATTAGAGACAGCTGGCGTTATGCAAATGTGGCGCTGTGGGCGGCCCTGTAAACGGAAACGACATGACGTATGCAGCGATCCGACAATATAAGGAGTGATGCGACGGGAATCAGTACGAGTCGGACGCAGTATAGGTAAGACGAAGGATCTAAGCGCATTTGATCGTGGGCAAATTGTCGGGGCCCGACGAATGGGTCACTCCATCTCGGAAGTCGTGCAGGCACTGGGATTTGCACGAGCCACTGTGTCACGGGTGCACCGTGAGTACATCGAATCCGGTAAAACCATCCCTGCAAGGGCCAACTACAGTGGACAACAGCGTGTGTATGAGCGGGGTCATCGTCGGCTAGCTCGCATTGTAAAAGCGGATAGACGGGCCACAGTGCAAGAAATCACGCGACAATTTAACGCTGGTGCACAAAAACGTCTAAGCAGCCACACCATCCAGAACCATCTCCTCGCTATGGGGTACAGAAGCCATCGTCCCACGAGGGTACCGCTGCTGCCCGCACATCACAGGGTGCAAAGATCAGCATAGTCGCGGGAACATCGCCACTGGACCCTAGACAAGTGGGAAAATGTTGCCTGGACTGATGAGTCGAGATTCACGTTGGTACATGCGGATGGCAGGATACGAGTACGGCGCAAACCACATGAAGCGATGGATCCATCTTGCCAGCAGGGTACTCTTCAAGCTGGTGGGGGTGGCATTCTCGACTGGGGACTGCTTACGTGGACTGAAATGGGACCCCTGGTACGTGTGACATCGTCCCTTACTGGTCAACGTTACCGGGATATCCTGGACGACCATTTGCTCCCGTTTGTGCGTCTTCAACATCCCACTGGGGACCTCATCCTGCAACAAGACAATGCACCGTGCCATCGCTCCTGAATTGTATCCGAATGGTTGGATGAACACTCCACCGACGTGACCTCACTTCCTTGGCCAGTTAGGTCACCTGACCTCAATCCCATCGAGCACATCTGGGATGCCATCGAGAGAGATGTTCGAGGCTCTGACCCCCCTCCATCAAATCTTCGTGAACTGTGGGAGCTTGTTCAGGGGTCGTGAATCCGTATGGCTTCCCAACGCTTCCTCCGGTGTCTTGTCGAGTCCATGCCGAGACGAATCGCCGCCGTCATCAGGGCGAAAGGTGGTGCTACACGTTACTAGACAGGTATATCTAATTCAATTGCTCTTCAGTGTAGAACACTGAATTTTTTGGAATCATTCCTGAGACGCTGGCTAAGCTATCCTGGCTTGCCCAGTATGAGAATAAAAAAGTTTTACGAACAAACCTTATAGTTACTAGCAGGATAAAGAACTCTCACAAACTTTCTCTTCGGCTCCAGGTGAATTCATCGAAAACGGATTCATTGAAAACGAATTAATCGAAAACGGATTCACCGAACGGAGAATTCATCGAAAGCGAAATCACCGAAAGATACAATATCGTAGGGTAAGCTTCTGTCGAAAACTTTGACTATAATTGGAATACGGCTTAGTGGCTACAAAAGCGTTTGGGGAACCTATAAAAATTGCATTTCTTATTTCTTAGTTACATTTTCATGTAGGATCACAACAAAACCGTTAGGGAGTCTAACAAACATCAGATTTTTGATTTCATCGTGTCTACTTTGCCCGTAGACTGCCTCTAAAGATACGGCCTAGGCAGTGGCCTTTTCAACAGTTATTATTTCAACGTGATCATATTTATAAGGTTTGGACACCCAGACAGGTTAGTAATATCACGCTTTTTCTTTGGCACTAAAAATAAATTAATATGTCTAATCCTAAGTTTAGGCCTTTTTAACAGTTTTTCTTCCATCGTGTTCATACTCACAAGATTTAGACACCAAGTCAAGTTATTATTATTGCACTTTTACTTAAGCATTAAATATTAATACCTTGGCCTAGGCAACAGATTTTATTCCATCGTGTTCATATTCATAAGGTTTAGACTCCATGTCAAGTTAGTATTATTGCGCTTTTACTTAGGCATTAAAGATTAATACCTTGGCCTAGGCCAAGGTTATAATATTTAATGCCTAAGTAAAAGCGCAATATTACGAACTTGACTTGGTGTCCACACTTTATGAATATGAGCGCTATAGAATAAAATCTGTTAAAAAGGCCTAATCGTAAGCCAAGGTATTAATATTTAATGCCTAAGTAAAAGCGCAATAATAACTTGACTTGGTGCCTAAACCTTATGAATATGAGCATGGTGGAACACAAACTGTTTAAAAGGCCTAGGCCAAGGTATTAATATTTATTTCCTAAGTAAAAGCGCAATAATACTAACTTGGCATGGTGTCTGAACCTTATGAATATGAGCATGGTGGAACACAAACTGTTTAAAAGGCCAAGGTATTAATATTTAATGCCTAAGTAAAGGCCCTGTTAAAATAACTTGATGTCTAAACCTTATGAGTTTTTTTGTTTTTTGATTGAAATTTTAACGACCACCGTGAGCAACTCAATGGGCTATAAGCAGTCGCCCGTCCCTAATTTAGGGTCACTGGTTTCAGGGAAGGGAAGAGCCAGTGCCGTAAGACAAACACAACATCCGTGCCTCACCGGGATTCGAACCCGGACCCCTTTCGGACGAATGATCAGAAGCCATCGCTTAGACCACTGCGCCACCGGGGCGGCCCTTATGAATTCATCACGACGGAATAAAAACTGTTAAAAAGAACTAGGCCTGTTTATTCATATTTTTTTTTTTTTTGATTGGAGGTTTAACGACCACCGTGAGCAACTCAATGGGCTATAAGCAGTCGCCCGTCCCTAATTTAGGGTCACTGGTTCCAGGGAAGGGAGAGAGCCAATGCCGTAAGACAAACACAACATCCGTGCCTCACCGGGATTCGAACCCAGACCCCGTTTGGACGAATGATCAGAGGCCATCGCTTAAACCACTGCGCCCCCGGGGCGGCTTCATATTTGTTGCTTAAGTAAAAGCGCAGCATTATTAGCTTGATTTATTATGTAAACGTTATGAATATATTGCGTCGTGTTCAGATTCATAAGGTTTAGACACAAGGACTGGTATTATTGCCCTTTTACTAAGGCACTAAATATCAATTCCTAGGCCTTTGCGCACGTCTGAAACCCAGAAACCGCAATTTTTATACGGCCCCTAAAGTGGGTGTCCAATTGTCCATGCCCAGTTTTCCTGTGGCCCATTTGTCCTGTGACCATTTTTGATGAATTCGTTTCATTTTTTAATTTTTTTTTTTTTGATAAAGTCGTCTTTCGGTAAACCGTTCGTTCGACAAATTCGTTTTCGATGAATTCGTTTCACTTTTTTCGATAAAATCGTCTTTCGGTAAATTGTCCATTCGATAAATTTGTTTTCATTGAAATCGCGTTCGACGAATTCGTTTTCGATGAATTCGTCTTCGATGAATTCATCTCATCTGCTCTCCTCTCTACTAAGCTTATCAAAAAACAGTTTTCTTGAAATTCCTCAAAAGTATTGTGCTTTTATAAGAAGAGGAGAAACGTTTTCTGATTCATTTAAGTAAAATAAAATCAAACTTTCTTTTAAGAAATCAAATAGAGGGGGGAGAGAGAAACGAATGAGATACACTCACGGACAACGAAATTTGCGCACCAAGAAGGAAGCATCGGATTGAACTGAAATTTTATGGACGTAATGATACAGATGAACGATACACACGATGGCAAAAACAGAGCTGCAGGACAATTACAGAGGGATCTGTGGCACGCAGTCTGGTCATCTTCAATAGCGCGTCGCACCGCATCGTGCAGCGATACATGCTGCAATACGGTCCGGCATGGAGGCGAACAGACGCCTGATGTTGTTCTGCGGCAGACTGGCCCAGACGTGTTGGACGGTGTGCTCCAAATCCCGGATAGTGCGGCAGCCGGCGTTTCAACTGGTCCCACACATGCTCGATAGGGGACATGTCCGGGGAACAGGCAGGCCACAAAAGTGTCTGAACATGACTTATGCAGTCCTACGCAACCTGAGCCGTGTGCAGGCGGGCATTATCCTGCTGGTATAGCTCACCTGGAATCCCGGCCAGGAATGGGAGCACATGGAGCTGTATGATCTCATCCACGTACCGCGGGCCCGTCAATGATCCACGTACCACTACTAGAGCTGTTCGGCTATCGTAGGCAATGGCTCCCCAGACCATAATGCCTGCAGTGGGGGAGGTATGGCACCTGATAGCGAGGTTCGGATTGTGCCGTTGACCCTGGGACCTCCACACCCAGACACCATGATCATCTGTCCCCATAACAAAGCGGCACTGATCGCTAAACACCACACGTCGCCAATCTGTGGCGCTCCACGTCGCTGTGGCCTGGCATCACTGCACACGGAGCCGGCGATGTTCCGGTGTTTATGGCAGCACACGTAAGAGCCGCTGGGATCGCAGATTCGCTTCCGCGTGGCTTCAGGAAATGGTTCGTGGGCACACAGGATTGATTGATTGATTTTATGTAGAGGATTTTAGGAAGGGAGTGTCTGACCCCAGGTCTTTAACAACCCTTAGAAATAGAAAGCTAGGAGATTTGGGCTAGAGTGCCCGATAGGAAAGTCACACGGAAGCGAGGTAGAAGACGCCCTTATTTACTACCGGGAGGCCAGTACCCGGGGTCCGATGGCTTAACGTGCCCATCCGACGCACGGCGGATATTTAGTGGATCGAGCGTTCGTACCTGCCTGGGATCGAACCTGAGGTCCTCTCCGTGACAGTCACGAACGTTGCTCACTAGGCTACCCGCGGCGTGGGCCCGCAGGAGCCGCTACATCTGCCTTTATAGTGGACCGGGTCCCCGTGGGATCCGTTCGTGCCTGGTGCGCGATCCGTCGAGCCTCTCTGCCGGTGGTCCTCCTGGTCCGTCCGGAGCCTCTCTGCCGTGTGGCAGTGCCGTCACGTGTCCACTTCTCCCAACACAGTCGGACGGTATGGTCGGAACGATCCACGGGGCGGGCTATACGGCGCGCCGACCACCCTGCAGCGTTCAGCCCGATGATCAGGCCTTTCTCAAAGTCCGTAAGTTGCGTAAATCGACGTCTTTGGTGTCTACACGACATTCTTGTCACTCTGTACTCTTGCTTGCGTCGACAGGTGCGTTTCGCTTTCATGGGGCATCGATTACACGCCGGTTTTTAAGGCTGCCGGTTCGTGCTTCCAGCGCCACCACAGTGTGTGCGGTCATGCGCACTCGCACCAAACGTAGATCATTTGCATACCAGCAAGCACTCTAGCTATTTGAAAAGTTTCGTGGTTGTAGCATGCTTTCTTCTACACTGCTGGCCACCCAAAATGCAACACCAAGAAGGAAGCATCCGATCGGCCTGAAATTCGCTGCATGTGTTCCCCAGCGAGAGGACATGCAAACGATTAGCATTGCAGGGCATATGAAAATCATGTGCGCCCGGCACGGCACCGAGAAGCACTATAAAAAGGGTGCACAGAAGGCGGGGTGTAAGTAGTGGAAGTGTGTTGGGCTGCCGGACTTGTGCGTGGGAAGCTTCCTGATGCCTCGTTGCAGAATACGGCAGTCATTCCAGCACGTTTCGGAGTTCGACAGAGGACGAATAGTGGCTTATCGCGACAGCGGTTTATCGTACCGAGACATCGGCGCCCGTGTGGGACGACATCCAGCCACAGTGAGGCGAGTATGGATTCGGTGGGTGCAGGAGGGATGGACGGACCGACGTGAGTGATTGCCGCAGCCGCGGCACACCACCGAACGAGTGGACCGGCATGTTGTGCAGCGGGCATTGACAGCTTGCACCGCCACATCACGAACGTTAGCGCAGGAATTAGGGTGTGTTGCGCAACAACCTGTGTCAGCACGTCCTGTTCGACGTCGTCTGCAGGAGTGGGGACTTGTCGCACGGCGCCCATGCTCCGATTACCATTGACGTTACACCACCGGCGAGTGTGGCGGCAGTGGGCCGTTGAACGCCGCACCTGGACTACGGAATGGCACGACATTGCCTTCTCCGACGAATCCCGCTTCTGCCTGCAACACCACGATGGTTGGATCCGCGTGTGGCGGCACCGCGGCGAGAGACTGTATGACGCCTGCATTATGCATCGCCATACCGGTCCGTCGCCTGGCGTTATGGTTTGGGGCGCAATTGGATATGACACCCGCACCCCTCTGGTACGCATCGCCGGTACACTCAACAGCCACCGCACCATCTCCGACGTTTTGGAGCCTGTAGTCCTCCCTTACCTGCAGGACCTGCCAGCGGCCACGTTTCAACAGGACAATGCGCGCCCGCACGTGGCACGTATCGTGCAACAATTCTTGACGGCCCATCAGGTGTCACGGCTTCCGTGGCTCGCCTGTTCTCCTGATATGTCGCCCATCGAACACATCTGGTCACTGATCGGCGACTGAGTGGCCCGGCATGCACCACCTGCGGCTACGCCTGATGAACTGTGGCAACGTGTGGAAGCAGCCTGGACCGACATACCCCATGCCGACATCCAAAGCCTCTTTCGTTCGATGCCGCGGCGTGTAGCGGCCGTTATTGCCAGCCATGTGGCCACACGAACTCTTGATGTCTGCGTGTTCCGCAAGTCGCACGGGCCTGTAAGCTGAATCGTTTCATCTTTGTATCTGTTGTTATGTGTCCAGTAAATCTGGCTTTGCTATCTCGTGTCCTTCATGGTGTTGCATTTTGGGTGGCCAGCAGTGTACATGCGCAAATTTTATTGTCCGTGAGTGTATTTAAACACGTATGTTGTTTAATGTCTAACGTAAGAGCAGAGACTCCAACTACTACGGATTTTACGTAGTTATTACGAAAATCGTCGGTCTGGTACGGATTACGGAAAGTATCAGATATACTACCGAAATTGAAAATCTCTGGGAAATGACCATTTTAACGATGTGCGTCAAGTTTATTTTCATTGTTTCTAGATTTAACATTCACTAAACATTTTGGAGATTGTTTTTGAATATTTTCAATAACGTTGCATTTCCCCCGTGATTTTTCGATATGTTTTGGATGTGTAAGTGTGTCTGGCTATGAGGAGAGTTATCAATGCCCCTGGAATCTCGAAAACGTCTTGAAATTTCTTACGGTATTTAGTAAATTTCTTTCTTCTTCAATTCTTTGCAATACTGATAATTTTTTCAATCCACTTTATTTTTTTCATTCTTCTCCATAAATAACCAAACCGTTTATCCATACTGGCATTGAATACTAACATTGTAAATGCAGTGATTCTCTTCTTGCAATCGGTGGTTTCGTTCACTAGCGAGAGGGATGACAGCGTTGAGTTACCCAGGAACCTAGTATCACCTGATTTCTGTCCTTTCGGTGTTATACCCTTATTGCTCTTCCACAAGTGCAGACGTTTTGCTGATACTTACACCACTCTTCCGAGGAGCTAGTGTCATCCCGCGCTCAAAGTCCGTGTTCCCGTTCACTTGAGTGTGTAGACGTAGTGACGTGAACAGAAAGGGTGACGTGTCAGCCTTTATGCATAAAATGGTCTACTGGTCCTAATAAACTTTCCGTTTAGTGTATATTCAGATGAACATATATCGTGTTGTTCAGGAAATTTTCTTTTATGTCGGTGCTACCCTTTCTTCTTGTTCTTCATACAGACAGTATTTGCTGCAGACCAATCTCGTATAATTCTTTTATGTTGACACTTTTCTTTTTCTATCAGCGGTAGGCTCGTGTGATGTTGTAAATAAACCACGACTGGCGAGGATTTAAGCTGAGAATGGGTGGAGAGTAAAGTAGCAGCTTAGCTGCTCAAATAAATCAATGCCGTGTGGCGGTAGTTAGAAGAAAGATATCGCGTATTACTGGGTCATAGCGATGTTTATGTAACCCAGTTGAGACATACCTCTCGTCTGCTGATAATATTCTTGAGTTCTCTACTCCTTTTTAGGGAATGATTTGTTTGCTCAAACATGCTCCAAAATCAAAGTACACTGAGGCGCCATTTTATGAGGTGCACTCTTAGAGTACAATTATGGTGAAATTCTTATATGTTGAAATTTTTAATCTAACCATAATGTGCTTAAGAAAAACCGAACCAGACAAAATCAACCCAAAACATTAAAATTTGTCATCACTTATTTATCCCATCATTCAGCTCCCTTTGTTCCTAAATTTGACGAAAATGGGGGGGGGTGGATATTTGGTGTACACTGAGATGCCAGCTTATTAGGTACACCTGCTTCCCTCGTCACGTAAACGGCTCACTCCAACACGCAAGAAGTCACGTGAGCTCGGGGTGCGGTATAAATCAGGCATGCCAGCTTGTCAAACATCAGTAAAAATGGACAAGTTATGATGTACACAGATGTTCCATGGACCTGTCCAAGGAGTATCGAAACTAGTAATATTCCGGGGGACAGTCCCCTGGGTTACTTTCATTAAGTACCTAGGGCTGCAAAGAGACTGTCGACTTTCGTGGGTAGCGAACAGCAACTACCACACGAATAAAGCTAGACAATGCCTTGGGCAGCGCTCCATTACTCCACCGCAGAAGCTTCTTGACAACACGGTACAAAGTATTGCTGTGTTAGACGGTCGTCAGGATAGTGCTCAACTACGCCGCTTCCATCTGGGTAGGTGTTAGTAGCAGTTAGCGAAAGAGAATCGAGAGGGTGCAGAGCCGAGCACTCTGTATGATTACTGGGGCTCCCATGTGGACCCCACTTCAGAACCTGAGGAAAAGACTTGGAATTGAGGAGGTACACGAGTTTTCCACTAGACTCGCCAAAAAGTTATTCAGGAAAGCGGTAGCCCACCCTAATGGACTTGTTAGAGGTGCGGTTGACTACGATCCCAGCGAATTCCTTAGATATCTCAGAACTAAGGCGGTGATCGTTGCCCCCCCTCACCGGGGCATGTGGGAGGGTAACACCGTTGAGCACTGTTCCCCGGGATGGATGCCTTGGATCAGATGGAGAGTAAGTGTGTGAACATTAGGTGGGTGTTAGACAAACCATCACCACCCCTTATTTTTCAGGTTGGCGTGAGACGGTGAGTACTGATTGCTGCACCGGCTTCCGGATGTGGTTTTCGTGAGTTTCGCTACTCCCTGGCGGCATCGGCGGCTGGCTGGTTGTGGTGTGCTGGGGGTGGTCCACCTGTGGCGGTTATACTCCATCCTCTTCCCCTTTCCTCCTTCACCTGGACTGGTGTGGTAGTTTGCTTCGGAGATCAGCTCTCTCCTCCAAATCCTTCTGTTTCTCTTTACTATTGAGTTCACTTACTCAAGTCTCCTAGTACATAGAATAACTTAATGAAATTTAAGAAATTGTAATACTAATTTTTAAAATGTACTCGCTAATCAGTTTTTAACCGCGTTGCACGCTACTGGTATGTAAGCAAATTTTTGTTGTTGATAAGGGAGCAGGGAAAAACGTTCCGATCCTGGGCACAGTAGTCTCGAATGTTACAAACCATATGTTTTTCCCATTTAGTAAATAACTGTGTAAATACCCTTGCTCCTTTCTAGCTCTTACTCAACATAGCCGCGATCCAGCGAGAGACGTCACGTAATTTTGTTTTGGTTTATTTCGTAGTAGAATCAAGCACTCGAAGAAAATAGAATTCAGGCCCTTTTTTAACAATAACAAAGACAAAGTTTATTTCCCTAAAACTATGTGGCTTGAGTTCTCGAAGGGCAGATTAATGGAATGTTTCATTTACTTCGTTCCCGTCCGTGCTATCGACACTAGACCCGAACTTCTTGTTTTCCGTAAACCGCCGCTGCAGCTACGCGATCGCTGCATCTGATCATGCTGTTCCCGATGAAGACCGTTATAAAATCTCTTACATTTGTAATTACACGGTCGAATCACATTATTGTAACCACCAGCTAATATCCAGAGTAACCGCCATGTGCAGCGCGTACAGCAGCTGGACGGACTGCGAGTGACTCAGTAAGGTGCTGGAAGGTGTTCACAGGCATGTGAAGCCATGCTGACTGCATTGCATCTGACAGCTGATCGAGGCGGTCACACAGATGCTCAGTTGTGTTTAAATCTAGGGAACTGGGGGGCAGGGAAGTAATTTGAAGTCTTCATCGTGCTCTTCCAACCACTCTCGGACATTTCTAGGTGTGAGAAACGTCGCGTTGTCGTGCTGGAAGATCCTATCCGCCGTAGAGAAGACAGCATATATGGGTGTGCGTGGTCTGCAAGGATGGATTCATAACGAATTCGGTCCATAGTGCCTTCCACAGGCATGAGTGGACCCAAAGAATGCCAAGAAAACATTCCCCAGATCATAACGCTGCCCCCACCAGCTTGTGTTATTCTAGCAATGGTTGAAGAGTGTTTGCTCTCCGATGTTTCTCGCCTTATACGCCAACGTCCATCCGTTCGATGAAGCAGAAAACGTGACTAATTGCAGATGGCAATCCTTTGTCAGTCAGCGGAGGTCCAATTCCGATACTGCCGTGCAAATGTAAGCCTTTTCTGCCGATGCACCTTCGTTAGCATAGATGCAGTGACCATCCGTTAGCATCGGAGACCCATACACAGCAGGGTTCGCTGAACTGTCGTTTTAGACACACTTCCGGTAGCCCGCCATTTCATTTCGGCCAGTGAGTTGCTCCACTGTAGCGTGTCGATCGGCCCTCACGCACCTTCGCAGCCGAAGTTCACCTCTCACATCAATCGCACGTGGTGCTCCGCAGTTTTCGCGTCGTTTATTCGCAATGGCGCCATTTCTCCAATCACGATACACTTTAACCACAGCAGCACGCCAACAATTCACAAACTGCGCTGTTTCAGAAATACTGCCACCCTTGGCCCCAAAAGCCGATAATCAACCCTTTTGCAAATCTGATAAATCACTCCTTTTATCCATGACAGCAACGAGTGATATGTTTTCAGATTGCCTACAGCACATCTTATATACCCTACAAGCCAGCTCACGACAAGTGCTTTCTTTCATTGGCGCTTTTGACGTCAAAAGTAGGAGGTGGTCACGTTACAGTGACGCGACTGTATATAAGTAATTATAAAAAAGGGAAGTATTAACTGTTAGTATCGGAAAACGGGAAACTCGTACTTGGGAGATTCGTACCCGGGGAACTGGCACCCGGCAAATTTGTACACGGAAGGCTGGTACTCTGGAGATGGGTACCGTTCCAGGTCAATGATGTTACTGCGCCGTTACGAGGGCGTATGAGACTGTATTGGCATTAATGATAGCTCACTGCTTCCTTAGTGCACCCGAACGAGTTTAGGACAAGTGACCACTGGAAAACCGGGCAAATACACTTTAGGGGGTCGTACAAAAATTTCACTTTCTTGGCCACTTCCTTTACATTACAAAATATTTTTGTGTGGAAATCTGACATGCACAATAAATATCATTATACTTGTAAAATATATGCGTGACGGTTTTGTAGTCATTCTACTTAAAAATAGCACGAAGAAATAAAACATTCAATTTTTGTATTGCAACTTAACGTGTGGCCGCTTGTCCGACCCCTTCCCCCTCTGCCCGAGATAACAGCAATCAATGATGACAATCACCAAAGATGAATGATTTTTCTTTGGTACAGTTGATATACGCTTCCTTGGTAAGCCAGGAGTAGTTGCAAATTAACTCAGAAAGTAAGAATTCTTTGGGTAATCTTCCATGTACGAGTTTACCGGGTAACAGTCTCCTGTGTACCAATTTGCCTGGACCAGTCTCCCGGGTACGAGTTTTCAGAAATTTAATCTCACGCAAAATGCCATGATTGCTTCACTTTATGAAATGATTTACGAATTTGAAGAAAAAGAAATGTATCGGAATAATTAGAAGCAATGAAGTTGATTCTAAAGCCTGAGATTCAGGCATCCAACATTGAACAAAATTAGATAAAACTGCGTGGATACCAATCTCCCGTACTGATCACCCTGGATCCTTTAGTCTTGCAAACGAATGCCGCATTCGTTAGAAAAAAGATCATGAAGTTTTGATTATGATATTACAATCGCAGTACAGGAATGATCATCTTGAAGAAATATTAAGAGTTGCAGTAACATGTGCGGTCATTCCATGAGAAATTTTAACTGCCTTTAAAAAAAAGCAGAGTTACGATTATTATTATCATTGCTCTCCTCAAATATCTGAACTTCCAGTAGGGAAAGTAAAAGTTGTTGTCATTTTTATTGCCGTAACTCTGGAAAAATCGAGCCTTCATTAAAAAAAAAAAAAAAAATAAGAATAATAACAGCGAAGTTTTGAAATGAATTGATCATGTTGACAATTTCCCCTCAGCTTAAAAATAAAAAATCCTACTACGAAATTTAAGAATAACATTACTTTTGTTTTAACTTTTAGCACATGAAGCACCTACACAGCAAAGCTGTTTACAGTTGGAAAACCCAGAAAAAAGGGTGGGGGGATGGGGTTGGGGGTGGGACTCAGGGTTTTTATTATTGATTTTACGAGTCTACCCTTAAAAAAAATTATCAACTTTTGTTGAAATAAGGTTGGATGGCAATTATTATGTTTCGAAAAACGAAATATTTGCTAACATGTTGTGTTACATTTTACAAGTTTTAGCCTTACAATTACTACACTTCAGCGAGTAAAAAAAGAATATCGGATGTATGCCTGAAAGAAACACTGGTGGCCACTTCTACACCCATAGAAAGATGCTTTCGGAGTAGGGCTTGGAAAAATTCCGTTCAAGGTTGTGACGTGCGTGGCCCGTAGGACGCACACGACATAAAGGCAGATAGCAGCGAGAACGAACGTCTGCGTAGCTCAGTTGGTAGAGCGACTTATTCCGGAATAAGAGGACTCGGGTTCGATCCCCGGCGTGGACCAAAATGACGGAGAAATTTACTTCGTTATAAGGTTTAATGCTCAGAAGAATTGGGCGACAGAGCACAAATGACTAATTAGCTCTTCATCCCTATGACATATTCGAAAAAGTCAGAGAGGTTTGGCATATCAGCCTATTGTTTTACATACCTCCATCCACTGTTTCGGACAATTCCATACATCCATATGCGATTGTCAACAACTCACAGTGTAAATTCTATACACTGCAGGGCCGTAGCAATTCAAAAATTACGGGGAGGGCTCAAGTATAGTTTCATACCCAAACACCGAAAATAATTGCTCATCTAGGATAATCAATTAATAATTAAGCGTTAATTATTTAGAATAATTATATAAATTCATTAATAAATTAACAATTTTATTGATAATTGAAATACTGATTTACAAAATTTTGATACAAAGTCTTAATGCAATGTGGAGGGTTATATATTTATTAAATGTGGTTAATATAAAATAGAATACTTCTCTCTCAGTGTTCAATTTCTTGGAGTTATTTATAATGACACAATTTTAAAATTATTTATTTTATGAAATAAGTAATAGTGTAGAATATTGAAAATGTAAAGTTTTGCTTGTACTTTAATGAAATAATACTTACATATCTTAGCATCATTGTACAAGATAACTGAGCTTCGCCGCCATTGCCTTCAAAATGTGGATCCTGTATTTGCTTCTACTTCTCGATAAATGTTCAGCAATGCAAGTCCAGAAAGTCGAGAATTAGACATTGTGTTTCGAAGATTTATTTTCTGGCGCGTGAGAGTAGAAAATGTACTTTCTAGAGTGGCTGTTGTGGCAGGAAGCGTTGGTAGAATTTTTAATAATTTCTTGATATTGGGGTAAACGAAAAAGAAAAAAAAACAAAAATAACCAGCAGCTTCACAACTTGATAAGGATTCTATCGCAGTGGTTGGTCTTTCCTTTTGTCTTATTGTTAATACAGGCATCTTCCAGGAGTGTGAGCGACGGCGGTGAACCCTGCGACTGTGTTGTTTGCACGTGAAAAAATGCGCCAATGAAACTAATTCAAAGGGATTCGAAAGAATCCGCGACTTCGTTGGAAAAAATAAACTGTGATTTCAGTCAGTTTTTTTATCGGTTTTTCAGATTCATCTTCATATTTTCAATGAACAAGATTTGAAATTCGTCTTTAAAAGAGAAAAAGAAATCATGTGATTCGGCGTTCAAGAGAAAAATGTGCCTTGATATCCAATGGGAGGGGCTTGAGGCCCGAGCCCCTCCCTTTCCTACGCCAATGGTACACTGGTTAGCTGCGCGTAATAATGTATGCGGTTAACTTAAGTATTTGCGAAAGAAGATATCAAATTGTTTTTAAGTTTAAATGTTCGGCAAATTTATTCACACTCTGTTCATTTCTAATTTTTACTCTCCTCAGAGTATGAAACTACGCCCCTGATATGATCATCCTGGGAGGGCTACGGCCCTGATCCTAAGAATTTCGAACCGTTGCTAAAAAAAGACAAAGTAAAAAAAGAAAAAAAGGGGTAAATTGAATCTCCTTCTTGCAACAGTTTCGCTTTTATTTTTATTTTTTTTTAACGAAAATATGCTACAAAAGCGTTTTGAATGTGCCGTCTGGTAGGTATAAATCTAAACGTTATCTTAATTTTGTCCACCCGATATATAATAGCGTATGCCACATGTCATAAACAGGGAGATGTTCCCAGGAGTTTCATCCCGTGTTTTCTTGTGCACATGCAAGCGTCGGCCACATCTGTTTCTCCAACATGTACAACTGAAGTAGTACTTCCACGTTTGGCGGAAATCACCGCAGCTGAATCACCCTAACTTCCCTGTAAAATGTAGAGGACAAAGGCTGTCTGCTCCGCTATTGGCCACTTGTTTCCTGCCCGTGACCCTCAGATCCAGGTTCCCACACGTTCTTGTTGCTGCGCTCTTTCTTAAAGAAATGCTTCCCTCCCCTTGTACTTCCCCATATCCCCTCAACCTGATGGTTCCATTTCTGCCTGCTTGCTTTTACCAGTTTTTCTTCTTCCTGTAAGGAAGGGGAAGACAGATCACTGGATGAACTTTCCAGCAGCTTACGGCATCCATCTACGTAGACCCGTTAGGCCCCTATTCTACCCGTCAGAAGTCTTACCTGTATTTTTTGCCTCCTATTTTTTTATCCATTTTTTTTTTGTACCGTTAAAGGTAAAGGATATCTGTCACACGGTCTGGCCCGATTGAACCCTTTGGGTGTAAAACTCCCCTTCATTCTCAAATTCCCGTCCCTGCACCCCGACAAACTTCTTTCGAATCAGCTGGGTACGTGTTGCATTATGCACTTGCATTTCACTACCGTGTTTAATCCATGCGGCATCTTGGGAAACATTTTTTCTTTATGACGCTTGAGATGTACGAAAACGTTCATTCTTTTTCATTTATTTTGATATGGGAGCCCGTAGAACATTTTTCGACGAATATGATTTACAAGCGAACCCAAAGTTTTCAATAAAATGAATGTGTTCTTTAAAACGCAGGGATGGTTTTAGCGAAGGATAATTTTTTTTTTTAATGATGTTCAAGCAAATACACTCTAAGATTTTTTTTTTGCTCGGACGTCATGTCAAATTTTGCTTCAGCAATGCGAAGGATATTTTAAAAATTAATATAGAATCATTTAAATGCGATCACATTTGTGGATTTCTTATCTTTTGATGTGAACCGCCGGCCATCAACCAATATTGCACGACTTATATGAAAATAGTTATTAGATGAAAGTTCTATAAGTAATAAAGTGCATTTTTTCAAAAACATCTATGTTTGACCCTTTTAGAACCAAGCCACGAAATTAATGTAGTACCCAATTGTTCAATTAATTTGAAATTTATCCTGTCAGTAATTCTTTTTTTAGAAATTTTATAGGTAGTAATACATTCGAAATTGAAAATAAGTGTCTATATTTCTTTCTATTAGGATTCGGGACCTAACATAATATTTTGCTGCATAATAATAAAGAACCTATAACCTATCGTTTTTGTACTATTATAACACCTCATGTTTTCTGGCTTTTATATTTCCGATGCAGAGTGAAAAACAAACAAACATTGAAAATAAAAAAAAATGAAAATAAGTGTCTATATTTCTTTCTATTAGGATTCGGGACCTAACATAATATTTTGCTGCATAATAATAAAGAACCTATAACCTATCGTTTTTGTACTATTATAACACCTCATGTTTTCTGGCTTTTATATTTCCGATGCAGAGTGAAAAACAAACAAACATTGAAAATAAAAAAAAATGAAAATAAGTGTCTATATTTCTTTCTATTAGGATTCGGGACCTAACATAATATTTTGCTGCATAATAATAAAGAACCTATAACCTATCGTTTTTGTACTATTATAACACCTCATGTTTTCTGGCTTTTATATTTCCGATGCAGAGTGAAAAACAAACAAACATTGAAAATAAAAAAAAAATGAAAATAAGTGTCTATATTTCTTTCTATTAGGATTCGGGACCTAACATAATATTTTGCTGTTTAATAATAAAGAACCTTATAACCTATTGTTTTTTGTACTATTATAACACTTCATGTTTTTATGGTTTTTATATTTCCGATGGAGAGTGAAAAAATGGCGACTTCAGATTACATTTGGTGAAAACTTTAAAAAAGCCAGAGCGACCGCTGAACTGTGTTTGTATATTGTTTTTTTTTTTCATAAGACGCAGTGGAACATTGGTTATACGCAAGGGCGTGCTGATAGCCCCCGCAACCCGCATTGGGGGAGGGGGGGCTCATGGCTAAGAGAGCCTCTAACCTCAGCAAAAATATTTTACAATTTTTTTTGCGGAAACGGCATATGAAGCTGGTTAAAAAAGTAGCCAGAATTTTGTTACTACAGCTTTGAATGAAGTATTAAGAAAAGGGAGTTTTTGGTGGGGTTTTTTCATTACATAAGTAAATCGAAAATCATTTTCGCGGTTTTAGTTTATAAAAATTGAATGACAGGAAAGCAGCTATTCCAGACAACTGGAGGCCGCTTTTCACAGCCATAGCAATTTGTCCCTATGTATGCATATTAACAAAGAAATCTGAAAGAAATATCAGTTCAATGAATGTAATTTTTATACCAATGAGGATATGATGTTATGTATTACAGTTGTTTGCACATAAGTACGCATTCAGAATATAATGAACAGAAAGGTGTTCTTCAGGGGGCGATTAAACGGAGACCTGTGTCATTTTTTTTTATAACAGTGAAGAGAAAAAAATTTACTATGAGCAAAACATCGCGGCATTATATTAAGGGTTTTATTTATACATTCAAGAGTAAATAATTTAATGTTTTTTTTTATATATTCAAGGGTACATAATTCTTAATTGTCCTTTATTTTTTTGCTTACTTATGTTCCGTATTATAGTATAAATCAGAAAAGGTCATTTGACACTCTCACATCGTAGTTAGGTGTTGCGTGTGCGTGATCGTGAAGCATTTCAAAGAGGCTGGCCTTAGTTCTCTAACAGAAGAAAATTTGCGTCATGTGATTAACTTTGGCGAAAATGTTTTGTAGTACTTTGTAATGGTATAAAACTAGGGCAATAATTTCAATTACAACGTGCACATTTGCGTTTTATGCAATAAAGTGCAATAATTTCGTTTTTACGAAAAAAACCTGTAGTTTTCACATAATTTTAATTACTAAAACACACCCATAAAACCTAGTTCCATAATACGGAATTTAAAATTTTTTGCGGGGGTCCCCAAGTTTTTCCGATATGCCACTGGTTATACGTTTTTCACTTTCCTACGTAATTCTGCGTTAGTCCCGATATTTTACTGCGATTTCTAACGCTTTCCTAACTCAGTTATACGTAATCCATTTATTTACACTTTATGCGATTATTATACGTTAAAATTTAAATTTCAGATTATGAAAAACACACACGGTTCTTCGATTCTTTTATATGTAGCCCGGTATTTTACCACTTCGAGGGAATTGAAACACCGTTGTTGTGTTCCTTCTTGGTGCAGCCAAGAACCTTAATCCCATTAAAGAAGGTCGGTTTGGATGAAAACTTGGTTTCGCATTTCATGACTCACACACATGCGCTATTTAAAAATTGATAGATCTCCGGAACGCAACTTTTTATTTTTTTTTATTTTTGATTGAAAGTTTAACGACCACCGTGAGCAACTCAGTGGGCTAAGAGCAGGCGCCCGTCCCTAATTTAGAGTCGCTGGTACCAGGGAAGGGAGAGAACCAGTGCCGTAAGACAAATACAACATCCATACCTCACCGGTATTCGAACCCGGACCCCTTCACGGACGAATGCTCATAAGCCAGCGCTTAGACCACTGCGCCACCGAGGCGGGACGGCGGACGTAACCTTGTGGCTTCACTATTTCGTGGCGTAGTTAAATAGAATCCTAAATGTTTCCTCAATATTCAACATTCTAATTTCAAAGGGATACACTCACGATCCGCAGAAAAAGAAAATCTGGCAATTCACGAGCTTCATACTTAAAGCACTGGTCTCAGATTGTTAGTTATGATTATTTCACTTAATTTAGAATCAGGATTTTTATAGACAGTGACTTCGAAAGAAAAGTTTGATTTTCATAGGCTTTATGATTTTTGCAATACGATAAAATGTACTATAATTACTGATGTTCTTTTTTTCTTCCGCAACCAATTCGACTTTAAATAAATCATTATTAAGTGACATCTTATACTCATTTAAAGCATAAATTTTGCAACAGTATTTCACATTTTTAAATTTCGTTTATACGTTTTTTTAGGCCATCCCCTAGAAAAACGTATAACCGAGATTTTACCGTATATCGTTAAATATCATAATGGGTTTATGAAATAAATTAACTTTGTACAAAAGTTAGTAAAAATAAATAATTTCAGGAATTAATTTTTATGAATTCTGAAAAAAATTTACTGTAAAAATGCATAATTTGAAAATAATTAAATTTATTCTAAAAACTGTATGTATTCTTTTTAATTCATTATTACACTGCGCAGAATAGGGCTCCAGATCCAATTAAAGCTAGGGTTTTCTGCTTTCTTTGAAGCAAAATCGAGAGTTCACAGAAACCACCGCTAAGCCCCCTCCCCCTTTTTTTTTTCATTTTTTCGTGCACTTGTTTGTAGCTGGTCAACTAATTCTCTATTAATGCCTCTACAGACTGTAGAACTTCTAAGGCTTTTGGGTCATTGTTTTCTAGAGCCTTTAAAGGCTACCTTAATTTGATTCAAATAATCTGCTGTCTAAACCTTCGTTTGAAGTTTCATATTATTTTCGTTGCATCTTCTGAGTTCCTTCCTCATTTCCATTGGCTCAACATTTGTTAGTTCAACTGATGAGACCCCTAACGCTATTCAATACTGCGCAGAACAGGGAATTATGGAACTAAACATTTTCCGTCGCGCATCGTAAAATGTACGTAAGTGCAGGCAAGAGTTTATCCAGGAATTCCAAATTGGAGAGGGGGGGCGTGTTTGAAAAATTGGAGGTGGAAGAAAGCAAATTTTTCGAAGGCTGAGTATTAAGGCAGTCTGACTCAGGGAGGAGATGGGGGTAGAGAACATCTTATCTTAGATATTTCTTAGATCTAGGAATCTGAAAAGCTCTTGGGGGTTTCAATTTTTCCGGGGAAAGATTTCCGTCCTGGGCACAGTGGCAACGCCAGCAGCTCAAAACTGGGGGAAGGGGGGGGGGGGGTCACGGGGGGCGGTTACTGGGGCTAAGCATCGGGGGGGGGGGCTCAAGTTTTGAAGTTCTTGGCAGAAATTTTGCCCCCCCTCAAAAATAAATACGTTCATGTACATTTTGCCCGGTACTGATGATGTTATCCCCAGAGTTGGAAACGGGTCAAAAATGTTCGACTCGGACCTGACCCGGAAAATCTTTGAACTATAAATACGAAACTCAATTTATAATTATACATAATCATGTATAATTATAATACATAATCATATATATATATATATACACAGGGCGTTCAAAAAGTCTCTCCGCACTGGGTATCATAGCTTATATAGAAATCATATAAAAGTATTACGGAAACGTATAATTTACTCACTTACAGAAAGTGTTGAAACTGTTGTCCTTCATATAACCTAACTATTTCACACATGTTTTCAAACACATCTGCGAGAGTCAAAAAGTGTCTCCGCAGTAATGTTAAGGCTGTTCCACTTAATTTTGATACTGTCAAAATTTTTGAATTAAGTAACTTGTATGTTTAATTTCAGTTTTTGCTGTTTTCTTGATAACATATTGAGTTTCAGAATATGCGAAAGTTGGTGTTGCTGTGAAACATATTCAGGTTTCTTAATGAGACGAAACATCTTCCAGCATTCACTCTTTCCCTTTATGACGAAGTATATATATATATACACCCAAGAGCAGAGTCAAAAAGACTTAATTTATATATGAGGATCCCCGACTCTGAAAATCATCAAAAAATCTGACATCTTTTTGATGTTTTCCCGCAAAATGAAAACGTGTTCTTAGTATGTCTATAAATTCTTCGAATTGATTAACGAAAGTAATATACTTCTAAGTAATACTTTCTTTCACAAAAAATATTCAATTTGCTATTACATCATACTACTTAACAAACGCCGTCTCTGCAAGATCGTAAAAAGATAGGAGTTAAAACTATAATATTTAAAATACCGTTTAATTTAAAATCATAGATTAAAACACATAAGATCTTTCAAACCCGCTTCGGGTTCATCTTCAGATGCACATACACTAATGGAACAATACTAATAGGAGGAAATATATATATATATATTATGTGTAAGCAATTACGGCGCATGTCATGACACATGCTTAATTAGAGTTTGCGTTGTAGTTCGTAGATCTCTTGTCGTAATATAAGTCCCGTAAATTAGTTAGTGTCCACCTGCTTAGTCTTAGAGAGCAACATTTTCCAACTGTGTGTGTGTGTGTAAAATTAAAAACCTAATAAAAACAGTATTATTTAAAATCTGATCACTGTGCTAAGCCTCGAATATACCCACAACTGGTCGAGAATTTAATGCAAGCAAAAGCACGAAGCACCGCCTTTCTTTCTTTCTTTTTTTCAACTTAGAATTTCCTTACCTGGCGTTTACTTTTAAAGAAATACATTCGTGACGAGATTAATCTGCATTTTTGTCTTCCTTATTCGAATATGCTCTTGACCTAAAGTCAGCAGATTTTTTTTTCGCAATTTAACGGCCTCCACAAGCATCGAAGGCTAAGAGAAGTTGCTCATCCGTAACTTGCGGTTATTGGTTACAGGAAAGGGAGAGAAACAGACATGAAGGACAAACACAACTTTCATGTTTCATTTTGCTGAAGGCAGGCACGTATCCAGGAGGAGGAATTTAGGGGTCCGGACCTCCCCCGAAATGTTTAAATATGCATTTTATACATAGTTTTTTTTTCTGTAGCACAAACATTACTCTTGAATAATTGCTAAACTAATGCTTCTAAACCTGAGCCTTTGCAAGTTATTAAATCGATATAAATATTTATGGTTTGATGTAGAGGTCTACATTGATCGGGCTGAGTTCAGGTACGAAGAAAATGAAGCATTATAGGCCGGAGTGGGAGATAAAAAGTAGTTTAACAGTCCAGCTTTTTAACTGTATTATGCTAAAAATCAAACTTGTAAAATCTCACTGTTTTTTTTTTTTCAGTGTCCAAGTATATTTTCATTAGCCCCACATGCGCGATATTGGAGACGAGTTAGTTATTTGTGTGAGCAATTAGCGGCACATTTCCAGTTACTTGTTCTGGGAAGTAGAGGTCTGCACGGGCCTAATTTAGTAAACCCGGCCCGGCCCAAACCCGTGCGGCTTAAGGCCCAGCTCGGCCCGGCCCGTTTCAAATATCAGATACTCGGCCCGGCGCGGCCCTGTCAATTGCAGCTCTTATTTAGGCCCGGCCCATGATATGCCATTTGGTATTATTTTGTCTTTCCATTGTATTTTATTAAAATGTGAAAATTAAATATTGGAATGAGATATTATTGAAAATATTTAGTTGAATTTAAGCCTAAAAAATATTAACTAAACTTTGACAATTATCGAAAAATGTAACCTTTAAAAAGAGAGAAAAAGGAAGACTAAGCGCGTTCAGAATCTCACTTTCTCTGAACTACTGTAGTATGGTAACACTACAAAAGTCAATCTCTTCTCCATACAGATTAGGGATAGAAGAAAAAAAAAAAAAACATGTCTTCCCACTCTATCATACAAACACACACACACGCATCCTCACCTCACTGCAGACATCCACCGTCCCCCACTCTACACAACACACACACTTGCTCGGGGTGGAATCTTTTTGTTGTCAACAAGCCCCAAAATGGTTTTACCGTTTTAATACCTACAGATCAGTAAAAACACTGTGAGTGCCTCTGGGAACAGTTAGATTAACAGTTAAATACACCAAGAAATCGGGGAGCACGACTTTTTTCTTTCTTTACCATTGCGATAAAAAGAATGGGTCGACTTGGCTCGGCCCGCTACTGGAAAGCCCCAACATTCTTATCTGATGATGAAAATGTAAATAGGAGTAAAACAATATGCTTTATTTTTTTGCCTTATTCACATTGGGAAAATTTACAGGAATGTTCAAACTCGGGCCGGTCCCGGGCCAGCCATAAATGATGTTATAACGGGCCGGACCGGACCCGGTCCTTAAAAAAGGAACCCGTGCTCATCTCTATTGGAATCGTTGTTAACTTATTATTCTAATGATTAGCTTGCGCGGAATATACCACATTAAAAAAAAAAGAAAAAAAAAAAAAAGGTGTATTTTTTTGTGGACAAATTAATCATGAATGATGAAATTGCCGCCAGAACATGATCATTGACAAAAATTCATATATCTGATTTCAAACTTTCGCTTATCGATTAATTGTTTTTATATTACGCGCGGGAGAGATCTGCTGCACAAAAGAGCCCTGCAATTGGTGACAAGTGTTCCAGCTTCAAACATTTCTTACCCAATCCAGTTCAGGAGACTTTTGCAACGTTAAAACAATGCCTTTCGTTTAACGTGATATTCAACTATAGCATGTGATGTATACTCTAATTTAACTTTCCTTTTTAGTTTTTCTCTATGTAAATTTGAATTCGTTCCCCTTCGCATTTCTCAAACTAAACGCGGATCTTCTCTCTCGCAAAAGTATGGTTGGCAACACCCTGAGGTCAGGTGGCTATGGGTCAGGACGGAGCCATCGTTATGACGTGTGTATGTGTCAGATAAGATCAGGGCGGGGACAATATATATAATGCTTGAGCAGCAGCAGTATGTGGAGATCTTGGTAGTATGACGATGTAATAGTAGCTGCGAGATTGAGTTACTCGTGACGTCTGCGTATTACATATCTAGTGTTGGTGGGGTTTTTTTCGTTAAACGTTTCCTCACAAGTAAATTGGATTAGTTCTCTAATATTGTTGAAGTTGTGCTAAAGGATATTAAGCTGGATAAAGACAAATCGTAAGTAACATTTTCTGAAGTTTCTTGAATGACTCTTGTTTCACTGTAGGTGAAGTTGTGAGACTGATCTATGTAGTGTTCAGACAACCATATTCCACCAACATTACAAGCTGTTGTTTAACCATTTTCGGTAGAGAGCAAGCGTTTATGATGTTTGTTAATTATAAACCATGATTTTTGAACAGAAGTGAATTCTCAGTTGCATAATTAAGTTCTGCGTCTTTTTTTTTTCTGCAAAAGAAAATAAAACAAAATGATTAACTTGAAAACTTCATTGAGGGTGTGAATCACTGTCGATTATAGAAATTAAAGTTTAAGCAAAAAAGCCCAAATCAAAACAGGTTACATGTTATGATTGCCTCGGGGACACGCTCAACTTTAATACTGCGGGCACTACGCATTGTTTGCAGTGCCTACTGAATAATGCAGACCGCGTGATGTTGGATAGTTTTATGATTACTTTTGTTTAAATTCCATTACTTTTCTTGCTTAAAAAAATGTTAAAACGATCTATAGGAAAGAATACTACTGTTCATATAATATTGCTTATTTACCCGTAACGCTTGTCCCGAAAAAAGTGAAATTGTAGTGAAAATAAACTAAATTGTGCTGACTAATAGAGCTTTAATGAAGCTAGAAGTGCTCTCTCATATGAAGATCGTTAAACTTAGCGCGGAGGGCATTGGAATGAACAAAGAGCGTTGCCTCATAGTTTACTGTTTAGAACCTAATGAATTGAATAGGAATTACTGTGCCGTTAGTTTTTCTCTTTTTTTTCTATTTATATGAAATCCAGTTTTTAATAACTGACGGATACCCCAAGTGGAGCAATAAAACTAAAAACAAATAATATTAATTTATAGTTCTTCGCGATTATTGTTGTGTATGTATTTCTTTTTCCAGGGAGAATCAGTACTTTTTTTCGAACTCAGGAAATACTTTCAGGTCATGGAGTCCTCTGATGATTTTTCATTTATTTCCCGTAGATAGATAGATACATTGCTGTGGGACAGTTTTTTTTTATTCACTCGAAATGGAACCGTTATTTCAAAGAGATATCCACTTGATGTTCCTAACTTTGTGTTGAAAATAAATAACGCAGCAAATTCGTTAAAATTATGACACTGTTGCTTTCAAACGGCTGCCCGTGAATCAGGAACGAAAACGTCGCACCGATGCTCGCGAACGCAGCCGGGAGCTGGGCCACTCACCTCGGCTGCCGACGCAGTGGTTCGTGGAGCACCTGTAAACCCACGTGACCTACCATCAGCCCGCTTCTGCGCAGTCGCAGTTTCGTATTTAGTTACAATGAAAGCGACGTGTTTTCCTCCGGTGCTATCGATACTCGGCCTACGTTGGTGTTTGTAATATTCGAAGTGTGAGATGTTAAGAAGCTAAAGGCGTCGTTTAATTCATTTGTGTAGTTAATGCGTAGATGGGATGTTAGATGGTGTAAAACACAGGACCTCCTCTGTGCAACCTGCGGTTATTGTTTTGCTGTTTTATTTGTTTTCGGTGTCCAGCTTTGAAGTGTGTTATGACGGAGTATCATTTTGTGCTGGGCCGTGTGGAGGTAACTATGTGCTTTCAGTAATTTCGAATAAGAGCGTTTATCGGTCGTGTTGTGACCGTCGTATGCCAGCAAATTACGTTCGTTTGCTTCTGTAGAGGTACGGCAATAGCAACGTAAATGTAGCGGCGGCTGCACCAATGGCTGGTGTTCCACCAGACGTCCTCATGGGTGCATGACGTCGACATTTTCGTAGGTCACAGCAGCAGCAGTTTTGGGATGCCGATGTCAGAATTTATTTGGTGTTTGTTCAGGAGCTCATAATATAATGCATCGGATAATGTGAGTGTTGCCAATGGCATTACCTAAATTAATTAGTGATGCCCTTGATGTATGCGTGCAGTAAAATACTCGGATATATATGCATCTCCACCTTGGAATTTATGTGAATTTTAGCGGCCTCCTCAAGAAAGCTGTGCCCAGCCGAATTTTTCAAAATAATGAGTATTTGATTTTTATTTCATTTGTGACATCAGTTGAGTAGTATTTTGATGTTCGAGTTGTTTACAACGGAGCTAGTTTAAAATGGTTGTGATCTCTTCAACCTGGACGTATTTGTGAGATGATGAAGGAAACGTAAGTAGTGTTTACCGAAAACTTAAACGATTGTAATTTTAAGAATTTGTTCACATTTGATTTTTTTAATGAGAAATATCAGTTGTATTTATTGAGAAAACCACATTTTACCAAAGTTAACAGTTCCCTGTTTTATCCCGTTTGTACCAAAACAGGAAAAATTGGAATTAATAATTCCCATTAATAAATTACAAATCTGTAGAATGTTAAAACTCGTAATTTCTCTTACTGTGCTATGTAGAAAGCTTGTGTGCTTTGTTTTGGTCAAATTCATTATTTGTCTTACACAACAATAGGGCAGTCTTCTTCCTTTGTAAGTTGGGTACTCATTTCGGAAATCACTATTTAACACATGCTCATAGCTCGCAGATTATCTCATAAAATCATTTTGGTGGAAGTGATAATTTTATAGTGATGTAAAATCACTATTTTTCATCCAGATTACACTAAAGAAAACAATTCTGAAATTCAGGTGAAGTGCATTATAACTTCATAAGCTGGTACTGTTAAATTACATTTTACATAGTCATTTAAGGTGTTTTCTGAGGTTCTGTGTGTAGTATAATGTGTTGAATATTTACTTAGATTTTTAAATTGATTTGTCATATTCTTAATAACCATACATATTTTTCTCCATAAATTTCAAAAACAAAATTATGCTATCTTAGCAAACAAGGTTTGAAAAAAAGAGAATAAGGATTTTGTATGTGTTAAACTATGTTTTAGGGATAAGTGTGTGTGTCTATATATATTTATAGGAATACAAAGATTCAGAAAATTTTTAGTCGCTAGAAAGGCTGAGATGTGGCATGGGTGTGTTAGAGTTAAATCGCATGTTCACCCAACCATACAGAACTACATTCTGATAAAATATTAATTTTTATGTCACTATAGTACAAATAAAAAAAATATATATTGCTTACTATGTACTGTATATAGTCCTCCTTAAAAGATGACAATAGTGGCATTTTGATGTCATTTTTTTCGCTCGATAGCATGTTTTATAGGTGTAACTCCCCCTCCAATATTTTTCACTTTACATATAATTATAGTATATAAACTAAAAAAAAAAAGCAAAATGTAAAAGTAAAAAAAATCAAAGGAGCACAGTAGCAACTGTGCTGCAATGTAGAACTACGTCAACTGTCACTATTTATGGCACTAATTCCATGTCCTTAAAGTATTCAGTGAAGGACAGTTGAAGTAGCCCTATGTTGTAGGTTGCGACACAGTTGCTACTGTGCCCCTTTGATTTTTTTTAATCTAAAAAATGAATCCACTTTACGTCAGTTTATCACATATGTCCGTCAGCTACGGATTGCCATCATTATCTATTCACTAGTTATAAACCTTAAAACGGCATGCGGCAAAACAAAATCACACGGAATTTAGCTTAACTTTCTAATGCTACTGTGTCTAAGGATTGAAACTTGTTTTGTTATAAATGGGACTATGTGATGATGTATTTTTATTGCTCTACAATTATTAGTTTCCTTGGCATAAGTGTTCAAAGTGCAACATGTTTTCGTTGCATCTGTGCTCCCGATGTTAACTCCTACCCAGCGCAGGGAAAGGCGTAGTAGTTCTACGTCAAAAACTTTCAATGTTATTTGCTACATGATGGAAGGTCAGCCATATGGACGTATGCTATTATACAGGGCTTGAAAAATACCATGCCTGGGAAATGTAAAATTATTGGCCTGGCTGGTAAAAATCTAGTTGCCCAGACCGGGCAACTGAATTTAAAAATAAAGTTTAAAATAGAATTTCTTGCTACAAGAAATAAAACAAGTCAGTGCATGTCGTGTTTCATTTCACTGCTAATCACCTAAAGTTGTACTATTGTTACGGAGTGCCAAGGACAGAAGAAAAATATCCCTTATTGAGCGAAGCTCTCTTTACGAGACTAGAGACAATTAGTTGTTCAGGCATAGGTATGAGATGACACATCCAGCCACCACGATTTTTTTGCATGCGATTGGACATAGGTTTTGAAGCCTTCCGATTCTCGAAATTCTGTGTCATTGAGGAACAATCGTCCAAAAACTTGCATTTTAGGGTTTTTTCCGGGTTTTGAGAAAGGGTAGTTTGTTACTTATCTCCTCCAAAGATCTTCAGCCGATCGCGTTGACACTTGCCGCAGAGAAAGGGAAGAACATGGTGAGTGACGTGGGGTTTGTATCATGGTGATTGGTCGTGTCGTATAAAAATAATGACCATTAAAAGATTGGCCAATGTTAATAATAATCGAAAAAATTCGCTCTCTATACGAGACTTTGGACAATTAGTTGTTCCGGTATAGCTATAACATGACACATCCGACAACCAGAGTTGTATAAAAATAAAATGTATCTGCATACCCAACCATTGAAACACAAAACTTGCTGCAAACCTACGAATACGAATGCCGCCCCGGTGGCGCAGTGGTCTAAGCGATGGCCTCTGATCATTCGTCCGAACGGGGTCCGGGTTCGAATCCCGGTGAGGCATGGATGTTGTGTTTGTCTTACGGCACTGGCTCTCTCCCTTCCCTGGAACCAGTGACCCTAAATTAGGGACGGGCGACTGCTTATAGCCCATTGAGTTGCTCACGGTGGTCGTTAAAAATCCAATTAAAAAAAAAAACCCTACAAATCACGATAACAATAGAATAAGATAATCCAAAGAAAAATTAATATAACAATAAATAATCATAGAACATTACAAATTCCAGAGAGGACAAAAGTACATTATGACTGAATGCGTAGAAATGTGTGTAAAATGGACCTTAAGGCCAAAACTTTAAAATATTGGACTATGAACCTCATAAAAATAAGATACTAATTAAAAAAGTTTTTACATCTAGAAAAGCAGTTCCGTTAATGAACCTTCAAAAATGATAAATAGCATTTTCAACAAGTTAATTAAAAAATAGTAGACTTGTAAAATACATAAGGTAAAGATTTTAATTTAATAACTGGCTACTGCAAGAGGAACCTAGCAATAAAATTTAAATTCTTTCTTTATAAACGAAACTTCTGTTACAGTTTCTATATATTGAGAACAGGCCTTGATAAAACCAAGAGGCTAGAAACGTCTGTAAAAACAAAAGAACTCACTATCGGAAGATGTGAAAAATAGTTGAACATTCTCACATTAAGATAGAAAAACATTTGTACTTTTTTAATTTGCAAGCAAAAACTATCTGCAAAATCTGCTAATAATTTGGAAACTACATGTGTACGTCTATATTCTGCGACTCTGCTGACAACCATAATTTTTGGCATGCGATTGGACATCGTCCATGGTCAGGTTTTGACGCCTTCCGATTTTGCAATAGCTTCGCTCAAAATTTGTCATCTGTACCCGAGTTATCGGTTACCGTTTGTGGCTTGTCCTAGTGTAATTATACGAGAGTTGTACCGAAAGTAATGCAAATCTGCAATGATGAAGAAGGGTTACCCTACCAGCATGTGCAAATTTAACAACTGCTGTCAGTTCCTATTAGTAGGTCTAATTCTAACTATTAGATAGCTCTAATCATTCTACTATTCTCTTTTACGTGCAATATTTCAAAGTAACTTGTACAGTATTCTAGAGGATAATGCTTACCTTGGCATTCCTTTCTGCCAGTTAATAAAAAGTTATGCCCACTTTTGCATTACTTTTGGTACAACCCTCGTATTATACTCTTGGCCTAGAAATTGGAACCATATGTAGTTTTGCTCCAAATGTTGTTTATAGTCAGCAACAGGATGCATTCCTCTGATAGAACTAGCCTCCAGTGTTTAGTGATGAAGGGTCAAAACTTCCAAAGAAACGAACATGGCAAAATCACTAAATTTATCAGATACTAATTTCATCATGTATCATTTTGTTTTTGTACCAACTTCAGCAGACCTGACCACTGTTACGATTTTATCGTATTTAATTCGATAAATCATGCTGCAGTATGCTAATACGGTTTTGCAGCCAAAAATGCGTTTTTTTTTAAAATATTAATGGTTTGTTTTCTTCCATTTTTTCCCTTTTCAGACAAAAGCCTTGTAGTAAAATCGCGGCGACGGGCGATTTGTCTGAGGCCCTGCATATAAAAACGGCATCCCCAGAACCCTATTTAAACCATCTTGCAAACTCCCAAAGTTTTCCGCCTTTCAAAATTTCCGAAAACGGAAGTTAGGCCTAGTGGGGATTTCTTCCGTAATCGTAATTTTTTTTTTCTCGTGAAGGACGATATACGTGGCAGAATTATTTTGTACTCATCCCCGTATCAGAATCGCGGCGACGGCCAACGTACATCGCATATTTATTTTGTACTTGTCCCAGTAGAATTATTTTGTTCTCATCCCCGTATCAGAATCACGGCCGACGTACATCGCAGATTTATTTTGTACTCGTCCCAGTAGAAGAATCGTGGCGATTTACATCGCAGGTTTATTTTGTACTCATCCCCGTAGAAGAATCGTGGCGACGTACATCGCAGGTTTATTTTGTCCTCATCCCCGTAGCAGAATCGCGGCGACGGCCGACGTACATCGCAGATTTATTTTGTACTCGTCCCAGTAGAAGAATACGGCGACGGCCAACGTACATCGAAGATTTATTTTGTACTCATCCCCGTAGCAGAATCGCGGCGACGCACATCCCAGATTCATTTTCTACTAATTCTCGTAGCAGAATCGCGGTGATGCCCTATGCACATCGCGTATTTATTTTCGTCCTGCAGACAGAAATGACATCCCCAGAACCCGATTAAACCATCTTGCAGACTCCCTGAGATGCAAGTTTTCCGCCTCTCAAAATTTCCGAAAACGGGGCGGAGTGAGGATTTCTCCCGTAATCGTAATTTTTTTTTCTAATAATTAACAACATAAATTGTTTGCTGATTAGATTTAATTAGTTTCTCAATAAAATTTTGATGTAGGGAAAAAATCACTACGTTCTCATCATCAAGAATTTATATGGCTGATATAGCCTTTGTATCTGAGTGTTACGTTTTTTTGGTTTTCAGAGGTTGGCAGGTCTGCTTCAGTGTCATAATCTTAAAACTTGAGGTACATGCTTTTGTGCAATGAACATTTTGAATGCTGACCCATAAAATGGAAATGCAAAACATGTAAAAAATCATGTGTTTTAACTTTAAAAAAAATTGAGTGTTCTGATTTGTTAACTTGAAAGATAAATTTTCCTGGACATTTAGCTTTTACTACCTGGGTAGTTAATTAATTTCTGCCAGCTGGGTGTATAACCTTTTTTATAACCTTTGAGATATTTTTCAAGCCCTGTATCTGTCTTTGAAATCTTGTGATATTGAAGATTCATACATCAACATTATTGATGACATCTATGAACTTACAAGAGCAAAGGTTCAACTTTTAATGTCACAGCACATGTAAAAATTGGAAAGCGAGACAACATGGCATCGTATCTCCAAAGCTGAATGTATCTAAAAAGCAAGATGACATTGTATCTCCTCTTTGCAGAATGTCTCTCAATCATTGATCTGGAAAGACATGGGCATAAAGATAAATGAAAATTATTTAACTCACCTTTGCATTTTGCTGACAACTAGGCAGGTGTTTTCTCAGGTATCCCATCAGAGTGTGATCTGGAGACTTGCAGATATTTAGGTAAAGAAGTGGAATTAAAATTGAACTTACTGAAAACAAAATTGATGTACAATGCTTTTACATGAACTGAAGGTTTGGAAGCTGATGGGGACAAATCTAGAAGTACCTTGGACAACATGTCAAGCAAGTTGTACAGGAAATTAATAAGCATATATAATTGGCTGGGGAGCTTTTGGAAGAAACAGTATAATTTTCAAGAGCAATTTGTGGTAGTTCCAATTAAGTGGCCATTTGCTCCTGTGAATGTAGTGCCATCTAGTGGGTGAATGAACAGCTCACCAATGACACATTTTACGGTATGTTCATTTCAAATCCGTATAATCCATTTGCTGTGTGCATGAATGGATTTTGCTCATTGGCAATCTGTGCACATTTTTTACATAAATTCAAGCATCAGTTTGTTTGCCCATTAATATTGAAAACATCTCAGTTATTTTCCCTTTTGTAAATATTCAGTCATCTTTATTTGCTGATTATTTTTAGCCGAACGCGGCTAGATATCGAGAGATCCGTGGGTTCAATTCCCCAGCGGTGACCGAATAACAATTTGTTGGTTGGTATGTGTTTCTGGAACGTGGAAAGAGCAATGTATTTGTTTATTTATTTTTCTTTTGTGTTTACAGACATTTCTGGCCTGTGGATTTTATCAAGGCCTGTTCTCAATGTATAGGAAGTGTATCAAACGTTTCATTTTACGCAGAAAGAATTTGAATTTTATCGCCAGGTTCCTCTTGTAGTTGCCAGTTATTAAATTAAAATCTATGTATTTTGTTAGTCTATTTTTGAATTAAGTTGTTGAAAATGCTATTTATAATTTTTGAAGGTTCATTGATGGAAGTGACTTTCTGGATATAAAAACTTTCTTTAAGTAGTCTCGTGTTTTTATGAGGTTCATAGTCCAATATTTTGCCATAAAGGTCCATTTCATACACATTGCTGCACATTCAGTGTTAATGTACCTTTTGTCCTCATTGCAAATAATTATTATTTTTCTTTAAATTATTGCATTCCATTGTTATCGTGGTTCACACTTTGCAGGTTTGCAGCAAGTTTTCTGTTTCAGTGGTTGTGTATACAGATACATTTTATTTTTATACAACTCTGCTTAGCACCAATTTCAGTATAGCATTCTTTACTTTCTGCTAGATGCCCCCTAATTGGAAGACATATCTAATGGTCCTGATAATGGAGTATTATTTACAAGGTATTTGGTGAGTGCTTAAACTTCAGAAATTGCATTTATATATTTTTTTTTCTCAAAAGGGAAATTCGTACCACCTACTCAGAAGGAAAATCCTTGAGATGCTTACAAAATTAACAAACAAACTGATTATGGAAGGTATGTAAATGTTCATAGATTGTCAGTGAGCAAAATCCATTCAGGCACACAGCAACATGCATTGCATTTGAAATGAACATATGGTGAACTGTTTGTTCACCCACTAGATGGCGCTACATTCGTGGTTATTGATCAAAGACAGACATTAACTAAAAAAATACATGCAGACAACTTGGAGAATCATGGAAAGATGTATACCAGTAAAGGAAAGAAAAGGAACACATATGGATCAAGAATATGACAAAAGGTTTTCACATCATGATTAAAGCAAAGATGCTCAAGTAGCAATCGAGTCTGGAGATATTTACAGAAATGACCACTATTTGACAACTGTAGTATTTGACTAGTTGCAAAGGGACAGGAAAAGACCTAGAAAACCATGTGGTAGATGGGTAGATGAAATTTGAAAACATACTGAAGTGATGTGTAAGAGACTGGCTAAAGATAGAAAGTTGCAGCTAGGAGATGTGGAGAAACCATTGTCCAGCAGTAGGTTGATAATGGTTGATGGTGATAAGTTTCAGTGACTAACTTTATGAATAATAACTTTTTGGAAAGTCTGCTTATTAACATTTGAAATGTTACAATTTAATATTTGGTATCCCCCCCCCTAAGAAAGCCCAGTTACAATTATGAAGTGATTACTACTTGCTTATTGAATCAGATAAATAAAAGTTTTTAAGTTTGGGCTCAACTTCTTTTCTTTCTGTTTTTCATGGGAAAAAAATTGCATTGTGATCAGGATGTTCCTCCTACTTGTCTCTCAGTCGAGTGGCAATAAAACTATTTCTTTGTAGTATTGTATTGTCCGTGTTTGCCACCCTTATGGATAAAAATACTTTCTTCATTTGTAGCATTTAATTGAACAAATTGACTCAGATAAGTTCTTATCGAAGTCATAGTGTTATTTTGAATAAGTAGTAAAATTTAATTACTTTTAAACCATTAAAAACTAGCATATGAAAATTTAGGTAACAGATGATGTAACAGATTTAGGCATTGCAAAAATTTGAGCTCACCAGTGGCTGGTTCTTAAGTCCCCACCTCTCTTCATGTATGCTTGTATAGCATATAATTTTCCTCCCCTTCCCAAACATGAATATGACAATGTGAGAATTGATTATGGACATACTTGGGCACACACAAAACTGGTAAAATGAAACTTGAGTTTCAGAAAGGGATAGTACATGCACCCTATAGGATTTGAAATAAATTGTTATGGACACTGCTGAGGATGGTAATTGTGATAACAATAAAATTAGTGTTTATTAGCATTTAGTTGTGCATGCATGATTAATTATCTTGTTTGTGGTTTTTCCTACTTTTCTGTGAATAATAGTATTTGAATATAGTGGGAATGGCATCTCAGAAATTATGTATCTTGTTCTACGCAGTTTCTTCAACATCCATTCCATCACAACACACATCAGTTTCCTTAATTAAGATTTTGGTATAAAAGCCAGGGATTAATGTGTGCTTTTATTGCTAGTAAGTACCAAGTTTACAAGTGGCCGTAAAAGCTGCATGCACTCCCTGTTAAAATTTTTGGCAGCAACTCAAGTCAGTGCATACATTGCATTTAATGGTTGTTTCAGACTTTAATGCACTTTAATGAAGTTGATTACTTTATAATTTGCCAGCAATTTTTGGCTATTTTCCCACTGAATTAGCTCTGTCAGTGAAGTGTCATTGACCTTCTGTAGGTCTTCCTGTATTGTGGTTTGTCCTCTAAAAAATTTTTTTTCTAGAATATAACTTGCAAAGTTGTTGAAGTGCTGGCACTGATATGTTTTTAACTTATATTTTTCACATTTGGTTGTCTGCTGTTTGCTCTTTCTGAAGTCAAAGTTTGCAGTGCATTGGAAATGGACTGTAAACGCTCAGCTGTAAATATGCGTTAATACCATGTACTTCTTTTTTAGCAGTGTTAGCTTTAATATGTGTAAATTCTAGTGAAATTCAGTTGTGCCGTGAAAGAGAGAGAGAGCTCATTACTGTTTGTAGCTGATATTAATTCTCAAGTTATATTCCTTTGTGGCATGTCAGTACCAAGACATCTCCCCAGTATTTTCTACTAAAATATGTATATAACACTAATGAGAATAAAAATACTGTATATGCAAGGATTATACTAATAATTTAAAAGCTCATTTCATATGGGATTTTTGTTGCTTTTCATTTTGTTTAGTATTCTAGGTTGATGTCCTGTGTAATTTCTATGCCTGCTCCCCCACCCCGCCAAAAGGTCATCCGTAATGTTCATTAGAATATCTCTTTAAGTATTGCCAAATACATTATTATAAGAAAAAAAAACTACGAAAAATTAATGTGCATTATAAAACTCGTGGGGAAAATGTGTATTCTTACTCAGGGTTTGAACAATACCATGCCCAAGATGTCCTGGGTACGTAACTTATTGGCCTGGGCAGGTAAATAAAAAATCTAGTTGCCCAGTCTGGGCAACTAAATTAAAAAAAAGTCTGGGATAGAATTTCCTACTACAAGAAAGAAAGACAGTCATCACGTCATGTTTCATTTCGCTGCTAATCACTGGAAGTTGTATTATTATTACGGAATGCCAAGGACAGAAGAATATCATTTATTTAATTATATTATGCTCTAGGCCCATAAATTGGAACCATATATAGTTTTGCTCCAAATGCTGTTTACAGTCAGCAATGGGATGCATTGCTCTGATGGAACTAGCCTCCAGTATTTAGTGATAAAGGGTGAAAACTTCAATAAAGGGAACATGGCAGAATCACTAAATTTCTCATACTGATTTCATCATCATACCATTTCATACTGATTTTATCATCTTAAAACTTGAGATACACACTTTTGTGCATTGCACATTTTAAATACAGACCTTTAAAACAGAAGTGCAAAACGTGTAAAAAAGTTTAATCATATTTTTTAATTTAACAAATCGGAAACAGTATATATTTCTTAAATCTCTTGAAAAAGATAAATTTTCCTGGGCATCCAGCAATTTACTACCCGGGTAGGTAAATTACCTCTGCACATGCCCAGCTGGGCTTGTAACTTTCAGATATTTTTCAAGCCCTGCTGACTGCTGAATAGTGTTTGAGCAGCAGTGTCAGTAGTGAGTGACCCTTTCTCGGGATTTCGACAAGTCTATTCAAGGGTGATAGACACATTGTGATAACCCATGCAAAATTATAGAACTTAAACCTGATTCTCAAATCAAATGGCCACCAGCATGGTCTTTCCCTAGCTTTGTAAAATGTTATTTAATTCATCGTTGAATACATGATGACATTTTTCTTGGCTTCAAATTGTCTGGAAGACTGTGTTGTATCGAAGGAAAGGCTTTGAAAGTGGCTGGGAAACTGGGTAATTAATCTTTAATTATTTAATCTGAATGACCTTTCCCCCACCCCTCAATTTCTGCATATCCGTTTTTGTGGTGGCAGCTATTTTTGTTGTGAAGGTGGGTTAAAAATACACAAACCTTCCATTATGAGAACCAGAAATTCCTTGTATATTGAGTGTTGTTGTCGGATGTGCATAAGGGTATTCTTATCTACGTAAGAACAATAAATGATTTTGGTGAAACATGTAACAGAGAATATCAGAAACAAATCTTTTTTCTTAATTATTACAATTTAAATATTACTTCATTTTAAATTTACAGCTTCATTTTATCTGATCTCATATATAGTCACATATTCTGTAAAATATTTTCCATGTTACTTTTATTGCAGATGGAAATCTTTAAAACAGGCTGATAAAGTAACTTAATGATTTGGTAATGAAATGCAGAACATGAATGTGATAAATTCTCAAAATCTGTATATTAGGGACCCCTAAAATTTCTTGAAACACTGAGAGTTAGATTTATTATGGTTGGTAGTTAAATAGAAGATTCTCAAAATAGATTAAACTAATTGTGTGTGCTATTGACACCTGAAATATTTTCAGTTTTTCAAGGGAAAGTGTACCTAACTGAAGTTTCAACGTTTTTGCTTGTAGAAAAAGTTGAACTTTTCCAACTTTATAGATGTCTTTTTTTTTTTAATATGTTATTGGACAAGAGAAAGAAATTTTATCTTCTGAAGTTGTAAACTTAATATTTCTGTGTAATCTAGACTTCTTTTTTTTATTTTTTTTGATGTGGTTTTGTGGAACAAACTTTTTTTTTTTTATCACTATAGTTGAAGTTTTTACAGAATAGAAACCTTTTACATGATAAGTTGGATGTTTTCATTCAGGAGTGTACAGATATTACCTAATTTGTTTTTTGACTCATTTACTCATAGAAACAAGTAATCCTGTGTTGTAGCTGATCAACAAGATTCATGTGATGCACAGTTGCAGTGATGAGGATCTGTTCTGCATCCAGGTTACCCATAGCTAATCACAATGATAGATCATCAACTTTATCATGCTAATGAAAGCAAATTTACTTGTTTTCAATATTTTTAGTTATTTTCCAAATCATTAAATTGCTTTATTGGATTGGGGTTAGCAGACATGGTTCGTACGCATCCTGGAAATCCTAGAAAAGTCCTGGAATTACATTTTGTCCTGGAAATGTTCTAAAATTCTGTATATGTCCTGGTATCTATTCTTGCCTTTTTGTTCCTGCACAATGTTTTGTAGTTGAGGATTTTTCCACTGACATAACTTATGTCTGACAAATTTCCTTCCCTACCCCCTGCAAAATGCAGGGAGGGGGAAGACTGTTGGTTTTCTTGTCTGTTAGGAGGACTGAAGCTGCATTATTAGTATCTTTTGCGTCAAGCTTATGTTATCACTTTTTCTGTCCGACCTGGGAGACCATATCTCTGCAATTATTAGTTCGATTTGTAAAATTCTTTTTGTATTGGGAAGCTTAAAATGTGAGAATGATGATCCACGAATTCCGTTTTTTCGATGCACAACTTTGCCGCTAGAGGGCGCAAATGAAGATTGTATCAAATTTGAAATGCATTTTATTTCATATCATCATCGTCATCATTGTCAACCATTATCAATCCACTGCTGGACGAAGGTCTCCCCAAGTTTCCTCCACAACGGTCTGTCTTGTGCCAGTCTCCTCCATGTCACCCCTGCATACTTTATATATTTGCTTCTAATTATCCAAATAAAAAAATTCTTTTTCCTTTCGATGCTATTTATTGTGGAATAACTCTTTTACGGGTCTTATAGAGGTTATTTTTCTTCAAAGTTGGTTGTCAAATTTTCGAACTAAAGCCTAGTTCGTCATCAGGACTATGTCACTGGAGTAGTTGCTGCCACTCAATTGGAAGAGTCCATCCGCAATTATCGTTAATTGTGGTACTTCTTCTTCTTGCTATTTCGATCCCTTCTTCTAGTTTCCTCTTTACTAAGTTTGACTGGTGGGCGATTATTTTCACTGAGTCCCAATTTATGGAGTGTCCACTTGCTTGTATATGTCTGTCTAGCCCTGTTTTGTTCCCAATGTTCCTAATAGCTGCTTGGTGTTCTTTCATTCGGACCTTAATACTTCTCCCTGTTTCTCCTATATAGCTGAGTCCGCAGTTACAGTCGATGCAGTAAATTACTCCTTCCTGCAATTGGATGTCCAATTCTTTCTGCTTTAAAGCTGGCAGGAATTTCTTTATTTTGTTATTAAGATCTGGAGCTAGCCTGATATTATATTTTGCTCCGATCCTTTTCAGTTTCTCGAAAAGTCCCTTGTGGTACGTAAAAGAGTTATTCCACAATCACTATGAATAGAGGTGCCATAAATGCATTTACAACTATGCTATTTATATCGAAGACTTTTAGTTACAGTCCTTTTTTCAAATAATGCATAAATTTTCCCCTAAGGGGGCGTAAAGGTAAATCACGATTTTCCCTGTATCTCCACTTCTAAAAGTCCGATTTGTAAAATTCTTCTTGCGTCAGATACAGCTCTTAAGGGGAAATGTTTTGCATATAATTTCTCATTTTTGGTAAAGAATGGTTTGGCCACAAGGGGCATAAGTTTTTATTTTTGCTTCTGATGTATTTGCATCAAAATCTGAGCTGGAAACTAGATTGAAAAAAAATTCCTCTGTGGACCGATACCGCTTACCTCGGAAAACTTTTTGAAAATACCTTCTGCTTTAAATAGTACATAATTTTTCCACCAGGGGCGTACACATATATCTTATTTTTGTCCATATCTCTGTTTCTAGGAGTTCGATTTGAAAAATTCTTTCTTTGTTGGAGAACTTTTTCGGTACAAAAAGTTTCTCATATAATTTAAAATATTTCTTAATGCACAAGTGTGCCACTAAAGGGCGTAAGTTAATGTTTCCGTTTACAGCAATATCTGTGCGATTAAAAACCCGATATAAAAATATTCTCTTTCGATCAGATACTACTAACTATGAAAACTCTCTGCGTGTATTTTCTTCCCAAAATAATGCACAATTTCGCCGCTAGGGGCGCAAATATTTAATCTATTTTTCTCAATATTTGTACTTCTAAATGTCCAATTTAAAATATTCTTTTAACACTAGATAAGATACCATTTACCTTATGAAATACTTAAGGTTTGTATTTGAGGAGGTTTGTGGTTCACAATTCTGCCACTAGGTGGTGTTTGTGTACTTTTCGTTTGCAGCTTATTTCTGTCTCTTAAAAACTCTATTGAGAAATTTATTTTTTTACTGTATACCATTCGCTATAATAAAGATGGGGAGTGAATAAGATTTTTGTTACAATAAGAAGATCCTCTTCAAATAATCTACAACTTTTGCCCTAGGGGGTTGTAAAGGTCAAAACGTTTTTCTTGCATTCTCTGCTTCGGGGAGATGTATTTGAAAAGTTATTTTTCCTTAGCATAGCTTTTGCTATGAAGAATACTTTTGCCTGTTTTCAATTCCTCCATTACTCAAAATTCTTCCACTAAAAGGCATAGAGTTATATCATGTTTCCTTCTATATCTCTTCTTTTAACTGCTCGATTTGAAAATATTTTTGTCTCTAATACCTTTCTTCTGCTATGGGAAACGTTTTTTGCCCCATTTGTTACTTTTCGTAACACGCTTTTTTAGCCACTGATGGAAGTAAGTTGCTGATGTTTTATAATTAGCTGATTTTTTATTATCTTTTTGTGGGTTATTTTGACCTTTACTGAAATTTGCAAATGCTTTATATAAAAAATTTGTCATAAAATCAGATTGCTTTCTAATATCAGAAACTTAAATCTAGTTGTTTCTTAGTATTTTCTGAGCAAACTAATCACTTTGCTGTGTTCGAATTACCCGTAGTGGTCCGCTGGCCATCGGCCAGTAAAACTTCCATGGGACCACTGAACTATTGATTTGACTAGCTCGGATGGCTAGTAAAGTTTATTGTTTTTCTAATAGTCACAAGTTAAAAAATTAATTTGTATTTCTTTTACCTTGTTGTATGTTTTTCTTTTTAGGCTGCAAACTAAAACCAAACATTGGAGATAATTCCATCGAAATGATATGTTATTTTCTACATATATGGTAAATGTCTTATTTTTTTTCATTATCTTTTTTACAGACCAGTGGGCATTTTGGTGGACTAGTGGTTTGCAAATTCTAGTGGTCCGCTGGGCCAGTAGAAGATTTATTTCTAATTCTAACACTGCTTGCTTTGCATCTTCTATAATTAGTTTTCTAATCATGCTCAGTTAAATTGCCTTGATCACTTATGAATGCAATTGTACACAGCCCTTGGATTTAAGGTTTTCCTGTTATTTTCTTTCATTTCACGTTGGAAATTTTTGTGCATACTTTGTTTGCTGGCGAGTACAAATTTAAAACATAGCTACAGCATCAATATTATGTTGAAAATTCCTTTCCTAAATAAAATGTAACACAAATACTTACTCCCATGGTTATGTGTTTAAGAAATAACTATCCCTTTGGTCCTTTGAAAAAGTTCCAAATATTTTACCTTTCCTTACTCTTAAATTTCCAATGTAAGCATTATTTCAAAATAATTAAATATAAATAGTATTTTATGTATTTGATTGCGTGGTATATGAAAGCATTTCAAGAGTAATGCCACATACCTATGTATTTTTGAGTTTTATGTTTTTTTTTTCTTTTTGTTCTGTATCAATAATTGAACTAAATAAAGCCCAAGTAGAAAAATAAATTTTTCTCGAAATCAGTATAGTATACTGTATATAAAAGTTTGATATATATTAAACCTGGTCACATTTTCAGTGACAGTTTTGGTATTTCAGTATTTATCTGTGATTCTCTAAGGTTCTGATTAGCTACAGTGGACATCATTTTTAACATGGAAGAAGTTGTTTGTTGTAGGTTACAGATTGGAACAAACCTATGGTTTCACTATATTTTAAGTAAGAGCGTTTGGTTTGTGTATGTCCTGGAAAAAAATCCAAAAGTCCTGGAATTTTGTGATTGAAAAAGCGTATGAACCATGAGCAGAAGACTACCTCGATAATAAGAGATGCATAATGGATTTTGACCATCCATCTCGTACAGACAAGAAATGTTTTGTAATCTACTATTTATCAGATTTGATAAATAGCAGATTATAGAAATTATATTTCTGAATGAGTCACAGTATGAGTAGGAAAGTAACATGCATGTTTTTTATGCATCTTGAAATGGAAAACCTCAACTATTATCATATAGAGGTTTCTTTTTGAAAAATTTGTGTTAAAAAACTGGATTTGGCATTTTTAGTTGGGATTAATAATACATAATAAACAGCTGCAAACTTAAAAGCGTGAACAAGCAAAATATTTGAAGTATTTTCTTTTACTGCTTACACTGTTTTTCACTTCAGTTCTGCAGCATTGGTATAACTTGGATTCATTGGGGGGGGTAATTACATGCAGACTAGATTTATAAATTCCAACAGATTAGAATTTTATTAATACTGAACATCAATAATATAAAATTCTAAAGGCAGATAAGTTCATAAATGTTTCATCATATGAAATTTTTTAACAAAGAATAAAAACAGCTAACCCACATTTTTTTGTGATTCAGTAATGGATTTTCATTGCAATGTGAAGAACTTGAGTTAGTCTTTTTAAATGTACTACTTTAAAAGTACTTAATCTAATTATTTTCAGAAAAAATATTGCTGTGGCAATCCCCCTCCCCTCTACTACCAAGTTATGCCTATATTCTACAGACATCTTGGTTTCCCACATTTATATGATGTAATTTTGCAAGTTAAACACTGCACAAATGGTGATGTATGGTTGTTTCACCAAATTGTCATTTTTTGAATTTTTTTCTTTTTCACAGATTAATGTTTTTTCGAAGTCTTTGCACAAAGTAAAACCTACTATTGAAATGCATTGATGAGGTCACCCTGTATTTTCCCGGAACAATGAGGTATACAGAAATCAGGTATATTGGCCTCTTTCTCACAAAAAATCAAATCATTGTGAAATGTCACCTTTTCTGAACCAGTTAAAGAATTAATAAAAACATACTCAGTTGCTATATTATGACTTATGAGATTGATATTTGGCAGTGAAAATGCCTCTGTTTATCCACTGAAGTCCTGATTTTTCATATAAAGGAAGTCGAGAAAAATTCATGTCTAAAAAAAAAATGCATGCTAGTTTATCAATTTCACCAATCCAAATGCATTTTTCTGTAATTAATGAGTTGTAAGAAAACTTACCTTTTGATACCAACTCTTGAAGGTGATACATCAGTGTGCACCAGCTGACATGAGCAGCTGTGTTTTTGAGCTGCATAAAGTTGTTTTTGTAATCATCTGTGGTATACCAGGTGCATGTTAGTGTATCAACTTGGAAAGCTGTAATAAAGATAAGTTTTCTTGCAACTTAATTACTGTTAGAAACCTCTTTTCCAAAAATACATTGTTTCTGTCATACTTTGAAGCCACAACAAGCAAAATATGTTCAATGACCTGATTACATGGCAGTTCAAGCAAGTTTAAACAGGTATGGCTCTCACAGGAAGACAAACCATCAACAAGTATCACAATCGCGGTGAGTCTTGACAGTCGTATATGTCAACATAAACAGGTATGGTTATTACAGTAAGTACAACAAAGAGGTTTGATTTAATCAGTATGGCTGTTTCAGTAAGTTCAACCAGAAGCTGTGTGACAACATAAATAGGTATGGTTACAGCAGTAAGTATAAATGGATATGGCTACCACAGAAAGTCCAGCCAAGAGCTTATGAGCTGCATTAAAAACAGAGAAGGTTCGACCAGTGTCTGTGTATTAACTTGAATGTGTGTGGGTAAAGCAAGTGTTTGCCCTGGAGTTGTATATCTACGTTAATGGGTATGGCTGTCATAGAAAGTATAGCCAATTGATTAAAGTAGTATGGCTCTTGCATTATGTCCAGCCTGGAACTGTGTGTTCTAGTTGAAACGGTACAGCTATAACAATAAGCCTAACAAGGAGCTCTGTATCAGTAACCTGGTATTGTCATCACAGTAAGTCTGATAAGGAACGCTGTATCAGGTCAGCCATCACAGTGAGTCTAATGAGGAGCTATGTATGAGTCTAACTAGGTATGGCGATCACAGTAAGTCTAGCGAGGAGCTGCGCATCAGTCTAATGTAATCAGGTAAGATTATATTGGTAAGTCAAGTAAAGAGCTATGTGTCAGTATAATCAAATACTCCCACCACAGTGAATCTAATGAGCTGTGTATAAATATTAAATGGGTATGTCCATCACAGTAAGTGATTTGCATCAATCTAAATGGGTATGGCTATCACAGTAAGTTTACCGAGGGACCATTTATCAATCTAGATGGGTGCGGCCATCACATTACGTCTAGGGAGGAGCTGTGTATCAATTTAAATGGATATGGTTATCACAGAAAGTCCAACTGCAACTTGCATATCAAATTAAATAGGCATGGCTATGGAAACAGATTTGAAGAAATCATGGCTGTTGCAGAAAGTTCAACCAGGAGCTGTATGTCAGGTGCAATAGATTTTGCTATAGTAAAATATTCTAACCAGGAGCTCGTGAAATGTGCTTGACTTATGACATAAGATTTCAAAGATTGTTTTATTTATATGTATATAATATATGTGTGTATTTTTAAGTCTTAAAAATGTGTTGTTTATTTAGTTTTCTAGATGCAAATATTTCTTCATTTGCTGCTGTTACTAGGGAATTTTTAATAAAATCCTTAAGACATGGGTTCTCAAACATTTGACTGTAAACCCTTCAAGGAACTTTAATTTTTTTTAGTTTCATTTTGCCTAAGATGTTGCAATCAAGCCTAGAGCTGTAACTAACAGGGCATCTTCCTATTCAGCAAAAGTGAAATACCGGATTATTGTTAGTTCAGTTAAACTGGTTTCCAAGAGTCCATAGTGGAGGTGCGAAATGTAGGGGTATTTTCACAATGAGTACCATCTTCTACTTCACCATTCACTAGTGTTTATCCTATTTTTCTTTTTTTTTTCTAGGTGAGCCCAAGGGAAGGAAAGGAAGGTTTCTCCTGGTAGTGGATAGGTGGTTTTACAGCATAGAAACTAATTCTCCTGTAATTATGAACAAAAAAAGAGGGTGTGTGTTTGGGGGGGGGGTCACTTGCTCCCCAATCCAATTTTAGTGTCCTGCAAAGGTGAGCATGGGAACTAAAAAAAAATTCAATATAGTTAATGTTTGAGCCCATTGCTGTGTGTGATATATTATGATAAGGGAATTGTATATTTCTTGCCCAGCCTAGACCACAATGAAAACATTAGTTTTACTCCTGAGTAGGTCACTGGATTTGCCTATTATTTTAAAGGGGTCTTATGGTCTAGAAGTTTGGGAACCCCCATACTTTAATTCAAGATGTTGATATCCAAATTATTTGACAAAATTGCACTCTAGAATTTTGGGCAGTTTCTAAGTTTATCCTAATTGATGAATTCCTGTAGTGTTTGTATTTCAGTGAATAATTTGTTGAATGCTTCATGAACTTTACCAGCAGATAAAATCCTTTCTCATTTTTAGAATGTTTAAGGAGTGTTATTACTGATCATTCTCTTAAATTTTAATTAAGTCAAAAAGAAAATGGAGATTATTGTTCTGAGGTTTTAAAAGGTCTATTTTTCTCTGTGTGAAATAAATGCTATTATTACATGAAGGAAAACAAAAATGTGGTTCAGGTATAATGGCATGCCATCTATATTTTTAATGTTTAATTTGTTCATGTGTGCATTTAGTTATGTAATTTTTTTAAATTCTTAATATATTCCTGATAAGTTTTTTGTGTTAAGACTTCTGAATCTCACATTTGCACAGCACTTTACGTGAGAGTATAAACTGTGTTATTACTTCTGGTGAGCACTGATCGTTTATACATAACTGTAATGCTTGTTTAAAGTGGCACCATGAGATTAAAGTAACATTCAAGGTATATTAAAAACTCCAAGTGTATTAAGGCATGTAAAGTATTATAGTTGTACAACTGAATAGCAGTTGTTGAAGCCTTGCACTACTGCCCAAGACTAAAAAGAAGAAATGTTATTTCAAAAGGTCTTTGATGCTAGAACATCAGCTTGTAGTTTAGTTAACTTGTCTTATTCATTATTTGCTACAGCACATCGATGCATTTTCCTGCATCATGTCTTGAAAAGAAAGAAAAAATTCATGCTGGACAGCTTACGTTCGTGATGCTGATTGTGCCAGGTAAAGATTTCAGCAAATTTTTTTAAACATCCCAGTGTGTTAAAATAAAAAAAGCTGAAAGAAAAATGTTTCATAAGACCAAATTTTATGGTTTCATTTTTGGTTTTAACAAAATCATTAATTGCTATAATTATCATTTAAATAATTGTCCAGTCATTAAATAATATTGTATGGGGTATGACTTCCTCATACTACTAAGTCTAAATTTGAAAACCATGTAAAGCATTTTTCTTTTGTTACTGGCTTTCTCGTTTTCCTGGGACAAGTGTCCCTAAAGTGGAGAAGGGTAACTCCTCTTATCCTTACCCTTAGATGCTCATAGGTGCCATTAAAGAAAGCTTGAGGCGGGGAAAAAAAAACAAATCTTTGTTTGTTTGCCGGAGCTTTGCTTGTTGATTAGACAAGAGTGAAACTATTTCAGTAATGTTTAATTTACTATCAATAATGCAAGTACGATTACAGTATTTGGTTATGTAAATCTGATTTAAATAATTTTATTTTGGTCGATTAGTAAATACGAGTATCTGCCATATTTCACATTGTCACCATAACAGGATTATTTTCTGATTAAAATCATTGTGTGAAGTGCAAAATTTATATTATTTGCAAGCTTGAGATAATTATTTGCTGTTGTAATTTACTGTATATGGCATTTGTTTGAAACTTATTAGAGAGTTTTAATTTGTGGTGTATTGTGACATTCAGTATACTTGAAAATCGTTATTAAAGTGCAAGAATAAATTTCCCTATCTCACCGTGAGAAATCAGTGTAACTAATGAAAAATGCACAAAATGGCAACCTTTTCTGTCATGTCTTTTCATTGCACTGCATTAGAATACTATTGCAGTACTGTGATTAAAATGATAAAAAATGAGTAAAAGTTATTCACATAATAAGAAATCAGCTTGAAAGAGCACTTTCCAGTGAAAAATGAAAAACATTTCAGGTGCAGCAAGTATGTATTATGAAAATGAGAAATTTGAAGAAACATACTTATGACATTTTATGTTAATTTCCACCTGCAGAAACAAAAGTTTTGAACAGCTTTAAAAAGTTGTGCAGGAAAATTAACTACCTTGATATAATTATCCTTGAATGTAAAATTACATTTACTTTAAAAAGTTTGTACAATGACAAGTAGGAAAATCAATGGTAAATGTATTTTGTGATTTAAATTTTCATTGGCAAAACATTTATAATATACCTTTGTAGAGTTCTGTGCACAAAGAGATAAACATTTTATTTACATTTTAGAAAAATATATTAACATGATCCAATTTTTATTAAAAACATTAAAAATTGTCCAAGTGGCTCTAATAATATAACTGTATGAAGTTGTGATATTCATAACCCTTTTATGCAAAGAATTAAAATGCAGTGATATCTAGGTATTTGAAATTATGAAAGTAATTGCATTGCTAAACATTTTTCATTCTGTGCTTATGTCATCTCAGCAACACTGAATATTTTTGCTGAATAAAAATAATTACTTGCAATTTTTTTTTGTGTTCATTAATTCTTAAAAATATGCTCTCTGGTTCTGAAAATTGAAAGTTGTTCTACCATGTTGAAAATTTTTGGTTCATTTTCCACTAACTGTTGTGCTGATGTATTATTCTTTAGTGAAAGTGACAAGTTATTTCTTAATTATATGTTTTGGGTTCAACCTTAGGGTCTCTAAATTTGTGAGCAGGTCCTTGGGAAATAAATATCTTTGAGCAAGCACAAATTATTTTATATGCACTAGTGTTGTATGTTAACAAGCTTTTCAATCTTGCAGAGGAGATGAAAGAGCAGTTCAATGTCATAAAAAGCGTGCAAGTATAATGTGAAAAATGCCTTTGAATGAAATTATTTTTGTATTAATTTCAAAAATCCCAGCTGGTTTCTGTTGCTGAGAGTCTGTGGAACTCGATAAAATAATGGTCATATGCTGCACACTCGTGTAGATGGTGGCAGTTCCATTTAAATTATATAAAACTTTTGTACAGTCAACCCACAATATACCTTCCCTTGATTTACCACTACTCCTGCATAACACCACCCCTTGGGACTGAACAGACATGCTCTATGTAAAACATCCATCGATTGATCCCTTGAAATACTATAGCACAACTGGCGTCTACCAACCACCAATATATATTTCTGCACCAGTGGCCTTTCCCTACACAAAATATACTTCATGTAATGTTAAAGATACTGATTCAATCAAAGATGCGAATCAGTGTCTTTCAACATTGAGAAGATTCTTTGAAGCAGACTTGCAGGATGGTGATATTTCAAACACACTTGTTAAATTTTGATTGTGCTCTGGAAATAATTGGATTGAAATCTAAACACAAATGATAATAGAGAAATTTAACTAAGAAACTAAGTGAGGTATGTAAAATGATTTTGTGTAATGCTATTAATTTTCACTTGATAAGTAACATAATGTGAATTTTATTAATTTCCTTATAATTCAAATGTTGACTTTGTCTTCCTACTATGCAAAGTAAATTTCTGCATTTAATGCATACCAGAACCTTTCGTGGTGGAAAAGGACACTTTCAGTCACAGTCCACATTAAGTACACAACATATAACTACATTTTTTTCTAATCAACATGTTTTTAGTGTAATGCTAGTTATGAATTTTAATGAACAAAGCTTAAATTACTTAAAAATAATATAACCTCCACCCTTTCTGTAATGTGAAAATGTGGTGGTACATCAAGGGTTGATTGTATATAGTGCTCATTGATTTTTACTTGTAGAAATCAATATGAAAATGAAATTCAAATGCTAATAGTATTTTCCTTGTAGTCTCGTAGATATTTGGCATTATTACCATGAAATGGCAAAAATGTGGTAGGTTTCTTTGTAATCATTTAGAAGTTGTATGCACTTGATTAAGAAATGTAATATATGAATGAGTTTCCTTTTTTTTTAATTTTTTTCCTGTGTTAAGTGGCTGGAACAGTTGTGACTGCCTGTTCCTTTTATCATTTGCCATTGTAATTTTAAATGGAGCTACTGATGTAGAGCATTGTTGGGTGTTTATCGCATCACAACATAAATTTTTAGTATTGCTACTAACGAATATGCTGTGACACAGGCTGGCTAGCATTTATTGCTCCTGCAACAGCCTATGCCAAGCACAGGGAAGAAGTGCGCTAAAAGACAGAACAGCTTTGTGTTGTTTTGCGGAAGCATCGCAGAATCCTGATATTGGGAATGTGTCGGTGCACAGTAAAGCACTTTCAATTAGCTACAAATGTATTTCTCAGAGTCAACAATGCACCAAACACCAGGCTACATGATCTAGTGTCACAGCACTTGTTTGTTCCCAGCTCACCAGTCCTGCACCTTTCCTGTTTTCTGTAGTCATATTTTGTCAAAAAATGTATGGGCAGTTTCTCTTCCTTTTCCCATCCGATGTCCAAGTCAGTGCAACTTGAGGTGTTCTGTCATTTTGCAGGTGCAGCACAGCACGTCTGAACCATTTCCATTTTTGGAGCTAAATTTAACTTTCAATATTTTATACAGTTTAATGTTGGTGATACAATGTGGCCAAAAAATCTTGAATATCTTAGATACCTTTCAGAGATATTTATTTTGAAATGTGTTGAGTTTTTTGATGCTTTCTATTTAGTAACCTCTCAGGTTTCTGCATCATAGCAAAACCACATGAACAATGGATGCAAAGATTCTTAATTTCACCTGGTTGTCGATATTAGATGTCTGCCTGAATTCTCTCCCCCCTCCTCCCAAAGCATTTCCGTGTTTCAGAGGTTTGTTGTCAAATTTCTCTATCAGTGCCACCGTCTCTACTTATGATGGCACTGAGATAAGGAAATGTACAGTCGATTCTTGTTAACTCAAATTTTGAAAAGATAAAATATTTGATACCCCCCCAAAAAAAAAAAGTAAAATTCCCTGCACTTGCCCTATGTGATCCCCCCCCCCCCTATCTTCGAACTCAACTTATCGAGAGTCGACTGTATCAGTATCGTGGCTAGTATAAATATGAAAAGAACAAGTTTCTTCAGAAAAAATATGTATTCATAATGTGATCGCATAGTAAGCATTCATTACTTGCAGTGAAAAACAATATTTGTTTTGGCCATTTTTTTGCGGTATTTAGGTAACATGTCTATTTAGATGGAGTATAAAATCTTGAATTCTTAAGCTTTTTCGTCTCTGTAATTTTATGATTGTTAAATTTTCAGAGGTGTTGGAAGTATTTGTTGAGTTCTACATTTTTTTATTGAGGCATTTATTTTGCTCTTTGTTGAAAATGTTGACATAAGAATAGTGATATGACTGAATGTGCATTCCCATTCGCCCATTTTATAGAGAGTTGCATCAGATTTGATCATCTCTGTATTAACAAACACAATGAACTGTATTATGATTAGCTGTGTTTGTTAGACACATTGTAAATGTGCTTGTAATATTTTCAGCTGGTCATATCATTTATCTTGAGTAAATTGTTTAATGCTCTTAGCATTAATTAATAGCATTTCTTCAAAGGTGATATATTCAGTTGAAAATACTAAAATTGCAATCCATGAGAATAATATAATTTGCATGATATAAATGCGTAATGAGTTGATCCTTTTTTTCATATTTTTATCCTTAAAGACTTAAGTTTTGTCATCAACAATTTTCAATAAACTGCACCCAGCCACCCATAGTCTCTTCCACAACCCTGCCTTGAGCAATTGTAGTACATTATAAGAAATCTGTATACATATCAAAATGGCTTAAAAATTATTAATTTTTGATTATTTACTTTTAAGTTGAAACATTGCATTTTCAAGGCTATTGAGAGCCTGCATTGTTTTTCCCTCAGTATTTTGGGTTTACAATTTCAGTGCAGTATTTTGTGTTTACAATTTCAGTGCATTGCTAAATTTGAGTAGTGATGCATTTACCTGGGAATCGTCATCACTCGTGTCACTAGAGATGTTGCATTTTTTGTTCCCAATCATTTAATCTAGTCACAAGTGATGACATTACCATATCTGCTTCACAACTGACATAATATTAGGAGCTAAATAATCTTGCTCTTCAATTATAGCATTCCAGTCAGATTGTGTAGTGACGTACTGGGGTATAGAATTATCTGGAATTGAACATGCCGATGCCAAATATCAAAACTCAGCTTTTGTGAAAAAGTGGAATATTATTTCTGATGAAACACTATTCCATGCTACTGACAAAAAGCCCATTTCTTTCAACACATTCAGCGTAAAGATTTTAACATCAGAAATATTTTTGAGATTGAGCTGCACCAGTCATTGTTGGTAATGATTCTTAAGACACTTTGGTACCCCTAAGTCTATTGGTTTAAATACAACTCGTGCAATTTGGGGTAAAAAATGCAATTTTCATGTTTTTCACAAAATTTTCTCTACCTTTTTTTGGGTGGGTGGGACAACAGTAAAAAACAAGGATCTTTTGTTTCTCCCTCTTCATTTTCGTATCTGTTTTTCATTCAATGTATGAAAAGTGCATCCATCATCTGTGACTTAGTGTTGGTGGCTGAAGTCACGGTTAGAGCTTTCACATTCCTGAAACACCTGGGTCCTACAGATTTTCCAGTGATGAACAGTGTTCATTTTTCACTTCCATCAGGGTTACAGCACAAAAGGGACAGTTAGTCAGTTTCACTTTTTTCTCCACTATGACAACATTCCTTATTAAAAGTTAATGTTTTTGGTGGTAGTAAATCAAAGTGGTTCCAGTGCAGGAAAAGAATGCAAACAAAGGTCTCCATGAGAGTCCGATACAACAACGTCGAGCAAGAGCAGGTGTCTATTGCAGGCCCAACTGCGCTGACCAATGGCAACTTGGGAGGGCGTGTACATTCCGCAGAACGAGTCATAGAGCAGGTGGATGACAGGAAATGAGAAAAGCAAAAGGCAGAGGGGAGGAGATTGGAAAACAGAATTTGCAACCAATAGAAGGGGTGGGAAAAGAGTTTGGTAAATGGAATTCATATGGTTTAAATTTCTCATTTTTACCACCACAATTTAAGGAATAATTGAGAAGCCTAATTGAGTAATGTTTAATTGATCAAAATTTAATTTTAAGGGCTATTCAGAATTTTTTGACTAACAACATTTTATGTATAAATGAGAAAAACGTGTAAGTGAGAAACATATAAAAACGGTTATACTGTATTTAAGGTTTCATGGTTCCATATTTGTTTAAAATTTCATGCCACCAAATTCATCATTTGAAAGCTTTTCATTTGTTGCTGTATGTTGTTAGCTAGCTTACAATGTTTTATTTGCTTTGTTCTGATGGAAGACTGAAATTGTACTTACAGATTTGCCAGAGAGAAAATTTTATAAGTTTTAATCTGTACCTACTATTGATTTCTGTGCTTTGTTAATCACAAACAGTTTTTGTAATAGATACGATCTTAAGAACATACTGCTTAAAGGTTTAAGTTTGTTGGGTAGGGGAAGGAAATTCATTGTTCACTGACTGAGTGAATTTCATTTTACAGTACAATTCTTTTTTATTGCAGTTTATATTGCATGCTTTAAAGTGACGTGTAAAGCAATTTTTCTACTCTTAGGTTAGTAGAGTATCATTGGTGTAATATTACATAAATTGCATTATATAAAATTCTAATAGATAAAGATTTCAGTCTGATTCTACTTATACACTGAAGTGCCAAAAAACTTCCCCAAAAAAACTGGGATATCTCTAATATCGCATTTGGCCTCCTCATGATTGGATAATGGCAGCAACGTGCTAGGACATGGACGGGACATGGACTCCACGAACTCTCTGTAGTACTGTGGATGGATACAGTGCATACCATTCTTCCTGAAGAGCATCCCGCAGTTCCATAATATTCTCCATTTGAGGAATTCTGGCATTGACACATGTTGAACAGCATCCCAAATGTGCTCGATTGCGTTTAAATCCGGCAAACGAGGGGGAGGGGGATCAGGATGACAAATTTGATGGAATGTTCCTCCAGCAATAATTGGGTGACTGTGGAGGTGTGCACTGGTGCATTGTAATGTTGTGAAAGGCGTCATACCTGTTGGAGTGGTTGCCTAACATGAACAGGTGCAAATGATCCCCAAAGATGGTTGTGTAGCCTCCATTGGTCAGAGCTATCTGCAGATGTATGAAGGGTGGTAATGCGTGCCAGCAGAAAACGCCCCACACCACAATATAGCCATTGCCATCCTGCACTCTCCCTTGTAGGCATGCGAGATCCATTGCCTCGTGGAATTGTCACCACACCTGGAGTGGGCCATCTGCCCGAAACGGTAGCACGATTCGTTGGACCAGGCTACAAGTTTCCAGTAATCTTATGTCCACTGGTGGTGTTCCAGAGCCCAGATAAGGCACACAGCCTATTGTTAGGTCAATAATGGCACCTGGGTGGGCTGTCGGCTCCGGAACCTCATAAAACACAGGTGACATTGCACTGTCCGAATGCTGATGCTACTACAGGCCCCAGCATTGAATTGCGCTGTGATTTGCGGTGATGTTGCATGCCAGGTGGATATTACAATATGTGCCAGACACTGCTGTCCACAATTGTCCAGGGTTTTTCTATGGCCACAGTTGTCTCACACTCTGGATTTCCCCCTGAGTTTGTGTAGTCCACGTTCATCCTTGAAATTGTTGACTGTGTAAATCCAAATTTCGTGGTAATTTCCAAGATGGAGTGACTCGTCTCCCAGGCACCGACTATCGTACCACATTTGAAATCACTTAAATCCTGATAAGCTGCCATCTGAACTGCGAATGCTACTACATGAGCTTGCAGAGATATCTGCTTCTATATATACAGGGTGGTTATAAATTAGTTGGGCAAAAAGAAAATGTTATTGTGCATAGGTGTAAAGATGCATATGATAATAAGTATGAATAATATATAGGTAAACATACCAACTTTACCTTTTTTGTGGATAGATAGCGGGGCACCTCCTCACTACCACAAGGTTTTCACTTCTTACCTCAATGCTGAAGTCCCAATTTGGATTGGTCGCTGCAGCCCAATTGCATCGCCCCCAGATCACTGGACCTAACTTCTAGATTTCGGTCTATGGGGTTTTGTTGAAGATCAGGTTTACCTTCCGCTGTTTCCCAAGTCCCTTTCTGAACTGAAATCAAGAATCACTGCTGCACTCGCATTGGTCCATGCTGACAGCAATGTGGAGAGAACTGATTTACAGATGGGACATTTGGAGAATAACCAAGAGAAGCTACATCGAGCATTTGTGAGAAAAGGTAAACTTGGTGTGTTTAACTATATATTATTTGTACTTATTATCACATGCATCCTTATAACTATGCACAACAACGTTTCTTTTTACCCAACTAATTTATACCCACCGTGTATGTTGTTTGCGGACGATACCATTTATCACATGGGTGTGATAGCATGTAATGCAAATGGTAGTACCCTTCCTAGTTTTTTGGCACGTCAGTTTGTAATAGATCAGATAGCCAGTAAAAGATACATTTCTATTTATGTGCTTGAGGTCCTCCATAAAACCAGATGTTTGAAGACTTGTGTAGCATTTGGAAAGGCTTTTCAATAGTTGAATTTCTAACTCGTGAAGTTATGAAAGCATCCTTCATGTTTAAAATTCCATTAAAAGAGCTTTTGGAAAGCTAGTAATGTTGTTTTTTTTTCTCTTACTTTCCCCTTTAATATTTTTGTCTGTGCCTTTTTTTTACTGAATTTTTTTTATGTTGTCTTGAGGTAATAGATTAACTTTTATCATCTTTGCATTATGTAGACAACAAAAACACTTAGATTTTGGTATTTTAAGTGTTCTTATGTTGAAGGTTTTTTCACAGTATGTGTAATGTAGTTTGCTATTTCTCACACAGGCCTGGCCCATGAAATTTCATTTTTGTCCTAATACTTGAAATGAATGTTGCCCCAAATGCCCATGTGGAAGGGTTAGAGGATGCTATTCATAAGTTACAGTCCCAACTGTGAGTAATGTACCATGTTTTGATTAGATTCATTTCGATTTTTCACAAAGTGAATGCTGTTGTGATTTATTTTAATCTTTCTTTGTTTTGAGGGAGTTCCTGATATACACTGCTGGCCACCCAAAATGCAACACCAAGAAGGACACGAGATAGCAAAGCCAGATTTACTGAACACATAACAGCAGATACAAAGATGAAATGATTTAGCTTACAGGCCCGTGCGACTTGCGGAACTCGCAGACATCAATAGTTCTTGTAGCCCCCATGGTTGGCAACAACAACCGCTACACGCCGCGACATCGAACGAAAGAGGCTTTGGATGCGGGCTTGGGGTATGTCGGTCCAGGCTGCTTCCACACGTTGCCACAGTTCATCAGGTGTAGCCGCGGGTGGTGCTTGCTGGGCCACTCGGTTGCCGATCAGCGACCAGACGTGTTCGATGGGCGACATATCGGGAGAACACGTGGGCCACGGCAGCAGTGACACCTGGTGGGCCGTGAAGAATTGTTGCACGATGCGTGCCAAGTGCGGACGCGCATTGTCTTGTTGAAACGTGGCCGCTGGCAGGTCCTGCAGGTAAGGGAGGACTACAGGCTCCAAAACGTCGGAGATGTAGCGGTGGCTGTTGAGTGTACCAGCGATGCGTACCAGAAGGGTGCGGGTGTCATATCCACTTGCGCCCCAAACCATAACGGCGGGCCACGGACCGGTATGGCGACGCATAATGCAGGCGTCATACAATCTCTCGCCGCGGTGCCGCCACACGCTTATCCGACCATCATGGTGTTGCAGGCAGAAGCGGGATTCATCGGAGAAGACAATGTCGTAACATTCCATAGTCCAGGTGCGACGTTCAACGGCCCACTGCCGCCGCACTCGCCGGTGGTGTAACGTCAATGGTAATCGGAGCATTGGCCGCCGTGCGACAAGTCCCCGCTCCTGCAGACGACGTTGAACGGTATGTGCTGACACAGGTTGTTGCGCAACACACCTTAATTCCTGCGCTAGCGTTCGTGATGTTGCAGTGTAAGCCGTGAATGCCCGCAGCACAACATGCTAGTCCTCTCATTCGGTGGTGTGCCGCGGCTGTGGCAATCGCTCACGTCCGTCCGTCCTGCACCCACCGAATCCATACTCTTCTTACTGTGGTTGGATGTCTTCCCACACGGGCGCCGATGTCTCTGTACGATAAACCGCTGTCGTGATAAGCCACTATTTGTCCTCTGTCGAACTCCGAAACGTGCTGGAATGACTGCCATTTCTGTGACGAGGCATCGGGAAGCTTCCCACGCACAGGTCCGGCAGCACAACACACTTCCACGCCTTCTGTGCACCCTTCTTATAGTGCTTCTCGGTGGCGTGCGGGGCGCACATGATTTGCATATGCCTTGCAATGCTAATCGTTTTCAAGTCCTCTCACGGGCGGCGCATGCTGCGAATTTCAAGCTAATCGGATGCTTCCTTCTTTGTGTTGCATTTTGGGTGGCCAGCAGTGTATTTAGGAAGCTAACAATTTCCTATGTTAAGTATGTATGTTCATAGATATCTTTGAAATAGTCCTGAAAATTTCTTTTGAATCATTAATGGTATATAACAGTCCTATTGCTGCATTAGTATGGATGAGAGGTCTTATTTTGCTTTCAGGTATAAATTGCTCATTTCAGACATGAAATGAATATGAAGGGTTTGCCATTTATATGAACTTTATTACAATATTCAGTCCCTTGAAAATCTTCCAAATACGTGGTGTCAGTGAATAAATAAAGACATCGCTCTTTCCACATTTAGCAACGCACAGCATCCGAAAAATTGTTTATTCTGCCGCCGCCGGGGAATGGAACCAAGGATCTCTTTATATCTAATGCGCTCGGCTAGATATAAAGAGATCCTTGGTTCCATTACCCGGCGGTGGCAGAATAAACAATTTTTCGGTTGCTATGCGTTGCTAAACGTGGAAAGAGTGATGTCTTTATTTATTCACTGATGCCACGTATTTAGAAGATTCTCACTTTGGATCTCGCCCTTTGGATTTAACTGCTATAATTAATATATAGCCAGTGCCGTTAATGCCCACCAGATGGAGACTTCTCAGTAGCTGAGCCCATCTTACGGATTTATAATGTCAAATGCTGACAGAAAAATGCACATAGGAACATTGATTGTTGGCCACCATGGTGTAAGGCTAACGTGCTTGGCTAGATATTGAGAGATCCGGGGTCGATTCCCCAGCAGCGGCCGAATAAACAATTTTTCGGTTGCTGTGTGTTGCAAAATGTGGAAAGAGCGATATCTTTATTTATTCACTGACACCATGTATTTAGAAGATTTTCCCTTTGGATTTAACTGCTATAAATAATATATAGCCAGTGCCGTTAATGCCCACCGGATAGACTTCTCAGTGGCTGAGCCCATCTTACGGATTTATGTCAGATACTGACAGAAAAACGCACGTAGCACCGTGGATTGTTGGCCACCGTGGTGTAAGGTTAACGCGCTCGGCTAGATATTGAGAGATCCAGGTTTCGATTCCCTGGTGGCGGCCGAATAAACAATTTTTCGGTTGTTGTGCGTTGCTGAACGTGGAAAGAGCGATGTCGTTATTTATTCAGTTTCTTGTAATACAAAGTGTCTCATGAAACACTACCCAGTAGTAAGAACAAGAAACACATCAATCAGTATTGTAATGTAAGAAACAAGTTGGTAAGAGTTTACAACATAAATGCATAAATGAATGCATGCATACGTGAAATGTTACAGTAACTGCTGGAAGTGGCCACCATCTGATACAGGCATTTTACCCTTTTCACAGTGCTTCTCGCTACTTTTTTCAAAGTTTCTGGATGGATATTTGTCACAGCTTGTTTGATGTTGACCTTCAGTTGTGTCAGGGTTTGTGATTATTTTGTTTTTATAAAGTCTCCTTGAGGTAAGTCCAGAGAAAAAAAATCTGGTGGAGTCAAGTCAGGAGATCTGGGTGGCCATAAGCCATGACCCAGACTTTCCAGGTTTTACGATTTACACTTAAAATTTACAGAAATGCAACTTGTTATGGGCAAGATGTGAATTTTACAGATTTAGCACTTCATCCAGATTTTTTTTTCTCCTTATGATTTTGCACCCCCACCATTCAAACTTTTTTTATTTAACTTAATCAATTTACAATAATGCACGGATGTAAGTTAGGAATAAACTTCTGTTCCGCTACATGTGCTTATGTGGGAAAACATCATATGTAGTTTTCCCACGTTTTAGGTTATCGTTTTGCGTCATTTCTAACGCTTGCGCCATGCGTAAACTGAACTGCCTGAGCTTTGGGCATGCCTATCTGTCACTATGTTTATCCCCTCCAGCTTTTCAGATAATTAATTGTTCGTCCCCCAATTAGCAACTTCTCAGTAGGCTGGCGTGGGGTGTCCGGCATTGGAGCACCAGTCTTGATTACCCCTGGTTTGAAATGCTCTCTCAGAACGCAGTTATTGTAGAAAAAATTCAAACGGATTTTAAATCTGCGAAATGTTTGAACCCAAATCGATACCCCAACGTGACGAAATTTTGGTATGCTGTTCAGGACACGCAGTGGACCAATCCTATTGAAAATGGTTATCAGTTCAGCACTCTTGGGGACAGAGCGCACATGCGTGAGATTTGTTTGTCAAAATTTTTGCACAATAGCTTCTGTGAAAATTGACTGATTTGGATGGAATTCTTAATTTTGAAATGCTGCATGTGTGATATCTTTTTATTTTAGAAATTAACGTGCAAAAATAATAATGTTCTGTAGTAAAGCAGCGACTAAAAGTTAATACTTGATTTCTGTAACATATCGACTTTTAATCAAGTGTTCACTACATTTAATCAATATGCTAGATAAGTAAAATTAATTGAAAATATCATTTTTTTTTTATGAATTTTAGTTTCTAGAAATTAGCAGGTATACATGACCGATGACGGGATCACTGAAAAATTCCTTCAAGAAAGCAGTGGTTAATGGTGTCCTCAAAGAAGAAAAGACCAATAATTCTTTTATGAGATAACGTGCACCAGACACCAATTTTCTGCAGGTGCAACAGCATTTCATGATGCATGTGGGAATTTTCAGCATAACAAATCCTGCTGTTCTGGCTATTAATGTAGCTGTTCAAATGAAATCATTCCTCATCTATGAAAAATGACAAGTTCAGCACATAAATCCCTTTACAAACAAAGCAAAAGAACCAATGGCAATATTCTATTCTTTTCTCTTCATTGGGCCAAGAAGCTGCTGCACCGATTGTGTTTGGTATGGTCTCGGGTCTGCAATTTCGTGGCTCAATGAACAGAAAATCTAAGCACACCAATTTCAGCTGATAGTCGTTGTATTGACTTTTGTAGCAAGTTGTTCTAAAGTCTATCCCTGATATTGCACACTGTTTCTACAGTCAACACTGTCATGGTTTTTGTGTTCCTTGTTGGTCATGGAACCTGTCTGTTTAAATTTCGTCACTACCCTAAATACCAAGTCTTATTTGGAATTGTTATCTCTGGGTACTTACGCTGAAAAGACTGTTGCACTGTAGTAAAAGATCATGTGGAAAAATAAGCCTCAATGATAAAATCGCGTTCCTCTTGTGAGTAAACCATCTTGACACTGGCACTGCGCCAGAAATACTGGTAGAGTAATAATGTCTGCAGCAATAGGTCAATTGTATTAGACGGGTGTCCGATACTGGACGAGTCGATTCCAGCTTGTGTAATGTGTTCTTGTTGACAGTAATTCATTATTTTCAGATATCTGATGGATGGGTTGAGTTTTATATGGGATGCCCTGTAGTATATGTTATAATGGGCCATAGAATTGCCGTTTATCAGTATTACCTTATCTTAAATTGTGCCACAAATGGAAAATTCCAGCAGGCTCCCAGGCTTTGCATCAGTTTTTGCACACCCTGATGGTTACAATACATGACTTCAGATACCATGGGTATATTCTGTGTAGCGATGGGCAAACTGATTCTTTTGATTCGACTTGCTTAAATAATTCATTCACACTGATTCTTTTGTTTTGTTCTTGGCATTTCCAGTGAACGATTTCTACAGGGAATGACTTGCAAAATCGGTTCCGAGTGGGATCAGTTTATGTTCGTTGACTCTTCCAGTTTAGTGAATGATTTTCAGTTTAAATTTATTTAAAAATCTTACCGATAGTGGTGTAGCATGACCTTTTTGTCATACTGTTACCGGAATTTTACAGTGGGAAGTATATGGAGTAACACATAATGACAAAATGCCATAATTAATAATAACACATAATTATAAATCTCCACTCTTGTATTGTTGAAAACTTTGTCTCTAGAACATAACCACATAATTTTAACAGCAGAACTGTGGTGATCTCTAACTGCCCATTGTTAGAAAAGCAATTACTTTTATTTCTAGAAATTTTGGCTTCACCGTGGTTTTTGTATAGTAATTCTTCCTTGCCTAGTAACTTTGTTTCAATTTAAGTGCTGACAAAATGCTGGTTAGTTTTTATGGCTCCATTTGTGTCTCAATGTTTTTCATAAATGCTGAACTCAATTTTATGTTGGAATTTTTCCAAAATTATCAGCAATGGAGTTAACATGCCTGAGAGGTATTTCACAACATGGTTTTATGATTCTGAAACTGTGTAAATGGTGAACACCATTTTTTGCGCATGCTTTTGTTTCCGGAAAAGTGAAATTTGTGGCCAAGAGTTTAGAGAAGCACTAAAATTCTCATGCGCTACTGTTTGTGAAAATTGCAACACCAAGAAAGAATCGCGCTATTCAAATGACACTTATACCACACATTCCTCACGTTACAGGAGATAACTGATTACATTTGTAGAGCTGTACAACATTTTTTCACTTCAAAACTGAGTATCTTGTGAAGCCACCTCAAGCAACAATAACAGCCTCTACATGGCGTGGTATTAAATGGAAGAGGTTTTTGATATTGTCATGCCAGGCTGCTTCTATTTGAGACCAGAGTTCATTTGTGGTGACTGGCAGAGACGCTTGATGGGCCAGTTGCTTGGCTGCCATGTCCCAGATATGTTTGACTGGGGGACATATCCCGGCAAACATGCAGTCCAGGGAAGAAGCGGTATCTGTCGTGCATGGAAGAGGTAAGAGGTCTTTGACATTCTCAGCCACATGTGGCTAAGCATTGTTCTGCTGGAATATAGTACCAGGACTACTCTGAAGGAAGGGTATCACCCCTGCCTCTAAAACATCCCTGATATATCGCTGGTTGTTGAGGGTTCCCGCAATTTGTATCAGGTCAGATCATGAATTGAACCCAGTGGGGGGGGGGGCAAACCGTGGCGCTTGGCGTTGAGCCGGTATGATACATCAAAATGGATGCCGCAAAGTGCCGTTCACCACGATGTCTTCAAACACACACGCGACCATCATGGTGCATCAAGTTGAATTGTGACTCGTCAGGAAACACGAGTGTCAGTCAGCGTTCCAATGTGTGTGTTGGAGACTCCATTGTAACCTGAGGCATCTGTGGTTGAGGGTCACTGCCCAGCAATGGGCTGCTAGTGACCAGTCCTCTGTTAAGTAGATGACGTGGAACTATGCTGGAGGACAAAGCTTGACCTGTGACAGTACCCAGTACCCACTGCTGCGTCACTGTGTGATCGTTCACTGTCATGCAGTCGAGGTATCTGTCGTCCTGTGCAGTCATGTGATTTTCCTACATTTCCCAGTTTCTGTGCATCCGAGCCCCATCTGTCCACTGACGCCATGTTCGCACCACTGTACTGGCATTTTGTCCCATATGAGTGTCAATTTTGTGGTAGGAAAATCCAGCTTCTGTCATCCCAACAATCCTTCCTCGTTCAAATTCCATCAGATGTTCATAATGCAACCTTCTTTGATGACAAGGCATAGTGAGACACAAGAAACACCCTTTTGACTCACTGTTGGCTCTTCACTGATTGCAACAACTCATTTGAGCCAGCTCTTCATACCCAAGACAGTTCAGAGGGCACAGCTCCTAAACTACATGCACATTTTCACTGACATTCTATATCATTTGCTTGTCTCAATCTGTTATCCATATCATGTAAGTTTCAAGCAAATACCAGCAGTCTTTCATGGTGTTGTAATTTTCACAAACAGTTGTGTATTCATCAAACATAGGTCATCGCTCTTTCCACATTTATAAGTGAGTCACAGAAAAATTCTCATTGGCCACCACCGGCAATCAAACTCAGGGTCCTCCATTTTCGAAAATTTGGTATCATCTTTCTTCTTTGCTGGTAACAAAGAAGAAAGATGATACCAAATTTTAGGATGTAGTTGTGTATTTTATTATACCTGTAAACCCCCCCCTCCTGTGTTGTTTATCAGGGCTCAGTGAATCATTTCGTAGTTTTCTGTTGCAGAAATGCCACGTCCATTTGAACATTTTTCTGTCTTGTGGGGTATGCAGGCAGCACTTTCAATTAGTGTGCCATAGCAAACTCTTGTTGCTGGTAACAAAGAAGAAAGATACCAAATTTTAGGATGTAATAAGCACATCTTTTAAATCCTTTCTTACATGGAAAAAAAAGTCTAAAAATTCAGCAAAAAGTAAAATTTTTTTTACGAATGTACATAATTTTTTTTTTTTACGTGCATCTATAAAATTTTTTTTTTAGAAACTAAAACTTCAGCAAAAAATAAAATACACATACCCCACCTGAGAAAAATAAATGTGCCTTCTTTAAAATATGTTAGTGAGAGAGTGGTTATTCATAGTCTATGGAACCAACTTATAAAAATAAATGAATAAATGAAATAAAAAAAAAAAAAAAAGTCAGGTTTCTGCCATTGATAAAATATCCAGAAATAGCTCATTATTGGCTGAAAAGTATTTACGAAAATTAAATTGTGCACAAAAAATTTCTTGTAGTGGAAGGAAGATATCTGAGACAAAAGGATTTTCAAATCAAACAGTTAGAGAGAGGAGAGACAGAGACAAGATATAACTTTCCCCTGGCAAAAAAAAAAAAAACAACAACAAAAAAAACTGTGTGTTGCTTAAATAAGAAAATAGGTGCAAAATGCAGAGTATCCTACTAAAAAGGATTTTTCTAAGGGGTTTTATGAATGGAAAAATAAATGTGCCTAAGCTGTTGTCTTATATTCAGAAGTTAGCTCTTCAAAGAAATACAATCCCCCAGATAAATGTTTAACTGATGGAACTAGAATGTACTTACTGGTGCCATATCAAATGGCTCCATTTACAGCTATCTCGGCATACAACTCGAGCTTCACTGACATTCATCACACCTCTCACACAACCAAACATGACCTTTTTTTGTACATCATACTCATAATCTTTTCTCAAGCGGACATTCCTGAATCTGGTCTTCCCACGATTTCCTTGGCCTTCCTGTACCTTTCTTTCCAATGGATGGTAAGTCAGATAATATCTGTAAACTTTGGAAAAATTTTCGTCATTAAATTAATCGGAAACTTGGTTGTTCTAGGTGGTGTATGTAGTGGTTAGCATACTCAGGCGCTATCCGGGAGAATTCGTATTGTATGGTGTGATCCCGTATTCCATTTATGATTTATCTGCTCCTCCGGGCAATTGTGGGATAGAATTCTTAACCTCCAGATTCGCTAAAGATGAATGGCGTTGCTTCGACTAGAAAATCCTGTGCTGGTTATATTCAAATTAATCGGAATCTTGAAACTTGGTCGTTCTGGGTGGTGTAGTGGTTAGCATACTCGGGCGCTATCCGGGAGACGCGGGTTTGATTCTCGCTCCAGGACGACAAAACTTTCCAAGTTTTCGGATATTATCAGACTTACCATCCATGTCATATTTACACCAAAAAACGGATTCACATCTTCAAAATTTGTATTCCTAAGAATATTTGTCTCCACCTTATTAACAACATTTTCCTTCACATTACACATTTTCGTTCCTCACATGATCTGAGCGTGTCTTGACACAAATCCCCCTGTAAGTAATGCATCTCTCCAGCACACAAACTACTCCTATGTCTCTCCTTTGGTATCCAGGTTTCAATGCCGTACATTAGAGTAGAAACAATTGCACTATCATATACAGCCCATTTCTGTGAAATCTTGGTAAAGAAGCTATAACTTTCAATGAAGAATTCACTCGCATACTAATTTTGCCATCTAATTTGTTCTCTTTGTCAAACGTGCTTCCCAAATATACAAACTCGTTCACCTGGTCAATCACCGTGCCATTTAGACTTATCTTGCATTCAGTACTAACAGTTTCTTGCTGAAAAACCATAACATTGGTTTTTCCCTTGTTTATACTCAGTTTGAATTTCATACAAACTTTGTAGATCTGGGACAACATCTCTGAACTCCCTTCTTTTTTCTTTTTTTTTCTTTGTTCTCTGCCAACAGGATTGTGTCATCAACATACATCAATCTGCACACACAGTTATAAACTTTTTCAAATAGAATTATACATTGATGCTCTTTTAATTTTATATACAATATATATATTAAGTATTCCTGTCTACTTCACCATAACTTATGGAAAATTCTGGCCATTCTTGTGTTTAGCACACAGAACATTTTCTAATGTCATACAACTTCTAGAAATGGAGATACTGTGCCCATTAAATTAATGATTGAACAAATGAACATTTATCAGCAACATATGAACACTGCATTGTGATATTCATATGTATGTTAAAAGGTAGGCTGAAAATATCCTACAGATCAGATCAGATCATATGTAGAGAATTTTAGGAAGGGAATGTCTGACCCCAGGTCTTAAACAACCCTTAAAAATAGGAAGCTAGAAAATTTGGGCTAGAGTGGCCAATAGGAAAGTGACACGGAGGCGAGGTAGAAAGGGGGAGGAAGACACCCTTATTTATTACCGGGGGGCCAGTACCTGGGGCCCAACGGCTTAACAGTGCCCAAAATAGCCTACAATTCAGCTCCTTTTCTTTAAAGTGAAGCTGTTTTTTTCTGTTCTTGAGAAAAGTCTTGTTTGCAGACCTACTGGAATTCTAAAACATACTGGTTATGAAAATTGATCCACATACTTAGGAGAGTTGCTCAGCACATAATTTTTTACAGTATACTGTGAAACCAGTATTTTATGCATTTAAAGCACTCTCTCTTTGTAATTGTGAAAATTGTTTTTCTTTTGTAGTAACAAGTGCCTTAATGAAAAACGACGAAGACAATGTGAAATCCGATACCTTGATGAACTAGCAGGTTTGATTTCTGCTAGTGCCTCTGACATGTGTTCCCTCTCTGCCTCTGCCAAGCCTGACAAGTGTGCCATACTACAAGAAACTGTTAATCAAGTCCGTCAGATCAAGTTAGGTAAGATCAGTGTATCCTGATATATAATTTGCTAGAGCCCTCCTCCTCCATGCCACTTTTTAAGTCATCATATCATAGCAACAACCGAGAAACAAATGTTTGCGACGTCACGCTTAGCTTTTCGTGTTTTCGGCGTCATTACCTACACGCGCATAGTCCACGTGTATATCACTTCATTTTGTTGTTATAGCAACAAAGAACACAGTTTCTGGTGTGACATAATCTAATCCAAATCATTCTCACATTACGTCAGAGATGCATTACGTCACACGGTCAACTCTTTAGAGATACGAAAACTTTACATCAGAAATTTTCGTTCTGCTTCACATACCCTTGATATGCTTTATTATGCTGCTTAACTGAAAAAGACTAACATTTATATTCCGGGTGTTCACACTGTGTTATCCGTAACCGTTCCTGTGTAATGTTTTGTTTACGTACGCTGTTTAACATATGAAGACTAACATTTATATTCAGGTGATCACACTGTGTTATCTGTAACCATTCCTGTTTAATGTTTTGTTTACATTTTTTTCTTTCGTTCGAAGTTTTTTTATTTTTTTCGGGTGTGTATGATTTGAAGTCATTTAATTTATATTGTGGTTCATTTGTCTCCAAACATCGACTTTTTTTGCGTGAGTTTTAACAACAACACTGCAAATATACCTCCTAAACAGAAAAAATCTGCTGAGGAAGTAGCTTTCCAGAAGGAAGCAGCAAAAAGACGAAAAGCGGAGCAAGAAAAAGCCCGTTGGGAAACTATGTCTGTTGTGCAAAGAGAATGCGATCGGAATCGTCATCGTGTAGCAAATACGACTCCTCAGCAAATTGAACAAAGTTGGGAATGACACCAAATTGTAAACATGACGTCAGAACAAATTGCACAAGGTCACGAACGACATCAGATTGCAAACAAGTCGCAAGCGCAAATATTATGCCAGAGATGTGGTGATGCAATTCGCCGACAAAATCCGCGAACTAGAAACCAAGCTGTTCTTGACGCAGTTAACATTGTAGAACCAAATGTAGACGCTCATAACTGTGGTTCCGTGGACAGTATTTGTGAATTTTGTCATGCAAAGCATTTTGCGGCAGAACAGCCATCTTACAAACTTTTTACGCAATGCTGTCATAAAGGCAAAGTAAAATTAGATGCTATAAGACCAGCCCCTGTTATTCAGCAGATAATGAAAGGACAGCATCAACATTCGAAAAATTTCGTGGACAACATAAGATCAATAAATAGCACTTTGGCGTTTGCGTCCATGGGAGCTAACATTGCTCTGCCTCCTGGATACGGACGGTCCCTATTGTTTCTGAATTAACGGACAAATTTACTATCGAGCAGGAGCTTTGTACCCAGCAAATGGGGACCAGAGAAAGTTTGCTCAACTATATACATATTGGACCCGGAAGAGGCTGGTGATCAAATAATGAGGATTAGGGAAAATGCCCAGTGTAATCCAAGTCTGATGCAAGAGTTAAGCACTTTCATGTCTCAAAATAATCCTTTTGTTAACACATGCAAAATGCTTTATGAAGTTGAACAAGAAAGCTTTAATGATGCCACTCTGCATGGCGTTGAGCCAGCAAAAATAGTTCACGGAAGCGAACAGGGGAAATTGATACAGGGTTAACAGTCAGTGTATAAGAAAAATGAAGTGTACAAGGAAATGTTGATGAAATAGGGACTAAAGGCTTTACAAAACACGAACAAACAGACAGCCCGTCGTATCAAATTCCATAACTGACTGCTTGGGAAATTTTCAGAAAGCTGTGAGCCAACGTCGCCATCTATTGACGTGGAACTCAAAAACTCAATAAATAAATGTCAATAATTTCTGTGTCATAAATTTTATTTTCCCCTGTCATTGACTGGCTTTCATCTAGTCATTAAATAAGTACCTACTACATCTCTTGCCTGTAATGACTCCACTGTGCTGACACTGTTGTTAGTTCATAAAAGTGATGTTTTTATACAGTGTGCGACTCTAGACCTGGTTTTATGTGAGCATGTTTTAAGGTGTGTTGCTGAAGCCCTGCTATTTGTTTGCATGGTATTATTTAATTTTTTTCTGTGTAAATATTCAGGAAACAATCCAATCCAGTAAGGTATAGGCAGAGTTGTATAAAAATAAAATGTATCTGCGTACGCAACCATTAAAACAGAAAACTTGCTGCAAACCCGCAAATCATGATAACAATAGAATAAGATAATTTAAAGAAAAATTAATATAACAATAAATAATTATTAGAACATTACAGATTCCAGAGAGGACAAAAGTACATTACGACTGAATGTGTAGGAATGTGTGTAAAAATGGACCTTAAGGCCAAAAGTTTAAAATATTGAACTATGAACCTCATAAAAACAAGATACTAATTAAAGTTTTTATATCTAGAAAAGCAGTTCCGTTAATGAACCTTCAAAAATTATAAATAGCATTTTCAACAACTTAATTCAAAAATAGTAGACTTATAAAATACAAAAGGAAAAGATTTTAATTTTATAACTGGCAACTGCAAGAGGAACCTGGCAATAAAATTTAAATTCTTTCTGTGTAAACGGAACTTTTGTTACAGTTCCTATATATTGAGAACAGGCCTTGATAAAATTAAGTGGCCAGAAATGGCTGTAAAAACAAAAGAACTCACTATCGGAAGATGTTAAAAATAGTTGAACATTCTCACGTTAAGATAGAATTAAATATATTAATCTGAGTAAAGCCTTGAGTAAGTGTTTTAATTGCTGTAAATAACATTTTTATTTTTTTAATCTACAAGCCAAAACTCTGCAAAATCTGCTAATAATTTGGAAACTATCCGCGTACGCGTGTACGTCTATATTCTGCGAATCTGGGTATAGGTTCCTGGTAATTATGCAAAGGAGCTACATATTCTAGCTGTTAATTTTTTTAAAATTTGATTTTTTTGTTTTTTTAAAATTTGATTTTTTGCATCAGCAGAAAGAAGTTTTCTGTAATTTTATTACCATTTCAATGGCTAAAATTAACCACATTAATGAAATTTCATAGTATCAACAGAGTATTATCTACATTAATTAACAGAAAAAGTTTGTGTTTAGTATCATATTTTCCGATTATGGCGCAGTTGCACTACACAATTTTAGAAACGTGCAGTTCTGAAATGTGGTGTTTAACTTGGTGCAGCCCTTAACCATTTTCAGTGATATAAATTCCGGTAGTTGTTCACGATATACAGTTGAACTCTGTTAAGACGAGCTGTTCGGGATAGAACAAATTGCTTGTTATAGCCGTTACTCGTATAATCCGGGAAAGACCCAAAATATCAAGGAAATCATTCAAAAAATAAATTTCGTTATCAAATATAGTACATACCATGTTTAATGATGAGAAATACATAGTACTTACGTTTAGTTGAAATTACTGTACAATATTTCGGTTAGTTGTGGAATTCTTGAAAAATGCGTACGCACAGTACTACATACACACAGAACTATATGTACCATTATACATACTGTAGTACATACGTATGTAAGTACGTACAACGTGATGCAGATTAAATTGAAATTCTTGAATAACGGACATGGTAAACTACATACGTACTGTATGAAATACAATATGTACTATACAGTATTGTAATTTTTGTACCATACAGTACTTAGATAAAATTAAGTGCAGGTAAGGTACTATCTGCCCAAAGCACATATCCTTTTTTATTTCGTATGAACAAATTTGGTTAATTTTAGCTGCATTGTCCTTGACTTCAACTGAAAATCCAACAGATTACACTTAACAACTGATAATGCACTGAACACACACTCATTGCCAGAATTAGTTTCCTAAAATCTAGTCAAAACATCCAAGTCACCTTGTGCTTGATTGTAAGTCACAACTTCTTGTGTTTCTGTAATGTTTTTGCCTTCACTGTCGGTTTCAGTTTCTTCATTCACCGCAATGACTTCTTGCACAATTTGTTCCTCCGTTAAAATTCCAGTTGTTAGGACCGCAGCATCAATGTCGATAAAATCATCAAGAGAATTGCAATTGTTAAAGGTGCTTAAATCTCTACTTTTTAACCATTCTGATAAGGGAAGATCATCGTCATCAATCACTTCAGTGCTTTCTACTAAAGTCTCCTTTAGAAGACCCGCCTTCCTATAACAATTTTCAATGGTTGTCGGAGGGACACTATCGCAAGCTTCTTTCATGAGACGAACAGCATCCAATACGGAAATCTTAATTTCTAGCTTCTCCATTTTCTGGATTAATTGTATGGTTAGAAATTGTTGAAAATGGCACTTAAAGCTCCTAATAATCCCTTGGTCCATAGGCTGTAGAATTGATGTTGTGTTTGGTGGTAGGAACACAAGTTTGATATTTGTCAAGTTTTCTACTTTGGGATGTGCTGGGCAGTTGTTTATTAACAGCAAAATGTTTCTGTTTTTCTTTCGTAGTTCACGATCCCATTTATGAAGTTCTCCCATAAAGATATCTGATGTCAGCCACGCCTTTCTGTTTGCTTTATAATCAACCGGGAGGTGCTGAACATTATTAAAACATCGAGGCTTTAACGATTTGCCAATCGCCAATAATTTTCTTTTTTCATTTCCTGCCATGTTCGCACAAATTAGAATGGTTAGCCGATCTTTTGCCAATTTACCTCCAATGCATTTCTCGCCTTTAAAAGTCATGTCAGGGGTTACCTTGTAAAAAATGCCAGTTTCATCAGCATTGAATATGTTCTGCTCACTGAATTCAGAAATGAAGCTGGGCCAAACGCTTTTTAGCCATTGACATACAGATTCCGTATCCGCAGACATTGATTCCCCTGACATTTTTGCGTAAACAATATTGTGTCTGTTCTTGAAGCGATCAAGAACCATTACTGCATATAAAATTCTCATGACCGAACTGTACTGCAAATTTTTCTGCTTGCACTTTTAAAATCGGTCCATTGATACGAAAACTAGCATCACGTTGAACTTTAAACCAACAAAGTAAAGATTCATCAATATCATTTTTTTTTCACACTTTTTCATTTTTTTGCAATCTGTAAGATGGTTTTCAAATGCTGACAAAACGGCATCTTTGTTCTTCCACAATGTAGATACGGTAGATGATGAAAGCCCATACTTTTTGCAAACAGCTGAATTTTTCTCGCCGTCTTGCAGTTCCTGAATAATATCCATTTTCTCCTTGATGGAGAGAGCCTTTCTTTTAACACCAACCATTTTGCTCACAATATCACACTCAATAAAAAAGGAGAAGGGAAAGCATAAGTTATGTCGCAAGTGTAGGGCTGCGTGCGACTTTCTGATGAAAAAAAAGGTTAGGATGTGTCCCGTGCGAAGTTGAAATACTGAATGCACTAAGAAAACATGCGTGGGGTTAGACCATAGCAGCCAATGAGAGAAAGCGAATTCCAGGAACCCTCTCGTAAACAGTGGCAAAGGAAAGGCTGGGAAGCTTTCCCGCACAAAATGCCGCCCCCACCTACCCTTGGGCTGAAATGCAAGACGTCATAAAACACTCCCCACTTTTCTCTTGGAGCAGGTGACACACAGATGGCCTTTTTGGGTAGTATGTGGCTAATTGATGCCACCTTTCAATGCTGCGCTATCTTTACTGGGTGTTAAAAAAAAAAAAAAATCTGAAAGTCTTGCAAATTTGCTTGCTATAACAGAGTTGATACTCATAACAAGCGGGATAATTTAACACTAATTGCATACGAAACCAAACTTCTTCTGGCATTTACTCGCTATAGCCGGGACCTCGTTATACCCGAGCTCGTTTTAACCAAGTTCGACTGTATATAAAATTGATGTTTCAGAATCATTTGTAACAAACATTGAGCTATGAATAAGGTGAAGTGCCTACTGTTAATTGATTATTAGTGTGGAAAAGCAAATAAAATGGTTTCAAAAGCTGCATGTGTATACGTGACTAGGTAATTTAAAGAGACTCAATTTAGTTTTTATCATGGGCTAATATACAGGAGTTGGATAAAATAACCTAAACACCATGATTATGGAAGCTAATATTATTCGTGTTGGCTACACGGAAAAAAAGAAAAGTTGTGATTATCTTTTGTGTATCTTTTCTTTGTATATATTCTCTTATGCCAGTGTAGTACAAGTTGTGTTGATCAGCAGTTTAGCGGTTGGTATGAGTGGTTGGTGAAATGGGTAACCTGTCAGACTTCCCAGGAGGACAAATCATGGTAGCCATTTAGCAGGAGTGTCTGTAACTATAACAGCAAAATTCTTTGGTGTTTCAAGAGCACCAGTCTTCATGGTTATGACTGAGTATACAAAGAATGGCAAGATTTCATTGGCGAAGAAGTATAGTGAGTGAAAACCGAGATTGAATGAGAGGGACCATCAAACATGAGCAAGGAGTGTGTCCAAACAACATGGAACTACTGCAGCAAAAAGGACAGCAGAACTCAATATCCACCTAGAAAATCCTGTTTTCACAAAAACAGTCTGCAGAGGATTTTGCAAAGCCAATATCCATGGAAGAGCTGGAACTGCTAAACATTTAATCACAGAAACCAGTGCTACAATGCAAAAAAGATGGTGTCATGAGCATAATATCTGGACAGCTGATGACTGGAAGTGTATGATATAATCCAATGAGCCCTCATTTACATTTATACCCAACAGTAGATTGTTGTGTATGGAGAGCTCCCGAGGAGAAATGTACAATTTGTAATGTCTAGTTCCAACTGTCAAATGTGCGGGTGGACCTGTGATGCTTTGGGTGGACATATCTTGGTATATCATTACCCTATATGGTCAAGTTACTGCTAGTCAGTATTTGGACATTCTAGGTCAGGGATGGCAAACCTTTTCTGACTAGCGTGCCACTAAAGTTGGTTTTACTGCTTTCAAGTGTCTAGTGTGCCCTCTCTTGTTTGTGGTTTGTTTGTTTTTTTTTTCTAAAAATTAACATTTCGTCATGGAACTTTTTTGCAAATACCATAAAAACGATATTAACAGAATTGGTAAGTAGGTAAGTTTTATAGACTAAGAAAATTTCAATTTGAGCCTGATTTAATTTGTAAGAAGATAATTGAAATATCATACTTACATAATTACAGTGTGAAACTTGTTGCAGAATGTTACTAGCCAAGGCATTTATGCAGAGGTGCCAACTTTTGTGGATTTTCCGTAGTTTGTACAGATTTTCACTCCATCTTACAGTTTTACGGAAGTCACCCAAAAAAATACGGAAAAGTCCATGCACTCAACTCAATTTTCTATTTTTTACCATCCCTTCTCTCTCTCTCTCATATCATCATCATCGTCAACCATTATCAATCCACTGCTGGACGAAGGTCTCCCCAAGTTTCCTCCACAACGGTCTGTCTTGTGCCAGTCTCCTCCATGTCACTCCCGCATACTTTCGAATTTCATCCACCCATCTTCCATGTGGTCTTCTTCTGGGTCTTTTCCTGTCCCTTGGAATCCAATCTAAAATTTCAGGCTGTCCATTGATGGTCTGTCCTTCTGGCAGTATGTCCAGCCCATTGCCATTTCAGGGATTTAACTCTGATCATGATGTCTTCCACTCTTGTCATTTTTCGGATCCACGAGTTCCCCTTCTTATCTCTCCTGGTTACACCAAGCATGCACCTCTCCATGCTGCTTTGAGTTGTCTGCAGCCTTTGTATGTCTCTTTTAGTTAAGGTCCACGTCTCTGCACCATACGTAAGCACTGGAAGGATGCATTGATCAAACACTTTTCTTTTAAGACATAATGGCATATTGCTCTTGAAAATTATGCTGTTTCTTCCAAAAGCTCTCCAGGCAAGTTTTGTACGCCAATTAATTTCTTCATCAATGTGACCCTCACTTGATATCTGCTGTCCAAGATAAACGTACGTGTCTGTTATCTCCAGTTTTTCTCCATCAATCGATAAATCTTCATTTCTTGTAAAAGCATTGAACATCACTTTTGTCTTCTGAAAGTTCATTTTTAATCCCACTTCTTTACTCTTGTCAGCAAGTTCCTGGACCATACTCTGTAGCTCTGATGGGGTAGTTGCAAAAATGACTGTCATCAGCAAAACAAAGGTGGGTTAGATAGTCTCCATTAATCTTTATCCCTTTGTTTTCCCAGTTCAGTGATTGAAAGACATTTTCCAATGTGGCATTAAAGAGCTTCCGAGATATGGTGTCACCTTGTCTCACTCCTTTTCCAATTTTTATGTGTGTTGTATTTTCAAACAGCCGGATCTTTGCACTTGCATTTTCATAGATGTTATTAATAATATGAATGTACACATCTTCAATACCGCAGGATTTCAGGGCCATTGTAACTGCTGATGGTTTCACCGAATCAAAGGCTTTTTTTATAATCGATAAAAGCCATGCACAATGGAAGATCATATTCCTCGCTCTTTCAATTAGTTCTCTCAGTACGTGGATATGATCTATTGTGCTGTAGCCACTCCTGAATCCAGCTTGTTCTCTTGGTTGAGCCATGTCCAGTGTCACCTTTAAGCGGTATGAAAGAACTTTAGTGAAGATTTTATAAACCACTGATAGGAGGCTGATAGGTCTGTAGTTCCTGAGATCCTCAATGTCACCTTTTTTATGTAGCAGGATCATTGTAGCGTTGTTCCAATTTTCAGGAATCTTCCCTTCATTAAGGCATTGAGTGAAAATTTGGGCGAGTACTGTTTCGATTTCTTCACTTGCTTCTTGTATGATGTCTACAGTAATTCCATCTTCTCCTGGAGCTTTTCTCCGCTTCATGTTCTTGATTGCATGTGCAACTTCTGCTGGGAGGACTGGAAGATCTCTGGTACTGGTACCTTTCACGATGTCTGGAGTACATGTATCATCCCTTTTTATATAATTTGGAGTAGAAATCTTTCAGTCTTGTCAAAATTTTGCCTCTATTTCTTGTTGCAGAACCATCGTCAAAATTTCGCCTCTATTTCTTGTTACAGAACCATATTCTTTTCTCAGTGCCATAATCTGTTTTCTTCCCTTACTGAGATGTCCCTTTGCTATCTTTAGGCTTTGGTTGTTTTCAATTGCTTTCCTTACTAGTTCACAGTTGAATTTCCTTACGTCTTCAGTGATACTTTTTCGTACTGTCTTGCATAGCTCTATATATTCCACTTTGGAAGTCCCATCTTCTTTAGTTGTCCTCATCTCTCTTCTCTTTTGCATCAACATTTTGGTTTTTCCTGATAATTTCTTCACATGCAACTTGTTCTTAGACCCAGCTAATTTTGTTGCTGTTTCCATAAGAGCTTTGGTTACTTTTCTGTTAACTTCAGAAATATCCACTTCTTCTGATGTTAGGCCTTCTAAAGCAGAGAATCTGTTCTTCAGCTCCAACTTGAAGGTATTACGGTGTTTTTTAAGGTTGGTTATGTCAATACATTTTGTTTGTGTTATGAGCTTGCTACGTTCTAGTTTTGTGTTGAGGTGCATCTTACATCTCACCAATCTATGGTCACTACCTGTGTTGAACTTGTTTAGCACACTGCAGTCTTCTATGACAAATTTTTTGTTACACATAATAAAATCAAGTTCACTTGTCGTCCCATTTGGATGTCTCCATGGCCATTTCCTGTGTGGCTTTTTTCTTGAAAAAGGAGTTCAAGATGAAAATCTCTTCTGCCTCTGCAAACTCTACGAGAGTATTTCCACACTGGTTTCTGTTGCCGTGACCGAATTTACCTACTGAAGTTTCATTCTGTTGCCGTTGCCCTATTTTTGCATTGAAATCTCCCATAATTATCTTTAAGTGCTGCTTGCCTTTATTATTTAGATGACGAATTTCCTCATAAAATTCTTCAATTTCTTCTTCAGCATCACTTGTGGTGGGTGCATAAGTTTGAATAATCTGAGCCTGGTATCTTCTCAAGAGTTGGATAACGAGTCGTGCAGCTCTGTCAGAGGAACTTTCAACTTCTACAACTTTGTCCTTCAGTTTCTTGTTTATTATAAATCCAACACCACTAGTTCTGCCAGTATCAGTCCCACGATAGTAGAAGAGATGTCCACTTTTCAGTTCAATGAGATCTTCTCCTTTTCTCCTTACCTCACTTAGCCCGACGATGTCCCACTTGATCCTTTGTAGTTCCTCTTCCAATTCAAGAAGCCTTGAAGCAGAAGATAGAGAGCGTCCATTATACGTAGCCAAGGTCAGCATCAGATGGCAGCCTAGTCCGGTCCTTCGGGGATTCTTAGCACCCTCTGCCTTCATGTCGCACTGGCTGCTGCCTTGGCCAGGTACATTCCAGCTGCCGGAGACTGAGGGCCAAGATTAAAGTTGTGGAGTCATTTTGGAGGGGTTTGGCCATAACTCACCACGCTGGCCAAGCGGGTTGGTGAGTGTGGGATAGCATTTCCTCTAATCCCGATGGTATAGTTATACCACTATTGGCGGTCGTCAGAGCCCCTTTAGTGGGAACAGGATGCACCACGAGAAGGCGGGGTTGACATTTGTCAAGGAGAGGCTGTGATATTACGCATCACCTGACCTTACACCCCTCTCATTCATATATATATATATATATATATATAATAAATATTTTTGATATACTGAAAATCTTACTGAAGGTCGAAGCGGTTTTACTGAAAACTTTGGATTTTTTACTGATGACCCCTTTCTCAGGTTGGCATCTCTGTTTATTTTCAGTTACCTGGGTCTTCAAGGTTATGGGCACCATCAGTAGTCAAAGACACTATTTTATTGAAGTCAGTCCCCATTTTTACTACAACTCCTGCTTCACTTCACACTTTATATCTTTCCCTGGGATTGTAGTTGGCAAACTCAGCAATTTAATTAATTCCCCCTCATTATATTTCCACAAGGAAATCTAACAAAAATATCCAACCTTCCTTGTGACATCACTTCAGTGCTTTAATCAAGACATATTGAAAACATATTGGTGGTGTCCAAATCAGATTTAATTTGGTCCGAAACAGCTTCACTCATTCTTGTTATTCTATCTTTGACACTGTTCCTGCTATCTGGCATTTCTTAAATTCTATTCACAATTTGTTGCATGTTGGGAAAATCTTCAAATAATGTGTCAGACGGGGCTAATAAAGCCGCCATCAAAAAATCACTGTCACAAAGCAGTTTCCCATGCAGGGAGATAGATGAAAACTAGCCACAGTGATATTATTCCTTGGTCTGAAAGAAGATGCAAAACAATTTGAGTGTTTTCCATATTGTTTCACTTTTTGTTAAATATTCTTCATTTGACGTGGAGCAAATATTTTTATGATTCCTCTGAAAATGACACTTTACATTGAATTTGTGGGACACTACTGTTTCTGTACACATGCAACAGAAAGCTGTATTGTTTTTTTTTTTCAGTCGCTCTGAATTCCAATGTCCACTGTTCTTGAAATACTCTGCCACTATCTTTGCTAAATTTCTGTTTTTTCAGCACTGAAAACATGTTTGCATGGTCCTGATACAAAAGCACCAGCAAAGAAACAACTTCAATACACAAGAAAAATAAACAGCAGTTACAAAAAAATCAACTTCCATTCACAAGCTGAAGCTCTGGACTGGCATCGCAGTGTTGCCAAGTTATAAATTTGAAATCTCTCAGTTCATTGTTCAAGGTTACTTTCAATCCTCACTGGAACTCGCCGCCTTACGTGCACGTCTTCGTGTCAGATTGGTTTTCTGTACCTCCTGCGAAGGTAAGAAAGAAGCTGGAGGGGGGGGGGCTTGAGCTGAAGTAGCGCGTGTGGGCGTTTCGTGAAAGTCCATAGGAGCGGAAAGATAAAAAGAAAAATAATAATTGTGTGCACGTGAAGCTTGTCTTTTGGGAACTAATGCATAAGTCGATTAAATAAGGTGAGGTTTTTTTTTTGTTATTGGAGGTTTAACGACCACCATGAGCAACTCAATTGGCTATAAGCAGATGCCCATCCCTAATTTAGGGTCACTGGTTCCAGGGAAGGGAGAGAGCCAGTGCTGTAAGACAAACACAACATCCATGCCTCACTGGGATTCAAACCCGAACCCCTTTCAGACGAATGATCAGAGGCCATCGCTTAGACCTCTGTGCCGTTGGGGTAAGGCGAGGTTGATTTACTACCCCTTTGGAGGGCGGCACTTCTTGGCTAGATTAATTTTCTTGTCAGAGCTCAATTATTGGAAGAACACACTACAGACATGCTGTCAAAAAGTTGTTTTCAAAAAACTAAATTTTTATAACTAATACAGACATTTGACGTGGACAAAATTTTTATTTAATGTTAATGTTTTCATGTCGGCGTGCTACCCAAATCGTGTTTGTGTGCCACCCATTGAAACACGTCATAAGTTCAACATCCCTGTTCTAGGTGATTGGGTGCATCATATGGCCCAAATGTTGTTTCCCTACAGTAATGCCATTTTTCAAGATGATAATGCACCCACAGCCAGAACAGTTCAGTCTTGGCTTGAAGAGCACCAAGAGGAATTTCCATCTGCCCTGGCCAGCTCAATCACCTGGATTGAATATTGTCAAACCACTGTGGGCAGTTTTGGAGAGCAGAGTGAGAAGCAGATTCTGTTCTCCAACATCGCTGAAGCAATTGGCTCATTAGGGTTAAACCAAGGGTACCTTGATATACAGTATAATATGCACCAAAACATCCAGAAAGTGAATACGAGATACTGTTGAGGCACGTTAGTTGTTTATTCATTAAAACACCACTAGTACTTTCGTGACACTCCAAATGTTCCCATCATCAGGTGGATAAAAGTAAAACAATAAAAGCTACACTACATCTAAAACCTTGTACCTATATTGGTTCCTTACCGTATATTCCAGCAATATTGAACTTAATACAACAGTCCTGTCTAGAGCACTATATATGAATATTGGTCTATGCACGAAAAAAACCTCTTTGCTTCCATTAGGAAGGACAAAGAACCCAATAATATTTTAACTTCAGCAGGTGTTTACCTAATCTTTTTGATCAACCAATTTGAATCTACAGAGACAATAACATATTACGTGGGAAGCTCCAAAAGACGTTTGAAAAACAGACTTTTAGAACATCAGCTCTCGATAATAAACCAAGTACGCATTACAGCCCTCACTAGAACCCGCTTAGATGAGCACCTCATGCCCAATTGGTCTGGCGTTAAACTAATATCAGGTTACAATAACGAATGGTCCTTGAGATACGGGAGATCAGTTGGTATCCATAAACTTTAGACTTCCTCCTGTAATGATGAACATCCTTTCAGCCTACCCAGTTCTTGGCTTGAACTCATCAACTCCGCTCCACACCGTCAAACACAAATGATGTCACCATGCAACATCTGAGTCATTCATGACATTTTGGTGTCACATTAACCTGTAACGGACACTGACTTTTGTCTAACCACCACCTGCTCGTTGTCGTGATGTCTCTTTCAGAGTTCATGATGTAGTTGTACCATTTATTTTCTAGATATAGTGTAGCTTTTATCGTTTTACTTTTATCCACGTGATGATGAGATAATTTGGAGTGTCTCGAAAGTACTAGTGGTGTTTTAATGAATAAATAATTAACATGCTTCAATGGTATCTCATATTCACTTTCTGCAATTGGCTGATGTTCTGATCGACGAATGGTACATTTCATTGAAGATTATTCAAAAGCTGTATGAATCTATTCCAATAAGGTTAGAAGCTGTGTTAAAGGCAAATGGTGATCCAACACCTTACTATTAAAGACGTATCACCTGTTTCCCCGGTGTTCATATTACTTTATCCAACTCTTTGTATACACAGTCATAACAGAATGATATGACCACCTACCTAATAAAGGGAATAGCCACCCTTGGCCCAGATGACAGCGGCAAGACAGCGTGGCATGGACGCAATGAGGGCCTGCAAAGTTGCCCGAAGCACATGTGCCCATTCGGACTGCAGTAGAGCACGGAGGTTCCCAGAGATGACGTGGTTGTGGGCAGGGCTAGAGAATAACGAAGGGCTGGCTCATTCTTTTGTCTAACGGTCTCAGTTTCGTGCTCCGACCGAGGGGGAATTGGAAGGCGCTGTGACGTCACTGCGAGGACACTCGGTGACCCCTGTGCCAACTCGGGGACGGTGTATGGGGACATTCCAGTCGTTCTGTGCAGTTTATTTCTGTTGCTCTCCATTTACTGGTAGTGGTTTATGTAGTTGTTTATTAACGTCTGTTTTTTACTGATGTAAATTCTATTTTAACTAAAATTCAGCGTCTATTTTTTTTTTTATTCAAAGTAATACGCCTTCATCCTGTGCTGTCGCTAACTGTACAAATATGCATAAGAAAACAAAAGAATGTGGCGTGATTTACCATGTTTTCCCTTCAAATGTTAATGTGATAAAAGAATGGATTGTTAAGTGTAAGCGTGCTGACGAATTTAAAGTTGGAAGTGCAAGAATATGTAGTGATCATTTCCAAAATTCAGACTACAAAAGATGACATGCAAAATCGCCTGCTTGGGCTTCCCGAAAAAAAAAAAAAAAAAAAAATATTCTGAAACCCACAGCTGTTCTCAGTTTGAATTTATCGAATGAAAAATCAACGCTACATACAAGTCGAGAACATAGAATAATTAAGAGAGATATCCGTATAAGGGCATTGAATCGAACTCCGGAGCCAAGTCCTGAAAAGTTACACATCGATGAAGTTGCTTGCAATTCTGACAATGGATATTCAGAAGAAAACTGCGCATCAGTTCAGTGCATGTCTTGCTCAGAGGTTAGAAGTCAGAACAAAATTCTCACCGAAAAGCTTGACGTACTGGAACGAGAAATACGTAGCTTGAAAAGCAAACACAAAAATACTGTTTGAGTTTTGCGTCAAAAAAATATCAGCATACGAAATAAGAGAGCAGAAATTGTGCTAATACGAAATGCCCTGTCAAAAGCTAATATGAAAAATAAAATACTTGAACAGATGGAAATGAACCTCAGGAAACTTGTTACACCAACACAGATAAAGTTCTTCCCAACACTAAAAATTATTAACAAATGGACTGAAGAATATATATCTAGAGGAATAGTAACTGGAGCTATTTCAAAAAAAGCTTACGAATTTTGGAAGTGTAAAATTGGCATTCCTTTGCCAAGTGCTAGCACGTTAAAGTGATGGTGTTTTAAATTTAGGTGTCATCCCGGAATTCTGCATAATATTTTCCTCCTTATGTGGAAAAATAGGGAAACCCTTTCCGAAAATGACAAAGTCGGCGTCTTAAGCTTTGATGAAGTACACGTAGATAGTAAAGTGTGTTACGATACAGGAATGGACCAGATTTTAGGTCCATACTCAAAGGTGCTAGTTGTTTTGGCTAGAGGAATATTGTCTTCCTGGAAACAACCCGTGTATTTTGACTTTCAACGTACAATGAATAAAAGGCTTGTGTTTGAAATAATTGTAAACCTTGAAAAAACAGGAATTGCAACGAAAGCGATTGTTTCAGATTTAGGTGGTTGTATGACCTTGTGGAAGGAACTATTATTTTCTCCCGAAAAATCATTTTTTAATCATCCGCTGGACGACAGTTCTAAGATTTAGGTTTTTTCAGACCCTTCTCACTATTTAAAATTTTTACGCAATCATTTCATAGACCATGGACTTGTCTTGCAGAACGGATCTGTGCTCCAAACTGGCATCATCAAAGTTTTCGAGCAGGATTCTGGGGAGAAAAAGTTGTGTCCTAAATTGCTGCCGTGCTATATAGCAATCAAAGGGAACGAGAGGCAAAAAGTAGGCCCAGCAAAAACTTTGTTTTCATTCACCACTGCCAAGGATATTGAATATCAAACAGAGCATAAAAGTGCTGGGTTTTTTTCAGTTTAGTAGATTCGTTTTTTTGACATTATGAATAGCACTTACCCACACCCTGACAAAAGCAAATCTTTAAAAGCAGGTATTGGTATTAACCCCTTTTTATACAACAAAAGGAAATTCTGAACAAAATGAAGTCAGAAATACTGAATCTCAGAGTTATGGGGAGAAAACATATGCTATGTTTCCAAAAAGGCATTCTTGTCTCAATTTCTTCTCTTCTCGGTCTCTACGAGGATTTAACGCTTCGTGGAGTCCATTACATTTTAACTACTCGTTTGACTCAAGATGCCCTAGAGAGTTTGTTCTGTCAAATAAGAGGCATAGGCACTTTTTATGACCACCCTTCACCTACGGAAGTTATTAGTCGTTTAAAACACATATTGCTGGCAAATAAATTGCCTAATACTGTATGTCCAAAAAAGTTAATACAGATTTTCAAGAAGGTAAAACGCCCCAAACATATTTGACAGCAAAGCTACTAAAAGAAGCTTTCACTACAGCTGATAATCAAGAAATTCTTGATGAAATATCTGGAGAAATAAACGCAAATGACTTAGAAGCTTTAGAAAAAAATTGTAATGAGCCATGGCCGCAAGATTGGGATGATGACATACTTAAAACAGTTCAAAATGAGCAATGTAATGCTGAGAAACAAGCTCTGAGTTATGTCGCAGGTTATATTGCCTATCGCTTACGTGATAAAGATCCCTCCCTTGGAACAATTTCTAGAAATGCCGAAGATTTTCCACCTGCTCAATGGACTAAAACTTTATCACTCGGGGGACTAACGGTGCCTTCTCCAAAGTGGATGAGAACGGTAGATCAATTTGAAATAATTTTTAAGTCAATTCACGGGACAGAGTGTTCTGGAGAGAAAGGAATAATTCGAAAATTAAAAACTGTAAGAGAAGAAAGGTTTCCTGGCACCTGAAAAGAAGCTGTGAAAATTTATTGGCGCATACAAACATTTATCAGAATTTGGTATATTAATCACAACAAAGATTTAGTGTCGGAAAGAAAATCAAATCAAAAGAAAACCAAATGGATAAATTCTGCCGTTAAAAAACGTAGCACGACGATGTCAATATCTAAACCTGGTGAATATCTTCCTCCTTTTTAACTATACAGGTATGTTAATAAATTTTTCTCTTTCTATTATTTATGCCTTCCGATAAAATAAACAAAAACGTTACTTGCTACTCTATATACGTATATAACGTTCTGAGTTGTGTAAAAAAAATATAATACGTGCAAAGGTGTTCAGCTTACTCCGACAGCTGTGACTTCTGCCTTCGAAGGCAGAATCTCAAATCGTCAGTGTACTCGCAGTGACGCCACGTCCTCCCCAGCAAAGCGACTTGCTTTGGACTGCCTGGTGGGCCAGCCCTTCCTTATTCTCTAGCCCTGGGTTGTGGGTCAGCACGTGGAACTTGTCAATCCAAATAGTCCCACAAGTGCTCTATGGGGTTGAGGTCGTGCGATTTCACCGGCCAAAGGATAACTAAGACATCGCTGTCGTGCTTCTGGAACCAGACGGCCCTTCGCGATATGGCAGGGTGCATTGCCCTGTTGGTAGACACCTTCACCACCAGAGTAAATGTCCAATATAAAGGGATGCATGTGGTCAGCGAGGATGGACAGGTAGCCATTGGTGTTCAGCCCCGTTGCAGAATTTTGCTAAGCTGTCTGCAACACAGATATTGGAAACCTAAAATTAGTCTGCAGACACTCACCCCTACCCACCCTGCAGGCCCTGAAGTATATATGTCTGTCTTTCATTCCTTGCCACAGTCAGCAAGCTTTGATCAGCTGTTGTTTTACTTTTGAGGGCTTATCTGGCCCAATTTTAGAATTAATATGCATTAAGATTTTTACTGCTCAGTGAATCTCTAAATTTTGACTGAATTCTGTTTTCTGTGCTAAAGCCACCTTCACATGGTACGTTTCTTAAATGCAACATAAGACATTTAAAGCAGAACCTCTTGACACTAATAGAAACGTGTGCTTAGAAAACTCTTAGAAAACTTTGGACATTGGCACATGTACTCTTCATTGTTTTCAGCTATGTTTTATTAGTGAATATTCTATAACTGCATCTTCATTCATTTTGGAAAAAAAAAAAAGAAAAAAAAAATCTGGTCTGCCAAGCTTTTCGTCTACTAAAACTTTTGTGTGTGTGTGTGTGTGTGTGTGTGTGTGTGTGTGTGTGTGTGTGTGTGTGTGTCTGTGTGTGTGTTGCTTCAGAGATTCAAGCTCTACACACTCAAACTTCAAAAAGAGTTCCATTGTGGAGGAAAGAAATCTGCAATCTATCTCAATCACAAAAGATAAAATAAACTTTCACTGGACATTGTGATGTGCAAGTTTAGTACTACAAGGGTCAACTAATTTATTATTTTTGAACAAGTTTCCCTTCATCTCTGAAAAAAAAAAAAATCTTGAATTCTATGTATGAGATGTTTGCAGTTCACATAATTGAGACTTGGTTGATTCAACCATTCTTCTGATATGATTAATATGCAGTTTTTCCATTTGCAACTATTTATGGAGAAAAAAATGACATTTGATTCAGGACACTGGGAACATCACAAAAAAAAAAAATTAAAAAAAATTACGATTACGGAAAAATCTTTCTTCTGTACACCTTCCGTTTTCGGAAATTTTCCCTCCATTTTTAAGCTGAAGCACAATCAGTTATTGAACAAATTATAACACTCAGCAGAGGGGTTATTGCGAGAGAGAAAAATTACAATTACAGATTAAATCTGCAGTTCGTCTAACTTCACTTTTCGAAAGTAATTATCTTTAGTTTCGAGAACGATGCAAATGATGACAACAAAGTCACAGTTTCTCGAATCTGCGGAAGAAACTTGTGCCTAAAGTTTACATGGAAACTTTTGCTCCGTCGAACTTCCGATATCGGAAATTGTTGTCTACACTTTCAAGATGAAATACAAACATTTATGCAATAAATTGATATTTAGTAACAATACTAGCGAGAGGAAACTTCGTGAGAAAAAGTAATAACGATTGCGCGGAAATTTTTCACTCCATTTACTTTTGTTTTCGGAAGTTCTGAAAATTGGAATACCGTTCTCCAGACGGAAAACGCCCCCCCCCCACAAATTCTCCAAAAAAAAAAAAAAAATGAACATTTTCAGTTTCTTTTTTGCATTGATCTGGAGTATAACCAAAATATGGCGAAAAAAAGTGGAATTCCGCAAATCCGAAGAAGTATCTGATGCTTGATTCCTAACAGTCCGCGATATGCAAAGTGAATTGCTCATGCGGCTACATATGGAAGCCAATTCATGTGTCCATAAACTGATTATTTACCCGATATGAAAGATGTATTCAATTGCATATTCGGAACTCTGAACGGTCGTTTTCTAGCGTACATATTTTTACGAAGGATACCTACGTTTTTAATGCGCGAATTTTGCGAGTGGTCTAAAAACGGACCCAAGATTATATATATCTAAAGAAAAAACATCCTTTTTAGAAATAAAATATTGCAGAAAAAACTTCCTGATTACAGTATTGTATTTATACTGTGCTGTAATCAGGAAGTTTCAGGGCACAAAATTTTCTGTCGCCCACTTGCCACTGCCGATCGAAAATTAATTTTTGGCGAGGAAAAAATACATTTCAGGTGTTTTCTGTTCAACTTCGTCAAAAATATGTTGCTGATGTTCGGCGGGTCTCATTAGGTTTACTCTTGTACGACTATCGAATCTGCTGGCTGTCATAAGTGAGAGTTATTACCCATATCTATGGCCCGCCCCATACGGGAGAGAGCGCAGTTGAGGACACAACTGGAAAAATGTAAGAACAATTTTCTATAGTTTATTTGCATTTTGACTGAAGCGCGAACTCAATCCATCACTTACTGTTACATCGGTAACGATAAAAGATGTTATAGTCGTGACGCATTTTGTAAAAAAAATACGGTACCTGGGGTTTGCTATGCAAAATATGAACGTTTTGTTACTTTTACCCTGTTATATTGTTGGACAGGGAAAGCTATGAATAAATAACAGCCATACAAGATAGCTGCAAAAATGTAAATAAACTGGGAGTGACTTTCCCACTGAACATCGGCCACATATTTTTGACAAAGTTGTTTGAATAAAAAAAAAATGTGAAAAAATATAATTTCCGCTAAAAATACACTATTAGAAATGCTTAAGCAGTGGGGCGAGGAAGCTATGGATACTAAACAGTCGCACACGAGAACCGTGAAAGCGTAAACAAACGGGAAGGCACTTTCCCGCCGAACAGCGCCCACATATTTTTGACGAAATTACATGACTGAAAAAACATGTGAATTACAATTTCTGCCATTAGAAATGTTTGTTTAAGCAGTAGAACAAAATAAAATTAGAAAACAGATTCACTCATTTGCTTAAAAATTCATAAAACTCGCCCGTTGATCTGGTTGATTTATCATGAAATAAGAATTGAGGGGTGTATACGGACTAGAGAAATATTTTGCGAGTCAACAATTCTGAGGGAGCAGGAGACTGCTCCCTCAGAAATTGTGACTTCGCTCTTTCCGGGAAATCTGATAGCTGCACGTCGCATACCCTCACCCTCGAGAACGGAGTCCTCTCGTAATCCCATACCCCCACCCGCTGTGGTTACGGCTGTGCCAAGATGTGCCTTGACCACCCACCCACACGGCACTGACATTTCGTCTACAGGAGGAAGGCGGGGGTAGGGGAAATGGAAACGGTACTTGGATCCATTTATTTGTCTGCAGATTTGTTAAGCAAAGCTGCAGAAAATAATAAAAGGACCTTTTTTTTTGGTACGAATTATATCGAAAAATAAAAGAGTAAATTGATCTGCAAGATTTATTGAGCAATCTGCGACGCGCGTTGCCGCGTCGCACTGTTTCTGCGACCGGGTTGCTCAGGGACCCTTTCAGTGGTACCAGCTGTCCCAGGTCATACCAAGAAAACTTCCCCTAGACATGCACACTGCCACCTCCAGCCTGTACTTGATCGACATGCATGTCCGAGTTTTGGTTCTCATGTGTCTGACTCCATATCCACCCACAACGGCCTGTCACTTCTGTGGAGTAGAAACCTCGATTCGTCGGAGAAGGCAACCTTTTCCCACTGTCCAATGACTGTAGTCCCATGCAAACTACTGCAGGTGTTTCCGATGAACCTGGGCTAACATGGGTGCCTTGATTCAGCTTTGACTCTGTAGACCCATACGTACGTGTATATTGTGAAACAATTTCTATATTGCACCCGTTGCAACATTTCATAATTTGCAGTGGAGGGGGAGGGTATTGCCATTTTTATATAAGCTCATATGGTAATTAAATGTTTGTGAGTGAAACAATGATGTAGCTACATGTAGCAAACTTTTAAAACTAAACTTTTGAAATACCTCTACTTCTTCTTAACACCCTCTTGAAAAAAAAAAAAAAAAAAAAGTGCTGACATATTTGAATTTTGCTATACCTGCACAATGGGCAGTAAAATTTTGGGATCACCGACGACCAATTCACTCCCTCTTCCAGGGAGAGAAAAATATTAATATCCCCTCCCCCACACACTGCCTTGCTCATAGCACAGTCGATGAGCATGCAACAGAAAGAAACTTCTTCACGAGTCAAATTAGAGAATTTTCTTCCTCTTGCAAAGCACCAACCGTTCTGTAGGTGTCAGCTATAAGCTTAATAAGACATCATCCTCCTGATCCCCAGATAGCTGCCCCAGTGCAGCAGGATTGATAACAATGCACCTCTGTGAAATACTCAGCCTTTCACTGCCCCTCTCCCCTGCAAGCACGATGTGAAGCTGTTTTGCTCGCTAAGAGTTCTTACAATTACAACTAGAAAACAGTGGTGACTTTTCCTGTTCAGCAGATCACTTTCTGTGCGTCTGCAGTGCTTCCATTTCTGTTATTAGATGCAAATTCCACTGGCGAGTGAAAGTGTATTGAAAGCAGATGGTTTCATAATGTCCCCTCCTACACACCACTGCCCCATAGCCTTGTGTATCTCCAATGAAAGGTGTGCTGTGTATTTTGCTACCATTGGCAGGTATCGAGATTTAATTTCAGCAAACTGAAATATTAGTCTCCTGTAGTTCTTTATAATAAGAGCTGATTGTATCTAACTATCAGTGGATGAAATGGATGGTTCTCAAATAAGAATTTCTTGTGGTACTGAGTTTAAAAACCTGCAGTTTTAAACTCAGTGGAGCTTTATTCCAGACAGCAAACAAAGAAAATAAATGGAGCTGTGCCATTTTTGGAAAATGTGGTATACTTTAAACAAATGGTTCTCAAAATAAAGATTAAAATTGGTGATTTTTTCAAGTGGCCATTGGCCAGTGAGTGGACAAAATCTAGTGGCCATTTTCCTTATGGCTATTTCGTGTTGTATACACATTTTATCTCTGCAATGTATGCCTTTTATTTATTTAGACACAGTTAAATTTAAGCTTAGTAGTTACAAGAGCCCACTGTCTATTGTCCAGTGCAATTAAATGAATAAATATAATCTTAAAAGTTATATTTTTGTTCAGCCACATCAACCAAATTTTCTAGGCAGTTTTTATTGGAAAGATAATTTAATCATTTTTATTTGGTCTCTTGCTATGTTCACAAATAAAATCTCTCAATCTCTCCGCCATAAATTGATAGCAGTGGATCGGTCAAAGTTTTCAAACAATACTCACTTTGGCTTACGTTATTTGCTGTCAATTTTCTGAAGTCATTTTTTGTATGAACATTGTCTTGTTACCAAGAACATTGCCCACAATGCTTGCATTCTCTTAACTTCTGCATTGCTTGGCATAATAGTCAGCAGTATTTCAACAATTTGTGCTATGACCTTCATGTACTAAAAATTGCTTGTTTTTAGTTTCTTTAGCAGTTTTTGGTGAGTTATTGATAGTAAAAAATGTTCAGACATTATGTTTCGAAGCTGCTTCTATTCTGCTAAATTTTTCTTTTCATTCCATTTATTTTTTGTTAGGTTCTTCTTGGTGTCAAAATGAAAACTGGCTGTATAGCTTTCAAAAATGAATTTCATATCTTATAGCAGAATCATTTTGTGGTACAGCTGAGATTGGGAGAAAATAGTCATGACGATATAAGAACACTTGCAGAGTATCCCGATTCCATCGGAATCTTGTCTGGTTTTCAAACCCAGTGTCAGGTCCCCCCCCCCCCATTAAAACGTTAAGTTTTAGTAAAATTTTAATTATTTGCCATTTTTTCCTGTTTGCCCACCTCAGACCTTCCAAATGCTACGAATTCTCCGTAGGCACTATGGAAATCGTCGATCGCCACAGAATACGGGAAACATTGAATATACTACGGAAATAAAAAATCTATGAAATAATGTTATTCAAAATTTGTTCAGAGTTTATTTTCTTGTTTTCAAAATTCTAACATTCATCAAACATTTTTGGGACTGTTTATTTTATGTTTTTAATATCGCGACATTTGTTCGATATAATTTGGGCATCTTCATGCCCTCCGTCGCCTGAAAATGATTGTTTTAGCATGGATGAAAATGTTCCGTAGTTTTCTAAATTTCGAATTTTTCTTACCCCAAGACGAGCTTTTTTTTTGTCACATTCTGGTTATATTCTTCTTTGTTATATTTTTTCTGATTATGTTTCTAGTTTTTAATATCGTCAGTATTAGTGAAAGTGAACAACTTCGTGTTTTAAAAGTTTTTTCTAGTGAAGCGCAGTTTTTGTTATTTCTAACAGCCTGTTCTTCAAAACCAATCGATACAGAAAGTATTTTTTCTTTTCCGCTTTTTAAAGCTAAATTAAATTTTAAAATCGGTACTTATTTTGATGAAATCTGCCCTTTCTGTGATCCGTAAAATAACTATCACGCGAGTGAACAACACAGCACTGTTTTTTTATATTTAATTTCGCTGAAAAACTTAGTGTTTACCCATTCCTTAGTAACATTTTACTGTATTAAATGACAGACAAGAGTTTTTTATTTTGTTTAAAGCGAACTTCACACGTGCAAAGGAAACGCGACTCTGCATGAAATGAAAGACGGTGGCACAAAGTGAAGTCCCGATTTTGTACCTTTGATTTCTTTTTGTAAACAAAAGGGAAAATGCTTGCCCATTTTGTTTGATGATAAGCAAGAAGTGCCTAAGCAATGGAAAATCGTGCATTTTCAGACAAACCAAGCTTTAAGAAACGAGCTTCTGAAGACTGGTTGTGATGCCACAGTTCCATTTAAAGCCACAGGTGTCCATTCGCGATATGGTTACTTTGTGCCCCAACTTAAGTGGAAAAACAAATGGCTACCCCTGTTCTTGAAGCGTGAATCTACACTGCTGGCTACCCAAAATGCAACACCAAGAAGGAAGCATCCGATTGGCCTGAAATTCGTTGCATGCGTCGCCCGCGAGAGGACATGCAAACGATTAGCATTGCAGGGCATATGCAAATCATGTGCGCCCGGCACACCACTGAGAAGCACTATAAGAAGGGTGCACAGAAGGCGGGGTGTAAGTAGTGGAAGTGTGTTGAGCTGCCGGACCTGTGCGTGGGAAGCTTCCTGATGCCTTGTCGCAGAATACGGCAGTCATTCCAGCACGTTTCGGAGTTTGACAGAGGACGAATAATGGCTTATCGCGATAGCAGTTTATCGTACTGAGACATCGGCGCCCAGCCACAGTGAGGCAAATATGGATTCGGAGGGTGCAGGAGGGGATGGACGGACAGATCGACGTGCGCGATTGCCGCGGCGCACCACCGAACGAGAGGATCGGCATGTTGTGTGGCGGGCATTGACGGGCTGCACCGCTACATCACGAACGTTAGCGCAGGTATTAGGGCATGTTACGCAACAACCTGTGTCAGCACGTACCGTTCGGCGGCGTCTGCAGGAGTGGGGACTTGTCGCACGGTGGCCATTGCTCCGATTACCATTGACGTTACACCACCGGCGAGTGCGGCGGCTGTGGGCCGTTGAACACCGCACCTGGACTACGGAATGGCACAACATTGTCTTCTCCGACGAATCCCGCTTCTGCCTGCGACTCCACGATGGTCGGATCCGCCTGTGGAGGCACCGCGACGAGAGGCCGCATGACGCCTGCATTATACATTGCCATACCGGTCCGTCACCTGGCGTTATGGTTTGGGGCGCAATTGGATATGACACCCGCACCCCTCTGGTACGCATCGTCGGTACACTCAACAGCCACCGCTACATCTCCGACGTTTTGGAGCCTATAGTCCTCCCTTACCTGCAGGACTTGCCAGCGGCCACGTTTCAACAGGACAATGCGCGCCCTCACGTGGCACACATTGTGCAACAATTCTTCACTGCCCACCAGGTGGCACTGCTGCCATGGCCCGCCAGTTCTCTCGATATGTAGCCCATCGAACACGTTTGGTCGCTGATCGGCAAACGAGTGGCCAGGCAAGCACCACCCGTGGCTACGCATGATGAACTGTGGCAACGTGTGGAAGCAGCGTGGACTGACATACCCCAACCCCACATCCAAAGCCTCTTTTGTTCTATGCCGCGGCGTGTAGTGGCCGTTTTTGCTCGCCATGGGGGCCACACGAACTATTGATGCCTGCATGTTCAGCAAGTCGCACAGGCCTGTAAACTCAATTGTTTCATCTTTGCATCTGTTGCTATATGCCCAGTAAATCTGGCTTTGCGATCTTGTGTCCTTCTTGGTGTTGCATTTTGGGTGGCCAGCAGTGCATAAATACGTCGCACTCACTTATTTGCGGAGGAAAGGTCTGTATTTCACCGTGCATGAGTTGGATGATTTAAAAATGCATTTCCTATAACAGGACCGTTTTAAAAAAAATGCAAATAAATTCTTTAGCAATGAAAAAAGGCAAATTTTTGAGCGTGGCAACTAAAGTAACTTTTTCTGCTGGACATTTTATTTTATCCAGTCACCACGTGGCGAGTGGCGACCGCTAATTTTAATCTTTATACCAAAGTATGGTCTGTTCACCCCAGGAGATCCCCGAGACCCTGTTGTGGGATTCTGTGAGATCACAAAACTGTTATCATAATAATGCTAAGTCGTTATTTTCCTTTTTTGCTCTCATTCTCTCACGAGTGTACAGAGGAGTTTCCAGAGGCTGCATGATGTGATATTATCACTCTGACAGATAATGGAATGTGTGCTGTTGCAGAGGTTAATCCCTTAAAGAAAGCTCATCTGCCAGATTAAAGTTTAAAACTCATCTTTGTGCTACTGTAATAAGTATGCTCATGTAACAAAATAAATATTCATGCAGTGTGAATGATCTTTTCACCCTCTTGTTTTAAAAAAATATAACTGAAGTTTATTAAGTTGACATTACTTAATTATAATTTGTGTTCTCAAAAAATGGTCATGGGTTTCTAAATTTTTTTAATAGCTGAAGAGTGTGGAACAAGTGATGTTCTTCAGCAAAGTGAAGTGTCTTCAAGTAAACCAAGCATATTAGCTAATGATGTTTTGGGATCAGTGTTGCTTAAAGTAAGTTCTTTTCAGCATTTGATAGTTTTAAGAATGAGACAGATAAGTGGAGAAACATGAAATAAAATACCTTTTTGCACAGAATCCATGATGTTCATGATACATAAATTAACCTGTAGGTATATTTTGTTGAACAATTTCAGGTCTATGTGTTCTTTAAAAATAACTTTGCACAAACTGTATTTTTTTTTACTTTTTATTTATTTGTAAAATTAGGATTTTTATTAGCTCAGGTATAATTTAATCAATAAATGCAGAGTTGAGGGGTAAGCTGTAGTATTCAACACTCAACTTCATTTTTTGCCCTTTACTAGCAACATTTCCTAGTGTTAAAATGCTTCCTTAGTAAATTTGATTTTATGGAAGCAAGTGGCTGTGAGGCCATATATTGGTCAGATTTGCTCTAAATGTGAAATTAAATGTGTAATTTGAAATAGTTACAGAATGCAAATAATATAAAACTAAACCAGACACTTTGGAGTGTTATTAAAAGTACACTCAAGGACCAGATTATGATGACCACCTGTCTTCACAAGTAGACATGTTCCACAGCACATAACAGTGATGTCACCAACTGACGTGGAAGATTATATATTTAGATGGCATGGGAGGGCATTTTAGTTTGCCTGTATAAAGCCTGTGAAATGGTAAAAAAAAAAAAAAAAAAGAAAAAAAAAGAGGGTTGGCAGAGGTCCTAGAAATCCTTGAAATTGAAATTTTTGATTTCCAGGCCTGGAAATCCTCGAAAATGGTAGATTTGCTGTTATGGAGTCTTGGAAAATTGTGTTTTTTTGCATAAAGTCCTTGAAATTGGGAGATTTTATTTTAAAATGCAGATGTTTTTATTTTCTGTAAACCTTTATTATAACTCTTGTCATCATGGCTACCTTCTCTTCGTTTGTGTCATAAACTGGGCAATGAAAGGTCTGATAGCGGATCCTGGGCCATCGCGCCTGGATTCCTGTATGCGCCATGATGCAAAGTGGTTTTAGAAAGGAGGACCGTGTAGCGTGCACCAGTCATTTACCTGGCGCATAAAGTAACCCACTGACTGGCTAAAATATTTAGAGGCAAAAACTGTGTCATGGGGGCGGCGATCTCCATTTAAACTACCATGTTTCCAACGCTGAAGCGTCGAGTAAAAGCCATCTGGGCTCGGCTCAATAATCAATTCCCACCCAGCGCATTCCGTGTCACGTGTCCTGAGGAATGCTTGCAGGCTACAACTACACTAATCATTCATTTAACAACAATGTTATGGTTTGTTTTTGGTTTATTCCTTCTTTTGGAGTATGGCTGGAAAATGTGTACTCCAAGAAGTTTGGTTAGGGAATAGTCTATTTTCAGGTTGGCTGCTACCTGATACCAGTAACAGATCTAGAGCTCATTGCAAATTGTGCGAGAAAAGCTTTGACATTTCCAACATGGGTGTATCTTGATTGAAAAACCACATGTGAGGTAACAAATATTTGGAACTTGTTAAATGTGCAAATACCGCTATTTCTACCTGTACCACCGTTACTGATTACATGAAAGTGCAGTACCACATGAAAAAGCCACCAAATTTTCCATCATGTTGTACTGTAAGCTCAGGCAAAGAAATGAAAGCTTCAAGCTCAAGCAATACAGAAGTGAGAACTTTTGTGACCCACACGGAATGCCTGAGATTGGAGGTGCTTGCGAGCTATGAAACTTATACATAGCCACTATTCATATAAAACATGCGAACTGGTTTAGTCAATAAAGGAAGCTTAATAAGTCTAAAGTGTTACCTAAAAGTCATTCAACATAACTGTTTTTTCCCCCTTCCTTTTTGTTTTTTAATATCTACTAAGTAAAATAAGAATGCAACAATAATAAACTCATTGTACAGCGAAAAAATGAGTGGGGGATAATCAGTCTGAGCTGTTTCACAGTTATTGAGGTAATTTTTTTCTTTGCATATTAATTATTTTAATGAACTAATGTATTTATATTAGGTATGGTGATAAAAAAAAATGCAAACCTGGAAAATGATGTATATTAGTCCTGGAAAAAGTTTTGGACCCTGTTGTGCGAATCCTGAAGAAAGACTTATCAGAATTTGAATGGGGAATGATCAACATTGCAAGGAGAGCTGATGCCAGCATCTCGACAACCACGGGCATTCTTGCCCTTTCGAGGGTGCCATGGTGAAGGTGTGGCGGAAATAGTCTGAAGAGGAGTACGTACCTATCTAACTTGTTGTAAAAGGGAGACCACCACTGGTTGACAGTTGAAGTGAACTCTGGTTAGTTCATGCTGTCCTACACAGCAGACTGCTTATGATCCTTCAGTTAGTGTGGCAGACATCAACCAAGGCCCAAAAAAATGTTTCTGAGCTCACAATCCAGTAGAAACTCTTGTAGGTTGGCCAAAGGAGTTAGCTGCCCGTTTATATGCCCATCTTGACTGCCTATCACTGATACATATCTGCCAAGTTTTATGGTGTATCCGTAAAACTTATGGGAATTCAACTTCTCGTTATTTTACGGACGGCATATTTTAGAATTCTGTTTTTTTTTTAAATATCAGGTTGGTGTAATTTAAAAACAATAAGTGTTCTGAAGTACCACAGCACCTATGTATTCCCATTTACCTGATCATGTTTCCTCCCACTTCTATGTCTTCTACCCTGTCTGCATGCAGCCCAGCGGAAGAGACTCTGTAAAAACACTATAAGATTACGATTGGCGACAACTGCTGAAAGAGGGAGGGAGAGAGAGAGAGAGAGAGGTGAAACTTAGAAGTCTCAGGTATAAGACTTGCAAATTAGTTTTTTTTTTTTTTTTTATTGGAGGTTTAACAACCATCATGAGCAACTCAGTGGGCTATAAGCAGTCGCTCGTGCCTACTTCAGGGCCACTGGTTCCAGGGAAGGGAGAGAGCCAGCACCGTAAGACAAACACAATATCCATGCCTCACCAGGATTCAAACCTGGACCCATGTCAGACGAATGATCAGAAGCCATCGCTTAGACCACTTTGCCACCGGGGCGGCCAAATATGTTTCTAAAAAGTATTCTGATATGTTGGCACAAAAAGTTTAGGTCAAAACCTCACTTAAGTTAAAAGTGAAAAGCTACTGAAATATATCGCAATAATTTTGCAGTTACAAATGAAATTTTCATCTGTGTATGTAGCCTAACTGTAATGTACTGATGAGAAAATAATGTATCGATTGCTTTTTAATCGCTGTAAGCATTGAATAGTGCCAAATATCCTAATTGTAGCATAAGAAAACGATTAAAATCAACAAATAATTTTCATAATAATAATCAGGATTCTAATCGTTATGTTCGATACATCAGTCAATCCAACATATCGATTAAACCTTCACTAAATTTTTTTTATGGATTTCAGTTCTGGAAAGTTGGCAGGTGATTGGGCTCCCAAAGAATTGATGATGGAGAATCATTATGAAGCCCAGTAAAACACAAAACTAGCAATACACATTGGATTTGTGATAATTTGTGCATTCATCAAACTAATAAATTATGGGCATTGTTTTCATACCAGCAAGTCACTATGTTTTTCATTGTTCTCATAAGAATGTGAGATAAAACCTTAAGATTTCTAGATTTTGTCTTGAACATTTCAATGAATTTGTATACTTTTCTTAATTGATATACTATTGAAAAGCACCAATCACTTACCCTAAAGATCATGGTAATTTCCATCGACAACACACTTCCAGCACGTCAATTATCGTAATGTTGTTGGCCTTCAAAGGTTTACAGACATCATGCTTACGATTCCTTCTTCCGGGGATGAAACATCGTATTTTTTTTTTTAAGCCATATGAGATGTAAATTATTAAGTTTGTCAATTCCATAAAAACCACACAGGCATACTACTCATTCATACAATTCAATTAAAAAACTATGTACATATTTACACAACCTTACATTTCTAGGTGGTTAAACCTTTGTCAACTGTGAGTAACAAAATGCTCCATCTGTTTCAAAACCCCTGCCACTCCCAATGCAAGTGTCACACTCATTCAGCCCCTCACACACAATCCTCTTGCACTTTCAACAGACCACTGTCGTTCCTCAGGAGGCAGGTGTGTCTCACCCGCCCACCACAGCTCAAGTGAGCAGAGCCATCGAGGCACGGACTCCAGTCGCAATCTCTGAATCATTGTGTCTCTGGCGCCATCTATTGTCATTGCTGCTTTTTTCTTCTTTTTCTTTCTAAGCTGTTGTTCAATTTTTATTAGGGCCTTCCATTGTTTGTTTAAGTTGCTAGGCTCATTAATGTTGCATAATCTTGATCTGTTTTTTTCAATTAACACTGACTCTGCAATTCTTAACTGCCTTTAGTTTTGACAGCTCTTAATAATTTTAATATCCTCAAACCTTGGACATTGCTGTTTGAGGATATTAAAATTATTAAGAGCTGTAAAAACGAAAGGCAGTTAAGAATTGCAGAGTCAGTGTTAATTGAAAAAACAGATCAAGATTATGCAACATTAATGAGCCTAGCAACTTAAACGAACAATGGAAGGCCCTAATAAAAATTGAACAACAGCTTAGAAAGAAAAATAGGAAAAGGAGCAGCAATGACAATAGATGGCGCCAGAGACACAATGATACAGAGATTGCGACTGGAGCCCGTGCCTGGATGGCTCTGCTCACTTGAGCTGTGGTGGGCGGGTGAGACACACCTCCCTCCTGAGGACGACAGTGGTCTGTTGAAAGCGCTAGAGGATTGTGTGTGAGGGGCTGAATGAGTGTGACACTTGCATTGGGAGTGGCAGGGGTTTTGAAACAGATGGAGCATTTTGTTACTCACAGTTGACAAAGGTTTAACCACCTAGGAATGTAAGGTTGTGTAAATATGTACATAGTTTTTTAATTGAATTGTATGAATGAGTAGTATGCTTGTGTGGTTTTTCTGGAATTGACAAGCTTAATAGTTACATCTCATATGGCTTAAAAAAAAATAAAAATACGTTGTTTCATCCCCGGAAGAAGGAATCGTTAACATGATGTCTGTAAACCTTTGAAGGCCAACAACATTACGATAATTGACGTGCTGGAAGTGTGTTGTCGATGGAAATTACCATGATCTTTTAGGGTAAGTGATTGGTGCTTTTTAATAGTATATCAGTTATGAATTGCATGTAAACTATGCACACTTTGCAGGGGTTTAATACCTTAAAAGTGCAAATATAATAACTTTTCTTAATGTTTTTTTTCTTTGTAATGCAAATAATGAAACATTTTGCTGCCATTTTTTTTTTTTTTTGGTTCATTTACATGATGGTTCAAACCTGAAATGAAAAAAAAAAACAACTGCTGAATTTTTAATTTACTTGAGACACATATTTAAGATGTCAGTATGTAAACTGTATTAGCAGTAGCAAATTTACTTGAGCCACATTTAAGATGTCAGTATGTAAACTGTATTAGCAGTAGCAAATTTGTGTTAAATGGAATGTGTGAGTGGTCATATCTGGATAAAACCAAACTTTGGAAAATTAGTTTACTATGTAGATAAACACTCCAGTCTTCAGTAGAATATTTTCTTTGAAGACTGTGACACCCTCGTAAGACGCAAATGCAAACAAACAAATGCATAACTTGGGTGTCTCATGTTGCATTAATGCCTTTACAAACTAAATATCAAAGTTGTGGTTGTTTATAATTATTCGTTGATATGATCCTATATGCTGCTTTTATGAGCACATAACAAAACATATAATAATTGGAAGTATCAAGATCACTCAAATATAATTCACTTGTACAATAAAGGACAATTATTTAAGTAGGAGGTACAAAGCAGAATTTGTTTATATAATAATAATAACATGCCTATTTCTGTCAATCTCAAAAAGGCATTTTTCTTGATTTCATTTGTGCAAAATCATGTATTAAGTCATAGAATTCCATTAAAGGAACAAACAGTAAACTAATTTCGGGCATTTTCTTTTCTTTGTGCGAAAATGTAATGTCAAAAGAGACATGAAAACTGACGCAATCAGAAATGCTTCATCATAAGTAGTTCTCCCGATAGAGCGTTTTTTAAAATCAGCAGTGACGTCACACTAGACAAGAGACCGGACGCTCAGCGTGCGGAGAGCTCCAGTCGGTGCCTTTACCGTTTTGTGCAGTGGATTCCATCAATCTGTAAAATGGCTAGTGTAAATCCTTATTCATTTGAACCACAATATTCTGCCGGTACAGTACGAATGGTTAACAAGGAATGCGAAAACAAATTCAAAGTTAGAAAAGGTAATCTTGACTGGTGACAATGTGATAACTGCGAGAGAATGTCAATAGATGCTGAGTTGTTTGTGTTGAAATGAGAGTGATCAGATGCTGAAAATAAAAGGTAGTGCCCAATGTATAATAAACCATGAATCATTCGACAGTGTTGTTTTAAACATCTACACCTTATAGGCAAGTTGTTATCAAATGATTCTTCGGGCTGAAAAAAATGAGAAAGAAAAATATGAACTTGTATACAGCAAACTATGGAGAGACGTTGCGTACAAACAATTCGTATATATTGGGTGGATGCCTGTAGGGTGAAAAATCAGGAAAGTAATCCCTTCTTGTGTTGTTCGAATGTTTTCCTGAATCTGATGAACAACAGTACTTGGGTTTTGTTTGTTGCTCTGGAAATGGCACAGACTATTTCGATTAACTCCCACTGTCACTAAAGATTTGTCAGCTACTGTCTATATAAAGGTATTTTTCATTGAACTAAGTGCATATATATTTTTTAAGTTTCTTCTATTGTCATGGGAGAAACAACTTTATGAGTATTTCTCGTACCCCAAGTGCAAAGTCATTAATGAACCCCCGCTCCACGGAAAATAAAAATACCGCAATAGCTGAACATGATATGGAAAACAAGAAGAAAAATATGAACTAGAAATAACAGTTAGATAAAAAGGCAGTTTATCTAATTGTTATTTCTGCTGTTGTTACTGTATGGCAGGTTAGTCAGAGATAGAAATTTTTCTACCAGCAGTTCAGCATCTCCATTACACGTTTGAGCTGACCACCATAAATGGTTGGTTATACTGGACCGCCATGCTTCCAGTAAAGGAGCTTTCTTTTCAGCAGCTTTTAGATTTTTAGTCAAACTTTTGGCCAATGTTATGATCAATTTGGGATACTTTTTCTTCATGAGGGCACGAATGCTTCTATGTCTATCTGACAAAAAAACTGATATCGTTTTTTCTTCATAGAGGCCTGAGAGTAATAAATCGCACATATTATTTTCTTAGTCCCCGTCAAAAACACCTTTTTGGATGACAATAAAATCTACAATATTTCCTTCGCGAATATCCGTAATGGAATACGTACAGTATTTTGCGCAAAAACCTGATGAATCAAACTGTTCATGTCTGCTCACCCAAATTTCGGAATTGCATAATTTTAAATCATCAGTAACTTGTTTTTTCATACTGTGCCACGTAAATTTGATTATTGGCCGAACTAAAAATTTCACCACTTTGTAAAAAGTAGTTACTGAGTGCTTGTATACTAAGGGTTTCAGCGAAATCTGTAAACTGCTTAAAATTCATCCCAGTTGTGTAAATTGCAGCAGAAAGTTTGATGACCAATGAACAGGACACGTGCAACACAAGGAGAGAAATTTCTGACACTAATTACCTCGTACTTTCCCTCACAACCCCTACTTTCATTGACCATTTGCATCAATGATCTTTTAAAAGTATTAGTAAGGCATTGCTTAAAATATAGTCAGACTCAGTAAAAACTGCTGACGAGCAACAGCAATTCCCATAGATAGTATAAGTCAAATGGGTTAAATTTCTCAGTTTCCTTATTTTCTTCATTCTTAGATAAGTCAATCCTGAGTATAGGATGAGACTAGAACTACAGTTAGTGTTCCGAAATTCTGTAACATATGTCTCAAGAAATAACAGAAGTATTTGACACTACGCTTAATTAGCATATATTTGAATTTCAGTTTGTGTACAGAAACAGAAGGCATTAAAAATAGTTTGTGCTTATGCAGTTTAGCTCAAATTGAACTTTTTAACATGGAGTTTATATGTGTGTATGTCTGACTTGCCGCTTTTCTTCCTGTTGTGAAGAGAGATTCCAATGAAAATGTTGTGTAATTTATAGAATGTGTCTGCTGGGGTAATTTTTCTAAATTGCATGTGAAACTTGTGTTGGTCTTTGGTTGCAGTTTGAATTTACCCTTCCAGAAGGTGGATTGTGCTCTTGCATACATATATACTTTATTCCATACATACATAAACTTGATGATATGCCTAATCTGTTTCAAGTACCAACAAGCATGTATCACATACAGTTAGCACATTTATTCGCTTGTTTTTAAAAGTGTGAAGCTATGTTTTCATGTATATATGGCACATATTGCATACAGTTGGCACATTTCAAGTGTGAAATTACTGTGTGTGTGTGTGTGTCTGCGTGCGTGCGTGCACATGCTTACTTAGGTTGTTTCCCTAAAAGGAAACCGTGAGTATACTGGATTGCATGGAAGCAACTTAAAAATAAAAAAAAAAATGAATGACAAGTATGCACAATACAACTGCAGTCCAGGTCATGTGATTGGAAAAAGAAATGTCACACATACTTGAGTGAGATAAGGGTGAGAGCCAAGCAATAGGGGGATCTTTTAAGTAGGGAACATGTGTGAAGACAGTGCAAGTACACTGGCGGAAAGTGAAAAAAGAACACCAAGAAGGAATTGGCGGACGATCATGAAATTTACATATGTTAATGGGGTCGAGTTTACGTAGGTGTGATGTTAATTTCGGGACCAACCGGTGAGCGCTTACGCCACAGCACGGCATAATATGTAAATTATCGTTCGTTGGTGGTATTTAAGGAGTATGGCTAAGTGAATATAATCGGTCGTCGGCGTACGGACACGTGCGAAGACCCCGAAGAAGCTGCAATGCCTGGACATGGAAGACTTGTACGATTTCAGCAGTTATCGGACTTTGAGCGAGGTCGTCTAGTCGGACTCCGCGAGGCCGGGTGGTCATATCGTCGTATTGCGGAGCGAATTGGACGGGAAGTATCGGTGGTGGTACGATGGTGGCGTAGATGGTCCGAGGAACATTCCCACACGAGAAGACGTGGAACCGGGAGTCACAGACAGACTGATGAGCGGAACGATCGACGCATAAGAAGAGCGGCGTTGTCAAGCAGAACATCGACTGCGACGCAAATCCGAGCTGCCATTGCACCTGAGGTGACCGTGCGAACAATCCGCAACCGCCTACTGGATGGAGGACTGCGTGCACGTGTGCCTCTGGCATGTGTACCTCTGACTCCAGCACACCGTCAGGAACAGCTACAGTGGTGTCGCCAACGTCTGCACTGGAGAACACAATGGCGATCTGTCATGTTCAGCGATGAAAGCAGATTCTGCTTGGGAGCCTCTGACGGCCGTATGCATGTTCGCGGACGCACATGGGAGCGTCTCCACCCTTCTTGCATCCGCCAGCAACACACAGGGCCTACACCTAGTCTCCTGGTGTAGGGAGCGATCAGCTATCGCTCCCGTACACAACTAGTATTTGTACCGGGGACGTTAAACAGCACCTCCTACATCAACAACATCATTCAGCCCGTTGTTGTGCCATTTGTAAGGTTGGTCCATCGTGGTGTTTTCCAGCAAGCCCACACGACACGTGCAACGCAACATGAACTTCAGGGTGTGAGACAACTTCCATGGCCTGCACGTTCACCGGATTTGTCCCCCATTGAGCACGTGTGGGATTTTATGGGACAACAACTTTATCCGATCTCCACGGCCAGCCACGACCGTCCCCGATTTACGCGTCCAGGTTGAAGATGCTTGGAACTCAATACCCCAAACTTACATCCAACATCTGTACGACAGACTCCATGCCAGAATTGCACAGTGTGACGCAGTTCGTGGTGGTTCAACCTCGTACTAACCATGTTACATGGAAATGTTATTTTTCAGTTTACCAGCAAATACAGCTGTATTTTGCCATAATGTTTTGATCACGCTATCCTCTGTATTCCGTTATTATGCTGTATAAATTTTGTTGGTATCAGAAGTCTCCTTGGTGTTCTTTTTCACTTTCCGCCAGTGTATAACAAAATGTTACATACTGCGTAGGGTAGGCAGAAAGAAGGTAGCAGTGTTGAAAATGGGTAGCAGTCGACCTTCGCCATTTAAAGATTTTTTTTTTTTTGCTTTTAGTATTTTAATATATGTAAAAGTTTTATTTAAAAATGAAACCTATTCTACAAAAGAGCTCTTAAGATTTTCTTAACAGTTTAAGTTTAGGAACAATAGTTTCTTTGAAATGTCAGTAATCTACTAGAGAAATGCTTTTCAATTTGGTGGTCTACAGGCTGGCACTTATAAGTGAGATATTAATCAATAGTATGTGGCAAGTTGCCAGTTTCTTCTTTTCTGTTTTTAGGAAAGTATTTTCAGAAGTTCGTTAAAAATATGATGCTATGCCACACAATTTGTACATTCCAATACGTCATGATATAATCAACAGAGCTACCAGCAAGTGATGCCACAGTGTGCTGGATGAGGGAAGTACCATGCATAGGCAGATGTGTAAGGTGAAGAAAATTACTGTGTACATTGACCTAACTTTTTATGTCTTGAGTTAGCACACATGGCCAGAAGCTTCAGGGGCACTCACAGCAAATAGACCTCATAAGTGGAGTTACCTTGTGATAGTATGCATGCAAATGCTTCTGCCAGTTGATCCAGTGATCTGTATTATGCACACTTAGTTTTCTTATTTGCTTGCAGCTTTAAACCATCATTTCCGTTGACAGAAAATAAATCCCATTCATAGTGTGACTTAAAATAATCAGGAATTAAAGTACAAAATGATAACAAAAGTAACAATGGATTAATGCAATATTTAATTCAAATTAGATTAAGGAAGTATTTAATTTGGCGAGATCTTTCTTGTTTAGAAATGTGGTTCTTTCAATGATGTGGTAGATCAGCAAATAAATAAATAAAATAAAAAGATAACAAATGCAGGTCTGCCACATCAGTTTGAGAAGCATTGTCATTAAAGCACAAAATGTGCTAAGTGTGGAATAACAACAGAGGAAATTACTGACATTTCCTAAAAAGTATAGTAAATGATTGTCTTTTGTACATAGCATATTTAATTATTAGAACAAATTACTTTGATTGTAATGATTGAAAGTGACTTCTAAGTTTCATTGTATTGAAACTTGGTGCAAGCTTAATAGAATATCCCCGTAATGTATTTGTCCCCATACCTTTCAGCTGAAAGTTAGGAAATCAAAATAAGAAAACTTTCAGTATTCTGCATTTCTTAATATGACTTTTTTCAATTTACCAGGTTATGAATAATTACTCACCTACGAGTTTCACCATCAAATTAATATTCTAGTGAATTCTTCATTGAAAGTCATAGCTGCTTTAGGAGGATTTCACAGGAATGGTGGGTTCTCAAGGAAGTCCCGATTGGCTGTGTATGAAAGTGTAATTGTGCCTACTCTGATGTATGGCAGTGAAACCTGGATACTGAAAAAAAAAAAAAAAAAAAGACATAGGAGTCGTTTATGTGCTGGGGAGATGCGTTACTTGCAGGGGTTGTGGTAAGACACGCGCTGATCATGTGAGGAATGAAGATGTGTTGCAGATGTGTAATGTGAGGCAAAATGTTGTTAGTAAGGTGGAGACTAATATTCTTAGGTGGTTTGGCCATGTTGAAAGAATGAGTGATGAAGTGCTGACTAAGAGAATCTTTTCAGCCCAAGTGGCAGGAAAGAAAGGTAAGAGGAAGGCCAAGGAAATCATGGGAGGATCAGATTCAGGAATGTCTGCTTGAGAAAAAGATTGAGTATGAAGTACAAAAGGTTTTGTGTGCTGTGTATGATGGATGTTAATGAAACTCAAGCTGTGTGCCGAGATCTTTGTAAATGGATACATTTGGTACACTAACAGTAAGTAAATTCTAGTTCTATCAGTTAAATGTGTACTTGACACATGATCTTTTCTTTGGGGAGCTAACCTCTGAATCTCAGAGAACAGCTTAATGGTACGTATGTATGTAATTAACTAATGAGTGACAAGCACTTTTGGCCCTATTCACTGGAATCTGATTTTGTTACCTCAAATATTCTTCCTGTCATTCAGTGTTGACTGAAGAACTAGTATGAGATTCTGCTGCATTATCATTTTTGTGTAATGGGATAATATGAGGTTTGTCCAGAAAGTATCCAGCCATTAAATATTAAAAAAGAGTACCTGACATGGGAAAATGGTGATTTAGTCCCCTTCAAAGTACTCTCCTTGGGACCTCACACACTTATCCCTGCATCCCTTTCACTTTTCAAAACAGTCTAAAGTCCTCTTTTGGGGTAGCTATCAGCTGCCTTGTTGCTTTCTTCTTAATTTTGTCTACAGTCTGAAATCTCCCTTTCAATGGTGAGCTTAGCTTTGGGTAAAGCCAGGTGTCCAGGGAGCCAAACCTGGGTGGGCAGGGGCTGACAGACCTGGGTGATGTGATGTTTTGCCAAAAAACTGTACATGAGAGTTGAAAAATGGGCAGGCATGTTATCTTGATGAAGCAGCCAGTCACTACTTGCCCATAGCTGTGGCCATTTCCGTCTTACTGTATCCCTCAGCTGGGGAAGCATTTCGATGTAGTACTCCTCATTTATTGTCTGGCCTTGAGGAGCGTACTCATGGTGGACAACACCTTCGTGACCCCCCCCCTCACACACACATGGCCCTTGATGTTGCTCTGCTTTTGCAGCGCCTTCTTCGGATGTGGAGACTCGGGCAACTTCCATTAGGAAAAATTGGCTTTTGTTTCAGGGTCATAGCCATAGACCCATGACTCATTTCTGGTTTTGACCTTTTCCATTATATGTGGTTCATTGTTAGCAACTTCATGCAAGTCCTGTGCAACTTCAGCACAAACTTTCTTTTTCCTTTGTGACAGCAGCTGCAGAACAAATTTAGCCAACACACGTTTCATGCAGAGATCCTCTGTCAAAATCTCTGAAACAATGGTCCATGGAATCACGAGATCTTCTAATTCTCACACTGTCAATTGCAGATTTTGTTGATTCCAGCCTGCACATGTTCAATATTTTTGGTGTTCTGCTTGCTGCAGGCTTTCTAGAATGTGGATCACTGTTAGCTGATCCCCGTTTATCTTTGAAGCGTGGGAACCACAATTTTGTCTGGGCTTCACTCATTGAATCATCCTTGAAAGCCTTCTCAATCATTCGAATAGTTTCTGCAGACGAATGTCCGAGTTTGAAGCAAAACTCGATGCAGGTTTGCTGATCTACTCACTCAGTCATTGTGAATGCAATGGTCACGTAATACACAAGCTCATGCAACAGCGTCTTGCTGCCAACTGAGTAGCATCACGGGAGAGTGAATGTTCATGCATGCACATTAAGGTTCCCTCTGGCTGGCTGCCAAGTTACATCAAGGTAATGCAACCGGTTCTTGAGATATTCAAAATTGCTGGATACTTTCCGTACAAACCTCGGCATACTTCACAGAAGGAATTTTTTGCATAAAAATAAAAACAAAAGAAAAAAAACCCCTCAAATCAAGAGGAAGACAATGAAAACTTATAAAACACAAAGCAACCGTTCTATTTCTGCAGCCATTTATATGAAGTTATTTTGCACTTACCCTAAAGCCTGAGTCTAATGATAAGAGAAATATTTTAAATGAATGAATAAAGAGAAAATTAACATTGAAGCAGCAATAATTTTAACCCTTTCCATTCAACTGTTGGATGAAACCTGACATTACGAAATTGGCGAATAGCTCGTGTTTCGGGGCTGGCAATACATTTCTTTTTCGTCGAATAGCTCGTGTGTCGGGTATCATCCGCCACACCAATGTTGTCTATTGTTCGTATGTTGGGGCTGGTGAGCCAAAGCTGAACTTTCACAGCTAAGCTGTGGCTCCTACTGCAGATTAAAAAAAAAAAAAAAAAAAAAAAATGTGAGTGCAGGGTGAGTATGGGTGAAATGTTATTCGAGTGGAAAGGGTTAAACTTTCTACTTTGTTTTTTCGTTATGGTGATACACCTTTGAGGATCAATACTGCTTGAAAATTTTCATCTTATTTTGTAATTTGCAGCTACTCAGTTTTTTAGGTATGATAATTTATGAGAATACCATTTTTTCCTTTTGCATCTAGGCTTTGGATGGTTTCTTGTTTATGGTGAACACTGATGGCAAGATAGAATTTGTCTCAGAAAACATTAAGTCTTTTTTAAAATACGACCAAGTAAGTGTTCCACCAAAATCGCATGCTCTTATAGATTGTTTCATTTTTTTGTTTGTTTTGAAACTGGTATAATTCCAAATGTGTTTCATATTAGCGCTTCCTTTGAGTGTTGTAGAATCTCGACATTTTATCAGTTCCAATGAACCAGATTCATTGTAACTTTGTATATTACCTATGGGATAACTAATTGTCAAGTTTACTTATTGAAAACTGTTCCAAGTATTCTTTGCTGTTGTGTTGTTCTAACTTAGGATTGAAGTTAATAAAGTTTTAACTTTTAGGAAAATTTATAGAAAGATATTACTTGCAACTATATCCTTCCTGAATTTAGAAAAAAAAAAAATGTTATTGCTTTTGAAGCTGTAGGTATTATTTGTGCTTTTCGAAGACTATTGGAAATATGTAGGCATGAGTTTAATTAATGTATTCCAAACATTGTGTGATAATTTAGAATTTGCCTTATACGTGCTACAGAGCTTACATTGATTTAGAAGTACTTGCATAAACTTTGCCTTCCAATTTAATTTAAACTTGTTTGGATTCAGATGAATTTTCACATGCCAGCTTCTAGTCCTATGTTATGCCTTCAATACTGGAAGTGAAAATCTGTCAGTACATTTAAAATTTTTCTCAGAATTCATTATCATGGTATTGATTTTTGATGGAATTAAGAGCACCACATTTCACTTCACCCTGCTGTACAGTAATCTTGAATGCAGAAGGCCATTTTTGTTTTTTAAATATGTGTTGTGAAGGTCACTAATAATGCTTTTCCAGTAAACAAAACTCCAAAAAGTCAGGCAACAGAATATTCAAAGTATAATCCTCCCCTCCCCTCCTTTTTTTTTTTTTTTAATTTTATTTTAGAGAATTGTGCACCTAAAGTTAATCATTAGTAAAGATTTCACCCAGGTGTAAGTTTCTCAAATTTAGCAGAAAGACAGTCTGCTCAAAAATTAACTTTGTGATAAGACATTTTAGTATGATTTTAAACCAAATTAAACTATTTTTTGGTGGCACACATTTTTTTTAAAGCATAAGTTAAAGTGAATTTATATACTTTATGTTGATTCAAAGCAGCATGTTTTGCTTTTGTTGTTGTGTTTTTAGGGAATGGAATTGTTCTGTGATTTATTTCATGAAAATAAAATTGATTTTACATGTGTTTCAAATGCAACTGATATTTTTTTTATTTTTTATTTTTTTTGTTATCTAGTCTTCAGTAATTATTCTTGGTTTTCCCTAAAATCTTGTTACTCAGAATGTAGTGAATATAAATGCAAATTGTGCCATGGTGTCAAAATCCCAAGTGCTGTCTGTGCACTGAACATTGCTTTGTAAAGCCCTGTATTTGGTCATGTATCAGTGTCATTCATATTCTTTAATTTTATTGTGAAGGTATTTTCAAGGTTCAGAGAAAACTATTCTGTGGTTGGCTTAGATTTCTCTTTTATTGATGTAATGGTAAAGATTTTATTCTTGCCTTTAATCATTATGCAACTATAAAAACAGTCAAATTTAGTAAACTTCTCTATAACCATTTGTTGCATTCACTCTTAAGTAAAGTGGCGGCAGCACAAATTTAAGAATTTGCAAGGTAAAATTCAGTCTCCTGAGCTCCACTGCATGAATTTTTGATCTCTTTCATTCTGTTGAGTGTGAACAAATATAATGTCTAGCAAAAAGCTTACTGATTTGCATTGTGAAAGAATATATTTATATAATATATAAAGGGACAACTGAAAAAAGCATGGAAAGATGCATGCTTAGTGTAACCAGGAGAGATAAGAACTCATAGATAAGGAAAATGACAAGAGTGAAAGACTTCATGATCAGAGTAAAATCCCTGAAATGGCAATGGGCTGGACATATTGCCGGAACGACAGACCATCGATGGACAGCGGAAATTTTAGACTGGATTCCAAGGGACAGGAAAAGTCCCAGAAGAAGACCACATGGGTTATGGGCCAATGAAATTCGAAAATATGCTAAAGTGACATGGAGGAGACTGGCTCAAGATAGACCATTGTGGAAGAAACTTGGGGAGACCTTCATCCAGCAGTGGAATGAAAATGGTTGATGATGGTGATATAAGAAGGGGCAAATGAATTTTATCTTTTGCCATTGAATTACTTTACCTGGAAAAGCTCATTTGTATATTTATTTTACACATTTGTGTCATTGGTATGCAAGGTGTATGTTGCAATTTACACTGTGAAATTTGGACAACTGCAAGTACATGTACGTTTATTTATACTTTATTCAGAAATTATTGTACGTCAACAATTAGCATGACATGCTATTATGGAAAAAGAAAAGAAAAAAGACTGCACTTCCACATTATTGCATTGCTTCAAAGACTACTTGGGTGACTTGTTTTTTGTTTCTGACTATGACACTACAAATTTTTCTGTATCCTGATGACAGAATTGTTTGGATGTATATTCGTACATTAATATCGGTGTTTCAAGGTGTGCTTACCAGTGAAGTGAAGTGGTCAGCCCTAGTGTCATTCCCTTCAAAATTAATTACAGCAACTCTTAGAGACTTTCTGGTGGCAGTAGCTGGTTGAAAGTATGGGATCCTCATGTAGAAATGGAGATGTGTGTGTGTGTGTGTTGGGGGGGGGGGGGGTTCCATACAATCTTACCGTAGTTTTATAAGCATTTATTCTGGAAACATATTATTGAGGAATAGTATAATTGTAGGTCTTGCAGGACCTCTAACTACAGAATGAGAGGATCTGGAAGAGTAGAGTTTGTGATTTGATCACTGTGCATGTGTGTAAGAAGAGGGTTAGCTGACCCTTAGTGCTGAAATCTTTTTCTGCTATGAAAAGATTAGGGGACTTTAAAGAACTCTTCCACAAAATTTGTTGTGAGAAAGTAGACTAATGTAAAAAGTTCAAGAGAAGTGTTGGCCTGTGTTAAGTTCACTGATTTATTTGTCTATCCACATGTGTGAAAATATTTAATCTTAAGTTTTATTGCAGTTCTTTGTATATCAGTAGGTAATAGTAGTACTTGTACTTACCTTTCCCTAACTCAACTTACATGTTTTTGAAGTAGATTTATATTGAAACATAAATAGAATGAAATTATTTTTCAGGAAAGTTTAGTGGACAAAAGTATATATAACATAATTCATGTTGGAGATCATGCTCGCTTCAGCAGTAATCTTTTACCTATGTCAATAGGTAAGAACATTTTTGTTAATAAGTTTTTTTATTATAGTTGCTATTTATCATTATTTGTTTTGGTTTATAATATTTCGTACATACACACACATCACTAAGCTGTTCTCTGAGATTCAGAGGTTAGTGCCACAAAGAAATACAAACTACTTGGTAATATTTACTTACTATTGCTGTATTAAACTTCTCCATTTAGAGCGATCTTGACATAACTCGGGCTTCACTGACATCCATCACACGCCGTACACAAGACCTTCTATACTTCATACTCATAATCTTTTTCTCATGCAGACACTCCTGAATCTGATCCTTCCATGACTTCCTTGGCCTTCCTCTGCCTTTCCTTCCTGCCACTTGTGCTAAAAAGATTTTCTTAGTAAGCATCTCATCACTCATTCTTTCAACATGGCCAAACCACTGAAGCATATTAGTCTCCACCTTGCTAACAACATTTTGCTTCACATTACACAATTGCCAACAAATCTTGATTCCTCACACAATCGGAACAAGTGATGCCCCCGTAAATAACGCATTTCTCCAGCACACAAACAACTCCTATGTTTCTTCTGTAGTACCCAGGTTTCACTGCCATACATCAGAGTAGGAACAATTACACTTTCATACACAGCCATGACTTTCAATGACTAATTTACTCGCCTACTAATTTCACCATCCAATTTGTTCTCTCTGTCAAACATGCTTCCTAAATGCACAAACTCATTCACCTGGTCAATCACTGTTCCATTTAGACTTATATTACATTCAGTACTACGAGTTCCTCTCTCAAAAACCATAACTTTGGGTTTTCCTTATTTATACTCAGTTTGAATTTCATGCAAACTTCGTACATCCCGGGACGACATACTCTGCAACTCACTTTTGCCCTCTACTAACAGGACAGTGTCATTAGCATACCACAATCTGCACACATGGATATTACCAAGATATAAACCAGTATTATCTATTTTGGCATCACGCATGCACACACCCAAAAATATATTAAACAGCCATGGTGACATTACACAACCTTGTCCGACTCCTGCACCAATAGAAAACCATTTTGATAAAACACCATTCACTCGTACACAAGCTCTACTGCCAGCATACATGACTTTTACACTGTTAAGTAGATTCCCAGTAACACCATATTCATTCAATATCTTCCACAAACGTGTACTATTTACTCGGTGGTAAGCTTTTTCTTAAATCTATGAAGGCAGCAATAACTTTCTTACCAACAGCCAGATACTTTTGCATCATCATGCATAATGCAAAAATTTGGTTAGTGCAGCCGTTACCAGGCATAAAACCACTCTGAACATCCCACACTTTCTGTTATGTAAGACCCCATATTTTTTCAATAACAACCTTACCAAACACTTTCCCTGGCACACTCAGTAGGCTAATACCCCAATAGTTCTTGCAGTCAGTCTGATCACCTTTTCCCTTATACAAAGAAACAATGATAGCATCCTTCCAATCCCAAGGGACCATTTCTAACTCCCAACACAACTGGCAAATTTCAGTTAACCAGTCAATTACAGAGTCACCACCATATTTCAACATCTCCGCAGTTATGCCATCAACTCCTGGAGCCTTACCATTCTGAAGAGATTTTAGAGCTTTATACACCTCTTCTCTTGAGATCCCTCCTGTGCTTCCATCCTTCACTGTAACATCATCTGCTTCTGCCTCAGAATAACATTTGCTTTCCTGATCTAATAGCTTACAGAAGTATTCACCCATCTTTCACTTTTAACTCATTGGACTCCCATATCATTTCCCCAACCCAATTCTTCACGCAGCTTACAACTTTGTTTCCCCTATTTTTACTGAATCCCATGTACTTCCAGAAAGTCTTCCTATCTTTCCAAAAAGCCAATTCATGCCTTTCCACCTTCTCCTTCCTATCTTTTGCCTTACTCTGGCGAACCAACTTGGCGGCTTCATGCTTCTTACAGTGATATTCATCCACAGAAACCCTACCTTGCAACATCCCCAAATAGGCTTTCTTCTTTCCCTTTACTGCGTTTTCCATCTCACTATTCACCAAGCATTACCTCTATTTTTACTCACTATTGTGGTGCCACAGATCTCTTCAGCAGCAGTGACAATACACAGTTCTTAAAACATTCCCACTTCTTTTCTACATCTCTCTCACAAGACTGCAGCTTCTTCAGTCATTCTCTGAGTACGTCAGAATAACGCTGATGATCTTCAGGGAGCCTTTCAACCTTTATTCTTTCCATCCTGGGTCTCTTCCTATTCCTTTTCCTCCAACCAACACTCAGTTTCACTCGTGACACTACCAAGTAATGATCAGAAACACAAGTGAAATTGAGTGTTGGCTGGAGGAAGAGGAATAGAAAGAGGCCCAGGATAGAAATAATATGTTTTGTGTAAATATTTAATCTATAACATAACACATGCTAAGATTGTAGTAAAAAAATGATTACAGTTTGTTATGTACTATATTTCTGGAATTATAGTTTTCTGTTCTTAATAGTTATGCAGATATGAATTCTCCAGCTAAAGTGAACAATATAATGTATGTGTATCTCAATGGACAAAACATAAAAACTGACCCATGCGCAATGTACATCATGACTTCTAGAGGTACGAAACGTTGTCACTTGCCAACAGACGTTTCATTTCCTGTTGAAAACGCCTAGGAAGAGGCTAGGGTGAAACACATCTGGGGACACTAGTGGACGTGAGGAGGTGGTGCACGCATTATGTAAATAGCTCAATCATCGTTTCTTCTGGCCATTCATATTTTATTTGGTTCTTTTAAATTCATTCACTATCAGCCTTTTAGACTCGTTCATTATAGTTTCTTGGATTTGTTCATTGTTAGCCTTTTCACCTGCCTGTGGCATAGGTCATTACATGGTTTTTATTTTCAGTTGTATTAATCTTTGAGCTTACGATACAATATATAGCAAGGTTCTTTGGGTCGGCTACTACTTTGGCATTGCTAAACATTATATTATAATCACCATCAGACTTTCTGCAATCCATAGCCACTAAACACCTGAGACCAAACAACTTGCGGAACTATGGTGGTATGCGAACAAAAACGACCTCTGGACGAATATATGTGAGTAATTGCTCTTACCTTCTTTTAGTTTTTACTTTTTTAAATAATAAACGTCATAATTAACTGCACCAACATAATCACATGTCCGTATTTTAACGTGCATAATAGCAATTCTATTGGGTTGTCGAAAAAGTCATGACTTATTTTAGCCATGTTTTGCAAAGGTCATTTATTGATAGAAAGAACAAAGATCAATCAATGATATAATGCTCATTTTGTTCGACAACCTTTTGCCATCTTTCAGTGAGCTGCAGAATGCCTTGTTCGTAGAAGGGCCTGTCTTTCGTGGCGAAAAACTGTACAAGGTGCTGATTTACAGCCTCATCTGTGAACGTTATACCATGCAAGGACTGTTGAAGAGAGCGAAACAAGTTGAAGTCTGACGGCGCAAGGTCAGGCGAGTATGCTGGGTGTGGCAACACATCCCACCCAAGCTCCAATAATTTTTGGCGGGTGATCAAATTTGTGTGTGGTCTTGCGCTGTCGTAATGGAACACAACACTTTTACGATGAACAAGCTCTGGACGTTTCTGGATGATGGATTCGTTCAAACTGTACAATTGCCGACAGTACACATTCAAATTGATTGTTTGGTTCCGTGGTAAAAGCTCGAAAAACACGACACCTTTAAACTCCCACCACACTGAGACCAGAACCTTCCGCTGATGAATGTCTCCTTTGGATGTCATTTGAGGCGAAGCAGCACGTCAGGACCAAGACCGTTTGCGCAGCACATTGTTGTACACAATCCACTTTTCGTCACCAGTTATCAGTCACTTTAAAAAAGGATAATTTTTATCACATTTAATGAGCATATCACAGATGTGTATACGCGCCGTCAATTGAGCTTCTTTGCGTTCATGAGGAACCCACACATCGAGATTGTTTATGTATCCCAGCTTCTTCAGGTGGTCGTGAACACTTGAATGATGGATGTGCAATGTGTCTGCAATCTCCTGTGACGTGTAACATGGGTGTGACTTGGTCAATGCCTTGATTCGGTCATCATTAACTTCGGTTGGCCTCCCCAACCGAGGAGCATCGTTGAGGTCAAAATCACCAGCAAGGAATTTTGCGAACCACCGCTGGCACTGACGTTCTTGTAGAGCATTATCACTGCACACTTTACGCAACTTTTCACAAGCTTGACACGCGCTCTTCCCTTTACGGAAGTAAAACAGTAAAATATGCCAAAAATGCACAGTTTGGTCTTCCATCTTCAACTTGATGTCAAATCTCCGCAAATCAACCAAATCACTCACTATTCCTTTTAGACTGCAGCTAGAACTGGCACCTGTTGAATGCCATAGCGATAACAGAGTTGCACATGCCTCTAGTACTTCCAAAACCGTCCAACCACCATCGGGTGCCAAAATACGTCATGACTTTTCCGACAACCCAATAAAAGAGGTAATGAATCTCTATATATTATACATTAGAGATACCTACCTAATAGCATGTTGGTCCTCCTCTTGCATGAATAACAGCCTGCACATGCTGAGGCATTTACTTCACCAGATGCTAGAGGGTTTCCAAAGATAATGCTAGCCATGCCTGTTGCAGCATTGTCCACAACTCCGCCCGAGACATTGGTCTAGGATCCAATGATCACATGTTCCTCTCCACAGTCTCCCAGAGAGTTTCCACAGGGTTTAAGTCTGGTGGCCACTGGATGGTTCCAAACTCAGATGAGTGTTCTTCTAGTCTTGCGTGTGTTGGAGGCTGTGGCCTGATGGGGCGGGACATTGTTCTGCTGAAACAGACCATCGACCACGGGATGCACCAAGGCCATGAAGGCGTGTAGGTGATCAGCCAGCGCATGCTGGTAGTGCACAGCAATTAAGGCCCTCCGCAGACTCACTAAGAGACCTAGTGTGTCCCAAGAGAAGGCTCCCCAAGAAATCGGAGCCACCACCGCCTTGAACAGAGCTAACCTGGCAAACTTTCATTTTTAATACAGACCAATTTTTATTTGTACGTTGGATGAGGCCAAATTTTAATTCGGTATTTGCAATTGTTCACACATCAGTGTCTTGGCTTTTGATTTTGAAATGTTGGTAGCTGTACTTGTTTCACTGTGAAATGTGCATCCCAGGCGTGTCTTTTTCCTCCTATTGGTTGATTTTTGCTTTGCCAGCAACTTTTGCTGACACAATAATAGTATGATTAGGATGACCATGATGTCACACTTTTGGATTCTCGAAATTGTGTTATCAACTTGATGCTGCATCTTAGTGAAAACGTAGTCTTCATTTGATCTCACTAGTGGAATGTTTCACATGCTCCATTGTAGGAGCATTTCAGCTGTTTTTCCTGTAGTACGCTCTATTTTTACAGACAGTGAATATACAAAGAAGCAAAAACGCATGTTGACCCATTGATTCCAGAGTTCTGCTGCTCTCTGCATTATATGTGGTTCAGAAGCAATTGAGAGCAAGCTTTTCCAGTTTTCCTAATTATGGTTTGTCTTTAAGTATCAGTAACTAACTGTATTAGTGAAAAATCCTAATATTGGATGTTTGTAAACCGGGCATTTGTTTTGAAATGTTCTAGAAGATTCCATTTGACTCGAAATATTATGGAATATTTAAAGAAATTTCTTTCTTGCATCATGATTCCCAAAGCAAAGTTTTATGGGGGGGGGATAAATCTCCAATGTAATCAGTATAAAGTAATCATGCAAAGTTCCGTAAGTTTCTCAGATTTTTGACAGTGAGATTTATGCTGAATAAAGTGAAATGTAAACCATTGAGATTTTACTGTGAGCAATAAAAATTGTACTAAAATACATTTATTTACTAGTGTAAAAAAACATAGAATTGACAAGCATTCACTCTTCACTGGGAGGCATTTTCCAGGTAGTAGATATAGACATAAAGGCATTTTATGTCAATCTACAGCCTTGAAGAAACCTCCGAATGGAGAGCAAAAGCTTGAAAATTCTATATACACTGAAGTGCCAGAAAAACTGGTACACCAGTCTAATACTTGGTAGGTCCCCCACGGGAGCGCAGGACTGCAGAAATACGATGGGGCATGGACTCCCCTAGCTTCTGGAAATATGCTGTAGGCAATGCACACCATATACTTCCTGCAGAGCGTTCCACAATTCGGGTGTATTCCGAGGTCTCGGATTCCTGCATTCGATAGCGCGTTGCATGGCATCCCAAATGTGTTCCATCACATTCAGATCTGGGGACTTGGGTGGAAATGGCAACACCCCAAACTCAGATGAATGCTCCTCCTCTAACCATAATGTGACCTTCCGACACTTGCATTGTCCTACTGGAACAGGACCAACCCATAATCATGAATGCAGGACATCGAGTGTACCTCGTCAGAAAGGATGCGCACATAGCGTTCACCGGTCACAGACGTTTGTAGACGTACCAGGGGTCCCAATGAAGTCTAGCAAACACACCCCATACCATTACGGACTCCTACCAGCCCGTACATTTCCCTGTTGACAGGCGGGATCCATGGCTTCATGGGGTTTGCGCCACACACAAATCCTTCCATCTACTGTATACAGTTGGAAACGCGACTCGTCAGACCAGGCTACTTGTTTCCAGTCATCAAGTGTCCAGTGGCGGTGTTGCAGTGCCCAAGCAAGGCGCATAGCTCTGTGTTGTGCACCCATCAAGGGGACTCGAGTTGGGTGTTGGCTTCCAAAGCCCATATCGTGCAGGGTACATTGCACAGTCCAGACGCTGATGCTTGTTGAGGCTCCAGCATTGAATTCCGATGATACCTGCGAGAGTGTTGCACGTCTATCGCGTCAAACGATTCTTGGCAGCCGACGATGGTTACATTAACCTTCACCCAATGTCTTTTTTGCGGCCACACTGGTATCGTAGGTTGGAGGTTTTACCGGAATTCTTGTAGTCACGGTACACCCTTGCAATGGTCGTCCGTGAAAATCCAAACTTCATTTCTACCTCCGAAATACTATGGCCCATCTCACGAGCGCCAACTATGACACCACATTGAAAATCGCTTAAGTCGTTATTACTTGTCATTCTCGCGCCAAAAACAGCTCTGACAGCTGGCAAGGATGTCTATCGCTTTATATATGCACTGGCGGACGCAACCGAGTACATGCATAGGTGACGTTGCTATGTATTTTGCATAAGCTCGTCTGTACCAGTTTTTCTGGCACTTCAGTGTACACACGAGATTCTTCACGAGATTCGCGAAATTCCACTTTTTTTTTTTTTTTTTTTTTGTCATCATTTGGGACATTGTTGAGATCAATGCAAAAATGAAGAGACATTTTTTGGGACTAATGGGGGAAGGGAGAAATTGTTTTCCATCTTGGAATGGTATTTTGTCGTCCAAGACTTTCGAAAATGGAAGTCAAACAGAGTGAAGATTTTCCCCGTAAATCTTAATTTGTTTTTTCTCACTAAAATATCTCTGACCAGTATTGTTAAATATCACAACAATTTGTGAAAATGGAAGTTAAAATGGCATGAAGATTTCCTTGTATTCTTCAGACATGAGATTCTTTTGTGGATTCCAGGAATTCTGCCATTTCCGTTAACGTGTAGTATGCTCGAGATCAATGCACAGGTGAACAAAAAATTGGAGGGAGGGGGAGGTGGGGATTTAGTTTTTGTTTGTTTGAGGATGGAATTCTGTTTTTCAAAAACATAAGTTGGACAGAGTGAAGATTTCTCCTGCGACCATAATTTTTTTTTCTTGTGATGTTCCGCCTGCCCAGTATTGTTCTTAAATAACCTTTTATTGCGTAAATACTTGCATTTGAGCTTAAAAATGGAGGAAAAAGTATCTGAAAATGGAAGTCTGGCAAGTAAAGATTTCTCCTGTAATCGCTTTCTTCTCCACGATGTTGTCACTATCCTGTGTTGTTGTTAAATGTTTCTTTCCTCCCCATAAATGTTTGGTAAACTTGATAAAGGAGGGAAAATTTTCTGAAAACAGAAGGTACAAAGTTGGAAAATTTGTAAGAATTGATGTATGGTGTTCAAAGTATTCATATTAAAGTTATTTAAAATAGGGAAAGCTTTTATATCATGCATTCATGGTCGTCAGCATAATAGATAAAATTGTCATCTGAGGGGAAAAAAAAAACAGCAATAAAGACATGGGAAGGGATTAATATCAACAGAAAAAATTAAGCAATGAATGTTGTGCAACTGCAGAGTCAACAAAAGACAAATGTGGCCGTGGAACTTACTGAGAAATAAGCAACACATGAAGAAAACTGAGCTGATCCTCTAGCAAGTACAACTATCAGTCAATGAAAAAAACAGTGATGGAATGTTTGCGCCGAACTGCGCCAGTTTCATTATTTTGTGCCAAACTGTTACAAATTTCGGAAAAAATTCATATTTGCGCCGAAATGGCAATCCAGACCAAAAACTGCCAAGCAAAAAAATGTTTTCATGACAAAAAATGCAGTTTTAAACGGCGAATCGAATGCCGCTTTTTTAAGGTCTACGCGTAATTTTGTTAAACATATAACAATGCTTAATCAACAAGTACCGCTAATCACAACATTTCAAAATGTTTTTTACCTACCTTCTAATTTGTTGTTTTATTGGCATAAGTGACGAATAGATTTCGCGATGTAGGTGAAGCTTATGGAGGAGGAGTTTAGTTGTAATCACATGGTATGTAGGAGAAATGATGCTGTACATTATGAAATCCTGATGAAGATTGTTTGGTGGCCTTTCAGAGTGTTGTGCAATTGAGATTTTTTATATATCGTTCTCTGCTCTTTGGGGTGGCGCAGTTATTTCATTTCGGGCGAGGTACACAATTACGTAAATACAGCATAAGGTCAGTCGTTAGCTATTTCGTTGACGCGGAGGACGACTGCAAATGGCTCTCCCGTGGCAGAATACGATGGTTCTGTTTCTAAAGGATTCATAGGTATTCAGAGATGCTAACTTTTACGGATTTTCACTCCATCTTACGGTTTTATGTAAGTCACCCAAAAAAACTACGAAAATGCCCACTCAAGATCCCTGCACGCAATTTTCTATTTTTTACTGTCTTTTGGTCGAAAAAACGCACTTTACAGATAGTCCTTATACGCCTTCGATGTTCTGACTTCCCCCGCCAACGGAGGCTTAGTTTTGTCACATGATTTTCCGTACAGCCATCTGAGAGTGTCGTGCACAAAAGCCAAAAGGGAGCTCAGCTCAGCGCCTATTGCGAACTCTTTACATTGACTAAATGTGGTTTTGTGCTTGTTAAAATTTCGGTGCAAACGTTTATTTAACCCTTTCCACTCGACTGTTGGGTGACACCCGACATTACAAAATCTCCGAATAGCGTGCGCAGCATGCCGAATAACGCCTCTATAGCTCGCATGTCGGCGGTCGCGAGACATTTCTTTTTCCTCAAATAGGTCTGGTGTCACTTGCCACTCCGATGACGCCCCTATATCTTGCATGTTGGGGATCGCGAGACATTTCTTTTTCTCCGAATAGAGAAAAAGAAACTTCATCGGCGTGTCGGTTGTTATCCGTCACGCCTATGACGCCTCTATAGCTCGCATGTCTGCGCTCGCAAGACATTTCTTTTTCGCCGAATAGCTGGGGTGTCATCCGCCACGCCCATGATGCCTTTGTAGCTCGTATGGCGGGCTTGCGAGACATTTCTTTTTCGCCGAATCACACCCGTGTTGAGTGTCACCCTCCATGCCGATGACGCCTCTATAGCTTGCATGCCGACGCTCACAAGACATTTCTTTTTCGCTGAATAGGTCGGGTGTCACGTGTCACTCGCCACGCCGATGACGCGTCTGTAGCTCGTATGTCAAGGCTAGCGAGCCAAAGCTGAGCTTTCACTGCTAAGTTATGGCTTCTACAACTGCAGAAATAAAAAAAACAAGAAAAAAAAAGTGATATATAGTAAAGAATGGCCTTATTTAAAGTTTTGCTAAATCATGTTTTGTAAGCCATGTGGCTGCGATTTTAGCCTAGCGCATGGTGTCCGCGATAATTGTATGCATCATGCGGAGAGCAAGAAGCACAAAGATTATGTCAGGAGGCTAAATGGAGATGTGAGTAAAATTAATGTAACCATAAAACTTCTGACAGCTTATAAAGAATCCTGGTAAAAATATCAAGAGCAGATTGGTGCTGGAAAAATGCAGCAAAATATGCAAAAAAGAGAAGAAAAAACTGAATGTTCGCAAGGTGATTTGAAACGGGAAGAAGTTGAACTTTCGCAGCAGTTGGATTCCTCTCATAAAATGTTAAACAATGCTGAGATGAACATTGAATGTGGCATAAAAAAAAAGACATGAATGCAATAGAAAGTGGGCAACTACTATCAAAAGAAGCAAAGCATTGCTAACTATCTTAAAAAATTAGAAATAAATTGAAGTGAGCAATTAAATATTGAGAAAAGCAGCAAAAAATAAAAAATAAACATTATTTTGTAAAATAAATGATTAATAATAGTCCTGCTATGGTTACAAATTTTTTGATCTATTTGAAAACTGAAATCTTTGCGCGCGCGCGCGTGTGTGTGTGTGTGTGTGTGTGTGTGTGTGTGTGTGTGTGTGTGTGTGTGTGTGTATTTCAATGTAAGATGTTATAAATTTGAGTAGGATGCATCTAGTTCCAAAACATTTTTTTCTTAAGAGTTTTTTTCTACCTACTAATATTTTACCTGCTCTGAAAAATGTTTTCTTACACCAAAAATGTATTTTATCTGCTCCAAAAATGCATTTTGTTGCTCAAAAAACACATTTTGCCACTCCTAAAATGTATTTTACCTGCTTCAAAAATGTATTTCACCTGCTCCAAAAATGTGTTTTTACCTGCTCCAAAAACACATTTTGCTGCTCCAATGATTTTGCAACTTTCCATCACTGAAAAAACCCCAGCAAAAAACTGTGTTTGAAACATTGTTTTAAAAACATTTTATTTTGCTTTGAATTCAGTATAATTTTATATTTTGAATAGAGTGATGTGCCTTTGTTTAATATTTATATGTATTACGGATGTACCGAAAGTAATGCAAAAGTGGACATAACTTTTTTATTAACTGACAGAAGTCTTTCAAATTGCTCATGTTGGTAGAATAACTTTCTCTATACAAAGGTACTAGTCAACATAGTCTCCATCACAAGCGATACATTTGCACCATCATTGAACCCAACTCTTGAATCCTCTTTGAAAAAATTCAGGTGTGGTCTGTTGTACTCACTTTTTCACAGCCACTTTCACCTTGTCTGTGTCATCGATTCGTTGTTCCCGGAGACTGTCCTTCATTGGACCTAACAGGTGGAAGTCGGAGAGGCCCAGGTCAGGGCTGTTACGTGGATGGGGGACCACCGAGCAGCTTAATTTGCTTATCGCCTGAGTGTTGCCAAAGATGTGTGTGGTCTCGCATTGTCATGGTGAAAGTGGATCCTTTTCAGATTCTTGTTCTGTTTATGGCTTCTCTAAGCTTCTTGAGTGTCTCAGTGTACCGCTCGCTGGTCATGGTACGGCTATGTTCGAGAAAATCAAGGAGAATGACCCACCTGTCATCCCAGAAAACAGTCAGCATGACTTTGTGCTGATCGCTGACTCTTGAACTTCTTAGGCCTTGGCGAAGAAGTTTGACACCATTTCATGGATTGATTCTTCATTTCCAGATCATAAAGATATGCCCACGTTTTATCCCCTGTCACCTGATCGAAAAAAATGTGTCTTCATTGGCTTCAAACGCTTCCAGTAGATCAGAGCAGACTTCCACCCTTGTCTCCTTCAAATCAGGTGTCAACTGCCGAGATGCCCACTTTGTGCACACTTTCCGATGCCCTTAGTCTTCCACCATCTTCTGTAATGCATTGTGATCACATTCCAGTTGTGCAACAAGCTCATGGATTGTGGCTCTTCTCTCAGCGCGAATCAGTTCATCCACTCGCTGACGATTCGTGCCAGTGGTCGCAGATGACTGTCCCACTGCGTGGTTTGTTTTCAATGCTGGCTTCCCCTTCTTTAAACTTCTTCCTCCATTGTGCTCATTGCTTTTGTGAATGGTGTCATCTCCAGAAACATTCTGTAGCCTTCTGTGGATGTCGGACAGCTTGCACCCTTCCTTCGTCAAGAACTCAATGACTGCACTTTGCTCCTGCTTGGAATCTATTATTTACTTGCATGAAGAAGAAGGGTTACTATACAGGAAAAGATACTCTACGAACATGTGCAATTTGAATGATGTCTGTCAGTTAATAAAAAAGTTATGCTTACTTTTGCATCACTTTCAAGTACAACCCTGGTATAAATTACAGTGAACAATTCTACCTTGCTTGTGCAGTGTTTATATTCACAGTTTCTCATCTCACGTTCTGATTTTTCACCCATTTAAAAGTTCAGCTTTTTCCCTTCCTTGATCTGTCTCGTGTATGTGCACACTTTTTTTACGCCAGTAAATAAATGAATTTTTACTACTCTTATGAGCATTTTTTATTGTGCAGGGTCTGGCGTACTGGCTACTAGTTTTATTGTGAGTGTATAACTTGCTATGTTATGCAGCAAATCTAAAGCATCTAAATTAATATTGCAGGTAATATGATTTTAGCACGCTAGAGTTATTTAAAGAAATTTGAAACTCAGAACTAATTTCAACCTCCCTGAGGTCTTTATCACCTGTCTGACGTGATCAAGACCTCGAGGAGGTTGAAAATACTTCTGAGTTTCTAATTTCTCTACATAACTAGTGTGTGCTAAAATCTTATTACCTATTTTTATTTGTTATGTGTGAATTGTATTCCTCATGTTAATTCTGCGAAAAAATAAAAATATTTTCAGTTTTTGTGACTTGTAGCTTTAGGGCTTTTTAAATTTGTTTTAAAACTATTTGTCATGTAATCCACATGTTAGAAAGTAATAGTGTTTGTTGTCATTTCCTACTTTAAACTAGGTAATGGGTTGGGTTGGAGCCCAGAACCTAACGCCACTGTCAGCAAAAGCCGCAGTTTTAATTGCCGATTCCTCATCAAGCCACCTGAAGATCAGGAGGAGACTATGGAAGATAAACAAACTCGGGTGTCACAGTATGAAAATATGCAGATTGCAGCTGTTTTGTTGCCCTTCAGTGGTGAAAAAACTGAAAATGAGCTGAACTGTGGTAAGTCACTTCTGTACAGTTGCAGCTGTTTTGGTTTATTTGTTAATCATTGAATTTGACACTTCAGATGCTGTAGTTATTTATTATTTAATCCATGCTAAATGTTGAGAAAAAATGTTTAAACTGTCTCGCAAAGCTGCAGGCAGATAAAGCTATTGCAGGTTAAGAGGCTGAGTCACAAACCTGAGCAACGCCAGCATCAAGTTGTCCAACCCAGATGTCTTAGGGCTGGAGAACTTGACTGTGATCAGCTGTAGCATGCCAACTGCAAAGGCAATAGGTGGGGCTTTCCTGGTGAAGGCTTGCAGCTGATTGGCGCGACACTAGCGTTGGTGTGAAGACATCACTGACTTTGTGCTGACCGCAATTTTCTACGTGGCTGTAGGGGATCGGGTCACTGCTTTTTCAAGATGCAGTTCAAAGAGTTTATTAATCGTCATCGTAATTGTTTTGTAGTCTAGTTGGCAGTTCACAGTTTGCAACTAGCACATGTGTGTTTGTAGAAGTGAATTGGATTTTTTTTTTGCTTTGTGTTTCATAGAAATGGCTAATTTAGTTGCAGTAACAGATGAACATAAAGCTTGGATGTGTGATGACTGAGAAACACAAGTTCCATTTTGATTGCCTTGAGAACTTGTGCCTGCATCATGTAAATTTTTGTGTCTGTAAACTATCTAATTACTCAAATCTGAAAAAGAAAACGAATTAGATCAGTATAAATATAGGGATTGACATTATTGGTTTGGTGTAAGCACACCGACTAAAATAAAATTCTTATTCGTTCTTAAAGAAATGTTAGACAATTTTATACATACATATCACTTTGAAGCTGTTCTCTGAGATTCAGAGGCTAACTCCAAAAAAGAAATAGGTCTAAGCACCATATATATGCATATATGGTGCTTAGGGTAGTTAATAAATACTGAAAGGTTAGTTATTTTTGCATATTTCTATGTGGGAAAATTCAGCCATTTTCTGCCATGACCACTTTCATGCCTGAATCTCTCTCTCCTCCTCTCTGCCTAATTATGCTATCTGTAACCTCGTGCTCCATGTGAATTCATCATTACACTTTATCGTGTAATGTTTTGCATTCAGTTAAAATATCTGACAGTACGGGAATATCTGGGAACTTTTTGTTTTTACAAGATTCATTTACTCTCTTGCCATTTCCGTTTCTGCGTTAGGCAGGCATTTTAGAAAGGTCAAATAAAACGTAACTTTCTATCTTTCGTTTCAGGACCAAAAAATGTTTTTGGCAGATTTAAAAATTTACGTTTCGTGCAGGTTTCCGTTTCATACAGGTTCAGTCTTAAACAGGTTTTACTGTATTACTATTACTAGGGACATTGTGCATCAAATGTAACATTTCTAATAAATACAGCCATTTATTATTTCATATTGAATAGGGAGTAAATACCAATAATATAATTTGAATACATTTTCAGTAAGTTTTTATATATTCTCATCTTTCTTCTACCAAGAGGAAGTAAAAGTAGTGCCACTGTGAAATTTTCCATATTTTCTGCATCTTAATGAAGCAGTGGTCCTCTCCTGTCAGATTTTCCTTACATCTGTTTGCTGAATGTTAAACTGTAAGCATACTTACAATTCCGAACACGAAAATGTTTGTCAACTTTTGTTACTCGCATCATTGATAGCTCTGCATTCCATGAATGAATTACAATGCTGTTCCAAATAAAAGTTTAAACAGTTGAAGATAGTATTAATTGCAACTCACCTGGTGAAAGGCAAGCTTGACTGATCTCCACACTGAATGAGCATTAAAACTTCTTCCTTGTTGATTTCATCAGTGCAAATAGTGTGCACAAGTGCATAAAAAGCAAAAGGAACAATAAAAGTTGAATAGAAATGAAGTACTGAACAGAAGTGAAATGAAATTAAAATGCTGAGGTTCTTAAAAAGAAATGAAAATGCTAACGACTCGGAAAGAACGTTGGAGGAATGGGGCGATTTTCTTTCTGAGTTTTTAGCATTTGTCATGTCTTTTTAAAAACCTTAGGACTTTAACTTCATTGCACTTTTGTTCAGTATAAAGTTTGTTTTCCAGCATTCCTTAAATTAATTATCTACGCTTTCTTTTGTTTGCAAAAATCATCTGCAGTGCTGTCAGGTTTTACAGTTTGTCAACAATGCATCAGTGATATTTCATATGTAAACTATTTTGTTGTAACATAATAAGTGGGCAAACTTTAATTTTTGATTCAGAAATCCAGAACCATTTAGTATGTGTTGCCAGGCGTTTACCTTCTAATGAGAAGAACAACTCCTCAACTGTAGAACAGTTCACAACCCGTCTTGATATGACTGGAAAGATCCTCACAGTGGACACCAGGTGAGAAAACTTGAGTTACTTTATGAACTTTCAAGTACTTCATTAATTTGCTCCTTGGTTTTCTATATATAATCATAAATCATAAGTGACTTTGAATTCTGTAAATTCTTTGTAATGTGGGTTTACATTCCCTTCTAGACCAAACTACTAATTAATTAATTAATTTTTTCTTGTGTTTGGTGGTCACCCCCACGTTTATCCCTAGGGCTGCATGGTTCGTACTCTTCTTGAAAACCTTGAAAAGTCCTTGAATAAAAGTTCATTTTCAAGTTCTTGAAAGTACTTGAAAAAGTTTGAGGCTCTGTAAATAGTACTTGAAATTTTTGTTTTGTTTTGTTTTTTAAGTAACTAGCAGTTATGCCCATTCTCTGAACGGTGAATCTATAATTTTTTGAACATAAAATTAAAGAAAGGAAAAGTAATTAAGGGAAAGTAAAGTAATTTAAGATCCGTAACTGTTTCACGATTTAGAACAGGGTCGTGACGTCAATGCATATGGTTTGATGTAAAACGGATCAGGCTTACATCAAACCATATGCATCCTTAATTTTAAAATCAAAATTTCATGGAATTTTTACAGCATTTCAATGTTTCTGGCATAATCATTTTTAAACCTATCAGCATTTTGAACGGTAAAGCTAAGCCTCCCTTTTGAACTGTTAGGTTTTTAGACTGTTTTAGGTATCCGGACCTTAAGGACTATTAGCATGCCAATTTTCAGATCTCAAGGTTATTGAGAAGTAGTCAAACAATTCGCAAAAAATTCCAGCAAAGAATGTTCCAAAGCCGCCATTTTTATTGTTTTTAATTTTTTTTTTTTTTTTTTTTGCGTTTCAGACTTTTCCAGGTATTTGGACCTTAAGACGTATCAGCATGACAATTTTCAAATCCCTAGGTCATTTAAAAGTGGTCAAACAATTCGTGAAAAATTCAAACAGACAATGTTCCAAAGTCGTCATTAAAACTTTGTTTGTTTTCAGGCTTTTCTAGGTATTCAGACCTTAAGACCTATCAACATGACAATTTTCAAATCTCCAGGTCATGTAGAAATGGTCGAACAATTCACAAAAATTTCAAGCAGAGAAATGTTCCATAGCCACCATTTTTATTTTATTTTATTTTATTTTATGCCGGTAAAAAACGACAAACTATAAAAGCGTTGCTACATCGTTAAGCATTGCATCATTGCCAGTTTGATTGTAACCTCTCCTTTTACCCAATGAAAAGAGAGTGCCAAAAATAGCTGCGTCACCGTGGCAGCAGGTCACGGGACCAGAACTTTCCTGTGTGGTTACCGTTGAAGACAGAGGAAGCCGTTTATTGCTTTTCTTTGTGTCTTTAAAAAATGCTTAAAAATCAGGAAATGGTTTTTTCTTAATTTTTTATTTAAAGAGGGATGATAGTTGTGAGTTTATGCTGTAAAAATTGCAATGCGTTATGATTTTGTAGTTTGCCATGCATCTGTTTTTTCAAATAGATCCCATCGCGAAATAGAGAATTTCGTGAAATTTAAAAATTTAATTTCTCTTAAACTAAATTGAAATTCAAAAAAAGGGTGACAAGGTGCAAAAATTCGGCCATGACCCTACATGCCTATAAAGTTTGGTGGTTCTGTTGCTGTTAGTGTGTCCAGAATGTGAACTGATAGCACTTTTTTTTGCTTACCTTACCTTAACTTTGAAATGCAAGAGCTCTTGAAGTATCACCAGAATCAAAAACTGTTTATTTCAGCGTGTTCTCCTAGCAATTCTCTACAAACGATGTAAATTTCATATTTTTGTGTTCAATACTTTTCTGCTAGCTAGGAAAGCGCGAGTGTCATGGAATTTCTAAAACAGCGGCAGTGGCAGTTACATTTTTTTTAGAATAAAGAGATGATATAAAAGAACGTGTTAAATAATTGTTTGTGCTAAAAAAATGTATAGATTTCTGTGTAGTTCTGATAAAACACGGTACACCAAGCTCATCAAATAGCGCAGAACTTGCATTCAACCCAGGGGAATGTTTCGACAGCTGGTGCCTTGGCTATGATATCACTACAGAGTAAAGCTTCGACCATGTGAGTAATATAAGTGGAATAATGTATTCGCAAATTGTGATGGACTTCTGTTTACTGGGGTTAGGGACGCATTCTTGCTGGAGGGTGGAACTTCCAGAAATTGCTTGTGTTTCATGCATGGACCCTTTCTCTCCTGGCTGCATCAAAAAATGCATCAAAGTTATGCATCAAAAATAAAAAGTTAAAGCAAACAATAAGTGTCATACCAGCAGATGAATATAAAAATAATGCACTCTTTCAAAATATTTCACAAAATAAAAGGATTTTGGAAAATGCCAAAACAGAGGGGCAATTCAAAGTTAATAAAATAAACCAACTGGTTACAAAGGTAAGCAGGCAGGTCATTCAAGGTGTGCACTCCCCTGCTAAGATTAATAGTCTGAACTTACTAAAATTACCTACATACTGACCGACCAATAGTATATATATATATGATAAAATGGGTTTAAAATGTAATTGAAAAGTGCTTGAATTTATTTTGATTGGGAGAGTGCAAACCTTGGGGCTGTAAAACTGTGTTAACTTAGTTTATCTTTCATTTCATCTGTGTTGTGACAGCTCATCTTTTTCTTCCAGTTATTATTTTAATGTGTAGTTTGTGATCTGCATAGAGGTGATGGTTGGCTTATTATTATTATTTTTTGTTTTGTTTCCAATCTTCCTTGCAGCAGACAGTTACCCATGTGTTATCTTTGTTTTGTAAAACGTTAGTCACTCCTTCCAGATCATTCTATCAAAACTTGTAAATTCCCAGCTTAACTCTTTCCCCAATTTTGTTGAGTATATGAAGGTGAAGAGGAAAGGTGCAGTATTAAAGATTTAGTGCTCTTATCATGCAATATGCCAGATTGCTGTAAAACGGAATCAATTCCTGTAGAAGTTAGCCAGATGCTAAAAGCTCTGGAGCACATGCGAGGTAGGATCCAAAAGTTCAGGGACTTGGCATACACTGAAGAGCAATTGAATTGGAGACAGCTGGCGGTATGCAAATGTGGCGCTGTGGGCAGCCCTGTAAACGAAAAACGACATGAAGTATGCAGCGATCCGACAATATAAGGAGTGTTGCGACGGGAATCAGAGTCGGAGGTATGACGAAGGATCTAAGCGCATTTGATCGTGGGCAAATTGTCAGGGCCCGAGGAATGGGTCACTCCATCTCGGAAGTTGTGCAGGCACTGGGATTTTCACGAGCCACGGTGTCACGGGTGCACCGTGAGTACATTTAATCCGGTAAAACCATCCCTGCAAGAGCCAACTGCGGTGGACAACAGCGTGTGGATGAGCAGGGTCATCGTCGGCTATCTCGCATTGTAACAGTGGATAGACGGGCCACAGTGCAAGAAATCACTCGGCAATTTAACGCTGGTGTACAAAAACGTGTAAGCAGCCACACCATCCAGAACCATCTCCTCGCTATGGGGTGCAGAAGCCATCGTCCCACGAGGCTACCGCTGCTGACCGCACATCACAAGGTGCAAAGATTAGCATGGGCACGGGAACATCGCCACTGGACCCTAGACATGTGGAGAAATGCTCCCTGGACTGATGAGTCGAGATTCACATTGGTACATGCGGATGGCAGGATACGAGTACAGCACAAACCACATGAAGCGATGGATCCTTCTTGCCAGCAGGGTACTCTTCAAGCTGGTGGGGGTGGCATTCTCGTCTGGGGACTGTTTACGTGGACTGACATCGTCCCTCACAGGTCAACGTTACCGGGATATCCTGGCCGACCATTTGCTCCCGTTTGTGCGTCTTCAGCATCTCACTGGGGACCTTGTCCTGCAACAAGACAATGCAGCTCCCGAATTGTATCCGAATGGTTGGATGAACACTCCACCGACGTGACCTCGCTTCCTTTGCCAACTAGGTCACCTAACCTCAATCCCATCGAGTACATCTGGGATGCCATCGAGAGAGATGTTCGAGGCTCTGACCCCCCTCCATAAAATCTTCGTGAACTGTGGGAGCTTGTTCAGGGGTCGTGGATCCGTATGGCTTCCCAACGCTTCCGGTGTCTTGTCGAGTCCATGCCGAAACGAATTGCCGCTGTCATCAGGGCGAAAGGTGGTGCTACACATTACTAGACAGGTATCTCTAATTCAATTGCTCTTCAGTGTATAGTTCCTTACCTTGAATACTTTAAAACACTGATGCACAACCACCTTCAAAATAATCCCCTTGGGTGACGATGCACTTTTGCCAGTGCTCGTAAAGCTTCTGGAAGCATTGCTGAAAGCCATGTTTTGTAAACCCTTGTAATGCCTCCTGTGTTGCTGTTTTTACTTCATTTGTTGACACAAAACAATGTCCCTGCATATTTTTTATTCATCAGTGGAAAGAGGTAAAAATCTCAGGGGGGCTAAGTCGGGTGAATAGGCGGGACGTGGAAGCACATTAGTACGATTTCTGGTGAGAAACTCTGTGACCAGTAGTCCCGATGTGCAGGTGCGTTGTCATGGAGAAGGTACCATTGTCCACTTCACCACATCTCTGGCCGTTTACAATGGATTGACTCCCGTAAGCGACGTAAAATGTCCAGATAACGTTCCTTGTTAACTGTTGTGCCCCCAGGAATAAATTCGGAATGGACAATGCTATGAGAATAAAAAACACCTCCAGCATGACTTTCCCTTTGCTGCAATCCTGCCTGAATTTCTTTGATCACGGTGAAGACGGTGATTTCCGTGTTGAAGGAGCACGCTTTGGCTGAATATCAAACAAGTAGCACCACGTATCATCACCTGTGAAGATGTTATCCAAAACGTAGGATCGCTATCGGCTTTGTTGATTAATTCGCTTGATATCCGCATCCGTTCGTCCTTTTGTTTGGAGGTCAAAAGGCAAGGGACAATGTGCTGACACACGAAGCATGTTAAGATCATCCGTCAAAATGCGCTGGCATGTGGTCTCCGATAAGTTAGTTGCATTAGCGATTTCCTCTACGGTTTGGCGACGATCCTGACGAACACACTGCACCACCATCGTAATGCTTTCCTCACTCCGTGCAGTCACAAGTTAACCACAGCGCTCATCATCTGCGATGGATTCTCAACCCTCTTTAAAATGCCGATACCACTTGTACACCTTCGATCTCGCCATCGTAGAGTGACTGTACACCTTCGAAAGCATTTGTAAGGTCTCTGCAGCTGTTTCACCCAAACACTGACAAAATTTAATGTTACAATGTTGCTCTTCAAAAGCCATGTTTCTCACATTGCAGAAGACAGACTACTAACCACAGCAGCAAACCTCTATGTGTGCATTCCAATTGCTTTCCATGGGCCAAACCATTCTGACTACAGAAGGGCGGGATGTATTTCAGACGCCGTAACTTTAAGTTAATGTTTGCGTTGTCACGGGTAGGCACTGTTGTCAAACTTTTGGATCCTACTGCATAAATGGTATCTCAACAGGTGGTAAAAGTCTTTCATGCCATTATATTTCATTTAAACTATTACTGGAAAGAATCGAAACAACGAACAACTAAAAAAAAAAAAAAAAAAAAAAAAAAACCAGTATTTTTTTTTAAAGTGAAAGTTTTCCATTCTGCAGTTAAGAAAACAGAAGTACAAAATTTCAGATTTTTGTTGCTGTTGTTTTGTTTATGTGATGTAACATAGAAGAGACAGTTAAATCATTCCTGCTTCAACTAGAGAACTGAAAGACAAAGTCTTATTTTTTTCCCCCAGCTGTTTCACATTGAATTCATCTCCTTGTGTGTCCTACAAGGGTATGAATCGGCACGAAACAGCTGAGAAAAATTATCATAGTTTCTTTACACAAGAAAATAAATCACTGTTTTATATTGTTTCATTTCTCTGTGTGGATATCAGGGAAAATTTTGAAGGAGTTGTAATACAGAGGGTGAGTCGAAAGTTTTGCAATATTTGCATAAATGCATGTGCTGCAGCGCATATGTCACATGTTTAAACTAGTTCAAGTCGCGCACTGCAGTCTGTCAAAAGAGATATAAAGTGGTAGTTGTTGCCGTGAACAGATTGTTGGGCCGCGGGTGGCCGAGTGGGTAATGTTCGTGACTGCCACAGGAAGGGCCTCGGGTTCGATCCCAGCTGGTACGAACGCTCGATTCACTAAATGCCCGCTGTGCGTCGGATGGGCACGTTAAGCTGTCGGACCCCGGGTACTGGCCCACCGGTAATAAGTAAGGGTGTCTTCCTCCCCCTTTCTACTTCGCTTCCGTGTCACATTCCTATCAGGCGCTCTAGCCCAAATCTCCTAGTTTCCTATTTCTAAGGGTTGTTTAAGACCTGGGGTCAGACACTCCCTTTCTAAAATCCTCTACGTATGATCATGATCATGTGAACAGATTGCATGTTGTCGTTCTGTCTGTGGTTGGGACACTTAAAAGATGAACAGCCACAACTGGCTAATTAGGGAACTTTTGCTTTAAGAGTTTGAACGCGGGTATAACACTGCTCAAGGAACACGAAACATTTGTCATGAGAAAAGGGAAGGTTCTGTAGACCACAGCAATCAGATGATTCAAGAAATTTCGCTCAGGTGACAGAAACCTCGACGATCAGCCAAGGTAACGTAGGCCGCGAACAGTGGATTTGGAGGCAGTGTGCCAGGCCGTAGAGGCAAATTCTACAACCAGCACTCTGATATTATCAGGCGAGCTGGGCATAACACAGATCACCGGGGTTCGTCGCCTTCAGGACCTCGGCAAGGTCTACAGGAGGTGCCGCATTGTCCCCCATGAACTGATGCTAGCTGAAGGAAACCACCGAGTGGAAGTGTGCACGAAACTCCTAGAAAACCCGTGCGATGTAAGTTTCATCAAGAGAATTGTTACGTGCGATGTAAGTTTCATCAAGAGAATTGTTACGTGCGATGAAAAGTGGGTCTATTTCCATAATCTTGACAAACAACGGCAATGGTTGAGCCTGGGCCAGCTTCCTGAACTTGTTGCCAAACGTGGGCGCTTCGAGCACAAGGTGGTGCTCTGCGTCTAGTGGAATTTCGAGGAGATAATCCATTACGAATTTGTTCCAGACGGTCGGACCATCAACGCCAACCTCTACGTTGAACAGCTGGAGGGGATGTATGCCGTTTTGGAGAAGTGCCCAGCACTGGTGATCAGAAAGCAACCTCTTCTACAGCAGGACAAACAACCTTTGGCCTCATACCATGCAAACGACCCAGGAAAAACTCGAGGGACTTGAAGGCATCAAACTGATGCCACGCCCAGCATATAGTCCGGTCCTTGCCCCATTGGATTATTACTCGTTCCAGTCCATGGCCCACTCCCTTTGCAGGTGGCACTTCAACAACCAGGAGGAGGTGGAAGCTGGGGTGAAGGAGTTCTTCACCTCGAAGGACAAGAACTGGTACTGCAGCGGAATCGAAAAGCTGGCTGGCAGATGGCTAAAGACAGTGCAACACGATGGCCTATGCTTTGAATGCTAGTCCGCTTTCGTCGTTTACATCTTTCAAGGGATCTGATAAGATTTTGAAGAAACTTGAAGGCACTGAACTGATGCCACACCCAGCATATAGTCCGGATCTTGCCCCCATCGGATTATTACTTGTTCCAGTCCATGGCCCACTCCGTTTGCGGGTGGCACTTCAACAACCAGGAGGAGGTGGCAGCTGGGGTGAAGGAGTTCTTCACCTCGAAGAACAAGAACTGGTACTGCAGCGGAATCGAAAAACTGGCTGGCAGATGGCTAAAGACAGTGCAACACGATGGCCTATACTTTGAATGCTAGTCAGCTTTCGTCGTAAAGGTAAGTATGAAGACATAAAGTGATCCAAATATTGCAAAACTTTCAACTTGCCTTCTGTAGTAAATAAACAGTGTTATATATGGCTTTCTGTGATCATCTTCAATATTTACAATGAATTTAAGCTTATAATTTCAAATCACCTGGAACTTTAAAAAGTAGCTTTGGGCATACATTTTGCATCTTTCAAGGGATCTGATAAGATTTTGAAGTAGGTGTGAAAAATTCAGAATCCACAAAATGAATGGTGGAATCAAAGAAATTGTAAGAAAATATATTAATGTCATGCAACAAGTACAAACAGTTCATTTGTTTCATTTCATTGATGCCTGCCTTTCTCAACTATGAAATACTGTGTGTTTGCTTTCCATAAAAAATGCAAAGCATTCTGTCATTTGGGAGAGATAAATGAACTGGCCAGTTAATATATTTATTAATTCATTTTTATATCACACAAGGGTCAGAGTTGTCCTGAATTTCTTAATTTATTTTTATGTCGTGAAAATCCTTATTTTTTTTTTTTTTCTATTTTGTCCTGCACCTCCTGAAAGTTGGAAAGAATAATAATTCATTTTTATAATTTTCCTTTTTTTTTTTTTTTAATTGAAAGCAGTTGCAACGAGCAGTAGCAAGAATATAAACTTGTTTCTGAGTTAGAATGTTATGACTACTGCTTACAACCCTACCCACTCCCCACGAGTGATAACAGACAGTAATAGCTCCTGTATCATAAATTATGTCGGGTCAGAACAAAGCCAAGGACTGGTTGTCAGCTGCCGCAAGAAACGATGTCTCAAGGCATGGTGTTTCGCGGTAAATAATGACCATGTTTCTTTAAATGTCTTAGTTAAATTTTTTATGCATAATTCAAAATGTTTTCATTGGATTCAAGTGCAGTTAGTTTGGTGTGTGTTCAGGCTAACCTTATATATGACGAAGTTACAGCATCTGTAAAAAATTCAGCTCTTTTAATATTAAAAAAAAAAAATCAGAAAAAAATTAATTTCTCCACATTTTTATCACAATTTAGGAAAGGGATAGCAAGAAATATCAGGGCTCAGAATGAAAAGAGAAGTGGTTTGAGTATCAAAGAGTGCAGTCGGCTTTCTTTTTTCATTTCAGTGTTCATTTATTTTAATTGATATGGTTGATACATTTTGCGCTTTTAAATGATACATCAAAAAACATTGTTCAATTCTTGAAAGTTGGCAGATCTGCTGTGGTAGTTGTTCTACAATTCGATCACTGTGGATTAGATTTAAACCACTCTGTTAAAATATAGTGAGCTACATGTCTCACTTTAGTGAGCATTAGTAATCAAAAATTCTGCTGAAGACAAAATTTTATTCAATATGGTTAGCAGAGTACAGAAATGATGTTCTAGTCAGTGTTTGGTGTCTTGCTACCCCAAATAATGTGTTTTAAGCCATGTGTCTCGCGTGCAGCAAAAATTTCAGCATTTGTAACATGGACTCCTGCGAGTACTTTCACCTTTTGGTGGAATGAAACGTAGAAAAGCAGTGAAAATTATGGTCTGCCAGCCTATTTTTAAAATCATTGAATGCTACTTTAATGGTAGAACGTGGTACCAGAACTTCATGATGGAAGCCAACTGAACTGAATGACAAGATTTTGAGAGCAGAAGCATTGATAATATTAACAGCTGTGAATAACAATTATTTAGTTGCATCTTGCAGTGATTTAGTGGAAATACAGTAGTTGAAAGCTTAAAAAAAAAAAAAAATGGAGTTGTGTTAAAGAAAGTGAAATGAGGGACAAGTCTGCTTCAGAGTTGTCTGTGAGAAATGAGTAACTGCACAAAATAACAAAGAAACTGAGATTCATCAAGCAATATTCCATGGTTCGTACGCACCTTGAAAAGTCCTTGAATAAAAAAAGTTCATTTTCAGGTCCTTGAAAGTACCTAAAAAAGTTTGGGGCTCTGTAAATAGTACTAAGAGCATTTTGCTAAAAAGATGTATAGGATATTTCTGTGTAGTTCTGGTAAAACACCAAGCTGATCAAATAGTACAGAACTTGTGTTCAACCCAGGGCAGTGTGTGGACAGCTGGTGCCTTGGCTATGATATCACTACTGGTAAAGTGTCAGCCATGTGAGTAACACAAGTGGGATGATGTATTCGTAAATTGTGATGGACTTCTGTTTACTGGGGTTAGGGACGCAATTTTGCTGGAGGGTGGAACTTCCAGGAATTGCTTGTGCTTCATTCGTGGACCCTTCGTCTCCTGGCTGCATCAAAAAAATGCATCAAAAATATCAAAAATAAAAAGTTAAAGCAGACAATAAGTGTCATACCAGCAGATGAATATGAAAATAATGTACCCTTTCAAAATATTCCACAAAATAAAATGATTTAAAAAATACCAAAACAGAAGGGCAATTCAAAGTTAATAAAATAAACCAACAGGAGTCAGGGGGTAACAGGCAGGTCATTGAAGGTGTGCCCACCCCAGCTAAGATTAATAATCTGAACTTACTAAAACACTTACCTAATAACCGACCGACAGTACACATGATAATGCGGGTTTAAAAAGTCCTTGAAAAGTGCTTGAATTTATTTTGCTCGGAAGAGTACGAACCTTGTATCTGAATTTCAACCCCCACTTTTAAGTCCATAATAAAATGATGTATCGTTATAGCCCTAGTTTAGGTTGCCTCCCTATGACCGACATATCTGCAATTCTGTTGAATATATGTGATAACTGATTCTACATAATTTGAAAGTGTAGTTTAAAAATAAATATTAGTTTTTCAGCTGGTCTATTCTCATATCCACTGAAGTAGGGAAAAATATGATCAGATAAAATTATTTTGTGTGTGCAAAATTTCGGTGTTTCAGGTAATGACCATATGGGACCCGTATCGTGTGTCCTGAAAAAAAAAATTTGTTTGGGGTCACCCCTAGCCCAGATCACACCTGTGTACCTAAACTTCGGTGTTAAGGTTGGTGAAGTACTACACCTAAAAACAGTACGATACAGGGCTTGAAAAATAACATGCCTGAGATGCCTGGGACATGTAAATTATTGTCTTGGGTGGGTAAATAAAAAATCTAGTTGCGTGCTCCGGGCAACTAAATTTAAAAATAAAAAAGTTTGGAATAGAATTTCCTGCTACAACAAAAAAGACAGTCGTCGCATGTCACGCTTCATTTCACTGCTAACCACCAGAAGTTGTATTATTGTTACAGACTGCAAAGGACAGAAGAATATCACTTCTTTAATTATATTATGCTCTAGGTCCAGAAATTGGAACCATATGTAGTTTTGCTCCAAATGTTTATAGTCAGCTATGGGACGCATGCTTCTTATGGAACTAGCTTTCTGTGTTTAGTGACAAAGTGTGAAAACTCCAACGAAAGGAATATGGCAGAATCGCTGAATTTCTCAAATACCAATTTCATCATACTGCTTTATACCAATTTCATCATACTACTTCATACCAATTTCAGCGTCATCATCACCTTAAAACTTAAGGTACACACGTTCGTGCATTTAACATTTTGAATATAGACCCTTAAAACGGAAATGCAAAATATGTAAAAAAAAGTTCATATTTTTTAACTTAAAAAAAAAAAAAATGAGGGTTCTGATTTGTTACCTTAAAAAATAAATTTTGTTGGGCATTCAGCATTTACTACTTGGGCAAGTAAAATAATTTTTGCACATGTCTGGCTGGGCCTGTAACTTTTCAGATATTTTTCAAGCCCTACAATAACATAAAAAAAATTAATGCCAATTACCTATGAACTTCCTCCATTTCTCTCGTTCCATTGCAAAATTTTCTTCCTCTGAAAAATCACTCCCTTTGTCACTGATGGCCAGTTTTACTTGAACAATCTATCTTGTTCTTGGTGTTCCCATTGTCTGTGACCAGCTGCTTTAGAATGTAACACTTATTGTGGAAATATTTCCTCTTCCATATCACATGTGTGTCCAAACTGCCTAAGTATGTTTTCATTAACTGTGTCTTGTTTTACAGAAAAAGTACTGAACTGAGATTTAATATCTGCATTATTTAATTCTCTCTCATGCCGCCGAATCCATTTATTCTTTATATTCTTCTTACTACTCTCTTATCAGCCACATCTAACTATCTAATGAAACCCCTACTTCTCACTAAGTTTTCATTGCCATAGAAGAGGATAGGTCTAAATACTAACACTGTAAACAACTAGCTTTGTTCTTTGGTGTACCTCTGAAACTCTGCAATTAGTATTTTTAGCAGTTTGACTTCACACCATAGGTCTAGACTTCTCTACATTTGTCCTCATTCCAAGTGTGATACATGGTAATAATAGAGAACTAGTTTCATATGTCAAGTCTTATTTTGCTGTGTTTTGATTTTCTTTCATATAATAAAATGTCACTTTGTATAGCTAACCACGTCCTAGCAACTGCAAAAATACCTATTACTGCACAGTGTATTCTAATCTGTTTTTGTTGTTTCATTTCCTGCTGGTGTAAGTTGTTGCTTCATACAGTTAAGTTGCCCTAGTAAAAATGTGACATATTTTCATACTATCAAACAGTAAGGAAGTTGTCTCTTACCTGCCCTCTGTTAAAGAGTTCTTTAAGGTTGCTGGGAAGATGACAGTGGGGATGCTAACAAATGTATGACACATAAGGTTCTATTTCCAGGAAGGGGCCTCCTTTGTTTTTGAATTAGCACTATGTGGATCTATCAGGGGAATCAAAGCATAACTTTCTTTGCTTTAAGTTATTTACTGGATTAGACTAGTATTTTCATGATGTGATTAGATTTAGCATTGGATTCTGAATTTTTCGTCTTCCTTTTTTTAAAAATTTTTGCCATTTTTTTTCATAATTTTTATGATCTTAGTTTTTTTATATCAAGCCGTAAGTAAATAGACAGTCTGTAAGTAATAGTAAATTCTTACAGTCTGCTATTTACTTAGTTTTTTGATAGAAACATGCTTTCACTTTGATTGTTTTGTAATATAGATAGCTTTATCAAAGTGGTTGTTTTGTAATATGATAGCTTTTTCTTATATGTAATGACATAGCATTTTATGACTGTGATTTCTTTTTCAGTGGTGTGTCTGCTATTTATAGCCAGTATTTAAATAAGGAACTAGTTGGCCATATAATCCAAGAATTATGCCATCCAAATGATTTTTCAAAATTAAATCAGCATCTAAAAGAAAGTAAGTGTGCAAATGTGTGTGATCACTTATTGTCATTGTTATTTTTCACCAGATTATCATGTGAATTTTCTCTTTATCTTAAGCCCCAACCAACTATTCCTGTTCTGCACATAAGTAGTTTTAGTTATCTGTGGCATTAAAGCAGTTATATTTATATATATCATCACCGTCAACCATTATTAATCCACTGCTGGACGAAGGTCTTCCCAAGTTTCTTCCACAATGGTCCGTCTTGTGCCAGTCTCCTCCATGTTACTCCCACATACTTTTGAATTTCATCCACCCATCTCCCATGTGGTCTTCTGGGTCTTTTCCTGTCCCTTGGAATCCAGTCTAAAATTTTGGCTGGCTGTCCAGTCCACCGATGGTCTGTCCGTCGGAGTACGGAATTTCATCCTTCGAAAACGGAAAGTAGACTCAGGTAAGATTTCTCTTGTAATCGTAATTTTTTCTCGTGATGTTTCCTCTACCCAGTATTGTTAGATATCATTTTATTCCATAAATATTTGTATTTCAGCTTGAAAATGTTGGATACATTTCTGAAAACGGAAGTCGGATGGAGTAAAGATTCTCCCCCAATTGTTTTTTGCCCCCCCCCACCCGCGATGTTCCCACTCCTATGTAGTTGTTAAATGTCATCACCCTCATTAATGTGTGTGCATTTTAGCTTGATAAGGGTAGAGGAACTTTCCAAAAACGGAAGTGACAAAGTTTGGAAATTTGTAAGAATTGATGCATGGCGTTAAAAAAAAAAAGTATTCATTCTCTGAAAATTACACCATTTATCTAAAATAGTGAAAGCTCTGATATCAGAATTCTTGGTTCTCAGGCTGAAAATTCTTTAAGCCTGATGGATAAAATTGTCATCTGAGGGAATTAAAAAGGACGAAAAAAGAAAGAAACTTAGCAAAGAAAAATGATAAAGGAAAACTATCAGAAAAAAAAAAAAAGTAAACAGTGGATGCTGTGCAATGGCAGAGTCAACAAAAGACAAATATGGCTGTGGAACTTGCTGAGAAGACAGTAGGATTTGCTCGCAAGAGGAAACCAGAGTTAATGTTCTAGCAAGTACAAGAACAAAACCAGAGAAAAAAAACTGTTTGAAGCTATGTCTTTCAAAACCGCCCTATTGTGTTTGGAATTCAGCAATTTTATAATTGTGGTGTGATCTAGTTAAATATTTTCATAAATAAATTACAGTGAACGATTCGGTGTTGTTCATGCTGCATAATATTCACCTTTCTCACAGCCCACATCTGATTTTTCACCAAATTAAAAAGTACAGCTTTGTTTTTTTTTTCTTCGTTAGTCTTATTTATGTTAATTAAAATCGCTCCCGAGCGCTATGCATAAATGAAAGGATTGTTTATATCGCATAACTTGTAATCAATTATCAGGAATACCGATTTTTTGGTTCTTTAGACAAAATTCAGACTTTAAGTAAGAGTGAATTTTGCCCTGTATGTTCAGGGAGCAGAATTTTTAAGAGGTTGTCTTTTTCTCATTTTGGCCTACCTTGGGGAACATCTTCACCCTCACACTTTTCTTTTTTCAGGTGGAAGGTGCGTTGAACCACTTACTAACTCACAATCGTCTGCTCAATGTCCATGTCCATGCATGCAGGACCCCACATATGCAAGAGCAGTGGCTCTTTCAGACAGCAACAACAAAAAAGTCATAAACTAATTCTACTACTACTAGAGAAGTGGGGGGGGGGGGGTGTTGCAATCCCATTCCAAAACATCACTGTGCAAGCGTTAAGCGATGGAAGCAGCTTTTATCTAACCAACTTTACTAAATCTCACTGTTATCTTATAGTTTTGGTTCCAGTTGTAATTGTTCAGAGCAATAACAAAAGTTTGACATTGATAATTACTGGATGAAAAACATTGTATGAAGAGTATCATGGTGCAACTACTGAAAGGTGATTATTTCACAATTTGATTATTGAATGTTACATTAGTTTCCCTTTTATATCGAAGGTATGCTTTCCTTCAGAAAGCCTTAAGTGTTTGTGATGCACACACAAACCACATATGCGTGGCTTGCCAGTTGGTTTGTTTCAGAAATACTGTATTTTCATCTGAATGCCATGAATCGCAAAAAATATGCTGCTAAAAACCAACCAAACAACAAACAGTAATTACATATTATTTATTCTTCTTAAGTGTATATTCACAAGCGTTTAGTAACAATAGCAACCGTTTTTGGACACGGCAGCATCCTATTCGTGTTACAGCAAAACAAATGCATTCAGAAGAAAATCCCCGATGTTAATGTGTAACGCTTAAAGTATTTCAGGTCATGTAGTTTTCAATAATTCGTGAGTAGTATAATTGTTTTCCCATTTATCTCACTGTAGGAACGACACTGAAATGCTAATTAACAGTCGTAAGAGAAGCAGTAAAATGTCAACAAACCTGAAATATAACATTTTTTCATAGTTCATAAAATAATGGTAATTCAGTATATAAACATAACTTAAAGCACAGCATGTACTTAAAAGAATTAAAATACTATCATTAGCTGCTCCAAAACCTGAGTTCTGCTCCAAAATGCAAATTTTCTCGCTCCAAAACCCAACGTTTCTGCTCCGAATTGCATATTTTCCCGCTCCAAGAATTGCTCCGAAACATGGTAGGGGCACTAACACCCCTGACATTGAAACCTATTCAGCTATACAAACTGTAGTATAAACTTAAAGCACAGGGTAAGTCTGCAATTAATTTCTTCAGTAAAGAAATTTTTTTTTGCAAGAAGCAGTTGCCAACCTCTGCCAAAATCTTAGGACATCAAAAACAAGTTATACCAAAGAAATTGAGAGGAAAAGAAAAGGAATTATCAGCAAAAAGAAAACGTTAGCAATGGATGTTGTTCAGCTGCAAAGTCAACATAAAATAAATATGGCAGTGCAGCTTGCTGAGAAGAAAGCCAGGCTTGCTCAGAAGAGGAAATTCAAATTGTTGTGCAAGCAAATACAACAAAATGGGCAAAATATCTTTGAAGCAACCTGTTTAAAAACCATAACTTCTATTTATGTTTTTTTACATTTGTACATATTCAAATATATATTACAATACATATTGCAATTATCATGTAGTAAGAATCTGTGAATTTAACTTATTTCCACACACATGACTCTTTAGACACATTTCTGAAAATTTTGGTACATTAGAATGCTACTAAGCCAACAAGGCTGACTTATCTCTTGTACTGTGATGTTTGACCAAAACTAATCTGTGGTTATATGTTTCTAATTCTTGCAAGTTTCTAATTGCTTGACTAAATGCACAAACTTTCCTAGACATACTTTTCACCTCAGGATTTAGCTAGTAAAGATTTACATGTAAGTTTTAAATCTGATTTTTTAAAATATTTCATTTTATTTTGTTCTTAATTCCCGACTTTTCTATTGTGAATATAATAATATGCTTCACTTTAATATTTACTTACATAATTTACAGAAAATAATTCCATATGGCTTGTGCAGTCTTAAATATCGTTTATGCTGTATTTGAATTTACTTACACTGCGCGTTCGCGTGTCTCAATTTTCTACCCAGTTAAAAAGTTCAGTTTTTTTTGTCATCGGCCGGTCTCGTGTATGTGTACATCAGTTTTGTCTTCTGAAAGTTCATTTTTAATCCCACTTCTTTACTCTTGTCAGCAAGTTCCTGGATCATACTCTGCAGCTCTGTTGGGGTAGTTGCAAAAATGACTACGTCATCAGCAAAACGAAGGTGAGTTAAATAATCTCCATTAATCTTTATCCCTTTGTTTTCCCAGTTCAATGATTGAAAGACATTTTTCAATGTGGCATTAAAGAGTTTGGGAGATATAGTGTCACCTTGTCTCACTCCTTTCCCAACTTTTATGGGTGATGTATTCTCAAATAGCCAAATCTTTGCACTTGCATTTTCATAGATGTTATTAATAATATTAATGTATGCATCTTCAATACCACAGGATTTCAAAGCCATTGTAACTGCTGATGGTTTCCCCGAATCAAAGGCCTTTTCGTAATCGATAAAAGCCTTGCATAATGGAAGTTCATATTCCCTCACTCTTTCAGTTCGTTCTCTCAGTACGTGGATATGATCTATAGTGCTGTAGCCACTCCTGAATCCAGTTTGTTCTCTCGGTTGAGCCATGTCCAGTGTTACCTTCAAGCGGTATGAAAGAACTTTAGTGAAGATTTTATAAACCACTGATAGGAGGCTGATAGGTCTGTAGTTCCTGAGATCCTCAATGTCACCTTTTTTATGTAGCAGGATCATTGTAGCATTTGTTCCAATCTTCAGGAATCTTCTCTTCATTAAGGCATCGAGTGAAAACTTGGGCAAGTACTGTTTCAATTTCTCCACTTGCTTCTTGTATGATGTCTACAGTAATTTCATCTTCTCCTGGAGCTTTTCCCCATTTCATGTTCTTGGTTGCATGTGCAACTTCTGCTGAGAGGACTGGAAGAACTCTGGTACTGGTACCTTTCGTAATGTTTGGAGTACATGTATCATCCCTTTCATATAGTTTTGAGTAGAAATCTTTCACTCTTGTCAAAATTTCTGCCTCTATTTCTTGTTACAGAACCATCTTTTCTCAGTGCCATAATCTGTTTTCTTCTTTTATTGAGATGTCCCTTTCCTTTCTTCAGGCTTTGGCTGTTTTTCAATTGCTTTCCTCACTAGTTCACAGTAGAATTTCCTTACGCCTTCAGTGATACTTTTTGATACTGTCTTGCATAGCTCTATATATTCCACTTTGGAAGTCACATCTTCTTTAGTTGTCCTCATCTCTCTTCTTTTTGCATCAACATTTTCGTTTTTCCTGACAATTTGTTCACATGCAACTTGTTCTTAGACCCAGCTAATTTTGTTGCTGTTTCCATAAGAGCTTTGGTTACTTTTCTGTTAACTTCAGAAATATCCACTTCTTCCGATGTTAAGCCTTCTAAAGCAGAGAATCTGTTCTTCAGTTCCAACTTGAAGGTCTTATGGTGTTTTTTAAAGTTGGTTATGTCAATACATTTTGTTTGTCTTATGAGCTTGCCACGTTCAAGTTTAGTGTTGAGGTGCATCTTACATCTCACCAATCTATGGTCACTACGTGTGTTGAACTTGTTTAGCACACTGCAGTCTTCTATGACGAATTTTTTGTTGCACATAATAAAATCAATTTCACTTGTCGTCCCATTTGGATGTCTCCATGTCCATTTCCTGTGTGGCTTTTTCTTGAAAAAGGAGTTCAAGATGAAAAACCCTTCTGCCTCTGCAAACTCAACGAGAGTATTTTCACGCTGGTTTCTGTTGCCGTGACCGAATTTACCTACTGAAGTTTCATTCTGTTGCCTATATTATTTACATGACGAATTTCCTCATAAAATTCTTCAATTTCTTCTTCAGGATGACTTGTGGTGGGTGCGTAAGCTTGAATAATCTGAGCCTGGTATCTTTTGGAGAGTTGGATAACGAGTCATGCAGCCCTGTCCGAGAAACTTTCAACTTCTAGAACATTGTCCTTCAGTCTTTTGTTTATTATAAATCCAACACCACTAGTTCTGCCAGTATCTGCCCCATGATAAAAGAGTCCCACTTTTCAGTTCAATGAGATCTTCTCCTTACCTCACTTAGCTCGACGATGTCTCTCTTGATTTTTCATAGTTTTTCTTCCAATTCAAAGAGCCTTGAATCAGAAGATAGTGAGCGTCTATTGAAAGTATCCAAGGTCAGCATCAGATGGAAGCCTAGTCTGGTCCTCCGGTGATTCTTAGCACGCTCTGCCTTCATGGCGCACTGGCCACTGCCTTGGCCAAATACATTCCAGCTGCCGGAGACTGAGGGCCAAGATTTAAGTTGTGGAGGGGTTTGGCCATAACTCACCACGCTGGCCAAGCGGGTTGGTGAGTGTGGGATAGCATTTCCTCTAATCCCGACGATATAGTTGTACTGCTGTTGGCGGTCGTCAGAGCCCCTTTAGTGGGAACAGGATGCACCACGAGAAGGCAGGGTTGACATTTGTTAAGGCGAAGCTGCAGTATGTTGCGCATCACCTGACCTTAATATATATATATATATATATAGCTTATAAATGTTGTTACTGTAGCTTATATGTAATCTCACTTGTGTTCAATGGTGGGCATTATTATTATTCTTCAGTGATGAGTTTAACTGTATACACACTATTTCTTCACAGCTTGCATATGACAAGAAAAATTGAAATAGTACTATTCCCATTATAGTGGAATTTCTGTGTTCATGAAAATCTGCAGAACAGAATGGGTTGATAGAATTGCACAGGTAGACCAATCAGTAAGGTCAGCATAATCTGTGTTCTTAATTGAGGAGTCCTTAAACTGCAAATACCACCAGCTTCTGCAGCAGGTTTTCCTTGCAGTAAGAACCCTTTGTATTCCAAGCTCCCTTACACATGCTCTTTGATCTATTAACCATATGCAAAGGAAGACTTTTCAGGAGTGGAAGAAAAAGTACTTGTAATATCTTAAATTATACATAATATCTAAGGTATTTTACCTGATATTGTCAAAGTATTTTTCACATTGTTTGCTCTGTGAGACACGTGCTCCCGCCCCCGAGAGGTCTCTTAGTTACGGATCTTTGGTTAGTTATAAAAAAAAAAAAAAACATTTTGTTTTTGTAGAAATAAAACAGTTAAGTTATATATTTTCAGTTCCACATTCATTCACTTGCACAATCAAACATTTAAAATTTACTATTAATTAATTAAAAGATTTTAGTAGAAAGAGTTATACTCATCGGATCAGGAGACATCTCACACGGGGTTCGTTGTTACGGCGAGCGCTTTCTGCGGTACATTTACCGCCATCTTCGGGCCACTATTTCTCTACACGAGGGTTCTTCGTGCACGTGTGTAGTTTTGGAGTTGCATGTCGGGAATGGATGGGAAGGTTTGCTGCCTGTATGTGTCAGTCGACTGATACCTACCAACTTATCCAATAGATAACCTAACTGTTTTATTTCTACAAATTTTTATTTTTTAAAATTTTTTTTTTATAACTAACCAAAGATCCGTAACGTAAGAGGCCTCTCGGGGCCGGAAGCACGTGTCTCACAGAGCAAACAACGTGAGAAATACTTTGACAATATCAGGTAAAATACCTAAGATATTATGTATAGTTTAATTAAAAGCACGTTTATAACATAAGACAACCTATAAGGTTGTCTCATGAATTGCATTTTTCGTAATTGTAATATCTTGTGATATTTCTTTGGTGAGAGAGAGAGAGAGAGAGAGAGAGAGAGAGAGAGAGAGAGAGAGAAAGAGAGAGAAAGAGAGAGAACAGACAGACAGACAGTATTTTGTTCATTGCATTAAGTCCCACAGGTGCACTGCACTATCCTTTATGGAGTGCTGTTCAGTCCAAAATTACAGAGGTGTATAAACTTGCAGAAGATATTACACCCAAATCCTTTTACCAGCTGATGGGTTTGAAGTTGAACTGTGAAGCTTCATTATTCTGCTTGCATTTGTTAGCCAACAAATGCATAGTGAGATCAGTGGGACAGATGCTCAATTTCATGTAACAAGGACTTTCATTCAGAAACTTCTGGTCCTCGCTCGAAATTTCTGAAGTGGCTAAAGGCAATTTAAGATTTACTTCCGTAGAATAAATCTCAAGTAGCTTTTTACAGTCTTGTAGCTCTGTTAAGTGTGCCAAATCTCTTGACATATTAGTCCAGTAATTTTTATCTTGACACTCATTGAGAAGTTATAAAGGCTTTCAGCTGTCGCCAATACAAATCTGTGTATATATAATATACACACAGTCAAGTCACATTATTGTGACCACCTCCTACTTTTGACGTCAACAGCGCGTAGCCAATGAAAGAAGGCACGTGTCATGAGATGGCTTGGAGGGTATATAAGGTGGGCTGTAAGCAATCTGAAAACATATCACTCGTTGCTGTCATGGATAAAAGGAGTGATTTATCAGATTTGCAAAAAGGGATGATTATTGGCTTTCGGGCCAAGGATGGCAGTATTTCTGAAACAGTGCAGTTTGTGAACTGTTCGTGTGCTGCTGTTGTTAAAGTGTATCGTGATTGGAGAAATGGCACCATTGCGAATAAGTGATGTGGAAACTGTGGAGCACCACGTGCCATTGATGTGAGAGGTGAACGTCGGCTTTGAAATTTATAACGAAGTAAATTTCTCCGTCATTTTTGGTCTACGCCGGGAATCGAACCAGAGTCCGCTTATTCCGGAACAAGTCGCTCTACCAACTGAGCTACGCAGACGTTCATTCTGATTGCTATCTGCCTTTATGTCCTGTGCGTCCTGCTGGCAGGTACGTCACATCCCCCCTCCCCGACCCGAAAGAGGGCCGGGGGCATGGCCCACGGGTCAGCCGTGACCATGAATCATTGCAGGCAGCCATCCACTGTAGAACGTGCACTTGAGAACTCCCAGTCAATCCAGTGTGTGGAATGCAACGTCACACACATTTATTTTTCGAAGCGCTGGAGAAGAGATTCTCTGATTTTTCCTATCTCGCGGTGTGGAAATAACATCGCACCAATGCGAGATTTTGAATGGTCGGGTCATCCGGATAGTTCGGGCGCCATTATAACGAAGTAAATTTCTCCGTCATTTTTGGTCTACGCCGGGATTCAAACCAGAGTCCACTTATTCCGGAACAAGTCGCTCTACTAACTGAGCTACGCAGACATTCATTCTGACTCCTATCTGCCTTTATGACATGTGCGTCCTGCTGGCAGGTACGTCACAAGGTGCATGAGGGCCGATCGACATGCTACAGTGGAGCAACTCACTGGTCGAATGAACCAGGGGGCTACCGGAAGTATGTCTAAAACGACAGTTCAGCAAACCCTGCTGCGTGTGGGGCTCCGATTCAGATGGATAGTCACTGCACCTATGCTAAGGAAGGTGCATCGGCAGAAAAGTATACATTTGCAGAGCAGTACTGGAATTAGACCTCCACTGATTGGCAAAGAATTGCCTTCTCCCATGAGTAATGTTTTCTGCTTCATCGAATGGATGATGGATGTTGGCGTATAAGACGAGAAACATCGGAGAAGGAACACTCTTCAACCACTGCTGGAAGAACACAAGCTGGTGGGGGCAACGTTATGGTCTGGGGAATGTTTTTGTGGCATTCTCTGGGTCCACTCATCCCTGTGGAAGGCACTGTGGACCGAATTTGTTATGAATCCATCCTTGCAGACCACATACTGATTGTCTTCCCTGGGACGGATGGGATCTTTCAGGATGACAGCGCGGCGTGTCACACAGCTAGAAATGTCGGAGAGTGGTTGGAAGAGCACGATGAAGACTTACTTCGAATGCTTCCCTGGCCCCCTAATTCCCCAGACTTAAACCCAATTGAGCATCTGTGGGACTACCTCCACCATGCACCCTCCAGCAGCTGTCAGATGCACTGCAGTCAGCATGGCTCCACATACCTGTGAACACCTTCCAGCACCTTATTGAGTAACTCGCAGCCCGTCTAGCTGCTGTCCGCGCTGCACACAGCGGTTACTCTGGACATTAGCTGGTGGTCACAATAATGTGACTCAACCGTGTGTATATACACTGCTGGCCAACCAAAATGCAACACCAAGAAGGAAGCATCCGATTGGCCTGAAATTCGCACCATGCGTCATCCGCGAGAGGACATGCAAACGATTAGCATTGCACTGCATATGCAAATCGTGCGCCTGGCACGCCACCGAGAAACACTATAAGAAGGGTGCACAGAAGGCGGGGTATAAGTAGTGGAAGTGTGTTGTGCTGTTGGACCTGTGCGTGGGAAGCTTCCTGATGCCTCGTCGCAGAATAGGGCAGTCATTCCAGCATCTTTTGGAGTTCTACAGAGGACGAATAGTGGCTTATCGCGACAGCGGTTTATCGTACCGAGACATCGGCGCCCGTGTGGGAATACATCCAACCACAGTGAGGCGAGTATGGATTCGGTGGGTGCAGGAGGGATGGACGGACCGATGTGAGTGATTGCTGCGACACACCACTGAACGAGAGGACCGGCATGTTGTGCGGCAGGCTTTGACGGCTCCCACCGCCACGTCACGAACATTTGCGCAGGAATTAGGGTGTGTTGCCCAACAACCCGTTCAACGTCGTCTGCAGGAGCGGGGACTTGTCGCACAGCGCCCATTACTCCAATTACCGTTGACGTTACACCACCAGCGAGTGCGGCGGCAGTGGGCCGTTGGACGCCGCACCTGGACTACGGAATGGCACAACATTGTCTTCTCCGACGAATCCCACTTCTCCCTGCAACACCACGATGGTCGGATCCGACTGTGGCGGCACCGCAGTGAGAGACTGTATGACGCCTGCAGTATGCATCGCCATACCGGTCCGTCGCCTGGCATTATGGTTTGGGGCGCAATTGGATATGACTCCCGCACCCCTCTGGTACGCATCGCCGGTACACTCAGCAGCCACCGCACCATCTCCGACGTTTTGGAGCCTGTAGTCCTCCCTTACCTGCAGGACCTGCCAGCGGGCACATTTCAACAGGACAATGCGCCCGCATGTGGCACGCATCGCACAACAATTCTTCACGGCCCACCAGGTGTCACAGCTGCCGTGGCCCGCCGTTCTCCCGATATGTCGCCCATCGGACAGGTCTGGTCGCTGATCGGCAACTGAATGGCCCGGCAAGCACCACCCGCGGCTACGCCTGATGAACTGTGGCAACGTGTGGAAGCAGCCTGGACCGACATACCCCAAGCCCACATCCAAAGCCTCTTTCGTTCGATGCCGTGGCATGTAGCGGCCGTTATTGCCAGCCATGGGGGCCCCACGAACTATTGATGTCTGCGTGTTCCGCAAGTCGCACTTGCCTGTAAGCTGAATCATTTCATCTTTGTATCTGTTGTTATGTGCCCAGTAAATCTGGCTTTGCCATCTCATGTCCATCTTGGTGTTGCATTTTGGGTGGCCAGCAGTGCATATATATCACTAAGCTGTTCTCTGAGATTCAGAGGTTAGCTCTACAAAGGAAATACAAACCACCAAATAATACAGATAAGTCTAAATATAGATAAGTCTAAATGGCACAGTGATTGACCATGTGAATGAGTTTGTGTATTTAGGAAGCATGTTTGACAGAGGGAACAAATTAGATGATGAAATTAGTAGGCAAGTGAATTCTTCATTGGAAGTGATAGCTGCTTTAGGAGGTTTTCACAGGAATGATGAGTTCTCAAGAGAGTTCCGCATGGCTGTGTATGAAAGTGTAATTGTTCCTACTCTGATGCATGGCAGTGTAACCTGGGTACTACAGAAGAAACATAGGAGTCGTTTTTGTGCTGGAGAAATGCATTACTTACGGGGGATTTGTGGCAAGACTCGTTCTGATTGTATGAGGAATGAAGATGTGCTGCAGTTGTGGTATGCGAGGCAAAATGTTGTTAGTAAGGTGGAAACTAATATTCTTAGGTGGTTTGGCCATGTTGAAAGAATGAGTGATGAGGTACTTACAATGAAATTTTTTTTAGCCCGAGTGGTGGGAAGGAAAGGCAGAGGAAGGCCAAGGAAGTCATGAGAGGATCAAATTCAGGAGTGTCTGCATGAGAGAAAGATTATGAGTATGAAGTATAGAAAGTCTTGTGTACATCGTGTGATGGATGTCCGTGAAGCCTGAGTTGTGTGTCAAGATCGCTGTAAATGGAGAAGTTAGATACAGCAACAGTAAGTAAATAATAAAAAAGAAAAAAAAAACAACAACATACAAATACATGTGATGTTTCATTTTCATCGTAACTGTGCCCAGTGCCATCATCTTCAACTAACTGTGATACGAATGTGTCTCTTCCAAACTGTGGGGTATGTGAAGAACAAATAAAGTTTCCTTCAGTGTTGGGAGAATCCTGAGCTTCCTTCAGCACACTTTTGTAGCTTCTGTGTTTCAGAAACATTGATTGAGCCTATGACAACAAGTTCAATAGTCATCTGATCAAAGAATGGCACACTTTTGTTTTTCCTTTAGGGCAAATGAGTTAATTAGTCATGGGACTTCCAACATGCATGTTTGTCATCCAGATGTAGCCCAGAATTCCAGGTTTTTGTAAAATTCCAAACTTGGAAATCCAGGTTTTCAAGTTTTGTGTAGGGATTTGGGAATCTTCAATCATGTCATTTCTAGAAATTTTATGAAGTGGTTATTAATTAAAAGTGCCTTTCCAGATTAAAAACTGTTGGGCATGCTGAAAGGAAGGCTACTTTTATCATTTTTGTAGCTGTATCTGTATCAAATAATTTTGTTACATAAGATTCAATGAATCCAATGAACTAATTGCAGAATAGACAAAACTCACTGCAGGATGTTATGGCAACTGGACTTAAACACCCAGAGTTGAATTGATCACTGTAGTTTGCATAAATGTTCTGAAGTGCGAAATTGGACTTCAAAAATCACAAGTTTTGAGAGACCATCAGATATAAAGTTGAAAAATGCAATTTTTGAAAGATTTGCAACATACTGGATTAATACAAAAAAGGTGTGAAATTAAGTTTCACAGGCATTAGTGGTTAATTGTTGTGTAGGTAGTTAATATAATGTGAGTTGTAATATATATATATGTAGCACTGAGGTCAGGGTTCTGTTTTTTTTTGTTTCAACTCACAATCACCCGTGTTCCGATATCGAAGACTAGAGAGTGCATGCTCCCTTCTTAAAATTTTCCCAAATTTATCTGTGTACTTTTACCAGTCCATCTAGATGAGTTCTTAATTGGCAGACTTTTTTTTTTTTTTTTTTGATGTGTTCATGTCACATCTTCTTACTTCTATTGATGTATCATGAGGAAGAAATATTCCTCATGATACATCAAATAGAAGTAAGAAGATATGAATTTCCCTTGTATTTATGAAGAAGAATATTTATTCCTTACTTTTAATATCTTAGGTACTAGGTGCTTTAGATGCTACAAGGAAGCATAGGATTGCTTTGACTAGTGAAATATGAAGTTGTTCATATTCCTAAGCTGCAGTTGCTTAGCTTCCATTACTTGGAACTTCATCATCCTGGGTGTGTAGTGGTAGCATGTTCAAATGGAAATCAGGTGGTGCAGGTTCAATTCCTGCTCCAGGGTGATTTAATTTTCAAGTTTCCTGGTGAGATGATACATTATGAACAGTGAGCTGTAAGTAATTCAGTATCAGAATCTGATTGCTGAAAATAAGCTAATAGCCCATCTCCTGACCAATTTTCCCCATCTTTCATAGTCTTGACTGTTTTACATCTTCATGCATTGGAAGTGAAAGTCTGAAATCATTTGGATTGACAAAAATGTGATAATTAAAAGTTTGCATTGAGGAAAACACAGAAATATTCTGTTTACCGTTTAGATAAAGAGCAATATTACGCGTCATGCTGCAAGAATCAATGACAAATGAAAGATATGAAGACTAAAACAGCAAATGTAGAACTAAAAAGTAAGTACCATGATACATTGTTCAACTACACACATGTTACGTTCATAAATAGATTAAAAATATTCAGAAACTTTCAGCCCAGCTTAGGCCTTGTTCACCTGTAAACATCTGGATTTAGATTGGTTGCCAGATGTGTTTCAAGAACTTTAATGATTACCATTGTTGCCAACCAATAGGAGGGACTTCCAAATGATGGGAATGAAACAAAGGCTTTCAGTATTGCAGTTGGAAGATGTGGAAACTTCAATGCTCTCACGAAAACGCAAAGCCCTTTTACTGACAAAAGGAGCAATTCTCTCCGTATTACTCCAGGGGACGCTCTGCTGAAGTATCGGTAAGAGTGAGAATCTCCAAGGAGGAAATGGTTCTGCTTAGGGTAACATTCTTTTTTGTGTTCATCCAATCATTTATTGATGCTGCGATTGGTGATCTCTCCTGAATGACCCTGGTGTGTAAGAATTCCTGGCTCCACTTCAGCTTGTACCACCGTTGCAGAAGTGGGCATAACTTTTTTATTAACTGGCAGGAGTCGTTAAAATTGCACATGTTGGTAGAGTAACTCTTTCTCTACATAAAGGTACTACTAGACATAGTCTCCATCACAAGTGATGCATTTATGCCATCGTTGAACCCAACTCTTGAACTTTCTGAAAAAAATCAGGTGTAGACTGTTGTACCCACTTCTTCACAGCCAGTTTTACCTTGTCTGTGTTATCAAATTGTTATCCCCAGAGACTGTCCTTCATTGGACCGAACAGGTGGAAGTGAGAAGGTGCCAGACCTGGGCTGTACGGTGGATGGGGGACCACCAACCTGCCTAATTTGCTGATCGCCTGATTTGTTGCTAAAACAGTATGGCCAGGTTCCAGAAAGTCAAGGAGAATGACATCCTTGTCATACCAAAAAACAGTTACTATGACTTTCTGTGCTGATTGCTGGCTTTTGAACTTCTTAGGCCTTGGTGAAGAGGTGTGACACCATTCCATGGATTGATTCTTCATTATCAGATCGTAAAGATACACCCAAGTTTCATCCCCTGTCACCAGATCAAAAAACAAAACAAAAAACTTGTCTTCATTGGCTTCAAACTCTTCCAGCAGATCAGAGCAGACTTTCACCCTTCTCTTCTTCAAATCGGGTGTCAACTGCCGAGGTACCCACTTTGCACACACTTTCTGATACCCTAAATCTTCCATCATCTTCTGTATGGCATTGTGACCACAGTCCAGTTGTGCGACAAGCTTACAGATTGTGACTTGTCTCTCAGTGGGAATCAATGTATCCACTTGCTGATGATTCGTGTCAGTGGTCGCAGATCATAGCCTCCCACTGCTTCGTTTGTCTTTAATGCTGGTTTCCCCTTCTTTAAACTTCTTCATCCATTTGTGCACATTGCTCTTGTCAATGGTGTCATCTCCATAAACATTCTGTAGCCTTCTGTGGATGTCGGACAGCCTGCACCCTTCCTTCGCAAGAACCCAATGACGGCACGTTGCTTCTGTTTAGAATCCATCATTTACCTGCAATGAAGAAGGGTTATTATACAGGAAGAGTTACTCTACCAACATGTTCAATTTGAATGACCTCTATCAGTTAATAAAAAAGTTGTGCCCACTTGTGCATTACTTTCTGTACAACCCTCGTATTAAGAGAGTTGCTCCTTTTGTCAGTAAAAGGGCTTTGCAGTTTCTTGAGAGCATTGAAGTTTCTACATCTTCCAAGTGCAGTACTGATAGCCCTTGTTTCATTACCCATCATTTGGAAGTCCCTCCTGTTGGTTGGCAACAATCATAATCATGAAGTTGAAATAACACATTTGGCAGCCAGTCTAGATCCAAATGTTTACAGATGATCAAGGCCCAATCTGGGCTGAAAGCTTCTGAATATTTTTAATCTTTTTATGAAAGTAACATACATGTAGTTCAGTCTATAGTTTTCGGTTACGTGAGTATTTTATCATATCTATTTCTAAGCACCCTTACTTGGAAAAGAAGAGCTGATGTACCTGGCTCAGTGAACACTTTGAGTGGATAGGCATTCATGGTGGGTTATTGCCTTTAGTTTACCTTTACTCATCAGCCTACTGGTTAGATCCCACAGTTGTTGCAGTGAGATTAAGTTACTATCATGAGTGTGCAGGGTGGAACATGGAACAATTCATAATCCATGACTGCCATTCTTCCATCCACAGGACAGATTTCAGCCTTCTGAAAATTTTGGAGGCCTGTCATGGTTGTCATATTATTTTAAAACTGTTCCCCCTTTTACTTTCTTTTTCCCTTTAAAAATTATGCAAAATCGTAGTTCTGAAATCACTGAAATTGCAGAGTTGCCCCAAATGTTTTAAAAGTGTTCAAAATGTTTTAAAAATTTCAACGCAATTGTATGCTTGCCAAATTTTCTGAATTTTGCTTTGCCTTCTGGTTGGAAAAAGTTTTCTGCCAGATTTTGTTACACTTTTGGATGTTTGCAAGATGTCCAGTAGCCGGCCAAATTTTTTTGGAATTGGAAAATGTGTGTTATAGTGGAGATGAAAATATTTCTTGATTTTTCTGCAGTTTGAGTTTTTCTGTTGAAGTTTTTTTATTATTATTATTTCTCTTGTTGAGTGTATTCCTCATTGTAAATTATTTTCTGATGATGCTGAGTTCTTATTTTTTCGTAATGGTGCGAAAGAGCAACTTGGCATATTTTTTAAAGAATTTTTCTTAATGAAATGTGTGGAGTTTACTTCTTTTGACAGCCTCTCCTTCAAGATCAATCAACAGAGCTCTCATTTTTACTCCTCTCCCCTACTTTTTCTTAATCAAGATTAAATTTCAAACTGTTTTTAATCTGTCCATGATGCAATTGGCGCCATTTCTGTGACCCATAAAATATTTTTCACAGCAAAGTGAAGATAGCAGTAATGGTATTTAACTGGATAACAAAGTGGTATGTTTGTTAATAAGTTTGCAATTTTTACATATTGATATTATTAGTTTCAGATGGAAGTTGGAACTTTGAGATTTTGTATGATTAAACAAAATTTTTTGCATGTTTTGAATTTGTCTGGAATATTTTCCTTATTAACATGGTTTTAAAATCTTTTCTAGCCCTCCAGTTAGGCAGCAACACCAGTGGCGTGTATAGACTAAGAATAGCACAGGAAAAATATATTCAGGTTCAGACGAAGAGTAAACGTTTTAATTATAGTCCTATGGCTAATGAACAGGAATTCATTGTGGCCACTCATTCAATTATCAGGTATGTGAATTAGTTCTGACTTCATTTTTTTTCATTATTTTTTGATGTGAGACTTAACACTAACTGAATTCTCGTCCACATGCCCTTTGATGTATGCTTTGATACATGTAATTGACTGCATTATTGCATGCCATTATGTTCTGCTGCAAACAGGGCCAGAAAAATTTCAAAATTGTAACACGCCCAGTCAGAGGCATGTTGCCCAAAAATATACATGCTCAAACAAAATTTTTCATATCTACACACAGCACATGCGCACACACAACCCACACACATACCACATGCACACACACAGTATTATTTTTTCCTAAACATTTGAGAAACAAAATACTTTTACTACATTTCATAAATTGTCCCCCAGCAATAAAATTTGAACTCACCTATATTTCACACATTTTATAAATAACACCCAGCAGTGAAACATGAACTTACCTATAGTATATGTGTCAAATCAGCATAAAAAAGTAACATCTTTGATTTTCATGTAATGTGACAAACTTGCAGGCTTTTTAAAGAAACTAATCATTGCGAAATTTCAGCTTCCTACATGCAACATTTCTGTTGTTATAGGACTTTAAAATTTAAAATTAACAAAAAAGTCATTGTGTGTCTACTCTGCCTATCACAAATGACAGTAACTGTAGACATAATTGTTCAACAGATTTTATTTTGGGCCCATTTGAAAGCTTATTACATGAGCTTTCTATTGATATATCACACAATTATATTATGGGCAATTTAGCTTCAGGGTGCTCTTTTTGACCTTTTAATCTCTCAAAACACACCCCATTAATTTTATTAAATAAAGCATGGGAAGGAGCCTCCGGTTGAAAACTCTGGCTTCACACAACAATATCACATAAACATAAAAATTGACTGAAAATGCACAGTCATATGTGGTAATGAATTTATTAAGTGGTATCTTTCAGCCGTTCTATGGCCATTAAAGTTCTGGCAACCAGTCCTCAGATTCAGTTGATCGCAGGTGATCAAGACCATAGAATGACCGAAGCTACTGCTTAACGAACTTCATTACCGTGTGTTTTCAGTCAATTTCTATGTTTATGGAAGCCTCTGAATAGTAAAAATTAGAATAAATAATTCACACAGAAATAACACTACCATAATTCTTCTTTATCTCTGAGCTGTTTCTAACTGTCTTCAGACGTTTCGTGTCCCTGGACGTCCATAGGATCACATTATCAATGCTGAACTGATTGATCTGAATTGTCCCAAAAGACTCCTGAACCAATCTGTTTTATGTTGCCAGATTTGTACAGAACCTGTCTTTTGCCATACTCATAATCCTAGTAAATTAAAGGTGTGAAGGATTTTCCTGAGATTTTGTCCCTGTTAGGCATTGATCCACCTGAACAAACGGAATCTTATCAGCTACGTCTGCAGCAGAAGGATCAGTCCCTAAGGAAAACCCTTCGTACCTTTAATTTAGTTGGATTGTGAGAATGGCAACAGACAACTTGAAATGGACACAGTTCAGGAGCCTTCTGGGATAACTCAGATCTGTTCAGCATTGATAAAGTGACCCAATGGACATCCAAAGAAACAAAGCATCTGCAGGTAATTAGAAACAGCCCAGAGATAAGGAAGAATAATTATGGTAGTATTATTTCTGCATACCTGCCAACTCTTCCGATTTTGGCAGAAGTCTTCCGATTTTTTATACATTCTTCCGATCTTCTGACCAAACTCGCGTTCTTCTGCTGTTCGAAAAATTTCTGTGTTTCTTGCGAAAAATAACCTGTTTTATTAATTTTTGTAAGTAAAAAAAAAAATAGTTGAAAAGCGCAGCAGTAACTTACTAGTCTGAATCTCAGGGCTCCCAGACCTGCGCCAATTGTGCCAGCCCGTGCCAAAACGCTGTTATTGCACCATTCTGCTAAAAAATGCGATTTTGACAAAATCTGCACTAATTTTGCACCAAAAGTTAAAATTTACCGGTCATCGACATTTTATATTTTAGCGTAATCTTACGCCATTCGAAATCGATTCAGCTGTTAATGTACATGAGATTCTTCCGCGGATTTGCCAAGCCCCCCTCCCCCCGGTCATTTTCGAAATCGATGCAAAAATGAAGAAATTTTCGGGGCATTAGTTAGGGCGGGGGTCTGGGAACGTTGTTTTGTCTTTTTAAACATTCGGAAACGGAAGCTAAACGGAGTGCAGATTTTTCCCGTAATCATATTTTTTTTCTTTCGAGATGTTGCTTCTGTTCAGTATTGTTGTTAAATATAATTTCATTGCATAATTTCAGCTTGAAATTGTAGGCAACGATTTCCGAAAACTGAAGTTAGGCCTCCCGAAAATTTTCCCATAATCTTTGGCCACAAGATTCTTAAGCTGGTTTGAGGAATTCCATCTTTTTTGTTATCATTTGGACCATTCACATGATCGAGGCACAACTGAACTGGAATTTTGGGAGGATTGGTGGTGGTGGTGGTGGGGTCGTTTTCTCCGTCATATGGGGGGGATCGTTTTCTCCGTCATAGGACAGAATTTCATCTTTCGAAAAAGGAAAGTAGACGGAGGTAAGATTTTTCTAGTAATCATAATTTTTTTCTCACGATGTTTCCTCTACCCAGTATTATTAGATATCATTTTATTCCATAAATATTTTTATTTCAGCTTGAAAATGTTGGATAAATTTCCGAAAATGGAAGTCAGACGGAGCGAAGATTTCTTCAATAATTGTATCCCCCCCCCAGCGATGTGATCCCCACTCCTATGTAGTTGTTAAATGTCATCACCCTCATAAATGTGTGTGCATTTTAGCTTGATAAGGGGATTCTCTGAAAATTACACCATTTATCTAAAACAGTGAAAGCTCTGATACCAGAATTCATAGTTCTCAGCTACAGTTGATGTTTTTAGTAAGCACAGGATACCTTTCAAAAATTGCATTGCTTTTGGAGCAGACAATGCTCCAGTAATAATAGGAGAGAAAAATGGTGTGGCTCGTCATTTGAAAGAACACCAAAGTGAAATAATAATTATAGGGTGTATTTGCCATTTAATTAATAATGCAAAAGAATTTAATTAATGCAAAATAATTTTTTCTTTGGTTAAAAATATCGCACAATGTTTCAATCATTAATGTCAGGTATTCACCTGTGTTTGAGAGTCTTCTGTTAATTAAATGCAAAGAAAATTTACTTTGTTTTCGAAGAGAGTACTCCAAAGAATTCTTAAAAAAAGCCAAACAGGCCACTGTAAAAAATTTAGCTAACTGTTAAATTACTATAAATAAAAGTTCCCTTCAATAAAAACATACAAAAATAAAAAAATAAAGGTAAGTGTCCTGTATACCTTTTTTGTTTAAGCAGTATGAGTTCTAAATCACTTTATCGTGTGACAAATTGACGTAAAAAAATCTTCTGAATTTTTCAAAGCAATCTTCTGCATATTCATTAAATTTAGTTGGCAGGTATATTTCTGTGTAAATTACTGATCATCTTCTGGGTAAGCCAAGCTTTTAGTTTCAGTTATAGTAAGAAAATTCACTGGGAAATAAAAAAAACATTCCTTTAAAAAAAAAAAAAAAAAACTTTGTATGCTGTAAAGAGCTAAGATTTTTTTTATATACCCAATCAAACATGTAGGGGGAAAAATGCATGCCCAGACGGAATTTTTGCATGCCCTCTGCATGTTGGGCAGTATAATTTTCGAGACCAGGTTGCAAGGATAATCTCTCTCTTGGGAGAATTTTTCAAAGAAAACAAACTGAAGGCAGACTTTTATGCCAGAGACATGGATACCACCTTCACTTCATATGATTCAAGTTCCCTTTCATTTAGGGAAAATTTGCACTGTTTCAGTAATTTGGGTTACATTGTTATTTTTGAAATCTAAGAAGAAACTACAATTTCCATTCAGTTTTAGGATCTGAAATTTTTTAGGAGAAACTGATCAAATCCAGATTGAAGAGAAGTCCAATATTATGTTAAATTGTAGTTAATTGTAGTTATATTATTCTAATTGTTAGTCTAGTACAGTACTACAAAAAATATATTAAAAAGTGCAGAGCTTCTATTTCAACAAGTGTAGACCATAGACAGTGAGAACAGTGGCAAAAAGATTATTAGACAATGATTTATCAAAAAGAATTGTAATTCATTTTCTATAATAAAAAGGAAAAAGTGATAATTCACAAATAAGAAGACAAAACATTGAAGTCAAATCTTGTTAAAATTTATCTCACTAGAGAAATGTGGAGAACCAAATTTTAGGCTAAGTAAACAACTGAAATAGTCATGAATAAAACTTGATACTGCAGCACAACATACTTCAGAAAAAAAAAAAAAAAAAAAAAAAAAAAAGTCAAATTTTCCACCAATAAAAATGGAAAGACGAAGTGTTATCAGGAGCATTTAGTTTCATTAAACACAGTTATAGTAAATTTCTGTGTTTCAAAGCTTAATTCTAGAGTTTTAGGCAAAAACCCAGTTAATCAGTATTCTGTGAGGTAAATCACGAGGACTTACCTGGAGCTTTAAGTTTTCCACGTACAAAGCACATTTTTGTGATCTCCAGAAAATAACTTGAGGACACAAAAACCACTTGTCTTCCTAAAAGATTAACTTAAAAAACTTGTTTAAACAAAGGCATGGTGATTCCATAGATGGTTAATAGTTTCCATAGAAACTATTAACCATCTAATTCCATAGAAGCTATTAACTATCTATGGGATCACCATGCCATGTGGTACTTACAGTAATGCAGGTTTTTAGTCACGATTCGAAATTAGCTTTTTAAAATTATGAACTTGTAGTTGAATTGAATGAAATGGATAAGACAGTAATTGAATTTTCAATGGAAGTGAAGCTAAAAATCAGGAACACAGCAACAATTAAAATATTTAAAAATAAGAATATGGATGAAGAATTAAAAGTTACTTCTTATTCTTCGGCTTTCGCTGTACTGGTTTCTATGTTCCCACATATTGAACAGAATTTTTGGTATAAATCTTCATTTATATACATCTGTATTCAATACCATGCAATTGTAGAATACTATCATAAATTCTTCATATGATAAGTATTGTATTAAATGGCTTCATACATAGCTGCCAATCCTTCCGATTTACCCGGAAAGCTTCCGATTTTGGGGCGTCTTTCCGATATTCCGATCGGAAAGTGATTTCTTCCGATTTTTCATTCTCATTCCAAAAATTCCCTATTCCCCCCCCTGCTATTTCAAGAGAAAAAAAAATCTTTATTCCACTTCAACAAATCCTTAACACGAGATGATTAAAAATAAAAACATTATCCTTATTCCCGCTGTGAAGAGAAAGTGCAAGCGGCACGTTTTTCTGCTTACACGTGGACTTTTGGATGGATCCGAGTACCTTAGCGGCACAACGGTGGTGACAATTCCCATCAGACTATGCAGCGGCGTAACGTAAGGTTACAATCACGCTCTCTCTCTCCCCCCCCCCCTCGTTCTCCTTTTCATATAACACATTGTTCGTCCCCGGGGTCGCAGCTTCTCAGAGGCCAGCGTGGGTGTGTCTTTCATTCCTGCACTCCCAGTTCGAAAGGCTATTTCAGAACATAGTTATCGTAGAAAAAAATTCAAACGGATTTTAAATCTGTGGAATTTTTAAGCCCAGATCGATACCCAACATGACGAAATCAAGCAAAAGCTGCCAGTTTTGTGAAATTAAAAATGCATTAGGCATGGTTTTGTAACTTCTGTGGCAATAAATTTGACCTAACAAAAGAATGCTACTGTAAGAGGAAGTTGAAAAAAAAAGAAAAAAGAAAGTCCAATGTTCATTCGAGCCTTTGCTTCTCCAGCAATGATTTATTTTGCTGGTCCATTAGTCAGTAAGTTTTCAACCATACTTTTTTTGTTCGTCGCTCGATAACGTGCATAAAAATGTCTTTGCTTGATTCAACAAAATTAATATATTGGAGTACTATTTTTTTCCTCTGCAAATTGCATCTCTTTAAGCTGTTACTGTTTTACTACAGCAGTTTTACTCACATTTAAAGTGTCAATAAATTTAGTATTAGTGATTCGCTATGAGAAGCATTATGAAAGGGGGAAAAAAGTACTATCAAACATTCCGTGATGCGTATTCTGCGGAATTGCCGTGTATTGCAAAATCTTCAAAAAATGAAAAATAAGTATTTTGCACTACGTGCCATGTAATTTCAGCGTTTCATGTGGTGGAAGGAATGATATTACTAATCATATTTCTAGTGCCCAGCACAAATCTAATGTTGACTGCGTGGAAAAAAACATACGAAATTAACTTCTTTTGTTAAAAGTTTTAATGAACTGGATTCGATTCATGCAAAATGTTTGTTCACTTCGTCTTTAGTTGAGCATAATTTACCAATTAGTGTCACTCATTTATTTCATTTTTTTTTATTTGACTGTTTCATCGTCCGTCTCTCCGTAAGATAACCCTAGCATGAAAATGGTTTGTTTTTGAAAGCATTTTAGTTTGTTCCATGACTGCGTGGGATACGATCCTATTGGATTTGGGGGTCAAAGGGCGTGGAACATTCTTCCCTTTAGATGCAAGCTTCCATAAAAAAACATTTTTATCTCTTTATAGATCATAATGATATAGCATAGTAATGAGAAATTCTGCATGGATAACCGAAATAAACTTGCCGATAAATTCAAACATCTGTAGTCATATATATCAATTAAAAGTTTATACTTGAGTTAGGTAACATATCGTTTTTAATCGATATGTTCAGTACATTTAATCAATATGCGTGACAAGTAATTTCATTGGATATATCGATTAAAAATTTCATCGAATATATTGATTATTTTTTTTTTTTTATAATTTTCAGTTTCTGAAAGTTGGCAGGTATGCTTCATATTGTTGGTGATGGCAGTCATGTTGCTGTATACTTCAAATTCATGCTAAGATATAGGAAGAAAATCTAATAAAAGTTTTATTTCTAAACAAAATTAATCAACGTATGAGTTTCTGGATATAGTGCTATGACCAATTGATTCTAAAACAACAGTCCGACAGGATGAAAAGCAGGGAAGATGACACTAAATTTTTGGTTGTTATGAGCAAGTTTTGAATCTTTTTCGACATGAATAAAATATTTCAAAGTTATTCATAGTCAATCGAACCCATTGTAAAATAAATAAATAAATAAATAAAATCAACTACACTTCCACAATCGATAAAACATCTAGAAATAGAAACAATTACTTTCTCCCACTAGTGGTTAAAAAGTCTGTTATTAAAATTAGCAAATTGTGCACAAAAAGTTTCTCTTAGTTGAAGGAAGATATTGGAGACAGAGATTTTCAAATCAAACAGTTAGAAGAGATGTAGACTAGGAAAACATGATGTAACTTTTTATGCCCCTTAGTGGAAGAATTTTGAAGAGTGGAAAAGTAAAAAAAAAGTATGCTTAAAGTATTTTTTGCACCAAAAGCTATGCTGAGGAAAAATAATTTTTCAAATACATCTCTTGGAAGCAGAGATAGTAAGAAAAAGGTTTTGCCATTTCTGCCTCCTAACAGGTGGTAAACTGTACATTATTTAAAAAAGACAATATTCCCCATCTGTATTATAACAAATGCATACAGTAAAAAAGAAATTTTTCAATAGGATTTTTAGTAGTGAAGATACAGTATCAAACAGAAATACTAACACCACGTAATGCTAGAGCTGTGAACTACAAAATATTAATTCAGCATCGAGGTCACAATCTTTTTCTTAAATAAGATCTTTAGGAAAAAAATTATGCTGTTATCCCACAAGTATAGGCAAAGTTTTCCACAAAGGGGTATTCAGCGTTCAAAGAATTTCTTAAATAGGACTTTTAGAAGTAGAGATATAGACAAAAACTGATTAGACATTTGTGCCTATAGTGAGAAAATTCTGCACTATTTTTGGCAGTAAATTTATACAAAATGTTTTTTGGCAATTAGTAGTATCAGACAAAAAAAAAAAAAAAAGGATTTTTCAGTTGGGTTTTTAGGTGCTCGGATATTGTTGCTAATAGCTCTCTAAAGGAAATCTGAACTTATGCTCTCTAGTGGCACACTTGTGCGTTAAGAAAAATTTGAAATTATGTGCAAAACATTTTGCACCAGAAGCGCTCTCCAACAAAGAAAGAATTTTTCAAATTGGACTGTTAGAATTTAAAGATATTAACAAAAATAAGTCACACATCTACACCCTTGGCAGAAAAACTATGTACTATTTAAAGCAGAAGTTATGTTCAAAAGGTTTGTCATGGTGAGTTATAATCTGTCTGTGAAAGAATGTTTTAAATCAAGTTTTCAGAAGTGCAGATATTGCTACAAATACATCAGAAACAAAAATATACACTTTCGTCCCATAGTAGCCAAACCTTTTTTTATCAAAAGTTCAAAATTATGTGCTGAGCATTTCCCACCAAGAGTTCTATCCATTTCAAAAAAGAATTTTTCAAATTGGACTTTTAAAAAGAGAGAGATTGGGGAAATCACAATTTAAATTTACCCTTCCTAGCAGAAAAACTATGCATTACTTGAAAAAAAAAAAAAAAAATATATATATATATATATATACCCAAAATAGTCTTTGGTTATAAATGGAAGAAAGGAAACTGTTTTCAGTCGGATGTTCAGAAGCAATTGTATGGAATAAAATGTATTTTGAATTCGATAGCATCTGTATTTACGCCTTCTAGTGGCAAAGTTATTCATCATAGGAAAACTAGAAAGCAAGCATCATTGTTCTCACATTTTGAGCTTCCCAATGCAAAAAGAATTTTTCAAATCTAATAGTTGCAGATATATGGTGTCTACAGATGGACGGATGGACAAAGTGATAACATAAGAACATACTTATTTTACATAAGATGTGCTAAAATTATGTGATAAGAGTTACTCAAGATATAATTTCCAAATGGTACTGTCATAAGTCTTAAGTTTGGTCACATTTGATTCACTCATTCCAAGATCATTCTACCAACCCCATCTTAAAGAACCAGTTGACAGAAGATTCCAAATCTATTCATTACTGCTTTGTAATGGTGTGGGTCACAGGCCATGAACCAAATATAATGTATTTACATTTCCTGCTACTTCATAGCATCTGAGGTGTTTCATCCTCATAGTAGGATTGCCTAGTATGTTAGCAAGATGTAAGGATGATGATTGCCACCCTAACCAGTTTAGTGTTCACTTTTGCTTCCTTGGTAAGGTTTGTCATTTAAGGGGCAATTTTTGCAATGATCATTAAAACTGGCATGAGATTCTTCTGTGGATTCAAGGAATTCTGCTTTTTTCATCATCATTTGGGTCATCCATGAGAATGATGTAAAACTGAAAAGAAATTTTGTGTGTATTGGTTGGTTGTGTTGGGTGGGTGAGGGATGGGAGGGTATTTTCTGCTTGGGAATGGGATGCTGTCTTTCAAAACTTTCCGAAAATGGGAGTTAAAGTGAACTGTAATCATAATTTCTTTCTTGTAATGTTCCCTCTCTCCAGTATTGTTGTTAAATAACATTTTATTGTATAAATGATTATTCTTCAACTTGAAAATGTTGGCAACAATTTCTGAAAATGGAAGTTGGACAGAACAAATATTTCTGCCATAATTGTAATTTTTCTCCTCCCCTCATGATTTTCCCACTGTCCTATATTGTTGTTGAATATTATTTTTTCCCATAAATGTTTACATTTCAACTTGATAAGAGAAGCAAAAGTTTCCGAAAATGGAAGTTGATGAAGCTGGAAAACTTGTAAAAATTGGTGGTTGGCATTAAAAAGTACTCACTCTCTTGAAGTTAAACCATTTTTATATAAAATAATGAAAGGTTTGGTATCATGCATTCATGGTCCTCAGGCTGAAAATTCTTTCAGCATGATGGATGGAATAATAGTCATCTGAGCTTGAAAAGAATTGAAAAGTTACATGCCCAACCGAACATGTGCAGCAATTATTTTACCTGTCCAGGTAGTGAAAGTTGGATGTCCAGGAAAATTTATATTTTTAGATAACAAATCAGAACCCTCATTTGTTTAAGTATAAAAATATGGTTAACTTTTTACATATTTTGCATTTCCATTTTGGGGATCTATATTCAAAATGTTCAATGCATGAATGCGTGTATCTCAAGTTTTAAGATGATGATGCTGAAATTGGTATGATGATGAAATGAGAAATTTTGAATATTTTTGAGAAATTTAGTGATTGTGCCATGTTCCCTTTGTTGAAGTTTTCACCCTTTGTCACTAAATACCGGAGGCTATTTCCATTAGAGGCATGCATCCCGTCTCTGAATATAAACATTTGGAGCAAAACTACATATGGTTCCAGTTTCTGGACCTAGAACGTAATGTGATTAAAGAAGGAATATTCTTCTGTCCTTGTCACTCCATAACACTCCATGACCGTCTTTTTTGTTGTAGTAAAAAATTCTATTCCAAACTTTTTTATTTTGAAATCTAGTTGCCCAGACCGGGCAACTAGATTTTTTATTTATCTGCCCAAGGCCAATAATTTTTACATGCCCCAGGCATCTCGGGCATGGTACTTTTTAATCCGTGGTCATAAAGTCAGAATGAATGAATTTTGAAATGTATTTGGCAATACAAACTATGAACAGGGTATGGCAATACAAACTATGAACAGGGTATGGCAATACAAACTATGAACAGGGTATGGCAATACAAACTATGAACAGGGTATGGCAATACAAACTATGAACAGGGTAAGTCTGCAGTTCAGTTCTTCCGTGAAATGGGTTATTTGGGAGAAGCAGTTGATTCTTACTTTTCCAAAATCTAAGGGCATTAAAAAAAGAAAAGAAAAGAAAATCTATAAAGAAATGGGAATGGAAGGGTACCAGCAGAAAGAAAAATTCAGCAGTAGATGCTGTACATCTGCAAAGTCAACATAAGAGAAATATGGCTGTGGAACTTGCATCGTGGAAAGCAAGGCGTGCTTGCAAGAGGAAACTTGAGCTGATGTGCAAACAAGTACAATAATAGAACAAAGAAAAAACAACTGTTGAAGCAGTGTCTTTTAAAACGATTTTATTTCATTTTAAATTCAGTAATTTCATATTGTGAATACAGTTATGTGTTCCAGTTTAATATATTTACATAAGTAAATTACAGTGAATAATTCTATCTCGCTCATGCTGCATTATATTCAGTTTTTTGCTGCATGTTCCAATTTAGTACCCAGTTATAAAGTTCAGCTTTTTTTTTTTTTCATCAGTCTCACATATGTTAAAAGCATTTGGTAATTTAGTAACTTTTACTTTGAAATACATTTCTGAATATTTTTGAGAGCTAAATCAAATAAATGGCTCACATTTGCAAGACAATTTACTTAGTGTGTTTCATTTGCCAAAAGTCTTACATACTCATCACAGACCTACCTCTCTTCCCTTTACTTTCTTTCTGGTGAAATGTGTGCACATTAGTGTTCAGTTTTTTATTATGATGATAAAAGGTGTGTTTATGTTTAGTTTGAAGACCTGGTTTTTGAGTATGAGTTGTTCTGTGTTTGAAAGTAATTAACGTGTATTCATATTTTATTTCAGGGATAATGACCATCCTGATGTTGGTGCATCTGCCACACAGCATTGCAGTCAGTCTCCTAGTAATGCTCCTTTGAACTCTGGCCTCAACAACACAGTGAATGGTAGTTCATATTCTTTTCAGTCCCTCAGCCCTCAAGAGTTCAATTTGAATGATCTTGGACTGGATCTGTTCCCCTCTTCTAGTTGGGATTTAAATGCCGATGGAACTGAAGTTAATGATACTTCAAATATACAGACTTCTTTAAGTATGCCATCTAGACCTGAAAGCACAAGTAGTGTTGTGTCTGTAACACAAAGGACTCAGCCTCATCCAGGTAGTGCCTTTAGTACTGAATTCATATCTGGCAGGGGCTCTCCCTCTGTGCAGTCACCTTCCCAGCTCAGTTCTACGAGTAGTCCATGCCCTGGCAGTGTGTCATCTTTTACAAACACTTTTCCATTTAGCCCGGGGCCATCTCAGTCTCTTAGTCAAACATCGTCTCCAGCTCCAGCTCTTCTAAAGCGTGATGATCTTTCTTCGAACAATTTGGAACTATCTAATCTCAGTCCTGTTAGTGGTTTAATGTCAGAAAATCAAGGACCTTCAAATCCTGCACAAAAACTACGTAACCTACTGACGCATGGTATTGAGGAAGCAGATTCATCTGTACCTAAAAATTCAACTCTTGGAAATTCCAATGTGGAAGCCAGTGTATCTAGTGATAATGAAACAAATTCTACATGTGCTAATGCTGATAGTGCTTCATCACGAAATGAGAACATTATTCTTCGAGAACTGTTGAATCAGGACGACGAAGATGATATGAATGAAGACAGTGTAAATAATGTAACACAGTTGGATGCACATGTTGGAAATTCGTCAACTATGGATATCTGCTCTAATGAAGCTTTACAAAAAAGGACTATCAACAGTAACAATAACATGTTACGAAAGGTAAGTTTATGTGATTTGAAAAAAAGTATTTTCATCTTGTGAAAGTCAGAGATTTCTTGTGTGGAAAGTGGAAATTTTGATGTAATGTGTGCCATATCACTGTTACAATGTATTGTATATCACTTTGTATATCACTAAGCTGTTCTCTGAGATTCAGAGGTTAGCTCTACAAAGAAATACAAACTACCAGATAATTTTTACATACTGTTGCTGTATCAAACTTCTCCACTTACAGTGATTTTGACATACAACTTGGGCTTCACTGACATCCATCACACGCCATACACGCCGCCCCGGTGGCGCAGTGGTCTAAGGCGCTGGCCTATGATCATTCGTCCGTAAGGGGTCCGGGTTCGAATCCCGGTCAGGCATGGATGTTGTGTTTGTCTTACGGCACTGGCTCTCTCCCTTCCCTGGAGCCAGTGACCCTAAATTAGGGACGGGCGACTGCTTATAGCCCATTGAGTTGCTCACGGTGGTCGTTAAACCTCCAATCAAAAAAAAAAAAAAACACGCCATACACAAGATCTTCTATACTTCATACTCATGATCTTTTTCTCATGCATACACTCCTGAATCTGATCCTCCCATGACTTCCTTGACCTTCCTCTGCCTTTCTTTCCTGCCACTTGGGCTGAATAGATTTTCTTAGTAAGCATCTCATCACTCATTCTTTCAACATGGCCAAACCACCAAAGCATATTAGTCTCCACCTTGCTAACAACATTTTGCTTCACATTACACAACTGCAACACATCTTCATTCCTCGCACAATCAGAACATGTCTTGCCACAAATCCCCCGTAAGTGACACGTTTCTCCAGCACACAAATGGCTCCTATGTTTTTTCTGTAGTAACCAGGTTTCACTGCCATACATCAGAATAGGAACAATTTTACACAGCCATGCAGGACTCTCTTGAGAACCCATCATTCCTGTGAAAACCTCCCAAAGCAGCCACGACTTTCAATGAAGAATTCACTCGCCTACTAATTTCACCATCCAATATGTTCTCTTTGTCAAACATGCTTCCTAAATGCACAAACTCATTCATCTAGCCAATCATTGTGACATTTAGACTTATATTACATTCAGTACTACCAGTTCCTCTCTAAAAAACAAAAAAACAAAAAAAAAAACTAACTGGTTTTTCCCTTATTTATACTCAATTTGAATTTCATGCAAACTTTGTACATCCAGGACAGCATACTGTGCAACTCACTTTTGCTCACTGCCAACAGGACAGTGTCATCAGCATACAGCAATCAGCCCACACGGATATCAACAAGATATAAACCAGTATTATCTAGTTTTGCATCATGCATGCACGCATCCATCCATAAATATATTAAACAGCCATGGTGATTACACAACCTTGTCTGACTCCTGCACTAATAGAAAACCATTTTTATAAAACACCATTCGCTCATACACAAGCTCTACTGCCAGCGTACATGGCTTTTACACTGTTAAGTAGATTCCAAGTAACACCATATTAATTAAGCACCTTCCACAGAAATATCCTATTTACTCGGTTGTAAGCTTTCTCTGTGTCAATGAAGGCAGCAAAAGCTTTCTTACCAACAGCCAGATACTTTTGCATCATCATGCATAATGCAAAAATTTGGTTAGCGCAGCCTTTACCAGGCATAAAACCACTCTGAACATCCCACACTTTCTCCGATACTTTTTTACCCTGTACTTTTTCAGTAACGGCCGTGCCAAACACATTCCCTGGCACACTCGGTAGGCTGATTAGCTTTTCCCTTATACAAGGGAACAATGATAGCATCCTTCCAATCCTGAGGGACAATTCCTAACTCCCAGCACAGCTGGCCAATTTCAGTTAACCAGTCAATTACAAAGTTACCACCATATTTCAACATCTCGGCAGTTATGCCACAACTCCCGAAGCCTTACCATTCTGAAGGGATTTTAGAGTTTTATACACCTCTTGAGATCCCTCCTGTGCTTCCATCCTTCACTGTGACATCATCTGCTTCTGCCTCAGTATCACTTTTGCTTTCCTGGTCTAATAACTCACAGAAGTATTCACCTCATCTTTCACTTAACTCATTGGACTCCCATATCATTTCCCCGATCCTATTATTCACACAACTTACAACTTTGTTTCCCCTATTTTTCCTGAGTTTCATGTACTTTCAGAAAGTCTTTCTATCTTTCCAAAAAGCCAATTCATGTCTTTTCACCTTCTCCTTTCTATCTTTTGCCTTACTCTGGCGAACCAGCTTAGCTGCTTCATGCTTTTTACAGCGATATTCATCCACAGAAACTACCTTGCAACATCCCCAAATAGGTTTCCTTCTTTCTCTTTACTGCCTCTTCAATCTCACTATTCCACTCAGCATCACCTCTATTGTTACCAACTATTGTGGTGCCAGAGATCTCTTCAGCAGCAGTGACAACACAGTTCTTAAAACATTCCCATTTCTTTTCTACATCCCTCTCACAAGACTTCCGCTCCTTTAGTCACTCTATGAGTACCTCAGAATAATGGTGATGATCTTCAGGGAGCCTTACAACCTTTATTCTTTCCATTCCGGGCCTTTTCCTATTCCTTTGTCTTCAACCAACATTCAGTTTCACTGGTGACACTACCAAGTAATGATCAGATCCAGCATCCGTACCTTTCATCACACGAGTGTCAACAACTAAGTGTTTCAGATGCTGATCATTGACAACAAAATCAATCGCACTCTTTTGACCAAGCTTACGATTTCCCCAAGTATATGTGTGGATATACTTGTGGTTGAAAAACATATTAGATACACACAAACCATTCTCAATGCAGAGCTCAATTAATCTTTTATCATTCACACAAGGATCATTAACCCTTTAATGACCATGACCTTAAAATTTTGTATCACTCTAAATACCATAATGCCCAAAACTGCCTTTTGGTTCACTTCTTTGTCTATTAGAATTAATGATGACTGAATGTGACCCCCTGATGATCCCTCATAGGTCAGGCAAATTTAAAGAATAGGTAAAGGTAGGAAATCTGACTCACTTTAGACAGGCGTTTCGGGCAGCTATGGTCGTTTGCATGTACGGGGGTTATGGTCTTTAAAGGGTTAAACTTACTCAGAACATTGTCAGAAATTGCATTCTGCACACCTACTCTAGTATTGAAATCCCCTGCTATTATAACTTTCTTTTTAGCACCAAACTGGCTCAAAACAGCTTTTATCTCATTCCAGAAATCTTCCTTCATATCAGAAGGTTCCGAGTCACAAGGAGCATACACTACAACAATTACTATTCCCTGAAGTTTCATTTTCAAACAAATCAAAGGAATTCTCTCACTTATGCAGCTATAGTGAATCAAGTTGTTCTTTATCTTTTCACTTAAAATCACAACTACACCAGCGTGTCATCTCACATTATCCAATACTCCAGACCACACACTCGCCATTCCATTCACTTCTTTTATCCCAATTTTCTTCTTTTTGGTTTCACTTACACACAGCACATTCCAATCTATACTTATTCATCTCTTCAATCACCTCGTTCATCTTGCCATTTATACCTCTAGTATTCCATACACCAATGTTACACTCACTCAGCCGAGATCTCTTTCTGATTCGCCTTTTTCCAGTTCTAGGTGAATTCCATGGTGGACCATCCTTCTCAAGTGTGGTAGGTCTACAATCTCACGCACTAGAATCCTTTAAAGTATTGCTTTGTGTCCTTTTAATCAGGTAAGTACACCAGTGTGAGGGATTAGGCCACAGCTGACTGTTCCAGTTGGTCATTCAACCTAAGGATTCTGGAACAAAACCCAGTGAGTTGGGGTCTTTTTGCCAATGTCACACAGAACTAGCTGGCACCTCTCCAAAATTCACAGAGGCCCTTGTTGCTGTTCTGTGTGTCATTGTTCCCAATGAGAGCCCTAAGGAGGCAAACCAATCTCTCACTCAGATCGCCCACAACAGCTTATTATGTAGGTGGTCATAATGTAATGGCTCATTGGTGTATGTCATCTGTATGCTGACAATGATATTTGTGAGGGCCATCCAGAAAGTAAGTACCATTTGCATATCACTCCTGTACAAGTATTCACTTCAGAGTTGTGTTGCCTCATCCATTAGCCACACTGTGAAACCATTTTGTTAGGTACTTACGTTAAAAGTTTGTGCTGTGCTTTAATAATGGAAAATAAAACTGCCTGCCAACTGCGAAGTCAGGTCTGTGATTAGCAGGGCTTGAGAAATGCCGTTGTCTGCTAGTCTGTGACAAGTAAAAAGTTTTAGTTGACGGGTAAAAAATTCAGTAGAGCTGTTTAAATTCAGTTGGGAATTATTTATACATTAGTATGTTTATTGTTGGACATGTAAAACTATCAGTTTCTTAATAAAGCGTAATTTAATTCACAGAAATGATGTGTGATTGTGTGCCAGCATGGGAAACTGAGATATTTGCCTGGCTAGTGAACCAGCATGAAATTTTTCAAGCCCTGGTGATTAGGTTTCTGAATGATAAAAAATATCAGACCAAGTGAGATTTTCCGATAAATTTGCGAAATTTACAGACAAAATGCGATGAGTGCAGAAATGCTGTGGAAGCAGGTTCAAATGCTTAATGAAGAACGGCAGAGCATTATGACGAATTGTGCAGTGGTAGGCCTTCTCTGATCATGAAAGATTTGGTGGGGAGCGTGATGTGAAAACATTAGAGAGAACCAACACTTCACAATTTCTGACCTTTCGGAACATTTCTTTGAAGTTTCAAAATCATTACAGAAAAGCCCCCCCCCCCCCTTTTCTTTCTTGTCTGTCGGTCACGGGAAACCTCGGCTTGCTATAAACTCTAAGGAAGATGACTGTCAGGTGTTGTGACACTGACACAGGGTACCGAGCTAGAGAGTCTTGGGACGAAAAGCCAGATTCAAATGCAGCGAGCATGAAATTAGGAGAAAATCTAGCAATTTGAAGTAACATGTGTTCAGGTCCTTTTGGATTTTTGAACATGTGGTCCAATACTGTACTAACTTTTGTAAAAACATCCTTACTGAATAATAAGTTGTGAGTGCTGACTCAAAATACAAATAAGGAGGCTGCTGTGATTGTGGGTTATCAGAGTATGATTGCATTGGCTTAGCTGTTATTTTCTTGTTTTTGCTTTGAAATTAGTTTCCTACATCTTGAGTAATTTGAAATTTTGTTTTAATTGAAATTTGTACTGAAGTTAGCATAATTGCTAAGTTTCATCAGCAAGATCATATATATAATTTTTTTCAGGGGGAGGGGGCGGGTAGACTAAAAATGGAAGTTTTTGAAATCCACCGAAACAGAATAAAAGTTAATGAAAAATAGAAGAAAAATTAAAGCATTTTTCTGTTGTAAGTTGATGCATTTTTATTAAATTAAGGCATTTTTTTTCTAATGTAAGTCACATTTTAACCAAAAACTAAAAAAAAAAAAAAAAAACACTTTTGGGGAGGGAGGGGAGAGCCCACCTGACCCCCTCCCTCTAAACATGGTCCTGGTTGTCAGCATTTATTTTATGAGAAAAAAGAGGACAAGAACACAAATTGTACACTTGGTTGATTGATTTTCTGAATTCAAGTGGGTATATGTGTGTCTATCTCTGTTCTGGGAGGAGGGTTCCACCCATCCTTTGCTTAATAACCCATGCCATAATTGCACTTCCCAAAACTGGAAAGTGTACAAAAATTTGGAAGGATTCATAACATACACTATATTGACAAAAGTCACCGGACGCCTAGAAGAGAAACATAACATAGCATTTATTGACATACATTAGTACGGTTTCGTCCACCTCTGGCCTTAATGGATGCACTGACCCTTCAAGACATGCTTTGGACAAGGTTTTGGAACACAGCGATAGGTATGCGCTTCCATTCAGTACATAATGCTGCCGCTAACTGTTGCTTAGTAGAAGGCCTTGGTTCCAAACTTTTTATGCGGCACTCTAATTCATCCCATAGGTGCTCTATGGGATTAAGATCTGTGCTGGCCAGTCCACACACAATACAGAATTATCGTCAAACCACACATTAACAGTTCTTGCTTTATGGTTCAGTGCATTATCCTGCTGGTACCAACAAGGCTCGGTTCCATAGTATTGTCACAGAGTTGGTAGGGCATAATTGTCCAGAATATCGAGGTACATGTGCTGGTTAACAGGTTTGTCCACAATAACCAATGGGCCGGTACCATACCACGAAAAACACACCCACACGAGTACACTGCCAGCTCGAAACTTGACAGTAGGAACAGTACACTGTGGTAAATAGCGTTCCCCTGGCTGTCGCCATACCCACACACGGCCATCAGACTTTTGGATCATGTATCTAGATTCATCAGTCCATAGGACCGGTTTCCATTGATCTATGGTCCACGATAAATGTTCTTTACACCATGCTAAACGACAAGTAGCATTCCGAGTGGAGACGAAAGGCTTATGAGCAGACGCACGACTACGGTAACCCATGGAATGAAGTTCTCTGCAAATGGTACGTGTACATACAGAGGTTCCAGCATTTTTACTCCCCTGTACACTGAGGTCTTGTGCAGTGCTCCATCGATTAGCTGTAATGACTCTCCTGAGGCTTCGACGTCCTCTATCACTGATTTTCTTTGGTTTGCCGGTACGTTTTGCTGCTTCAGGCATGCCATATGTCTTCCACTTATTCAGTATATCCAAAACAGTTGACTTGGGTATGTTTAAGTGCCTCTAATACCCACCAATCTTTCCTTTCCCAAAGTCAGTTCTCTCCTGCCGCGACATTTTCACTCAACCTCACAGTGCGATATGATTGCGGTCAGCTGCAGGTTTGTTTTTATACTTTTTGCAGCTGTACCGCACATCTTAACAACCCAGCGGATCCGTTCCGTTGCTTTTGAAGGGGTGTCTGGTGACTTTTGTCAATATAGTATATTAACAAAGTTACACTTCCCTGAAGAGGGAACTGTAAATATTTATGATTTAACAGAGTAAAGAGTAATTGTAACTTGCACACACATGCTGTCCATATTATTGATATTGTAAATCTTTACACTTTCCAGTTCAGTTGAGCCGTAAGAATAAAGTGTAGCAGAAAGTTCCAGGAATAATTCAGTGAAAAAAAAAAAAAAAAAACCTTACCTGTAGCAATTTTGCTGATCTAGGTTTCAACATAGTCCTCATCTGTTTTGATACACTGCTTGAATCGTTCCAGAAGTCTCTCAAATGATCTGGGGAAGTAATTTTATGGGATGTTCATCGGGTACATTGTCGTTGCCCTTGAATTTCTGGAATGGACCCATATTGCCTTCCCTTCATGGATGCTTGGAGTTTTGGGAACAGAAAAAGTCTTCTGGGGCTAGATCTAGTGAGTAGGGGAGATGCATGATAGTTGAGGAGCGCGCAAGCAAAACCAAACGTGTACCAGATCTAGATTTGTAGTAGGCAGGAAAAGCATTCATTGAGTTATGCGCAATGAATTTCGTACAGTTCAACTATCAGCCACTTTCCTTTAAATGCTCCAAACATGTCTATGGATCTGATTCAGATCAAAAATGTTTTATCAAAATATTAAACGTTTTGTTGTTGACATATTTGTTTTTGTTCGGGCTTCAAGTGACATGTTTGTTTTTGATCAGATGCCCTAGTGACTTGTTGGATTTTGCTTGAACGTATTCTGAATTTAATCTACCTATCTATTCTATAATCAACCTGCCTTTAATAGAATACCTATTATCTGACAAAAATTTCAAGGTTTGAAAGAAAAAGCTGATGGAGAAAGAGAAGCATTTTCACTTTTCAGTTGATATATATATTTTTATTTTTGTTCATTATTTACCAAAGTTGCTGTCACATGTTGGTATGTCTTTATTTCGCTCAATTTGTTACAAATTAATGAAAATAATAATAGGTGGTATAAAAAACGCTTGACTGAGAAGAACGGATTTTTATGAAACTTAGAAAAACAAGTACATTAGTAAAAATCAAATTTGTAGACCACAGTCGTCCTCCAAGCAGTCACATAATTCCTGATGTTCATAATTTTTATTAGGCTGTGAATCAGGTCCATCAATTAGTCTTGTGTAACAAATTCTTCATGGGAACTTCGCAACTTCTTTCCACGAATTTACAAAAGGTCTTTGAGAAGGGAATCCACATCCTTTTTTTTTGTTTCGTACCTGAAATTTCATGCTCCAATGGTAAAACGTGTCTAATAAACTTCATGGCTGCATGCGAAGTGCCTTTTCATGTTCAAATCTATAAAGCAACTGACCAATGACTTGCAGGCTGTAAGTGCCTCTTTTACCTCTTACTTTGGATATTTTAACCTTCTTCATGCCCTCCAAAATCTTGTAGATTGCTGAAAGTGACTTACACCCAATCTTTTTCTAGGCACCTCACTACCCCCCAAATCGCTATACACTTTCAGGTACTACACTTTCAGGTGTTGTATAAATAGAAGGAATTTTCTTTTGTTGTTTTTCGATTATCCTGAAAATTCTGTCAGCTGGTTAAAAACTATGGCCGCACACTAGAAAACGTGGGGGTTTTAGCCACAACATTCATTAAGGCATGGACATTTTTATCTTGACATGGCAATAACTTTTCTCGAATGAATAATGCATCACATGGACGAATTTTATAGCACGAGAACTGAGTGTTCTGATGTTTGGAACCCACGAAAACTTTGGAACCATCTGGTGCACCATAGCATCCTCTCTTAGCTTTTTCTCTCGCACTTTCTCTTTTTGTTCTTTTCTTTTGTCCTTTTGAACCTTCCTTCACCGTTACTAAATTGTCTCCGACCTCTTCCATATCTCTAAAACTATGACAAACACACGAAAATAATCACCACGTTTTAATAGAACACGTCGACTGTCTGAAAACATGAATGCCACTCCGTCACTCTTATCAGCTTCGTCACATGACCGAATTCTGGAGCTCTGATTGGTTCACTTGACATGTTGGATTTTGCTTGAGCCAGCTACTGGGACATGTTCATTTTTGCTTGAATCGCTCATTTTTTGCCTGTAAAATGAGTAGGAGCTGTTTGGTTTGGGTCAGCTTATGATACAGAAATGGAATCAGACCATCATCCTTTATGATATCCAACTCTTACTTGATAATTCACATTTTTGTGACATGTTTGGTTTTGCTTGCATGCTCCTCAGTTGTCACCTGGTTTTTAGCCAGAAACTGGGTAACAATGGTAAAGATGTGCAACTGAGCATTGCCATGGAGGAGGAACTATTCTCCAAATTCTCCACTTTGATGCAAATCCGACCTAACTCGTCAAATTCTCTTGAGATAGTGATCCATGACTTCCTTGTAGAATAAGTCATTGGCTGTTTGTCATAATCCCATGAGAATTGAACACAATGAGCATCGTCTTGATTTTCAACTTCACAGCCCTCACATTCTTTGGTTTTGGCTTTCCTGGACATGACCATTCATTAGTTTGCCATTTTGTGGATTGGTTGTACTCAAAACACCATGATTCATCACCTGTTGTTATCATGGTGAGAAAATCTGGGTCACCATTCACATGTGGTCACTCGCCGCTCTCTTTGTTCTGGAGTGAGAAAGTGTGGGACGAACTTAGCACACACTTTCTGCTTGCCAAGAAATCACAAATGATGCTGTGCATTGCTGTCTTACTAATATTCAGTTCTTCTGTTATCCAACATGTTAATCTATGATCCATAGCCAGCAGTTCATGAACAAACTGCACATTTTCATCAGTGTTGCTTGTTGAAGGTCGTCCGCTCCTTTCAACGTCCTCCGGCGACTGTCTACCATCACAAAAACGCGCTTACTATTAATTCACCATGGACTGAAATAAATAGTCATCACCGTATGGTTGTTTCATGAATTTGTTTGTTTCTGATGCAGATTTATCACATTTAGAGCAGAACTTAATGTGGCCTTTTGTTCCTTCCTCTAAAGTGTGACAAGGTCAAAATTCCAGTGTGAAAAACATATCCATTGCTCAACACAGCTGAAGCGAAACTGGGTGAAAAATTACAATCTCTTTCTGAGGTTTCATGGGAAACAGTTTATGTGTCGCCCAAGAAGTGGTGCACATGTACGTCAAAAAAAAAAAAAAAAATCCTGGATTTACTGTGTATAATCTTTGACACCTTCATTGGTGTCAAAGATTATTTATTCCCTTTGTTTGCCCTTTGACACCATTACTTCTCTTAATCAGGTTCCTCAACATATTCAAATGATAGTCGTGTTTTCTGCATTTAAATGTGTGTGCTTTTTATTTATTTTTTGTTCCAGCAATCATTGTTGTTCTTTGTTACATGGGCTAAGGTTTCATCCATTAAGTTTAACATAAACATTCTCCTTTCATAAGTATTATATGTATTTGACAAACTGACTTGCTGTCACTGGACCTCTTCTAAACTATATTGCCACATTCAAACTTTGATGGAATTTCCAGGTGTCATGAAAGGAATGTAACACTTTTTGTCTGGCAGTGACAGAGTAGGATATATGTTGAGATCGAAAATTTCCAGGCTGGTTAGTGCTTTTTGGAATACTGCATATTGAATGTGTTTTCCCCATGATCAGGAGAACAAATAACTCTCATTAATTGATGAACTCATTTTACCCCTAGATAGAGTTTGGATTTAATGCCATTTTGCATAGTCAGAGCTGTTTATTGAAATTATGTGCCACAAATTCATGTTTTGTGGTTTCAAAAATGTTTGATATCCCTGCAATGCAGTTTGTTCATTTTGATTAGTTGGAGTTTGTGTCATGTCTGTACTAGCAGCTGCCACCAGTAGGGTGTGCTTTTCCATCAGATTTTTTCTTTTTAAAGGTGAAATTGTGTCCAGTCTGCATTGTCCTTAAATCACCGAGCAACTGTGAACTCAAATCCTATATTTTGAAACCCACCAGTATGTTTTTGAGAGTTTTTGTTTCACATGAAAATAGTGTTACCAGTTAGTAGGCAATATGTTTTTTATCTCTTGGTAAAAAGAAAAAGAGTAAGGATCAGTTTTGTGCTAAATAAAAAGGTTATACTGTCCTCATAAGAAAGTGCAACTGAATATTTCTTCATACATGGCAAAATGATGTTTTAGTAAATCATTTTCATAGATGCACATTCAAGTTAAAAAAAAAAAATATTTAGTTTTAAAATTGTTTTGTATTATTTCTCCTTAGCTTCTGAACAGTGATGATGATGTCAAGAAGTCTCCAGATATGCTCATACAGCACCTTCTAAAAACTGAAGGAAAGGTATTCCAAAAGTTCCAAAATTTGTCAGATACTTTTTTATTCTATTGCTGATCATTCTGTTGCAAAACAAAAATTTGAGATTATTTTTCTTTGGTTTTGCACAGTTTGATTTATGGCGTATTCATGCTTTATTTGGCAGTACTGCTGTTTTTTACTGTTTACATCCACATTGTGTCTTCTGTTCAGAGTGAATAGCATGAATATAAGAAATGAGCAGTGGTGTGGATCCAGCAGTAGGTGACTGGGGCAATTGTCACCCAAAGAAGGTTTTTCCTTTTTAAATGGCCAATATTGGAAATAATTAATGTATGTACCTTTGTAAAATTATAGTAATAAATGCACAGGTTTTTATAAGTTTTGATAGCTAAAATTTGCCATAAATTTCTAGATAAAAATGTTTCAGCAGAAAAAAAGCAAAAAAAAAAAAAAAAAAAAAAAAAAAAAAATGAAGGTTCAGAAACAGAAGGCTGAGAGTGGAAGTGAATTTCAAATTAAATCACTTATGGCATTAAAAATCTTGAATGGTCTTTCTTTCATTATTTTATTTATTTATTTGCAGTTAATAGCTATTCTTAGAGGGTAATACTGATTATGGGCTTTCAGCATTTTCACTCTCCAGTGACAGTTTGTATTCAGTCTGTCCACCTTTATTGGAATTAACACTTTCACTGAACTGGTTGTCTGATTCTTCATTTACACTTAAAACATCTGTTTAGGATTTAAGTTTAAAAAAACAACAGCATCGCACACACACACACACACACACACACACACACACACACACACACACACAGTGGATATTTTGCAGAATTTTTTTATATGTTCATTTATCTGTTTCTTCAGTTTTCTTTGTTTTGAACCAGCTAAAAAATTTCTTTTTGTGATGGCTTTTGTCTTTGACTCCAACATACATGGCTCCGATTAACATATTTAATTATTGAAAAGAATTTGAGTCAATTGCTATTTCACCAAGCAATATCATCTCTGTGAATAAATGGTGCATGGAATGCACTACACCAAAAACATTGTCTACAATGTGGAGGGCAGAGAACAAAATAATACCATCAAAATGTCTGGGTGGCACAGGAAGTGACTAGTGTGCAGCACCCACCAGAATGGCAAGTATGGCAATCTGGTGCCAATTTTTGACTCCTCACACTTAAATAGCTCCTCTTATTGCTAACCTCCCTTCCTCCTGAGTCATTTGTCCCTTTGTGCATGCAGGCATTAATGTCATTGCCACCTTAATTACGAGTAGAGTGAATATAGGAACCCAATACCTAAAAAGAGTACTTGGCTATCTTCATTTGTTTTGCCATGAAGGCAAGCCACATTGAAGTAGTTCTCACAACTGGATGTACTTGTTTCATTACAGCTTTCTAACCGTTTGTGTCTTGACGAGGCTTGTGCTCTCTGATATACACTATATTGACAAAAGGTGCCGGACACTTAGAAGAGAAACACAACATAGCATTTATTGACATACATTAGTATGGTGTTGGTCCACCTTTGGCCTTAGTCAGGGGTCAGAGTTTTCTTGAAGTTCCTGATTTTTATTTTTTTGTCCTGAAATGTCCTTATGTTCTATATCCTGAAAATCCTGAAATCCTAAAATTTTAAGATTAAATGGCAAACTATGTATAGTGATTCATCATCTAGCGTTTACAAGTAACATGTAAACAAAAAAATAGAATGAGAAAAAGAGAGTACTCTGTCGTTGTGATGTCATCGCCAAGAACTCTCTCTCTCTCTTGTAATTTTCGGCGTATGCGAATGCGTTCCTGCGCTTTGTGAGATCGTTTGAGAATCAAAGCTGCCACAAAGCCGCTTTTTACGGAGGATGCACAGAAATGCCCAATAGGGAACCTCCGTAATTATTACAGATTTCCTGGGATTACAGATGCCTAACTAAAAATTACGGATATTCAAATTTTCACTGTTATTAAGAAAGTTTTACCAGTTTTGTAATTAATCAATGTAAAAGCCTCTGAACAAAGTTCATAATACAGCTCTTTGTTTCTTTTTTTCCCCCCTTAGGAAGAGGAATTTGTTTTGCTTGTTTGAAGGAGTGCAAAAAAAAAAAAAAAAGCATGGCGCCAGGCTGGGATTACGTAGGCCTGCCGTGCTTCTTTCGCCATGACCCAGGATTACGTCGGCCTGAAGCCTCTGAATAAATTGTGTGACGCAGCTCTTTGTTCCTTTTCTTTCTTTCTTTTTTTATTTTTCCAATGAGAAAGAATTTGTTTTGTTTCTTTGAAAGCTAAGTGGAAAGAAAGAAAGCACGGAGCCAGGCCGGGATTACGTTGACCCGGCGCTTCTTTCGCCATGGCCCGGGATTACGTTGACCCGGACTTGCTTCTTTCGCCGTGGCCGAGGATTGCATCGACCCAGATGTGCTTCTTTCGCCGTGGCCGAGGATTGCATCGACCCAGACGCGCTTCTTTTGCTGTGGCCGAGGATTGCGTCGACCCGGGTGTGCTTCTTTCTCTGTGGCTCGGGATTGCGTCGGCCCAATGCCTCTGAACGAAGTTCGTGACGCACCTCTTTGTTTCTTTTCTTCTTCATTTTTTTTTCTGAGGAGGAGGAATGTGTTTTGCTTGATTGAAAGCCAAGTGGAAAGAAAGCATGGCTTCCTGCCAGTATTACGTCGGCCCGAAGCTTCTGAACAAAGTTCGTGATGCAGCAGTCTGTTTTCTATTTTTTTCTTTCTGCACAGCGCCGGGCCCCGAGATTACGTCAGATGTTATCATTTGGGGCTTTCTCGTGATCGGTGCACAAACTGAGCAGAAATTGGGGGGGGTCGTCGTTTGAGGGTGGAATCCCATCTTCAGGAAACTGAAGTTAGTTGGAATGAAGATTTATCCCGTAGTCATAATATTTTCTCCCGATGTTCCTTCTGCCCAGTATCTTTCTTAAATATCCATTTATTCCATAAATACTTACATTTCAGCTTAAAAATGAAGGAAAAAAGTTTCCCAAAATGGAAGACTGTCGAAGCGAAGATTTCTCCTGTAATCATAATTTTTTTCCCTGCTATGTTCTGACTATCTTGTGTTGTTGTTAAGTATTACATATGACAATATTTTGAAGAAATTCTGACTGAAAAGTGAATTTCTGCTGCACGCAGAAGTTGCTGATATGGGAACTAGGATGGAAGAAGCTTCCTTTTCTTCAGTAATGTACTTGGAAAATATTTTCCCAGCTGTTGTTGTTAGTGACAGTGATCGGGACATGTTGGAATTGGATTTTGCCTTATATCAAATTGATGAATTGGAAGAAGGTGTTTTGAATAGTCCTACAATTGATACCGCATGGTCAAACATTTTGAAAATGACTGGTGCGATTGGTGCTAAAAAGTATGAAGTTTTACCACACCTAATACATGCTATTCTTGTTATGCCACACAGTAATGCAACTGTGGAAAGAATTTTTAGCATTGTCCGTAAGAGTCAAACAGCATTTAGGCCAAACGTAGCCACTGAAACTTTAGGGGCGTTGTTAGCCTTAAAAGTGAAAAAATTCCTGCTAACAACTCGGCAATAATTTAGATAGCTTTGTAGTAAAAGAATAACATTTCTGCATTTGTACCAATATTTGATTTAATTTACCTGCCAGGTCCACCAAAATATGTCCTGAAATTGTCCTGAAATTTAAGAAAAATGGTGTCCTGAATTTTTTTTTATCATTCCTACCTCTGCTTAAATGCAGGCACTGACCCTTCGAGACATGCTTTCGACAAGGTTTTGGAACACAACGATAGGTATGTGCTTCCATTCCGTACATAAGCTGCCGCTAACTGTTGCTTAGTAGTAGGCCTTGGTTCCAAACTTCTTATGCGGCGCTCTAATTCATCCCATAGGTGTTCTATGGGATTAAGATCAGGGCTCTGTGCTGGCCAGTCCTCACACGATATGGAATTATTGTCAAACCACGCAGTAACAGTCCTTGCTTTATGGCTCGGTGCATTATCCTGCTGGTACCAACAAGGCTCGGTTCCATAGTATTGCCACAGAGTTGGTAGGGCATAATTGTCCAGAATGTCAAGGTAGATGTGCCGGTTAACAGGTTTGTCCACGATAACCAGTGAGCCGGTACCATACCATGAAAAACACCCCCACACGAGTACACTGCCAGCTCCAAACTTGACCGTAGGAACAGTACACTGTGGTAAATAGCATTCCCCCGGTGGCCGCCATACCCACACATGGCCTGGCCATCAGACTGATGAATTGTGTATCTGGATTCATCAGTCCATAGGACTCGTTTCCATTGATCTACGGTCCACTATAAATGTTCTTTACACCATGCTAAACGACGAGTAGCATTCCGAGTGTACATGAAAGGCTTATGAGCAGCCGCATGACCACGGTAACCCATGGAATGAAGTACTCTGCGAATGGTAAGCATACATCAGACCTGTTTGTTTTCTGGGTGTAGCCCAGAATTCCGGGTTTTTTGTCACATTCCAAACCCATAAATCCGGGTTTTTAAGTTTTAGAAGAATTTGAGATGCTTCGGACGTTTCATTTCTAAAAGTGCTACGAAATGGTAACTAAAAGGTCAAGTTCCTTTTTCTTTGGGAATTACAGTGTTTGATTAGAAACACTGCATGTCCATGCAGATGGTGAATGTTAGACGATTTGTGACACCTTGAGTGTTTTTTGTTATCAGACAAGCTCTCAAGATAACAGCCTGCTGAAAGGAAGGCTTTTTTTCATTATTTTAAAAGTTGCATTTGCATCAAATAATTTGATTATACACTGCTGGACAATTGCTAAGGACTGATCATAAACGGCTATATAGCGCATGCATAAAAAAGGAAGTGTGGTTGGATGCCAAGTGAAATAAAATAATGTCAGAATGCCAGGACATTACAAGAAAGACAATTTATTGTGCTCTGAAATCCAGAAGGCTTTGGAACGTGTTCAAGGGACAAACAGGCCATTTTGTGCAGGATACGTAAACGTGAAAAAATGCAATTACCGTCAGCAGGCGTTCCGGCGTAAGATGTCAATACGGGATATGGCCACCATGGAGGGCGATGCAAGATTCCACACGTCGTGTCATGCTTTGCACAACATTATCAAGCAGCTGTTGGGGTAATTTATCCCATTCCTCTGTCAGTGCACGGATGAGGGTGTCCTTGTTTATTGGAGGGCATTGGCGACCAGCAAGACCCCTCCCCAAAGCATCCCACACATTTTCAATGGGATTCAGATCTGGAGAACGTGCTGGCCATACGAGGCGTTGAATATCCTCGCTCTCAAGACACTCCTGGACAGCGACTGTTCGATGACACGTTGCGTTGTCGTCCATGAAAATGAATCTATCACCGACAGCACCACGGAACATGCGAACATGAGGTAGCAGAACATCATTAATGTATCGTTGGCCAGTCATAGTCCCAGTTGGAAGCACATAGAGGGATGTACGGCCATTGATCATGATGCCAGCCCATACCATGACACTACATGTCGGATATTGGTCCCTTTCCTGTATGTTTCCTGGACAATATGCAGTACCACTATCACGCCAGATCAGTTGTCATCGACAATCAGACGATAGACTGTATCTAATCTCATCTGAGAAGAGGACAGCAGACCAGTCGTTATCAGTCCAATTGCAATGTTGATGGCACCATTGCAAACGGGCGGTACGGTGACGTCTGGACAATGGGATGCACACAACAGGACGGCGGGCGTATAGTCCTCCTTCATGCAAACATCTGGCGACAGTTTTTCGGGAGATCCGCTTGCCAGTAGCAGCCATAAACTGATTTGCTACCTCACTAGCTGTGCTGTGCCTGTGTCTTTTTGTTGATAGCACTATGTACCGATCTTCTGCAGGTGTCGTACTGCGAACACGACCTCCCCCGTGACGTTTGCTACACTCTCCATTTGTTTGAAATGATTTCCAAAGCCCTGAAACAACACTGTGGCTGACGTCGAACTCCCTGGCAACATCTGTTATTTTTCGCCCTTCTTGAATCTTGCCAATAATACGGCCCACGCGTAAAATCATCTAGGTGATGTCAGGAAGACATACTGAAAATTGCAAGTTCGTCAATTGATTCTTTCCCTTTCAACTTTGCGTTTGAACAACAACGGTCAATACGCGTCAAATCCTTTGTATCTCTTATCAGCGCTATGACGTCACGAACGAATTCGGCAATCCAAAATTTGCATACGCACAACACGTCTTACTGTATCCCGCACTTATGCTAATTTCCACGTTTTCCTGCCTTCCATTTTATGTTTGCTATTGTCATTCGTCCTTAGCAATTTTCCGGCAGTGTATTACATTCGGTTAATCCAATGAGCTACTTTTAGAAATTGAATGGAATACACTGTAGGCTTCAAGTAAAACTGATCCACATAGACTGCTCAATTAACATATAATTTGAAGTGCAAAATTTGATTTCAAAGATGCAATGCCTGAAGGATTTTGCACAGTGGAAGAAAATTGCGTACCAGTAAAGATGCGAAGTTTAACTGCACAAGCACTAGAACCTATTTGTTGTGTAGCTAGTTTATAAGTGCGCAATATGTATAAATATTCCTGATATGCATTATATGTATATTGGCTCTGTGCTGAGAGTTTCAGGGTTTCTTGTGTCACCTCACAATCACCCCTGACCACCGAGGTTCCAGCATTTTTACTCACCTGTACACTGAGGTCTTGTGCAGTACTCCGTCGATTAGCTGTAATGACTCTCCTGAGACTTTGACATCCTCTATCACTGATTTTCTTTGGTCTGTCAGTATGTTTTTGCTGCTTCAGGCACGCCAAGTGTCTTCCACTTATTCAGTACATCCAAAACAGTTGACCTGGGTATGTTTAAACGCCTCTCGGTTTCTCTTATTTACAACCCACTAATATAACACCCAACAATCTTTCCTTTCTCAAAGTCATTTCTCTCCCGCTGCGACATTTACACTTAACTTCACAGTGCGATATGATCGCGGTCAGCTGCAGACTTGTTTTTCTACCATTTGCAGCTGTACCGCACATCTTAACAACACAGCGGATCTGTTCATTTGCTTTTGAAGAGGTGTCCAGTGACTTTTGTCAATATAGTGTATTTTGTCCTGTTATTTGTTTTAGTTTTAATATGCATAATTGTATCATTTTAGTTACCTAATTTGAACCAACAAATAAAAGTACAAAACTGTGGTAAAAAAGTATAAAATTATTTTTCATGTGGGCCCTGGTGCAGTCACAACCTGTGCACCATAGGATGACATGCCACTGGTGAGAGCGATATCACACCCACTAACTTTTAATTGTTCTTTGATGAACAGTTGTTTAGAAAAAAAATTGGGTAAGACTGATGATTGCTTTGTAGGTACAAATGAGGTTGTTCTACTCTGAAAGCATAATTTATTATACACTACTCCTATTCACAGACCTGCAATAATGCAGCCAGTCAAAACCCCCTGCTAGCTGTGATGCCTACCTACTGTAGAGTGTATATACACAACTGTGAGGATGGGTTAACAGTGTGACTTGGCTCATGGGCATAATCTGCGTGAGGAAGAGGGGGGGGGGCTCCATCTGTGCAACTGCCAAACATACTGGAATCCTGTGTGTACCTGGACTACACCAAAACCAGCACCCTCTGGAGAGAATGTGGTCATAAACGGGTCATTGTATTTGAGGTGAGTGCTGCTTCTCCTGTATTTTGTAAAGTTAGAATGGAGCGCCACAGTGGAGAAGATAACATCATTCAATGACGGGGTACACACAAAGATTTGTGTGAAGATCATTTGATATACAATGTTATGACTGAGCTATGAGACTGCAGTTGGCAAAGAAATGTCACCACTAGACCATGGAATACTGGAAATAGGTAACTTGGTCCAACAAATTGAGGTTCCAACTACAAGACACTGATGGGAGGGTGCATGTGGGACGTAGACCATGGCTCGAAAAATGTGGTCGTTTGCTTGTCTGTGGCAAGTGAAAAGTTTTAGTTGAGTAAAAAATTCAGTATAGCAGTTTAAAATCAGTTGAGAATTATTTATATGTTTTTATGCCTATTGTTGGATACGTAAAACTATCAGTTTCTTAATACAGCTTATTTTAATTCACAGAGGTGATGCATGATTGTTCCAGCACAGGAAACCCATTTTTCCCGAAAGAAATTTTTCAGCGAATGCTGTGAGTCAAAATATCAGCGCACAGTGCACTTAAACGAGGAACACAAGGCAAGGAACCGCAAGCTCGGTAGAATTATTTTCCTAAATGCTGTGTGAAAAGATGGGCAGTGTAAGAGTCATGTGCGCCTCGTGAGCTGCCGCTTAGCCAATTTCTGTCGTAGATCAAATGGGAGACACAGAAATCAGTGTTTTTGCGGAGCTGTTAGGAAAGTTCTAAAGCATTGAAATATTTTTGCATCACCTACTCTAGAGGGAGAAAACCGAAATTGGTTATTGTACAATGCTTAATCGTTAAAATTAGATTAATGATAAAATATTATTCAAGAGATGTGTATAAATTTTTAACAAATTAAACTTTTAAATATGAAACAAAATCGACATCCGTGCATGGCCGTAGATTTTCAGCTGGCGAGTGAGATATTTGCCTGACTGGTGAACCAGAAATAAATTTTTCAAGTCCTCACATAGACCCCACAAGGGTCTGGATCTTCAGCTGTCAAGTTTGAGGTGTTACAGGCCGGTGAAGGCAGTGGGTAATGTTCTTGGATATGTTTACATAGGCAGTCTCTTGTATCCAATGAGACCACCATATTACCGTTCAAGGCAGAGTTAACTTACTTGCCAACCACCTACACCTGTTAGTGACTATTATTTCCCTCATCAGGGTACCTTCTTTCAACAAGACAACACTTCATTTCATCACTTCCATTTGTCAAAAGAACTGGTTAGAGAGCTTTCCACCAGTGAGTTCCCAATCCTTAAACGACCCAGTTGATCATCTATGGGAGTGATGTACAAGTTGTGATCATAAAGTATATAAACCAGATTTATTACAAAAACAATAAATAAAAAAATACAAGACTTGCTGATTGAAACTTTGCCTTCGAAGTAGACCCCTTCCGAAGCTACACACTTAGCTGAGTGCTGTTTACACTGTTCGAAGCATTTTTTGAAATGAACAGCTGCTTTGCTGCATTCTGTTGTATCTCCTCAATATCTGAAATTTTTTTCCTTTCAAGTGGTATTTGAATTTTAGGAAAAGACCCCAACTCACTGGGTTTTGTTCCAGAATCCTTAGGTTGAATGACCAACTGGAACCATCAGCTGTGGGCTAATCCCCCACACTGATGTACTTACCTGATTAAAAAGAAAGATCTTGTGTACGGCGTGTGATGGATGTCAGTGAAGCCCGAGTTGTACGTCAAGATTGCTGTAAATGAAGTTTGATACGGCAACAGTAAGTAAAAATTATCTGGTAGTTTGTATTTTTTTTTTTTTTTTTTTTTTGTCAGCTAACCTCTGAATTTCAGAAAACAGCTTAGTGACGTGCATGTATGAAAAAAGTTGCAGTTAGCGAGATCTGGTGAATAGGTTGGCTAGTTGGACCTGCGCAGTGTGGTGCTTAACAAGAAACTACTGCACAATTTGTGATGCATGGTGGAATTGCCACTGCCACTCTCACTCAATGCCGGCCTTTTGCGACAAACTGCCTCCTTCAAACACCACAAAACTTGACAGTAGTCCTCCTTGTCGATTGTTTGGCCCAGTAGAGTGAAATTACAATGCACAATTCCCTCATGATTGAAAAAAAAGAAAAAAAAAAGTCGGCATCATTGGGACATTGCTGCTGCTCTGTTGTGCTTGTTTGGGTCTGGGAGAGTTTTGAATCTTGTCACTGTGAAGACTGAGTCTTAGTTTTGAGGTCATACCCATAAACCCACAATACATCACCAGTTGTGATAGATTTTAAAAATATTTTGTTATTTTCAACATACTCAAACAGGTCACTAGCAGCTGAAACATAGGCATGTATTTGCTCAGCTGAGAGCAATTTTGGCATAAATTTGGCTGAGACGCATCTCACACCCAAATCATCCATAAGAATCCACCGAAATGAACCGAAACTAAAGTTGAAGTCTTCAGATAACTCCTGAATAGTGATTCAATGAATTTCCTGCACAGCTGTGCCTACAAGTTAGGCACTGTTTTCACTTTTGCTGGTTGTGGGCTTCCTAGTCCGTTCATTACTTTCACGACCATCTTTAAAATGTTTATACCAGTCGTAAACTTGTGCATGACTCATACAATTCTCCCCACAGACTTGGAACTTCTTAAGTATGTGCATTTTGCAAGTTTTGCCAAGTTTTTGATAAAATCTGATGCAAATTCGTCCATCAATTTTCCTGACATGACAAATGCTATGGACATCTTTACACACATAAGAACAAAGCACTACTGTAAAAAAAAAAAAAAAAAATGGATGAGCAGGGATGAGCTCACAGCTCATGGATGAAAATGGATGAGCTCACAACTCATGTATAGTAGTAGGTTCCAAGGTCATCCTGTGCCAAATTGCTTTTTGCTATGTTGCATGATTCTGAATTCATGCAACCAATCTGCATATATTTTTATCACACCTCGTATTCGAGCCTAAAACCCATCACCAGAAACTCGTTGCTTTATGAGCAGCTGCCGTGGAATTGCGAGTCACAGTACCACCTGAATGTTTCCTGCACCTGATGGAGTACATGCCATGACATGGTTTTGATGTTTTGAGAGCAAAAAGTGGGCCCACACTTTTGCTCTCAAAACATCAAATATAAGAAATGTGTGTATAAGAAATTGCCCCTTCAGTGTATTTTCCATGTATGATTAAAACTGTTATTGTGCTGTTGTCTGGAAAAAACAAATGTGTGCTTATGTATGAGAAGAGGAGGGATGTTCATGCAGCTTAGTAACATAGCCATAAGCATTAAATGTTTTCAATTCTTCTAGGTTGCTGATTCAAGCATGGCGCCATCAGGAAACGCAGGTGGTGCAGCTTTGTCATCTACTTTAGTTGATGCCTTGGCTTCAGTGAAAAGAAAATCCCCAGAATCACCATCTGAAAGTTCTGCATCAAAGCGCCAGAATCTTCATAATATTCAACATGTAAGTGTTTCAGTTTGTGAACTTTCCTCATGTTGGTTATTGTCTTTCTTCTTTCATATTTTTTTTTATGGTCATAAGGTTGTGAGCTCATGTTTGATCTGCAAGGTGTGAAGTGGGACAGATTTAATATCTTTTCCAGAATTGAAGAATAATCTTTACTGTGATGAAATGAATACCATCATCTGCATGTCACATTAAAATATTCATCTAGTTGCTGTTATTAGTGCAAACCATCATTAGTACTTGTAGAGCAGGCTGTGAAAGAGGTAGTATTTGTCCTAACCTCATGTCACAAGGTATGCAGTGAAACCTTGGATTCCAAGGATTGTATGGGATAAGGTAAGAGGTTTACCATATTAAGTGATAATCTGTAAGATTTTAGTGAAAAGCTAAACATAACAGAAGTGGAAAAAAACTTAAACAAAAACAAATGTGGTACACATTTTGTTATTTTCTGTGGTAGAAATAGTCTTCCCATAATATGTGAAAATAGGTTAGAATTATTAACACAGTAATCAGACAGCTCTGAATTGTGTGCATTCACTGTTCATGTAACATTAATCACATCATAAAACTCGAAAATTGCATCGCCCTGGAGCGGGAATCGAACCCGCATCTCTCGATTTCTGTTCAAGCATGCTGACCGTTACACCAGGGTTCACTTTGTGTGGTGAAAATCAGCAAATGTTCTGATTCTTAACACTCAGATGCTTGGGACTTGATTGTCCTGGGTGGTGTAACAGTTAGCGTGCTCGAACGGAAATCGGGAGATGCGTGTTCGATTCCTGCTCCAGGGCGATGCAATTTTCGAGTTTTATGATGTTATTAATGTTACATGATGAACAGTGAATGCACGCAATTCAGAGCTGTCTGATTGCTGCGTTAATAGTTCTTACATTTTATTATGTTCTGTATGATAAAGTAACACAATAACGATGCAATAGTAATGTTGGACCAAAATCAAGACAGTATTAAAACTTTTTTGGTGGTGGCGTTGTTAAGGCATAGTGCTGTGGTATTTGCTGCAAATGTCAGTCATGCTGAATCACTGTCGTATACATTGAGTGGCTATATTTTAAAGAACACTAGAATAGTATGCCTGTGGAAACGAACACTTGCAGATGGTGCAATTACTGAAATAACAGTAGCATTTGAAAACTGTCCTTGTGAAATTTTGAACTATATCATCTAACATAAAATATTCATTTTTTGGTACTCACTTATTCACTGCATTTCAAGAGCATTATTTTAAAGTTTTCTCCAAATCAATTTAATAATTAGCTGGCATCATGTTTAATTGCATTTAATGGATTATGCCTAGTTCAGCACGTGCTAATGCATTCCATCTCACGAAACGTTTTTAGAAATGTTATTATACTCACTATCAGCACACCTTTCTGTAGACATAATATGAGGGTGTGGCTAATAAAATGGGCCACTCAGTCTTCATCTTCAGTTGGGGTTTGGCTGGTGACTTGATTCTTTGAGTGTGTTCAGTTTGCCTAAACCAAACACTACTAGCAGCAAAATCGACAGTATCCATATATCAACACTCCTTCATCCAGAGCTAGAAGTTAATGCAACAAAAGTATTCAACTGATGTTATATATACCACCTGTGAATTTATTTTCCCAGGTTTCTATCTTTTGGTATGTTTGTATATGTGCAGCACTTGTTCCTATATCAAGTTCAGGCAATTATTAGGTGTGCAACTTAATTCTCGGCCACAGGCACGACATGTTGACAGCAAATTATAGCGAATCGAATACGTACTCAGTCAGGGAAATAATCGTGTTGAATACATTTGAGCCATCGGTCAGGGAGCTGCCGAATGCCACTGCGGAAAAAAGAGAGCTGTTTTGAGTTGATTAAGTCGCCAATACTTGTGTGGACCTCCTCGACAGAAGTAAAGTGCGTATCACTCAGGTGATGTTGCAGGGAGCGAAAGAGGTGATAATCCAACAGGGTGAAGTCTGGTGAATACGCCAGGTGGGACAAAATATCCCATCCCAGGTCGGTGATAGTTTTTAAAGTAATTTTTTGCGGTGTGAGGACGCGTGTTATCCTGAAGCAACAGGACTGACCTTCTGCCCTTGCCAGTGTATGCCCTTTTTGCTTCTATTGCGTCATTCACACAAATGAGTTGCTGACAATAAAGCTCAGTATTGACTGTTTCACCAGGTTTGAGCAACTCATAGTGTAAGACACCTCGCTGATCCCACCATATGCACAGCAACAACTTCCTGACATGGATATTCAGTTTGGCAGTACTGGTGGTAGGCTGACCTGGATGAACCCACTGTTTGTGCTGCTTAGGATTATCGTAGAGGATCCACTTCTCATCACAGGTTAAAATCTTGTGGAGGAAATCCTTCTTGAATCTGGAGAGCAAGGACACAGCAACATCGTAGTGCCTAAACTTGTTCGCATCTGTGAGTTGGTGGGGCACTCAACGGCCCTCCTTGTGAATCTGTCCAAGCTTGTGCAGGCACTTTGCAAAGGCTTGCAGTGTTACTCCAAGTTCCTGGGCGAGCTCTGACTGTGTGCGACAGGGATCCATGTCCGACAGTTGTTCCAGTTCTTCATCATCAACTTTCTGTGACTATCCTGGACGCTCTGCATCATGGAGATAGAAATTTCCCTGCTTAAACCATTTCTTAGACGTACTACAGGACACACCAGCCTCACCCAAAGCAGCACAGATCATTTGCTGGGTTCTGCTGCACTTTTCTTCCACTGAAACGCGAACAGGAGGCAGTGCCTCAAATGTTGCTTCTCGAACGACATTGCTTTCACTGTCAACTTTCGTCCCTTCTGTCACTACAGCTGTGAGCGGTTATGGTTGCCTGGAAAGCTGTTGGATGGCACTGCAATCAGCCATTATCGCACACAGCTATTTGCATTTGCCGATATTCTATGATCGCTATGCGGTTAAGGGCCAAGAATTAAGTTGCACACCTAATATTTATTAGAGAATGTACAACTTTTATCACAATGTATCTTGCTGTAGAAATAGCACAGTGATAAAATAAGAATACCGACAGATAGGGAAAGATTTTTATAATAACTAAATATAATCAGTTTTTGTAGTTCTAAAATATTTTTAACTGCAAAAAAGAACCTAAAAACTTGGTTCCCTTGTTCTTAGCAGTGTGCCAATGTAGGTATGGATCCGGAGCTGTGAACTTCATGATGTGCAGTCAGAAGGTGCCACCACTTTTATAAATTCTAAGTATCTCTACTTTGGCAATCGTAGATGACCATTATTATCCATAGCTGCAATATAACTGGCAGAAGATCACAAAACTGTATCAGAACCTCGTGTAATCCCACAGTTACGACATTTCTTCTGTTTAAGCTAACATTCATGATCCACCAAAATTTTTGCTAGCTTTCCCTTTGTGATTAACAATCCTCAGAAAATTCATGAGGAAAACCAAGTGATTTCAAGTACTACTCAAAAAAGTGTTTACCGAGAAGCTGTTCATTACAAAGCTGCAGCTCTTGCTTCTGCACATCACAAACTTAACAGCCTCAGTTTTGAACAGAGATCAGCATGCTGTTGAGTAAGAAGATACATTTTTGCCTTTTTTTTTTTTTTTTTTTTTAGTAAAAATGTTTTGGAACTATAAAAAAAAAAAAAACAATTTTAATTAGTTACTATGAACTTTTCCCTGTCTGTTGGTATTCTTATTTTGTCATTGTATCATTCCCACAGCAAGATAAATCACTACAAAAGTTACCCAAATTAAATAGTGAATTACTGTTTCTTGTTTTGTACTCTTTTATGTCAGGCACAGTTGATTTAGTAACGAAGTCCATTATAGATTGTAGTTATGGATACACCAATTTAGAACTTTTCAGTTTGGTATTAACACTAGCAAAGCCTGTTTCTTTCTTTTTCTCAACTTTTTTCTTTTTCAAGGTCATTATGAACATGGTGAAAAGGGTGACCGTATTACTACCACACACTTTTTTTTTAATTTGTTTTTGAAATTTAACAGCCCCCATAAACCTTATGAGGCTACAAGTTGTTGCGCTTCTGTAATGTAGGGTCTCTGCTTCTAAGGAAGTGAGAGAGCCAGCGCTATGCCTGTCACTGCTACTAGGAAAAGCATGTGCCAGTGCTATGCCCCACACTACTCCTCTTGGTCTGAACTGGAACCTAGGCTCAACTCAAACAATTAGCCAGAAGCCTGTGTATCTACTCATGCGGCCACCAGGGTGGTCTCTCCCACTTTCTTTGACTCAAAAAGGTAAATAATACGCAAAAAGTCAGAAACTAAATTCCGAGAAAAGGAGTTGTAGGGTACCACCTTGTCCTGTATCCAGTGGGAGCCCTATTTAGTTCCATTTGTTTTCCCTTCTATATTAACTGATTTTTAAACCCAGTTGTACACCGGAGCTCAAAATGACTAGCTCCTAAAAATGCAATGGCCAGTTTCAGTTGATGAAACAAATATTATTTAATCATTAATGTAACAGCCCCCCATATCTTTCTGTTGCTTTACATAAGCGTTAACTTATTCTTGTGATCCTGTGAGAGGCGTCACATTTTTTTAAATTTTATTCTACCAGACTCGGACAAGATACTGTTAGTTACTCTTTATTGTTTTAACGCATCTGAGAAAACTAACATGGTTGGACGCACAGAAATAGGCCAGGCATTGCTTTTGTATACACAGAAATAGACCAGGCGTTGCTTTTGTAACAGTAACCAATTAGGAGTTTAATATATGTTACTTCAGCCTCATGGTTATCACTCTGGTGCTTAATGTAAGACTTTTCACAGGCCTTCATCCCTATTTGTTCATTCTGACTGAACCGGACTATCTTTTACATGCTTTAAACTCTTCTCCCACTGCTGTTCTCCTAATCAGCCATGAGCACAAGACTGCTCTCTCATATCCAGTGCCAAAGACATTTGACAACACAAAATAAAGCCACAAATTCATTCTGACATTGAATTTATACACTCTTGAAGTCCCAGGAACATTTTAATCTCCCCTTTACTAACAGTATTAAGGAGTTACTATGTTGACAATTGCCCTTAAGTCTATTTCCTCCATCCACACTCCTAAAGCAATAAACCTTTGCCATCAGCATCAGTACATTCAAAGGATACATTGGTGTACCTCTGTTCTCATTGCGAATGTAATAATGTTTATCAGGTTTACCATGACCACAAATCCCTTGTTGTTCAACACCAACAGGCTTGAGAGTATGTTTATCTTTACAACTGTCAAAAAAAAAAAAAAAACCCATGAACAAGGGAATTCAACATGTGTACTAAACCATATTTAAAACAATTATTCCCAAACCAGGTTGAATAATCTTACTGTTAAGTACAGAGAAGTTGCTTTAGCATGACTGTTTCTGTCCTTTTTTATCTATTATATATACGGGTGACAATCATGCTATCATTCATCTCTGCTTCAGTTTGTGCCCATGCAGCCACACCTCTCATTTTCCACTCCAAGTCTCCCCTGTCCTCTGCCACAAGTACTTAATCTCTTCCTGAGCCTTTTTGGCTCCATGCGCTAATCTCCTGTCTGTAACATTTCAACTCTTTGGGCAAGTATACATGCATGCCTATCATTTCAACTCTTTGTCACAAGTTCCACAGTCAGTCTTCTGTTGCAAAATGAAATCGCCTGCCAATACATTCAGTGTCATTCATCAAGACAAAGCTTTTACATACGACCTGTAAAGGGCCAGCCTAGTGTGGCCACTTACAATTACCATTTTACTCCTCAGTTATGGCATCCAATTTTTTAATTTTGTTTTAAATGTTCCCAAGAACTGCTCTGTTGATAACTTATAAAGCCCAGCAGTATTGTGGTTTTTGATGTTTCATGTCTAATGTAAGTAACTAATTTAAAAGCTAAATAAATAAAAAGAAACGACTGACTGACTTAATTTTTCCTAGTCATTTCTTGAATCTGATCAACATAGGGCAGTGCTCTCGTAATTATATGTTGACGAATGATCAACATTTTGTTCTGTAATTTATTCTCAATCATTTGTCAGTAAATGTTACTATTCTGCCAGCATACAGTGAAATAAGTCTTTCCAGAGCATCTGCTGTTATCTGGTGTGAATATAGAGATTATTTGCCGTCCCGGTGGCGCAGTGGTCTAAGCAATGGCTTCTGATCATTCGTCCGAAATGGGTCCAGGTTTGAATCCTAGTGAAGCATGGATGTTGTGTTTGCCTTACAGCACTGGCTCTCTCTCCCTTCCCTGGAACCAGTGGCCCTAAATTAGGGACGGGCGACTGCTTATAGCTCATTGAATTGCTCACGGTAGTCATTAACCTCAAATTTAAAAAAAAGAAGGAAAGAAGTTATAAAAAAGAGATGAAACCTGAAAGGTGTGCAATCAAGTAGTGCTTTGCTGAAAAGTTTATAATACATAAAATGTAACAAAATGGCAATTGTGATAAAAATCATGTTTGAGATTAAAGTTGTGTAATGGTGATACCCAGGTACTAATGAAAGCAATAAGCACCTCATCCGTTGTTTGCTTGCATATGTAGAATTTTTTATGCCAGCGTCATATTTGGCTAAGGAGGTCTCTCAAAAATTGCATTATGCACAAAGGTCAGTTCACCAGAGACTATATGGGGTCAGTTGTGGCATGGTATCCCCATGGTCTGTGCTTAGCTTCATACATAATTTTTGTAGTATCTATGTTTTGACACTCTTTGGCCAAATGTGGCTCTTCTGTGCTAGTTTTTTACAAAGCAAACAATCTAAAAATAAGTTACAATACCAGCTCAAAGTCTACCTGTTGATAAACAAAGAAATGCAAACATATATGGGTCATTCCATGTGAAATCACGTTTAAAAAAAAAAAAAAAATCCTGCTACTCAATCTCAGATTTGTTTGAAGATTATTTTATTGTTCGACATTCAGGTCAATAGCATATCATATTTTTTTCAGATTTTTTGGTTAAGTATTGTCGCCTGTGGCGCCACCTGAAATATGTGCATTTGCACTTTGCTTATGTCTCAAGGTCACTGCTTGTTACCACTTTTCCTCCAATAACTTAAATTTCTAACATATTCTCGTGATCTTGGTGTCTAATTAAAGATGATATTTTAAGCTACATGATTAGACAATTATTTGTCTTTTTTTAAAATTTCATTATTGAGATATACCACGACAAATAAATATCTACATTATTTATTTTAAACTGCTATAACTTCTCTATACTTAAATTTACAGGATTCAAACTTCACAGGGTTGTTAAGTGGTTAAGCTTAGCAACATGTGGTAAAAATTTGGTAAAGGTGTTTTCTTGTACAGTGGAGAGAAAAAAAAAAAAAAAAGAAAACATCTGCAGCCCAAACACAATGTAAATTACAATTGTTTAAACATACATTTACTCAAATTGCACTACTGGCACTAACTGGCTGTGATGACAATGAGAAAGTATCAAAACATGTACATTGCAACATTATATACATATACCTTAATTATAAAGTAGCCGCTCCGGTGGCGCAGTGGTCTAAGGCGTTGACCTCTGATCATTCGTCCGTAAGGGGTCCGGGTTCGAATCCCGGTCAGGCATGGATGTTGTGTTTGTCTTACGGCACTGGCTCTCTCCCTTCCCTGGAACCAGTGACCCCAAATTAGGGACGGGCGACTGCTTATAGCCCATTGAGTTGCTCACGGTGGTCGTTAAACCTCCAATAAAAAAAAAAAAATTATAAAGTATGAGCCCCCCCCCCCCAAAGTGGAAATTATTTCCAAGTGTCAAACAAATTGGTTATTTTGTCAGTAATTGTTTGTTATATGAAATATGTTCTTTCAGTTATGGTTACAGGAGGAGATACTTTCTGCCAAATGTTACCAAATGGATTCCCAGCACAATCTGGCTGCTCGGGCCAAACATAAGTTGGAGTAGGGCCATGAGGGTGAAGGAAATGTACATAACAATCTTCATAATTTCGTGACACATCAAGGATTTTTCCAAGTCACCATTTGTTGTTGTATTCACAGGCAACATACTCTTCCTTTGAATAGGTTGATAAGGATTCTGTAATGCTGACATCTTGTTTTATAACCTTTGCAGTGAAAGTATCAGAACTGGTTGAAATTCGTGATACTTTTAGTGTAAATTCATCCACAGGTTTGAAACAATGACTGCTTCTTGTACCTGGTACTGTCTTTCCAATGCTGTATTTTAATTCTTGGTTTATAGCACTTTCTTTAATTTCCTCTTCTCTTACATAGTAAACATCAATACCTGGAATTTTTTCACACAGAAGTTATATAAATCCTGTGGTGGTAAGATCATGTGTTCAAATGGTCTTTGCAAATTAGCTCTTGCTGCAAGACGTTTCAGTGTGCCACCCAAACCATCACACGCATTCTTGCAATGGCTTGGTAGCAAAGAAATGCCACTGCTGTAATTCCAGGGTCTTCTTTGTGTCTGCATATGTTCATAAAGTTTTTGAAATTTTTGTACTGAGCACTCGATCCATCACTGAAGTACATCGCATGTGTGATATGAGGAAGCTTTTCTCTAGTCATCTGTAGGGCAAGTGTTTGAAATGCAAAAAAAGTCGCAGTTGTATGTGTCAAACAGTCACTGATGAAACACATCTTCATTGTGTCCAAAGTGCTTTTAGATGCATATCTGAAGTACACAACAACAGGATGCACTGTGGCTTAAATATTTTTCCAGTGGAAACCCTGGGCAGAATCTTGTACTATGCAAGTGTAGTTTTCAGCAAAGTCAACAAGAATAATGCACGTCTCTTCAGCTAGTTCTTTAGATTTTTGAAAGAAGTGACTTTGTGATTTTGAAATGAAATGATGGCTGCTTAGTTCTACTAATTTTTCTTCTAAAGTGTTGATGAATTCATCTACGCTTACTGTTTTCATTGACATGGTTGTGCAATCTACTTGCTCCCATGTCCAGTAAGTGATGGTGTCCAAGCATGATAGTGTATCATTATTGAGCAGAAATGTTTGAAGTGTATCTTCTGGTGGACATGCAGAACATCGGTGAAGCATACATACCTCAGATTCCAAACTGCACACAAGCATAGCCATTAACTGTTCATAGTCCACATTCGTGTGTGCAGAATGAAGCATTAATTTGACATTCTGGTGGTAAATGCAAACACATGTAGAATGAAGACCATGACTGCTGGCTGTGACACACTTCTTTGGTCTTAACTCACAGAATTTTGAAAAGCCAATGGAGACATGTGGAAACTTCTTTAAACAGCTCATATAGTTATTTTAAATTTTGTAGAATTAGCCTTTTCTGTATGAGTTCTCTCTTTCCACTTTCTGTTGGCACTGACACACAGTCTTTCTTGCCCGGGCAGATGTGACTGTTGCTATCATCTCGAAAAAATTCTTTCACTAGGGAAGTAATTTCTTCACTTAATTGCACCTTTTTTCAATCCTGGTACTCCCAGAATCTCCTATTCAGTCTTTATCTGTCTTGCCCTTTTAACCGTATATTCCGTGGTATGAAAGAAATCAATTGTCTTCCTGATGCTCCAGGTTTTGGGAACTAATGTCAAGATTTGCACCTTACTACTGATTGATGCACTGCAAAATTTCATTCGTGACTGCTGCATCGGTTCTTCACAGTTCAAACATCCCTGTTTCTGCACTGAACTTGTATCTTCTGCTGGTTGTTCAATATGGAATGCTTCTGCTGCTGATGTAACAATTCTTTCACAGATTTGTTTACCCTTTTTCTGTAAGTAAGATAACCGTTCACAGGCCTTTCGTTTCTTTACTTTTAGTGGTGAGCAACCACTTGCTTCCAAACCATTGTTCAGGTTGTCTAGTATTTTCGATTCCAGTGGGGGCACATAATCACTTTCACTTTCCACAGAGGTAGTGGGTGTGTTGCAAATTGCTTCATAAATCTTCTTACAGGAGATACACAGCTTCTTTCCAGGCACTAGGTCAATTCCACTTAACTGCAGCTTCTTTACAAAAATTAAATGTTATTGTTTTTAGGGATTTATTAATAAGTCTCTTGTGAATTTGAAATGGTTCACAACAATGGTTTTGATGGTTTTCATATATAGAGCTCAGGTATTTCTTCTTGTGATAACATAAGTTCTCAGCACTGACTTTTAGACCTTAGAAACAAAAGCTGCTGTTCTTCATTACTCAAAGATTCAATGCTCTCAAAGTCACTTGAATCACAGCTGACATGACTCTCCATTAGCAAACCAACACTGCACTTTGCCATTTTTTCTTAAATACTTCAACCTAACTAAATTGTCAGTATATGAGAGAAATATTAATTCACTGCCTTTTTGTTATCTAAATCAGCACTGATTGGTTGGACAGCAGTCCCAGGAAGGTGACTCACAGCCATGGGGATATCAGCAAGTTACTGACTCATCTGTAGAGGCAGATAAGCAAGAAAAAAGTTGAGTCGGACTTTCTGTTTTCAGACATGTCATTGTGCACCCACAGTGGCAGCACCCACCGTGGCAATGAAAAGCAGCTATAGTGACAAAACATACTGACTTTATATAAACATCAGCAATGTATCCTGACTGGGTGAATTTTCTTCTGACGCATGCACACACAGGGTCTTTGAAAATCTTGCAAGTTGGTAGATCTATAAAGAAAAATTGATCAGGAGCATGAAAAATAACTAAACAATTGTGTAAAACATTATTAATTATTAATAATATAGAACTGTTTCTGTTGAAAGAAACAAAAAAAAGTGTTAATGGCAACACGGGTAAATTTTTTAGGAAGATAAATTTTAAGAACAAATATTTAGCCTATATATCATCATCAACCATTATCAATCTACTGCTGGATGAAGGTCTCACCAAGTTTCTTCCACAGCGGTCTATCTTGCACCAGTCTCCTCCAGGTCACTCCTACATGCTTTCAAATTTCATCCACCCAGCTCTCATGTGGCCTTATTTTGGGTCTTTTCCTGTCTTTTGGAATTCAGTCTAGAATTTTGGTTGTCCATCGGTGGTCCATTCTTCTGGCAACATGTCCAACCCATTGCCATTTCAGGGAATTTTACTCTGATCACGATGTCTTCCGCTCTGTCATTTTCCTTATCCATGAGTTCCTCTTCTTAAAAAAAAAAATAAAAAAAAAATAAAAAAAAAATATATATATATATATGTTAACACTCGCATTAGAATGCATGTTAAATAATGAGACATACTTTTTAAGAAAATATACATTCAAACAATGGTAAGTTACATTATGTTTGTGCTGCAGATGTGTTAATTTTTTTTTCGTTGTACAAGAAAACACCTTTACCAAATTTTTACCATTGTGTTGCTAAGTTAACCACTTAACAACCCTGCAAGTTTGAATCCTTTAAGTTTAAGTATAGATAAGTTATAGTAGTTTAAAATAATGTAAATATTTCTTTTTCGTGGTATATCTCAATAATGAAATTTAAAAAAAAAAAAGCAAATAATTGTCTAATCATGTAGCCTAAAATGTTATCTTTAATTAGACACCAAGATCATGAGAATTGGTTAGAAATTTTTGAAGTTATTAGAGGAAAAGTGGTAACAAGCAGTGACCTTGAGACATAAGTAAAGTGCAAATGCACATATTTCAGGTGGTGCCACAGGTGACAATACTTATACCAAAAAATCTGAACAAAATATGATATGCCTTCCTCCTGAATGTCTAACAGTAAAATAATTTTCAAGCAAATCGGACATGGTGTGGCAGAAGGCCTAGGTGACTTCACATGGAATGACCCATATGAGAAATACCAAAGTTGCAAAGGATGAAGGCAGTCAAGTTTTCTTATGAATTGTTAGCCACTTTGGTAATACTGTTAGTATATTAATGATCTCACATGCTCACAAGAATCAAACTTGGTCACAAATAGCACATTAGTGTGTGTGTGGACTGATTCTTTGTTTTTGTTTTTACTACAAATTTTAATTATTTGCATGTTTGGATTGTTTTTATTTGTTGTATTAAATGAACTGCTTGTTTTATAGGCACACCTGGCAGGTCAGAATCCTATGTTAGCTTCCATGTTAGCACAAACACCTCGTACAGCTCCTTCTGTGCCAACTAGTATTGCAAATGCTATTGTATCACAGCTACCTCAGGAGAGACTGCCAAAGAATTTAGAAAAGAAATTGGTGCATACTCCATACACAGGGACATCTACACCAAACTCTTCTAATAACAATCAGCAGTACAGCTATATTCCATTCCCAGGCAGCACTCGCAGTGTGCTTTCTACATCGTTGCAGCAGGAAGTTGTTACTGCTGATACCAGAGGTCATGTGACTTTAGCGCCACAGAATAATTTGGCCTCATCATTTCAGCAAACACAAGGATTTCTAGGAAAATTGTTACCTCCATTTGATGGCAGTCAAGGAACAGTTAATGTCTATGAAGGTCAGTTTGTTCATAACTCACAACCATCAGCAAGTTTACAGCCATCAAACAATCCTGTGTTTCATGAAGTCCCCATTGATTCAAGTGGTGTAATAAATGTTGTTGGTACCACGGATCCTGATCTTGCAGAAATCCTTGATCAGGTAAGAAAACTTTCTTAAAACTACTGTAATGTAAAGGTCTTTGAACTTGTTTTATATAAAAATGTAAAAAATAAACAAAAAATTATTTGGTTGTTAAACTATAATACAAAATTATAACAAATGAAATTTTTATTGATATTCTTTACTTCTGCATGTTTGTTCTCATATGGGTGTAGCTTGGTGGAAAACTTTGGCAGTATACTTTTGTGCATGTTTTCCCCATTGGATTCTATGAGGAATATAAATCAGTTGGAGGTTATATAGAAAGCAATTTTTAGATTTGAAGTAGCACGAAAAACAAATTTTGTAAATTTTTGAAAGAAGAATTTTTATCCTTTTTTTTTAAAGTAAAAAGGGCAGTTTTAAAAGAACTAGCATGACAAGAAACGTGCATGAAACTATGTGATATTCCAGTGTTTTCTGTGAAATCAAACCCACATGGGAATAGAAAGAAATAGGGTGTGTGTATCTAATTTGTATTAACTCATGACATGGTGTAATTTTCATTTTCATATGAGAAAACCCATTATTCAGATCTTTTATATTATTTGTAGTTTTAATGTGGAAAAGTCAATTGATATGGATTATCAGATCTGCAAACTGTGTAACTTAGTTGCAAGCATAACGAAGCAGTTTCACTAAGAGAAAAAATTGTCAACCCTTTTCATTATGATGGTTTTTTTTTTCACTAAATTTTATTGGTATTTCGTATATTTTTGTAGTATTAAATATTATTTTGTGAGTAAAGTTATTGTGACAGATTTTAAAAATGTCTTAAACTTCCTCTTTTACATTTACTTCCCCCTTCCTCAAAATATTTCCAATGAAAAGTGTGTGTTATTCACTAGCAGAAGTTCCAGTCATTTAAGTGCTATGACACATACATCACCTGCTTCTTGCTTATTTCCTTGGTAGAATTGCTAGTGAGGTTATTATGCTCATGAGAGTGTAAGGCACATAACTGGAATTATTGTGCAGTGCCATTCAACTGCTGTTGACTGTCTGGCATTAAATTTGCTTATCACTGAATCAGTTTGAATCTAATGAACCAAAATTAAATGGTACTGATTACCTATCACCTTTGTTATCCCAACATTAAATTTATCAAAAAACCTAACTGAATTTAGATTTCATTGAGGTCAGTATTTTATAATAATTTATCACCATTCATTCTTACCAAATTTGCCTGACTTTTGAATTGCACTGCCATCAGCCACCAGCTGATGCTACACAGTTGTTAGACAGCAGTGTTGTTGAAATTTGACTAAACCAAAGCATTATAATTGTTAAACTGGGCCTCAAGCTTCTGTTGTACTGCCAAGAATACCCTCAATGAACAAAACATTAGAGATAACTACCTAATAGTGTGTTGGCCCTCCTCTAGCTGAATGACAGCCTGCAGGCGCCAAGGCATCGACTCCACCAGATGCCAAAGGGTTTCCGGAGGTAATGCTAGCGCTGCCTTTTGCGGGCAGCATTGTCCGAAACTCTGCCTGAGATGTCGGTTCAGGATCCATGGATGTGACGTTTCGCTCCACGACATCCCAAAGAGTTTCCACAGGGTTTAAATCCAGGGACCTTGGGGGCCACTCGAGGGTTCCAAACTCAGATGAGTGTTCTTCAAGCCATGCCTGGGTGGTGACGGCGCATTGTCCTGCTGTGGAACAGACCGTCTGCTGCAGGATGTGCGAAGGCCATGAAAGCTTGTCGGTGATGAGCCAGCACATGCTGGTAGCGGTTAAGGACCTCTCCAGACTTAAGGAACCTAATTTGCCCCATGATAAGGCTCCCCAAACCATCGCAGAGCCACCACCACCTTGAACAGAGCTGACATGGCATGATGGAGTCATAGCCTTGTGCTGTCGATCCCACACCCTCCTGTGAGCTAGGCACAGCTAAAAATGGGATTCGTCTGACCACATGATGTGGTACTATTCTGTAGAGGTCCAGTTTTGATGTTCCCAGCACCAAGCGAGACGTAATGTCCGATGATAAGCAGTCAGTAGTGGAACATGAGTAGGACATCTGCACCTGTAACCCAGGGTATGCAGCGTGTGCCATACCATTTGCTCGCTGGCACTGCTTGTGCCTCCAACATTTAACCTGGATGTAATTTGTGCTGTCGCTGTCAAGCGGTCAGTCTGTATGAGCCTGGATAGTGTTGGTAGACCTCGGGCATCAGCGGCATGTGATCTGCCACTGCTTGCTGTCTGGGCGCTGGTACATCCGGTGATGGTATACTTGCAGTACAGCTTGATACAGTTGCCCTTGGGAACCTTAGGGTTCTTACAACTTGGGCGATAGACTGACCCATCTGTCTTGTACCAACAATGCACCCATGATCAAAGTCGCTTGGATCACCATGTTCGCTGATTGCGGTGAATTGTTTGAGAAGCCCTGCTGTCCACCTATTTATTGCCCTGTGTTCGGTTTGGGTCTATTCCACTCTGTGTGTGGGGGGGGGGGGCATGTCAATTGCCCATCACTCCTATCCATAATATTTTGTCTACTAAGTATACAGCGTGATTCATAATTATTGTGTCCGGGTTTCCGTGGCCTGGCAGACTGTAACCGACCAAATAAAACTGTCTACAGCATAAACAATTTCACCACAGAAAGTTTTATGTGGCGACACGGTACCAGCTGAATTGATGTCATGCTTCAAAACGGCGAGTGTTCAAGAAAAAGCAGTGTGCACATTCAGGTTCTTCAAAACAAAGTCAATTATCACAATGCTATGTCGTTACCGAATGCAGTATGGCAGATCTCCACCTTCCAATAATGCTATCCAACGTTGGTTAAAGCAGTTTCAATAGACTGGTAGTGTGCATCATCAAAAAGGAGCGGGAAGACTGAGCACTTCGCAGGACGATGTTGATCATGTCCAGGAAGCCTTTTCTTCAATGAGATGAGCTGCGTTGCAATTAGATATACTACAAATGACTGTTTAGAGGGTTCTGCATAGCTGCCTACAACTCTGTGCATGCAAACTGCAGATTGTACAGGCTTTTTACAGCTGTGTGATAAATCCCGCCATTTCCAATTTGCCAAGACATTTTGTCCAAAGCCGAAGCTGATGAACATTACCTGCGTACATAGATATTTAGTGATGAAGCAATGTTTTTCATTTCAGGGAAGGTACATCTGCATAACTGCAGAATATGGGGCTCCGGAAACCCTCATGCCATTTGAGAAGTCGAACTAGATAATCAGAAGCTGAACGCCTGGTGTGCTTTGTCATGTTCAGAAGTGTTGAGGCCCTTTTTCTTTGTGGAGAAAACAGTGACAGTGGTGATGCATCTGGACTTGCCACAGCTGTATCTGTTGCCTCAGTTGGAAGATTGGAAGCCCAATGTGGTGTTCCAGCACGATGGCGCACCACCTCATTGGGCTCTTATTGTCCAAGAATTCCTTGTCCTGCATTTTCCTGGGCAGTGGGTTGGGCGTCGGGGACCCATTCCATGGCCTCCACTCTCACCCAATATTGCGCCATTGGATTTCTTCCTGTGGGGATATGTGAGAAACATAGTTTACCAGACCCCTGTGACCTCCCCAATGACCTGAAGACTAGAATTGGTGCTGCAATAGCAACAGTAACACTGCAAATGCTGGTGAACACTTGGCGGGGAAATTGATTATTGCTTGGATATCTTACATACCCTGAAAGGCGCACATGTTGAAGTGGTTTAGCAATCTGATGTACCGATTCTACAGGTAATAAAACTTTTAGTTGTCATATGTCATATTCTGTTTGCGGGTTTAGTTTGTTGTTTCCCGTTTCCCAATTATATGCCACTGAAACCTCTACAATAACTATGAATCACCCTGTACATCTCTCACTAACATTCAGATCACTTCAGTAACTTATCTAACTGGTAATGTCTTTTTTTTTTTTTTTTTTTTTAAGATGTTACCCATCATCCACCTTGTTGTTATAGCTTTGCTACGAGGTGTTGTGCTGCCATCTATTTGTACACGTCACTGCAAACCTATAATAGCAAGGTGGACGATGGGTAACATCTGTCGGCTTCACGAAAGAGAGCCCTGTGTACCATCTTGCAATTGCATCATATATGTGTTTGCCAAGTATGAGACATGCACACACATTATGGTTCTGAGGATGCTGTGGTGGTAGCACAAGGCTCCAACCATGAATAACTCTGAAATTCAGAGCGGTGTTCAACATTTTAAATGTTTTTAAATCCTGTAATTTTTTAAACTTTTTAATGCATGCAAGATGAAATTCTGTTTCAATGCGTAATTTAGTAAAATTGCGTGCAAAGACCCCAAGTACAGTAATTAAATAATTGTATAATTAATTTTAAGATACTTCCTCCGAATGTTAAAAGTTGCAGTTGAATTTTGAATAATGTAGTACATATTTACAAATTCTGTTGAACATGCAACTTCTGTGGCAAATCTCACCTTACCAAAAATGTGGTCCATGATTATGAGAGAGGACTGCAGGTATGTAGAGCATCTTAATTTTTTTTATTCAGAGGGTGAGTCGAAAGTTTTTGCAATATTTGGATCACTTTATGTCTTCATTACGTACCTTTACGACGAAAGCTGAGTAACATTCAAAATATAGGCCATCACGTTGCACTGTCTTTAGCCATCTGTCTGCCAGTTCTTCGATTCTGCGGTGGTACCAGTTCTTGTCCTGCGAGGCGAAGAAGTCCTTCACCCCAGCTGCCACCACCTCCTGGTTGTTTAAGTGCCACCCGCTAAGGAAGTGGGCCATGGACTGGAACAAGTAATAATCCAATGGGGCAAGATCCGGAATATATGCTGGGTGTGGCATCAGTTCAATGCCCTCAAGTTCCTGGGGTTTTGCCAGGGTCGTTCGCGCCGTAGGCGGGCGAGCATTGTCCTGCTGTAGGAGAACACGCTTTCTGTTCACCACTGCCGGGTACTTCTCCTCCAAAACGGCATACATCTGCCCCAGCTGTTCAGAGTAGAGGTTGGCGTTGATGGTCCAACTGTCTGGAACAAATGCTTAATGGATTATCCCCTGGAAATTCCACCAGACGCAGAGCATCACCTTGTGCTCGAAGCGACCACGTTTGGCAACAGGTTCTGGAAGCTGGCCTGGGCTCAACCACTGCTGTTGTGTTAGGATTACGGAAATAGACCCACTTTTCATCACACGTAACAATTCTCTTGATGAAACTTGCATCGCGCGGGTTTTCTAGTCAAGTTTCGTGCACACTTCCACTCGGTGGTTTACTTCATCTGGCGTTAGTTCGTGAGGAACAATGTGGCAGCTCCTGTAGACCTTGCCGAGATCCTGAAGGTGATGAACCACGGTGGTCTGTGATGTGCCCAACTTGCCTGATAATCTCTGAGTGCTAGTTGTCGGATTTGCCTATACGGCCTGGCGCACGGCCTCCAAATCCACAGTTCATGGCCTACCTGACCGCGGCTGATTGTCGAGGTTTCTGTCGCCTGAGCGAAATTTCTTGAACTGTCTGGTTGCGATGCTGTGGTCCACTGAACCTTCCCCTTTCGCATGACAAATGTTTCGTGTTGCTTGAGCAGCATTATGGCCGAGTTCAAATTCGTAAAGCAAAAGTTCCCTAATTAGCCAGTTGTGGCTGTTCATCTTTTAGGTGTCTCAAACACAGACAGAACGACGACATGCAATGTCGTTCACAGCAACGACTACCATTTAATATCCCTTTCGACTGATCGCAGTGTTCGACTTGAACTAGTTTAAACACGTGACAAACCCGCCGCAGTACATGCATTTATGCAAATATTGCAAAGCTTTCGACTCACCCTCTGTATATACTGCATTGTAAGGTGTGAATGTATCACTAAGACTTTTTCTTGTGCCATACTTTGTGGTAAACCTAACTTTGCTCATTTAGCAGGTAGGTGAACTTTTTACATTCTTTTTCTTTCTTGAAATTCATGATTTCCCTTTGCCTGCTGAAATCTATTTTGTGTTCACCTTTCCCAGCTGACCTGCACTTGATTCTCGATGGGGTGGAGTAGCAGGCATAATTGGATAAACTTCTATCTACATTTGATTTGGCATTGCTTCAGAGAAGACCTACACACTCCAAGTGCTGCAAATTCTCTGTAGTCTTTACAGAAAGTGTTGGTATGCTTTGGAGCATGGGAAACTGAATATACTTCCGAAATCAAACATCTCATTGAAATAATATCATTCAACATCTGGGTAATGTTTATTTTCATTATTCTCAAAGCAAACAATATAAATTCTGAATTTGCTTGTTCCACTTACGGGTCGTCCATGTAATGACCAGTAAGTGGTCAAGCAAATTCTGAATTTATATTCTGTTTGCTTTGAATAATATATCGATTTCCCATGTCATCATCATCATCATTGTCAACCATTATCAATCCACTGCTGGATGAAGGTCTCCCAAAGTTTCCTCCACAACGGTCTGTCTTGTGCCAGTCTCCTCCATGTCACTCCCGCATATTTACGAATTTCATCCACCCATCTCCCATGTGGTCTTTTTCTGGGTCTTTTCCTGTCCCTTGGAATCCAATCTAAAATTTCAGCTGTCCATCTATGGTCTGTCCTTCTGGCAGTATGTCCAGCCCATTGCCATTTCAGGGATTTAACTCTGATCATGATGTCTTCCACTCTCGTCATTTTTCGGATCCACGAGTTCCTCTTCTTATCTCTCTTGGTTATACCAAGCATGCACCCTCTCCATACTTCTTTGAGTTGTCTGCAGCCTTTGTATGTCTCTTTTAGTTAAGGTCCACGTCTCTGCACCATACGTAAGCACTGGAAGGATGCATTGATCAAACACTTTTCTTTTAAGACATAATGGCATATTGCTCTTGAAAATTATGCTGTTTCTTCCAAAAGCTCTCCAGGCAAGTTTTGTACGCCGATTAATTTCTTCATCAATGTGACCCTCACTTGATATCTGCTGTCCAAGATAAACGTACGTATCTGTTATCTCCAGTTTTTCTCCATCAATCGATAAATCTTCATTTCTTGTAAAAGCATTGAACATCACTTTTGTCTTCTGAAAGTTCATTTTTAATCCCACTTCTTTACTCTTGTCAGCAAGTTCCTGGATCATACTCTGCAGCTCTGTTGGGGTAGTTGCAAAAATGACTATGTCATCAGCAAAACGAAGGTGGGTTAGATAATCATCATTAATCTTTATCCCTTTGTTTTCCCAGTTCAGTGATTGAAAGACATTTTCCAATGTGGCATTAAAGAGCTTCGGAGATATGGTGTCACCTTGTCTCACTCCCTTTCCAATTTTTATGTGTGTTGTATTTTCAAACAGCCGAATCTTTGCACTTGCATTTTCATAGATGTTATTAATAATATTAATGTATGCATCTTCAATACCGCAGGATTTCAGAGCCGTGGTAACTGCTGATGGTTTCACCGAATCAAAGGCTTTTTCATAATCGATAAAAGCCATGCACAATGGAAGTTCATATTCCCTCGCTCTTTCAATTAGTTCTCTCAGTACGTGGATATGATCTATTGTGCTGTAGCCACTCCTGAATCCAGCTTGTTCTCTCAGTTGAGCCATGTCCAGTGTTACCTTCAAGCGGTGTGAAAGAACTTTAGTGAAGATTTTATAAACCACTGATAGGAGGCTGATAGGTCTGTAGTTCCTGAGATCCTCAATGTCACCTTTTTTATGTAGCAGGATCATTGTAGCATTGTTCCAATCCTCAGGAATCTTCCTTTCATTAAGGCATCGAGTGAAAATTTGGGCGAGTACCGTTTCAATTTCTCCACTTGCTTCTTGTATGATGTCTATAGTAATTCCATCTTCTCCTGGAGCTTTCCCCCGCTTCATGTTCTTGATTGCATGAGCAACTTCTGCTGGGAGGACTGGAAGAACTCTGGTACCTTTCATGATGTCTGGAGTACATGTATCATCCCTTTCATATAATTTGGAGTAGAAATCTTTCACTCTTGTCAAAATTTCGCCTCTATTTCTTGTTATAGAACCATCTTCTTTTCTCAGAGCCATAATCTGTTTTCTTCCCTTACTGAGATGTCCCTTTGCTATCTTAAGGCTTTGGTTGTTTTCAATTTGCTTTCCGCACTAGCTCACAGTTGAATTTCCTTACGTCTTCAGTGATACTTTTTCGTGTTGTCTTGCATAGCTCTATATATTCCACTTTGGAAGTCACATCTTCTTTAGTTGTCCTCATCTCTCTTCTTTTGCATCAACATTTTGGTTTTTCCTGATAATTTGTTCACATGCAACTTGTTCTTAGACCCAGCTAATTTTGTTGCTGTTTCCATAAGAGCTTTGGTTACTTTTTTGTTAACTTCCGAAATATCCACTTCTTCCGATGTTAGGCCTTCTAAAGCAGGGAATCTGTTCTTCAGTTCCAACTTGAAAGTATTATGGTGTTTTTTAAGGTTGGTTATGTCAATACATTTTGTTTGTCTTATGAGCTTGCCACGTTCCAGTTTAGTGTTGAGGTGCATCTTACATCTCACCAATCTATGGTCACTACCTGTGTTGAACTTGTTCAGCACACTGCAGTCTTCGATGACGAATTTTTTGTTACACATAATAAAATCAATTTCACTTGTCGTCCCAATTGGATGTCTCCATGTCCATTTCCTGTGTGGCTTTTTCTTGAAAAAGGAGTTCAAGATGAAAAATCCTTCTGCCTCTGCAAACTCAACGAGTATTTCCACGCTGGTTTCTGTTGCCGTGACCGAATTTACCTACTGAAGTTTCATTCTGTTGTCGTTGCCCTATTTTTGCATTGAAATCTCCCATAATTATCTTCAAGTGCTGCTTACCTTTATTATTTAGATGACGAATCTCCTCATAAAATTCTTCAATTTCTTCTTCAGGATGACTTGTGGTCTGTGCATAAGTTTGAATAATCTGAGCCTGGTATCTTCTCGATAGTTGGATAACGAGTCGTGCAGCTCTGTCAGAGGAACTTTCAACTTCTATCACTTTATCCTTCAGTTTCTTGTTTATTATAAATCCAACACCACTAGTTCTGCCAGTATCTGTCCCACGATAATAGAAGAGATGTCCACTTTTCAGTTCAATGAGATCTTCTCCTTTTCTCCTTACCTCACTTAGCCCAACAATGTCCCACTTGATCCTTTGTAGTTCCTCTTCCAATTCAAGAAGCCTTGAATCAGAAGATAGGGAGCGTCCGTTATAGGTAGCCAAGGTCAGCATCAAATGGCAGCCTAGTCCGGTCCTCCGGGGATTCTTAGCACCCTCTGCCTTCATGTCGCACTGGCCGCTGCCTTGGCGAGGTACATTCCAGCTGCCGGAGACTGAGGGCCAAGATTTAAGTTGTAGAGTCATTTTGGAGGTGTTTGGCCATAACTCACCACGCTGGCCAAGCGTGTTGGTGAGTGTGGGATAGCATTTCCTCTGATCCCGATGGTATAGTTATACCGCTATTGGCGGTCGTCAGAGCCCCTTTAGTGGGAACAGGATGCACCACGAGAAGGCGGGGTTGACATTTGTCAAGGAGAGGCTGTGATGTTACGCATCATGTATTATGAGGAATATTCCTTTTTTCATTGATTTATATGTGGTACTGGTGAATTCTGACCTATATCCATTTCTGGATGGGAGATGGGTCAAAACACTATGAGGAAGCAGGGATGCTTCAAACAGTGGAAATCTGAGGATGTTCAGATTCCTAAGCTAAGTTTACTTAGTCTCAGTTGTTTGGAACTTCACTGTCCTGGCTGGTGTAATGGCTAGCGTACTTCAACGTAAATCGGGAGATGCGGGTTCGATTCCAGCTCCAGGGCGAGGGAATTTTCAAGTTTTCTGAGAGATGTTACATGAATGACCAAGTAAGTGTTACAAGCAAATTCTGAATTTATATTCTGTTTGCTTTGAATAATAATAATGTATCGATTTCCCATGTATTATGAGGAATATTTCTTCCTTCATTGATTTATTTTCATGTTTCCTGGCATGTAACATTTTAAAAACATTTTTAGGATTGTTTTATTGGATGTTTTTAATATCATGACATTTCTTCTATGTGTGTGTGTGAGTGTTTTTTTTTTTTATATTTCTTGGACTTCTTCATGGGCAGAAAATGTGTAGTACCCACTAGAAATTTTTCTAAACAAACAAGATGACGATGTACGATGAACCAAAACCAACAATGATATACAGGGTTAACCAAAAGTCACTGTGCACCTGGCAAGACAATACATTTACAACAACTACAAGCATGCCTGCTACAATTAATGCTGGAAATGGCCCCCTCCTGTGTGTAGACATGCATCCACACGTCTGAACATGTTCTCAAAGACATGTGACAGGTCCAACGGAGAAATGTTGCTGATTTCTGTGGTGATGGCTTCCTGTAGTTCCAGCATTGAACGAGGCTTGTTCTTGTAAAGAGTTTTCCAGTACACCCCACAGATAATAATCTAGAGACTTGTGACCGGGCAAACATGGTGGCCATATGCCTTTGGAGATGATCCTGTTTCCGAACACATCAGTCAATAACAGCATGGAGACATGAGCTGTATGGGACGTAGCAGAATCCTGCTGGAAGTAGCCATTAACAATTTCCTCTTTGGTTAAGTGCCTGATGAATGGGTATAAGATATTTTCACAATACCTTGCCGTGTTTATGGTCCCCTCGAAGAATGTGGGGCCCAATTATGTGTCTTTGAGATATCGCAAACCACACACCATTCTTCTGATCATGTAATGGCATTTCGTGTATCTGATGCGGATTATTGGAAGACTACATGCGACTGTTTTGGCTGTTCACATATCCTGATAAATGGAACAGTGTCTCATTGGAGAAAAACGATGTACATAATATACTCTCTGTTGTCATTAATGAAGTCCTTGAACCATCTGCAATATTCCACATGCTTATCATAGTCTGTGTGTTTCAGTTTGTGCACTGTTTAGATTTTGTACGGGTAGAGCTGCAGTCGCGTCTTCAGTGCTCTACGGGTGCTGCTGTATGACACACCTGCTTGTTGTGCCAATTTTCAAACCGACTTCTTTGGACTTTTAGAGATGCGAACGGAAATATCCTCCACCTTTTCCTCTGTTAACACTCGCGGCTTACTGCTTCTCGGAGCATTTCTGACTGATCCGGTTTTACGAAACTTTTGAATTAACCAGCCTCACTTCATTGCGATGGGGTGTTTCAGTGTCGGGAAAATTTTCTGTTTGTTTACGTTTCATTTCGTCCGTGTAATATTGACCTCCACTAGGGACACATGTTGAATCAGAAACACTCGATCCTCAAGTGACAACACCATGTTCAACCGGCCATTGTGCCACCTCACTACTGACTCATTCAATCACCGCCAGATGCCGGAAATACCGGCTGCGTCATTCAATGTCAGACAGCAGGTTGCATGTAACCACGCCCCAAACACACGAACATTCTCCATTCACAATATTGCATGTACATGCACAGTAACTACACTTTATAGATTTCTTCTGATTATTTTTTATTACAGTACATCAGGTGCATGTGGACTTGTGGCTCACCCTGTATTATCCTTCAATGATGTATTAATTACTACTGTAGGTTTACAATAAAAGCATTGCAAATTTCAAGAAGTTAAATGACAGTATCTACAGTGCTTGAAGATATCATATTGTGTTCATTTTTATTACATTTCTGTATGTAATTAAGAGGTGCACATGCCGTAATAATCAAAACAGTGTGCAGAAAGTTTACATTAAGAACTGTACTACAGGTAATTATCAAAGAATGATTTTATTATATATTTTTTTCTTTTGTAGATTAAACTAAATGCACACGTCAGGTAAAGTGTTCATAGAGCGTAACAGGAAAATATTACACAAGTTGGTTGTATTTTATGTGCGGGATGCGTTTCTGAAGACCACACATAAAATATGACTAATTTTCCCATGTAGGAATTAGAGCGGATGCTTTTTAGGGTTCATAAATTTACAACTGCTGCATATTTTTGTTTTTAAACGTACGTAACTTGGCCCAAAACAACTGAAAATGTTTCTATAAAAGATGTGCAATTCTGCGTTCAACCTCGGCACGAGTCCTGAAAAAACGGTAGTTGTAGTAACTATAGCAACCGCTTGCAACTGTTTATCATCCATGCATCTTCAGTAGTTTGATTTTTCGAAAAATCACAGCTCGAAAACGCATGTGAAATAGGAACAAAGATGCACCATTAAATTTTTCTGTTGATTTAAGTCTGTCTGAGAGACTTTCTGTTTTATGCAAGAGGCAAATGTTGACCTTCCTAGATATTCATTGCACATTCTTTGCAATGAATGTCTAGGAAGGTCAACAATTTACAGATGACATAAAGAATTCATAGATGGTCGTGAGTTGACGATGGCTTTAATCACGCATGGAGGAAGACCTTCAACGAGAGTTGCAGAAGTGGACATCACTACAATAGGTGTTATTATACAGGAAGACAGAGACACCCATCAATTGGAGATATTGAAGATATGGTTCATGTTTCAACATCATAAATTCACATAATTTTAACCAAGCAATTTGGGCATGAAACGAGTTTGTTCAACTTGGGTTCTCCCTTTCTTTTCATGTGCAGCCCAGTGCAAAGCAGCACATGGCCAATTCTGTCATTCCTTATTTGGAGAAAATAAATATTAAGTTGATGCCCCAACCTGCATGTAGTCCAAACTTGTCACCATGTGACTTCCTGGGTGTTCATGATTAAAAAAAATAAAGACATTATAGTGACTACAATTTTAGACTGATCAACAACTTATGGCTGCTGCACACAGATGCTTCAACAGTGTTTCAGCTAAATTCCAGAATACATTCAAAAAGTGGGAGGAACATTGGGGCACCTGTATTCGATGCAATGGACAGTATTTTGAAAAAAGGCAACCACTTCCTTGGTAATTAAGGTACGCATATTTTTTTTTAATATAAACACATTTTCAGTTATTTTGGGACAACACTTGTACAATTTTAAGCACATAAAAATAACAACAAATATATAAGAGTAACAATTTAATTTAATAACATTTTTATTAATATAAATATACTGCTTGTGACAAAAAATGGAATTAGTAAAATTGTAAATTTTTTCCATTTCCTTTGAGATCAAAGAAAGGTAACTTGATCACGCTAGTTACGTTAACTAAAACTTTTACAAAAAGTTCGTAAGTTGGAAGCTTTCGACCTTATCTTAGGTTAACGTAACTAGCGTGATCAAGTTACCTTTCTTTGTTAATATTGTTACGTGTTTTGCCCATAATCGTCATGTTCCTTTGAGATACAATGATTTTTGTGGGGATTGAAAGTATACTTGCTTTAATGCTGCTTTTTATTTTCTTAGCAATGCCTATAATACTTCACAGAGTACTCTTTCCTAAATGAACTGCAGGGCAGATCAAGGTGGTTATTGGCACTTCCTCGCAGTGTTTTATCACATCAAATTTCTGTTCCAAAGTTATTGAGTTTTGGGTGCATTTTTCAACACATATATGCTAGGTGATGTGCAACATCACAGCCTCTCCTTGACAAATGTCAACTTCGCCTTCTCATGGTGCATTCTGTTCCCACTAAAGGGTCTCTGACGGCCGCCAATAGCAGTATAACAATACCATTGGGATTAGCGGAAATGCTATTCCACAATCACCAACCCGCTTGGCCAGCGTGGTGAGTTATGGCCAAACCCCTCCAAAATGACTCCACAACTTAAATCATGGCCTTCAGTCACCGGCAGCTGGAATGTACCTAGCCAAGGCAGCGGCCAGTGCGACATGAAGGCAGAGGGTGCTAAGAATCACTGGAGGATCGGACTAGGCTGCCATTTGGTGCTGACCTTGGCTACTTACAATGGACGCTCCCTATCTTCTGATTCAAGACTTCTTGAATTGGAAGAGGAACTACAAAGGATCAAGCGGGACATCGTCTGGCTAAGTGAGGTAAGGAGAAAAGGAGAAGATCTCATTGAACTGAAAAGTGGACATCTCTTCTACTATCGTGGGACAGATACTGGCAGAACTAGTGGTGTTGGATTTATAATAAACAAGAAACTGAAGGATAAAGTTGTAGAAGTTGAAAGTTCCTCTGACAGAGCTGCACGTCTCGTTCTCCAACTCTCGAGAAGATACCAGGCTCAGATTATTCAAACTTCTGCACCCACCACAAGTCATCCTGATGAAGAAATTGAAGAATTTTATGAGGAAATTCGTCATCTAAATAATAAAGGCAAGCAGCACTTGAAGATAATTATGGGAGATTTCAATGCAAAAATAGGGCAACGGCAACAGAATGAAACTTCAGTAAGTAAATTCGGTCACAGCAATAGAAACCAGTGTGGAAATACTCTCGTAAAGTTTGCAGAGGCAGAGGCAGAAGGGTTTTTCATCATGAACTCCTTTTTCAAGAAAAAGCCACAAAGTAAATGGACACAGAGGCATCCCAATGGATGGGCAAGTGAAATTGATTTTATTATCTGTAACAAGAAATTTGTCATGGAAGACTGCAGTGTGTTGAACAAGTTCAACACAGGTAGTGACCATAGAATGGTAAGATGTAAGATGCACCTCAATGCCAAACTTGAGCGTGGCAAGCTCATAAAACAAACAAAGTGTATTGACGTGACCAACCTTAAAACGCATCATAATACCTTCAAATTGGAATTGAAAAACAGATTCTCTGCTCTAGAAGGTCTAACATCAGAAGAAGTGGACATCTCTGAAGTTAACAGAAAAGTAACCAAAGCTCTTATGGAAACAGCAACAAGATTAGCTGGAATACTTGTTAAAAAAAATTCGTACGTTTAGGAGATAATTACTTAGAGCGTGCTGTCTCCGTACGATATCATCAAACCAACATCTCTGACTGTACAATAAAAAAACTTTATTTACAATAAAAGACATGATTTTAAAATATTTAAAAAATAGCAAGATCTTTCGGGGCTACAATAGCACCCGTCCTCAGGCCACCCAACAGTGCCACAAAGCATAGGGAAGTGCTGCAATATATAACCAGTCTCCCCCATGAGACCCACAATACATTTGTTCAAAACCGCAGGTGATGCCAATTGAGAAAAACAGCAGAACAAAAGTAATATGTACAAATAATATAATCGATTAAGTAAGGTCCTCTTCTTCAGTTTTTTGAATGGGAGAAGTAATTATTTTTCTCCATTGTCTAGGAACAAAAACAGGTAAGTCCAAGTTACAACAGGTATTACCATAAGAGATTATATACAGACTCTCGGTAAAAAAGACGGTTTGTTTGCTTACATTGGAGGAGAGTACTATTGTATTAGGCCAATCGGGAGAGTAACCTCCCTGGCGAACAGCTGTAGTAAATGAAGTAGAAATGCAGTCAGTTCGAAGTGCATATTTATGTTCAGACAATCTAATGTTCAGACTTCTAAGGGTAGAACCTATGTAGTATTTGATATCTTCGTTAGGAGCCGAGGGAAGCAATGGGATACGATATATTCCTGCTTTATTCAAAGTGGCAACTTGATCTCTGTCGTTACGTATGGTAGAAAAAATGTTTTTGGTGCAAATTCCAAATTTAATATTATATTTATTACATACCTTCCGCAATATAGAAACTACGGGAGGGATGAAATCAACTTTACCAACGTATATAGGGGGAACGACTTCCCCTTGACAACGTCGTAAATCTTAGTCTTTCAAATTTCTGTAGAAGTTCCCGAAAGAAGCAGGCGGGATATCCAAATGATATGGCCATGTTCTGTATAAGAGCTAGTCTGCCCTGACGTATCTTACGGGTAGAGGAATGAGTAAATGCTCGTTTAATTAAAAAACGTAAGGCTGAAGCTTTGTGTTCCGGGGGTGCGAAGAGATAAAAGGTATAAGACAAGGTGTGAAGGTCGGTTTTCTATAGACGGATAATTTGATAAGGTTTGAAGTCAAGTCACGAGTTAATAAAATGTCCAGAAAGGGTAATATACCATTTTGTTCAAGTTCCATTGTGAAGGTGATAGTAGGATATTGGTTGGACAGACATGTGGTAAATTCGTTCAGAAGTACCATGGAGTGAGGCCAAAAGACCAACATATCATCCACGTATCTTAAGAGGAGTGCCGGTTGATTCGTGAATTGGCTCAGAACTTTATCTTCCAATGACTGCAGTAAAATTTCGGCCAGAACAGGGGAGAGAGGAGACCCCATTGGTGCCCCCTCCGTTTGTTGGTAGAATTTGCTATCAAATTTGAAATAAGAACGTTTTGCAACCAATTTCAAAGCAGAAATGATAGAAATGAAAATTCTTCAGTTTCCATTAATAGTTCTACTCGGGCATTAACGCGAATAAAATCTTTTGATCCCAAGGGAAACTCATTTGTTATGGCTTCTCTTGATGTAGTGTCTCTGTTTCCAAATGTTCCACTTGAAGTAGTCCACTCGATTATTGAAGGGAAATTGCTTGCTGATAACTCAATTTCCCCTTTGGAGGTTGATGCAATCATTTCTGCTTTGAAATTGGTTGCAAAACGTTCTTATTTCAAATTTGATAGCAAATTCTACCAACAAACGGAGGGGGCACCAATGGGGTCCTCCTCTCTCCCCTGTTCTGGCCGAAATTTTACTGCAGTCATTGGAAGATAAAGTTCTGAGCCAATTCACGAATCAACCGGCACTCCTCTTAAGATACGTGGATGATATGTTGGTCTTTTGGCCTCACTCCATGGTACTTCTGAACGAATTTACCACATGTCTGTCCAACCAATATCCTACTATCACCTTCACAATGGAACTTGAACAAAATGGTATATTACCCTTTCTGGACATTTTATTAACTCGTGACTTGACTTCAAACCTTATCAAATTATCCGTCTATAGAAAACCGACCTTCACACCTTGTCTTATACCTTTTATCTCTTCGCACCCCCCGGAACACAAAGCTTCAGCCTTACGTTTTTTAATTAAACGAGCATTTACTCATTCCCTCTACCCGTAAGATATGTCAGGACGAACTAGCTCTTATACAGAACATGGCCATATCATTTGGATATCCCGCCTGCTTCTTTCGGGAACTTCTACAGAAATTTGAAAGACTAAGATTTACGACGTTGTCAAGGGAAGTCGTTCCCCCTATATACGTTGGTAAAGTTGATTTCATCCCTCCCGTAGTTTCTATATTGCGGAAGGTATGTAATAAATATAATATTAAATTTGGAATTTGCACCAAAAACATTTTTCTACCATACGTAACGACAGAGATCAAGTTGCCACTTTGAATAAAGCAGGAATATATCGTATCCCATTGCTTCCCTCGGCTCCTAACGAAGATATCAAATACTACATAGGTTCTACCCTTAGAAGTCTGAACATTAGATTGTCTGAACATAAATATGCACTTCGAACTGACTGCATTTCTACTTCATTTACTACAGCTGTTCGCAGGGAGGTTACTCTCCCGATTGGCCTAATACAATAGTACTCTCCTCCAATGTAAGCAAACAAACCGTCTTTTTTACCGAGAGTCTGTATATAATCTCTTATGGTAATACCTGTTGTAACTTGGACTTACCTGTTTTTGTTCCTAGACAATGGAGAAAAATAATTACTTCTCCCATTCAAAAAACTGAAGAAGAGGACCTTACTTAATCGATTATATTATTTGTACATATTACTTTTGTTCTGCTGTTTTTCTCAATTGGCATCACCTGCGGTTTTGAACAAATGTATTGTGGGTCTCGCGGGGGAGACTGGTTATATATTGCAGCACTTCCCTATGCTTTGTGGCACTGTTGGGTGGCCTGAGGACGGGTGCTATTGTAGCCCCGAAAGATCTTGCCATTTTTTAAATATTTTAAAATCATGTCTTTTATTGTAAATAAAGTTTTTTATTGTACAGTCAGAGATGTTGGTTTGATGATATCGTACAGAGACAGCACGCCTCTAAGTAATTATTAAGATTAGCTGGGTCTAAGAACAAGTTGCATGTGAACAAATTATCAGGAAAAACCAAAATGTTGATGCAAAAAAGAAGAGAGATGAGGACAATTAAAGAAGATGTAACTTCCAAAGTGAAATATATAGAGCTATGCAAGGCAGTACGAAAAAGTATTACTGAAGACGTAAGGAAATTCAACTGTGAACTAGTGAGGAAAGCAATTGAAAACAACCAAAGCATAAAGATAGCAAAGGGACATCTCAGTAAGGGAAGAAAACAGATTATGGCTCTGAGAAAAGAAGATGGTTCTGTAACAAGAAATAGAGGCAAAATTTTGACAAGAGTGAAAGATTTCTACTCCAAATTATATGAAAAGGATGATACATGTACTCCAGACATCACGAAAGGTACCAGTACCAGAGTTCTTCCAGTCCTCCCAGCAGAAGTTGCACATGCAATCAAGAACATGAAGTGGGGAAAAGCTCCAGGAGAAGGTGGAATTACTGTAGACATCATACAACAAGAAAGATGACACCGAATTTTCGGGTGTAATAAGCACGTCTTTTGAATCCGTTCTGACTCAAATTAAATTTATCAAAGCTATTCAAAGTCAATGGAACCGGTATGGAAAACAATAGATCTGACGAAAGAAAGAAGATTTTCAATCGAGGTTTTAATCCCTCTGATATTGCTGTAAACGGAATCGTGAGCTTACGGACTCTTAGAAACAGAGATATCGACAAATATAAGATGTGACTTTACGTCCCCTGGTGGGAAAACCATGCATTATTTTTATGAAGAAAGTATTATCAAAAGGTTTATCCATATAAGCGGTATCGGTCCAAGAAAAAAAAAAAAAATTAGTCGAGTTTTCAGGAGCCCAGATTTTGCTACAAATACATCAGAAGCAGAAATTAACACTTATGACCGCTGGTGGCCAAACCATTCTTTACCAAACATTAGAAATTATGTGAAAAATATTTTCCATCAGGTCTTGTATGCAATACAAGGAAGACTTCTTCAAATCGGAGCTTCAGGAGCAGAAATAACGCAGAAAATGTGATTTACCTTTGTGCCCCTAGCGGAAAGTCTATGATTTACTTGTAAATTTTGAATTTATAGGAAAAACATTTCGCATCGGAAACACTATCCAACAAAGAAGGAATTTTTCAAATCGGACTCTTAGAAGTAGAGATATTGACAAAAATAAGATATACATCTACGCCCCGTGGCATAGAAACCATGCATTATTTCAAGAAGAAAATAAAAGGTTTGTCGACATGAGTAGTATCGGTCAACACACTACTTTTTTTTTAATCTAGATTTTAGAAGCTCATATTTTGCTGCAAATACATCAGAAACGGAAATTAAGACTTACGCCACCTGGTGGCCAAACCATTTTTTACAAAATATAGAAGTTATGTGCAAACAATTTCCTATCAGGAGCTGTATCCGGTGCAGAAAGAATTTTTTAAATCTGAGATTTAGAAGCAGAGATATACGGGGAAACGCAATTTACCTCTACGCCCCTAGCGGGAAGTCTATGAATTACTTGAAAATTTTGAAATTATATAAAAAACATGTCACATGGAAAACACTCCAACAAAGAAGGAATTTTTCAAATCGGACTCCTAGAAGTAGAGATATTGACAAAAATAAGATGTACATCTACGTCACCTGGTGGAGAAACTGTGGAATATTTTAGGAAAGAAATATTCCAAAAAGGTTTATTGATGTGAGTGGCATCAGTCCACGAAAGAATTTTTTTAATCGGTATTTTAGAAGCTCAGATTTTATGGCAAATACATCAGAAGCAAAAATTAACACTTATGCCCCCTGGTGGCCAAAGGATTCTTTACCAAAAATTTGAAATTATATGCAAAATATTTTCCATCAGATGTATCCGCTGAAGAAAACATTTTTCAAATCGGAGTTTTAGAAGAAGAGTTATCGGGAAAAAATGTAATTTACTTTTACGCCCCCTAGCGGAAAATCTATGCGTAATTTGAAAAAGTAACTATATTTAAAATACTCTTCGACATAAAGAGATAAAATAATTTTTTCAATCGAATGTTTAGAATCAAATATGTGGAATAAAACTTATTTTTGAATTCAACATCATCTGCATTTACGCCCTCTAGCGGCGAAATTGTACATCGTGTAAAAAAAAACAACGAAATAAAGGATCATCATTCGCATATTTCAAGCTTCCCAATGCAAAAAGAATTTTTCAAATCGGACTAAATAGTTGCAGAGATATCGTGGGTACAGACTGACGGACGGACAAACCGATGACATAAGCACGATCTTTTTTTACAAAAGACGTGCTAAAAAGCATGTGGAGAAATTGAAACAGTACTCACCCAAGTTTTCACTCGATGCCTTAATGAAGAGAAGATTCCTGAGGATTGGAACAATACTACAATGATCCTGCTACATAAAAAGGTGACATTGAGGATCTCGGGAACTACAGACCTATCAGTGGTTTATAAAATCTTCACTAAAGTTCTTTCACATCGCTTGAAGGTAACACTGGACATGGCTCAACCAAGAGAACAAGCTGGATTCATGAGTGGCCACAGCACTATAGATCATATCCACGTACTGACAGAACTAATTGAAAGAGCGAGGAAATATGAACTACCATTGTGCATGGCTTTTATCGATTATGAAAAAGCCTTTGATTCGATGAAACCATCAGCAGTTACAATGGCTCTTTCAAATCCTGCGGTGTTGAAGATACATACATTAATATTATTAATAACATCAATGAAAATGCAAGTGCAAAGATTCGGCTGTTTGAGAATACAGCACACATAAAAATTAGAAAGGGAGTGAGACAAGGTGACACCATATCTCCCAAGCTCTTTAATGTTACATTGAAAAATGTCTTTCAATCACTGAACTGGGAAAACAAAGGGATAAATATTAATGGAGATTATCTAACTCACCTTTGTTTTGCTGATGACGTAGTCATTTTTGCAACTACCCCATCAGAGCTGCAGAGTATGATCCAGGAACTTGCTGACAAGGGTAAAGAAGTGGGATTAAAAATGAACTTTCAGAAGACAAAAGTGATGTACAATGCTTTTACAAGAAATGAAGATTTATCGATTGATGGAAAAAAGCTAGAGATAACAGATGCGTACGTTTATCTTGGACAGCAGATATCAAGTGAGGGTCACATTGATGAAAAAATTAATCGGCATATAAAACTTGCCTGGACAGCTTATGGAAGAAACAGCATAATTTTCAAGAGCATTACGCCATTATGTCTTAAAAGAAAAGTGTTTGATCAATGTATCCTTCCAGTGCTTACGTATGGTGCAGAGACGTGGACCTTAACTAAAAGAGACATACAAATGCTGCAGACAACTCAAAGAAGCATGGAGAGGTGCATGCTCAGTGTAACCAGGAGAGATAAGAAGAGGAACTCGTGGATCTGAAAAATGACAAGAGTGAAAGACATCATGATCAGAGCAAAATCCCTGAAATGGCAATGGGCTGGACATACGGCCAGAAGGACAGACCATTGATGGACAGTCGAAATTTTAAATTAGATTCCAAGGGACAGGAAAAGACCCAGAAGAAGACCACATGGAAGATGGGTGGATGAAATTCAAAAGTATGCGGGAGTAACATGGAGGAGACTGGCACAAGACAGACCGTTGTGGAAGAGGCTTGGAGAGACCTTTGTCCAGCAGTGGATTGATAATGGTTGACAATGATGATGATGATATGCTAGCACAACCACTTAACGAATGCTCAGATGATTTTGCAGTGACATATAAGAGATTAAATCATAATGACTGTAAATGTCATATTACACCACAATGATCACCAAAATTTTCGGTAGAAATTACAGCGTATGTTCATCAGCTGGGTTTACTGGACACATACTGACAAAGAATGGTGCATTTCTTTTCAGCTAAAGTGGCGTCATCATGTGGCTACAGCATAAACATGGCGTACAATTTGCTTGGTCCACCTGTTTTGAAGTTAAGCAGTATTGAATTTTCATAATTTTTTGGAATTCACATTATTTCGAATTTTGCACATAAAAGTAAGACTGTTTATATATTTTTATCAGCACAAAAACTTTTTAGATATCCTTAGTGATAACCCAAGTACATGAGCTTCACGTATATGATATTCTAAGTTTCCAATAACATACTGAAATGTTATTTTTGACGAAAAACACTAGTCCTTTGTGAAAAGATTCTCTGTTTGTGATAAAACTTTTTTCATATTGTCTCCAGGTCTATCACAAACAGAGAATCTTTTCATATAAAGGACTCGTGCTTTTCGTCTAAAAAAAAATTGTTAAAATATATATATATATATATTTTTTTTTATCATGCTATTTTAAATTCACATGAAGTGTGACCAACCTGTACAAGGATAATCTGCCAAAGAAATATTTTTTGCTGCAAACTTTGTAAGTGCATATGGTATTTTTGTTGGCAAAGTACTTGATTGAAGATGCATTAAACATTTATGCATATTTCATTCCTTATGTAGGTTTGGAGCATGGAACAAGATTTGAACATGGATAGTACTTCATCTGAAGATTTGGCTATTTTTAACATAGTGGAAGAAATTCCAACTACAGCACCCTCTGCAAGTCCTCGACCACCTTCTGGGCATGAAGAGGATTCTAAAACTGCCATTATAAATGCCATTCAGCTTCAGCTTATGAGTTGTGAGGTCACCAATACTACTGTCTCATCTGGAAATAACTCTCACTTTTCCCAATCTGCCACTCCTCCACTGGCTGCAATATCACCTCATTTACCTTCTAATACTTTCTCACAAGTCAATCATTACCAAGCAGCTCCCCCTGCTTATTCTTCTGCAGCTCCTGGACAGAGGACAAGATCTCCGATGCATTCTATACAGACTGGTGCTTCATCCTCTACACAACAAATTGTGCCAATAGGCAATCAGCGTCAGCCTGTTCCTCATTTTGTCACAACTGAGATGTCACCTCAGGTAAGTTGGAAGTGAACTGATCGAGAATTGCATAGCATTGCTTTTGAGTTTATTGACAAATCCAAACTATATAAGACTAAAGAGAGGGATATTTTTTTCCGTGTAAGGGTTTTAAAATTTTTGCAAGCTTCAATCAAACATATGAATTGTTTAGTTGGCTTACCATGTAAGATGTTGTGATGAAGTATATACGAGGGGATGCTGAAAAGTTCTCAGCCTAATGCATTTCCTGTAATTGTAGCATTATTTTGTCACTGCCGCTCGAAAGAGTGATCTATTGTATTGTAAAGTGCCAATTTTCAGACTAATAGCTCTTTTTTTTGCAGATGTTTGACATGCTGAACTAAATCATGTCAATGCAAAGCATTGAATTTTTGAATGTGGAACTCTAGGCTGTCATGAAATTTTTGTTTCTGCAGAAGAAAATTGCAAAGGAAATCTATGAGTGTATGTGACGCAAACATTAAGTGACAAGTGCCCTTCATTTTCCACTGTGAAGAAATGGTGTGCCAACTTTCAGCATGGAGACTTTGAGTGAGACCGAAGGTGCACATGAGTGATTATATGTAGTATTAGTGAAAATACAAAAACTCCGACAGTGTCAGTTTCTTTTGTTTTTATTTCATAATGGGTATTACTTTGTGAACGACCCTTGTAACTTCCTTCAGTTACCTTTGGCAGCTGATAAGTGATATGTAAATTGGTGGTTTCTCCAACATCATTACACTCTCCTTCTTGAAGAGTATTCTCTGGCACAGGCATATTGAATAAAAAGGTAAAGTGCAGGAAAACAGGTTCAAGCGAAAACCCGCCTTGGAAACGTGGTCTCACTTGAAGGTACACATTGTACTGAAAGAAACACTAGCATGTGCAACAATATGATGTATGTAAAATCACTCATCAGTCTTCTTGCTCCAGAGCTTCCAGACACCAAGTTGCTGACTATTCATCATGTTGAAGGCCTGTCAGTCTGTCACTGTATTTTTCATCTGTGAATACATTGCACTTGTGTGTGAATTCTGAACACTATTCTGACATGCTCCAAAAACTCAAGATTTGAGGACCATAAACTTCTTGAAGTTGATGATGGAAAGTATATACTGTGCCCAGAGAAATGTAATCACTGTGTGTCAGTGCTGAAATGGGCCGAGCCCGAGCTGGGTTAGGGCTGCATGATCTTTATTGCGGTTTGGGCTCGGACTGAGAGAGAGAGAGACAGACAGACAGACAGACATTTTCTTTTTTCTAAAAAAAAAAGATTTTGTTTGATTTAGGATATGAGTCATTCCTTAAACTTTCTAGTTTACAAAGAGAATTCCTTGGAAGCTAGGTCTGGGTGGGGAGTGGAAGCTCAGGAGAGCTGTTCATTCCAGACTTGGATAGCAAATGCCATAGGCCATGCATTAGTGGATTTATACGGAAAAGGAAAAGCTTCTTCAAGAATTTCTTGCTAGATAGCAGATAGTATGCCAATGACATTTTGCCCGCTACCTACAAACGGCAGTTCCATGCTAATTCTGTGGAGCCCAAGAGTACATTACGGTGCCACCCGATCATATGTACATTACGGTGCCACCAATCATTCCAGATGCCAGGCCACCTGAATCATTTCAGAAGGAACCAAATGTTCAAAGTCTGAGGCTGTACTATAGAAACAGTTCCCTTTTGCACTCCCCAATTGAGAAAGACATCTGCTAAATTGCAGGGGGAGAGAGTGGAAGTGTGGAAGAAGAAATTTTTTTTTGTTAATGCCTAAGTGGGTTAGTCGTAGTTTTTGGGCTCATTTGAGCTTTAAAATTCAGGCTCGGACGGGTTCTTAAAATTGAGCCCAAACTCAGCACTGCTGTGTATTCCTCTTAGTAGTAGGTCATTTTTACATGAATTTGTTTTTTCAGCATGTTGACTTTTTATCCAAACTTTTGTGCCAAACAACACCCTCTAGTTGGTAGAAGTGCAACAGCATTGGGAGACACTTTTTATGTATCCTTAATTCACTGCCATTGGGAGTTACTTCTAATAAATCATGTAATAATCATTGAAGAATTTGGAAAACCTGCTGTGGAGGTCCTGGAATTGAAATTTTTGGTAAGGAGGCTATCCAAATTCTTGACACAACAATTGGTTTGGGAAAAGTGACAAAAAATGTGTGTGCAGCAGCAGTACGTTGTGAATGTGGCAGCAGTGAAAAAGAGTTAAAACGGGGAGTAGAATTGATGCTGTGGCATCAGTGATACCCAGTGCCTTTGAGCCTTTGCTGCAACAAATCAGGTCATAGAGAAAACACAGAATATATCTTGATTGGTGTGTAGGTGATACTGATCAGTAGAGATTTTCTTCAATATACATTTTATTGATTGACATACAGACATGTTTGAGCAATGAAAAATTACTTGCTGAGTGTTCTGCATATGAAATATTTTACATCACCAAATTGCTGAAGTAATTATCATCTGCTGAAATAAAATTACAACAAAATAAATTGCATGCATTTTCAATAGTGAATTAGGCGTTTTTGTAAGAAAAATATCAAACTGTTCAGCAACTTCAGTATTGGTGATTGTCATAATTGCTAGAGCTCATGAAACACAGTGAAAAAAAAAATCCATCTAATCTTGTTTCATGGAGATTATTATCCTTTAGTGTTTTGGAATTTGCAAATAAAATTTTACTTTATTGTTATTATTTTCTCTTTTGATTTCCATACCATGCCATTCTAGGAGTTCCTGGGCACACTTAAAAATCTTTTAGTCAAGTGTCGTTTTGATTGGATTTGCTGTATTCTTAAAATTTTGGAGTGCAGACATAAAATGTTCACAACTTCTAACATTTCTACACTGTTGTATGCTGCAGAAGAGCTGTTATCGTCATTGGAATCTGTAATTGGGGTGCACAGTGCCATTGGAACTGTGATTTGGATGGCATCTCTGAACAAAGAAGTTTGTGCATTGTCACCTTATTATTTGGGGAATTCTCTTCCGACCGTATCATCCTTCCACTCCCCAAACCTGAAATAACAAATAACAGATCAGAAAATCTGACATAAACAAACATTCGTTGCGTTTTTGTTGTTGTGATATTGTGACATACACTGAATTTTATCATCCCAGACAAAGTCTGATGCTACATCTTGCTGGGTTAGTGAAAATTACTGGAAAAAGGTCATGCTGATAACTAATAACTAACACAAAAAGTGAATGTAAGAGAAAGTGCTGCAAAAAGGCATTTTTGGTTTTGATATTTTGATCTTGTGAATTTATTATATACGTGCGGAACACACTTTTTACGCCTTTTGTCATGCAAATAATCAAAATGTGTTGCACACATGTGGCCGCGCGTTATCTTGATGAAGTTTCCATTTTCCTACCAGTTCAGGACGCTTCTTGGGAATATGGTCTTTCATCATTTGTCGTAGAACTGGTTGGTAGTACTGTCCTGTGACAGTTGTATGCTGTGGAAGAGTATGGGTGTACACCATACCCTTATAATCAAAGAACGTGATTACCATTGCCTTCGTAGCCGATTTCTCACAACGGATTTTCTTTATGGGTGGTGCATTCCTTGGCATCCACTCTGAACTCTGCTGCTTTGTTTCAGGGTCATAACAGTAGATCGATCCATGTTTCATCTGCTTTGTTTCAGGGTCATAACAGTAGATCCATGTTTTATCTGCTGTGATAATCGTTTTCCACCACTCATCCCTTCATCGTTCACACATTGTTTCTAAGTCTCACAGACTGCAACTCTGTTGGCCCGTTGCTCAGATGTCAATAGGCATGGATTCCAGCTTGCACATACACGGGACAGATGCAAATGGTCATGAAGTAAGGTATGCACACTTCTAGTCGAAATCTGAAGGTATGTGGCTAATTCTCTAACTGTGGTGCGTGGATAAGTTTGCATAATCATGCCACCACTATTCACAATAGCCTCCGTCAACACAGTAACAGGTGCAACAGGACCACCACTCACTTCACAGCTTTGACGGCCATCTTTAAACTCTTTAAACCATCGAAAACATGTACGACGGGGCATTGCACATTCTCCATATGCTAATTTAATCATTTCATAAGTTTGCGTAGCAGTTTTACCGAGGCGAAAGCAAAATTTAATCGCATTATGTTGTTAACCGAAAGCAGACATGACGGAAAGTTTAGAGGCGAAAAACAGGTAAACCTCACTTCGCTCCCCCACAAACGCAAAAGTAGCTGACCTTGTGTGAAACAACTTTGGGCAGCTGTTCATCAAGGTCAATTCTTTCCTCTCTGCGTTCATACCGCTCACTAGCGCCATCTGTATTTCTTCAGAAACTTTAATGCCAGTCTTTATTGAACAGCCCTCGTATAATGTGTAAGAAGAGTATATTCCCGGTGATTCAAAAGATTCACAAACCAGGGGTCGATATAGTTGGCATTTGACACCATTGGACGGTAGATTCACAAAAATATTTTTAGTTTAAACAGCATTTTCACAAAAATATTTTGGACTGTAATGATATCTTCACAAAATATTTTGAATAAAATTTGATTTAAAAAAAAATATTTTAACATAAGTGGCATGAATATTGTCGATGTGCTTTTTTTTCTTACCAGGAATTCAGACTCTTCATTTTGCCGTGAAACCATAGTTGGTGTACATTTTTTTTCTACCTACCCGGCTAGGCAACTAGATTTCTTATTCACATGCCCAGACCAATCATTTTGCTGACAATTGCATCTTGGCAATGGCATTTTGCAAGTCCTGATCTGATGATGATGATTCTATCTATGAATTCACACCACTGCAAACCTTTGTGTATTTTTGAGAGTTTTTGACATTATTTTTGGCAAAATTGCTACAAACAGAAAAATAGGTAAATTCCACAAAAATAGGCAAAATTTCACAAAAGTAGACAGAATTTCACAGAAATGGGTATCAATCTTTAAAAACCTGGATCAACCCCTGCAAACTTAAGGAACTTATAGATTGGTCAAAATATAGCAACTTTAGAATAGCAACCTGTGTTCTCCGAAGTAATCCAGCGTCAGTACAAGATTTTGAATGTAAGGAACTGCATTGTGGGTGTAATCATACTGTGCAAAGAGGCATTGGGCTCTGTGCATTTGTTATTCATGCTTACAGAGGCCAAAATCTTGTGCTACCTGTTAAACGGAATGATATACTTATGCAGAACTCTGGGACATCAATTTCATCTGTGGTGCAGCTGCTGAAAATGCACGCGAAGCAGAACGCCTGCACCAAGCACAGTATTCAAACATGTGCCTCCTAGTACATATGACATTCCAAAACATTCACCGGCAACTCAGAGAAACAGGTTCTTTGCATACAGCACATCATGTAGGTTTTCCACAACAGAAACAAACAGTAGCTGTCAAAGCGGATGTACTTTCGGGTGTGGAAGAACAGCCATCTACCAGTACATGTGCCATCTCTCATCACATGGGAATTTCACAAAGCCCTGTGTGGTGAATCTTGCATGATAACCAGCTGCACCCCAATCATCCACAGAAAGTGTATGGATTGTCTGTGGAGGATTTTCCATGATGGTTGCAATTTTGCCAATGGATTTTCCACGATGGGTGCAATTTTGCCAATGGATTTTCCAGCATTGTCAGAACAAGCTGTGTTTCGTGAGCAGAGTTTTGTTCACGGATGAAGTATTTACCAGAGATGGTTTCTTCAGTATGTTTGGGCGGAACACAATCCCATCGCTGCATTCGTACACCACCAAGAGAGGTTTGCCATGAATGTATGGGCAGGTATTATCTGTGATCACTTGATCTGGCTGTACCTCTTTCTGCCGCATTTGAATGGGCAGATTTACAGAATCTTTTTGGAAGAAACTGTTCCTGAGCTGTTAGAAGATGTGCCACTTATCATGCAACAGCAAATGTGGATGCAACACGATAGAGCACCAGCACACTTTGCTGGACTTTCTGAATAGCACATGTCCCAGGCATTGGATCGGAAAAGGAGGTCTGGTTGCATGGCCAGCTTCTCCCCTGACTTTTGATGCCTCTTGATTACTTCCTCTGGGGGCATATCAAAAGCCTCATTTACGAGGCCCCGGTGGATGACCCAGAAACATTTTGAGGCAAAATATTTGCAGCATGTGACGTGGTCCGGGAGATGCCTAAGGTATTAGAGAGAGTGCGAGAGTTTCCTTTGACAATGCAATGTTTTCATTGCAATGATTGCCAATTCGAACACCTTTTGTAATACATTTAATAAGTTCATGTAATCTTTGCCTGCTTATTAAATTTTGTGCAAATTAAGATCAATTTTGTTGCTATACTGTCTGCAATGTAGCTCTTTACATTCAAATGCTTCTACTGACTCAGAATTACTCCAGAGAACACTGGTTCCTATTCGAAAGTTGCTATATTCCGACCCCCTCTATATGCTTCTTAAGTTTGTGAATCTTTTGAATCACCTTGTGTGTGTATGCTCTCTCTCTCTCTCTGCCACAAAAAAAAAAAAAAAAAAAACGTACACACATACACAAAAATGAAGTACCCCAAGAAAGTCATTCGATCCTGATGATAAACTCAGGGGCCGAATATGCAAATAATTAAAAAATAATGACCATTGACTAATATTGGCCTGCCACAGCACATGGGAACCGCATATCGAGGAGGGTATATCAAGAGCACAGCTCCACATGCAGGGACAATTGTGACAGCGGATTGTGGTTGCATTAACCTCTATGGACTGTAAGGATGTTTGAAGTTGGGGTGTGTGCACAATAAGAGCAGTTAAGCGAGTTTGGAAGAGGACGTATAATTGAGCTGAGAGAGGCCAATTGGTCGAGTTGCCAGGCATTTGGGTTGTAGTAATGCAGCAATTGGAGGATGTTGGCATCAATGGGTCAAGGAGGGCAGTTGAGTGCAACGGCGAAACACGAGGATCCAGCAATTGCATGCACCACATGAACAGGACCGAATTTGTCGCTCTCAACCAACCATGGCCATGTTGCATCGTCTACTGGTACAGAAGTGGTCATCCAGAATGTTACCAGATGACTTGCAGCACGAGGATTATATTCAAGGAGGCCACACCGCCACCGATCGCACTTGTGTCTGGCTCGGACAGTGCAGGATAATGCCCAGCGGTGTAGTGTTATCTTCAGTGATGAGTCACAGTTTGCACTTGGCACCGATGACCAGTGCATGTGTGTCTGGAGACAAGCCAGCTAGCGCACGGATCCTGCCTTTACCGTGGAACGGCACACGGCTTGCACACCAGGAGTGACTGTGCGGGTAGCCTTATTCTGTGATAGGTGGACACCCTCGGTAGTCCTCCGTACCACTCTCACGGCTCAATAATGCATCGACGACATTCTTCGAACTGTTATGTTGCCATTCCTGTTGCAGCATTGCCGAGCAATTTTTCAACAGGATATTACCTGGCCACATACAGATCAGCTGTTCCAGATCTGCCTCTGTAATGTCTACACCCTTCCATGGTCATCCCAATCACCCGACCTCTTGCCAATTGAACATATTTGGGACATGTACACTCACGGACAATGAAATTTGCGTACCTAGAAGGAAGCATTGGATTGGACTGAAATTTTATGGATGTAATAATACAGATAAATGATACACGTGATGGCAAAAACAGAGCTGCAGGACAATTACAGAGGGATCTGTGGCATGCAGTCTGGTCATCTTCAGTAGCGCGTTGCACCACCTTGTGCGGCGATACATGCTGCAATACAGTCCGCCATGGAGGCGAACAGACACCTGATGTTGTCCTGTGGCAGACTGGCCTACACGTGTTAGACGGTGTGCTCCAAATCTCGGATAGTGCTGCACTGCAGTAGCAGGTGTTTCAACTGGTCCCACACATGCTCGATAGGGGACATTTCTGGAGAGGCCATAAAAGTGTCTGGACTTGATGTAGGCAGTCCTGGGCAACCCGAGCCATGTGTGGGTGGGCATTATCCTTCTGGTATAGCGCACTTGGAATCCCGGCCAGGAATGGGAGCACATGGGGCCATAGGATCTCGTCCAAAAACCGCTGGCTCGTCGATGATCCACGTACCACTACTGAAGCTGATCGGTTATCGTAGGCAGTGGTTCCCCAGACCATAATGCCTGCAGTGGGGGAGGTGTGGCACTCGATAGCGAGGTTGGGATTGTGTCGTTGACTCGTTGACCTCCACACCCAGACACAATGATCATCTGTCCTCAAAGCAAAGTGGCCCTCATCGCTAAACACCACACAGTGCCAGTCTGTGACGTTCCACGTCACTCTGGCTTGGCATCATTGCGCATGGAGCCGGTGATGTTCCGGTGTTAATCACAGCACATGTAAGGGGAGCTGGGATCGCAGTTTCGCTTCTGTGAGGCACCGGGAAATGGTTCATGGGCACGCAGGAGCCGCTACGTCTGCCTGTACAGTGGAATCTCTTTGTGCCTAGTGCATGATCCGTCGATCCTCTCTACTGGCGGTCCCCTTGGTCCGTCCGGGAGCCACTCCACCGTGTGGCAATGCTGATGGTGTCACGTGTCCACTGCTCCCAACACAGTTGGATAGTATGGTCAAAACGATCCACGTGGCGGGCTATACGTCGCGCCAACCACCCTGCGGTTTTCAGCCAGATGATCATGCCTCTCTCAAAGTTCATAAGTTGCGTAAATCGACGTCTCTGGCGTCTACCCGGCATTCGTGTCACTCTGTACTCTTGCTTGCGTTGGCCGGTGCTTTTCGCTTTCATGGGGCATCCACTGCACACCTGTTTATAAGGCTGTCGGTTCGTGCTTGCAGCGCCACCATAGGGTGTGCGGTCATTTGCATACTAGTGTGCACTCTAGCTATTTGCAAAGTTTCGCGGTTGTAGCACGTTTACTTCTAGGTGCGCAAATTTCACTGTCCACGAGTGTATATTAAGGACATACAATGTTTTCCCACAAATGTTTTATTCTGCAAGTCGACCAAGGTTTTGCTAGGCTCGGGCCTACTAGCTTCATCAGGACGAATGCCAGATAAATATTCAAATCATATGTGACATCGTCAATGGTGTTTACAGTCACGGTTTTTGTAATGTGCCTCCACGCGCTTGATAGAAATGGTGTGGATGCCATGTTGTTAACAAATTGCGAAGAATTCTGATATATGTGGAAAGCTTCCAGAGTACCAAGTTTGGTGGTTGAATCTGGCTTATCGATTAGTTTCGCTTTTCCAAAGAGAAATTTGTGGTCATCTTCATCACTTTCAATTTTAAAGTGATTCTTTAACCCTTAAACAAAATGAACTTTTTTTTTTTTTGCATCAAAGGACTATGTTGAAGACAAAAACGCATAGGGGAATTAATTAAATCCCATGTGCGTGCGGTACTTCATATATAGAACAGACCCATAGAGCCTTGCATTTTCAATGGAAAGAACACAAGACCTTCATTCGTAACTTTGGCCTAAAGAAGTCATCAATGGGCTAAACACTGTTATGAAAATGACCATAAATTTCTCTTTGAAAAAGGGAAACTATTCTGATTGATAAGCCAGATTCAACCACCAAGCTTGATACTCTGGAAGCTTTCCACATATATCAGAATTCTTCGCAACTTGTTAACGACATGGCATCCACACCATTTCTATCAAGCACGTGGAAGCAACTAACAAAAACCCATGACTGTAAACACCATTGCTGATGTCGCATGCGATTTGAATATTTACGTGCCATTTGTCCTGATAAAGGTAGGCCAGAGCCCAGCGAGACCTTGGTCGACTTGAAGAATCAAACATTTGCGAGAAAGTGTTGTCCACCCCTCTATATTAAGGACATACAATGAAACTGAAACACCTGTGCAAATAGCACCCCGCGGGTCATGCCTTTGTACGTGCTACCTGGTGGCCAGCCTGCATCTATTTCGCAGTCGATCAATGAGACTGGAGTGTGAAGGTTGCATTATCAGAGCATTAGCACAGCTGGACATCAAAAAGTGTGATTTACACAACATAATGGGAGACATCAGAGTTTCAAAGAGGACAGATTGTTGGTGAATGTCTCGTCGGTGAATCTGTGTCCAAGACAGCAAGTCTTGTGGTGCATCGTGAGCCACGGTATCCAGAGTCATGTTGGCATACCAGCAAGAGGGAAGAACCGCATTCAATAGGAGTAACTGTCAAGGTAAGAGGAAGCTGTCTGACAGGGACGTCCAGGTGCTAACATAAATGGTAGCCAAAAAGCATAAAACCACAGCTGCCCAACTCTCACTGCAGAGTTGAATACACACCGCGACTCACTTGCTTCCATCAAAACTGTTTGTCGGGTGCTTCACCAGGTCAACATTAATAGTAGTGCTGCTATTGCCAAACCCTGAATCACCAGTGTGAATGCCAAACGTCGGTTGCAATGGTGCCAACAGTGCAAATCGTGGACATTGGACAACATGAAATGTGTATTGCTCTCCGATGAATCGTCCTTCACTCTTTTTCCCACTTTCCCAGAGTTTACGTGTGGAGACATCTCACAGGCTTATTACCCGGACTGTTTATTGCGCACAGTGAAGGACAGTTCTGGAGGACCAGGTGCACCAACGATTCAAACATTGTACCCTGACAGTGGTGCCGTGCTTCAGGATGATAACGCACCGATACACGGAGACAAACTGGTGGAAGAGGGGTTTGCTGAGCATGAAAGTGAGGTTGAACATCTGTCATGGCCTGCACAGTCACCTGACTTGAACATTATTTAGCCACTCCGGGGTGTTCTGGAGGAGCAAGTCAAAAAACGGTTTCCTTCACCAGCATCATGTTGTAAACTAGCCACTTTTCGGCAAGAGGAATGGCTTCAAATCCCTCTGGCCACTGTACAGGACTTGTATTGGTCCTTCTCACGACGAATTGCAGCTGTATTGGCCTCCAAAGGAGGCCCTACACTACTAATAAATTGTTGTCCAAATTCCGTGCATTTCATTTTTGTTGTCCACCCCCTGTACATAATCATCACAAAGACTGTAGTCTCAGATTATATGGCATGTTTAGGACATGATGGGACGCCACCTACGCCCTTCCCGGACTGTCGGTGAACTGGCCTGCAACTTGGACACTATCTTTTATGCTACACCTGAAGACAGTATCCAGGAACTGTATGTGTCTATGCTATGCCAGGTAACCAACCACTTGTATCTAAGCCAGAGGTGACGCTACAACGTACTGACTTTTTCACTCGTGTAGCTGTTTTATCCAAATAAATGGCCCAATTGTTCTGGAATTGCAATAATTTTGTTCCTGTACATGTACATTGCACATACCAATTTTCATCTCGATTGGACGATTCTTTCTAGGTGCTTCATGCTTTTTTTTCTGTCAAAGAGTGTATATTCAGTATATATGTTCACGTACATATCAAGAGGTCTGCAGTCTGCATTTAAATTATTTCTCGTCTATAATGTTATGCACAGAAGTTATTTCTTTATTTGTAACTATTTTTGCTTCAAACAAGTACGTTTTAAACTGTTATTTGAAAAGTAACCTCTTATTTGAATTTATTTTAGATGAGACGCCAAGTTATGGAACGAAAACAAAAGTTGTTCAATCAACATAGCCGACGTATGCTATTGCAGAAGCAACAGTTAGCATTGCGAGCACAAATAATGGCTGAAAATCTTGAAAATCTACCTTCATCTGCTGGTACTACTTTCCAAGAGACCTTAAATGATCCACTAAATACTTCAGTATCAAATGTCACTCTTCAGCAGGTATGTGTTTTTTTTTTTTTTTTCTTCATTAATATCTTTCGTATTTTCAGGTCTTTTAAACACATTTTTACCTTAACAAATGTGTTTGCTCATTAGTTTTAATGAATTATGTCAAAAGTCAGACCAAAAGTATTTAGCAAGGCCCTGGACTGTGATGACATTTGCCTTGAGGGGGGGGGGCAAGCTTGCCTTTTCGTCGCCATGCTTGCCACGTCATCTGTGACACTGCCAGTTCATTCTAATTTCGTTGGGTATGCACGGGATACAATGATTCTTAAATGCTGTACCCCACTTTCGTAACACCTTTGTGGGGTTTCCACCCTCCGCATACCAATTTTTGACCAAGAAAACTCTTTCTTCCGTGGTATATCGCTGCATGTCCGAAATCGCGTGTCCACTGTCCCACTACTTCCTCATGAATGTCTGTTGCCTGCTGATCAGCATCTCGGAATTACAGCACCATCTCGTTATTTTTTAAAGATTTATTCCACAGGAAAGTTGTCACTACCCAGTGAAACACCCGGTACTTGTTTTTTCATTTTTGGCGGAAAATTCTTTTTCGTTTAGTTTGGCACCAAAACTAGTTGAATTAGCACAGGAGTTGAGTCGTGACCCTGTTGCATTGAAATCAACTTCAATGTGTAAAACTACCACATCTACGTACTCAGATTTCAATGAGTAAGTTATTTCTTCACAGAATATGTAAGTTAGAATATTTATGGAAAAGTGTTTTATAAGTAACACGTGTAGTACAAAATAATCAGTTTGTACTGTAAGTGAACTCAGCATACACGTTACTTTTGTCTTGCTGTTTTCAGGACTTTAGATTTTACCTCACAACCACCCACGTTGCACGTAATAAAATGAATTTCACTTGTCGTCCCATTGGGATGTCTCCATGTCCATTTCCTATGTGGCTTTTTCTTGTAAAAGAAGTTCATGATGAAAAACCTTTCTGCCTCTGCAAACTCTACGAGAGTATTTCCACACTGGTTTCTGTTGCCATGACCAAATTTATGTACCTAAGTTTCATTGTGATGCTGTTGCTCTATTTTCACTTTGAAATCTCCTCTAATTATCTTCAAGTGCTGTTTGCCCTTGTTATTTAGATGCAGAATTTCCTTTTAAAATTCAATTTCTTTCTCAGGAGGACTTGTGGTGGGTGCGTAAGCTTGAATAGTCCGATATCTTTTCTAAAGTTGGATAACGAGTCGGCAGCTGCTTCTGAGGAACTTGGAATTTCTGCCACCGTGTTGTTTCAACGCACTGCTGGTTACCAAAAACTGATCTTAGTCTTAAATGCCTGAGAGTTCTTATTAAGGACATGGTGGAAGTTTTGTTGCACTTGAGAAACCGATTTTGTTTCCGCATATCACCACACAACCTGTGGGTGCTCGCTCGCAGTTGCCATGTTAGAAAATAATTGACTGCAGCACCACTGCGGCTCTGCTGCCAACTACAACTTTTCCTTGTGAACTTCGCGAGTCTGTGCTTCTATTCTGTCCAGAATTACAGCTATAAAACCTGAAATGAAAAAAATAATACTTTCAAAATATTGCAGCCTCATGGTGACACACCCTGCATGGTTCGTATGCGTCCTGGAAATCCTGGAAAAGTCCTGGAATTCCATTTTGCCTGGAAATGTCCTGAAATTCTGTTGCATGTCCTGGAATTTTATCCATTCCCACCTTTTTGTCCCTGCTCGATGTTTTGTAGTTAAAGATTTTTCTACTGACATAACTTATGTGTGACAAATTTCTCTCCCCACTCCCTGCAAAATACAGGGGTGGTTTTCTTGTCTGTTAGGAGGACTGAAGCTGCATTATCATTTTTTGGTGTCGTGCTTATGTTATCACTTTGTCTGTCCGACTGGGAAGACCATATCTCTGCAATTATTAGTTAGATTTGTAAAATTCTTTTTGTATTGGGAAGCTTAAAGTGTGAGAATGATGATCCATTTGTTCCGTTTTTTTCCCCGATGCACGACTTCGCTGCTAGGGGTGCAAATGAAGATTGTATCGAATTTAAATTGCATTTTATTTCATACATTTGCTTCTAAATATCCAATTGAAAAATTTTTTTCCTTTCGATGACATTTCAGGCCTGCCAACCCTCCGGGTTTAGGCCGGCAATGCCGGATTTCATTACATTTCCTAGAATTCCGAATTATAAATTAATATTGCCGGATTCTATCATGATTTCCGTAGCGTAAATTAAAAAGTAACGAAGAGAAAAGTTCAAAGTTCTCCGATGATTTACCGTAGCGTAAATTAAGAAATAATGAGGGAAAAGTTTGAAGTTCTCCGAGACATCGGTTCATTAGCAGAGAAGCGACCTTTCCCCTCTGAGTCAGCAGTTCTGCTCTGCCATCAGCAGTGATGTTTACTCTTTTGTCCGCTAATGATCTCTGGCGCAGCAGGAACAGGCTTGGTGATGGCGGGCACCGTGACGAAAAAGACAGGCTTTGGTGCAAACGGGAATCGGTGAGATGACGTGACCAACTTAGTGCTGTTGTCTCTGCTTGGGCTGCCGAAAGCAAATGGTGACCGAGTCAGAGAGCTATTTTTTCCAAACACGCAGCGAATAAAAGGTGGCACATCTAATCATTGCATATTAATTTCAAACTATTAGAGAATAAAGCGCTTAAAGGGAACATTTTTAAATTGTGAGTTTTACTGAACTTAATTGTTTAACACTACTGAATTATTATTATTATTTTTTTTCCCGTGTAGTGTGGATTTTCGCGCTTAGCCGTTCCTTTAGCAAAGTCGTATCAAGAGACATACTCAAAAGTTTTGTTGCTCGTTTTAATGAAATTAACTATGTTTTCTTCGTTGTCCGTGTAGTTCGTTTTTTTCTTTTTGCCTTCACGATTTTCTAGCAACACTGAAAAGCAAATTTGTTTGATAAATAGCGTACAGAATATTAATAGCAAACAGAAAACGTTAAGCGAAATCATATTGAGGTCGAAGAAAAAGTGTTCCCTCATATACATATCTCTAGCTAAAAAGCCACTAAATTAAAAAAAGATATATTTTTTTCTTGCTCAGTAAAAGCTCTGGAAGAAATAAATTTTTGGATACCTATTGCATGTATTTTGTTTAATGAAAGGGTTATTTCTAGGACAATGCTTCTGTACACTAAAAGTACATAATTTGGAAATAATTCCTTCTTAAAAAAATGTTAGGATCCCTTTTAATATAAATCATCTGTCCGTGCATTAGAGTTTATTTTACTTATTTCTACTTGGGGGAAGCTAAAAAAATAAATTTTGAATCCTTAAATATATACAGATCTGTGTATATTTCAACACTTTAAAATTATGTGACAACACATTCTGGCACAAGCTATTTTCTTGGTAACTGAAGAAAAAGTCGAATGAAGGACACTGTTACAAAAAATGTTTTCATTGTTTTGTGAAAAATTAATGCAAGAACCTTTTTTTTTTTTTATAAAATTATTCATTTTTGTCTCTATTAAATTTTTGTTTCATTTGTATTTGTAAATTTACAATTACTATAATTGAACACTGTTAGGTAAGCCAAAAATCGAAAAAACTATTTCCATACTAGAATTTAATTCAAACTATAGCAGTAAACAGGGAATTCTTGCTCACCATTCACAGAAATTTAATTGCATTATGAGCCAATAAGCAATCTGAAATTGCAAATTTAGTGCTACTGACTAAGTATTTCATACCAGAAAATTTGAAAAATTCATTGCCGTGGAGCAGGAAGCGAACCTGTATCTCCCGATTTCCATTCGAGCATGCTACCGTTACACCATCCAGGATGAGGAAGTCCCAAACATCCGAGTGATTTAATCTGAATAATCTCAGATTTTTGCCAGTCAAAGCAAGCCCTGCTTCATCGTAGCTCAGCTATTTAGAGTCAGGTCGATGCTTAGCAAATTCCCAGTTATTCAGGTAAACATTGCGGAAGAAATATTTCTTCTCATTATACGGGGGAAATATATCTATAAGCAATCTGAAATCTCATATTTACTATTACGTAACTGAAATCAAACGATCGTCCATGGAAAGGAAGCACGTCACCTCTCCAACAAGGAAGACGTGAAAAGTCCAGCTGTCTCTGTCTGCGGGAGAGGTCATGGCGACTGTTTTCTTTGACTGTGAATGTGCTGTTTACACAGAATTTCTGTCAAAAGAGACGACCATCAATAGTGACTCATATTGCCAAACACTACGAAATTTGCAAAAGGCAATTAAGGACAGATTCCTGGGTAAGTTGAGCGAAGGTGTCACTCTGCTGCATGACAACGCTGCACAGCACGGAAAACAAAGGGAATTGCTGCAGTCATTCAAGTCGGAGGTGTGGCAACATCCACCTTAGAGCCCCAACTTATCCCCATGCGGCTACCATTTGTTCGGTAAAATGAAACAGGACCTTAGTGGATGATAACGATTCCCAACAGATGAGGCTGTGAAAAGTGCGGTTCTTAACTAGTTGCACCAGACTGGACTTTTTTCTGTACAGGTATGGAAAAGTTAATCGCACGGTCCAATAAATGTTTACAGTCCTTAGGCGGCTATGTCGAGAAATGAATTAATGTTGTACCTTTACACCAACGTACATCCCCCTCTTTGTTTTTTTTATTCAACAGTGTAACTAACTTTTTTATCCACCCTCGTATTATTAAAGCACTTTGTTGCAATTTAGAAATTAAATTTTTAGCTTGTGTTTTAAAAATTAGCGTAAATACTACATTTGGAAAGAGTATCAACTGACCTATTGACTATCAATTTGTCTTGTATCTTCAAGTGGAACGAAGTAAAAATACCATTAAAAATAAACAAATAAGTCTATTTTTTTTACATAAATATACCTCAAATGTCTGTTTCAAATAGTTTGAAAGAAGGAAGTCATCACAAGCTGCAACGGTATTCAGCTTCAGATTGTTTTCCCCAACTTTCCTTATGTGATAGCATCTGCAACAAAGTTATAGATACACACAGCAAAATAAATAAAGCATTCTTGCTAACCAATGGCAGAAATTAAGACATCTGTTTCAAATAGTTTGAATCATCACAAGCTACATCAAAATTATCTCAGCTTTAGATCCTCCAGTATGTGTTACCATCTGAATATTTTATATATATGAGTTGTGTCCATTATTTTCTTTACCTGAAATCTACTTTTGTAATGTTCATACTTAACTGCGATCTACTTTTTTATAAAACATATGTGATATTTTAAGTAAAAGCGTTTGGATCATATGTCGTGTAAAAAAATCCAAAAGTCGTGGAAATGTCCTGGAATTTTGTGATTGAAAAAGCGTATGAACCATGCACCCTGTATAATATATCCATTTTGTTTGAAGGGTAGAACTCCTAAGAAATAATACATTAACATATGATTCAAATTACTGCAGTACCGTAATTTTTGGGCTAAGAGCAGCGGCTCTTATGTTACTAAAAGTGAAATTTTTCGGGTGTGCGGTCCTTATGCCGAATTTGTTTTCGATAAGACTGTTTCTTCCCTACCCCCCTTTTTTTTTCATGCAGATGCTTAGTAAATTTTTTCAAACCAAGTCTTTTTTTTCACAAACTCGACAGTGATAAAGTTTTCCCCCATTTCTACTCGTACGTTAGACACGTCTATTTAAACGATAACTCCGCTGTCCTGATGTTGGTTAAGAGCGCTTTTAGACCGCTTTTATGCAGACGTTTTTTGCGGCACGTTTTACGGATGCCAAAAAACGTCGCGTTTTTGCCGTCGTTGCCTGCCTTTTTATGCGGACGTTTCGTGCCGCGCGCTTCGACGACGGCAGATTGTGTGGTCAGTGCTGCCAGTACTCTTCGCATTCTATGCAGAGTGGAAGATAGATCCGTGCGTGATGTATTGTTTGTATCGGCGCAAAATATCCCAACCTGTTGTCAAAGACAATAACATTTTCAGCAGTTATTTAATTTATTTTTTTATATTTTTTTCAAAATTTTTCAAAACTTGTGTGCTTTCAAAACACCTGAACATGATGCCCAAAATTTTTGATTTTTTTCTTTTTCAATTAAAATTTTTGCTTTATTTCCAATTTTCATTACCAGGGCAGTTCAAATTTGTAAAAATTCTTGTAAAATATGCAAAACTTTTTTTTTCCAACACCACTGGGGCACTTGAGGCCTAAAAATTTGCAGTGATGCACATCTTGGGTACTTTAGAGTTTTCTACCCCCAACCGATACGAATTAATTTTGTTTAATTCTTATTGTCTAATATCTTCGTATACATGGTATGGTCACAAGTAAAATAACTGTAATTTGACTCTCCGGGATTTTTCTCTCTCACCTTTTGCATACACACTGTATGTAAAAGATGAGAAAGCTGTTCCTTAAACAGCAGCTTTCATTGGCAATTTGCACCGTAATCGTGCTTGAACGCAGGATGGATTAAAAGAGAAGTACAGTTGCATCATTCGCAATAGTGTACTTTTTTTATTCAAAGCTGAAACAGCGTCAGCAAAGCGACGGGCTAAAAGATAGTAACAAATAATATTAAGATTAAACAATAATAATAACAGTTTGAACTAACCAAGACTATATTTCTTTTTAACATCCAATCCTTCGAACTCCGGGTTAAATAGAGTGCATACTTCGATCCACTGATTTTTTTTTTTTCAGGTTTTTATTTTTGTAGTCCTCCGATGATGAATCCCAAATTGCTCTATTATTTTTAATAGCATCTATAAAACGTTCTGTTTCAACATCATCCATTTCTTACAAAATATAACAATGTCACTTCAACTAGCACAATGTAATCCCACGGCGATGGGCAGTGGACCCTTTGCAGACCGGTTGCCAGCAACCCTTGGATTGCAGATGGGGGGAGGTTGATTTATTACAAGCCGACGGCAGGAAACGCTGCGTCTGCATAAATAGTCCCACTCACCACCGTGTACTTGGAAAAGCTGAGCGTCTTTTTGCTGCCCGGCGTCCTCTAGAACACGACGGCACGTTTTTCACGATGCGACCGCAAGAAAACGCGACGTCAGTGCATAAAAGGAACAGCTTGTCCCCATTGCTTTACAGAACGGACGTTTTTTGCCGTCGCCGAAACGTGCAGCAAGAAACGCTTGCATAAAAGGGGGCTTATGCAGACGTTTTTTGCAGCGCGTTTTACAGATGGCAAAAAACGTAGCTTTTTTGCCGTCGTTGCCTGTCTTTTTATGCGGACGTTTTGTGCCGCGCTCTTCGACGACGGCAGATTGTGTGGTCAGCGCTGCCAGTGACTCTTCGCATGTAATCCCACGGCGACGAACACTGATGGACAGTGGACACTTTGCAGACTGGTTGCTAACGACCCTTGGATTGCCGATGGGGAGGTTGATTTATTGCAAGCCGACGGCAGGAAACGCGGCATCTGCATGAATAGTCCCACTCACCACCATGTACTTTTAAAAGCTGAGCGTCATTTTGCTGCCCGGCGTCCTCTAGAACGCGACGGCACGTTTTTCAAGACACAACCGCAAGAAAACGTGACGTCAGTGCATAAAAGGAACAGCTTGTCTCCATTGCTTTGCCGTTGCCGAAACGCTTGCCTAAAAGGGGCCTTAGGAGGGAAAGTGGTGGAGGACAGGAATGCCTGACTCAAATGCCCTTTGCATGGGGAGTGGAATGGGGATATATATAAGCACACAGACGAGTAGCGTGACGTCTGAGGCTTCTGTGGATTGCGCGCCCAGGGTATCTCTTTCGTTGCCTGCAGCATACATCATGCAGGAAAGTGCGATGCAGCCAAGGAAAGGAACGTTGATTTTCACTGGGGTGGGGAGACCGGTTTGATGGGCACTTTCCTGAACAAAAGCTTAAGAACATGAACAATGCAAAAGCCTGCCTCAGGAGATTCCATTAGCAGAGACCTATTCCATACAATACTGGCGGGACGGAGAAAGACAAATTCTGTTCACTCTTCTTGGTTAATCTGGCATGCGATACAGGTGTTGCTTGGCTCGTGCTCCAGAGTTTTGCTTCGATTTTAATTTTTTTTTTTTTAATTTTTTTTATTGACTGACGATAGTTGAAGGCTTCGGCTGGAAAAGAAGGGAGAGCTTTCCGATTCATATAAAAGCGGAGCTCAACGCGAAGGCTCAGTGCTCAGTAAATGAAAGTAGGTCAAACCACTTGAAAGAGACAAAGCGGCACCACTGTTTCGAAATGTTGGCGGCCAGATTCGCGAACATGTGCGAGGCAGCTGGTAAAAGGAAGCGCAACTTCATTCTAAGAAAAACATCTGTAGATGAGAAAAAAAGCATAACATAGAAGGAACATATTATTAAAGAAAACATTAATCGAAAGCATTACAAGCAATAATTTATAAGTTAATTACTTCTAAGACGAATTGGATTCTATTGCGGTGAACAGAGAACCATCCTGTAGCAGACATCTACATTGAATGGAATTTAGACAAATGTGCGGTTTTACGAGCAATGCGATATTCTAACGGGAGTCTTAAGGTTAACTGTGATTTATATTGATTACATAAATGGTTTTGAGCATTTAATAAAGGCAAACAAATAATATCATTAGCATGATTAATAAAAAATGTATAAATAAAATTTTTTGCCAGTATGAAAAAATAAGTGCATAAAGCAGATCGACACTGAATTGCAGATTAGTTTTTGAAGTATACATATAATCATGTTGGGCGTGAGTTAGTTAATTCATGAAAATAAGGAAGGTAATTTAGTTTTCTGAGCAGCACCACGACTTCACAGGTGCGGCCCTTACGGCAACTTTTGCTTCCAAGATTGCAAAATTTCTCACCTGCGGCCCTTACGCCGATGCAGTTCTTAGTCCGAAAATTATGGTATATAATTTGCTTGAGGAGATGTAGACAGGTGGGAAATTCCAAGGTTTTCATTGGGTAGGACTAAATGAATTTGTCAAATTATTATTGTGGCTCTTAACCATCTGGACACAAAAAAGGTTTTACTTCATGTGGTGCAACAGAAAGCTTTGTGAAGTTGGACGAGGACTGACATCTCTTTATGAGTGATATCTGTAGTTTTCGTAACTCCATTTTCCCCAATTCTTTCCATAGCCGTATTCCAAAGATAACGCCAAAATCACGAATTTGCTGCTGAAGGTCCCTTTATTTTCTATAAAGAAAAAAAAAGGAAAAAAAGAAAAGGGGGGTGGGGAAGGCAGTGTGCTATTGATTAGAATAAAAGCTAGCTTTTTGTTGTGATAGGTGTGAAAAACAAATACAATACTGGATCTTTTTATCTAGGAAGTTCCAGACCAGTGCATTGCAGGTTTTCAGGTTTTTCTGGATTTAGAGTCCATAGTCTAGTATGTGCAAATCACATGACATGGTGACTGTGCTTGGCTCAGCTAAATCAAAATCAGTTTTCAAGGAGACAGGAAGTACACACTTTACAAAATAAATTTGGTATTATAAATATTGAACAGGAATTATAGAGGATAAATTTTTATGGTACTTTACGTCTCAAGTTTTCGATCTATACTCGGGGCAAACTTAACCTGTCATTAGAAGGAAGGCTACAGAGTATATACTTCCACTGCATAAAATAGTTCCGGTCTAAAAGCTCGTACTCCAGCTTCAGTTGCCACTTAAAAATGACACAGATGTTCAATACATTGTATGTGCATTTAAAAACTTCATATCGCAGTTTCAGCGGCATTTCTAAAAAATACAGATATTCGTGTTTTGGTGACATCACTGATGGTTCTCTGTCACAGCATTCTTGTTTGGATCAGAGTTAAGCTGGCAACCAAGGGGATATTTCTTGTGGTGGGGTCATTAGCGGAAGGATGAGGGCGAGAAAGGTGTTTCCGAGGGCATTTCGCATTTCTCCCCCTGGTTTCTCCTTTTTGATTGTTATTTTAAAGCACTCTTCTGTCTTTTCGGATTTTTCCAATGGCACCTGCCGGTCAATGGAGTGTATTTCTGCCACATAAAGCTGGGAAACCATTACGAAGCTCTGCTAAGGTGATCGTTATGAATGTTTTCACTAAATTGATGGAAAAACATTTGCCGAATAAATCGGAAAATGAAATAACAGTTCTTACGGCAGAACTCACTGGTGTTTCAAGTCGCACCATTGCGAGAATGAAGGTTGAATTTAGACGCAGTGGTGCGTTTTCTACTCCTGAGGAAAAAAACGTCTGTTAAGGGCTAAAACCCAAACACGGCTGGAACGGTACGACGAATTTATTTTAACCGCAGTTAGTCAGAAAGTACACAGTTTCTTTTGTCGGAATGAAATTCCAACTGCAATCAAAGTTATGTTGGCTGTTAATGAAGATGATGAGCTGCCTACAGTTTGTGTTAGAACAGCGAGGAACATTACGAAAGACTTGGGATTCAAGTACAGCAAGCGGGAACAGATATCAATGTTGATCGAGCGTGGCGATATCCAGGAATGGCGTCGGAGATATATAAGAGAAAATTCGGTATCATCGTTCTCAGGGTAGGTCCATATATTACACTGATGAAACATGGGTAAATTTTGGGCACACTGAAGAACACAGTTTGGCAAGACACAACTGTTAAATCCAGCGAAGAGGCATTTCTCTGCGGCCTTTCACCTGGCCTAAAAGCTTCTTCTGGAAAAGGCCAGAGGCTAATAATTATTCATGCTGGTAATGAAAAAGGATTTATGGGCAATGCATGTGAAATTTTCCTTGCTAAAAAAAACCACAGGAGACTACCACGGTGAAATGAATGGCGAACATTATGAAAACTGGTTCATCAACAAATTATTACAAAATATCGAACCGAACGGCATTATTGTTTTGGACAATACCCCTTATCACAGCGTCCACATTGAAAGTATACCGACAAAATCAATGAAGAAATCCAACATCTGCCGCCCCGGTGGCGCAGTGGTCTAAGGCGCTGGCCTTCGATCATTCGTTCGTAAGGGGTCCGGGTTCGAATCCCGGTCAGGCATGAATGTTGTGTTTGTCTTATGGCACTGGTTCTCTCCCTTCCCTGGAACCAGTGACCCTAAATTAGGGACGGGCGACTGCTTATAGCCCATTGAGTTGCTCACGGTGGTCGTTAAACCTCCAATGCAAAAAAAAAAAAAAAAAAAAAAATCCAACATCCAGGAGTGGTTGACTGCAAAACAGATTCCGTGGGATTCGGACATGTTAAAAGCTGAGCTCATGAAGCTTGTTTCGAATGTCCGTAGTCGCTACGAAGAATATCGCATCGACAGCATTGCTCAAATACATGGACATAAAACTCTTCGCTTGCCTCCATATCACTGCGAGTTGAATCCAATCGAGCATGTATGGAGCCAGGTCAAAGGATTTGTGGCAACTGAAAATCGCACATTCAAAGCTGCAGAAGTTGAAAAATTGACTTATGAAGGCTTTAATCGAGTGACTGCTTTAAATTGGAGTGATTATGTCAATCACTTAATCAAAGATTAGGATAAGATGTGGACTTTAAACGAGATGGTAGACAGCCGTGTTGAACGCCTTCAATTTACTGTTGGAGAATCCGACACTACAGTTTCTTCAGATAATTACGTCGATGGGATTGAACCTTTGCCTTCTTCCGAGGAACCAGCGGGGAAAGTGTGAGTACGGTTAGCGTGAGTGAATTATGCTTCAAGAAGAGAAACATGCACATGAAAATGTAACTCTTTTTAATGTTTTGCTCATTTTTCAAACTTTAATTACCAGCAATACAACAAATAGTTTAAAAAAATTACTCAGACTATACTTTATATGTACTTAAATAATATTTGTACATTGGATTTCATTTATTCACAAAAATGATTTAAACCTAAACAATAGCTAAAATATGGTTGCCAGTAAATTGCCACACAGTAACACTGCCACACAAAATTCAGCAACTCGGAATATTGTCACACAGGAAAATTGCCACATGTTTTTCATTAAGGGGCCGGGCACAAATTTCTGTTCCTCCATTGAATGCGTGGCTGTTTTCCAAGGTGCCTAACGACGGGAAGGAGCTCTTTTTTGTTTGTCGGAATTTTCATGCCGGTTCATACAAGTTTAAGGCAACTGGCCACAAAAGTTCAAGGGTGAGCGGGAGCTCTAAAGATTGCCGTTTCTTGGCCTATATTGAGAACTGAATTGGGAACTCCAAGCAGATTTCGAAAAAACGTTCTATGTAAGCCAAGCAAGAATTGCCCGAGGGATCCGATGTGCTTTGGTTGGGGGGACTCTACCCCCAACTTCCGTAATTTTACAGAGCTGCCAACCATTACGGATATTCCGTAATTATTACGGTTTCGACTGCCTGATTACGAAATAACGGACAGGTTGGAAGAATTAGGGATTTCAGTGTATTTCGTAAAAGTTCTGAATTTTGTGTCCTTTTTTTGTTTTGTTGAAATCACGATTTAAACTGCGATTGCATTTTGCGAATACATTTATAGTTCTTTTTGCACAAATGCGAAAACGTTTAATTGGTGTTGTTTCTAAGATGTTGGATACATCGGGAAAGCCAATATTGGACGGATATCGGGTGAAGAACGGCAAGGTGATATTGCGTAATATGTCGGAAAAGCCGTTTTCGGTGCAATGATGTCCGCATACATGCCAAGTATTCCGGATTTCTCAGAACGGATTTTGGGGTGGTTTTCTGGTCGTAAGATAGTTTTTTCCGAATTTTCGCCAAAACGGCTCGTGAATTTTTTTTCTATTGATGGAAATCGATATTGTTGTTATTGTTGCTTAATGTAAACTCCTGGTTTTTTTTTTTTTTTTTATTATTATCTCATAGCAATTGAACCTTATGTTATCTCATGTTTCTAGCAGTGAGCGATTTATTTATAGATCTCACCCCCCCCCCTCCTGCCAATCCTTCCAAACTCCTCTCTCTCTCTCAGTGTTAGAATAGCTGCGCTAATTGCGCCAAAGTTCGAAAATTTTTTAATTCTGCGCCGTGCAGAGTTCGCCAAAATGCGTAATTATGCGTCTAGTACGCATCAAAAAGTGTTTACGCATCAAAAATTTTACCAACGCATTAAAATACGCGTCAGGGAACGCGCAGAATGCACATCAGCGAGTAAAACTACTTATTGAAGAATTTTACTGACGCGTAAAAATACGCATCGGGACGGTATTTTGTCTTTCAAAAACGGAAGTAAATGAAATAAAGATTTTTTCCATAATCGTAATTTCGTTTTCCTACGATGTTGCCTCTGTCTAGTATTATTGTTATACATCATTTTATTCCAAAAATATTTGTATTTCAGTGTAAAAGTGGAGGGAAAATTTCCGAAAACGGAAATTTGACAGTGCAAGAATTTCCCTGTAATCTTCAGGCATGAGCGTGCAACGGCTTTGAGGAATTTCTCCTTTTCCGTCATAATTTGAGTTATCCTCGAGATCGATGCATAACTGAACAGAAATTTTGGGGCAATTGATAGTGGGGGAGAATGTTTTTTGCCTGAAACTCAAAAAGGCAAGTTTCGTCTCTCAAAACTTTCGAAAACGGAAGTTAGACGCAGTGAAGATTTCTCCTATAATCGTAATTTTATTTTTCACACGATGTTTCCTCTGCCTAGTATTGTTTTTAGATATCATTTTATTTCATAAATATTTGTATTTCAACTTGTAAAAGGAGAGATAATGTCCAAAAATGAAAATCGGACTTAGAAAAGATTTCTCCCGTAACTGTATTTTTTTTCCAATGTTGTTCTGAACATGTATCCTGTATTCTAAAATATCACCCTCCCCCCCCCCAAAGGTTTGAATTTCAGCCTGATAAAGAGGGGGGGTTCGAAAACGAAAGTGACAAAACTGAAAATTTTTGTTGAAAAGTATTCATATTCTCTAAGTTACACTATTCATCTTTTACCTAAAACGATGCTGTCGTGCATCATGCATTCATGATGGATAAAATTGTCATCCAAGGGCATAAAAAAAGAAAAGAAAGGTCACTGTCTTGTCATTGCTTAAATGAAATCAAGTTATTTCTAAAATTGCGTCCTTCAATTAAAAAAAAAAATCAAAACCTTGAAAATCGTCACAATTTCTGAACTCCATCTATGAGTGACTGATACAGAAAAATAATTGAAAACAAGTATCATCAAACATACTGCTAGCACATCCCATACATAACCACTCTTCCCTAATAATAAATAATTGTGAATTAACAATTCTGGTACTGTTGCAAATCTTCTTAATTTTAGGGAAAATCTTCTTGATTTTATGGTAAATCTTGATTTTTGCAAGCAATCTTTTTGATTTAGGAAAGTTTTATTTGGCAGGTATGTGTCCAATATTAACCGACATTCAGCCATCATAACCAATATCGGCTTGATATCTAGCCGATATTCATTCTCACTTGGGTTATTAAAATATATTGACCATTAAAATAGAAGGGTCATGTTATAAGGTATTTGATTTTGTAAGGTTGTTACACATTTCACACGTTATGCAAATGTGCCCTTTTTCAGAAAATTACCCTGCCCATTTCAGTTTCTAGGGTGAACACTATATAAGTAGCAATTCTGTGTGCTTCACTCAAATTCTTTGTATCCAAGCTTGTTTGTGGGATCAAGGTTTCCTCATTTTTGAGATGAATGAGACTACAGAGCATAAATGATTAAATCTTGCTATTTTTGCATGGTTACTGAAGATGATAAACTTGAAATATCAAAAGTTTTTGCCTTGTTAATGAACAACCCCTATTCGCACATGTTCTTTGTATAGTCCATCCAACCACAGAACCATGGGTGTTACTGATTTCTAAAAACACAAAGAATCACCATTAACAATTTCCCACCATTTCCCCTTCCTTCTTATCCCCTCCCATGCATTGGCACACTTGGAAATCCATGATTAATTTGTCACCATAAAACCATTATGTACAAATAGTGTTTTTTCTTTTATGTTATTTTTCACTGACATCTTCATTGCAGTTTTTTATGTTTATGTTATGCACAAGACCAGTATTATATAGATTACCAATCTATTGGAGTTCATGTAAAATTTCTGATCCTTTCTTTTTTATCTGAAGTAATTTAATTATGTAATACCTATAAGGATTTTTATACCCTGTGTATGTTTCAGAGCCTGATTATTAATTCTTGTGTATGTATATATTTCAGAGAGCTGCTAGCGTTCCTGATCAACAGTTATCACCGAGGTTTTCTGCAATCTCACAACTGTCAGGCTCTATTGGTCAGCCCTCGAGCCCATCTCAACTCTCTCCTGGTCAGAGGCAGCAGCCTTCCTTCTCACAGCTATCTCAGCCTAATTATCCAAATAATTATCCACCTGCGCGTCTGTCTCCACATCTTACGTCTCCACCTCAGCAAAGTCCTACGCAAACTTGGGTTCAAAGGACATCTCAAAATTCTGCTAATCTTCAACAGCAGAACCCCATGCTTAATGCTCAGCTGTCACAGGTAAGTGTTTACAAATTTTGCAGTTACTGCTCTTTGAGAAAGAAAGGTGTATGGATTTTGCTGAAAATTGAAATGTTATTCTGGTGCTGTTATGTTATGAAATAAATTTTCTATTAGATCAATGATGCCAGGTAACAGAAATGCATTTTAACTTAAAACTAAAGTACAGTCAAACCTTGATAAACCGCCCCCCTTTTAAACTGCCACCCCCATTTTCTGCCGACTGCTCACGGGTTACAAATCTTTTCCTATTCTACTATTGGGTTGTCGGAAAAGTCATGACGTATTTTGGCACCCGATAGCAGTTGGGCGGTTTTGGAAGTATTAGAGGCATGCGCAGCTCTGTTATCACTATGGCATTCGACAGGTGCCAGTTCTAGCTACAGTCTAAAAGGAATAGTGAGCGATTTGGTTGAATTGCGGAGATTTGACATCAAGTTGAAGATGGAAGACCAAACTGTGCATTTTTGCCATATTTTACTGTTTTACTTCCGTAAAGGAAAGAACGCGCATCAAGCTTGTGAAAAGTTGTGTAAAGTGTACGGTGATAATGCTCTACAAGAACGTCGGTGCCAGCGGTGGTTTGCAAAATTCCATGCTGGTGATATTGACCTCAACGGTGCTCCTGAGTCCGGGAGGCCAACCGAGGTTGATGACTACCAAATCAAGGCATTGATCAAGTCAAACCTACGTTACATGACACGAGAGATTGCAGACACATTGCACATCCATCATTCAAGCGTTCACGATTACCTGAAGAAGATGGGATACGTAAGCAAGCTCAATGTGTGAGTTCTTCATGAACCCAAAGAAGCTCAATTGATGGCGCGTATAAACATCTGCGATATGCTCATTAAACGTGAGGAAAACGATCCTTTTTTGAAGCGACTGATAACTGGTGATGAAAAGTGAATTGTGTACAACAATGTACTGTGCAAACGGTCTCGGTCCCGACGTGCAGCTTCGACTCAAACAAGATCCGAAGCAGACATTCATCAGCGGAAGGTTCTGGTCTCAGTGTAGTGGGATTTTAAAGGTGTCTTGATTTTCGAGCTCCTACCACGGAACCAAACAAGCAATTCGAATGTGTACTGTCGGCAATGGGACAGTTTGAATGAATACATCATCCAGAAACGTCCAGGGCTCATTCATCGTAAAGGTGTTGTGTTCCATCACGACAACGCGAGACCACACACAAGTTTGATCACCCGCCAAAAATTATTGGAGTTTGGGTGGGATGTGTTGCCACACCCAGCATACTCGCCTGACCTTGCGCCATCAGACTTCCACTTGTTTCGCTCTTTTCAACAGTCTTTGTGTGGTATAACGTTCAATTCAGATGAGGCAGTAAAACAGCTCCTTGTACAGTTTTTTGCCACGAAAGACAGGTCCATCTTTCTATGAACGAGGCATTCTGCAACTCACTGAAAGATGGCAAAAGGTTATCGAACAAAACGGGCATCTTTGTTCTTTCTATCAATAAATGACCTTTGCAAAACATGGCTGTAATACGTCGTGACTTTTCCGAAAACCCAATAAATGAAAATTTCCACCTTTAAACTACTACCTTGGCAGCCCCGGTGGCGCAGTGTCTAAGTGTTGGATTCTGATCTTTCGTCCAAAAGGGGTCCGGGTTCGAATCCCGGTGAGGCATGGATGTTGTGTTTGTCTTACGGCACTCGTTCTCTCCCTTTCCTGGAACCAGTGGCCCTAAAAATTAGGGACGGGCAACTGCTTATAGCCCATTGAGTTGCTCACTGTCTCCGTCGGAGGACGGAATTTCGTCCTTCAAAAACGGAAAGTAAATGGAGGTATGATTTTTCTCGTAATCGTAATTTTTTTTTCTCATGATGTTTCCTCTACCCAGTATTATTAGATATCATTTTATTCCATAAATATTTGTATTTCAGCTTGAAAATGTTGGATAAATTTCCGAAAACGGAAGTCTGACGGAGTGAAGATTTCTTCAGTAATTCTATTCCCCCCCCCCCACGATGTGATCCCCATTCCTATGTAGTTGTTAAATGTCATCACCCTCATAAATGTGTGTGCATTTTAGCTTGATAAGGGTGGGGGAAATTTCCAAAAACGGAAGTGACGAAGTTTGGAAATTCGCAAGAATTGATGCATGGTGTTAAAAAAAAAAGTATTCATTCTCTGAAAATTACACCATTTATCTATAATAGTGAAAGCTCTGATATCAGAATTCTTGGTTCTCAGGCTGAAAGTTCTTTAAGCATGATGGATAAAATTGTCATCTGAGGGAATAAAAAAAAAAAACGAAAAAAGAAAGAAAAGTAACAAAGAAAAATGATAAGGGAAAACTATTTGCAGAAAAAAAAAAAGTAAACAGTAGATGCTGTGCAGTGGCAAAGTCAACAAAAGACAAATATGGCTGTGGAACTTGCTGAGAAGAAAGTAGGATTTGCTCGCAAGAGGAAACCAGAGCTAATGTTCTAGCAAGTACAAGAACAAAACCAGGAAAAAAAACTGAAGCTATCTGTCTTTTAAAACCACCCTATTTTGTTTGAAATTCAGTAATTTTATAATTGTGAATACAGTGGTGTGATCTCACTAAATATTTTCATAAATAAAAAACAGTATAATATTCACACTTTCTCACTGCACAGTCTTATTTTTCACCAAATTAAAAAAGTACAGCTTTGTTTTTTTCTTCGTCAGTCTCATGTATGTTTATTAAAATCGCTCACGAGCTCTATGGATAAATGAAGGGATTGCTTATATCGCATAACTGGTAATCAGTTATCGGGAATACCCGATGTTTTGGTTCTTACTTAAAGTCTGAATTTTGCCCTGTACGGGAGCAGAAGTTTTAGGAGGTTTTCTTTTTCTCATTTTGACCTACCTTGGTTAGCATCTTCACCCTCGCACTTCTCTTTTTCCAGGTGGAAGGTGCCGTTGAACCACTTACTAACTCGAAATCTTCTGCTTGATGTCCATGTATGCAGGATCCCACGTATGCAAGAGCAGTGGCTCTTTTCAGACAGCAATAATAAAAAAATCATAAACTGATTCTACTACTACTGAAGAAAGAGGGGAGGGGGCTATCCCACACCAAAACGTCACTGCACAAGCATTAAGCGATGGAAGCAGCTTTTATCTAGCCAACTTTACTAAATCTCACTGTTATCTTATAGTTTGGTTCCAGTTGTAATTGTTTACAGCAATAACGAAAGTTTAACATTGATAATTACTGGATGAAAAACATTGTATAAAGAGTATCATGGCGAACTGCTTAAAAACGATTTTACAATTTGATTATGAAATAGAAGTCATTGCTCATTTAATAATCACATATTATTTAATAGAAGTCTTCTGTTTGGTGTTTCTGATCCACATCGAGTGTATGAATTAATTGATTATTAAAAGTTACATAAGTTTTCCTTTTATATCGAAGGTACGCTTTCCTTCAGAAAACCTTAGGAGTTTGTGATGCACACGCAAACCACGTACGCATGGCTTGCCACTCGGTTGGTTTCAGAAATAATGTATTTTCATCTGAATGCCATGAATCTTGAAAAACATGCTGCTAAATCTCGAAAAACATGCAACTACATATTATTTATTTTTCCTAAGTGTACACTGAAGTGCCAGAAAAACTGGTACAGACAAGCTTATGCAAAATACATAGTAACTTCACCTATGAACATACTCGGTTGCATCCGCCAGTGCATATATAAAGCGATAGACATCCTTGCCAGCTGTCAGAGCTGTTTTCGGCATGAGAATGACAAGCAATAATGATTTAAGCGATTTTCAACGCGGTGTCATAGTTGGCGCTCGTGAGATGGGCGTATTTCGGAGGTAGAAACGAAGTTCGGATTTTCACGGACGACCATTGCAAGGCTGTACTGTGACTACAAGTATTCCGGCAAAACTTCCAACCTACGATACCAGTGTGGCTGTAAAAAGACATTGGGTGAACGTGACCATCGTCTGCTGTCAAGAATCGTTTCACGCGATAGGCGTGCAACACTCTCGCAGGTATCATCGGAATTCAATGCTGGAGCCTCAACAAGCATCAGCGTCTGTGAAACGTACCCTGCACGATATGGGCTTTGGGAGCCGACGCCTAACTTGAGTCCCCGTCATGGGTGCATGACACAGAGCTATGTGCCTCGCTTGGGCGTGGCAACACCGCCACTGGATACTTCATGACTGGAAGCAAGTAGCCTGGTCTGCGTTTCCAACTGAATCGTGCAGATGGAAGGATTCGTGTGTGGCGCAAACCCCATGAAGCCATGGATCCCGCCTGTCAACAGGGAACTGTACCGGCTGGTGGAGGGTCCATAATGGTATGGGGTGTGTTTAGGTGGACTTCACTGGGACCCCTGGTATGTCTACAAACGTCTGTGACCGGCCAGCGCTTATGTGCGCATCCTTTCTGACGAGGTACACCCGTTCATGTCCTGCATTCATGCTGATGGGTTGGGCCTGTTCCAACAGGACAATGCACCTCTGCACCACATTATGGTTAGAGGAGCATTTATCTGAGTTTGGGGTGTTGCCATTCTCACCCAAGTCCCCAGATCTGAACGTGGTAGAACACATTTGGGATGCCATGCAACGCGCCATCGAACACAGGAATCCGGGACCTCGGAATACACCCAAATTGTGGAACGCTCTGCAGGAAGTATGGTGTGCATTGCCTACAGCATATTTCCTGAAGCTAGTGGAGTCCATGCCCCATCATATTTCTGCAGTCCTGTGTTCCCGTGGGGGACCTACTAAGTATTAGACTAGTGTACCAGTTTTTCTGACACTTCAGTGTATATTTGTAAGCATTCAGTAACAATAGCAACAGTTCTTGGATGCGGAAGCATCCTATTCGTGTTACAGCGAAACAAATGCATTCAGAAGAAAATCCCTGATATTAATGTGTTACGCTTAAAATATTGCAGGTCATGTAGTTTTCAATAAATCGTGGGTAGTATAATTGTTTTCCCATTTATCTCACTGTAGGAACGACAGAAATGCTAATTAACAGTTATAAGAGAAGCAGTAAAATGTCAACAAACCTGAAATATATTTTTTCATAAATCGTAAAATAATGGTAATTCAGTATATAAACATAACTTAAAGCACATCATGGACTTAAAACAATTAAAAATACTATCATTAGCTGCTCCAAAACCTGAGTTCTGCTCCAAAATGCAAATTTTCTCACTCCAAAACCCAATGTTTCTGCTCCAATTTGCATATTTTCCACTTCAAGAATTGCTCCGAAACATGGTAGGGGCACTAACACCCCTGCTACAGGTATTTTCCATAAAATCAAAATTATTGCACTTCACTGCGTGTAACACAAATGTGCACAGTGTAATTAAAATGATTACCCTAGTTTTATATTAATACAAAGTAGTACAAAACCCTTATGGTAAAGTTAATCATATCATGCATATTTAGTCTTTTACCGAACTAAGGCCAACCTCTTTGAAAGGGTTCATGATCCATACACACACACAGAACACATAACTGCCGTGTGACAGTGTCTAAAGGCCTGTTTCGATTTATACGAAAATACAGAACATAAGCAAATAAAAAAGTAACAATTTAGAATTGTGGCACAAAAAAGAGTAAAATTACTTAAATTATTTACTCTTGAATATATATATAAAAAAAGAACGCACACTTAACATTATGTCACAAAGTTCCTCACATAGTAAGTCTTTTCTTTTGACTCTGTTATATATATATATATAAAAAAAAGACAAGTTTGTTTTTTTCGTTCCTGTGAAAAACACTTTTTAGCTCATATTCTGAAGGATGTGTAGTTATGTGCAAACAAGTGTAATATATAATGCCTTATCGTCATTGATATAAAAATTTCATTTATTCAACTAACCTTTCATTCACATTCCCTTGTTTATAACATGTACAGGAACTATGGCTGTGAAAAGATGCCTTAAGTCCTCTGGAATTGCTGCTTTCCTGTCACCCAGTTTTTATAAACTAAAGCGAAAATAAATTCTTGAAGATTTCGCTCATTTACTGGGGGGGGTGCTTTTCTTTTTAATGCTTTATTCAAATCTACCATAAAAAAATTCCTGGCTATTTCTTTAACCAATATTACGTCGGGCCGAAGCCTCTAAAAAGTTCGTGACGCAGCTTTCCGTTTTTTTTTTTTTTTTTTAATTCTTTCTTTCTAAGAAGGAATTTGTTTTGCTTGTTTGAAAGCTAAGTGGAAAGAATGTGTCACGAGAGGCTCAAAAACAGGGTTAAAAACAAGAATTCGGCAGAGAAAATCTCCCCACTTGCTTGACATTGATGGAGATTCATGTCACCATATTCACAATGCAAGCAAAACATTTTGCAAGCCATTTTTTAAGGTTACATTGAGAAATACTTTATTGACTTCTTCAATGACTAAAAACTAATCTGTGGATATATGTTTCTAATTCTTGCAAGTTTCTAATTGCTTGACTAAATTCACAAACTTTCCTAGACAAATACTTTTCACCTCAGGATTTAGCTAGTAAAGATTCACATGTAAGTTTTAAATCTGATTTTTTATTTTGTTCTGAAATCCCTACTTTTCTATTGTGAATATAATAATGTGCTTCACTTTAATATTTACTTACATAATTTACAGAAAATAATTCCATATGGTAGCATACTCCTAAATATTGTATATATGCTGTATTTGAATTTGCCCACCGCACGTTCGTGTGTCCCAATTTTCCACCCAGTTAAAAAGTTCAGCTTTTTTTTGTCATCGGCTGGTCTCGTGTATGTTCAGAGAAGACCCAGGCACAGGGCTCAAATTTCAGGTCTAACTCTACTAGCCAAAAAAACTTTTTGCTCGCCATCACACCACTGTGACATTCCAGAGACAGTGAATTTGCAGCAAGTTTTCTGTTTTAATGATTGTGTATGCAAATATTTTTATATATATACCGGGTGATCCAAAAGTCTTGCACATTTTGTAAACGTAATAACTCGCGGAGTTTTGAGAGTAGGGCAGCACGGTTTGCGTAGAAATGATCAGAATGCCATCGGTTTTTTTTATGAAATTACATAAATTTTTACTCATTTTACTTACATTTTTCATCGCCAGATGACGCCATAGGCGAACAGGTCTGGGATAGTGGGTATAAAAGCAGCAGCTGGGAAGCAACCACAAGTCACATCGGTCCGTGTCAATATGCTGTCATTACCGGACAAAGCGCTCTTGGTGAAATTGTTCTATTGCAATGCTGAATGTGCGAGTGCTGCGTTGAGAGCCTACCAGTCACTGAAAGGTGATCGCAGTAGGAAAGGACCAACGGAAAGTGCTGCGCTGCGGCAAATGGTGAAAACATTCGAGGAAACAGAATCTTTGGCAGCACGCCCATGAAGCGGTAGACCACGAACACGTGCTGCTGCCGCAGAGACGATTACGCAGGAAATGGATGCGATTGCAATGTCATCCGCACATGCAGACTCCATTGCTCGCCATGTTTCTCGGTAAACAGGTATTCCATATGGGACTGTATGGCGAACACTGCGACGGATTCTGCACAGATACCTGTACAAACTGCAACAGCATCACGAACTGCAAGCTGGCGAGTACATGCAGCGTCAGGAGTTCGCAGCATGTTTTTCGACAAATGGATGTCGACGAGAACTGGCTGATGAACGTTTTATAGACTTGTGAGGCGCACTTTTCCCTAAACGGAGCAGTAAACATGCACAACTGCCGCATCTGGGCCACGGAACATCCCCGAGCAGTCGTTGAAGTGCCACTTCATCAGCCGAAGACGACAGTGTGGTGTGGATTCATGGCTTCCTTCATTATTGGTCCTTTATTATTATTTTTTTTAAGAGGTCCGCTGCACCTCCTTTGAAACCGTTTCAGTAACAGGTGCACGTTATGTGAACATGTTACGGACATACGTTATCCCTAGCTTGCAAGAGCGGGATGCAGTGAATCTGTGCACATTTATGCAGGATGGGGCACCACCCCACTTCACACGTTTTGTTAAGCAACTGCAGCAAGAGACGTTTGGCACAAACCGTGTGTTGAGCCTACACTTTCCGAAGGCCTGGCCTCCTCGGTCACCAAGCCTGACACCCTGCGATTTCTGGCTCTGGGGTTACCTAAAATCACAAGTGTACAGATGTTGCTCCACTTCATTGGCAATGATGAAAGATTCCATTCGACACCATGTGGCAGCTATACCACCGGGCATGCTCTTCAATGCCGTCCATGGTGTTTTCCCTCTTCTGCAGGCAGTGCTGGAACAGGATGGCCATCACATTGAACACCTGGTACAATGAGGTGTCTAACCTGGTACAATCAGGGGTCTATTTTTCTCAACACTTCCAACCTGTGGTTGCTGCACCATCTGGCGATGAAAAATGTAAGTAAAATGAGTAAAAATTATGTGATTTCATAAAAAAAAACCGATGTCATTCTGATCATTTCCAAGCAAACCACGTTGCCCTACTCTCAAAACTCCGCGAGTTATTACGTTTTCAAAATGTGCAAGACTGTTGGATCACCCGGTATATACAACTCTGCGATTGTGCTACCGCTGAGATCTCAGAAAATAATAGTAATAATAATAACCCTCCAGGTTTAGCAAAACATCATGGTTTTCGCTGATACAATAAAAAATTCCCACCCATATTACGGATGTGTAAATGTTTCGGGAATGAATATCCATCGTACGCCCATCCCCACTCACGCACGCGGGGAAGAAACGCTTACTCCCCCAATGCTTTGGGGTTCCTTTCAGCGAGCTTTGCATCAGCTGTCGCCAGGGGTCCCCCTGGCTCTTCTAAAGTTTTCGCCAATTTATTCGCCGAGTTCATTTTTTTATTGCCAAAAGTGTTATAACAGTACAAATAGGTAATCGCCAAAGCTCTTTTTCCTTTGCCAAAATGTTTTTATTTTTTCAAATTGCAAAGATGGCGATTGTCAGCGCGACCCCTGGCTGTCGCTACGCAGTCCACGGAAGAGGTTCTCGTTGGCTCGCTATTTTTAAGATAACGTTTTACTGAAAGTGAAGACACCATCGCAGTTCAAATTATTTTTGTGAAGATGCTGTTTGAGCTAAAAATATTTTTGTGAAGATATCGCCCAACAGCATGAAATGCTGAACAGGAAAACAATTTAATATTTTTACTGCTCACCAACAATAAATTTCTGGTCGCCATTGGCGACTAGGCGACCGCAAATTTTGCACCCTGCCCAGGCACTTCATGTTATACAGGTTATCTGTAGTCAGTACAGAAATTGATGATTACTTTACAGAGTACAAGAAACAAAATACTGCAGAAATTAAAAATCTCCAGAAAGATGTTATTCAGCACCTGTTTAAATTTTTATGTTTTCTAGATTTGAACATTTTTACATGCATGCATATGTACATACACACAGACATACATAACATAATGTACCATACCATACCATACAACTGTTCTCTGAGATTCAGATGTTAGCTCCTCAAAGAAAGTCTCCTTCCAGATTAATATTGAAATCTAATGGAATTTTACTTACTGTTAATGTATCAAACGTGTCCGTTTACAGCGATCTTGGCACAGAGTTAGAGTTTCCCTGGCATCCATCACACGACATACACAAGATCTTCTGTGCTTCATAGTAATAATCTTTTTCTCATGAGACACTCCTGAATCTGGTCCTCCCATGATTTCTTGGCCTTCCTCTACTTTTCCTGCCACTTGGGCTAACAAAATTTCTTAGTAAGCATCTCATCACTCTTTCTTTCAACACTGCCAAACCATGTAAGAATATTAGTCTCCACCTTACTGACAACATTTTATGCATTACAGTAGATTCCGGTTAATTGGGGCAACCATGTATTTGGGACAGTTCTTGAAAGCCAACTCTTTGGATAAAGCGTCACATAATTGGGGCAGCTGTTAATTGAGCCAGTGTTATAGCACTGATGTTTCCCAGTTAACTGGAATCTGCTGTATATGGTTTTCTAAACTGCTATCCATTGTTTCTGGTAATAAACATCTTCTCTGCTTTTCTTTTTTGTGTACAAAATAAATCAAATGCTTTAGAGGATATACAGAATGTTGCTGTGCAGTTAAATTGTTTGTTATTGGTTTCAAAAATTTATGTAAGTGTGTGACATTTCATTTACAGGTAGCAATTTATGTAATATTTCCTTTTTTTATCTTTTAGGGCTCGTTTATGAATCAGACGCAGTCAAGGTTTCCGAACCAAACGCAGCAACCTCGTCAAGTTATTGTTAGATCTTTGCCTAGCCCTAATCCTCGTAACTCTCCCTATTCAAATTCTCCAGATTCACCTTTTCACCCACCATCTCCAGGAGTTAATCTGTATCAGCAGTCTGCTGCACCATCCCAGTCACAACAACCTCAGCAGAGGCTTCAGAGAGCTGTTTCTGTTCCAAGTAAGTGTGGTGCTCCCAAATTAGAATTACAAAAAAAAAAAAAAAAAAAAAAAAGAGAGAGATTGATGTATGCATATCAGGGAAAATTGATAATGTAAAAATAGCTTTCATAAGTCAAAGCAGCTCAACAGATTTGTTCCCCCTCCCCCTTTTTCCCTCTTGATCACTCTTTAACAACTTTAGAGCAGTTGTGTGTGGAAATACAATTACAAATGTCTGTGAAATTATTGTTTCATTTGTCTGTTTTCATAAATGATTGTAATGACTTTACACATACACAGGGTTCGTACGCGTCCTGGAATTCCATTACATGTCCTGGAATTTTATCCATTCCTGCCTTTTTGTTCCTGTAGGATGTTTTGTAGTTGAGGATTTTTCTATTGATATAACTTATGTCTGACTTTTCCTTCCCCCCACAAAAAATGTGGGGGCTGTTAGTTTTCTTGGCTGTTAGCAGTACTGACACTGTGTTGTTAGCATGTCTTTTATAAAAAAAAAAAAAAAAAAAAAGATTGTGTATATGTTGTCACTTCATCTAGTGGGGACACCATATCTCTGCAACTATTAGTTCAATTTGTAAATTTTTTTAGTATTGGGTAGCTTGAAATGTGAGAATGATGATCCTTTAATTCTGCTTTTTTTACCCAATGCACTACTACTCTGCTAGAAGGTGTAAATGCAGATCCTGTCGAATTCAAAATACATTTTATTTCATATATTTGCTTCCAAATATCTGATTGAAAAAATTCTTTTTTCCTTTTGTTGCCATTTATATCGAACACTGTTTTAGTTTACAGTCTGATTTTCAAGTTATGCATAGATTTTCCACTAAAGGGAATAAAGGTAAATCACGGTTTTCCCGATGTCTCCGCTTCTAAAAGGCTGATTTGAAAAATTCTTCCTGCATCTGATACAACTTCTGAAGAGATGTTTTGTATATAATTTATTTTTGGTAAATAATGGTTTGGCAACCAGGGGCGTAAGTGTTTATTTAGGATTCTGCGGTATTGGCAACAGAATATGAGCTTTTCTTTCATGAACTGATACTGCTCACCTCGTATAACCTTTTGAGAATACCTCCTGCTTAAAATAGTGCATAGTTTTCCCACCGGGGGCGTAGATGCATATCTTATTTTTGTTAATATCTCTGTTTGAATGAGTCCAATTTGAAAAATTCTTTCTTTGTTGATCATTTTCGGTGCGAAACGTTTCTCATATAATCTCAATTTTTTTTAATGCACAAGTGTGCCACTAGAGGGCGTAAGTTCATGTTCCATTTACAGCAATATCTGCAGAACTAAAAACCCAATTGAAACAAATTCTTTTTCAATCAGATACTACTAACTATAAAAACTCCTTGTGTTTATTTTCTTCCCAAAATAATGCACAATTTTGCCACTAGGAGGCACATCTATTTTTCTCAAATTTGTACTTCGAAATGTCCAATTTAAAAAATTATTTCAACACCAGATACCATTTACCCTGTGGAACATTTTAGGTTTTTATTAGAGGAGGTTTGTAATTCACAATTCTGCCACTAGGTGGTGTTTGTGTACTTCCGTTTGCAGCTGTATCTCCACTTCTAAAAACCCTTTTGGAAAAATTCCTTTTTTTGCTGCATGCCATTCACTACAATAAAGTTGTGGAGCCAATAAGATTTTTGCTACAATAAGAAGATCCTCTTTGAATAATGCACAACTCCCTCCCCCAGCGGGGCATAAAGGTTAAAACCTTTTTCTTGTTATCTCTGCTTCCGGGATGTGTATTTGAAAATATCTTTTTCCTTAACATAGCTTTTGCCGTGACGAATACTTTTCGTGTATTTTCAACTTTTCTGTTATGCAAAATTCTTCCGTTAGAAAGTATAGAGTTACATCATGTTTCCTTCCATATCTCTTCTGTTAACTGTTCGATTTGAAAATTTCTGTCTCTGATACCTTCCTTCTGCTGTGAGAAACTTTTTGTGCACCATTTGTTAATTTTCGTTACATACTTTTAGCCACTGGTGGAAGTAAGTAGCAGATGTTTTATAAGTGGCTGATATGTTTTTTTTTCTTGTGTGGCTTATTTTGACCTTTACTGAAATTTGCTAACGAATACTTTATGTAAAAATTTGCCATAAAATCAGATTGCTTTCTAATATCAGACACTTAAATCTAGTTGTTTATTAGCTAACTAATCACTTTTCCATGTGCTATAATTAGTTTTCTAATCATGCCCAGTTAAATTACCTTGATCATTGATGAATGCAGCTGTACACATAGGCCTTGGATTTAAGGTTTTCCTGTTATTCTCTTTCATTTCATTTTGGAAATTTTTGTGCATACTGTATTTGCTTTATTAGTACAAATTTAAAATATAGCTAGATCATCAATATTAGAAGCTCGAGCATCAATATTATGTTGACAATTCCTTCCCTAAATAAAATGTAACACACATCCTTGCTCCCATGAGTAGTTGTTTAAGAAATAATAATCCATTTGTTCCTTTGAAAAAGTTTCAAATATTTCACCTTTCCTTATCTTTAAATTTCCAATGCAAGCAATTATGTCAAAGTAATTAAATATAAATGGTGATAGGTATATTAATTGTGTGATATATGAAAGCATTTCTAGAGTAATGCCACATTTATGTTCTAACTATAGATTTTTATAAACCTTCAATAATTTAACTGAAGCCAAAGTAGAAAAATAATATTTTCTCAAAATCAGTATAATATATTTAAAAGTTTTGTAGGAATTAAACCTGGATAAATTTTCAGTGACAGTTTTGGTATTTCATTATTTATCTGTGATTCTGAGTTTCTTATTATCTGCAGCAGACATAATTTTCAACATTCTGTATTAAGTTTGCTCAAGCATGTAGGGAGTTAGTTGTTTGTTGTAGGTTACAGGTTGAACAGACCTATGGTTTCACTATATTGTAAGTAGGAGTGTTAAAATCGTATTTCCTGGGCTTTTTTTTTTTTTGTGTGTGTGGTTTTTTTCCCAAAACAAACAAACATTGGACATCTGTAACTTAACACAACTTGATCAGCCATAGCTGAAGCGACAAGCTGCTGTTCTTTCAGTTAAACTAAGTATCAGTTTCCATAATGATCGCTCTGGAATGCATTGCACAGGCTCATTTTTAACCAACATTTTGTCTTTGTTTCAGCAGTAGCATTATTTGTTCATGGGCAGAAGCTTCCACTCCCTTCTTCCTTGCCTGGATGATATTTAACAACAAGACTGGCCAGAGGTAAACGTCACATTACATTAGTTTTAGTAGTACAGCTGTGCAATATCCCGTTGCCCTCCCGCACAGCATTTTACGTATCAGTCAGCATTTTCCTGTTTCACCGAGGTTTTTGCCTTTTGTCACTAAACACTGTAGGCTAGTTCCTTCAGAAGCATGCATCCTGTCGCTAACTCTAAACAACATTTGGATCAAATGCATGTGCCCCCAGTTTCTGGACCAAAATCATAATATAATTAAACAAAATACATTTTTCTGTCCTTGACACTTCATAACAATAATACAACTTCCAGTGATTTGCAGTGAATGAAGTAAAAAACAAAATGTGATCATCTTTTTTTTCTTATAGTAGGAAATTCTCTGTTCTAAACTTCTTTTTTTAATTTAGTTGCCTGAACGGGCAACTAGATTTTTTTTCCCTGCCCAGGCCAATAATTTATATGCCCCAGGCACAGTATTTTTCAAGTTCTGTTATTCCAGGTCTTCTCCTTGGTCTGCTGCTGTCCACTTTAGAATTTTAACATCCTGTGTCATGCCACTGAATTAGCCCCCCTTTTTATGTTGTTTTTTTCCCTTGAAGTCTTACCACTTTCTTTTGGCCACATCTAACTACCTAATGAGACCCTTGCTTTGCAATTAGTTTTTGTTGCCATAGAAAATGATAGGTCTAAATAAATAGCACACTGGAAAGCAAACCTCCTCCTTAGTGAAAACAGACTTATACAGCTGATGTGAGACCTTCCCTGCTTTGCTAATACTGTTGTTTAATTCCTTATCAAGATTTCCTGCCTCATGAATTACTGCAGCCAAGTAATTATAATCTGTAACTTGTTCAAGCACCTTTCCCTGAGTTACATAATAAGTATCTTTTGCAGTTTGACTTAAAACCATAGATTTAAATTCTTCAACATTTATCCTTATTTCAAATTTTTCATAAGTCCTTTCATATGTGCCATTTTTAATGCTCAAGATTTTCACTTGTAAGTATAAAACGTTTTAAGTAAGAATTTTAAAACAGAATTCTGTGATTCACATTTGTGACCTGTCAGATAGAGCAGTCTGATTTGCTAAACACTTCATAAACTAACTTCATTTTTAAAGTGCCTTTTCTTTCTTTTTTATGTATAATATGTAATTTTAGTTGCCTTGATGTTCCTCTGCAATTATTATGTACAGTACTATCTTTTTCTATTAACATATTTTCAAATTTATTAATAAACTTCAACATCAAACAGAAGTAGTCACTCTTTCCACGTTTATAAGTGAGTCACGGAAAAATTCTCATCGGCCTCCACCAGGAATCTAACCCAGGGTCTTCCAGTTACGCGTCGGACACGCTACCACAGTGGCCTTGAATTCTCCAAACTGACATACTACTAACTGCCAAACCACTTGGCAGGTTGCTTCTTGGAGCCCCGCACAATGCCGGGGATTCACCAAAGATGGTAAGTAGCAACTGAACAAATAACAAGGAGGCTAATGAATAATTAATATATAGTTAGGCGTATGTGAGTTTGGAGAATACGAGGCTGCTGTGGTGCACTGATAGCATGTCCGGCACGTAACTGGAAGACCCTGGGTTCGATTCCCGGTGGCTGCCAATGAGAATTTTTCCTTTACTCACTTGTAAACGTGGAAAGAGTGATGACTTCTGTTTGATGTTCCTCATCCACGCCAATTGTGTGTATTAATTATTAATAAACTCAATCTTTTTTGTGTTTCCATATTGAATACTTCTGTGCAAATATTAACAATTTTCTCTCTCAAAATAACAGACCGTGTTAATTCTCCACGTTCCCTACAAGCTAGCTACGTAGGGTCAGATCCACTGTTATCACCTCAGCCATCTCCTGGGAATTACAGCACTACTAATTACAACAATACCATTTCCGTGTCTACATCTTCTGGGTATAATCCTGATAACTTTGGCTATGACCAACAGATCTATCCAGCTACCAGTGTAGACAGGTAAGTTTTTTTTTTATAAGATTTTGTGCCAAAAAAAATTTAAATTTTCAATAGAACAGAAATTTTACATAAACATACAGTATCATCAAGGATAGGGGAACATGCTTTCATGAAGGAATCCTTGTAGAAGCTGTAATGTTCCATTCTCTGTGAACACATGATTATTCATATGATGTCTTTCATCCACTGACATCATTGGCATTTGCTACCAAGTATCCAATTTTGTAATTGCCTCTTTTCGTACTAGTTTTCCATCCTCTCTAGTTGAATGAAAATTCTATTAAATAATATACAAAGTAAATGGTGGGAGCACTTTCAGTGATTTTTTGCACAAAAACTAGGACAGATATCACTGTCATATACAACGGCCATTCCATAAAAACTGAGAGTAAAATTACACAAAATGAAAAAATATAGGTACAGCAAAATATAAGTTGTTCTTTCTCAAAGTATCTTCCCTCGAATGATATGCAACGGTCCCGTCGTTCAGTCCACTTTTCAAAGCATGTGGCAAAGGCATTTTGTGGAAACTGCTTTAGGGACCCTTGTACAGCTTGAATAACGTCAGCATCAGTGTTGAATGTTGAGCCACATGTCTTCTCCTTCATTGTTGGAAACAACCAGAAATAGGACGGGGCGAGGTCAGGACTGTAGGCAGGCTGTGGCATGATTTCAATACTGCATTTCGTAAGAAACTGTTGACCACAAGCAGCCACATGTGGGCGGGCGTTATCATTGTGTAGGGTCAATTTGCCCACCAGTTCTGGTCACTTTATCGATATGTGTCATTGCAAACGCTTCAAGACTGAAATGTAATATTCAGTATTGACAGTAATTTGTGGAGGAACAGCATGCTAGTAGACTACACCTTTATGATAAAAGAAAATTATCGTCGTCACCTTCCCAGCTGATTCGGCTTGGCGGACTTTTTTCAGAGGAGGCGAGCCTATGTGTTTCCAGACGCTCGTTGTATGCTTTGTGAGGGGGTCGAAATAATGGACCCATGTTTCATCGGCAGTTATTACTGTGTTTAAAAAGTATGGATCCTTTGCAATCATTTGTTTCCACTCATGACACATGAGCTCTGGATAACAATTGTTCTCGTCAAGTGATGAAGTATCCATCTGGAACACACACAATGCAGCAGTAATTTGTCACGTGGAATGCGGAATGCTGATGTTTTTGGAATATTAGTTGACATCTCTGTCTTCATCGATCTTCTTGCAGGATTGCCCAAACAGTATTAACAATACGCTCCGTAACAACACTTTCAGGTTGATCAGGCCTAGTAGCGACTTCTGCTGACAAACACCCTTTTTTAAAATCATGGTGCCATCTAAAAATCGTTGACTTGCCTGAACATTGATCTTTGTTAGCTTTTTTCAATAAATCAACTGTTTCTGGAGCCGTTGTATCCAAACAATAGCAAAATTTTATCCCACAACACATTTCACTTCTTAACTCTGAATCACTCACCTCCATAGCTGTATGGCAAAAAGCAGACATACCTTAAACAACTGCACAACAACAAAATTAGAATTGTCTGCCATGGCTAATAACTGTTGCCATAGATACTTCCTTAATTCAGTTAGTCATCTGCATGGTTATTTCCCCTCTTCACACTGTTGCCAACTAAAAAAATAGTCTCATTTTTTATGGAACAGCTTTGGTTCATATCTTGTGAAAGAAAAAAATGTCCAAGTTTTTTTTTTTACATCACTTCACAAAGATTCAATGTGGGAACCACGTGTGACATGGCAAATGTCTATATAGTAATCAAACTCTTGCCATACCCTGTACAGCATATTCTGCATGATCCTAGTAGTTTTTTTAGTTCTCTGCTTTAGTTCCTGGATGTCACGTGGCAAAGATCGCACAATCTTTTATGTAGCCGCACAAGAAGAAATTACACCGAGTTAAGAGTCCTGTGATCTTGGCGGCCATTTCAAGGAACATTTGTCCTTTCCTCCAGCACACCCAATCCAGTGCAAGTGTAGCTCGGTGTTAAGGTGGACGCAAACATTATTATGGAAGTGGGAAAGGGCCCTGTCTTGCTGGTAAATTAAAGTCATCACTCTCTTCTTGAACTTAAGGCATCAACCACTGCTGGAGCGCTAGACCTGCCACTGACTGCTCTTTCCGAAACACCAGCAACCTATGTTTTTAAATTGTTGATGCCACTTGTAAGTAACCTTCTTCGTTGGTGGCTCTTTACCATATGCACTTAGAAATTTCCTTTGAATGTCTATTGCACGCTTGTTGTTATCAAACAGTAGCGCACAAAATGCCTTCTCGGGACCAGAAGCTGCCATCATTCAGAAAGGCTGTGCGTGTGGTAGGGATATGACAGGTAATGCCAACTGGCAGTGAATGATGGAAATTCACACCTCGGCAATAACAACAGGGAAACTTTTGGGTTTTCTCTTTCACATGGTATAAATAAGTAAATGGTATCACTGTTGCTCCATGTGAAATAAATTATTAAATGTTCCCACCATTTATAAATATGCTGTATCTTTATAGCCTGCAATGCAGTTCATTAAAACTGACATATTGCTTTGTGAAGAACACATTGGCCTGTTGATCCTGAGTCCAAACAAGCTATTTCAGGAAACATTTTTAGTAGTATATTTTAAGTATGATGAGAATGTGTGAACTGGTGGTTGCCGTACATAAATTCTTTTTTACGCTTTCCAACTGTAGGTTGAAGAAGCGTATGTGCGCCAGCTTTGTCCATCTGTCTGCACGATAACTCACGTAAAAATGGTTCGATTTCAATTAAATTTTATTATGTGGTAGGGGACAACCTGGGTACAAACCCTCTTGAAAACGTGTGCGAAATGGGGTCAAAGGTCAGGACATAGGAGCGGGATCCTTTCCATCTCCCTTATGCGTCATAACTTATGTAAAAATGCTTCAATTGCAACAAAACTTTCATGTTTTTCCTTAGGTATACTGAACCAATTCAGTTGAATATAATCGAAATGGGGTCAAAGGTCAGGGCACAGGAGCGAGGTTTATTCCACAGCCATTATCCTCATAACTTGAGTAATGATTTCTGGTATGTTGGGAAGTGTATCATAATCAATGCATTGCATGATTTTACTAACTTGTTCACGTAACAACCTTTTTTACGCTTTCCAACCGTAGGTTGAAAAAGCGTATATGCTCCAGCTTTGTCCATCTGTCTGTCTGTCCGCACGATAACTCACGTAAAAATGGTTTGATTTCGATTAAATTTTAGTATGTGGTAGGAGACAACCTGGCGGACAAATTTTAGTATGTGGTAGGGGACAACCTGGGGACAAATTTTAGCATGTGGTAGGGAACAACCTGGGGACAAATTTTAGCATGTGGTAGGGAACAACCTGGGTACGAACCCTATTGAAAATGGGCGAAATGGGGTCAAAGGTCAGGACATAGGAGCGGGATCCTTTCCATTGCCCTTGTGCGTCATAACTTATGTAAAAATGCTTCGATTGCAACAAAACTTTATCATGTTCCGGAGTATACTGAACCAATTCTGTTGAATATCATTGAAATGGGGTCAGAGGTCAGGTCACAGGAGCGAGATTTATTGCACAGCCATTATCCTCATAATTTGACTAAATATGCTTCTATTATGACAAAATACAATACGTTGTTCCATAACAACTTTGGAAGCAGTTCTGCCAAACATGTTTTTTGTCAGCAATTGCGGGCAGTGCTCATGCACGAGATTCGTTAGCCATTATTTTAGCACAGTAACTTCCGTGAAAATTGCCTGATTTAGATGGGATTTTTAATTATAAAACAGCTTATGTGTGGTAGCTCTTGATAATAGAAAGAGGTAACACAGGCACAAAAAGATTTAATTTTGATATATGTGAACCTCAAATGTTATACCATAGTTTAGTCCCCTCAAAACCAAGGCATTTTCCTATGATTTCTGGTATGTTGGAAAGCGTGATTATCATCATCAATGCATTGCATGCGTTTACTAACTTGTTTGTTTTTCCTTCAATTAAACCCTCAAAGCTATGTACCACAATGCAGTTGAAATCTGGAAATAAATTGATTTTTAATTTTGAGTGCTACAACTTCCTCAGTGGATGCAGAAATGTTTAAAACAAAGCTGTATGCTGTGTAGTCTTTATGGTAGCTAGAGTTAAGTATTGATAATTTTGCATGAAATGCCTCTGGAGAGAGTTGTTGGATAGGAAGTACCCAGAAATCTTGGATGTGGTTCCACAGTGTCATGCAACAGATCCCATGTCAGCTGGACTTTGTCCTGCTTTTCAGTCTCTGCTACTCTCTAGATTAAAGGTTAGATGCTTTCTCAGGTTTTATGGCACAAGAGCTAGCCAGATATATCCAAAATGCACCATGTATGTATCGTACACGAGATTCTTGCGCAGATTCGCGGAATTTTTTTTTTTGTCATTATTTTTGTTCTCACGATTTATGCAAAACTGAAGAGAAGGGGGGGCTATTAAGGAATCATTCTCCGTCTGGAGACAGTCTTTCAAAACTTTCGAAAATGGAAGCAAAATGGAGTGAAGATTTCCCCCATTATATAATTGTAATTTCTTTTTCTCGCAATGTTGCCTCTGTCGAGTATTGCTGTTAAATGTAATATTATTGCATAATGTTTGTATTTCAGCTTAAAACTGTGGGAAACAATTTCTGAAAATGGAAGTTTGATGGAGCAAAATTTTTCTTGTCATCTTCAGGCATGACATTCTTCCACGGATTCGAAGAATTTAGTCTTTTCCCATTGTCATTTGGGTCATTCTCAAGATCATTGCATAATTGAACAGAAATTTTACTTATGTGTTAGTTTTAGTGTGTAGTGTGAGTATGAGGAATGTTTGGGGTGGAAATGAGGTTTTAAATTTTGTGTTGAATATTTTTTGTGCTTCCCACGGGAATTCTCCTAAAACAGACGTCGGAGGTTGTACTTGTTGGATATGTATTTCCCGTGGAATTGTGGGCAAAATGGTGAGTTTTAGTATAAAATGAACTTCATTGTCCGTAGCTTTCATAGATATATAGAAATTTTGGGGGTGATATTGATGTTTTTGAGGGTCATATTGCATCTTTTAAGACTTGAAAACAGAAGTTAGACAGATAATTTTTTTTCTCTCAGAGTTCCTTCTGCCCACTGGTGGTGTTAAATATCAATTTATTCCATGAACATTTGTATTTCTGTATTTCAGCATGAAAACCGAGGGAAAATGTTCGAAAACGAAAGTTGGAGCGAAGATTTCTCCCTTAATCACCCCCCCCCCGCCTCACTCCCCGCAATGTTCTCTCTACCATGTGTTGTTGTTAAATGTTATTTACATTTCAACTTGGTAAGGAGGGGAAAATTTCCAACAATGGAAATGTGGAAGTTGGAAATTTTGTGAGAGTTGATGCATGGTGTTCAAAAGTATTCATCTTCTCAAAGTTGCACCATTTATCTAAAATTGTGAAAGCTTTGATATCATGTATTCATGGTCCTCAGGCTGCAAGTTATTTCAGCATGATGATGAACTTATATTGTGAAATTAAGCAATGGATGCTGTGGAGCTCCAGTGCTAACGAGAGATAAATATGGCTGTTGAACTTGTTGAGAAGAACGCAACACTTGCTTGCAAGAGGAAACTTCTGCTGATGTACATACATACATACATATCACTAAGCTGTTCTATGGGATTCAGAGGTTAGCTCCAAAAAGAAATACAAACTTCCAGATATTTTTACTTATTGTTGTCGTATCAAACTTTTCCATTTTCTGCTGATGTTCCAGCAAGTAAACCAAAATAAAATACAAACAAAACTTTGTTATAAAAAAACTCCTTAATTTTTTTTTTTTAATTGTAATTTTATGCCGTGAACATAGTGATATGCTTCAGTTTAATATTTACATAAATAAATTACAGTGAAGAAGTCCATCTTGCTCGCGCTGCATGATATTAAAACTTTTTCACCACACGTTCTGATTTTTCACCCAAGTAAAAAGCTTAGCTTTTTTTTTTTTTTTCCTCCTTTATCAGTTTCATGTATAATGCATGTAGGGCAGTTTGAAAAACTGAGAAAAAAACTTAGTCATTCATAAAGACTGCTAGGACTTGAGGTTGCCAACTCCTGAGCAACACAGATCACTGGTTCTCATATAACAATCTGGACGAATATGCTCTAAGTGTTTTTTTATGAAGTTTTCAGACTGATGACTTTCTCTCAGATTTTAAAGTTTTAGCAGTAGCCACAAAATATGCAGTGTTCTGAAAGTTTGCAGATTTAAGAGTTATACAAATTCAATGAAAATGCATCCAACTGATGTACTCTGTAAAGACACAAGAATTTACTTTTGTAGCAAGCAATCCTTCCATTTTTGGGGAGGCACCTGATTTAGAGGGATTTCCTCAAAGAAAACTACATATCTAACTGAATCCTACAATTTTAAACTTGAAATCATGACAAGAATGCAGGTATTAACTAGTTTTCATGGAATTCTGTTTACCTGTAGTATCTACCGTGCCTACCCACATCATCTGCATGCATGTGAATTGTTTTTAGTGTTATATATGTGGTGACATATTGTGACTTTTTAGTTTACATGTATTAAGGATTAATGTGTTATGTTTTGAATTGATCACCAAATGTTTCCCATTGAAAAGTCATCTGTTAGCAAACAGTGCAGTGTACACGAATTTGCTCTTTTAATTTGTCATAGGTAAATGTATGAAAGATATCTTCCCTACAGTATATTCTTTTTTTTTATTATTATTATTTTTATTAGAAGCCGTGGAAGTGGTAATTTAATGACTTCTGAATTCGTTCGTCAAGAAATAAGAGCAATGGTTGGGGCTAGGACTCAACAGCAGCAGCAACAACAACAACAACAACAGCAGCAGCAACAACAACATCATCAAGTGAGTTTCTATTTATTTCTTTTGCATTTGAATTTGCCTCGCAGGATATGTGGCTTCACCACTTGTAAAATGTGCCGGTCCTCATTTATCCATTTTTGTTAGCATGAGTCTATGTTAAGACTGAAATTTGTTGACAGAGTTGCTCTAGCAACCTTTCATTTCAGTATAGGTGATGCACCAGTTTTTAAACAGTCTTTATCTTCAAAGCTAAGTTTTAAGTTGTAGGGGGAAAAAAGAAGACAATACATTTGTTAAACAGTAATTTTTTCAATCTCTCATGAAACACTCTTCATTTAGCATTTATGAGCAGTGCATAAAGAAATTTGCCAAAATCCATAGGCTCTGTTGTAATTGGTATTGAATATGTGCAAATCTGTATATTATTGTTGGAACTTGAGAAGTTATTGTTCTGTACAGCTTTTTGTATTTCTGCCTTTTCCTTACAAATCTGTTTTTTTTTCTGGAGGGAAAAACCAAAACTAGTCTTTCAGAATGAACCTTCTGTCTTATTTTCCATTATGTTGAACATATTTACATGGTTAATTAATGCAACAACACAAACTATATAACTTGGGATAACTACTCTTTTAATAACTATTGCACACACACCATTACAGCTTTCCTAACTGCGTGCAACTACATCGTACTACAGCTTTGAACTACTATGTCACACTACTAACATCGTACCTGTTGTCTTTCTAAAACACAATATGATATATGAATGATGTTATATAAATAAGATGCAATAATGTTAATGATTCATATGTGACACCTTCTGCCGCACTTGTTTTTCCGAACTTTTGATGGTTTGACTGCCCTGGTTATTAATTGGCATGATACCAAAGCTTGTAATGGTGACAGAAAGCGTTGAAACGATCTTCTGTGAAGATTTGTTTTCATTTTGAGGAAACACTACCTTTTGCCTGCCGTTTTTTTTTTTTTTTTTTTCAAATAGGTAAGCTACCCAAATTTGAATAAAAAGTGAGAACTTGTGAAGCAGATGTATGCAGCCAGCAGATGAAGCTTGTGGACATGTCTGTGCTCTCGTGGTGAGGAAAGAATTTAAAGGGGTTGAATGACATTAAAGAGCAGCCTGAATACTGTTTAAATACATGCATGCTCATTGCTCATGATCAAAACAAAAATTAAAGACATTACAAAGTGTGTGGGTTGAACTAATGAGAGCAGTATGTCTCGTATACTTAGTGTTGCATCACTGCCTTTGCTGATGGCCGCACATGAATACATGTCTGTAGTTGCAGCTGTTCTAAAGTATCACATGTCTGCATGTCACATAGGCTTTTGGACTGCCTTTGTACAGCATTTTTTGCCATCACTCTGTCACAAGTTACCTCTGATAAGGACTTTCCTTCTTCTATGTGTTGCCTTGGTTCAGGATTCCGGGTTTTAACATGTATTCATATTTTCTGGAAGGCAACATGTTTTCTTATTTGTACAAACTAACTATCAAGATGCAGTATTTTGTGGCAGACTGCTTATCAAGTTAGTCATTCATAAAAAAAAAAAAAAAAAAGCCTTGACTTAGGATAATATCTTTTCAAATGTTAGTGGGGCATCTTAGGTTGCTACCAAAGGAAGTTCTAATCCCAGCTTTCACTAGCACTTTCACCATTGCAGAAATATGCAGAGCTATATAAAAATCATAAAAAAGTGTCGGGAAGGTCAATCCATTGTAAGACTTCCAGACAGAGCAGTAGTTGCACCACCACCTGCACTCCATATTTATTGGATGATGTCATTCATCCTACATTTGGAAATTGGCTTGTAGAGTCCTTTCATTAATAATTTCAATGGTCAGTTTCAGAATTTCATTACTGGCAAATAAATGTTCTGTGGTACAGGTACTTGGATTGTTCATTTGTTGTTCATTCTGATTATAAAAAACTGTGTTCTCATTATCCATTTGCAGCAACATTTCCAGCACCTGTCACTTTGCATTCCAAGAGCCTTTCTGCTAGCTGTTTAAATAAATTAACCCATCAAATATTCACTTTGATTCCTTGTATATGAATTTATTTGCTTGTCAATACCATTGCCATGCACACATGCTTTTATGAGCTTCTAGGTGATAAGCAGCAAGCTCCATATTTAATTCTATGATGACAGCAGAACAAAATGAATAAGAATACTGCATGCAATTCCATTCTGAGTATTGGGATCATAAGTAATGTTGGCAAAATGTTGTTGAGCCATGCCACCTAGTAGTCTGTAGTACAAGTAAGATAGGCAAGTGTGTTGCCACAGACTTATTTTTGAAATGATTACTTAGGGTTCTGAATAGAGTTTGCTCACCAAGTCAAAGGTCTTTTCATAAATCAATGTTTGCTTACCGAGTAAAAGGTCTTTTAATAATCAGTAAACACTGTACGTATTGGAAGTTTGTATTCATTTGCTCTTTTAATTAGTTTTCTTAGTACACAGATATAATCTAGGGGTTAAAATTCAGGGCAGGATTCCCGCCAAAAAATTTAAGCTCCCACAGAAATAAAGTTGTTAGACGGGAGTCTCCTACCTTACAAAATTTTAAGAAAAATTATATATAAATATAAAATTGTGGGACCGTTTTTGGACCACTTGCAAAATTCGCTTGTTAAAAACATATTCTTTGTAAAAATACATGCTTTAGAAATGGACCGTTCAGAGTTCCGAAAATTGCAATCGAATATGTCGTTCATGTCAGGAACATAATCAGTTTATGGATCTGTGAATTGTCTTCCATTTGTAGCCGCATGAGCAGTTCATTTTGCATATCACGGACTGTTACGATTCAGGCACGAGATTGTTCTTCGGATTCACAGAATTCCGCTTTTTGCCACATTTCGGTTATACTTGAGATCGATGAAAAAAAGAACCAACTGAAGATAATGTTTTATTTTCGGAGGATTAGTGGGGAGCTCGTCTGGGGAACGGTATTCCATTTTTCAGAACTTCCGAAAACAAAAGTTAAACGGAGTAAAAATTTTTCTCACAATCGTAATTTCTTTTTCTCGCGAAGTTTCCTCTGTCCAGTATTGTTATTAAATATCAATTTATTGCATAAATGTTTGTATTTAAGCTTGGAAGTGTAGACAGCAATTTCCGATAACGGAAGTTCGACGGAGCAAAAATTTCCTTGTAAACTTTAGGCACAAGTTTCTTCCGCGGATTCGAGGAACTCTGACTTTGTTGTCATTATTTGCGTTGTTCTCCAGAATGATGCGAAACTGAAGATAATTGGGAGGGGGGTTCCGGCTTTCGAAAATGGAAGTTGGACGAACTGCAAATTTAATCTGTAATCGTAATTATTTTTTCTTGCGATATTCCCTTTGTTCGGTGTTATTGTAAAATATAATTTTATTTGATAACTGATTGTGTTTCAGTTTGAAAATGGAATTCGTACGGAGCAAAGATTTTTTTGTAATCATTTTGCAATGTTTCCACTGTCCTGAATTATTGTTTGTTATTTTCCCTCTATAAATAGTTGCAAAGGGAAAAGTTGGACATTCCTCATATCAGAAGAATGGTTGAATCAACCTAGTCTCAATTATGTGAACTGTAAACATCTCATACACAGTATTCAAGAAGATATATTTTTTTTCAGAGCTGAAGGGAAACATGTTCAAAAATAATAAATCAGTGGACCCTTGGAATACTAAACTTGCACATCATAATGTCCAGTGAAGATTTATTTTATTTTTTGTGATTGAGATAGACTGTAGATTCCCTTCCTCCACAATGGAACTCATTTTGAAGTTTGTGTGTATAGAATCTGAATCTGTGAAGCAGCGCACGCGCACACACACACACACACAATTTCAGCTGAATAGAAAATAGTTTTTTGCTGACGAAAATGCTGAATGATTAATGCTTATCTGTATAGGTTCTTTGTTTATATGTTGCTCCTTATATGGCTGGGTGTTTCACAGAACAGAACTTTCAGGATGACCATGAGCATGTTGATCAAATATTCTGCATTGAGAAATGCAAATTGCATTCATAATTTCATATTTAATAGCATTAAAATAAGTGTTGTGTTAAGATTTTGTGTGCAAGTCTTTACCGTGGCTAATTCTCTTGTGTAGTGATAATGCGGAATTTGAAAAATGCTATTTGTGGAAAACTTTTTTCAAATGACAGATTTTAAATGTTTTTGCTGTATTTATATATTGCAGGTTCATCAACAATTAGTGCCACAGCTGTCTCAAGCATCCATATCTCAGTCTGCCAACCAGTCTTTCAGTCATTCAGATTTTGAAGCTTTGGGTTTTTCACTGGAGCTTGGATCTGGTAAGATCTTTTACATATGTGGCAGATTTTAAATGTCTTTGCCTTTTACATTGAAAAAAAATTCCTTTCTGCATTTTTAAAAATTCTCATGGTTGTCCTATTTGCTGATATTTAAAATGCTAGTGCTAGCTAGCTCTTTAATAACTCATGGTATATCAGAACCAACATAACATTCACTGCCTTCAAGAATGAGTCTCGCACACATAGATACGTATTTATATGTACACTGTATTATCAAAAGTATTTGGACACCACAATGTTTTAGCCCAAATGGCTTTATTATAGCAATTAGTAGTCAGTTCACCTTTTGCTTGCATGAAGTGGCCTCACGGCATGTTATTAACCAATTTCCGGTTGGTCTTGACAGAAATGGCTTGCCATTCATTCTGCAAAGCTACGTCAGAGTGGAGAGTAAAGACGGTTGATGTGGTCGATTTTGTATCCATCATTCCAGTTCATTCCAGAGGTGTTCTATCAGCTTAAGATCAAGACTGAGCAGGCCAGTCAAACAGTTCCACCTCATTTTCAAGAATCTAGTCCTTCACATGCCATGCAATGTGGAAGAGAGCTCGATTGTGTTAGAAGAGACAACAGTCAATTTCCATAATACTGCCACTTTGTTGGTAGGGCAGAATTATCCAGAACATTGGGGTACACTTCAGAGTTGATGGTTTGTAGTATGATAACCAACGGGCTGCATCCCATCCACGAAAAATAACTCCATACCACAGTGGAGACTCTGCCGAACTTAATAGTTGGAAGAACACAGTCAAACGAAAATTGTTTGCTGGGCTGTCTCCAAATCCAAGTAGGCCTATCAGATTGGAAAAGTGAAAAGCATGACTCGTCACTGCAAAGAACAGCTTTCCAGCAGTGATGGAAAGTTTGCGCCAATTTCGTTATTTTGCGCCAAACTGCTACAAATAACGAAAAATTAATATTTGCGCCCAATGGCTCCAAAACGGCAATCCACAGCAAAAGCTGCCGAGCAAAAAAACCAACCTTTTCATGGCAAAAAATGGTGTTTTAAACAGCGAATCGAATGACGCTTCTTTAAGGTCTACGCGTAATTTGGTTAAACGTATAACAACGCTTAATCAACATGTACCGCCAATCCCAACATTTCGGAATGTTTTTCACTTACCTTCTAATTTGTTGTTTTTTCGGCATTAGTGAAGAATAGGTTTTGCAATGTAGATGGAGCTAATTAAGGAGGAGTTTTGTTGTAATCACATGGTATGTAGGAGAAATGATGCTGTACGTTATGAAATCCTGATGAAGATTGTTTACAGATGATTCGGTGGTCTTTCGGAGTGTTGTGCAATTGAGATTGTTTATATGTCGTTCCCTGCTCTTTGGAATGGCACAGTTATTTTGTTCCGGGCAAGGTGCACGATTACATAAATACAGCATAAAGTCAGCCGTGTTAGCTATTTTGTTGACGTGGAGGATGACTGAAAATGGCTCTCCCGTGGCAGGATACGATGGTTCTGTTTCTAAAGGATTCAGAGGCATTCAGAGATGACAACTTTTACAGATTTTTCATAGTTTGTACGGATTTTCACTCCATCTTACGGTTTTACGGAACTTACCCAAAAAAGTATGAAAAAGCCCGCTCAAGATTCCTGTACTCAATTTTCTATTTTTTACTGTCTTGGTCGAAAAAACGCACTTTACAGATAGTCCCTATATGCCTTCGATGTGCTGACTTCCCCTGCCAGCGGAGATGGAGTTTTGTCATGCGATTCCCCGTACAGCCATTTGAGAGTGCCATGCGCAAAAGCCAAGAGGGAGCTCAGCTCAGCTCAGCTCAGCGCCTTTTGCAAACTCTACATTGATTACATGTGGCTTTGCGCTTGTGAAAATTTTGGTGCGAATGTTTTAACCCTTTCCACTCGACTGTCTGGTGGCAACCGACATTACGAAATCGCTGAATAGCTTGCATGTCGGCACTCGCAAGAAATTTCTTTTTCATCGAATTTTTTCAGGTGTCACTCGCCACGCTGATGGCGCCCCTATAGCTGGCATGTCAAGGCTTGTAAGATATTTCTTTTTCACCGAATAGAAAAGAAACTTCATCAGCGTGTCAGGTGTCACCCGCCATGCCGATGACGCCTCTATAGCTCGTATGTTGGCACTCGCGAAGGATTTCTTTTTCGCCGAATAGTTCGGGTGTCATCCGCCATGCCTATGACGCCTCTATAGCTCGTATGTCGGGGCTTGTGAGACATTTCTTTTTCGCCGAACATGTCAGGTGTCGCCCTCCATGCCGAATAAAGCCTCTGTAGCTCGCACGTGGGCGCTCGCGAGACATTTCTTTTTCACTGAATAGGTCGGGTGTCACCTACCACGCCAATGATGCTTCTATAGCTCATATGTCGGGGCTGGTGAGCCAAAGCTGAGTTTTCACTGCTAAGTTGTGGCCTGTACTGCAGAAAAAAAAAAAAGGAAACAAAAAACAAAAAAACAAAAACGAGTGATGGGTGAGTGTGGATGAAAAGTTATTTGAGTGGAAAGGGTTAATTTAGATTAAAACGAAATGAAGCGTAGCAGTGAAACAGCTATGACAACAAAAAGAACGAAGTCAGGTAAAACTTATCGTCAAGTGTATCGCTATATATATAGTAAAGAATGTTTTTTTTATGAAGCATCTAAAGTTTTGCCGAATCATGTTTTGTAAGCCTAGCACTTGGTGGCCGTGATGATTGTAGGCGTCCTGCAGAGAGCAAGAAGCACAAAGATCATATCAAGAGACTAAATGGGGATGTGAGTAAAATTAATGTAACCAAAAAACTTCTGACAGCTTATAATGAATCCTGGAAAAAACTTCTGACAGTTTATAAATAATCTTGGAAAAAAGAGCAGATTAGTGCTGGAAAAATGCAGCAAAATAGATGAAAAAGAGAAGAAGAAATTGAATGTCCACAAGGTGATTTGAAACGGGAAGAAGCTGAACTTTTGCAGCAGTTGGATTCCTCTCATAAAATGTTAAACAATGCTGAGATGAACATTGAATGTGGCATAAAAAAAAGAGACATAGTGCAATAGAATGTGGACAGGTACTATTAAAAGAAGCAAAACAAAACATTGCTAACTATCTTAAAAAATTAGAAGAAAATAGAAGTGAGCAATTAAATATTGAAAAAAGCATCAAAAAACTAAAAAGTTAAACATTTTTTGTAAAATAAATGATTAATAATAGAATTCTGCTATGGTTACAAGATTTTTTGATCTATTTGAAAACTAAAATCTTTGCATATGTGTGTGTGTGTTTCAATGCAAGATGTTTTAAATTTGAGTAGGGTTCATCTAGTTCTAAAACATTTTTTGCTTAAGCATTTGTTCTATCTACCAATATTTTACCTGCTCCAAAAGAATGTTGTCTTACACCAAAAATGTAGTTTATCTGCTCCAAAAATGCATTTTGTTGCTCCAAAAATGCATTTTGTTGCTCCAAAAATGTATTTCTCCTGCTCCAAAAATGCAGTTTGCTGCTCCAAAAATGTATTTTACCTGCTCCAAAAATGTATTTTACCTGCTCCAAAAATGCATTTTGCTGCTCTAAAAATGATTTTGCAACTTTCCACCACTGTTTCCAGTCGCCCACAGTCCAGGAATTATGGGAGACTCACTGCTCCCAAACACCACTTCACATTCATGGTAGTGATGTGTGGCTTGTGTTCTGCTGCTCTACCATAGTAACCCACACTGTGCAACTCTCTGTGGATAGTTATGGTACTAACCGAGCCATTACAAGCATTTCCTACTTCGGCAGCAATGGAAATGGCAAAGGAAGAATGGGATTTCTTAACATTTCTTATAATGGCTTTTCTGTCATGTTCCGTCAGTTTGTGGGGCCTTCCTGAACTTTTTTTTTTTTTTTCTTCTGTAGTTGCATTGTCCGGTTTCCATCTCATCACATCATCACTTACAGTCTATTTTGGGATGCTTATTTTAGCTGCAATGCTCTGTATGGAAATGTTACTCAAATAACATCTTATGACCAGACCAGGCTGGAACTTGGAAAGTTCAGATCCACGTGATATATCTGCTTCAAAGTTAATGATAACGTGACAGAACATCTCAGCTTTACATACATACATACCTCCCCACTCGCAGCACATCTTCCTGCGCAACCGTTCTTTGACTTATGCAAATATTTGTAGTGTCCGAATACTTTTGATAATATAGTGTATATTTAAATGCATGTACTATTAACAGAATTGTAATTACATAACCATTGGGATATTTGTTTAAAAATGCCATCATCTTATTGTCACATTGCCTCTGGGGTTCTGAACACTGTCTACTGATATTTGATCAAAAAGATATGGCCTATGTTAATAACCCTAAACATGTATACATTTTTAATCAGATACATTCGTACCTACCCTGCAATTCACACATTATACACAAATGCTTTCCATGTCTGTCACATACCTCTGTTTCTGTATTTGCAAAACTCATTTACTTAATCTGTTACAATCTCTACAAAACTGTGCTGACATAGAAACATGATTTGCACCATATGCTTCAGTTTATGCGTTATCACTCTTGAAAAAGCTGTGTTCTGCTCTTACATCTTATTTCTGTGGTTTATATTTTTACCTTATAATAGTGTTGTTTTCATTATTAATTTAGACTGGAAGTGATAAACATTTCTGAAAGCAATTCTCCAAAGTAATGTTGTTAAGTAGCTGTCTGATTCTCGATTTACAAAGTTTCTCTTCTTTGTTGACTTTCAACCCTTTCAGCTTTAAGTTGGGTGATACCTGCAGCAGCTGTTTTCTGTTCCAGATGCAATTCAGGTGATCCTTTATTAGTTATTTACTTAATTCTATAGTATGTATTTAATGAAAATGTAAAGTGACATTCAATATAGGTGCCAGTGCAGGAGATGTTGAGGAATTTCTGCAGCAAACAAGAAGTCATGCACAGGAGGGCCTCAACTTTTGGCAATGAAAATCCTCTTTACATCATAAATGCCAAATTTTACAGTTTGCCCCTAAAATTTATGAAAATTCTACTTGTTTTGCAGTTATTTTACAGATGGCATATTTTACAGATTTCCATTTTCTTTCCCCCTAGATTAGTCCAATTTTGAGAAGAAAAATGTCCTGAAAGATCATAGCACCTGTATATTCGGATTTGTATGATCACATTTACTCCATTACACTTGTGCTTCCCCAATCCCCTCTGCTTGCAAACGTAGAGGGGGAGAATCGGTAAAAATGCTGTAGGTTTAAGATTGATGATAACTTCCAAAAGAGAGAGAGGGAGGGAGGGAGGGAGAGAGAGAGAAATGTGTGAAAAATATCAGCCTCACATATAAAATTTAACTTGTGTTTTTAAAGGCATGCTAAGATGTTGGCGCAAAACCTTGGTTAAAGCAAAAAGTTACTGCAATATTGCATTTTGCAGTCCCTGATGTAATGTTTACTTGTGTATTTAGCTAAATGATAACATGATAATGAGATAATTATGTATTGATTGCATTTTAATCACTGCAAGCATTAAATAATATGAAATATCTTAATGCTGGCATATGAAATCTATTAAAATTGACAAATCATTTGCATAATAAATCAGCATTTAATCGATATGTTCAAAACATTTAATCAGTCACTCGAACATATTGGTATTAATGTTCATGGGAAATTCTTTGAGGATTTCAGTTTTTGAAGATTGGCAAGTCTGCTGGCTCCCACTGATGCAACCCAAAAAGTAGTATATTTTTATGCTGTAAAAATACTGACCTGACTGAAATTTAAAAACATCTTACCTTAAGCATTTGTCTAAGTAACCTTTTATCTCCCATTGTAGCATCCACATTTGAACCATCTCATAAATGTATGTTCTCATTAATATTTTCTTCTACCAAAGAAGTACAAACTCAGCTCTATTTACTTGGATTATTAATCTGATTCTGCCATCGAATACACCCATTTTTTCTGGTTGTTCATCTTGCCACTGCCTTATCAGAATCTTATCTTTTAACTGCTAGCCCAGTTAATAAAGGACTTGACCCGGAACAAATTAGGTAAAAGCTGAATTTTTGCAGGCTGGTAGAACTCATCGGGCAAGAGGGGAAGGGGGGGGCATTTTCACAAAAGTCCCCACCCCTCCCCCTCTTGCTTCCCCCTACACCCCCATAAAGGGGGAAATTTGGTCTAATACTAATCCACTTGTAACTCCCGAAATAATTGGCGTACAGCGATAATTTTTTTTAAATTTATTCCTCTTGATATGGTCTATAAATTTTGTTCTTTTCATTTTTACTATATCTCCTATAGTTTTGCTGCAATTTTTGAAAACCCGCAAAATAGCACCTTTTTTTCTCGACATTTTACCCAATAATTGCAATTACAGCTTCACAGAGCCAAAATTTCAGAAAAAGGTTCCGAATAAAAGTTGTAGCAAACTTCATAACCTTTACAACGATATATTATTTGTCTTAATACGCTTTATAGTTTACCTTCTGTGGTACCGAAACTGTGAATGCATTGCAGCCACAAAATGACAAAAAATCGGGCAAAACATGCAATAATTTTGCGGGGAGTATAATTTTCAACGATAGGTAAAAAATAAAAAAAGGAAAGAAAACTCAGCTTCGTACCTGCAAAAAAGTCACCAACTCTTGCCTGTTTGCTTTGGGACTAATGATTATTATGTGCAAACGAATTGTTGAATTGAAATATGACAATGTCATTTTTTCTTCTTTATACAATGCTTATAAAGTAAGAATTTAGTTCCATGCACTGGTGCTGTTTCTACAATTTCAAAATAATTAAAAAAAAAACATTTTCATTTTCAAATTTCCTAAATGAATTAAGATTAAAATTTCGTAAAACTGTAATTAAAAAAGAAAAGGCTACAAACAAAAGCGGTAATGATTAAATTTATAACTTTTAAAATGATATATATTTTGACTTACATTGCTTCTGTGGTTCTTTTGAATATCGCACAGTTGTAGCAGAATTATCATAAATCAATATCAGTGTCATCACTCATATCAGGCTTGTTTGTGCATGACAGTCCACTGCAACGTCCACACATACAGAACATGAGAATCCAGCTTTTCGGCAGCTGCAGGAAATCATACATTCTTTCTTACGGTTGCATGAAATTAAACACAAATGTTCATCTGCTGCCCCTGGTAAAGTAGTCGCAATTAGCTTTAGTCTTCCTCCCTCTAACTTCCATCCCCAGTTGGTTGGGTCAAGTTTGTTCCCTGACCACATTTGAACTTGAAGGTATACCCGCAATAAATGCTGTCGAGCTGCTGCTACTGTAGGTGGAAGTTTTCCCAATTCAAAGTTTGATCTCAGTGATGGTTTAGCAATTGATTTTTTGCAATAAAAGTATCTGGCATCATCTAAATTACTGTGTTTGCTCAAACCATATAAATCCAAAAGGAAGCTTTCTCCATTTTGAAAGATTTCTTCTTTTGAAGCATTAATGCGGTTGAAAAAAGTTGCTTGTGACTGAGCCTCCTGAGAATTTTTTATCAGGTTAACTGCCTTTTGTTTCCCAAGTCCATAAATTGCAGACGTTGTATCACACCCTGTAATGGCATGCGGGAGTAACAGACATTTGCGTACATGGCTGTAAAGAGATATCAGTTTTTCAATGCTGTAAAATATTGGAGGTATTGCAGCAGTGCCCGATTTGAGAAAGTACAAAGATTTTGTTTCTTCTGGCGCCAGTGCAATTAATAAGACGATAAGTTCTGTATCCGTACCTACGGTGACTAGAGTAGGGTTTAGTTTCAACATTTCTATAGAGGTTTGAACTATATCTACATCAGCATCGTTATTAGCCGTGAGAACCGTGATATTAGTGGCAAAGAGGAATTTTTCTTTTAATGCTGCAATCATTTTCTTATTGATGACAGAAAATCAGTCTGCACTGTGGCGCACTCCATGTTATTTGTAAATATAATGTTCACTGACGTCCTTTTAGCAGATCTTCCTGTTTGTTCTTCCTGCTTTGTTGTTGGTCTTTCAGGGTATCCATCAAAGACAACGTAGCAATTTGTACCATAATAAGAAAGTACATGAGATATATAATTTTGCAGAATTCGATCAAATGTTGTGCGCTTAGGCCAAGTTACTGAATGAAGGAGATAACCACCATCTATTATAACAGCTGCACCAGTAGGTATATCCTCCTGTTCAACAATACCACCAACGAAAGATTTAGTTCTGGAGGATTTTGTACCGTTTCGCAGTGACATTTCATCAAATAAAGATGGTGGATGAGATGCTAGTTAATATCTGAAGTATGATTTCAATTTCAAAGGACTGTCACAAAAGTACATAACTCTGTTGAACAATTGTTGTGTACTTATTGAAACTGCTTCAGATCTAACTTTCAATCCCATTCTGCCAACAGCTTGAGTTACAACCATGCCTTTTCTGTGTAATTTAATGTCCCTGAAGTTTCCTCCAACTAGTTTTTTCATAATTAATATAATTGAGTGGCATTCATCTGTTTTCTCAATATAGTCACACAAGAATGAGAAAGCAGTTTCAGTGCTCTGATCTTGCGGCCGACCAGGTGCTCTAAAGAGCTTTATTTTTCTGAATTTTTTGTAGCACTCGGAATGATATCGTGCTTCAACTATTGCTAAGGTCAATAACCCCGAGAATTTTTGACTTCACATTTTACCCCCATTCATCGTTACGGCGTTCGCAGAAAGTTAAAATTTTATCTTTCATTTCTAGAGTCGATACCATATGGACTGATTTTCTGTATTTGAGAGGAAGCTTAATATTCAGAGTGGCTTCCTTTTCACAGAATAAGCACTCATTTTTAAAGTCAAAAGTTTGTTGAAAACTTCGTAAAAGTGAATTTGAAGACATTGATGCTAACGAAATACTTGCAACATGTGAACCCTTAATACTACTTTCTCGCATGTAATTCCGCCGGCAAGTCTGGTGAACCATAATAGAAGTAACATTCTCTAATTTTTCATGCAAACTGTCTTTTCTTTTCAGTCTAGAATCAATTATCCTTTTTAAACCTTTGGTGACAACTACTGATTCTCCCTCGCAGAGATGGTTATCGCAAATCATGCATTTGTCCATTTTATATTCCGTTAGGTAAACCAATACGGGAATGCATTAAGAATTTGGTTAACTTTTTAGAGGCTAAAAAACGATCAACTTACATTTCGTTCGTTGTCTCAGCGAACCTCCCGTGCGGACATCTTGCCTATCCGATTACCTAATTCTATTTGCTTTTGTGGCATATTTGCGGACAGTGGGGGAGTTTTAGGAATGCATTTTATTCTCCCCACGTGTCAAATAATAAATAAACAAATTGCGTGAGTCAATGCCTCTTATCTCTCTATCAGCACTATACTATGTTAATCCCGTGACAAATTCTTCGTAACAGAAGTGCTTAAAGTGGTTCCAACTAAAATCTCTGCCTTATGTTTCCAATGTTAAAACTTCTTTACACATTATCTTCGCAATTTATGTATTCCCAAGGATGAAAATTTGCACATCGATAAAACTTACTTTAAGTTATAGCATGGGATAGTAAATTCTTGCTAAAACATAACCATAATTATATTAAAAATCAATCATTTTTTTTAGTAATGTTCAGACCTGTTAATAAATGGCGCGACCTGTACGTTAATAACGTCAGTAGACAAACAAATGCTGGATTTCTAAATTATGGTTATGTTTTAGCAAGTATTAGGTATCTCATACTATAACTTAAAGTTCGTTTTATCGATGTGCAGATTTTCGTCCTTGGGAATACATTAATTGAGAAGAAAATATGTAAAGAAGTTTTACCATTGGAAACATAAAGCAGAAAATTTAGGTGGAACCACCTTAAGGCTGACATGGTTTAGATACAGTGTAAGCGAAACTATATATTGCTGTAAGACAAATAATATATTGTTGCAAAAGTTATAAAATTTGCTACAACTTTTATTGGAGCCTTTTTCGGAAATTTTGGCCCTGTAAAGCGGTAATTGGAATTAATCGAAAAATGTCGAGAGAAAAATGTGCTATTTTGCGGGTTTTCGCAAATTGCTGCAAAACTATTGGAGATATAGTAAAAATGAATAGAACAAAATTTATTGACCATATCAAGAGGAATAAACTAAAAAAAAATTATCTCTGTGCACCAATTATTTCAGGAGTTACAAGTAGATTAGTATTAGACCTCACCCCCCTTATGGGGACGTGGGGGGCAAGAGGGGAGGGGTGGGGACTTTTGTGAAAATGCTAAGCCCAATGAGTTCTACCAGCCTGCAAAAATTCAGCTTTTACCTAATTTGTTCCGGGTTTCACCAAATTTTGGCCTTTATTTTCTGGGCTATGCCTGAAGAGCCCTTTTACTTTGCATCCAGCTCTCACTGTCAAAAAACACACGAAAGGCCTAAATACTGCATGTATTTTATACAGCCCATTTTATTCTGTGGCTGACCTATTAGGTTGTCGGAAAAGTCATGGCGTATTTTGGCACCCGATGGCGATTTTGGAAGTAATAGAGGCATGCACATCTCTGTTATCGCTATGGCATTCGAGAGGTGCCAGTTCTAGCTGCAGTCTAAAAGGAATAGTGAGCAATTTGGTTGATTTGCGGAGATTTGACATCAAGTTGAAGATGGAAGACCAAACTGTGCATTTTTGCCATATTTTACTGTTTTACTTCTGTAAAGGGAAGAACGCGCGTCAAGCTTGTGAAAAGTTGGGTAAAGTGTACGGTGATAATGCTCTACAAGAACTTCAGTGCCAGCGGTGGTTCGCAAAATTCTGTGCTGGTGATTTTGACCTCAACGATGCTCCTCGGTCCGTGAGGCCAACCGAGGTTGATGACGACCAAGTCAAGGCATTGATCGAGTCAAACCCCCGTTACATGACACGAGAGATTGCAGACACATTGCACATCCGTCATTCAAGCATTCATGACCACCTGAAGAAGCCGGGATACGTAAGCAAGCTCGATGTGTGGGTTCCTCATGAACTCAAAGAAGCTCAATTGACGGCGCATATAAACATCTGCGATATGCTCATTAAGGGTGAGGAAAACAATCCTTTTTTGAAGCGACTGATAACTGGTGACGAAAAGTGGATTGTATACAACAATGTGCTGCGTAAACGGTCTTGGTCCCGACGTGCTGCTTCGCCTCAAACGACATCCAAAGCAGACATTCATCAGCGGAAGGTTCTGGTCTCAGTGTGGTGGGATTTTAAAGGTGCCATGTTTTTCGAGCTCCTACCACGGAACCAAACGATCAATTCGAATGTGTACTGTCTGCAATTGGACAGTTTCAACGAATCCATCATCCAGAAACGTCCAGAGCCCGTTCATTGTAAAGGTGTTGTGTTTCATCACGACAATGGGAGACCACACACAAGTTTGATCACCCGCCAAAAATTATTGGAGTTTGGGTGGGATGTGTTGCCACACCCAGCATACTTGCCTGACCTTGCGCCATCAGACTTCCACTTGTTTCACTCTCAACAGTCCTTGCGTGGTATAACGTTCAATTCAGATGAGGCTGTAAATCAGCACTTTGTACAGTTTTTCGCCACAAAAGACAGGTCCTTCTATGAACGAGGCATTCTGCAGCTTACTGAAAGATGGCAAAAGGTTATCGAACAAAACGGGCATTATATCATTGATTGATCTTTGTTCTTTCTATCAATAAATGACCATTGCAAAACATGGCTAAAATACGTCATTACTTTTCCAACAACCCAATATAATAAAAGAAAAAAATACAGAATGACAATAAAAGACCAAGAAGAAAATAAATCCTTGATCTCACCATAGATGGCACCATGGGTGTTGTGTTCTTGTGATCCCAGAATACTTTGCATTTAGAAAACCAAGGGTGTGGCCTCCATGTCTGACGAGTTCGGCATTGATGTGTGCACGTTCATATGATGAAAAAGCACTGTTGAGAGTACCACTGAGGATAGCATGAAACTTGCTGAAACCGGTCTGGTGATGTGGTTTGATGACTGTGACCGTCCATCTGCTTTTAATTCATTTTTATCTTGGTTCCATTTTATATTGTTAGGTCTTTGTCTTGTGGTCGTTTGTACTGTCTCATTTTAATTGTGACTTCGTCCAGTGGGAGGACCGCATATTTTATCACACGTACGATTTCACCACCAGCATTCCTGGGTGTTGAAAGAAAGAGGAATATTTGACTAGACCACATTGAGCATTGGCCGTGGATGTTTTTTGGGACATACTCATAGACACCGAAGGTAGAGCACTTTTTTATGTATATATAATTCGGAGTGAGCTGCTTGGTATGCCTGTATGAATAACTTTCATGTGTTGATATGAATAACTTTTACGGTTCATACAATGTTCAGTGTATGTCGATATGAATAACTTTTACGGCACATTATATGTTGGACGTCACGTCGGAGAGCTATATTTACACCAAGAACAACGTGATGAACAGTAAACGTTTAACGTTTATACATTAATATAGTAATACTTTGAGCCACATAAAAATATGCTTGATTCAGCATATAGAGCTTTGTGCTGATTTGAGTAGGCAATGTAATAAGATGACAGCACTACATATGATGGTGATTTGATGTAACAAGTAGGCCATTAGAGCAGACTGTTGGGAAATGGTTACAGTTGTATGTATGCCTTTTCAAGAACATGTGTGGCTGTAGAACAATCAGGTGAATACTGGCTGGCACAAGTCTTTTGTTTTGATAAAGATTCTACCACTTCCAGGTACCTCATATTTATAATTTTCACTACCATTACCACTTCAGTTTACTAAATTCCAACAACTGATATAGCCAATGATTGCATCATGGTGTTTTACTGCCAAAGGATGATACAGTTGTGACAGGTATTGTCAACATTCATGTGTTACTGCATCATGTTTAGGCTTGAACTTCCTGAACACCTGCCATGTTTAATGCTGAAGCATAAACCAAATTGTTCTAGCAAAGGCCCTTTATTTTTTGCAACAGCCACAATCCACCTTGATCAGATCAATTGAAGATTTCTGACATGAAAGTCAGAATTCTTCAATTTAATCTGATCAGATAGAAACATCACAGGAATGTATTTCTGAAGACGTCCCCAAGCTGCAATGTGGTTAACCTAGTCAGGCAAAAATGAGGGGATTTGGTTTGATTCCTGTTCATTGCAACATAATTTATTTTCTGGTGTCCTGAGGAGTTTATCACATGTGTGACAGTAACTGGGAGCAGTGCTAATGTCAAAATAAATAAATAATGCTGAGTGCTTTAGGAATTAAATGGCAGCTAGCTGTATGTTGTTGATGTGGTTATGCTCAAAGTCAGCTCACTGAATTTTAGAGTTGACATTTTTTAAAGATGTCTGTTGTATATGTAGCATGCAGTTGTCAGTTTTTGTTTCAGAATTAAATGATTTTACTCTTGATAGAGCAGCGATTGTCTACATCTGTATGTGAGTCAGTCTGAATCTTGATGGAGTGTGACTGTGCACATCATTACATGAATCCAAGTTATTTTATTCTTCATAAAGCAAATACTGGTCCACTTCCTGTAGTGGAGTCAGACATTCTGGCTCTTGATAGAGCAGCAACCATCCATGCCCTTGCATAAGTCGAGTAATCTGGCTCATGGTAGAGCACCAACTATCCACATTCTAAAACGAGTCAAACAGTCTGGATCTTGATAAAAACTTCCTTCCTTGAATTGGAAGATGTAGTTCTTTATAGAGCGATGACTGTCCATGTTCTTACAAGAGTCAAACAGTCTGACTCAGGATAGAGCAGCAAATGTCTATATCCTTACGTCAGTCAAATAATCTAGAGCAGCGGTTCCAAAATTGTGGTCCACGGAACACTTAGTGCTCTCCAAAGACATTGGAAAGAAAAATAAATAAAATATATGTAACAAGATCTCCCATCCCTCTCATTAGAATCTTAAGTTCCCGGGCTATGCTTTATCGTTCTTTTTCGATGCCAAGTGACATTTTTGGTTTTGCAACTGTAAAAATGGTTTCAAATATCATATCTATGTGGGTAACATTGTGGATTTACAATACCTGCTTTGAATTCATTCTCAAATGTGTTGCCTTACTTTATGGTTTTTGTTGTTTTTCTTTTATGTAGTCAAGTAAGTTCCTTATCTCTCTGAAATTAGTGGAGAAAATAGCATTTCGAATGAAGTAAAACTTGATGTTTAACATGCCCGAAAGCTTAAAAATATCTTCCATCATCAATACTTCTTTCACTCGGTTTAGCACCTATGTAGGTGCTAGGTGAAAATATCGCCACCCTTATGCCAAAGACACGTATGTGCAAAATTGATGTTTTGAGAAAACGATATTTAAAGTTTAAATATTTAATGACTTTTAATGAAAAAAATTAAGTTTCAATCAAACTTTAAGCTATTCAGAATTCAAAAAACAATTTGTGCTTTTGCTCTACGATAAAATATCGACTAACAACTTGAAAAATGCAGTTAGGTAAAAACAGCCCAAAATGCACATACTGTACGTGCCTTTGTCATAAGGATGACGATAGTGCTCCATGACTAATTTCTCTCCTGAAAAGTGCTCTGTGACTCAAAAAGTTTGGGAACCGCTGATCTAGAGCAATGATCCATATCCTGTTTACATACAGTAGTAACATACGATAAACTTGAGCTTTGTATTCCATGTCCTGGAAATTCCCTTATCTGAATTTCCTGCAATGAGTAATATGCAGCAGAATTGTATTCTCTGATATGGCCAGAGTAATTTCAGTATGTTGTTTTCTATAATATTTCCAGTGTTTTTGTTAAAGGCTATGGCAAACTTCCCCATCAGGATAGCATTTTCTGTTTATTTAATGTGTATTCAACTACAGATTTCTGACAATGTTCTGGGTAAGTTTAATGATCCTTGCGTGAATGATAATGGTGAAAGATGAATTGAAGTCCGCATTGAAAATTTTAAAATGGTTTGTGTGTATCTAGTACGTTTTTCAACCACAAGTATATCTATACACATACTTGGGAAAATCGTACTCTTGGTCAAAAGAGTGTGATAGATTTTGTTGTCTACGATCAGTGTCTGAAACTCTTTGTTGTCGACACTTGTGTGATGAGAGGTGCGGATGTTGGTTCTGATCGTTACTTGGTAGTGTCACAAGTGAAACTGAATGTTGGTTGGAGGAATAGGAAGAGGCCCAGGTTGGAGAGAATAAAGGTTGAAAGGCTCCCCGAAGATCATTAGCATTATTCTGAAATACTCAGAGAACAACTGAAGGAGCTGAAGTCTTGTGAGAGGGATATAGAAAAGAAGTGGGAATGTTTTAAGAACTGTGTTGTCACTGCTACTGAAGAGGTCTGTGGCACTACAATAGCGAGCAACAGTAGAGGTGATGCTTGGTGGAATAGTGAGATTGAAGAGGCAGGGAAGAGAAAGAAGGAAGCCTGTTTGGGGATGTTGCAAAGGTAGAGTTTCTATGGATGTATATTGTCGTAAAAAGCATGAAGCAGCTAAGCTGGTTTGCCAGAGTAAGGCAAAAGATAGGAAGGCGAAAGTGGAAAGGCATTAATTGGCTTTTTAGAAAAATGGGAAGACTTTCTGGAAGTATACGAGACTCAGGAAAAATAGGGGAAACAAAGTTGTAAGTTGTGTGAAGAATAGGATGAGGGAAATGACATGGGAGCCCAATGAGTTAAGTGAAAGATGGGGTGAATACTTCTGTGAGTTATTAGATTAGGAAAGCAAAGGTTATTTGCAGGCAGAAGCAGATGATGTCACAGTGAAGGATGGAAGCACAGGAAGGATCTCAAGAGAAGAGGTGTATAAAGCTCTAAAATCTCTTAAGTATGGTAAGGCTCCGGGAGTTGATGGCATAACTGCTGAGATGTTGAAATATGGTTGCGACTCTGTAATTGACTGGTTAACTGAAATTTGCCAGTTGTGCTGGGAGTTAGGAATGGTTCCTCGGGATTGGAAGGATGCTATCATTGTTCCCTTGTATAAGTGAAAAGGTGATCAGACTGACTGCAAGAACTATCATGGTATTAGCCTACTGAGTGTTCTAGGGAAAGAGATTGGTAAAGTCATTATTTAAAAAGTATGAGTTCTTACATCAGAGAAAGTGTAGGATGTCCAGAGTGTTGTTTTTTATGCCTGGTAAAGGCTGCACTATCCAAATTTTTTGCATTACGCATGATGATTGAAAAGTATCTGGCTGTTGGCAAGAGAGCTTTTGCTGCCTTCATAGATTTAGAAAAAGCTTACGACCGATTAAATAGGACACTTTTGTGGAAGGTATTGAATGAATATGGTGTTACTGAGAATCTACCTAACAGTGTAAAAGCCATCTATGCTAGCAGTAGAGCTTGTGTACGAGTGAAGGGTGTTTTATGAAAATGGTTTTCTATTGGTGCAGGAGTCTGACAAGGTTGTGTAATGTCACCATGGCTGTTTAATATATTTATAGATAATACTGGTTTATGTCTTGGTGATATCCGTGTGTGCAGATTGCTATATGCTGATGACACTGTCCTGTTGGCAGAGAGCAAAAGTGAGTTGTAGAGTATGTTGTCCTGGATGTACGAGGTTTGCATGAAATTCAAACTGAGTATAAATAAAGGAAAAGCCAAGTTATGGTTTTTGAGAGAGTAACTGGTAGTACTGAATGTAATATAAGTCTAAATGGCACAGTGATTGACCAGGTGAATGAGTTTGTGTATTTAGGAAGCATGTTTGACAGAGAGAACAAATTGGATGGTGAAATTAGTAGGTGAGTGAATTAGTCATTGAAAGTCATGGCTGTGTATGAAAGTGTAATTGTTCCTACTCTGATGTATGGCAGTGAAACCTGGGTGCTACAGAAGAAACATTGGAGTCGTTTATGTGCTGGAGAAATGCGTTACTTACGGGGGGGGGGCAAGACATGTTCTGATTGTGTGAGGAATGAAGATGTATGTGTTGCAGTTGTGTAATGTGAAGCAAAATGTTGTTAGCAAGGTGGAGACTAATATTCTTCGGTGGTTTGGCCATGTTGAAAGAAGGAGTGATGAGATGCTTGCTAAGAAAATTGTTTTAGCCCAGGTGGCAGGAAGGAAAGGCAGAGGAAGGTCAAGGAAGTCATGGGAGGATCAGATTCAGGAGTGTCAGCATGAGAAAATGATTATGAGTATGATGTATGGAAGATCTTGTGTACGGCGTGTGATGGATGTCAGTGAAGCCCGAGTTGTATGTCAAGATTGCTGCAAATTTATAAGTTTGATACGGCAACAGTAAGTAGAAATTATCTGGTAGTTTGTATTTCTTTGTGGAGCTAACTTCTGAATATCAGAGAAGAGTTTAGTGATATGTATGTATGTAGATTACCTATATAATGTTAATTCACTTCGGCTCATATTATTTCTCTATTACTTGCATTTGGGCACATAAATAAGTTCCTTCATTCTTTCACTCTGTATTTGAGTTTATTTACACCCCTCCCCCTACCAATAATGCTATATGCAGGGGGCGCACTGTCAATTGCATTCTTCACAATTTGTGAAAAACATCATTTTGGCGATTGAAAAAAGTTTTGGCAAAAATACTGGCGATTACTTTTTTGTATTATTATGACACTTTGGCAAAAATAAAGTGAATTTGGCCAAAACTTTGAAGAAGCCAGAGCAACCGCTGGCAATACTTATTCTGTAATTGAAACCTTTGCAGCAAATGTGAAGAGAGCCTGTGGCATAATATGCAGTTGAGCTGTGGTTACAGTTGCAAAAAGCTAAACTGTTTATCAACCTTTTTTTTTATTGCATTTAGTTGCAAACTTACTGAAAATCTCCTACAGCATGACTTCTGTGTTAAAATACTGATATTTTATGAGGAAGAATACAAGATCGGTCTTTTTATAAGTTTTCTGCTGCCAGTCTGCAAAAACCAACAAGGAAAATAACTGCTTGACAAGGATTCCAACTCTCCAATGACTGATACAGAGCCAGAATGGTACCAATCCTATTTTTTATTATAAAGTGCTGCATAATAAAGGTGGTTGTTTTTTATTTGCTGGCATGTACATACATTCTGAGCCAATGGTAACATTTTCATTGCAACTCACTGGAGGAATGAATCTTCAGTTATAACCATTTAGGCTGTAAGAAGACCAAAATTAGAAGAGTTGTATCTAGATCCCCTCTCTGCTGACAAATTCTGAATTATTGAGTATATTCAGAAATAATGCAAAATATTAATCTCAAATATTAGGTAGATTCCACAATAAAAGTAACATTATCAGGACATTGGTACTGCATATTCTACTTTCTCCCCAGGTAGCCTTCCTTCAAAAAACTTGAAAATTACATTGCCTTGGAATGGGAATCGAACCTGCATATCCCAATTTATGTTCAAGCATGCTACCATTACACCACCCAGGACAAAGTTCCAGGCAACTGAAGCTAAGCAGATGCACCTTAGAAGAATCTGGACAACCTTCCAGATAAGTGCCATTGGGGTGTCCTGAAAAAAAAAATGGCATTTTTGATACAAGAGTTTCACTAACTCAGAACCTCGGAAGAATCCAAGCTAAATTTCAAAGTACATGCCATCATGTTCAATAGTTTGAACCCGTCTGTTTGTCAGTTGTTCAATTCCGGCATGGTACCAAGCTTTCAGTTTAGAGGCAAAGAACTCTTAGGACATGCTTTTGACATCGTCCAAAGTAGTTATCTGCTTGCCACAGAGAAAATGCGCTATTGCTCGAAACAAGTGGTAGTCTGAAGGGGCTAGGTTAGGGCTGTATGCTGGATGAGGCAACAACTTGATTCCATGCAGTTCTTGTAGTTTAACTTGAGTCCGATTAGCGGTATGAGGTTTTGCATTGTCTTGTTGCAGCAATGCTCGCTTTCGATTAACTAAGGCAGGATACTTCTACTGAAGTTTGTCATACACCCTGTCCAGCTTCTGAGAATACAGTTTGGCATTGATCAACCAACCATTTAGAATGAGCTCAAAGTGGATTACACCTTCATAATTCCATCAGACACCCAGCATGAACTTTTTCTCAGAGCATCTGCATTTGAGGATATGTAAAGCTGGTTCACCTCAATTCAACCACTGTTGTGAAGAATGTCGATAATACAGATATATCCACTTTTCATCCCCAGTTACTATTCGTTTGATAAATTGAATATAGTGTAGATTTCTAAGCAGTTCCTTGCATACCACATGTCATTGAGCTTGAGCTGGGATGAGCTCATGAGGCACCTCTCGGCATAGTCTGTAAACCTTTCTGATCTGGTGCAGGTGCTTAGCAATGGTAGATTTAGCAACTTCTTCTGACAATTTGCAAGTGCTTGTTCATGGATTGTCTTCCTTAGCCGCTTGCAGGGCATCCGAATCAGCACCAGAAGGCCTACCCGAACCTTCTTTTCAAGCTCAAGTTGCCAGCTGCAACTTGAACATTGTTTGCACACTCCAAGTAACCACCAGGCGTTCACCTTCAACTTCATTCATTTTTCAAACTGCTTCAGCAGTTTTACACCTCTGTTTCCAGTAATGTTGAAATAGAACCAATATTTCAAACTTTGTAGCCATTGCAATTGACAAGTTCAATGTATGGGTTGCAACATGTGCTTTACACCTCGTTTGATTCCCCACAGTACACGCTGTCAGTCGTCTGCCGCACAAGAAAACTGCCCCGCAGAAAATATGCATCTTTTTTTTTTTTTTTTGTGGAACTATCCTATGCAAAATCACTGCTTTTTTTCTTGACGCCCTAATAGAAGCTGTCTGATGCTTCGTCTTTGTATATGCCTTTCATGTAATTTTGACGAATTATGTTTTCAGGGTATTTAGTTTCCATTGATATCTATTATATGTAAGTAATGTGTTGAAAATCAAAATATTGCCATAGTAAAATTGTGTGACTCTAGAAGTGATGTAGAGAAATTTGAAAGCTTTCCAAAGTTTGGAAGGTATGCATACATTACACAGTCAAACCCACATATAACGAGCTTGCATAATACGAAGTTCTGCATAAACCAAAGTTTCTATAGATCCCTTGAAATGTGTTGTATTCTCCCTTGTTATTTCAACTGCATATTTTGAACAATAATTTTTGGAGAAACCACATCTATTGAAGTTAAGCATGGATATTAGCCGACAAAATAAATGACATTCACCCAGTTTTATTTACTGGAAAACAAGCAATTACATGCTGTTAACAGCATCCCGTAGTTCCCCTTTACAGATAAGTCAGTTCACACAAAGATAAGAATGTTTCAGTTGCTTTTTTATTAACCCCCACCCCCTCCAAATGCTTGCTAAACATACATCTCCTGGACAAATGCTGCCTATTTCCCCCTCCCCATGCCAACTTTCAGTCACTGATTTTCTGTTTAGAGAATCTTAAAAGAGTTTATTTTTACACCAATTCACATAAATCTGTGAATTTGATGTATTGCATCTAGAAACATCTTAACTACTGTGTCAGAGGAAATTGAAAAACGTGTATTACAGCAGTGATGATAAGCATAAGGCAAACAAGAGTTGACTCGTATAACCTATGTAACAGGTGAAATTTCAAATTTTTTGCAGTTACTTTAATTTTTTCGTTTGCTAAATGTTTAGCTTATTGCAGATATCATTCATCTTAGGGGGATCTTAAGGGTTATGTCCAAAAGATACTATGTACACCACAAATTAAGGAGACAATAAAGTCACATAAATCTGTGAATTTCTTGTATTTCAAAAACATTTTTAATCAAGCCAAGCTTTCGCCTGCCAACAGGATGTTTTGTCAAGGCAAACTTACACCAGATGAACAACGATCTGTTTAGAGTTTAAAACTTCAAACGGATCGTTGTTTTTCCAGTGTAAGTTTGCCTTGAGAAAACTTCCTGTTGCCAGGCGGAAGCTCGGCATGATTAAATACTTTTTTTAAATACACCAAATTCACAGATTTATGTGACTTTGTCTCCTCACTCATCTTATATTGCAAGCAATAGTTTTCAATTAACAAGTATTATTTACCTTCGGTTAATTGATAAATAGTTTATGATTGACTAGTTTTAACCTGAAATAATGTAATATGACAAAAATAGCCCCCTTTTTAGTCTGTTTGGTTATTACGAATTTCGCATATATCGAATGTTTTTGACTCTCCCTTCAACTTCGTCATAACCCAGTTCGACTGTATGAATAAGTTTCTCAAATTGTGTTATCGGCTAAAAACTCATTTTTTTTTCTTTTTTCAGATGGACAGCCGTCATCGCCATCTCTTTTTCCTCAGTCATTATTAAATGTTGCTGGAGGTAGCGATAACCAATCTCGTACGAATAGTCCAAGGGTAATTATTTGGCATTTTTCTCACATTTCTCCAGAATGCAGACTTTACTACTACATTCTGCTTGTTCTTCTTCTTCTTCTTTTTTTTTTTTTTTTTTTTTTTGACAAGTGTACCTGTAACGTTATATTCATGCATGTTTGTCATGTGGACTTTGCCTTCTTACATGGTGTGTGACTGAAATAGCTTACTTTAGCTTTACTCAGAATTATGTTTAAACAGTTAAGTAACTGATAAGTTAAGTTAAAAGCATCGGTGGATGTACAGTCAAACTCGCAAAATTTTATATTGCTATAAATAAGTTTTGTAGTAACCAATGAAGGAGATTACTAATTATCAAGTAACCACAAAAGTATTTGCTGTTTTCGGAGACTGAGACAAAGTATCACCCATACGTAGTAGCAAAGCAATTTATTCATCAAAACAATTACCATAGGAATCAACAACATTCTGCCAATGTGTTAATAACTTATATATACCCATACAATAAAATGCCAAGTCATGGGAAGAAAAAAGTTTTGGAGGGCAGCATGCAGCTCTTCAAAGTTGGAGAAGTCGTGATGTTTGGTGAGTAAGCTGGATGACATAAAAGCTCCCACCCAAGTTCTTTGATAGTGTTTCTGGTCAATGAAGCGGAGTGGGCATTAGCATTATCTTGAAGGAGCAGAACTCCTTTTCTGTTGACCAGTGGCGCTTCCTTCTTTTTCATGTCCTCATGCACACATTTCAGTTGTTCACAGTACACTTCAGCGGTGATCATTTGGCCACATTGCAGGAGTTCATAATGAACACCACCTCATGCTATCCACCACACACACAGCATAACTTTACATGGATGCAGTGCTGGCTTCGATGTGTGAGGAATTGAGTCACTGGAGGACAACCAATGTCTGGAACATTTTGGGGTGCTGTACTGGACCCACTTCTCATCACACGTGAGTACCCTATCCAAAAATCGTTCTTGTCATAGCAAGGCAGCAATGCAAGACAAGCTGAGACAAGCTTGTTCACTTCAGACAATATGTGGGGGACCCACTTAGACAATTTATGTTCCTTACCTATTGCATGCAGATGTTTGGATGGTTTCATCACTAAAACCAAATGACTGGGCTAGTTTCTGGCATGTTTGATTACTGCTCTGCTCAATAGCAACTTTCAGGGTTTCTGTGTCAAGGCTGACAGGATAACCACTCCAGGACTTGTAAGGAATTCATCTCCATCTCTGAACTTTCAAAACCATTTCTGAGTTGTGTGTTCCTTCACAGCATCTGCCCCTAATGCTAAGTAAATGTGACGAGTTGCTTCGGCAGCAGATGAACTGAGTTTAAATTTGTATAACAAACGCCCATGAATAATCTCCACTGATACCACCATTGTAATGCACATCTTTCCACTACCAAACTGCTTACTCATGTGACTCATATTTGCAGGGCATCTTGGGATTTCAGGTGACAATGTACCACTGGCAGAGCGCCATCTCTTCGCAAATTCAATCATTACAAGGTGTTTATTTTGCTTCTCGAAAAACGGCAAATACTTTTGTGGTTACCTGATAATTCAAGGTATTTTTAGTACCCATTAAGTTTGATGTTATAGCTCAGGTATTGCTACAACCAAGGTCACTATAACAGATTTAACTGTAATGGAAAAAAACAACAAAAAAACTACATCTTTTATAAAAACACCATTTACCTGAACAAGTGCTGCATGAAACTAAAGCCTCAATAAATAAATAAATAAATAAATAAATAAATAAATAAATAAATAAAACAAAAATTTAAAAAGCATCCCACAGCTACTGAAAAGGGTGACCAGAGCAGTTAGCAGAAGTTGTCCGTTAAGAGCATTTTTGAGTGGGAAAAAGGAAAGCTTTTGATCTTGCCAACAAAAGAGGAAAACAGGAAATAAAATTGATCATTTATCCAGATAACAGAAAAAAACCCAAGGAGTAGAAAATAACTGCTTTCAATCAAGCAAAAATTTGGTGAAGAATCGGGAAATGATAAAATTGAAGACATTTATATTTTTTTTTTCCTGAAAGTATAAAAAGCTTCAAGTTCAGAAGTTTTAATTCATTGAAAAAACTTCTCATGATTAAAACTCTCTACATGTTACACTAGAATGATTTGTGTACCAAATGTACCCCAGAAACAAAGGAGGATCTTCACAAAAGTTAATACTCACCATTTACTGAAGAATTTAGGATACTGGTCACTAAAATTTTTTATTCTTTACACAGGCAATTCCGAAGTATCTGTTGAGGCACACAAATTTGCATTAGCAAACTATAACTAATGGTTTATAAATTGAGAAGATTGGTACCATCTGCTCTGTTTTTATTCAAACTCAAGTTTCGTCATGTAGTGTTTTAATTCGGGAAGGTGCATTACTCAATTTTAAAATTCAAATTAACAAAAAGGAAATAAGTATCGTTACTGAAAATGCTCTAAATACGTGGCGTCAGTGAATAAACAAAGACATCACTCTTTCCACGCTTATCAACACATAGCAACCAAAAAACTGTTTTCCGGCCACTGCTGGGATCATACCCAGATATTTTTATATCTAGCAGAGTCTGTTCGCCTTAACCTACAATGGCCAACAATCAACGCTGCTGTGTGCATTTATCTGTCAGCTTCTGTCATTACATATCCATAGGATGGGCTCAGCAATTGAGACGTCTCCATCTGGTGGGCTTTAACGGCACAAGCTATATATTAATTATAGCAAATAAATCCAAAGGGCATGAAAATCCTCTAAATACGTGGCATCAGTGAATAAACAAAGACATCACTCATTCCACGTTTATCAATTCATATATCAATTTTATTTAAATTTGTTTATTCACTGATGCCACGTATTTAGAGGATTTTCACTATCATTCTCACCCTTTGGATTTATTTGCTATAATTAATATATAGCTTGTGCCATTAATACCCACCAGATGGAGACGTCTCAGTTGCTGAGCCCATCCTACGGATATGTGATGACATAAATGCACATAGCGTCGTTGATTATTCGCCATTGTAGCATAAGGCGAATGCACTCCGCTAGATATTGAGAGATCTGGAGTACGATCCCAGCAGTGGCCAGATAAAATTTTTTCGGTTGCTATGTGTTGATAAACATGGAAAGAGCAATGTCTTTGTTTATTTATAAGTATTGTTACAACTTAGCCGCTCCGGTGGTGCAGTGGTCTAAACAATGGCTTCTGATCATTCATCCGAAAGGGGTTCGGGTTCGAATCCTGGTGAGGCATGGATGTTGTGTTTGTCTTACAGCACTGGCTCTCTCCCTTCCCTGGAACCAGTAACCCTAAATTAGGGACGGGCGACTGCTTATAGCCATTGAATTGCTCACGGTGGTTGTTAAACCTTCAATAAATCAATCAATCGTTACAACTTTATGATGTGTTTTTTGAAGTTCGGGCTTTGACACTTCATTTTGTGTGCCTCATGAGATTGAAATTGCCTGTGTGAAGAATAAAATATTTTTAGTGACCAGTATCTTAAATTATTCAGTAAATGTTGTGAGTAAACTTTTGTGAAGATCCTCCTTTGTTTCTACAGTTTCTACAGTGCATTTGGTACAAATTGTTCTAGTGTAACATGTAGAGAGTTTCAACCATGAGAAGTTTTTTCAGTGAATTACAACTTCTGAACTTATATTTTTAATTACACACATTTTGAAAGTTTCTAAGTTTTTAATCAAAATATTTAGATTAAAAAACTTGGATTTTCTATTGCCCTTCAAGAACGATAATTTAAATTTATCTGCGATGGTGAGTTTAATACAGTTAGTAAAAGCTTTATGCCTGATGGAAAGTAGGATTTAAAACTGATTAAAATAATATTCTGCCTGCCCTCCTCCATTTCCACTTGGAGGATAGCCATGATTTCTGTCAAAGAAAGAAATTATTACATTTTCACCCATATGCCACTAAACACCAAACACATATCTTTTTGTTTTTCAGTAAAACTTTAATGACAGCATTGGTGCTGTTTCCAAAATGTCACAGCACTGCTTATGGATTACATTCATTTTATATAAATTAAAATTTAAGAGAGTAAAATATCATTCAAATGCAAATTTAAATTCAAATCTACTAAAGAGTTTCAATTATGTTTATTGCCTTTGAATTTAAATGGGCTGTGGCTGAGGGAAAATATGACTGTAAAACTGAGCCTCAAATTTTTTTATGTAATTTAATGCTTCCAAAACTTTTTAGTAATGTAAAATATTTTTTTTAAATTCCATTGAATGCCATTAACTTTCCAGTTCTGCAAGTACTGAAAAAAAAAGTTTAAGACTTTTATGGATGTTTAAATGATATTGTTGTGTGAAAAGTCTTAGGTAATGTTGCACAATGGGATTATTTAAAGTAATTGTAACGTATATGGTCCAGGGTGGTCCAATTTTTTTTTTCAGTCTTAACCTCAAATACTTGCTCACATCTTAAAAGAAGCCTACATGCAAAAAACAGCTGAATTAAGTAATATTTAAAGGTAGCTCAAGGTGATTTTACAGGTGTCCACATTCTGGAAAGTCGGGGGACTACAACTAGTTTTAACCCGACGTCGGGGAGTGACGCCCTCATCGCCCAACACACTTGCACTTGGTGTTGCAGACAGTCACTAACTTCCCCTTCGTACTAATGTAACCTTGTATTTCCTACCTATTATTGTAAGTTATGTTACATTACTTGTTAACATTTCTGTTTTTGTTTTAGGTCAAAGGAGTAGAAGAAAATTTGTGATATAAGTTATACTTTGTTAAAAGGCAATTAAGACTGCAGCAATGTCAAAGCGTTGTGTGTTTAATGAACAATGGTTGGACGAACAATTAAATCCTGCGTTTTCTGGTTGGATAGCTGTTGTGAATGGCGACAATGAATCAGCATTTTGTAAATTGTGCTCTAAAACTTTCAAGCTTAGCAACATAGGGTGTCGGGCAGTCTCCAGCCACAGAAATGGCCCTAATCATGTGAAAAACATCCGTGCTAAAATGCCTCAGCCCAGTCTTGCTTCTTTCACTTCCTCTGTGAAAAAGAACTCTCTTTGTAATAATGAACTCTTGCCATCAACAAGCTCAAGAAATGTGGAATCAGTACTTCTAGAAAATATTAAGTCTAATGACTCAAATACTTATGTTGTGAAAGATGATGTGAAGCCCAGTGACCTTAATGCTTATGTAGTGAAAGATGATGTAACAAAGTCGGAAATAATATGGGCCATGGAAGTGTTGTCCAAGCGAATGTCTCTGAACTCTTGTACACAGATTAACAAAACATTTCAGTTAATGTTTCCTGACAGTGCAATAGCTTCAAAATTTACTTTAGGCAAAAGCAAAGCATCTTATGTGATAAACCATGGATCGGCACCACATTTCAAAGAGTGTTTAATGGACGATCTGAAGCAGTGCACTTACTTTGTAATTTGTTTTGATGAATCACTAAACAAAATTGCTCAGCGTGGACAAATGGATCAGTTTGTTCGTTTTTGGGACATCAATCTGCAAAAAGTTTCCACTAGATACTTAAGTAGTGTTTTTAGGATGGGCAACAGCTAATGACCTTTTAGAGAAATTCATTAAAGGTGCACCTCTTCCCTTTGGTAACATGCTACAAGTGTCAATGGATGGACCTAACGTTAATCTCAGCTTTCTTCAATAGCTGAAAGATAAACTTAGAACTGAAAATCCAGATGGTAAATTATTAGTTGACATTGGAGTATGTGGTCTTCACGTGGTCAATGGAGCTATGAAAACTGGACTTGAAGCAGTGAAATGGGATATACATCACTTTCTGCGTAACTTGTACTACCTTTTAAAAGATAGTCCTGCTCGCCGTGCAAATTATATTATGCTTACTGGATGTAAAGATTTCCCTTTGAAATTTTGCACTGTAAGGTGGTTGGAAAACGTTAATTGTTTGACTAGGGCATTGCTTGTCTATGATCATATCAAAAAATATGTTCAAGAATCATCGGTTTCCAGCAAACAGCACATGTTTCTTGCAGAATTCATGGAAAGTCCACTGTTGAAATGTAAATTGGCTGCATTTAGGACTATAGCTTCAGAGTGTGAATCATTTTTGAGAAGGTTCCAGAGCCCAAAGCCTTTAGTTCCTTTCTTACACACTGATTTGCTGGGTTTGATGAAAAATTTGATGGCACGAAGCTTGAAGCCTGACAAATTAAGTGAAGCTGATAGTGTCTCAAAACTGTTAACTTTAGATGTATCAAAAAGTGAAAATCTTCTCTCAATTGAGAAAGTTGATATTGGATTTAGTGCTAAAAAGCTATTAAAGAAGTGAAGTGCTCAGAAAGGGAGAAATTAGAGTTTAAGCTTGAATTTAGGAAACTTGTGACCAGTATGATTGAAAAACTTCGTGAGAAAAGCCCACTAAAATTTAAGTTTGTCCGTGGGGTAACTTGTTTGGACCCAAATATTATAGTGCAGCAGCCGAGTCTAGGCAAGAAGAGAGTGGAAATTGTGCTCAAAGTTTTACTTAGTGCAAACAGGATTTTAGATGACTGTGCTGAAAAAGCTAATAAACAGTACGCTTCATTGTGTGTAGATGCTCAATCTGCTTTAAAGTCTCAGTTTGATGAATTTTTAGACAGTCATGATGATTCCATTGGATTAGACAAATTTTACAGTGCTCTACTTGACAACCAAAAACAATTCAGTGAACTTTGGGATGTAATAAAAATTTGTCTCATTATGTCTCATGGAAATGCTTCAGTGGAAGGTGGATTTTCTGTCAATAAGTCTCTTCTTGTGGAAAATCTCCTGGGAGAATCCCTTATTTGTCAGAGAACAGTTTTTGATGCCATTAAAAATGTGGGAGGAGTAGAACACATTGCCATCAATAAAAGGCTTCTTCTTTCTGTAAGAGCCTCAAAACGAAGATATCAGGATTATCTTGAGAAAAAAAGTGTTCTTCAAAACGAAGGAGAAAGAAAACTGAAGGAAAAAAGAAAAATTGATCATGAAATAAAGGAATTGAAGGAAAAAAGACAGAATATGGAAGGAACTAGAGTTGGAAAAAGCAGCATTGCAGGCGAAGATTTCAGATTAAGAAAAGTGGTGTGTAATATAAAAACAGTGACTGTGTTCTTACTGTAATATTTTTATAGTAACTGTTCTGAATATTGTGTGTGGGTTTGTTTGAGTGTTTCTTCAATAAATGTAAAACCATGAAAAAAAGAGTAAACTTAAAATTAAAAAGGTGTGAGTTGGATGGCTATGGGGAAGGTGGAGGCCAAAATTAAAAATAATAATTAAAAAAATAAAATTAAATGAATCAGTTTTTGGGAAACTTTATACGTCAAACGGAAACACTTTTAAATAATATAAGTTTCTCAATTATCCAATTAAATTTTATTTATTATCATGACACATATATTGAAAAACTCAAATAAACCTATTTGTGTTAGGTCAGGGATTTCTTATATCTTTGGTCAGGGAAATTAGGTTTGATAATTCTGTGGGCACCCTGTTTTATGTTTCACATTATAATAAATAACAAAAACTTTGTAGTATATGTATTGTTTGTTTTTAATACCTCTAAAATTTATTACAGTATGTTTCTAGTTTTTATTTATACCTTAAAAAACAAGAAAACTGAGCAATAGTAGTCACAAGAATAACCATATGCAAACAATATTTTTAAAAATCACATATTTTGATCAAGTGTATTTTTAGTGCCTCTAAATTTTTTCCTGTGCACTTCTCCAACCTGTAATAAAAAATATTTTTGTTTTTCATCTTTAGTAATAAGTTGGTTGTACTCTGCGATAAGAGCCACTCCTCTTTTTGCACCATTATTTATTACCCTTAAATATTTCACCTTTTTTTCTCCATCACGATGTGATTCAAAGTCTTTCCATTCTAACAGGGATGAATGTAAAAAATCTATGTTCAGTGCTCTGTATATCCATCAAGAGTTTTTGTTATTGAAATTATGTAGTGAATTTTCATGAACTTCACCAATATCCTTTTCACGTAAGCTTTTGGAAGTATTGACTGCATCTACCATTTTATTCTTTTCCACTTTAAACAACTCATCAACCATTAAAAACTTATCTTTACTGCTTACATTTAAACTGAAAAGGGGGAAATTACTAAATTGATGTTTAAGTACTACAGGTGCCTTTTCATTGCTTCACTTGCAGCTTCTGCAATTTCTTTGAATTCACTTTTCACTAAACCTAATTATTTTAGAAATTTTAAGTCCATGAATGGTGCGTCAGTTACATTCATGCAGGAAAATTAAGCTTTCAGATGCTACAGACTCGTGAAATCATTTCAACCCTTTAACTTCTTTTGTTCTGAGCTTGAATTTATTGTGAAATACATATATCTTTAAACAGTAAACAGTTTTAGCCATCCACCTTGCATGGTGAAATGCTCCTGGGGCTGCAAAATTTACTACACGTGGTGGCACTTTTCCCAGATAAATCAAAATCAGTTCCAAGAACTCCATGTAGTCATTCCTTGGCAGTTTTTCTTTTTCCAAGATAAGATAATGTGTCTCAAATTTAATAGCATTTTTTTTTATATTTTCCAATTTTCCGAAAGTTCTATGGTTTCTTCTTGACATTTGAAAGAACATTTATCTAATAAGTGCTAATGACTTTAAAATCTCTAGAATGCGAGCACACAAGGTCCACTAGATGGTCCAAATACTACACTGAACACATCACCAACAATAATCTCATAAATGTGGTGCCAGAAAGCCAAACTAAGAAGCTGTTTTCCCATCTTCTGTTCTAAAATTGTACATGCACACTTGTGTTACTTGATGTAGTGTCGAAGCACATTCCTTGAATGTGCTTCGACACTATATAAAGTAACACAAAGAATGTTGAAGTTGAAGAATATCGTGGATGCTGCTGACCCATGGCAAAGTATCTATGAGATTGCAGCAAAGTCCATGTGCATCTTTCTATTGTTGTCCTGGTTGCCCTGGGGAAGATGAAAAAGTTGGATGTCTGGGTGCCACACAAATTGACAGCAGCCAATAAGACATCGTTTGGAAGCGTTTCCCTCCTTGCCACGCAGAGATAGAAGGGATTCTGGCATTAGATTGTCACCTGTGATGAAAAATGGATCCTGTACAGCAATCGTAAGTGATCAGCACAGTGGTTGGATACCACAGAACCACCCAAACACTGTCCATTGCTAAACCTATATCCACGAACAGTGTTAGTTCTCATGTGGTGGTCTGCTGCCAGCTTGATCTATCATTCATTTTGCTGACCAGGTGAGACCATCAGTTTGGGCCATTATTGTGCTAAAATGCAGCGGATGTACAAAGAGGTGTGTACAAAGCAACTAGTTTTGGTTAACAAGCACAGGATCCTTCTGTTGTCTAGCCGTGCTCCCCACATGTCTCCCAAAGAAATCCACCAGTTGGACTACAAAACTCTGCTACACCCTGCCCATCCCCAGATCTTGCTCCCACGAATTATCAATTCTTCCTGTATCTGGACCATTTTGTGGTGCAGAAGACTTTCCCAAACAGCCAAGCTGTGTGTCAGATTATTGTCACCATCTTTGTCTCACAGACTTCAGAGTTTTACCATCGTGGACCCTCCCTCAACCTCGTAACCCATTGGGCAGGAGAGTGCCGTTGCAGAGGAAAACTACTTTGACTAAGCAGGTAGGTGCTACCTATTTTTATGAGGGTTTGCTAATGGCACTCTCATTTTGGATGTGCACTGACCGAATAGTTTAGTGTAGGATTTACAAAATCTGGGGAATGTTTGGCTCCCGTTAGATCTATGCTTGTGAGTGCATTGTTGTCAAAATATTTGGTATTGCTTTGTTGTCTGGAAGAAGCCTTTGTGTAAAAGTTTCCAAAAAGCTGTAAAGCTGGGTTTTTTTGGTTTCTTTCATTTAATTGATTTATTAAACAGTTCTTTCATGATTGTGAAATCACAAAATACATGATTTTAATTGTCTCATTCCAGTCACAAGGTGTTTTTATTGTTTTTATGATCCCTTTAAAAACTTTTTGTTCTCTTAACCCTTTAAGCAGCTGATGTACCCAGAATTTTCTACACTCCCCAAAAAGAAATTCTCACGTAGCGACCAGGTCTTATGAAAGCTACTGCAAAACAATCCCCCCAGAAACCTTGAAACCTGTCACTTATCACCTGTGACAGGTTTCAAGGTTTCTGGCTTTAAACCTGTCACAGGTGATAAGTTCACTCTTCTAGTCCTTTATTCTCTGCTCCATGACCCAAGGTATGATGGGAAAATGCATCTCTGATCCATAACCCAAGGGAATGATGGGAGTTATGCCACTGGGTAGAAACAAGTGATTCAAACATCTATCCTTCCTTAGGTTTGTTGCCATTGTTACAACCCTTTCAGCAGGTATTCAGTCAGAAAAGAATATAGTCAATCATTTGCATAAACGACCACTTTGAATAACAAAGCTAAGGGGGAAAGCAATGCTTTCTGATGTGCAGTTTCACTAGTTCCAGACACGTTTGCCCCAACATCTTGCATAGCAAATTTATTCCTTCTAGCTGATTTCAGCCCATTTTGCTAACCCCAAGTTAATTTGTTCCAGTTGGTTGAAGGGTTGAACAAAATGAATCAACCAGAAAAACTGTTCTCGATTTTGAAAGAGAAGTTTGTGCCCACTGTTCCATCATTCAAGAAATGTAATTTAGAAAAAACACCTTCATTTCACTTATGATTAGAAATGTGTTATCCTTGTTGTGGCATTTTAAAGGGACCCAGTCACTTTTGGAGCAGAATGTTTCCGGAAAATTGTGAACAATAAAAAAATTCTTGATTTCGTAGAAGAAACTCCACTTTTTTTTTTTCTTTGTCAGAATCAGTCCAGTAGTGTTTAATGCATGATGGCATTTTGCACATTTATATCTGGAGGATGTGGTCAGAGCAGGATTTTCTCATTTCTTAGCTTAGCCTTTCGTTTCTGAAGCTTAAAGAGATACCAAGATTTCTTTTCACTCCTGGCCAATTGTGCTCACTAACTTGTGCAAGATAGGGGAGTTCATAGTGAATGCATATTTGGTGCATTATCTGGAAACACACATCACCTCCCCCTCCCCCTTTTGAAAATTTTTTTCATGATTTGCTTGTATGAAGGCAGCAGCTGGTACTTATGTTCTTTAACATCAGGACAATGACAATTCATGGACATATGGTTTTCTCTGCTACAGACACAAGTGTGAGTTGCAAGTAAATCTTCCAACCTCTCTGTTAGCTGGTTTCCTCCATTGTTGTATGCTTCAGCCGCATCTAGATGCAACAGTTGCTTTTTCTTTTCCCCAGAACAACGTTCCATCTTATCCATTCTCTGTTCATCTTGCATATTAAAAATACTGTGCAACACGTTCTTTCCATGGCGTCCAACACTTGGATGTGGGTGATTTGTGTATTTGTTGTCATCTTTTAGCCCATGTGTAGCTGCCCAAGTGGTCTGAGGCATGAACTTGCGACCATTCATCCAAAATGGGCCCAGGTTTAAGTCCTCGATGAGGCATAAGTGGTGTGTTTGTCTGATGGTGCTGGCCCTGTCCTTTTCCTGGAACCAGTGACCCTAAAGTAGTTCGTGCTTATATAGCCCATAGAGTTTCTTATGGAGGTCTTTAATCCCCCCTCCCCCAAAAAGACATACTTTTTAGACCCCCCAAAACATGTCTTGTCTTTCTGTCAACACTAAACTGAGTTCTCTATCCCCAAACCTCTACCACTGCAGTTGTCTATGTATGTGCTTCGTATGAATGATGAGTACTGGTGTCTTCACCCTAACTGTGTTCCAATTTTCGGAACAAATCAGGCAGTGTTGTTGGATTTGCGTGTTCATGTACTGATGGCAGTTGTGCTGCACGAGTCCCATCTCACATCATTATGCTTACAGCAAATGTGTGGTGTGTGTTTTGCCATGTGCAACTGCAGTCAAAGCTTCATTGGTATACTGTGGTGTATGTGAATTTTTTTATTGTATTCATGATACTTGTTTTTCTGGAGGAGGTGAACTAAGAACTCAGAAGGCAGGGTTTTGGGGTTGTTTTATTTTTGCAGCCATGTGAATATTCAGGGAAATGAATAGGCTAACACATTGAGAAGTATTTTCTGCTGGGTTGTCAATGGCCTGTCACTACATTACCAGGACTTCTGATCTGATATCTGGTTGCATATCATAGTCTTAAAACGGTCTTTATAAACCCGAAAGATTGGCAACAGGCTATTTTTGCATTAAACTGGATTATGGTCCACAAACTTTTGAAAAAATCATTTGGAGGACGTTGTGCTTTCATCTGGGCCTTGTCATTTTGCTTGCTGCTATTTGCTGTGTGGTCACACTGCTCCAATGTGGAGCACATGTTATTCACATATCACTTTTGTGTTTATATGTTTCATGTTTCCATTGTGCTCATGCTGATTTTCACTCATTTATTCTGCTATATCTGATGACTTAGTCCCTCTGCATCATCTTTTAAACGATTGGTGGTGTGTGCTAGCAGTCCCCCCCATCTTTCAAAGCTTTCTGTGGATGTGTCCGTTTCATGCACTGTCCTTCAAGCAGATTTTAATATTTTGTGCTGACCTTTCATGTTGTATTTTTTCCCTCCACCTTTCAATTGAAAAAGTTTAAGTTGTCTAGGGGACTTTTAACTTCTCATGCTGGTGAGTCTAGGTTTGAATTTCATTTCATTTCATTTTATTATTTATGCTGTTACAGGTTATTGAATAATGATAACAGTTATTGACAGTTATAAAATAACAGCAAGGAAGCTCCAGGAAAAGGCCTCATTGAGTCCTGTCTAAGCCCGGAGCTCCCTGAAGGAAATGTACAAGTCAAGTACAGCAATGTACACCACCAGCCATTAGTATAACTCTTTCTCTCCCCCCACCCCCACCCTATTATTCTCTTAAATAGTTAGCTTAATAAGTATGCTTTTAATTTTTTCTTATAGAGGTTAAAGTTATGTCAGTTCTCCGGGCAAAGGATTCCAAAACGCGGGCCCACAATAATTTAAACTTTGTTTCATAGTTAAAATTTAAGGGAGCACTGGTATAAGTGCCTGTTGATTTCTTGTATTATATTGATGCGTATATGTAGATATTTTAATTAAATCCTGCTCTATGTTATTTTTTATTATTTTGTACATGATTTTACCCAAGTTAAAATTATATAATTGTTTAATAGTCATTATGTTATATTTGTTAGGGTCAACTCTTTTATATGTATGTATACATGATTGAGAAAAAATAACATTATTACAACTATATTTTAAATCTAATAATCTAATATACTTGTTTTGAAGTATTTGTAATTTTTTAATATTAGATTGAGTTGTTTGACCCCATGTTAATATACAGTAGTTAAGGTGTGTATGAACTAAAGTAAAATATATTAATTTTAATGTTTTAACAGTAAGATTTGTCAGAACATGACTTACAATTGCTATATTTTTTGATAATTTATTCAAGAGATTATCAATGTGTTTATTCCGTTTTAAATCATTATTAAGTTTAATACCTAAGTAAGTAAACTCATTTGCTATTTCAATTGATTTCTTGTCGAGAAGTAATGGTATATTAATAAGTTGACTTGTTTGTTGTCTTGAAAAAAAAAACTGCTTTAGTTTTATCTGTATTTAATACAAGTTCATTAGCAGCCAACCAATTTGTGTATTTTTGGAATTCAATATTACTTAGTAAAATTATTTCTTCTGGATTAGTACCCTTAAATAACAATGTAGTGTCATCTGCATAGAGGAAAATTCTAGATTCAGATTCGACGTTAAAAATGTCATTAATGTAGATATTAAATAATAATGGTCCAAGTACTGAACCTTGGGGTACACCCAACTTAATATTTTCCATTGTTGAGTAATAATCCCCAGTTGAGTAAACTGAATTCTGTTTGATAAGTAATTTGTAAAGAGTGCATGAGCAGTACCCCTTATTCCTATATTATGTAGTTTTGATAGTAATATGTTATGGTTTAATGTGTCAAAAGCCTTTGTGCCGCCCTGGTGGCGCAGTGGTCTAAGCGATGGCCTCTGATCATTCGTCCGAATGGGGTCCGGGTTCGAATCCCGGTGAGGCAGGGATGTTGTGTTTGTCTTACGGCACTGGCTCTCTCTCCCTTCCCTGGAACCAGTGACCCTAAATTAGGGACGGGCGACTGCTTATAGCCCATTGAGTTGCTCACGGTGGTTGTTAAACCTCCAATTAAAAAAAAAAAAAAAAAAAAGCCTTTGTTAAATCCAAAAAAATAGCAACGGTTAAAGTTTTTTCCTCAAAATTTTTCTGAATTATATCTTGAATATGAAGAAGAGCAAGATCTGTTGATTTATTTGATTGAAATCCAAATTGGTTTTTGTCAATAACTTTATATTTGTGTAAGTAGGATAATAATTTATTGTAAATTAGTTTTTCAAGTAATTTTGCAAAGATTGATGTCTTAGATATTGGACGATAATTGTTTTCATCATTGTGTGATCCTGCTTTATATTTAGGAGTAAATTTTGTAATTTTCAGCTTATCAGGAAAAATTCCTGTATCAAGAACAGAATTAAAAATTTGAAGTAAAGGTTCAGATTAAATATCTGCAAAACATCTGCAATATATTTAATTACCCGTGAATTAATTTCATCAGATCCTGAACCTGCTGATATTCTTATATTCTGAAATTCCACTAACAATTCAGTTTTTGTAATATCTGTAAAATGAAAATTATTAGGGAGATATGATTTTTGTAAATAACTGGAGTAATGTGTATTAACCCTTTTTAACTTTTGTTTTAATGTAACTGGGGTAGTTGTAAAATGATGATTCAGTTGTGTAGCAATATCCTGTTGATTGCTTATTTTCATATTATTTATAGTTAGGTGAGATGGTAATATCGTTTTAGGTGTCCTACCAAGTAATTGATTAAGATGCTTCCATGTTAGTTTAGATGAATTTTGTGATAATATATTAGCATAATAATTCCTTTTAGTAGTTTCTTAATGCAGAGTTCAGCCTATTTCTATATTGTTTAAAATAATTAAAATCTGATTTTTTGTCTAGTTTTAAGGAATTTAGAATATAGCTTATTCCTTTTTTAATGCACTTAAGTAATGTATCTGTAATCCATGGTTTTTGAAAACTTTTTCTAGATTTATTGCTTAGTACTGAAATAGGAAAACATATGTCATAGATATCTTTTAGTTTTGTAAAAAAATATTTCATATTTTAAATCAGGTGTGAATATGTGTCCAATTCGCTCCAGTTTAAATTCTTTAATTTATTTTTAAAGATTTCTAGATTTTTTTTTTTTGTTTATAAGTCTCATTTTAGAAACTTCGTGTATTTGAGCCTTTTTAAGTGTGTGTTTGTGAATAATAAAAATAGGTAAATGATCACTAAAATTAAACTCCAATATTCCCGCAATAATTGGATCTTGTTGAATGTTAGTAATACACAAATCCAAAATTGTTTTAGAATGGGTAGTTATTCTGGTTGGCAGTGTGATGGTATTTACAAATCCTGATGAATTTAAAATATAAATTAATTGATTAGTTATAGAATTATCCTGGGAAATATCAATATTTAAATCTCCCATGAGCATAGTTTAGAAATTCACTTAATATATTTAGACATATATTATAGTCAGATTTAGGTTGTCTATAACACACCATGATTATGTAAAATTCATTTTGAATAGTTAATATTTCTATGTTAGAGTTTGTTATAGTAAAGTTGTTAACAGTTGAAAAGTCCCTATATTGATTATTAACATATATTGCAATGCCCCTTCCTCTTGAGTAATTTCTATTTAGGTTAAATATGGTATAATTAGTTAACTGTGTTGAATAATCCCCACTTGGAAACCATGTTTCAGTTATACAGACAATATCTATCACTGCCTTAATTAAGTGTAATAAAAACTCCAGAAGTGTAATTTTGTTAGTGATCCTGCATTAATATGTATAATTTTTAATTAATTATTTAGGTTAGTTGTTATTAAGTGGTTCAACTGTTCAACTGAATAATAACCATCCATCTTGTCCCCCACATCCCCCCATTTTAGCTTTTATAATTTATAATTTAATCAAGTCATTAAGAGAAGTTCATAAATTCATGTAGTTCCTCAATAGTCAGTATTTTCCTTTTTTGAGCTTCTTCATTTTTTTTTTATGAATAAGTTTCCATTCCATGTCCATGCGTACTTGAGCCTTGACTGCTGCACCAGTGTCCTTGCTTCCCAGTACAGATGTTTATTGTAAGGGGTAAGATTTTCGTTTAAGTAGATTCTTGTTGCCTTTAAACCAGGCATTAGATCATTATTATAGGTAAGAGTTTTTTTTTTTTGGACATCCAAATATTCCTAGTTGTTCTTGATTTGAACTGGATGAGCATTACCAAGTCTTGAGTCCTTTTATGCTTGGTTGGTAAAGGGTGAACAATATCAATATCTTTTGATAGATCCTTATCTATTTGTAATATAGTTGCTAAGAGATCAACAAGGTTATTAAGATCTTCCTGAGATGCAATATTTGAAAGATCAATTCTGTGTATTTCTATGTTTTTCAGCCTTTGATATTGATTCAGTTCATTTAATTCTTTATTTAATAATTTATTCTGTTGAAAATTCTTACTTTCCAGTATTTGAAGAGATTCTAATTTATTTTTTAGATCTTCATTACTGTGTTCTAGTACAGTACATTTCGAAAGAACGCTATCATACCATTCACTCAAAAACTCAACAGAGCGTTTGATATCTCTTAATTCCTCTCTGAGTTCTGGAATATAATTTTGTTTAATTTCACTTATTTCCATCCTTAGTTCAGCAATAGAATCAAGCTTTAAACTGATATCTGTTAAAGATTGCTTAATAAAATTCATATCAAAGTCATTAGAGTCAGTTTTAGCTTTACTTGTGTTTATGGTACCTTGGTCTTTTTTGGGACCCATGACAGTAAATTTCAATTAATTTTTACTCAATAACAGTAATTTTCACTTAATTTTGTCCTCAGTTTCTGCAGCTGTGCAACAGATGGCAGCAGCACACTATCTCATCACCTAAATTTCTTTTTTTTATTTATTTTTATCAAAATTTTTAATATATTTTTGTTTCAGTTGTCACCCCCCCCCCCCTTTTTTTTTCTTTTCTTTTACTCAATAACCCAGTCATGTGGTATTTAGGTTCACAGTCAACAAAAGTCCATAGAAAATCAATCGATAATTTCAAAGTTGAAGAAGTAAAAATTTACCTTTAACTCACGAAACACTAATATCCATTAGTTTGCAGACAAAAACACAAAATGCAGACAGCAATCCTGAACAAGAGCAGACACTTGAAGACAAGACGTCATAGAACAACACAATTTTTTGGCTCCCCTAATTTCATCTGATAGCCATGAATCCACAGCCTATCTACCTGAGTGACTTGCCTCCAGTAATTACCACAATTTCCGGAGCTCTTATCTGGCATGTGGATGCACTGAACACTCATGAATCCGCAATGAACTTCAAAAACGCCCAAATACTACATCGAAAAACACTTCAACCAACAAAATATCATTAGCTTGAGCATAGTTGTATCAGGTTAAGACTTGTGTTTGCCGATCCAGTATTCTTTTTTTTTTTTTTTTTTTGATTGGAGTTTTAACAAACACCGTGAACAACCCAGTGGGCTATAAGCAGTCGCCCATCCCTAATTTGCGGCCTCTGGTTCCAGGGAAGGGACAGAGCCAGTGCAGTAAGACAAATGCAACATCCATGCCTCACTGGGATTCGAACCCGGACCCATCTCGGACAAATGGTCATAAGCCATCGCTTCGACCACTGCGCCACCGGGCAGCCCAGTACCCTTCCTACCTTGAAACCAGTGGCTCTAAATTGGTGATGGATGACTTCTTATAACCATAGATACCTGTAGGACTTGTTAACTTCTTTCTGAAAAGGTTTGTGGTTGGTTCTTTTTGCTGTACAAGGGTTTTATGCCAGAAAACCCTTAAAAACTAACATCCCTCCTCTATACATTATTATTGTTACATGAATGCTGTTACTGAATGAACATACATTATTTGACATCTTGTGAGCCCAATTTATCATACTGTTTTTGTCTGCAGTTTCAGGTTGAAGAACACAGGCCAGCTGAGAAAAAATCTCTGTTACAACAGCTGCTTTCAGAGCCTCCTTGAAGATACTTCAGTATAGAATTTTTTTTTCTTTTAGTGTGTGCATGTTCCACTGGAATAAGTGTGCTCCTCAGCTTTGTGATGTTGAGTGTTCTGAACTGCCAGCCACAGTTTGACTGTTAAAAAAATAACTGCTGTTTCAATTTACAAAAAGAATGTCTGGATTATTAAATTCTCAGGAAAACCCCCCCCCCCTTTTTTTTTTTTTTTTCTTCTTCTTTCATGTCTTTTTGTTTTAGCCGATACAGTCAGTGGAGAAGATAATGTACAGCTTTTGGCTTTTGTGTGAATTTGCTTCATACCAACAGTTATGAAATGGTGTACATAGATATATAAAAATATATAAGCATGTTATGTTAATACTGTGTGTTTGCCCTTGTTTGTTTTCACCCTGTGTGAATCTGAGATTTTGATGCTGCTTTAGTCTGTGTACAGAAGTCAGCTGAGGTTGTACAGCTGGGCATGCCTGTGTACATATATACATATATATAAATGCATATTATATACCCAAATCTATCTTGTATCTTTAAGCTATGATTTGTATGGTTGCTAAGGAGTGAAGTTGAAAGCATACTGTGCACATTGTGTAAAGTTTTATAGTTTGTGTTCACAATGGACTAAGTTAGATCTGTGAGAAAAAAAAAATGTGATGCTGTTAAATAGTATGAATGGATATATATGTGTAAGCTTTTTATATGTTACAGGTCTGTCTAAAATAGTACCAGTACTAATGCAATTATAGGAGTCTGGTACTTCCAGGGTTAAGCTTAGCTTCCATCAGCATGAACGTACAGAGCACCAAATCAGATTCGGCCCTGTGAGACGTTTTTATGTTCTCCAAACTATAAATGAATAAATCATGAAAGCATTGTTGAGCTACAGAAAGAAATATGATGGAGTGACTTTTGCCTTTTCTGTAAAATATGTTTAACAGTTGTAAGCCAGAGCAGGTTCAACAGCCAACCGTGTAACTTCCAAAGGTGCTTACTTGAAGAGCCCCTGGACCCTGTAAGTGCCATGCTGTATTCTATAATAGTGACAGTTTGGACCCATTTTGAATAGCCCTCATGCCTAAACACAAGAATATATATTTTTTTAAGGATACAGTATTTTGCATGCTTTTGTTTTTATTTTAGCTATTAGCAGTAACTGATTAAGCATTTTTTTTTTTTTTTTTATTATTTTGAAAAATAGTCTGCTGCAGGGTCACAGAGAGGGTGCAATTGCCAGAGGTAATTCCTGGAAGGCTCTGACATGAAAAGGGCCACCCTTGACTTCTGAGGACATTGAAAAATGTTTGTATTGTAATTGTGGGCCATTACAGTTTGTTTTGTCTTATTTTGTTTTGTGATTCCTTTTTTAAGCGTAGTTTTTTTTCTCTCTCAAAGAGGGTTATTTCTAAATGTAGCCATTTCTCTGACAATATTTTGCAGCATTCCTGTGACTATAGCTAAAAGAACTTCTGATTAGATAATGCTGGTCAAGAATTATGATCAGTAGTTTCACAGGTTAGGCTGAGTGATTTGTCGGTTTTGAGCATTGAGGCTAACTTAGCTTGACAAATTGATTCCAGGGGTGTGATCAGTGACTTTTTGCTGAACAAAGCTCTAAAAGTTTGGTAATGATCAGAAGTTATTTAGCCATTTCAATGTGAATTCCTTGCTTTGAATTACACAACTGGATATTTAAAGTACCTTTGTCATTTTTGGTAAGTCATTTGATGCAGACCATTAAGGATTTTTGTTAAAAAATCTTTCCCGACGCCCTGGGAATCATTCTATGTACCTGGTCTGCGGTGAGGTGGGTAGTAGTGCTTCTTCGAAATTCAAAAATATTTAGGTTTTATGTGTTTACGAGGAAGTACCAGTGGCTCGAACTCATTTGTTATTCTGAGTAGACAAGTGAGTAGTAACAATGTTTTATTTGTTTCAACTCATTTGTTCAGTCTACTAACAATTTGGCACTCACTGATTCTTCTCAGTCCTTTACTTGTTGGTGTGCCATGCCAGCTCTGTGTATCTTTTACCCGTACTAACATGAGTACTGCTTTCCAGAGTTGTTAGCCCTGTCCACTTCTCCTGCAGTTTCTTTTTTTTTTTTTTTTTTTGTCAATCTGAAAGGAGGGCATTTCATCAGCATCCATTTTGTGCCTGGCTTATGAAGTTTCCCATTAACTATTGTGCCAACTCATTCTTTCCTGCTATGTTGATCTGTGGAAAGTGCTACTTCCCCAATTTAAATCAAGTGCTAATGTGCTACTAATGAGTGGGTCCATGTTTTGAAAGAAGGCAAAATAAACAATCTTGCTTTTCATTATACATGTCTTGTCTTTCACAGTGTGTTCACATTAAAATTTAAAGTTTGTTGTAGAGTGAATGCCACTCTAGGGAGAAAGTGCAGTGAGTTTATTACTACATTATATAAATTATTTATTATGAAAGAAAACTGGATGTCATGTCATTTTTTTTTTTTTTTACTGATGATAGCAAGCATGTAACCAAATTGGGAACTGCAAATCATTGTTTATATGACAACTTTCTTGTACAGTGTGGTACCATTGTTATAGAGAACTTTGTCATGAAAAAGCAGATGAGATGCTATCCAAACACATTTTGGCACTGTTATTATCATTGTTGATTTGGTGTTTGCCTTATGAAAAGTTTGTATTATTTGTAGCATGATTATACTAAGTTCTAGGTTGTCTTACATTTGGAAAATGTGACTTCAACATATTGCACTGCCTTATGAAGAAATTAGTTCTGAAGGTATTGATTACAGATGTACAAGTCATTGTTTCAAATTACCTGTATTTCAGCTGGATTGCAATATGCTGTGTGAGTGGACTTGAAATATTTTTTGGTGCACCTGTGTCAGAATGTTTTGCACTGGCCTGGGGTATTATATTACTTCAAATTTTCTGTAGTGTTAGTTACTTTTGTCTTCTGCTGTTTTAATCACTATTCTGCTGATCATAATAGTTATTGTAAAAAACAAACTTGCTTTTGAAGTTTAGAAGTAAAATTATTTGTTATTTGCAGGATTAAGTGCATTGTGTTGTCAAAGAACAGTGACAAATTGCCAAGATGAATTTGCAGTTTAATAGATCATAATTTATTGCTGATTGTAGTTGAAATGTATAAAATGAAGTAAAAGAATCTGTTTTAAACTATTAACACTTTAAGTGGTAAAGTTTTCTGCAAAAATTTTGGTACTTTATTATGGCAGATTTTTTTTTTGCAAAATAACCTCAATTTGTTTGGATGAAATAACAAACCCGTGGTTTGCTTAAAAAGTAAATTTCAGTTGTTGGTTTGTTCTTTTCTCTTGGAAATTGCAATTTTAATATAGATATAATTTATTTAAAGAGTTGTGAATTATACTAGTGTACATTTGGAAGCTGCTCTGTGTGTTGTATCTCATAACAGGAAATAACTAACAGTGCTGTTTCAGAGTAAAGACACCAAACTCTGCTGCCCTTTGCATGAACTCCTTTACACAGATACTTCTCTGGAGTTTTTTTTTCTTCATTCAAGAACTGCTACTTGAACTTATTGTTTATTCTGCATAATGATTGAGTTGTGCTTCACTGTATAAATTGAATTCTTTATCAAGATGAGGAAACTACTGGAAGAGTTTTTTAAAGAACCCATATTTTAAGAGTTTATTGTAAATTTACCACAATAGAATAGTGTAAGGTAAATGGAAAATGACTCATTCATTCATTCATTTCATTCACACCAAGCAATGTATATTAGAAATTGAAAAATTCTCCCTTCACATAGGTAATTAGTTTCCAACCTACAATATCTTCAACAGAACCAAAAAAGGCATGTTTGCTATAATTAATAAAAACTAGAACAAGCCTGGGCTCCCTCCTAATTTATTGCTAGAATCAATAGCAGTGGAAAATATTAATGGTTTTTACACCACAAAACCTTTCTAAAATTCTCTGATCAGTTCTACTCTTCATACCCAATTAAAAGGCAAAAATGTGCATGCAGTATTGTCATGCTTCAAAAGATGCTACACGATGCATTTTTAAAATATTTAGCAGCTTCATTTTATCATAAATGTTTAAATAAAATGTGCATATCAAATTACCTTGCTTCATTCTGTTTTCATATTTGGCCGAATGGAAGTACACGCTGTCACATGAAGTTTACAATGGAAAAAGTGCTTAGTTGTGTACCTGGGGATTTAATTACCAAGAAGTACTAAGCAAGGGAATTGTTGTGTACTTCTGTTGTTTATAATGCTTTTTTATTAACTGCACTTCACCTTTTCTCTCCATGAAAGCTTTTGCTCAGAAATAGACTATAGACAAATTGTTCCAGCTTTTTTTTTTTTTGCTTTTTTTTAATTAATCAAAAGTGCCATACATAGTGTTTCTTTTTTAACGAAGCTGTTTGGTTTTAATTTGTATGACACATCTATGCTTGAAGAATTTGTGTAATATCCAGTGGTGTAGCTATCACAGGGCGAGATGGTACAGTTACACTAGGACTCAGCCCGTTGAGGGTCCCATTGCTGTCTAATGGAAAGGACAAAAAAGTAGCAATGAAAAACTGATAATACCAGATATAATAAATAACCTTACAATTTCTGTCTGGCTACAGAAAGACTTGTATGACATTCTCAAAGGTGAAACAAAATTCATCCCACAATAAGATAATGGTAATATCATTATTGTGCATTATTTCACTTGTTAAAGACTTGCTGATTGTCAGGTTGAATCAATTATTTTTATTACGAGGGGAAGTTAAAAAGTAACTTTCCCATCATTTATATTTTGTATGTATTAGTATGAAAAAAGTATGTTCATCTCTTAGATACGGTCGTCTCTACATTACTTCTCAAAGTAGTCACCTTGTCTGTTGAGACACTGGTCAAGCTGGGAGATCTATGCATTGAAACCTTGTCTATAAGAGTTTGTGGTTGTCCATACAGCCATTGTTTCGCTGCACACTTTGCAGCCATCATCTGGCGAGAATTGTTTCCCACGAAGGTGCTGCTTCAACTGTAGAAAGAGGTGAAAATCCAGCGGAGCCAGATCAGGGCTGTAGGCTGGATGTTGCAGAATTTCCCCATTCCCAGCTTTCCAACAGATTCACTGTGTAACGAGCTGTATGCTGGTGAGCATTGTCATGCAACAGAAGCATGCATTGGAATTAAATTTCAAGCCTTTTTCATCGAACAGCTCTCTTCAGTCTCATCAGGGTAGCTTGATATGCAGCAGCAATGATTCTTGTTGTGAAATCTACCAGAGGCACACCATGCATGCCCCAAAACATGTCTCCATGATCTTCCCACTGCTGGGGTATATCTTGAATTTTTTGGCAGGGGGGAGGGGGAGTCTGGATGCTTTCACACCATGGATTGGGCCTTTGACTCACGAGTGTAGTAGAATATCCATGTTTCATCTCCGGTGATGACGTGCCCTAAGAAATCGTCACCATGTTCATTGAAGTGAAGCAGATGGACAAGAGAAGTGCCCATTCTTGTGTTCCTCTGTCAGTTGTCAGAGAGCCCATCTGCTGCACACTTTTCAATAGCCCAAACAGTTATGAACAATGTCCCGTATGGTGCCATACAAAAGATGGAATTTTTCTTTCAAGTGATGCGGTGTCACATGGCTGTCTTCATGTAAGCATTTCTAAATTGCATCAATGTGTTGATCTGCTGATGTGGAAGGAGATCCGGTTCCTGGTTCACCATGGACACTCACTCTACCACCACTAAAATCACGGCACCACATTCGCACCTGCTGCACTGTTGTCTCATTCAGGCCGTACACAGCTTGAAGTTCACTGTGAATTTCAATAGGTGGCGTCCCTTTTGCCCACAAGAAGCGAGTGACTCCTCGGTTTTCTTCTCCCTTTGTCCATTCAACCAGTACAGTAGCCATTTTGAATCTGTGTAGTTCAGGAATGTAATGTATGTGGAGCTTCAAACTGCAGCCACTTAAAACAGAACATGTTAATATACTTCAGTGTTACTATAATGACAATTTATGCCATAACTATCGTCAGTTTACATGCATACATATCACAATAATATATAGCTTATTTTTTAAGGCAAGCTCCTTTGACAAACATTTCACTGCTCGTTAGGTGTTGGGGTATTTTGTTGGTTCCAGCCCCGGTCTGGTGGTCTTATTTCGCTTTCATTTCATACTTGCCGATGAGTGAATTAAACCACATGAAGTGTTTTGCATCAATGACTTATGACTTCCAAAAACTGTTAATATTTTTTTAAAAACTCTTCTACTAACATATCAATCAAACCAAGCAAACCAGAAAAACTTTTCAAACCAGTCTTTTACCCAACTACTAACATACATCGACAAACTCACATTAACTCGAACTACGAAACCACGTACAAGTATTTTAAACCTATCTCTCCCAGTACAGAAAAAACAACTAAAACATAGTCTTAAACAACATATTAAAAATTGGCAAAAAAAAAAAAAAAAAGCAAGAACAGCACTAATACAGTTTTGCTTGGATAACCATACATACCCTAAGCTTGATGAGATTAAAATAATAAAAACGCGCGGAAAAGAAAGACATCTATGCATTGCCGAATCAGTTTTGATCGAGAAAAATAGAGGCAGAATTTGTAATAATAATGACCCAAGTATTCTAAGTGAAAAAAATGGAAAAATTAGGTAAAATTGAACAAAAAAGTCAAAATCACAGAAGAAGAAAATTAAGGTTTTACCAGTTTTTACAAGAGATGGAGCCACGGTGGAGAATTCGGAGATGACGTCGGGACTGGGACGAGGGGGTGGATCATTTTTCTCACTCTGCGGTGGCAGAATAGTTAACATCAGCAACGCTTCCTGAAGACGACTGGGTTTGGGGTCAAAAGCACCTGAGGCGGTCTGCATGGGAAAGGCAGGGGTGTGGTGGCTACATACATTGAGTTGAAGTGTAAGGCATGAATAGGACATAATGACATGAACGGCAATAGTACTGGTTCTTTGTAAATAGTGTGAATATGGTTTTTAGAGATAGGTTTAGAAAATTTGTATGTGGTTTCGTAGTTTGAGTTAATGCACGTTTGCTGATGTATGTTAGTTAGTAGTTGGGTAAAAGAATTTTTGTTTGATAAGTTTTTCTGGTTTGCTTGGTTTGATTTATATGTTAGCAGAAGAGTTTTTAAAGAAATATTAACAGTTTTTGGAAGTCATAAATCATTGTTGCAAAACACTTCATGAGGTTTAATTCACCCGTCGGCAAGTATGAAATGAAAGTGAAATAAGACCACCACACCGAGGCTGGAACGAACAAGAGACTTCAAAACCTAACGTGCAGTGAAATGTTTGTCAAAGAAGCTCGCCTTAAAAAGGTTAGCTATATACCGTATATACTCGTGTATAGGTCGACCCCCCCCCCCGATTTTTATCTGAATATTTGCAGTTTTTGTATATCTTGTGTATAAGTCGACCCCTCAATTTTTATGTGAATATCTGCAGTTTTTGTATACCTACCTATCTTGCATATAAATAATAAAAAAAAAATATATTTTTTTTCCGTCGATGCGCCTGCATGCGGAAATGTGAACCTACTATTTTCTGCTTCTGATTGTCTGACTTGATGTGTCTATTTGTTGTTTCATTTGTTTTTTCTATGGGGAGTATAGAGCTATGTTAGGCCATTTTGGCTTTTTCCCTTGTCTTCCCTGTTGTTACAGTTTATGCTCACCATTTATGAATTGTCCACCCCCCCCTTTTTTTTTAAGAGCATGTAACAACAAAAATAAATAATCATTATTGTTGTAGCTGGCTCTCACAATGTTGCTTGTGGCAGTTTCCCGCAAAATGTGGGTGGAATTGAGGCACAATTCTGGGAAGATGATAGGGCTCACCACCCTAGTTAGAGAGTTTTCAGGGGAAGGTTACACACTTTAACAATATATGAACCTACTTTTCCACATAGCCCCCCCCCCTTCTCCCACTTTTTGCGAGCAAGTTTTCTGCAGTTACTTCATTCATGGGAGTAAAGCATTTGTACCCGCAGCAAACGAATCATGATGCATTTACCAAACGTAAGACACATCGTTATTTAAAAAAACTTCCTGAAACATATTTGGAAAGCGTAAATAGCTCTTGATGTCAACCTGATAGTTTTTTTATCCCATAAAGAATGCATGCCGTAAAAAATAAATGTGTAACTTTTGAAGTTTTCAATGGATTTCTTCAAAATTTAAAATTAATCTTTATTTTGATGTATTGCGGACACTGTAAAATTTGCACGCAACTATTTAAAAAAAGTGAAGAAAATTTTTTCTATAAAATTTTCTCCTACTACCCTGTGCAGCGTAGCAGCTGTCGGTCAACTGTGGAGTTGGATGAGTGTGTGATTGACACGGAGGTTGTTTATCTACTCATGAGTTTCACCCCCCCCCCTCTCCACCGTGTTTGTGACAAACAATCGGCTTTAGTGACAAAACCAAACATCGCCCCATTCAGTAAAGATGCAATCCATTTTTGCTTGCTCTTAGTCTTCAGAAAAGGTTACTGTTTGTTTGATTTTTAGAGCCGGGGCACACTCAATTTAATAACAAACGTAAGTAGGTTGTTAAACTAATGCACTTTTTACTTATCAGTGGCAATGCTATTCTAAGCGATTGGCCAAGTTTAAACACTTTCGTTTTCGGGATGCATTGATCAAGTTACCGCTGTTCTGTAGATTGTCACGCCTCTCTTCGTCATCGCTAAGCAGGGGCAGCGGTCTCCTTTTGCAATAGTCTGTCCTTTTCCCTCTTCATTCCCTGTCGAGAATTGAGCACGTTCGTAGGTCACGGCACGGTGCAGCTTAAACTACTGGCGCATTCACCTCTTGCCTCTGGGTGATTTACCAGCGGGGCAGTCAAGTCAAGGCCATATCGACAGATCTAAAACGGACTTTGAGACATCCTTGCGAAATGAGTTTTTCTATTAGTGAATAAAAAATTCGTACATATAAAATCAAGAAAATTCTTAGCAATAATTTTCTTGTGTACCAATAACACCTGGAAAATGACTAAATATACAACTGCAAATAAACTGATGGCACAAAGGGATAAGTATGCGTATTTCCATAAGGCATCAAAATTTTGGTTTTCAACCTATCAGAAATATTTTTCGTGTATAGTTCGACTCCCTAATTTCGACCTAAATATTTCATTAAAAAAAGTCTACCTATACATGAGTATGTAAGGTATTATTGAGAACGTGTTAAGTTTCATGTCAGCAAAAGTAATTTTCAATACATGCAGTACTTTTAATGTTCTTCAGTAAAGAAAAGTTACTTTCAGACTTCCCCTCATATTATGAAAATAGTTCAGAGAATATATGTTTTTCCAGCTTTCTCTTTCACTTGTTTGAGCCGTGTTCTTCTGTAAGGTTCCTTATGTGCAATGCCGCACTTTTAATTTTGCAAACTGTTGGAGATGATGCTGTGTTCTAGCACTCTGTCCTGTTGATCATTCACATACCGCCATACATTGTAGCCAGGTACATAGTCAATGGAATACCATTTGGATAATAAATATCCATGTAATCATAAGTCACTCAGTGTTGAGAGAACAAGGAGATCTTTTAGTGTTGAACTGAAGATTGGGGAGTAGAAAACCTTATGTTCTGCAATCTATACTTCTGATTGCATGATGTGCTACCAATGTAGTATGTAAGAAAATGTCATATATAAAATAAAATCCATGGCAAAATACCTAGGCATACCTGAAATAAAACATTAGGAGGCATGATTCTGCACCAGGGCTCCAAAATTACTATATACGCTACTGTTAAGACCCAAGAACTCTTGTTGAAGTTCTTGTTATATTTGTGGTACGTGTACACATGCAAAGCATTATTGAATTATGATTTTAAAAGCAAAGTGTGAATAAGAGAAAGGAATTACTCTAAGTGACTTCCTTAGCATGATTGGCAATTCTTCATGTTGGCTGTTAGTCGGGCTTCTTTTCACTCATGAGATCAACACATAAAGATGTCTTAAATTTGATTATTCATGTCAGGGTAATTTACTTTATCCACAGAAGTTCAGTGATTCACAAATAGCATAGTAAAATCCTTCAAGTGCATTTCAGTGTTTTAACCCTTTAACCAGAAAGTCATGAAAATTTCCATTAATATTAGTGATCTTTTATGTCAGTTACATCAGAAATTTTTTAAGACCTCTGGTTAAAAGATCAATATTGCCACTCACTGTTTTGTGTACTTGATGTTCAAAATGAACAACTTTCTTATTTTTCTGGTAAAAAGAGGAAATCAAAAATGGATAGAATTATTGGGTTGTCGGAAAAGTCATGACGTATTTTAGCCATGTTTTGCAATGGTCATTTATTGATAGAAAGAACAAAGATCTATCAATGATATAATGCCCGTTTTGTTCGATAACCTTTTGCCATCTTTCAGTAAGCTGCAGAATGCCTCATTCATAGAAGGACCCGTCTTTCGTGGTGAAAAACTGTACAAGGTGTTGATTTACAGCCTCATCTGAATTGAACGTTATATCGCGCAAGGACTGTTGAAAAGAGCGAAACAAGTGGAAGTCTGATGGCGCAAGATCAGGCAAGTATGCTGGGTGTGGCAACACATCCCACCCAAGCTCCAATAATTTTTAGCGGGTGATCAAACTTGTGTGTGGTCTCGCCGTTGTCATGATGGAACACGACACCTTTACGATGAACGAGCTCTGGACATTTCTGGATGATGGATTCGTTCAAACTGTCCAATTGCCGACAGTACACATTCGAATTGATTGTTTGGTTTCGTGGTAGGAGCTAAAAAACTCAACACCTTTAAAATCCCACCACACTGAGACCAGAACCTTCCGCTGATGAATGTCTGCTTTGGATGTCGTTTGAGGTGAAGCAGCACGTCGGGACCAAGATCGTTTGCACAGCACATTGTTTTACACAATCCACTTTCGTCACCAGTTATCAGTCGCTTCAAAAAAGGATTGTTTTCCTCACCCTTAATGAGCATATCGCAAGATGTTTATATGCGCCGTCAATTGAGCTTCTTTGAGTTCACGAGGAACCCACACATCGAGCTTGCTTACGTATCCCGGCTTCTTCAGGTGGTCATGAATGCTTGAATGACGGATGTGCAATGTGTCTGCAATATCTCGTGTCATGTAACGGGGGTTTGACTCGATCAATGCCTTGATTTGGTCGTCATCAACCTCGGTTGGCCTCACGGACCGAGGAGCATCGTTGAGGTCAAAATCACCAGCACAGAATTTTGCGAACCACCGCTGGCACTGAAGTTCTTGTAGAGCATTATCACCGTACACTTTACCCAACTTTTCACAAGCTTGACGCGTGTTCTTCCCTTTACGGAAGTAAAACAGTAAAATATGGCAAAAATGCACAGTTTGGTCTTCCATCTTCAACTTGATGTCAAATCTCCGCAAATCAACAAAATTGCTCACTATTCCTTTTAGACTGCAGCTAGAACTGGCACCTGTCGAATACCATAGTGATAACAGAGCTGCACATGCCTCTAGTACTTCCAAAACCGCCCAACCGCCATCGGGTGCCAAAATACGTCATTACTTTTCCGACAACCTAATATATCAAGGTTTCATGTTAGTTTGCACATTTTTAATATCTTCTATACTTGAAAAAACCAAGCAGTGTATTCATGAATATCAAGTGTATTTTCAGCGTGTTCTAATATATAATAAACAGTCTGATGAATTTTCAGTTGAAATAATCTATGATTCCATCTTTTTCCACGTGACTTTTCTGGGCTGTTTTTTTTTTCACATATCAGAGTCAAATGCAACTGGAAATTAGTTTCATAACTGTAAGAGGTTCATTTTTAGGTGGTGTTAGGTACAGGGCAGTATGCAGCACTAATTTGATATGGTTATTTTATGACTTCCTGTGATGGAAACCTAAAACATCTATAATCCAAAAATATGAGGTTGTAAATTTCTGGATATTTACTTATGAAAAAGAGACAGAGCTTGTTGGCTCATAGGTAAAGTGTTGATAGTTTATGAGCATATGTTTGCACCACTGCATGGTTTAACTGGAGGAGATAGTCATTTGGAAACATCATTGGTTGTTCTCATGCCATTATAAAAATGCCATCATGTAAGCTGTTCTGGTATTTTATCTTATATTCATTCCCATGTTTGACCAGATATTCCATTCATACTTTTCTGGTTTCTGTTGTAATGTTGCATGGTGCTGTGACAACCTGAGTTACACTGTATTTCACTTCTTGTAAATCTGTGAAGGAACCTGTTCTCTACTGTGTTCTTTAGAGACCCTAGTCTACGATTAGTCTGTTAACTTGATTTAGACTTAGATGTTGTTTGGGAATTGTAAAGCGTCTAAGTAATTCAATTGTTTTGTATATGTGAGTAGCAGATCTACAGAGTCCCATTTGAAAATCCCTTTTACATGAGGTGATTGTAACGCATTTTTGTGATGTTATGAGCTATTCTTGATAAAGTGGCTGCCTCTAGCCATATAAATATTAACCATGTTTTGTAAATGGTATTGCCATTTCATTTTTGAGAGTTACAAAATATATATTGCTGTTAATCACCTGAGGAAAAACATTGCGTAATATCTGTCATGTTTGATTTAAAGAACATTCCTATGTAGTTGTAAGTTATTCACAGTAGTTTTAATCCCCCCCCTCCTGAGTAAAAGAACATATACACTAATTGTACTGTAGGTATAATTATTCTTTAAATTGAAGTTTGTGCTTGTGTACTAAATGTCATGTATTAGTACAGTATGTTGATATGTTGTAATTGAAGTACTGAAGTTCTTTATTTCTGATGTGATCCTTGTTTAAATTTTGGGCTTTGTTTACCATGCCATTTTTGGGACCTACACTGCTAGGGGTAGCAATCCTCAGTTCTCTCACAAAGGCGAAGGAACACCATTGAAGTAAGTTGTAATTTCTGATGAGAGATGTTGTACTTGAATTTTATGTAGAGGTTTAGAAGTTGCATCTAATTTAAGCAGTGAATTGCTTTTTATTTATTTGTTTATTTATTTATTTATTTATTTTTTTTTTTTGGTCAAATGTTTCAGGTTTTTAAATGCACATTTGAAATTTTGATTATTAATGCTACTCGTGAATAAATAGATGAAAAATTCATATAGAATGCAATGATATTCTTAATGAATTAAAATTCTGTTACACATTGCTGTATGTATTTAAAACTGCAATTTACATTTCAGTTCCAGGCACACTGAGTTTTCAGTAATTATGAGCAGGTAGCATTTGTTTTGTAAGGAGTAATTTTATATGATTTTATGTTATTTTATTGGAATTGCTATGATTAACTCCCAGTCTTAATAACATTACAGTGTTTGTATATGAGTAATGTATCTACTGGTTTCATAAGAAATTTGTGGCAAGGACTTACAAAAGAGGACATTGGAAATTCAGCACTGCAGTAGAAAATAGAAAAGGTTAATCGAAAACTTCAATATGTTTTATTTATGTACTGTAAATTTTGTAGTTCTGGTGTTCTTTCAGCAGATGTAGTTTTTAGGGCGGGGGGGGGGTATACAACAAATACCCATGGGAGTGTTATATCCTTACGAACCGCTGATTCATTGGCATGCCAGTGCTATGTACACATATGAAAGGATTGGGGCAATTGTTTGAGGCTCCATGGTGGCGATTTAAAAAATTCCGAGTTCTCCCAGATATCAGAAAGATGTTTTTACTTGATTACAGATTTTTTTTTTTTTTTTTTTTTAATGTTAAGTGCCATTATTTCTGTTGTACAATCCACAGGTTATCTGTTAAAATAAATCTAAATTTAGGCTGTGGATTGTACACTACTTTAACACAAAAAAATGTATGTGGCACTTTGATTTTTTTAAAATCTGCGTCTTGTCAGGGAAGCTCGTATATTTGGGAAATTACCAAACAATGCATTAACAACATAAAGCCATAACACAATATGAAGATAGATGTCTGCAAACAGTTGAGAAAAAGTTTATTTTTCTTTTACCTAACAAGCATTTTGGTGGGAAGTACAATGCAACGAAGGCGACGTTATTGTCCCTCGTGGATGATCACGTGCTGCGGGAAGCTCACAGTTACACATGTTAATGGGTGCCACTGATCTAACAATGGAATTGCACACTACGGAATCCAACTGCAAAACAGCCATGTCTAACTACAGAGCTGCAGAGCTTACTGTGTTGTCTCCAGTTTATCTTAATGTAGTGTTCCATGCAGTGAAAGAAACAACTGGATGTTTATGCATGAAGGCTAACGTAGTTCTGTCTGTTAGTGCATTCAGTCAATGAAGCACTAATGTGATCACAAAGGAAGTGAATGATATCTATATTTTAATGAGTAAACAATAAATTTGTCTGTTTCCTGTTGCCAGTATAATTAATGATGTTTTCTTGTGCCCCAACCACATCTTTCATTCTAGCAAAATATCATAGCAAAACATACATTTTCTGAGCTTTTGACTTGCTGGATGTGTTTAATGTACTGTCAAACCTCTTTAAACTGCCACCCTTTCTTTATTCCTGCCCTATGTAACCTTGGAACGGATTTCCCGAACGTGGAAATTTCCTCTATGTACCACACCTCACTGTCCGCGCAATGCCCATGCACTAAGAGCACCAAATGTTTACAAAGCGTTTTTTTAAACACCACATATGCAGGAAACAAGTAAACAAGCTACTTGCATGCACTTTCCATTTGCCACCGATATTAATGTCAAATTTCAATGCTCAAAATCCAAATAGAATCAAAAATTTTTATTTATGTGTATGTACAAGGAAAAATACCATTCTTCAAGCCAGCAGTGGAGAGTAGAAGATATCCTAAATGAAAAAAGCAAGTGGATGGGCTTAGAAAAATCTCTTATTACACCCAGTAAAGAAAATGAAAAATGTCTAAACATAAGCTGCAGTAAGCCTTAGTATTATGGATAAAACAACGCCAAACATGGTGTCATTGCAGATAAAACTGCGTATTCAGGAAGAGGCTCAGCAATTCGGAGTACAGCTGGTAACTGGAAAATTTTCATATGTATTGCTTTATATGAAGTTTCTCACTTAAATAAAATTTTAAATTATCATCACTTGCTATTGGTGGTGATTCCCATTGGAATGGAGTTATGTGTCCTCTCTGAAATGTTGTTCAGAAAATTAATAGCTTGTTTCTAAAAAAATTGTATAAAAGAAAATTTTTTTTTTTTAAACTACAGTTTGAAAAGACTATATAGGAAAAATAGGAAAAAGGTTTTTTTTTTTATTATCAGTTCGAAATAAAGATGAATGTTAGTTAAAAAACACATATCCTCCTCCACCCAATGTTTCTTTAATGAGTCTCCAGCCTTGTCACTTACCCTCGCTTACACCAAGAAAACATTGAAACAAATGTTGGCAGTTTAACTACGTTTGACTGTATTTTGCAACCCCTAAGGTAAGTAATTCTAGGTAACAGTACTGTACAACTTACGTTCTGATAGTTCGCTTAACGAGCTAATTGAACCATTACTACGTGGCTTATGCTACTTTATAATATCAGTAAACAATATAATTTTGACGAACATAGTACTGTTTCACACATTATTCATGAACAAGTTGACTACCCGTGTGAGCATGTCATATGTAACGTAATACATTAGAATATTATGTATTCAATTATGGAATTAATGCTAACAAAATGTACTCACCTGGCTTCAGTTCAGTTGTATATTCAAATAGGGTTATTACTGCAGTGCTTGATATTCATCATTTCGCTTGGCCAAAGGTTGCTGCACGTTTAGAAAGTATGAAGATACATCATCATGTGTATCTTCATATTTTCCAAACGTACAACCTTTGGCCAAGTGAAATGACGAATATCAAGCACTGCAGTAATAACCCTATTTGAATATACAACCAAACTGAAGCCAGGTCAGTACATTTTGATAACATTAATTCCATAATTGAATACATAATACTCTAATGTATTAAGTTACGTACGGCATGCTCCTGTGGGTAGTCAACTTGTTCATGAATAACGTGTGAAACAGTACTGCAGTACTGTGTTTACCCAGATCTGAAACAAAATTAGCAGAAAATATGAAATTAAAATCTTTTAAGGTATTTGTTAGTAAGAATGCCAGAACATTTTAGAAACGTGTGTTAGGACACTTCCTTTCTTTTTTCTTTTCCACATTAGTAACAAGCTTACTGAAAGTCAGTATTCAACTTAATTAGGTTTGACAGGTGTCATGATACAGATTCATTAGACAGACTAATCAATTCTTAAAAATAGTGTGGGAGAAATATTATTCACATAACATGTGGAAATACATCTGAATTATAAACACAGCAATTGGACATCTGAATTGCAATGAAGGAAATATTCTTCATAATACACAGGATATCAACAGAATATTCAAAGCAAACAGATTTTTTGTTTTCACCACTTACTGGTCATCTGTGTAACTTTTCTCAGAAAACCTGAAAATTATTCAATTCCTATGTATTACAAAGAATTTCTTCCTTCATTCATTATCTGTGATACTGGTAACTTCTGACCTACATCTGTTTCGGATGGGAATTGTGTTAAAATGCTATGAGGAAGCAGGTTGCTTCGACTAGCAAAAATCTGAGGACTTTCAGATTCCTATGTCTCAGTTACTTTGAACTTCACTGTCCTGGGTGGTGTAATGTTTAGCATACTCTACCCGAAATCGGGAGATGCAGGATTTGATTCCAGCTCCAGGACAATGAAAATTTTTCAAGTTTTCTGAGAGGAGTTACATGGATGACCAGTAAGTGGTGCAAGCAAAAAATCTGTTTGCTTTGAATAATCTGAATTGCACATACAGTTGAACCTGTTTATATAGAATTCGAAGGGGAGAACTCGATAGTTTGATAAACAGAATAATTTGATATATGGGTTTTACCGCCCTACCACTCTCAGTGGTGTTCTGGTGTATACAATAGGTGAACATACAAAAACTAAGATTATTTACTTCAGTATTATAAATTGCAAATAGAGTTACATGATCAAATTAAATACAGGATACACAGCAATATGACAAAAAAGGAAGTCTTACAAGAATTGAAGCTTTAGGGAATAAAATAATCAGTCATCTTTTTCGGCTTCTTTAAAGTTATTGTATTTGTCAAAATGCTGTTTTCAACCTGTTCAATTTTGTGAATCGAAGTGTGTCCGGTACCCTCAATTGTTCCACAATACTATCATAGTACCATGGCCGCTCCCGTCCCTCCTCTCCCTCTGTCAGGACCAGCGATTGGCCCCCCCTTCCCCCACACCAGGTTCTTCCTCTGCCACCCTCCTCCACCCTACAGCAGCATCTCTCTTATCAACCCAGCAGGAAGATGACAAAGTCGCCCTTCTTTCCTTTTTGCCTGAGTGTGCTTCGGAGGAGGTAAGGGGGTGGGGTAGAGGAATGGAGTCTTCCCGTTGAAAAGTTCGGAAAAGAGAGGGGTTCTTGAACAATGAAAGAAAAGACTGCTTCCAATTTGGAAACATTGGAAGCGTCAGGAATTCGCCAAGGGGGATTCCCACTTACACTGAAAAAAAGGGTAATCATGCTAGACAAGATTTGTTTCCGAGAAAATCTGCGAGGAGTTTTATTCAAGAAATTCTATATGTACAATAAGGCTGCTTCAACTAGTTCGATATAGAAAAATGCGTTACATGTTTTTTTTATTTATTAATTGGAGGTTTAACGACCACCGTGAGCAACTCGATGGGCTATAAGCAGTCCCTTGTCCCTAATTTAGGGTCACTGGTTCCAGGGAAGGGAGAAAGCCAGTGCTGTAAGATAGACACAACATTCATGCCTCACCGGGATTCGAACCAGGATGCCATTCGGATGAATGATCAGAGGCCATTGCTTAGACCACTGCGCCCCTTGCGTGGCTACATGTTATTTTCAGGCTATTTTGACGGTGATTTTCAAAAGTTCGAAATACGCAATAATTCGTTATATCCGGGTTCGATGTAAACGGGCTCGACTGTATTTTTACTGTTTTTCACATGATTTTAATCACATCAGAAAACTTGAAAATTACATTGCCCTGGAGTGGGAATTGAACCCGCATCTCTCAATTTTCGTTCAAGCATGCTATCCATTACATCACCCAGGACGACGAATATGAGTGTCGATAATGATACTAAGAAACTTGGGACATCATCGTCCTGGGTGGTGTAATGGATAGCCTGCTCAAACGGAAATCGGGAGTTGCGGGTTCGATTTCCGCTCCAGGGTGATGTGATTTTCAAGTTTTCTGACGTGATTAATATAATTTGAGAAACGGTAAAAATACATGCAATTCAGTGATATCTGATTGCAGTGTTAATAATTCAGATTAATCGACACCTTATGTTTCTGCTAGCTCGTACAATTCTTTCCCTTTCTCTCATTTTTACACAAATAGACGATGTTACCATGTGTCACAGAAACTTTAATGAGCAGTTAACATGCTAACTTCTCACATGAGGTGCCTGAGTGAGCAATGGTTATTGAATTTGTTTTCAGTTTTGGGGCTCTCCATTCCCTGGAATCAAGGACTGTAAATTAGTAATAAGCAACTCATCACAATTTTTAGTGCTTTGTAAGACAGTGAACTATCAAAAGGGCAAAAGAAGTACCTCACAGTGTTAAAATCGTTTATGTAATGTGATGCTTTAACACAAATTCCAAGGGCTATTAACAAAATTAAAATGTGACTTTGTAATGCTATGAACAATTTCCCTGGGGAATTTTATTTATATATAAACTGTGGGCAGTGAAACCCAAGTGTTTTCTGTGTAGTAGGGGCATCTGTAATTGCATTTTTACATTTCATACATAATATGTGACTTAAAATATTTTTGGCTTTGTCTCTAAAAACAGGATATTATGTTAAAAAAATTCAATTTGGTGTTTAGAAGAACTTTTTCATTTTGCTCAAGACTGCTGAGAAAGTTACCTGCAAAAAAAAAATAAATAAATAAAAATAAATAGTGGATTTTCACTTGATCATGATTGAATCAGGGTTTTATACAAGCTGAACAGCTCACTGTGAGAGGCTTGCTGCTTCAGTTGCCAATTGTTCAGAGGGGTAGGCTTCTAGCTAATCATTTGGTTCTCTCCCTTTCATGGAACCAGTGACCCCTGAATTAGGGATGGGCAATTTCTTTAGCCTTAGATGCTCATGGGTTGTGGTTAATTACCCCCTCTCCAAACAAGACAACATTGCATCATTTTGGAAGGTTGCATATTAAATGAATTTGTTGTTTTACAAGGTGTTCAGCATTTACTCTAAAAATTAATGCTTTGCCTTGCATACTTTTTTTTTTTTTTTACAAGTATTGGATTAGTAATGCAGCCCCCCCGAACATACCCACTGTTAACAAAATGTAGTTTTACAAGTAATCTCCAACCCATGTTTTCACATTTAGATTTCTTTGCTTTTCATTTCATTCAAAATCTGAAGTATTTGTATAAATTACTTGATCATAAATGTCCTTCTACAGTGAGGTGTATGTGGCAGTAGTTTTAATTCTGATATGCCATGGTACCAGAGCTCTTATTTTTTATGCTGATGGGGATTTAAAAAGCTACTGTTTTTGCAAAATATTTATAGTTCCAAGTTGACACAGGTAATCTGTGCAGCATGCATTTGTTGTTGGCTTTGCTTTTATTTTTGTAATAAAAAAATATATAAAATGCAAAATAGCCCTGTATTTCCATATTAAATAAGAAAATATGTACCACATTTCAATGTTAAATGAAAAATTGATTAGTCATAGTCCAGTTGTTTAAATAGGTACGTTTTGTATTGGAAGTGTTATTGGCATTTCAGAAGCCTGTAAATTAGTCTGAAAAAATTCCCATTCAAACAGGTTAAGGAAAAATTACGCCTTTTTTCAGACAACTTTCTGGCACAAGAAGAAGAATGCACATATGCAGTGATGATGTAAATCGAATGTTAGTTCTTGTTATGTTTGGCTTTCAATTCAATCTCCAAATATGGTTGTAGTGTTCATTTTAATTTTTTTTTCATCCTCTAGTATTAATCTTGATTGATAATGTATTATTTTTGTTATGTTTTCACTACAAAAAGTTATGAATTGAGGGTTTGTTACAATCTAAAATATTGAAGTTCTGTAGGTGTCTGTGGAACTTTCAGCATTTCATGTGCTGAAAGCTGTATGGAACCCTATAAAATTTTTCCCTCATGTAGCTAATGTAATTGAGGTTGAAAATGTGCTCAGGGCATGTGATCTAAAAGTCATTGTGAACACATAATCTGGAAAAAAAAAAGAATTAAAAAAACAAAAAACAAAAAAACACAAAAACTAAAAACCCAGATGAGACCAGTTTGAGAAGTTGTAATTTGGTACAACTAGTTGTGATATGTTAATTTTGCCTGTGATCAGTTGCTTCCTAGAGTTTGGCAAACACTACCTCAGGTACTTACATAGAGCTAGTGAGTGAGAGATATAGTACAAAAGGAGTAAGTCATTTGTATAAAATTGTGACTTTTATATTAGTAGACTAAAATATGTAATGGCTTCTTTCATGGAACTAATTTCATGTGTTGAGCTGTGTGGAATGATGATATTGTGTGATAATATTGATTAGAAATTGTTATTATTGCACCTCACTTTTAGTAGAAATAGACAATGCTGTACTAAAAAGGGTTTCTTAAAAATATCCACATTATTTTTTTTTTTTTGGGGGGGGGATGGGTAAGTAAGCAGCAGTGGTGTGTTAAGTATTTAAAAATGTAGGGATAGATTGTTTTGGCACTCATATATTTTTTTATATATATTTCTAAACAAAATTTTGTGCTATTAAATTTTATAATCTATTTAGACACAAGAGCTGCAGACTTAATAATAACTCAGCCATGGTCATTGTATGTAGTATAATCAGTAACTGTGTAATGCATCATGAATAGAAAAAAAAAGTAAAACCCACATGTATTCTGTACACTTACAGGCTGCAAATTTTGTTGAATATAGATCATCTAGTTTTATTACACATCTCTTAATGAATTTTAAGTATTTATGTTGGTAACATTAAGCTGTTAGCAAAAAGAATGCTTATATATATACATACATATATCTATATATCTATATATATATTTATATTTTAGTGGAGCAAGATTTTAGCATAAACAGCATCTTTGATGAGAAAAAAATGTGCCTTGTGAAAATATAGATGGTTACAGTTATTTTTTCAGTCTTTATAAACAGATTATGTTTAAAAAATCACCTGTTATTAGTCAAATAAGTATACATACAGCCACTTACCCTGATAGTAGCTGATTATCCAGAATTTCTTCATAGACAGCCTGCTTAAATTCTGTAATTGGTAAAGTTTAAAATTCTACATGCTATATGATTTTTCATTGCATACAGAATGAAATTTAAAAATTTTTGTTATGTTACCAGTTCCACTTTAATTTGCATTTCCCGTTAGAGAAGAAATGGTATATTCTGTGCATTTCTGCTGATTTTTATTTACATAAGGTTACACAAATCCAATAAGGCGAAACAATTAATGACAGTTTTCATACAGGACTGTCCCCTGCTTATGTTAGTGTTCTGGAATCTTGATTTTCACATTCAGTATGTATATATGATTCTCTCTCCATGTGCGCTTGCGCGCAAGTGTGTGCTTATGCTAAGCTGTAGGCCTTAAAGGACATGTCAATTGTGTGAACTCTTAAAAAAAACAAAACAAAAAACAAAAAACATATTTTTATATTTGTTTTACTGCAAGGCTATTCATCTTAGAAATTCAGTGATTTCATGAAGCCATTCGTACATTTGTTCCTCATCTGGTCATTTAGTTCATGTATATTTTCCACTGTATAGCTAGTTAGTGTACAAATGAACACATCACGAGTTTAGAATTAGCACCGAAGGTCATAGATTTTTTTTTCACTTGTGTGACATATAAATCAGTGTACATGTAATAGATCTGGTATTTTTTAACTAGCCAGCAGTAAATTATTAGTTTAACAATCATCATATATTGTATGTAGAAAAAAATGTCCATTTTGTGTGAATATTTGTTTAAGTTTCAAAATGGTTGTGTATAATTGAGTGGGAACTGACTAGCATGCTAAGGTTTGCCCTAGCAGATGTACTGTAGCATTTCAGTTCCTACTTGTTTTATGTACCTTGTTTAGAAACCACATACTGTGAAATAAACTGGGTTTATATATATGTTTATGGGAGTGTTGTTATTTTATTTTCTGTGTGAAAATTTAACAGCATTAATTTCACACTTAAAAATTACAGTAGGCAGGATAGATGATATATCTACTTTGGTTTTAGTGTGATCTGTATAAAATAAAAACCTCTATAGTTAAACAGTATAAAGAACATGTTATTTTGAAAGCTTTGAAAAAATTGTTATGGCAAACTTTATTATGAATGGGCTTACCTTTTTTCGTCCCAGTTTGAAGATCTAGTCTGTGACGAAAATACAGTAATGACTGAAGCCCGGATGTTCAAGCGATGGCCTCTGATCATTCGTCCGAAAGGGGTCCGGGTTCGAATCCCGGTGAGGCATGGATGTTGTATTTGACTTACGGCACTGGTTCTCTCTCCTTTCCCTGGACCCAGTGACCCTAAATAAGGGACGGGCGACTGCTTTATAGCCCATTGAGTGTCTCACGGTTGTCGTTTAACCTCCAATCCCCCCCCCCTCCCAAAAAAAAGAGCAAAATTGTTGTTTTACATATTTTATATTTTTGCTTATACCCTGAAAATATTCTAGAAAGGCGCATTTTTTGGAAAATGAAATTGCCACCCTGGAGACGTAGTGGTTTAAGTGCTGGTTTTCCATCATTCGTCCGAGATGGGACGAAATGATCAGAAGCCAGCACTTAAACTTCATTGTTGTCGACAAAGGCTGTGGTTCTTTGGCTGGACGGACTATAGAGCTGCGCTTTTGTTTCTGAGTGTGAGTAACTAGCATCACCTGAATATTTTGAGAAGAAATTTGAGTTTTCAGTGTACCAGAAACTGGTGTAAAAGTTACAATTCCAATTTTAATCAGACTGCAAACAGCGATTCTTGCACCCTCTCTTGAGCTGCGGCCAGCGCAGGTGCCCCCTGTCCTAGTTATGTTTCTGATTGAGCATGAGTTACTGAGAGAAATGAACACGTTGAGGATAGTTGACGAAATTCCGGTTGTCAAGCCTCGTAAACGCTTCATCTGAACCATATAACTAACTGAAGTTTATAAGTGTACTCAACCGACGATTTGTAGGTTCATTTTTTTCTGTTTGTAGGTTTAACAATCATCGTGAGCAACTCAGTGGATTGTTTAACTTAACAAGTTGCTTAATCAATTGCAGGATAATACTAGCAATTGTTTTCAGCGAAGCCATCTTGAAAGTTGCTTTAGAGATCAACTGCATACTAGTCAAGTAATGGACCAATCATCCAAGTATCTGTTGTTCTACGAATTAAATTGAATAAAAATTTATGAAATATTAGAATTTTTCTCGTCACATATACTCAAGGTTACCATCATCAGTCATTTTCTTCCCCCTCTTCCCCAGAAAGTTGCAAAATTTATATCCCCTGAAAGCAGGCACGACGCTACCGGTGGGTGTAAGCCCACTCTTTAGCCCCCCTCCCCCAAACAAAAACAAAAACGGTTGGAACATAAGGCGAGTGCAACCATCTAAGATTTTAGGGATAAAAGTACGTGAATTTTTCGAGTTCACTGAAATTTTGCTATATAAAATGAATTTTTTTTGTTAAATTTAGTGTTAGTACTTCTGGGAAATGGAAGGAGTCCCCTGAACGAATTTCTAAGAGAGTAGTGTACACACCATTTTTGTAATTATATGAGGATTGTACCAAAAGTAGGCATATCTTTTTTATTAACTGACAGGCCGTTCAAATTGCACATGTTGGTAGAGTAACTCTTCCTATATAGTAGCCCGTCTTCTTCATTGCAGGTAAATAATGAATTCCAAGTAGAAGCAACTATCCGTTATTGAGTTCTTGACGAAGGAAGGGTACTGGCTGTCCGACATCCACGGAAGGCGACAGAATATGTACGGAGATCACACCATTGGCCGCCCCGGTGGCGCAGTGGTCTAAGGCGCTGGCCTCTGATCATTCGTCCGGAAGGGGTCCGGGTTCGAATCCCGGTGAGGCATGGATGTTGTATTTGACTTACGGCACTGGTTCTCTCTCCTTTCCCTGGACCCAGTGACCCTAAATAAGGGACGGGTGACTGCTTTATAGCCCATTGAGTGTCTCACGGTTGTCGTTTAACCTCCAATCCCCCCCCCCCCCCAAAAAAAAAAGAGCAAAATTGTTGTTTTACATATTTTATATTTTTGCTTATACTCTGAAAATATTCTAGAAAGGCGCATTTTTTGGAAAATGAAATTGCCACCCTGGAGACGTAGTGGTTTAAGTGCTGGTTTTCCATCATTCGTCCGAGATGGGACGAAATGATCAGAAGCCAGCACTTAAACTTCATTGTCGTCGACAAAGGCTGTGGTTCTTTGGCTGGACGGACTATAGAGCTGCGCTTTTGTTTCGGAGTGTGAGTAACTAGCATCACCTGAATATTTTGAGAAGAAATTTGAGTTTTCAGTGTACCAGAAACTGGTGTAAAAGTTACAATTCCAATTTTAATCAGACTGCAAACAGCGATTCTTGCACCCTCTCTTGAGCTGCGGCCAGCGCAGGTGCCCCCTGTCCTAGTTATGTTTCTGATTGAGCATGAGTTACTGAGAGAAATGAACACGTTGAGGATAGTTGACGAAATTCCGGTTGTCAAGCCTCGTAAACGCTTCATCTGAACCATATAACTAACTGAAGTTTATAAGTGTACTCAACCGACGATTTGTAGGTTCATTTTTTTTTTCTGTTTGTAGGTTTAACAATCATCGTGAGCAACTCAGTGGATTGTTTAACTTAACAAGTTGCTTAATCAATTGCAGGATAATACTAGCAATTGTTTTCAGCGAAGCCATCTTGAAAGTTGCTTTAGAGATCAACTGCATACTAGTCAAGTAATGGACCAATCATCCAAGTATCTGTTGTTCTACGAATTAAATTGAATAAAAATTTATGAAATATTAGAATTTTTCTCGTCACATATACTCAAGGTTACCATCATCAGTCATTTTCTTCCCCCTCTTCCCCAGAAAGTTGCAAAATTTATATCCCCTGAAAGCAGGCGCGACGCTACCGGTGGGTGTAAGCCCACTCTTTAGCCCCCTCCCCCAAACAAAAACAAAAACGGTTGGAACATAAGGCGAGTGCAACCATCTAAGATTTTAGGGATAAAAGTACGTGAATTTTTCGAGTTCACTGAAATTTTGCTATATAAAATGAATTTTTTTGTTAAATTTAGTGTTAGTACTTCTGGGAAATGGAAGGAGTCCCCTGAACGAATTTCTAAGAGAGTAGTGTACACACCATTTTTGTAATTATATGAGGATTGTACCAAAAGTAGGCATATCTTTTTTATTAACTGACAGGCCGTTCAAATTGCACATGTTGGTAGAGTAACTCTTCCTATATAGTAGCCCGTCTTCTTCATTGCAGGTAAATAATGAATTCCAAGTAGAAGCAACTATCCGTTATTGAGTTCTTGACGAAGGAAGGGTACTGGCTGTCCGACATCCACGGAAGGCGACAGAATATGTACGGAGATCACACCATTGGCCGCCCCGGTGGCGCAGTGGTCTAAGGCGCTGGCCTCTGATCATTCGTCCGGAAGGGGTCCGGGTTCGAATCCCGGTGAGGCATGGATGTTGTATTTGACTTACGGCACTGGTTCTCTCTCCTTTCCCTGGACCCAGTGACCCTAAATAAGGGACGGGTGACTGCTTTATAGCCCATTGAGTGTCTCACGGTTGTCGTTTAACCTCCAATCCCCCCCCCCCCAAAAAAAAAGAGCAAAATTGTTGTTTTACATATTTTATATTTTTGCTTATACTCTGAAAATATTCTAGAAAGGCGCATTTTTTGGAAAATGAAATTGCCACCCTGGAGACGTAGTGGTTTAAGTGCTGGTTTTCCATCATTCGTCCGAGATGGGACGAAATGATCAGAAGCCAGCACTTAAACTTCATTGTCGTCGACAAAGGCTGTGGTTCTTTGGCTGGACGGACTATAGAGCTGCGCTTTTGTTTCTGAGTGTGAGTAACTAGCATCACCTGAATATTTTGAGAAGAAATTTGAGTTTTCAGTGTACCAGAAACTGGTGTAAAAGTTACAATTCCAATTTTAATCAGACTGCAAACAGCGATTCTTGCACCCTCTCTTGAGCTGCGGCCAGCGCAGGTGCCCCCTGTCCTAGTTATGTTTCTGATTGAGCATGAGTTACTGAGAGAAATGAACACGTTGAGGATAGTTGACGAAATTCCGGTTGTCAAGCCTCGTAAACGCTTCATCTGAACCATATAACTAACTGAAGTTTATAAGTGTACTCAACCGACGATTTGTAGGTTCATTTTTTTTTTTTCTGTTTGTAGGTTTAACAATCATCGTGAGCAACTCAGTGGATTGTTTAACTTAACAAGTTGCTTAATCAATTGCAGGATAATACTAGCAATTGTTTTCAGCGAAGCCATCTTGAAAGTTGCTTTAGAGATCAACTGCATACTAGTCAAGTAATGGACCAATCATCCAAGTATCTGTTGTTCTACGAATTAAATTGAATAAAAATTTATGAAATATTAGAATTTTTCTCGTCACATATACTCAAGGTTACCATCATCAGTCATTTTCTTCCCCCTCTTCCCCAGAAAGTTGCAAAATTTATATCCCCTGAAAGCAGGCGCGACGCTACCGGTGGGTGTAAGCCCACTCTTTAGCCCCCCTCCCCCAAACAAAAACAAAAACGGTTGGAACATAAGGCGAGTGCAACCATCTAAGATTTTAGGGATAAAAGTACGTGAATTTTTCGAGTTCACTGAAATTTTGCTATATAAAATGAATTTTTTTTGTTAAATTTAGTGTTAGTACTTCTGGGAAATGGAAGGAGTCCCCTGAACGAATTTCTAAGAGAGTAGTGTACACACCATTTTTGTAATTATATGAGGATTGTACCAAAAGTAGGCATATCTTTTTTATTAACTGACAGGCCGTTCAAATTGCACATGTTGGTAGAGTAACTCTTCCTATATAGTAGCCCGTCTTCTTCATTGCAGGTAAATAATGAATTCCAAGTAGAAGCAACTATCCGTTATTGAGTTCTTGACGAAGGAAGGGTACTGGCTGTCCGACATCCACAGAAGGCTACAGAATATGTACGGAGATCACACCATTGGCCGCCCCGGTGGCGCAGTGGTCTAAGGCGCTGGCCTCTGATCATTCGTCCGTAAGGGGTCCGGGTTCGAATCCCGGTCAGGCATGGATGTTGTGTTTGTCTTACGGCACTGGCTCTCTCCCTTCCCTGGAACCAGTGACCCTAAATTAGGGACGGGCGACTGCTTATAGCCCATTGAGTTTCTCACGGCGGTCGTCAAACCTCCAATAAAAAAAGATCACACCATTGATGAGCAATGTGCACAGAGATGGATGAAGTTTAAATAAGGGGAAACCAGCATTGAAGACAAAACCATGCCGCCCTGGTGGCGCAGTGGTCTAAGGCGTTGGCCTCTGATCATTCGTCCGTAAGGGGTCCGGGTTCGAATCTCGGTCAGGCATGGATGTTGTGTTTGTCTTACGGCACTGACTCTCTCTCCCTTCCCTGGAACCAGTGACCCTAAATTAGGGACGGGCGACTGCTTATAGCCCATTTGAGTTGCTCACGGTGGTCGTTAAACCTCCAATCAAAAAAAAAAAAAAGACAAACCACGCAGAGGGAGACCATCATCTGCGATCACTGACACGAATCGTCAGCGATTGGATGAATTGATTCGCGTAAAGAGACTAGTCACAATCAGTGAGCTTGTTGCACAACTGGGCTGTGGTCACAATGACATAAAGAAGATGGTGGAAGACGTAGGGGCCGCCCCGGTGGCGCAGTGGTCTAAGCGATGGCCTCTGATCATTCGTCCGAAAGGGGTCCGGGTTCGAATCCCGGTGAGGCATGGATGTTGTGTTTGTCTTACGGCCCTGGCTCTCTCCCTTCCCTGGAACCAGTGACCCTAAATTAGGGACGGGCGACTGCTTATAGCCCATTGAGTTGCTCACGGTGGTCGTTAAACCTACAATCAAAAAAAAAAAAAAAAAAAGACGTAGGGTATCGAAAAGTGTGTGCAAAGTAGGTACCTTTGCAGTTCACAACCGATTTGAAGGAGTGAAGGGTGGAAGTCTGCTCTGATTTGCTTGGAAGCGTTTGAAGCCAATGAAGACACGTTTTTTTTTTCGATCAGGTGACGAGGAATGAAACGTAGGCGCATCTTTATGATCCGGAAACGAAGAATCAATCCATGGAATGGCACCATACCTCTTCACCAAGGCCTAAAAAGTTCAAGAGCCAGCGATCAGCACAGAAAGTCAGGGTGACTGTTTTTTGGGATGGCAGGGGTGTCATTTCTTTGATTTTCTGGAACGTGGCCGTGCCGTGACCAGTGAGTGATACCTTGAGACACTCAAGAAGCTCAGAGAAGCCATAACGAGGAAGAAACCGGACAAGAATCTGAAAAGAAACCACATTCACCACGACAATGCGAGACCACACTCATCTTTGGCAACAAATCAGGCGATCAGCAAATTAGGATGGTCGGTGGTACCCCATCCACCGTACAGCCCAGATCTGGCGATCGCCGACTTCCACATGTTCGGTCCAATGAAGGATAGTTTCCGGGGACAACGATTTGATGACGCAGACGAGGTGAAAGTGGCTGTGAAGAAGTGGGTACAACAGCCCACCTGAATTTTTTCAAAGAGAATTCGAGAGTTGGGTTCAACAATGTCGCAAATGCATCGCTTGTGATGGAGACTATGTTGAGTAGTTCCTTTGTACAGAGAAAGAGTTACTCCACCAACCTGTGCAATTTGAACGACCTCTGTCAGTTAATAAAAAAGTTATGCTTACTTTTGCATTACCTTTGGTACAACCCGCGTAGTTTAAAATGATGAGAGAAGATAGAGAAATAGATATTACTTGTCACGGAGAGAGAGAGAGGATACAAACTAAAATCCATAAAGAGCCGTATGAAAGAAAGGAAAAATACCCAAATAAACTAAAATTGTGAAGAAATAGCAACTTGCCATAGAGATTCTTATCCATGGTTGCCATACTACTGGGTTGATGCATAAGTTCATACCGTTTTTTTCACCGCGCTACTGGAATGTATTACATCAGAAAAGGAAACTTAATCAATCAACTATGTATCCCCCCCCACTGTTTACGATGGTGTCCCAACGTCTGGGTAGGTCTGCAATGCCATTCTTGAAAAAAAACGTGCAGGTTTCTCAGCGAAGAAATCATCAAGGAAATTCTCAACATCATTGTTGAATGTTTTGCTACGGAGTGCATTCGGCAGAGATCGGAACAGGTGGTAGTCTGAAGAGGCGACATCTGGGGAATAGGCCGGATGTGGAAGGATCTCCCGTTTCATGTCCTGAATGACCATTTTGGTCATGTTTGCACTGTGAGGTCGTGAGTTATGTTGGAAAAGGACACCATGGCTCCGATGTGGCCGTTTCTGCTGAATTGCTCCCTCCACACGGCGGAGTAGCTCACAATAGAGTACAGCGTTGATGATCCGATTCCTCGGCAGCATTTCCCAGTGAATAATGCCTTCCATATCCCACCAGACACACATGATCTTTTTTTTTTTGACTGGAGGTTTAACGACCACCGTGAGCAACTCAATGGGCTATAAGCAGTCGCCCGTTCCTAATTTAGGGTCACTGGTTCCAGGGAAGGGAGAGAGCCAGTGCCGTAAGACAAACACAACATTCATGCCTCAACGGGATTCGAACCCGGACCCCTTACAGACGAATGATCAGAGGCCATCGCTTAGACCACTGCGCCACCGGGGCGGTTAACATGATCTTCGCAGGATGAAGGTCATGTTTTGGACGTGGTGTGGACGTCTCGTTTAGGCTTAACTATTCCCTCCGATGCTTGAAATTCACGTACAGGCACCACTTTTTTTATCTCCAGTAACAATACGTGACAGAAAGGGTTTGTGTTTCTGAGAACATTCGCGATAACGGGCGAGCATGGAACCACATATGGCAACACGCTTATTGTTGTTGTCCTCGGTGAGAGTATGAAACACCCAAGACCCCAATTTCTGGACCTTTCCCATACGTTCCAGGTGTGGCATCACGGTGGACAATGCACGTGTGGTTTGACGCGGATCCAAGTGGATGAGATAGTTCAAACAATCATCATCAAAGTGAGATGGACGACCTGAGCGTGGAGAGTCGCTAAGGTCAAAATTGCCACCTCTGAACCGCTCAAACCATTAGCGGTCTTTTTTTTATTGTAGGTTTAACGACCACCGTGAGCAACTCAATGAGCTATAAGCAGTCGCCCGTCCCTAATTTAGGATCACTGGTTCCAGGAAAGGGAGAGAACCAATGCCGTAAGACAAACACAACATCCATGCCTCACCGGGATTCGAACCCGGACCCCGTTCGGACGAATGATCAGAGGCCATCGCTTAGACCACTGCGCCACCGGGGCGGCTTAGCGGTCTGTCCTCGGAGTAATGGCATCCTCCCATACACAACACAAATTTGTCGAGTAGCCTTGGCGGCTGAGGATTCCTTATTAAACTCGTAGAGGAGCAGATGTCGAAAATGTCCATTCCTCTCTACTTGGCACCCCATACTTCCGGACCTGAAAACGATGAACCACAATCACACAACGCAAAATGTTTGGGGGGGGGGGGATTGGAGGTTTAACGACCACCGTGAGCAACTCAGTGGGCTATAAGCAGTCGCCCGTCCCTAATTTAGGATCACTGGTTCCAGGGAAGGGAGAGATTCAGTGCCGTAAGACAAACACAACATCCATGCCTCACCAGGATTCGAACCCGGACCCCTTTTTGACGAATGATCAAAGGCCATCGCTTAGACCACTGCGCCACCGAGGCGGCACAACGCAATAGGATTTAGATACACGATATTACTGACTACATTTTGATATACAACTGGCCTGCACCGTCCCTACTGACCTGGGAAGCACTCGTAAAATACACTATCTACCAACAAGTGATTGGACACCCCTGCAATCGACGATATCTGCGGTCCTGATTCACGGCCGCCGCCGTTAAATATCGTGTAGGAAACAACAACGCAACCAGTCGCATGCAAGATGCCACGCAGTTCGTAGCTCTCTGATTTCGAGAAAGGTGTAATCGTCGGGTATCACAGAAATGGCCGATCCATACGTGACATATCCATCTAGTTGAAGTACCCAAAATCGATAGTGGCCTACGTGATTGGCAAGTGGAAGATGAGAAGTGACTGTAGGAATGTGCCCCGACCCGGCAGACCCACAAAACTGGGAGTTAAGAGACCGACGGGTGCTGGCCAGAGAAATTTGGAAGAACCGCACCAAATCGATGGGCCACATGCGCGAGGAGTTTCAACAGGAATCCGGGAGTGTTCTTTCGATGAATACCATCCGTAAGGAAGCCCATCTGATCGGTTATCATGGACGTGCTGCCGCCCACAAGCTTTTGATCACCAAGTCCAATAGCGCTGCTCGGCTAACGTGGTGCAAAGAACGTCGACAGTGGACCGTTGAACAGTGGAAACAGGTTCTCTGGAGCGACGAATCAAGGTTCACCCTCTACCGTTCGGATGGCAGGGTCTGGGTTTGGCGTCTGCCTGGAGAACGCCTCCTCCCGGAATGTATTGTGCCAACTGTGAAGTTCGGCGGCGGTGGAATTATGATATGTGGGTGTTTCTCCTGGTATGGCACGGGACCCTTGGTCGCAATTCCTGGTAGACTCAACGCCGAGACCTACTGCACCATTTTGGATGACCATGCGCTTCCTACGTTGTGACAGTTTTACGGGGTGGACCCATGTTACTTTCAGGATGACAATGCCACCTGTCATGTTGCGAGGTCCACAATGGCTTGGTATGGTGACAATGGGGTTAATCGAATGGACTGGCCTGCGCAGAGCCCGGACCTTAACCCTATCGAGCACCTCTGGGACGAGTTGGAGCGTTGACTTAAGGGGTTCCTCCACCGTCCGAAATCGGTGAAGGAACTGACCTGTCTTCTCCAAGCCGAGAGGGGCGCCGCCCCGGTGGCGCAGTGGTCTAAGGCGTTGGCCTCTGATCATTCGTCCGTAAGATGTCCGGGTTCGAATTCCGGTCAGGCATGGATGTTGTGTTTGTCTTACGGCACTGGCTCTCTCCCTTCCCTGGAACCAGTGACCCTAAATTAGGGACGGGCGACTGCTTATAGCCCATTGAGTTGCTCACGGTGGTCGTTAAACCTCCAATAAAAAAAAACAAAAAAAACAAGCCGAGTGGAAGAAAATACCGCTAGCCGTCGTACAACGCTTGGCTGAGAGTATGCCCCAGAGGGTCGCAGCTGTCTGTAATCGCCGCTCGTGGAGGCTCCACCAACTATTTAAGGTGAATAAACTTCGTTTTCCTTTGCTATCACAGGTGTCCAATTACTTGTTGGTAGATAGTGTAAAACGGTATGCATCAACCCAATACATAAACTGAATAAATACTACGCACAGTATTTACTTGTAAAGTTGGTTTTTTTTTTACTATGGATAACATTATCAGTTTCGAGTAGAATGCACATAAACGAAATTTCTTGCCAAAATTTCTGCCAAACTCTTCAAAATTACTGCCGCCGCCCCGGTGGCGCAGTGGTCTAAGGCGCTGGCCTCTGATCATTCGTCCGTCTGGGGTCCGGGTTCGAATCCCGGTGAGGCATGGATGTTGTGTTTGTCTTACGGCACTGGCTCTCTCCCTTCCCTGGAACCAGTGACCCTAAATTAGGGACTGGCGACTGCTTATAGCCCATTGAGTTGCTCACGGTGGTCGTTAAACCTCCAATCAAAAAAAAAATTACTGCCCCTCCCCCCGCCCTATCATGCTTAGTCTCCCTAATAGCCCACCTAGTTCTGAGCTGCAGGCGTCGCCACTGCTTGAGAGGAGGTGCCGCTGTTAATAGAGCTGCAGGCCCCTCGGATTCTTAAAATAGCTCTGTATCTATTGTTTTTCTTTTGGCATTTCACGAACAAGCAATTTGCAGTACTGCATGTGTAATCGAGCTTTAAATTTTCATTGATCCATTAAAGTCAGATGGAAGAGTGCTATACTATTACTCGCAAGGACGATTGTTGACTGGTTACTTCACGATATTGTTTAGCATTTGTAAAGTAAAAGCACGCGACAGTACGAAACTTGAATAAGATTATGACAGATTCTGGTCTAGATGTATTTACAACGAATGGAACGATATTTTGTGAAGTCTACGAAAATCCTGTTTCAGTGAAGAAATTATTTTTTCCCCCTACATCTCAAGACTACCAAACATAAGTCTTTGGCTAGCCTGGAAGTCAAAAGGGAAAATATGTAAAATAAAATTTAAAAAAAAAATAGAAATTATGAAGAAAATATTGATTGTGAAAGTATGTCTTCCACTAATACATTGCGTACTTTAAATACGCGTCGATAACTCTGTGGAAAGGTCATTTTCTATATATAAGCATTTTTTCACTGACAGAGAGCTTTCGAAAATATAAAATAGCATTCAAGAGTAAATGTTTACTGATGAGCCATTACATTATGACCACTTACGTAATGAGCTGTAAGACCCCTTTAGCCCGCAAAACAGCGCCAGTCGGCGATGCATCGATTCGATGAAGTGGCGATAGGTATCCTGGGGTATCTGGTACCAGAATGTCAACGGCAGGTCCTCCAGTTTCCGTGCATTTCGGCAAAGAATATCTAACTGATAAGAAGGTAAGGCTCAGCGAGACGTCACTAGCGCCACTATATTATGCGGCAAAGAATTACTACACAGAAGCCAACATTACAGGCTGATGCCGCAGGATGCCGAGCAGACTGAGTTCGACTGAGCATGCGTGTTTGTGTTCAAAGAATATAAACGCTTGTTTGTGTTGGTGTTTTGTTCAAAGGTTTTGTTGTTCTCATCTAGATCTGCGTTTATATTACAGCCATGAAATACACCCACTCCATTCCGATGAATAACAATTCATGGAATGGAGTGGATGGATAACAAGAACAAATTTGAAACCGCTTGAAACAAATATCCTGGAAAACCATTAAAACAACGTTTGCTGAAAAAAAAAAAAAAGAATTATACGCGTACAAAATTCATTAATTATTAGAAAGAAAAAAAAAAAGCAACGCTATGTGGTGTACTCATCCATGGGTTGAATACACAAGACTGGGAGGAATTCGCTTCTAAAAATAACGAGAAGTAAAATAAAATATCTTTTACTCTTTAAAGCAAATGTAGCTTCGGACAACGGAAAGGAAAGACACAACGTTAAAAATGTAACAGAATGTGACATGAACCCGTGTAAATATATATTTATTCAACAATCTCTTTTCAAGACGGCAAGACAGTACAAAACTTTGGAAAGCGACTCTAAGTATGTACACGCCTTGAAAATGAGTGAAGTTCCCTTAAGGTTAAAAAAAAAAAAAGCTATCGTTACGTTGAAAAAATTAATTTATCAATTATATGAAACTGACTTTTATGAAAAATACCTCGTAATGTAAAATGAAAGAGGGAAGCGTTCATTTACACATTGCATACCAAACAGACAGCTTTAAGCATGCACTCGAACGTGAGGAATTAGTCCGGTCGGTAGAGAGCTCAGCTATCACGCCACGGACCCAGGTTCGAACCTACTCAGATACGAACGAATGTTTTTCCGATCTGTTGAGAAAATTTCCCCAGCGCAATGCGTTTAATTTACAAACTTCGGAAGGGTAGGAAAAAATTGTAGCTTTGGGAAACTGCGGTTGTCTTTGCTTTTTTTTTTTTTTTTTTTCTTTTTTATTAATATGGCTACTACTTGGAAATTGGCGGACAGTGCTGGCCCAGCAAGACTGTTTTTGCTGGGTACCTAATGTTTACGTTTTGTGGGAACCCATTCCTTTATTTTGCTACTGAAAATTCCATGCAAACAATTTTTAATACGAAGTACCACGAATCCCATGGAAATTCAAAACCAGCCTCAGCATTTTTGACATTTAAGGTATATTGTAAATATGAAATTCATGCCAAGCAACCTGGTATTACTACGGTGCTTAAAGTGAGAATAAAACTGCTAAAATTTCCTTAAAATAATATTAATTGCTAATGTATATATTTGTTTCACCAAAAGAAGGAACAGGAGGGATACTCAGAAAAGAACAAAAAAGAAAATGCTTTAGTAGACCCAATGAGACCGAAGGAAACAGTCGCAGATCAAAGCTTAGCTTCCTTTCCGTGAAATAGGCTTCCCGTCCCGTGTCTCCTACGCTTTTTGCGCCTGAATGTTAACTTTCCCGCAGAGCATCTACGGCCGCATTACATGGTGGCGCTGCTGTCGCCTGTTTTACATTATCTCTACGAGAGTTGAGCTTCTTCACGCGAAGCGTTTATATTCTTTGATTTCGGAGTGGTGGTGATTTAGCGCGAACCCGCTTTTCCAAGTCGAACCACAAATGTTCGGTTGGGTTCATATCAAGTAAATTTGGTGGCCCAGGGCATTAACAGAAAGTCACCAGCATGTTCCTCGAACCACTCCTTGACGATTCTGGGAGCGTGGCATGGCGCATTATCCTGTTGGTAATAGTTATCACCAGCAGGGAACACAATTACCATGAATGGGTGAACTTTGTCTATAACGATGTTCAGATACCTGACAGATGTCAGGTATTGGGATAATGGGGTCTAAAGTGTCCCAAGAAAACATCGCCCACAGCATAACACCGCCGTCGCCGGCCTGTTTCCGCCCAACAGTGCGTCCAGGTGCCGTAGCCTCCGTTGGAAGCGTATCCGCGCTCGGCCGTCTACGTGGTGCATCAGGAATCTTGAATCCTCAGAGCAGGCTACTTTCTTCCAATCATCGACGGTCCAATCTCGATGATCTTGGGGCCCATTTCATGCGTTGTTGGCGATGACGTGCAGTGAGCGCGGGGACCCGGCTGGGCCTTTAGCTACGCAGGCCCATGCGCAGAAAACTACGATGAACTGTTCTGTGACACATTGCCCTGATCACCACTGTTGTAGCTGCGGGTGATTTACGCAAGTCTCCCCTATACCCTCCCCTCTGGCATCAATGAGCTGCGGACGACGGTTAGTGTTTGGCCATCTGTGCACCACTTTTGATACGTACTCACTACAGCGGCACGTGAACAAGCCGCGCCGTTTCTGAGATCATAGTTCCGAGGCACCGTGCCCTCAGAATTTGTCCTTTATCAAACTCCGATAAATCGGCAGCTGACTCCGAACACTCTGCTAACCGAAAGCCGGTCCTCGAGTTGTATATATACTGATCTGTGAACTCCACCTGCGCCACCGTTCGGTCTCCAGGCGCGCTCATTTTCCTGAGCTGGGTGTGGTCACAATGGAATGGCTCATCGGTGTATAGGTTGTACGGGTGTGACCGGGCCAGGCAAGCTTTTGGCACGGCGCAGTTCTAAAACGGAGTTGAGGAAGTTCGTTCGAAGTGTTGGTTTACATACACTGACGGAAAAAAATCCCCAACACCAAGAAAGGGGTTGTGTTAGATAAACGACAGTTGGTAGGCGGTGAGAGTACATCTGTAAGATGACGTCTATGCAAATTTCGCGCTCGGCGCATACGTGTGGCGCTAGTAGCGCCCCTCGGAACATGCAAAGCAGGTTTGCTATAAATACGCGCTGTAACGTTCGTGAGCGTTAGTTATCGTTGAGATTCGACGTAGGGTGTTGATGTTAGTCAAGAATGCCTTTAAGAAGACGAAGAAGCCATTATCAACAGCTCACGGAGTTTGAACGAGGTCGTGTAATAGGGCTACGAGAAGGTGAATTTTCTTTCCGCAATATTGCAGAACGACTTGGCAGGAATGTAGTCACTGTGCATGATTGTTGGCAGCGGTGGTCAAGGGAAGGTACTGCCTCAAGAAGACCGGGTTCCGGCCGGCCACGTGGCACTACTGAGAGGGAAGACCGCCGTGTACGGCGTATGGCCGTGGCGTATCGTACCGCATCTGCGGCAGCAATTCGAGCTGCAGTTGCCACCACAGTGACACAACGAACTGTTACAAATCGGTTACTTGAAGGACAGCTCCGAGCCAGACGCCCTGTAGCGTGCATTCCACCCACTCCAAACCACTGCCGTTTGCGACGTCAGTGGTGTCAAGCTAGAGCTCATTGGAGGACGGAGTGGAGATCTGTTGTGTTTTCTGATGAAAGCCGGTTCTGGCTGGGTGCCAGTGATGGCCGTGTGTTGGTTAGAAAGAGGCCAGGTGAGCGCCTGCAACCAACCTGTCTGCGGCCGAGACACACTGGACCTACACCTGGAGTTATGGTCTGGGGAGCAATTTCCTATGACAGCAGGAGCACTCTCGTGGTTATCCCACGCACCCTGATGGCACAGTTGTACGTCGGTCTGATGATTCAACCTGTTGTGCTTCCATTCATGAACAGCATTCCAGGGGGTGTTTTCCAACAGGATAACGCTCGCCCGCATACCGCTGTTGTAACCCAACATGCTCTACAGAGTGTCGACATGTTGCCGTGGCCTGCTAGATCACCAGATCTTTCACCAATCGAGCACGTATGGGACATCATTGGACGACAACTCCAGCTTCACCTCCAACCAGCATTAACCGTCCCTGTATTGACCGACCAAGTGCAACAGGCATGGAACTCCATCCCACAAACTGACATCCAGCACCTGTACGACATAATGCATGAACGTTTGCGTGCTTGCATTCAACATTCTGGCGGTTACACCGGTTATTAATGTACCAGCATTTCACATTTAAAATGGCTCTTCTCGCGCTTGCATTAAGCTGTGATCTTGAAACCTTAATCGATTAAATATGTTACCTATACAAATGTATTGCCGCCATTTTATTCCTCTACAACTATTTTTTCGTGGTGTTGGGATTTTTTTCCGTCAGTGTATTTGTGGATCGAAAGCTACCTTGTTTGTACTTAAATGTAGAAGAAGAAAAGCCTTTTCAATTGTAACATAAGTGTATAGTCAGGTCTGAACCTACTCTGTAGGAGGAATTCTTACAAAAAATGGCACGTCTCTTTGTGTGACATTCTCTTTACTATACTGAGGTAATGCAAATCAGTAGTGCTCTGTTGTTTCTTTAGAGCAGAGGGCGTTCTACCTCTCTGAATCGTGTACATGGCAAAATAGAATACGACTCGTGGACCAGATGAAAAAGAAGAGTAAAAATGCATCCGTTTATTATGAATATCAATTATTTCGGAGAGGTTTTGAATCCTAAACTTTAGCTTTCTGTAAAGGAGACTGCAATTGACAGTCTACGTTTCAAACAATTCCGAAGTAGGTATTTACAGACACCGGACAAGAAATTAGTCCACATCCAGAAATTTAATACTTTGTTACATCACCACGCGCAGAAATCATAACATTAATTCTTGCTGGAAGAGATTCAACAAGATGATTTAAATAACTTGAGTCAATTTTTGACCATTTTAAGAACAATTTGTCTCTCAATTCACTGAGATTCCGGGGATGCCTAAATTTGGTTTATATACTTCGTTCAAGGTGATCTCATAAATTCTCGATGGGATTTGAATCTGGCGATGTAGCTGGCCACTCCATGTGTCCCAAAGTTGTATCATGCTCTTCACACCAATCCATAATGCTCTTAGCTCTACGAATCCTACAGTTGTCATCCGGGTAAATCGGATTAGTTACTTGATGATAATCTTGCAAAAGTTGTGCCAAAGGAAACACACGATTGTCTTTAATTTTTCTGTGAGCATGCTGATTTGTCGTATTCTTCACCTCTACTAATAGCCCTAATTCGCAACCATTGAAACAATCCATCAGCATTACAGACCCACCTCCTTTAGTAAGAAATCTTTGAACACACTCAGGATTGAATGTTTCTTTAGACCTCCTGTTGACCCTACGCCTTAGGTCATTTGAGTACAGGTAAATTTGGATTGATGAAACCATATGACAGCCTTCCACTGATCAACAGTCCATGCCATGTGAGTTTTGGCTCAAGCTAATCGAGCTTTTTCGGGAGATGAAGTTGGCATTAGTTTTAGTCTTGTAACTCTACTCCAGATATCCATTCGATGAAGTTCCCTACGCAATGTTCGCTCAGATATAGACGTATGAGGTCCATTACTAACAGATTGGAGGAGTTCCTGCCCTGTTTGAAATCTTTTCGTTGACGATGCGAGAAATTGTGCGCCCGTCATGACTTGTTAAATAAATGTTTCGTCCACAGTTTTTCCTTTTACAACGGCCGTTCCATAAAAATTGAGAGTAAAATCACACAAAATGAAGAAATATAGGTACAGCAAAATATATGTTATTCTTTCTCAGTGTCTTCCCTCGGATGATATGCAACGGTCCCATCGTTCAGTAAACTTTCCAAAGCATGTGGGGAAGGCATTTTGTGGAAGATGCTTTGGCGATCCCTGTACAGCTTGAATAACGTCAGCATCTATGATGAATATTGCACCCCGGAACTTCTCCTTCATTGTTGGAAACAACCAGAAATCGCACGAGGTGAGGTCAGGACTGTAGGCAGGCTGTCGCATGATTTCAATACTGCATTTCGTAAGAAACTGTTGAACACAAGCAGCCTCTTGTGGATGGGCGTTATCATGGTGTAGGGTCCACTTGCCCACCAGTTCCGGTAGCTTAATCGATATGCGTCATCGCAGACGCTTCAAGACTGAAATGTAATACTCAGCATTGACAGTAATTTGTGGAGGAACGGCATGCTAGTAGACTACACCTATATGATCAAAGAAAATTATTATCATCACCTTCCCAGCTGATTTGGTTTGGCGGACTTTTTTCCGGAGGAGGCGAGCCCGTGTGTTTCCAGACACTCGTTGCGCGCTTCGTGAGGGATCGAAATAGTGGACCCATGTTTCATCGGCAGTTATTACTGTGTTTAGAAAGTTTGGACCCTTTGCAAGCATTTGTTTCCACTCATGACAAACTTGAACTCTGGCTAACAATTGTTCACTCGTCAGGTGATGAGGTACCATCTGGAACACACACGATGCAGCAATAATTTGTCGCGTAGAATGCGGAATGCAGAAGTTTTTGAAATATTAGTTGACGCCGCTATGTCTTCCCTCGTCATTCGTCAATCTTCTCGCAGAACTGCCCAAACAGTGTTAACAATACGCTTCGTAACAACACTTTCAAGTCGACCATGCCTAGGAGCAAGTTCTGCCGACAAACGCCCTTTTTTTAAATCATGGTGCATCTACAAATAGTTGACTCACCCAAACATTTATCTTTGTGAGCTTCTTTTCATTAAATCAACTGTTTCTGAAGCCATTTTACCCAAACGATAGCAAAATTTTATCGCATTTCACTTCTTAACTCTGAATCACTCACCTCCATAGCTGTATGGCGAAATGAAGGAACAACTGCGCAATAACAAAACCAGAATCGTCTGCCACGGCTAATAACTGTTGCCATAGATACTTCCTTAATTCAGTTAGTCGTCTGCGTGGTTATTTTCCCCCTTCGCACTGTTGCCAACTCCAAAAAAAAAATAATCTCAGTTTTTATGGAACGGCCTTTGTATTTTCAGTCGAGTTTGACTCGCACAAATCTTTATAAACACGTGGAATTGTTCTTTTGCTAACACCTGCAAATTCAGCAACTTCCTTGATGCTGTCTGTGTCCTTTTGACCGGCCAAAAGGTATGGCTTTTTTGCCAGTCACTTTCATCTCTCATTAATTTTAATTTCTCAAAAATTTCAGCTTAAAAATTTGCCTTTGGAAAGAAATTACACGTTTTATTATTATGTAACCCAGAAATATTTAAATAAAATTCCAAATTATAACCTCAGAAATATATCATATTGAACAATTATATATATTGATGCAGGGGAATAATTTTTTGTCCGATGTCTTTATTATGCCTACATTTTTATTACTCTTTAAAAATTTCAGTTGTATAATTTATCGCAGCATAGTTCATAGCAGATGGGGAAATTCGGGGTCCAGGTACACTCTGAATTATCCTACATATTCCGCGGATTCATGGAATTCTGTTTTTTTCGTCAACATTTGGTTCCTTTCCAAGATCGATGCAAAGCTGAACAGAAGTTTTTTGTAGTATTAGTGGAGGTAGTGCGGGGTCGTTTTCTGTCTAGGGACGGAATTTCGTCTATCAAAGCTTTTGAAAACGGAAGTTAAACGGAGTGATGATTTTTCCCGTAATCGCAATTTAGTTTTTCCCGCGATGCTGCCTCCGTCCAGTATTGCTAAATATAATTTTACTGCATAAATGCTTGTATTTGAGCACGAAACTGTAATCAACATTTTCCAAAAACGAAAGTTAAGGTGGTGCCAAGATTTTCCTGTAATCTTCAGGAACGAGATTCTTCCATGGAAATCTCCGGAACTAAACCCGATGCAGGATATCTGGGATGTCTTAAGAACAGAAGTCGCTTGTCGGCAGCGACTTCTGTTCTCAAGACATCTCAGATATCCTGCATTGTTGTGGAAAAGTTGCACTCATTACCCCAAACTCTCATTCACAGCCTTGTTAAACAGCATGAGGGCTCCTTGTGCGAGCTTTATTGCAGTTCAGGGTAATCACACTCCTTTTAGCCCCTCACAATCCGCGTCACTTGCTGCACCACTTTTGGACTGTCATGCGTATGCTTCCTCCTCATGCGGTGATGGCATTCCTTATTTTTTTTTTTGATTGGAGGTTTAACGACCACCGTGAGCAACTCAATGGGCTATAAGCAGTCGCCCGTCCCTAATTTAGGGTCACTGGTTCCAGGGAAGGGAGAGAGCCAGTGCCGTAAGACAAACACAACATCCTTGCCTGACCGGGATTCGAACCCGGACCCCTTACGAACGAATGCTCAGAGGCCAGCGCCTTAGACCACTGCGCCACTGGGGCGGCTGGCATTCCTTATCTGTTGTGTATTGATGCGATATCGATATATGTATGTCCGTACCAACTGTAATTAAAGTATGTCGTATGCAGGGCCCTAGCAAGCTTTTTTTATATGGCAGGGCCAGACTTGAAATTACGCCCATTCGAGTTCGAAATTACGCCCATTCGAGTTCGAAATTACGCCCCTTCGAGTTCGATATTACTTCCCCTTTGAGCTTAAAATTACGTCCCTTCGAGTTCCACTCAATTAAGCCGCCCCGGTGGCGCAGTGGTCTAAGCGATGGCCTCTGATCATTCGTCCGTAAGGTGTCCGGGTTCGAATCCCGGTGAGGCATGGATGTTGTGTTTGCCTTGCGGCACTGGCTCTCTCCCTTCCCTGGAACCAGTGACCCTAAATTAGGGACGGGCGACTGCTTATAGTTCATTGAGTTGCTCACGGTGGTCGTTAAACCTCCAATCCAATCCACTCAATTAATACGTGGTTTTTACTTTCTCACACACTGCCGTTATAGAAAAGTATTATAATCGTTCAAAAATTGCACTTCAGGTTTTTGACGTAATTTTATTAAAAATGTAAAAACTAGGTAAATACCCAAGAACCAGAAGTTGTAAATACCAAGTAAAGCGTAAACGTTATGTAAATTCCGACAGCACAACATTCCACAGAAATGCAGAATGAAAAACAAACCAGCCCAGAACGAATGAGTACCGGATAGTGACGTAACAATAGGAAAATCTTTAGCAGTTAGGGCTTGGAAAAATTCCGTTCAAGGAAACGCTAGGAGAACTTTCTGCGCAGAGCAGAAAATTAACTCTTCATCCCAACGACATGTTCGGAAAGGTCATACCGGTTAGTCATATCTGCATATTGTTTTTTATGCCTCCATTCACTGTTTTGGAAAATTCCCGCGAGATGTTCACACCTCATAGTGCATGTTTCCCTGTACCGTGGTTAACTGCGTGGAATACTGTATGAGACTAATTAAAGACTTTAAAAAGAGAATACTGAACGGCGTAACTTTCTTTTTTAGTTACAATTTCTATTTTTGACATCCTACACAACATTAATTTACGCCCCTAGAATGACCATTCTGGGAGGGCGACCGCCCTCCCGGTAGCTACGGCCCTGGTCGTGTGCAATGTGCGTAATTCAGGATTTCATGTTTGTCACGCTAATTTTGGACACCAGTGTATTTTAAATTCTAGAGATAATGAGCTTTTGAAATTGAAAAATCAGGTAAGCGTAGTATGCTGGGTGACAAACTGAAGCCAGAAGTTGAGAGGCAAGGTCCCTGCTTAAGGCCCACTTCCGGACGCCCGGTCCTCTTATGATTCTACGTCCGTGGGTCTCTTTCCTTATCTCCAGTTTCTTGCTGCCCGATGTTCTTTTTGCCGACTTTCGATCACCTCCCGAGGTTCTGTCAGCCATGTTGAAAGAATGAGCGATGAAGTGCTAAGAGAATTTATTCAGCACAAGTGGCAGGAAAGAAAGATAGAGGAAATCATGGAGCAGCAGAGGCAGAAATGTCTGCTTGAGAAAAAGATAATGAGTATGAAGTACAAAAGGTCTTGTGCGAGACGCGTGATGGATGTCAGTGATGCTCGAGCTGTGCGCCAAGATTTCTAAATGGAGACGTTTGATACATCAGCAGTAAGTAAACTTAACACCATCAGTTACTTTCATTTGGAAGATGATCTTTCTTTGAGGGGCTGATCTTTGAATCTCAGAAAACAGCTTAGTCATATGCAGTGGCGTACCTAATGGGGGTGGCCCAGGGACCTGGGTCCTTCCAGTGAGGTATCACTTGGTCTTTTGTTCTCGGCTGCTTATTTTTAAATATACACTGAGTGGCGAAATTATTATGACCACCTGGTTAGTACGTTGTTGGGCCACCTTTTGCCCTTAATACTGTTTGGATTCGTCTTGGTATGGGCTCTATTAAATGTCGGCAAGTAGCTTGGGGTATGATAGCCCAAAAGCGATGAATTGCACCCTCCAGCTCTCGAAGATTTTATGGTAGAGGAACCAGCTGTTCGACGCCCCTTTCGATTTCATCCCACAAATGCTCCATTGGTTTGAGGTCCGGTGATTGAGAAGGCTACTGTAGCAGGGAAAAGTCTCCGTTATGCTCCTGAAACCATTCACGTACAAAGTGAGCACTATGACATGGAGCATTGTTCTGCTGGAAGTATTCATCTCCATTGGGATAAACCATCAACATAACTGGGTAGACGTGGTTGGCAACGATATTTAAATACTTTTTGGCGGTCAGATGTTGCTCCACACGAATCAAAGATATTAAACACTTCCACTGAAACATGCCCCAGCCCATAACGTTGCCAGCTTGAAGAGTAGGGACGATGCAAGATCGGTCCATGCTTTCGTGGCGCTGTCTGTCTCCATATCCTCACCCTTCCATCTTCATAGTGTAGTTGAAAACGTGATTCATGGGACCACATTGCCATTTCCCACTCATTTACTGTCCAATTCTTGTGTTCCTGAGAGAACTGGAGGCGTCCTTTCTTGTTCGCTGCAGACAGCAATGGCTTATGGATAGGCCATCTGCTTCTGTAGCCCATACAATGTAATGTGTTACGAACTGTACTTGGTCCCTGATTCAGATTATATGTAATCTGACGAACTGTTGCCGTTCTGTTGGACTGAACAAGTCTGCCTACTCTCCACTCAGCTCGAGCCTCCAGTAGCCATTGACGACCACACGCCTTGCGCTCAGACCCGGTTTTTTTACTGTGGTCCATTCTATGTAAACTTTAACAACTGCTGCCCTCGAACATTTTAGAAGTGCCGCCGTTTTGCTAATGCTTGCTCCAATCACGTCCTTTTGGCGAAAGGACACAGGCACATCTATCAGCGTCTACGTTTACTCCTAAGGATCGGATCGTTTTGTAAAGGTTAGTCCACATTTTATATAGTTAAAACAAGATAAGAATATACTGTGTGTACAGAGATATGCACGGTGTCCATAAATGAAGTATACAACTTCAGTATGCTATTGTAAAAAAAGCTACAATGAATAACAACTTACTTTTAATGTCAAAACACGTGGTAACTGTGAAAGTTTTTTTTTTCAAAAATGTCAGTAGGTCTCCACGTGTGCTCTGATGGTTGCTCGCAGGATGTCTAAACGGTTGTCCAGTTCCACCCACGTACGCTGCACAATACCTGGTGTGACAAGGAGGAAGGTTGCAGTAATGCGTTCTTTGAGCTCAGTGATAGATGTAACCTTTTTCTTGTACACAATGTCCTTTATAAAGTCCCAAAGAAAAAATCGCATGGGCTAATATCAAGAGAACGGGGTGGCCATGCCGTCGGACCCCCACGTCCAATCCAACGCCCTGGAAAATGGCGTTCTAAAGATCTATACCAGTGCGGAGGCGCTCCGTCTTGCTGGTAAATGATGTCTTAAATATCCTGGAGTTGTGGAATTGCGAATTCTTCATACGTGCCCAGGTACGTTACGCCAGTAAGGGTTGGTTGAGAGAAGAAAAATAGCCCTATGACTCTGTCTTCCATTAGGCGAGCCCAGACGTCAACCTTCGAGCTGTCTCTCTCGTGTGTTACGACCACATGGGGACTTTCCGTGTTCCAGATTCGGCAGTTATGTTTATTCGCTCTGCCAGAAACATGGAATGTGGACTCATCGATGAAACAGATCCGTGAAATGAGTGTGGAGTCTTCGTCAATCTGATTAAGCATGTCTACCGCAAATGCTTTTCGAAGTGGTTAATTATTTGGTCGACATTTTTGCACTAACTGCACTTTATATGCATATAGACGCAGACGTTTATGCAGAACCTTGTGAACTGTTGCTCGCGGTATTCCGAGTTCACGACTGGCGACGCGGACGGACTTCTTCGAGCTCCTTAGATAAGCCTTCTTCCACCTTTTCGTCCGAAATGGAAGGTCTCCCAGTGCTTTTGCCTTTCAAGACACTTCCTGTTGCTTTGAATTTATTTACCCATTGTTCGATGCTCCTTCGTGTCGGCGGCTGTCTCTTTTACTCCGTTCTGAACTTACGCTGAACTGTTGTCGGAGATTTTGATTCCGCAAGCCAAAACACACACGCTGCTTTCTCCACCGGGGAAGCCATGTCTGTTATATTACGTGTTTGACGAGATTTTTCATTACATGAGACACCTGGCGCCATCTATCATCTTCCTTAACAAACTTTAACACTTGCCACGTCTCTTGACGTTTAAAGTAAGTTTTTTCTATCGTATTTATTTTTAACGGCATACTGAAGTTGTATACTTCACTTATAGACACCCTCAGTGGCGTATATTCGAGGCTAGGCAAGCTGCGAAGCCCGGATAATGCAGAAATAAAAGTCAATTAGATATACACAAGTAGGTCAATTATCAACGGTATTAAGTTATGTCGATGTTTTGCTGCGAAAAAAAAAAAAACCCACCTGCTGATTCACTTCTTTTGACTAAGAGAACCAGATTGGAGATCAAAGACCAACGGACCTCCTAGTGAAAGGTGTCATCGTGACGCAACCAATCGCTCTACCAGTCTTCGCCAGGGCCTTGGATACGTTCGCCGGTTAGGGTTTCCGTGACAACATAGAGGAGCAGATGAAGTGTGTATGGGCCGTTGCTTTTGGCAACGGTTCGCTCAGAAAAGAGAAGACTTTGACTACCTTCGTCACTTGCATGCCCTTGCCCGTAAATGCCCGTCTTTCGCGAGAGTTGTTTCAGCTGTGTGAAATGTCAATGAATTAAAATTAGTGATATATCTTAAATTCGTGGTTTTTGTTAGATTCGAACTGTTTTGAAAAAAAATAAATATGTGAAAGCTTTCCTGTACTGTCAGAACTTACAGAACTCTATGATTCAAATTTTGACACAGTTAAACTCCAAAATGAACTGCGTGCGTGCGTGTGTGTGTGTGTGTGTGTGCGTGTGTGTGTTTGTGAAGGTGTTTATTTTTCCCTTGATGAATACAAAAATAAATTAGTAAGAGACATTACTAGTTACATGAAATTGAATAAATTGGACATTATGTTTATTGAGGTGTAAAAATTAACAGACCTAATGTTAAAATTTCCATCAACAACTGCAACTGCCGAAAGAAGTTTTTCTGCATTAAAAAGATTCAAGACATACTATGCTTTAGGGAAGCACAAGGGCATGTACACTTGAGCAAATTGGCTGTTTTGTCAATAGAGATAAACATTCTTTTCAAATGTGATAAAGTACTCGGAAGAAACTTTTTATGAAAAAGCAACACTCAACTTTACCAAAAGGAAAGAAAATGGAGTGCATGAACAAATAAAGTGTACAGAAGAAGAATGGAGTTCATGTACAAATAAGTGTTAAAATCCTAATCCTCATAATAATATGGTATTATGATAGGTATAGCATGTACCTAAAATTAAGAAAAAAGTTACTTCTGTTAGTTAGCAACTGAAAAATAACCTTTGCAAAAAAAAAAAAAAAAAAACAGTACTGGGGTCGGGTGAGATAGCCCAGGTCTTGGACCCTAGATACGCCACTGGGTACCCTGTCCATACCAGGGGCGTATTTTGAGGGGGCAAGGCTTTGGCCTCCCGAAAATTTAATTTTTTATGTTTTTGGTTAAAATGTGATTTACATAAAAAAAATGCTTTAATATAATAAAAAAATGCGTCAACTTACGTTAGAAAAAAACAAAATGCTTAAATTTTTTCTTCTATTTTTCATGAACTTTTATTTTTCTTTGGAGGATTTGAAAAACTTCCAGTTTTCGTCGCAACCTTCCTTCCCCGAAAAAAATTTCTATATATGCCCCTGGTCCATACATGCCTATATTACGCAGATATACCACCGATCTGTCTCTGTAAAGTAGCTACTATACCGTGGAATTAATTTCTAGACTTTTGTATCACAACGAGTTCAGAATGCTTGAATTTCACTTCTATAATAAGTGCATTTTTTTTATCCACAAATCTTTATTCTCATTCTACCATTGGAAACAAGTTTTTGGCTCTTTCTTTTGAAGCTGATTTGGTCTCATAGTGTCATATTTCGTCAATGTATTTCGAAAGCCGATTGTGTTATTGTTTCTGTCCCATTCAGGGAATAGCGAAGCGATCAGTAAATTAAATAAAGCCATAATTAAACAGGATAGTAAATCCATGTACTAGATTTACTACCCTCAATATAGTAATTCCGAGAAATATTCAGTCCTGCATGCCGAGTGATCTGTGTTGTATTGAAAATCGCATTTCTTAGTAAAATTGATCAATTATAGTTGCATTGTGCTGCCATCTGTGAGCGTTTTTGAAATTAGCGTTAGGAAACTCAGGGAAGAAATGACAGCAGCGGGAAACCGAAAAAGGGTCCGAAGACCCTAAAATCTGTGTCATATACAGAAATTTAAATGTTCCTGCTTCTCATTCAGGCGCTAAAAGTGAGTTTAACAGCCCCTCTCAAAGCCTTCCATTCATTTGCGTTTGCAACTGAATTGCAGTATACAACAACGCTGCGTGCCGTGTTAAAACCACGAGAAACCTGTTTCTAGCTATTATTATACAGAGATTGGAAAGCTACTTTTTAAAAGTAGCTAGCTACTGCTACATTCTTGAAAAAGTAGCTTGCTATAATTACTGTAACTGACAAGTAGCTATTTTGTATGTTTAGGTTTAAGTTGCAGGTACAGATCAGATCATTTGTAGAGGATTTTAGGAAGGGAGTGTCTGACCCCAGGTCTTAAACAACCCTTAGAAATAGGAAGCTATAGGCTAGAGTGCCCGATAGGAAAGTGGCACAGAAGCGACGTAGAAAGGGGGAGGAAGACGCCCTTATTTATTACCGGGGGCCAGTACCCGGGGTCTGACGGCTTAACGTGCCCATCCGACGCACGGCGGATATTTAGTGGATCGAGCGTTCTTACCTGCCTAGGATCGAACCTGAGGTCCTTTCCGTGGCAGTCACGCACGTTGCCCACTAGGCCGGCCCGCGGCCCAAGTTGCAAGTACAAATTCTTAGGGTGACCTTTATATGTGCATTCTTACCAGGTGCGTTGACAGACTAAGAACATGGGGGGGGGGGGGTAGATGATTTTTTTACTACTTCGTACTTTTTCACTTCCTCCCCCTCCTCTTATTTAATGGAAAAAAAATTAAACTGCAGAATTTTAACGCTGAGAGTTGGCATTTTTAATTTAATTGCGTTTTAAATTTAAAATACAACGTAATTAAATTAATTTGAATTCCCTTGCAACCAATGTAAGCCCGCGATCTTCAGTTTTAGAATTAATTTTAGGGTAGCATTAATATTACTTAAATCTTTCCTCCATCTTCGGTGGGTTTCTGAGGACATGGAGATCTCCACTTTGCTTTGCTGCAGTAAGGAGTATTGAGGTGTGCTGCAGTGGGCTTGTCCTTCTTCTGTTTAGAAGGACTTTTATTTGCGACATTTTTTTGTTAATAACAATAGATACTACATGTAGATAGTATAGAACGTCTAAACGTAAAACGTCGTGCCAAAATAGATATCAAATTGATGTCATAGCACAATAGATATTTCTTTAATGAGTATTTTAAAACCACTTTACAATAAAAGCAAGTGACATTAAAATCCTCCACAAGATCTTTTGAAACCCCATGGGCTTTTTCATCAGGTGGTATGAACACTGGGGTTGTACCACAGATTCACCTTGTTTAAATAGATGGTGTATAATAGGTGAGCGCCTACGCATGCGGCACCATGAGAGAATAGTATAGAAGTCAAAGCTTTTATTATAGAACGATAGTATAGAAGCCAGGCTTTTACTGTAGTTTTTTTTTTTTAATAGAAGCCAAGCTTTTGCCCCCGTGTGTGGTCCTGTTCCTTGAGTCCTCTCAGCTGGATACTTTGCCCTGTTCCTCCGACCGTTACTTCTATCTCTAAATCCTCCCCCTTCCTACTTCCCTTTCCTATCGAGTACACTTACTCAAATCTACTAGCTTCTAATTTCCAAAGAGCAGTTTTAGACCTGGTGTCACATACTCCCTTACTAAAACTACTTAGATTTATTCAATAAGGTACAAAGTGGATAATGGATCCTATGTGTTCTTTGCATGCTGGTTGGTTGGTATGGTTTATTCGAGTGGTGACCGCACGGAGTACCAGGCTTTTTTTTTTTTTTTTTTGATTGGAGGTTTAACGACCACCGTGAGCAACTCAATGGGCTATAAGCAGTCGCCCGTCCCTAATTTAGGGTCACTGGTTCCAGGGAAGGGAGAGAGCCAGTGCCGTAAGACAAACACAACATCCATGCCTGACCGGGATTCAAACCCGGACCCCTTACAGACGAATGCTCAGAGGCCAGGAGTCAGAGCTTTGCTGCAGTGAGGAGTATTGGGCAGTGCTGCAGTGGAGTTAAAGACAATTAAGAGCAATAAAGAGAGAGAGAGAGAGAGAGAGAGAGAGAGGGAGGGAGAAACCCACCGCAGGGCAAGAAAGCTAGCCATGTAACATCAAATTCCGCATACGAGACCCAAAATCTCTGAGCATCCGATTGATCTTTACGTCCAGCAGGAACACATAGTGTTGCCGACATTTGAAAAAATCGATGGCTGAAAAGTAAAAAAATATACGAACCAGACGACCCGAGAGACGTATATTAAAGAGGCGGTTACTTAGAAATCCACCGGTAGCATATAATGGGCAAATATAAATTTGGCTTTGAAATTTTTGTCTTCTTCGTTTATTTTGTTATGATTGATCATTCATTTAAAATAATAGTGATATTCCGAACTTAGTAATGGTTTAGAATTTTTTTTAATTTAAACGAAAAACTTATTTGGATATTATTGTATGACTATGAGGAGGGGATGAGGGGGGGGGGGGCTCACCACCCCTGAAATGCTCTTGCGACTCCCCTGATTCTTTCATATGGCATTGAGATTTAAATACCGAGGCAAATTACACAATTAATTTATATTTGTATTTACCTCTTAGCTATGATCACCAAATATACAAACCCCCGGTGGCGCAGTGGTCAAAGCGATGGCCTCTGATCATTCGTCCGAAAGGGGTCCGGGTTCGAATCCCGGTGAGGCATGGATGTTGTGTTTGTCTTACGGCACTGGTTTTCTCCCTTCCCTGAAACCAGTGCCCTAAATTAGGGACGGGCGACTGCTTATAGCCCATTGAGTTCCTCACGGTGGTCGTTAAACCTTCAATCAAAAAAAAAAAAAAAAAAAAAAAAATATATATATATATGCAAACAAATTTACCATACCCAGAACTGCAGATACCTGAGGGTTAAAATATGCAAAAATACCTGATAGAGACGTCTGTCTTTTGAAAATGAGATGTTGAAGTATCCATCATTTGGTTTTTACAGTTTTCTGTACGTACAAACGCATTCTTGTCTACAACGGCGCTCCGCTGGCGAAGTGGTCTGAGACGCGGGCTTCGGATTGGTCTTCTGGATCGGGCGCGAGGTCTCGATTAAGTATGAGTTAATGAAATTTCAGGTCGCACGAGAAGGAAATGTTCGTCGCTGCTGCAAAGCATGTATCGATGATATACTGCCATATGTGACATCAGAAGTAACTCGCCGCTTCGCTGGCGAAGTGGTCTAAGCGATGGCCTCTGATCATTCGTCCGAAAGGGGTCTGGGTTCGAATCCCGGTGAGGCATGGATGTTGTGTTTGTCTTACGGCACTGGCTCTCTCCCTTCCCTGGAACCAGTGACCCTAAATTAGGGACGGGCGACTGCTTATAGCCCATTGAGTTGCTCACGGTGGTCGTTAAACCTCCAATCAAAAAAAAAAAAAGTGTTGATGATTCTTCCACACAACATCTGGAATTAATGAGGATTCCTTCTTCAACGCTTCGAAAAATGTATGATGCTTCTTCCACACATCGTTTGTAATGAATGAGAATTCCTTCTTCAATGCTTCGAAAAATGGGTGATGCTTTTTCCACACATCGTCTGGAATTAATGAGAATTCCTTCTTCAACGCTTCGAAAAATGTGTAATGCTTCTTCTAGACATTGTTTGGAATTAATGAGAATTCCTCCATCAACTCTTCGAAAAGTGTTGATGATTCTTCCACACATCATCTGGAATTAATGAGGATTTCTTCTTCAACGCTTCGAAAAATGTATGATGCTTCTTTCACACATCGTCTGGAATTAATTATAATTCCTTCTTCAATGCTTCGAAAAATGTGTGATGCTTTTTCCACATATTATCTGGAATGAATGAGAATTCCTTCTTCAATGCTTCGAAAAATGTGTAATGCTTCTTCCACACAGTGTCTGGAATTAATGAGAATTCCTTCTTCAATGCTTCGAAAAATGTATGATGCTTCTTCCACACATCGTCTGGCATTAATGAGAATTACTCCTTGAACGCTTCGAAAAATGTATGATGCTTCTTCCACACATCGTCTGGAATCAACAAGAATTCCTTCTTCAATGCTTCGAAAAATGGGTGATGATTCTTCCACACATGATCTGGAATTAATGAGAATTCCTTCTTCAACGCTTCGAAAGATGTGTGATGTTTCTTCCACACATCGTCTGGAATTAATCAGAATTGCTTCTTCTTCTTCTTGACTGGAGGTTTAACGACCACCGTGAGCAACTCAATGGGCTATAAGCAGTCGTCCGTCTCTAAAATAGAGTCACTGGCTCCAGAGATGGGAGAGAGCCAGTACCGTAAGACAAACACAACATCCATGCCACACCGGGATTTGAACCCGGACCCTTTTCGGACGAATGATCAGAGGCAATCGCTCAGACCACTGCGCCACCGGGGCGGCAATTGCTTCTTCTCTTTCAAGCGTGGTTTGGCGGCTGACCCCCCAAAAAAACTAAGATTCCGTCCCAGCCCTTTCTCAAGCGGGTGGTCGTGGTGGTGGTGGTGGTGGTGTGTGTGTGTGTGTGGGGGGGGATATATGTGCCGTACCTACCTCAGGGGTGACGCACATATCAAGACGGCAAAGTTGCAGCGAAAAGCTTTGCCGGTATAGTTTAGTCGGTAGAACAACAGGTTCTGGAGCGAAGTGGTGTAGTTTCTAATTCCACCACTAGCAAATGGGCTTGTTTCTCTATAATGCCTAAGCAACAAATTCACATTTATTAACACTGTTTTTTGAATACAAAATATCCACTAGCTAACTTGCCGCAAATAAACTCGGAAAAAAGCATATAGCGGATTATTTTATGACCGTAAGGTCGTCAAGAAATGAAATTAATACACTAGGGTTCATACAGGTTTTGAATGAAGCAGTGATCCCGTTTTAGTTGCATCTACTCGTAGTCCGATGTCGTAAAATTAAAACTTCAGTGGTAGTTCTTTGACGCATCAGAATTGATAAAGTAAACGATATCGAGATAAAGCAAACCACAGTGGCTCACTAGCCATCATGGAAGAACGATGTGTGAAGAGATTCCCATCGGATTAGCAAGGTGCAAAGGATTAATGCAGCTCCTTTAGCTCTGCCATGGGAAATAATGAGGATCAACAGTCGACCACCACGTAATCCGTAAGATTTTTCGTTTTTCTTTTTCCTTTCACGCATAATTTGTACGAGTATTTGTATATTTCTTTACTTTTTCCTTTCCATGGCCTTTTATTTGTTTTAAGGATTTAACTACTATCACGTGCATTTCGTAAGGCTATAGGCAATCGCTCTTTCTTACAGTTTGGGTCCACTGGTTCCATGCAGAGTTGGAAACCTTTCAAAAAGTTTGGACCCAGACCCGGACGTACATAATTGAACCCGACGGGACCCGACCCGGACTTGACCCGGACGAATCTGCTTTGAACTATAAATTCGATACTCAATTTATAATTATACATAATTACATGTATTATACAGGGCGTTCAAAAAGTCTCTCTGCAGTAGGTATCGTAGGTTATATGGTCGGTTATATAGAAATCAAACAGATGTATTATGAGAACGTATAATTTACTCACTTACAGGAAGTTTTGAAACGGTCGTCCTTCATTTGCAAGATATACAAGTAATCTAACTCGTTTACATGTATTTTCAAAAGCATCTGCGATAGTCGAAAAAGGCCGCCCCGGTGGCGCAGTGGTCTAAGGCGCTGGCCTCTGATCATTCGCCCGTAAGGGGTCCGGGTTCGAATCCCGGTGAGGCATGGATGTTGTGTTTGTCTTACGGCACTGGCTCTCTCCCTTCCCTGGAACCAGTGACCCTAAATTAGGGACGGGCGACTGCTTATAGCCCATTGAGTTGCTCGCGGTGGTCGTTAAACCTCCAATCAAAAAGAAAAACAAGTAAAATCATGCAATGCGTTGATTACGACACGCTTTCCAACATACCAGAAATCATTACTCAAGTTATGAGGATAATGGCTGTAGAATAAATCTCGCTCCTATGACCCAACCTTTGACCCCATTTCGATGAAATTCAACAGAACCGGTAAAGAATACTTCTGGAACAACATGAAAAGTTTTGTCTCAATTGAAGCATTTTTACGTAAGTTATAACGCATAAGGGTAATGGAATGGATCCCGATCCTATGTCCTGACCTTTGACCCCATTTCACCCATTTTCAATAGGGTCCGTCCCCAGATGGTTCCCTACCACATACTAAAATTTCATCGAAATCGAACCATTTTTAAGCAAGTTATATGACGCACAAGGGCAATGGAATGCATCCCGCTCCTATGTCCTGAGCTTTTACCCCACTTCACCCATTTGCAATAGGATTCGTCCCCAGGTGGTTCTCTACGACATACTAAAATTTTATCGAAATCGAACCATATTTACTCAAGTTATGACGCATAAGGGAAATTGAATGCATCCCGCTATGTCCTGACCTTTGACCCGATTTCACCCATTTTCAATAGGATTCGTCCCCAGGTGGCCCTCTACGATATACTAAAATTTCATCGAAATCGAACTATATTTACTCAAGTTATGACGCATAAGTGCAATGGAATGCATCCCGCTCCTATGTCTCGACCTTTGACCCCACTTCACCCACTTTCAATAGGGTTCGTCCCCAGTGATCCCCTATCATATACTAAAATTTCAACGAAATCGAAATATTTTTACGCGAGTTATCGAGCGGACAGATGGACAGGCGGACAGACAGACGGGCGGACGGACAGACAGACGGGCGGACGGACAGACAGAGAGACAGACGAGCGGACAAAGCTGGAGCATACACGCTTCTTCAACCTACGGTTGGAAAGCGTAAAAAAAAGATGCGATGTGAAAAGTAACTCTCAGTCTTACAATGAGAAAAAATAAAACGTAAATAAAACCGCGTCAAAATCGGGTCAGGAACACCTTGACCGGACCCGTTTGACCTGCAAGAAACTGTCGACCCGCTGACCCGTGACCCGTTTCCATATCTGGTACCAGGGAAGGGAGAGGGCGGGAACAAGCGCGCAACCCATTCCTCCTCTGGGACTCGGGCTTGTGTCCAGCTCGGGCGACTAGCCAGAGATCTGCGCTTCAAACCTCTCGCCCATCGGGGTGGCCTATTGCCTTCCACCATGCAAAAGCTAAAAGGGAATACCCGGAACATGTCAAAATTTTCAGCTGATATCGGTACACTGAGAGATGTACTAAGGTGAAACTCGTATACGGAGAACAAATAAGAGATATCCCACAAGAAAATTAAAAGTTACGACACAGAGGTGCTGTCTGTCAGAAACACTTCTTCCAGCAGTCACGTATTGTAAAGTGACATGAGCTTATCACCGGCAGCGGTATCGGAAGGACAACGATATTTCCTGCTGTAAAGAAGCTACCCGGAGTTTTTGAGTCCAGTAGGGTGTGTTCATGTTTCAAAGCACTCAACATCTGTGAGGTATCTCAGAAGGTTGTTGGTTACCAGTGGCGATTCGTTTCAGCAAAGTATATGAGACATGCTCTATAGGAACGGCGTCTAGGAATTTTGCTGGGGGTCCTTCCACCATACTCTTTCTGATTCAGCCTGCGCTGCAACATTTAAGTAAATAACAGGAAATAACAACACTACTCAGTCTCACGCAGGATGTACGTTGCCATCATCTCTTCACGTCCCCATTTTCTTCCAAACTATCAACGTTAGTATGAACACAACGGCCACTGAATTAGAAACCTCTATGAAAATGCAAGTGCAAAGATTCGGCTGTTTGAAAATACAACACACATAAAAATTGGAAAAGGAGTGAGACAAGGTGACACCATATCTCCGAAGCTCTTTAATGCCACATTGGAAAATGTCTTTCAATCACTGAACTGGGAAAACAAAGGAATAAAGATTAATGGAGATTATCTAACCCACCTTCGTTTTGCTGATGACATAGTCATTTTTGAAACTACCCCATCAGAGCTACAGAGTATGATCCAGGAACTTGCTGACAAGAGTAAAGAAGTGGGATTAAAAATGAACTTTCAGAAGACAAAAGTGATGTTCAATGCTTTTACAAGAAATGAAGATTTATCGATTGATGGAGAAAAGCTGGAGATAACAGACACATACTTTTATCTTGGACAGCAGATATCAAGTGAGGGTCACATTGATGAAGAAATTAATCGGCGTACAAAACTTGCCTGCAGAGCTTTTGGAAGAAACAGCATAATTTTTAAGAGCAATATGCCATTATGTCTTAAAAGAAAAGTGTTTCATCAATGCATCCTTCCAGTGCTTACGTATGGTGCAGAGACGTGGATTTTAGCTAAAAGAGACATACAAAGGCTGCAGACAACTCAAAGGGGCATGGAGAGGTGCATACTTGGTGTAACCAGGAGAGATAAGAAGAGGAACTCGTGGATCCGAAAAATGACAAGAGTGGAAGACATCATGATCAGAGTTAAATCCCTGAAATGGCAATGGGCTGGACATACTGCCAGAAGAACAGACCATCGATGGACAGCCGAAATTTTAGATTGGATTCCAAGGGACAGGAAAAGACCCAGAAGAAGACCACATGGGAGATGGGTGGATGAAATTCGAAAGTATGCGGGAGTGACATGGAGGAAACTAGCACAAGACAGACCGTTGTGGAGGAAACTTGGGGAGACCTTTGTCCAGCAGTGAATTGATAATGGTTGACAATGATGATGATGATGATGCAGATGTATTGTACAAATATGTTTTAAAGCGTTTTTTGTGGGACGTACACCGCTAATTTACATATCCGACATTCCCCGCGTTGTGTCATCTGACCGTAACTGGTCCAGAGTATAAAATGCGACACAGAAGTTTGTCTAACAGTCAAACGCACTTGCACATCGGTAGGCGAAAGATGGCAAGCGATACTGCATTTATTCGACACTGCATTCGTTACGGATTTCATCAAGGAAAAAGTGCTGCAAAAGCACGTGTTCTGTTCTGGGGGAGAATATTGTATCGAAAAGCACGTGTGAGTTTTGGTTTAGACGGTTTAAAGCAGGGGATTTTGATGTTAGCGATCGAGAACGTAGCGGCGCCCCCTCAGAAGGTTGCACATGAGCAACTGCAAACATTGCTGGATCAAGATTCGTCTCAAACGCAAAAAAGAACTAGCTGAACAACTGGGGGTAACTCAACAAACCATTTCCTATCGTTTACGCGCAGTGGGAAAGATTCAGAAGGAAGGAAAATGGGTGCCACATGACCTGAGCCAGAGGAACAAGGATGAGAGTGCCATGTAGTGTTTGTATAAACAATACAGGAAGTCTTTACTGTGGAAAATCGTTACGGGTGATGAAAAGTTGATATCGTACAACAATCCCGAACGCAAAAAACACTGGGTAGACCCCGGTGAAGCAACGACTTCGATACCGAAACGCAATATTCACTCCAAGAAAGTTCTGCTATGCATCTGGTGGGATATGAAGGGTGTACTAGATTATAAACTATTGAAGCAGGGTCAAACTGTTACTGCTGATCGCTAGAAGCAAAAATTGCTGCGATTCAACCAGGAAATCTGTCGGAAACGTCCATCCACAGGCAAAGGATTGCGTCCCGTGAAATTACTGGATGACAACGATAGGCCGCATGTCGCGAAATCGGTCAAAGAAACGTCATTGACGCTTGGCTGGAAAGTTTTGGAGCATCCTGCGTATAGTCCCGACTTAGCCACTTCAGTCTATCATTTGTTCCGATCGATGCAAGATGGTTGGTTTGCTGTACGGTTCCGGACATGTGACGAAGTGCAAAAATGGGATGCCGCTTTCATCGCGTCACACGACGAAGTATTCTTCATGGCTGTAATCCGTCAGCTGCCCGACCGATGGCGGAAGGTGATAGATAATGACGGCGCATATTTTGATTCGTAAAGGTATTGTTGTTTTCTCTCAAATTACATGTTGCGTTGTCTTAAAACGCTTTGAAACTTATTTGTACACCTAATACGTAAAGGTCACTTACGCAGCGTACATGGAAAATAAGAGGTCACGTCCGCCACCACGTGGTCTGTGCAACTATTGAAAACTGCTGCTTATCAGTAATCGTCAGTAGTGTTGATAACAATTGGGGAAAAACACAGGATCTTTCGGAGTTCAGTAAAGGGCTTATTGTAGGTGTCCGTCTGGCTGGAGCGACGGTTTTTAAAACTGACTCGTTTCTCAAAAGTGGAGATATCTGGGTATTTAATCAGTGTTTAAATAACTCACATTGATTGTCTAAGAGGCTTCTTTTTTTTTTTTTTTTTTTTTGAGATTTAACGACCACCGTGAGCAACTCAATGGGCTATAAGCAGTCGCCCGTCCCTAATTTAGAGTCACTGGTTCCAGGGAAGGGAGAGAGCCAGTGCCGTAAGACAAACACAACATCCATGCCTCACCGGGATTCGAACCCGGACCCCTTCCGACGAATGATCAGAGGCCAACGCCTTAGACCACTGCGCCACCGGGGCGGCGTAAGAGGCTTCACTGTGGCGCGACGACAATTTGTCAGGAACGTGGACGCCGTCGTCTGAGAAGGCTTGTACAAAGCAACAAGACTTCCTGTGAGCAGCAATTAACCGAATCATTCAATGAAGTCTGTTCCCGACCTAAATCTCAGCGAACTATGCGCAGGGAATTGAAAAGGATCAGCATTAGCAGTCGCATGGCTACACCGAAGCCACGGATTTCTGAGAAGAACCGGAAAGTTCGTCTACAGTGATGTCAGGAGCACCTTGACTAGACACGAAAAAAGGCATGTGGTCCGACGAGTTGCTGTACACCTTATTCTATACCAACGGTATAGGCAGAGAGTTTGTCAGGATTCCCATTAAGCAATTGACCCAGCTTGCCCTGTAAACACAACTCAACGTTCTGCAGGTGGTGTCATGATGTGGAGCACTTTCTGTAGGTACGGAACGGGTCACTTGATATTGCTGGAAGATTGCGTGTCCCCCAAAGATTATCTGAACATTGTTGCCGATCAAGTCCATCCTGCAATGCTGACTTTTTATTCAGACGATGACGGCTGTTTCTTGGACGACAGTGCTACTCTTCATTGCACAAGATGTGATCAGCAGTAGTTCAGTGAGCATGAAAGCGACTTACATGATCTTTCCTTCCCACCAAAAAAGCCCGGATGCTGCTCCGGTTGCACAGTAGTCTATGTGCTGGCATATGGCCATTCATCCGAGATGGGTCTCCCTGTGGGACATGGATGTTGTGTTGGTCTTACGGCACTGGTTCTTTCCCTTCTGTGGAACCAGTAACCCTAAATTAGAGACGGATGACTGCTTATAGCCGATCAAGTTGCTCACGCTGGTCGTTAACGTCTCACCATCACCACCAGAGGCCCTAATCTGAACTCCATGCAAAATGTATGCGACATGTTAGAAAAACAAATTTGGCCGCCCCGATGGCGCAGTGGTCTAAGGCGCTGGCCTCTGATCATTCGTCCGTAAGGGGTCCGGGTTCGAATCCCGGTCAGGCATGGATGTTGTGTTTGCCTTACGGCATTGGCTCTCTCCCTTCCCTGGAGCCAGTGGCCCTAAATTAGGGACGGGCGACTGCTTATAGCCCATTGAGTTGCTCACGGTGGTCGTTAAACCTCCAATCCAATCCAATCCAAATCCAAAAACAAATTCGGGAGCAAAGTGTTCCGTCAGATCTGAGAGAGTTAAAGGACTCTGTTGAACGCCTGGTGCCGCCCCGGTGGCGCAGTGGTCTAAGCGCTGGCTTATGACCATTAGTCCGAGAAGGGCCCGGTTTCGAATCCCGGTGAGGCATGGATGTTGTGTTTGTTTTACAGCACTGGCTCTCTCCCTTCCCTGGAGCCAGTGGCCCTAAATTAGGGACGGGTAACTGCTTATAGCCCATTGAGTTGTTCATGGTGGACGTTAAACCTTCAATAATAATAATAATAATAACCGCTTGATATGCTATAAGCGTAGATGCACTCCAACATCTTGTGGAATCTATGACAAATTTTATACGTGCCAAAAGAGGTCCAACCCGGTATTGAATGAAAGTTGTCTTATCTCATGCAAGTTTCTGAACCAGATTCTCGCATTTCCTGAGCCACTGCCTAACACAAAAGGTGATTTAGATATTGAGATGATCGGCAACCTCACCGTTCTTGATAACACAGGTATCCAACAGCACCTCTCAGATCGCTTCCCAGTTTTTCTCATTTTATTTTACCAAAGACCAGTGACCCCCCCCGGTGACGCTGTGGTCTAAGCGCTGACTTTTGACCATTCGTCCGCGATTGGGCCTGGGTTCGAATCCCGGTGAGACATGGGTGTTGTGTTTGTCTTTGAATTCCAGTGACGCATGCTTGTCTTACGGCACTGGCTCTGCCCCTTCCTTGGAAATAGTGGCCATAAAATAGGAACGGGCGGACCGCTTTTTTTTTTTTTTGAATTGGAGGTTTAACGACTACCGTGAGCAACTCAATGGGTTATAAGCAGTCGCCCGTCCCTAATTTAGAGTCACTGGTTCCAGGGAAGGGAGAGAGCCAGTGCCGTAAGACAAACACAACATCCATGCCTGACCGGGATTCGAACCCGGACCCCTTACGGACGAATGATCAGAGGCCAACGCCTTAGACCCCTGCGCCACCGGGGCGGCCCCGCTTTTAGTCCACTGATTTGCTGACGGTGGTCGTTAAACCGCCAAACTAAAAAGCAAAAAGAAATAAAGACCAGTGATCGGAAAGCTACTTTGCCGCCCTGGTGGCGGCAAAGTAGCTTTCCGATCACTGGTAGAAGAAATTTTAGAAGAAAATTGCTCTTCAAAGTGTCACATGTATTGGATATACAGGGTGTCTGAGAATTATTGGACACATTACAAAATTATATAAAACAAAACATTAAACAGATAGAAAGAAACTGACTGTGCTAACTTACAATGTAACTACACAAGTTAATAAATTTCGATGTGAGATCCCTTGGTTGCTCGTAGAACGTCCAAGCGATACTCGATTTCATGCCATGTATTGGCAAGCATCTGAGGAGTTATGGAATTAATAGCAACTGTGATACGCTGCTTCAGTTCCTTCAAATCAGTTCAAGGCGTCTAATAGACATAATCCTTCACATAACCCCACATGAAATAATCCAATGGAGTTAGATCTGGAGAGCTAGGAAGCCACGGAATGAGACCACCACGCCCAATCCATCTGTTGGGGAAATGCTCATTTAGGCACTTACGTACACACGTTGACCAATGCGGAGGAAAACGACGTTGTCATATCTTTTGATCTGGGGTGTAACGAAATTTTCTAACATATCCAAGTAAATGTCACCATTTATGTTTTTTCGCAGAAGAAAGGGCCAATCACTTCTCTTTTTGATAGGGCGCACCACACATTAACTTTCGGAGAATCAAGTTCCAGTTCCAATAGCAACATGAGGCGGTTCACTGCCCCATATCCTACAGTTGTGACGATTCACAATACCTGATACATGAAATGTGGATTCATCACTAAAAATTACAGTACTGAGAAAGTTTTCGTCGTTTTCCACTCGATTCAGCATATCCACAGCGGAATCGTATCGATGAGTGTGATCATTTACATGCATTTTTTGCACTACTTGAATTTTATAAGCATGAAACTTTAATTTCTTGCGCAAGATATCGTGAACTGTTGATTTTGGAATGCACAGTTCTCTGCTTGCTTTACGAACGGATTTCCTGGGGCTTCGTCTGAAACTTTCATTAACTTGGTCAGCTTACCGGCTCCTCCATGATGTTCCACATTGCCAGTTTCTTTAAACTGTTTCATCCACCGCTTAATTGAATTCGTTGACGGAGGATTACAACCATACTCTAAACGGTACCGTCTTTTAACTTTAATGACATACTTTAATTCCGCATGCCATAACACACACATCGCCTTTTGCTGTACGGATGACAGGACTACTGATTGCGCATTTCTCATACATTCCTCATCAGCCCACCCCTAGCGCCATCTATTGGATTCTCGGAATAACAATTCTGCAAAATAAAAAAAACATAGAAACCGTGTTAGTAATACGTGACATAGAAAAACAGACAATGCTCATAGTTTTTTTTTTTGTACATAATTTTGTAATGTGTCCAATAATTCTCGGACACCCTTTTCTAGACAAAATGGAAAGTGAGCCGCCCCGCGGCGCAGTGGTCTAAGCACTGGCTTCTGACCACTCGTCCGAGATGGCTCTGGGTTCGGATCCTTGTAAGGCATGGATGTTATGATTGCCTTACGGCACTGGCTCTTTCCCTTTTCTCGAACAGTGGCCTTAAATTAGAGACAGGCGACTAGCCCATCGAGTTGCTCACGGTGGTCGTTAAACCTCTAATAATAATAATAATAATAATAAAATGTAGGGAATATGGAAGAGCATTTCTTTTTCTCTGCAAGTGGTTATAATAAAACATTAGCAACACACTAATGCACAGTTACACGACTTGTATACATTTCCGCAAATGTTTCTGTATGCGGTTTCATCACATTTGTTATATAATCTTTACAAATATGTTCTGCAGGCAAAAGGGTATAAGTAAGAAAAACTAAAGGTTTGGCTGGCTATCACGATGTAAGTGAAGCCAGGTAAGTAATTTCAGGCAGGGCACATTCTTCAGACCCCCCCCTCACCCGACCCAGCCAACAACGCATCAGGATATCTGAAAATGTCCAGTGATTTTAATTTTGAAATTTTTCTTAAAGTAGCGAGATTTGTCGCGTAACTTTCTGCTACAAGCTATTTCATTTTGTAGCATGCTACAAATATTTTTGTTTGCATGCTACTGGAGAAGCACTACTTCGGATCACTGCCAAAGATGACTTCACGCTAACAATTCTCCTTGCTAAACACAGCTACGCAATTTATCAGGACTGCACGAACAATTTCAACCACACCGTAAATAGAAATACTGACACAGGCCATCACTGATTTGTGCTCAAAGATAACTCCTCTCTCTCTTGAGCACATAAAAACTATGATTAAAAAGAAAAACTATCTCCGAAATCAATACAGACGACACATTCTTCCCTTACCTATCAAAACAAAAAATCAACAGTGCTGTAATCAATAATTGAAAGACCGTTTCCCGATTGCAAGCAAAACTCGAACAACCAGCTCGGTACGTCAGCATCGCACTGTACATCTATGACACTTTCCTCGGAATTCCCCAATGAAGAAAATCAGACGGGGTGTGGGGGCAGAGGGATAACTAGGGCGGGACAGGAGGGGCGGTTGCCCCGGGCGCAAAAATCACTGCGTACAATATAGTGCGTCGCATAAATATAGTGACAGAACAAATTCTCGAATAAAAGGGAAACAACAACGAGCTGAAATGTACACTTCATATTTATAGCAAAAATAGCATAGGACACGCAGCTGCACAATAGTTTGACGGAAACATAACAATTCCAACACCAAGTACAAGAAAAAAACAACAACAGAAATACGCTGTCTCAAAAATATAAAGACTTACTAGTTATGAGCACCTCCGGTACGAATAGTGGAGCCGTTGTTCCGAATAACACTGAAAACCCGATTAGGCATGCTGTCCACCAAGTGATGCAAGTGTTCTGGACGGAGTGCGTACCAGCTTCGTTCAATCTGCTCTTTCAATGCCACCACACTTGAGAACTGCTGTCCATTCGCATACACATCACGAGCGAGGGTACCCCAGAGGTTCTCGATAGGGTTCAGATCTGGACTGAGTGCTGGCCAATCCATTACGTTCCCATGATGAGTGTTAAACCAGCTTTTCGTTGATGCAGACCGATGTCTTGCTGGAACAGATAATCAACACCCGCTAGAGTTTCGGTAAACGGTAGAAGGTGGCTGCTGAGTATGTCCTGATACGTTTCGGGGTTTTGCCTGCCTTGCAGGAAAGCGATATCCGTTGTACCATTGAACGCAAAAGCTCCCCAGACCATCACAGACCCCCTCCTTTCTGTCTGCTGAAGAAGGTGCGTGGTTCGTGTCGTAAATCATGCCAATAGCAGCCCAACCGTCAGGGATGCTGAACTTTTTCTCATCGGAGCAAATAGTTGTGATCCACTCGTCCGTCTAGTGCATGTGTCTGCTTGCCCATAACAATCTAGCTTCCTTGTGGCGCCGCGTGAGGTGTGGCAGACGGCACATTTTACGGAGCACAATGTTGCGACTTTCCACGATTCGTCGATGAACAGTGTCTTTTGAGGCGGTGATACCAAGAGTCCGAGAAACTTGAAGTAGTGATAACCTTTGGGATGAAACTAAATGCATGATGGCACGATCATCTCGTTTGGTTGTTATTCGAGGCCTTCCAGCAGTTAACGCACCGCATTTCGATTAAGTCTTTTAAATGGCTGCCCTACTCCTCCCCATGGCTTTGCAAATTTTCGCTACAGGCAATCCATTTGCTCTCAGTCTCCAAATCTTCTGCACCTCCTCACCAGAAAGTTGATAGTTGCGTGGCATTTCGGCAAATGAATGTCTGACGGCAGGTCCGCTGTCTTTTGTAGGCTGGACCGAATTACGACCCATGCGCGTGCGTGCCACATGCTAATTTGTACATCTCATTTGCATGTGGCTAATTTACATAGTTGTTTTTATATTTATGAGACACCTAAAATTACACTATTTCACTTTGTGGTGTTCTTTTCACACAATCCGGTCATCTCGACGGATCGAAACGTTTGTTGTAGGGTTATGTCTAATTAGGTACCACTTCAGCTTCCTACCTGTATTCGCATTGCGCTCACGGCGCAAAGTAGACTGTCTCTATATTTATGCGACGCACCGCATGATTAAAATCGGAATTGAAACTTTTGTACCAGTTTCAGGTACAGAATTTACTTATAATTTATTTCACCAGTTGCGGTAGCTTGGCGGCTTAAAATTCGTATTTCTTCCTCAAAATGTGCAAGGGATTTGTAAGATGCTGACAACCAGAAATAATGGCGCTGATGTTGTTCGTACGTAACAAGATACGGATGGCGTTTACATTTTTGATGATTCTGTAGGGGCCATTCGGTCATTACTGCCCTAGTGGAAGCTGCATTCGGTAAGTTTAAAGTAGTACCAAAAGTCGGAATTCCAGAGCAGTTGGAAATCTCACCTCTCTTCACATTTCGCATTTTACAGCCCTAAGTGGCGTTCTGCGTCCAGTTCAGCTTCACTACCAAGAACATTTTTGATGTAAGGGTAAGAGAAATGTACGAAATCCTTCTGATGAGTGATCTGCCTCCTATTTCCAAATTTTTTCCTATGCAGTTTGTAAGGTGACTGAGGCGGGCCCCACTAATTATTTCCATGTAGTATTATTTTCTGTAATTATTTCTCGTTTCAAAGGCAATGTAATGTAAATTCAAACGCACGTGTTGGCACGTGGTACGTTTCCTTTGTATGACTGATTGTGTAACACCGAACGAAGCACGTTACTAGCAAGATCCGTTGACTTCGACCGGGTCGACGGGGTCTGATGTATAGGTCGAGGGTCACCACTTCCGGTGAACAGCTAACTCCACACCAATAGGATTTCCAGAGGCGGAAAGAAGATTAAAGATATAAAAGGAAGCGACACGTTCGCTAGAGAGGCTTGAACCGCGGATGGCTTAGTGGTTAGCGATTCAGACTATCGATGCAAGGTCCTCAGGTTCGAACCTGGGCTGATCTTTCAGAGATTTTTTGATTTACTAACAATCGCTGAATATCCGCCGTGCATCGGAGGAGTACGTTAAGTGACGGCCCCCAGGTTGGACCCACTGGTTAAATGGGTATCCTTTCCTATGCCCCCCCCCTGAAATTCTCTCACCCCTCTGTGTGCAACATCGTACTTGTACGGTGGCGCCATCTACTGTACTATAATCTCACTACAAACTGTTTTGTCAAAGTCGCTAGACTTGCTCTCATTCCTTCCGTTTCTGTGTCCTGCCCAAAAGGCGATCTCGCTGTAGGTGGCTGGGACCTAAATTCTACTCACTGTGGACGGAAGTCCTACAAGAAAATGACAAATACTAATAAAGCTAGAGAGGCTTTTCGCGTTTCACCTTCCACGGAGTTGGACGTCGTGTTTTACGCAGAGAAGGTCGGTTAGACCTCTCGAGGTTTTAAGTTTTCATTGACGGAATAGTCAGGGTTTTTCGGCGATAAGAGATAGACCGGAGATTTTGACGGAACGACTCAAGTGCACGTGGCGGAGGGTCTTCCGGGATATCGGTGAGTTAGTGAAGTGTTCGCTAGCTGGAAACCTGTTGGCACGCGGAGATAGCCAATCGAACGGAACTTATTCTTTCATCTATTAAATTTTGTTTCGTATAATCAAGGACTTGTTATTGGAGTTCCTCATTATCGTAGATTTTAAGAATGGCTGACTACACGTTCCAGTTCTTTTTCAACGATCGAGTTTAACTCGACGGCACTCAAAAGGACCTACGTCAGGCTCGTTTGAGAGATTCGGGTTCCGTAAGGCCTAGTGGCAGATCGAACTCAGCGGGACCTGACGTAGTTAATGAGGATTAAATGGCTTTGGCGTTTGGGATAAGAAATAGCATCTCGTTCCCTAATACCCTGTTTGCAGTACCATACCCCAATAAAATATTTAAAAGCTAGGTTGTATAATTAAAAATGGCAATACTTCGCAAAGGCTTTCCTCTGCACCGACGAAAACCTGGCCAGTTCTCAAAATCTATTTCACAACCGTTAGTGATTATTAGTTCAATGATAAGGTAAAACCGCTGTGTTATGCACGATTAAAACGAAGTCTGAAGATGACAGATGTATTTCGTAAAATTACATTTAATGAACTAAGCAGCACTTGAAGATAATTATGGGAGATTTCAATGCAAAAATAGGGCAACGGCAACAGAATGAAACTTCAGTAGGTAAATTCGGTCACGGCAACAGAAACCAGCGTGGAAATACTCTCGTTGAGTTTGCAGAGGCAGAAGGGTTTTTCATCTTGAACTCCTTCTTCAAGAAAAAGCCACACAGGAAATGGACTTGGAGACATCCAAATGGGACGACAAGTGAAATTGATTTTATTATGTGTAACAAAAAATTCGTCATAGAAGACTGCAGTGTGCTAAACAAGTTCAACACAGGTAGTGACCATAGATTGGTGAGATGTAAGATGCACCTCAACACTAAACTTGAACGTGGCAAGCTCATAAGACAAACAAAATGTATCGACATAACCAACCTTAAAAAACACCATAATACCTTCAAGTTGGAACTGAAGAACAGGTTCTCTGCTTTAGAAGGCCTAACATCAGAAGAAGTGGACATCTCTGAAGTTAACAGAAAAGTAACCAAAGCTCTTATGGAAACAGCAACAAAATTAGCTGGGTCTAAGAACAAGTTGCATGTAAACAAATTATCAGGAAAAACGAAAATGTTGATGCAAAAAAGAAGAGAGATGAGGACAACTAAAGAAGATGTGACTTCCAAAGTGGAATATATAGAGCTATGCAAGACAGTAAGAAAAAGTATCACTGAAGACGTAAGAAAATTCAACTGTGAACTAGTGAGGAAAGCAATTGAAAACAACCAAAGCCTAAAGATAGCAAAGGGACATCTCAGTAAGGGAAGAAAACAGATTATGGCACTGAGAAAAGAAGATGGTTCTGTAACAAGAAATAGAGGCGAAATTTTGACAAGAGTGAAAGATTTCTACTCCAAATTATATGAAAGGGATGATACATGCACTCCAGACATCATGAAAGATACCAGTACCAGAGTTCCTCCAGTCCTTCCAGCAGAAGTTGCACATGCAATCAAGAACATGAAGCGGGGAAAAGCTCCAGGAGAAGATGGAATTACTGTAGACATCATACAAGAAGCAAGTGGAGAAATCGAAACAGTACTCGCCCAAATTTTCACTCGATGCCTTAATGAAGGAAAGATTCCTGAGGATTGGAACACCGCTACAATGATCCTGCTACATAAGAAAGGTGACATTGAGGATCTAGGAAACTACAGACCTATCAGCCTCCTATCAGTAGTTTATAAAATCTTCACTAAAGTTCTTTCACACCGTTTGAAGGTAACACTGGACATGGCTCAACCGAGAGAACAAGCTGGATTCAGGAGTGGCTACAGCACAATAGATCATATCCACGTGCTGAGAGAACTAATTGAAAGAGCGAGGGAATATGAACTTCCATTGTGCATGGCTTTTATCGATTATGAAAAAGCCTTTGATTCGGTGAAACCATCAGCAGTTACAATGGCTCTGAAAACCTGCGGTATTGAAGATGCATACATTAATATTATTAATAACATCTATGAAAATGCAAGTGCAAAGATTAGGCTGTTTGAAAATACAACACACGTAAAAATTGGAAAGGGAGTGAGACAAGGTGACACCATATCTCCGAAGCTCTTTAATGCCACATTGGAGGGTGTTTTTCAGTCGCTGAGCTGGGAAAACAAGGGGATAAAGATTAATGGAGATTATCTAACCCACCTTCGTTTTGCTGATGATGTAGTCATTTTTGCAACTACCCCATCAGAGCTGCAGAGTATGATCCAGGAACTTGCTGACAAGAGTAAAGAAGTGGGATTAAAAATGAACTTTCAGAAGACAAAAGTGATGTTCAATGCTTTTACAAGAAATGAAGATTTATCGATTGATGGAGAAAAGCTGGAGATAACAGACACGTACGTTTATCTTGGACAGCAGATATCAAGTGAGGGTCACATTGATGAAGAAATTAATCGGCGTACAAAACTTGCCTGGAGAGCTTTTGGAAGAAACAGCATAATTTTCAAGAGCAATATGCCATTATGTCTTAAAAGAAAAGTGTTTGATCAATGCATCCTTCCAGTGCTTACGTATGGTGCAGAGACGTGGACCTTAACTAAAAGAGACATACAAAGGCTGCAGACAACTCAAAGCAGCATGGAGAGGTGCATACTTGGTGTAACCAGGAGAGATAAGAAGAGGAACTCGTGGATCCGAAAAATGACAAGAGTGGAAGACATCATGATCAGAGTTAAATCCCTGAAATGGCAATGGGCTGGACATACTGCCAGAAGGACAGATCATCGATGGACAGCCGAAATTTTAGATTGGATTCCAAGGGACAGGAAAAGACCCAGAAGAAGACCACATGGGAGATGGGTGGATGAAATTCGAAAGTATGCAGGGGTGACATGGAGGAGACTGGCACAAGACAGACCGTTGTGGAGGAAACTTGGGGAGACCTTCGTCCAGCAGTGGATTGATAATGGTTGACAATGATGATGATGATGATGATACAAAGTTAAAATGACACTCATAAGATCTTTCAGACTCCCCTGGAGTCCTTCATCAGATGAAAATGACCGCATAAAAAGTTGTCATAGCATATAAATAAGGTAGTTGTTGCCACTTAATTCAATTCACAGAAGCAAATAAAAAGTCAAGCAATTTACATACCGGAGGCCTGCACCAAACACAGGTAGGAGGGGACACACGCTGTTCGACTTCAGGGTGGGATATCATTTTCCTTAATTTTTACAGGTACAATGGCTTTCTAGGCCTGGGAAACTTGTGTAGGTGAATCCTCGTTACAACACATATTAAAGAATCTGTAGATGTACCTACTCTCTGTAAAGCGGATTTGAGTCTTACTGGCTGGAGTTTTCAAAATCCTGGCTTCTTCCCAGTGTGGGTAGTAAGTTCCCGAAATGACGAGGCGAGATAAAGCAGTAGATGAAGCATGCATTTTGATGTTATATTTAGGTTCCGAAAAACAAAGTATACAATTTAGTATGTTAGCAGCTTCCTGTGCCCAGCGTTTTTTTTTTTTTTTTAATTGTAATTGCATATGCGTGTGGGTACTAAATAATACAAATCTGTGCGTAATCGACACACAAGACAACTTTTACTAACCTAAAAACTCCTGCAAGAATTAAGATTATAATATTTTAAGCAGTACAGCTTTTTTGTCTTAACGACTCCGGTGGGAGGACGGAGGCGCTGTATTTTGTGGTTTGCCCCGGGCGCAGAAATTCCTAGTTATGCCTCTGGTGAGGGGGTGGGGAAGGGAGTTTTTCTAAATTAAATAATGCACACACTATTATAAAGATGTGCCATGCATCCCCACGTTACATAAATGCATAATTTTGCCCCAATGCTATAATTTTTTGAATATGGATTTTTTTTTTTTTTTTAGTTTAGGGGTTAATGTTCCCCATCTACATCAAGGTTGATAAAGAATTGCCCATCGCTTAATTTAAGGACGCCGGTTCTTGGGTAGGGAGAGATCCAGGTCCGGGAGGACAAAGGTATGACACATGCCCTGCTCTGATGGCGAGCCAAAAGCGTGCGTATCTGTCTATTTGCCCATCGAACACGGATTCGAGAAATTAATGTCAACAAGTAGATACGAGACAGGCCTGTTATTTGTAAAAAAAGATCGTGCTTGTGGTATCATTTTTGTTCGTTCGGCTGTGGACCCCAGATCTCTGAAACTATTAGTTATAACGAAGTAAATTTCTCCATCATTTCTATCCGCGCCGGGATTCGAACCCGGGTCCCCTCATTCCGGAATAAGTTGCTCTACCAATTAAGCTACGCGGACATTTTATTCTGATTCCTATCTGCCTTTATGTCGTGTGCGTCCTTCTGGCAGGTACGTCACATCTCCTGGTACGTTACATCATCTCTCTCGTGTGCGTCCTTCTGGCAGGTACGTCACATCTCCTGGTACGTTACATCATCTCCCTCGTGTGCGTCCTTCTGGCAGGTACGTCACATCTCCTGGTACGTTATATCATCTCCCTCGTGTGCGTCCTTCTGGCAGGTACGTCACATCTCCTGGTACGTTACATCATCTCCCTCGTGTGCGTCCTTCTGGCAGGTACGTCACATCTCCTGGTACGTTACATCATCTCCCTCGTGTGCGTCCTTCTGGCAGATACGTCACATCTCCTGGTACGCTACATAGTCTGACTTAAATTATTTTTGCTTTGGGAAGCCTGAGAAACGTGAGAACGAAGTTTTTTTTTTTTTTTTTTTATACGATGCATAACTTTGCCACTAGAGGGCATAAATTATTGTCATCGAATTCAAAATACATTTTTGAGGCTATGCATCTTTTCCGATAGTAGTAAAGCAAATCCCAAGTAAAAAATTTCGATGTAACAAAAATGGGTAACGGAAGTAGTTAAAATCATTGTTGAAATCTGGTCGTGCCGTATGCTGTCGCGTGAAGCAACAACAGTTAATTTCATTGGTAGTCAACATAACATTATATTAAACCACACCTTGCTGAAATTGTTATAGTCACCAATCCTTGCTGAAATTATCTTGCAATATCTTGAGGATAAATTGCTGTCAGAATTACCCAGAGTACCAAGTTTTTATGTGAAGTATGTGGATGACATTTTGTTGTTCTGGACATTTGGTTTGGAAGAACTCCACTCATTCACTGAATGTACGTCATCAGTGTTCCCCTCCATAAAATTTACCTTGGAATGTGAAAAGAATTACTGCATCTCATTTCTGGATTTCACCTTAGTGAGAAACCCGACAACTCGGTGTTTGCAAACTTCGGTGTACCGAAAATTGACTTAAACTAATGACATTATTCCGGCCAAGTCGTTTCATCCAATGTCACATAAATTGGCTGCCATACGATTCCTTGTGCGTAGGGCCATTACTCACTCGTCAAATACCAAAATCAGGAAATTGGAACTTAAAAAGGTGTGTGAGATAGCCAGGACTTGTGGCTATGGTGACTTCCTTGTACATAGCATTTTTCGTCAATTATTGCATGTACATGACTTCAACTTATCGAGAGAGCCCAGAAGAAGTAAGTATGTGGGATCAATTGATTTTGTTCCATGTTTGGTCAACATTTTAAAGAATGTGTGTAAAACGCATGGAATCGGTTTTGGTGTCAAAACAAGAAATATTTTTCAGAGCATTAGGAAAGATCGAGACTCAGTGCACAAGAACAATAAATTTGGTGTATATAGCATCCCACTCAAAGCGACAGACCCGTCTGGGGTTGACCAAGAGTACATCGGTTCCACTTCAAGATCTTTGAATACCAGAGTGAAGAAACACATGTACAATGTCCGAGTGTGTGCCAAAAACAACTGCTCTCTCCCGATTAGTTGACTCTGAAACCCATGTACCAATCTGGAGAGAAGCGGAGATCCTCGCCACACCAAGTAAGAAGTCTCAATTAACATTTACTGAAAGTCTATTTATTGCGTGGAAGGGGCATATGTATTGTAATGACTCTGTTCCATATGTCATACCTAGACCGCGGACATTTTTGTTTACTGATTACAGTGCACACGACCGTCCAATTGAATATGTTATTGCTTAACTTAATCATTATTGTATTGTAATCGATTTGATTAGTGTACACACCAGATGGCAGTTCGCAAATTGCGTCACATGTGAAATTATAAATTGTCTGTATCCATCCCACACTACCTCTTTTTTATGTATCTGATAATGGATCCCAGTGCGGGGTGTCCGAAAGATCTTATACGTTTTTTTTATACTCAGTGTATGTTAATTAAACGTAACCGGAGGTTCCACGGTGAGCTCTGGTGTATATTCGTGCAAAGACGGCGTTCAGTTTATTAGTATAGTTACTTTGCACGAAGATTGTTTTCTTATTAGTATATTATATTAAACCATCGCCGAACATTTTCATCACGTTTTACATAAACGTAACAATATTTCATTGCAATCTGCGTAAATTACGAGAACCTGATGATAAATATGATAAAAGCCATTACAAAAAAACCTTTTTGGTGATAACACGACGGGTATCCTAGATCAGAGGTGGGGAACCTTCTCATGTTGGAAGCCAGCATTAAATTAGTTGTAATCTTATAAGGCCGCATTCAAGAAACGTCAATTAGATGTACTTCGGAATGTACATTTTGTAAAAATCTTGCTGTGTATTAACTCAAAAAATGAAAAAAAAATTAGTTCTAACCTTTTAATGACTTTGTTGTGACTGCTTTTTGTTGGAAAGTATTTGAATATTTGGTTGCAACATGGAGGTCCGCAGTTTCAGCTGATCCTCTCGATGGATATCAGTCATTTGTGACCTTAAGGGCGTTTTTATTTAGATTAGGTAGGAGAACGTAGATTCGCAGCGATAAGTGGTTGAAATGCAAAAAAAGCATTTTTCGTGAATGTTGCCGAAGGCGTGGGTATTCTATCGTATTTTTTCATATTTCAACAGGATCTTTCTTAGCGTCGAATAAGAACTTTGAAATGTCATCTTCTGAAAGAGTTCAATCAATTCCATCTGTAGTTCTTTAGGAGCCATAGAACGAAATGATGAGCGTAGCAGGTGTCAAAAATAACCCCTATGACTTACTAATGTTTCAATTATGGCCGTCAGTCGGGGAGTATTATTTCGTTAAATCTTCTTTTACTGTTTGGAATTTTAAAGACAGTCATATTAAGATTAAAATTAAAATAAAAGACGAAAACATATTAATAGAAATAAAAGGATTTGTTCTGCAAAATTTAGATTTACTCAACAGGCCGCACTTAATGGCCTAGAAGGCCGCATGCTGTCTTAAGGCCGCAGTTTCCCCACCCCTGTCCTAGACCAACAGTCACCAATCCACCTCACTTAACACAACTGCGATTCAGATTTTCTATCTGGAGGTCAGATTTTAGCTTGCGCATGCGCAGATGGACTTTCGTAGCTACATCACATTTCATCGGTGTCAGCGTCGCATCTTACGTTCGTCTGAATAATACATAATAAAAATATTGTTTCTGAAAAACAGTCGAAATACTATTGCCTCCGCCATAGTTTAGTAAATATTTATTTTTATGACATATCTTCTTTCATTGGTTTTACGACAATAGCCTTCATTAATCCACCTACCTAAGTACCGCTCAATGTCAGGAATTAGTAAACCTTATTTGTTTATGATTTAATTCCACCTAGTATGCAGTGAACTGTGGCTCTGTGTGGCCGTGAGTGACGCGAATGTGTTGTACATAAATAAATGTCTACTCTCGAATCACTCTGTTTATTTCACACATACAGAGATCTTGGAATGGAAAAGCTGCATAGCATAAATTATTTACAAAGAGTACCAGGGTACTCTCTCGATTTCCCCCGCCCCCCCCCATATGATTGCTTCTAAATATCCAATTGAAAATATTCTTTCTTCCATTCGATACTATTTGTAACGAATACTATTTTGGGTATAGTTTCTTTTTCAAGTAAGTCATAGTTTCTAAGCTAGCGGGAGTAAAGTCAAATTGCGATTTTCTAGATATCTGTACTTCTAAAAGTCCGATTTGAAAATTTCTTTTTGCATCCGATACAGTTCTTGGTGGGAAATGTTCTACGTATAATTCATAATTTTTGGTAAAGAATGATTTAGCAACCAGGGGGCGTAAGTGTATATTTTTTTCTGATGCATTCGCAGCAATATCTGCGCTTCTGAAAACCCGTTTATAAAAATTATTTTGTGGTCCTTTGGAAAACCTTTTGGCCGCCCCGGTGGCGCAGTGGTCTAGGGCGCTGGCCTCTGATCATTCGTCCGTAAGGGGTCCGGGTTCGAATCCCGGTCGGGCATGGATGTTGTGTTTGTCTTACGGCGCTGGCTCTCTCCCTTCCCTGGAACCAGTGACCCTAAATTGGGGACGGGCGACTGCTTATAGCCCATTGAGTTGCTCACGGTGGTCGTTAAACCTCCAACCAAAAAAAAAACCTTTTGAGAATACCTTCCGCTTAATATAAGTTTTCTCGCCAGGGGGCGTGGATGTATATCTTATTTATGTCGATGTGTTTGCTCCTAACAGTCCGATCCGAAAAATACTTTGTCGGAGAGAGTTTCTGGTGCAAAATATTTTGCATATGATTTCAAATATTTCTTAACGCGCAAAGGCGTCACTAGAGGGCGTAAGTTCACGTTTCCGTTTACAGCATATTTACAGTAATATCTGCTTGTACAAAACCCGGTTGAAAAAGTTCTTTCCCGGTCAGGTACTACTAACTACGAAACCATTTTTTTAAATGTATTTCCTGCCCAAAATGATATATTACGCCGTTAGGGGTATAATGTTTAATCTCTTTTTCTCGATATCTCAGCTACTAAACGTCCAACTTGAAAAATTCTTTTAAAACCGGATACCATTTACCTTGTGAAACACTTTGCCTGTACTTCTGGGTTTTTTTTAAAGTTCACAGTGTTTTTACCAGGGGTTGTTTGTTTGCAGCTGCCTCTCGGCTTCTAAAATATCTTCAGAAAAATCTCTTGCTGTATGCCGTTCGCTATATTAAGATGGGTAACATTATCCTCTTTAAAGGTTTTCCCGCTAGAGGGCGTAAATGGCAAAACCTGGTTCTCGTTATGTTTCCAAACATGTTTGAAAAATTCGTTTTCCTTAGCATAGCTTTTGCTATGAATATGTTTTGCATATTTTTCACTTTGTCATTATGCAAAGTTTTTCCGCTATAAGGCGTAAACTGTTCGATTTGAAAATCCTTTATTCTCTACCTTTCTTCTGCTATGAGGAACTTCTCGTGCACAATTTAATTTTCGTAACATACTTTTCAATCACTAGTGGAGGCATTTCTATTTATTTTATCCATTGTAGAAATCCGGCAGATTTTTTTTGCTAACCAGTTCCATTGACTATGAATGACTGAAAATTTTCATTCGTGTCGGAAAGGATTCAAAAGACTGTGACGTACCTGCCAGAAGGACGCACACGACATAAAGGCAGATAGGAATCAGAATAAAACGTCCGCGTAGCTTAATTGGTAGAGCAACTTATTCCGGAATGAGTGGACCCGGGTTCGAATCCCGGCGTAGACCAAAAGTGACGGAGAAATTTACTTCGTTATAATGGCGCCCGAACTATCCGGATGACCCGGCCGTTCAAAATCTCGCATTGGTGTGATGTTCTTTCCACACCGCGAGACAGGAAAAATCAGAGAATTCCTTCTCCAGTGCTTCGAAAAATAAATGTGTGTGACGTTGCATTCCACACACCAGATTGACTGGGAGTTCTCAAGTGCACGTTCTACAGTGGATGGCTGCCTGCAACGATTCATGGTCACGGCTGACCCGTAGGCCATGTCCCCGGCCCTCTTTGGGGGGGGGGGAGATGTGACGTACCTGCCAGCAGGACGCACATGACATAAAGGCAGATATTAATCAGAATACATGTCTGCGTAGCTCAGTTGGTAGAGCGACTTGTTCCGGAATAAGCGGCCTCGGGTTCGAATCCCGGCGTAGACCAAAAATGACGGAGAAATTTACTTCGTTATAAGACGTGCTCACTACAACAGAAAATTCGGTGTAGTGAGCACAAGTTTCATCTTAGGCAATTGCCCATCAGTAGGCTCAAATGCATAAATTTATCTGTTACGATGTATGTACTTTTTCGGAGCCTCATGGAAAAATTCTTTCGGCATTTTATAGATCAAAGCGATAATATGTTCAATATAATTCCTAGCTTTCACTGCGCGAAGATTTTCAGAGAAACAACATAAAAAAAAAAGGAATTCCTGTTATGATTTCACTCTTCCTAGAAAATGATCTTTGTTTCAAGATTTATCGACTTCCATAAGCATTTTAACACTCCAGCTGGCAAGAACGCATATACACGTCAGGCGGTTTCTGTGCCCAAAGCGGCGTCGACGCAACAAAATGTTCATCGAAAACCTGTTCAAAAATTTCAAGAACGCATATATGCGCATCTTAACGACGACGATTACTATAGAAAGACAAGATGCTTTTAGGAGAGTCTCCTATTATACATGTGACAAAATTTCGCATTGCCTCTTCCGAAGCTCCTGCCACATGGAGGCTTACAAGGTTTCTCGCGTCCCGAATTTAGGGACGTCGGCTCCAGTGGTACAGGACTTATAGACAAACAGATTGCCATGCCTCACGTGAGGCTTAGAGTTGCAGTGAGAAGTACAAGCATCGAAATCAACAGAGCAAAGAAGAGTTCAAAAATGTTGATTGGAATTAAAAGTAAGGCTTTATACATAGCATAAATTTGTCCTCATTTTGAATATAATGAGCCTGGTTAATTAGGATGATTCATTAATTCGTGGGTTCTGATTGAGTTTGTAGACATAGGAAAGTTTCAAAATACACTGCCGGACAATTGCTAAGGACGGATGACAATAGCAACGATAGCAACCATAAAATGGAAGTCAGGAAAATGTGGAAATTAGCATAAGTGCGGGATACAGTAAGACGTGTTGTGCATATGCAAATTTTGGATTGCCGAACTTGTTCGTGACGTCATAGCGCTGATAAGAGATATAAAGGATTTGACGCGTATTGACCGTTGTTGTTCAAACGCAAAGTTGAAAGGGAAAGAATCAATTGACGAACTTGCAGTTTTCAGTATGTTTTCCTGACATTACCTAGATGATTTTACGCGTGGCCGTATTACTGGCAAGATTGAAGAAGGGCGAAAAATAACAGATGTTGCCAGGGAGTTCGACGTCAGCCACAGTGTTGTTTCAAGGCTTTGGAAATCATTTCAAACAAATGGAGAGTGTAGCAAACGTCACGGGGAGGTCGTGTTCGCAGTACGACACCTGCAGAAGATCGGTACATAGTGCTATCAACAAAAAGATACCGGCGCAGCACAGCTAGTGAGGTAGCAAATCAGTTTATGGCTGCTACTGGCAAGCGGATCTCCCGAAAAACTGTCGCCAGACGTTTGCACGAAGGAGGACTATACGCCCGCCATCCTGTTGTGTGCATCCCATTGTCCAGACGTCACCGTACCACCCGTTTGCAATGGTGCCATCAAGATCGCAATTGGACTGATAACGACTGGTCTGCTGTCCTCTTCTCAGATGAGAGTAGATACAGTCTATCGTCTGATTGTCGACGACAACTGATCTGGCGTGATAGTGGTACTGCATATTGTCCAGCAAACATACAGGAAAGGGACCGATATCCGACATGTAATGTCATGGTATGGGCTGGCATCATGATCAATGGCCGTACGTCCCTCTATGTGCTTCCAACTGGGACTATGACTGGTCAACGATACATTAATGATGTTCTGCTACCTCATGTTCGCATGTTCCGTGGTGCTGTCGGTGATATATTCATTTTCATGGACGACAACGCAACATGTCATCGAACAGTCGCTGTCCAGGAGTGTCTTGAGAGCGAGGATATTCAACGCCTCGTATGGCCAGCACGTTCTCCAGATTTGAATCCTATTGAAAATGTGTGGGATGCTTTGGGGAGGAGTCTTGTTGGTCGCCAATGCCCTCCAATAAACAAGGACACCCTCATCCGTGCACTGACAGAGGAATGGGATGAATTACCCCAACAGCTGCTTGATAATGTTGTGCAAAGCATGACACGACGAGTGGAATCTTGCATCGCCCTCCATGGTGGCCATATCCCGTATTGACATCTTACGCCAGAACGCCTGCGGACGGTATTTGCGTTTTTTTCACGTTTACGTTTTCTGCACAAAATGGTCTGTTTGTCCCTTGAACAAGTTCCAAAGCCTTCTGGATTTCAGAGCACAATAAATTGTCTTTCTTGTAATGTCCTGGCATTCTGACATTATTTTATTTCACTTGGCATCCAACCACACTTACTTTTTTATGCGCTATATAGCCGTTTATGATCCGTCCTTAGCAATTGTCCAGCCGTGTATAATAAACCAGGGGCCGCCCAGAATGGCTTTGTCGCTGCATGTAGGATGCGAATGAGACGAAAATAGTCATAAGTCAATCTGGTGTGGACAGGCCGCTAGTTCTCAATGCCTGGTTTCAAGTACTTGGAGAATTCGGATAGGCTCCATCCCTGGAATGTAGATGTATAGGGGAGAGCTTGTAGTTTGGGCAAAGGAATTGTCGTATATTTGGAATACAAAGCGCCGACTAATGCATTTTTAAGAACTGGTATTCTTTTGTCCTAATGTGCATGGGGTGGAGCAGAGAGCAATTGCTAGCTCTGGTGTGCGAGCTGAAATCAATGGAAAGAAGAAATAATCAGTTGTTTCCCGCGTCTGCAAAAAAGAAGGCATCATCGTGTCGGAAAACGCCGACTGAAGGGAGAATCTGTTTCCGGGGGCCCACGCGAGAATGGGGTCAGTTACCGCATCCTCATATATCGACGCTGAAAATTCTCCGTGCGTGAGATAGTGGATATAGGACTAAAATAATCTAGAGTTCACTGCAGAAATTTCAACTTGATCATCGAAGCGAGTGCGAGAAATAAGGAAAAGTTGATGTCGCAGTTTGAATTTCCATAGCAAGGGGCGACGAGGTCCCAGGGACATATGCTCTCAGCGAGGAGAAAGTAGTGCTTTTATCGGACCTGCAACTCGTTCCTTCGAAGAACATACACGTGAACCTACAGCGATATCCCACGCTTCAGCAGCCGGACCAGTGAAAGTGTGTGTACGTCTGGGTGTTTTTAAAGACGGCACGAAACCTTTTCCTACTCAGCTTGATAGCAAGTTACGTGGTGTCGGCTATTAAACGAGCCTGTTGGATTATATATCGTAAGAACCTCAAGAAACAGTTCTTGATTTTTAAGTGTCAGAGGCTTGGCAGTTAGTGCGTGTGAGTCTGGAGAATTCGAGGCCGCTGTGGTGCAGTGGAAGCATATCCGGCCCGTAACTGGAAGACCCTGGGTCCGATTCCCGGTGGCGGCCAATGAGAATTTTTCCGTGACTCACTTATGAACGTGGAAAGAGCGATGACCTCTGTTTGATGTTCCTGGTCCACGTCAAATGTCTGTAATAAGTGTCAGATGTTTATCGCACGGGACTATGGTCTATCAAGACAGACAGAGCTAATCAGAAGACCTGTAATAAGACATTTAAGTGACTCTCTAAATCGATGATTGGACAGTACAATCTGTTAAAATTTGCCAAGTTGGTCTGTTTATAGCCATGATTCGGTCTAATACATCACAAATTATGTAGATATGAGTTCCTAAATGACAGTGCATTTATGTGCCGTTATCCTCGCAGTTGATTTGTAGATGCTCTAGTGATAGTAAAACTAAGTTTAAGTAAGTGCTCGCCCCCAACACATCAGGCTTGACGAGAGTACCTACGCAATCGTTTTTTGAAGAATCACGTTCGGTTCGCATGCTCAGTACTTTACAATGCATATCCTCAGTTCAAGCAGCTTATTTTGTAAATGAGTAACAAAGTTGAACTGTGAAAGTACTTATTTGGATTACTTAGAATTGGGCACCACAATGATTTTGTATAGATGGCCCCCAAGTGGCAGAGTGGTTTGGTACGCTGGATTCTGGCCATTCGCCCGAGATTGTCCTGGGATGGAGTAATTTATGAGACATAGGAGGCACGCATGTCTGATGGCTCTTTTTCTCCTCAGTGGCCTAAATGAGACCCTTGGTTCGTTAAACCCAGAAATTGCCGATAAACATGTTAAATGCCGCCCTGGTAACGCTGTGGTCTAAGCGCTAGCTCCTGATCCTTCCTTCGAGAGAGGGGCTGGGTTCGAATCCCGGTGAGGTATGGATGTTGTGTTTGTCTTACGACCTGGCTGTTCCCCTTCTCTGGAACCAGTGGCCCTAAATTAGGGCCACTGGTTCCAGAAAAGGGGAACTTGTGTTCTTCCAGCAAATTGAGGAGTGTTCTCCGATGTTTCTCGCTTTATACGCCAACGCCCACCCGTTCGATGAAGAAGAAAGCGTGACTCATCGGAGAAGGCAATCCTTTACCAATCAGCGGAGGTGAAATTCCGATACTGCCGTACAAATGTAAGTCTTTTCTGCCGATGCACTTTCGTTAGCATAGGTGCAGTGACCATCCATCTGCAGTGGAGCCCCATTCTCAGCAGGGTTCGCTGAACTGCCGTTTTAGACAGACTTCCGGTGGCCGCCTGGTTCATTCGGCCAGAGAGTTGCCCCACTGTAGCGTGTCGATCGGCCCTCACGCACCTTCGCAACCGACGTTCACCTCTCACATGAATGACACGTGGTGCTCCGCAGTTTCCACTTCGCTTATTCACAATGGTGCCATTTCTCCAATCACGACACACTTTAACCACAGGAGCACGCAAACAGTACACAAACTGCGCTGTTTCAGAAATACTGCCACTCTTGGCCCAAAAGTCGATAATCATCCCTTTTTGCAGATCTGATAAATCGCTCCTTTTATCCATGACGTCAACGAATGATATGTTTTCAGAATGCCTACAGCACACCTCCAAGCCAGCTCAAGAAACGTGCTTTCTGTCATTGGCAACGCGCTGTTGACTTCAAAAGTAGGAGGTGGTTACAATAATGTGACTCGACTGTGTACACACACACACACACACACACACATATCAATTTAGGTCCAATCTCCTTCACCTCACGGAGATTTTGGATATCATTGTTATTGGATAAGAGGAAAGAGAGTCGCGACAACCGTGTAAGCATCTGAGATTTTAAAACACTAAAGTGAAAAAAAAAAAAAAAAAGACAAGCAAACTGGGATACCTCTCTAATACCGCGTTGGTCCTCCTCGCGATCGGATAACATCAGCAAAGGGACCCCTCAACGAGCTCTTTGTAGTGCTGTGGAGAAAGAGCGCACCATGCTACCTGAAGAGAGTCCCAGAATTCCGTAATGTCCGCCGGTGGAGCATTCCTGACATTGACGGCACGTTGAACAGCATCCCAAATGTGTTGAATGGTATTTAAATCCGGCGAACGAGGGGGCCAAGTCAGGATGCCAAACTCTCTTGAATTCTCCAGCCATAATCGGGCGACCGTGGACGTTTGCGGTGACGCATTGTTTAGGCTACATGTTTCCAGTCATCTTGAGTCCGATGGCGGTGTTCCCGAGACCAGGCGGGAACACCGCCATGAAAATAATAATATTTTTTTTTTATAATAATCCAGGTGCTTGAAATTGTTGACCGGCCGCCCCGGTGGCGCAGTGGTCTAAGTGATGGCCTCTGATCATTCGTCCAAACGGGGTCGGGGTTCGAATCCCGGTGAGGCATGGATGTTGTGTTTGTCTAACGGCACTGGCTCTCTCCCATCCCTGGAACCAGTAACCCTAAATTAGGGACGGGCGACTGCTTATAGCCCATTGAGTTGCTCACGGTGGTCGTTAAACCTCCAATCAAAAAAAAAAAAAAAAAAAAAAAAAAAGGAAAGAAATTGTTGACCGTGTATATCCAAATTTCGTGATAATTTCCGAGATATAGGGTCCCCTCCTCCCGTGCACCAACAATGATGCTGCGTTCTAAATCGCTTAAATCCTATTAAGTTGATATCTGAACTGCGAATGCTACTACTTGAGCTTGCGGAGGTGTCTCTATATATACGTCGTTTGCGGACGATACCATTTACCGCATGGGTGTGGTGGAATATAATGGAAATGGTAGCGCCTTTCCCAGTTTTTTTGGCACCTCAGTAGAGCTCGCATATCTCTAATTTAAAGCTACTGGTTCCATGAAGGGAACGGAACCACCACCATGGAACAAGCGTACCATCCATGCTTCATGCGTGACTCGCCTCGGATAATTAGCCAGAAGCCCGCGCCTCTGGTCCTTCGGCCAATGGGGATTTTTGTGCCTGAGATGGTGAAATATAACATTGAAGTGCTTCAGAGGGCACACTGATTAGGAAATATTGAAAAAAAGGGGCAGAACTGCATTGGAAGCTCAGATGAGGCATGGGTGGTGTTTGTTTTACGGCATTGGCACTGTGCCTTCCATGGAACCAGTGGCCCTAAAGTCGGGACGGGCCTTTTTTTTAGTCCTTAGAGTTGCTTATGGTGGTCATTGAACCTCGAAACAAACACGTTTTTTTAAGAGCATACCCGAATGTTTTTGTACTACTCGGAATTCTGTAACAGATTTAGGCGTTTTTTAAATACGGTGAGAGCTTGGTGGCAACGGGTCTGGAACCTCGGTTTCGTGTGTGTGTGTGTGTGTGTGTGTGTGTGTCATACGAAAGGAATTGTGGACACCATACGAAGTTGTGAAATAGAGATAGGCCAAAATTGGCTCGTACTGTACAATGGAAGCACCATTCGAAATGATACCGTTTCCGTCATAATGGTTGTGACGTACCTGCCAGCAGGAGGCACACGACATAAAGGCAGATAGGAATCAGAATAATCGTCTGCGTAGCTCAGTTGGTAGAGCGACTTGTTCCGGAATAAGCGGCCTCGGGTTCAATTCCCGGCGTAGACCAAAAATGACGGAGAAATTTACTTCGTTATAATGGCGCCCGAACTATCCGGATGACCCGGCCGTTCAAAATCTCGCATTGGTGTGATGTTATTTCCACACCGCGAGACAGGAAAAATCAGAGAATTCCTTCTCCAGCGCTTCGAAAAATAAAAATTGTGTGATGTTGCATTCCACACAGCAGATTGACTGGGAGTTCTCAAGTGCACGTTCTACAGTAAATGGCTGCCTGCAACGATTCATGGTCACGGCTGACCCGTGGGCCATGCCCCCGGCCCTCTTCCGGGGGGAGATGTGACGTACCTGCCAGCAGGACGCACACGACATAAAGGCAGATAGGAATCAGAATAATCGTCTGCGTAGCTCAGTTGGTAGAGCGACTTGTTCCGGAATAAGCGGCCTCGGGTTCGAATCCCGGCGTAGACCAAAAATGACGGAGAAATTTACTTCGTTATATGGTGCGTCGGGAACTCCGTGTCGTGCTGGAATTTATGATCGTGATGCAATACATAAACCTCAGATTATCAACATCAATGCAACGAAACGTGTAAGGTGGTGCAGAGCACATAAAACCTGGGATGCTGAAGACTGGTACATGTCATCTGGTCTGATGAATCGTGCTCCTCATTGTTTCTCACCACTAGCAGAGTTGTACGTCTGGCAAAAACCTCTAGAAGGGTACCACCTCGACTGATCGGCTCCAAATGTGAAGCATGGAGGTGGATCCCTGATGCTGTGGGGTGCTATATCATGGAATTCCTTAAGGCCATTGGTAATTCTAGAGGGTCGTGTCACATCTGCAACGTACGAATCTGTTCTGCTGCACCCATTGTTGCTGGTTTCAAGCAGATAATGCACACGTGCATTGTGCGAAACGTGTCAAGTTGTGGTTCTCAGAGGAGGATGTATACAGCAGCCATCTCAATGTTATTGAACATTTGTGGGAGTATTTGGAATTGAAAGGTCAGATCACACTTTCCACCTCCAACATCAATGGCGTAGTTGGGACATTCTACAGGAAGAATGGTTCAAATTCCATTATTTTATGAAGCATGACTTGTATAAGGCTATTCACAGTCAAAGTTGTGTTTTGCAGAGGATGAGACAGAGCAGCCACCCCAATATTTTTGAACATTTGTGGGAATAATTGGAGCAAAAGTTAAGATCACACTTTCCACCTCCAACATCACTGGCATAATTGGGACATATTCTACAGGAAGAATTATGGTCCCAAATTCCATTATCGTATGAGCATGACTTGTATGAATCTCTCTTCTTTCCTGAAAGCCCGAGATGCGCTTACAGCTTATTAATAAAAACATCTCCACAGTGTTTCCGTTATTTTGATAAATTCCTGTAGTATCAAAGAAATGTTGGATTCCTACAAAAATAATTCGACATATTTTCTTATTAGCCAGTATTCAGTTAAAGCTGAAGGCATTTTCAGTGAAAACATTTTACACTGCTGGACAATTGTTAAGGACGGATCATAAACGGCTATATAGCGCATAAAAAAAAGTGTGGTTGGATGCCAAGTGAAATAAAATAATGTCAGAATGCCAGGACATTACAAGAAAGACAATTTATTGTGCTCTGAAATCCAGAAGGCTTTGGAACGTGTTCAAGGGACAAACAGGCCATTTAGTGCAGAATACGTAAACGTGAAAAAAAAAAATGCAATTACCGTCCGCAGGCGTTCCGGCGTAAGATGTCAATACGGGATATGGCCACCATGGAGGGCGATGCAAGATTCCACACGTCGTGTCATGCTTTGCACAACATTATCAAGCAGCTGTTGGGGTAATTTATCCCATTCCTCTGTCAGTGCACAGATGACGGTGTCCTTGTTTATTGGAGGGCATTGGCGACCATCAAGACTCCTTCCCAAAGCATCCCACACATTTTCAATGGGATTCAGATCTGGGGAACGTGCTGGCCATACGAGGCGTTGAATATCCGCGCTCTCAAGACACTGCTGGACAGCGACTGTTCGATGACATGTTGCGTTGCTGTCCATGAAAATGAATCTATCACCGACAGCACCACGGAACATGCGAACATGAGGTAGCAGAACATCATTAATGTATCGTTGGCCAGTCATAGTCCCAGTTGGAAGCACATAGAGGGACGTACGGCCTTTGATCATGATGCCAGTCCATACCATGACACTACATGTCGGATATCGGTCCCTTTCCTGTATGTTTGCTGGACCACTATCACGCCAGATCAGTTGTCGTCGATAATCAGACGATAGACTGTATCTCCTCTCATCTGAGAAGAGGACAGCAGACCAGTCGTTATCAGTCCAATTGCGATGTTGATGGCACCATTGCAAACGGGCGGTACGGTGACGTCTGGACAATGGGATGCACACAACAGGATGGCGGGCGTATAGTCCTCCTTCATGCAAACGTCTGGCGACAGTTTTTCGGGAGGTCCGCTTGCCAGTAGCAGCCATAAACTGATTTGCTACCTCACTAGCTGTGCTGCGCCGGTGTCTTTTTGTTGATAGCACTATGTACCAATCTTCTGCAGGTGTCGTACTGCAAACACGACCTCCCCCGTGACGTTTGCTACACTCTCCATTTGTTTGAAATGATTTCCAAAGCCTTGAAACAACACTGTGGCTGACGTCGAACTCCCTGGCAACATCTGTTATTTTTCGCCCTTCTTCAATCTTGCCAATACTACGACCACGCGTAAAATCATCTAGGTGATGTCGCGAAGACATACTGAAAATTGCAAGTTCGTCAATTGATTCTTTCCCTTTCAACTTTGCGTTTGAACAACAACGGTCAATACACGTCAAATCCTTTATATCTCTTATCAGCGCTATGACGTCACGAACAAGTTCCGCAATCCAAAATTTGCATACGCACCACACGTCTTACTGTATCCCGCACTTATGCTAATTTCCACATTTTCCTGCCTTCCATTTTATGGTTGCTATTGTCATCCGCCCTTAGCAATTGTCCGGCAGTGTATTATTTCGTATACGATTACATCAAATAGTAAACAAACTGAATTTTTCAACTTTATATTTTCCAGACATATTCCAAAACAAACTTTTCGTAGGACAAATGTGCTCTGAAAATTTCTGGGAAATCATTTTACTCATGCGCTGCAAGTTCCGATGTTGCTCGTAAAGATATCTGAAAAATGTATTCAATCGAATTCTGTAGATCATAGTGGATCTTTTCTAATACTGTTTTCGGGAAATATTTTCCTAATAATTTTAGAACGTAATGTATGAGTAGAAACTTTTTTCTTGCTCGCCGCTCATCACACAGCAATTCCTTTCAAATCTCTTGTGGAGCCTTTCATGCCTTCTGGGTTAAATTTAATTTTCTATCTTATTAGAAGAGGATTCCAGTAAAGAAAAAGATCCCTTGCACAAAACGGCGAACTCTGAAAAAAGGAATTTCTCCAGCTTAACGGAAAACACTGTTTATTTTGTTTGAGTAAAGCATATTAGAAAAAACCAGCGGTGTGCTTAGAAATAAAAAGAGGAACTAAAGGAGGAAAAAGTAGGTCTTCCGTTAGAAGGACATTGCCGGTTGTGTGGTCGAGGACATGTTTGGAATATAGAACATCAGCTGTATGTACGCTTTTTTCTTCTTCAAAGTTCGATGAAAGCCTTTCGGCTCGTATCAGCAGAATACCCTTGTAAAATGACTCTGTCTCGTGATGCGTCACGAGAAAAAAAGTTTGCTTCCGAAGAAAGAGGGGATGATGCAAGAGAAAAAGAAAATTTCAGGTTAATCTGAAACCAATAAGTCTTGTATCATTCAACAGGTTTTTAATAATATCTTTTTCTTCATTGTGCGATGTAGGACATCATTTTTCGATTATGAATCTGCTCTTCCCCGTAAAGTTTTCCGACAGAAAAAAGAAGATTCAAAAGGGCTGTTTACAAGAAAAGTTGTTTTGAAAGTATTAATTACTGTAATAATCTTATTGGAACAGTTTTAGGCTTTTTACACCAGATACAGTTAACGCAAAAGGACTTCATAGATTAAATAAAAGCCCTTTCAAACAATGAACTTGTTATTACACTGACAGAATTACATTCAGTATATCTAATATTACGAGTGACCATAATTATGGCTAATATTAAGTACGAAGGCCGTTCCATAAAAACTGAGTAATGTTTTTTGAGTTGGCAATATTGCGAAGGAAAAAATAACCACGCAGACGACTAACTGAATTAAGGAAGTATCTATGGCAACAGTTATTAGCCGTGGCAGACGATTCTGGTTTTGTTATTGCGCAGTTGTTCCTTCATTTCGCCATACAGCTATGGAGGTGAGTGATTCAGAGTTAAGAAGCTGGTAAAGATATCTGGAAAATGTATTCAATCGAATTCTGTAGATCATAGTGGATCTTTTCTAATACTGTTTTCGGGAAATATTTTCCTAATAATTTTAGAACGTAATGTATGAGTAGAAACTTTTTCTTGCTCGCATGCTGTTCCTCCACAACGTATTTCAATACGTTGTGCGATTACATTTTGCTATCGTTTGGGTAAAACGGCTCCAGAAACAATTGATTTAATGAAAACAGCTAACAAAGATAAATGTTTGGGTGAGTCCACGATTTTTAGATGGCACCATAATTTCAAGAAAGGGCCTTTGTCTGCAGTACTCTCTCTTAGGCTTGGTCGACCTGAAAGTGTTGTTACGGAGCGTATCGTTAGCATTGTTGTTTGGGCAAATCTGCAAGAAGATCGACGAATGACGTGTGAAGACATAGCGGCGTCAACTAATATTTCAAAAACGTCAGCATTCTACGCGACAAATTACTGCTACATCGTGTGTGATCCAGATGGGTACCTCATCACCTGACGAGAGAACAATTGCTAGCCAGAGTTCAGGTATGTCATGAGTAGAAACAAATGGTTTCATAGGATCCAAACTTTCTGAACACAGTAATAACTGCCGATGAAACATGGGTCCACTATTTCGATCCCTCACGAAGCGCGCAACGAGTGTCTCAAAACACACGCTCTTCTCCACCGAAAAAAGTCCGCCAAACCAAATCAGTTGGGAAGGTGGTGATGATAATTTTCTTTGATCATAAATGTGCAGTCTACATTCATGCTGTTCTTCCACAAATTACTGTCAATGCTGAGTATTACATTACAGTCTTGAATCGTCTGCGATGACACATATCGATTAAGCGACCGGAACTGGTGGGCAAATTGACCTTACACCATGATAACGCCCGGCCACATGTTGCTGCTTCTGTTCAACGGGTTTCCTACGAAATGCAGTATTGAAATCCTACCACAGCCAGCCTACAGTCCTGACCTCGCACCGTGAGATTTCTGGTTGTTTCCAACAATGAAGACGTTCCGTGGCGCAATATTCAACACAGAAGCTGACGTTATTCAAGCTGTACAGGGGTCGCTAAAGCAGCTTCCACAAAATGCTTTGGAATGTGAACTGAACGATGGGACTGTTGCATATCATCCGAGGGAAGATACTTTGAGAAAGAATAACATATATTTTGCTGTACCTATATATTTCTTCATTTTGTGTGCTTTTACTCTGTTTTCATGGAACGGCCGTTATACGTACACGTTTTTTTAGGCGAATGAGCCGAAGCTGTGTTCCACCACCATTTAACACTGAAGTTTTGAGTTGTAATTATTTAACTAAAATGCTCTAATAAACATAGCATACATATACACTGTCTACCAACAAGTAATTGGACACCCATGCAATCGACGATATCTGTGGTTCTGATACACGTCACGGCCGCCGCCGTTAAATATCGCGTGGGAAACAACAACGCAACGAGTCGCAGGCAAGATGCCACGCAGTTCGGAGCTCTCTGATTTCGAGAAAGGTGTAATCGTCGGGTATCACAAAACTGGCCGATCCTTACGTGACATATCCAGCGAGTTGAAGTACCCAAAATCGACAGTGGCCTACGTAATTGGCAAGTGGAAGATGAGAGGTGACTGTCGGAATGTGCCCCGACCCGGGAGACCCACAAAACTGGGAGTTAGAGACCGACGGGTGCTGGCCAGAGAAATTCGGAAGAACCGCACCAAATCGATGGGCTACATCCGCGAGGAGTTTCTACAGGCATCCGGGAGGGTTCATTCGATGAATGCCATCCGTAAGGAAGCCCATCTGCTCGGTTATCATGGACGTGCTGCCGCCCTCAAGCCTTTGATCACCAAGTCCAATAGCGCTGCTGGGCTAACGTGGTGCAAAGTACGTCGACAGTGGACCGTTGAACAGTGGAAACAGGTTCTCTGGAGTGACGAATCAAGGTTCACCCTCTACCGTTCAGATGGCAGGGTCTGGGTTTGGCGTCTGCCTGGAGAACGCCTCCTGTCGGAATGTATTGTGCCAACTGGGAAGCTCGGCGGCGGTGGAATTATGCTATAGGGGTATTTCTCCTGGTATGGCACTAGACCCTTGGTCGCAATTCCTGGTAGACTCAACGCCGAGACCTACTGCACCATTTTGGATGACCATGTGCTTCCTACGTTGTGGCAGTTTTACGGGGTGGACCCATGTTACTTTCGGGATGACAATGCCACCTGTCATGTTGCAAGGTTCACTATGGCTTGGTATGGTGACAATGGGGTTAATCGAATGAACTGGCCTGAGCAGAGCTCGGACCTTAACCCTATCGAGCACCTCTGGGACGAGTTGGAGCGTCGACTTAAGGGGTGCCCCCACCGTCCGAAATCGATGAAGGAACTGACCTGTCTTCTCTAAGCCGAGTGGAAGAAAATACCGCTAGCCGTCGTACAACGCCTAGTTGAGAGTATGCCCCGGAGGGTCGCAGCTGTAATCGCCGCACGTGGAGGCTCCACCAACTATTGAAGATGAATAAACTTCGTTTTCCTTTGTTATCACAGGTGTCCAATTACTTGTTGGTAGATAGTGTATATATATATTTATTTTATGTAATGTAATAAGCGTAACATGTGAGGGAGAGAGATAGAAGAAATAAACCCCTTGAGTTTGATGTTTTTTCAGCTATACACGGAAAAGTTTTTCTGTACATAATGTATCGCTATGCAGGTTTTTACAGCGATACATTCTATGTAAAGCAAAATATGAAAAACTGGTGTCCAAAAGTTACATGACAATACAAAGTCGAGAATATGCTCAAAACGAGGCAGATAAGATTTTTGAGAGACAGTGCAAAGAGAAACGCTACGTTGACGTATCCAAGAAACATTGTGATAGCTCCTGTGGAAATATGCAAATGACGACCTACGTCATCAACCTGGCAGGCACGCGACCTAGATAAACATTGTTCTGAATAGATAAACAGTTGAAGAATGGCTCCGCGCAAGCGCTTAGAAGACTCTTTAAAATGGAGAGCGAAAGGTTGATTGGAAGCAGGGCAATCTCCAACTGAGGCAGCAAGATGGCTGAATGTGTCAAAGCAAGCGATCTCCAGTCTGTAGAGACAGTTCCTGGAAACCAGAACAATAACCAGAAGGCCGTGACAAGGACGCCCAAGCGCCACAACAAATCAAGACGACCGGTATTTGTCTCTAACAGCTAGCCGAAATATGGAGTCTACAGATAGGCAACTATCGCAGGGGCTCTCATTTGTTACGGGAACGGCAATACCCAGGCAAATAGTTTACAGAAGACTCCACGATAGAGGTCTGTGTTCAAGAAAGCCAATGGTCTGCATCTAATTTGCCACATCGCACAGAAAGGTGCCCGACAACATGAACCCTGACTCCTGAACAATTGGTCTGTGTTGTCCACAGTGACGAGTCGCGCTCTCTACAGCCTAAACTCGGATTCTCGACGTGTGTACATATGGAGAGAGGAGGGAAGCAGAAATCTTCCCTCCAACATTAGGGAAATTGACCACTACGGTGGTGGAAGACTTTCTGGTTTGGGCTGGCATCATGTTGAATGGACGCACGCAGCTGCACGTGTTTCCAGGAGGCACCGTCACTCTTACACGCTACAGGGATGACATCTTAGATACCTATATACGGCTTTCCAGGAAAGCTGTTGGCCTCCAGCTCTTTTATATGGATGATAACTCCCATCCCCGTAGGGCTCGGCTAGTCGACGAACACCCAGAGAGTGAGGATATTCACAGGATGGAGTGGCACGCGAGATCTCCAGCTCTGAACCCAGTACAACATCTCTGCGATGCCCTGAGAATAGAATTTCTAAGTCGGCAGGCCCCCTTCCAGAACTTCCCGGGACTACGACGCGCGTTAGTGGAGGAATGGCATTTATTGCCTCAAAATCTCATTCACAGATCTAAACAGCATGAGAGCTCATGCGAGCTGTGCATTGCTGTTCGGGGTAATCATACTCCCAGTTAAACCCTAGCTGCATCACTTTTGTACTGCCATGCTGTAATGCGCATGCTTCCTCCTCATGCGATGATGGCATTCCTTTTCTGTTGTGTATTGCTGCGTTATCTATATACACTATATTGACAAAAGTCACCGGACACCTAGAAGAGAAACAACATAGCATTTATTGACATACATTAGTACGGTGTAGGTCCGCCTTTGGCCTTAATGCATGCACTGACCCTTTGAGACATGCTTTCCACAAGGTTTTGGAACACAGCGATAGGTATGTGCTTCCATTCATTACATAATGTTGCCGCTAACTGTTGCTTAGTAGTAGGCCTTGGTTTCAAACTTTTTATGCAGCGCTCTAATTCATCCCATATGTGTTCTATGGGATTAAGATCAGGGCTCTGTGCTGGCCAGTCCACACACGATACGGAATTATCGTCAAACCACGCCGTAACTGTCTTTGCTTAATTTATGGCTCGGTGCATTATCCTTCTGGTACCAACAAGGCTCGATTCCATAGTATTGTCACAGAGTTGATAGGGCATAATTGTCCAGAATATCGAGGTACACGGGCTGGTTAACAAGTTTGTCCACGATAACCAATGGACCGTGTCCATATCACGAAAAACATCCCCACACGAGTACACTGCCAGCTCCAAACTTGACCGTAGGAACAGTACACTGCAGTAATAGCGTTCCCCCAGCTGCCGCCATAGCTACACACGGCCATCAGACCGATGGATCGTGTATCTGGTTTCATCAGTCCATCGGACCAGTTTCCATTGATTTACGGTCCACGATAAATGTTCTTTACACCATGCTAAACGGCAAGTAGCATTCCGAGTGGAGACGAAAGGCTTATGAGCAGCCGCCCGACCACAGTAACCCATGAAATGAAGTTCTCTGCGAATGGTACGTGTACATACAGAGGTTCAAGCATTTTTACTCACCTGTAACATTGAGGTCTTGTGCAGTACTCCGTCGATTAGCTGTAACAACTCTCCCGAGGCTTCGACGTCCTCTATCACTGACATTTTTTCAGTACATCCGAAACAGTTGACTTGGGTATGTTTAAACACCTCTCGGTTTCTCTTACGGACAACCGACTAATATAACACCCAACAATCTTTCCCGTCCCAATGTCAGTTCTCTCCCGCCGCGACATTTTCACTCAACCTCACAGTGAGATATGACAGCGGTCAGCTGCAGGCTTGTTTTTATACCGTTTGTAGCTGCACCGCGCATCTTAACAACGTGTAACGTACCAGGAGATGTGACGTACCTGCCAGAAGGACGCACACGACATAAAGGCAGATAGGAATCAGAACAAAACGTCCACGTAGTTCAATTGGTAGAGTGATTTATTCCGGAATGAGGGGATCCGGGTTCGAATCCTGGCGAGGATAGAAATGACGGAGAAATTTACTTCGTTATAATGGCGCCCGAACTATCCGGATGACCCGACCGTTCAAAATCTCGCATTGGTGTGATGTTATTTCCACACCGCGAGATAGGAAAAATAAGAGAATCCTTTCTCCAGCACTTCAAAAAAAAAAAAAAAAAATAAATAAATAAAAAAAAAATAAGGGGGAGATGATGTAACGTACCAGGAGATGTGACGTACCTGCCAGAAGGACGCACACGACATAAAGGCAGATAGGAATCAGAAAAAAAACGTCAGCGTAGCTCAATTGGTAGAGTGACTTATTCCGGAGTGAGGGGATCCGGGTTCGAATTCTGGCGTGGACAGAAATGACGGAGAAATTTACTTCGTTATAAACGCAGCGGATCCGTTCATTTGCTTTTGAGGGGGTGTCTGGTGACCTTTGTCAAAATAGTGTATATAAATAAAATTTCTACCTCATTCTATGTGGTTAAGTATGATTTCAGCAGGTGGCGTTTGGAAACCTCACGATTAATCTAGTAAAATGTTTTTTCACAGTACGGTAGAGAAGGTTGAGAGCAATTTTAAAAATATTTTGCCCCGAATAAATTTTAGGTCACCCTACGTCACTGCTAAACAAAGAAAAAAAAATCAGCCGTTTAGTTTACTTTTAAATTTGTAAAAATGGGTCATGAAACCTCTTAGTCAGAGAAAGAAAAATAAATATGCATTAGAGAGACAGAAAAATGAAAACTGTTAGATGAAAGGATGCCCTTTTTAACTTCTACATTTTGTTTAACATTAAAAACCTAAAACTTGCTGTCCGAAAGTTCTTTGTTATGAACAGCAATAATACATGGCCACAAATTTCATTTGAGAGTTCGAGGCCGAACGTGCATGAAAACAAAATATAGAAAAAGAGAAGGAAAACATATATTTTGGAAGTGCGAACTAATTATCTAAAGTGTAAAATGAAAAATAGGGTTTTAATCGCTAAACACAATGTGTTAATAGGTTTTTGCGCACGATCGATAAAGAGATATTCAATTAAGGCAGTTTAATGACTGACAGCTTCTAATTCGATATTTTTTTCAGCCGATATTTATTTTTCTGAAATTTCAGACCGTGCCTTCGAACAATACCTTCCTAATAAATAAGAAGAAAGGGCATCTTCAATTAAGATAAAATGTACTTTAATAGGCTTTTCATTTTTTAATTGTAATACCTTATAATGCCGCACGTCGGTAAAATATTTCTAGAAAAAGCTTATTTAGACGTAATCTCTCAAATTCATAATTAACTAACTTTGAGAAAAAACGAACGGTCGCAAAAAAATCGCCAGATATGCAAGTTGCATTAATTACAAGTATCTTTCTTGGAAGCAATTCAATCTTTTCCTTTTTTTTTAATTCAACGGTGAGCAAATGAAATTTGATGTTGTGTCTGCATTTCAGTAGAGAAAATCCGGATCTAGGCAAAAAAACAAAACAAAAAAACCTTAGGTCAACGAATTTGTTAATGAATAAGATGAAATATTCTACTGATAATTAAATACAATAATGGATAAACAAATTAGAAAAACGTGAATAAATCTTTCATTAAGCTAATTTCTTCGCGAACTGCTGTGAGAGATGCAGATTAACAGTGAAAATAAATGCAACTATTATTCCCAAATACACTACATGTTGAGTAATATTACCTGTTTTGAGTGGAGAAATCTAATCACTTGTTTAGAAACTCATTTTAAAAGTATTCTTATTTTAGAAAATACACAAGATGATTTAAAGAAACTGAGAATTTATTCTGAGGTATTGTTGCTTGCCAAAGCTTTTTCCTGCTTACCTACCAGTGGCGACGGCAGCCGCTCAGAACTGTTTGGGCTATTAGGGGGCTGAACATTATTGAAGGGGGCATACATTTTGAAGTGCTAGGCAGGAATTTTGGCAAAAAAATCCATTCATGCGGATTTTACCCGACGCTGGTAATGTTCTCTAGTAAAAAAAAAAAAAAAAAAAAAAAAAAATTGGTGCATACAGTACTGCAATATGGGAACCACGGATACGAATCTCTATGACAAGTTACTATTTCTTCGCAATTTTAGTTTATTGAGGTAGTTTTTTGTCATAAGGCTGTTTATGAACTTTAGTTTGTAACTCGACAAGGAATATCTCTCACTCTCTCTCGTCTTTTAAACTATAAATATACTCGTAAAAATGGTGTATTTCTATTACTCTAAGAAATCCACTCAGAGGACTCCATTTCGCAGAAATAAAAACATTAAATTTAACAAAATATTAATTTTATATAATAAAATTTCTGTGAATTCAAAAAATTCAGGCACGTTAATCCAAGTCCTTCTTTTTTTTTGTGGGTTTCACGTTAACGACCTCCATGACCAACTCGATGGGCTATAAGCAGTCGCCCGTTCCTAATTTAAGGCCACTGGTTCCAGGAAAGGGAGTGAGCCAGTGCCGTAAGACAAACACAACATCCATGCCTCATCAGGATTCGAACCCAGTCCCTTCTCGGACGAATGGTTATAAGCCAACGCTTAGACCACTGCGCCACAGGGAGGCTTACCAAAGTTCATTAAAATCTTAGAAGGCCGCCCCGGTGGCGCAGTGGTCTAAGCGATAGCCTCTGATCATTCGTCCGAAAGGGGTCCGGGTTCGAATCCCAGTGAGGCATGGATGTTGTGTTTGTCTTACGGCACCGGCTCTGTCCCTTCCCTGGAACCAGTGACCCTAAATTAGTGACGGGCGACTGCTTTATAGACCTTGAGTTGCTCACGGTGGTCGTTAAACCCAAAAAAAAAAAAAAATCTTAGACGATTGCACCAGTCTTATGTTCTAACAGCTTAAATATTGGGGTGGGCTCAAAGAAGCGTGAAGCCCACACGTAGCGTCGCTTCTGCTGCTCGCATCAATCGCTCGTTATCAGCTCCTTAAGTTTGAAAGTCGTTACTGCATGTCATCGGAGCCGACTTTTCAGAAATCCAATGGGTGCCTGGACTCGGACTCTAGCTCTCGACATGAACTCCGAACAAGAATGTAATTTCTGTTACTTTTGTCTGTAATAACGGAATCACATTTGGGGGACCTTAAGACGAATTTATCCATTTTCCCGTATTCAATTTACGAAGGATGGCACACGAGACACACGCTAAAAGCCAACTAAGATAACTAGTCTGTCTGTCTGTCTGTGGCGACGCCTCCTGCGTGGCCGTCAGGTGGAGCTACGGATCGTTAGAGAGGCACCCGAAACTTGTTTAGGTTCGGAGAGCGGACTCAATCACTATACTCGTGGCCCAGAGGAGAGACAGAGGTCCAACTCTCGTGTTTATGACAGCGTCCCAATAATGGGACATGAAACTACGATAGCGTCTGTCCAGTATCAGTGGTATACGTAGCACCGCGGAGAGAGTTGTAAACTTTCGAAAAATAAAAAAAAAGGCAGAAGGCTACGGTTCGACGTTTTAGTTCCTGTCCGTCCACTGGCGCGCTGTTCTGTTGAGATCTTCGGGACCAAATTGTTTCCATGAGTCTATAAAAGATTTACCTCAGTCTCCTGCTCTGTGCAAAGGATATTCATTGCGGTTTTAAAGGAAGAAGTGGAAGGGCAAGCGGACAGTGAAAGTGTTGCCCCTCTCTTTATGGTCATCCCATATTCACGTTGTTGGGCTAAAAGGGTAAACAAAGACAAGTTCGCTGTATTAATATTTTCATTATGGCTGAGGCACACGAGCAGATGGGCTGAAATTCGGATGGATTTTTTATTAAAAGGTTTTATTTTGACTAATGAATCATCTTTCAATGGGTTGTCCGAGCCCGGAGCATCCATGTAGTCGGTGCCCCTGCTACGTATTGAATTCTACCATATCGTAGATGGAAAAATGGATACGCGTTATTTTCTCAGAAAATAAGAACCTCGGCGATCAAATTTCATTAACGAAATTTGATCGCCATGAATATTCATGTCAAAAGACATGAAGTATTCATGTCTTTTGGAGTGGTTTCGTCGGTTTTAAACAGACCTGTTGAAAATCTGCCAAATATTTGGATCGCAAAAATTCCCTGAATGTTGACACTGACGCGCTCCGAGCTTGGATAAGAATACTTCTTAAATGTTAGAATTTACGCTAAACGAACTCTACTGTTGAAAGTCCAATGTCGGCTATAGATTACTGAAAACTCCCTGAATCTTTTGACTGACGCTAAACTGGTGAATTGCCAAATTTTTTTCTTTTGATTCGGGGTTTAACGACCACCGTGAGTAACTCAGTGGGCTATAAGCAGTCTCCCGTCTCTAATATAGGACCATTAGTTCCAGGGAAGGGAGAGAGCGCCGTATGATAAAAACATCCATGCCTCACCGGGATTCGAACCCTGATCCATCTCAGACGAATGACCAGAAGCCATTGCTTAGAACACTACGCCACCGGGGCTACCCCCCCCATTTCTGAATCTGTAACTAACGTGATGAACTGGACTGAGCCGCCCCGGTGGCGCAGTGGTCTAAGCGATGGCCTCTGATCATTCGTCCGAAAGGGGACCGGGTTCGAATCCCGGTGAGGCATGAATGTTGTGTGTGACGTACCTGCCAGCAGGACGCACACGACATAATGGCAGATAGTAGTCAGAACAAACGTCTGCGTAGCTCAGTTGGTAGAGCGACTTGTTCCAGAATAAGCGGACTCAGGTTCGAATCCCGGCGTAGACCAAAAATGACGGAGAAATTTACTTCGTTATAATGGCGCCCGAACTATCCGGATGACTCGACCGTTCAAAATCTCGCAATGGTGTGATGTTATTTCCACCCCGCGAGATAGGAAAAATAAGAGAATCCCTTCTCCAGCGCTTCGAAAAATAAATGTGTGTGACGTTGCATTCCACACACCAGATTTACTGGGAGTTCTGAAGTGCACGTTCCATAGTGGATGGCTGCCTGCAACGATTCATGGTCACGGCTAACCCGTGGGCCATGCCCCCGGCCCTCTTTCGGGGGGGGGGATGTGACGTACCTGCCAGCAGGACGCACACGACCTAAAGGCAGATAGCAATCAGAATGAACGTCTGCGTAGCTCAGTTGGTAGAGCGACTTGTTCCGGAATAAGCGGACTCGGGTTCGATTCCCGGCGTAGACCAAAAATGACGGCGAAATTTACTTCGTTATATGTGTTTGTCTTACGGCACTGGCTCTCTCCCTTCCCTGGAACCAGTGACCCTAAATTAGGGACGGACGACTGCTTATAGCCCATTGAGTTGCCCACGGTGGTCGTTAAACCTCCAATCTAAAAAAAAACAAAAAAACTGGACTGATGTAAATTTTATGAGGATTGTATGTAATGAGAGAGAGAGAGAGAGCAGGATAAATGAGAACTTGATGAAAATCAAAATTAAACACCTGGAATTTTAAAAACTCTGAGTAGCTAAATTTATGAGGAAAGTTGGAATTTTCAAACTATTTATTTAATATCAGCCGTGACATTGATTTAGGCAGTAGAAAAGGAATCTTAATATTGACACTGTAACGTACCAGGAGATGTGACGTACCTGCCAGAAGGACGCACACGACATGAAGGCAGATAGGAATCAGAATAAAACGTCCGCGTAGCTCAATTGGTAGAGTGACTTATTCCGGAATGAGGGGACCCGGGTTCGAATCCTGGCGCGGATAGAAATGACGGAGAAATTTATTTCGTTATAAAGGCGCCCGAACTATCCGAATGACCCGACCGTTCAAAATCTCGCAATGGTGTGATGTTATTTCCACACCGCGAGATAGGAAAAATAAGAGAATCCCTTCTCCAGCACTTCGAAAAAAAAAAATATATATATATATAAGGGAGAGATGATGTAACGTACCAGGAGATGTGACGTACCTGCCAGAAGGACGCACACGACATAAAGGCAGATAGGAATCAGAATAAAACGTCCGCGTAGCTCAATTGGTAGAGCAACTTGTTCCGGAATGAGGGGATCCGGGTTCGAATCCTGGCGCGGATAGAAATGACGGAGAAATTTACTTCGTTATAACACTGCAGAACAGCTAAATTGTCGTAAACTTGCTAAATGAAAATTTGCATTTCCGAAAGTTTACCGAACTTCTGGAATGATGCTAAACAGGTGGAAGGTCTTTTCAGATATCGCATCCTGCCAGTTCCTCTGGCTTGTTTCTATACCGCATAGTGAAATTTTAATAGAACGTAGTGGGCAAGTAGAGATCCAATACAAAGCACCTTGTTTCAGTGTGGAATTTGAAGTTTTCGGAGTGGTCAGAAGTGGCTGGTTTTTGGCTGGTCGTCCGGGCCCAGGTTTGAGTACTGGATGAGTTTAGAGCAGCCACAGGATGGCGCAGTGATCTAAGCGTTCGTCCAAATGGGCCCACGTTAAAGTTCTGAATGAGGCACGGGGAGGACGCAAAGAGGTTAGAATAAGATATCTGGAGATGCCCTTGTTCATTGAGCAGTACCACTTTGCCTGAAGCCTATAACCGCAAGCGACATCCGTCACAGTGTGGGAAAGCTGATGGTTTTCATGGCTAATGCAATGCGTCTTGTGTTGTCCGAATCGCTTTCTTTCGTCGCAAATGTTTCCAATTTCGCATCGTAACTTGCTGCCGGTGTGTAAGGAAACGCTGAATATATAAAATTCTTAATTATTTTGAGGCTCCTTCCCATTTTTATTTTAAATTGAAGTCCACGAACGTTAGTGCGAATTCTGAACAAAACATAACATTAAAATTGAAAACTTATTCGTGTAAGAAGTATAATTCATTCCGCTTTGATATTAACACGTTTTCTTCAACTCAAAATCACACAATTCCAAAATACAGAGTTGGAATTACATAGGTGTCATGTAAACAACGTCAAATTTTCACACCTTGCGGCTTCATGGTTAAGAGACTCAGGGCATCTCCAGAAGTATTATTCTAACCTCCTTGGTGGTACACTGGTCATGCGGCACTGACTCGCTCCCATCCCTGGACCCAGTTGCTCTAAATTAGGGACTGAAGACAGTTTATAACCTTCAGAGTTTCTCATGGTGGTCGTTAAATCCGAAAAAAAAATTAATAGGGCCACTAATTCCAGGGAAGGGACAGTGCCATCAAAAGCAGCAACCATGTTCCATCTGGGTCTCGTACCTGAGCTCATATCGGGCTCGAATTCCAGACTAGGATGTTGCATTGGTTCGAATGGTCTAAGCGCTTGCTTCTGACCATTCGTGAACGATGGCTCCGGGTTCGAATCCCACTGAGGCATGGATGTTGTGTTTGTCCTATGGTACTGGATCCCTCCCTTTCCTGAAATCAGTATCCTTAAATTACGGAGGGGTGACTGCTTACAGCCCATTGAGATTCCCACAGTGGTCGTTAAACCCCCAAATAAAGAAATCGTCTTATAAGTATTTGTAATTATTTTCGTGTGGCACAAGAAAATGAGAGGATTACAGACTTTAAATTTCATTAAGCGAAATAAACACATCGTGGTGCACACAAGAATTATCGACAACGTCTTAAAGAAATAAGGAACACTGCGCCCTTGTTCCTTTATTCTATGACAGAGTTGGGGAACCTTTCCATGTTGTGGAAGGCCGCATTAAGTTAGCTGTAATCTAACTTCAAAAATGAAAAACAAAATGCGTATTCTAAAGTTAACTAACCTTTTAATGACTTCGTGACTGCTTTCTGCTGGAAAGCATTTGAACATTTGGTTGCAACATGGATGTCCGCACTTTTAGTTGATCCTCTAGATGGGTATCCGTCATCTGTGACCTTAAGGGCGTCTTAATTTGGGTTAGGCAGGAGAATGTAAATTCGCAGCAATAAAGTGGTTGTAAAGCAAGAAATAATTTTTCGTGCATGTTGTCGAAGGTGTGGGTATTCTATTGCATTTTCCATATTTCAACTGGATCTTTCTTAGCGTCAAATAAGGGCTTTAAAATGTCATCTTCTGAGAGCCCAATCAATTCCTGCCGGCCCGGTGGCGCAGTGGTCAAAGGGGCATGGGTCTTCTGCACTCACCCCAATCTGTGATCCTTATTTCATAGGTCAGCTGCACTTAAAAAGGGAGAGAAGAAAACAGAAGATCTACATTTTTTGTCATTTCCCCTCTAGGGGAATAGGGAGCTTAATGAGCCACCGACTCTTTCCAAAACAGTGGTGTGGTTGCATTGCATCATTCTTCCGACAGTGATTACAAAGTTAACATGGAGTTTATGTACAGCAAAAGAGGAAAAACACGATTGATACATTCAGGGCATAAATTCTATAAAGATATAGAAACAGAGATAGGGAAAGTGGCGTTGTGTACCTGGATACTAATGCCTCGGTTATTTTACAATCCGATTTGTGTCACAATCATGACCCACCAAAACTATTGTCCCGTCAAATCGTATCAAATAGTGTTAAGCGAAAAGCAACAGAGGATATTTCGGAACGGCCATTAAAACTGATTAGAAATGAGATAATCAATACTTCATCTGATCAATCAATATTTCATCTAGTAAACGGTAAAAATACCCCTGAAAACTGAAAAGCGGTAAAAATACCCCCGAAGGAAATACTCCTGAAAACTGAAAAGCGGTAAAAATACCCCCGAAGGAAATACCCCCAGAACAAACGGTTCACTGTAAACTGCCACACAGGAACACTGATGTGTGGCAGTGTTCCGTTGTGGCAATTTACCGGCAACCCTGCCACACATCTTTCAGCAACTTGGAACATTACATTGCCACATGTTTTTCATTAATGAGCCGGGCACAAATTGCTGTTCCTCCGAACAACACTTTGAATGGGTGACAATTTTTCCGGTGGGGCAGTTTTCCAAGGTGCCTGACGAGGCACCTTGGAAAACTGCCCCACCGGAAAAAATTGTTGTTTGTCTGAATTTTCATACCGGTTCATACGAGTTTAGGGCAACTGGCCACAAGGGGGGGGGGGGCTATAAAGATTGCCGTTCATGGACCTATATTGAGAACTGAATTGGGAACTCCAAACGAATTTCGGGAAAATGTTCCATGTAAGCCAAGCGAGAATTGTACTTTAATTTGAAGAAATGAATTGCCGAGGATCCGAGGTACACTTGGTTTGGGAGGGCTCTACCTCAAACTTCCGTAACATTATAATCTGGGCCGCTAGAGTATATCAGTGTATCCAAGATGTTCCCCTTGAAACGTCCGCGAGGTCCGTGAGCTTTGGGGGTGCTTTCCCCCAAAATGTTAAAATGGACGTAGATCTGTAAACATTAGAACCATGCTTTATATATTGATTCTGTACACGACCGCGAATTTTCATGAGGGTGGGGTGAATTCACCCTCTACCCAGTTTCTAAGAGCTTTTCAGGGGTAACATCGAGGATACACTGACCGACTCTAGAGGACCAGAATATAAAATTACGGAAGCTGGGGGTACAGCCCTCCAAACCAAGCGCCTCGTATCCCTTTTACAGACTTCACCAAATTTCTGGAAGAGGGGGGGAAGGGCATACATAGTCTGTCACTAAACACAACATGAAGCATAGAAATTGCGAGCGAGAATCCCTTACCTTGAACACTTGTCTGCGCTCTTAGAAACTTGGGGGAGGGTGAATTCACTCCACCCTCCTGAAAATTCGCGGTCGTGTACAGAATTATTATATAAAGCATGGTTCTAATGTTTACATATCTACGTCTATTTTAACATTTTAGGGGAAAGCACCCCCGAAGCTCACGGACCTCGCGGACGCTTCAAGGGGAACATCCTGGATACACTGACATACTCCAGCAGCCCAGAATATAATGTTACGGAAGTTGGAGGTAGAGCCCTCCCAAACCAAGTGTACCTCGGATCCTCTGCAATTTATTTCTTCAAATTAAAGTACAATTCTCGCTTGGCTTACATGGAACGTTTTCCCGAAATTCGTTCGGAGTTCCCAATTCAGTTCTCAATATAGGCCCATAAACGGGAATCTTTATAGCCCCCTTCCCTTTTTGTGGCCAGTTGCCCTAAACTCGTGTGAACCGGCATGAAAATTCAGACAAACAAAATAGTTCCTTTCCCTCGTTAGGAACCTTGGAAAACTGCCACACATAATTTGGAAAACTGCCCCACTGGAAAAATTGTCACCCATTCAAAGTGTTCTTCGGAGGAACAGCAATTTGTGCCCGGCCCATTAATGAAAAACATGTGGCAATTTTCCTGTGTGGCAATGTTCCAAGTTGCTGAAAGATGTGTGGCAGGGTTGCCGGTAAATTGCCACACCGGAACACTGCCACACATCAGTATTCCTGTGTGGCAGCTTACAGTGAACCGTTTGTTCTGGGGGTATTTCCTCCGGGGGTATTTTTGCAAAGCGGAAGAAATACCCCTGTCCAATGAATTTTAGTTGATTGCACAAGTAAATCGCTTTAGTATTACTGCAAGAATGACTTCCTTTCATTCTGTTTCACCGCATGCAATTTATGCGTGTAGACTGTTATCAACAAACGGAGAAAGCGTTGAAGGTAACTGCAAAACATGCATTACATTGTGAAATGTGAGTGTTTGATCTTCTGGGGGTATTTCCTCCGGGGGTATTTTTACCGTTTTTTAGTTTTTGCGGTATTTTCTCCGGGGGTATTTCTTCCCGGGGTATTTTTACCTACATCCCATTCTGACTGCATAAATGTTCGTGACGTCCAGTTAATCACATGTGAGTCTGGAGAATTGGAGGCCGCTATAGTGCAGTGGCAACATGTCCGGGGCGTAACTGGAAGACATGGGTTCGATTCCCGGTGGCCGCCGATGAGAATTTTTCCGTCATTCATTTATCAACGTGGAAAGAGCGATAACTTCTGTTTGGTGTTTAGGCCTTATATGGTCTCGGGAAATTTGGTGGAGAGAGTGAATGGAAACATTAAAAAGGACTGACGCTTCACAATTTCGGATCTTTCAGAACATTTCCAAGAAGTTTCGAAATCATTACAGAAAAGCTTCAGTTCCACAAAGTGTGTGCTTGATGGGTGCCAAAGATGTTGGTGAAAGAGCACAAAACTAAGCGCTTGGGGGTGTGCTTTCGAATTTTTTGGACGGTACGCGGAGGAAGGCGATGTGTTTTTTAGCCGCATAGTGACGGGAGATGAAACTTGGATCTCTCACATCACACCTGAATCGAAACAGTAGTCCCTGCAATGGAAACACGTGCTCGTCTACGGCCAGGAAATTCAAACAGACGATGCATACGAGGAAGGTCAGGTGCACTGTCTTTTGGGACAGGAAAGGAATGTTGTTGGTGGAATTCCTGCCTAAAAGCATGACAGTAAACGCCGGTGTTTATTAAGAGACACTGAGGAAGTTGCATCTGCAATTCAAAACAAACGGCGGGATATGCGCAGCAAGAGAGTTGTTCTTCGCCATGACAACGCCAAGGCCTTGGCCGCGAATGTGACGCAAAACCTGGTCACTAAATTTGGATGCAAGCATCAGCTCAGACATGACGCCCATTGACTATCATTTGTTTCTAAAAATGAAACTATTTCTTGTCGGACAGCGGTTCGATGAAGACGATATCCTGAAGACGACGGCTGAGCGATGGCAGGCAGACATCTATGAAGAGGGTATCCAGAAACGTGTATCACGATATGACCAATGTCTTAACATGCACGCGGAATATGTTGAAAAGTAGAGTAAGGTATGCCCAATTAATTATTATTTTTTTTAAAACTTCCTGAATTGTTTGTATTTCTAATTTAGTGTTTACATTTTGCTTTGCTGCCTGAAGAAGCCTCAGGTGAGTGGTGAAAGCTTGCTTTTATGCTGTAGTTCGTATTCTACGCCATTAAAAACCGATTTCAACCATTTACTGTTGTTAGTTTACATTTTTTGTTTAGATCAATTAATTACTTACCATATTTATACACTGACGGAAAAAAATCCCAACACCACGAAAAAATAGTTGTAGAGGAATGAAATGGCGGCAATATATTTGTATAGGTAACATATTTAATCGATTAAGGTTTCAAGATCACAGCTTATTGTAAGCGCGAGAAGAGCCATTTTAAATGTGAAATGCTGGTAGATTAATAACCGGTGTAACCGACAGAATGTTGAATGCAAGCACGCAAACGTTCATGCATTGTGTCGTACAGGTGCTGGATGCCAGTTTGTGGGATGGAGTTCCATGCCTGTTGCACTTGGTCGGTCAATACAGGGACGGTTAATGCTGGTTGGGGATGACGCTGGAGTTGTCGTCCAATGATGTCCCATACGTGGTCGATTGGAGAAAGATCTGGTAATCTAGCAGGCCACGGCAACATGTCGACACTCTGTAGAGCATGTTGGGTTACAACAGCGGTATGCGGGCGAGCGTTATCCTGTTGGAAAACACCCCCTGGAATGCTGTTCATGAATGGCAGCACAACAGGTTGAATCACCAGACCGACGTACAACTGTGCCGTCAGGGTGCGTGGGATAACCACGAGAGTGCTCCTACTGTCATAGGAAATTGCTCCCCAGACCATAACTCCAGGTGCAGGTCCAGTGTGTCTTGACCGCAGACAGGTTGGTTGCAGGCACTCACCTGGCCTCCTTCTAACCAACACACGGCCATCACTGGCACCCAGGCAGAACCGGCTTTCATCAGAAAAGACAACAGATCTCCACTTCGTCCTCCAATGAGCTCTAGCTTGACACCACTGACGTCGCAAACGGCAGTGGTTTGGAGTAAGTGGAATGCACACTACAGGGCGTCTGGCTCGTAGCTGTCCTTCAAGTAACCGATTTGTAACAGTTCGCTGTGTCACTGTGGTGGCAACTGCAGCTCGAATTACTGACGCAGACGCGGTACGATGCGCCACGACCATACGCCGTACACGACGGTCTTCCCTCTCAGTAGTGCCACGTGGCCGGCCGAAACCCGGTCTTCTTGAGACAGTACCTTCCCTTGACCACCGCTGCCAACAATCATGCACAGTGGCTACATTCCTACCAAGTCGTTCTGCAATATTGCGAAAAGAAAATCCACCTTCTCGTAGCCCTATTACACGACCTCGTTCAAACTCCGTGAGCTGTTGATAATGGCTTCTTCGTCTTCTTAAAGGCATTCTTGACTAACATCAACACACTACGTCGAATCTCAACGATAACAAACGCTCACGAACGTTACAGCGCGTATTTACAGCAAACCTGCTTTGCATGTTCCGAGGGGCGCTACTAGCGCCACACGTATGCGCCGAGCGCGAAATTTGCATAGACGTCATCTTGCAGATGAACTCTCACCGCGTACCCACTGTCGTTTATCTAACACAACCCCTTCTTCGTGTTGGGATTTTTTTCCGTCAGTGTATATTTATATATGTATATTTATATATTTTTTATTCCAATTAGTTGAATTGAATTTAATGAAAATTCTGCCACACAACACAGTACATCTACACTGGTGGAAAGTGAAAAAAGAACACCAAGAAGGAATTGGCTGACGATTATGAAATTTACATATGTTAATGGGGTCGAGTTGACGTAGGTGTGATGTTAATTTCGGGGCCAACCGGTGAGCGCTTACGCCACAGCACGGCATAATATGCAAATAATCGTCGGTGGTATTTAAGGAGTACGGCGAAGTGAATGTAATCAGTCGTCGGCGTACGGACACGTGCGAAGACCCTGAAGAAGCTGCAATGCCTGGACATGGAAGACGTGTACGATTTCAGCCGTTATCGGACTTTGAGCGAGGTCGTCTAGTCGGACTCCGCGAGGCCGGGTGGTCGTATCGTCGTATTGCGGAGCGAATTGGACGGGAAGTATCGGTGGTGGTACGATGGTGGCGTAGATGGTCCGAGGAGCATTCCCACACGAGAAGACGTGAAACCGGGAGTCACAGACGGACTGATGAGCGGACCGATCGACGCATAAGAAGAGCGGCGTTGTCAAGCAGAACATCCACTGCGACGCAAATCGGAGCTGCCGTTGCACCTGAGGTGACTGTGCGAACAATCCGCAAGCGTCTACTGGATGCTTAACTACGTGCTCGTGTGCCTCTGGCATGTGTACCTCTGGCTCCAGCCCACCGTCAGGAACGGCTGCAGTGGTGTCGCCAACGTCTGCACTGGAGAACGCAATGGTGATCTGTCGTGTTCAGCGATGAAAGCAGATTCTGCTTGGGAGCCTCCGATGGACGTATGCGTGTTCGCAGACGCACAGGGGAGCGTCTCCAACCTTCTTGCATCAGCCAGCGACACACAGGGCCTACACCTGGTCTCCTGGTGTGGGGAGAGCGATGAGCTATCGCTCCTGTACACAACTAGTGTTTGCACCGGGTACGTTACACAGCACCTCCTACATCAACAACATCATTCAGCCCGTTGTTGTGCCATTTGTAAGGTCGGTCCATCGTAGTGTTTTCTAGCAAGATAACGCACGCCCACACACGGCACGTGCAACGCAACATGCACTTCAGGGTGTGAGACAACTTCCATGGCCTGCACGTTCACCGGATTTGTCCCCCATTGAGCACGTGTGGGATTTTATGGGACAACGACTTTTCCGGTCTCCACGGCCAGCCACGACCATCCCCGATTTACGCGTCCAGGTTGAGGATGCTTGGAACTCAATACCCCAAACTTACATCCAACATCTGTACGACAGACTCCATGCCAGAATTGCACAGTGTGACGCAGTTCATGGCGGTTCAACCTCGTACTAAGCATGTTACATGGAAATGCTATTTTTCAGTTTACCAGCAAATACAGCTGTATTTTGCCATAATGTTTTGATCACGTTATCCTCTGTATTCCGTTATTATGCTGTATAAATTTCGTTGGTATCAGACGTCTCCTTCTTGGTGTTCCTTTTTTCACTTTCCGCCAGTGTATTTACAGTATAACAAAACATAAAGATCAAGAATTGTCATATGTACTAAACTGAATTTAGATATTAACACAATATTAACACAATGGAATAAGAACATGAAATCACAGTAATATCACAAAGTTCAATATAAATTAATAACATTTAGTGCTAATTATTTACTTCAAGAGAAAACAAAGGCTCAATCACCTCAAATATATCTCGTATAATAATCATAAACATACAAGCACTAATCCCGCTTGCAATTGAACAAAAAAAAAATCGATACAATGTAATTCATTAAAAAAAATAACGTAATGTACTATGCAACTGTAGCATGGAGCTGGGAAAAAAGGCTTAAATTTAAGCCTGACGAGCCCCGATCTCCAAGGTAGATGTGTCAGGTCAAAGCGATAAAAATAGCAACATTAAAAATACGACCGGTGTTGACATACCGCGAAAATAAGAATACAGGAACTCAAACAACGAAAACTCTCATAGCAGTCTTTTAAATACCTTAGAGTCCACAATTTCCCTGATATATAATGGCAGGCTGTTCCACTCACGGGATCCAGCTGCAATAATACTGTTATGCAGCAATCTGGTGCGCGCCCTAGGAACCACGAAATCGCATGACCTCTAGTATCGTGTGAATGGGAGAAATGCTGTAATTGCAATAGTTCAAGATACCTATTCGTATAGAGTCTGTCATGCACAAGTAGTAATAATCTGAAAATAAATATTTTGTCGAATCCCCAGGAAATAAAGACAATAAATACTACCAGTATTTGAAGATTAATTTATAAGTCGAATAAATTTTCTCTGAAGAACAGGAATTCTGTTTACGTTACCATCCGTTGTCTGACCCCAGGCCAAAATACAATAAGACAACATAGGATAGATAAAGGAATAATATAGCATTAATCTGAGTCTGATTGTCAAAAAACCAGAAATCCTAGATATTGGCACCAATTCGAGACTTAAGAATATTTGCTAAATAACTTACATGGACATCCCAACGCAAAGTCTCATGTAGTATAACACCCAGAAATTTCACCGAAGACCCGAATGCAACAAGATCCCCATTCAAGAAAATACCAGTAGGCGACGACGGCCGAAGACCACGGCCCGTAAAAAAGACACAGGTTGTTTTATTAGTATTAATTGTAAGAGCGTTACAACCAAACCAGCGAGAAACCTCCTGAAGGTCACGATTTGCGCAAGCCAATATCTCGGACAACGAATTCCCAGGAAAAAAAAGCTGGTGTCGTCAGCAAATAAAACTCTGTGAGAAGTAGAAGCAACATTAAATGTATCGTTGGCATAAATTAACAAGTTAGTAAAATCATGCAATGCATTGATTATGATTCACTTTCCAACATACCAGAAATTGTTACTCAAGTTATGAGGATAATGGCTGTGGAATAAATCTCGCTCCTGTGTCCTGACCTTTGACCCCATTTCGAAGATATTCCACAGAACCGGTTCAGTACACCTCAAGAATAACATACTAAAGTTTTGTCGCAATAGAAGCAGTTTTGCGCAAGTTATGAGCATAATGGCTGTGGAATAAATCTTGCTTTTGTGCAATTACCTTTGACCCCATTTCGTTGATATTCAACAGAACCGGTTCACTATACCTCCGGAACAACATGATAACGTTTTGTCGTAATCGAAACATTTTTTGGTAAGTTATGATGCACAAGGGCAATGGAAGGGATCCCACTCCAGTGACCTGACCTTTGACCCCATTTCGCCCATTTTCAATAGGGTTCGTCCCCAGTGACTCCCTACCACATACTGAAATTTCATCGAAATCAAACCATTTTTACGCAAGTTATGACGCATAAGGGCAATGGAACAAATCCCGCTCTTATGTCCTGCCTGACCTTTGACCCCATTTCGCCCATTTTCCATAGAGTTCGTGCCCAGGTGGTTCCCTACCACATACTAAAATTTCATCGAAATCGAACCATATTTACGCATGTTATGACGCATAAAGGAAATGGAATCGATTCCACCTTTATGCCCTGACCTTTGACCCCATTTCGCCCATTTTCAATAGGGTTCACCCCCAGGTCGTTCTTTACCAAATACTAAAATTTCATCGAAATCGCACCATAATAACGCATGTTATGACGCATAAGGCAATGAAATGGATCCCGCTTTAATGTCCTGACCTTTGACCCCATTCCACCCATTTTCAATAGGTTTTGTTCCCACGTGGTTCCTTACCACATACCAAAATTTCATCGAAATCGAACCATTTTTACGCAAGCTATGACGCATAAGGGCAATGGAATAAATCCCGCTCTTATGCCCTGCCTGACCTTTGACCCCAATTTGCCAATTTTTAATAGGGTTCGTGCCCACTACCCAGGTAGTTTCCTACCGCATACTGAAATTTCATCGAAATCGAACCATATTTACGCATGTTATGACACATAAAGGCAATGAAATGGATCCCGCTCTTATGGCGTGACCTTTGACCCCACTTCATCCATTTTCAATAGGATTCGTCCCCTGGTGATCCCCTACCACATACTAAAATTTCATCGAAATCGAACCATATTTACGCAAGTTATGACGCATAAGGGCAATTGAATAGATCCTGCTCTTATGGCGTGACGTTTAACCCCACTTCACCCATTTTCAATAGGGTTTTCCCCTGGTGGTCCCCTACCACATACTAAAATTTCATCGAAATCGAACCATATTTACGCAAGTTATGACGCATAAGGGCAATTGAATAGATCCTGCTCTTATGGCGTGACGTTTAACCCCACTTCACCCATTTTCAATAGGGTTTTCCCCTGGTGGTCCCCTACCACATACTAAAATTTCATCGAAATCGAACCATATTTACGCAAGTTATGACGCATAAGGGCAATTGAATAGATCCTGCTCTTATGGCGTGACGTTTAACCCCACTTCACCCATTTTCAATAGGGTTTTCCCCTGGTGGTCCCCTACCACATACTAAAATTTCATCGAAATCGAACCATATTTACGCAAGTTATGACGCATAAGGGCAATTGAATAGATCCTGCTCTTATGGCGTGACGTTTAACCCCACTTCACCCATTTTCAATAGGGTTTTCCCCTGGTGGTCCCCTACCACATACTAAAATTTCATCGAAATCGAACCATATTTACGCAAGTTATGACGCATAAGGGCAATTGAATAGATCCTGCTCTTATGGCGTGACGTTTAACCCCACTTCACCCATTTTCAATAGGGTTTTCCCCTGGTGGTCCCCTACCACATACTAAAATTTCATCGAAATCGAACCATATTTACGCAAGTTATGACGCATAAGGGCAATTGAATGGATCCTGCTCTTATGGCGTGACCTTTGACCCCACTTCACCCATTTTCAATAGTGTTCGTCCCCTGGTGGTCCCCTACCACATACTAAAATTTCATCGAAATCGAATCATATTTACGCAAGTTATGACGCATAAGGGCAATTGAATGGATCCTGCTCTTATGGCGTGACCTTTGACCCCACTTCACCTATTTTCAATAGGGTTCGTCCCCTGGTGGTCCCCTACCACATACTAAAATTTCATCGAAATCGAACCATTTTTACGTGAGTTATCGTGCCGACAGACAGACGGACGGAAAAAGCTGGAGCATATACGCTTCTTCAACCTACGGTTGGAAAGCATAAAAAAGCATAGGGCCCAAGACGGAGCCCTGAAGAACTTCAAAATGAGCTCTTTGAATTAAAGAGCGAATACCCTGTATTTGTACATATTGCAGTAGTTACAATTTAATTAGTTTACAATCGATAAAACTACTATTTAATTAGTTTACAATCGAATAAACTACTATTTAATTAGTTTACAATAGATAAAACTACTATTCAAACGTTACTATTTAATTAGTTCACATCGATAAAACTAACTTTTAGTAGTTACCAATTAATTAGTTTACAGTTTTTTGTTTTATCTTTAAGGTGGTCCCACCTAAAATATCTGCCTTATGTTTCCAATGGTAATACTTCTTTACACATTTTCTTTGCATTAAGGTGGTTCCACCTGAAATCTCTGTCTTATGCTTCCTATGGTAAAACTTCTTTACATATTTTCTTCGCAATTAATGTATTCCCAATTATGAAACTTTGCGCATCGATAAAACTAACTTTAAGTTATAATATGGGATACTTAATACTTCCTAAAACATAACCATAACTAAGCAATCCAACATATGTTTGTCTACTGACGTCATCAATGTACAGGTCGCGCCATCTATTAACAGGTCTGAACATTACTCAAAGAAAAATGATTAATGTTTAATATAATTGTGATTATATTTTAGCAAGTATTAAGTATCGCATGCTGTAACTTAAAGTTAGTTTTATCGATGTGGAAATTTTTTCTTGTGAATACATTAATTGCGACGAAGAAAATATGTAAAGAAGTTTTACGTTTGGAAACATAAGTCAGAGATTTTAGGTGGAACCACCTTAAACGGTACTTAATTTCTGGATGGACCTGTTAACATCAACGTTCAGCTTAAAATAATTCCGTGAGTCTTAAGCTTAGTTTTATAGAAAAGCCAAGTTACAGCGGCATGTTTAAGCTTATAGAGAGATAAGTGTGTAGCGCATTTGTGACGTGCCTGCCCCGCAGGACGCACACGACATAAAGGCAGATAGCAGCGAGAACGAACGTCTACGTAGCTCAGTGGGTAGAGTGACTTGTTCCGGAATAAGTGGACTCGGGTTCGATTCCCGGCGTGGACCAAAAATGACGGAGAAATTTACTTCGTTATAATGGCGCCCGAACTTTGCGGACGACCCGGCCGTTAGAGATCTCGCAATGGTGTGATGTTCCTTTCACACCGCGAGACAAGAAAAATAAGAGAATCCCTTCTCCAGCGCTCCGAAAAATAAATGTGTGAGACGTTGCATTCCACACACCAGATTGACTGGGAGTTCTCAAGTGCACGTTCTACAGCGGATGGCTGGCTGCAACGATTCATGATCACGGCTGACCCGTGGGCCATTCTTCCCCGGCCCTCTTTCGGGGGGGGGGGGAGGTGACGTACTTGCCCCGCAGGACGCACACGACATAAAGGTAGATAGCAGCGAGAACGAATGTCTGCGTAGCTCAGTTGGTAGAGCGACTTGTTCCGGAATAAGTGGACTCGGGTTCGATTCCCGACGTGGACCAAAAATGACGGAGAAATTTACTTCGTTATACATTACAGAAGAGCTTAATGTCAGGGTAATTGTTAGAACATACAAAAATTTCTTTATTTAACTATTATCCTTCACAGCTGTTACAGTCATCTGCAAAAGTTTAAGACCATCTGTCAATTTATTGAATATTAAGATTTTAAAAGAAACAACTGATTACTAGTCAGAGATATATGACAAAATGATACCTCAAATGAATACTTACATTTTTTTGAAAACAAAAACTCAAAACTACGAAATCAGTACTTTGTGTGGCCACCTTTGTATTTTATAACGGACAGAATACGACGTGACATACTCTCAATGAGGGATTTGCAGTAGTCACTTGAAATGTCTTTGCACCACACGTACTTTATCGCGTCAATCAAAGCTTGGGAGTTTGATCTCTGTTTTTCTGCTACTTTGCCTTTTAAAATGGTCCATAAATTTTCGATGGGGTTAAGGTCGGGACGATTATCGAGCCAGTCAAGCACAGTTATGTTTTGTCTCTCTTGGCAGTCCTTTACTGTTTTTGATCTGTTGCATGGAGCACCATCATACATAAAGATTGTTCATATGTGCACTTGCATATGAGTTAACAGCTTCTCACGAAACATTTCCGCATAAAAAGGACCAGTCGTGGGAGTGCCTGTGGGCAAAAAGGATAATGAAGCAGTATCGGATGCTGAAATAGCACCCCATATCATCTGACAAGTAGAATGTCTCACGGTGCTAACGGTGTATTTTACATCGAACCTTTTGTTTTTTGGTAGTCGAACCTGTGCTTCACGTGATTCAAATTGACACACAGTTGATTCATCAGAAACAAGTTAGTAAAACCATGCAATGCATTGATTATGATACGCTTTCCAACATACTAGAAATCATTACTCAAGTTATGAGGAAAATGGCTATGGAATAAATCTCACTCTTGTGCCCTGACCTTTGACCCCATTTCGATAATATTCAACAGAACTGGTTCAGTATACCTCCGAAATAACACGATAAAGTTTTGTCGCAATCGAAGCAATTTTACATAAGTTATGATGCATAAGGGCTATGGAATAGATCCCGCTTCTGTGTCCTAACCTTTGACCCATTTCGTCCATTTTTAATAGGATTCGTCCCCAGGCAGGCCCCTACAACATACTAACATTTCATCCAAATCGAAACATTTTTACGTAAGTTAGGACACATAATGGCGATGGAAGTGATTCCGCTCCTATGTCCTGACCTTTGACCCCATTTCGCCAATTTTCAATAAGGTTTGTCCCCAGGTGGTCCCCTACCGCATACTAAAATTTAATCGAAATCGGAACTTTTGTACGTTAGTTATGACGCATAAGAGCAGTGGAATGGATCCCGCTCCTATGTCCTGACCTTTGACCCCATTTCGTTCACTTTCAATAGGGTTTTTCCCTAACACATGCTAAAATTTCATCGAAATCGAACTATTTTTACGCGAGTTATCGTGCGGACGAACATACGCAGAAAACGCGTGACGTAATGAGGCGGATGGGAATCGCGACCATCTGCTCGCAAGAGTGTGACGTCATAAAACTTTAATAGGATCCACACACAACGCGTGACGTAATGAGACAGATGGCGTGACCGCGCGCAAACATCTAATGGCTCGACGCCATGACACTACACTAAAAACGTGGTAATTCGGGGTGGTTATTTAACCCACTAAACGAATTTTCCTAAAGTCGAGATCAAGTTAAATAGATTTCTAGAACCAGAAAACGGTAGGTAAACGACTTTCATCAAAATCCTTAAAGCCCTTTTCAAAATAAAATTTACATACATACAAGAATTGCTCCTTTAAGGTGAACGTTAAGTAATTTTGCTTCCCCTACTTCGAATGGAAAAATTTCTGTACCCATTTTCTTCTCAATTAATGCGTTCCCAAGGATGAAAATTTGAACATCGATTAAAATATCTTCATTTTATAACTTGCAATACTTAATATTTTCTAAAACATAACCATAATTATGCAATCCAACATTTGTTTGTCTACTGACGTCATGAAAATACAGGTCGCGCCATCTTTTTTCTGGATAATTAATGCTTTCACAAGGATGAAAATTTGAACATCGATTAAAATAGCTTCATTTTATAACTTGGAATACTTAATATTTTTTAAAACATAACCATAATTATGCAATCCAACATTTGTTTGTCTACTGACGTCATCAAAGTACAGGTCGCGCCAGGCTTTTTCTGGTTTCAACACCACCAAAGGAAAAGTTATTGATTTTTAATAAAATTATGGTTAAGTTTTAGAAAATATTAAGTATTGCAAGTTATAATGTGAAGTTATTTTAATCGATGTTCAAATTTTGATCCTTGGGAACACATTAATTGGGAAGGAAATGGGTGCAAAAGTTTTTCCATTGGAAGTATAGGAAGCAAAATTATTTGACGTCCACCTTAATACACTGCTGGACAATTGCTAAGGACGGATCATAAAAAGCTATATAGCGCATAACAACGTAAGTGTGGTTGGATGCCAAGTGAAATAAAATAATGTCAAAATGCCAGGACATTACAAGAAAGACAATTTATTGTGCTCTGAAATCCAGAAGGTTTTGGAACGTGTTCAAGGGACAAACAGGCCATTTTGTGCAGAATACGTAAACGTGAAAAAAATGCAATTACTGTCCGCAGGCGTTCCGGCGTAAGATGTCAATACGGGATATGGCCACCATGGAGGGCGATGCAAGATTCCACAGGTCGGGTCATGCTTGCACAACATTATCAAGCAGCTGTTGGGGTAATTTATCCCATTCCTCTGTCAGTGCACGGATGAGGGTGTCCTTGTTTATTGGAGGACATTGGCGACCAGTAAGACTCTTCTCCAAAGCATCCCACACATTTTCAATGGTATTCAGATCTGGAGAACGTGCTGGCCATACGAGGCGTTGAATATTCTCGCTCTCAAGACACTCCTGGACAGCGACTGTTCGATGACATGTTGCATTTTCGTCCATGAAAACGAATCTATCACCGACAGCACCACGGAACATGCGAACATGAGGTAGCAGAATATCATTAAGGTACCGTTGGCCAGTCATAGTCCCAGTTGGAAGCACATATAGGGACGTACGGCCATTGATCATGATGCCAGCCCATACCATGACACTATGTCGGATATCGGTCCCTTTCCTGTATGTTTGCTGGACAATATGCAGTACCACTATCACGCCAGATCAGTTGTCGTCGACAATCAGACGATAGACTGTATCTACTCTCATCTGAGGAGAGGACAGCAGACCAGTCGTTATCAGTCCAATTGCGGTGTTGATGGCACCATTGCAAACGGGCGGTACAGTGACGTCTGGACAATGGGATGCACACAACAGGACAGCGAACGTATAGTCCTCCTTCATGTAAACGTCTGGCGACAGTTTTTCGGGAGATCCGCTTGCCAGTAGCAGCCATAAACTGATTTGCTACCTCACTAGCTGTGCTGCGCCGGTGTCTTTTTGTTGATAGCACTATGTACCGATCTTCTGCAGGTGTCGTACTGCTAACACGACCTCCCCTGTGACGTTTGCTACACTCTCCATTTGTTTGAAATGATTTCCAAAGCCTTGAAACAACACTGTGGCTGACGTCGAACTCCCTGGCAACATCTGTTATTTTTCGATCTTGCCAATAATACGGCCACGCGTAAAATCATCTAGGTGATGTCGGGAAGACATACTGAAAATTGCAAGTTCGTCAATTGATTCTTTCCCTTTCAACTTTGCGTTTGAACAAAAACGGTCAATACGCGTCAAATCCTTTATATCTCTTATCAGCGCTATGACGTCACGAACAAGTTCGGCAATCCAAAATTTGCATACGCACAACAAGTCTTACTGTATCCCGCACTTATGCTAATTTCCACATTTTCCTGCCTTCCATTTTATGGTTGCTATCGTTGCTATTGTCATCCGTCCTTAGCAATTGTCCGGCAGTGTAATATGGGATAAGGGCGATGGAATGGATCGCAATCCTATGTCCTGACCTTTGACCCCATTTCATCCATTTTCAATAGGGTTCGTCCACAGGTGGTCCCCTACCACTTACAGAAATTTTATCGAAATCGAACCATTTTTACGCACGTTATGACGCATAAGGGCAATGGAATGCATCCCTCTCTTATGTCCTGACCAATGACCCCAATTCACCAATTTTGAACAGGATTCGTCCCCAGACGGTCCCCTACCACATAGTAAACTTTCATTGAAATCGAACCGTATTTACGCAAGTTATGACGCATAAGTGCAATGGAATGGATCCCGCTCCTACGTCGTGACCTTTGACCCCATTTGTCCCATTTTCAACAGTGTTCGTCCTCAGGTGGTCCCCTACCACATACTAAAAATTCATCGAAATCGAACCCTTTTTACGCCAGTTATCGTGTGAACAGACGGACGGACGGACAGACGGACGGACAAAGCTGGAGCATATACGCTTCTTCAATTTACGGTTGGAAAGCGTAAAAAAGAACTTTGCTCCAATTTTCAGCAGTCCACGATGGATGACGCTTCGCAAACTGGGGAATTTTCTTTTTCATGACAGAGGTTAGTCTAGGTTTATGTGCAGATTTATAAGACTTTAATCCGAAATCTTTGCTAAGACGTCGGGAAACAGTGCTGATACTAATATCAGACCCTTTTGAATGTAGAAAGGCCTTGATTTTCTTGCACGAACTCATCTGAGAATGCGTAACTATTCGCCTTATGGTATTGTCATCACGTCGAGTTGTTATCCTTGGACGTCCACTTATCTTTCGGTCGCTAAATTCACATGTATCTCGATATTTCATGAGCGCATTATGAATAGCAGTCTTGCTCACATTCACCTTTCTACGTATGTCACGTTTGGAATGTCCTTAATGATATAAAGTCACTATTTGTGCCCTCTGAGTAACACTTAATGACGCTTTTTTTGCCCAATTTTCGCTGTATAGAAAGTACGTACAAAACCCTCTCAGCATAAAAACCAGAAGCAAACTGACGCTCGCACGCTTCTCCCAACTCTATCAGCAGCTGTGGGATGATGCAGCACCAACAGGAAGTTGAGTAATACAGACAGTAGCTGACGCAATCGGCAGAAATCTAATAATAACAGGTGGTCTTGAACTTTTGCAAATGACTGTAAGTAACAGAGGTTTCAATCACAGCTTTTTCACAACCTGAATAGAAATTCGAGTGTTTTGGAACGGTTTACCGCCTAGTCCAGAATATTTATACTACTATTTTTGAAGCGTAGTGGAAATATGAAGCCATTTTTGCTTCGCAGTTTGCAGACTGACTTTTAAGATCGAGACCCCAATGCAATATTAAACTTTGTCTATTTAAACAAACGTTTCTCTCTCCGTTTTGGTATTTCTTTCGATCACGCACATTTCCCATTTTTAACTGATGTTACACAAAAAAATGAAAGTGCGTTGTATCACTCAAAGGTATTTCAGCTTCACAAAGCTGCGATAGTAATCTTAGCTGCGTACATAATTCATAAATACTCTCCCAAGTGAATTTGACAAGTGTCAGTTTCAGGGAAGCAAATTTTGTTTCCGTTGCTGAAGATGGGGGAAGGAGTCAATACGTCGCAAATTTGACACATGTCACTCGGAAACAAATGGGTTCACTGTTCGCATGATAAAGACAGCGGGATGAAAAAAAGCTAGTAAGAGACATTTACTTATTATATTTGTTTAAAAATCGAAACTGTCCTTTCTCGCAAGCATGGTATCTTACAGCTTAAACAAGAGAGGTCTGTTGATCATACGGGGGCCTGCGATTTTAAATTAAAAAAGATCTGTCAAACCTTAGAGCCATGAAACTTCTTTTTTAAAAATTTCCAAAATATAGAAGTTGAAAGAGTGTCGTCTTGTCTTTTAATTTTCTTATTCTGAAAGAGTCTTCGTATTCAATGAGATGGTTCAGTATTCATGGCGATATTTTTGACTTTTCTGAGTATCTTAGCGTTTATGAACTTTGAGTGTGTAACTGGAAGTTATTCTTTTTCCGGAAGTTCAGCAACACTTCCAACATTTGGTATATTGGACTTTTATGAAGTCTTGCATAAACTCTAGTCTCGTGTTGGCAGTCTCCTAATCAAATTATTAACCGTATATACACTGTCGGAAAGTGAAAAAAGAACACCAAGAAGGAATTGGCGGACGATCATGAAATTTACATATGTTAATGGGGTCGAGTTTACGTAGGTGTGATGTTAATTTCGGGACCAATCGGTGAGCGCTTACGCCACAGAACGGCATAATATGCAAATTATCGTCGGTGGTATTTAAGGAGTACGGCGAAGTGAATGCAATCACTCGTCAGCGTACGGACACGTGCGAAGACCCTGAAGAAGCTGCAATGCCTGGACATGGAAGACGTGTAAGATTTCAGCAGTTATCGGACTTTGAGCGAGGTCGTCTAGTCGAACTCCGCGAGGCCGGGCGGTCGTATCGTCGTATTGCGGAGCAAATTGGACAGGAAGTATCGGTGGTGGTACGATGGTGGTGTAGATGGTCCGAGAAACATTCCCACACGAGAAGACGTGGAACCTGGAGTCACAGACGGACTGATGAGCGGACCGATCGACGCATAAGAAGAGCGGCGTTGTCAAGCAGAACATCCACTGAGACGCAAATCGGAGCTGCCGTTGCACCTGAGGTGACTGTGCGAACAATCAGCAACCGTCTACTGGATTCAGGACTACGTGCACGTGTGCCTCTGGCATGTGTACCTCTGACTCCAGCCCACCGTCAGGAACGGCTGCAGTTTTGTCGCCAACGTCTGCACAGGAGAACGCAATAGGGAACTGTCGTGTTCAGCGATGAAAGTAGATTCTGCTTGGGAGCCTCCGATGGCCTTGTGCGTATTCGCAGACGCACAGGGGAGCGTCTCCACCCTTCCTGCATCCGCCAGCGACACACAGGGCCTACACCTGGTCTCCTGGTGTGGGGAGCGATCAGCTATCACTCCCGTACACAACTAGTGTTTGTACCGGATGCGTTAAACAGCACCTCCTACATCAACAACATCATTCAGCCCGTTGTTGTGCCATTTGTAAGGTCGGTCCATCGTGGTGTTTTCCAGCAAGGTAACGCACGCCCACACACGGCACGTGCAACGCAACATGCACTTCAGGGTGTGAGACAACTTCCATGGCCTGCACGTTCACCGGATTTGTCCCCCATTGAGCACGTGTGGGATTTTATGGGACACCGACTTATCCGGTCTCCACGGCCAGCCACGAGCATCCCCGATTTACGCGTCCAGGTTGAGGATGCTTGGAACTCAATACCCCAAACTTACATCCAACATCTGTACGACAGACCCCATGCCAGAATTGCACAGTGTGACGCAGTTCATGACGGTTCAATCTCGTACTAACCATGTTACATGGAAATGCTATTTTTCAGTTTACCAGCAAATACAACTGTATTTTGCCATAATGTTTTGATCACGTTATCCTCTTTATTCCGTTATTATGCTGTATAAATTTCGTTGTTATCAGACGTCTCCTTCTTGGTGTTCTTTTTTCACTTTCCACCAGTGTAATATAAACAGTTGGGAAGGAATGCATTATAAAGTAATGAAAGTACAGATTACAATTAACGTGTAAGGCATTACAAGGTAATCTCAAGTATGGTTCGCGCAAGGTAATGGAATTAATTTGGAATGCATTACAATGACGAGGATATAATTCAGTTATTTAATAATGCTATTCAAACGCAATGGAATTATTTGGTAATGGAATTACACATTGCAAATAATAATTATATACGAAATAAACATTCCCTTCGTACTTACCCCATTTGTATTTCGTTCAAATCACTTTAATTGCGGCAAAGACGGGGCAACTACTCATGTCATACACGTACAATCTCCAATACCTACACACACGCATTTGAGGTGCGAGGGGTGGAACAATTGTCAAATAACCTACACAACGTGTAAGGGTGTACTGGTAGATGGTTTATTCACGTTGTGTTATTACCCATAAGTTATTGGTTAATTACCAACATATACACTGAAGAGCTATTGAATTAGAGACAGTTGGCGTTATGCAAATGTGGCGCTGTGGGCGACACTGTAAACGGAAACGACATGACGTATATGCAGCGATCCGACAGTATAAGGAGTGATGCGACGGGAATTGGTAAGAGTCGGAAGCAGTATGGGTAAGACGAAGGATCTAAGCGCATTGATCGTGGGCAAATTGTCGGGGCCAGACGAATGGGTCACTCCATCTCGGAAGTCGTGCAGACACTGGGATTTTCACGAGCCACTGAGTCACGGGTGCACCGTGAGTACTTCGAATCCGGTGAAACCATCCTTGCAAGGGCCAACTGCCGTGGACAACAGCGTGTGGATGAGCGAGGTCATCGTCGGCTAGCTCGCATTGTAACAGATAATAGACGGGCCACAGTGCAAGAAATCACTCAATAATTTAACGCTGGTGCACAAAAACGTGCAAGCAGCCACACCATCCAGAACTATCTCCTCGCTATGGGTACAGATGCCATCGTCCACGAGGGTACCGCTGCTGACCGCACATCAGAGGGTGCAAAGATTAGCATGGGCGCGGGAACATCGCCACTGGACCCTAGACATGTGAAAAAATGTTGCCTGGACTGATGAGTCGAGATTCACGTTGGTACATGCGGATGGCAGGATACGAGTACGGCGCAAACCACATGAAGCGATGGATCCTTCTTGACCGCAGGGTACTCTTCAAGTTGGTGGAGGTGGCATTCTCGTCTGAGGACTGTTTACGTGGACTGAAATGGGACCCCTTGTACGTGTGATATCGCCCCTTACAGGTCAGCGTTACCGGGATATCCTGGACGACCATTTGCTCCCGTTTGTGCGTCTTCAACATCCCACTGGGGACCTCGTCCTGCAACAAGACAATGCACCGTGCCATCGCTCCCGAATTGTATCCGAATGGTTGGATGAACACTCCACCGACGTGACCTCACTTTCTTGGCCAGTTAGGTCACCTGAACTCAATCCCATCGAGCACATCTGGGATGCCATCGAGAGAGATGTTCGAGGCTCTGACCCCCCTTCATCAAATGTTCGTGAACTGTGGTAGCTTGTTCAGGGGTCGTGGATCCGTATGACTTCCCAACGCTTCCGGTGTCTTGTCGAGTCCATGCCGAGACGAATCGCCGCCGTCATCAGGGCGAAAGGTGGTGCTACACGTTACTAGACACGTATCTCTAATTCAATTGCTCTACAGTGTAGTTAGTCATTACAATGCGTGCCTGCTACATGTCGTTAAAATTGCCATGTGATTCTAATGACCAGTTCACCATTCCCATGAAATGGTAACGCAAAGTTCTTGTTCCCATTATCAATTTTTTTTTGATTGGAGGTTTAACGACCACCGTGAGCAACTCAAATGGGCTATAAGCAGTCGCCCGTCCCTAATTTAGGGCCACTGGTTCCAGGGAAGGGAGAGAGCCAGTGCCGTAGGACAAACACAACATCCATGCCTGACCGGGATTCGAACCCGGACCTCTTACGGACGAATGATCAGAGGCCAACGCCTTAGACCACTGCGCCACCGGGGCGGCTTTCCCATTATCATTACGCAGTAATGCATTACCGATTAATTCAATTAAGATGTTGCCCAACCCTGAATATAAATGAATCATTAGGCATTATACACTGCTGGCCACCCAAAATGCAACACCAAGAAGGAAGCATCCGATTGGCCTGAAATTCACAGCATGCGTCGCCCGCGAGAGGACATGCAAACGATTAGCATTGCACGGCATATGCAAATCATGTGCGACCGGCACGCCACCGAGAAGCACTATAAGATGGGTGCACAGAAGGCGGGGTGTAAGTAGTGGAAGTGTGTTGTGCTGCCGGACCTGTGCATGGGAAGCTTCCTGATGCCTCGTCGCAGAATACGTCCGTCATTCCAGCACGTTTCGGAGTTCGACAGATGACGAATAGTGGCTTTATCGTACCGAGACATCGGCGCCCATGTGGGAGGACATCCAGCCACAGTGAGGCGAGTATGGATTCGGTGGGTGCGGGAGGGACGGACGGACTGACGTGAGCGATTGCCGCAGCCGCGGCACACCACCGAACGGGAAGTCCGGCGTGTTGTGGGGCGGGCATTGACGGCTCGCACCGCCACATCACGAACGTTAGCGCAGGAAGTAGTGTGTGTTGCGCAATAACCTGTTTCAGCACGTACCGTTCGACGTCGTCTGCAGGAGCGGGGACTTGTCGCACGGCGCCCATTGCTCCGATTACCATTGACGTTACACCACCGGCGAGTGCGGCGGCAGTGGGCCGTTGAACGCCGCACCTGGACTACGGAATAGCACGACATTGTCTTCTCCGACGAATCCCGCTTCTGCCTGCAACACCACGATGGTCGGATCCGCGTGTAGCGGCACTGCGGTGAGAGACTGTATGACGCCTGCATTATGCATCGCCATACCGGTCCATCGTCGGGCGTTATGGTTTGGGGCGCAATTCGATATGACACCCGCACCACTGTGGTACGCATCGCCGGTACAATCAACAGCCACCGCTACATCTCCGACGTTTTGGATCCTGTAGTCCTTTCGTACCTGCAGGACCTGCCAGCGGCCACGTTTCAACAGGACAATCCGCGTCCGCACGTGGCACGCATCGTGCAACAATTCTTCACGGTCCACCAGGTGTCACTGCTGCCGTGGCCCGCCTGTTCTCCCGAAATGTCGCCCATCGAACACGTCTGGTCGCTGATCGGCAACCGAGGGACCCGGCAAGCACCACCCGCGGCTACGCCTGATGAACTGTGGCAACGTGGGGAAGCAGCCTGGACCGACATACCCCAAGCCCACATCCAAAGCCTCTTTCGTTCGATGCCGCGGCGTGTAGCGGCCGTTATTGCCAGCCATGGGGGCCACACGAACTATTGATGTCTGCGTGTTCCGCAAGTCGCACGGGCCTGTAAGCTCAATCGTTTCATCTTTGTATCTGTTGTTATGTGTCCAGTAAATCTGGGTTTGCTCTCTCGTGTCCTTCTTGGTGTTGCATTTTGGGTGGCCAGCAGTGAATATGAAAAGAACAAACTACAAGGGTTTTCCCAAAACAACTGATTATGTTTTTTAAAACAAATATGCATACTTTAATTATCAAGGAAGTGGTAATGTTTTTCGAAATACTGTCCAGTGCATCAAATACAGGTGTCCCAAAGATCCTCCTACTTTTGTCCCAAAGTTCCTCCTACCTTTCGAATGTCTTCTGGAATTTTTCTGAAATGCTGTTGAAGCACCCCTGCGCACCTGTAATAAATTGTTGATCAGTTTCAAATTGTCGTCCCCGTCATGTCTTTTTTAAAATGGGGTACAATCAGGCGTCACATGATGACAAGTCTGGACTTTTATGTAGGTTGCGGCATCAACTTAATATTCATTTTCTCCAAATAAGAAACGACAGAACTGGCTATGTCCGGCCGTGCACTGGGCCTCACATGAAATGAAATGGGGAACAGAAAATAAACAAACTCGTTTGGTGTCCAAATGCTCGGTAAAAATTCTGTTAATTGGTGACTTTGAAATGTGAACTATATCTTCGATATCTCTAATTGATAGGTGTCTGTCTTCCGGTATAATAACACCTATTGTATTGATGTTCACTTCTGTAACACTCGTTGAAGGTCTTCCTCCATGCGTGATTAAAGCCGTCGACTCACGACCATTAATAAATCCATTGCCATCTGTAAAATGTCGATTTTCCTATACATTCATCTTTATAAGCCTCATGCTGTCTCTCCAACAGAATGCCTAAGTCGACAGCTAAAATGAATGGCGTATCTTTATTCCCCTTTCGCATCAATTTTTTTATAAAAAAAATATGAAAATACTTGTTAGGGGTTCACAAAATAACGCTTATTAAACTGCGCACTACCGACGACGCATGCATGATAAGCAAGGGCGGCCGGTTACCACAACGACTATCGGTTTTACGAGACTCGTGCCAAGGTCGAATGCAGTATTGCACGTTTTTTTATAAAAACATTCTCGTTTGTTTTAGGGCAAGCTATGTATATCCTTGAAGAAAATAATATCGTACAAGGAATAAGTGGAAATACCGTTTTTAAGATTTCTTTTACTTGAAAGAAAAACAGCATAATTTTCGTCGCGAAGACAGATGCTGGCACTTTGTGGCTATTTCACAGGAGGACTATGCTGACTTTCCAAGAGTAAACACCCACCCTGAGTCCTTTTAATAATAAACACACACCCTGAGTCCTTTTAATAATTTCACGATCGGCTATCAATGCATAACCGCCATTAAGGAACTGCAGGGATTGGGAAACTAAACTAAAGCACATGCGTTTAAGACACAATAATTTATTAGTACGGTGGAGGGCCTCCTTTGAAGGCCAATGCAGCTGCAATTCGTAGTGGGACGGACCGATACAATTCCTGTACAGTGGCCAGCGAGATTTGAAGCCGACGGTGGAGGAAAACGTTCGCTGACTCACTCCTTCAGAACACCCCAGAGTGACTCAATAATGTTCAAGTCGGGTGACTGTGCAGGACATAACAGATGATCAACCTCACGTTCACTCTCAGGAAACCACTCTTCCACCAAGTTTGCCTTTGTGTATCGGTAAGTTATTCTGATACATGGCACTACCGCCAGAGTACAATATTTGAACCATTGGGTGCACCTGGTCCTCCAGAATTATCCGATAGTCCTTGGCAGTGATGTGTCCCTCAAGAACAATCAGCGGGCCGACAGACTGCTACGATATTGCGGCCCCAAACAATCACCGATCCACCTCTGTGCTTCACTGTGGGCAATAAACAATCCGGGTGGTGAAAGCCTGTGAGGGATGTCTCCACTCGTAAACTATCCCGGTTGTGGGTATTGATGTCTGGGGAGGACAGTGAAGAACGATTCATCGGAGAACAATACACATTTCACGTTGTCCAGCGTCCACGATTTGCGCAGCTGGAACAATTGCAACCGACGTTTGGCATTCTCACTGGTGATCCAGGGTTTGGCACACGACCCTGAATGTTAACCGGGTGAAGCTCCCGACGAACAGTTTTGATGGAGACAGGTGAGTCGCGGTGCGTATTCAACTCTGCGGGGATTTGGGCAGGTGTGGTTTCATGGTTTTTGGCTGCCATCCGTGTTAGCACACGGAAGTCCCTGTCATACAGCTTCCTCTTACCTCGACATTTACTCCTATTGATTGTGGTTCTTCCCTCTTGCTGGTATGCCGACGTGACCCTGGATACCGTGGCTCGAGATACACCACAAAGACTTGCTGTCGTTGACACACATGCACCGGCGGGACGCGCACCAACAATCTGTCCTCTTTGAAACTCTGATGTGTCTCCCATTATGTTGTGTGGATCTCACGTTTTGACGTCCAGCTATGCTACTGCTCTGCTAATGCAACCTTCACCCTCCGCTCTCGGTGATCGACTGCGAAATAAATGCAGGATGCACATCGAGTAGCGCGTAAAGCGGCGTGACACGTGGGGTGCTATTTGCGCAGGTGTTTCAGTTTTGTTGTCCACCCCCTTGTGGAAAACTCAACTGAAACGAAGGACGGGGCTCAGCAGGAAACAACAGCGCGTTGCTGCTGCTGATGTGACGTAACAAAAACGTGAAACGCAAAGATCATAATAAACTAAGCTCTAACATTTAGAAGATTCCCCCATTTTGATGTTCTTTCGCGAATGATCTGGTACATTTTAATTAAACAGAATGAGTAAAGTACATACGGAGAAATATGCAGTGGAATTATGTAATAACGTGCTCCCAGGGGCTGCTGTTTTTATTATACCATTATACAGTGTCGTTTTAACCAAGCTGATTTAAATCAAAATTAATTACGATGGGTAAGAGCAATGCCATCTAGAAGACATTAGGCCATGACATTAGAAAGATAAGTTTCCATTTTTATTGACGTCACGCCGGAACAAAGGCTTCCGGTTGGTTTCCAACGCTATCGCGTATGACTTCAATCAACACACCGGCATATCTGGTGGTGTGACATGAGTGACGTCACTAACGGAGGGAACTCATTTCTCTAATGTCATGGCCTTGTGCTTTCCAGACGGCCTTGATAAGAGCCGGCACGGTGGCTGAGTGGTGCCAAGGGCTGGTTTCTAATCATTTGTTCGAGATGGGTCCGGGTTCAAATTCCTAACGAGATATGAATGGTGTGCTTGTCCTACGCACGGGCTTTCTCTCCTCCCTTGAATCAATAATCTGGAACTTCGGACAGGCGACTGCTTTTAGCCCACTAAGTTGCTCACAGTGGTCGTTAACGCGCCCTATCCTAAAAAAAACAAAAAACAAAAAAAAACTGAGTAAGCGCTCTTAAAAAAAAATGTACTTATAATGCGCCTCTACGATGGCAGAACAGTCTGAAGTGCGGGCTTAACGCTAATTGCACAAGTTGGGCCTAATTCTAGTCCCTATTTGAAAATAAAAACAAGATTTTGTTGCCAGACTTGTCAAGGAGTGGTTCGAGGAACATGCTGGTGAAATTCTGTTAATGCCCTGGCCTCCAAATTCACCTGAATGAACCCAATCGAACATTTGTGGTTCGACTTGGAAAAGGGGATTCGCGCTAAATCACCACCACCCCGAAATGTACGGGAACTGGAGGACCTGCTGTTGAAATTATGGTACCAGATACCCCAGGATACCTATCGCCATCTCATCGAATCGATGACTCTCCGAGTGGCCGCTGTTTTGCTGCTAAAGGGGTTCGTACAGCTTATTAGGTAGGTGTGATGACTCATCGGTGTGTATACCTCTTGTAACAGACCGAATGTGACGCCAGATGTGCGCATGAGCTGTGATCTGAAAGCCAAAACTGCAGCTAGACAGGAGAGTAAGAGAAACGCAGAATTGAAAAGCATGTTGTTTTACTCCCATGCAAGTGGTAACACACCAAGGTAGATTCACTGTGAGGTATTCTATGTATTGCCCGTTTGTTCTGTGTGAGGAGTAAGTCTTCGCGTCCTGCAATGCCCCGTTGGTCGAGTGGTCAGAATTGGTTCCAGTCATGGGTGGTGTGTTTGTCTTTCTGCACTGGATCTCTCAGTTTCTTGGAAGCAGTGGCCCTAAGTTATTGACGATCGACTGCTCATATCCCTAAGAGATGCTCATGGGGGTCATTAAACATCGAAATAAAACCAACTTTCCGTACTTCAACGTGTCTAATGGGGATGAGGTCACTTAAAATAGCCATGCTATCGACGTCGACTGCGGATGGCAGATCGAGTTGTGTTGACAACTTTCAACGAGACAATTGACATATAAAATTACAGGATTGCTACAGCACTGAATATTTCAACAAAAGTCAATAAATTTGTCCATAACAGGCTTGGTCGCAGGTGGACTGTATAACGTGTTTTAGCATATCTGCTGAATGAGGAACAAAAATTAAGTTCATTGTTATGATTTTAGAACGTCTTGTGCGAAGCGACAAAAGCAACGTTTCTGAAAAAAATCATCGCTGCAGAATTTCTTTTATTGACAACCAAGACATCGCTGGCGGAATCAAACCTGGCGATGCAACTTCAATGGAACCTACCTCGGCAATACCATCACTAGAGGTGTGATATCTTGGATCATCGTTCCACAGAATTTTCACTGGAGATGAGATGAGGAGTAAATATGGAGCATCTGAATATAAAAACTGGACTCCCAAGATCAGGACCGTAGTTAGCTTTTGTTATCTGGGAGGGCAGAGACTTGAAATTACGCCCCTTCGACTTCACAATTGCGCCCTTTCGAGCTCAAAACCACACTTCTTCGACTTCCACTCAAATAATAAGTGGTTTTTATTTTCACACTCACCGCCGTTATACAAGGTGATTCACAGAAAACTAACACATATCATGCTCGTTTTATTTCAGCAGGAATACATTGTAATGGCCCGTGTTAGAATCAAATAAACGCGGGGTATCTGTGAGAGTCCACTATTCTCTCGAGAGGGCGCTGCTGTGCAGGATGTGGTAGCTGTCTCCGCCAGATTGCCTCAGTCACTAAAGATGCAGTACATGCTACAGCAACGGGTATTTCTTGTGAAAACGTACTGGATTATGAACTCGATCACAGCTACGCAAAAGGCACACGCGAGGGAATTTGGTGTTAGCAAACCTCCCCAAAGGAACTCTATACTGGCGCTTGTACGCAAGTTGGGAACAACAGAATATCTTGTGAGTCAGATCGGCAAGTATCATTCATCTGTACTGCTGACAGTTGCTGCGGACGTTGAGGCACGACTGCAGCGGTCACCCCGGATTCGGGGTGACCACTGCAGTCGTGCCTCAACAGAGAGCTGCTAAGAAAGCGAGACTAAAGCCGTATAGGTTGATGGCTGTTCATGAGTTGCTGGAGCCAGAGAAGGGAAAACGAGTGCACTATTGTCGCTGGTTTCAGGACTTCATTGCTCAAAATTCTGGCATATTATCCATCACGTGGTTCACGGACGAGGCGTTGTTCCACTTATGTGGCTATGTCAATTCACAGAATACACGCATTTGGGCCGCAAAACATCCGGACGCCCTTCAGGAAGCGCCTATGCACCCACAAAAAGTCGGAGTTTGGTGCGCAATATCCGCTGAAAGAATAGTGGGCCCCATTGTTTTCAACGGGACTGTCAACACTGCAGAATACCAACGAATTTTCATGGACTTTGTTGAGCAATTGGATGGCATAAAAATGCGTCAAGGCTATTTTCAATAGGATGGCGCTACGTGGCATACATCAAATAAGCCCATGGCGCTGATCCACAGTTTGAGGACTGGATAATTTCCCGTAACTTGTGGCCACCGAGATCACCTGATTTCTTTCTGTGGGTGTTTCTTAAGGGAAGAGTAGGCCCTCGGACATTAGACGAATTGAAGGAGAACATTAAAGACCAAATGAACGGTACTGACAAGACGATGCTCCAACGAACAGCCAGGAAAATGGAACGACGTGTCCAGAGTTGCTTTCAGAAGGGGGCGGACATTTTCAGCATTTGATGTAAAGGTAAATGTTATGTAATGTAAACTCCCATAGATATGTTACACTTCATATGGCATAACTTGCTGTTAACTTAATTTTTGTTCACATAAATTGATAATGAAGTGTGTTAGTATTATATGAATCACCCTTTAGGAAAATATTATCTTTTAAGAATCTCACTTTGGGTTTTTGACATAATTTTATTAAAAATGTAAAAACTAGGTATATACCAAAGAACCACTTACAGGTTATAAATACCAAGTAAAGCGTAAACGTTATATGAACGCCGACAACACAACAGTCCACAGAAATGCAGAAAGAAAATCAAACCAACGTACAACGAATGAGTATCGGATAGTGAACGTAACAACATGTAGCTTTAGGGGTAGGGCTTGGAAAAATTCTCTTAAAGGTTAAACGCCCAGAGTTCTTGTGACAGATCCCAAATGATTCTGTACCCTAATTAACTCCATGGAGTACTGTATGAGATTAAGTCAGGTCTTTAAAAAGAAAATACTGAAGGGTGTAACTTTATTTTTTAGTTAAAATTTCTATTTATTACATTACTCAGAGCATAAATGTATGCCCCTGGAACGATCATTCTGGGAAGGCAACCGCCCTCCCGATAGCTACGGCCTTGCCCAAGAATTTGAATCAATCATCGCTACCGATAAAGAATGGGAATGGTCCAGCCATTAAAAAGTTTTGGCGACAGTTATTTAGGAAGCATGAGAAGTTCTGTTGGTGCACTGATGTATGAAATAGCTTTAGAAGGAAGCGTCGGGCCCTGGGTTTAAAACTGAATCTTTTCAGAAATCGGAAGCTAGGTTTTAATAAGTGAACTCGATAGGAAAGGCAAATAGAACGGTTTAGAGACAAGGTACTCAGAGCAAGCCTTCAGAAGCAACTCTGCCATCAAGACCTTCGGAAAAGAGGAAGAACACCGAAGGGAAGAGGGACCGTAACATTTAGGGATCACAGACCCACCCAAAGGGAGTGTAATCTCTGAATACCATAGTATTCACTGGCACATGCCATTCTGATAAAAGAAGGAGCAACCAACTAGCTTTGACACATGTCGTGTGGTCTAATACCCACCAACTTCACAGAGACTGTGACGTACCTACCTCAAAGGTGACGCACATGTCAGGACTGCAAATAACAACGGAAAGATCTTGCCAGCGTAGCTTAATTGGGAAAGCATTCGGTTCTAGAGCAGAAGGATGTGGTTGCGAGGTGCGCCACCGGCAAATTTGAATTTCACGTTGGCGCCAGAACATAAAAATGAATCTCCTGGCTGTGAGGTTAAATACACTCACGGACAATGAAATTTGCGTACCTAGAAGAAAACCTGCTACAACCGCAAAACTTTGCGAATAGGTAGAGTGCGTGCTGGTATGCAAATGACCCAAGTTTGGTGCGAGTGCGCATGACCCACGTTTGGTGCGAGTGCGCATGACCGCACGCCCTGTGTCGGCACTGCAAGCACGAAACGGAAGCCTTATAAGCCGGTATGTAGTCGATTTCTCATGAAAGCGAAAAGCATCGGCAGACGCAAGCAAGAGAACAGAGTGACAAGAATGCCGGGTAGATGCCAGAGACGTCGATTTACGCAACATACGGACTTTGAGAGAGTCCTGATTATCGGGCTGAAAACCGCAGGGTGATCGGCCCGCCGAACAGCCCGCCACGTGGATCGTTCTGACCATACCGTCCGACTGTGTTGGGAGCAGTGGACACGTGACGGCACTGCCACATGGCGGAGTGGCTCCGGAAGGACCACCGGTAGAGAGGATCGATGGATCGTGCGCCAGACACGAACGGATCCCGCCGGGGCCCGGTCCACTATACAGGCAGATGTAGCGGTTCCTGTGTGCCCACAAACCATTTCCCGACGCCTGGCGGAAGCGAATCTGCGATCCCAGCGTCCCATAAGTTTGCTGCTCTTAACACCGGAACGTGTGCAGTGGTGCCAGGACAGAACGACGTGGAACGCCACAGACTGGCGACGTGTGGTGTTTAGCGATGAGTGCCGATTCGTTTTGGGGACAGATGATTATCATGTCCGGGTGTGAAGATACACGGGTTAATGGCACAATCCCAACCTCGCTATCTAGCGCCACACCTCCCCCACCGCTGACAATTATGGTGTGGGGAGCCATACCCTACGATAGCCGTACAGCTCTAGTAGTGGTACGTGGATCATTGACGGGCCAGCGATATGTGGATTAGATCCTACGGCCCCATATACTCCCATTCCTGGCAGGGATTCCATGTGCGCTGTACCAGCAGTATAATGCCCGCCAGCACACGCCTCGAGTTGCCCAGGACTGCCTACGTCATATCCAGACACTTCCATGGCCTGCCCGCTCCCCGGACACGTCCTCTATCGAGCATGTGTGGGACCAGGTAAAACGCCGGCTACCGCCGTGCTGCATTATCCGGGGTTTGGAGCACACCGTCCAACACGTTTGAGCCAGTCTGTTGCAAGACAACATCAGGCGTCTGTTCGCCTCCATGCAGGACCGTATTGCAGCATGTATCACCGCACGAGGCAGCGCGACGCGCGATTAGAGATGACCGGACTGCGTGCCACAGATCCCTCTGTAATTGTCCTGCAGCTCTGTTTTTGCCATCATGTGTATCATTTATCTGTATCATTACGTCCATAAAATTTCAGTTCAATCCGATGCTTCCTTCTTGGTGCGCAAATTTCATTGTCTGCAAGTGTAAATGAGTGGTGTTCCTTGCACACATCATCTGAAGTTAGAATTCCTTCTACAGTGAGCTCCTTCAAGCGTGGTTTGCCGGCTGACCCGAAAACCTACGATTCCTTCCCAGCTCTTTCTCAAGGTAGGATGATATATATGACGTACCAACCTCAGAGATGACGCACGTGTCAAGGCTGCAAGTAGCAATGATAAGCCCTTGCTGCCGTAGCTTAATTGCGAAATCATTCGGGTAGGGAGCTGATGGATGTGGGTTCGAGACTCTCCACCGGCAGAGAGAGAGAGAGAGAGAGAGAGAGAGAGGGGGCTTGGGATTTTCACAAGACTTACAACTCCAACTTATCCAAGGTTTACAGCAAAAGAAGCAGTACTGCCTTCCTTCTGTTTTGATCTGGGGGTGAGGTGATCCCCTTTTGTCTTAGGTCTCAGCTCCGAAGGACAGAGTTGGAGTCAGTCGTTTCAGTCATCGTGCTATCATGAAACTTACCAGTTGTCATCAGTCGTTTCGTGCTGCCATGAAACTTACCCGGTGGAGTAGTGTAGCTAGCTGCCCGAGGGTTTGTTTAGCTCTTATCGTGAGACACTTGGTGTTGGCTACCCACGGAAGTCTAATTGCAGTCCTAGGTATTTAGAAGTGACCCAGGGTGATTCTTTTTTGGAACGGCACCAGTTCCGGCTCTCCTGGAAGACATCCAAAGAACAATAACACAAGACTCTTCGACAGGTTGATTTCGATCCGCCAATTCTCTTGGTGAACAGGTCTAATCAATATTTGACTCTCACAGCACCTCATTAAATAAACTGATTTAAACTGTTTAAAGATCTGGAATGCCCCTCAGGTGGTGCAGTGGTCAAGTGGTGGCTTCTGATCGTTCATCCAAGATGGGTACATGTTTGAATCCCGGTGAGGCATGGATGTTGTTTGTCTTTACGGTACTAGATCTCTCCTTTCCCTGGTACCAATGGCTCGATATTTGGAACAGGCGACTTCTGATAGCCAATCCAGTTGCTCACGGTGGACGTTACATTATCAAACAAAAATCTTGAATGATGATACTTAGCGCCCTCATGCTCTGCGACATTGCAACATAACACCCAGCTGCAATAGACTTAGCAGTGTTTCGGGCTTTCGTAGTATAAGTAACCTTACGGAAGAATAGTAATGATTCTGGAGTGCGGGGACAGTAATTACAGTTAATACAGACATTTAACATGGACCAGGAACATCAAACAAAGACCTTCGTTCTTTCCATGTTTATAAGTGAATCACGGAAAAATTCTCATTGGCCGCCACCGGGAGTCGAACCTAGAGTCTTCCAGTTCCTATCGGTGGCGGCCAATGATAATTTTTCCGTGATTCACTTATAAACATGGAAAGAACGAAGGTCTTTGTTTGATGTTCCTGGTCCATGTTAAATGTCTGTATTAATTATTCATTCGCCTTCTAATTATTTCTTCAGTTGCTGCTTATCATCTTTGGTGAATTCCCAGCATTGTGCGGGGCTCCAAGAAGCAACCTGCCAAATTGGCTTGGCTGTTAGCGTGTGTGAGTCTGGAGGAATTCGCGGCCGCTGTGGTGTAGCGGAAGCATATCCGGCGCGTAACTGGAAGACCCTGGGTTAGACTCCCGGTGGCGGCCAATGAGAATTTTTCCGTGACTCACTTATAAACATGGAAAGAGCGAAGATCTTTGTTTGATTTAGTTACAGTGGTTTCGATAATGTGAAAACAGAGAAATCTGTGTTAAGGATTGCAATGCACTGACTTCTGGTACAGAAAAATTCCTAAACAACGACGGAAATTAAACAAGTTAGTAAAATCATGCAATGCATTGATTATAATACGCTTTCCAATATTACAGAAATCATTACTGAAGTTATGAGAATAATGTCTGTGGAATAAATCTCGGTCCTGTGCCCTGACCTTTGATCCCATTTCGATGATATTCAACAGAACCAGCTTGGTATACCTCTGAAATAACATGATAAAGTTTTGTCGCAATCGAAGCATTTTTACGCAAGTTATGATGCATAATGGCTATGGAATAGATCCCGCTCCTGTGTCCTAACCTTTGACCCCATTTTTCCCATTTTCAATAAGGTTTGTCGCCAGGTGGTCCCCTACCACATACTAAAATTTCATCGAAATCGAACCTTTTTTATGTTAGTTATGGCGCATAACAGCAGTGGAATGGATCCCTCTCCTATGAACCGACCTTTGACCCCATTTCGTTCATTTAAATAGGGTTCCTTCCCAGGTGATCCCCTACCAGATACTAAAATTTCATCGAAATCCAACGGTTGTTACACGAGTTATTGTGCTGACGGACATACGCACACAACGCGTGACGTAATGAGGCAGATGGGAATCGCGAGCATCTGCTAGCAAGGTGTGACGTCATAAATCTTTAATAGGATCCACAAACAACGCGTGACGTAATGAGATAGATGGCATGACCGAGCGCCAACATTCTCAAACGCGAGTTGTGACGTCATAAGATTTCTAAGCATTGGTAACATTAATGTAACAACGCCATCACTAAAAACGTTATAATTCGGGGTGGTTATTTAACCCACTAAACAAATTCTTCTAAAGTCGAGATCAAGCTAAATCGATTTCTAGTACCAGAAAACGGTAGGTTAACGACTTTCAGCAAAATTTTTTGAGCCGTTTTCAAAATAAAATGTACATACATACATACAAGAATTCCTACTTTAAGGTGGACGTCAAGTAACTTTGCGCCGCCCCGGTGGCGCAGTGGTCTAAGGCGCTGGCCTCTGATCATTCGTCCGTAAGGGGTCCGGGTTCAAATCCCGGTCAGGCATGGATGTTGTGTATGTCTTACGGCACTGGCTCTCTCTCTTCCCTGGAACCAGTGACCCTAAATTAGGGACGGGCGACTGCTTATAGCCCATTATTGAGTTGCTCACGGTGGTCGTTAAACCTCCAATAAAAAAAAAGTAACTTTGCTTCCTATACTTCCAATGGAAAAACTTTTGTACACATTTTCTTCACAATTAATGCGTTCCCAAGGATGAAAATTTGAACATCGATTAAAACATCTTCATTTTATAACTTGCAATACTTAATATTTTCTAAAACATAACCATAATTATGCAATTCAACATTTGCTTGTCTACTGACGTCATGAAAGTACAGGTCGCGCCATCTTTTTTCTGGACAATTAATGCGTTCACAAGGATGAAAATTTGAACATCGATTAAAAAAGCTTCATTTCATAACTTGGAATACTTAATATTTTCTAAACCATAACCGTAATTATGCAATCCAACATTTTTTTGTCCACTGACGTCATCAAAGTACAGGTCGCGCCATCTTTTCTCTGGTTTCAACACCACCAAAGCAAAAGTGAATGATTTTTAATATAATTATGGTTATGTTTTAGAAAATATTAAGTTTTCCAAGTTATAATATGAAGTTATTTTAATCGATGTTGAAATTCTCATCCTTGGGAACACATTAATTTTGATGGAAATGTGTACAAAAGTTTTTCCATTGGAAGTATAGGAAGCAAAATTACTTGACGTCCACCTTAATAATATGGTGTAAGGACAATGGAATGGATCGCAATCCTATGTCCTGACCTTTGACCACATTTCGTCCCTTTTCAATAGGGTTCGTCCCCAGTGGTCCCCTACTACATACTGAAATTTCATCGAAATCGAACCATATTTACGTAAGTTATGACTCATAAGGGTAATGGAATGATCCAGCTCCTACGTCGTGACCTTTGACCCCATTTGTCCCATTTTCAATAGGGTTCATCCCCGGGTGGGTGGTCCCCTACCACATACTAAAATTTCATCGAAATCGACCCATTGTTACGCCAGTTATCGTGCGGACAGACGGACGGACAAAGCTGGAGCATATACGCTTCTTCAACCTACGGTTGGAAAGCGTAAATAAAAAGTGATGTCTGTGTGTAGTGTATGGTGCTGGTCGTTTCGCAATGTTAATAGACCTACTGTCAGAGGAATTCTGTATATTTTACTTAAAGAAAATTTCTCATATTTAGTATTTTTCAGCGGGTAAATTTTAAGGGAAAATACTTCGTGAAATAGAGTAACACAACAGCTTCGAAATGACAGTCACAGTAGGACACGACAGCAAACGTTCCAGACATTGAATTTTAAAACGCTTGTGTAGAAACAATACTTTTCACGCAGCAAGTCGGTTCCATTTCAAACAGCATTAATATTTACATTTTATTCATGGCATACTATGAATTTTAAAGGGAATGATTTACACGTTGAAGCGGAATATATGCGCAAAAGGTCAACATTTATATATATGAAATGTCTTTCTTTTCCTTATCTACTTGTTGAAGAAGAAAACAATTCGGAATTTCAGCGTGAAATATATTTCATCGAGAGAAGTTTTCTGTTTGTTCGAGAGAGAGGCCCAAAAGTAATTTTAGAGAGCATTATTGATTTCCACCATGTTTCCTTCAGAAACGAAGCTTCCTGGTTCCTTCACGTTTCATAAGTATATTTCCTTAAAAATCTAACCTATTATTCCGTAACGAATATATGAATGTTTAGATAAATCAAGGTAAGTCCCATTTGAAAGAAGGCGAATTGCAACTCACATGGGAGCACACTATTAAGACAGTCAAACTGCGTCGAATTTTTTGTTTTGCAAAATCCGAATTTTAGATGTATGAACATCCAATATGCGCTGTGCATTAGTTTTACCGAAAGAAACCGAAATCGTTTCTCCGTAAAATTCCGGTAAACACGCTTCGCAAACATGATGTGAAATAGTAAACTCATTTCTGTCTAACCTGTTCCAAGCAGCTTGTCAGGGATTTGAATTGCCAAAAACATTGCTTTTCTCAGGTACGTTCATTAAACGGCAGGTACTGTAGCAAAGGAGAAACTATGGCTGGGATAATGTCGAAATGTATTTGGTGTTAGCAAGTAATTCAACCGTAAAAATTGTTGTGTTGGAAAGTAAGTAATGTCTGCAAATACAAGGCAACAGAAAAGTGCTAATTACCATATACAGGGTATCCCAAAAATGCACGGCAAAACTGCAGGAATGAGTTCCTCGTAGGTAGATAAGAAGAAAAGTTTATATCAACATAGGTCCGGAAATGCTTGGTTTCCGAGTTATGAAGGTCTGTCTATGACACTTAACTGCTCACATTACCTTATACACTATCTACCAACAAGTAATTGGACACCCCTGCAATCGACGATATCTGCGGTCCTGATACACGTCACGGCCGCCGCCGTTAAATATCGTGTGGGAAACAACAACGCAACCAGTCGCATGCAAGATGCCATTCAGTTCGGAGCTCTCTGTTTCCAGAAAGGTGTAATCGTCGGGTATCACAGAAATGGCCGATCCATACGTGACATATCCAGCAAGTTGAAGTACCCAAAATCGACAGTGGCCTACGTGATTGGCAAGAGGAAGATGAGAGGTGACTGTCGGAATGTGCCCCGACCCGGCAGACCCACAAAACTGAGAGTTAGAGACCGACGGGTGCTGCCCAGAGAAATTCGGAAGAACCGCACCAAATCGATGGGCCACATCCGCGAGGAGTTTCAACAGGCATCCGGGAGTGTTCTTTCGATGAATACCACCAGTAAGGTAGCACATCTGCTCAATTATCATGGACGTGCTGCCGCCCACAAGCCTTTGATCACCAAGTCCAATAGCGCTGCTCGGCTAAAGTGGTGCAAAGAACGTCGACAGTGGACCGTTGAACAGTGGAAACAGGTTCTCTGGAGCAACGAATCAAGGTTCACCCTCTACCGTTCGGATGGCAAGGTCTGGGTTTGGCGTCTGCCTGGAGAACGCCTCCTGCCGGAATGTATTGTGCCAACTATGAAGTTCGGCGGCGGTGGAATTATGCTATGGGGCTGTTTCTCCTGGTATGGCACGGGACCCTTGGTCGCAATTCCTGGTAGACTCAACGCCGAGACCTACGGCACCATTTTGCATGACCATGCGCTTCCTACATTGTGGCAGTTTTACGGGGTGGACCCATGTTACTTTCAGGATGACAATGCCAATTGTCATGTATGCTAGGTCCACCATGGCTTGGTATGGTGACAATGGGGTTTATCGAATGGACTGGCCTGAGCAGAGTCCGGACCTTAACCCTATCGAGTACCTCTGGGACGTGTTGGAGCGTCGACTTAAGGGGTGCCCCCACCGTCCGAAATCGGTAAAGGAACTGACCTGTCTTCTCCAAGCCGAGTGGAAGAAAATACCGCTAGCCGTCGTACAACGCCTGGTTGAGAGTATGCCCCGGAAGGTCGCAGCTGTAATCGCCGCTCGTGGAGGCTCCACCAACTATTGAATTTGAATAAACTTTGTTTTCCTTTGCTATCACAGGTGTCCAATTACTTGTTAGTAGATAGTGTAGTAATTATTCAAAATGTCCATCTTCTGCCTCAATACAGGCCTCGCATCAATGTCTCATGGACCAGCGAACATGCTGCCAAATTCCTGGCATGTGTCTTATTGTTTCACAACCTGCCACAATTTGATTACGGAGAGTTGCCACATCTGTTACTGGAGTCTAATACATGAACGATTTTAAATGGCCCCACAAGAAGAAATCTAGAGGTTTTAAATCTGGTCGGCGTGGCAGTTGGTCCACCTACCTATCCACCGATTAGAAAACTTTCGATTCAAGTAATTGCGAGCTATGTGGCTAAAATGCGAGGGAGCGCCATCGTGCATAAAGTGTACTTCTTGACGAATGATCAGTGGCGTGTCGTCCAAGAAATCGAGGATGTTGTTTTCCAGAAAGGTGTGATATGCCCGCCCCGTGAGTTTGTTGGGAAGTACATGGCGCCCAAATAACTTATCACCAAAAACACCCGCCTAGATGTTTAGGCTGAACCGCTGTTGGTGACTTGATGGAAGCATTGCATGTGGGTTTTCTTCTGCCCATACAGGCTGACTGTGAAAGTTTAAGATTCCGTCGCGTGTGAACTCTGCTTCATTGGTGAATATCACTAAGGCAGGAAAGTTAGGAGTTGTACATACCACACTGCTGCAAGAACCACTGGCAGAACATTACTCGCCCAGGGTAATCTGCTGGTGACAATGCCTGTACCCGTTGCAGATGGTACGGATACAGGTATTGTTCTCACAACACTCTCCAAATAGTCAAATGATGAACAGGCAGTTGTATTGCTAATCTGCGTGTGCCGATTCCAGGAATTGCATGCACAACATCGAAAATCTCCACCTTTACTTCAGGAGTCGTAGATTTTGGTTGTCCGAGATGTAAAGGTCCCATGTTCACAAAGGCGGCGACGAATACTTTCTAACGTTTTCCTGTCTGGATATCTTCGTCCATGGGAACCTTTCGTTGTACAAACGACTAACCTCCAGAGCATTGCCATCTGCCAATCTGTACATAAAGTGCATATCCGCTTGCTCCTGATTTGAGTACATGGTCGGAAAGGAAAACCACCAGATTATGTCAGTACCTTTTGATGAAGGAATTCACCTGCGGGAGATAAAACATTCCGGTGAATAACTGGGAAACCAAGACAGACCTGAGTCAGGTAATGTGAACAGTTAAGTGTCATGGAGAGACTTTCATAACTCGGAAACCAAGCATTTCCGGACCTATATTGATATAAACTTTTTTTATCTACCTATAATGAATTCATTCCTGCAGTTTTGCCGTGTATTTTTGAGACACCCTGTATACAAGTCAGTCCAAAATGCAGTTGCCATCGTTTGCCACGACCTGCTCCCATCTTCTGGGAAGTTGTTGGATACCATCCCTGTAGAACTGGGGCGGCTTGGACGCAGAGAAGTAAGCGCGCGTTCGACATCGTCCCAATTGGTCCGTCCAGGAAATTCTGCAAAGACCAGAAAAGGTCTTAGTTCCTTGGAGCAATGTCAGGGTAATAGGCTGTGTGTGGCAGCAGCTCCCAACCCAGGTCACTGATCTTGCGAAAGGTCATCCGTGCTGTGTGAGGTCTCGCTTAATCTTGCTGTAATAGAGATGCCCGTGCGGTTCAGCAGTGCCGGTCGATTCTTCGTGAGCGATGAGTGCAGATCGTCGAGCTTAACGGCAGTACACATGGACACGGATAAAGGTGGTGTCCGGCAGCAGCTCAAAAACACACCTCGCATATCCCACCAAACAGAGAGGAGGTCCTGACTTGGGTGTAAGCTGGCTTTTTGCTTTGATTGGAGGTTTAACGACCACCGTGGGCCATAAGCAGTAGTAGCCCATCCCTAATTTAAGTTCACTGGTTCCAGGAAAAAGAGAGAGCCAGCGCCGTAAGAAAAACACAACATCCAGGTTTCACCGGGATTCGAACACAGACCCATCTCGGACGAATGATCAGAAGCCGTCGCTTAGACCACTGCGCCACCGGGGCGGCAAGCCGACTTTGGGGGGGTCGGTCTATGATTCTGTTTTGGGTCCAACCATTGATTCCGGGCGTTGCCGCCCCGGTGGCGCAGTGGTCTAAGGCGTTGGCCTATGATCATTCGTCCGAAGGGGTCCGGGTTCGAATCCCGGTGAGGCATGGATGTTGTGTTTGTCTTACGGCACTGGCTCTCTCCCTTCCCTGGAACCAGTGACCCTAAATTAGGGACGGGCGACTGCTTATAGCCCATTGAGTTGCTCACGGTGGTCGTTAAACCTCCAATAAAAATAAAAAAAATTCCGGGCGTTGATTTTGTCATACAGGACCCATTACTTGTCACATTGCGGTGCAAGAACGGTTCAAGGTGGTCACATGCAAGCAGGAATACGCATGCACTCATGCGATTTGTTTTCTTCTGAACTGTGAGTTGGTAGGGTACCCAAAACTTCCCCTCTTGTGCACCTTCCCAAGTTGACGCAGGTGCGTGAAATGCTCGTGTGGGTAGTACTCCCAACTGTTTGGCCAACTCCTGCGTGGTCACACGTGGGTCTGTCTCCACTAAGGTCTTCAGCGTGTCCATATATACTGTCGCGGGTCTTCCGGCTTTGGGACGCTCTGACAGGTCAAAATTTCTCTTTTAAAACCGATCGAACCAACGAAAGCACTGGCGATGTGATATGGCATTGGGTTAAACACTGGTAATGTCCCTTACTGCACTTTCGGGGATGCTACCGCGACGAAACTCATACAGCATGCACTGCCGGATGTGCTCCTTGTCCACTTCAATGATGGCTGGCGGTTACACTCTTCGCCATCTGACAGCTAACTGCTATTGACTTAAGCCATATTTCTCCTGATGTTATGCTGGTGCGCTGCACAATCCTAATGCCAATGTACGCCATGGCCGGGACTTCCAGTACCTCGTCATTGGACATTACTTTCCTTCCAACCCAATATTTCTAATTTATGGACAGTTTTCAAAGACATAAAGAGTTCTTTTGCACCGCGAAATATGGTCCAGGAACTTACAGGAATAAAGAAGTGGGCTTAAAAATGTATTAACAAAAACAAAATATTGATGGGCAATGCTTTTCCAAGATCTGAAAATTTAGCGATTGATGGAGCTATTCCAGAGGTAACCTATGCCTACCATTTCATTGGGTGACAGATATCAAGCAAGCGCCACATCGAAGAAGTAATTAATTGGTGCATAAAACTTGGCTGGAAAGCATTTGTAAGAAACAGTACAATTACCAAGAGCAATTTATCATTGTGTTTTTAAAATCACTGCATCTCTCCAGTTCTTACTTGTAGATCAGAGACATGGATTTTAACTAAATGACATCCATAGGTTGCGAACTACTGAAAGAAACATGCTTGGTATAACCGGGAAGAATAGGAAGAGGAACTCGTGGATCAGGGAAACGACAGGAGTTGATGATAACATCATAATCAAGGTAAAATCGCAGGAATGGCAATGGGCTGGACATATTGCTAGAACTGACACCTTTGGACAACTGAAATACTAGACTGGATACCAAGGGACAGAAAAAGATCCAGAAGACCACTGGAGAGATGATTGGGTGAAATTCTTAAGTATATCGGAATGCCATGGATGAGACTGACATAAGGAAGTAGTGGAAGAAATTTGGGGAGACCTTGATGCAGTAGTGGGTTGATAATGAAAAATACATACGCTGAGTTCGCTTTGCATTTGGAACACACCCCGTTTTACATGTTCGGAGTGATAACGAAAAACCATGGGGTATCAACGTTACATACAGCTACTGCACACCGATTCTCTATATGTAATCAGTAAAATTTGCCGCCCCGGTGGCGCAGTGGTCTAAGGCGCTGGTCTCTGATCATTCGTCCATAAGGAGTCCGGGTTCGAATCCCGGTCAGGCATGGATGTTGTGTTTGTCTTAGGGCACTGGCTCTCGCCCTTCCCTGGAACCAGTGACCCTAAATTAGGGACGGGCGACAGCTTATAGCCTATTGAGTTGCTCACGGTGGTCGTTAAACCTCCGATCAAAAAATAAATAAATCAGTAAACGGTTTGCCAGTATCGGGGACACGTAGTGACTTAAGCCAATTTGACCACGGCCGCTTGGGGCCTTTAATTGGGGCCCGGAGGGCAGGTGCTAATATTTAGGAAACTGCTCAACTTGTTGGCTGCTCCCGTACTACTGTATCAAGGATGTACCAGAACTGGATTTACCATGCACATATATCCGGCAGAAGGGCTCACATTCGTTTGCCACACGCGGCTGATTCCAGAGGTGAGCGTCGGGTGTTACGACTGGTGTCTCATTACCCACCAGCACAATAGCGATGCAGTTTGACCTATTTGTGCCGCCCCGTTGGCGCAGTGGTCTAAGCGATGACTTGTGATCATTCTTCCGTGATGGGTCTGGGTTCGAATCCCTTGTGAGGCATGAATGTTGTGATTGTCTTACGGTACTGGCTCTCTGCCTTCCCTGGAATCAGTGGCCCTAAATTAGGGACGGGCGATTGCTTACAGCCGACTGACTTGCTCACGGTGGTTGCTAAACCCCAAATTAAAAAAAAAAAATGTTCGGGCATGCGCCGTACCTTGCTTCGTCTAGGGTTCCACATCCGGGAACAAACAAGGGTACTCATGATGACGCCCAGTCATAACAAACAACGCCTCACAGGGGCCATGCTTTTGCCCGCTTAAGGCCGGGCCTTATCCCCAAGGGATTGGAGAAAAGGATACGTATTGCTCAGATTCCAAAGGGATCCTCGTATTCACTTATATTCCTAACCTTTCGCATTTCGACACACACACACATATACAAAGTATATATAGTGTCCGGGACCTTAGTAGTAAGCAGCACCTCGGACCTTTTTGTCCCAGTCCCGCCTGTGTGCGTGGCATTAGACAAGGTCCTTCAATTGAACAACAACTAACAAAAATGAAGGGCTAATGAAACCTGAGGACCATGGTGTTTAATGTATACTTCATTCTTTACCGGGTGGTTTGACGAAACAAAAATACATAGGAATGGCCAACAGAACAGTGCGTATGACTTTAAAGGGAAACAGACGTAATATTCAACAATTTCAAAAACACAGAACAAGTAATAGCTGTTATTGATGTCGGATTTACATGTATTTGAAATGATGCAAAGATCACTTTTAAGTGTTCGGGATGGAAAAGTTCTCTTCGAGAGATTACAGAAATTTCTACAACTAAACTTGCAAAAAGAACAGCCCTGTATGAAAGTTAATATCTAGAAAAACTTCCTTGCACGAACTAAGTCAGCAATGTCACAGTTTCGGAAGATACGGACCGAGAGATGGCAGCACAAAAGAAAACCGCACGATACAGGCAAAGCACTTGGCACATTCGCTAACAGAAGAGAAGGGCCCAATTGGTTGAAACCATGATAGCAGTTAACACTATCTTCCGATATTTTATTTAAAATAAAGTCAGATTTGATTTTAATCTAAAGTTATATGTTAAAACTGTTCACTTGAACTCGAAGGACGTAATGTTTTCCGAAAGACACGCTATCAATCAGAAAGATCAAATGGAATACCCATGTGTTACCAGTTCGTAGCTCGAAGCCAGATAGGTCGGGAGGAAACCTAGTGTCACACATTGTGTTTGTTATTGAACTGAAGGCAGTATTCACGACCCAGTTATCGTCTTTGCACAACTGGATGGAACACAGTGAAGGCAATAGAAGTTTGTGGTGTTGTCCTGTGTTTATCTGTATGAGGACAGAACAGTCTTTTCCGGTTGCTGCAAACAAGCAGGCACATTCACACGTCCATGACCCGAAGTGAAACGGAGAAACAATGAACGGCAGTTTGTATCATCCTGGAAGCGCATGTTCGGTGTTCGGAAATGCGCAGTGCAGAAATTTGCTGCACTGCGCACCAACGAATAACGCAGCTACGGCCTCAGATTGATAGAAACTGCTGTTCTTCATTATAATCAGCTATAAGGAAGCAAACAAGTAAGTAAGTTTAGATGCATATTGCTTATTTTGAAACTGAATTAGTTTGTTGGTATATAATGTAACTTCAGCAGACACATCTGGGTTCTGTTTCCAAATGGGGACATGCCAATCAGCTACACTGGCGAGCAAAAATTAAAGACGAGACGGAATTTCGAATGTAACGTCGTGCAGAAGTGCTCCACATCGACTCAAATCATACCATAAGATCCCCAAGATGTAAGAATATGAAACAAGTGAGCAAAACCGTCCAAACAAGGAATCCAAAGGATACAAAGGCACTTTATTGGAAAGGTAGCTTCCAGCACAACTGGACAGAAAACAGAAACTTCCATGTGACAGGATGCTGCCAAGAAAAATCCAGTCTTTAGTAGGGGATATGATCACCCCTGACTGCGTTGCAGGATTTACAACGTCTGTCCATGCTGAGGACGATGTTGTCAAGGAGCTATTGAGGCATCGCGGCCAATTCCTGTTGTAGCGCCAATCGCAGCTGCGGAATCGTTTCTGGCGGCTGGGGACGTGCTGCCAAGCGTCTCATGAGAAGGCCCCACACGTGTTCGATTGGATTTAGGTCCGGGGACCTTGTGGGCTAATCCATGCGTTGAATATCTTCACTCTCCAAAAGCTCTGCGATAGCCACTGTACGATGAGGTGTAGCGTTGTCGTCCATGAAGAGGAACTCAGGCCCCACAGCACCTCTAAACAGACGCACGTGACGCAGGAGAACCTCTGTACAATAGCGGACACCAGTGACTGAACCTCCTTGGAAGATGTGAAGGTTTGTACGGCTACCAAGCATGATACCGCCCCAAACGAGAACTCCGCCACCTCCAAACCGGTCCCTTTCGATAATGTTGGAGGTGTGATTGCGTGTTCCCTGCTCTCTCCAGATGTGTATAAGTCCAGAATCGCTCGTCTGACTAAATCGGCTCTTATCCGTAAAGAGAACTCGACCCCATTGTTGATGTGTCCAGTTCTTGTGTTCCTGGCACCACAGAAACCGCTGTCTCCGATGAAGAGGCGTTAATGGCACACACGTTACTGGTCGTTGTGCAAATAGACGACCTTTGTGCAGCCTCCTGGCCACGGTGAAACGCGATAACGGACGTCCAGATGTCTGTTGCATGTGCCTTGCGATTTCTTTCGCTGTCTGCCGTCTGTCTCTTCTCGTCTGTAGGACAATATACCGGTCGTCCGCCTCCGTGGTTGTTCGTAGACGACCACTGCTAAACTCTCGGACAGCAGTTCCTGTAGTTTGAAGTGCTCTCCATGCTCGTGGAACGATGCTTTGAGCGATACCGAACTCCTCGGCTACACCAGTCCCACTTCGACCTTCTTCCAACTTCCCAATGACGCGACCTCGGGTAAAGTCATCCAGATGTCGTCTACTGGATTGCCTGTTGGCCATATCCCAGGGTGGCAGCAACTCGACGTCGTTCAAACCAATGTACACCGTGCAATAGCTTTCACCGAATTACTGAGCGTACACCGCCCTTGTGCTTTATACCCTTCCGACACTCCCTCTCCCCCATACATCTTGCTGCATATATGCGCATGCCCTACCGTACCGGACCCTAGTCTATCTCCTGAGTAGTCTTTCGGTATGTTCTGCCTGCTCGTTCCGCTTTTATGCTAATTTCTCCTCTTCGTCCTTAATTTTTGCACAACAGTGTATTTTCATTTATCACATACAGTATAATACCACGTTCTTTTGGACTATATACTGGTACATTACATGGTACATCGGAATAAGATCTTGAATAAAAGCGTTCAACATAAGTCAATTTCACAAAGGTGTGTTTTTATTTGAATACTTGCCAATTTGATTTCCAGCCTAGCTGTTGGGTTTCATTAGAATTATGAATGTTTTTTTATTAAAACAATACCAATATTAAGTTCTGCAGCTTTAAATTATAAGTAGTAAAGGTTTTGTGCTTAAATACTGATGTAAAAAATTTATTATATAACATTATAAACGAAAAGAAAATGTTCGTAGTAAATATCCACCGCTATTATTTCGGAATAAAAAAAGGGGAGTATAAAAAGCAATGAGCACGTAAGCAAAGTAGGATTCCTCCGAGTTGACGCTGATACCTGTCTATGTCTCGCCACTGACATCTGGCGGAAATTACGGCCAACACAAAGTTACGCACTGAAACTCCTCAAATCTGACGCAGAATGATAAAAAAAAATTATAAAAAAAAAGCAAAACAGAAAATAAAAAAAAATAGTAAAAGGCAGAAAATCCAACAAAAATACGTAAAAACAGGTGGCGAAGGCGAGGAGGAATCCTTTTGCTAAGTGCTAGCTTGAATTAGAAGTTACATTTTCAGCTCGTCTTTTTTGGCAAAAGAACACGCGTATAAAATTAATTTGTCCGTCCGTGTTGATCATATCAATTACCTTTCACAATTCTGTTCCTTGTGAAAAGCTTCTCCTGTGGGAACAATTATGCGCACCTTTTATTCTGTTCTCCATGTACATCCCTTCGAGATTCACCGAATTGACCTCCATAGGCGACTGGCCTTAGGGTTAAGATACATGATTTGAGCCCCCATGGAAGAAAGAAAAAATAGAGGCTGAGAAAATGGAGGCTGGGGTATCGGTAGACGCCTACCCGAGAAAAGTTCTTTCCACAAGAGAGAGTCAAATGAAAATAATTTTTCTCAATTTACTGAACCAAAATCTTTTTTCATTGAAAAAAGATTTTGGTTCAAATATGTTTTTTTTTTTTTTTTTAGGTTTAACGACTACCACGAGCAACTCAACGGGCTATAAGCAGTCGCCCGTCCCTAATTTAGGGTCTTCGGTTCCAGGGAAAGGAGCGAGCCAGTGCCGTAATACAAACACAACATCCATGCCTCACGGGATTCGAACCCGGACCCTGCCGCCCCGGTGGCGCAGTGGTCTAAGGCGTTGGCCATTGATCATTCGTCCGTAAGGGTCCGGGTTCGAATCCCGGTCAGGCATGGATGTTGTGTTTGTCTTACGGCATTGGCTCTCTCCCTTCCCTGGAACCAGTGACCCTAAATTAGGGACGGGCGACTGCTTATAGCCCATTGAGTGTCTCACGGTGGTCGTTAAACCTCCAATCAAAAAAAAAAAAAAAAAAAAAAAAAAAAAACCGGACCCCTTCCGGACGAATGATCATAGGCCATCGCTTAGGCAACTGCGCCACCGGGGCGGCTGTTTCAAATAAATTGAACCTGTAATAATTTATTGAACCTGTATCATTTTTTCAACGTGATCTTCATTTTGTACAATTAAAAGGAGGGCTTACAAAGGGCATAGATTCCTGTAGGAAAAAGGTTCTTTCGGTCGCGTGTGCAGCCACTCCTGCACCATTTGCTACCCATCTTCATCGGACCTGAAAATATTTTGTCCCATCGCATCTTTGAGTAAAACATAATCAATAGGGTAAGCATTGGTGAATACGGTGGGTGTGGAAGACACTCAAAGTGCAGGTCTTGTATGGTTGCAGCCGCTGCACGGGCAGTATGGGGTCGAGCGTTGTCATGTTGCAACAAGACACCAGTACACAAAAGTCCACGTCGTTTTGATTTGATGGCAGATCGAAGATGATTTTGATAAGATCAGCATACGTGTCACTAGTTACATTCTTTCTTCCCCCTGGGTATGTAGTGCTCCAAAAGTTCCCCTTGTTTATCCCGTAAGAGAATCAGCATAACCTTCCCTGCAGTTGGCTGTGTGCGAAACGTCTTCGGTTTTGGTGAGAAGGGATGGCGGCATTCTTTGCTCGCTATCACGTGGTTTCTGGCTAATGATAGTGAACCCAAGTTTTATCTCCAGTAACCATTTCCTGTAGAAAATTATCCCCTTCTGCTTTAAAGCGCCGTAAACGTTCTTGACAGGCACCGACACGTCGTTGTTTCAATTCTGGAGTCAGCTTGCGTGGTACCCACCTTGCAGACACTTTGTTGAAATGGAGCACATCATGGATGATGTGGTGCGCTGAACCCATGACTGATTCTCAAAAGTGTAGCTGTTTCATCCACTGCCATTTCCCATCACAGTGCGTTCAACTTCTGTAATTGACTCTGGTTTCACTACTCTACGTGCAGGACCCGGTCGAGAAGTATCTGTCACACAACTCACGTCGTTTCGGAACTTCTTAATCTCTTCATTACATTTATTTATTCCTTCAGTTGCCACATTGTCTTAAACATAATGTTTTATCTGTATACAATATATGCACTGCAGCAACTAGGAAAAGGAGGGAAAAGGCCGTAAGTCCTGACATAGCCCTCCTCTTCCTACAATAAAAAAAAACATGAAGCTCAACAATAAAGACAAGCCACCACATATATGGCAGATTAATATGTGAAAACAGGAACTATCTCATAACCAACACATATATCAATATGTTCCATCATCAATAACCTTCATTATATTTAAGTAAACAACAAATATCGTTTGCAACTCACTCTGTAGTCACACATATATACACTGCTGGCCACCCAAAATGCAACACCAAGAAGGACACGAGAGAGCAAAGCCAGATTTACTGGACACATAACAACAGATACAAAGATGAAACGATTGAGCTTACAGGCCCGTGCGACTTGCGGAACACGCAGACATCAATAAATCGTGTGGCCCCTATGGCTGGCAATAACGGCAGCTACACGACACGGCATCGAACGAATGTGGGCTTGGGGTATGTCGGTCCAGGCTGCTTTCACACGTTGACGCAGTTCATCAAGCGTAGCCGCGGGAGGTGCTTGTCAGGCCACTCGGTAGCAGATCAGCGACCAGACGTGTTCGATGGGCGACATATCGGGAGAATAGGCGGGCCACGGCAGCAGTGACACCTGGTGGGCCGTGAAGAATTGTTGCACGATGCGTGCCACGTGCGGGCGAGCATTATCATGTTGAAACGTGGCCGCTGGCAGTTCCTGCAGGTAAGAAAGGACTACAGGATCCAAAACGTCAGAGATGTAGCAGTGGCTGTTGAGTGTACCGGCGATGCGTACCAGAGGGATGCTGGTGTCATATCCAATTGCCCCCTAAACCATAATGCCAGGCGACGGACCGGTATGGCGATGCATAATGCAGGCGTTATACAGTCTCTCGCCGCGGTGCCGCCACACGCGGATCCGACCATAGTGGTGTTGCAGGCATAAGCGGAATTCGTCGGAGAAGACAATGTCGTGCCACTCCGTAGTCCAGGGGCGGCGTTCAACGGCCCTCTGCCGCCGCACTCGCCGGTGGTGTAACGTCAATGGTAATTGGAGCAATGGGCGCCGTGCGACCAGTCCCCGCTCCTGAAGACGACGTCGAGCGGTACGTCCTGACACAGGTTGTTGCGCAATACACCCTAATTTCAGCGCTAACGTTCGTGATGTGGCGGTGCGAGCCGTCAATGCCCGCTGCACAACATGACGTTTCTCTTGTTCGGTGGTGTGCCGCGGCTGCGGAAATCTCTCACATCCGTCCGTCCGTCCTTCCTGCACTCACCGAATCAATACTCGCTTCAATGTGGTTGCATGTCGTCCCACACGGACGCCCATGTATTGGTACGATAAGCCGCTGTCGCGATAAGCCACTATTCGTCCTCTGTAGAACTCCAAAACGTGCTGAAATGACCGCCGTATTCTGCGACGGAGCATCAGGAAGCTTCCTACGCACAGGTCCAGCAGCACAACACACTTCCACTACTTACACCCCGCCTTCCCTTCTTATAGTGCTTCTCGGTGGCGTGCCGGGCGTACATGGTTTGCATATGCCCTGTAATGCTAATCGTTTGCATGTCCTCTCGCGGGCGACGCATGCTGCGAATTTCAGTCCAATCGGATGCTTCCTTCTTGGTGTTGCATTTTGGGTGGCCAGCAGTGTATGTATAAAAATAAACAACAAATATCGTTCGGGCCAAACTCTTATTCACATTAACCCATATTTCGTCAGTTTTGCTCTTTTTAATTAGCAAAAATACCTGTATCCTTTCACTTTATATTATCATCCTTTATCGTATCCCTGTTCCCCATGGAACATTATGCATACCATAGGGCAGCGTATTCAATGCATACAACTTACACTCCACTACCCAGTATCATCATCCATTCAATCAAAATTGCCCATTTGCTGATTATTTCATAAGATGTGCCTTTCATTTTATTTTAAATAAGTTAAAATTATTAATAGATGTTCGTTCCTGGGGCAGTGAGTTCTAAAATTTTGGGCTACTATAATTTATCTTCATTTTAAGTTTCTCAGTTTGTGGGAACATTGGAATTCATTTTGATCTATTCCTAGTATCGTGGTAATGAGTATGTATATTTAGTGTAATTATATCATTGTGTAAACCGTTTTTAATTATGTTATACATTATTTTCCCCAAGTTATTTATATAATAATTCTATAAGGTTTTTTACTGTGAGTCCTTATTTGAAAGAACGGCTGAACGTAAAGGTATGGTTGAGGTATCAAAATAAAGGTCTTTCCATGTAGATGTGCCAGTCGAAGAGAAAAAATGAGATTAGGGTAACGGTTAGGGAGTTGTGGGGCGGCAAAGTGCCCATGTAAAGTCTATGGGAGAAGCGTGTGGTTGACATTCGATCGCCTGCGGTTGACTCACGCGCTTTTGAAGGCGGCAGCATGGAGGGACTGAAATAGTCCGAAGTCTTATCTTTTCTGAGCGAACCGTTTTGCAAAGCAACACTAACAGGCATTAGTATCTAATGCCTGAGTTCTTCTCGTTGAAAAACAGCGAACACTACGAAGACCTGATTGCGTTATGCCGTTGGACTGTGTCATGTATATATACAATTTAATATTCATTCGATGCAGTTTATTCACGTAAGTAAGACGTTTACCATTATGTAAAGATGTAAATAAACATTCTTTTGACCATTGGTAGTGAAAATACACTGCTGGCCACCCAAAATGCAACACCAAGAAGGAAGCATCCGATTGGCCTGAAATTAGCCGCATGCGTCGCCCGCGAGAGGACAAGCAAACGACTAGCATTGCAGGGCATATGCAAATAATGTGCGCCAGGCACGCCACCGAGAAGCACTATAAGAAGGGTGCACAGAAGGCGGGGTGTAAATAGTGGAAGTGTGTTGTGCTGCCGGACCTGTGCGTACGAAGCTTCCTGATGCCCTGTCGCAGAAAAGGGCGGTCATTTCAGCACGTTTCGGAGTTCGACAGAGGACGAATAGTGGCTTATCGCGACAGCAGTTTATCGTACCGAGACATCGACGACCGTGTGGGACGACATCCAGCCACAGTAAGGCGAGTATGGATGCGGTGAATGCAGGAGGGACGGACGGACCGACGTGAGTGGTTGCCGTAGCCGCGGCACACAACTGAACTAGAGGACCGGTATGTTGTTAGCCTCTTGCGTTCGATGCCGCGGCGTGTAGCGGCCGTTATTTCCGGCCATGGGGGCCACACGAACTATTGATGTCTGCGTGTTCCGCAAGTCGCACGGGCCTGTAAGCTCAATCGTTTCATCTTTGTATCTGTTGTTATGTGTCCAGTAAATCTGGCTTTGCTAACTCGTGTCCACCTTGGTGTTGCATTTTGGGTGGCCAGCAGTGTATTACGCGCGATTGCTCATAGCCCATTGAGTTTCTCACGGTGGTCTTTAAACATTGTCAAAAACAAGAAAAACCACGAACCTGGACAATTGCTTTTACTTAAATGGTTGAATGAATTTGTCAATCAAATAAGGTTTACATTTGTTGTTTCATATGAGTTCCTTTAAAAAAAAAAAAAAAAGGACTAACCCTCAATTCCGACGGATGAAGAGTGTTCGCAACGCGAATCTCATTCCAAAAACATTTACAAACACAGTTGTGATTGAAAATGAAAGTGTGCACTATCCAGTTGAATTTTTTTTTTATTCTAGGTTTAACGACCACCGTGAGCAACTCAATGGGCTATAAGCTGTCGCCCGTCCCTAATTTAAAGTCACTGGTTCCAGGGAAGGGAGAGAGACAGTGGCGTAAGACAAACACAACACCCATGGCTCACCGGGATTTGAACCCGGACCACGTTCTGACGAATGATCAGAGGCCATCGCTTAGACCACTTTTTGCATACGAACGAGATGAGTGGACTTCCGCCTCACATTTTACGACTAAAGAAGGGTGCAGTCCTGATGCTCATTACTAACCTGGCAGCCCCTGTGGCGCAGTGGTCTAAGCGCTGGGTTATGATGAATCTTCCGTTAAGGGTTCGGGTTCGAATCCCGGTGAGGCATGGAAGTTGTATTTGTGTTACGGCACTGGCTCTCTCCTTTCCCTGGAACCAGAGACCCTAAATTAGGGACGAGGGACTGCTTATAGCCCATTGAGTTGCTCACGGAGGTCGTTAAACCTTCAGTCAAAAATAAAAAAATCACGAACCTACACTATTGCCTTTACTGAAGTGGTTGAATAAATTTGTCAATCAAATAAAGTTTACATTTGTTGGTTTCATATGACTTTATTCTTTTTAAAACAAAAAACACTAACCGTCGATTCCGACGGGTTTCGTGTAGTAGTCATATAGTTAAAATATTATATATACTGGGGTTCACTTTTGACTGAATAAATGAGGTTGGTTGAAAATTATTTGATGGGTTTAAGGTCTACTAGACTTATAAATATATTTTGCAGTATCTGTAGTTTATTGATATTATATTGTGTAGTTTGTCCCCAGGTTAAAATACAATAATTAATATGTGTTTGAATTAGTGTATGATAAATTGAGATTGGTGTTTTTGGTGTTAAGTTTAGCAAGGTACTACTGACTACCCCGATATTTCTAGAAATCTTGTTACTTAAATTTTCAATGTGTTTGTTCCGTTTCAAGTCATTGCGCATAGTTGTACCTAGATAAGAGTGCGTTGAGACAGTACTAATCTTGACTCCATTTAACAGAATCTGTAAATCGTATAAATGTGAAGTTTGTGAATTCGAGAAAACCATTAATTTAGTTTTGTTAGTATTAATAACTAATTCATCTGCATTTAACCAATCTGTGATTAGTTTAAGCTGAGTATTAGTTCTTAGTATAAGCTCATTTATATAATTCCCTTTAAAAGAATAGTTAAATAATCTGCATATAAGATTGTATCATTATCTTTTAATACCACAAATAAGTCGTTAATATATAAATTAAAAAATAAAGAACCAAGAACTGATCCCTGGGGTACCCCACAGTTCATGTTTTTTAATAAACACTGCTGGCCACCCAAAATGCAACACAAAAATGAAGCATCCGATCGGCCTGAAATTCGCAGCATGCATCGCTCGCGAGAGGACATGCAAACGATTAGCATTGCAGGGCATATGCAAATCATGTGCGCCCGGCACGCCACCGAGAAACAGAAGGAGGGGTGTAAGTAGTGGAAGTGCGTTGTGCTGCCGGACCTGTGCGTGGGAAGCTTACTTATGCCTCGTCGCAGAATACGGCAGTCATTCCAGCGCGCTTCGGAGTTCGACAGAGGACGAATAGTAACTTATACAGCGGTTTACCGTACCGAGACATCGGCGCCCGTGTGGGACGACATGCAGTCACGTGAGGCGAGTATGGATTCGGTGGGTGCAGGAGGGACGGACGGATCGACGTGAAGGATTGCCGCAGCCGCTGCACACCACCGAACGAAAGGACTGGCATGTTGTGCGGCGGGCTTTGACGCCTCGCCCTGCCACACCACGGAAGTTAGCGCAGGAATTAGGGTGTGTTGTGCAACAACCTGTGTCAGCACGTACCGTCCGACGTCGTCTGCAAGAACGGGGACTTGTCGCACAGCGTCCATTGCTCCGATTAACATTGACGTTACACCACCGGCGAGTGCGGCGGCAGTGGGCCGTTGAACGCCGCACCTGGACTACGGAATGGCATGACATTGTCTTCTCCGACGAATCCCGATTCTGCCTGCAACACCACGATGGTCGGATTCACGTGTGGCGGCTCCGCGGCGAGAGACTATGGCGCCTGCATTATGCATCGCCAAACCGGTCCGTCGCCTGGCGTTATGGTTAGGAGCGCAATTGGATATGGCATCCGCACCCCTCTGGTACGCATCGCCGGTACACTCAACAGCCATCGCTACATCTCCGACGTTTTGGAGCCTGTAGTCCTCCCTTACCAGCAGGACTTGCCAGCGGCCACGTTTCAACAGGACAGTGCGCGCCCGCACGTGGCACGCATCTTGCAACAATTCTTCACGGCCCACCAGGTGTCACTGCTGCCGTGGCCTGTCTGTTCTCCTGATATGTTGCCCATCGAACACGTCTGGTCGCTGATCGGCAAACGAGTGGCACGGCAAGCACCACCCGCGGCTACGCCTGATGAACTGTGGCAACGTGGGGAAACAGCCTTTACCGACATACCCCAAACCCACATCCAAAACCTCTTTCGTTCGATGCCGCGGCGTGTAGCGGCCGTTATTTCCAGCCATGGGGCCACACGAACACATGATGCCTGCGTGTTCCACAAGTCGCACGGGCTTGTAAGCTCAATCGTTTCATCTTTGTATTTGGTGTTGTCTCCAGTGAATCTGGATTTGCTATCTCGTGTCCTTCTGGGTGTTGCATTTTGGGTGGCCAGCAGTGTAGATGGATTCTGATGAGTCTGGGTGTAATGCCCTCTCTCTGACAGGTAACGTTTGAATAAATTATACGTAGAACCCCGGAGTCCAATAATATTTATCTTATGAAGTCATGTATCATGATTTAGTGTGTCGAATGCTTTTGATAGATCAAGGAAAACTGCTATTGTTATTTTTTTTGTAATAGATGTTGTTGAATTACATTTTGTGTATGTAATGCCATTTCGGTTGATTTATCAGGCACAAATCCGAATTGTCTTTGATGAAATATATTATATCTTTGAATGTACAAAAAAGTTGTGGCATGGATTAATTTCTCAAGTTTTTTTTGCGAAAATTGGTTCATTTGCGATTGGGCGATAATTATTTGTCATTTGTTGAACCATTCTTGTATTTCGGAGTAATGTTGACGATTTTTAAGGCATCTGGAAATATTCCTGTTTCAAGTTAAACATAATACAACCGAAACAACGGCTCAACTATGATATCTGCCACATATTTTATAGCTATGGAGAAAATTCATCTTAGCCGGTATTTGTATTAATTTGGTTTAAAGCTTAAGTAAGTTCAGTCCTTGTGATTTTCAACATATAAAAAGTATTAAGTGTCGATAAATTTTTTAAGTATTTTGTATAACGGATTCCTGAAAATGTAAGTTGTTGCGTGGTCAGTTGTGGTGACAATATAAAGTGATTATTGATCTCATTAGCTATAACCTGTTTATCAGTTATTTTGTAAGTTGATGTAATTAGGTATTGCGGCGTAAATGGGCTGATATTTCCGCCCAGTAATAGATTCAAATGTTTACATATTAGTTTAGGGCCATTTTGAGAGAATATAATAATGTAATAATTTCTTTTGAACTTTCGAATATCTGAATTTAATCTGTTTCTATGTTTTAAAATTCAGGAAATCGACTTGTACTTTACTTTTAATAAATTTAGAATACAGTCTATTTGTTTTATTTATTCGATTTAAAAGATTCCTAGTTTTCCGTTGTTTCCTATTCGTCTTTATTTTATTGTTTTTCGTTATTATTGGAAAAGCATGATCGTATGAGTCTTTTAACAGTGTTATAATTATGTTATATGTTGTACTGTATTTTCCGCTGGGACAAAATTTTCCCAAGTTGTAGTTTGAAGCATGTTCCGAAATCTTTCCAAGTTATTAGAATTTATTAATCGTATTTGTTTATTAACTGTTTCTTCATTGCATGTGTATGAGTGTAAACTGTGAAGATTGGTAAATGGTTACTGATACCATAGTTTATAACTCCTGATAAAACTGAATCTTGTGGAGCATTTGTGAGTGATAGATCAATAATCGTTTCTGTTTGAGGGGTAATTCTCGTTGGATGTAATATTATATTGATAAATCCAGCAGCAGTTAATGTTTGAGTAAAGTACTGACTCTGTGAATTAGTAATAGAAATATCAATACTGAGTTCTTCCAATAAAAATCCCTGCCGACCCGGTGGCGCAGTGGTCTAAGGCGTTGGCCTCTGATCATTCGTCCGTGAGGGGTCCGGGTTCGAATCCCGGTCAGGCATGGATGTTGTGTTTGTCTTACGGCACTGGCTCTCTCCCCTTCCCTGGAACCAGTGACCCTAAATTAGGGACGGGCGACTGCGTATAGCCCATTGAGTTGCTCACGGCGGTCGTTAAACCTCCATTCAAAAAAAAAATCCCGTTTTCCCGGTTAAATTCACATAATTGAATGCCTCTGTTAATTTATCGAAAAATTGAGTTGTATTTGATCCTGGGGCGATAGCACACCATCATGATAGTGTGTTGATCTTATATTGTCAAAATTTCTATGTTAGGTTAGGTAAATGTTAAGTTTTTATTAATTAAATTATCATGATAGATTTACTTAACGTAAATGGCTACTCCACCTCCCTTTGAGTTGGTTCTATTTTAATAAAAAATCTTATAGCCACCCAAGGCAACACTACAATTTTCAGTGGGGAACCATGTTTCTGTTATACACAAAATATTTATTTGTAAATTAGTAACCTGAATTAGTGCTTCGATAAGAGTGAGTTTATTTAATAAGGATCTGGCATTAATAATTTTCAATGAATTTGTGGAACTGCAAGAAAAAATAGTATTTATTTGTTGTGTTGCATATAAATTACTTTGCATTAAATTTGTCTGTGTGCTTGCTGTGTATTAGTAGGAATTATAATCTTAAGTTGTGAGGGTTCAAAAGCCACTCCCTGCAACATCTGTAAAAAAGATTGGTGTGATCTCCGTTTCTTTAACAATAACAGGAGGGTATATCATCTCCCTTTCTTTAACAATAACAGGAGGGTATATATGGTGTGATCTGCCTTTCTTTAACAATAACAGGAGGGTATATCGGGCTTCAGTTAGAGATTAAGTGTAGATCATGCTGTTAAAGGCACTGTGTAAGAATTAAACTATGTGTATATTATTAGCACTATGTAAAAAAGAGAAAAACATAACGCACACACACACACACACACACACACATACTCATACAAAAGAACAGTAAGTGTAGTTTCCTTTTCTGGCAGTATCGAATTAGATTAAGAAATCATACCTGAATTATAGTCACAATAGATTACACACATCCCACGAACCGTCGCACCATGAACACAAAAGACATTATTCTATCAAATAAAAAAACCCCTACCATATTCTCAGACACAATATACGACCTTCCATCAAGGCACTAGACCAAATTCATATAATTCTTCCAAGAAATACATTTTTTCCGTGGGTCATGGTCACTCTTTTTTATAAAAACATTGCCGTTTTTCACCCATGCGTATTTAATTTTCTCTTGCTGCAGTAATTTTCTTGCACGCCAGAATAAATGCCTGTAAACTGGGATTAAATGCTCATTAATAAATATTTTAGTTGCTGGCAAAGTAGTATTCATTTCTGAGTTCAATATAACAATCTTTTTCTTAGTTTGCCAACTGTCTCCTGCGGTTCGAGTTTCGAATTGCAACGGCATTTGGCTTTCGAAAGGCAACATATTTGAGTAGGTGAATGACTTCAATATCTGTTGAGTGATAATTTGTAATCCCAAGTTTATCAGCATATTTATCAATATAATTCAACTCAGCTTTATTGTTGATTAATGTTAAATCAATCCCATGTAATTCTAAATTATAAAATTATTATTACGGTAATATTGATTTAGTTAATTAATTTCACAGTTTAGTTTCTGAATTGGATGTTGTTTAATGTAATTCTCTTTTAGTAAGAAATCCTGTTTTGCATTTAGTTCCTTGCTATTTCTTTCAAGGGACTCACACCTATTATAAATATCTTTATATTTTACTGCGACAAGCTCAACCATTTTTTTGTATTCTGCCAAATGTATTTTGATTTCTGATAGTGGTTCCAGCTTTGCGTTTATCTCATCTAATGAGTGTCTGAGATCCTGTTTCACTTCATCATTTGACTGCTGAATTTTTGAATTTATGTCACCCAAGGTTTCCATTATGAGGTCCATGTTAACAGTTCCAGTACTGTCAGAAAATGATGCAGCCGCTGTGAATTTATTTGAAGCCGAATTTCCCCTCTTAATTGCCATTATATTTGGTTAAATTAATAAACCAGTTCACAAAAAAATCTCAAATAGCAACATGAACTCGGTCACCTCTGACCCGTCGGAAGATGGCAGTACACCCTTTTATAGCTAAGCTAAGGTCGTATTAAATTATTTGTCACAGTTATCAGTCAGAAATTACAAGTGTAACCTAAAAGAAGTATTCAGTATAGTAGTGATGTAATATTACCTCATATTATATACTGGCAGCATTCGACTAGTCTTACAAAGTCAATAGGGTATAGTATTTTAGGTCCCGAAGCTTCTGAACGTTCAACCAACATGTAATTTATATTTCTAAATACAATTGACTTAAGAGAAATTTACCTTGCTTGAGTAAATGCATTTGTTCTTTGGTTTTACCACCCACGTTAGCAATAGGGTATCCTTCACACATCTGTATCCATTAATACGTTATCATTTTGATTTGCAGCTAGTAGCACTAGCACTTTCCTACCACAGCATGTTTGACTGATGCATGTCTTCCACCGCAGCAAGTGTATCTCCATACTGCAACTTCATACGACAATGAATTTCAATAGGCATCACGACTTCACTACTCCAATAATGGATGACAGAACGTTCCTTCTCTTTGGTACATGTCTCAAGTGGGGGCGGTCATCTTTACACTGCTTCTGTGACGTCCCTTAGTTTGTCTGCACCGTGTTGCTACCTGTACGAATTTGTCTGCACCGTGTTGCTACCTGTACGAATTTGTCTGCACCGTGTTGCTACCTGTACGAAAATCTTTTCGTCATTGGTAACAATATTGCTAAGTTACGGGACAATGACATTATATTTGGAATTTTTTATCGCACTTTTAAGGTTTTCATTTGATTCATGTGATACATCATTCTAAACTTGTAAAAATCCGACATCAGTAGCAGCTTTGGACTGGTTAAATTATATGAGATTTCCCAGATGAGAGGCATTGCTGGCAAGATCAACTCTTTTACTGCTGATGTCTGAACTGTTACTGAGAGGAAGTTATCCCTTTTCTTTCCACTACACTTCAATTTATACAGTCCATTAATAATCTTGTTGCTGAAGAACCTTTCTCTATGTGAAGCTTTGACCTTGTCAAACTGTATCTGCCTGTGGATACAAATGAAGCCACCAGAAATATCATCCGAACTCTTTCTAAATAAGGTTTTTCAAAATAATACTTCTGGACAGGGTAGCCCAGCGCCAGGGAAATAGTGCGGTCCCCATCGAAACAAAACCCTGTCCCAATGTAAAGTGCTGGAGATGCCTCGTGATACACACAACACACTGTATGTACGAGGGCTATACTAAAATGAATGAGCAGCAATGTTTTAAAAAGTACGAGTTGTATCTAGTGATTGAAGAAATAAGTACGACACCTTAATACTGTATTCCTTAATGTATTTTTGTACAAAATCCCCATTTCTTTGGACACATTTTCCCAATCGTTCTGACAGTTTAAAGATACCCTTGCGGAAGAAATCCGTTCCAGTTGCGCCAAGGCACTGACCTACAGTTTGCTGTATTGCTTCTGTGCTGTGGTAGTGTTTGCCGCGCATCAGGTCCTTTCGAAATCCAAAAAGCTTATTGTCGAAGGGTGCCAGATCGGTACTGTGTAAGCAGGGTTAGGTAAAAGTTCCCATCCAAATGTCTGGATTTTTTCTGATATCAAACTAGCAGGGTTTGGCTTATCGTTGTCGTGTTGGAGGGTAACTTTGTTCCCTGGCCGTTTATCACGCAAAGCATGGAAGACCTTTTCTGATGTTTGGACATAAAGAGCTGCATTTACGGTTTATCCAGGCTCAAATCAGCCAGACTGCACCCATCTGCATCCCAAATGGCAGTTCCCATAACCTTTGTAGCTGACGGAACTGCCTTAGGCTTCTTCCTGCTTGGTGAATGGAGATGAGGGCATTCCGTGCTCTCGCGTTTTGTTTTAGGTGTGAAAGGGTAGAACCAACTTTCGTCAATTGTCACAATGCTGTGAAAAATGCAGCCCTTTTCATTTCGATAAAGCTCCAAAAGATGTGACGAGATGCGCAGGACATTGTAGTCTGTCAGTAAACGTAGGACGCCAGAGGTACAAATTTTCCGATATACCAAACTACTAATCATTTCTTGAATCACACTCCTCCCTATGCCGAAGTTCGCCTCAATTTCCTTCACCGTCACACATCTGTCATCACGAATCAAATCAACTCTGCCGCCCCGGTGGCGCAGTGGTCTAAGGCGATGGTCTCTGATCATTCGTCCGAAAGAGGTCCGGGTTTGAATCCCGGTGACGCATGGATGTTGTGTTTGGCTTACGGCACTGGCTCTCTCCCTTCCCTGGAACCAGTGACCCTAAATTAGGGACGGGCGACTGATTATAGCCCATTGAGTTGCTCACGGTGGTCGTTAAACCTCCAATAAAAAAAACAAAAACAAAAACAAATCAACTCTTTCCTTGCTGTTTTACGGCGACCGCAACGAAGCTGATAGTTAACGGCTGTGAAACCGTCTTTAAAGTATTTCATCCACGTTTTCACACTATTGGCGCCCATATACGCATCTCTGTATGGCAGCTGAATATTACGGTGAATATCGGCTCCCGAAATTTCGTCTTTCACAAGTAACTGAATAACAGCACTCTGACGGAGCGATGCATCACTGTAGGCCATCTTTTTTCGCGGCTGTTTGATCACATGACTGACGCTCGTGATCATTCCCCCAATCTGCGTATGCAATGCAGTTTCGCTCATTAGTTCCAGTATGACCTACGCATAATCAAGTTTTCTTTTATTTAACTTTTGCATCAAATGTGCGGCTGTTTCATATTTATTCTATTTTCAGCAAATGTATTTAATAGTTAAAAAGTAGTACAACTTGCTTTATATACGAATTTGTAATAACTTAGATTGAAATTCTAAAGAAAATTTGAGTATGGTCTTAAAGTGAAGCTGCAATTTCAGAGAACAGTGCAAAGGGGTGTTTTGTGAAAATTGAAATTGTTGCTTTAATAGAAGTACAGGTGATTGACCGATAAGAAGGTGCAGCAAAATCTCACTTAAGGTATCACTTTCACAATAATACTAATAAAAAGTTCACTAATAATGCGGTCATTTCGAGAAAAAAGGTTTAAAGAGGAGGTTAAAAAGGGGACCAAGGGTCTTACTCTGGCCGGTGCTGTAATTTGGCCCTGCCTATGGTATCCATGATATATTAAATAATGTGGCAAGATTTAACTATTTCTGTTTTTAATGGTACATTTTACGTCTAATGTTAGAGGTGCGCTCATAAGATCATTATTCTCATGGACTTTCGCTGAACATTTTATTAAATCAATGGAAAATACACGGTGTCAAAGTATTTCCCATATTACAAAAATTAATATAAAAAAATATATGTAACTTAAAATAAAATGATTGGAAACACATTATAGCAGCACTCATATAGTTTTTTTTACTGTTCTTTAAATGAGCGCTACTGCTGAATAAGAGGAGCATTTTATCGATAATGGCATTCATGCAAGAAAAAGCGGCGTGCGTGTTGTGGTTCAATGAGACCAAATCGGCGGTTACTGTCTAGCGTCATTTCAGAAAAGAGTGTAGACGATCCCCACCGGACCAAAAAACATAAAAGCTTGGTATGAAAAGTTCTAAGCGACGGGCAGTGTTGGCGAGCTCTCCCGAGCGGGCCGACCACCTGTTACACAAGAGGCAGCTGCAGCTGTTCAGGAGAGATATTTCTGCGAAGCCCCAGGAAATCCATTCGTCGTGCTTCACTGGAAACTGGGAATCCCCGTGCCACGGTTCACAAATGTTTACATAAACGTCTTTATCTATATGCTTATAAGGTACAGATCGTTCAAGCTCTTGAGCCCGATGACTAGCCTCACCATGTTGAATTTGCGACGGATATGTTGCAGCGCATAGCTCATGATAGGGATTATCTGCACCGTGTCTGTTTCTCAGATGAAGCCACATTCCAATCTGGGGATCACAACATCCCCATTATGTCATCAAACAACAGAGGGCTAGCCCAAAATTGAACTTACGGTCCGGCCTGATGCATGACAGAATCATCGGACCCTTCTTTTTTTACAGAGTCCACGGTAACGTGTATCTGGACATGCTGGAAGTTTTGTAGCACCTCAGTTGCATGCACTCCAGCCTTCGGTTATTTTCTAACAAGACGGTGCCCCACCACTTTGGTCAATAATGGTTTGTGAGTTCCTGAATGCCATATTTCCGTACAGATGGATTGGCCGCGACGGTCCCATGACATGGCCACCTCGATCACCCGACATAACCCCCTCTAGACTTTTCCCTGTGGGGTTATGTGAAAGACCAAGTTTACTCTAGCAGTGTTCCGGATGTCGAAACGTTGAAAAGCAGAATAACGGACGTCATTGGTTCTGTCTCTGCTGAGATGTTAAACAAAACATGGCGTGAAATCGAATATCGCTTAGATGTCCTCCGCGTCACAAATGGCACCCTGACACCGAAGAAAAACTTTACTTGTGCGCCATCATTGTCGTACAGTTTCTTTCTTGTACCTGTAACATATATTTTTATTTAATTTTTGTAATGTGGGAAAGACTATATGGGCACCCAGCAGTGTTCTAAAAACCAACCTATTTAGACAGTATTATGGATGGGTTATATTACGTCCTAGTTTTCTGGGCAAATCAAGCCAACTAAATCTTCTCAACAAAGACTAAACTAGTTACAGAAAAATCTGAAATTTTCTGTGGAAAGGCAAGATTACCAAACCCTGACATAGCATACAAAGAATTAGAAGTAATCAAAATATGAGCATTACTGCATTCACGCAGGATAGTTGGATTCAAAATAACATACTAGAAAAATTTTAACGACCTTGGACGTAAAAGGAAATCCATTCATATATAGACCGTGCAAATAATAATGTGAACCACTCAGAGCTCAAAACTCGTGAGGCTCTAAAATGAAAGAAAATGGTTAAAGTTACTGGTTTATAACCCCAGTTTCATCACCAAGCTCACATGTCGCTCTCATCCCTTTTCTTCTAAGGTTACAAATAAACATATTAGGTATGCAGGTTCCCTTCAGTACGTAACAGGAATGTCTAACTGGATACAACATTAAGCTTGAAAAAGAAATTGGGATTGTATGTGTGTGGCATCAAACAAGGTTTTTCAACAGCTACTAAGAAAATGAAGGACCAGTGAAACCTGAGTACCAGAATGGGGTTTATTGTATACCGCATTCTTTACCGGGTGGTTGGACGAAATAATAATACTTAAGAATGAACAAAAGAACAGTATATATCGCAATAAAGAGAAACAGACTTAATATTCAACAATTTCAAAAACTGAACAGGGGGAGCTGTTTTTGATGTAGGATTTTTGTGTATTTGGAATGATGCAAAGACCGCTTCTACATGTATGGGATGGAAAAGTTCTTTCCTTCGTGAGATTACAAAAATTTTTGCTAACAGCTAAACTTGCAATAAGAACCCCCTGTGTGAAAGTTAATATTTAGAAAAAAACCCTTTCAAGAACAAAGTCAGCATTACCGCAGTTTCGGAAGATACGGACCGAGAGATGGCAGCACAATAGAATATCGCACGAGACAAAACACTTGGCGCATTCGCTAAGAGAACGGCCCAATTGGTTGAAACCATGATAGCAGTTAACACTATCTTCCGATACTTCATTTAATATAAAGTCAGATTTGATTTTATTCTAAAGTTATATGTTAAAACACCCCGGTGGCGCAGTGGTCTAAGGCGCTGGCCTCTGATCATTCGTCCGTAAGGGGTCCGGGTTCGAATCCCGGTCAGGCATGGATGTTGTGTTTGTCTTACGGCACTGGCTCTCTCCCTTCCCCTGGAACCAGTGACCCTAAATTAGGGACGGGCGACTGCTTATAGCCCATTGAGTTGCTCACGGTGGTCGTTAAACCTCCAACCAAAAAAAAAAAAAAAAAAAAAACTCAAAAGACGTAATGTTTTCCGAAAGATACGCTATCAATCAGAAAGATCAAATGGAATACCCATGTGTTACCAGTCCGTAGCTCGAAGCCAGATAGGTCGGGAGAAAACCTAGCGTCACACATTGTGTTTGTTATTGAACTGAAGGCAGTATTCACGACCCAGTTATCGTCTTTGTACAACTGGATGGAACACAGTGAAGGCAATAGAAGTTCTGTGTTTATCTGCATGAGGCGTACAGAACAGGCCTTTACGGTTGCTGCAGACAAGCAGACAGATTCACACGTCCATGGCCCGAAGTGAAACAAAAAGTTTATATCATGTTTATATGTACATTATTTATTTTAAAACGGAATTAGTTTGCTGGCACATAATGTAACTTCAGCAGACACATCTGGGTTCTGTATCCAAATAGGGATATGTCAAGCAACTCTCTTCAGTGATCACAAATATAATATCACGCTCTTTTGGACTGTATACTGGTACATTACATGGTACACCGGGATAAGATCTTTAACAAAAGCCTTCTGTATAAATCCATTTCGTAAACGGCACAAAAAAGTGTCTTTGTTTGAAGCCTCGCAGTTGGGTTTCATTAGAATTATGAATGTATTCTTTTTTATTAAAACAATATCAATTTTAAGTTCTGTAGCATCAAATTATCAGTTGTAAAGGTTTTGTGCTTAAATACTGAAGCGAAAATAATAAATTATATAATATTATAAACGAAAAGAAAATGTTCGTAGTAAATATCCACCGCTATTATTTCTGAATAAAAAAAGGGGAGTATAAAAAGCAATGAGCACGTAAGCAAAGTAGGATTCTTCCGAGTTGACGCTGATACCTGTCTATGTCTCGCCACTGACATCTGGCGGGAGCTATGAACGTACGGCCAACACAAAGCTACTAACTAGAACTACTCAATTGTGCAGGGAAATGACAAAAAAAAAATGAAAAAAATAGCAAAACAGAAAATATAAAAAAAATAGTAAAAGCCAGAAAATCCAGCAAAAATACGTAACAACAGGTGGCGAAGGCGAGGAGGAATCCTTTTGCTAAGTGCTAGCTTGAATTAGAAGTTACATTTTCAGCTCGTCTTTTTTGGCAAAAGAACACGCGTACAAAACAAATTTGTCCGTCCGTGTCGATCATATCAGTTACCTTTCACAATTCTGTTTCTTGTGGAAAGCTTCTCCTGTGGGAACAATTTATGCGCACCTTTTATTCTGTTCTAAATGTATATCCCCTCGAAATTCACCTAATTGACCTCCATAGGCGACTGGCGCCTAGGGTTAAGATACATGATTTGAGCCCCCATGGAAGAAAGAAAAAGAAAAAATAGAGGCTGAGAAAGTGGAGGCTGGGGTATCGGTATGCACCTACCCGAGAAAAGTTCTTTCCACAAGGGAGAGTCAAATGAAAATAATTTTTTCTCAATTTAATGAACCAAAATCTTTTTTCATTGAAAAAAGATTTTGGTTCAAATATTTTTATTTTTTTATTTTTAGGTTTAACGACTACCATGAGCAACTCAACGGGCTATAAGCAGTCGCCCGTCCCTAATTTAGGGTCACCGGTTCCAGGGAAGGGAGAGAGCCAGTGCCGTAAGACAAACACAACATCCATGCCTCACCGGGATTCGAACCTGGACCCCTTCCGGACGAATGATCAGAGGCCATCGCTTAGACCACTGCGCCACCGGGGCGGCTGGTTCAAATAAATTGAACCTATAATAATTTATTGAACCTGCATCATTTTTCAATGTGATCTTCATTTTGTACAATTAAAAGGAGGGCTTACAAAGGCCATAGTTTCCTGTAGGAAAAAGGTTCTTTCGGTAGCGTGTGCAGCCACTCCTGCACCATTTGCTACCCCTCTTCATCGGACCTGAAAATATTTTGTCCCATTGCATCTTTAAGTGGTCTAAAGAGCTTGTAATCACTTAGGGAAAGCTCTGGTGAATACGGCGGGTGTGGAAGACACTCAAAGTGCAGGTCTTGTATGGTTGCAGCTGCTGCACGGGCAGTATGGGGTCGAGCGTTATCATGTTGCAACAAGACAGAAATACTCAGAAGTCGTCGTTTTGATTTGATGGCAGAACGAAGATGATTCTGATAAGATCAGCATACGTGTCACTAGTTACATTCTTTCTTCCCCCTGGGTAGGTAGTGCTCCAAAAGTTCCCCTTGTTTATCCCGTAAGAGAATCAGCATAACCTTCCCTGCAGTTGGCTGTGTGCTAAACGTCTTCGGTTTTGGTGAGGAGGGATGGCGGCATTCCTTGCTCGCTATCACGTGGTTTTTTGGCTAATGATAGTGAACGTACGTTTTATCTCCAGTAACAATTTTCTGTAGGAAATCATCCCCTTCTGCTTTAAAGCGCAGTAAACGTTCTTGACAGGCACCAACACGTCGTGGTTTCAATTCGGGAGTCAGCTGGCGTGGTACCTACCTTGCAGACACTTTGTTGAAATGGAGCACATCATGGATGATGTGGTGCGCTGAACCCATGACTGATTTTCAAAAGTGTAGCCGTTTCATCCACTGTCATTTCCCATCACAGTGCGTTCAACTTCTGTAATTGACTCTGGTTTCACTACTCTACGTGCATGACCCGGTCGAGAAGCATCTGTCACACAACTCACGTCGTTTCGGAACTTCTTAATCTCTTCATTACATTTATTTATTCCTTCAGTTGCCACATTGTCTTAAACATAATGTTTTATCTGTATACAATATATGCACTGCAGCAACTAGGAAAAGGAGGGAAAAGGCCGTAAGACCTGACATAGCCCTCCTTTTCCTACAATAAAAAACATGAAGCTCAACAAAAAAGACAAGCCACCACATATATGGCAGATTAATATCTGAAAACAGGAAGTATCTCATAACCAACACATATATCAATATGTTCCATCATTACTAACCTTCATTATAGCTAAGTAAACAACAAATATCGTTTGCAACTCACTCTGTAATCACACATATATACACTGCTGGCCACCCAAAATGCAACACCAAGAAGGACACGAGAGAGCAAAGCCAAATTTACTGGACACATAACAACAGATACAAAGATGAAACGATTGAGCTTACAGGCCCGTGCGACTTGCGGAACACGCAGACAACAATAGTTCGTGTGGCCCCCATGGCCGGCAATAATGGCCGCTAGACGCCGCGGCATCGAACGTAAGAGGCTTTGGATGTGGACTTGGGATATGTCGGCCCAGGCTGCTTTCACACGTTGCCACAGTTCATCAAACGTAGCCGCGGGAGGTGCTTGTCAGGCCACTCGGTAGCAGATCAGCGACCAGACGAGCTCGATGGGCGACATATCGGGAGAATAAGCAGGCCACGGCAGCAGTGACACCTGGTGGGCCGTAAAGAATTGTTGCACGATGCGTGCCACGTGTGGGCGCGCATTATCCTGTTGAAACGTGGCCGCTGGCAGGTCCTGCAGGTAAGAAAGGACTACAGGATCCAAAACGTCAGAGATGTAGCAGTGGCTGTTGAGTGTATCGGCGATGCGTATCAGAGGGGTGCTGGTGTCATATCCAATTGCGCCCCAAACCATAACACCAGGCGACGGACCGGTATGGCGATGCATAATGCAGACGTTATACAGTCTCTCGCCGCGGTGCCGCCACATGCGGATCCGACAATCGTGGTGTTGCAGGCAGAAGCGGGATTCGTCCGAGAAGACAATGTCGTGCCATTCCGCAGTCCAGGTCCGGCGTTCAACGGCCCACTGCTGCCGCACTCGCCGATGGCGTAACGTCAATGGTAATCGGAGCAATGGGCGCCATGTGACAAGTCCCCGCTCCTGCAGACGACGTCGAACGGTACGTGCTGACACAGGTTGTTGCGCAATATATCCTAATTCCTGCTCTAACGTTCGTGATGTGGCGGTGCGAGCCGTCAATGCCCGCCGCACAACATGCTGGTCCCCTCGTTTGGTGGTGTACCGCGGCTGCGGCAATCGCTCACGTTGGTCCGCCCGTCCTTCCGGCACCCACCGAATCCATACTCGCCTCACTGTGGATGGATGTCGTCCCACACGGGCGTCGATGACTCGGTACGATAAACCACTGTCGCGATAAGCCACTATTCTTCCTCTGTTGAACTCCGAAACGTGCTGGAATGACCGCCGTATTCTGCGACGAGGAATCAGGAAGCTTCCTGCGCACAGGTCCGGCAACAAAACACACTTCCGCTACTTACATATCGCCTTCTGTGCACCCTTTTTATAGTGTTTCTCGGTGGCGTGCCGGGCGCACACGATTTGCATATGCCCTGCAATGCTAATCGTTTGCATGTCCTCTCGCGGGCGACGCATGCTGCGAATTTCAGGCCGATGGGATGCTTCCTTCTTGGTGTTACATTTTGGGTGGCCAGCAGTGTATGTATAAAAATAAACAACGAATATCGTTCGCAACAAGCTCTTATTCACATTAACCCGTGTTTCGTCAGTTTTGCTCTTTTTAATTAGCAAATATACCTGTATCCTTTCACTTTATATTATCATCCTTTATCGTATCCCTTTTCCCCATGGAACATTATGCATACCATAGTGCAGCGTATTCAATGCATACAACTTACAGTCCAGTACCCAGTATCATCATCCATTCAATCAAAATTGCCTATTTGCTGATTATTTCATAAGATGTGCCTTTCATTTTATTTTAAATAAGTTAAAATTATTAATAGATGTTCGTTCCTGGGGCAATGAGTTCCAAAATTTTGGGCCACTATAATTTATCTTCATTTTAAGTTTCTCAGTTTGTGGGAACATTGGAATTTATTTTGATCTATTCCTAGTATCGTGGCAATGAGTATGTATATTTAGTGTAATTATATCATTGTGTAAACCGGTTTTTAATTCTTTTATAAATTATTTTTCCCAAGTTATTTATATAATAATTCTATAAGGTTTTTTACTGTGAGTCCTTATTTGAAAGAACGGCTGAATGTAAAGTTATGGTTGAGGTATCAAAATAAAGGTCTTTCCATGTAGATGTGCCAGTCGAAGGGAAAAAATGAGATTAGGGTAACGGTTAGGGAGTTGTGGGGCGGCAAAGTGCCCATGTAAAATCTATGGGAGAAGCGTGTGGTTGACATTCGATCGCCTGCGGTTGACTCACGCGCTGTTGAAGGCGGTAGCATGGAGGGACTGAAATAGTCCGAAGTCTTATCTTTTCTGAGCGAACCGTTTTGCAAAGCAACAATAACAGGCATTAGTATCTAATGCCTGAGTTCTTCTCGTCGAAAAACAGCGAACACTACGAAAACCTGATTGCGTTATGCCGTTGGACTGTGTAATGTATATATACAATTTAATATTCATTCGATGCAGTTTATTCACGTAGGTAAGACGTTTCCCATTATGTAAAGATGTAAATAAACATTCTTTTGACCATTGTTACTGAAAATACACTGCTGGCCACCCAAAATGCAACACCAAGAAGGAAGCATCCAATTGGCCTGGAATTCACAGCATGCGTCGCCCGCGAGAGGACATGCAAACGATTAGCATTGCAGGGCATATGCAAATCATGTGCGCCCGGCACGCCACCGAGAAGCACTATAAGAAGGGTGCACAGAAGGCGATGTGTAAGTACTGGAAGCGTGTTGTGCGGCCGGACCTGTGCGTGGGAAGCTTCCTGATGCCTCGTCGCAGAATACGGCAGTCATTCCAGCACGTTTTGGAGTTCGACAGAGGACGAACAGCGGCTTATCGCGACAGCGGTTTCTCGTACCGAGACATCGACGCCCGTGTGGGACGACATCCAGCCACAGTGAGGCGAATATGGATTCGGTGAGTACAGCAGGGACGGACGGACCGACGCGACGTGAGGGATTACCGTAGCCGCGCCACACCACCGAACTAGAGGACTGGCATGTTCTGCGGCGGGCATTGACGGCTCGCACCACCACATCACGAACGTTAGCGCAGGAATAAGGATGTGTTGCGCAACAACCCGTGTCAGCATGTACCGTTCGACGTAGTCTGCAGGAGCGGGGACTTGTCGCACGGCGCCCATTGCTCCGATTACCATTGACGTTACACCACCGGCGAGTGCGGCGGCAGTGGGCCGTTGAACGCCGCACCTGGACTACGGAATGGCACGACATTGTCTTCTCCGACGAATCCTGCTTCTGCCTACAACACCACGATGGTCGGATCCGCGTGTGGCGGTACCGCGGCGAGAGACTGTATGACGCCTGCATTATGCATCGCCATACCGATATGTCGCTTGGTGTTATGGTTTGGGGCGTAATTGGATATGACACCCACACCACTCATACGCATCGCAGGTACACTCAACAGCCACCGCTACATCTCCGACATTTTGGAGCCTGTAGTCTTCCCTTACTTGCAGGACCTGCGAGCGGCCACGTTTCAACAGGACAATGCGCGCCCGCACATGGCACGCCTCGTGCAACAATTCTTCATGGCCCAACAGGTGTCACTGCTGCCGTGGCCCGCCTGTTCTCCCGATATGTCGCCCATCGGACACGTCTGATCGCTGATCCGCAACCGAGTGGCTCGGCAAGCACCACCAGCGGCTACGCCTGATGAACTGTGGCAACGTGTGTAAGCAGCCTGGACCGACATATCCCAAGTCCACATCCAAAGCCTCTTTCGTTCGATGCCGCGGCGTGTAGCGGCCGGTATTTCCGACCATGGGGGCCACACGAACTATTGATGCCTGCGTGTTCCGCTAGTCGCACGAGCCGGTAAGTTCAATCGTTTCATCTTTGTATCTGTTGTTATGTGTCCAGTAAATCTGGCTTTGCTATCTCGTGTCCTTCTTGGTGTTGCATTTTGGGTGGCCAGCAGTGTATTACGGGCGATTGCTTATAGCCCATTGAGTTGCTTACGTTGGTCTTTAAACATTGTCAAAAACAAGAAAAATCACGAACCAGGACTATTGCCTTTACTTAAATGGTTGAATGAATTTGTCAATCAAATAAGGTTTACATTTGTTGTTTCATATGAGTTCCTTTAAAAAAAAAAAAGACTAACCCTCAATTCCGACGGATGAAGAATATTCGCAACGCGAATCTCATTCCAAAAACATTTACAAACACAGTTGTGATTGAAAATGAAAGTGTGCACTATCCAGTTGAATTTTTTTTTAATTGGAGGTTTAACGACCACCGTGAGCAACTCAATGGGCTATAAGCTGTCGCCCGTCCTTAATTTAGGGTCACTGGTTCCAGGAAAGGGAAAGAGCCAGTGGCGTAAGACAAACACAACACCCATGCCTCACGGGATTTGAACCCGGACCCCGTTCGGACGAATGATCAGAGGCCATCGCTTAGACCACTTTTTGCATACGAACGATATGAGTGGACTTCCGCCTCACATTTTACGACTGAAAAAGGGTGCAGTCGTGATGCTCATTACTAACCTGGCAGCCCCGGTGGCGCAGTGGTCTAAACGCTGGATTATGATGAATCATCCGTTAAGGGTTCGGGTTCGAATACCGGTGAGGCATGGATGTTGTATTTGTGTTACGGCACTGGCTCTCTCCTTTCCCTGGAACCAGAGACCCTAAATTAGGGACGAGAGACTGCTTATAGCCCATTGAGTTGCTCACGGAGGTCGTTAAACCTTCAGTCAAAAACAAAAAAAAAATCACGAACCTACACTATTGCCTTTACTGAAGTGGTTGAATAAATTTGTCAATCAAATAAAGTTTACATTTGTTGGTTTCATATGACTTTATTCTTTTTAAAACAAAAAACACTAACCGTCGATTCCGACGGGTTTCGTCTAGTAGTCATATAGTTAAAATATTATATATACTGGGGTTCACTTTTGACTGAATAAATGAGGTTGGTTGAAAATTATTTGATGGGTTTAAGGTCTACTAGACTTATAAATCTATTTTGCAGTATCTGTAGTTTATTGATATTATATTGTGTAGTTTGTCCCCAGGTTAAAATACAATAATTAATATGTGTTTGAATTAGTGTATGATAAATTGAGATTAGTGTTTTTGGTGTGAAGTTTAGCAAGGTACTACTGACTACCCCGATATTTCTAAAAATCTTGTTACTTAAATTTTCAATGTGTTTGTTCCGTTTCAAGTCATTGTGCATAGTTGTACCTAGATAAGAGTGCGTTGAGACAGTACTAATCTTGACTGCATTTAACAGAACCTGTAAATCGTATAAATGTGAAGTTTGTGAATTCGAGAAAACCATTAATTTAGTTTTGTTAGTATTAATAACTAATTCATCTGCATTTAACCAATCTGTGATTAGTTTAAGCTGAGTATTAGTTCTTAGTATAAGCTCATTTATATAATTCCCTTTAAAAGAATAGTTAAATAATCTGCATATAAGATTGTATCATTATCTTTTAATACCAAAAATAAGTCGTTAATATATAAATTAAAAAATAAAGGACCAAGAACCGATCCCTGGGGTACCTCACAGTTCATGTTTTTTAATAAACACTGCTGGCCACCCAAAATGCAACACAAAAATGAAGCATCCGATCATCCTGAAATTAGCAGCATGCATCGCTCGCGAGAGGACATGCAAACGATTAGCATTGCAGGGCATATGCAAATCATGTGCGCCCGGCACGCCACCGAGAAACACAAGGAAGGGTGTAAGTAGTGGAAGTGTGTTGTTCTGCCGGACCTGTGCGTGGGAAGCTTACTTATGCCTCGTCGCAGAATACGGAAGTTATTCCTGCACGCTTCGGAGTTCGACAGAGGACGAATAGTAACTTATACAGCGGTTTACCGTACCGAGGCATCGGCGCCAGTGTGGGACGACATGCAGTCACGTGAGGCGAGTATGGATTCGGTGGGTGCAGGAAGGACGGACGGATCGACGTGAAGGATTGCCGCAGCCGCGGCGCACCACCGAACGAGAGGACTTGCATGTTGTGCGGCGGGCTTTGACGCCTCGCCCCGCCACACCACGGAAGTTAGCGCAGGAATTAGGGTGTGTTGTGCAACAACCTGTGTCAGCACGTACCGTCCGACGTCGTATGCAAGAACGGGGACTTGTCGCACCGCGTCCATTGCTCCGATTAACATTGACGTTACACCACCGGCGAGTGCGGCGGCAGTGGGCCGTTGAACGCCGCACCTGGTCTACGGAATGGCACGACATTGTCTTCTCCGACGAATCCCGATTCTGCCTGCAACACCACGATGGTCGGATTCACGTGTGGCGGCTCCGCGGCGAGAGACTATGGCGCCTGCATTATGCATCGCCATACCGGTCCGTCTCCTGGCGTTATGGTTTGGGGCGCAATTGGATATGGCACCCGCGCCCCTCTGGTACGCATCGCCGGTACACTCAACAGCCACCGCTATATCTCCTACGTTTTGGAGCCTGTAATCCTCCCTTACCAGCAGGACCTGCCAGCGGCCCCGTTTCAACATGACTATGCGCGCCCGCACGTGGCACGCATCTTCACGGCCCACCTGGTGTCACTGCTGCCATGGCTCGCCTCTTCTCCCGATATGTCGTCCATCGAACACGTCTGGTCGCTGATCGGCAACTGAGTGGCCCGGCAAGCACCACCCGCGGCTACGCCTGATGAACTGTGGCAACGTGGGGAAGCAGCCTGGACCGACATACCCCAAACCCACATCCAAAGCCTCTTTCGTTCGGTGCCGCAGCTTGTAGCGGCCGTTATTTCCAGCCATGGGGGCCACACGAACTATTTATGCCTGCGTGTTCCGCAAGTCGCACGGGCCTGTAAGCTCAATTGTTTCACCTTTGTATCTGGTGTTGTCTCCAGTAAATCTGGATTTGCTATCTCGTGTCCTCCTGGGTGTTGAATTTTGGGTGGCCAGCAGTGTAGATCGATTCTGATGAGTCTGGGTGTAATGCCCTCTCTCTGACAGGTAACTTTTGAATAAATTATACGTAGAACCCCGGAGTCCAATAATATAATCGATTCTGATGAGTCTGGGTGTAATTCCCTCTCTCTGACAGGTAAATTTTGAATAAATTATACGTAGAACCCCGGAGTCCAATAATATTTATTTTATGAAGTGTTGTATCATGATTTAGTGTGTCGAATGCTTTTGATAGATCAAGAAAAGCTGCTATTGTTATTTTTTTTGTAATAGATGTTGTTGAATTACATTTTGTGTATGTAATGCTATTTTGGTTGATTTATTTGGCACCAATCCGAATTGTCTTTGATGAAATATATTATATCTTTGAATGTACAAAAATAGTCTGGCATGGATTAATTTCTCAAGTTTTTTTGTGAAAATTGATTCATTTGCGATTGGACGATAATCATATCTCATTTGTTGAACCATTCTTGTATTTCGGAGTAATTTTGACGATTTTTAAGGCATCTGGAAATATTCCTGATTCAAGTTAAACATAATAGATTCGCAACAACGGCTAGACTATGATATCTGCCACTTATTTAATAGGTAAGGAGAAAATTCTTCTTAGCCGGTATTTGTATTAATTTGGTTTAAAGCTTGAGTAAGTTCAGTCCTTGTGATTTTCAACATATAAAAAGTATTAAGTGTCGATAAATTTTTTAAGTATTTTGTATAATGAATTCCTCAAAATGTAAGTTTTTGCGTGGTCAGTTGTGGTGACAATATGAAGTGATTATTGATCTTATTAACTATAACCTGTTTATTCAAGATCTCATTCCGATGTACCATGTAATGTACCAGTATACAGTCCAAAAGAACGCGATATGTTCGGAGTTATAACGAAAAACCACGGGGTATCAACGTTACGTACAGCTACTGTACATCTATCCTCTGTATGTAATCAGTAAACGGTTTGCCAGTATCGAGGACACGTAGTGACTTAAGCCAATTTGACCACGGCCGCTTGGGGCTTTTAATTGGAGCCCGGAGGGCAGGTGCTAATATTTAGGAAACTGCTCCACGTGTTGGCTGCTCCCGTACTACTGTATCAAGGATGTACCAGGACTGGATTTACCATGCACATATATCCGGCAGAGGGGCTCACATTCGTTTGCCACACGCGGCTGATTCCAGAGGTGAGCGTCGGGTGTTACGACTGGTGTCTCATCACCCACCAGTACAATAGCGATGCAGTTTGACCTATTTGTGCCGCCCCGTTGGCGCAGTGAGTGGTCTAAGCGATGACTTGTGATCATTCTTCCGTGATGGGTATATGTTCGAATCCCTTGTGAGGCATGAATGTTGTGATTGCTTTACGGTACTGGCTCTATGCCTTCCCTGGAATCAGTGGCCCTAAATTAGGGACGGGCGATTGCTTATAGCCGACTGACTTGCTCACGGTGGTTGCTAAACCCCAAAAGAAAAAAAGAAATATTGGCGCATGCGCCGTACCTTGCTTCGTCTAGGGTTCCACATCCGGGAACAAACAAGAGTACTCATGATGACGCCCAGTCATAACAAACAACGCCTCACAGGGGCCATGCTTTTTGCCCGCTTAAGGCCGGGCCTTATCCCCAAAGGATTGGAGAAAAGGATACGTATAGCTCAGACTCCAAAGGGATCCTCGTATTCACTTATATTCCTAACCTTTCGCATTTCGACACACACACATATATACAAGTATATATAAACCTCCTTGTCCCAGTCCCGCCTGTGTGCGTGGCATTAGACAAGGTCCTTCAATTGAACAACAACTAACAAAAATGAAGGGCTAATGAAACCTGAGGACCATGGTGTTTAATGTATACTTCATTCTTTACCGGGTGGTTGGACGAAACAAAAATACATAGGAATGGCCAAAAGAACAGTGCGTATGACTTTAAAGGGAAACAGACGTAATATTCAACAATTTCAAAAACACAGAACAAGTAATAGCTGTTATTGATGTCGGATTTACATGTATTTGGAATGATGCAAAGATCACTTTTAAGTGTACGGAATGGAAAAGTTCTCTTCGAGAGATTACAGAAATTTCTACAACTAAACTTGCAAAAAGAACAGCCCTGTATGAAAGTTAATATCTAGAAAAACTTCCTTGCACGAACTAAGTCAGCAATGTCACAGTTTCGGAAGATACGGACCGAGAGATGGCAGCACAAAAGAAAACCGCACGATACAGGCAAAACACTTGGCACATTCGCTAACAGAAGAGAAGGGCCCAATTGGTTGAAACCATGATAGCAGTTAACACTATCTTCCGATATTTCATTTAAAATAAAGTCAGATTTGATTTTAATCTAAAGTTATATGTTAAAACTGTTCACTTGAACTCGAAGGACATAATATTTTTCGAAAGATACGCTATCAATCAGAAAGATCAAATGGAATACCCATGTGTTACCAGTTCGTAGCTCGAAGCCAGATAGGTCGGGAGAAAACCTAGCGTCACACAGTGTGTTTGTTATTGAACTGAAGGCAGTATTCATGACTCAGTTATTGTCTTTGTACAACTGGATGGAACACAGTGAAAGCAATAGAAGTTTGTGGTGTTGTCCTGTGTTTATCTGTATGAGGACAGAACAGTCTTTTTCGGTTGCTGCAAACAAGCAGGCACATTCACACGTCCATGACCCGGAGTGAAACGGAGAAACAATGAACGGCAGTTTGTATCATCCTGAAAGCGCATGTCCGGTGTTCGGAAATGCGCAGTGCAGAAATTTCCTGCACTGCGCACCATCGAATAACGCAGCTACGGCCACAGATTGATAGAAACTGCTGTTCTTCATTGTAATCAGCTATAAGGAAGCAAACAAGGAAGTAAGTTTAGATGCATATTGTTTATTTTGAAACTGAATGAGTTTGTTTGTATATAATGTAACTTCAGCAGACACATCTGGGTTCTGTTTCCAAATGGGGACATGCCAATCAGCTACACGGGCGTGCAAAAATTAAGGACGAGACGGGTTTTCGAATGTAACGTCGTGCAGAAGTGCTCCACATCGACTCAAATCATACCATAAGATCCCCAAGATGTAAGAATATGAAACAAGTGAGCAAAACCGTCCAAACAAGGAATCCAAAGGATACAAAGGCACTTTATTGAAAAGGTAGCTTCGAACACAACTGGACAGAAGACAGAAACTTCCATGTGACAGGCGGCAGCCCAGAAAAATCCAGTCTTTAGTAGGGATATGATCACCATTGACTGCGTTGCAGGATTTACAACGTCTCTCCATGCTGATTACGAAGTTGTCAAGGAGCTATTGAGGCATCGCGGCCCATTCCTCTTGTAGCGCCAATCGCAGCTGCGGAATCGTTTCTGGCGGCTGGGGACGTGCTGCCAAGCGTCTCCCGAGAAGGCCCCACACGTGTTCGATTGGATTTAGGTCCGGGGACCTTGTGGGCCAATCCATGCGTTGAATATGCTCGTTCCGCTGTTATGCTAATTTCTCCTCCTCGTCCTTAATTTTTGCACAACAGTGTATTTTCATTTATCACATACAGTATAATATCACGTTCTTTTGGACTGTATACTGGTACATTACATGGTACATCGAAATAAGATCTTGAATAAAAGCGTTCTACATAAGTCAATTTCACATAGGTGTGTTTTTATTTGAATACTTGCCACTTTGATTTCCAGCCTCACTGTTGGCTTTCATTAGAATTATGAATGTTTTTTTTTATTAAAACAATACTAATATTAAGTTCTGCAGCTTTTAATTATAAGTAGTAAAGGTTTTGTGCTTAAATACTGATGTAAAAAAATAAATTATATAATATTATAAACGAAAAGAAAATGTTCGTAGTAAATATCCACCGCTATTATTTCGGAATAAAAAAGGGGAGTATAAAAAGCAATGAGCACGTAAGCAAAGTAGGATTCCTCCGAGTTGACGCTGATACCAGTCTATGTCTCGCCACTGACATCTGGCGGGAGCTATGAAATTACGGCCAACACAAAGTTACGCACTGAAACTCCTCAAATCTGACGTAGAATGATAAAATAAAATTATAAAAAAATAGCAAAACAGAAAATAAAAAAAAATAGTAAAAGCCAGAAAATCCAGCAAAAATACGTAACAACAGGTGGCGAAGGCGAGGAGGAATCCTTTTGCTAAGTGCTAGCTTGAATTAGAAGTTACATTTTCAGCTCGTCTTTTTTGGCAAAAGAACACGCGTACAAAACAAATTTGTCCGTCCGTGTTGATCATATCAATTACCTTTCACAATTCTGTTCCTTGTGAAAAGCTTCTCCTGTGGGAACAATTATGCGCACCTTTTATTCTGTTCTCCATGTACATCCCCTCGAGATTCACCGAATTGACCTCCATAGGCGACTGGCCTTAGGGTTAAGATACATGATTTGAGCCCCCATGGAAGAAAGAAAAAATAGAGGCTGAGAAAATGGAGGCTAGGGTATCGGTAGGCGCCTACCCGAGAAAAGTTCTTTCCACAAGGGAGAGTCAAATGAAAATAATTTTTTCTCAATTTAATGAACCAAAATCTTTTTTCATTGAAAAAAGATTTTGGTTCAAATATTTTTATTTTTTTATTTTTAGGTTTAACGACTACCACGAGCAACTCAACGGGCTATAAACAGTCGCCCGTCCCTAATTTAGAGTCTTCGGTTCCAGGGAAAGGAGCGAACCAGTGCCGTAATACAAACACAACATCCATGCCTCACAGGATTCGAACCCGGACCCCTTCCGGACGAATGATCTTAGGCCATCGCTTAGGCAACTGCGCCACCGGGGCGGCTGGTTGAAATAAATTGAACCTGTAATAATTTATTGAACCTGTATTATTTTTCAATGTGATCTTCATTTTGTACAATTAAAAGGAGGGCTTACAAAGGGCATAGATTCCTGTAGGAAAAAGGTTCTTTCGGTCGCGTGTGCAGCCACTCCTGCACCATTTGCTACCCATCTTCATTGGACCTGAAAATATTTTGTTCCATCGCATCTTTGAGTAAAACATAATCAATAGGGTAAGCTTTGGTGAATACGGTGGGTGTGGAAGACACTCAAAGTGCAGGTCTTGTATGGTTGCAGCCGCTGCACGGGCAGTATGGGGTCGAGCGTTGTCATGTTGCAACAAGGCACCAGTACTCAAAAGTCCACGTCGTTTTGATTTGATGGCAGATCGAAGATGATTCTGATAAGATCAGCATACGTGTCAGTAGTTACATTATTTCTTCCCCCTGGGTATGTAGTGCTCCAAAAGTTCCCCTTGTTTATCCCGTAAGAGAATCAGCATAACCTTCCCTGCAGTTGGCTGTGTGCGAAACGTCTTCGGTTTTGGTGAGAAGGGATGGCGGCATTCTTTGCTCGCTATCACGTGGTTTCTGGCTAATGATAGTGAACCCAAGTTTTATCTCCAGTAACCATTTCCTGTAGAAAATTATCCCCTTCTGCTTTAAAGCGCCGTAAACGTTCTTGACAGGCACCGACACGTCGTTGTTTCAATTCGGGAGTCAGCTGGCGTGGTACCCACCTTGCAGACACTTTGTTGAAATGGAGCACATCATGGATGATGTGGTGCGCCGAACCCATGACTGATTTTCAAAAGTGTAGCTGTTTCATCCACTGTCATTTCCCATCACAGTGCGTTTAACTTCTGTAATTGACTCAGGTTTCACTACTCTACGTGCAGGACCCGGTCGAGAAGTATCTGTCACACAACTCAACACGCCGTTTCGTAACTTCTTAATCTCTTCATTACATTTATTTATTCCTTCAGTTGCCACATTGTCTTAAACATAATGTTTTATCTGTATACAATATATGCACTGCAGCAACTAGGAAAAGGAGGGAAAAGGCCGTAAGACCTGACATAGCCCTCCTCTTCCTACAATAAAAAAAACATGAAGCTCAACAAAAAAGACAAGCCACCACATATATGGCAGATTAATATGTGAAAACAGGAACTATCTCATAACCAACACATATATCAATATGTTCCATCATTAATAACCTTCATTATATTTAAGTAAACAACAAATATCGTCTGCAACTCACTCTGTAGTCACACATATATACACTGCTGGCCACCCAAAATGCAACACCAAGAAGGACACGAGAGAGCAAAGCCAGATTTACTGGACACATAACAACAGATACAAAGATGAAACGATTGAGCTTACAGGCCCGTGCGACTTGCGAAACACGCAGACATCAATAAATCGTGTGGCCCCTATGGCTGGCAATAACGGCAGCTACAAGACACGGCATCGAACGAATGTGGGCTTGAGGTATGTCGGTCCAGGCTGCTTTCACACGTTGCCGCAGTTCATCAAGCGTAGCCGCGGGAGGTGCTTGTCAGGCCACTCGGTAGCAGATCAGCGACCAGACGTGTTCGATGGGCGACATATCGGGAGAATAGGCGGGCCACGGCATCAGTGACACCTGGTGGGCCGTGAAGAATTGTTGCACGATGCGTGCCACGTGCGGGCGAGCATTATCATGTTGAAACGTAGCCGCTGGCAGTTCCTGCAGGTAAGAAAGGACTACAGGATGCAAAACGTCGGAGATGTAGCAGTGGCTGTTGAGTGTACCGGCGATGCGTACCAGAGGGATGCTGGTGTCATATCCAATTGCCCCCAAACCATAATGCCAGGCGACGGATCGGTATGGCGATGCATAATGCAGGCGTTATACAGTCTCTCGCCGCGGTGCCGCCACACGCGGATCCGACCATAGTGGTGTTGCAGGCATAAGCGGGATTCGTCGGAGAAGACAATGCCGTGCCACTCCGTAGTCCAGGGGCGGCGTTCAACGGCCCTCTGCCGCCGCACCCGCCGGTGGTGTAACGTCAATGGTAATTGGAGCAATGGGCGCCGTGCGACCAGTCCCCGCTCCGGAAGACGACGTCGAGCGGTACGTCCTGACACAGGTTGTTGCGCAATACACCCTAATTCCTGCGCTAACGTTCGTGATGTGGCGGTGCGAGCCGTCAATGCCCGCTGCACAACATGACGGTCCTCTCGTTCGGTGGTGTGCCGCGGCTGCGGCAATCGCTCACGTCCGTCCGTCCGTCCTTCCTGCACTCACCGAATCAATACTCGCCTCATTGTGGTTGGATGTCGTCCCACACGGACGCTCATGTATTGGTACGATAAGCCGCTCTCGCGATAAGCCACTATTCGTCCTCTGTAGAACTCCGAAACGTGCTGGAATGACCGCCGTATTCTGCGACGGAGCATCAGGAAGCTTCCTACGCACAGGTCCGGCAGCACAACACACTTCCACTACTTACACCCCGCCTTCCCTTCTTATAGTGCTTCTCGGTGGCGTGCAGGGCGCACATGGTTTGCATATGCCCTGTAATGCTAATCGTTTGCATGTCCTCTCGCGGGCGACACATGCTGCAAATCTCAGGCCAATCGGATGCTTCCTTCTTGGTGTTGCATTTTGGGTGGCCAGCAGTGTATGTATAAAAATAAACAAATATCGTTCGCGCCAAACTCTTATTCACATTAACCCATATTTCGTCAGTTTTGCTCTTTTTAATTAGCAAAAATACCTGTATCCTTTCACTTTATATTATCATCCTTTATCGTATCCCTGTTCCCCATGGAACATTATGCATACCATAGGGCAGCGTATTCAATGCATGCAACTTACAGTCCACTACCCACTATCATCATCCATTCAATCAAAATTGCCCATTTGCTGATTATTTCATAAGATGTGCCTTACATTTTATTTTAAATAAGTTAAAATTATTAATAGATGTTCGTTCCTGGGCAGTGAGTTCTAAAATTTTGTGCCACTATAATTTATCTTCATTTTAAGTTTCTCAGTTTGTGGGAGCATTGGAATTTATTTTGATCTATTCCTAGTATCGTGGTAATGAGTATGTATATTTAGTGTAATTATATCATTGTGTAAACCTTTTTTAATTATGTTATACATTATTTTCCCCAAGTTGTTTATATAATAATTCTATAAGGTTTTTTACTGTGAGTCCTTATTTGAAAGAACGGCTGAACGTAAAGGTATGGTTGAGGTATCAAAATAAAGGTCTTTCCATGTAGATGTGCCAGTCGAAGAGAAAAAATGAGATTAGGGTAACGGTTAGGGAGTTGTGGGGCGGCAAAGTGCCCATGTAAAGTCTATGTATGAAGCGTGTGGTTGACATTCGATCGCCTGCGGTTGACTCACGCGCTGTTGAAGGCGGCAGCATGGAGGGACTGAAATAGTCCGAACTCTTATCTTTTCTGAGCGAACCGTTTTGCAAAGCAACATTAACAGGCATTAGTATCTAATGCCTGAGTTCTTCTCGTCGAAAAACAGCGAACACTACGAAGACCTGATTGCGTTATGACGTTGGACTGTGTAATGTATATATACAATTTAATATTCATTCGATCCAGTTTATTCACGTAAGGTGCACAGAAGGCGGGGTGTAAGTAGTGGAAGTGTGTTGTGCCGCCGGACCTGTGCGTGGAAAGCTTCCTGATGCCTTGTCGCACAATGCGGCAGTCATTCCACAACGTTTCGGAGTTCGACAGAGGACGAATAGTGGCTTATCGCGACAGCGGTTTATCGTACCGAGACATCGACGCCCGTGTGGGACGACATCCAGCCACAGTGAGGCAAGTATGGATTCGGTGAATGCAGGAGAGACGGACGGACCGACGTGAGTGATTGCCGTAGCCGCGGCACACCACCGAACTAGAGGACCGGCATGTTGTGCGGCGGGCATTGACGGCTCGCACCGCCACATCACGAACGTTAGCGCAGGAATTAGGTTGTGTTGCACAACAACCTGTGTTAGCATGTACCGTTAGACGTCGTCTGCAGGAGCGGGACTTGTCGCACCGCGCCCATTGCTCCGATTACCATTGACGTTACACCACCGGCGAGTGCGGTGGAAGTGGCCCTTTGTACTCCGCATCTTTACTACGGAATGGCACGACATGTCTTCTCCGACGAATCCCGCTTCTGCCTGCAACACCACGATGGTCGGATCCGCGTGTGGCGGCACCGCGGCGAGGGACTGTATGATGCATGCATTATGCATCGCCATACCGATACGTCGCCTGGTGTTATGGTTTGGGGCGCAATTGGATATGGCACCCGCATCACTCTGGTACGCATTGCAGGTACACTCAACAGCCACCGCTACATATCCGACATTTTGGAGCCTGTAGTCCTCCCTTACTTGCAGGACCACCGAGCGGCCACGTTTCAGCAGGACAATGCGCGTCCTCACGTGGCACGCATCGTGCAAGAATTCTTCATGGCCCAACAGGTGTCACTGCTGACGTGGTTCGCCTGTTCTCCCGATATGTCGTCCATCGAACACGTCTGGTCGCTGATCGGCAACCGAGTGGCCCAGCTAGCACCACCAGCGGCTACGCCTGATGAACTGTGGCATCGTGTTAAAGCAGCCTGGACCGACATACCCCAAGTCCACATTCAAAGCCTCTTTCGTTCGATACCGCGGCGTGTAACGGCCGTTATTGCCAGCCATGGGGGCCACACGAACTATTGATGCCTGCGTGTTCCGCAAGCCGCATGGGCCTGTAAGCTCAATCGTTTCATCTTTGTATATGGTGTTGTCTCCAGTAAATCTGGATTTGCTATCTCGTGTCCTTCTGGGTGTTGCATTTTGGGTGGCCAGCAGTGTAGATCGATTCTGATGAGTCTGGGTGTAATGCCCTCTATCTGACAGGTAACTTTTGAATAAATTGTACGTAGAACCCCGGAGTCCAATAATATTAACTTATGAAGTAATGTATCATGATTTAGTGTGTCGAATGCTTTTGATAGATCAAGGAAAACTGCTATTGTTATTTTTTTGTAATAGATGTTGTTGTATTACATTTTGTGTATGTAATGCTATTTCGGTTGGTTTATTAGGCACAAATCCGAATTGTCTTTGATGAAATATATTATATCTTTGAATGTATAAAAATAGTCTGGCATGGTTTAATTTCTCAAGTATTTTTGCGAAAATTGATTCATTTGCGATTGGACGATAATTATTTGTCATTTGGTGAACCATTCTTGTATTTCGGAGTAATTTTGACGATTTTTAAGGCATCTGGAAATATTCCTGTTTCAAGTATAACATAATAGATCCGCAACAACGGCTCAACTATGATATCTGCCACATATTTTATAGCTATCGAGAAAATTCTTCTTAGCCGGTATTTGTATTAATTTGGTTTAAAGCTTGAGTAAGTTCAGTCCTTGTGATTTTCAACATATAAAAAGTATTAAGTGTCGATAAATGTTTTAAGTATTTTGTATAATGGATTCCTGAAAATGTAAGTTGTTATGTGGTCAGTTGTGGTGACAATATAAAGCGATTATTGATCTCATTAGCTATAACCTGTTTATCAGTTATTTTGTAAGTTGATTTAATTAAGTATTGCTGCGTAAATGGGCTGATAGTTTCCCCCAGTAATAGATTCAAATGTTCCATAATAGTTTAGGGCCATTTTGAGAGAATATAATGATGTAATAATTTCTTTTGAACTTTCGAATATCTGAATTTAATCTGTTTCTATGTTTTAAAATTCAGGAAATCGACTTGTACTTTACTTTTAATAAATTTAGAATACAGTCTATTTTTTTAAATTATTCGATTTAAAAGATTCCTAGTTATTAATTGTTTCCTATTCGTCTTTATTTTATTGTTTTTCGTTATTATTGGAAAAGCTTGATCGTATGAGTCTTTTAACAGTGTTATAAATATGTTATATGTTGTACTGTATTTTCCGCTGGGACAAAATTTTCCCAAGTTGTAGTTTGAAGCATGTTCCGAAATCTTTCCAAGTTATTAGAATTTATTAATCGTATTTGTTTATTAACTGTTTCTTCATTGCATGTGTATGAGTGTAAACTGTGAAGATTGGTAAATGGTTACTGATACCATAGTTTATAACTCCTGATAAAACTGAATCTTGTGGAGCATTTGTGAGTGATAGATCAATAATCGTTTCTGTTTGAGGGGTAATTCTCGTTGGATGTAATATTATATTGATAAATCCAGCAGCAGTTAATGTTTGAGTAAAGTACTGACTCTGTGAATTAGTAATAGAAATATCAATACTGAGTTCTTCCAATAAAAATCCCGTTTTCCCGGTTAAATTCACATAATTGAATGCCTCTGTTAATTTATCGAAAAATTGAGTTGTATTTGATCCTGGGGGCGATAGCACACCATCATGATAGTGTGTTGATCTTATATTGTCAAAATTTCTATGTTAGGTTAGGTAAATGTTAAGTTTTTATTAATTAAATTATCATGATAGATTTACTTAACGTAAATGGCTACTCCACCTCCCTTTGAGTTTGTTCTATTTTAATAAAAAATCTTATAGCCACCCAAGGCAACACTACAATTTTCAGTGGGGAACCATGTTTCTGTTATACACAAAATATTTATTTGTAAATTAGTAACCTGAATTAGTGCTTCGATAAGAGTGAGTTTATTTAATAAGGATCTGGCATTAATAATTTTCAATGAATTTGTGGAACTGCAAGAAAAAATAGTATTTATTTGTTGTGTTGCATATAAATTACTTTGCATTAAATTTGTCTGTGTGCTTGCTGTGTATTAGTAGGAATTATAATCTTAAGTTGTGAGGGTTCAAAAGCCACTCCCTGCAACATCTGTAAAAAAGATTGGTGTGATTCTCCCTTTCTTTTTCAATAACAGGAGGGTATATCACAAAATCATAAACACAATACAACTCGCTTCACCATAAATACAAACACTAATCATCTAACATTTAAGGGAAGTCTCATACCTCAATTTGATACACAGTAATATTTACTGTTTTCTATTAAGATAACCACAAGTCAAAATTTAGTTGAAAACCCAAGAAACCTTCCCTTGCAGCATTTTCAAGGAAAGTAAAAGTAATGTTCATAGTGTAATGTTCTACCAAGATATTTCCGGTTAAAAATTAATAGGAAACTCAGAAACCATTTCTTGAGGCATTTACAAATAGAATAAGTATAGTCTGCCTTACTTTATAAAAGTCCAAGGTACAGCAGTGAGTCGGGTTTCAGTTAGAGATTGAGTGTAAATCATGCTGGTAAAGGCACTGTGTAAGATTTAAACTATGTGTATATTATTAGCACTATGTAAAAAAAGAGAAAAACATAACGCGCGCACACACACACACACATACAAAAGAACAGTAAGTATAGTTTCCTTTTCTGGCAGTATCGAATTACATTAGGAAATCATACCTGAGTTATAGTCACAATAGATTACACACATCCCACGAACCGTCGCACCATGAACACAAAAGACATTATTCTATCAAATAAAAAAAACCCTACCATATTCTCAGACACAATATACGACCTTCCATCAAGGCACCAGACCAAATTCATATAATTCTTCCAAGAAATACATTTTTTCCTTGGGTCATGGTCACTCTTTTTTATAAAAACATTGCCATTTTTCACCTATGCATATTTAATTTTCTCTTGCTGCAGTAATTTTCTTGAACGCCAGAATAAATGCCTGTAAACTGGGATTAAATGCTCATTAATAAACATTTTAGTTGCTGGCAAAGCAGTATTTATGTCTGAGTTCAATATAACAATCTTTTTCTTAGTTAGCCAACTGTCTCCTGCGGTTCGAGTTTCGAATTGCAACGGCATTTGGCTTTCGAAAGGCATCCTATTTGAGTAAGTGAATTACTTTAATATTTGTTGAGTGATAATCTGTAATCCCAAGTTTATCAGTATATTTATCAATATAAGTCAACTCAGCTTTATTGTTGATTAATGTTAAATCAATCTCATGTAATTCTAAATAATTATTACGGTAATATTGATTTAGTTCATTAATTTCACAGTTTAGTTTCTGAATTGGAGGTTGTTTAATGTAATTCTCTTTTAGTAAGAAATCCTATTTCGCATTTAGTTCCTTGCTATTTCTTTCAAGGGACTCACACCTATTATAAATATCTTTATATTTTACTGCGACAAGCTCAACCATTTTTTTGTATTCTGCCAAATGTATTTTGATTTCTGATATTGGTTCCAGCTTTGCGTTTATCTCATCGAATGAGTGTCTGAGATCCTGTTTCACTTCATCATTTGACTGCTGAATTTTTGAATTTATGTCACCCAAGGTTTCCATTATGAGGTCAATGTTTACAGTTCCAGTACTGTCAGAAAATGATGCAGCCGCTGTGGATTTATTTGAAGCCGAATTTCCCCTCTCAATTGCCATTATATTTGGTTAAAATAATAAACCAGTTCACAAAAAAATCTCAAATAGCAACATGAACTCGGTCACCTCTGACCCGTCGGAAGGTGGCAGTACACCCTTTTATAGCTAAGCTAAGGTCGTATTAAATTATTTGCCACAGTTATCAGTCAGAAATTAGAAGTGTAACACAAAAGAAGTATTCAGTATAGTAGTGATGTAATATTAACTCATATTATATACTGGCAGCATTCGACTAGTCTTACAAAGTCAATAGGATATAGTATTTTAGGTCCCGAAGCTACTGAACGTTCAACCAACATGTAATTTATCCTTCTAACAACAATTGACTTAACAGAAATTTACTTTGCTTGAGTAAATGCATTTGTTCTTTCGTTTTACCACCCACGTTAGCAATAGGGTATCCTTCACACATCTGTATCCATTAATACTTTATCATTTTGATTTGCAGTGGGTAGCCCTAGCACTTTCCTACCACAACATGTTTGACTGATGCATGTCTTCCACCGCATCAAGTGTATCTCCATACTGCAACTTCATACGACAATGAATTTCAATAGGTATCACGACTTCACTACTCCAATAATGGGTGACAGAACGTTGCTTCTCTTTGGTACATGTCTCAAGTGAGGGCGGTCATCTTTACACTGCTTCTGTGACGTCCCTAAGTTTGTCTGCACCGTGTTGCTACCTGTAAGAAATTCTTTTCGTCATTGGTAACAATATTGCTAAGTTACAGGACAATGACATTATATTTGGAATTTTTTATCGCACTTTTAAGGTTTTCATTTGATTCATGTGATACATCATTCTAAACTTGTAAAAATCCGACATCAGTAGCAGCTTTGGACTGGTTAAATTATATGAGATTTCCCGGATGAGAGGCATTGCTGGCAAGATCAACTCATTTACTGCTGATGTCTGAACTGTTACTGAGAGGAAGTTATCCCTTTTCTTTCCACTACACTTCAATTTATACAGTCCATTAATAATCTTGTTGCTGAAGAACCTTTCTCTATGTGAAGCTTTGACCTTGTCACACTGTATCTGCCTGTGGATACAAATGAAGCCACCAGAAATATCCTCCAAATTCTTTCTAAATAAGGGTTTTCAAAATAATATTTCTGGACAGGGTAGCCCAGCGCCAGGGAAATAGTGCGGTCCCCATCGAAACAAAATCCTTTCCCAATGTACACAGTGTGGCAAAGAATTTTTAAGACTGGGTCTGTAAAATGAAATAAGAACAAGAAATTATAAATTGTTTTGGTTTGTTATCGAAAATAAGTCCCTCCGGCTTCAATACACTTGTTACAGCGATTTAATAATGATTCGAATGCCTGTTCCAGTTCACTTTGCAGAATTGCCTCCAAAGCACGCGTCGAAGCTGTTTGTATGGTCGAAATATCATCAAAATAACACCTTTTTAACGTCATTTTAAGTTTTAGGAATAAAAAAGTCGCCGGGTGCTAAATCAGGCGAATACGGTGGTTGATTCGACACACAGACGTTATTTTTCGGCAAAAATCTACGAACAAGAAGTGAGGTGTGAGTGGGTGCATTATCGTGCAACAAACACCAACTGCTTTCATCCCGATATTCTGCACGAATGCGACGAATTCTGCCCATCAAACGCCTCAAAACATTTAAATAAAACTCACCAGTAATTGTGTATCCACTTGGAACAAATTCTTTGTGGATTATACCCTTACTATCGAAGAATGTAATGAGCACTGTTTTGATTTTCAATGGAACTTTTCTTATTTATTTTGGCTTGTGGTGAGTTTTTTTACTTTCATTCCGCACTTTGTCGCTTTGTTTTAGGATCATATTGAAAACACCATGTTTCATCACCTGTAACAATCGATTTTAAGAAGTTTGGATCATTTTCAGCGGCTCAAATGATGTCTCTGCAATGTGCACTTCTCCTTGAGTTTTGTTCATTGGTTAACGTGTGTGAAACAAATTTAGCACAGACTTTTGTTTTGCCCAAATCTTCATGCAGGATGGTTCGAATCGTTTCTTTGTTGATGTTTAAAGACTCTTCCATCATTCTTAGTGACGCGCATCGATTGTTTGCCACGAAATTACGCACTTTTTCAATAATCTCAGGTGTCCTAGATGAACTTGGTCTTCCGGTATGCTTGTCATCTTCTAGCGTATCTCTTCCGTCCAAAAACGTTTCTGCCACAGGGAAACATTTGATCTACTTAAACAAAATTCACCGTAAACTTTTTGCATCATTTGGTACGTTTCCGAGGCACTTTTACCAAGTTTTGTGTTAAATTTAATAACAGCCCTTTGTTCCATCTTAATAATTCAACATGAAAAAAATTTTACTTCTCTAATGAACGGCCGTTTCGTTTGAGTTACTTTAACAACTGCGTAGAACTTTTGGCAGAAAACAAGCAGATGGTCACGGTTTATAACGCATTCGCGATTACACTGGTGGCGCCACCGTAGGCTGAAATCTAGCGCCAGTCTTAAAAATTCTTTGACGCACTGTGTAAAGTGCTGGAGATGTCACGTGATACACACAACACACTGTATGTACGAGGGCTATACTAAAATTAATGAGCAGCAATGTTTAAAAAAGTACGAGTTGTATGTAGTGATTGAAGAATTAAGTACGACATCTTAATACTGTATTCCTTAATGTATTTTTGTACAAAATCCCCATTTCTTTGGACACATTTTCCCAATCGTTCTGACAGTTTAAAGATACCCTTGCGGAAGAAATCCGTTCCAGTTGCGCCAAGGCACTGACCTACAGTTTGCTGTGCTGCTTCCGTGCTGTGGTAGTGTTTGCCGCGCATCAGGTCCTTTCGAAATCCAAAAAGCTGATTGTCGAAGGGTGCCAGATCGGTACTGTGTAAGCAGGGTTAGGTAAAAGTTCCCATCCCAATGTCTGGATTTTTTCTGATATCAAACTAGCAGGGTTTGGCTTATCGTTGTCGTGTTGGAGGGTAACTTTGTTCCCTGGCCGTTTATCACGCAATGCATGGGATACCTTTTCTGATGTTTGGACATGAAGAGCTGCATTTACGGTTTATCCAGGCTCAAATCAGCCAGACTGCACCAATCTGCACCCCAAATGGCACTTCCCATAACCTTTGCAGCTGACGGAACTGCCTTAGGCTTCTTCCTGCTTGGTGAATGGAGATGAGGGCATTCCGTGCTCTCGCGTTTTGTTTTAGGCGTGAAAGGGTAGAACCAACTTTCGTCACCTGTCACAATGCTGTGAAAAATGCAGCCCTTTTCATTTCGATAAAGCTCCAAAAGATGTGACGAGATGCGCAGGACATTGTAGTCTGTCAGTAAACGTAGGACGCCAGAGGTACAAATTTTCCGATATCCCAAACTACTAATCATTTCTTGAATCACACTCCGCCCTATGCCGAAGTTCGCCTCAATTTCCTTCACCGTCACACACCTGTCATCACGAATCAAATCAACTCTGCCGCCCCGGTGGCGCAGTGGTCTAAGGCGATGGTCTCTGATCATTCGTCCGAAAGGGGTCCAGGTTGGAATCCCGGTGAGGCATGGATGTTGTGTTTGTCTTACGGCACTGGCTCTCTCCCTTCTCTACAACCAGTGACACTAAATTAGGGACGGGCGACTGATTATAGCCCATTGAGTTGCTCACGGTGGTCGTTAAACCTCGAATTAAAAAAACAAAAAACAAATGAACTCTTTCCTTGCTGTTTTACGGCGACAGCAACGAAGCTGATAGTTAACGGCTGTGAAACTGTCTTTAAAATATTTCATCCACGTTTTCACACTATTGGCACCCATACACGCATATCTGTATGGCAGCTGAATCCTACGGTGAATATCGGCTCCCGGAATTTCGTCTTTCACAAGTAACTGAATAACAGCACTCTGACGGAACGATGAATCACTGTAGGCCATCTTTTCTCGCGGCTGTTTGATCACATGACTGACGCTCGTGATCATTCCCCCAATCTGCGTATGCAATGCAGTTTCGCTCATTAGTTCCAGTATGACCTACGCATAATCAAGTTTTCTTTTATTTAACGTTTGCATCAAATGTGCGGCTGTTTCATATTTATTCTATTTTCAGCAAATGTATTTAATAGTTAAAAAGTAGTACAACTTGCTTTATATATGAATTTGTAATAACTTAGATTGAAATTCTAAAGAAAATTTGAGTATGGTCTTAAAGTGAAGCAGGCCGCCCCGGTGGCGCAGTGGTTTAAGCGATGGGCTCTGATCATTCGTCCGAAAGGGGTCGGGGTTCGAATCCCGGTGAGGCATGGATGTTGTGTATGTATTACGGCACTGGCTCTCTCCCTTCCCTGGAACCAGTGACCCTAAATTAGGGACGGGCGACTGCTTATAGCCCATTGAGTTGCTCACGGTGGTCGTTAAACCTCCAATCAAAAAAAAAAAAAAAAAAAAAGTGAAGCAGCAATTTAAGAGAACAGTGCAAAGGGGTGTTTTGTGAAAATTGAAATTGTTGCTTTAATAGAAGTACAGGAGATTGACCGATAAGAAGGTGCAGCAAAATCTCACTTAAGGTATCACTTTAACAATAATACTAATAAAAAGTTCACTAATAATGCGGTCATTTCGAGAAAAAAAGTTTTAAAGAGGAGGTTAAAAAGGGGACCAAGGGTCTTACTCTGGCCGGTGCTGTAATTTGGCCCTGCCTATGGTATCCATGAGATATTAAATATTGCGGAAAGATTTAACTATTTCTGTTTTTAATGGTACATTTTACGTCTAATGTTAGAGGTGCGCTCATAAGATCATTATTCTCAGGGACTTTCGCTAAACATTTTATTAAATCAATGGAAAATACACGGTGTCAAAGTATTTCCCATATTACAAAAATTAAGATAAAAAAATATATGTAACTTAAAATAAAATGATTGGAAACACATTATAGCAGCACTCATATAGTGTTTTTTACTGTTCTTTAAATGAGCGCTACTGCTGAATAAGAGGAGCATTTCATCGATAATTGCATCAATGCAAGAAAAAGCGGCGTGCGTGTTGTGGTTCCATGAGACCAAAATCGGCGGTTACTGTCCAGCGTCATTTCAGAAAAGAGTGCAGATGATCCCCACCGGACCAAAAAAATATAAAAGCTTGGTATGAAAAGTTCTAAACGACGGGCAGTGTTGGCGAGCTCCCCCGAGCGGGCCGACCACCGGTTACACAAGAGGCAGCTGCAGCTGTTCAGGAGAGACATTTCTGCGAAGCCCCAGGAAATCCATTCGTCGTGCTTCACTGGAAACTGGGAATCCCCGTGCCACGGTTCACAAATTTTTACATAAACGTCTTCACCTATATGCTTATAAGGTACAGATCGTTCAAGCTTTTGAGCCCGATGACTAGCCTCACCGTGCTGAATTTGCGACGGAGATGTTGCAGCGCATAGCTCATGATAGTGATTATCTGCACCGTGTCTGTTTCTCAGATGAAGCCACATTCCAATCTGGGGATCACAACATCCCCATTATGTCATCAAACAACAGAGGGCTAGCCCAAAATTGAACTTACGGTCCGGCCTGATGCATGACAGAATCATCGGACCCTTCTTTTTTTACAGAGTCCACGGTAACGTGTATTTGGACATGCTGGAAGTTTTGTAGCACCTCAGTTGCATGCACTCCAGCCTTCGGATATTTTCTAACAAGACGGTGCTCCACCACTTTGGTCAATAAGGGTTTATGAGTTCCTGAATGCCACATTTCCGTACAGATGGATTGGCCGCGACGGTCCCATGACATGGCCACCTCGATCACCCGACATAACCCCATCTAGACTTTTTCCTGTGGGGTTATGTGAAAGACCAAGTTTACTCTAGCAGTGTTCCGGATGTCGAAACGTTGAAAAGCAGAATAACGGACGTCATTGGTTCTGTCTCTGCTGAGATGTTAAACAAAACATGGCGTGAAATCGAATATCGCTTAGATGTCCTCCGCGTCACAAATGGCACCCTGACACCGAAGAAAAAACTTTACTTGTGCGCCATCATTGTCGTACAGTTTCTTTCTTGTACCTGTAACATATTTTTTTATTTAATTTTTGTAATGTGGGAAAGACTATATGGGCACCCAGCAGTGTTCTAAAAACCAACCTATTTAGACAGTATTATGGATGGGTTATATTACGTCCTAGTTTTCTGGGCAAATCAAGCCAACTAAATCTTCTCAACAAAGACTAAACTAGTTACAGAAAAATCTGAAATTTTCTGTGGAAAGGCAAGATTACCAAACCCTGACATAGCATACAAAGAATTAGAAGTAATCAAAATATGAGCATTACTGCATTCACGCAGGGTAGTTGGATTCAAAATAACATACTAGAAAAATTTTAACGACCTTGGACGTAAAAGGAGTTCCATTCATATATAGACCGTGCAAATAATAATGTGAACCACTCAGAGCTCAAAACTCGTGAGGCTCTAAAATGAAAGAAAATGGTTAAAGTTACTGGTTTATAACCCCAGTTTCATCACCAAGCTCACATGTCGCTCTCATCCCTTTTCTTCTAAGGTTACAAATAAACATATTAGGTATGCAGGTTCCCTTCAGTACGTAACAGGAATGTCTAACTGGATACAACATTAAGCTTGAAAAAGAAATTGGGATTGTATGTGTGTGGCATCAAACAAGGTTTTTCAACAGCTACTAAGAAAATGAAGGACCAGTGAAACCTGAGTACCAGAATGGGGTTTATTGTATACCGCATTCTTTACCGGGTGGTTGGACGAAATAATAATACTTAAGAATGAACAAAAGAACAGTATATATCGCAATAAAGAGAAACAGACTTAATATTCAACAATTTCAAAAACTGAACAGGGGGGAGCTGTTTTTGATGTAGGATTTTTGTGTATTTGGAATGATGCAAAGACCGCTTCTACATGTATGGGATGGAAAAGTTCTTTCCTTCGTGAGATTACAAAAATTTTTGCTAACAGCTAAACTTGCAATAAGAACCCCCTGTGTGAAAGTTAATATTTAGAAAAAACCCTTTCAAGAACAAAGTCAGCATTACCGCAGTTTCGGAAGATACGGACCGAGAGATGGCAGCACAATAGAATATCGCACGAGACAAAACACTTGGCGCATTCGCTAAGAGAACGGCCCAATTGGTTGAAACCATGATAGCAGTTAACACTATCTTCCGATACTTCATTTAATATAAAGTCAGATTTGATTTTAATCTAAAGTTATATGTTAAAACTGTTCACTTGAACTCGAAAGGCGTAATGTTTTCCGAAAGATACGCTATCAATCAGAAAGATCAAATGGAATACCCATGTGTTACTAGTCCGTAGCTCGAAGCCAGATAGGTCGGGAGAAAACCTAGCGTCACACATTGTGTTTGTTATTGAACTGAAGGCAGTATTCACGACCCAGTTATCGTCTTTGTACAACTGGATGGAACACAGTGAAGGCAATAGAAGTTCTGTGTTTATCTGCATGAGGCGTACAGAACAGGCCTTTACGGTTGCTGCAGACAAGCAGACAGATTCACACGTCCATGGCCCGAAGTGAAACAAAAAGTTTATATCATGTTTATATGTACATTATTTATTTTAAAACGGAATTAGTTTGCTGGCACATAATGTAACTTCAGCAGACACATCTGGGTTCTGTATCCAAATAGGGATATGTCAAGCAACTCTCTTCAGTGATCACAAATATAATATCACGCTCTTTTGGACTGTATACTGGTACATTACATGGTACACCGGGATAAGATCTTTAACAAAAGCCTTCTGTATAAATCCATTTCGTAAACGGCACAAAAAAGTGTCTTTGTTTGAAGCCTCGCAGTTGGGTTTCATTAGAATTATGAATGTATTCTTTTTTATTAAAACAATATCAATTTTAAGTTCTGTAGCATCAAATTATCAGTTGTAAAGGTTTTGTGCTTAAATACTGAAGCGAAAATAATAAATTATATAATATTATAAACGAAAAGAAAATGTTCGTAGTAAATATCCACCGCTATTATTTCGGAATAAAAAAAGGGGAGTATAAAAAGCAATGAGCACGTAAGCAAAGTAGGATTCTTCCGAGTTGACGCTGATGCCTGTCTATGTCTCGCCACTGACATCTGGCGGGAGCTATGAACGTACGGCCAACACAAAGCTACTAACTAGAACTACTCAATTGTGCAGGGAAATGACAAAAAAAAAAAAATGAAAAAAATAGCAAAACAGAAAATATAAAAAAAATAGTAAAAGCCAGAAAATCCAGCAAAAATACGTAACAACAGGTGGCGAAGGCGAGGAGGAATCCTTTTGCTAAGTGCTAGCTTGAATTAGAAGTTACATTTTCAGCTCGTCTTTTTTGGCAAAAGAACACGCGTACAAAACAAATTTGTCCGTCCGTGTCGATCATATCAGTTACCTTTCACAATTCTGTTTCTTGTGGAAAGCTTCTCCTGTGGGAACAATTTATGCGCACCTTTTATTCTGTTCTAAATGTATATCCCCTCGAAATTCACCTAATTGACCTCCATAGGCGACTGGCGCCTAGGGTTAAGATACATGATTTGAGCCCCCATGGAAGAAAGAAAAAGAAAAAGTAGAGGCTGAGAAAGTGGAGGCTGGGGTATCGGTATGCACCTACCCGAGAAAAGTTCTTTCCACAAGGGAGAGTCAAATGAAAATAATTTTTTCTCAATTTAATGAACCAAAATCTTTTTTCATTGAAAAAAGATTTTGGTTCAAATATTTTTATTTTTTTATTTTTAGGTTTAACGACTACCATGAGCAACTCAACGGGCTATAAGCAGTCGCCCGTCCCTAATTTAGGGTCACCGGTTCCAGGGAAGGGAGAGAGCCAGTGCCGTAAGACAAACACAACATCCATGCCTCACCGGGATTCGAACCTGGACCCCTTCCGGACGAATGATCAGAGGCCATCGCTTAGACCACTGCGCCACCGGGGCGGCTGGTTCAAATAAATTGAACCTATAATAATTTATTGAACCTGCATCATTTTTCAATGTGATCTTCATTTTGTACAATTAAAAGGAGGGCTTACAAAGGCCATAGTTTCCTGTAGGAAAAAGGTTCTTTCGGTAGCGTGTGCAGCCACTCCTGCACCATTTGCTACCCCTCTTCATCGGACCTGAAAATATTTTGTCCCATAGCATCTTTAAGTGGTCTAAAGAGCTTCTAATCACTTAGGGAAAGCTCTGGTGAATACGGCGGGTGTGGAAGACACTCAAAGTGCAGGTCTTGTATGGTTGCAGCTGCTGCACGGGCAGTATGGGGTCGAGCGTTGTCATGTTGCAACAAGACAGAAATACTCAGAAGTCGTCGTTTTGATTTGATGGCAGAACGAAGATGATTCTGATAAGATCAGCATACGTGTCACTAGTTACATTCTTTCTTCCCCTGGGTAGGTAGTGCTCCAAAAGTTCCCCTTGTTTATCCCGTAAGAGAATCAGCATAACCTTCCCTGCAGTTGGCTGTGTGCTAAACGTCTTCGGTTTTGGTGAGGAGGGATGGCGGCATTCCTTGCTCGCTATCACGTGGTTTTTTGGCTAATGATAGTGAACGTACGTTTTATCTCCAGTAACAATTTTCTGTAGGAAATCATCCCCTTCTGCTTTAAAGCGCAGTAAACGTTCTTGACAGGCACCAACACGTCGTGGTTTCAATTCGGGAGTCAGCTGGCGTGGTACCTACCTTGCAGACACTTTGTTGAAATGGAGCACATCATGGATGATGTGGTGCGCTAAACCCATGACTGATTTTCAAAAGTGTAGCCGTTTCATCCACTGTCATTTCCCATCACAGTGCGTTCAACTTCTGTAATTGACTCTGGTTTCACTACTCTACGTGCATGACCCGGTCGAGAAGCATCTGTCACACAACTCACGTCGTTTCGGAACTTCTTAATCTCTTCATTACATTTATTTATTCCTTCAGTTGCCACATTGTCTTAAACATAATGTTTTATCTGTATACAATATATGCACTGCAGCAACTAGGAAAAGGAGGGAAAAGGCCGTAAGACCTGACATAGCCCTCCTTTTCCTACAATAAAAAAAACATGAAGCTCAACAAAAAAGACAAGCCACCACATATATGGCAGATTAATATATGAAAACAGGAAGTATCTCATAACCAACACATATATCAATATGTTCCATCATTAATAACCTTCATTATAGCTAAGTAAACAACAAATATCGTTTGCAACTCACTCTGTAATCACACATATATACACTGCTGGCCACCCAAAATGCAACACCAAGAAGGACACGAGAGAGCAAAGCCAAATTTACTGGACACATAACAACAGATACAAAGATGAAACGATTGAGCTTACAGGCCCGTGCGACTTGCGGAACACGCAGACAACAATAGTTCGTGTGGCCCCCATGGCCGGCAATAATGACCGCTAGACGCCGCGGCATCGAACGTAAGAGGCTTTGGATGTGGACTTGGGATATGTCGGCCCAGGCTGCTTTCACACGTTGCCACAGTTCATCAAGCGTAGCCGCGGGAGGTGCTTGTCAGGCCACTCGGTAGCAGATCAGCGACCAGACGAGTTCGATGGGCGACATATCGGGAGAATAAGCAGGCCACGGCAGCAGTGACACCTGGTGGGCCGTAAAGAATTGTTGCACGATGCGTGCCACGTGTGGGCGCGCATTATCCTGTTGAAACGTGGCCGCTGGCAGGTCCTGCAGGTAAGAAAGGACTACAGGATCCAAAACGTCAGAGATGTAGCAGTGGCTGTTGAGTGTATCGGCGATGCGTACCAGAGGGGTGCTGGTGTCATATCCAATTGCGCCCCAAACCATAACGCCAGGCGACGGACCGGTATGGCGATGCATAATGCAGACGTTATACAGTCTCTCGCCGCGGTGCCGCCACATGCGGATCCGACAATCGTGGTGTTGCAGGCAGAAGCGGGATTCGTCCGAGAAGACAATGTCGTGCCATTCCGCAGTCCAGGTCCGGCGTTCAACGGCCCACTGCTGCCGCACTCGCCGATGGCGTAACGTCAATGGTAATCGGAGCAATGGGCGCCATGTGACAAGTCCCCGCTCCTGCAGACGACGTCGAACGGTACGTGCTGACACAGGTTGTTGCGCAATATATCCTAATTCCTGCTCTAACGTTCGTGATGTGGCGGTGCGAGCCGTCAATGCCCGCCGCACAACATGGTGGTCCCCTCGTTTGGTGGTGTACCGCGGCTGCGGCAATCGCTCACGTTGGTCCGCCCGTCCTTCCGGCACCCACCGAATCCATACTCGCCTCACTGTGGATGGATGTCGTCCCACACGGGCGTCGATGACTCGGTACGATAAACCACTGTCGCGATAAGCCACTATTCTTCCTCTGTTGAACTCCGAAACGTGCTGGAATGACCGCCGTATTCTGCGACGAGGAATCAGGAAGCTTCCTACGCACAGGTCCGGCAACAAAACACACTTCCGCTACTTACATATCGCCTTCTGTGCACCCTTTTATAGTGTTTCTCGGTGGCGTGCCGGGCGCACACGATTTGCATATGCCCTGCAATGCTAATCGTTTGCATGTCCTCTCGCGGGCGACGCATGCTGCGAATTTCAGGCCGATCGGATGCTTCCTTCTTGGTGTTACATTTTGGGTGGCCAGCAGTGTATGTATAAAAATAAACAACGAATATCGTTCGCAACAAGCTCTTATTCACATTAACCCGTGTTTCGTCAGTTTTGCTCTTTTTAATTAGCAATCATACCTGTATCCTTTCACTTTATATTATCATCCTTTATCGTATCCCTTTTCCCCATGGAACATTATGCATACCATAGTGCAGCGTATTCAATGCATACAACTTACAGTCCACTACCCAGTATCATCATCCATTCAATCAAAATTGCCTATTTGCTGATTATTTCATAAGATGTGCCTTTCATTTTATTTTAAATAAGTTAAAATTATTAATAGATGTTCGTTCCTGGGGCAGTGAGTTCTAAAATTTTGGGCCACTATAATTTATCTTCATTTTTAAGTTTCTCAGTTTGTGGGAGCATTGGAATTTATTTTGATCTATTCCTAGTATCGTGGTAATGAGTATGTATATTTAGTGTAATTATATCATTGTGTAAACCTTTTTTAATTATGTTATACATTATTTTCCCCAAGTTGTTTATATAATAATTCTATAAGGTTTTTTACTGTGAGTCCTTATTTGAAAGAACGGCTGAACGTAAAGGTATGGTTGAGGTATCAAAATAAAGGTCTTTCCATGTAGATGTGCCAGTCGAAGAGAAAAAATGAGATTAGGGTAACGGGGAGGGAGTTGTGGGGCGGGAAAGTGCCCATGTAAAATCTATGGGAGAAGCGTGTGGTTGACATTTGATCGCCTGCGGTTGACTCACGCGCTGTTGAAGGCGGTAGCATGGAGGGACTGAAATAGTCCGAAGTCTTATCTTTTCTGAGCGAACCGTTTTGCAAAGCAACAATAACAGGCATTAGTATCTAATGCCTGAGTTCTTCTCGTCGAAAAACAGCGAACACTACGAAGACCTGATTGCGTTATGCCGTTGGACTGTGTAATGTATATATACAATTTAATATTCATTCGATGCAGTTTATTCACGTAGGTAAGACGTTTCCCATTATGTAAAGATGTAAATAAACATTCTTTTGACCATTGTTAGTGAAAATACACTGCTGGCCACACAAAATGCAACACCAAGAAGGAAGCATCCAATTGGCCTGGAATTCACAGCATGCGTCGCCCGCGAGAGGAAATACAAACGATTAGCATTGCAGGGCATATGCAAATCATGTGCGCCCGGCACGCCACCGAGAAGCACTATAAGAAGGGTGCACAGAAGGCGATGTGTAAGTACTGGAAGCGTGTTGTGCGGCCGGACCTGTGCGTGGGAAGCTTCCTGATGCCTCGTCGCAGAATACGGCAGTCATTCCAGCACGTTTTGGAGTTCGACAGAGGACGAACAGCGGCTTATCGCGACAGCGGTTTCTCGTACCGAGACATCGACGCCCGTGTGGGACGACATCCAGCCACAGTGAGGCGAATATGGATTCGGTGAGTACAGCAGGGACGGACGGACCGACGCGACGTGAGGGATTACCGTAGCCGCGCCACACCACCGAACTAGAGGACTGGCATGTTCTGCGGCGGGCATTGACGGCTCGCACCACCACATCACGAACGTTAGCGCAGGAATAAGGATGTGTTGCGCAACAACCCGTGTCAGCATGTACCGTTCGACGTAGTCTGCAGGAGCGGGGACTTGTCGCACGGCGCCCATTGCTCCGATTGTCTTTGACGTTACACCACCGGCGAGTGCGGCGGCAGTGGGCCGTTGAACGCCGCACCTGGACTACGGAATGGCACGACATTGTCTTCTCCGACGAATCCTGCTTCTGCCTACAACACCACGATGGTCGGATCCGCGTGTGGCGGTACCGCGGCGAGAGACTGTATGACGCCTGCATTATGCATCGCCATACCGATATGTCGCTTGGTGTTATGGTTTGGGGCGTAATTGGATATGACACCCACACCACTCATACGCATCGCAGGTACACTCAACAGCCACCGCTAAATCTCCGACATTTTGGAGCCTGTAGTCTTCCCTTATTTGCAGGACCTGCGAGCGGCCACGTTTCAACAGGACAATGCGCGCCCGCACGTGGCACGCCGCGTGCAACAATTCTTCATGGCCCAACAGGTGTCACTGCTGCCGTGGCCCGCCTGTTCTCCCGATATGTCGCCCATCGGACACGACTGATCGCTGATCCGCAACCCAGTGGCTCGGCAAGCACCACCAGCGGCTACGCCTGATGAACTGTGGCAACGTGTGGAAGCAGCCTGGACCGACATATCCCAAGTCCACATCCAAAGCCTCTTTCGTTCGATGCCGCGGCGTGTAGCGGCCGGTATTTCCGGCCATGGGGGCCACACGAACTATTGATGCCTGCGTGTTCCGCTAGTCGCACGAGCCGGTAAGTTCAATCGTTTCATCTTTGTATCTGTTGTTATGTGTCCAGTAAATCTGGCTTTGCTATCTCGTGTCCTTCTTGGTGTTGCATTTTGGGTGGCCAGCAGTGTATTACGGGCGATTGCTTATAGCCCATTGAGTTGCTTACGTTGGTCTTTAAACATTGTCAAAAACAAGAAAAATCACGAACCAGGACTATTGCCTTTACTTAAATGGTTGAATGAATTTGTCAATCAAATAAGGTTTACATTTGTTGTTTCATATGAGTTCCTTTAAAAAAAAAAGACTAACCCTCAATTCCGACGGATGAAGAATATTCGCAACGCGAATCTCATTCCAAAAACATTTACAAACACCGTTGTGATTGAAAATGAAAGTGTGCACTATCCAGTTGAATTTTTTTTTATTGAAGGTTTAACGACCACCGTGAGCAACTCAATGGGCTATAAGCTGTCGCCCGTCCCTAATTTAGGGTTACTGGTTCCAGGGAAGGGAGAGAGCCAGTGGCGTAAGACAAACACAACACCCATGCCTCACCGGGATTTGAACCCGGACCCCGTTCGGACGAATGATCAGAGGCCATCGCTTAGACCACTTTTTGCATACGAACGAGATGAGTGGACTTCCGCCTCACATTTTACAACTGAAAAAGGGTGCAGTCGTGATGCTCATTACTAACCTGGCAGCCCCGGTGGCGCAGTGGTCTAAGCGCTGGATTATGATGAATCTTCCGTTAAGGGTTCGGGTTCGAATACCGGTGAGGCATGGATGTTGTATTTGTGTTACGGCACTGGCTCTCTCCTTTCCCTGGAACCAGAGACCCTAAATTAGGGACGAGAGACTGCTTATAGCCCATTGAGTTGCTCACGGAGGTCGTTAAACCTTCAGTCAAAAACAAAAAAAAATCACGAACCTACACTATTGCCTTTACTGAAGTGGTTGAATAAATTTGTCAATCAAATAAAGTTTACATTTGTTGGTTTCATATGACTTTATTCTTTTTAAAACAAAAAACACTAACCGTCGATTCCGACGGGTTTCGTCTAGTAGTCATATAGTTAAAATATTATATATATTGGGGTTCACTTTTGACTGAATAAATGAGGTTGGTTGAAAATTATTTGATGGGTTTAAGGTCTACTAGACTTATAAATCTATTTTGCAGTATCTGTAGTTTATTGATATTATATTGTGTAGTTTGTCCCCAGGTTAAAATACAATAATTAATATGTGTTTGAATTAGTGTATGATAAATTGAGATTGGTGTTTTTGGTGTTAAGTTTAGGAAGGTACTACTGACTACCCCGATATTTCTAGAAATCTTGTTACTTAAATTTCCGTTTCAAGTCATTGTGCATAGTTGTACCTAGATAAGAGTGCGTTGAGACAGTACTAATCTTGACTCCATTTAACAGAATCTGTAAATCGTATAAATGTGAAGTTTGTGAATTCGAGAAAACCATTAATTTAGTTTTGTTAGTATTAATAACTAATTCATCTGCATTTAACCAATCTGTGATTAGTTTAAGCTGAGTATTAGTTCTTAGTATAAGCTCATTTATAGAATTCCCTTTAAAAGAATAGTTAAATAATCTGCATATAAGATTGTATCATTATCTTTTAATACCACAAATAGGTCGTTAATATATAAATTAAAAAATAAAGGACCAAGAACTGATCCCTGGGGTACCCCACAGTTCATGTTTTTTAATAAACACTGCTGGCCACCCAAAATGCAACACAAAAATGAAGTATCCGATCGGCCTGAAATTCGCAGCATGCATCGCTCGCGAGAGGACATGCAAACGATTAGCATTGCAGGGCATATGCAAATCATGTGCGCCCGGCACGCCACCGAGAAACAGAAGGAAGGGTGTAAGTAGTGGAAGTGTGTTGTGCTGCCGGACCTGTGCGTGGGAAGCTTACTTATGCCTCGTCGCAGAATACGGAAGTTATTCCTGCACGCTTCGGTGTTCGACAGAGGACGAATAGTAACTTATACAGCGGTTTACCGTACCGAGACATCGGCGCCCGTGTGGGACGACATGCAGTCACGTGAGGCGAGTATGGATTCGGTGGGTGCAGGAGGGACGGACGGATCGACGTGAAGTATTGCCGCAGCCGCGGCTCACCACCAAACGAGAGGACTGGCATGTTGTGCGGCGGGCTTTGACGCCTCGCCCCGCCACACCACGGAAGTTAGCGCAGGAATTAGGGTGTGTTGTGCAACAACCTGTGTCAGCACGTACCGTCCGACGTCGTATGCAAGAACGGGGACTTGTCGCACCGCGTCCATTGCTCCGATTAACATTGACGTTACACCACCGGCGAATGCGGCGGCAGTGGGCCGTTGAACGCCGCACCTGGTCTACGGAATGGCACGACATTGTCTTCTCCGACTAATCTCGATTCTGCCTGCAACACCACGATGGTCGGATTTACGTGTGGCGGCTCCGCGGTGAGAGACTATGGCGCCTGCATTATGCATCGCCATACCGGTCCGTTTCCTGGCGTTATGGTTTGGGGCGCAATTTGATATGGCACCCGCGCCCCTCTGGTACGCATCGCCGATACACTCAGCAGCCACCGCTATATCTCCGACGTTTTGGAGCCTGTAGTCCTCCCTTACCAACAGGACCTGCCAGCGACCCCGTTTCAACAGGACAATGCGCGCCCGCACGTGGCACGTATCTTCACGGCCCACCAGGTGTCGCTGCTGCCGTGGCTTGTCTGTTCTCCTGATATGTCGCTCATCGAACACATCTGGTCGCTGATCGGCAACCGAGTGGCACGGCAAGCACCACCCGCGGCTACGCCTGATGAACTGTAGCACCGTGGGGAAGCAGCCTGGACCGACATACCCCAAACCCACATCCAAAGCATCTTTCGTTCGGTGCCGCAGCGTGTAGCGGCCGTTATTTCCAGCCATGGGGGCCACACGAACTATTGATGCCTGCGTGTTCCGCAAGTCGCACGGGCCTGTAAGCTCAATTGTTTCACCTTTGTATCTGGTGTTGTCTCCAGTAAATCTGGATTTGCTATCTCGTGTCCTCCTGGGTGTTGAATTTTGGGTGGCCGGCAGTGTAGATCGATTCTGATGAGTCTGGGTGTAAAGCCCTCTCTCTGACAGGTAACTTTTGAATAAATTATACGTAGAACCCCGGAGTCCAATAATATTTATTTTATGAAGTGTTGTATCATGATTTAGATGCTTTTGATAGATCAAGAAAAGCTGCTATTGTTATTTTTTTTGTAATAGATGTTGTTGAATTACATTTTGTGTATGTAATGCTATTTTGGTTGATTTATTAGGCACCAATCCGAATTGTCTTTGATGAAATATATTATATCTTTGAATGTACAAAAATAGTCTGGCATGGATTAATTTCTCAAGTTTTTTTGCGAAAATTGATTCATTTGCGATTGGACGATAATCGTATGTCATTTGTTGAACCATTCTTGTATTTCGGAGTAATTTTGACGATTTTTAAGGCATCTGGAAATATTCCTGTTTCAAGTATAACATAATAGATCCACAACAACGGCTTAACTACGATATCTGCCACATATTTTATAGCTATGGAGAAAATTCTTCTTAGCCGGTATTTGTATTAATTTGGTTTAAAGCTTAAGTAAGTACAGTCCTTGTGATTTTCAACATATAAAAAGTATTAAGTGTCGATACATTTTTTAAGTATTTTGTATAATGCATTCCCGAAAATGTAAGTTGTTGCGTTGTCAGTTGTAGTGACAATATAAAATGATTATTGATCTCATTAACTATAACCTGTTTATTCAAGATCTTATTCCGATGTACCATGTAATGTACCAGTATACAGTCCAAAAGAACGTGACATGTTCGGAGTGATAACGAAAAACCACGGGGTATCAATGTTACGTACAGCTACTGCACACCTATTCTCTCTATGTAATCAGTAAACGGTTTGCCAGTATCGAGGACACGTAGTGACTTAAGCCAATTTGACCACGGCCGCTTGGGGCTTTTAATTGGAGTCCGGAAGGCAGGTGCTAATATTTAGGAAACTGCTCCACGTGTTGGCTGCTCCCGTACTACTGTATCAAGGATGTACCAGGACTGGATTTACCATGCACATATATCCGGTAGAAGGGCTCACATTCGTTTGCCACACGCGGCTGATTCCAGAGGTGAGCGTCGGGTGTTACGACTGGTGTCTCATCACCCACCAGTACAATAGCGATGCAGTTTGACTTATTTGTGCCGCCCCGTTGGCGCAGTGGTCTAAGCGATGACTTGTGATCATTCTTCCGTGATGGGTCTGGGTTTGAATCCCTTGTGAGGTATGAATGTTGTGATTGTCTTACGGTACTGGCTCTCTGCCTTCCCTGGAATCATTGGCCCTAAATTAGGGACGGGCGATTGCTTATAGCCGACTGACTTGCTCATGGTGGTTGCTAAACCCCAAAATAAAAAAAAATAAAAAAAAATTTCGGGCATGCGCCGTACCTTGCTTCGTCTAGGGTTCCACATCCGGGAACAAACAAGGGTACTCATGATGACGCCCAGTCATAACAAACAACGCCTCACCACAGGGGCCATGCTTTTGCCCGCTTAAGGCCGGGCCTTATCCCCAAGGGATTGGAGAAAAGGATACGTATAGCTCAGACTCCAAAGGGATCCTCGTATTCACTTATATTCCTAACCTTTCGCATTTCGACACACACACACATATAAAAAGTTATTTTAGTGTGGCAGGGACCTTAGTAGTAAGCAGCACCTCGGACCTTTTTGTCCCAGTCCTGCCTGTGTGCGTGGCATTAGACAAGGTCCTTCAATTGAACAACAACTAACAAAAATGACAAAAATGAAGGGCTAATGAAACCTGAGGACCATGGAGTTTAATGTATACTTCATTCTTTACCGGGTGGTTGGACGAAGCAAAAATACATAGGAATGGCCAAAAGAACAGTGCGTATGACTTTAAAGGGAAACAGACGTAATATTCAACAATTTCAAAAACACAGAACATGTAATAGCTATTATTGATGTTGGATTTACATGTATTTGGAATAATACAAAGAATACATTCAAGTGTACGGGATGGAAAAGTTCTCTTCGAGAGATTACAGAAATTTCTACACCTAAACTTGCAAAAAGAACAGCCCTGTATGAAAGTTAATATCTAGAAAAACTTCCTTGCACGAACTAAGTCAGCAATGTCACAGTTTCGGAAGATACGGACCGAGAGATGGCAGCACAAAAGAAAACAGCACGATACAGGCATAACACTTGGCACATTCGCTAACAGAAGAGAAGGGCCCAATTGGTTGAAACCATGATAGCAGTTAACACTATCTTCCGATATTTCATTTAAAATAAAGTCAGATTTGATTTTAATCTAAAGTTATATGTTAAAACTGTTCACTTGAACTCGAAGGACGTAATGTTTTTCCAAAGATACGCTATCAATCAGAAAGATCAAATGGAATACCAATGTGTTACCAGTCCGTAGCTCGAAGCCAGATAGGTCGGGAGAAAACCTAGCGTCACACAGTGTGTTTGTTATTGAACTGAAGGCAGTATTCACGACCCAGTTATCGTCTTTGCACAACTGGATGGAACACAGTGAAGGCAATAGAAGTTTGTGGTGTTGTCCTGTGTTTATCTGTATGAGGACAGAACAGTCTTTTTCGGTTGCTGCAAACAAGCAGGCACATTCACACGTCCATGACCCAGAGTGAAACGGAGAAACAATGAACAGCAGTTTGTATCATCCTGAAAGCGCATGTCCGGTGTTGGGAAATGCGCAGTGCAGAAATTTCCTGCACTGCGCACCATCGAATAACGCAGCTACGGCCTCAGATTGATAGAAACTGCTGTTCTTCATTGTAATCAGCTATAAGGAAGCAAACAAGTAAGTAAGTTTAGATGCATATTGTTTATTTTGAAACTGAATTAGTTTGTTGGTATATAATGTAACTTCAGCAGACACATCTGGGTTCTGTTTCCAAATGGGGACATGCCAATCAGCTACACTGGCGTGCAAAAATTAAAGACGAGACGGATTTTCGAATGTAACGTCGTGCAGAAGTGCTCCACATCGACTCAAATCATACCATAAGATCCCCAAGATGTAAGAATATGAAACAAGTGAGCAAAACCGTCCAAACAAGGAATCCAAAGGATACAAAGGCACTTTATTGAAAAAGTAGCTTCGAGCACAACTGGACAGACGACAGAAATTTCCATGTGACAGGCGGCTGCCAAGAAAAATCCAGTCTTTAGTAGGGGATATGGTCACCCCTGACTGCGTTGCATGATTTACAACGTCTGTATATGCTGAGGACGAGGTTGTCAAGGAGTTATTGAGGCATCGCGGCCAATTCCTGTTGTAGCGCCAATCGCAGCTGCGGAATCGTTTCTGGCGGCTGAGGCGTGCTGCCAAGCGTCTCCTGAGAAGGCCCCACACGTGTTCGATTGGATTTAGGTCCGGGGACCTTGTGGGCCAATCCATGCGTTGAATATCTTCACTCTCCAAAAGCTCTCCGACAGCCACTGTACGATTAGGGGTAGCGTTGTCGTCCATGAAGAGGAACTCAGGGCCCACAGCACCTCTAAACAGACGCACGTGAGGCAGCAGAACCTCTGTACAATAGCGGACACCAGTGACTGAACCTCCTTGGAAGATGTGAAGGTTTGTACGGCTACCAAGCATAATACCGCCCCAAACAAGAACTCCGCCACCTCCAAACTGGTCCCTTTCGAAAATGTTGGAGGTGTGATTGCGTGTTCCCTGCTCTCTCCAGATGTGTATACGTCCAGAATCGCTCGTCAGACTAAATCGGCTCTCATCCGTAAAGAGAACTTGACCCCATTGCTGATGTGTCCAGTTCTTGTGTTCCTGGCACCACAGAAACCGCCGTCTCCGATGAACAGGCGTTAATGGCACACACGGTACTGGTCGTTGTGCAAATAGACGAACTTTGTGAAGCCTCCTGGCCACGGTAAAACGCGATAACGTACGTCCAGTTGTCTGTTGCATGTGCCTCGCGATTTCTTTCGCTGTCTGCCGTCTGTCTTTTCTCGCCTGTAGGACAATATACCGGTCGTCCGCCTCCGTGGTTGTTCGTAGACGACCACTGCTAAACTCTCGGACAGCAGTTCCTTTCGTTTGAAGTGCTCTCCAAGCTCGTGAAACGATGCTGTGAGCGATACCGAACTCCTCGGCAACACCAGTCCCACTTCGACCTTCTTCCAACTTCCCAATGACGCGACCTCGGGTAAAGTCACCCAGATGTCGTCTACTGGATTGCCTGTTGGCCATATCCCAGGGTGGCAGTAACTCGACGTCGTTCAAACCAATGTACACCGTGCAATAGCTTTCACCGAATTACTGAGCGTACACCGCCCGTGTGTTTTATACCCTTCCGACACTCCCTCTCCCCCATACGTCTTGCTGCATATATGCGCATGCCCTACCGTACCGGACCCTAGTCTATTTCCTGAGTAGTCTTTCGGTATGTTCTGCCTGCTGGTTCCGCTGTTATGCTAATTTCTCCTCCTCGTCCTTAATTTTTGCACAACAGTGTATTTTCATTTATCATATACAGCATAATATCACGTTCTTTTGGACTGTATACTGGTACATTACATGGTACATCGGAATAAGATCTTGAATAAAAGCGTTCTACATAAGTCAATTTCACAAAGGTGTGTTTTTATTTGAATACTTGCCAATTTGATTTCCAGGCTCGCTGTTGGGTTTCATTAGAATTATGAATGTTTTTTTTTATTAAAACAATACCAATATTAAGTTCTGCAGCTTTTAATTATAAGTAGTAAAGGTTTTGTGCTTAAATACTGATGTAAAAAAAATAAATTATATAATATTATAAACGAAAAGAAAATGTTCGTAGTAAATATCCACCGCTATTATTTCGGAATAAAAAAAGGGGAGTATAAAAAGCAATGAGCACGTAAGCAAAGTAGGATTCCTCCGAGTTGACGCTGATACCTGTCTATGTCTCGCCACTGACATCTGGCGGGAGCTATGAACGTACGCCCAACACAAAGCTACTGACTAGAACTGCTCAAGTCTGACGCAGAATGATAAAAAAAAAAATTATAAAAAAATAGCAAAACAGAAAATAAAAAAAAATAGTAAAAGCCAGAAAATCCAGCAAAAATACGTAACAACAGGTGGCGAAGGCGAGGAGGAATCCTTTTGCTAAGTGCTAGCTTGAATTAGAAGTTACATTTTCAGCTCATCTTTTTTGGCAAAAGAACACGCGTACAAAACAAATTTGTCCGTCCGTGTTGATCATATCAATTACCCTTCACAATTCTGTTCCTTGTGAAAAGCTTCTCCTGTGGGAACAATTATGCGCACCTTTTATTCTGTTCTCCATGTACATCCCCTCGAGATTCACCGAATTGACCTCCATAGGCGACTGGCCTTAGGGTTAAGATACATGATTTGAGCCCCCATGGAAGAAAGAAAAATAGAGGTTGAGAAAATGGAGGCTGGGTTATCGGTAGGCGCCTACCCGAGAAAAGTTCTTTCCACAAGGTAGAGTCAAATGAAAATAATTCTTTCTCAATTTACTGAACCAAAATCTTTTTTCATTGAAAAAAGATTTTGGTTCAAATATGTTCTTTTTTTTTTTTTTTTTTTTTTTTAGGTTTAACGACTACCACGAGCAACTCAACGGGCTATAAACAGTCGCCCGTCCCTAATTTAGGGTCTTCGGGTCCAGGGAAACGAGCGAGACAGTGCCGTAATACAAACACAACATCCATGCCTCACGGGATTAGAACCCGGACCCCTTCCGGACGAATGATCATAGGCCATCGCTTAGGCAACTGCGCCACTGGGGCGGCTGGTTCAAATAAATTGAACCTGTAATAATTTATTGAACCTGTATCATTTTTCAATGTGATCTTCATTTTGTACAATTAAAAGGAGGGCTTACAAAGGGCATAGATTCCTGTAGGAAAAAGGTTCTTTCGGGTCGCGTGTGCAGCCACTCCTGCACCATTTGCTACCCATCTTCATCGGACCTGAAAATATTTTGTCCCATCGCATCTTTGAGTAAAACATAATCAATAGGGTAAGCTTTGGTGAATACGGTGGGTGTGGAAGACACTCAAAGTGTAGGTCTTGTATGGTTGCAGCTGCTGCACGGGCAGTATGGGGTCGAGCGTTGTCATGTTGCAACAAGACACCAGTACTCAGAAGTCCACGTCGTTTTGATTTGATGGCAGATCGAAGATGATTCTGATAAGATCAGCATACGTGTCAGTAGTTACATTCTTTCTTCCCCCTGGGTATGTAGTGCTCCAAAAGTTCCCTTTGTTTATCCCGTAAGAGAATCAGCATAACCTTCCCTGCAGTTGGCTGTGTGCGAAACGTCTTCGGTTTTGGTGAGAAAGGATGGCGGCATTCTTTGCTCGCTATCACGTGGTTTCTGGCTAATGATAGTGAACCCAAGTTTTATCTCCAGTAACCATTTCCTGTAGAAAATTATCCCCTTCTGCTTTAAAGCGCCGTAAACGATCTTGACAGGCACCGACACGTCGTTGTTTCAATTCTGGAGTCAGCTGGCGTGGTACCCACCTTGCAGACACTTTGTTGAAATGGAGCACATCATGGAGGATGTGGTGCGCCGAACCCATGACTGATTTTCAAAAGTGTAGCTGTTTCATCCACTGTCATTTCCCATCACAGTGCGTTCAACTTCTGTAATTGACTCAGGTTTCACTACTCTACGTGCAGGACCCGGTCGAGAAGTATCTGTCACACAACTCAGCATGCCGTTTCGGAACTTCTTAATCTCTTCATTACATTTATTTATTCCTTCAGTTGCCACATTGTCTTAAACATAATGTTTTATCTGTACACAATATATGCACTGCAGCAACTAGGAAAAGGAGGGAAAAGGCCGTAAGACCTGACATAGCCCTCCTCTTCCTACAATAAAAAAAAACATGAAGCTCAACAAAAAAGACAAGCCACCACATATATGGCAGATTAATATGTGAAAACAGGAACTATCTCATAACCAACACATATATCAATATGTTCCATCATTAATAACCTTCATTATATTTAAGTAAACAACAAATATCGTTTGCAACTCACTCTGTAGTCACACATATATACACTGCTGGCCACCCAAAATGCAACACCAAGAAGGACACGAGAGAGCAAAGCCAGATTTACTGGACACATAACAACATATACAAAGATGAAACGATTGAGCTTACAGGCCCGTGCGACTTGCGAAACACGCAGACATCAATAAATCGTGTGGCCCCTATGGCTGGCAATAACGGCAGCTACACGACACGGCATCGAACGAATGTGGGCTTGGGGTATGTCGGTCCAGGCTGCTTTCACACGTTGCCGCAGTTCATCAAGCGTAGCCGCGGGAGGTGCTTGTCAGGCCACTTGGTAGCAGATCAGCGACCAGACGTGTTCGATGGGCGACATATCGGGAGAATAGGCGGGCCACGGCAGCAGTGACACCTGGTGGGCCGTGAAGAATTGTTGCACTATGTGTGCCACGTGCGGGCGAGCATTAGCATGTTGAAACGTAGCCGCTGGCAGTTCCTGCAGGTAAGAAAGGACTACAGGATCCAAAACGTCGGAGATGTAGCAGTGGCTGTTGAGTGTACCGGCGATGCGTACCAGAGGGATGCTGGTGTCATATCCAATTGCCGCCAAACCATAAAGCCAGGCGACGGACCGGTATGGCGAATCATAATGCAGGCGTTATACAGTCTCTCGCCGCGGTGCCGCCACACGCGGATCCGACCATAGTGGTGTTGCAGGCATAAGCGGGATTCGTCGGAGAAGACAATGTCGTGCAACTCCGTAGTCCAGGGGCGGCGTTAAACGGCCCTCTGCCGCCGCACCCGCCGATGGTGTAACGTCAATGGTAATTGGAGCAATGGGCGCCGTGCGACCAGTCCCCGCTCCTGAAGACGACGTCGAGCGGTACGTCCTGACACAGGTTGTCGCACAATACACCCTAATTCCTGCGCTAACGTTCGTGATGTGGCGGTGCGAGCCGTCAATGCCCGCTGCACAACATGACGGTCCTCTCGTTCGGTGGTGTGCCGCGGCTGCGGCAATCGCTCGCGTCCGTCCGTCCGTCCTTCCTGCACTCACCGAATCAATACTCGCCTCACTGTGGTTGGATGTCGTCCCACACGGACGCCCATGTATTGGTACGATAAGCCGCTGTCGCGATAAGCCACTACTCGTCCTCTGTAGAACTCCGAAACGTGCTGGAATGACCGCCGTATTCTGCGACGGAGCATCAGGAAGCTTCCTACGCACAGGTCCAGCAGCACAACACACTTCCACTACTTACACCCCGCCTTCCCTTCTTATAGTGCTTCTCGGTGGCGTGCAGGGCGCACATGGTTTGCATATGCCCTGTAATGCTAATCGTTTGCATGTCCTCTCGCGGGCGACGCATGCTGCAAATTTCAGGCCACTCGGATGCTTCCTTCTTGGTGTTGCATTTTGGGTGGCCAGCAGTGTATGTATAAAAATAAACAAATATCGTTCGCGCCAAACTCTTATTCACATTAACCCATATTTCGTCAGTTTTGCTCTTTTTAATTAGCAAAAATACCTGTATCCTTTCACTTTATATTATCATCCTTTATCGTATATCTGTTCCCCATGGAACATTATGCATACCATAGGACAGCGTATTCAATGCATACAACTTACAGTCCACTACCCAGTATCATCATCCATTCAATCAAAATTGCCCATTTGCTGATTATTTCATAAGATGTGCCTTTCATTTTATTTTAAATAAGTTAAAATTATTAATAGATGTTCGTTCCTGGGCAGTGAGTTCTAAAATTTTGTGCCACTATAATTTATCTTCATTTTAAGTTTCTCAGTTTGTGGGAGTATTGGAATTTATTTTGATCTATTCCTAGTATCGTGGCAATGAGTATGTATATTTAGTGTAATTATATCATTGTGTAAACCTTTTTTAATTATGTTATACATTATTTTCCCCAAGTTGTTTATATAATAATTCTATAAGGTTTTTTACTGTGAGTCCTTATTTGAAAGAACGGCTGAACGTAAAGGTATGGTTGAGGTATCAAAATAAAGGTCTTTCCATGTAGATGTGCCAGTCGAAGAGAAAAAATGAGATTAGGGTAACGGTTAGGGAGTTGTGGGGCGGCAAAGTGCCCATGTAAAGTCTATGGGAGAAGCGTGTGGTTGACATTCGATCGCCTGCGGTTGACTCACGCGCTGTTGAAGGCGGCAGCATGGAGGGACTGAAATAGTCCGAAGTCTTATCTTTTCTGAGCGAACCGTTTTGCAAAGCAACATTAACAGGCATTAGTATCTAATGCCTGAGTTCTTTTCGTCGAAAAACAGCGAACACTACGAAGACCTGATTGCGTTATGACGTTGGACTGTGTAATGTATATATACAATTTAATATTCATTCGATCCAGTTTATTCACGTAAGATGCACAGAAGGCGGGGTGTAAGTAGTGGAAGTGTGTTGTGCCGCCGGACCTGTGCGTGGAAAGCTTCCTGATGCCTTGTCGCACAATGCGGCAGTCATTCCACAACGTTTCGGAGTTCGACAGAGGACGAATAGTGGCTTATCGCGACAGCGGTTTATCGTACCGAGACATCGACGCCCGTGTTGGACGATATCCAGCCACAGTGAGGCAAGTATGGATTCGGTGAATGCAGGAGGGACGGACGGACCGACGTGAGTGATTGCCGTAGCCGCGGCACACCACCGAACTAGAGGACCGGCATGTTGTGCGGCGGGCATTGACGGCTCGCACCGCCACATCACGAACGTTAGCGCAGGAATTAGGTTGTGTTGCACAACAACCTGTGTTAGCATGTACCGTTCGACGTCGTCTGCAGGAGCGGGACTTGTCGCACCGCGCCCATTGCTCCGATTACCATTGACGTTACACCACCGGCGAGTGCGGTGGCAGTGGGCCTTTGTACTCCGCATCTGGACTACGGAATGGCACGACATGTCTTCTCCGACGAATCCCGCTTCTGCCTGCAACACCACGATGGTCGGATCCGCGTGTGGCGGCGCCGCGGCGAGAGACTGTATGACGCATGCATTATGCATCGCCATACCGATACGTCGCCTGGTGTTATGGTTTAAGGCGCAATTGGATATGGCACCCGCATCACTCTGGTACGCGTTGCAGGTACACTCAACAGCCACCGCTACATCTCCGACATTTTGGAGCCTGTAGTCCTCCCTTACTTGCAGGACCACCGAGCGGCCACGTTTCAGCAGGACAATGCGCGCCCTCACGTGGCACGCATCGTGCAACAATTCTTCATGGCCCAACAGGTGTCACTGCTGACGTGGCCCGCCTGTTCTCCCGATATGTCGTCCATCGAACACGTCTGGTCGCTGATCGGCAACCGAGTGGCCCAGCTAGCACCACCAGCGGCTACGCCTGATGAACTGTGGCATCGTGTTAAAGCAGCCTGGACCGACATACCCCAAGTCCACATTCAAAGCCTCTTTCGTTCGATACCGCGGCGTGTAACGGCCGTTATTGCCAGCCATGGGGGCCACACGAACTATTGATGCCTGCGTGTTCCGCAAGCCGCATGGGCCTGTAAGCTCAATCGTTTCATCTTTGTATATGGTGTTGTCTCCAGTAAATCTGGATTTGCTATCTCGTGTCCTTCTGGGTGTTGCATTTTGGGTGGCCAGCAGTGTTGATCGATTCTGATGAGTCTGGGTGTAATGCCCTCTATCTGACAGGTAACTTTTGAATAAATTATACGCAGAACCCCGGAGTCCAATAATATTTATCTTATGAAGTAATGTATCATGATTTAGTGTGTCGAATGCTTTTGATAGATCAAGGAAAACTGCTATTGTTATTTTTTTGTAATAGATGTTGTTGAATTACATTTTGTGTATGTAATGCTATTTCGGTTGGTTTATTAGGCACAAATCCGAATTGTCTTTGATGAAATATATTATATCTTTGAATGTATAAAAATAGTCTGGCATGGTTTAATTTCTCAAGTATTTTTGCGAAAATTGATTCATTTGCGATTGGACGATAATTATTTGTCATTTGTTGAACCATTCTTGTATTTCGGAGTAATTTTGACGATTTTTAAGGCATCTGGAAATATTCCTGTTTCAAGTATAACATAATAGATCCGCAACAACGGCTCAACTATGATATCTGCCACATATTTTATAGCTATCGAGAAAATTCTTCTTAGCCGGTATTTGTATTAATTTGGTTTAAAGCTTGAGTAAGTTCAGTCCTTGTGATTTTCAACATATAAAAAGTACTAAGTGTCGATAAATTTTTTAAGTATTTTGTATAATGGATTCCTGAAAATGTAAGTTGTTGCGTGGTCAGTTGTGGTGACAATATAAAGTGATTATTGATCTCATTAGCTATAACCTGTTTATCAGTTATTTTGTAAGTTGATTTAATTAAGTATTGCGGCGTAAATGGGCTGATAGTTTCCCCAGTAATAGATTCAAATGTTCCATAATAGTTTAGGGCCATTTTGAGAGAATATAATGATGTAATAATTTCTTTTGAACTTTCGAATATCTGAATTTAATCTGTTTCTATGTTTTAAAATTCAGGAAATCGACTTGTACTTTACTTTTAATAAATTTAGAATACAGTCTATTTTTTTAAATTATTCGATTTCAAAGATTCCTAGTTATTAATTGTTTCCTATTCGTCTTTATTTTATTGTTTTTCGTTATTATTGGAAAAGCTTGATCGTATGAGTCTTTTAACAGTGTTATAAATATGTTATATGTTGTACTGTATTTTCCGCTGGGACAAAATTTTCCCAAGTTGTAGTTTGAAGCATGTTCCGAAATCTTTCCAAGTTATTAGAATTTATTAATCGTATTTGTTTATTAACTGTTTCTTCATTGCATGTGTATGAGTGTAAACTGTGAAGATTGGTAAATGGTTACTGATACCATAGTTTATAACTCCTGATAAAACTGAATCTTGTGGAGCATTTGTGAGTGATAGATCAATAATCGTTTCTGTTTGAGGGGTAATTCTCGTTGGATGTAATATTATATTGATAAATCCAGCAGCAGTTAATGTTTGAGTAAAGTACTGACTCTGTGAATTAGTAATAGAAATATCAATACTGAGGTCTTCCAATAAAAATCCCGTTTTCCCGGTTAAATTCACATAATTGAATGCCTCTGTTAATTTATCGAAAAATTGAGTTGTATTTGATCCTGGGGGCGATAGCACACCATTATGATAGTGTGTTGATCTTATATTGTCAAAATTTCTATGTTAGGGTCAGTAAATGTTAAGTTTTTATTAATTGAATAATCATGATAGATTTACTTAACGTAAATGGCTACTCCACCTCCCTTTGAGTTGGTTCTATTTTAATAAAAAATCTTATAGCCACCCAAGGCAACACTACAATTTTCAGTGGGGAACCATGTTTCTGTTATACACAAAATATTTATTTGTAAATTAGTAACCTGAATTAGTGCTTCGATAAGAGTGAGTTTATTTAATTAGGATCTGGCATTAATAATTTTCGATGAATTTGTGGAACTGCAAGAAAAAATAGTATTTATTTGTTGTGTTGCATATAAATTACTTTGCATTAAATTTGTCTATGTGCTTGCTGTGTATTAGTAGGAATTATAATCTTAAGTTGTGAGGGTTCAAAAGCCACTCCCTGCAACATCTGTAAAAAAGATTGGTGTGATCTCCCTTTCTTTTTCAATAACAGGAATGTATATCACAAAATCATAAACACAATACAACTCGCTTCACCATAAATACAAACACTAATCATCTAACATTTAAGGGAAGTCTCATACCTCAATTTGATACACAGTAATATTTACTGTTTTCTATTAAGATAACCACAAGTCAAAATTTAGTTGAAAACTCAAGAAACCTTCCCTTGCAGCATTTTCAAGGAAAGTAAAAGTAATGTTCATAGTGTAATGTTCTACCAAGATATTTCCAGTTAAAAATTAATAGGAAACTCAGAAACCATTTCTTGAGGCATTTACAAATAGAATAAGTATAGTCTGCCTTACTTTATAAAAGTCCAAGGTACAGCAGTGAGTCGGGTTTCAGTTAGAGATTGAGTGTAAATCATGCTGTTAAAGGCACTGTGTAAGATTTAAACTATGTGTATATTATTAGCACTATGTAAAAAAGAGAAAAACATAACGCGCGCACACACACACACACATACAAAAGAACAGTAAGTATAGTTTCCTTTTCTGGCAGTATCGAATTACATTAAGAAATCATACCTGAGTTATAGTCACAATAGATTACACACATCCCACGAACCGTCGCACCATGAACACAAAAGACATTATTCTATCAAATAAAAAAACCCTACCATATTCTCAGACACAATATACGACCTTCCATCAAGGCACCAGACCAAATTCATATAATTCTTCCAAGAAATACATTTTTTCCTTGGGTCATGGTCACTCTTTTTTATAAAAACATTGCCATTTTTCACCTATGCATATTTAATTTTCTCTTGCTGCAGTAATTTTCTTGCACGCCAGAATAAATGCCTGTAAACTGGGATTAAATGCTCATTAATAAATATTTTAGTTGCTGGCAAAGCAGTGTTTATGTCTGAGTTCAATATAACAATCTTTTTCTTAGTTAGCCAACTGTCTCCTGCGGTTCGAGTTTCGAATTGCAACGGCATTTGGCTTTCGAAAGGCATCCTATTTGAGTAGGTGAATGACTTTAATATCTGTTGAGTGATAATTTGTAATCCCAAGTTTATCAGCATATTTATCAATATAAGTCAACTCAGCTTTATTGTTGATTAATGTTAAATCAATCTCATGTAATTCTAAATAATTATTACGGTAATATTGATTTAGTTCATTAATTTCACAGTTTAGTTTCTGAATTGGATGTTGTTTAATGTAATTCTCTTTTAGTAAGAAATCCTGTTTTGCATTTAGTTCCTTGCTATTTCTTTCAAGGGACTCACACCTATTATAAATATCTTTATATTTTACTGCGACAAGCTCAACCATTTTTTTGTATTCTGCCAAATGTATTTTGATTTCTGATATTGGTTCCAGCTTTGCGTTTATCTCATCTAATGAGTGTCTGAGATCCTGTTTCACTTCATCATTTGACTGCTGAATTTTTGAATTTATGTCACCCAAGGTTTCCATTATGAGGTCCATGTTTACAGTTCCAGTACTGTCAGAAAATGATGCAGCCGCTGTGGATTTATTTGAAGCCGAATTTCCCCTCTCAATTGCCATTATATTTGGTTAAAATAATAAACCAGTTCACAAAAAAATCTCAAATAGCAACATGAACTCGGTCACCTCTGACCCGTCGGAAGGTGGCAGTACACCCTTTTATAGCTAAGCTAAGGTCGTATTAAATTATTTGCCACAGTTATCAGTCAGAAATTACAAGTGTAACCCAAAAGAAGTATTCAGTATAGTAGTGATGTAATATTAACTCATATTATATACTGGCAGCATTCGACTAGTCTTACAAAGTCAATAGGATATAGTATTTTAGGTCCCGAAGCTACTGAACGTTCAACCAACATGTAATTTATCCTTCTAACAACAATTGACTTAACAGAAATTTACTTTGCTTGAGTAAATGCATTTGTTCTTTCGTTTTACCACCCACGTTAGCAATAGGGTATCCTTCACACATCTGTATCCATTAATACTTTATCATTTTGATTTGCAGTGGGTAGCCCTAGCACTTTCCTACCACAACATGTTTGACTGATGCATGTCTTCCACCGCATCAAGTGTATCTCCATACTGCAACTTCATACGACAATGAATTTCAATAGGTATCACGACTTCACTACTCCAATAACGGGTGACAGAACGTTGCTTCTCTTTGGTACATGTCTCAAGTGAGGGCGGTCATCTTTACACTGCTTCTGTGACGTCCCTAAGTTTGTCTGCACCGTGTTGCTACCTGTGAGAAATTCCTTTTCGTCATTGGTAACAATATTGCTAAGTTACAGGACAATGACATTATATTTGGAATTTTTTATCGCACTTTTAAAGTGGACCTCAAGGATTTTTCTTCCTATACTTCCAATGGGGAAAACTTCTGTACACATTTTCTTCACAATTAATGCGTTCCCAAGGATAAAAATTTGAACATCGATTAAAATAGCTTCATTTTATAACTTGGAATACTTAATATTTTTTCAAACATAACCATAATTATGCAATCCAACATTTGTTTGCCTACTGACGTCATCAAAGTACAGGTCGCGCCATCTTTTTTCTGGTTTCAACACCACCAAAGGAAAAGTTATTAATTTTTAATATAATTATCGTTATGTTTTAGAAAATATTAAGTATTCCAAGTTATAATATGAAGTTATTTTAATCGATGTTAAAATTTTCATCCCTGGGAACGCATTAATTGTGAAGAAAATGTGTACAGAAGTTTTTTCCATTGGAAGTATAGGAAGCAAAATTACTTGACGTCCACCTTAAGGTTTTCCTTTGATTCATGTGATACATCATTCTAAACTTGTAAAAATCCGACATCAGTAGCAGCTTTGGACTGGTTAAATTATATGAGATTTCCCGGATGAGAGGCATTGCTGGCCTCTCATCCGGGAAATCTCATATAATTTAGAGGCAGATCAACTCATTTACTGCTGATGTCTGAACTGTTACTGAGAGGAAGTTATCCCTTTTCTTTCCACTACACTTCAATTTATACAGTCCATTAATAATCTTGTTGCTGAAGAACCTTTCTCTATGTGAAGCTTTGACCTTGTCACACTGTATCTGCCTGTGGATACAAATGAAGCCACCAGAAATATCCTCCAAATTCTTTCTAAATAAGGGTTTTCAAAATAATATTTCTGGACAGGGTAGCCCAGCGCCAGGGAAATAGTGCGGTCCCCATCGAAACAAAATCCTTTCCCAATGTACACAGTGTGGCAAAGAATTTTTAAGACTGGGTCTGTAAAATGAAATAAGAACAAGAAATTATAAATTGTTTTGGTTTGTTATCGAAAATAAGTCCCTCCGGCTTCAATACACTTGTTACAGCGATTTAATAATGATTCGAATGCCTGTTCCAGTTCACTTTGCAGAATTGCCTCCAAAGCACGCGTCGAAGCTGTTTGTATGGTCGAAATATCATCAAAATCACACCTTTTTAACGTCATTTTAAGTTTTAGGAATAAAAAAAGTCGCCGGGTGCTAAATCAGGCGAATACGGTGGTTGATTCGACACACAGACGTTATTTTTCGGCAAAAATCTACGAACAAGAAGTGAGGTGTGACTGGGTGCATTATCGTGCAACAAACACCAACTGCTTTCATCCCGATATTCTGCACGAATGCGACGAATTCTGCCCATCAAACGCCTCAAAACATTTTAAATAAAACTCACCAGTAATTGTTTGTCCACTTTTAACAAATTCTTTGTGGATTATACCCTTACTATCGAAGAATGTAATGAGCACTGTTTTGATTTTCGATGGAACTTTTCTTATTTATTTTGGCTTGTGGTGAGTTTTTTTACTTAAAAAAACCATCACGCACAAAATCGCTTTGTTCTTCGGATCACATTGAAAACACCAATCGTTTCATCACCTGTAACAATCGATTTTAAAAGTTTGGATACCCTTGCGGAAGCTCAAATGATGTCTCAGTTGCGCCAATGTGCACTTCTCCTTGAGTTTGCTGTTCATTGCTTAACGTGCTGTGAAACAAATGTTAGCCGCGCATCAGACTTTTGTCCTTTGCCCAAATCCAAAAAGCAGGATTGTCGAATCGTGCCAGTTGATGTTTAAAGACTGTGTAAGCAGGGTTAGTGACGCGCATCGACTGTTTGCCCATCCAAATGTCTGGACTTTTTCAATGATATCAGGTGTCTAGATGAACTTGGTCTTCCGGCTTATGCTTGTCGTGTCTAGCGTAACTCTTCCATCCAAAAACGTTTATCACGCAATGCATGGAAGACCTTTTCTGATCTACTTGGACATAAAGAGCTGCATTTAAACGGTTTATCATTTGGCTCAAATCAGCCAGACTGACACCCATCCGCATCCCAGTTTTGTGTTAAATTACCATAACAGCCCTTTGTTCTGACGGAACTGCAACATGAAAAAAATTTTACTGCTTGGTAATGAACGGCATTCCGTTTGAGTTACTTTAACAACTGCGTTTTGAACTTTTAGGCAGAAAGCAAGCAGATGGTCACGGTTTATAACGCAACTTCGCGATCACACTGGTGGCGCCACAATGCTGAAATCTAGCAGTCTTAAAAATTCTTTTCGCACTGTGTAAAGTGCTGGAGATGTCACGTGATAGATGCGCAGGACATTGTAGTACGAAGGCTATACTAAACGTAGGACGCCAGCAATGTTTTAAAAAGTACGAGTTTTCCGTAGTGATCCCAAGACTACTAATCATTTCTTGAATACACTCTGCCCTATTCCTTAATGAAGTTTTTCTACAAAATTTCCCCATTTCTTTGTCACACATCTTCCCAATCGTTCTGACAGTTTAAAGATACCGCCCCGGTGCGGTGGTCTAAGAAATGGTCTCTGATCAGTTCGTCCAAAGGCACTGACCTACAGTTTGAATCTGAGGCATGCTTCCGTGTTGTGGTAGTGTCTTACGCGCATCAGGCTCTCTCCCTTCCCTGGAACCAAAAAGCTGACCCTAAATTAGGGACGGGCGGTACTGCTGTATAGCCCATTGAGTTGCTCACGGTGGTCGTCCAAACCTGGATTTTTTCTGAATAAAAAAAACAAAAAACACTAGCAGGGTTTGGCTTTCCTTGTCGTGTTGGAGGGTAACTTTGTTCCCGGCCGTTTATCACGCAATGCATGGAAGACCTTTTCTGATGTTTGGACATAAAGAGCTGCATTTAAAGTATTTCATCCACGTTTTCAAATCAGCCAGATTGGCACCCATACACGTATCTCTGTATGGCAGTTACCATAACCTTTGTAGCTGACGACTGCCGGAATTAGTCTTCTTCCTGCTTGGTGAATAACAGCACTCTGACGGAGCATTCCGTGCATCACTATAGGCCATCTTTGTCTCGCGGCTGTGATCACATGACTGACGCTCGTGATCATTCTCCCAATGCTGTGAAAAATGCAGCCCTTTTCTTTTCGATTAGTTCCAAAAGATGTGACAAGATACGCATAATCAAGTTGTAGTCTTTTATTTAGGACGCCAGAGGTACAATCAGTAATGTGACGGCTGTTTCAGAGGTTATTCTATTTTCAGCAAATGTATTTAATAGTTAAAAAGTAGTACAACTTGCTTTATATACGAATTTGTAATAACTTAGAGTGAAATTCTAAAGAAAATTTGAGTATGGTCTTAAAGTGAAGCAGCAATTTAAGAGAACAGTGCGAAGGGGTGTTTTGTGAAAATTGAAATTGTTGCTTTAATAGAAGTACAGGAGATTGACCGATAAGAAGGTGCAGCAAAATCTCACTTAAGGTATCACTTTCACAATAATACTAATAAAAAGTTCACTAATAATACGGTCATTTCGAGAAAAAAGTTTTAAAGAGGAGGTTAAAAAGGGACCAAGGGTCTTACTCTGGCCGGTGCTGTAATTTGGCCCTGCCTATGGTATCCATGAGATATTAAATAATGTGGCAAGATTTAACTATTTCTGTTTTTAATGGTACATTTTACGTCGAATGTTAGAGGTGCGCTCATACGATCATTATTCTCAGACACTTTCGCTGAACATTTTATTAAATCAATGGAAAATACACGGTGTCAAAGTATTTCCCATATTACAAAAATTAATATAAAAAAATGTATGTAACTTAAAAAAAATGGTTGGAAACATATCATAGCAGCACTCATAAAGTTTTTTTACTGTTCTTTAAATGAGCGCTACTGCTGAATAAGAGGAGCATTTCATCGATAATTGCATCAATGCAAGAAAAAGCGGCGTGCGTGTTGTGGTTCCATGAGACCAAAATCGGCGGTTACTGTCCAGCGTCATTTCAGAAAAGAGTGCAGACGATACCCACCGGACCAAAAAAATATAAAAGCTTGGTATGAAAAGTTCTAAACGACGGGCAGTGTTGGCGAGCTCCCCCGAGCGAGCCGACCACCGGTTACACAAGAGGCAGCTGCAGCGGTTCAGGAGAGACATTTCTGCGAAGCCCCAGGAAATCCATTCGTTGTGCTTCACTGGAAACTGGGAATCCCCGTGCCACGGTTCACAAATTTTTACATAAACGTCTTTATCTATATGCTTATAAGGTACAGATCATTCAAGCTCTTGAGCCCGATGACTAGCCTCACCGTGCTGAATTTGCGACGGAGATGTTGCAGCGCATAGCTCATGATAGTTATTATCTGCACCATGTCTGTTTCTCATATGAAGCCACATTCCTTTTCTGTGGTACAGTAAATAGGCACAATGTGCGATTCTGGGGATCAGAAAATTCCCATTATGTCATCAAACAACAGAGGGCTAGCCCAAAAGTGAACTTACGGTCCGGCCTGATGCATGATAGAATCATCGGACCCTTCTTTTTTTACAGAGCCCACGGTAACGTGTATCTGGACCTGCTGGAAGTTTTGTAGCACCTCAGTTGCATGCACTCTAACCTTCGGATATTTGCTAACAAGACGGTGCCCCACCACTTTGGTCAATAATGGTTTGTGAGTTCGCGAATGCCACATTTCCGGACAGATGGATTGGCCGCGACGGTCCCATGACATGGCCACCTCGATCACCCGACATAACCCCTCTATACTTTTTCCTGTGGGGTTATGGGAGAGACCAAGTTTACTCTAGCAGTGTTCCGGATGTCAAAACGTTGAAGAGCAGAATAACGGACGTCATTGGTTCTGTCTCTGCTGAGATCTTAAACGAAACATAGCGTGAAATCGAATATCGCTTAGATGTCCTCCTCGCCACAAATGGCGCCCATGTGGAGGTGTACTGACACTGGAGAAAAAACTTTACTTGTGCGCCATCATTGTCGTACAGTTTCTTTCTTGTACCTGTAACATATTTTTTTATTTCATTTTCATAATGTGGGAAAGATTTTATGGGCACCCTGTAGTGTTCTAAAATTCAATCCATTTAGACAGTATCATGGATGGGTTATATTACGTTCTAGTTTTGTGGGCAAATCAAGCCAATTAAATCTTCTCAACAAAGATTAAACAAGTTAGACAAGAATCTGAAATTCTCTTTGGAAAGTCAAGATTACCAAACCCTGACATAGCATACAAATAACGAGAAGTAATCAAAATATGAGCATTATTGCATTCACGCAAGATAGTTGGATTCATTTCGTTTCGTTTATTTCAGTTATTCATTTTTCAGTTGCCACATATTACAATTCAAAATACAAACAACATAATCAATTACAAGAAATGTAGCAACCAGGAGGAGGAGGGAAAAGGCCGTAAGGCCTGACATAGCCCTCCCACCCCTAGTACTAAAAAAGAGGACACGGACAACAAATAACCATACAAAAGACAAGTCAAAGGCACATTGAATATAACTAAAAGATTAAATAAATACATAAGTGTATATAGATGCAAGGTGTATTCATAAGCCGTGAAATCAATCCAGCGACCAGATGAGCTCAACTCAGCAGTAATTGAGAAACTTGTTAATAAGGCGATGCTTGATTTTTTTTTAAATAGGTCAAAATGGTTAATAGATTTTATGTCATAAGGCAAGGAGTTCCAAAGTTTTGGACCCAAATAATTAATATTCATTTTAATTGTTTCTGTCCGAGGGAAATTAGGTATGAGTGTTGATCGATTCCTGGTTTCATAAGTATGAGTACGAATATTTAATGATATTAAGTCATGGTATAAACAATTTTTAATTCTTCTGAACATTATTTTACCAAGATTATAAACAAATAATTGTTTTATTGTAAGTATATTATATTTATTGGGATTTACTTCTGACCTGAAGGTAAAATTAGGTATAGAATAATTAAGAGTTTTTAGGTTTATTAATCTTCTATATCTATTCTGTAATACCTGTATTTGTTTTAAGTTATATTGTGTTGTTTGTCCCCATGTCAGTATACAATAATTTATATGTGTTTGTATTAGTGTGTAGTATAAAAGTATCATTATTTTAGGGGACAAATTTATCATAATCTTACTAACTACCCCAATGTTTCTAGATATTATATTAGTCAGGTTGTCAATATGCATATTCCATTGCAAATAATTTCGAATCAATACTCCCAAGTAAGAATGATTATTCACAAAACCAATTTTAACTCCATTCAAGACCACCACGTCACTCATAGACTGTAGTATTTGTAGTTTCGAAAAGATCATAGCCTTGGTCTTGTTTACATTAATAATCAATTCATTGCTATTTAACCAATTTGTCACCAACACAAGTTGTGCATTTATTCTGGATGTAAGATCTAAAGTATTATTACCCTTAAATAAGATTGTTGCATCATCAGCAAATAAAATTAAATCATTAACTTTTACCACTGTAAATAAATCATTAATATACAAATTAAATAATATAGGACCAAGGACCGAACCTTGCGGCACTCCAGAAATTACACCTCCCATTGTGGACCATGTCATATCAATCACAGTATATTGCTTCCTAGCTGATAAATAACTTTTGAATAAATTATATGTAGAACCCATAATTCCAATAGAAAATAATTTGGATAGTAGAATATCATGGTTTAGCGTATCAAACGCCTTAGATAAATCTAAAAAAATTGCAATTGTTGATAGATTTTATATAGCATTTTGTTGGATTAAATTATGTGTAAATGAAATTGCAAGCTCTGTTGATTTATTTGGCAAAAAGCCAAATTGATTTTTGTTAAATATGTTGTATTTTTGTAAAAAGGAAAGTAATCTAATGTAAATTAATTTTTCTAGCAATTTAGCAAAAATAGTCAAATTTGCAATTGGCCGATAATTATTTGCTTCGTTTACGAACCTTTCTTATATTTGGGAGTAATTTTAGTTATTTTTAAAGCATCTGGAAATATGCCTGTAGTAAATATAGAATTATAAATCAACAAAAGTGGCTCCACAATAATATGAGCCACATGTTTGATAACCAATCGTGAAATTTCATCATATCCAGGTCCACTATTGACATTAATTTGCAACAACAAGTGTAAAAGTTCAGATCGTGTAATTTTAAGCAAGTGAAACGTGTTTGATTGGTGTGAATTCTGAAAGTACTGATGATATTGAGAATTTGTAAATAAAACTTGTTGTTTAAAAATTTACGGAGCTAGTATAAAGTGATTATTGATTTCATTGACTATATCTTGTTTGGATGTAATTATTTGGGTTAAGTTAGTTAGGTATTGTGGTGTAATTGAACCTGAAGATTTACCCAGTAATCTGTTTAAATGTTTCCAAGTTAATTTAGAATCGTTTTGAGAAAAGATATTAGTATAATATTCTCTTTTAAATTTCCTAATATCAGAATTTAATTTATTTCTATATGTTTTAAATATTTGAAAATCAGTATGTAGCTTACTTTTTTATAAATTTCGAGTATAATCGATTTTTTTATTAATTCGGTTTAATAGATGTCTAGTGAGCCATGGTTTACGTTACTTTTTAGCTTTCTTCTTGTTAAGTAAAATTGGAAAGTCTTGGACGTATAATTCATTTAGCACTGTTGCAAAGCTGCCATATAAAAGATTTGGATCAGTCAACTGTAAACCATTTTTCCATTTTATATGTTGTAATAGATTATAGAATTTATTTAACGTATTATTGTTTATTAAACGAGTTGCTATATTAATTATTTTTTTATTTACAGCATGTGTATGTTTGTAAAATGTAAAAATTGGTAGATGGTCACTAATATCATAAATTATAACTCCTGAAAGAGTCAACTCTAAAGGAGCATTCGTAAGAGATAGGTCAATGGTAGATTCAGTTGCTGGTGTTAATCTCGTTGGAGATGTAATTGTATTGCTAAACCCGACAGTATTTAGCAATTGAATAAATTGTTGAGTTTGTAAGTTATTTTGGGAAATATCAATATTAAGGTCTCCCAACAAGAAACCCCTTTTACCTGTCAAGTTAATATAATTAAGAATTTCAAATAGTTTATTAATAAATAAGGATAAGTTAGAACTCTGAGGGTGATAACAAACCAGTATTATATAATATTCATTTTCAATTGTCAAAATTGCTATATAAGGGTCAATAACAGTTAAATCTGTTATCAAAGAATAATTTTGGTGAATAGTATTTACATAAATTGCCACTCCACCTCCCTTTGTTGCAATTCTATTATGGAAAAATATTTTATAACCATGTATATCAATACTATAATTTTGAGTCGGAAACCATGTCTCAGTTAAACACAGTATGTCAATCCCCGATCCGGTCGCATGAATCAATGCCTCAACAAGAGTAACCTTAGACATAAGAGATCTGGCATTTATATGAATTAATTTCAAGGCATCATTAAAGTCGCCAGACAACAGATTAGAAACTTGCTGTAGTGTATATATGTCACTCATTATTATTAACAATCACAGGTCACATATGAAGACCAAACATCAATAAACAAAACCTCCAAGTACAATTTATGATATACTATATAAAAAATTAAAAAACTTATTTGAATTAACCTAATTCAAAAACAAAAGACAAAATACCTAATGCCACCTCTTGCTACATTTTACTAAAATTATACATCCCAGTATCTAGCCACATCCTACTGCTCACCATCTCATCATTATTAAAAATATAGGGAGTAAGATTATGAAATTTAAGGAAACAAGGTGTCATCTCATAAAATGCAAACCACTTTTTAGTAAACGGGTGTCAAATTCACTCTGCCAGACAAAAATTTAACATGTAATTACAAAATGATAAATCACCAAACATAGAATATAATAAACAGAAGATAAACAAATCAATCACTGTCTAGCCTTATAGAAGAAAGAAAATTTACAATCGAATCACAATTGGTAGTACATGACATTGAACATGATTAGCCAAAAAATACAGAAGACAAAAACTGATGACTAATAAATACCTACCCAGCAAAAACAGTCTTGCTGGGCCAGCAGTGGGCCATTGCTGGCAGCCAGCACTGCCAGCAATGGCCCAGCACTATGTTGCCGCTGCCGAACCGTCAATAAAATGTCATGGCGGCCAACAGCTGGCCAACAGTTGGCACCCCATCAGTTGTCATATGCCACAACAGGGCCATCAGTGGTCCATCACAGGCAGTAGCTGCCACAAGTGGCCCTTCAGTGGCCCTGCAAGCACGTGCCAGAAATGATGGCTAGCCTAATGTGGTTCGCTAGTGGGCCGTTAGTGGCAGCCAGCAACCACGTGACGTAACTGGTGGCTTGCCGAATCTTGTCCGCCAATTTCCCAGTATTAGCCATAATAATAAAAAAGAAAAAAGCAAGGATAACCGCAGTTTCCTAAAGCTAAATTTTTTATCGACCCTTACGAATTAACGCACTGCGCTGGGGAAATTTTCTCGACAGACCGGAAATTCGATCCTGGGCCGTTCGCGTTTAAGCCGCGCTCGCTACCGTCCGGACTAATTCACTACGCGCAGTTGTATACTGGCAGCTATCTGTTTGGTATGCAATTTGTAATCGAATGCTTTCATCTTTCATTTTGCAATATTGTGAGGTATTTTTCATAAAAGTCAGTTTCATATAATTGATAAATTAATTTTTTCAACGTAACGATAGTTTTTTTTTTTTTTACCTTAAGGGAACTTCACTCATTTTCAAGGCGTGTATATACTTAGAGTCGCTTTCCAAAGTTTTGCACTGTCCTTGCCGTCTTGAAAAGAGATTGTTGAATAAATATATATTTACCCGGGTTCATGTCACATTCTGTTACATTTTTAACGTCGTGTCTTTCCTTTCCGTTGTCCGAAGCTACATTTGTTTTAAAGAGTAAAATATATTTTATTTTACTTCTCGTTATTTTTAGAAGCGAATTCCTCCCAGTCTTGTGTATTCAACCCATGGATGAGTACACCACATGGCGTTGCTTTTTTTTCTCTCAAATAATTATTAAATTTTGTACGCGTATAATTCTTTTTTTTTTTCCCAACAAACGCTATTTTAATGGTTTTCCAGGATATGTATTTCAAGCAGCAAATTTGCCAAAATATAATCATCTTATGAATCATGTATTATGAATAATAAAATGTCCCTATGGAATACCTATTCATAAGAGCTTTCCCCTTTTCTCCCTCATTCCACTTTCCCTCCACTATTTTCCCCTTCACATCATTTTTCCACCTTTGTTCTATGCCCTCTTTCCCCATTTCTATTCTTTGCTTCCTTTTTTCTTATAAAACAATAAAATAAAATCAAAATTAATAAGACAGACCGAAATCCAAATTCAGGTTACATTAACCACTCCAAAACTAAAATAGATAATAACACCGCCACCAACTCATACTCAGAAAAGAAAATGAAAAGAATATAAAGTTAAACAATCAGATCAAAAATAAAGAGGTAAAATTTCTATTTCTATTACATCACAGTGGTGAGCATAATATTACGCATGATAAACAAAACTGTAAAAAATAAAACCAACTACCAAAACACTCATAAGAAAAAAAAAATTCAAAGTACAGTTGACACATAAATTAATCTCGACACCCTCCATCATAATCCAAAGAACTGAATTAACATAACATATTATTTAACCAATCAAACCATAGGTAAGTGAAAAATCTCAAGGTAATAAACAATTCACAAAGTAATCACTATCAACCATTACATTTGTATACAAATATTATCACTATTAAAACATGAAGAATCAAGTCACAACAGTGTAAACACCCTCAAATTCCAATCTTATCTCATAGTATTAAGTCAGTAAACAGACTAAGTATTTAATTCATAATAATCTTATATGATTAAAAAATAATAATAATAATAATAATATACCCCCTTCTCTTTCACCAATAAGAGTGAAAAACCTCAATAGATAGACAAATCAGAAGAAATTAATCTGATATAGAAACGATTAATAATCTTGTGTCAGTCCAGGAAGACAATCAAAATCACAGAATCAGACCATAGTCATATAGGTCTTTAAGTATGAGTATCTTCCTTTTTGGGTCAGATTCACCACCTTTCACAAAAACTTTTCCATTACTTACCCATGCGTACTTAATTTTCTCCTGATGTAATAGTCTTCTAGCCTGCCAGAATAAGTGTTTATAATCAGGTATCAAATTTTCATTAATGTATATTTTGGATGATGCTAAAGTTCCACCAAGATCTGAATTCAAAACAGTTATTTTTTTCCTGTGTAACCACCTATCTCTAGCTTTTCTAGTCTTAAATTGTACAATTACTGCTACATTTGGTTTTAGATATGAGTTCACTTTAAGTGGATGAATAATATCCATATCATCTTGATGATAATTAAGAACACCAAATACATCTGCAATTTTATTAATATGGTTTCTAAGTTCATTCTCATTGTGAATCAATGTCAAATCCAGACCATGTAGTTCTGAATTTTTATTGCAATGATATTGGTTGATTTCGTTAATATCACTTTTTAATTTCTGTATTTGGAGATGTTTTATATGAACCTGTTGAGGAAGATCATTCTGGGTTGTTCTTAAATTTTTGTTTTCATTAAGGAGTGATTCACATAGTCTAGCAATCTCATTATATTTAGTAGATACTAGTTCAATAGTTTTTTTATACTCTTCCAATTCCTTCTTAAGCTCAGGGATTGACTCAAGTTTAATATTTATTTCATCCAGTGATTTCTTCAATTCCTGTCTGATCTCAACATTTGATTCCTGGACTTTTAAATTAATATAACTCAATGCTTTCAATAGTACATCCATATTAAGATCAGATACACCTCCAGCGGGTGGTGTACTCGTCCTAGAAACATTTGAATGAGCGCCAGTTTTCCGAGTCCCCATTCTATATAAACCAATATCAAATTTGATACAACAAGTAAATTATAATATGACCTCAAAACCAAATTAATACTTCAGCCTTCTCAAATCGAAGATAGATGGCAGCACTCCACCAAGATGTATGGGGAAATCTGTAAGTTCAATTTTAATGCCCTAAGGCTGTCATAACGAACAAACACAATAAAATAGATGGCAGAGTTAATTATATTCCTTATGGTTTGGTCTTCAGAAATTCAAAATCACAGAATTTAATTATAATTAATTGCGTATGTCAACATATGCTAATAAATAACTCACCAAATTTTGTAACTCCAATTCTGTCGCAAGAAGACCACACAATTATCTATATCGATGTTATATAGCACTACCAACCATTCTAAAAGTAATTTATAATCCTTGACATAATTACAATGAAAGTATGATGTATTTATCATTTACTATATGCTATTTCATGACAAGCAATGGTGGCACAACCTATTACTTCAACATGCCTGACCTGACTCGTACTAGAAAAATTTTAACGACCTTGGACGTAAAAGGAGTTCCATTCAAATATAGACCGTGCAAATAATAATGTGAACCACTCAGAGCTCAAAACTCGTGAGGCTTTAAAATGAAAGGAAATGGCTAAAGTTACTGGTTTATAACCCCAGTTTCATCCCCAAGCTCACATGTCGCTCTCATCCCTTTTCTTCTAAGGTTACAAATAAACATATTAGGTATGCAGGTTCCCTTCAGTACGTAACAGGAATGTCTAACTGGATACAACATTAAGTTTGAAAAAGAAATTGGGATTGTATGTGTGTGGCATCAAACAAGGTTTTTCAACAGCTACTAAGAAAATGAAGGACCAGTGAAACCTGAGTACCAGAATGGGGTTTATTGTATACCGCATTCTTTACCGGGTGGTTGAACGAAATAATAATACTTAAGAATGAACAAAAGAACAGTATATATCGCAATAAAGAGAAACAGACTTAATATTCAACAATTTCAAAAACTGAACAGGGGAGAGCTGTTTTTGATGTAGGATTTTCGTGTATTTGGAATGATGCAAAGACCGCTTCTACATGTATGGGATGGAAAAGTTCTTTCCTCCGTGAGATTACAAAAAGTTTTGCTAACAGCTAAACTTGCAATAAGAACCACCCTGTGTGAAAGTTAATATCTAGAAAAAAACACTTTGAAGAACAAAGTCAGCATTACCACAGTTTCGGAAGATACGGACCGAGAGATGGCAGCACAATAGAATATCGCACGAGACAAAACACTTGGCGCATTCGTTAAGAGAACGTCCCAATTGGTTGAAACCACGATAGCAGTTAACACTATCTTCCGATATTTCATTTAAAATAAAGTCAGATTTGATTTTAATCTAAAGTTATATGTTAAAACTGTTCACTTGGACTCGAAGGACGTAATGTTTTTCGAAAGATATGCTATCAATCAGAAAGATCAAATGGAGTACCCATGTGTTACCAGTCCGTAGCTCGAAGCCAGATAGGTCGGGAGAAAACCTAGCGTCACACATTGTGTTTGTTATTGAACTGAAGGCAGTATTCACGACCCAGTTATCGTCTTTGGACAACTGGATGGAACACAGTGAAGGCAACAGAAGTTTGCGGTGATGTCCTGTGTTTATCTGCATGAGGCGTACAGAACAGGCCTTTACGGTTGCTGCAGACAAGCAGACAGATTCACACGTCCATGGCCCGAAGTGAAACAAAAAGTTTATATCATGTTTATATGTACATTATTTATTTTAAAACTGAATTAGTTTGTTGGCACATAATGTAACTTCAGCAGACACATCTGGGTTCTGTTTCCAAATAGGGATATGTCAAGCTACTCTCTTCAGTGATCACAAATATAATATCACGCTCTTTTGGACTGTATACTGGTACATTACATGGTACACCGGAATAAGATCTTTAAAAAAAGCCTTCTGTATAAATCCAGTTCGTAAACGGCACAAAAAGTGTCTTTGTTTGAAGCCTCGCAGTTGGGTTTCATTAGAATTATGAATGTTTCTTTTTTATTAAAACAATATCAATTTTAAGTTCTGTAGCTTTAAATTATAAGTAGTAAAGGTTTTGTGCTTAAATACTGAAGCGAAAATAATAAATTATATAATATTATTAACGAAAAGAAAATGTTCGTAGTAAATATCCACCGCTATTATTTCGGAATAAAAAAAGGGGAGTATAAAAAGCAATGAGCACGTAAGCAAAGTAGGATTCCCCCGAGTTGACGCTGATACCTGTCTATGTCTCGCCACTGACATCTGGCGGGAGCTATGAAATTACGGCCAACACAAAGTTACGCACTGAACTCCTCAAATCTGACGCAGAATGATAAAAAAAAAATTATAAAAAAATAGCAAAAAAGAAAATAAAAAAAAATAGTAAAAGCCAGAAAATCCAGCAAAAATACGTAACAGCAGGTGGCGGAGGCGAGGAGGAATCCTTTTGCTAAGTGCTAGCTTGAATTAGAAGTTACATTTTCAGCTCGTCTTTTTTGGCAAAAGAACACGCGTACAAAACAAATTTGTCCGTCCGTGTTGATCATATCAATTACCCTTCACAATTCTGTTCCTTGTGAAAAGCTTCTCCTGTGGGAACAATTATGCGCACCTTTTATTCTGTTCTCCATGTACATCCCCTCGAGATTCACCGAATTGACCTCCATAGGCGACTGGCCTTAGGGTTAAGATACATGATTTGAGCCCCCATGGAAGAAAGAAAAAATAGAGGCTGAGAAAATGGAGGCTAGGGTATCGGTAGGCGCCTACCCGAGAAAAGTTCTTTCCACAAGGGAGAGTCAAATGAAAATAATTTTTTCTCAATTTACTGAACCAAAATCTTTTTTCATTAAAAAAAGATTTTGGTTCAAATATGTTTTTTTTTTTTTTAGGTTTAACGACTACCACGAGCAACTCAACGGGCTATAAACAGTCGCCCGTCCCTAATTTAGGGTCTTCGGTTCCAGGGAAAGGAGCGAGCCAGTGCCGTAATACAAACACAACATCCATGCCTCACGGGATTCGAACCCGGACCCCTTCCGGACGAATGATCATAGGCCATCGCTTAGGCAACTGCGCCACCGGGGCGGCTGGTTCAAATAAATTGAACCTGTAATAATTTATTGCACCTGTATCATTTTTCAATGTGATCTTCATTTTGTACAATTAAAAGGAGGGCTTACAAAGGGCATAGATTCCTGTAGGAAAAAGGTTCTTTCGGTCGCGTGTGCAGCCACTCCTGCACCATTTGCTACCCATCTTCATTGGACCTGAAAATATTTTGTCCCATCGCATCTTTGAGTAAAACATAATCAATAGGGTAAGCTTTGGTGAATACGGTGGGTGTGGAAGACACTCAAAGTGCAGGTCTTGTATGGTTGCAGCCGCTGCACGGGCAGTATGGGGTCGAGCGTTGTCATGTTGCAACAAGGCACCAGTACTCAAAAGTCCACGTCGTTTTGATTTGATGGCAGATCGAAGATGATTCTGATAAGATCAGCATACGTGTCAGTAGTTACATTCTTTCTTCCCCCTGGGTATGTAGTGCTCCAAAAGTTCCCCTTGTTTATCCCGTAAGAGAATCAGCATAACCTTCCCTGCAGTTGGCTGTGTGCGAAACGTCTTCGGTTTTGGTGAGAAGGGATGGCGGCATTCTTTGCTCGCTATCACGTGGTTTCTGGCTAATGATAGTGAACCCAAGTTTTATCTCCAGTAACCATTTCCTGTAGAAAATTATCCCCTTCTGCTTTAAAGCGCCGTAAACGTTCTTGACAGGCACCGACACGTCGTTGTTTCAATTCTGGAGTCAGCTGGCGTGGTACCCACCTTGCAGACACTTTGTTGAAATGGAGCACATCATGGATGATGTGGTGCGCCGAACCCATGACTGATTTTCAAAAGTGTAGCTGTTTCATCCACTGTCATTTCCCATCACAGTGCGTTCAACTTCTGTAATTGACTCAGGTTTCACTACTCTACGTGCAGGACCCGGTCGAGAAGTATCTGTCACACAACTCAGCACGCCGTTTCGGAACTTCTTAATCTCTTCATTACATTTATTTATTCCTTCAGTTGCCACATTGTCTTAAACATAATGTTTTATCTGTATACAATATATGCACTGCAGCAACTAGGAAAAGGAGGGAAAAGGCCGTAAGACCTGACATAGCCCTCCTCTTCCTACAATAAAAAAAACATGAAGCTCAACAAAAAAGACAAGCCACCACATATATGGCAGATTAATATGTGAAAACAGGAACTATCTCATAACCAACACATATATCAATATGTTCCATCATTAATAACCTTCATTATATTTAAGTAAACAACAAATATCGTTTGCAACTCACTCTGTAGTCACACATATATACACTGCTGGCCACCCAAAATGCAACACCAAGAAGGACACGAGAGAGCAAAGCCAGATTTACTGGACACATAACAACAGATACAAAGATGAAACGATTGAGCTTACAGGCCCGTGCGACTTGCGGAACACGCAGACATCAATAAATCGTGTGGCCCCTATGGCAGGCAATAACGGCAGCTACACGACACGGCATCGAACGAATGTGGGCTTGGGGTATGTCGGTCCAGGCTGCTTTCACACGTTGCCGCAGTTCATCAAGCGTAGCCGCGGGAGGTGCTTGTCAGGCCACTTGGTAGCAGATCAGCGACCAGACGTGTTCGATGGGCGACATATCGGGAGAATAGGCGGGCCACGGCAGCAGTGACACCTGGCGGGCCGAGAAGAATTGTTGCACGATGTGTGCCACGTGCGGGCGAGCATTATCATGTTGAAACGTAGCCGCTGGCAGTTCCTGCAGGTAAGAAAGGACTACAGGATCCAAAACGTCGGAGATGTAGCAGTGGCTGTTGAGGGTTCCGGCGATGCGTACCAGAGGGATGCTGGTGTCATATCCAATTGCCGCCAAACCATAATGCCAGGCGACGGACCGGTATGGCGATGCATAATGCAGGCGTTATACAGTCTCTCGCCGCGGTGCAGCCACACGCGGATCCGACCATAGTGGTGTTGCAGGCATAAGCGGGATTCGTCGGAGAAGACAATGTCGTGCCACTCGGTAGTCCAGGGGCGGCGTTAAACGGCCCTCTGCCGCCGCACCCGCCGGTGGTGTAACGTCAATGGTAATTGGAGCAATGGGCGCCGTGCGACCAGTCCCCGCTCCTGAAGACGACGTCGAGCGGTACGTCCTGACACAGGTTGTTGCGCAATACACCCTAATTCCTGCGCTAACGTTCGTGATGTGGCGGTGCGAGCCGTCAATGCCCGCTGCACAACATGACGGTCCTCTCGTTCGGTGGTGTGCCGCGGCTGCGGCAATCGCTCACGTCCGTCCGTCCGTCCTTCCTGCACTCACCGAATCAATACTCGCCTCACTGTGGTTGGATGTCGTCCCACACGGACGCCCATGTATTGGTACGATAAGCCGCTGTCGCGATAAGCCACTATTCGTCCTCTGTAGAACTCCGAAACGTGCTGGAATGACCGCCGTATTCTGCGACGGAGCATCAGGAAGCTTCCTACGCACAGGTCCAGCAGCACAACACACTTCCACTACTTACACCCCGCCTTCCCTTCTTATAGTGCTTCTCGGTGGCGTGCAGGGCGCACATGGTTTGCATATGCCCTGTAATGCTAATCGTTTGCATGTCCTCTCGCGGGCGACGCATGCTGCAAATTTCAGGCCACTCGGATGCTTCCTTCTTGGTGTTGCATTTTGGGTGGCCAGCAGTGTATGTATAAAAATAAACAAATATCGTTCGCGCCAAACTCTTATTCACATTAACCCATATTTCGTCAGTTTTGCTCTTTTTAATTAGCAAAAATACCTGTATCCTTTCACTTTATATTATCATCCTTTATCGTATCCCTGTTCCCCATGGAACATTATGCATACCATAGGGCAGCGTATTCAATGCATACAACTTACAGTCCACTACCCAGTATCATCACCCATTCAATCAAAATTGCCCATTTGCTGATTATTTCATAAGATGTGCCTTTCATTTTATTTTAAATAAGTTAAAATTATTAATAGATGTTCGTTCCTGGGCAGTGAGTTCTAAAATTTTGTGCCACTATAATTTATCTTCATTTTAAGTTTCTCAGTTTGTGGGAGCATTGGAATTTATTTTGATCTATTCCTAGTATCGTGGCAATGAGTATGTATATTTAGTGTTATTATATCATTGTGTAAACCTTTTTTAATTATGTTATACATTATTTTCCCCAAGTTGTTTATATAATAATTCTATAAGGTTTTTTACTGTGAGTCCTTATTTGAAAGAACGGCTGAACGTAAAGGTATGGTTGATGTATCAAAATAAAGGTCTTTCCATGTAGATGTGCCAGGCGAAGAGAAAAAATGAGATTAGGGTAACGGTTAGGGAGTTGTGGGGCGGCAAAGTGCCCATGTAAAGTCTAAGGGAGAAGCGTGTGGTTGACATTCGATCGCCTGCGGTTGACTCACGCGCTGTTGAAGGCGGCAGCATGGAGGGACTGAAATAGTCCGAAGTCTTATCTTTTCTGAGCGAACCGTTTTGCAAAGCAACATTAACAGGCTTTAGTATCTAATGCCTGAGTTCTTTTCGTCGAAAAACAGCGAACACTACGAAGACCTGATTGCGTTATGACGTTGGACTGTGTAATGTATATATACAATTTAATATTCATTCGATCCAGTTTATTCACGTAAGGTGCACAGAAGGCGGGGTGTAAGTAGTGGAAGTGTGTTGTGCCGCCGGACCTGTGCGTGGAAAGCTTCCTGATGCCTTGTCGCACAATGCGGCAGTCATTCCACAACGTTTCGGAGTTCGACAGAGGACGAATAGTGGCTTATCGCGACAGCGGTTTATCGTACCGAGACATCGACGCCCGTGTGGGACGACATCCAGCCACAGTGAGGCAAGTATGGATTCGGTGAATGCAGGAGGGACGGACGGACCGACGTGAGTGATTGCCGTAGCCGCGGCACACCACCGAACTAGAGGACCGGCATGTTGTGCGGCGGGCATTGACGGCTCGCACCGCCACATCACGAACGTTAGCGCAGGAATTAGGTTGTGTTGCACAACAACCTGTGTTAGCATGTACCGTTCGACGTCGTCTGCAGGAGCGGGACTTGTCGCACCGCGCCCATTGCTCCGATTACCATTGACGTTACACCACCGGCGAGTGCGGTGGCAGTGGGCCTTTGTACTCCGCATCTGGACTACGGAATGGCACGACATGTCTTCTCCGACGAATCCCGCTTCTGCCTGCAACACCACGATGGTCGGATCCGCGTGTGGCGGCACCGCGGCGAGAGACTGTATGACGCATGCATTATGCATCGCCATACCGATACGTCGCCTGGTGTTATGGTTTGGTGCGCAATTGGATATGGCACCCGCATCACTCTGGTACGCATTGCAGGTACACTCAACAGCCACCGCTACATCTCCGACATTTTGGAGCCTGTAGTCCTCCCTTACTTGCAGGACCACCGAGCGGCCACGTTTCAGCAGGACAATGCGCGCCCTCACGTGGCACGCATCGTGCAACAATTCTTCATGGCCCAACAGGTGTCACTGCTGACGTGGCCCGCCTGTTCTCCCGATATGTCGTCCATCCAACACGTCTGGTCGCTGATCGGCAACCGAGTGGCCCAGCTAGCACCACCAGCGGCTACGCCTGATGAACTGTGGCATCGTGTTAAAGCAGCCTGGACCGACATACCCCAAGTCCACATTCAAAGCCTCTTTCGTTCGATACCGCGGCGTGTAACGGCCGTTATTGCCAGCCATGGGGGCCACACGAACTATTGATGCCTGCGTGTTCCGCAAGCCGCATGGGCCTGTAAGCTCAATCGTTTCATCTTTGTATATGGTGTTGTCTCCAGTAAATCTGGATTCGCTATCTCGTGTCCTTCTGGGTGTTGCATTTTGGGTGGCCAGCAGTGTAGATCGATTCTGATGAGTCTGGGTGTAATGCAACCTCTATGCCTGACAGGTAACTTTTGAATGAATGATCAGAGGCCAACGCCTTAGACCACTGCGCCACCGGGGCGGCAAAGAGTCTGGGTGTAATGCCCTCTATCTGACAGGTAACTTTTGAATAAATTATACGTAGAACCCCGGAGTCTAATAATATTTATCTTATGAAGTAATGTATCATGATTTAGTGTGTCGAATGCTTTTGATAGATCAAGGAAAACTGCTATTGTTATTTTTTTGTAATAGATGTTGTTGAATTACATTTTGTGTATGTAATGCTATTTCGGTTGGTTTATTAGGCACAAATCCGAATTGTCTTTGATGAAATATATTATATCTTTGAATGTATAAAAATAGTCTGGCATGGTTTAATTTCTCAAGTATTTTTGCGAAAATTGATTCATTTGCGATTGGACGATAATTATTTGTCATTTGTTGAACCATTCTTGTATTTCGGAGTAATTTTGACGATTTTTAAGGCATCTGGAAATATTCCTGTTTCAAGTATAACATAATAGATCCGCAACAACGGCTCAACTATGATATCTGCCACATATTTTATAGCTATCGAGAAAATTCTTCTTAGCCGGTATTTGTATTAATTTGGTTTAAAGCTTGAGTAAGTTCAGTCCTTGTGATTTTCAACATATAAAAAGTATTAAGTGTCGATAAATTTTTTAAGTATTTTGTATAATGGATTCCTGAAAATGTAAGTTGTTGCGTGGTCAGTTGTGGTGACAATATAAAGTGATTATTGATCTCATTAGCTATAACCTGTTTATCAGTTATTTTGTAAGTTGATTTAATTAAGTATTGCGGCGTAAATGGGCTGATAGTTTCCCCAATAATAGATTCAAATGTTCCATAATAGTTTAGGGCCATTTTGAGAGAATATAATGATGTAATAATTTCTTTTGAACTTTCGAATATCTGAATTTAATCTGTTTCTATGTTTTAAAATTCAGGAAATCGACTTGTACTTTACTTTTAATAAATTTAGAATACAGTCTATTTTTTTAAATTATTCGATTTCAAAGATTCCTAGTTATTAATTGTTTCCTATTCGTCTTTATTTTATTGTTTTTCGTTATTATTGGAAAAGCTTGATCGTATGAGTCTTTTAACAGTGTTATAAATATGTTATATGTTGTACTGTATTTTCCGCTGGGACAAAATTTTCCCAAGTTGTAGTTTGAAGCATGTTCCGAAATCTTTCCAAGTTATTAGAATTTATTAATCGTATTTGTTTATTAACTGTTTCTTCATTGCATGTGTATGAGTGTAAACTGTGAAGATTGGTAAATGGTTACTGATACCATAGTTTATAACTCCTGATAAAACTGAATCTTGTGGAGCATTTGTGAGTGATAGATCAATAATCGTTTCTGTTTGAGGGGTAATTCTCGTTGGATGTAATATTATATTGATAAATCCAGCAGCAGTTAATGTTTGAGTAAAGTACTGACTCTGTGAATTAGTAATAGAAATATCAATACTGAGGTCTTCCAATAAAAATCCCGTTTTCCCGGTTAAATTCACATAATTGAATGCCTCTGTTAATTTATCGAAAAATTGAGTTGTATTTGATCCTATGGGGCGATAGCACACCATTATGATAGTGTGTTGATCTTATATTGTCAAAATTTCTATGTTATAGTCAGTAAATGTTAAGTTTTTATTAATTGAATAATCATGATAGATTTACTTAACGTAAATGGCTACTCCACCTCCCTTTGAGTTGGTTCTATTTTAATAAAAAATCTTATAGCCACCCAAGGCAACACTACAATTTTCAGTGGGGAACCATGTTTCTGTTATACACAAAATATTTATTTGTAAATTAGTAACCTGAATTAGTGCTTCGATAAGAGTGAGTTTATTTAATTAGGATCTGGCATTAATAATTTTCAATGAATTTGTGGAACTGCAAGAAAAAATAGTATTTATTTGTTGTGTTGCATATAAATTACTTTGCATTAAATTTGTCTATGTGCTTGCTGTGTATTAGTAGGAATTATAATCTTAAGTTGTGAGGGTTCAAAAGCCACTCCCTGCAACATCTGTAAAAAAGATTGGTGTGATCTCCCTTTCTTTTTCAATAACAGGAATGTATATCACAAAATCATAAACACAATACAACTCGCTTCACCATAAATACAAACACTAATCATCTAACATTTAAGGGAAGTCTCATACCTCAATTTGATACACAGTAATATTTACTGTGTTCTATTAAGATAACCACAAGTCAAAATTTAGTTGAAAACCCAAGAAACCTTCCCTTGCAGCATTTTCAAGGAAAGTAAAAGTAATGTTCATAGTGTAATGTTCTACCAAGATATTTCCAGTTAAAAATTAATAGGAAACTCAGAAACCATTTCTTGAGGCATTTACAAATAGAATAAGTATAGTCTGCCTTACTTTATAAAAGTCCAAGGTACAGCAGTGAGTCGGGATTCAGTTAGAGATTGAGTGTAAATCATGCTGTTAAAGGCACTGTGTAAGATTTAAACTATGTGTATATTATTAGCACTATGTAAAAAAGAGAAAAACATAACGCGCGCACACACACACACACATACAAAAGAACAGTAAGTATAGTTTCCTTTTCTGGCAGTATCGAATTACATTAAGAAATCATACCTGAGTTATAGTCACAATAGATTACACACATCCCACGAACCGTCGCACCATGAACACAAAAGACATTATTCTATCAAATAAAAAAAACCCTACCATATTCTCAGACACAATATACGACCTTCCATCAAGGCACCAGACCAAATTCATATAATTCTTCCAAGAAATACATTTTTTCCTTGGGTCATGGTCACTCTTTTTTATAAAAACATTGCCATTTTTCACCTATGCATATTTAATTTTCTCTTGCTGCAGTAATTTTCTTGCACGCCAGAATAAATGCCTGTAAACTGGGATTAAATGCTCATTAATAAATATTTTAGTTGCTGGCAAAAAAATGTATTTCTTCCAAGAAATACATTTTTTCCTTGGGTCATGGTCACTCTTTTTTATAAAAACATTGCCATTTTTCACCTATGCATATTTAATTTTCTCTTGCTGCAGTAATTTTCTTGCACGCCAGAATAAATGCCTGTAAACTGGGATTAAATGCTCATTAATAAATATTTTAGTTGCTGGCAAAAAAATGTATTTCTTCCAAGAAATACATTTTTTCCTTGGGTCATAATCACTCTTTTTTATAAAAACATTGCCATTTTTCACCTATGCATATTTAATTTTCTCTTGCTGCAGTAATTTTCTTGCACGCCAGAATAAATGCCTGTAAACTGGGATTAAATTCTCATTAATAAATATTTTAGTTGCTGGCAAAGCAGTATTTATGTCTGAGTTCAATATAACAATCTTTTTCTTAGTTAGCCAACTGTCTGCTGCGGTTCGAGTTTCGAATTGCAACGGCATTTGGCTTTCGAAAGGCATCCTATTTGAGTAAGTGAATGACTTTAATATTTGTTGAGTGATAATTTGTAATCCCAAGTTTATCAGCATATTTATCAATATAAGTCAACTCAGCTTTATTGTTGATTAATGTTAAATCAATCTCATGTAATTCTAAATAATTATTACGGTAATATTGATTTATTTCATTAATTTCACAGTTTAGTTTCTGAATTGGATGTTGTTTAATGTAATTCTCTTTTAGTAAGAAATCCTGTTTTGCATTTAGTTCCTTGCTATTTCTTTCAAGGGACTCACACCTATTATAAATATCTTTATATTTTACTGCGACAAGCTCAACCATTTTTTTGTATTCTGCCAAATGTATTTTGATTTCTGATATTGGTTCCAGCTTTGCGTTTATCTCATCTAATGAGTGTCTGAGATCCTGTTTCACTTCATCATTTGACTGCTGAATTTTTGAATTTATGTCACCCAAGGTTTCCATTATGAGGTCCATGTTTACAGTTCCAGTACTGTCAGAAAATGATGCAGCCGCTGTGGATTTATTTGAAGCCGAATTTCCCCTCTCAATTGCCATTATATTTGGTTAAAATAATAAACCAGTTCACAAAAAAATCTCAAATAGCAACATGAACTCGGTCACCTCTGACCCGTCGGAAGGTGGCAGTACACCCTTTTATAGCTAAGCTAAGGTCGTATTAAATTATTTGCCACAGTTATCAGTCAGAAATTACAAGTGTAACCCAAAAGAAGTATTCAGTATAGTAGTGATGTAATATTAACTCATATTATATACTGGCAGCATTCGACTAGTCTTACAAAGTCAATAGGATATAGTATTTTAGGTCCCGAAGCTACTGAACGTTCAACCAACATGTAATTTATCCTTCTAACAACAATTGACTTAACAGAAATTTACTTTGCTTGAGTAAATGCATTTGTTCTTTCGTTTTACCACCCACGTTAGCAATAGGGTATCCTTCACACATATGTATCCATTAATAATTTATCATTTTGATTTGCAGCGGGTAGCCCTAGCACTTTACTACCACAACATGTTTGACTGATGCATGTCTTCCACCGCATCAAGTGTATCTCCATACTACAACTTCATACGACAATGAATTTCAATAGGTATCACGACTTCACTACTCCAATAATGGGTGACAGAACGTTGCTTCTCTTTGGTACATGTCTCAAGTGAGGGCGGTCATCTTTACACTGCTTCTGTGACGTCCCTAAGTTTGTCTGCACCGTGTTGCTACCTGTGAGAAATTCTTTTCGTCATTGGTAACAATATTGCTAAGTTACAGGACAATGACATTATATTTGGAATTTTTTATCGCACTTTTAAGGTTTTCCTTTGATTCATGTGATACATCATTCTAAACTTGTAAAAATCCGACATCAGTAGCAGCTTTGGACTGGTTAAATTATATGAGATTTCCCGGATGAGAGGCATTGCTGGCAAGATCAACTCATTTACTGCTGATGTCTGAACTGTTACTGAGAGGAAGTTATCCCTTTTCTTTCCACTACACTTCAATTTATACAGTCCATTAATAATCTTGTTGCTGAAGAACCTTTCTCTATGTGAAGCTTTGACCTTGTCACACTGTATCTGCCTGTGGATACAAATGAAGCCACCAGAAATATCCTCCAAATTCTTTCTAAATAAGGGTTTTCAAAATAATATTTCTGGACAGGGTAGCCCAGCGCCAGGGAAATAGTGCGGTCCCCATCGAAACAAAATCCTTTCCCAATGTACACAGTGTGGCAAAGAATTTTTAAGACTGGGTCTGTAAAATGAAATAAGAACAAGAAATTATAAATTGTTTTGGTTTGTTATCGAAAATAAGTCCCTCCGGCTTCAATACACTTGTTACAGCGATTTAATAATGATTCGAATGCCTGTTCCAGTTCACTTTGCAGAATTGCCTCCAAAGCACGCGTCGAAGCTGTTTGTATGGTCGAAATATCATCAAAATAACACCTTTTTAACGTCATTTTAAGTTTTAGGAATAAAAAAAGTCGCCGGGTGCTAAATCAGGCGAATACGGTGGTTGATTCGACACACAGACGTTATTTTTCGGCAAAAATCTACGAACAAGAAGTGAGGTGTGACTGGGTGCATTATCGTGCAACAAACACCAACTGCTTTCATCCCGATATTCTGCACGAATGCGACGAATTCTGCCCATCAAACGCCTCAAAACATTTAAATAAAACTCACCAGTAATTGTTTGTCCACTTGGAACAAATTCTTTGTGGATTATACCCTTACTATCGAAGAATGTAATGAGCACTGTTTTGATTTTCGATGGAACTTTTCTTATTTATTTTGGCTTGTGGTGAGTTTTTTTACTTTCATTCCGCACTTTGTCGCTTTGTTTTAGGATCATATTGAAAACACCATGTTTCATCACCTGTAACAATCGATTTTAAGAAGTTTGGATCATTTTCAGCGGCTAAAATGATGTCTCTGCAATGTGCACTTCTCCTTGATTTTTGTTCATTGGTTAACGTGTGTGAAACAAATTTAGCACAGACTTTTGATTTGCCCAAATCTTCATGCAGGATGGTTCGAATCGTTTCTTTGTTGATGTTTAAAGACTCTTCCATCATTCTTAGTGACGCGCATCGATTGTTTGCCACGAAATCACGCACTTTTTCAATAATCTCAGGTGTCCTAGATGAACTTGGTCTTCCGGTATGCTTATCATCTTCTAGCGTATCTCTTCCATCCAAAAACGTTTCTGCCACAGGGAAACATTTGATCTACTTAAACAAAATTCACCGTAAACTTTTTGCATCATTTGGTACGTTTCCGAGGCACTTTTACCAAGTTTTGTGTTAAATTTAATAACAGCCCTTTGTTCCATCTTAATAATTCAACATGAAAAAAATTTTACTTCTCTAATGAACGGCCGTTTCGTTTGAGTTACTTTAACAACTGCGTAGAACTTTTGGCAGAAAGCAAGCAGATGGTCACGGTTTATAACGCATTCGCGATTACACTGGTGGCGCCACCGTAATCTGAAATCTAGCGCCAGTCTTAAAAATTCTTTGACGCACTGTGTAAAGTGCTGGAGATGTCACGTGATACACACAACACACTGTATGTACGAGGGCTATACTAAAATTAATGAGCAGCAATGTTTTAAAAAGTACGAGTTGTATGTAGTGATTGAAGAAATAAGTACGACATCTTAATACTGTATTCCTTAATGTATTTTTCTACAAAATCCCCATTTCTTTGGACACATTTTCCCAATCGTTCTGACAGTTTAAAGATACCCTTGCGGAAGAAATCCGTTCCAGTTGCGCCAAGGCACTGACCTACAGTTTGCTGTGCTGCTTCCGTGCTGTGGTAGTGTTTGCCGCGCATCAGGTCCTTTCGAAATCCAAAAAGCTGATTGTCGAAGGGTGCCAGATCGGTACTGTGTAAGCAGGGTTAGGTAAAAGTTCCCATCCCAATGTCTGGATTTTTTCTGATATCAAACTAGCAGGGTTTGGCTTATCGTTGTCGTGTTGGAGGGTAACTTTGTTCCCTGGCCGTTTATCACGCAATGCATGGAAGACCTTTTCTGATGTTTGGACATAAAGAGCTGCATTTACGGTTTATCCAGGCTCAAATCAGCCAGACTGCACCCATCTGCATCCCAAATGGCACTTCCCATAACCTTTGCAGCTGACGGAACTGCCTTAGGCTTCTTCCTGCTTGGTGAATGGAGATGAGGGCATTCCGTGCTCTCGCGTTTTGTTTTAGGTGTGAAAGGGTAGAACCAACTTTCGTCACCTGTCACAATGCTGTGAAAAATGCAGCCCTTTTCATTTCGATAAAGCTCCAAAAGATGTGACGAGATGCGCAGGACATTGTAGTCTGTCAGTAAACGTAGGACGCCAGAGGTACAAATTTTCCGATATCCCAAACTACTAATCATTTCTTGAATCACACTCCGCCCTATGCCGAAGTTCGCCTCAATTTCCTTCACCGTCACACATCTGTCATCACGAATCAAATCAACTCTGCCGCCCCGGTGGCGCAGTGGTCTAAGGCGATGGTCTCTGATCATTCGTCCGAAAGGGGTCCGGGTTTGAATCCCGGTGAGGCATGGATGTTGTGTTTGTCTTACGGCACTGGCTCTCTCCCTTCCCTGGAACCAGTGACCCTAAATTAGGGACGGGCGACTGCTTATAGCCCATTGAGTTGCTCACGGTGGTCGTTAAACCTCGAATAAAAAAACAAAAAACAAATCAACTCTTTCCTTGCTGTTTTACGGCGACCGCAACGAAGCTGATAGTTAACGGCTGTGAAACCGTCTTTAAAGTATTTCATCCACGTTTTCACACTATTGGCACCCATACACGTATCTCTGTATGGCAGGTGAATCCTACGGTGAATATCGGCTCCCGGAATTTCGTCTTTCACAAGTAACTGAATAACAGCACTCTGACGGAGCGATGCATCACTGTAGGCCATCTTTTCTCGCGGCTGTTTGATCACATGACTGACGCTCGTGATCATTCTCCCAATCTGCGTATTCAATGCAGTTTCGCTCATTAGTTCCAGTATGACCTACGCATAATCAAGTTTTCTTTTATTTAACTTTTGCATCATAGGTGCGGCTGTTTCATATTTATTCTATTTTCAGCAAATGTATTTAATAGTTAAAAAGTAGTACAACTTGCTTTATATACGAATTTGTAATAACTTAGATTGAAATTCTAAAGAAAATTTGAGTATGGTTTTAAAGTGAAGCAGCAATTTAAGAGAACAGTGTGAAGGGGTGTTTTGTGAAAATTGAAATTGTTGCTTTAATAGAAGTACAGGAGATTGACCGATAAGAAGGTGCAGCAAAATCTCACTTAAGGTATCACTTTCACAATAATACTAATAAAAAGTTCACTAATAATACGGTCATTTCGAGAAAAAAGTTTTAAAGAGGAGGTTAAAAAGGGACCAAGGGTCTTACTCTGGCCGGTGCTGTAATTTGGCCCTGCCTATGGTATCCATGAGATATTAAATAATGTGGCAAGATTTAACTATTTCTGTTTTTAATGGTACATTTTACGTCTAATGTTAGAGGTGCGCTCATAAGATCATTATTCTCAGACACTTTCGCTGAACATTTTATTAATTCAATGGAAAATACACGGTGTCAAAGTATTTCCCATATTACAAAAATTAATATAAAAAAATCTATGTAACTTAAAAAAAATGGTTGGAAACATATCATAGCAGCACTCATAAAGTTTTTTACTGTTCTTTAAATGAGCGCTACTGCTGAATAAGAGGAGCATTTCATCGATAATTGCATCAATGCAAGAAAAAGCGGCGTGCGTGTTGTGATTCCATGAGACCAAAATCGGCGGTTACTGTCCAGCGTCATTTCAGAAAAGAGTGCAGACGATACCCACCGGACCAAAAAAATATAAAAGCTTGGTATGAAAAGTTCTAAACGACGGGCAGTGTTGGCGAGCTCCCCGAGCGAGCCGACCACCGGTTACACAAGAGGCAGCTGCAGCGGTTCAGGAGAGACATTTCTGCGAAGCCCCAGGAAATCCATTCGTTGTGCTTCACTGGAAACTGGGAATCCCCGTGCCACGGTTCACAAATTTTTACATAAACGTCTTTATCTATATGCTTATAAGGTACAGATCATTCAAGCTCTTGAGCCCGATGACTAGCCTCACCGTGCTGAATTTGCGACGGTGATGTTGCAGCGCATAGCTCATGATAGTTATTATCTGCACCATGTCTGTTTCTCATATGAAGCCACATTCCTCTTCTGTGGTACAGTAAATAGGCACAATGTGCGATTCTGGGGATCAGAAAATTCCCATTATGTCATCAAACAACAGAGGGCTAGCCCAAAAGTGAACTTACGGTCCGGCCTGATGCATGATAGAATCATCGGACCCTTCGTTTTTTACAGAGCCCACGGTAACGTGTATCTGGACCTGCTGGAAGTTTTGTAGCACCTCAGTTGCATGCACTCTAACCTTCGGTTATTTGCTAACAAGACGGTGCCCCACCACTTTGGTCAATAATGGTTTGTGAGTTCGCGAATGCCACATTTCCGGACAGATGGATTGGCCGCGACGGTCCCATGACATGGCCACCTCGATCACCCGACATAACCCCTCTATACTTTTTCCTGTGGGGTTATGGGAGAGACCAAGTTTACTCTAGCAGTGTTCCGGATGTCAAAACGTTGAAGAGCAGAATAACGGACGTCATTGGTTCTGTCTCTGCTGAGATCTTAAACGAAACATAGCGTGAAATCGAATATCGCTTAGATGTCCTCCTCGCCACAAATGGCGCCCATGTGGAGGTGTACTGACACTGGAGAAAAAACTTTACTTGTGCGCCATCATTGTCGTACAGTTTCTTTCTTGTACCTGTAACATAATTTTTTTATTTCATTTTTATAATGTGGGAAAGATTTTATGGGCACCCTGTAGTGTTCTAAAATTCAACCCATTTAGACAGTATCATGGATGGGTTATATTACGTTCTAGTTTTGTGGGCAAATCAAGCCAATTAAATCTTCTCAACAAAGATTAAACAAGTTAGACAAGAATCTGAAATTCTCTTTGGAAAGTCAAGATTACCAAACCCTGACATAGCATACAAATAACGAGAAGTAATCAAAATATGAGCATTATTGCATTCACGCAAGATAGTTGGATTCATTTCGTTTCATTTATTTCAGTTATTCATTTTTCAGTTGCCACATATTACAATTCAAAATACAAACAACATAATCAATTACAAGAAATGTAGCAACCAGGAGGAGGAGGGAAAAGGCCGTAAGGCCTGACATAGCCCTCCCACCCCTAGTACTAAAAAAAAGAGGACACGGACAACAAATAACAATACAAAAGACAAGTCAAAGGCACATTGAATATAATTAAAAGATTAAATAAATACATAAGTGTATATAGATGCAAGGTGTATTCATAAGCCGTGAAATCAATCCAGCGACCAGATGAGCTCAACTCAGCACTAATTGAGAAACTTGTTAATAAGGCGATGCTTGATTTTTTTTTAAATAGGTCAAAATGGTTAATAGATTTTATGTCATAAGGCAAGGAGTTCCAAAGTTTTGGACCCAAATAATTAATATTCATTTTAATTGTTTCTGTCCGAGGGAAATTAGGTATGAGTGTTGATCGATTCCTGGTTTCATAAGTATGAGTACGAATATTTAATGATATTAAGTCATGGTATAAACAATTTTTAATTCTTCTGAACATTATTTTACCAAGATTATAAACAAATAATTGTTTTATTGTAAGTATATTATATTTATTGGGATTTACCTCTGACCTGAAGGTAAAATTAGGTATAGAATAATTAAGAGTTTTTAGGTTTATTAATCTTCTATATCTATTCTGTAATACCTGTATTTGTTTTAAGTTATATTGTGTTGTTTGCCCCCATGTCAGTATACAATAATTTATATGTGTTTGTATTAGTGTGTAGTATAAAAATATCATTATTTTAGGGGACAAATTTATCATAATCTTACTAACTACCCCAATGTTTCTAGATATTATATTAGTCAGGTTGTCAATATGCATATTCCATTTCAAATAATTTCGAATCAATACTCCCAAGAAAGAATGATTATTCACAAAATCAATTTTAACTCCATTCAAGACCACCACGTCACTCATAGACTGTAGTATTTGTAGTTTCGAAAAGATCATAGCCTTGGTCTTGTTTACATTAATAATCAATTCATTGCTATTTAACCAATTTGTCACCAACACAAGTTGTGCATTTATTCTGGATGTAAGATCTAAAGTATTATTACCCTTAAATAAGATTGTTGCATCATCAGCAAATAAAATTAAATCATTAACTTTTACCACTGTAAATAAATCATTAATATACAAATTAAATAATATAGGACCAAGGACCGAACCTTGCGGCACTCCAGAAATTACACCTCCCATTGTGGACCATGCCATATCAATCACAGTATATTGCTTCCTAGCTGATAAATAACTTTTGAATAAATTATATGTAGAACCCATAGTTCCAATAGAAAATAATTTGGATAGTAGAATATCATGGTTTATCGTATCAAAAGCCTTAGATAAATCTAAAAAAATTGCAATTGTTGATAGATTTTATATAGCATTTTGTTGGATTAAATTATGTGTAAATGAAATTGCAAGCTCTGTTGATTTATTTGGCAAAAAGCCAAATTGATTTTTGTTAAATATGTTGTATTTTTGTAAAAAGGAAAGTAATCTAATGTAAATTAATTTTTCTAGCAATTTAGCAAAAATAGTCAAATTTGCAATTGGCCGATAATTATTTGCTTCGTTTACGAACCTTTCTTATATTTGGGAGTAATTTTAGTTATTTTTAAAGCATCTGGAAATATGCCTGTAGTAAATATAGAATTATAAATCAACAAAAGTGGCTCCACAATAATATGAGCCACATGTTTGATAACCAATCGTGAAATTTCATCATATCCAGGTCCACTATTGACATTAATTTGCAACAACAAGTGTAAAAGTTCAGATCGTGTAATTTTAAGCAAGTGAAACGTGTTTGATTGGTGTGAATTCTGAAAGTACTGTTGATATTGAGAATTTGTAAATAAAACTTGTTGTTTAAAAATTTACGGAGCTAGTATAAAGTGATTATTGATTTCATTGACTATATCTTGTTTGGATGTAATTATTTGGGTTAAGTTAGTTAGGTATTGTGGTGTAATTGAACCTGAAGATTTACCCAGTAATCTGTTTAAATGTTTCCAAGTTAATTTAGAATCGTTTTGAGAAAAGATATTAGTATAATATTCTCTTTTAAATTTCCTAATATCAGAATTTAATTTATTTCTATATGTTTTAAATATTTGAAAATCAGTATGTAGCTTACTTTTTATAAATTTCGAGTATAATCGATTTTTTTATTAATTCGGTTTAATAGATGTCTAGTGAGCCATGGTTTACGTTACTTTTTAGCTTTCTTCTTGTTAAGTAAAATTGGAAAGTCTTGGATGTATAATTCATTTAGCACTGTTGCAAAGCTGCCATATAAAAGATTTGGATCAGTCAACTGTAAAACATTTTTCCATTTTATATGTTGTAATAGATTATAGAATTTATTTAACGTATTATTGTTTATTAAACGAGTTGCTATATTAATTATTTTTTTATTTACAGCATGTGTATGTTTGTAAAATGTAAAAATTGGTAGATGGTCACTAATATCATAAATTATAACTCCTGAAAGAGTCAACTCTAAAGGAGCATTCGTAAGAGATAGGTCAATGATAGATTCAGTTACTGGTGTTAATCTCGTTGGAGATGTAATTGTATTGCTAAACCCGACAGTATTTAGCAATTGAATAAATTGTTGAGTTTGTAAGTTATTTTGGGAAATATCAATATTGAGGTCTCCCAACAAGAAACCCCTTTTACCTGTCAAGTTAATATAATTAAGAATTTCAAATAGTTTATTAATAAATAAGGATAAGTTAGAACTCTGAGGGTGATAACAAACCAGTATTATATAATATTCATTTTCAATTGTCAAAATTGCTATATAAGGGTCAATAACAGTTAAATCTGTTATCAAAGAATAATTTTGGTGAATAGTATTTACATAAATTGCCACTCCACCTCCCTTTGTTGCAATTCTATTATGGAAAAATATTTTATAACCATGTATATCAATACTATAATTTTGAGTCGGAAACCATGTCTCAGTTAAACACAGTATGTCAATCCCGGATCCGGTCGCATGAATCAATGCCTCAACAAGAGTAACCTTAGACATAAGAGATCTGGCATTTATATGAATTAATTTCAAGGCATCATTAAAGTCGTTAGACAACAGATTAGAAACTTGCTGTAGTGTATATATGTCACTCATTTTTATTAACAATCACAGGTCACATATGAAGACCAAACATCAATAAACAAAACCTCGAAGTACAATTTATAATATACTATATAAAAAATTAAAAAACTTATTTGAATTAACCTAATTCAAAAACAAAAGACAAAATACCAAATGCCACCCCTTGCTACATTTTACTAAAATTATACATCCCAGTTTCTAGCCACATCCTACTGCTCACCATCTCATCATTATTAAAAATATAGGGAGTAAGATTATGAAATTTAAGGAAACAAGGTGTCATCTCATAAAATGCAAACCACTTTTTAGTAAACGGGTGTCAAATTCACTATGCCAGACAAAAATTTAACATGTAATTACAAAATGATAAATCACCAAACATAGAAATATGATAAACAGAAGATAAACAAATCAATCACTGTCTAGCCTTATAGAAGAAAGAAAATTTACAATCGAATCACAATTGGTAGTACATGACATTGAACATGATTAGCCAAAAAATACAGAAGACAAAAACTGATGACTAATAAATACCTACCCAGCAAAAACAGTCTTGCTGGCCCAGCACTATGTTGCCGCTGCCGAACCGTCAATAAAATGTCATGGTGGCCAACAGAAGGGCCAGCAGTTCAGGCCAACAGCTGGCCAACAGTTGGCACCCCATCAGTTGTCATATGCCACAACAAGACCATCAGTGGTCCATCACAGGCAGTACCTGCCACAAGTGGCCCTTCAGTGGCCCTGCAAGCACGTGCCAGGAATGATGGCTAGCCTAATGTGGTCCGCTAGTGGGCCGTTAGTGGCAGCCAGCAACCACGTGACGTAACTGGTGGCTTGCCGAATCTTGTCCGCCAATTTCCCAGTAGTAGCCATAATGATAAAAAAAAGAAAGCAAGGATAACCGCAGTTTCCTAAAGCTAAATTATTTATCGACCCTTACGAAGCTTGTGAATAAACGCACTGCGCTGGGGAAATTTTCTCGACAGACCGGAAAAAACGACCGTATGCATCTGACTAGATTCGATCCTGGGTCGTTTGCGTGAAAGCCGCGCTCGCTACCGTCCGGACTAATTCACTATGCACAGATATGTACTGGCAGCTATCTGTTTGGCATGCAATTTGTAATCGAATGCTTTCATCTTTCATTTTGCAATATTGTGAGGCATTTTTCATAAAAGTCAGTTTCATATAATTGATAAATTAATTTTTTCAACGTAACGATAGTTTTTTTTTTTACCTTAAGGGAACTTCACTCATTTTCAAGGCGTGTATATACTTAGAGTCGCTTTCCAAAGTTTTGTACTGTCCTTGCCGTCTTGAAAAGAGATTGTTGAATAAATATATATTTACCCGGGTTCATGTCACATTCTGTTACATTTTTAACGTCGTGTCTTTCCTTTCCGTTGTCCGAAGCTGCATTTGTTTTAAAGAGTAAAATATATTTTATTTTACTTCTCGTTATTTTTAGAAGCGAATTCCTCCCAGTCTTGTGTATTCAACCCATGGATGAGTACACCACATGGCGTTGCTTTTTTTTCTCTCAAATAATTATTAAATTTTGTACGCGTATAATTCTTTTTTTTTCCCAACAAACGCTATTTTAATGGTTTTCCAGGATATGTATTTCAAGCAGTTTCAAATTTTTCTTGTTATTCATCCACTCCATTCCATGAATTGTTATTCATGGGAATGGAGTGGGTGTATTTCATGGCTGTAATCTAGTATTTCACGGCTTAATCTGATATCTTCGTCGACGTAAAATTTCATTAGGAAATTAATTCGCCTCTCCACATATGGATTTTTTTCTTAACATCCACTAAAATAACACGATGGCGATGGCGTCGTCTTCAACTAACTGGTACCATGAGAGACACAGCAAGTGTTGCTTCTGCGCATGCGCAGTCCCGATGCTTCCACCTGCTGTTGGGGGTTGCATTGGTTGCCAGCAACGGGCCACTAGTGGCACTTGCTTGGAGCCCCACAATTCACGGCGATGCTGCAGGGCCATCAATGGCTCGCCAACTGATAGCGCTGCCACCAACGGACCACTACCGGGCCGTGAGCGGCAGATTTCAGCCAGCAGTGACCCATCACTGCCAGCTGGTGGCCAGCAGTTTCCCAGCACTTGTGTTTTTGCTGGGTATTAGGCAAGAGATAAACAGCAAATTTGCCAAAATATAATCATCTTATGAATCATGTATTATGAATAATAAAATGTCCCTATGGAATACCTATTCATGAGAGCTTTCCCCTTTTCTCCCTTATTCCACTTTCCCTCCACTATTTTTCCCTTCACATCATTTTTCCACCTTTGTTCTATGCCCTCTTTCCCCATTTCTATTCTTTGCTTCCTTTTTTCTTATAAAACAATAAAATAAAATCAAAATTAATGAGACAGACCGAAATCCAAATTCAGGTTACATTAACCACTCCAAAACTAAAATAGATAATAACACCGCCACCAACTCATACTCAGAAAAGAAAATGAAAAGAATATAAAGTTAAACAATCAGATCAAAAATAAAGAGGTAAAATTTCTATTTCTATTACATCACAGTGGTGAGCATAATATTACGCATGATAAACAAAACTGTAAAAAATAAAACCAACTACCAAAACACTCATAAGAAAAAAAAAATTCAAAGTACAGTTGACACATAAATTAATCTCGACACCCTTCATCATAATCCAAAGAACTGAATTAACATAACATATTATTTAACCAATCAAACTATAGGTAAGTGAAAAATCTCAAGGTAATAAACAATTCACAAAGTAATCACTATCAACCATTACATTTGTATACAAATATTATCACTATTAAAACATGAAGAATCAAGTCACAACAGTGTAAACACCCTCAAATTCCAATCTTATCTCATAGTATTAAGTCAGTAAACAGACTAAGTATTTAATTCATAATAATCTTATATGATTAAAAAAAAAATAATAATAATAATATACCCCCTTCTCTTTCACCAATAAGAGTGAAAAACCTCAATAGATAGACAAATCAGAAGAAATTAATCTGATATAGAAACGATTAATAATCTTGTGTCAGTCCAGGAAGACAATTAAAATCACAGAATCAGACCTTAGTCATATAGGTCTTTAAGTATGAGTATCTTCCTTTTTGGGTCGGATTCACCACCTTTCACAAAAACTTTTCCATTACTTACCCATGCGTACTTAATTTTCTCCTGATGTAATAGTCTTCTAGCCTGCCAGAATAAGTGTTTATAATCAGGTATCAAATTTTCATTAATGTATATTTTGGATGATGCTAAAGTTCCACCCAGATCTGAATTCAAAACAGTTATTTTTTTCCAGAGTAACCATCTATCTCTAGCTATTCTAGTCTTAAATTGTACAATTACTGCTACATTTGGTTTTAGATATGAGTTCACTTTAAGTGGATGAATAATATCCATATCATCTTGATGATAATTAAGAACACCAAATACATCTGCAATTTTATCAATATGGTTTCTAAGTTCATTCTCATTGTGAATCAATGTCAAATCCAGACCATGTAGTTCTGAATTTTTATTGCAATGATATTGGTTGATTTCGTTAATATCACTTTTTAATTTCTGTATTTGGAGATGTTTTATATGAACCTGTTGAGTAAGATCATTCAGGCTTGTTCTTAAATTTTTGTTTTCATTAAGGAGTGATTCACATTGTCTAGCAATCTCATTATATTTAGTAGATACTAGTTCAATAGTTTTTTTATACTCTTCCAATTCCTTCTTAAGCTCAGGGATTGACTCAAGTTTAATATTTATTTCATCCAGTGATTTCTTCAATTCCTGTCTGATCTCAACATTTGATTCCTGGACTTTTAAATTAATATAACTCAATGCTTTCAATAGTACATCCATATTAAGATCAGATACACTTCCAGCGGGTGGTGCTCTCGTCCTAGAAACATTTGAATGAGCGCCAGTTTTCCGAGTCCCCATTCTATATAAACCAATATCAAATTTGATACAACAAGTAAATTATAATATGACCTCAAAACCAAATTAATACTTCAGCCTTCTCAAATCGAAGATAGATGGCAGCACTCCACCAAGATGTATGGAGAAATCTGTAAGTTCAATTTTAATGCCCTAAGGCTGTCATAACGAACAAACACAATAAAATAGATGGCAGAGTTAATTATATTCCTTATGGTTTGGTCTTCAGAAATTCCAAATCACAGAATTTAATTATAATTAATTGCGTATGTCAACATATGCTAATAAATAACTCACCAAATTTTGTAACTCCAATTCTGTCGCAAGAAGACCACACGATTATCTATATCGATGTTATATAGCACTACCAACCATTCTAAAAGTAATTTATAATCCTTGACATAATTACAATGAAAGTATGATGTATTTATCATTTACTATATGCTATTTCATGACAAGCAATGGTGGCACAACCTATTACTTCAACATGCCTGACTTGACTCGTACTAGAAAAATTTTAACGACCTTGGACGTAAAAGGAGTTCCATTCAAATATAGACCGTGCAAATAATAATGTGAACCACTCAGAGCTCAAAACTCGTGAGGCTTTGAAATGAAAGAAAATGGCTAAATTTACTGGTTTATAACCCCAGTTTCATCACCAAGCTCACCTGTCGCTCGCATTCCTTTTCTTCTAAGGTTACAAATAAACAAATTAGTATACAGGTTCCCTTCAGTACGTAACAGGAATGTCTAACTGGATACAACATTAAGCTTGAAAAAGAAATTGGGATTGTATGTGCGTGGCATCAAAAACAAGGGTTTTCAACAGCAACTAAGAAAATGAAGGACCAGTGAAACCTGAGTACCAGAATGGGGTTTATTGTATACCCCATTCTTTACCGGGTGGTTGGACGAAATAAGAATACTTAAGAATGACCAAAAGAACAGTATATATCGCAATAAAGAGAAACAGATGTAATATTCAACAATTTCAAAAACAGAACAGGGAAGAGCTGTTTTTAATGCAGGATTTTCGTGTATTTGGAATGATGCAAAAACCACTTCTAAATGTATGGGATGGAAAAGTTCTTTCCTCCGTGAGATTACAGAAATTTTTGCTAACAGCTAAACTTGCAATAAGAACCCCCCTGTGTGAAAGTTAATATCTAGAAAAAAACCGTTTCAAGAACAAAGTCAGCATTACCACAGTTTCGGAAGATACGGACCAAGAGATGGCAGCACAATAGAATATCGCACATGACAAAACACTTGGCGCATTCGCTAAGAGAACGTCCCAATTGGTTGAAACCACGATAGAAGTTAACACTATCTTCCGATATTTCATTCAAAATAAAGTCAGATTTGATTTTAATCTAAAGTTATATGTTAAAACTGTTCACTTGGACTTGAAGGACGTAATGTTTTTCGAAAGATATGCTATCAATCAGAAAGATCAAATGGAATACCCATGTGTTACCAGTCCGTAGCTCGAAGCCAGATAGGTCGGGAAGAAAACCTAGCGTCACACATTGTGTTTGTTATTGAACTGAAGGCAGTTGTCACGACCCAGTTATCGTCTTTGGACAACTGGATGGAACACAGTGAAGGCAATAGCAGTTTGCGGTGATGTCCTGTGTTTATCTGCATGAGGCGTACAGAACAGGCCTTTACGGTTGCTGCAGACAAGCAGACAGATTCACACGTCCATGGCCCGAAGTGAAACAAAAAGTTTATATCATGTTTATATGTACATTATTTATTTAAAAACTGAATTAGTTTGCTGGCACATAATGTAACTTCAGCAGACACATCTGGGTTCTGTTTCCAAATAGGGATATGTCAAGCTACTCTCTTCAGTGATCACAAATATAATATCACGCTCTTTTGGACTGTATACTGGTACATTACATGGTACATCGGAATAAGATCTTTAATAAAAGCCTTCTGTATAAATCCAGTTCGTAAACGGCACAAAAATTGTCTTTGTTTGAAGCCTCGCAGTTGGGTTTCATTAGAATTATGAATGTTTCTTTTCTATTAAAACAATATCAATTTTAAGTTCTGTAGCTTTAAATTATAAGTAGTAAAGGTCTTGTGCTTAATTACTGAAACGAAAATAATAAATTATATAATATTATTAACGAAAAGAAAATGTTCGTAGTAAATATCCACCGCTATTATTTCGGAATACAAAAAGGGGAGTATATAAAGCAATGAGCACGTAAGCAAAGTAGGATTCTTCCGAGTTGTCGCTGATACCTGTCCATGTCTCGCTACTGACATCTGGCGGGAGCTATGAACGTACGGCCAACACAAAGCTACTAACTGGAACTGGTCCAACTCCCAAGGAAAAAAATAAAAATACAAAAAAATAGCAAAACAGAAAATACCCTAAAAAATAGTAAAAGCCAGAAAATCCAGCAAAAATACGTAACAACAGGTGGCGATGGCGAGGAGGAATCCTTTTACTAAATTGCTAACTCGCATTAGAAGTTGCATTTTCAGGTCGTCTTTTGGCAAAAGAACACGCGGACAATATAAATGTGTCCATCCGTGTTGATCAAATCAGTTCCATTTCAAAATTATATTCCCTGCGGAAAGTTTCTCTCGTGCAAACAATTATGCGCTCCTTTTGTTCTGCTTTCCATGTATAATATAATTGCAAGCTGGTCTTCAAGATTCATCCAGTTGAAGTCCATAAGTGACGCGCACAGGGTCAAGATACCTTTTGTAATTTGAGTCCCTTGGAAAATAAGAGATTGTTGAGAAAGTGGTTTCTGAAAGCGCCTGGAGTATAGGTAAGCGCCCACCCGAGAAAAGTTTATTCTATATTGAATATATTTTAAAAATTTATTCAAAGCACATTTCGTATCATCATGCAGTTAAAGCATTAACCGAGATTAGGCAGCGGAAAAAGACTATGATTTTGTGTTTATACGCATAGCATGTAACAAAATGTGAAATACGTAGTGCGATCAAAAAATTCGGAGACTAGGTACGTAGAGCGCCAACAGGTGGCAGTACGCGGATGCGCGCGCAGCAGTCGAGCGCAGTGACCTTCACGAGTTATTCTGCCGAGCGGCGTCGTTCTGTGAACATCGAGAGCTGTGCTAAACAATATTTGGTGACCACGTGCAGAACACAGCTCTGATTTCGGTATGGACTGCAATCTAGAGCAGCGAGCCGAACATCAAATTCTGCGTTAAACTCGGCAAATCGGGAAGCAACGTTCCTGTCCGAGTCATCACTGGGGACGAGACCTGGGTCTACGGTTACTACCCGGAGGCCAAACAACAGTCGTCGCAGTGGAAGAGCCCAGCATCTCCTCGACCAAAGAAGGCCTGACAGGTCCGGAGCACAACCAAAAGCATGATCATCGTGTTCTTCGACATTCGTGGGGTTGTGCACCGTGAATTCGTCCCCCAGGGCCAGACCGTCACCGCCCTTTTTTACTGCGATGTTCTGCGGCGTCTAAGGGAGGACATTCGCCGCATACGACCTGAAATGTGGTGCAGGGGAGATATCCTGCTCCCTCAGGACAATGCAGCAGCTCACACAGCGTTAGCAACACGCCAGTTTTGCAGCCGCAACAGCATGACTACCTTTCCTCATCCGCCTAATCACCGGATTTGGCTTCCTTAGACTTCTTTCTGTTCCCGAAGCTGAAGCTCAAGAGTCGCCGTTTTGAAACCGTGGACGAGATCCAGCGGGAATCGCAGACAGTGCTTGACACGATTCGCGAACAGGACTTCCAGGGAGCGTTTCAGCAGTGCCGAAAACGCTGGCATTGGTGTATTTCTGCCCAAGGAGGAGACGAATTTGAGGGAGATCATAGACATGCTTAAGTAACGTGAGAACTTTGTCGGCCTAGTCTCGCAACTTTTTGATCGGATCTCGTATAATACCATTCCGGTGGTTGTTGAGTGGTGGAGGCGTTGACATCTGATCATTCCAGAGAGTCGAGTGGGGAATATGTGGTGTATTTACCTTATGACGCTGGCTCTTTTCCTTTGCTGGAAACAATAGTCCTTAATTAGAGACAGGCGGCTGCATATAGCTCTTAAATTTGCTCAGGGTTATCGTTAAACAGCGAAAAACAGAAATCTTAGTGACCATTCAGTTGCAAGGACATTTTTCGCATGTGAAAAGGGAATGTTTCTATGTTTTAAAATTACTTGCCGTGCCTCATTTCCAACTTCGGCCGCAGCATCCTTCCAAATTTTCGACGCCCTCATATTCTGGCGCACGAGGATAAATTCCCCTCTCTACCCCCTGTCGATAAACCTCTGTCCATAATTATCTCTTATATCACTCTTCCCTAAGATTCTGGGTGAGAATATTTGACGTACGACTACGTCGAACTCCGAGGATAGTATGGGGCCACTTACGGCCGACCGCCTTTGACTAAAATAGGCCCCAATCGAAATCATTATAGCGTTAAAATTATGTGCTGCACACTAATCGTGTTAGCATATCCGTAAATAGTTCGCGTACTGCGCAATACATCGTGCGCGCCACAGTCCCTGTGCGCGGGGGAGATGATGCAATATTTTTATAGGGGTGTTGCCGCGTTTGACTCTATTTCGCAACCGTGAGCGCAACACGCCTGCGCGTGGTATTGTTTCAAAGCTCTCGACGAGATCTATTCAGATATACTAAGAACATTTCGCAGTGGTTTGAACTGAACATTTTAAAATTTGTTTTCTTGTGAACCGGTGAACACTTTTGACAGTATCGCTGTTTATCTGGACAACCGTGAGTGCAGAACGACTGTGCGTGGTATTGTTTTAAAGCTCTTGACGATATTTATTAAAATATATAAACAGCATATCGCAGTGGTTTAAACTAAAATTAAAAAAAAATATTTTCGTGTGAACGGGTTAACATTTTCGACAATGCCGCGGAATTTGTAGAATGAATGCAAGCAAAAATTGAGGAAATTAAAACGAGAGGCAAGAGCAACTAACTAAGAATTGTAAGAAGCCCAAGAAGACAGCACGCCGTTGGGTAATTTGTATATCGATCTGCTTTGTGTTCGCAATGTGTCGACCCAGCATTATTTGTAGAGATTATGTAAGCTGCTTTTCATATCATAGACCTGTGTTGGCTATAACAAATTAAATAAACGATAAACGCTTTGAAACTATACTCGACTAACTCATTTCAACTCTCCGATCTGCAAGTCGTAGTCCTACCTTCCAAACAGATGGCTCAATCAGAACTGAGCCTACCTGTATTTGTTTTAGCCTATCTTGAGCATTCTTTATTTTTCCCTATCAAAGCGTAAATCCTATTTTACCAGTAGTGTGATTCGCACCCATTTTTTTTTCATTCAGGAGGAGGCTCTTCTACCAACTGAACAAAGCCGGCAAGGTTTATCGCTGCAACGTGCAGATTTGACTCGTACGTCAGCAAAGCAATACGTCATGTTACATAGTACGTTACATCATTGCCACTTTGAGAAAGGTGAGGGCACATAGTAGCAAGTTTTCGGGTCAGCCGACAATTGTGATTGAAGGAATTTTTATTAATTCCATACGACGTGTGGAAGAATCATCACACATGTTTTTCGAACCTCACTGGCAGGACATTCATTTACGTTCGAGCGCCAGTATTACATTTCTGCCAGTGGTGGGATTCGATGTCACTTCTTCCCACTACGGAGGCGGCTATTCTCTCAACTAAATTACGCCGGCAAGGTTTATCACTACAACTTATGAATTTGAGTCATACGTAACCGCAGTATTACGTCATCTGCGTCATGTTACGTAGCACGTTACATTCATTTAAAGAAAGAAAATGTAGTTTTAGTATCACTATGCCATCCCTACGTCCAACTGTGGACGCCGTATCGACAGGGGTTGTCCAAAATAATGGAAACACCTCGCTGAAAACAGTGACTTTGGTATATGCTGTTTTTTTAGTAAAACGAACATAAAGCTACATTTTTTTTGTAAAAAAGTGTTGCTTAGTCTCAAGGGTCTATGTGATTGCTTTGTAAATCGGTGTTTGCATAATTTCGTTACAGGTGGTGAAGGCACAATGAATGACCTGTCGGAGTTCCAAAGACGGCAGATTATAGGAGCCCGTCTGGTTGGTGCGACGGTAACCACAGTGGCACAGGTATTGGGGGGTGGGGTATCGAGAGGTACCGTGTCGAAGATCATGACAGCATACAATGTTCACGGCACAACATCATCTGCGAGACACAACTGTGGAAGGGAAACCAAACTCACTGCGAGAGACAGGAGGACATTAAAAAAGATTGTAACTGCAAGGAGGAAGACCACGACGACGAAAGTGTTTGCTGAGCTTAATGCACATCTCCAAAACCCAGTGTAGACCCATACCGTGCGAAGGAAATTGCATACGCACAATATTTACGGCAGAGCTGCGATTGCAAAACCCCTGGTGTCACATGTGAATATGAAACGGAGACTACAGTGGTGCGAGGAACATAAAACGTGGACTGCGGATCACTGGAAACATGTCTTGTTTTCCGATGAATCAAATTTCTCACTATTCCCCACCACAGGACGGTTTTACGTGTGGAGAACCCCCGCAGAAGCCTACAACCCAGACTGTATCCTTCCTACAGTGAAGCATGGGGTCGGTTCCGTAATGGTAAACGTTGGAATGTGTGCTAGAGACGACGAAATGACTTGTTGAGTACATCTTTATTTTTTTCGTGTCTCGAATAGTTGGGAGACTCGAGGATAGACTGTGATGAGTGTGGCCAAAGAGTTCGGTATCGCCCATAGCATCGTATCGCGTGCGTGGTCGGCCTTTAGGATTACAGATGCAGTTGTGCGAAAGATCTGTGGTAGTCAACCACTAAAAACCACCCTTAGTGAGTAGCACTATCTGCTCCTACAAGCCAAGCGGTATCTACGCCAGACAGCCAATAACTTTGAAAAACAACTGAACGTGGACACAGGGTACACAATATCGCAGTTAACAGTGGCCAGGCGACTACAGAAAGGTGGACTGTTTGCCTGACGATCAGTACGCTGTGTTCCATTAAAAACTATTCTCCGTGTACAGAGAGAGGTCCAGAGAACAAAAGGACTGGACTGCAGAGCATTGGAGTACGGTGTGTTTTTATTGATGAGACTAGATTTAGTCTCTTTGCCTATTCTGGACGTAAGGTAGGCACTCCATAACGCCCGAAAATACCAGAGAGATGGGTAGGTATGGCGGTCGCGGTGTTCTCGTATGTGGAGGCATTTCGATTGGACGTACGGAGCTCCAGGTGCTGGAAGGAGGCACTGTAACCGATACGCGCTACTGTAATTAAGTAATCATTCCACATGTTCGTCTGTTTCTTGGTGCCATTGGCCCCAGAGATGAGCTGTTGTTAAGTGAAGAAATTCAGCGGATGGATTGACCAAGACGTTCTCCTAATTCAAATCCTCTAGGACTCGTGTGGCACGCTCTGGGAAGACAGGTTGCAGCTCGTCAACAAACACCAGAAAATGACAAACAGCTGAAGACGGCGCTGAAGGAAGACCGGGTGATGTCACCGCAGTAACTCAACAACCTAGTGCGAAGTATGGACAGACAGCGAAAATCATGTTCTGAATAAAGTTCCATTATATCCTTTAATATCTGCAGTTGTATCGGGAATTTTAGTAGGTGGTAGGGGGACCTCCTGGAGACGAACGCTATTGGAAATGGGGTCAAAGGTCAGGACATAAAAGCGGGATCCTTTCCATTTCCCTTATGCGTCATAACTTACCTAAAATGCTTCTATTGCAACAAAACTTTAGTATGTTGTTCCGGATTTATACTGAACCAGTTATGTTTAATATCATCGAAATGGGGTCAAAGGTTAGGACACAAGAGCGAGATTTATTCGACAGCCATTATCCTCATAACTTGAGTAATGATTTCTGGTACGTTGGAAAGCGTATCATAATGCATGATTTTACTGACATGTCTTAAATATTTTACGATCCACACTGTAGTCTCAATGCTATAGGGTAAATTGTAATTCGTGTGACTTCATAGTTTGTTTTCACATGTTTGATGCAAGACATAACTCCCATGACGTCATAACAGAGTTCTCGGCCAAAAAAAGGAGTCGCTAAACTTTTGGAACAGACTATTTTTTCTTTAGCTCTGCTGCTATTCGCCAAATTTGAAAAACGATTTTCCCCGTTGGGCTGCTTTCATTAGGAGGAACACTTTACCAATATTTGCTACATATTTGTAAATATGTTTGGGAAGTTATCTCAGCTTAACAAAAAAACATTGATAAAAATGCACCGGATACTTTCCGTAATGAATATTTTGGGCCCATTTTCTGCTTCAAATAAGCGTAGCTTTCTCGTCAGAGGAGGGAATGTGTATTATCTTCTCAGAATATCTCCTCTTCTAAGTGTTCTCTTTGAAAGGCTTCTCTTGAATGCAGGGGGACAACGTTCAATATGAGAAACATTTAGCGTACATTTGGCGTTTCTCAGTGCGCAGTTATTAATCCCATATAATAAGCTACATCATTCTCTAACGCTCAGACGTCAACGCTCTGATGTCTTGCAGTACTTGCAGCGCTATCTACTTTAACCCGGTGGCCGAAATCGGAACTAAGCTCACCGCTATCGCACGATACGTAAAAGCAAGGAGAAATACCGGAAAATAAAGTTAGGGAGACAAACGACTTCATCTGTGGCAACACGCACGTGTTCGAACAACTGTCTGCGACGTTTGTTCTGTTACGCAGGTGTTAAGTCGTGTTTTATTTTACTTTCTTTGCATTGCAGAGTAATTTCATAAAAATGAATTAGCGTTATTCTTTTTCATAAAAAGGAATTCATAAAAATGAATCAGCGTTATTTTTATTCATAAAAAGGAACAAGTAAAATTGTAAGAAAGTAACTGCAGGCGTAGTTTTGATTCACTGTGATGGAAATTTAAAACATTATTGGTTCCGTGGAAGTTTTTCTTTGTAGTACAAGATGGAAGAAGATAAAGCTGAAAGAAAACATTGCTTAAATAGAGAACGACAATGGCGATGGCGTGCAAAGCAATGTTCATAAAACCTATGAAACCTTAGAAGAAACACAAGCCAGACATATTACAGACGTATACAATTATATAGGTTTTATGTATATGTATTTTATGATTCGTGTTATAAAATTTTCAGTTTTTTCACTCGTGCATGGCACCGGCTATGAGCGAAAATGCATCTTACGGTTTGAAGATCGGTGTCCGTCCGCTTCTAAAGAGCTGATTTGCTCCCAGGTGGCACTCTGCTCTAAGCGACGGCTTCTGATCATTCGTCCGAGATGGGTTCGAATCCCGGTGAGGCATGGATGTTGTGTTTGTCTTACGGAGCTGGCTCTCTCCCTTCCCTGGAACCAGTGGCTCCAAATTAGGGACGAGCGACTACTTCTAGCCCACTGAGTTGCTCACATTGGTCGTCAAACCTCCAGTCAAAAAAAAAAAAAAAAAAAAAAGAAGAAAAAAAGAAAGCTGATTTAAAAAAATCATTTCAGAATGACCGATATTTGCATATTCTATCGATGCAGTTTTTCCGCTTATTCAAGTTGCCTCTGGTAAGATCACATTAAAAAAAGAATTCTTTTTGCATCGGACTTGATGAACACTTTATAAGTTATCGGAAACTTTTAGTTGTAATGTCTTAAACAGCTGGAAATGTGTAACTCATTTACCCCAGGACTGACTCGCATATCAAGACGGCACAGTTGCAGCGGTAAGCTTTGTTGGTGTAGTTTAGTTGGGGGAACAACTGGTTCCGGAGCTAGGAGGCGTAAATTGGAATCTCACCACAGGCAAAATGGTCTTGTTTCACTATAAATGTTTGATGGTAACATTTGGCATTAGCATATTTCCTTTTGGGTCAAAATGCGTGATTATTTCACAAAACAATTCGGTAAAGACAAAACAAAAAGTTTCCTTCTGAATAAAGTAGCGAACAAATTAATCCCAACTAGAGGAAATTTTCGCCAAGTTTTAATTCACAATCTTGGTTTTGGTTCCATTTTACGAGTTTCAGTTGTTTTGATTTGCAATGTCACTTTTGATTTTAGTTTACTAGTAGATTTCACTTTTGATTTCAGTTTACAGGTTGTGGTTTCACGATGTTTCTTAAGTGTTTTCCATTTTTAGCATGTCTTTTGTAAAAAAGATCGTGCTGTTATCTGTTTGTCAGTCCATCTGTCTGTGGACACCATATCTGCGCAACTAATAGTCCGACTTGAAAAATTCCTTTTGCATTGGAAAGCTCAAAATCTGCGAATTATGATCCTTTATTACATTTTTTTTACGATGCACAGTTTTGACGCTATGGGACGTAAACGCAGATATCGAATTCAAAATACATTTTATTCTACACTGCCGGACAGTTGCTAAGGACAGATGACAAGAGCAACGATAGCAACCATAAAATGGAAGGCAGGAAAATGTGGAAATTAGCATAAGTGCGGGATACAGTAAGACGTGTTGTGCGTATGCAAATTTTGGATTGCCGAACTTGTTCGTGACGTCATAGCGCTGATAAGAGTTATAAAGGATTTGACGCGTATTGGCCGCTGTTGGTCAAACGCAAATTTAAAATGGAAAGAATCAATTGACGAACTTGCAACTTTCAGTATGTCTTTCCGACATCACCTAGATGATTTTACGCGTGGCCGTATTATTGGCAAGATTGAAGAAGGGCGAAAAATAACAGATGTTGCCAGGGAGTTCGACGTCAGCCACAGTGTTGTTTCAAGGCTTTGGAAATCATTTCAAACAAATGGAGAGTGTAGCAAACGTCACGGGGGAGGTCGTGTTCGCAGTACGACACCTGCAGAAGATCGGTACATAGTGTTATCAACAAAAAGACACCGGCGCAGCACAGCTAGTGAGGTAGCAAATCAGTTTATGGCTGCTACTGGCAAGCGGACCTCCCGAAAAACTGTCGCCGGACGTTTGTATGAAGGAGGACTATACGCCCGCCGTCCTGTTGTGTGCATCCCATTGTCCAGACGTCACCGTACCACCCGTTTGCAATGGTGCCATCAACATCGCAATTGGACTGATAACGACTGGTCTGCTGTCTTCTTCTCAGATGAGAGTAGATACAGTCTATCGTCTGATTGTCGACGACAACTGATCTGGCGTGATAGTGGTACTGCATATTGTCCAGCAAACATACAGGAAAGGGACCGATATCCGACATGTAGTGTCATGGTATGGGCTGGCATCATGATCAATGGCCGTACGTCCCTCTATGTGCTTCCAACTGGGACTATGACTGGCCAACGACACATTAATGATGTTCTGCTACCTCATGTTCGCATGTTCCGTGGTGCTGTCGGTGATAGATTCATTTTCATGGACGACAACGCAACATGTCATCGAACAGTCGCTGTCCACGAGTGTCTTGAGAGTGAGGATATTCAACGCCTCGTATGGGCAGCACGTTCTCCAGATCTGAATCCCATTGAAAATGTGTGGGATGCTTTGGGGAGGAGTCTTGCTGGTCGCCAATGCCCTCCAATAAACAAAGACATCCTCATCCGTGCACTGACAGAGGAATGGGATAAATTACCCCAACAGCTGCTTGATAATGTTGTGCAAAGCATGACACGATGTGTGGAATCCTGCATCGCCCTCCATGGTGGCCATATCCCGTATTGACATCTTACGCCGGAACGCCTGCGGACGGTAATTGCATTTTTTTCACGTTTACGTATTCTGCACAAAATGGCCTGTTTGTCCCTTGAGCACGTTCCCAGGCCTTCTGGATTTCAGAGCACAATAAATTGTCTTTCTTGTAATGTCCTGGCATTCTGACATTATTTTATTTCACTTGGCATCCAACCACACTTACTTTTTTATGCGCTATATAGCCGTTTATGATCCGTCCTTAGCAATTGTCCAGCAGTGTATATATTTGCATCTAAACATCCGATCGAAAAAAAATATTTTACCTTTCGATTCCATTTATGTCGAACATTATGTCGAACACTTTTTCAAGTTACGCATAGGTTTTCCACTATGGGGCGTAAGAGTAACCTGCGATTTCCTCGATATCTCTGCTTCGAAAACTCCGATTTGTAAAACTCTTCCTGCATCGGACACAGCTCCTAATGGGGAAATCTTCTGCATATAATTTCTAAGTTTTGGTAAACGGTTTGGCCACCAGGGGGCGTACGTGTTAATTTCTGCTTCCGTTGCATTTGCAGCAAAACCTGAGCTTCTAAAATCTCGATTGAAAAATTCGTTCGTGGACCGATACCACTCACGTCGATAAACCTTTTACGAATATTTCTTCTTAAAATAATGCGTGGTTTCTCTGCCAAGGGCATAGATATATATCTTATTTTTCTCGATATATCTGCTTCTAAGAGACCGATTTGAAAAATTCTTTTTTTGTTTGATAGAGTTCCCAGTACGAAATGTTTCTCGTATAATTTTAAAATTTTCAAGTAATTCATAGACTTTCTGCTAGGGGGCGTAATGGTAAATTGCGTTTTCCCTGACACCTCTGCTTCTAAAACTCCGATTTCAAAAATTCTTTCAGCACCGGATACAGTTTCTGATGGAAAATGCTTTGCATATAATTTCTAATATTTGGTAAAGAATGGTTTTTCCCACCAGGGAGCGTAAGTGTTTATTTCTGCTTTTGTAGTATTTGCAGCAAAATCTGAGCTCCTGAAAACTCGATTGAAAAAATTCTTTCGTGGACCGATACCGTTAACATAGAAAAAACGTTTGAGAATACTTTCTTCTTAAAACAATGCATGGCTTTTCCGCCAAGGGGCGTAGATGCATATCTTATTTTTGTCAATAACTCTGCTTCTAAGAGTCCACTTTGAAAAATTATTTTTGTTGGAGAGCGGTTCCGCTGCAAAATGTTTGTCATATATCACATTTTTCTTAATGCACAAATCTACAACCGGAGGGCGTAAGTTCACGTTTCTGTTTACAGCAATATCTGTGGGACTAAAAACCTGAGTGAAAAACTTCCTGTAGCCAGGTACTACTAACTGTGCGAACTGTGTGCGTATTTTCTTCCCAAATTAATGCAAAATTTCGCCGCTAGGGGACGCAAATGCTTAATCTGTTTTTCTCAATATATCTGCTTCTACATGTGCGATTTAAAAACAAATTTCAGCACCGGATGTCATTTACCTTGTAAAACACTTGAGGCTAGTATATGGAGAATTTTGTAGTTCATTGTTCTGTCGGTAGGTTCTGTTTGTGTACTTCAGATTGTAGCTGTATTGCCGCTTCTACAATCACTATTGAGAAATTTCTTCTTGACTGTATGACATTCGCTACACTAGAAATGTGGAACATTATCCTGTTTAAATAATGCACAGATTTTCTGCTAGGGGGCGTAAAGGTCGAAACTTTTCTCTCGCTATTTCTGCTTCCGGGAAACTTATTTGAAAAGTTTTTTTTTCCTTAGCATAGCTTTTTCCATGAAGAATATTTTTCGCCTATTTTCAACTTTTCCATTATGCAAAATTCTTTGGCTAGAATGCATAGTTATATAATGTTTCTTTCTCTCGTGTATTTCTTCTTTTAACTGTTCGATTTGAAAATCTCTTTGTCTCTGAGACTTTCCTTGTGCTATGAGAAACTTTTTGAGCGCCACTTATTTTCCTAACATATTTTGTAACCGCTGGTGGAACTAAGCAGATGCTTCTGAATTTTTTATCGATTGTTGAAACTGGTTGGTTGTTTTCCTAATTGGTTCCATTGAGTTTGAATAGCTTTGATGAATTTAATTCTGGTCAGAACGTATTCAAAAGACGTGCTCATTACAACCGAAAACTGGGTGTCATCTTTCTTGTTTCTAGCGTGAATACAAAGTGAAAACATCTCCAAGAAAGCCTTCAAAAATATGTACGTACTCTTTAGCAGCACATATGCATGACTCAAAGACAAACTGCGAATGAGTATGGTTTTTGGTACTGTTAATGTGATTTTAAAGAGGTTTAGGGAGACACGTATCTTTCTCTCCCAACAGACAAGAAAAATGTGGGCGAAAAAGTAAAACTACACGTTCTAAAGATCGTTTACTAGTTAGGAAAGGCAAAACAAATCCAAGATTGTCTGCTATAGACTTATATGTAAACTAGCTAAATACTCGTTCTTCGAACGTGATATTAAAATACAGTTGAAATACAGATGATATATATGATATACAGGCCATACACTGTATATTTCTTCGCTCTTCTGGGAAACTTCTGCCTGACGTATTCTGCCAGACGACACATAAGCAATTTCTTTCATAACTGCAAATTAAAACAAAATACGTCGTTATTCTTCTTTCATCGTTAAAATATTAATACACAACAGAACAAATTACGTTGTTACTTTCAGCATAAATGTAAAAAGAACCTAGCTTATAAACAATTTCGTTCGAAACTGTACATTTAAAAACTAGCAAGTCAGATGTTTTTGGAAGCGTGAGCAAAATTGTGTTGTCATTGCTAATATCTCAAGGGGGAAACTGTTTTCTTTAAAATTTCAATTACTATGAAAATCGACCCGCATATTTATTGCAGTCACCTTACCACTTATATGACGTCACCGTTGGTTCGGTGAAAATGAATGTTGGTAATTTGATTTTGACTAAAACAACAACAACAAAAAACCGCTTATGACGTCGCCGTTGCTTCGGTGAAAACGAATGTTGGTAATTTGATTTTGACTCAGAAAACCTTGAAATTCGATATGTCAAATGTTTAAATGCAAAGTACACGATATAGCGCTTTTTACGTGATAATTTTAAAAGTTTTTTTTTGTTAAATAAATTTAGAACAAATCAAAAAACCTTGACATTCGATATGTCAAACGATAGTAAATGTTTAAATGCAAAGCATATTATGATATAGCCATTTTTTACGTGATTTTTAAGGTTTTTTGTTAAATACATTCAGAACAAATTTATAACAAAATATAAACTGAGCAGGTCAACTCAAGTCATTCAAAACTTAGGGCGGGGCTTCAGTTGCTGGGCAACAATGGCTCGATCATTGCAAAACGTCCTAGCGTTATCAAAGCTGGGTTCTTTTGAAACCTATTTCGACCCACATAAAGTTATCGTAGGGAACAAATTCCTTTCTTAGTGCGCCCCTCTGTGTTGTAAAAGAAACATTCCTGTCAAATATGAAAGCTCTAAGTTCAGTAGTTTCTGAGATTCGGTGATGAGTCAGTGAGGGCTTTCAGTTTTATATGTACAGATAGAGACTTGGCAGCTAATGGGAGTAATGTTTCTGACACGACAGCCCTTCGAAGATTATTGGAAGCAGAGAGGACTTTCCGCTGACAAAAAAAGGAAACAACTGTTAATGGAGGCTATGTAGAAAAAGAGGCTCCAGTGGGCAAAAGTGCACGAAAAGTAGACTATTGAGAAGTGGAAAGTCATATTCTCAGATGAGAGCCATTTATTTGTCCAAGGAGAAATGCCAGCAAATCAGCGGCTGAGAAGACTTCTCCCGCCTACCTTCAGCAAGCTGCTAAACAGATGTTCTGGGGTTGTTTTACAACGGTCCAGGATCATTTCTGCCTTTTGGCGGTAGGATGAAAAGTGACCAATACATAAAAATATTAGAGAAAAGACTGGTCCCACATATCCAGAAAAACAAATACTCTTCTTCCAACATGATCTCGAAGATTCAGAAAAAAGAAAACTGTGTTTACGTTGGCAGAGTCCATGCCTAAACGAATTAATGAACTTATTTGGAACTTATTCAGAAACACAAGCAATATTAAAATACAAAAATGTAGAAACGGACCAAATAGCAATTAAAAAAAAGACTTAGGCAAGGTTGCCATTGTTGCACATGTTTCAAGAATGAATCCGGAAAGACTACCAAACATACTCATAAATGGTAGAATGAAGAACAGCCCAGTAGAGGAAGACCAAGAAAGAAATGGATTGACAGCATTAAAGAAAGCACCCACTTAAACTCTGTTATAGAACTACACAAACGGACAGCAGACAGAAAAAATCGCAAAAATTTGTCTTTCAGGAACTCTATCCGCCATGAGAGGAAGATTTGGAATTGAAGAATACATAGAAATTATTAGGTAAAGTCGTTGTTTTAATTTATATACTTATTTTCTTGCGAAATTGCAACTTTTATTTAAAGTTTGAGTGTTAGGATTAATTTGTTCCCTATTGTACATCATTTGCTACACAGCACTCTTAAATCAGCACTGGGGGTTAGCGCCCAAAGAGAGAAAAACATCACTGCATGTAAAATACATATATTTTTTTTCTGCAGTAAATGATAGATTCACGTCCCGTGAGAGACGACAATGAACTCGCTTTCTATCTTAGGTGGGGGATCTGTTGCTTAATATGATGTCAGCATATATTTTTTTTATGTTTATTTCCATTAGGCTCATAGAAAGAAAATATCCTTCCAAAGATTTCCTTGAAAACTGACTTTTAAGTGTATATGGACATTTTTTTCTTGGGGTCCAATATGCGTTTTGTGGAAAACATCATGCCGAGCGAATCCGTATTGAACGGATTTTTGAGATCAAGATAAATGTCTCACTGGAAATCGGATCCACGCTCAGCATCCTAGGCTGTCTTCATTCAATCCATTAAAACGGGAACAAGATTTGGAGAGGGTTCAGTAACGAGATGGTGCAGATGTCTGGGGAGCAAATCCTGCGATTCCTTTTCCTCGCAATGATGCTGAGGAGCAAGATGCATTGCCTCGGGTGTTCAGGAAGTCGTTACTGCGCTCTCCGTATTTGATGCATGGTTAATCGTATGACCGGGTACCTCTCTTACTCTATCCCTCCCTCTTCTCTTACTCTATCCCTCCCTCTTCTCTATTTCTCTGTCCCTGAGTGTGCGTGTGTGTCTCCCTTTCTCTTCATACATATACAGGGGTTTTCGAAACTTAGCAGTGTCTGAAAATACTCGTTTCGTATTTTCCACAACCTTTCCCTTTATCTGTGCCTCCTGTCTTTCGCATCATTTCCTAAATAATTGCCTGCCATCACGGCGGTAACATATTTTTATAGATGATCGCGACGTTTCATATTCCTCTATCATATCCTTTTTTCTCCTCTTGAACAGCCCGTTATACTGATACTTGAGTAACTACTGGATTATCAGTATAACAATTTCTTAAATATCTATATGTGCTTCTATAGACATTCATTTTGCATTGCAATAGCTCTTCAGGCAATTTTACTTCAAGCGTATTTTTTCTCTTCTCATAAAGCGTGTCCAGCTGTTTTCTCATTTCATTTGTCCACTTCTGGTTTCGACGAGGCAGGCAAGGAGAAGCCATATTGCTTTTTCTTGGCGTATGCGCACTCACAACGTTGTGATGCATTTCCAATGGACAGAACATTAGAGATACCTACCTAATAGCGTGTTGGCGCTCTTCTAGAGCGAATAATAGCTTGTACACACCGATGCATCGACTGCACCAGATGCCGGAGGGTTTCCGGAGGTAACGCCAGCCTTGCCTGTTGCAGCATTTTCCACAACTCGGACCAAGAGGTCTGGTTCATTTGCCCGACGATTACTTCATCAAAAGGTCACTTGACCGAAAATCACTTCACCGAAAAGATTGTTTCACCGAAAGATCACTTGATCGAAAAGTTCATTTCACCGAAGGGTCACTTGATCGAAAAATTCATTTCAACGAAAGGTCTCTTTACCTAAAAGTTTATTTCACCGAAGGGTCACTTGATCGAAAACTTTTGACTTCATTACAGGATCTGTTGAAGCCTGGTGCCAGTTCGGAAAACAGACCACAAAAGCGTTAGGGGACCATGCTAAAATTGCACTTTTGATTTCTCCGTGTTGCAAAGAATTAGTTTTAAGACAAAAATAATTAATTTCAAGTCCCAAGGTATCGGTTTGGACTTTTCCGGCAAATTGAAATCATCCGTACTTCAGCACCTAGGATCTCCAACTCAGGATCATAATCATAAGGTTTACATAACAAATCAAGTTAATAACACTGTACATTTATTCAGACACAAAAAAAATCAGCTTTAAAATCGGCGATGAACAGGAGCACTGACTACTAAAATTTTCTAAAAAGGCCTATATCTAGGACAAGGGCCTAAAAATTAAGTTTTGTGGTTCAGTAATAGTGGAACGTTATTGACATGACTTGTTATGAAAATTTATGAATATGACCACGAATGATTAAAATATGCTAAAAAGAGGTCTAGTGTCTTAAAAGTAACTTTTGGGCCCGAGTAAAAGTACAACATTATTAACTTGACGTTTTATATAACGCCTATGATTATGAGCACAGAGGATAAAAATCTGCCGAAAAGGCCTATATCTAGCCCTGGGGCCTAAAAATTAACGTTTTTTTTGGTTAAGTAGTAGTGGAACATTATTTAAATGGCTGAAACTCAAAATTCGTGCGAGCAATATCAGAAATTATCACTAAAGCCGTATTTGCATGATCTATAAAACACCAAATGTAATTACTTCAAACATACGGATGATTCAATAAAATATTTAAGGCATCAAAGTCTAAGTAAAAAACATCGTATTTACAATTAAATAAAATTATTTGAGTTTTAATTTGTAATTTTAATTGTAAATACGATGTTTTTTTACTTAGACTTCGATGTATCAAATATTTTATTGAATCATCCGTATGTTTGAGGTAATTACATTTGGTGTTTTATAGATCATGCAAATACGGCTTTAGTGATCATTTCTTAACATTATTAACTTGACTCCTTAAGGAAACACGAATATAAGCTCGGAGGATTAAAATTTGCAAAAAAGGCCCAGACCTAAGCCTTATAATTAATGTTATATTTCAAAAGATCTAACTACGGAGAGCTATTTCGTAGAAGTCAAAAGCGTATTTTTTATACAGTCTCATAACGTTTAGGTGGTCAGTTTTTCAAAACCTGCATCACACTTACCAAATCTGTAACGATAAACTGGCCTTTCGATTTAATGATCTTTCCATCTAATTAACTTTTAGGTGAAGTAATCCTTCGGTGAAATGAACTTTTCGGTCAAATAACCCTTCGGTGAAATGAACTTTTCGGTCAAATAACACTTCGGTGAAATGAACTTTTCGGTCAAATAACCCTTCGGTGAAATGAACTTTTCGGTCAAATAACACTTCGGTGAAATGAACTTTTCGGTCAAATAACCCTTCGGTGAAATGAACTTTTCGGTCAAATAACACTTCGGTGAAATGAACTTTTCGGTCAAATAACCCTTCGGTGAAATGAACTTTTCGGTCAAATAACACTTCGGTGAAATGAACTTTTCGGTCAAATAACCCTTCGGTGAAATGAACTTTTCGGTCAAATAACCCTTCGGTGAAATGAACTTTTCGGTCAAATAACACTTCGGTGAAATGAACCTTTCGATCAACTGATTTTCGGTCAAGTGATATTTCGATCAAATAAACGATACCCCGGACAAAAACGTCGGTTCAGGATCCATGGATCTCACGTTCAACTCCAGAGCATCAGAGTTTAAAACGAGTAATTGGACCCGACCCGGATTTAACCCGGACAAAACTGCTTTGAAATATAAAATCGAGACTCAATTTATAATCATTCATATATATATATATATATATATATATATATATATATATATATATCATGATCAGAGTTAAATCCCTGAAATGGCAATGGGCTGGACATACTGCCAGAAGGACAGATCATCGATGGACAGCCGAAATTTTAGACTGGATTCCAAGGGACAGGAAAAGACCCAGAAGAAGACCACATAGGAGATGGGTGGATGAAATTCGAAAGTATGCAGGGGTGACATGGAGGAGACTGGCACAAGACAGACCGTTGTGGAGGAAACTTGGGGAGACCTTCGTCCAGCAGTGGATTGATAATGGTTGACAATGATGGATGATGATGATGATATATATATATATCATCATTGTCAACCACTATCAATATATCATCATTGTCAACCATTATCAATCCACTGCTGGACGAAGGTCTCCCCAAGTTTCCTCCACAACGGTCTGTCTTGTGCCAGTCTCCTCCATGTCACTCCCGCATACTTTCGAATTTCATCCACCCATATCCCATGTGGTCTTCTTCTGAGTCTTTTCCTGTCACTTGGAATCCAATCTAAAATTTCGGCTGTCCATCGATGGTCTGTCCTTCTAGCAGTATGTCCAGCCCATTGCCATTTCAGGGATTTAACTCTGATCATGATGTCTTCCACTTGTGTCATTTTTCGGATCCACGAGTTCCTCTTCTTATCTCTCCTGGTTATACCAAGCATGCACCTCTCCATGCCGCTTTGAGTTGTCTGCATTCTTTGTATGTCTCTTTTAGTTAAGGTCCACGTCTCTGCACCATACGTAAGCACTGGAAGGATGCATTGATCAAACACTTTTCTTTTAAGACATAATGGCATATTGCTCTTGAAAATTATGCTGTTTCTTCCAAAAGCTCTCCAGGCAAGTTTTGTACGCCGATTAATTTCTTCATCAATGTGACCCTCACTTGATACCTGCTGTCCAAGATAAACGTACGTGTCTGTTATCTCCAGCTTTTCTCCATCAATCGATAAATCTTCATTTTGAGTAAAAGCACTGAACATCACTTTTGTCTTCTGAAAGTTCATTTTTAATCCCACTTCTTTACTCTTGTCAGCAAGTTCTTGGATCATACTCTGCAGCTCTGATGGGGTAGTTGCAAAAATGACTATGTCATCAGCAAAACGAAGGTGGGTTAGATAATCTCCATTAATCTTTATCCCTTTGTTTTCCCAGTTCAGTTATTGAAAGACATTTTCCAATGTGGCGTTAAAGAGCTTCGGAGATATGGTGTCCCCTTGTCTCACTCCCTTTCCAATTTTTACGTGTGTTGTATTTTCAAACAGCCGAATCTTTGCACTTGCATTTTCATAGATGTTATTAATAATATATATATATATATATAAGGAATTGGCGGACGATCATGAAATTTACATATGTTAATGGGGTCGAGTTTACGTAGGTGTGCTGTTAATTTCGGGACCAACCGGTGAGCGCTTACGCCACAGAACGGCATGATATGCAAATTATCGTCGGTGGTATTTAAGGAGTACGGCGAAGTGAATGTAATCAGTCGTCGGCGTACGGACACGTGCAAAGACCCTGAAGAAGCTGCAATGCCTGGACATGGAAGACGTGTACGATTTCAGCAGTTATCGGACTTTGAACGGGGTCGTCTAGTCGAACTCCGCGAGGCCGGGTGGTTGTATCGTCGTATTGCGGAGCGAATTGGACGGGAAGTATCGGTGATGGTACGATGGTGGCGTAGATGGTCCGGGGAACATTCCCACACGAGAAGACGTGGAACCGGAAGTCACAGGCGGACTGATGAGCGGACCGATCGACGCATAAGAAGAGCGGCGTTGTCAAGCAGAACATTCACTGCGACACAAATCCGTTGCACCTGAGGTGACTGTGAGAACAATCCGCAACCGTCTACTGGATGTAGGACTACGTGCACGTGTGCCTCTTACATGTGTACCTCTGACCCCAGCCCACCGTCAGGAATGGCTGCAGTGGTGTCGCCAACGTCTGCATTGGAGAACGCAATGACGATCTGTCGTGTTCAGCGATGAAAGCAGATTCTGCTTGGAAGCCTCCGGTGGCCGTATGCGTGTTCGCAGACGCACAGGGGACCGTCTCCACCCTTCTTGCATCCTCCAGCGACACACAGGGCCTACACCTGGTCTCCTGGTGTAGGGAGTGATCATCTATCACTCCCGTACACAAATAGTGTTTGTACCGGGTACGTTAAACAGCACCTCCTACATCAACAACATCATTCAGCCCGTTGTTGTGCCATTTGTAAGGTCGGCCCATCGTAGTGTTTTCCAGCAAGATAACGCACGCCCACACACGGCACGTGGAACGCAACATGCACTTCAAGGTGTGAGACAACTTCCATGGCCTGCACGTTCACCGGATTTGTCCCCCATTGAGCACGTGTGGGATTTTATGGGACAACGACTTATCCGATCTTCACGGCCAGCCACGACCATCCCCGATTTACGCGTCCAGGTTGAGGATGCTTGGAACTAAATACCCCAAACTTACATCCAACATCTGTACGACAGACTCCATGTCAGGATTGCGCAGTGTGACGCAGTTCATGGTGGTTCAACCTCGTACTATTCATGTTATATGGAAATGTCATTTTTCAGTTTACCAGCAAATACAGCTGTATTTTGCCATAATGTTTTGATCACGTTATCCTCTGTATTCCGTTATTATGTTGTATAAATTTCGTTGTTATCAGACGTCTCCTTCTTGGTGTTCGTTTTTCATCTTCCGCCAGTGTATATATAAATGAATTAATGATTATCTATATAGTGTATAATGTACCATTCTATATACACTGACGGAAAAAAATCCCAGCACCACGAAAAAATAGTTGTAGAGGAATGAAATGGCGGCAATACATTTGTATAAGTAACATATTTAATCGATTAAGGTTTCAAGATCACAGCTTAATGTAAGCGCTAGAAAAGCCATTTTAAATGTGAAATGCTGGTACATTAATAACCGGTGTAACCGCCAGAATGTTGAATGCAAGCACGCAAATGTTCATGCATTATGTCGTACAGGTGCTGGATGTCAGTTTGTGGGATGGAGTTCCATGCCTGTTGCACTTGGTCGGTCAATACAGGGACGGTTAATGCTGGTTGGGGGTGACGCTGGAGTTGTCGTCCAATGATGGCCCATACATGCTTGATTGGAGAAAGATCTGGTGATCTAGCAGATGTGTTGGTTAGAAGGAGGCCAGGCGCTCACCTGGCCTCCTTCTAACCAACACACGGCCATCACTGGCACCCAGGCAGAACCGGCTTTCATCAGAAAACACAACAGATCTCCACTCCGTCCTCCAATGAGCTCTAGCTTGACACCACTGACGTCGCAAACGGCAGTGGTTTGGAGTAAGTGGAATGCACACTACAGGGCGTCTGGCTCGAAGCTGTCCTTCAAGTAACCGATTTGTAACAGTTCGTTGTATCACTGGGGGTCAACTGCAGCTCGAATTGCTGCCGCAGACGCAGTACGATGCGCCACGGCCATACGTCGTACACGGCGGTCTTCCCTCTCAGTAGTGCCACGTGGCCGGCCGGAACCCAGTATTCTTGAGGCAGTACCTTCCCTTGACCACCGCTGCCAACAATCATGCACAGTGGCTACATTCCTGCCAAGTCGTTCTGCAATACTGCGGAAAGAAAATCCACCTTCTCGTAGCCCTATTACACGACCTCGTTCAAACTCCGTGAGCTGTTGATAATATCTCCTTCGTCTTCTTAAAGGCATTCTTGACTAACATCAACACCCTACGTCGAATCTCAACGATAACTAACGCTCGCGAACGTTACAGCGCGTATTTACAGCAAACCTGCTTTGCATGTTCCGAGGGGCGCTACTAGCGCCACACGTATGCGCCGAGCGCGAAATGTGCATAGACATCATCTTACTGATGTACTCTCACCGCCTACCAACTGTCGTTTATCTAACACAACCGCTTCTTGGTGTTGGGATTTTTTTCCCGTCAGTGTACATTATACACTAATGAGCCATTCCATTATGACCACCCCTTGCCTAGAGAAATGAGCGTGCCTGGACACCGAACGGTGGCGCAGGTGAAGTTCACAGAGCAGTGTATATACAACACGAAGACCGGCTTTCGGTTAGTAGTGTTCGGAATCAGAATGGGTAAAGCTTCCGATTTATCTGAGTTTGATGAAGGACAAATTGTGGATGGCACGATGCCTCGGAACTACCATCTCGGAAACGGCGCGGCTTGTGGGTTGTTCACGTGCCGCTATAATGAGTATGTATCAAAAGTGGCGCACAGATCGCTAAAGGACGAACCGTCGTAGAGCCGTGTGTCATCCGCAGCTCACTGATGCCATAGGGTAGCGGAGACTGTTACACATTGTTCACAGCGACCACAGTGCGGCAAATCACCCGCAGCTACAACAGTGGGGATCAGGGCAATGTGCTACAGCACACAGTTCATCATAGCCTTCTGAGTATGGGCTTGCGTAGCCGAAGACCCAGCCAGCCGGGTCCCCATGCTCACTGCACGTCTTCGCCAACAACGCATGAAATGGGCCCAAGATCATCGAGATTGGACCATGGATGATTGGAAGAAAGTGGCCTGGTCTGAAGAATCAAGATTCTGGAAGAAAGTGGCCTGGTCTGAAGAATCAAGATACGTAGACGGCCGAACGCAGATACGGCGATTACCAACGGAGGCTATGGCACCTGGATGCACTATTGTGCGGAAGCAGGAAGGCGGCGGCGGTGTTATGCTGTGGGGGATGTTATTTTTGGGATACTTTAGTCCCCATTGTCCCAATAGCACAATTCCTGACAACTGTCGGGTATCTGAACATCGTTGCGGACCAAGTTCTCCCATTCATGACAACTGTGTTACTTGCTGGTGATGACCATTACCAACAGGATAATGCGCCATGCTACACTTCCAGAATCGTCAAGAAGTGGTTCGAGGAACATACTAGTGACTTTCTGTTAATGCCCTGGCCTCCAAATTCACCTGACATGAACCCAATCGGACATTTGTGGTACGACTTTGAAAAGTGGGTTCGTGCTAAATCCTCCCCACCCCGAAGTATACGGGAACTGCAGGACTTACTCTTGACATTCTGGGACCAGATATTCTAGGATACCTATCGCCACCTCATCGAATCGATGCCTCGCCGAGCGGCCGCTGTTTTGTGGGCTAAAGTGAGTCCTACAGCTTATTAGGTAGGTGGTCATAATGTAATGGCTTACCGGTGTGTATGATTTATATATATATATATATATATTTTTGATTGGAGGTTTAACGACCACCGTGAGCAACTCAATGGGCTATAAGCAGTCGCCCGTCCCTAATTTAGGGTCACTGGTTCCAGGGAAGGGAGAGAGCCAGTGCCGTAAGACAAACACAACATCCATGCCTCACCGGGATTCGAACCCGGACCCCGTTTGGACGAATGATCAGAGGCCAGCGCCTTAGACCACTGCGCCACCGGGGCGGCGTGATTTATATACCATGTGTATATATGTACACACACAGGGCGTTCAAAAAGTCTCTTCGCAGTGGGTATCGTAGCTTATATAGAAATCATGCAAATGTATTACGGGAACTTGTAATTTACACGCTTACTTACAAAGAGTGTTGAAACTGTCGTCCTTCAGATAATCTAACTCTTTTACACATGTTTTCAAACACGCTTGCGAGCGTCCAAAAATCCCTCCGCAATGATGTTAAGGCTGTTTCACTTAATTTTTAAGGTGCTGCACTCAAAATATTTGAATTAAGTAACTTGTATGTTTAATTTCAGTTGTTGTTGTTTTTATGAGAAAATATCAAGCTTCAGAATATATTTCACAACGACACCAATTTTTACCAACTTCTAATGAGTCAAAAGTATCCAAAATATGGATGTTGATTTTATCATTGCCCCTCAGAAGGAACACTCACGAAATCAACATTCACATTTTCGAAACTTTCAATTCATCACAAGCTTGTGAAAATTGGTATTGCTGTGAAACATATTCTAGTCCCTTAATGAGACGAAACAACTTCCACCATTCACTTTTCCTTTTCTTCCGCTTTCCAACCGTAGGCTGAAGAAGCGTATATGCTCCAGCTTTGTCCGTCTGCCTGTCTGCACGATAACTCGCGTAAAAATGGTTCGATTTCGACCACATTTAAACTGGGGATGAATCCTATTGAAAATGGACGAAATGAGATCAAAGGTCAGGACATAAAAGCGGAATCCATTCCATCGCCCTTATGCGTCATAACTTACGTAAAAATGCTTCGATTGCGTAAAAACCTTATCATGTTGTTCCGGAGGTATACTGAACTGGTTCTGTTGAACATCAACGAAATTGGGTCAAAGGTCAAGGCACAGGAGCGAGATTTATTCCACAGCCATTATCCTCATAACCTGACTAAAATGCTTCTATTGCGACAAAACTTTAGTATGTTATTCCGGAGGTATACTGAACTGGCTCTGTTGAACATCATCGAAATTGGGTCAAAGGTCAGGGCACAGGAGCGAGATTTATTCCACAGCCATTATCCTTATAACCTGATTAAAATGCTTCTATTGCGACAAAACTTTAGTATGTTGTTCCGGAGGTATACTTAACTGGTTCTGTCGAACATCATCGAAATTGGGTCAAAGGTCAGGGCAGAGGAGCGAGATTTATTCCACAGCCATTATCCTCATAACCTGACTAAAATGCTACTATTGCGACAAAACTTTAGTATGTTGTTCCGGAGGTATACTTAACTGGTTCTGTCGAACATCATCGAAATTGGGTCAAAGGTCAGGGCACAGGAGCGAGATTTATTCCACAGCCATTATCCTCATAACCTGACTAAAATGCTACTATTGCGACAAAACTTTAGTATGTTGCTCCGGAGGTATACTGAACGAATCAATAGTCACGGTAGGGAGGAGGGTTTGTCTGCGCGCGATTTCTGGTATGTTGGAAAGCGTATCATAATCAATGCATTGCATGATGTTACTAGTTTTTTCAGCAAGCACATATTTGTTGTCCTAGACGCCTTTTTCAACCTCCTTAACATTAAATTCATCCATATTAACAAATAAGACATTAATTCCGACACGAGATGGAATGAAACGAGATGTTAGCACGTCAAATGAAAACCTCTGAATGATGAATGCAAAAGATGAGATGTGAAAAGTAACTCTCAGACTTACAATATGACACGCGGGGTGTGAGAAAGTGAATCACAAGAGAAGCAGGCGATAGGCGCTTGCTTGTGCCTTTGATCGCACTGCTAACAAAAGCAAAGTATAGTTACGACCTACCCCCGCCATTAATTTAGTAATTAATGGGCGTGGTGGAGGTATGAAATTAATTAAGTATTAATTATGTTCGAGGCTTGATTGGAGTTTAAAAGTGTAAACAACAGAGAAAGTTTTATCTAGGGGATAAGACAGAAAAGAGGCGAAGAATTCTCCATCTGGCTGGGTGGTCTTGGAATAGCTCTGTTAGGTCCTAAATCGAAGGTAGCAGCTGACTGCCAGTCTAAACAGGGAAAGAGGTACATTTCGAAGAGGGTCACTTGTGGAAATGAATGAAGATGGGGGACAAAAGATTTAGTGAATAATCGTAAATTCGTCGATTGTTTAGGGCATTTTCGAGAACAATTGCTCTCTGTGTGTGTGGTCCGTGCAGAAAAATAAGATTTCGCACTTAGCGTGAAAATAAGGAAGAAAGTTCAGTTGTCTGTACGCTTTCCGATTTGAAAGGCTGGATTGGATGCCTTGGATCTGCTATATGAATTGGGAAATGAAGCAGCGAATTTCCCTACATTTGGTAGGAAACGGAGACGACAACTCCGGGCAGCTGGAAATGCCACTTTGCCATAAAGACAGCGGAATGCCTAAATCTGCGTGATAAAGCAGCAATTTCTAGGCTGGGAGCCCAATGGAAATTAGCGACTGGTTGGCCCAATGAAAGCAAAGTCACAGAGGAATTAAGAAGTCTGCGAGTGGACAGTGGTCATTCCAATGAGAAGTGAAGCTTGGGTTCGAGTCCAACTACGGCAGTGTGCAATCACCATTCTCTCCCTGAAGCGGCGAAGGAAGCGAGCTGGTCCTGCGGGGCGAAGCGAGGCCCCATGTGTGTGTGGGGCTACGTAAGCACTGCAGCCACTAGGTGTAAGTGCGACGGGATAAAGCCGGCGCAAGGAAAATTGATAGCATAAGAGCGGTGTCTTGGATACCTAACGAATATACAGGTAAAAAGTTAAATCACAATGTGGATTTCTCCTTGACAGCATCCATGTAAGTAGAAACATTTTGTTTTTATTGTTACATCTGCTACGCAATTAAGTGATGAACTGAACTAATATATTGCAAGAACTGAACTGAGAAATAGTAAGACTGAACTGTGGAATTTAAGTTCATTAAAACTATCTCGCGGTAATTAATTTAGGTCCAAGTTGACCCAATACTTATGTTCAGAAGACGGCTAAATTTTATTCGTATGTGTGCCATTGTTATGTTTTTATAGCCAATTAAATACTTGTTTAGGCAGTTACTACAGTCATAGAACACATTATTTATGTGTACGCATGTGATTGGTTCAAATTGTTTAAGTGTATGCCCATATAATACAGTTTTCGCGCCAAGAACTACGTCGAAGGACCTCAGAGAAAAAATATGCTAATTGCTCGGCTACGGTTGTTAAATTGATTGACCGTGGTGAAATAGCGGCCGAGGTCGTAACATTTTTTTGTTGACAGCGGTGGGATAATGACCCACTCTCGTAAAATTTTGGTGGCGAGCGCTGGAATGCATAACCTAGCTCGGCCCGGTACCGTAACAGTATGTATCGTTTTGCTATATGGTATTAGTGAGTCTAGAATCTGCGCCGTATCATCGGTCGGTGGAAATATTCGTTGCTTTAAGAAAGAGGCGGCAATATTTTTAATTCCCGTGAACACATTTTTCTTTGAAACATTTTTTTCTTTTAAAAAAATGAAGAAATGAACACGGGGCCGTGGCGTAGAAATCGGGTCAGGAACACCATGACCCGATCAGTTTGATCCGCAACAAATTGCTGACCCGCTGACCCTTGACCCGTTTCCTTCTGTGCACGGCATCCCAGAGAGCTTCTTCAGGACTTAAATCCGAGTACCTTGGGGTCACTGGATGGTTCCAAACTCAGACGAATGTTCCTAGAGCCATGTCTGGTTGGTTGCGGCCTATTGGGACGGCGCATTGTCCTTTTGGAACAGACCATCGGCTGCAGGATGTTCGAATGCCATGAAAGCGTTCAGGTGATCATCCAGCACAAGCTGGTAGCGCGCAGCTGTTCAGGACCTCTCCAGACACACTATGGGACCTACTGTGACCCATGAGGAGGCTCTCCAAACATCACAGAGCCACCGCCGTCTTGAACAGAACTGACCTGGCACGACGCTGCCATCGCCTCATGCTATCAACTCCACATCCGCACTCTACAGCTCCTTACAGCTGAAAACGTGGTTCATCTTACTACATGAAGTGGTGCCAATACGCATAGGTCCAGTTGTGTTGTTCCCGGCACCAGGTGAGGGCCTAGTTTCCAATGATGGGCAGTCAACAGTAGAGCACGAGTATGGCGTCGGCTCCCTTAGAGTGCAATGCTTCTCATAGAATTTCAAAACTTTCTTAACGCTCAAGTCTGCAATCAGAGGGCGTAAGTTCGCGATTCCGTTTACAGCAATATCTGCGGGATTAAAGACCCAATTGAAAAAGTTTTCTTCGGTGAAATATTATCGTTTTCCATGCCGGTTCCATTGACTTTTGAATGGCTTTGATAAATTTAATTCGCGTCAGAACGGATTCAAAAGACGTGCTCATTACACCCGAAAATTCGGTGTCATCTTTGTTTCTTCCTTGGGGACACTGTATGATCAGGATCTTGCTGCTACAGATCTTCTTGCTACCACAACTGGATAATGTCAATTTGCAGCAAGACGGGGCTCCACCCTACTGGTCACTGGAACAGCACAATGGTCACTGGAACTCCACCCTACTGGTCACTCAACAGCACAATGACAACTGATGTGGCCACGATGGCCATATTCCTTGCCTGCAAACACCGCGGATCTCACTTCCCCGATTTCTTCGAGTTTGAGTTTGTGAAAAAAATCGTCTACGCACTACGCCCTCAAAGTCTGGATGACTTTATGGTGAAAATTTCTGCAACGTTCGCACAAATCACTCCGCAGATGTTAGAAAACATGTGGCAAGAATTGAAAACCCGGTATTAACATTGCCGACTCCGCAAAGGGGCTCATGTTATACAAACTGCCATCTATAAAGGTAAATTCTGCCAGATATTGGCTATTTATATCTATTACAAACCATTCCACAGTATTTTTAAATTATCCCCACCCAAACGGATCACCCTGTACAATCATTTCATTTTTGCAATAAAATAAATGATGGGAAACGTAGCGATTGAGCTCTTTAGGAATATTTCGACAAATAAAAGAATTTCATTTAACTATACCAGTACGTATCAATCCTTTATTTAGTACGTAGTGTATAATCTTTTAACAATGTACTTTCAGATAAAATATTTAACTGAACGAGAAGTTATCTAAATTTATTCAATTTATTCTCTGATATTTGTAATCTAAATAGAATAGCTACTTATCACCTTACATCTTTTGATTGTCAGCAGCTAATTTTTTCTGAATGATTAAAAGGAAACACAAATAACTCAAAGTACTTAGCGTAAAGCATTGTGTAATATTAATAGAAGCAAATGGCATTAAACAGCTTTTGTGCTGTGAAAAGATAAATACTTAAATTGTAACTCAAAATGAGTTGGTGATACTCACAAAAGGAATGCTACGGATTATATTCGAATATCCGGGGAAAAGTTTTAGAGGGCACGCGTGCTAACAACTAAAATGTTTAAAGCGTGAGAAGTGAACGACGTGATGCAGAACGAGATATTTTAAATTAAAAATTCTATTTTTACCGATATCTTACAAATTTTACTCTCTGTGATTTTATTTCGCTCCTTCAAGAAAACAAACGCAAATTAAATGACCCTTGGTGTAGAACACACAACATGAAATGTCACTCTTAGAGTCTAAGAAAAAACACAGTTCTGCTGAAAAAAAAAATTGCAAAAGCGGAAATTAATGATGTTTTATTCCCGTATCACGACAAAAGGGTGAAGCGAAAAAAAGGCGCCACGACAAAAGGTCGAATCTACGGGCTTGATATTTTTCTACTTCAACTGCAAGATTTCTAAAATATAATATTTCCAAAAAACGGCACCGGGGGATTCGTTTGAGCAAATTACAATTTTTTTTGTGTATTCAAATCCCAACTGAAATCAGACTTCTCGTCCTATATAGAAGGCTTTCCAAACGAAGTTATTTTCAAAAAGGCCCCAAGACCCTTTCAGTAAATTTAGTGTTTCTCTGTGTATTCAAATAATCCCAACAGAAATCAGACGTGTCATCTTTTGTACTCAAAGTGAAATCTATATAAAAGGCTTTCTAAACGATGTTTTTTCCAAAGTAAAGGACCTGGTGCCCTTTTTGTGAAGGGCCTAAGCAGAGGGACTATGAATTAACATTTAGTGCCTAAGTAAAAGCGCACTATTATCAACTTGGTATGATATGTAAATGTTATGAATATGAAGTCAGGAAATAAAAAACCGTTAGAGGCCTAGGTGTGGGGCCTATGTATTAAGTAAAAGAAAGATTAATAACTTGACATGTCATGTAAATATTTAGCGCTTAAGTGGAAGTGCAGCGGTATTAAAAATTTTTTTCACCATTTCGTCCTTTTCTGAACACAGCTTGAGTCATGCAATAATTCCTTTGTTTCGTCAAACACTGTAAAAATGTACGAAGTCACGGCAATTTATTTCTTCAAATTAAAGTACAATTCTTGCTTAACTTATATAGACCCCCCCTTTCCTTAAACATTTGTGGCCAGTTGTCCTAAGCTCGTATGAAGCAGCCTGAAATTTGGAAGTGCTGAAAATTTATATGCTTAATTACTAACGTGCTATTTAGACATATTCTACATTTTTGAGATTACTCACTTTTATTCCAAAAATCTTTCAGGAGGTTTTAGTCTCTACACATTTCTAAAAATACGTGTTGGAAATGTGTAGAGACGGAAACCTCGTAAAAGGTTTTTGGTATAAAGGTGAATAACCTCAAAAATGTAGAAAAATTATATGTCAGACTTCAGTTCCTTGTAATGTATTCAAAAGACAAACCGGTTGGGGTAACTTGGTGTTTTTTTATGCAACACAATAATAAATATGGACAGGTTTCACGCTTATATGCCTCCTTATTGCATACACATTTTTGAGCTTTGACTACAAACTTTTCTATAGGATCTTGGGATGCATTTGGAGTACAAAAAATGTCACATCTAATTTCAGTTAAGCTTTGAGTATACAAAGAAATAAGCAATTTACTCAAAGGGCCCCTGGGTCCTTTTTTAAAATAACCTTGTTTAGAAAGCCTTGTGTACAGGTTGCATTTCAGTACAAACAATGTCACATCTGCGCTCGATTGAAATTTGAATACAAAAAGAAATAAGCAATTTGCTTTGAAGTCCTCACGGGCCATTTTGGAAACAATATCTTTTTGAAAGCATTCCTATAGGTTATTGAAGTACAGAAAAAATAGCATTTGCTTTCAGTTGGGATTTGAATACACAATAAAATAAGCAATTTGGAAATTTATATCTTCTTAACGTTTCATACAAATTGGTTAAATAGTTCTCCTAGTTTAGAGAATCGTTAGTCCGGTAGTCGTGCGCCCTTTTGTTGTATCGCCCTTTTGTCGCATCGCCTTTTTGTCGTGCGCCCTTTTGTCGTGTAGTCTTTGTTCCTGCGATTAAATAAAATTGTTGTCACTCTCCATTCAAAGCACGATCTCTGCATACAGGGGTTGAACAGAATAATGTGAACACCACGCTCAGAGGCGTGACTTTTAAAGCAGCTGCGTATGTCGCAATACGCAAATATATCCATCACTGTTTGTTATAATAGCTTTGTTTAGAACAACAAGGCCCTGTTTAAGTGCAGTTAAAGTGTCATGTTGAGAAATTTCATTCTGGGTGACGACGAAATGAGCGACCTAACGGACTTTGAAAGAGGGTTAATTGTTGGGGGCCGGCTAGTTAGTGCATCCGTGACAACAGTCGCCAGGGTAGTGGGGGTATCGAGAGCTACTCTGTCGCGCGTCATGACAGCATACAGTGTTCGGGGCAACACCTCGTCTGAGAAACACAAGAGCGGCCGTAAAACGACCCTGAATGATAGAGACAGGAGAGCATTAAAGAGGATTGCTACACGTAGTAAGACCACGGTGACGAAAATTTGTGCGGGGCTCAATCTGCACTTTCAGACCCCAAGATCAACAAAAACAAGATATTCATGGCAGAGATGCTATTGCAAAACCTCTGGTGACCCGGTTGAATGCTCAACGGCAGTGGTGTCGGGAGCATTCAACGTGGACTGCCGATGCACGGCAGCGTGTAATGTGGTCGGATGAATTCACATTCACACTATGTTCCACCGCAGGACGTGCTTACGTGTGGAGAACACCCTTAGAAGCATACAACCCTGATTGAGTTCTCCCAACATTGCAACATGGTGGTGGTTGTGTCATGCTCTGGGCGGTCATCGTGGCCTTCAGCAGGTCCCCTTGAAAGGATGGATTACCGGCAGGGCGTATGAAACCATTTTGGCCGACCAAGTCCATCCAATGGCTCAGGCATTGTTTCCTGAAGGGGATGCCATCTATCAAGATGATAACACCCCAATTCACAGAGCTCGGAATGTTCAATCATGGTTTGAGGAACACGAGGACGAACGTTCACACCTTTCTTGGCCTCCCCAATCACCAGACTTAAACATCATCGAGCCACTGTGGTCTGTGTTGGAGAACAGAGTAAGATCCCGTTATCCTCCTCTTGCATCTCAAGGACCTGGAGCAGTTTCTGCATGAAGAAAGGTGTAACATTCCACTAACCACCATCCAGGATTTGTATGCGTCTATTCCAAGGAGGATTCAGGCGGTTTTGAATGCCAAAGGTGGTCCCACACCCTATTAGGTACATAAACCCTTCTTTTCCTTGGTGTTCATATTATTCTCTCCAACACTTGTATCATACATTAGAGCATTTTGTTTATGTTACACCTGGAACATAACAGCTATCTAACAAGGTAAAAGATCAGATTTATTTGAAGCCTTGATCAGGAAATTGTAGGTCATGACACGCTAGGGATAAGGTAAAAAGTGAACAGATTTATTTGAAGCCTTGATAAGAAAATTGTAGGTCATGACACGCTAGGGATAAGGTTAAATGGGAACAGATTTATTTGAAGCCTTGATAAGAAAATTGTAAGTCATGACACGCTAGGAATAATGTTAAAAGTGAACAGATTTATTTGAAGCCTTGATAAGAAAATTGTAAGTCATGACACGCTAGGGATAAGGTTAACAGTGAACAGATTTATTTGAAGCCTTGATAAGAAAATTGTAGGTCATGACACGCTAGGGATAAGGTTAAAAGTGAACAGATTTATTTGAAGCCTTGATAAGAAAATTGTAGGTCATGACACGCTAGGGATAAGGTTAACAGTGAACAGATTTATTTGAAGCCTTGATAAGAAAATTGTAGGTCATGACACGCTAAGGATAAGGTTAAAAGTGAACAGATTTATTTGAAGCCTTGATAAGAAAATTGTAAGTCATGACACGCTAGGGATAAAGTTAAAAGTGAACAGATTTATTTGAAGCCTAGATAAGAAAATTGTAAGTCATTACACGCTAGGGATAAGGTTAAAAGTGAACAGATTTATTTGAAGCCTTGATAAGAAAATTGTAGGTCATGACACGCTAGGGATAAGGTTAATAGTGAACAGATTTATTTGAAGCCTTGATAAGAAAATTGTTGTAGTTCATGACACGCTAGGGATAAGGTTAAAAGTGAACAGATTTATTTGAAGCCTTGATAAGAAAATTGTTGTAGGTCATGACACGCTAGGGATAAGGTTAACAGTGAACAGATTTATTTGAAGCCTTGATAAGAAAATTGTTGTAGGTCATGACACGCTAGGGATAAGGTTAAAAGTGAACAGATTTATTTGAAGCCTTGATTAGAATATTGTAGGTCATGACACGCTAGGGATAAGGTTAACAGTGAACAGATTTATTTGAAGCCTTGATAAGAAAATTGTAGGTCATGACACGCTAGGGATAAGGTTAACAGTGAACAGATTTATTTGAAGCCTTGATAAGAAAATTGTAGGTCATGACACGCTAGGAATAAGGTTAAAAGTGAACAGATTTATTTGAAGCCTTGATAAGAAAATTGTAAGTCATTACACGCTAGGGATAAGGTTAACAGTGAAAAGATTTATTTGAAGCCTTGATAAGAAAATTGTAGGTCATGACACGCTAGGGATAAGGTTAACAGTGAACAGATATATTTGAAGCCTTGATAAGAAAATTGTAGGTCATGACACGCTAGGGATAAGGTTAACAGTGAACAGATTTATTTGAAGCATTGATAAGAAAATTGTTGTAGGTCATGACACGCTAGGGATAAAGTTAAAAGTGAACAGATTTATTTGAAGCCTTGATAAGAAAATTGTAAGTCATTACACGCTAGGGATAAGGTTAAAATTGAACAGATTTATTTGAAGTCTTGATATGAAAATTGTAGGTCATGACACGCTAGGGATAAGGTTAACAGTGAACAGATTTATTTGAAGCCTTGATAAGAAAATTGTAGGTCATGACACGCTAGGGATAAGGTTAAAAGTGAAAACAAAACATAGTCCCAATGTCAGGTCCTACCCGGGGAAATTTCATAAAATAATATACATCGCTTGGGAACAAAAACTACAAACTTTTGAAACGTACGTTCTTGTTGCTGCTTTGCTAGTCCTATGTGTTCAGTATGAAAATATTCAAAATTAACGAAGTGTATGATGTCATTGTTTATCCGTTCTTCCCTATGTTCAGTCTTTCTGTAGATACGATATCTTTGCTCCTACAAATAACATAACATTCCTTTTGTGTCTGATTGTAGTAGGAATGATAATATTTTTTTAGATTATTTTGTCTCTTGATACGTTCGCCTGTCGTTTTGTTTATGGATGCAACATACACTCACGGACAATGAAATTTGCGCACCTAGAAGAAAACATGCTACAACCGCGAAACTTTGCAAATAGCTATTTGGGTGCTGGTATGAAAAGGATCCACGTTTGGTGCGATTGCGCATGACCGCACACCCTGTGGTGGCGCTACAAGAACAAATCGGCAGCCTTATAAACCGGCGTGTAGTCGATGCCCCATGAAAGCGAAAAGCACCAGCCAATGCAAGCAAGTTTACAGAGTGACAAGAATGCCAGGTAGATGCCAGAGATGTCGATTTACGCAACGTACGGACTTTGAGAGAGGCCTGATCATCGGGCTGAAAACCGCAGGGTGCTCGATGTGCCGTATAGCGCGCCACGTGGATGGTTCTGACCATACTGTCAGACTGTGTTGGGAGCAATGGGCACGTGACGGCCTGCCACACGGCGGAGCGGTTCCAGGCGGACCACTGATAGAAAGGATCGACGGATCGTGCGCCAGGCATGAACAGATCCAACGGGAACCCGGTCCACTATACAGGCAGATGTAGCGGCTTCTGTGTGCCCACGAACCATTTCTCGACTCCTCGCGGAAGCGAATCTGGGATACCAGCGCCCCTTACGTGTGCTGCCATTAACACCGGAACATCGCCGGCTCCATGTGCAGTGGTGCCAGGTCGGAGCGACGTGAACGCCACAGACTGGCGACGTGTGGTGTTTAGTGATGAGTGCCGCTTCGTTTTGGGGACAGATGATCATCGTGTCCGGGTGTGGAGGTCACTCGGTCAACGGCACAATCCCAACCACGCTATCGAGCGCCACACCTCCACCACTGCAGGCATTATGGTCTGGGGAGCCATTACCTACGATAAGCGATCAGCTCTAGTAGTGGTACGTGAATAATTGACGGGCCAGTGGTATGTGGATTAGATACTACGGCCCGCATGTGCTCCCATTCCTGGCCGGGATTCCAGGTGCGCTATACCAGCAGGATAATGCCCGCCCGCACACAGCTCGGGTTGCCCAGGATTGCCTAAGTCATGTCCAGACACCTCCATGGCCTGCCCGCTCCCCGGACATGTCCGCTATGGAGCATGCGTGTAACCAGTTGAAACGCCGGCTGCCGCCGCGCCGCACTATCCGGGATTTGGAGCACCGCCCAACACGTGTCGACCAGTCTGCCGCAGGACATCATCAGGCGTATATTATCTTCCATGCCAGACCGTATTGAAGCATTTATCGCCGCACGAGGTGGTGCGACGCGCTATTGAATATGACTGGACTGCGTGCCACAGATCCCTCTGTAATTGTCCCGCATCTCTGTTTTTGCCATCATGTGTATCATTCATCTGTATCATTACGTACATAAAATTTCAGTTCACTCCGATGCTTCCTTCTTGGTACGTAAATTTCATTGTCCGTGAGTGTATTTTGTAATATACACTATCCTACAATTAACATCCGGGAACCCCTCTATTGAAAGTGAATTAAGTCCTCCGCTGATACCACGTCATAAGGCCACCATAAATATGTTCGGAGAGCTACGGTGAGACATTGGCAGGAGTGTGAATACAAGATGCCTCAATTGACAGAGTTAACCGATTTCCAGGGCGGATTTGTAATAGGGTGCCACATAAGGAATCGCTCCGTACGTGGCTTTTTAGCGATATGGAAGATTCCCAGGCCGATAGTTGGTGTGATATGCAAGTGAAGCGGACTGGTGCTGAATCTGCCAAGAAATGGCCCCTGTAAACCTCCGAAGCTAACAGAGCGTGAAAGCTTTTCAAAGCACTGACCGCTCAGAACACAAATCAACATTGCCTCAAAGCACGTCCACTTTATGCGAGACTATTGGGATTGATGTCAGCACCAGCACAGTGCACGTCCACTTTATGTGAGACTATTGGGATTGATGTCAGCACCAGTACAGTGCACGTCCACTTTATGCGAGACTATTGGGATTGATGTCAGCACCAGCACAGTGCACGTCCACTTTATGTGAGACTATTGGGATTGATGTTAGCACCAGTACAGTGCACGTCCATTTTATGTGAGACTATTGAGATTGATGTCAGCACCAGTACAGTGCACGTCCACTTTATGTGAGACTATTGGGATTGATGTCAGCACCAGTACAGTGCGCAAGATGCTTCATGACATGAGCTATCACGGTCGAGCAGCCATCCACAAGTATGATGATAACTTCGACTAATACCACACGCCCATTAGCGTGATATAAGGAACGTCGATCTTAGACTGTAGATCAACGTAAAACTGCTTTAGACTGACTAGTCACGATACACAGTTTAAAAGTCTAATGGTTGCTCATGGGTGCTTCAGATAGCTGGATAAAGGTACACTATGTAGAAAAGTCTCCGGACACCAGTGCTTTTTATACAATACTACATTTATGGTAAAATCAATAAAGAGCTGGCCGATCTTTGGCCACAATTACCTTGTACACTCGGCGTGGCACACTTTCAACGATATTCTGGTAAGTAGCCGCAAGTACATTGTTCCATTCCTCCAGCAAAGCAGTGGTCAGTTCAGACACGTGTCGTTCTATTCCGAATCCTAAGTTCAAGTTTATCCCGCAGGGCCCTCATAGGATTGAGGTCACGGCTTTGAGCTGGCTACTCCAAATTCTGTACACTCATATCCTCAGACCATGTCGAAATGGAGCGTGCTTTATAGCAAGGCGCGTTGTCTTTCTGAAACAACAATGGCCCGTCTCCGTAAAACTGGTAAAGTGTACGCAGTGCGGCGTTGTATACAATGTCCCGGTACATCGTGGCGTTCACGTTTCCATCCACAACAACCAACGGTCCAAGTCCATACCACGAGAAGCATTCCCAGATCATAAAACTGACATCACCGAATTTAACAGTTGGGACGACATGACCCATTCTGGCAGATAACGTTCACGTGGCATGCGCCACATCTAGTAAACATCATCGGATTTAAACACGGTGTAGCGTGATTCGTCACTCCGTAAGACTCATTTACACTAGTCTAGGGTCAATGGACGATGTGCTATGCATCTAGAAAGTAGCTTACTAGCATTCTTATGAGTTAACGGCCTGAATGCAGCAGCTCTGCCGTGAAAATTTAACTTGTGCAGTTCTTTACGAACTGCCTTAGTTCACACACTCACCCCATGTTGAATCCTGAAATTCTTCGTGGATGATTTGTACAGAGGAATGACGGTACCCACGGAAGACACGTTTCAGAGAAATCTAGTTCCTTTCCATCTGAGTATTAGGTGTACAAATAAGTTTTAAAGCCGTTTTTAAAGCGTATACCGCTAATTTACATATCCGACAATCCCCCGCGTTGTTGTAATGTGACCGTAACTGGTCCAGAGTATGAAATGTGACACAGAAGTTTGCCAAACAGTCAAACGCTCTTGCACATCGGTAGGTCAAAGATGGCAAGCGATACTGCCTTTATTCGACGCTGCATTCGTTACGAATTTCATCAAGGAAAAAGTGCTGCAAAAGCATGTGCATCGACCCATTCTGTTCTGGGGAGAATATTGTATCGAAAAGCACGTGTGAGTTTTCGTTAAGACGGTTTAAAGCAGGTGATTTTGATGTTAGCGATCAAGAACGTAGCGGCGCCCCGCAGAAAGTTACACACGAGGAACTGCAAGCATTACTTTATGAAGATTCGTCTCAAACGCAAAAAGAACTAGCTGAACAACTGGGGGTAACTCAACAAACAATTTCCAATCGTTTACGCGCAATGGGAAAGACTCTGAAGGAAGGAAAAATGGGTGCTACATGACCTGAGTCAGAGGAAAAAGGATGAGCGTGTCATGAAGTGTTTGAATCTGTTGAATAAACAACAATCTTTCCTGTGGAAAATCGTCATGGGTGATGAAAAGTGGATATGGTACGACCATCCCAAATGCCAAAAACACTGGGTAGATGCCGATGAAGCAACTACCTTGACACCGAAACGTAATATTCACTCTAAGAAAGTTGTGCTGTGCATCTGGTGGGATATGAAGGGTGCCTCAGTGAGCTAAGCAACGGCTATTGACCATTAGTCCGAGATGGGTCTGGGTTAGAATCCCGGTGAGGCATGGATGTTGTGTTTGTCTTACGGCTCTGGTTCTCTCCCTTCCCTGGAACCAGTGGCCCTAAACTAGGGACGGGCGACTGCTTATAGCCCATTGAGTTGCTCACGATGGTCGTTAAACCCGCAATCATAAAAAAAACTGTTACTGCTGATCGCTACAAGCAACAATTGCTGCAATTGAACCAGGAAATCTGTCTGAAATGTCCATTCTCAGGCAAAGGATTGCGTCCCGTGAAATTGCTGCATGACAACGCTAGGCCGCATGTCGCGAAATCGGTCAAGGAAACGTTATTGACGCTTGGCTGGAAGGTTTTGGAGCACCCGGTGTAGTCCCGACATAGCCCCTTAAAACTATTATTTGTTCCGATCGATGCAAAATGGTTTGTCTGCTGTACGGTTCCGGACATGTGACGAAGTGCAAAAATGGGTTGACGACTTCATTGCGTCACATGACGAAGTATTCTTCATGGCTGGAATCCGTCATCTGCCCGACCGATGGCGGAAGGTGATAGATAATGACGGCGCATATTTTAATTCGTAAAGGTATTATTGTTTTCTCTCAAATTACATATTGCATTGTCTTAAAACGCTTTAAAACTTATTTGTATATTTAATACATGGCCTTGCTGAACGCTTTTTCTTATTTTGGAAGTCGTAAGTCCCTCACATTTCAATTCAGTAATAACATCTTGAAAAGTTGATCGTGGGGGTTGCAATTGTTCTGCAGTCGCACGCACGCAGATGTTGCTAATTAAGGCACCCAATAACACCACCTTGTTGGAAGTCAGCAAGCTCAACAAGTGTGGCTATGTCTTATGAGTAGATGATATACGACGTTTGAGGTGCTTATCAGCAGTTTTAAAGGAAATCTGGCGCATGCTATCTACTGGAAGGCTCCAGTTTTGTTGCCAGAGACTTTCCTACACCGGGTACTTTACCGACCGTATTGTTCCAACAGTGAGGTTTGGTGGAGGCAGAGTGATGGTATGAAGCTGTTTTTCGTGTTTCGGCTTGGCACGTTAGTCCTTTTGGACAAAACCATGAATATTAAGTTGTACCTGGAAGTCCTGGACAATTATGCACTACCAACGTTGTGGCAGTGCACCCATAACTCTGTGAACTGGAAAACGCACGGGTCATAGTACCCGTGTTGTTACGTATTGGTTTGAGGACATGTACGGCGAAAGATTGGACTGGCTAAGGCCATGACATTAAAGAGATGCGTTCCCTCTTTTAGTGATATCACACGGAAACCAAGGTTTCCAACGCTATCTTGTCTGACACCAAACACGACACCGACGTATCAGTCCTTGTAACATGAGTGACGTCACAAACTGAGGGAACTGATTTCTCTAATGTCATGACCTTGTACTTTCTAGACGGCCTTGGATTGATCAGCCTAGAGTTCTGACCTGAATCCTATACAGAATCTCTGGGAAGAATGGATCGTTGGGTGCGTGAAGAACTCACCCAACAAACAAATCTGATTTTCTTGCTGATTTGAAGACAAGGGGCGGAACATGTTGGTGAACATTTAAGAAACACTGGTAGAGGGTATTCTACGAAGACAAGAGGCCAACAAAAGAGCGATAGGTTTCCTCATACAATTTTAAACTTTCTGTAAATGAAGGTTATTTGTAGGTATACAGATGCCCGAATATGTATCGCAAGGCAGTGCAAGTTGGATTCAGATATTGAGTCGGATAGAAACAAACCTCCCAAGAATTTAAGCTACGTAACTGCTCTCGAACTTTTCTGACAAGCCGCTTTTCGCGAAGTTTGGAATTACACTGCTGGCCACCCAAAACGCAACACCAAGAAGGAAGAATCCGATTGGCCTGAAATTCGCAGCATGAGTCACCCGCGAGAGGACATGCAAACGATTAGCATTGCAGGGCATATGCAAATCATGTGCGCCCGGCACGCCACCGAGAAGCACTATAAGAAGGGTACACAGAAGGCGGAGTGTAAGTAGTGGAAGTGTGTTGTGCTGCCGGACCTGTGCGTGGGAAGCTTCCTGATGCCTCGTCGCAGAATACGACAGTCATTCTAGCACATTTCGGAGTTCGACAGAGGACGAATAGTGGCTTATCGCGACAGCGGTTTATCGAACCGAGACATCGGCGCCCGTGTGGGACGACATCCAGCCACAGTGAGGCGAGTATGGATTCGGTGGGTGCAGGAGGGACGGACGGATAGATAGACGTGAGCGATTGCCGCAGCCGCGGCACACTATCGAACGAGAGGACTGGCATGTCGTGCGGCGGGCATTGACGGCTCGCACCGCTACACCACGAACGTTAGCACATGAATGAGGGTGTGTTGCGCAACAACCTGTGTCAGGACGTATCGTTCGACGTAGTCTGCAGGAGCGGGGACTTGTCGCACGGCACCCATTTTTCCGATTACCATTGACGTTACACCACCGGCGAGTGCGGCGGCAGTGGGCCGTTGAACGCGGCACCTGGACTACGGAACGGCACGACATTGTCTTCTCCGAAGAATCCCGCTTCTGCATGCAAAACCACGATGGCCGGATCTGCGTGTGGCGGCACCGCGGCGAGAGACTGTATGACGCCTGCATTATGCATCAACATACCGGTCCGTCGCCTGGCGTTATGATTTGGAGATATGACACCCGCACCCCTCTGGTACGCATCGCCGGTACACTCAACAACCACCCCACTTTCTACGACGTTGTGGAGCCTGTAGTCCTCCCTTACCTGCAGGACCTGCCAGCGGCCACGTTTCAACAGAACAACGTGTGCCCGCACGTGGCACGCATAGTGCAACAATTCTTCACGGCCCACCAGGTGTCACTGTTGCCGTGGCCCGCCTGTTCTCCCGATATGTCGCCCATCAAACACGTCTGATCACTGATCGGCAACCGAGTGGCCCGGCAAGCACCACCCGTGATGAACTGTGGCAATGTGTGGAAGCAGCCTGGACCGACATACTCCAAGTCCACATCCAAGGCCTCTTTCGTTCGATGCCGCGGCGTGTAGCGGCCGTTATATCCAGCCATGGGGGCCACACGGGCTATTGATGTCTGCGTGTTCCACAAGTCGCACGGGCCTGTAAGCTCAATCGTTTCATCTTTGTATCTGTTGTTATGTGTCCAGTAAATCTGGCTTTGCTATCTCGTGTCCTTCTTGGTGTTGCATTTTGGGTGGCCAGCAGTGTATTTTAGAGAAACTGTATTGATAATTTTGCAGCAAAAATGTTTCTTTTCAAGCCGTATGCACTCCCGTGAAGACAATAACTTTAGCATATATTCTAAAAATGACACTTTCGCTATTGACTGTTTTATTTTCTTCTCGGTAATTTGACTTCCCAACAAAGAAACAGTTTCTGGTGATCTGTAACATAAATCAATTCGATTTTGCTGCGGTGAGGAAGTGTTTTAACTTTTTCAATACAGCAGTGATTTAGAGCGGTTGTTTCACACTAAGTCATTTGTTTGATATTCAGCTCTTTGTGCTGTACACATGTACTTTCAGTTTGTGTTGTCTGAAGAGTAGCAAGGCCTACAGAATGTTCACCGATATTAATATTTCGGTCAACACATATTTCTTCTATACCACTTGCTGCGATAACGGCTCGTAACATTTTTTCCCTCTCACCATGACTTTCGTAACTGTCATTACTACGATGCGCAACTTATAAATTTAAAACACTTGCAATACGGAGGAAATATTTTGTGATAAATCGAATTCCATGTAAGCGCTTATTTATTATTTTTACTTTTCATTTGTGCTGGTTTCATTCTGTCATGTTAGAAACGTAGCTTCTTTACACTGCGTAACGGTGGCCTAATTTTACTGCCAGAAATCAAAAATTTTCTGCACGTAAAGCTAAAATATTGAATGCAGTTTATAGCTACCACAAAATCAACGAAACTTCGTACAGTTTTTTTAGTAACAAGCTCCCCTTACATTTTTTAAGGTACCCTGCTCGGCGCCGATATTGCTCCACCCAGAAATATTGAGCCAATGAGCCGAAAATCACCGGAGACATAGAATAATTAGAGGAGAATAATACAAATTATTTCCATTGCAGCACATCAGGCTACAAGAGAGGATTACGTGACAGCAACCCATATGACATGTGACTACGATATTGTGCAATGCAATCAGACACACTGCACGGCAAGGAGTGGTGCAGACCTCTAATTGTGCCCTGGGGTATTGGATACCACGAAGCGTTTGCTTGATCCCGTAACTCCGCTTCATTTCAGCGTGGCCGAGGAGAAGTTTGCATGCGTCGTCCAATCACATGCCCCATGCAGGCTCGATAGGCCACAGAGCCGGAGATCTCGCTGGCAATGAAAGAAAATGAATCCCCTGTAGGTGCACGCGGGAGGTACTAGCGATGTTTTGTCGAGCATTATCTTGCTAGAAAACTGCCTCCAGGGTAACAAATGAGAAATCGCAACAGAATGGACCGTACAAAACGTCATCCACGTAACGCCGGCTGTCATCGTGCCGTTATGCGTATCAGTGGCGACCTACTATCGTAGCTAATGCCACCCACACTGCCCCAGTGACCGAGTGGTCTGAGGCACTGACTTCTAATCATTCGTCAAAGATAGGCCCGGGTTCGAAACTCAGATAAAGCACAGTGGCGTGTTTGTGCGGTGGTGCAGACTGTATACCTTCCTTGGAACGAGTGGTCCTAAATTAGAGATAATCACCTGCTTTATGTAGCATCCAGATTGCTATATTTTCGGGGTTTAACGCCCTCCAAGATTGGAGGGCGTTAAACCCCGAAAAAGTAATAATGGCACCCCATACGAGGATACTCAATTGACGTGAAGTGTACTGCTGGCTGACAAAAGGTGGATCCTCCCTGTGGCTACGTCGTCGGCAGACACTCCTCGAAGATAACCAGCCCCATGGCAGAATCTGGACTTATCGCTGAACACATGGTTTCATTCCTGTTTCCTCGCAGCTATAATACGGTACCACTCCAGCCGCGTTTGGCGATGCCCTGCTGTCAACGGAATTCCACGCAGTGGTTTTCCGGAGCGCATACCTGACTTCGCCAATCTTCGGTTAACGGTTCGAGTCGTAACGGTGATGGACATAATCTGAGCTACGGCTCGTCAAATGCTGTTCGTATCAGCTTGTGGCAACCCCAGTGATGCAGTGGTCTAAGCGCTGGCTTCTGACCATTCGTTCGAGATGGGTCTGGGTTGGAATCCCAGTGAGGCATGGACTGTTGCGTTTGTCTTACGGCACTGGTTCTTTCCATTCCCTGTAACCAGTGACACTAATTAGGCACGAGTGATTGCTTATAGCCCATCGAGTTGCTCAGTAGCCGTTAAACCTCTAAACAAAAATTAATTCCATCGATGTTAATACTATTAACGTATGCATTTTCAGTACCGTAGGATTTCAAAGACGTAACTGCTGATGCTTTCAAGGTATCAAAAGCCTTTTCATTGTCAATAAAAGCCACACATATAAGGGTCACCCAAATGAAAGTGAGACTCGTGAAATAGCGTCGCTGTATAATTACAGAACCGTGCATTTACTCCGGTAGTTGGCGTGTCATGTCAGGAAGCACGCTGTTATCGGCGGCATGTGTCAGTGTGCTGTTTGCACGTGCGGACGTAAGTTGACTACGTAGGGTCGCGACATGGATTCGTCTGAATAGGCCCAGCGGGCAGTTATGCAATTTGTGACGGCAGAAAGAGTTAGTGGAGCCTAAATTTATCGTCACATGAAGGATTTGTATGAGAATGAGTATCAGTCACGGTGTACAGTGTTCCGCTGGTGTAGTGTATTTCGTAAAAGACGTGTGAGAACGGAGGGCATGCTGAGACTTGGGCAAGCACACGTGGCTATCACCATGGATTCGATTGCTGCCGTGGACAACCTTGTGAAGGAGAATCGCCGAATCGCCACCCGCAAGCTTGCGGCGACATTGTCCTTAAGTAAGGGAACTGTTAACACCATTCTCCATCGCCGATTGGGATACAGCAAGTTTTGCGCACAATGGGTCCCCAAGCATGTCCAGGAGGAGCGGAAGACTCGGCGAATGGGTGCTTGCCTCGAGCATCTGCATTGTTACCACGCAGAAGGGGGACAGTTTCTTTCCAAGATTGTGGCCTCAGATGAAACTTGGTGCCACCACTTCGATCCGGCCGCAAAACAGATGAGTATGGAATGGCGACATCCCAACTCTCCACGCACAAAAAAAGCTCAGTCCTCCTTAAGAGCTGGAAAAGTGATGCTCACGGTTTTCTTCGATGAGAATGGCCCATTGCTGTTAGATTGGCTGGACTCGGGCAGTACTGTCAGGGCAACCACATACTGCAATATGTTACGCAACCTCAAAACGCCCATCAAGCGTAAATGTTGGCAAATGGGATTATTCTGCTGCACGGCAAAGCACACCAGCAGGTGGCGACAGTGTGCCAAGATTTGCTGTGGAACTTTCGTTGGGAGGTCCTCGACCATCTTCACTATAGCCCCGACCTGTCGTCCTGCGACTACCGCATCTTCGAGCCACCGATAAAAGCTTTCAAGCGCCGCTGGTTCACTAACGACCCTGAGGTCCGGGACGCCGTTTAAGACTTGTTCCACAGCCAACCACGAACGTTCTTCGCTCAGGGTATCCACAATCTCGTGCCACGCTGGAACGCTTGTTTTAACCGACAAGGCGACTATGTGTAGCAGATATGTAGCCCATGTATCACTCTTACTTCCTGTATGTTCACATATTCCAACCTAAAAACTCTTACTGCAAAAAAAAAAAAATAATAATAACCCGACAGTCTCAGTTTCATTTGGGCGACCCTTTTAGTTGGAGTTATATTAATTCGCTTTATAACGCGTAATCAAAGTTTAAAGTATTTTCTAAAGCTTGCATATTTAATGATGGAAAGAAACACCCACGGAAAGGTAAGTTAAAAGTCAATTCCGAACTTTGTTTTATAGTCTCGATATACCAGAAAAAATGGTGTTTTAACAGCACGACACCTAGCATTTAATAGGACTATTATTAACGTCTAGAGCTTCATAAGGATAGGTTATGCTTTTAAGATAATCATTACCCTTCCCTTTCAGAAGCGAGAGATGTACAGGAAATAAATGTGAAGGAAATATGACTGATGTCTCGTACATTTCGTTCAGGAAAAAAAAAGAAGAAGTGAAAGTTGAATTTAATCAGCGCAGAAGGAAATAAAAAGGAATTTTTCCATCGAAAGGGCAGAGCCTTTATGACGTTGTAGCTATTTTTTTTCTTGAAAAAAGTGAGCGAAAAAGAAAGTAATGAAACAGCTTACGTTGCCTCTCTAATTAAATTCTAATTAGAGCATGTCGTTCTCCGAGGCTGGCATCTTCTATTCTTAAATAGAGAGAAAGCTTCCTCCTAAGACGAAGACGGATTACCCTTTGCTTTACTGTTTCATTATATTCCTAGAACTTCCAGATATAGTGTAAAAAACGTAAAACTCCTACGATTTTGACATTTCTTGCGCAGTGGTGTTCTGCATCACCCCTCTCCAAAAAAAAAAAAAAAAATAATCTGTAAATTTAATGCCGGATAATCAATGTGTTTCAGCGACGGAGGAACACATTACTAAAAAAAAGTGAAAAATAATAATGCAGAGATTTAAAAGATATTCGCATGCATGGCGTATTCCACCTCTTATAAACAGTTTCACATTTTTTTATGTCTCGAAGTAAACACGACGCACGTTAACTCACTGCACACTCGCTTTTTTTTTCTTTGATTAATTTTTAGCTCGACTGTTGACATGGACATGTCCTAGGGTCTTTTCAAATTTTTTTTATCTAAATTCTCTTTCTAGGTAAATCATAAAAAATGTGCAGGTACTTATATGGTTTGTTTACAAGCATTTTTTTTTACGTGGAATACAACTTTCCTGTGAATTTTTGTCACTTCGAGATGAGGTCTTTCAATTTCTAACGGAACGAATTCTGTTTTGTTTGTAGCAGCACAATTACAGGCATCTCATACTTCTTCCCATTTTTTTTTTATTTATTCTCTAGTAGAAATTGATGAATAAGAGTACATGTTGCTTCGTCGTCAAGCACGAATCGTGACTGATGTAAGAACGTGGATTCAGATTCCATTTCTGCGAATCGTGCCGTAAAACTCGGAATCAAAGTCTCTCGTCCAGCATAAACTACAAATCTATGTTCCGTAATCTCCATTGAATAGTGAAAAAAATAAAAAATAACCTCCCTATCTCACTCTTATCGCGACTCACAAGCGCTGTCCTTTCTGCAGATATAAAGCGAGGAATCCCCGTTTCGTTTCTACACTGCTCGACAAAAAGAAAATGTGTAACTTATTTTTTTAGCACGTCTTTTGTAAAACAGATCGTGCTTATGTTATCGGTTTGTACTTTCGTCCGTTCGCCCGTGGTCACCGTATCTCTGCAACTATTAGTCCGATTTGGAAAATCCTTTTTGCATGAGAAAGCTTAAAATGTGAGAATGATGATCCTTGCTTTCCGTTTCTTACGCTTTCCAACTGTAGGTTGAAGAAGCGTATATGTTCCAGCTTTGTCAGGCAGTCTGTCTGTCAGTCCGCACGATAACTGGCGTAAAAATGGTTCGATTTCGATGCAATTTTAGTATATGGTAGAGGACAACCTTGGGACGAACCCTACTGAAAATGGGCGAAATGGGGTCAAAGATCAGAACAGGAGAGGGATCCATTCCATCGTCCTTATGCGTCATAACTTACGTAACAAATTAGTAAAATCATGCAATGCATTGATTGTGATACGCTTTCCACCATACCAGAAAAGATCACTCAAGTTATTATGATAATGGCTGTAGAATGCATCTCGCACCTATGACCTGACCTTTGACCCCATTTCGATGATATACAACAGAACCGGTAAAGTATATTTTCGGAACAACATGATAAAGTTTTGTCGCAATCTAAGCATTTTTACGTACGCTATGACGTATAAGGGCAATGGAATGGATCCCGATCCTATGAACTGACTTTTGACACCATTTCGCCCATTTTCAATAGGGTTCATCCCCAGGTGGTCGCCTACGACAAACCAAAATTTAATCGAAATCGAACCATATTTACGCAAGTTATGACGCATAAGGGCAATGGAATGGATCCCGCTTGTATGTCGTGACCTTTGACCCCATTAAATCCTATTTTCAGTAGGGTTCGTCCCCAGGTGATCCCCTACCACATACTAAAAATTCATAGAAATCGAACCATTTTTACGCGCGTTATCGTGAGGACAGACAGACGGACAAAGCTGGATCATATACGCTTCTTCAACCAACGGTTCGAAAGCGTGAAAAATGCTTCGATTGCGACAAAACTTTATCATGTTTTGTTATTGTTCCGAAGGTATACTGAACTGGTTCTTTTGAATATAATCGAAATATGGTCAAAGGTCAGGGCACAGGAGCGAGATTTATTCCACAGATATTATCCTCATAACTTGAGTAATGATTTCTGGTATGTTGGAAAGCGTGATTTTACTTGTTTTTTTTTCAGATGCACAACTTCGCATCTAGAGGGCGTAAATGCAGATGATATCATATTTAAATATATTTTATTGCATATATTTGCTTCTAAATATCACATTCAAAAAATTATTTCTTCCTTTTGATGTCGTTCCTAACGAAGACTATTTTGGGTACAGTTGCTTTTTCAAGTGATGCATAAATTTTCCGGTAGGGAGCGTAAAGGTAAATTGCGTTTTCCCTAATAGCTCTGATTTGAAAAATAAATTCTTCCTGCATCAGAAACAGATCTTCGTGGGAAATGTTTTGCATATAATTTCTAATTTTTTGATACAGAATGGTTTGGCCACCAGCGGGCGTAATTGTCTATTTCTGCTTCTGATGCATTTGCAGCAAGATCTAAGCCTCTGGAAACTCGATTGAAAAAATTCTTTCATGCACCGATACCGCTCACCTCGGAAAATCTTTTCGGAATACTTTCTTTTTAAAATAATGCATAATGTTTTCCCGCCAGGGGGCGTAGATGTATATCATATTTTTATCGATAACTCTGCTTGTAAGAGTCAGATTTTAAAAATTCTTTTTATTTTTTTTTTGTAGAAGAGCATTCCCGCTGTGAAATGTTACTTGTGTAATTTCAAATTTTTCTTAATGCACAAGTTTGCCACTAGAGGGAGTAAGCTGACGTTTTCGTTTACAGCAATATCTGCGGGACTAAAACCCGATATAAAAAATGTCTTTTTCGGTGAGATACCACTAATTACGAAAACTCTCTGTATATTTTCTTCCCAAAATAACGCACAATTTCGCCGCTAGGGGCGCCAGTTTTTAGTCTGTTTTTCTTAATATCTCTGCTTCTAAATGTGCAGGTTCTAAAATTCTTTCACAACACTGAATGGCATTAACCTTCTAGAACACTAGGTTTGTATTTGAAGAGTTTTGTAGTTCACAGTTTTGTCGCTAGGTAGTGTTTGTGCACTTCTGTTTTGCAGCTGTATCTCCCCTTCTGAAAACCCTATTGAGAAATGTCTTTTTCATTGTAGGCTATTCGCTGCAAGAGAGATGTGGGGTATTAACCTCCTGCACAGATTTCTTGCTATTGGGCGTGAAGGTCAATACGTTTTTCTCGCTAACTCTGCTTCCGGGAGACATATTTTAAAAGTTCTTTTCATTAGTATAGCTTTTTCCATAAATATTTTTTGCCTATTCTCAACTTTCCCATTATGCAAAATTCTTGTGCTAGAAGGCGTGCATTTATATCCTGTTTCCTTTTATATTTCTTCTTATAACTCTTCGATTTGAAAATCTGTTTGTCTCTGATACCTTCCTTCTCTTATGAGAAACTTTTTGTGCGCCGTTTGTTTATTTTTGTAACATATGTTTTAGCCGCTAGTGGAAGTAAGTAGCTATTTCTATTTCTGGATTTTTTATCGATTGTAGAATTAATATAAATGCCCCACGCTCTTTAACCTGTATCAAATCGACGAGAGAAACTCTCAGAAAAATATGCAATAAAGAAAAAAATAAACGATGTATTAAGGCCATCTCACACAGTAGTTAAACGAAAATAAAGACCATATCATTTTATTGGAGTATACTGCATCTCCACGATATACTAAGCCAATAACAAGACCCCAATTTACATTTGGAGCACGAACAACTATCTAAAACAAAGATTAAACCAGTGTATAGAAAATTGGGGTGATAACGAAATTCTGAAAATATTCAGCAAACTGAACGACAAACTGAACAGGGGGATCATGGTTATCGAAAACTAACTAAAACCTAATTCTATCCTACTCTTGGATAGAACTTAATAGAAGCGTAAAAATAAAAAAAAGCGAAAATATTGTAACATGAAATTAAAATTACGCAACGTCGCTACCAAAAGCAGCTCAAAATACTCAGCAACGTCCTGACATGTATGTACATTCTGACGAAGAGACTAGGCGCAACGTAACTTGCACAGTAACACATCTACGAAACCGGTGCCTGCTGAGAAGAGGAATTCAAATGGAAATTTGAAATGGTATACTTTTTAAACTTTAGCCCCCTAATTTAAAATAATTTTTAATATTTTTTGTCTTGCATAAAAAGAACAGTTAGGTTTGAAATTGTATATCAAATGTTTAAGAAATAGTAAATGAAATTTTAGCCCCAAAATTAGCTGCTACTTTTAAGAACTATGTGCAATCAAAATTTTTCAATATTCATGCAGGGCAGACCAGCTATGACTACAAGTTTTACTATAATCATATAACCTGAACACTTCTATAATGGCTTTGGTCAAGACCACAACTTTTAACGACAGCCACGCATATGAGTGTTTCCATCAATGAGGGGGTATCAGTACACCCATTCATATTCTAAAAAGATGAGCGCTTCATTTTTCATCGAATATCTAAATATGCCTGTGCTCAATGCATATACACCGATGAACCATTTCATTATGACCACCCCCCAGCCAACAAAAATTACCGCGCCTGGAGACCGTACGGTGGCGCAAGTGAAGTTCACAGAGCAGTAAATATACAACCCGAGAACCAGCTTTCGGTTAGTAGAGCGTTTGGAGTCTGCATGGGAAAAGCTTCCGAGTTATCGCAGTTTGATAAAGGACAAATTGTGATGGCATGGCGCCTCGGAACTACGATCTCGGAAGCGGCGTGACTTGTGAGCTATTCACGTGCCGCTGTAGTGAGCACGTATCAAAAGGGGTGCACAGCTGTCCAAACGACGAACCGCCGTTCAGCCGTGTGTCGTCTGCAGCTCATTGATGCCGGAGGGGAGCGGAGACTGTCGCATTGTTCACATCGACCACAGGGCCACATTGTGACAAATAACACGCAGGTACCACAGTGGTGATCAGGGCAATGTGTCACAGAATTCTGCGCATCGGCCTGCTCAGCCAAAGGCCCAGCCTGGTCCCCATGCTCACTTCCCGTCATCGCCAACAACACATGAAATGGGCCCATTATCGAGATTGGACTGTGAATGATTGGAAGAAAGTGGCCTGGTCTGACGAATCAAGATTTCTGGTGCATCACGGAGATGGCAGAGCGCGGATACGCAGATTAACAACGGAGGCTATGAATCTTGGATGCACTGTTGGGTGGAAACAGGCCGGCGGCGGTGTTATGTTGTGGGCGATGTTTTCTTGCGACACTTTTAGGCCCCATTATACCAATAGCACAATCCCTGACAGCTGTCAGGTATCTGAATATCGTTGCAGACCTAGTTCTTCCATTCATGGCAACTGTATTCCCTGCTGGTGATGGTCATTACCAAAAGGATAATGCGCCATGCTACCCTGCCAGAATCGTGAAGGAGTGGTTCAAGGAACATGCTGGTGACTTTTTGTTAATGCCCTGGCCTCCAAATTCACCTGACATGAACCCAATCGAACGTTTGTGGTTCGACTTGGAAAAGCGGGTTCGCGATAAATCACCACCACCCCGAAATGTACGGGAAAACTGGAGGACCTGCTGTTGACATTATGTTACCAGATACCCCAGGATACCTATCGCCACCTCATCGAATCGATGTCTTGCTGAGTGGCCGCTGTTTTGCGGGCTAAAGGGGGTCCTACAGCTTATTAGGTTGGTGGTCATAATGTGATGGCTCATCGGTATATTACTTGTGTAGCCTATTTGTGTGGGCCAATAATTGTCCTTCAACATTTCTACGTTGGGAATAACTTTCAAAATTTGGGTTGTTGCTCACAGACTCGTCAGAACTTAGCTTTTTAAAAACCAAGGCATGCTGTGATTCCATTATTGCACTAGAAATTGAGGAATAAAAATGATATGTAGTTGAAAGGGCCTGAATTTCATTGATTCCCACACTTTTAAAGCAACACTTAATGTGCACTTGAAATTTGGAAGCTATATGTTTGACATATTTATTTTCCTAAGAAAATTGCGTATTATTTGAATCCTATGCAGTGTTTTCAAGCCAAAATACACCGAGTGATGACTGAATTATGACCAACTCTCAAAAGTGGATTTGACCCGTTGACCACGTGATTTCCGAGAGTGTGCGATCAGTCGACCGACGTAGCAGCTACACTGAGTGGCCACTTTATTATGACCACCTGACAGTTTTAAGCAAATGAGCTTATTATGACCACCTGACAGTTTTAAGCAAATGAGCACGTTGTTGCCACCATAGGGCGAGGGTAGTATAAAAGGGAAAGCTTATTGCTTGCGACAGTAGTAGAAGTGATTTTTGGGTGACGAGACGGGTAAAAAATAACATTTGACAGACTTTCAACGTGGGGTGATTGTAGAAGCTCGGAGCCATGGAGCGAGTATCACCGAAACCGCCGCATTCGTGAAATGTTCCAGAGCAGCTGTTGTTAAAGTGTTTAAAGACTAGACTGTCAGCCAAAAAACTGGGTCTCTACGTGCAACGTGTGGTCGTCATAGACTAGTGACTGCTTGGGCGGAACGGAGAGTGTCCAGACTGGTAACAGACAACAGAAGAGCAACAGTGCAGCAAATTACAGACCATCTTAATCAAGGATTCCCTCAAATGATCTCTGCACGCACTGTTCGCCGTACACTGCATCGGATGGGATATGGCAGCCGAAGGCCTGTTCGAACACCTTTGCTGTCTGCAGTTAACAAGATAAAACGTCTCCAGTTCGCACAGGAGCACAAGGATTGGACAGTCGATAATTGGAAACAAATTATGTGGTCCGATGAATCACGTTTTCAGTTGCACCAAGCCGATGGCCGAGTGAGAATTTGGCGGAAACAGCAGGAAAGCATGGACCCCAAATGCATTGCTACAACCCTTCACGCTGGTGGAGACAACGTTATGGTTTGGGGAATGTTTTTCTGGCATGCTTTGGGCCCCTTAATTCATGTTGATTAACGTCTGACTGGTACAACATATCTAAACATCGTTGCGGACCAAGTGCATCCTGTCATGTGGATGGTTTATCCCAGTGGTGATGGCTACTATCAACAATATAATGCGTCCTGCCATAGTGCTCGTATTGTACAGGATTGGTTTCAGGAGCATGCCGATGAGTTTACTTTGGTTAGGTGGCCCCCACAATCTCCAGATCTCAACCCCATTGAGAATTTGTGGCATGAAGTCGAACGAGCCATCAGACAGCTGGATACTCACACTCCTGGAAAATGCTATTCATCAAGCATGGTTTCAGATTCCACAAACCACCTATCAACATCTCGAAGAGTTCATGCCACGAAGAATCGACGCAGTATTAAAAGCAAAAGGTAGCCCAACAAAGTACTGAGAGGGTGGTCATAATAAAGTGGCCACTCAGTGTATATGCTATGAGTGAAGCAGTCTGTAGTAAAATTCGGAGAGTGATGGGTAAACGGAAGGATCTATCAGACTTTGAGAAAGGACAGATTGTAGGAGCCAGGAGAGCTGGTGTTTTGATTTCCCAAGCAGCTAAACTGGCGAGTTGTTGGCGAACCGCTGTAGTTAAAGTGCATCAGGATTGGCGTGAAAATGGTCAAACAACGACCCGAAGTCAAAACTGCACAGGGCAGCGAAAGGTTGATGGGAGAAGTGAGCGCGGGGTCCGACGACTCTTACTGTCCAACAGGCGCAGCACTGTTGAACAGTTGACTACCCAATACAACAGAGATCAACTCGGAACAGTATCTATATTAACCATATGTCGTACGCTTGCACGTATGGGTTATAACAGCAGACAACCCCGACGACATCGTCTCTTAACCACGGCTCATCGGCACAATAAGACTCGCCTGTTGCAAAGAACATGCAAGTTGGACGTCGTATGACTGGAAAAAAGTGGGCTGGTCTAACTAGTAGCGTTTTTCACCCCACTCCGTGGATGGACGTGTAGGTATTTGGCTCAAAGAACATGAGGAACTCGATCCATCCTGCATGGTCTCCACAGTGCAAGTCGGTGGAGGCGGTTTTATGGTGTGGGCATGTGTTTACCTGGCAGGAACGTGGACCCCTGGTGCATGCTTAACAACGTATGTCTGTTGCCCACTTTTGAGAATTGCTTGCTGATTCTCTACACTCAGCAGTGTAGTACTTTTCCACGAATGGCGACGTTGTCTTCCAAGATGACAATGCGCCAAGCCGAAGGTCCAGTGTTGTGTAGGAATGGTTTGAGAAACAGCGTTAAGACTTTCAGTATATCGATTGGCCTCCGAACTCCTCCGATATCAATCCCATAGAGCAGGTGTGAGACACTATGGAACGGCATATCATGGGTATGGATGCCCCAATCGCCTCCATACCTGCATTGAAGGCTGCATTACTCACAGCTTGGGTGGCCATACCTCCTAACTGATTCCGGCATCATATTGAATCGATGCTACGTCGGATAGCTGCTGTACTGAAGGTAAAGGAAGCCATACGAAGTATTAGGTAAGTGATCATAATTCAGTGATCACTCAGTGTATGTGCACCAAGCCTTTGTCTGTTCCTACAGTAGAAGTCTTCATGTCTCTCATTATGTAAACTTCTATAAGTTTTTCATAAAATTTTATGTCTTAAATTATTCATGAATTACTTTAAATACTTCTCTCCCAGATGTTTGTTTTGGAAGTTCCCTGCAAAATAAATAATTCTTTAAGCACTCCTGCTCAGGAATTCGAATAAATACTACTGGTTGAGCAGAGTTACCAAAGTCCGTAGATTCATATGCAAAGAATATTTGCTTTCGATTCTCCAGTCTCCTGAATTGGTGTTGTTTGTATAGGATCTGACATCCCGTCATTGCGTCTGCCGGATTTATTTTATTTGAAAATGGAATTTGTTATCTATTTCTTTTGCATCATTGAACCCAATCGTAGTTTTTGACAGTTAGGCTGGTAAAATGAACGATTCGTCAATTCTGTTACTTTTTCTTGGATTTAGCTACCAATCTTGTGACCTTCTGACTCGTTCTTTGAGCTCAATCTGCTACTGTGGAATGATCTCATAAAAGAACTTTGCTTTTTATTTTCTGCTTGCAGACGTTTAAAAAATGATTAAATCCTTGGCTATATAAGGGGATGTTTCATGGAAAGACATCGGGGTAGTCTGGTTGGCACCATTATTTGCTTCATTTGCCAACTATTCGACTTGAGGAGAAGAAGAATTATCGTAGCGTATGATACCAAATTTCAGATAATCAAAATTGTACTGTTGCCTATTTTTGATCTTGAACTTAATGTTTCAGATTATTGCTTTCGTTTCCTGAACACGTTAATTTTTCAGTTTTCTTTGACAATTTGCTAATTATAAGGGGCTCATGCCTATAAAAATTAATTAAAATTGAAGATATTGAAATATAAAATATGTACGTATTAGGTGTCTGCAAAAGTTCTACCCGTTTTTCATGATGCAAATTTCAAGTCAAAAATTTAAGTAACAAGTGCAATAACAAATTGCGCGTGTGATGGCCAAAATTCTTCGAGGAGTAGGCTATAAAATGGCTCCAAGGATGCAGGCGAATCTCATTCCCAAAAGGGTTAACACGTCAAGAGATAACGATCACATTAGGCATTGTTTGCTTTGAGTTCGACAAAGGCAGCAATGCAGCTGAAGTCTAACGAAACATTGGCGAGGTGTACGGAGAGGATGCTGTAGACTAAATCACATATCGCCGTTGGTTGCGAAAATTCTGTGAAGAAGATAGAAGCTGCAGAGATCAACCACGTTCTGGACGTCCATCAGAATTTTTTGAAGAGAATCTCAACGAAGTCATATCAAATGACCAATATACAACCTTTGAAGAATTATTAGAAAGGTTTGCTGTATACAGAACAACAGCAGAAAGAAGGAAGGATGCATATGCTTGGGTTTATCACAAAGTTCGACCAGTAGCTACCACATGACCTATCCGTAAGATTTCGATCGGGAAGAATGACCACCCGTATTTCTTTGCTTACGCGTCACAGAAATGAACCTTTCTTGGACCGATTAGTTACGGGTGATGAGAAGCGCGTCCTTTACTCACGGTGGTCGTTAAAGCTCCAATAAAAATATTTTTGATTTTCAAAATAATCATCATTGGATACCATAGTTTATATACACCATATAACAGCCCATTTTGCCGATCCGGGAGCCAAGTGGTCTGAGGTGTATTCGTCCGAGATGGCTAGGTTTCGAGTGCCAGAGGCATGGGTGGTACATTTGTTCGATGGCGCTGGATATTACCCTTTCCTGGAACCAGTGGCTCCAAATTAGGGACGGACGACAGCTTATACCCCTCTGAGTTGTTCATGGTGGTCGTTAAACCCTCAAATAGGATATTTTGTGTGTGTGCTGATCGAACTTGATATTATCGCCCCGGTGGCATAGTGGTCTAAGCGCTGGCTTGTGACCATTCGTCCGGGACGGGTTCAGATCCCTATGAGGCATGGGTATTGTGATTGCCTTACGGCCCTGGCTCTCGTCCTTCCCTGGAACCATTGGCCCTAAATTAGGGACGGGCCACTGCTTATAGCCCACTGAGTTCCTTACGGTGGTTATTAAACCCCCCAAACAAAATAAAAAGTAAAAAGTACTGGGAACACTGGCCTTTCTCCACGACTGAAGATGATGAACATATGACTTTTGCCAGAGAAGAACTGTTGAAGACGATTACATGCCTCCCTGTGACGCACTGGTCTGAGCGCTGACTTTTGACCATTATCCAGGACGGGTACGGACTCTAATCCCTGCGAGGCATGGATGTTGTGTTTGTCGTACCGCACTGGCTCTCTCCCTTCCCTGGAACCAGTGACCCTAAATTAGAGACGGGCGACTGCTTATCGCCCATTGAGTTGCTCACGGTGGTCGTTAAACCTCCAATAAAAAAAAATATCGTACGGCACTGGCATCCTCCCCCCCTTCTATAGAACCAGTGGTCCTATATTAGGGAGAGGCGACAGCGTGTAGCACATCGAATTGCTCATGGTGCTCGTCCACCGCCCTCTCGAAAAAAAAAGATGTAAATTATGGTCCTCTTTTACTTGCCTCCTCCAGTTAATTAAATTAACATGTAAGTAAGTCCGAAACAGAGAAGTGCATGTAGTATACATTACTACTTTGTTTTGTCAAGCCAAGGTAAAGCAGTTGATACGACCAATTATACCCTATGTAGATAAGTGTACTAGACACCTAGGTAGAACAGAAACAAGAGCATTTATTCACCGAAATATGTATTAGGTGTACAGATAAGTTTTAAAGCGTTTTTTGTGTGACGTATACCTCTAATTTACATATTCGACATTCCCCCGCGTTGTTGCCATGTGATCGTAATTGGTCCAGAGTATAAAATGAGAGGCAGAAGTTTGCCCAACAGTCAAACGTACTTGCACATCGGTAGGTGAAAGATGGCAAGCGATACTGCCTTTATTCGACACTACATTCGTTACATACTTCATCAAGGAAAAAGTGCTGCAAAAGCTTGTGCATCGATCTGTTCTGGGGGAGAATATTGTTTCGAAAATCTTGTGTGAGGTTTGGTTTAGACGGTTTAAAGCAGGTGATTTTGATGTTAGCGATCGAGAACCTAGCAGCGCCCGCAGAAGGTTGCGCATGAGGAGCTGCAAGCATTGCTGGATGAAGATTCGTCTCAAACGCAAAAAGAACTAGCTGAACAACTGGGGGTTACTCAACAAACCATTTCCAATCGTTGACGCGCAATGAGAAATATTCAGAAGGAAGGAAAATGGGTGCCACATGACCTGAGCCAGAGGAACAAGGATGGGCGTGTCATGAAGTGTTTAAATCTATTGAATAGACAAGTCTTTCCTGTGGAAAATCGTTACGAGTGATGAAAAGTGGATATGGTACGACAATCCCAAATGAAAAAAAAACAAAAAAAAAAACACTGGGTAGACTCCGGTGAAGCAATGACGACGACACCGAAATGCAATATTCACTCCAAAAAAATTCTGCTGTACATCTGATGGGATATGAAGTGTGTGCTCTATTATGAACTATTGGAACAACGTCAAACTGTTACTGCTGATCGCTAAAAGCAACAATTGCTGCGATTGAACCAGGAAATCTGTTGGAAACGTCCATTCACAGGCAAATGATTGCGTCCCGTGAAATTACTGCATGACAACACTAGAGCGCATGCCACGAAATCGATCAAGGAAACTTTTTTGACGCATTGCTGTGAAGTTTTGGAACACCCGGCGAATAGTCCGGACATAGCTCCTTCAGAATAACATTTGATCCGATCGATGCAAAATGGTTTGTCTGCTGTACGGTTCCGGATATGTGACGAAGTGCGAAAATGGGTTAACGACTTCATCGCGTCACACGACGAAGTATTCTTCATGGCTGGAATCTTTCAGCTGCCCGACCGATGGCGGAAGGTGATAGATAATGATGGCCTATATTTTGATTCATAAAAGTATTGCTGTTTTCTCTCAAATTACATGTTGTGTTGTCTTAAAAACCTTTGAAACTTATTTGTACACCTAATACGTAGTCGGCCAACCCTTGGCCGTTATGAATACAGCGATGTTTCTAGTCATGCTTTTCGTGAGATGCAATGAAGGTCTGTACCGAAATTTCCGCCATTCCTCCTGCAAAGTTTCTGCCAGAGCTGCTATGGAGAAAGGTCTTCCCTCCCGAGATCGGATTCGGCTTTTCCGATCGTCCTACAGATCGTACTATTGGATTTTATTCGGGACTTGGTATGGTCCCATCCAACATTTGGATGTCCTGCTTCTCAAATCAGGACTGGAGTGACCTTGCAATGTGGCAAGGCCCTCGATATTGCTGAAACAGGCAGGTCTGAGAAGAAGTACTGGCATAGGGTAGGTAGTTGGGAAGTTCAAAATATGTTCTTACCTGGTTGCCGTTAGGCTAGGGGACACCCGCCCCCCCCCAAAGCACGGAGTTCTTCATGGCAGAAACACTCGCACACTGTTAAGATTGCTTTCCAAACTTAGATGTAGGGACAATGCAATGTGCCTGACAGCATTCCCAGGGCGCAAATATCACACCCAAATACGTTCATCAGAATGGAATGGTGAGTAGTGTGATTCGACACTCCAGACGACCCTTTTCCGCTCTTCTGTTGCCCACAAGCGAGAAACCACTGCAGTTTTCGTCTGACATTGCGTGGAGCGCTGTAGGGTGGCAGCTGACTTAGAATGGTAACCACCGGCATGCAGTACCCGAACAACTGCTCTGGTGCAAGTAGCCATTCCAGTGGCTTATGTGATGTCACCGGCCAGGTCTATGGCGGAGGACGCGCGAACTTTTTTCACATTCCGTATTAAGCTTCGTTTTGCACGATCACTTAGTTTGTGTGGGCTCTTAGAGCGGAACTTTGCTGTAGTGGCTCCATCTGCTGTCAATCGATTAAGAATATTAGCGACAGTTGATCTTGGGAATCTCGGAAAAGCAGCAGTGCTACGTGCCGATTGCTTATTCGGGTGGCATCCAACCACCATGCCCCTTTCAAAATCCGCCAGTTCAGCTCCCGCGCGACCCAGTCGATTTCAATGTATTCTGTCAGGTGTGCCAGTGACCCTCTTTTAATACAGCGGCCAACAAACCCCGTGTGTTCGCGTCTGATTGCGCATATGGAGATAACCGAATACTTTTGTCTACATAGTGTATGTACTGAATGGTAATTTAATAGGGCAACCTATACACAGTAACGTGTTGGGCCACCTTTGGCTTGAGAAAATCAGCAATTCGCCTTTGCATTGGTTCGACTAAGTTTGGGGCAGGTGCTAGTAATATACCGGCGCACACATGTGCCGAACAGCCTTTTCCAGTTCAAGCAGATTGGATGGCAGTGTAACCCCTATGTCTCTTTCAACGTCAACCCATAAGTTGTTGTCTTCGAACTGAGTTTACCAGTGAATCAGGAAAAGTTTCCATGTTTCTGAAATCACTCACAGAAAGTGCGCACTGTGTCACAGTGCATTGCTTCATGGGAAGTATCAGTCACCACGTGGTTAGAGAATGACCATATTTGGATTAACTTGATAAGAAACGATGCTTAAATGCGCTTAGGAATTCAGGCGTGAGTCCACTCGAATCAAAGAGGTATTAGTGTTCCCATTAAAACGTAGCCCTCAGTGCACTGTCTTTGGCAACTTGGAGAAAGTTAACCATGCAAAATAGAATCATACTCTAATTCAACCGAAATTCTGATTCCCCATCGGTTGAAAACGCGTTTCGTCGGATCACATGACCCTCTTCTAATCCTTCAGAGTGCACCTCCACTGCTTTCGAGAACACTGAAGATGTTTTGTCATATTCTCTGCAGACAGCAATGGCGTTTGGTTAGATCTGCTGCTGTTGCAAGGCACACAGTCCAATCGCACGTAACACTTCACTGTATTAATTATTAATGAACTCCACAGTGGGTTGCCGTTTGTCTTTGTTCTTGATTTGCCTTCGTTATAGGACTACCTATTACGCGTCTGTTAGTTTGCGGAAACTTAGCTTTCCTTGCATCCGGCTTTGAGTGCTTTTCTCCGATCACAAGTCATGCGATCAGTATCGGCTTTTATATGCCGCATCAACCTCTCTCTATGCTCTTGTTATTTTTTTTTTTTTTTTGATTGAAGGTTTAACGACCACCGTGAGCAACTCAATGGGCTATAAGCAGTCGCCCGTCCCTAGTTTAGGGTCACTGGTTACAGGGAAGGGAGAGAGCCAGTGCCATAAGACAAACACAACATCCATGCCTGACCGGGATTCGAACCCGGACCCCTTACGGACGAATGATCAGAGACCAGCGCCTTAGACCACTGCGCCACCGGGGCGGCACTCTCTTGTTATTCCACAAATGCAGTAGTTCTGTAACAATCGTACCACTCCTCCCAGCATCCTTGCTATCGTACGGTAGGAGTCAGTTAGGTCACGTTGCTTTTCCATCAGAGTAGACCTTCAGTTATGCACTGCGCACTACACTGGTTTCCACACATCAAGGAAAAACCCAAAAAAATCGCAATTGTTTCTTAAAGAAGAGTTGGAAACGCACGAAAGTTGGCCATATGACGTTAAATGCAATACGAAATCTGGGTATTGTGTGCATATGAGTGGCGATGACATCGGTTTATGCAAATGAGCAGTAGTATAGAAGGGGCTGTTGCGTCACATCGTTTGCGGAGAGTAAAGAAAGGATATTGAGATAGCAGATTTGTTGTAGATGCTGCCAGACCTCATTTAGCAGGTGAACTGAGATGGAGAGCGATAGAAAGACTAGAGGCAGGCCAAATTCAGGTGGGAAGTAGTAAAAAGGCTGAATGTGAGTCCTCCTATGGTCCGCAGACTGCGGAAATAATTTCAAAATACGCAGTCAGCTTTCCGAAGGTACACCGGCGGAATGCCTAGGACTACAACATTCGTGAATAGCCAGTATCTCTGATCAAATGCGCGGGACGGCTATCCCGACACAGCAGCGATATGCTCTTGCTGAGGCTACAGGAACGGAGGTGTCTACTGCTACTATGAACACAAGGCTTTACGAAGGAGGTCTTTATGCTTGGCAACCAGCACTTTGCGAGCTCCCGTAAGTCCCGTCACAGGGAGAACGTTCAATTTTGGTAATACTTCACGTCAATTTGACTGAAACCTAATGGGAGTCGGTACTCTTCACAAATGAGTCCAGATTCTCCCTGCGGAGATGACTCCATACTTTTTTTTTTTTTTTTTTTTTTTTTTTTTTTTTTTTTTGATTGGAGGTTTAACGACCACCGTGAGCAACTCAATGGGCTATAAGCAGTCGCCCGTCCCTAATTTAGGGTCACTGGTTCCAGGGAAGGGAGAGAGCCAGTGCCGTAAGACAAACACAACATCCATGCCTCACCGGGATTCGAACCCGGACCCCTTCGGACGAATGATCAGAGGCCAACGCCTTAGACCACTGCGCCACCGGGGCGGCGACTCCATACTTTGGCTATTTCATATTGACACCTCATGTTCTCCCGTATATGGTCATTTCTGTCGGAATAAAGTGTCTCTTGCAATGATATTTTAAGGTATTTCTCTGGCGTACGATATGATACAGGCTTTCACTAAATTTCATAACATTTTATCACTTATTTCTTGAGTTATTGCGACTTTTCCGGGTTTTTTTTTTTGCTTAATTTACAAAAACCAGTGTAGTTAGTGTTCCCGTTCACTTGATTATATAGCTAGACGTAGTGACTTGATGACAGCAGGTACACTATCTGAATAACATTATCAACTTGTCTAAGGTGAATAAGTAAATACCGTATGTAGTGTACGTATAATACATTTGCAACTCCCATCGTAAATCGAGGAGTATTAGTATTAAAGTAAAATGAGTTGTCATTGCACGATCCAAGAAATACGGGGTTAAAGTTGAACCTTCCTTTAAATTATTTAATACATTAAAATATGTACATACATTAAAACATACGAAATCTTTCAAGCGGGTAGCCCGCTTATCTTCAGGTAAAATATTAAGAAGCAAGGAACATGGAAGCAAAGCATTATATACATGATTGGTTGGGACTGACGCACGAGTATGTGACGCCGCAGTCGCGTGGATTTATGTACTACAAATCAAAGTATGATGAACTTACCATGGTAGATTGAAAAGATTGCTATGGGTGGCCAATAATCCTTTTAGTCTATAGTCGGACGAGCGTCCTACAGGCAGATAGAACCATACATGGCAAATCGTCATTACAGCAATGGTCACCGTAATGACATATAACCAGACTCTCAGCAAACACAGTTAATCTTTTAGCTTTTAGAGTCGGTAATACGTGAGTGTCATCCCAAATGGGAAAATGTGATCCAGATCCGGTCAACCGGGTCAAGGCGCATCTGACGTTGTTATTAAAGTGGCAGTGTCAAGCCGATATGCACCTGGTTTTCGATAGTAGGATGACAGCTTTTCATGGGGACGGAATAAACACCGCTCTTATTGATCTCAGACACAGGGTCCTTATATTTTCTAATTAATTTAAAGATGTTGATTGTAGTTTCACCAAATCCCAGCTTGTGCCTTCTGCAGGCGGTCTTCAGGATTGCACCCACTTGAAAAGTCTCGTATATTTTAATGTATGTATACACTGAAGAGCAATTGAATTAGAGATACTTGTCTAGCAACTTGTAGCACCACCTTTCGCCCTGATGACGGCGGCGATTAGTCTCGGCATGGACTCGACAAGGCACCGGAAGCGTTGGGAAGCCATACGGATCCACGACCCCTGAACAAGCTCCCACAGTTCACGAATATTTGATAGAGGGGGTCACAGCCTCGAACATCTCTCTCGATGGCATCCCAGATGTGCTCGATGGGATTGCGGTCAGATGACCTAGCTGACCAAGGAAGCGAGGTCACGTCGGTGGAGTGTTCATCAAACCATTCGGATACAATTCGGGAGCGATGGCACGGTGCATTGTCTTGTTGCAGGATGAGGTCCCCAGTGGGGTGTTGAAGACGCACAAACGGGAGCAAATGGTCGTCCAGGATATCCCGGTAACTTTGACATGTGAGGGACGATGTCACACGTTCCAGGGGTCCCATTTCAGTTCACGTAAACAGTTCCCAGACGAAAATGCCACCCCCACCAGCTTGAAGAGTACCTGCTGGCAAGAAGGATCCATCGCTTCATGTGGTTTGAGCCGTACTCGTATCCTACCATCCGCATGTACCAACGTGAATCTCGACTCATCAGTCCAGTCAACATTTTTCTACATGTCCAGGATCCAGTGGCGATGTTCCCGCGCCCATGCTGATCTTTGCACCCTGTGATGTGCGGTCAGCAGCGGTACCCTCGTGGGACGATGGCTTCTGTACCCCATAGCGAGGAGATAGTTCTTGATAGTGTGGCTGCTTACACGTTTGTTTGCACCAGCGTTAAATTGCCGAGTGATTTCTTGCACTGTGGCCCGTCTGTCCGCTGTTACAATACGAGCTAGCCGACGATGACCCCGCTCATCCACGCCCTGTTGTCCACGGCAGTTGGCCCTTGCAAGGATGGTTTTACCGGATTCGATGTACTCACGGTGCACCCGTGACACAGTGGCTCGTGAAAATTCCAGTGCCTGCACGACTTCCTAGATGGAGAGACCCATTCGTCGGGCCCCGACAATTTTCACACGATCAAATGAGCTTAGATCCTACGTCTTACCCATACTGCTTCCGACTCTTACTGATTCCCGTCACATCACTCCTTATATTGTCGGATCGTTGCATACGTCATGTTGTTTCTGTTTACAGAGCCACCCACAGCGCCACATTTGCATAACGCCAGCTGTCTTTAATTCAATTGCTCTTCAGTGTATATTTTAATGTATTAAATAATTTAAAGGAGGTACAACTTTGACCCCATATTTCTTGGATCGTGCAATGACAGCTCATTTAACTTGAATTTTATCCTCTCGCACGAATTTACAATTTAAGTTCCTAGTATTAGTATTTTTCATGATACTTGTGTTCGGCAAAGACAAACTGGAATCATTTATGTCGGATGCTTGTAAGCTCAACAAAATGTTTCAGCGTACTAAGTCTCACAGTGGTTTTTCTGGTAGGTGATGTAAATGCGTGTCTGCAGTGATCAGGATGTTTATACTTACAAAAGATTAATAGTGTAAGAAACGATCTTAAAGAGGTAAACGCTGTCAAGATTTTGTAATATTTGTTAGTATCATATACAGTCATTTGCAAAGTGTTAAACTTTTGCATATGACTGTACAATAAGAGAACAGAAATCATGTGTTATCTGGTTTTGGGGCAAAGTGACGTTGTCATCTCTCTCACTAGTAGACGAACTCACCACTTTGCAAGTATGGGAACGTATACGGTAATTCGATATCACCATGAATAAAAGTCGTGAGTTAGCAAAGTTTGAAAGAGGGACGAGATAGTGTGTGCCTGACGCATGATCACTCTAGCTCGGAGGTGTTGCAGGAATTGCAGTATTCTCGTTTGACAGTCTAAAGAGTGTATCGGGATTACGACATTTCGGGAATAACATGGGATCGTGAACACTGCTGTGGGAGGCGAAAGGTAGTGAATGAATGTGGCGTCGACGTCTGTCTCGCATAGTTTCAAATAAGACAGTGGCACAAATCCAAATCACCACCGACTTCAAAGAGGATGGTGTTACAAACGTCTCCACCAAGATCATCAGGTGATCATTAACGCCAGTAGGTTTATAGGAGCTACCGACCCACCAGAGTCTCATTGCTCAGGCCACATCGCCGGACATGTACTCCTCAACTGGAAAGAAGAACATGGGCACTGGAACGTGGAAGATTGGAGGTAAGCCTCTTGGTTCAATAAGTCCCGTTTTCAGTTATTGCATCGCTCCGCGACGGAAACCGCACGAAACGATGCACCCGGCATGTCAACAAGGAACTGGCAGTGCTCAACTTGTCTATTGTAGGAGAGACCAGGGGCTTTGAGGATCCTCCATGACAACCTCTTAGTGTCGTGGATGATCTCTGTTTCTCTGCGTATGATAAATCCACACCCCCTGCATCAGTGTACCAGCAGCTCTTCTCTGAGCACCGTTACGTCAATTGTCGAGCTCTCATCATCCTGCTATGGTGTATACTAATTCGGGTTTTGTAGTCTGTCTAATCTCTGGATTGTAGTGAACATCCTTTTCTGTTTAACGTGAGAAGGTTACTTCGTTGTTTGCTCGAGGCCGGTTTCCATACACAATTTTGCTAGATTCCTGGACATGCTGGAATCCCAGGAAACAAGTCTGCCGACATGGCTTGCTAGACCTGTTTCCTCTTTGGTCATCACACCCTTGCCATTGCTTCATCGTGATTTGTGGTTTGTTGTTCGTGACCATATCAAAAAGAATGTGGCAAGGTCTGTGGTACCAACAGGCGGAAAATAAACTGCATCGTATCAAACGAATTCTTGGCGTCTGGAAATCATGTCACGTGAACCGTAGGGAGGAAGTTGTACTAGCACGCCTCCTAATTGGGTGTTGCCGTTTCACTCACCGCTGTTTGTTGTGGGGCGACACTGCACCTACATGTGGGACGTGTGATGTATTTTTAACTGTTGCTCATATTTTATGTTCGTGTCGTTGTTTTATGCTTGAGCGTGTTCGTCATTTTTTTTACCGACCTTACCAGACGACTCAGTGACTCTGAGTCGCCTGTTAAACGATCAGTGTAATGTGTCCTGTCATTTATCATTTCTGTGTTACACCGGTGTTTTTCGTTTTATATAGTTGTTTTTACATGGTTTGGCATGTGTTATTAAAAGATGGAAACACATCGCGGCACACCGTATAATTGCGTGATAAAACTTCATGTAATATGCTCGTGAACTCATCCACGTTATATTAAAAAAATCATCTTTGTTTCTTATGTGTTCTAATTCCCTGCATTTTATGCCTACCATTGCCTTGAAAAAGTCTCCCAGTGGAGTGCAAAATCTTGGCGAATCTTTGTGCTTATTTACACCACAAAAATAAACTGATTTAATACGCGATACGCGTTTCTTGAGTGTTCAGTCTCGTGTATTTAAAATTCGGTTTGTCAGGCCATTTACACCTTTTATTCATCTGTCCTGTCACCTTATTGTTACCTTTTAGTGTTGTTATTGTCCTTTTGTTCAGACTCCAATGAAAGAGACTCTGTATATATAGGTTCTACATTTCGTAATTTCGGTGGCGCAGTGGTCTAAGCGATGGCCTTTGATCATTCGTCCGAACGGGGTCCGGGTTCGAATCCCGGCGAGGCATGGATGTAGTGTTTGTCTTACGGCACTGGCTGTCTCCCTTCCCTGGAACCAGTGACTCTAAATTAGGGACGGGCGACTGCTTATAGCCCATTGAGTTGCTCACGGTGGTCTTTAAACCTCCAATAAAAAAAAAAAATTTGTAATTTAAAATGCTGAATATATGAGCACAAATACAATTTAAAAACAAATTCCTCTTCTACGGCATTATTCATATTATGCTCGGAAGGTAATCACGAGCCATTACGGAACCTTACTGCTATCATTTCGGCTCCAACAACACGCTTTGCTACTTTGTTCTCTGAAAGCTTATGGATTTACAAGTATGGACCTAAATGTTGCAATGGCGACACACCTGTTCACATACCTCTCACTTGAAAATTTCTTTTAAAACCTTATACATAACTTCAAATTGTTCAGAACTTTAATTGGTGTATCCATTTTATGTAAATCTGATTATTTGACATGCGTAGTGTACTTGTATTATGACATCTACATTCTGTATTTAGGTGACCCAACTTTTCATTTCCATTGCTCAGTGTGTATGACCTGATGAAGGGACCGACGCGGTCACAGAAATCATGACCTCGTCCCTTTTTAATGTTTTTAATGTGTTTTTAACAACATTTTTAGATATTAAAGAGTGGTTTTATCTGAAAAATTGTGCATTAGACGGCTTATTTGTGACTTCACTTACTTAGCACAAAAACGTCGATCTTATGTCCTTTTGTTCATCATGAATTCTTTGTACCGGTGTTTCGTTTTGTATTTTACGCTATTGCGTTATCGGCTTTTTACACCGCTTGTTGTTGTGTTTTATGCAATTCTTGTTTGTTTTTGTCAATATTTTAGTATTTTAAACTTTCTAACTTGGTGCATTTTGGCACACTAAGGCCGTTGCGCTGTTAAACACAAACCGACCAACCAAATCCAGCAAGGAACTGTTCAGGCTGGTGGAGACTCGGTTATGGTCTTGTTCAACTGGAACACTTTGGCACCTCTGGTACATCTACACGCATCTCTGAACGGTCCACGCTACGTGAGCTTTCTTGCTGACAATCTACATCAGTTGATGTTTAGAAAGAAGGAAAGAAAGGAGTGACAAAGGGGGAGGGGAAGTGAAAGGGCGAAATACATCGAGGAAAAGTAAGAAAAAGGGATAGATAGAGAAAGAGAGATACTGGAAGACATTGAGGAAGGACATATAGAAGAAAAGGGCAGCCGAGGCCGAAAAAGAGGTAGAGGAAAACGCAGGAAAGGGAAAACAGAGACTGGGAGAGAACGTTAAAGAGAAAACAAAGATGAAGTGTGAGAGGGAGAGAGGAGGAGAAATGTAGAGAAAGAGAGAATAAGGAGAAAAGGAGAAGTAGAGAAAGAGTGAATTATATGAGGATAGGGATAAAGAAAGATGGAAAGAGATAATCCATCCTTCTTTCTCCGCCTTTTTTTTTTACCAATTTACTAACACCATTTTTTTCTCTCATCATCTTTGCGTTTTCTTTTCAATCTCTCCATCAGTGCACACACATTCGATTTTTGTTCTGCGAAACATTGAAATGCAGTTATTCACTTCAACGCCTCTTGCGGGAATGAGATTCGGTTCTTACTAGTTACGCTGCAGTATATATAACCGGGGCGATGATTTCGCTTTTATATGGAAATTTCGCATTATATTGCCACTCGTGTCCTTCAGGATAACGAAGCAAGACTTAATTGATACCAAGAAAACATCCTTTGCTTTGATTTACTAGGTTTCGGAGCTTTGAATTAAATCTCATATGAGATAGCTTAATTCTAATTATTATGGAAATAAAATTCATTTTACTGCCAGGTCTAGAAATGTGCTCATTTAAATTCAATGTTAAGATTACATCAGTAGTTTCCAAGGGCATAGAAAATTTATAATTAAATGAATAAAAGTACAAGTCAATACGAACTGCTGAGCGTTTGAGACCTCACTTGGGAATTTGAAATGGTATAACACTTATTATACCAGGTCTTTGTTTCACAATATGACAAGATAGCATTTTTTACAACTCATTAATAATCAGAACTGTCGTCTTTTTCAACTTGAATTCTAGTATCATAAGAGGGTAAAAGCTTATTTCTTTTCCTTTGTTTACAGGAGGAGAAAACATCAACACAAAAGCAAAATTCATTTAAAATGCTGCAGGACTTTCCTGTGAGAACTTCTACAATCTTGGTGTCCTTAGAGATCAAAAAAGATTGCGTATTTTATCAAAAGTAAATTTATGGAAATTTGGTAAAATCTAGTAACAAAAGAAGATGCAGCAACATCCCATTAATTTAATGAACTAAAGAGTCAGAAGAAGAGAAGATTTACGTAGAAGTCGCCGAGCAGTTAATTCTACAGAATTTTCTACCTTTTTAACATGGGTCACGAAAACACGGAAGTGTGTGTGGTGGTGGTGGTGGGGGGGGGGGGAGATGGGCTTTTGTTGTCAATATGTTCGTTCGTCTGTGGACCTCATACACTATATTGACAAAAGTCACCGGACACCTAGAAGAGAAACACAACATAGCATTTATTGACATACATTAGTACGGTGTCGGTCCACCTTTGGCCTTAATGCATGCACTGACCCTTCGAGACATGCTTTCGACAAGGTTTTGGAACACAGCGATAGGTATGCGCTTCCATTCCGTACATAATGCTTCCGCTAACTGTTGCTTAGTAGTAGGCCTTGGTTCCAAACTTCTTACGCGACGCTCTAATTCATCCCATAGGTGCTCTATGGGATTAAGATCAGGGCTCTGTGCTGGCCAGTCAACACACGATACGGAATTACACGCCGTAACAGTCCTTGCTTTATGGCTCGGTGCATTATCCTGCTGGTACCAACAAGGCTTGGTTTCATAGTATTGCAACAGAGTTGGTAGAGAATAATTGTCCAGAATATCGAGATAGACGTGCAGTACTCTGCCTGCTCCAAACTTGACCGTAGGAACAACACACTGTGGTAAATAGCGTTCCCCCGGTTGTTGCCTTATTCACACACGGCCATCAGATTGATGGATCGTGTATCTGGATTCATCAGTCTATAGGACCCGTTTCCATTGAACTACGGTCCATGATAAATGTTCTTTACACCATGCTAAAACGACGAGTAGCATTCCGAGCGGCGATGAAATTCTTATGAGCAGCCGCACGACCACGGTAACCCATGGAATGAAGTTATCTGTGAATGGTACGCGTACATACAGAGGTTCCAGCATTTTTACTCACCTGTACACTGAGGTCTTGTGCAGAACTCCGTCGATTAGCTGTAACGACTCTCCCGAGGCTTCGACGTCCTGTATCACTGATTTTCTTTGGTGTGCCAGTACGTTTTGCTGCTTCAGGCACGCCATGTGTCTTCCGCTTATTCAGTACATTCAAAACATTTGACGTGAGTATGTTTAAACGCCTCTCGGTTGCTCTTATGAACAACACCCAACAATCTTTCCATTCTCAAGGTCAGTCCTCTCCCGCCGCAACATTTTCACTCAGCCTCAGAGTGCGATATGATCGCGGTCAGCTGCAGGCTTGTTTTTATACCGTTTGCAGCTGTACCGCGCATCTTAACAACGCAGCGGATCTGTTCATGTGCTTTGGAAAAAGTGTGCGGTGACTTTTGTCAATATAGTGTATATTTGAGGAACGCACAAAATATGGAGCCCCACGTGTTTTTAAGTACATTAGCCGTTTCAATTGCTAAAATGTTTTTTTCTTTTTAGCAGTAAAGCTATCTCGTATTTTTATAATTTTTGTCTGTTCAAATGGGCGCATTTCTAGGGGCAGACTAAATTTTTGCAAGTCGTTTATCCAACTTTCCCCCCCTCATGTTAACTTTTCCCATTTTTTGCATCCATGCTTTTTAACGCAGATATGGTCCTGTTGTCCACTGGCCCTTTCAGGATGTTTCTAGAACTCTTGCATCTTCGCTTCAAAATATCACCGGGAAGAATGTAAGTACCCATTCTCCTTTCGAAACATCCCCGTTCTTAATTTTCTGTCAATATATTTTATTCTACTCAGTACTCTGGCTAATCAGATGTGAAAAGCAGTTGTCTTATATATTGAGAAAAATACACTGGTGTCCGAAATTAACGTGACGAACACAATAATGAATAAGACAAACTCTACACGACACAGTTTAACGACAGCTGGTGGGGACACACATATATCGATAACACAGAAGTACACTACATAAAAGAAATACCATCACCGCATGAGGAGGAAACATGCGCATGTCAGCATGGAATTCCAACGTGTGATTTCTCCGAATAGTAATACAGCTAGCACAACAAGCCCTCATGCTGCTTACAAGGCTCTGAATGAGAGTTCGGGGTATTAAGTGTCACTCATCCACCGAGGCGCGTTGGAGTCCCGGGAGGGTTCTTGGAAGGGGGGGATGATTCCGGCTTGGCTGGTGTTCCCAGAGCATCCCAGACATGGTTTATCAGGTTCAGGTCCGGAGATATAGTGAGACACTCCATCCTGTGCATATCTTCACCCTCGAAGTATTCTACGATTAGTCGAGCCTTATGGGAACAGGCGTTATCGTCCATAAAAAAGGAAATATGAGACAACAGTTCCCTTGAAAAGCAGTACATAGGACTCTAAAATGTCATCCCTGTAGCTCGCAGCAGTCAAGGGTGCCTCATAGAAACACGTGCAGCTGCGTGCGTACACCCACATGATGTCAGAGCAAACTAGGAGTCCTCCACCAGTGCAGTGGTCAATTTATCTATTGCTGGAGGGAAGATTTCGGCTTTCCGCCTCTCTGCAAATGTACACACGTCGATAGTCCGTGTTTAGGCTTAACGCGACTCGTCCCTGTATAACGAAGTAAATTTCTCCGTCATTTTTAGTCTACGCCGGGATTCGAACCCGAGGCCGCTTATTACGGAACAAGTCGCTCTACCAACTGAGCTACGCAGACGATTATTCTGATTCCTATCTGCCTTTATGTCATGTGCGTCCTGCTGGCAGGTACGTCACATCTCCCCCCCCGAAAGAGGGCCGGGGGCATGGCCCACGGGACAGCTGTGACCACGAATCGTTGCAGGCAGCCATCCACTGTAGAACGTGCACTTGAGAACTCCCAGTCAATCTGCTGTGTGGAATGCAACATCACACATTTTTATTTTTCGAAGCGCTGGAGAAGGGATTCTCTTATTTTTCCTATCTCGCGGTGTGGAAAGAACATCACACCAATGCGAGATTTTGAACGGTCGGGTCATCCGGATAGTTCGGGCGCTATTATAACGAAGTAAATTTCTCCGTCATTTTTGGTCTACGCCGGGATTCGAACCCGAGGCCGCTTATTCCGGAACAAGTCACTCTACCAACTGAGCTACGCAGACGATTATTCTGATTCCTATCTGCCTTTATGTCGTGTGCGTCCTGCTGGCAGGTACGTCACACCTGAAGAGAACACAGGCACATTGATCAGGGATCCGGGAGGAATGTTGTCGGGCATGATTCAGACTGATTATTCTGTGCAATACGGCGAGTACAATATACAGAACATAGGCCTTCTTGCATACAAACCTCTCTCTAGGAGTTTTCTGTAAACAGTTTGCCTTGATATGGCGGATCCGGTAGCAGAGGAGAGCTCCCGCGACAGTTGCCTGGCTGTTGAATCCCTAGGGCGGTTAGCTGTTAAAGACAAATATAGGTCATCTTGACTTGTCGTGGCTCATGGGAGTCCTTGTACCTGCCTTCTGGTTATTGTTCCGGTTTCCTGAAACTGCCTTCAGAGATCGGAGACCACTTGCCTTGATAAATTCAGCCGTCCTGCTACCTCAGCTTGCGATTGCCCTGCTTCCAATCAACCTTTCGCTTTCCACTATAAAGTGTCTTCTATGCGATGGTGTGGAGCCATTCTTCCATTATGAGTCCAACACCCAACTCAACCTTCAGTTGCCGCATCCCGCTCAGTACGTTTATCAAGGTGGCTTGGCTGCCAGCTCGTTGAGGTACGGTTGTCACTTGTTCATTTCCATGGCAGCTAGCACAATGTTGCTTGGGTACAACGACTTAGCGTTCCCCCTTGCACATATATTAGTGAAAAATCTTTACGATTAGTAATCTCGTTTTGGACATATTCTCGAATTAGCATTTGTCCCGTTAATTTTGGACATATTCTCGAATTAGCATTTGTCCCGTTAATTTTGGACATATTCTCGAATTAGCATTAGTCCCGTTAATTTTGGACACCAGTTTAATATGATCATCTGTAGTAATGAATGTGGTCGTATTTGACACGTAAAAACAGGCAGTTCGTCGTGAAGTGGACTCTGAGATATCGTAACGCGTCCAGACAGGTGTCCAATAACCTAGACTGTACAGCGTTTCGCATAATGTAGCAGTAGTATGCGATGGGTAATCGCCATGCCTGATATCTCGTTCCATGTGAAACCGAAGAGGCGTCAGGAGATTTCCATTTTGGCCAATTCGAAAACAAACTACGACAAGAGAATCAAAGGAACTGTTTTTCGTTTCGATCTTTAACGACTTCCTATAGCATATAAAACTAGAAGGAATAGTGCGTCCTTATTTTGGGGCCACCTGTTATAGAGAAGGGAGAAAACCAAAGTCGTAAGACACACACACCACGCATGCTTTGTCAGGGACACCAACCTGGGCGATTGTCCAGAAACCCACGCTTATAACTGTTAGCCGTCAGGCTATCAATTTTCGTGAATTCACACCATTTATTCTTTCCGCAAATTCACACCATTTATTCTTTACAGTGTGTGATAACAAACGGCTTGCTATCACTCAATGGCAAACGAAAACAAGAGCGGGCAGAGAAACGTTTCCGAGCACAAAATCCAACGGACGCTTTTCCGAATGGGTAGAAGGAGTAGGCGTTCCATTCTTTCGCATGTAGTACCATCATTGATCTCTCCGTCGACATGGAAGCACCGCAAGTCTCCTCTTTCCGTGAGTTCAACCCCCAACACGCATGTGTGCAGGTCCGTGTTCGAAGTTACCCGGGACAGCTGGAACCAGATTGAACGATTAAAGGGAAAGAGGAAGACGGCCACGGTATCATGGTTTGGGAATTATACACTTGGACATCGTAGTATTATCTCACCCGCTATGGAAATAAAAACTCATCGCTAGTTCCTACCAAGGCTGAACTGGATGAAGAAAAGGCTATAACATTAGCGTTGAAGACAATAGACTTTTGGTGATTGGCCAGTGGGCGTTAGGGACGATTTCAGCCGATAGATGGCACTGCGTCCCAAGGTACAAACATCTCTGTTTTCACGTTATTTGAATTGCTGGATTGTGTATGTTCTTTGTTTTTTCTTGTGTTTCTTTTAAAAAGATCCTTAGAGTTTTAAAACCAAACTGTTGTTTTCACAGCAAAATCTAACCCATTTTAAAAATGGTTTACTGTTGTGTGCCGATATGCACATCTTCTGAGAAGAAAAACGTGGGATTTTCATTCCATGAGTTTCCCTCAAATCAGAACTGTTACTGAAAGAAATATGTCGTCAGGATTTTGCTCCAAATGACAAGTTACCTTCAACTATTGTTTGTGGTAAGCATTTTTATTCTGATAATTACGTACCTAATTCAATTTTAGAAAAATAACCTGAGCTATATAAACTCATATTAAGTAAAATAGTAGGTAAATGTGTAGATTTGCGTTTTAAATTATTTCGTCGGAAAAATATTAGTAACTGGGAAAAGTGCGACGTACAGATTTTAGATTATGAAAATTAATGGCAAATGATGCAGACATTTTCTGTTTCAAATGTCTTTTAAAGATTTTCATCGTAACATTTACCTGTACGTTTGATACGTTAGGCCTACGGCCGCGTCTCTTCACAGCATCGAACTTACAGGTAAATGTTACGATAAAAATCTTTAAAAGACATTTAAAATACGAAATTTTTGCACCATTTGCCATTAATTTCCATACTCTAAAATCTGTACGTCGCACTTTTTCCAGGTACTAACATTTTTCCGACAAAATAATTTAAGACGCTAATCTACACATTTACCAAAATCTCAGCCCTAGATCTTTGAAGAATAAAGGAGGAATGAGACTTACACATAAATTACACCAGTTCCTACAGAAAAATTATCTTGCCCGAGTACTACGAATTCAGAATACAAATATTCATCTGTTCATGTGAAAGTGAATATAAATAAAATCTCAAATGTAAATAATGATACGGAATCAGTTTGTTAATGCGAACAATGCCAATGGATGGCGCTGCGTCCCAACTAATCTTTTCTGTCCTCGCTGTTTTTGCTTAATGTTACAGCCTGGTAGGATCGAGTTCAGCCTTGGTTCCTACCTAAGCATTGTTTTAGACCAAAAGTTGGCTACATGGTGGTCATGTACACAGATCGCACTGAGCTATCTCAGGAAAGGACCAGAAGCATTGGGCCGTTTGGGGAGGAATAGTTTCTAGGACCATTAAGGGTGATCTCGATTACCCATTGAATCCTTTTTTTTTCTATTGAAGGTTTAACGACCACCGTGAGCAACTCAATGGGCTATAAGCATAAGCAGTCGCCCCTCCCTAATTTGGGGCTACTGATTCCAGGGAAAACAGAGAGAGAGCCAGCGCGGTAAGACAAACACAACATCCATGCATCACTGGGATTCAAACCCGGACTCTTCTCGGAGGAATGGTCACAAGCCAGCGCTTAGACAACTGCGCCACAGGAGCGGCCATTGAACCTTTGTCGGATGCAGTGCAATTCAGCGTTCGCCGTTCTACGACTATGACCCACTCTGGGAATTCATTCTATTCTGCTAGTATGGAATACCTGAAGAACTCTGGGAAGTCCTGCTGGTACTGAATACCTAAAGATACCTTCCATGGTCTTGTGAGGCAATACCACGCCGTATGCAAGTGGATATCGCGAAGAAAGTCCGACCTATATCCCTATTAGGTACAGTAAGTGGACACAATGCTATGGCTGATCAGTAATTTCTCAACAATTCTTACACCACACGAGTTCTGCTTTTAGCCCTTATATTTTTTCGTCTCCTGTTATAACGAATTTCTCATACACTATGTGAAGTATCCGTACACCTCATCTGAGTAGTAGCGGATTTTCCCATATACGTCACAGCCATGGCCTGTACAGGTATAAAATGACATACGTGGCCAAGCAAACATCATAGACAAGCATGAACAGCAGAATGGGCCATACGACAGAGCTCAGTGCCCTCTAACGTGACACAGTCGGAGGATGCCATTTTAACAACAAATGAGTTCAGGAAATTTCTGACCTACTACAGCCGCCCCCAATCAAGTATAAGTGTTGTTAATGTGAAGTGGTAACGCCTAGGAGCAACAGAAGTGCGATCGCGATCCTGTAGGCGACGCAAAATGAGAGAACGGGACCGCCTTTTGCTGAAGCGAGTGGTTTGACAAAATCGCCTGTCCTAGGCTTGCAACCCTCACCACCGAAACCTGAAATGTCCCTGGAAGTAATGCGACCAACATAATTACGCGTTTACAGCTGAAGGAAATGGGTTTCCACTGCCGAGCAGTCGCACACAAGCCTAACATCAGCAAGATCAACGCCATGTGACGGTTGGGGTACTGTGAAGCTCTTCCCCAGTGGACATTGCACCTGTGGATACGCGTTGCCTCGACTGAGAAATCATGTTTCACGGACGAGTATGGGGGGTCGGAGGACACCAAGTGATAGTACCTTTACGACTATATTGTCCGAACTGTGAAGTTTGGTTGAGGATGCATCATGCTCTGGGGCTGTATTTCATGGTTTAGGCCAGTGTTTCCCAACCGTCGTCCGCGATATTTTTTCTACCGGTCCAGGAGAAATGAGTGAATTCATTCATTTTTCTTTTTGAATCGAAATGGAGTCAAAATAAGACAAAATCTAGATCCAAACTTCTTGGACATCTGTCGCGGAAGATCAAAGAAAGCTTGGATCTCTAATCTCTTCACAGAAGATCTGAACTCCTGCAGGCTAACTCACCAGGAAAAGGAAAGCTTTGTTGAACTTTCTTCTGATGCCAGTCTGGTATCGATATTCAGATTCAAATCTCTGACTCAGTTTTGGTAATATGGAGGAAGAACATCCAAGTCTTAACAATAATTTTAGAGCTTTGTCGCTAACTTTTTCGACCAAGTATTTATTGCAAGAAAACCTTTTCGGTCGCTTCGGCAATCAAAATAAAGCACCGGAACATAATGAACATTAATGCAGCACTACACTTTGAATAAACGTCGCTGGAAACGAAGCAGCAGCAACAACAGATATCGCATTGACCCCAGAAAAATATTAACGGTAAGGAGAATATTGTGGTATATTGATCATGGATTGCATTTATTAATCATTAAAAAACATTAACAGATTACATGACATTAGCTTGTAAGTAGATGACATGGAATAATCTGGTATATAAATTATGAATTGTACGCAGTGATTATTATAATATAGAATATCACGAAATTAAAAGCTCGAAAATAATCTGAAGGTTTTGTTTCGGCATGGCCGGTCCGCGAAAGTATTTCCCCAAATTTATGCCGGTCCGCGAAAGTTTACCCAACGTTTTTCCGGTCTGCGAATGCCAGAAGGTTGGGAACCACTGGTTTAGGCTAATTTAACGCTGCCGCCTATAATGACATCCCCGACAATTCTGTGCTGCCAATGTTACGGAGACAATTCGGTGAAGGCCCTTTCCTTTAGCAACGAAACAATGTCCACAAAGCGAGGAATGGTTTGATGAGATGGGTGTGGAAGAAATTGACTGGTCTGCCCAAAGCCCCGATCTTAATCTCATATAACACCTTTGGAATGAATTGGAACGCTGCATTGACTACGAGCCAGGCCAAACCGTCCCACATCATTGACGGACCTAACTAATGCTCTTGTGGCAGAATGGAATGTTATTCCTGCAGTAACGTATCAAAATATATCGGAAAACCTACCCAGCAGAGTGAAGGCTGTGATAGCAGCAAACGATGGCCAAACAAGATATGAATTCTCTTCTCGATACAGGTAATTTGTAGTTCAGCAAGTTTCTGGATACTTTTGATCAGGTAGTGCATCTCAGCTCCTAATCAATCTGGTTTTTCTTTGTTTGGGTTTCGCTGTCAGCATTATCGATTTGACTGATAATCATTGCCACAAATATTCTAGCTACATAATCTACCGTGTAGTTTGTTTTCTCGTTGTTCTCTCCAAATCTTTGTAACAGGAACGTCTTCCGGAATCGTATTTATCACTAGGAGATAAAACGAGGACGCTTTCAATGAATGAAATACGGGATCACACCATTGTACAATACAATTTTTTAAAGTTGTGAATCCGTTTATTGGTGTAAATATGACATGAATGGTAAGTCAGATATTATCTGAAAACTTAAAAATTTCGTCGTCGTGGAGCGGGAATAGAATCCGCGTCTCCCGGATAGCGCTCGAGTATGCTAACCACTACACCACCCAGAACGACCAAGTCGTAACCTTCACAGGATTCGCTAGTCGAAGGAACCGGCATTCATATACAGCGAATCTGGAGTATTAGAATTCATTCCAGTGATTGAGCAGAAAATATTCCAATTAATCGGAAGCTTGAGACTTGGCCGTTCTGGGTGGTGTAGTGGTTAGCATACTCGGGCGTTAGCCGGGTGACGCCGAATCGATTCCAGCTCTAAGGACGACGAAATTTAAATTTTTCGGATGTTATCCGATTTACCATTCATGTCATATTTACACCAATAAACGAATTCACAACTTCAACATTTGTATTGAGAACGCTTTCTTCGCAACGGGATATTTCCTCCGAGCAATAAGCTGTTTTGGCGGACCTGTAAAGGAATAGAACTTACTTTCAATATCTCATATAAATAGCTGTGCAGTAACTGTACATGTGTATGAATTATATGTTTCAAATATTCTCTTTAACCTTCTTCATTTTGTCATTCTGAAGCAGCATTTCTGAAGTTGTTCTTGTATTCACCTAATCTCGGGCACAGGCATTCCTTTCCGCCCATTATTTCATATTAGATTTGGTCTCCGAATAGACGTCATTCACATCTAGTGAGTTGTTCTGCTTCGAATAATTCTGGCCACTTCATCTATCCCAAATATGTGGTTGAGACTGGCAGTCTGAGGGCTTTCAAAAATCTTTCGTCTGAGTCTCAATTCATTCGGTCAGTGCGCTCAGCTTGAGATTAGTTAGAACGCAAACACAGCGGAACGGAAGTGAGACGTTCAAGGTGGAAGTTAATCGAACTTGTAGACGACGTGTTCGCTCAGTTAAGACGGCATTTTCTATTAACCAAAATTAAATCTTGATCGGATGCATTGCGCTCAATGAATTTGTTGGAAGAGGGAATAGGGGATTTGGAAAATGGAAATTCAGTTATTTCCTTAGATGAAGATGCACTTTGCTGTGCATTTGCCGGAGATTTCCTTTCTACACACGTTGTCCCAAAAGTTATGAACCATTATAAAGACAGTCTATAACATATAACTTTTCATAGGTGGTGATATCCGAAACCACCACTTCCTACTCCGAAGCGGCTGTTTTCCCAACTGAACCTACGCCTTCAGGTTTATCGCTGCTTCATTGTCGATTTCACTCATGCGTTACCTCAGTAGAGCGTCATATACACCGACGAGCCATTACATTCTCACCATCTACCTAATACGCTGTAGGATCCCCTTTAGTCCACAAAAGAGTGGCCACCCGGCGAGGCATCGATTCGAAGAGATGGCCGATAGGTACTCTGGGCTATCTGGTACCATAATGGCAACACCAGGTCCTCCAGTTCCCGTACATTTCGGGATGGTGGTGATTTAGCGCAAACCCGCGTTTCCAAGTCGAACCACAAATGTTCGATTGGGTTCATGTCAGGTGAATTTGGAGGCCAGGGTATTAACAGAAAGTCATCATGTTCATCGGACGATTCTGGCAGCGTGGCAAGTCGCATTATCCTGTTGGTAAGGGCCATCCCCAGCAGGGAACACAGTTGCCATGAATGCGTGAACTTGGTCCGCAACGATGTTCAGATACATGATAGCTGTCAGGGATTGTGCCATTGGGATAATGAGGCCTAAAGTGTGTCTCAAGATAACGTCGCCCACAGCATAACCCTGCCTCAGTCGGCCCGTTTTCGCACAACAGTGCATCCAAGTGCCAGAGACTCTGTTGGTAATCGGCGTATCCGCGCTCGGCCATCTACGTGATGCACCAGGAATCTTGTTTCGTCCGACCAGGCCACTTTCTTCCAATCATCTACGGTCCAATCTCTATGATCTTGGGCTCATTTCATGCGTTATTGGCGATGAAGTGCAGTGAGCATGGGGACAAGGTTGGGTTTTCGGCTAAGCAGGACCATGGCCAGAAGGCTGAAATGAACTGTCTGCTGTGACACACTGCCCTGATTATCACTGTTGTAGCTGTAGGTGATTTGTCGCACTGTGGCCGAGCGGTCGCTGTGAACAATGCGAGGCAGTCTTCGCTTCCCTCTGTCATCAATGAGCTGCAGACGACACACGGCTGGATGTCGGTTCGTCGTTTGACCATCTGTGCACCACTTTTGATACGTACTCACTACAGCGGCACGTGAACTACCCACAAGCCACACCGTTTCCGAGATCGTAGTTCGGAAGCACCATGCCATCACAATTTGTCCTTTATCAAACTCCGATAAATCAGCAGATTTCCCATTCGGACTCCGAACACTCTACTAACCGAAAACCGGTTCTCGGGTTGTATATATACTGCTCTGTGAACTTCACCTGCGCCACCGTTAGGTATCCAGGCGCGTTCATTTCTCTAGGCTGAGGGTGGTTCTAATGGAATGGTTCATTGGTGTACGTTCTGTGATGTAGTACGTTACAAGTCATAGACAATGAACTACACCAATACATGCTAATCTAAAACGTGTGATCAGAAAGTATCCAGACTGGATTTATTAAAAAAAAAAACCTACCCCCTTTAACTTTGGAACCGTTTGCCGCATGTAAGGAAGTAAGGCACCGTTGGAAAACACTCGAAGGGAACTATCATGTGTTGCGAAGATAAATTCTGATTAACATGCTAATTAACTCTATGTTCGTATTTTTCCTATAAGAAGTATGTGGTTTTACACGCATTCTATTCAGCCTAAAATAAAACCCTTAAATTCCAAATTTCATACGAATCGATCAACAAATACGTGTACAGCGAGCTACGGAAAAAAGATGCAATTATTGTTAAATTGCGAAAGTTACTTCTGCTTTGTATCATTTAATTGAGAACAGATACAATGATTCGGTGTTGCAACAGTAAAAGACAAAGAGGCCCAGATGATGAGCCGTTATACAACAACAGAACTATTATATTAAGGGAATTATAAATTTTTGAATATGATAATGAAAAAAAATGAATTATGACCATATTATATCTGGTTAATAGTTCACATGATGCGAAATATTATTAAACCCCTAAATCCAAATTCACAGCATGATGGTATAAAACCTTAATACATCGATTAAGGGGCCGTGCATAAATATATTTTACTCTACTTTCTGTAAAACGGTTTACCTCGCAATACTTAGAAACACCTAGGAGAAAGTGTTTCTACGTAAAGTTGCTTGAAGGAAGCAGTAATATGAGGCGGAAACCATGGGATGCGAAGTAATGTTATACCCCTAAATTCAAAATTGGAACTTTTAATGATGAAGATCATAAGTTAATAATTTTGCGCAAAAAATTCTCATTTTTTACGCTAAAATTACTGCTTTTTTTTAATGTTTATTGACGAAACTATGCAATCAATTGATACCAAAGTAGGTACATCAATTTATTATTGTTTCAGGTACCTACAAAACAATTTTTAATAAGTTTCATGAAGAATCACGCCCGCAAATCCCCTCGAACATGACACTGCGCGAAGATCGGCGGTCACTGGTTGGCATGATTTCTCCACTCCACGTGATCTGAAAAAAAAAACTCGAACTGTGTTTTACTCTATACACAAGTAGTTATCGTTTGATGAACCAGAAAAAAATATATATTTGATGAAATGGTGACTTGTCAAACTCAAATTATCAATTCAGCAGAAAAAGTTAACAATGTTTTTCGCTATTAAAAAAAATATGCGTAACGTGTCGCGTTTGTGGTTCATCAAACAATAAAAGGATGTTTGCTGAACATGCAGTTTTACATTTGAAGTCAATCGGTCCAATAGGTTTTGAAATATCATGACAATCATTCCCAAAAAAGCCGTTTCGAGAAAAACGCGTTTAATGTTTCAAGTACAGTTTACGGAGGCATATCGGGTACTTACAGTATTTCTCTGCTAATCTGCTATACCAGGGTCATACAGTGTTCTTTCCTCTGCTACGTAGAACTCATTTAGAGACATTTGCTCGCTTCTACGCCTTGTACGAGCCTCATTTGTAGCCTCGAGGCTGCGTCTCGAAGATCTCTGCAGACGCTGTTGGTCCCGCGCGTTGGCAAAAATATCTTCGTTTGCTCACCAATAACGATTCCTATCGTTGTCATCAGTTTCAGGACGGCAGAAAAGCCTTCATTAAAAATGCCTGCTGCTACATAAGCTGCCATTTCGATGGTTTTTGAGCCACAGGGAAGATGTTTGGGCGCGAACCGCTAAACAGTAGAACTGAAACTTTCGTTGTTGTTTTGAGTGTCACCACCCAAACACCTTTCTAGCAACTCTCTCGATGACAAATCGTTGTACATCGGCTTTATAGCATTTTCGACATTTTTATGAAGTGGCGGTTCGTGATTGAATTCGTTTAGAGTTTTCTCAGCTTCGGCTTTGCGCCAGTTTCACCAATTCTGTGACCCCACTGGACAATAGCAGATTATAACGTGGCCAATTTTGCGAATTTCGACTTGAAATTTAGTACACGTATTTTTAAGACTTGAAATAATAAAATAACGCAAAAATAAAATAAAATCGATTTTTTTTCACAAAAAAATGAGAATCCCGCATTACGACATAGTTCGTGCAATTACGTATTTAATTTTTTCCTATTGGTTACATAGCCTGTCTCTTGTATATTGTTTAATTAAAAAACGAAAGAAAACTACGTCCTACAAAACGAAAGCTTCGTATGTGTTTTCTGTATATTTCTTACATGAATACCTTTACAGCTTTGTTAAATTATGAAACTGATCATGCAAATGAAAACTACAAATTGTTTCCTGCGTGAGTGAATCCGTATGCCTGATTTTTTTTTATATTGCAGATTTGCCTTTGTGTCCATTCCGTCTCGAGTTATGGTATAATCAGCATTTAATTGCACATTGTTCCGATTCTTTGAAATTTCCCATTGTAGTTATACTGCTTAAATTATCTGTAATATTCAAAACGAACCTGCTTTTCGCTGCAATGCAGAAGCCGAATCTACGTGTGTAGCTTTGATCTGCACGCAAATCGCCTCTTTGGAATTAGACGTTTTCGACTACCTGTTAAGAAAATAACCGTAACCAGAAGCGCTTGGAGCATTAAGCTTACTTAATGAAGTTTAATACGGATCTAATTGCCTTTTTCTTTTTTTCTTGTTTTCTTTTTTATTTACAAATATAAATAAAATAATAACTGGTTATACTCTGCGAAAAACAATGAGTTATTCTGAGAATTTCGTAGTTTAAGGAAAAAGGAAGCAGAAAGTTCCGAAATCACGTTTCTTCAGCATGCTCATGAAATAATAAAAACACACTGTTACCTACTTTATTGGAACTCTCAAATTTTAGACTCAAATGAGAAAAGGAACTGGTTTTAAATAAACATTTTAGGTTCGCAAAGGAAATCTTAAAATTAAGTTTCATACGACAGAATTCTTGTCAAGTGTTCGAATCTCGGACATGCCGGCTATCTAGTCTGCGGTTTTTCCGGGTGTTTCCACAGCCTCCCTGGGCTTAGGGACGCCAATGCATAGATGGTTCCCTGTTCAGTCGGTTCCGGATGCAATTTGTCTGTTTCTTTTCATGCTGGCAGTAGCAGAAAAATGCATTTCCTAAGCCGTCGGGTCAAAGTGGGAAATTAGACAATCACCTTCCCAAATAAAGAATTGGAAGATACCTATAGCCAGAAGTGGCTATAAAAAGGGTTAACAGACAGACAGACAAACAATAGGATTCTAAATGAAAAATTCTATGTCGTTTTATGAACGACAAAGTAAAACTGAAATTCCTGACGTACCGTTTTCCTGTTTCAAAAGAGTTGATCGTGTGACGTAAATCGTGTAATACATTTTGGTCGTCATGTCAGAATGATTCAGATGATATGGCGTCACACCAGCAGGTGCTGAAAATCGGTCCTTGTTGCTATAACAGCAAAGCAAAGTGGTATACGCGTCCGCTGTGGGCGACAAAATGGGACAAAGCGTTTATATTTTCGAACAACGAAAATTATATTGTTTTGGATTGACACGTGGAATTAATACACTGACGGAAAAAAATCCCAACACCAAGAAGGGGTTGTGTTAGATAAACGATAGTTGGTAGGCGGTGAGAGTGCATCTGTAAGATGACATCTATGCAAATTTCGCGCTCGGCGCATACGTGTGGCGCTAGTAGCGCGCCTCGGAGCATGCAAAGCAGGTTTGCTGTAAATACGCGCTTTAACGTTCGTGAGCGTTAGTTATCGTTGAGATTCGACGTAGGGTGTTGATGTTAGTCAAGAATGCCTTTAAGAAGACGAAGAAGCCATTATCAACAGCTCACGGAGTTTGAACGAAGTCGTGTAATAGGGCTACGAGAAGGTGGATTTTCTTTCCGCAATATTGCAGAACGACTTGGCAGGGATGTAGCCACTGTGCATGATTGTTGGCAGCGGTCGTCAAGGGAAGGTACTGCCTCAAGAAGACCGGGTTCCGGCCGGCCACGTGGCACTACTGAGAGGGAAGACCGCCGTGTACGGCGTATGGCCGTGGCGCATCGTACCGCGTCTGCATCAGCAATTCGAGCTGCAGTTGCCACCACAGTGACACAACGAACTGTTACAAATCGGTTACTTGAAGGACAGCTCCGAGCCAGACGCCCTTTCGCTTGCATTCCACTTACTCCAAACCACTGCCGTTTGCGACGTCAGTGGTGTCAAGCTAGAGCTCATTGGAGGACGGAGTGGAGATCTGTTGTGTTTTCTGATGAGAGCTGGTTCTGCCTGGTTGCCAGTGATGGCTGTGTGTTATTTAGAAGGAGGCCAGGTGAGCGCCTGCAACCAACCTGTCTGCGGCCGAGACACACTGGACCTACACCTGGAGTTATGGTCTGGGGAGCAATTTCCTATGACAGCAGGAGCACTCTCGTGGTTATCCCACGCACCCTGACGGCACAGTTGTACGTCGGTCTGGTGATTCAACCTGTTGTGCTGCCATTCATGAACAGCATTCCAGGGGGTATTTTGCAACAGGATAACGCTCGCCCGCATACCGCTGTTGTAATCCAACATGCTCTACAGAGTGTCGACAAGTTGCCGTGGCCTGCTAGATTACCAGATCTTTCACCAAACGAGCACGTATGGGACATCATTGGACGACAACTCCAGCGTCACCCCCAACCAGCATTAACCGTCCCTGTATTGACCGACCAAGTGCAACAGGCATGGAATTCCATCCCACAAACTGATATCCAGCACCTGTACGACACAATGCATGAACGTTTGCGTGCTTGCATTCAACATTCTGTCTGTTACACCGGTTATTAATGTACCAGCATTTCACATTTAAAATGGCTCTTCTCGCGCTTACAATAAGCTGTGATCTTGAAACCTTAATCGATTAAATATGTTATCTATACAAATGTATTGCCGCCATTTCATTCCTCTACAACTATTTTTTCGTGGTGTTGGGATTTTTTTCCGCCAGTGTATATGAGAGGTGCAAATTAAAATTACAAGTTTATAAGTGAGTCACGAAAAAATTCTCATTAGTTGCCACAGGAATCGAACCTAGGGTCTTCCAGTTAGGAGCCGTACATGCTTCCACTGCACCACAACGGCCTCGAATTCCTTCAGACTTAAACGTGACTAACTGCCAAACCATTTGGCAGGTGGCTTCTGGGAGCCCCGTACAATGCGGATTCGCCGAAGATGGTAAGCAGCAAGGGAACAAATAACTAAAGGTAAGCAGTAACGGAACAGATAACTTCTAGTTATTTGTTCAGTTGCTGCTTACGATCTTTGTTGAGTCCCCAGCATATTGAGAGGCTCCAAGAAGCAGCCTGTCAAGTTGTTTGGCAGTTAGTCACATGTGAGTGAGTCTGGAGGAATTCGAGGTCGCTGTGGTGCAATGGAAGCATATCCGGCGCATAACTGGATGAACTGGGTTCGATTCCCGGTGGCGGCCAATGAGAATTTTTCCGTGACTCACTTATAAACGTGGAAAGAGCGATAATTTCTGTTTGATCTTCCTGGTCCACGTTAAATGTCTGTATTAATCTGTATTAAATTACAAGACATAGCTGTTCCCATTAATTTGTATGTTAAGGACGATAACTATGAAAGAAAAGTAAGTTTTTGGGGTGGAAAATAACAAATCGTTTGGAAAATAGATCGTACACTTTCGTAGCATTTTGCGAAAGCCATTCCCAAAAATTGGGTGATCATTGCGTTTCTCATATGTTGCGAAAGTGTTCCGAATGTGTATCAACCTGTTCCGCATGTGTTATCAAAGCTCTTTCCACCATAAAATGTTTTATGATAGAAGATACTAGTGTTTTAGATGGTGAGATTAGTAGCCGAGTGAATTCTTCATTGAAAGTCATAGCTGCTTTTGGAGGTTTTCACAGGAATGATGGGTTCTCTAGAGAGTCCCGCATGGCTGTGCATGAAAGTGTAACTATGCCTACGCTGATGCATGCCAGAGAAACCTGGGTGCTACAGAAGAATGAAGATTTGTTGCAGTTGTGTAATGTGAAGCAAAATGTTGTTAGCAAGGTGGTGACAAATATTTTTAGGTGGTTTGGCCATGTTACAAGAATGACTGAGATGCTTACTAAGAAATTTGTTTAGCCCAAGTGGGAGGAAAGAAAGACAGAGGAAGGCCAAGGAAGTCATGAGAGGATCAGATTCAGGAGTGTATGCATGAGAAAAAGATTGAGTGTGAAGTACAGAAGGTCTTGTGCACCTCGTGTGATTGATGTCAGTGAAGCCCGCGTTGTGTGTCAAGATCGCTGTAAATGGAGAAGTAGATACGGCAACAGTAAGTAAATAATCAGTTAAAATTTATCTGGTAGTTCATATTCCTTTGTGGAGCTAATCTCTAAAGCTCAGAGAACAGCTTAGTGCTATGAATGTATATAAAAAAAAAAAAAAGCAAGATTCTGACTTCTTCTTAGCGCTAGGTTCGTATCTCAGAGAAAGGCATGGATGTTTTATATCTTTCCTGCGGTGGTTCTCTCCCTAATTTAGAACCATAGGTTCCAAATTAGGGATGTGTATGTCTCAAGATGCTTATGGGGTTGCGAAAGGAAAAAAATTCAAAGATTAAAAATCTGCTGTTGCATTCCTAAAAAAAAATATATTCATTATTGGAAGTAAAAGCCATTATATTGCAAGCAAATCATAGTAGTGTGCTTATTCTTGTTTGGAATTTGATTGACGCAGTAGTCGTCTGAGTGAGGGAAGCAGCACCTTGGTTCGACCTTGTTGTTTGAAGGTGGTATAATGAATGATGTGTACAGAGTGGAAGAACCGAAGCAGAAAAAAGGTAATTAGAAAATACAGAAAATAATGCAGCTGCTAAAAGTAGACCTGAACGGAAAAGGTGGACTAAAACGAATAACAGGAAGAGGATAGCATTATTGATAAAAAAAATATCGAAAAAGAAATGCGAGGATAATATCCTATTTCAGTAGTAGACCTGAACGGAAAAGGTGGACTACAACGAATAACAGGAAGAGGATAGCATTATTGATAAAAAAATATCGAAAAAGAAATGCGAGGATAATATCCTATTTCAGTAGAAATTCTATTAATACACCATTAACTAAACAACATATTTATCGTATTTATTTATTGGTGTAAATATTTTATTTTACAACATATTCACCGATATTTATTGGTGTAAATATTTTATTTTACTCCACCAAACTTTTGTTCGTTCCCGGACGGTATTTTCAAGGTGCATTAAAAACAAACACAAATATGTAGATAAATCCAAAATAACAATGCGCATGATGTCACATTTCATACGCGTTCTCCACGTCAAATTTGTAGGTGTGATACCTTATATCGCAAGGTTCACATTTTATTTCAAGAACCTGTTGTGTAACCACGGGTGTGACGTAGGAATCAGAACGCCACGATGTATTGGTAGAACATTAACAGGATGTAAGAAATCAGATAAAATGGAAAGAGCTGGTGTATATGTTACCGCTAAAGCTCGAAAGCCGTTAATGCGCACATTACCTAGCTAATCTGCAGATTAACTGATTTGCTCCGTTAACGTGCGGAATCAAGAGTTTTCCGCATTTTACCTAGGTAATGTGCACATTAACGGCTTCCGTATCGTTAAAGTTCAAAAGTTTTTGAACAACAGCAACGTTTTTGTACGCTTAAATTAACATAATGTTATTTATTAATTTTTCGATATATAAGAATCAAGTTAATACAATCAAACAATCAACAAATTAGTTGATAGAATCAATCATCAATCAATTAAAAACTATAATAGAAAAAATCAAACGGTTTAAAATATTATTATAATTAAGGAAATGAATTTGCAAATTGTATGCAAAATCTGAATTCAGTGTTTGCAAAGAGAGATTTTTAACGAAAGAAGATGTCCCTGCTGTAGAAATATCTTTACGTCAAACAGCAATAAAACAATCCCTTGGTACTGGGCAGGGTTTCAGAAAATGTGACTGCAAATCTAAATGTACCACAAATAGGTGTGCTTGTCGCAAAAAACAATTGCTATGTAATTCAAAGTGTCACCAATCTTTAGATTGCACTAATAAGTAAGCATTATTTTATCATATGTTTTGCAAATTCATTTCCTTAATTATAATAATATTTTAAACCGTTTGGTTATTTCTATTATAGTTTTTCAATTGATTGATGATTGATTCTATCAACTAATTTGTTGATTGTTTGATTGTATTAACTTGATTTTTTATATATCGAAAAATAAATAACATTATGTTAATTTAAGCGTACAGAAACATTGCTGTTGTTCCAGCAAATATCTTATTTTCACTTTAACGAGTGCCTAGTAGGTAATGTGCAGATTATCTAGGTAATTTGCAGATTACCTGGGTAATTTGAGAAATGAAACAATTTTCGGCACTTTAACGGATCACCCTAGTTAATCTGCACATTACCTAGATAATCTGTAGAATAACTGATTTCTGCACTTTAGCGGTAACATATACAGTATACCACTGCGATATGAAGACGGAACAGAAAAAGTGTATGTAATACTAAACAAGAGGTCAAATAGGTACCAGTGTTAAAGAACACGAAAAAACGGTAAGAGACTGAAATCCGGCTACAGCACTAGCCAGGAGGTTATTAACTACGCGGCAAAACCGGTGTGGCAAAAAGCAAGAAGTATAGCAAGATATACAATCCCGAAGGAATCTTAAATTATGGAGTCCATGGAAATAATGACAAGGGTGGATACGTGTAATTCAAACATTTCATATGAGATCCCGCAGGTTTGGAAAAGTTTCATAAAGGACTGCTGATATGTAAAACAAAATGTATGTGATAGGCTCGTGAAGGTGAGTATGAAATTACGTGGAGAAGGCGCATGAAATGTGACATCATGCGCATTGTTATTTTGTATTTAATTCTACATATTTGTGGGTTTTTTTACCCACCTTGAAAAAAGCTGTCCGGGGACGAGCGAAAGCTTGGTGCAGTAAAACAAAATATTTACACAAATAAATATCGAAGTGTATGTCGTAATCCTACTTCATTGTTGAAGGAAGGTGGAAATGATGTGAAGGAGAAGTAACAACTCTCCAGTTACTCCTTCCGCCGGCGGGAAGGAGTAACTGGAGAGTTGTTGCTGATAATTGAGGAATGCGAGTATGCTTGTGGTGATAAATTGAGGAATGCACGTAAACTGCGAGAAGTTCTAAATTTTATTTTGGCCAAATGTAACAGGTATTGAGAGGACACGTGTGTGTTCAAGTATGCCAGCAATATTGATTACTCCGGCAATTTGAATGATAAAATTTATTGAATAAAATAAGAGCACTACGTGGGCCGTAATAAATAGAGTGGCTGGCCGGATCTGGTCATCATTGATCTAGATGATGTATCTGAGACATAACGTAAACTACACGTTTGTAGCTTTATGCCTTCACGTCCAGATTTTTCTTCAAACACATGCTCTTTTCTCTCTCAGCCGTTTAAGCAATACCACGTGACACCAGTGCGTACGATTTGATATTTCGCATGTGCACCGGCTTTCTACTAAGTTACCAGTTATATAAATTGCCACAAGCCGTGGCGTCTGATTTTGTAGTTGTAACCTTTCGAAATAGTGTTCGTCCTTAGATTTCGGACAACAATGTAAAAACCAGCGTCCACATCTGCGAAAAAACTGAAGAAAAATAGAGATCATTACGCAGTACAAGTGTTGTTAACTGCGTTGTTTTCACGGCATACAAAGGTGGAAATGATTTCGCGATTGATTTATGCAATGCTATGTTAAGTAGCAATATTCCACTTAATAAACTAAACAACACACACTGTAAAAACATTCTGGGAAAGTAATGGATAAATCAAATGTGCCAGACGAATTAACAGTCAGGGAAAACTACCTTGACGTTATTTACCGTAAGGTTCTTAATAAAATGAGGCATATCTGACACGACTGCATTTAGACATGTGCCGATGAAACGACAGATAAATAGGATGGTTATACTGCTCACTTATATGGAAAAGAGGACACGTCGTCCAGATCTGCTTGCCTGTAAAGCTCTCGAAGAGGTTGATCGCTCGACGATAGCAAGACATATACCTAGGTAAATGATTCCTAGTGGCTTTTATGACCAGAAAGTGACTTGTCAAAAATGTTTGTTTTTATCAGTGATATTGTTTCTTACATGGGAAGAGCGGTTGCCACTTTAACAGCATTTTATCCTACTATTTTGCATGTGACGTATCTATCTCAGAGGTGATGCACATGTCAAGACCGCAAGTAGCTGTGATAAGCCCTTGCCGGCGTAGCTCAATTGGGAAAACATTCGGCTCAGGAACAGAAAGATGTGGCTTCGAGTCGCACCACCGGCAAATGGGTTTGTTATTTTACATTGGCTCCCGAACGTAAAAAAAATAATCTCCTGGCTGTTGGGGTCTTCGGAAAGTGTGTGATGTTACTTTCACACATAGTCTGGAATTAGGCACATTTCCTTCTTCGCTTCGAAAAATGTGTGATGCTTCTTCCATACATCGTCTGGAATGAGAATTCCTTTTTCACTACAAAAATATGTGATGCTTCTTCTGCACATCGTCTGAAATGACAGTTCCTTTTTCGCTTCGAAAAATGTGGGATGCTTCTTCTACCCATCGTCTGGAATGACAGTTCCTTTTTCGCTTAGAATTGTTTATTAGAATTTTTTATTATGCTTCTTCCACACATCGTCCTGATTTAGAATTGTTTCTTCGCTTGGAAAAATATGTGATGCTTCTTTCAGACATCGTCCTGAATTAGAATTATTTCTTCGCTTGGAAAAATATGTGACACTTCTTCCACACATCGTCTGGAATGAGAATTCCTTCTTCGTTTCAAAAAATATGAGATGCTTCCTCCACACATCGTCCAGAACGAGAATTTGAGAATTAATTTTTTGCTTCAAAAATATGTGACTTTTCTTCCACACATAGTCTTGGATTATTCAGAAATCCTTCTCCTTAATGCATGGTTTGCTGGCTGACCCGGAAACCTAGGATCACGTCTCTGCCCCTTTATAAAGGGGGGATATGTGACGTACCTACCTCAGAAGTGCCGCACATGTCAAGGCGGCCAATAGCGGTGACAAGCCCCATGCAGGTGTAGCTAATTTGAAAAAGCATTCAGTTCGGCAGTAGAAGGATGTAGTGTCACCGGCAGAGAGAGCGGATCAAAATTTTAAAAGAAATGCATCGCAATCTTCCTCTCCCACCGTAGCTCGCTTTAACTAGTTGGAGAACACAGAAAAATGCTGCTTTGTTTTATGCGCAAAATTTGGGATCAGTAACTGATGCTGTAACAATTTAGAATTTGAAGATGTCTCTGCCATTTTTTTTTTCGCCAAGGAGATGCTTTCTGACAACTCGCTTCTCAAAAATCTGTTAATAATTAAGACGCACTTTTCGTGGTCACCAGCGAGCATTACAAAACTGAAATCCCGTGGAATTTGAGAGATGCAATAGAAGAAATACATTTGAAAATTTGGGTCTGATTTACATCATCGTGGGAAAATTGGGGGGAACAGTTGAAGGGAAATTCTGTTTTAAATAAAACTCTGGGTTTGAAAAATTCAAATATGTGAATGATTTTATCTACGGCGATGTTAACGAATCGCTACCACAAGTTCCAGCAACAAAACCGTGTTGTACCGGTGGCGCAGTGGTATAAGTGCTGGCTTCTAATCATTCGTTCGAACTGGGTCTGGATTCGAATCCTGGTGAGGCATGGATGTTGTGTTTATCTTAAGGCCCTGGCTGCCTCCCTTCTCCGGAGCCAGCTGCCCTAAATTAGAGACTGTTTATAGCCCACTGAGAAAAAAGAAAGCGAAACACTATTAATACTAAATGTTCTCTCTACGTCTGTAGACGTATTTTCTGCAATAAAAATGGTTTTGGGATACAAACTAGGAAAACCTGGTAGTTGAACACTTAGAAAATACAAGACTGCCACTATATAAGTGTTCCGTCTGGTAGGCACACAAGCACTCTTTTGAGCTTGTAGGAGCTACATGAAAGAAAGGATACTGTTCATAGAAGACTTCGTGAGCAATACCTTTAATCAAGGGGACAAATTATTTTTGTTTGTCTTACTTATGCAGCCCTGCGAGCTCGCTGAACGAAGAGCCACCAACATCACACTTGGAGTCCAGATCTGTGGGCAAATGTTCGTTTCACAGATGAATCACGATTCAGCTTAAGTACTGATTCGTGACGCATTATCAGCTGGAGAGAACAAGGTACTTTGTTCCTTTTCTCTAACATCAGAGAAAAGGACTATTCTGGTGGCAGGATGGTCTCGGTAGGAATCATGACGAACGGGCACACACACAGTGTGCACAGCAATCAGGATCACTCTGTTCCTACCTTGAGGAACAGAGATGGATCCTGTGCTCATCTGTTAGGCCATTTATGGTAGCCAACGGTCCTAAGACTCTGACGTCATTCAGTACTTGCAGCGCCATCTGCTTTTATCCGGTGGACGAAATTCGAACTAAGCTTACCGCTATCACACGATACGTAAAATTAAGAAGAAACACTGGAAAATAAAATAGTAAGACAAACGACTTCACCTGTGGCAAGCAACACGCACATTCTCGAACAAATCTCTGCGACGTTTGTTCTGTTACGTTGGTGTCATGTCGTGTTTTATTTCGTTTTCTTCGCATCGCAGAGTGATTTCATAAAGAATCAGCGTTATTTTATTTCATGAAAAGGAACAAGTAAAATTGTAAGAAAGTAGCTGCAGACGGTTGTTTTGATTCACTGTGAATGGAAATTTCAAAAAATTATCGGTTCCGTGGAATTTTTCTTTTGTACTAACAGATGGAAGAAGGTAAAGTCGCTTAAATAGGGAACGGCGATGGCGTGCAAACCAATCTTCATGAAACCTATGAAACTTTTGAAGAAACACAAGCGAGACATATTACAGACGTAGTCTATTATATAGGTTATATGTATGTATATGTTTTTTACGATTCGTGTTACAAAAAGCTGTGACTAAAAGTTTTCCCTCGATGAGGAAACGACTTCGATGGAAATGACCTCAATTTTTTTCCTTGATGTGGTTGAGGTCATTTGAGGTTGAGGTCAATCGAGGTCATTTCCTCATCGAGAAAATGACCTCGATGTTTTCCCTCGATGAGGAAATGACCTCGATGAGGTTGACGATAGCGCTCAACCGTTTACCAAATGACCTCGATGAGGTTGACGATAGCGCTCAACCTCATCGAGGTCATTTGGTTTTCTCGGAGAGGAAGATTTTCTCCAAACGTGCTCAGTGGATCTGACCTCAGTTCCACTGAGCACGTATGGGATGTTTTAGGAAGGCCCATTGGAGTTCGCCAGCCCCATGCGGGAACTCAGAACAGCTCCTGTAGAATAGTGGTCATTAATCTCTAAATACTTCAACAGTACCCTCACGAACAATATAAGGAGTCGTTTCTTGAGCTACATGGCTGTCAGAGGTGATCATACTCTCTTTGAAATACAAGCCTTCATAAAAAGACTTCGCATGTTGTTCAATGGACTGCTCTTTCGTATAAATTAAAATATCATATTAACGCATGCAAACTATGAAACTAATTTTCTTCTGCTTGAGTTACATAAGTAATGTAAAATAATAAACCTCTTTAACAAACGTCATTGAATTTCCTCAAAAATTCTTCGAGTTATGTACAAATTTATAAAGTGTCCTTTAATTTGAGCAAGAGTGTAATTGAAAGTGTGCATCACATACCAGTTTTGACGAAGACTTTCTGGTGGGGCGTAATTGCTGTAGGTCATCAACTGCAGACATGGTTAAGAAAGAACGGATCATAGACAGATAATTCTTATGAATATTCATTAAATGAGCAACCTGACTTATTAGCAACGGGAGCAAAGACATATCTTCTGACAAAAATTTGCAAAACTATTTCTGAAGATGAGGAATAGGCAAAACTAGGCTGCGAGGTCGAAGTCTTTAGCATCATGAATTGGGTTTGGATAAAATTCCTGACATCCGAAACGCCAACAGATATAATTCCAGCCAGAAAACTGCCCACCAGAACATCGACAGAATAAAACACCGATGAGATAAGACATCAGGAGGTGAAACTACCGGCAGACACCTTGATTTTGTCTGCCCGGTATTGGTGTTTTTACAAGCGCTGTCGTTAATTCCCAGTGTAAAAGACACAGAAAGCATTTTCAGTTTCTTAATAATAAAAGAAAGAGTACGATTTATTTTGAAGTTTACGGAAGGGTGCGTTATATTTAGAGGAAAATATATGTACTGCTTGAAAGATCACAACAAAGTAGGCTAAATTTTGTACAGTTCTTCCGAATATACATCCCAGTTCGTGCATCTATCTTCTTTCTGACCCTGTTTGTTTCGGAAACAATACTTAAAGTGGATTTTAATCAGCGCAGAGAAGATCAGAAAGAAGTTTTCTTGTCGAATGGAATAACACTCTGTAACGTCTCTGCGATATCACGTCAAAAAATGAATAAAACGAATGCCTACGAGGATTCGCTAATTAAATTCCAATTAGGGCATGTCTTGGTCGTCTAAGGGTAATACCCTTCCATTTCATACGAAGGTAGGGAGACGGAACGACTCCTTTCCAAGAGAAAGATTCATTGCACTTTGATGAATTATTTCATTACCGAGCTAGAAAGAATATAAAATGCTATTTTATCCGTCATGTGTACAGTAATGTATCTCTGAATTTTTCATGATGGCAAGCATTTCACAAACATGTGCATAATTTAATTTTGAAACAAGTCTCTCTCCCCCCCCCCTCTTCTCTCTCTCGACCTTCATTATTTTTATGGAGAACTCAAGATACAGCAGCAAAGAAATTTTCATTTCATTGTTACTTTGGATGGATTTTTTAATTTATAATTCATTCAGTAAAAGAGCGCGCAAAGCAAGAAGTCTGTCAACGTACCAATTAAATTTAGTATAAGCGCCGGGTTGGACGAGGAGATTTGAAAAAAGGTAACTGGACAGGTATACCTTCGTAGAATGTCAATGACTTGTTTTTGTATTCGATCAAGTTTTGGAATGCACACTCACAAACCGGGATATTGAATTAAAATAGTGTTAGTATCCTCAGACGCTAGGAAATCAGTGTAAAGAGAGATTATGTTTTCAGTGAATGCTTACTTAGGTCGAGCTTGTTTTCATTGATTACTTACGTATACCGAGGCCTCGCACTTCAGTTAAAAGTTCATAAAATCTTAATTTTTGCAGGCGTTAGTTCTAAAATTTGTCCTGAAACAGTATCCTTGCGTTGTACAGTTGTGTACGGACGAAATTATTTCTTGAAATAACATTTATTTATTACCATGTTACACACAGTCAGACATATACTACAAATCCTTAATGAGTCTGTGACGTATATTCTAGATTAACTTTCCTTTTTTAGTTTCTTTCCCTACGTAAATCTTGAGTTTATTCTCAGTATTCTTCACGCTTAACGAAATATCTTTTCCTTCAAACGAATACGTTTGGCAACACAATTGAGGTTGAATGCACGTGACGTATGCATGCAATAAGATAAGAACAAGAGATAAAAAGCAACGACTGATCTGTTGTGAGGGAGGTGTTGATACTATTGACAGCGATTATTGAGGTGTGTTGATAAGAGCGATTATTGAGAGCTATTATTGTGAGCGATTATGATGAGCGTTGTTAAGAAAGTGCTGCACGAGAGAATTGAATAGTGTTGAGATAAATGTGTGGAGAGTGTTGTGATTCCATTCCGAATAAAGGACTGTTTCCGTAAGTTGATTTCTCTTTATATGTTTTTGTCCGGCCGTTAAGGTTTGTTTCATTTAGGAACAATTTATTAGTATGTTGATATTTTAAGTTAGTGTAAAGGTCAAGACTTCCTTTACGCCACAAGTTATATACCAGAAATAATTATTAAAATGGAAATCACACTAACTTATATTCAAATATGAGACACATACATGAACACTGTGACGTACCTGCCAGCAGGACGCACACGACATAAAGGCAGATAGCAGTCAGAACAAACGTCCGCGTAGCTCAATTGGTAGAGTGACTTATTCCGGAATGAGGGGACCCGGGTTCGAGCCCCGGCGTGGAATATAAATGACGGAGAAATTTACTTCGTTATAACACCTAAAGTATAACACAGCAGAGGGAGCCAAGGAAAAAGGCTAACGTAAGTCTGACTAGCTCCTGGTCCCCAAAAGAAACAAAAATGTCAGGTCAAGAATTTATATATTTATCAACATGCGTATACACCGATCATCCAAAACATTAAAACTTCCTACCTAATATGATGTAGATTCTCCTCTCACTTCCAAGAGTTCTCACCCGATGAGACATAAATTCAACGAGATGATTCTAGGTGTCTCTTGATATCTGGTACCATGACTGCAACAGAAGATCCCGCAGTTTCCCTCCTTACAGTCCAGATCTGGCACCCTCCTACTATTAGTTTTGTTGGATTCCTAAAGGATCCGATGTGCGGAAAACACTACCAGAGCTCGGGAGCAATACAGCAAAATGTACGTCGGTTTCTTCGCGGAACTGGAACGGAATTCGTCCACAAGGGTATCTTTAAACTGCCAGAACGATGGGTAAAATGTGTGTGCAGAAAATAGATTACGGTGTGTAGATTAAGATGTACTTATTTCTTCAATCACTAAAAATCGCAATTTTTAAAACATTGTTGCTCATTAATTTCACAGTATAGCCCTCATAACAAGGGCCCAAGGACCGAGCCCCGGGGAACTCCAAAAAAGGGGTTCATTTGAAAGAACAATAAGATTCGTCGCACGAATTTCTATCAGGTGCATTATTAATTTTCAAAGGGTGCCGGTTTTATGCGGATTACCCAAGTGCAAATTTTTCTATTGTTGACTCCTGGGTGAGTGAGTGATTAGTGATCACAGGCACCTGGATAATCGTCCGAGCTTCGAGGATACACCGGTGGCTCACTTGTCCTATGACTCTGTATTTGTCCCCTCCCTGCAACAAGCGACCCAAATTTAGGGATGGCTCACTCTTTATATCCTTATGTGCTTATAGGAGTTGTTAAACAACATAGTTACGTTCAACAATTTGTAGACATATGCTTCTGCAGAAGAAAAACGATTACACTTACCTCAAATAAACTTTTACTCGCCTTCAAAGCATTCCGTTCTCGCATCTACGCGAAGTTGCAGACGTCTGCGCCAAATCTGGAACGCTTGGTGGTACTCTGGTTGGGAAATACTTCTTAACTCTGATGAAAGCACTTTGAAAAGCCTTGCACCCTCAAAAAAGTCTTTCCAGCAAGTTATTCATTACTTTTTGAAAACAGCCCCAAATAACATGGTAAAGTACGGATTAATATAAAGGATGGGGTACCTGTTTGGGTTTTTGTCTGCTCCAGATATGCCGAATTTTGTGTGCACCACCATTGTGATGAATTAGAGCCCTTGACAAGCTTGTTGTCGGACGATTTCTTTAACAATTTTCAATAAAACAATGTTAGAGCAGTATTGGATATTTATCATATTTTTTTCAGGTAAGGAGTCCACGGTTACCACTCTTTGAGAAATAATAAATGTGATAATCTTTTTTTGACTCCATTTCCACACGAGCATAAAAATGTGTAAAATAGGCTCGTGATGTCACCCACGTTATTTTCAAAATCATGTTTATTCCTCACGTGTCCTAATTCCCCACATTTTCTGTCTACCATTGCCTTGAAAAAGCCTCCCAGTGGAGTGCGAAAGCTTGGCAAATTTCTGTGCTTACTACACCACAAAAATAAACGGACTTAATACGCTATATGCGTCTCTTGAGTACAGTTTGATGCTATGCGTCTTTCCCGACAGCAGTAAAGAATGCGTTTTAACGACATATGGCTTCCTCTCGATTCTCCCAAAGGGAAAATGCCATACGTTGCTGCAACGCATTCTTACTACTGTGGTGAACTGCTACTGACCAGATTTAAAGCAATTATGTTTTAAGTCTGGTCAGTAGCAGATATCCTAGACCAAAAGTTACCAATCCCCGTCATTAACACACTTGTGATTCAGCTTTTCTATGGTGATCAGAGTTTAACTAGTGCATGCGCAGATGGACTTTAGGAGCTATCATGCATCACATTTAATCGGTATTAGGGGAGTTTCTTACTTTCGTCTAAATCCCAATAATATCCACTCACGGACAAATGAAATTTGCGCACCTAAAAGAAAACATGCTACAACCGCGAAACTTTTCAAATAGCTAGAGTGCGTGCGGGTATGCAAATGATAACCGTTTGATGCGAGTGCGCGTGACTGCACACCCTGTGGTGGCTCTGCAATCACGAACCGACAGTCTTATTAACCGGGGTATAGTCGATGCCCCATGCAAGCGAAAAGCACCGGCCGACGCAAGCAACAGTACAGAGTGACACGCCAGAGACGTCGATTTACGCATCTTACGGACTTTAAGAGAGGCCTGATCATCTGTCTGAAAACCTCAGGTTGGTAGGCGTGCCGTATATCTTGCCACGTGGATCGTTCTGAACATACCGTCCGACTGCGTTGGAAGCAGTGGACACGTGACGGCACTGCCAGACGGCGGAGCGGCTTCGGGCGTACCAGGAGGACCACCGGTAGAGAGGATAGACGGATCGTACGCTCGGCACAAACGGATCCCACGGGGACCCGGCCCACTATACAGGCAGATATAGCGGCTGTTGTGTACCCACGAACCATATCTCGACGCCTCGCGAAAGCGAATCTGCGATCCCAGCGCCACTTACGTGTGCTGCCATTAACACCGGAAAATCGCCGGCTCCGTATGCAGTGGTTCCAGGCCAGAGCGACGTGGAACGCCACAGACTGGCGACGTGTGGTGTTTAGCGATGAGTGCCGCTTCGTTTTGGGGCAGATGATCATCGTGTCTGGATGTGGAGGACCCTGGGTCATCGGCACAATCCCACCCTCGCTATCAAGCGCCAAACCTCCCCCACTGTATACATTATGGTCTGGACAGCCATTGCCTACGATAGTCGATCAGCTCTAGTAGTGGTACGTGGATCATTGACGGGCCAGCGGTATGTGGACGAGATTCTACTGCCCCAGGTCACCTATACCAGCAGGATAATGCCCTCCCGCACACGGCTCGGGTTGCTCAGGACTGCCTACGTCATGTCTAGACACTTCTACTGGCTTACAGGACATGTCGCCTATCGAGCATGTGTGGGACCAGATGAAACGTCAGCTGCCGTTGTTCCGCACTATCAGGGATTTGGAGCACATCGTCCAACACGTGTGGGCCAGCCTGCCGCAGGACAACATCAGGGGTCTGTTCGCCTCCATGCTGGACCGCATCGCTGCATTATCGCCTCCCGAGGCGTCGCGCCGCGACGCGACGCGACGCGCTATTGAAGATGACTGGACAGCGTGCCACAGATCTTTGTGTAACTATCCCGCAGCTCTGTTTTTGCCATCATGGGTATCATTCATCTGTATCATTACGTCCATAAAATATCAGTTCAATCCGATTCATCCTTCTTGGTGCGCAAATTTCATTGTCCGTGAGTGTATAATGGTAATAAAAAATACGTTGTGTGAAAAACAAGGCAATCGAAATGCTACCGCCCCCATAATTTCGTAAATATTCACTTTTATAACTCACATATATCCTTTCATGTATTTTATGACAATAAGATTAATTAATCCACCTTACGTAAGTAGTGCTTCATGTCAGGAATCAACAAATCTTGTTTGTTATGATTTAATTCAATTTAGTACGTACCGGACTGTGGCTCGGTGGAGTCGTGACTGACGCGAATGTGTTGTAGGTAATGTGACGTACCTGCCAGCAAGACGCACACGACATAAAGGCACATAGCAATCAGAATGAACGTCTGCGTAGCTCAGTTGGTAGAGCGACTTGTTCCGGAATAAGCGGACTCGGGTTCGATTCCCGGCGTAGACCAAAAATGACGGAGAAATTTACTTCGTTATAATCATGCCCCCGGCCCTCTTTCGGGGGGGGAGATGTGACGTACCTGCCAGCAGGACGTACACGACATAAAGGCACATAGCAATCAGAATGAAAGTCTGCGTAGCTCAGTTGGTAGAGCGACCTGTTCCGGAATAAGCGGACTCGGGTTCGAATCCCGGCGTGGGCAGAAATGACGGAGAAATTTACTTCGTTATAATGGCGCCCGAACTATCCGGATGACCCGACCGTTCAAAATCTCGCATTGGTGTGATGTTATTTCCACACCGCGAGATAGGAAAAATCAGAGAATCTCTTCTCCAGCGCTTCGAAAAATAGTATTAAAAGAAATCCGTCTTGTTGCACGATGATATTTATTCAGCTAAAAAATGAAATCTATATACAGTTTAAAAACACATGAGCACTTTCGGTGTCACATTGACACCTTCATCAGATGTAATTTCACCATGTGGTTACATGCTGGTCTTAAGTACGTGGAGTAGATGCATCATGGGAAAGGTAATGTCAATGTCACATGATATACCAGATAACAAGACAATAAAAAAAGGCATAGTTAGCCAATGATCACTTAACAGAAGCAATTGCTATTGTGCTGTCCTTCCCAACAAGATTGTGAAGGTGTCAATGTGACACCGAAAGTGCTCATGTGTTTCTAAACTGTATATAGATTTCATTTTTTAGCTGAATAAATATCATCGTGCAACAAGACGGATTTCTTTTAATACTAGTATTCATGCACGAATTATAGTGTCTACCGCTTCGAAAAATAAATGTGTGTGACGTTGCATTCCACACACCGGATTGACTGGGAGTTCTCAAGTGCATGTTCTACAGCGGATGGCTGCCTGCAACGATTCATGGTCACGGCTGATCCGTGGGCCATGCCCCCGGTCCTCTTTCGGGGGGGAGATGTGACGTACCTGCCAGCAGGACGTACACGACATAAATGCACATGGCAATCAGAATGAACGTCTGCGTAGCTCAGTTGGTAGAGCGACTTGTTCCGGAATAAGCGGACTCGGGTTCGATTCCCGGCGTAGACCACAAATGACGGAAAAATTTACTTCGTTATAGTAAATAAACGCATACTCTCGAATCACTCGTTTTATTTCACACACAAAAATATTTTGGCACACGAAAAACGCATAGCATAAATCTTCTACAAAGAGTACCAGGGTACTCTCTCGATTTTTTTTCCTTATTAAAGCGTTCTTAAATAGTGTATGTCAAGAAATACGCGAAATTAGCTTTCAGACTTTCAGGTAAGTATGGAATACTTATTTCATCGGCTTGTATTATCACCTCCTTACTGCGTTCGTAATACGTTCGTCCCAGAATACACACACCTAGAGTCGTGCACTGTGTTATGAATTTTGGTGAAAGATATAATGAATCTGACGAAAATAAAAGTTCATGGATATGTTATCACGTCAGTGCGTCTCATATCTCTACACATGTTACAACGATTTAAACAAAATGCTTTTTTCTTTGCATTGGGAAGAATGAAATTTGAGAGCAATGATCTTTTACGTTTTGGTCACTTTCCGATACAAAACCTCGCCCTCCAGGGGACGCAAATTAAGACGCAATGGGATTCAAAATAGATTTTGTTTTATATCATTGTTTCTAAAAATCCGCGATTTAAACAATTTTTTCTCGCCTTCAAGGAAGAGCATTTTTCGTACAGTTTTCTCGCTAAGGGCACAAATGTATCTTGTATTTCTCCCTGAGAAATCTGCTTCTACAATTCTGATTCCAAAAATACTTTTGCATCGGAGAGAATATATTTTTGTTTATGTATATTGAAATACCTGACGATGGAGCACATGGTGCTTTGAAAGATCTTGTAAGTTGTTGTGCCTTATAAATGTCTATTTTTTAGTACAGACTGCACTATTAAATATATCTTATCTTGCTGAAAGGCTTTTCGAATTAAAATATTAAAAAAAAATTCGGAGAGAGTTTGTGGTGAAAAATATTTGTGAATATAACTTATTTTTCTAACGCATAATTTGGACACTAGAGACTTAACGAATATTTTTGCTTTAGACATATTTGCAGTAGTATCTGTGCTCTTTAAAACTCCCGTTTCGGCCAGACACCCTCACGACGGAGAACGTTTTTGCGCTTATTTTCGGCTCAAGATAAAATATACATTTTCCGTTAAAGGGCATTAATGTACATAATATTTTTCTGAATACACTCACGTACAATGAAATTTTCGCACCAAGAAGGAAGCGTCGGATTGAACTGAAATTTTATGGACGTAATGATACAGATGAAAGATACACATGATGGCAAAAACAGAGCTGCAGGACAATTACAGTGGGATCTGTGGCACGCAGTCCGGTCATCTTCAATAGCGCGTCGCATCGTATCGTGCGGCGATACATGCTGCAATACGGTCCGGCATGGAGGCGAACAGACGCTTGATGTTGTAATGCGGCAGACTGGCCCATACGTGTTGGACGGTGTGTTCCAAATCCCCGGATAGTGCGGCATGGCGGCAGCCGGCATTTCAACTGGTCCCACACACATGCTCGAGAGGGGACATGTCCGGGGAGCGGGCAGGCCATGAAAGTGTCTGAACATGACATAGGCAGTCCTGGGCGTGTGCGGGCTGGCATTATCCTGCTGGTATAACGCACCTGGAATCCCGGTCAGCAACGGGAGCACATGGGCAGTAGAATCCATACCGCTGGCCCGTCAATGATACACGTACCACTACTAGAGCTGATCGACTATCGTAGGCAATGGCTCCGCAGACCATAATGCTTGCAGTGGGGGAGGTGTGGCGCTCAACAGCGAGGTTGGGATTGTGACGTTGACCTCCACACACAGACACGATGATCATCTGTCCCCTAAACGAAGCGGCACGCATCACTAAACACCACACGTCGCCAGTCTGTGTCGTTCCACGTCGCTCTGGCCTGGCACCACTGCATATGGAGCCGGCGATGTTCCGGTGTTGATGGCAGCACACATAAGGGGGTTGGGATCGAAGATTTACTTCCGCGAGGCTTCGGGAAATGGTTCCTGGGCACACAGCAGCCGTAGATCTGCCTTTATAGTGGGCCGGGTCGCCGTGAGATTCGTTCGTGCCTGGCGTACGATCCGTCGATCCTCTCTACCTGTGGTCCTCCTGGTCCGTCCGAAGCCACCCAGCCGTGTGGCAGTGCCGTCACGTATCCTCTGCTCCCAGCACAGTCGGACGGTATAGTCAGAACGATCCACGCGGCGGGCTACACGGCGCGCCGACCACCCTGCGTTTTTCAGCCCGATGATCAGGCTTCTCTCAAAGTCCGTAAATCGAAGTCTCTGGCGTCTACCCGGCATTCTTGTCAGTCTCTACTCTTGCTTGCGTCGGCCTGCACTTTTCGCTTTCATGGGGCATCGACTACACGCCGGTTCATATGGCTACCGGTTCGTGCTTGGAGGCGCCACCACAGGGTGTGCGGTCATGCGCACTCACAACAAACGTAGATCAAGCATGCACTCTAGCTATTTGCGAAGTTTCGCGGTTGTAGCATGTTTTCTTTTAGATGCGCAAATTTCATTGTCCGTGAGTGTATCTTATTCTAACAGTCGGATCTGAAAAAATATTTTTGTGTTGGAAAGCGCTAATGGAGAGGAATATTTTGCATCTAACTTATAATTTTTCATGACATACTTTTCCACTAGTCAGCGAGAGTGCGCAATTCTAATTTGCAGTCGTATTTGCGTATCTAAAAACCCGATGGAAAAAAATTCCTTTTCGTTCACACAGTTTGGTTAGGGGTAGTAATTTCTTAGCAAAGCGGAAGAAAGTAATCTAATCATTTACGTAATAGCCATGTCCCTTATACCCACTGCAGACAATTTTAATTATTTCCGAATGTTTACAAACATTTACAAAAAATCTTGGAATGTCCCTCCGGACAAAATCCAGTTAAATATCTGACCGATAGATAACCCTTATGAAAAAATATAAAACATATGTAACTTTCAACACTTAATTTCTCCCATTTTGCTAACCGGTTATTTTTCACAGTTAACTAAGTTACTCGAGAAATTTATCATTAATAATTTTGGTTTATATACAAAATTTCCTATGGGGTAAAACCTTGTTCACAGGTCGTACATTGGAAGTAGAGGAGTTTGCAACAGGCTCTCTCCTGATGAGCCCATGCTGCATTTTTATCTGTATTCAATGTGTTCAATGTCCATATACACTACTAGCCACCCAAAATGCAACACCAAGAAGGAAGCATCCGATTGGCCTGAAATTCGCAGCATGCGACGCCCGCGAGAGGACATGCAAACGATTAGCATTGCAGGGCATATGCAAATCATGTGCACCCGGCACGCCTCCGAGAAGCACTATAAGAAGGGTACACAGAAGGCGGGTTGTAAGTAGTGGAAGTGTGTTCTGCTGCCAGAATTGTGCGATGGAAGCTTCCTGATGCCTTGTCGCAGAATACGGCAGTCATTCCATCACGTTTCGGAGTTCGACAGAGGACGAATAGTGGCTTATCGCGACCGCGGTTTATCGTACCGAGACATCGGCTCCCGTGTGGGACGGCATCCAGCCACAGTGAGGCGAGTATAGATTCGGTGGGTGCAGGAGGGACGGACGGACCGACGTGAGCGATTGCCGCAGCCGCAGCACACCACCGAACTAGAGGACCGGCATGTTGTGCGGCAAGTATTGACGGCTCGCACCGCCACATTACGAACGTTAGCGCAGGAATTAGGGTGTGTTGCTCAACAACCTGTGGCAGCACGTACCGTTCGACGTCGTCTGCGGGAGTGGGGACTTATCGCACGGCGCCCATTTCTCCGATTACCATTGACGTTACACCACCGGCGAATGCGGCGGCAGTGGGCCGTAGAATGCCGCACTTGGACTACGGAATGGCACGACATTGTCTTCTCCAACGAATCCCGCTTCTACCTGCCCTCTGGTACGCATCGCCGGTACACTCAACAGCCATCGCACCATCTCAGACGTTTTGGAGCCTGTAGTTCTCCCTTACCTGCAGGACCTGCCAGCGGCCACGTTTCAACAGAACAATGCGCGCCCGCACGTGGCACACAACGTGTAGCAATTTTTCACGGCCTACTAGGTGTCACTGCTGCCGTGGCCCGCCTGTTCTCCCGATATGACGCCCATCGTCTGGTCGCTGATCGGCAACCGAGTGGCCCGGCAAGCACCACCCGCGGCTACTCCTGATGAACTGTGGCAACGTGTGGAAGCAGCCTGGACCGACATACCCCAAGCTCACATCCAAAGCCTCTTTCGTTCGATGCCGCGGCGTGTAGCGGCCATTATTGCCAGCCATGGGGGCCACACGAACTATTGATGTCTGCGTGTTCCGCAAGTCGCACGGGCCTGTAAGCTCAATCGTTTCATCTTTGTATCTGTTGTTATGTGTCCAGTAAATCTGGGTTTGCTATCTCGTGTCTTTCTGGGTGTTGCATTTTGGGCGGCCAGCAGTGTACATAGCTCGCTGGTTCAAATACTTTTCTTTGTTTTCGTGGTTTTTTGTTCACTCTAGAACACTACTTGCGTGTATTTGCATAATTACTGCAAAATACCTGTGCATTCGGGAATTTTTGATTGATTCTTAAAAAAAAAAAACACACACAATTCAGCTTTGTTTTCAGGTGTGATTCTGATTAGAAGCTTATACGCATTTTATCTATTCTTGTTTATTAGTTAATTTGTTTTGTATTGAAAATTCCAAATTATGGTTTAGAATTAATTTCTCGCTTATGTATATACGTATATTGTAGAGGGTGGCCCCAAATCTTGCCCTATTTTTTAAAAATTAATAAAAAAAACTACACCTTTACTGAATAAGATTAGCCGAATTCGAAAGGTAAATATCTAAAGTTTTTTTTTTGTTCATCATTGCGTGTAGATTGCGCTAGTGGTTCTTCCTGTTCATAGCAACAATGGCAAATGTGCAGGAAAAAGCGATTTGTGTGGCTTGGTTTTTGAAATGAAATCAGTGATTCAAGTAGAAAGAAATTTTAGTGTACGTTTCGGCTAAAAGGAGTGCGAATGCGCTAAAAGAATAAAGCATTGCAAAGAAAAAATTCTAGAAACTAGGAATGAGGTGAACAGTCCAGTATTTCGGAAGACGACATGGAACGAGTGAGGAAACCTTTTCCCCTGATCCCGAGGAAGTCAATCCGACAAGCTACTTCACATTTGGTATCGCTCTACCTAACAATGATGCAAATTTTTCACGAAAGACTGCTGTTATACTCATACAAGTGCTTCCACGGTGACGCAGTGGTCTAAGCGGTTCCTTCTAATCATTCGTCCGAGATAGGTCCGGGTTCGAATCACGGTGAAGCAGTGAGGTTATGTTTGTCTTACGGCACTGGCTCTCTCCCTTCCCTGGAACCAGTGACCAGGAGTGGAATAGCCCATCCGGGCCATTTCCTGGTGGGCCACTCGCTCATTTTCTCGTAATCCTTTAATCTGAATTTTTTTTAACGAACGAATAATTATTTTACAACTTATGAATAATAATCGATAACCACATTTGTGCTTATATCTATCTGAAAAGTTATTTCCCTAAGAAGAAAAAAAAATCAAAGGGGCACAGTAGCAACTGTGCCGCAACCTACAATGCAGTACTACGTCAACTGTCACTATTTCATGGCACTATCTCACTAGTTCTACGTCCTTTAAGTATTCAACGAAGGACAGTTGGCGTAGCCCTACGATGTAGGTTGCGGCACAGATGCTACTGTGCCCCTTTGATTATTTTCAGATATGAAATTTTTAAGAAATAAAACGAAAAAAAGATTGTTTTATTTACTTAAAAGAAACTTGTACTATAAACAATTCATAGTAACTTATGCCGTTAATAAATTAATGTTAGAAGTAGTATCATCGTTGTCAGTAGTTATTGTTAAAATTGTTTCTGAAGAAATTGTTCTTCAGAAACAATTTTTCAAACTCCTTAGTTGCCTTGTTATAAATTTGGCGACATGTCTCGGGCCTAATTACCTTTTGCATAACGGACATGTACTTCGGGATGTCTGCCGTTGCTCCAAGGTTGTGCTGTACAAGCGTCACGGACTTCAATTGCGCAAGCGATAGCACACAAAACACCTTCTGCTGTAGAGTCTACATGGCGACTGAAACACCTTACCCGTGGAGTCTACATGGCGACTGAAACACCTTACCCGTGGAGTCTACATGGCGACTGAAACACCTTCTGCTGTGGAATCTACATGACGAACGAAACACCTTCTGCTGTGGAGTCTACATGGCGACTGAAGCAATCTCGCAGGAGTAGATAGCTTGTGCGTGCCCAAATTCACCTGGTTTATAAATTTCACAGATGCTTTTTACTATGGCGCCCACTTTCTGTCATTCGAACCAATACTTTGTATGTTACGGATTTTTCTTTTATTACACGTCTGAGAGGAACATCCGGTATAGTAATTTATATATTGATAATATTATTTTTTTTTCTCAATATTATTACCTTTGGCTAGAAAAAACAAAAAACAAACACGAAGCACCCATTATACTCGGTTGAGACGGTGTGGGCCTTTCATTCTACATCCTCGTTGTCTATTATCAAAATTTTAAATCAAGAGAATTAGGGGCCATTACTATTCTCTCTGATTGGGTGGGAGATACTAAATTGTTCAATTCTGATGAAACTACGCATGCAAGTACCGCAGGGCCGAATATACAAATGATTAAGAAATAACATTATTAAATAGTGCCCTGCCAGAGCATACGGGAACCACGGATCGAGGAATGTTTATCAAGATCGAACTTTGCACTCGGGGACAACTGTGACAGTGGATTGCCGTTGCATTAACCTTCACGGACTGCCTCGGCGTTGGATTCGTGCACACTACGAGCAGTTGAGCGGATTTGAGAGAGGTCGTATAATTGGGCTGAGATAACCGGCTGGGTCAAGTCACCGTATCGGTAGGCCTTTGGGTCGGAAAGACGCGGTAATCGGAAGATGTTGGAACCAATGGGTCGAAGAGGATACAACTCTGCGACAAGCGGGCGGTGGATGGCCGAGAACAACTACAGAAAGCGAGGATGGAGCGATTGTGAGAGCCGCACGAACTTAACCGAATTAGTCGCTCTCAACCATCCGTGACTACGTTGCGTCGTCTACAGATACGGAAGCGGCCATTCGAACCGTTACCAGAAGACTTGTGGCACGGTGACAAGATCTGAGGAGGCCACTCTCCCACCTACCTCTAATCAGCGAGAATCGCCGTCACCGGTTGCAGTGAAGTCTGAGCCCGATCAACGTGGGATAGTGTCCAGTGGCGTCGTGTTGTCTTCAGTGATGAATCACGGTTTTGCACTTGGCGCCGATGACCAGCGCACGGATCCTGTCTTTACCGTGGAATGGCACATGGCTCGCACACCTGGAGTGACTGTCTGGGGAACAATGTCCTGCGATAGCCAGTGGGCACCCTTGGTAGTGGTTCGTACCACCCTTACCGCTCAACGGTGCGTCGACGATATTCTTCAGCCTATTGTACTGCCATTCCTGTCGCAGCACAGAAGAGCAAATTTTTCAACAGGATAATGCCCGTCCACACACGGCAGGGATCTCCCAGGCCTGCTTCCGTAATGTCGATACCATTCCATGCCCAGCCTGATCACGACTGACTTGTTCGCCCGATTGCCCGACATGTACTGACTAGTGCGCCCGATTGCCGACATGTACTGACTTGTGCGCCCGATTGCCCGACATGTGCTGACTTGTTTCGCTCCTGGAGCTGTTTTATCTGAATAAATAGCCCGACTGCTCTGGAATCACCATAATTTCTTTTCCTATACATTAAAATTGCACATACAAATGTTCAATCCGATTGGATGATTCCTTCTGGGTGCTTGGGGGTTTGGGGGGGGGCAAAGAGTACATACTGTATATACACCGATGAGACATAACATTATGACCACCCCAGCCTAGAGAAATAAGCGCGCCAGTAGACCGAACCGTTAAGCAGGTGAAGTTCGCAGAGCAGTATATATACAACCGTAGGACCGACTTTCGGTTAATAGCGTTCGGAGTCAGTATGGGAAAAGCTGCCGATTTATCGAAGTTTGATAAAGGGCAAATTGTAATGGTACGACGCCTCGGAACTATGATATCGGAGACAGCGTGGCTTGTGGGTAGTTCACGTGCCGCTGTAGTGAGTGCGTATCAAAAATGGTGCACAGATGGCCAAAGGACGAACCGTCATCCAGCCGTGTCTCGTCTGCAGCTCGTTTATGCCAGAGGGGAGCGGAGACTGTCGTGCACTGTTCACAGCGACCGCAGGGTCCCAGTGACACAAATCACCCGCAGATACAACAATGGTGATCAGGACAATGTATCGCAGCACACAGTACATCACAGCCTTCTGCGCATTGACCTGCGTAGCCGAAGACCCAGCCGTGTCCTAATGCTCACTGCACGTCGTCACCAGCAATGCATGAAATGAGCCCAAGATCATAGAGATTGGACCGTGGATGATTGGAAGAAAGTCGACTGGCCTGACGTACTGGTGCATCACGTACACGGCCGAGCGCGGATACGCCGATTACCAACGGAGGCTATAGGACCTGGATGCACTGTTGGGCGGAAACTGGTAGGCAGAGGCGGGGTTATGCTGTGAGCGATGTTTTCCTGTGACACTCATTATCCCTACAGCCCAATCCCTGACAGTTGTCATGTTCCTGAACATCGTTGCGGACCAAGTTCACCTATTCAGGGCAATTGTGTTCCCTGCTGGTGATTGCCATTACCAACAGGATAATACGCTATGCAACACTACCAGAATCGTCAAGGAGTTGTCCGAGGAACATGCTGGTGGCTTTCTGTTAATACCCTGGTCTCCAAATTCATCTGACATGAAGCCAATCGAACATTTTTTGGCTGGACTTGGAAAAGCGGGTTCGCGCTAAATCACCACCACCCCGATATGTACGGGAACTGGGGGACACCTGCCGTTGACATTATGGTACCAGATGCCCCAGGATATCGATCGCCCTCGCATCGAATCAATGCCTCGCCGAGTGGCTGCTGTTTTGCGGGGGTAAAGAGGGTCCTACAAGTTATTAGGTAGGGGGCCATTAATGTAATGGCTCATCGGTATAGTAATTTCTACACCCAAAATGCAACACCAAGAAGGACACGTGATAGCAAAGCCAGATTTACTGGACACATAACAACAGATACAAAGATGAAACGATTGAGCTTACAGGCCCGTGCGACTTGCGGAACACGCAGACATCAATAGTTCGTGTGGCCCCCATGTCTGGCAATAACGGCCGCTACACGCCGCGGCATCGAACGAAAGAGGCTTAGGATATGGACTTGGGGTATGTCGGTCTAGACTGCTTCCACACATTGCCACAGTTCATCAGGCGTAGCCGCGGGTGATGTTTGCCGGGCCACTCAATTGCCGATCAGCGGCCAGACGTGTTCGATGGGCTACATATCGGGAGAACAGGCTGGCCACGGCAGCAGTGCAACCTGGTGGGCCGTGAAGAATGGTTGCACGATGCGTGCCACGTGCAGGCGCGCATTATCCTGTTGAAACGTGGCCGCTGTCAGGTCCTGCAGGTAAGGGAAGAACTACAGGCTCCAAAACGTCGGAGATATAGCGATGGCTGTTGAGTGTACCGGTGATACGTACCAGAAGACTGCGGGTGTCATATCCAATTGCGACCCAAACCCTAACGCCATGCGACGGACCGGTATGGTGATGCATATTGCAGGCGTCATACAGTCTCTCGCCGCAGTACCGCCACACGCGGATCCGACCATCGTGGTGTTGCAGGCAGAAGCGGGATTCGTTGGAGAAGACAATGTCGTGCCATTCCGTAGTCCAGGTCCGGCGTTCAACGGCCCACTGCCATCGCACTAGCCGGTGGCGTAACTTCAATGGTAATCGGAGCAATGGTCGCCGTGCAACAAGTCCCGCTCCTTCAGACGACGTCGAACGGTACGTGCTGACACAGGTTGTTGCGCAACCCACCCTAATTCCTGCGCTAACGTTCGTGATGTGGCGGTGCGAGCCGCCAATGCGCGCCGCACTACATGCCCGTCCTCTCGTTCGGTGGTGTGCTGCGGCTGCGGCAATCGCTCACGTCGGTCCGTCCGTCCGTCCCTCCCGCACCCACCGAATCCATACTCGCCTAACTGTGGCTGGATGTCGTTCCACACGGGTGCCGATGTCTCGGTACGATAAACCGCTGTCGCGATAAGTCACTATTCGTCCTCTGTTTAACTCCGAAACGTGCTGGAGTGACTGCCGTATTCTGCGACGAGGCATCAGGAAGCTTCCCAAGCACAGGCCCGGCAGCACAACACACTTCCGCCTTTTGTGCACCCTTCTTATAGTGCTTCTCGGTGGCGCGCAGGGCGCACATGATTTGCATATGCCCTGCAATGCTAATCGTTTGCATGTCCTCTTGCGGGCGACGCATGCTGCGAATTTCAGGCCAATCGGAAGCTTCCTTCTTGGTGTTGCATTTTGGGTGGCCAGCAGTGTATATTAGTACTTTTTGTTATTATTATGTATAATATTTTAATATACATGTATACTTGTATATATTTCATCATTGTCAACATTAATCAATCCACTGCTGGACGATGGTCTCCCCAAGTTTCTTCCAGAATGTTCTGTTTTGGGCCAGTCTCCTCCATGTTACCCCCGCATACTTTGGGATTTCACCCGCCCATCTCCCACGTGGTCTTCTTTTGGGTCTTTTCCTGTCCCTTGGAATCTAGTCTAAGACTTCGGTTGTCCATCTGTGGTTCGTCCTCCTGGCAATATGTCCAGCCCATTTCCTCTTCAGGGATTTTACTGTCATCATGTCTTCTGCTTTTATCATTTTCTTTATCCACGAGTTCTTATCTTTCCTGATTAGACTAAGCATGCATCTCTCCATGCTTCTTTCAGTTGTCTGCTGTCTTTGTGTGTCTTCTTTAGTGAAGGTTCAGGTCCTTTTTTCGAATGTAAGCACGGAAGTATTTAAAAATTTCAAATTTTTTATTTCAAATTTTTGTCTCTGTCTTTAGATTCGGTGGCATTACTCTAGAGTTTTTATTTCCTTCCTCTCTTCCGAGAAGGAGGAAGGAAATTAAAAACGATCATCATATTCTGTTTCTCATAATTTCTGTTTCATATTCTGTAGAAACCTTTACATGAAGCGTTGTACTAGTTGCTTATGGTCGCTTGAGAATTTCATCTAACACGTGTTCCAAATAAATGCGTTTCCTAGCTCCGCCATGTTTGATAAATTAGGGGTCTTAAAGTGTTCCCGAAGGTATCAACCTCTGAATCCTTTTCATTAAGTACAGTCTTTTAAAGGAAGTTGTAATAATCCTAGGCACACATCAAGCAATGTAGACATCGCCCACACACTGGGTGTGTCGCTGCTAATAAGGTGATATATCTTTATCAATTATGAATGCTACACTAACCAGCTTTGTTTTCTCCACAAAAAAATATTTCCAGGAAAAAAAGTATAGAAAGAAAAGGAGAGCTTTTAAAAACACGGTTAATTGCATCTTAACAGCTCTTTTGATACTCAGTGTCAGGTACATAAAGAGAAAAAGAAGTAATATTGACCCAAGCTGATCCGCAACATCCAAAAGTTTAGGTTTTTCGTTGACTTGATTCTCCGATCCACTAAAAGCAGATAAATCTTTCCTTAAACATGATGAATTGATCGCAGAGTTCGTAATGAAATTAGTAATTACATGCATCACTCCTCTTGACATTTGTAGGAGAGCACCACATGCTGTTTTTTTTTTACCCATGACTCTCTCTAATTTTATCCCGACATCAATTGTGCATCCGACCATTCACGTTCCATAATTGACTGCTGCGATTTTTTGCGCACAGAGGAATACCTATTCAGCCATTTATCCCCCTCCCTTACTAAAATCTTGCATTAACAGGCTTTAAATGTGTTCTATCAATAATCGCATAAAGCATATTTTTTTCGTTTCCTCAGTTTCATCGTCGAACGAAATAATCATGTAACTTTTTTTTTTTTATGTTTATTGCGACTGGAAAGCAACAGCATTTACTTGATTCCTGCCTTCTGCTGAACCATTAAGTTTCTCTTGTAACGTACCAGGAGATGTGACGTACCTGCCAGCAGGACGCACATGACATAAAGGCAGATAGGAATCAGAATCAAACGTCTGCGTAGCTCAGTTGGTAGAGCGACTTGTTCCGGAATAAGCGGCCTCGGGTTCGAACCCCGGCGCCGATAAAAATGACGGAGAAATTTACTTCGTTATAATGGCGCCCGAACTATCCGGATGACCCGACCGTTCAAAATCTCGCATTGGTGTGATGTTATTTCCACACCGCGAGATAGGAAAAATATGAGCAGCACTTCGAAAAAAGAAAAATAAAGGGGAGATGATGTAACGTACCAGGAGATGTGACGTACCTGCCAGAAGGACGCACACGACATAAAGGCAGATAGCAATTAGAATCAATGTCCGCGTAGCTTAATTGGTAGAGCAACTTATTCCGGAATGAGTGGACCCGGGTTCGAATCCTGGCGCGGATAAAAATGACGGAGAAATTCACTTCGTTATACTCTCACAAAAAAAGAAAAAGATAAGTTTTCCCAACCACAGAACGTGCGCATATAGGGTAAACAGTGATAATTTCAGAAATTTCCCTTTTGACCCCAAAAATGTATCACCCATGTTTATCAGACCCCAGTACCCCCATACGCAACACATTTGTACATAATACCAGTAACTTGGAGATCAGTAGGATTTTGTTTGTTTTCCACAACAGATGTTTTCGCATTATGTTTATCAGTGGTGTTTCTATGATAACCTTGGTAACTTTGTGATACCTTGCTAAGTTCGTGGTAGTGAACAAGTTGTCCATTTGTACGCACAACATCGCGTGAATGTAAAGAAATGTACAAATAATAGTTATAACGAAGTAAATTTCTCCGTCATTTTTGTCCACGCCGGGGCTCGAATCCGGGTCCCCTCATTCCGGAATAAGTCACTCTACCAATTGAGCTACGCGGACGTTCGTTCTGACTGCTATCTGCCTTTATATCGTGTGCATCCTGCTGGGAGGCACGTCATATAGTATACACTATATGTTACACAGTTTACTTTAGTCAAACGTGGAAGAAATACACATTTTTATCAATGCTGTCTTTTTCCATAAAGTGCCATTTTCGCATTATAATTTCAGACATTATCAGCAGCTTTCACAGGCGTCTCACATGAACACATCTTCATTTTCATCGTAAGAGTTTTGGCACTTTCTGCGGCATCATACAAAAGCTACATTTGACTCACTGAAGTCCACTTTTTTTTTATGACATCCTCGTTATAGTTGTGTCCACAAAATTTGCCGTCCCCATTATCGTCTTCTTTTCTTTTGCATGGGCCTTGTAAGGTGACGGAGTCAAGCTCCCAATAATTATTTTCATGTAGCAATCTTTTCTGTATCAATTTATTATTTCAAGTGCAATGTAATTCGAATTTCAACGCACGTGGAAGACACGTGGCGGGTCTCTTTTGCACGCCCGGAGTGCCGGGACAGGCATGTGCCTAGCGCCATCCGTTGACCTTGACGACTGTGTCTGATGTATAGCTGCATGGTCACCGCTCCCAGAGAGAGGCTAACTCCACGGAAATAGGATTCCAGAAACGGTGAAGGACAAGGCTTATAAAAGGGAGCGACACGTTCGCTCAAGATGCTTCTGGTGTTTCGCCTTCGACGTGGTCGGACGGTGAGTGGTCCAATATAGACAAGGACCGGGGTTTTTCTTTGACGAACGGCGTGTTCGAGCCGGGAGTGTCGGTTAGGCCTCTCAAGGATTTACGTTTTGTCTGACGGAATAATCGGGGTTTTTCGTCGATTAGAGATCGACCGGTATTGGACGGAAAAACTTAAGTTAAACGTGGCGGAGGGTCTTTCGGAATATTTCCGAGAAAGTAAAGTGTTCGCCATCTGGAAACCTGTTGGCACGTGGAGATAGCTACTCGAACGCAGTTTGTTTCTCATCTATTAAATTTTGTTAAGTTTAAGAAAAGACTGATTATTGGAGTCACTCGTTGTCTTAGATGTCAAGTAATTGCCGGCTAGACGTTCCAGTATTTCAGCGATCGAGTTCAACTCGACGGCACTCAAAAGAACCTACGTCGGGCCCGTTTGGGGGTTCGGAATCGGTAAGGCCTAGGGGCGGATTGAACTCAGCGGTGCCCGACAGGCCTGTTGATAAAAACTGTACATATGAGCTATATCTTGTTACATTTCAATGACAGCAACTATTACGTATCACGTAATTACCACCTGTAGGTGATAAATTCGTGATAGCTTGGTTACTTCGTGATAATCTGAAATTAATTAAAAACCGGAACTAAACACAAGTAGCACACTGACATTGGCCAACGGTTGGCCCAATGATATTTATGCGTCGGCAGCGTTGGGCGAAGGTTGCGTTGTTTATCGAAGATTGGCCAACGGTTTTTCCAATCACACATGACCAACCATTTATCAACAAATGATCACTTAACGGTTGTCCGATAGTTGTCCGATGGTTGTCCAACAACACATGACCAACCATGGTTGTCCAACAACACATGACCAACCATGGTTGTCCAACAACACATGATCACATTTGAGAACTGTTTGCAACAGTTTTCCAAAGTGGATCCAACCGTTGAACCAACACATATCCAATTATTGGCCGCCGAGTCGCCTCGTCGCTGGGCCGACCGTTGAAAGCCCACGGTGTTGGTCTAACATAATATTGCTACCTGGGAAGTGTCTATTTGAACCCAAACTATCATGATTACCATTCAGAAATCAGATATTGTAGTTTAAATTATGGAAGTCATTTTTTAAATCAACATTAATGCTTGAAAAAATTAACTCCCCAAAGCTGAGGCTCATGCGTCTTTGGCTAAGCCTATTCACTGTATAGAATGCTGATAAATGACTTGTAAGTGAATTTTTGAATTAGACAGGAATCTAATCAATAACAGGGTTAAATATTATTTGCTTACCTCTATTTTCGTTCTTAAAAACCGCTCTTCTACTTTGTATACTCAACATCATCACAATATTCTATTCCCGCCACACGTTGAATAACTTTCTCTGTGTTACGAACAAAACAACTTACGTCGAGGATCTTCTTCCGATTTTAGAAACTGGTCATCTGCTGACATTTATGATAAAAAGTTGAAACTAATTAACACAGTAGTTACTCTACGAATAGCCGCTTACGCTCTGTCACGAATTTACCTATGCCATGAAAGTACCAATGTTTACCCTACAAGACTTTTTATTTTTTTTTTATTTCGCAGTTTTGTTTCGTATAGAGATTGAAAAACAATGTGTATCCCAGTGCAGGAAACCACGACTTACTCTGAGTTAGCTTTGCATTACGACCTCCTCCGTTTTATATATTCGGAGCTATGATTTTTTTTTTTTTTTTTTTTTGATTGGAGGTTTAACGACCATCGTGAGCAACTCAATGGGCTATAAGCAGTCGCCCGTCCCTAATTTAGGGTCACTGGTTCCAGGGAAGGGAGAGAACCAGTGCCGTAAGACAAGCACAACATCCATGCCTCACCGGGATTCGAACCCGGACCCCTTACGGACGAATGATCAGAGGCCAACGCCTTAGACCACTGCGCCACCGGGGCGGCGGAGCTATGATGAAGTACCACGTAACGTCACGCGCGGCTACTAAAAATCTAGTACATCTATCCTCTGAACGTAATCAGTAAGCGTTTGCCAGTAATGGGGAAACGTGCCGACGTAGGTCAAATTAACCGCGGCCAAAAAGTTTAGGCCCGGATGGTAGGGGCTATTATTTTGAAAACAGCCGTACTTGTTCGTTGCTCCCGTACTACTGTATCAAGTGTGTTCCAGAACTGAATTAACCATGCACAGACATCCAGTAGAAGTACGCACAGTGGTCAGCCATGCGCGATTGATCCTAGAGATGTTGTATTTTTTTTTTTTTTGATTGGAGGTTTAACGACCGCCGTGAGCAACTCAGTGGTCTATAAGCAGTCTCCCGTCCCTAATTTAGGGTCACTTGTTTCAGAGAAGGGAGAGAGAGCCAGTGCCGTAAGACAAACACATCTATGCCTCACCGGGATTCAAACCCGGAACCTTTTCGGACGAATGATCCGAGGCCATCGCTTAGACCACTGCGCAGATAAGGCGGCGAGCGTCGGGAGTCATGACTGGTATCTCAGAAATGACGTGCAATAGTCACCCAGCTCACCCACCAGCACAACAGCGGTGCAATTCGACCTATTTCCACATTCACCGTTCCTTGCTTCGCCTGTGACTCCACAGCCGGAGTCTAACTAGGTTACCCATGATGACTCCCAGTCATCGCAAACAACACCTGGACCAAGGAACATCGGCAATGAATCCTAGACAGATGGAAATTCGTCTGGAGTGATGAGTCCCGTTTCCTGCTGTACCTTGCTGGTGGACGGGTTCGCATATGGCATAAACAGCCTGAAGCCTTTTCTCCTGGTAGCATAGTTGGGGTTCAACAGGCCAGTGGAGGTAGTGTTCTGGTATGGGGAACTTTTACCTGGCTATCACTAGGTCCGATGGTTATCATCCCACAAGCAGTGAATGGTGGACGCTACAGGGATCTGTTAGCCGACCATCTCCATCCATATCTGCGGGAGATTTACCCAGACCTCAGTGTCATCTTTCAACAGGACAACGCACAGTGTCATCGTGCTCGTATAACTACAGAGTGGTTGGAGGAACACGACAACGAATTCACCACATTGCCTTGGCCCCCAAACTCCCCTGACTGTAACCCAATTGAACATTTGTGGGATATGCTAGAACGGTGCGTGAGAACTGCTGATCCTCCTTCACGGAATGAGCTTGAACTGACGGAGCTGCTGCAGCGGACATGGGTCAAGTTACGCATGGAGGGTGTTGGACACTTTGTAGAATCTGTTCCTAGGCGTCTGCGGAACCGTCATTGCACAGATAGGCTTTATTAGGTAGGTCTTCTCAATGCACAGCTAACTGAGCGTATAACATCCGTTATTACGGTGCTTTATGAATACAGTCCGAATTCTGTGTCCTAAGTTAGAATTCCGAGGCTTATGGAATTTCATAAATGTACTAAGAAAATCATCGATTTAAAATAGCAATTTTTTTAGCGATTTTAACACGTTGAGCGGCCGCTGTACCTGAACCTAATGCCACCCAAAAATTTATGCGCTTCCCAAACAGAAATGGTGGCCTATAACGGAAAAATAATTCCTTTCCCCTTCTCATCTCATCCGTACCGACCATGAACTTGTTACTGGTGTAAAGCGCCTAATTCTTCTCGTTTTATTCTCTGCTCTATGACCCAAGGCATGATGGTCCCCCTGACTCTGAAATCATGCCACTGGATATAAATAAGTGACTTTCACCTTTCTTAGGTTCGTCGCCATTGTCATAGCCCTTTTATCAAGTAATCAGTCAGTAAGAATTAGTGTCAATCACCCCTATAAATGACAGCATTGAATAAAAATCCTAAGGGGAAATGAACGCTTTCTTATGTGTATATTTTCTCGTTCCATCTGCTTTCGGCCCAGTTCTCAGACAGCGAAATATATTCGTTCAAGCTGATTTCACAGCCTATTTTGCTAATCACGAGTTAATTCATTCCAGCCGCTTAGAGGGTTTAAGTACTGCGGCATCTTAATGTTGAGACTCGTATTTACGGAAGTCAGTTTTTTTATGACGCTTTGTGAGTAAACTGCGGTCGTTTCTGAACCAGTTATTAAGCACAATATAGTGCCATTATTTTGAAAAAAAGTCTTTAAACTACCGATGCGATAATATTGATTACTTGGCTCAGAGCTTCCTACAAGAGTAAATTATGTAATGTACCTTCCTTCTCTTCTGGCCAGCCGAGCGGTCAGAGGCACGGATTTCTAGCCAATCGTTCAAGTTGCGAAAAGCCAGAGACTCTGATGAGGAATGAGCTGCGTGCCTGGCTCTGTCTTTCTTCCCATAACCATGTCAAGGACTGGCGGATACCCATACTCTTTTTTTCCCCCCAAAATACACAGAAAATATATTCACGCATTCCTTTTCCCACTTTAGAGCTACAGATCAGATTGTCTAAGGAGCAGTCGATTTTCATTCGCCAATTCGTTTCCTTGGTTACACGTGTTAGTTGGTGTATAATGCTATTTTGGGGTATTAATGTTTCCGCGGAGGACACTTTTCAGAAATTTCTGTTTGTCCGTACCTAGCTGTTTCACCACGTTTCAGTTTTGACCTTTCCAGTCTGACTAGAGAATATACATTTTGACATTCATCTTCTAGTTGATTCCGTTCAGCAACCCGCCTCCCCCCCCCCCTTTTTTTTGAGGGTGTCTTTCTCGCGGACTTATTCTTTTGATTTCAATTTGTGTTTGTGAATGCTCTTTCGAGCATTTTATTATTTCGTACCAGAATGTTCGCTAAGAACATCAACCACCCAAATAGCTTTGTTTGGAGAGTTAAAGTTTAAATCTGAAAGGCAAAGCTTTCAAGGTGGTACGCCCTATGGTTTTTTTTTTCAGTGGAAAAAACAAGATCTTTGCGTCCTTTGTCAGGCGCACTAAGGGCTTTTTTATCTTTTGTAGATATCAAACAGTATTTCGCAGTCGTTTCTCAGCAGTTGTGGATAAGCGGGTTTTTTCAGAGACCAAACAAGATATTGCAATCCTGTCCCAGGAATCTTCAACAAAAGATTTTTGCAGACCAACAAATTGTTATAGTCATCACTGGCGATTTGGGCCTCATATACTTTTTTCGAAGACCAATTTCATTAAAAAAATGTGTGATTACAGTGAAAACGTCATTAGAAGACACCATCTAACAGCGATAATCTCCAAACATCAAGTTTTTGTTGGTAGAGAAGAGCTGACTAAAATTAACCTCGGAATAACGGAACCTTTTAACAGAGATAGACATCCTAGTCAGCCTCAACTGTAAGATCTAACGGTCGGATTGCACACATACCAATGATTTTACGTAGTTCGTTTAGTTAAGGAATAAAACCTATACTTGTACGTTAGGGTGGGTCGAAAATACCGAAATGTTTCTGATCGAATTGCTATAGTACGGAAAAGTGGCCTCTAGTATAGCTAAATACACTGTCGAGTCACCTTTATTGTGACCACCAGCTAATATCCAGAGTAACTGCCGCGTGCAGCGCGGACAGCAGCTAGACGGGCTGAGAGTAACTCAATAAAGTGCTGGAAGGTGTTCACAGGTATGTATCGGAAGTCACGCTGACTGCAGTGCGTCTCACAGCTGCTGGAGGGTGCGTGGTGGAGGATTCATAGAGCGAACAACGCGATCGAGGTTGTTCCCAGAGCTTTAGAAAGAGTAAGGGCTGGCTCATCGAACGTCTGAACGTGGACTTCTCTCGCTTGGAAGTGTGACGTCACCGCGAGGGCTGAGCAAAGAAACAGCTCAGCAGTTTTTTTTTTTTTTTTATTGGAGGTTTAACGACCACCGTGAGCAACTCAATGGGCTATAAGCAGTCGCCCGTCCCTAATTTAGGGTCACTGGTTCCAGGGAAGGGAGAGAGCCAGTGCCGTAAGACAAACACAACATCCATGCCTCACCGGGATTCGAACCCGGACCCCGTTCGGACGAATGATCAGAGGCCATCGCTTAGACCACTGCGCCACCGGGGCGGCGCTCAGCAGTTAAAGAGAAACAGGTGCGCGTGGATATTCGTATTTGGAACAACGTATATATATAAACAATATGCCAGTTTTGTTCCCCTTCATTGTGTCTATTTAAAAGTTTAATTATAATAAAGAAATCTTCAAGAAAGAAGTGCAGTTAAAAAAAAGAAAGTAAAATACGCTTCATGCACTAAACAACATCATGAAGATTTCTAACGTTAAACTAGATTTTTCTAACGGTAACATAATTCACTTTGTTTTGTTTGAATTAATTTTTCTTGTTTTTTTTTTTTTTGATTGGAGGTTTAACGACCACCGTGAGCAACTCAATGGGCTATAAGCAGTCGCCCGTCCCTAATTTAGGGTCACTGGTTCCAGGGAAGGGAGAGAGCCAGTGCCGTAAGACAAACACAACATCCATGCCTCACCTTGGATTCGAACCCGGACCCCGTTCGGACGAATGATCAGAGGCCATCGCTTAGACCACTGCGCCACAGGGGCGGCTTTTTCTTGTTGAAACTAAAGCTTTCTTGGTATTAACATGCCGAATTCGAATGAGTATGCAAACGTTAAGGAAATGATGTTTTGTATAAGTTGTCCTTAGTTTTCGCATGATGCACTTTTCCCGAGAAAAATTTGTTTCATAGATTGACTGGAAAATTGTTTCAAATTATTCGATGATTTTCATCCAAGAGAGATAACATATTTATTTACTGGCCAGAATTCAAATTTTCAACATTCCGAGATATGTTGCAAAGAAATGTGTCCTGCTTTTATTGCAGGTAACATAATCTGCAATAAAAGCCAACGCTTGTTTCTCGACCTCACACTTCTAGTTTATTTATTTATTTATTTTTCCCCATTGGCCCACTTTTCTGGCCATGGTTTCCCGCAAATGTTTACTACAGCTATGTCTTCGGCATTTATGTACCTAGAAAATATTGTCACTACCTTTTTCATAAGAAGCAGAACGCTGTGGAGAATGCCTGGGCGGCAAATAAATTTAGCACACCATCGTTTTAACGTGCTTCCCCATGATAAAGCGATGGCAATTTTATCTTTCCAGAAATCATAAGCTTTTCTAGAAATAGCTCTAGTCATTGTGCAACCAGAAATTTTCGTCTGTCCACTTGTTTTGTTCTTTTTCTTGTTTGCGATGCATTCTACCTGTGAAGGCGTGAAACTTCCTAAACGTTTATTGTAGCAGCGTTTTGTTTTCTACATGTCCTTGTAATAGTTTTTTCCTTGCAAGAAAAATCTCGGACCGGTTATTTTTAAGCTGTACTTCTTAGCTTTCAAAATTCTGCGGAAATGCTTTTCTTATTTAAGCTACATATTTTTTTCTCCATAACCGTTTCTTTGCGAATTTTGTTCTTTTCCATTTCTGAGAAAGATATGCGTATTGTTGTAAATGTTATTTCCTCTTCTGAACGTTCGTTTTCATTTATAGTAACGTCTTTTTGAACGCGAACCATTTTTAGCACAAGTTTCGCCATACGATGCAGAGCATTTCGACGAATACATCTGTTCATTTGCCCGTGTTCTCGTGCCTTGTCTAGTACGTTGGTTCATCTTACATAATATTAGTTCAAACTTGGCACAGTTCTAGTTTCGAGAAGTTTTCGTTCTGGAAGTCTAAGCAGGCGACTTTGCATATCATCTTCACAATCTTAATTGTGGAAATGATCGCTAAAAATTCTTAATGTTTCAGTTTTAAAGCTATCAGCACCCTTGCATAACCCACTTGGCGATTTACACACTCTGACACCCACCCCCTACACCCATAAAAATCGCAATAAAATCCCAATAGTGGTAATATACGTAATCTGCAATGCTTCCATTTGGAAGTGTTTTATTTTTACATTTTTGTATTAGTCATTTTTGTTACCATATAGCATAGATGTCAACAGGAGATAGCATGTATATACATGAATTATTATATTTTTCTTTTTTAAATCATATTTAAAGTCAATTAATACAACCATAAAACATATGTATCTCTTCATTTTACTCTGTTACGAATTTTGCACATATATTTCCGAATCATCGCGGCATACACAAAATTTGTGAAAACATCAACATCTACTGTTTCAGCAGACCATGTAATACCTCTTTGCTCTATCCTTGTTTAAGAAAACATTTTGACATGAGAGGTAAAAAAAAAAAAAAAAAAAGAACAACGCAAAAACAAAACAACCGCGTATAGTTTTGGAAGTAAAAAAAATCCCTGTTATAACCGTCCTTAATTATAAAAAAATAAGCAGTTAACCATTTTTTGAGATTCTTCCCGTTTTAAATCTTAGGTTTAAAGCTTAACTGTATCACAATTAAAATTTTCAGCCTTCGAAAAATTTCTTTCCACCCCCTGCCACTACCACCACTCGCCCACTAAATTTTCAGCACACCCGCAACCACGATCCATGGTTTCATCACACTTTAACAATTGGTCATAAGATAAAGGCATCTTGTAAAATAAAATAAACGACAGCCTCTTTTTCAAAAGAAATGGGAGCAAAAATATTATTCTGTTCTCAGGCAAAAGATTAGAGAGAGCACAAAGGCTTGTGGAGAGAAGCTCTGAAAAGCGACTGTCTTCGCCGTGACGTCACAGCGCCCGCGAATCGTCCCCTCGTGGGAACTTAAATATTAGTCCTACAACAGAGGAATGGCCCAGCTGTTCTCTTTCTTCAGCCCTGGTTGGTCCCACAGATGCTCAATTGGGTTTAAGTCTGGGGAATTAGGCGGCCAGGGAAGTACTTTGAAGTCTTCATCGTGCTCTCCCAACCAATCTGTGTGGCACATCGCATTGTCGTGCTGGAAGATCCCATCCGCCCCAGGGAAGACAATCAGCGTGTATGGGTGTACGAGGTCTGCAAGAATGGATTCATAACGAATTGGGTCCATAGTGCCTTCCACAGGTATGAGTGAACCCATGGAATGCCACGAAAAATTCCCCAGACCATAACCCTGCCCCCACCAGCTTGTGTTCTTGCAGCATTGGTTTAATAATGTTTGTTCTCCGATGTTTCTCACCTTATACGCCAACGTCCATTCGTTCGACGAAGCAGGTAACGTGATTCATCGGAGAAGGCAATCCTTTGCCAATCAGCAGAGGTCCAATTCCGATACTGCAGTGCAAATGTAAGCCTTTTCTGCCGATGCACATTCGTTAACATAGGTGAAGTGACCATCCGTCTACATCGGAGTCCCTTACGCAGCAGGTTTTACTGAACTGTCATTTTAGACACACTTCCGGTAGCCTCCTGGTTCACTCGGCCAGTGAGTTGCTCCACTGTAGCGTGTCGATCGGCCCTCACGCACCTTCGAAGCCATCGTTCACCTCTCACATCAATCGCACCTGGTGCTTCGCAGTTTTCACCTCGCTTATTTGCAATGGCGCCATTTCGCTAATCACGATACACTATAACCACAGCAGCACGCGAATAGTTCACAAACTGCGCTGTTTCAGAAATACTTCCACCCTTGACCCGAAAGCCGATATTCATTTTTTTTTTCAAATCTGATAAATCGCTCCTTTTATCCATGATAGAAACGAGTGATATGTTTTCAGAATGCATACAGCACACCTTAATGCCCTCCAAACCACCTCACGACACGTGCCTTCTTTCATTGGCTACGCGCTGTTGACGTCAAAAGTAGGAGGTGGTCACAATAATGTGACTCTACTGTGTATAATGTAGCAAAGTTTTTTGAAGTAAGACAATATTTTCCGTTCGCGCATGACAATTGAAATTATAGAAATCCCTCAAGTTTAGAAAATTTTTTAGTTTTAATTTTACTTCTTTTATTCCTTATCTTTTTAGGGAATCATTTTGAAGGTAGCCTTATGTGAGAACTCAGGTATGATAGATCTTGATAGAGCAATGCTGCACGGATGTACTCGTCTGTGTCCTGAGAACCACAAACCTTGTTTGATGCTTCTGTAACTTGTTTCTCACATTGCTCTACAGCTTGTGTGTGTGAGACGGAAATCTTGTTATGTCACATACAACCCCAGATTGTATAAGTGATGAAATAGAGTCATTCCTGATGTCACAAAAAAATAGCAGGGGTGAAAATTTTCAAGAATGCCACTCACAAAGGAAACTATCGGACCTCCCGACGACAATCGTCACGGAACGTTCTGTGGTGGACAAGCATTACACCAAAGTAGCAGGTGTGAAGTACGGCATTTTGCAATGGCCCGCAACTCCTAGAACATGGCTTATAAAAGTGGGACGCCCGCCTGTAATGTATACAGCCATAAAGCGTCAAACAACATGTATATGTGGGTGTGATGTGATTGGGTGATACTGCGCATGCCTGGAAGGTGTCCTGCGTTGTGTACGCCAGTGACTGTTAAACGTGAGCAGTGTGAGACGGCGTACGGGCCTGTTCGTACGCATACAAATATTGTGTTGTGTTTTAAGAAAATGGCTTGTATCTCTCATGCTGTAGTACAGATAATGGTGAACGAGGTGACGCAGAAATACCAAGCGGACGACACGGCTCCAACGTACATCGACAGGTGAATTGCAAGGCAGTTGTATAGCGTTTTGGAGCAACATGTCATTGGAGACGCTGGCATGTTTGAATGGACAGACATTGTAGTGTGATAGTGATGAGATTTCGGGCACGTTATCTGAACATAGTGATACACCGCGTACTCCAGCACACAACGTGCCAATCAGTTCGAGTTCCTATGAACCATTACCCCCCAAAGTGAAACGGAAAAGCATTCACGAGAAGTTTTCCGGACAAACCATGCAGAGTGTATGACAATGTGAACGTCGCAAAGAAAACCATTGCAGCACTGCCTTCTCTCAACACATTACCATGACGTGAGTGAGGTATGTATATGCCATTTACAACTTAATGGTGTTGTACGTGGTCTCTCTCGACATTTAGGTGCCTCATATTTAACAGGTAAATGTTGTTTGACACTTTATGGCTGCATACAGTACAGGCGGGCGTCCTACTTTTATAAACCATGTTCTAGGGGTTGCGGGCGATTGCGAAATGCCGTACTTCACATCTGTTACTTTGGTGTCATGCTTGTCCACCCCAGAACGTTCCGTGACGATTATCGTTGAGAGGTCCGATAGCTTTCCTTGTTAGTTATTTCGGGTAGTCAGCTGCAGAAACGTTAAGTTTCTTTGTCAAGGAATTCTTGATAGATTTTGTTTGGAAGCTGGATTTGAAACTACACCTGAACCCAAGTTCTTTGATATGTTGTCTTTCGTCAAGTGCCTTAGCTAAGAGCAGGTTCTTAGGATGGGCAAAGTATGCGTTACGCTCGATAACAGGATTTATAACTTAAAGCTAGTTGTTTGGCAAGTGTCGGCGAGTTTGTATCACCATGAATACATGTTTTCGTGAAAAAGAGCTTCTTTATGGTAAACCACATGCCGTGTATGAAAGCAAACTAAATGAAACTATTTGTTTCAATTCAACTGACGGGTGTCTCTTCGGATATGTAAACGAAGAACTCTGTAAGCTGCTATTAACCATTGTGACGTGTATTCTAAATTAACTTTCCTTTTTAGTTTCTTTCCCTATGTAAATCTTGAGTTTATTCTGTTATTCTTCACTCTTAACGTGATATCTTTCTCTCAAACGAATACGTTTGGCAACACAATTGAGGTTGAATGCACGTGACGTATGCCTGAGTTTTGATAAGAACAAGAGATAAAAACGATGACTGATCTATTGCTTGAGAGCGTTGTAAGAGAGAGCGTTGGGTTGTAAACTGATTATTGATAGGAGTGTTGTGATAATGTGTCGTGTGTGGAGCGTTCACTACAATATGCTATGTTACGATGTGTGTGCTACATCCTGAATAAAGCAACTTTCCGTAAGTTGACTTCTATAACGAAGTAAATTTCTCCGTCATTTTTGGTCTACGCCGGGATTCGAACCCGGATCCCCTCATTCCGGAATAAGTCGCTCTACCAATTGAGCTACGCGGACGTTTATTCTGATTCCTATCTGGCTTTATGTCGTGTGCGTCCTGCTGGCAGGTACGTCACATCTCCCCCCGAAAGAGGGCCGGGGGCATGGCCCACGGGTCAGCCGTGACCATGAATCGTTGCAGGCAGCCATCCACTATAGAACGTGACTTGAGGTCTCCCAGTCAATTTTTTTCCGAAGCGCTGGATAAGGGATTCTCTGATTTTCCCCATCTCGCGGTGTGGAAATAACATCACACCATTGCGAGATTTTGAACGGTCGGGTCATCCGGATAGTTCGGGCGCCATTATAACGAAGTAAATTTCTCCGTCATTTCTGTCTACGCCAGGATTCGAACCCGGATCCCCTCATTCCGGAATAAGTCACTCTACCAATTGAGCTACGCGGACGTTTTATTCTGATTCCTATCTGCCTTTATGTCGTGTGCGTCCTGCTGGCAGGTACGTCACATCTCCTGGTAGGTTACATCATCTCCCCCTTATTTTTTTTTATTTTTTATTTTTTTTTTCGAAGTGCTGGAGAAGGGATTCTCTTATTTTTCCTATCTCGCGGTGTGGAAATAACATCACACCATTGCAAGATTTTGAACGGTCGGGTCATCCAGATAGTTCGGGCGCCATTATAACAAAGTAAATTTCTCCGTCATTTCTGTCTACGCCAGGATTCGAACCCGGATCCCCTCATTCCGGAATAAGTTGCTCTACCAATTGAGCTACGCGGACGTTTTATTCTGATTCCTATCTGCCTTTATGTCGTGTGCGTCCTGCTGGCAGGTACGTCACATCTCCTGGTACGTTACACTTCTGTTATTTACATGTTTCGTCTGGCCGTTAAGGTTTCTTTCATTGAGGAACTATTTCTTAGTATGTTGATGTGTTTAAACAACGTAGAAGTAAGACAAGACTTCTTCTTCTAAATTAACTTTCCTTTTTAGTTTCTTTCCCTATGTAAATCTTGAGTTTATTTTGTTATTCTTCACTCTTAACGTGATATCTTTCTCTCAAACGAATACGTTTGGCAACACTATTGAGGTTGAATGCACGTGACGTATGCCTGAGTTTTGATAAGAACAAGAGATAAAAACGACGACTTATCTATTGCTTGAGAGCGTTGTAAGAGAGAGCGTTGGGTTGTAAACTGATTATTGATAGGAGTGTTGTGATAATGTGTGGTGTGTGGAGCGTTCACTACAATATGCTATGTTGCGATGTGTGTGCTACATCCTGAATAAAGCAACTTTACCGTAAGTTGAACTGTTATTTACATGTTTCGTCTGGCCGTTAAGGTTTCTTTCATTTAGGAACTGTTTCTTAGTATGTTGATGTGTTAAAACAACGTAAAAGTAAGACAAGACTTCTTCGTCGTTATACCATCTGGAATGGGAAAACGGTCCTGGATCACGAATAGCAGATCATCTGAATACGTGCCTGATTTTATAGCCATTGATCTGTCGGAAAAATATATCTGGTATTTGCTCAGTTCTTTAGAGTCAACTTTGGGAATTGTTCGCTCGATAGTTTCAAAGTCGGTACCTGGTAGTTTTTTACAATCACTAAGCTATTGGCTAATCGGACCACAAAATGATTTAGACCCCTTTGTACCTCCATCCAGGTGTATAAATAAATGCCTAAATGACAGTTCATAGAAATGTAGGAGATTATTATTCCATTGCAATGGTCTTCCTACACGTATTTCTGAAAGATGATTTGTGCCATTCATCTAGCCGGTGCTGGTCACAGTTCCGTTACAGGCAATCAACTTCAATGCCTCTGCTGAGACTCCTTGTTCAGACAGGTAAATTTTTATTCGAAAGGCCGTTTTGAAAAGACGGAAGCGTGAGACACATGGCCAATATAATTTGGACCTGGCTTTAGTATTAGAGAAATGTTCTTTCTGGGTTCTACGACAACGCTTTGAAAGTGATTGATCAACTAAAGTGTCATCCTTCCGATCATCAAAATAAAGACCATAGACTAGTAAATTGTGGTTATGCTGCAAATCGCTTAGGTTCCGAGCCTTTTCACTTCTAATATTGCTGCACGTGATTCCGAGCCTTTTCACTTCTAATATTGCTGCACGTGAATGGAGGGGGAAGGAGTTTTTGGTACTTCGAACGAATCTCTACAAATGTCTAAATTTGTGAATTTTCTATAATTTTGATCGTCATGCGCGAACGGAAAAGTATTGTCTGAATTCAAAAACACTTTTTTTACATTATATTTAGCTATACTAGAAGCAACTGTTCCGCACTATAGCGATTTGATCGTAATTTATTTGGTACTTAAAAAAATCAATAAAATCGCGTAAATTTTGGAAATGTCTATAATTGCGCGAACGGAAAATGCCGACCCGGTGACGTAGTGGTCTGAGCGATGGCTTCTGATCATTCGTCCGAGATGGGTTCGGATTCGAATTCCGGTGAGGCATGGATGTTGTGTTTGTCTTGCGGCGCTGGCTCTCTCCCTTCACTGGAACCATTACGTTATCTTTTGCTATACCAGGGGCAACTTTTCCGCACTACTATATAGCGATCCAATCAAAAACATTTCGGTGTTTTCGATCCACCCTATTGAACATGTTACTTTGGCGGAAAACAGGGAAGTCTGGAGGGAAAAAAAGAAACGCTGCCTCGGGAAACTTTGGTTTGAAAATAGTAGTGGAATGTAGTCGCGCCATTAGCTTAAAAGAAATATGTTAGATCTTAGCTGGTCACTCCTCTCAAGTGAGCAATACGGTCAATAACGAGAAAAACTCTTGCCGTCAAACTGCGGATATCATGCGTGATATTAATTATGCTACCTCAAAATATTTGGAGTAAAAACTTGCATTTATCTTTACCTACTGTTTTTAATTCCGAAGTTTTCAACCATTAGTTGTTTGGTTAACAAGTTACTTCCATTAACATTTGGCGCCGGCTTAATGATACGTAATTCTCTGTCTTCCAATTTTATTACACTCTCCTGATTAGGTAACGTTGTTTAGAACAAGAGTTCAAACAAAATAGTAATGTGCTAAAGAAGAGATTCAAGTGAAAATGAGGACCCAGATGGAAGCATGGTCTCACTCGAAAGTACGCGAGGACATTAAGTTTTTCTGGGCATGGAAAACGCCATGCGACTGCTTAAAGCCCACTGGGTTGCTCACGGTGGTCGTTAAACCTCAAACAAAAAATTAAAAAAAAAGAAAGAAAACGCCGGCTGCGAAGATCCATCGCCAACTGCGAGAAGACTATGGTCCTCAAGATATGGACGGTTATTACGTTTCTCTGGGCTGGGACAATGCCGGCAGCGGAGATCCATCACCACCTGGAAGAAGTCTATGGTCCTCAAGTAATGAACGGTTATTAGGTATCTATGGGTACGGAAAATGCCGGCAGCGGAGATCCATCGCCAACTTGAAGTCTATGGTCCTCAAGTAATGAACGGTTATTATGTTTTTCTGGGCACGGAAAATGCCGGCAGCGGAGATCCATCATGAACAGGAAGAAGTCTATGGTCCTCAGGTAATGAACGGTTATTAGGTTTCTCTGGGCACGGAAAATACCGGTAGCGGAGATCCATCGCCAACAGGAAGAAGTTTATGGCCCTCAAGTAATGAACGGTTATTAGGTTTCTCTGGGCACGGAAAATACCGGCACCGGAGATCCATCGCCAACAGGAAGAAGTTTACGGTCTTCAAGTAATGAACGGTTATTAGGTTTCTCTGGGCACGGAAAATACCGGTAGCGGAGATCCATCGCCAACAGGAAGAAGTTTATGGTCCTCAAGTAATGAACGGTTATTAGGTTTCTCTGGGCACGGAAAATACCGGCACCGGAGATCCATCATGAACAGGAAGAAGTCTATGGTCCTCAGGTAATAAACGGTTATTAGGTTTCTCTGGGCACGGACAATACCGGTAGCAGAGATCCATCCCAACAGGAAGAAGTTTATGGTACTCAAGTAATGAACGTTTATTAAGTTTCTCTGGGCACGGAAAATGCCGGCAGCGGAGATCCATCGCCACCAGGAAGAAGTTTATGGTCCTCAAGTGATGAACGGTTATTAGGTTTCTCAGGGCACGGAAAATGCCGGCAGCGGAGATCCATCATGAACAGGAAGAAGTTTATGGTCCTCAGGTAATGAACAGTTATTAGGTTTCTCTGGGCACGGAAAATACCGGTAGCGGAGATCCATCGCCAACAGGAAGAAGTTTATGGTCCTCAAGTAATGAAAGGTTATTAGGTTTTCCTGGGCACGGAAAATGCCGGCAACGGAGATCTATCGCCAGCTGGACGAAGAATGTGGTCCTCGAGTCATGAACGTCTGAAGCGGGTCAGAACAGCGTTCAAAATTTGCGCACGAACACAGTGTTTTAAAGGATGAGAGACCCAGTGATGGGCCCGCAACGACAGACGTGACGCGTGCAGACGCTGTGGTGCAAGGAAGCAGAAAGGTGAATTTGCGTTAGATTAATTCAAGTGCTTCGGTACTGCGCGTCACGTCATTTACAATGTGTTTAGGTATTGAAACTTTTCAGCTACTTGGGTGCCCATACAACTGACGGCAGAACAGAAAGCTTTGCGAACTGGGCGGAACCTCTCATAAAAAGACCACGAATTTCTTTGCCGCATTGGTGCTGGTGATGAAACGCGAAGTCCCCACTTCATGCCGACGTCAAAATCACCGAACGACAATGGAACTGAAGAGCACATCGTCTCCTGTGGGGGAAATAGTTCAAGATTGAAAGTTCTGCTGAGAAATTGTCTTTGCCAGCATTTTGGAATACTCAAAGTATTCTCTTGATCCACGAGGCAACCATCACTGCAGATCATCATTCAGCGGTGTTTGAACGACTGTAAACGACTTCCTGTCTTGCTCACGGGACGGGCAATCATTTGCATGCAAACTCTTCCTCATAACGCAAGTGTGACAACGTACCGCGTGGAGAGGTTCGGTTGGTTTTTTCTCCTCATCACCCGCGCATACCAGATATCCCACCTTTGGACTTGCATCTGTTCGACTCTCTCGAAAAGCACCTCAAAGGAAAATATTTTTGCAATGACTTTGGAGTAGAACGCGGTGTGAAACTAAGGATGCGGACATCTGACGCTCAATTATCTGCGCAAGATTTCCGAACGTTGGTGTATCGGTGGCACAAGTACCTTAGCCGATTCAGTCAATACGCAAAAAAAAAAAAAAAAAGATTTATGTTCTACATTCATTGCCGTAACTCATTCGTACACGGAAGTAATACAATCTTTGTAACTTGCCATCGGAAATTACTTATTGCTCACTCCTCGTACTTCTGACAAGATATCCTCAACGTCATGTGCCACGTCATCCGCACTCCTACCAATGTTGTTATCGGAAGTAGAAATAATACACTTCTGTTTGTTGAAATTGCAACACTGTGAAGGACTGCTGGTATTAACTGGAAACTTGCAAGACGTTGGGATATGCAAATGATTAAAATGTCAGTGACCTGGTTAATGTAAAGCTTATTAAACTAACCAAGAGTTTTCAGAATTTATCTTTTAGAAATAGAGATATCGAGGCACATGCAAACACGCACTAACTAGGGGAAGAAACCGAGGTTTACAAAAATCCGAAAATGAAAGCATAACCTTGATAGCAGCTACCCCCGAGCAATTCAAAATGAATTTTTCAAATAGATCTCCCAGAAGCAAACGGCCATATTGATGATGGGCGCATTGGTCTAAGCGATGGCTTCTGACCATTCGTCCGAGTTGGATTCGGGCAGAAAAACAATGCTCCGGTTCGTAAAGTGAGCTCAGTGCAGTAATGGTTTGAGGTGGGTATAGAAATTGACAGACGTTCACACATTCCCGATATCAACCCCATAGAACGCAGACTGCGAGCCAGGTAGGAACAGTTCGACATCGGCGACGGACCTGACTAACGCTCTTGCGGAAAAATGGAAAGCAATTCAAGCAGCAACGGATTAAAATCGATTCTTTCATTTGAGGTTTTGAAAGCAGCAAAAGGTGGACCGACTCTGTATTAATTCCGTTCCTATTACAGGAAGTTTTTTGGGAAGCCCCGGTGGTGCAGTGGTCTAAACTCTGACTTTTGACCATTCGTCCGAGATGTGTCCGGGTTCGAATTCGGGTTAGGCATGCATGTTGAGTTTGCTTACGGCACTGGTTATCTCCTTTCCCTGGAACCAGTGGCCCTAAATTAGGGAAGGGTGACTGCTTAAAACCCATCGAGTTGCTCACAGTGGTCGTTAAAACCCCAAAGAACAAACAACAACAGAATCTGGTAAAACATACGAAACCCTTATTTTTTGCTTAACCTGACGGTTTAAAAATATAATTTTGTGGAAAAAGTGTACATGTTAGACAAATTTAAGCATCACTTTTTAACATATAACCTATCTGTGTGTGGTGATTAGTACTAACGTCATCCCACTCCGGAGGCGGCTGTTCTAACTGAACGACGCCGACAAGGCTTATCGCTGCGAGTTTACTGATTTGACCCACACATCACCAGAGTAATGCGTCATCTACGTCATTTTAGATAGTACGTTAAACTTCTTCTTAAGAAAGGCGAAGTCACGAAATCCCAGGTTATCGGGTCAGTCGACAACCATGCTTGAAAGACCAGCTGACTGTAGAATTTTTTTTTATTAATTCCGTACGATGTGTGGAAGAATCATCACACATATTTTCGAACCTTATGGCTAGGAGACTCATTTACGCGCCGGCCCAATATAACATAAAATCTTTTTGTCGGTGGTGGAGTTTGAACTACGTCTTCCTACTCCGGAGGCAGCTGTTCTCCCAACTGAACTGCGGCGGCATGGCTTATTGTTATAACTTCACCGATTTGACTCATACGTTACCACAGTTGCTCGTCATCTACGTCATGTTAAGTAGCACGTTACAATTTTTTAAAATGAGTACCACGAAATTAATAAGAAACTGGGAGAAAATCTTAACAATAAAACAACTGTAAACCCGTGTAATTAAAAGAACGAATATTTAACAGATTTACGTGCCGCATTAGCATCTGGTATTAAATTTTTTTTGTAAGTCCAAATTTCATCAGGAGGAAGGGAAAATGAATTGCAGAGAGTACAAATCATCGCGATTCAAGTCTGAAGAATATTTTTACTTTATTTATAATCTCAAAATAGAAGAATAAAGTTTAGGAAGCGGACAGCGCAAGCAAGCCCCATTAATTGAGACAAATTACCAGACCTTGTTCGAACCCACTCCCATACGATTCCCATCAATCACTAAGCTTTTCAAAGCCCGTCATCTCCATACGTAGTCCAATTAGAGCAGACCATTTCGTGAAGTAAGAGACGTGGATATCGATATCGGAATATCGATATACACATACTTCCCCAGTGAATCTTTCAAACTTCTAACGTTTTGTTCTTAATGAGATCATGTTAGAAAAAAATGGGAAGTTACGTATTTCTTTTGCGGAATTTTCTGACTGCTAAGAGCTATTCTAAAACATGATGTATACATGAAATGTAAAAAGGAGAAATACACTGTTTGATAACTTTTTTTAAGTTATAAAACTAACGCACTCAGAGAAAAAAAATATTTCTCTAACAGAATTTTTTCCTGTCAAAAGTGGTTGTCTTTTGGAAAACCGACTGAAGAAATGGCGTGGTTACTGTCACTTCCGCTGTTTGATGTGAAGGGAATGATTAAAAAAAAAGGATGGAGTAAAAGGACATTATGGATGGCACAAAGAAGAGGCAAAGAGAAAATGCATCAAATATTTACTCACATACATAAACGCGCAGAGAGAGAGAGAGAGAGAGAGAGCGAGGGAAAAACTGAAAGTGACTGTATGAAGAGTGATGCGGCGAATAAGACCAAGGCAGAGGTATAGATCTGGAAATAACAAAATAGGAAAATTCAGAGTAGAGAACAATCTGATAGAGAGAGGGAGAGAAAAAGAGGCCGGAACACAGCAGCAATGAAAAAGCAAAGAGGACAAAGGGTACGGACAGAGGATACAGGGCACACACAGAGAGGGTAGAGAGAGAGACGGGGGAGAGAAAGAGAGAGAGAGAGAGAGAGAGAGAGAGAGAGAGAGAGAGAGGGAGAGAAATAGAGAGAGAGAGAGAGAAACAGGGGTTAATAAGAGGGAACAAAGCACATACAAAGAGGGTATAGTAGGTAGGCAGGCAGGCAGGCAGAAAGAGAGAGGAGAGTACAGGGTACACACAGAGGGTATAGGCAGGCAGGCAGGCAGAAAGAGAGAGGAGAGTACAGGGTACACACAGAGGGTATAGGCAGGCAGGCAGGCAGAAAGAGAGAGGAGGATGCAGGGTACACACAGAGGGTATAGGCAGGCAGGCAGGCAGGCAGGCAGGCAGGCAGGCAGGCAGGCAGAAAGAGAGAGGAGGGTACAGGGTACACACAGAGGGTATAGGCAGCAGGCAGAAAGAGAGAGAGGGAAGGGGCGGTGCTACAAGCACAGTGTGCGAAAGATGGGTGTACTACAGGTACAGACAGAGGTACCACAGGCAGGCAGAGCTTCCGACGAACTTTTAAAAGTTGTCATCCTGACAGAGGGTCAAAGTGTAATCAAACGTAAATAAAAAGTATTGATTGAGTGTTCAGAGCTAAGGGCAGAGGCAGCTGTAAAGAGCGATACTCAACGTGCGGACTGTTAGAGCGAATTACATGAGCAGAGCTATATTCGGTGAGCAAAACGATTTTGTATGAGTAGAATGTATTCAGAGTTGAGCGATACTATATGTTGAGAACGATATTGTAAAAGTTATCTACTGAGTGATATTACTTAGTTATAGTTTACTTATAGTGATTACTTAGAGATTTCCATGCTTATTAACTTTCAGCTATTATATATGAATTGGAATAATCCAGTAAAGTCAAAATTAAGTCTAAATAAAAGCTTTAAATTGAAGTAAGGCTGAGTTAAACATAAATCATCCTACAACAGATATGAACCCTTATTTCATACTAGAAGCAACGAAACGAGAGAGAGAGAGAGAGAGAGAGAGAGAGAGAGAGAGAGAGAGGGAGAGAGAGAGAGAGAGATGTAGAAACCATTATAAGAGAGAGAAAGACGAGAGAAGAAAGGGATAGGGGATGTAGAAAGAGCTAAAGAGTAACCCGAAGAAATATAAAGGAAAGAGGAATAATCAGTGTACAGAAAGAGTGATAGAGCGAAAAGAGATTGAAATTTAGAGAAAATACGGAGAGATAATCGGAAAGGGATGAGTGTAGAAAGGAAAAATAAGAAGCTGAGGGAGAAGTAAAGAGATAAAGGTAGAGAGAAATATGAAAATAGAATAACAAATTGAAAATTATATAATGCCTAGGATAGATTGTGCGAGAAAGGATAAAACGAGGATTAAGAGATTGAAAAATTGATAGAGGAAGAGACAGACTGCTAGGGACACCGGCAAACACTAAAGAGAAAAGCCGGGAGAAAGACTCACTGAAAGAGAATAAGAAAAGAGAAGGAAACCGAAGAGATCTTAACGAAATGAGATATAAAGAAACAGAAATATACACTGAATGGCCACTTTATCATGACCACCCCCTCAGTACTTCGTTGGGCCTCCTTTTGCCTTTAATACTGCGTCGATTCTTCGTGGCATGGACTCCACGAGATGTTGATAGGTGGTTTGTGGAATCTGAGACCATGCTTGATGAATAGCACTTTACAGGAGTGTGAGATTGGAGGGTTGTGGATCTAGCTGTCTGATGGCTCGTTCAACTTCATCCCACAAATTCTCAATGGGGTTGAGATCTGGAGATTGTGGGGCTAAGCAAAGTAAACTCACTGGCATGTTCCTGAAACCAATCCTGTACAATACGAGCACTATGGCAGGACGCATTATCTTGTTGAAAGTAGCTATCGCCATTGGGATAAACCATCCACATGACAGGATGCACTTGGTCCTCAACGATGTTTAGATATGATGTGCCAGTCAGACGTTCATCAACACGAATTAAAGGGCCCAAAGCATGCCAGGAAAACATTCCCCAAACCATAACGTTGTCTCCACCAGCGTGAAGGGTTGTAACAATGCATTTGGGGTCCATGCTTTCCTGTTGTTTCCGCCAAATTCTCACTCGGCCATCGGCTTGGTGCAACTGAAAACGTGATTCATCGGACCACATAATTTGTTTCCAATTATCGACTGTCCAATCCTTGTGCTCTTGTGCGAACTGGAGACGTTTTCTCTTGTTAGCTGCAGACAGCAAAGGTGTTCGAACAGGCCTTCGGCTGCCATGTCCCATCTGATGCAGTGTACGGCGAACAGTGCGTGCAGAGATCATTTGAGGGGATCCTTGATTAAGATGGTCTGTAATTTGCTGCACTGTTGCCCTTCTGTTGTCTGTTACCAGTATGGACACTCCCAGTTCCGCCCAAGCAGTCACTAGTCGATGACGACCACACGTTGCACGTAGAGACCCAGTTTTTTGACTGACAGTCCAGTCTTTAAACACTTTAACAACAGCTGCTCTTGAACATTTCACGAATGCGGCGGTTTCGGTGATAATCGCTCCATGGCTCCGAGATCCTACAATCATCCCACGTTGAAAGTCCGTCAAATCGCCTTTTTTACCCATCTCGTCACCCAAAACTCACTTGTACTACTGTCGCAAGCACTAAGCTTTCCCTTTTTATACTAGCCTCGCCCTCTGGCGGCAACAGCGTGCAGCCATAGCTCATTTGCTTAAAACTGTCAGGTGGTCATAATAAAGTGGCCATTCAGTGTATACGCATGCAGAGAAGCTCAAGAAGAAATACATAGTGCCATAGGCACATGCGGAAAGCCACATCAGAGCAAAAATTTGAAATGGACATTTTATGCGTTTATAGAGGAAAAGAGAAGAGCAAAGGAAAATAATAAAAAGTCAAAGGGGCACAGTAGCAACTATGCCGCAACCTACAACATAGAACTACGTCACCTGTCACTATTTCCTGGCACTATCTCCCTAGTTCTACGTCCTTAAAGTATTCAGCGAAGGACTTTTGACGTAGCCCTACGTTCTAGGTTGAGGCACAGTTATTACTGTTCTTTGATTCTTTTCACATATAACATTTTTAAGATCTAAAACGAAAGAAATGTTCTACTTTATTTACTTAAAAGCAACTTATACTACATACAATTCATAGTAACTTATGCTGATTATAAATTAATGTTAGTAGAAGTATAAGGCGTAGCATCATCGTTGTCAGTAGTTATTGCTAAAATTGTTTCTTAAGAAATCGTTCTTCAGAAACAATTTTTCAAACTCCTTAGCTGCCTTTTTATAAATTTGGCGATACGTCTCGGGCCTAATGTACTTTTCTTGTTGCTCTTGTCCTTTGCTTAGATTCAGAATACATCGGCGGTGTAAAGGTATGAGATGTAATGCATCCATTAACCAGCTAAGTTGTGAACACTGGAGATGTACAGACAAAAAAAAAAAAGGAAAAAGAGCCACCCCACTTAACTTTGGAACCGTTTGCCGCATATAAAAAAGTAAGGTACCGTTTTTTTTTTTTTTTTTTTTTTTTTTTTTTTTTGATAGGAGATTTAACGACCACCGTGAGCAACTCAATGGGCTATAAGCAGTCGCCCGTCCCTAATTTAGGGTCACTGGTTCCCGGGAAGGGAGAGAGCCAGTGCCGCAAGACAAACACAACATCCATGCCTCACCGGGATTCGAACCCGGACCCCTTACGGACGAATGATCAGAGGCCAGCGCCTTAGACCACTGCGCCACCGGGGCGGCAAGGTACCGTTGGAAAGGACTCGCAGGGAACTATCACACGGTGCGAAAAGGCATGCCAATTAACACGCTAATTATCTCTTTATCTCCGAATTTTTCCATATAAAGAATGTGATCTTATGCGCATTTTATTTAGCATATGAAAAAACCCCTAAATCTTAAATATCGTCCAAAGCGGATGATTCATTGCGAATATTGCAAACAAAGTTAGAGGGACCACCCATAATCTACATCTGGGAAACACACCTGGAATGCTTTCTTCCCGGCAAGAGGAGCGATAATGCTGGAAAGTCTGCATCTTGCCCGAATCTCCGACAAATTGAATACAGAGTACAGATGAGCACTGAATCATGACCATAATCTGTACAATAACTTAGGCACAGCCCATCTAGGGACGGGGCTCATTTACTCTTGTTGTTTTTATTATAACAACTTCATTTATTTGTGCTAATGATTTGAATTAGTGTTAGAGTAAACAGTATATATTTTTCTAATAATTAAAAACCCGAATTTGCGCAAGCTGAAATTTGTTTCGAATATGCTTGTTTTCGATCATTACATTTTCTCGAGGCACTGAGTATTCACTTATCACTGAAAGGTTGTTTCATAATAGAAAACTGAAGCAGTACCACGGAATCCGTTTTTTTTTATCGTCTTTTGGAAAACCGATCGTGCTAATGTTACTGGTTTGTCTATCCGACAGTCTGTGGGCATCATATCTCTGCAAATATTAGTCCTATTAAAAAAATTCTTTTTGTATTGGGAAGCTTGAAATGGGCGAATGATGATCATTTATTTCGATTTTTTTTATGATGAAGAATTTCGCCGCTAGAGGACGTAAGCACAGTTATCGAATTCAAAATACATTTTATTCCATATATTTGCTTCTAAACATCCGATTGAGAAATTCTTTTACCTTTCAATTCCATTTCTAGCTAAGACTATTTTAGGTATACTCACTTTTTCAAGTTAAGCACTGATTTTCTGCTAGGGGGCGTAAAACAAAACTACATTTTCTCGGATATCTCTGCTTCTAAAACTCCGATTTGAAAAATATTTCTGCTGTAGATACAGCTATAGGTCGGAGATCTTTTGCATATGACAACTAATTTTTGGTAAAAATGGTTTGGACACCACGGGACCTAAGGTTTAATTTTTTGCTTCTGATGTATTTGCAGCAAAATTCGTGCTTCTCGACTGAAAAAAAATTCGTGCTTCTCGACTGAAAAAATTCGTTCGTGGACCGATACCACTCACATCAATAAAACTTTTCGGAATATATTCTTCTTAAAATAGTGCACGGTTTCTCCTCCAGAAGGAGTAGATGCACGTCCTATATTTGTCAATATCTCTCCTGCTAAGAGTCCGATTTGTAAAATTCCACCTTTGTTGGATAGCACCCTGTCCGAAATGTTTTTCATATAATTTCAAAATTTTCAAGTAACCCATAACTTTCAACTACACTGCTGGCCACCTAAAATGCAACACCAAGAAGGACACGAGATAGCAAAGTCAGATTTAATGAACACATAACAACAGATACAAAGATGAAACGATTGAGCTTACAGGCCCGTGCGACTTGCGGAACACGCAGACATCAACAATTCATGTGGCCTCATGTCTGGCAATAACGGCCGCTACACACCGTGGCATCGAACGAAAGAGGCTTTGGATGTGGGCTTGGGGTATGTCGGTCCAGGCTGCTTCCACACGTTGCCACAGTTCATCAGGCGTAGACGCGGATGGTGCTTGCCGGGCCACTCGGTTGTCGATCAGCGACCAGACGTGTTCGATGGGCGACATATCGGGAGAACAGACGGGCCACGGCAGCTGTGACACTTGGTGAGCCGCGAAGAATTGTTGCACGATGCATGCCACGTGAGGGCGCTTATCGTCCTGTTGAAACGTGGCCGCTGGCAGGTCCTGCATGTAAGGGAGGACTACAGGCTCCAAAACGTCTAAGATGTAGTGGTGGCTGTTAAGTGTACCGGCGATGCGTGCCAGAGGGGTGCGGGTGTCATAACCAATTGCGCCCCAAACCATAACGCCAGGCGACGGACCGATATGGCGATGCATAATGCAGGCGTCATACAGTCTCTCGCAGCGGTGACGCCACACGGGGTCCGACCATCGTGGTTTTGCAGGCAGAAGCGGGATTCGTCGGAGAAGACAATGTCGTGCCATTCCGTTGTCCAGGTGCCGCGTTCAACGGCCCACTGCCGTCGCACTCACCGGTGATGTCACGTCAATGGTAACCGGAGCAATGGGCGCCGTGCGACAAGTCCCGCTCCTGGAGACGACGTCGAACGGTACGTGCTGACACAAGTTGTTGCGCAACACACCCTAATTCCTGCGCTAACGTTCGTAATGTGACTGTGCGAGCCGTCAATGCCCACCGCCCAACATGTCGGTCCTCTCGTTCGGCGGTGTGCCGCGGCTGCGCGACAATCGCGCACGTCGGTCCGTCCGTTCTTCCTGCACCTACCGAATCTATACTCGCCTCATTGTGGCTGGATGTCGTCCCACACGGGCGCCGATGTCTCGGTGCGATAAACCGCTGTCGCGATAAGCCACTATTCGTCCTCTGTTGAACTCCGAAACGTGCTGGAATGACTGCCGTATTCTGCGACGAGGCATCAGGAAGCTTCCCACGCACAGTTCCTGTGGCACAACGCACTTTCACTACTTACACGCCGCCTTCTGTTCACCCTTTTATAGTGCTACTCGGTGGCGTCCCGGGCGCACAGGATTTGCATGTGCTCTGCAATGCTAATCGTTTGCATATCCTCTCGCGGGCGACGGATGCTGTGAATTTCAGGCCAATCGGATGCTTCCTTCTTGGTGTTGCATTTTGGGTGGCCAGCAGTGTAGGTGGCGATAAGATAAATTGCGTTTCCACGATATCTGTGCTTCTGACACTTTGATTTGAAAAATTCTTCCGGTATCACCTACAGCTCCCGATTGAAAATGTTTTGCATATAATTCCTAATGTTTGGTAAAGAACGGCTTGGGTACCAAGGGGCGTAAGTGTTAATTTCTGGTGCTGTGTATTTGCTGCAAAATCTGAGCTCCTGAAAACTAGATTGAAAAAAATTCTTTCATTGACCGATGCCACTCATATCGGACCTTTTTTTGAATACTTTCTTCGTAAAATAATGCATAGTTTTTCCGCCAGAGGGCGTAGCTAATATCATATATTTGTTGGTATCTTTGCTTCTGTGAGTCCGATTTGAAAAATTATTTTTCCTTCGAAAGCCTTTCCACTGCGAAAAGTTTCATATATGATTTCACTTTTTTTCTTAACGTACAAGTCTGCCACCAGAGGGCCTGAGTTCACATTTTCGTTTACAGCAGTATCTGCGGGACTAAAATCCCGATTGAAAAATTTCTTTCTTCGGTAAGATACTACTGACCATGCAAACTCTGTGAGCGTATTTTCTTCCCAAAATATTGTACAATTTCGCCCCTAGCGGACACAAATGTCTGATTTGTTGTCCTCAATATCTCTGCTTCTACATGGGCAGTTTTGAAAAATTCTTTCAACACCGGAAGCCATTTACTTTGTAGAACACTTTAGTCTAGTATAAGAGGAATTTTACAATTCACAGTTGTGTCGGTAGGTTGTGTTTTTGTACTTTTGTTTGCAGCTGTATCTTTGCTTCTAAACACCCTATTGAGAAATTACTTTTTTTACTGTATGCCATTCACAACAGGGATGTGAACCATTATCCTCTTTAAATAATGCACATATTTCCCGCTAGGTGGTGTAAGGGTCAATACATTTCTCTTTTTTCTCTATCTCTGTTTGCGGGAGACGTATATAAAGTTTTTTCCTTAGCATAGCTTTTTCCATAAAGAATATTTTAAGCCTGTTTTCAACATTCCCATTATGCAAAATTCTTGCGTTAGAAAGTGTAGAGTTATATCACGTTTTTTTTCTGCATTTGTTCTTTTAACTGTACGATTCGAAAATCTGTTTGTCTTCGATATCCGGCTAGGAAAAACATTTTGTGCGCCATTCGTTATTTTTTGTACACGTTTTAGCCGCTGTTGGAAGTAATGTGGCCGTTTCTATGCTGGATGATTTATCGACTGTCAACATCCGGTTGATTTTTTCTAACTGGTTGTATTGACTTTGAATAATAAAAAAAACCGCTTTAAAACTTATTTCTACACCTAACAAATATCAAATATAACTAAATACGTATAAGAGTGTATGCTGCTTGTCATTAGTCACGTATTACGAAAACCATCTGAAAAGTCCACATTTGAGCCAGGCACAGCCACACATGAACAAGGAGTCCAAATACGTAGTCGAAATTCGGACAGGAACTGGTTCGACCTAAAGAAATAAACCTGCAAATATAGTTTATGCTGTACTCTGATATACGCTGCTGGCCACCCAAAATGCAACACCAAGAAGGAAGCATCCGATTGGCCTGAAATTAGCAGCATGCGTCGCCCGCGAGAGGACATGCAAACAATTAACATTGCAGGGCATATGCAAATCATGTGCGCCCGGCACGCCACCGAGAAGCACTATAAGAAGGGTGCACAGAATGCGGGGTGCAAGTAGTGGAAGTGTGTTCTGCCGCCGGACCTATGCGCGGGAAGCTTCCTGATGCCTCGTCGCAGAATTCGGCAGTCATTCCAGCACGTTTTGGAGTTCGACAAAGGACGAATAGTGGCTTATCGCAACAGCGGTTTATCTTACCGAGACATCGGCAACCGTGTGGGACGACATCCAGCCCCAGTGAGGAGAGTATGGATTCGGTGGGTGCAGGAGGGACGGACGAACCGACGTGAGCGATTGCCACAGCCGCGGCACACCGCCGAACGAGAGGACCGGCAAGTTGTGCGGCGGGCATTGACGGCTCCTACCGCCACATCACGAACGTTAGCGCTGCAATTAGGGTGTGTTGCGCAACAACCTGTGTCAGCACGTATCGTTCGACTTCGTCTGCAGGAGCGGGGACTTGTCGCACGGCGCCCATTGCTCCTATTACCATTGACGTTACATCACCGGCGAGTGCGGTGGCAGTGGGCCGTTGAACGCGGCACCTGGACTACGTAATGGCACGACATTGGCTTCTCCGACGAATCCCGCTTCTGCCTGCAACACCACGATGGTCGGATACGCGTGTGGCGTCACCGCGGCGAGAGACTGAATGACGCCTGCATTATGCATCGCCGTACCGGTCCGTCGCCTGGCGTTATGGTTGCAATTGGATATGACACCCGCACCTCTCTGGTACGCATCGCCGGTACACTCAACAGCCACCGCTACATCTCCGACGTTTTGGAGCCTGTAGTCCTCCCTTACCTGCAGGACCTGCCAGCGGCCACGTTTCAACAGGACAATGCGCGCCCGCACGTTTCACGCATCGTGCAACAATTCTTCACGGCCCACTAGGTGTCACTGCTGCCGTGGCCCGTCTGTTCTCCCGATATGTCGCCCATCGAACACGTCTGGTCGCTGATCGGCAACCGAGTGGCCCTGCAAGCACTACCCACGACCACGCCTGATGAACTGTGGCAACGTGTGGAAGCAGTCTGGACCAAGGAGGTTATATTACTGAAGACACCACTGGCTCTGCCGCCATAGGTCACAGCTGATCTGTGGTGTGACGTCACAAGCAGGCAAAAATGAACTAAATTATACCGTTGATGAAACAGTAAGCTTGTGTATCATTGATAAAGATTATTGAATTAGTCATTTTATCTGTTTATACGCTTAGAAGCTTTTGTTCTATTGGTTTCAAAGCAGCTTCTTTACTGCGGCTGCGTCGTGCCTGCTCATGACGTCATTTGCAGCACGGACGGTGACTTATGGCTGCCAATGCTGCGTGGCTAGGAGTGGTGCCTCCAGTAATATAACCTCCTTGGTCTGGACCGACATACCGGAAGCCCACATCCAAAGCCCCTTTCGTTCGATGCCGCGGCGTGTAGCGGCCGTTATTGCCAGCCATTGGGGCCACACGAAGTATCGATGTCTGCGTGTTCCGCAAGTCGCACGGGCCTGTAAGCTCAATCGTTTATCTTTGTATCTGTTGTTATGTGTATATTAAATCTGGCTTTGCTATCTCGTGTCCTTCGTGCTGTTGCATTTTGGGTGGCCAGCAGTGTATATACCACTGAATATACAAGGAGTGGCGCTGATGTCAACGAACTGAACGAATAGCAGATAAATGGGTATGTGCACCAAATGACACATGGCATGTCTGATGTCAAGTTTCATTTAACCAAAATCTACTATTTAAATAAATTAGTGCATTAGTACAGTTAAAATGATGCGGGCTCTTGAGCCATGTCCTACTTCGATAATTTCTTTTCTAGCTGTCAGTGGCATTTCGGAATATATAGCACATCAATGTGTTCCAACATTGATGAGGACAGGTTGACAGCTCATTCGGAACACATCGAGAGAGTAAATCTGGAAAATGCGTTCGCAGTGTGTTACAACAGTGTTCCATGCTCTGTCCACGAAGTGTTCCGAATGTGTTATGTAAAAATATTGTCTTCTATCATAGAACATTTTGTGGAGGAGAGAGCACTGTTAACACATGCAGAGAGCATCGATAACACATACACATTCGGAACACCTTGGGAACATATGAGGAACGCAATGATCACTCTTTTTTTTTTGGAAATGGCTTTCACAAAGTGCTACAAAAGTGTGCGATCTATTCCAAGTGATTCGTTGCTTGGACTTTTTCCACCTCAGAAAATCACTTTGCTTTCACAGTTATCGGGCTTAACACACGAATAAATGGGGACCGATATGTCTTGTAATTTAAATTTGCACCTCTGATATTAATTCCACGTGACAATCTAAAACAATATAATTTCCTTTGTTTGAACGTATGAACGTTTGTCCCATTTTGTCACGTACAGCGCACGTGTGTACCACTTTGCTTTGTTGTCGTAGAAACAAAGACCAATTTTTAACAGCTTCTGGTATGACGCCCCTCATCTAAACCATTCTGACATGACGTCACAGATGCATTACGTCTCATGATCAAATCTTTTGAAACAAAAAAACGCATCGTCAGGAATTTTAGATCTACTTTGTTGTTCATAAACGACATATAGAATTTTTCATTTAGAATCCTATCGTATGAAATTTAATTTTAAGATTTCTCTTGCGAACCTGAAATGTTTATATTAGATTGTCAACCAGTTTCTTTTCTCATTTAAGTCTAAAAATTGAGAGTTCTAGTAGAGTAGGTAAAAGTGTCTTTTTATTATTTTATGCGTATGCTGAAGAAACATGATTGGGAACTTACTTTTTCCTTAAAATACGAAATTCTCAGAATATAACTTGATTTTCTTCGTAGAGTATAACCAGATATCATATTATTTAAATTTGTAGAAGAAATGAAAAAGAAAGAAAAAAGGAAAGGAACGAAAACATATTTTTTGTGGTTCTGTGCATGAACTACCGTAACATTTTAACATTTGCAATTGCAGAGTTCTAAGTTTCCGAAGATGTTTTTATTATTTTAACACTTTTCTGCTATTTGGCAAGAGCAAGAACAGGAAAACGTAACTGCTTGCCATCTGCGTGATTTTTTTTTTACAGTACATGAAACAATGCGCGCTTTAGGGTCCCTATGCCTTTTATGAGAGACTTTGAAGGATGGGAACCACTAAAAAGACTTGCTTTCAAACGATTTCACAGAAAAACGTCGGGAATATTACAACTGGCTGTATCTTTTGTTTTTCATATATTTCATGTACTGCCTATAGAAACATCTGATGTGCGGCGAACAGACACTGGGAAAATGCGAGCGGTTGCCGATTTTAATTGTCGAATCCCTGCCTGAACCGATAATGCTCTTTGTTTCTCCAAATAGTATAACTATACTAATTACCCGAATTTCTTGGCGTAGAATAGTAATAAAACTTGAAAGTTTTGTTTCTATTCTACACAAAAAAATTGGGATTATTAGTATAGTTATACTATTTGAAGTATAATTGGTGTACAGTTCCTACTTATTAATTGCTTTTTTTTATTGCTGCACTATTCGTGAAACATACCTTCACAGTTGGACATCACAACCAAAAAAACAATATCTGATTATTAAAAAAAATACACATTTTATTTTCCCCCGTTATTATTGACGGGCTTTCATCTAGTCAATTATAATTTATTTGTAACATTGGTATTGCTTTCTGTAGCTCACTGAGATATATTTAGTTAAAACCTTATTTCTGCGAAAGTTATCTGTCCACACATTCGCCTATGGAAATATAGCGTGACATCTAGTTTGATCTGAAGCTAGAATTAAACTAACGGTAGCTCTGCTTAGGTATTTGCTGTATTTTAACCAGAGGAGACATAGCAGTAGACATGTTCTGCGGCATTGTGGGACACCAGGAACAATATACAAGAGTCAGCTATATAACTAATAAAAAAATTAAATATTTAACTGCACAAACTACGTTGTAAGTTAAGTTATACTTGTGCAAAATTATAAATTTACAATGTTCATCATTAAAAGTTGCAATTTTTTAGTGGTATAATAACTGATTCCGCATCCCATAGTTTCCCTCCTTGCAACCAAATTCAGTATCACTGTCACGTAGAAACACTTTCTTCTAAGTGTTTCCAAATACTGCTGGGAAAACCGTTTTACAGTAAGTAGAGGAAAATGTTTTTTTTTATGCACGGCTCCTTAATCGATGTATGCTCGTGTTTTCGCTTATATCTCAGCAAGATTTTATGCTATCCTGCTGTAACTTTGGATTTAGGGGTTTGAAAATATTTCGCATCGAATTAGCTATTAATCAGGTATGGTCATAATACATTTTTTTCATGATCATATTCCATAATTTATAATTCCCTTAATATACCAATTCTGTTCTTGCATAGCGGCTCATATTATCTGGGTCTGTTTGTGTTTTACCGCTGCAACACCAAATCATTGTATTTATTCTCGGTTAAATGATACAAATAAAAAACTAATTCCGCAGTTTAACATTAGCGGCATCTTTTTTCCGTAGCTCACTGTACACGCATTTATTGGTTGATTTGCATGAAATTTGGAATTTAAGGGTTTTACTATGTGCTGAATAAAATGCGCGTAAAATAACATACCTCTTATATGGAAAAATTCGGAGATAGAGAGCTAATTAGTAAGTTAATTAGCCTGTTTCTTCGCATCATATGATAGTTCCCTTTGAGTATTTTCCAGCGATACCTTATTTGTTTATATGCGGCAAGCGGTTCCAAAGTGAAGTGGGGTGGCTCCTTTTTTTTATGTCTGTACGTTGGTATTCCATGCTCTGTTTGAAAATTTGGATCGATGACATCAATCTTCATCTGTTCTTGCTGTTCAGGCTCAATTTTTAAAGTTGAAGCGGAAGGGTGTGGCTCTAGAGTGGAACTCGGGTGAAACTCATCCAGGCGAGCGGGCTTTTGACGCTCCCTACATTCCCGTGACCTTTTGGCTGATGACTTAGTGGGACTTTTCGGATTCATCTCATTCTCCTTTAGCTGTTTCTTCAACTTTCGTCGGTTTTTATAGTAATTTCCTCTGGATTTTCGCTGCATTTCTAAATTTTCGTAACCAGTTTTTTTATCTAAAAGGCAAATTTTAAATCCACTTTATTTCGGTTTATCACATACGGTTCGTTAGCTCTGACCATCAGCTACGGAATGCGGGGCTGAAGTCATCGCTATCATTATTTATTCACTAGTTATCAACCTTAAAACGGCGTGCGGTGAAACAAATCACACGAATTTTAACTTAACTTTCTAACGCTGCTACGTATATCGGAGGGTTAAGGAGCGAACGTTCGAAACTCATTGTGTTATACTTAGGACTCTATAAACTATCTAATGACGTGTTATTTATTACTCTACGGTTATTAGTTTTGAAGATGTAAGTGTTCAAAGTGTGACATGTTTTCGTTGCAGCCATGTTCCCGATGTTACCCTGCTACCGAGCGCTGAGAAAGACTTAGTTCTACGTCAAAACCGCAGGATTTAATAATGCGAAAGCAATTTATGTAAGCAGTGGAGTGTACAACGATGATTTATGTACGCAGTGGAGTACCAGAGAGAAAAGTACTGTATTTGAGGAGTAAGATGAGATTCAATGAAAGAATGAAAAAGCGAGAGTGAAGGGCTGAATTAGTGATTGAGATAGAAAGGAACTAAAGAAAGGGATAATGATACACTTATGGATCACATGATTAGACCTCCCATGTGTCCATGAGTGGGCGCTTCTCACAACCCGTAGCAGTGACCTGCCGTCTAGTGCCGAATATGTACAAAGGGCGGTAAGTGTCAGCTTGTGAATACGAGTCCCGTGCTACGGGGAAAGGTGTCGACCTGTAGGGGAATTAATATCGCGGCAAGGCCGTTGCCAGAATCTCAGCAACCGTAGATATTGTTGGCTGTTCGACGATCGCTGTAGTGAAGAGTGGTTTCCGAAACTTCCACCTAATGTGCCGCAAATCGCTAGTTAACAGTGGAAGAGAACGCCGTTCGGAAGGTGCGTTCTGGGACAACAGGTGGCTTACGATCCGTCACTTAATGGCAGACTACAGCTTGGGCACACGGGGAAACTTTTCCAAGTACACAAATCAGCGAACGTTCTTGCGTACGGAACTGAGTCGTCTGCCCTTTAATGTTCCTGTGTTCTCGGACGGTCACAGTGCTCCCTGGTCTCAAGTGGGTACTGGGGGAATTAAAAGACAAGAAAGAAGTCTCCTGGCCCGACGTCTCCAGATTCCAGCCACAACATATTGACTATAGGGTTCACATTTGATGTCATGCGGTTTAGCTGCTGCAAATAGATTGCATGGCTAGAAGGAAATATGGTGACGTTATCATGGAGTGGTGATTGCTCTTACCAACATTATTGTGTCCCAGAATCCCCGTTGAACACACCTAAAACAACGATTGAACAGATCACGCGTTACCCTATATTTGGACCGTGAATCCAGATGGCACTAGACACTTTCAGAAAGACAAGAACTATGTCGCAAGACCTGCACTGTGAAGGAATGGTTCAAGTCTAAGCTTTTCATGCGATCCTCCTGGCCACACAATTTCCCGACGTGAATCTTACCGAACACTTCTGTGAAATCGTATACACAATCGTATCAGAAAAATATGACCACTCCCGGAATTACTGTGTACCGCCCAGAAGCGTCAGAGTGCACGTGACAAGGTCGACCACGCAGAGATATAAGCGGCCAGCCAGGACAGATGAGCCATAGTGCGTTACATGAGCACAATGGGCAGAGGTAGTGATTTGACGGACGTTCAAAAAGGAATGATCATCGGCCACTGCGCTAAGGGTGGAAAACTTTCAGAAACAGCAGACTTTGTGGACTGTTCGCGAGGTGCTGTAGTAAGGGTGTACCAAAAATGGACCGCTGGCAAACCGAGTACCTACTAACTTCATAACTGTTGAGACCCAAAGGCCATCGACCCCAGTGGAAAACGTCTCCTCCGTCGACTGGTAAAGGGAAAACGACGCGCAACAGTGCAGCAATTGATCACACAAATGAACGCTAGGGCGTCATGGTACGTGTCCCCGAAAATAGTACAGGGAACCCTGTTACGCTGTACGATTTTGGGGACACGTGCCTGGGACACGTATGGGTCTCCGGAGTCCACGCTGCGTCAAGGCGCCCATGTTAACCCAGGTCCATCGGCAACGACGTCTGCCGTCATTTGGCAGTGGAAGATTGGGAAAAGGTTGCCTTCTCCGACGAATCGAGGTTTCTGTTCCACAGAAGTGACGGGCTGTAGGAGATACGGCGTCAAACACACGAGAACCAACACCCAGACACGCTTCTCGGTCAAGTACAGGCCGACGGTGGCAGTGTGTATGTCTAGGGGATGTTTTCCTGGTATGATCTGTGACCGCTGGTATCACTGGATGGGACCCTGAATGCCAATGGCTACCTGTACAGCCTCGCTGACCACATGCATCTCTTCATGTTGGACGTTTACCTTGGTGGTGATGATGTCTACCAACAAGACAATGCCCAGTGTCACGTCACCAAGGGGGTTGCATGACTGGTTCCAGGAACACGACAGCGATGTCTTCGTTCTCCCTTGGCCGGAGAAATCGTCCGACCTCAATCCCATAGAGCTATTGTGGAACTATTTGGATCCACGGGTTCGACGTGCCGACCCATAACCACGTCATCTCCGGGACCTCCATGCTGTGTCGCAGTCCCAATGGGTACGTGTGCCTCAAGCAACCTTCCAGGGCCTCGTTGCGTCCATGCCACGCCGTCTCTTCGGTGTCAAAATGGCCAGGGGTGGCTATTCCCATTATTTACGCTTTCCAACCGTAGGTTGAAGCGTATACGCTTCAGCTTTGTCTTCGTCTGTCTGTCTGTTCGCACGATAATTCGCGTAAAATTGCTTCGATTTCGATTAAATTTTGGTATGTGGTAGAGGACAACCTGGAGACTAACCCTGTTGGAAACGGGGTCAAAAGTCAGGACATAGGAGCGGTATCCATTCCTTCGCCCTTATGCATCATAACGTACGTAAAAATGCTTCGATTGCAACAAAACCTTATCATGTTGTTCCCGAGGTATACTGAACCGGTTCTGTTGAATATCGTCGAAATTGGGTCAAAGGTACATTATTTATTCTACAGCCATTATCCTCATAATGTGAGTACAAATGCTTCTATTGCGACAAAACGTTACTATGTTGTTCCGGAGGTATACTGAACGAATCAATAGTCAGGGTAGGGAGGAGAGTTTGTCTGCGCGCAATTTCTGGTACGTTGGAAAGCGTATCATAATCAATGCATTGCATGATTTTACTAACTTGTTAGGTAGGTGGTCATATTTTGATACGACTGTGTATTTACCGATAAATGTGTACATGATTACCTGCTTTTCCGCCAACACGTTTCAGATAGATTTATAAAGCACTGGGAATAAAGCTTACGTTTTACAAGATGTTTAGAATTTAGGAACATGTAAAAACGTGTTTTCCGTTGTTTGTTTCTGAAAACAGTGTCCATATCATTGAACAGACGCAGAGTCGCGATTTAACGTTACTATCATTTTGGTCTACTTTTATCTTTGGATTAGATTATCAGAAAGCCACATAGGATAGCCATGTCTCTTCAAAACTCTCCTGTCCCCACAAACGAGGTCGGTTGGTTTGTAATATAAAAAAAAAGAATAATCTGAAGTTGTTTTTTGCGACAAAAATTTATTTTAGAGCTTATCTTTTATAATACTTATTACACACATTGACTTACATGTTCGGAAGCAGTATCAGCTGATGGCACCTTATCAACTTCAAAACTTTTCAAGAGAAAGGGAGCACTAGCTTCCTTTTTCATTTAGAGTTTGTAGTAAGCTGTCAACTGCTGTACGTACTTGTAAACTACTCTCTGCGTTTGGATTACATGCTACCATGATCATTAAGTACTGTTCAATGTATGTTAAGGCTTCATTCATTCTCTTCATCGTTAAGCCTCTTGTGTGTCAATTAGATCTTTACTAGACATGGGCTCTGAATGACATGCAATCAATTCATTAACATCTTCAACACTGACGCCAAAGTTCAGTTTATTCATAAGCTGGATATATAAGAAGATTATACAAATGCTCTCTTAAATGAAAAGCATCTTTGAGTTATACACGTACTAGGGTTTAAATGAGGATTGCTGACTTAAATCTATACCTTTCAAAGATTTATGGTAGGCTTTTTACACTATTCCCATCATGCGGTGATTTCAAATGCTTGCTTTCCGTTTGGTGGACGACAGCCCGAATTTGGCATGCGAAAGGCAATTTAAGGAGACAAAAGTATAATATATGAAAGTCAAGAGTTAGAAGACTGCTTGTCAGTTTTTCTGATTGGAAAAATCCGTAATTGTAAGCAGATTATTTTAAAGTTAAGTTTTACTAACCTTGTTTTCAGAAGTATGTTACGAGAAGTAAATCTCTGTTCTTGAGATTTTAAAACTCGACAGTAAAACTTTTCAAAGATTTCAGATAATCCGCCTTTTATGTAAGTGTTGATTTGTAGTAAGATGTCCGTTGAAGAATTTGGAACCAGAACTGCAATTTGTAAATTGCAGTTCTGGTTTCAAAATTTTTACGTCGTGGAGTACTAACACGGGTGACGAAATTTAGAGAGACTTATTGGCATCTAATGTGAACCTTCAAAAAGACAGCTGTCATTGCGGTGATGTCGCTTGTGGTTGTAATAATGGATTTCCGTTTTTAAGTGCCAGTGTTTAATGCAGTAATGCTTAGGTAACCAAACATTTCCTAGCGAACCGTTTTCTTTCGCGCCCTGTAATTCTACAAAAGGCAACTTTTTCGGAACGCATTGCGGTCTTTCACGAAAACGTATTTGGAGCACGTTTCTGTTATCTTTGCTGAGAGAGTGTGTGGAATATACTATATATACACACATGAAGCCAAAACATTGTCTTTATGCAAATCTAAGTAACTGAAAGTGAAGGACAGCACGTGTGAAGGTCAAGGAACGGTATAAATAACACTTGACGCTAAGCTTTGTTAATAAATATTGTTATTCTTCCAATGTTTGGAAAGGCAGCAGACTTAAGCGCGTTTCACAAAGGCCAAATCGTAATGGCCGGACGACTGGCTCGGAGCATTTCCGAGGTGGTAAGGCTTGTAGGATGCTCACGGTCACCCGTGGTTAGTACCTCCAAAAAGTGGTCCCGAGGAGGGAAAAAATCATGAACCAGCCGGCAAGAGTTGGGCCGATCACTGCTCACGGATGCTAGTGGCAAGGCCATGGCACTAGAGATATGAGTTCCCTCTTTTAATGACGTCACTGCGGAAATCAAGGCTTCCGATTGGTTTTCAACGCTTTCGTGTGTGACGTCAAACACGCCACTGACGTATCAGTCCGCGTAACATGAGTGACTTCACAAACGGAAGGAACTCATCTCTCTAATGTATCGATGCTAGTGGCAAGGCCGGCTCGAAAACACAAGGCCATGACATTAGAGAAATGAGTTCTCTTTTAGTGACATCATGCGGAAAGCAAGGCCTCAGATTGGTTTTCAACATTGTCGTGTGTGAGATCAAACACGCCATGGACGTATCAGTCCGCGTAACATGAGTGACGTCACAGACGGAGGGAACCCTTCTCTCTAATGTATCGATGCTAGTGGCAAGGCCACCTAGAAAACACAAAGCCATATGTTTTCCAGACTGCCTTGGCTAGAGGTGAGCGAAGGCTATCGTGTATGGTACGAGCCAACAGAAGTGTTTCTGCGGGGCAAATCACCGGTAATTTGGTTGCTGTTGAGGGGAGTAATGTGTCACAATGCATAGTACGTCGCATCCCGCTGAAAATAGTGCTGCATTGCCGCAGGCCGCTTTGAGTATCCATGCTAACCTTGGGTAGCCGTAGAAAGCGTCGATAATGGGTAAGCGAGCATCAGAACTGGCCGTTGAATGATTGAAAGCAAGTCGTTTGTTCCGAAGATTCTCGTTTCCTGTTGCACGACGTGGAAGGCCAGGTACATGCATGTTGTTAACCTGGGGAAGTGTTCGCACCAGGATTCACCGTGAGACGAAAACAAGGTGGTGGAGGAATTGTAATGACTTTCGCATTGTTTTGCTGGGAAACACTGATGAGTCCAGTCATTCATGTGCAGAAAAGTATGACGTGTACCATCTACCTAAACATCATTGCAGACCAAGTACATACTTTCATAGCAACAGTATTTCCCCTCTAGTATAGTCTTTCGAGAGCATGCTATACTTCCCGGATTATTCGAGAATGGTTCCCGGAATATGAGGAACACTTCAGGAATAGCCCTGGCCTACAAATTCCCCGTACATCAATCCAATTGAGCATTTGTGGTTTGAATTGAAATAGCTAATTCGATCTGTGGCGGCTCAACCACGTAACTTACAAGAGTTAAGGGATCTTCTGGCAACGTATTGGTACCAGATAGCATAAGATACCTTTAAAAATTTTGTGTGCCACCTGGCGTATCATGGATGTTGTGTTTGTCTTATGGCACTGGCTCTCTTCCTCCCCTGGAACCAGTAACCCTAAATTACGGACGGGCGATTGGTTATATCCCATCCAGTTGCTCAAGTTGGTCGTCAAACCCCAAACAAATATCTTGCAGAGACCATGTAGAGACTATCTTGTAAAGAAAATATCTTGTAGAGACCATGCGTAGCTGGATATGAGCTGTTGATACGAGCTGTCGGTAGAGCACATTTAGGACAAAAATCATATTAGTCAGGTGGTCATAAAGTTTTGTCTCATCGGCGTATTTTGCTTAAATGACTGCGTGCAGTATATCCTGTTCACGATTCTAAGAAAACTTTGACAACCCTGGCCAAGAAGCCGATTCCGGTACTTTTGTTTTTGCTAAACCAGGGCGTTTCTGGCTCCTTTGTTTGTGGTAAGCAAAACAAGTAGGAATCCTTTGAAATACAAACTTTCACAGAGGATGTTCGCACATTTTTAGAACGTTTTTGATAAGAAATTACAGAATATAAAAGAAGTTGAAAGAATTGAAACTGGCAACAGCGTGTTAGATGAACAAGAAAGAAACATCTGCTGCAGTTGAATATCGTCCGCTAAGAAAATGGCGCACGTGAAGAAGTTGTGGATAGAAAGTCATGTTTTTGTTCTTTACGAAGGGAAATATTCGTATTCTGTAATTAAAACACGCTGTGAAAATCATGGGATTAGCATTTCTAAATGTAAAGCAACCAATATTATTAATAACAGAGGGAAAAATCGTCAATTATTGCTTTTAGCAAGAAAGAGAACACCAAACGAATATACAAAGAGGGTACATACGTTTTTACGACTATTTCAAAAATCAGGTCTGTGATCTTAAAAATAAATCCACCGACCCAAGAAGCTACCGCTAAGGCGTTAAAAATCTCTGTATAAACTGTAGATAAGGAAATAAATAACGATTTGAAAAACAATGTTCCCCGATTTAGCCCAATCACGTGGCTCAGTGCAGAACACGGTGCTTACTTCTTTGTGAAAATCAGTTAGCCCGAGACAGATGGGAATTTATTGTGACTATTGATGAAGCACGGATCTACCTAAACGACTGTAGCAAACAAAAGGTCGATTTTCTGTTGCAAAGGAGTAGACTTATAAACGTGATTCCAAGAATACAAAGAACGTTTCAATAAGGGATTCATGATTAATGCTGGTCTCTCGTACAATGGGAAATTGAAGTTAAGAAAAGTTAAAAAGAAAGTTGAAATCAATTCTACATATTACCAAACTAATGTTTTTACTCCCCATATTTAAAGAGGAAATACCATTCCCCTTTATCCATAGAGCCGTCAAAGAGTAGAACTCCATCAGGATAGGGCTACGAGTCATACATCCAAATCTACCATTCTGTTTTGTCAAAACATGAAAAAACAAGAAAGATGACACCGAATTTTTGGGTTTATGCGCACGTGTTTTGAATCCGTTCTGACGCAAATTAAGTTTATCAAAGCTTTTCAAAGTCAATGGAACCGGTATGGAAAACAATAGTATCTTACCGAAGAAGGAAGTTTTTTCATCGGGTTTTTAATCCCGCAGATATTGCTGTAAACGGAATCGTGAACTTACGCCCTCCGGTTGCCAAACTTATGAGTTAAGAAAAATTTGAATTTATATGAGAAATATTTCGCAGCGGAAACGCTTTCCAACAAAGAAATAATTTTTTGAATCGAATTCTTTGAAGCAGAAATATGGACAAATATAAGATATACATCTAAGTCCACCTGGAGGAAAAACGATATATTATTTTAGGAAGAAAGTATTCTCAATGTTGTTCGATGTGAGCGGTATCGGTCCAAGAAAAAAAAATTGTTTTTTCAGGAGCTCAGATTTTACTGCAAATACACCGGAAGCAGATATTAACACTTATGCCCCCTGGTGGCTAGATCATTCTTTACCAAATATTACGAATTACGTGAACAACATTTCCCATGAGGAGCTGTATGTGATACAGGAAGAAGTTTTCAAATCGGAGTTTTAGAAGTAGAAATATAGGGGGAAACGCAATTTACCTTTGCGCTCCCTAGCGGAAAGTGTATGATTTACTTGAAAATTTTGAATTTATATGAAAAACATTTCGCATCGGAAACACTATTCAACAAAGAAGGATTATTTCAAATAGGACTCCTAGAAGTAGAGATATTGACAAAAGTAAGATATATATCTATACGCCCCCTGTCGCAGAAACTATACATTATTTTAAGAAAAAAATATTCCTAAAAGGTTTGTCGACGTGAGTAGTATCGGTCCACAAACGGATTTGTTTCAAACGAGGTTTAGACACTCAGATTTTGCTGCAAATATATCAGAAGCGGGGATTAAGAATTACGCCCCCTAGTGGCCAAACCATTTTTTACCAAAAATTATATGCAAAGAATTTCATATCAGGAGCTGTGTCCGGTGCAGAAATAATTTTTCAAATCGGAGTTTTAGAAGGGGAGATATCGGGTAAAACGAAATTTACCTTTGCGCCCCCTAGCGGAAAGTCTATGATTTACTTGAAAATTTTGAAATTATATGGAAAACATGTCACACCGGGAACTCCATGCAATAAAGAAAGAATTGTTGAAATCTGACCATTAGAAGCAGATATTTTGACAAAAATAAGATATACATCTACGCCCCCTGGCGGAGAAACCATGCGATATTTTCAGAAGAAAATATTCCGAAAAGGTGTGTCGATGTAAGTGGTATCGGTCCACGAAAGAATTTTTCTTAAATCGAGATTTTAGAAGTTCAGATTTTTTGGCAAATAAATCAGAAGCAAAAATTAATACTTACACTCCCTGGTGGCCAAAGTATTCTTTACCAAAAATTAGATATTATATGCAAAAGAGTTTCCATCAGGAGCTGTATCCCCTGAAGAAAAAAATTCAAATAGGAGTTTTAGAAGAGATATCGGGGAAAACGTAATTTACTTTTACGCCCCTAGCGGAAAATCTATGCGTAACTTTAAAAACGTTTTACCTAAAATACTCTTCGACATAAATGGAATCGAAAGATAAAAGAATGTTTAGAAGCAAATATGTGGAATAAAATATATTTTGAATTTGACATCATCTGCATTTACGCCCTCTAGCGGCGAAATAATACATCGTAAAAAAATATCGAAATGAAGGATCATCATTCACACATTTCAAGCTTCCCAATACAAAAAGAAGTTTTCAAATCAGACTAATAGTTGCAGAGATGTGGTGTCTACAGGCGGACGGACAAACCGACAACATAAGCACTTTTTTTTTTACAAAAGACGTGCTAAAAAAGACTGGTACCAAGTCTGTACCTTTTGCTCATATTTTTTGAAAGTCCCCTGATGTGTCTCCAATGAACTATTGTACCTTCGGACTGCTACAAAGAGGGCTTTCTAAACGTAGACCTAAAACAATGATTGGGCTATGGAGAGGAGTGGAATAAAATACCATTACGAATTTTAAGAAATGCCCTGTTTTCTTGGAAATCTAATTGTAGGTTCATATCCAAAGAAAGGACTGTCGGATAGAACATTTAAGAAAGAAGTAATTTTATTTTAAACATGAATTATATTGCTGGAAAATCGTTCTCAAGATGTGTGAGAATCCTCTGTAGATCAACTGACATTTCGACAAAACGAAATTTCAGGTGAAATAACGCTACGTCGTAATAATCGTTCAGTAAGGTAACCTGTCTGTGAAGTGAACTATTCGGTTAAGTGAAAGTTTCGGTGAAATAACATTTGGTAAAGTGCACTGATCTATTCATTGAAATGATCCTTCAGTGAAGTGGTCGTTGGCAAAATGAACTACACCAGGTTCCTTTCGGATAACTGCAACAGATCTCAGGACACATTGTTGGCTATCTAGTCAATGAGTATCTTCAAGGAATAATGCTGGTGATCTATGGTAACAATGGTTTTTTTTTTCAGTATGGTTTCGCAATTGGTGGAACCGGTGAATCGTGAGAGCATCTTGAACCATGAATATCGTTTGTTGTACGTTGTTATGCATGTTCTTTTACAAGGTGTAGCGAAGTTAAGGCTCTTTGAATCACGAAAATTGAGCGCTGAGATTTATTTAAAAGTATTGGGTATATGCAGAAGTTCTACCCGTTCTTATAATAGATGCAAATTTCGATCGGAGCAGTTACGTCACAGATGACGTTGCGATGCCGAATTTTCGGCCAGTTAAGCATAGAGCAGTAGAGCATATAGAGGCACTAGGTTTGTTCGAGTAACGGAAATCACGGACGGTGCAACATGGCATGCGATAAGGAGCACATTAGACATTTTGCCGCCCCGGTAGCGCAGTGGTCTAACCGCTGGCTTATTACCATTCGTCCGTGAAGGGGTCCGGGTTCGAATCCCGTTTAGGCATGGATGTTGTGTTTGTCTTACGGCACTGGCTCTCTCCCTTCCCTGGAACCAGTGACCCTAAATTAGGGACGGGCGACTGCTTATAGCCCATTGAGTTGCTCACGGTGATTGTTAAACCTCCAATCAAAAAAAAAAAAAAAAAGGAAGTACTGCAACTGCGGCATGCCGCAACACGCAACATATGTGAAATGTATGGGGAGGATTCAGTTGCTGATAGCACATTTCGCCGTTGGTTTCGGAAATTCCGGAACGGAGACAGACGCTGTAAAGATCAACCACGTCCTGGACGTCCATCCGTGGTTTCTGACAAAGATGTGGACCAAGCCATAAGAAATGACCCACATCCAACCCTTCAGGAATTAGCGGAAACGTTGTCGGTACACAGAACAACAGTCGAAAGACGGATGCATGCGCTTGGATTCATCACCAAGTTCGATAACGTGGTTCCGCACCAGCTTTCTGCAAAGCAACGAGAGGAGAGAATCCGTACCTGTGTTTCTTTGCTTTCTCGCCACAGAAATGAACCGTTTTGGGGACGAATTGTAATGGGTGATGAGAAATGGGCACTGTACCGTGATGAGAAGCGACGACGGACTGTGTGCCAAGGTGCAGAACCTGCTCTATAGACCCCAAAAGGAGGAATGCATCCCAAAAAGGTTTTAAGAAAGAAAACAATCTTCGTGCAAAGTAACTATACCAATAAACTGAATGCCGTCTATGCAAGATATAAACCAGGGCTCACCGTGGAACCGGTTACGTTTAATTAAAATACACCGAGTATAAAAGAAAACGTATAACATATTTCGGACACCCCGCACCGGGATCCATCATCGGATAAATAAAAAGAAGTAGTATGGGCTGTATACAGACAATTTATATATTTAACATGGGACACAACTCGTGAACTGCCATCTGGTGTGTAAACGAAAACAAATCGATTACAATATAATAAAGATTAAATCAAGCAGCAACATATTGAATTAGATGGCCATGTGGACTGTAATCAGTAAACAAAAATGTTCACGATCTAGGTATGACGTATGGAACAGAGTCATTACAACTGTAACGTACCGGAAGATGTGACGTACCTGCCAGAAGGACGCACACGACATAAAGGCAGATAGGAATCAGAATAAAACGTCCGCGTAGCTTAATTGGTAGAGCAACTTATTCCGGAATGAGTGGACCCGGGTTCGAACCCCGGCGCGGATAAAAATGACGGAGAAATTCACTTCGTTATAATGGCGCCCGAACTATCCGGATGACCCGACCGTTCAAAATCTCGCAATGGTGTGATGTTATTTCCACACCGCGAGATAGGAAAAATAAGAGCAGCACTTCGAAAAAAAAAAAAAAAAAAAAAATAAGGGGGAGATGATGTAACGTACCAGGAGATGTGACGTACCTGCCAGAAGGACGCACACGACATAAAGGCAGATAGGAATCAGAATAAAACGTCCGCGTAGCTTAATTGGTAGAGCAACTTATTCCGGAATGAGTGGACCCGGGTTCGAACCCCGGCGCGGATAAAAATGACGGAGAAATTCACTTCGTTATAATGGCGCCCGAACTATCCGGATGACCCGACCGTTCAAAATCTCGCATTGGTATGATGTTATTTCCACACCGCGAGATAGGAAAAATAAGAGCAGCACTTCGAAAAAAAAAAAAAAAATAAGGGGGAGATGATGTAACGTACCAGGAGATGTGACGTACCTGCCAGAAGGACGCACACGACATAAAGGCAGATAGGAATCAGAATAAAACGTCCGCGTAGCTTAATTGGTAGAGCAACTTATTCCGGAATGAGTGGACCCGGGTTCGAACCCCGGCGCGGATAAAAATGGCGGAGAAATTCACTTCGTTATACAACATATATGCCCCTTCCATGCAATAAATAAACTTTTAGTAAATGTTAATTGAGACTTCTTACTTGGTGTGGAGAGGATCTCCGCTTCTGTCCAGATTGGTACATGGGTTCCAGAGTCAACTAATTGAGTTTTTATGTGAGGTATGTGGATGACATTTTGGTTTGGAAGAACTCCACTCATTCACTGAATGTACGTCATCAGTGTTCCCCTCCATAAAATTTACCTTGGAATGTGAAAAGAATTACTGCATCTCATTTCTGGATTTCACCTTAGTGAGAAACCCGACAACTCGGTGTTTGCCAACTTCGGTGTACCGAAAACCGACTTCCACTAATGACATGATCCCGGCAAAGTTGTTTCATCCAATGTCACATAAATTAGCTGCCATAAGATTCCTTGTGCGTAGGGCCATTACTTACTCGTCAAATACCAAAATTAGGAAATTGGAACTTAAAAAGGTGTGTGAGATAGCCAGGACTTGTGGCTATGGTGACTCCCTTGTACATTCGGTAAATTGCATGTTCGAAAACCGACTTCCACTAATGACATGATCCCGGCAAAGTTGTTTCATCCAATGTCACATAAATTAGCTGCCATAAGATTCCTTGTGCGTAGGGCCATTACTTACTCGTCAAATACCAAAATTAGGAAATTGGAACTTAAAAAGGTGTGTGAGATAGCCAGGACTTGTGGCTATGGTGACTCCCTTGTACATTCGGTAAATTGCATGTTCGATAAATTTGTTTTCGATGAATTCGTTTCACGTTTTTCGATAGTCGTCTTTCGGTAAATTGTTCGTTCGATAAATTTGTTTTCGATGAGTTCGCGTTCGACGAATTCATTTTCGATGAATTCGCCTGCTCCCGGCTTGATGTACTCCGTGCTACGAAAGGTGCGCATATTGAAGTTTATTAACTACACGAAAAAAAAACTACTTTTCAGATTAAGTTTACAAAATCTGAAAAGTTTTTGTTTCTATCCCGAATGGTATTTTTAATAAATTTTTAAAATGTGTGAAGGACTCTTAGGACACCCTGTAAATTGAAAACATAAGTACAATAACGTTGAAGAACATAAAATCATCCCAATTCTGAAAATCAAGCAGCCTGCTTGCTGAATTCTAGAAAATATATAGCTCTTTTTCTTAAAGTTCTACAGATTTAGAAGTTACTGATTAGGCTAAGAGATAAAGACATCCCTGTTATCTGTCTAAAATAATTTCCATTCTTTTACGTTATCTTAATTTCAATTTCACTATCACTAAACACATCGTCGAGATCTAAGCAGTTTCTTTTAAAATAGTTCAGAATACTAATTTTCTAAAATTATTTTGAGGAAAGCAAAAATTGGTTTCAATAAATCAGTCTCAAAGCAACGATAACACATAATGAGTGTGTCATACACATACTTGACTCACGCAAAGAGGTAATATTAAACACACCTGAACAATCGGGTAAGTTCTATACTTGAGTCTACCGTTCAGTCCTTGCGTAGTCACAGATGTCCCTAACTATAGGCTCAAGCATATTAAGTTTTCCGAATGCGCGAGCAGTAGCCTGTCATTTTTGTCATTACAGATAAGCTTCCGCCCTGAAGGACTTATTCTTTTTTGTTCGAATCTGTGAATTCCGGAATGTTATGTACTGCCTCTTACTCTGTGATATGCAGATATTTTCAGGATAATTGGCTTATAACTAGTTGGTATTTATTTCCAGTGTACTGATTTTTCTTACTTCGTAATCAAAATTTTCAGAACTACACTATCTACCAACAAGTAATTGGATGCCTGTGATAGCAAAGGAAAACGAAGTTTATTCACCTTCAATAGTTGGTGGAGCCTCCACGAGCGGCGATTACAGCTGCGACCCTACGGGGCATACTGTCAATCAGGCGTTGTACGACGGCTAGCAGTATTTTCTTCCACTCGGCTTGGAGAAGACAAGTCAGTTCCTTCACCGATTTCGGACGGTGGGGACACCCCTTACGTCGACGCTCCAACTCGTCCCAGAGGTGCTCGATAGGGTTAAGATCCGGGCTCTGCGCAGGCCAGTCCATTCGAATAACCCCATTGTCCCCATAAAAAGCCATGGAGGACCTCGCAATATGACGGGTGGCATTGTCATCCTGAAAGTAACATGGGTCCACCCCGTAAAACTGCCACGACGTAGGAAGCGCATGGTAATCCAAAATGGTGCAGTAGATCTCGGCGTTGAGTCTACCAGGAATTGCGACCAAGGGTCCCGTGCCATACCAGGAGAAACACCCTCATAGCATAATTCCACCGCCGCCGAACTTCACAGTTGGCACAATACATTCCGGCAGGAGACGTTCTCCAGGCAGACGCCAAACTCAGACCCTGCCATCCGAACGGTAGAGGGTGAACCTTGATTCGTCGCTCCAGAGAACATATTTCCACTGTTCAATGGTCCACTGTCGACATTCTTTGCACCACGTTAGCTGAGCAGCGCTATTGGAATTGGTGATCAAAGGCTTGTGGGCGGCAGCACGTCCATGATAATCGAGCAGATGGGCTTCCTTACGGATGGTATTCATCGAAAGAACACTCACACTCCCGGATGCCTGTTGAAACTCCTCGCAAATGTGGCCCATCGATTTTGTGCGGTTCTTCCGAATTTCTCTGGCCAACACCCGTCGGTCTCTAACTCCCAGCTTTGTGGGTCTGCCGAGTCGGGGAACATTCCGACAGTCAACTCTCATCTTCCACTTGCCAATCACGTAGGCCACTGTCGATTTTGGGTACTTCAACTCGCTGGATATGTCACGTATGGATCGGCCATTTCTGTGATACCCGACGATTACACCTTTCTCGAAATCAGAGAGCTCCGAACTACGTGGCATCTTACGTGCGACTGGTTGCGTTGTTGTTTCGCACACGATATTTAACGGTGGCGGCCGTGCCGTGTATCAGGACCGCAGATATCGTCGATTGCAGGGGTGTCCAATTACTTGTTGGTAGATAGTGTAGAAAGGCTCAGAAATCCCCATATCCAAAGCTCTGGAATAAGTCTACAGTAATTGTTTTATTGGCAGATATAAGAAAATGGTATTAGTTTTCTTTAACGGCTTCATATAATTTACCCAAGTTTCTTTAGAAAACTCATGTTTTCCTGTTATTTGTGGTCTTACGATACCTTATGTGTCTGCAGAGCACGCACTTTTGGCGTTAATATTGGTCAAAATGAAATTTGAAAATCGGTACCTACCCGCTCCGATGCTTCGACAACTGCCATTTGCAATAGCACGTAAAGTTGTTTTCAGGGCAAAGGCATCTTCCGCTATGTGAAACTTCCGGTTGCCAACCGATAAGCAGTGATTGGATGAAACTTTAAACTCCATGCCGTCGTGTTACAGCCGAGCAGAAAGGGAAAACGGATTGTGATTCTTCCAGTTGAATGTTAATCTATATATTGCTGGGGGGGGTCACTAGCATGACTGTCTTCTCGACTTTACGAATAATTCTTGCAAAGGTAAAGTAAGATAGATATGATCAATACTTTTAAAAATCAATAAATATTTTCTTCGACTGCATACAGGGGTGGGAGTCACTAATGAAATACCGGAAATTGCAGTTCCTCGGGAGTTGTTGCTGTGCAGATCATTTCCGCGTATTTTGGTTCGTGCAATCACGCGGTACAGTTTTCTGTGTCACGTGACATTTGGTAGTTAAATGCTTTTTCGGCTCGGCATTAATACCCATCCACTTCTTATCGGTTGGCAACCGAAAATTCCACATAGCAAACGACCCCTATGCCGTGAAAACAACTGTACGTGCTATATTGCAAATTGCGGTTGTTGAAGCATCGTAGCAGTAGGTACCGTTTTTAAAATTCCAACGCCAAAAGTGTGTGCTCCGCAGACACATATGGTATCATAAGACGAACTATATGAAGCTTCTAAAGGAAACTAATACCGAAAAAATAAAGCATTCGCCCCAAAGCTGGTGGGTTTTCTTTTTATGAGATTTTAAAAATACGACATTTTACCTCTGAGATTTACAGAAAGTACACGTATACAAGGGATGGACAAAATAATGTGAACACCATGATTATGGGGGTTAATAATATTCCTGTAGGCTACATTGAAAAACAAACAAACGTTATTATCTTTTCTTTGCATATATTCTCTAGGTTTTACGTCAGATAGCACAAGTTGTGTTCAGCAGGGGGTTCGAACGAGCGGTCGGTAAAAGTGGTGACCTGTCAGACTTCCGAAAAGGAAAATTCGTGTTAGCTTGTTTAGCAGAGCGTCTGAAACCATAACAAATTTTTGGTGTTTCAAGAACAGCAGTCTCAACTGTTATGACTGCGTACAGGAAGCATGGCAAGACTTCATTCATGAAGAATAGTAAGCGAAAACCGAGACTGAATGGGAGGTACCGTCGAAAACCAAAAAGGATTGTGTTCAAACAACACAGAACTACTGCAGCAAAGGTGACATCGGAACTAGAGATGGGTCGGAAATCACGTAACTGTTACTTTGTTACCGTGACTGACAAATCACTGTCACCGTTACGACCACTAACAAAAAAGTAACAGTTCCAAAGTCACTGATAAGAATGTCATCGTTAGCCGTGTCCGAGCAACGCTTGGGATCCAAGGTCATCATGTCATTTCCGTTGTAACATCACAGAGGTCGTTAGTGATGCTAGATTTCTTCAGAAGAAACGGGATTTTTCGTGCTCGTCTCCTCACGAGGAGTCTTTAGGAATGGATGTGAACGATAATAAAGTGTTAATGCTGTTCAGCATTTGACATAACAGAATGTTTGACCCCATGAGTAGAAAATACAGTGAGATGTTGAATTATTTCCCCGTCTTTGATGAATATTTTGCTTCGTGGTATATTTGTAAGCAAAAGCTTTCTTACGAAAGTTCGACTCGCATTTCCTTTACTGAGCGGTCACTCCTGTCGTAAACAGTTCATTTGTCACTGATACTAGTAAGACCATGACTCGCCATCCCGTTAAAGTTCCGTCATCATTGTGGCGAACGGTAATTTTGTCAATGTTTAAAGTACCCGTTGTCAATGTGACAGGAAAATCAGTGTTGTGCCCACCTCTAATCGAAACACATTATTCACCTGGAAAACCCAGTTTCCACTAAAACAGTCTGTAGAGAACTTCACAAGGCCAACATCAATAGAAAAGCTGCAGCTGCTAAACCTTTAATCCCAGAAACCAACACTACAGTAAGAAAAAGATAGCGTCATGAGCATAAAACCTGGACAGCTTATGACTGGAAGCGTGTGATATGGCCCGATGAGACCATTTACAATGCTCGCAACAGTAGGTCGGATGTTTGTATGGAGAATCTCCAAGGGAGCGTACAATTCGGAATGTCTGGTTCCATCTGTTAAACATGGGGGTGGATCTATGGTGATTTGGGCAGCCGTATCTTGGTATACAGTTAGACTCGCAATTTCTACACAGTCGAGATGCTGCTAGCGAATACTTGGACATTCTAGGTGATCAGGTGCATCCATGGTTAAATGTTGTTTCCCAACAATGAGGCCCTTTTTTAGATAATAATGTTGTCATACACACAACCAGAGGAGTTTAGCCTTGGTTTCAGGAAGCACCAAGAAAAACTTCAATATCTACGTCTCAATCACCTCACTTGAATCTCGTCAAACCACTGTGTGTGGTCTTAGAGAGCAGAGTTCAGAAGCAGATTCTCTCCTCCAAAATCTCTGAGGCAATTAGCTGCTGTTCTGATCGACGAATGGTACAGCATTCTACTAGAAACCGTTCAAAAGCTGTGTGAATCTATTCCAAGAAAGTTTGAAGCTGTATTAACCCTCCAGGTGGCAGAAGCTTTGGAAGAGGCAATGCGAAATTTTGTCACATGTATAATAGTAGACTCGCCAAAAAGCGTCTTGTCATTCTGTAGTATCCGTCGTCGTTAAGATGCGCACTATGATCTTGCCACTATGATCTGAAAATTCTTTCGACGCAATATTGTGTTCTCGCGGCTTTTGAACAGGTTTTTGATGAACGTATTATTGCGTCGTCGACGCTTTTTTGCACAGAAACCGCCGAACATATATATGCGTGCTTGCCACCTAGAGGATTAAATGCAAATTGTGGTCCAATACCTTATAAATAAAGTCGTATCGCCTATTTCCTAGATGTTCGCATGCTTTTGTCCAACTCCTGTATATGAAAAAAGCGAGGGACTGATTTTCAAGCACGATAGTTGGCACTGAGATTAAAAAAACAAATCTAATAAATAAGTGCACAAAAGTACAGAAATAAAATGGCACGGCCACTGGCGTGTGGGATTTAGTTCTCAACGTTTGAAACAACCGTGTTGATATTTACGAAATATGTGAACTTTTAAAGCATCCTATAATTGCTTACTCCACTTTTGTAAATGTATCACGTACTTTTTGTTTACTGCGCTTTTTGTTCAGATTTGAAGAACCCATTTTTCCACCTGTTTTGCAAAATCTACCTTGTACCACAAGTATGTTCTGAGTGAACTTACGGTTTCAAATCTTGTGTGAAATATTTCTCTCCAGTCGTAAAATCATCCATCAGGAACCAGATAAATTGCTGAGGTTCCAGACTCTTCTATCTTTTTTTTTTTTTATTTTTTTTCCCTATTTGTACTATTTCTGTCTCCGTGAAGAATTTCGAAAATGTTTGAACAGATCTAAATCCACAAGAAAAAAATACGAAAGGGGAGAGAGAGAGTTTGGACTAAGTTTGGAATAGGGGAAAAAAAGGAGTTTAACCAAGCGTTTCTGTCACAAATGTCTAATCAGGCGTGAACGTCAATTTTTCCTTCTCCCACTCCTCACTTATTCGCCTTGTTATCGAACATTCTTTTCACTCTTCTGGCATCGTGACAGAAGAAAAACCAGAGAAAAAGTATAAAAAAAAAAAAAAGGAAACATGGAGAGACGATGAGAAAGGTGTAGATAAAAAGTAATATTAGCGCAGCTTGTTTGGTCACAGAAGTAAACAAGCGTTGCCTTGAGGTATGGAAAGTGCTCCAAATAATAAAAAAAAGCGTGTGATAATAAGCATTCCGAAGTATTCTCACTTTAGTCGCTCGAGAAGATGTACGTTCAAAGTTTTCGTTACCCAGCAATATAAAATTCTAAGAAACTGTGATTTTTACTTGTGCCTACAACGCCACTTCATTCTTCAACAAATACAGACGCCGAATAAACAGCGCGAGATCTAAATCGGAAGACACAGATTAACACATTCTTTTTTCTGCGCAACTTAACAGGGTTAGTTATCAGAAAGACTACTTTTCCCAGTTTGTACCAACAAGTCCTGCAAGAAATTTCCGAACAAACGCACTCAATTACTTGTGGATACATTAAAAATGAAATTTTGCGAGCTTTCTCGGAAAACTATACAATGAAACTTGAAACGTTTCTTTCTGTCGTGATGCGTACATTAAGAAAACATTTTTTTTCACGTTTGTAACTGTGACTCTCCTGCACTAAAAGCGAAAGAGATGCCACAAGTTCTAGTCTAAAAGGAGCTTTTCTTTCACACACGCTTTCTTCTCGCTTTTTCTCTCCCTTCTTCGATACGCCTTTGTTTTCTGTTTTTTTCTCCACATGCACCTGCATTTTCTTTTCTTTGTTCCACGGGATTATGGCTTCATTTTCTTTCATATACCTTCGTGCGGGTTTCAGCAGTTAACTATTTACATTTCTCTAAGCGCTTTAGCCTCCATAGAAAAATTTTATCTATAAGACTACAAGAAAGGGCCGCTATTTGCTAGGTCAAATAGAATAATTTGGGCACACTGAGTGGCCAAATTATTCTAACTTCCATACCATTTTATGCGAAGTAGCTATCCTGCAGATGCTGGTGACGCAAGACGACTAAATCGGTATAAAAACGGAAAGCCGAAGTCATACAGAGACTAATGAAGTGCATTGCGCAAGAAATAATGGGTAACGGGCACGATCTGACGGACTTTGAAAGTGGAATGAAAGTGGGTGCCCGAAGCATTGGCAAAACTGAAATATTCGAGAGCAGCAGGGAAATATTCAAGCACTTGTGAAATATTCGAGAGCAGCAGTTGTTAGTCTACAGATAGTGGACCACTAGTCAAAAACCCGGTGTGGGAGCAAGGAGTGAGCTGAGCGGAGAGTAGGCAGACTTGTTCATTCTAACAGAATGACAACACTTCGTCAGATTACAGATAATCTGAATCAGGGATCAAGTCCGATGGCTTTTCAGCGTACAGTTCGTAGCACTTTACACTGAAGAGCAATTGAATTAGAGACAGTTGGCGTTATGCAAATGTGGCGCTGTGGGCGGCCCTGTAAACGGAAACGACATGACGTATGCAGCGATCCGGCAGTATAAGGAGTGATGCGACGAGAATCAGCAAGAGTCGGACGCAGTATGGGTAAGACGAAGGATCGAAGCGCATTTGATTGTGGGTTAATTGTCGGGGCCCGACGAATGGGTCACTCCATCTTGGAAGTCGTGCAGGCACTGTGATTTTCACGAGCAACTGTGTCATGGGTGCACCGTGAGTACATCGAATCCGGTAAAACCATCCCTGCAAGGGCCAACTGCCGTGGACAATAGCGTGTGAATGAGCGGGGTCATCGTCGGCTAGCTCGCATTGTAACAGCGGACAGACGGGCCACAGTTTAAGAAATGACTCGGCAATTTAACGCTGGTGCACAAAAACGTGTAAGCAGCGACACCATCCAGAACCATCTCCTCGCTATGAAGTACAGAAGCCATCGTCCCACGAGGGTACCACTGGTGACCGCACATCACAGGGTGCAAAGATTAGCATGGGCACGGGAACATCGCCACTGGACCCTAGAAATGTGGGAAAATGTTGCCTGGACTGATGAGTCGAAATTAACGTTGGTACACGCGGTTGGCAGGATACGAATACGACGTAAACCCCATGAAGCGATGGATCCTTCTTGCCAGCAGGCTACTCTTCAAGCTGGTGGAGGTGGCATTCTCGTCTGGGGACTGTTTACGTGGACTGAAATGGGACCCCTGGTACGTGTGACATCGTCCTTCACAGGTCAACGTTACCGGGATATTCAGGACGACCATTTGCTCCCGTTTGTGCGTCTTCAACATCCCACTGGGGACCTGATCCTGCAACAAGACAATGCACCGTGCCATCGCTCCCGAATTGTATCGGAATGGTTGGATGAACACTCCACTGACGTGACCTCGATTCCTTGGCCACCTAGGTCACATGACTTTAATCCCATCGTGAACATCTGGGATGCCATCGAGAGAGATGTTCGAGGGTCTGACCCCCTCTATCAAAACTTCGTGAACTGTGGAGATTGTTCATGGATCGTGGATCCGTATGGCTTCCCAACGCTTCCGGTGTTCTTGTCGAGTCCATGCCGAGACGAATCGCCGACGTCATCAGGCTGACAGGTGGTGCTGGACGTAACTAGACAGGTATCTCTAATTCAATTGCTCTTCAGTGTACATCGTATGGGTTACAGAAGCAGACGGCCTATCCGTAAGCCATTGATACCTGCAGCGAACAAGAAGGAACGCACCCAGGTCTCCCAGAACCACAAGAATTGGACAGTAAATGAATGGGAAAGTGTAGTGGGGTCCCACGAATCACGTTTTCCACTACCCCTATGTAGATGGAAGGGTGAGGATATGGAGAGATGAGCACGAAAGCAAGGACCCATCATCGTCAGTACTTTTCAGCTCTCGGAGGCAACGTTATGGTCTGGGGCATGTTTTTGTGGGAGTGTTTAGGCTCTTTGATTCGTGAGGAGCAATAACACTGTGACCTAACACCACTGTGATCCAACTGGTCATCATAAAATAATGAACCTGTGCTCTGAAACATGGTTGCGATGCACTGCAACAGTGCTAGAAAAAAATGTACTCAGCGTGGGTAGAAGTAAAGGAATGGTTCCTGGATTGTTTGTGCACTCGAAAATTCCACCCAAGCTGAGCTGCAAGTTCTGACAATTACAATTGTTAGCAGAAAAAATGTTACTGACTTTTTATATATTACATAATTTTTACTTTGAAAGAATGCCTATGTTTGTTTCTAATGTGCTAGCATGACCAAGGATTTTCAATCCACTACTGGATGAAGTTCACAGCAAGTCTCTTTTACAATTATGCATTCTTCTGGGTCTTTTCCTGTCCCTTGATTTCCAGTCTAGTATTTCAGTTGTCCGGCGGTGGTCTGTTCTAGAAATACGAGGGCCTGACCTTGAAAATAGTAATTACCGTCTGACGCAAGCATTGCAAAATATTGCATCATCCTTCAGTTAAATAACAGCCACGCCACGCCGTCAGGATTTGAGACGGTGCGACAGTTCATTGAAGTCTATGAGGTAACAATGGGTGAGCAACAAATGAAATTGTGGAACTGAGTGGTGATTAAATTTTGACGAAGACCGGTGAAACCCATGCAGTGGTCCGTGTGTACGTCGATGGTGCACGTTCATGTGCCACGGTTAAGATGGGTTGCTGTCTTTAAACGGGAAAGACTCTTTGAAAAGAGAGTCTTTCCCGTTTAAAGACAGCAGCCCATCGAAGACAATCGTCGCGAGTGACCTTCAGTCGAGGTGACCATAGATGAAATGTGCCAGAAAGTGGATTACGTGGTAATATTAAACCAGTGAATCCGTGTAGTACAGATTGTTGAGGAACTGAAGTAAAGTATAGGTAATGTTTGGACCATTTTGCATGAAATGCTAGGGATGTCAAAGGTGTGTGTCAGATGGACTCCTCGAATATTGACACCTGAGATGAAAAATGACCGTTTTGAAGCGACTGGGGTTCAACTGGACCATATTAACCGCGATCCAGGTGACTTCTATTCCTGCATTGTGACTGGTGATGTGACGTGGCATCATTGGGACCGTGATACTGAACAAGAGAGCATGCAGTGGAAACATCATGGATCACCACCTCCAAAAAATTTCAAAACACAACCATCTGCAGGGACGATAATGGACAACATTTTTTGGGACTCAGAAGGGTTGCTGTTAATTGATTACTTCCCTCATAAAATGACTATAAATGTTGCCTATTATGCCGCGCTATTGCGACAATGGAATGAAGCCATCAAGAGGTAAACAGCGAAGAAGATTGCGACGGGTGTTGTGTTTATCTAGGAAAATGTTCCAATCCACACCGCCCATGTTTCCATGCAAGCTGTGACAGAATGTGGATTCCAACTGCTTCCCCACCCACCGTACTCACCTGATCTCGTCTCTAGGGACTTCTTCCTTTTCAAAAATCTGGAAAAGATCTGTGGGGTAGACGTTTTGCGGATGATTCTGAACTGAGGGAGGCAACGAAGTGTTGGTTTGAGGAGAAAGATAAAACGTTTCTTTTTCAGCGGGGATTCGTCAACTCTATGATCATTACAACAAGTGTATCCAAGTCTGAGGAGTCTAACGAAATAAAGGTGTATTTTTGAAAAACAAAAATTGTCTTTGTATGTTAGTCTTAGAACTCACTGAACGCCCTACGTATGACAAGCCCGTTGCCACCTGTAGGTCTTTACTTCGATCACGATGTCCTCCACTCTTGTCATTTTCCTGATGCACGAGTTCGTATATCTTTTTGGTTGCACCAAGCATGCATATCTCCACGCTTATTTTAGTTGTCCGTAGTCACTGTCTAGATTTTTTAGATACCACACGTCTTTGATCCATAAGTGAGAACTAGAAGATGCAATGAGTATTCTTTTATGCCAATGGAAAATTGCTCTCGAAAACTGTGCTGTTTTATTAATATGCACTCCATGTAAGTGTTATATGCTCATTGGTTTCTTTGTCGACGTCACCCTCGTTTGATAGCTATTGTCAAAGTTAGATATACATGTAGGTATAAACGTGCACCATCAACCTCTAAATCTTCAGTTCTGGTAAAAGCATCGTACATACACTGACGAAAAAAAAATCCCAACACCAAGAAGGGGTTGTGTTAGATAAACGACAGTTGGTAGGCGGTGAGAGTACATCTGTAAGATGAGGTCTATGCAAATTTCACGCTCGACGCATACGTGTGGCACTAGTAGCGCCTATCGTAACATGCAAAGCAGGTTTGCTGTAAATACGCGCTGTAACGTTGGTGAGCGTTAGTTATCGTTGAGATTCAACGTAGAGTGTTGATGTTAGTCAAGAATGCCTTTAAGAAGACGAAGAAACAATTATCAACAGCTCACGGAGTTTGAACGAGGTCGTGTAATAGAGCTACGAGAAGGTGGATTTTCTTTCCGCAATATTGCAGAACGACTTGGCAGAAATGTAGCCACTATGCATGATTGTTGGCAGCGGTGGTCAAGGGAAGGTACTGCCTCAAGAAGACCGGGTTCCGGCCGGCCACGTGGCACTACTGAGAGGGAAGACCGCCGTGTACGGCGTATGGCCGTGGCGCATCGTACCGCATCTGCGACAGCAATTCGAGCAGCAGTTGCCACCACAGTGACACAACGAACTGTTACAAATCGGTTATTTTGAAGGACAGCTCCGAGCCAGACGCCCTGTAGCGTGCATTCCACTTATTCCAAACCACTGCCGTTTGCGACGTCAGTGGTGTCAAGCTAGAGCTCATAGGAGGACGGAGTGGAGATCTGTTGTGTTTTCTGATGAAAGCCGGTTCTGCCTGGGCTGGGTGCCAGTGATGGCCGTGTGTTGGTTAGGAGGCCAGGTGAGCGCCTGCAACCAACCTGTCTGCGGCCGAGACACACGGGACCTACACCTGGAGTTATGGTCTGGGGAGCATTTCCTATGACAGCAGGAGCACTCTCGTGGTTATCCCACGCACCCTGATGGCACAGTTGTACGTCGGTCTGGTGATTCAACCTGTTGTGCTGCCATTCATGAACAGCATTCCAGGGGGTGTTTTCCAACAGGATAACGCTCGTCCGCATACCGCTGTTGTAACCCAACATGCTCTACAGAGTGTCGACATGTTGCCGTGGCCTGCTAGATCACCAGATCTTTCACCAATCGAGCACGTATGGGACATCATTGGACGACAACTCCAGCGTCGCCCCCAACCAGCATTAACCGTCCCTGTATTAACCGACTAAGTGCAACAGGCATGAAACTCCATCCCACAAACTGACATCCAGCACCTGTACGACACAATGCATGAACGTTTGCGTGCTTGCATTTAACATTCTGGCGGTTACACCGGTTATTAATGTACCAGCATTTCACATTTAAAATGGCTCTTCTCGCGCTTACATTAAGCTCTGATCTTGAAACCTTAATCAATTAAATATGTTACCTATACAAATGTATTGCCACCATTTCATTCCTCTACAACTATTTTTTCGTGGTGTTGGGATTTTTTTCCCGTCAGTGTATTTTTTTCTGTAAATTCACTTATTAATTTTCGACATTACCTTTCTTATTGAGGATCGCATTTTTTCCCTTATGCCAAATAATCCATAAACGAAAAAAAAGAAAGTGTCTTTTCTAAGTGTGAATATTTCTTTCAGCTTCTTAGGATCGTTCTATCATTACTGCAGCACTATAAGAAAGTAAAGAATTTCTTTTCCAAGAAACCCGTTGTACTGTTAGGTGACAGTTCACTTCGTGCGTGTTAATTTCGTCCACTTTTACTTGGTCCAGTTTATTTCGTCCATCTTAACTTAGTCCCGTTCATTTCGTTCACCTTCATTTGTTCACTTGTTCCCGTTCATTTCGTAAACGTTCACTTGGTCCAGTTCATTTCGTCCACGTTAACCTGGTCTAGTTCATTTCGTCTATGTTCTCCTGGTCCAGTTCATTTCGACCACGTTCACCTGGTCCAGTTCATTTCGTCCACGTTCACTTGATCCAGTTCGTTTCGTCCACGTTTACTTAGTCCCGTTAATCTCGTTCACCTTCTTGGTCCAGTTCATTCCGTCCACGTTCACTTTGTCCCGTTCACCTTGTTTATAACGAAGTAAATTTCTCCGTCATTTTTGGTCTACGCCGGGATTCGATCCCGAGGCCGCTTATTCCGGAACAAGTTGCTCTACCAATTAAGCTACGCGGACATTGATTCTAATTGCTATCTGCCTTTATGTCGCGTGCGTCCTTCTGGCAGGTACGTCACATCTCCTGGTACGTTACATCATCTCCCCTTATTTTTCTTTCGAAGTGCTGCTCACATTTTTCCTATCTCGCGGTGTGGAAATAACATCACACCAATGCGAGATTTTGAACGGTCGGGTCATCCGGATAGTTCGGGCGCCATTATAACGAAGTAAATTTCTCCGTCATTTTTATCCGCGCCAGGATTCGAACCCGGGTCCACTCATTCCGGAATAAGTTGCTCTACCAATTAAGCTACGCGGACATTTGTTCTGATTCCTATCTGCCTTTATGTCGTGTGCGTCCTGCTGGCAGGTACGTCACATCTCCTCTCCTGGTACGTTACATGTTCACCATGCATTTCGGCTACCGTTCACTTTGTCCGTCGTTCACGTTGTCCACATTCACTTCGTCCTCTGAATAGAAATACCGTGGAAAGTTTTTGTTGGGATAGAAATTTTGCTACTGGGCAGAAAAAAAAGTTCAGCGATCATTTCTTACATGCAATTTCACCCCCACCCCCCGTGTGTTTCTCCATTAAAAGATAACGATTTTAAATATTTCTTAAAATAAAACTATTAACTGAAATTTGAAAAGCTTTTTACCGCTTTTGTGTGGTACGATATTAGTCACTATGACATAAACTAGCTTTACTAAAATCTTCTAATGTTTTGCAATATATCTTTTATATTGTTTTCATGCAGCTCTTAGTTTTTCAGTATATTTTTTTATTTTGATTGATAGTGATTGACATCGTACTACACAAAAGTGTTCAGAAGCTCTTCAAAGTTAACTTACTCGTTTTACCTTAAATAACATTTAAAATAGTTATATTTTAATCGCAAAACTTAATCAGGAAAAAAAATCGCATGTAAGCAATGTCCGCTGACCCATTTCTCTTTTTTTCGCTCTGCGTAGAAACAAACAAACATTCCGTCGAAACAGAAAACATCCACAATATTCTATTCATTCTGAGGACGAAATGAATGTCGACAAAGTGAATGGTGGACGAAATGAACTGGACTAAGAGAACGTGGACAAAATAAACACGGACAAAGTGATAGGGAACCGTACTGTTATAATTTTTTGAAAGTTCCCCACGCCTCGCAGAATCATATGCGCTCATTGGATATAGTGCATTGAAATCAAACGAAACAGAGCCGTGGTACGAGCGAATGCTGTAGGAAAACTGGACCAGTCAGGGCGGACTTCATTTGATGTCACATCTCACCTTCTTACAGCTTAGTTTTTATATTATTTTATATTATAAAATTTATTTTAAAGTACTAATTTTCTCTTTAAAGTAAGTCGTGTTTTAAAATCTCTATGGAATTAGCAATTCATCCAAACTTAATGGTATCATTCTCTCATTGGAGACGGTGCACTGAAATCTAGATGCTGAACAGAAAAGTTTGCTGTCAACCTTCCTTGAAAACGCCATCTCGTTGATGTGCGAAAGCTTGGAAACTTTGATTTTTATCTACGCTAATAAATTCGGATCACTAGTATAGTTATAAGCATACCGGACAAAAAATAATTCACCCCTAACAGAAATGACAGTAGGAAGTTACCGGTTGCACAGAGGGCGTCGTGACAGCATTGTCGGGAGATAAATAGCTCTGACCTTGTCTGCAAGATCATTTCTGTCTCGTGCAGTGGTGAAGAGCAACGTGTGTCTTGTATTTAGTCTGCAATGTGTCTCATGATACAGATGTTACTGAGTGGCAAGAAGGAGCCATCGTGTTTGGCCGTGCCCACGGACACAAATTGAATGAAGTCGCCCAATTTGTTGGTGTGTCGAAGCGTACTGTCCAGCGGGGTCTCCAAGCAGTGGTGTAGTTTGCAGTCAACTAAAAATCGGCGACGTGAGTGTGGCGGGAAAATGATTCTCACCAACAGGGACCACCGCCATGTTTAACGCCTAGTAACTGCAAATCGGTTTCAAACCAGGCAACAATTGCTCCGAACTGTCAATGAAAGTCCACCCCAACCAATTTCCGAAAGGACATTGCGAGGAGAACTGCATGCGATGGACATCTGGAGCAGAGGCCTTTTTAACAGCAAGTCACAAAGTCGCACGTTATCAATGGGCTCAGAAACACCAAAACTTAACTGTGGAGGATTGGAAACGAGTAACTTAGTCTGAGTCTCGTTTTTTGTTCGTACTTCAACGATGGGAGGCGACGAGTGCATCGTAAGCTCAATGAAGCCTTTTAATCCTGATTGTGTCGAAGGTGTTGTTCAAGCTGGAGGGGCTTCTGTGATGTTTTGGGGATGTTTTTCGTACCACGAAATGGGCCCTCTTGTTGCAGTGACGATGAATTTGAACCAGCATGTGTACCTCCGCATTCTGAATGATGAAGTGTTGCCCTTTGCCCTTCATCTTCAGGAGCAGCATCACATTGCCACTCCTGCCTTCCAAGACGGCAATTGACTTGTGCACGGGACTAAAACAGTGTCTGAGTAGTGGCACGACGAACAAGTAGCAACACTGTCTCGCCTCAACTGGTTCGCGAAATCCCCAAATTTAAATCCTGTTGAAAATTTGTGGGATCATTTGGAACAGAAGGTGAAACGCTGGAAGAGACACCCACGTACTGTGGCGGAACTTCGGGACCAATTTACGCACAAGTGGCTGCAAATCGATGTTCAATACATCCGCAACCTCGTGGAGTCTCTTCCACACCGGATTCATGCTGTTATCAAGGCAAGAGGTGCTGTCACCCGTTATTAAGTAAGTTCTGACATGGGCGACTAATTGTTTTAGTCCCGTGTGCTTACTATCTTACGTTTAGTTGGTGTAAAGTTCCATATGCTATTATTCAGAAAAGCTCAGTTTGCCGCAGTGATGGACCAGTGGTCTGAAGTGCGGGTTTCGGATAAAATCGTCTGAGATGGGCCAGTGTTTGAATCCCGAATGAGGCATGTGCTTCTCTGACGGCGCTAGCTCAACCACTTTCCTCGAACCAGCGGTCCAAAATAAGGGATGGATGACAGCTTATAGCCTTTACAGTTTGTGGCGTATAGCTGTAATACAGGCTTCCTTTTGAGTTTCTGCGATTCCATGCAAATTTGGTTTCTTTTCGTTAAACGTTTTCTGCCCTAGTGACACATTATTTTCCCTTACGAGTTTCCTAAATTTGGCATCACTGGCAGTAGGTCAAAGATCAATATAACGTAATCACTGAATGTAGTAAGTGCAGAGTGAGATAATGATGTGTGCAGTGCAGTTCGAGATAACGATTTTTGAAAAGAGTGATTTTGTAAGGCAGAACGCAGCTGTGGTAACGTTATGATAGTGTGTATGTTTGAGATAACGACTTGGTAGATAGAAATGCGTTTTGATAGAAGCATTTGACATCCTGATATGATTTAAAGCAAACGTTGTTATGGGACGATGATGTACTGAAGCACGATTTAAGGCTCTACGAGACCCGCCATCTTGTATTGCTGCCATCTCTTGTTAACCAACGGGCAAGTGTATTTCACAAATTGCTCGGGCAACTTTGCCCATTTTGGAACACCGTTTGTATCTAACGCAAGATATATGATAAATATAGAGTTCCCTGGTTTCAGAATTTCTATTGACCTTTCCCTTCATTTTTTATCTGCAGCGAAAGTCGTACCAAGGCGTCTTCCATAGTTTTATTAATTAATAAAAAATACTTAAAGAGTCCAAAATAAAAATCTGAAACCAGGAAACTCTTTATTTATCATATATTTTGCGTTAGCCACAAACGGTGTTCCAAAATGTGCAAAATTGCCCGAGCAATTTGTGAAATACGCTTGCCCGTTGGTTAAAAAACTGTTAAGAATTCCGGGCCAAACCGTAGCAAGTGTTTACCATGGATACGTGAAATACAGCAAAACCGCTAACAGTCGGATGAAATGTGACCGTAGAAGTGCATTGGATGATCGAGCGCGCCGACGTTTGTCCCGCATCGTACAGACGAATCGGAAGGCTTGTTTGCAGCAAATCACGTCACAATTTAACGAAGGAGCATTCACAAACCTATGCTCAGAGACAATCCGTCGACACATGGCACAACTCGGCCGAGGCAGTGGACGGCCACATCGTGTCTTGATGTTAACGGCACAGCATCGCATGATTCGACTGCAGTTTGCGAAGGCCCATCGAAACTGGAGCATGAATATTTGGAAACGCGTCATGTGGTCGACGAATCACGCTTCACACTGTATCGCGCCGATGGTAGGCAGCACAGCATGCCAAGTTGGGGTACTACAGGCCGTTGGAGTCGGTGTAACTGGTTGGGCAACTTTCACGTGGTCCATCCTGGGTCCCTTATACCTATTGAGTCTTTCGTCACTGATTCCAGCTATGTGCAGCTACTGGCCGATTATCTCCACCCTTTCATTACATGCATTTGTCCTAACCAAGTTCCAATCTTTCAACTGGACAATGCTCCACCCCATCGGTCCCGGCTAGCAACAGACTGGTTCCAGGAGCATAGTAGTGTGCTTACCACACTTGCATGGTCCCGTCGCTCACCGGACATCAAGCCCATAGAGAATTTATGGGACATATTGGTACTAACTGTTCGTGATCAACCATACCCACTTACATCTCTGCCTGCTCTACGCCAAGCACTCTTATATTGTTGTTCAGCTATACCTGAGTCTGTGTTTCGGAACCTCACAGCGTCCGTTCCACGACATTTGAATGCTGTCCTGCGTGCAAAAGGTGCCAAGTACTCATAAATTGTTGTTTAGCGATACCCGAGTCTGTGTGTCGGAACCTCACAGCGTTCGTACCACGGAGTTTGGATGATGTCCTGCGTGCAAAAGGTGCCATGTACTCTTAAATTGTTGTTCAGCGATACCTGAGTCTGTGTTTCGAAACCTCACAGCGTCCTTACCACGACGTTTGGATGCTGTCCTGCGTGCAAAAGGTGCCAAGTACTCATAAATTGTTGTTCAGCGATACATGAGTCTGTGTTTCGAAACCTCACAGCGTTCGTACCACGGAGTTTGGATGCTGTCCTGCGTGCAAAAGGTGGTGCCACACGCTATTATGTGGGTGTACCTAATAATTTGTCAATCCAGTGTATATCTAATTCAAGTTTTTAGAATGCGGCCTTGTTAGATAACAGCTAACTTAATGCGGCCTTCCAACATGAAAAGCTTCTCCACCTCTGACCTAAACCGTTAGTGGTGTTTCTATACTCACTGTTCAATATTGATATAGAGCAGCAAGTGTAGAAAAACAGCATACACTGCTGTCCACCCAAAATTCTACACCAAGAAGGAAGCATCCGATTGGCCTGAAAATCGCAGCATGCGTCGCCCGCGAGAGGATATGCAAACGATTAGCATTTGCAGGGCATATGCAAATCATGTGCGCCCGGCAAGCAAACGAGAAGCACTATAAGAAGGGTGCACAGAAGGCGTGGTGTAAGTAATGGAAATGTGTTGTGCTGCCGGACCTGTGCGTGGGAAGCTTCTTAATGCCTCGTCGCAGAATACGGCAGTCATTCCAACAAGTTTCGGAGTTCGACAGAGGACGAATAGTGGCTTACAGCGACAGCGGTTTATCGTACCGAGACATCGGCACCCGTATGGGACGACATCCAGCCACAGTGAGGCGAGTATGGATTCGGTGGGTGCAGGAGGGACAGAAGGACCGACGTGAGCGATTGCCGCAGACACGGCACACAACCAAACGAGAGGACCGGCATGTTCTGCTGAGGGCATTGACGGCCGCACTGCCACATAACGAACGTTAGCGCAGGAATTAGGGTGTGTTGCGCAACAACCTGTGTCAGCACGTACCGTTCGACGTCGTCTGAAGGAGCTGGGACTTGTCGCACGGCGCCCATTGCTCCGATTACCATTGACGTTACACCATCGGCGAGTGAGGCGGCAGTGGGACGTTGAACGCCGCACCTGGACTACGGAATGGCACGACATTGTCTTCTCCGAAGAATCCCGCTTCTGCCTGCAACACCACGATGGTCGGATCCGCGTGTGGTGGGACCGCGGCGAGAAACTGTATGACACCTGCATTATGCATCACCCTACCGGTCCGTCGCCTGGCGTTATGGTTTGGGGCGCAATTGGATATGACACCCGCACCCCTCTGGTACGCATCGCCGGTACACTCAACAGCCACCGCTACATCTCGGACGTTTTGGATCCTGTAGTCCTTTCTTACCTGCAGGACATGCCAGCGGCCACGTTTCAACAGAAAAATGCGCGCCCACACGTGGCACGCATCGTGCAATAATTCTTCACGGCCCACCAGGTGTCACCGCCGCCGTGGCCCGCCTGTTCTCCCGATATGTCGCCCATCGAAGTCATCTGGTCGCTGATCGGCAACCGAGTGGCTCGGCAAGCACCACCCGCGGCTACGCCTGATGAGCTGTGGCAACGTGTGGAAGCAGCCTGGACCGACATACCCCAAGCTTACATCAAAGGCCTCTTTCGTTCGATGCCGCGGCGTGTAGCGGCCATTACTGCCAGCCATGGGGGCCACACAAACTCTTGATATGTGCGTGTTCCGCAAGTCGCACGGGCCTGTAAGCTCAATCGTTTCATCTTTGTATCTGTTATGTGTCTAGTAAATCTGGCTTTGCTGTCTCGTGTCGTTCTTGGTGTTGCATTTTGGGTGGCTAGCAGTGTATATGCCGAACAGTTTCAACTAGGAGCTGCATGCATCTGATGTAAAAAGAATTTTTCAAATCGAACTTTTAGAAGCAGATATCGGGGAAATCTCACTTTTACTTGACGCCTCCTAGCGGAAAACTGTGCATTATTTGAAAAAAAGCTGTCATAAATGGTTTACCAAATAGTCATAAAATGAATTTTTTTTTTTGATTGGAGGTTTAACGACCACCGTGAGCAATTCAATGGGCTATAAGCAGTCGCCCGTCCCTAATTTAGGGTCACTGGTTCCAGGCAAAGGGCGAGAGCCAGTGCCGTAAGACAAGCACAACATCCATGCCTCACCGGGATTCGAACCCGGACCCCATTCGGACGAATGATCAGAGGCCATCGCTTAGGCCACTGCGCCCCCGGGGCGGCAAAATGAATTTTGAATGAATGTTTTCAGTCGGCTGTTCAGAAGCAATTATATGGAATAAAATGTATTTTGAGTTCCATAGTATCTGCATCTGCACCCTTTAGGGACGAAGTTATGCATAGTGAAAAAACAAAAACAAAAAAAAACAAAAAAAAAAAAACCCGAAAGAAAACAAGGATCATCGTTCTCAAATTTAAAGCTCCCAATGCAAAAAGAGTTTTTTCTAATCGGACTAATAGTTGCAGAAATATGGTGTCCACAGACGGACGAAGTGATTACACAAGCACGCAACTTTTTTACAAAAGACTTGCTAAACAGGCCATTATAAATGACTGAAAACCTTACACTCACTGTCGAGAGCCTGTTAGTGGGAAGTGAATTACACTACTGTTTGTGAAAATTGCCCCCCAAGAAAATATAAAAGTTTTATTGAATCGCTCTATTTAAATGAAACTTGTATAGCAGATTCCTCATGTTACAGGAGATAACTGGTTATATTTGTAGAAGCATACAATATTTTTTCTCTTCAAAACTCAGTATCATGTGAAGCCATCTTCAGCAAACATAACAGCTTCTACACGGAGTGGTATTGAATGGGAAAAGGATTTTGATATCGTCCTGGGAAACAGCCTGTCAAGTTGTTTCTATGCGAGACCAGACTTCATTTTTGGTGACTGGCGGAGGCGCTTGACTGGCCAGTTGCTTAGCTACCATATCCCATACATGTTCCATATGGGACATATCCGGCGAACGTGCAGGCCGGAGAAGAAGTGGCATTTGTCGTGCATGGAAGTGGTCTTGGACATTCTGGGCCACACGTGGCCGAGCATTACCCTTCTGGAATATAGCCCTAGAACTACTCGGGAAAAAGGGCCTCACCGCTGCCTCTGAAACATCCTTGCTGTATCGCTGGCTGTTGAGGGTTCCTTCAATTCGTATCAGGCAAGATCTCGGATTGAACCCAATAACGCCTCAAACTATGAGGTTTGGCTTTGGGCCGGTATGACGCTGCAAGGGGCCGTTTATAATGATGTCTTCGAACACGTGTGCAGCCATCATTGTGTATCAAGATGAATCATGACTCGTCAGAAAATAGGACCTGTTGCCAATCAAGGCGCCGATGTCTGTGTTCGAGATCCATTACAGCCTGAGGTGTCTATGTTTGAAGGTCAAACGAATGGGCTGCTAGTGACCAGAATTCTGTTGGAGGAGAAAATCTGACCTGTGAAAGTGCTCCACTGCTGCACTAATACCGTGGATTCGCTGTGAGATCGGTCACTGTCATGCTGTGGAGGTGTCTATTATCCCGTGCTGTCGGGCCATTTTGCGGTGCATTTCCCGGATTTCTGTGCGTCCGATCCTTATCTGCCTACTGACGCTACGTTCGCATCGCTGTACTGGCATGTTTTCGTCTCCTACGAGTGGGGATTTCACGGTAGGAAAACCCAGCTTCTCTCGTCCCAACAATCCTTTCTCGCTCGAAATCCGACAGATGTTCATAACGCGACCTTCTGCCGCGAGGGGTCATAGTGAGACACAAGAAACACGCTTTCGACTCAATGTCTGCTTTTCATTGGTTGTAACATCTCGTTTCAGCCAGCTCTTTATACCCAAGACAGGAAACTTTAGAGGGCGTTGCGCCGAAACTAGAGATCGGCCCTGGCCGGGTCGGGCCTTTGCTGATTTCTAAGTTAGGAAAACGGGCTGGGCCTTGAATATTTAATGTTAAACAGACACGGGACAAGCAGAGTTTTTTTATGAGCAGAACAATCGCTGTACGATGCCTTTCTCGTTTGGAAAACTAGCAACATACAGCAGCAGGATAACGTTGAACAATTTCCGCTGATGGAAAAAATATAAGTTTTACGACATCCTCCCCTCACACAAAACAATTGGAGTGGGTCAACTGTCTTAGTTTTTCAATGTGAATGTGGTCCCTTCTTTCTCCCTGACTTTCACCCTCCTCTCATGCTTCAAGGCAGGCTATTAACTGCAGCATTTCTAAACCGAGCCACCTGCTCACAGACCAGGGCTTTCGCAGACGATCTTTTTTATTGTTCTTGTCGGCGGCACTTTGTTCTCAAGATATGTGAAAAGCTTTTAAGTTGTCTTAAAGGGCACGGGAGAAATGGGCTGGGAGAAACTTACTTCTGTGTATAAATCTGTGCCGTATTTTCCCCATTTGTACTATCAGGCAGCCGTTTTCAAAACTTCTGTGACACTGATTAGCTGGACAGTCCGTCGTTGGTTTTCCTTAGCATATGCTCAGTTCAGTGTTGCTGATAAATACTCTTCCACACTTATTATGGAGTTTAAGAAAACGAAAGATGTTCGCGAAAAAATCGCTTTCGGAGAATATGTGCCTGCAGACAATGTAAAGGGGAAAAGTGATATTTGGAAATATTTTAAATTATTGTTCCGTTCTGAAACTAGTCGGCCGGTAAACGTTGTGCAGTGCACTAAATGCAAAAACTTTTTGAGTGACGATAGCACAAAGTCTGGAACATCGCATCTTAAGTGTCCCCCACGCTCACACGAGAGACATATTGAGTTCCAGCGATATGATAAGCCAGTAGAGATAGGTGCAGTTTATAAAGCCGTAAAATCTTCTCCCAATAAAATGATCGGACTCATAATTCTGGATATTTCGTACTTTTCGAATTAACCCCCTTCTCCGCCCTCCTTATCCCCAAGGATATTTCCGGGTCCGGCGGTACGGAATGATAATTTGAAAACCCAGAAAATTTGAAAGGCATGGAAGTTGTCCTTTTCATGCAATATTTTAAAGTATACAAGCCCCTTCCCCGTCCTCGGACGTCACGTGACTTATACAGAGTACCAGAAATATTCTGAATTAACGTTTATTGTAATAGAATACGTGTTGCAATTAAGAAAACGAAAATTCTTCAGGAGTCTTTGACAGTAGGGCAGTGTGAAAAAAAATGTGTGTATAAATATATGCATTCACCTTAAGCAAATTATTTTTGTTTCGGATATTTTATACATCATGTAGTTCCTTGGAGAATTTGTATCGTTGGGCATGATAGCGGGGCAGGTAAGGTTTCAGTTGTAATCCATGCTTGGGTCAGTAAAACTAAAGAAATAAAAATGTAAATGCTCTTCCATTCAGGTTTTTTTTGTATGGTAGTGTTATGCTGTGTAAAGAAACCTCCATATCATTTTCTATAAATAAGAGAGTCTACATTAAAGGGAAAAAGCAGTGTGTTATTTTTCGGTCACGGACGATTCGTCCAACGACGATTGGTCCAATGCCAATTCGTCCAAAGGGACGATTGGTCCAATATCCGATTCGTCCAATGGTACGATTGGTCCATTGCCGATTCGTCCAATGGTACGATTGGTCCATAGCCGATTCGTCCAATGGTACGATTGGTCCAACGCCGATTCGTCCAATGGTATCATCTTACCAACGGTAAACTTTTTTATTTTCCAGAAAGGAATAATAATTTAAATTATTCTCCTCTTTATATCCTTTAGAAAGATAATTTCCGTATATTTGGTAATTGTAAACATTTTACATAAACCTGGTAAAAGGCACTCAATGGAGCATTTCTCAGCTGTTTGCAAAGCACCTAGGCCGCGGGCATTTTTTGAAGATTTTAATTTACAACCTAGATATTTAGTATTTGTAAATATGTTATAAAACCTAATAAAAGACGCACATCCTATCATTTCTCAGGTCTTTACGAAGCACCTAGGCCCCGGGCCTTTTTAGAAGGTTTTAAGTTACAACCTAGATATTTGGTATTTGTAAATATTTCATAAAACCTAATAAAATGCACTCATCGTATCATTTCTCAGGTCTTTACAAGGCATCCAGGCCGCGGGCCTTTTTAAAAGATTTTAAGTCCCAACCTAGATATTTGGTATTTGTAAACATTTTATAAAACTTTATAAAAGGCATTCATCGTTACATTTCTGAGGTCTTTGCAAGGCACCTAGGCCGCAGGCCTATGAATTAATATTTCGTGCTTAAGTGAAAGCGCAATATTATTAACTTGATTTAATATGTAAACGTTACGAATATGACATTGGTAGAATAAAAAGTTCTAAAAAGGCGTAGTCCTAGAGCCTATGAATTAATATTTCGTGCCTAAGTAAAAGCTCAATATTACTAACTTGATGTAATATGTAAACGTTATGAATCTGACATCGGTAGAATACAAAGTGTTAAAAAGGCCTAGGCCTATGGCCTATGAATTATATTTCGTGTTTAAGTAAAAGCGCAATATTATTAATTTGATGTAATATGTAAACGTTATGAATATGACATCGCTGGAATAAAAACTGTTGAAAAGGCATCTGTCCAAACCCCGATCAGTTGTTTCCATTAGGCAGTAGGCGGAAAACCCTACTACATGCTACAAACAGAAATGGAACACTAGTATTTTATATTATTTCATGCAAAAGAGAAACATTGAAGTTGATAGAACGGCTCGTACCTCAGTAACTTCATACGGCAGCAAGGACAGTATAACAAGAAAACGCGATTCCAAAAAAAAAAAAAAAAAAATAAAAAAAAAATAAAAAAAAAAGAAATCTGTAACCACAATATTACGCATGAAATGTAACATTATTTTACATTCTTTGGACTACCGGTACTTTCGTGTAACATCCGGAGATAGAATCGGAACAGATGAGCCTTTTATAGCACGAGTAGCACTTCGGACAGATAGGACGGAATTGAAACTATCGTCCCGAATCGGCATTGGACCAATCGTCCCATTGGACGAATCGTACCTTTCGACCAATTGTCCATTGGACGAATCGGCATTGGACCAATCGTACCAGTCCCGTAATTTTTATATGCGTAAGGAGTATTTAATATAATAATTGTGTTATAAGCTATTTTGAAGAACAACCTCTCAAACCAGTAATGTTTTTTTAGGAAAGTGAACTTTTTTTTGTGCTTGGTAGCTTTTAACAATTTATAAATTGCATTTGTATTTATACACATACAAGGCCATGTAGTTAAAATTTGTTTCTTGGAGGCAGGTTATGGTGATTTTTGAGCTTGGCAAGTAATGGGTGTAAAATTGTCTGTACCATTTTGTAGTAGGGTGGACTAGTTTCCAATATCAGTCGGTGGATCTGGAAAATGAATTTTCATGAGTGGGAGACATTAAAAGAGGCATGCACGCAGACTGTGTTAATAAAATGTTGGCCTGTATATTACCATTGTATAATGTTGGAGTTCTTCGGGAGGTGATGATTTCTGGAAATAGATAGTTCTTCGGAGGGTGTAATTTTCTGGAAATAAATGGTTCTGCGATGTAGTGTGTTTTCCTGAGAAAGAGGTGATTAAATGGTTTTTCTGGGAAATCAGTGATATAGAGTATTTTTCTGGGAAATGAGTAGTATAGTGTATTTTTCTGTAACGTAGTGTTAAATCTCGTGGAAGCTGTGTGCCTAGGAAATGAAAAGATAAGGGTATTTCTGGAAATAATGTGAGTCTTCGTATGGTGTTTTTCTGGAAGCTGTGTGTATCACGGAAAAATAATTTGGAGGCAAGAAAGTTCTTGCAGGGTGCTTTCCTTATGTGCAAAATGCTCCCTGTCTGAAAGGGTGTAGATGGAAATAATTGGGGGATTGTTCTTCCACCCCCGGTAAGCCGAAGACCCGTAGGAAGCTATCCCGAGCAAGGCGAGCGCATGAGTGTTGTCCCAAAACAGTAAGTGAAGAAAACAGTACAGGGTGATATGTCACACTTATCCTTCCATTTCCGTGCATAGGCTTGATTGGATTCACGACACAATATCACCTTCAGCCTAAATAATACTCTCTCACAGTGGGAATTTTTTTTCAGTGAAATTGAGTGATTTGAAGGAGATGTTTGTCTAGCTAATGAATGAATTTACTATATGGATGTGTTAAATGTGTGAAAAACTTAGTGTACCTTTGCAAATGTAGGTTAAACTGATTTAGGAGTTGCATGTCAGAAATAGTTGTGTATTTTAAAATTTTGGTGAGCAGTAAGAGTACATATAAAAATAAGTATGGATTTGGGTCCAGGAGTGTTGAGACTTAGTGTTTGCCTTTTATTTACATGGTGGGATATTGAGTACTCAGAGCAAGTTTGTATAGTGAAGTATTTTGAATTTTCCAGATGATAGGGTGAATTTTAAGTATATTTGTCAGAATTATTGTGTAATGATAACTTTTGAGGTAATTGAGTAAGGTATTTAGTGGAGTATGTTTAGTGGAGTGTTGAGAGTGATTTTGTATTAAGTAATGCTAGAATGTTGAGTATATTAAATTTTAATGCAAATTTTCCTGGTAGTGTAGGATTGTTTACTAAAGTAACTTTTGGTTATTTATAAATTTTTGCTCAGTTATTATAAATTTAAAATTAATGCTGGCTAAGGAAACGGGTTTGAGAGGGTTGTTCGTAAGGCTAAATGAAATCTGTGGAGGGGGTAGTGTATTCATTAAGCTGTAAATTCCTGGCTGCGAGAGAGAGAGAAAATAACATTTCAGCTATCAGAACCAATCCACAATGTCAAGTCCTACTGTATCATCAGTCAAGTGTTTGTGTTTCGCAAAGCAATATTTTTCTTTGTAAATGATGTGAAATTGACCTACCCGAAAGGGACAAGCTAGATTTTTATCTTATAGCAAAAAGATCAATACACTGTTGTACAAGTTTAACTTGAATTGAATGAGATTGTCTGCTTAATGTGAAAGTTTAAAATTGAAAGTACAGAATTGTTATTCGCTAGCAGACATATTTGTTTTTCTCTTTCTGAATCAGAAGTACATTAGTTGTGGGTCATGTTGACTTTAATTGAAAGAAGGCCCAAGCTCCAATGTTAAAACCATTTTTTTAGAGGGTGTAAAGCCCTGTTTGTGTTATTGAGCAATAGATGCTGGTTCTTTCTTGTTCTGTTTGATGGTTAAGTTTTTAAAATAAACGCAGGCCAAGTGGCCTTTTAAAAACCCAAACCTCGTACAGCGAAGAATTAGTTGACACAGTTGAAGTTCATCGCAGGGTCACGTCACACGCTAATCCACCTTAGCTTGCCTAAGGCCGGAAACGACCCTGTAAGTTTGTTTATTTAATTAATGCATTTTGTCCTAACCACTAATTTGATCATCACAGCCTCCAAAAGTTATTACATGTGTACATTGTGTACCATCTAATTTTTTGTGTTTACAAATTTAGTACACATGTAACCAACAATTACGTATTTTACACTTGCAGGTGTCTCAACTCATCGAACATACAAACAACGCAAACCTTCAATAATAACTTTTGGGAATTTTCAAACATCAGTGTTGCATTTTATTTATATTTTCATTTATCATGGCCTTAAGATAATTGAATTTACTTTTTGTTTCAAAATGCATCCTCCCATCTCCCACATTTTTAGTTTTCGCCCTAAATGCATTTACCTCAATTTTGTTATTTGCACAAATTTAACTATTAATTACCCAGATACCCCTTCTTCTTGATTTTCACCATAACAGTACTTTCGAGCAACTTTGGTCCCATTTCAGATGTGAAGTGAACATTTGAGCAGTGCTGCTATGTATACAAACCAAGGCAGTATGGGTAATCATAGTATGTGTGTGTGTTACGTCAGCGAAGTTTAAGGTGGAGCTCCCCCATTTTGTCCAGTCTCCTTCGTGTGATTATATAATATTTTTCCATACAGGTAGTAAATCACATGGTATATAGTCATTACAACATTTGTTTCGGGATTTACAAATAAATAGACTTTCAGTCAATAACAGCATTGAAGGGAATCTTGGTGTTACTAGGAGTTTCGCATGGTCCTAATCCTGGTAGAAAATTCCATCGTTGACAGTTCGCGCCAAGGCAGTATTTGAAGTCCTGCCTTTGATGAATTTGTGTTCCCGGATTCTGCAGGTAAGATCTACAGCTCGGAGTCTTGCCTGCAGAATCCGGGAACTCAAATGCAACATCAAGGCAGGGCTTCAAAATACTGCCGTGGCGCGAACTGTCAACGATGGAACTTTCTACGCAGATTGGGATTATGCAAAAATCCTAGTAACACCAAGATTCCGTTCAATGCTGTTATTGACTGAAAGTCTGTTTATTTGCAAAGTCCGAACAACTGTTGTAATGACGATATATCATGTGATTTACTACCTGTATGGAAAATTGTTTTATAATCACCCAGAGGAATTGGACAAAACGGGGGGGGGGGGCTCCACCTTAAACATCGCTGACGTAACACACACATACTATGTTTACCCGTACTGCCCTGGTTTGTATAAATGACAGCACTGTTCAAATGTTCACTTCACATCTAAAGATGGGACCAAAGTGGCCAGAAAGTACTAATGTGTATCTTTAGATAGAAATAATGGATTCAAAGTTTTACGGCTTTTAATTTTATTGGTTCTTTGAATTTCTTATTCATTTGTTCGTACAGAGACGGTGTCCGTTTTACTTATTTATTTTGAACAACCAGATTTTCAATCATTTCACGCTGTGCAATACAGAATCTTCTTCTTAGCCTGTTGACACCCATTGCAGGGTATAGGTCTCTCCCAGTCTTTTCCAACTTCCTCGATCCTTAGCTTCAGTCTGCTGTTTAGAAATTCTAAGCTTCTGAAGGTCATCCTTCCATCTTATTCTCTGGTGACCTCTTTGTCTCATTCCATTTCTCGGTTGCCATTCTGTTATTAATCGTGTCCTTCTTTCAATTTTCCAAAGTGACCAGTCCATCTCCACTTTGATTCTTTTATTATTTTTGTAATATGTAATTCGTGTTCTTTCTCTTATAATTTCATTTCCAATTTTATCTTTTCTTGTTATTCCTAACTTTCTTCTCTCTTTCTTACACATACTCTTATTTGTTTGCATTGTCTCTCTGTGGTACTCCATGTTTCACTTCCATAAGTAAACACGGGGATAATACATGCATTGAAGATTTTTCTTTTTAAACACAATGAAAGATCACCAGCTAAATAGTCCTTTAAGTATCTAAAAGGCTCTAACTCGGATAATTCTTCTATTGATCTACCTTTCACGAATTATTACAGAATTATAGAATCTATCTTTCACGAATTATTTTTTGATAAGATAGCATTTTTTATTCTTATTATCTTTTATAAATTGCGAGTTGATTTTTTCATTGAATCCTTTAGCAAAAAGAAAAACAATTTTTACCATGATGTCAAAGTTAGCAAATATTAATATTGTTTTGTTTTTTGCTAGTGTTCGTTTTTAGAAATCTCGGGGACTTCAATCCTATTTATCTTTAATAAGATTGCTTACTTACCATAAATAATAGCCACGGGCTGCTGAAAATTTTCTGTAGCTCGCGTAAATCTTTATACCATCCTAATAAATTATTTAAAATGTCCGTATATATTTTGGGAATTTAACCTGAATGTTTGATGAACTAGAAGCTTAAAATGGTCTTCTTGCATATATTTTCCTTTTCATTTTTTCAAACCGAGCTCAATGAAAAAAAAAACTTGTTTGTCCATTTCTCTGCATAGTGTATCTCTTTAGAAATTCGTTGATCCGTTTTTGTCAGCATAAACATTTTAATGTCATTCCCTCGTATTTTTTTTTCAGATCTTTTCTTGAGCATTTGAATAGAGGTCTGATTTTAAAAGTACCTTAGGTATTTGTTTTTATTTCGAAAATGACACGCTGAATAAATCTCTCGTTTTTTGCGTTGTTCACTCCGACTCATTATATTCCCACGGAGTACACTTTGCACACACACACATTGAAAAAAAAGGCAGTGCTTTAAAGACAAAGAAAGGGAAAAAAGAAAGAAGACGACGAAATGCCTGATGAAGGAACTTGAAAGTGCCTCAGCATCAACTAAAACAATACTCCCATTTCGAGACAATAATAAAAAGACGATTTCCATAATTGTCTAGAAACACACCGCCATCCTCTGCGGAAAGGATGGGAGTTCTCTCTCTCTCTCTCTCTCTCCCTTTCACCGGCAGGGGGTTTAATTTAATTCCTTCAGTCGGAATTAAACGACGACCGAGGGGTTTCGAAGCGCGAGGAGAAAGGTCCAAATAATGCGCTCGTGCGTCATCCTCAGACGGGAGAGCGATCAATCTTACGTCGGATGATGAGGGACCCAGGAGCACGTCATACTTCCCTCCACTCGGATCGTTCCTGCTCCACCCACGCATCTAACACAGAGATTTCGAGTCGGCCTACCTCCATCTATCATGCTGGAATTATATTCATAGAGATATGTCACATTCCTTCCATCGCTTCTTACTTTTATTTTTCATCTCGTCCCTGTTTTTCTCTTTTCTCGCCTGCAGTTTGAAAGCGCTGGCAAATTTCACGACAACACTTTGTTTTGAGCCTCGACTCGTACCACGTGTCTTTCGATTAAAAGAAGAGAATTGGATTTCGAGGTGGAGTTTAATGTTGGTGAGGCAAAACAGATAATTCTGTATCATTCTTACACTCCGTATTTTAGGATATTTTTTTCGATTTTCTGTTCTGAATTTCCATAAAGGTAATGTGAAAGCTGTTTCGACGAGATTAACTTAGTCACGTGTTATACCTGCTCCCGTAAAGGCATAGAAGCCCTCACAACTGATCCTTCGAAGAAGTCCTTTTATATTAAAGACTTTACCTTTTTACAGAAACGTCACGTTTCTTCCATCGTTTGTTACTTCTATTTTTATCTCGTCTCACTTCTCTGGCAAATTTCACTACGGAACTGAATCTCGAACGCTTCTTGCTGGGATTTAATGTTGGTGACCTACCGGATAATTCTGTATGATGCTCCTCAGGCTTTTAAAGTTTCTTTCTGTTGCAAAGTTCCTTCAGAGAAGTAGCGAAAAAGCTTTTTGACTACATTAGCTTGCAGTCTCATGTCTACTCTTAAAGGCACGGAAGTCTTTGGCTACGGATACTATAAGATATCCTTTTTAAAGTTCTACTGTCGCACTGGAAAAATGCGCAAGTTTTCGGTTTTGATACTGCAGATGTAAAAGAGCTACAGCTTAGCTCAGGAAAGCTCAATCCTTTGGCATTTCAAACGTTTTGCGCACTGTGGGTTATCTCTTAAAAAACGAATTTATTTCATAACATACCTTCACAGGCCTTTGAAGTAATCTCTGTATTTCTTTATGACAGTGGCCTAACGTTTGAGTCACCTCATTAGAAACATCCTGAATCGTTTCCCGCGGATTGGCTTCAGTTTTGGGAAAAAGTCATAGTCTGGTGGGCTCATGTCAGGACTGTATGGCACGTAGGGAAGCAATTCCCATCCATACTTTTCCAGAATTACTGTACGGGCAACATGCTGCCTTGCATTTTCGTGTAAAATGATGACACCATCTTCGAGCATGTAGAGCCTTCTTTGGCGAATCTTTGGGCACATAACGTTTTGCAGAAACCTTCTGTAGTATTACGCTGTTACAGTGGTCCCATCGGGCACTCTGTCTGTTGCAATCGCTCCAGCCTTGTCATTGGCCATAATCATCATTAGCTTAACCTTCGATTGTTGGCAGCGGAAGTTTTTCTGGCGAGGTGATTCCACTGAGCAGACTGAGACTTCAGTTCACGTTCGAAATCTCGTATCCAGGTTTCGTCTGTAGTAACAATTCTGTCCAAAAACTGCTCGCCTTCTGTCTCGTACCGATGAAGCAATTCTTCTGCGATCCCTTTGCGAACTGCTTGCTCCTCTTCACTCAGATTATGCGGAACCCATTTGGCAGGCACTTTTCTCTTCTGTAATTTCTTCAGTTAGGATTCTGAAAACCGAAGCGGTAGACATGTTTGCTTTGTACGCAATCACTTCAAATGTTTTCCGTTGATCTTCCGAAATGCTGTTGACGATAACCGCAGAAGTGTCGTCCGTCGCATCTCATGGCCGGCCGTTTCTTAAGTCGTCTTCGATGCTTTTCCGACTTTGGCGGAAACGAGAAGCCCGCGGTGACACTGTGCTACGATCCACTACACTAACCATGAAACTTCTCACAAAGCTTTATGAATTTCGATAGGGGATTTTACTTGCAAAGTTTCAGTTTTAATGTAGGATGGCTGAACCCTACGCGAGATCTGATCTGACCCACTTTCTTACTCCAATTCTATGCAGCATTTTTTGGAACAGGAACAAATTAGGCAGCAAATGTAGACACAACTTTGTATACTGAAATCTGACTCGCAACTGGCCCAACGATTAAAGCTATTGCATCATCCTATGGGCAGCGCATGCGCAGTGTGCAAAACTTTGGAAATGACCAACGTAACATAAAGTTAAATGGAATTTCGATTTCAGTTGTATAGTTTTAGTCTGACAAATGCTAAGACCCTTTGGATACGTTATAGAATGGTGCCAACCCAAGACCCGTCGGTATCGTCATCGAATGGTGCGAACCCAAATGCTTGCAAGGTAGGGGTACGCACTGTTGAAGTTTGGCACTTTCTTTGCTGCTGGGAATGTAAGGGCTAGTACAATACGCGTTTCTTACCCGGGGTTCGAGTTGTTCAAAATTTCGATGAGACACTACCATGACATACAGAGAATGGCTAGAACCATTAGAATATTTTATACAAATTGGTTGACATATCTTTTCTGCTTATGTTAATATGCATCACTACCCATGCGTATTCCCATAAGCGGAAATATACCTTCTAGTAGTAGTACGGAAGAAGTTACTAAAATTCTAATGGAAAGGTGACTTCATGAGTAGCTGAAGAAGCATAAAACAGGTAGCGAGCATATGTCCTGTTTTTGAAAACTGATATTTGACGACCGAGATGAGTGGAAAATAGCTACATTTATACGGGACAACAGACAAGCGACAATGAGTAAAAGAAAAGACGATCCGAATCATGGATAACGCGTCTGTGTTACATCAAGCAAAGCATCAGTTCATACACCATCTGTGTCTATCAGAAAAACTAATGCACTAGTGGAAAATGGAAGAGTAATATTAGTAAAAGTGTACACAGTGGTTGAAGAAGCAAAACACCTGTAGTGAGCGCATGTCTTGTGGTTAGATACCTATATTCGACGACCGAAATGAGTAAAGAATTGCCACCTTTGTATGCTTCCGCGCAACAGGAGTCAAATCAACAATGAACCTGAGTTAAGTACAGTGTCAAATGGCATCCCTCAACAGAAACTAAGTTACGCTACATGAAAATCTGTCCGCACATCAAAGAATATACAATGTATTTGGTCCGGAAATACACTGAAGAGCGATTGAATTAGAGACACCTGTCAAGTAAATTGTATCACAACCTTTCGCCCTGATGATGGCGGCGATTCGTCTCAGCATGGACTCGACAAGACACCGGAAGCGTTGGGAAGCCATACGGATCCACGACCCCTGAACAAGCTCCCACAGTTCACGAAGATTTGATGGACAGGGGTCAGACCCTCGAACATTTCTCTCGATGGCATCCCAGATGTGCGCGGTGGAATTGAGGTCAGGTGACCTAGCTGGCCAAGGAAGCGAGGTCACGTCGGTGGAGTGTTCATCCAACCATTCGGATACAATTCGGGAGCGATGACACGGTGCATTGTCTTGTTGCAGGATGAGGTCCCCCGTGGGATGTTGAAGACGCACAAACGGGAGCAAGTAGTCTTCCAGTATATACCGGTAACGTTGACCTGTGAGGGACGATGTCACACGTACCAGGGGTCCCATTTCAGTCCACGTAAGCAGTCCCCAGACGAGAATGCCACACCCACCAGCTTGAAGAGTACCCTGCTGACAAGAAGGATTCATCGCTTTTCGTGGTTCGCGCAGTACTCGTATCCTGCCATCCGCATGTAACAACGTTAATCTCGACTCATCAGTCCAGGCAACATTTTCTCACATGTCTAGGGCCCAGTGGCGATGTTCCCGCGCTCATGCGAATCTTTGCACCCTGTGATGTGCGGTCAGCAGCGGTACCCTCGTGGGACGATGGCTTCTGTACCGCATAGCGAGGAGATGGTACTGGATGGTGTGGCTGCTCACACGTTTTTTTGCACCGGCGTTAAATTGCCGAGTGATTTCTTGCACTGTGGCACGTCTATCCGCTGTTACAATGCGAGCTAGCCAACGATGACCCCGCTCATCCACGCACTGTTGTCCACGGCAGTTGGCCCTTGCAGGGATGGTTTTTACCGGATTCGATGTACTCACGGTGCACCCGTAACACAGTGGCTCGTAAAAATCCCAGTGCCTGCACAACTTCCGAGATGGAGTGACCCATTCGTCGGGCCCCGACATATTGTCCACGATCAAATGCGCTTCGATCCTTCGTCTTACCCATACTGCGCCCGACCCTTACTGATTCCCGTCGCATCACTCCTTATATTGTCGGATCGCTGCATACGTCATGTTCTTTCCGTTCACAGGGCCGCCCACAGCGCACATTAGCATAACGCCAGCTGTCTCTGATTCAATTGCTCTTCAGTGTACATACTGGAGGTCGGCTATAACTGATTCACAGAGGGCCAGATGGTGTGACTAATCACACTTTCAACTGAACCGTGCCGTTATCAGAAATTGGTGAGTAGGGTATGAGGACATGAATTCATCTTGCACAGTGTTTACGACCTACCAAGCAGACGTAGGTAGTGTAATGGTGTGACTTGTGGCTTCAAGATCATTGGCATCTTGATTACGGTGGATTCACTTCTGAATGCTCAAGCATATTTAAACATCGTTATTGATCATGTTCGTGTAATTATAATTTGGCATTCTGCCAATATGTTGAATGGAACTTTTCATGTACCACCCCGGTGGCGCAGTGATCTGAGCGTTGGCTTAAGACCGTTCGGCCTTTAAGATGGGTCCGGATTCGAATCCCGGTGAGGCATGCATGTTGTGCTTGTCTTATAGCACTAGCTCTGTCCCTTTCCTGTAATCAGTGGCTCTGAACTAAGGACGAGCGACAGCGCATAGTTCATCGAGTTGCTCACTGTGGTCGTCAAACCCCCACTCCTGGGGGTGGGGAAAGCATCCCATCTCGTACTCTCTACCCACGTTTTTTTTTAATCAGAGACTATAGATTCGATCATCTATCACTTCCGTTTAGCCTGACACAAAATCTGCTATGTAGTTTGGTCCCCTAGTTTAAAACATCGGCAAGAATATTGCAAAACTGGCTCCCAGCATGAAACTCGGCTCATATATCATTTATTATATACTGAATAAGATTCCGCCGGGACCCAAACTTGAGGACCCCAGCCCTGCAGGCCATAGTTCAAGATGGCGGATATAATTTTCAAGTTTTCATTTTTTATAATGTTCAAAGGTTCGATTCCTATGTTTTCGAGCATGCTGAATTCAAATAAAGTGTTTAAAAAATATTTAATCAATAGGTTTTGTGAAATGCGGGAAGGAAGGCAGTTTTAACTAACCAACAATGTAAATAAAAATCAACTTTATTATAGCACTTGAACAAAAAAGTACATATAATTTTTAATTAGTGTTTTGAACTGTCCATTGTATTAATATTTAAATCACAGTAGCACTATTAACAATATCAGTCCACACACTGTCCATCATATGTGCATGATGCTGTACGTTCTCGTTCACACTTACAATTTTTTTATGCACATTAGTTTACAGTTGCAACTGATCAACTCTGCGCAGTCGGATGAGGCTTCCGATTAAATCTGTACAGTGTGGTTCCACTGATAAATAAGATGATCGTTTCCATCCCACAATCCGGAATTTGCTGCTGCCTCATGAGATATTTCTTTCAAATGTTAGCTTGCAAAATACACTATCTACCAACAAGTATTTGGACACCCCTGCAATCGACGATATCTGCGGTCCTGATACACGTCACGGCCGCCGCCGTTAAATATCGTGTGGGAAACAACAACGCAACTATTCGCATGCAAGATGCCACGCAGTTCGGAGCTCTCTGATTTCGAGAAAGGTGTAATCGTCGGGTATCACAGAAATGGCCGTTCCATACGTCACATATCCAGCGAGTTGAAGTACCCAAAATAGACAGTGGCCTACGTGATTGGCAAGTGGAAGATGAGAGGTGACTGTCGGAATGTGCCCTGACCCGTCAGACCCACAAAACTGGGAATTAGAGACCGACGGGTGCTGGCGAGAAAATTCGGCAGAACCGCACCAAATCGATGGGCCACATCCGCGAGGAGTTTCAACAGGCATCCGGGAGTGTTTTTTTATGAATACCATCCGTAAGGAAGCCCATCTGCTCGGTTATCATGGACGTGCTGCCGCCCACAAGCCTTTGATCACCAAGTCCATTAGCGCTGCACGGTTAACGTGGTGCAAAGAATGTCGACAGTGGACCATTGAACAGTGGAAACAGGTTATTTGGAGCGACGAATCAAGGTTCACCCTCTACCGTTCGGATGGCAGGGTCTGGGTTTGGCGTCTGCCAAGCAATGAACAACAACAGCAGGTGATTGAACCTTTTCATTGATTATTATTGGTAATACAACTTGATAGAATTAGAAAATTTTGACACACGTTCTTGCTGAGCTGGAAATCCACACCATGAAAAGTTTTTAGCTGAAGCCTGTTAATTGGGGTTCTCGTCATTAATGTTTTGGGAACACTTGATCTAACCATATTTGACTGTCACGTCTGCTGAATCTGATATTTGATCTCCCACACAAACAGTTAATAAAGGCAACTCAGAAAACTTTGGGGCATTGTTACAGGAGCTATTTCAGTATATGATAAAGGAAGTTGTTTATACAGTATACTTGATTTTCATATTCTCCCTGTTCCCTAACAATTTTTAGGTACTCTTTTCTTTGCAAATCTGAATCAGGGTGTTGAATAATGGTGAATCTTGTACCATGAAATGAATTATGGGCTGTCGATCAAGAAGAGGCGTGATCAACATTGTCGATCACTGCCGTGGGAAAAACTTGTTGATGCAGTGAATGAGGGACGACCTTCTGCAGCGATTGATAAATATCACAAATGATGTCAGTTGTCATAGATGGGACCTGTTGAACTCTGTGATGAGATGCGCATAAGCCAAGATTATGGAGTTTTTCAATCAGACCTCTGCTCCTTGTGCTTGAATAAATTTTAAGACCAAGATAAAGCGGAAGTGGTGTTTCACGATCTGTTGGGTGCCTCACATGGCTACTACCATGTCTTTGCACTGATTTCCCAGCATTAAAACAAATAAGTTGAGCGAGGGACCAAAGTGGTGTTCGTGTATTTACATGTTCATCCATACATGGTCCTTCCAGAATAATTTGTAACAGCAAAACCAAAGCTTTGTTAACATATTCTGTAGGAATGAACTTCTCAGTAAACGATCCTTCAAATTTTGGATAGTCCCCAAAAAGATCTCTACAAACAATTTTCGCTGCTCGCGCTAGACACATTCTGTCACTCATTGCACAGTATTCTATCGCAGCTCGTATGACATCTCCCACATAATTCTTAAAGAAAGTAATATTTCTCTTGCAGATTTGCTGACTCTAAACCTGGAATAAATGGCAACAGGTCATCTTTGCTTTTACGATGGATTTCTGACTCTTCGACACCGAAGTTTCGATACTCTCTTCCATTTTCTGTGTTAGTGTAGCCAATTTAAATACCGGAGATGACTCTTCATTATTCTTATAAAAGCTTTCCATGTAGTCTACCAGTTGGGATAATGCTGATCCATAGGCAAAATGGAAGAAATCCTTATCTTTTTTGCCATCACTTTGCCGTTGTTGACCTCTAGCTCTTGTTTTAAACTTTTAAATCTCAGATAACCAATTTTGTGGCATTTGACTTCTTGGGCTACTAAATCAGAAGATAGTTCCGCTAAAATATTTTCAACTTGAAGCTCCCTTGCGAGAAACAATACATTTGACCCTATCTCCAGTGTTTGTGCGGAGACCAATTTTCCTTCTTCGGGTCCATCACAAAACAGACACGAGTATTTAACATCAACTTAGAGAGTTTTTCATCTCGTGAGGAATCAGTTGATGTTGACCGTTTTAGGGAATCCTATCTTTTTTTCTGAAATATCATAGAGGCGTTTGAGCTTATGCTTATCAAACTTTGTTCGACAAGTCTTGTGGTACTTACAAGGAACACTCCCGGGTTCGAACAAACAAAACCGCACCAAACTTCCGTTATAAGTCATTTACGTACCTCCGAATTCAATCGTAATATTCGTTTTTCTGAAAAACTCCACAGTTGCTCATTAGAGGGCTCCGTTGAGTCCCCCGTCGCTCTTCGGCTGCTATGTCAGTCGAGGGTGTGCAGGTGCTTGTATCCAAGGAGGTTATATTACTGGAGACATCACTGGCTCTGCCGCCATAGGTCACAGCTAATCTGTGGTGTGATGTCACAAGCAGGCAAAAACGAACTAAATTATACCGTTGATAAAACAATAAGCTTGTGCATCATTGATAAAGATTATTGAATTACTCATTTTATCTGTTTATACGCTTCGAAGCTTTTGTTCCATTGGTTTCAAAGCAGCTTCTTTTCTGCGGCTGCGTCGTGCCTACTCATGACGTCATTTGCAGCACGGACGGTGACTTATGGCGGCCAATGCTGCGTGGATAGGAGTGGTGTCTCCAGTAATATAACCTCCTTGCTTGTATCACATGCCTTGTTTGCCTTTGTACGTAGTGAGACGGCAAAATGGTTCGATCCTTTTTGCGTCAGTTTTGAATATACATCTGTCTGACAAGTCACTCGTACTTTGTGATTCCTGGTCTGGACACAAGGATGAACGAATACTTCAGGAGGCCTCCGGGGAAAACAAGTTCATTTAAAAATCATTCCACCAAGAACTGCGAAATACGTTCAACCCCTCGATGTTCATTTTTTTCAGACAATATAAAAATTGCGCAAAGAGGATTACAGACTACATAAAACTACGATCCAACATGCCGTAACCAAAATTACATGACAGAATATTCCTTCTGAAGATGCATTCTGTGATCTACAATCAACTGTCTGCGGAGATCTATAGACCGATGGTTCGTTACGCATCTCAGAAAGCTGGCTGCCATTGTGGTGAACCTGTGCAGAATTTCAAAAGTGTCATCGACGTGGCTTTCAACACTAATGTTCTTCATGCGTGTGCATTCTGTGGGTGTACCGATGTTGCATTTATTAATTGATGCACATTTTGCGACAATGGTTATTGCTTTGATAATTTTATAGACAGCCCTCACATGAACTAATTTTTTGACACTTGCACACTCTGACCCTTCGTTATGAAGTTACGGACGTCAGCAGTCCTATTTACGTGATAATTATTTTCGTTCAGATCCGCTCTTTACGCTTCGGCGCGGCACCTATCTTCAGAGACCTCTACTGGTCAACTGCAGAGTTTTATAGACAAGTTAGAAAAATCATGCAATGCATTGATTATGATACGCTTTCCGACATACCGGAAATCATTACTCAAGTTATTACTCAAGGTATAAGAATAATGGCTATAGAACAAATATCGCTCCAGTGTCCTGACCTTGGAACCCATTTCGATGATATTCAACAGAAACGGTAAAGTATATTTCCGGAACAACATGATAAAGTTTTGTCTCAATCGAAGCATTTTTACGTAAGTTATAACGCATAAGGACGATGGAATGGATCCCGATGTTATGTCCTGACCTTTGACCCCACTTCACCCATTTTCAATAGGGTTCGTCCCCAGGTGGTCCCCTACCACATACTAAAATTTCATCACAATCAAACCATATTTACGCAAGTTATGACGCATAAGGACAATGCATTCCGCTCCTATGTCCTGACCTTTGACCCCACTTCACCCATTTTCAATAGGGTTCGTCCCCATGGTCCCCTACCACACTAAAATTTCGTTGAAATCGAACTATATTTACGCAAGTTATGAGGCATAAGGGCAATGGAATGGATCCCGCCCTATGTCGTGACATTTGACCCCATTTCGTCCATTTTCAATAGGGTTCGTCCCCAGGTGGTCCCCTACCACATACTAAAATTTCATCGAAATCGAACCATTTTTACGCGAGTTATCGTGCGGACAGACGGACAAAGCTGGAGCATATACACTTCTTTAACATACGGTTGGAAAGCGTAAACAAACTACGAAACGTGTCAAATCCGTAGGTCTACTGAAAAAGAGTAGCCCTACGATTGTGACGTCACGGGCAAGTCGTGTGACCTTTTTGCAGGCGTGGTGAGGTATAAAGATGGCCTTGTCACAACTCACTTTTTGTTCTAGAAGATAATATAAGTAAAGCGTAACACGCACACAACGCGTGACGTAATGAGGCAGATGGTCGTGAGAGTGTGACGTCATAAAACTTTAATATTATCCACACACAACGTGTGACGTAATGAGGCAGTTGGGGAGACCGCGCGCCAACATCTGAATCGTGAGAATGTGACGTCATAATATTTCTAAGCATGGGAAACATTAATAGGACGACGCCATGACACTAAAAATGTGGTAACTCGGGAGAGGGGGGGGGGTAACTTTGGGAGATTCCCACTAAACGAATTTCCCAAAGTCGAGATCAAGCTAAATCGATTTCTAGTACCAGAAAACGGTAGGTTAACGACTTTCATCAAAATACTTTGAGCCGTTTTCAAAATAAAATTTACATAGATACAAGAATTGCTCCTTTAAGGTGGACGTCAAGTAATTTTGCTTCCTATAATTCCAATGGAAGAACTTTTGTACACATTTTCTTCACAATTAATGCGTTCCCAAGGATGAAAATTTGAACATCAATTAAAATAACTTCATTTTATAACTTGGAATACTTAATATTTTCTAAAACATAACCATAATTATGCAATCGAACATTTATTTGTTTACTGATGTCATCAAAGTATAGGTCGCGCCATCTTTTTTCTGGTTTCAACACCACCAAAGGAAACGTTACCGTTTTTTAATATAATTATGGTTATGTTTTAGAAAATATTAAGTATTCCAAGTTATAATATGAAGTTATTTTAATCGATGTTCAAATTTCCATCCTTGGGAACACACTAATTGTGAAGGAAATGTGTACAAAAGTTTTTCCATTCGAAGTATAGGAAGCAAAATTACTTGACGTCCACCTCAATAATATGGGATAAGGGCGATGGAATTGATCCCGATCCTATGTCCTGAACTTTGACCCCATTTGTCCCATTTTCAATAGGGTTCCTCCCCAGTGGTCCCCTACCACATACTAAAATGTCATCGAAATCGAACCATTTTTACGTACGTTGTGACGCATAACAGCAATGGAATGCATCCCACTCCTATGTCCCGACCTTTGACCCCACTTCATCCATTTTCAATAGGGTTCGTCCCAAGGCGGTCCCCTACCACATACTAAAATTGCATTGAAATCGAACCATATTTACGCAAGTTATGAGGCATAAGGGCCACTGGGGACGAACCCTATTGAAAATGGGACAAATGTGGTTAAAGGTCAGATCACAGGAGCGGGATCCATTCCAGGTTGCCCTTATGCCTCATAACTTGCGTAAATATGGTTCGATTTCAATGCAATTTTAGTATGTGGTAGGGGACCGCCTGGGGACGAGCCCTATTGAAAATGGATGAAGTGGGGTCAAAGGTCAGGACATAGGAGTGGGATGCATTCCATTGCTGTTATGAGTCACAGCGAGCGTAAAAATGGTTCGATTTCAATGACATTTTAGTACCACATACTAAAATTTCATCGAAATCGAACCATTTTTACGTGCATTATCGTGCCGACAGACGGACGGAAAAAGCTGGAGCATATATACGCTTCTTCAACCTACGGTTGGAAAGCGTTAAAAAAAAAACGAATATCACCATTGAATTCAAAGGTACGTAAATGACTTATAACGAAAGTTTGGTGTGGTTTTGTTTGTTCGACCCCGGGGTGTTCCTTGTTAGTGTCATGAGGGATGAGAGTATGAGCTAGGTAATTTCCTTCATCCAGTTGTGAAAAATCAGTGTGATTGGGCAGACTATCCAGTCTAGAAAATTCAAGTAAGTCTTCACTTAGGATATTTAAACCTCTTACATTAATAAGCAGCGCATCCGTGTTCTCTTGGCATAACAGACATTGATTCCAGTGGATTGGCGGATGTGACAGTTCAGGCGTATCTTCTACTACTAGTTCCAATTTTCTTGACATCTTTACTTCATTTACAGTTTACCTGAAAACCAAACAATGTAATAAATGACAATGCTTGGAAAATTCATTGATGACAAAATTCATTGGCAAAATAATTTGAAAACTAGAGACAACAATTTTTTTTTTCATCAAAATTCCGTTTTATCTAAAAACCTATTCATTAAATATTTTGTAAACACTTTTTTAGAATTCAGCATGTCCAAAAACATAGGAATCTACCCTTTGAACATAAAATAATGACAACTTAAAAATTATGTCCGCTACCTTGAATTATGGCCTCCAGGAGGGGTCCTCAAGTTTGGGTCCCGAAGGAATCTTATTCAGTACATAATAAATGATACATGTGCCGAGTTTCATGCCGGTAGCAAGATTTGCAATATTTTTGTTACAATATATTTATTACGTACGCTCTTTGTTTTTCGGTTGGAGGTTTAACGACTACAGTGCGCAGCTTTATGGGCTAAAAGTAGTCGCTGTCCGTAATTTAGGGCCACTGGTTCTAGAGAAGGGAAAGAGCTGGTGCAGTAAGACAAACACCGCATCCATGCCTCACCGGGAGTCGAACCCGGGCCCATGTCTTACAATTGATCAGGAGCCAGAACAGAACTTTGGCCACTGAGCCACGGGGGAGGCTCGTACGCTTTGGGGGAACGCCTACACAAAAATTAATGCGTTTGCGATTAAGTCTCACGTGACTCTGGTAACAGCTGCGAGTGTTATTACCCGCGTACAATCAGACTTCCATGTACACTCGTAGTCCACACACGATGGTGAATTCGTGGAATGTTATAGCAGTCAAGTTCATGCAGTCACAGGCTTGTTCAACAGCAATACGTGAATACCTTCAGTAGGGAAATTTACTGTTGCACAATTTCCACTTTGTCCCATGATGGTTTCAGGAACATGGAGACGTTTTCCTATGCTATTGGTCACATCAATCATCACACCTGAATCCCATGTTTGCAGAAGTCAAACTGGAAATTAGACGTCTGGTCCCACTGCCATGCAGTATATACGATTTAGAAAACGCTACTATGCTTCCGTGGGTTAAAATTTCACCAAACCTTTGTCAAAACTTTGTTGAATCAAAGCCGAAGCGAACTGCTTCGGGTATGAAAGCCTACAGGTGCCCAATATGCTGGCAGGGTGAGTCAAAAGTTCGTCCCGTTTGCAGCGAAAACGCATAAGGATGAAAGAAAGTCACACACTCTCAGCTCATTCTGCAAAGTAACGGCAGTTGTTTTGTATAGTCATTTGCTGCCAACATTTCACCACAGCCACGTTCTCACAGCTGTACCACTCGGCAGGTTTTGAAGACAAACTCTTATTCCACACTCACCACTGAAACAAAGTGCCGTCCTTGTAGTAAATGGACCATGGAGCAAAACAAATGGTAGTCTGATGGGGTAAGAACCAGGGTGTATGAAGGATGGGGTAAGAACCAGGGTGTATGAAGGATGGGGTAAGAACCAGGGTGTATGAAGGATGGGGTTGAATCTCAACCCTTTCCAATTCTTGCAGTTTTCGGTGGGCAGCTCTAGAGATGTAACATCGGGCATTACCCAGTTTCAGCAAAGCCCCTCTTCGTATTGATAAGCCCTAGGTAACGTTGCGCAGAGCACCATGGACCAGGTGCAGTTGTTAGGCATAGATGTTACTGTCCGCATCCTGACCGTCTAGCACGAGTTTTCCTAGTGCACAGAACCTTCACAATTCCACCAAATACATGTAACTTTCCTCTAGCTGTTCTTCCTGGCATGGCCTCAGGCACTAGTTCCCAGTGGTAGGAATACCTCCCCCTTGTAATGCGGTGATCTGAGCCCTGGCTTCTAACTATTCATCTGAGATGGATCTAGGTTCGAAACCCGGTGAAGCATGGATTTTGCGTTTGCCTTTCGGCACTGGTCCTCTCCCTTCCCTGTAACTAGCAGATCAAAATTAGGGACGGGAGACTGTTTATAGCCCATCGAGTTGATCACGATGGTCGTTAAAACCACAAACGAAAAATTATGACATACGAATATCCAATTTTCATCGTGTATGACGGTACAACGCCAAACCCTATTATCCCGTAGATTTGACAGCAATCTGAGGCAGAAACAGACATGTTATTCCGCCTGCTGGGATGTCAACGCATGGGGAACCATTCGATAGCACCCTGGCGGAGACTCTAAGGCACGTGACGATGTATTGGAGTGCCCCGCCTCATCTGCCAATTGTCGTGTGTTAATAACGGGGTTCGCTGTCACAGCCTCGATCATGTAGTCTGTGTTTGTTATACACTGCTGGACAATTGCTAAGGACGGATCATAAGCGGCAATATAACGCATAAAAAATTAAGTGTGGTTGGATGCCAAGTGAAATAAAATAATGTCAGAATGCCAGGACATTGCAAGAAAGACAATTTATTGTGCTTTGAAATCCAGAAGGCTTTGGAACGTGTTCAAGGGACAAACAGACCATTTTGTGCAGAATACGTAAACGTGAAAAAAATGCAATTACCCGTCCGCAGGCGTTCCGGCGTAAGATGTCAATACGGGATATGGCCACCATGAAGGACGATGCAAGATTCCACACGTCGTGTTGTGCTTTGCACAACATTATCAAGCAGCTGTTGGGGTAATTTATCCCATTCCTCTGTCGGTGCACGGATGAGGGTGTCCTTGTTTATTGGATGGCATTGGCGACCCGCAAGACTCCTCCCCAAAGCATCCCACACATTTTCAATGGGATTCAGATCTGGAGAACGTGCTGGCCGTACGTGGCGTTGAATATCCGCGCTCTCAAGACACTCCTGGACAGCGACTGTTCGATGACATGTTGCGTTGTCGTCCACGAAAATGAATCTATCACCGACAGCACCACGGAACATGCGGACATGAGGTAGCAGAACATCATTAATGTATCGTTGGCCAGTCATAGTCCCAGTTGGAAGCACATAGAGGGACGTAGGGCCATTGATCATGATGCCAGCCCACACCATGACACTACATGTCGGATATCGGTCCCTTTCCTGTATGTTTGCTGGAAAATATGCAGTACCACTATCACGCCTGATCAGTTGTCGTCGACAATCAGACGATAGACTGTATCTACTCTCATCTGAGAAGAGGACAGCAGACCAGTCGTTATCAGTCCAATTGCGATGTTGATGGTACCATTGCAAACGGGCGGTGCGGTGACGTCTGGACAATGGGATGCACACAACAGGACGGCGGGCGTATAGTCCTCCTTCATGCAAACGTCTGGCGACAGTTTTTCGGGAGATCCTTTTGCTAGTAGCAGCCATAAACTGATTTGCTACCTCACTAGCTGTGCTGCGCCGGTGTCTTTTTGTTGATAGCACTATGTACCGATTTTCTGCAGGTGTCGTACTGCGAACACGACCTCCCCCGTGACGTTTGCTACACTCTCCATTTGTTTGAAATGATTTCCAAAGCCTTGAAACAACACTGTGGCTGACGTCGAACTCCCTGACAACATCTGTTATTTTTCGCCCTTCTTCAATCTTGCCAATAATACGGCCACGCGTAAAATCATCTAGGTGATGTCGGGAAGACATACTGAAAATTGCAAGTTCGTCAATTGATTCTTTCCTTTCAACTTTGCGTTTGAACAACAACGGTCAATACGCGTCAAATCCTTTATATCTCTTATCAGCGATATGACGTCACGAACAAGTTCGGCAATCCAAAATTTGCATACGCACAACACGTCTTACTGTATCCCGCAGTTATACTAATTTCCACATTTTCCTGCCTTCCATTTTATGGTTGCTATCGTTGCTATTGTCATCCGTCCTTAGCAATTGTCCGGCAGTGTAGTTGTAAGTCCTGACCTCAGCTTGTCTTCGAGACCGGTGTTCCCAGGATTGAAAGCCGGAACCATTCTCGCACAGTGCTGACGACCACTGTTTCCTAGCCTTCAACTACACAAATAGCTCTCACTGATCCTGCTGCGTTCAAATCTTTTTTCCAACAAAGGCTAATCTCTGCTAACCTTATCCCGTAACAATAAAGCCTCCATCCTCTGCTAACCTGATCACGTAACGTGGTTTTGTGACAAATGCACGTCATCTTCGTGTGCTTCATGTCACCTGTGGTGCGTTTTGCACAGGAATAGACGTCCATGATCATGTATAGCTCAAAACGGGTCGAACTTGTGACCCACTCTGTTATTAGGTAGGTGTCCCAACAAATTGGGCCACTCAGCATAGAGTAAATGAGTTAAGAATTGTGTCTTAACTCCAGGACACCGTAAAGAGTTTGAATATGCAATTACAATAAACTGTTTTACTGATGTGAGTACATTAGCTTATTTATAACAACGTTTCAATCATTACTATTATTACAGACTTCACTAACGTAAACTCACCGGACAAAAAATTACGGAATGTCAACTTTATTCTTTAATATGGAGTTACATCAGTACCTGCTTTATTTGCAGCTTTAATTTTGTTTGGCATGCTTTCAATATGACTCTGTACCACATACATATCAAGTTTTATCCACTCCATGCACAAAAGATCCCTTTATTCCGCCAAATTTGCAGGGTGTTGTTTTTTCTTCTTCACGGCCCTTTCTAACATGTCCCAGAATTTTTCAATAACATTTAGATCGGGTGAATTTGCAGGACAATGTGGAGCGTGTCTGTCATGTTCTTCAATCCAATCCAGCCCAATGGACACGAAAGTTACCTTCTTGAAACACGGAAACCACTATGTGTTCTTCTTGTTCCAGAAACTGGACAAAGGGCAATAATGCATTATTTAAAAGTGGCACATAATCCATAGATTTCATAAGATTCGACAACTCAACAAATGGTTCAACTCCAGCACGTGAAATACAGCTCCAAAATATGTCACTTCTACCTTATTTTCGCACAAATCTTTAGGCACATTCTGGGATAAATGCTTCTCCAGCATTCCGCACAACCCTGACGCGACCATCATTGGAATACCAACAGAATCTGGATTCTTCTGACCATATTATTCGTTCCCACGGTTCAATGGTCCAGTGACGATGCTGTTTTGTCCAAGCAAGGCAATTTTGCTTTGGGACAGTTGTTAACTTTGGACGTATCCGGGCAACACGACTGAAAATGCCCAAGCCATGCAGTTCTCTCCGTAGCGTTCGTTTTGAGACTGGTTTACTGGGTCCAGCATTGTACTGTTGAAGCAGTTCTTGACGAACCTGGAAACTTGCAACAGCTGCTAATCGTCCAGAACGTCTGCATTGGTCAGCATAGAGCTTCTACCACAGTTGCTCCGCCTACAGTGATAGCTTCCATACTTCTTCCACTCGAAATGGACACTACTGACTTTTTGACTTAAACAGTCCAATACACTTCGCCACCTCTTGCAAGGAATGACCGTGTTCTCGGCCACCCCTTTTTGCTACTTAGTAACATCTCCGTTACGACACATAGTTGTACCTGTAAAAGAATACAGAATGCTGCAGATGATTTAAACACACACACACACACTATAACGAAGTAAATTTCTCCGTCATTTTTGTCCACGACAGGATTCGAACCCGGATCCCCTCATTCCGGATAAAGTCACTCTACCAATTGAGCTACGCGGACGATTGTTCTGATTGCTATCTGCCTTTATGTCGTGTGCGTCCTGCTGGAAGGTACGTCACATCTCCCCCCCCCCCCCCGAAAGAGTGCCGGGGGCATGGCCCACGGGTCAGCCGTGACCATGAATTGTTGCAGGCAGCCATCCACTGTAGAACGTGCACTTGAGAACTCCCAGGCAATCTGGTGTGTGGAATGCATCATCACACATTTTTATTTTTCGAAGCGCTGGAGAAGGGATTCTCTGATTTTTGCTATCTCGCGATGTGGAAATAACATCACACCATTGCGAGATTTTGTACGGTCGGGTCATCCGTATAGTTCCGGCGCCATTATAACGAAGTAAATTTCTCCGTCATTTTTGTCCACGCCAGGATTTGAACCCAGATCCTCTCATTCCGGAATAAGTCACTCAACCAATTGAGCTACGCGGACGATTGTTCTGATTGCTATCTGCCTTTATGTCGTGTGCGTCCTGCTGGCAGGTACGTCACAACACCGACCATCATAATCCAGCAGTTTCGCTCTCCATATGTTCAAAACTCGTTACGTTTATCAGCTTTATACTTGTGTACATGTTTCAACCAGCATTCCGTAATTTTCTGTCCTGCGTGTTTATGAGCTCTATCAGTTGCTGTTACCCACCATCTCCACATAGCACCCACATAGCCGTTAATTTCATTTTTAAGTTCCCTAGGCAGCATGATTTCTAGAGTTTCACCAGTTGCTTTTCAAGATTGATGTGTTTAGGAAACATTTCCAGGAATGCGATTTTTTTAAGACACCAATAACAGCCGAACACGCAACTATTACGCAAACATGGTGTTCCTGACTAACACTTAGAATGGAATGCATACATATACTCTACGTTCCGTTCTAAGTGTTAGACAGTCTGTTAGAGTAACAAGTAATGGAATGAGCAATGTATTATACTTCGCGCTTTGCAATATTCTGTCGCCCATATGGCGATGTTTATATCTTCCTATGCCTGTAGCCCGAGTGGTCCGAGACGCGGGCATCTAGCTAATTCTGAGAGTTGAGCCGGGTTCGGGTTCCGAATGAGGCACGAGGGAGTTTTTGCGCTATGTTTTAGGCTCTTTTTCCTTCTCCGAAATCAGTGGCTGTAGATTAGAGGAGAACGACTTCTTATATGCTTCCCGGCGTAATTTAACCTCGGAAAATTCATTGCTGTTGCGAGTGAAGCAAAACATTTACCAGAACTGAACCGCTATTCACGTGCATCCCCATCATGATTGTCAACCGCTTTTGGTTAATGCAAGTGCGTAGTACGTTTTTCTAGAACTTCATGGATGATGACCCTGTTTCCATGGAGTGGTAATTGACAGATATTCGGCAAAACGGTTTTTTAAATTGAGAACAGTAAAGAGATCTGTGAACGACTAAATCATATGTCTGACAAAATATCGACTGGTAATATCGTTGATGGACATATCTTGTGCAACTACTGAATGGGGTTTTCCGTTCATTTTGTCTGCCGGCAGTTCTAGAATGAATATGTCGCGAACGACACATCTGTGTCCATAGATTGTATTGTAAAGGGTATTATTGTGAAATTAATATGCCTTCTTCCTTCTCTGACAGTCAGCGTAAAATACAGGGTAATTCAAAATGATTCATATGATTTCAAAAGAGCATAATTTCATACCTATCAACCGTGTATGGCCTGGGCATACACTAAATAAAAGAGAAAATCTCCGAGTTTTAGTAAGTCACCATGAGAGGGCTCCACTGTCCCTATGGGGCATCCTCATTGGCATTGTGCTGTTCACCGTTTCCTCAACGATGTGCTCCCTTGCCATTGGATTGGTCGCAGTGGACCCCATGGCTTGGTGCTCTACAACGGGCCATTTAAGTCACCGGAACTTACACCGTGCAACCTCGTCTTTTAGGGGAATGTTAAGGATACTGTGTAAATGCCACCGTTTCATACAACCCTGGCTGAGCTCCAGGGTTGTAGCAGGCAACGTTTCTAATGCGCAGGTTCACTCGTTCCAGCATATTTATTGTCACTGACTCCACCGCAGTAACAATGCTTTTATTGAGATCATGCAGGGTTATGGGCAGCGAAAGTATGCGCAATCTATCTTTAACATGCCCCCAGAAAAAGAAGTTTCACGGTGTAAATTCCGGTGACGTAAGTGGCCAGCTGTAGAGCACCAAGTCATGGGGTCCACTGCAACCACGATTACACACTGCTGGCCACCCAAAAGGCAACACCAAGAAGGAAGCATCCGATTGACCTGAAATTCGCAGCATGCGTCGCCCGCGAGAGGATATGCAAACGATTAGCATTGCAGGGCATACACAAATCATGTGCGCACGGCACGCCACCGAGAAGTAGTATAAGAAGGGTGCACAGAAGGCGGGGTGTAAGTAGTGAAAGTGTGTTGTGCTGCCGGACCTATGCATAGGAAGCTTCCTGATGCCTCGTCGCAGAATACGGCCGTCATTCCAGCACGTTTCGGAGTTCGACAGAGGACGAATAGTGGCTTATCGCGACAGCGGTTTACCGTACCGAGACATCGACGCCCGTGTGGGCGGACATCCAGCCACAGTGAGGCAAGTATAGATTCGGTGAGTGCAGGAGGGACGGACGGACCGACGTGAGCGATTGTCGCAGCCGCGGCACACCACCGAACGAGAGGACCGGCATGTTGTGCGGCGGGCATTGACGGCTCGCACCGCCACATCACGAACGTTAGCGCAGGAATTAGGGTGTGTTGTGCGCAACAACCTGTGTCAGCACGTACTGCTCGACGTCGTCTGCAGGAGCGGGGACTTGTCGCACGGCGCCCATTGCTCCGATTACCATTGACGTTACACCACCAGCGAGTGCGGCGGCAGGGTGCCGTTGAACGCCGCACCTGGACTACGGAATGGCACGACATTGTCTTCTCCGACGAATACCACTTTTGCCTGAAACACCACGATGATCGGATCCGCGCGGGGCGACACCGTGGCGAGAGACTGTATGACGCCTGCATTATGCACCACCATACCGGTCCGTCACCTGGTGTTATGGTTTGGGGCGCAATTGGTTATGACACCCGCACCCTTCTGGTACGCATCGCCGGTGCACCTAGCAGCCACCGCTACATGTCCGACGTTTTGGAGCCTGTAGTCCTCCCTTACCTGCAGAACCTGCCAGAGGCCACGTTTCAACAGGACAATGCGCGCCCTTACGTGTCACGCATCGTGCAACAATTCTTCACGGCCTTCCAGGTGTCACTGCTGCCGTGGCCTGCCTGTTCTCCCGATATGTCGCCCATCGAACACGTCTGGTTGCTGATCGGCAACCGAGTGGGGCCCGGCAAGCATCACCCGCGGTTACGCCTGATGAACTGTGGCAACGTGTGGAAGCAGCCTGGACCGACATACCCAAGCCCACATCCAAAGCCGCTTTCGTTCGATGCCGCGGCGTGTAGCGGCCGTTATTGCCAGCCATGGGGGCAACACGAACTATTGATGTCTGCGTGTTCCGCAAGTCGCACGGGCCTGTAAGCTCAATCGTTTCATCTTTGTATCTGTTGTTATGTGTCCAGTTAATCTGGCTTTGCTATCTCGTGTCCTTCTCGGTGTTGCATTTTGGGTATCCAGCTGTGTATATATGCATCGCACAAAGGCATACACCCATCCGTACGAGCACACAAGGAAAACCTTTTTAACTGGCCAATAATTACCCCTGCTTCTAACACAGAGCTAACTGTTCTATTAAAAACTAATGAAACCATAAAAGCCTAAATAAAGCTCAATGGGGTGAGATGAGATTTAATCTACGCTTCATGCTCCTCATTCAGTAGGGAGCAGAGTCTTCTTCACAGGAGCACTTGGGACACAGAGGTATAATACATGAAGATCACCCCCTATCCCCAGGTGTCATTTACAGCCCAATGCGTCACAAGACATCGCAGTCTCACCAGGGTGATAAGTGCGTGGCTATCGTGTTTCCCAAGTACTTCTTTGTAGAAGAGTCAGCCATTGGATATGGCTGAAGGTAAAGATATGTTTACGTCATTTTGCTCTAAGTAGTCTTTTCTGGTTTCGTAAGTTTCTTGAAGGGATAGCAGGAAGTTATCAGCTCTCTAATGAATTACTCCCCAGACAAAAAGAGGTACAGTGGACGCTATTAGCTTGCTACTTTGAAATTGTGTTTAAAGATAGTTTCGAAGTGACTCAATCGATCAATGGCGCGTTCAAAATAGCATTATTAAAAACACGAATGCAGCGTAATTCTGCATACTTATTAACAACACCCTCAGGTAAGTGTAGCTACACAAGAAATGAAATGTCTCGTTTAATTCTGTACCCAGAAGAACCAAAATATTATGGCCAGGGTGTCTTCATAAAAATAGAAGCAACTGCAGCCAAACGATGGCGCATGTGAACTTTACGAAACGGTATAAATAACACCGGATTCTGAGCTCTGTCAATCAAGGGGTGTTTTCTTGTTCTTCAGGTAAAAAAGGCAGCGAGTTTTTTTTTTTTTTTGATTGGAGGTTTAACGACCACCGTGAGCAACTCAATGGGTTATAAGCAGTCGCCCGTCCCTAACGTAGGGTCACTGCTTCCATGAGAAGGGAGAGATCCAGTGCCGTAAGACAAGCACAACATCCATGCCTCACCGGGGATTCGAACCCGGACCCCTTTCGGACGCATGATCAGAGGATATTGCTCAGGCCACTGCGCCACCGGTGCGGCGGCAGCGAGTTTGACAAAGGCCGAAATTGCAATGGCCAGACCACTGGTCGAAGTATCTTCTAGACTGCAAGGCTTGTGGGGTGTTCACGGCCAGCCGTGGTTAGTACCTTCAAAACGTGGTCAAATGTGGGCAACGCCACGAACCACTAGCAAAGTGTGGTCCGACCACGGCTCGTCGGTACTAGAGGTGAGCGAAGGCTATCCCGTAACGTACGAGCCAACAGAAGGGATATTGTGGCGCAACGCATCGGTAATTTGAATGATGGTGAAATGATCAATGTGTCGCAACACACAGTACATCGAACCCTGCTGAAAATGAAGCTGCGTAGCCTGCTCCGAGTGCCCACGCTATCCTCGGTTTGCTGTCGAACTCACCTATAAAGGGCAAGTAAGCATCAAAACTGGGGGTTGAATGATTGGAAGCAGGTCGTCTGGTCCGATGTATCTCGTTTCACGTTGCACTGCGTGAACGGCCAGGTACCTGTTGGCACCACAATTGCACTGTAGGACGAAAACAAGCCGGTGGAGGAAGTGTAATGCTTTGGGCAATGCTCTGCTGGGAAATCTTGAATCTAGTCATTCATGTGCAGGGAACTATGAGGTCTATCAGCTACCTAAGCAGCATTGCAAACCAGGTACATACTTTCCAGCAACGATATTCCCCTCTGGTGTTGCCTTATGTCGACAGCATAATGCGCCATGCCACATTGCCAGGATTGTTCGCGAATGGTTTGCGAAACATGAAGTCTTCCAGGTGTTGCCCTGACCCTCAAATTCCACAGACATCAATTCCATCGAACATCTGTGGTTTTTGTTGGAACAGCAAATCCGATCTGCTGCAGCTCAATCACGTAGCTTACAAGAGTTGAAGGATCTGCTGGCAGGGTGTTGGTACCAGACACCATAAGACACATTTAGAAATCTTAGTGTCTATACCTCGCCGGGGAAGAGCTGTTTTGGCTGCACGTGGAAGACCAGCATCATACGTAGTGCGATCAAGAAGTTCCGAGACTAGGTACGTAGCGCGCCAACAGATGGGAGTACGCTGATACCCGAGCAGCGGACGAGGGCAGTGACCTTCATGAGTCATTGTGCCGAGCGGCGTCGTTCTGTTACAGCCGTGTTACACAATATTTGGTGACCACGCGCAGAACACAGATGAAATGTTGCGGCAGGCTTATGGCAATGAATTGAGCGAGGTGTTTTGAGTGGCACTCGCGCTTCAAGTGTGGCAGAACGGCACTGGAAGACCAGGAGAGGTCAGGGCGACAGTCCACGGGCAAAATCCCCGAAAATGTGAACAAAATTAGGGAACTGGTGCATGAGGATCGTAGGAGAACCATTCAAGATATTGCTACCATCGTCAATGTATCATACGCGATGTTCTGTGGCATTGTAGGGAGGATATTCACCCAAAACGACCTGAAATGTGGCGCAGGGGAGATTTTCTGTTCCATCGCGATAATGCAGCAGCTCACAGATCGTTAGCAACACGCCAGTTTTGCAGCCTCGGCAGCATGATTACCCTTCCTCACCCGCCTGACTCGTCGGATTTGGCACCCTGCGACGTCTTTCGGTTCCCGAAGCTGAAGCTGAAGTATCGCCGTTTTGAAACGGTGGATGAGATCCAGCGCGAATCGCAGACGGTGCTTGACACGATTCGTGAACAGGACTTCCAGGGAGCGTTCCAACAGTCGCAAAAACTCTGGCAGCGGTGTATCGCTACCCAAGGAGACTACTTTGAGGGAGATCATAGCCACACTTAAGTAACGTAAGTACTTTGTTAGCACGTCTTTTGTGAAAAAAGAACGGACTTTTGTTACCGGTTTCTCCGTCCGTCCGTCTTTACCCACGATATCTCTGCAACTATTGGTACGATTTGAAAAATTCTTTTTGCATTGGGAAGCTTGAAACATGCGAATGATGATCCTTTATTTAGTTTTTTTACGATGTATAATTTTGCCGCTAGGGGGCGTAAATGCACATAATGTCGAATTCAAAAATACGTTTTATTCTACATATTTGCTTCTAAGCATCGGATTGAAAAAATAATTTTATATTTCGATTCCATTTAGGTCGAAGAGTATTTTAGATAGTTACTTTTTCGAATTACGCATAGATTTTCCGCTAGGGGGCGTAAAAGAAGATTACACTTTCCCCGATAACTCGTTTTCTAAAATTCCGATTTGAAACATTTTTTCTTCAGCTGATACACTTCCTGATGGAAAATGTTCCGCATATAATTTCAAATTTTAGGTAAAGAATACTTTAGCCACCATGGGGCGTAAGTGGTAATTTTTGCTTCTGATGTATTTGCCATAAAATATGAGCTTCTAAACTATCGATTGAAAAAAAAATTTTCGTGGACTGATGCCACTCACATCAATAAACATTTACGGAATATTTTCTTCTGAAAATATTCTACAGTTTTTCTGCCAGGGGGCGTAGATGTATATCTTATTTTTGTAAATATCTATACTTCCAGGAGTCCGATTTGAAAAGTTCCTTCTTTGTTGGATAGTGTTTCCCGTGTGACATGTTTTTCACATAATTTCAAAATTTTCAAGTAATTCATAGACTTTCCGCTAGGGGGCATAGAGGTAAATTGCCTTTCTCCCTATATCTCTGCTTCGAAATCTCCGATTTGAAAAATTCTTTCTGCACCGGATACATCTCCTGATAGGAAGTTCTTTGCACACAATTTCTATTTTTTTGTAAAAAATGGTCTGGCCACCAGGGGGCGTAAATCTTAATTCCCGCTTCTGATGTACTTGCAGCAAAATATGAGCTTCTAAATTCTCGATTGAAAAATTCGTCGTTTGTAGACCGATAGTACTCATGTTGACAAACCTTTTAGAAACACTTTGTTCTTGAAATAACGCATGGTTTCTACGCCAGGGGGCGTACATGTATATCTTATTTTTGTCAATATCTCTACTTCTAGGAGTCTGATTTAAAAAATTCCTACTTTTTTGGATAGTGTTTCCAGTGTGACATGGTGTTCATATAATTTCAAAAATTTCAATTAATTCATAGACTTTCCGCAAGGGGGCGTAAAGATAAATTGCTTTCCCCCTATATCTCTGTTTCTAAATATCCGAATTGAAAATATCTTTCTGCACCGGATAAAGCTACTGATGGGAAATCCTTTGCACATAATTTCTAATTTTTGTAAAGATGGTTTGGCCACCAGGTGGCGTAAGTCTTAATTTCCGCTTCTGATGTATTTGTAGCAAAATATGAGCTTCTAAAATCTCGATTGAAAATAAAATGGTTTGTTGACCGATACTACTCATGTCGACAAACTTTTTAAGAACATTTTCTTCTTGAAATAATGCATCGTTTCTACGCCAGGGAGCGTAGATGTATATCTTATTTTTGTCAACATCTCTACTTCTAGGAGTCCGATTTGAAAAATTCCTTCTTTTTTGGATAGTGTTTCCGATGCGAAATGTTTTTCCTATAAATTCAAAATTTTCAAGTAAGTCATAGCCTTTCCGCTAGGGGCACAAATGTAAATTGCGTTTTCTGCGTTATTTCTGCTTCTAAAACTCCGATTTTAAAATTTGTTCCTGTATCGCATACAACACCTGATGGAAAACACTTTTCACTTAATTTCTAATGTTTGGTAAAGAATGGTTTGGCCACCAGGGGCATAAGTGTTAATTTCTGTCTCTGATGTATTTGTAGCAAAATCTGGGCTCCTGAAAACTCGACTAAATTTTTTTTTTCTTGGACCGATAGTGCTCATATGGAAAAATCTTTTGATAATACTTTCTTCCTAAATAACGCATGGTTTTCCCTCCAGGGGACGTAAAGTCACATCTTATTTTTTGTCGATATCTCTGTTTCTAAGAGTCCGATTTGAAAAATTCTTTCTATGTTGGAGAGCGTTTCCGGTGGGAAAAGTTTCTCATATAAATTCATGATTTTCTTAACGCACAAGTCTGCAACCAAAGGGCGTAAGCTCACGATTCCGTCTACAGCAATATTTTCGTGATTAAAAACCCGATTGAAAAACTTCTTTCTTCCGTCAGATACTATTGTTTTCCATACCGGTTCCACTGACTTTGAATAGCTTTGATAAATTTAATTTGCGTCAGAACGGATTCAAAGACGTGCTTATTACACCCGAAAATTTGGTGTCATCTTTCTTGTTGTATATCGGGCTAGTCTCGGAAATTTTTGAACGGACCTCGTGTTAGGCAGGTTGTCATAATGTTTTGCCACTTCGGTGTATATGTCCACTTATTTGGTTCCCAAAAAGTTGTTTATTGTGATAAAAAACTAAGAAACTGGAGAGCCGTTACGTCACGCTTTTTCATGTTTCTAAGTAGCTGTGAAAACGACGTACTTCTGCATGTCGGGAGAAGATTGTTTTCAACGTGCAACGAACAGTCTTGACGCCATGTAAGCTTACAGATAATCGTTTGCATCCGAAATTAGATATTAAGAGTTTCCCACACCGATCAGAAATCTGCCATAAAGGAGTAGCAAAACCGGGTACCTGTATGACAAAGAGCACGGGAGCGTGTCGAATAAAATGTTGCATGCTCATAGATATTAACATCTAGAAGGATATTGTGAATGCAAAAGCTGAAGTTGATTCATCCTGAAGTTGATTCATCAAGGTCGAATTTCTGTGTTTGACATTATCACACACTGCGCAACATAGAAAATGCCACACTAGGAAGTGTTTGTCGGGTTACCATTCAAAATGTAAGGTGTGTTCCGACAGTTGGGCTATGATTACAGTTGCTAATCAATCTCGTGATGGGATGATAAAAAGCAAAGGGCACAGCGTAGCTACGTTTGATCGTCCTCCCCTGGGCATGTGGAGCGCTGCATCAGAGTGATTTCGGTTCCGAAAGCACGTGTAAGGAGTGTAAATATTCAGCGTAGCTAAGTTTGCTCGTCTTCACTTGGGCGTGTGGACCACTGCGTCGGAGTGATCTCGGCGGCGAAAGCACGTGTAAAGATTAAATAATCAGCGTAGCTAAGTTTGGTCGACCTCACTTGGGAGTGTGGATCATTGCATCGGAGTGATCTCGGTGGCGAAAGCACGTGTAAGGAGTGTAAATAATCAGCGTAGCTAAGTTTCGTCGTCCTCACTTGGGCGTGTGGACCACAGCATCGGAGAGATCTCGGTAACAAAAGCACATGTAAGGAGATAGGATTCCCTATGACGTCTCCCAGACATTCTGTCGTTTAGTAGAGGCTTCCACACAGGGTTAGGTACGCCTGGTTAGTCCACCATGCGTTGCATAGCGTCTGAAACTTGTCAGGATGTAACAACAGTGGTTGGATGAAGGTATCGTGACTTGCCGTAGTTTAACTGTAGTAGCACATAGGCGGAGGTTCGAACTCATCGAACGCCGCATTTGATTGCAAGCAGTAGCAGTCCCGCAGTCCACAGCGTACGGCATTCGACGAGGTATACAAGCAACTGCGGACGCCCCCATATGGACACGGACTGTGAATCGCAGATCGGCTGCGTTAGGTTTTCACTCTCGCAGTCGTTGAGACGACTTGCAATAACAGCAGGACATCCTCGCACAGGATTGCAGTGTTGCAGTAGCAGACATGCGTGGCGGGACGAATGAAACCATGTCCTGTTCAGCGACGAGTCACGCTTCTCTCTTAGCTCCGACAATTGCTGAATGAGAGTCTGGAGACTCTGTGGTTACCGGGCTGCGATCCGTGAGCAACGTACGTTTCCTCATCTTGGTGTTATTCTTTGGGACGCTATTTCGTACCACCCCACCTCTGGTACGGATAATGGGTACAATGGCAGCACGTGATGTTTCGGACTCTTTAGTATTATACGTTGATGAACTGTTGTAGCCAGTTTTGTTGCCATATCTCTATGGTTTTCAACAAGGCACACTGCCTACATCACGGTATCCTAGTGTCTCCCTAGCCAGCGCGATTTTCCAAAATGCAGAACGTGCGGGGCGTCACTGACCGACGGCTGAACGCATCTGCATGACCCCCTCGCGATATCAGTTAATTTTGCACCATGGTAAATTTTTGAACTACTCAGAACACTATTTGAACTACTGGACGGCGTGCCGTGTTGCCAAATGTACAACCCAGCATAGTGGTCATGTGACCTACTGATTGAGGCCACATTATATTGTCTTCTCGCACTTCTCAGTCATGTAATCCGTCAGAAATTGAATCACTTCTTTCCTGTTCATGTGTGTTAAATTTCGTATCAATACGTGCATTCCCTCATGGTGTGGAATTTTCTTTGTAGAGCTGTGCGAATGTGTGAGGTTTTAGGCTGTTTATATTTATTAGCGGCAATGTTGACAACTACTATGCAAAACTCGATTTCAGTCGAACATTTAGTTTGCTGAAAACTAACGGGAAAGTATACAAATTCTGTCACTTTACTTCCAATATAAAGGATTTTTAACCTTTGGCATCAAAAACGTTTCTAATGAGCCATCAACGACGTCTCTATGTTTTCTGGTGGCCACTCTGCGTCTGTCACCAGTTTCATCCCTCCTAGGTCTTGTTTTCTCCCACAAAATGTGACACAGCTTGCATCTGCATCGCAGAACTCAATGGAATGTTTAGAATGAAGATTTTCCTACTTAATAAGATATACACTGAAGAGCAATCGAATTAGAGACAGCTGGCGTTATGCAAATGAGGCGCTGTGGGCGGTCCTGTAAACGGAAACGACATGACGTATGCAGCGATCCGACAATATAAGGAGTGATGCGACGGGAATCAGTAAGAGTCGAATGCAGTATGGCTAAGACGAATGATCTAAGCGCATTTAATCGTGGGAAAATAGTCGGAGCCCGACGAATGGGTTATTCCATCTCAAAAGTCGTGCAGGCGCTGGGATTTTCACGAGCCACTGTGTCACGGGTGCACTGTGAGTACATCGAATCCGGTAAAACCATCCTTTCAAGGGCCAACTGCCGTGGACAACAGCGTGTAGATGAGCGGGGTCATCGTCGGCTAGCTCACATTGTAACAGCGGATAGACGGGCCTCAGTGCAAGAAATCACTCGGCAATTTAACGCTGGTGCACAAAAACGTGCAAGCAGCCACACCATCTAGAACCATCTCCTCGCTATGGGGTACAGAAGCCATCGTTCCACGAAGGTACCGCTACTGAACGCCCATCACAGGCTGCAAAGCTTAGCATGGGGGCGGGAACATCACCACTGGACCCTACGCATGTGAAAAAATGTTGCCCGGACTGATGAGTTGAGATTCACGTTGGTACATGCGGATGGTACGATACAAGTACGGCGCAAACCACATGAAGCAATGGATCCTTCTTGCCAGCAGGGTACTCTTCAAGCTGGTGGGGGTGGCATTCTCGTCTGGGATCTGTTTACCTGGACTGAAATGGGACCCCTGGTACGTGTGACATTGTCCTTCACAGGGTAACGTTACCGGGATATCCTGGACGACCATTTGCTCCCGTGTGTGTGTTCAACATCCCACTGGGGACCTCATCTTGCAACAAGACAATGCACCGTGCCATCGCTCCCGAATTATATCCGAATGGTTGGAGGAACACTCCCCCGATGTGACCTTAATTTGTCGGTCAGGTAGGTCACTTGACTTCAATCCCATTGAGCACATCTGGGATACCACCGAGAGAGAGATGTTCGAGGCTCTGATCCCCTCCATCAAATCTTCGTGAACTGTGGGAGCTTGTTCAGGGGTCATGGATCCGTATGGCTTCCCAACGCTTCCGGTGTCTTGTCGAGTTCATGCCGAGACGAATGGCGCCGTCATCAGGGCGAAAGGTGTTGCTACACGTTACTAGACAGGTATCTCTAATTCAATTTTCCTTCAGTGTAGCGATTCCATTATGATCACCCCGTAGCCTAGAGAAATGAGCGGGCCTTGAGACCGTAAGGTAGCGCAGGTGAAGTTCACAGAGCAGAATACAAACTGAGGACCAGCTTTCGGTTACTAGTGTTGGAGTCAGAATGGAAAACGCTGCCAATTTATCGGAGTTTGATAAAGAACAAATTAGGATGGCACGGCGCTTCGGAACTACGATCTCGAAAACTGCGCGGATTGTGGGTTGCTCACGTGCCGCTGTGGTGAGTACATATCAAAAATGGTGCACAGATCGCCACAAGATGAACCGTTGTTCGGCCGTATGTCGCCCGCAGCTCATTGATGACAGACGGGAGTGAGACTGTCGCGCATTTTTCACAGCGACCATAATGCAACAATGCGACAAATCTCCCGCAACTACAACAGCGTCGATCAGGGCACAGCACATTAGCTCATCGCAGCCTTCTGCGCATGGACTTGCGTAACCAAAGGGCCAGCCTGGTCACCATGCTCACTGCACGTCGTCGCCAACAGCGCATTAAATGGGCCTAAGATAATCGAGATTGGAACTTGGATAATTGGGAGAAAGTGGCCTGGTCTGACGAATCAAGGTTTCTGGTGCATTACGTGGACGGCAGAGCGCGGATACACTGATTACCAACGGAGGCTATGGCACATGGATGCAGTGTTGGGTAGAAACAGGCCGGCAGAGGCAGTGTTATCCTGTGGGCGATGCTTTCTTGGAATACTTTAAACCCAATAGCACAATCTCCGACAGCTGTCAGGTACCTGAACATCGTTGCGAACCAAATTAACCCATTAATGGCAACTGTGTTCCTTGCTGGTGATGGCCATTACCAACAGCATAAGGCTCCATTCCACACTGCCAGAATCATTAAGGAGTGGTTCGAGAAACATGCTGGTGACTTTCGGTTAATGACAAATTCACCTGACATGAACCCAATCGAACATGTCTGGTTCGAGTTGGAAAATCGGGTTCGCGCTAAATCACCACTACACCGAAATGTAAGGGAACTAGAGGACCTGCTGGCGACATTATGGTACCAAATACCCCAGGATAGCTGTCGCCACATCATCATCGAATCAATGCCTCGCCGAGTGGCTGCTGTTTTGCTGGCTAAAGAGCGTCCTACAGCTTGTTAGGTAGGTGGGTATAATGTAATGGCTCATCGATGTAGTAGGACACTTGCAAAGTCGATTAACTGGTCCGTTTGAGACTATTGAACATTACGCGTCATGCTGCGCTGTATTAACTGGAGCTGTCGGGTCCATTGTTCGTTGATTTAACGTCTGAAAGTTTGACAGCTCCGGTGGAGCAGTGTTCTAAGCGCTGCTTCTGAACATTCGTTCGAGATGGTCGCGCGTAAGGCATATGTGGTGTTTGTCTTGCGACACTGGGTCTCTGCCTTCTATGGAAGCAATAACCCCAAATTACGGTTGCGGTTAAACTCGGAATTGAAAACAGAAATTCTGGTGTGATTTCTTCGTCTAATATTCGTACATATCAGACGAAGTGACATAAATTCATCTAAGGAATTTTTAACTATCATACAAGGAGTGTTCAAATGAAAAGGTACGAAACAACACTGTGGGTATAAATGAACACTTTATTCAAAGTATACACCATAGGCCGTAGCACAACGATCCCATTGATTAACGAGCCGAAGGATTCCTTGTTCCCAGAATTCCTGTGGCCGTGACGAGACCCAGTCCTGCACAGCGTCCTTGAGTTCGTCGTCCGAGTGGAAGCGCTTCCCTTTCAGATGTTTTTTTCAGGGGACCAAACACATGGAAATCGCAGGGCGACATGTCCGGGCTGTAGGGCGGATGGTCAAGCTGCTTCCACTGGAACTTGGCCAGTTCCGCGTGTGTGACCCTGGAGATGTGTGGAAGCGCGTTATCATGGAGCAGAACCACACCCTCCGCGATGAATAGCGGCCGGTTTAACACCTTCCGCTGTCAGAAATCGGATAACGCCTCGCTGCTTCTCAATCGTCGAATTTCGCAATGTGAACGCCATCCTGTCCTCACACGCACTGCCGCGTCAATTGTACGGCGCTCTTTATAAGAGCCTCTGCTCTCTCCTGCGCATGCGGGAGCTCGCGCATGCTCCGATCCACGCCAGCGACTCCAATCGCATCCCTAGATGTGTCGCTACGTTCTCCCATAGCGGCATAGGCAAATATGTTAAAAGTTACGTTCTTATGACGTTTCGTACCTTTTCATTTGAACACCCCTAGTAGTAATCTACTCTACGCGCTGTATAAGGGTCTCCCGTCCGCCTAATTTGCAGCCACTTGTTCTGGGGAAAGTACACAGCCAGAGCAGTAAGGCAAACTCACAACCCATACCACATCCAGGACTCGCAACTGGGCGCAGCTTGGTCGACCGGCCAGAAACCAGCACCTCTGGTCACCGGGGCGAAAAATAAGAGTTTTCTAGGTTAGTAAGTCCCGACCGGGCACTATTTATTTCACACAGTGGGCAAATAGTCTCTGGTAGATCTCCCAGAGGAAATGAGGTAGGCATTTTATAAAGAGTACTCTGAACTCCGAGACCAACGGCTTAACGTGCCTTCGAACCACGGCTGATGAGTACTAGTAGCTGTGTGACACAAAGTTTGGTGCACGACAACCAGTCTCCAGCTAGATGGAATGCAATATTGCTGGGAGATGTCGAATAACTTAAATATTTCTGCGCATTAAACTGAAACTGTTTCAAAATCTGCGAAAGGAAATTTAGGTTCTCACAATATGTTTGTACATTAGGTACGTTTATATGTTTGTGCATTAATGTTCTCACAATATGTTTGTGCATTAGTGTTCTCACAATATGTTTGTGCGCTAGGTACGGAAAGCCTCATTGATAAGAATCACAGTGCTGTTATTAGAGATATTTGTTTGTGAGGTTATGACGTTCCTTATTTAGGGCCACTCCTTTATTGTGAGAGACCAAATCAGCTCCATAAGACACACACGACTCTGACGTTGACAAAAACCAGGACCATTGACCCCCTAGGAGGTAAGGACTCGTGAGAGTGACTTGTTTCTTTTGTTTTTCTTTTTAATTTAACGTGGACATTCCCTTACGTGTTAGTACAGTTACTCGAGAACGTGGAATGGGCTAAAAGACCACTTCAAACGAAGGCAACAGTATCGGGTGTCTTCTTTAAAACCCATCATAAAAGGCGCTAGGTACGGAAAGCTTCATTGATAAGACACCGAGACATTTTCGTTAGCTCTAAAAGTCACCCAGCGTATAAAGCTCAGAAGCGATGGTGAATCTGCCACTATCGATTTCGAAGAGGTAAGACTGGAATAAACCTTATTTGGATCTGATGAGAGGTTTGGATTTTGCTGTCGTTAATGATTCAAGCTTGTTCACAGAATTTTACAAGTGAAAATGAACAGGGTGACCATTACGAATCACAATTTACTCAGAAAGCAAAGCTTTTTTGTTTCACCTTGTGATATCATAAAATTCTATTTTGATTTAATCTAAAACGTGATTTGAAAATTCCGTAAATTATTTTTATAATCATTATAGTTAAGTTCTTTATGTGTCATCACTCATCAACGAAACACACATTAATTTTTGGAAATTAATTTTGGATGTGACCATCCACTTGTTTGAATACAAGCGGTGAAATCAAATTTTTCAAAGGTTGAAAGTTTTTGTATTGAAATATTTAGGCTTTACACCTGGTTTAAAAATGAAGAAAAGTTTCAACAAAAATGGAAAATTGTTAATTTTCTTATAGCTAAGAGTGGTTAAAGCCGTCTTTAATTTAGGACCACTGGTTCCAGGGAAAAGAAAGAGCGAGGGCAATTAAACAAACAAAACATCCATGCCTCACCGGAATTCGTACCCGGACCCATTTCGGATGAACGATTAGAAGCCAGATTTGAAACCACTGCGCTACCGTGGCGGCATGAGTGTGTGTTTAAGCACCACTGTGAGCAACGCGATAGGCTACAGGCTCTATCCCGTCCCTAATTTAGGGCCACTGGTTCCAGGGAAGGGAGAGAGCCAGTGCCGTAAGACAAACACAACATCCATGCCTCACCGGGATTCGATCCCGGACCCATCTCGGACGAATGATCAGAAGCCATCGCTTAGACCACTGCGCCACCGGGGCGGCATGGTGAATGTGAATGACCTTTTCATACAACTGGGGCCGCCCCGGTGGCGCCGTGGTCTAAGGCGTTGGCGTCTGATCATTCGTCCGTAAGGGGTCCGGGTTCGTATCCAGGTCAGGCATGGGTGTTGTGTTTGTCTTACGGCACTGGCTCTCTCCCTTCCCTGGAACCAGTGACCCTAAATTAGGGACGGGCGACTGCTTATAGCCCATTGAGTTGCTCACGGTGGTCATTAAACCTCCAATCAAAAAAATACAACTGGGTATCCCTCAGACAACAGTTTATACCGTGCTGACGGAGATATACACTGAAGAGCAATTGAATTACAGATACCTGTCTAGTAACGTGTAGCACCACCTTTCGCCCTGATGACGGCAGCGATTCGTCTCGGCATGGACTCGACAAGAGACCAGAAGCGTTGGGAAGCCATACGGATCCACGACCCCTGAACAAACTCCCACAGTTAACGAAGATTTTATGGAGGGAGGTCAGAGCCTCGAACATCTCTCTCGATGACATCCCAGATGTGCTCGATGGGATTGAGGTCAGGTGACCCAGCTGGCCAAGGAAGCGAGGTCACGTCGGTGGAGTGTGCATCCAACCATTTGGATACAATTCGGGAGCGATGGCACGGTGCATTGTCTTGTTGCAGGATGATGTCCCCAGTGGGATGTTGAAGACGCACAAACGGGTAAAAATGGTCGTCCAGGATATCTCTGTAACGTTGACCGGTGAGGGACGATGTCACACGTACCAGGGGTCCCATTTCAGTCCACGTAAACAGTCCCTAGACGAGAATTCCACCCCCAACAGCTTGAAGAGTACCCTGTTGGCAAGAAAGATCCATCGCTTCATGTGGTTTGCGCCGTACTCGTACCCTGCCATCCGCATGTACCAACGTGAATCTCGACTCATCAGTCCAGGCAACATTTTCCCATATGTCTAGGATCCAGTGGCGATGTTCCCGCTCCCATGCTAAACTTTGTACCCTGTGATATGCGGTCAGCAGCTGTACCTTCGTGCGACGATGGCTTCTGTACCCCATAGCGAGGAGATGCTTCTGGGTGGTGTGGCTGCTTACACGTTTTTGAGCACCAGCGTTAAATTGCCGAGTGATTTCTTGCACTGAGGCTCGTCTATCCGCTGTTACAATGTGAGCTAGCCGACGATGACCCCGCTCATCCACACGCTGTTGTCCACGGCAGTTGGCCCTTGAAGGGATGGTTTTACCGGATTCGATGTACTCACGGTGCACCCGTGACACAGTGGCTCGTGAAAATCCCAGTGCCTTCACGACTTCCGAGATGGAGTGACCCATTCGTCGGTCCCCGACGATTTGCCCACGATCAAATGCGCTTAGATCCTTCGTCTTACCCATACTGCGTCCGACTCTTACTGATTCCCGTCGCATCACTCCTTATATTGTCGGATCGCTGCATACGTCATGTCGTTTCCGTTTACAGGGCCGCCCACAGCGCCACATTTGCATAACGCCAGCTGTTTCTAATTCAATTGCTCTTCAGTGTAAACTTAATGCACAACTATGCCTATGGCTATGCCCCACACCATGACCCCGCCTCCAGGACCTTGAGTTGTGTTTACAAGGCAAGCTGGGCCATCGCCTCATGGAGCTCTATCCAAACACTCTCTGCCTGCCGTCGGTACAGAATAAAGTGTACCACGACTCGTCGTACCACATGAAATTTTTTTATCCAGTGTCCGGTCACTGATTTCCTGACAACACTGTAGATGAACTTTCCAGTTCTTCGCAGAAATGAGTGGTTTCTGTATAAGCATGCGACTGCCAATACCTATCCTCTTCAATTTTTATATGTATAGTTCCGTGAGATATGGGCCGGGAACCGCCTTCATTGAATGTTTTGTCCATTTGCGGCATACTGGAGGTCCTGTTTCTATGTATAAGACTTCTCAGACGACGGAGATCTGATTTCTGACATTGTCCTCGCTCCATAGTTAGGCCTCTTGGACAAGCAATGTGGGTTATTTTTCCACTGATTAAAGACCCGGGATATCTCGCCTTTTGAGAGGCTAGTCAGGTTTTTAGTCGTCTCTACAGTATAACGAAGTAAATTTCTCCGTCATTTCTGTCCACGCCAGAATTCGAACCCGGATTCCCTCATTCTGGAATAAGTCACTCTACCAATTGAGCTACGCGGACGTTTTATTCTGATTCCTATCTGCCTTTATGTCGTGTGCGTCCTTCTGGCAGGTACGTCACATCTCCTGGTACGTTACAACAGCCACCCACATATAAGCTCCGAACGATAATTTGTTTTTCCTGTTGTGACCAACACCATGGGCGAGCAGTCTTAAATAGTTTCCTAGATCACATGGTGATGCACGTGACCATGTATTTTGTACGTACGTTGCGTAAGGGATGTTTACGCCCATCTGCATAAAGTTTTTTACATCGGTGTCCGGGAAATTCTAAAACGAAAGGCAGGGCTTCAGGATTCATCAAGATAATGTGAAAACCACACACAATACAAATGTCACTGGCAAATATTGCAAAGCTGTAGTGGATTGTAATAATACCTCATCCTCCTTCCCAGAGTTCACCTTAACATTATCCACCAAGTGTGTTGAACATACGAGTAAGCCATTAATCCTCGTAAATCTCTTTGACCAGAAGACCCCACTGCTTCCACCCCAAATCTTACCATTCCAATTACCCATCCCCTTCCGATTTCTTTTTGTTTGGTAGACTCAATGCATAAGTGAGTGGTAAGATGCTTGAGAGTGATGAGGAGCTCATTTTTACCATAAGAACTCGAAAGAAAGTGCAATGAATCTTACATTGAGTGACACTTTCACTCACATGGAGGATTATGTGTCACATTTGTGGTTACATTATCTAAACCAACAAAGCACGTAAAGCATATTGTACTTGCAAATGAATTTTAACAGATTTTATCTGAATAAAAGAAATCGGCCACCAAACACTATAAAATGTAATTTAAACTCAGAAAATAACTCAAGACTGACGGTAATTGGGAAATAAACAAAATATCCTATGCTGAGTATTCGATTGCTTGAAAACAGCACAAAAGCAGCGATATTCCGAAAGAAACTGAGAAAGAAGGGAGTAATGCTCTACAAAAAAGTGCTTTCTGCGGGGTTTAGGGGAAAACAAAAAGCTGGCTCGTATTGTAGAGACCAAGTAGTTGAAGAATCTGGAACACTAGATGATCGATCGACGGAAAAAAAGCATGAATATCTTATGGTGATGATTTATGACTAGGTGTTTAGATGTCGGCATCATTCAGAGTAAGTTATTCTTTGCCCTAAAAGTTAGATATAATTTTTGATATACTGTGATAACAATCATGAAAAAATGTTGGGCAAAATTTTATTTTCTACTGAATAACTCTGATTTTTTAGTATTTAATGTTTCATTTGATGTAATTCGCGTTTTACCTACAGGCATAAATCCATACCAATTCTAATTTTTGGCATTAGAGATACAGTTAACTGGACCTTAAGGTGGTCCACCTAAAATCTCTGCCTTATGTTTCCAATGGTAAAACTTCTTTACATACATATTTTCTTCGCAATTAATGTATTCCCAAGGATGAAAATTTGCACATTGATAAAACTTACTTTAAGTTATGGCATGGGATACTTAATACTTGCTAAAACATAACCATAACTAAGTAATCCAACATTTGTTTGTCTACTGACGTTATCAATGTACAGGTCACGCCATCTATTAACAGATCGGAACATTACTCAAAGAAAAATGATTGATTTTTAATATAATTATGGTTATGTTTTAGCGAGTATTAAGTATCATATGCTATAACTTAAAGTTGGTTTTATCAATGTGCAGATTTTTATCCGTGGGAATACATTAATTGCGAAGAAAATATGTAAAGTTTTACCATTGGAAACATAAGGTAGAGATTTTAGGTGGAACCACCTTTAGTATCCGAGTTATTAGTAGGGCATTACGCTAACAGGCAAAATATGTCATCTCTTGTCGTTACGTCACTGCGTCTATATACCAGGGTGAGCCAAAACATGGTCCCATTTTCACAAGCCGTTGTTTCCTGTAGTACTTTGCCAACGTTCCACCAGAGCTACGATCTCACTGCGGTACTACTCAACAGAGTTGATGATGCAAGAAAGCCATAAACGCTCACCTCATTCTGCGAAGCGCAGGCTGTTGTTCTCAATAGTGCCGCCCCGGTGGCGCAGTGGTCTAAGGCGTTGGCCTCTGATCATTCGTCCGAAGGGGTCCGGGTTCGAATCCCGGTGAGGCATGGATGTTGTGTTTGTCTTACGGCACTGGCTCTCTCCCTTCCCTGGAACCAGTGACCCTAAATTAGGGACGGGCGACTGCTTATAGCCCATTGAGTTGCTCACGGTGGTCGTTAAACCTCCAATCAAAAAAAAAAAATTCTCAATAGTCCGTTGCCAACGTTCCACCAGAGCCGCGATCTCACTTCGGTACCACTCAACAGGGTTAATAAATCAAGAAAGCCATACACGCTCACCTGCAAAGTACAGGCTGTTGTGTCTTTTATACGTAGGCCATTTCAAACGTTTTGCACACTGCGCAGGCGCTGCCCGTAGGAAGACACAATCGCTCCAATCGTTCCGCCAGTTGTGAGCCTGACTTCAGTATAAAAATTTGTGTCTACATTTGCTGGCTACTTTGTTCCTAAAATAATGGTTCAAATAATGATTAAAATAATTATTCTGAAGTCGTGCTAAATCTAATCCATTAGACAAAAAGGCCGTCTTTTGCACGATAAAATCTTTACTAGTTAAAAACACATAAGTTAAAAACACACAATGAACATTAGATTTTTTGAATTGGCCACCAATTCGTCTTCAGATGTAATTACATATGACGGAAGGGCGAGAAACCCACAAGTATAAATACAAAACAAAACACAGCGTGACGTAAGCGGTGTGTGGAATAGACTGACCAATGAATTTTCAAAGATCCACAAATGGTGACACAAGTTAAAAGAAGTTGATTATAATCACTGTTCGGATTGTCACTCCCTTTCTTCCATCAAACCCTTCCAGGGGAGGGAGATTATCGAAGGGTAATCGTCATTACAGCATATGGGTTTGAATTTATGTATCATAAAGCTCTTCGCAAACAACAAACACGATTTAAGTCTAGGTGCACAAAGGATCTTGGCCTCATTCCAAAGCGGCAAATGAGTGCCGCTTGGGCATAATCTTGACAAAGCTGTAATAGCAGAACACGACTTCACGTTATACTTATGTTCAGTAATTCTGCAACCAAGATTGCGGGATGTAGAGCCCACATAAATCAAATCGCTTTTGCCTGGTTCAAGGGCTTTTAGAGGAATGGAATACACCCCATAACAGGATCCCAAAGGCATTGCATCCCTGTCGGTTTTGTTAATAGACAAAATATTTTTGGCCTTAACACCAAAACAAACCGTGTTTTTTTTACAGATATTCTTCAAAACATTGTTAATACATGGGATGTACTGTAAAGAAGCGCCGCCCCTGTGGCGCAGTGGTCTAAGCGATGGCCTCTGATCATTCGTCCGTAAGGGGCCCGGGTTCGAATCCCGTGAGGCATGGATGTTGTGTTTTTCTTACGGCACTGTCTCTCTCCCTTCTCTGGAGCCAGTGACCCTAAATTAGGGACGGGCGTCTGCTTATAGCCCATTGAGTTGCTCATGGTGGTCGTTAAACCTCCAATAAAAAAAAAAAAAAAAAAAGAAGTGACATACCTAGTAGAACTGCGTTCACTAACTAAGGTTGAACCACGAGGGGTGGCGCAGTGGTCTAAAGCGATGGCCTCTGATCATTCGTCCGAAAAGGGTCCGGGTTCGAATCCCGGTGAGGCATGGATGTTGTGTTGGTCTTACGGCACTGGCTCTCTCCCTTCCCTAGAACCAGTGACCCTAAATTAGGGACGGGCGACTGCTTATAGCCCATTGAGTTGCTCACGGTGGTCGTTAAACCTTCAATAAAAAAAATTAACCACGAGGAGGCAATAAATGGTTAAATAGCCTGTCAACCTCCGAAGAGGGATAATCATACACGGCAGCCAGTTGTCTGATCCTGCAGAATTTAGCGTGACGGAGAATGGGTAACGCCTCTTCGGATCAGAAAATGCAAAGACTAAAATTTCTGGCTATTAGGGTGAGACGAACTGAAGGGGATCAACGTAGTTTCAGAGCACGTGTTGTGAATACTGAGTACGTTAGTGCATTTGTGTCAGCGTTCCGCCAAAGCAGGAAATCCAGAAAGGGTAAAGAGAAATCCTTTTCATGTTCAACAGTGAAGGAAATGGACGGATATTTGGCTGAAAGGCAATCAACAAAACTATTGAGTTGTGAAAAGGAGGCAGTTCAAAAAAGCAAGATATCGTCAACGTATCGGAGAAACAACAAGGACTTTACTGAAGTTGAATTTAGGACGTACTCTTCCAGGGTCTACAACAAAATTTCGGCGAGGGCTGGGGACATCGGGGTACCCTCTAGTTGACGATATATGAGGTTGTTAAACCTAAAATATGACCTAGACTGTACGAGCCGAAGCGCGCACAGAATGGCCTGGATTTTGGTGGGAGAGTATGAACCGAGGATGGTGAGCTTTGATTCAATAATCTTGAGGACCTCCAAAACGGGATCGCTAGGAAATAGTGAAATCACGTCAAGAGATATCATAACAAAGGGAAAGGTGATTGAGAGCAAAGACTTGATATGGGTTAGCGCTTGAACAGAGCTGGAAATTGAAAACAGAGATGAGGTGGTTAAAGGGGCAAGCAATTTAGCCAAAGCGCCCTCGAGAGGCCTGGTGGGACTGGAGCTGGAAGATACCAAAGGGCATACAGGGAAGCCTTCTTTGTGTAATTTGACGTGCCCGAAAAGCTCGTGCACTCTAGAACCTAAAATCCCGAAAAGTCTCTCCAGAAATGTAGGAAGAAACTGAGTCAGGTCAGATCTCGCGTAGCGACCAGCAATCCTACATTAAAATTGAAACTTTGCGAGGAAAATCCCCAACCGAAATTCATAAAGCTTTGTATGAAGTTTGTGGTGTTAGTGTAGTGGATCGTAGCACAGTGTCACGGTGGTCGTCTCTGGATACGAAGATTCTGAACCAGAACTGAAATCTCAATCTGCTCAGGGGAAACATCCAGGATCCCCTCGCCAGAAAAAAATCCGCCGCCAACAACTGAAGGTTAAGTTGATGATAATTATGGCCTATGACAAATGTGGAGTGATAGCAACAGACCGAGTGGCCTAGGGGGATCACTGTAACGGTGGAATAGTACAGAAGGTTTCTGCAAAGTGTTTTGCGCCCAAAGATTTGCCGAAGACGGCCCAATATGCTCGAAGCTGGTGTCGTCATTTTGCTCGACAACGGAAGGCCGCATGTTGCCCGTAGAGTAAGAGACAGTCTGGAAAAGTATGGATGGGAATTGCTTCCCAAGTTCCATGCAGTCCTGACATGAGCCCACCAGACTGATTTGTTTCCAAAACTGAAAAAGTCAGTCCTAGGGAAACGATTCAGGATGTTTGTTTTTAATGAAGTGACCCGAGTAATCCGACGCCTCAACAATGGAGGTGTCCTGACTGGAATACAAGACTTGCCCAAACGTTGGGCCGCTGTTATAAAGAAACGTGGAGATTACTTGGAAGGCCTGTAAAAGTATGTTGTGAAATAAATTCATTTTTTAAGAGAGATCGGAAAACATTTGAAATTATCCTGGTAGTTCTTTGCCAACGATCCACCAGAGAAACGAACCCAAGTCAGCACCTCTCGGCAGGTTTCGAAGACAGGAACTTTCTGATGCCAGTTTACATATCCTTCACTGAAGCAAAGTACCTTCCTTGTAATTAATTGGCCATTCCTTGTATTGATGCCATCCTTGTATTGATGGGCTAATACCCGGACTGTATGGTGGATAAAATAGAATCTCAACACCTTCCAATTCCTGTAGATTTTGGTGGATCACTGTGGATGTCTGACTTCCGTATTATCCGCTTGCAACAACAACCACTTATTACTGATTAGCGCTGTTTAGCATTAGCGCAGAGCATCATGGACACGCTGCACATTTGTTCGGCATAGAGTTTCGTGTCCACAAGCTGACCATCTGGCACGAGATACCAGTCCGCAGGGCTCTCACAATTCCACCAAAATGCACAGTTTGGCTTTTCACTCGAACTGCCCTCTGTGCACCACGGGCTGTGCTTCCTGGTGTGGCCCCAGCTACTGGTTCCGAGAGCTAGTATCACGTAGAAATATCTGCTTTTCATAGCCTGTGACGATTCAACGCAAAAAACTATCGTTCTGTGGATTTGACAGCAATCTGCGACAGAGAGCAACACGTTGGTGTACATGTTAGGCTGTCAGTGCATGGAAAACCATTCGATGGCGTCTCGAGTAGAATCTAAGCTAGCGCAGGTGACGAACGACGGTGGATTAGAAAGAACTCACTTTAGCTGCCAGTTGTCGTGTACTGGTTCAGGGGTTTGTTTTTACAGTTTCGACCAGGGTGTCAGTGTTTTTGGTCGTTGGACCTCCTAGCTTGTCTTCGAGACTGCTGTTCCCAGTATTGAAACACATGAACCATTTCCGTACAGTTTCGTCGCCTTCAGCTGCAAAAATGTCTCACTGCTTCTGCCGCGTTTAACCCTTTTTTACTAATTATAACGTAGGAGCGCTCGAACAGCACATTTCATTTATCGACCTACATCCTCCGCTTTCTTAATAACGCAATGTAGCCCCTTTTCGAAATACGTCACAGGCCTCGTGTATTTCCCGTTATCTAGGTACCCAGTCGACGCTGGCACGCGTGTCGCATTACAATGGAGGTCTAACCAAGGCCGTCTAGAAAGTACAAGGCCATGATATCAGAGATGAGATACCTCCTGTTGTGACGCCACGATCTGAATGCATAACTTGTTCGTCGGTCTCTTGTATGACGTCATAACGACAGCGTTGAAAACCAATCGAAAGCTTTGGTTTTCGCGTGACGTCGCTAAAAAAGGAAGAAACTCATCTGTCTAAAGGCATGGGCTTGTAGCTTCTAGACGGTCTTGGTCCAACGCAGCTCAAAGAGGGACGAACTTTTTACTTTCTTTGTTATGTAAGAACTGTAACAAAAAAAGGAGCCGAAATTTTGAGGGGAGTTAGAGTTCTACGCAAAAACAAATGCAATAGATTTACATGCATATTACAGGCATAAAGGCTTCGTGTACTCCCGGCCTAAGTTGCACATGCAATTAGGAACATAAGCGGCTGCGCCGGTGGCGCAGTGGTTTAAGCGATGACTTCTGACCATTCATTCTAGATGGGTCCGGGTTTGAATCTCGGTGAGGTATGGATGTTGTGTATGTCTTACGGCACTGGCTCTCTCTCTCTCTCTCTTCCCTGGAACCAGTGGCCCTAAAGTAGGGACGGGCGACTGCTTATAGCCCACTGAGTTGCTCACGGTGGTCATTAAACGCCCAATAAAAAATAAAACGGGGAAGATGGAATTACCGTGGACCCTGTACAAGAAACCAGTTGAGAAACAGAAAATGCACTCTCGCGAGTGTTCACTAGATGCCTCGACGATGAGAAGATTTCTGATGAATTGACCAATGCTACAGTGATACTGCAAACTTTTTATGGTCACTATGCAACGCATTCCCAAAGTTTTATAGACGTTTTGTAAAACCCTGTAGTTTTTCTTCTCTAAACCACTTCAGAAGGTTCCAGATTTCTCTTAGAGCTTTCCAGCATACTCAAAATTTTCGTGCTAATTTTTTTCTTGACTAGTCGCGAGGTAATTATGTTTCAAACATTTCGAAATTAAACTGAAAAATGAATATAAGTGAGAAACCTCTTTTTCTATTCATGTGTTTCGTAAGAGTTTCTAAATAAATGCATTTGCAAATGGTTTAGATCCTTTTGAAACCCAGTCGCATTCCTTGATGAAATCACGGGAAGTACTGAATAAATTTCTGGCTCAGTCTAGAGAAAAATAAATGAACTTTCAGACTGTGACTTAATTAGTCATCGTTATTTCCAAAAGCACTTTCACTTTTGTTTAAATTTCGATCACCCGCAGCTGGATTAGGGGAGAAAACTGTCTGGAAGACTAATCGACTGTTAATTGTCGGGAAAATTTAAAAGTGCGTTCTGCCTGCGGGATTTAATCCCAGTGGAAAACATTCTATTATTTCAATGAAATGGAAAGCGCGTCAGTGGAAGCCTAGGCGGAAACTTAATTGGCCTTAATAAAGCGGTTTGTGTGTCTTAATAAGTCTGAAGCAGCAATACCAACCAAGTTGCTAAGCTCTATTCTCCAAGCGCAGTTGAAATTAATTTGCCTGTGCATGCAAACTGCCTAATGTACGTTATTTGGGGAGAGAGATAAATTATTTGCCTACTAGAAATTCCAGGTTTCACCATGGAGGGATTTCTCAAAAGTTTTTGTATAAAAACAAAATACGAAGGTACATCAAAAAGGTCTTTGCGAGCATATTTTTAGATGATGTGCGATAGTCACTTGCCAACCGCGAGGTTTTCGTTTCTGGAAAACCTTGAGGATGCTAAACTTAAGATTCTGAAAGATATACACCGATCGGTCATTACATTCTGAACGCCTACCTAATAAGCTACCTACCCCCTTTAGCCTGCAAAACAGCGTCCATTCGTCGAGGCATCGATTCGATGAGGTGGAGATAGATATCCTGGGGTATCTGGTACCATAATGTCAACAGCAGGCCCTCCAGTTCCCGTACATTTTGGGGTGCTCGTGATTTAGCGCGAACATGCTTTTCCAAGTCGAACCACAAATGTTGGATTCGGTTCACGTCAGGTTAATTTGGAGGCCAGGGCATTAACAGAAGGTCACCAGCATGTTCCTCAAACTTCTCCTTGACGATTATGGCAGTGCGGCATGGTGCATTATCCTGTTGGAAATAGCAATCACCAGCAAAGGAACACACTGTCTATGAAACGGGGAACTTGTTCCACAACGATGTTCAGATACCTGCCAGATGTGGGACACTTTAGCGCAATAACAGGAATTGTGCTATTGGGATAATGGGGCCCAAAGTGTCCCGAGAAAACATCGCACACAGCATAACACCACCGCCGGCGGCCTGTCTCGGCCCGATAGCGCATCCAGGTGCTATAGCTCCAGTTGGTAATCGGCGTATTCGCGCTCGGCCATCTACGTGATGCACCAGGAATTTTGGTTCATCAGACCAGGCCATTTCTTCCAATCCTCCACGGTTCAATCTCGATGATCTGGGGACTATTTCACGCGTTGTTGGCGATGATGTGCAGTGGGCATGAGGACCCGGCTGGGTCTTCGGCTAAGCAGGCCCTTACGCAAATGGCTGCGATGAACTGTGTGCTGTGACACATTGCCGTGATCACCACTTTTGTAGCTGCGGGTGATTTGTCGCACTGTAGCCCTGCGGTCGCTGTGAACAATGCGCGACAGTCTCCGCTCCCCTATGGCATCAATGAGCGGCGAACGACGGTTCGCCGTTTGGCCATCTGTGCACCACTTTTCATACGTGCTCACTAAAGCCGCGCAGTTTCCGAGATCGTAGTCCCAAGGCATCGTGCCATCACAATTTGTCCTCTATCAAACTCCGATAAATAGGCAGCTTTTCCCATTCTGACCCCGAGCACTCAACTACCGAAAAGCCGGTCTTCGGGTTGTATATATACTGCTCCATGACCTTCACCTGCGCCACCGTTCGGTCTCCAGGTGTGCCCATTCCTTTAGGCTGGGGGTGGTCATAATGCAATGGCTCATCTGCGTTCACTGAGAGGACAGAAATAATGGGATACCTGGTTTCGGGGAAACATAACGCTGTCATCACCCCTCTCGCTAGTGGACGAACCCACCGCTTGGCAGGTATATATGTAGGAGCACATCCCTGCATTCACGTTGACGGTAATTCGACGACAGTAGGCATGAACGTCCTGAGTTAAGATTTTGAAAGACGGATGATAGTGGATGCCCGACCCATGGGTAACTCTATAGCGTAGGTGGTATAGAAATTGCAGTACCTCTGTTCGGAAATGTCAAGAGTGTACTGGGAACACGCCATTTCAGGTATTACATCGCATCATGGACAACGCTGTAGGCTGAGAAAGTGGGTGAATGAACGTGTCCTCCAACGTCAGTCTCGTATAGTTGCAACCAACCAGAGAACGACAATGGCACAAATCACTACCGACTTCAATGTGAGAGGTACCAGAAACTTCTCCACAGACACTGGGAAAAAAAGGAGAAATAGGGTCAGCAATTACACTCCTAAGAGGAAAACTTTTGTAATTAAGGCGGCAGTTCATAAATGCCCGCAGATATTGGGTTGGAAAGAAAGTAATATCCGATGACGAGGTACCAGAAGTCGGCGCACATTCGCTAATGAGATTGCCCAGCACACCGGCATAGCGTAAGCAAGTCGGAGGTTTAGGTCTTTGGCAGTTAGCCGTCAGATGGCGAAGAATGTAAGAGACAGCCAAGACGAAAATGGACAAGGAGAACAACAGTAATTGCATGCTGTAGGAGTTTCGTCGCGGTAGCATCCCAGTACGTGCTGTAAAGAACATTACCAGTGTGTACCCCAGTGCCATATCACATCTTCAGTGCTGTCATTCGTTCGAACTGTTTCGAGAAGGAAATGTTGACCTGTCAGACCGTCCCAAAGCCGGAAGATCCTCAACAGTGTATATGAACATGCTAAGGACCTTAGTGGAGACTTGACGACGCGGGAGTTGACCAAACAGCTGGAGAGGGGGGGACTACCCACACGACCATTATCACGCACTTGCGTCAAATTGGAAAGGTGCACAAGTGAGGAGTGTGGGTACCCCATCAATTCACAGTTGAGCAGAAAGCAAATTGCATGAGTGCATGCGTTTTACTGCTTGCACGTGACAAAGTTGAACCGTTCTTGTACCAAATTTTGATAGGTGTCGAGAAATGGGTCATGTATGACAATGTCAGCGCCCGGAAACAGTGGGTGGACTTAAAAGCACAAGCCCGTGCCGACCCCCGAAACCAGCTTAACCCACGTAAGGTCATCCTGTATATCTCACCAAACAAAGTCCTTTCTTAGCCCCATAACCTTTGAACGCCGACAGCTATAGCCATAAAAATGGTGTCTAGGTATAGTAAAGTGGCTATGCGCTATCTGATGAGACTACTTATAGCGCCACCTAGCCGCAAAATCAGGAGTTAGCGTGCCGATCTCGAAAACTATACCAGATACGGGAAAATAGTCAATTTCAAAGTTGTAGAGCAGCATCGATTTAGTACGAAAAGATACCTTGCGCACATGAATGCTAAGAATAGAACGCGTACAACGCTCGTTTTTGTTCGCGATGTCGAACACGTTTATGTCACGAAACGTGTCAGAAAGGAGATAATATCGCCTTCCGCAAACCACTAGCCCGACTCAACTGCGGAATGTTTGGTTCCAAAATGACGGCGCCCCTCCGCACCAGCCAGGAAACGTAAGAAGGTACCTGGTCGAGACATTCGAGCAACAAATTATCGGCTATGGTAGTTGCGTAGAGTAGCCTGCACGCTCACCGGACCTCACCCCCATTGGACTTCTTCCTGTGGAGCTACCTCAAAGAGCAGGTGTATCAGATCCCTCCGACAACGTTGCAGGACCTTCGACGCCGTATAACTGATGCTTTTTCCAGCGTGTTACCTGACATGCTGTAAAATGTGCAGCGTGAGATTTAATCTAGAGTCCAAATGTGTATTGTGGCTGACGGAGAGCACATTGAGCAGCGACGGTAAATGTGCCTAGTGACAACTGATTGCTCCTTTCTGACGCGTTTCGTGACGTAACAGTGTTCGACATCGCGAACAAACAAACGAGCGTTGTACGCGTTCTATTCTTAGCATTCCTGTGCGCAAGGTGTCGTTTCGTACTAAATCGATGCTGCTCTACAACTTTGAAGTTGACTATTTTCCCGTATCTGGTATAGTTTTCGATATCGGCACGCTAACTCCTGACTTTGCCGCTAGGAGGCGCTATAAGTGGTCTCATCGAATAGTGCATAGCCACTTTACTATACCTAGCCACCATTTTTATGGCTATAGCTGTCGGCGTTCGAAAGTTACGGGGCTGAGAAAGGACTTTACGGGGCACCCTGTATACGGGTTGTCATGTTTTTAGCACGTCTTTTGTAAAAAAAGATCGTGCTTATGTTACCGGTTTGTCCGTCCGTCCGTCCGTCTGTACCCACGATATCTTTGCAAATCGTCCGATTTGAAAAATTCTTTTTGAATTGGGAAGCTTGAAATGTGCGAATGATGATCCTTTATTTCGTTTTTTTTTACGATGTATAATTTCGCCGCTAGGGGGCGTAAATGCACATGATGTCGTATTCAAAAATACGTTTTATTCCACATATTTGCTTCTAAACATCCGATTGAAAAAATTCTTTTATCTTTCGATTCCATTTATGTCGAAAAGTATTTTAGATAGTTACTTTTTCAAATTATGCATAGATTTTCGGCTAGGGGGCGTAAAAGTAAATTACATTTTTCACGATAACACTTCTAAAACTCCGATTTGAAAAAAAAATTCAGCGGATACACCTCGTGATGGAAAATCTTTTGCATATAATTTCAATTTTTGGTAAAGAATACTTTAGCCACCAGGGGGCGTAAGTGTTAATTTTTGCTTCTGATGTATTTGCCATAAAATCTGAGCTTCTAAAATATCGGTTGAAAAAGATCTTTCGTGGACTGATGCTACTCACATCGATAAACACTTTCGGAATATTTTCTTCTTAAAATATTCCACAGTTTCTCCGCCAGGGGGCGTAGACGTATATCTTATTTTTGTCAATATCTCTACTTCTGGGAGTCCGATTTGAAAAATTCCTTCTTTGTTGGATAGTGTTTCCAGTGTGACATGTTTTTCATATAATTTTAAAATTTTCAAGTAATTCATAGACTTTCCGCTAGGAGGCGTAGACGTAAATTGCGTTTCCCCTATATCTCTGCTTCTAAATCTCCGATTTGAAAAATTCTTTCTGCACCGGACACAGCTCCTGATGGGAAATCGTTTGCACATAATTTCTAATTTTTCTAAAAAAATTGTTTTGCCACCAGAGGACGTAAGTAATAAAATTCGTCGCTTGTAGACCGACAGTAGTACTGTCAACAAACCTTTTCGAAACATTTTCTTCTTGAAATAATGCATGGTTTCTGCGCCCCCTGGCGTAGATGTATATCTTATTTTTGGCAATATCTCTACTTCTAGGAGTCCGATTTGAAAAATTCTTTCTTCGTTGGATAGTGTTTCCAGTGTGACATGTTTTTCATAAAATTTCAAAATTTTCAATTAGTTCATAGACTTTCCGCTAGGGGGCGTAAAGGTAAATTGCTTTCCCTCCTATATCTCTGCTTCTAAATCTCAGATTTGAAAAATTCTTTCTGCACCGGACACAGCTCCTGATGGGAAATCGTTTGCACATAATTTCTAATTTTTCTAAAAAAATTGTTTTGCCACCAGAGGACGTAAGTAATAAAATTCGTCGCTTGTAGACCGACAGTAGTACTGTCAACAAACCTTTTCGAAACATTTTCTTCTTGAAATAATGCATGGTTTCTACGCCCCTGGTGTAGATGCATATCAATATCTCTACTTCTAGGAGTCCGATTTAAAAAAAAAAATCTTTCTTCGTTGGATAGTGTTTCCAGTGTGACATGTTTTTTCATAAAATTTCAAAATTTTCAATTAGTTCAGACTTTCCGCTAGGGGGCGTAAAGGTAAATTGCTTTCCCTCCTATATCTCTGCTTCTAAATCTCAGATTTGAAAAATTCTTTTTGCACCGGATACAGCTCCTGGGAAATCGATTGCACATAATTTCTAATTTTTGTAAAAAATGGTTTGGCCACCAGGTGGCGTAGGTCATAATTTCCTTTTCTGATGCATTTGCAGCAAAATATGAGCTAAAATCTCGATTGAAAAAAGTGGTGTGTTGACCGATACTACTCCTGTCGACAAACTTTTTAGGAACATTTTCTTGAAATAATGCATGGTTTTTACGCCAGGGGGCGTAGATGTATATGTTATTTTTGTCAATATCTCTACTTCTAGGAGTCCGATTTAAAAAATTCCTTCTTTGTTGAATAGTGTTTCCGATGCAAAATGTTTTTCCTATATATTCAAAATTTTCAAGTGAATCATAGACTTTCCGCTAGGGGGCACAAAGGTAAATTTCGTTTTCTGCGTTATTTCTGCTTCTAAAACTCCGATTTGAAATATTCTTCCTGTATCGCATACAAGACTTGTTGGAAAATATTTGTTCTCATAATTTCTAATGTTTGGTAAAGAATGGTTTGGCCACCAGTGGTCATAAGTGTTAATTTCTGCTTCTGATGTATTTGTAGCAAAGTCTGGGCTCCTGAAAATTCGACTAAATTTTTTTTTCTTGGACCGATAGTGCTCATATGGAAAAATCTTTTGAGAATACTTTCTTCCTAAAATAATGTATGGTTTTCCCACCAGGGGACGTAAAGTCACATCTTGTTTTTGTCGATATCTCTGTTTCTAAGAGTCCGATTTGAAAAATTCTTTCTATGTTGGAGAGCGTTTCCGGTGCGAAACGTTTCTCATATAAAGTCATGTTTTTGGTAACGCACAAGTCTGCAACCAAAGGGCGTAAGCAGACGATTCCGTTTACAGCAATATCTTGAGGGATTAAAAACCCGTTTGAAAATCTTCTTTCTTTGGTCAGATCTATTGTTTTCCATACCGGTTCCATTGACTTTGAATAGCTTTGATAAATTTAATTTGCGTCAGAACGGATTCAAACGACGTGCTTATTACACCTGAAAATTTGGTGTCATCTTTCCTGTTTGAACTGCTTCCGGACAACACCACTGTTACCGCCGATGTGTACTGCCGTCAGCTAGACGATGTGCACGCTTCGCTCATGTCGGAACGACCAGCATTTCTGATCCGCAAGGGCTTCCTCCTATAGCAGGATGGAGTGAGATCTCACACAGAAAGGGTGACCTTTCACAAGATCGGACACCTTTGCTGGGCGCTGTTGACGCATCCAGCCTATTTTCGGACATTGCCCTCAGGCGACTACCACCTTTCCGGTCGTTGCATCATTTTCTGGACGGACAGCGGTTCAGCAATCGGGACGTTGTCGAACGGGCACTTACTCACTTACTCAGGTGCGTCCTATTTTGGACTATACATAATGCTGGGCCGCCATTGCAGTACGAAACGCACGCCTGCTTCGGGTATGTGAAAACACAAATTTGTCCGTGAAGGAGATGAAAACATTCCGGAGTAAGTTGCTCTCCCAACTAAGCTACACGGACGAAATGTATCTCTGCCGATTTGTCGTCTTGACACGTGCTTCACCTCAGTAGTACGTCTATGACGTGCAAAATGTGAAATTGCTAACGGGCATTTGGTACGGGCCGCACTGCGTTATCAAGTCAGATGGAGGTCGATAAACGTTCTGTTTGGCTGCTTCTACGCTATTATTGCAAAAAAGGGTTAAACGCGGCAGCAGCAGGAAGAGCAATTAGTGCAGTTCAAGGCAAGGAAACAGTGGACCACAGCACTGAACGAAAATGGTTTCTGCGTTTGAATGCTGGGGACACCAGACTTGAAGATAAGCAGCGGACGTCCCATCACAAAAAACACTGACCAGGACGTCCCATGACAACAAACACTGACCTTTGTCGAAGCTCTGACATCAAACCCCGGTTCCAGTACACGGCAATTGGCAGCTGAAGTGGGGTCTTTCCAATCCACCATCTTTCGTGTCCTATACCAGTTTGATTTCTCCTCCAGACACCATGGAATAGATTCACATGAATTGACAGCCAAGAAGGCAACACAACGTGTTGGTCTCTGTCGCAGATTGCTGCCAAATCCAGAGTCCGATAGGTTTTGGCTTCGTATCGTGACAAATGATGAAAAGTGGATGATCTTACTTTATCCCAAAACGGGCCGCCCCGCTGGCGCAGTGGTCTAAGCGATCCAAATGGAAAAATTACAGAATGTGTTAGAAATTTATAGTTTTATATTTCATCTGAATGGAAATTAACACCTATGGGAGAAAATCGTTGTGCTTTCGCGGTTTCGAGCAACGATAGACGTTGATGTGCATAAAAACTATTCTGGCTTTTATTCAAATGGAAATTAAGTACTACGTGGAAATAAGTGAACGTAAAACTTTGTACAGCATATGTACAAAGTTTTACTGTTTGTAAAAATTGCAACACCAAGAAGGAATCACGCTATTCAAATGAATTTTATATCACAGATGCTTCGTGTTACAGGAGATAACTGTTTGTTTCTAGAGCTATACAAGATTTTGTTCATCTCAAAACGTGGTATCGTGTGAAGCCACCTCGAGCATAAATAGAAGCCTCTATATGGCGTGGCATTGAATGGAATAGGTTTTTGATATCATCCTGGAGAATCTCATGCGAGGCTGCTTCTATTCGAGACCTAAGTTCATTTGTGGTGAGTTGCGCAGGCGCTTGACGGCCAGTTGCTTAGCTACCATGTTCCACATACGTTCGATTGGGGACATATCCGGTGAAAGTGCAGGCCTGGGAAGAAGCGGTATCTGCCGTGCATGGGCGAGGTCTCGAACATTCCGAGACATATGTGGCCGAGCATTGTCTTGCTGGAATAAAGCTCCAGGACAACTCTGAAGTACGAGTATCACCTTTGCCTTTAAAACATCCCTGATATATGGCTGGACGTTGAGGGTTCCCTCAATTCATATCAGGTGAGATCACGAATTGAACCCACTGGCGCCCCCAAACGCCGACGATTGGCGTTTGGCCAGTATGACGCTGCAACGTGCTGCTCACCACGATGTCTTCGAAGACATACGTGACTATCATGGTGCATTAAATTGAATCGTGACTCGTCGGAAAACATGACACCTGTTGCCAGTCAGCGCTCCAATGTCTGTGCTCGCGACTCCATTGCAGCATGAGGCATCTGTGTTTGAGAGTCAAAGAAATACCCAGCAATAGTTTGCTAGCGACCATTCCTCTGTTAAGCAGACGACGTTGAACTGTGCTGGAAGACAAAGCCTGACCAGTGACAGTGCTCTACTGCTACGTTAACTCCGTGGATGTCGCTGGGCGATCGGTCACTGTCATGCTGTAGAAGTGTCTGTCACCCCGTGCAGTCGTGCAATTCTGCGGTCCATTTTCAGGAATTTTGTGAGTCCGAGCCTCACCTGTCCACTGACGGCACGTTCGTATCACTCTACTGGCGTTTCGTCTCGTACGAGTTGCGATTTTGCGGTAGGAAAATTCAGCTTCTCTCATCTCAAGTATCCTTCCTCACTCAAAGTCCGTTAGATGTTTATAATGCGATCTTCTTCGGCGACGGGGCATAGTGAGACACAAGAAACACCCTTTCGACTCAATGTCGGCTCTTCACTGATTGCAACATCTCATTTGAGCCCTGCTCTTTATACCAAAGACCAGGTAGTTCAGAGGAAGCTGCTCCAAAACCACATGCGCATTTTCACTGATATTTTAATCAGGGAAAATGCCCAACCAGTTGTAACATATCTTGTAAGTTTCAAACTAATACGAGCAGTCCTTCAATGTGCTGCAGTGTTGATAAGAGTAGTGTATAATTTATCTCAGCATAGCTCACTTGAGAGTTGGGAACTTAAAGTCAAAGGATCCAAGGTACCTACTGAAACAACTGTTTCAGAAAGCTTAATATGTATATAAAAATTACTCTCAAATCTGGGGTACAGGGGGAATAATGTAGAATCATACGAAGATGTAGCAAACAGTTCGTGTTGAAATAACAGTAGGCAAGATAAAAAGCTGTCTAAGCACGATTCAATCAGTGCACAATTAGCCAAACCACATTTAAACAAGTTAGTAAAACCATGCAATGCATTGATTATGATACGCTTTCCAACATACCAGAAATTATTACTCAAGTTATGTGCATAATGGCTGGGGAATAAATCTCGCTCCTGTGTCCTGACCTTTGACCCCATTTTGATGATATTCAACAGAACCGGTTCACTATACCGCCGGAACAACATGATAAAGTTTTGTCGCAATCCAAGCATTTTAGGTAAGTTATGATGCACAAGGACAATGAAATGGATCCCACTCCAGTGTCCTGACCTTTGACCCCATTTCGCCCATTTTCAATAGGGTTCGTCCCCAGTGGCTCCCTACCACATACTAAAATTTCATCGAAATCAAATCATTTTTACGCAAGTTATGCCGCAAAAGGGCAATGGAATGTATCCCGCTCTTATGCCTTGTCAGTCCTTGGACCCCATTTCGCCCTATTTTCAATAGGGTTCGTGCCCAGGTAGTTCCCTACCACATACTAAAATTTCATTGAAATCGAACCATATTTACGCATGGTATGACGCATAAAGGCAATGGAATGGATCCGGCTTTTATGTCCTGACCTTTGACCCATTTTGCCCATTTTCAATAGGGTTCGTTCCCAGTTGGTTACTTACCACATACTAAAATTGATCGAAATCGAACCATTTTTACGCAAGTTATGACGCATAAAGGCAATGGAATGGATCCAGCTCCTATGTCTTGACCTTTGACCCAGTTTCACCCGTTTTCAATAGGGATCGTCCTCAAGTAGTTCCCTACCACATACTAAAATTTCATCGAAATCGAATAATTTTTACGCAAGTTATGGCGCAAAAGAGCAGTGGAATGGTTCCCGCTCCTATGTCTTGACCTTTGACCCTGCTTCGCCCATTTTCAAAAGGGTTCGTCCCCAGGTGGTCCCCTACCACATACTAAAATTTCATCGAAATCGAACCATTTTCACGTGAGTTATCGTGCGGACGGACGGACAAAGCTTCTTCAACCTACGGTTGGAAAGCGTAAAAAAATGACTGTTATTTACAGATAAAAACATTGGTTAAAAGAATCTAAAGGCGAGATTTTTCGGGGTCACCGTGACCCCATCCTCAGGTCAACACTGTAAGGAACGAAACTACGGTATGTATATACATCGTGATGAACCGAAATGCATTAGCATCACAAAACACTTTGCCATCAGAAGAGTTCAAAATATAGTAAAAGTTCAAATTATTAACTCAGTGTCAACACCAAATTCTCCTGCGGTATGTTCAGAAGTAAGGATCTCCATGGATAAGGAAAACTGAATGTACTTCATTGATATTTTAATATGTATAAAAAATGTACTTTTTTATACATATTAAAATATCGGGATATTTGTTGTTCCTCAACCATGGAGATCCTTAGTTATGAACATATCACAGGAGACTTTGTCGTTGACATTGAGTTAATAATTTGAACTTTTACTATATTTCGAACTCTTCTGATGGTAACGTGTTTTGTGATGCAAATGCATTTCGTTTCTTCACGATGTATCTATACAGTATACCGTAGTTTCGTTCCTTACAATACTACGGTAGGCCTGAGGATGGGGTCACGGTGACCCCGAAAGATCTCACCTTTCGATTCTTTTAACCAGTGTTTTTAGCTGTAAAAACTTTTTACGCTTTCCAACCGTAGGTTGAAGAAGCTTATATGTGGTAGGGAACCACCTAGGGACGAACCCTATTGAAAATGGGACAAATGGGGTCAAAGTTCACGACGTAAGAGCGGAATCATTCCATTGCCCTTATGCGCCATAACTTGCGTAAATATGGTTCGATTTCAATGAAACTTTACTATGTGGTAGTGGACCACCTAGGGACGAACCCTATTGAAAATGGACAAATGGGGTCAAAGGTCACGACGTAGGAGCGGGATCATTCCATTGCCCTTATGCGTCATAACTTGCGTAAATATGGTTCGATTTCAATAAAAGTTTACTATGTGGTAGGAGACCGCCTGGGGACGAACCCTATTCAATATGGGTGAAGTGGGGTCAAAGGTCAGGACATAAGATCGGGATGCATTCCGTTGCTCTTATGAGCCATAACTTGTGTAAAAATGGTTCGATTTCGATGAAATTTCAGTATGTAGTAGGGGACCACCTGGGGACGAACCCTATTGAAAATGGACGAAATGTGGTCAAAGGTCAGGACATAGGATTGCGATCCTTTCCATTGCTTTTATCCCATATTATTAAGGTGGACGTCAAGTAATTTTGCTTCCTATACTTCCAATGGAAAAAAGTTTTGTACACATTTCCTTCACAATTAATGTGTTCCGAAGGATAAAAATTTGAACATCGATTAAAATAACTTCATATTATAACTTGGAAAACTTAATATGTTCTAAAACATAACCATAATCATATTAAAAATCAATAACTTTTCCTTTGGTGGTGTTGAAACCAGAGAAAAGATAGCGCAACGTGTACTTTGATGACGTCAGTGGGCAAACAAAATGTTGGATTGCATAATTACGGTTATGGTTTAGGAAATATTAAGTATTCCAAGTTATGAAATGAAGATATTTTAATCAATGTTCAAATTTTCATCCTTGGGAACGCATTAATAGTGAAGAAAATGTGTACAGAAGTTTTTCCATTGGAAGTATAGGAAGCAAAATTACTTGACGTCCACCTTAAAGTCGCAATTCTTGTATGTATGTATGTATGTACATTTTATTTTGAAAACAGCTCTAAGAATTTTGATGAAAGTCGTTGACCTACCGTTTTCTAGTACTAGAAATCGATTTTAGCTAGTTCTGGACTTTAGGAGAATTCGTTCAGTGGGTTAAATAACCACCCCGAATTATAACGTTTTTAGTGATGGCCTTGTTCCATTATTCCATTAATGTTACTAATGCTTAGAAGTCTTATGACGTCACAATCTCGCAGCGTTTGAGAATGTTGGCGCGCGGTCACGCCATCTGTATCATTACGTCATGCCTTGTGTGTGGATCCTATTAAAGTTTCATAACGTCACACTCTTGCGGCGAGCGATGGTCGCGATACCCATCTGCCTCATTACGTCACGCGTTTGTGTGCGTGTGTCCGTCCGCACAATAACTCGCGTAACAATCGTTCGATGTCGATGAAATTTTAGTATCTGGTAGGGGATCATCTGGGAAGGTACCCTATTTAAAGTGAACGAAATGGGGTCAAAGGTTAGTACATAGGAGCGGGATCCATTCCACTGCTCTTATGCGTCATAACTAACGTAAAAAAGGTTCGATTTAGATGACATTTTAGTATGTGGTAGAAGACCACCTGGCGACAAGCCTTATTGAAAATGGGTGAAATGGGGTCAAAGGTCAGGACATAGAAGCGGAATCACTTCCATCGCCATTATGCGTCATAACTTACGTAAAAATGCTTCGATTTGGATGAAATGTTAGTATGTTGTAGGGTCTTGCCTGGGGACGAATTCTATTGAAAATGGGAGAAATAGGGTCAAAGGTCAGGACACAGGAGCAGGATCTATTCCATAACCCTTATGCATCATAACTTACGTAAAAATGCTTCGATTGCGACAAAACTTTATCATGTTATTTCGGAGGTATATCAAACCGGTTCTGTTGAATATCATCGAAATGGAATCAAAGGTCAGGGCACAGGACCGAGATTTATTCCACAGCCATTATTCTCATAAGTTGAGTAATGATTTCTGGCATGTTGGAAAGCGTATTATAATCAATGCATTGCATGATTTTACTAACTTGTTTAAATGTGGTTTGGCTAATTGTGCATTGATTGATGAATCGTGCTTAGACAGCTTTTTATCTTGCCTACTAGAATTATACGATTTATTAATCAAAGTGTAATCAAAATGAATTTTGAACGGGAAAAATTAATAGGAAATCAGCAATGAAAGATAAAGTGCTAGGAAATAAAGTGAAAGAATGAAGGAAAAAAGTAACCAGTTTTGAATTTTTTAAATATTTTTTTTATATTTTAGATATCTAAATTGGAGAAGGTTCCGGTGGCCATTAAGGGGTCGCGGGGTGAAGACAAATGTCTTTTCATCGATGGCGTGATGCTTCCTAAATTTTTTTATCGTTGCTTTAATGAATAGTAGATATTTAACATCTACGTGAATTCTTAACTGATCTGAACATTGCTCTAACTTTTATTTTCAGCTGTATTTTAATACATCCAAATTTAATTTTCGGTCGTATTAATCATTTTAATAAAAGCAACAAAAGGACATTGGAGAATTGCTAGAAATTAGTAAACCCTAATTTCTAGTAATTTTCTAATGTCCTTTTTGTGGTTCTTCTGTCACTTGAAATTCCAAAATTTTTAGCATAGCGAGCCATGTAGAAACGATGCACAAAAATTTTTTTTGCAATTCACGAGAAACTTTCCGTGATTTTTTTCGTGAATTAACGAAGCGTATTTCTGATACTTTTTTCGTGAAATGAGAGAAAGAAACTTGAATATCACGGATATTTCGAACTCCATAAAAATTCTGAATTTTTAAAAACGTTTTCGCAATTTTATATTGACGGTAAATTACCGTTTTCAAGATGTGTTAACGGAAAATTCTGAATTTTCAGAAACCTTTCGGCTGTTCCTTTCGTATATAAACGAAAAAACTTTTCTCACTTTTTCCGTGTCAATAAGACGAAACATTTCCGGGAGGTGCAGTGGTCTAAGCGCTAGCTTATGACAATTCGTGCGTGAAGGGCCCGGGTTCGAATCCTGGTGAGGCATGGATGTTGTGTTTGTCTTACGGCACTGGCTCTCTCCCTTCCCTGGATCTAGTAACCCTAAATTAGGGACGAGCGTTTGCTTTATAGGCCTTTGTGTTGCTCACGGTGGTCCTTAAACCCCCAAACAACAACAAAAGAAATTTCCGGTAATAGAAGAGATTCACGGGAATAATTGGGGGTGTGATTAACTGTAAAATTTCCATAGTCTGTCGAAGTATTTGATTTTGAAGTTCTGTAGCGAGATCGGATATTGTGGATAGTATATCGTATGAATTTTAATTACTGTGGCACAGGACATTTCATCTCCTCTTCCCCATTTTGTGCACCAGCTATGATGTATTGTGTTACCGTAGGAAACCGGATACTAAATGTGTTGTACAGGTAACTGTACTATGACTATGTATCAAAATAGTATAACTACACTAAAAATCCGAAATTTCTTGGCTTAGAATACAAATAAAACCTTCCAAGCTTTCGCACATCGACCAGATGACTTTCTAAAGGAAGGTAGACAGCTAACTCGGATTTTTAGTATAGTTATACTATTTTGACTATAATTGGTGTACAGTTCCTACTTATTCGACTATGTGTCAGTTTGTGGTGTCCTTAAGACAAAAGCTATATAGCTATCAAGAGTAAATTTTATATTTAGAAGTTTTGTGAAATAATATTGTAAAACAGTATATTGCCCCCCCCCTTCTCTTAAAGATAATTGAAAGTTATTGTCAGCTGAAAAAAGATCTCTAGCTCCAAATCATTTTGTTGCTTCGAAAAATCACGATGAAAAAAATACGTAATTTGTAATAAGACCTGGTAAAGAAAAAATAAAATTATTACAAACATTAAAAAAATAAGCTCCAGTAGAAAATAAAATGACTAAATCACTCGCATTAATGCGAAAAAAAAATCATCACCCAATTGGTTTTACTTTGAACGTGAGTCTGATTCCTGTGACTTTCTGGCTCAGTGGTTAAGAAGCGCGGCTTCAACCCAACATCGTGGGCTCGATCCCCACTAACGACGCAAAAGGATTCTCCCCCGTAAGGGCTGAAGTATTCAGTGTTGGATTTTGCGAAATTTCTTTCTAAATATGGAAAAAACTTGAAACGGACTTTTCTGAAATAGACGGGATTATTAAAAAAATATGTGAAAATACGGCAGTTAAAAGAAATTTTTATTTTAAAAAACGGAAATTCCGTTAAAAGATGGACACTTACCAGCAACTTTTCTGTACGTTGTTTTCAGAGATTTTCTATGAATTCGCCCACTTATTTTTTTCAATACATAGGCAGCACATGATTCTTTCGCAAAGACTGTGTGTCTGTTGATAAAGTGCATTTTGTTTTGCAGCTTATAACGGCAATATAACAACATGTGAATCCTAGTTCTTCGCGACAAGTGCATTGTTTTGAGGCGCCGAGAAATGATTTCTCGAGTTTAATGAGAAAAGCAATTTAACATCGAAAAACGGTTTTTCTGAAAAGCTTTCTTTATCGATTCCTTTTATTGTTCTCGGATTTTATCCTTTTGAAAAAGCAAAAGCGCTTAAGAGGTACATAATTTTAACTGTTCAACAGATATTTTCGCTGAATAGATCATAGTATTCATCGCTTACGGTATGGAATTATTGTTTTATCTTTATTTTGCATGAGATTTTTCGGCTGCGCCTAAAGATTAATGCCTGCGATCACAAATGAATATTGCTCCCTTTTAGTACATCCTTTAAATTTCTCCTGCGTTTCGCCTCATATGTTTCCACTGAATCGGGAAGAATCTTTTCCTTCTGAGATTATCGCATTTCGCTGAGATGTGTGTTCCGATGCATTGACAGAACAATGGATGTTGCGCCCTCACACGGCTTTAAACCTTATTGATTAAGTAATAAGGCAGGAAATATAATTTTCTTGGAGCGAAAGGTTGTTTTGTTACCGAGTGAGCCCTAACGCATCTTTGAACGATGTCTTGAAAATGTTCTCCAGCAACAGCTGCACTACGCATCAAAGGATCAGCAGGAACAGAAAGAAGATGCAGGGAGAGAGAGAGAGAGAGAGAGAGAGAGAGAGAGAGAGAGAGAGAAAGAGGAGGGCCAGAACGAAGGCAGGCAGGAGTTATGTCCATAAGTAATCTGTTAACACGGGATGATGGTAGAGATTGAGATTCCGTCAATGGCTAGGCTGCAAGATGGCCCCATGCCAGGACATCCGAAAGCAAACAGTGATGGCCTCTAGCATTTGTTTCCTTCCTTCCCAGGATCCATCGCGTGACCGATGGGGCATTCGTGACCTGCAAGACAAAGTGCACCCTCCGTCTTCCGCACATTCCTCAGGAACTTCAGCGTAATTTCCGATAGCGAATTTATGAAGTGTTAGGTGCTTCACTAAAACCTAGAGATGACAATGCAGAATTAACAAAAATTAGAATCAATGAACAATGCATTAGGCGGAATTCAGGAAAATGATTTTCTTCTCGAGATTAATTAAAGCTATTAACATCCTCTGTTCAAATACTTAACAGTAACACACAATGCCGCTTAAGATCAATATGGTAATGAGAGTGCTGTAACTTTTAAGCAAAAAGAGAAATACTCTCATAGTGAAAAAGGGAGTGTCCATTATTGACGAGTTAAATATGAATGTTTATATAACAATGATTTATCATGTACCGTTCTTTACTACTTATAGCCTTAAGAACACTACTTAAGATTTCCTCTTCTTATTTACTCTCTCGCGAAGTGAAACAAAGTCACTCAAATAAAGTTTCAGAAAGACTTACTGTTTATTCCATGAAAACATTCTATGAGCACTTTACTTTTTTTTTCTTTTTTTTTTTTGATTGGAGGTTTAACGACCACAGTGAGCAAGTCAATGGGCTATAAGCAGTCGCCCGTCCCTAATTTAGGGTCACTGGTTCCAGGGAAGGGCGAGAGCCAGTGCCGTAAGACAAACACAACATCCATGCCTGACCGGGATTCGAACCCAGACCCCTTACGGACGAATGATCAGAGGCCAGCGCCTTAGACCATTGCGCCACCGGGGCGGCAGCACTTTACTTGAATATTCCAAAATACGCAAGGAACTAAGCACAATACTAATATTTCAAAACTGATTAATCTAAGTTAGAGAACTTCATTTACTCCAAATATTAAATATATAACACAACTTGAATACGCAGACTTCAAGTAAACGCAGTTTCAGTCTAATACAGCTTCCCCCCATGCACCACACTTTTTGGCTGCTGCTTCAACATTATACATCTCTCGTTCAATATGAATACGTCACGCTCTCTGACCTCAATATTGTTGCCAACACCATTCCACGAGAGAGAAGAAAAACGTTAAGGTTGAAAACGCTAAAAGAGAATGAATTCAAATTTGTATAGGGAAGGCAACTAAAAATGAAAGATAATTTAGAGCATATACCGATGAGTCATTACATCATGACCACCTACCTAATAAGCTGTAGGACCCACTTTAGCCAGCAAAAGAGCGGCCACTCGGCGAGGCATCGCTTCGATGCGGCGGCGATAAATTACCCTGGGGTATGTGGTACCTTAATGTCAACATCAGGTTCTCCAGTTCCCGTACATTTCGGGGTGATGATGGTGATTTAGCTGGAACCCTTTTTACCAAGTCGAACCACAAATGTTCGCTTGGGTTCATGTCAGGTGAATTTGGAGGCCAGGGCATTAACAGAAAGTCACCAGCATGTTCCTCGTGCCATTCCTTGACAATTCTGACAGTGTGGCAGTGGCGCATTATCCTGTTGGTAATGGCCATCACCAGCATGGAACACAGTTGCAATGAATGGGTGATCTTGGTCCGCAACGATGTTCAGATACCTCAGGGATTGTGATATTGGGATATTGGGGCTTAAAGTGTCCCAGGAAAACATCGCCCACAGCATAACTCCGTCGCCGCCGGCCTGCTTCCGCCCAACAGTGCATCCAGGTGCCACAGTCTCCGTTGGCGCATCCGCGCTCGGCCGTCTACGTGATACGGCAGGCATTTTGATTTGTCAGACCAGGCCACTTTCTTCCAATAATTCACGGTCCAATTTCGATGATCTTGGCCCATTTCATGCGTTGTTGGTGCATGGAATGGGACAAAGATGCAAGGGATGCAGTTTAGTGCAGTGTCATGCTTATTCGTGCAGTTTAGTGCAGTGTCATGCCTCACTCGGGTTGTATGTATATTGCTCTGTGATTTTACTTACAGCTGATGCATTGAACAATGGGCATGGGGACCCGGTTGGGTCTTCGGCTACGCAGGCCTATGCGCAGAAGGCTGCGATAAAATATGTGCGGTGACACATTGCCCTGATCACCGATGTTGTAGCTGCGAGTGATTTGTCACACTGTGTGGCCAGAACCACACAGTGTGAAAAATCACCCATAGTGACAGCAGGGCCACAGTGTGAACCACAGTCTACGCTCCCCTCTGGCATGAGTGAGCTTCGGACGACACACGGCTGGACAACGGTTCGTCGTTTGGCCATCTGTGCACCACTTTTGATACGTACACACTACAGCGGCATGTAAACAAGCTGCGACGTTTCTGAGATCGTTGTTACGAGGCGCCGTGCTATCACAATTTGTCCTTTATCAAACTTCGATAAATCGGCAGCTTTTTTCGTTCTGACTCCAAACACTACTAACTGAAGGCCGGTCCTCGGGTTGTATATACGTATATATTGCTCTGTTGTATATAGCTATATATCGCTCTGTAAACTTCACCTTCGCCACCGTTCTGTCTCCAGGCGTGAGACTTTTATCTGGGCTGGGGTGGTCATAATGTGATGGCTCATCGGTATACGTCGTAATTTGTATGATGGCATCTTTTAAACAAAACAATGCATATAAACTGTCCTGAGTTTCAGAGGTTAGCTCGTCAAGGCAAGATAATCTGTCGATACTGATGATGCGAGTTTTTACTTACAGCGGATGCATTGAACGTCACCATCTGCAGCGATCTTGCCACACAGTTCAAGTTTCACCGACATCCACCACATATCTCACACAAGAACTTTTGTACTTCACAATAATTTTTTTCTCTTGCGGAGACTCCTTTATCTGGTCTTCTCATGATTTCCGTAGTCTCCTTCTGCCTTCTTCCCCTCTTCTTGGTATGAAAATAAATCGAGAGTGCCCTGGTACTCTTCGTAAATAATTTATACTATGCATTTTTTGCATGCCAAGATCTTTATGGGTTTGAAATCAAGAATGTATAACGAAGTGAATTTCTCCGTCATTTCTGTCCACGCCAGGATTCGAACCCGGATCCCCTCATTCCGGAATAAGTCATTCTACCAATTGAGCTACGCGGACTTTTATTCTGATTCCTATCTGCCTTTATGTCGTGTGCGTCCTTCTGGCAGGTACGTCACATCTCCTCTCCTGGTACGTTACATCATCTCCCCCTTATTTTTTTATTTTTTTTTTAGAAGTGCTGGAGAAGAGATTCTCTTATTTTTCCTATCTCGCGGTGTAGAAATAACATCACACCAATGCGAAATTTTGAACGGCCGAGTCATCCGGAAAGTTCGGGCGCCATTATAACGAAGTGAATTTCTCCGTCATTTCTGTCCACGCCAGGATTCGAACCCGGATCCCCTCATTCCGGAATAAGTCACTCTACCAATTGAGCTACGCGGACTTTTATTCTGATTCCTATCTGCCTTTATGTCGTGTGCGTCCTTCTGGCAGGTACGTCACATCTCCTCTCCTGGTACGTTACAAATGTACATTTATTTACGTACAAGCACATTACATTTATTTGCGCAACTCACGACCGCACCGAGTAACAGTACGGTAATAGTAAGTGGAATTAAGTCATAACAAACAATTTTTTTTGGTTGGAGGTTTAACGACCACCGTGAGCAACTCAATAGGCTATAAGCAGTCACCCATCCCTAACTTAGGTTCACTGGTTCCAGGGAAGGGAGAGAGAGCTTAAGACAAACACAACATCCATGCCTCACGGGATTCGAGCCTTTACCCCTTTCCGCTGAATGATCAGAGGCCATCGCTTAGACCACTGAGCCACCAGGGCGGCTAACAAATAACGATGTTTACTAATTCCTGACATTAAGTGGTACTCAGGTACGTGGATTAATGAACGCTATTGTCGTAAAACCAATAAAAGAAGATACGTGAGTTAAAAGTAAATATTTACTGAACTATGACGGGGGCAATAGTAAGTATTTCGACTGTTTAGTTTTCCAAAAGCAATATTATTTCTAGCCCAGACGCGATAGTAAATTCAAATTTAGACGAACATAAGAAACGGCCCTCACACTGATGAAATGTGATGTATCTACGAAAGTCCATCTCCGCATGCGCAAGCTAAATATCTGACCTCAAGATAGAAAAAAGAATGCTGAATTGCAAGTGTGTTAGGGAGGGAGATTTGTAACTTTTAGTGTAGGATATCCACAGGTTACACCTGATAGCGTAAGTATTTCGACTTAAATACATGAGTTTAAAGCTCTCGTTAATATCAAGTATATCCTCACCTTGAAAGGGGTCGAGAGGCAGGAAAATTTTATGTGCCGTTTTCATTGCATCTAACATGCATTTTTGTATTGGCTTATATCACATTTAGCCTCCGGTTCTCGTAATTCACTCAACTTCCAATAAAATATTGTTACAGTTATTTAAATTGATGATACAATGTTCAGCGGTAGTTTAGTAGAACATATTTTTGTGTAAAAATGAAATTAACTACTGCTGCGTCATTTCATGGGGGGCAACGAAGTGTTTGCGGAGGAAGACTAAGTCACTACGGCATACACTATATTGAGAAAAGTCACCGGACACCCCTTCAAAAGCAAATGGACGGATTCTATGCGTTGTTAAGATACGGGGTACAGTTGCACCACATCTAATAAAAAACAAGCCTGCAGCTGATCGCAATCATATCACACTGTGAGGTTGAGTGAAAATGTCGCGGCTGGAGAGAACTGACTTTGAGAAAGGAAAGATTGTTGGGTGTTATATTAATGGGTTGTCCATAAGAGAAACCGAGAGGCGTTTAAACATACCCAAGTCAACTGTTTTGGATGTACTGAATAAGTAGGAGACATATCGCGTGCCTGAAGCAGCAAAACGTACCGGCAGACCAAATAAAATCAGTGATAAAGAACGTCGAATCCTCAGGAGAGTCGCTACAGCTAATCGACGGAGTACTACTGCACATGACCTCAGTGTACAGGTGTGTAAAAATGCTGGAACCTCGGTATGTACACTTACCATTCGCAGAGAACTATATTCCATGGGTTACCGCGGTCGTGTGGCAGTTCATAAGCATTTCATCTCCACTCTGAATGCGACCCGTCGTTTAGTATGGTGTAAAGAACATTTACCGTGAACCGTAGATCAAATGGAAACGGGTTCTATGGCCTGATGAATCCAGATACACGATCCATCAGTCTGTTGGCCGTGTGTGGGTATGGGAGCAGCCCGGGAAACGCTATTTACCAGAGTGCACTGTCCCTCCGGTCAAGTTTGGAGATGGTAACGTACTGGTGTGGGGGTGTTTTTCGTGGTATGGTCCCCGACCATTGGTTATCCTGGACAAATCTGTTAACGAGGACGTCTACCTCGATATTCTGGACAATTATGCCGTACAAACTCTGTAGCAATACTATGAAACCGAGCCTTTTTGGCACCAGCAGGATAATGCACAGAGCAATAAAACAAGGACTGTTACGGCGTGGTTTGACAATAATTCCGTATCGTGTGTGGACAGACCAGCACAGAGCCCTGATCTTAATACCATAGTACACCTATGGGATGAATTACAGCGCCGCATAAGAAGTTTGGAACCAAGGCCTACTACTAAGCAACAGATAGCGGCAACATTATGTACTGAATGAAAGCTCATACCTATCGCTGTGTTCCAAAACCTTGTTGAAAGCATTTCTCGAAGGGACAGTGCATGCATTAAGGCGAAAGGTGGATCGACACCGTACTAATGTATGTCAATAAATGCTATGTTGTGTTACTCTTCTAGATGTCCGGTGACCTTTGTCAAGTGTATGTCACTAAAAACTGAATATTCTGCTCCACCCACCGAAGAACTGCGAAGAAAGCCTTGCTTCATTCGTACCGTGTGACAGCTGTGCAAGAGTTACAAGAACCGGATCTTGAAAAGCGTGTGTCTTATTGTAACTGGTTGTTGACGTTTTTACTCGCAATTCTGACGATTTTGGATTTCACAGGGTTCACTGATGAAACATGATTTCATTTAGACGGGTATGTCAATTCCCAAAACTCTGTCATCAGGGCTACAGATAATCCACATGAATTACACGAAACCCTATTTCATCCAGTTTGGTGATCTGTGTCCCGAACCAGAATAATTGGACCCATTTTCTTGAGGATCGTAGTAAACTCGGCATCATATGTGAACATTTTCAGATAATTTGTTGATTTGACAACGGGGTACTTTCAACAGGATGGAGCAACATGCCACACGTCCCCTGCGAGCATGACTGAAATTTCCTCTTTCTTCGGTTGCCGAGTGATCTCCAAAGGACTGTGGGCACCTCCTTCACCCGATTTGACTCCTCCCGATTTTCCCTTATGGAGATATTTGAACTGTCGTGCTTTTATAACAATAAGCCTCGCACGTTAGAAAACTTAAAAAGCAGCATCAGTGCAATAAATCAGGACTACTGATGAGGACGTGCTGCGGAGGGCCTTCGATAATATGCAGCTTCGCGTTTGAGTGTGTTTCCATGTCGGTGGAGGACATTTCCACTATTTATTGTGAATGGTGCTACTGTACTGTGCAAATTAATTGGAACAAAGTAAAAAATCACTCTTTTTCCCAAAACTATGCCTTTATATCATTCTATGCCTTGATATACACTGATAAATACCTGTATTAAGTATGTCCTCCTTTAGCAGAAATGACTTCTTGAATTCGTTTTGGCATTGACTCCACTAATTGAGTGCACATATTTTTGATTTCATAATCGTGGAACCACACTTTTATAGCATTCGTTATCATGCGTTCTTTGGTTGTACAGTCCATTTTCCCTAAACGTCTCTTCAAAACGTCTCTTCAGTTTTCTATGGGATTTAAGTCTGGTGAATTTCCAGGCCAATCAAGCAAATGAATTTGATTTTCCAGCGTGAAATTCTTGACCAATTTCGAATTGTGACATGGGGCCAAGTCATGTTGAAATGTCCTGTGAAAAGTTTGCAAGAACTGAACAATCCTACGTTGTAATATTTCTACGTCCTTGGGTGAATTCATCATACCTTGAACAGGAACTAAGCTTCCAGTGCCATTTGATGTGAAAAAAACCCAAAACAGAGGGTGTTTTACAGTTTGTTTGACATGCTCAGGTCTTAAGGTTCACAGGTGCTTCGTCTAACGACATTTGCTTGGTAACCCTGCACAAATAAATGAGTTTCATCACTGAAAATTACCTTTTTCCAGTCTTCAGCAGTCCATGATTTATATTTTTTGGTCCATGCTGAACGTATCATTTTCATTTTCGCATTCAAATATCGTTTTTTCGTTGGTCTTCTTGCCTTCCGTCCTACTTCCAGAAGCCTACGGCGTACAGTTGAATCACTAACATCACAACCAATAGCCAATAAATCTTTTTGAAGGTCGGTGCTTTTTTTTTGGATTCATTTTACTATTTCTGATTAGATATTTACCTGTTCGTGGAGTTGTTTTTCGTTTTCTTCCACATTTACCTCTCCTTTTTGCAGACGATGATCCAGATGCAGTGTATCGCGTAAGCAGTCTTTATATACTTGATTTGCCTACACCAACTGCAGAAGCAATATCTCTCACTGTCATAGAAGTGTGATCCTTCAGAGCAATTATCTTTGCTCGCTTCCTTGGGGAAATATCCATTTTTCAATATACGAAAGCAGCACGTACTCACAGAAAGCAAAAACTAACATCCACCTGTCACACACGAAAGATCACAACTGAAGCTAAAGTGCCTATTTCCTGTTTAAAACCGGTCAAACCACATTTTTACTATCAAGTTCTAACAGTCACACCACCTCACAGCTGATAAAACCGGTTTACGTGGGTTTCCGACATCAACTGGCGATCACATTACAATTCTGAGAATAAAATAGCTTGTCCCAGTTAATTTGCACGGTATAGTACATTTCCACAAACTAAGGTAAGTGTTTTCAAGCAGAGTGTGTTGCAAAATATGACTGATTCTTTGGGGAAGACTACTTAGGGAAACAGCTTGTATAAAACTAATATTTTACGTTCCACAGCGTCAGTTCCACATGATTTTCCATACAATATCTCTTGCTCCCCTAATTCTTTGAGCAATGTATTTTGCGGTAACACACTGTCAGCGTTGCTGAGCTATTTAAGTTGTTCGGAGGACCGTTCTATGAGGAAACCCTTAGTGAGAAGTAACGAATGTTGCATAAGAAAACTCAAAAGGGTCGTTGTTTAGAGTGTGACATATACTCTAAATAGACAGTCATCGCTCTTTCTACGTTTTTCTGTAACACCCAGCAACCGAAAAACTGTATTCCGACACCGCTGGGATCGAACCCCAGATCTCTTGATAACTAGCCGAGTGCGTTCGCTTTACCGTACGGTGACAAAAATCCACGGTGCTATGTGTGTTTATCTGTCAGCATCAGACTTCACAAATCCGTAGGGATGGGCTCAGCAACTACTCTTTCGGTTGCTGTGTGTTAATTAAAGCAAAACGTGGAAAGAGCGATGACTTTGTCTATTTACGTTGTCTCCACGGGTTTGGGGGATTTTCGACGTATACTCTAATTTAACCGTCCGTTTTAGTTCTTGTCTTACATAAATCTGGTTTATTTTCTTTAAAAGTTTTTTGTCTGAATGCCACTTTTCCTCTCTCAATGAATTAGTATTCGGCAACACTCACAACAAGTAAAAGGGCAATTACACTGCTGGCCACCCAAAATGCAACATCAAGAAGGACACGAGATAGCAAAGCCAGATTTACTGGACACATAACAACAGATACAAAAATGAAACGATTGAGCTTACAGGCCCGTGCGACTTGCGGAACACGTAGACATCAATAGTTCGTGTGGCCCCCATGACTGGCAATAACGGCCGTTACACGCCGCAGCTTCGAACTAAAGAGGCTTTGGATGTGGGCTTGAGGTATGTCGCTCCAGGCTGCTTCCACTCTTTACCACAGTTCATCAGGCGTAGCCGTGGGTGGTGCTTGCCGGGTCACTCGGTTGCCGATCAGCGACCAGACGTGTTCGATGGGCGACATATCGGGTGAACAGGCGGGCCACGGCAGCAGTGACACCGGTTGGGCCGTGAAGAATTGTTGAAGAATGCGTTCCACATGCGGGCGCGCATTGTCCTGTTGAAACAGGGCCGCTGGCGTGTCCTGCAGGTAAGGGAGGACTACAGGCTCCAAAACGTCGAAGATGTAGCGGTGGCTGTTAAGTGTACCGGCGATCCGTACCAGAGGGGAGCAGGTGTCATATCCAATTGCACCCCAAACCATAACGCCAGGCGACGGACCGGTATGGCGATGCATAATGCAGGCGTCATACAGTCTCTCGCCACAGTGCCGCTACACGCGGATCCGACCATCGTGGTGTTGCAGGCAGAAGAGGGATTCTTCGGAGAAGACAATGCCGTGCCATTCCGTAGTCCAGGTGCGGCGTTCAACGGCCCACTGCCGCCTCACTCGCCGGTGGTGTAACGTCAATGGTAATCGGAGCAATGGGTGCCGTGCGACAAGTCCCCGCTCCTGCAGACGAGGTCGAACGGTACGTGCTACACAGGTTGTTGCGCAACACACCCTAATTGCTGCGCTAACGTTCGTGATGTGGCGGTGTGAGCCGTCAATGCCCGCCGCACAACATGCCGGTCCTCTCGTTCGGTGGTGTGCCGCTGCTGCGGCAATCTCTCACGTCGGTCCGTCCGTCCCTCCTGCACCCACCGAATCCATACTCACCTCACTGTGGCTGGATGTCGTTCCACACGAGCGCCGATGTCTCGGTATGATAAACCGCTGTCGCGATAAGCCACTATTCGTCCTCTTTCGAACTCCGAAACGTGCTGCCGAGTGGCCCGGCAAGACGAGGCATCAGGAAGCTTCCCACGCACAGGTCCGACAGCATAACACACTTCCACTACTTACACCCCGCCTTCTGTGCACCCTTCTTATAGTGCTTCTCGGTGGCGTGCCGGGCGCACATGATTTGCATATGCCCTGCAATGCTAATCGTTTGCATGTCCTCTCGCGGGCGACGCATGCTGCGAATTTCAGGCCAATCGGATGCTTCCTTCTTGGTGTTGCATTTTGGGTGGCCAGCAGTGTAGATACGTAGTCGAAAGTAAGAGCTAAGAACGAATGGGAGTCTTCAAGAGGCAATGTTACTTTAGTTATCGGAGAGCAAACTGAACTCAGCAGTAGGCTGTTTTTACGTAATGCTGTTGAAGTCATGTTGATGTTATGTTAAATAAGAAAGATGACACCGAATTTTCGGATGTAATAAGCACGTCTTTTGGATCCGTTCTGACGCGAATTAAATTTATCAAAGCTATTCAAAGTCAATGGAACCAGTTTGGGAAACAATCAACTGGTTCCAACAATCCAGACTCTCCTCAGTTCCACCAGGTGCTAAAAAGCATGTTACAAAAATTAACAAATCAAACTACAAGGAAGGTACCAGAGACAAAAATTTTCAAGTCCAACAGTTAAAAGGAGAAATGTAGAAGGAAACATGGTGTAAGTCTACGTCTGCTAGCGGAAAAATTTTGCATAACGGAAAAAGTTGAAAATGTGCGAAAATTATTCTTCATGGAAAAAGCTATACTAAAGGAAAATAACTTTTCAAATACGTCTCCCGGGAGCAGAGATAGCGGAGAAAAAAAAAAATGTTTCGACCTTTACGCAGCTAGCGGGAAATCTTTGCGTTATTTAAAGAGGATAATGCTCCACATCTCGGTTCTAGTGAATGACATACAGTAAAGAAGAAATTGCTCCATCGCGCTTTCAGAAGCGGAGATACAGCTGCAAAATAAAGTACACAAACACCACTTACCGACAACACTGTGAACTACAACATTCCTCATATACTAGCCTAAAGTGTGTTCTACAAGGTAAATGGCATCCGGTGTTTAAATAATTTTTTGAATCGCACATGTAAAAGCAGTGATATTGAGAAAAACAGAATAAGCATTTGCGCACCTAGCGGCGAAATTGTGCACTATTTTGGAAAGAAAATCCAGAGTTTGCATAGTTAGTATCTCACCGAAGAAAAGTTTTTCAATCGAATTTTTAGTCCCGCAGATATTGCTGTAAACTTTAAAAAGATCTTACGCCCTCTCGTGGCAGACTTGTTCGCTAAGAAAAGTTTGAAATTATATGAAAAACATTTCCCCACGGGAACGCTCTCAAACAAAGAATTTTTCAAATCGGACACTTAGACGCAGATAAATGAACAAAAATAAGACATTTGTTTACGCCCCCTGGCGGGAAAACCATGCATTATTTTAAGAAGAAAGTATTTTCAAAAGGGTTTTCGAAGTGAGTGGTATCGGTCCACTAAAGAATTTTTTCAATCTAGTTTTCAGGAGCTCAGATTTTGCTGCAAATACATCAGACACAGAAATTAGTGCTTACGCACCCTGGTCGCCAAACCATTCTTTATCAAATATTAGAAATTATGTGCAAATAATTTCCTATCAGGAGCTATATCCAGTGCAGAAAGATATTTTTCAAAATGGAATTTTAGAAGCAGAGATATTGAGGAAAACGCAATTTATTATCACGTTCCCTAGCGGAAAGTCTATGCTTTACTTGAAAATTTTGAAATTATATGAAAAAAAAATTATACCGGAAACGCTATCTAACAAAGAAGGAATTTTTCAAATCAGACTTTTAGAGGCAGAGATATTGACAAAAATAAGATATATATCAACGTCCTCTGGCGGAAAAACCATGCATCATTTTGAGAATAAAATATCCTCTAATGTTTATCGACATGAGCGGTATGGGTCCTAGAAAGAATTTTTTCAATCATGCTTTTAGAATCTCAGATTTTGCTGCAAATACCTACGAAGCATAAATTAACGCTTACGCCCCCTGGTGGCAAATCATATTTTATAAAAATAAAGTAAAATAGAAATTTCAATAAAAAAAACTTCCCACCAGGAGCTATATTCGGTGCAGGAAGAAATTTTCAAAGCAAAAATTTTAGAAGCAGAGATATCGGGGAAAGCGCAATTTACCTTTACTCCCCATAGCGGAAAGTCAGTGAATCACTTGAAAATTTTGAAATTATATGAAAAACATGTCGCACCGGGAACTCTGTCCGACAAAGAAGAAATTTTTCAAATCGGACCATTAGAAGCAGAGATATTTTGAAAAAAAGCAAGATTTATATCTATGCCCTCTGGCGGAGAAACAATGCTTTATTTTAATAAGATATTTTGAAAAGGTTTGTCTACGTGAGTAGTATTTGTCCAGGAAATAATTTTTCAATCGAGATTTTAGAAGCTTAGATTTTGCTGCAGATCCCAGCAGAAGTTGCACATGCAATCAAGAACATGAAGCGGGGAAAAGCTCCAGGAGAAGATGAAATTACTGTTAGACATCATACAAGAAGCAAGTGGAGAAATCGAAACAGTACTCGCCCAAATTTTCACTCGATGCCTTAATGAAGGGAAGATTCCTGAGGATTGGAACAACGCTAAAATGATCCTGCTACATAAAAAAGGTGACATTGAGGATCTCAGGAACTACAGACCTATCAGCCTCCTATCAGTGATTTATAAAATCTTCACTAAAGTTCTTTCACACCGTTTGAAGGTAACACTGGACATGGCTCAACCGAGAGAACAAGCTGGATTCAGGAGTGGCTACAGCACAATAGATCATATCCATGTACTGAGAGAACTAATTGAAAGAGCGAGGGAATATGAACTTCCATTGTGCATTGGCTTTTATCGATTATGAAAAAGCCTTTGATTCGGTGAAACCATCAGCAGTTACAATGGCTCTGAAATCGTGCGGTATTGAAGATGCATACATTAATATTATTAATAACATCTATGAAAATGCAAGTGCAAAGATTAGGCTGTTTGAAAATACAACACACATAAAAATAGGAAAGGGAGTGAGACAAGCTGACACCATATCTCCGAAACTCTTTAATGCCACATTGGAAAATGTCTCTCAATCACTGAACTCGGAAAACAAAGGGATAAAGATTAATGGAGATTATCTAAACCACCTTCGTTTTGCTGATGACGCAGTCATTTTTGCAACTACTCCATTAGAGCTTCAGAGTATGATCCAGGAACTTGCTGACAAGAGTAAAGAAGTGGGATTAAAAATGAACTTTCAGAAGACAAAAGTGATGTTCAATGCTTTTACAAGAAATAAAGATTTATCGATTGATGGAAAAAAGCTGGAGATAACAGACACGTACGTTTATCTTGGACAGCAGATAACAAGTGAGGGTCACATTGATGAAGAAATTAATCGGTGTATCAAAATTGCCTGGAGAGCTTTTGGAAGAAACAGCATAATTTTCAAGAGCAATATGCCATTATGTCTTAAAAGAAAAGTGTTTGATCAATGCATCCTTCCAGTGCGTACGTATGGTGCAGAGACGTGGACCTTAACTAAAAGAGACATACAAAGGCTGTAGACGACTCAAAGCAGCATGGAGAGGTGCATGCTTGGTGTAACCAGGAGAGATAAGAAGAGGAACTCGTGAATCCGAAAAATGACAAGAGTGGAAGACATCATGATCAGAGAAAAATCCCTGAAATGGCAATGGGCTGGACATACTGCCAGAAGGACAGACCATCGATGGACAGCTGAAATTTTAGATTGGATTCCAAAGTACAGGAGAAGACCCAGAAGAAGACCACATGGGAAATGGGTGGATGAAATTCGAAAGTATGCGGGAGGGACATAGAAGAGACTGGCACAAGACAGACCGTTGTGGAGGAAACTTGGGGAGACCTTCGTCCAGCAGTGGATTGATAATGGTTGACAATGATGATGATGATGACATCAGAAGCAGAAAGCAACACTTACGCTCCCTGGTCGCCAAAACATTTACCAAAAATTAGAATTTATATGCAAAATATTTCCCATCAGGAGCTGTATCCGCTGATGAAAAAAGTTTTTAAATCATTGGTTAGAAACACATATCGGGGGAAAAGCAATTCATTATTAAGCTCCCTAGAGGAGAATCTATGCGTAACTTGGAAAAGTGACTATGCCTAAAATAATCTTCGATATGAATGGAATCGAAAGGTAAATGAATTTTTTGAATTGGATGTTTAGAAACAAATATATGGAATAAAATGAATTTTGAATTCGATATCATCTGTACTTACGCCCTCTAGCGGCAAAATTTTGCATAGTAAAAAAAAAACCGAAGTAAAGGATCATAATTCGCACATTTCAAGCTTCCTAATGCAAAAAGAATTTTTCAAATCGGACTATTAGCTGCAGAGATATTGTGTCTACAGACGGACAAACCGAGAACATAAGCGCGATATTTTTTTACAAAAGACCTGCTAAAAACGCTTCTGTGCGTAAACTGTGTTAGGCAATTTTTGATGCAGTATCAATGTTGATTTACGATTCATCAACTAGGGAACGTGCCAATGCTGAAGTATTGAGAGGATAAGTGTTCTTGGATGCGTATTAAGCTGAATATTATGGTGAAGTTGAATTGTGTGCTCTATAACATGTGTTCTTGATGGCGTACCATTAAAATAAAGGATTAGAATATTAACGTAAGTCATTAATTTTTTACTGACTTTTGGTCAAGTATTGAAGTCGATTATACATGGCTAGTTTACGACTGTAGCTATTAAGTTTTAAGCTATCTGGGTCAACGAAAGTTACAGTACGATAAGCCAAAGGAGCTGTATAATCCTGTTGTGCTCTACAATCAAAATAGCGTAACAGTAACTTAGTATTAAAGTTCAAATTTGTATTATAGCTCAAGATATTGGCGAGCAGTTCAAGTTATTATAATAGTCAAAGAGACTTTCATTAATTTAACATAGCATTATAAGAGGAATTCGTTGCAATAGTTTTAAATGAATTTCTGCAAACTTCTAGGGCATTGCAGTTCACAACTAAATTTGTGCCGGTAGTACAGTGGAACCCTATATATACGTTCCTCAAGGGACCAAGTAAAATTAAGGTATAATTAAAAGAATTATTAACGAAACAGGCCAAGTTTCCTTTCCTAGATGTCAACATTCTGTTGGAACGTATGTATTTGTCTATTGTTCGTAGCCATTAATATTATTATACTAGGTACTACGTAGTATATTTTATGTTTCAGTATACTGGTATTTCCAGTTATTCTTTTACACACCTTTCTTTGCTTTTTTACTTTAACTGATCTCGGTCATACTGCATAGAGTTACAGCACTTGTAAGGACAGTATGTTGTACATGAGTACCGTATGAATATAGTATACAAATCATAACTACTAATTCATTCACGATTGATATTTTTAACACAAGGAGATATGATATACCGTAGTATATTATAAAACCTACGAATGCATCAAATTGAAAATGAAGACTGATTTTCCCACGATTTCTTTAATTTAGGGAATTACCATCGTAAGAATCGAAACTGGAGTTTTTAAGTTTTTATCTAAATCCATTTTTGTCAGCCTGTGAGTTTCATGAACTTCCTTCAAAGAATCTCCACTTTGACTTTTAAAAACAAGGATTTACAGGGTCGTGAATACAAGAAAGCGAATGCAAACGAAGTTCTAAAGGAAAGAGTTGGATATGACAAACGTGAGTAAGAACAGGTGTCTACTGAAAGTGCCAACTGAAATGGCCAATGGTTGCTCCGAAGAAAAGCGCTCGTTTCTCAGAGTGAGCCATGGAGCAGGTAGATGAAAGAAAATATGGAGAACAAAAGCCTCAGGGGATTGGAGAACGGAAAAAGGAATCCGCGTGATTTGAATTTCTGATTCAGAACACCTAAACAGCACAATCTGACATAAATGAAAAGGAAGTTAACTATTAGGTTAACGTATAATGGATAAAATGTAGCCTTAAAGTCAATTCAGAATTTTTGGACGGGCGACGTTTTATGTATAAATGGGCATTAAACGTGTAAGTTTTAAACGTACTACTGTAATCAGAATTAATATTTAAGTTGCAGCATAAAAAACAGGTTTTTAATATGCCTGCAGAAACTTATATGGTTTTGTTTTGAAAAATTATAGATTTACACTGGATTTGTATGTTTAATTGTTTAGTTATATTTTATACGCTGCGTGCTCCATCAACTGCCTTTTATAAGAATCTTTTATCGAAAATAGTTCAGGAACAAACCAAATATTTTATGCTTTGAAATCACGGTAAACATTCTAAAATTAAATCCGGAAGACAGTCTCTTAAGTGCAATTCTAATCCGGACTTCTAAGCGTGAAGGCGGAAGCTGGATCAGCATATTCTCAAAGGTGCTGTGGTTGCTTAAAATGAGGGGGTATTCAGAAAATTCTGCGAGTATACTGAAATTCGAGGTTGTCAAAGAACTACCGTATTTTAAAATAACAGCACCTATCTGTTATTGCTACTGAAGAGTTTATTTTGTTTTGATCGATATTTGTGGCTCAGAATATCATTTATTATGAATCTGCTTAGTAATCATGCTTTCGTCGGCTGTTACTGGTAGAGAGGTTTAGAGAGGAAGACTTGGGAGGAGCAGCAGCAGCAGATATGATGAATGTGTGAAACTTTAATTCAGCCTGATTCTGTGGCAGACTTACTTACAATTTCAGTAAAAGAGCGAAAGTAAGTATAATAAGGTAGCAGTTAGGGCTAGATAATTCGTCAATGTAACTGATGCTGTCCTTCAGGTGTTCTCACGTATTGAACTTTCGTTAGAAAACATCTGCATTTTGATGTTTCAAATCTAATTGTCAATTCTTATTAGATTTTTCTATCAAATTCAGACCTAGAAACCGGGTTTTGGTTTCATCGCGACAGATTAATTTCATAAAGGCAAATGTTTATTTTCGAAATTCAAGGCGGCATTGGAAGTGACAACAATACTTCAGGACGTGATTTCTTATAACTTTATTTTAAATACACCAGACTTGAATATTAATCATAAAACGCATATACCGTATTAAATCCATTTATTTTTTGTGGTGTTGTCAGGACAAATATTCGCCAAGCTTTCGCATTCCACTTGGAGGCTTTTTCAAGGCAATGGTAGACATAAAATGCAGGGAATTAGAACACGTAAAGAACAAAGATGATTTTTGAAAATAACGTGGGTGACATCACGAGCATATTATATGAACTTTTATCACGCAATTATACGGTGCGCCGTGATCTGTTTCCATCTTTTAATAATGCATGCCAAACCATTGGTAGTTCAGTAGAGACTATATCATTGCATGTCAGTTTACTGGATAGGATTTGGACTGTTTCCCTGATGGCAGTCTCATTAAAATGCATGTAAGGCGCGATTCTTCTAATATTATTCAATACAGGAGCGGCAGAGCAATGTATGACTTCTCTGGCGAGGGCTGTATTCTGCATGTCCTAGTTAACACTTCGTACGTGTTCTTTACATCTAGTGTCCAAGGATCGCTTTGTCACTATCTACCAACAAGTAATTGGACACCTGTGATAGCAAAGGAAAACGAAGTTTATTCACATTCAATAGTTGGTGGAGCCTCCACGAGCGGCGATTACAGCTGCGACCCCCAGGGGCATACCCTCAACCACGCGTTGTAGGACGGCTAGCGGTATTTTCTTCCATTCGGCTTGGAGAAGACAGGTCAGTTCCTTCACCGATTTCGGACGGTGGGGACACCCCTTAAGTCGACGCTCCAATTGGTCCCAGAGGTGCTCGATAAGGTTAAGGTTCGGGCTCTGCCCAGGCCAGTCCATTCGATTAACCCCATTGTCACCACACCAAGCCATTCTGGAGCTCGCAGCATGACAGGTGGCATTGTCATCCTGAAAGTAACATGGGTCCACCCCATAAAACTGCCACAACGTAGGAAGCACATGGTCATTCAACATGGTGCAGTATGTCTCGGCGTTGTACCTACCAGGAATTGCGACCAAGGGTCCCGTGTCATACCAGGAGAAACAGCCCCATAGCATAATTCCACCGCCCCCGAACTTCACAGTTGGCAAAATACATTCCGGTAGGTGGCGTTCTCCAGGCAGACGCCGAACCCTAACCCTGCCATCCGAACGGTAGAGGGTGAACCTTGATTCGTCGCTCCAGAGAACCTGTTTCCACTGTTCAACGGTCCACTGTCGACATTCTTTGCACCACGTTAGCCGAGCACCGCTATTGGACTTGGTGATCAAAGACTTATGGGCGGCAGCACGTCCATGATAACTGAGCAGATGGGCTTCCTTACGGATGGTATTCATCGAAAGAACACTCCCGGATGTCTGTTGAAAGCAGCCAATACATGTCTATGAGATTTATTTGCTATTTCTTTTTGAAAAAAATCTTTTAAAGGACGAAAATTTTAGAGTTTAGATCACAGGTGGGGAACCTTTTCATGTTGGAAGGTCTTATTAAGTTTGCTGTAATCTAATAAGGCCGCATTAAAAAAAACTTTAATTAGATATACTTCAAATTGTACATTATTTTGTAAAAATCTAACTACTATTTACTAACTTCAAAAAATGGAAAACAATTGTCAATTCTAAAGTTAACTAGCCTTTTAATGACTTTGTTGTGACTCCTTTTGTTGGTAAGCATTTGAATATTTGGCTATCACATGGAGGTCCTCGGTTCCAGCTGATCCTCTAGATAGGGATCCATCATTTGTGATCTTAAGGGCGTCTTGATTTGGGTTAGAATGCAGATTCGCATCAATAAGTGATTGAAAAGCAAGAAAGCATTTTTCGTGCATGTTGCTGAAAGCGTGGGTTACTCTGTTGCATTTTTCCAAATTTCATTTGGATCTTTCTTGGCGCCCAATAAGGTTTATAAAATGTCATCGTCCGAGAGCTCAATCAATTTCATTTGTAGTTCTTCAGGCGCCATGGAGTCATCCACTAAAGGAGGTTGAAATGTTAATTTGCCGCCCCGGTGGCGCAGTGGTCTAAAGCGATGTCCTCTGATAATTCGTTCGAAAGGGGTCCTGGTTCGAATACCGGTGAGGCATGGATGTTATGTTTTTCTTACTCTCTCCCTTCCCTGGAACCAGTGACCCTAAATTAGGCACGGGCGACTGCCAAAGAGTTGCTCACAGTGGTCGTTAAACCTCCAATAAAAAAAAAAATGTTAATTTGAGTGTGATGCCATGATTCTCAAAGTCAGCGAACGTTACATTGTATTCTTCAATTAATAAGTCTGTAAAACCTGCGTATTCTTCAAATGATTCCTATGAATCCTCATGCTCATCAATGACCTTTGCTTACTGGGGAAAAGGTTTATCCGAAATTTCCTTTTGAAGAAGAAGAGCTTTGAAAAAGATAGCTTTTTTTCGAAATGCTTAGTTTTTTTGCCACTTGTCATTTATAGACTTAGTTTTACCTTGCAAAGAAATTCAAGTCATTTTGCTTTGACATAATATCACACAGAAATGCAGCATTTCTATAGAAATCTTCTTTCAGTAATACACATTGCGGGAACAGATAGTTAAATTTTATGAACAGTATCAGCAAAGATGGCATTTTTGCTAACACCTGTCCCTGCGATACCCAACGCACTTTAAAATGATACGGCGAATCCTCACTGAGTAATTCATCGTCCAATTTTTGTATGTTACGAAAGTGACAATGCCGTGTTACATTTGCACGAATATAGTTAACACTTATAACTTGTTGCAAAGTGTCACTTAAGATAGTACATTTAGTTCAGAGATTTTACAGAAATAAGACACAATGAAAAGAAATGAGAGCATCTGGATCTGATAATACTTTTTTTATCTGTGTTGTAAACCCTTCACGTTTTCTTGTCATGGAAGGTGTACTGTCTGTACATACTCACTAAATTAACCAAATTCAGTCCAACTTCATGACATTTCTTTAAAGTTTGTTGAAGATATCAATTCCTCTAGTTCTACCCTTAAGAGTGCCCAAAGTGAGTAACTCTTAGTAGCGAAGAAAATCTTCTGAGTCTGTATTATCAGTTGATGCATCCAAAGAGATTGAATCACATACATTTTCCTTTTGGAGTATTGCGTTAAGTTATCCTGTTACGTTGAGTGCTAATTCACGCACCCGATCAGTTACGGTTCTCCTTGGAAGAAAGAGGCAGTTGTTTGTATTTTGAAACCTTATCGGGGTCTAAGCATCCTAAAACTTCGACAATGCATTTTTTACGATTTCTACATCGCTGAATTGCTTCCCTTTCCCCCCACTGAGTACATAAGTTACTTTGTAAGTTGTTTCAGTGGAAATATTTCCGCGTCTTAACGCTGCTTGAAATAACTGCTTTTGATCTGTTAATTTCTGCAATGCAGCCATTCGCCCCTCTCCCTCTAATTTGAAATATTTGTGGTCCTTATAAGAGGCATAATGCTGATGAACATTGAATTTCTTTAGTGTTGATATTGCAGTATCACAAAGAAAGCGAATCATCTTATCTTTGCAAAAACAAGATCATATTGCAGTTCCCAATCCTTATTAAAAAAACTGTTTTATTCCTTCAGCATTCTGCTGGTCTTCTTCGACATGACGGGCTGTTTAGCAGACAGAATAAAAAAAATACAATCGAACAAATCCGCGGATACGGCCAGGTTGTGTAACTATTCTGAAATTCACTTCAAACTGAAAGACACGTGCACCGTTCTCGAAGACTAATAGTAGGCTGGAGTCCTCTCGTTGACTACCTCTCTTGCCAACCAGCCTCAGGCTGCAATGGCGCCAGTCCGGCGGGGAAGTTAACATACATTCTAGATTCGCAGTTGCACTCAGAAGGGTGTGTCGGATTGCAATGCTATTCGGGAGGGAGGTAAAGGTTACCAGGAACCATAAAGGATTAAACATTGAGACTGATATGGGTAATATTTATTGAGCTACACAACAATAAGTAGTGTCTCTCAGTATGGCGCCCGGCCGCCATGTTTGCTCACACAGCATGGCCCAGACGTCTCGGCATGGAGTTGTACACGTTCCTAATGATGTCCTGCGATAAGCCATCCCACGCAGCTTGAATCTTCTCACGCAGTTCCTGCAGATTGTGCGGTAGGGTGGAGTGTGGATAGCGCGTCCAAATAGCATCCCACACTTTTTCAATAGGCGATAGGTCTGGCGATGTGGCAGAGTGTCAGTGCCTTGAAGGCAAGCTCTCGAGCTAGCAGTAGTATACGGACGAGGGTTGTCCTGTTGGAAAATCACACCCGGGTGAGCGTTCAGAAACTGTAGGGCCACTGGTTGCAGAATCTCATTAACGTAACGTTGTGCTGACAAAGTGCCTGTAATGAGCACTTTAGGTGATCTGGCATCGTAGGCAATCGCACCCTACACTATGACACCAGGCCTTCTGGACGTGTGACGGTCGACAACAAACCGTTTGTGACGTACCTGCCAGCAGGACGCACACGAGATAAAGGCAGATAGGAATCAGAATAAAACGTCTGCGTAGCTCAGTTGGTAGAGCGACTTGTTCCGGAATAAGCGACCTCGGGTTCGAATCCCGGCGTAGACCAAAAATGACGGAGAAATTTAATTCGTTATAATGGCGCCCGAACTATCCGGATGACCCGGCCGTTCAAAATCTCGCATTGGTGTGATGTTATTTCCACACCGCGAGACAGGAAAAATCAGAGAATTCCTTCTCCAGCGCTTCGAAAAATAAAAATAAAAATGTGTGATGTTGCATTCCACACAGCAGATTGACTGGGAGTTTTCAAGTGCACGTTCTACAGTGGATGGCTGCCTGCACCGATTCATGGTCACGGCTGACCCGTGGGCCATGCCCCCGGCCCTCTTTCGGGGGGGGGGAGATGGGACGTACCTGCCAGCAGGACGCACACGACATAAAGGCAGATAGGAATCAGAATAAAACGTCTGCGTAGCTCAGTTGGTAGAGCGACTTGTTCCGGAATAAGCGGCCTCGGGTTCGAATCCCGGCGTAGACCAAAAATGACGGAGAAATTTAATTCGTTATACGTTCATCTTGGCGCTGACCACGGTGCCTCCACACACGGATTCGGTGGTCGTCGTCTCCAAGACAAAAGAGGGACTCGTCACTGAAGATCACCCGCTGCCATTCTGCGTGGATCCATGGCAGTCTGGCATGGCACCATTGCAGTCTTTGGGGACGATGCATTGTTGATAAGGGCAGTCGTCGTAATGTCTGCGTACGTGTAGTCCTACGTCGTGCAGCCGTCTGCCAATGGTACTGGCGCTAATTGGATTATGCATGGAGGGCACCACTGCTCGCTGAATATCCGCAATCATGGCTGTTGGGTCACTCCGCGCATGTCGGACAACCCGTCGATTCTCTCTCACTCTCTCTTTCTCTCTCTCTCTCCGTGGTTTGTCTAGCTCTCCCACACCCCTCCTGTTGCTGCTACGTGTCTTGTTCTATCCATTGCCGACAACAGCGTGGTATGGGGATATCCGTACGACCAGTATGGCGCGCAATACGGCGATAAGACCATCCCGCTTCCCAGAGCCGGACGATCCGGCCCCTCTCGAGCTCCTCCAACTGCTCCTATTGCTTCCGAACTTTTCTCAGGGGCGTACTTCACTTGTAAAAGGATGCAACCAACACAGCAGAACGAGCCAGAATAGCAAGCACGCGCAACGGGACGACCTTATATAGCCGGTCAGGCACAGCGCTACGACCCCTTCTTGCTTGCGTCACATGCGCAGCCGAGCGTGATACTTGAATCATTTACGTATCTCACGATGTCAAACCTACCCCACCAAGTTTCATTCTTGTCGGTTGCTTTCTTCTGGGTGCAACTATTTTTTTGACGATGAGTGTATTTTAATTGTCGCCGTCAGTCGGGGAGCATTATTTCGTTCAATATTCTCTTACGCTTTGGTATTTTAAATACGGCCATTTTAAGATTAAAATAAAAATAATAACAGACGAACAAAAACATGGTAATAAAGATAAAAGGAATTGTTCTGCAAAATTTGGTTTCAGTCAAAAATCCGCACTTAATGGCCTTAGAAGGCCGCAGGTACCCCACCTCTGGTTTAGATATTATCATCGAGACAGAGACCCAGAACCTAAACGTGGTCCTAAACGAATACTTCCAACCGCGATCTTTGAAGTAAACGCAGAAACAACGGAGACCATCGCATTCGCTCAGGAGGAGAGTATGTTGAAGAAAATACCTTCGATTATCTTGAACATGTTTTCGATTTTAAATTATATCATTATCATCATCATCATCATTGTCAACCATTATCAATCCACTGCTGGACGAAGGTCTCCCCAAGTTTCCTCCACAACGGCCTGTCTTGTGCCAGTCTCCTCCATGTCACTCCCTCATACTTTCGAATTTCATCCACCCATCTCCCATGTGGTCTTCTTCTGGGTCTTTTCCTGTTTCTTGGAATCCAATCTAAAATTTCGGCTGTCCGTCGATGGTCTGTCCTCCTGGCAGTATGTCCAGCCCATTGCCATTTCAGGGATTTAATTCTGATCATGATGTCTTCCACTCTTGTCATTTTTCGGATCCACGAGTTCCTCTTCTTATCTCTCCTGGCTACACCAAGCATGCACCTCTCCATGCTGCTTTAAGTTGTCTGCAGCCTTTGTATGTCTCTTTTAGTTAAGGTCCACGTCTCTGCAGCATACGTAAGCACTGCAAGGATGCATTGATCAAACACTTTTCTTTTAAGACATAATGGCATATTGCTCTTGAAAATTATGCTGTTTCTTCCAAAAGCTCTCCAGGCAAGTTTTGTACGCCGATTAATTTCTTCATCAATGTGACATTCACTTGATATCTGCTATCCAAGATAAATGTACGTAAATGTACACTGTAAAAAATAAGTGGTCTGAATTCACGGGAAATTTCTGAAATTAACGTGCAGCAAAGTTGTGTCAGTATTTTAACGGAATTTCCGTTTTTAAAAGTTCGCGTTTTTTTTTAATTTCCGTATTTTCAAAGATTTTCCGTAGTCAGTAATTCCGTTTCAAGTTCTTCCGTATTTAGATAGAAAGGAAATCCAACACGCTGAGTATTTCAGCCCTTTTTTTTTTTCATTAGTGCGACTGATTAAGTCATTTTATTTTCTGTTGGAGCTGATTTTTTTTAATACGTTTGACATAATTTTATTTTTTCTGTAGGAGGTCTTATTACAAATTACGTATTTTTTTGCAACGTGATTTTTCGAAGCAACAGAATGATTTGGAGTTTGAGATCTTCTTCCAACTGAAAATAATTTTCAGTTATCTTTAAGAGAAGGTGCAGTGTACTGTTTTATAATATTGTTTCACAAAATTCCTAAATATAAAACTTACTTTTGAAAGCTATATAGTTTCTGTCTTAAAGGATTCCACACAGACTCGTACATAGACATCATGCAATCACCTGTACAATAAATTTAGTATCCTGTTTCCTACGGTAACACAATACATCATAGCTATGTATGCATATGTGCCCTGTATGATTCCATTTTCGTCCTTTAACCCTATTTGTCATAAATCTACCTCCTTCTACTTCTATATTAAACGAGCTTATTCTCATTCGTCGTCACCCGGGGCCCGGGACAATGAACTTAAGTACATTCGGACTATGGCCCGATCCTTTGGGTACCCGAATTCGTACTTCGGACGCTTCATGAATATAGTTCAACGAACTCGATCCACTACCCTAACTACTCCAAAAATAACTTTACGGTATATAGGCATGACTGAGTTTTCTCAACCACTTGTGACAATCCTTAGAAAAACATGCAAGAAATATGGACTTGGTTTTGGAGTCTCGACTCGTAGCATCTTTTCTATTATCAGAACTGATCGTGACGTGATTCCCGATCTATCTAGACCCGGTGTATACCGCATACCTTTAGTCAACCCTAATAATCCAGAGGATGTGAAATATTATATAGGTTCGACTCTCAGGACCTTAAAAGTACGATTATCAGAACACCAATATTACTTGAGGTCAGGCTCCACCAACACAGCACTAACTGAAACTGTGGACCAAGAGGGAAAAATACCTGACTGGAAGAACGCAGTGGTTTTGAACTCTAAAGTAACAAGGGGAAATGTTTTCCTCTCCGAGAGCCTATATATCCATTCATATGGGCCTTTATGCTGTAACTCAGAACTTCCGTCATTCATTCCTCACATATGGAAAAAACTAATCCCCATCGATATGCCCGGCACCGCTACGGACAATATTGTATAACCTTTTCATATCTTCGAACTTTTGATTGTTTTTGATTTGCTATGTTGACCGATGTCAACACCCACTGCGTTGCATCATGGGTCAAACCTGATCGTATATAAGGGGACCACTTGTTGTTCTTTATGGCCTTAAGCCTGAAGATGGGATCTAGGGATCCCGAAAGATCTCGCTTTTAACTTGCCTTTACTTGTGAATAAAGTTTTTTAAATTAGTCTATAGTATCAGCAGGGATAATGTTTTTAATCGTACGTAGACAGCTTTTATGACTTACATGACTTATACATCATAGCTGGTGCATAAAATGGGAAAGAGGAGAAGGAATATCCTGTGTCACAGTAACCAAAAGTCATGCGATATACTATCCACAATATCCGATCCCGCTACAGAACTTCAAAATCAAATACTTCGACAGACTTCTGAAATTTATTATAGCAGTTAATCAAACTCCCAAGTATTCTTGCGAATATCTCTTACTGCCGGAAAGTTTTCGTCATTTGGATACGAAAAAGGTGAGAGCGGAGTTTTTCCGTTAATATAAGAAAGGAATTGTAGAAAGGTTTATAAACGTTTAGAAATTTTTTTGTTGACACGTATTGAAAACGGTAATTTAAGGTCAATATAAGAAAAGAATTGCGGAAATTTTCTGAAAATTCAGAATTTTTCTAGAGTACGAGAAATCCGTGAAATTCAGAGTTTTTTCCCCCGTCATTTCACGGAAAATGTTGTATCAGAAATATGCTTCGTTAATTCACAAAAGAAATCACGAAAAGTGGCTCTTGCCGTCCTGGGGGGAGCAGTGATTTAAGCAATGGCTTCTGATCATTCGTCCAACAGGGGTCCGGGTTCGAATTTCGGTGAGACATGGATGTTGTGTTTGTCTTACGGCACTGGCTCTCTCCCTTCCCTGGAGCCAGTGACCCTAAATTAGGGACGGACGACTGCTTAAAGGCCATTGAATTTTTCACGGTGATCGTTCAACCTTCAGTCAGTTAAAAAAAAAAAACGTGGCTCGTGAATTTCAGAAAATGTTTTACAATGTACTTAGGCTCGGTACTCATTTTGAACACACATGATAACTAAATGTTTCTTTAGAAAAAACTGATTCAAATATAGTGTAATGCCTATGAGGACATTAAAGTGACATGGAGCCACTTCATGATGAATTTTTCACGAAACACGAAGTTTCAGTTTTAGCATGTCTTTTGTGAACCGCATCGTGCTCATGTTAATTATCGGTTTGTTTGTCCGTCTGCATGGGGACACCATATCTCTGGAACGATTAGTCCGATTTGAAAAAAATATTTTTGCATTGGGAAGCTGGAAATGTGCGAATGATGACCTTGCATTCCGTTTTTTTCCGATGCACAACGTCGCCGCTAGAGAGCTTAAATGCAGATAATATGGAATTCAAAATACATTTTATTGAGCATAATTGCTTCTAAATATCAGATTGAAAGAATTATTCTTTTATTTGGATGTCATTTACTATTGTAGGCCCAGTTTCTTTTTCAAGTAATGTATAGATTTTCCGCTAGGGGCGTAAAGGTAAATTCCGTTCACCCCGATCGACATCTCTGCTTCTAAATGTCCGAGTTGAAAACTTCTTCCTGCATCGGATACAGCTCCTGATGAAAAATGTTCTTCATATAATTTCTAATTTTTGGTAAGGAACGGTTTGGCCAATAGGAGGCGAAAGTGTCTGATTCTGCTTCTGACGTTATTTGCAGCAAAATCTAAGCTTCCAAAAACAGGCATGAAAAAATTCTATTGTGGACCGATACCGTTCACCTCGGAGAATACCTCTTGCCTAAAATAGTGCATAGTGTTTCCACCAGGGGCGTAGACGTATATCTTATTTTTGTCGATATCTCTGCTTCTAAATGACCGATTTGAAAAATTGTTCCTGCATCGGATACAGCTCTTGATGGGAAGAGTTTGTTATTATATAATTTCTAATTTTTGGTACTTAATGGTTTGGCCACCATGGGCATAAATGTTTATTTCTGCTTCTGATGTATTTGCAGTAAAACCTGAGCTTTCGTAAACTCGATTAAAAAAATCTTTCGTGGACCGATACCGCTCACCGCGAAAAATCTTTTCAGAATAATACTTTATTCTTAAATAATGCATTGTTTTTTCACCAGCGGCGTAGATGTGTATCTTATTTTTGTGGATATCTTTGCCCGTAAGTGTCCGATTTGAAGAACTCTTTTTCGTTTAGACCTTTTCTTCTGTGAAATCTCGCATATAATTTCAAAGTTTTCTTAACGCACAAGTTTACCACTAGAGGGAGTAAGTTTATGTTCCGGTTTACAGCAATACATGCGAGACTAAAAACCCGTTTAATAAAAATCTTTTTCGGTCAGATACTACTATAAAAACTCTTTGTGTATATTTTCTTCCCAAAATAGTGCAAACATTTTGCCGCTAGGAGCGCCAACGTTTTCTCTCTTAATATCTGTTTCTAAATGTGCCATTTAAAAAAGCTTTCAACACTGGATTCCATTAAACTTGTGGAGCACTTTAATGTCAGTATCAATGTTCGCTCAAAGCTGCGCGCGGGGCCCCGCAGCGACTAAACTTCCTCCGCGCAGCTGAAATACACTATATTGACAAAAGGCACCGGACACCCTTCAAAAGAAAATGAACGGATCCTCTGCGTTGTTAAGATGCGTGGTACAGCTGCAAACGGTATAAAAAAAGCCTGCAGCTGACCGCGATCATATCGCACTGTGAGGATGAGTGAAAATGCCTTGGCGGGAGAGAACTGATTTTGAGAAAGGGAAGATTGTTGGGTGTTATATTAGTGGGTTGTCTATAAGGGAAACCGAGAGGCTTTTGAACATACCCAAGTTAACTGTTTTGGATGTACTGAATAAGTGGAAGACACATGGCGTGCCTGAAGTAGCAAAACGTACCGGCAGACCAAAGAAAATCAGTGATAGAGGACGTCGAAGCCTCAGGAGAGTCGTTACAGCTAATTGACGGAGTACTGCACAAGATCTCAGTGTACAGGTGAGTAAAAATGCTGGAACCTCGGTATGTACACGTACCATTTGCTGAGAACTTCATTCCATGGGTTATCGTGGTCGTGCGGCTTTTCATAAGTCTTTCATCTCCACACGGAATGCTACTCGTCGTTTAGCATGGTGTAAAGAACATTTATCGTGGACCGTAGATCAATGGAAAAGAGTCATATGGACTGATGAATCCAGATACGCGATCCATCAGTCTGATGGCTGTGTGTGGGTATGGCGGCAGCCGGGGGAACGCTATTTACCACAGTGTACTGTTCCTACGGTCAAGTTTGGAGCTGGCAGTGTACTCGTGTGGGGGTATTTTACGTGGTATGGTCCCTGCCCATTGCTTATCGCGGGCAAACCTGTTAACCAGCACGTCTATACCAGCAGGATAATGCACTTAGCCATAAAGAAAGGACTGTTACGGCAGGGTTTGACGATGATTCTGTATCGTGTGTGAACTGGCTAGCACAGAGCGCTGATCGTAATCCCATAGAGCACCTATGAGATGAATTAGAGCGACACATAAGAAGTTTGGAACCAAGGCCTACTACTAAGGAACAGTTAGCGGCAGCATTATGTACTGAATGGAAGCGCATACCTATCGCTGTATTTCAAAACCTTGTCGAACGCATGTCTCGAAGGGTCAATGCATGCATTAAGTCCAAAGGTGGACCGACACCATACTCGTACTAAGGTATGTCAGTAAATGCTATGTTGTGTTTCTCTTCTAGGTGTCCGGTGTCTTTTGTAAACATAGTGTATCTTTCGTAAGAATAGTAAGCATTTTAGATTAAAATTCCCAAATACGTAATTTTCATAAATCGAAAATCAATTACCTGCAAAAATAATAAATACATAAATGAATAAGTAAAATTCTGGCTCTTAAAAGTCAAGACAACACTTTTCTTAATGTCGTTCACTTCCTTCTAATGGTAAGTTCGTCTCATTGTCCTCTTCATTCTCAAAGGCTTCTTGCAAAGTAGCCTTGCCGCCCCGGTGGCGCAGTGTTCTAAGCGATGGCTTCTGATCATTTCTCGGAGATGATCCGGGTTCGAATCCCAGAGAGGCATGGATGTTGTGTTTGTCTTAAGGCGCTGGCTCTCGCCCCTCCCTGGAGTCTGGCCGTAAATTAGCGACGGGCGACTGCTTATAGCCCACTGAGGGGCTCATGGTGGTCGTTAACCGCCCCCCTATATAAAAAAGTAACCTGGTGCGAGCGTGCTATTTAGGTTTCCAATAGCGAACGGGAGAATGTGAATTAGTGATTTTTCCACTCCAAGAAAGAGACAGATATTGAGACTTTTCTCAAAACAACACACCAGCGCCAACCAATTACAGCAAACCCTAACAAAGTTCATTGTACTATAACTAACGTACCCATGCTAGTTAGCGGTTTTTAATAACTTTTTTTTTAAATCAATTGGCGTAAAGAATGGCTGTAAATAGTTTTAATATATATATATATATATTAGAAAAAGTATCACTGAAGACGTAAGAAAATTCAACTGTGAACTAGTGAGGAAAGCAATTGAAAACAACCAAAGCCTAAAGATAGCAAAGGGACATCTCAGTAAGGGAAGAAAACAGATTATGGCACTGAGAAAAGAAGATGGTTCTGTAACAAGAAATAGAGGCGAAATTTTGACAAGAGTGAAAGATTTCTACTCCAAATTATATGAAAGGGATGATACATGCACTCCAGACATCATGAAAGATACCAGTACCAGAGTTCCTCCAGTCCTTCCAGCAGAAGTTGCACATGCAATCAAGAACATGAAGCGGGGAAAAGCTCCAGGAGAAGATGGAATTACTGTAGACATCATACAAGAAGCAAGTGGAGAAATCGAAACAGTACTCGCCCAAATTTTCACTCGTTGCCTTAATGAAGGAAAGATTCCTGAGGATTGGAACACCGCTACAATGATCCTGCTACATAAGAAAGGTGACATTGAGGATCTCAGAAACTACAGACCTATCAGCCTCCTATCAGTAGTTTATAAAATCTTCACTAAAGTTCTTTCACACCGCTTGAAGGTAACACTGGACATGGCTCAACCGAGAGAACAAGCTGGATTCAGGAGTGGCTACAGCACAATAGATCATATCCACGTGCTGAGAGAACTAATTGAAAGAGCGAGGGAATATGAACTTCCATTGTGCATGGCTTTTATAGATTATGAAAAAGCCTTTGATTCGGTGAAACCATCAGCAGTTACAATGGCTCTGAAAACCTGCGGTATTGAAGATGCATACATTAATATTATTAATAACATCTATGAAAATGCAAGTGCAAAGATTCGGCTGTTTGAAAATACAACACACGTAAACATTGGAAAGGGAGTGAGACAAGGTGACACCATATCTCCGAAGCTCTTTAATGCCACATTGGAGGGTGTTTTTCAGTCGCTGAGCTGGGAAAACAAGGGGATAAAGATTAATGGAGATTATCTAACCCACCTTCGTTTTGCTGATGACGTAGTCATTTTTGCAACTACCCCATCAGAGCTGCAGAGTATGATCCAGGAACTTGCTGACAACAGTAAAGAAGTGGGATTAAAAATGAACTTTCAGAAGACAAAAGTGATGTTCAATGCTTTTACAAGAAATGAAGATTTATCGATTGATGGAGAAAAGCTGGAGATAACAGACACGTACGTTTATCTTGGACAGCAGATATCAAGTGAGGGTCACATTGATGAAGAAATTAATCGGCGTACAAAACTTGCCTGGAGAGCTTTTGGAAGAAACAGCATAATTTTCAAGAGCAATATGCCAGTATGTCTTAAAAGAAAAGTGTTTGATCAATGCATCCTTCCAGTGCTGACGTATGGTGCAGAGACGTGGACCTTAACTAAAAGGGACATACAAAGGCTGCAGACAACTCAAAGAAGCATGGAGAGGTGCATACTTGGTGTAACCAGGAGAGATAAGAAGAGGAACTCGTGGATCCGAAAAATGACAGGAGTGGAAGACATCATGATCAGAGTTAAATCCCTGAAATGGCAATGGGCTGGACATACTGCCAGAAGGACAGATCATCGATGGACAGCCGAAATTTTAGATTGGATTCCAAGGGACAGGAAAAGACCCAGAAGAAGACCACATGGGAGATGGGTGGATGAAATTCGAAAGTATGCAGGGGTGACATGGAGGAGACTGGCACAAGACAGACCGTTGTGGAGGAAACTTGGGGAGACCTTCGTCCAGCAGTGGATTGATAATGGTTGACAATGATGATGATGATGATGATATATATATATTTATTTAAAATCAATTGCGGAAAGAATCGTGATAAAAATAGGGGGACTAAGAAAAAAAAAAAAAAAGGTTTCCGATTCGAGTTCCAACTTCTACTGCATTAGTAAGAGAAGCCGAGAAAACAAAATGTTTTGCCCAAGTGGTCTTGATGCATGCCAAACTCATTGGATTAGGCGCGCATTGATTGCCCACAGCCGCTTAGAGGGAATATTGGTCAGTATTTGAGGAGTTTTGTGGATCACAATTTTGTTGCTAGGTGGTGCTTCTGTTTGCAGCTGTATCTTCGCTTCTAAGAACCTATAACGAAGTAAATTTCTCCGTCATTTTTGTCCACGCCGGGGCTCGAACCCGGGTCCCCTCATTCCAGAATAAGTCGCTCTACCAATTGAGCTACGCGGACGTTCGTTTTGACTGCTATCTGCCTTTATACCGTGTGCGTCCTGCTGGGCATGCACGTCACATCTCCCCCCCGAAAGAGGGCCGGCGGCATAGGCCACGGGTCAGCCGTGACCATGAGTCGTTGCAGGCAGCCATCCACTGTAGAACGTGCACATGGGAACTCCCAGTCAATCTAGTGTGTGGAATGCAACGTCACACACATTTATTTTTCGAAGCACTGGAGAAGGGATTCTCTTATTTTTCCTATCTCGCGGTGTGGGAAGAACATCCCACCATTGCGAGATCTTGAACGGCCGGGTCATCCGGAAAGTTCGGGCGCCATTACAACGAAGTAAATTTCTCCGTCATTTTTGTCCACGCCGGGGCTCGAACCCGGGTCCCCTCATTCCGGAATAAATCGCTCTACCAATTGAGCTACGCGGACGTTCGTTCAGACTGCTATCTGCCTTTATATAGTGTGCGTCCTGCTGGGTAGGCACGTCACAAACCCTATAGAGAAATTTCTTTTTTACAGTATGCCATTCTCTACAATCGAGATTGGAGCATTATCTTTTTTAAATGATGCAAAGGTTTTCTGCTAGGGGACGTAAAGGTCAATACCCTTTTTCTCGCTGTCTCGACTTCCGGGAGACTTATCTGAAAAGTTCTTTTTGTTTAGCACAGCCTTTTTCATGACGAATACTTTCCGCCTATTTTTTAACTTTCTCATTATGCGAAATTCTTCTGCTAGAAGGCATAGAGTTATATTATGCTACCTTCTATACTTCTTTTAACTGTTGAATTAGAAAATCTGTCTGTTTCCTTCTCTTATGAAAAACGTTTTGTGCGCCACTTGTTAATTTTCGTAACATTATTTTTAGCCGCTGGTGAAAGTAAGTAGCTGGTTCTATTTCTGGATGTTTTATCCACTGCAGCAATCCGGTTGTGATTTTTTTTCCAAACGGGTTGCATTGACCTTGATAAATTTAATTTCCACCAGAAAGTATGCAAAAGACGTGCTCATTACAACCGAAAATTCAGTGTCATCTTTCTTGTTTTTACATTATTCGGAAATAAGTAGTATTTCGCGGCACACTGCCCATCTTCAGCTACGTGTTCGAACATTCATGAAATTGGTGATTGAGATGAGAGACCAGTGAAATGCATAATATCTTGAAATTAAAAGAGAAGGTAATTAGGAGAAAGGAGTTTAAGAGTCTAAAGGTGAAGAAAATTGAACTTCACCTTGTTGGATGCCCCTACTCAATATTCATTGTTATGGAGTGAGGAAAATGATGACATGGGCGGTAAATTCCTAGAAGTCTTCTTTATGGTAGGCTATCAAAGACATACCGAGAGGAACTCGCAGCATTTTCTTATAACTGGTCAAAAAACTAACCTACGTTTAGCAGCCACGTGATGTTTTACTAAATAACAATCTCAGTAACTGAGACATGCGTGGAAAAATTGAGTTTATTCTAATTCCTTTTGAATGTCGGAATTTCAACATCTAACCTTCAAAGCGGCCAATGTACCTGAACGAAATGGTGCCAAAACTTTCTGCGCTGAACGTAAATGTTCACGTATCGGCCGGGTTTTATGAAAGCTATGGTAAAACAATTGCTTTCGCCCTATCATATCAGCAGTACCATAAATAAACCTGCTATTAGTGACAAGAGCTTGCTTCTAGTCCTTTATCTGCTTCATAACCCACAGCATAAAATCTACTCTCCCCTGACACGAAAATCATGCCATTGGGTAAAAACAAGCAACTCCAACAGTTCCTCACTCCTCTTTAAGCAGATCCTCCGTCAAATTAGTGCCAGTCCCCCCCCTAAATGACCACTTTGAATAACAAAGTTAAGGGGAAAGCAAAGCTTTCTAGTGCGTAAGTTCACTCGTTCACGTCGCGTTCGGCTCTTATTTGCGAACAAAAATTTGTTCTGCGGAAAAACAAAGCACACGAAGAAAACGTTTGTGTGGTAGCTTTTTAAGCAAAAATTTAAACTACATACTAATGGTTTTAGAAGAATTTTTTATTTAAAACAAGATTCATACAATATTTGTGTGTGTTTTTAGCCAGCCCGATAGCAGAAACTGCCGTCGATCGCCAAGTCCGTACTTGCCCCTATGGCAGATTATTTCTTGTAAACATTCGAGCAGGATTGGTGGAAAAGTACTGTGATGCGAAATCTTCAGTTGCATTTAGCTTCTGGCAGCCAAAGCTTACAGGCGACCATTCAGTTTAGCCGAGAGCCGCGGATGGCTTAGTGGTTAGCGAGTCAGACTATCAATGCAAGGTCCTCGGGTTCGAACCTGGGCTGATCTTTCAGAGATGGTGTGATTTACTAACAATCGCTGAATATCCGCCGTGCATCGAACGAGCACGTTAAGTGACGGCCACCAGGCTGGACCCACTGGTTAAATGAGTATCCTTTCCTATGCCCCCCCCTGAAATTATCTCACCCCTCTGTGTGCAACATCGTACTTGTACGGTGGTGCCATCTACTGTACTCTAATCTCACTGCAAACTGTTATGTCAAAGTCGCTAGACTTGCTCTCATTCCTTCTGTTTCTGTGTCCTGCCCAAAAGGCGATCTCGCTGTAGGTGGCCGGGACCTAAACTCTACTCACTGTGGAAGGAAGTCCTACAGGAAAATGACAAATACTGTGTGTCAGATTAGCCGAAGTCCTTCAGCTTTGTCGTATTTTTTCATTTTTCCCACGCACTTCGGATGTGGCTTCGTTACCTGACGTGGAAAAAATTGTACAAATGCAAAATAGCGCATTGCATCAATGAATGAAAACGAACTAAATATAATAAATATGAAATGGAAGACTTGAAAGAAACAGTTTTGGCGGCACCAGTGGCGTAGTGGTAGATGGCTTCTGGCCATTCGTCCGAGATGGATCCGGGTTGGAATCCTGGCGAGGCAGGGTTGTTGTGTTTGTTTTACAAAGCTGGCTCTCTTCCTTACCTGGAAGCAGTGATCTTAAATCAGGGACTGAGCGACTACTTACATCCCATTATATTGATCTCACGGTGGTTTCTAAACAAAACAAAAAGATTTTATAAACAACTGCATGAGTAAAGGCTGATGGGTCTGTAGTTCCTGGGATCCACAATGTCACCATTTTTATGTAACAAGATCATTGCAGCCCTTGTTCTAATCATTAAGAATCTTCCCTTCATTGAGACATTTAGTGGCGAGTTTAGTTTCTATTTTTACACTGGCTAGAAGTCTAAAATCCAAAGTAAAAATCTCCGAAGTTGAGAGAAAACTGACCTAGGCTCTTATGAAAACAGAACAAAAAAATAGGTGGTACTGAGAACAAGTTCCATATGAAGAAAAATATCAGAAAGAACAAAAATGCTGATGTAAAAGAGATGAGAGATGAAGATAAAGAAAATGGAACCTCCAAAGGGGAATATATACAGAGGGTGAGTCGAAAGTTTTGCAATATTTGGATCACTTTGCCTTCATACGTACCTTTACGACGAAAGCTGACTAGCATTCAAACTACAGGCGATCGTATTGCACCGTCTTTAGCCATCTGTCTGCCAGTTCTTCTATTCCGCGGCGGTACCAGTTCGTGTCCTTCAAGGCGAAGAACTCCTTCACCCAAGTTGCCACCTGCTCCTGGTTGTTGAAGCGCCGCCTGCGAAGGAAGTAGACCGGAACAGGTAATAATCCAACGAGCCAAGGTCCCGACAATATGCTGGTTGTGGAATCAGTTCAATGATCTCAAGTTCCTGGAGTTTTGTCCGGGTTGTTCGGGCGGTATGATGCCGAGCGTTTCCCTGCTGTAGGAGAGCTCGCCTTCTGTTCTCCAGTGCCGGGTACGTCTCCTCCAAATCGGTATACAACAGCTTCAGCTGTTCAGAGTAGAGGTTGACGTTGATCGTCCGACCGTCTGGGACAAATTCGTGATGGATTATCCCCTCGAAATTCCACCAGATGCAGAGAATCACCTTGGAAACAGGTTCAGGAATCTGGAAAACGTTTGGAAACAGGTTCAGGAATCTGGAAAACGTTTGGAAACAGGTTCAGGAATCTGGCCCGCGCTCAACCACTGCCTTTGTGTTACGATTACGGAAATAGACCCACTTTTCTTCCCACGTAACAGTTCTCATGCTGAAACTGTATCGTGCGGGTTTTCTAGGAGTTTCGTGCACACTTCTACTCGGCGGTTTGCTTCATTTGGCATCAGTTCGTGAGGGACAATGCTGCAGCACCTGGAGATCTTGCCGAAGCCCAGAAGGTGACGAACCACGGTGGTCTGTGATATGCCCAGCTCGCCTGATAATCTCCGAATGCTGGTTGTTGTATTTGCCTCTACGGCCTGGCGTACGGCCTCCGAATCCACGGTTCGCGGCATACCTGACCTTGGCTCATCGTCGAGGTTTCTGTCACCTGAGCAAAATTTCTTGAACCATCTGGTTGCGGTGCTGTGGTTTACGGAACCTTCCCCTTTTGCATGACAAATGTTTCGTGTTGCTTGAGCAGCGTTATGGCCGAGTTCAAACTCGTAAAGCAAAAGTTCCCTAATTAGCCGGTTGTGGCTATTCATCTTTTAGGCGTCTCAACCACAGACAGAACGACGACATGCAATGCTGTTCACAGCAACGACTACCACTTTATATCTCTTTCGACTGATTGCTGTACGCGACTTGAACTAGTTGAAACACGTGACATACCCGCCACAGCACACGCGTTTATGCAAATACTGCAAAACGCTCCCCTCACCTTCTGTAGGACTATGCAAGACAATGTGAAAAAGTATCACTGAAGACATAAGGACAATTGAGAACTAGAAAGAAAAGCTATTGAAAACAACCGCAGCTTCAAGAAAAGAGATATCTCAGAAGTGGGACAAAAAAGATTATGGCTCTGAGAAAAGAAGATAGTACTCTTAACCAGAAATAGAGGCGAAATTTTGAACAAAGTTAAACATTTCTACGCAAAACTACACTGCTTGCCACCCAAAAATGCAACACCAAGAAGGACACGAGATAGCAAACCCAGATTTACTGGACACCTAACAACAGATACAAAGATGAAACGATTGAGCTCACAGGCACGTAAGACTTGCGGAACACGCAGACATCCATAGTTCGTGTGGCCCCAATGGCTGGCAATAACGGCCGCTACACGCCGAGGCATTGGATGTGGGTTTGGGGTATGTCGGTCCAGGCTGCTTCCACACGTTGCCACAGTTCATCAGGCGTAGCCGCGGGTGGTGCTTGCCGGGCCACTCGGTTGCCGATCAGCGACCAGAGTGTTCGATGGGTGATATATCGGGAGAACAGGCGGGACACAGCTGCAGTGACACATGTTGGGCCGTGAAAAATTGTTGCACGACGCGTGCCACGTGTGGGCGCGCATTGTCCTATTGAAACGTGGCCGCTGGCAGGTCCTGCAGGTAAGGGAGGACTACAGGCTCCAAAACGTCGGAGATGTAGCGGTGGCTGTTGAGTGTACCGGCGATGCGTACCAGAGGGGTGAGGGTCTCATATCCAATTGCGCCCCAAACCATAACGCCAGGCGACGGACCGGTATGGCGATGCATAATGCAGGCGTCATACAGTCTCTCGCCGCGGTGCCGCCACACGCGGATCCGACCATCGTGGTGTTGCAGGCAGAAGCGGGATTCGTCGGAGAAGCCAATGTCGTGCCATTCCGTAGTCCAGGTGCGGCGTTCAACGGCCCACTGCCCCCGCACTCGCCGGTGGTGTAATATCTATGGTAATCGGAGCAATGGGCGCCGTGCGACAAGTCCCCGCTCCTGCAGACGAAGTCGAACGATACGTGCTGACACAGGTTGTTGCGCAACACACCCTAATTTCTGCGATAACGTTCGTGATGTGGCGGTGCGAGCCGTCAATGCCCCCGCAAAACATGCCTGTCCTCTCGTTCGGTGGTGTGCCGCGGCTGCGGTAATTGCTCACGTCGGTCCCTCTGTCCCTCCTGCATTCACCGAATCCATACTCGCCTCACTGTGGCTGGATGTGATCCCACACGGGCGCCGATGTCTCGGTACGATAAACCGCTGTCGCGATAAGCCACTATTCGTCCTCTGTCGAACTCCGAAACGTTCTGGAATGACTGCCGTATTCTGCGACGAGGCATCAGGAAGTTTCCCACGCACAGGTCCGGCAGCACAACACACTTCCACTACTTACACCCCGCCTTCTGCGCACGCTTCTTATAGTGCCTCTCGGTGGCGTGCCGGGCGCACATGATTTGCATATGCCCTGCAATGCTAATCGTTTGCATGTCCTCTCGCGGGCGACGCATGTTGCGAATTTCAGGCCAATCGGATGCTTCCTTCTTGATGTTGCATTTTGGGTGGCCAGCAGTGTATATGAAAGGGATGATACATCTATCCCAGACATAAAGAAATGTACCAGCACGGAAGATTCTGCAGTCCTACCGTCAAAACTTGCACATGCAATCAAGAACACGAAACGAGGAAGAGAGAATGGAATTACCGTGAACATTGTATAATACATAAACACATTGCGGCAATTAAATAATCAAACTGAATTAAAAGAATGGAAGAGCAGGGAAACGTACACTGAAGTGCCCGAAAAACTGGTACACCAATCTAATACTTGGTAGGTCCCTCACGGGAGCGCAGTACTGCAGAAATACGACGGGGCATGGACTCCACTATCTTCTGGAAATATACTGCAGGCAATGCACATCATACTTCCAGCAGAGCTTTCCACAATTCAGGTGTATTCCGAGGTCTCGGATTCCTGTGTTCAATAGCGCATTGCACGGCATCCCAAATGTGTTCTATCACGTTCAGATCTGGGGACTTGGGTAGAAATGGCAACATCCCAAACTCAGATGAATGCTCCTCTAACCATAATGTGGTGTCCCGACACTTGTGTGGAGGAGCATTGTTCTGTTGGAACAGGCCCAACCCATCAGCATGAATGCAGGACATGAACGGATGTACTTCGTCAGAAAGGATGCGCACATAGCGTTACCCGGTCACACACATTTGTAGACGTACCAGGGGTCCCAGTGAAGCCCAGCTAAACACACCCCGTACCATTACAGACCCCCCCCCAGCCGGTACAGTTCCCTGTTGACAGGCGGGATCCATAGCTTCATGGGGTTTGCGCCGCACACGAAACCTTCCATCAGCCTGATACAGTTGGAAACGCGACTCGGCAGACCAGGCTACTTGTTTCCAGTCATCAAGTGTCCAGTGGCGGTGTTGCCGTGCCCAAGCGAGGTGCATAGCTCTGTGTCGTGCACCCATCAAGGGGACTCGAGTTGAGCGTCGGCTCCCAAAGCCTATATCGTGCAGGGTACGTTGCACAGTCCGGACGCTGATGCTTGTTGAGGCACCAGCATTGAATTCCGATGCTACCTGCGAGAGTGTTGCACGCCTATCGCGTGAAACGATTCTTGACAGCCGACGATGGTCACGTTCACCCAATGTCTGTTTACGGTCACACTGGTATCGTAGGTTGGATGTTTTACCGGAATTCGTGTAGTCACCGTACACCCTTGCAATGGCCGTCCGTGAAAATCCGAACTTCGTTTCTACCTCCGAAATACTATGGCCCATCTCACGAGCGCCAACTATGACACCGCGTTGAAAATCGCTTAAATCGTTACTACTTGTTCTCATGCCGAAAACGTCTCTGACAGCTGGCAAAGATGTCTATCGCTTTATATGCGCACTGGCGGACGCAACCGAGTAGGCGCATTGCTGACGTTGCTATGTATTTTGCATAAGCTCGTCTGTACCAGTTCTGGTGGCACTTCAGTGTACGTAAATATATTTTATTCGAAGCACATTCCTCTTGCTGAAATGGCACGATCAGCCAAAGAAAGGAAGGACTTGCAGAAATGATTACTGAGTATAGAGCGAAGAGCTGATGTTACAGTTCTTTGTAGCCTATGTCTCCAACGTCTCGAAAAACGTTTCCATTTAAAGAGCTTTAATTTAGGGAACACAAACCAGTCGCACGAGAACAAATGTGGGAAATAGGGGAATGGTTAAGTACACACACTTGTTTTCTTGCCAGAAATTGCTGTACACTGACTGGTCTGTGTGGTGGTGCGTTATCGTGAAGAAGGAACCATTGCCAGATTTTGTACTCGGGCCTGATAAGGACAATCCTCTTCCACAATCGTTCCAAAATGGATATTGCAGCCCCGTTGGCGCAGTGGTCTAAGCGCTGGCTTCTTATAATTCGTACGATTTGGGCCCAGGGTCGAATCCCTGTGAGGCATGGGTGCTGTGTGTTGTCTTGTCCTGGCTCTTTCACCCTTCCATGGAACCAGTGACCCTAAATTAGGAACGAGCGACCGCTTATAGCCCATTGAGTTGCTGACTGTGGTCGTTAAATCCCCAATTTAAAAAAAAATGGATGTGTATGCATTAGCACTGACAGCTGTTCTTTCAGGAATTAACTCGTGATGCAGAATTCCCTTGCTCTCGTAAAAGCACACAAGCATTGTCTTTATTTTGGACTTCTGTAACCTGAACTTTTTCTTTCCTTTGGGTGAATGCAGAGCACGGTGACGCTTTGTTTCAGGATCATAACGAAAACACAGTGTATCGTCACCTGCTAACAATACTTTGGAGGAAAGTTTGCATTGTTCCTTCAGTCACCGGGATGTCTTTTGCGTACTCCACTAGTGCATGTTCTGGTCGTCTGACAAAGCATGGGGAACAAAACGAGCACAAACTTCCCCTTCCCCATATCTTAAACTAAAATGTCAGGAATAGTCTCCTTATTGACCTCATATCTTAAACTAAAATTACACCAAGCTCAAATTCCAGCATCCTCAAGGTCACACAATGATCACTTTTTATTCTTTCGCGAACTTTCTCAATGAGTTACTACGTGCGCACAGAAAACGGGCTTCCGTGCCTTTCGACGTTTTCCAAATCTTCCCACCCATTCTTGAAACATGCATACCATTGAGCAAGAAATAGGCAATTAGCCCCACACGGGTCACGCAACAATTGAACTGTCTCAGATGCAGTTTTACCGATTTTCAAAAACAACCGCATATTTGCTCTGTGCTCCATGACAGCGGCGATTTTTCTTTCACCATGCTCAAAGTAAGTAATCATATGAGCAGTTGCCACGGACACGCTTATGCCACCGCATAGCTGCTAAATGTTTTATAAAAAAACACGCCTTACCGACCCGCGTGTTTTATCGGGATTTAGTAAAAACAAATATTCTCATTACTTAATTGCTTCACTATGTGTATATAAATCACTACATGCATTATATTAGGTGCACAAATAAGTTTCAAAGCGTTTTAAGACAACGCAACGTGTAGTTTGAGAGAAAACAACAATACCTTTACGAATCAAAAGATGCGTCGTCATTATCTATCACCTTCCGCCATCGGTCAGGAAGCTGACGGGTTCCAGCCATGAAGAATACTTCGTCGTATTCTTCATGGCTGGAACCGGCAATGGGAAAGATTCAGAAGGAAGGATGAAGTCATTAACCCATTTTTGCACTTCGTCAGATGTCCAGAACCGCACTGCTGTGCGGTTCCAGACAAACCATGTTGCGTCGATCGGAACAAATGATAGTCTGAAAGGGCTATGTCGGGACTATAAGCCGGGTGCTCCAAAACGTCCCAGCCAAGCGTCAATAACGTCGCCTTGACCGATTTCGCGGCATGCGGCCTAGCATCGTCATGCAGTAATTTCACGTGACGCAATCCTTTGCCTGAGAATGGACGTTTCCGACAGATTTCCTGCTTCAATCGCAGCAATTGTTGCTTGTAGCGATCAGCAGTAACAGCTTGACCCTGTTCCAATAGTTCATAATAGAGCGCACCCTTCATATCGCACCAGATGCACAGCAGAACTTTCTTGGAGTGAATATTGCTTTTCGGTGTCAAAGGTGTTGCTTCACCGGGGTCTACTGGGTTTTTTTTTCTTGCGTTTGAGATTGTCGTACCATATCCACCTTTCATCACCCGTAGCGATTTTTCACAGGAAAGACTTTCTGTGTTGTTTATTTCACAGATTCAGACACTTCATGGCACGCTCATCATTGTTCCTGTGGCTCAGGTCATGTGGCACCCATTTTCCTTCCTTCCGAATCTTTCCCATTGCCCGTAAACGATTGGAAATGGTTTGTTGTTACCCCCAGTTGTTCAGCTATATCTTTCTGCGTTTGAGACGAATCTTCATTCAGCAATGCTTGCAGTTCCTCATGTGCATCCTTCTGCGGGGCGCTGCTACGTTCTCGATCGCTAACATCAAAATCACCTGCTTTAAACAGTCTAAACCAAAACTCACACGTTTTTTTCGATACAGTATTATTCCCCAGAACAGAACAGATCGATGCATATGCTTTTGCAGCACTTTTTCCTTGATGAAATTCGTAGCGAATGCGGTGTCGAATAAATGCAGTATCGCTTGCCATCTTTCACCTACCGATGTGCAAGTGCGTTTGACTGTTGGGCAAACTTCTGTGTCACATTTTATACTCTGGATCAGTTACAGTCACATAACAAGAACGCGGGGCAATGTTGGATATGTAAATTAGCGGTATACGTCACACAAAAACGCTTTAAAACTTATTTGTACACCTAATATAATGCATGCATTAAAATGATGTCGTCCATCTTAGTCTGTCTCCCTCTACTGAGATTCCAATTTCCATTTCGTCTTTTCTTCGCCAGCTAGAAGATCCTCTTTCCATTTTATTTGGTTGATGTTAAGAAATGCTGTTTTTCTGTTTTTGTTTTTTTGCGTTAGCTATCAGTTTCTCCTTTTTTAGTGCAATGCACAATTTAATTTATTTTAGTGCAAAGTCCGTTTTTCACTCTCATTCGCAGTTGTATCCATTCCCTGTGTTTTTGAGATACGATGAAATGACGGTGGAAGGCATAAAGAAATTTAACTAATCATTAATAGTAGCCATTCATAAGCAGATTAAACCAATTTTAAGTAACAATACTGCATAAGGCATTTAATGGAGAATAACCAGTACTTTTCGAGCAATGCTGCTTAAAGAAATTAGAATTGTAAAACATTTCGAGTGCTTATTTTCTTTTAAGGAGAGAAAGTTGAATTACTTTCGAAACAACGTCCTGAAATCTCAACACCGCTCTGGTCATGAATAACTTATTGCGCTTTTTTGCTTCCTAATTTCCTTTTAGAACTGCTCCCTAAACTCCTAGGTTAAGTTCCCTGAAGCATATTTTTGTGAGCTTTGCGTTTTTGTCGTATATCGATACAGCTGCCAATTCATTTCAAGTTTTAAAAAGATCTGTAAGTTTGTTGTCTTGAATCGAGAGGATTTCAGGGGATTTATAAAACATACGATCCTTTTTTGAAAAGCGAGAACTGAGAATTTGCGCGTAAGTGTAGATGACAACAGGGGGAAAAATGTGCAATAAATAAGGAATCTAATCTGAAAAAAGGAGGAGATCGTTTAAGAATGCAGAATATGCTCCATAAATATTGAATGCAGGAAGTCGTTCCTTCGTCGAAATCAAGTCCCGAAGAGTCGGGTCGACTAAGTGGCCTATTTATCTTTCAAGTCGTCCCAAAGGAAGAATAAGATCTTAAACCTTCCTTCCACTTGGCATCTGTAGAAACAATTATCGAGGTCAGAACGGCGTCAGAAATCGATTTTATGAGACCAGCTGGTAGAAAAACGTCCCCCAGAAGTCTCTCGCTTTGTGACACAAAGGACCATGTGTGCCTGAGTGCCGGATATTGGAACACCGTCGGAAGGGGAAAAATAAGAAAACAATTCAAATATCTACACCTTCGTTCAATCATCCAGTTGGTGTTTCCTCAGGGAAGACATATTTCTATCCTGCCATCCAACTCAATAATCTCATCATCTCTAGCTCTGCAATAAGGTATGCAGCACCAGGTGTTTCTTAGAATATTTCTCTCGCTATCTGATGCAGGCAGTGCCATCTACTTTAATACTGAAGTTTGAGGATTATGATCTCATTCGATACTTGCGTTATCATCACTTCATAAATTCTGATATTTTTCATATTATTAAACTGATAATGGGAGGGAAATTATTTTACCTGCTGTTTCACAGAGAAATGATAAATCCTTCTACGAAAATATATGCGCATCATTCTAACGGGGGTAGCTCTGAGCCATGTTTCTGAGAAGTTTGTATGCGAAAGAAAAGAAAACCTCATATTTACCGGGTGCTTCACTGGGTAAGTGACAAAAGAAAGAGACAATAAAGTTAACTTACCTTATTGGAAGAGGAAAACGACTTTACAAGAGTAAAAGTAGGCAAAAGGTAATTAATGGATGACATGTTCCACATGATGACCATCCGCTGTCACGACGTGGGGGAAATACGTGCTTCGAAGTGCTGCAATACCGACGGGAAGATGTTCAACGGGATCCGTGCACGTTCCTGTTGGATGGCACGTCGAAGGTCAGGCAGTGTTCGCTGGTTGTCCTGGTACACCCGATTTTTCAGATAGCCCCCACAAGAAGTCGAGCGGCGTTAAATCGGGACTGCACTTAGGCCAAGTGAGACCGGCTGCAAAACGTTGGAGGGATTGTCTGGTGATGACCCGTGGGCGATACTGCTGGTGAAGCAAATCAAGAACAGCAGTTGTGGAGTGTGGCATTGCTCCGTCCTGTTTAAACGTGCGGAAGTTCTCGTGCGGCTTCGATATTTTCCTCCGTCCGCGCTGTTCTTCTCTTGCGTGCCATGCTTGCCACGTCATTTGTGACACTGCCGGTTCGTTCGAATTTTGCTACCAATATCGTCAGGTACGCACGGGGGATGGCTTACAACGATTCTTAAACGCTGTACCCCACTTTCGTAACACCTTTGTGGGGTTTCCGCTCTCCGCATACCAATTTTTTACCAAAAAGCTCTTTCTTCCGTGGTATATCGCTGCCTGACCAAAATCGCGTGTCCACCGTCCCACTACTTCCTCACGAATGCCTGTCGCCTGCTGATTGACGTCTCGGACTTACAGCTCCATCTCGTTATTCTTTAACGATTTATTCCACAGGAAAGTTGTCACTACCCAGTGAAACACCGGGTAAACGAATTGTGCTTTAAGGTGGACGTCTAGTGATTTTGCTCCCTATACTTTCACGAAAACCAGGAAACGTTGAGGTGATGATGAAAGCACAAAATGTAGAGCGAATGAGACTAAACAAACACAGTAGAACTCCAGTTATCAGGATTAACACGGACCACAGCCGATCCTGATATTCGGAAAATCCGGATGATTGGGTTGTCTTTTTATGCAGGTCAAATACATATTTATTAATTGAAGTGAGGGAATTTAAGTTTTTCATTTATCGTATTTTGTAATAACAAATGTTTAAAAAAACATCTTATATTCTGCATTATCATTTTTTATTATTTAAATGAACGAAAAAACTAAAAACACGTAACTAAATTAGCAAAAATCTTCATTTTACTTGACCTTGAAAGAACAAGATATCCGGATAATTGGAGTTTCGGATAATTGGTGTCCGGATAATTGAAGATCAATTTACTTCGGTAGTATAAACCAAGAAAATGGAAAATGGGACACGGAAATAACAGAAAGAATTTATAAAGGAAAATCTGCATTTTATAACAAGAAAAATCTGTTTACTAATAAAATGAATAAAAATTTAAAGAAGCTTATTAAGTGTTATATTTGGAGTATAACTTTATATAGGCGGAAACGTGGACAATTTGGAAGAAAGAAGCTAAAATGTTGGAGGCATTTGAAATGTGGTTATATAGAAGCATGGAAAAAATAAAGTGGATAAAAAACATTACCAATGATGAAGTATTGCAAAGAGTTGAAGAATTGGATTTACTAAAGACCATAAGAAAAAGGAAATACAACTGGATAAGACATGTGTTAAGAGGAGACGGCATATTGAAAAGAATGATAAAAGGGAAAATTGTAGGAAAGCGACCAAAGGAAGAAGACGACTTATGATGTTTGATGATATAATAGGCACAGGAAGCTATCAAGAATTGAAGGAGGACGCAAGGGACAAAGGAACTGGAGGAAGAGAACATGCTGAGTTACCGTTGGACCTGTGAAGAGACAGAACACTAATGATGATCGAAAATATTTTGACCCTATTTCCTAAACGAAGAAAGATTTCCCATGCATTAAAATTGGCCCACTGAAAAAATAACAACCTGACTTAAATTGTACAATCGGTGTTTTTTTGCGAAAAGCTTTCCTGAACTACACTCACGGACAATGAAAATCGCGCACCAAGAAAGAAGCACCGGATTGAACTGAAATTTTATGGACGTAATGATACAGATGAATGATCCACATGATGGCAAAAACAAAGCTGCAGGACAATTACAGAGGGATGTGTGTCACGCAGTCCGGTCATCTTCAATAGCGCGTCGCACCACCTCGTACGGCGATAAATGATGCAATACGGTTCGGTATGGAGGCGAACAGACTCCTGATTTTGTCCTGCGCAGACTGGCCCACACGTGTTGGACGGTGTGCCCCAAATCCCGGATAGTGCGGCACGGCGGCAGCCGGCGTTTCAACTGGTTCAACACATGCTCGGTAGGGGACATGTCCGGGGAGCGGGCAGGCCATGGAAGTTTCTGGACATGACATAGGCAGTCCTGGGCAACCCGAGCAGTGTGCGGGCGGGCATTATCCTGCTGGTATAGCGCAGCTGGATTCCTAGCCAGGAATGGGAGCAAATGGGACCGTAGGATCTCATCCACATACCGCTGGCCCGTCAATGATCCACGTACCACTACTAGAGCTGATCGGCTATCGTAAGCAATGGCTCCCCAAACCATAATTCCTGCAGAGGGAGAGGTGTGGCGCTCGATAGCGAGGTTGGGATTGTGCCGTTGACTCGGAGACATCCACACCCGGACACGATGATCATCTGTCTCCAAAACGAAGCGGCACTCATCGCTAAACATGACATGTCGCCAGTCTGTTGCGTTCCAAGTCGCTCTGGCCTGGCACCACTGCAAATGGAGCTAGCGATGTTCCGGTGTTAATGAAAGCACACGTAAGGGGTGCTGGGAGCGTACATTTGCTTCCTCGAGGGGTCGGGAAATTTTTCGTTGGCACACAGGGCCCGCTACTTCTGCCTATATAGTGGACCGGGTCCCCGTGGGATCCGTTCGTGCCTGGCGCACGATCCGTCGATCCCCTCTACCGATGGCTCTCCTGGTCCGTCCGGGGCCACTCCGCCGTGTGGCAGTGCTCTCACGTGTCCACTGCTCCCAACACAGTCGGACGGTATGTGTTGGGAGCAGTGGACACTAGCAGTTGTCGTGGACCACCGAACGTCTAATTCCGCTGAATCCCATATACACCGAGTTAGAGTTGCTTAGGAACACCTACCTAATAACGCGTTGGTCCACCTTTCTGCTCAATCACGACTCGCATACGCCTGGCCACAGATTCTGCAAGGTGTCGAACAACTTCCATACATGACTCGAAACATGCTCGCTGCAGATCTCTGTCAGTTTACGCTAATTCCGTGGAGGAGGATCAGCAGTTATTCTACCCGTTGTAGCATATCCCAAAATGTTCAATTGGGTTACAGTTAGGGGAGTTTCGGGGCAATGGCAATGTGGAGATTTCGTTGTCGTGTTCCTCATCCAACCACTCAGTAGTTATACGAGCCCGATGACACGGTGCGTTGTCCTGTTCAAATGTGGCACTGTGGTCCGGGTAAAAGTCCTGCAGATATGGATGGAGATGGTCAGCTAATAGGTCCCTGTAGAGTCCACGATACAGTGTTTGTGGGATGGACGTACCAAGGGGCTTGCCAGGAAAAAGCTTCCCAGAGTAGATCACCACTTTCACCGGCCCGTTGAACCCCAACTGCGCAACCAGGGATAAGGCGTCATGCTGTTTACGCTATATGTGAACCCGGCCATCAGCATGGTGTTGCAGAAAACTCGACTCATCACTCCAGATGATCTTCTATCTGCCGAATGTCCATTACCGACGTTCCTTGGTCCATACGAGGCGTTGCTTGCGATGACTGGTAGTCATCTTGGGTAACCTAGTTAGACTCCGGTTGTGGAGCCACATGCGAAGCAAGGAACGCTGAATGTGGAAATAGGTTGAGCTGCACCGCTTTTGTAATGGTGGCTGAGCTGGATGACTGTTGCACGTCGTTGCTGAGATACCAGTAGGGAAACCCGACGCTCACCTCTAGGATCAACAGCGTATGGCTGACCAACGTGAGCCCTTCTACTGTATGTCTGTTCATGGTTAATTCAGTTCTGGTACACTCTTGATACATTAGTACGGGAGCAACGAACAAGTACGCCTGTTTCCAAAATAATAGCACCTACCCTCCGGGCCCAAACTTTCTGGCCACTGTCAAATTGGCTTACGTCTCCACGTTTCCTCATTACTGGCAAACGTTTACTGATTATGTACAGAGGATGAGTGAGTGCGCACAATTTATAGTAGCAGCACGTGACGTTGATATCGCGCTGTACTTCGTTATCACTCTGAATATGAGCAAGAAAGATGACACCGAATTCTCGGATGTAACGAGCACGTCTTTTGAATCCGTTCTAGCGCGAATTAAATTTATCAAAGCTATTCAAAGTCAATGGGACCTGTTTCGAAAACAATCATCTGGTTACAACAATTCATGAAACATCCAGAAATGGAAACAACTACTTACTCCCACCAGCGGCTAAAAAGCATATACGAAGATTAACAAATGGCGAACAAAAAGTTTCACATACTACAAGGAAGGTACCAGAGACAAAGAGATTTTCAAATCGAACAGTTAAAAAGAGAAACATGGAAGAAAACATGATATAAGTCTACGTCTGCTGGCGGAAAAATTTTGCATAACAGAAAAGTTGAAAATAGGCGAAAAATATTCGTCACGGAAAAAGCTATGCTAAGGGAAAATAACTTTTCAAATAGGTCCCCCGGGAGCAGATATAGCGAAAAAAGGGGGGGGAGTTCGACCTTTGCGAAGCTAGCGGGAAATCTTTACGTTATTTAAAGAGGATAATGCTCCACATTTCTGTTGCAGAGAATGGCATACAGTAAAGAAAAAAATTCTCAATAGCGTTTTCAGAAGCGGCGATACAGCTGCAAACTGCCAAAATACTACCTACCGACAGAACGGTGAACTACAAAATTCCTTATATACTAGCCTAAAGTTTTCTGCAATGGAAATGGCACCCGGAGTTGAAAGAAGTTTTTAAATCGTACATGCAAAAGCAGTGATATTGAGAAAAACAGAATAAGCATTTGCGCCCCTATCGGCGAAAGGGTACATTATTTTCGAAAGAAAATACACACACAGAGTTTGCGTAGTTAAACATAAATATACGATGTCATCGCTCTGTCCACGTTATTTTATAAACAACGAATAGCAAATAAAAAATTGTTCATCGACACCGCTGGGATCGAACCCCAGATCTCTCGATAACTAGCCGAGTGCGTTCGCTTTACGCTACGGTGCCAACAATTCACAGCGCTATTCGTGATTTATCAGTCAGCATCTGACTACACAAATCCAGACTGATAGGCTCAGCAACTGAAGTGTCGCCATCTCGTGACATTCAACAGAGCAAGCTGTTTAACTACAGCTGATAAATCCAAAGGGCGATAGAAATGGTGAATATATTTCAAATACGTGGAGATAATATAAATATACGATGTCATCGCTCTGTCCACGTTATTTTATGAACAACGAATAGCAAATGAAAAATTGTTCATCGACACCGTTGGGATCGAATCCCAGATCTCTCGATAACTAGCAGAGTGCGTTCGCTTTACGCTACGGTGCCAACTATTCACAGCGCTGGATTTATCAGCTGTAATTAAACAGATTGCTCTGTTGAATGCCACGAGATGGCGACACTTCAGTTGCTGAGCCTATCAATCTGGATTTGTGTAGTCAGATGCTGACTGATAAACCACGAATAGCGCTGTGAAATGTTGGCACCGTAGCGTAAAGCGAACGCACTCTGCTAGTTATCGTGAGATCTGGGGTTCGATCCCAGCGGTGTTGATGAACAATTTTTCATTTGCTGTTCGTTGTTTATAAAATTACGTGGACAGAGCGATGACATCGTATATCTATATTATCTCCACGTATTTGAAATATATTCACCGTTTGCATAGTTAGTGGTATCTGACCGAAGAAAGAAGTTTTTCAATCAGGTTTTTAGTCCCGCAGTTATAGCTGTAAATGGAAACGCGAACTTACGCCCTATGGTGGCAGACTTGTGCACTAAGAAAAATTTGAAATTATATGAGAAACATTTCCTCACTGATACGCTCTCTAACAAAGAAATAATTTTTCAAATCGGATTCTTAGAAGCCGAGATATCGACAAAAATAAGATATGACTTTACGCCCCCTGGTGGAAAAATCATGCTTTATTTTCTGAAGAAAGTATTGTCAAAAGGTTTTTCGATGTAAGCGGTATCGGTCCACGAAATAATTTTCTCAATCGAGTTTTCAGGAGCTCAGATTTTGCTGCAAATACGTCAGACACAGAAATAAACACTTACGCCCCCTTGTGGCCAAACCACTCTTCAACAAATATTAGAAATTATATGCAAGGCATTTCCTACCAGGAGCTGTATCCGGTGTAGGAAGAATTTTTTCAAACCGGAGCTTTAGAAGCAGATATCGCGAAAAAGGCAATTTACTTCTACGCCCCCTAGCGGAAAGTCTACGCATTACTAGAAATTTTGGAAATCATATGAGAACATTTTACACCGGAAACACATCTAACAAACAAGGAATTTTTCAAATCCTACTTTTAGAAGCAGAGATATTGACAGAAATAAGATATACGTCTACGCCCCTGGCGGAGAAACCATGTTATTTTAAGAAGAAAATATTCTCAAATGTTAATCGACATGAGCGGTATCGGCACACGAAATAATTTTTCAATTGAGCTTTTAGAAACTCAGATTTTGCTGCAAATGCCTACGAAGCCAAATTAACGCTTGTGCCCCTTGGTTGCCAAACCATATTTTACAAAAAATTGTAGATTACAATCAAAACATTTCCCACCAGAAGGTACATCCGGTGCAGGAAATTTTTTCAAATCGGAGCTTTAGAAGCAGAGATACACGGAAAAGCGCAATTTACCTATACTCCCCCTAGCGGATAGTCAATGACCCAGGTAACAATATTATGTTGGAACAATCGTGGGCTTTCAACGGTCGGCCCAGCGACTCGGCGGCCAACAATTGGATATCTGTTGGTTCAACGGTTGGACTCACATTGGAAAACTGCTGCAAACAGTTTTCCAATGTGAATATGTGTTGTTGGACAACCATCGGACAACCGTTAAGTGGTCATTTGTTGATAAATGGTTGGTCATGTGTGGTTGGAAAACCGTTGGCCAATCTTCTATAAACAACGCAACCTTCGCCTAACGCTGCCGACGCAAAAATATCATTGGGCCAACCGTTGGTCAATGTCAGTGTGCTACTTGGGGAATTACTTCAAAAATTTTGAAATTATATGAAAAAGCATGTTACACTGGAAGCTCTATCCAACAAATAAATTTTTCAAATCGGACCATTAGAAGCAGAGATAGTGACAAAAATAAGAGATACATCTACACCCCCTGGCGGAGAAACCATACATTATTTTAAGAAGAATATATTCAGAAAAGGTTTGTCGGCATGAGTAGTATCGGTCCACGGAAGAATGTTTTCAATCGAGAGTTTAGAAATTCAGATTTTGCTCCAAATACATCAGAAGCAGAAATCAACACTTACGCCCCCTGGTGGCCAAACCGTTTTATAGCAAAAATTCGAATTTATATGGAAAGTATTTCCTGTCAGGAGAGTCATCCGCTGCAGAAAATGTTTTTTTAAATCAAAGCTTTAGAAGCAGAGATATCGGGGGAAACGCAATTTACTTTTACGCCTTCTAGCGGAGAATCTCTCCGTAACTTCAAAAGGTAGCTCTATCTAAAATAGTCTTCGACATAAATGGAATCGAAAGGTAAAATAATTTTTTGAATTGGATATTTAGAAGCAAATATATGGAATAAAATGTGTTTTGAATTCGATATCATCTGCATTTACGCCCTCTAGTGGCGAAATTGCGCGTCGTTAAAAGAACCCCAACGAAATAAAGGATCATCATTCGCACATTTCAAGCTTCCTGATGCAAAAACAATTTTTCAAGTCGGACTATCAGTTGCAGAGGTCTCGTGTTTATAGACGGACGGACAAACCGATAGCATAAGCACGATCTGTTCTTACAAAAGACGTGATACAAACGGGAAGTGTTCCTTTTGCAAAGGTCACTCAGTGGATGTTTGAAATCGGGGAAATCTGGACATCAGGGAAACTCGCAAAGCACTTAAACATGATCTTCGGAGCATTCCTGCACAATGTGGGCCTTGTTGACTTGGAGCGTTGTCTTTCTCCGACTGTTCATTGCCGTCTGTATACACGGTCATTATGTAGGAAAAACAGTGGTCTTAAACAAGGCAAAAGTAGGAATTGGGCCACCCCGTTGGCGCAGTGGTCTAAGCGATGGCTTCTGATCATTCGTCCGAAAGGAGTCAGAGTCGAATTCGGGTGAGGCATGGATGTTGTGTTTGTCTTACGGCCTTGGCTCTCTCCCTTCCCTGGAACCAGTGACCCTAAATTAGAGACGGGCGACTGCTTATAGACCATTGAGTAGCTCACGGTGGTCATTAAACCTCCAATCAAAAAAAGTAGGAATTGGCCGTAAGGATATACTCAGGGGTGATGATGGGATCCAAGCTTGTGTAGGAGAACAACACAAATATCATGATACGACTGCCGCTGGCATGTTTCCCTTCAAGTGTGCAATCCGATTGCAGCATTTTACTATCACGGAGTCGAATGAGCTGCTTTAATATTGAAGTTCGTTTGGTCCGACGAGTTTCAGTGTAAGCTCCACGTCGATCGGTATGATGGCGCTGGAACCTAGACTCATCGGACCAAATGACTCTTTTGCAGCTGCCGAATGTAGAGTCACGATGCTCTCGTGGCGCGATTGGCCGACTTGAGAACATGAAAAGGCTACTGATTCCTTAATTTCATCCTAGAAAGTGTCCGCTGGTTTGTAAGCTTATGTTTCTGTGTGCATCCTGATTGTAGTCTGCCTTTATCTGAGAACTCAGGGCCCGTGTCTTGTCCCAGACAATGCGTGCCAACCGGCGTTTACCTGCATTGTAAACTAGCAGTGGTTTCCCCCTTTCCGACATGTTAGGTGGACGTGTATCCCCCTTCGCAACATTCGTGCCATAATTTCACTACGGCGGTCATCCAAGAGACAGCAATTCCTGCGGTTGCTGAGACGCTGTTCCTGCATTCCCGGTGCTTACAATAATTTCCGTTTCAAATTCCACTATAAGTCCTTCCGTTTCTTCATGTTGTAGGGGTTTCAGTTGACAAACTGTCGTCTTTATGTATTACAGGATGTTCGGAGGGCCGCCCCGGTGGTGCAGTGGTCTAAGCGCTGGCTTATGATCATTCGTCCATGAAGGGGTCCGGGTTCGAATCCCGGTGAGGCATGGATAATGTGTTTGTCTTACGACTCTGGCTCTCTCCCTTCCCTGGAACCAGTGACCCTAAATTAGGGACGGGTGACTGCTTATAGCCCATTGAGTTACTCACGGTAGGCGTTAAACCCCCAACCCCCCAAAAAAGGTTCGGAGACGTCACTGCTATGATCTGGGTGGCATGACCATTCGTGAAGATAGGTGTGGCCATAATGATCTGGTCCATGACTGTGTACTAAGCAAAGATGTATATAACTTCAATAGCATTATAAATTAATCAAACGCATTAAGTATGTGTAAAGCGTTTATGTACATGATTTTTGCTCAGAGACTAGGTGTGACATTCTGGGCTACAAAAATTTACAAATCTCTGTATTATTCCTATCGCGTGGGTGAGAAGAAGTGAGACTACATTTTGAATGTGTAAGCAATGAGTATAACGAAGTAAATTCCTCCGTCATTTTTTGTCTACGCCGGGATTCGAACCCGAGTCCGCTTATTCCGGAACAAGTCACTCTACCAACTGAGCTACGCAGACGTTTATTCTGATTCCTATCTGCCTTTATGTCGTGTGCGTCCTGCTGGCAGGTACGTCACATGAGTGCCGTGTTTTTACCAACAAAAAAAATGAATATGGAAACAGTTTACAGACACATACTTTCTGTTCCGAAACTTTCATAGCAATACAGCGTGTTAAATTAAATTTTAAGCTGGAGCTGAACTTCAATTTTCCCCGTAATTATTCAAACTTATGCATTGACAGTATTGCTCATGGAAAAACCATTTGAGTTGCATGTCTAGGCAATGAATCAATAAGCTGAAAAATATGGCATCAATTTCAGTGGACGTAATCTGTTTCGGCTAATCGTAGCAAAATATAATAATTCATTTTGTTTTTGCATGTAGATGTTTGGATTACATATCTGAATCAAGAAAGGACTCTTTGCTGTTCCGATACTAGGCGATCAAACAAAGCACGAATCCCTTTTGCAAATTTCGTCCCGATCGATACTGAGGGAGCAGTTGTAAGAGTAACGAGGATTATTTAGTGAAAAGGCGAGCAACATGTTTCATTAATAACACCTTGTAGTTTTTAATCTCCTTAGAAGGAGAACCGATTCTGACCCACACTATGGCCAGAACTGCACAGCGCCATATAATTGCGTGTTGCTCCAATTAATTAGCTACATAAGCTGGAATCGCAATTAATTAGAGCAACTTCGTCAAGGACGTATAAAATTTTGTCGCTTTCTCTGAGAAAAGCTGACATTTGTTGTAAATATAAAATAGCTTTTCCGCAAAATTGTGCCAATAAAGTTCCTAGATACATAATTTCGATAATATGTTCCTTTATACCGTAGGAGAAAATTGTACCCAAGCACATTCATGCGGAGGCTTAGCCCGTTTCAAAAGCTTGTAAATGCGGGAACAAAATGATAGAGGAATACAAATGAAGCTATCAGAGAACACCGCCTCCTTACAGAAAATTGCAGGGGAAGCAATTGAATTCTGTTGCGTAATTTTTCATTAGGCGCGAGAGATCCAGTTGTGCCTATGATTAATATAAAATCTTCGTTATTCAAGGTGTGTGTTTTGATAAAAATATTTGCACTTTCAGCCCAAGGCATGCATTATGTAATTTGTTCCATCTGTGCAAGATTTTGAAATTCATAACAGAAATACCTTTGATTCATAAAATCATTTGAAATTGCTGTCAGAAGGTAGTGGGATGAAGATTACATTTATGTTTAGAATTTATTATGTTAATGTATTGTTGCGACATAATATGTAAGTGAAGTATTATAATTCTATCGAAAGGGAGTAAAGAATTCGGAAATATTTGACACATTGGAATAACAGCACAAAGCTTTTTGAGATGTGCAGAGTTTGCAAACTTGTGAACTTTGTATAGGGTATACTGTATTCAGCTCTAAAAGATATTACCGCTTCAGGGATATTTCAGACAAGTGATGGGTTGTTAGAGGCATAGGGAATGTCTGTGTACGAAAATGCAATTTCTCCTCCTGTTATATACACTATGTAGAAAAAAGTATTCGAACACTTACCCATACCGATCACTAAATTGGAAACTTTTATTCAATACAGAGTTGAACCACTTTTAAAAGAAATTACAGAATGTATGCCATTTGACATACACTGCTGGCCACCCAAAGTGCAACACCAAGAAGGAAGCATCCGATTGGCCTGAAATTCGCAACATGCGTCACCCACCAGAGGACATGCAAACGATTAGCATTGCAGAGCATATGCAAATCATGTGCGCCCGGCACGCTACCGAGAAGCACTGTAAGAAAGGTGCATAGAAGGCGGGGAGTAAGTAGTGGAAGTGTGTTGTGCTGCCGGACCTGTGCGTGGGAAGCTTCCTGATGCCTCGTCGCAGAATACGGCAGTCATTCCAGCAAGTTTCGGAGTTCGACACAGGACGAATGGTGGCTTACCGCGACATCGGCGTCCGTGCGGGACGACATCCAGCCACAGTGAGGCGAGTATGGATTCGGTGGGTGCAGGAGGAACGGACGGTACGACGTGAGCGATTGCCGCAGCCGCGGCACACCACCGAACAAGAGGACCGGCATATTGTGCTGCGGGCATTGACGGCTCGCACTGCCACATCACGAACGTTAGCGCAGCAATTAGGGTGTATTGCGCAACAACCTGTGTCAGGACGTACCGTTCAACGTCGTCTGCATTAGCGGGGACTTGTCTCACGGCGTACATTGCTCCGATTACCATTGACGTTACACCACCGGCGAGTGAGGCGGCAGTGGGCCGTTGAATGCCGCACCTGGACTACGGAATGGCGCGACATTGTCTTCTCACACGAATCCCGCTTCTGCGTGCAACACCACGATGATCGGATCCGCGTGTGGCGGCACCACGGCAAGAGACTGTATGAAGCCTGCATTATGTATCGCCATAGCGGTCCGTCGCCTGGCGTTATGGTTTGAGGCGCAATTGGATATGGCACCCGCACCCCTCTGGTACGCATCGCCGGCACACTCAACAGACACCACACCCTCTCCGACGTTTTGGAGCCTGTAGTCCTCCCTTACCAGCAGGACTTGCTAGCGGCCACGTTTCAACAGGACAATGCGCGCCCGCACGTGGCACGCATCGTGCAACAATTCTTCACGGCCCACCAGGTGTCACTGCTGCCGTGGCCAGCCTGTTCTCCCGATATGTCGCCCATCGGACACGTCTGGTCGTTGATCGGCAACCGAGTGGCCCGGCAAGCACCACTCGCAGCTACGCCGGATGAACTGTGGCAAGGTGTGGAAGCAGCCTGGACCGACCTACCCCAAGGCCACATCCAAAGGCTCTTTCGTTCGATGCCGCGGCGGGTAGAGGCTGTTATTGCCAGCCATGGCCCCCACGAACTATTGATGTCTGCGTGTTTCGCAAGTCGCACGGGCCTGTAAGCTCAATCGTTTCATCTTTGATCTGTTGTTATGTGTCCAGTAAATCTGGCTTTGCTATCTCGAACCCTTCTTGGTGTTGCACTTTGGGTGGCCAGCAGCGTAGTATTCGTAGATAGCTTGGCATTCGTATCAGGGCTGCTTTGTGTAGTGTATTACGCCAGTGTTGATCTCCTTCAAGAAGTCCAAGCTCTCTGCATGCTTGTTGGAAATTGTAGCATACTATCCCATTAACAGTGTTTAGATCATCGAAAGTGAGTGCACCCGATTTTCGTACCAACAACATTCGCAGGTAGTATTTCTCACTGTCCTGGATACTAATCACTGGCATTTACCTAGACACTTGCTACCCTCCCCGTTATCGTCTTTTCCATGTTGTTCTACCCTTATCAAAAACATACTACTGTGGGATATCGATGTAATTGCAAATATGGGCTTGTTCATCAGTTTTATTGAGTTCGAACCATTCCGTCAATGTTGTATATTTTGTAGAAGCCCGTGCAATAGCTTGATCTTCTTGACCACCTTGATAAACAATTTGCTGTCGTTCTGGCACATGAACTGCTAATCTTAGAACAAAATGAGATTTTCAGACGTGCTGAACTCATTCATTCGCCGCATTGCTTCAGGGAACTAACATATCTGCCATTAAGGGAAGTTAATATCTCATCATGATCTACAGCACTATTTTCCTTTTGAAGTCTAGCATCATGTCCTTTTATATACGTATTTATATAGGTATTTAAGGATGTAAGTTCAGGTGATGCGTAACATCACAGCCTCTCCTTGACAAATGTCAACCCCGCCTTCTCGTGGTGCATCCTGTTCCCACTAAAGGGGCTCTGACGACCGCCAATAGCGGTATAACTATACCATCGGGGTTAGAGGAAATGCTATCCCACACTCACCAACCCGCTTGGCCAGCGTGGTGAGTTATGGCCAAACCCCTCCAAAATGACTCCACAACTTAAATCTTGGCCCTCAGTCTCCGGCAGCTGGAATGTACCTGGCCAAGGCAGCGGCCAGTGCTACATGAAAGCAGAGGGTGCTAAGAATCCCCAGAGGACCAGACTAGGCTGTCATCTGATGCTGACCTTGGCTACGTATAATGGACGCTCCCTATCTTCTGATTCAAGGCTTCTTGAATTGGAAGAGGAACTACAAAGGATCAAGTGGGACATCATCGGGCTAAGTGAGGTAAGGAGAAAAGGGGAAGATATCATTGAACTGAAAAGTGGACACTTCTTCTACTATCGTGGGACAGATACTGGCAGAACTAGTGGTGTTGGATTTATAATAAACAAGAAACTGAACGATAAGGTTGTAAAAGTTGAAAGTTCCTCTAACAGAGCTGCACGACTCGTTATCCAACTCTCAAGAAGATACCAGGCTCAGATTATTCAAACTTATGCACCAACCAGAAGTCATCCTGAAGAAGAAATTGAAGAATTTTATGAGGAAATTCGTTATCAAAATAATAAAGTAAGCCGCACTTGAAGATAATTATGGGAGATTTCAATGCAAAAATAGGGCAACGGCAACAGAATGAAACTTCAGTAGGTAAATTCGGTCACGGCAACAGAAACCAGCGTGAAAATACTCTCGTTGAGTTTGCATAGGCAGAAGGCTTTTTCATCTTGAACTCCTTTTTCAAGAAAAAGCCACACAAGAAATGGACATGGAGACATCCGAATGGGACGACAAGTGAAATTGATTTTATTATGTGTAACAAAAAATTCGTCATAGAAGACTGCAGTGTGCTAAACAAGTTCAACACAGGTAGTGAATATAGATTGGTGAGATGTAAGATGCACCTCAACACTAAACGTGAACGTGGCAAGCTCATAAGACAAACAAAATGTATTGACATAACCAACCTTAAAAAGCACCATAATACCTTCAAGTTGGAACAGAAGAACATATTCTCTGCTTTAGAAGGCCTAACATCGGAAGAAGCGGATTGCATGTGAACAAATTATTAGGAAAAACCAAAATGTTGATGCAAAAAAGAAGAGAGATGAGGACAACTAAAGAAGATGTGACTTCCAAAGTGGAATACATAGAGCTATGCAAGACAGTACGAAAACGTATCACTAAAGACGTAAGGAAATTCAACTGTGAACTAGTGAGGAAAGCAATTGAAAACAACCAAAGCCTAAAGATAACAAAGGGACATCTCAGTAAGGGAAGAAAACAGATTATGGCACTGAGAAAAGAAGATGGTTCTGTAACAAGAAATAGAGGCAAAAGTTTGACAAGAGTGAAATATTTCTACTCCAAATTATATGAAAGGGATGATACATGTACTCCAGACATCATGAAAGGTACCAGTACCAGAGTTCTTCCAGTCCTCCCAACAGAGGTTGCACATGCAATCAAGAACATGAAGCGGGAAAAAGCTCCAGGAGAAGATGGAATTACTGTAGACATCATACAAGAAGCAAGTGGAGAAATCGAAACAGTACTCGACCAAATTTTCACTCGATGCCTTAATAAAGGGAAAATTCCTGAGGATTGGAACAACGCTACAATGATCCTGCTACATAAAGAAGGTGACATTAAGAATCTCGGGAACTACAGGCCTATCAGCCTCCTATCAGTGGTTTATAAAACTTCACTAAAGTTCTTTCACGCCGCTTGAAGGTAACACTGAACATGGCTCAACCGAGAAAACAAGCTGGATTCAGGAGTGGCTACAGCACAATAGATCATATCCACGTACTGATAGAACTAATTGAAAGAGCGAGGGAATATGAACTTCCATTGTGCATGGCTTTTATCGATTATGAAAAAGCCTTTGATTCGGTGAAACCATTAGCAGTTACAATGGCTCTGAAATCCTGCGGTATTGAAGATGCATACATTAATATTATTAATAACATCTATGAAAATTCCAGTGCAAAGATTCGGCTGTTTGAAAATACAACACACATAAAAATTGGAAAGGGAGTGAGACAAGGTGACACCATATCTTCGAAGCTCTTTAATGCCACACTGGAAAATGTCTTTCAATCACTGAACTGGGAAAACAAAGGGATAAAGATTAATGGAGATTATCTAACCCACCTTCGTTTTGCTGATGACATAGTCATTTTTGCAACTACCCCATCAGAGCTGCAAGGTATGATCCAGGAACTTGCTGACAAGAGTAAAGAAGTGGGATTAAAAATGAACTTTCAGAAGACAAAAGTGATGTTCAATGCTTTTACAAGAAATGAAGATTTATCGATTGATGGAGAAAAGCTGGAGATAACAGACACGTACGTTTATCTTGGACAGCAGATATCAAGTGAGGGTCACATTGAAGAAGAAATTAATCGGCGTACAAAACTTGCCTGGAGAGCTTTTGGAAGAAACAGCATAATTTTCAAGAGCAATATGCCATTATGTCTTCAAAGAAAAGTGTTTGATCAGTGCATCCTTCCAGTTCTTACGCATGGTGCAGAGACGTGGACCTTAACTATAAGAGACATACAAAGGCTGCAGACAACTCAAAGCAGCATGGAGAGGTGCATGCTTGGTGTAACCAGGAGAGATAAGAAGAGGAACTCGTGGATCAGAAAAATGACAGGAGTGGAAGATATCATGATTAGAGTAAAATCCCTGAAAGGCAATGGGCTGGACATACTGCCAGAAGGACAGACCATCAATGGACAGCCGAAATTTTAGATTGGATTCCAAGGGACAGGAAAAGGCTCAGAAGAAGACCACATGGGAGATGGGTGAATGAAATTCGAAAGTATGCGGGAGGACATGGAGGAGACTAGTACAAGACAGACCGTTGTGGAGGAAACTTGGGGAGACGTTCGTCCAGCAGTGGATTGATAATGGTTCACAATGACGGTGATGATGATGATAGGTATTTAACACTATTTACAGATGCACAAACTTCAACATTGATATGAGCGTTGAATTTCTTTAATAGCCAGGGATTATATGGCACAACCTATTGTGACGTATATTCTAGATTAGCTTTCCTTTTTAGTTTCTTTCCCTATTTAAATCTTGAGTTTATTTTCAGTATTCTTCACGCGTAACGAAATATCTTTTCCTTCAAACGAATACGTTTGGCAACACAATTGAGGTTGAATGCACGTGACGTATGCTTGTAATAAGATAAGAACAAGAGATAAAAGGACGACTGATCTGTTGTGAGAGAAGTGTTGATATTATTAAAAAGGACGACTGATCTGTTGTGAGAGAAGTGTTGATATTATTAAAAAGGACGACCCATCTGTTGTGACAATGATGGTGATGATGATGATGATAGGTATTTAACACTATTTACAGATGCACAAACTTCAACATTGATATGAGCGTTGAATTTCTTTAACAGCCAGGGATTATATGGCACAACCTATTGTGACGAATATTCCAGATTAGCTTTCCTTTTTAGTTTCTTTCCCTATGTAAATCTTCTAGATTAGCTTTCCTTTTTAGTTTCTTTCCCTATGTAAATCTTCTAGATTAGCTTTCCTTTTTAGTTTCTTTCCCTATGTAAATCTTCTAGATTAGCTTTCCTTTTTTAGTTTCTTTCCCTATGTAAATCTTCTAGATTAACTTTCCTTTTTTAGTTTCTTTCCCTATGTAAATCTTCTAGATTAGCTTTCCTTTTTTAGTTTCTTTCCCTATGTAAATCTTCTAGATTAGCTTTCCTTTTTTAGTTTCTTTCCCTATGTAAATCTTCTAGATTAGCCTTCCTTTTTTAGTTTCTTTCCCTATGTAAATCTTCTAGATTAGCTTTCCTTTTTTAGTTTCTTTCCCTATGGAAATCTTGAGTTTATTCTTAGTATTCATCACGCTCAACGAAATATCTTTTCCTTCAAACGAATACGTTTGGCAACACAATTGAGGTTGAATGCACGTGACGTATGCTTGTAATAAGATAAGAACAAGAGGTAAAAAGGACGACTGATCTGTTGTGAGAGAAGTGTTGATATTATTGAGAGCGATTATTGACTGGTGTTGATAAGCGTTGTTAACAAATAGCTGTACGAGAGAATTGAATAGTGTTGAGATAAATGTGTGGAGAGTGTTGTGCATCCCATTCCGAATAAAGGACTTTTTTCCGTAAGTTGATTTCTGTTCATATGTTTTGTCCGGCCGTTAAGGTTTGTTTCATTTAGGAACAATTTATTAGTACGTTGATATTTTAAGTTAGCGTAAAGGTCAAGACTTCCTTTACGTCACACTATCGATAATTTTTATTCAATGTCACGCCGACCTAATTTCACAGGATCCATGGATCGTCTTCTATAGATAGGGTATCCATTAACATTTTCTTCTGTTGCTTCTCTGAACTCCTTTGGAAATTGTTTGCAACATATTCCATCTTTCAAGCACGGTGAATTTTGATTTAAAGCACCACAGGGGCCATGGATCATGCATTTTGTGAAAATTTCAAATAGCCTTGGATTGACACCACTACTTGGTAATTCCGCACTTTCAGTACATATTTGTCAATATCATCTTTCGTACGTATCTTTGTACTTGAATCTAATGCTAGTAAAATGTGAGCATGAAGTAAACTTCGCTTTTGAAATTCAATTACATAAATATATGGAATGACAACTCCAAATATATTGCGTTTTAAAATATCTTCTAATAACTCTGATAATTTAATTTTAAAAATTCGGACAATAATGTCTGGTGTATTTTTAGGTCTTTGAGGGCGTTGCATTGCATTCAAAAATTCAGGCCATGCAGGATTGCAAGTAAATGTAATAAACATGAGGTCGTCCAAATTTCCTAACAATAGCCATTACATCCTGACAATTTTGCTGCATGTATTTTGGACCTCCTTGAAAAGTAGATGGCAATATTATTAGCTTGCCTGCTCGTAAAGTTTCATTTTGTACACGGGACTCTATTGCATCTAAAAGTCCTTTGCACAGATCAATTCTTAAATCTTTCTGATTCATCCGTATGTAGTTCAGCCGGGATCCTTCTGTTTTAACATACGCATCAACAATATATTGTCGAAACAATTTTCCGCTGCTGTGCAAAAGGCTAAAACCACTGCGCCCTGAAAGACGGTATGCATAATACTGCAGCTGGGTTACACGCACTCGCTTGGCTGATCAACGTTCTTCAACATGCTCCATGCCATTGAACAAACCACATTCCCCTCCAGGAAAAAGCAGAGCATAAAACATTGGGTCATTGTATTGATTTAATGGTGATATAGTTTTGCAACTATCACCAATTGGATAGATACAAATATCTCGATTCGCAGGTGGTTCTCCATCACCCCCGACAGATATTGCTGTGACTTCTGTCTTTTGAAGTAGGTGCATTCTACCTTCGCAAATCTAAGTTAGGCTACTCCATAAATATAATTTTTACGTCCATTGCAGGATTGGATTGTATTAATTGATGCATCTTTAGATATGAATCGGCAAAATGTTTTATATTTCTCATAAACAAATCCAATTTCTCCATCACAGTCCGTAAACAGCCTTGGGTTTTCTCCATGCGTTGCTTGCTTCACCGGAATCAAAGATATATAATTGTCCACAGCCAGGTTTGTTTTGCCCACTGGTATAAAAGAGAGAAATCTTGTGATGTATGTGTCCATGTATACAGAAGCAGTATGGTCCAATCCCAGGTGGGGTCTTTATTTCAGCACCCATCGATGCAAAAGCTAAAGCTGCATTGTATTCACGGATATGCTGACGATAGTTTTTTGCTTCATCAGAATTATCACTTAACAGATCTTTCAACAGATCAGGAGTTTCAGTCAAGTTCTGTAACGAAACTTTACCATCATGACAGCCTTTTGTATGTTTTTTACTGGAATTGAGTTCGCTTTTCCAATAAAGTGCATTACAAAAATTACACACCTCTGTCTTGTTTCCGCAATTATGCTCTTCGACGACGACTTCAATTTGCGAATCACTTGTCCATTCACATGTCCGGAAACGCTTTGCATTTCTTTGGCTTAATCGATTTCTGCTATTTTCAGAACTTTCCCTGGCTCGACGAAGTCTATCTGCTTCATTTCTTAATAATCTTCTTTCATTAGTCTCTTCTGGTGTTTCATTGGCGAACTGTGCTCTTCTCCTTGCATTATAAGAAATAATGCTAACTTCACGTCGTACAGACATTTCGAATAAACAAAATTCTTATATAAATTAGAAGAATAACGAAAAACTATCTAAATCTAAGTTTCTCTAAATGGTTTCTCTCTCGAATAAATTAGAAGAATAACTAAAAACTAACTAAAATTCTATAAATGATTTCTCGGTAATGCATCCGGAGGCAGCCGTGTTTGTTTATGCTCTGTGCGTTGCCATTCTGCAACACATTTGTGAAATCATAATTTACGATTTACGAATAACTAAAAATTATGAAGAAACGCTAAATGTATCTATATTTACATATAACTTCATAATATGAAGGGTTCACACCTTTCCTGATAAAAAACGTGTTTACTTCGATCTGCAGGCTGACGTCACTCTGGCGATACTTACTTCTGACGTCACGATCTAAACCGGACAGCAATCCTGAATGTTTTCCATGTCTGTTGCTAATACATTATGAACGGCGATACGATAATGAAGTCTCGATCGAAATTTGGCAATGTGGAAACACAGTTAAGCCTTTTGGTAATTATAAATTTAAGAATGTGGAAACGCAGTTAACCCTAACAGGCGATAATTGAGGCAGCTATGTTTGTTTACGGCCTATTCGTTGCCATTCGGCAAATGATAAATCAGGCCTCTTTTTTTGCGCGAAGTACATAAGCAAAATTCTTAAATGGATTTTTTGCAATATCATTTCAAACTCATGCGAATAGTGAAATGACATTTACACTGAATGTATAAAACCAGAAGATTATTCCAAGAAAATTCGAATTAAACATCCGTAGAATTTTAACTACTGTATGCAGCAGCTTAAAAGATTGACTGAGATGCTAATATTCTTACATACAGAGGGTAAGTCGAAAGGTTTGCAATATTTGGATCACTTTGCCTTCATACGTACCTTTACGACGAAAGCTGACTAGCATTCAAAGTATAGGCCATCGTGTTCCACCGTCTTTAGCCATCTGTCTGCCAGTTCTTCGATTCTACAGAGGGTGAGTCGAACGTTTTGCAATATTTGGATCACGTTGTCTCCATACATAGCTTAACGACGAAAGCTGACTAGCATTCAAAGTATAGGCCATCGTGTTGCACCGTCTTTAGCCATCTGTCTGCCAGTTCTTCGATTCTACAGAGTGTGAGTCGAAAGTTTGCAATATTTGGATCACGTTGTCTCCATACATAGCTTAACGACGAAAGCTGACTGGCATTCAAAGTATAGGCCATCGTGTTGCACTGTCTTTAGCCATCTGTCTGCCAGTTCTTCGATTCTACAGAGGGTGAGTCGAAAGTTTTGCAATATTTGGATCACGTTGTCTCCATACATAGCTTAACGACGAAAGCTGACTAGCATTCAAAGTATAGGCCATCGTGTTGCACCGTCTTTAGCCATCTGTCTGCCAGTTCTTCGATTCTACAGAGTGTGAGTCAAAAGTTTTGCAATATTTGGATCACGTTGTCTCCATACATAGCTTAACGACGAAAGCTGACTAGCATTCAAAGTATAGGCCATCGTGCTGCATTGTCTTTAGCCATCTGTCTGCCAGTTCTTCGATTCTACAGAGGGTGAGTCGAAAGTTTGCAATATTTGGATCACGTTGTCTCCATACATAGCTTTACGACGAAAGCTGACTAGCATTCAAAGTATAGGCCATCGTGTTGCACCGTCTTTAGCCATCTGTCTGCCAGTTCTTCGATTCTACAGAGGGCGAGTCGAAAGTTTTGCAATATTTGGATCACGTTGTCTCCATACATAGCTTTACGACGAAAGCTGACTAGCATTCAAAGTATAGGCCATCGTGCTGTATTGTCCTTAGCCATCTGTCTGCCGGTTCTTGACCTTCAAGGCGAAGAATTTCCTCACCCCAGCCACTACCTCCACCGGGTTGTTGAAGTGCCACCCGCGAAGGAAGTAGGACATGGACCGGAAAAAGTAATAATAAGATAGGGCAAGGTCCGGACTATATGCTGGGTGTGGCACCAGTTCGTTACCCTCAGGTTCATGGAGTTTTGTGCGGGTCGTTCGCGCGGTATGAGGACAAACGTTGTTCTGTTGCAGGACAGCGCGCTTTCTGTTCACCAGTGCCGAGTATTTCTCCACCAAAACGGCATACACCCGCTCCAGCTGTTCAGAGTAGAGGTTGGCGTTGATGGTCCGACCGTCTGGAACAAATTCGTGATGGATTATCCCCTCGAAATTCTACCAGACGCAGACCATCACCTTGTGCTCGAAGCACCCACGTTTGGCAACAGGGTCAGGAAGCTGGCCCGGGCTCAACCACTGCCGTTGTGCGTTAGGATTACGGAAATAGACCCACTTTTCATCGCACGTAACAATTCTCATGATAAAACGTACATCACGCGGGTTTTCTAGGAGTTTCGTGCACACTTCCACTCGGCGGTTTGCTTCAGCTGGCATCAGTTCGTGAGGGACAATGCTGCAGCTCTCGTAGACCTTGCCTAAGTCCTGAAGGTAACGAACCACTGTGGTCAGTGATAACCACGGTGTTCAGTGATAGCTCGCCTGATAATCTCCGAGTGCTAGTTGTAGGATTTGCCTCTGAGGCTTGACGCACGGCCTCCGAATCCACGGTTCGCGGCCTACCTGACCTTGGCTCATCGTCGAGGTTTCTGTCACCTCAGCAAAATTTCCTGAACTATCTAGTTGCAGTGCAGTGGTCCACGGAACTTTCCCCCTTTTGCATGACAAATGTTTCGTGTTGCTTGAGCAGCGTTATGGCCGAGTTCAAACTCGTAAAGCAAAAGTTCCCTAATTAGCAAGTTGTAGTTGTTCATCTTTTAGGCGTTTCAACCACAGACAGAACGATGACCTGCAATGCTGTTCACAGCAACGGCTACCACTTTACATTTCCTTTCGAGTGACTGCAGTGCGCGACTTGAGCTAGTTAAAACACATGACATACCGGCCGCAGCATATGCGTTTATGCAAGTATTGCAAAAGTTTCAACTCACCTTCTGTAGCTTCGTTGAACCTATGCGAGGGTTGTATCGAAAGTAATGAAAAATGGGCATAACTTTTTTATTAACTCAGAGAAGTCCTTCAAACTGCACATATTGTTAGAGTAACGATTCCTTTATACGAAGGTACTACTCAATATAGTCTCCATCACAAGCGATGCATTTGGGCCATCGTTGAACCCAACTCTCGAATCCTCTTTGAAAAAAATTAAGGTGCGGATTGTTGTACCCACTTCTTCAGTCCCTTTCACCTCGTCTGTGTCATTAAATCGTTGTTCCCGAAGACTATTCTTCATTGGACTAAACAGGTCGGAGGGCGCCAGATATGGGCTGTAAGGTGGATGGGGAATTACCAACCAATATAATTTGCTGATTGCTTGATTTGTTGCCAGAGATGTGTGTGGTCTCGCATTGTCATGGTGAATGCGGATCCTTTTCAGATTCTTTTTAGGGCTCTTACTCCTTATGGCTTCTCTAAGCTTATTGAGTGTCTTAATGTACCGCTCGCTGTTCAAGGTACGGCCACGTCTCAGAAAATCAAAGACAATGACATCCCTGTCATCCCGAAAAACAGTCACAATGACTTTGTGCTGATCGCTGACTCTTGAACTTCTTAGGCCTTGGTGAAGACGTTTGACACCATTCCACGGATTGATTCTTCATTTCCAGTTCATAAAGATATGCCCACGTTTTATCCCCTGTCACCTGATCGAAAAAAAACGTGTCTGCATTGGCTTCAAACGCTTCCATCAGAGCAGAGTTCTACCTTTCTCTCCTTCAAATTGGGTGTCAACTGCCGAGGTACCCACATTGCACACACTTTCCAATACCCTACGTTTCCCATCATCTTCTGTATGGCATTGTGACAACAGTCCATTTGTGCAACAAGCTCATGGGTTGTGACTTGTCTCTCCGCGCGAATCAATTCATCCACTCGCTGGCGATTCGTGTCAGTGGTCGCAGAACATTATCTCCCACTGCGTGGTTTGTCTTCAATACCCCCTTCTCTAAGCTTCTTCATCCATTTGTGCGCATTGCTTTTGTTAATGGTGTCATCTCTCTAAGCATTCTGTAGCCTTATGTAGATGTCGGACAGCCTGCACCCTTCCTTTGTGAAGCGCTCAATGACGGCGCATTGCTTCTGCTTGGAATCCATTATTTACTTGCAACGAAGAAGAAGGGTTACCATAGATGAAGAGTTACTCTACCAACATGTGATATCTGAACGACCTCTGTCAGTTAATAACGTTATGCTCACTTTTGCTTTACTTTCGGTACAATTCTCGTATTTCACTTCTACAATAACTAAGTCAAAAATATTAACGGACAGGCTAAAAGGATTAGTAGTTACCTTTAATGAGAACTTTTTACTTTTCACTTACGGGCAACTCAGATCATCCATGTAATCGTCACGTTGAATCATCGTAGATCTCAATGGAGAAAGAAATATTCCTCATGATACGTGGGAAATCGATAGGATATTCAAAGCAAACAGAATATAAATTTTGAATATGCCTGTAACACTTACTGGTCATCCAGGTAACATCTCTCAGAAAACTTGGAAATTTCATCGCCCTGGAGCGGGAACCGAATCCGCATCTCCCGATTTTCGTTCGAGTATGCTAACCGTTACACCACCAAGGACAGTGAAGTTTCGCATCATAACTAAACTTACTCGCTGGTAACATATGGTTTCCATAAAGTAAGGAAAGAAACACGAAAACTCAAAAAATACATGATGCACTGTTGTGAAATTTGGTAAACACTTGTATTGTATCATACGTTAAAGAAAGACCCTAAAATATTTCGTAAGGAATACTTTTCATTCCGACAAAAATGACCACATACAGAACCAGGGGAAATATAAGGTGTCAAAATGAAATGGACAAAGTACCTCAATACGGGGTGTGGTCGCAACGTACAACAATATGCAGTCCTTACAGCTGCGTTTCAGGCTGTTGGTGATAGTGTCTGGGAAATCGGTTGTAATCGACAACCATTGTTTCAACCCCCCTGCAAGTCTTATGTCTTTCAGAGGTCTTTGAGGGCAGCAACCTGTCGTTTTAGAGCATCCCAGATAAGCTCAATCGGATTAAGTTCGGGAGACCTGTCTAACTTATCCATAAGGACAATGGGTCTGCTCTTCAAGATATTGTTCCACTAGCCTCATTCGGCGGCGACGACCGTGTAGGAGAATAATATTACCTTGACATCTGCTTAAGGGCGAACATAGGTATACAGGACATCCTTATAGAGTCGAGCATTTGTGGTTCCTCTTGGAAGCACATAGGGGGTCTGTCCGTCCTCCTAACGAGACGCTACCCCTAAACCAGCACGCTTCCAGCACCATAAGCGTAACTTTTACTGGTGATACAGGAATGGTCGCGTGTCTTTCGTTCCCTTCAGACCAAAGCACGACTGGAATCGTTTTGCAAAGCAAATCTGGACACATCTGTGAAGAGTACTGAATTCTATTGATTTTCAGTCCAAGTGACGTGAAGTGTTGCCAGTTCAAACGTTCTCCCTGTGACGGGCAGATAAGGGGCACACAGAATGCTTGCAGCCAAGTATAAAGACCTCCTTCGTGAAGCCCTCTGCTGTTTCTATAAGAAAAATGCGTATCTCATCTTTCAATTCAACAACTCTTTTCAATAATCTTCCACGAGACAACCAACGAACACCGGTATGAAGACTTTCGTGATTGCTACCAATTTCATAACATAAAAACATTAAAAGTCTACTACTTACAGGCCTTGTTTTAATACAATGCTGGACAATTGCTAAGGACGGATCACAAACGGCTATATAGCGCATAAAAAAGTAAGTGTGGTTGGATGCCAAGTGAAATAAAATAATGTCAGAATGCCAGGACATTACAAGAAAGACAATTTATTGTGCTTTGAAATCCAGAAGGCTTTGCAACGTGTTCCAGGGACAAACAGGCCATTTTGTGCAGAATACGTAAACGTGAAAAAAAATGCAATTACCGTCCGCAGGCGTTCCGGAGTAAGATGTCAATACGGGATATGGCCTCCATGGAGGGCGATGCAAGATTCCACACGTCGTGTCATGCTTTCCACAACATTATCAAGCAGCTGTTGGGGTAATTTATCCCATTTCTCTGTCAGTGCACCGATGAGGGTGTCCTTGCTTATTGGAGGGCATTAGCGACCAGCAAGACTCCTCCCCAAAGCATCCCACACATTTTCAATGGGATTCAGATCTGGAGTACGTGCTGGCCATACGAAGCGTTGAATATCCGCGCTCTCAAGACACACCTGGACAGCGACTGTTCTATGACATGTTGCGTTGTCGTCCATGAAAATGAATCTATCAACGACAGCACCACGGAACATGCGAACATGAGGTAGCAGAACATCATTAATGTATCGTTGGCCAGTCATAGTCCCAGTTGGAAGCACATAGAGGGACGTACGGCCATTGATCATGATGCCAGCCCATACCATGACACTACATGTCGGATATCGGTCCCTTTCCTGTATGTTTGCTGGACAACATGCAGTACCAGTATCACGCCAGATCAGTTGTCGTCGACAATCAGACGATAGACTGTATCTACTCTCATCTAAGAAGAGGACAGCAGACCAGTCGTTATCAGTCCAATAGCGATGTTGATGGCACCATTGCAAACGGGCGGTACGGTGACGTCTGGACAATGGGATGCACACAACAGGACGGCGGGCGTATAGTCCTCCTTCATGCAAACGTCTGGCGACAGTTTTTCGGGAGATCCGCTTGCCAGTAGCAGCCATAAACTGATTTGCTACCTCACCAGCTGTGCTGCGCCGGTGTCTTTTTGTTGATAGCACTATGTACCGATCTTCTGCAAGTGTCGTACTGCGAACACGACCTCCCCCGTGACGTTTTCTACACTCTCCATTTGTTTGAAATGATTTCCAAACCCTTGAAACAACACTGTGGCTGACGTCGAACTCCCTGGCAACATCTGTTATTTTTCGCCCTTCTTCAATCTTGCCAATAATACGGCCACGCGTAAAATCATCTAGGTGATGTCGGGAAGACATACTGAAAATTGCAAGTTCGTCAATTGATTCTTTCCCTTTCAACTTTGCGTTTGAACAACAACGGTCAATACGCGTCAGATCCTTTATATCTCTTATCAGCGCTATGACGTCACGAACAAGTTCGGCAATCCAAAATTTGCATACGCACAACACGTCTTACTGTATCCCGCACTTATGCTGATTTCCACATTTCCCTGCTTTCCATTTTATGGTGGCTATCGTTGCTATTGTCATCCGTCCTTAGCAATTGTCCGGCAGTGTAAAATTCACTACGCTTGTGACTTCTTGCAGTACCTTGTGAATTTCTGGTTCCGACTTCCTTGCTGCTATTGCTTGTCTGTGAATTATGCAGTGAATAAATTTGACTTGTGGTGCTAACTCCTTCACCTTAGCCCGGAATCCTTTTCTTATTCCGTTCATAGCAGCTGCTCCATTACTCGTTATGCTTAAACATTGTCCATATAGTATACCATTTTTTGTAAAGCAAGTGTTTACTTTGAAGGATATCGCTGTGTATGTGCTTCACAGAAAAGCAATTCTTCCTGCATGTCGTTTTTAAAATAATATCTTACAAATGTCACAAATTGTGACGTCAGCAACATCTGCATTGTCCTCTAATTGCAATGAAAATGTCCCACTTCGTTTAATTTGTTCTAAAACTTGCATTTTTAAATCTTCCGAAATGATATCTATTCGCCCACCGACAGTAGTTGCAGACAAAGGAGTGCACTTTAGTTTGTTAGCAAACTGTTTCCCATGAATAATTTCAATCATTTTTGTTGCGGAAGGAAGAACAACTATTTCTCCAATTGTGTGTGGCTTCTTGTCTTTCGAAATCGTGTAGCAAACTTCCAGAAATACTTCAAGATATTTATTATTCATCTTTAAGAAATTCTGCATGTTGCGAGACCCAGCATTGGCGAATTAACTGTGATGGTTTCATGTGGCCATTTGCTAAAATTTCATGGAAAACTACAGATTTAAGGCGAGGCTCAGCGTTGACGATGATCGGTGTGAAACCGAATTTCTAATATACGTCTTAGTAATTTCGGATTTTCATATTAATTTTTCTGTTTTCACAGTCTTGAGAAGTTTGAACACTAGCTAACATTTTTTCCCACTCAAGTGAGCCAGAGTCAGAGTCGCTTGTCAAAGACATGCCTCCTTCCTTATCGTTGCTTGTGGCATTACCTTTAAGCCATTTATCCATTGTGTACATTGTACAACTGTACACATGAAATATCGTATAAAATAAATGAAGGACAAAGGCATCAGAAAATAAAATTTCAAGAAGCGAAAATCTCGTAAAGTAGCACACATAAACACAAGCAATGTTTGTCAGAGTCCAAACATCCGCTCCAGCGGCGCAGTGGTCTAAGGCTCTGGTTTACGACCATTCGTCCGAGAAGGGTCCGGGTTCGAATCCCGATGAGGCATGGATGTTGTGTTTGTCTTAAGGCACTGGCTCTCTCCCTTTCATGGAACCAGTGACCCTAAGTTAGGGACGGGAGACTGCTTATAGCCCATTGAGTTGCTCACGGTGGTCGTTAAACCTTCAATCAAAGAAAGAAAGAACAAAGAAAGAGTTCAAACAGGAAGTGCACTTGTCAAAGTCGCTTTTGTATTGAATTCCTGAAAGAAGAGGCACTTAATGTGAAAGAAAAACCTGTTTCCTTTTATAGTTTGTCAGCGAGTACGATGAGCTGACAACGTGGCGGTGGGAGCGCTATCATACCAGCCCTGCTCGGTGTCGCCGTTTTCGCCAGATGGCCAGTCAGCTGTCGCCGATGTCCGCGTTGTTCTCCGATACTCTCGGTGTTGATAAGTGTTGCAATATAACATTACAGAAAAACGTCTAGGAATGCGAAGGCTGGAAACCAAGCCTAAAACACTCCGCTAATCACGGCACTGCAATAATAGAATGTAGTAGGGAAAGAAATGCAATAGAGATAGACAATCTTCTCACTAGAATGTTCGTTTGAATCCATGAGTTTAGAAAATTTTCGCGCACCCCTAAGAATCGTGCCACGCACCCCACTTTGAAGACCACCGGCGTAGATCACTGCGTCACAGTGGCGGCAAAGCTCCTTTTTCCTAGATATATTCCGCGCTTCATTTATAAACTTTTTAACTCTTGAACTTATTGGAACTAATTAACCCGGTGTTAGCAAAAAAGGGTTGAAATGAGCTCGATCAAATATGTGCGATGTTTAACCCTTTAAGAAGTGAAACAACAGACGCCCGAAGCTGTCTGTTGTTTCACTTCTTTGTTTAGTAACAGCAATGGTAACTGACTGTGACACCTGCTGATCGCTCATAGGTCATAAACTGGTAAGGGTAGGAAATCTGACTCCCTCTAGACAGGCGTTTCGGGCAGCAATAGTCGTTTGTATGTACGGGCGTATTGGGCGTTATGGTCGTTAAAGGGTTAAGAAGTGGGCAGAACGCTGCTGGAATGAATGGACTAGCGCATCGGAAAGCGTTGTTGCTTCTTTAGCTTTGTTATTCAAATGGTAATTTAGGAGGATGAATAACACTTATATTTTCTGACTGTTTACCTGCTAAAAGGACTATAACAATGGCGTCTAATTTAAGAAAGGAGAAAGAATCTGTGTATGTGTCGCTTGCCTGCGTCGGAGGGGAGGGGGAGGGGGTCATCATAAAATTGGATTATGATTGAGATCTATTCGAGTCAAATTCTATAGAGGTTTCGCGGTGACAATTCTTTTGCCTGGATCCGGTATTTCCAAACTTTTGGAAAAGCAAACCTATCTTTTCATTGGATAAAATTGAAGAGGATATTAAGCTTCTGTGAAATATCTTACTTTGCATGTTATTGCTATTAAACATTTCACCAGGGAATAAGTTGTGAAGCCAGTATTAAAAAAAATAGGAGCGTTTTTAGCAACTGTTTATCATTAATTTTTAACTCTCCTACTTTTAAAATTACCGAAAAATCTCACGTTTTCAAAGAATTTTTTTTTCAAAAATTTTAATCTATCACTGAAAGAACAACAAAAAAAAAATACATACTGAAAGAATCTTTCAGCAGAAGAACGGCTGTGAAATTTTTCCTGCAAAACAGCTATATATATTCAATCTAACATTCACTTCTTTTCCTGCTGTTTTTCGCTTGCAAATTCTTGTTTGGTCTCCTGAAAAGTAAAGACAAATGAAAAAAAGTTGGGTTTTCTGAAACTTCTAAAGAGTAATGCCATTTAGTTTTAACATTTTATGAAGGAAGGCTTTGGCTTTTTACAACAGACTTATCGACGCTCTTAACCTTGTGTAATAATTGCATTTAGAAATGCATTTCTTTTACTTGTGCAGGAAATGAAAGGTAGGGAATGTACTGAGAGTAGTAATTTTCATCTCCATATCCCACGGGGACTTCATCAGGATCGCCTTTGTAAAGAAAAATATTTCCTTGCGCGAAAGACTAGAAATGTTCTTAATTAAAGAGTTTCTTTTAATATAGGATTTTCATTTGGCACTGAGCCTTTGAAAAATCACAAAAGTATTCCATGGAAAATCCAAACATATTCAGCTTTTCTTCAAATAATGTTTTTATCAGGATGAAGGCTTCTTTCAAACGCATAATCTGTTGAATACGTGATATCGTCTTTTATAATGAAATAATATTTGGAGGAATCAGAAAAAAATGTATTCATAAATTCTCAAAAAAACATGTTTACTGGACGTAATAGACTTATGAAAATACCAGAATTATGGGAAAGAACAATTTAATCAATACCATTACGCAAGGAACAATCTTTTACTTCCGTCGTTCTTTGTTTAGATCTTTCGATTTTGTTCTCTGACAACGATAAAAGGTTGTTTCTGAAAAAAAAATGAAAGAAATTCATTAGCAAATATTGTGTTAATATGAAAGTAAATATGAGTTCGAACAAGAAAACAAAAGACGTTTGAGATCACAGAGCAGTAAAATATTTAGGGAATGTGATACACTAGAATGACGGACGTCAAGAAAAAATAGCAGATGAGACTTTTTCAATAAAATATGAACTGCAAGAACGAAAATTTAGTCTATTCAGGGGATACACTATAGAAATAACATGAAACTGCACTGTATATTTCACTGAAAGACAATTTATTATATACACTGATAACACATTTATTTGATATGGAATATTTGCTTTTAACTGGGATGTAGAATGATAAATTTACTTTTTATGAAATTAGCTTCAAGAAAAAGGAAAAAATATATTAACCACTTAACTTATGTTTATTTAAATGCCATTTTCTCGGGTTACGTGTGCTTTCGTAATTTAGTGATTGAAGGTTAAACGGTTGGTTGGTTGGTGGATTTTTATAGCGCAAGGGACATGTTTGGCAAAAGAGCGCCAGGCACAAGACAAACAAACAAACAAACAGTATAAGGTTAAACTGCCACCATGAGCAACTCAATGGGCTAAAAGCTGCTGCCCGTCCTTAATTTAGGGCCACTGGTTCCAGGGAAAGGAGAGAACTAGTGCCGTACGACAAACCCAACATCCATGCCTCACGGGATTCGAACTCTAACTCTCCTCGGACGAATGGTCATAAGTCAGCAGTTCGTTTGTATCTTTACGGAAAACTTAATTTGGCATGTAATTCACTTTCAGTGTAATGGCCATAGCTCAGTAACAGAACTTTACTTCATCATCATCATCATCATCATCATTGTCAACCATTATCAATCCACTGCTGGACGAAGGTCTCCCCAAGTTTTCTCCACAACGGTCTGTCTTGTGCCAGTCTCCTCCATATCACTCCCGCATATTTTCGAATTTCATCCACCCATCTCCCATAAGGTCTTTTTCTGTCCCTTGGAATCCAATCTAAAATTTCGGCTGTCCATCGATGGTCTGTCCTTCTGGCAGTATATCCAGCCCATTGCCATTTCAGGGATTTTACTCTGATCATGATGTCTTCCACTCTCGTCATTTTTCGGATCCACGAGTTCCTCTTCTTATCTCTCCTGGTTATACCAAGCATGCACCTCTCCATGCTGCTTTGAGTTGTCTGCAGCCTTTGTATGTCTCTTTTAGTTAAGGTCCACGTCTCTGCACCATACGTAAGGACAGGAAGGATGCATTGATCAAACACTTTTCTTTTAAGACATAATGGCATATTGCTCTTGAAAATTATGCTGTTTCTTCCAAAAGCTCTCCAGGCAAGTTTTGTACGCCGATTAATTTCTTCATCAATGTGACCCTCACTTGATATCTGCTGTCCAAGATAAACGTACGTGTCTGGGTTCTCCAGTTTTTCTCCATCAATCGATAAATCTTCATTTCTTGTAAAAGCATTGAACATCACTTTTGTCTTCTGAAAGTTCATTTTTAATCCCACTTCTTTACTCTTGTCAGCAAGTTCCTTAATCATACTTTGCAACTCTGATGGGGTAGTTGCAAAAATGACTACGTCATGAGCAAAACGAAGGTGGGTTAGATAATCTCCATTAATCTTTATCCCTTTGTTTTCCCAGTTCAGTGATTGAAAGACATTTTCCAGTGTCGCATTAAAGAGCTTCGGCGATATGGTGTCACCTTGTCTCACTTCCTTTCCAATTTTTATGTGTGTTGTATTTTCAAACAGCCGAATCTTTGCACTTGCATTTTCATAGATGTTATTAATAATATTAATGTATGCATCTTCAATACCGCAGGATTTCAGAGCCATTGTAACTGCTGATGGTTTCACCGAATCAAAGGCTTTTTCATAATCGATAAAAGCCATGCACAATGGAAGTTCATATTCCCTCGCTCTTTCAATTAGTTCTCTCAGTACGTGGATATGATCTATTGTGCTGTAGCCACTCCTGAATCCAGCTTGTTCTCTCGGTTGAGCCATGTCCAGTGTCACCTTCAAGCGGTGTGAAAGAACTTTAGTGAAGATTTTATAAACCACTGATAGGAGGCTGATAGGTCTGTAGTTCCTGAGATCCTCAATGTCACCTTTTTTATGTAGCAGGATCATTGTAGCGTTGTTCCAATGCTCAGGAATCTTCCCTTCATTAACGCATCGAGTGAAAATTTGGGCGAGTACTGTTTCGATTTCTCCACTTGCTTCTTTTATGATGTCTACAGTAATTCCATCTTCTCCTGGAGATTTTCCCCGCTTCATGTTCTTGATTGCATGTGCAACTTCTGCTGGGAGGACTGGGAGAACTCTGGTGCTGGTACCTTTCATGATGTCTGGAGTACATGTATCATCCCTTTCATATAATTTGGAGTAGAAATCTTTCACTCTTGTCAAAATGTCGCCTCTATTTCTTGTTACAGAACCATCTTCTTTTCTCAGTGCCATAATCTGTTTTCTTCCCTTACTGAGATGTCCCTTTGCTATCTTTAGGCTTTGGTTGTTTTCAATTGCTTTCCTCACTTGCTCACAGTTGAATTTCCTTACATCTTCAGTGATACTTTTTCGTACTGTCTTGCATAGCTCTATATATTCCACTTTGGAAGTCACATCTTCTTTAGTTGTCCTCATCTCTCTTCATTTTTGCATCAACATTTTGGTTTTTCCTGATAATTTGTTCACATGCAACTTGTTCTTAGACCCAGCTAATTTTGTTGCTGTTTCCATAAGAGCTTTGGTTACTTTTCTGTTAACTTCAGAAATATCCCTTTCTTCCGATGTTAGGCCTTCTAAAGCAGAGAATCTGTTCTTCAGTTCCAACTTGAAGGTATTATAGTGTTTTTTAAGGTTGGTTATGTCAATACATTTTGTTTGTCTTATGAGCTTGCCACGTTCGAGTTTAGTGTTGAGGCGCATCTTACATCTCACCAATCTATGGTCACTACCTGTGTTGAACTTGTTCAGCACACTGCAGTCTTGGATGACGAATTTTTTGTTACACATAATAAAATCAATTTCACTTGTCGTCCCAATTGGATGTCTCCATGTCCATTTCCTGTGTGGCTTTTTCTTGAAAAAGGAGTTTAAGATGAAAAATCCTTCTGCCTCTGCAAACTCAACGAGAGTATTTCCACGCTGGTTTCTGTTGCCGTGACTGAATTTACCTACTGAAGTTTCATTCTGTTGCCGTTGCCCTATTTTTGCATTGAAATCTCCTATAGTTATATTCAAGTGCTGCTTACCTTTATTATTTAGATGACGAATTTCCTCATAAAATTCTTCAATTTCTTCTTCAGGATGACTTGTGGTGGGTGCATAAGTTTGAATAATCTGAGCCTGGTATCTTCTCGAGAGTTGGAAAACGAGTCGTGCAGCTCTGTCAGAGAAACATTCAACTTCTACAACTTTATCCTTCAGTTTCTTGTTTATTATAAATACAACACCACTAGTTCTGCCAGTATCAGTCCCACGATAGTAGAAGAGATGTCCACTTTTCAGTTCAATGAGATCTTCTCCTGTTCTCCATACCTCACTTAGCCCGACGATGTTCCACTTGATCCTTTGTAGTTCCTCTTCCAATTCAAGAAGCTTTGAATCAGAAGATAGGGAGCGTCCATTATACGTAGCCAAGGTCAGCATCAGATGGCAGCCTAGTCCGGTCCTCCGGGGATTCTTAGCACCCTCTGCCTTCATGTCACACTGGCCGCTGCCTTGGCCAGATACATTCCAGCTGCCGGAGACTGAGGGCCAAGATTTAAGTTGTGGAGTCCTTTTGGTGGGGTTTGGCCATAACTCACCACGCTGGCCAAGCGGGTTGGTGAGTGTGGGATAGCATTTGCTCTAATCCCGATGGTATAGTTATACCGCTATTGGCGGTCGTCAGAGCCCCTTTAGTGGAAACACGATGTACCACGAGAAGGCAGGGTTGACATTTGTCAAGGAGAGGCTGTGATGTTACGCATTACCTGACCTTACATCCGAACTCTAACTCTCCTCGGACGAATGGTCATAAGTTAGCAGTTCGTTTGTATCTTTACGGAAAACTTAAATTGGCATGTAATTCACTTTCAGTGTAATGGCCACAGCTCAGTAACAGAACTTTACTTACAAGGTCCAAATTATTTTATTAGTGTCTCAGCCAGAGATGGAAACGGGTCACCGGGTCGACAATGTGTTTCGGGTGGAACGGGTCGGGTCAAAGTGTCCCAGACCCAATTTGGACCCTGTTCTATTTCCATTTTAATTTTGAATAGAAAGAGATATTTCAAAGAAGACATCAGAGGTCTTTGAAATAATACTTCAGAGCTGCAGAGTATGATCCAGGAACTTGCTGAGAAGGGTAAAGAAATGGGGATTGAAAATGAACTTTCGGAAGACGAAAACTGATCTTTAATGCTTTTACAAGGAGTGGAGATGCCTCATCTTGACTTGACTATTTATTTTATCTTGACGTATGTTGTGGTTCTTCGCCTTGAACGTGTGTGCGGGTGTTTCTTTGTGCTTATATAATTATATGCTACTGTTGTGCAGAGAGCCATCAAATGTTCACTGATTTGATAGGGAAAGCTAGAGATAACCAATTCCTACATTTACCTTGGGCAGCAGATATCAAGCGAAGGTCACATTGATGAAGAATTTGATTGGTGTATAAAACTTAGAGAGTGTCTGGAAGAAACAGTACAATTTTTAAGAGCAACATGCCATTATGACTTAAAAGAAGTGTTTAATCAATGTATCCTGTCAGTGTTTACGTACGCAGCAGAGACGTAGACCTTAACTAAAAAAACATACGAAGACTGCAGACAACTGAAAGAAGCATGAAGAGATGCATTCTTGGTGTAACCAAGGAAGATACGAAGAGGAACTCGCGGATAAAGAAAATAACAAGAGTGGAAGACATCACGATCAGAGTAAAATCCCTGAAATGGCAATGGGCTAGACATATATCCAAGGAGAATGAACCACCGATGAACAACCGAAATTTTAGACTGGATTAAAAGGGACAGGAAAGGTCCCAGAAGAAGACCACGTGGGAGATAGGTGGATTGAGGAGACCGGCCCAAGACGGTCTGTTGTGGAAGAAACTTGGGGAGACCTTCTTCCAGCAGTGGATTGATAATGATTGACAATGGTGATGATATATTTGAGTTTATAGCTCAAAGCTGATTATCTGTGTCAGGTTCGGGTCTGATCCAATTATGTAACGGCCGGGTCGTTTTCAACTCTGATCTCAGCACGCCGAAAGTCCATAATCAACATGTTAAAATCATCTCACGTTAAGTTTGGACACCAGCGTAGTAGTCTCGAACACATCGAATTACGAATTTGCTGCACCAAGTCTGTACAAGTTGCTGCTGAGAGCTTTTGACTCCACCTAGAATCGGCAGCTGAAGAGCATGGTAATTTGCCTAAACAAGTTTACAATGTGGATGAAACAAGATTTTTCTGGAAACGCATGACAAGCAGAACTTTCGTCGCAGTGCAAGAGATGAAGGCCCATGGAATTAAAGTGCCGACATGCTGGTGGGGTGCCAACCAAATCTCCGGATTTGTCGCCAATACAAAATGTGTGAGACATAGTTCAGGCGCAGTCAGCAAAAACAACTGCTGCCCTGCAAGACTATGGGTCAGAAGCTTTGTGTATAGTGGCGTAGGAAGCTACAAGTCTTCGCTTCGACACTGTTGTGGCGCACGTAGCTGAGTGTATCGGCAACAGAGATGAGAGACATCTGAGTGTATCGGCAACAGAGACGGGGTACATCGTACGAATGTACCCCTTGTAAGCATCTATTTTTTCATTTTCTCTGCAAATGTTTTATGTCATTCTTACCATCTAATATCTGTGTGCTTCTGTTCAATTTCCCTACCGCTCATGAGTGCCACAGGGCGTAACTGTTCATAAACTGACATTACGATAAGCTTTTAAATAAAAATACAAGGGTTCTCCCAAAACAACTGAGAATGTTTTTATAGAATCAAAAAATATGCGTACCTTAATTATCAAGGACGTGGTCATCTTTTTCAAAACACTGCCCATTGGACCGAATACATGTGTCCCAACGTTCCTCTCACTCTTTTGAATGTCTTCTTTTTAAAATGGGGAACATCCAGAAGTCACATGCTGACAAGTCTGGACTACATCCAAGTTGGGGCCTTAACTTAATATTCATTTACTACAAATAAAAAACAAATAACGGAACTAGCCATGTGCGGTCTTGCATTGGACCGTAAATGAAAACAAAATGTGGTACCCAAGTCGAACAAACGCCCAAATGCTCGGTTGAAATTCTGTAAATTGCTGATTTTGAGATGTGAACTATATCTTCGTTATCTCTAATTGATGGGAGTCTGCCTTCCCGTATAAGAACATCTATTGTATTAATGTTTACCTCTGTAACACTCGTTGAAAGTCTTCCTCCATGCTCGATAAAAGCCGCCAATTCACGACCATCCATAAATTCTTTACGCCATCTGTAAATAGATTTTCCTAAACATTCATCTTTATAACTTGCATAAGACGGAAAGTCTCTCCGACAGACTTCTTAAGTCGACAGCAAAATTTATTAGCGCATCTTCGCTCCTCTTTCATCTCATTTCTTCGAAAACTCATAGCGTGAAAACAATTGTTAGGGATTCACGAAATAGCACTTATTAAACTGCGCAGTTCAGACGGCGCAGGCGTGATAAATAGGTGCGCCCAGTTGCTATGGTTACTACAACGGTTATCGTTTAGACTCGTGCGAAGATCGAACGCAGTAGAACACATTTTTTATAAAAACATTCTGTTGTTTTAGGACAAGCTATGTAGTAGGCTGGAGTTTGGCATCTTATGTGATGACTAGACGAAGGATCTGAAACGACAATACTAGTATAGTTTTATTTGTATCTGGAGATTGCCAGATTAACCTATTAACCGACCCAAACGAAGTGACTTGTGTTCAACAAAATGATCTGAAATCAACTTGAACGAATAAATTCGCTGTCTAAAAAGTGGGCCAAACGCTGCTGGAATGAATTCATTCAAGGTGTGTTTAGTAATTGCAACGCAGCTGGATCGAGTGACTTCCAAGATCAGAACACCAGAAAGTGTTGCTTCACTCTCTTGGCTTTATTATTCAAGGGGATGATTAACACTAATCCTTTCTGGCTGGTTACCTGCGGAAGGGCTAAAACAGTTGAGGCCCACCTAAGAAAGGTGATGTTTGAGTCACTTGTTTCTACCCGGTGGATAATGGAGAAGCGAAATTCCTACTTATCAAGGGACTAGCTCATTCCTCATCAATCCTTGGGTCATATAGCAGAGAATAAAGGACTAGAAGGGAGCGCTTACCATTATTGACAGGTGCTGCTCAGACACAGAGAGAGAAGGAATAGTTGAAAACAAGTAGCTTTCTCCTAAAACTCGGCCGCTATGTGACCACTTCCGTATGGGGAGCGCAGAAAAGCTGAAACCAATACGCTCGCAAGCTGCGGCTGATTTTAGGCTACATTTGCTTCACGTAGATTGGCTGTTTAAGGGGTGTGAAACTTCAATAGCCATCCAGGCGGCCGAGTGGGTTTCAGATCCCAAGTGATGATTTTTGTGGTTTCAAGGTTTAACAACCACTGTGAGCAATTATAAAGGCCGGTCCATAAAAACTGAGAGTAAAATCGCACAAAATGAAGCCGTGGATGGCTTAGTGGTTAGCGAGTCAGACTATCAATGCAAGGTCCTCAGGTTCGAACCTGGGCTGATCTTTCAGAGATGGTGTGATTTACTAACGATCGCTGAATATCCGCAGTGCATCGGACGAGCACGTTAAGTGACGGCCCCCAGGCTGGACCCACTGGTTAAATGGGTATCCTTTCCTATGCCTCATCTGAAATTTTTTCACCCCTCTGTGTGCAACGTCGTACTTGTACGGTGGCGCCATCTACTGTATTCTAATCTCACTACAAACTGTTCTGTCAAAGTCGCTAGACTTGCTCTCATTCCTTCCATTTTTGTGTCCTGCTCAAAAGGGCGATCTCGCTGTAGGTGGCCGGGACCTAAACTCTACTCACTGTGGACGGAAGTCCTACGAGAAAATGGCAAATACTTGCACCCGACCGCTGAAGATGGGCACAGTGTAGCGCACAAAATGAAGAAATATAGGTCCAGCAAAATATATGGTATTCTTTCTCAAAGTATCTTCCTTCAGATGACATGCAACGGTCCCATCGTCCAGTTTTCAAAGCATGTGGCGAAGGCATTTTGTGGAAGCTGCATTAGCGACCCCTGTACAGCTTGAATAACGTCAGCATCTGTGTTGAATATTGCGCCACGGAACTTCTCCTTCATTGTTGGAAACAACCAGAAATCGCACGCAGGCTGTGGCATGATTTCAATAGTGCATTTTGTAAGAAACAGTTGACCACAAGCAGCCACATGAGGACGGGCGTTATCATGGTTTAGGGTCGACTTGCCAACCAGTTCCGGTCGCTTAATCGATATGTGTCGTCGCAGATGCTTCAAGACTGAAATATATTACTCAGCATTGACAGTAATTTGTGGAGGAACGGCATGCTGGTATAATTTTCTTTGATCTTTATGATCAAAGAAAATTATTATTATCACCTTCCCACCTCATTTGGTTTGGATGACCTTTTTCGGAGGAGGCGAGCCTGTGTGTTTCACCCATTGCGCGCTTCGTGAGGGGGTCGAAATTGTGGACCCATGTTTCATCGGTAGTTATTACTGTGCTTAAAATGTTTGAATCCTTTCCAATCATTTCTTTCCATTAATGACACACCTGATTTCTGGGTAACAATTGCTCTCTCGTCAGGTAGTGAGGTACCCATCTGGAACACGCACTATGCAGCAGTAATTTGTCGCGTAGAAGACGGAATGGCGACGTTTTTCAGATATTAGTTGACGCCGCTATGTCTTCACACGTCAATCTTCTTGCAGGATTGCCCAAACAGTGTTAGCAATAAGCCCCGTAACAACACTTTCAGGTCGACCAGGCCTAGGAGCGTGTTCTGCCAACAAAAGCCCTTTTTTCGAAATCATGGTGTCATCTAAAATGGTTGACTCACACAAACATTTATTTTTATAAGCTTTTTTCATTAAATCAACTGTTTCTGGAGCCGTTTTACCCAAACCATAGCAGAATTGTATCGGGTAACGCATTTCACTTCTTAACTCTGAATCACTCAGCTCCATAGCTGTATGGCGAAATGCAGACGTACCTTAAACAACTGCGCAAAAACAAAACCAGAATCGCCTTGCACGGCTAATAACTGTTGCCATAGATACTTCTTTAATTTAGTTAGTCGTCGGCGTAGTTATTTTTCCCCTTCGCACCGCTGCCAACTCAAACAAAGATTACTCTGCTTTTATGGAACGTCCTTTGTATAAGGTTTATGAGTAGCCGCCCGTGTCTAATTTAGGACCGATGGTTTAAGGAAAGGGAGAGAGCTATTGCAGTAAGATATACACACCACCCATGAATCCATACCGGAGTCTATCCCAGGCCCATTTCGGACGAACAGTCAGAAGCCAGTACTTAGAACACTGCGCCACCAGAGTGGCCCGGAATGATATGTATGTGGTGTTTTTGTCTTATGACGCTGGCTCATTCCTTTGTACGACACGAGTGTCTCTAAATTCGAGACTTGGGATTGCCTATAGCTCTTAGAGTTGCTCACGTGATAGTTAACAACTCTCCTCAAAACAAGCAAAAACAAAATCTTGTATTGAACTAGATGAAAGCCCGTCAATAATGACTGGGAAAAATAAAATTTATGATACAGAAATTATTGACATTTATTTATTGAGTTTTTGAGTTCCACGTCAATAGATGGTGACGTTGGCTCACAGCTTTCTGAAAATTTCCCGAGCAGTCGGTTATGGAATTTGTTACCGCGGGCTGTCTGTTTATGTGTTTTGTAAAACCTTTAGTCCTTATTTCGTCAACACTTCCTTGTACACCTTTTACGCATACACTGACTGTGAACCCTGTATCAATTTCCCCTGTTCTTTTCCGTGAACTATTTTTATCTTGACGTCGTCAGAACGTCGTACTCTTGACGTTGCCACATACAGATGGCTAAACACCGGTTCAGGTAGTGAACCAAAATTCCTGATGTAAAGTTTTTCGTGGCGCAGTGGTCTAAGCGATGGCCTCTTATCATTCGTCCGAAAGCTGTCCGGGTACGAATCCCGGTGAGGCATGGATGTTGTTTGTCTTACTGCACCGGCTCTTTCCCTTTTCTGGAACCAGTGACCCTAAATTAGGGACGGGCGACTGTTTATAGCCCACTGAGTTGCTCACGGTGGTCATTAAACCTCCAACGAAAATTTTTCTATCCGTATCTCTAGAGTGGACCGTGTGACGTAACGCATCGCTGACGTCATATGAGAATGATTTGGCGTAGATGGCGTTACACCAGCAGCTATGTTCTTTGTTGCCATGACAACAAATCAAAGTGGTATACGCGTGGACTGTGCGCGTCACCTACACGAAAAGCTAAGCGTGACGTCACAAACATTTGTTTCTCAGTTGTTCCTATGTCGACTTGAAAAGTGGCACGAAGGAGGACTCTGGCAGCTATATACACTGCTGACCATCCAAAATTCCACACCAAGAAGGAAACATCAGATTGGCCTGAAATTAGCAGCAAGCGTCACCCGCGAGAGGACATGCAAACGATTAGCACTGCAGCGCATATGCAAATCATGTGCGCCCGGCACGCCACCGAGAAGCACTGTAAGAAGGGTGCACAGAAGGCAGGGTGTAAGTAGTGAAAGTGTGTTGTGCTGCCGGACCTGTGCGTGGAAAGCTTTCTGATGCCTCGTCGCAGAATACGGCAGTCATTCCAGCAGGTTTCGGAGTTCGACAGAGGACGAATGGTGGCTTATCACGACAGCGGTTAATCGTACTGAGACATCGGCGCCCGTGTGGGACGACATCCAGCCACAGTGAGGCGAGTATGGATTCGGTGGGTGCAGGAGGGACGGACGGACCGACGTGAGCGATTGACGCAGCCGCGGCACACCACCGAACGAGAGGACCGGCATTTTGTGCGGCGGGCATTGACGGCTCGCACTGCCACATCACGAACGTTAGCGCAGGAATTAGGGTATGTTGCGCAACAACCTGTGTCAGCACGTACCGTTTGACGTCGTCTGCAGGAGCGGGGACTTGTCGCACGGCACCCATTGCTCCGATTACCATTGATGTTACACCACCGGCGAGTGCGGCGGCAGTGGGCCGTTGAACGCCGCACCTGGACTACGGAATGGCACGACATTGTCTTCTCCGACGAATCCCGCTTCTGCCTGCAACACCACGATGGTCGGATCCGCGTGTGGCGGCACCGCGGCGAGAGACTGTATGACGCCTGCATTATGCATCGCCATACCGGTCCGTCACATGGCGTGATGGTTTGGGGCGCTATTGGATATGAGACCCGCACCCCTCTGGTACGCATCGCCTGTACACTCAACAGCCACCACTACATCTCCGACGATTTGGAGCCTGTAGTCCACCCTGACCTGCAGGATCTACCAGTGGCCACGTTTCAAGAGGGCAATGCGCGCCCTCACGTGGTATACATCGTGCAACAATTCTTCACGGCCCACCAGGTGTCACTGCTGCCGTGGCTTGCCTGTTCTCCCGATATGTCGCCCATCGAACACGTCTGGTCGCTGATCGTCAACCGAGTGACCGGGCAAGCACCACCCGTGGCTACGCCTGATGAACTGTGGCAATGTGTGGAAGCAGCCTGGACCGACATACCCCAAGCCCACATCCAAAGCCTCTTTCGTTCGATGCCGCGGCGTGTAGCTGCCGTTATTGCCAGTAATAAGGGCCACACCAGCTATTGATGTCTGCGTGTTCCGCAAGTCGCACGGGCCTGTAAGCTCAATCGTTTCGTCTTTGTATCTGTTGTTATGTGTCCAGTAAATCTGGCTTTGCTATCTCGTGTCCTTCTTGGTGTTGCATTTTGTGTGGCCAGCAGTGTATATTAGGATGAGTGGCGGCCATCAGCATCAAAAACGGTACCGTGCATTTCTTGTCCTGGATTAGCACTGTCCTTGCTGTAATTATGCATGCGTCATGCAGGTTTTCGTAATATATTAGGGTAGGCATTTTCTATACAACGCAGCGATGTGTACATAAATTATACGTCTTCAACTGTCGATAATGTCTTTATGCGTTTGTTGAGATATTTTGTCGAGGGAATGGGGAAAAACGCATTTTACTATATAGCAAGGTAACGTGTCTACTGGGCATGTGTGTCAGCCTTTAAGGTGTGCCCGAATAATGTAGTTAATGTCACGTTGCCAGATGAGGAAATTATATAAATTTCTCTCTAGACAGAGGGTTTGGGAACTTAAATTGCATTGCGATTTGGGGACTTCAGCATATGCAGTACAATTTTTGGCTTACTTGAAGATAATTGACGATAGGGGAGAGGAATGTATCATTCTATTTAGGATCTCATTAGGCCGCCAGACGAAAGTGCACTTAAAAATGAATTAATCAAGTGGGCACCCGGGGTTAATTTCAGAGAAAATTTATAGCATCTTTACAGTGTTAATCGAGTGCCAAAGAAAGAGAGTTGTTGCCGAATCAATAATGAAATCACTAAATAATTACCAGGTGAGGACGGTGCTTATCAAATACGTGACAAACTTGTCTCTTCAGGCTTAAAGTAATAAGCGGATCTAGAAAAGCAGCGTCTAATATTTCTTTTATTTATGTATTTGCGAAAGGGTAATTGTCGTTGCACAGAAATTAGAAGGAAGCTATCTTAATTTTCAGGATTTGAATTGAGCATTCATAGATTTTCTTAATGAAGTTAAACCACCTAATGAACACCAGAGTAATGCTACCTCAAATCTCTGGTGACAGGAGCACGTCATTTTACAAAACAGAAAAAATAATAATCTAGCCCCTTTTCAACTGCGACGCGAACTTGAACAACTTCACGGTACGCAAACTTAAGGTCTTTTGGAAAAACTGGGATCATACATTAGCCTATAACAATCTCTCAAACTGAAGCATTGGGAAACGCTGTCTGTGCACGATGAATATGAAGTGATGACTGTACTTCAATTAATAAATCACACACACACACTGTAACGTACCAGGAGATGTGACGTACCTGCCCGAAGGACGCACACGACATAAAGGCAGATAGGAATCAGAATAAAACGTCCGCGTAGCTCAATTGGTAGAGCAACTTATTCCGGAATGAGGGGATCCGGGTTCGAATCCTGGCGTGGACAGAAATGACGGAGAAATTTACTTCCTTATAATGGCGCCCGAACTATCCGGATGACCCGACCGTTCAAAATCTCGCATTGGTGTGATGTTCTTTCCACACCGCGAGATAGGAAAAATAAGAGAATCCCTTCTCCAGCACTTCGAAAAGAAAAAAAAGTAAGGGGGAGATGATGTAACGTACCAGGAGATGTGACGTACGTGCCCGAAGGACGCACACGACATAAAGGCAGATAGGAATCAGAATAAAACGTCCGCGTAGCTCAATTGGTAGAGCAACTTATTCCGGAATGAGGGGATCCGGGTTCGAATCCTGGCGTGGACAGAAATGACGGAGAATTTTACTTCCTTATAATGGCGCCCGAACTATCCGGATGACCCGACCGTTCAAAATCTCGCATTGGTGTGATGTTATTTCCACACCGCGAGATAGGAAAAAATAAGAGAATCCCTTCTCCAGCACTTCGAAAAAAAAGTAAGGGAGAGATGATGTAACGTACCAGGAGATGTGACGTACCTGCCCGAAGGACGCACACGACATAAAGGCAGATGGGAATCGGAATAAAACGTCCGCGTAGCTCAATTGGTAGAGCAACTTAATCCGGAATGAGGGGATCCGGGTTCGAATCCTGGCGTGGACAGAAATGACGGAGAAATTTACTTCCTTATAATGGCGCCCGAACTATCCGGATGACCCGACCGTTCAAAATCTCGCATTGGTGTGATGTTCTTTCCACACCGCGAGATAGGAAAAATAAGAGAATCCCTTCTCCAGCACTTCGAAAAGAAAAAAAAGTAAGGGGGAGATGATGTAACGTACCAGGAGATGTGACGTACCTGCCCGAAGGACGCACACGACATAAAGGCAGATGGGAATCGGAATAAAACGTCCGCGTAGCTCAATTGGTAGAGCAACTTAATCCGGAATGAGGGGATCCGGGTTCGAATCCTGGCGTGGACAGAAATGACGGAGAAATTTACTTCGTTATAGCACACACTCACTCTCACACACACTCTCACACAGACGCACACACACACAATCTCTCTCTCGTATACGGAGATGACATGTTCATAGATGTCACAACGGCTCCTCCTGGGGTGTCACGTGGAGGAAAAGCAAATGCATTAAAGAAGCAGTTTGATATTATCATTCAGTGCTTATTGTCGAAACAGGAGTTTCCAAACATCAGAAACAGCAAAAGACATGCCATCATTACAACATCCATAACTATATAAGTGCTTTCCAAAAATAACACGGATTTCTTGTTGGAGATATTAGCCAACAGGTGTGCAGATTCCCAATCAGGAAAGTGTGTACCCTCTACAACCAGGTGAGAAAGAGATTTAAAGACAGACCCAATTTTTATAATGTATTTGTGCTCCGCCAGTCTGATAGCCGAACTACGCATGGTAGATCCGATATATGCGCTATTAAGCAAGCCGGACACACTAGAACGTAAGGGGATACAGTGTACCCCTGGTTCGCTATACAATTCACCTCAGTATCATGTGCTATTTTTTAATACCTCAAACCTTTTCTTTTTTAACCTATAGCAAAGTAATGACGCGCGGGTAGCATAATAGTCAGGGGATGGGTCTTCTAGCTATCGTCCGAATTGGCCCAGATGATGCATGGAGACATCATCTAGGATGGTTGCATCCAATTGCTGTAACTAGTGCGCAAAGTATTCACGAAGGGATTGTTAAGGAACGAAACAGGATAATTAAAACAACAGCAAAAGTAAAGAAAACTTTAAAATATGCTGGAAATGAATGATAATATATATATATTTTTATGAGTATCTGTAAACCTTTATGAACTTCTTATTTCGCCATTTATTGACATCCGTGAGCCGTACGCCTGTCCCTACTTTAGGGCCACTGATTCCACGCACAGGACAGAATCATCTCCATAAGACAACCGAGCACTATCTGATAGTAGGGCACAGGCCGAACTTGGACTACTGTATTAGCCAAAACATCGTGCCTCTATCCATTCGACCATCAAGGCGGCAAATCATTCTCTGTTCTGTTTGATGTAAAAAAACTAAAATTGTATTTTTATTAATTCATTGGACTCTGACGTGCACTCTTTGAGTTTTGTCTGGTTATTTATTCTCGTTAAACGTTTTGCTATCTGAACGCCACATTTTTTTCTCTCGACGAATTTGTGTTTGGCAACCCTAACAACAGAACAAAGAGTAATGACAGTGATCAAGCTGTAGATAAGAGCCGCTGTTTATAGGTACTCTCAGTTGTTCTTAATGCTGATTGTGTTTTACGATTACAATTTTTGAGCAGGAAATTTTTAATGATTACGAATTGCTACGTACGATCTTATTGAAGCTAGCACAGTATTGAAAACTGCTGGTATAGAGATGATTGTTTTCTACTTGGATATGTTATGCGACCAATTTAGATCAAGCAATGTGTTTGCCAAGCGACATATTATTGACGAAAGTAAATAAAAGAGGTGGACCTTGTAAGTACGATTTTTTATTCAACCTGGCGGTTAACCAGAAATATGTAGTCAGCCCGTTCATGTTTAGTTAACAATTACAACTACGCCTAATGTTTCAAGCTATCAGGGTTCAACGAGTATTGAGCTACAGTGAAGCTAAAACGAACGTGAGCCTAACAAGCTCATAGTTAGTGTCTTACACAGAAACCAACATGACCTTATAATAATACAGTAGTACCTCTCAATAAGGGACACTCATGGGATCTGATGCTTTATCCCATAAATAGAGGTGTCCTTTAAATGAACTACTTGTACGGGTATACGAGTATGTGTGTATACATTTACATTTGTGTTAATATTGTTAACTCTACTTTTTTCTTTTGCTGCCTCATATGCAGCGATATATGAATATGACATTTATTCTTTGTAACACTAATTCTATAGTTAACAAGACACATAAATGCTGTAATACCTTACAATGCGAGGCTGTAATACATTACAATATGCAGCTGTAATGTGTACATCTTGCATGGTATATCCAAAGGCCGCTCCATAAGAACTGAGCGTAATTTTTTTTGAGTTGGCAACAGTGCGAAGCGGAAAAATAACCACGCAGACGACTAACTGGATTAAGGAAGTTTCTATGGCAACAGTTATTAGCGGTGCAAGGCGATTCTGGTTTTGTAATTGCGCTGTTGTTTAAGGTACGTCTGCATTTCGCCATACAGCTATGGAGGTGAGTGATTCAGAGTTAAGAAGTGAACTGCGTTGCGCTATACAATTTTGCTATGGGTTTGGGTAAAACGGCTCCAGAAACAGTTGATTTAATGAAAAAAACTTCAAAAGAAAAATGTTTGTGTAAGTCAACGACTTTTAGATGGCACCATGATTTCAAAAAATGGCGTTTGTCGGCAGAACTCGCTCCCAAGCCTGGCCGACCTGAAAGTGTTGTTACGAAGCGTATTGTTAACAGTGTTTGGGCAATCTTGCAAAAAGATCAACGAATGACATTTGAAAACATAGCGGCGTCAACTAATATCTCAAAAACGTCGCCATTCCGCATTCTACGCGAAAAATTACTGCTGCATCGTGTGTGTTCCCGATGGGTACCTCATCACCTGACGGGAGAAGAATTGTTAGCCAGTGATCAGGTGTGTCATGAGTGGAAACAAATGATTGCACATGATCCAAACTTTCTAAACACAGCAATAACTGCCGATGAAACACGGGTCCACTGTTTCGACACCCTCACGAAGCGCGCAACGAGTGTCTGCAAACACACAGGCTCGCCACTTCCGAAAAAAGTCCGCCAAACCAAATTAGCTGGGAAGGAGGTGGTGATAATTTTCTTTGATCATAAAGATGTAGTCTACCACCATGCAGCTCCTCCACAAAGTACTGTCAATGCTGAGTATTACATTTCAGTCTTGAAGCGTCTGCGACGTCATATATCGATTAAGAGACCGGAACTGGTAGACCAGTGGACCCTGCACTATGATAATGCCGGTCCACATGTGGACCCTTGAGTTCAAGAGCTTCTTACGAAGTGTAGCATTGAAATCATGCCACAGCCTGCCTACAGTCCTGACCTCGCCCCGTACAATTTCTGGTTGTTTCCAACAATGAAGGAGAATTTCCGTGACGCAACATTCAACACAGATACTGACGTTATTCAAGCAGTACAGGTGTTGCTAAAGCAGCTTCAACAACATGCTTTGCAAAACGGAGTGAACGATGGGAACGTTGCATATCATCCGAGGGAAGATACTTTGAGAAAGAATAACATATATTTTGTTGTACCTATATTTCTTCATTTTGTGTGATAACTGTACGTGATGGAGAGTTTGTACAGTCGTATTTAAATTCACCACCCCTCTGATCATTCGTCCGTAAGGGGTCCGGGTTCGAATCCCGGTCAGGCATGGATGTTGTGTTTGTCTTACGGCACTGGCTCTCTCCCTTCCCTGGAACCAGTGACCCTAAATTAGGGACGGGCGACTGCTTATAGCCCATTGAGTTGCTCACGGTGGTCGTTAAACCTCCAATCAAAAAAAAAAAAAAAAAAAAAAAAAATTCACCACCCCGAAATTAGTTAAAAACATTTTATTTCACTCATGTTATGAAAACAAAGTTTTAAAATGGTGACTAGTGTAATGTTTCCAGCATCCGGTAGAGACCATCTCACAACGTGTTGCTGCTGCTGTGAGGGCGAAATGTGGACCCACACGTTATTAGGTGGCTGTGTATAATGTTTCCCACACCTGGTAGAGTCCTTACCACGACGTGTTGCTGCTGCTGTGCGGGCGAAAGGTGGACCCACACGTTATTAGGTGGCTGTGTATAATGTTTCCAACACTGGTAGAGTCCTTACCACGACGTGTTGCTGCTGCTGTGCGGGCGAAATGTGGACCCACACGTTATTAGGTGGCTGTGTATAATGTTTCCAACACCTGGTAGAGTCCTTACCACGACGTGTTGCTGCTGTTGTGAGGGCGAAAGGTGGACCCACACGTTATTAGGTGGCTGTGTATAATGTTTCCAACACTGGTAGAGTCCTTACCACGACGTGTTGCTGCTGTTGTGCTGGCGAAAGGTGGACCCACACGTTATTAGGTGGCTGTGTATAATGTTTCCAACACCTGGTAGAGTCCTTACCACGACGTGTTGCTGCTGTTGTGCGGGCGAAAGGTGGACCCACACGTTATTAGGTGGCTGTGTATTATGTTTCCAACACCTGGTAGAGTCCTTACCACGACGTGTTGCTGCTGATGTGCGGGCGAAAGTTATACCCACTCGTTATTAGGTGGCAGTGTATAATGTTTCCAACACCTAGTAGAGTCCATACCCCGACGCGTTGCTAGTGTTGTGAGGGGTAAAGGTCAACCCGCTCTTTATTAGGTGGTTGTATATAATAAAATGTCCCTTCAGTGTTTCAACAAAAGTTCTATAGCGTTTGAAGCACAAAGAAACTTCAGCCACAGCTGCACGTGATGAAATCAGCTGAATGCAAAAACTTCTGTCCTTAAGAAAACAGCAGTATCCCACGAGTTTTTCCATGGGATTACTTTTATTATTATTATTTTTTCAAATCTGATCCTAACAAAATAAATGTAATTGAATTTAATGCTTGTTGCGGTCTGAAATTTCCAGTACGATGCGGAAATATGTCCATTTGGACATTTATGTATTTTTTCCCCCTCCATCTCTCTGAGGGCAGGAACTTTGGTAGATGAGTATAATCTCAGTTTCAGAATGCCTTGAGCTGCGAGACGAATTCCTCAGGGGAATATCTTTCGAACATTACGGGTCGCAGAGCTCCATTGCTATTCAGCGGGCGTCAGCCGATGGAAGAAAGAAGCGTGTTTGTTTATCCAGATCACGGGTGCTCGCAGCGTAAATGATTCGTTATGGAATGGGCCCAAGTCTTTAGCTTTTGCACGTTTGGATCACTTCGCTTTAGAAGTCAAAATATGTATATATTTCGCGAGGGAAAAATTTCTTTTGTGATTGACAGAGACTATGCATTTTAAATGAACGAAGAATAAAAGACAGGCATCTTCTCACGAGAATATTGCAAAAGTGTGCTACAGCTGAAAGATTCAACACGTGAGAATGAATGTGCGGTAAAAATGATCTCGAAATATTCCGGCACGAGTTTCAACCGTCAATTTTTGAATGTGGGTATCTGGTTTATGGGAACGAGGTTTGCTTCCGAAGACGCAGCATCTCTAATAATTACCCACTTTCTAACCCACATGTACGTAAATCCTTAACTATGCGAGTGGGTGTTGATTTACAGATGGCAAGAGAGATCTAGTATGAGAGAATGAAATAGCGACTTTACTACGAAATTAAGATTCCAAGATTGCCATCAAAGTTTAGAGTTGGCGGAAATTTATTAATGCATATGGCGCTGGAGAATGAATTGTTGCTACGCAATTAGTACTCACAAATGACATTATATCATCCCTTAATTCAGAAATGGAACGTTTCCCAAATGAGTATACACCGATGAGCTAGTACATTATGACCATCCCCAGACTAGAAAAATGAGCGCGCCTGGAGACCGAACAGTGGCGCAGATGAAGTTCTTAGAGCAGTATATATACAACCCGAGGACCGGCTGTCAGTTAGTAGAGTGTTCGGGATCAGAATAGGAATACCGGCCTTGTGGAGTGTTCACGTGCCGCTGTAGTGATACCCAGATGGCCAAACGACAAGCCGTTGTCCAGCCGTTTGTCGTCTGCAGCTCATTGATGTCAGAGGGGAGCGGAGACTGTCGCGCATTGTTCACAGCGACCGCAGGGCCACAGTGTGACAAATCACCCGCTGCTACAACAGTGGTGATCAGGGCAATGTGTCACAGCACACAGTTCATCGCATCCTTCTGCGCATGGGCCTGCGTAGCGGAAGACCCAGTCGGGTCACCATGCTCACTGAACGTCATCGCCAACAACGCATGGAATGGGCCCAAGATCATAGAGATTAGACAGTGGATGATTGGAAGGAAGTGGCCAGGTCTGACGAATCAAGATTCCTGGTGCATCACGTAGACGGCCGAGCGCGGATACGCCGATTACCAACGAAGGCAATGGTACCTGGATGCACTATTGGGCGGAAACAGGCCGGCGGCGGAGGTGTTATGCTGTGGGTGATGTTTTCTTGGGATACTTTAGGCCCCATTATCCCAATAGCACAGTCCCTGACAGCTGTCACGTATCTGAACATCGTTGCAGACCAAGTTCCCTTATTGATGGCAACTGTGTTCCGTGCTGATGATGGCCATTACCAACAGGAAAATGCCCCATGCTAAACTACCAGAATCGTCAAGGAGTGGTTCGAGGAATGCTGGTGACCTTCTGTTAATGCCTTGGCCTCCAAATTCACCTAACACGAACCCGATCGAGCATTTGTAGTTCGGCTTGGAAAGGCGAGTTCGCGATAAATTACCACCACCCCGAAATGTACGGGAACCGGAGGAAATGCTGATGACATTATGGTACCAGATATCTCAGGGTACCTACTGCCACCTCATCGTATCGATGCCTTGCCAAGTGACCGCTGTTATGCTGGCTAAAGTGGGTCCTACAGCTTATTAGGTATAGGTGGTCATAATGTAATGGTTCATCGGTGTATGGCGTTAGGGTATTAATTGTTGCTAAGCAATGAATACTCACAAATGACAAATTATATCATTCCATAATTCAGGAAAGGAACTTTTCCCAAATGAGTATGAATAGCCAAATGTGGGTATAAGGGCTGCTGTTGGCTTCTCGTTTTTACTGCTCCACTGGGAATACATAACACAAAACAGGAACACAGCCAGAGAAAGAGAGGAGAATCCACACGCTCTTTTCACAATAGAAAAACTCATTGGCAAAGGTAATGCAGGTGACATGAACAACTGGCCTTCTGTGCTGTGCTGTGCTTTGTGTCGACATTTGTTTCCCTTAATTGTGTGAGTGTGGGCGCTGAAAAAAAGGGAAGTTAATGCATAGAAACTCACTTGTACAACTGCCGTTCCGTAAAAACTGAGAGAAAAATCGCACAAAATGAATAAATATAGGTACAGCATAATATGTTATTCTTTCTCAAAGTGTCTTTCCCTCGGATGATACGCAAACGGTCCCGTCGTTCAGTCCACTTTTCAAAGCATTAGGCGAAGGCATTTTGTTGAAGCTGCTTTAGCGACCCATGTACAGCTTGAATAACAAAAGCACCTGTGACGAATATTACGCCACGGAACTTCTCCTTCAGTGCTGTAAACAACCAGAAATCGCACGGGGCTTGTCAAGACTGTAAGCAGGCTATGGCATGATTTCAATACTGCGTTTCGTAAGAAACTGTTGAACACAAGCAGCCACATGTGGGCGGGCGTTATCATGGCGTAGGGGTCCACTTGCCAACTAGTTCCGGTCGCTTAATCGATATGTGTCGTCGCAGACGCTTCAAGACTGAAATGTAATACTCAGCATTGACAGTAATTTGTGTAGGAACGGCATGCTGATAGTCTACACCTTTATGATTAAAGAAAATTATCGTCACCACCTTACAAGCGGATTTGGTTTGTCGTACATTTTTCGGAGGACGTGAGCTTCTGTGTTTCCACACACTCGTTGCGCGCTTCGTGAGGGTGTCGAAAGAGTGGACCCATATTTCACCGGCAGTTATTACTGTGTTTAGAAAGTTTGGGTCCTTCGCTACCATTTGTTTCCACTCATGACCACCTGAACACTGGCTAACATTTGTTCTCTTGTCAGGTGATGAGGTACCCATCGGGAACACACACGATGCAGCAGTAATTTATCGCGCGGAATGCCGACGTTTTTGGGATATTATTTGACGCCGCTATTTTTTTACACATCATTCTTCGACCTTCTTCCAGAATTGCTCAAACAGTGTCAACAATACGCTGCGTAACCAGATTTTCAAGTCGACCAGGCTTAGCAGCGAGTTCTGCCGATAGACGCCCCTTTTTTTACGCTTTCCAACCGTAGGTTGAAGCGTATATGCTCCAGCTTCGTCCGTCCGTCTGTCTGTCGGCACGATAACTTGCGCAAATATGGTTTCATGTCGATGGAATTTTTGTTATATTGTAGGGGACCACCTGCGGATGAACCCTATTGAAAATGGGAGAAGTGAGGTCAAAGGTCACGGCATAGGAGCGGGATCCATTTAATTGCCTTTATGCGTCATATCTTGCGTAAAAATGGTTCGATTTCGATGAAATTTTATGTGGTAGAGGACCAACTGGGAACGATTTTATGACGTCACAATCTCGCACTTGAGATGTTGGCGCGCGGTCACGCCATCTTCCTCATTACGTCACGCATTGTGTGTGGATCCTATTAAAGTTTTTATGACGTCAAACATAAAAACTTTAATGAGCAGATGGTCGCGATTCCCATCTGCCTCATTACGTCACGCGTTGCGTGCGTATGCCCGTCCGCACGATAACTCGCGTAAAAATCGTTCGATTTCGATGAACTTTTAATATGTGGAAGGGGATCACCTGGGAAGGAACCCTGTTGAAAGTGAACGAAATGGGTTCAAAGGTTTGGACATAGGAGCGGGATCCATTCCACTGCTATTATGCGTTATAACTAACGTAGAAAAGGTTCGATTTCGATTAAATTTTAGTATGTGGTAGGGTACCACCTGGTGACGAACCCTATTGAAAATGGACGAAATGGGGTCAAAGGTCACGGCTTAGGAACGGGATCCATTCCATTGCCCTTATGCGTCGTAACCTGCGTAAATACGACTCGATTTCGATGAAACGTTAGTACATTGTAGGGGACTACCTAGAAATGTAACCTATTGAAAATAGGGGAAGTGGGGGTCAAAGGTCAGGACATAGGAGCGGGATCCATTCCATAGCCATTGTGCATCATAACGTGCGTAAGAATGGTTCGATTTCGATGAAATTGTAGTATGTGGTAGGGGGCCACCTGGGGACGAACCCTATTGAAAATGGACGAAATGGGGTCATAGGGCAGGACATAGGATTGGGATGCATTCCATCGCCCTTATCCCATACTATTGAAGGAGAAATTCTTGTGTGTATGTAAATTTTATTTTGAAAACGGCTCTAAGAATTTTGCATAAAGTCGTTAACCTACCGTTTTCTGGTACTAGAAATCGATTTAGTTTGATCTCGACTTTAGGAAAATTCGTTTAGTGCGTTAAATAACCATCCCGAATTACCACGTTTTTGGTGTCATGGCGTCGTCTGTCTCTTTACGTGCGCTGTGTGTGGATCCTATAAAAGTTTTATGACGTTACACTCTTTCGTGCGGATGGTCGCGATTCCCATCTGCCTCATTACGTCACGCGTTGTGTGCGTATGCCCGTCCGCACGATAACTCGCGTAACAATCGTTCGATTTCGATCAACTTTTAGTATGTGGAAGGGGAACACCTGGCAAGGAACCCTATTTAAAGTGAACGAAGTGGAGTCAAAGGTCAGGACATAGGAGCGGGATTCATTCCACTGCTCTCATGCGTCATAACTAACGTAAAAATGGTTCGATTTGGATTAAATTTTAGTATGTGGTAGCGGACCACCTGGGGACAAACCCTATTGAAAATGGGCATAATGGAGTCAAAGGTAAGGACATTTAAGCGGTATAACTTTCATTGCCATTACGTGTCATAACGTACGTAAAATGTTTCCGATTTGGATGAAATGTTAGTATGTTTAGGGGCATGCCTGGGGACAAATCCTATTGAAAATGGGCGAAATGGGGTCAAAGCTTAGGACACAGGAGCGGGATCTTTTCCATAGCACTTATGTATCATAACTTACGTAGAAATGCTTCCATTGCGACAAAACGTTATCATGTTATTTCGGAGGTATACTGAACCGGTTCTGTTGAATATCATCGAAATCGGATCAAAGCTCAGGGCACAGGACTGAGATTTATTCCACATCCATTATCCTCATAACCTGAGTAATAATGTCTGGTATGTTGGAAATCGTATTATAATCAATGCATTGCATGATTTTACTAACTTTTTAAAATCATGGTTTCATCTAAAAATGGTTGACGCACCCAAACATTTATCTTTGTAAGCTTTTTTCATTAAATCAATTGTTTCTGGAGCCGTTTTACCCAAACGATAGCAACATTTAATCGCACAACGCATTTTCCTTTTCTTAACTCTGAATCAGTCACCTCCATAGCTTGTATGGTGAAATGCAGACGTACCTTAAACAACTGCCCAATAACAAAACCAGAATCGTCTTGCCACGGCTAGTAACTGTTGCCATAGATACTTCCTTAATTCAGTTAGTCGTCTGCGTGGTAATTTTTCCCCTTCGCACTGTTGCCATCTCAAAAAAATTACTCTCAGTTTTCATGGAACGGCCTTTGTATATGTTATTGATTTGGAAAGTGAGATGAAGGAATGTAAACAGGATATTTCCAATAGGTCTAGCTAAACTTTGGAAACGTGTTCCGTTGCCCACAGTGATGTAAACAGTTCCTACAAACGCCATGCAGAATACCCTTCCCTTCCGAGTTATACATTTTGAGAGTTGTAACAGAAATTTGTCGGTGACACGATATGGAAGCCGCATCTCCTGGATATGGAGTGAGTTGCTTTAATAAACTAAGCCGCACCGACGGAATGCATCGCTGCAGATATGTCGTCTTGACACGTGCTTCATTTCCGTAGCACGTCACATCATTTTAGTTAATTTTTTTTTATTTGGAAGAAGGAGTTTTTTATTAACTCCAGGACGATGTATGAAACGAACATCACACATTTTTTCGAAGAACTCAACTGCCAGATTATCCACATCAAACAGAAGTAATCACTCTTTCGACGTTAATAAGTAAGGAAACGAACCCAGGTTCTCCCAGTTACGCGCCGGCAGCGCTATTTAGAAGACCCTGGGTTCGCTTCCCGGTAGCGACCGATGAGAATTTTTTCGTGACTCACTTATAAACGGGGAAAGAGCGATGACTTCTGCTTGATGTTCCTAATCTACATCAATTGTGTGTATTAATTACCAGATTATCCATATTTTCGTTCGGGTACCAATGCGAAAACACAAATTTGTCGGTGACAGCATTCAACCTGCGTGTCCTCGCTCCGGAGTAAGGTGCTCTAAGAGACTTAGCTATACTGACGGAATGTACCTCTGCAGATTCGTCGTCTTGACAAGTGCTTCACCTCTGCAGTACGTCACAGGGTGCGAATAAGGAAGCTTGTCAAAAGATACTGAGCTGATTTGAACAAAGTCAGACAACGATTTGAGTAGAGCCGAGATATTGTTTGTTTAACTCTAAGTGCAGATTCGACATTTAACACCAAGAACAGTTCATTGGAGCTAATGTGTTAAATACACTGGCGGAAGGTGAAAAAAGAACACCAAGAAGGAATTGGCGGACGATCATGAAATTTACATATGTTAATGGGGTCGAGTTTACGTAGGTGTGATGTTAATTTCGGGTGCGAAGACCCTGAACAAGCTGCAATGCCTGGACATGGAAGACGTGTACGATTTCAGCAGTTATCAGACTTTGAGCGAGGTCGTTTCGTCGGACTCCGCGAGGCCGGGTGGGTGTATCGTCGTATTGCGAAACGAATTGGACGGGAAGTATTGGTGGTGGTACGATGGTGGCGTAGATGGTCCGAGGAACATTCCCATACGAGAAGACGTGGAACCGGGAGTCACAGACGGACTGATGAGCGGACCGATCGACGCATAAGAAGAGCGGCGTTGTCAAGCAGAACATCCACTGCGACGCAAATCCGAGCTGCCGTTGCACCTGAGATGACTGTGCGAGTAATCAGCAACCGTCTACTGGATGCAGGACTACGTGCACGTGTGCCTCTGGCATGTGTACCTCTTACTCCAGCCCACCGTCAGGAACGGCTGTAGTGGTGTCACCAACGTCTGCAGTGGATAACGCAATGGCGATCTGTCGTGTTCAGCAATGAAAACAAATTGTGCTTGGGAGCCTCCGATGGTCGTATGCGTATTCGCAGACAGCACAGGGGAACGTCTCCACACGTCTTGCATCCGCCAGCGACACACAGGGCTTACACCTGGTCTCTTGGTGTTGGGAGCGATCAGGTATCACTCCCGTACACAACTAGTGTTTATACCGGGTACGTTAAACAGCACCTCCTACATCAACAACATCATTCAGCCCGTTGTTGTGCCATTTGTAAGGTCGGTCCATCGTGGTGTTTTCCAGCAAGATAACGCACGCCCACACACGGCACGTGCAACGCAACATGCACTTCAGGGTGTGAGACAACTTCCATAGCCTGCACGCTCACCGGATTTGTCCCCCATTGAGCACGTGTGGGATTATATGGGACACCGACTTATCTGGTCTCCACGGCCAGCCACGACCATCCCCGATTTACGCGTCCAGGTTGAGGATGCTTGGAACTCAATACCCCAAACTTACATCCAACATCTGTACGACAGACTCCATGATGGAGTCTGTCGTACAGATGTTGGAGGGATTCGTGTGTTGCAGATGGAGGGATTCGTGTGTGGCGCACACCGGCTGGGGGTGGGGGAGTCCGTAATGGTATGGGGTGTGTTTAGCTGGACTTCACTGGAACCCCTGGTACGTCTACAAACGTATGTGACAGGGCAACGCTATGTGCGCATCCTTTCTGACAAGGTACACCCGTTCATGTTCTGCATTCATGCGGATGGGTTGGGCCTGTTCCAACAGGACAATGTACCTCCACACAAGTGTTGGGACGCCACAATATTATTAGAGGAGCATTCATCTGAGTTTGGGATGTTGCCATTCTCACCCAAGTCCCCAGATCTGAACGTGATAGAACACATTTGGGATGCCATGCAACGCGCTATTGAACACAGGAATCCGAGACCTCGGAATACACTCGAATTGTGGAACGCTCTGCAGGAAGTATGGTGTGCATTGCCTACATCATATTTCCAGAAGCTAGTGGAGTCCATACCCCGTCGTATCTCTCCACTCCTGCCCTACGGTGGGGGACCTACCAAGTATTAGACTGGTGTACCAGTTTTTCTGGCACTTCAATGTATATATATAACCATAAAAGGAACTGTGGGCCACAGCTCCCCAATAAAGTCTGTCTTTTGGTGCCTTAGCATTTCGTCCCTAAAGCTCTCAGCAACATTGCCGCCTGCAACTTTGTGGAGTGGTGTGCAGCCGTTGAACATAATGCCACCCCACACAAGCAGACCACCGCCTCGGAAGGAATATCTTTAGCGGCCGTTTGCAGGATCATTGCTGGTTTCCTTCTGATGAAAATGGCGACGAGAATCCGTTTGTAGACTGAATCTCGACTCGTCTGTAAATAGAACACCGGTCCACTGGTCGGGGCTCCTGCAACGTTATTATCCGCACCCATTCTAGCGAGCTCTATTATGAGATGGGGTTAGGGGTACACAAACCATGGGTCTGCTGGCATAAATGTTAATTGCATTAAGCCTTCGATATATCGTTTGGCTTGATACAGTAGTCCTAGTGGCAGAGAAGAGCTCCAAAGACAATTGAGGGACTATGGGACCTATGACGTCGTGCATTTAAAGCGACATAACGATACCCACGACGGGTCGTACGCCTTGGACGACCTTGGTCTGGCCTTTGTGACGTTGCACCGGTGTTGCTGAATTTCTGTCATAACCACGAAATCACTCTGGAGTGGTCATTCAAGTCTCTTGCAACCTAGTCCTTAGGCTGGCCTTCTAGTCCTCCTATCGCTGGACACCGTACAGCGTCCGATACACATATATGAAACACAAGAAGAGCATTTTCAGACACCGGAACGCTTCATACACGCGTTGTCAACGAGAAATACCACTGCCGTTCCCCGTTAGATTTTTTAAGTATGTTACTCAATTTACACAGGCATCATTTTGTTTAATGATATGCAAATTTCACTGCGGGCATTTGTTTATCGTGAACATTTGCATATCTCATGTGAACATCGAAACGTTTCATTGAGGGCTTTGGATTATTTGCCCTCTATTGTATTGCGTACTTTAATTTTAGACAGCAGCCCGGTGGCGCAGTGGTCTAAGCGATGGCCTCTGATAATTCGTCCGAAATGGGTCCGGGCTCAAATCCCGGTGAGGCATGGATGTTGTGTTTGAATGAAGGAACTGGCTCTCTCCCATCCCTGGAACTAATGACCCTAAATTAGGGACGGGAGACTGCTTATAGCCCATTGAGTTGCTGATGGTGGTCGCTAAACCTCCAACCAAAAAAAAAATTGGTACCAGTGTATAATATATTTAAAATATTTGAAAATCCTTTACAGTGGTTGCAATTTATATGCCAATGAATGAACATGTAAGTTACATTTGACTCTAGTTACTATTTTGAAGAATGTAAGATTTAGCATAATTTTCTATAGTGCCTCTTCCGGAAGTTGATCAAATTGCACAATTCTTGGGCTATCTAGTGTTACCTCTCTTTAAATCTGAAATACATTTGTTTTCATAAATTGATGAAAAAATAGAAAAATCGCAATAACTAAAAAACCACATGATGAAATGTTACGAAACTTGGCGAAAACCAGTTTGTACTCATTATCAGCTATGCGGTGGCGACAGCGTTTGCGTGACAATTGCGCAGATGATTTTTTACTCTGTGAATGACCTCATTCTGTGAAAGAACATTGTCACAGCTCTGTCGTGGATCAAAAAGCAAATATCCGGTTCAGTTTGAAAATCGGTAAAACTGTTTCAGGTAAAAAACGTGCACGAGTAGAGTATGCAAAAGACATCATGGAGACTGCAGAAACAAAGCAAAATTTTCTCCAAAGCATTGTAGCAGGCGAAGAGACATTTCGTTATGATCCGGAAACGAAGCTTCAGAGTGGTCAGTGGAAGTCTCTACAGTCACCCAAAGATTAGTAGATCAGGTTACAGAAGTCCAAAATCAAGAAAATGCTTGTGTGTCTTTATGTCAGCTAGGCTATTCTGCATCACGTGTTTATTCGTGAAGGTACAACGGCCACTGGCAATGCTTACACATCATATTTAGAACGATTGTGGAAGAGGATTGTTCTTGTCAGGTGTGAGTGCAAAAACAGGCAATGAGTCCTTCATAATAACGCACCCACGTACAGAGCAGTCAGCGTACAGTATTTTGTGGCTCGAAAACAAGTGTGTGTACTCAACTATCTCACTATTCTCCAGATTTGTCACCGTATGATTACTTTCTATTTCATAAATTAAAGCAACCAGTTTTTCAAGACACTGAAGACATGCAAAGAACTATGACATAAGCTCTTCACTCTATACCAAAAGATGACTTCTCGCGAGTGTTTCGCTTCATTAGCTGATGGTGCCACTTCTTGTATTAAGGCAGGAGGAATGCACTTTGAATGAACTATATTCACGCAATTTTTCTGCTTTATCATGTTCATTACTTAATTGTCGCCCTGTGTATTAGCGGCATAAGCTAACGGCACAGAAGGAAATTTGTTTCCATTGTGCAAGATGTCACCTTTCAAACTAGTCTTAGTGTAGCCAATGAACAGTTGCCATTCTGTTGTGTTTTGTTCAGGACCAAGTGAATATATCATAGAGCAGATATTGTTACAATAAACTAAATCATTTTCTTGAGAATAAAGTGTTTAAACTAATCTTAACCGCTCCAAAAAAAAGAAAAAAAAAAAAAAAACAGTCTCGCTGAAGTAGATTAAAACCTGTTAACCTAGACCCTAAAAGTTCGCCCTGTGTTGTTTTAGACAAGTTGAGATCCCGAACAACCGAACAAGGTCGTTTAAATCACTTTGAGTTAACAGATGTGGCTCAAAAGAAGAGGTACTTGCTTCAAAAGTATTCATGTTCCTTCTCACGTTGAATTAGGCTAGCTGCATCGTTTTATGGAGTAATAGTTAAATTTATTGGAGGCTGTGGTATAGTTGAGTCCTCACTGTGAGGAACTGGCTGATGGCAAATTTGGGTATATCATCGTGTGTTTTGATTTACTTTGTTTTTCCTTTTATGTTTGTTAAACAAAAATAACAGTCTGATGAATGTTATTTGGGTTCCCTCCAAACCATGAGAACTGCGAAGTACCTCTCTACACATCCTGGCAGAAGTTTCATACAGGTCGAACTGCAGATATGCGGGGCCCATTTCTTATCTTAGTCGCCTACGTACAGCCAAAGTATAGCTCATAACATTTTTTAACGAGTAAACTTTCGCCGTTGAGCTTTAAATGTCATTTCCCCACAAACATAACAGAAGGTATATGGATGATTTAAACACTTCCTTGGCATAATGACACGGTATCAACCGCAACACAACCCAAGTAGCAGAGGCTTGCAATTTAAACTAAGCCCAACTTTGAGGCACCGACTTTTAGGAATGGAAGACGGTGGCTTATCGTTGAGCCAACGTTAAATTGCAAGGTTGTGCTAACAGAGAATTGCACAGTAAACTAAAAACTGGAGAAAAGATAACTCAAACTCTATTAGTGCGTACACAATGAAAGTCGTCTCACTACTAGGTTTGGTTGCTCAAATTAATGACGTGTTTATGTCGCGACACGTTGCGTAACTCATGTGCCTGCCAGCCAGCAGGCCAGTAAATCTGTCTGCCACCTGTCAGTATATAATAATAAATTAATACATACATACACACACACACACACACACACATAGTGATCACTGAATTATGAACACCCTTGTCAAAAGTGGATGTGCCGCGTTGACCACGTGATATCCGAGAGGGCGCGATAAGTCAAAAGACATAGCATACATAAGGTGTTTTTTTTTTTTTTTTTTTTTTTTTTTTGATTGGAGGTTTAACGACCACCGTGAGCAACTCAAATGGGCTATAAGCAGTCGCCCGTCCCTAATTTAGGGTCACTGGTTCCAGGGAAGGGAGAGAGCCAGTGCCGTAAGACAAACACAACATCCATGCCTGACCGGGATTCGAACCCGGACCCCTTACGGACGAATGATCAGAGGCCAACGCCTTAGACCACTGCGCCACCGGGGCGGCTACATAAGGTGTGAGTGGATCAGTAGGTACTAAAACTCAGAGCGTGATGAGTAAACGGAAGGATTTATCGAACTTCGAGAAAGGACAGATTCTGGGAGTTCGAAGACGGGGATTCCCAAACGGCTGAACTGGTCGGTTGTTCGTGAGCGATGCGCCGTAGTTAAAGTGTATCAGGACTGGCGTGAAAAAGATCAAACAACGACCCGGAGGAAAAACTGCCCAGAACAGCGAATGGTTCATGTCACTGGTAAGCGCCGGGTCCGACGACTCGCACAATTCAACAAACGCAATCTTGGTCAACAGTTGACAACTTAATACAACAGAGGTCAACCAGGAACAGCATCTGTCATGCCCATGCGTCGCACGCATGGACTATAACAGCAGACGACATCCTTTCCTAATCTCTGTTCCGCGGTTAATCGGAACTAAAGACTCTCCTGGTGTAAGGATTATGCAAGCTGGACGCCGGAGGATGACTAGAAAAAATTGTGGTGGTCTGATGATTCGCGTTTTTTACTCCACTCCGTGAATGATCGTGTACATATTTGGCGCAGACCATACTAGGAACTCGATCCATCCTGCACGGTCTCCAAAGTGCAAGTCGGTGGATGCTGTTGTACACTGCGGAGCAGTTGAATTAGAGGTGCCTGTCTAGTAACATGTAGCACCAACTTTCGCCCTGATGACGGCGCCGATTCGTCTCGGCATGGACTCGACAAGGCACCGGAAGCAATGGTAAGCCATACGGATCCACGACCCCTGAACAAGCTCTCACAGTTCGCGAAGATTTGATGGAGGGGGTCAGAGCCTCTAACATCTCTCTCGATGGCATCCCAGATGTGCTCGATGGGATTGATATCAGGTGACCTAGCTGGCCAAGGAAGTGAGGTCACGTCGGTGGAGTGTTCATCCAACCATTCGGATACGATTCGGGAGCGATGGCACGGTGCATTGTCTTGTTGCAGAATGAGGTTCCCAGCGGGATGTTGAAGACGCACAAACGGGAGCAAATGGTCGTTCAGGATATCCCGGTAACGTTGACCTGTGAGGTACGATGTCACACGTTCCAGGGGTCCCATTTCAGTCCACGTAAACAGTCCCCAGACGAGAATGCCACCCCCACCATCTTGAAGAGTACCCTGCTGGCAAGGAGGACCCATCGCTTCATGTGGTTTGCGCCGTACTTGTATCCTGCTATCCGCATGTACCAACGTGAATCTCGACTCATCAGTCCAGGCAACATTTTTCCACATGTCGAGGGTCCAGTGGCGAAGTTCCTGCACCCATGCTAATCTTTGCCCCCTGTGATGTGCGGTGAGCAGCGGTACCTTCGTGGGACGATGGCTTCTGTACCCCATAGCAAAGAGATGGTTCTGGATGGTGTGGCTGCTTACACGTTTTTGTGCACCAGCGTTAAATTGCCGAGTGATTTCTTGCACTGTGGCCCGTCTATCCGCTGTTACAATGCGAGCTAGCCGACGATGACCCTGCTCATCCACACGCTGTTGTCCACGGCAGTTGGCCCTTGCAGGGATGGTTTAACCGGATTCAATGTACTCACGGTGCACCCGTGACACAGTGGCTCGTGAAAATCCCAGTGCCTGCACGACTTCCAAGACGGAGTGACCCATTCGTCGGACCCTGACAATTTGCCCACGATCAAATGCGCTTAGATCCTTCGTCTTAGCCATACTGCGTCCGACTGTTACTTATTCCCGTCGCATCACTCCTTATATTGTCGGATCGCTGCATACGTCATGTCATTTCTGTTTACAGGGCCGCCAGCAGCGCCACATTTGCTTAACGCCAGCTGTCTCTAATTCAATTGCTCTTCAGTGTATGGTGTGGGACATATTTACTTAGCAGGAAATTACATCTATGGTGCATGTGGAACATCGTATGAATGGTGTCCATTATCGTGAATTGCTTGCTGACTTTGTACACCCAGCAATGTTGGAATTTCTCCCAAATAGCGACGGTGTCTTCCAAGAGGGCAATGCGCCAAGCCACAGGTCCAATGTTGTGCAGGAATGGTTTGGAGAACACAGTTCAGACATACATATCGATTGGCCTCCAAACTTCCCCAATGCCAATCCCATAGAGCACTTATATGGCACGGCATATCAGGCGTCTGGATACACTAATCATCTCCGTACCTGCATTAGAGGCCGCATTACACACAGCTTGGTTGGCCATACCTTCCAACTACACTATCTACCAACAAGTAATTGGACATCCCTGCAATCGACGATATCTGCGGTCCTGATACACGTCCCGGCCGCCGCCGTTAAGTATCGTGTGGGAAACAACAACGCAACCAGTCGCATGCAAGATGCCACGCAGTTCGGAGCTTTCTGATATCGAGAAAGGTGTAATCGTTGGGTATCACAGAAATGACCGATCCATACGTGACATATCCAGTAAGTTGAAGTACCCAAAATCGACAGTGACCTACGTGATTGGTAAGTGGAAAATGAGAGGTGACTGTCGGAATGTGCCCCGACACGGCAGACCCGAAAAACTGGGAGTTAGTGACCGACGGGTGCTGGCCAGAGAAATTCGGAAGAACCGCACCAAATCGATGGGCGACATCCGCGAGGAGTTTCAACAGGCATCCGGGAGTGTTCTTTCGATGAATACCATCCGTAAGGAAGCCCATCTGCACGGTTATCATGGACGTGCTGCCGCCCACAAGCCTTTCATCACCAAGTCCAATAGCGCTGCTCGGCTAACGTGGTTCAAAGAACGTCGACAGTGGACCGTTGAACAGTGGAAACAGGTTCTCTGGAGCGACAAGTCAAGGTTCACCCTCTACCGTTCGGATGGCAGGGTCTGGGTTTGGCGTCTACCCGGAGAACGCTTCCTGCCGGAATGTATTGTGCCAACTGTGAAGTTCGGCGGCGGTGGAATTATGCTATGAGGGTGTTTCTCCTGGTATGGCACGGGACCCTTGGTCACAATTCCTGGTAGACTTAACGCCGAGACCTACTGCACCATTTTGGATGACCATGCGCTTCCTACGTTGTGGCAGTTTTACGGGGTGGACCCATGTTACTTTCAGGATGACAATGCCACCTGTCATGTTGCGAGGTCCACCACGGCTTGGTATGGTGACAATGGGGTTAATCGAATGGACTGGCCTGCGCAGAGCCCGGATCTTAACCCTATCGAGTACCTCTGGGACGAGTTGGAGCGTCGACTTAAGGGGTGCTCCCACCGTCTAAAATGGGTGAAGGAACTGACCTGTCTTCTCCAAGCCGAGTGGAAGAAAATACCGCTAGCCGTCGTACAACGCCTGGTTGAGAGTATGCCCCGGAGGATCGCAGCTGTAATCGCCGCTCGTGGAGTCTCCACCAAATATTGAAGGTGAATAAGCTTCATTTTCTTTTACCATCACAGGTGTCCAATTACCTGTTGGTAGATAGTGTACTTCCAGCATCTTATTGAATCGGTGTCACGTCGGATAGACGGCGAGAGTGGTTACGAGATTTTAAATTGCTGGTCATAATTCAGTGATCACTGTGTGTGTGGGTGTGTGTGTGTGTGTGTGTGAGAGAGAGAGAGGATAAATTACATAAGCAATTGTGACAAAAATAGGTCAAAGCATTCAATGTATTTATTAATAAAAAGCTTGATCACAGAAAAACTCGGCGACAGAAAAAATTTGATTGCATATTTGAATTCAGCGTGAAAAATTACATTGAACACACTTTTGTTCCATGATCCAAAATCGTGTTGACCAGCGTTATCTTTCGCAAACTATGTGATATTGATATTCATAATGTTAGTAGTTGTTGCCTATTTTTATGGTAGGGTTATTTACTCCTTTTAATACTTATTGAGATACTCATAATAATGGATGGAACACTAAACCAGGCTTTACTAGGGAGAAAGCGTTACTGTTCAAAACCTGTTGATTAGTTTACTGGGGACGTTTAAGATCTACTATTTTCTATCTTGTGTCTATGGAGACAGAAATATATCTCTTTATCTTGGGGTTTTTTGATTTGCCACTTCAAACAATTTCAGCTGACTAGAACATATGGAGGTAAAAAAAATGCTGAGGGAGAAAGTAGCATGATGACAATTTGTCTTAGTCTTCGTGCCATTTATCATAAATGTGTTTTGGTGCTGTTTTATGAATACTCGCTGTAGGTTAACGGTGCCTCCTGATTTTCTTTTCTTGCTCTGCAGTAGCAACACAACTCTGCTCATCGTCTGAAGAAAAGATGAATAGCTCCTTATTTTTCTACGTTGTAGCGTTCTTTGAGCTTCCCGTTTGACGTGAGTTTAAGCATTAATCTTTCGAAACAAATGGAAATAAAAGTAACAGAGGTTTTCAATTTGACGGAGATCAGAAGATTGAACTAACTATAAAAATACACAAAAGTTTAGAATATTTGAGTAAGAACAAATGTAAGCCACACGAAATTTGTAGCTAACCTAAATCTGTGCCAACAAGACCATTTTTCTGTTCGCGGGAGCATGTTGCGGGGGAAGAAAATGGATGTGATGCGATCATCTAAGAACAAGACTGATGTCGAATGCCATTTGTCCTTCACTGGAAGAAGAATTGGTTCGTTCCTCTCTCTCCTTTTTGCTCTTCTGCCTTCTTGTCACAGTGGGAATAACATTGGAAAGAAAAAAGACATTGTAAGGACTGATTCAAGAAGACATTGCTCGGATTCAGGGTAACTTATCAGGTGAGATCTCTATTAAAAGCCCAGTGACTACGTTTCGAGAACTCGGTATCCTCTTTTTATTCATTTATTTAATGAAAACAGAATACGGAGAACTAACGATAAAGCTCATTAACGATTGGGTGGATACCTAAACCAATTAACTGTTGACTTTTTCAGGTGAATCACTGTTTCTCGGCCTGAAAGTTTCTCCCAGAAACCCCAACAAGCACCAGCGCAGTTCTCCGAACATTATGCGCCACAAATAGTTGGTTAAGATATTTAAAGCTTTGAAGATCAATCAAATTAAAATAATTTAAATCATCTTTTGATTTCGAAGAGTAATTTTTTCGTCGGACGCGGAAGGAATTCATTGACAGGCAGCAAAAGTATGTGTATATAACAATGGCCGTTCCTTAAACACTAAGAGTAATTTTTTTGAGTTGGCAACAGTGCTAAGGGGAAAATAACCACACAGACGACTAAATGAATTAAAGAAGAATATATGGCAGCAGTTAGTAGCCGTGGCAGAGGATTCTGGTTTTGTTAGTGTGTAACGTACCAGGAGATGTGACGTACTTGCCAGAAGGACGCACACGACATAAAGGCAGATAGGAATCAGAATAAAACGTCCGCGTAGCTCAATTGGTAGAGTGACTTGTTCCGGAATAAGCGGACTCGGGTTCGAATCCCGGCGTAGACCAGAAATGACGGAGAAATTTACTTCGTTATAATGGCGCCCGAACTATCCGGATGACCCGACCGTTCAAAATCTCGCAATGGTATGATGTTATTTCCACACCGCGAGATAGGAAAAATAAGAGAATCCCTTCTCCAGCACTTCAGAAAAAAATAAAAAAAAATAAGGGGGAGATGATGTAACGTACCAGGAGATGTGACGTACCTGCCAGAAGGACGCACACGACATAAAGGCAGATAGGAATCAGAATAAAACGTCCGCGTAGCACAATTGGTAGAGCACCTTATTCCGGAATGAGGGGACCCGGGTTCGAATCCTGGCGTAGACCAGAAATGACGGAGAAATTTACTTCGTTATAAGTGCGCAGTTGTTTAAGGTACGCCTTCATTTCGCCATACAGTTATGGAGGTAAGTGATTCAGAGTTAAGAAGTGAAATGCGATAAAATTTTGCTATCGTTGGGGTAAAATGGCTTCAGAAACAGTTGATTTAATGAAAAGAAGTTCACAAAGATAAATGTTTGGGTGAGTCAACGATTTTTAGATGGCACCATGATTTCAAACAAGGGCATTTGTCGGCAGAAGTCGTTCCTAGGCCTCGTCGACTTGAAAGTGTGTTTAGGAGCGAATTGTTAACTGTTTGGGCAATCTTGCAAGAGGACCGACGAATGACGTGTGAAGACATAGCAGCGTCAACTAATATTTCAAAAACGTCGGCATTCCGCATTCTACACGACAAATTACTGCTGCACCGTGTGTTTTCCAGATGGGTACCTCATCACCTCACGAGAGAACAATTGTTAGCCAGAGTTCAGGTGTGGCACGAGTGGAAACAAATTATTGCAAATGATCCAAATTTTCTAAACACAGCAATAACTGCCGATGAAACATGGGTTCACTGTTTCGATCACCTCACGAAGCGCGCAACGAGTGCCTGCAAATACACAGGCTCGCCTCCTCCTGCGAAAAAAGTCCGTCAAACCAAATCGGCGGGGAAGGGGATGATGATAATTTTATTTGATCATATAGGTGTAGTCTACCAGCATGCCGTTCCTCCACAAATTACGGTCAATTCTGAGTATTACATTTCAGTCTTGAAGCGTCTGCGACGACACATATCGATTAAGCGACCGGAACTGGTGGGCAGGTTGACCCTACACCATGATAACCTCCGCCCACATGTGGCTGCTGGTGTTCAACAGTTTGTTACGAAATGCAGTATTGAAATCATGCCGAAGCTTGTCTAGAGACATGAACTCGCCCCGTACGATTTTTGGTTGTTTCCGACAATGAAGGAAACAAATGATGATGATCCCAACAGCACAGATGCTGAAGTTATTCAAGCTGTAAAGTGGTCGTTAAAGCAGCTTCCACAAAATTCCTTCGCCATATGCTTTGAAAATGGAACTGAACGATGGGATCGTTTGTATATTATCCGAGGGAAGATACTTTGAGAAAGAATAACATATTTTGCAGTATTTATATTTCTTCATTTCGTGTGATTTTACCCTGTTTTTTTATGGAACGGCCGTTGTCTTATGAGATATTTTTCGGAACATTATGCTCCACAAATACGTTGGTGTCCAAAATTAACGTGACAAACACAAAATCATGAATAACGTAAAATCCACTTGACAGAGTTTAGTTATAATTGGTATGGGCATAGATAAATCGATAACGCAACAGGAAAGAATGCCATCACCGCATGAGGAGGAATCATGCGCAAGACATCCCCGCAGTCCAAAACTCATGCAGCAAGTGGCATGGATTTCGAAGGGCAAATATGGGGTGTGACTACCCCGAACAGCGATACAGCTGGCACAACGAACCCTTATTCTGTTTACAAGGCTGTGAAAGGAGGTTTCGGGGCAATAAATACCACTCCTCTACCAGGCGTATCGGTGTCCCGAGAGGGTTCTAGGAGGGGGCAGCCAGCTTGATTTTGCTCTTCCCAGGGCTTTCCCAGACATGCTCTATCAGGTTCATTTCGGGACATCTCGCAGGCCATTTCATTAAGTAAAAACAGTCACTCGTCAGGAATCCGTCGACTAGCCACGCCCCAAGGGGACTGGTGTTATCGTTACATAAGGCCCGTGGATGTTATCCCTGTATTGTGTAGCAGACAGGGTGCCTCCTGGAAACACGTGCATCAGCTTACGTTCATCCAACATGATGCCTGCCCAAACAAGAAATAGGTGAGTCCGTGAATTGCATGTATAAACATACAATAAAATACGAGATAGGATCCTAAAGTTCCCGGTCTGGGTCCGTAAGTCCATAGATAGAGTTACAAAGCTGAAGCACAACCTCCTTCAAAATAAGACTATCTTGCAACAACACAGTTCTGCCAGAGGCTGTAGAGTTGGTTGAAGCACTTCGGGAGAACATTCTTAGCAATGCCCTTCAGAGCAACCAGAGATGCGTTTTTCATTTCTTCGCTAGAAAACCGACGACCTTGAAGTCGACTTGTCACCTCAAGGACGACGTGGAGGTCTCAGGGGGACGAGGTCAGGTGAGTACGGTGCGTGTGGGAGGAAAAGAGTTCTTGTTTTGGCGAGAAACACACGAACTTGGAGTGATATGTGTGCCGGTGCACTCTCGTGCAACAGCACGCACGATTGATGGCCCCAACAGTTGAGGCCTCTTCGTGCGGATCGCCTTATGTAGATGTCGCATAATGTCCAGATAGAGCTCCTTGTTGGCAGTGTGTCTTTCAGGGATAAATTCAATAGAAAAAATACCCTGGATGTCGAAGAAGACCTCTAGCGTGATCTTGCATTTACTGCGATCTCGGCGGAATTTCTGCTTGCGTGGAGACGATGACGATTTCCACGTAGCTGATGTCAGCTTGGTCTGCGGATCGAAAATGATGCCAATTTTGTTGGCCGTTTTTCATCCTCCGTTATGATTCTTCTAAGAAATTGTGGGTCTTTGTCGACAGCGATTACGAGATCGCTCGCCATTTCCATCCATATAGGCAACTTATCTGCAGTTAACATGCGTGGGACGATGTGTTGACACATCCGGTGCATCCTCAGATCATTTGTTAGTATCCGTTGACACGTAGTCTCCGATATCCCAGCAGCCTCTGCTATTTGTTCGATTGTCTGTTGGCGCATGCGATGGCCGCAACCTTCGAAATGCCTTCATTCGAGCGAGCTGTCACTGACCACCCGCATCGTTCTTCTACTTCCTGTCTGCCTTCTCTGAAGCGTCGATGCCAATCGAATGTTTGTGACCGCAAAAAGGGGTTTTCGCCGTAAACGTGTTTCAACAACTCGTAAGTTTCTGGTGTACCTTTGTCCGAAACGAAAGCAAAACTTAATGTTAACACGCTGCTGAAAAAAACATCTTTTTTCATCAATCGCCGTTAAAGTTGCTCACAATACGCGGAGATACCGCATCGAGCGCGTGGCGAAGACGGACGAAACCAATTTCCCTGTGAGGGGGGGGTAATGTCATAAAGTAAACCAATAATCATCGTGGGTATGCGATACACGTACTTCTTTGCGGTATAGGCGCAGTCGAGGAACTTTTGGATCCGACTCTGTATGCTGCACCATGAATTAAAAAAAACTTAAGTATGTACCGCTCATCATTTAATCAAATAAGTCAGAAATTTTTGCCTGCAAGACATCTCTCAAAAACATTTCATTTTAAATTCGTAGCATGTTTCTCAAAATGTATTTTCAAACTCAATAGTTCTAATATTCCCGTATCCCCTTTGTATACCAAAAATGATTGTTCACTACACTTCAAAGCGTTTTCAAAAATCACAACCCTCTTCTACACACGCATGAGATGCTTCCTCAACAAAATCACTTTCTTCCGAGGTTTTCAAAGCAACCAAAATTCGCACGTTTATCGTTGCTTCTACGATACACAGATCTTCATCGACAATAATGAAACACCTTTTACATTTCCTTCACTGTTTGAGGACGTAATAAGTTAAAAAATTGTGACTCAGTTGTCTTCTGGATGGACAACGAATAGGCCATTTTGTTTGAAAGAAGCTGTTTTGTCCACTTCTAAAAAGATCGGCCATATTGAAAACACAGACCAGTAGTTTTCTAATAGCAGTCTGGAGGACAAAAAGTGCCCTATTTCAGTCCAAAGAAGCTAAAGAACAAAATTGTGTAGAAAAAATTCGCCATTTTTTTCCTTCTTGAACGTTCAGCTTTTTGTTTTTGTTTAACCAACATGCGCACGTTTATCGTTGCTTCTACGATACACAGATCTTCATCGACAATAATGAAACCCCGTTTGCATTTCCTTCACTGTTTAGGCACGTGATGAGTTCAAAAATTGTGACTCAGTTCTCTTCTGGATTGACAACGAATACGCCATTTTGTTTGAAAGAAGCTGTTTTGTCCACTTCTAAAAAAGATCGGCCATATTGAAACCACAGACCAGTAGTTTTCTAATAGCAGTCTGGAGGACAAAAAGTGCCCTATTTCAGTCCAAAGAAGCTAAAGAACAAAATTGTGTAGGAAAAAGTCGCCATTTTTTTCCTTCTTGAACGCTCAGTTTTTTTTTGTTGAAGGTTTAACGACCCCAGTGAGCAACTCGATGGGCCGTCCCTAATTTAGGGCCACTGGTTCTTGGGAAGGAGAGACCCAGTGCCGTAAGACAAACACAACAATCCATGCCTCTCCGGGATTCGAGCTCGGACCCATCTCGGACGGTTGGTCAGAAGCCAACGTTTAGACCAATGCGTCACCGGGGCGGCGTTCAGGTTTCTATTTTACGACCAAGATTACTGTCCGTTATTTGGAAATAAATATAGAGAATAATATCAGTAGACAAAACATTAGACATAGGGGTGATGGGCAGTTGACATGGGCACCCCCTGCGCAGAGTAGAACAGACCCAAGCCGAAAGCAGGCGGTAAATAGATCGACAAAATTGTATTGAAAGGCAGAATCATAACACAAGTTTGTTTTAGTTGCTGAAAAAATAGTAAAATCAGATAATTTTTCTCTATGAATCCGAAAATTTATATATAATATAAACACCCAGATCTGTCTGTCTATCTGGAACGCTTGACGCCCAAGCAACGTCTGCATTGTTGCGCCATCACTTATCGATCAATTCGTGTGTGCTCTCGCGATGTCAAAATGATTGCCTGCAATATAATAGCACGAGATCACTTTTAGATGTCAAGGTAATGGCTTCCTAATTTAAAAGCACTGGATTATTAATGACTAGTTCTGTTTATCCGATCCGCAAAATTCGAAAAGAAATCTTAATATCACGGTAAGTTGCGTTTGTACATTTATTTAATTTAGCAGGATTCAAATATTAACTTGTAAGCTTTATTTTTAGCTTTTAAAATTAACTAACTTTCCAAGTTTAGTGCTGATTATATTAAACAGTTTGCAAAATATCGATCTATCTAAACGCTCTAACGTACAACAAAAACTGAAATCATGAGATGTCAATGTGAGCAAGAATTTATCCAAAAACAGATGTCGCTCCATTGTCGAGAATTTCAATAGTTCCGATTTGTAATACCAGATGTCGCATTATTTTCTACAAAAAGTTTCGGTATGAAGTTTCAAACTAACCGTCGAATAGGACAGTCTAAAGCAAGCCGTGAGCGGAATGACATGTGTGCCGGAGAAAGTCAATTAACGCAAAAAATCAAAGCTATTAAGGTAAGTTTATACGAAAACAACTTTCCGAGTTTAGTGCTGATTATATTGCACAATTTGCAAAATGTCGATCTATCTAAACGCTCTAATCTGCAATTGTTGAACAACAAATATTTTACACAGAATGTTAATATACGATGCCATCGCTCAGTCCACGTTATTTTATAAACAACGAACAGCAACTGAAAAAATTGTGCATCGGACACCGCTCGGATCGAACCCCAGATCTCTTGATAACTATCCGAGTACGTTCGCTGTACGCTACGGGTTCAACTGTCCTGTCGAGAATTTTCATGTTCGTAAATCTTGGGGAAACTGATCACTTTGCTGAGATTTACGAAAAAAAACCAACATAGATTGAAAATTCCCTACAGTCCCACGTTTCAAAATTTTGTTTGGAGGAGGCGGTGAAGTGAGGGAATAATGGCCATGTTCGTTCACTTCTCAGCCCTGACCAGACAAGCAAAATTTCTTAAAAAAAAGGGAGGGGAATAATAAGGATTAAACTTCTTTTTTCTTTTGGATTAATTTACTTTTTACTTTTGTAAGTTAGAAGGAAAAGGCGAGCAAGAAGTTACCATCAACCCTTTCAGAAAACAAAATTATCCGCTAGTAATCACGGAATGAAATTTGTGCAAAAGCCAAAATCTTTCTTTTATAGTCCGCCATTTTTGGGAAAGTTTAGATGTCTCTAAATGTGTCACCAAAAGTTCTCTTAAACCAGCGATAGGCTATTTTTAGATCAACAGCATGCTGAAGGCTACAGCGTTTCCCCTTGCGTGGAGGTCAGAGGTCACCCTGGCTGGCATCGGAGTTAAGCCATGTGGTGGTCCAGTATCAGAGTTTTGGCGGGAACGTATTAGCCAATGGCCAGCGAAGTCGTTGGTTACTAGGGGAAAAGTTTAGCCAATGAGGGGTCAGCTGTTCTTCAAGCATCCCAGTTTTTTTGGAGAAAGCGTCACTTTACTCTCTTGTCTCTATCTTGCTGGCCTGCAGTGGAAGTGGAAGGTCGAGTTTTTATCCTCGCCTTTTTTTGGCGGGTAGAGGATCATCTGAAAGAAATTCACGCATGGGGCTTTTGGCCCTGTGCTAGGCAATATGCTAATTGCTATTTTTGTTGCTGGAGTGGACCCTGTGTCCGACCCCAGGCTTTTTTTTTGTCGTTGAAAAAAATTGGGCTGTTCGAAATCATCTTGAAGATGGACGATGATGCACTGGATGCAACGCCCTCCAGGAGCCGGGAGACCACTCTTCTGATTCTCCACGGGTACCTAGAGACATTTAGTGTCTATTAAAAACCACCATGGCATTTTGGTGCCACACAGCCTCGAAACTGGTGATAGTAGTACACATGAAGATATTCTGTTTTTTCCTCGCCGTGATGCCGAGGTAAGCCGTATTGAGATATTTTCTTCTCCCGTGACATATGGGAAATGATTTTCAAACACTTCAAAAGTTAATCCGATGTCTTTGGAAGGTGGCAGGAAAGAAACAGTTATTCGAATTACAGTTGAAAAGTATTGATCTACGTTAAACAGCTAGCTTCAAGTGAAAAATGTTTTTTTTTGTTGTTGTTGAAATTCAGGATGCGTGTAGATAATTTCTTCAAGTCTTATTTTTTGCTGTTTAAGTGTTATTTTGGTAAAGAAAACTTCATGTCATCTTCTATAAAAGAAAAATGAAATTTTACATGTGTTAAGGTATTGACATATGACTTCAGAATTTTGATATAAGCTATTTTGAAGAACTACCTCTCAAACCAGTAAAATTTTTATGCAGGAAATTTAGCTTTTTTTGTGCTTGGTAGTTTTAATAATATTTATATTGTATTTGTATTTATACAGATGCAGGGCCAAGTAGTTAAAATGTGTGCCTTGGAGGCAGGGTATGGTTATTTTTGAGTTTGGCAAGTAATGAGCGTAAAATTGTCTGTACCATTTTGTAGTAGTGTGGACTAGTTTCCAATAACAGTTAATGGATCTGGAAAATTAAGTTTCATGAGTGGGAGACATTACAAAAGGCATGCACGCAGACTAGGTTAATAAAGTGTTGGCCCGTACATTACCCTTGTATAATGTTGGAATTCTTCAGGAGGTGATGATTTCTGGAAATAGATATTTTTTCGATAGGTGTAATTTTCTGGAAATAAATGGTTCTGCGGTATAGTGTATTGTCCTAGAAAATGAGTGATATAGTGTATGTTTCTGGGAAATGAATGATATAGTGTGTTTTTTCTGGGAAATAATGAGGTTAGTGTATTGTTTTGGAAAGTAGTGTTAATTCTCCTAGAAGCTGTGTGCCTAGGGAATGAATAGAGAAATTATTTCTGGAAATAATGTGAGTCTTCGTATGGTGTTTTTTCTGGAATCTGTGTGTACCAGAGAAAAATAATTTTTGGGCAAGAAAGTTCTTGCAGGGTGCTTTCCTTATGTGGAAAAATGTTTCGCGACTGAAAGGGTATAGATGGAAACAATTGGGGGATTGTTCTTAAACCCCCGGTAAGCCGAAGACCCGTAGGAAGCTATCCCGAGCAAGGCGAGTGCAGGAGTGTTGTCCCAAAACAGTAAGTGAAGAAAACAGGACAGGGTAATAGGTCACACTTATTCTTCCATTTCGGTGCATAGGCCTGATTGGATTCACAACCCAATCTCACCTTCAGCCTAAATAATACTTCCTCACAGTGAGAATTTTGTTTTTAGTGAAATTGAATGATTTGACTGAGATGTTTTGCCTACCTCAGTGGCTTACTACATGAGTTGGTAAAATTACTAAAAGCTTACATGGTACTAGTTTGAATTTTTCGATTAATTTGTTTATAAATTGCTGGTCAGAATTAGTGGTGTAATTTTAAATTGTTATGAACAGTAAGAGTACAAATAAATATAAGTTCAAGTTCAGGAGTGTTGAGAGTTAGTTTTGCCTTTTATTTACATGGTGGGATATTGTGTACTCAGAGCAAGTTTGTATAGTGAAGTATTTTGAATTTTTCCAGATGATAGGGTGAATTTTAAGTATATTTGTCAGCATTATTGTGTAATGATAACTTTTGAGGTAATTGTGTAAGGTATTTAGTGCAATATGTTTAGTAGAGTGTTGAGAGTGATTTGGTATCAAGTAATGCTAGAATGTTGAGTATAATAAATTTTAATGCAAATTTCCCTGGTAGTGTAGGATTGTTTACTGCAGTAACTTTTGGTTATTTATAAATTGTTGCTTAGTTATTGTAATTTTAAAATTACTGCTGGCTAAGGAAATTGGTTTGAAGGGTATGTTCGAAAGGAAATGAAATCTGTATTGTGTATACAATAAGCTATAAATTCATGAAGAGAGGGAGAGATTGCACTTCAGCTGTCCAAACTTAACCACAGTGTTTATGTTATGTTCCCTAAGTGAAGAGAATTTATGTGTTTTTGCAAATCTTGATTTTCTGGCAGAAATATGTGTTCTTCCTTTGATGGTTTATATAAATACAACAAGTGTGTGTCATCTGATTTTGTTTGCTTTTATAAGGCCTGGTTGCAAAAAATGGAATTGTCAAAAAAAAAAAAAATGTTAAAAGCTGATTGTGTTCGAAAAAAAAAACACATGGTTGTCTTGGTTATTCTTCGACTTCTTGAAACACTTTGTTGTTTTGTTTGTTGTTGTTTTTGGTTAAGTTTTAAAAATAAATGCAGGCCAAGTGGCCATTCAAAAATCCAAACCTTGTGCAGTGAAGAATTAGTTGACACAGTTGAAGTTCATCGCAGGGTCACATGCTAATCCACCTTAGCTTGCCTAAGGCCGGAAACGACCCCGGGAAGTTTGTTTAATTAATTAATGCATTTTGTCCTAACCACTAATTTGATCATCACAGCTTCCAAAAGTTATTACACGTGTACATTGTATACCATCTAATTTTTAGTGTTTACAAATTTGGTACACATGTAAACAATAATTACTTATCTTACACTTGCAGGTGCCTCAACTCATCTTATATTCAAACAACGCAAACTTTCAATAATAACTTTTGGGAATTTTCAAACATCAGTGTTGCATTTTATTTATATTTTCATTTATCATGGCCTTTAAGATAATTGAATTTATTTTTGTTTCAAAATACATCCACCCATCTTCCAAAATTTTAATTTTCACCCAAATTCAAGTTTTACCATAATTTTAATATGATGTGCATAAATTTAAATAGTAATTACCCAGAATAACTAACGTCTCTTCATTCTCACATAACACAACAATTCACAGCGCTATTCGTGGTTTATCAGTCAGCATCTGACTGATAAACCACGACTGAGTCAGCATCTAACTGATAAATCACGAATAGCGCTGTGAATTGTTGGCACCATAGCGTAAAGCGAACGCACTCGGCTTGTTATCAAGAGATCTGGGGTTCGATCCCAGCGGTGTTCGATGTATAATTTTTCAGTTACTATTCGTTGTTTATAAAATAACGTGGACTGAGCGATGACATCTTATATTTACATTATCTCCACGTACTTCAAATATATTCACAGAATGTGATTTATCGCGGGGTCTTTTGGAAAAAAAAAACAAAAATAAATAGCATATAATTTTTAGTTCTAACATGAACGAGTTCTTACTATATATGTTTTTACTATATTTCCTTACAGAAATCCGGCTCCTATTTGATTTGCTTTCAATCTGCTTCAATTAAAAAATTTCACTCCATCTTAGGACGGGCAACATGCCCTATATATTAATATTTATTTAAAGCTTAAAAACAACCGTCCTACGACGGGCTACACGCTAGTTTCTAAATATACAGTTTGTTCTCACGCCGTTTGGGCATTTGCAGTATTCATAACTTTAAGATTAAAAAGTAAAATTAACTCTCTTCTCCGACAGTTGTGTTCTTCCGAATGGAAAATATTCTTTTAATAGCCAACAACCCGCAAACATATATATTAGTCATATATGGACATATGTGTGCATTTTGTTTTACCTTAGCCTTCCTGAACCTGGTCGCTTGGGCATTTAGATCTTCCAATAAGCAACACAGAGAGAATTTCTTGGCCCTTCCCACGCAAACTTTGTTCTTAGTGTTGTTTAGACGCATGAGCTCTTTATTTATTCATTTAGTTCTGTGTTTGTTCGGTTCTTCGGTCGATGCCGCTGGCAAAATATTTGTTCCATTAAGCACGACCTAAACGGCGGCTGTTTAGTTTCTAGAGTTCAGCCTTTTCCCTGAGGCACATCCAGAAGAACAATAACACAAGTGTAATAACATCATGTGCTTGGCATCGGTCAGTAAACTACAGTAGATAGACTTCCATGCATTCACTTCCCTATTGACACTGCAGGAAAGGAAAGAATAAAGACAAAAAAGTGTAATTTTCTCTATCACGTTCCCTTTCTTCATTGCTTTTTCCTTTGATCCTCAAAAAATAGCCCATTTTCCATTGTTATGTTTTACAAACAAGATTTACTTTCACCTCTGGATATGAATTTTGTTTTTCACGCTTTTGAAGTTTAAATGCTTCTTCATTTTACTTTCAAACCGCGGAATACACATATTTAAATGGCTTATTCTAAGAAACGTGGAATATTGCCTTAAAAATATCTCATGGCAGGAATTCGTTTTAGCTGTCTTTTTTTTTTTTGCTAGAGTTTGAATCTGCAAAAGCTGATTTACCGCTTTAAGGCTGTCTTTGAATGAGTGTAAGAGAAATTCTATCCTATATCTGAAATGTAAATTCTTGTGTACACATTTTCTCCATGACTATTACTTTATAGTGTTTGAAATTTTGAGCACAAATAAAACTATTTTTAGCCAGTTATTATTCTGAAAAAGCAGTTAGAACGTTTTTAAAAATTCTATTTATCTGAATCGAAAGTATGCTAATTCGGGTGCTAGATGGCGTGATAAGTTTGCTTAGCAGCGTTTCTGTCTGGAAGAAACGAAATATCTCATTTTTGTCTGATTTTTTTGAATTATCTAAGCAAATAGAAATAATCAAACGAGGCCAAAAGTGAGACTAGAAACTTGTCTCCCCTAAATCATCTTAAATCCTACTGTACATTCATATTTTGAAGATAAAATGTGTACATTAGCAGAGAACTCTTGAATTTGAGCTACGAAACTCCACCCCTAATAACGTCATTGATTAAAACGTAAGAGCGCGTATTTTGTATTTTCATTGTGGAGCCAAAGAGTGATCGCTTTCATTCTGAATATGACGAAGTCTGCAGTGATTCGCTGACGCCAACTACTGGGACAGTCCCTCAAGGCGTAAAAGCCACGCCAAAGGAGTGATATTTTGCGCCATCTATCGCAGAAGATGAACCCTAACGCTCATTCAAAGACAGCCTTAAGCATCCGCAGAAGCGGAGAATTCAAACAAGATACACTGTGGCGTATATAGCCATTTAACATTCCTTTTTCGTTTCTTTCTCTTAAGTAAATTTTATTTACTTCTCGTTTACAATTTTTCGTTCTTAACATCATGTCAGACCTTCTAAGAGTTTTTCACTGCGTAACAACAACTGTGGAAGCCAGTCAAATGGCAAATAAAAAATATGATGACGACATTGCCTGTCAACTAAGTGCTACATATTATTCTAGGATATTACGAGTGTTTCATCGTTTTCGGCTGTTCCAATATTAGCCAGTGTATTCTTCATCTCGTTAATTATTGTGTGAGAAAATGTCTTAAGTTAGCTAGGAATAAAAAGATTAACTACTGTTAATTGGTAAGTCATTTTTGCTAATCCTACGGCTGAACTTTGAGACCGTTAGATCAACTATAGAGTGAAAGGTGAGATTTAAGCATGAGTGGTACTTTAAACAACCACTAGCGAATAAATATAACTTTAATGCAGCGCTGGAAAACCCGACTTTGGGGAAATAAATACTTTCAGGAATATGAAATTTCTAGTGCTTCATACCTACTGCTTTAGAATATTGTACTCGAATGTTGCCGCAAAAATTCTTCTAATTTCGGGCACATTGCTTCTGGTAAAGAAATACCCAAATTCGAGATTTAATTACCTAATTATTGTGTTAATTAATTAACATAATTAATTATTTCTTAATTAGAGTAACTCCTAATTGGGTGCAGGAAGTATCTCGACCCAGGCCACATAAGGATTCGCTGGTTTCTTTTCTCCTTTTTTTCCCCTTCTTGCTTTTCCTTCGCGTGGGAAGGCGATCGAAACGCAAACGCTAGACCAGGTGCAAAATGCCGCAAACGAAGTGAAAGGTATTTTTCATTTCCCGGCATTGGCGAAGCAACAGCACTGCGGATTACATAATGCAACCCTAGCTAACAATGGGTCAGTGGTAACTAAACGGTGGAAGTCTAAGAAATAATCCTAAATCTGGTAAGAAGGAAATGCTAGGTAATAACTGTCACCCAGGCTCTGTGTCGGGGAACATACTTCAGTCGGACATACGGGCCTCCGAGCATGCTTAAAGATTTAAAAAGGGGTTTTCTCGGATGGTCTGATAATGATACTTCGAAACAGGGTGACCGTTAGGGCCAAATAAATTTTTAAAGGGATTAGCTCAACAGATGGTCAGCTGGCCAGGAGAACATCTGCTCGAAGTAGCTACTGGTCAATATCCATTGGACGGCAAGCCACTAACGAATGAGGGGGAGACCAGAAATCAATGAAGGTGAGAGTTACGCCTCCAGGAGGAAGGGACACGCCTAGCAGCATGATTGTAAGCGAAACTAAAATAAAATCGAAAAACGTAGAGGAATCAGTGTGGTTTTCATCTATGGAAGTCGGTGGGCCAGAAATGCCTTGCTGTACTTGGGTGAAAAAGTCGGACCCAAATCCGGTAGGATATTAGGTACCCAAGGAAGGCAGTAGAGAAGTTTTACGGCTGTCGAGAGCTCCCGAGCTGCGTTTTTTCCACGGAGGGTACCAGCCGCAAGATCGCGGACGCAAGAAGACTCGCTCCCTCATCAACTCTCGGATCTGATTGCAGAGCGGCTGCGAAGTTTCGTAATCGATTTCCATATTTATGTACTTGAGGATTTAAGTCCGCATGAAGTATACGGCTGATTTCTCGTAATTGCACTATCAAATGAGGAAGTTCATTTTGATGCTGAGGGAACAGATTCGTCTTTTTAAATTTGGAGCTGGGAGCAAGCTTGAGGATTTGTAGAAGGTAATCATGAGAATTGGGAGAGGAAGGTGTGGACGGCATACAAATTATTCTGCTAGCTGTTTGCAAAGCTATGGTGGTATTTGAATACGAAGAGTCAAATAAGGTATGTATATCAAAGTCTGTATTAGTGGTTGATTCCGAAGGCTGGACATCCTCAATGTTCATATCCTCTGCCTGGACATCCTCAATGGTCATATCCTCTGCTTGGACATCCTCAATGGTCATATCCTCTTCCTGGACATCCTCACTGGTCATCTCAACTTCTAAAGGAGAGGAGGAAAAAGCCGGAGTTTCCTTTTCAGATGTTATGGTCACTGGAAGAGGAACTTCTGCTTCCAAAGGCAAATTAGTTAGAAAAGAATTGGTCGGTGGGTGGCTTGTTCTAGGGTTTTTGATGGGCACAAGGAGGAATTTTTTCCAGTAGCACGTTTTGATTTTCTCGCTTCAGAGACTTGCTCAAGTGAAATATCTTCTATACTTTCATCACATGAAAGCGTATCTTCTTTCAAACCGAAAAGAAAAACATTATCAGCTTCATCAATGAGTACAGAACATTGATTTGACATGCTGACAGCAGCAACTGGTGCTAATGGCCTAGAAGAAAACTCTTGATGTGAATTATGTGGTAGAGGCAATGTAGGGTTCGTATTTGTAGATGCAGGAGGCAAGTCAACCTGTAGTATTTGCTCAGTAATATTCTCTGAAAGAGGTGTGACATTCCGAATATTAGAGCCAACAGCAGGAGGTGTTACAGGTGAGAAATATTCATTAGTGGAACGATCAAGGGTGTAGAACAATGAGAGCATTTTGAAACGACATGCCCTTTAGCCTTGCATCCAAAACACTGCACTCCGACGAACACGTCGCATGCGTAGCGCGGGTGTCAGAGTAGACTTCAAGAGTTTTGGGGCGAGTTAAAATCTCCGAATCTGATGGGAATATCACTCTGTACTGACGCCTGAAGCTGTTGGCATGGGCTAGTGTAGAGGAAGCAGAAGCAGCAGGAAGACGTGTTTTGTAGATCCTACAACTTTCCCAAGTGTGAATTAATAATTCGTCTGGAACGTCAGTAGGAACAGGTGATAGAGTAACAGTTACTGGTCTCTGTGCAAGTGGAATGGGATTTAAGTGTGTCGATTTGACGCCAATACCTTGGGAGAGTACTTTGTCAACAAAGGTTTGAGAAGAGAAGTAAAAAACTAAACCTCTCTGAAAGCGAGAGTAATACGTTTTTTCTTGTGCAGGGACAATTTTCTTTAGACCTGCAGTATAGAAATCTATGTGAGTGTCGGTAAGTGCTGGGAAGAACAAGCTAAGGTTTAATTTTCCAGAGAGACAGTTACCATAGCTTGAATTGTCTTGAAAATTTAGAAGAAGATCATCGTTGACGCGAACTATATCCAATATATTTGAATTCACTTAAAGTATTAGAAGCACGATATGCGTAATTGGTACAGGATACAGAAAATTTGTCGGCATATGTGAAAGAAGTAGAAGATTGTGGTGATGTTGTCACAGTTGTAGATAACTGAGGAAAATGAGATTGCGGGAAAATAAATTCCTTTGATTCAGCCATTGAAGTAGCAGGTGGGATAATAGTATTACTCAATCTAACTAAGTCCGATGTTAGATCAAAAGCACTAAGTGTAGCAGCATCAGTAGAAAAATTCACTTGAGAATTTACCGGTGATAGAGCAGGCTCGGCTGACATGGCGAAAACCAGAGATAAAGTCACAGAAGCAGGTGGCTTTAGGACCAGAAAAACGCAGAGAAGCGAAGTCAATTAAGTAAACACTTAACACAATGGAGAACAAAACTCTAGTCCGTGAAACAAAACCCGGAGAGTAGAAAGTACGTCACGGCATGTGCCTCGCGAAGCAGCCAGCAGCAGATGCGTAAGAAATTCGTAACCAGGAGCTCGACACAATGGGACTTGCCAGGCAGACAACTGAAAGTGACATGGGGAGGTGCATGTTTAACATATCTAGGAAAGATAGGACGGGGAAGTTATGGATCACAAAAATGACAAGGGTTGATGATATTATGATCAAGGTAAAATCCCTGGAATGGCATTGGGCTAGATAAAGTGCTAGAAGAACTGACCACCGTTGGGCTCCTGATATTCTACATTGGGTCACGAAAAAACCCAGAAGACGACCACTCGGTAGATAGATGGATGGAATTCGGAAGAATGGCGGAGTGCCATGGAAGAGACTGGGTCAAGATAGAAAGTGGTAGAAGAAACTTAGGGAGACGTTCATCCAGCAGTGGATTGTTAATGGTTGTTGATTATGATATACACAATCGAGTCACATTATTATGACGACCTCCTACTTTTGACGTCAACAGCGCGTAGCCAATGAAAGAAGGCACGTGTTGTGAGCTTGCTTAGAGGGTATATAAGGTGTGCTGTAGGCACTCTGAAAACATATCACTCGTTGCTGTCATAGATAAAAGGAGTGGTTTATCTTATTTGCAAAACGGGATGATTATTAGCTTTCGGACCAAGAGTGGCACTATTTCTGAAATAGCGCAGTTTGTAAAATGTTCGCGGGTTGCTGTGGTTAAAGTGTATCGTGATTGGAGAAATGGCACCATTGCGAATAAGCGATATGGAAACTGCGGAGCACCGCGTGCCATTGATGTGAGAGGTGAACGTCGGTTTCGAAGGTACGTGAGGGCCGATCGACACGTTACAGTGGAGCAACTCACTGGCGGAATGAACCAGGGGGCTTCCGGAAGTGTGTCTAAAACGACAGTTCAGCGAACCCTGCTGCGTATGGGGCTTCGATACAGACGGGTTGTCACGGCACCTATGCTAACGAAAAGTGCATTGGAAGAAAAGACTTACATTTGCACGGCAGTATCGGAATTGGAACTCGACTGATTGGCAAAGTGTTGCCTTCTCCGGCGAGTTACGTTTTCTGCTTCATCGAACGAATGGACGTTGGCGTATCAGGGGAGAAACATCAGAGAATAAACACTCTTCAACCATTGCTAAAAGATCACAAGCTGGTGGGGGTTTCGTGGCTGTCCCTGGGTCCACTGATACCTGTGGAAGGCACTATGGACCGAATTCGTTATGAATCCATCCTTGCAGATCACGTACACCCATACATGCTGATTGTCATCCCTGGGGCAGATGGGATCTTCCATCACGACAATGCGACGTGTCACATAGCTGGAAACGTCGAAGAGTGGTTGGAAGAGCACGATGAAGACTTAAAAATACTTCCCTGCCCCCTAATTCCCCAGACGTAAACCCAATTGAGCATCTGTGGGACCACCTCGATCGTGTTGTTCACTCTATGGTTCGTTCACCACGTACCCTCCAGCAACTGTCAGATGCACTGTAGTCAGCATGGATCCATATACCTGTGAATACCTTCTAGCACCTTATTGAGTCACTCCCAGCTCGTCTAGCTGCTGTCCGCGCCGCACAGGGCGGTTACTCTGGATATTAGCAGGTGATCACAATAATGTGACTCGACCGTGTATGTATATAAGCATTATTCTGAATGGATTGTTTCGTTCCAAAACCGCTAATTCCTCTTTTTTATTTACTTTCATGTCTCTCGTGAAAAGTCAGGCTTATATCTTGATGAAAACTGCAATTATAAAAACAAGGAATAAATTTATTTCCTGTGCAATGTTAAGTTCATTTTGTTAAAACAGAAAACAATTTGAGTGCATGATTACTTCAAAGTAACAAAGTTTGTTATCCTAATGTACAAAAATAAGCGAACATAATTAGGCCCAGCTGTAAAGAGAAGAAAAATGAACACAGAACACACATTGATGAACTAAGTCATAACACTCTAACTCTGGAAGTTTGCCACCAGAGTAAACATAAGTATATTCTTAATTCTTCTAAGTAGCTTTGAAGGAAAGAAACTTCTCCAAAGTACTTGTTAAGTAGATTATTTAGTCTTTCCCAAGTTTGAGAAGAATGCTGATTTGTAACAAATTCGATTTGTAAATGTACAGTATTTATTTTAAAATAATTGAATTATCGATAAAAGCTCTGTATTATATTATCGAAGCAAATCAGAAATTGTATTATTTGAAAAAAGCTCTGAATTGTATTATCGAAGCAAATCCAATTTTTTATTATTTTACGTATTCAAGCATAAACGCTCGTCTGAGATTTTGAGATGAATTCCTTATCCATTACTGTGGCAATAGAGTTCGATTGTGCTTTTTAAGACGCAACACAAACTGAAAGAATATACACTGGCTGAAAGTGAAAAAAGAACACCAAGAAGGAGACGCTTGATACCAACGAAATTTATACAGCATAATAACGGAATACAGAGGATAACGTGATCAAAACATTATGGCAAAATACAGCTGTATTTGCTAGTAAACTGAAAAATAACATTTCCATGTAACATGGTTAGTACGAGGTTGAACCGCCATGAACTACGTCACACTGTGCAATTCTGGTATGGAGTCTGTCGTACAGATATTGGATGTAAGTTTGGGGTATTGAGTTCCAAGCATCCTCAACCTGGACGCGTAAATCAGGGATGGTCGTGGCTGGCCGTGGAGACCGGATAAGTCGTTGTCCCATAAAATCCCACACGTGCTCAATGGGGGACAAATCCGGTGAACGTGCAGACCGTGGAAGTTGTTTCACACCCTGAAGTGCATGTTGCGTTCCACGTGCCGTGTGTGGGCGTGCGTTATCTTTCTGGGAAACACCACGATGGACCGACCGTACAAATGGCACAACAACGGGCTGATAGATGTTGTTGATGTAGGAGGTGCTGTTTAACGTACCCGATACAAACACTTGTTGTGTACGGGAGTGATAGCTGATCGCTCCCCACACCAGGAGACCAGGTGTAGGCCCTGTGTGTCGCTAGCGGATGCAAGAAGGGTGGAGACGCTACCCTGTGCGTCTAGGAACACGCATACGGCCATCGGAGGCTCCCAAGCAGAATCTGCTTTCATCGCTGAACACGACAGATTGCCATTGCGTTCTCCAGTGCAGAAGTTGGCGACACCACTGCAGCCGTTCCTGACGGTGGGCTGGAGTCAGAGGTACACATGCCAGAGGCACACGTGCACGTAGTCCTGCATCCAGTAGACGGTTGCGGATTGTTCGCACAGTCACCTCAGGTGCAACGGCAGCTCGGATTTGCGTAGCAGTGGATGTTCTGCTTGACAACGCAGCTCTTCTTATGCGTCGATCGGTCCGCTCATCAGTCCGTCTGTGACTCCCGGTTCCACGTCTTCTCGTGTGGGAATGTTCCTGGGACCATCTACGCCACAATCGAACCACCACCGATACTTCCCGTCCAATTCGCTCCGCAATACGACGATACGACCACCTGGCCTCGCGGAGTCCAACTAGATGACCTCGCGTAAAGTCCGATAACTGCTGAAATCATACACGTCTTCCATGTCCAGGCATTGCAGCTTCTTCAGGGTCTTCGCACGTGTCCGTACGTCGACGACTGATTACATTCACTTCGCCGTACTCCTTAAATACCACCGACGATAATTTGCATATTATGCCGTGCTGTGACGTAAGCGCTCACCGGGTGGTCCAGAAATTAAAATTACTCCTACGTAAGCTCGATCCCATTAACATATGTAAATTTCATGATCGTCCGCCAATTCCTTCTTGGTGTTCTTTTTTCACTTTCCGCCAGTGTATTTGTAAGCTTGCAAATTATATCAATTTACAAAAATACAGCAGTTATTTAGATTTGTTCGGAATATGTCTTGGTTAATAACAGAATTGCTTTACAGCTGACGTTATGAACGTCTCACGCGTAATAGAATGAGAACAATCACGAGTTTCGTCGCATTTCTTACGCTTTCTGCACATGGTGTGAAATAAATATAACACTGCCGGACAATTGCTAAGGACGGATGACAATAGCAACGATAGCAACCATAAAATGGAAGGTAGGAAAATGTGGAAATTAGAAAAATACGAATATATATATACAGATATATTCGTATTTTTCCACCCAAGTACCATGAATTCCTCTTCCTTGTAAATAAGGAATTGTCAAAGCTGGACTGTTTGAGGAAAAAATGTACAACGATGTCTGTTGAAAATGTAGCATCAAGAAAGAGCTAAGATATTGAAGTGATATTTATAGGGTACGTTACTTACGATACACACACAATACTAACTACCTTGTGTACCCACCAGGTGTGGCGATAACGGCTCGTACACAGCGTGGCATCGACTGGATGAGGTTCTGGATGTTGCACTGCGGAAGGTCATTCCATGCAGTATCGATTCGTACTCAAAGCTCATTTTGGGTAACTGGAGGAGGTGCCTGATGTGCCAGGCATCGAGCGACCATAATCAACACTTGTTCAATGGGCTACAAATCAAGTGAACGCGCTGACCAAAGCAGACGTGACACATGTCGCGTATCCGGGAGCTGTAAGATATTCCGCCTTCCATGTGGTCGGGCATTGTCCTGTTGAATGATGGCACAAGTGACAGTCTGCAGATATGGCAGCACTTCAGCCACCACAATTTCCGCGATGTACCGCTGGCTGGTTATGGTTCCTGCAATGCGTAGGAGATGGGAACGTGAATGGAATACAACAGTACCCCACACCAGAACTCCTGGTGTCGAGCCCGTATGACGCTACATAATCCATGCCTCCAGCAAGCGTTTACCACCGTGTCGCCGTACAAGAAACTGACAACCATGGGTCATTAGGGTGAACCGCGACTCGTCGGAAAACATTATGCGCAACCATTTGTCACGCACATGTCTGCATTCTAGGCCTTACTGCAGCCGCTGACGTCTGGGATTTAAGGTCAAGGGAAGTTGACGCAACGAACGGCTAACAACGAGGCCGCTCTGAAGCAAACTGTATCACGCAGAGCTTGTAGACAGTTCCAAGTGTGATGCTGGTCTCTGCTGTTCGGCCCTCGAACACCATATGGCGGAGATAACGATCTTGCGGTGAATTGCTCTGTCGCTGGGACCCAGATCCCTCACGTTAGTGCGTCAGATATTTCTCTTCCCACTGACGTTATATTGGTATCAATGTGATCGCGTTTAGTCCAATACGAGAGACAATGTCGCGGAAGGAAAGTTCGCTTTCCTGGAGTCCTCCTTCAAAAGTCCCTCAGCCTATTGGTCTCGTCTTTTGCAGCGGGGCATGCTCCGTTACTAGCACTACCTTACTGCCACAATACCCGTGAATGAACTATGACAAATTACACTGCTGCGCCCTGCTTTTACTGATGGTTCATCCGGAATAGAAATACAGGGATGCCAGCATCTGGACCAATAACTATAAAAACAAGTTAGTAAAATCATGCAGTGCATTGATTATAATACGCTTTCCAACATACCAGAAATCATTACTCAAGTTATTACTCAAGTTATGAGAATAATGGCTGTGGAATAAATCTCGGTCCTGTGCCCTGACCTTTGATCCCATTTCGATGATATTCATCAGAACCGGTTTGGTATATCTACGAAATAACATGATAAAATGTTGTCGCAGTCAAAGCATTTTTACGTAAGTTTTGATGCATAAGGGCTATGGAATAGATCCCGCTCCTGTATCCTAACCTTTGACCCCATTTCGCCCATTTTCAATAGAATTCGTCCCCAGGCAAGACCCTACAACATACCAACATTTCATCCAAATCGAAGCATTTTTACGTACGTTAGGACGCATAATGGCGATGGAAGTGATTCCGCTTCTATGTCCTGACCTTTAACCCCATTTCTCTCATTTTCAATAAGGTTTGTCGCCAGATGGTCCCCTACCACATACTAAAAGTTCATCGAAATCGAACCTTTTTTACGTTAGTTATGACGCATAAGAGCAGTGGAATGAATCCCGCTCTTATGTACTGACCTTTGACCCCATTTCGTTCACTTTAAATAGGGTTCCTTCCCAGGTGATCCCCTACCAGATACTAAAATTTCATCGAAATCGAACGATTGTTACGCGAGTTTCATCGAAATCGAACGATTGTTACGCACACAACGCGTGACGTAATGAGGCAGATGGGAATCGCGACCATCTGCTGGCCGCAAGTGTGACGTCATAAAACTTTAATAGGATCCACACACAATGCGTGACGTAATGAGACAAATGGCGTGACCGCGCGCCAACATTCTCAAAGGCGAGATTAGGACGTCATAAGATTTCTAAGCATTGGTAACATTAATGGAAGAACGCCATCACTAAAAACGTTATAATTCGGGGTGGTTATTTAACCCACTAAACGAATTCTTCTAAAGTCGAGATCAAGCTAAATCTATTTCTAGTACCAGAAAACGGTAGGTTAACGTTTTTCATCAAAATTCTCAGAGCCGTTTTCAAAATAAAATGTACATACATACATACAAGAATTGCTACTTTAAGGTGGACGTCAAGTAATTTTGCTTCCTTTACTTCCAATGGAAAAACTTCTGTACACATTTTCTTCACAATTAATGCGTTCACAAGGATGAAAATTTGAACATCGATTAAAATAGCTTCATTTCATAACTTGGAATACTTAATATTTTCTAAACCATAACTGTAATTATGCAATCCAACATTTTTTGTCCACTGACGTCATCAAAGTACAGGTCGCGCCATCTTTTCTGTGGTTTCAACACCACCAAAGGTAAAGTTATTGTTTTTTAATATAATTATGGTTATGTTTTAGAAAATATTAAGTTTTCCAAGTTATAATATGAAGTTATTTTAATCGATGTTCAAATTTTCATCCTTAGGAACACATTAATTGTGAAGGAAATGTTTTCAAAAGTTTTTCCATTGGAAGTATAGGAAGCAAAATTACTTCACTTCCACCTTAATAATATGGGATAAGGGAAATGGAATGGATCGCAATCCTATGTCCTGACCTTTGAATACATTTCGTCCATTTTCAATAGGATTCGTCCCCAGGTGGTCCCCTACTACATACTGAAATTTCATCACAATCGAACCAAACCATTTTAACGCACGTTATGACGCATAAGGGCAATGTAATGCCTCCCGATCTTATGTCCTGATCTTTGACCCCACTTCACCCATTTCGAATAGGGTTCGTCCCCAGGCGGTCTCCTACCACATAGTAAACTTTCATTGAAATCGAACCATATTTACGCAAGTTATGTCGCGTAAGGGCAATGGAATGATCCCGCTCCTACGTCGTGACCTTTGACCCCATTTGTCCCATTTTAAATAGGTTTCGTTCCTAGGTGGTCCCCTACCACATAGTAAGCTTTCATTGAAATCGAACCATATTTACGTAAGTTATGACACATAAGGGCAATGGAATGATTCCGCTCCTACGTCGTGACCTTTGACCCCATTTGTCCCATTTTCAATAGGGTTCGTCCCCCGGTAGTCCCCTACCACATACTAAAATTTCATCGAAATCGAACCATTTTTACGCCAGGTATCGTGCGGACAGACGGACGGACAAAGCTGGAGCATATACGCTTCTTCAGTTCAGTTCAACACAATTTTATTAGCAAGGTTGGGTTCAGGAGGCGAACATGGGCGTCCTGATACATATATTGTACGGTAAAATATACAAACTCTAAAATGTTATGTACATTGTATACAGCACGGTGTATTGATTCACAAAGGAGCCTCGTGGTAAGAGGTACAGGCATTTTGCACAAGAACAATAAGAGAGATTGCCGAAACATTTCGTCTCGAAGCATAAGTATATTATAGTGCTGACAAATAACAGAACGAAAATATTATAATGAAGCACTGTACAAAAGGAGAACTGTAGATGACAAAGTAGACAATGTGGAACCTAAGGCAAACGGAATTACGATGTCTTAGTAGTGGTAGAAAAAATGATAATCAAAGAGAAAACAAGTAAGACTATATACATTTGTTCAGTATGGTGCATATTATATTCACATTTGTAAGAAGATATAAGCTTTATGTTGAAGTTTGATTCCGAAAACCAATGGTGAGCATGCACGTTGAACTGAAGTTCAACAGAGCTAGGAGCAACGGGGTTATAAACTACCGACAGTCAGTTGCAACGTCGCTGGCATGCCGGCGAACCAGGAAACGGCCGGAGACCAGGTGGAACGGAAATGTTGTTCTCTCTGTTGGGCAATGGCCACAAGGTTCTCTAGACGAAGTCTTGAGAGGAGACGCTCCCGAAAGTGGCACAGTAGTTCCACAGAAGCTTGGTGGATAGTATAAGGAGATGAGATATCTCGGCAGCGCTGATGAAATACGTAAATGACGTGTTTCACCAGGATGAAAATATATGAGCAGATGGGTGGAAGCTTGACTGGCGGAGAGACCTGCAGGAGGAGTGTCTTATAGGCATCGAAAGGAAGATCAGTTGTGGCTGAACGTTGAGCAATGGAAAATGCAAGATGGAGTAGTGGAAGGAGGATGACACAATGTAGATAAACGTGAGAGACATCAGCTTCTTGAGCACAGAAGGGGCAAAGAGGTGGGTCAAGAATGGTCATGCGGTGGAGGATGGATGGAACGGGGAGACGGCGGTGGAGAAAAAGCCAGGGAGTGTTTATTTCAAGAGGAGCTGAAAGAGGAGAAAGGGTGGTAGACCAGACAGCGGTGAGAGAGGATTGGGAGACACCAGGGATGTGAAGGGGAGAAGGAGAGTGGGATTTTAAAAGTAACCGATAGAGAACTGAGGTTGAAAGAGAGGAGAGTGGAAGTGTAGATCTGCCGACTGAAAGAAAGAAAGGAAGGGGGAGGGAGGCGGAAGGAACAAAGGTCAGGCCGGTGGTGGTTGCGAGATGAGGAAACTTAGCAATGATGGTAGAGAGTAGGGAGTCATAGACAGAGCGAGAGGAGGGTGAAAGTAGAATGGTGGGTGGGAGGCTGGCATAGGGTCGCCAGGACAGATCTGAGGTTACAAGGTCTTTGACGGTTACAACTCCGACTCGGAGCCAAGAAGGATAGGCGAAGCATGAAAGATGAGGGGGGTGAAGAAGAGAGGAGAAGAACAGGGGTTCGGCAAGGAGTTCAGTGGTGGAATCGGGTGGGGATCGAGTGAGCGGGAGAGAGCGGAGAAAGGTAAGAGTCTCCCGTAAGGCAGGAGGAAGGCAAGAGTGAGTGGTAGTACGGAGGTCCATTAGAATGAAAGAAGTGAAAGGGAAATTAGTGTTGCTTGAAGAGGTGATGACATTCCTTGCGGTAACGGCGTCGGCAACAGGTGAGGTATGAAGACGGAGGAACGAAGTAATCCGGAGAGCTTGATAGTACAGACGTGTATCAATTAGGCCGATTCCAAATTGGTCAGGAGGAAGGCTGAGCTTGGGGGCACTGAGCCAGTGGTGTCCGGTCCAGATAACTGAGGTGAAGCAGCGAGTGATATCATTGAGACGAATAAGTGGGGATTTAGTAGCAAGCCAGGAATGTGTGCAAATGGAGAGAAGATAGGTTTGCGTAAGACGTGCACGTTGAAAATATGAGGTGCAGAACTGCACTTTTCGCCAAAACGCAGTTGGCCGATGAAGACGTGGCTGGATGGTATTCCACGTTGTGCTGGAGGCTTCACCTGGGACGCCAAGATGTACGCCAAGGAAACGTTGAGAGGCTGAAGACCAGTGCGCTCCCCATGGGGAATCCAAACGGTCAACCCATGAGCCGCACCACAGGCCTGTGCTTTTGGTTGTATTAATCGCAGCTCCGGAGCAGGAGGCGTAATCGGCGAAAAGACTTTGGAGCAAAGAGAACTGTGAATCCAGGCGTATACAGAAGGTAACGTCGTCTGCATACGTCACGGAAGTGGTGACATGGTGTCTCGTGCGGGCGATGAGTGGCGGCAGGGTGGCTTGAAAGGAGCGTTGAACGGAGCGGAGAAAAGGTTCTAAGGCTATAGTGAAAAGTTGACCGGAGAGTGGGCAGCGTTGCCTCACTCCACGGCGGAAGAGGATTGGTGCTGTAAGAAAGGTGGGCAACTTGACCTGGAAACTGGCGACCTGGTAGAGGGAGGTGAGGAGAGAAATAAACGGAGATGGAAATCCAAATCGGAGAAGTGTGGCGGAGAGATAAGTGTGGGAGATATTATCAAAGGCGGACTGTTGGTCTAAAGAGAGGAGGGCGAGGGCTTCAGAGCGGGAGCGCGCAAGGTGAATTAGATCAGTCAGGAGATGGATGTTGTGAGATAGGGAACGGCCGGGAACTGTGTAAGTCTGGTTAGGCGAGAGGATGTAAGTGAGGATGGGATTTAGTCGTTGTGTAAGAAGCTTGGTATAAAGTTTGTAGTCGAGATTCAGTAGGGAAATTGGGCGCCAGTTCACCAAGTCAAGGAGATCACCTTTCTTGGGAAAAGGACAACGTATGCATTTGTGAATCCCCTCGGGAGAGGAGAGTAAGTAAAGGCAGCAGAGAAAGCAGATAGGAGAAACGGAAGAAGAAGAGGCAGAAAAGTTTTATAAAAGCTAAAGGTTAGGCCGTCCGGACCCGGAGCGGCACTAGAATTCAGAGAAAAGAATGTAGTGTTTAGTTCAGAGGGCGTGGGAAGCGAGATGGGATGGAACCTGAGGTAGATTAGAAAGGAGAGAATCCATTGCTGCAGAGGATGGTTGAGGAAGTTCACTGAACGTCATGGAAAAGTACTGACGGACATGGGAACAAAGAGCAATCGGCTCATCTGATACCTCTCCAGAAGAAAGGCGTAGATGATGAAGTATGGACGAAGCTCGTCGGGTGTTTTCCACAGACGTCAGGAACTCATAGTTGTGAGCATCCGGCGTCAGGTGTTGCAAACGAAGTCGGCGGAGAGCTTGTTGCGCCAGAGGAGTGAGAAGAGATCGAAGCTCTTCTTGAAAGGAGGAGAAGAGAGGATCACTGAGACTGAGCATGGATAGCATTGAACGAACATAGTCTAGGCGCATGTTCTGGAGTGTCTTTAATTGGAAAGAGTAGTTTCGGACATGCAGAACGAGCTGTTGCTTGATTTCCAACCAAGAATTTAATCCGCAGAGTTCAGATTGAAGCTGCGGTCGTCTGTCAATCAGGAATGCCCGGACCGAAGAGCAGAATGCCGGGTCGGAGAGAAGTGCATCATCAAATGTCCACGGGCGAATTATCCTGGGTTTGAATGGTGCAGTATGGACTATGATGGCAATGGCGCAGTGGTCAGATGAGGCCGTGGGATGCACACTCGATTCTGTCACGGCAGGAAGTAGAGTACTGGAGGCATAAAACCTGTCAAGGCGAGCTAAGAAAGGATTTTGCGCATGAGAGGAGCACCAAGTGTAATTAGTCGACCATGGATGAATATGCCGATGTACATCATGAAGAGCGTTGTTGGTGACAACTGTCTGGAGCAGGTTTGCCAGGGCATGGCGGCGCTCTCTATTTGTAGAAGACCTATCCAGAAGAGGATCCAGGGTACAGTTAAAATCCCCACCAACGAGAACATGGTCTGACGGTGGGATACGGTCGAGTGCTCTGCGAAGACGCGTGAAGAGAATTGATAAATGTGTTGTAGTGCTTGGAATATAGATATTGAATAAATGATATCTGGAAGACGCGATGGTAAAGGATGCATGCTGTAAGAGATCTCGACAAATATTTCGCACAGAGAGGGATGTGATAATAGAATTGAGAGTATGACTAATGCCGATGGCAAGACCGCTATGAGATGTTAGTCCATAGGCGTGATGAAACACAAAGTTCCACTGGCGCCATCGAGAATAGACGGTAGTTGGTTTGCAATTTGTCTCTTGAAGGAGGAGAATATCAGCCCCCAACGGGTTGAGGTCTTCATATGCGAGAGAGTTGCTGAGGGGGAAGCGAATCCCCTGCAATTAAGTGACACGATCTTGAATTGTGGGGTTCCTTGCCTCTAGCTGAAGATTTTTCAGAGCTGGAGGAAAAGACTTGAGACGATTATAGAAGATTTGTGCCCACGGATGGGTGGGAACATTCTGGCGGCAGAAATGCGACACATTGAAGATCTGCTCCGGCACAAGTTGTCGAAGCGATGGATTCTTGACTGCTAAGGCACGCGCTATTGCGTAGCTTGTCGGATTCGTTAAGTATGTATGGAGATCAATGTATGAGAGTGGTACGGGAGGTATATTGGCTGTCTGGAGAAATGCAGCGAACTCTTCGACCGTGGGAAAGGAGACTTCGGCTGGCGAGGTGTGTCGAGGAGAACTGCTGGAGATGGAGGTTGAACGAGGTGAAGTAGAGTTTTGCTTCTTCGCTACTCGCCTGATGCGGCCAGAGCCGCTGCGCTTCAGTGGAGGCTCGGTCGTCTCATCCTCACACTGCGTCTCTGGACCAAAGGACTCCCCATAAGCTGTTTCGGAGGTTCCAGTGGTAATAGCTGGTTGTAAACCTTCTGAAAGGGACTCAGTGGTGGAGCGACGACGTTGCGGGAGTGAGGAGGCAATTGTAGGAAAGTCCTCTAGTGAAAAAGAGGAAGCGGCTGTGGGAGCGTTGCGTTGACCAACGTCTGTAAGTGAACTTTTTCATCATATCTTGGCTCCGAGGCCTGCTGTGCTGAAGTAGATGGTGTAGTACGCTTCGAGGTAGGAACAGTACCTGTAGGAGCACCAGTCGGAGTCGGTGGAACTTGATGTGGGCAGTGCACGCGAAGATGGTTTTCGCCATGGCAAAGCGTGCAGTGCAAGGAGGTAATGACGTCGATTCTCCGACGTTGCTGGCTACACCGTACGGTTAGGATCTTCGGGCACGCAAGCAGATGATCGTCCGACGGAAATATGACACGGGCAGTTCGACGAAACCCTGCAATGGATTTGTCATCGGGATCTCTGGGCGCCGCCAAAAGGGTCGTTATTGGTCCAACCACTCGGCCAAATTTGCTGAGTAAAGTGCATAGAGCGACATCTGAGACTTCAGGCGGGACTGGGTGGAAAGTGACCTGGATAGGTCGCTGCGCCACAGGTTCAGCCAGAAGATGCACATCTTTGATGGATAAGCCAGCAGTCATCACAAGGTCTGCATGTTCTTTACGGGCAAAATACACTAATACGGCCCGTGGCTTTCGAGCTATATGAGTGATATAAGCTCCTGTAGGAAGCATCTTCTTTAGGGCAATACTATATTCCTTGAGTTTCGTGTCTGGTAATGCATCAAAACAGACACCGAAATCCATTGTGGAGAAAAATTGTTTCCCGGCTGGGGAATCCTCTGGGATATGGATGGTGGCAGAACTACCCTCAACACTGACGTAAAAGTCAGGAAAAACGGGAGCAATAAACTTGGAAGGAACTCTCGCTCCGGAGGTCACTGTGGAGTAAGTGAGAGACGTAGAGTTGGCAGCGGAAGGATGCGATACAGTGCTCATTGCTGGTAGCGGCTTGGTAAACTGAGTTGAGCCAGTTAAAGGCAACGCAACCGTGCAATCGGTCACATCCATAGCTTCGTCAAATGAACTAGGGCCGTGCGTCAAGGTGACGTCACTCTCTTGGACAGGGATATCAGCTTGAGCCTTTGCAGAGGAGTCTCGCGTCACATCTTGTATGCGTATGACGTCTCTTACGTGCATAAATGCTGATTGGTCTCCTGAGAGTGAGGAGGAGGAGGAGGTTGAATGAGCATCACTGATGTGGGCGTGGACATCACCCTTATCAGTCCCTGCCATTGTAAATGGCAAGGATTAACTTAAGGATCGATCAGCTTGATCGAAAATAATAAAACGCTGAATGCAAACAAAATATGCAACTCACCGACTTGGGAGCTGAGCTAAAAGAATGTACAGATCTTCTTCTTGAAGGGGAACACAAAAATAGGAACAAACACTCACTATATACTTTCAAAAACTGGGCACAAACACAGAGCTCGAAAGGAACGTGACTATATCGGTTATACGCTTCTTCAACCTACGGTTGGAAAGCGTAAACAACACTTGCGCTGAATTACAAACTTTGCGGCGAAAAAGGTTATATAATCAGCAATGGATAGTTAGGAAGATTCAAACATCGCCCAGGAATCTAGCAGCTGAGTATAGAGGCAAAAATACAGAGGGTGAGTCGAAAGTTTTGCAATATTTGGATCACGTTGTCTCCATACATAGCTTTACGACGAAAGTTGACTCGCATTCAAAGTATAGGACATCGTGTTGCACCTTCTTTAGCGATCTGTCTGCCAGTTCTTGTCCTTCCAGGCGAAGAACTCCTTCACCCCAGCTGCCACCTCCTCCTGGTTGTTGAAGTGCCGCCCGTGAATGACGTGGGCAATGGACTGGAAGAAGTAATAATCCGACGGGGCAAAGTCTTAACTATATGCTGGATGTGACATAAGTTCGATGCCCTTAAGTTCCTGGAGTTTTGCCCTGGTCGTTCGCACGATAGGAGGCCGAACATTGCCCTGCTGTTGGAGAGCGCGCTTTATGCTCATCAGTGCCAGGTACGTCTCCAAAACTGCATATATCCGCTCCAGCTGTTCAGAGTAGAGGTTGGCGTCGAAGGTCCGACAGTCTGGAACGAGTTCGTAATGGATTATCTCCTCGAAATTCCACCAGACGCAGAGCATCGCATTGTTGTCGAAGCACCCACGTTGGGCAACAGGTTCAGGAAGCTGGCCCGGGTTCAACCACGTTGTGTTTTAGGAAGACCCACTTTCATAGCACGTAACAATTCTGTTAATGGAAAAAGGTACATCGTGCGGGTTTTCTAGGAGTTTCGTGCACACATTTACACTAGGCTGTTTGCTTCAGCTGGCGTCAGTTCGTGAGGCACAATGCGGCAGCTCCTGTAGACCTTTCCGAGGTCCTGAAGATGACAAAACACGAAGGTCTGTGATATGAACAGCTCGCCTGATAATCGCAGAGAGCTGGTTGTTGGATTTGCCTATACGACCTGAAGCACGGCCTCCGAATCCACGGTTCGCGGCCTACCTGACCTTGGCTCATCGTCGAGGTTTCTGTCACCTGAGCAAAATTTCTTGAACCATCTGGTTGCGGTGCTGTGGTTCACGGAACCTTCCCCTTTCGCATGACAAATGTTTCGTGTTGCTTGAGCAGCGTTATGGCCGAGTTCAAACTCGTAAAGCAAAAGTTCCCTAATTAGCCGGTTGTGGCAGTTCATCTTTTAGGTGTCCCAACCACAGACAGAACGACGAAATGCAATGCTGTTCACAGCAACAACTACCACAGTATATCCCTGTTAATTGACTGCAGTGCGCGACTTGAACTAGGTTAAACACGTGACATACCCGGCTCAGCACACGCGTTCATGTAAATATTGCAAAACTTTTGACTCACCCTCTGTATATTTTCCAACCTTTAGGATTGCTAATGAATAAACAGTTACGTTAAATTCCCTTATTTTAGCTGACAGGTAATCAATACAGAGTGTTCTCCATTATCCGAAAGTTCCGTTTTTCTGACGGCACCATAGTTCCAATTAGAACGGATAAACGAGGTTTTAGTGTATTAGTATAAAAGAGCTTATGGCAGCATATAGCAAACCATAAATAATACACAAGATAGAATAATAGGGAAAAATATATTGTAAAACAAGTACAAAAGAGTAGGTTCGTGTCCTAAGAAGATCTATCTAAATTGAGGGCAACACCGAAGATACGGCTTTGCCCAGATTTTTTTTTTTTTTTTGAGGTTTAACGACCACCGTGAGCAACTCAATGGGCTATAAGCAGTCGCCCGTCCCTAATTTAGGGTCACTGGTTCCAGGGAAGGGAGAGAGCCAGTGCCGTAAGACAGACAGAACATCCATGCCTCACCGGGATTCGAACCCGGACCCCTTCGGACGAATGATCAGGGGCAAACGCCTTAGATTACTGCGCCACAGGGGCGGCAACCCAGATTTGGTGTTACGAGGATTTCCGTATTTTGCTTAGTCACAATTCCTTTCTGATTTATGTAAGATGCAACATATGTGGTTAGGCTCTAATGGGGTAGCATCATGATATATAACTTAGGTAAGGTCTATAAAATTTATGGATTTTATTAACACAGTTAAACGGATTTGTTGTACTATATTAATTGCTTAGTATCATTGCCTCGCTCGAAATTTTCGTATCTTGTCGAGGTATGCCCATATCTGATTTAACGAGTAGTGTACTTAGATAGTTGATCATTTTCACGTTATATATATACCAAAATCCAACTGTTTACTTTAATTTTCGTAATTTCCCGTATTAAAGGTATTGTAAATCACCTTTTCCTCTGAAGTAAGATGAATCATTCGGCACACACCAAATGAACATTTTTCTGTATTCTAGCCAGAACCTTTTGTTTGCACGTAAATCAAATCGAATCTACTACTGTCCATGTTTAAACTATGTTTCTGAGGATATTATCCTCTTGAAACTACTGCTGTAAAACCAGTTTAAAATTCAAACCACTATGCGTTTATCCGAGTATTTAGGTGAACAAAAACATAGCATTTTCTTTGTTCATCTACGGTTTTCCAGGCAGAAGTATCGTTCCGAATAGTTGAGAGCTTACGATGAAGTGGTACTTGCACGCATTTTGAACTGACGGATGTCTTACTCGGATTAAACAGCTACTGAAAGGGAAGGAAAGAAAAAAGAATGATGGCCATTCCTTCAAATTACTTTGGATCGATTCCTACCCAAAAATAATGGAAAGGGCGAAGGCGTTCGATTGCGATTAAGATTCATTAGATATCGATTTCTAAGGGCAATTGGACTAATGCAGTTTCCCTCAATCGATTGAGAAATCTTACCTATTTCCCCGAGTGGAAGAACATTGGGAGGTGTCATTATTTGACTCGGAAATGGTTTTCGGATGCTTCGATGGATTTCAAAGACGACAGCGATTTGAAAGAGATCATTTCTTTGCTTTGTTTCCTTATTCGATCTCTTCGCCATTTTCTCTTTCTGGTTCATTCTTTTTCCGTTTTCTTCTTCTTTTTCTCCTCTTAGCATGCTACTTTTAAAAAAATCTCAGCATACGTGAGGTATTTTATACGGATGCGCCTGTGGGTGCCACTTATCTCAACTAGTTTTCAATATTTTTTTCTTAGCTTCCGCAAGTTATTTCCTCAGATTTCATTCGGCACTCGAATAAAATATCAGGAAGTAATAGCTACATGCTTAAAACTATCTTTATATTAATTTGATTGGAAAATGGGCTATCCTTACTAAACGTCCCTTAAAAGTTCAGGTTGGGAATCATTCAGAGTTATATACAAAGTACCAGTTTGGAGTATTTTGGTGGTTTTTAAACTCAGTTTTGATTCATATGTTTACGCAAAAAAACGTATGTGTTTATTTCGTCCCTTTGTTTCCTGCTGCGGACATATCTCGGCTTTTAGAAGTTTGATTGTAAAGGTTCCATTGGTTTAAGGTACTGCTAAGCACAAAATATATTTTCCACATAATCGTTAATTGTCCTGATGCACGAACTCCCCCGAGGTTGCGTAAAAGTGCAAATGTGTTTACAGACGTTTTCCTGCTTACAAGACCACACGTACCCAAAAGGAAATGTTTAACGTAATAAACGGAACAATACGTTAGATTTTTCATATAGTTTTCGCCTAGAAACGTAAGTGCAAGTGTCAAGTGTCACGACATTTCTTCCAGGACCGGCAGAAATTATAATAACGAAGATCTTTGTTACAATTATTTCTTTGTTGTGTTTAACGACTACGGTGAACAGCTCAATGGGCCATAAGTAGTCCTCCGTCCCTAATTTGGGGTAACTTGTTCTAGGTAAGGGAATAAGCCAGAACCGTGAGACAAACATGTCATCCATTCCTCACTCGAGCCACGACCCATTTCGGGTGTCACCTGGGAGCCACATATACCTATTGAGACCACTAACAGGCTGTGTTGACGTATCTGCCGACCATCTACGTCTCTTTATGGTGATTTATTTCCCACATCATGATGGCTTTTTTCAACAAGACAAGGCCCTATCTCATCACTCCAGTTTTGAGAAAGACTGCTTATACTATAATCTCAGTGAGTTCGCAGACCTTTCATTCTTCTGGTTTGGATTCAATTGAGCATCTGTGGGATGAAGTGAAGCGATGCATTGCAGACCGAAATCCAACCACAGACAACTCTCGGGTTGTCGCAGGCAGCTGTCTTGGAATTATGAGGTACATTATTATCCAAACGTTTCTAACACCTGGTAGAGTCCATGCCACGACATGTTGCTGCCGTTGTGTGTGTGTGTGTGTGTGAGAGAGATAGAGAGAGAGAGAGAGAGAGAGAGAGAGAGAGAGAGAGAGAGAGGAGAGGGAGACAGAGAGAGGTTGTCCCACACATTATCAGGTGGCTGTGTAGTAATGTTTCTAACACCTGAGAGAGTCCAGTCCATACCACGACGTGTTGCTGCTGTTGTGAGAGAGAAATGCTGTCCCGCACGTTATTAGGTGGCTGTGTAGTAATAATGTTTCCAACGCCTGAGAGATTCCATACCACGACGTGTTGCTGCTGTTATGTGTACGGAAGATGGGCTCATGTGTAATTAAGTGGCTGTGTATAATCAAGTTTCCAACACCTGAGAAATTCCGCACCACGACGTGCTGCTGCTGTGAGAGAGAAAGGTTGTCCCGCACGTTGTTAGGGGGTTGTGTAGTACTAATGTTTCCAACACCTGGTAGAGTCGATGCAACGACCTGTTGCTGCTGTTGTGTGGCGAAAGTTGGCCACACACGTTATTAGGTGGCTGCTTATAATAATGCTGCCAACACCTGAAAGAGGCAAGTGTTCATACCTCTACGTGTTGCTGCTGTTGTAAGCGTGAAAGATGAGCCGACACATCATTAGGTGGGTGTTTATAATAAATATTTCTAGTGTATATTCTTCAACAATAGAAGATTCTTTGATCTCAACTGCCTATTTGTCTTTTCTAGCAGATTTACGTCACACTTATTATTGTATAATACATTCGACTCTTAGGTCTAATGCACAGAACAAGATATCAACCCAACAATCTTTACACAAGTACACCGGCTTCCATAAATTAAGTAAAAAACAGGAGAACCTGGATAACTCAAAAAACACATGATGAAAAGCTATAAAATTTGGTGAAAACCTGCATCTTATCACACGTTAAAGAAAGACCGTAAACCAGTTCGTAAGAAACACTCCATTCAGACAAAAATGAACACATAGAGAACCAGGTGAAAAATAAGGGGTCAAAATGAAATAGCCAGAGTACCTCAACATAGAGGGTGTTCACACCTCATAGCAATGCAAGCATCACAGAAATGTTTCTAGCTGTTGATGATTGTTCTAGGAACTCACTAGGTAGCAGCGACAACTGTTCGTGGAAAGTTGTCTAAGCCTCTCCAGGTTATGCGGGAGGGGGTGTTAAGGGCAGTTAACACATCTCCCAGAGCATCCCAGGAATGCTCGAATCTTTGGTTTTTATTTCAATGACGTGAAGTTTTGCCTAATTTAAACGCTCTCAATGTGATGGGGTTAAGGGATACGCAGAGCTCTAGTCGCCCAGCATAAAGACCTCCTGCGTGAAGCCTTCTGCGCACAGTGGCAGCAGATACCACCGTTCCTGAAGCAGCAGGGAAGGCAAATCGCATCTGTGTCAGTATACATTCTCTTAAGTAATCACTAATTATGTAGACTGTTATTAGCATGACAAAAATTCAAATGTTCACATTTCAATATTTATCATGAATGCACCTGTATTAGACAGAAACCTGTCTAAAACGGAAAATAGTTCTTGTCCCTTGGATTCCATATTAGACAGAACTCATTGTACAGTCATTTGGAAAAGTTAAAGACCACCTGTTGGTATCAGATTTCTACAGATTACGTCAGCTACTGTCTGTATTACTCAACTTCCTATAGGTGCTGCATCATCCTACAACGGCAGCTGTTGATAGGAAAGCGTGTGAGCGTTAGTTTTCTTCGGGTTTTCTACGTATTTTCCATATAGCGAAAAATGGGCAAAAAGCGTCATTAACCGTCCCGGTGGCGCATTGGTCTAAGCGATGGCTTCTGATCGTTCGTTCGGAAGGGATCCGGGTTCGAATCCCGGTGAGGCATGGATGTTGTGTTTGTCTTACGCCACTAGCTCTCTCCCATCCCAGGAACCAGTGACTCTAAATTAGGGACGGGCCACTGCTTATAGCCGAATGAGTAGCTCACGGTGGTCGTTAAACCTTCAATCAAAAAATAAAAAGTTTCTTTAAGTGTTACTCAAAGGGCGCAAATAGTGACTTTATATAATGAAGGATACTCCGAACGTAGATTGGTGAGATGTAAGATGCACCTCAACACTAAACTGGAACGTGGCAAGCTCATAAGACAAACAAAATCTATTGACATAACCAACCTTAAAAAACACCATAATACTTTCAAGTTAGAACTGAAGAACAGATTCTCTGCTTTAGAAGGCCTAACATCGGAAGAAGTGGATATTTCGGAAGTTAACAGAAAAGTAACCAAAGCTCTTATGGAAACAGCAACAAAATTAGCTGGGTCTAAGAACAAGTTGCATGTGAACAAATTATCAGGAAAAACCAAAATGTTGATGCAAAAAAGAAGAGAGATGAGGACAACTAAAGAAGATGTGACTTCCAAAGTGGAATATATAGAGCTATGCAAGACAACACGAAAAAGTATCACTGAAGACGTAAGGAAATTCAACTGTGAGCTAGTGAGGAAAGCAATTGAAAACAACCAAAGCCTTAAGATAGCAAAGGGACATCTCAGTAAGGGAAGAAAACAGATTATGGCTCTGAGAAAAGAAGATGGTTCTATAACAAGAAATAGAGGCGAAATTTTGACAAGAGTGAAAGATTTCTACTCCAAATTATATGAAAGGGATGATACATGTACTCCAGACATCATGAAAGGTACCAGAGTTCTTCCAGTCCTCCCAGCAGAAGTTGCTCATGCAATCAAGAACATGAAGCGGGGGAAAGCTCCAGGAGAAGATGGAATTACTATAGACATCATACAAGAAGCAAGTGGAGAAATCGAAACAGTACTCGCCCAAATTTTCACTCGATGCCTTAATGAAGGGAAGATTCCTGAGGATTGGAACAATGCTACAATGATCCTGCTACATAAAAAAGGTGACATTGAGGATCTCAGGAACTACAGACCTATCAGCCTCCTATCAGTGGTTTATAAAATCTTCACTAAAGTTCTTTCACAATGCTTGAAGGTAACACTGGACATGGCTCAACCGAGAGAACAAGCTGGATTCAGGAGTGGCTACAGCACAATAGATCATATCCACGTACTGAGAGAACTAATTGAAAGAGCGAGGGAATATGAACTTCCATTGTGCATGGCTTTTATCGATTATGAAAAAGGCTTTGATTCGGTGAAACCATCAGCAGTTACCACGGCTCTGAAATCCTGCGGTATTGAAGATGCATACATTAATATTATTAATAACATCTATGAAAATGCAAGTGCAAAGATTCGGCTGTTTGAAAATACAACACACATAAAAATTGGAAAGGGAGTGAGACAAGGTGACACCATATCTCCGAAGCTCTTTAATGCCACATTGGAAAATGTCTTTCAATCACTGAACTGGGAAAACAAAGGGATAAAGATTAATGGAGATTATCTAACCCACCTTCGTTTTGCTGATGACGTAGTCATTTTTGCAATTACCCCATCAGAGCTGCAGAGTATGATCCAGGAACTTGCTGACAAGAGTAAAGAAGTGGGATTAAAAATGAACTTTCAGAAGACAAAAGTGATGTTCAATGCTTTTACAAGAAATGAAGATTTATCGATTGATGGAGAAAAACTGGAGATAACAGATACGTATGTTTATCTTGGACAGCAGATATCAAGTGAGGGTCACATTGATGAAGAAATTAATCGGCGTGCAAAACTTGCCTGGAGAGCTTTTGGAAGAAACAGCATAATTTTCAAGAGCAATATACCATTATGTCTTAAAAGAAAAGTGTTTGATCAATGCATCCGTCCAGTGCTTACGTATGATGCAGAGACGTGGACCTTAACTAAAAGAGACATACAAAGGCTGCAGACAACTCAAAGCAGCATGGAGAGGTGCATGCTTGGTATAACCAGGAGAGATAAGAAGAGAAACTCGTGGATCCGAAAAATGACGAGAGTGGAAGACATCATGATCAGGGTTAAATCCCTGAAATGGCAATGGGCTGGACATACTGCCAGAAGGACAGACCATAGATGGACAGCCGAAATTTTAGATTGGATTCCAAGGGACAGGAAAAGACCCAGAAAAAGACCACATGGGAGATGGGTGGATGAAATTCGTAAATATGCGGGAGTGACATGGAGGAGACTGGCACAAGACAGACCGTTGTGGAGGAAACTTGGGGAGATCTTCGTCCAGCAGTGGATTGATAATGGTTGACAATGATGATGATGATGACTCCGAACGTGGCATAAGTAGAAAGGTTAATGTGAGCAAGACTGCTGTACATAATACGATCATGAGATATCATCGAGATTCAGGTGAATTTAGCGACCGACATAGAAGTGGACGTCCAAGGAAGACGTGATAACAATACCATAAAGCGAATAGTTATGCGTTCTCCGAGGAGTTCATGCAAGAAAATCAAGGCCTTTCTACATTCAAAAGGGTCTGATATTAGTATCAGCACTGTTTCATGACGTCTTAGTAAAGATTTTGGATTAAAGTCTTATAAACCTGCATATAAACCCAGACTAATATCTGTCATGAAAAGGAAGAGACACCAGTTTGCAAAGCGTCATCAATCGTGGACTGCTGGAAATTGGAACCAAGTTCTGTTTTCCGATGAATCAACTGTGCGTCAATTTGAATCACGTGAAGCACATGTTCGACCACCAAAAAGCAAAAGGTCTGATGAAAAATACACCGTAGCGCCGTGAGATATCCACCTAGTCAGATGATATGAGGTGCTATGTCAGCATCCGGTACTGCTTCATTTTCCTTTTTGCCGACAGGCACTACCATGGCTGGTCCTTTTTATGAGGAAATCTTACGCGAGAAGCTGTTAACTCATATGCAAGTGCACAGATGCACAATCTTTATCCATGATGGTGCTCCATGCCACAGATCAAAGACGGTAAAGGGCTACCTGCAGAGGAAAAAGATAACAGTGCTTGCCTGGTTCCGGTAATAATCCCGACTTTAACTCCATCCAAAAATGTTTGGACCATTTTAAAAGTCAAGGTAGCAGAAAAACAGCCATCGAATCCCCAAGATTTTATTGACGCGATAAAGTGCGTGTGGTGCATAGACATTTTACGTGATTACTGCAAATCCCTCATTGAGAGTATGCTACATCGTATTCTGGCCGTTATAAAAAAACAGAGGTTGCCACACAAAGTACTGATTACGATCTTTTTGTGTTCTAAAGAATGTAAGTATTCATCTGTGGTGTCATTTTTTTCAAATAGCTCTGACAAGTAATTAGTTGTTTCTTTGAAAATCTTAATTTTCAACAAACTGGCAGGTGGTCTTAAACTTTTGAAAATGACTGTAATTTCATAAAGTGAGGCATATTAAACTGTGATGCATCAAATATCTGGGTCTCAAAACTGGGAGACGTGATAACTAAGAGGTGACAAATACTATTAGGGGCTTGAATTAATTCCCGCTGTCTTTTGCCACACAAACACCTGTGTGTTGCCACAGAACGGTACAGAATAGTCTATTCAAAGTAGTGTCCGTTGGCAGCTACGACCCTGTCCCACCGTTGGGGTAACAAACGAATTCCGCGGTAGAAAAATGCAGGTTCTTTCGAGGCGAACCATTCATCAAGCCATTTTTGGATATCCGCGACAGAAACGAAGTGCTGCTCTGACAGGCCATGTTGTAGCGACCGGAACAAATGGAAGTCCGAGGGAGGAATGTCCGGGGAATAAGGCGGTGGGGGCAAGAAGTCCCAGCCAAGTGCCTCTAAGAGTTTCTTCACGGATTTGGCGACATGAGGTCTAGCGTTGTCGTGGAGAAGAATAACCTTGTCATGTGGGATCCAGTTTCCGAGCTTCTGGATCATTCCCATTGCCTTTAATCGTATGCTAACCATTGACTCATCGACCCGTAGTGTTTCAGACAACTCGTGGAGCGTCTGACATGGATCCTCGTCTAATAAGGCCTCCAATGCGCTATCTTCGAACTTATTCGGCTGCCCAGGGCGCTCTTTGTCCTTCACGTCATATTCGTTGGCTTTGAAGCGTCGGAAGCACTCTCTGCATGTTGTTTCCGATAGGGCATGTTCCCCATAGGCCTGCACTAGCAAACAATGACTTTATTTCTTGAGATAAAGCAGAAGAGTAATGCTTCCCGCAAATGCTCCTTTTTTGGTACGAAACTCGATATCGTGAATGCGATACAAACTCGTGTTCTGTGCCCTCCGATCGCGTGTCGCACACTGCTTCGCCCAGACTACGGACGGTACGTACGTACACAAGGGAGGTCACGTGTGGCCCGGGTCCCAGGGCACCACTGCTGCGCTCTATTGGGCAACAGCGGGAATTAATTCAAACACCTAATAGCAGTAACAAATATTTTAAGCCATGAAGTAAATTCATCTATGTGAGGTCTTTACCTTAGATGATTTGCGGATCATTTTGTCTTAGAATTTTAAAACTTATCCAAAACAGTTTTAATTCGTCAGATCTCACCCCGTGTCAAAAAGCAACAGATATGAAGGTATATGTATCTCCTAAATTTCTAGAATTATTCAATACTAGAATAATAAATGGTATAACGAATTTTGTTTTCAGTGAATAAGGTAAACAAAATTCACACTTCACAAGTTTGGCAACATGTACAATCATATTTCCGATGTTTAGTACGCTGTAAGATGTCCACACTACTGAATACACTCAATATTGTGAATTAAAAGTCGCCAATATTTAGTTCAGCTTTCAGGCTGTATTATTATAAAGCCAGAATAGCGGACATCAAACCACACTCGTTTCCTAGTTCACTTAGGTTGCAAAATAAAATCGACGGAAATAAATTTTCAAAAGCTTCACCTCGACTATAAAATTCTACTAATTTCAGCTTTTTTTAATAGACGTTCACTCCCCCAAAATCAGATTTTAATGATGGGAATAAAATACTAGCTAATGACATCTTATCAACATTCTTGAAAAATTCGTGAGTGGAAATCGAATATTTGCCTTTTTTTCTCTTAATGAAGGGGACTGAAGTAAGCTGTAAAGAGCTCTACGCCTGGATTATATTCTTCAATCAAAATAAATTACTGCTCAAGGAACGTAAAGACCTTACACATTTTCTAAAGGGTTTAAGCCTCTTTTATGCCAATTAGATCTCACTGGAAATATGCTCTGAAAAAGGAGAAATAAATTTATCTACATCTTCGATAATGGCTTCAAAGTCCAGTTCATTCATAAGATGAATAACGTTCTGAGAATGTTTTCCGACGTGTTGAGTATCCTTGACGCGCATATCAACAAGCGATTATTTGCGGATTTTTAAATTGAATTCCATACCGTCTAACGATTTATTACACAAATTTTTAACAGGTTATCACAAAAGTATTTGCCCTTTTTCGAGTGAGCCAAAAAAAAAAAAAAAAAAACTTGTAATGATTGAATTTGGGAGAGATGGCTACCACCCGTAGTATATCGACAGCTAAAATCCCAAGATGCTCTACGCATATGAATCAGATGAGTAAGCAGTTTGGTATTGGAAAGACGCGCGATTATAATGGCGGATTCAGTGGAGATTTTCGTGGGTGTTTGTTATACGAGTTTAAACTTAGTTCATCTTCTGCAGAAACAACTCATCGCACTTGTTTAGCATTCGGGGCAGATGCTGTGAAGGAACTCACAACTCGGAATTGATTTCGAAAGTTCAGAGACTGATATGAATCCCTTCAAGACAAGTCCCTGATTGATCGTCCTGCCAGCCTTCACACAGAAACCCCGAAAGTTGCTACTGAGTAGGACAGTAGCCAAACATGTCAGGATCTAGCCCAGTCATTCAGTGTTAGTGACGAAACCGTTCGAATACATCTGCATGCAACAGTACAAATTGCCTAAGTGTGTGCCCCCACGAATTATCTGCATTGAACAAACAGCAACGTGTCTCAGCTTAGTATGTCTTGCATTGCTGTTTAGCTGTGGCAAGGAACCATTTTTCGATAAGGTACGCACATGTGATGAGAACTGGGTCCAGTAGAGCACCGCAAAACGTTCCAGACATTGCTTGTCCACCAGTGACTCAATTCCGCACCCGTTGAAGCCAGCGTTACATTCACGTAAAGTTACGCTGTGTGTATGGTGAACTGTAGTACGTGGTGTTGTTCATTATGAACTCGTGCAACGCGACCAAACGGTCACAACTGCGATGTATTGTGAACAACTGAAACGTGTGCCTCAGGACCTGAAAAACAAGAATGGGAGTTCTGCTGCTTCAAGATAACGCTCATGCCGACTCCGCTTCATTGACCAGAAACACAATCAAATAACTTGGGTGGGCACTGTTATGTATCCAGCTTACACACCAGATATCTCTCCTTCAAAGTATCGCTTGTTTCTTTCACTCGATAATCATTTGCATGGACACGACTTCTCCAACTCTGAGTTACATGCTGTCCTCCAAAACGTTTTCTCTTCCCATGGCCTGGCATTTATGGTAGAGGTACAGTCGAGTCGCATTATTGTGACCACCTCCTACTTCTAACGTCAACAGCGTGTAGCCAATGAAAGAAGGCACGTGTCGTGAGCTGGCGTGGAGGGTATATAAGGTGTGCTGTAGGCATTCTGAAAATATATCACTCGTTGCTGTCATGGATAAAAGCTGCGATTTATCAGATCTGCAAAAAGGGATGATTATCAGCTATCTGGCCAAGGATGGCAGTATTTCTGAAAGAGCACAGTTTGTAAAATGCTCGCGTGCTGCTGTGTTTAAAGTGTATCGTGATTGGAGAAAAGGTACCATTGCGAATAAGCGACGTGGAATCTGCGGAGCACCACGTGCCATTGATGTGAGAAGTGAACCATCGGCTGCAAAGGTGCGCGAGGGCCGATCGACACGCTACAGTGGAGAAATGCACTGCCCGAATGAACCATTGGGCCACCGGAAGTGTGTTTAAAATGACAGTTCAGCGAAATCTGCTGTGTATGGGGCTCCGATGCAGACGAGTGGTCACTGCACCTATCGTAACGAAAGTGCATTGGAAGAAAAGGGCTTACATTTGCACGGAAGTATCGGAATTGTACCTTCGCTGATTGGCAAAGGGTTGCCTTCTCCGATGTGTCACGTTTTCTGCTTCATCGAACGAATGGACGTTGGCCTATAAGGTGAGAAACATCGGAGAACAAACACTCTTCAACCATTTCTGGAAGAACACAAGCTGGTGCGGGCAAAGTTATGGTCAGTGGAAGGATTGTGTGGCATCCCCTGGGTCCACTCATACCGGTGGAAGGCACTATGGACCGAATTCGTTATGAATCCATCCTTGCAGACCACGTACACCCATACAAGCTGATTGCCTTCCCTGGGGCGGATGAGGGCTTCTAGCACGACATGCGACGTGTCACACAGCTAGAAATATCCAAGAGTGATTGGAAGAGCACGATAAAAATTTCAAAGTACTTCCCTGGTCACCTGATTCCCCAGAATTAAATCCAATTGAGCATCTATGGGACCGCCTCTATCGTGTTGTTTCCTAAATGGATCCTCCACCACGCACCCTCCAGTAGAAATTAGATGCACTGCAGTCAGCATGGCTTCAGTTACCTGTGAACACCTTCCAGCACCTTATAGAGTAACGCTCAGCCCGTCTTGCTGCTATCCGCGCTTCAGACGGCAGTTACTCTGGATATTAGCTGGTGGTCACAATAATGTGACTCGACCGTGTATAAATTGTTAACACGTTGGTAGAACGTTGTTGATTCCCATGGTAATTATTTGATGAATAAAGTGCCTTTGTACTAGGTATGTTTTATACTTTGTCTCAGTCTCCGAAAACGGCAAATACTTTTATGGTTACTTGATATTTGCTGTTATGTTCGGGAGACCGAATATAGTGCACGAAATACGATTTTAGGGAGCATAAGTAACGGTCGAGCACGCTAAGGTTGTAGCCCACTTGTATTCGGAAACAAACTCTAGCATTTCTTTTACCATGAGGTGTATCCATTTTACTAGGTTCTCCTGAAATGCATCTGCTTTGTCAGTTATTTGAAAAACCGAAAACGTAAACAAGTCGTGTTTAAACTGGAGAATAAGTCACTTAAACAAGTTTAGCAGACCACATGTAACCATTGACTCTCCAGTAGATCACGTAAGGTGGTCTCAGATATTTCGCACCAGATAAACGCGATGAGATGTATACCGGAATATTGTTAATAACATACACTCTTTGAAAAAAAATGAAGCACCAGAAGTAATCCTTCAATCCATATGAATATTCATGTGTGCAATGTATATGTATAGGAAAGAAAATGGTTGCAATTCCAGAGCATTTGGGCCATTAATTTAGATTAACCCTTTAACCATCTGTAACGAATTAACTAGGGTTAGGAAATGGGTCGAAATCCACTGGAACGAACATATATATATTCGCCGTCGAACAAGTTGGCCGAACTCGACAGGGCCACTCCAGTGGCACAGTGATCTAAGCAATGACTTCTGATCATTCGTCCGAAAGGGGTCCTGGTTCGAATCCCGGTGAGGCATGGATGTTGTGCTTGTCTTCCGGCACTGGCTCCCGCTCTTCTCTGGAACCAGTGGCCGTAAGTTAGGGACGGGCGACTGCTTATAGCCCACTGAGTTGCTAACGGTGGTCGTTAAACCTTCAATCCAAAAAAAGAAAAGAACTCAACAGGAACGAAGGAACTTGCACACCAGAAAGCGTTGTTTCCCCCTTAGTTTGTCATTGAAAGTTGTCATTTACGGGAAATGATTTTTCTTAACCCTCCCTGCCATATTATCTTTCCCTCCGAAAATACTACAAAAATGGGAAGAACCTAAGAAAGGAGAGAAAGTATATTTCAGTAAGTTGCCTCTACCTAGTGGCATGATGTTCTTGTCAAAAGAACATCACCCTTACCAATTATTCCTTGGGTCAGGGAGCAGAGAATAAAGCACTTTAGGGTACTTGGACTACAATAATAAAGACCATATGGCAGCTCTTACTACCAGCGATAGATATATAGTCGGTTTTGCTGAGGTGAGAGAGGAAGAGGAATAGTTTTGCCATAGCTTTCCTAAAACCCGGCCACTATGTCAACAGTTATGTTTGAGGAGTGCAGAAAATTTTAGGCACCATTTGGTTCAAGTACATCGGCCGCTTAAAGGGTTAAACAGCTACACGAATAGAACAAGTCAGTACGTTGTAGCGACACCTCTGGTTCGGACACAAGCCGTTACCCAGCGTGGCATAGACGCATAGAGTTCACGGATACTGTCTTCAGGAATAGCATGCCATCTGGGGAGCCATTTCCTACGATAGCGGGACATGCTTGGTAGTCCTCTATACTACTCTCGCGGTTCAACGGTGGGTCAAAATTTGGTGTGCGATTAATGTGCCGTTTCCACGAGAAAGGCAGGATCCGTGAGCTGGCCGGCTCGTCTCTAGACACGTATGCTCTGGTCATCGGCGCCAAGTGCGAACTGTGACTCATCACTGAATACAACACGACGCCACTGGACACTATCCCACTTTGATCTGGCCTGATACCCCTGCAACCCGTGCCAGCGATGCTCTCTTGTCAGTGGTAGGCAGCGGAGTGGCCTCCTCGAATGTAGTTCTCTAGCCGCAAGTAGTCTGGGAAAGGTCCGGATGGCCACTTCTGTACCTGTAGGCGACGCAGAATGGTCATGGATGGTTAAGAGCGACGGATTCAGTTCTTTTCGTGAGGCTCTCGCAATCATCGCGTTCTGTCGTTACCCTCGGCCGTCCACTGCCGCTGGGTTGCGCCCTTCTCGATGCATTCGCGCCAACATCGATCGACTGTCCCGTCGATCGGCCCCAAATGCCGGGCGATACGGCAACTAGACCATCCGGCGTCGTTCAGCCCAATATTAGTCTTCTCGCTGAACTGCTGGTATTTGGCATGGATCCAAAGTCGAGGCATTTCCACAGTCAGTGGAGGTTACTGCAGCCGTAAACAGCTGTCACAATTGTCCATGCATGCGAGCTTTGCTCTTGATATACCCACCTCGATGATGCGCTGTAGAGGGAAACTATTTCGTCGGTGGCCGTTATTTTCCAAGCATTTTCGTATTATTTGGCAAAGAGGTGCTCGCATGTGGATTCTCGTCAGGATCGAACGACTTTCTCGAGGTGCTTCGTATCCCCCCGTCCCCCATTTTTAGCACGTCTTTTGTACAAAAAGATCGTGCTTATGTTACCGGTTTGTCCGTCCGTCCGTCTGTACCCACGATATCTCTGCAACTATTAATCCTATTTGAAAATTTATTTTTGCATTGGGAAGTTTGAAATATGCGAATTATGATCCTTTATTTCGTTTTTTACGATGTACAATTTCGCCGCTAGGGGGCGTAAATGTAGATGATGTCGAATTCAAAAATACGTTTTATTCCACATATTTGCTTCTAAACATCCGATTGAAAAAAATATTTTTCCTTTCGATTCCATTTATGTCGAAGAGTATTTTAGATATAGTTACTTTTTCAAATTACGCATAGATTTTCCGCTAGGGGGCGTAAAAGTAAATTACATTTTTACGGATAAATCTTCTTCTAAAACTCTGATTTGAAAAATGTTTCCTTCAGCGCATACATCTCATGATAAAAAATCTTTTGCATATAATTTCAAATTTTTGGTAAAGAATACTTTAGCCACCAGGGGGCGTAAGTGTTAATTTTTTCTTCTGATGTATTTGCCATAAAAATCTAAGCTTCTACAATATCGATTGAAAAAATTGTTTCGTGGACTGATGCCACTCACATCGATAAACATTTTCGGAATATTTTCTTCTTAAAGTATTCCAGTTTCTCCGCCAGGGGGCGTAGATGTATTTCCTATTTTTGCCAATATCTCTACTTCTAGGAGTCCGCTTTGAAAAATTCCTTCTTTGTTGGATAGTGTTTCCAGTGTGACATGTCTTTCATATAATTTCAAAATTTTCAAGTAATTCACAGACTTTCCGCTAGGGGGCGTAGAGGTAAATTGTGTTTCCCCCAATATCTCAGCTTCTAAATCTCCGATTTGAAAAATTCTTTCTACACCGGATACAGCTCCTGATGGGAAATCGTTTGCACATAATTTCCAATTTTTGTAAAAAAATGGTTTGGCCACCAGGGGGCGTAAAGCTTAATTTCCGCTTCTGATGTATATGCAGCAAAATATGATCTTCTAAATTCTTGATTGAAAAATTCGTCGTTTGTAGACAGATAGTAATCATGTCGACAAACCTTTTAGAAACATTTTCTTTTTAAAATAATGCATGGTTTTACCGTAAGGGGGCGTGGATGTATATCTCATTTTTGTCAATATCTTTACTTCTAGGAATCCTATTTGAAAAATTCCTTCTTTGTTGGATAGTGTTTCCAGTGTGACATGCTTTTCATATAATTTCAAAATTTTCAATTAATTCATAGACTTTCCGCTAGGGGGCGTAATGGTAAATTGTCCCCCCCCCCTATATATCTGCTTCTAAATCTCCGATCTGAAAAATTATTTCTGCACCGGATACAGCTCCTGATGGGAAATCTACATAATTTCAAATTTTTGAAAAAAATGGTTTGGCCATCAGGTGGCGTAAGTCTCAATTTCCGCTTCTGATGTATTTGCAGCAAAATATGAGCTTCTAAAATCTCAATTGAAAAAAAAGTGGTTTGTTCACCGATACTACTTATGTCGAGAAACCGTTTAGGGACATTTTCTTCTTGAAATAATGCATGGCTTCTACGCCAGGGGGCATAGATGTATATCTTATTTTTGTCAATATCTCTACTTCTCGGAGTCCGATTTGAAAAATTTCTTCTTTGTTCGATAGTGTTTCCGATGCGAAATGTTTTTCCTATAAATTCAAAATTTTAAAGTAAATCATAGAGTTTCCGCTAGGGGGCACAAAGGTAAATTGTGTTTTCTGCGTTATTTCTGCTTCTAAAACTCCGATTTGAAAAAATTCTTCCTGTATCGCATACAAGACCTAATGGAAAATTTTTTTCACATACTTTCTAATGTTTGGTAAAGAATGGTTTGGCCACCAGGCGGCATAAATGTTAATTTCTGCTTCTGATGTATTTGTAGCAAAATCTGGGCTCCTGAAAACTCGACTAAATTTTTTTTCTTGAACCGATAGTGCTCATATGGAAAAACCTTTTGTTAATACTTTCTTCCTAAAATAATGTATGGTTTTCCCACCAGGGGACGTAAAGTCACATCTTGTTTTTGTGTTTTTGTCGGTATCTCTGTTTCTAAGAGTCCGATTTGAAAAAAAAATTCTATGTTGGAGAACGTTTCCGGTGCGAAATGTTTCTTCATATAAATTAATGTTTTTCTTAACGCACAAGTCTGCAACCGAAGGGCGTAAGCTCACGATTCCGTTTACAGCAATATCTGAGGGATTAAAACCCGAATGAAAAACTTGTTTCTTCCGTCAGATACTATTGTTTTCCATACCGGTTTTATTGACTTTGAATAGCTTTGATAAATCTAATTTGAGTCAGAACGGATTCAAAAGACGTGCTTATTACACCCGGAAATTCGGTGTCATTTTTTTTTTTTTTTTTTTTTTTTTTTTTTTGCAAAGAGTATATACAAAGATGCGAGAGCAAAGGTTCGAGGGCACAGGACTTACAAATGTTGGAAAGAGGAGTGAGACAATCTGACACCATATCTCTCAAGCTTTTCAATGCCACATTAAAGAATGTTCTTTAATCATTGAAATGGGAAGACAAGGGAATAAATATGAATGGGGATTATTTAAACCACGTTCGTTTTGCTGATGACAGTCATTTTTGCAAGAACTCCCTCAAAGCTGCGAAGTATGGTACGGGATCTTGCTGAGAAGAGCGAAAGTGTGAGATTTTGAAAGTGCACTTACAAGAAACAAAATTGTTGTAAAATGCTTTTTGAAATAGTAAAGATTTAGCTATTGATGGAGCAATTATAGGTGAAACCGATACCTAAATTTACCTTGGACAACAGATATCAAGCAAGGGCCATGTGGAAGAAGAAATTAATAAGCTTATAAAACTTGGCTGCAGAGCATTTGGAAGAAACAGTCAAATTTTCAAGAGCAGTTTATCATTATGTCTTAAAAGAAAAGTGTTTAATCATTGCATCCTTCCAGTTCTTACTTATGAATTAGAGACACGGACTTTAACTAAGAAGAATATCCAGAACCCCCCCCCAAAACTAGCAAAAGAACCATGAAGATGTGCATGCTTGGAATAACCAGGAAGGATAGGCACTCGTGCATCAAGAAAATGACTTGATGACACCAGGATTACAGTAAAATCTCTGAAATGGGGAAGGGATGGACATATTCCTAGAAGAACAGACCACCGGTGGACAACTGAGATATTTGCCTGGATACCAAGGGACAGAAAAAGTCCCAGAAGACCACGTGGCAGGTGAGTGGATGAAATTTGAAAATATCCCGGAGTGGCATGGAAGAGACTAGCTTAAGAGAGAGTCGTGGAAATAATTTGGCGGGAAACCTTTATCCAGCAGTGGATTGATAATGCTTGATGATGATGATGATGATAAAACAAAATGACGTCCCGGAGTTTAGCAACGCAGCGAGGCATTGGCATAGGCTGTGTGTCTCTACATCTCATAAATTCTCAATGAGATTCTTATCAGGGCACTTTGGCGGTCAGGAGAGCACATGACATTCCTGGACATGATCCTCGAACCATTCTTGAACAATGTGACACGGACGTTGTCTTTTCTGAGTTAGTCCAGTGAGCCTCGGATATACAGTCACCATGTAAGGTAACACTAGGTTCGAAACGTTGCCTGGGTAGCAACCAGCGGCAAGATGTGTTCAACGGAGATCAGAGAATCTAACGATGTCCATGAGAATAATGGGAACCAGCTGCAAATGTGTGTTCAACGGAGATCAGAGGATCCAGAGGTGTCCATGAGAAAAATAAAAACCAGTTGCAAAAATACGTTCAACGGAGATCAGAGGTTTCAGCGATGTCTACGAGAATAATAGAAACCAGGACCAAGGATGAGAGAATATGTTCAACGCAGATCAGAGAATCCAGTGATATCCAGGACCAAGGATATGTTCAACGCAGATCAGAGAATCCAGTGATATCCAGGACCAAGGATATGTTCAACGCAGATCAGAGAATCCAGTGATATCCAGGACCAAGGATATGTTCAACGCAGATCAGAGAATCCAGTGATACCCAGGACCAAGGATATGTTCAACGCAGAGCAGAGAATCCAGTGATATCCAGGACCAAGGATATGTTCAACGCAGATCAGAGAATCCAATGATATCCAGGACCAAGGATATGTTCAACGCAGATAAGAGAATCCAGTGATATCCATGAGGATTATACCAGCTGCAAGAATGTGTTCAGCGGAGATTAGAGTATTCAGTGTTATGAATGAGAATAATAGAAACCACCGGCAAGGATGTGTTCACCGCAGATAAGAGGGTCCAGCGATGTCCAGAGGAAAAGTATATGTTCAACGGAAATCAGAGGATCCAGCGATATCCGTGAAAATAATAGGAACCGACTGCAAGGATGTGTTCAACTATACAGTTCATCGGGTCGTTTTTCGGCGGATTCTGTTCCAGTTCTCTGCTCACATCATCAACCGCCGAAATAGGGATGTTCAGTGGTGCTGAAATGTCACGTACAGAGCAGCTATTCCTTATGTTGCCACCTATTATTTGTTTGCGCTGGAAATTATTTGACTCGGTCGGTCGTGGCATGTTGCATCAACAGTCGAGCTATTGTCTCATCATAGACCTAATAGAATATTGTATTTGCAGACTCGGCTGTTTGAGAATACAGTACACATAAAAATTCGAAACGGAGTGAGGTAAGGTGACACCATATCTCCCAAGCTCTTTAATGCCACATTGGAAAATGTCTTTCAATCACTGAACTGGGAAAACAAAGGGATAAAGATTAATGGACATTATCTAACTCACCTTCGTTTTGATGATGTCGTAGTCATTTTTGCAACTACCCCATCAGAGCTGCAGAGTATGATCCAGAAATGTGCTGACAAGAGTAAAGAAGTGGGATTAAAAATGAACTTTCAGAAGACAAAAGTGATGTTCAATGCTTTTACAAGAAATGTAGATTTATCAATTGATGGGGGAAAGCTGGAGATAACCAATACCTACATTTATCTTGGACAGCAGATATCAAGTTAGGGTCACATTGATGAAGAAATTAATCGGCGTATAAAACTTGCCTGGAGAGCTTTTGGAAGAAACAGCATAATTTTCAAGAGCAATATGCCATTATGTCGTAAAAGAAAAGTGTTTGATCAATGCTTACGTATGGTGCAGAGACGTGTTCCTTAACTAAAAGAGACATACAAAGGCTGCAGACAACTCAAAGAAACATGGAGAGGTGCATGCTTGGTGTAACCAAGAGAGATAAGAAGAGGAACTCGTGGATCAGAAAAATGACAAGGATGGAAGACATCATGATCAGAGTAAAATCCCTGAAATGGCAATGGGCTGGACATAATGCCAGAAGGAAAGACCATCGATGGACAGTCGAAATTTTAGATTGGATTCCGAGGGATAGGAAAAGACCCAGGAGAAGACCACATGGAAGATGGGTGGATGAAATTCGAAAGTATGCGGGAATAACATGGAGGAGACTGGCACAAGACAGACCATTGTGGAAGAGGCTTGGAGAGACCTTCGTCCAGCAGTGGATTGGTAATGGTTGACAATGATGATGATTATGATATGACATGGTGCTTGCGTAGGACCTAATTCACTATCAGTAGAGGTGTGTCCGGGAAATAAATGACGGGGCATAGTATCAGCTAAATGGATTAATTTCTTTTTGTGCTCCATCTTCGCGCTAGACAGCTGGATTGGAAAAATTCTTTTCGAGTTTGATAGGTACAAGTACGATAACCTGCCTGCTCGTTTGTTAAGCGATTCCCACAAAATGGTGTAAATGGATAACAGCCGTTACATAAAAACTGTGAGTAAAATCACACAAAATGAAGAAATATAGGTACAGCAAAGTATGTTATTTTTTCTCAAAGTATCTCCCCTCCGATGATATGCAACGGTCACATCGTTCAGTCCACTTTCCAAAGCATTTGGCGAAGGCATTTTGTGGAAGCTGCTGTAGCGAGCCCTGTACAGCTTGAATAACGTCAGCATCTGTATTGAATGTTGCGCCACGGAACTTCTTCTTCATTGTTGGAAACAACCAAAAATCGCACGGGGCGAGGTCAGGACTGTAGGCAGGCTGTGGCCTGATTTCAATACTGCATTTCGTAAGAAATTGTTGAACACAAGCAGCCACATGTGGGTGGGAGTTATCATGGAGTAGAGTCTACTTGCCCACCAGTTCCGGTAGCTTAATCGATATGTGTCGTCGCAGACGCTTCAAGACTGAAATGTAAACCTCAGCATTGACAGTAATTTGTGGCGGAACGGCATCCTGGTAGACTACACCTTTATGATCAAAGAAAATTATCATCATCACTTTCCCAGCTGATACGGTTAGTCGGACGTTTTTCGGAGGAGGCGAGATCGTGTGTTTCCAGACACTCGTTGCGCGCTTCGTAAGGGGGTCGAAATAGTGGACCCATGTTTCATCGGCAGTTATTACTGTATTCAAAAAGTTTGTATCCTTTGCAATCATTTGTTTGCACTTATGACACACCTGAACTCTGGCTAGCAATTGTTCTGTAGTCAGGTGATGAAGTGCCCATCTGGAACGCATACGATGCACCCGTAATTTGTTGCGTTGAATGCGGAATGCCGACATATTAGTTGATACTGCTATGTCTTCACACGTCATACGTCGATCGTCTTGCACGATTGCCCAAACAGTGTTAACAATACGCTCCGTAACAATACATTCAGGTCGACCAAGCCTAGGAGCGAGCTCTGCCGACAAACGCCCTTTTTTGAAATCATGGTGCCATCTAAAAATCGTTGACTCACCCTAACATTTATCTTTGTAAGCTTTTGTTTCATTAAATTAACTGTACCTGGAGCCGTTTTACCCAAACGATAGAAAATTTGTATCGTACAACGCGTTTCTCTTCTCAACTCTAAATCACTCATCTCCATAGCTATATGGCGGAAGTACCTTAAACAGTTGCGCAATAACAAAACCAGAATCCTCTGCGACGGCTAATAACTGTTGCCAACTGGAAAAAATACTCTGTTTTTATGGAACGGCCTTTGTATATTGACATTTTGCACGCAGTACCTCTCAGGTGATAAAAACAAGCAACAGAAAATCTTGAGCTTTCAAGAAACTAGAGATTGGTCACTTATTAACTCCTGTGCATTTTTATGTTTCTAAAATAACGATCTTATTAGATTAAAGATGTCAGAGATGTTTTTAGTCCCAAATACGGAAGTCAATATAATGTTGATTGAGTTGTAGAATTTTAAACAATCCCCTTGAGCATATAACTCCCTGGAGTTGCCTGTTACTAAAATCATTTGGAGCCACTTGGTCCAGCGAAGGAACAGATCTGGCTTCGTAGGGAATCTTACACTACCTGTGCCTCATCCAGGAACCCAAATTAGGTTAAACCCGTACGAATGGTAGGAAGTCCTAGCTTTTGACCACTCTGTCGGGGAATCCCGGAATACAGTGGCATGCTTATTATATACGGTTGTCAAAAGACATGCTGATTGGAGATGTTCTACAAATGTGCTGGCCAGAAATGAAAAATAGAAAAATACAGTTGAGTCTCTATTTAACGAAGTCCCATCGTTCCACTTAAAAAACTTCGTTATAAAGAAAATTCGTTGAGTAGAAATACACTTTAATTGCAAAAACTTAACCAGAAAAAATTAAAAATACCGTAAAATGTGGTTGAATTTAGACAGTAAACTGAACTCAAAAGTTCATCAAAAGTTCAATTCAAAAGCTTCTACTCAAAAGTAGAAACTTGTCGTAAATTTGTTTAATCCTTTTGACGTAGGACTACGTCTAACTCCGCGAATATTATTACGACCGATCGCCTGTGACAAAAATAAGTCCCAATTGAAATCACTATAGCTTCAAAAATACGTGCGCACATTAATCGTTTTAGCATATTCGTAAACAGCATGGAGTCCAATTCGGTTACTACGCAATACATCGTGTGCGCGACGCTCCCCTTCCCTCGCTCCCTGTGCGCGGGAGAGACGATGCAATATTTCCGGGTGTGCCGCTGCGTTTGACTCAGTCTATCTGGGCAACCGTGAGCGCAACGCGAATGTGCGCGGTATCGCTCTATTAAAACACACTGGTATCGAGATCTATGAAAATATACTAAGTACAATTTGCAGTGGTTTGAACTGAACATTTTAAAATTTATTTTCTTGTGAACCGGTGAACACTTTTGACAGTATCGCGGTTCATCAGGACAAGAGCGCGTACGAAACGACTGTGCGTGGTATCGTTTTGAAGCTCTCCACGAGATCTAAACAATTATATAAAGAGCATATCGCTGTGGTTTAAACTAAAATTTTTAAAAATTGTTTTCGTGTGAACGGGCTAACATTTTCGACAATGCCACGGAATTCGCAGAATGAACGCGAGCAAAAGAGGAGAAAATCAAATCGAAAGGCAAGAGCAAGTGATGAGAAATGTAAGAAGCCCAAGAAGACAGAGCACCACGTTGGGTAATTCGTGTACCGATCTGCTTTGTGTTCGCAATGTATCCAGCATTATCTGTAAAAATTATGTAATTTTGTTTCATATCATAGACCTGTGTTGGCTATAACAAATTAAAAAAAAAACGCTTTGAAATCATACTCGACTAGCTCATTTCAACTCTCCAATATGCAAGTCATAGTTCTACGTTCCATACTGATGGCTCAATCAGAACTGAGCCTACCTGTATTTTTATACATATATTTGTAGAAGTAGAATACATTGTCTGAATTAACAAATTAGTGAAGAGAAGTGGAAGATCAGTAGAAGATGAAGCAGGAAGCTTACCTCTCCTTTTCATTACCCAAATAAAATGTGTACTTATTTTAAACTGTAAAAAAACCCCATAATTTTGCTCTATACAAATTTCCTATAAACGCATTTTGTTCATAAAGAGTTTCACATTTTTGTAAACATCGGAAAATTCCAATGTTTACAAAAATTTTTCATTTCGATGTTTACAACATTTTATTGAAACTGAAATCGCCGACCCGGTGGCGCAGTGGTCTAAGCGATGGCCTCTGATCATTCCTCCGAAAGGGGTCCGGGTTCGAATCCCGGTGAGGCATGGATGTTGTGTTTGTCTTACGGCACTGGCTCTCTCTCTTCCCTGGAACCAGTGACCCTGAATTGAGGACGGGCGACTGCTTATAGCACATTTGAGTTGCTCACGGTGGTCGTTAAACGTCCAATAAAAAAAAGGGAACTGGAATCCTCGTCGAATTGTATCGAAGGAGTGAAGGTTTTTTGATAGCCTCTTCATCATCATCTTCATCATTTACTGTAGCTTCTTCACTACATTTTTATAACATTTTCCAAGATGTCCTTCTCCGTAAAATAATCAGCGATCACTACTTTTTCATCAACGTTAAAATCAGAGAGCTCTACACTTTCTTCAACACTTCCTTTGTCTTTCAGCTGCTGCCATTTTAATACTTTAGATCCACATCCTTCATCTTTATCCATGATCAACATCATCTAAAAGTTCCACTTTATCCTCAAGAGACAGACATTTTCTTTTCGACATTTTGAGGGAACAACATAGGCGAGTCAGGCATACTGATTGAATGAGAATGAATAGGTAACTTCTACATAGTTAGGCCTACACCAGTTACAACCGGTTTCCCCCTGTAAAATGCGGTTACTAGGATAGATTTTCTATCCAGATTTGGAATAAAACCTGCTTCGTAAAGTTTTCATGGATACGACTTCCGCGTGGTGTCCCTCTTCTAACAAGATTCCGTGCCCCCTCACAGAACTATAAGTTTCAAGATAAGGAATCAAGGATACTTTGCTTCCATCTGCGTGCTAAAAAATGTAAAGCAAAAGTTTGAAACAAAAAATGGTAATTTTTAGTCGAAGAAAGCGTCGATATATAGAAATTGATTTTCGTAACATGGAGGTTAACTTACATGTAAATGTCGTTCAAAGTCAAGGTTCTGCAGAACATTTCGTTGAATGGAAGTTCGTTATATAGAGAGACTACTGTATGTTCCTTTGCTCTCGTGCTCTATATTTCAATTCACTTGAGGTATATAGTGTGTAAAACGATGGTTATGTCTCCTGGTGGGGTGCGAAAAGTAAAATAAAGCGTCTCTATTTGAAAAAAAAATCATTGCGCTAGGGTGTGAATCGTCCTAGTCTTCTCTTCTGCTGCTCAGATGGAGCTGATCGGGAGTATTGGGGGCAGCAGTCTATTGGAGGGAAGTAGGCTAACAAGACCCTGCAACCCACGAAATGAAGGGAATGAAGAACCACGGCCGTCACCGTAATCAAATTTCGCCGGCGACGTCGAGCTGATCTTGCCGCCTCCCCACGAAATCATGAAAACGCAGAGTCCAACGTCGCCAAGAGAATTCCGATCTGGGAAAGGAGTTCTTATTTTGCTTCTAACAGAGAGAAAGAATGTTTCTTCTAAAGAATAATGCATTGGTGTTAGAATAGGTATGATGACGCAGACAGCCATATTTGCTTTTTCTATGTGTCTCACAAGATTATTTGTCTTATATATATATAGGAGTACTTTCAAACTTGCTATTTCTGAAGTTTTCTTTTAAATAGAGACAACGGAAACACGCGTAAGTTTAAAAGTGGATTGAAGCTCACCGTAACTGTCTCTAACGTATTTGTGCTTTATATGTATAGCACAGCTCACTGGAACTATCACGTTGCAATGTTCTGTTCGGCTGCTTTCAGTGTAGAGAAACCTGTGAGCCAATACACTGCTGGACAATTGCTAAGGACAGATCATAAACGGCTATATAGCGCATAAAAAAGTAAGTGTGGTTGGATGCCAAGTGAAATAAAATAATGACAGAATCCCAGGATATTACAAGAAAGACAATTTATTGTGCTCTGAAATCCAAAAGGCTTTGCAACGTGTTCAAGGGACAAACAGGCCATTTTGTGCAGAATACGTAAACGTGAAAAATGCAATTACCGTCCGCAGGCGTTCTGGCGTAAGATAGCAATACGGGATATGGCCACCATGGAGGGCGATGCAAGATTCCACACGTCGTGTCATGCTTTGCACAACATTATCAATCAGCTGTTGGGGTAATTTATCCAATTCCTCTGTCAGTGCACGGATGAAGGTGTCCTTGTTTATTGGAGGGCATTGGCGACGAGCAAGGCTCCTCCCCAAAGCATCCCACACATTTGCAATGGGATTTAGATCTAGAGAACGTGCTGGCCATACGAGGCGTTGAATATCCTCGCTCTCAAGACACTCCTGGATAGCGACTGTTCGATGACATGTTGCGTTGTCGTCCATGAAAATGAATCTATCACCGACAGCACCACGGAACATGCGAACATGAGGTAGCAGAACATCATTAATGTATCGTTGGCCAGTCATAGTCCCAGTTGGAAGCACATAGAGGGACATACGGCCATTGATCATGATGCCAGCCCATACCATGACACTACATGTCGGATATCGGTCCCTTTCCTGTATGTTTGCTGGACAATATGCAGTACCACTATCACGCCTGATCAGTTGTCGTCGACAATCAGACGATAGACTGTATCTACTCTCACCTGAGAAGAGGACAGCAGACCAGTCGTTATCAGTCCAATTGCGATTTTGATGGCACCATTGCAAACGGGCGGTACGGTGACGTCTGGACAATGGGATGCACACAACAGGACGGCGGGCGTATAGTCCTCCTTCATGCAAACGTCTGGGGACAGTTTTTCGGAAGATCCGCTTGCCAGTAGCAGCCATAAACTGATTTGCTACCTCACTAGCTGTGCTGGGCCGGTGTCTTTTTGTTGATAGCACTATGTACCGATCTTCTGCAAGTGTCGTACTGCGAACACGACCCCCCCGTGACGTTTGCTAGACTCTCCATTTGTTTGAAATGATTTCCCAATACTTGAAACAACACTGTGGCTGACGTCGAACTCCCTGGCAACATCTGTTATTTTTCGCCCTTCTTCAATCTTGCCAATAATACGGCCACGCGTAAAATCATCTAGGTGATGTCGGGAAGACATACTGAAAATTGCAAGTTCGTCAATTGATTCTTTCCCTTTCAACTTTGCGTTTGAACAACAACGGTCAATACGCGTCAAATCCTTTATATCTCTTATCAGCGCTATGACGTCACGAACAAGTTCGGCAATCGAAAATTTGCATACGCACAACACGTCTTACTGTATCCCGCACTTATGCTAATTTTCACGTTTTCCTGCCTTCCATTTTATGGTTGCTATCGTTGCTATTGTCATCCGTCCTTAGCAATTGTCCGGCAAAGTATATATATGTAATTTTAAAGCACATTTCATGCCGAAGCCAACTCAGTTTACAGAATGGGAATATCTTTAACAGAACTCAAGCCATGACTGGAAATGTGCTGCGAAGGAAGCACACTTCGTTATGTGAAATCTCATCGTCGTTCCCACAAGCCGACGGAGCTTGCTTGCATGTCCGTGTACAGGCGATATAAAGGGCAGGCAATGTGCGTGGGGTTATTCCAGACGTTTTCGCAGTGCGGGTAGGTAGTTCATTTGCTTTGGTGAGTGTGTAGTCGTTACTCCTGGGGACTGCACCGCAAATCTGAAGTTTCGAGTGCATTTCGTTTATTCTGAGCAAACCGTGTTGCCGCTATGGGAAGATTATGGGATATTTCACAACGAAAAGCTCCTCGAGTGATTACTAAGTGAATTCGGCAAAAGCAATGCAGAAATTGCCCGGATAACACGGGTGCACAAGAGTGCAGTTGGACGGCAGTTGGCGAAGATCCGTGATATAATTGGAATCAAGAATGAAAGGCTGGGTAAATGTGGCCGAAAAATGAAAACAACTGCTAGAAGTAACAACGCGTTGAAACGGTTGTGTTAGCGAACCAGGTTAGTTACGTCAACAGTTCTTGCCAAATAATTGCGAGAGAGCTGTGATACTGTTGGTTGTCCTCTAACGGTGAGGAACAGGTTACGTTCTATGGCTCTGACGTCTCATAGGGCGGTAAAAAAGTCATTCCTAACCAATGTACAATGCAAGAAACGTTTAGAAAAGGCAAAGGAACATAATGAGTGGAACACTGATAGGAGGCGTCAAGTGTTATATAGTGATGAGACAAAATTGAACATCGACGGTAGCGACGCGGGGTGCCGAGTGTTTCGACGAAATAACGAAGTGTTGCATCTTTCTCGCACACTTAAGAGAAGAAAGTATCCATGCAGTGTTGTGATTTGGGGATGTTTTGCTGCTGCTGGAGAGGGCAGAATCCATGTGTGTGAGAGCACTGTTAATGCACAGGTGTACAAAATTATCCTTCACGACAAGATGGTGCCTTCAGGGCGTGATTTGTTCCAGGGTCAGTCATACATTTTCCAGGACGATTCGGCCCATGCCACCGTGCAAAAATCATTAAAGCTTATGTGACGCCTTTAGGCAAAGTTGTGCCTCTTCCTTGGCCTGGTAATTCACCAGACTTGAAGCCGATTGAGAATTTGTGGCGCATTCTGAAAAGAAAAGTGCACGAACGTCACCACACAAATAAAGTGGAACTGATTAACGCAATTAATGAGGTTTGGCACAACTGTATTTCATCCGTTATGTTTCGTAAGTTGGTTGACACCATGCCCGTCAGGTGTGCAGCCGTTGTTAAATCAAATGGTCACCCAACGAAATATTAGGTACGATATTTTATTTGAATTTGAACATATTACTTTGCCATGATTTCTGTTTCGCAGCACATTTCTGTTCAAAACTTGAGTTCTGTTAAATATATTCCCATTCTTTAAACTGATTATGCTTCTGCATGAAATGTAGTTTTAAATTATATATACACTGTATCGACAAAAGTCACCGGACACTTAGAAGAGAAACATAACATAGCATTTATTAACATACATTAGTATGATGTCGGTACACCTTTGGCCTTAATGCATGCACTGACCCTTCGAGACATGCTTTCGAAAAGGTTTTGGAACACAGCGATAGGTATGCGCTTCCATTTAGTACATAATGCTGCCGCTAACTGTTGCTTAGTAGTAGGCCTTTGTTCCGAACTTCTTATGCGGCCCTCTAATTAATCCCATAGATGCTCTATGGGATTACGATCAGGGCTCTGTGCTGGCCAGTCCACACACGATACGGAATTATCATCAAACCACGTCGTAACAGTCCTTGCTTTATGGCTCGGTGCATTATCCTGTTGGCACTAACAAGGCTCGGTTCCATAGTATTGCGACAGAGTTGGTAGGGCATAATTATCCAGAATATCGAGGTAGACGTGCTGGTTAGCAGGTTTGTCCACGATAACCAATGGACCGGGACCATACCACGGAAAACACCTCCACACGAGTACACTGCCAGCTCCAAACTTGACCGTAGGAACAGTACACTGTGGTAAATAGCGTTCTACCGGCTGCCGCCATATCCACACACGGCCATGAGACTGATGGATCGTGTATCTGGATTCATCAGTCCGTAGGACCCGTTTCCATTGATCTACGGTCCACGAAAAATGTTCTTTACGCTATGCTAATTGACGAGTAGCATTCCGAGTGGAGATGAAAGGCTTATGAGCAGCCGCACGACCACGGTAACCCATGAAATCAAGTTATCTGCGAATGATACGTGTACATACTGGGGTTGCAGCATTTTTACTCACGTGTACACTGAGGTCTTGTGCAGTACTTCGTCGATTAGCTGTAACGACACTCCTGAGGCTTCTACGTTCTCTATCACTGATTTTCTTTGGTCTGCCGGTACGTTTTGCTGCTTCAGGCACTCCATGTGCCTTCCATTTATTCAGTACATCCAAAACAGTTGACTTGGGTATGTTTAAACGCGTCTCTGTTTGTCTTATGGACAACCCATTAATATAACACCCAACAATCTTTCCTTTCTCAAAGTCAGGCCTCTCCCGCCGCGACATTTTCGTTCAACCTCACAGTGCGATATGATTGCAGTCAGCTGCAGGCATGGTTTTACACCGTTTTCAGCTGTACCGCGCATCTTAACAACGCAGCGAACCCATTCGTTTGCTTTTGAAGGGGTCTCCGGTGACCTTTGTCAATATAGTGTATATTGTGAGTATTATCTGCATATTTAGTTTTGTAGCAACACTGAAATCTCAAAAACGTCAGAAATTTCCAGAGTTGCTATTAATTTTTCCGTAACTGTTTATTAATTCAAGCTAATTTCAGCCCCTTTTGTTCACCCCGAGTTAATTCGTTCCAACCTGTTCAAACGTTAACTAGTTAAGCACTAATGATAACGATCAGATGAGTGTCAAGTGAAACGTACGAAGGACACTCTCTATTTTTGTTTTGTTCTCTTCAGGTGAATATCAAGCGTATAGTTCTGTCAATAGTTTTGGTCTCAGAAAGCATCAACTGCAGAATATAACTCTCTATATACGCCGAAGAGCAATTGAATTAGAGATACCTGTCTAGTAACGTGTATCACCACGTTTTTTTCCTGACGACGACGGCGATTTGTCTCGGATTGGATTAGAAAAGGCACCGGAAGCGTCGGAAAGCCATAGGGATCCATGACCCCTGAACAAGCTCCCACAGTTCACGAAGAATTGACGGAGGCGGGTCAGAGCCTCGAACATGTCTCTCGATCGCATCCCAGATGTGTTCAATGGGATTGAGGTCAGGTGACCTAGCTGGCCAAAGAAGCAAAGTCACGTCGGTGAAGTGTTCATCCAACCATCCGGATACAATTCGGGGGCGATGCACGGTGCATTGTTTTGTTGCATGATGAGGTCCCCAGTGGGATGTTGAAGACGCACAAACGGGAGCAAATGGTCGTCCAGGATATCCTGGTAACGTTGATCTGTGAGTGACGATGTCACACGTACCAGGGATCCCATTTCCGTCCACGTAAATAGTCCCCAGACGAGAAGGCCACCCCCACCAGCTAGAAGAGTACCCTGCTGGCAAGAAGGATCCATCGCTTCATGTGGTTTGCGCCGTACTCGTATCCTGCCATCCGCATGTACCAACGTGAATCTCGACTCATGAGTCCAGGCAACATTTTTCCACATATCTAGGGTCCAGTGGCGATGTTCATGCGCCCATGCTAATCTTTGCATCCTGTGATGTGCGGTCCGCAGCGGTACCCTCGTGGGACGATGGCTTCTGTACCCCATAGCGAGGAGATGGTTCTGGATGGTGTGGCTGCTTACACGTTTTTGTGCACCAGCGTTAAATTGCCGAGTGATTTCTTGCACTGTGGCCCGTCTATCCGCTTTTACAATGCGAACTGGCAGACGATGACCCCCTCATCCACACGCTGTTGTCCACGGCTGTTGGCCCTTGCAGGGATGGTTTCACCGGATTCGATGTACTTACGGTGCACCCGTGACACGGCGGCTCGTGAAATCCCAGTGCCTGCACGACTTCCGAGATGGAGTGACCCATTCGTCGGGCCCCGACAATTGGCCCGCGATTAAATACGCTTAGATCCTTCGTCTTACCCATACTGCGCCCGACTCTTACTTATTCCCGTCGTATCACTCCTTATATTGTCGGATCGCTGCATGCGTCATGTCGTTTCCGTTTACGGGGCCACCCGCAGCGCCACATTAACATAACGCCAGCTGTCTCTAATTGAATTGCTCTTCAGTGTACTTGGCAGTATCATAGGGCTGCTCTGTCTTTAAACAACAGTTCGTGAATAAATCAAATATCGTGTTACACACATCCGGTATGTTTAAAAGTCAGACTGATCAACAAGTGTTGCTGCCGAAACCAAGAGACAGGGATAATCAGGTGCTCGTACCAAAAAGTGTTACCCAAACAATCAAAGGTACGAGAATGAACTCAAATATGTACATAAGAAGACAGAAACCTAAAAATGTTAAATTAGAGAATGCGTCACAGACGGTTTGAAGATAAATACATTATGCAATGAAAACAAGTTCAAAATGAAGTCAAACTTCTTTGTAATATACATGGGGTAGACAAAATAATTCAAGCATCTGGGAAATAGGTGATATGTCGTTATTAATAGGGTGTTGGACCACCATTTGCCTTTAATACAGCTTCCAACCTTCTTGGAATAGATTCATACATATTTTGAATAATCTCCAGAAAAATGTTGTACCATTCATCAATCAGAACATCAGCCAATTGCTTTAGAGATGTTGAAGGAGGGATTCTGATTCTTACTCTGCTCACCAAAACTGGGCACAGTGGTTCGATGGTATTCAATTCAGGTGACTGAGCTGGCCATGACAGATGTTGAAGTTCATCTTGGTGCTCCTCAAATCAAGACTAACCTGTTTTGGCTGTGTGTGTATGGGAGCATTATCGTCTTGAAAAATGGCATCGTTGTTAGGAAACAACATTTGGACTATACGATGCACCTGATCACCTAGAATGTCCAAACACTCGATGGCAGAAACTTTACCATGTAGGGTAATGATGGGACCAGCCGAAAACAATAACGTATGGCCGCCCAAATAACCACAGGTCAACTCCCATGTTTAACTGTCGGAACCAGACATTCCGAATTTTACAGTTCTTTGGAGGTTCTCCATGCATAAACTCGACCTACCGTTGGGAATAATGTAAATGAGGACTCATAGGACCATATCACACCTTTCCAGTCATCAGCCGTCCAGATGCATGCTCACGACACCATCGTCTTCGTATTGTAGCGTTAGTTTTTGGGATTAAATGTTTACCAATTGCAGCTCTTCCACGGATGTTGGCTTTGTGAAGTTCTCTGCGGACGGGTTTTGTGGAATCAAGGTCTTGCAGATGGATATGGAGTTCTGAGGTCATTTTTACTGCAGTACTGTTGTTTGGACACAATGCTGGTTAGTGTTCGACGGTACCTCTCATTCAATTTCGGTTTTTGCCAACTATTCTTCTTCGCCAATGAAGTCTTACCGTACTTTGGGTACACAGTCATAACCGTGAAGACTGTTGCTGTTGAAACATGAAAAAAATTTTCGCCGTTATGATTACAGAGGCTCCTGCTAAATGAGCTAAAGTGATTTGTCCTCTATGGAAGTCTGACGGGCCACCGATTTCAACAACCGCTCGTTCGAACCGCTGATGAGAACAACTTGAACGACACTGGCATAGCACCTAGAGAACATATGCAAATAAAAGGTACACAAAATATATGCTAAATGAGCTAAAGTGATTTGTCCTCTATGGAAGTCTGACAGGTCACCGATTTCAACAACCGCTCGGTCGAACCGCTGTTGAGAGTGATTGTTTTAACTTGTACGACACTGGCATAGCACCTAGAGAACATATGCAAATAAAAGGTACACAAAATATATGCACAACGGTTGCTTGTTTTTAGCGTAGCCTACACAAATAACATTAACCTCTCATATCATGGTGTTCATATTTTGTCCAATCACTGAATTTTACCCGGTCGAGTCACATCATTGTGACCACCAGTTAATATCCTGAGTAAACGTCGTGTGCACTGAGAGGAACTCAGTAAGGTGCTGGAAGATGTTCACAAGTATGTGGAGCCCTGCTGACTGCAGTGCATCTAACAGCTGCTGCAGGGTGCGTGGTGCAAGATCCATAGAGCAAGCAATACGATCGAGGTGGTCCCACAGAGGCTCAATTGGGTTTAAGTCCGGGGAATTAGGAGGCCAGGGAGGTACCTTGATGTCTTCATCGTGCTCTTCTAACCAATCTCGAACATTTCTAGCTGTGTAACACGTCGAATTGTCATGCTGGAAGATCCCATCCGCCCCAGGAAAGACAATCAGCATGTACGGGTGTACGTGGGCTGCAAGGATGGATTCATAACGAATTCTGTCCATAATATCTTCCACAGGTATGAGTGGACCCAGAGAATGCTACGAAAACATTCCCCAGATCATGACGCTTGTGTTCTGCCAGCAATGATTGAAAAGTGTTTATTCCCCTATGTTTCTCGCCTTATACTCGAACTTCCAACTGTTCAATGTAGACGAAAACGTGACTCATCGGAGAAGAGAAATCTTTGCAAATCAACGGAGGCCCAATTCCGATACTGCCGTGCAAATGTAAGCCTTTTTTTGTCGATGCACCTTCGTTAGCATAGATGAAGTGACCATCCGCCAGCATCGGAGCCCAATACGAAGCAGGGTTCACTGAACTCTTGTTTTAGACACACTTCCGTTAGCAGCCTAGTTCATTCGGCTAGTGAGTTGCTACAATGTAGAGTGTCGATCGGCCCTCACGCACCTTCGAAGCCGACGCTCACCTCTTACATCAATGGCACGTGGTGCTGCGCAGTTTCCACATCGCTTATTCGGAATGGTGCCATTTCTCCAATCACGATATAATTTAACCACAGCAGCACGCGAACAATTCACAAACTGCGCTTTTTTAGAAATACTGCCACCCTAGGACCGAAATCCGATTGTCAACCCTTTTTGCAAATCTGATAAATCGCTCCTTTTATCTATGACGGCAACGAGTGATATGTTTTCAGATTGCCTACAGCACTCCTTTTTTATACCCTCCAAGCCAGCTCACGACACGTGCCTTCTTTCATTGGCTACGCGTTGTTGACCTCAAAAGTAGGAGGTGGTCACAATAATGTGACTCGGCTGTGTATAATGTATAACATAAAAGTAGTTATTTACTGGTTCACATAACTGTACCTGGACGTCAACTTCTAAGTTCAATCTTAACTTGAAGCTAACAGCCTTTTGTTGAACCCGGGAAATTCTCAGTCGTTTGTAGCTGAAAACTTAAGTAAGCAAAACATCTCTAAGTAAACTCTCTCCCTCAGATACCGTTCAGAGTTCAGTAAAAAGTCAGTACTCACGAACCAAATCCACTTTTATTTAGAAATTCAGTTCGTTAGGTACCACTTCGTTCGTAAACAGGGGATACGACTTCACAAATCAGTCAGCACGCATTTACAACATGGCTAGTATAACATCGCTTAGTGAACTGCATTGCACATATGAGCACTGCAGTTCGCTTATCTCAACAGTACAGATAATGAATCGTTCTACTAACATTGCTCTCCGAGCTCTTACCTCAGAACTCTACATCTACGTTGCTTGCCCTTTGACCAGCTTCCAGGATTTCCAAGTTCATTGGGAGGAATTTTGTGGCTTACACTTTAAAAACTATTTTTAACGAGAAGATACCAAATTTACCTAAGAACACAGGAACTCAAAAGAAAGATTAAAGTAGAGTTATACGTCAAAAATGTCATATCAGGCTGTCTTCAATGACCATAGGATTGTTAAAGGGGGATATCTCTCCAAAATGTTGGGATCATAGAATTGTTATGAACACCATTATACACAGTCGAGTCACATTATTGTCACCAATTCTTACTTTTGACGTTGACGTCAACAGCACGTACCCAATGAAAGAAGGCACGTGTCGTGAGCTTGCTTGGAGGGTATATAAGGTGTGCTGAAGGCATTATGAAAATATGTCACTTGTTGCTGTCATGGAAAACAGGAGCGATTAATCAGACTTGCAAAAAGGGATGATTATCGGCTTTCGGACCAATGGTGGCAGTATTTCTGAAACAGTGCAGTTTGTGAACTGTTCGCGTGCTGCTGTGGTTAAAGTGTATCGTGATTGGAGAAATGGCGCCATTGTGAATAAGCGACGTGTAAACTGCGGAGCACCACGTGCCATTGATGTTAAAGGTGAACGTCGCCTTCGAAAATGCGTGAAGGCCAATCTACACGCTACAGTGGAGCAACGCGCTGTCCGAATGAACTACGCGTCTACCGGAAGGGTGTCTAAAACAACAGTTCAGTGAACCCTGCTGCGTATGGAGCTCCGATGCAGACGGATGGTCACTGTACCGATGTTAACAAAGGTTCATCGGCAGAAAAGGCTTACATTTGCACGGCAGTTTCGAAATTGGACCTCCGCTGATTTGCAAAAGATTACCTTTTCCGATGAGTCACGTTTTCTGATTCATCGAACGAATGGACGTTGGCGTACGTATAAGGAGACAAACTTCGGAGAACATTCTTCAACCATTGCTGGAAGAACACAAGCTGCTAGGGGAAGCTTTATGGTCTGGAAAATGTTTTCGTGGCAGTCCTTGGGTCCACTAATACCTGTGGAAGGCACTATGGACCGAATTCGTTATGATTCCATCCTTGCAGACCACGTATACCAACACATGCTGATTGTCCTCCCTGGGGCGGATAGGATCTTCCAGCACGACAATGCGACGTATCACACAGCTAGAAATGTCCGAGAGTGGTTGGAAGAGCACGACGAAGACTAAAATGTACTTCCCTGGACCCTTAATTCCCCAGACATAAACCAAATTGAGCATCTGTGGGACCACCTCGATCGTTTTGTACGCTCTATGGATCCTCCACTACGTAACATCCAGCTGCTGTCAGATGCACTGCAGTCAGCATGGCTTCAGATACCTGTGAACACCTTCCAGCAGCTTATTGAGTCACTCCCAGCCCGTCTAGCTACTGTCAAGGCTGCACACTGCGTTTACTCTGGATATTAGCTGGTGGTCACAGCAATGTGACTCGACCGTGTAGGTAGCAGCGTAAAGATTCCCGGGCACTGGGACTAGGGACCCCACCACAAACCATGGAAACCAACCCCAGAACACGATGCCTCCTCCATCAAACTTTACAGCTTTCACAACACATTCAGACAGGTAGGGTTCGCTCAACATCCTCCAGACCCAGGCTCTTCCGTTGGACTCTCAGATGGTGAAGCATGACACATTGCTCCAGAAAACATTTACACTGCTCTACTGGCGTCGAACTTTACACCACTGCAATCGACGCTGATCGTTGATCTTGATAATGTTAGGCTTGTGTCACTCGACCACGGAAACGCATTCCCTTCAGCTCTCGACGAACCTTTATGGTGCCGGCGGTGAATCCTGGCGCATTTTAGAACTCGGTTGTGAGTGTTGAAAAATGAGGGCAAGCGATTTTGTCACAACCCAGCGCTTCAGCACTTGGAGTCCCGCTCTGTCATTTCACGTGTCCTGTGAGGTCACGAATCCCCTGTTGTTCGAAGGCGTTTTCACTTCACAATAACACCACTTACATTCAGGCGCAACCCTACAGGTGAGCTAGGGTGGGCTTCAGTCCATCCTACTTTTCTATGAGTCCACCCTTTAGCCCCTCCAAAATATTTAAGCTGACAGGACACATGGCTGGTGAACCCGTCAAAGATTTTAAGGAACTTCGATAAGTTTTCAGTACACCCAAATTTTCTTTTAACCCCCTCCCCCTTTAGCCCCTTCGAAATATTTCAGCTGTTAGAACATATGACTGGTGCAACCGTCAAGGATTTTAGGGAACTTGGATAAACGTATCTGAATTGTTTTGACTTCAAAGAAATTTTGTTATACACAATGAAATTTTTGTTAAACTTAGTGTTTGTACTTCTGGGAAATGGAGGGAGTCTTCTGAGAGAATTTCTAAGGGAGTTGTTGGAACACACCATTTCTATAATTATTGTTTAAAAGGTGAGAGAGAGAGAGAGCGAGAGAGCGAAAAATAGATATACCTTGCAAAAGTTATAAAGCAGTATTCATAAACAGCCTTAAAGAAAGAAACGATGTAGGCAAGCTAAAATTGCGAAGAAATAGTAACTTGGCATGGAAATTCGTACCCATGTTTCCCATACTACATACTATACTGTACAAATTAATTGGGACAAAGTAAAAAATCTCTCTTATTTTCCAAAACTATGCCTTTATATCATTCTATGCCTTGATACACACTGATAAATACCAGTATTAGTATGAAGTATGTCCTCCTTATAGTATATCCTCCTATGCCATTATGTCTTAAAAGAAAAGTGTTTGATCAATGCATCCTTCCAGTGCTTACGTATGGTGCGGAGACGTGGACCTTAACTAAAAGAGACATACAAAGGCTGCAGACAACTCAAAGAAGCATGGAGAGGTGCATGCTTGGTGTAACCAGCAGAGATAAGAAGAGGAACTCGTGGATCCGAAAAATGACAAGAGTGGAAGACATCATGATCAGAGTTAAATCCCTGAAATGGCAATGGGCTGGACATACTGCCAGAAGGACAGATCATCGATGGACAGCTGAAATTCTAGATTGGATTCCAAGGGACAGGAAAAGACCCAGAAGAAGACCACATGGGAGATGGGTGGATGAAATTCGAAAGTATGCAGGGGTGACATGGAGGAGACTGGCACAAGACAGACCGTTGTGGAGGAAACTTGGGGAGACCTTCGTCCAGCAGTGGATTGATAATGGTTGACAATGATGATGATGATGATGATGATATCCTCCTTTAGTAGAAATGACCTCTTGAATTCGTTTTGGCATTGACTCCACTAATTCAGTGCAAATATTTTTGACTTTATAATCGTGGAACCACAGTTTTATAGCATTCCTTATCATGCGTTCTTTGGTTGTACATTGCATTTTAGGTAAACGTCTCTTCAAAATATTCCACAAGTTTTCTATGGGATTTAAGTCTGGTGAATTTCCAGGCCAATCAAGCAAATGAATTTGATTTTCCAGAATGAAATTCTTGACTAATTTCGAATTGTGACATGGGTCCAAGTCATGTTGAAATGCCCCGTCAAACGTTTGCAAGAATGAAACAATCGTACGTTGTAATATTTCTACGTATTTGGCTGAATTCATCATACCGTGAACAGGAACTAAGCTTCTAGTGCCATTTGATGTGAAAAAACCCCAAAACATCTGTTTCAGAGGGTGTTTTACAGTTTGTTTGACATGCTCAGGTCTTAAGGGTTCAAAGTTGCTTCGTCTACCGACATTTGCTTGGTAATCCTGCACAATAAATGAGTTTCATCACTGAAAATTACCTTTTCCCAGTCGTCAGCAGTCCATGATTTATATTTTTTCTTCATTTTATCATTCAAATATTGTTTTTTCGTTGGTCTTCTTGCCTTCCGGCCAACTTCCAAAAGCCTACGGTGTACCACTAGCCAACAAATCTCTTTGAAGGTAGGTGATTGTTTTTTTTTTGGATTCATTTTACTATTTCTGATTAGATACTTATCGGTCCGTGGAGTTGTTTTTCGTTTTCTTCCACATTTACCTCTTCTTTTTGGAGACGATGATCCAGATACATTGTGTCGCGTAAGCAGTCTTGATACACTTGATTTGCCTACACCAACTACAGAAGCGATATCTCTCACTGTCATAGAAGTGTGATTCTTCAGAGCAATTATTTTTGCACGCTTCCTTGGGGAAATATCCTTTTTTTAATGCACGAAATCAACACGTACTCACAGAGAGCAAAAACTAACATCCACCTCTCACACACGAAAGCTCACGACTGAAGCTGAAGTGCCTATTTCCCGTTTAAAACCGATCAAACCACATTCTTACTATCAAGTTCTAACAGTCACACCACCTCACAGCTGATAAAACCGGTTTACGTGGGTTTCCGACATCAACTGGCGATCACATTACAATTCTGAGAATAAAATAGGTTGTCCCAATTAATTTGCACGGTATAGTACGTTGAAAAAATACTACGTAGAGTATTGACAGTACGCACCTGAAAACTTTCTTTGATTTGCGATAACATTATCAGCGTCGGGCAAAATTTTGCCAAAATCCCCCCCCTAATCATGCTTAGCCCCCCTAATAGTCCACCCAGTTCTGAACGGCTGGTGTAGCCACTGCTTACAGCTGATCAGCGCAGCTGAAGTAGGATAGAAATTTCCGGAACTGGCTTGTGTAGCTAATATGGTATCCTATGACCTTACTAAGTTGAAAGCCACTGAGCTCTGCCGTACGGCTCCTCCCACTGTTCATGCTCGTCTAAGTTGTTTGCTAGGCCACGTGCGTTGTTTAATACCAGCAAGGACCATGACTTTGAGGTATATGGGCAAACCCACTACTCTAAAGCTATGTCCGAACAATTTTGATCATGAAGTGAATATCTCAAACATTTAGCAGCTATACATACGTGTCCGTCGATTCACACAGACATCCCAAAAGCTTCGCTACATCAGCTCACCACTCTATTGGTAATCTCCACTCTCTGCTTTATTTCATTTTCTCTGACTCACTTTCAGCGTTGTGTTAGTATGGAGTGAAGAGCTGATGTCACAGTTTTTTTTTGTATGTCTTCAATGTCTTAAAAGACTTTTTTTTTAAAGGCAGCTTTAATTTAGGGAATAGAAAAAAGTCACACGGTGGTTGAGTATACACACGTTTTCGTGCCACAAATTGCTGCACACTGACAGCTCTGCGTGCGGGTGCGTTATTACGAAGGAGCCATTTCCCCGTTTGCTTACTCAGGCATGACACGAGCAATCTTCTTCCACAGACATTCCAAAATGGATGTGTAAGCATTGTCAGTGAGAGTTGTACCTTCAGGAAATGAACGCATGATGCAGAATTCCCTTACTGTCGTAAAAGTACTCATGCATTGTGTTGATTTTGGACTTCTGTAACCTTATATTCTTTTCTTTGAGTGACTGTGGCGACTTCCACTGAGTAGCCTGACGCTCCGTTTTGGGATCATAACGAAAACACCATGATTCTTCATCTGCCACAATGTTTCGGAGAAATTTTTGCATTGTTTCTGTAGTCCCCAGGATGCCTTTTGTGTACTCTATTCCTGCATGTTTCTGGGCGTTTGACAAAGCATGCGAAACAAAACTAGCACAAGCAATCCCACCAGCCAAATCTTGCTCTAAAATTTGAGGAATGGTCTCCTTATTAACGCCGGGCTCACATTTCACATCGTCAGTGTCACACATCGATCACTTCGTATCGTTTCGCGAACTTTCTCAATGAGTTCAGACTTGTGCCTAGCAATCGGCAGTCCGGGCCTTTCGTCATTTTCAAAATTTTCCCTCCCATCGTTGAAACGTGCATGCAATCTCAATATTTGTGCACGAGAGAGGCAGTAATCCCCATACGCATCATAACTCAACTGTCTCAGATGCAGTTTTACTGATTTTTAAACAGAACCGGATATTTGGTCACTCTGTACCATAACAGAACAGTGACAATTTTCTTCTACCGAATGTCGTCATGCACAGCGTCAATAATTATCTGCGCAAAACACATCAAAACGCTGTTTCCACCGCATAGCTGATAAATGACTTATAAAAAAAACGATGTTTTTCCGATACGCGTGTTTTACCCTGATTTTTTAAAGACTGATTCTTTAAAATAAAAACAGTTCACTACTTAATTGCCGCACGGTATAAACTACAAACGGTCTGCGTGTAATAAATGTCGAAAATAGGCGGTTGCAACGCTGTATAGGGGGCCCGCTGTATAGGGGGTGTAATAAAAGTCGAAAATAGGCGGTTGCAACGCTGTATAGGGGGCCCGGGTGGTGCAGTAGTCTAAGCCCTGGCTTCACATCATTCGTCCGAGATGGGTCTGGTTTCGAATCCTTAGGGACGGGCGACCGCTTATAGCCCACTGAGTTACTCACGGTGGTCGTTAGACCTCCAATAAAAACAAAACAACAAGAAGAAAGATAACACCAAATTTTCGGGTGTAATAAGCACGTCTTTTGAATCCGTTCTGACGCAAATTAAATTTATCAAAGCTATTCGAAGTCAATGGAACCGCTATGGAAAACAATAGATCTGACGAAAGAAAGAAGATTTTCAATCGGGTTTTTAATCCCTCAGATATTGCTGTAAACGGAATCGTGAGCTTACGAACTCTTAGAAACAGGGATATTGACAAAAATAAGATGCGACTTTACGTCCCCTGGTGGGAAACCGCTGCATTATTTTAGGAACAAAGTATTCTCAAAAGTTTTTCCATATGAGCGGTATTGGTCCAAGAAAAAAAAAATTAGTCGAGTTTCCAGGAGCCCAGATTTTGCTACAAATACATCAGAAGCAGAAATTAACACTTATGTCCCCTGGTGGCCAAACCATACTTTACCAAGCATTAGAAATTATGTGAAAAATATTTTCCATCAGGTCTTGTATGTGATACAGCAAAAATTTTTCAAATCGGAGTTTTAGAAGCAGAAATAACACAGAAAACGCAATTTGCCTTTGTGCCCCCTTGCGGAAAGTCTCTGATTTGCATGAAAATTTTAAATTTATAGGAAAAACATTTCGCATCGGAAATACTATCCAACAAAGAAGGAATTTTTAAATCGGACTCCTAGAAGTAGATATATTGACAAAAATAAGATATACGTAGAAACCATGATGGCGTAGATTGCGTAGAAACCATGATGGCGTAGATTGCGTAGAAACCATGCATTATTTCAAGAAGAAGATGTTCCTAAAAGTTTTGTCGACATGAGTAGTATCGGTCTACAAACGACGTTTTTCTGCAATCGAGTATTTAGAAGTTCATATTTTGCTGCAAATACATCAGAAGCGGAAATTAAGACTTACGCCACCTGGTGGCCAAACCATTTTTTACAAAAATTGGAAATTATGTGCAAAGGATTTCAAATCAGGAGCTGTATTCGGTGCAGAAAGAATTTTTCAAATCGGAGATTTAGTAGCAGAGATATAGGGGGAAAAGCAATTTATCTTTACGCCCCCTAGCGGAAAGTCTACGAATTACTTGAAAATTTTGAAATTATATGAAAAACATGTGACACTGGAAATACTATCCAACGAATAAGGAATTTTTCAAATCGGACTCCTAGAAGTAGAGATAATGAAAAAATAAGATGTAAATCCACTCCCCCTGGCGGAGAAACGGTGGAATATTTTAAGAAGAAAATATTCGGAAAAGGTTTATCGATGTGAGTGGCATCAGTCCACGAAATAATTTTTTCAATCGATATTTCTGAAGTTCAGATTTTATGGCAAATACATCAGAAGCAAAAAAATAAACCTTACGCCACCTGGTGGCAAAAGTATTCTTTACCAAACATTTGATATTATATGAAAAAGATTTTCCATCAGGAGGTGTATCCGCTGAAGAAAAAAGTTTTCAAATCGGAGTTTTAGAAGAAGAGTTATCGGAAAAATAATAATTTACCTTTACGCCCCCTAGCGGAAAATCTATGCGTAATTTGGAAAATGAACTATATCTAAAATACTCTTCGACATAAATGGAATCGCAAGATAAAAGAGTTTTTTCAATCGGATGTTTAGAAGCAAATACACAGTGCGTCAAAGAATGTTTACGCCTACAGTGGCGCCACCAGTGCAATCGCGAATGCGTTATAAACCGTGACCATCTGCTTGCTTTTTGCCAAAAGTACTGTGCAATTGTTAAAGTAACTCAAACGAAACGGCCGTTCATTAGAGAAGTAAAATTATTTTCATGTTGAATTATTAAGATGGAACAAAGGACTGTTATTAAATTTAACACAAAACTTGGTAAAAGTGGCTCGGAAACGTACCAAATGATAAAACAAGTTTACGGTGAGTTTTGTTTAAGTAGATCAAATGTTTTTCTGTGGTTAAAACGTTTTTTGGACGAAAGAGATACGCTAGAAGATGATAAGCATACCGGAAGACCAAGTTCATCTAGGACACCTGAGATTATTGAAAAAGTGCGTGATTTCGTGGCAAACAATCGATGTGCGTCACTAAGAATGATGGAAAACTCTTCCATCAACAAAGAATTAAACATCAACAAAGAAACGATTCGGACCATCCTGCATGAAGATTTGGGTAAAACAAGTCTGTGCTAAACTTGTTCCACACACGTTAACCAATGAACAAAAATCAAGGAGAAGTGCATACTGCAGAGACATCATTTCAGCTGCTGAAAACGATCCAAACTTCTTAAAATCGATTGTTACAGGTGATGAAACATGGTGTTTTCAATATGATCCTAAACCAAAGTGACAAAGTGCGGAATGGAAGTGAAAAAACTCACCACAAGCCAAAAAAAAACAAGAAAAGTTCCATCGAAAATCAAAACAATGCTCATTAAATTCTTCGATAGTATGGGTATTATAAACAAAGAATTTGTTCCAAGTAGACAAACAATTACTGGTGGATTTTATTTAAATGTTTTGAGGCGTTTGATGGGCAGAGTTCGTCGCATTCGTACACAGAACATCGGGATGAAAACAGTTGGTGTTTGTTGCACGATAATGCACCCAGTCACACCTCACTTCTTGTTCGTAGATTTTTGGCGAAAAATAACGTCTGCGTGTTGAATCATCCATCGTATTCGCCTGTTTTAGCACCCTGCTACTTTTTTTATTCCCAAAACTTAAAATGATGTTAAAAGGGTATTATTTTGATGATTTTTCGACCATACAAACAGCTTCGACGCGTGCTTTGGAGGCAATTCCGCAAAGGGAACTGGAACAGGCATTCGAATTATTATTAAATCGCTGTAACAAGTGTATTGAAACCGGAGGGACTTATTTTGAATAACAAACCAAAACAAATTATAATTTCTTGTTTCTATTTCATTTTACAGACCCAGTCTTAAAAATTATTTGCCACACTGTGTATGTGGAATAAAACGTATTTTTATTTCGACATCATCTGCATTTACGCCCTCTAGCGGCAAAATTGTACATCGTAAAAAAAAAACGAAATAAAGCATCACCATTCGCATATTTCAAGCTTCCCAATGGAAAAAGAATTTTTCCAATCGGACTAATAGTTGCAGAGATATTGTGGATACAGACAGACGGACGGACGGACGGAGAGACCGACAGAGCGGTAACATAAGCACGATCTTTTTTTACAAAAGACGTGCTAAAAAAAAAACCGTCCATAACTTCAATTATTGATGTCTCAGCGAAGTATTCTGATTTTTTTCCTTTGGGTAACTGTGGCGACTTCCATTGAGTACTCTGACGCTTCGTTTCAGGATCATAATAAAAACAGCATTACTCGTCACCTGACAAAATGATTTGGAGAAACTGTGACGTACCTGCCAGCAGGACGCACACGACATAAAGGCAGATAGGAATCAGAACAAATGTCTGCGTAGCTCAGTGGTAGAGCGACTTGTTCCGGAATAAGCGGCCTCGGGTTCGAATCCCGGCGTAGACTAAAAATGACGGAGAAATTTACTTCGTTATAATGGCGCCCGAACTATCCGGATGACCCGACCGTTCAAAATCTCGCATTGGTGTGATGTTATTTCCACACCGCGAGACAGGAAAAATCAGAGAATCCCTTCTCCAGCGCTTCGAAAAATAAAAATGTGTGATGTTGCATTCCACACAGCAGATTGACTGGGAGTTCTCAAGTGCACGTTCTACAGTGGATGGCTGCCTGCAGCGATTCATGGTCACGGCTGACCCGTGGGCCATGCCCCCGGCCCTCTTTCGGGGGAGATGTGACATACCTGCCAGCAGGACGCACACGACATAAAGGCAGATAGGAATCAGAACAAATGTCTGCGTAGCTCAGTGGTAGAGCGACTTGTTCCGGAATAAGCGGCCTCGGGTTCGAATCCCGGCGTAGACTAAAAATGACGGAGAAATTTACTTCGTTATAATGGCGCCCGAACTATCCGGATGACCCGACCGTTCAAAATCTCGCATTGGTGTGATGTTATTTCCACACCGCGAGACAGGAAAAATCAGAGAATCCCTTCTCCAGCGCTTCGAAAAATAAAAATGTGTGATGTTGCATTCCACACAGCAGATTGACTGGGAGTTCTCAAGTGCACGTTCTACAGTGGATGGCTGCCTGCAGCGATTCATGGTCACGGCTGACCCGTGGGCCATGCCCCCGGCCCTCTTTCGGGGGGGGGGAGATGTGACGTACCTGCCAGCAGGACGCACACGACATAAAGGCAGATAGGAATCAGAACAAATGTCTGCGTAGCTCAGTGGTAGAGCGACTTGTTCCGGAATAAGCGGCCTCGGGTTCGAATCCCGGCGTAGACTAAAAATGACGGAGAAATTTACTTCGTTATAAAACTTTCTGCGTTGTTTCTGCAGTCTTCAGGTTATCGTTTTTCGCACATTACTCCTGCATGTTTCTGGTCATCTGACAAAGCATGCGGACAAAATGAGCACAAACATTTTCTCCCAATTTGATGTAAGATTTTGCCTTAAAATTTGACAAATCGTGTCCTTATTCACACCGATCTCACATTTCAGATCAAGGTCGCACAATGAGCACTTTTTATTTTTTCGTGAACTTTCTCATTGAGTTCAGACGCGTGCACAGCAATCGGGAGTCCGGGTCTTTCGTCATTTTCTAAATCTTCCCGCCCATCCTTGAAACGTGCATGCAATTTCAATATTTGTGCACGAGAGAGACAGTCAGCCCCATACGCATCACAATTCAACTGTCTCAGATGTAGTTCTACTGATTTTTATATTTGGTCACTCTGTACCTATAACAGAGTAGTGACAATGTTGTTCTACCGAATGACGTCATGCACAGCGTAAATAATCATCTGCGCAATTGTTGGACAATCGCTGTTGCCACCAATTCAAATATTTTATAAAAAACTTCATGCCTTCCCCATTAGTGTTGTTTATAGGGATTTAAAAAAATCTGCCTGATTGCTTCCTAGCTGCACTGTGTAGCTTTTGATGCTAATGTGAGACTCTTAAATATGAAAATAAGGAAACTCTGCTTCCTATTGGCTGTCGCCCAGATATTGAGAGCCAAATGAAAAAAATATCCATGGATTATTTATGTAAATACTTTGCACAATAATACTATTTTTATCAGCAAATCACGTGCTTCACTTCGACAGAAAACTCAAAACTTTTGGGTGTAAAAAGCACGCTTAATCATTTTTTTAAATGATTTAAAAAGAGCGTTCTCCGGAAACTATTTTTGGTGCAGTCCATAAATAAAAATAAAGAACATTTTAATAATTCCGAGCCTTTTATTTCTCTTTCGTTTGCTGAAAAAGGAGAAACACTTAGGGAATCTGGCAATATGTTCTCATTAAACCTTTGACATCTTTTATTGAAATTCCGAAGTGCCTGAAACACGCCTCAAAAAGCGCAAGATTTGTCACAGATAAAAGTGAAAACTTAGTTTCTCAACAAATATATAACCCATAACTCTACAAATGAAAGAAACGCATTTAAGTATCTCTGTGCAAGTTTTACAGAAATATCAATAAATTAAATTAGGGACCCTGAAGCTGTGCTTCCGACAATTGGAAGAATAAGGCATATACGAAAGAATACCGCTGAGAGAGAATTTTAAAAGGTGCCCAAAATGGCAATAAACGTTTTTCAGAAATTGTAAATTTCGAAGTTAAGAATTCCAAAAGGAAGATCTGCAGAGAATTAAATGAACGTATCGTACAGTTCAATGAAGAATGTCGCAGTTACTTACGCGAATTGAGTCACAATAAAAAATATATATAAAAGAAACTGCATCTTTACTTCTCAAGAGAAATTCTTGGGAAGTAACACGTTCAATATGTTCATGCATTATTCCGCATTCTCGTAAAGCAGTTAGTGTGAAGGGAATTTCTACCCATGCATAAGGTGTTTCTTGTCGGATTTTTTTTCGCGCGAGTAAAAGAATGTCAGACTTTCTTTAACATAACTCTTTAAATCTGTATATAAAACGGATTTGTTTCTGTTTTTATGCACACACACACACAAAGCAAATAAAAGAGTGAGATTACAAAGGAAAGGAACTGGACATGGTTCAGCGCAAAATTTAGCGATTTACAGATGAAGTAGCGATTTCTCTGAAGTTTCTCAGTTAAAAGTTAACAAGTTAGTAAAATCATGCAGTGCATTGATTAATTATTATACGTTTTCCAACATACCAAAAAACATCAAGTTATGAGGATAATGGATGTGGAGTAAATCTCGTTCCTGTGCCCTGACCTTCGATCCCATTTCGATTATATTCAACAGAATTGGTTCAGTATACCTCCGGAACAACATGATAAAGTTCTGTCGCAATCGAAGCATTTTTAGGTAAATTATGACGTTTAACTGCACCTGAATGGATCCTGCTCCTGTGCAAGATCCATGACCTTTGACCCCATTTCGCCCATTTTCAATAGGATTCGTCCCCAGGTGGTCCACATACTAAAATTTCATCGAAATCGAAGCATTCTTACGTAAGTTATGACGCAAAAGGGCAATGGAATGGATCACGCTCCTATATCCTGATCATTGATCCCATTTCGCTCATTTTCAATAGGATTCGTCCGCAGTTGGTCCCCTGCCACATACTTAAATTTCATCGAAATCGAACCATTTTTACGCGAGTTATCGTGCGGACAGGCAGACAGACGGACAAAACTACTGGAGCATATACGGTTCGTTAACTTACGGTTGGAAAGCATAAAATATTGTTTGTCCCAAAACAACAGATTGTTTAAAAAAAATATGCAACACTGCGTTCGACTTTGGCAAGAGTCTCGAAAAAACGGTAGTCGTTATAGTAACCACAGCAACCGGCCCCACCTGTTTAACACGCATGCCTCGTCGGCAGTGCGCATTGTAATAAGCACTGTTTCGTGAACCCCTAACAAGTGTTTTCGCGCTGTGAGTTTCCAAAAATATGGATGTGAAACAGGAAGAAAGATGCTCCATTAAAATTTGCTGTCTACTTAAGAAGTCTGTCGGAGAGATTTTCCGCCTTTTGCAAGAGGCTTATAAAGATGAATGTCTAGTGAAATCAACAATTTACAGATGGCATAAAGAATTTATGGATGGCCGCGAGTCGGCAGATTTAATCGCGCATGGAGGAATACCTTCAACTAGTGTTACAGCGGTAAACATCAATGTAATAGGTGTTATTATACGGGAAGACAGACACATATCAAATAGAGATTTTGAAGACATGATGCACATTTCAAAATCATCAATTAATAGAATTTCAATCGAGCATTTAGGCATGAAACGAATTTGTTCAACTTAGATTCCCCGTTTCTTTTCACGTGCGGCCTAATGCAAGGCTCTGTTGTTCCTTATTTGGAGAAAATGAATATTAAGTTGATACCTCAACCTTCATATACTGTAACTCAAACTTTCACCATGTGACTTCTGGTTGTTTCCCACTTTAAACAAGTTAGTAAAATCATGCAATGCATTGATTATGATACGCTTTCTAACATACCAAAAATCATTACTCAAGTTATGAGGATAATGGCTGTGAAATAAATCTCGCTCCTTTGCCCAGACCTTTATTCCCATTTCGATTATATTAAACAGAATTGGTTCAGTACACCTCCGCAACAACACACTAAAGTGTTGTCACAATAGAAGCCTTTTTAATCACTTTATGAGGATTATGGCTGTGGAATGAATTTCGCTCCTGTGTCCATAACTTCGACCCCATTTTTATGATATTAAACAGAACTGGTTCAGTACATCTCCAGAACAACATGATAAAGTTTTGTCGCAATCGATGCAGTTTTACGTAAGTTATGGAGCATAAGAGGAATGGATCCCGCTCCTGTGTTTTGACCGTTGACCCCATTTCGCCCATTTTCAGTAGGGATTTGTCCTCAGGTGGTCCCCTACCACATACTAAAATGTCATCGAGATCGAACCGTTTTTACGCGAGTTATCGTACGGACGGACGGCCAGACAGACGGACAAAGCTGGAGCATATCCGCTTCTTCAACCTACGGTTGGAAAGCGTAAAAAGACATTACGGGGACGACAATTTGAGACTGATCAACAACTTATTACAGCTGCTCAGGGACGCTTCAACAACGTTTCAGAAGAAAAATTCCGGAAGACATTCAAGAAGTTGGAGGAACGTTTGGACAACCGTATTCGATGCAATGGATAGTATTTCGAAAAAGTTGACCACTTCCTTGATAATTAAGGTACGCATATTTCTTTTATAAAAACATCATTCTCAACTGTTTTGGGACAAACCCTTGTAGATGCTATTATTTCGGGGTGTTGTGCGATCCCGATGAGCGTCGAACGCCGCTAATTAAAATTATCTGGTTCAATGGGGGGTTGAGTAACATCGTCTATGGTTCATCTGGGGATTTGATCGCTGTTTCCAGACCTACTGAGATTACTAAACCTCGGGGGGGGGTATGAAAGCTTTGCGTGTTACATTTCGAAAAACAGAACCGTGGAGAAGTCGAAATCATCACAGAAACAGCAACAAATACAAGTTAGTAAAATCATGCAATGCATTGATTATAATACGCTTTCCAACATACCAGAAATTATTACTCAAGTTGTGAGAATAATGGCTGTGGAATAAATTGTCCTGTGCCCTGACCTTTGATTCCATTTCGATGATATTCAACAGAACCGGTTCGGTATACCTCCGAAATAACATGATAAAGTCTTGTCGCAATCCAAGAATTTTTGCGTAAGTTATGATGCATAATAGTCATGGAATAGATCCCGCTGCTGTGTCCTAACCTTTGACCCCATGTCGTCTATTTTCAATCGGATTTGTCCCCAGGCAGGCCCCTACAACATACTATCATTCCATCCAAATGGAAGGATTTTTACGTAAGTTATGACGCATAATGGCGATGGAAGTGATTCCGCTCCTATGTCCTGACCTTTGACCCCATTTCGCTCATTTTCAACAGGGTTTGTCCCCAGGTGGTCCTCCCCTATCACATACTAAAATTTCATCGAAATAGAACCCTTTTTACGTTAGTTACGACTTATAAGAGCAGTGGAATGGATCCCACTCCTATGTCCTGACCATTGACCCCATTTTGTTCACTTTCAATAGGGTTCCTTCCCAGGTAGTCCCCTACCACATACTAAAATTTCATCGAAATCGAACGACTGTTACGCGAGTTATCGTGCGGACGGACATACGCACACAATGTGTGACGCAATCAGGCAGATGGGAATCGCGACCATCTGCTCGCAAGAGTGTGACGTCATAAAACTTTAATATGATCCACACACAGCGCGTGACGTAATGAGACAGATGGCGTGACCGCGAGCTTGTGACGTCATAAGATTTTTAAGCATGGGTAACATTAACCGGATGACGCAATGACATTTAAAACATGGTAATTCGGGGTGGTTATTTAACCCACTAAACGAATTTTCCTAAATTCGAGATCAAGCTAAATGGATTTCTAGTACCAGAAAACGGTAGGTAAACGAACTAATTCAAAATCCCTAGAGCCGTTTTCAAAATAAAATTTACATAGATACAAGAGTTGCTCCTTTAAGGTGAACGTCAAGTAATTTTTCTGACTATACTTCCAATGGAAAAACTTCTGTACACATTTTCTTTACATTTAATGCGTTCCCAAGGAGGAAAATTTGAACATCGATTAATATAGCTTCATTTTATAACTTGGAATACTTAATATTTTCTAAAACATAATCATAATTATGCAATCCAACATTTATTTGTCTACTGACATCATCAAAGTACAGGTCACGCCATCTTTTTTCTGGTTTCAACACCACCAAAGGAAACGTTATTGTTCTTTAATATAATTTTGGTTATGTTTTAGAAAATGTTAAGTATTCCAAGTTATAACATGAAGTTATTTTAATCGATGTTCAAATTTAAATCCTTGGGAACACACTAATTGTGAAGGAAACGTGTACAAAAGTTTTCCATTGGAAATATAGGAAGCAAAATTATTTGACGTCCACCTTAATAGTATGAGATAAGGGCGATGGAATGGATCCCGATCCTATTTCCTGACCTTTGACCCCATTTGTCCCATTTTCAATAGGGTTCCTCTCCAGGTGATCCCCTACCACATACTAAAAGTTCATCGATAACGAACCCTTTTTACGCACATTATGACGCATAAGGGCAATGGAATGCATCCCGCTCCTATGTCCTGTCTCCATTTTCAATAGGGTTCGTCCCCATGTGGTCCCCTATCACATACTAAAATTTCATCGAAATCGAACCATTTTTACGTGAGTTATCGTGCCGACAGACGGACAGACGGACGGACGGACGGAAAAAGCTGGAGCATATACGCTTCTTTAACCTACGGTTGGAAAGCGTAAACAAGAAATATGACACCGAATTTTTGGTTGAAATGAGAGCACTTGTTTTGAATTCTTTCCAAGGGAAAAAAATGGTTCCAAGTTATTCATAGCCAATAGAACCGGTTAGATAAGAATATCAACCGGATTTCTACAATCGATAAAACATACAGAAATAGAAACAGCTACTTCCTCCCACCATCGGCTAAAAAGTATGTTAAAAAATTTAGCAAATGGTACACAAAAAGTTTCTCATAGGAGAAGAAAGATATCAGAGACAAATAATTTTTAAATTGAACCGTTAAAAGAAGAATTATAGAAGAAAATCAGTGGCGGATTCTGGGGTCCAAGACCTGGGCTATCCCCCCCCGTCCCCCAGTACTGTTTTTTTTAAATTGCGAAGTTTAATTTTTATTTTTTAAGTAATAGAAGTAACTTTTTTCTAAATTTTAGGTACATGCCATTGCTAACATGATACCAAATAATTATGAGGATTATGTACTTATTTGTGCTTGAACTCCATTCTTCTTCTGAATACTTTATTTGTACATGAACTCCATTCTTCTTTTCTTTTGTGTGAACTTGAGTTTTACGTTTTCATAAAATGTTTCTTCCGAGTACTTTTTCATATTTAAAAAGAATGTTTTTCTCTATTGACAAAACAGCCAAGTTTTTCGAATGTGCATGGCCTTGTGTGGCTCTAAGATATATCTTGATTCTTTTTAATGCTGAAAAACTTCTTTCGGCAGTTGCTGATGGAAAGCTTAATATGAGGTCTGCTAATTTGTACACCTCACTAAACACTATGTCCAATTTATTCAACTTTATGTAAAACGTAATGTTTCTTACTGATTTGTTTTTGTATTCATCAAGGGAATAAAACACCTTCAGTTCATTTTTTAGTCGAGCTGTATCAAAATTTGAAGCATAGAGTTCTTTAAGTTCTGGCAGTAGATGTTCAGGGAAGCTTTCACAAAATTTATCAAAACAGTTCGATCCAACAAAGCCACAAAGTTAAGATATAATATCTCAGACTTTAATTCATTGACACTGAAACAACTCTCGCGGAACACTCTTATGGGCGAGAGTATGCGAGTGTCTGAGATAGTCTGTCTTCTCTATTCTGAACGAACCGTTTTCTCAGTGTTCGTAATTTAGAGCGGCAATTGCAAGAAGTGTGGGCTAATCTGTCCCATGATAGCATACGGCGTGGCGTCTCTTTGACTCCATGTCGAACCGTATCACCGCATGTATTCGAGCACGAGGCGGTGCGACGCGGTTCTAACTCTGACCGGAATGTGTGCCGTATGTCCGCGGGAAATTGCCCTGCTGCATTGATATTGTAATCACTTCTGTGCTTGGTATGTACCATCTCACTTCTAAAATCTCATTTCGAACAAGAAGAATGCAAAGTTGTCGAAGCACGGTAACTTTTCTGGAGCAGCCAAAGCACACACACACCACACTTTAAATTTCCTTTTAAAAAACGTAGGATGTAAAAAAAAACCGTCTTTATTTACAATTTAGAAATATGGTAGATTAAAGCCCTGGCGAGCACTTTCGCGATCACTATAGGCGCATCATCTGGCCGCGTGCCGCCCCGGTGGCGCAGTGGTCTAAGGCGTTGGCCTCTGATCATTCGTCCGGAAGGGGTCCGGGTTCGAATCCCAGTCAGGCATGGATGTTGTGTTTGTCTTACGGCACTGGCTCTCTCCCTTCCCTGGAACCAGTGACCCTAAATTAGGGACGGGCGACTGCTTATAGCCCATTGAGTTGCTCACGGTGGTCGTTAAATAAAATTCCAATCAAACCAATCATCTGGCCGCTGAGTGAAACCAGATTAGAACGGCACAAAGTTAAGTAGTGACGGATAGGAGCACAAGTAATACACATTATGTAAATGAACACAAATCATAGCCATTCACTACAAATTATTGTTAAAAGTTCGTTTATAATGTGACGTACCTGCCAGCAGGACGCACATGACATAAAGGCAGATAGGAATCAGAATACATGTCTGCGTAGCTCAGTTGGTAGAGCGACTTGTTCCGGAATAAGCGTACTCGGGTTCGAATCCCGGCGTAGACCGAAAATGACGGAGAAATTTACATCGTTATAATGGCGCCCGAACTACACGGATGACCCGACCGTTCAAAATCTCGCATTGGTGTGATGTTATTTCCACACCGCGAGATAGGAAAAATCAGAGAATCTCTTCTCCAGCACTTCGAAAAATAAATGTGTGTGACGTTGCATTCCACACACCAGTTTGACTGGGAGTTCTCATGTGCACGTTCTACAGTGGTTGTCTGCCTGCAACAATTCATGGTCACGGCTGATCCGTGGGCCATGCTCCCGGCCCTCTTTCGGGGGGGAGATGTGACGTACCTGCCAGAAGGACGCACATGACATAAAGGCAGATAGGAATCAGAATACATGTCTGCGTAGCTCAGTTGGTAGAGCGACTTGTTCCGGAATAAGCGTACTTGATTTCGAATCCCGGCGTAGACCGAAAATGACGGAGAAATTTACTTCGTTATAATAATCATTCGGATTCTTCCTCCCGAGGTTACTGCAAAATCAGATTCCTCTAGGTAGAAGGAATGTATACAGGCACGTCTTCATTACAGCATTTTGGTCCAAGTTTAATAGTATATAGACTCTCAGTAAAAAAGCATAGAACCTTTATTAGAAGCAGTCGACAGTAAGTTCGCACTGTCCAAATCAGACTTTAAGTCTTTTTCAATAACAGTTTTTGACAATGTTCAAGCAGCAGATTCTTTACGGATGGCATATCTGTGTTCAGCCCAGCAAGTACCCAGGCTTTGATAGGTCGAGCCCACATAGCGAAGATTTGCCGATTGTCCAGTCCTGTCCTATAGAAGGATGTTATACACTCCAAAGCTGGAAGTAGTTGAAACTAGGTCTCTATCACGCCTAATTAATGAAAATAGGTTTTGGGTTTCAACCCCGAACCCAATAGAGTATTTTTACCTGTGTTTTTTACGCTTTCCAACCGTAGGTTGAAGAAGCGTATATGCTCCAGCTTTGTCCGTCCGTCTGTCTGTATGTCGGCACGATAACTCGCGTAAAAATGGTTCGATTTCGATGAAATGTTAGTATGAGGTAGGGGACCACCTGGGGACGAACCCTATTGAAAATGGACGAAATGGGGTCAAAGGTCACGTCACAGGAGCGGGATCCATTCCATTGCCCTTATGCGTCATAACTTGCGTAAATATGGTTCGATGTCGATGAAATTTTAGTATATTGCAGTGGACCACCTGGGAACGAACCGTATTCAAAATGGTTGAAGTGGGGTCAAAGGTCAGGACATAGGGGCGGAATGCATTCCATTGCCTTTATGCATCATAACGTCTGTAAAAATGGTTTGATTTCGATGAAATTTTATTATGTGGTAGAGGACCACCTGGGAACGATCTTATTATGTCACAATATCGCACTTGAGATGTTGGCGCGCGGTCACGCCATCTCTCTCATTACGTCACGCATTATGTGTGGATCCTATTAAAGTTTTATGACGTCACACTCTTGCGAGCAGATGGTCGCGATTCCCATCTGCCTCATTACATCACGCGTTGTGTGCGTATGCCCTTCCGCTCGATAACTCGCGTAAAAATTGTTCGATTTAGATGAACCTATAATATGTGGAAGGGGATTATCTGGGAAGGAACCCTGTTAAAAGTGAATGAAATGGGGTCAAAGGTTAGGACATAGGAGCGGGATCCATTCCACTGCTCTTATGCGTCATAACTAACGTAAAAAAGGTTCGATTTCGATTTAATTTTAGTATGTGGTAGGGAAACACCTGGGGACAAACCCTATTGAAAATGGGCGAAATGCGGTCAAACGTCAGGACATAAGAGCGGAATCACTTCCATCGCTATTATGCGTCATAACTTACGTAAAAATTCTGCGATTTGGATGAAATGTTAGTATGTTGTAGGGGCCCGCCTGGGAACAAATCCTATTGAAAACAGGCGAAATAGGGTCAAAGGTTAGGACACAGGAGCGGAATCCATTGCATAGCCCTTATGCATCATAACTTACGTAAAAATGCTTCCATTGCGACAAAACTTAGTCATGTTATTTCGGAGGTATACTGTACCGGTTCTAATGGATATCGTCGAAATAGGATCAAAGGTCAGGGCACAGGACCGAGATTTATTCCACAGCCATTATCCTCATAACTTGAGTAATGATTTCTGGTATGTTGGAAAGCGTATTATAATCAATGCATTGCATGATTTTTCTAACTTGTTTAATAAAGAGACCACAGATTTCTGGTAGTCCATGCTCCGCACGTACGTAATCGTGGGTACATTTATCAGGACTAAGGATTGCTAGTTCGGGATCATTAGCAAGAGCAAGTAGTTCGGACCTGGAGTCTTTTCAGGTAGAATCAAAAGGTGTTCGCCTCTTCTGTAAAAGGTTACTATTTTTGTGTCTAGTAAATTCCTGAACCCCAGGATGGAGGTGCTTAATATTCTCTTCAGCTTGCGGCACTATTTTCAAAGGGTTAAGGTTAAGGTTAGGAAAGCTGAATTTAAATCCCAAAGTTTAAGGCCTCAGATTGGGAAGTCGTAATAGTCGTAGAGCTTAAGTTCAAAATGAACTGTCCTGATTTTTAAATTGTAAATAAAGACGTTTTTTAGATCCTACGTTTTTTAAAAGAAACTCTAAAGTGTGGTGTGTGGGCTTTGGCTGCACCAGAAAAGTCACCGTGCTTCGATAGTTTTGAATTCTTCGTGTTTACAATTCAGCACGAAATACCCTTATTTCTTATATCTGATTTCAATCCGACGCCTCCTTTTTGGTGCGCGGATTTTTATGACAATGAGTGTATTTGAGAACACAATCTTGGTTTTTTTTTTCAAGTTGGTGCTTAGTTTCACTTAAAGGTATTTGCGACTTGGTGCATTTTTGTGTGTCCTTATTTATGTATTCTTGCATTTATCGTTCTACATTTTGCCATGTAATTCAGGTGTGTCAGTTTTATTGGTTGTGTTCGGAAAGGGACAAAATGTTGCAATGACTTCATATTAACAGATACGCATTTCATGGACACACATTGCTTTTTAATCTATCCAAAGCTCCTTGTTAGGGGACTATCTAAATGCTCTTCACTGACAAAACTATTATGCCATATAAAGTAGAACATTTGTATGACGAACTACTATGTAGGGAATTTCTCCATTTAGCGAACGTTTACGGGCGACTTTGATAATTGCAAAAAGAAACACAATGTAAAATAACTTCGATTTAAAGAAGCAGATCCCTATTTTGTGGAGCGTTTATTCCAGAATCTCCATAGCTAGTTTGTTTGTGACACGTTAATAACTTCCTGTTTCCTAATCTCTATTTCTCTAGTTTGATACCTTTTATTAACAGGTTTTCCATTCCCATAGAATTTTTATTTTTCGGCCACAATTGTTGCAGTCATTGTGGGAGAGAAAAACTTTACTAGATGATCTGAAACACTCATAGAGGTATAGCTCCTTGCTCCTGGCTCCTGGATTTTTTTGAGTATGCATTGGGAGTTATGAGACAACAATTGGGGCTGGCAAAGCTAGCCGTAAGATAAATAAGAAATTCGCCGACTAAAGAAGCAATTACAAGCATTGCAGAATTACTATACACTTGCTGTCAAAACGTACGATTAATTCGAACTGTGTCTCCAACTGCAAATTAAAATACATTTATTTACAATTAAAAACAGTATTTACAATAGAAGGCAAGTACTTTCAGGGATCTCATGTCCCCATCATCAGGCCTATGTGCCACGAATCATGAGGAGCTATCCCATATATATATACATCACAAGAAAGCCCCCGTCACACGTCTATTTAACATTTCTGTGCTGCCAACTTTAAAAGACGCAAACTATAATGTTTAAAAATAATTATACAAATCAAAGTTATATCTAAGTTTCATTCTCGATGGCTGTGAGGATTACCAGCCGTCTCCATGGGTTTTGTATATAGGTAGGCAAGTCAATATTACAACACTTGTTATCATATGAAATTATATGTAAACTTTCGGACACAAATATTGTACTTTTTGTTACATTTGAGTAACAAAAGTACAAAATACATGAGTAACAAGAGTACTCAATTGTAACAAAAAGTACAATATTTCGGACACAAATATTGTACTTTTTGTTACATTTGAGTAACAAAAGTACAAAATACATGAGTAACAAGAGTACTCAATTGTAACAAAAAGTACAATATTTGTGTCCGAAAGTTTACATATAATTTCATATGATAACAAGTGTTGTAATATTGACTTGCCTACCTATATACAAAACCCATGGAGACCGCTGGTAACCCTCACAGCCATCGAGAATGAAACTTAGATATAACTTTGACTTGTATAATTATTTTTAAACATTATAGTTTGTGTCTTTTAAAGTTGGCAACACAGGAATGTTAAACAGACGTGTGATGGGGGCTTTCTTGTGATGTATATACACAGTACGTCAAAGAAATTTTAAGACTGGGTCTGTAAAATGAAATAGAAACAAGAAATTATAATTTGTTTTGGTTTGTTATTCAAAATAAATCCCTCCGGCTTCAATACACTTGTTACAGCGATTTAATAATGATTCCAATGCCTGTTCCAGTTCACTTTGCGGAATTGCCTCCAAAGCACGCGTCGAAGCTGTTTGTATGGTCGAAATATCATCAAAATAACGCCCTTTTAACGTCATTTTAAGTTTTGGGAACAAAGAAAAGTTGCAGGGTGCTAAATCAAGCGAATATGGGGGATAATTCAACACACAGACGTTATTTTTCACCAAAAATCTACGAACAAGAAGTGAGGTGTGACTGGGTGCATTATCGTGCAACAAACACCAACTGTTTTCATCTCGATATTGTGTATGAATGCGACGAATTCTTCCCATCAAACGCCTCAAAACTTTTAAATAAAACTCACCAGTAATTGTTTGTCTACTTGGAACAATGTTTTTGTGGATAATACCCTTACTATCGAAGAATGTAATGAGCATTGTTTTGATTTTCGATTGAACTTTTCTTGTTGTTTTGGCTTTTGGGGAGTTTTTGGACTACCATTCCGCACTTTGTCGCTTTGTTTTAGGATCATATTAAAAACACCATGTTTCATCACCTGTAACAATCGATTTTAAGAAGTTTGGATCATTTTCAGTGGCTGAAATGATGTCTCTGCAGTATGCACTCCTCCTTGATTTTTGTTCATTGGTTAACGTGTGTGGAACAAATTTAGCACGTACTTTTGTTTTGCCCAAATCTTTATGCAAGATGGTTCCAATCGTTTCTTTGTCGATGTCTCATCCATCATTCTTAGTGACGCACATCGATTGTTTGCCACGAAATCACGCACTTTTTAAATAATCTCAGGTGTCCACGATGAACTTGGTCTTCCGGTATGCTTACCATCTTCTAGCGTCTCTCTTCCGTCCAAAAAACGTTTATGCCACAAGAAAACATTTGATCTACTTAAACAAAACTCACCGTAAACTTGTTTCATCATTTGGTACGTTTCCGAGGCACTTTTACCAAATTTTGCGTTAAATTTAATAACAGCCCTTTGTTCCATCTTAATAATTCAACATGAAAAAATTTTTACTTCTCTAATGAACGGCCGTTTCGTTTGAGTTACTTTGACAACTGCGCTGTACTTTTGGCAGAAAGCAAGAAGATGGTCACGGTTTATAACGCATTTGCGATTACACTGGTGGCGCCACCGTAGGCTGAAATCTAGCGCCAGTCTTAAAAATTCTTTGACGCACTGTGTATATGGGATAGCTTTTCATGATTCGTGGCACATAGGCCTGATGATGGGGACATGAGATCCCTGAAAGTACTTGCCTTTTATTGTAAATAGTGTTTTTAATTGTAAATAAATAGATTTTAATTTGCAGTTGGAGACACATTGAATTAATCGAACGTTTCGACAGCATGTGTATAGTAATTCTACAGTTTTCGTGCGAAATATATTATTGGTACAAGCATTGCTTCATGTATACTGTAAATCCAACTTCGACGTGGTGCCACCACACAGCTCCTTACTTTAATATCATAGGTTTGTAAGACTGATTTATAGATTAGCAAATTTCCAGCCGATCTCGTGTTTTGATTATGGCAGTAGGGGAAAGTTTAGACATCAGTTTACTGCGATGTTTCCATTGCATGTCTTTCAGATTAGTGTTTGCGTTTGATCATTTCAGTGGAAAATGTCGGAGAAAAATGTTTGAGTATCAGGAAGAAATTGTAACTGTTAGAAGAGAATGTATACAATAAAGATAAAAAATTGGGTTATGTATAGCGAAGATTTCGCAGTGATCCTGCTATTTATACGATGTTGTTCAAAACTTAAGCACGAAGTGGAAAAAATAAAACAATGGCGTAAATAGCAGCAGCAGCCAAACACAAATTAACTCGTGTCTGGGGACAGGAGCAACAGCACATGCGTAATAACGGAGCATGACGTGTGGTTTGCGTGACGTGAGCACCAAATGCGCTCAGCAGTCCAAGGGCATCAGTTGAACGGAAGTCACTGGGCGGTGTGCATAAGTGCTACAGGCGTTCGATTGTGTACTGGAGAAGGCAAAATGGCCAACAGAGAACATCTTTATGATTTTTCTCGTGGACGAATAACTGGAAGGCTGGAGGAGGGGAGAACTGTGATGAGTGTGTCCCATGATCTCGGTATCGCCCATAACATTGTATCGCGTGCGTGGTCGGCCTTCTGGGTTATGGGTACGGCTGTGTGCAAAACCGGTGGTGGTCGTCTACCAAAAACCACTCCTGGTGAGAACCGCTATCATCTTCTACAGACCAAGAGGGTTAGACACCAGACAGTAAGTAATCTTGCAAGACAATTGAACATGAGCGCAGGACGCACAATATCGCAATTTACAGTACCCAGGTGACTGATTACACAAAGTTGGACTGTTTGCCCGACGACCAGTACGCTGTGTTCCAGTAACACCGTTTACAGTGGTCCAGAGAACACAATTGCTAGGCAGCAGAGCAGTGGGGTACAGTACTCTTTGCTGATTCGAGTATATTGAGTCTCTCTAGCGTTTCTGGACGTCAGCTAAGCTGGTGTGAAGAAAGCACTCAGTATTGGCCGGAAAACGTAAATGAGAGATAGATATGGTGCCCGTGGTTTTCTCGTATGGGGGGAGTCATTCTGATTGATGGACATACGTAGCTCCAGAAACTGTAATGAGGTACTGTAACCGGTTCGCGCTTCTGTAATGTGGTGTTCCTTTCCCATGTTCTTCTGGTCTGAGGTGCCATTAGCCCACTGTTCGTGTTACTGGAAGGTAACACTATGCCCCATTGTACGGTGGCTGTTGATGAGCTGTTGGAAAGTGAAAACATTTAACGGATAGATTGGCTATCACGTTTACCAGTCCTAAATGCCATAAGAACACATGTGTGACGCGCTAAGGGGAAACATACTGTGGTACGTCAACATCCACCGGAAACTGTCCAAGAGGTGAAGACTGCGTTGATGGAACAATGGGCGATGATACCGCAAGAACTCATCAACAACCTAGTACGAAGTATGGATAGACCGTGCGAATCATGTACCAACGTTAGGAGTGATCATATCTCCTACTGGAAACTTCTCTTCCCTTCGTACCGTCTTTGGCAGTGATGCATCTTACCATGTACGCTATGTAGCCAATCCAATAGTATCTGCAGTTCTGTTTGCATAATAATTTCGGTAAGTAATGATGTTCCTATGGTTTGAATTTCACATATCCAGGCCGCTTCTGTACGGTGCTAAAAAAATTCGCGTGTTCTTAAATTTCAGGTCAAAAATTCGCGTGTTCTTAAATTTCGCACAGCGGTGTAATATCTTGCGATGGGCAAGTTCGACTGATGTGTTTTAATAGATTTGATTTTCATTGTGTATTATTATTTTAACCACCGGCATGGAGCAGTTGGTTAAGTTGCTTTGCATTGTGTAGGAGGCGGACGTTTCTGACGGGTGTTCGAACCCTGGTCCTGCGGCCATCTACTCTGTGGTTTGTCCGTAGTTTTCTGCAGAGTCCCCGTGTTTGGGGACGCGAATGCGTAGATGATTCCCTCTGAAGTCCTCCCGCAGACGCGCTTTGTCTCTAGACCCTCCCTTCTTCAGGATGCCTGGGTTTACCAAATGAGTGTCGATGCTCTATTAGTGAAACACTCTAAGACGAATGAAACCTGATGTCCCATGGCTTCAGGCACCCACGGGATTATTACATATGGTTGTTGATGATGATTAATATACCCAATTGGCGTGGATTAGGAACATAAAACAGAAGTCTTCGCTCTTTCCACGTTTTGTAAGTGTGTCACGGAAAAATTATCGGCCGCCACCGGTAATCGAACCCAGGTCTTCCAGTTACGCGCCGGACATGCTTCCACTGCACTACAGCGGCCTCGAATTATCCAGATTCATATACACTAACTGCTAAACCATATGGCATGTTGATTCTTGGAGCCCCGCACAATTCTATCTTTGGTGAATCCTCTCCTGGGGATTCACCAAAGATAGAAAGCAGCAACTGAACGAATAACTAGGAGGTGAATGAATAATTAATACACACTATTGACGTGAATTACGAACATCAAACAGAAGTCATCGCTCTTTCCACTTTTATAAGTTAGTCACGGAAAAATTCTCATTGGCCGCAACGGGAATCGAACCCAGGTCTTCCAGTTACGCGTCGGACATGCTACCACTGCACAACAGCGGCCTCGAATTCTCCAGACTCACATGTGATTAACTGCCGAACTACATGACAGGTTGCTTCTTGGACAGCGGCCTCGAACTCTCCAGACGCACATACGACTAACTGCCAAACCACACATGGCAGGTTACGTCTTGGACAGCGGCCTCGAATTCTCCAGACTCACTTATAAAACGTGGAAAGAGCGATGACTTCTGTTTGATGTTCCTAATCCACATCAATTGTGTGTATTAATTATTCATTCGCCTCCTAGTTGTTTGTTCAGTTGCTGCTTACCATCTTTGGTGAATCCCCAGCATTGTGCGGGGCTCAAAGAAGCAACCTGCCATGTGGCTTAGCAGTTAGTCGTATGTGAGTTTGGAGAATTCGAGGCCGCTGTGGTGCAGTGGTAGCATATCCGGCACATAACTGGAAGACCTGGGTTCGATTCCTGGTGGCAGCCGATAATAAATTTTCCGTGACTCACTTATAAAACGTGGAAAGAGGGATGACTTCTGTTTGATGTTGATGATGATTGCATGGTGTGGAAGAAATATTCTTCTCATAATACGTGGAAAAAACGTCATGATAATTAACACAGTAATCAGACATCTCTGAATTGACTGTATTTACTGCTTCTCACGTAATATCCATCACATCAGAAAACTTGAAAGGTTTTTGAATGCGGTCGGAAAATATTCCGAAGCTCTAAACACTCAGGTACTTGGGACTCTGTCGTCCTGGGTGGTGTAACGGTTAGCATGCTCGAACGGTAATCGGGAGATTGAGGTTCGATTCACTTTCCAGGGTGATGGAATTTTCAAGTTTTCCGATGTGATGGATATTACGTGAGAAACAGTAAATACAGTCAATTCAGAGATATCTGATTACTGTTTTAATTATTATTATTATTATTTTAGTCACCCATTAATTCACTCCCGTACCATATTCTCTTATACATTGTCAAGTTTTTTTTCTATACATTTCGCCATTTCTCTACGTCGGTGAATCAAGTGTTTTCATGCGTCCTTTTTATTTTTTTTTTTTCAATTTGTTTCGAGTGAAAATGAGATGTCATCAGCATATTGTATTATTACGAAGTCAAATCCAACATTTCTGAGGTGGTTTATGTCCTCCCGCACTTTTGTTATACTTTTATTTGAAATTTATCGAATAGAACACGAAGAGCCCCCTTAAAATCATTCCTCGTGCATTATTTTAGAAGCCTTCATTCACTTTCTGATTCGAGGAAAACGAAAGGTAAATCTCGTGGGGATGATGAGCCTGTCAGAACAAATGGAAAAACAATTTCATTTCTTTGAATATGTTTCGTTCCTAAGAGCATTTCGCTCTCCTCACAGGGAAACGTAATCCTCCCGGCTCATTAAACGTTTCTTTCCTTTTTATAATTTTTTGTCGTATCGATTACAACTTGCACCTTTAATACACGCAGTTTTTTTCTGATCACTTCTTAATTACAGTTTCGAGAAATGCGTGCAACTTAGCCACACTATGCAAATTAATTAATTTACTTTTAATGGAAAGCACCTGCATTGTTTTCCCAGGGAAAAACTCGACGAATTATCCGTACTACATGTTTTCCGCATAATTTTCAACAAGAGCGAATTCCTTAAGTGCGGACGGAATATTTTTACTTTTATGTCGCTTTATTTCTAAAAGTAAGTACAACTAGCTGTGAAAGGTGCAGTGCGTGATACATAATACTTGACTAATCCTTTTAAAAAATGTGCATGTGTGTGTGTGTGTGTGTGTGTGTGTGATATCTGAATAGTTGTTCTGAATGAAATTCTGGAGTTTTCGATAAATGGTGGCATACTTGAAACTCGGGATGTAAGGTCAGGTGATGCGTAACATCACAGCCTCTCCTTGACAAATGTCAACCCCGCCTTCTCGTGGTGCATCCTGTTCCCACTAAAGGGGCTCTGACGACCGCAAATAGCGGTATAACTATACCATCGGGATCAGAGGAAATGCTATCCCACACTCACCAACCCGCTTGGCCAGCGTGGTGAGTTATGGCCAAACACCTACAAAATGACTCTACAACTTAAATCTTGGCCCTCAGTCTCCGGCAGCTGGAATGTACCTGGCCAAGGCAGCGGCCAGTGCGACATGAAGGCAGAGGGTGCTAAGAATCCCCGGAGGACCGGACTAGGCTGCCATTTGATGCTGACCTTGGCTACCTACAACGCACGCTCCCTATCTTCTGATTCAAGGCTTCTTGAATTGGAAGAGGAACTACAAAGGATCAAGTGGGACATCGTCGGGCTGAGTGAGGTAAGGAGAAAAGGAGAAGATCTCATTGAACTGAAAAGTGGACATCTCTTCTATTATCGTGGGACAGATACTGGCAGAACTAGTGGTGTTGGATTTATAATAAACAAGAAACTGAAGGATAAAGTGGTAGAAGTTGAAAGTTCCTCGGACAGAGCTGCACGACTCGTTATCCAACTATCGAGAAGATACCAGGCTCAGATTATTCAAACTTATGCCCCCACCACAAGTCATCCTGAAGAAGAAATTGAAGAATTTTATGAGGAAATTCGTCATCTAAATAATAAAGGTAAGCAGCACTTGAAGATAATTATGGGAGATTTCAATGCAAAAATAGGGCACCGGCAACAGAATGAAACTTCAGTAGGTAAATTCGGTCACGGCAACAGAAACCAGCGTGGAAATACTCTCGTTGAGTTTGCAGAGGCAGAAGGATTTTTTCATCTTGAATTCCTTTTTCAAGAAAAAGCCACACAGGAAATGGACATGGAGACATCCAATTGGGACGACAAGTGAAATTGATTTTATTATGTGTAACAAAAAATTCGTCATCGAAGACTGCAGTGTGCTAAACAAGTTCAACACAGGTAGTGACCATAGATTGGTGAGATGTAAGATGCACCTCAACACTAAACTGGAACGTGGCAAGCTCATAAGACAAACAAAATGTATTGACATAACCAACCTTAAAAAACACCATAATACTTTCAAGTTGGAACTGAAGAACAGATTCTCTGCTTTAGAAGGCCTAACATCGGAAGAAGTGGATATTTCGGAAGTTAACAGAAAAGTAACCAAAGCTCTTATGGAAACAGCAACAAAATTAGCTGGGTCTAAGAACAAGTTGCATGTAAACAAATTATCAGGAAAACCAAAATGTTGATGCAAAAAAGAAGAGAGATGAGGACAACTAAAGAAGATGTGACTTCCAAAGTGGAATATATAGAGCTATGCAAGACAGCACGAAAAAGTATCACTGAAGACGTAAGGAAATTCAACTGTGAGCTAGTGAGGAAAGCAATTGAAAACAACCAAAGCCTAAAGATAGCAAAGGGACATCTCAGTAAGGGAAGAAAACAGATTATGGCTCTGAGAAAAGAAGATGGTTCTATAACAAGAAATAGAGGTGAAATTTTGACAAGAGTGAAAGATTTCTACTCCAAATTATATGAAAGGGATGATACATGTACTCCAGACATCATGAAAGGTACCAGAGTTCTTCCAGTCCTCCCAGCAGAAGTTGCACATGCAATCAAGAACATGAAGCGGGGAAAGCTCCAGGAGAAGATGGAATTACTATAGACATCATACAAGAAGCAAGTGGAGAAATTGAAACAGTACTCGCTCAAATTTTCACTCGATGCCTTAATGAAGGGAAGATTCCTGAGGATTGGAACAATGCTACAATGATCCTGCTACATAAAAAAGGTGACATTGAGGATCTCAGGAACTACAGACCTATCAGCCTCCTATCAGTGGTTTATAAAATCTTCACTAAAGTTCTTTCACACCGCTTGAAGGTAACACTGGACATGGCTCAACCGAGAGAACAAGCTGGATTCAGGAGTGGCTACAGCACAATAGATCATATCCACGTACTGAGAGAACTAATTGAAAGAGCGAGGGAATATGAACTTCCATTGTGCATGGCTTTTATCGATTATGAAAAAGCCTTTGATTCGGTGAAACCATCAGCAGTTACCACGGCTCTGAAATCCTGCGGTATTGAAGATGCATACATTAATATTATTAATAACATCTATGAAAATGCAAGTGCAAAGATTCGGCTGTTTGAAAATACAACACACATAAAAATTGGAAAGGGAGTGAGACAAGGTGACACCATATCTCCGAAGCTCTTTAATGCCACATTGGAAAATGTCTTTCAATCACTGAACTGGGAAAACAAAGGGATAAAGATTAATATAGATTATCTAACCCACCTTCGTTTTGCTGATGATGTAGTCATTTTTGCAACTACCCCATCAGAGCTGCAGAGTATGATCCAGGAACTTGCTGACAAGAGTAAAGAAGTGGGATTAAAAATGAACTTTCAGAAGACAAAAGTGATGTTCAATGCTTTTACAAGAAATGAAGATTTATCGATTGATGGAGAAAAACTGGAGATAACAGATACGTATGTTTATCTTGGACAGCAGATATCAAGTGAGGGTCACATTGATGAAGAAATTAATCGGCGTACAAAACTTGCCTCCAGAGCTTTGGAAGAAACAGCATAATTTTCAAGAGCAATATGCCATTATGTCTTAAAAGAAAAGTGTTTGATCAATGCATCCTTCCAGTGCTTACGTATGGTGCAGAGACGTGGACCTTAACTAAAAGAGACATACAAAGGCTGCAGACAACTCAAAGTTGCATGGAGAGGTGCATGCTTGGTATAACCAGGAGAGATAAGAAGAGGAACTCGTGGATCCGAAAAATGACAAGAGTGGAAGACATCATGATCAGAGTTAAATCCCTGAAATGGCAATGGGCTGGACATACTGCCAGAAGGACAGACCATAGATGGACAGCCGAAATTTTAGATTGGATTCCAAGGGACAGGAAAAGACCCAGAAAAAAGACCACATGGGAGATGGGTGGATGAAATTCGTAAATATGCGGGAGTGAAATGGAGGAGACTGGCACAAGACAGACCGTTGTGGAGGAAACTTGGGGAGACCTTCGTCCAGCAGTGGATTGATAATGGTTGACAATGATGATGATGATGACTTGAAACTCCGTTATAATACAGCCATGTAGGTTAACGCAGAAATAGGTGCTGTACTGCAGTTTTGCTGGGTGGGGCTTTACCGCGATCGAACCATTGCTCAGAATGTCAACGATTGTCATACAGCACCTACACTCTTTGCAAAAAAAAAAAAAAAAAAAAAAAGCAAAAACCGAAACACCCAGAAGGAATCGTCCAATCAAGATGAAAATTGATATGTGCAATGTGTATATATAGGAAAGGAAATGATTGCAATTGCAGAGCAGTTGGGCCATTTATTCCGATAAAACAGCTACATGAGTGGAACAAGTCAGTACGTTGTAGTGCCACCCCTGATTCGAACACAAGCGGTTATCCAGCGTGGCATAGACGCATACAGTTCACGGATATTGACCTGAGGTATAGCATGCCAGATAGTGTCCAAATTGCCGGACAGTTCGCCGACATTCCGGTACGAGCTTAGGTGGCGTCCCATGTCCGAAATACGGCCGCTCGGTGAGAGTTAGGGCGATCGGGCTTGCCATGGCAGGGTGTCGACATTACTGAGACAGGAATGGGATTGGCAGGGAATTATCCCTTTTAAAAATTGCCCGGTGATGCTGCGACATGATTCGCAACACAAAAGGTCACAAAATGTCGTCGACATACCGTTGAGCCGTGAGGGTGGTACGGAAGACTACCAAGGGTATCCGGCTATCGTAGAAAATGGCTCTCCTGACAGTCATCCCCGGTGTGCGAGCTGCGTGCCGTTCCACTGTAAAGCCTGGCTCCGTGAGCTAACCGGCTCGTTTCCAGACACGTATGCGCTGGTAATCGGCGCCAAGTGCAAACCGTGACTCATCACTGGACACTCTCTCACGTAGATCGGGCCCAATACATTTGCAATAGGTGCCGGTAATGCTCGCTGGTCACTGGTAGGCGGCGGAGTGGCCTCCTCGAATGTAGTGCCTGTGCCGGAAGTCGTCTGGCCACTTCCATACTTGTAGAAAACCAACATGGTCACGAATGGTTGAGATCGACGAATTCGGTTCTGTTCTTGCAGCAATCGCTCGATCCTTGCGTTCTATCGCTGCCCGCGTGCCACTGGATTGTGCCAACATCGTACGATTGCCGCGACGCTCCGACCAAAATGCCTGGCAGTACAGCGACTTGACCAATCGGCCTCTTTCAGACCAATTATTTTATACGCTTTCTCTCAAACTCGCTCAACTGCTCGTAGTGAGCACGGATCCGACGTCGAGGCATCCTCACAGTCCGTGGAGGTTATTGCAACAGCAATCCGCTGTCACAATTGTCCCTGCGTGCCAGCTTTGCTCTTGATATACGCTCTTCGATGCACGGTTCCTGTAAGCTGTGGCGGGCAACTATTTTGTCATCAGTCGTTATTTTTGAATCATTTCCGTACTTATCCCTGAGGTACTTGCATGCGGAGTTTCATCAGGATCGAACGCCTTTCTCGCGGTGCTTTGCGTTTTTTGGCAAAGAGTGTATTTCTTATCACAAGTGACCATGCGCCTCAAAATGTCGCTCGTTTGGCTGCTGATAAGTAGAGAAAAGCAGGTGTGTGCTGTTCTGTCAATCCGTGTCGAATCCATTTATCCATTGTTTTTTAGTTTGGCGGTTCAACGACCACCGTGAGCAACTTTTTGGGCTATAAGCAGTCGCCCATCCCTAATTTAGGGTTACTGTTTCCAGAGAAGGTAGAGAGCCAGTGTCGTAAGACAAACACAACACGCATGGCTCACTGGGACGCGAACCAAGGCTCATCTCGGACAGATGCCCATTAATCCATCTTTTTCACTTTACCTGTACCAGTTAACCTTTTAAATGGCTGATGTATTTGAACCAAGTGGTGATAAGAAAGCTATCGGAAAACTGTTTCTTTCGTTTTCTTATCTCAGCAGTATCCACCATAAGCCTTCCACTAGCTAAGCTGTCCATTCTTGATTTTCAGCTCAATGACCCAAGGAACAATGAGAAAGAGGTACTCTCCTGACACGAATGCCGTGCCGATGGTTAGAAACAAATCTTTCCTTTCCTAGGTTTGTTGACATTACCAGCTCGTTTAGCGGGTAATAAGTCAGAAAGAATTTATTACCAGCTCGTTTAGCGGGTAATAAGTCAGAAAGAATTAAATGACACCTTTTAATAACAAAGCTAAGGAGAAGACAACGCTTTCGGATTCGCAGGATCAACCTTTACTGCCGCGTTTGTACCCCTTCTTGAGAGCGGATCTATCCGTTCGGGCTGATTTCAGCACATTTTGCTAACCCACAGAGTTAATTCGTCCGATCTCGTTAAAGGGATAAATGCCGGAAATGACTGGACAGTATTCCCGAAATTTTTCGCCAAATCTTTGTACCGTTTGACATGGATCAAAGATCTCCAACTCGACATAATCGATAGCTCCATCAGGTCTACTGTGTGGTTCATTTTCACGGCTGATATCGTCGGCACGGAATTTAGCGAACCAATGTTGTGGCTTGAATGACTGGAAGTAGTTCGCCTGGTCCGATGAATCTCGTTTCCTGTTGCACCATGTCGACCGCCGTTTACGTGTGCGACGTTTTTCTAGGACACTGTAAGCACCAGGATGCACCGTCGGACGAATACAAGCCGGAGAAAGAAGTGCAATACTTTGGGCAATGTCCTGCTGCGATATCCAGGGTCCAGTCATCCAATTGCAGGAACTATAATATCTACCACCTACCTAATCATCATTGCACACCAGGTACATCCTTTCATGGTAAAGGTGTTTCCCTCTAGTTGGTTGCAAAGGTTTTCCCTCCTTGTTTTAGAAGAATGTGAAGTATGCCAAATGTTTTCCCTCCTTGTTTTAGAAGGATGTGAAGCATGGCAAAAAGTTTTATTTCCTTGTTTTAGAAAGATGTGAAGCATGGCAAAGATTTTCCTTCTTTGTTTTAGAAGGATGTGAAGCACGGCAAAGGTTTTTGCTCTTTGTTTTAGAAGGATGTGAAGCATGGCAAAGGTTTTCCCTCCTTGTTTTGGAAGGATGTGAATCATAGCAAAGGTTTTCCCTCCTTGTTTTAGAAGGATGTGAATCATAGCAAAGGTTTTCTCTCCTTGTTTTAGAAGGATGTGAAGCATGGCAAAGGTTTTCCCTCCTTGGTTTAAAAAGATGTAAAGCATGGCAAAGGTTTTCCCTCCTTGTTTTAGAAGGATGTGAAGCATGGCAAAGATTTTTACTTATTGTTTTAGGAGGATGTGAAGCATGGCAAAAGTTTTCCCTCCTTGTTTTAGAAGGATGTGAATTATGGCAAAGGTTTTCCCTCCTTGTTTTAGAAGGATGTGACTCTGCCCGGATTGTTCGACAAGGGTTCGGGGAACACGAGGGCCACTTCCAGGTACTTAATACAAATTCGACAAACATAAATTCAATAAAGCATCTATGATTTATATTGGAACAGTAAATCCGATCTTCGACGCCTCAACCACGTAGCTTATAAGAATTCAAGGATCTGCTGGTAATGTGTTGGTACCACATACTACAAGATACCTTTAGCAATCTGTTAGCTTCTATACTTATCCGGGTAAGAGCTGGTTTGGCGGCACATGAAGGAACAACATCATATTACACTGTAAAAAATAAGTGGTGTGAATTCACGGAAAAGTTTTGAAAATAACTTGCAGCAAAGCTGCCGGTAGGTGTCAGTCTTTTGACCAAATAAAAAACATGAAGTTTAAAAGACAAGGCAACATATACATGGCAGGTTAATATGTGAATAAAACTTGAACTAGCTCATAGCCAACACATATATCAATATGTTCCATCATTGATAACCTTCATTATAGTTAAACAAACAACTAATATCGTTTGCACCTCACTATATAATCACATATATGTATATAAAAATAAACAGCAAATATCGTTTGCACCTCTTTCTATAATCACATTAACCAACATTTCTTCGGTTTTACTCTTTTAATTAGTCGTAGCAGCTATACTTGTATCATTTCACTTTATACTATAGTTATCCTTTATCGTATCCCTTTTCCCTTGTAACATTATATACATCGTAGTGCAGCGTATTCAATATATACAGCTTACAGTCCACTACACAGTATCATCACCCATTCAATCAAAATTGCCTATTATTTATTAAATATTTCATAAGATGTGCTTTTAACTTTATTTCAAATAAGTTAAAATTATTAATAGATGTTAGTTCTTGAGGCAATGAGTTTCAAAAGTTTAGGCCACTATAATTTACGTTCATTTTAAGCTTCTCAGTTTGTGGGAACATTGGAATTAGTAGTGATCTATTCCTAGTATTGTGGTAATGAGTATGTATATTTAGTGTTATTATATCATTGTGTAAACCATTTTTAATTATTTTATACATTTATTTTCCCTAAGTTATAGTCATATAATTGCTTTATCGTTAAAATATTATATGTATTGGGGTTCACTTTTGACCGAATAAATGAGATTGGTTGAAAATTATTTCACGTTTTAAGGTCTATTTGTCTTATAAATCTATTTTGCAATATCTGTAGTATTTCCGTTTTTAAAAGTGCCCGTTTATTTTAACTTGCGTATTTTCACACAGTTTCCGTAGTCAGAAACTCCGTTTATTTCAGAAAAATCCATTTTAGGTTTTTCCGTATTTAAACTAAAATTCCGTAAAATCGACGGTTCTGCATTTGCCAGCCCTTACATGATCGAACTGCCGTCGTTTAGGTTGGTTCATCAGGAAACGCACGCCTTTAACCACTGAGCCACAAAAGCTAGAATGTTTTCAACTTTTACACCACGCTTTTATGGTATCTTTCTTTAACGGTCTTGTGTCTGTCGCTCTTTGACCAAACATGGCCCTTGCCCAATAAAAATCAACAAACCAACCAAAAGCTCAAAAATCCGAGTCGTGCATATCGTAAAACAAATTGCGGAACGATGAATTTGTTTTCTGCCATTTAATTCGAGTGATTTATTTATTTTATTTTCCGTTGGAGCCTATTATTTTTCTGAAAAAGTTTGTAATCATTTTTGTTTTGTAGAAGGACCTTTCACAAATTAAGCATTCCTCATCGTGATTTTTCGAAGCAACAAAATGCTTTGCCACTTGATTCCTTGACAATGACTTTCAGTTATCTTTAAACAAGTTAGTAAAATCATGCAATGCATTGATTATGATACGCTTCCCAACATAACAGAAATTATTGCTCAAGTTATTACTCAAGTTATGAGGATAATGGCTGTCAAATAAATCTCGCTCCTATGAACTGACCTTTGACCCCATTTCGATGATATTCAACAGAACTGGTAAAGTGTACGTCCGGAACAACATGATAAAGTTTTGCCTCAGTCGAAGCATTTTTACATAAGTTATAATACATTAGGGCGATGGAATGGATCCCGATCCTATGATCTGACCTTTGACCCCATTTAACCCATTTTCAATAGGCTTCGTCCTCAGATGGTCCCTTACCACATACTAAAATTTCATTGAAATCGACACATTTGTACGCAAGTTATGACGGATAAGGGCAATGAAATGCATCCCGCTACTATGTCCTGACCTTTGACCCCATTTCGTCAATTTTCAGTAGGGTTCGTCCCCAGGTGGTCCCCTACCACATACTAAAATTTCATCGAAATTGAACCAAATTAACGTAAGTTATGACGCAAAAGGACAATAGAATGCATCCCGCTCTTATGTCCTGATCTTTGACTCCATTTCGTCCATTTTCAACAGGGTTCGTCCTCAGTGGTCCTCTACCACATAATAAAATGCGATTGAAATCGAACCATATTTACGCGAGTTATGACGCAAAAGGACAATAGAATGCATCCCGCTCCTATGTCCTGATCTTTGACCCCATTTCGTGCATTTTCAATAGGGTTCGTCTCCAGGTGAGCCCCTGCCACATACTAACATTTCATCAAAATTGAACCATATGTACGCGAGTTATGACGCAAAAGGACAATAGAATGCATCCCGCTCCTATGTCCTGATCTTTGACCCCATTTTGTGCATGTTCAGTAGGGTTCGTCCCCAGGTGGTCCCCTACCACATACTAACATTTCATCGAAATTGAACCATATTTACGCAAGTTATGACCCAAAAGGACAGTAGAATGTATCCCGCTTTTATGTCCTAATCTTTGACCAGATTTCGTGCATTTTCAACAGGGTTCGTCCTCAGTGGTCCCCTACCACATAATAAAATGTGATTGAAATCGAACCATATTTACGCGAGTTATGACGTAAAAGGACAATAGAATGCATCCCGCTCTTATGTCTTGATCTTTGCGAGTTATTTTTCAATAGGGTTCGTCATCAGGTGGGCCCCTGCCACATACTAACATTTCATCAAAATCGAACCATTTTTACGCGAGTTATGACGCAAAAGGACAATAGAATGCATCCCGCTCTTATGTCCTGATCTTTGACCCCATTTCGTCCATTTTCAATAGGGTTCGTGTCCAGGTGAACCCCTGCCACATACTAACATTTTATCAAAATCGAACCATTTGTACGCGAGTTATGACGCAAAAGGACCATAGAATGCATCCCGCTCTTATGACCTGATCTTTGACCCCATTTCGTCCATTTTCAATAGGGTTCGTCTCCAGGTGGGCCCCTGCCACATACTAACATTTCATCAAAATCGAACCATATTTACGCGAGTTATGACGCAAAAGGACAATAGAATGCATCCCGCTCTTATGTCCTGATCTTTGACCCCATTTCGTCCATTTTCAATAGGGTTCGTCTCCAGGTGGGCCCCTGCTACATACTGACATTTCATCAAAATCGAACCATATTTACGCGAGTTATGACGCAAAAGGACAATAGAATGCATCCCGCTCTTATGTCTTGATCTTTGACCCCATTTCGTCCATTTTCAATAGGGTTCGTCTCCAGGTGGGCCCCTGCTACATACTGACATTTCATCAAAATCGAACCTTGTTTACGCGAGTTATCGTGCAGACGGACAAAGCTGGAGCATATACGCTTTTTTAACCTACGGTTGGAAAGCGTAAAAAAGGTGAAATGTATTTTTTTTTAGTATTTCACAAAAAGACGTCCTAAACATAAAATTTACTCTTGATAGCTATAACAGCTTTTGTCTTAAGTTGTCCAAAGACTGAAAATAGACATCGTAGAATCATCTGAACAATAAGTTAAGTACCCAGTTTCGTACAGTAATACAATATACAGGGTTTTTAGGAAAGTCCGGTTTCTTACAGTAACACAATATACAGGGTTCTTAGGAAAGTCCGTTTACCCGCCCCTCTAACATTTAAACCGCGTATCGTATCGCCAGGGAAGTAACGCGTACCTATAGGAAAGTGATCATGCGCAATCGATGGGACGTGTTTGTAGCAACCCTACTGGCGAAATACCGAACTTAGCAAAACTAACTCAGAAACCAAGAGAGATACGTAAAAAAGTCCAAATAAAAAAATGAAAGAGCGGTGTTTAATTAGTACAAAACGACTCTTGTTTCAAAAGAAACATTTACAGAAAAGGCAAGAAAACACGAACAAATCGTCAGATGTCCGGCTGCTAGCACGCGACAGGAACAGAAAAGTAGTTACGTGATATAAAATGTAGTTATGCTTATCAAACAAAGATCTTCGCTCTTTCCACGTTTATAAGTGAGTCACGGAAAAATTCTCCCTTTGGCCGCCACCGGAGTCGAACCCAGGGTCTTCTAGTTACGCGCCGGATATGCTTCCGCTACACCACACCGGCCTGGTGTAGCGGAAGCATATCCGGCGCGTAACTAGAAGACCCTGGGTTCGACTCCCGGTGGCGGCCAAAGGGAGAATTTTTCCGTGACTCACTTATAAACGTGGAAAGAGCGAAGATCTTTGTTTGATGTTCCTGGTCCACGTCGGATATCTGTATTAGTTATGCTTATTTCAAGTTTGACGTAAAATGACGCCAGACATCCAAAGGGCTGTAAATAATTGGTCGGAATTGAAAGTGAATCAGAGTACGAGGTCGGCAGGTAGATGGCTATCTTCACGAATGACGAGTACTGTGATATGGTCTTGCTGTACAGCGAATATCAGGAGAATGCAAAAAAGGCTACGAGGTTGTATGGAGTACGGTTTCTCACTCGTCAGCATTCAGCAGCATAGACAATTGCCAAAGTTGTCAGCCGCCTGCGAGAAACAGGAAGCGTTACTGAGTGTCATCGTTCAGGTCGTCCCATTAGTGCCGGTGTGCGAGTACATCCTGCGGATATTTTGGGCTATGTTCTTGCAAATCCCAGAAGTAGTACGACGGCAGTGAGCCGTGCGTGTGGATTATCGGCATCACAGGTGTGGCAAATCTTGAACGAACATAGTGCGCATTCCTAACGTGATGCTGTCGTGCAAAACCTGATGCATCTGGAGACCTTCAAAGGGGTATGACCTTTTGTAACTTCGTCCTGAACACCTAACAGGAAAAGCCGTGGTTTGTGGACAACATCCTATGGACTGACGAGTCACCATTTACAAGGGGGCAGGATTATCAATAATTACCAGAACTACCACTACCGGGATGTGAGAAATCTTGATGTCATGCGAGACAAGCATGACATCAAGTACGCTGGTCACTTAATGTGTAGTGTGGAATGTGGCAAACATCCGTAATTGGACCTGTGTTCATTGAGTGAAATTTAACAGGTCAGCGTTAATTGCAGCTGTTATGTGGTCCAATAAGCGCTTGGTTGAATGATGTTCCTTTGGCTACGTTGCCACGCATAAGGTGTCAACATCACGGCTGTCCTTCCCACAAAACCTTTCCAGTTCGCTCTTTCTTATCTCGCACGTTCGGCAACAATATTATTGGGTATGGTGGTTGTACGGAAACGCCGCCACGGTCACTCGACCTAACACCGATGGACTGCTTCTTTTCGGGATACCTGAAGGATCAAGTGTACCCTACGGAACCTTCCAGCGTGGCAGATTTAAAGGAACGCATCGTCAGGGCCTGTAATTCTGTAACCCCTGCGATGCTGCATGCTGTTCGAGATGCATTTCTGTCCCGAGTTGAATTGTGCATGCGCCGAGCAACGTGTACGGTAGACCACTTGCGAGGTGATTTGCACCTGTACTACACGAAATGTGTGTTGCGTCTGTGTTGGTTTGTGTGTAATTTAAAGTTTACTACTTTAACATGTCTTGTCTTTTCTGTAAGTGTTTCTGATGAACCAAGTGCCGTTTTCTACTAATTAAACACAGCTCTTTCATTTTGTAATTGGACTTTTTTTGCGTATCTGTCTTGGTGTCTGAGTTAGGTTTGTTAAGTTCCGTATTTCGCCACCAGGGGGCCCTACAAGCACGGCCAATCGTTTGCGTATGGTCTCTTTCCTATAGGTAAACGTTACTTCTGTGGCGGTACGATACGCGATTTAAAAGTTAGAAGGAGGGGGGGGGTAAACGGACTTTACTAAGAACCCTGTATAAAGAAAAAATATCTGGTGCACAAAATAAGGGAGAGGAGGAGAAATATTCTGTGCCACAATAAACAAAATTCATGCGATATGGTATCCCCAATGTCCGACCTAGCTACGGAATTTCAAAATTCGAGAAACGATTGTCATTTGAAAGTTAATCAAACCTCAAGTATTCCTACCAATCGCTCGTATTTACCGGTAATTTCTCATCATACAGATATGGAAAATGTGAAAACGGAGTTTTCCCGTTAATATACGAAAGGAATTGCGGAAGGTTTCTGTAAATTCAGAATTTTCCGTTAACACCTTTCTAAAACTGTAATTTATCGTCAATATAAGAAAGAAACTGCGGAAAGGTTTCTGAAAATTCAGAATTTTCCGTTGACACATTTCTAAAACTGTAATTTATCGTCAATATAAGAAAGAAACTGCGGAAAGGTTTCTGAAAATTCAGAATTTTCCGTTAACACCTTTCTAAAACTGTAATTTATCGTCAATATAAGAAAGAAACTGCGGAAAGGTTTCTGAAAATTAAGAATTTTCCGTTAACACATTTCTAAAACTGTAATTTATCGTCAATATAAGAAAGAAACTGCGGAAAGGTTTCTGAAAATTAAGAATTTTCCGTTAACATATTTCTAAAACTGTAATTTATCGTCAATATAAGAAAGAAACTGCGGAAAGGTTTCTGAAAATTAAGAATTTTCCGTTAACACCTTTCTAAAACTGTAATTTATCGTCGATATAAGAAAGAAACTGCGGAAAGGTTTCTGAAAATTAAGAATTTTCCGTTAACACATTTCTAAAACTGCAATTTATCGTCAAAATAAGTGCATGGCGTTTATCGATTACATATGGTGCAAGGCATTTATCGATTATGAAAAGGCCTTTGATTCGGTGAAATCATCAACAGTTACAATGGCTTTGAAATCCTGCGGTATTGAAGATGCATACATTAATATTATTAATAACATCTATGAAAAGGCAAGTGCAAAGATTCGGCTCTTTGAAAATACAACACACAAAAAAATTGGAAAGGGAGTGAGACAAGGGGATACCATATCTCCCAAGCTCTTTAATGCCACATTGGAAAATGTCTTTCAATCACTGAACTGGGAAAACAAAGGGATAAAGATTAATGGACATTATCTAACTCACCTTCGTTTTGCTGATGACGTAGTCATTTTTGCAACTACCCCATCAGAGCTGCAGAGTATGATCCAGAAACTTGCTGACAAGAGTAAAGAAGTGAGATTAAAACTGAACTTTCAGAAGACAAAAGTCATGTACAATGCTTTTACAAGAAATGAAGATTTATCGATTGATGAAGAAAAGCTGGAGATAACACATACGTACGTTTATCTTGGACAGCAGATATCAAGTGAGGGTCACATTGATGAAGAAATTAATCGGCGTTTAAAACTTGCCTGGAGAGCTTTTGGAAGAAACAGCATAATTTTCAAGAGCAATATGCCATTATGTCTTAAAAGAAAAGTGTCTGATCAATGTATCCTTCCTGTGCTTACGTATGGTGCAGAAACGTGGACCTTAACTAAAAGAGACAAACAAAGGCTGCAGACAACTCAAAGAAACATGGAGAGGTGTATGCTTGGTGTAACCAGGAGAGATAAGAAGAGAAACTCGTGGATGCGAAAAATGACAAGAGTGGAAGACATCATGATCAGAGTTAAATCCCTGAAATGGCAATGGGCTGGACATACTGTAAGAAGGATAGACCATCGATGGACAGCCGAAATTTTAGATTGGATTCCAAGGGACAGGAAAAGACCCAGAAGAAGACCACATGGGAGATGGGTGGATGAAATTCGAAAGTATGCGGGAGTAACATGGAGGAGACTGGCACAGGGCAGACCGTTGTGGAAGAAACTTGGGGAGACCTTCGTCCAGCAGTGGATTGATAATGGTTGACAATGATGATGAAGATGATAGTGATAAGAAAGAAACTGCGGAAAGGTTTCTGAAAATTCAGAATTTTCCCGTGGTACGAAAAATCCGTGAAATTCAGGTTTCTTTCTGTCATTAAACGGAAAAGGTTGTATCCCAAATATGCTTCGTTAATTCACGAAAGAAATCACGGAAAGTGCCTCGCGAATTTTAGAAAATATTTTACAGTGTACGCAGGGTCGTGATGTTCGGATTCTTAGGCGTATGGTAAGCAATAAACACCGTTTTGTCTTTTAGTTTATAAGATCCGTGTTATGCAGAGAAAAAAACCCAAGCTTATTCTGCTACGAAAATTAAAAACTGAGAGGAAAAAAATATACTTTATCACCTGTTGATGAAACAAAGTTTCATCCGCATTCCAAATCAATAGAACTATGAGAACACCCAATCACACAATTCTCTATCATTTCTAGTTTCACTGTTGGCATTTGCTCGATGATTTGCAGTTCAGAACTTGAAGGTACAATTCTAAGTTACTCACAGAAAAGTTCTTTTTATTAGTTGTTCGAAGATACCAATCATACACGAAAAACCGTGACCAGGAATTAATACAATTTTATCCACCTTCTGACAGACAACGCAGGCCAACCGCACGTTGAATCCAACCTTCAAAAATTTATTGGAAGATTTATTAATTTCTCAATTAAATTTCCTCTAGATCTTTTCCCTCAAGCACAGCTGACTTGCAGTTTTCTACGTAAGTGGGCTCAGAACGTTAGAGATGTTTCGAGCGAATTTATAATGAAATTATACGAAATGTGGTTGACCAACGGAGAGTGGAGAGAGAGAGAAAGCAGCAAAAAGAGAAAATTACTTTTCCACTGAATTAACACCGCAGAATGCTTATAGGCGGAAAAAATTACTCCCTTAACGATTTAAAGCAATGCATCAGCTTTAACAGCGGAAAGGGAATGAATTTATTCCATTTGCTTTTTATTTGGTGCGTTTAAGAGTTCACGTTCTAAATAATTTTCGTTTCTGTTACTATGGGTGCCTGGGGCGGTTCCAGGATTTCCGTGAGGGAGGGGGGAAACCGTAAGTGTCGGGAATAACCGGGGACTTTTCTGATACTTTACCGCAAAATATAAAAGTGTTTGCTTTCTGTTTGGTGAGTTCAAGAGTTCACGTTCTGAATAATGTCCGTTTCTGTTACATGAGTGTCACGAGAGGATCCTGGATTTTCGTGAAGGGGGGGGCGTAAGTGTAGAGAATAACCGGGAACCTGTGTGACATTTTCCCACAAAATGAGAAAGTGTTTTTAGTGTGTCCATAAATTCTTCCAATTAAATAAAGTAATATGATTTTAAGAAATACGTTTTTTCACGAAAAAATATTCAATTCGTCATTAAAACCTAACAAATCGAAGCTTTTCCTTGGTTTCTGAGGGGGACGGGGGGGGGGCTCCGCGCCTCATCTGGTCCGACCCTGATGGGTGTTCACTATGGTATTTGCAGTAGTGCCCTGTCCCTGTCGAAAAGGTTTGTCAGCTCTTCGCAGGAAAGAAAATTAAATAGTTCCGGTTTTTTTTTTCTTTTTTATTGGCGGTTCAACGACCACCGTGAGCAACTCAATGGGCTATAAGCAGTCGCCCGTCCCTAATTTAGGGTCACTGGTTCCAGGGAAGGGAGAGAGCCAGTGCCGTAAGACAAACACAACATCCATGCCTCACCGGGATTCGAACCCGGACCCCGTTCGGACGAATGATCAGAGGCCATCGCTTAGACCACTGCGCCACCGGGGCATCAGTTCCGGATTTTTAGCTATATGTGCTGTACATACGGAAGTTCACAGATGCTTGCCACAACTTCAATATTTCTCCTTTTGCTTTACACATGATCTGATCTAGCTGTCTCTATCAAGCGTCTTTTTTAGTTAACTCCCTGCTTCCAAAATCCTGTTTCCAACTTTGTTTCTGCTTCAATATCCTCTCTGCATAGGACGTTCTAAAAATCTCTTTCACTCGGCTTCCTTTTTTTGCTCGGGGAGACTAAAAATCTTCTCCGTCGGACGGATAATCATTCATATCTTAACTTTTCCCTTTATGTGCTAGATCCATTTCTTCAATGTTTTATCTCCCATCTTTCAGTAAAACGCGAATACTTTTGTTGTTCTTTGGGATCATATGAACAGCTTCTGAAGGCTCATTATTGCCATTTTGACCCTCATCATGAGAAATCCCTCATTAAATCTTAGTTTTTAAAAAAGACACGAGCTGACATACATTCATTGTCATAAAAATCCGCGCTCTAAGTAAAAACCATGCGATTAAGGCGAAACGGAGAGAAATAGCTACGTGGCAGGCAGACATGCAAATGATTAAAGTTTCGTTCGATTCCGCATACCCGCAAGTCCAAGACCGGCGCTGCAATCGATCGCAATCCTTGGGGCTTATATGGCCCCACGCAGTGGACTCCACATTCGTGCCGAAGTGCACGGTAAGAGTCAGGTGAGATACATGAGTGATAGACATGCCGAGGAGGCGCCGTTGCTGTGCGTACGGGCAACTGACGGAGTTTGAAGGACGCCTTATCGTCGGGGTGAGAGAGCCAGGGTGGCTGGTGCGCCCAATAGGCCGCCATTTGGGCCAGCTGGAGAGTACAATGCGATCGTGGTTGGAGCAATGGACACGGGAAGGCACCCAGACATGACGGACTGGCTCTGGACGACCCAGAAACACCACCAGCAGAGAGGACCGTGAGATCGTAAGAATGGCACGCACAAATGCAACGATGTCCTTTTCCAGTAACCAAACACATGTGGCGGCTGTACAAGGGACTCCTGTATCCGTCAGAACCATTCCAGACGCCTGGGAGAGGGCGAATCTGTACTCTTGAAGGGCCTTACGTTTTCCGCCATTAATGCCTGACTATCATCGGCGTCGATTGCAGTGGTGTTAGCTGCGAGCAAAGTGGGATGCTACGGACTGGCGAAGCATAGTGTTCAGCGACGAATCCCGCTTTTGCAGGGAACGGACGACCACCATGTCAGAGTGTAGAGGACCGCACGTGAGCGCTACAATCATAACCTCACTGTACAGCGGCACACATCCCGAACTGCAAGCGTGATGGTCTGGGCAGCCATCGTGTATGACAGGGACGTTTACAGCCCAGCGCTACGTACAAGAGATCCTGCGGACCCATGTGCTGCCTTTCCTGGCGGGGTGGCACGGAGCCATTTTCCAACAACATTACGTCCGTCCGCACACGGTTTGGGTTTCCCAGGGCTATCTACGCCATGCTTCGACTCCTCTGTGGCCTGCCAAATCGCCTGATCTCTCGCCCATCGAACACGTATGTTACCAGATGGGTCGCCAGCTTTCTCCATGTCCTAGTGTTCGTGATTTAGAGGGTCAGTTGCAAGAACTGTGGGCCAATCTGTCCCAAAATAACATACGGCGTCTCTTTGACTCCATGCCGGACCGTATCACCGCATGTATTCGAGCACGAGGCGGTACTAACGCTGACCGGAATGTGTACCGCGTGTCCAAAGGGAAACCGTCCTGCTACTGTGATTTTGTAATCCCTTCTGTCTTTGGTATGTACCATATATCACTGCTAAAATCTCATTTCAATCCGACGCTTCCTTCTTGGTGCGCAGATTTTTGTGGCAATGAGTGTGTCTCCCTTCGTGAACTGTGACACTATGAAACGATAAAATCTTTATACCATTTACTCACAATGCAATAACATAAACTGTATTTCATGAACAGCCGATGCAGAGAAACTGCCAGCAATAGTGTTTTCTTTTGTACTTCAGAAGAGTATGGTTGGCTGAAAACTAGGGGGCGATCGTCTCCTTTAGCTCATTAATGGCTGGCTGAAGACTAAGTAAGGGACCAACTCAATTCCTCCCTAAACGAATTTAAGAAACGGGGAAGATTTCAACTTTGATATCAGTGGTGGTTAATAATTTTAACTTTATTGGAAATTAATGAGTCCAGGGTATCATTGTTTGAAGAATCACGTCTGCACTGGAGTGAAAATAGACCTTGAAAACCTTCACGGAATGCATAAAAATAATCTGGTTGGCTTATAAGGATCCTAATGGTTATGGAAGCCAGCTGTTATCCTGTCGTTTGAGAACGTGAATCGAGCTGCAGATGTCTCGAGATCTGAATACCCATCGCGCCTCGGAGAGTGCATTAATTCTTCCTGTTAAAAATAAAGTCATGACTTCCTTCCTCCTGTCTTCGCTACCTGCTGCAGTCCACCTGTTTCAAGACTTTCCTACGTAGGTGCCCTAGCTAGTTTCCCAGTCACTTCCGCTCCCATTCTTGCACGAAAAGTTTCTTTAGCCTGTAGAAGTCATAATGAAAACCTAACCTTCAGAGGAATCGTACTGCGAGGTTGATCATGATGGAGTGACTGCAAACTACACTTATACACTAATACTTGTTTCAAAAAGTTCGCATTCTTGAATGTAGACTTCAGCTTTCCCGACGCCAGACGTGACTTATTTTCATAGTGGTTTCTCAGAGAAAGTGACTTTTCGAACAGTCGCGGCATCTTGAAATAGAAAACTGGGAGATTTCTTAGCCAGAAACCTTCCTGAAAAGTCGCCACGAAACGTATCAGCATTACTTCTGAATAATTATTCTTTTGAGCTGTTACAGTGTAAGCTTGAAAATAGCGTTGTAACTGAAAGTTCATTCACATGCGAAGGACAGAAGCAAGCAAATTGGCAAATTTTATAGGGCGAAAAGATAAGTGGCAAATTAAATTACTGGTATTTTTTTTTTTTTATTGGAGGTTTAACGATCACCGTGAGCAACTCAATGGGCTATAAGCAGTCGCCCGTCCCTAATTTAGAGTCACTGGTTCCAGGGAAGGGAGAGAGCCAGTGCCGTAAGACAAACACAACATCCATGCCTGACCAGGATTCGAACCCGGACCCCTTACGAACGAATGATCAGAGGCCAGCGCCTTAGACCACTGCGCCACCGGGGCGGCATTACTGGTAAATAGTCTCGCTTATACGTTTTTCAAGTAGAGAGATGAGGACAACTAAAGAAGATGTGACTTCCAAAGTGGAATATATAGAGCTATGCAAGACAACACGAAAAAGTATCACTGAAGACGTAAGGAAATTCAACTGTGAGCTAGTGAGGAAAGCAATTGAAAACAACCAAAGCCTAAAGATAGCAAAGGGACATCTCAGTAATAGAAGAAAACAGATTATGGCTCTGAGAAAAGAAGATGGTTCTATAACAAGAAATAGAGGCGAAATTTTGACAAGAGTGAAAGATTTCTACTCCAAATTATATGAAAGGGATGATACATGTACTCCAGACATCCTGAAAGGTACCAGAGTTTTTCCAGTCCTCCCAGCAGAAGTTGCTCATGCAATCAAGAACATGAAGCGGGGGAAAGCTCCAGGAGAAGATGGAATTACTATAGACATCATACAAGAAGCAAGTGGAGAAATTGAAACAGTACTCGCCCAAATTTTCACTCGATGCCTTAATGAAGGGAAGATTCCTGAGGATTGGAACAATGCTACAATGATCCTGCTACATAAAAAAGGTGACATTGAAGATCTCAGGAACTACAGACCTATCAGCCTCCTATCAGTGGTTTATAAAATCTTCACTAAAGTTCTTTCACACCGCTTGAAGGTAACACTGGACATGGCTCAACCGAGAGAACAAGCTGGATTCAGGAGTGGCTACAGCACTCCTGAATCAAATAGAGGCGAAATTTTGACAAGAGTGAAAGATTTCTACTCCAAATTATATGAAAGGGATGATACATGTACTCCAGACATCATGAAAGGTACCAGAGTTCTTCCAGTCCTCCCAGCAGAAGTTGCTCATGCAATCAAGAACATGAAGCGGGGGAAAGCTCCAGGAGAAGATGGAATTACTATAGACATCATACAAGAAGCAAGTGGAGAAATTGAAACAGTACTCGCCCAAATTTTCACTCGATGCCTTAATGAAGGGAAGATTCCTGAGGATTGGAACAATGCTACAATGATCCTGCTACATAAAAAAGGTGACATTGAGGATCTCAGGAACTACAGACCTATCAGCCTCCTATCAGTGGTTTATAAAATCTTCACTAAAGTTCTTTCACACCGCTTGAAGGTAACACTGGACATGGCTCAACCGAGAGAACAAGCTGGATTCAGGAGTGGCTACAGCACAATAGATCATATCCACGTACTGAGAGAACTAATTGAAAGAGCGAGGGAATATGAACTTCCATTGTGCATGGCTTTTATCGATTACCAAAAAGCCTTTGATTCGGTGAAACCATCAGCAGTTACCACGGCTCTGAAATCCTGCGGTATTGAAGATGCATACATTAATATTATTAATAACATCTATGAAAATGCAAGTGCAAAGATTCGGCTGTTTGAAAATACAACACACATAAAAATTGGAAAGGGAGTGAGACAAGGTGACACCATATCTCCGAAGCTCTTTAATGCCACATTGGAAAATGTCTTTCAATCACTGAACTGGGAAAACAAAGGGATAAAGATTAATGGAGATTATCTAACCCACCTTCGTTTTGCTGATGACGTAGTCATTTTTGCAACTACCCCATCAGAGCTGCAGAGTATGATCCAGGAACTTGCTGACAAGAGTAAAGAAGTGGGATTAAAAATGAACTTTCAGAAGACAAAAGTGATGTTCAATGCTTTTACAAGAAATGAAGATTTATCGATTGATGGAGAAAAACTGGAGATAACAGATACGTATGTTTATCTTGGACAGCAGATATCAAATGAGGGTCACATTGATGAAGAAATTAATCGGCGTACAAAACTTGCCTGGAGAGCTTTTGGAAGAAACAGCATAATTTTCAAGAGCAATATGCCATTATGTCTTAAAAGAAAAAGTGTTTGATCAATCCATCCTTCCAGTGCTTACGTATGGTGCAGAGACGTGGACCTTAACTAAAAGAGACATACAAAGGCTGCAGACACCTCAAAGAAGCATGGAGAGGTGCATGCTTGGTATAACCAGGAGAGATAAGAAGAGGAACTCGTGGATCCGAAAAATGACGAGAGTGGAAGACATCATGATCAGAGTTAAATCCCTGAAATGGCAATGGGCTGGACATACTGCCAGAAGGACAGACCATAGATGGACAGCCAAAATTTTAGATTGGATTCCAAGGGACAGGAAAAGACCCAGAAAAAGACCACATGGGAGATGGGTGGATGAAATTCGTAAATATGCGGGAGTGACATGGAGGAGACTGGCACAAGACAGACCGTTGTGGAGGAAACTTGGGGAGACCTTCGTCCAGCAGTGGATTGATAATGGTTGACAATGATGATGATGATACGTTTTTCAAGGGACCAAGTAAAATTACCATATAATTGAGAAAAACACACATTGCTTGTCCAAAAACTACTGAGAATGTCTTTATTAAAAAAGAGTGCAATACTGCGTTCGACCTTGGCATGAGTCTCGAAAAAACGGTAGTCGTCATACACTGGCGGAAAGTGGAAAAAGAACACCCAAGAAGGAGACGTCTGATACCAACGAAATTTACACAGCATAATAACGGAATACAAAGGATAACGTGATCAAAACGTTATGGCAAAATACAGCTGTATTTCCTGGTAAACTGCAAAATAACTTTCCATGTAACGTGGTTAGTACGAGGTTGAACCGCCATGAACTGCGTCACACTGTGCAATTCTGGCATGGAGTCTGTCGTACAGATGTTGGATGTAAGTTTGGGGTATTGAATTCCAAGCATCCTCAACCTAGACGCGTAAATCGGGGATGGTCGTGGCTGGCCTTGGAGACCGGAAAAGTCGTTGTCCCATAAAGTCCCACACGTGCTCAATCGGGGACAAATCCAGTGAACGTGCAGGCCATGAAAGTTGTCTCACACCCTGAAGTGCATGTTGCGTTGCACGTGCCGTGTGTGGGCGTGCGTTATCTTGCTGGAAAACACCACGATGGACCGACCTTACAAATGGCACAACAACGGGCTGAATGATGTTGTTGATGTACACTGCAAAAAAATTACTGTAGATTTTACGGTTTTAAACCGTTTTCCAGGGTGCCAACACAAAACCGTAAAATCTACAGTTTTATGCCGTGTTGGAGCAAAGCTATAGATTTGCTCCAACACAATCAATCAATCCAGCCAAATTTTGGTGTTTTCGTAATTATTTGGACTGTGACTCCCTCCAGCCAAATTCTGTGCTGTTTTCTTCATTAAATGCGGTGTTGGAGCAAAGCTATATATATGAGCAAAGCTATAGCTTTGCTCAAAGCTATATATATGAGCAAAGCTATAGCTATATATATGAGCAAAGCTATAGCTATATATATGAGCAAAGCAAAGCTATATATATGAGCAAAGCTATAGCTTTGCTCCAACACGGCATAAAACTGTAGATTTTACGGTTTTATGTTGGCACCCTGGAAAACGGTTTAAAACCGTAAAATCTACAATTTTTTTTACAGTGTAGGAGGTGCTGTTTAATGTACCCGGTACAAACACTAGTTGTGTACGGGAGTGATAGCTGATCGCTCCCCACCCCAGGAGACCAGCTGTAGGCCCTGTGTGTCGCTGGCGCATGCAAGAAGGGTGGAGACGCTCCTCTGTGCGTCTGTGAACACGCATACGGCCATCGGAGGCTCCCAAGCAGAATATGTTTTCATCGCTGAACACGACAGATCGCCATTGCGGTCTCCAGTGCAGACGTTGGCGACACCACTGCAGCCATTCCTGACGGTGGGCTGGAATCAGAGGTACACATGCCAGAGGCACACGTGCACGTTGTCCTGAATCCAGTAGACGGTTGCGGATTGTTCGCACAGTCACCTCAGGTGCAACGGAAGCTCGGATTTACGCCGCTCTTCTCATGCGTCGATCGGTCCGCTCATCAGCCCGTCTGTGATTCCCGGTCCCATGTCTTCTCGTGTGGGAATGTTCCTCGGACCATCTATGCCACCATCGTACCACCACCGATACTTCCCGTCTAATTCGCTCCGCTATACGACAATACAAACACCCGGCCTCGCGGAGTCGGACTAGACGACCTCGTTCAAAGTCCGATAACTGCTGAAATCTTACACGTCTTCCATGTCCAGGCATTGCAGCTTTTTGAGGGTCTTCGCTCGTGTCCGTACGCCGACGACTGATTACATTCACTTCGCCGTACTCCTTAAATACCACCGACGATAATTTTCATGTTATGCCGTGCTGTGGCGTAAGCGCTCACCGGTTGGTCCCAAAATTAACATCACACCTACGTAAACTCGACCCTATTAACATATGTAAATTTCATGATCGTCCGCTAATTCCTTCTTGATGTTCTTTTTTCGCTTTCCGCCAGTGTAGTAACCATTACGACGAAGTAAATTTCTCCATCATCTTTGTCCACGCGGCATCCAATCTGGGTCCCCTCCCTCCGGAAAAAGTCGCTCTCGCAACTGAGCTACGCGGACCTATGCTCTCGCTGCTATCTGAATTTATCTCATGTGCGTCCTGCGGTGCAGGCACGTCACACCATAGCAACCGGCCACATGTGTTTATAACGTGTGCGTCGTTGGTAGCGCTCAGTTTAATAAGCGCTGTTTCGTGAACCCCTAACAAGTGTTGTCGCGCTGGGAATGTTCGACAAAATGGATGTAAAAGAAGGAAAAAATGCGCCATTAAATTTTGCTGTCTGCTTAAGAAGTTTGTCGGGGACTTATCGTCTTATGTAAGAGGCTTATAAAGATCAATGTCGAAGAGTATCCACATTTTACAGCTGACAAAGAAGTAATGTATGATGGTGAGTCATGTGACTTTTGGTTGTTTCCCAGTTTAAAGAAGACATTACGGGGACGACAATTTCAGGCTGAGTAACAACTTATTACTGCTGCGTATAGGTCCGCAGCTGCAATAAGTATTTTAACAGCATTTCAGAAGAACAATACCAGAAGGTATTCAAAAGTGGGAGAAACGTTGGGACCCCTGTTTTCGATGCAATAGGCAGTATTTCGAAAAAGGTGAGCGCTTCCTTGTTAATTAAGGTATGCATAAACTTTTTATAGAAACATTTTCAGTTGTTTTTTGACAATCCTGGTATAAACGAAATAGGGAAAGTTTAACACTAAAGGCCATTCAGAATTTTTGAATCTTCGACATTTTACGTAGAAATGAGGAAAATGTGTGAGAAGCGTATAAACGAGGTTCCACTGTAAACAAAACTAGGTTTTGAAATCATGAGATCACATCCATGTTGTCATTTTAGAGAACCAGAATAATAAATACAGCAGTATATTGATGATCAACAGTTAGTTTCATCAGAGAGCGTTCTTGTAAATGCGATATTCCCATTCTTAGTCTTCTTGTTGTAAGTATGACATGCTCCTGCTGCAAATATAAGATTGTGATTGTGCGCTAGCACCGAAGTTTAGTTCGCCGCGCAAGTTTCTTTCTTTCTCTTACATATTTGTCCTCAGTCTTTCTGGGCTTGGTTTAGGTATACCTGTCTGCATGTTTGCTGTGTTCGGTGACGCATAAGTTGGAATATGGTATTCTGGATGCTGAATTTTTTTCGGCGGCAGGGTGTTTGGTCATCCAACTACCAATACTTCATTGTAAATAGGCTGCTCGTAGCTAACCCACTCCTAGTCATTGAACTCCGTGTTGGAGTGGAGTTAAGGCTTCTTAAGTGTGGTCTTTACGTACCAAAGGGAGACCCTTGTGATCGTGTGGTCATGTCATAAAGTTGTTACTAAGACACGAGAAAGTCGAGGTACTCACCAAGCACATCTCTGTCCTATTAACCAACTATATTTGCCAGCAAACTCCAGAACCGTATCCTGTTTTTTCGGTTCTTGCAGACTTCCGAATGCCCATGTTTGAGTTTGGTAGTGGGCTGGCAAGACTGCGGACTCACCTATATTCTATCACATGGCATCTTTTAACATTTCCTATGAAGTTAGTTCAAGGAATTGTCTTCCACATTTTAGCACTAGTGAGTTACTGGGTGTTCCGTTCGGATAACCGAATGTCATTTTCTTATCACCTCAAGAGTTGTTGTTTCTTCCAGTAATCTAGCAGCTTGTACGGATGATGAACCTACTGGAGGATCTCGGTGAGGAAAGTGTTACTGCTGCCTGGCCCATCACTTTAAACGTGATCAGAAGCTTGTGCTCTCTCTCTCCGTCAACATCATCCTGACCATTAACTCACCCATGTTACGAGAGACGGGATTTCTTTGTCTTGAAGTGCAACGTACAATGAAGATCAATTGAATTAGAGACAGCTGGCGTTATGCAAATGTGGCGCTGTGGGTGGCCCTGTAAACGGAAACGACATGACGTGTGCAGCGATCCGACAATATAAGGAGTGATGCGACGGGAATCAGTAAGAGCTGGGCGCAGTATGGGTAAGACGAAGGATCTAAGCGCATTTGATCGTGGGCAAATTGTCGGGGCCCGACGAATGGGTCACTCCATCTCGGAAGTCATGTAGGCATTGGGATTTTCACGAGCCACTGTGTCACGGGTGCACCGTGAGTACATCGAATCCGGTAAAACCATCCCTGAAAGGGCCAATTGCCGTGGACAACAGCATGTGGATGAGCTGGATCACCGTCGGCTAGCTTGCATTGTAACAGTGGATAGACGGGCCAAAGTTTAAGAAATCACTCGGCAATTTAACGCTGGTGCACAAAAACGTGTAAGCAGCCACACCATCTAGAACCATCTCCTCGCTATGGGGTACAGAAGCCCTCGTCCCACGAGGGTACCGCTGCTGTCCGCACATCACAGGGTGCAAAGATTAGCATGGGTGATGGAACATCGCCACTGCACCCTAGACATGTGGAAAAATGTTGCCTGGACTTATGAGTCGAGATTCACGTTGGTACATGCGGATGGCAGGATACGAGTACGGCGCAAACCACATGAAGCCATGGATCCTTCTCGCCAGCAGGGTACTTTTCAAGCTGGTGGGAGTGGCATTCTGGCCTGACGACTGTTTACGTGGACTGAAATGGGACCCCTGGAACGTGTGACATCGTCCCTCACAGGTCAACGTTACCAGGATATCCTGGAAGACCATTTGCTCCCGTTTGTGCGTCTTCAACATCTCACTGGGGACCTCATCCTGGAACAAGACAATGCACCGGGCCATCGATCCCGAATTGTATTCGAATGGTTGGATGAACACTCCACCGACGTGACTTCGCCTCCTTGGCCAGCTAGGTCACCTGACTTCAATCCCATCGAGCACATCTGTAATGCCATCGAGAGAGATGACCCCCCATCCATCAAATCTTCGTGAACTGTGGGAGTTTGTTCAAGGGTCGTGGATCCGTATGGCTTCCCAACGCTTCCGGTGCCTTGTCGAGTCCATGCCGAGACGAATCGCCGCCGTCCTCAGGGCGAAAGGGGGCGCTACAGGTTACTAGACAGGTATCTCTCATTAAATTGCGCTTCAGTGTATATACCAAATGCACTCCGGCATTTTAAGTACCAGGCTTACGAACACTATGAACAGTCGTGCCATAATGCTCCCCTGTTTGAGCGCTGTGGCGCCTTTGACTTGGTTACACATGACTCTGGTGCTGATGCCGAAATGTGTTTTAACTGGTCTCGTAAACCTGTAGCATAATCAAAGCAGTGTAGGAAGTGGATTGAGGAGCAAGCCATCTAATATATGAAGACGATGGAAAACCCCTGGTATCTGGAGGCATGAAAGTTTGTCCGTCCTTCATTGGGAGTGCAAACTTACATTTCCATGGTGGTCACAAAGCAGTCGGTGGCAACACACGCTAGTTCTACTGTGGCATCTGATTGTTAATACCCATTTGAAAAATCTTTGCTGTAAATGAGGTTCTGAGTTCACATCCTGTGCATTCTTAGAAGACCCAGCGCAGGTCAAATAGAGGCATACAAACCAAAGCCGAAAAGTTCCAGGACTGACGCAATCAAGAAAATAAAAAGTACCATACTCAAAATTAACGCTGACCACTTTCAAATTACCCCCTCCTGAATCAATACACAGTTTCCAGTTTTTCTGAAGATCCCAAAAAAGTTCTGGAAGGCACTTTCCGGGATGTCCGCAAGTTGTTTTGTCACGGCTGTTTTGATAGATGTAATGTCTACATGATACTATCCTTTTAATGCCCGTTTTATCTTGGGAAACAGTCCCTAAGTTTGTGGACACCGGCACCATATGTCATCTCCTGCAATAATTCTGGAACACAAATCAGGATCCTCAACTGCAGTGCCCAGCAGATGGGAATAGATCGATGAACCAGGTTCCTTTTGGTCATCATTCAGAATGCGGTGTACCAATCTGGTATTAAGTTTTCGTCCCCCCAGATTCTCGCGTAGAATCACATAACAGACAGACTTACTTATGCCCACTGACTCGGCCAAAAGTCTCACTGTAATTCGGCGATCTTTCTTTAACGGATTCCGCACCTCTTCGATTTTTTCCCTCTGTCCACACACCGGAGGAACACCCAGATCTTGGATCATTACCAAAGGATGCCCGCCAGTCACGAAATCGTGCATCCCATTCGAAAACCCTGCTGCGGGATGATGCTGTGTCTCTATACGCTTCTTTTAACATTCTGTTAGTTTCAGTAGCGGATTTATCAAGTGTCCAACAAAAACGGTTCTTTACTCTCTGCTGTTCCATGGCTAAAATGAAATGGGATGAGAACGCTTGCTATGAATCATTTATTGCCGGTATGCCGCCCGACGGTACCGGTATAAACCAATTTCCAGCTGTATGCTGATTAGCCAAGGAATGATGTCTTCCAGAATGCACGTGATATTTTTTATCCCACTACTATTCGTCAGTTATACGTTCAGTCCTGCAACTTATTGGACGTAGGTTGTACATCACATTCATTTTTGAAGGCTCGCCCTTGAGGAAAGCAGCGAGAAGCGATTTCATCGTGATCCCCATTTCCCAACACATGGTGAAAAATCTTTTATGATCCTTTTTGGGCATGGTATTTCTAGAGGGAATAAAATTATACATATTTCTTGATCATGTATTGCATGTCTTAATTAACCACTTCCGATCATTAATATTGTTCATTTCATTACACCACCTAATTCCCTCTAAAAATGGCATTTAAAAGACTATATTTTAATAATACACCCTGATTTTCTGCGCGCTTCCTTTCCACATAAAGGCCACAGTTCCATTCTTAATTTCTACTGGAGTTCCCTTTTAAGTCCCTGTAAGAGACGGAAGTCGCTAATGAGCGTTGCTCACTGGTCTGATGATCCAGAATTGTGTGAGGTTAGAATTGATTTTGTTTTACCTTCATCGAGATGTTGTCGTTAAGGATGCTGCCTCAGATACCCAATTCATTACGTATGGAGTCATTATAGGACTTCTTGCTACTTCGGTCTTTGAACATTGGGTACTTTCTTTTTACCAGCAGAGAATCTGAGAATGTGAGACAACGCGTATAATTGCCTTAAGAATTTAAAATATTTTCGAAGAGAAGATTCAACGCTGGTGGGAATTATTTAGCAAGATTAATAGGGCTGATTCCTATTAGAAGGACAATAAGCATTTCTCATGAATGGAAATTAATTATCGGCGGCCATGATATTTTAATTAACTTTTTGTCAGTCTCTACGTTTTTATTCTTGATTTAAATCGCTTCATTAAAATTCCTTTAACATGTTGGTTTGATCTCGCTTCAAACGCGTGCGACAAAAATATGAACAGTGATATATCACGGAACTGAATTATTTATTTCTGGTAAAGCAAGCACCGTTACAGAAGATATTTCAAGACGCATACATCATTAAAAGAATGTTCAGTAAACTTTGTTTTCAGATCAGCTTCATAGTTACTTTTAAACTTGTATTAAATATCATTAAGGTGACTTAATATTCTGATAATTAATATTCCTCAGCAAAACACTTTTTAAATGAAACTTAATATCATCATAATGGGGCGAATCTGTTAAGAAATTCCACGAAACGATGTTTGCGTGCTGTGAAAGAAGTATATTTGGAACTCTAAGCGGCAGAAGTTTAAAAGAATGTCCTTTATTATCAGGGCATTTTCGGAAATAAAAGGAATGCTGAAGTGTCGGCATGTCTTCTTCAAAACATAGCGTGGTAAATGAAAGAAAGTAAATGCATATAGATAACAGCAGAATTACCTCAGAAAGTTTGGAAAGTAGTAGAAACCAAACAGCAGATATTATATTGGAACTGGTGCAGTTTTCTGTTTTATTATCGTTTCTTTTTTCAGTTTTCTGCTTGTTTTAGTCTAAGGACAGAATTGCACTATATTCGAAAATCAAACTAACACTCTGGAAAATAAATAACTACACATAGCCATTAAAATTTCATAAGAATTGTTAATTATTAATAGTAATTAAAACACAAATGACTAGATGAAAAATATCTCCGGAAATCAAACATGTTCAGTTCTACCAATGCCCCCAACAACTGCCATCCTTTTCAACAGTTCAAACAAGATAGATGATGCCGAACACATTTAGGTGTAACGAACCCTGAATCATTTCTGGTAGAAAAGGAATATTTAAAAGCAAACTTTTAAGGTGGACGTCAAGTAATTTTGCTTCCTATACTTCCAATGGAAAAACGTTTGTACACATTTCCTTCACAGTTAATGTGTTCCCAAGGGTGAAAAAGTTAAACATCGATAAAAATAACTTCATATTATAACTTGGTATACTTAATATTTTCTAAAACATAACCATAATTATATTAAAACTCAATAACATATCCTTTGATGGTGTTGAAACCTGAAAAAAGATGGCGCGACCTGTACTTTGATGACGTCAGTAGACAAACAAATGTTGGATTGCATAATAATGGTTTTGTTTTAGAAAATATTAAGTATTCCAAGTTATAAAATGAAGCTATTTTAATCGATGTTCAAATTTTCCTCCTTGGGAACGCATTAATTGTGAAGAATATGTGTACAGAAGATTTTCCATTGAAATTATAGGAAGCAAAATTGCTTTGGCGTCCACCTTAAGTAAAAGAGAAAACAAGTAAAAAAGAAAATGCATTCACCCCTTTCCCAGCTGAGAAACTGGGCATTATTTAAATTCCACAAGCAGCATTGTTCTATAAAAGGAATAAAACCAGTTAGGAAAAAAAGAACACTTCGGTTCGGATTCTTGAAATCGGTTAAACATTTGCAAATGGAAATGGCAATACAAGTCCATGAACGCCAGAAATCTGCGTTTCAAAAAATCACAAATTGAATGCGTAGTCTTTCACATACTGGAGCGTATCTCAGGCAAAAGGAATTCTTCAAATCTAAAAAATGCAAGCAAAGATATGGCAGTAAACGTTAAAAGACTTTTACACCCCCTAGTGTGAAAACTGCGTTATTTGAAGAAAATGGGTAAAAGGTACTCTTCATATTTAAGGGTTTTTATCAAAATAAGGATACTTTCCCATCAGGCGTTCTTTTGTAAATGGAAATAAATATACACTGACGCTCAGTGGCGGATTGGCTCACTGGGATATCGGGACATTTTCCTGTGACCACTCCCGAAATGTCCCACTTTTCGTACTATTTTTGGCTGGATTTTTCGGAACGAACGTATAATTATTTTGGTACTTATGAATAGTAATATTTAACTTCATTTGAGCTTTATTTCTGTTTGAAAGGTAATTTCCTTAAAGTTTCCTTTTATCTGTATGCTGGGCCTTTGCTCTGATACGACAAAGCAAAATTTTCTGTTCTCATGTAAGGAAAATGCCGCGGGACCAAACGCATGTTTGTTTTTATAAATTAATGATTATTATAAAGCTAACTACAGTTTGTGCTTGGAGCCCAAGGTCATTGGTATGCGCTATCCTCCTTTATAGTGAAACACAAATTTGCCGGCTGTGGGGCTCGAACCTGCATCCTTCTACGCCGCGTTTGAATGCTTCTCCAATTAAGCTACAGGGACGAAGTTTGTTGCTGCAACTTTCTCATCTTGACTTGGGCATCATCTCGGTCGTACGTCACATATACAGGGGTTGGACAGAGTAATGTGAGCGCCATACTCAGAGACGTGACTTTCAATGCAGCTAGCTGGGTACGTCGCAATGCGCAACGGTATCCACCACGTTTTGGTTGAAATAGCTTTGTTTACAACCTCAAGGTCCTGTTTAAGTGCATTTAAAGTGTCTTGTTGCAAAATTTCATTCAGAGAGACGACGAAACAAGCGATCTAACGGACTTCGAAAGAAGACTAAGTGTTGGTGGCCGGCTAGTTCGTACCTCCGTGACAACAGTGACCAGGGTAGTGAGGGTATCGAGAGCTATTGTGTCTAGCGTCATGACAGCATACCGTGTTCGTGCCAAAACCTCGTCTGCGAAACACAGGAACGGACGTTAAACCACCCTGACTGATAGAGACAGGAGATCAGTAAAGAGTATTGTTACCTGTATTAAGAAGACCACGGCGCCAAAAATTCGTACGGAGCTCAATCTGCATCTCCAGACCCCAGAATCAACGAAAACAGTGCGCAGGAAACTGCATAACCAAGATATTCATGGCAGAACTGCTATTTCAAAACCTCTGGTGGCACAAGTGAATGCGCAACGGAAGTGGTGCTAGGAGCATACAACTCAGACTGTCGATGCATAGAAGTGTGTAATGTGGTCGGATGAATCCACATTTATACTACTCACCACGGCAGGACGTATTTACTTGTAGAGAACACAGTCAGAAACATACATCCACCCAGATTGTGTTCTCCCAATAGTGCAGCATGGTGGTGGTTCTATCATGCTCTGGGCGGTCATATAGTGGCTTTCAGCAAGTCACCTGATCACCTTGAAAGGACGAATGACCGGCAGGGCGTATGAAACCATTTTGGCCGACCAAGTCCATCCAATGGCTCATGCATTGCTTCCTGCAGGGGATGCCATCTATCAAGATGATAACGCCCTAATTCACAGAACTCAATGTCCAATCATGGTTAAGGAACATAAAGACAAACTTTCGCACCTTTCTTGGCCGCCCTCAATCACCAGATTTAAACATCATCGAGCCACTGAGGTCTGTGTTGGAGAACAGAGTAAGATCCCGTTATAGTTCTGCATCATCTCTCAAGAACCTGAAGCAGTTTCTGCATGAAGAATGGTGTAACATCCCACTAACCACTATCCAGGATTTGTATGTGTATACTCCAAGTAGGATTCAGGCGGTTTTGAGTGCCAAAGATGGTCCCACACCCTATTAGGTAAGTACAATTAGTACCCATTGTGATGGAAAATCATATCCACAACCTTATTGAATAGTACTGGTTTGTTGGTCAAAATAATGGGTAGATTTAATAAAAGCGTCAAGCCAAGGAGGATATACCAATATTATTGGGCAGTAGGTGGTCAGTGAGCAAATAAAAGTAAAAATTAATTGCGTAGCAAACATGCTATGTAGTTTGCGTGTACCTTTGAACTTTCAGAATGACCTTCGTGGTGATTTAGCTGAAAATGGGGCCTTTAAGAGACCTGTGATATTTTTATTTTTTTAGTTAAAAACCAAACTTTTCAAAGGAAAATACACCGTATGCTCATTCAATTATGACCACCCCTGTCAAAAGTGAATGCGGCCCGTTGACCACGTGATTTCCGAGAGCGCGCCTTTAGTCGACCGACGTAGCGCGTGTAAGGTGTGAATGGAGCAATAGTAGGTAGTAAAATGCGGTGCGTGATGGGTAAACGGAAGGATTTATCGGACTTTGAGAAAGAACAGAATGTGAGAACTCGGAGAGCGGGCGCCGCGATTCCCCTAATGGCTCTACTGGTGGTTCATTTGCAAGTCGCCGTAGTTAAAATGTATCACTAGTGGCGTGCAAATGATCAAACAACGACCAGGAAACAAAAATGCACAGGACAGCAAAATTACACAGTTGATACAGGAATAGAAGATAGGAATATACTGTAAAAACGACAAAGAAGAGAAAGTTTACAGATGTCTGTGGTTCGTGATATGACCTATTTACATGATTCTGTACAGTGAGAAGTTACAATTTATATATATTGGTTTGTCAGAGGTGATAAAAAGAAATAGTCTATGACATCGCAGAGAGAATACACAATTCAGCTTGGTGAGCAATGAAAAAAAAATTTACACATGAGTTATACACTAAATAAAACATGTGAAGAGGATGAGAACTGAGTCTTAAAGAAAGCGTGAAAAGAAATTGACAATTATAAGTAGCTCATGCTTCGAACAATTCATAGGATTCTATACAATGATTGATCTACTAAAAGTTATGTACAATAGTGAGACAAACAAAAAAATTCTGATAAAATAGAGAGTAGAAATAATATAGCACAAGGAATGTTGAAGAAAATAATTACCCTCAGTTGCGAAGCAAGAAAAAAACAGAAAATGTGTATAGGAAAATCGTCTGAAATGACATATGAAAAGAAGATTTACAGGTGCTTGTAGCTGACGCAACGACCTATTCACAAAGCTCAATACAGTGATGAGAGAATACAATTTATGTATGATAATTTGTCGGGTAAGACAAAAAAATAGTCTCCGATGAAGCAGAGATTGAAAACAAATCAGCATGGCAAACATTGTACCTATCAGGGGGTAGGTGAAACAAAAGTTCCGACTGTAAGGTGAAGCGTTGTGGGCGACCCTGCAAACCAAGAGGTTGCTGGTGACCAAGTTGATAGGAACTGTGGTTCACTGCAGCGTGCTACTGCAGTGGTAAGTTCTAGTCGAAGGCGGGAGAGCAGGCGATTACGAAAATGACAAAGTAACGCAGTACTGACTTTATTTATGTCAGTAGAAGCTTCGGGGGACGCTGAAGATGATACATGTGAATTATATGTTTTACAAGCACGAAGATGTAGGAGCAGACTGCCGGAAGGTGAATAGGGCGAGAAGAGTTCAGAAGTAGTGTTCGGTAGGTGCTGAAGGTGAGGACGGTCTCACAGGATCGTTGCGCTAGCGTGAAAGCGAGATGGAGTATTGGCAATAATACTGTGCAATACATGAAGACATGCTGGACGTCAGCCTCCTCGCCACAATACGGACAGGAGGGTGAAGATAAAATGGTCATGCGATGTAAAATGAACGGCACAGGGAGGCGGTTGTGTAAGAAAAGCCAATGTGAATTGACTTCAAGGGGTGCAGAAAGTGGGGAAAGAGCAGCGGACGACACTGCGGAGGTAGAAGAAAGTGGAATGCCAGAAATGGGAAGAGGTGCAGAAGAGCGAGAGAGAAAACGGTAGAAATCAGCTGTTGAAAAAGAGACAAGAGGAAGAGGTGGGCCATTGAACGACAGAAAAAATGGGAGAAGAAGAGAGGCAGAGTAGACAGAAATGAGACCTGAGGGAGTAGCAAGCTCAGGGAACAGGGAGATTATAGTAGAAATAAGAGAGCTGTGAACAAAGTGAGCATTGGCATTGAAACGGAGAGCAGAGGGTAGAGCAGAGAAGGGGAGCCAGAAAAGACCGGTGTTAACAAGATCGCTAACTGTAACGACTCCAGCTCGGAGCCATGAAGGAAAAGCAAAACGTGGGAGATGGGGAGGGTGTAGCAGAGAAGAAAAAAAAGAGGTTCGAAAATTAGGTCATTTGGGGAGGCAGGGAGAGAGCGAGAAAGAGGGAGGGAACGTAGAAAGGATATAGCCTCTTTGTAGACAGGAAGGAAAAGTGTGAGAAGGGGACAGTGGTCCATGAGTAAGAACGAAAGAAGAGTAAAGCGTGGGTTATGCGGAGAGACTATGGCATCACGAGCAGCAACTGCAGATGGAGCAGGTGCCGCAAGGGATCGTAAAAAGGTAGACACACGATAAGCCTTGTAATAGGATCTGACGTCGGGTAGACTAATGCCTCCGTTGGAAGGAGACAAGCTGAGTTGAGGTGCTCCGACCCAATGATGGCCGGGCCAGATAACCTGAGTGTGACAGCGGGTGAGTTCAAGAAGAGGTAGTGCTGGTTGTTTTTCGAAGCCAACCAGGAATACGTGCACATTGAAAGCAGGTAAGAATACGTTAGACGTGCTCTTTGAAAAACGGAGGTGCAGAATTGTGCGCGCGGCCAGATTGCGACCGAGCGATGTAGACGTGGCCGGAGAGTCGTCCAGGTGATGAGTGAAGCAGTTGCTGATTTTCCAAGGTGGACTCCTAGGAATCGTCGAGAGGCGTTGGACCATTCTGCTTCCCAAGGAGAGTCAGTGCGGTTAGAGCACGAACCGGTCCATAAGCCTGTGCTTTTCGTTGTGTTTAGCGCTGCTCCGGAACATGAGGCGTAGGTATTGTAGAGATTGCGGAGATCGTGAAATTGTGAGTCTTGCGAAATGCAGAATGTATAATCGTCGGCGTAGGCAACATAGGTAGCAACATGATGACGTGTGCTGGCTACCATCGGTGGTAGTGAAGCAAAGAAGAATCGATGGACTGCACGTAAAAAAGGTTCTATTGCGAGGGCGAAGAGCTGCCCGGATAAGGGGCAACCCTGATGCACGCCGCGACAAAAGGCTATGGGAGCTGTGAGAAGGTTGAGCAGCTTGACGTGGAAAATAGCGTCCCGGTAGAGGGAGATGAGAAGAGAAGCAAAGGAAGGAGGAAAGCCGAAATTTAGTAATGTAGCAAGAAGTAATCATGAGAAATATTATCGAATGCTGAGCGTTGATCGAGGGAAAGGGGATCAAGGGGTTCCGAGCGAGAGCGGGCGAGGTGAATTAGATCATTAAGAAGCTGAATATTTTGGAAGATGGAGCGGCAGGGTACAGTATAGGTTTGATTAGTGGAGAGAATATGAGGGAGTATGGGGTTAAGCCGGCGGGACAGAAATTTAGTATAGAGTTTATAATCAGTATTTAAGAGTGAGACGGGACGTCACATCCCCAAGTCAAGCGGATCACCCTTCTTGGGGAAAAGTACAACATGTGCGAGCGTGAAACTCCTAGAAAGAGATGTAAGATGCATGGCAGTAGAAAAAGCATAGAGGAGAAACGGAAGGAATGCAGGAAAAAAAGTTTTATAGAAAAAAACAGAGAGACCGTCCGGGCCAGGTGAAGCCCGGGGGTTGAAGGACGAGAAAATGTCAGAGAGTTCAGTTAAAGTAGGAGAAAGGAGGAGGCTGGCTCAAAGATGAGAAGGGACTTGAGGCAAAGAAGAGAACAGAAGAGCAGAAGCCGTAGGGGAGGGAGGAGGAGTTTAACAAAATTTTGAAATGTAGTAGTTCCGTACCATAGAGCAAATTGGAACTGGTTCGGATGATACTACTCCAGTTGGAAGACGAAGGTGCTGTAGAACGGAAGAGGCTCGGCGAGTTGACTCAAGTGACGTAAGGATATCGTACGAACAAGCATCAGGTTTCAGGTGTTGTAGTTTAAGGCGTTGAAGGGCATGTGTTGCAAGCGGCACCAAAAGTGAATGCAATTCTGCCTGGTAGACTTGAAAGAGGGGATCAGAAAGATTGAGCAAAGAAAGCATTTGCCTAGTATGATCAAGTTGCATCCTCCGTTGTGTCATGATCGAGTATGACAGGTTTCGTACCAGTAGTATGAGGTGGCATTTTACTTCCAACCAAAAGTTGAGGCGTCACGGTGCAGAGTGAAGCCTTAGACGCCAATCCGCGAGAAAATCTCGCACCGATGAGCAGAAGGCTGGATCATCTAAAAGAGTGTCGTCAAAAGTCCAAGTCCGGATTGTACGTGACTGTGTTGAAGTAGCAAAAACCGTTATGGCAATGGCGCAATGATCCGAGGAAGCTGTGGGTGTACAGCATGAATCTGATATTGCTGGTAGAAGAAGAGAAGTCGCATAAAAGCGATCCAATCTTGCTGTAAGAGGATTAATGGCTCTTGGTGCACGCCATGTATGTGTTGTCTGGATTGTTGACAAATGGCGTTGAACATCTGCGAGTGAGAAGTCTGAAGTGATAGACTGTAAAAGATGTACTACTTCCGTACGGTGTTCTCTGGAAGCAGAAGAGCGATCAGTTAGGGGATGTAGAGTGCAATTGTAGTCACCTCCGATAAGTACCCGGTCGGTGATGGGAATACGGAACAGAACCCGTCGAAGTTTTGCAAACAGCTCTGGCACGTGAGTAGTAGTGCAAGGAACATAAATGTTGAATACATAAAATTTTTCAGCTGCGACGGTTAAAGAGACCTGTTGCTATAATTCTCGACATAAGTTTTTCACTGAGAAGGAGGAAGGAGTTGAACGAAAACGTGAGTGAACACTAACTGCCATGCCACCACGCGACAGTTAGCTGTAGGCGTGATGAAAAGTATGATCCCACTGACGCCATTGATAAAATTGAGTGGTGGAAGTACAGTTTGTTTTCCTGCAGAGGTAATATATCAGCATTCAGCGGAGCAAGATCCTCTCGTACCAGCGCATTCGCAAGATGTGTCGCAAAACCGCGACAATTAAGTGACACCACCCTGAATGTCTAGGTTAGTTGTGGGATGCAGTAGGAATTGACTGGCTGTAGTGATGGAGTGGAGTCGACGGAGAAAACAAGCACTCCACGAGACCTCGTCCGCAGTGCGCCGAAGAGTGCATTCAAGTGATTGTAATTGAACCAGCACTTGTGGTAGAGCTGCTTCATACTGCTGAATGGAAGTGCGTGCTGAGGAAGGGCTAGAGGACCCTAAAAGGCAATCCAGCACGTCCTCGTGTGGCAGAGGCTCAGCAGGGAACGCATTTTCAGCAAGAAAAGTTGTGAATTCATCTAGTGAGGGAAAGGCACGCTCACATGCTGTCTCAGAGGAAGTGTGTAGATGTGACCTGGAGAACGGTCGTCGAGAGCTGACGGAGCGAGTGGATGAGCGGGTAGAAGAGCGAGATGATCTTCGGGACGCGAGAGTCTTTGATTTCTTTGTCTTGGGGCGAGAAGCACCACTGCGTTTTCCAGCAACCACCAAAGCTTCATGATCGTCTGGAGAGTCTGAACCCGACGCATCGCCTGTGAGTCGTGTCATGGAGCCAACGGTAAAAGCTGAGGAGTGGTCAACATGCACATCAGCAGTAGTTGTAAAAGTACTAGGGGGAGTCGATTTTGGAAGCCTGGGAACATTCTTAGGATCAGCAGGAGGTGGAGGCTCCTGCTGGGAACATTCTTAGGATCAGCAGGAGGTGGAGGCTCCTGCTGGGAACATTCTTAGGATCAGCAGAAGTCGTTTGTTGACCAATGACAGTAAGCTGACTTTTGGATGATTTTGATTCCGCGACTTTCCTCGAAAAGGAAGAAGTCTGTGAAGCGTTGGAGGACAAAGTAGAAGAAGATGTAGTGTGTGGAGCTGTTTGCAGGGAGGCACGTGCGCACTGAGCTCTCGTGTGACTTTCGCTCTGACAGATAGTGCAATACTGTGAAGTGATTATCTCAACTCTTCGGCGTTGCTGTCCACATCGGATGTGCAAAACATTCGGAACCGCTTTCAGCTGAGCATCAGATGAAAAGAGGACTCGAGCAGTTCGGCGGAAGCCCCAAATTGATTTGTCTTCAGGGTCCCTGGGAGCCACAGAGAGAGTTGTTACGGAGCCAACAACTCTGCCGTACCTGCTGAGCAAGGTGCAGAGTGCAGCGTCGGAAACTTCTGGTGGCACGGGGTAGAAGGTCACCTGCGCCGGGCGGTGCGCAACCGGTTGTTGTAACAGATGCACGTCATTGATGGTTAGACCTTCCGTAAGGACCTGGTCAGCATGCGCTTTATCCTTAAAATATACCAAGACAGATCTGGGTTTTCGAGCTACAAAGTCTATAGCATCCTTTGGTAAGATAGTTTTGAGGGCTCGGCTATATTGCCATAGCTTAGTGTCGGGAAGCGCATCAAAATAGACGCCCCGTTCCATAGTGGAGGAAAAAAGGTGACCAGCTCGGGAATCATCTGGTATGTCAATTGTAGCAGTAGAACCGACGACAGTGAGATATGATTCAGGAAAAGGCATAGCAGATGAAACTGGGGGTGTGAGGACCCAAGAAGTTGCAGAAGCTTTGGACGCTTGGGCAGACATGGGTCGAGAAGTCGATGGAGCGGCCCCTAGCAGTAGGGGCGGATCAGGAAGTTGATGAGAAGTGGAAGCTATGAGCTCAATATCGCTGGTAACGGAGACGTCATCATCTGCTGAGATGTAGATAGGAGACTTGGCGCCACCGCACTTGGCGGGAGCTATAGCTGGAGAAGAAGAGGTGTCCATGACGTCGCAATGACGCTCGGGAGCCGCCTCATTAAGCTGAGCGGGAGCTGCCGCGGTAGAAGAAGAAGAGGGAGATGGCTGATCGACCAAGATAAGGATGTGAGCGTCACCCTTGTCTGCCTCCGCCATCGAAGCGATGGCGAGACTTTAATGAATAAAGACCAGCTCGGTTGAAAAATAAAACAGTGAAAAATGAAAAAATATGGCACTCACCAACCTGGGAGATACACGTACGTAAAGTGTAGACCTTCAACTTGAAGATACACGCAACCACAAAAACTAAAGCACCCAACAAATAGCTTATAGCAACAAAAATCACGGATCTCAAAACCCAAACACTGAGCTTCGAAGAGTCAGTGCATGCATTAAGGCCAAAGGTGGACCGATACCGTAGAAAATGTATGTCTATAAATGCTATTCTGTGTTTCTCTTTTACGTGTCCAGTGACTTTGGTCAATATAATGTATATCCCGGGGGGTTAAAACTTTTGAATTTAATCAGCAAGCCGCAGGTCTCGAGGTTTTCGCAACATACAAATCGAGTTACAATCGAGATGGCTAGGATATTAGTAAATATCCTAGCCATCACGAAGGGTAAGAAGTTTTGATTTCTGAGAAAATACGGTACGTTTTCCTGAATCTGTACTTAATGTCATCTAACACTTAATTTTGAAAGTGCCTAGATAAAGAAAACAGAGATTTTAAATTATTTGAGAGCGCTGCTAAACGGAAATCAATCTTCAGCTTATCTTAGAAGTGAAACAAAAATTCCCAGTGCATCGCCAAGTATTATCAAAATCCTTAAAAACTTTGCAAACAAGCATATTCCCGAGGAAAACGCTAGGTCTTTAATATAAGAAAGTGCTTCGCTTATGTCGCTATAATATTCGGAGAGATCATTTCAGAAAATGTCTTTTGACAATGACGAGAGAAATCACTGCGCTAGTTATTACGCTGATATCAGTGGAAGACGCCATTTAAGCTTCAACCCATTTTCGATCTTTGTTGTTCAACCCATGCCTTGCTACGTGATCACGAAATGGAATATGAGAAGGATAATCAGCAGACATCTGGCACAAAACTGATGTAATCTCAAAGGAAATGTTTCAGAAATAAGTTCGTTATCTGTACATGAAGATACTTTGCTTAGTACCCTCATTGAAACTATAATGTTTTTATTGTCGAGATTATACATTTTGCAGAAGTTTCAAATAGCGCTGTGACGCACTTTGCCTAAAATACACTCATCACAAAAAAAATAGTTGCACCCAGAAGGAAGCAACCGACAGGAATGAAACTTGGAGGGCAGCTTTGACATCACGAGACATGCAAATGATTCAAGTATCACGCTCGGCCGCGCATGTGACGCAAACAAGGAGGGGTCGTAGCGCTGTGCCTGACCGGCTATATAAGGTCGTCCCGTTGCGCGTGCTTGGCATTCTGACTCGTGCTGTTGTGTTGGTTGCTCCCTTTGCAAGTGAAGTATGTCTCTGAGAAAGGTTTGGGAGCAGTTAGAGGACTTCGACATGGGCCCAATCGTCGGGGTCCGGGAAGAGAGATGGTCTTATCGCCTTATTGCGCGCCATACCGGTCTTGCGGATGTCACCGCAGCACGATGTTGGCGGCATTGGAAAGAACAAGGTACGCAACAGCGACAGTAAAGCTCTGAGAGACCTAGACGAACCACGGAGAGAGAGGACCGACGGGTGGTCCGACATGCGTGGAGTGACCCAACAGTAACGATTGCGGATATTCAGCCAGCAGTGGTGCCCTCCATGCATCGTCCTATTAATCCCAACACCATTGGCAGACGGCTGCACGACGTAGGACTGAACGCACGCAGACCGTTACGACGACTACCCTTAACACCATTGAATTGTCGCCAAAGACTGCAATGGTGTCGTGCCGGACTGTCAAGCAGCTACTCAGAATGGCAGCGGGTGGTCCTCAGTGACGAGTTCCGCTTTTGTCTTGGAGGAGACGACCAGCGAATGTGGGTATGGAGGCACAGTGATCAACGCCACGATGCACGGATTGTTTTCGAGCGTCTGTCGTCCAGGAGATCTGGTGTCATAGAGTGGGGCGAAATTGCCTACTATGCCAGATCACCTTTGGCGTTCACTACAGTCACTTTGACAGCCCAACGTTACGTTAACGAGGTCCAAAAACCAGTGGCCCTACCTACCTTTTCTGAATGCTCACATCGGTCAGATTTTCCAACAGGACAACGCTCGTCCGCATACTGCTGCTGTCTCGAGAGCTTGCCTTCAAGGCACTGACACTCTGTCATGGCCAGCCGCATCGCCAGACCTATCGCCGATTGAAAAGTTGTGTGGGATGCTATTGGACGTGCTATCAACACTTCACCCCTACCGCACAATCTGCAGAAAATGGCTGAGAAGATTCAAGCTGCATAGGATGGCTTATCGCAGGTCACCATTAGGTACCTGTACAACTCCATGCCGAGACGTCTGGCATGCTGTGTGAGCAAACATGGCGGCCCCGACGCCATACTGAGAGACACCACTTATTAGCGTGTAGCTCAATAAATATTGCCTTATATCAGTCTCAATGGTTAGCCATTTATTGTTCCTGGTAACCTTTACCTTCCACCTGAATAGCATTGCAATCCGACACGTCGTCTTGGGTGCAACTAGTTTTTTTGGCGATGAGTGTAGATATCTTCCAAAATAGAAAAGTCACGTGGTAGTACATACGAACTTCGGAGGAATTAACTAGGAAACGAAGATTTTATGTACACACAGCAGAACACCTGAAAGAAGTGACGCTAGGACTGATTTTTACAGGATATTTTCATTGGGCAATACAGAACAAATGAGTAGCATCTCGATGTCATACGTTCCAGGTGCGTCTATGTAGCTAATAATCGGTGTGGCCACCTCTGCTTTGTATCACCTGTTGTACCTGTTGAGGCATCGAATCAAATAATGTGTGAATGGTGTCCTGTAGAATAGCCATCCAGGCTGTATTGACACTCGTCCAAAGTTCATCAAGAGTTGCTCGCGGGCCGTCGTACAGCTGAGGCATCGAATCAAATAATGTGTGAATGGTGTCCTGTGGAATAGCCATCCAGACTGTATTGACACTCATCCAAAGTTCATCAACAGTTGCTGGCGTACCGTCGTACAGCTGAGGCATCGAAACAAATAATGTGTGAATGGTGTCCTGTGGAATAGCCCACCAGGCTGTATTGACACTCGTCCAAAGTTCATCAAGAGTTGCTGGCGGGCCGTCGTACCACTGCACCTGTCGTTTGAGCATGTCCGAGCGATTTTCTATGGTGATAAAACAAATCCGGCCATCTACCTGACCACGGCAAAAGTGAAACTTTGTTATCCGTGAAGAATGCGCGTGTTGAGGCTGTAACATGCGGTGGGGCATTGTCCTGTTGAAATATAGGCCTGGGAGCGTCCTGCAGATACGGAAATGTGACCGGCCGAAGAATGTCATTGACGTAACGGTTACTCGTCCTGGTGGTACGGACTCTCACGAGAGGAGATCTGCTTTCGTATCCGATAGCACCCCAGGCCATAGTGCTTTTGTTGGTGCGGTATGCCTAGTGCGAATAAACTCTTCCAGACGCCTCTCTCCTTGTCGTCGGCGGACACAGAAGTAGCCATTCTTTTTCGATTAAACGGAAGCGCGTTTTGTCAGGGAACACGATATTGTGCCATTCGTGACGCCCCTCCCTTCGTTCGATGCACCATTGCAGCCTGGCAGTTCGTTGCTGCGATGTCGAAAGTATCCTGAGGAGGAGCAATTGAGCCTGCAGTCCGAACTGTAATAACCGGCGACGCACTGTTACAGCTGACATGGCACAATGCGTCACAGTTCGCCACTACTGCGCCAACGCCGTTGAAGAGGCAGGACGGTCACTCAAAGACATCTTCATGAGACGACAGTTGTCCCTCCGCGTTTTCTGCGTACCACATCCGTAACCTTCTCTTCGTGTCCTACGCCCTTCCTACGGACACACTGTGCCACACACATGAAAGGTAATCTCCCTGAGGAAAGCATTCCAGTCTCTCATGCCGATAATGAAACCTCCGTCGAACTCGCTCATGTGACTGTACGACTGTCGTACATGACGACGAGGCATTTTTATCCACTACTGACGACCAAATATTGACATGCCGACCGAGCCACGCGGCGCTTATAACAGAAAACCAGCCCGTTTTTTACGCTTTCCAACCGTAGGTTGAAGAAACGTATATGCTCCAGCTTTGTCCGTCTGTCTGCACGTTAACTCACGTGAAAATGGTTCGATTTCGATGAAATTTTAGTATGTGGTAGGGGAACCACCTGGGAACGAACCCTATAGAAAATGGACGAAATGGGGTCAAAGGTCACGGCATAGGAGCGGAATCCATTCCATTGCCCTTATGCATCATAACTTGCGTAAATATGGTTCGATGTCAATAAAACTTCAGTATATCGTAGGGGACCATCTGGAAATGAACTCTATTGAAAACGGGTGAAGTGGGGTCAAAGGTCAGGACATAGGAGCGGATGCATTCCATGGCCCTTATGCGCCATAACCTGCGTAAAAACTGTTCGATTTCGATGAAATTTTAGTGTGTGGTAGGGGACCGCCTGGGGATGAACCCTATTAAAAATGGACGAAATGGGGTCAAAGGTCAGGACATAGGATCGGGATCCATTAGATCGCCTTTATCCCATATTATTAAAGGAGCAATTCTTGTATGTATGTAAATTTTATTTTGAAAACGGCTCTTAGGATTTTGATGAAAGTCGCTAACCTACCGTTTTCTGGTACTAGAAATCAATTTAGCTTGATCTCGACTTTAGGAAAATTCGTTTAGTGCGTTACATTTCTTAACATCTACTTCATACACTTTGGTTTAATTGTGCAAGTTCTTTAATTGTAATTAATGGAATGTTTATTGTAATTGTTTTATAACATACTACAGATACATTACTGAAACTTTATTTTCTTTTGTTTAACTACTTCGCACACATTTACTGTAATAATGTATTGCTGTGTGGAATTCTGTCATGTAAGGTATTGCTATGATGAAATTCAAATGACCACACCGAATTACCACGTTTCTAGTGTCATTGCGTCTTCCCATTAATGTTACCCATGCTTAGAAATCTTATGACGTCACAATCTCGCGATTGAGATGTTGGCGCGCGGTCGGTCACGCCATCTGTCTCATTACGTCCCGCGTTATGTGTGGATCCTATTAAAGTTTTATGACGTCACACTCTTGTGAGCAAATGGTCACGATTCCCATCTGCCTCATTACGTCATGCGTTGTGTGCGTATGTCCATCAGCACGATAACTCACGTAAAAATGTTTCGATTTCGAAGAAATTTTAGTATGTGATAGGGGAACACCTGGGAAGGTGTTTGTTATTTCGGAGGTATACTGAACCGGTTCTGTTGAATATCATCGAAATGGGATCAAAGCTCAGGGCACATGAGCGAGATTTATTCGACAGCCATTATCCTCATAACTTGAGTAATGATTTCTGGTATGTTGGAAAGCGTATTATAATTAATGCATTGCATGATTTTACTAACTTGTTGGTCTGTAACGTTGCACGATCTGATTTTCCTAGACCCGGTACGCATGCACCTATGGCGCTGAAATGCTTATTTCTGCGATATTACCTGATTAGCATATGTAAAAATCAAAATCGTAGTTTGACTCCTTTCAGGTGTTTTGTTTTTTATGCACATGAGCATTTATTGATACAGTTCAACAAGCTGCTCAAGTTAATTTCCTATTTTGGGGTTTAAAAATCCCTATGTAGGATCTCTAAGGAGCAGTACGTCGTGATTCAGAGCCCCAGAATCCAGTGAAAGAAGAAAGCCAGCTCCGTGGAACAGACAAATCTCCCATGCCTCACTCGCAAGTATGGCGTGGGACCATTAGTCAAAATCCTGCGCCTCCAGTCACACGTTGCTGTAAGGTGGCCGAGCATTCTAAGGCTTTAGCTTCTGCTCATTCGTCCGACACGGGCCTGTGCTATATTCCCATATGTGGCGTGGGTGGTATGTTTGTCTGATGGCAATGGCTCTGTCCATTCCCTGGATCCAGTAGCTCTAAATTTGGGATAGGAGACTGCTTATAGCCCTTAGAAATGCTTATACGGGAACTAACCCCGAAACACAACACTGTATTGCTACTCTGCGACAAGGTGTGGCGGCAGTGTTTCAATTCTACTGATTTTTTTTTTGATTGGAGGTTTAACGACCACCGTGAGCAACTCAATGGGCTATAAGCAGTCGCCCGTCCCTAATTTAGGGTCACTGGTTCCAGGGAAGGGAGAGAGCCAGTGCCGTAAGACAAACACAACATCCATGCCTGACCGGGATTCGAGCCCGGTCAGGCATGGATGATCAGAGGCCAACGCCTTAGACCACTGCGCCACCGGGGCGGCTCTACTGATTTATCAGTAGATCTACTAATTTTGACTCCAGTCTGCTGATAGATTTTCGTAATCTACTGATTTTTCTCTGTTTCAAGACCACCTCACTTTGGCATACACTGTCTAAGAATGTCTGCATTCTTTCAATACACACCCGTCTACTGATCCAATGGACAAGACCCACCTCAGAATTGGTCTGAAAGGAAAAAGCTAAGATAATTTTATTCTTCCGCGGATACACATCCTGATGGAAAATCTTTTGCATATAATTTCAAATTTTTGGTAAAGAATACTTTGGCCACCAAGGGGCGTAAGTGTTAATTTTTGCTTCTGATGTATTTGACATAAAATCTGAGCTTCTAAAATACCGATTCAACAAATTCTTTTGTGGACTGCTGCCACTCACATCGATAAACCTTTTCCGAATATTTTCTTTTTAAAATATTCCACAGTTCCTCCGCCAGGGGTCGTAGATGTGTATCTTTATTTTGTCAATGTCTCTACTTCTAGGAGTTAAATTTGAAAAAAATCCTTCTTTGTTAGATAGTGTTTTAAGTGTGACATGTTTTTCATATAATTTCAAAATTTTCAAGTAATTCATAGACTTTCCGCTAAGGGGAGTAGAGGTAAATTCCATTTCCCCCATATCTCTGCTTCTAAATCTCCGATTTCAAAAATTCTTTCTACACCGGATACAGCTTCCGATGGGAAATCGTTTGCACATAATTTCTAATTTTTGTAAAAAAAATGGTTTGGCCATTTTAAAAATGGTTTTGGGATCAGAAGCGGAAATCTTAATTTCCGCTTCTGATGTATTTGCAGCAAAATATGAGCTTCTAAATTCTCGATTGAAAAAAAACGTCGTTTGTATACCGACACTACTCATGTCGACAAATCTTTAGAAACATTTTCTTCTTGAAATAATGCATGGTTTCTACGTCAGGGGCGTTGGTGTATCTTATTTTTGTCAATATCTCTACTTCTAGGAGTCCGATTTGAAAAATTCCTTCCTTGTTGCATATTGTTTCCGATGCGAAATGGTTTTCCTATAAATTCAAAATGTTCAAGTAAATCATAGACGTTCCGCTAGGGGGCACAAAGGTAAATTGCGTTTTCTGAGTTATTTCTGCTTCTAAAACTCCGATTTGAAAAATTCTTCATGTATCGTATACAAGACCTTATAGAAAATATTTTTCACACAATTTCTAATGTTTGGTAAAGAATGGTTTGGCCACCAGGGGGCATAAGTGTTAATTTCTGTTTCTGATGTATTTGTAGAAAAATCTGGGCTCCTGAAAACTCGACTAAATTTTTTTTTCTTGGACCGATACCGCTCATTTGGAAAAACCTTTTGAGAATACTTTCTTCCTAAAATAATGCATGGTTTTCCCACCAGGGGACGTTAAGTCACATCTTATTTTTGCCGATATCTCTGTTTCTAAGAGTCCGATTTAAAAAAATTCTTTCTATGTTGGAGAGCGTTTCCGGTGTGAAATGTTTCTCATATAAATTCATGTTTTTCTTAACGCACAAGTCTGCAACCAGAGGGCGTAAGCTCACGATTCCGTTTACAGCAATATCTGAGGGATTAAAAACCCGATTGAAAAAATTCTTTCTTCCGTCAGATACTATTGTTTTTTATACCGGTTCCATGGACTTTGAATAGCTTTGATAAATTCAATTTGCGTCAGAACGGATCCAAAAGACGTGCTTATTACACCCGAATATTCGGTGTCATCTTTCTTGTTACACCTTTTGCCACTTCAACCACTTTAATTGCTTCTTTATTTTTAATTATGCTGCTTATCGTAGTTCTCAGCATGGTAAATTTTAACGCTAAGTTGAAAACTCGTGTTCCGCTTTCAAACTTAGCAATGATTTCTTTTTTCAACTCAGTTGTGGTTCTTACAGCTTTCCTGTTAGGTTGTTTTTCTTTACTATACTCTTTTTGGGGCCATTCGTTTTGCGAAGATAACTGCAGCAAATTGCAAAATTAAAAAAACACATTCAAAGAGATAATAACAGGTGATGGGCACCGAACTATCTCACAAGGCAGACTGCTGGGCTATCACACGCAGCTGGCTGTCTGACTGCGTGGGCGATTGCGCAAGAGCCGACAGCGTGGACGATTGAACGAGGATAGGATGGTCATGTGGTGGGTGACTTTTTGTGACGAATATCGGAGCATTTCTTTGTTGAAAAAGTGTGACGAATATTGAATTTGACGAATATAGAGGTTCTACTGTATTTCGTTATGAGAAACATTAAGCTAGACTTCTTCTCTAGCAGGAGCCATGTCCAGACAAAGACGCTGGCAGTTCATCATCATAAGTTGCGCACAATTGTGACTGATATCCCGCGGAATAAGAACTACGATGAGGTGGCTTCTCTTTGCCTTGCTCATCAAGTGTCCAGGGGCAACCGCCAGAGATTGCTGCGGTCGAATCTAGGGATCCATTACTGAACAACCGTGAATTGGATGATCGACACCGGGACTGGGATCAGCACTAGTAGCCTACCACACAGGCACGAGGTTGGTGATTAAGCAAGTGTTTCGCCCCGCCGGTTAAGCTAAATGAATTTCTTTCAAAGATATGGAAATATATCACACTATGAAGGTTCGGAAAATACAGGGTTGTTTTGCATGGTATGGATTTCATACAAGGTGCGCATGTCTTAAAACAAATTATTTAGAGTATATGTAGCTAATCTGAAGAATTCCTTTTCTTCGTTTCTGCAAGTATACTAATAGAGAGTCCTACCGTTTGCCACTCGAAAAAGGTTCCTTCATTCTTTTCTGTTTCGTTGATCCTTCCTTTTTGTCTTGATATTTTTCATGTCCTCCATCATTTTCTCCAGAAACATTTCTCTTGGTCAAGCCGTTTACTACTCCAGCATCCGTATTTTTTTGCCTTGTTTTGGAGTTTAACCACTTAGCATCCAGTTACGTAATATTACGTTAACGAATGATAGTGCAAGAAAATCGAAACCCGTAATATTATGGGCCCACTGATGTGAGGTAGGGCGCCATGTTTTCGCATGTATATCAGACAAATATTGACCTTTATATTGGCCTTTGAAATAATTGGCCTTTCATTTCGTTCCACACGATGTGTACTGGAACTTTCGTCTTTTGTTTTATAACTACCAGAACGATGCTCGTAATATTACGTTTCACGTACTTTCATTGTCTGGAATCGAACTACTTGTACCTTGCAGAAAACAATTGCGTTTTTTTACCGTTTTGTTTAATTTTCCTTGGGATCTTAAGTGGTTAACGATGGCCATGAGCAACTCGGAGCGCTATAGAGTCGTCTTATCCTACGTCAGGACAACTCGTTTCAGGAAAGAGAGAAAGCCAGACAGACCTCTTGTCCACCGGGACGGCCCATTGCCTTTTGGATTGTGTTTTCATCATGCTTTCCCGCACTTGTATAGTCTATTTTAGACTACAGTTTCCTTAATTGTTCACTGGTTTATGTAATTCTAATTATAAAGAATTGCGATGATACGAAAAACGTCAGTGTCTTGCGCAATATTTATTACTAACTGTCACGCATCAATTTTGCTAAACGAGAAACCTCTAAGCTGAATTCTAAACTCAAGAGTCCCTACAGAACTCTTTCGGAAATTGCATTAGATGAGTCTACAACTTCTCAAAGTTTCTTAAAGACTCTGGGCGACGTGGCACTTCGAGATAAACGGGCTTCTTACTTCTCGTAACGCTGGGCTTGGGTTCCAGTCCGGAGGGTAGATAAAAATACCAATTCTATCGTTCCAGAGCGGCATTCCTCCTTTCTATGGAATCAGTAGCTTTAAATCATGGATAAGCTACTCCTTATACGCTGTCCTAGTTGCCGAGTTGTCTGTGAGCGGGCTTAGGATCAGTTGTCCGATATGGGTTTGGATTCAGGCACCGGATGATGCATAAGTGGAGTGTTTTACGCATGGCGATGGCTCTGTCCCTGCCCAGGAACCACGGGCTCTAAATTAGGGACGGCCGATTGATCAGAGCCGTTATAGGTTCTGATGGTGTTTGTTAAACTTCGAAATAAATACTTATTATCTTATATGTTCGTGGGGATCATTCAGCCAGAAGGAAAAAGCCCATGCGATCTAAGCTATAACGAGGAAGTGTATACCAACTATACTTGTATTGTTGGTATTTACGAGGGTTGTACCGAAAATAATGCAAAAGTGGGCATAAGGTTTTTATTAACTGACAGAAGTAGTTCAAATTGCACATGTTGGTAGAGCAATCCTTCTTGTTCATTGCAGGTAAATAATGGATTCCAAGCAGAAGCAACGTGCCATCATTGAGGTCTTGACGCAGGAAGGATGCAGGCTGTCCGACATCCACAGAAGGCTACAGAATGTTTATGGAGATGACACTATTGACAAGAGCAATGTGCATAGATCGATGAAAAAGTTTAAAGAAGGGGAAACCAGCATTGAAGACAAACCACGCAGTGGGAGACCATCATCTGCGACCACTGACACGAATCGTCAGTGAGTGAATGAACTGATTCGCGCGGAGAGACGAGTCACAATCCGTGAGCTTGTTGCATAACTGGGCTGTAGTCACAATGCCATAGAGAAGATGGTGAAAGATTTAGGGAATCTGAAAGTGTGTGCAAAGTGGGTACCTCGGCAGCTGACACCTCATATGAAAGAGAGAAGGGTATAAGTCTGCTCTGGTCTGCTGGAAGCGTTTGAAGCCAATAAAGACACGTTTTTTTTTCAGATCTGGTGACAGGAGATAAAACATGGGCGTATCTTTACGATCCGGAAAAGTAAAATCAAACTATACAATGGCGTCACACCTCTTCACCAAAGCCTAAGAAACTCAAGAGCAAAATGATCAGCACAGAAAGTCATGGTGACTGTTTCGTGTCATTCTCGTTGATTTTCATGGAACGTGGCCGTACCATGACCAGCGAGCGGTACATTCAGATACTCAAGAAGCTTAGAAAAGCCATAAGGAGGAAGAGAACGAACAAGAATGTGAAAGGGATACACATTCACCAAGATAATGCGAGACCACACGCATCTTTGACAAGTCAGGCGATCAGCATATTGGGCAGATCGGTGGTCCCCCATCCACCATACAGCCCAGATATGGCATCCCATCGACTTCCACCTATCCTGTCAATGAAGGACAGTCTCCGGGGATAACGATTTGATGACACAGACGAGGTGAAAGTGGCTGTGAAGAAGTGCGTACAACAGTCCACACCTGAATATTTTCATTGAGGAGTCGAGAGTTGGGTTCAACGATGGCCCAAGTGCATCGCTTGTGATGGAGACTAGGTTTAGTAGCACATTTGTATAAAGAAAGGGTTAGTCCACCAAAATGTGCAATTTGAACGAGCACTGTCAGTTAATAAAAAAGTTATGCCCACTTTTGCATTAATTTCGGTACTACCCTCTTACGTATAATATACGGTTTGCGATCTACCTTCCTTGAAAAAGCCATCTGGTCGATATGCAAAAGCTTGAAATCTTTTATTTCTATTTTAAGCCAATAAATTCGGATTAGTAATATAACCCCTCCGCTCTGTTCAGGAAATTTCTTTACACCTACAAAGCACGTAACTCAAGCTGACCACCGTCCTTCACCATGTATGCTGCTTTTCAGCTCACAACAGCATATTGTTGCGACGGGCTATTAACTCAAGCCTTTACGCTGAAGTGGCACCAAAAGGTAAGAATTCCTTCAGCTGCGGAAAACCGCAAGAGGAAGATAATTTGGTTTGTTCCTTCTGAGCATTGCGGTGCAGGATTTAGCCATACAACGCCAAGTTTAAGGCAAATTAAGAGAACAAGCAGCTTGACCCATGGGAATGCTCCCCATCGCCAATCAACTGGACGTCCAGATGACCATGTAGGAAACAAACGGAAGAGCACTTTATTTGATGTTCGGCAAGGTACGAAAATAAAAGTCAGCAGAAATATTTCGAAGGAGTCTGCTTACAGAACGTTGCACAAAAAAAAGTTCCTCATGCTTATTCACTAAAGAAAGCCCACTATTACCTTAATTAGAATTTGAATGCCTTTAACTACGAGATAATACCTTTAAAAATACGGCAATAATGTTCTTTGCCAAATGTGAGAAAACCATCTATCAGGAACTTTTCATTCACAAACACAACGAAAGAAGTCTCCTGTTTTGATGGCGAAAAAGTTTTCACCGGGAAGGTTTAGTCAACTTCCAATTACATTAATGCTAAATAAATTCAGTATAAACAAGTTCCACAAAGGTGTTTGCTTTCAGAAGCACTTTCAGCTGCGAAATGTTTAAGAAAGTAACAGAAAGAGATAAGCACATGTATATTGCGAAACTATAGTTCCGGAAGAAAAACATCTTATGTTCGGTACACAGAATAGTTTGTGATACTTCGTCTACAGGAAATTCTTCCGCAAAAATCATACATATACATTGGAAAATCAAGACCAATTGAATACTTTGCATTTACCATATTTAAAGGCTAGATTTAGAGTGCCTTATCTTTAAAAAGAGGAACTAGAAGTAAATCGAGTTAAACAAACAAACAAACAAGAAAGATGACACCGAATTTTCGGGTGTAATAAGCACGTCTTTTGAATCCGTTCTGACGAGAATTAAATTTATCAAAGCTATTCAAAGTCAATGAAACCGGTATGGAAAACAATAGATCTAACGAAAGAAAGACGATTTTCAATCGGGTTTTTAATCCCTCAGATATTGCTGTAAATGGAATCGTGAGCTTACGAACTGTTAGAAACAGAGATATCGACAAAAATAAGATGTAACTTTACGTCCCCTGGTGGGAAAACCATGCATTATTTTAGGAAGAAAGTATTCTTAAAAGGTTTATCCATATAAGCGGTATCGGTCCAAGAAAAAAAAATAGTCGAGTTTTCAGGAACCCAGATTTTGCAACCAATACTTCAGCAGCAGAAATTAACACTTATGACCCCTGGTGGACAAACCATTCTTTACCAAACATTAGAAATTATGTGAAAAATAATTTCCATCAGGTCTTGCATGCGATACAGGAAGAATTTTTCAAATCAGAGCTTTAGGAGCAGAAATAACGCTGAAAACACAATTTACTTTTGTGCCCCCTAGCGGAAAGTCTATGATATACTTGAAAATTTTGAATTTATAGAAAAAACATTTCGCATCGGAAACACTATCCAACAAAGAAGGAATTTTTCAAATCGTACTCTTAGAAGTAGAGATATTGACAAAAATAAGATATACATCTACGCCCCTGGCGGAGAAAATATGCAATATTTTTAGAAGAAAATTTTCCGAAAAGGTTTATCGACGTGAGTGGCCCCCGAAATAATTTTTTCAGTCCCCGAAAGAATTTTTTCAATCGAGATTTTAGAAGCTCAGATGTTATGGCAAATACATCAGAAGCAAACATTAACACTTGCGCCCCCTGGTGGCCACAATATTATTTACCAATATTAGAAATTATATGCGAAATATTTTCCATCAGGAGCTGTATCGGCTGAAAAAAACATTTTTCAAATCGGAGTTTTAGAAGAAGAGATATCGGGGAAAACGCAATGTACTTTTACGCCCCCTAGCGGAAAATCGGTGCGTAACTTGAAAAATTAGCTATACTTAAAATACTCTTCGACATAAATGGAATCGAAAAATACAATTTTTTTTTTCAATCGCGTATTTAGAAGCAAATATATATGGAATAAAATATATTTTGAATTGGACATCATCTGCATTTACGCCCTCTAGCGGGGAAACTGTACAGTGTAAAAAACAAAACAAAATAAAGGATCATCATTCGCATATGTAAGCTTCCCAATGCAAAAATAATTTTTCAAATTGGACTAATAGTCGCAGAGATAGGGGTCTACAGACGGACGGACGGACAAATCGATAACATAAGCACGATGGTTTTTTACAAAAGAAGTGCTAAAAAGTGGACTGGTTATTCAAATTTGCTGTTTTTTTTTACCTCTTACCCTTATTTCAGTTAGTTGTATAGTTACGCATGTTATAACGAAGTAAATTTCTCCGTCATTTTTATCCGCGCCGGGGTTCGAACCCGGGTCCACTCACTCCGGAATAAGTTGCTCTACCAATTAAGCTACGCGGACATTGATTCTAATTGCTATCTGCCTTTATGTCGTGTACGTCCTTCTGGCAGGTACGTCACATCTCCTGGTACGGTACATCATCTCCCCCTTATTTTTCTTTTTTTTTCTTTCGAAGTGCTGCTCATATTTTACCTATCTCGCGGTGTGGAAATAACATCACACCAATGCGAGATTTTGAACGGTCGGGTCATCCGGATAGTTCGGGCGCCATTATAACGAAGTAAATTTCTCCGTCATTTTTATCCGCGCCGGGGTTCGAACCCGGGTCCACTCACTCCGGAATAAGTTGCTCTACCAATTAAGCTACGCGGACATTGATTCTAATTGCTATCTGCCTTTATGTCGTGTACGTCCTTCTGGCAGGTACGTCACATCTCCTGGTACGTTACAATGTGTACAAAAACTTTTTAGCTAAGGAATTGAATTAATCAATTAAAATGAACATCAATCTTAGCAAAATATCAAAAACCTTATGAGGAATTAAAAAATGGAACGGATTTCAGCCAAAAATGCCAAGCATTAAAATAAATAATTATTCTGGAACAAAAAAGAACGCATTTCAAATAAGACACATGGACTTCAATTTCAAACTCTTGACGTCAAAGTTTAAACGCAATGGTATTCTAACATTAATAAAATTTATATGAATTTAAAACCTACATAAAAAATATAATTAAAATAACATCCTTAGAAGGAAGTCTTACACTACAAAAATAAGGTTCGTAAGACAGAGAACAGAGCCATATTAAAAATACGATCAGTCTGAGATATAGAAGTCAAAAACTGAGGAAAGTGAAAAGGTTTTGAATAATGTATATCACGGAAACAGAAGCACACACACAACTTTCTGGCAGTGTCTAAAGAAAGAAACAAGGATTTACAGGATGCATTGCAAATAAATAAATAAAAGAAACAAGTGTAAATGATCGAAAAAACACAAGACGGCTAGTTCTGCGTTAAGTGATGAAGACTTTGTCAAAGTAAATGGGTAGAAAAAGTAAGCTTTCTGAGAAATGGGCAGCGATGAGTTTGAAAGAAAAATAAGTTGGCAGACTGAAATGTGAAGTCGTCTGGCACTGGGCGAATAGGAGAAGGGAATGTGGTCAATCGATATAGGAATAAAAAGGATAGAAGACGTGAGCATTATTATAGTAAACAAAAATGAAATTCTGAATTTTCATTGTTCTTAAGTTTCGAAAATTTACGGTACGATCCGGACAAATAATATAATAAAAATGTGAAATAGAAAGAATATTCAACTAAAAAAGTAAACAGTAAAATAATTTTGGGTGGCGGAAACTCGTACACCGGATAACTCGTACACTTTCTCGTCCTGCTGAGCAAAGTGCAAAGGGCGGAAAACTTGCACACCGGAAAACTCGCACACGGGAAAACTCGTACACCTCAAGTAAGGGGATGTATACAAATTGCGTTTCGGTCCGACATCTTGTCAAAGTTTACGAGTTCTCCTAGCTGAACAAGACTAAAGGTACGAGTTTTTCTCGGGATATCAATGGGCATGTAAGAGATCAAAATTACACAAGGTTTATGTAGAACCTTTCTGACTCCCTAAACCTTGAGTTATGATTTTAATATTTCCCATGTGATAACAAGCAATAAATGCTAATTAACTAGCAAGAGCTCGATGAATCGATCTTCAGGTGCTCATCTTCTCAGAACATTTTAAATTACAACCTTGATATTCCGTATTTCTAAATATTTTAGGAAACCTAACAAAACGCACTGAATGGATTATTTCTCACATATTTACAAGACACCTAGGCCGCAGGCCTTTTTAGAAGATTTTAAATTACAACCTAGGTATTTCGTATGTGAAAACATTTTATTACATCTAGTGAAAGGTACTTTATTTCTCAGCTCTTGACAAGGCACCTAGGCCGCGGGCCTTTTAAACAGTTTTAAATTTACCACCCTGATATTCATGACATTTACATAAGTGTTGTGTTGGATACTGCGCTTTTACTTGGGCATTGAATATTAATTCATAGGCACTATGCCTATTGATGAATAATTGGTGCCACAGTAAAGGCGCAATATTAGCAACTTGACATGGTTCGTAAACGTTATGAACATGAGCTGGACGGAATGAAAACTGCAAGAAAGGCCTAGGGCCTACGAATTAATATCTAGGTTTAATTGAATATCTAGGTTGTAACTTAAAATCATTAAAAAGGCCTACGACCTAGGTGCCTTGTAAATAGGTGAGGAGTAATCCGTTGAGTGCCCTTTATTAGGCCTTATAAATTGTTTACAAATACGAAATATCTAGGTTGTAACTTAAAATCTTCTAAAAAGGCTCGCGGCCTAGGTGGCTTGTAAATAGGTGAGGAATAATCCTTTGAGTGCCTTTTATTAGGTTTTATAAAATGTTTAGAAATACGGAATATCAAGGTTGTAATTTAAAATCTTCTAAAAAGATCAGCACCGGAAGATCGATTTCTTGAGCCCCTGTTAATTAGCTTTTATTGCTTGTTATCACATGGCAAATAATAAAATCATAACTCAAGATTTAAGGAGTCAGAAATGTTCTACATAAACCTTGGGTCATTTTGATCTTACAAACTCATTGAAATCGCTTGGAAACTGATACATTTCGTTCTACTCAGCTAGGAAAACTCGCACATTTTGACAAGATCTCGGAAGGAAACGCAATTTGTGTACATCCCCTTATATGAGAATCTGTAAAAGTTTGCGAAATATTAAAATCATAACTCAAGATTTAGCTGCTACATAAACCTTGTGACATTTTGATCTTGCATACCCATTGATATTTCAAGGAAAACTCGTACATTTCGGTTTGTTAAGCTAGGAAAACGTGTGCACTTTGACAAGATCTCGGAACGAAACGCAGTTTGTGTACAGCCCCTTACTTGAGAAGGTGTACGAGTTTTCCCGTGCGCGAGTTTTCCGCCCTTTGCACTTTGCTCAGCAGGACAAGAAACTGTACGAGTTTTTCTGGATCCATAATTTTTCACGTGTCTTTTGAAATAAAACCGACGTGTGCGTGCTTATGTTGTCACTGTGTCAGTCCTTAGGTCTTCGTACGCCATATTTTTATACCTATTAATCCGATTTGCAAAATTGTTTCTGCAGTGGTAGCATTGAATTCCAAGAACGATGATCGCAGCCCAGCCTTTTGTTTTTATCCTGTATGCAAGTTTGTCTGTAGAAGGGCAGAAAGGCAGGTGCTATCGAATTCAAAATATTTTATTCTATACCATTGCTTCTTGAACATGGTTGAAACATTCCTTTCGGTACCTATAACGAAGACCATTTTGCGCACACATGTACAAGTAATGTGCAGTTTTTCAAATGGAGGGCATAAATATATACTTTATATTTCCTATGTATCTACTTCCAAAATTTTCGATTTGGAAAATCGTGCTGACGTCATGTAGCACTCAAGAATAATTTGCATATAACTCCTATTTTTTCGTAAAGTACAATTTTGCCGCTAGGTGTGGTAAGTGCATATTTCTTTTTGTGATGTGTTTGGAATAGCGTCTGTGCTTCTAAATGCAATTGAAAGAAATCTTTAGGTCAGATGCAACTCAAAACGTTTTGGTGATATATTCTGCTCAAAACCGTGCGTACTTTTCTCGATGCCTCTGTTTTCAAAATCTTCATTTGAAAACCGGCTTTTGTGTCGGGCAGTGTTAATGGTGAAAAGCGTTTTCGAATAAATTTAATTTTTTCTTTGAGCACATTTTCTACTAGAGGGCGGAAGTGTATATTTCTGTTTACCACATATCTGCTGCCGTATTTGCTCTTCTACAAGAACCCGATTGAAAACATTATTTTCAGACACACTGCGAAATCATTTGTGAAGAATTCCTCCCCAGAAAAATGAATAATTTACCTGCAATGGGTGTGGTACGAAATGTCGACAGGGTCTAGATATTACTTTTTATTTATTTATTTATTGTTAATTAGAAGGCAGCTGCTAAAATTCGTTATGTCTCAAACGGACAAACAGATGGTTACGTGCTTTTTGAGGACGTTCCAGTTGCGGACAAACCGAAATTGAATAGATTGGAAGGGTTTGTCGAGCCAGATGCGGACAAACCGAAATTGAATAGATTGGAAGGGTTCATCGTGCCAGATGCGGACAAACCGAAATTGAATAGATTGCAAGGGTTCGTCGTTCCAGTTGCTGACAAATCAAAATTGAATAGATTGGAAGGGTTTGTCGTGCCAGATGCGGACAAACCGAAATTGAATAGATTGGAAGGGTTCATCGTGCCAGATGCGGACAAACCGAAATTGAATAGATTGGAAAGGTTCATCGTGCCAGATGCGGACAAACCGAAATTGAATAGATTGAAAGGGTTCATCGTGCCAGATGCGCACAAACCGAAATTGAATAAATTGGAAAGGTTCGTTGATCCAGATGCGGACAAACCGAAATTGAATAGATTGGAAGGGTTCGTTGATCCAGATGCGGACAAACCAAAATTGAATAGATTGGAAGGGTTTGTCGTGCCAGATGCGGACAAACCGAAATTGAATAGATTGGAAGGGTTCATCGTGCCAGATGCGGACAAACCGAAATTGAATAGATTGGAAAGGTTCATCGTGCCAGATGCGGACAAACCGAAATTGAATAGATTGAAAGGGTTCATCGTGCCAGATGCGGACAAACCGAAATTGAATAGATTGGAAAGGTTCATCGTGCCAGATGCGGACAAACCGAAATTGAATAGATTGAAAGGGTTCGTTGATCCAGATGCGCACAAACCGAAATTGAATAGATTGGAAATGTTCGTCGCGGTAGATGCGGACAAACCGAAATTGAATAGATTGGAAGGGTCCTTCGTTCCAGATGCGGACAAACCGAATTTGAATAATTTGGAAGGGTTCATCGTGCCAGATGCGGACAAACCGAAATTGAATAGATTAAAAGCGTTCGTAGTTCCAGATGCGGACAAACCGAATTTGAATAATTTGGAAGGGTTCATCGTGCCAGATGCGGACAAACCGAAATTGAATAGATTAAAAGCGTTCGTAGTTCCAGATGCGGACAAACCGAAATTGAATAGATTAAAAGCGTTCGTAGTTCCAGATGCGGACAAACCGAAATTGAATAGATTGGAAGGGTTCATAGTTCCAGATGCGGACAATTCACACTGGAGGTTTAAAAAATTGCAGAAGAGTAATTTCTTATGTCATTTTAATGTTTCAAATTATGTTACAAACTTCAAAAAATATTTTTTTTTTCGAATTTAGTTAAAAATTGGTTACCAACTTAAAGCTTTTAAGCACTTTTTTTTTCAAAAGCTGAAGTAATATTTTTCATTCTTTCATCAATTTTCATATATTTTAAACCGTTTTGTTACCGGTTTCCCCAAAGTGCGAATCAAGCTTTTTGTCGGGGGGGGGGGGTCCTGTATCAACATGCTTCGCGCGCTGACATTTCAAAAGTAAATAACATTTCCTCAAGTTACGGTAATGAAAGACCGCGCAAATTACTGCAAATTAGACGAGCAATTTAGCTTTTTTAAAAGAAACATATTTATGTAATTTTGAAAAATACATCAAAAAGAAATAAAATAACAAAACAAAGAAAAATACATTTACCTTCAACAAATAGTTTGCTTGAATGAGATGATGGCCTTGACGTTTCCTGTCGATGAGGTATGTCTGTAAAAGAGTGATGGCCCTCTTTTATCCAATCAGCTACAAATTGTTTTGCTGGAAAATCTATTGATGTAAGCATTAGAGATAATAATGTTTCAATATTCATTTTGTTCCTTAGCTTGGTCATGGTATTGTTCATTATACTGAACCCTGTTTCACACTCTGCCACACACTACTTTAATTCTGTTAAATAGATCCTTTAATGAATTACCTAAATATTCCTGGTTTTTTACTTCCTTAAACATACAGAATTCCCTAATGTGTTGCCAACACTCATGTTAAAGAAACATTTGAAATAAAGCACGCAGTTCCCGAGCATGCCGCTTGGTGCGCAAGGTACGTTAATATCTGTAGTGTCACTTGATGCTAGCTAGCAGACGACACGCTTCGAATAGAAATCGACAGATTGTTCAATAAATTTGACAGAAACTTTGATCGTGAGCAACAGGCATAACAATAGTAAAATGTCATTTTAGTGCCTTAGATGCAAGAGAGGAGAAAAACAATTTCCCCGGCAGGAAATAATATAAATGTCTTCAGCCAGGGACACAATTTTACGAACCTGGGAACCCCCTCCTCCGTTAATTCACACTCAGGGTTCTCCTAATTCTTTTATTTTCAAAAAAATGCCATTATGAATTGCTCTGCCCGCAAAAAATACGACACCGAACAGATAATTAATCAATTTGTCCCAGCTCCCACTCCTAACCCATTTAACGTCAATCCTATCGGAGGATCACTAGGATTCCCTTTTGTGGACTGGTAAATCCTCATTGTTTGTCTCAATCAGATGTCTTGATACATGGCAGCGGCAAATTCGCATACTTCTAAATATGTCAATGGAATTAAGTAGTGTCCTTGAAACTTGCTGTCCTTGGACCTTAATTCTTGAGCTATTGAATAACCCAGCGCTTTTCCTCTCAACGTGGAACACAGATACAGTATTAAATTTCGTGAAGAACCGTAAACAACAGGATTTCTAAAGAATTGCTCCCATATGTTTTAGCCTCCCCCACATCCTTCCCCAATGTAGATAGGTGACCCAGTTCTGCCCTTTTGGTTACCAAATTAAGAGTTGTACCAAGATATTAATTTCCGTGAATATCTGTTCTAGCAGGGAAACCCCCGTTATGTGTTAAATTTCATGAAGGTCCGTTGAATGGCAGCGGCATGTCGAAGCTAATAAGTTCTTCCGTACATACGAAACGCATCTAAACACTAAAGTAATCTAAAGTTATAACGAAAGTCAAATATTTCAAGGGAAAAAAATGTAAGGAAGTACCTGTCGACAGTTTTATCTTTTCATCCTGTGTACATTTTGACTGTCAACATTATGACTAAGGATGCATTTTAACATTCCACCTAAATTTTAGCATGAACAATTTCTGCATGTTAATATGACTATGTGCAGGTGAGTGGTGGAGGAAACGAAGGAAAAAGGTAATACTTTGTGTCATTTTGCTTGTTGTTTTCAAAGCTGAATATTTCCGTTCCTTTGATAGGAACAAAGAAGCACTAAGTCTGCGAGTGGACAACGGACAGGCAGGAAGCATCGGACTTTTGTTATCATTATTTGAGAGGATTAGATGATCTTTGTAACTCGCATTAATATAAGTCGTTAATGTTAATGGAGTGGGTGTGCAATTGTTAGCTTCCAGTCAACGCCAGCATGTCTAATGGAAAAGGAGCCACTCCTATAGTAATGTATTCCTTTAAGAAATGTAAATACAATTGTATTGCTAAGCCGTCTGGCGTCCAGTGTCCGTGGAGGTCAAGTTCTTCGGAGATAAAATTTTAGGAAGGAAACGCAGATAGATATGTTGTGGGAGCGAGCGAACGAATCAAGTTGTTCTGACATTCTGGCGTCAGGTTGGAGTGTGGTTCGTATAGAAGGGGTTTCTCTGTGTGCCAGGAAGGGAAGCCAGGACTTCGTTGTTGGAAAGCGTGTGAGTTAAGTCGCTTGGAGAAGCTTTCTCTCAGGTAGAGAACACCAGACGTTATTCTTGTTAATAAACAAAAGGCATCGCTCTTTCCACGTTTTAGCAACACATAGCAACCGAAATTTTTTTATTCGGTCACCGCTGTGGATCCGAATCCCAGATCTCTCGATATCCAGCTGAGCGCGTTATCCTTAAGTGCCGTTGATGCCCACCAGATGGAGACGTCTCAGTAGCTGAGCCCATCTTACGGATTTATGATGTCGGAAGCTGATAGAAAAAACACATACCGCCGTGGATTCTTGGCAGCCGTGGTGTAAGGCTAACGCGCTCGGCTGGATATCGAGAGATCAGAGATTCGGATTCCCATCGGTGACCGAATAACAATTTTTCGGTTGCTAAAACGTGGAAAGAGCGATGTCTTTGTTTATTCAACGACGCCACGTATTTGGAGAATTTTCACTTTGGTTATTATTGTTCGTTGCGTAACGACGGTCGAAGAAGTTGATTCTAGCGGTGCAAGCCGGAAGCGCTTGGGCAGAGGCTTGGGGAATCTGCACCGTTTAAGGGACAGACCCCGGCTGGAACTTTACTTCAACGGCGGAACATAGAGCTGAGCCTGCTGAACATAAAACAATTTGGAAACGCGTAACTCACGAGGAGGTTAGGATAATCCACTCTCGAGAACTCAATCCTCGACGCGAACTACCGGATACGGACAGCTTGGACTCTTTCCTGGAGCGCAATTAAACATTGTTTGTTTTAAAGATCAGTGATCTATGATATTAGAATATTCTTCACTTCCCCTCTCTTGATAAGCAGATAAACCATATAAACAAAGCTGTGAGTGCAGGGAGCCTGACAACCGATAGAGTTGTTTTAGTTTGAAGAACCAACACTGAAAGGACAAATTATTACGCTCACCCCGGTGAAAATACGCAATTTAGCAGCACGGCGGCAAATCGCGCTGTGCAGGAAAACCGGTGGGGATATAAATAGAGTGGGTCGGTATGCACAGGAATGCATTCCGTCAAGTGGGCCGAGGACGAGACATTAAGGGAGTTTGGTCGAAGTCAAGTCGTGAGGTCGATCCGGCGAAACCGCTAACAGTGGGATGAAATGTGGCCGTGAAAGTGCATTGGATGATCGAGGGCGCCGACGCGATGATTGGCCATATAAACAAAGCTGTGAGTGCAGGGAGCCTGACAACCGATAGAGTTGTTTTAGTTTGAAGAACCAACACTGAAAGGACAAATTATTACGCTCACCCCGGTGAAAATACGCAATTTAGCAGCACGGCGGCAAATCGCGCTGTGCAGGAAAACCGGTGGGGATATAAATAGAGTGGGTCGGTATGCACAGGAATGCATTCCGTCAAGTGGGCCGAGGACGAGACATTAAGGGAGTTTGGTCGAAGTCAAGTCGTGAGGTCGATCCGGCGAAACCGCTAACAGTGGGATGAAATGTGGCCGTGAAAGTGCATTGGATGATCGAGGGCGCCGACGCGATGATTGTTCCGCATCTTTCAGACAAATCGGAAGGCTCGATTGCCGCAGAGCGCGTTACAATTTAATGGAGCATCCGCAAGCTTATGCTCAAAGGCAGTCCGATGGCACAACTCTGCAGGGTCCGTCGACGACCACATCCTGTGCCGATGTTAACGGCACAGCGCATGGTTTGGCTGCAGTTTGCGAAGGCCCATCGAAACTGGAGCATGGGTAACTGGAAACGAGCTATGGACCCCGCATGCCAAGTTGGGATACTACAGGCCGGTGGAAGCGGTTCAACTGTTTGGTCAGCTTTCACGTGGTTCCGTCATTGGTTCCAGCTATATGCAGCTCCTGGCCGACCATCTTCCCGCTTTCATTACGTGCCTCTGTCAGAATCAAGTTCCGATCTTTCAACAGGACATCGCTCCACCCAATCGTTCCCGGCTAGCGACCAACTGGCTGCCAGGAGTGTAGCAGTGAGCTTACCACACCCGCATGGACTCCTCGCTTACCGGACATCAACCCCATAGAGAATGTATGGGCCATATTGGAACGAGCTGTTCGTGATCACCCATCCCCACCTACATCTCTGCCAGCTCTACGTCAAGCACTCTGAAATTGTTGGTCAGCGATATATGAGTCTGTGTTTCGGTACCTCACTACGTCTGTACCACGACGTTTGGATGCTGTCCTGTGTGCAAAAGGTAGTGCCACATGCTATTAGGTGGGTGCGCGTAATAATTTGTCCTTTCACTGTTATTTTTATTTGTTTTATTTTATTTTGTATAATGTCAGCTGTACAATATTATAGAAAAGTAATATAATACTCAGTAACAATACAATACGTGCCACAATCATAATCTAATTGTACAAATAAAGTAAACAAATTCACCAATGTAACTCACAAAATACTACAAATCACCAAAACTTTCACAATAAATACAAATTCTGCACAACAACAACAAAACTCATTCCATTGAAACTTAATATCAATTGTCAATATGAATCAAATATTATATGATAGTAATAATTAAATGTACAGCAAGGGGCCAGGGAAAAAGGCTGAAATACTGCCTGACAAGCCCTGATCCCCTCTAAATAAAAACAAAATATTCCAGTCCAGTCAAAACAACGAAAGCAATTTTACAATACTTTTTTTACAAATCATAAACAAATAAATTCCAATATTCAATTTTTCGTCAAAAAAACTCCTTAGCGCTCGCTTAAAAAATACCGGATAACGTGCCTCTGATCTAATGATCAACGGTAATCCATTCTACTCACGCAATCCCAACACACTGATATGATTAAACATTAAACCTGTACGAGTCCACGGAACAGACAAAACCCGACCCACCACGAGTATCATAGGAATGAGCTGTACGCCGTAATGCAATCAAGTTGGAATATCTTCCTGTAAAAATACGTTCATGGACCATCGGTAGCAATCTGTATTTATGTAGTTGTTCATTAGGTAATAACTGAAAATGACGAAAAAGAACCTCCGATCCAACCGAATAATTTAACAATCAGACAAACTTCCTCTGCAACACAGATTATTATGTTCCTTATTGTGGGGAAGTACTCCTGTAAGTCAAACAGGAAGCCTTGCAGTTAGGCGATTACGCAAGTTAGTTGGAGTACCCCTCTCACCCCTACAATGACTCTACCGATATTTTGACTGTCAACATTTTGACCCTGTCGGCATTATAGTGTCGACATTATGACCGCCACCGATCTGGAATAGTGTATGTAGTTTTTCTGTTACCAAAACAGCGGTTTGAAATATCTTTTAACATCGCATGTCATTCACTTCGTGGAATATTTTGGATGTACATTTGAAATTTTTGTAATACCCAATTTAGAGACTAGGTGGTGTCAGCGTGTATGTCTGTTTCCAACTCAAGCTCCTCTTCTAAAATCGTGTTGAAACAAATCTTTCCGAGCTATACGGCACCCACTACCTGATAAAATGGCGAACTACACTGATGTTCAAAATTAAAGGATAATATGAACAAGAAACAAGACACCGAAATTTCAATTGGAATGACCACGTCCTTTGAAACCTTTCCAACGCGAATAAAATTTATCAATTTTTTTAAAGTCAGTGGTGTCGCCCTGGTGGCGCAGTGGTCTAAGCGATGGCTTTTGATCATTCGTCCGAGATGGGTCCGGGTTCGAATCCCGGTGAGGCAAGTATGTCGTGCTTATCTAACGGCACTGACTCTCTCCTTCCCTAGAACCAATGGCCCTAAATTATAGACTGGCGACTGCTTATTGCACAATATGCTGCTCACGATGGTCGTTAAACCCCGATCAAAAAAAAAAAAAGAAAGGCAATGTGACCTGTTAGACAAAAAATCGACCGGATTTTTGCAGTCGATAAAGCTACTTCCTCCAGCAGCTAAAACGTATGCTACAGATATTAACAAATGGTGCACAAAGAAGTTCCCCATAGTAGAAGGAATGTATCAGAGACAAATGAATTTTCGAATCGAACACTTAAAAGAAATATAGAAGGAAACATGATATAAAACTCTACGCCTTCTAGCGGAAGAATTTTACATAACCGCAAAGTTAAAAATAGGCGAAAAGTATTTTCCATGGCAAAATCTCTGCTCAGGTAAAATAACTTTTCAAATACGTCTCCTGGAAGCAGCGATAGCAAGAAAAAGGTTTTGACCTCTACGCCCTCTAGCGGGAGCGCTCTGCATTGTTTCAAGAGAATAATACTCTCCATCTTTATTGTAGCGAATGGCTTACAGTAAAAAATGAAATTTCTCAATAGGGTTTTTAGAAGCGGAGATACAGCTGCAAACAGAAGCACACAATCACCACCTAGCGACAGAACTGTGTACTACAAAACTCTCCAAATACAAACTTAGTGTTCCACAAAGTAAATGGCAACAGTTGTTAAAAGAATTTTCAAATCGCACATTTAGAAGCAGAGATAGTGAGAAAAACATAATAAACGTTTGCGTCGCTAGGGGCGAAGTTGTGTCTTATATTGGGAAGAAAATACACAGAGTTTTCATAGTTAGTAGTATCTGACCAAAAAATAATTTTTTCAATCGGGTTTTGGCTCTTGCAGATACTTCTGTAAACGTAAACGTCAACTTACGCCCTCTGGTGGCATTTCTGCTCTAAGAAAAATTTGAAATTATTCGAGAAACATTTCGCACCGGAAACGCTCTCCTACAAAGAAAGAATTTTTCAAATCTCACTCTTAGAAGCAGTGAGATAATCGAAAATGAGATATACATCTACGCCTCCTTCCGGAAAAAACTGTGCAATATTTCAAGCAGGAGTTATTTTCAAAAGGTATTTCGAGGTCAGCGGTATCTCTCGGCGAAATAATTTTTTCAACAAGTTTTCGGAGGCTTTGACGTACTACAGAAGTAAAACACGAGTCAATACGACAAATATGCAGCGGTACATTCCGTCCGTATAGGTTAGCTGGGAGAGAAACTTACTCCGGAGCAAAGGGGCGAGACTTCGATATCCGTCACGGGCAAATTTGTGTTTTTACAAGGCTCAGATTTTGCTGCAAATATATGAGAAGCGTAAATAAACACTTGCGCCCCCTGGTAACCAAACCATTCATTACCAGAAATTCGAAATTATATGCAAAACATTTCCCACCGGGAACTGTATCCTATGCAGGAAGTTTGCAGGTCGGACTTTTAGAAGCAGAGATATCGGATAAAACGCAATTTACCTTTACTCCCCTAGCGGAAAATCTATGCATTACTTGAAAAACAGCATGTACCTAAAATCGTCATCAATATAAATGGCATCGAAAAAAAACCTTTTTTTAGGTGGATATTTAGAGGCAAATATATATATTTTTTTAATTCGATATCATCTGTATTTGCGCCTTCTAGCAGCAAAGTTGTGCATCGGAAACAACAAACAAACCTGAATGCAAGGATCAACATTCTCACAGCTGAAAATAAGCATGCCGTCACTACACGATTGATATAAAACATATATATTCACAGAATAAAAACGTTTAATTAATTAAAATGGATGAATACAAGATCTTTAAGAGTGCGCAGCACTCAATCTGCAGGTAAAAAATATTAACGGTAGGCCCAGATGCGCGAATTAAATACACATACTCATCAGATAATAATGACGTAAACAGGCAAGTATACGCAGGCGTGAATCAAAGTACCGTAATCGATAGCAATTTTTTTAATCGTTACAAACAAGTGATGTTATTGTAATCGAATAAGTGCATAAGAAAAGAAAAATATGTCATAATAGGTAATGGAATATACATACATGTTCAATGAGTCCACATCCCGCGAGATAATATTGTCCATTGCATCGTTATAGACTGTGGTGAATCTTCGTTGCAACATCAAGAACCATAGGCGTGTATACGCAAGCTTTCAGTCAATAAGAGAGATCTACGCTTAAATGCTGCTGTTAAAACACCAACCTGATTCCAGTCTTGGTAGTGAGTACCAGAATTAACAACACGTGCAAGCGAGGTAGTCTCTAAGTTATTCTTAATAGAATACTTGTGTTCAGCGATTCTTGTACGTAAAGGACGCATAGTGGATCCTATGTAAGATAGTTCGAGAGCCGAATCATCCAAAGCTCTTAATGGGATAAAATACACACCATGGTGATTCAACACAGGAACACAGTCACGACATTTCTTTACCAATGACATGATATTCCGAGAAGTAGTACCATCTAAATTGTACTTTTTACACACGTTTCTAAGAGATGTAGTAGCACCCGGAATATTTTCAGTTAAAAAATAGCACGATAATTGTACTTTCATCATTCTCACAGCTTGCCAAAGCAAAAAGAATTTTACAAATCGAACTAATTGTGGTAGAGATATGGTATCCACAGACAGGTGGACAGACAAAGGGATAAGATAAGCATAATATTTTTTTACAAAGAACGTAGAAAAAACGTATGTATGCAAAATATTACACTGAAAATTAGCGGACATACAAATTTCGCTACACGAAAAACTAAAAGACAATCCCGCATTTGCTGTAGCTCTTCTAGACAACTCATGGTTTCACTTCTGAGGCACGTCGAGCTGGCCCGTTTAGGTGATCTTCAGCGGTGGAAAGCAATTGGTAGGATTTAAGCAGGTCAGTCCCAGGCGGAAGTTTCCAGAGCGTTGAATATTCCACAAAACTTCCTGTAAAAACTCTGGAGATAGTTTCAAATGACAGAAGATGTTCGTCGTCGTCGACCAGGACATAGACAGTCCAGAGTGCCAAATACCGCGGACGATCACGGTAGCACCGATGAGACATTACACTATGACCAGCCCCAGCCTAGAGAAATGAGTGCGCCTGGAGACCGAACGGTGGCGAAGGTGAAGTTCACAAAACAGTATCAGAGGACCGGGTTTCTGCTTTCTACGACCAGAACCCGAGGATCGGCTTTCGGTTAGTAGAGTGTCCGGAGTCAGAATGGGAAAAGCTGCCGATTTATCGGAGTTTGATAAAGGACAAATTGTAATGGCACTGCGCCTCAGAACTACGATCTCAGAAACGGCGCGGCTTGTTCACGTGCCACTGTAGTGAATACGTATCACAAGTGGCGCACAGATAGCCAAACGACGAACCGTCGTCCAGTCATGTGTCGTACCCTGCTCATTGATGTCAGAGGGGACCGGATACTGTCACGCATTGTTGACAGCAACCGCAGAGCCACAGTGCGACAAATCAAATGCAGCTGCAGCACTGACGATCAGGGCAATGTGACACAGCGCACAGTTCATCGCAGCCTTCTGCGCATGGGCCCCCGCAGCTGAAGACCCAGCCAGGTTCCCATGCTCACTGCATGTCATCGCTAACAATGTACGAAATGCGGCCAAGATAATCGAGATTGGACCGCGGATGATTGGAAGACAGTGGTCGGGTCTAACGAATCAAGATTCCTGGTGCATCACGTAGATGGTCGAGCTCGGATACGCCGATTACCAACGGAGGCTATGGCACCTGGATGCACTGCTGTTGGACGTGAAGGAGGACGATGTTTTCTTGGAACATTTTAGGCCCCATTATCCCAATAGCACAATCCCTGACAGCTGTCAGGTATCTGAAAATCGTTGTGGACCAAGTTCACCCCATTCATGGCAACTGTGTTCCATACTGGTGATGGCCATTACAAACAGGATAATGCGCCATACTACACTGCCATAATCTTCAAGGAGTGGTTCGTGGAATATGCTGGCGACTTTCTGTTAATGCCCTGGCCTCCAAAGTAACCTAATATGAACCCAGTCGAACATTTGGGGTTCGACTTGGAAAAGCGGGTTCGCGCTAAATCACTACCACCCGGAAATGTACGGGAACTGGGGGGACATGCTGTTGACATTATAGTAACGGATACCCCAGGGTATTTATCGCGACCTCGTCGAATCGATGCCCACACCGAGTGGCCGCACGGGCAAATGCGGGTGCTACAGCTTATTACGTAGGTGGTTATGATGCAATGGCTCATCGGTGTATAACAGATAGACAGACAGAGATATGTCCGCTAAGCTATTCTCCTTGGATCTAGCAGAAGGTATAGGAACGAGGGTTCCAATGCATTCTGTTTGTAGAAGAGTTCGTGAGTAAAGTCTTTATGCAAGAAGTCCAGTTATCTGTGGCTCTCTAACATCCGGCGAGCTTTGTAAGCGTGGAGTCTCTTAAGAGCCGTGTAACGTCGCACTTGGAGTCCCGACCAATGGGCGAGTTTTCTTCTCACAGAAGATTTGCGATTCAGTTTAAGTAACCGATTCGCAACGCATTCTCATCTGGAGAGAACAAGATACCCGCACCTGTACCTACAGCACCAGAGAAACGGACTACTCTGGTTGTGGTGTCGTAATTGCCTGGAAAGGAATCATGGCCGCCCCTGAGACGCATTTGTCTAACAACTAGCTTATGACCATTCGTCCGAGAAGGGTCCAGGTTCGAATCCCGGTGAGGCATGGATGTTGTGTTTGTCTTACGATCCTGGCTGTCCCCCTTCGCTGGAACCAGTGGCCCTAAATTAGTAACGGCAGACTGCTTATAGCTCATTGAGTTGCTCACGGTGGTCATTAAACCTTCAACCAAAAAATCATGACAAGCTGGGGCACATACACGGTACACGGACATCTTTTAGAGTCTCTCTGTTACTGCCCTGTGGTACAGAGACGAGATCCTGAACCAATATATCATGTCATTCAAGCGAGCATTGGCTGCAGAATTTGTTCCTATGGATGCGCAACGTCCTCGAGATCACGATTTTCTCGAGCAGGAAGATATTTTTCGAATGGAGTGGCCAGGCAGATCGCCTGACCTCAATCCCATTGAGCATCTATGAGATGCTCTTGGGAGGCTCATTGGAGCATACTAGGCCCCTGCCAGAATACTCCAAGAACGCAGAACAACTCTTGTCGAGTAGTGATCATGAATACCTCAGAATCTCATCAATACTCCCCATGAAGAGTAAAGATATCTTTGCTTGAACTTTATCGCTCTCTGGGGTGATAATACTCCATATTAAAATTCAACATAGACGAAAGATTTTTCACATTGTTCCTTTGATTGATCGTTCATGTAAAGAACAAGATTATAAACTTCTTCAGCTTGAGTTACCTAAGTAATTTAATAATAAAACTCTTCACCAAATTTCTTGAATTCCCTCACAAATACTTTGCAGGAATGTATAAATTACCCCTTTAAATTTGAGCACGGTGTACATAAACACTCGCCCACAATTTAGGAAATTATTTTGTCCTTGAGCAAGAGTAGCATCCTCATGCAGATTGCATTTGTTTACATCAGAATATAGCATGAATTTCTTTAGAGTTTTCCACATGGATATTCTGATTTTTAATAACTGAAGGTTTGATTTTCATGTGTTTCGGGCACGTGTTTAATAAATCAAATATTAAGTTCCACTGTATTTCGGATCTAAATGTTTATGCGTGTTAGTACTTGAAATAACAGATGCACCAATTTGTTTTTATTTCATTTCAACAGCGATTATTTCCTAAACAGTTAAAGGAAGTGCCGTATAACTGATTCAGTCGTGATTTTAGTTCATCCAAATTGTGCAGCGCACTGCAAATCTAAAGTTGGAGATCGTAGTTGGTTTACCGAATGATTTCCTTAACCGCACGTGGTTAAAGGCTTTATCGATATACCACTTTATCAATAAAACAGTATAGTCAGAGGTACGTATAGCGTCCTAAATCGAAATTTGCATTCCTAAATGAAATAAAGGGCTCCCTCTTGGAATTCGCTCTTAACTAAGTGTTTTATCGAAGTGTTCAAAATGTTCTTTTGATAGGGAGAAAACACAGAACATCGATCCGTGAAATATTTGTGCAAGCATCCATTTCCGGTGACTCGTAAGCCTTTCTGGGAACTACTTGCATTACATCAAGATTTAATGTCTGCGAAACATAATGGGCACCCATTAAAGCGCAGTATGGCCAAGACACCCGTTGTCTTGAACACGCTCTACGAACTCCAAAACACGCAATGTGCTGGAAAATGGGACGATATATCCTGGGACTGATGCGTACATGAGTATTTCCGTTTATAATGGATGGTCCGCCATTTAATTGCTATGTAACCCATAAAATCTTTCGGAATAAGTGTTTAAAGGAAATTTACAAAACATACAAGAGCCCAATACCCGATTTAAAGCGAAATATTTTCTTCCAGAAGGCAGTCGTCATCGATTTTATCAACTAAAATATTTGGGAGAGACTGCGGCCGCCGCTGTGTTACTTATTTCCTTCTTCGCCTCAGCAATAATTATAATAAGGAGGCACAGGGAAAGAAATCGTTAAAAGACTCGAATATGCTCTGGCGGGGATGAATGCACTATTTCTGTACTTTGTGGAGGTCTATGTGAGGCAAGTCAAAGTTTCCATCGCTGATATAATGGTTACTGTACTGCAGGAACATCAATGATTTCTTACTCGTTATGTTAGCATTTCCTGTGACCATATAATACAAGGACACCATCTTCTGTTTTTTTCCGCTTTCCAACCGTAGGTTGAAGAAGCGTATATGCTCCAGCTTTGTCAGTCTGTCCGTCAGCACGATAACTCGCGTAAAAATGGTTCCATTTTGATGAAATTTGAGTATGTGGTAGGGGACCACCCGGGAACGAACCCTATTGAAAATGGACGAAATGACGTCAAAGGTCACGACATAACAGCTTGATCCATTTCATTGCCCTTATGCGTCATAACTTGCGTAAAAATAGTTCGATTGCGACAAAACTTTAATATGTTGTTCCGGAGGTATACTGAACCAGTTCTGTTTTTGTTTTTTGTTTTTTTTTGATTGGAGGTTTAACGACCACCGTGAGCAACTCAATGGGCTATAAGCAGTCGCCCGTATTTAGGGTCACTGGTTCCAGGGAAGGGAGAGAGCCAGTGCTGTAAGACAAACACAACATGCATGCCTCACCGGGATTCGAACCCAGACCCCGTTCGGACGAATGATCACAGGCCATCGCTTAGACCACTGCGCCACCGGGGCGGCCAGTTCTGTTTGATATCATCGATATGGGGTCAAAGGTCAGGACACAGGAGCGATATTTATTCCACAGCTATTATCTCCATAACTTGAGTAATAATTTCTGGTATATTGGAAAGCGTATCATAATCAATGCATTGCATGATTTTACTAACTTGTTTTTTTTTACATTCGTGGTTTAACGACCACCGTGCCCTGTAAAAAAATAAGTGGTGTGAACTCACGAAAAATTTCTGTGAGTAACGTGCATCAAAGTTGCCGATAACTGTCCGTCTTTTAACGGAATTTCCGTTTTTAACCCTTTAACCGGCTGGAACGAATTAACTCGGGGTCAGCAAAATAGGCTAAAATGAGCTCTAACGAAGATATTCGCTATCTAAGAAGTTGACCGAATGCGGCTGGAACGAGTGAATCTGCGCATCATTAAGCGTTGCTTTTCGCTTTAGCTTTGTAATGAACGTGGTCATTTAGGGGAATTATTGATCTTAATCCTTTTGGTTTATTAACAGCTGAAAGACCTAAAAAATTTGCGAAGAACCTAAAAAAGGAGAGGAAAGATGCTTGATTCTCTTATTTCTGCCCAGTGGCATAGTGTCCATATCAGGGGGACTAGCCCTTCCCTATCGTGCATTGGACCATGGTAAAGTGAACAAAGTACCAGAAATTAACAGATTGTCGAAATACTCTAAGGAGATTAGAAGTGAACACTTATCACGATTGATAGGCTTATGACCAGTACTTCTGAGATGAGCAGAGCAAAGGAGTTGTTTTGCTGTAGCTTTCGTAAAACCGGTTGCTATGTGAATATTTCATTTTTGGGAAGTGCTGCAAATTTTGGGCATGATTTGGTTCACGAACATCGGCCGCTTAATGGGTTAAAAGTGCCCGATTTTTTTAACTTCCGTATTTCCACAGATTCTCCGTAGTCAGTAATTCCGTTTTATTCTGAAAAGGGTGTTTCAGGTTTTTCCGTATTTAGACAAAAATTCCGCGAAATCCAATATGCTGAATATTACAGCCCTTACACGAGAGAGTCCTTTTGAGCGGTGGTGGGGATCGAGCCCAGCCCGTTTGAGTTGAAGACGCTCGTCTTAACCACTGAGCCAGAAAGTCACAGGAATTAGCCTCACGTTCATGGTAAAACTAATTGGGCAATTCTGATTTTTTTCATTAATGCGAGTGATTTAGTCATTTTATTTTGTATTGGAGCTTATTACTTTTTTGAATACCTTTGTAAGAATTTTATTTCTTCTGTAGGAGGACTCGTCAAAAATGTTTTTTTTTTCATCGTGATTTTTCGAAACAACAGAATGATCTGGAGGTTGGGATTTTTTTCAACTGATAATAACTTGCAAATACTTTTAAGAGAACGTGCAATGTACTGTTTTATAATATTATTTCAAAAAACCTATAAATATAAAATTTACTTTTGATAGCTATATACTGTACATCGTCTGGCAAAGTTCCAGGACAGTTGGCATTACTCTATTAATGGTAGTGGTAAAAATATGTTCTTTGGGAAGATCTAAGAAAGGTCTGCTATTTCTCAGAAAGATCTAATAAAGTACAGACCTGTCGTATTCTGAAGACTGTTAATAGAAGGTACCCCAAAGACCATTGTCATGGATTTGGACAGAGAGCAGAGAGTAAACATCAAGTTTTGCTGCAAGTCCGGAATGTCAGCAATAGAGACCTTCGAAATGATCAAAACAGTTTACTGGGACAATGCCCAATTCCGTGATCGCGGTTTGGAATGGTACACTCGCTTTCGCGAGGGAAGGGAAGACATTGGAGATAACCCAAGGATTGGTAGACCGTCAACCAGCCGTTCCGAGGAGATGGTGGAGAAAGTTCACACCCCGGTGCAGTCAGACCGTCGAATGACTGTACGGATGATGATAAACGAACTCCATATCAACCGCGAAACAATCCGGCTGATTCTAAAGGAAGATCTCGGGAAAAGGAAGATTTGCGCAAGGTCTGTGCCGCACAGTTTGACTGAAGAACAGAAAGTGTAAAGAGTCGAAAGTTGCAAGGCGTTCATTGCAGCCGTGGAATCTGACCCTTCGATGCCAGGCCGATTGTAAAAAGTGATGAGACATGGTGCTTTACAACACAATCCAGCATCAAAGAGGCAAGGCATGGAGGGAAGGGCAGCAAGTTCATCGAGAACCAAGAAGGTGAGCCTGCAGAAGTCGAAACTCAAGGTAATGCTGATTACGTTTTTCGACAGAAGCGGCATCATTCACAGGGAAAAGCTTCCGGGGGGCGCAACAATCACCTGTGCCTTCTACCTGGAAATTTTTGATTGCCTACGGAAGAGAATTCATCGTGTGAGGCCGTACCTGCGAGCACGTGGACGTTGGTTCCTTCTGGATGACAACGCGCCTGCCCACTCGACACTGTCGGTGACACAGTTCCTTGCCAAGTCCGGAGTACTCAGGCTCAAATATCCACCCTACTCCCCGGACTTAGCTCCCGCCGACTACGGCCTGTTCTCCAAAGTGAAATTGGCGTTGAAAGGACGACGTTTCACGACATTTCAGGACATCAAGAAAACCGTTACCACGGAAATGAACAGTGTTCCGGAAAATAACTTCAAAAAGTGTTTCATACATCTAGTGGAGTGATCAAAATGGTACATCAATAAGAAGGGGGACTACTTTGAAGAAGCATAACCACAGTTGGACTCAATGCACTAAACTTTCCTCGTAACAGCAGCTGTCCTGGAACTTAATTGTCAGACGTTGTAGCTCTTGTCTTAAGGAGTCCCCAGACTGATACATAGACATCGTACATTAAATGTACTATAAATTAAGTAAGCAGTTTCTTACGGTAATATAAAATTCATGCGATACACTATCCACAATATCCGATCTCGCTACAGTACTTCAAAATCAGATACTTTGACAGACCTTTGAAATTTAACAGTTATTCAAACCCCCACATGTTCCCGTGAATCTATCCTTTTATGGAAAATATTCGTCGGGTCTGGTACGATTCGTCCAAACACGATTGGTTCAATGCCGATTCGTCCAAAGGGACGATTCGTCCAATGGTCCAAAGGTACGATTCGTCCAATGGTACGATTGGTCCAATGCCGATTCGTCCAATGGTCCAAAGGTACGATTCGTCCAATGGTACGATTGGTCCAATGCCGATTCGTCCAATCGACGATTGGTCCAATTCCGTCCTATCTGTCCGAAGTGCTACTCGTGTTATAAAAATCTCAGCTGTTCTGATTTTATCTCCGATGTTATACAAAAGTACCGGTAGTACAAAGAATGTAAAATAATGTTACATTTCACGCGTATTACTGTGGTTACAGATTTTTTTATTTTTCGGAATCGCGTTTTTTTATACTGTCCTTGCTGCCGTATGAAATTACTGATGTATGAGCCGTTCAATCAACTTCAATGTTTCTCTTTTGCATGAAATAACATAAAATACTAGTTTTCCGTTTCTGTTTGTAGCATGCAGTGGGGTTCCGCCAACTGGCCAATGGAAACGTTCTGGTCGGGTTCGGACAGAGGCCTTTTCAACAGTTTTAATTCTACCGATGTCAGATTCATAACGTTTACATATTAAATCAAGTTAATAATATTGTGCTTTTACTTAAATATGAAATATTAATTCATAGGCCCTAGGCCTAGACCTTTTAACATTTTTTATTCTACTGATGTCATATTCATAACATTTACCTATCAAACACGTTAACATTGCGTTTTTACTTAAGCACGAAATATTAATTCACAGGCCCTAGGCTTATGCCTTTTTGACAATTTTTATCCTACCGTTGTCGGATTCATAACGTTTACCTATCAAGAAAACTTACTAATGTTATGCTAGTATTTTTAAATTTACTTATTATGTAAACGTTAGAATATGACATCAGTAGAATAAAAAGTGTTAAAAGGCCTGCGGCCTAGGTGCCTTGTAAAGACATGAGAAATGATATGATGAGTGCCTTTTGTAAGGTTTTATAAAAGGTTTACAAATACCAAGTATCTAGGTTGTAACTCAAAATCTTCTAAAAAGGCCCGCGGCCTAGGTGCCTTGTAAAGACCTGAGAAATGATACGATGAGTGCCTTTTATAAAGTTTTATAAAATGTTTACAAATACCAAATATCTAGGTTGTAACTTAAAATATTCTAAAAAGGCCCGCGCCTAGGTACTTTGCAAACAGCTGAGAAATGCTCCATTGAGTGCCTCTTACCAGGTTTATGTAAAATGTTTACAATTACCAAATATAGAGAAATGATCTTTTAAAAGGATATAATGAGCAGAATAATTTAAATCATTATTCCTTTCTGGAAAATAAAACAGTTTACCGTTGGTAAGATGATACCATTGAACGAATCCGCGTTGGACCAATCGTACCATTGGACGAATTGGCATTGGACGAATCAGACATTGGACGAATCGGACATTGGACCAATCGGCATTGGACCAATTGTCCCTTTGGACGAATCGGCATTGGACCAATCGTCGTTGGACGAATCGTCCGGGACCGATATTCGTCTTATGGATACGGAAAAGTGAGAACCGATTTTTTCCATTAATACAAAGGCCGTTCCATAAAAACAGAGAGTAAGTTCTTTTGAGTTGGCAACAATGCGAAGAGGGAAAATAACCACGCAGACGACTAACGGAGTTTAGGAAGTATCTATGGGAACAGTTATTAGCCGTGGCAGACGATTCTGGTTTTGTTATGGCGCAGTCGTTTAAGGTACGTCTGCATTTTGCCATACAGCAATGGAGGTGAGTGATTCAGAGTTAAGAAGTGAAATGCGTTGTGCGATAAAAAGTTTGCTATTGTTTGGGTAAAACGGCTCCAGAAACAGTTGATTTAATGAAAAAAGTTTACAAAGACAAATGTTTGGGTGAGTCAACGATTTTTAGATGGCACCATGATTTCAGAAAAAGGGCGTTTGTCGGCAGAACTCGCTCCTAGGTCTGATCGACCTGAAATTGTTGTTACGGAGCGTATTGTTAACACTGTTTGGGCAATCCTGCACAAAAGATCGACGAATGACGTGAGAAGACATAGCGGCGTCAACTAATATTTCAAAAACATCGCCATTCCGCTTTGTACGCGACAAATTACTACTGCATCGTGTGTGTTCCAGATGGGTACTTCATCCCTTGTCTAGAGAACAATTGTTAGCCGGAGTTCAGGTGTGTCATGACTGGAAACAAATGATTGCAAAGGATGCAAACCTTCTAAACATAGTAATAACTGCCGACGAAACATGGGTCGATCCACTATTTCGACCTCCTCACGAAGCGCGTAACGAGTGTCTAGAAACACACAAGCTCGCTTCCTCCGGGAAAAGTTTACCAAACCAAATCAGCTGGGACGGTAATGATAATTTTCTTCGATCACAAAGGTGTAGTCTACCAGCATGCACTTCCTCCACAAATTACTTTTAGTGTTGAGAATTACATTTCAGTCTTGAAGCGTCTGCGACAACACATATCGACTAAGCGACCGAAACTGGTGGGCAAGTGTACCCGACACCATGATAACGCCCTCCCACATGTGGCTGATTGTGTTTAACAGTTTCTTACGAAATGCAGTATTGAAATCATGCCGCAGCGCTACTGTCCTGGCCTCGCCCCGTGCGATTTCTTGTTGTTTTCAACAATGAAGGAGATGTTCCGTGGCGCAACATTCAACACGACGTTATTCAAGCTGTACAGGGGTCGGTAAAGCAGCTTCCACAAAATGCCTTCGGCACATGCTTTGAAAAGTGGACTGAACGATGGGACAGTTGCATATTATCTGAGGGAAGATACTTTAAGAAAGAATAACATATATTTCGCTGTACTTATATTTCTTCATGTTGTGTGAATTTACTCTGTTTTTATGGTACGGCCGTTGTATAAGAAAGGAATTGCGGAAAGGTTTCTAAAAATTCAGAATTTTTCTGGAGTACGAAAAATCCGTGAAATTTTGAGTTTTTTTCCGTCATTTTACGGAAAAGGTTTTGTCGGAAATGTACTTCGTTAATTCACGAAAGAAATCACGGAAAGTGGCTCGGTAATTTCATAAACTTTTGAGCAACTCCATGGGATATAAGCAGTCGCCTGTCTACAGTTTAAGAAGCTATTTCCAGGGAAGGGAGAGTTACAGTGCCGTAACGCAAACACAACATCCGTGCCACAAGCGGGAATCGAACACGGACCCATCTCGAACGAATGGTCAGAAATCAGTGCTTAGACTACAGTAGTGGCCAAAATTGTGGAAACCTTTTGGAAATAGTGTATTTTTAAGGTTTGATGGCTCATAACACCTTTTTTTGTTTGGAGTAATACCATGAAATTATATATCAATGGAAAGATTTTTTTTTTTTTTAGATTGGAGGTTTAACGACCACCGTGAGCAACTCAAATGGGCTATAAGCAGTCACCTGTCCCTAATTTAGGGTCACTGGTTCCAGGGAAGGGAGAGAGCCAGTGCCGTAAGACAAACACAACATCCATGCCTGACCGGGATTCGAACCCGGACCCCTTACGGACGAATGATCAGAGGCCAACGCCTTAGACCACTGCGCCACCGGGGCGGCTATGGAAAGATGATTTCATCGAGAATGTACTGCAATAACTTTCATGAAGGATTTTGTATTAGAACAGCAGTTATAAAGAAGAACCGTGAAACACATAGAAAAAATGAGATATACAAAAATTCCCACCATGTCAGCTAATACTTAGTTCGGTAACCTTTAGCGTTAGTTACGGCCTTACAACGCCTTCCCATGGAATGAACCAAGTTCTTTAGTTCTGCAGCTGTTATAATGTTAAACCAAGATTGAATCATTGCTTCTATTAATTGGGTTTTATTGCTGGGTTGCTTCTGACTAACAAGTTTCTTTAGTCGGCTACGTAGATTTTCGATGGGATTAAGGTCTGGGCTATTCCCAGTCCATTCCAGCAGTGGAATATGATTATCTAGAAACCACTTTTTACACACAGCAGAAACATGACATGGAGCTGAATCCTGTTGAAATATAAATGCTTCATTATCGTGGAAAAGATCACGTGCGGAAGGCTTCAGTTTGGGCTGAAGTATTTCATTAATGCAGTTTTGGCCATTTATATAAAAATAATTAATCACGCAAATTCTGTCCACACCTTTTGATGTCATATACCCTCAGATCATAACACTAACTGGGTGCTTCACGGTACATGTAATGCTAGGAGGATGCAAATCTTCTCCGATTCTTCTCCTTGCGTATTTTATGCCATCACTACCAAACAGGGAGATTTTGGTCTCATCACTCCAAATAATACTGTCCCATTGTTCCACTGTCTAGTTAACATGGGTTTGAGCCCAGTTTAATATTTTCAACCTTTGTTTGAGAAAAAAAAATGGCTTTTTTCGTGGAATTCTAGCTTTTAGACCAAATTCCTGCAGTGTGCGCCGAACAGTCCTTGCATTCATCTTCACATTGCTTTGCGCCATTTCATCTTGTACACACCCAGATGATTTTCTTTTGTCACTTGGGCCCAGTCTCTTAATTATTGTATCATCACTTGCTGTTGTGCATCTTTTCCTGCCTTTACCAGTCTGATTTTGTAGTGACTGAGTCTCCTTATACCTCTTCAAAAATTTAGAAATGCCACCTTTTGTTAGGTTTCTACCAATTTTTCTTCTAATTTATTCATAACTGAAGCCTTGTTCACTGAATAGTACTATTTTACATCGCTTTCTGGGTGACCAGTCAACTCTTTGCCCCATTTCTTTAATTTTATTACGTTTTACAAGCTCACTAAATGAAATAACACACACAAAAAAAAAAACAAAAAAAAAACTTGATAGCAATCACACAACACACTGATAAATGTCATCCTCTAAACTCCACTACATGACATCAATAACTGAATCCTACTGTGACCTGATTGGCTTATTGCCAAAACAAGATGACACCTGATTGGCTCTCTAAACACTCATGCTCATTGGCTACATTCAAATGAAGGAAAGCTACTTCATATCAACCTAAGCAAGTTGTGCTTCTTTTTTCCGGTTATTTGGTTATAACTTTTCATAGAATACAGATACTTGAACCAAATTTACTGCATTGCATTCTTGATAAAATAAATTATCTTTCAATTGATATATAATTTATTACTCTAAAAAAAGTGGTGTTATGAGCCACTAAACCTCAAAAATACACTTTTTCAAAAGGTTTCCACAATTTTGGCCACTACTGTTCTGTGCGAATGGGGTGACGATCACCAATTTGTCCATTTCTCTAACCGTCAGCAGACGCGTTGTATTTTCTTCTAGAGGCATGATTGATCAAAGCTTTCCTCATAGTTTCAGATATTTGCGGTGGATGGTGTAATTGCGTAATTACATTTTCCAGTATATTAAGAGAAAATGTTTTGTAATCCAGTAAACATAATCCTTACTAAAAATGCTTGGTCTGAATTACGTTAGCTTTTCCGCTTTTGAAAAAAGCACATCTCCCACCTTTGTTCGAGCACAATATTTTCGCTTTACACGATAAATATATCTAAATGACGGATTCATAAAACTTGTTTTTTCGGAAATTTCTAACACGAGCCGGTGAGTTTTAACTTATGTTCCCAGTGCACCGGGTTTTAGGAATTCGTTTCCTATGTGGTATGAATTTATATCAATACAGTGTTCACTTGAAATAAAAAGAAACCACATTTACATTATAGAACAGATATCCAGTGCAATCGAATATTTTATACGCACGTACACACAACAGTCACTAGATTGACAACCTTCATGCAGATGCACGTAAACGTTTTTTACGCAGCGTATATGCAAAATACGCGTACGTTGCCACGTGATCTAGGCAACTTTTGAGACTGCTGTATCTCATTTATCGTCAGTATTGTTGATCACAATGGGGAAATAAAGGATCTTTATGAATTTGATGAAGGGCTTATTGTGGGTGCCCGTCTGGCTGGAGCGATGATTTTGAAAGCAGCAGAGTTGACTGGTAAGTCAAAAGGTGAGACAACCCGGGGCTTTCATCACTGGAAAAATAACACAAGTTGCTTGTCCACAGGCGTAACCGTGGCGCGACGACAGTCCGTCAGGAACGAGATCGCCATCCTGTGATAAAGCTTGTAGGAAGAAACAAGACTTCTTGTTTGCAGCCATTTACCAAAGCATTCAATAAAGGCAGTTCCCGACCCATATCTCAGCGAATTATGCTCAGAGAATTGAAAACAATCGGTTTTGGCAGTTGCATGCTTATACGGAAACCACTGATTTTTGCGAAGAACCGGAAAGTTCGTCTAAAATGGTGTCAGGAGCACCGTGACTGGATACTGGAAAGAAAGTCATGTGGTCCGACGAGTCGCGACACACCTTGCTCTGTACTGACGGTAGGCAGATAGTTCGGCAGGAGCCGCATGAAGCAATTGACCCAGCCTGCCTTGTAAATACAAATCAAGGTTTTGGAGGTTGTATGGTGTGTGACACATTCTGTTTGTACGGAACGTGTCAACTGATATTGCTGGATGCTTTGATGTCCTCCAAGGATTATATGAATATTGTTTCCGATCAAGTCCAACCTGAAATTTTGACATCTTATCCAGAAGTTGACTACTGTTACATGGACGTCAATATATCATGCCAGATGTGTTCAAAAGTGGTCCAGCGAACATGACAGTGACTTCCACCAACTTTCCTGGCCACCACAAACCCTGGGTCTGAACCCCATTGAGCAGCCCCGGTGGCGCAGTGGTCTAAGGCGATGGCCTCTGATCATTTGTCCGAAAGGGGTCCGGGTTTGAATCCCGGCGAGGCATGGATGTTGTGTTTGTCTTACGGCACTGGCTCTCTCCCTTCCCTGGAACCAGTGACCCTAAATTAGGGACGGGCGACTACTTATAGCCCATTGAGTTGCTCACGGTGGTCGTTAAACCTCCAATCAAAAAAAAAAAAATAACCCCATTGAGAATGCATGTGGGACATGATAGAAATACAGATCCGGGAGCTACGTCTTCTTCTGTCAAATATGAGCCAGTTAAAGGACTGCCTGGTGAGCTCCGTCCTCCTCTGCCAAATCTGAGCCAGTTAAAGGACTGTATAATGAGTTCCGTCCTCTTCTGTCAAATATGAGCCAGTTAAAGGACTGTCTGGCGAACTAGTGGTATGCTGTAGATGCAGATGCACACTAACACCTTTTTTTTTTTTTTTTTTTTTTTTTTGATTGGAGGTTTAACGACCACCGTGAGCAACTCAATGGGCTATAAGCAGTCGCCCGTCCCTAATTTAGGGTCACTGGTTCCAGGGAAGGGAAAGAGCCAGTGCCGTAAGACAAACACAACATCCATGCCTGACCGGGATTCGAACCCGGACCCCTTACGGACGAATGAACAGAGGCCAGCGCTTTAGACCACTGCGCCACCGGGGCGGCACACTAACACCTTGTGGAATCTATGTCAAATGGCATACACGCCGTAATTCGGGTAAAAGATGGTCCTACCCGCTATTTAATAAAACTCTCTAATTCAGTGGCCGCTATGTGTAAGTAGTAGTGTGTGTTGGAGTGCTTTTGGCTTTAAGAAAAGCAACAATTTCCCCTAGGTTCGGCTAAGTTTTGGGAAGGTTCCAGTGAAATTCCAACCCGATGTGCGTGTCGAACGTTCTTCTTCTTAGCCTTTTGATACCCACTGCAGGATATAGGCCTCCCCAGTCTTTTACAACTTCCTCGATCCTTAGCTTCAGTCTACCATTTAGAACCTCTAAGCTTCTGAAGGTCATATCTCTATCTTATTCTCTGGCGCCCTCTTCGTCTCCTTCCATCTCTCGGTTTCTATTCTGTTATTGTGTCCATCTTTCAGTCTCCCAACATGTCCACTGTCCAGCCGATCTCCACTTTGATTCTTTTTATAATATGTTATTCCTGTTCTTTCCCTTATAATTTCATTTCTAACTTTATCTCTTCTTGTTATTCCTAACATTCTTCTCTCTAACTTTCATAGCGATACTCTTATTTTTTTACATTGTTGCTCTGTGATACTCCATGTTTCACTTCCATAAGTAAACTCGATGTTAATACATGCATTGAAGATTTTTCTTTTTAAACACAATGGAAGACCACCGATTAAATAGACTTTAAGTATCCAAATGACTCTATTACCTTGGACAATTCTTCTATTGAGTTCTCTTTCTTGTCTTTCTTTAAAACTGATTACTTGACCTAAATAGATGTACTCTTCTACTTTTTCAATTTCTTTTCCTTTTATCAAAATCCTTTCTGTATCCTTTTTTGTATTGTTCATATGCTATTTAGTTTTGCTGTGTTTATTGTCGGACCTTTTTTAGGACTTCCCATCTATAAATCCTTTACCATATTTTGCATTTCCCTATTGCTAGTGTAACGTATACTCTTATATTCACTTTCCTTTTGATTTTACTATCTCTGGTTATTTTATTTTACTATGTAAATTATCTTCCTACTGAACGAAATATTATTTCACCCCGCTGAATGAGATCTGGCAATGAGTGTAAGTCATGACGTGGTGGTAGCTCGTATATAGGCGCGTTCATCGAGAAGTAGAGTGTTGTGTAGTAGTGATATATGAGTGCCTTAGTTGACCAGGAGTCATCATAATAAACAAGTTGTTCTGTAAGTTCAGTCTTTTTCAATTCTTAGTTTTGTCAGACCTCTGTCTGGCTGTTAGGTTTATGACTTTGATTACTTAATATAAATAACCAGCGTTGAGACTTTGTTTAAGTTCATAATTAACGAGTAACAACACCCTTTTGGGAATTCATCATTTTGAAGCTTAGAGCATTATTCATTCATAATAATTAGCTTAGCAAAAAGATAAGCAAAGCTAATTCATTATAATTGGCGCCCGAACTTTTCTCGAACACGAGATCCTGACTATTATTACCCATGGCTTCCTTACCTGAGACAACTGCAAATTTCCACCTTCCGGCAAGTCTCGAGGGTAATGGTGTTTGTTTGGACAATTTGTACGAAGCCTGTGGCTCTGACTTGGATATGAATAATCTACACATACCCAAGCATTCTTCACCATCTCGTAATGCACCAGCTTCTTATCACTCTGAGTCGCGGGTCGTACCTGAGGGAGTTCAATCCTCTCAGCGAAGCAGAATGCTTGCCCATTTCGTGCCGCATGCTGGCACAATTCATTTCAATGGTTTGGAGGGGTCTTTAAAGTTCCTCGAAGATCTGGAAGACCATTTTGATTTATATAATATTCCGGAAGACTGCAAGGTCCAAATTGCCGGAACTTGCTTGAGAGATACCGCCAAGACCTGGTATCGGCAGTGGCGAGGGTCGAACCCGGATTCTCATTATGAGAATTTCCGTGCAGAATTCTTGGAGGTCTTTCCTTTCGGCCTCAGTCGAGCTAGCCTTGCTCAACAGCTGTTTTCTCGTCAGCAGGGTCCCAATGATAGCCCTGTTGCATTTGCGTTGGAAACTACACGCCTATATAATCTATGGGATCCACATGCCAGTAATGTTGACATGTTGGATACCCTCGTACAGCAGCTCGACCCATTCTTACAAGATTTTCTTGAGGTTCGACACCCTACCACTATTCATGAATGCCTTCGCCTCATACGCACGTATGAAGAGCGACATGGCAAACATGCTGCAACTCACCATGCTCGGGCACCCCGCGAGGCTTATTCCGAAAACCCTCAGCGGCATAATAGACGAAACTTTCAGCGCGAGCATACACACGTGCCCACCCAAGCTTCATACGTTCCACCACACAGAAGAGTGGCGAACCAGCAACGAGTTTCGGAGCAAGCTACGGGGTATCGTCATAATGCACAGTATGCTCGACCCCGTTCCACTCAGCAGCATTCGGAACATTATCATGCTCAGGGCAATAATAATTTTTCTGCCCGTGCTGAGGGCAGACGTAACGAAAATGAAAATTTCAACAGACACGCGGAGTTCCCGACGCAGGGTGCACGCAATTTTCCTTATCGTGAAAATTTTCCCGATACCCGGCAGGGTCGAGGTTTCCGACCACATGATAACACCACCAGAATTCCTTTAAACTTCCACAGGAAGTAGACGAAGGGTCGGTCCTGCTTCCTGATACCAAACATCCTGACCCTAAAACAGTATTAGTGACTGTTCAAACTCCTCAGTTGCCTGATGTATTCTTGACACTTGAAGACATTATTGTCGAGACAAAGTTCGACACTGGGTCTGAGATATCAGCCCTAAATACAAAGTTTTGCAATGATGTTTTTTCTGCAATACATGTTCAGCCTGCAACGCAGTATTTGCGAGGTGCAAATAACGAAATCTTCAGTATTTCAGGAACTGTCACATTATCTTTAGGGCTGGGAAAAGCTCGTTTTACACATTCTTTCCTGCTTATAGACGAGCTACCCGTGAAATGTCTCATGGGTATGGACTTTTATTAACAAGTTTCAAATAACTTTGAATTTTGTACAACATGTGATTTCCTTTCCGGAACCCGTCGAAATGATTCCGACGGTTCCTGTAGATATTACGAGTTTATTGTTGAGTGACCAATTGAATGAGGGGCAACGAGACCAGCTTTCTCTCCTTTTACAGGAAAGCCCTGGTTTATTTTCGGATCAACCTGGTTTCACACAGGTGGTTTATCATGTTATTGACACTGATGGTTCGAAACCCATTGCGACGAAACCTTACCCTTGTGCTCCACATAAAAAACAGGAAATGCAACGTCAAATTGCGGAAATGATTAAGCAAGGCATAATCAGGGAATCAACAAGCGCCTGGGCGGCTCCTGCCTTCTTGGTTCCAAAGAAACAACCAAATGAATTTCGTTTCGTGACAGATTTTCGCAAACTCAACCAAGTCACAAAAACAATCAATTATCCCCTACCTGTCATGTCACATATTCTAAATGACTTGTCGTCAACCAAATGGATGTCAACTTTGGATTTGGCGAGTGGATATTGGCAGGTGGCAGTACATCCGGACTCGGTCGATAAAACAGGCTTTGTGACTCCTTTTGGGGCCTATGAATATTTACGTATGCCTTTTGGTTTAGCTTCTGCACCTGCTACTTTCCAAAAGCTTATGGACACGGTTCTCAGACCTGTCCTGGGTCCCCATGTGCATGTCTATTTGGATGATATTATTATCACATCAGAGACTTTGACGAGCACCTTTCTCTGCTCAAACAGGTGTTCCAACTTATATACAATGCTGGCTTGACGTTAAAACCTAGTAAATGCCAGATAGCGCGGGACGAGATTGTATATCTGGGGTTGAAAATCACTCCCCACGGCTTATTCACTGATAATGAAAAAATTAGGCCTATTGCTGACTTTCCTCGGCCTAAAACAGCAAAAGAACTATCCCGCTTTCTGGGAATGACCGGATGGTATCAGCAGTTCGTCCCCGCTTATGCTACAATATGTGAGCCATTGTATGCCTTAAAGCGTAAATACAAGAAGTTTATTTGGACACCTGAAGCTAACGCTGCATTCGAAACACTGAAGTCTGCATTGACCAGCCTCCGGTGTTGGCTTTCCCGGATCATTCTAAAGAATTTGATATTTATACTGATGCATCCGGAGTTGGTCTTGGTTGCGTTTTGTCACAAGCTGGGCATCCAATAGCTTTTGCGTCTCGTACTTTAGCTAAAGCTGAACGCAATTATTCAGCTACGGAACGTGAATGTCTTGCTGTTGTGTATGCACTGAATAAATTTCAATGTTATCTTAACGAATTGACAGTTAACATAATTACGGATCATTCTGCCCTTCAGTATTTGAATTCTGCTAAGCACCTATCTCAAAGACTTATGAAGTGGGCTCTGAAGTTACAAGAGAGCAATATCAAAATTTCGTATCAGCCAGGTAATAAGAATCAATTACCGGACGCATTATCTCGCGTTCCGATTAGTGGGGTCCCCACCGAAACTACTCCTGGATGTCAGCCTTTACTTCTGATAGCTGATATCACATCCAGGGAGCAGATAATGGCAGAATTAATAAATGATCCAGATTTTGGGGATATTTACAATTTTTTGCTTGCGGGTTCGCCCCTACCAAGTGATCCTTCTCTGGCTGGAAGGTCACAACATTTTGAAGTAATAGAGGGTCTTCTTTATTATACAAAGTCTCGGACTACTAGGGCAGAGTTTTGCCCATGTATTCCGCGAACCCTTAGAATGGCTCTTTTAAATGAATTTCATGACAAACCTCTTGCAGGCCATTTAGGTATTCGCAAGACCCGTTGTAAATTGCGGGATGTTGCCTATTGGCCTGGCATGTACCAAAGTGTGCTCGCATACGTTCAATCATGTCACTTGTGTCAGATTAATAATTACCGTAATGTAAGACCGGCCGGTCACTTGAAATCTAGTTCAAGTTCTCATGTATTTGATATTATTTCCATAGATTTATTGGGACCTTATCCATTATCTGTTAAAAATAAAGCTCGTTATGTTTTAGTACTAACTGATAATTTTTCTAAATGGGTTGAAGTTTTTCCCATTAAAGCCGCTACGGCTGAGATTATTTGTAATGTCTTAGTTAATGAAGTATTTTCTAGATATGGTGCACCTAATAAAGTAGTTTCGGATAATGGTCCTCAATTTATTTCTGACATTTTTGAAAGAATGTGTGCGAGATTACACATTAAACATAAATTCATTTCCCCATATCATCCCCAGAGTAATCCTGCAGAACGCGTTAACCGAACGCTAGTGAAAATGATTGCGACTTTCGTAATGGACCACCATGAAAGATGGGATGAACATTTAGAACTTTTTGCGTTCGCCCTCCGCTCGTCTGTCCACGAGTCTACTAAAATTACTCCTGCAGAACTTTTTCTGGGTCGCAAAATTAAAACCCCTTTTGAAAATTTAACGGGGATTATCGACGAATTAAACCAGCGACCAACTCCGCAATCAGTACACATTATGGCAGAAAAAGCTCGTGTTGCAATGCTAGGAGCACAAGCGGCTCAAGCACGATATTATAATTCTAGGCGTAGGGAACCAGATCTTGTCGTTGGAGATCTCACTCTCGTGGAAACGCACTTCCAGTCTTCTGTTTCGCATACTTTAGTGAAGAAATTTGCACCCAGCTACGAAGGTCCATATCGGGTGGCAAATGTCTTTTGAAAATAATATTGTTCTGGAGAAACCGAACAACAATTTTCATTATGTACATGTTGATCAATGTCGCAAGTATCACGAACGGGATATCGAGTTCATTATCAATCCTACTCAACCTTCTGTTCCACAGACTCAAGAATCTATATCTCATGTTCAACCGCCAGAAATTGTGGACGACCCACCGAACATTTTTGACGAATCACCAGTGATTTTTCCTTCACCCTCCCCCTCCAGACGAGTTTCTACAACCGCAACCTGATTCTCCCGTGAGACCAAGGCTCGATTCGCGTTCGTCGAATACTAGTATCGTTCCTTTCCCTCCAACCATTGCCAAGACTATTGCTGCGCCGTTTCCGGCTAACTCTGCACCAACGCGGGATACTTCTTCTTTGAATACCTCATCGGAAAGTATTCCTATAGGCAAATCCAAACATCGCCCTGCACGACCGCTGAATTACAGCAGCGACTCAGAGGCGTCGGACATTTCGGATTTGTCAGTTATGAATCCAACATTTAATATTCCACACCGTCCAGCACCACCAAAAGCTGGGCGCAAACGTCACTTGTCTCCCAATCTGCTTCGCCGCAACAGCGACGAAGGCAGAAATCTTTGCATCCGCCCGGGTTTCGCCCCTGGAACCTCCGTTCAGGGCAAACAGGGCCGATGCCTGCTACTACTATCATGCCCCGTGGGCATAAACGAAAACAAGCGATGTGGCCGGAGACACGTCCCTCCAAAAAGATACTGGAAGGACACAACGGGCCCCAGCATCAAGGGACTTCATATCCAAAGCCTGGGGGAGCCTGTCGTTCCTATCAGCCGCAGCAGGGATTTCCGGACCGCCAGACTTCTGACGTTCCTGACCGTTCCTTCTCAGCCGCAGGGATTTCCAGACCGCCAGACTCCTGACCGTTCCTATCAGCCGCAGCAGGGATTTCCAGACGCCAGACTCCTGACCGTTCCTATCAGCCGCAGCAGGGATTTCCAGACCGCCAGACTCCTGACCGTTCCTATCAGCCGCAGCAGGGATTTCCGGACCGCCAGACTTCTGACGTTCCTGACCGTTCTTCTCAGCCGCAGGGATTTCCAGACCGCCAGATTCCTGACCGACAACAGACCGATGTTCCATTACCGTCCCGGAAGAGATCCAAGCTACCTGATTTCCCCAGTCCCATTAGGCCTGGAAAACGTTTTCGCACTAGAATTTTTTATGCGTCCTCGAGATAAGTAAGTTCTCGTGGACAGGTTCTTTTCTCAGTTTATTGTTTTTCCTGCTCGACCAGTTGGCGTGTCAGAATTTCTTTTTTTCGTGTGGGCCTATGCATTCTTTTTGTGTATATATGTGTGTTTTTTTTTTTTTATATTCTATGTCCATCTACTAATCCACTTTTTTTTTGTATATATCTATGTGCTTAGGGGTAAAATAATAAAATTGTTACTGTTAGGCAGCTCCAGGTAAATTTCGCTGCTGATACAGTTGTTCTGTATTTCCACGCATGAGGCAAACGTAATTTGAAATGAAAATAATAAAATTGTTACTGTTAGGCAGCTTCAGGCAATCTTCGCTGCTGATACAGTTGTTCTGTATTACAACGAATGAGGCACGTAATTTGAAATTAAAAAGTGATTCCTGCTAGGCAGAATAAAAGGAAAGTATGCCGATGCAGGTTTGGTTTGTTCTACACTACAAATTTCACAGTCGAATACAGATTCGTAAATTGTTATGCCAAGTTGATAATGTAAATACGGCTACCACCAAACAACAAATCAAAAAAAAGATCGAGAAACGTCAATCATCGAAATGTAAGACTTACACTCCAAAATTGATAGATTTTTCGGAAACCAAAAAAAAAAAAAAAAAAAAAAAAGAAGAAAAATTAAGGGGGAGATGATGTAACGTATACTCTTATATTCACTTTCCTTTTGATTTTACTATCTCTGGTTATTTTATTTTACTATGTAAATTATCTTCCTACTGAACGAAATATTATTTCACCCCGCTGAATGAGATCTGGCAATGAGTGTAAGTCATGACGTGGTGGTAGCTCGTATATAGGCGCGTTCATCGAGAAGTAGAGTGTTGTGTAGTTGTTGCGTTGGAGTTGAGGGTTGTGTTGTTGCGTTGTTGTTGTGTTGTTGCGTTGGAGTTGAGGGTGGTTGGTGTTGCGTTGCAGTGTGTTGTTGTGTAGTAGTGATATATGAGTGCCTTAGTTGACCAGGAGTCATCATAATAAACAAGTTGTTCTGTAAGTTCAGTCTTTTTCAATTCTTAGTTTTGTCAGACCTCTGTCTGGCTGTTAGGTTTATGACTTTGATTACTTAATATAAATAACCAGCGTTGAGACTTTGTTTAAGTTCATAATTAACGAGTAACAACACCCTTTTGGGAATTCATCATTTTGAAGCTTAGAGCATTATTCATTCATAATAATTAGCTTAGCAAAAAGATAAGCAAAGCTAATTCATTATACTAGTTGTAATGATATTTATGTCATCAGCAAATCTTAAGTGGTTTAAGTGGTTCGTGTGTCGAATACTCTCTTCCAATTCAAGGGTTATGTCGCTTCCGACGTCATCCCATAAATGCTTCACGAAATTGTGTTCTTTAAACTGAGTTTGCCAATGATGCAGGAAAGGTTTCCACGTTCCTGAAACCACCCAGAAAAAATGCGAGCGGTGGCTCATGGTGCTAGGTGCTGCTGGAAGTATCCATCGCCGTATGGGTAGAAAATGACAATATTATATGAACTTTGTAAGGAACGGTACTTAAATACGCTTGTGGATACAGCAGATATGATACTTTGTACTGTTCGAAACCAGATATGGTGTAGGGGCTTACTTATGACAGATACAGTCTTTTTCTGGGGTGCCCTGTGTAAATCTATTATAACGATAATCTGGGTAAATGTATTACAGTGAATCATAAAAGATTTACCTACATCGTATTACCAAACTTTATTTTTACCAATCTCCGAGTAAGAAATTCTCATCCGGGTATCCACTGCATTCAACAAGATGGAGCTACACTGGACACACGTACGTACACGTTGCTAATCTTTCAATAGGTCTTTCCAGGACAGTTAATCTTTAGAGGAACGATTTTCCCTACTCATGAACTTTTTTTTTTTTTAATTGGAGGTTTAACGACCACCGTGAGCAACTCAATGGGCTATAGGCAGTCGCCCGTCCCTAATTTAGGGTCACTGGTTCCAGGGAAGGGAGAGAGCCAGTGCCGTAAGACAAACACAACATCCATGCCTCACCGGGATTCGAACCCGGACCCCGTTCGGACGAATGATCAGAGGCCATCGCTTAGACCACTGCGCCACCGGTGCGGCACTCATGAACTTCACCAAGCCTTACGCCGGCTGCGCCTGATCAGTTGAAGGTTAACATCTAGGGTGTTATGCTTTCAATGCAGCTTACAAGCGTTCAGTAAATATTTGATAATCACCATAGAGATAAACACACAGGGCTAAACATTACCGAATATAAACTTTATTCCTTAATATGGAGTTGTATCACCACCTGCTTTAATCACATGAGTATCAAGCTTACTCCACTCCATGCTAAACTAATTTCTTAATTCCGCCAGATTTGCAGGGTGTTGTTTTTTTCTTCTTCACGGCCCTTTCTAACGTGTCCCAGATTTTTTCAATCACATTCAGATCGGGTGAACTTGCAGGCCAATTGATATATGGAACGTCTTTCTCATGTTCCTCAAAGCAATCCAACACAATTCTAGCTCGTTGGGCACGAGAGTTATCATCTTGAAACACAGGATCAATTATGTATCTATCTTGGTACAAAAACTAGACAAGTGGCAATAAAGCATTACTTAAAAGTGGCACATAATCCACAGATTTCATGCAATTGGACACCTCGACAAATGGTCTAACCCCAGTACTTGAAATACAACCCCAAAACATAACACTTCCACCTCCTTTTTGCATAGCACTCACATTCTAGGTTAAATACTTCCTCAGACTTGAGCATGACCCTAGTGCGACCATCATTGGAATACAAGCAGAATCTGGATTCTTGGAACAGTATTATTCGACTCCATTGAACAGTGGTCCAGTGACGATGTTGTTTTGCCCAAGCAAGGCGATTTTTCTTCTGGGTAATTAACTAATTAACTTCTGTCGTATCTGGGCAACACGATCGATAATGCCCCAAGCGATTCAGTTCTCTCCGTAGCGATTAATTAATACAAACGTATGGAAGCTATCATGTCCGGCGCGTAACTGGAAGACCCTGGATCCGATTTCCGGTAGCGGCCGATGAGAATTTTTCCGTGGCTCACGTGGAAACAGCGATGACTTTTGTTTGATGTTCCTAAACCACGTGAAGTGTGTGTATTAATAATTCATTCGCCTCGTAGTTATTTGTTCAATTGCTGCTTACCATCTTTGGTGAATCCCCAGCATTGTGCGGGGCTTCAAGAAGCAACCTGCCGCGTGGTTTGGCAGTTAGTCGTATGTGAGTCTGGAGGATTTGAGGCTGCTGTGGTGTAGTGGTAGCACATCCGGCGCGTAACTGGAAGACCCTGGGTTCGATTCCCGGTGGCGGCCGATGATAATATTTCCGTGACTCACTTATAAACGTGGAAAGAGCGATGACTTCTGTTTGATGTTCTCTGTAGCGTTCGTTCTGGGAGGGGTTTACTGAGTCTAGCATTGTACTGTTGAAGCAGTTCTTGACGAGTCTGGAAACGTACAGCTTCTGCTAATCGTCCAAAACGTCTGCAGTCCCGATTGGTCATCATAGAGCTACTACCACAGTTGCTCTGCCTGCAGTAATAGCGTCCACATTTCTTCCACTGGAAATGGATACTACTGACGGTTGACTCAAACAATCCAACAAACTTTGCCACCTCTTCTAAGGAATGACCATATACTAGGCCATAAGCAATCGCTCCCTTTTGCCTCTGTATAACGTCTCCTCTACGCCCCATAGTTGTAACTGTAAAAGGAAATACAGAACAGATGCTTTAAACATACACCTCAGACATTCACAATCATAATCCAGCAGTGTTACTCTCCATATTTCTACAACTCGTTACGTTCATAGCTTTATACTTATGTACATGTTTCAGTAAGCATTCCGTAATTTTTTGTCCGGTGTATTTCACAAATCCGTTCTGAACGTCAATTCACACGTGGAACATGTGTTTCTGTACTCTCTACAGTTTGATTTAGTTTTTTGCTGCATTGCGTTTCCATGTTCTGTTTAACCTAAGACGCATGTATGAACCTACAGTGTATTTTATTCCCTGCGATGGTCAATCTTTCACAGTGCGGCAATTAAATAAAGCGATTTAAATAAAAACAATCCCAGTAAAACACACTGGTCGGTAACGTATGTTTTTTTTTTTTTTTTGAGAAATCACTTATCAGCTATGCGATGGCAACAGCGTTTGCGTGAGAATTGCGCAGATGATTATTTACGCTGTGCATAACGCCATTCGGGGAAATAACATTGTCGCAGCTCTGTCATGGAGCACAAAGCAAATATCCGGTTGTGTTTGAAAATAGGTAAAACTGCATCCGAGAGAGTTCAATTTGTGCGTGATGTGTATGGGGCTGATTGCCTATCTCCTGCATAAAGATTCCGATGGTATGCACGTTTGAAGGATGGGCGGGAAGATTTGGAAAATGACGAAAGATCTGGACGCACGGTTTCAGCGCGCACGGTTTTCAGCGCGCTCATTAGGGGAGTTCGCGAAAGGATAAGTTAGTAAAATCATGCAATGCATTGATTATGATACTCTTTCCAACATACCAGAAATCATTACTCAAGATATGAGGATAATGGCTGTGGAATAAATCTCGCTCCCCAAGTAGTCTCCTACCACATACTAAAATTTTATCAACATCAAACCATTTTTTACGCGACTTATCCTGCCGACAGACGGACGGACGGACGGACAGACAGACGGAAGGACAAAGCAGGAGCATATACGCTTCATCAACCTTCGGTTGGAAAGCGTAAAAAAGTGATCGTTGTGTGACCTTGAGGATGCTGGAATGTGACCTCGATGTTCATAAGGAGACGATTCGTCAAATTTTAGTGCGAGATTTGGGGAAAAAAAGTTTGTACTAGTTTTGTTCCGCATGCTTTGTTAGACGACTAGAAACATCTACGAGTGAAGGGCGCAAAAGTCATCCTGGTGGCTGCAGAAACAATGCAAAATTTCCTCCAAAGCATTGTGGCAGTTGATGAGGCATATTCTTTTCGTGATGATCCTGTATGACAAACAAGCTTTTTTCGTGAAGGAATTTGAAACCGCGGCCCACGCACCCCGCAGTAAGTTGCTCTCCCAACTAAGCTACACGGACGGAATGTACCTCTGCATATTTGTCGTCTGGACACGGGATTTACCTCTGTAGTACGTCACACCTCAAACTGAGCGTTAGAGTGCTCACTGGAAGTCGCCGCAATCACCCGAAGGGAAGCAGATCAGGTTAAAGAAGTCCAAAATCAAGACAATGCTTGTGTGATTTTAGGGCAGCAAAAAATTCTGCATCACGAGTTGATTCCTGAAGGTACAGCTGTCATTGGAAATGCTTACACACATCCATTTTGGAACGACTGTGGAAGAGAATTGTTCGTGTCAAGCCTAAGTACAAAAACGGGAAATGGTTTCTTCACAATAACGCACCCGCAGTCAGTGTACAGCAATTTGTGGCACAAAAACAAGTTTGTGAACCCAACCTTCCCTCTATTCTCTATATTTGTAACCTTATGACTATTTTTTTGAGACATTGAAGACTTACAAATACGAGGGGATGCTGATAAGTTCTCTGCTTCATCAAGAAGGAAATGGGCTAGAGCCATGAAACTTACAGACTATTCCACATTTTCACCTCGAAGTTCAACACAATTAGCATAGCTCGAGTTTCTTTAAACCTTCCAAAAAAATATGAAGTCTGATCATTCAAATACTGTTCTGCTGGTAATATCACCTTCGAATCATTCAAAAAATGCTTTCTTTTTAAACTTTTTTAAGGTTTGGGAACAGGAAATAGTCCGATGGAGCAAGGTTTGGTGAGTAGGGTGAATGGTCTATGCACTCAAAACATCCATTGTATTGCCAACCTTGTGAGCCGGTGCATTGTCCTGCAAAAAGAGAAGACCTTTCCGCAGTTTTCCTCGGCTTTTTTTCCTTCAACGGCACAGCAAGTTAGAATAGTATTTATCATTTTTTGTTTGGACCTTAAGGAGACAGTCAGTCAGTAAAACGCTTTCCGAATCCTAAAAAAACCGTTGCCATGACCTTTCCTGCAGACCTTTGAGTCTTGAATTTCTTTGGCAGTGGAGAACCCGAGTGCCGCCCCTGCAGAGGCTGTTGTTTCATCTCTGGATCGTAGTGATGTAACCCCGTTTCATCAACAGTGACACGTCGCTGCAACAATTTATCACCAGATCGCTCAAAATGCTTCAAAATCGATTTGGAAGAGTCCATTCGTTTTCGTTCCTCATCGGCGTTTTAACATTTGGGCATCCACTTCGCTGACATCTTCTGCATATCCAGTTGCTCATGAATTATGAACCCAACACGTTCCCTCGATATCTCCAGTGTCTCAGACATTGATTTAGCCGAGATTCGCCGATCTAACAAAATCAAGTCCTGAACGCGATCAACGATTTCGAATGTTGTCACTGCTGAAATCCTCCCAGATCTTGTTGCACCTTCGGTCTCAAAGTCTCCACGTTGAAAGTTGGCACACCATTTCTATACAGTGGAATATGAAGGGCACTTCTCACATAATGTTTGCGTCATACAATCATAGACTTCCTTTGTAGTTTCTTTTCTGCAAGAACAGAAATAAAGCCCGGAGTTCCACATTCGAAAATTCAACACTTTGCATTGACATGTAGCAGTTCAGAACGTCAAACATCTGCAAAATAAAAAACAAAAAAAAAACAACTGAAAATTGGCATTTTACAATTAAGAAAATAAACAAAAAAACTTTTAAGCTGCAGTGACAAAATAATGCTACAATTAGAAGTGGGTTAAGCCGAGAACCTTTCAGTATCCCCTCCTAACTGTGACATCAGCTCTTCATTTCATAATAAAAGATGACCTCTGCAAATCATTTCTTTCTTTCGTTGATCTTGCCACTTTCTGTATCAAAGCTGGGAGAAATATTGTTCAAATAAAATATTCGCGTAAGATTTCCTGCTTTTCCATTTAAAAGAATCTCTCTCATGACTTAATTTCAGCACTGTGTATTTTGAGCCATTAGGTAGTTTCAAGAAACTTCTCTCCTGCGGTTAGCCATGCACATAGCCAAACTTTTCCGAAACAGTTTCTCAAGCATTGAACGTTGAAGTAATGAACTGTAGATAAGAAGCTTTTATAAAGAGTATAATCAGCCAAAGTAGTATAGAAAAGCATTAAAAATTTCCTTTTTCTAAACACATGTAATATATTTGGCATTACATAAAGCTTCGTCCAATTTTCTAAAAATCTGTAGGCTTCGTAAAAGCAACACTTGCTTTGCAATCATAAACAAATTCAAGGTCTTATTTTGAAGTTAATCTTCACAGCGACTTACGTAAAGCTTCCAATTTCTTTCTTGTAATTTATGTACTCACTTTATTAAAACAGATCGTGCCTTCAGGCATACATCGTAATGACTAACTCCATAAATTTTAACTTGTTAAGCTGTGTTCTTAGAACTGTTTTTCTTTCTAGCAGCCTTAAGGAATGCTGAAAGAAATTATCTTCTTCTGTTGAAAAGGGGATACACTATCAAAGCCTTTTATTTGTTTTCTACAAAAAATATCATTATGACGACTAAAAGGAAACATCTTTTGAGCTTTCACGGAATATTTCTGAGAGATGTTATGAAAATAACAACCTGTTTCCGAATCACCTTCAGAAGAATTCCTATTACCTGCGTCGCTAAGAAAATATTCCATGACACGTGTTGCTACGTAGTCGTCACCATGGTAACGGATGCTACCTTTTTAATAGAACCTGAATGAAAGATCTATCGTCATAAACATAATCTTGCAGTATTTTCCTTCTGGAAATTAATTATATATAAAATCTCTTACAAAACAGAACCTATCTTCAAATAACCTGACAAATATCCTTAATAATTTCTTCCTCATAATTCCTATTCTAAATGCACTGAATAAGTTATTGCCCACGCTTTCTTGTTCAAGATCTACGAATTGGCTACACCTTTTTCCAAATAAGAATGCAAGAAAAAGTAAATCACAGCGTCATAATGCAAAACGTAACAAACAGCATGGAATAAAAATATTTGAGAAGAACGAGAAAAAAACATTCTGTGGATTTTTTAGGTATGCTGCCCCTCGTTACACCCTTCTGTTTGTGCAAATTGCAACACCGCGAAAACATCGCACTATTCAAATGAAATTTATATCACATGTTTATCATGTTACAGGACATAACCGATTACATTTGTAGAGCTATACAGGACATTTTTGCTTCAAAACTCAGTATTGTGCAAGGCCACCTCGAGCAGCAATACAGTCTCTATACATGGTGTGGCATTGAAAGGGAGATATTTTTGATATCGCCCTGGGGAATTACGTACAGTGCTGCTTCTATGCGAGACCGGAGTTTATTTGTGGTGACTGGCGGAGGTAATTGACGGGCCAATAGCTTAGCTACCATCTACCAGACATATCCGGCGAACTTGTAGGCCAGGAAAGAAGCGGCACCTTCGTGCAAGGAAGAAGACTTAGACATTCCGGGCCACACGTAGCCAAGCATTGTCCAGCTTGAATATCGCACCAGAACAACTCTGAAGGAAGGGTATCCCCTCTGCATCTAAACCATTCCTGATATATCGCTGGCTGTTGAGAGTTCCCTCAATTCGCATCAGGTGAGATCGCGAATTGAACCCAATGGTGCCCCAAAGCATGAAGCTTCGCATTGGGCAGGTATAATGCTGCAAAATGCACTCTGCCAGGTGCCATTCACCACGATGACTTCGAACGCGTATGCGACAATAACAGCGCATCGAGTTGAATCATGACTCGTCAGCACACACACAACCCGTTGCCAGTCAGTGCGTTTTTTTTTTTTGTTTTTTTTTTTTTGGTTGGAGGTTTAACGACCACCGTGAGCAACTCAATGGGCTATAAGCAGTCGCCCGTCCCTAATTTAGGGTCACTGGTTCCAGGGAAGGGAGAGAGCCAGTGCCGTAAGACAAACACAACATCCATGCCTCACCGGGATTCGAACCCGGACCCCGTTCGGACGAATGATCAGAGGCCATCGCTTAGACCACTGCGCCACCGGGGCGGCCCAGTCAGCGCGTTAATGTCTGTGTTCCAGATCCCATTGCAGCCTCAGGCGTCTATGGTTGAGCGTCAAAGGAATGCGTAGCAATGGGCTGCTACAGCGACCAGTTCTCTGTTAAACAGACGACGTCGAACGGTACTGGAGGATGAAGTCTGACCTGTGGCAGTGCTCTACTAATACCGTGGATGTCGCTGTGCGATCGGTCACTACCATTCGCTAGAGGTTTAAAAACCAGTGGCCCAAAACTAAGGACCGCCGACAGCTTATAGTTTATACATAGCTTGTCCTAAAACAGCCGTCCCGGTGGCGTAGTGGTCTAAGCTGGCTGCTGACCATTCGTTCGAGTTGGGTCCAGGTTCGAATCCCGTCAGGCATGGGTGTTGTGTTTCTTCTCATGGCACTGGCTCTCTCCTTCCCTGGAAGCAGTGGTCCTAAATTAGGAACCAGAGACTGCTTATAGCCTACTGAGTTGCTCACGGTGGTCGTTAAATCTCTAATAAAAAAAAAAAGTCCCAAAACAACTCATAATGTTTTTACGATAAATGTTCAATACTGCGTTTGGCTTCGCACGAGTCTCGAAAAAGCGGTATTCGTAGTAACTATGGTACACGGCCATACCTGTTTATCACGCATACGTTGCTTGTATTGCGCAGTTTAAAGAGCGGTGTTTCGTGAACCCCTAACAAGTGTTTTTGCGCTTTGATTTTTCGAAAAAATGGATGTGAAAGAGGTACAAAGATGAGCTATCAAATTTTACTGTCGGCTTAAGAAGTCCGTCGCTGAGACTTTCCGCCTTATGCAAGAAGCTTATAAAATGAATGTCTAAAATAATCATCAATTTACAGATGGCACAAATAATTTATGGATAGTCGTGAGTCGGCGGCTTTAATAGCGCATGGAAGAAAACGTTCAACGAGTGTTGGAGAGATAAAACATCAATACAATAGATGTTATGATACGGGAAGACAGATACCTATCAATTAGTGATATCAAAGGTATGGTTCACTCTTCAAAGTCATCAATTCACAGAATTTTAACCAATCTTTTGGACATGAAACGAGTTTGGTCAACAGGGGTTCCCTATTTCTTTTCATGTGCAGCCCAATGTAAGGCCTCGCATTGCCAAATGAATGTTAAATTGATGCCCCAACCTGCATACAGTCTGTCCAGACTTGTCACCATGTGACTTTTGGTCGTTCCCCATTTTAAAGAAGACATTACGGGGTCGGCAATTTGAGACTGATCGACAACTTATTACGGCTGCGCAGGGTTGCTTCAACAGTATTGCAGAAGAAAAATTCCAGAAGGTATTAAAAAGTGACAGGAACGTTGGAACACTTATGTTCTATGCAGTGTGGACAGTACTTCGGAAAACATGTCCAGCTTAGTGAACGATTTATGCAGGGAATAGATCTCTGTAATCGATTCTGTGTCGGATCCTTTGGTTTTTTGACACTTCCGGTTTAGTGAAGGATTTTTAAGTTCAAATTTGTTTTTAATTCTTCGGGGAATATTAGATTGTTTCGAAAAGTGATAATTAAGGTACGCGTATTTGTTTTTATAAAAAATCCTCAGATGTTTTGGGACAACAATAATGTGACTCAACTGCACAATCGTGTCACATTATTGTGGCCGCCCCGGTGGCGCAGTTGTCTAAGCGATGGCCTCTGAGCATTCGTCCGAAAGTGGTCCGGGTTCGAATCCCGTGAGGCATGGATGTTGTGTTTGTCTTACGGCACTGGCTCTCTCCCTTCCCTGGAACTAGTGACTCTAAGTTAGGGACAGGCGACTATTTATAGCCCACTGAGTTGCTCGCGGTGGTCGTTACACCTCCAATAAACAAACAACAACAACAACAACACATTATTGTGGCCACCTCCTACCTTAGACTTCAACAGCGCGTAGCCAATGAAAGAAGGCACGTGTCGTGAGCTGGCTTGAAGGGCATATAATATGTGCTGTAGGCATTCTGAAAACACATCGCTCGTTGCTGTCATGGATAAAAGGAGCGAATTATCAGATTTGCAAAAAGGGATGATTATCGGCTTTCGGGCCAAGGGTGGCAGCATTTCTGAAACAGCGCAGTTTGTGAACTGTTCACTTGCTGCTGTGATTAAAGTGTATCGTGATTGGAGAAATGACAGCATTGCGAATCAGCGACGTGGACACTCCGGAGCATCACGTGCCGTTGATGTGAGAAGTGAACGTTGGCTTTGAAGGTGAGTGAGGGCCAATCGACACGCTACGGTGGAGCACTCAATAAACCAGGGGGCTACCGGAAGTGTATCTAAAACGACACTTCAGCGGACGCTGCTGCGTATTGGGCTCCGATGCAGACGGATGGTCACTGCACCTATGCTAACGAAGGTGTATCGGCAGAAATGGCTTACATTTGCACGGCAGTATCGGAATTGGACCTCCGCTGATTTGAAAAGTATTGCCTTCTCCGATGAGTCACGTTTTCTGCTTCATCGAACGAATGGACGTTGGCGTAACAGGCGAGAAACATCGGAAAACAAACACTCTTCAACTATTGCTGGAAGAACGCAAGCTGGTGGGGGATTGGAGAAATGACACCATTGCGAATCTGATTCGCAATGGTGTCATTTCTCCAATCACGATACACTTTATGGTCTGGGGAATGTTTTCGTGGCATTCTCTGGGTCCACTCATGCCTGTGGAAGGCACTATCGACCGAATTCATTATGAATACATCCTTGAAGATCACGTACACCCATACAGGTTGATTGTCTTCCTTGGGGCGGACAGGATCTTCCTGCACGACAAAGCGACGTGTCACACAGCTAGAAATTTTCGAGAGTGGTTAGAAGAGCACGATGAAGACTTCAAACTACTCCTCGCCCCCCCCCTAATTCCCCAGACTTAAACCTAATTGAGCATCTGTGGGACCACCTCGGTCGTGTTGTTCGTTCTGTGGATCCTCCACTACGCCCCCTGCAGCAGCTGTCAGATGCACGGCAGTCAGCATGGCTCCACATACCTGTAAACAACTTATTGAGTCACTCCCAGCCCGTCTAGCAGCTTTCCGCGCTACACACGCCGGTTACTCTGGACATTAGCTGGTGGTCACAATAATGTGACTCGACCGTGTATATACCTAGTTATATACATAAATCTCTTGGGCTCTTTTTCAGTGTTCTGTACATTTTCTTCCTTACTATATGCAGTGCTGGTATGAGAGAGGATATCTTCTTAGAAGCTTTGTGGAATAGGATGGAGATGGGCATACCGAGTTCTTATGAAAGAATTGATTCTTTCCATTCAAATAATTGAAATGATTTGCTCGTATCGTTCGGTGATACTTCCGGTTTAGTGAACGATTTGCGCTGAAAATGACTCTCGGGAATCCATTTTGAATGGATTCCTTTCGTTTTTTGTCAAACTTACCGTTTAGGGAGATATTTATGCAGGGAATAGATTTCGAAAATCGATATTGTGTCGGATTCTTTCGTTTGTTGACACTTCTGGTTTAGTGAAGGAATTTTAAGTTTAAATTTGTTTTTAATTCTTCTGGGTGATTGTTTTCCTTGATTTTCATGTTAGCTCGTTTTGAAAAGTTTACGTAATTTATTGCGTTTTGTATACTTCTGAATAAGGTAAAGTTTTCTGACCAGAAAATGAACCTCAATAAGACATCACGGTGAACTTTTGCTGTAAAAAGTATTTTGACTGATTCTGAACCGATTGTTTTCAGGAGAGATTCGTTCGCCAAGGACTCATTTAGCTTATACTTTATTTTCGAACGAATAATTCTCGGACGACACATCTCTATTACTAGGAGTGTTCAAATGAAAAGGTACGAAACGACACTGTGGGTATAAATGAAGACTTTATTCAAAGTATACACCATAGGCCGTAGCACAACGACCCCATTGATTAACGAACCGAAGGATTCCTTGTTCCCAGAATTCCTATGGCCGTGACGAGACCCAGTCCTGCACAGCGTCCTTGAGTTCGTTGTCCGAGTGGAAGCGCTTCCCTTTCAGATGTTTTTTCAGGGGATCAAACACTTGGAAATCGCATCACCTGTGACGATCCGCTCCAGGAAAGCGGGGTCTTCATGATACCGAAACAGATGTTGAAGTGCTAGCCCCATACGCAGTTCCTTTTGCTGGTCTGTGAGCTGCTTCGGAACCCACTGCGCGCACACCTTCCGATAACGCAACCTGTCGTGAACAATTGTCCACACTGTTCCAACGCGGACATCCACCTCCACCGCCAACATTCGCAATGTGACACGCCGATCACCTCTCACTAGGTCGTCCACCTTGTCGATGAGATCGTCCGTGATGACTGTGTTTGCCTGGCCCGGTCTCGGGTCATCAACCAAACTGTCACGGCCTGCACGAAAACGGGCACTCCATTTTCTCACTGACTTGTCGGACACACAGTCTTCCCCATATACGGTCACCATCCGGCGATGAATAGCGGCCGGTTTAACACCTTCCGCTGTCAGAAATTGGATAACGCCTAGCTGCTCCTCAATCGTCGAATTTTGCAATGTGAACGCCATCCTGTCCTCATACACACTGCTGCGTCAATTGGACGGCGCTCTTTATAAGAGCCTCTGCTCTCTCCTGCGCATGCGGGCGCCCGCGCATGCTCCGATCCACGCCGGCGACTCCAATCGCATCCCTAGATGTGTCGCTACGTTCTCCCATAGCGGCATAGGCAAATATGTTAACGGTTACGTTCTTATGACGTTTCGTACCTTTTCATTTGAACACCCTTATACAAGCAGACATCATCTCAGCGTCTTAAGAAAAATCCCGCGTCTTTCGCCTGATCTCTTTGAAGACAAAACGTGGCCGTTTAATAAAGGGAGAGTCAGTATAAAGTCTATGGACTTTGAAATCTGCCACCCGATTGCCAAGGAGTACGAAGCGTTGACTTTTAATCATTTGTCCGTGATGGGTCCGGGTTCGAATTCCGAAGTGAGGCATAGATGATGTGTTTGCCTTACGGCCCTGGCTCTCTCCCTTCCCTGGAGACTATGGCCCCAAAATAGGAACAGGCAACTGTTTATGGCCCACTGAGCTTCTCAAACAAACAAACTTTGAAATCCGTTTCAGAGGAGTGCTAGAAGGGGTGTTCGCTGCAAAAACGTGGTTGCTAATAAGAGAAGTTTCACTGGTATCATGAAAAACTGCATAACACGATAAAACAAAGTTCTAAAGAATCAATTACATTTTCTATTTCAAGAGTAAAATTTTAAAGAAACTTTAATTTTCTGGTTATTTTTTCAGTTTGAAGTAACTGTGGACAAAAGGATTTTAAAAATGGCAGTAAGGAAATGATAGTTTTTACAAACTTTTCAAGCGTAGCTACAGCAATAAAATAATCGACGTCAGTAAAAGCACATCTTCCAAATAAACAAATCTGCAGTGTAAAAAAATACCACTTCCGAATGAACACCTCTGGAGTATAAAACAAAATATCAGATTTGAAATAAAAAACAAAATACTACCTTGGTCGATCAGAAATAAAGATTACACGTTGGAGTAGGAGAAAGGAAAACTCGCCAACCAAGAAGTGTCTGTGCGATGTATCAAAAGATATGAACCATTGTTTCTCGACAAGATCAATTTGATGATTCAGACATTTGTCTCACAGCACGACCAGCATGTCCCACCCGGACCGAAAAATTCATATCCCTGCTGATGTAACAAGATAGTTGCAACTGGTTTCCCGTCATCGTCACAAGTAAAGCGAGTACCAGACATGTGCTGTTTCAGGGTAGGAAACGGGTGAACATCAATAGGAGCCTAGACCGAATACTTCCACACTTTCCACCGGAAGTTGTGGAGCAAGTGCTGCGTGGCATTTGCGGTGTGAGGCCTCGCTTTATCGTGAAGGAGAATGACACCATCGCTAAGCTGACGTACTTCCGAATAAACAGATCAGGATTAATATTAAAATGCCACTTCAAACCACGTTTGTTTATAATTGAAAATCATCATCATCTTTGCCAACCATTATCAATCCACTGCTGGACGAAGGTCTCTCCAAGCCTCTTCCACAACGGTCTCTCTTACGCCAGTCTCCTCCATGTTACTCCTGCATACTTTAGAATTTCATCCACCCATCTCCCACGTGGTCTTCTTCTGGGTCTTTTCCTGTCTCTTGGAATCCAATCTAAAATTTCTGGCAGTATGTCCAGTCCATTGCCATTTCAGGGATTTATCTCTGATCATGATGTCTTCCACTCTTGTCATTTTTCTGATCCACGAGTTCCTCTTCTTATCTCTCCTGGTTACACCAATCATGCACCTCTCCATGCTACTTTGAGTTGTCTGCAGCCTTTGTATGTCTCTTTTAGTTAAGGTCCACGTCTCTGCACCATACGTAAGCACTGGAAGGATGCATTGATCAAACACGTTTCTTTTAAGACATAATGGCATATTGCTCTTGAAAATATATCGACATAATTATACTTGAATGCTTCACTCGTCGTTGATCGGTACACGTTGAAGAACGCCAGTGGACGAGCGTGAGATTTCCCCCTCACACTACCGTTGTTTGCTGTTTTAAGCATTCTACTCAATAATAACACGAAATAGTTCTTTCTTTGCAAGAAATACAATTAATATACAATATATTGACAAAAGCCACCAGATACACCTTCAAAAGCAAATGAACGGATCCGCTGCTTTCTTAAGATGCGCGGTAAAGCTGCAAACCATATAAAAACAAGCCTGCAGCTGACCGCTATCATATCGCACTGTGAGGTTGAGTGAAAATGTCTTGGCGAGAGAGAACTAACTGTCTAAAAGGAAAGATTGTTATGTGTTATATAAGTGTGTTGTCCATAAGAGAAACCTAGAGGCGTTTAAACATACCCAAGTTAACAGTTTTGGATATACTGAATAAGTGGAAGACACATGGCGTGCCTGAAACAGCAGAAACGTACCGGCAGATCAAAGAAAATCAGTGACAGAGTCAAAGCTTCAGGAGAGTCGTTACAGCTAATCGACAGAGTACTGCGCAAGACCTCAGTGTACAGGTGAGTAAAAATGCTGGAACCTCGGTATGTACACGCACCATTCGCAGAGAACTTCATTCCATGGGTTATTGTGGTCGTGCGGCTGCTCATAAGCCTTTCATCTTCAATCGGAATGCTACTCATCGTTTAGAATGGTGTAAATAACATTTATCGTGGACCGTAGATCAATGGAATCAGGTCCTGTGGACTGATTAATCCAGATACACGTTCCATCAGTCTAAAGGCCGTGTGTGGGTATGGCGGCATCCAGAGGTACGCTATTTACCACAATGTACTGTTCCTACGGTCAAGTTTGGAGCTGGAAGTGTACTCGTGTGGGGGTGTTTTTCGTGGTATGATCCCATCCCATTGGTTATCGTGGAAAAACCAGTTAACCAGCACGTCTACCTCGATATTCTGGACAATTATGCTCTACAAACTCTGTGGCAATACTATGGAACCGAGCCTTGTTGGTACCAGCCGGATAATGAACGGAGCCATAAGGGAAGGACTGTTACGGCGCGGTTTGGCGATAATTCCCTATCTTGTGTGGACTGGCCAGCACACAGCCCTGATCTTAATCCCATAGAGCACCTATGGGATGAATTAAAGCGCCGCATAAGATGTTTGGAACCAAGGCCTACTACTAAGCAACAGTTAGCGGTAGAATTATGTACTGAACGGAAGCGCATACCAATCGCCGTGTTCCAAAACCTTGTCGAAAGCATGTCTCGAAAAGTCAGCGCATGCATTAAGGCCAAAGGTGGACCGACATCGTACTAATGTATGTCAATAATGCTATGCTGTGTTTCTCTTGTAGGTGTCCGATGACTTTTGTCAATATAGTGTATATATAGTTACAGATCAGATTAGACGAAAAATGCACTCATATCACTGTGTTATCTATAAAAATAAGAAACACAAACTCCAGTTGTCGCTTGTTGAGTGAAATTTTCACAGGAAGGAAACGGGATCCAAAAGACTGTTTGAAGGTCAAACACGTGCCAATCCTTAATCAAAACTGATAATACACGGCTGGCCACCCAAAATGCAACACCAAGAAGGAAGCAACCGATTGGCATGAAATTCGCCAGCATGCGTCGACCGCAAGAGGACATGCAAACGATTAGCATTGCAGAGCATATGCAAATCATGTGCGCCCGGCACGCCACCGAGAAGCACTATAAGAAGGGTGCACAGAAGGCGGGGTGTAAAAAGTGGAAGTGTGTTGTGCTTCCGGACCTGTGAGTGGAAAGCTTCTTGATGCCTTGTCGCAGAATACGGCAGTCATTCCAGCACGTTTCGGAGTTCGACAGAGGACGGATAGTTGCTTATCGCGACAGCGGTTTATCGTACCGAGACATCGGCGCCCGTGTGGGACGACATCCAGCTCCAGTGAGGTGAGTATGAATTCGGTGGGTGCAGGAGGAGACGGACGGACCGACGTGAGTGATTACCGCAGCCGCGGCACACCACCGAACGAGAGGATCGGCATGTTGTGCCACGGGCATTGACGGCTCGCACCGCCACATCGTGCAACAATTCTTCACGACCCACCAGGTGTCACTGCTGCCGTGGCTTATCTGTTCTCCTGATATGTCGCTCATCGAACACGTCTGGTCGCTGATCGGAAACCGAGTGGCACGGCAAGCACTACCCGCGGCTACGCCTGATGAACGGTGGCAACGTGTGGAAGCAGCCTGGACCGACATACCCCAAGCCCATATCCAAAGCCTCTTTCTTTCGATGCGGCGACGTTTAGCGGCCGTTACTGCCTGCCACGGGGGCCACACGAACTAGTGATGTCAGCGTGTTCCGCAAGTCGCACGGGCCTGCAAGCTCAATCGTTTCATCTTTGTATCTGTTGTTAGGTGTCCAGTAAATCTGGCTTTGCTATCTCGTGTCCTTCTTGGTGTTGCATTTTGGGTGGCCAGCAGTGTAGATTGTTAAGAAGATTCTAAATAGATTGTTGAGAAGACACGCCAATCCTCAATCAGAGAAGAGTTGGTTTCCACAGGGTCACTTCCAAATAAAGGGCGCTCTTTAATGCGAAACGTGAGAGAAATGCTCGTAGCGCGACAATGAAGGGCTTACTTTTAAATGACTTTATGAGATCAAATACGCAGCTCTACCAGAATCTTACCATAGACATTATGTTTACCATGTAATTGCTATTTCCAGGTATATTGATCCTTTTAATTACACTCGTGCGCCAGATCAATATGACTGCGCCTATGTCCACAATTGGACGAGTCCCACAGCACGTAGCAGTAACGTTCTTCACCGGGTGGCGAGGCGTACATATAGATGGCGCGATCAGGCCGTGCCATTTCGCTGGTACAAAGCACCTGCAATGGGAAAAGGAAAGAACTTGTCGGAGTTTGAATAGGGAACAATGATATGCACGAGGAAACCGGGACCAGTATCTCAGCAACAGCTATCGATGATGACTGTTCGAGGATCGCCGTAGGGAAGGTATTGCAGGAATAGTACGAAGAGGCGCACGTATCCATTCAACGTTCCGGATAGAAGAGATCACCACTGGTTAATAGTCGAGAGGAACGTCTGTTTGTGCGTGCTACAAGGCGGTTCATGATTCCTCAATTAACGGTATGGCTCACAGATAATGTTGCCAAGCACATAATTCTGCTGGCGTTCTAAAAACTGGGCTCTAGGAATGGGAGGCCTGTTCATGTGCCCATGTTGGCCTACCGTCATCGATTACTCTGTCTGCAATAGGTATGAAAGCATGTGACTGGATGTTGGACGATTGAAAAAGAGTCACCTGGTCTGATAAGTCCAAGATCCGTATCTAACATACCAAAGGACTGCTCAGGATTCGATGCCACACGGGGCAACAGCTGCATCCAAATTGCATAATTGAACGGAAATTGGGTCCCTTCGTCGTTTTTTAAACAAACCGTTTTCGCCAGATTCTACGTGGTAATTCTTTCAGAGTAGTTGCCCTACGTGGTGAAGTGCTTCCGGCTGGCACTGGAGACTTTCAGCAAGAGTTTTCACAAGGCGTGTGAAAACGCACGCCCCATTTCACAAGGCGTGAATTACGCAAGAGCGTTTAGAGGAAGACATCCGACCATTTCTTGTGCTCCAGTGGCTGCCGAATTCGCCTTACTGGAATTACTCGGAATATCTATGGAAGACAGTGAAACTCAACATTCGCCTGTCCAGGTCAGTGCCTCGTTCCTTTGCTGAACTCTGGAACATCTCTCAGTTCAGAAAGTAGAGAATATCTGAGTGGAGGGGGCTGCCGGCTTCGAATCGATAGCTCCTCTCAAGGCATTCCAGACATTCTCTATCGGGTTTACGTCAGAAGATCTCACGGGACACTATGTCCTGTGAATATCTTCGCTTTCCCGGTATTTTCCGACTAGCCAAGCCCAGGCGTTATCGTCCATGAAAAGGAATTGTGGACCAACATCCCCCTTGAAGTGCTATACATAGAGCTGTAGGATGTTATCCCTATAGGGTGCAGTAATTAGGGTGGCTCTTTGAAACACGTGCAGCGGTAGGCGTTCATCCACATGATACCATCCCAAACCATGAGTCCTCCACCACCCGTAGTGGCCAATTTCCCTAATGTAGGAGAGAAGATTTCGGCTTCCCGCCTTTCTCCAAATGTACACACGTCGAGAATCCATATGTAGGCTGTACAGAGTCTCGACAATTGAAAAGAACAGATGCCCATTGATCTGGGGTCTACGGGTGGTGATGTCGGGCTCCAAATCTGATGGACATTTCCGTGCGATGCGGCGAGTGTAATGCAGACCATTTACTTTCTTGCATACAGCACTCTCTCGTGGAGTCGTCTTTAAACTGTCTGCATGGATATCACGGTTCCCGTATCAGAGGAAAGCTCCTGCGAGAGTTGCCGAGCTGTCTACTCTCTATTGTGGCGAGATGTTAGAGACAAATACCGACCGTATTTACTTGTTGTGTCTCGTGGACGTTCTTGTTTCGGTTTCTTGGAACTGTTTCCGGAGATTGGAGACCACTTTCCTCGACACATTCAGCCATCTTGCTACCTCATCTTACGGTTGTCCTGCTTTCAGCCTACTAATCGATCTCTTCTGTAAAGAGCGTTCTAAACGACGGTGCGGAGACATTCTCCTGCTAACAGTCCAAATCAAGCTTTAACGGCCGCACCTCGCTCAGAATAACGTTGATCAATGACACGTGTATGCCAGCTCGATGTCGTCTATCGTCATTTGCATATTTTTGTAAGAGCAATGCTGTTTAAGTAGGTCCACTTAGCGTTTCCCCTTGCACATATCTTTGAAAAATCTATACAATCGATCTCCTCATTTTGAATATATGCTCGAATTTCTTGTACTTGTAACGTTAGTTGTGAACACCAGTTTAAGTAGGAAAGGTTGGTGAATCGTCAAGGGAGTACTTTGTAGTTTAGAAGTGGCAGCAAGATCTTGCGGAAAGAGAGAGAAAAATGTGTTTTTCGAATCATATCTATTATAATCCACTTTAGTTACGCCACTAAGAAACATGTTAGATGAACTGTGTTGCTGGGAACGTGTCACTATAGCAAGAAGTGCGGAAGAACGTATTTTCCATACAAAGACAAAGAAAGTTCTCATTTTTTGAAATTAATTACCTTTCATATCAATGGAATCTATCTAAAACAAACGTATTACGAAGTATAGATATACTTCAGATTAGATAATCTGAAGTATATCTATACTTCAGATTCACTCAAGATCCATAGTTCACAGGAATAAATATACTAATTCTGTGTTTGGTTTAATAATTAACATAAACGATTCATTAAAGTGGTTGTCTATAATTCAACGTAGGTCGTAATTCAGTCCGGTGGAAAAGAGAGACAAGCAAGCAGGGCTGAAGTTTGTGTTTGTGTGCCGAAGGTCCAAAGATTAAATTTCCTGCATTACGACTCCAAGGTGTGATTGTTGCAAAGGTTTTCGGGGGAAAAAGAGAGCGTTAATAAGAATGTCTTGAAGCAGAGGCAGCCGCCTAATTACTGTGGCCTCACAGATATCCCACCTCTTCGGAGGAAAAGGCGTTCGTGTTACTGACTCAGGTGTTCCAACAAATTGGGATGTTCGAAGTGTAAGAATGTAGCTGTTCAGCGAAGTGTGAAGATGTTCTTATTCACGGTTCGATGGATGTCACCATCAACATTTGTCCTAATTGTTAGGGGAGGGTAGAGAGGAGATATTCCCTTGACGCACATAGGAATTACATCAACACAAAGGGAGAGGAGTAATATCTCTTAAATATAAAAGATTTTCCCATCAGCGTAATAAATATGAGCGTCTCTGAAAACAAAGAGTTGTCAGGAGTTTTCTATTATGGAAGCCTCCAGGCACGTCTGTTTAATGTGTCTTTTTCATTCGTGCTTGAAGTGATGATTATTCCTAACATTTCTGTACACATTTACAGCTCAGACGAAAATGTGAGCTTTACAAGCCTTAAAATATGAATTACACATTATAGAATGCGCAGATAAAATGCATAACCAAACAACATTGTCACTTTGCGAATTACAGAAACATTCTCAATCATGATTTATGAAGTTATACGGTGTCATCATTTTGTGATATATAGAGTAATAAGGAATACTCGCTTATAATTCATGAAAGTATAATTTACTGTTTATAGTATCATTTACGTCGCCCTTCAGACCGTTAAGTTCGGATGCTCTCTTTATGAGCCAAGAACTTGGCTTCGAGACTTGGTTGAAATATGGCTGTTGCATTTGTCCTTAGGTCCATGTTCACCTATTCCTCCGAACCAATAACTCTAAATTAAAGGTATTAGGATCTTCATGTCCTTCGCTGACCAAACAATAATGATATAATAATTCTTCAGCGTTTTAAGATCATGCATAATTATATACAGTGTTCGACCCTGAAACTGTTCCACCCAGAAGGAGTTGAGGCAACCATCGGAATATCAGAGCAGGCTTAATAGAGCAGACGCATAACATATAATCTAATTTTCAACTCGAGCTACTAAATTAATTGGTGGTAATCGATTAAAACGTACCATCCGTCAATAGGTAATATATCTATCATGCTTTGCGATACAGTTAGCGAGACGTCTCCGTAAAGGTGCCCGGAGGGATCTTGCACCATTATAAGTTCTCTTGGTTCCAACTTTATTCCTCGGAGAAATGAGATTTGCAAGTGGCATCCCAAAAGAACACATATATGTTTAAATGGGAATCAGGTATGCAGATCTTGTAAGCCATAGAAGCATTTTGATGCCTTGAAAACACGCTCTGGTGATGGGAGCAGGATGTGTGAGAACGTTATCATCTTGGAGTACTGTACTTGAGAAAACCCACCTGAAATAGTAGTATAACCGACGGTAGAACGCTGTAGATATATACCAGGGTTGTCATATTTCATGTTAGAAATATCAGGTGTGATCTGCTGTTGGAACTAAAGGCATCCGAAACGAATACGCTAGAAGTATGATGAGAAAGGATGAATGCTGTACCATTCTCTGCCTAAGTCTTCCCAAGACATGGATACAACAATCATCCACATCTGCGCAGAACTAGGATTTTTCACTGAACACAAACTTACTGCAAATCTTCTTGCCAGACAGATCTCATTCGACACTGTTCCAATAGATCTCGAAGGTTGCTTGCAATCAAAGGAAGTAAACACAATGAACAGGAATTCTGCCGATAACTCGATTTGTGGTAGGGGTTTCCACAGTAGCATCCACAGTTCTTCAAGTGGTCGTCACAGCCGTCGCTTGGTCTCCAGTTATGGGGTACTGGCTCCGGTGTGAAAGCATCCGTCCTTCTGTCACGATTGTAGGTACCGTCTTGGGATCATTGGTTCGATAGCGTATCAGCGCTCTGGTAACTAGTACCCCTGACATTTTAAATGTTTCAATCAAAAATTATCCATAGTAAATGTTTTACGATAATTATTCTTTATAAAATTCATGTTGGGAAAAGCCGATTCACAGCGCTACGTAGATCTACACAGGCATATTATTGTCAGTCACTCAAAACGCAAAGAAAGTTAACTAACGGTATGGAAGGAAGAACAATATACGAAAGTTTCGATCACACGGATTCAAAAGAAAGCACTGCAGCAGCCTTGTGTCACATGTTCTTCTATGAAAGTTTGACGTCAATGGCAACGATTCACAATTTTGGAAGCTGCAACTTTCAGCTCTTAGGCTATTCCTAGGGGAAAACGTTTGCCACCACCGATTTCGTCCTTTTAATTTCTATCCATTTCCAAAGCTAGTTATTTGAAAACGTTTAGTGACTTTAACTGTAGTAAATATGAAAAGGGATTACGCAAGCAGATTTTATAAAAAGAAAGCAGCGAATAACAAAATAAGTCATTCGCGGTTCCAGAGAGAGCAATCTAGCCCGGCTGTTATCCCTTATTCAAACCGCCATTACTGTGTATATGGGATTATAATTTAGTCACGTGTCTCTTGTCAACGTGTTTGCTGTGTGCTTACTTTTACTTGCGTTATAGCAGTTGCTCCAGGTACATTTTTTTCTTTTCCCTCTGTACCAGTTTCCTGGAGGTTGTGAAGGACATTTGATTTTCATTTTAAGCTCTCCTCATTTGGATGCTTATAAGTTTTTGTGCTGTTGCAGTTCTCTCTGTTGTGTACATCCGTTGATTACTGGACACTGTCTAATTTCGGACTCTGCTGATTTGTTGTGGCGCAGACGTTCTTGTCGTGAACGCAATGAGCGCGGCTTGCATTTCAAGTTAATATTTTAGTTCAGTCAACGTCCATATCGTACCCCCTTGTTGACTTCAAAGCACCAAAAAATTAGGCTCCAGTGAGGAGCATTGGAAACACGTCTGGTCTGACAAAAAACTGTTTAAACTCTATCACGCCGATGGAAGGATGCGTATGTGGAGTAAACAACATGAAGCGATGAACCTAGACTGCTAAATTAAGGCCATACATGCAAATGGAGGCGGTGTAAAAATTTGGGGTGCTTTCACACGGGTTTCCTAGGAGCCCCTCGTACGCAGTGAGACTTCCATCACCGGCACACGGTATATAAACATCCTCGATAACAATCTGGTAAAGATTCACTTTCTGCGTCATGACGCCATCATTCTACAGGCTTCCCAGGTGGCTACCAATTGGCTCCAGGATCATTCAAGTGAGATTACCACTGTCGAACGGCCCCCTTGATAGACTGACCTCTACCCCATTGAGAATTTCTGGGAGGCATCGGAAAGATCTGTTCGATTCTTACGTGTTTTCAACATCTCATTGAGTCCTTACTAAGTCGTCTAGCTGCTGTTGTGAGAGCAAAAGGAGGAACAACACGATATTCGGTAGGTGTATAGAATAATTTGTTCATTAAGTTTAGCTGCGTAGAGAAAACATAATTTGCAACCTCCATGATGACTGTGAAAACACAAGTTCTACGGATTTCTATTTGTAATGTCATATTTTATGCGTTCTTTGCATAATATTTCGTTCAGGCGATAAATTACGCTGAACAGTGCATCTCATGCGTATCTGAGGCTTATCGTCGCAGCTCAGTACGTCCTAACATGAATCCCACAATCTTAAGGACACGTTAGGATTCCGGGGCGCGGTCATCTACCTCCCTATATCACACATACTGATAGTAAGAGTTCACGGAGTAGGAAGATTTTCTCATAGGGAACGAATGGCAAGTATGAGCTGAATATAAAGAGCGGAAAAAGGATGTACCCTGGGAGTGTGCGAAGGAAAGAGAGACAGAGAAGAGAAGGTTGGTGGTCTTTGGAGGAATGGGCACCATTTCCTAGGTGCCATAAGCTAAGGTGGATATTAGGGAGGTCCAAAGTCATGGGCAAAAATGGATTTTATTGTTCATTTCGATGAGTGAAACAACACACAAAACATTACAAACAAATCGGATTATATTTAGGACGGCTTCATCAAGATTGCAGTTTTGCCATGTAGATAATATGGCAAAACGCATTCTAGCTTCATTGGATCTGCTTCCCATTTCGTCTTTGAAATTGTGCAATTGAACAGCTCTTTCTTGGCCAAGAACGCGGACTCCTGAGAAGACATTATTTCCAGGAAGCAAAGAAGAGAGTAATGGCTCTTACATTTGTTAAGGACAGTGCTAAAAGGGGACTCGATTTTGCTGCTACTTTCAATTCTTCTCTCACAAAGCACGAAGATCAGAAACAATTCCTCTTTCAAGTCGTGGAGGGTCATCGAAAACGAAGAAAGGCACACTTTTCGCAGAGACTGAGAAGCATGCCGACTGAGAAATCAGCAGTGGGATTTTCTGTAAATTTGTGCATAGTATAATCACTATAATGTAAATTGAGCCTACTTACGAAATTAATTTGAGATTTATCTTGTTTCTTTAAAGTATTCTAGTGTTCATGTGTCATGTTCATTATTTTCCTTATAACGGGCATATAGTTAGTAGTAAAAGTTCAACCACCTTGAGAATGAGGCAGTCCTAAAGATTATCGGATGTTCTTAAAATTTTGCGCGAGACATTTTCTCATCAAAAGGAAAAAAATCCGAACCCACCAAAACATTTCGATATTCGAATTTTCTGAAACACCCTAGTGGATGTACGTACATTGGGTTGCCATATGAGCCTATGTGCTGCGCGCAGAATAAATGGTTAAGATTCAACAAACTGGCTGTGATTAATTGAGAATTTGGGTGGTTCCTGGCAGAGCTGGAGACCAGAAGCGGTGGGAGACACGACACGTAGTGTTCTGCAATAAGCATGAAGGGTAATACTGGAAAAAAAATGGGTAAGTTGAACGTCCCTGAAGAACAGCGAAGCAAACTTCTTAGCGACAAGGTGCTGTAAATTTCAAGTGCATTTCTGAAGATAAAACGATCACATGCATAGGTACTATCCTCAAAGATGAATGCAACTGTGTCTATGCAACAAGAAGTTACTGCATTCTTTTATTTCGGAGTTTAACGATATCCGTGACCATTTAATACCGTGAGAAGTTGCATATCCCCAATTTAGAGTCATATGTAGATTGCAGGGAAGGGAAAGAAACTGTGACAGAAGGAAAAACCGCGACATACATGAATTGCTTCTGGTTTACCCCAGGCTCAGTAGGAGGAGTATCGGGAATTCCGCGTCCTGTACCACATTCTACCACAGCTTTACTGTCATGCATCCAAGCTTTAATTGTAAAATTAAAAATTTTGAAGATGATAAACAAGGGCGATATTTCAGAGTTGAGATTGAGTTTAAAACGAAATTCGTAGTATTCATTTAATTGATACTCCTTCTATAACTTTCCCAGACATGTTTTTTTCAGGGATTTTTTGAAATATATGTTAAAAATACACAAAGTACATATTTATGCTGGGGAGTAAATACTACACTTGCAGATCCTGTTTTACCAGCTGGAACAGTTGAGGAGTACACTCATAAAACGTTGAAAAATATTTTAATTTGTAACCACTTATTAGGTGCACAAATAAGTTTTAAAGAGTTTTAAAGACAACACAACATGTAATTTGAGAGAAAACAACAATACATTTACGAACTAAAATATGTGCCGTCATTATCTATCACTTTCCGCCATCGGTCGGGCAGCTGATGGATTCCAACCATTAAGAATAACTTCGTCGAGTGACGCGATAAAGTCGTCAACCAATTTTAGCACTTCGTTACATGTCTGGAACCGTGCAGCAGACAAACCATGTTGCATCGATTGGAACAAATGATAGTCTGAAGGGGCGACGTCGGGACTATACGCCGGGTGCACCAGAACTTCCCATCCAAGCGTCAATAACGTTTCCTTGGCCGATTTCACGACATGCGGCTTATCGTTGTAATGCAGTAATTTCACGGGACGCAATTCTTTGCCTATGAATGGACGTTCCCGGCATATTTCCTGGTTCAATCGCAACAATTTGTGCTTGTGGGGAAGAGCAGTAACAGTTTGACCGTGTTCCAATAGTTCAGAATAGAGCACACCCTTCATATCCCTCCAGATGCACAGAAGAACTTTCTTTGAGTGAATATTGCGTTTCGGTGTCAAAGTCGTTGCTTCACCGCGGTCTACCCAGTTTTTTTTGCGTTTAAGATTGTCGTACCATATCCACTTTGCATCACTCGTAACGGTTTTCCACAGGAAAGACTTGCTGTGTTGTTTATTCAACAGATTCAAACACTTCATGACACGCTCGTCTTTGTTCCTCTGGCTCAGGTCATGTGGCACCCATTTCCCTTCCTTCTGAATCTTTCCCACTGCGCGTAAACGAACGATCGGAAATGGTTTGTTGAGTTACCCCCAGTTGTTCAGCTAGCTCATTTTGCGTTTGAGACGATTCTTCATCCAGCAATGCTTGCCGTTCCTCGTGTGCAACCTTCTGCGGGGCACCCCTACGTTCTCCATCGCTAACATCAAAATCACGTGCTTTAAACCATCTAAACCAAAACACACGTGATTTTCGATACAATATTCTCCCTCAGAACAGATCGATGCACATGCTTTTGCAGCACGTTTTCTTTGATGAAATTCGTAACGAATGCAGTGTCGAATAAATACCGTATCGCTTGCCATTTTTCACCTGCCAATGTGCAAGTGCGTTTGATTGTTGGGCAAACTTCTGTGTCACATTTTATACTGTGGACCAGTTGCGGACACATGAAAACAACGCGGGGGAATGTCGGATATGTAAATTAGCGGTATACATCACACAAAAAAACGCTTTAAAACTTTTTTGTACACCTAATATTTGTTTCTTGGGAAAATAGGGAAGTTTCTGAAATTGGTGGCATTAGATCTGGCCCCTCATGGCTGTGATTCCAGATTAGACTACATTTTTCTGCCAGTTAGATTTAAAGCTCAGACCAAAATTGAGAAAGATTTTTTTCTTAATTTACCTACTCATATTTCAGACCATGCACTTACGCAGGTGTGTTTGATCTAGATTTCAAAATTCTGAAGCAATTATATTGGAAAATCAGTAATGACATTTTGGATGACGAAAAGTCATGTGAAGACTTGGAAAAAAAAATTAAATTTGATTATGCACTGCTCACTTGCGAAACTTGGGAAAAATTCAAATAAAAAATAAAGCTTTTAGTGTGAGAGGAAAATTAAATAGATTAAAAAAAACATACATAATTATCAAAACATATTTCAATATTCGAAATGAAAAAAGAAAATAGCGCATTTGTTCAAACTTTAACACGGGAATTTAAAAGCGAATAAGATTTTGCATTGCAGGATAGGCTTCTGGATATAATGTTGGAAGTTTACGACAGAGAGAACAAAAACCCAAAAGAGAAAACTCTGTTATTGTCAGACCCAGTTATTGGTAATTCTGAAAAGGAGAAAAAGATATATTTTTAGGAGCTTTTATGGGTTTTATAGTGATTTATTTAATCCGAATGAAATAGTTGGATTTGGGGAAATACAGATTGCTCTTAAAGTAACTGAAGGGGATGAATTTATGTTAAGACCTATTTTTTATGATGTCAGAAGTGCATTCTTATCGTTACCTAATGGCACTTCTCCAGGTTTAGACTGATTCATTATCGAGTTTTATGAAAAAAATTCGAGAAGAAATTAATCCCGAAATTACTAGTTAGTTATAACGAAATTTGTAACGGCAAAAATATACTTTCCTTTATGAGAAGAGGCATTACAAAGTTGTTTAAAGGGTGTTCGTCTTTTGACAAGCCTTAAAAATGGCGACGTATTGCAATTCTTAATGCTGATTTTAGAACTTTTTTCTAAAATTTTAACTAATCGTATTCGCATGTCATTGAAATATCTGATACCAGAAGGACAGATCTATTCAGTGCCAGACAGAGACGCACAGTTCAATGTTATAGCATTGAAGAAGGATTTTCAATTGGTAAATGACAGAAAATTAAAATTAGCAATAATTTCATTAGATTAGAAATGAGCTTTCGATTTAGTAAACAGACAGCAAATGTTTAAACTACTGATTAGTTATGGTTTTCCACAGAAATTTGTTAAAGTAACTGAAAACTTATATCAAAACATTAATACATTTTTAATTTTTGATAAAAAATTGATAAAAGACATAAGAGATGTTTCGAGAGTTAGGCAGGGCTGCCCTTTGTTGCCTTCCCCTCTACGTCTTGGTAATAAAAAAATTAATATTAAAAAGTGGGAATAATATAATTGGAGTCTCTGGTCCAGGACAAGTTGGTTCTTTAAAATCGCTATCATATGCAGATGATGTAGTTCTTTTTGTGAAAAATGAAGTTTCTACAAAAAAATATGAGCAAATATATAAAAAACTTACTTAGAATTTGGTTTCTCTTTAAATGCTGGGAAAAGTAATGGTTTTTTATTTGGCAAGTGGAAAAACTTCAAACATAATTTATTTGAAGTAACTAATCAAAACATTGAAATTCTTGGAGTCCCTTATGAACCACATGGCCCAAACGTAACTTCAAAATGGAATAATTGTCTAATGGAGATGGAAAAATATCATGATAGATTCTAAAATAAAAACGTTTCATTTTTTTCTAAGGCCAAGGTGGGAGTCAGAAAGCAAAAAAAAAAAAAATCAAAATGACGGCTTTGGAAAATTCTCTGCTTGAATTTTTCGCGAATTGTTCAACCTATTCCCAATAACCTTGCGATCTGAAAATTGGCATGCTGATGCTCCTTAAGGACCGGATACCTAAAAAAGTCGAAAAACCGAACAGTTCAGTAGGCAGGCTTAGCTTTACTGTTCAAAATGCTGATAGACGTAAAGATAATTATGCCAGAAACGTTGAAATGCTGTAAAAATTCCATGAAATCAAGGGGCGCAAAAACCCGATCCGTTTTACGTCAAATCGTATCCATTGACGTCACGACCCTATTCTAAATCGGGAAATAGTAGCGGATCTTAAATTACTTTTCTTTTCCTTAATTATTTTTCCTTTCTTGAATTTTACGTTCAAAAAATTATAGAGTCACCATTTGGAGAAGGGGCATAACTGCTAGAATAATACAAAGAAACATGGAGACGCAATATTTTGTGGTTTGCACAGGGCGCAGAAATGCCTAGTTACGCCTCTGATAGTGAGTGTGCTCTAAATCCCGTTTAGAAACTATAAAGGTCAAACAGGCCTAACCCTTGGTCTGTTCAGTAGACACACAAAACTGTAACGGAAGATGAGAAGTGTTAAAAATGTTACGGATGACTTGGTAGCTCCGATTGAATTTTTGTTTATCGCATAGGATCTACGACGGTTATACCGATAGTAATGGAAAAGAGGGCATAACGTTTTCATTAAATGACAGAGGTCGCTCAAATTTCACATGTTGGTAGAGTAACTCTTCCTCTATAGTAACCCTTCTTCATAGCAAGTAAATAATGGATTCCAAGCAGAAACAACGTGCCGTCATTAATTTCTTGACGAAGAAAGGGTGCAGGCTGACCGTCATCCACATAAGGCTACAGAATGTTTACGGAGATGACACCACTGACAAGAGCAATGTGCACAGATGGATGAAGAAGCTTAAACAAGGAGAACCCAGCATTGAAGTCAAACCACGCAGTGGGTGACCAACATCTGCAACTACTGACACGTATCGTTAGCGAGGGGATGAACTGATTCGCGCGGAGAGACGAGTCATATTCCGTGAACTTGTTGCACAACTGGACTGTGGTCACATGCCATACAGAAGATGGTGGAAGACGTAGGGTATCGGAAAGTGTGTGCAAAGTGGGTACCTCGGCAGCTGACACCTGATTTGAAGGAGAGAAGAATGGAAGTCTGCTCTGATCTTCTGGAAGCGTTTGAAGCCAATGAAGACACTATTTTTTTTTTTTGATCTAGTGAGAGGGGATGAAACATGGGCGTATCTTTCTGATCCTGAAACGAAGAATCAATCAATGGAGTGGCGTCACACCTCTTCATCAAGGCCTAAGAAGTTCAAGAGCCAGCGATCAGCACAGAAAGTCATGGTGACTGTTTTTTTTTTTTGGAGGGGATGACAGAGGTGTCATTTTCTTTGATTTTCTGGAACTTGGCCGTACCGTGATCAGCGAGCGGTACATTGAGACATTCAAGAAGCTTAGAGAAGCCATAAGGAGGAAGAGACCTAACAAGAAACTGAAAACGGTCCACATTCACCACGACAATGCGAGACCACTCACATCTTTGGCAACAAATCAGGCGATCAGCAAATTAGGCTGATCGGTGGTCCCATTGGCCATATTGCGCAGTTCTGGCGTCCTCCGAATTCCACCTGTTTGGTCTAAATGAAGGATAGTCTCCGAGGACAACGATTTGATGACACAGGCAAGGTGCAAATGTCTGTGAAGAAGTGGGTACAACAGTCCACACCTGACGTTTTTTAAAGAGAATTCGGGAGTTGGGTTCAACGAGGGCCCAAACGCATCACTAGTGATAGAGACTATGTATATTGTACCTTTGTATAGAAAAAGGGTTACTCTACCAACATTTGCAGTTTGAACGACCTCTGTCAGTTAATAAAAATATTATGCCCACTTTTGCATTAGTCTTGGTACAACCCTCATATAAAATAGTTATACATGAAATCTTTGAATTTCTTCAAGCCACAAATGCTGATATTCTTCTTCTGGAAAAGATATTCCTGAACAAAGGCAACAGAGTTTACATCTTTCAGCTTTTGTAGAAATGACAGTCATTCTAGAGGCGGCGCTATGGTAGCTGGGATGAAAATACATGCTAAGACATCATAAAAACTCACACTTTCTGGAATTTTTTTGCAGTCATTTTGGACATCGATCGATGGCGTACACATTCAAATAAGTTCAGTTTACAACCTTCATACAACACTCTATACAGGATTTTGCACTTTTGAAATTCTCTTCAGACAAGTACTCCCCGTTATTAATGGCAAATTTAATGAGGAGTAAATCACGTTAAGGAAAATATTAAAAAAATACGCTCATGGCTTAATATTTCACGACTTTTCTCAGAAACAGCTGTAATGTACTTATTGATGCATTTAAGATGTTTACTCACTACACAGATAACGACAGTGTCCCAGATGTGCTGCATATGATGTCTGCTAAATATGTACCGCGCAATATTCTTTTATTGCCCATAAAGAACTGTACGTGGAGCATAAGCCGATGCGAATCGGGCATCAAAATTTCCTTCATCAAGCTTAGCTCAGTTGGGAAAAGAATGAAGGTGGCAGTTATTTTCCTGCAACGAGAACATAGAATTGTTATTCCACTTTGCCAAAAATGCACATCAAAAATCACTCTCTCGTACAGAGAAACATTCAGCCTTTTTGGCGTGAGGAAGGTATTGGAAATCAAGGAACAACGAACAAAATTAGAAAAATTATTGATCCAATGAAAGAATATTACCAATGAAAACATCAATTCAGCAAGTGGATATTCTAAATAAAACTACGTTTAACGACATTAATAACAGCATTGAATACATTAAGAACGGATGATACGTGTGTAATTTGTTTAAGAAAATCGCAAATCTCAAGTACAAATGATTCTGCGAAACAAGTGGTAGCTAGAATCGCAAATAAATTGTACAAAATGCATAACAATCTTTTATTCTCTCTCTCTTCTAGAAATTAGCAGATACAAAAATGGAAAATTTAATCATATCTTACAATGGAGAATTTACTCGCCTTGAAATGTAAAAGAAGTAGTCCTTTTAGCAAAAGAACAATAAAGAAAATAATATACCTTTGTTAAAAATTGTCTAAGATTCCTTTACGTCAAAAAACCTGTAAATCTTACAAGCAGCCATTTTACACAAGGCCGCATAAGTGGTCCATGAACGATGATTAGTAAGACTCGGCGTGGAATAAATACACAAGTCAAACAAGAAAGGGGACACCGAATTTTTGGGTGTAATGAACACGTCCTTTGAATCCGTTCTGACGCGAATTAAATTTGTCAAAGCTATTCAAAGTCAATGAAACCGGTATGGAAAACAGTAGTATCTTACCGAAGAAAGAAGTTTATCAATCGGGTTTTTAATCCCGCAGATACTGCTGTAAACGGAATCCTCAGTTAACGCCCTGTGGTGGCAGACTTGTGCTTTAAGAAAAAAATTGAAATTATATGAGAAAAACGCTCTCCAACCAAGTAAGAATTTTTGAAATCGGACTCTTAGAAGCAGAGATATTGACAAATACACTATCTACCAACAAGTAATTGGACACCCCTGCAATCGACGATATCTGCGGTCCTAATACCCATCACGGCGGCCGCCGTTAAATATCGCGTGGGATACAACAACGCAACCAGTCGCATGCAAGATGTCAGCCAGTTCGGAGCTCTCTGATTTCGAGAAAGGTGTAATCGTCGGGTATCACAGAAATGGCTGATCCATACGTGACATATCCAGCGAGTTGAAGTACCCAAAATCCACAGTGGCCTACGTGATTGGCAAGTAGAAGATGAGAGGTGACTGTCGGAATGAGACCCGACCCGGCAGACCCACTAAACTGGGAGTTAGAGACCGGCCGGTGCTGGCCAGAGAAATTCAGAAGAACCGCACCAAATCGATGAGCCACATCAGCGAGGAGTTTCAGCAGGCATCCGGGAGTGTTCTTTCGATGAATACCATTCGTAAGGAAGCCCATCTGCTTGGTTATCATGGACGTGCTGCCGCCCACAAGCCTTTGATCATCAAGTCCAATAGCGCTGCTCGGCTAACGTGGTGCAAAGAATGTCAACAGTGGACCGTTGGACAGTGGAAACAGGTTCTCTAGAGCGACGAATCAAGGTTCACCCTCTACCGTTTGGATGGCAGGGTGTGGGTTTGGCGTCTGCCTGTTGAACACCTCCTGCCGGAATGTATTGTGCCAACTGTGAAGTTCGGCGGCGGTGGAATTAGGCAATGGGGGTGTTTTTCCTGGTATGGTACGGGATCTTTGGTCGCAAATCCTGGTAGACTCAACACCGAGACCTACTGCACCATTTTGGATGACCATGCTCTTCCTACGTTGTGGCAGTTTTACGGGGTGGACCCATGTTACTTTCAGGATGACAATGCCACCTGTCATGTTGCGAGGTCCACCATGGCTTGGTATGGTGGCAATGGGGTTAATCGAATGGACTGGCCTGCGCAGAGCCCGGACCTTAACCCTATCGAGCACCTCTGGGACGAGTTGGAGCGTCGACTTAAGGGGTGTCCCCAACGTCCGAAATTGGTAAAGGAACTGACCTGTCTTCTCCAAGCCGAGTGGAAGAAAATACCGTTAGCCGTCGTACAACGCCTGGTTGAGAATATGCCCTGGAGGGTCGCAGCTGTAATCGCCCATCGTGGAGGCTCCACCAACTATTGAAGGTGAATAAACTTCGTTTTCCTTTGCTATCACAGGTGTCCAATTACTTGTTGGTAGATAGTGTATAAGATATGCCCACTGGAGGGAAAACCATGTATTTTTTTAAGAAGAAAGTATTTTCAAAAGGTTTTTCCATGTGAGCGGTATTAGTCCAGGAGAGAAATTTTTCAGTTGAGTTTTCAGTAGCTCAGAATTTGCTGCATATATATCAGAAGCAGAAATTCACACTTAAGCCCCCTGGTGGTCAAACCATTCTTTGCCAAATATTATACATTATATGAAAAACATTTCTCATCAGGAGCTGTATGCGATACAGGAAGAACCTTTCAAATTGTTGTTTTAGAAGCAGAAATATCGGGGGAAACGCAATTTCCGTTAACGTCCCCTAGCGGAAAGTCTATGAGCTACTTGAAAATTTTGAAATTATATAAAACATATTTCGCACGCGAAATTCTATCCAAAAAAAGAAGGAATTTTTCAAATCGGACTCTTAGAAGTAGAGATATCGACAAAAATACGATATACATCAACTCCTCCTGGTGGCCAAACCATTCATTACTGAAAATGAGAAATTATTTGCAAAAGATTTCCCACCAGGAGCTGTATTCGGTGCATAAAGAATTTATTTTTCAAATGGGAGTTTTAGAAGCAGAGATATCGGGGGAAACGCAATTTCCTATACACCCCGTAGCGGAATATCTAGGACTTGTTTGAAAATTTAGAAATTATATGAAAAACATGTCGCACCGGAAACTGTATCCAGTAAAGAAGAAATTTTTCAAATCGGACCATTAGAAACAGAGTTATTAACAAAACTAAGATATACATCTACGTCCCCTGGCGGAGAAACCATGCAATATTTTGAGAAGAAAATATTCCGCAAAGGTTCATCGAAGTAAGTGGTATCGGTACGCCAACGATTTTTTTTTTTAAATTGGAGGTTGAACGACCACCGTGAGCAACTCAATGGGCTATATAAGTAGTCGCCCGTCCCTAATTTAGGGGCTACTGACTCCAGGGAAGGGAGAGGGCTAGTGCCGTAAGACAAACACAACATCCATGTCTCACAGGGATTCGAACACGGACCCATCTCGGACGAACGATCAGAAGCCATCGCTTAGACCACTGCGCCTCCGGAGCGGCACAAAGGTTTTAAAATCTCAGATTTTGTGGCAAATACACCAGAAGGAGAAATTAAGACTTACGCCCCCTGGTAGCAAAATCATTGCTTCAAAAATTAGAAATTATATGCAAAACATCTCCCATCAGGAGCTGTATCCGCTGATGAAAAAAAATTTGAAATCGGAGTTCTAGAAATAGAGATATCGGTTACAACGCAATTTATTTTTACGCCCTCTAGCGAAAATCTATGTGTAACTTGAAAAAGTGACTATACCTAAAATAGTCGACATAAATGGAATCGAAAGGAAAGATAATTTTTTTTCAGTCGGATATTTAGAAGCTAATATATGGAATAAAATGCAGTTTGAATTCGACATCTGCATTTACGCCCTCTAGCGGCGAAATTGTGAATTGTATAAAAAGAAAATCGAAATAAAGGATCGTGATTCGCACATTTCAAGCGTTACAATGCGAAAATAATTTTTCAAATCGGACTTAATAGTGGCAGAGATATGGTGTCCATAGACGGACGGATGGACAAACCGATAACATAAGCTTGATCTTGTTTTACAAAAAACGTGCTAAAAATTACCTCATGGCAGATCATACACCGAAGAGCCAAAACATTATGAACACCTGCTCATATGATATTGGAACTTCACGTGATGCCAAAACATCTCTTATCCGGCGAGGCATAGACAATATTTCTAAAGGTATCTTACGATATTTGGTACCAATACGTTACCAGCAGATCCTTTAACTCTTGTAAGTCACGTGGGTGACCCGCCGCAGATCTGATTTGCCGTTTCAACACAGACCACAGATGCTCGATTGGATTGATGTCTGGGGAATATGGAATACCTGGAAGTCTTCCTCATGTTCCGCAGATCGGATTTGCTGTTGCAACACAAACCACAGATGCTCGATTGGACTGATGTCTGTAGAATTTGGAATCTCTGGAAGTCTTCCTCATGTTCCGCAGATCTGATATGCCGTTTCAACACAAACCACAGATGCTCGATGGGGCTCATGTCTGGGGAATTTAGAGGCCAGGAAAATAACTGGAAGTCTTTCTCATGTTCCGCAAACCGTTATCGAACAATCCTGGCAGTGTGGCGTGGCGCATTATAGTGTGAAAGAAAGCACTACTAGAGGGGAATACTGTTGCCATGAAAGGATGTATACTTGATCTGCAATAATGTTTAGGTAGGTGGTAGATGTCATAGCTTCCTGCACATGACTGGACCTAGGCTTTCCCAGCAGAACGTTGCCCAAAGCAATACCCTTTCTCCACCTGATGGTTTTCGTCCAACGTTGCATCCTGGTGCTAGCACTTCCCTGAGTAAACAACGCACACGCACCAGGCCATCCACATTGCGCAAGCGGAAATGCGATTCATCGGACCAGACGACCTTCTTCTAGTCATTCAAGGTCCAGTTTTGCGCGTGCTCATTGGAAGCGCTTTCGACTGTGAACCGAAGTTAACATGAGCACTGGGAGCGGTTTGCGGCTACGCAGCTCCATTTCTAGCAGGGTTCGATGTAGTGTGTGTTGTGACACATTACGTCCGTCATCAGCATTCAAATTACCGGCGAGTTGTGTCACAGTATCCCTTATGTTGGATCGTGGAATTCGGGATAGCCCACACTCATCCACAGCATCGATAAGGCATGTTTGGCTCACATCTTGAGAGTGGTTTTTCCCTCCTCAGGCAACTTTTTGAAGGTGCTAACTACAGTTGGCTTTGAGCATTTCACAAGCCTTGCCGTCTCGGAAATCCTATAACCTAGTGCTCTGGCCATTACGATTTGGCCTCTGTCAAACTCGCTTAAGATCGTTGCCTTTCACATCTGAAGAACAAGAATAACATTGATTAACAGAGCTCAATATAAGGTGTTATTTATTTCGTTGTTTCGATTTTCATAAAGATGAAATTATCTGCAGTTGCTTCGATTTTCATAAAGATGAGTTAGTCATAATGTTTCGGCTGTTAGGTTCAATTTAAGATAAAAAAAATATACAGGTTGGCTCAGTTTGGAACATAGGACTACGACTTGCAGATCGGAGAGTTGAAATGAGCTAGTTGAGTAAGCTTTCAAAGCGTTTATTTAATTTGTTATAGCCAACACAAGTCTATGATACGAAAAATAACTTACATGATATTTACAAATAATGCTAGATACATTGCGAACACAAAGCGGATCGATTCACGAATTACCTAACGTGGTGCTCTGTCTTCTTTCGTTTCACATCACTCGCTTTTGCCTTTCGTTTTGACTTTCTCCACTTTTGCGTGCGTTCATTCTGCGAATTCAGCGGTATTGTCGAAAATGTTAACCCGTTCACAGGAAAATAATTTTTAAACGGTTTAGTTTACACAACGGAGACATGTTCTTTATATATTTAATTATATCTCGTCGATGGCTTTAAAACGGCACCACGCACAGACGTATTGCACGGTTGTCCAGATAAACCTAGATATTGTCAAAAGTGTTCAGCGGTTCACTAGAAAACAATTTTTAAAATGTTCAGTTCAAACCACTGCGAAACGTTCTTTGTACATTTGAATAGATCTCGTCGAGACCTTTAAAACGATACCACGCACATTCCTCTTGCGCTCACGGTTGCCGAGATAGAATGAGTCAAACACGGTGACACACCCAGAGATATCGCATCATCTCTCCCGCGCACGGGGAGCGAGGGGAGCGTCGCGCGCACGATGTATTGCGCACTATGCTGTTTACATATATGCTGACACGATTAGTGTGCAGCACTTATTTTTAACGCTGTAATGATTTCAGTTGGCACCTAGTTTTGTCACAGCCGGCCGTTAAGTCGCCTCATACTACCCGCGGAGTTAGACGTACTCCTACGTCATAAAAGCGTTTCCTCCTTCCAACAATCCCAGCGACCCCAGAGAATTTACAAGGGACGTACACAAAGATATATTCATGGCAAGAATCGTAGCTTTTGAAATGCTAAAATATATCATTAGAGACAGCATTTTCCCAACTCTTTTGAAAATTTACGCTTCCCGAATGCTACAAATGAAACCATGAATCGGAATTTACCACCCACTGAAAATTATATCCACCGAAGCCACCAAAACGTAACAAAAAAATATACCTATTTCCTAACCGTGCGAGAATCAATTTTCAAACAGTGAGAACTTTTTAAAAAGTAACAAGTGCTATTGTTGACGATGCAGAGAAAAAGAGCATAATCGGAGCGTGTTAATTTTCCGCATAGTAAAAATCAAATCAGCAAACATAACTACCTTCAATCAGGCCAATTGTCATACATACAGTGGTGGCAAAAATTGTGGACACTTTGTGAAATTTCCATGTTTTGCAACTTTGCCGGCTTATAGATAATGTTATTTTGCACCAAATGCCAATATGTCAATTTAAGGAAAATTTAATGCTGAATTCAATACAAAAAACAAAAAACAAAAAAGAAAGTTGACACCCAATTTTCGGGTGTAATAAGCACGTCTTTTGAATCCGTTCTGACGCAAATTAAATTTATCAAAGCTATTCAAAGTCAATGGAACCGGTATGGAAAACAATAAATCTGAACAAAGAAAGAAGATTTTCAATCGGGTTGTTAATCCCTCAGATATTGCTGTAAACGGAATCGTGAGCTTACGAACTCTTAGAAACAGAGATATCGACAAAAATAAGATGTGACTTTACGTCCCCTGGTAAGGGAAAACCATGCATTATTTTAGGAAGAAAGTATTCTCAAAAGGTATATCCGTATAAGCGGTATCGGTCGATGAAAAAGAAATTAGTCGAGTTTTCAGGAGCCCAGATTTTGCAACAAATACTTCAGAAGCAGAAATTAACACATATGACCCCTGGTGGCTAAACCATTCTTTACCAAATATTAGAAATTATGTGAAAAATATTTTCCATCAGGTATTGTATGCGATACAGGAAGAATTTTTCAAATCAGAGCTTTAGGAGCAGAAATAACGCAGAAAACGCAATTTACCTTTGTGCCCCCTAGTGGAAAGTGTATGATTTACTTGAAAATTTTGAATTGATAGGAAAAACCTTTAGCATCGGAAACACTATCCAACAAAGAAGGAATTTTTCAAATCGTTCTCTTAGAAGGAGAGATATTGACAAAAATAAGATATATATCTACGTCCCGTGGAGTAGAGATAATGCATTTTTTCAAGAAGAAAATTCTCCTAAAAGGTTTGTCGACACGAGTAGTATCGGTCAACAAACGACGCTTTTTTCAATCGAGAATTTAGAAGCTCATATTTTGCTGCAAATACAACAGAAGCGGAAATTAAGATTTAAGCTCCCTAGTGGACAAACTATTTTTTTACAAAAATTAGAAATTATACGCAAACGATTTCCCATCAGGAGCTGTAACCGGTGCAGAAAGAATTTTTCAAATCGGAGATTTAGAAGCAGAGATATTGGGAAACGCAATTTACCGCTACGCCCCCTAGCGGAAAGTCTATGAATTACTTGAAAATTTTGAAATTATATGAAAAACATGTCACACGGACCACACTATCCAACAAAGAAGGAATTTTTCAAATCGGACTCCTAGAAGTAGAGATATTGACAAAAATAAGATGTACATCTACGCCCCCTGGCGGAGAAAAACTGTGGAATATTTTAAGAAGAAAATATTTCGCAAATGTTTATCGATGTGAGTGGCATCAGTCTACGAAAGAAGTTTTTAATCGATATTTTAGAAGCTACAATTTTATGGCAAATACATCAGAAGCAAAAATTAACACTTACGCCCCCTGGTGGCCAAAGTATTCTTTACCAAAAATTTGAAATTATATGCAAAAGATTTTCTATCAGGAGATGTATCCGCTGAAGAAAAAAATTTTCAAATCGGAGTTTTAGCAGAAGAGTTATCGGGGGAAATGTAATTTATTTTTACGCCCCTAGCGGAATATCTATGCGTAATTTGAAAAAGTAACTATATTTAAAATAGTCTTCGACATAAATGGAATGGAAAGATATAATTTTTTTTTCAATCGGATGTTTAGAAGCAAATATGTGGAATAAAACGTATTTTTGAATTCGACATCATCTGCATTTACGCCCTCTACCGGCGAAATTGTACATCATAAAAAAAAAATACGAAATAAAGGATCATCATTTGCATATTTCTAGCTTCCCAAGGCAAAAATAATTTTTCAAATCGGACTAATAGTTACTGAGATATCGTGGGTACAGACGGACGGACGGACAAACCGATAACAGAAGCACGATCTTTTTTTACAAAAGACGTGCTAAAAAATATACAGGTAGGCTCAGTTTGGAACATAGAACTACGACTTGCAGATCGGAGAGTTGAAATGAGCTAGTCGAGTAAGCTTTCAAAGCGTTTCTTTAATTTGTTATAGCCAACACAAGTCTATGATACGAAAAGTAGCTTACATAATATTTACAAATAATGCTAGATACATTGTGAACACAAAGCAGATCGATACACGAATTACCTAACGTGGTGCTCCATCTTCTCGGGCTTCTTTCGTTCCTCATCACTTGCTGTTGCCTTTCGTTTTTACTTTCTCACTTTTCCGTGCGTTCATTCCGCGAATTCAGCGGCATTGTCGAAAATGTTAACCCGTTCACACGAAAACAATTTTTAAAAGTTTTAGTTTAAAGCACGGAGATATGTTCTTTATACACTGCTAGCCATCCAAAATGCAACACCAAGAAGAAAGCATCCGATTGGCCTGAAACTCCCAGCATGCGTCGCCCGCGAGAGGACATGCAAACGATTAGCATTGCAGGGCATATGCAAATCATGTGCGTCCGGCACGCCACCGCGAATCACTATAAGAAGGGTGCACAGAAGGCGGGGTGTAAGTAGTGGAAGTGTGTTGTGCTGCCGGACCTGTGAGTGGGAAGCTTCCTGATGCCACGTCGCAGAACACGGTAGTCATTCCAGCACGTTTCGGAGTCCAACAGAGGACGAATAGTGGCTTACCACGACAGCGGTTTATCGTACCGAGACATCGGCGCCCGTGTGGGACGACATCCAGCCACAGTGAGGCCAATCTAGACTGGGTGGGTGCAGGAGGGAAGGACGGACCGACGTGAGCGATTGCCGCAGCCACGGCACACCACCGAACGAGAGGACCGGCATGTTGTGCGGCGGGCATTGACGGGTCGCACTGCCACATCACGAATGTTAGCACAGGAATTAGGGCGTGTTGCGCAAGAACCTGTGTCAGCACGTACCGTTCGACGTTGTCTGCAGGAGCGGAGACTTGTCGCACGGCGCCCATTGCTCCGATTACCATTGACGTTACACCACCAGCGAGTGCGGCGTCAGTGGGCCGTTGAACGACGAATCCCGCTTCTGCCTGCAAGTGCGGCGGCAGTGGGCCGTCTTTTCCGACGAATCCCGCTTCTGCCTGCAACTCCACGATGGTCGGATCCGCGTGTGGCGGCACCGCGGCGAGAGACTGTATAACGCCTGCATTATGCATCGCCATACCGGTCCGTCGCCTGGCGTTATGTTTTGGGGCGCAATTGGATATGACACCCGTACCCCTCTGGTACGCATCGCCGGTACACTCAACAGCCCCCGCACCATCTTCGACGTTTTGGAGCCTGTGGTCCTCCCTTACCTGCAGGACCTGCCAGCGGCCACGTTTCAACAGGACAATGCGCGCCCGCACGTAGAGCGCATCGTGCAACAATTCTTCACGGCCCACCAGGTGTCCCTGCTGCCGTGGCCCGCTTGTTCTCCCGATATGTCGCCCATCGAACACGTCTGGCCGCTGATCGGCAACCGAATGGCCCGGCAAGCACCACCCGCGGCTACGCCTAATGAACTGTAAGAACGCGTGGAAGCAGCCTGGACCGACATACCCCAAGCCCACATCCAAAGCCTATTTCGTTAAATGCCGCGGCGTGTAGCGGCCGTTATTGCCAGCTATGGGGGCCACACGGACTATTGATGTCTGCGTATTCCGCAAGTCGCACGGGCTTGTAAGCTCAATCGTTTCATCTTTGTATCTCTTGTTATGTGTCCAGTAAATCTGGCTTTGCTATCTCGTGTCCTCCTTGGTGTTGTATTTTGGGTGGCCAGCAGTGTATATTTAATTAGATCTCGTCGAGGGCTACAAAACTGCTCTGTCCCGAGAGTTACACGGTTGTCCAGATAAACCTCGATATTGTCAAAAGTGTTCAAAGGTTCACAAGAAAAGAATTTTTAAGATGTTCAGTTCAAACCACCGCGAAATGTTCTTCGTATATTTGAATAGATCTCGTCGAGAACTATAAAACGATACCACGCACAGTCGTGTTGCGCTCACGGTTGCCGGGATAGACTGAGTCAAACGCGGTGACACACCCAGAGATATCGCCTCATCTCCCCCACGCACAGGGAGCAAGGGGAGTGTCGCGCGCATCGTGACAGAGCAGTTCTATGACCAGCGAGCGGTACATTGAGACAATCAGAGAGCTTAGAAAAGCCGTAAGGAGGAAGAGGCCGAGAAAGAATCTGAAAACGGATCCGCATTCACCATGACAATGCGAGATCACACAGATGTTTGGCAACAAATCAAGCGATTAGCAAGTTAGGCTTGTCGGTAGTCCCCCATCCACCGTACAGCCCAGATCTGGCCCCATCCGACTTTTACCTGTTTGATTCAATGAAGGGCAAATGCATCGCTTGCGATGGAGACTAGTACCTTTGTATAGAGAAAGAGTTACTCTGCCAACATGTGCAATTTGAACGCATATGTTGGTAGAGTAACTCTTCAACGTGTGCAATTTGAAAGCACGTGTTGGTAGAGTCACGGCGATTTCAGTGACATTACTGTGGAACGAAAATATCCACTTTTAGAAAAATTCTTAGAGAACGGAATATAACATCGTGATAATTAACACAGCAGTCAGACATCGCTGAATTGACTGTAAATACTGTTTCACACGTGAATCAAATCACATCAGAAAAACAGTGTGAAACAGTAGTTACAGTCAATTCAGCGATGTCTGACTGCTGTGTTAATTATCATGAAGTATTCGACAGGTATTATGAGAAGAATATTTCTTCCACTCTTTATTTCTGAACAACTGGAATATAACATGTCGTACGCTTTCGAATTGGTTCATATTCAAGTTAAAATATTTTTTCTCGTTGAGAAATTTTAATGACCAGTCAAATATGTAAGCCGATGTGACGTATAAGTAAAAGATCGGACTTCTGAAGAAATAAGTATCGTGTTATGTGCCGACATATACAGTAATTAAGATTCACAAAAAGCATACATCATTTGCAAAAAGGTACGGAACAAAACACGCCTGTTTGTTTGGTTTAACGGGAAGCATATTAGCAGCGTTATCGAAAATGCATTAGCTCAATGTAGTACTAAGGTACAGTAAATGGAGGAATTATTATATACACTGACCAAATAACAAGTGCTGCTCAACCTTTTGTCCTCAAAACAGCATACTTGAACAGCGACTCTATGCGATACTGAAACACGGAGATGGTACTGTCGTCAACGAAGGGAGAATCGCCTGTCGAGGAGCTTTCCGCGTGGGGTTTGGTGGGCTCGAAGAGTTTTTCCAAAGCTTCCCACAAATTCTCATACACGTTGATGTCCGGGCGCTATTCGAATGTGGTCAACGCACATGAATGAATCTGGAGTCAGTTAGTCGCCACTATGGAAGTATGCGGCTGTTTCCTGTTAAGAGGTAGCGTCATGGTCTGGAAAGTTAATCGTTACGAACTGGTGTCGATGGTCGTCGAGAATATTCACATACCTTAAGAAGGTGCTCGCGACCCGACCCAAGGAAACTTCTGAACATTCTTCCTTGATGTGTCCGGGTTCGAATCACGGTAAGACATTGATGGTGTGTTTGTTTTACGGCACTGGCTCTCACCCTTCCGTGGAACCAGTGGCCCTAAATTAGGGACGGGCGGCAGCCAAGGAAACCTATTTAATCGCTTCCCCAGCCTGCATGACTTCAATTTGGCTAGCTGAGCCCATCGCTTCGTGTGGTTAACGCCACACACCTTTCATTGGCGTGGTAGAGTAGAAACCGTGATCAGCCGCCTCGGTGGCGCAGTGGTCTAAGGCGCTGGCCTCTGATCATTCGTCCGTAAGGGGTCCGGTTCGAATCCCGGTCAGGCATGGATGTTGTGTTTGTCTTACGGCACTGGCTCTCTCCTTTCCCTGGAACCAGTGACCCTAAATTAGGGACGGGCGACTGCTTATAGCCCATTGAGTTGCTTACGGTGGTCGTTAAACCTCCAATAAAAAAAAAAAAAAAAAAAAAAAAAGAAAAGAAACCGTGATTCGTCAGACTAGATGACGTGTTTTCAGTCCTTCACATTCCAGCTGCTATTGGCTTTTGGAAACTGCAGACTAATATTTTGGTGACAAGAGGATACGATGTGGATGTCGACTGGCATAGCCTATTTTTTCCATTGTACGACAGATAGGCTTTACAATTAGGCTGGGACAGATAGACTTTGAGCTTGTGGACGGGCCATCATTATATTCGGACGTTATCTGCTCCGTGGTAGCCTTCCTTGTAAGGATGCTGGACAGTCTTTCGGCATTTCTCTTAGTTTTGGTATACATGTGCGACGGTCTGTACTGGTAACCTATCAGTTCAGCCAAGACCCTCTAGAAAATGCAAGGCCATGACATTACAGAGGTGAGTTCCTTCCGTTTGTGACGTAACTCTCATGTTACACTGACTTTTACGTAGGGGCCGTGATTGACGTCATACACGACTGCGTTCGAAACCAGTCAGAACCCTTGGTTTCTGCGTGACGCCACCAAAACAGGGAACTCATCTCTAATGTCATGGCCTAGCATTTCCGAGATGGCTTTGGTTCAGCAGTTGCAGAGATAGGACGACCGACATACCTTGTAACTAGTATCTAACCACGGTTAAACTAGCTCACGTCGCTGTTTTTACCCAGGGTAACCTTTCCGTGACTGGTTTCTAATGCGTAGAGACATGCTCTATTATAGGTATCTCCGGTTTCAGCGTCCCACGTGACTGGACGCGATAATTTTGCTTTGCATATGGCTTTCGGGGTGTATGTAATAATTTGTCCATAAAGGATCCAAATGACTTTCTTAAACGGGAAAGATGGGTGAGCCAGGTATGCAGCAGAATATGTGCTTTCCGGACGTGAGGGGCTATTCGCTTGGCAGTCGGGGTAAGTTAGGCGATGGATTTCTGCTGTGGCCTCGACAGAAGACCAGAAAGAGCACATGTCTGGTGCGAATGCGCCAAGAAGGAGGAATGGAGCTCCATTTTACCTACCACGGTCACATTAAGAAATGATGGCAAGTGATGTGATAATCCAAAGAGTCGGACGAACTATATATCAACTCATTCTAGAAACTCTATCGGTTTCAGGTTAGAACTCTGAGCTGGTGGGTCCTACTTTTCGATGTCCATATCGTCAAAGAAATCTGTAATAACTCGAGCCGTAAGATATGGTGCGTTATGTTGCGGATAAAGGCATGGGTCTTCCCCAAAGTAATGCCACAATATTTGTAGCGCATAACTGTCCAGGACTTTAATTAAAGATTATAATTCATGGGTTTGTCCAAAGCGTGTAATAGCCCAAAGCCGAACCGCAAAAAACAGCTCCATAAAATGACGCTGCCCTCACCAAACTTTAAGGTCGCGATCATACAGTCAGGAAGGTACATTTCTCTCTGCATCCTCCACACCTAGAAACGACTATATAAGACTGGTGAACTGTGTACCATGACGCAACAGTACAAAGCCCAGTTTCTCATAGTCCAAGATTAACGTTCCTAAGACCTCGCTAATTGGCTTTTGGCATTAGTTGAAGTTATTAGCGACTTGTGGATGGCTGGTTGACCGTAGAAACCCATTTTCTGCGCTATGTACGGGTACTAACATCAGTCACAATAGTCTGACATAGGTCTTGCGTGATTTAAGACAATGTTGATTTGCATTCTGAGTGGACAGTTCTTCGCACAGCTTTTCTGTCGCGTTGTGTTAGCTCCATAGGTTTACCCGCTCGTTTCTTGGCAGGTTCGTCTCCAATTCTCTGCCATGAGTACATAACATCCCCAACTGTAAACCTATGAATCTTAAAGGTCGCTGAAATGTATCATTCGGGGCGGTTGCTTACGTCTCCAATTCACTGCCATGTGCACATAGCATCCCCAACCGTAAACCTATGGATACGGAACCTATGTCTCGTCGCCTATGACAATCCACTCGAATACACTTGAAATTTCTTCATAACGTTTCAGGAATTGGGTCGCAACCTCCATGTGCTGTTGGTTGTGCAGATCAGCAAGCTGTTTGGGTACCCATCTTGCAAAAACTTTACGGTACCCCAAGCCATCCTGCACTATGGAATGTGCGGATCCACAGCTGATATCCAAATGTGCAGCAACAGCGGACAACGCAATCCGTCGGTCTTCTGTGATCAAGCCATTCGCCGTGTCGATGTGAGCTTGTGTGCGTGAAGTTGATGGCTAACCAGATAGAACTTCGTCTGTTACACTTTTTCTTCCCGCTTTAACCGTTTAAGCGGCCTATGAACCTAAACCAAATCGTACCAAAAATGTTCTGTGGTTCCCAAATAGAAATGTTCACATAGATACTGTTTTTAATGTTGCGGTGAAAACATCTCTCTTCCTCTTATCTCAGCATTACCGACAATAAACCTCTCACTGGTGACAAGCGCTCCCTTCTAGCGCTTTATCCTCTGGTCCATGGCACAAGTCATGATGGGTGTAGGGCTAGTTCCCCTGAGAAGGACATCATGCCACTGGGTAAAAAAAAGTGTCTCAAACATCTTTCTTCGGCTCGTCGCCATTGTCATAGTCCTTTTAGCAGGCTATCAGCTAGAAAGGATTAGTGTCAATAATCCTCCTAGATCACCAATGTCAATAACAAACTTCTCTCTCTAAGGGGAAAGCAACGTCTTATGATGCACATGTTCACTCATTCCAGCCGCGTTCGGCCTACTTCTTAGACAGAGAATACATTCTTTCGAGCTGATTTCAGTCCGTTTCGCTAACCCCGAGTTAACTCGTTCCACCTAGTTAAAGGGTTAAAACTTTGTCCATCAACCCTTTAACGCCCAAAACGTCCGTGCGTACAGACGGCCATAGCCGACCGAAACGCCTGTCTAGAGTGAGTCAGATTTCCTACCCTTGCCTGTTCTTCAAATTTTCTCAACCTATGAGGGATAAGCAGGAGTCACCCTTAGTCGATATTGTTGTTATTAAACAAAAAAGTGAACCAACAGACAGTTTTGGGCGTTATGGTATTTAAAGTAATAAACGACTTTGTGGGTCATGGTCGTTAAAGGGTTAATAACGTTGTCGTTGAGCCATGCTGTTTTCACTTCCGTACTATGCCAACATCCTTCGGGGAATACCAGCAGGTTTCAATCCTTCTGCCCATAAAAATCTCACTACGGCGCGTTATTCAACAATCCCGCAGCCATGTTTATTTGATCTTGGTTGTAACTACACTAATGGCTTAACGCTTCCCTATGCGTCTTCGTAATATCCATAACCCACTGCGAAAGTGTATTGCGTCAGGTTCTATCCGATGCGGTTACAACGTAATTTTCAAATAGCCTTTACTTTTTGAATATATCTACGCATCTGAGGACACAATTCACGGTTTAGTGGAGTTGATGTCTCACCGGGTGATAGCGGTCAACCCTGAAAAAGGCTGCATAAAACGCACTTAGGCATGTGGCCATTTTGTTGTGCATATGGGTTTTAGAAGAATCATGCCAAAATCGTTTTGACATACACCAGGGAATGAATGAATTTATTCTTGTATTTCCTGGATTTTGAAGCTCCCTGATGTTAGATTAAGGATTGTTTTTCCATTTAAACAGTAAAAGCAATTAATTCCCTGCTTTATAAAATTTATTCTTGAATTGCGCATTTATCTTCCGTTTTACTGGGTGAGAAGTAATAAACTAAGCAAGTTGTTGAATCTTAAATATTGATTCCTGTTACTAGCTATAAGTTGAATGAACATCGTCACAAGGATTAGGTTGCCCGATGTAATGCTTGAGGTTCTGACAGTTCATTTCTGTAATGACGGATGTTAAGTGGTTGGACAAAGCGCCGAAAAGCGCGAACAAGTCCTTAACACGAAGACGGATAAAGTAGAGCTATTGTTCACAGCGGTTTCTTAAAGTTGAATTATGCTCTCAATGGAGGTTAAGACAGATGCGTTTTCGATTGAAGTTATGTATAAGCTTCATTTCCAATAAATCATCTGAGAAAAACCCCGCTGATGTAATCATTTCATTTGTCTGAATGCATTTGGCATTTATGTCTTAAGAATTTTTTCCGAATAATTTCCACTTCTCAAACCAAACGCATTTCGGAAATTGTAAAAATTCTGAACTAGAAGGAATTTGTATTCCATAATTCGTATAGTAATAAAAGGGGAGAATCAAATGAAAACCTTAAATATCTTTTCTCACAAATCATTGAACAAAAGTGGTACACACTTGTCTCATTTTTCAATGTAATCTCCATTATGTGCAACAAAAGTTCTCCAGCACGTACAAAGTGCAAAGATTACTGTAGAAACAATTATTTCGGTTGCGTGTGAAGCCACCCATTCATTCACCACTTGCTGCACCTCTTCATCAGATCTGAAAGTCATTCCCCCCATTACATCTTTGAGTGGTCCAAAGACGATCACTTGGGGGCAAGGTCTGGTAAATACGGCGAATTTGAAAGACAGTCGAAGTGCAGGTATTGTATGCTTGCAACCGTTGCACGGGCAGTATGGGGCCGAGCCTTGTCTAGTTGCAGCAAGACACCAGTACTCATAAGTCCAAGTCGTTTGGATTTGATGGCAGAGGATTCTTGATAAGATTTACATGGGTGTCACTGGTTACAGTGTTCCTCCTGGGCATGTAGTGCTACAAAGGTACGCCTCGTTCAACCCAAAAGAGAGCCAGCATAACCTTCGCTGCAACTGGCTGCGTGACGAACATCGTCGGTTTTGGTGAGGACGGATGGCGCCGTTCCTTGCTCGCTATCTTGGTTTCTGGCTGATGACAGTGAACCCAAATTTCATCTCCAGTAACAATTCTCTGTAGGAAGCCACCACCACCTGCTTCAAAGCGCCGCAAATAGTCTTGACAGGCATCAACACGTCGTTCTGCTGACGCGTTACCCACCAGACAGACACTTTGTTTAACTGGAGCACATCATGTATGATGTGGTGCGCTGAACGGTGACTGCTATTCAAAAGTGCGGCTATTCATCCACCGTCACTCGGCGATTTCCCATCACAATGCCTTCAACTGCTGTAATGAACTCAGGTGTCACTACCCAGTGTGTCTGACCCGGTCAAGGAGAATTTGTCACAGAACTCACGCCGTTTCGAAACTCCCTAGTCCATTCGTACACTTTCTGGAGTGACCGACATGCATCATAACACCACAACTTCTTTTTTTTTTTTTTTTTTTTTTTTTTGATTGGAGGTTTTAACGACCACCGTGAGCAACTCAATGGGCTATAAGCAGTCGCCCGTCCCTAATTTAGGGTCACTGGTTCCAGGGAAGGGAGAGAGCCAGTGCCGTAAGACAAACACAACATCCATGCCTGACCGGGATTCGAACCCGGACCCCCTACGGACGAATGATCAGAGGCAAACGCCTTAGACCACTGCGCCACCGGGGCGGCCACCACAACTTCATTCGATGATTAATTTCAATAGGTTTCATTCCTTCACTACTCAAAAAAACGGATGACAGAAAGTTGCACTTGGTTGGTGCATGTCTCAAGTGGGACGGACATTTTTACACTGCTACTGTGACGTAACTAAACTTGTCTGCACCGTGCTGCCACCTGTGAGAATATTTTTACCTCACTGGTAACTGTATTGTCAAGTTACAGAAGAGTGACACTGCTTTTTGAAATTTTTATCGCACTTTTAAAGTTTTCATTTGACTCATGTGATAGAAATATCACCCTTTTCCTTTGGTACTGAAATATCCACCAAATGCAGTTTGGGTCTATATTTCGCCCTCACAACAACTGCATCATATCGTGGCATGGATACTGCCAGCTGTTGGAAACATGATTATACACAACCGCCTAATTAAGTAATGGCTCACTTTTCTCCCTTACAACAGCCGCAACACGTCGTGACGTGAACTCGACGAAGTGTCGGAAAGGTTTCTATACACAGCCGCCTGATAATGTGTAGGTCCACCTTTCGCCATCAAACTAACACGTGCACTATGGACTCTACGTTGTCTCTACCTCGTTCTTGGCCCATTATTGTGGCAGCACCTTTTCCCTATCACAAAAGCACCAACACGTAGTGGTATGGGCTCTCTCAGATGCTGGAAACGTTCATGGTATTGTGGCCCAAGATTTTATAACAGCCCTCCGTAAAATTGCGAGTGTTGACGGTGTTGGATTCTGCGCTCAGTTGGGTTCAAATTCGGAATGAGTGTGTTATTCGGGACTTTCGAACTCCCATTAATACCCATCCAAAACCAGTCCTACCGGAACGATGAGAATGGGCGATGCCCTGTTGAAAGAACAAATCATGCTGTGGAAAGTGGATAGCCGCGAATGAGTTTAGGTGATCGGGAAACACGTCAATGTAGCGTTGTGTGATGATGTAGGTACAAGGTAGCCCACGTAAAGACTTTTCACATCACTTCGTCGCCTCCGCCGTGTTGTAACACCTCGACTTGATAGTTGTTGTCCATGGCGTCGTGTGGTCTACGCAGTACATGCACCCTCCCATCGGAGTGTTGTAGTTGGCTCCTCGATTTTTTCAGACCTGTTTACCCGTTTGCAGTGTTTCATTTTACCAGTGGCAATGCTCATTTGGCCACTGCAACCTCATAGCCCGGTGACGTGCTGTTAACAAGAGTATTCGATGTGGACGTCTGCTACCATAGACCAGTCGTGCCCTCTCATGTCGAATAATCTTTGCACAAACCTTTCTAAGTGACCTACCGTTGACTGTGGATATTTGCCACTACACTGTTGCTATCCATTCCTATACTACGATGCGCGAGAGTCGACTCTCATCTCAAACATCAGCAGCCCATTTACATATACATTTACTCCCAAATCTTCCTGTTTTGCTGTTGTCTTGGTACACGTTTGATGTTATCCATTATTTTCTTCCCCATTTATTTCTTGGTCGTCTTACTTCTTGACATCTCAATTTGCTTTCAGCTTCGAATTGGGGTTTCCGTTTAACCCATTTTTACCCACCTCAGATGACTTTCTCTTTACTATTCGCTGCTTTATTAATTTGAAGCGATTTTCTTTTGTCTGACTTTCTTCCATATTCATCCTCTGATATCCCTTTCATCCATCTAAGCATCATCACTTCTTTCATTCAGCCGCCCCGGTTCCTGAGAGGTACAACGAGCTGGCTTCAAACCATTGGTTCGAGATGGATTCGAATCTTGGTTAAGGCGTGGATAGAGTGTTTTACTTACTAGGTTTCTTCTTACCCTGGAACAAGTGGCTCCAAATCGGGACAGACGACTGCTTACAGCTCACTGAGATGCCCACAGTGTTGGTTAAACTCCCAAGAAATAACAATAAGACCAGAACCCGACGGGAGCAAGTGAACCTGCGCACCAGAAAGCAATGTTTTCTCCCTTAGCTTTGTTGTTCAAAGTGGTCATTTAAGTGGATGATTGACATAATCGTTCCTGACTGATTTCCAACGAAGAGGGCCTCAAAAATGGTGACTAACATGAGAAAGTAGAGAGAAAATGTTTGAGTCACTTATTTCTACCCTGTGGCGTAATGTCAGTGTCAAGAGGATTAGCACCTTTTCGTCATGCCTTGATACATGGAATGGAGAATAAAAGACTAGAAGAGAGAGCTTGTGTGTGTGTGTGTGTGTGTGTGACAGATGTCATTGGCCCACAGTTCGTGTGAATGGACAATAACGCCACTCCCCATCGCACGGTGGCTGTTGATGAGCTGTTGGAAAGTGAAGATATTCAGCGAATGGATTGGCCATTACGTTTCTCTTACCCATAGAACACGTGTGGGACGCTCTGGGGAGACGCGTACCGCACGTCAACACACAATGGAAACTGTTCAGCAGCTTCAAACGGTTCTTACGGAAGAATAGGCGATGTTAGAACTCATGAACAACCAAGTGCGAAGTATGGACAAACGCTATAGATCTTGCATCGACGTTAGGGGTGATAATAACCCCTACTGAGGACCTCCTCTTCCCTTGGTACCGTCTTTAGCAGTGATGAATCTGTATCATGGCACCCAGTACTATGTAGAAGATTCTGAATAAAGTTCCACTATGTCCTTTAGGATTTGCAGTTGTGTCGGTGTTGTTGGCGTCCTCATTTCGGTAAGTAATGAAGTTTCTATGGTTTGAATTTTACATATTCAGGCCGCTCCTGTGCGACGGTATGCAGGATGCATAGGAAAGTCCTTTTAGTCTGGAATAACGTGCGAACAGAGAGAGGTACAGTTATGCAAGTAAGATAACGGTATAGTAAAGCGACTACGCCTGATCGAATGAAACCCATAGCAGTGCCTTTAGTGGCGAAATGCGGAAGTTAGCCACTGCAAATCGAAAACGAAAAGAGATAGAGCAAAGTTTACAATTACAAAGTTGTAGAGCACTAATTGATTAGTATAAAAATATATTTGTTTTACAAGGATAAGATAAATTGTCGCCCGAATACCCTAAAATGTCCGAAATCGATGCGCGACCTTTCGTGTGAACGTTTGAAAAGAACAGGCATAGGTATGAGCAAATACAAACAATTTATTACATAAATGCGTCCTTATGTCAATACAGTTTGATGACGTCAGACAAAACAGAAACAAAAAAGGCAAACTGGCGCACAGTGATAAAAAGTTAATGTCGAGTATGTTCGAAGAGTTCGCCATTGCCCACGATACACATTTGTATTCGTGAAAGTAACTCTGCATGCACATTCCTCAGCATGGAAGGTGTCACACTATTGCAAGCATCTGTAACACGACGACGTAGATCCAGCAGACTTGTAGAGCCAGTTGCATACACCTGATATTTTACGTAACCCGAGAAATCCAAGCTCGCCATTCTCACATAGCGCACGTAGACCTAAACTTCTAATCAGGGTACATCCTGCAACTGGTTTTTATATCGTAGGTACGGTACAACGTCACAATCTTCATTTGCATACGGCTACATTTGCGAAATATGAATATGATATGCAGATTCGAATCGTCGCGCATCGATTTCGGACATTGTAGGGTATTCAGGCGACAATTTATCCTATCCGTGTGAAACAAATGTCTATTGTATTAATTAATGGATGCTCTACAACTTCATATTTGGACATTTTACTCTCTCTCTCTTTTCGTTTTCGATTTGCAATGGCTAACATCCGCATTTCACCACTAGGGGCGCTGCTACCCGTTGCATTCGATTAGCCGTAGTTGCTTTACTTTACCGTTATCTCACTTGCATAACTTTACTTCTCTCCGTTCGCAAATTATTCCAGGCTAAAGGGACTTTCCTATGCACCCTGTAGGTCAAAACCTCGCTCGCCCTTAACTTTTGCACACCAATATACTATAAAATAAAAAGTTTTTTTTGTTTCTTTACATTTGCATAACTTCTGAAAAAGAAAGAAAGCAAGAAAAAAGTCTGCGTCCAGATTTTTTAAAAAATGTCTTGCCTTTTCATCAAAAAATTGCAGTATCGTTTTTTTAATTTTCTGCTATATCGCTCTGATTTCGGAACTCAAAAAGTTATTTAACAAAGGACCAAATATGTTTCAAAAATTGTAATTAACTATATAGTCTCATTCAAGTAAAATGAATCTTATATACAAATTTTCTTCCGTTATATATTATTCTGGTAAATTTTAAGATTGAAAACTTCAAGGAAATAACAGAAGCAAAATTTCACATAGCTTTTAAGATACATGAATAAACAAAATTTAATTAATTTATAATCAATCGTATAAATAAAGAATTGTAGCTTAAAATAATAAGGAATTTTCAATAATCTATCGCACTGATGGGTAACTTTTAACTTTCAGCTTCTCTATGGTAAAAACAATGAATCCTTTAAATTGTCAGATCATGAACATCAAGAATCTGGTTAAATGACATTCACTTCTAACTATGAATTCAATTCTTCTAGCGGTTCGTAGATCCCTACGTTTGGGATCTTGGGGAGGGCCAAGACAGGTATTTGTGTTTAACTGAATATTTTGCATGTTTAACAACAGCTGTTAAGGGATTTCAGATGTGGTCTTTAATTTCCGATCTCTGGTCTTTAGTGAGAATCTTTACCTAGGTGTTAAGTAACAATGCTTCTGTAACATTCCAATTAGTCATTAGTAAATCGTTCCCTGTGCTATGCTTTGAGCATTTTGAAGCTCTCTTGTGGTGAATAATTGTACGATATCTACTCACAGAGCAGCAACTGAACTATTTTGGTTATCTTCTACACATCTTAAAACATCTTTCATGCGGGTGATACCGGAAACGAGACCTCAGGGATTTGGTAAACTTCAACATGCTATGACCAAGGAGAAGCAAGTTCCTTCACATCCATGTGGTCGACTATGGTTTAGTTTAGCGTTCCGTAGCACCAACGATGCGTTCAGCGTGTATTATATCAAAATTCTGTATTGTACGCTATTTAACTTCATACTCTCATGGAAACAAATATTACTAAACAACGATGCAACCTACGAAGGTGATTCTCGAACTCGGTATAGAAAAACAGTATACTCAAGAAACGCTTTAAGCGTTGTAAATTCGTTTGTTTTCGTGGTGTAATATGCATAAAGATTCGGCAAGCTTTCACTCACCACAGGAAAGCGTTATCAAGGCAATGGCAGACATAAAATGCAGGGAATTAAAACACATAAGAAATAAAGATGATTTTTTGAAAATAACGTGGGTGACATCACGAGAAGTATTACGTGAGTTTTTATCACTCAATTATACGGTGTGCCGCGATGTGTTTCTATCATTTAATAACGACTGACAAACCATTGGTAGTGCGATAGAGACCATGTCATTGTAGGCTAGTTTCCTGGAAATGATTTCGACTATTTCTCTGATGGCAGTCTCTTTTAAAGTTCGTGTAAGGGGCAATTCTTCTAATGCTATTTCATACAGGAGCGGCCGAGCAAAGCATGAATTCTCTGGCGAGGGCTGTATTCTGCATGCCTTGGTTGACACTTCGCACGTGTTCTTTAAATCTAGTATCCAAGGATCGCTTTGTCATTCCGATATACACTTTATTTACAAAAGTCACCAGACACCTAAAAGAAAAACACAACACAGCATTTATTGACATACATTAGTATGGTTTCAGTCCACTTTTGGCCGTAATGCACGCACTGACCATTCGAGACATGCTTTTGGCAAGGTTTTGGAACACAGCGATAGGTATGCGCTTCCATTCAGTACATAATGCTGCCGCTAACTGTTGCTTAGTAGTACACCTTGGTTCCAAACGTTTTGTGCGGCACTCTAATTCATCCCATAAGTGCTCAATGGGATTAAGATCAGGGCTCTGTGCTGGCTAGTCCACAGACGATACGGAATTATCGTCAAACCACGCCGTAACAGTCCTTGCTTTATGGCTCGGTGCATTATCCTGCTGGTACCAACAAGGCTCGGTTCCATAGTATTGCCACAGAGTTGGTAGGGCATAATTGCCAAGAATATCGAGGTACACGTGCTGAATAACAGGTTTATCCACGATAACCAATGGGCAGGGACCATTCCACGAAAAACACCCTCACACTAATACACTGCGAGCTCCAAACGTTACCGTAGGAACAGTACATTGAAAAATAGCGTTCCCCCGTCTGCCACCATACCCACACACGGTTATCATACTGATGGATTATGTATCTGGATTTATCAGTCCATAAAACACGTTTCCATTGATCCACGATAAATGTTCTTTACACCATGCTAAACGACGACGTCCACGATAAATGTCATTTACACCATGCTAAACGACGAGTAGCATTCCGAGTGGAGATGAAAGACTTATGATCAGCCGCACGATCACGGTAACCCATGGAATGAAGTTCTCTGCGAATGGTACGTGTACATAACGAGGTTCCAGCATTTTTACTCACCTGTACACATGAGGTCTTGTGCAATACTCCGTCGATTAGCTATAACAACTCTCCTGAGACTTCGACGTCCTTTATCACTGATTTTCTTTGGTCTTCCGGCAAGTTTTGCTGCTTCAGGCACGCCATGTGTCTTCCACTTATTCAGTACATCCAAAACAGTTGACTTGGGTATGGTTAAATGCCTCTCGGGTTCTCTTACGGACAACCTACTAATAAAACACCAAACAATCTTTCCTTTCTCAAAGTCGCTTCGCTCCCGCCACGACATTTTCACTCAACATCGCAGTGCGATATGATCGCGGTCAGCTGCAGGCTTCTTTTTATAACTTTTGCAGCTGTACCGCGCACCTTAACAACGCAGCGGATCCGTTCATTTACTTTTGAAGAGGTGTGCGGTGATTTTTGTCAGTATAGTGGATATTAATTGTTAATAGTTTTCTTCACCTTCTTAGCTCCAGTAATCCCATTTTTAGTGTCAGTGGTTAAATTTATAATCATGTATTCGATGAAATATTAAGCCTACTATTTTGAAGAATATACGGATTTATTAACCTACAACAACTTCAGTAGCCGAGAAAACATATTCAGTTCTGGATCATTTAAAAAAAAATATTTATTTACTCAAGTTTTTTGAAAAAATACGTGTTTATTTACTTCCGTATTTTTAGTGGAAAAAATTTTTCCGTTGTCTTTGTTGAATGTACAATCAATCTTGCAATCTTATTATTTGTAATTTTCAATGCACTTTTGAGGAGCTGAACTATGAATTTAATATATATGAATTAACTAAATTACACTACGTATTATATTATAAAGAGTTTATGAAATGCAAAAAAGTATAAATACAGTAATTGCATTTGGATCAAGCTTGGTTTTTAGGTCTTCCCCCAAAATCACGGATCCTAAGGATTTTACTTCAATTTTCCCCTCTAAAGTTCTTGAAGAAAATGATCGTTTCAACAAAAAACCTACTGAATTAATTATGGCTTCTATTCAACAAATTAAAAGATTACGAAACTTTTACTACAAAGAACAAAACATTGAAGTGCGCAAAAGAATTTAACTGAAAATCTTCCAAATACGTGGAGACAATGAATTAGGTATAAAAATAAGTTTTCAATCGTTTCTTGTGTGACGTATACCACTAATTTACATAGCCGACATTCCCCCGCGTTGTTGTCATGTGACCGTAACTGGTCCAGAGTATAAAATGTGACACAGAAATTTGCTCAACAGTCAAACGCGCTTGTACATCGGTAGGTGAAAAATGGCAAACGAATACTGCATTTATTCGACACTGCATTCGTTACCAATTTCATCAAGGAAACAGTGCTGCAAAAGCATGTGCATCGATCAGTTCTGTTCTGGGGGAGAATATAGTATCGAAAAGCACGTGTGAGCTTCGGTTTAGACGGTTTAAAGCAGGTGATTTTGATGTTAGCGATCGAGAACGTAGCGGTGCCCCGCAGAAGGTTGCACGTGAGGAACTGCAGGCATTGCTGGATGAAGATTCATCTCAAATGCAGAAAGAACCAGCTGAACAACTGGGGGTATCTCAACAAACCATTTCCAATCGTTTACGCGCAATGGGAAATAATCAGAAGGAAGGAAAATGGGTGCCACATGACCTGAGCCAGAAGAACAAGGATGAGCGTGTCACGAAATGTTTGAATCCGTTGAATAAGTCTTTCCTGTGAAAAATCGTTACGGGTGATGTAAAGTGGATATGGTGCGACAATCCCGAACGCAAAAAACACTGGGTAGACCCAGGTGAAGCACCGATTTTGACACTGAAACGCACTATGCACTCCAAGACAGTTCTTCTGTGCATCTGGTGGGATATGAAGGGTGTGCTCTATTATGAACTATTGAATGAGGGTCAAACTGTTACTGCCGTTCCCTACAAGCAGAACTGCTGCGATTAAACCAGGAAATCTGTCGGAAACGGCCATTCACAGCCAAAGTATTGCTTCTCGTGATATTACTGCATGACAACACTAGGCCGCATGTCGCGAAATCGGTGAAGGAAACGTTATTGACGCTTGGATTGGAAGTTTTGGAGCATCCGGCGTATAGTCACTATATAGCCTCTTTAGAGTATCATTTGTTTCGATCGATGCAACATGGTTTGTCTGCTGCACGGTTCCGGACATGTGACGAAGTGAAAAAATGGGTTGACGATTTCATCGCGTCACACGACGAAGTATTCTTCTTGGCTGGAATCCGTCAGCTTCCTGACCGATGGCGGAAGGTGATAGATAATGACGGCGCATATTTTGATTCGTAAAGGTATTGTTGTTTCATCTCAAATTACAGTACACGTTGCGTTGAATTAAAACGATTTAAAACTTACTTGTACATGTAATAAATAAACAAAGTAATAGCTCTTTCCACGTCCCAGTGGTGTCGAAATACAATTTTTCGGTTGCTGTGTGTTACTTAAAGAAAAACGTGGAAAGAGCGATGGCTTTGTCACAACAACGACGTACGCGGGTCCTAACAAATGTTCTGCACACTGTCCATATTTGAGAAAAGTGTGAAGTAATAGAGAACTTACCTTATTGCCTTTCAGTGTACTCCCATCCGCTGCTAATCACAGCTTGCCAGCGGTGAGTAGGTCCTGGATGCTCCGTAGTAGGCCATCTTTCTTCAGCTGTCGTATTGCTCGAGTTGCGTCCAATGACAGCTGGTGGACTGAGATCAGGGCTGTATAATGGGTGGAATAAATAAATAAATCCATCGCTCTTTCCACGTTAAGCAACGCGCAGCAACCCAAAAATTGTTATTCGGCCGCCGTCGGGGAATTGAATCCCGAATCTCTCGATATGTAGCCGAGCGCATTAGCCTTACACCACAACAGCCATAAATTCACGGCGTTATAGGGTGTTTTTCTTTTTCAGTCAGCATCTGACATCATAAATCCGTAAGATGGGCTCAGCTACTGAGACGTCTCCATCTGGTGGGTATTAACGGCACTGGCTATATAAAATCATATAAAAACACACATAGTGGTGCGTATTAATGGCACTGCTATATAAAATTATATAAAAACACACATAGCGCCGTGAATTATTAGCCTCTGTTTTGTAAGGCTAACGCGCTCGGCTAGATATCGAGAGATTCGGGATTCAATTCCCAGACGGCGGCCGAATAGCAATTTTTTGGTTGCTGTGCGTTGCTTAACGTGGAAAGAGCGATGGATTTATTTATTCAACTAACGCCACGCATTTAGAGGATTTTCACTTTGGAGGGTGGACCAAAGTCTCCGCACCAACGCCGCACCATGCGTTGGCATGCAGAAAGATCGCTCCCGCTTCCAACATTTTGTCCTCAGAAAATAACGATAATACTGTGCGCTGACATTTTGCTCTACCGGCACTCGATTACAGACCACGACACCCTGCGTATCGTACGCAAAAATCATCATTTGCCTTACTTTGGATTGCTGCCGACGACACTTTCAGAGGCGTGGGGAACTTGGATGCTTCCATTCCGCTGGTTGTGCCTTCAATACTAGCTCAAAAATCAGGGGTCCAAATCTCATCAATTGCGACAATTCTGTTCAGGAAAGGGTTTCCCTTCCTTTTCAACCTGTGGAAGTTATGACGATGTAAATTTCTGCATCATGTTTATGCCATGGGAGGTATTCGAAACCCCAACTCTCGGCTCCGGAGCTTCGAGTGCTGAGAACTATACTACACTAGCATGGGCTCTCACTGCTATCTGACTTTATCTCATGCGCGTCCTGCGGGGCAGGCACGTCACAAGGTGATCATGTGCGATGCTCACTTTCTGCTCGGGGGGGGGGTGAGTTGATGGGGCACCCAGAACTCAGCGAGCTTTCTTTTTCCCCAGTGAGTCTGTCAAAATCCGGTGAACAGTCATGGTGGACAAATTTGCCTGATGAGCAATCTCCTCGACAATCATACGGCGATTCTCTTCAAGAAGCGTTGCAACAATGGTAACAGGTGTTTTGTCTGTCGCCATTTGAGGTCGGCCTGAGTGGTGATCATCTTCGATGCTGCTTCGGCCCTCCCGAAAGGGCGGTGCCCAGCGAGAAATTGTGCTTCGATTAAGAGTTCCTTCCCCACAAACTGCTTGCAAGGCCTGTGTCGGAGTAAATAAATAAATAAATATATCGCTCTTTCCACGTTCCAGAAGCACATAGCAACCGAAAAATTGTTTGCGCCACGTATTTGGAGGGTTTTCCCCTTTGGATTTAACTGCTATATATATAGCCAGTGCCGCTAATGCCCACCAGATGGAGACGTCTCAGTAGCCGAGCCCATCTTACGGATTTATGATATCAGAAGCTGACTTAAAAATACGCATAGCACCGTGGACTGTTGGCCACCGTGGTGTAAAGTTAATGCGCTCGGCTAATTATCGAGCAGCCGCCGTGGGCCAATTCCACGGCGGCTGCTGAAAAACAATTTTTCGGTTGCTATGTGTTTCTGGAACGTGGAAAGAGTGATGTTCTTATTTATTTACTGACGCCACGTATTTGGAGGATTTTCACCTTGGATCTCGCCCTTTGGATTTAACTGCTATAAAATATATATAGCCAGTGCCGTTAATGCCCACCAGATGGAGACGTCTCAGTAGCTTAGCCCATCTTACGGATTTATGATGTCAGAAGCTGACTTAAAAATACGCATAGCACCGTGGATTGTTGGCTACCGTGGTGGATAGTTAACGCGCTCGGCTAGTTATCCAAAGTTCCGTGGTTCAATTCCACGGCGGTGGCTGAAAAACAATTTTTCGGTTGCTATGTGTTTCTGGAACGTGGAAAGAGCGATGTATTTATTTATTTACTGACGCCACGTATTTGGAGGATTTTCACCATGTGTCGGAGTTTTTCCCCTCAGAGTTTCTATTTTAACGTACGAGCGCTAGTCTAACGCCCTGACAGGACCTGAGCATCTGCACACTTTCATTACCAAGACCCTCCCACGTCCACACAACAAATGATAGCGGATCGTTCTGACAACACTGCGTTGCTGAGCGTCTGACCTTGACGTGACGCAATCGTTTTTCCGATTCCATCATCCGCTTCCGTTTTTTTTTTTTTTTTTTTGATTGGAGGTTTAACGACCACCGTGAGCAACTCAATGGGCTATAAGCAGTCGCCCGTCCCTAATTTAGGGTCACTGGTTCCAGGGAAGGGGGAGAGCCAGTGCCATAAGACAAACACAACATCCATGCCTGACCGGGATTCGAACCCGGACCCCTTACGGACGAATGATCAGAGGCCAACGCCTTAGACCACTGCGCCAACGGGGCGGCCTTCCGTTTTAGATTAACGAGTGCAAATTGTTTGTTATGACCCTCGTATTAGTATAAATCCAGTACTTTTTTTTTTTCGTGAAACAGTGTATTATAGTATTTTATTTTCACACTTGAAATGCAACTTAGTGTTAAAATATTTTTTAAGTTTTTCTTGGATTCGAACATCGAATAATTCATGCGATTATACGCGCCGGCGAAATGGAAGAATCTACTGAATTCCTTATCAGCTATTAATATTATTTCATTTTGCTTGTTTATTTTCTGTTGCCGAATTTACATATTGGGCTTTTACATTCGCATTGGTAAATAGGAAATAAAATTCTGATGCAAAAGTAATACCTTCTTTTGTGTAAATTATAAGAGAAAATTCGTTTAATGTTTTTTTGTTCTCCGCTTCTACAAACGGTTTCCGGCAAAACATGTATTTTTAAGAAAGATTGTTGCAGCTTCTGCCATTGTTTTTCGTTGCGTGATCCCGTTGTTATTCTTCCTCGACGCATATACATGATACGTATCTCTCTGTGAAACGAAAGAAAATAGAATCCATGAAAGGTACCAATCTTGATCACGAAATGCTATCCCGGAATCCATCGTTGCATGTTCTTTTGATGAAATCGATAAATCAAATTGTCCTTCTCATGTTCTGTAATCGGTGAGTCCAAAAAAGAAACTATCTGATCACACGACATGAGGACGATATCAGACGCTGTTATCTGTTCTGAAAGAAAAGCACACATCATATTCAAAATCTTATTCTTTATTATTATTTTTCTTCAGTGGCTGTTCTTTTACCTGTCACGAAAACTGGATTTTCTGGAGTGAATTGTTCCCAGATTTCTATCGGATATTTTAAATTGAAGTAAGAAATAAAAAAAAGCAGAAAGATTAGTCATTTTCTGACATTTTTTCCCTTTTGTTTTTCATGTGTAATTTCACCTTTTTTTATACAGCAGAGTATTATTCAATGTCGTCGAATAAGCGAATGTCGTGGGAGACTTTTATTCATTTAACTACAACACAGAAATGCACCTGAGATTTTAACGTTGTTCTTTCTTCCAAGAGGCACTCCCTTGCAGTGTTATTTATACCACCGTTTTGCTCTAAAAGAATATTGTCTAACAGAACAAAAGACCTTCGTATGAAACGTTCTTTTTTAAGTAACAAAAGAAGTAATTAGGCGTTACTGTAACTCGTTAACTGAAAGTCTAAGTGTTTGTCAGAAAAGATTTCCATGAAATGATTTTCAATGGAATTAAAAATCCAAACATCTGTTCTCTTCAGTGTTTTAGTTATTTGAACGTTGCGTTTAGTTGAAGATAACTGGCTGAACGTTATTGAATTGACTGATGAATAAATTACGGTATTTTTTGGTTTACTATACAAGTAACTAATGAGACTATGCAAATACCTCGGTAGTACAATCCAAGAAAATAGAAAATGTAACATGGAAATAAAAGGAAGAATTAATAAAGCAAAATATGCATTTTATAACAAGAAACATTTGTTCATTAATAAAATGAATACACATTTAAAGAAAAGGCTAAGTGCTATATTTGGAGGAAAACGTGGATAATTGGGAAGAAAGAAGCTAAAGTGTTGGAGACATTTGAAGCGTGGTTATGAAGAAGAATGGAAAAAAATAAAGTGGATTGAAAAACTTACCAATGATGAAGTATTGCAAAGAGCTGAAGAAGAAAGAAATTTTCTAAATACCATAAAACAAGAAAATATAACTGGATAGGGCATGTGTTAAGAAGAGACAGCCTATTGAAAAACATTATAGAAGGGAAAATTGAAAGAAAGCGACCAAGAGGAAAGATACGACTAATGATGCTTGATGATATGTTGGGCACTGGGGGCTTTCAAGAATTGAAGGAGGAATAGAACTTACTGAGTTACTGTTAGACCTGTTAAGAGACAGAACACTGATGATGATGACGATGAAGCCGACTAGTAGTCAAGCCTGTTCTCCAAACGGTGAATCTATAAAATTGGTTTTAAACATAAAATTAATTAAAGGAAATAAAAGTAATTTAAGATCCGTAACTGTTTTAGTATTTAGAAGAAGGTCGTGACGTTAATGCGTGGTTTGACGTAAAACGATACTAGGCTTTGGCGCCCCTGAATTTTAAATCAAAATTTCACGGAATTTTTATACCATTTCAAATTTTCTGGCATAACTATCTTTAAACCTATCAGCATTTTGAACAGTAAAGCTAAGCCACCCTTTTGATTTTCAGATTTTTCTATGTGCAGAAGTGGTGGAATAATTCAAGCAGATAATATTCCAAAGCCGCCATTTCGATTTTTCAGGTTTTCGGATTTTTCTACGTATCCGGACTTTAACACTTATTAACATATCAATTTTCAGATCTCTAAATCATTTAGAAGTGGTCGACCAATTCGCGAAAAATTCAAGCAGACATTGGTCCAGGGCCGCTATTTTGATTTTTTTGGTTTTCTGACTTTTCTGGGTATCCGGACCTTAACACTTATTAGGATATCAATTTTCAGATCTCTAGAGATTATTTAGAAATGGTCGAATAATTCGTGAAAAATTCAAGCAGACAATGGTCCAGAGCCGTCATTTTGATTTGTTTTGGTTTTCGTACTTTTCTAGGGATACGGATGTTAAGTCCTGTCATCACACCCATTTTCCGATCTGTAGGCCATCTAGAAGTGAGCGACCAATTTGCGAAAAGAAAAAAAAATCAAGCAGGCAGTGTTCCAAAGTCGTATTCCAAAGCCGTCATTTTAATTTTCTTTTGGTTTTCTGACTTTTTTAGGTATACAGATGTTAACAGCATACCCATTTTCAGATCTCTAGGTCATTTAGAAGTGGCCGAACAATTGGCAAACGGAAACACTCGCATTTTTCCACATACACTGACGGAAAAAAACATCCCAACACCACGAAAAAATAGTTGTAGAGGAATGAAATGGCGGCATTACATTTGTATAGGTAACATATTTAATCGATTAAAGTTTCAAGATCACAGCTTAATGTAAGCGCGAGAAGAGCCATTTTAAATGTGAAATGCTGGTACATTAATAACCGGTGTAACCGCCAGAATGTTGAATGCAAGCACGCAAACGTTCATGCATTGTGTCGTACAGGTGCTGGATGTCAGTTTGTGGGATGGAGTTCCATGCCTGTTGCACTTGGTCGGTCAATACAGGGACGGGTAATGCTGGTTGGGGGTGACGCTGGAGTTGTCGTCCAATGATGTCCCATACGTGCTCGATTGGAGAAAGATCTGGTGATCTAGCAGGTCACGGCAACATGTCGACACTCTGTAGAGCATGTTGGGTTACAACAGCGGTGTGCGGGCGAGCGTTATTCTGTTGGAAAACACCCCCTGGAATGCTGTTCATGAATGGCAGCACAACAGGTTGAATCACCAGACCGACGTACAACTGTGCCGTCAGGGTGCGTGGGATAACCACGAGAGTGCTCCTGCTGTCATAGGAAATTGCTCTCCAGACCATAACTCCAGGTGTAGGTCCAGTGTGTCTCAGCCGCAGACAGGTTGGTTGCAGGCGCTCACCTGGCCACCTTCTAACCAACACACGGCCATTACTGGCACCCAGGCAGAACCGGCTTTCATCAGAAAACACAACAAATCTCAACTCCGTCCTCCAATGAGCTCTAGCTGGACACCACTGGCGTCGCAAACGGCAGTTGTTTGGAGTAAGTAGAATGCACGCTACAGGACGTCTGGCTCGGAGCTTTCCTTCAAGTAACCGATTTGTAACAGTGCGTTGTGTCACTGTGGTGGTAACTGCAGCTCGAATTGCTGCCGCAGACGCAGTACGATGCGCCACGGCTATACGCCGTACACGGCGGTCTTCCCTTTCCGTAGTGCCACGTGGCCGTCCGGAAGCCGATCTTCTTGAGGCAGTACCTTCCCTTGACCACCGCTGCCAACAATCATGCACAGTGGCTACATTCCTGCCAAGTCGTTCTGCAATATTTCGGAAAGAAAATCCACCTTCTCGTAGCCCTATTACACGACCTCGTTCAAACTCCGTGAGCGGCGCCCCGGTGGCGCAGTGGTCTAAGCGATGGCCTCTGATCATTCGTCCGAACGGGGTCCGGGTTCGAATCCCGGTGAGGCATGGATGTTGTGTTTGTCTAACGGCACTGGCTGTCTCCTTTCCCTGGAACCAGTGACACTAAATTAGGGACGGGCGACTGTTCATAGCCCATTGAGTTGCTCACGGTAGTCGTTAAACCTCCAATCCAAAAAAACACAAAAAAACTCCGTGAGCTGTTGATAATTGTGTCTTCGTCTTCTTAAATGCATTCTTGACTAACATTAACACACTACGTCCAATATCAACGGTAACTAACGCTCACGAACGTTACAGCGCGTATTTAGAGCAAACCTGCTTTGCATGTTCCGAAGGGCGCTACTAGCTCCACACATATGCGCCGAGCGCGAAATTTGCATAGACGTCATCTTACAGATGTACTCTCACCGCCTAGCAACTGTCGTTTATCTAACACAACCCCTTCTTGGTGGTGGGATTTTTTTTTTCCGTCAGTGTATATATAGATATGGAGTATGTAAGTGGAATGGGTTAAATTTCTCAATTTCCTTATCTTCATTCACAGATAAGTCGATCTTGAGTATAAGACGCGACTAGAACAAATACACTTAGTGTTCCAAAATTCTATAACTATATTTTTAATGTTTCAGTAAATATAAAATAGAAGAGAAAGTGAGGTAATTTCCTCATTTTTTTCGGAAAAAATGTTGAATTTCTTAAGTTTATTATTTTCTTATGAACTGACGCGGCCGAATTCCTTCCCTCCGACCGAACAGTTAGGAAAGCGGCAGCGCAAACGTTAACACCAAAGTCACACAAGTGTGCCCAATCCGAGTGATGCTTGGAGCGTGAGCTACGGCTCGCTGCTTTCTCACTGAGTCCTATTGAAATCAGAAAGCTAAAGAGCTTTTCATCTCAATCGGAAACAAGAAGACAAGCAATAGTTGATTTTAATTCATTTGAGAGATACAATTTATCAACTGGCAGATCGAAACAAGACTGCCTGCGCTAACAGCTGGTAATTTCTATTCTTAAAGGGCATGCGCTGTCGGCAGAATTGTCATTATGCAATCAGCTGGGTTGCAGATGCGTGCTTCAGAGACTTAATCATTGAGAGTTGAAATGCACCCATTGTAGCTCTGGCGGCTTTGCAAAACAAGAAGTGAATGCCACCCGCGTGGTTTTGGAGAGATCGCGAGGTGGATGGAATTTACATACGACAGCTGCCACTTCAAATCTGTCATGGCGATTTTAATGTTTCTGTCGAACGGAAATATTGCTGGTTTTAAAGAATTTCTTAGGGTACGGAATATTGCATTCGTACCACACGGTGCTTGGATAACGACCTAATTTAAGGCACAATATCTTGTTTTTGTCATTGAGAAATTTCAGTATATAATCTCATGTGGCAGATAAGTTGAGGTCCGAATTTCTGAAAAGTCTTGTCGTATATACCAAAAAATACGGAAGTAGGTGTACTTAATTAAACTTGCTGATGAAAGAAAAACAGAAATATGCTCTTAATTAATTCACTGAACACATATTTAACATTATAGAAATAACTACGTGAAAGAATCAGCGAAAATTTACGTCACTTCAACTGTTTATTCTCCACACACTGGAAGCTCAGGTAACCAGTACACTCTAATTGTCAAGTCGTGCGGTTGACTATTCATAGCAAACTCTTGTATCAACATATAAAGCTAAACCACTCTTCTATTCACAAAATCCAGAATCTCTTTCGCTATTCCAAATGCATTGCCAACGTAACCACCATATTCACTATCTCCATAGTATTCCTGACTCACTGTCAGCGTTCTCAAAATGAACAATCTGTTCGGGAAGTAATGTGCCGTTCAGGGTAACGAAATTTGCATAACAAACTCATAAGAAATGTTAAATAGATGTACACGTCAGAACTACCTACACGAAATGAACAAGTCTTTCTGACAAAAAAACTGAAGTCTGAGATTTATAATGCTACAAAATAGCCAAGTACCACGTGTTTGGGTAGCAGGTTAACTGCATACAAAACAAAGCGAATTCGTTTTGTGCTAAATGTACGCTACTCTTACATAGCTGAAAATTCTGCACTTTTATTATTATTTTTTTCTTTTTTGTGGTTGGGGATTTAATGATCATCGTGAGCAATTCGATGGGCTATAAGCCATCGTCCGTCCTAAATTTAGGATCTCTGGTTTCAAGGAAAGGCGAGCAGCAGTGCATACACAACATCCATGCCTCACCGGGATTCGAACCCGGACTCATCTCGGATGAATGATGAGAAGCCAGTGCTTAGACCATTTCGCCACCGGAACTCTGTACTTGAAATAATTTGAAAACTTTCCTCTAGCCGAGTTCCATCCGATAATTTTTTCCTGTTTAGTTTTGAGTTTAACGACCACCGTGCGCAACTCAATGGGCTATAAGCAGTCGCCAGTCCCTAATTTAGGGCCACTGCTTCAGTGCAAACCAGTGCCATAAGAGAGTTAATGCCTCACTGGGATTCGAACCCGGACCAATCACGAATGAATGATCATAAGCCAGAGCGTAAACTGCGCCACCAGGTTGGCAATTCTTTTCCTTCCAAAATTAGATACCTATATAATCAGACGAGAGTAATAGGAAGTATTATCCGACCATTTTGAAGATACGTACCGGTAAATACTTTACATACACTGCTAACCACCTAAAATGCAACACCAAGAAGGAAGCATCCGATTGGCCTGAAATTCGCAGCGTGCGTCGCCCGCGAGAGGACATGCAAACGATTAGCATTGCAGGGCATATGCAAATCATGTGCGCCCGGCACGCCACCGAGAAGCACTATAAGAAGGGTGCATAGAAGGCTGGCTGTAAGTAGTGGAAGTGTGTTGTGCTGCCGGACCTGTGCGTGGGAAGCTTTCTGATGCCTCGTCGCAGAATACGGCAGTCATTCCAGCACGTTTCGGAGTTCGACAGAGGACGAATAGCGGCTTATCAAGACAGCGGTTTATCGTACCGAGACATCGGCGCCCGTGTGGGACGACATCCAGCAACAGTGAGGAGAGTATGGATTCGGTGGGTGCAGGATGGACGGACGGACGGACTGTCGTGAGCGATTGCCGCAGCCGCGGCACACGATCGAACGAGAGAACCGGCATGTTGTGCGGCGGGCATTGACGGCTCGCACCGCCACATCACAAACGTTAGCGCAGGAATTAGGGAGTGTTGCGCAACAACCTGAGTCAGCACGTACCGTTCGACGTCGTCTGCAGGAGCGGGGATTTGTCGCACGGCGCCCATTGCTTCGATTACCAATGACGTTACACCACCGGCGAGTTCGGCGGCAGTGGGCCGTTGAACGCCGCACCTGGACTACGGAATGGCACGACATTGTCTTCTCCGACGAATCATGCTTCTTCCTGAAACACCTTGATTGTCGGATCCGCGTGTGGCGGCACCGCGGCGAGAGATTGAATGACGCCTGCATTATGGATCGCCATACCGGTCCGTCACCTGGCGTTATGGTTTGGGGCGCAATTGGATAGAACACCCGCACCCCTCTGGTACGCATCGCCGACGCAGTCAACAGCCACCGCACCATCTCCGACGTTTTGGAGCCTGTAGTCCTCCCTTACCTGCAAGACCTGCCAGCGGCCACGTTTCAACAGGACAATGCGCGCCCACGTGTGGCACGCATCGTGCAGTGCAACAATTCTTCACGGCACACCAGGTGTCACTGCTGCCGTGGCCGGCCTGTTCTTCCGATATTTCGCCCATCGAACACGTCTGGTCGCTGATCGGCAACCGAGTGGCTTGGCAAGCACCACCCGCGGCTATGCCTGATGAACTGTGGCAACGTGTGGATGCAGCCTGGACCGACATACACCAAGCCCACATCCAAAGCGTCTTTCGTTCGATGCCGCCGTTATTGCCAGTCATGGGGGCCACCCGAACCTTTGATGTCTGCGTGTTCCGCAAGTCGCACGGGCCTGTAAGGTCAAACGTTTCATCTTTGTATCTGTTGTTATGTGTCCAGAAATCTGGCTTTGCTATCTCGTGTGCTTCTTGGTGTTGCATTTTGAGTGGCCAGCAATGTATATTGACGCCAGTTTCGACTGACCCGTACGTTCGATTGATTTAACGTAGCTTTCCATCAGTCCCTTGATTTAACGCGATCACACCCTCGGTCATTCCCCTTCTACCCTCGAAACTCCATTCCACTCTTCGAAAAGAAACTTTTACTAATTACTACTGTGTCCTCCTTTGTGTTTCAGTCGGTTGTTTCTAAAATGTTCCTTTACTTCCGAAAAAAGCTATTGTGGGGGAGTTACAGTATACTATCAGAGAACCGCGAAAGTATTTGCCGTTTTTCGAGGAGCAAAAAAAAGAAACACCTTGCAATGATTGAAATTGCGGAGAGATGGCGTTCCGCCCGCGGTATATCGTCAGCTGAAGTTCCAAGATGCCCTGCGCTTATGCATCAGATGAGTAAGCACTTTAGTAGTGGAAATACGTGCGATTACAATGGCGGTGTTAGTGGACATTATTCGTGGGTGTTTTTTGCATGAATTAGTACTCGGTTAGTCTTCTGCAGAAACAACTCGTCGCATTTGCTTAGCATTCGGGGCAGATACTGTGAAAGAACGCACAATTCAGAATTGGTTTCCAAATTTCAGAGACGGAGAAGAATCCTTTCAAGACAAGTCCCGGAGAGATCGTCCTGTTAGATTTGACGCAGAATCCTTGAAACTGCTGTTGAGCATGCTAGGTGTTTGTGATGAAACCGTCCGAATACATCTGTTTGCAATAGATAAGGTATACAAATTGTCTAATTTGGTCCTCCACGATCTGTCTGCAATGAACAAACAGGAATGTGTTTTAGCTTGGCTTTTCTTGCACTGTCTCGCTTTGACAATTAATAAATTTCTATAGGGTACTCACATGTGATGAGAGGTGTATCCAGGACTGCATTCCAAGCCCTTCCAGACATTGGTTGTCCACTAGAGACTCAATTCCTCACACATCGAAGCCGGCACTGCATCCACGAAAATTTATACGGTGTGCATCGTAGACAGTACGTGTTTTTTTTTTTTTTTTTATTGGAGGTTTAACGACCACCGTGAGCAACTCAATGGGCTATAAGCAGTCGCCCGTCCCTAATTTAGGGTCACTGGTTCCAGGGAAGGGAGAGAGCCAGTGCCGTAAGACAAACACAACATCCATGCCTCACCGGGATTCGAACCCGGACCCCTTCGGACGAATGATCATAGGCCAACATCTTAGACCACTGCGCCACCGGGGCGGCGTGTTGTTGTTCATTATGAACTCATGCAACGCGGCCAAACGATCACCGCTGCAGTGTACTGTGAACAACTGAAACTTTTGCTTAAGGACCTGAAAAAGAAGGAAGAAGCACTGGTCATCAGAAAGGGAGTTATTCTCCTTCAAGATAACTCTTGTGCCCACTCCGCTTCATTGAGCAGAAACACTATCAAAGAACTTGGATAGGAGCTTTTATTCATCCAGCTGACTCACAAGATATCTCGCCTTCAGACTATCCCCTATTTCTTTCACTCGACAATCAATTGCATGCGCACGACTTCTCCAACTTTGAGTTGCACGCTGCCCTCCAAAACGTTTTCTCATTAAATGATCCGGCATTTCATCGCAGGAGTATATACATTGGTGGAAATTGAAAAAAGACTACCACGAAGGAGACGTCTGATACCAACGAAATTTATACAGCATAATAACCGAATACAGAGGATAACGTGATCAAAACATTATGGCAAAATACAGCTGTATTTGCTGGCAAACTGAAAAATAACATTTCCATGTAACATGGTTAGTACGAGGTTGAACCGCCATGAACTGCGTCACACTGTGCAATTCTGGCATGGAGTCTGTCGTACAGATGTTGGATGTAAGTTTTTGGGTATTGAGTTCCAAGCATCCTCAACCTGGACGCGTAAATCGGGGATGGTCGTGGCTGGCCGTGGAGACCGGATAAGTCGTTGTCCCATAAATTCCCACACCTGCTCAATGGGGGACAAATCCGGTGAACGTGCAGGCCATGGAAGATGTCTCACACCCTGAAGTGCATGTTGCGTTGCACGTGCCGTGTGTGGGCGTGCGTTATCTTGCTGGAAAACACCACGATGGACCGACCTCACAAATGGCACAACAACGGGCTGAGTGATGTTGTTGATGTAGGAGGTGCTGTTTAACGTACCCGGTAAAAACACTAGCTGTGTACGGGAGTGATAACTTATCGTTCCCCACAGCAGGAGACCAGGTGTAGGCCCTGTGTGTCGCTGGAGGATGCAAGAAGGGTGGAGACGCTCCCCTGTGCGTCTGCGAAAACGCATACGGCCATCGGAGGTCCCCAAGCAGAATCTGCTTTCATCGCTGAATAAGACAGATCGCCATTGCGTTCTCCAGTGCAGACGTTGGCGACACCACTGCAGCCGTTCCTGACCGTGGGCTGGAGTCAGAGGTAAACATGCAAGAGCCACACGCGTACGTAGTCCTGCATCCAGAAGACGGTAGCGAATAGTTCGCACAGTCATCTCAGATGCAACGGCAGCTCGGATTTGCGTCGCAGTGGATGTTCTGCTTGACAACGCCGCTCTTCTTATGCGTCGATCGGTCCACTCATCAGTCCGTCTGTGACTCCCGGTTCCACGTCTTCTCGTGTGGGAATGTTCCTCGGACCATCTACGCCACCATCGTACCACCACCGATACTTCCTATCCAATTCGCTCCGCAATACGACGATACGACCACCCGGCCTCGCGGAGTCCGACTAGACGACCTCGCTCAAAGTCCGATAACTTCTGAAATCGTGCACGTCTTCCATGTCCAGGCATTGCAGCTTCTTCAGGGTTTTCGCACGTGTCCGTACGCCGACGGCTGATTACATTCACTTCGCCGTACTCCTTAAATACCACAGACGATAATTTGCATATTATACCGTGCTGTGGCGTTAGCGCTCACCGGTTGGTCCTGAAATTAACATCACACCTACGTAAACTTGACCCCAATAACCTATGTAAATTTCATGATCGTCCGCAAATTCCTTCTTGGTGTTTTTTTCACTTTCCGCCAGTGTATAAGTCGTTAACACGTGGGCAGAACGTTGTTGATTCCCATGGTAATTACTTCAATGGATCAATTGCTTCTCTACTACCCATGTGCTATACTTAGTCTCAGTCTTCGAAACCGGAAAATACTTTTGTGATCACCTGATACAAAATCCAACTACAAATACTTTTCTAACATTCTAACTAATGTGGGAGGCGTTGTGTCCATATTTGTGACGATTTGTTGCCAGCGTGAATTTTCATTTGAGTTTAATTCTCCTAGTATTTTTTACCGCATGAAACATGTTTAAAATGCATCGATTCTTTCTCGATCACACTGCACGAGAAATATTATCACCATAACATAAATTGTTTACAATGCTCCCGACTGCTTTCCAAGCAGTCCCTTGAAGTTCAACATAAACAGTTAAAATGTATGGCACAACAGATAAATTTTACATATACCTATTTGGTAGCATAGTAGTGACTTTTTTTAATTCCGAGCATTTTTCTGTGATTTAGCATTTTTACCCAATTACATCATTTTGCAGGAAGTTCAATGCCTTGAGAAAGCGCATTCTGTTCTACTCGACAAAGAAAATGTCACACGAGGAAGTATTTGCAGGAGTGCCATGCAAGTTAGTAGGTATGTATCGCCAGTTTGGTTACGTAAATGATTGCGTTTGCGAACCAATCGCGTTAGAGATGATTGAGATAAAAGGTCAAAAAGGTTCGGCGTGGCCAAGTTTGGTCGCTCTCATCTGAGCGTGTAGACAACTGCATTGGAATGACCTCGTTGGGGTAACCACATATAAGGAGCGATAATAACGCGCACACCTGTACCAGAGGATTCATCATAGTTCTACATACAGCTGGCTGGTCTCTACAGCGAATCGCGGCTGAAACGCATCTGAATGAAACAAATGTAGGACTAATGTGGCAGCTGTGGTTGGAGGAAGGTAACGTGCGTCGCCGTAGTGGACTGGTGCACGTTGACGGACGTTCGAACGCCTCAATCATCGGCAAGTCATGGAGGATCTGCAATCGACAGCGGGCGACATTCGACGTGGTGTACAGGCAGTTATAGACATCCACGTATCTACGCGCACTGTGAATCTCAGATTAGTTGAGGCAGGTTTGCACTCTAGCCAGCCACTGCGAAGACTTCCACTCACCCCCATCATCGAGCAAAGTTGAAGTTGTTTCATACAAGGCATGCGTGGCGTGACAAATGGAAAATATTCTGCGTAGAGTCCGGCTTCAGTCTCATCTCCGATAAGACAGAAGGGAAAGTCTGGAGATCACGTGGTCACAGGATTGATCTTGCTGCAATCCGTAAGCGTCTTACAGCACCTCAGCCTGGTGCTATGGTTTTGGTTGCTTTCAGTTTCAACACCCGTTTTCGGCTCGCACGCATATAGGGTACAATAGCAACACAACGGTAAGTCGATGAGCTACTGCAGTAGATCTTTCTGTCGTATCTCCGTGGTATCCCTGATACCCAGTTTGAACAAGACAACCCTCGACCGCACACCGCCAACATCATTAGGCAGTGCCTACAATGTGTCGAAGTTCTACCATTGCCAGCGCGATCCCTAGACGTCTCTCCAATATAGAGCGTGTGGGGCGTCATTGGCAAACTATTTAACTCCTCGACATCACGCCCTCGCAATATCGATCAATTGTGGACGCAGGTCAACGACGCATGGTCATCTACACCTCAGGACATCATCCGGGGACTTTCCTATTGGATGCTACGCTGTGTTGCTGAATATATAACCCAGCACGGCGGTCATGCGACCTACTGACTCATGCCACATTGAACTGCTTCTCCGCCCATTGCACTCAATCCATCAGAAACTAGCCTGCAGCCCTTCCTAGAAAGGCAGCTTTAAATCAATATTCATACACTGGCGTGCAAAAATTAAGGACGAGACGGTTTTTCGAATGTAACGTCGTGCAAAAGTGCTCCACATCGACTCAAATCATACCATAAGATCCTCAAGATGTAAGAATATAGGACAAGTCAGAAAACCCGTCCAAACCAGGAATACAAAGGATACAAAGGCACTTTATTGAAAAGGTAGCTTCGAGCACAACTGGACAGAAGACAGAAACGTCCATGTGAAAGGCGGCTGCCAAGAAAAATACAGTCTTTAGTAGGGGATGTGATCACCCCTGACTGCGTTGCAGGATTTACAACGTCTGTCCATGCTGAGGACGAGGTTCTCAAGGAGGTGTTGAGGCATCGTGGCCCATTCCTCTTGTAGCACCAATCGCAGCTGCGGAATCGTTGCTGACGGTTGGTGACGTGCTGCCAAGCATCTCCCGAGAAGGTCTCGCACGTGTTCTAATGGATGTAGGTCCGGGGACCTTGCGGGCCAATCCATGCGTTGAATATCTTCACTCTCCAACAGCTCTGCGACAGCCACTGTACGATGAGGTGTAGCGTTGTCGTCCATGAAGAGGAACTCAAGACCCACAGCAGCTCTAAACAGACATACGTGTGGCAGGAGAACCTCGGTACAATAGCGGACACCAGTGACTGAACCTCCTTGGAAGATGTGGTGGTCATTACGGCTACCAAGCATGATACCGCCCCAAACGAAAACTCCGCCCCCTCCAAAGCGGTTCCTTTGGATGATGTTGGAGGTGTGATTGCGTGTTTCCTGCTTTCTCCAGATGTGTATACGTCCAGAATCGCTCGTCAGACTAAATCGGCTCTCATCCGTAATGAGAATTCGACCCCATTGCTGATGTGTCCAGTTCTTGTGTTCCTGGCACCACAGAAACCGCCGTCTCCGATGAGCAGGCGTTAATGGCACACACCATACTGGTCGTCGTGCAAATAGACCACCTTTGTGCAGCCTCCTGGCCACGGTAAAACGCGATAATGGACGTTCAGTTGTCTGTTGCATGTGCCTTGCGATTTCTCGCGCTGTCTGCCGTCTGTCTCTTCTCGCCTGTAGGACAATATACCGGTCGTCCGCCGAGAGTGGTTGCTCGTGGACGACCACTGCTAAACTCTCGGACAGCTGTTCCTGTCGTTTGAAATGATCCCGAAGCTCGTGAAACGATGCTGTGAGCGATCCCGAACTCCTCGGCCACACTAGTCACACTTCGACCTTCTTCCAACATCCCAATGACACGACCTCGGGTAAAATCGTCCAGATGTCGTCTACTGGATTGCCTGTTGGCCATATCACACGGTGGCAGCAACTCGACGTCGTTCAAACCGATGTACACCGTGCAATATCTTTCACAGAATTGCTGAGCGTACACCACCCGTGTGCTTTATACTTTTCCAACACTTACCCCCCCCCACTCTATGTCATGGGGCACATATGCGCATGCCCTACCGTACCGGACCTTAGTCTATCTCCTGAGTGGTCTTTAGGTCCGTTCTGCCTGCTCGTTCCGCTGTTATGCTAATTTCTCCTCTTCGTCCTTAATGTTTGCACACCAGTGTATATGGGTGATGTTGCTTAACCTAGGACGGGGTGAAATGTTTAACTGAAGCAGATTGAAAACAAATCAAATAGACGCCGGATTTGTGTAAGGAAATATAGTTAAAACGTATTCACGTAAGAGCTGAAAATGTTTTTAGATGCAAGTTAGCTCGCTTTGACATCTCAAAATTTCAGTTTTTATTGTAGGTTAGAAGGTTTTAAATAGATCTGGAATTAATTTTTATAACAGAAAGCCCTAGCGAAATAAATATTTTGCAAAATGTATGATATTGTGGCGTATTTGAAATATTTTGCAAAATGTATAAGATAATTACCGCTAAACTCGGAAAGTTCGACAAAAGTAAAAAAATAATTAAAGCGTACAAATTTATATTCGAATTGTGCTAAATTAAATTAATGTACAAACTGAACTTACTGTGATATTAAGAATTCAGTTCCAATTTTGTAGATCGGATAAATGTAACTCCAGTCATTGATAACTCAAAGTTTTAAAATCAGCACACGATCACCTTTACATTTCCAAGTGGTGTATGCGATCACTTTGACATCTCGAGAGCACACACGAATTGATCGATACGTTAAGTAGTTAAAACTTGTTTTGGGCTCGCAGAACAATTGAAATATCAGCATGTGGCGGTTCTCGCTTTTGAGACTCAATCGTGCAGATATAAGCTGACGATTTTCTCAAAACTCTGAACTGAGTGATTTTAAATTCAACTTGTAAGTAAGCCGGTTGCGAAATATTTTGCAAAAGGTACGATAATGTGGCGTATTTGACTGCGTTTCCTCTTATCATCAAGAGGTGGAGCCACAATGCAGACGTTGCTGTGACGTCAAGCGTTCCAGGCAGAGAGATATGGATGTCTATATGTATTAAATCAATTCCTTCTCACCTACGTACCTCCAGGTGTGGAAAGATTTGCCTCATATTATGACATTTTCTGTGTCTAGAAGTGTACGAACCGTTACTTGAAAGGAAATTCCTCACTGTTCGGTTAGTAAACTTCTAAGCTTTTGAAACCTGTTAATTTTCAGGAAATGTTTCCTCAAATTTTAGTTTTACTTTAAAATTAACGTCTGACAACCTTCCATATTTAGAGTAGGGCTAAAAATGCATCTTCTTTAATCTATCATACACTATATTGATAAAAGTCACCGTACACCCCTTCAAAACCAAATACACGGTGGTTCAGATGCACGATACAGCTGCAAACGGTATAAAAACAAGCCTGCAGCTTACCGCGATCATATCGCACTGTGGGTTTGAGTGAAAATGTCGCGGCGGGAGAGAGCTGACTTTGAGAAAGGAAATATCTTTGGGTGTTATATTAGTGAGTTGTCCATAAGAGAAACCAAGAAGCGTTTAAACATACCCAATTCAACTGTTTTGGATGTACTGAATAAGCGGAAGACACATAGCGTGCCTGAAGCAGCAAAACGTACCGACAGACCAAAGAAAATCAGTGATAGAGGACGTCGAAGATTCAGGAGAGTCGTTACAGCTAATCGACAGAGTACTGCACAAGACCTCAGTGTACAGGTGAGTAAAAATGCTGGAACCTCGGTATGTAAACGTACCATTCGCATAGAACTTCATTCCATGGGTTACCGTGGTCGTGCGGCTGCTCATAAGCCTTTTATCTCCACTGGTAATGCTACTCGTCGTTTAGCATGGTGTAAAGAACACCTATCGTTGACCGTAGATCAATGGAAACGGGTCCTATGGACTGATGAATCCAGGTACACGATCCATCAGTCTGATGGCCGTGTGTGGGTATGGCGGCAACCCGGGAAACGCTATTTACCACAGTGTACTGTTCCTACGGTCAAGTTTGGAGCTGGCAGTGCACTCGTGTGGGGGTGTTTTTCGTGGTATGGTCCCGGCCCATTGGTTATCGTGGAAAAACCTGTTAACCAGCAAGTCTACTTTAATATTATGAATGCCTTACCGACTATGTGGCAATACTATGGAACCGAGCCTTGTTAGTACTAGTAGGATAATGCACCGAGCTATAAATCAAGGTTTCACAATCGCTTTATTATTATTCATCATAACACTAGCTGATGACTCTATCTGCACAGTCAAAGTGCTGACTTCGCAGGGAAATGCGGAACTCTCTCGAATAGTTTTGGGATAGATAGTATCCCTCGACGGCGTTCCGACTGCCAGCCTGTCAGTCACCGGAAACCGCGGTCTTCTACTCGGACAGATTCGGTCTAGAGACCTGTGGGGATCTGCCTCCCCCACGGGACTGGTACCTTACACCCCCTGTCACAACCCGTGTGTGCGACGTGCTATGGGCAGTTGGAGCAATCAACTTTTTCAAAATATCTCATCTCGTGGCCGGGAGATCGCCCGCCAACGCGAGTTTTTTTGGGACTACTGTCCTTTATTTCAAAACTCAGCACAATTACAAACATTTTCACTATGAGGGTCTCATGCACCCCTCTCACAATACTTAGATACTAAACAAAAATCACACACATTGAAAAATATTTACATTGTTCACAGCTCTAGGACCAGAGCTGTGGTGATGACCCCGGGCCAGGGTCAAATCAAACACCTAGGTCATTAGACCGAGAAACTCATTATTGAGAGTTACGTACCTCCGAGGGTACTTCCATTTGTCAACCATAGTTGACCCGACTCTTTCTTTGCTCAAGTTCCCTAACAAGACTAGGACAAGTCTTGCTGAAGCTGGAGTGCGAGATGTCCAGCCCCAGGCGGAACTTGGCATTTGCAGCGGTGCAGTTGCTGCAGTTCGGTGCGGCAGCACACTGGTGGTGCTGGTGCCCAACTTCACCACAATTGCCGCACCTTGCATCTGTCTCGGGGCAGTTGCCTCGGAAGTGGCCGAAGCCATTGCACCGAAAGCACCTGACCTCCCTCAAAAATTCCTTTAGACGGAGCACTGACCAACCCAAGTTCAGTGTCTTCCGCCTCACCAAGTGCTTGAAGGCCTTGGGATCCACGTCTGCCACCCAGTGGACCCTACCTCCCTTGCACTTGATGGGAAAACAGGCTTTGAACCCGTTCTCGAGCTCTGGGTTCTGCCCACAAACCATCTGCTCGAACTCTTTTCCTGAGAGTCCCCCGTCGACACCGTACACAATCAACCGGGGGTTTCTCTTCCGTGGGGCCGTGGGAAGCGTGCAATCCTTGGTCAGTGGATTGCTTGTCAACTCTTGGGCAAGGCGGTCGAGCTCCCCGGGATGGGAACACTCCACGGCGACCCCTCCTTTCCTTATACTCCGTAAGCTCTTGACCCCTATCTGCAGTTTTGTTGGGTTCACTGCAGTTTTTAGGGTTCTCTTTGTGTCCTCTGAGGACGCACTCTCGACTGTCGGGTAGACTAAGATCACGTGTCTCCTGTCCACCGACTTTCCCTTTCTCTTTCTAGTCTCAATCGGGGCGGGCGAAGGCTCTTTCGCCTTGATAGCCCCCTTCTTAGCCACTTCGGCGTAGGAAGCCGCTTTTACTTCGGCTTCGCAGAGCAACTCGTCCTGCATGGACACCTTGCCTTCGAGGTAGGATGCCCGTGCTGCTTGCCCGAAACAGGCGTCTCTAACACTGCTCATGGCAGCTTTCACCTTCTCTCTCCCTGAGGAAGTGACCCGCGAGTCCGAGATAACGGACTCGACTTCCCCAGTGAGAGCGCAAATGAGATTTACAAACTCCTTGGGTGTAAGCTCCTCGGGTGTCCTGGGATGCGTACCTCCCACCGAAGGTACCTCTTGGCACCCCGCGGACGACTCCTCGTGGGCCCGAGATGGTTCGGGCTGGGGTGTTGTTTTCCCCTTCCTTGCCATGGGCGGAACTGGCAAGGGGGTGCTTACACCCTTCGTGGGTGTAGCGGCCTTAGAGCCCCTCGCTTGGGGAGGCGTCTTCGACAGTTTCCCCCAGCATTGGGCTCTACCTTCCGGCTGTTCTCGGAAGAGGGGCTAGCCCCTTTAGCACTGCCGACAGGGCTTGGTAGTGCTTCTGCCGCTACCTTCTGCTTCCGGATTGTCCCGGACGATTTGGGGACAGGCCCCTTGGACTTCACTCTACCCTTCTGGGTAGATGGCATCTCTGTGAGAGAGATGAAAAAAACAACACAAAAATTTCTTCTAAGTACTGAGTGGGCACCCAGAGGTTCTCCCACTCTAGTCTAACCTTAGAAGCCGGGTGCTCGGGCTTTGGGCGGGCGAGGAACCCCTCGACCGCGGGACCGGTACGACGACGACGTACCCGATTACTGATGCCAGAGACTCTATGCGAGCTGAGCGGAACTTCACCCTCACAAGGGCGTTTTTACTAAGTCCCGTCACTGCTCTAATCGATGGGTAACATATAACACCCAAATCGAAAAAAAAACAAAAATCGCGAGATCGGGATTGAAACCCGTCTCGCGGTTGGAATCTTCTATCTGCTTAACAGCGCAGCTCAGCTCATCCAAACACACACAGAAACTCTCACCCGGTCGGCATCAGACTGACCGGTCTTATTCATCATAAGAAAAACATAAGAGGGAGACGTACAGCGTTGGGGGTCTAACTGGGAAATAATACAAACTGTTAAAACATGATGGTATATACACTGCAATGACAATGGAGATGAATAACAAATGCTGCAAGCAAAGCTTATTGCACAAAAATTGTAGAAGAAGTGACCGAGAGAAACACATCGTGTCACATGACATTGGCTTGGCATGATTTACAGGATAACACAGGCGAAACAATAGTACACAATTAGAAAATGAACAGCACAAACACCTCCGTGAAGGTAAAACATTACATACATGAGATAAAAACACAGCGTGCACAATTGTGCAAGTTATTTAACGAGGGCACCAAAGCAACATAATACAGGCGGGGTGAAAGTAATTAATGTACACGAGTAAGCATGAAAATACACTGAGATGACATTAGCCTTCACAACTCAACGGTAGCATGGATTGCACGAAAAAAAATGCAGAAGGAACAGTAAGATCACAGGGCAAAACTAGGAATGCACACTGGGATGACAAGAGGAATTAACGCAAAATGAAAGTATTGTACGACGCAATAGATGCAACTGGTACATTAACAAGACATGATGAACCATATTGTACACAGGGATGACCAAATAAAGTACACAATGTGAAGACACGATACAGCGCAAGAAGTTTTACAAGTACAGTAAAAAGCACACGATAAACCATGAGTGCACTCTAGGATGTTATGAGTATATGCATAAAGTGAAAGCACAGGACAAGCCATGGGTTCTGAGAGATGACAGAATTTATCATAAATCTGCACGTGCACGATCAAAGCATTAACACAATGTGAAAGCACGGTACAGCACAAGAAATGCAAGAAGTACAAAGGATGCACAAAAAAACCCCATGAAAGTACACTGGGATGAAAGTTGTATGTACACAATGTGGAAGTATAGAACTGTACAAAAATCAAACAGGTGCAATGAAAATGGCTAAACACTAAGAAGGTGTGCGAGTGCGGCAAATATAACAAATGAGAGATAGAGACGTACACCACATGACATCTCAAAGTAAAACACACTACAGGAACTCGGTGTAATACACTAGGTGCATAGACAGAAAGCACTTACGGTGACCAGGGTACAGCCCCAAGTACATAAACGTGACGGGAGGTCACGGAATCAGAGGGCACACTGATAACAATGTAAAAATTTTAAAGCATAGTACGACACGAAGAACAACAATTCAAATGACAAGATCACAATGATATGCACACTGAAAACGAGAAAACAAAAACTTGGGTATTACAGCACAGGCTGTATCACGATCACATGATATACATCGAGACGAGTCGTAGAGTGGAGGAGGGGCACCAGGGTGCCACGGAACTAAGCAAAGGAGGTGTAGAATGTCCTAGGGTACTGATAGGTGTAGCTGTCCAGAATCAACCGCAAACCATGGAGCGACCGGCGCCCAGTTAGCATAGAAGGTGGCTTCTCGACGACTGGAAGAAGCCGACTGGTACTCCAGGCGGAGTCGAGAAAGCAATCGATCTCGGAAATGGCACAAAAGTGCTGCGCTGGCCTGGTGTAAAGAGACCGGCGAGGAAACGCTGCGGAGTTGTTGAAATTATACCTAAATAGCGTGTTTAACCAGAACGAAAAGATAGGCACATACTGACGGAAGAGGCGTAGGTGGATGAGCCCGCAGAAGAAGATGTCTGTAGGCAGTGAATGGAAGATCTTTAGAACAAGAGCGACTGGCAATCCGGAAAGCCTGGTGGAGGAGAGGCATCAGGATGGGACAGTAAAGGTAGACGTGAGAAACGTTTGCCTCCTGTGCGCAGAAGGAGCAGAGAGGGGAGGAGAGAAGGGACATGCGAAAGAGAAAATACGGAACAGGGAGACGATTATGCAAAAAGAGCCAGTGTGTATTAATTTCAAGATGGGCGGATAAAGGTGAGCGGGCAGTGGCCCAGGCCAGGGGAAGAGAAGCAGGGGGAACCTCGAGAATAGAAAGCGGTGAAGGGGTGGCAAGGTGCACTAGAAAACGATAAGGAGAGAGAGGAGAGAGGAAGAACCGAGTCTGAGAGTTGGAGGAAAAACGGCAGCGGAATAGGTGCAGAAAAGACAGAGACGAGACCGGTGGGGGAGACAAGATCAGGGAAAAGCGAAAGAAGTGCAGTAAGCAGGGAGTCATAGAGCGAACGGGCGGATGGGGACGAGAGAATAGCAGGGGGAGGCCAGAGAAAAGGCGCCAGGATAGATCCGAGTTCGTGAGGTCTTGTACGGTTACTACACCTGCTCGGAGCCAAGAGGGGAATGAAAAGCAGGGGAGATTGGGGGGATGAACAAGGGAGTTGAAGAAGAGGGGTTCAGAAAGAAGCTTTAGAGTTGAAGAGGGAGGGGAGCGAATGAGGGGGAGAGAGCGAAGGTGAGTGAGGGCTTCAGAATATGCAGGTGGAAGATTGGAGGGGGCGAAAGGACAGCAATCCATGAGAACTAAAGAAAGAAAAGAAAAATGTGGGTTACGCAAGAAAGCAAGAACGTCACGTACCTGAACTGCGGAAGCCACTGGAGCCGTGAAAAGGGGAATGAAGTTGATCACTCGGCTTGCTTTGTAGCACAGCGGGACATCAGGTAGGCCAGCACCACCATAGGAGGGAGGAGCAGAGTTTGTGGACGTTTTTCCAGTGTTGACCCGCCCACATTACTCGAGTAAGGCAGCGTGTAACCTCCTGGAGACATAAAAGCGGGGTCGTAGATGCAATCAAAGAATGCTTGCAGATGGACAGAAGGTATGTCCTGGTGAGATTTGCACGCTGGTAGTAGGACGTACAGAACTGCGCACGACACCAGAATGCAGCTGTGCGGAGGAGGCGGGGATGGAGTTCCGTGCGAGTTGCACTGGATATAGCTTGTGGTGCGCCTAAGTGCACACCCAGGAAGCGTTGGGTAGTGGATGACCATGTGGCCCCCCATGGAGCATCCATGCGATTGGATCACGACCCGCACCACAATCCAGTGCTCTTAGACGTATTCAGTTCAGCTGCAGAACATGAAGCATATGCGTAGAACAAACGACGAAGCAGTTGGAACTGTGAGTCGCTACGAATGCAGACGGTAATGTCATCTGCATAGGCAGAGTAAATGACTGAGTGATGCCGTGAGCTGGCAACTGGTGGTGGAAGTTGTGCTAGGAGAGATGTTTGCAGAGAGCGTAGAAAGGGCTCGACGGCAATCGCAAACAGTTGACCAGAAAGCGGGCAGCCCTGACGAACTCCCCGCTTAAAGGGAACATGTGCCGTGAGAAAAGATGCCGTCTTGACATGGAAAATGGCGTCCCGGTAAAGGGAGAGAAGAACAGAGACAAAATGTGGAGGAAAGCCAAAGTGTAGCTGGGTTTGTGTTCAATAGGCGTGTGAGATATTATCGAAAGCGGAACGAAGGTCTAAGGAAAGGAGAGCAAGAGGTTCAGATTGAGTCTTTGCAAGATGAATCAGATCGCGAAGAAGTTGAACATTGAAGGAAAGAGAACGGCCAGGAACAGTATAGGTTTGAGAGTCAGCAAGGATGTGAGGAAGGACAGAGTTTAGTCGACGGGAAATAAGCTTAGTATAGAGTTTATAATCTTGATTGAGAAGAGAAATGGGGCGCCAATTTCCCAAGTCAAGAGGGCCACCCTTCTTGGGAAATAGGACCACGTGTGCGTCCGTGAAACTCCTCGGGAGAGGGCAGCAGTTAAATGCAGCAGAAAAAGCGGAGAGGAGAAAAGGCAACAGAAGAGGTAAGAACGCACGATAAAAAGGAAAAGAGAGGCCGTCCGGTCCCGGAGCGGCATGGGGGTTAAGGAAAGAGAAAGTGTCGGACACCTCCGTGGATGTGGGTGAGAGAGACAGGGTGTGAGCAAGATGAGACGGAACTTGAGGCAGGTTATTGAGATGGGAGAGAGCAGAGGGAGAAGGGGAAGGAGTTTCACTGAACTTGGTGGTATAGAACTGACGAACGTGAGAGCAAATCGCTGCCGAATCGGATGCGATTTCGCCAGAGGGGAGGCAAAGATAACGAAGCGAGGTAGAAGACTTACGTGCAGATTCCATTGATGTTAGAAAATCATAGGTGCATCCCTCCGGATGGAGATGTTTAATACGCAGACGTAAAAGTACTTGCTGCGCTAGAGGTTTCAGCAAAGCCTGGAGCTCCGCCTGATATGCTGGAAACAGCGGATCTGACAACCCAATCAGTGCGAGTATCTGCCTGTCGTGATCCAGGCGCATCTGACTGGAAGTTGTCATGGTGAAGGAAAGTTGCTTGATATGTAAGAGAAGCTGATGCTTGACATGAAGCCAATACGTCAAGGTACAGGGTGCGGAATGTAACCCTGCGCGACAAGCAGCGAGGAAAGAACGGACAGAGGCACAAAAGTCAGGATCAGTGAGGATATTGGAGTCAAACGTCCACGGACGTACAGTCCGAGGGAGTGACGCCGCAACAAACACTGTGACGGTGACCGTGCAGTGGTCTGAGGAAGCAGTAGGTTGATGTCGCAACTCGGTAATAGACGCAAGAAGCGGTGTGGAAACGTAAACCCGATCCAGGCGTGCAGTTGATGGAAGCTGACTCCCAGACGAGCGTCACATGTGTGAGGTCTCTTGTGGATGTAGGCGCCAATAAGCATCAGTGAAGGAGAAATCAGCAACAAGGTCATAAAGTAGTGCGACGAGATCCGTCCGACACTCTCGTGACGAAGGAGAGCGATCCAATGCCGGGTCAAGGGTGCAATTGAAGTCTCTACCCAAGAGCACACGCTCCGAAGGCGAGACTTTCGAGAGAGCTTGACGGAGTTTGGTGAACAAGATGGATAAATGAATAGAGGTGCACGGAATATACACTTTAAAGATGTGAAATCGAGCTCCGCCAACTGTGAAGGAGACTTGCTGGAGAAAATCCCGGCATAAATTCTGCACTGAGAGTGCAGTGAGGGTGGATCGGAACTGCTGATGTATTCCGATAGCAAGCCCACCATGAGATGAATAGCGAAATGCATGATGGAACACATAATCGCTAGCACGCCAGCGAGTAAATAGAGTGGAGGAATGGCAATTTGTTTCTTGCAGTAGTAGCAGATCGGCCCCGAGGGGCGAGAGGTCTTCCATTACAAGAGCATTCGCTAGGGGTCTAGCAAACCCTCTGCAATTAAGGGTCGTGACCTTGAATGGACTGGTCAGTCGTTGATTGGAGGAGTCGCGGAGCAACTTTCAGGAGTTGTTGTAATCGGTTTACGCAGCCAAGGGTCCATGAGTGGTGCAGGGGGTCATGTACAAACCCACGAAGGTACTTAGCGATGCATCCGGCTTGCAGGAGCAGCGCGGGAAGAACGTCATCGCGCTCTCGGAGGTAGTCATACGTTGACTCCAGGTTCATGGTGTGGGTGCAAAACTGATAGTAATCTCCAAGATTGAGAGGTTTTGAAGGAGCACCACATTTGGAGAGTACACTTGAAAAGCCCTCAAGCCAAGGCGGAGACCTATCATCATCAGTGTCCCTTTCAATTTCTGTTGGCACAGGAGAGGGAGAAAAATCTCCTGAAGATTTGGTAGCAAGGAACGGTTGCCCATCCGCAGAGGGAGATTTCTTTTTCTTCTTCTTACGTCGGGTACCTGTACGAGTGCCAGAAATGCGTTTTCCAGAAAGCGACGATGCTCGGGAAGCAGACCCAGAGGCAGAGGAGAGTTCGGCGCCACCGTCACACTCGGAGACACCAACAGTGAAGACTGGTGGGAAACCAGCGGCGAGGTCTCCCGATGTTGCCACGTGATCAGGAGTAATAGGTGAGGCGAGCACTGGAAGATGAAGGTGGGAGGTGAGATCCGCATCAGAAGACGCTCGTTGACAAGAGGCTTTAGATATACGTTTTATGTAACTCGGCCCAGGGGCAGTTGTCACACTACAAGACGGTGCAGGTCGAGAGCGAGATGTAGCAGGAGGCTGCTTAGAGGCGGGAGGCACTCTAGAAGCCGTGGAAGCTGGATACTCGTTGTTGGGGCAACGAGCACGCTGATGCCCAAGTTCTTTGCAATTAGCACAGTGTTCTGATGTTAGCATGTCAATTCCGTAGGAGAGCTGCCCACATCGGACGTTTAGAATCCGTGGGAACTTACGGAGATGCTCCTCTGATGGAAAGATGAGTCGAACACTCCGGCGAAAACTACAAACATTCTTATTTGCAGGATCCTTGGGTACAGCTGAATGTGTGATAACAGGACCAACAATCTTACCACACTTACTAAGTGCAGTACATATCATCGCATCCGAGATTTCGGGGGCACCGGATTCAAGGAGACCTGAACAGGGCGCATGGCGATCGGTTCAGTTTCAAGGTGGTGATCTCCCAGGTCAAGACCAAAGTTTAGAAGCGTGTCTGCATGCTCTTTGGATGTAAAATAAACAATCACCGTCCGCGGCCGGCGGGTGAGGTGAGTAATGGCTCCGGCTGGAAGAAAAGCAAGGAGCGTATCACAATAGACCTTCAACGGTGTATTCGGAAGAGCATCCAGGCACACTCCTAACTCGCGGGTGGAGTGAAGTTCCTGCGCAGCCGGTGAGAAATGCGGAACGTCTAATTGAAGTGAGTCACCATGTATCTGGACATGAGCATCCGCAAAGGGAAGGCGAGTCGCTTGCGTCGGTAGGGACGCACCTGAGGTAACGCTAGAATAAGAGCGGAAAGGCAAACCTCCACTGGAAGGCAGAGGTGCAGCGCTGGATGTAGGAGCTGACACAACGCTGGGCAAGGCTACCGAGGGCAGAGAAGCTACGCCCTCAGAGATATCCATTACGTCTTCGGCAGCATCAGAAGCGAACGATGTAGCATCACCACCAGGAGGGTGGAGTCAGAGAGCCGAAGCGTAGAAGAAGAAGAGCAATAAGCATCAGGAGGAGGACGATATTCCTTATCATCAAGGACGGACGCTGATTGGTTTGCTCCGTCAGAGATAAGGATCGACGTAGTAGGAGAAGCTGTGACGAGAACGGGAATGCTGCTCTTATCAGCAGTCGCCATCGCCGATGGCGAGGCCTAATTTAGTAACAACGACCAACTGGTCGAGAAAATAAAGTGCTGATAGCTAACTGCAAATAGTACTCACCGACTCGGGAGATGTCTTAAATGAAAGATACAACCTTCGTCTTGAAGGCACGCACAAAAGTTAAACGACAGAGCACACAAAACACACTCAGTAGACGGCGAAACACGGAGCTCAAAACAGACACGACTTACATCCCATAAAGCAAGGACTGTTTCGGAGTGGTTTGACGATAATTCCCCATCGTGTTTGGATTGGCCACCATAGAGCACCCATGTGGTGAATTATAGCGCCGCATAAGAAGTTTGGAACCAAGGCCCTACTACTAAGCAACAGTTAGCGGCAGCATTATGTACTGAATGGAAGCGCATACCTATCGCTGTGTTCCAAACCGTGTCGAAAGCATGTCTCGTAGGGTTAGTGTATACATGTATGCCAAAAGTGGACCGACACGGTACTAATGTATGTCAATAAATGCTATGTTGTGTTTCTCTTCTAGGTGTCAGCTGACTTTGGCAATATAGTTTATCTTGAGTTTGCCAATGGCATAAAAAGTAGAATTATTATCACTCGCAGTTCCATAAACAAATTTATTTTCTCGCAAAACGCGAGTTTTCACTGCAGCCTTGCAACAACAGTTAAAACATCCCGCAGGCAAAATACCCAAACTAGCGAGATCTTCTCCGAGAATAAGAACTGTCGGGGCAATGACATTTATTCTATTTTGACTTCTTCAAGATTGCCCTGAGTATGAAAAAAGATCCTGGATCTGCTTGTATGTTAAACCAGTTTATATTACGGAATCACGCTTGAAATCAAACAATATTACAAACTGGAGAAAAGTGAGCATAATTAATTTCTGAGTTTCTAAAACTGCTAAGTCTATGTGCGAAAGACTGGTAATAAAAGTTTTTCTCAGTTTACTTTCAAAGGGACACACATAACCCAATCTAAATATAAACAAATGTGTCACCGCATTTTCGAGTCTAATGAGCACGTATTTTGTATCCTATCTAACACGAAAAAATATTTCAAAATATACTTTTAGTAGAAAGCATTCAGCGAATAATAGCATGCAATTCCGCCTCCTACAGAAAATCTACACATAATTTGAAATGCTCAATGTAAGCAGTATTCTTCTGGGTTATATTGAATCAGATACAAAGGAAAAGTCAATCGGATTTCTATACAATCGGCAAAATATCCACAAGTGGAAATACAGGGGTTCAGCAAAATAATGTGACCAACTGGGAAACAGGCGACATGTTGTTGTTAATAAGGTGCTGTACCACCATTTGTCTATTTTATACAGCTATCAACATTCTTGGAATAGATTCATGCAGCATCGTATGGAATGCTTTACCATTCGTCAATCAGAACATCACCCAACTGCTTCAGAGATGATGGAGGAGGAAATCTGCTCATTCTCCTCTCCAAAACTACCCGCAGTTGTCCGATGATATTCAAGTCAGGTGACGGACTTGGCAAGAGCAGATGTTAAAGTTCATCTTGGAGCTTCTCAAACAAAGACTGAACTGTTCGCTAGCTGTGCGTATGGGCACATTATCGTCTTGTAAATGGCACCATTGTTGGGAAACATTTGGACCATAGGATGCAATTGATCGCCTAGAATAGGGGTTCTCAACGTGGTATACGATCTGCACAACTGGAAGAGAGAGAGACACAGAGATTTCTTTTTCGCAGTTCCATGCACGTACACCACGGATCGAGAGTCCATGTGGTCAAATACTGTTACATCGCTCTTTATGGTTATCGATATATGTAATTTATGAATACAAAATTTAATGTATATATATACGTAGTATATGTATATATATACGTTTTATGAGGAAATTTGTCATCTAAATAATAAAGGTAAGCAGCATTTGAAAATAATTATGGGAGATTTCAATGCAAAAATAGGGCAACGGCAACAGAATGAAACTTCAGTAGGTAAATTTGGTCACGGCAACAGAAACCAGCGTGGAAATACTCTCGTTGAGTTTGCAGAGGCAGAAGGGTTTTTCATCTTGAACTCCTTTTTCAAGAAAAAGCCACACAGGAAATGGACTTGGAGACATCCAAATGGGTCGACAAGTGAAATTGATTTTATTATGTGTAACAAAAAATTCGTCATAGAAGACTGCAGTGTGCTAAACAAGTTCAACACAGGTAGTGACCATAGATTGGTGAGATGTAAGATGCACCTCAACACTAAACTTGAACGTGGCAAGCTCATAAGACAAACAAAATCTATTGACATAACCAACCTTAAAAAACACCATAATACCTTCAAGTTGGAACTGAAGAACAGGTTCTCTGCTTTAGAAGGCCTAACATCAGAAGAAGTGGACATCTCTGAAGTTAACAGAAAAGTAACCAAAGCTCTTATGGAAACAGCAACAAAATTAGCTGGGTCTAAGAACAAGTTGCATGTAAATAAATTATCAGGAAAAACGAAAATGTTGATGCAAAAAAGAAGAGAGATGAGGACAACTAGAGAAGATGTGACTTCCAAAGTGGAATATATAGAGCTATGCAAGACAGTAAGAAAAAGTATCACTGAAGACGTAAGAAAATTCAACTGTGAACTAGTGAGGAAAGCAATTGAAAACAACCAAAGCCTAAAGATAGCAAAGGGACATCTCAGTAAGGGAAGAAAACAGATTATGGCACTGAGAAAAGAAGATGGTTCTGTAACAAGAAATAGAGGCGAAATTTTGACAAGAGTGAAAGATTTCTACTCCAAATTATATGAAAGGGACGATACATGCACTCCAGACATCATGAAAGATACCAGTACCAGAGTTCCTCCAGTCCTTCCAGCAGAAGTTGCACATGCAATCAAGAACATGAAGCGGGGAAAAGCTCCAGGAGAAGATGGAATTACTGTAGACATCATACAAGAAGCAAGTGGAGAAATCGAAACAGTACTCGCCCAAATTTTCACTCGATGCCTTAATGAAGGAAAGATTCCTGAGGATTGGAACACCGCTACAATGATCCTGCTACATAAGAAAAGTGACATTGAGGATCTCGGAAACTACAGACCTATCAGCCTCCTATCAGTAGTTTATAAAATCTTCACTAAAGTTCTTTCACACCGCTTAAAGGTAACACTGGACATGGCTCAACCGAGAGAACAAGCTGGATTCAGGAGTGGCTACAGCACAATAGATCATATCCACGTGCTGAGAGAACTAATTGAAAGAGCAAGGGAATATGAACTTCCATTGTGCATGGCTTTTATCGATTATGAAAAAGCCTTTGATTCGGTGAAACCATCAGCAGTTACAATGGCTCTGAAAACCTGCGGTATTGAAGATGCATACATTAATATTATTAATAACATCTATGAAAATGCAAGTGCAAAGATTAGGCTGTTTGAAAATACAACACACGTAAAAATTGGAAAGGGAGTGAGACAAGGTGACACCATATCTCCGAAGCTCTTTAATGCCACATTGGAGGGTGTTTTTCAGTCGCTGAGCTGGGAAAACAAGGGGATAAAGATTAATGGAGATTATCTAACCCACCTTCGTTTTGCTGATGACGTAGTCATTTTTGCAACTACCCCATCAGAGCTGCAGAGTATGATCCAGGAACTTGCTGACAAGAGTAAAGAAGTGGGATTAAAAATGAACTTTCAGAAGACAAAAGTGATGTTCAATGCTTTTACAAGAAATGAAGATTTATCGATTGATGGAGAAAAGCTGGAGATAACAGCCACGTACGTTTATCTTGGACAGCAGATATCAAGTGAGGGTCACATTGATGAAGAAATTAATCGGCGTACAAAACTTGCCTGGAGAGCTTTTGGAAGAAACAGCATAATTTTCAAGAGCAATATGCCATTATGTCTTAAAAGAAAAGTGTTTGATCAATGCATCCTTCCAGTGCTTACGTATGGTGCAGAGACGAGGACCTTAACTAAAAGAGACATACAAAGGCTGCAGACAACTCAAAGAAGCATGGAGAGGTGCATACTTGGTGTAACCAGGAGAGATAAGAAGAGGAACTCGTGGATCCGAAAAATGACAAAAGTGGAAGACATCATGATCAGAGTTAAATCCCTGAAATGGCAATGGGCTGGACATACTGCCAGAAGGACAGATCATCGATGGACAGCCGAAATTTTAGATTGGATTCCAAGGGACAGGAAAAGACCCAGAAGAAGACCACATGGGAGATGGGTGGATGAAATTCGAAAGTATGCAGGGGTGACATGGAGGAGACTGGCACAAGACAGACCGTTGTGGAGGAAACTTGGGGAGACCTTCGTCCAGCAGTGGATTGATAATGGTTGACAATGATGATGATGATGATGATGATATACGTAGTCCGTCCCAAAATTAATGAGAATGATTCTCTGACGCTCGCCACGAAGACCGCGGGAGGCAGCTGGCGCTTCAGGTTGTTGCGTGGGTATCATAGGTAAACTGCTGGACCATCCTCAGTTGAGGACGAGCCTTTCGAAGCGTCGGAATCTTAAAAAAGTGTACCCTTGTTTTTCGCACTCGTTAGGGGTGAAAATGCAAAGGATCGTCGAGCAGCATTACGCAATCAAATTTTGCGTAAAACTGGGAAAAAAGCCACAGAAACCTTAGAGATGCTGAAGACAGCGTATGGGGACGCAGCTTTGTCATCAGCCCAAGTTTCCAGGTGGCGCAAGGTCTTCGAGGATGGAAGGGAAGCCGTTGAGGATGGGTAGCGCTTAGGGCGACCTTCAAAGACAAGAACCGATTATAAAGTAGACATTATGAAGGCTGCTCTGGAATGAGACCAACGTTTATATGTCCGACTAATCACAGATGAGGTCGGAGTACCAAAAACGGTGGTTTATCGAATCATTACGTAAAATATAAACACGAGGAAGATTTGCGCAAAATTCGTCCCAAAGACTTCTCCGATGAGCAGAGGGAGAATCTTCTGTTCATTTCCCAAGAACTGTTAGATCGTGTGACAATTGAGCCTGGCGTTTTGTGTAGAGTGGTTACTGGAGATGAAACATGGATGTTTGAGTACGATTTTGAAACAAAAAGGCAGAGTTCAGAATGGTACACTCCCTCTTCACCTCGAAGGAAGAAACCTCGCATGAGCAAATAGAAAGTAAAATCAATGCTCATTGTTTTTTTTAACTGTCGAGGAGCGCTGCACGAAAAAGTTGTACCACCAAGACAAACAGTCAATCAGACATTTACTTACAGTTCTGGAGCGTTTGAGGAAAAGGGTTTTGCGAGTGCATCGTGACATTGCCGAAACGTGGATCCTCCACCATGAAAATGCAACGAGTCACATATCATTGGCTGTGAGAGAGTTTCTGGCGCGGAAAAATATCCCTACCGTTCATCACCTTCCACCCCCACCCCCCGCTACAGCCATGACTTGGCACTGTGTGACTTTTGTTTGTTCCCGAAAATCAAAACTCACCTAAAAGGACACAATTTTGGTAATGTAGCAAACCTCCAGTCAGCAGCGACGACAGCTCTGTAGAGCCTCTCACACGAAGTCTTCCAGCACTGCTACGACGAATGGCAGCGTCGCTGGAATAAGTGTGTTCAGTCCCACGGTACGCACTTCGAAGGTGATCGGGCCTAATGGTATGTATTTTGATCATCAAGAGATGATCAAAATACATACCATTAGACTCGAAAACTGGTGTACCAGTTTTTCTGGCACTTCCGTTTATATACACTGCTGGTCACCCAAAATGCAACACCAAGAAGGACACAAGATAGCAAAGACAGATTTACTGGATACATAACAAGAGATACAAAGATGAAACGATTGAGCTTACAGGTCCGTGCGACTTGCGGAACACGCAGGCATCAATAGTTCGTGTGGTCCCCATGGGTGGCAATAACGGCCGCTACACGCCGCGGCATGGAACGAAAGAGGCTTTGGATGTGGGCTTGGGGTATGTCGGTCCAGGTTGCTTCCACACGTTGCCACAGTTCATCAGGCGTAGCGACGAGTGGTGCTTGTCGGGCCACTCGGTTGCCGATCAGCGACCAGACGTGTTCGATGGGCGACATATCGAGAGAACAGGCGGGCCACGGCAGCAGTGACACCTCGTGGGCCGTGAAAAATTGTTGCAATTTTTTTGCAATTTTTCACGGCCCAGGTAACGTTCGTGAGCGTTAGTTATCGTTCAGATTCGACGTAGGGTGTTGATGTTAGTCAAGAATGCCTTTAAGAAGGCGAAGAAGCCATTATCAACAGCTCACGTAGTTTGAACGAAGTCGTGTAATAGGACTACGAGAAGGTGGATTTTCTTCCCGCAATATTGCAGAACCACTTGGCAGGAATGTAGCCACTGTGCATGATTGTTGGCAGCGGTGGTCAAGGTAAGGTACTGCCTCAAGAAGACCGGGTTCCGCCCGGCCACGTGGCACCACCGAGAGGGAAAACCGTCGTGTACGGCGTATGGCCGTAACGCATCGTACCGCGTCTGCGGCAGCAATTTGAGCTGCAGTTGCCACCACAGTGACACAACGAACTGTTACAAATCCGTTACTTGAAGGACAGCTCGGAGCCAGACGCCCTGTAGCGTGCATTCCACTTACCCCAAAGCACTGCCGTTTGTGACGTCAGTGGTGTCAAGCTACAGCTCATTGGAGGACGGAATTAAGATCTGTTGTGTTTTCTGATGAAAGCCGGTTCTGCCTGGGTGCCAGCGATGGCCGTGTGTTGGTTAGAAGGAGGCCAGGGAGCGCCTGCAACCAACCTGTCTGCGGCCGAGACACACTGGACCTACACCTGGAGTTATGGTCTGGGGAGCAATTTCCTATGACGGCAGGAGCACTCTCGTGGTTATCCCACGTATCCTGACGGCACAGTTGTACGTCAGTCTGGTGATTCAACCTGTTGTGCTGCCATTCACGAACAGCATTCCAGGGGTGTTTTCCAACAGAATAACGCTCGCCCGCATACCGCTGTTGTAACCCAACATGCTCTACAGAGTGTCGACATGTTGCCGTGACCTGCTAGATCACCAGATATTTCTCCAATCGAGCACGTATGGGACATCGTTGGACGACAACTACAGCGTCACCCCCAACCAGCATTAACCGTCCCTGTATTGACCGACCAAGTGCAACAGGCATGGAACTCCATCCCACAAACTGACATCCAGCACCTGTACGACACAATGCATGAACGTTTGCGTGCTTGCATTCAACATTCTGGCGGTTACACCGGTTATTAATGTACCAGCATTTCACATTTAAAATGGCTCTTCTCGCGCTTACATTAAGCTGTGATCTTGAAACCTTAATCGATTAAATATGTTACCTATACAAATGTATTGCCGCCATTTCATTCCTCTACAACTGTTTTTTCGTGGTGTTGGGATTTTATTGCTGAGCAACAAATGTACACTGATGAGGAATTCCATTATGACCACCCCCAACCTAGAGAAATGAGTGCGCCTGGAGACCTAACGGTGCGCAGGTGAAGTTCTCAGAGTAGTATATATACAACCCGACGATCGGCTTTTGATTAGTAGAGTGTCCGGAGTCAGAATAGGAAAAAGTTGCCGATTTATCGGAGTTTGATAAAGGACAAATTCTAATGGTGCGGCGCCTCGGAACTACGATCTCGGAAATGGCGCAGCCTATGGGTTGTTCACGTGTGCCGTTGTAGTGAGTACGTATCAAAAGTGAGGCACATACATCGAAAGGACGAACTGTCGTCCAGCCTTATGTCGGCAGCATCACAATGATGCCAGAGGGGAGTGTCGCCCAGCGACCGCAGAGCCACAATGCGACAAACCACCCGCAACTACAATAGCTGGTGATCAGGGCAATGCGTCACAGCACACAGCTCATCGCAGCCATCTGTGCATGGGCCTGCGTAGCCGAAGACCCAGCCGGGTGCTCACTGCGCGTCATCGCCAACAACGCATGGAATGGGCCCAAGATCATCGAGATTTGACGTGAAGTTGCCTAGTGCATCACGTAGACGCCCGAGCGCGGATACGCAGATTACGAACGGAGGCTATGACCCTTTGATGCACTGTTGGGCGGAAACATGCCGGTGGCGGTATTGCTGTGGGTGATGTTGGGACAATTTAAGCCCCGTTATCCCGATATCACAATCCCTGTCAGCTGTCTGAACATCGTTGCGGAACAAGTTCACCCATTCGTGCAATTGTGTTCACTGCTGGTGTTGTTCATTACCAACAGGATGATGCGCAATGCACCACTGCCATAATCGTCAAAGAATGGTTCGAGGAACATGCTGGTGGCTTTCAGTTAATGTCCAGGCCTCCAAATTCACCTGACATGAACTCGATCGAACATTTGTGGTTCGACTTGGAAAAGCGGGTTCGCGCTAAATCACTACCACCCGGAAAAGTCCGGGAACTGAAGGATCTGCTGTTGATATTATGGTACCAGATATCCCAGGATAGATATCACCACGTCACGGAATCGATGCCTCGCCGAGTGGCCGCTATTTTGCCGGCAAAAGATGGTCCTACAGCTTATTATGTAGGTGGCCATAATGTAGTGGCTCATAGATGTACTCTTACGCTGTAGTTAAAGCATATGAAGTGCAATAGTGATCTAAAATTGCATTTAGAGTAACTAATGCAAATTAGGACCATTATGGAAGATCACATTAAATCCCTTTATAAAATTACAAAGGCTATAATTTCATCATGCTATTTGTTATCGGAAATATTCTATTGCTCAGCACAACGATATCTAAAACTGCATGCTTTACTGGGCGCGTTTTCCCAAGCGGAGATTCGTTCACAGACTTTGTGAAAGCTGCACATTTCTGCACCTTATATTTCAAATCCGAGTGTCTTTTCACGTTTGACCTCTTCTTCAGAAAATCCATCTATTCTTCTCTGATACTTTTCCCTCTCTTTTCAGTGTTTCGTCAAAGCCGTTATTACGTTAGACTCCCGCTGAGTCTCTTAGCGTGGGTTCATGACACTCGCAGAGTTTCTTCCCTTTTCCAGTTATTCCCACAATTTCTTTGCTCATTTTTGTCATTTGTCGTGTTATCTGGTGCATTGGATGCGTTTGGTATTTTCGGTATATTTAATCAATGTCTAAATGTCGCACGCATAGAGATCCGGCCATTTACACACCACTTAGCGGTAATCACATAGGATGAAATGCGGACATACATTACTTACATAAATGTCACTGAAGACAGAAAGGAACAGAGTTTTCTAACTTTGTTCGGAAAAGATCTTAAGATCTTTTCCTTCCGTCACATAACTCTTAGAAGATCGTAACGAAATCTTTATAATGATTAAGACATGGGGATTTACATGGTGTTTCCAAAGGGACAAATTTTGAAACGTCCTGTAGTGAGCATGGTGATGTAAAATATTCATATGAAGAATGGACCAGATGCGCAACCCTTTCAAGTGATAGCACATCTTGTACAAATGTAATGTTTTGGTTTTCTTGAAGTGTGAGAATTTAAACTACTTAACTTAATGACATACACCGTCAATGCACGATGATTTAATACTAAAAAACGACAGATATTTACAAGATAAAACCCCCACAAGCACGTTCGGGGTGACCATAACCCCACCTTCAGATGGATTAGGGTATTGCTGCTCATGTGCACCAATATATACAGCGGAATATAATGAATTATTGTGGGTAAAGCTACGGCGCAAGAGTGTACCAGGTGTTGCCATCGCGACATAGCTGAAACACCCATCAAGTATACCAAAAAGGGTACATGATAGATTGGGTGTATATGGTACAATAACATATATAGGTTGTTAAAGTTCAAAAGTTAACTATGATTATTGTTATTAAAATTCATAGCCGCAATGTGGCATTTCCATTTCCATATTCTGGGTAAGTCAATGGGACTGTTGTCATTGTAACAGCGATCACCAAAAGATTCGATGTACAAGCTTTTAGTTATGCGTAAGGAGTGTATGGATGAAGGAATATTTCGCAATTTGACATTAGTCCAGTCCGGTTGAACAGTCTCACATACGACGTTCCTGACGAGTGCTGTGTTGCCATGGTTGACACGAATGTCATACTTGTGCTCTTGCACTCGATGGCAGGGCTACGTTTTTGTGGATCCCACGTAATTGCTTACGTGTTCACCAGTGGAAATATCCTTCAGGATGATATTGTATACACCCCATTTACATAAGGTGTCCGTCCTTTCCCGATCTTTTTTTAAAAAACTTACTCAAAACTGAAGCGATACAAAACGATTGTAGGCACATTAGAACAGTACTCATATATCTTACGCATTTGCTCCAAATACGGCATTCAGTTTCGCACTAGATCCAGGAACCTTTTTTCATACATAAAAAAGATCGGGAAAGGACGGACACCTTATGTAAATTGGATGTATACAATATCCCCCTGATGGATACTTCCACTGGTGAACATGTAAGCAATTATGTGGGATCCACAAAACGTAGACTTGGCATTCGAGTGCAATAACACAAGTATGCCATTCGTGTCAACCATGGCAACACAACAGTCTCCAGGATTGTCATATGTGGGACTGTTCAACCGGACTGGACTAATGTCAAATTGCGAAATATTCCTGCATCCATACATTCCTTACGCATAACTAAAAGTTTGTGCATTGAAGCTTTTGGGAATCGCTGTTACAATGACAACAGTCCCATTGACTTACCCAGAATATGGAAATTCCATATTGCGGCTATGAACTTTGATTTTTTTTTTTTTTTTGATTGGAGGTTTAACGACCACCGTGAGCAACTCAATGGGCTATAAGCAGTCGCCCGTCCCTAATTTAGGGTCACTGGTTCCAGGAAAGGGAGAGAGCCAGTGCGAAAAGACAAACACAACACCCATGCCTCACCGGGATTCGAACCCGGACCCCTTTCGGACGAATGATCAGAGGCCATCGCTTAGACCACTGCGCCACCGGGGCGGCATGAACTTTGATAACAATAATCATAGTTAACTTTTGAACTTTAACAACTTATATATGTTATTGTACCATATACACCCAATCTGCCATGTACCCACTTTGGTATACTTGATGGGTGCTTCAGCTATGTTGCGATGGCAACACCTGGGACACTCTTGCGCCGTAGTTTTACCCACAATGTCATCATATTCCGCTGTATATATTGGTGCACATGAGCAGCAATACTCTATTCCATCTGAAGGCGGGATTATCATCACCCCGAAAATGCTCATGGAGTTTTTAACTTGTACATATCTGTCGTTTTTTAGTATTAAATCACCGTGCTTTGACGGTGTGGGACATTAAGTTCTATATTGCACGAAGTTCACTAGTACTTACGATTTAAACTACTTGTTGGAGACTAAATGTTCGGTTTGATTTGTGATTCGTAGTAGTGGTAAACCTCCAATAACGGTAACCTCCAAACAACGGCGGATTATGTTTGGTACAGAACATCTGCGGTAGGATTAACTTTAGCGACCACCTCTTACCAGCGGTCAACCGACACATTAGTCAGTCCGGCAGGAAGTCTAATGGACATCGTGTTCCTTAGGATTATACTAAGCTATTTCCGTACCACCTACGTCTGCTGCTACTGTTCTCGTGTTAGTTCCAGGCATGGCTTAATTTCTAAAGAAAAATTAACAAAGCCTCCCTTTTAAGCTACTTCATTAAGCATTGCGTCATTACCAGTTTGATTATATCCTGTCCTTTCACCCAATGAGAAGAGAGTACTAAATAGCTGCGTCACCATGGCTGCAGGTCACGATTATATTTTAGTATGTGGTAGGGGACCACCAGGGGACAAACCATATTGAAAATGGGGAAATGGAGTCAAAGGTATGGACATAGGAACGGAATCACTTCCATCGTCATTATGCGTCATAACTTACGTAAAAATGTTCGGATGAAATGTTAGCATGTTGTAGGGACCTGCCTGTGGACAAATCCTATTAAAAATGGGCGAAATGGGTCAAAGGTTAAGACACAGGAGCGGGATCTATTCCATTGTTCTTATGCATAATAACTTACCTAAATTGCTTCGATTGTGACAAAACTTTAGCATGTTATTTCGGAGGTATACTGAACCAGTTCTGTTTAATGTCATCGAAATGGGATCAAAGGTCAGGGCACAGGAGCGAGATTTATTCCACAGCAATTATCCTCATAACTTGAGTAATGATTTCTGCTATGTTGGAAAGCGTATCATAATCAATGCATTGCATGATTTTACTCACTTGTTTACGCTTTCCAACCGTAGGTTGAAGAAGCGTATATGCTCCAGTTTGTCCGTCCGTCTGTCTGTCTGCCTGCCTGTCTGTCTGTCGGCACGATAACTCGCGTAAAAACGGTTCGATTTCGATGAATGTGGTAGGGGACAACCTGGGAACAAACCCTGTTGAAAATGAACGAAATGGGGTCAAAGGTCACGGCATAGGAGCGGGATCCATTCTACTGGCCTTATGCGTCATAACTTGCGTAAATACGGTTCGATGTTGACGAAAGTTTAGTATATCGTAGGGGACTACGGGGGACGAACCCTTTTGAAAATGGACAAAATGGGGTCAAAGGTCAGGGATCCATTCCATCGCTCTTATCCCATACTATTAAAGGAGCAATTCTTGTATTATGTAAATTTTATTTTGAAAACGGCTCTAAGGATTTTGATGAAAGTCGTTATCCTACAGTTTTCTGGTACTAGAAATCGATTTTAGGAAAATTCGTTTAGTGCGTTAAATAACCACCCTGAATTACCACGTTTTAGTGTCATGGCGTAATCCCATTAATGTGGCCCATGCTTAGAAATATTATCACGTCACAATATCGAGATTGAGATGTTGGCTCGCGGTCACACCGTCTGTCTCATTGCGTCACGCGTTGTGTGTGAATCCTATTAAATTTTATGACGTCACACTCTTTCCAGCAGATGGTCGCGATTCCCATCTACCTCATTATGTCACGCGTTGCGTGCGTATGTCCGTCAGTACGATAACTCGCGTAAAAATCCTTCGATTTCGATGAACTTTTAGTATGTGGAAGGGGAACACCTGGGAAGAGACCTATTGGAAGTGAACGAAATGCGGTCAAAGGTCAGGACATTGGAGCGGGATCCATTCCACTGCTCTTATGCGTCATAACTAACGTTAAAAAGGTTCGATTTCGATTAAATTTTAGTATGTGGTAGAGGACAACCTGGGAACAAACGCTATTGAAAATGGGCGAAATGAGGTCAAAGGTCAGGACATAGGAGTGGACTCACTTTCATCGACATTATGCGTCATAACTTACGTAAAAAATCTTCGATTTGGATGAAATGTTAGTATGTTGTAGGGTCCTGCTTGGGGACGAATCCTATTGAAATGGGCGAAATGGGGTCAAAGGTTAGGACACAGAAGCGGGATCTTTCCATAGCTCTTATGCATCGTAACTTACGTAAAAATGCTTCCATTGCGACAAACTTTATCATGTTATTTCGGAGGTATACTGAACTGATTCTGTTGAATATCGTCGAAATGGGATCAAAGGTCAGGGCACAGGAGCGAGATTTATTCCACAGCCATTCTCCTCATAACTTGAGTAATGATTTCTGGTATGTTGGAAAGCGTATTATAATCAATGCATTGCATGATTTTACTAACTTGTTCTTTTTTCTCAATTTTTCAATTTAAAATTGGGGTGCGTTCTGAACGTCAGAGCATCCTTGACGCCGGGAAATACGATGCATCCCGTGTAGCACGCGCCTTGTTACGCACTTTCTCTTTCCAAACATGTTGTTTTCATGCAGTGAGTAGAAAAGGTGCAGTCTGGGCTGGACATATACAACACCTTATGCGTGGGCATAATAATTCTACCACGTAAGTTCCACGTGATTCTCGAACATTATAGAGCATTCAAAATTTGAGCATTTTATTTTATTCACTTTTCGGTAAAAGACAAGCTCATTACGCAAAGTTCGTCGAGGCGCCATTGTTAAAGATTTGATTTTCTGTAGAACTTCCGACCATACACACAACTTCTGTTCCAATGAACGGGAATGTAGATGATTTAGGTCCATAAACAATTTCGCTGGTAACTTAGTTGAAGTTGTACGTGCAACGTCTTCAGTTGGGCACAATTAATGCCTCTCCACAGAACACGTTGGTACGAAGCAACTTTTGCTAATTCTTAAGTGAACTCATAGAAATTACTTTGCATACATAAATTGTTTAAGACTGCTTAGGCATTCGCAGCACGAACTGCTGACTTGGTGATGCGAAGCCGTAATTCTAACGTGACACATGCTTGCGGGCGGGTGAGCGCAGGGACTGAAATTAAAGTCCAAGATGCTGAGTTTTAAGTATGCAAATAGAGAAGGACCAATTAAAAGAGCGATATTTGAAGAGATCATAAATTTGGTCTAAAGTCAGGATGCATTGTTTTGTTCGAAACGTTTGTTGCCCTTCCTTTTCTATTCATAAATCAGTTGCATTTTAGCGTGATTTTCAGGAATCTACTACGACGAAAGGTAATGCAAAATTTCCGTCATTGATAAATGCTGAAATGCGTTAAACGTTTATTAATAGGTAAAGTACTGAGAAGAAAGCCGTTTCAGAAACATCCTCATGGACGTTTATTTCGCATTCTTCTCGCCGAAAAAGAAAACTAGTCTTCACAAGAACCTTTTAAACGTGACTAATTCCTACATGTTCGGCTTTTTGGCTGACATTCAAGAGGCGAGCTGTTGAGAGCACATTGCTCAAATGTCCTCGTTTCCTAGTCTGTTTATGTTTTCTTTTTACAAAAATACTATTTTTAAGCTGTTATTATACTCGTATGTCGCCACAAAGGCAGCTTAAACTGATTTTCTTCCTCACTTCTGGATTTCTGTCTGGCCGAAGCCGTGGCGTATATTTCCTGAAATTGCAGCCATGTGCATCAAAATACGAGCCTGCATTTATTTTCATCGTCATTTTGAGATTCGTATTTGCCTCACGATGTCAGGTGCCGCCATCACTTTCATAGAGGGTGAGAGAATATTAAGAGTTTAATTTGTGGGTTCATGCGTGAGCATGTTATGAGATTTTTGGAAACGCAATAGTTTTCTTCCACGATGCAGTTAAGTTACTGCACGGTTCATATCTTCAAGAGGATGTCTTATGTGTTATCTGGGGATGAAAACTTTTGGAAATGTCGTTCTCTAGGCAAAAATGTTTTCTTGTGATCCTACGGTGGCATCACTTTGCCTTAAACCAACTTGATGCACAGTGGAAATTTGTTTTTCATAGAAAATGGAAATAAGCAGCCTTTGAAAAGTGCTTGTTACAGCAATAACCACGGATACCTCATCGAAAAGATTTACTTCCAAAGGGTTTCGTACTGAAACATATCCAGATCTACTATCCAATAGTTTCACAAATGAAACGATTTGGTTTGCATGATTAGTACGTGTTGTGGTCAATTAAACTTTCTTGAACTCGATACCTGAGAAATTTCAATCCAGAGTATTACTTATTCGGATATACTAGGGGAATACAAGTTAAACCCCTATTTGACGGACTGCGATTTATCGAATTCACGTACATTTTTTATGGTTCCGACGGAATCGCATTGAAATTAATGCTTGGCGTTTCCCGATTTAACAAAGACATTTCCTCAATTTAGCGAACATTTTTTTATTTTTCAACCACAAAGCTATGTTAACCAGCATTTTCACGTTAAACGTTAGCCCAAATGATGTTTTCGATGAATAGATTGTACTAAATACATCAGATTCTGATGAAGAAGAACTGAAAGTTAGCTGCTTTAGTGATGCTGGTAACAGTATAGAATGTGCTAAAAAGTACTTGATGCCCTTCGATATTAATGATGCTTTTCATGCTCTTCATAAAATTATAAAGCTAAACGTTCAGAAAAAACATAAGCAATCTTCTCTAAAGCATTTGTTTTCTACATTGTAAAAAGTTAATCAAAACCTAATATGTTTTTACAAGTTAATTAGTACTAATTGATGTTGTGTTTCATGCAGTGTAGGATACTGAAATCATTATTTAAGAAGCTAAACCCTTGGGAAAAATTAACTATCGCATTTTTCTCGCAATTTTAAAGTACACTTAAATTTTGATGCATCATATTGGAGTGTAATATCTATGAATTATGTATTTAATATCCAAAGTAAATGTGTACGTATTACACCATTTTTTATTATAAATTCGTAATTAAAAGTACTATACATAATTTGAATGTCACTGCAAGAAAGAGGAAATAGCTGCTTACGTATTCTATTATGAACACTAGCTTAATTTGAACGTTTCATTCGAAAGGCTTCTTCGATTTAGCAAATTCTGCTATTTTACGTACAAGACTGTTGGTCCGTTGAAGTTCGTTAAATCGAGGTTTGACACTATATCAATTTGGAAACAAATGGAACAATTAACATATGCATAAATTAAACTGTTCTTTCCGTATAAAATAACCACAGAAATTAGAAAATTTCATCGTCCTGGAACAGGAATCGAACCCGTATCTCCCGATTTGCGCTCGAGTATGCTAGCCATTAAACCACAAAGCAGAGTGAAATCAAATTTTTGTGGTTATGTTACATGGAAAGAACAGCTTGATTTATGTCTTAATTATTCCATGTGTTTCCAACTTGATATATTCTCATTTGCTGGCGATCTAGTTTAGCACTATGATGAGACACATTTGTTTCGACTACTGCAGTGAAATCTAAATGTCTGACGTTTCACACATTTGCACTTCACGCTGTATGAAGAACTTTAAGCTGTATGTCTCAGTTATTTGGATTTCACTGTCCTGGGTAGTGTAATGGGTAGCATACTCGACCGCAAATCGGGAGATGCGGGTTCGATTCCCGTTCCAGGACAATTAAATTTTCAAATTTCTGTGGTTATGTTACAAGAAAAAAGCAGCTTCATTTATGTCTATGTACTAGGGGAAGTTAGAAAGTAACTTTCCCTATTGAAGAACTTCAAAAGTACTGAATGTACTGAAAATGGTTTTTGCTGATGTGTAACTTGACATGTTCTGTTTTAGGTGGGTGCAGTTTGAAGCTCCAGAGACATTATGTTCCTGAACTATACAGATTTAAAATGGCTACTGTACTGGTTGAATGGACAAAGGTAGAAGTCCGAATAGTCATTGGCTTCTTGTGAGCAAAGGGATGCCTATTGAAATTCACAGTGAACTTCAAGCTGGGTACGGCCCGAACGTGATGACAGTGTATAACGAAGTGAATTTCTCCGTCATTTTTATCCGCGCCGGGGTTCGAACCCGGGTCCACTCATTCCGGAATAAGTTGCTCTACCAATTAAGCTACGCGGACATTGATTCTAATTGCTATCTGCCTTTATGTCGTGTGCGTCCTTCTGGCAGGTACGTCACATCTCCTGGTACGTTACATCATCTCCCCCTTATTTTTCTTTTCTTTCGAAGTGCTGCTCATATTTTTCCTATCTCGCGGTGTGGAAATAACATCACACCAATGCGAGATTTTAAACGGTCGGGTCATCCGGATAGTTCGGGCGCCATTATAACGAAGTGAATTTCTCCGTCATTTTTATCAGCGCCGGGGTTCGAACCCGGGTCCACTCATTCCGGAATAAGTTGCTCTACCAATTAAGCTACGCGGACATTGATTCTAATTGCTATCTGCCTTTATGTCGTGTGCGTCCTTCTGGCAGGTACGTCACATCTCCTGGTACGTTACAAGTGCAGCAGGTGGAAAACGTGGTGTCATGATTTCAGTGGTGGTAGAGTGAGTGTCCATGATGAACCAATAACCGGGCGTCTTTCCAACCAGTACAGTAGCCATTTTGAATATGTGTTGTTCAGGAACGTAATGTCTCTGGAGCTTCAAACTCCAGCCACTTAAAACAGAACATGCCAAGTTTCACGTCAGCAAAAAGCATTTTCAATACATGCAGTACTTTTAAATTTCTTCAATAGGGAAGGTTACTTTCTAACTTCCCTTCGTAAAAATCAGGACCAGTTGAAAATACTGTAGATGTACAAACCCTCACTTACACTGACGTAGGAAATGTTTAGCAACGCTTACCTAATAACTTTTTTATAAATAACTTTTTATGCCTCGATTCGATGTGGTATTTATTCAAAGAAGTGCTGATATCGTTCTACAGGTATCTTCATCCAAACAGATATGATGGCAACTGTTAACTTCCGAAATTTGCTGCATCAGGATATCTTTTACGAATGGTTCTCACAATCTACTCCCACAGGTGTTCAACTAGTATAAACTCTGAGGAGTGTTGGGTCCATTTTATCATCTTGAAGTCAGTGTTCTGCTCTTGTAACCACTCTGTGGCTATCCTAGCCAGGGGTGTATTATCTTGCTGCAAGTAGACATCGCCATCAGTAAACATCATGCACATGTAAGGGTTGTGCCTGGTCCGCAATTATGTTAAGACACCTCGTGGCATCTAAACGCTATTTCCGAGGTGTTAAGGAACCTAATGACGGACAAGAAAATGGATATTCCACCAGATTGTACATACGCCAAAGAGCCAAAACATTATGACTACTATGTCTTTAGGCAAAACGAAGCTAGTACAGGTAAACGATTTTAAATGTGAAGGTCATGAAACTGTAGAAATAACACCTGATACTGACCTCTGGCGGACTTAGGCGAGTTTGTTGAAGGCCAAATTGCGGATGGCCAGACCACTGGGTAAGAGTATTTCCGAGACGACAAGGATTGTAGGATGCTCACTGTCAGCCGTGGTTAGTACCTTAAAAAAGTGGTTCGGGGAAGAAAAAACCACGAGCCGTTGGCAAGGTGTACGCCTTCCAGGGTTCATCAATTCTATAGGTGAGCAAAGGTTATCCCGTAAGGTACGAGCCAACAGATGGGACACAGTGGCGCAAATAGCCTGTAATTTGAATCTTGGTGACGGGAGTAGTGAGTCACAACAGACACAACATCGAACTCTGCTGAAAATGGTGCTGCATAGCCGTAGGCCGCTGCGAGTGCCCACGATATCCTCGGTTCACCGTTGAAAGCGCCTACAATCTGCACGCGAGCATCAAAACTGGACCTTGAATGATCGGAAGAAAGCTATCTGGTCCCGTGAATCTGGTTTCCTTCTGCACCATGTGGACGGCCGGGTATGTCTTGGTCGTTTACTTGGTGAACCAGGACGCACCGTGTCACGAAAACGAGGCGTTTGGGGAATGTTCTCCAGGGAAACTCGATATCCACTCATTCATATACAGGAAACTATGTCGTCTACCACCCACCTAAACATCATTGCAGACCAGATATATTCCTCCATGGAATCGGTATTGTTCTCCTCCAGCAGTGCTTCCTTTAGAAGGATAACGCGCCATGCCACACTATCTGGATTGTTACATAATGGTTCGCGGAGCATGAGGAGAATTCCAGTTATTATCCTGGCCTCCAAATTGCCCAGGCATCAATCTAATCGAGAATCTGTGGTTTGTGTTGGAACAATAAATCCGATATGCTGCGCTCAACCAGGTAACTTAGAAAAGTTAAAGCATCTGCTGGTAACATGTCAGTACCAGATACCACAAGACACCTTTAGAAACTTTGTAGCATCTATGCCCCGCCTGGTAAGAACTGTTTTGCAGACACGTGGAGGACCAAAGTCATATTAGGCATAATGTTTTGCCTCTCTCGTGGATTATTTGCTTTCAATACGCGTTTGTTGATCTGTATGTAATTCCGCTCATTGTATTTTAACTTAAGAAGTTTCTCTGAGGATTAAAGACAACAACTAATTTTCATTATCTGAGAAATCCACTATATAACGTACTTCAAGAACTAATTACTTCATTACTGTATATCTTCAAGGACGTTCCAACTCAGATAGTTTTTTCGATCAGAGGTTTTCAATCCATTTCCAGCACTACGAAGGCGTCATAAATATGTACATGAGGAAAGCATCTCTGTCTTGAGAAATCTAAAAGAATGTGACAACGAGATGTATAATTTGGTATATTAAATAAGTAACGTCGCAAAATAACGGCTGAAATAACTGGATTTACAGACAGATAATAAATGTATTTCGGTACTTATTTTTTTGAACTTTTGTGCATAAGCATTTATGTACCGGGTTCAATTGAACTTCTGCACCTTAAACTCAGTTGCCACAAAAATGCAAATCAACATATTTTCAAATAATGAAATCTCTCTTTGAATCAGTGTTTAAGCTGTCGCTCGTACGTCCACCAAATCGCGACAAAACGGTGATTTTGCAACAAAAAGTCTCCACTGAATCACGAAAAAGCGAATGTTTGCCGTCATTTTTTCTTTCATCCCACCAACCCCTGTTTCGCCCTTGCCTTAATTTCAGCCCCGTCATTGCTGCTTCGCACCGCCAACCTGGTTTCCTTCCCCGTGATTGTTTTCCCGTGTTCCCGCCCACCCCTGCTTCGCCTTTGCATTGTGTTTTTTTTTTTGTATCCCTGTCCTTTCTTTGTCTTTACTGCTTCGCCCTGCCGACCTGGTATCCTTCTCCGTCATACTTTCTTTTCGCATTGCTGGTGCATGGTGCTTCGCCCTGTTCTCGTTTTTCGATCCGCGTTGTCTTCTCTCCTATTGTGGAAAAGCACTGAGCCTGGAGAGTGCAAGGGCTTTGCTGCAATGGATAACGGAAGAGGCGTGTCGTTTGTTTCTTTGGCGGTTCGCCGCCGCAGCAGCAACCGTGGGAGCACCACGCGCTGTTTCGGTTCGGGTCTACCGGCATGTCGTCTATTGTAGCTTTGCTCAGGCGTAATCTTCGTATATAATTTCACAAAATGCAGGCATCAGCAAATACATTTTTATTAAAATTAGCAGGGTAAAAGCCTATTTGTTTTTATTCTTTAATTCTATTTAAAGTACAAAAATTTTTTTAGCCAATGCATTGGGTTTGTATTTTCTTTTTTTTTTTTTTTTTTTGGAGGTTTAACGACCACCGTGAGCAACTCAATGGGCTATAAGCAGTCGCCCGTCCCTAATTTAGGGTCACTGGTTCCAGGGAAGGGAGAGAGCCAGTGCCGTAAGACAAACACAACATTCATGCCAGACCGGGATTCGAACCCGGACCCCTTACGGACGAATGATCAGAGGCCAGCGCCTTAGACCACTGCGCCACCGGGGCGGCGATTGTATTTTCATAAGTAAATATAGCAAAAAATAGAACCGCAAATTTGGCTAATCTGCATAGCATATTGCTACAACTTTGACTGAGAAATTAACCAAATTGCTAAAAGAGAAAAAAATCCACCTTAAACACTGCTCTGAATCCCTTTGTTAATCCTTATGGATATCTTTGTTAATGACATGAATTTTCAGCATGAATTGTCTTGAGTACATATGCCGAAATAACTTACTAAATTAATTTTATCTATACTAGCACAGTAGCAAACTATAGCTCAGGACAAGTTGTGTTACGGTATTTGACATCAAGAAAATTAGTTAATTCGCGGTTGTTAAGCGAAACATTATCTATAACTGACAGTAATAATTTTTTTTCTATGGAGACTTTATCATGAAAACCAGTATCTACTTCTCATTAAAACTTCCTCTAATAAAATAAAAACTATTATCACTGAAGTGCATTCCCCCCCCCCCCCAGAAGAATTAAATGGATGTAGTGTTTATATGAAATGTAAAAGGTACGATTCGACGATACAAAATTATACAAGTTCGCAAAGCGTATTTTTACGAGCTTTCTCACATAAATTCGAAGTGGGGTTCTAAACAATCGTGCTTTTTATAGTACGAGGGCCAACTGCGAGAGATAGGAAAAGGGCTGAAAGCGCGTGAGAGCAATGCCCACGGTCGTAACTTTAAAAGAAACACGAATCTGTTTATGCTTGATTGCACAAGAGGGCTGAGCTACCATATCAGTGTGTTGTTCTCAGCAGCAAGAAGTTTTGCGGTTAATTTAGGTATACTTCCAGAAACGTGGAAGCAATACTTAGATTTATATGTTGTTAAAAGTTTCTTTGAGGAAAAATAATGTGCAGCTCGAAAGAAATATCCTGGTTTCTTAGTTTTGCAAAAGGTACACACACGTGAGAGGAATCCAACTGTTTCATAACAGCAAAGAACGTTAAATTATCAGAGGCTGTCCATTTTGTTCTTTACTGCAGTAGATTTTTACTAAAATGACCAAAAATTGCATAACTGGACCGTTTGTTCCAGGAAAGGGAGGAATGTTTCCAATTCCTCATCCCGGACTCGAAGGTGGCCTCAACCCGGACTTCTAGTCAGAAAGCAGCGTTTCTCACCACTTTTACTCTGGCGATACCAAAAACAGAGATTAAATGCAAGATTGTATTAAATCCCAGTGACTCCACATAACAACCCTATGTTTTACATAGGTAACAAAAACAGAACTAACACAGGTCTTCAAGCAAAGTAATCAAACACCAGATTGGTAAAAAACCAAACTAATATTGTTGGAGAATTTGTACTTATGAAACAAAAAAGTGCAAAGTGGAAGTTTTAATTTCTGACTGTGGACTAAGCGAAAAGAGAGGACACGGGATTGTAGCTTCCTAGACATGTGCGAAGGATGAACTTAGTCAGTTCGCGCGCTGCTTTTTTTTTTCGGTGTAATAATAAGAAATATCGCTTTCTCCCTTTTTCACCTGGGCGCATGTGTGTGCGTTTCATTTTATGACTTGAGTTCGTTCAACCTATATTAAGTTCAGATAACCTATATTAATATTATTCATACTTCTTACGTGCATTTAATTGTGAGTGGATAGTCTTACATCCATTGGGTGTATTTATATGATACATAAATACTTATAACAATTATATTATGAAACTGAATTGATCACATGACTAAACTGTGAATGAAATATTGGAAAGCAATGGTTAAAAATGTTAACGTGGATTCCTAAGTTAAAAGTGAATCCCAAACAGAAAGTTAAGACTTTCATTGCATAAACCAATGTTGTATGCACGATTAGGAAAGGAATTGATCTATAATTTAATGTAAGGTGTTGCTCTTAAACAAGAAATATAATAAAAATGGCATTTTCTTTTGATACATAGTTAATGAACTTAATCAATTTTTGTATGAGCTTCTGTAGTGCCAGGTAAACTGTCTAAACAACATTCACATTCATGCTGCATGCTATCAACACTTGTAGGGTAACTGCTGCTATTGCACCCATAGTGCATTCACGCAAAATCATGATATCTGGAACAACTGTTGTACACTCATTGGCATAAAATCTACGCAACAAGAAAAAACCGTGCGGTTAACGCGAAACTCGGCAATTAGCTACGGGTAGGACAGACATGGAAATGATTAAAGTTTCATGCGATTTCGCATGCCCGCGCTTCCAAGACCGGCGCTGTAATCGCAATCCATGGGGCTTATGAGGCGCCGCGCAGGGGACTCCACATTCATACCGAAGTGCACGGTAAGAGTTAGGTGAGATCTCTAAGCAATAGACATGCCGAGGAGACACCGTAGATGTGCGTACGGGCAACTGACGGAGTTTGAACTAAGCCGTATCGTCGGGACGAGAGAGGCAGAGTGGCCGGCGCGCTAAATCGGCCGCCATTTGGGCCGGTCAGACAGTACGGTTCAATCGTGTTGGGAGCAATCGACACGGGAAGGCACCCAGACACGGCGGACTGACTCTGGATGATCCGGACACACCACCAGAAGAGGAGACCGTGGGATCATGACAACGGCACGCACGGATGCAACGCTGTCCTTGTCCAATATTCAGAGACATATGGCCGTTGTGCAAGGGACTCCTGTGTCCACCAGAACCATCTCCAGACGCCTGGCAGAGGCGAATCTGCACTCTCGACGACCCTTACGTTTTCTACCAGTAACACCTGTCCATCGTCTTCGTCAGTTGCAGTGGTGTGAGCAGCGAGCAACGTGGAATGTTACGGACTGTCAACGTATAGTGTTCAGCGACGAGTCCCGCTTCTGTATGGGAACGGATGACCACCGTGTCAGAGTGTGGAGAACAGCAGGTGAGCGCTACAATTCCAACCTCACTGTACAACGGCACACGTCCCGAACTGCAAACGTGATGGTCCGGGGAGCCGCGTATGACAGCCGTACTTCCCTCGCAGTGATCTGAGGGACGTTGACAGCTCAGTGCTACGTGCAGAAGATCCTGCGGCCCCATGCGCTGCCTTTCCTGACTGGGCGGCCCGGAGCAATTTTCCAACAAGACAACGCCAGTTCGCACATGGCTCGGGGTTCCCAGGACTGTCAACATCATGCTTCGACGCTTCCGCGGCCTGCCAAATTGCCTGATCTCTCACCACTCCAGCACGTGTGGGACCACATGGAACACCAGATTTCTCCATGCCCCAGTGTTCGTGATTTAGAGTGTCAGTTGCATGAAGTGTGGACCAATCTGTCCCAGGATAACATACGGCGTCTCTTTGATTCCATGCTGGACCATATCATCGCATGTATCCGAGCACGAGGTGGTCCGTCGCGGTACTAACGCTGACCAGAATGTGTACCGTATGTCAGCGGGAAATATTCTGCTGGTGTGATATTTTAATCACTTCAGTTCTTGGTAAGTTCCATCTCACTACTAAAATCTCATTTCAATCTAACGCCTCCTTCTTGGTGCGAGGATTTTTATGACAATGAGTGTATGAAACGTACCTTTAACTTAACCTGATATAAAGAAATTTAGGTCAGGCGATCTTGAAGGCCATGTTACTTGTACATCCCCGCCAATCCATCGATTTAAAAGTGTTATGTCGAGAGTTTCGCGATCAACATTTACTCAATAAGGAGGTGCGCCATCTTGTTGGAAGATGGAAGTCGGCTGTCTGTCCTGCACCTGGGCAATGTCATAATTGATTAGCATGTACAGCTACACGTTTACGGAAACCGTTTGCTCAGCAAAGAAGAGAGGACCAATTATCAGAAAATGAAATCCGGACTGTCCCGATCGTACGTGTTTCGTGCATGGGAGTTTTCTTATCCCAAATGCGAATCTTCTGTTTGTGCCTCTGAGATGGGACGTAACCTCGTTTGAAAACCTGACACGTAGCAAGAAGCAGTTTATCCTCGTCAATAAGGTTTGAAATGTCATTAGCAAATGTTTCACGTTTTGGGTAGTTATCAGGCTGCAGTTCTTGAAGAAATTTGTATCTTGTAAGTGCACAACTACAAACGCTTGTGTAACGCCTTGTACACTGTGGATTTCGGTATTTGTAACTGCTTGTTTCACCGACTTCTGTGCTGATCGTGGGAAAGCAATTTGAATGTTTCTCATCCTCTTATCGGACACTGATACTCCTTCCCTTTGCAACTGTTCCTATTTCCAAGAATTTTGTCATTCATGACTGAATTAACTTCATATCAGGTGGCATCTCATATACTTTGTTTTGAGCTTTCGCTGAACAGTGACAGGATATTTTATTTCTGCAAGCCCCAAAACTCACTGTGCCGTCACAGACGCCATATTAACTGCACAGCTGCTGAAGCGCCCCTAGTGGCGTATGCGGGAGGTGAAACACACCAGCACAAGAATTCTATGAGTGCAGGAGATAATCTGTAAAATGGAAGCGGTCATAATGCTCGTAATTGAAAAATTATAGGCAGAGTGTGTGTTGCTTGCCTACGTAGACAAAAGCATTAGTTAGCCCCAGTTTCCGTCCTTTCTTTCTTGTGATAATTGTGGGCATGAGATTTTTCTTTGTAAGTCCACCTTTTAATCTACTCGTAGCTTCATTCTGCCAGTTCTTGTATAATTAATGATTTGGTAATTTGAAAGGTTTTTGGAAAAGTAACCTTGGGTTCTTTTTGTTTAAGGGTTTAGTGTCTACCTTGAGCAACTCCAAGTGCCATAGAACAGTCGCCCGTCCCTATTCCATGAATGGGAGAGCCCCGTAAGCCAGACATACCCCCAGTGCGATATCTGGGCCCATACAATTGGCCAGAACATTAAGTATCTGTCTACTCGATCACCAGTGGCGCATTGCAGAATGCAAACCCTGCGCATTATCTAGTCACTCATTTACGCTTTCCAACCGTAGGTTGAAGAAGCGTACATGTACAAGCTTTGTCCGTCTGTCACTCGCTTACAAATGGTACGATTTCGATGAAATTTTAGTATGTGGTAGGGGGACAACCTGGGGACGAACCCTATTGAAAATGGGCGAAATGGGGTCAAAGGTCAGGACATAGGAGCGGGATCCATTCCATCGCCTTTATGCGTCCTAAATTACGTAAAAATGCGTCGATTGCGACAAAACGTTATCATGTTGTTTCGGAGGTATACTGAACCGGTTTGATTGAATATCATTGAAATGGGGTCGAAAGGTCAGGGCAAAGGAGCGAGATGTATTACACAGCCATTATCCTCATAACTTGACTAAAATGCTTCTATTGCGACAAAACGTTAGTATGTTGTTCCGGTGGTATACTGAACCAATTCTGTATAATATAATCGAAATGGTTTCAAAGTTCAGGGTACAGGAGCCAGATTTATTATACAGCCATTATCCTCTTAACTTTTTTTTTTTTTTTTTTTTTTTGATTGGAGGTTTAACGACCACCGTGAGCAACTCAATGGGCTATAAGCAGTCGCCCGTCCCTAATTTAGGGTCACTGGTTCCAGGGAAGGGAGAGAGCCAGTGCCGTAAGACAAACACAACATCCATGCCTGACCGGGATTCGAACCCGGACCCCTTCGGACGAATGATCATAGGCCAACGCCTTAGACCACTGCGCCACCGGGGCGGCCCTCTTAACTTCAGTAATTATTTCCGGTATGTTGGAAGGGCGTATCATAATCAATGCATTGCATGACTTCACTAACTTGTTTTTGAGAATAAAAACGAATGAAGAATTCTTGTCATTTCGTCCCTCACAAAAGTATAAATAATTGTTCTTGCTATTTATTCTTCTATCCTTCTGCAGCTTTTGGCCATTGTTTTCAACTCTCAAAACGATGTAACTTGAATCTTGCACGTTTACAGTTGATTTCAGTAATGTTAATTAAACAACACTCGATGCCGCATGATGTAATGGTTACAGTTGGGTATTCATACATATTATCGCTGTCCCGGTGGCGCAGTGGTCTAAGCGATGGAATATGACAATTCGCCCGAGATAGGTCCAGGGTTCGAAACCCGGTGAGGCATGGGTGTTGTTTGTCTTACGGCACTGGTTCTCTCCCTTCCCTGGAACCAGTAGCCATAAATTAGGGATGGGCTACTGCTTTTAGCCCAGTGAGTTGCTCAGAGTGGTCGTTAAACCGCAATTAAAAAAATATACGTGTTATCACAAACTAGCCAAACGGAAGCGCTTGATTTTCATGAAGTATCCAGCAGCAAAATGTTTGAAGATCAAAATATAGAGTAGTTTCTAAGGTTGTAGAGCTTACGGTCAACACCGATGCTTCTGACCAAATTTTGAAGACATTGAACTTTTCAGTTTCTTTTTATTATACAAATACCAGTTTTCCTCAACATATCCGTAAAACGTGCTCGTTAAACGCATTATATTTTTGTGCGTGGAACAAAATTGGAATTAACAGTTAGCCAGGAATCCGTTATGCTCGTAGGGCTTTCAAATGTGTCTAATATAATTGCAAAAAAAAAAAAACGTATCTTCCTTCTTTTAAGGCTAGATCAAATAAAGGCCTGCTGTATTATTTTCTGACTGAAAGGAGAGCAGAATTTTCTGCCTTATTTACCATTTGCTTAAAATCTTAAGACCTCCCACGCCAATCGCTACGTTCAAGAGAATCTGTAATCATTCCTTCTCAGCTGGATTTCTTTACAGAGAGCGATCCTGAAAGAAATCTTTGATCAGAACGTTCTGAGTGATAGAGACGGTGGAATGTTCATGCTAATGGCAATCGAGGGGATACTGGCGTTGCGTGAGAAGTTCAAAGATTAAGAAAGAAATGGGAATGATCTTAAAAGGCGTGGCCTTTGGGAATGGCAGACGGATACGTGTGAAACGGATTGGTTGAGAATGCGAAGAGCGGTGGTGGTGATGGATGGCCTTTGAACGTGCGACACGCGACAGATAAGAAATGCGAAGGGGCACGGAAATCACCTGCCTCCATCCAACCCAACTACTGAGCCCAGCTTAGTTGGCAAACATCGATGCAGCCGTATTATCGATTTCTGATTGAAACCTTTTTACGACCGGTTGTCTGCTCCAGGCGCCGATGGCCGTTTTCGTCTTCACAAAGCTGTTTCTCCTTTTTTTATGAATCATTATGCTTTTGTGACCTTATTTTTCCCTCTTTCGCGGCTGGCCCTCCCGTGAATGGCTTATGACTTCGAATCACGAAAATTTTCATTGTTGCCCAAGCCAAACGATGGAAAGAAAAGAAAGTCTGTTCGCTATTACAGGAGACAGAATAGCTCAAAAGAAATCCTGTGTCTAATATTTTTCTTCTTAAACTGGTGAGCTACTGAAGAAGCTGACTTGTGTCCAAAATGATGCTGTTACTTCTTCTTTCTGCAGATTACTATAAACAGTTTCCATCTCTTTTTTCACAGAATATTACGAAAGAAATCTTAAGAGTTTCTTTTTTTAAGGATCTTTATCATTTTAAAACTTATAGCACCACTCACTTCATATGTCTTCGGAACATGGAAATTATTTTAATTATTGCCAAAGTCTGCTTTCATAGAAGATATCAGTGGCGCATCTTGGGTCCGAGACCTGGGCTATCTCACTCTTCCCCCCCTCCCTCCCTTCTCCCAGTACTGTTTTTTTTTTAAATTGCGAAGTTTAATTTTTAAGTTATAGAAGTAACTTTTTATCTAAATTTTAGGTACATGCCATTGCTTACATGATACCAAATAATTTTGAGGATTACGATTTGAACACTAATTTGTACATGGGCTCCATACTTCTTTCCTTTTGTGTGAACTTGAGTGTTACGTTTTCATAAAATGTTACTTCCGAGTATTTTCTTCATTTTTAAAAATAATGTTTTTCTCTACTGACGAAACAGCCAAGTTTTTCGAATGTGCATATCCTTGTGTGGCTCTAAAATATATCTTGATTCTTTCGGAAGTTGTTGATGGGAAGTTTACTATGAGGTCTGCTAATTTGTGCACCTCATTAAACACTATGCTCAATTTATTCAACTTTATGTAACACGTAATGTCTCTTACTGATTTGTTTTTGTATTCATCGAGAGAATAAAACACCTTCAGTTCATTTTTTAGTCGAGCTGTATCAAAATTTGAAACATAGAGTTCTTTAAGTTCTGACAGTAGATGTTCAGGGAGGCTTTCACAAAATTTATCGAAACAGTACGAATCCAACAAAGCCACGAATTTAAGATATAATATTTCTGATTTTAATTCATTGACACTGAAACAACTCTTGCGAAACACTCTTATGGGCGAGAGTATGCGAGTGCCTGAGATAGTCTGTCTTCTCTATTCTGAACGAACCAATTCCCAACGCCATGGCCTGTTTCCCTCTACCTGCTGATTCACGTTGTCATGGAAACGCTAGCAGGCGATGGTGCGGAAAGTTTTCGCATCAGATCTGCGAAGACTCTGGAAGAGCTGCTTGGGTTATGTCGTTGGGTTTCGTTCGCCAGACTGAGTCAAAGAAGCGAATTCGCACACGTTTTTTTCGCAGTGAAAGCATCGACATAATTTAATACCGTTGACAATTGACTTTTATTTGTGTGTATTTAATTCAGTTTTATTTGTGCATTCTCCGGGCTTCGCAGCTAGCCTCGAATACACGCCACTGGAAGATATAACTGTGCAAGAGAAATCTAATGCCTAGGATTCAAGAGTTTGAGTCAATCTGTTGAGCAACCTAAAACTTTGCATTTTTAGCGCCAAACATACTTTTTTTTTTTTTTTTTTTGAAAAATTATTAAAATATTACAACGATGACGATTTTCCTGTTAAGCACAATCGCGATTTTGTGACGTCACTTTTCACTCATTTTATGACCAAATCACCCTTGAATGGATTATGAGCTGAGGATCTGAAATTTCAAATTACCAAAACGTTCTCTTGCGATGAAATGGGAAAGATAGGGTGTAATCACATCAGAGGCAGATCACAAAATAAGTCCATCAGTGCCTACCATTGTCATTCTTACGTATTTATAATCTGTTAAAGTTATTGAAAAAAATTAAATTTCCTTTGTATCGGGGTTTAATAACGCCCGTGACCTACTAGAGATAACAGTGCAAGGATTGATTTTTTTTTTTTTTGATTGGAGGTTTAACGACCACCGTGAGCAACTCAATGGGCTATAAGCAGTCGCCCGTCCCTAATTTAGGGTCACTGGTTCCAGGGAAGGAAGAGAGCCGGTGCCGTAAAACAAACACAACATCCATGCCTGACCGGGATTCGAACCCGGACCCCTTACGGACGAATGATCAGAGGCCAGCGCCTTAGACCACTGCGCCACCGGAGCGGCTGCAAGGATTGGATCAGCGCTGTTGAGCAGGCGCAGCAGTGCAACGGTCCGTACCTCTGAGCGCTAGGTCACTGGAGCTGCTTCCGTATCTTATACAGAGGGTGAGTCGAAAGTTTCGCAATACGCATGGGCGGCGGCGAGTGTGTCACGTGTTCAAACTAGTTCAAGCAGCGCACTGCAGTCAGTCGAAAGGGATACAAAGCGGTAGTCGTTGCTGTGAACAGCATTGCATGTCGTCGTTTTGTCTATGGATGGGATGCCTAAAAGATGAACAGCCACAACCGGCTAATTAGAGAACTTTTGCTTTACGAGTTTGAACTCAGCCATAACGCTGCTCAAGCAACACGAAACATTTGTCATGCGAAAGGGGAAGGTTCCGTGGACCACAGCACCGCAACTAGATGGTTCAAGAAATTTAGCTCAGGTGACAGAAACCTCGACGATCATCGAAAGTCAGGTAGGTCGCGAACCGTGGATTCGGGGTCCATGCGCCAGGCCGTAGAGGCAAATCCGACAACCAGCGCTAGGAGATTAACGGGCGAGCCGAGTATATCACAGACCACAGAGATTCGTCACCTTCGGGACCTCGGAAAGGTCTACAGGAGCTGTCGCATTGTCTCTCATGAACTGACTCCAGCTGAAGCAAACCGCCGATTGGAAGTGTGCACGAAACTCCTAGAAAACCAGCGCGATGTACGTTTCATCAGGATAATTGTTAAGTGCGGTGAAAAGTGGGTATTTTCTCGTAATCCTAACACACAACGGCAGTGGTGAGCAGCTTCCAGAATCTGTTGCCAAACGTGGGCGTTTCAAGCACAAGGTGATGCTTTGCGTCTGGTGACATTTCGAGGGGATAATCCATTACGAATTTGTACCAGACGGTCGGACCATCAACGCTAATCTCTGCTCTGAACAGATGGAGCGGATGTATGCCGTTTTGGAGGAGAAGTACCCGGCAGTGGTGAACAGAAAGCGCGTTTCTCCTAAAGCAGGACAACGCTCGACCTCATACCACGCGGACAAAAGTCCAGCAACCTGAGCGCATCGAACTGATGCCACGCCCAGCATATAGTTCGAACCTTGCCTCATCGGATTATTACTTGTTCCGGTCCATGGCCCACTTCCTTCGCGGGGGGCACTTCAACAACCAGGAGGAAGTGGTAGCCGAGGCGAAGGAGTTCTTCGCCTCGAATAACAAGAACTGGTACCGCCGCGGAATCGAAGAACTGACAGACAGATGGCTAAAGACGATGGCCTATAATTCGAATGATAGTCGGCTTTCGTCGTAAAGGTACGTATGAATACATAAAGTGACCCAAATATTGCAAAACTTTCGACTCACCCTCTGTAAGAAAAATAAGCAGTCGTTTTATATTTTATCAGTCATTTAAAAATTTAATTTGCTAAAGTGTTTCTTGTGTGTACGACCTTATTGTTACGTCTCCCGTGGCTAGACTATGCGTGGGTAACTTATCACTTTGAAAAACGAATATTTTTCGTGTTTCCTAAGCCGAAAAAGAGTTAAAGGTTTAACGAGGGTTCCTCAGATAGAAAATCCAAAATAATTCAGAGTTTAAATTTTCTGTTTCTACCATTAGTTCTTTTACCATTCCTGCGGCAAAATTAGCGTAGAACTTCTAAGAAGTAAACAGCAAGCAATCCACACACAATAGTTATTGGTCATTATGAATAGGTACTCGCTGAAAAAGCAAATGAATTACGGGATTTGGAAATTATCCTACCTGGCACTTTAAATTTTAAATCGACATCTTCCAGTTTTATTTTTTTAGTAAAACTTCAGCTACTCTTGTGTGTTGATCGAAAATTTCAAACAGATGCCGTTAGCAAAGATATACCTTTTAACTTTTGCAAAAGTGGGTTCTTAAATCTCTGAATATATGCTTATTGACTCTTCACACTAAACCCTCAGCACACAATAGTTGCTGCCAATCTGTTGCGATTAATTTCTCATGATTTTATGAAGAGTTAATGTGACGTACACTCACGGACAATGAAATTTGCGCACCAAAAAGGAAGCATCGGATTGAACTGAAATTTTGTGGACGTAAGGATACAAATGAATGATACACATGATGGCAAAAACAGAGCTGCAAGACAATTACAGAGGGATATGTGGCACGCAGTCCGGTCATTTTCAATAGCGCGCCGCCTCGTGCGGCGATAGATGCTGCAATACGGTCCGGCATGGAGGCGAAGAGACGCCTGATGTTGTCCTGAGGTAGACTAGCCCACACGTGTTGGACGGTGTGCTCCAAATCCCGGATTGTGCGGCACGGCGGCAGCCGGCGTTTCAACTGGTCTCACACATGCTCGATAGGGAACACGTCCGGGGAGCGGGCAGACCATAGAAGTTTCTGGACATGACGTAGGCAGTCCTAGGCAACCAGAGCCGTGTGCGGGCGGGCATTATCCTGCTGGTATAGCGCGCCTGGAATTCTGGCCAGGAATGTGAGCACACGGCCGTAGGATTTCATCCACATACCGCTGGCCCGTCAATGATTCACGTACCACTACTAGAGCTGATCGGCTATCGTAGGCAATGGCTCCTCAGACCATAATGCCTGCAGTGGGGGAGGTGTGGCGCTCGATAGAGAGGTTGGGATTGTGCCGTTGAACCGAGGATCTCCACACCCGGACACGATGATCATCTGTCTCCAAAACGAAGCGGTACTCATCGCTAAACACCACACGTCACCAGTCTGTGGCGTTCTACGTCGCTCTGGCTTGGCAAAACTTCACACGGAGCCTGCAATGTTCTGGTGTTAATGGCAGCACACGTAAGGAGCGCTGGGATCGCAGGATTCGCTTCCGCGAGGCGTTGGAAAATGGTTCATGGACACACAGGGGACGCTACATCTGTCTGTGTAGTGGACGGGGTTCCCGTGACATCCTTTCGTGCCTGGCGCACGATGCGTCAATCCTTTCTACCGGTGATCCTCCTGGTCGGTTAGGAGAGGCTCCCCCGTGTGGCAGTGCCGTCATTTATCCACTGCTCCCAACACAATCGGACGTTATGTTCAGAGCGATCCACGTAGCGGGCTATACGTCGCCCTGACCACCCTGCGGTTTTCAGCCCGATGATCAGGCCTCTCTCAAAGTCCGCAAATTGCGTAAATCGACGTCTCTGGCGTCTACCGGGCATTTATGTCACTCTGTACTCTTGCTTGCGTCGGCCGATGCTTTTCGCGTTCATGGGTCATCGACTACACACCGGTTTATAAGGCTACCGGTTCGTGTTTGCAGCGCCACCACAAGGTTGCGGATATGCGCAATCGCACCAAACGTGGATCATTTGCATACCAGCACGCACTCTCGCTATTTTCAAAGTTTCGCGGTTGTAGCATGTTTTCTTCTAGGTGCGCAAATTTTATTGTCAGGGAGTGTATATATTTTTTTTAACCATCCATTTTTGCCGATTTCACCACTTATAACCCTTGTATGAATGTGTTCCATTACAGGTCACCAAGTCTTCGATACCAGTGGTGCAATGATAATTCATCCAAAGGGAACTATTGGTCCAACCCAGTTTGGTCAAATAGAATATTCGTCGAAAGTCAGTTCGTCCATTGACACGAACGGTACAATGCCGATTCGTCCAGTGGTATCATGCAACCAACGGCCAGTTTTTCTACTTTTAAGAAATTAATAATAAGTTACGGTTCTCTTTTTATTGTTTCCAGAAATGATTTCCATTCCCATAATTTATGTTTAGCCCTTTAACGACCATAGCGTCCAAAACTCCCGTAAGTACAAACGGCCATAGCCACCCGAAACGACTCTCTAGGGTGAGTCAGATTTCCTACTCTTACTTGTTCTTCAAATTTTCTCGACCTATGAGTGATCAGCAGGATTCACCCTCGGTCGCTAGTCTTTTTAATAAACAAAGATAGCTCTAGACAAATTAGAACGAGCACGATCCACTTCAGTGAGAGATTCGACAATACCTTTAAGCTGAGGGAGGACATGGAACTTGTTAAGTCCAACAGATGGGTACAAAAACTTGGGGCCCCTATTCAAGGCTCTGACTTGAACTCGATTTAAATCACAACCACTGAGACTACTGAATGACGGACGATTGTTATGAAAACCAGTCGTAACCCTGGTTTTCATAACAATTGATGAATTCCCCGGTTGGGAAATTCATCAATGCGAGAATCCACCTTACCAGCAACAAGGAAACGCAATTTCTTAATGTGTCGGGATTGCATAGTTTGAACAAGGTTTACCAACATGGCAGAAAATAAAATGAATGCCCTTTTGAACCAAACGGTTCGAGCTCGTCGGGACCAAGACAAATATGCACTACATAAGCTTGACATTGCATAAAATCAATAAGGGCTCCCTTACCACGACTTTGTGACAAGTATCTTACGTTCGGGGTGTAAGGTCAGGTGATGCGTAACATCACAGTCTCTCCTTGACAAATGTCAACCCCGCCTTCTCGTGGTGCATCCCGTTCCCACTAAAGGGGCTCTGACGACCACCAATAGCGGTATAACTATACCACCTGGATTAGAGGAAATGCTATCCCATACTCACCAACCCGCTTGACCAGCGTGGTGAGTTATGGCCAAACCCCTCCAAAATGACTCCACAATTTAAATATTGGCCCTCAGTTACCGGTAGCTGGAATGTACTCGGACAAGGCAGCGGCCAGTGCGACATGAAGGCAGAGGGTGCTAAGAATCCCCGGAGGACCGGACTAGGCTGCCATCTGATGCTGACCTTGGCTACGTACAATGGACGCTCCCTATCTTCTGATTCAAGGCTTCTTGAATTGGAAGAGGAACTACAAAGGATCAAGTGGGACATCGTCGGGCTAAGGAGGTAAGGAGGAAAGGAGAAGATCTCATTGAACTGAAAAGTGGACATCTCTTCTACTATCGTGGGACTGATACTGGCAGAACTAGTGGTGTTGGATTTATAATAAACAAGAAACTGAAGGATAAAGTTGTACAAGTTGAAAGTTTCTCTGACAGAGCTGCACGACTTGTTATGCAACTCTCGAGAAGATACAAGGCTCAGAGTATTCAAACTTATGCACCCACCACAAGTCATCCTGAAGAAGAAATTGAAGAATTTTATGAGGAAATTCGTCATCTAAATAATAAAGGTAAGCAGCACTTGAAGATAATTATGGGAGATTTCAATGCAACAATAGGGCAACGGCAACAGAATGAACCTTCAGTTGGTAAATTCGGTCATGGCAACAGAAACCAACGTGGAAATACTCTCGTTGAGTTTGCAGAGGCAGAAGAGTTTTTCATCTTGAACTCCTTTTTCAAGAAAAAGCCACACAGGAAATGGACATGGAGACACCCAAATGGGACGACAAGTGAAATTGATTTTATTATGTGTAACAAAAAATTCGTCATAGAAGACTGCAGTGTGCTAAACAAGTTCAACACAGGTAGTGACCATAGATTGGTGAGATGTAAGATGCACCTCAACACTTAGCTTGAACGTGGCAAGCTCATGAGACAAACAAAATCTGTTGACATAACCAACCTTAAAAAACACCATAATACCTTCAAGTTGGAACTGAAGAACAGATTATCTGCTTTAGAAGGCCTAACATCGAAAGCAGTGGATATTTCTGAAGTTAACAGAAAAGAAACTAAAGCTCTTATGGAAATAGCAACAAAATTAGCTGGGTCTAAGAACAAGTTGCATGTGAACAAATTATCAGGAAAAACCAAAATGTTGATGCAAAAAAGAAGAGAGATGAGGACAACTAAAGAAGATGTGACTTCCAAAGTGGAATATATAGAGCTATGCAAGACAGTACGAAAAAGTATCACTGAAGACGTAAGGAAATTCAACTGTGAGCTAGTGAGAAAAGCAATTGAAAACAACCAAAGCCTAAAGATAGCAAAGGGATATCTCAGTAAGGGAAGAAAACAGATTATGGCACTGAAAAAAGAAGATGGTTCTATAACAAGAAATAGAGCCGAAATTTTGACAAGAGTAAAATATTTCTACTCCAAATTATATGAAAGGGATGATACATGTACTCCAGACATCATGAAATGTACCAGTACCAGAGTTCTTCCAGTCCTCCCAGCAGAAGTTGCACATGCAATCAAGAACATGAAGCGAGGAAAAGCTCCAGAAGAAGATGGAATTACTATAGACATCATACAAGAAGCAATTGGAGAAATCGAAACAGTACTCGCCCAAATTTTCACTCGATCCCTTAATGAAGGGAAGATTCCCGAGGATTGGAACAACGCTACAATGATCCTGTTACATAAAAAGGGTGACATTGAGGATCTCAGGAACTACAGACCTATCAACCTCCTATCAGTGGTTTATAAAATCTTCACTAAAGTACTTTCACACCGTTTGAAGGTAACACAGGACATGGCTCAACCGATAGAACAAGCTGGATTCAGGAGTGGCTACAGCACAATAGATCATATCCACGTACTGAGAGAACTAATTGGAAGAGCGAGGGAATATGAACTTCCATTGTGCATGGCTTTTATCAATTATGAAAAAAGCCTTTGATTCGGTGAAACCATCAGCAGTTACAATGGCTCTGAAATCCTGCGCTATTGAAGATGCATATATTAATATTATTAATAACATCTATGAAAATGCAAGTGCAAAGATTCGGCTGCTTGAAAATACAATACACATAAAAATTGGAAAGGGAGTGAGACAAGGTGACACCAAATCTTCGTAGCTCTTTAATGCCACATTGGAAAATATCTTTCAATCACTGAACTGGGAAAACAAAGGAATAAAGATTGAGATTATCTAACCCACCTTCGCTTTGCTGATGATGTAGTCATTTTTATAACTACTCCATCAGAGCTGCAGACTAAGATCCAGGAACTTGCTGACAAGAGTAAAGAAGTGGGATTAAAAATGAACTTTCAGAAGACAAAAGGGATGTTCAATGCTTTTACAAGAAATGAAGATTTATCGATTGATGGAGAAAAGCTGGAGATAACAAACACGTACGTTTATCTTGGACAGCAGATATCAAGTGAGGGTCACATTGATGAAGAAATTAATTGGCGTACAAAACTGGCCGGGAGAGCTTTTGGAAGAAACAGCATAATTTTCAAGAGCAATATTCCATTATGTCTTAAAAGAGAAGTGTTTGATCAGTGCATCCATCCAGTTCTTACGTATGGTGCAGAGACGTGGACCTTAACTAAAGGAGGCATAAAAAGGCTTCAGACAACTCAAAACGGCATGGAGAGGTGCATACTTGGTGTAACCAGGAGAGATAAGAAGAGGAACTCGTGGATCCGATAAATGACAAGAGTGGAAGACATCATGATCAGAGTTAAATCCCTGAAATGGGAATGGGCTGGACATACTGCCAGAAGGACATACCATCGATGGACAGTCGAAATTTTAGATTGGATTCCAAGGGACAAGAAAAGACCCAGAAGAAAACCACATGGAAGATGGGTGGATGCAATTCGAAAGTATGCGGGAGTGACATGGAGGAGACAGGCACAAGACAGACCGTTGTGGAGGAAACTTGGGGAGACCTTTTTTTTTTTTTTTTTTTTTTTTTTTTTAGGTTTAACGACCGCCGTGAGCAACTCAATGGGCTATAGTCGCCCGTCCCTAATTTAGGGTCACTGATTCCAGGGAAGGGAGAGAGCTAGTGCCGTAAGACAAACACAACATCCATGCCTGACCGGGATTCGAACCCGGACCCCGTACGGACGAATGATCAGAGGTCAACGCCTTATACCACTACGCCACCGGGGCGGCGGGGAGACCTTCGTCCAGCAGTGGATTCATAATGGTTGACAATGAAGATGATGATCTTACGTTCTGCGTTTTTCAAAACTGCAGCGTCTCGACTCGAGAAAGGGTTACAGTTCAACACCAGATATCTGGGAGTGACTTCCAAATCACGACAGTTTATGAGATGAGACAAGTGCGTCTGCATTGGAACAAGCCTGGGCTTACGCTTGAAAATATCTTTTGCGGCTGGCTCCATACCTAGTTGACCACAATGATGAGAAAACACACAAACAAGATGAATCAATAGCGGCGTATCAGTTGAAATAAAAAATTATCGTGCTTTCATCCCCTTAAAGTACAAACTCTCTGCCCTTTGAAGAACAAACACGCCTCAATCCAGTTCCTTGTGAGGCGTGTATTCACACAATCATAGAGTATTAGCTTGAGACGTCAAGAACTTGATCTCATCTACAACATCACCGGGACGCACGGATACAATAGAGGTGTTGTTTGTAAGATCGTTAACCAGCTACTTCAGTCTGATTTTACTCCTCTAAATAGGGAAGTCAGAGCAACACGGATTGTGGGTTGCATCGACCATTTGCCGAGTGTATCTTCATCGCTCAGAAATGTGTGTAAAAAGCACAATTTGAATTTTGGAACTACCTCAAGGAATATCATGTCATTAGTAAAGAAAGATTGTGATTGTGTTCCCGTGTTGAGTCGCCATGGTGTGTATTGCTTCCCATTAAGATATTTGGACGTTTCGGATGTTGAACGTTCTTACTTAGGATCTACCATGCGTCCTCTAAGCACAAGAATCGCCGAAAACAAGTATTCTATTAAGAATAACTTAGAGACCACTTCACTAGCTCGCATTGTCAATTCTGGTACCCACTACCCGGACCGGAACCAGGTTGCTGTTTTGGCATCGCCATTTACGCGTTCATCCCTGTTTTTGACTGAAAGTTTGTACATAAACGCCTATGTTCCTTGTTGTTGCAGCAATGATTCCCCACGCTTTATACCGTTGCAATTGAGTGGACTCATTGTTCATGTATGTATATATTCAATTTTTTTTATTGTGACATGTTTTATCCTTTTGCACTCATTCGATTAAGATTATATTCCTGTTTGTACCAATACAATATACTGTTATCGATTATGAGGCTTTGTTTCACGCCTGCGTATACTCACCTCGTTACGTCATCTATGATTTTGTGTATATAATTCGTTAGTCTGGACCTACCGCTGTTTTTTTTTTTTTTGACCTGAGGATGGAGTGCTGGGCACTCTGAAAGATCTTGTATTTTATCTATTTTAAGTAATTAACCGTTTTCATCTGTGTGTAGATACGTGTAATACCATCAATCGTGTATCGCGGCATCTGTTTCAATTACATTGTATCTTTTTTACAATTTTCAAAGTCCCCAGAAAAATATTTGATAAATAGTATATCGACTGTACCCACACAGCACAGAATATATATTTCGTATATGTTACAAGTACGTAGCACTGAAACTTTTCAGATACCTTACGCAATGTAACAGTAATATTTCAGAAAACTTACGGTTACGTCAAAATGTCCTCAAACGTTATATAACTTTGAAACATAACCGATACGTTACAGTGAAAGGTCTCTGTAACTTCAACATACCAACTTCATGTTACTGTTACGTATTTGAAAAATATTTGAACTTCGTAACGTTACTGTTACGTATTTGTAATATATTTGTGGCATCATCATATTACTGTTACGTATTTACTACGTTGAACATTATAGTTTTAATAAACTTTGTAAAATCACAATAAAAAAATTACACTCAACAGCTGTTTTAAAATTAACAACAGTCGTATTACGAGTTGTTTACGTTTTCAAAGGTTCAACGCAGTCCGCTGTCCATCGGGAACAGTGGGGGCGTTTATACACTGCTGGACAATTGCTAAGGACGGATCATAAACGGCTATATAGCGCATAAAAAAGTAAGTGTGGTTGGATGCCAAGTGAAATAATATAATGTCAGAATGCCAGGGCATTACAAGAAAGACAATTTATTGTGCTCTGAAATCCAGAAGGCTTTGGAACGTGTTTAAGGGACAAACAGGCCATTTTGTGCAGAATACGTAAACGTGAAAAAAATGCAATTATCGTCCGCAGGTGTTCCGGCGTAAGATGTCAATACGAGATATGGCCACCATGGAGATCGATGCAAGATTCCACACGTCGTGTCATGCTTTGCACAACATTATCAAGCAGCTGTTGGGGTAATTTATCCTATTCCTCTGTCAGTGCACGGATGAGGATGTCCTTGTTTATTGGAGGGCATTGGCAGCCAGCAAGACTCCTCCCCAAAGCATCCCACACATTTTCAATGGGATTCAGATCTGGAGAACGTGCTGTCCATACGAAGCGTTGAATATCCTCGCTCTCAAGACACTCTTGGACAGCGACTGTTCGATGATATGTTGCGTTGTCTTCCATGAAAATGAATCTATCACCGACAGAACCATGGAACATGCGAATATGAGGTAGCAGAACATCATTAATGTATCGTTGGCCACTCATAGACCCAGTTGAAAGCACATAGAGGGACGTACGGCCATTGATCATGATGCCAGCCCATACCATGACACTACATGTCGGATATCGGTCCTTTCCTGTTTGTTTGCTGGACAATATGCAGTGCCACTATCACGCCAGATCAGTTGTCGTCGACAATCAGACGATAGACTGTGTCTACTCTCATCTGAGAAGAGAACAGCAGACCAGTCGTTATCAGTCCAATTGCGATGTTGATGGCACCATTGCAAACGGGCGGTACGGTGACGTCTGGACAATGGGGTGCACACAACAGGACGGCGGGCGTATAGTCCTTCTTCATGCAAACGTCTGCCGACAGTTTTTCGGGAGATCCGCTTGCCAGTAGCAGCCATAAACTGATTTGCTACCTCACTAGCTATGCTGCGCCGGTGTCTTTTTGTTGATAGCACTATGTACCGATCTTCTGCAGGTGTGGTACTGCGAACACGACCTCCCCGTGACGTTTGCTACACTCTCCATTTGTTTGAAATGATTTCCAAAGCCTTAAAACAACACTGTGGTTGACATCGAACTCCCTGGCAACATCTGTTATTTTTCGCCCTTCTTCAATCTTGCCAATAATACGGCCACGCGTAAAATCATCTAGGTGATGTCAGGAAGACATACTGAAACTTGCAAGTTCGTCAATTGATTCTTTTCCTTTCAACTTAGCGTTTGAACAACAACGGTCAATACGCGTCAAATCCTTTATATTTCTTATCAGCGCTATGACGTCACGAACAAGTTGGGCAATCCAAAATTAGCATACGCACAACACGTCTTACTGTATTCCGCACTTATGCTAATTTCCACATTTTCCTGCCTTCCATTTTATGGTTGCTATTGTCATCCGTCCTTAGCAATTGTCCGGCAGTGTATGTTGATTACAAAATATATAAAAATCGGTCCCAAATGAGGGTTTTGAAATTCCATTATACATGTGGAATAGACTATTTTTCAGCGATAAAAAGAAAGAAAATCAAATTCGTGATTTCTCTAAATACCTACCAACATGAAATTTCTCAGCTTTAATTAAAAAAAAAAACATGCTGGTATAGTATACTAATACAACAACACATCCATCTACTTAGAATTTAGAAAATGCTTTTTAGAATTCAAAAATTATAATAATCAAAACAATTATTGACTTTCAGATGATTTTGAATCACATACACACAAGAAAAAGGATGACATATTAAATCAACTAACTAGAGAACTCGTGTACGACATCACCAAAGAATATCCCAGTAGCACGTGGAAATTCGACTACGAGAGTGCTTCGGTGAAATAGCATAAATGCGCTTGCGCATCCAAGCCGCCGTTGCCAAATCAAAAATCTTAAATATCGCCGGAATGTAACATCAAGGTAGCAATTATGTACAATGGAAACTATAAAACGGTGAATGCTATTTTTTTTTTTTTGATTGGAGGTTTAACGACCACCGTGAGCAACTCAATGTGCTATAAGCAGTCGCTCGTCTCTAATTTAGGGTAACTGGTTACAGGGAAGGGAGAGAGCCAGTGCCGTAACACAAACACAACATCCATGCCTCACCGGGATACGAACCCGGACCCCGTTCGTGTGAATGATCAGAGGCCATCGCTTAGACCACTGCGCCACCGAGGCGGCAATGCTATTTTTAACGTAACCGTAATGTACAAAGAGTTATGTTCTAAAATAGATGTTGCTGAAACGTAATTGTAGGATATCTCTGAAAGTGTAACAAAAATGAGAGATTGTAACATTATTTATACATATCTGAAACGTTTTGTGCTGTATGGGTAAGTAACAAAAATGAGGGAGAAAAAACAAGTAAATGCGTTTTAATTGCTTTAGCACTCAACGAAAATATTGCTATGACAGAACTCAATCGGTTCTAGAATTTTATTAGAGTGAGGAATTTATCGACGATATGTAAAATGGTTGATTTTCACCAGTAAAATATAAATCTCAACTATCCGATGTGGGAATTTCAGAAATAGACGAGGGTTATCGCAAAAAATAACAAAAAATAAATAAATAACAAAAACAAAGTAATAACAAAAAACAATCAAGATGAGACATATAGGTGCTGATTCAAGTTGTCGATATCATTACGTAGATCCGGCAGGTGGCGCTAGCTTGTAGCACAGCACGAAAATGAAGAATCAGCGGAAAAAGGCGTTCTGCGTGCTGGAATTCAACTCCCGTCAATCAGTGGGAGAAGACATTCGGCGTGTTGAAATTCGACGGTAAAAAGCATTCTGCGTGGTGGAATTCGAGTGGTATCAATAAACGCGAAAATGCGTTCTGCATACTGGAATTCCACTTCGTGTCAATCAGTGATAACTGCGAAGCACCAGTTTTTCCTGTGGTGCTTCGTAAACAATAAAGATTATGCCCACCGTTATCTACACCCAGTGGAAACTTGAAGGTTCGCATAGCAACAGTTATTGCCATAATTCTGTTTTTTTCTTTCTGATAGAGGGTTTAACGACCACCGTGAGCAACTCGATGGGCTATAAACAATCGCCCATCGCTAATTAAGGGCCACTCGTTCCAGGGAAGGGAGAGAACCAGCGCCGCAAGACAAACGCAATATACATGCCTCACCGAGATTTGAAAGCGGACTTAACTCAGTCGAAAGGTCCGAGGCCAACACTGAGACCACTGCGCCACCGCTGCGGCGTAATTCATTTGGACCTTATGAAGAATGTTTGGAACGTGATATGAAACTGTTTTGATATCGGTCGCGCTGCGAGAGGTATGCATATTTTGAACTCATTTAGGCCGTAAACAAGCACTTTGGGAGTTGCCATTCCTATTACTGTTTTTTCATATTTAAACTGAGATGCTTGTTTGTTAGGTACACCAACCTTCTTCACATAAATGGCTTAACCTAAGATGTCACGTTAGCACGGCATAAATAGAGCATCCGTTGGCATTTAGTTGAGGATCGGAATCGGAAAAACGAGTGATCTGAGCGACTTTGGACGTGGGATAACAGTTGGTACCAGGCATGCCAGTTTTAGCGTTTGCTAAACGGCCATTATTATTATTTTTGTTTGTTTGATGTTTTAACGACCACCATGAACAACTCGAAGGATTATAAACCGTCGACCATACCTGATTTCGGGCCACTAGTTCCAGGAATTGGAGAGAGCCAGTGCCATAAGACAAACAGAACATCCATGCCTCACCAGGATTCGAACCCGGACTTATCTCGGATGAATGGTCAGAAATCAGCACTTAACGCCTGCGTCACCTGGGTCTGGGCGTTTTATTTACAGCCGTAGTAAAGGCTTACAGTGAATTGTACGGCAGACTAAAAACTCACGGCAATTTCTTGGAAAAAGGGAGATGGTGGATCAGAGGGACACAATGACCACAACATGGCAAATCACTACAGGATTCAACAATGGTGTGCCAAAGGTAATGCTGGAGTGCACACGTATGCGTTACAACTGCCTAAGGTCATGATTAGTGCCTACGTTGTGAACACAGAACACGAAAGCGCGCCTCCTGTCGGCGCGGGAGCATCGACAATGGAAGAACGCTTCTCGCTTGGACTAATGCATCAAGGTTTCTTCTGGATCATGGGTATGGCAAGTCCGAATTTGGCACAAACAACATGAGGTTATGGAGCTGTTCTGCCAGATGCCAACGTTACAGGTTACTAGCGACGGTGTGCTGGTCTGGAGAATGTTTTTCTGGCACGCATTAAGACCCCTGATACACATCGAAGAACATCTGAAAGCCATAGCACATTTGAACATCGTTTCCGACCGAATTCATCCTTTCATGACTACGATTAACCAACTCGCTCACAAGGCTCCGATCGTTACCTCTAAGAACATGTCGTTGAGTTTTGTAGCTTCAGTCGCCTCTACGGCCTCCAAATAAAAAACCCTACGGGAATCTATGAGATGTTGCGATCCAAACTGCAGCAATTGTGCGACTCAATCATTTTCGCATAGTAGAAAATTTCTCAATGACGCTTCCAGCATCTGGTATGTGCCATAAGAATTTGGGCTGTACTGAAGGCTAAGATCTGTGCAACACGTTGTTATCTTGGTGTACTTAATAAACTGGCTGCTAAGGGTATAAAGCCTGTACTTTTCCCTGAATGAATAATGCTCTTAATCACATTGTACCTTTTCTTCAGCCAAAAAAAAAAAAAAGCTTTGACTGTCTTTTCCTTTTTCTGGGGGACATCAGGATACTTGTTTCTCACGTAGACCTTGAGCCATAATTAGGTGTGGGAGTCGTGTTTGTTGCATCTTTCACTTCCCCTGATGTTTATGGAGAAGTATTTAGTGGCGGCGGCTAACGTATGTCCTACGTAGTATTAGGTAGGTGGTTATTCTATTTTTTTCGAGATAAATAGGGATGTACATTTATGCCTTCTGAAGCTGAGACATGCAAATTTAGGAAAGAACGATAGAATTTGGTATTCGTGCACACCGTATATTCATTGATTATAAAGCTGCACATGATAGTATAAACAGGGAGCAGCTATTTGGCGCAACGCAGGAATTGAAAATTCTAAGAAAGCTCATTAGAATGGTAAAAGTGACAATGTCACAAGTTACATTCGTATATAGTGAACCACTCACACCTCTTAACACTCACAGTGGCCTACGACAAGGGGATGCAATGTCATGTCTGCATTTCAGTGTAACACTTAAAACAGTTGTTAAGGATGCAAGAGTGTATGTTCGTGATATAGCCTTCCAGAGCTCTGTACAATTGCTGGCATATGCAGATGACTTGGATTTGATTGCTACATCATACCCAGCATTGGAAGTGGCATTTACAGCCTTGGAACATGCTAGTAAGGAAATGAGATTAATAATTATTCAATCTAAGACAAAATATATGGCTGCAAGAAAAGCCTTTAACTCCAGTCTGCCTTCTAATATCATGTTGGGTGGTCACATATTCGACAGCTTTAAATATCTGCGTTCTACGGTAATTTGCACCAATGATGTATCGACGGGAAACAAAATCCGTCTCATGGCTGCAAATAGAGCATTCTATGCCCTGAGAAAACTGTTGAAATGTTGAGCAACAAAGTTAACCATACATGAAGCTTTAATAAGACCTGTGCTTACATAAGCTTCAGAAACTTGGGCACTAACTAAGAAAAATAGATGAATGTTGGATACATTTGAAAGCAAAATTCTCAGAAAAATAGCAGGCCCAATATGTGACTGTGGACTCTGGCGGAAACGCCAGAATAGAGAATTATACTTCATTTATAAAGACCCTACGGTTACTAACATGATTTTTTTTTGGAGGTTTAACGACCACCGTGAGCAACTCAATGGGCTATAAGCAGTCGCCCGTCCCTAATTTAGGGTCACTGGTTCCAGGGAAGGGAGAGAGCCAGTGCCGTAAGATATACACAACATCCATGCCTGACCGGGATTCGAACCCGGACCCCTTACGGACGAAGGATCAGAGGCCTGCGCCACCGGGGCGGCTACTAACATGATTAGGTCATCAAGATTGAGGTGGGCTGGCCATGTACATATAAGTGGGAATGAAGGAAAATGTAACTCCTAAAAAAGTATTGTTTGATCTTCCTGAAGACACAGAAGACGAGGACGACCAGATGGAGAGATGTAGTGGAGGACACATAAAATCTGGGCTGCCAGAACCGGAAAATAATTGCCCAAAATAGAGAACAATAGCAAAAACTAGTTGAGGAGGCCAAGGTTCACAGTGAACTTGAGTAGCAGTAAAATAAATAAGGCTGCAGAACATCGTTCTCCAGTTCAAACTCCTAATGGGAACATTTTTATTCAAATTTGACTATGTAGCGTTGTGATGCCACAAACAGACGAACATTTCGACGAAGAAAACGCGCTAGAACAACGTGTAACGTTAAGATGCATACCTCAGGCTTCCCTTAGTATGCTTACTATGTATTAAACCTGCAAATTTCTTGATTTTTTGAGATCTGGGAATGTTGTTAAAAAGAAATCAAGATATAAACTCATACCGTTAGCCTGTGTGCATAGTTTAAAATGTCTGAGTACGTTTATGTTCTAGAAAATCGTACGCCTACAACGAATGGCGTAATAAAACTACTGAATGCAGTCCATTATTAAAAAGATATAGCATGAAAACAGAATTTTATTAACTATATTGTATTATATGATCAGCTCGAAGAAATCTACTTTTTCCGTAATTCCTTTCCCTGTAGGGCAGGACCAGACGGAACTGCGGAGCAAAGCAAACAAAAGACAATGTAAGCAGGAATAAATATACCTCCGATCGCCCCTCTTGGGAAATACATGGTGCCATCGATGTCATCGGTGGGAGAACAGGCAGCAAAGAGCTCATCCCGCGAAGAAACAATGAACAGACAAAAGGGCCTAAAGGGAAAAAACAAAATAGGTATTATAATTTGGACGGCGAAAGGTAAGTCCGGCATATTGGTTTACTGGGTCGCAAAATGTATTGGAAGACGAAACATGTTACCACTATTGATTGTCAGGACCCGAATACCGTTGATTTAAGACGACAGCTTTTCACAGAGCTAGGTGTATCTTTTAAAATTAAATTAACAACTCGCATACCGATCCAACGAGTTAGCGTTAAGCAATGCTACAAGCAACCGTAATGGGATAAAACGCAGATTATCTGTAATAAATTACTGTACAGGTCAGAAAGATTTAGTGAACCAGGAAAAAAGCATTTGATTTTTATTAATAAATTGAATGTTTATAAAAAATAAGTTTAGAATAAACAGACAATGATAATATTACAAGTAAAACTTTTGTATTAAAAAAAAACATTTTTCCTCCATTGCATAAATCCTACGGTGAAGGATATTTTGGGTAACATAACGACATGGTGATAACGAAAATAAATCGTGTTTATAAAAAGTTCAAGTTATAAAATTATAACATTCACCCTACCCTCCTTTTAGATATATTTCTGAAAATGTGCTTTCCTTTGCTGATTGGTGATTTAACGATTGGTGGTTTAACGACCACCAATCGTTAAATCACCAATCAGCACTGGTTTCAGGGAAGGGAGAGAGCCAGTGCAGTATGACAAACACAACATTCATGCCTCACTAGAATTCGAACCCGGACCCTATCTCGGACGAACGGTCATAAGCCAGCGCTTAGACCACGGCGCCATCGGGGCAGGAAAAGTTCTTTAGTTTGAACGTAGTACGCGTCCGTGTTTTCATCCATCTCAGCAGAAATTTCTGAGACGATTCAGATAAACTTTGGCACGTGGGACCTTCATGATCTTCGAAAATTATACTTATTTTACCAAGAACGAGATATTCGTTAATGGAATAAATACAATCCTGCTGTTTGAGAAAGGAACCAAATTTACCAAAACCACCGCTCCCCAACGTGTAGAGATACCTTGTCAGTTTTTCGACTGAAGGAAATGTCCGGTGGCTAGACAACATGTAGATCACTGGAAAACATGAGGTGGAAATGACTGTTATGTCACCCTTGCTAGCAGAAGACAATCTCGTTAATTTGCCTCAGCCAATGAACGTAATGTTGTTGGAAAGGGCTGCAGCTACGATTTACACACCGGGCACTGAATTAGAAACACTTATGCCGCGTATATGCAAAATACGTGGTCACGTGCGTAACCACGTGATATAGGCAACTAAGACTTCTGCCCGTCAGTAGTGTTGATCACAATGGGGAAAAACAAAGGCTCATTCGAAGTTTCATAAAGCGCATCTGGCTGGAGCGAGGGTTCTGGAAACAGCAGAGCTGACTGGTTCTTCAAGCGGTGAAATATCCCGGGTCCTTAATCAGTGGAAAAATAAACCACATTTATTGTTTAAAAGGTATAACTGTGGGGCGTCCACAATCTATCAGGAACAGGATCATCCATGTCTGAGAAGTCTTCTACGGAGAAACAGGGCTTCCAGTGCTCAGTAATGTGACCGAAGCATTCAATGAAAGATCTTCCTGAACTGTGCTCACGGAATTGAAGGATCGGTATTGGCAGCCGCATGCATATACGAAAACCACTGATTTCTGCAAAGAACCCCTGAAAGTTCGTCTACACTAGTTTCATGAACACCGTGACTGGACACTGGATAAGGTCATGTGGTTCGAAGAGTTGCGGTTCACCTTATTCTGTACCGACAGTAGGCAGAACGTTTGGCAGGAGTCTCATAAAGCAATGGACCCAGCTTGCCTTGTAAACACAACTCAAGGTTCTGGAGGTGGTGTCATAGTGCGGAGCACGTTCTGTTGGTATGAAATGGGCCCCCCTGATATTCCTGGAAGGTCGCGTGTCCTCTAAAGATTACCTGAGCATTGTCGCCGTAACATTGCACCATGTACATCCTGCAATGTTGAATTTTTATTCAGCAGATATTATTCCTTTTCTTACATATATTATTAATTTTCTTACACAAGAATGCTAATATCCATGGAGTAAGATGGTTTCAGCAGGCATTAAAGAGACTTTCACCACGAAGTTCGGATCTAAACCGCATTCTTAATGTATGAGATAGATTCAGGAGCAAAGTCCTCGTCCGTTAAATCTGAGCCAGTTAAAGGAATGTCTGCTGAACACCTGGTATGCTGTAGACGTAGATGGGATCTATTCCAAACCGTACGTGCTGTAATTCGGGCTAAAGGAGGTTCAACTCTGTGTTGAGTAAAAGTTTCTAATTCAATGGTCGGTATGTGTGGGAATGCCGAATCTCGAGAATAGGATTCTTATATGACTTGGTTCAATATACTGAGGGTTGGAATTCCCAACAGATGGAGTTAATTGGGAGCACAGAGGCTATACAGGAGTCTACATTTTACAGAACAATGAGCCACCTGAGTGCAACAGATAATTTCGGGTTGAAGGTCAGATGATGTCCCACCTTCTACAGGCACGAGCCATGGTAAATTATGCCTCTGACCAAGGCTGAACTAGATCACGTACCAGGCTGTAACATTAAGTGAAAATAGTGAGGACAGAACTTAGGAGTCTGGAGGTAACGCCATCTATTGACGTGTGACTGAAAAACAAGCATGTTGTTTCTGTATCATTATTTTCATCGTTAGAACAGACGGATTTTATCTACATTTTGAACTCGTATCATTTGAGTGAGGGGATGGTTTAATGGGAAATGATTCAATTTATATATAAATCTCAGTCCTAGTTCAATAGAGCGAAAACTATTACATAGTTTGAGGACTAAATTACCCGAACTGGCTACGTTTTCTACAAAACGCATTATCAATGGCTGGCTAAGCCTAACATAGCTACTGATGAAATGATACCTGATAAAACTGTCATTAAAGTCATTCCTGACAATATTTACAAAGTGAACTAATAATTATGTATTATCCAAATAAGTTATACTCGTTTTCTTTTTTGTATTAGTACAGTTAGTCTGCAGCATCATTTCTTCTCTTAAGAGCACGGCTTTTGTTTTTGTAAGAGGCCCTTCCTATATAATGTTTTGAAACCTGGAAACATATAGATGGTACAGCATCATCCTTCAGTCGCTTGTACCTCAAGTTATGTATGTAATTATGACATTGAAAATGCTTACCACAAACAACACTTGATGGTGACTTCTCATTTGATTGAAAATCTTGCCGATTTTCAATCAAATGAGAAAATCTTGCCTTCCAATCGCTGTTGCTTCAGGTTCTAATCTGATGGGAAGTCGTGGAAAGACATTCCTACAATTTTCTCTTTACAAAACGTGCACATCGGCAAAGAGCAGTAAACCGTAATGAACGTGGATTATATTTTGCTGCAAAAACAACGGTTGTTTGTAAAACTATAGTGGCATTTAAAAAAAAACACAATCCAACAATGCAAACAAAGCGGAAACTGTATTGTTTATACTTTGGGACCCAGTGCCATATAACGGCAGCAATCGTCTTTCACGCCCACTGGCCAATCACCAAAAGTCTATTGTCTCAAAGGTTAATGTTATAGCCTAATTTTCATCCAGTTCAGCCTTGCTCTGACGAAACTGAAATTTTAAGCACCATGGCAGACATTGCTGATTCCGGCTTTTTGATTTGGTAATTGATTCACTTTTTCTTGAGCTGCTCCTTTCAGTTTCCGCTCGGGCAAAATAACATCACTTATTACAATAGTTGGGAAAAGAACATGCTTTTTTTTTACTGATTCTCCCAAAAAGAATTTGAAGTTTTACTGTTTTTTCATGGCGCTCTTCTTAGTTTCCTTTCTGGAAAAGAAATCTGCAACGATAATCACAGTTCAAACATATTAACTGCCTTCTTTCCGCTATATGCAAGTGCAAAGAAAAAAATCAGAAGAGTTTAAAAGATATCTGCAGCAACTTTCTTCTTGTCACTTTGATTGAAGCAATATGTGGCCACCTGGAATTCAGTAACTCCAGAAAACATGTTCTCAACATTTTTCTATTACAATACATCTCAAGTACATCGATTTCCTGCTCGTATTAGGTGGTCTGAAGAGTAATTGAAAAGCATGGACGGAGTTGAATTGATTTTAAGCCCAAATATGATGCAACAAAGCATGGATGTTTGAAGAGCTTGTCAGAATGTATCATCATTCAGTAGTATAGAAAGGAAGAAACCAGTCAAAGAGTACTACGGGGTGCTGATGAGTCCTTGGCTTTTCACGGAATGGAAGGAGTCAAGAGAATGGCTTTATATTACAGGGTATACATAAAGTCTCTCCCACATTACAAAAATTAATATAAAAAAATGTATTACAGGCACAAGAAAGGGATAATACGACAATGATGGTGCACAAGTAAAGTTTTTCTTTCCAGTGTCAAATATACCTTCACATGGGCTACGTTTGTCGTCCGGAGGACATCTAAGCAATATTCGATTTCACGCCATAATTTCTTTAACATCTCAGCAGAGACAGAGCCAGTGACGTCCATTATTCTGCTCTTCAACGTCTCGAAATCCGGAACACTGCTGGAGTAAACTTGGTCTTTCACATAACCCCACAGGAAAAAGTCTAGAGGGATAATGTCGGGCGATCAAGGCAGCCATGTCATGGGACCGTCGCGGCCAATCCATCTGTCCGGAAATGCGGCATTCAGGAACTCACGAAACGCTATTGACCAATGTGGTGGGGCAACATCTTGTTGGAAAATGACCGAAGGTTGGAGTGCATGCAACTGAGGAGCTACAAAAGTTCCAGCATTTCCAGGTACATGTTATCATTGGCTCTTTAAAAAAGAAGGGCCGATGATTCTGTCATACATCAGGCCGCACCATACGTTCACTTTTGGGATAGCCCTCTGTTGTTCGATGACACAATGGGGACTTTCTGATCCCCAGATTCGCACATTGTGCCTATTTACTGTACCAGAGACGTGAAATGTGGCTGGCTTCATCTGAGAAACAGTTGAAGCCAGCCACATTCTTCCGAAACAGTCTTCCGAAACACTGCGATGCATTACATAGTCTTCCGAAACACTGCAATGCATTACATAGTCTTCCGAAACACTGCGATGCATTACATAGTCTTCCGAAACACTGCGATGCATTACATAGTCTTCCGAAACACTGCGATGCATTACATAGTCTTCCGAAACACTGCGATATCTACTTGACATATTGACCACTCCCAGTTTTTACAAATTCATTTTTCCAATGCTTAATTGCTTTATCATCAGGAAGATTCCTGGCGAAACGTGCACTAAGATTTATTTGAACTAGAATTACTGATTTCGTTTTAAAACTCCACGCCACACAAATCGCTTTTTCCTGCACATTCGCCATTGTAGTTATGAACAGGAAGAACTAGCGCCATCTACATGTAATGATAGGCAATAAAACTTCTGATGCTTGCCTTTCACGCCTTAAATCTTATTTCCATAACGAAGTAGTTATCTTTCATTAATTTTCTAAAAATTGGGCAAAACTTTTGATCCACCTGATAAGATCAAATCAGAGAGTTTGGGCAAGATTATATCATTGGTCTGTGTAAAGCAGCATAATCTACGTGACGAATTGCAGAGCGTTTCGGAAGTGCGCAGCAATGGTCACTCACAAGAAAGTGTTACATGTCGTCTTTCATGATTCGGTGAGCATTGAGGTCGTCTAATTCTCGGTGTCAATGACAGAACGACTGACGGACACTGTTGGTAGCTGTCGGTATGATTCATCGACGCCTACATGGACTTCATATGGGGGGAGATGCTCTCTAATTTTCGTACCGCTCACTCGAAGCCACGAGAATGCAGTGGTGAAAAAAATAAGCTTACTGGTGTTGTGAATGACGAAATATCGTCATTACTGATAAGACCATGTTTCGGGAATTGACGTATAGGCGCAATCGCGTGTGCTGACGCTCTGGAGAAATATATCTGTTCTGTATTGTTGAGCGCCATACAGCTTTCACGGATGTGATCATGGCATTTCGGCGTATCTCTTCAGCCAGTAAGTTATCTCTCATATTTATCGAGAGTAATTCGCCAACCGCTATGAGAACTTATTACTACCGGATACCAACATAAAGTCACCGGTAATGCGGTTTTATGTTGAATATTTAACAAAGTAGATTTCTCTAGGTGGTGCAGTTGTCTAAGCGCTGGTTTCTGACCATTCGTTCGCGATGGGTTCAGTTTCGAATCCCGATGTTATGAAGTGTTTGTCTTACGACACTGGCTTTCTCCCTTCCCTGGAACCAGTGATTTTAAATTAGGGAAGGGTGACTGCTTATAGCCCATCGAGTTGCCACGAAATTCGTAACGAATGCAGTGTCGAATAAATATCGCTTGCCATCTTTCACCTACTTATATGCAAGTGTTTATGACTGTTGGGCAAACTTCTGTGTCCCATTTTATACTCTGGACCAGTTACGGTCACATGGCAACAACGCGGGGGAATGTCGGATATGCAAATTAGAGGTAAACGTCACTCAAAGAACGCTTTAAAACTTATTTGTACACCCAATACAGTCGAACTTCCATATAACGAAGTCGCAAGATCAGCCAAAAAAATTCGCTGTATAGAAATTACCCTTATCTTTTTTTTTTGATACTCAGAAAGAAAGCTGAAACTCCATCGTATGTTAATTAAAAAGAAACAAAAATCAATTTTCACTTACGCGCTTGCCAGGTCAGCATAGATATAAAACAAAAAGGTTTTAGTTTGTTTAGGCGGAGAAGTAGTCGGCAATTTTCTGCTGAATATTATTTAGGTTAAACAAAACAGCACGTTCATAAAAAGAGTCAGTCCTTTGCAATGAGCAAAACACATCGTCTGGTACATTAGCTTGAAACTGGAACCTACGTCAAGTAGTTTTAAATGCCTTCATCATTTCATCTTTTGAAGGCTGTACAGGACACTCAGTTTCATTTTCCTCATCCTCTTGATCTTCTATGATTCCATGACTTTGTCGCACGCTTTCGAGATATCTTCCTCACTTGTTTGGTTAGCTATACAGGGTGATTCAGAATTCATGGGACAAACTTTAAGGGGTGGTAGAGCACACTGCAACAAACATTTTTTGTATAGGAATGTATGGGCGCAAGTGACGCGTTGAGGCACAAACACAAGAAATAGGCATGAAAGAAAACATAAATTGTTTACTTACAGCAATGTTTACAATGATTGCTCAAAATTGCGTCCACCAACAGTAATACATATGTGGCAGCGTCGACGGAGTGATTGGCGTACAGTTTCAAAGATGCCAGGTATTCCTCGCACACGTGCAGCCGCAACGGATATTCGAGCGACGAGGTCCTCAACAGAGTCAACTGGAGTTTCGTAAACGAGGGACTTTAGATGTCCCCATAAGAAGTAATTGATGCTCAATAAATCGGGCGATTCGGGTGGCCACCACGGCTAATCGATCGCGCCCCAAAAGTGGCATCCAGGTAATTGCGCACATTAATGCTGAAACCACAGTCCTTGTCGGACGGCCAGTGGTACATCTTGAAGCAATTCTTGTAAAACCTCTTCCAGAAAAATACGATAACATCTGCCATCGTGTCGCGTTTGTGGTAGATATGGGCCAAGCAGGAAGTCGTTCACAATACCCACCCACACATTCAAAGAGAATCGTTCTTCGTACGTCGACGCTGCCACGCATACATTACTGTTGGTGGACGCAATTTTGAGCAATTATTGTAAACATTGCTGTAAAGAAGCCCTTGTCAACGATGCTGTAAGTACACAATTTATGTTTCCTTTCATGTCTATTTCTTGTGTTTGTGCCTCAACGCGTCACTTGCGCCTATACATTCCTATACAAAAAAATGTTTGTTGCAGTGTGCTCTCTCACCCCTTAAAGTTTGTCCCATGAATTCTGAATCACCCTCTAGGTGTTTCTTCATCAACAGAAAGAAAATAATCAAGAACATGTTCAGCTCCAATATTTCCATGCTGTCTTAGTTGTTGCCAGTGTTCTTTAATTCCTTCAAATGGCAAATCATATTCCTGATCAGCATCCTGATCTGATACGAAAGCAGCGTTACAAAATACAGCTTTGCAAAAGCAGTTATGGATGGTAGTCTCTGTTAGGTCATGCTGCCATGCAGAAATGCATAATCGCATATTCACAACTTTATCAGCTGGTTGATTACACTTGTCTACAAAAAAACCAACAACTTTTTTTCTGTCCTAAAGATGTTATCGGTCAATCTTTATAGTATTTGTCGCGCTGAATTCAATAATGAAAACCATTTGTCTCTATCACGTAAGGTTTTTGTGTGACAGTTACGCAAATATTTTACATTAATAACATGTACACTAAGGAAATTAATTAATGTTCAACGTACCTAAAAGGTCTTAGTTGAAGATTTCCTGGAATACTTTGCCTCAGGAAGGTCCCTTTTGAGAGTCCAGCAGTAATCTGCTAACATACTTGAACTCCACTTTCCTTTATATCTTTTTTCTATGCTTGAAATGTCCTGATGAAAGAGTTCACCGTGTTCATCACTTACGGCTCGCATGTTTTCGGGAAAGAAATCTAAGTCAGAGTGAAGGAAGTGGATCTTCAAAGACATATTGCAGCCTAAATCTTCATATGCTTTCAGCATCTCACGTACTACATCCGTTTAGTTGTCAGACTTTTTGTTGCCTAAAATGTTTTTCTCTAAATTCTTGAAAGAAACCCACGCGCGTTTTTCTAAGACATTCAAGCGTCCTTCAAAAGTTTCATCTTTCATTAGTTCTCTAATTTGTGGTCCTACGAAAATTCCTTCTTTAATTTTTACATCGCTAATTTTGGAGAACTTCTCCTTCAAGTACAAAAAAACACTTCCATTTCTGTCCATGGCTTTCACAATTTTTTTATGAAACCCAATTTGATATGAAGAGGTGAGAGATAGATGTTTTTGGGATCAACTAAAGGATCATTCATTACATTGTTTTCACCAGGTGCAAGAGATTTACGTGAAGGCCATATCTTCCTTTTGAAGTGTCTTTTACGATCCCGGCATTACCACTCGCACACAATTTTGTTATCCAGACTGTAACTCGAGTAGCATAGCGATCACCTTGAGGTCTCCACATATGTTCCAAATGAATTTTTCATACTGTATCTTGTTTAGAATAATCTTCATATTTTCATAGGTTCCTTTCATATTAATAGCATGTGCTAGTGGAACTGATGGAAATTTGTTTCCGTTGTGCAAAAGGACAGCTTCTAGGCTAACGTTTGACGAATCTATAACAAATACCATTCCCGTGCGGTATAAGCGTGTCGTATAGTGTCCATCACTGATGAAATATCATTACAGTACGCTATATCTCCTTTTGCGAGAAGAACTCCTTGAAATCTTCTTGACGATTTCGAAAGTAGCATACCCTAGTTCCGAGATCAAGAAGGTTCCACCCTTTTAGTCGTGATCCCAAAAGTTCTGCCTGTTTTTTAAATAAATTTAAATCACGCACTAAATCATTTAGGTCTCCTTGTGTCAATAAACGAGGCTCATTAGAAATGTCGGAACTGTGGGGGCATAGGAGGCAGTTGCCCCCGCACACAAATGGGTGTGGGGGCGAAACATCACATTTGCCCCCTCAGTTTTCTCTTCCTTTTCAAATTATATATGTTTGGGATTGGAAATGTCAAACATTCGTTGCTTTTTTTTTGAAGTTCATTTTGATAAGAATTGAGTATTGATCTTCATTTTTCACCATTAACTCTCCAGAAATCTTAATACTTTTTTTATTACCACCTACTCCTGAGACGCCAAGAAATGCTAGCTCCATCAAACAGTCCAGAGGGCTGGTTCCCGTTTGAAAACCTCCTTTGCAGTTCAGCAACGTTTTGTGTCTCATTAAGTGTAAAAAATTAGTCTTCCTCTGAAAAAATGAGTAAAAATAAATAGGGAAATAGAAGTAGGGTGAGGAATGAGACATAAGTTCCTTCAATGTTGAATTATAGCTTCTACGGCTACAATTCGTACCAATCCGGAAGTATCAAAATCTACATTTTAACGTCGTTTATGTGTACAGTTAGTTTGCATTGAGAAACTATATGGATATGAAAGCGTTTTTTAATTTAGATGAATGTTCAATCGAAAAAAAAGTTTGTTCAGCAAATTTACCTGATGAATTCAGCACCTCTTCTTTTACAGTAGTACGATAAATTTTATGCCATGATAAAATACTTTGTTCTCTGATATCGTGACCCGCTGTCAAAAAAGTGTTTCGACGCCACTGAACTCTAAATCTTGGCGCATTAGGCAGCTGCTTAGTGCGCCAGTGGTTGAACGAACCGGCTGTGATGAGAAACCACCCCGAAATCTGGGCAACATTCCTGGTGCATCACAGCATAAACAACTCTTCCCATGAATTTCCACTTTCTGGCGGGGTCCGTGGAACAAATCAGATCATATGTAGAGGATTTTAGGAACGGAGTGTCTGACCCCAGGTCTTAAACAACCCTTAGAAATTGGATGCTAGGATATTTGGGCTAGAGTGCCCCATAGGAAAGTGACACGGAAGTGAAGTAGAAAGGAGGAGAAAAACGCCCTTAATTATTACCAGGGTGCCCGTACTCAGGGTCTGGCGGCTTAAGGTGCCTATCCGGCGCACGGAGGATATTTAGTGGCTCGAGCGTTTGTAGATACCTGGAATCGAATTTGCGGTTCCTTATTTGCAGTCACAAACGCTGACCACTAGGCCATCCGCGGCAAGGTCCATGGACCAGGCGCAACGCTAGAACCGAATTAAGAGGGGGGCCTTGGGGGGATCTAATAGAGCTGTAACCAGGGGCCCACCATTACCAAAGGCCCAGGAGGGCTGCTACATCGCACATAATAATACGAAATCTATACTTATGTAGAGAGAAGTGTATAATAGTTTTTTCTCGTATAACACTCCATCACAAGAAGTAGCTAGAACAGATTTCAAGGCAGTGGGTCACTAAGGCCAAACGTTTCGTGTCGCTGTGTACAGCAGGGTCGGCGAGACAGTTTCAGCTTTTTCACTACTATCCACCCACAACTCCGTGTTTGCCCTCGGAACCGTTAATGGACGAAATCCACTGTGACCTCACATTGCATAACGAAAAAGATGCACCAACAAAAGTATTAAATGCTAAATTATTAAATTCCAAGACAAAATCTAAGAATCTTAAGCTTTTAACTCATGTTCTTGTGAGAACAGTGGAAAATAGTGACTTTTTAGGAAAACTGCAGGTAATTTATTAGTTTGAAGAATGCATTACGTATATTATCACAAGCATTGCGTGTTTTAACTGACTTAACGAATTTTAGTCCTAAATTATTAGAGCCCCACTAAGTCCTTAATCCCAGGAACGATTTAAAAACCTCTGAGACCCCAGGGGTGTGGTGGCACGAGGTCCCTTCCGTACCAAGTATTAACATACAATATATTCCATTTCATCTAAAATTTAAAAGTATTGCCAGGTATCTTATCCTTTTCATCTCAAGAAATACGATGAAATGTTTTTGCAATGTGTTTTAGGCACTACGTTTTAAACGCAGCTGAAACTGAGATGGGACGCAAATATCGAGATTTTCTCGAGCTGTCCCTGTGTAAACCAATTCCGTACAAATGGGGAATTTCTGCGATCTGGAATCAATCGGTGTGATTAGGTAATATAGACATCTTTTCGGCAGCGTAGTACGAAACACAGAGAGAGACCCGACAGCCACTGGTGGCGTAGAGTGACCTAAACTTTATCCGTGGCTAAATATTTTTAACATTGCTCTCAACCTTCCGTAGTGTGAAATATAATTTAAGGGGATTGTAAGGTTTAAAAACGCCACCAGTTGAAATTTCCGGGTGGTGAGTCAGGTGCACTCGGAGTCGGGTGGAGGGTCAGGTGCATTCGGAGTCCAGATGAAAGGTCAGGTACACTCAGGCATTACCTATATTTTTTACTTAATCTTACCAAGCTTGATTAAAAGGAGACTTAACATTGGAAATATTTCGTAAAAAATGCATATTTCGATAAACGTTTTTAATTACCTTCACCTTGCTAAACTTATGCCCTTTAGTTGTGTGAATAAAACAAAATATTGCACACATCTCTTAAAATTATTACGGCAATTCTTTAAGGAACAAAATATGATTTTATAACTGATCCCGTCCCCAACAAACTTATCATAGCAACCGCCAAGTCCTCCCCTCCAACTTTTGAGACATGTCTACGGTCTCGGTAGTGATTTAAAACAACAAAATACTTTGTGTTTAACAGCTTGAATGCACATGCGCAGATCTTCCAAGCCCGTATAAACTTTCAAGGTAGAGAGCAGACTTTTTTTTTTGACTTAAGTATAAAGTAAAAAAAAAATGCTTTTTAATATGGGTATAGCATGCTTTTATACATTTTCTAGCTCAAATTCTACCATCCAAAACCAGTGCTCGGCTGCTTGGCGCCTTAGGGAATGGCTCAAAAAATCTATGTAATTCATTTGTGTGGTCATCATCATCATCATTGTCAACCATTATCAATCCACTGCTGGACGAAGGTCTCCCCAAGTTTCCTCCACAACGGTCTGTCTTGTGCCAGTCTCCTCCATGTCACCCCTGCATACTTTCGAATTTCATCCACCCATCTCCCATGTGGTCTTCTTCTGGGTCTTTTCCTGGTATCACAGTATTTATTCAATAATTTCAAGATGCCAAAAAAAATATATACAATGTGATCTAAATGGAAAGAAACTAATGAGAACTACATCCATTTTCTTGACTGGTTCAACGTAAATAAAACTTATGCATACTTTTATTCGCAAAATTACCAACAAGTGTCTTCAAATCTAGGTGACAGGCAATTTCTTGTTCGATCAACAACGTATATAACCTTAAACAATTCCAGCGAGATTAATTTAGTGGTAGCGCCTCTTACTTTTACCCTTGTTTTCATTAGAAAATAAGTGAGTGTAACAGTTGATAACCTATAGTCTAGGCGCTGAGAATTGTCACCGTTTGTTACAGAAGTGGGCAGTCTTGATATTTCTAGTGAAAGCCGCATAAGACAGAATCCATTTTCCTTAAATTTTGTACCGCCCTCAGGCGACGCTTGGTTGCCTACTACATAGATTTATGGCAGTTGTGCGCATGGGTGTCGGATTAACTGCAGGCTGACTCACCCAGTCTCAGTTACTCGCTTACTCAACGAATAAGAATTTTAAAGTTATATTGAAAGGACAACAGAAAAAAAGTATCTTTTTTTTATCATTAACTCATTTAATTTTATCAACTCTAACAGCGGCAGCAGAGGGGGGGGGGGGGGGTTGTCCACGCACCCAAATGAGTGTGGGGGCAAAACATCACTTTGTCCCCTCAGTTTTCTTCCTTTTCAAATTACATATGTTTGTGATTGGAGATCTCAAACATTCGTTGTTTATTTATTTTTTTTAAGTTCATTTTGAAAAAAATTGAGTATTGCTCTTCATTTTTTACCATGAACTATCTAGAAATCTAATTTGTTTTTAATGACACTCCTGAGAGGCAACATTCCAGAGGGCTGGTTCCCGTTTGAAGACCAGCAATGTTTTGTCTCATTAGGTGTAAAAAAAAATTAGTCTAAAAAATGAGTAAAAATAAATAGGGAAATAGGAGTAGGGTGAGGAATAAGATATAAGTTCCTTCAATGTTGAACTATAGCGTCTACGACTACAATTCCTGCGGAATTCGTATCAATCCGGAAGTATCAAAATCTATAGTTTAACGCCTTTTATGTGTACAGTTAGTTTACATTGAGAAACTAATGTATATGGATATGAAAGTGTGTTTTTTTTTAGATGAATGTTTAATCGAAAAAAGAAATTTTGTTCAGCAAATTTTCCTAATGAAGTGAGAACGTCTATAGTAGTAGGATAAATTTTATGCCATGATAAAATATTTTGTTCCGAGACATCTTGCCCCCGCTGTCAAAAAAGAGTTCAAACGCAACTGTCGAAGCATGTCGACTAGCGTGATCTTCATTCTGATACTCTTCAGAGTTTGAATTTTCATTCATATCGGTTGATACTTGGTGAGGTGATATTGGCAATATCTTCACTGTGGAGAATAGGTCGCATCGCTGAAGGTAAGTTGGGATATTGTAAACTGTGTTTCGACTTATTTGTGATTCCTTTTGTATTTGTTTTACAAAAATAACAGTCCGAAGAATGATCTTTCGGGCTATCTCCACACCACAGGAACTGCAAATGGTATACGGCGAGAGCCGTTTGCCCACCACGTAAAAAGTCTTGAACATGTAACACAACAAATATGTTTGGCCCAACTGTTGTAATGATCCCCCACTTTGCAACCAAAGTAAAGCTGATAACACTTTCGTATTAACGGGGTAAAGTTCCGCCTTTAAATGTCAATTCACTGCACCCATAACAAAACGTATACGGATGGTTGAGGCACTTCCGTGGCATTTTTCACACACAAACAAAAGCTACTAATAAAGACCAATAGCACAGCGTTCACTTCGGCTGTCTACAGAGAACTCAGACATAAGACGTAGTCCAGCAGTCGGGAAGGGTGCAGGTGGCGCCATGTCTATGACTCATTCGCACGTCCGGACAAGAAACCCTCCCCCTTTGATAAAACACGAACGCAACAGAGTTTGTATGTCACGTGCAGGTTTTTTTTTCTTTTATTTTCTCACATGAATAAACGATGCTATGTACTCTAAGTCAATACTGGAATTATTTCTCGCAAAAAAGAAAAAGAAAACTATTTTTAATATAAAAAAATGAAAAAAACTTCATTCTTGCATCTCTAAAACTATACGTGATAGTAAACTTTGGATAGTAAATCTGGATTCCTTGAATGAAAATACTAAAGAATAATGTCTGGGATAAAACATGTGCTTACCAGTGTTATTTTCAACGGCCACAATATTTTTATTCAATATTCTTTCCCGGTAATGAAATTTTAGGTTTCTGATGACATGGAAATTGGCTGTAACTTTGAGATCATATTCGGTGGAAAGAAGATAAGTTTTATATTTCTCAACTTTGAAATTACTGTCTGTGGGTTTGTATAACAGTTGTTGATAACCAGAGCTATTTTACCATGCTGCTTAGCCATATGCTTGTCAAATTGTAAACCCATTCTTGAAAAATTTGTTCAGTCATCCATGATTATTTATTGTGATCATACTGAACTTCTAAAGATTGCATTCCTTTGAAACATCTTGGATTGTTGCTTTTGCCTATTACTAATAGCTTCAATTTTTCTTCTCCCGTCATGTTTGCCGCGATCACTGTTATTCATTCTTTACTATGCTGTCCCCCAAAATTTTTATCCTTTTTGAATGTTAAGGTTTTGCTCGGAAGGCACTTAAAAATAAAGCAGTTTCGTTCGCATTAAAAATGTCCTTAGGATCATAATCCTCCAGTAGCTGTTTGAGAACTGTTTCTTTCAACTGCGCACAATATTCGTCACCGATGACTGCGCTTTCCCCCGATATAACCTTTTGGACGATTCCATTCCTGTTCTTGAATTTATCAAGCCATCCGGTACTTACCTGAAATTCTGTATACCCGAGGTATTTCGCATACTTAAGCGCTTTTTCTTGAATTAATGGTCCGGCGATGGGCATGCTCTTTCCACGAACCATATGAACCCATTTATACTCAGTTTCATCAACTTTATCATACATACAGGGTGATCATAATTAAAGTATCCGTAGTCAACACTCTGTGGAGAGATATCTAGCAGTCCAAACGCAACCAAATTTGGTATGCTGACAATTCAGGACACGCGGAAGAGATTTCCTAAAGTCACCACTGGGAGACTTCTGGCGCTGCAAGCTGCGATAATATATATGATTTTCGGCTCTACCTGGGAAACGACACAAAAGTCAAAGCAGAAATGAACACACTTGATGCGGTCACGACGTTTTATTGTCTCCGGTATTTAATTGCACAAGGGAGAGACAGTGGAGACCGGAGAAGCCTAAGAGTTGCAACCGGTACTGCTCAATGTGGGCGCCATTGTTAAATTGCAAAACCTGAAGTCAATGAGCAGTGTGTTCAACGGCCGAACGTAACTGATTATTGTCTTTCATTTCAACAGTGGAATCTGTTGAAATGCACGAGGATTTTGCAAAGCCCAAATGCGACAATTATGTGTGTTGACTGTTCCATTGAGGTTAAAATGTGCCTCGTCACTCCACAAGATCTACCATGGCCACGCATCGTCTACTTCCATTCTATCAAGGAAGGTCAATGCAAAGGTCAGTCGGGTGTCCTTATCACCGTCAATCAACTGTTGGGTGTGGCTGATCTGTACCTTCCACACGGTGGTGTAGGGCACATCCAGCTTCCGTGCCACTGCGCGTGCATCACTGAAACCTGGTACACATTATCCATGGAGCAATCCACAAGCGCCGTAGTGATATCTTCAACCACTTCTGGAGCTATAGGTTTGCGCGCCCTCGCCCTGGTTGAACACATAGACATCCAGTTTCCTCGAAACGAGCAATCATTCTTCTGAGAGCACATGGAGTCAATGGACCTCGCGGCAAATTCTTACGACATCGGAATTCTCTAAGCGCAGCTGCAGCATTGCTCGCGTTTTCATTAAACAGCTTCACAAGAAGAGCGCGTTCTGGCAAAGTGATACCCATTGCGGTTGTTGGAATACGAATGGCATTTTTTTTATTGGATTTTTAACGACCACCGTGAGCAACTCAATGGGCTATAAGCAATCGCCCGTCCCTAATTTGCTGGTTCCAGGTAAGGGAGAGAGCCAGTGCTGTGTAAGACAAGCACAACATCCATGCCTCACGGGATTCGAACCCGGACCCCGTTCGGACGAATGATCAGAGGCCATCGCTTAGACCACTGCGCCACCGGGGCGGCCGAATGGCATTCATGATCATAATCATATGTAGAGGATTTTAGGAAGGGAGTGTCTGACCCCAGGTCTTAAACAACCCTTAGAAATAGGAAGCTAGGAGATTTGGGCTAGACTGCCCGATAGGAAAGTGGCACGGAAGCGAAATAGAAAGGGGGAGGAAGACACCCTTATTTATTACCGGGGGAGGGAGTACCCGGTGTCCGACGGCTTAACGTGTCCATCCGACGCACGGCGGATATTAAGTGGATCGAGCGTTCGTACCTGCCTGGGATCGAACCTGAGGTCCTTTCCGTAGCAATCACGAACGTTGCCCACTCGGCCACCCGCGGCCTTCGAATGGCATTCACCATGCCTAGGACAGTTTTATACCATGGAGTCGCCCGTAGCGCGTGTGCCTTATGCAAATGATACGCTTTCTTGTCGCTCGTAGCGGCACAAAGACTCATTTCCCTCGTTGAGACGAAAATTGTCTATATTATCGCAGCTTGCAGTGCCTGAAATCTCCTGGTGGTGCCTTTTGGAACTTTTTTTTCGGGAATCTCTTTCGCATGTCCTCAATCGTCAGCATACCTAATTTGGTTGTGTTTAGACTGCTAGATATATCTCCAGAGAGCGTTAAATAGGGATACTTTAATTGTGATCATCCGGTACATACTTTGTCAGTTTTGTGCTGCAGCTAACAGTAAACGGACAAAAGTGTCCGTTACTGACGACACATTTTTAGTCCGTTTTCTGCTGGAACTTCACTTTGTTTCAAAATTACCTCGCGGGTTTTCAAAATTGTCGACAAACTGTTCGCCGGGATACCAAAATTTGAAGCAACATTTTTTTTCTAAACTTTTGTCAACTTCTTCTAACACACTTACTTTTTCGCTGATACTCAAGCATTTTCTCTTAGACATTTTTACTGAACTGGTCGATTACAACACAGAATCAGACTTGCCTTTTAGTGCGTCAGTTTGCCACGGTTGGGTGGTACACTGGTGATGAGCCTGAGGTTATTCTTGGAAGATTGATAGAAAATTAATCCAGTAAATCAGAAGGTCAAGCTGCTGATATTTCGGCTACAACCCCCAATAAGTGAACTAAGGGAGTATCCACTGTGAGGTCACCTTGCTTCCCTGGAATCGGAAGACTTTTAAGAAAGGGGTCGCTACTTATTTCAACTACTGGGACAACTCTCCTTGCTGCCTTTTCCTCTTCTAAGGATTTTTTAAATTCTCTTTCAGTAGGCGTCTCATCATGTCTCCCCGTTTGACGATGCTACTGTATATGCGGGGGGATGAGATATGGGGTGGCCGCTGCAAACCCTTTTTCTGCCCTCAGACACCACTGCGTAAATTCCACTGGGGATAAACGGTGAAAGTTCGTGGAGAGGAGAAACCAAGGTGGGAGGCAGTTGTAAACCACTTCTGAAAAAATAAAAAATAAAAGACTTCGCTAAAAATTTAAATTGTCTTCGTTAAATGGAAGTTATTTTGCATGCAAAATTCCTCGAAAATTCAAAGTTCCCAATAAAAAATCGCTAAATCGAGAAATTCGCTATAAAGAATTTCGTTATACGAAAGTTCGATTGTATTTTCATAGTCTTGGGACTGTTTAGACGCACTCTGTATTTGCATAGATTCACTTTTCATTAAATTCTAGTTACTCCTGACGTAGATCCGCCCCTGGAAAAGAATTTCGTCACTACGAGGAGGAGTTTTATGCTTCCACTTGCGTAAATTAAGATGCTAGACAGTGTATGGGTATCGAAGTTAAATAGGATGCACGCGTGCCCTATGCCAAAATAAACAAGAAAGATGACCCCGAATTTTCGGGTGTAATTAGAGCGTCTTTTGAAGCCGTTCTGACGCAAATTAAATTTATCAAAGCTGTTTAAAGTCAATGGAACCGGTATGGAAAACAATAGTATTTGACCGAAGAAAGAAGTTTTTCAATCGGGTTGTTAATCCCGCAGATATTGCTGTAAACGGAATTGTGAGCTTCCGCACTCTGGTTGCAGACTTGTGCGTTAAGAAAAATTTGAATTTATATGAGAAACATTTCGCAGCGGAAATGCTCTCCAACATAGAAAGAATTTTTCAAATCGGACTCTTCAAAGTAGAGATATCGACAAATATGCGTCCCTGGCGGGAAAATCATGCATTATTTTAGGAGGAAAGTATTCTCAAAAGGTTTTTCGATGTGAGCGGTATCGGTCCAAGCAAAAAAAAAATTTAGTCGAGGTTTCAGGAGCTCTGCGAATACATCAGAAACAGAAATTAACACTTATGTCTCCTGGTGGCCAAACCATTCTTTACAAAATATTAGAAATTATATGTAAAACATTTGCCATCAGGAGCTGTATGCGACATAGGAAGAATTTTTCAAATCCGAATTTTAGAAGCAGAAATAATGCAGAAAACACAATTTACCGTTGCGCCCACTAGCGGAAAGTCTACGATTTACTTGAAAATTTTGAATTTAAATAAAAAAACATTTCGCATCGGAAACATTATCCAACAAAGTAGAAATTTTTCAAATCGGTCTCCTAGAAGTAGAGATATTGACAAAAATATGACATATCTACGCCCCTTGGCGCAGAAACCATGCAATATTTTAAGAAGAAAATATTCCGAAAAGGTTTATCTACGTGAGTGGCATCCGTCCACGAAATAATTTTTTAGAAGCTCAGAAACTCAAATTTTGCTGCAAATACACCAAAAGGGGATATTAAAACTTGCGTACACTGATGGCCAAACCATTTTGCACCAAAATTAGTAATTATATGCAAAGGATTTCCCATCAGAAGCTGTGTCTGGTGCAGAAAGAATTTTTCAAATCGGAGTTTTAGAAGCAAGGATATCGGGGGAAACGCAATTTACCATTACGCCCTCTAGTGGAAAGGCTATGAATTACTTGAAAATTTTGAAATTACATTAAACACATGTTACACCGGAAACTATCCAATAAAGAAAATTTTTCTAATCGGGCCATTAGAAGCAGAGATATTGACAAAAATATGATATACATCTACGTCCCCTGGCGGAGAAACCATGCAATATTTTAAGAACGAAATATCCTGAAATGGTTTATCGATGTGAGTGGCATCGGTCCACGAACGAATTTTTTTAATCGAGATTTTTTTGGAAACTCAGACTTTGTTCGAAAAATATCAGGAGGAGACATTAACTCTTACGCCCCCTGGTGGCAAAAGTATTCTTTACCAAAAATTACAAATTATATGCAATATATTTTCCATCAGGAGGTGTATACGCTGAAGAAAAATTTTTTCAGATCGCAGTTTTAGAAGAAGAGAAAACGTTATTTACCTTTACGCCCCTAGCGAAAGTCTGTGCGTAACTTGAAAAAGTAACTATACCTAAAATATTCTTCTACATAAATGGAATCGAAAGATGAAAGGATTTTTTTCAATTGGATGTTTAGAAGCAAATGCATATAATAAAATGTATTTTGAATTCGACATCATCTGTATTTACGCCCTCTAGCGGCGAAATTGGACATCGTAAAATGAAACGAAATAAAGGATCATCATTCGCATATTTTATGCTTCCTAACGCAAAAATAATTTTTCAAATTGGACTAATAGTTGCAGAGATATGGTGTCTACAAACGGACGGACAGACCGATGACATAAGCACTATCTTTTTTTTTTTTTTGTAAAAGACGTGATAAAAATACTAGTTCATGTCTTGATAATATCCGTGTGTTCAAATTGCTGTATTTTGATGACACATCCCTGTTGGCAGAGAGCCAAAGTGAATTGCAGACTATGTTGAGCTGGATGTATAGAATTCCGAGTATAAATATGGGGAAACCTAAAGTTATGGTTTTTGAGGGAGGAATTGTTAGTTCTGAACGCAAGATCAATCTAAATGGTACAGAGATAGACCAGATGAATGGATTTGTATATTTAAGAAGCATCACTGTCAGAGGAAACAAAGTAGGAGGTGAAATTCGTGGGCGCGTGATTTCACCTTGAAAGTCATAGATGCTTTCAGAGGAATGATGGGTTCTCATAAAAGGCACGATTGGCTGTGTATGAAAGTGTAGTTGTTCCTACTCTGATGTACGGTGGTGAACCATGGGTACTGCAGCAGAGAGGAGTCGTTTGTGTGCTGAAGATATGCGTTATTTACTTGGAGTTTGTAGCAAGAAACGTTTTCATCGTGTGAAGAGTGAAGATGTGTAATGTGTAAAGCAAACACAAATATTCTTAGGTGGTTGGCCATGTTGGAAGAATGAGTTGCGAGAAGCTAAGAGAATTTATCGAGCCCAAGTGGCAGGAAAGAAAGGCAGACGAAGGCCAAGAAAATTATGGGAAGACCAGACTAGTGAGAAAAAGATGATGAGTATGAAGTACAAAATGTCTTGTGCGAGACGTGCGATGGATGTCACTGAATGCCGAGATCGCTGTAAATGGAGACATTTGATATGTGAACAGTAATATCTAGTTCTATAAGTTTTAAACTTCAGTCTGGCGGAAGAGCTTCGTTTGAGGTGCTAACCCCTGAATCTCAGAGAACAGTTTAGTGATATCTATGTATACTAGCGCAAACATTATATTAGAAGGGTTTTTATTTTGATCAACTGTTGTCATTTTTCTGATCCATGAGTTTTTCCTATCATTTATGGATGGTTACACCATAAACACATCTCTCAATGCTTTTTTAGCACGTCTTTTGTAAAACAAGTTAGTAAATCATGCAATGCATTGATTATGACACGCTTTCCAACATACCAGAAATCAAGTTATTACTTAAGTTATGAGGATAATCGTTTTAGAACAAATCTTGCTCCTGTGTCTTGCCCTTTGACGCCATTTCGATGATATTAAACATAATTGGTTCGGTATACCTCCGGAACAACATACTGAAGTTTTATCGCAATGGAAGCTCGTTTAGTCAAGTTATGAGGATAATGGCTGTGGAATAAATCTCACTACTGTGTCCTGACCTTTGACCCCATTTCGATGATATTCAACAGAACAGGTTCAATATACTTCCGAAACAACATGATAAAGTTTTGTTGCAATCCAAGCCTTTTTACGTATGTTATGATGCATAAGGACAATGGAATGGATCCCGCTCCTATGTCCTCACCTTTGACCCCATTTCGACCATTTTCAATTAGGTTCGTCCCCACGTGGGCTCCTACCACATACCGAAATTTCATCGAAATCAAACCTTTTTTACGTGAATTATCTCGCGGACGGACAGACGGACGGACAAAGCAGGAGCATATACGCTTCTTCAACCTACGGTTGGAAAGTGTAAAAAAACATCGTGCTTATGAATCGGTTTGTCCGTCCACTTGTAGAAACCATATCTCTGCAACAATTGGTCCGATTTGAAAAATTCTTTTTGCATTGGCAAACTTGAAATATGCGAATTAAGATCCTACATTTGTTTTTTGTTTTTTTACGTTGTACAATTCCGCCGCTAAGTGGCATAAATGCAGATGATGTCGAATTCAAAATACATTTTATTCCATATATTTGCTTCTAACCATACGATTGAAGAAAAAAAATTAATCTTTCGATTCCATTTATGCCGAAGAGTATGTTACGTATAGTTACGCATAGATTTTCCGCTAAAGAGCTTAAAAGTATATTACGTATTCCCCGAAATTTCTTCTAAAACTCCGATTTAAAAAATGTTTTCTTCAGCGGATACAGCCCCATGCTGGAAAATCTTTTGCATACAATTTCTAACTTTTGGTAAAGCATGCTTTGTCCACCAGGGGCCGTAAGTGTTAATTTTTGCTTCTGATGTATTTGGCATAAAATCTGAGCTTCTAAAATCTCGACTGAAAAAATTTTTTCGTGGACTGATGCCACTCACGTCGATAAACCTTTTCGGAATATTTTCTTCTTAAAATATTGCATGGTTCTCCTCCAGGGGGCATGGATGTATATCTTATTTTTGTTAATATCTCTACTTCTGGGAGTCCGATATGAAAAATTCCGTCTTTGTCGGATAGTGTTTTCGATGCGAAAAGTTTTTCATATAAATTCAAAATTCTCAATTAAATCATAGACGTTCCGCTAGGGGGCGCAAAGGTAAATTGCGTTTTCTGCGTTATTTCTGCTTCTAATGCTCCTATTTGAAAAATTCTTTCTGCACCGGATACATCTGCTCATGGTAAATCCTTTGTATACAGTTTCTGATTTTGGATAAAAATGGTTTGGCCACTAGAACGCGTATGTCTTAAATCCCGCTTCTGATGTATTTGCAGTGAAATCTGAGTTTCTAAAATCTCGATCGAAAAAAAAATCGTTTATAGACCTATTCTACTCACGTCGACAAACCTTTTAGGAATATTTCCTTCTTAAAATAATGCACGTTTTCCCTAACAGGGAGCGTGGACGCTTATCCTATATTTGTCGATATCTCTGCTTCTAAGAGTCCGATTTGAAAAATTATTTCTTTGTTGGATAGCGTTTGCGCTGCGAAATGTTTCTCATATAAATTAATTTTTTTCTTAATGCACAAGTCTTCAACTACCGGGCGTAAGCTTACGATTCCGTTTACAGCAATATCTGTGGTATTAAAAGCCCGATTGAAGAACGTCTTCCTTTGGTCAGATACTATTGTTTTCCATACCGGTTCCATTGACTTTGAATAGCTTTGATAAATTTAATTTGCGTGAGAACGGACTCAAAAGACGTGCTCATTACACCCGAAAATTCGGTGTCATCTTTCTTGTTCTCTTTTGTCCTCGGAGTTTCTGATTTAGTGAAGGTCTGTCTATAATCCGTAATACAAGCTGGAAGGATGCATTGATTAGACATAAACTGTTCTTCAAAATCGATTGTACAGCATTTTTTAAATGTAATCCAGCCAAGTTTCATTCAGTGTAGCGTTTCAGATAATTTGAACGTCGTTTTATGTTCTTAAGCAAAAACGCTTACTGAATACGTAACTAATTGAAGCAACGTCCAGGTTCATAGACATGATCTACATACGTACTGTTACAACGGTTTTTTCATCTAAAATCGTAGTAGTCGCACTATTGTGAACCATGATTTAGCATGAGTTATATCACACTTTCGTAGCATTAAATTAAATCCTTTGACGATAATATGATGACTACTCCACAATTATTATTACATTTAACTCCTGTCAGCTTTCCCAAAACGTACAAGGAAAGAAGGGGCAGTAATGTGCCTTTGAAAAGAAAAACCTAGCGGAGAAGCAGCATAGGAAGGGAAACCCAAAAGAAAGGTTAAATTAACAATACTAGTATGCGTCAGAGAGCCTCTTAATATTGCTTCTTCGACGGGCCTTTGCTTGATATCAGAGCTTGAAAGGGGCTCTGACGTACGATAAATAGCCGTATAACTATATCTTCGGGATTAGAACACATAATATTGCACCCACACGGCCAGCTTAGTGAGTTATTTCAAATGACTGCACAACTCACAGATCAAATAAATGCATAAAATTTCGATTTTAAATTTAAAATATAACAAAATACTCTGTTATCTTCGATACAGAAATTAAAGATACACATTTTATGGGTAGTTTATAGTAAACACCTGGCTAATATTTCGTTAGGCCTGCAATGTGTACGTAGTGTGGAGTGGTCTCTACATATGACTTGGCCGCGATTGATAATGCCTTTCACCCATTCGTTCACAATGAGTTTACGGTGAAAATGTTTGAGGATAACGGCACCTTTCATCTCGTCATAAAAGTGTGAAAAAGGGTTGAGGTGTGGCGATTATGCTTCCCACTGACGTTCTTCGATCGCGTCATGAAAGGTTGAGGTGTGGCGATCAGGCTGGCCACAGAAGTTGGTCGAAGTACGTGTCACGTACTTCAAACCAATTTCACTAACCTAAGGCAGATAGGTAGAAACCTTTCTAACCTGGAACATTTGAACTTCTTCTGGTCACACATGGGTCGAATACTTTATGGACCGGGCTTGTTGTGGCATGTATTGCATGGACTTCGTTTGGATCATGGGAGAAGACATGAATGTTGCGTTTGTCCTTCTAGCGCCTGTCGTCTTCATTTCGTGTAACCAGTGGCTCTAAATTAGTGTTTGGTGACTTCTTATAGCATCAAAGGGGCTTCATAAATGGAACTCCTTTTGGGATGAAAATAGTACATCATCGAGCGAACGGCATAAGACGAACAAGTAGATGTGGCCGTAAATGTAACCTGTTCTACAATTACTAGCTGCTTGAGGCTCACAACAGTGAACGTAATTTGGCAGGAAACGCATCCCCCTTAATTTCAGACTGAAGGTGACAACAGATGTTAAATTTGCCACGACGATACATGACAATGCTCACACAATGTTTTAATAACAGTAGAAACGCGCACACGTCTGAGCTCTAGGAAAAGTTTTTCTGACGGACAAATTAATTCCTCAAGCTACGCACATTCCACAAATTTACTTCAGAACTAGAATCTAAAGCATTTTTTACTTATTCCAGCCTTTATTTCAAAACATTTGCTCTTAATGGCAGATGGTAGTTTAAACATTCTGCTATTAGTGTCTTAAAACAAACAGTTTACCGTATAATACGAAAAACAAAACAAAAACTGTATTTTTCGGTTTCGAAAAGAAAATCAGATGAAAAGGACTGCTCTAAGGAAGATTTGCAATTTCTGATAAGAAACAATATTTAATTGAAGCTTGGTGGGTGGAATAGGAGCGATATCGAGAAGAGATTACGAGTGGGTACGTCAGGAAGTGACCAGCGTAATTGCTATATGTGCACAGTTTTGCCATTTAGAAATCTTGGATGCTCATTAACACCGAAAAGTGTGCGTGTTTTTTCTCTCAAATTTCGTAGGACGACCTGACTTCTTCTTAGGTATTTTGTCACAGGAATACAGGGACTGTAACGATTAAGCACATTAATTCCGTTAGCGATAAACCCATGACGACGGAATTATTTTTTTGTGTGTGTGTGGGCCCACCTCTTATCCGTGATTCGAACGCAGATCCATCTCGGGCGACTAGCCAGATCCAGAAACCTACGTCTTTAAGAACCCAGGCATAGGGCAGCTGGTCCATTTAATTTTCTTCTTACGACGTCTTGCCGATGACCAATAATTTCAGTTAAATTCCTGCTGGGGGGTGTGTTTAACGTCCAGCATGTGCAACTCAATGGGCTATAAACAGTCACTTGTCCCTAATTTAGGGCCGCTGGTTCCAAGGAAGGGAAAGTTCCAGTGCCGTAAGACAAACACACCATCCATGCTTCCTCCGGGATCTGAACCCGGATCAATCTTGGACTCTATTCATTTTCGCAAATGCTATTTCTAACCACAGTTACGCAGGTTTTTGAAGAGGATAAGTCAGTGCAGTTGCTTACCATCATCCAATAGATTATTTATGCACCAATTTGTTCTTACTGTACATGTGCTGTAAAAGAATGCCGTCCGGCGGTCTTGTGGCTAATCATCCAAGATAGGGTCAAGTCCTGGATAAGGCATAGGCTGTAGGGCTTGTCTCTTTATATAAAACACTGGCCAGAAGTTAGGGACGTGCCCCACGTTATAGTTTTAGGTACTCACAGTGGTCCTAAAATTCAAGCATAATAAGAAAATAAAATGAACTTGCAAATGAGGGGAAGAACAAAAATTACAATCCTGCTTGTGATTCTAACTCTACAATCCAAATGTGAAACCCTGCACTCCTTCCGTAGTGAACGAATTTTCAAAATGGACTTCCGAAATCCTGCACATAAATGACTTTCGATAATGTCATAACCCAGAATGGTGAACCCAGTGTCTATAAGTAAAAGTCTGCTAAACTGAATATTCAGGAACGGTTTTTAACAGACAACTTTGCATATAGAATACATTGTTTTGTGTAGTAGGTGTCTAATATTCAGTCGTTCAAGAAACAACCAAGGTAAGCGAGAATGTGCTCGTTTCCGAGCCCTAATTGGTTTCAATAAACTATTCCAAGCGAATCAGTTCTCAACGAATATTGCAGTGGATACATTACTTCATCAACAAAGCGTTAATGCTTAACCATTCGTTGCCCTTTTAATTCGATTGGCCCTAGCCGACGAAGCATGACAGTTGTTCAGTCGGAAGCCGTTGTGCCTGTGTTCTCCTTTGGAGGAGATGGAACACGTGGTGCAACTAATTGGTGAAATGGGGAGCCCGGATTCCTATCAGCCCCGCGTTGTTCAATCAGCGTTCTTTACCATTTGTGGGGAAACAAATGCCGATGGTTCACGTACACCATGGTAGCAAATTGCTCTGGATTAACGTCGCCGGCAGACGCGGGCAATGATTCAATTATCATGTAAAGGTTTTCAGTAGGGTTCTCCTCATTTATTCCCTCTGATGAAACAGTGATTGAAAGTGGGCAAAGGAAACGTTCAGTGTCAACCGTTGACTGCGTACCTTTACAAGATAATGTTAGAGCACTTTTCTCGGAGTTTGAGGAATTTTCTTTTCCTGTAATTTGATAAAGCAATTCTTCCTATTTATTTAGCCGGAATAACGTGATCGATTTATCTATTTTATTGCTGCTGGAACATCACCGGCGTTGTTTTACGTCGCTTAAAAAACGCACTTATAACGAAGTAAATTTCTCCGTCATTTTTGGTCTACGCCGGGATTGGAACCCGAGGCCGCTTATTCCGGAACAAGTCGCTCTACCAACTGAGCTACGCAGACGTTTTATTCTGATTCCTATCTGCCTTTATGTCGTGTGCGTCCTACTGGCAGGTACGTCACATCTCCCCCCGAAAGAGGGCCGGGGGCATGTCCCACGGGTCAGCCGTGACCATGAATCGTTGCAGGCAGCCATCCACTGTAGAACGTGCACTTGAGAACTCCCAGTCAATCTGCTGTGTGGAATGCAACATCACACATTTTTATTTTTCGAAGCGCTGGAGAAGGAATTTTTTTTTTTTTTTTTTTGGATTGGAGGTTTAACGACCACCGTGAGCAACTCAATGGGCTATAAGCAGTCGCCCGTCCCTAATTTAGGGTCACTGGTTCCAGGGAAGGGAGAGAGCCAGTGCCGTAAGACAAACACAACATCCATGCCTGACCGGGATTCGAACCCGGACCCCTTATGGACGAATGATCAGAGGCCAACGCCTTAGACCACTGCGCCACCGGGGCGGCGGAGAAGGAATTCTCTGATTTTTCCTGTCTCGCGGTGTGGAAATAACATCACACCAATGCGAGATTTTGAACGGTCGGGTCATCCGGATAGTTCGTCATTATAACGAAGTAAATTTCTCCGTCATTTTTGGTCTACGCCGGGATTGGAACCCGAGGCCGCTTATTCCGGAACAAGTCGCTCTACCAACTGAGGTACGCAGACATTTATTCTGATTCCTATCTGCCTTCATGTCGTGTGCGTCCTGCTGGCAAGTACGTCACACACTTAGTTTGTTTTTTACACATTTAATAAAAGCGTTTCCAGTTTGACATCTGAGAAAAGTAACAAAAAGAATCACATTTCTAAAAGAAACTGCAATATTTGTCATATCATTAGACGTTTTGCGGAATTTAACTTACTACGGCTTTTTTTTGCAAATTGCCAGTAATTTACAACACTCTTAACTAAACGACAATATGTTTTTAGAAAAATGTCAAACACCTTTACAATAGAGAATGCAGTGCATTTCTTACACCTCCGTAAGTTCAATATTGATTTGAAGTCTGAGTGGCCGCCCCGGTGGCGCAGTGGTCTAAGCGATGGCCTCTGATCATTCGTCCGTAAAGGGTCCGGGTTCGAATCCCGGTGAGGCATGGATGTTGTATTTGTCTTACGGCACTGGCTCTCTCCCTTCCCTGGAACCAGTGACCCTAAATTAGGGACGGGCGACTGCTTATAGCCCATTGAGTTGCTCACGGTGGTCGTTAAGCCTCCAATAAAAAAAAAAAATTCTGAGTGGTCTAAGCGTTAGCCTTGGACCGTTTGTCCGAAATAGGCTGGGTTCGAGCTCTGGATGAGGCATGGGTGATGCGCTTATACAATGACACTGGTTGCCTCCCTTTCCAGGAATCAGTGGCTCAAAATGTGAGATAAACGGTTTATAGCACATGGAGTTGCTCACGGTGGTGGGATCACCCTTCAACAACAAACAAATACGTATATTAGAGTAAATCCCGTATTTTTGTGGATCTCAGATTGCAAGGCCAGAGTTCATTTGTGGTGACTGGCGTAGGAGCTGGTCGAGCCATTTGCTTAGCTACCATTTCCCAGACATGTTCGGTGGGAGACATACCCTGGCAAACGTGCAAGCGAGGGAAGAAGCGGTATCTTCCGTGAATGGGAGAGGTCTTGGACATTCCGGGCCTAATATGGCCGAGCATTGTACTACTGGAATAAAGCACCTCTGCTTGTAAAACACCTCCTGCTGTTGAGAGTTCCCTCAATTATTATCAGGTGAGATCGCGAATTGAAAGCAATAATGCCTCAAAACCATGACGCTTGCAGTTGGGCCATTATGACGCTGTACAAAATGCACGCTGCCGTTCTCTACGATGCCTTCGAACACGTGTGCAACTATCATGGTCCAGTCAGAGCGTTAATGTCTGTGTTCGAGACCACATTGCAGCTTGTGGTTGCGGGTCAAAAGAATACGCCGCAAGCGGTTGCTAGCGACTAGTCCTCTCGTAAACAGACGACGTCCAACTGTGCTGGAGGACAAAGCCTGACATGCGACAGTGCTCCACTGCTACGCTAACACCGTAGATGTCGCTCTGCTATCAGTCACTGCCATGCCATGCGGTAGAGGTGTCTGTCATGCGATTTTGCGGTGCATTTCCCGAACTTCATCGGTACACTGATGCCATGCTGGTATCGCTGTACTGTCGTTTCGTCTCGTACAAAAATCCAGCTTCTCGCATCTCAACAGTCCTTCCGGTCTTCATGATTGGACCTTCTTCGACGGCGGAGCATAGTGAGACACTCTTTGGACTCTATGTTGGCTCTTCATTGAATGCAACATCAGATCATATGTAGAGGATTTTAGGAAGGGATTGTCTGACCCCAGGTCTTAAACAACCCTTAGAAATAGGAAGCTAGGGGATTTGGGCTAGAGTGTCCGATAGGAAAGTCACACGGAAGCGAGGTAGAAGACGACCTTATTTACTACCGGGGAGGGGGCAGTACCCGGGGTCCAACGGCTTAACGTGCCCATCCGACGCACGGCGGATATTTAGTGCATCGAGCGTTCGTAGCTGCCTGGGATCGAACCTGAGGCCTTTTCCGTGGCAGCCACGAACGTTGCCCACTAGGCCACCCGCGGCCCTGAATGCAACATCTTGTTTGAGCCAGCTCTCTATACCAAATACCAGACTGTTCAGAGGGTGCTGCTCAGAAACCGTATGTGCATTTTCACTGACATTGTAATCATTTGCATGTCCCAACCTGTTGTTCGTATACCCTATAAGTTGCAAGCTAATACCAGCAGTCCTTCACGGTGCTGCAATTTTCGCAAGCTGTTGTGTATTTACCATCCCTCCTGAAAACGGCTCATATTCTGAAAAAATTTAAAGCATCACATAAAATTAAAGAAAAATGCCGATAAAAGATTCCAAGTACTTTCCTTATTTTGAATTCTACAATAGAGACGCAATATCTTATAGTTTTTGCGTGTTTATCAGTCAAATATTTTCTCATAGTTAAAATGAAGCATATTCACTAAGCTGCCAGGGTGAGACAAAAGTAATATTCAGCCAAAATGCTTGTGCGAAACGCGAGCCAAGGTCGATTGCGTAACCACCATGACTGATAACATGCATTTTGCACGGAACCAGATTGCCTGAAGTAGGTAGGGAATCGGTAACCTAGCTGTTTGGGGGCTCTGACACCATTATTGAGGAAAACGGTAAAACGCGGCAGCAGCAGGGAGAGAAATTCGTGGAGCTGAAGGCGATAGAACAATTGACAGAAGCACTGCACGAAAATTGTTCCCGCGCTACATTTTTTTATTGGAGGTTTAAAGACCACCGTGAGCAACTCAATGGGCTGTAAGCAGTCGCCAGAGTCGTAAGACAAACACAACATCCATGACTCACCGGGATTTGAACCAGGACCCTTTTCTGACGAATGATCAGAAGCCATCTCTTAGACCACTGCGCCACCGGGGCGGCTCTACATTGTTGGAGACACCAGTCTCGAGGTGAAGACGACAATCAACACTGACACACTGGTCGAAGCTATGACACGGAGGTACCAGTAAAAGATCCACTGCAGTAGCAGCTGAGGTGGAGTCTTCCCAATTCAGCATCTTTGGTCAAAGATGTACAGTAGCAGCTGAGGTGGAAGCTTCCCAATCCAGCATAGTTGGTCAAAGATGTACAGTAGCAGCTAAGGTGGAGTATTTCCAATCCAGCATCGTTGGTCACCTCCACCGGCTACTTTTGTCCTCCTGGCGCCATCAAAAAGTTTCTCATGCATTGACATCCTACCAGGCAAATGAAAGTTTCGCTCTCTGTCGCGGACTGTTGTCAAATCTACAGGACGATAGGTCCTACCGTAACAGGTGATAAAAAGTAGATAATCCTACGCTACCCTACCACTGGGAACTAGTGGCTGAAGCCATCTTAGGAAATACTACCAGTGGTGCAAGGAGGGCTGTTCGAGAGGACAACCGAGCTGCTCATTTGATGAAATTGTGAGGTTCCTGTGCACTGGGAAACTCGTGCCAGGTCGTCAGGCTGCGGAAGGGAACCTTTATGCCGAACAACTGCAGTGGGTCCATGATGTTCTGAACCAATGCTACCCAGTGGCCATCAATTGGAATTGGCTGTTCCTGCAAGTGGATGATGTCCCATGTCACAACTACTTAGTGGTCAGTCGAAAACTATAGAAATTGGAAGGGGGTAAGATCCAACCCCTTCGTCCCAAAAGTGAAGTTCTTGCCCCTATCATCCAGCTATCACCCGTTTCTCTCCATGGCCCATTTCCTACAAGGACTGCATTGTACTTTAATATTGGATGTGGAATCTGGTGTGAGACTGTTTCTGTCCCCCGAAACTTGCCGAGTGGTACCGCCGTGGAATACTGGCTCTGGTGGAACGTTGGCAAAAAACTGTAGAAAACAACGGCCTGTACTTTTAGCACAGAATTAGGAACACCTACATAATAACGTGTTGGACTGCCTATAGCATGATATAGATTCAACGAGGAGCTTTGCAGAATGAGGTGAGCGTATATGTGGCTTTCTTTCAACAGTAGACGTTTCAGCTGCAAATGGGATCAACAGTCCACTCGTACCGGTAATGGAACATTATAGAGATTCTTGAGAAACGAAAATTATTCTTAACGCCTCCTGAACATTGCAGGCCGATATTAATGTCATATTGGCACAGAAGCGCCGAATTTTCAGTGCCTACCTTATTAGGAAGCTTTTGAATTGCATCACCCTGGAGCTGGAATCGAACCAGCACCTCCAGGTTTCCATTAAGGTTAGAAGAAACAACGTGTATGCATACAATCTAAGCGAAGCTTTGGAATATCAACAGTTTTCAAATTTACGCCAGTCGAAGCAATCTACCGACCTTCTCTCATCCAGGAATGGATAAACACTCAAGGCCGCCCCGGTGGCGCATTGGTCTAAGCAATGGCCTCTGATCATTCGTTCGAAAGGGATTCTGGTTCGAATACCGGTGAGGCATGGATGTTTTGTTTGTCTTGCTCTCTCCCATTTCTGGAACCAGTGACCCTAAATTAGGCACGGGCGACTGCCAAAGAGTTGCTCACAGTGGCCGTTAAACCTCCAATAAAAAAAATAATAAACACTCAAGTAACACATTATTAAGAGCACCAACATAATAACGTGTTGGGCTGCTTTTAGCATTCAAAACAGCTTCGATTCCATGTGACATTGATTCAACAAGGAGCGGGTATCGTTGTACAGGAATGTTGAGCCAAGATGATGTGAAGGCGGCCATCAATTGCAGAATGTTCGCAGGAGCAAGAGTTTGTTAGAAATGCCTCTGTCAATCTCACCCCACAGGTGTTTAGTTGTTTTAAAATCTGGGCACATCAGGACCATTTTAACACCTTGAAATCATTGTCGTTCGCCTGGTGCCATTTTGTAAGAATTCGAGCCTTGTAGCTTAGGCCCTCATCCTACTAAAGCCAAGCCCCTTTGCAGACAGGCAAGGTCAATTTTCTACCACTCATCTTTGCAAGTTTTTCTCACTTGTTTTGGGTCGTTTACTTTTGAGTGCTCGTTTAAGTAACCCGAAGCCGCAGAAATCAATCCGTAGTAAAGGCCTCTGGGGATTTTAGAGGAATTGAAGAGAATGCTATAGCGTGAATCTCCATCTCAGAGTCCATCTTCTGCATGTATGCCACTGTGGACTTAACAGTATGGGTGAAAGCCTTATCTTAGTGAAGCCATAATACCGTTTGTGGATGGAATTTCTTCGCAGTAAATTGGGTCATAAAAGTTTGTCAGATAATAAGCTGCTTTAATTTTAGCGTTATTCGCAACATTTCTCAGCTATAATTTGCCACATCCCTAAATCCAAGTGAAAAACGTTCTGCACATTCAGGTACCCATTCCGGGTATACCTTGCCTTCCTTTTCTTGATACTATATTGCCCGGATTTTGTTTGGGGCTCTAAGGTACATCCATGCTCCATCCAAAGTGACCACAAACTTCCACCTGTCCCTTGCTAGGTGTCACTCATACAGTTTCCTGCAATTCGTCATCCTCTCCGAAATCAGCTTGTGGACATATTAGGCTTTAACCGCTTTTCTAAGTAGAGCTCAGATTTGATAATGCGATTTACAGTTGCCTGTGAGACACCTACATGCTGTGCAATGCTTCTCTGAGTTTCTGGATTCTCTTTCATTACAAGATACCTGACTTTTCGCACCACCTCAGCTGTCCTATTCGGTTTAGGGTGCTTTTATTCGTGGCGTTTGTGCGCCACTTGAGCAAGCTGCAAAAGTTCTCTTTTGCACGCTTAATTACTTGACATATGCCATTTTTAGAAATCACACAACCATTTCCTTTGCCCCTTCTTTTGGATTGCTATATACGAATAATCTTCTTCGGAAAAGGTAACTATGTACCCCTCTTAGAAGGGAATCCCTCGTGAAGGCATCTTAACAGTACGAAACCCAAACTATAAATGCGCTTACAGCGGAAGGCTGCTACTGCACGATAAACATGGTTATGTAATCATGACGCACACAGTTTGCATATAACGCTCATTTTAGTTTGCCCCTGTAAACGTGAATCGACCTGTGTATTTGGTGTTCCGAATACTTTGCTTCTTCAGTGTAAGTCATTAATTATAATTATCAGTGTTTTTGATACCTTCATAGAAAATGCTGAAAGACGAGCGCTCATAGGGAAATGATTCTTGAAGTTTACACAACAAGCACATACTAAAAAGAAGATATGACTACGTTGGGAACAATTCTAATACGGCGCTTCTGTGCATTAAATGAGATTAATGTTTGCCTGCCGGGTAATGGATTTCATTTCTCGGTAATTTCTGTGACGATGTCTGATCCTTTGTTGTCCGTTCCTGGAGAGCAAAGCGTCGTCGACGATATAAGAAAGCATCCGACTGCTTAGTGCAAAATATGAAAGTTGTTCCCATCCTTAAGTTACATATTCTTAGCTGTTTGATCCTGGTTGGCATGTTATTGTTACCGATTCCGTTATTTAAATCAGATCAAGACCATGCGCCTGGAGTCGAACGAGGACCAAATCTGGTTAGTGAAAGATACACTGCTGGACAATTGCTAAGGACGGATCATAAACGGCTATATAGCGCATAAAAAAGTGAGTGTGGGTAGATGCCAAGTGAAATAAAACAATGTCAGAATGCCAGGACATTACAAGAAAGACAATTTTTTGTGTTCTGGAATCCAGAAGGCTTTGGAACGTGTTCAAGGGACAAACAGGCCATTTTGTGCAGAATACATAAACGTGAAAAAAATGCAATTACCGTCCGCAGGTGTTACGGCGTAAAATGTCAATACGGGATATGGCCACCATGGAGGGCGATGCAAGATTCCACACGTCGTGTCATGCTTTGCACAACATTATCAAGCAGCTGTTGGGGTAATTTATCCCATTCCTCTGTCAGTGCACGGGTGAGGGTGTCCTTGTTTATCGGAGGGCATTGGCGATCAGCAAGACTCCTCCCCAAAGCATCCCACACATTTTCAATGGGATTCATATCGGGAGAACGTGCTGGACATACGAGGCGTTGAATATCCTCGCTCTCAAGACACTCCTGGGCGGCGACTGTTCGATGACATGTTGCGTTGTCGTCCATGAAAATTTATCCATCACCGACAGCACCACGGAACATGCAAACAGGAGGTAGCAGAACATAATTAATGTATCGTTGGCCAGTCATAGTCCCAGTTGGAAGCACATAGAGGGACGTACGGCCATTGATCATGATGCCAGCCCATACCATGACACTACATGTCGGATATCGGTCCCTTTCCTGTATGTTTGCTGGACAATATGCAGTACCACTATCACGCCAGATCAGTTGTCGTCGACAATCCGACGATAGACTGTATCTACTCTCATCTGAGAAGAGGACAGCAGACCAGTCCAATTACGATGTTGATGGCAACATTGCAAACGGGCGGTTCGGTGACGTTTGGACAATGGGATGCACACAACAGGACGGCGGGCGTATAGTCCTTCTTCATGCAAACGTCTGGCGACAGTTTTTCGGGAGATCCGCTTGCCAGTAGCAGCCATAAACTGATTTGCTACCTCACTAGCTGTGCTGCGCCGGTGTCTTTTTGTTGATAGCACTATGTACCGATCTTCTGCAGGTGTCGTACTGCGAACACGACCTCCCCCGTGACGTTTGCTACACTCTCCATTTGTTTGAAATGATTTCCAAAGCCTTGAAACAACACTGTGGCTGACGTCGAACTCCCTGGCAACATCTGTTATTTTTCGCCCTTCTTCAATCTTGCCAATAATACGGCTACGCGCAAAATCGTCTAGGTGATGTCGGGAAGACATACTAAAAATTGCAAGTTCGTCAATTGATTCTTTCCCTTTCAACTTTGCGTTTGAACAACAACAGTCAATACGTGTCAAATCCTTTATTTCTCTTATCAGCGCTGTGCCGTCACGAACAAGTTCGGCAATCCAAAATTTGCATACGCACAACACGTCTTACTGTATCCCGCACTTATGCTAATTTCCACATTTTCCTGCCTTCCATTTTATGGTTGCTATCGTTGCTATTGTCATCCGTCCTTAGCAATTGTCCGGCAGTGTAGTTTGTCTGGTTAAGACGATAGAGGAAAGGGGGTGACAAGACGAGGCAAAAGCCGCATTGCAATTGTGACAAAATGGGAGGAACTTGCGATCCAGCTCAATCTTCATTGGTCTCAAAAATGAAGGTTTCTTAGATTAAGAACTAACAAAATATTTTAAAAATGGCCACTTCTATGTTGCACGCAGTTAGTTAGCAACATGGCACGGAACCATGGGAAAAGGCAAATTATAGCCTGACTAGCTCCTGGTCCCGGAAACAAGAAAAATGTCAAGTAATTACATATTTTTCAACTTACTGTGTATATACACCGATTTACAACACAAATAAAACTTATCAAATTTAACTAATTACATAATATTCCTTTAGTGATTTTATATATATCGGCAACAAGTTTCAGAGCCGGGGGCAATGAGCATTAATATTAAATACAGCGCATTAGTGCGATCCCTTGGAATTAAAAATTATGCCTAGCCCACGAGTTTGATAACTATGTGATGGGTAACATAAATTTATTAAATTGAGATATTTGTTGGCATAAACACGCTCATGCCTTAACAACATCAGTCGATAACTGCTATAACGAAGTAAATTTCTCCGTCATTTTTGGTCCACGCCGGGGCTCGAACCCGGGTTCCCTCATTCCGGAATAAGTCACTCTACCTATTGAGCTACGCGGAAGTTCCTTCTGACTGCTATCTGCTTTTATGTCGTGTGCGTCCTACTGGCAGGTACGTCAGTTTTTCAATCGGGTTTTTACTCTCGCAGATATTGCTATAAACGGAAATATCAGCGTACGCCCTCTGGTGGCAGACTTGTGCGTTAGGAAAAATTTGAAATTATATGAGAAATATTTCGCAGCGGAAACGCTCTCCCGCAAAGAAAGAATTTTTCAAATCGGACTCTTAGAAGCAGAGACATCGACAAATATAAGTTACACATCTACGCCTTCTGGCGGGAAAAAACATGCATTATTTTAGGAAGAAAGTATTTTCAAAAGGTTTTTCGATGTGAGCGATATCAGTCCACGAAATAATTTCCCCATTCTCCTATCATTGGGAGAAGAAAATCGGCACAAAGTATTCCTCGTTTACTACCAGGAAAACATTTTTTCTAATGGTTCTTGAAATCGAAGATACGCTGACACTTCCTGGAGGTAGGACTTTGAATTACTAAGCAGCGGAAAATGTCGGAAATACTCTTCTTAGCGGGATCTATGAGATAGAAAAATAATTTTGGAAATGAGATTGCTCGATGAATTGATGACAAAAGAGTTTTAAAATATGATACCAATAGGTGAAAAGCTTGATAATTTTTACCATAGCGAATGGTATACAGAACAAAGATTTCTTTTTTCCCAACAGGACTTTAGATATGGAATTACGCACTGACACAACGTGCGTGGTAACAAAAAAATGTGCATTAAGAAAAGAGCATGTGCAAAATGAAAGATTTGAAAAAAAAAAAAAAAAACTACTAAAAACGAATACCTAACTCCTTTTAAGAGCAGATATATCTAGGGATAATGGAACATACAGTTGCGACCCCAAGCGGCAAAAAATTTGCATTACTTTGGACAGGAAGCGTATTTACAGCCTTTTGGTTGTGAGCGGTGTATGACCGAAATGAAATTTTTGGAATAGGGTTTTTTGACGCGCAAATACGATATGTGTATATATTTTCCCTGTATAGTGTAAAAAGAAACATTGGAAACAAATTATTTCTTCTCACGGAGGTGCCTAATACGAAAATAGACTGAAGACCAGAGACATCCTAAAAAAATATGTTTATGCCCAATAGAGGAAAATCTCAGTATCATTCTAAGCGTTAAAAGTTTCCCCATCAGGAGTGGCATCTGACCATAAATGAATTCCTTCAGTCCGGTTTTATTGCAGATACGGCTGCAAATATATCGGCAACATAAATTTTATTCAAACTAAGTCTATCCAGTGCAAAGAGAGAATTTTTCAAATCTGAAAATCACAAATATCGGGGAAAAATGCATTATATTAGGTCGTTCGTGAAGTAAGCAACCACTTCAGAAACCTGATCTGGCAATGTCTGGTAGTTGGTTACTAAGCATCTCAGGCTCAGTTCGTGCCTACCGATCGTCTGGTACTTGGTTACTAAGCTCCTCAGGCTCAGTTCGTGCCTACCGATCGTCTGGTGAAAGTTGTAATAACGACGGAGCAGCTAGGAAGAACAGTGTGTTCTGAAGTTTTATGTCTTATTGCAGTATTCAGTAGATGTGGTACAAAGTCTTCTACGAACAGCAGTAAATTTATTTATTTATTTATCTGTTACATCATACCTTACATCAAGTTTATATTTACATTTGAGTGTAAGAAAAGTAATTATTATAATAGCAAGGGAAATCAGGGAAAAAGTCTTTAATGACCTGACTAAAGCCCTGATCTCCCTACTTGATAGACACAAGTTATCAAAGAGTTAAGGTAAATAGTAGGCAGATCAGCAGTTGTTAGCAGATATTGGTAGCAATTAGAAAGAGATTGAAATGCTATATAGTAATTTGAGTTTTTGTTTTTACAAATTAAGCAAGTATGTTTCTAAACAAGTTACAATTATTAATGTGTTTTAGTTCTTCAGGTACAAGATTCCAAAAAGTTGGTCACTGATAGTTGATATTTTGTTTCATTTTTTGTGTTCGAGGCAAGCGTGGCTTTATCTAAAATCTATTACTAGTTTCATAATTATGGATATCAAAATCTTTATCTATGGTATCTATAATATATTGATATTCTGTTTAATCTTTTTAAACATATTTAATCCCAAAGCATATTAATATAATTGTTTCATATTCAAAATGTTGTTTACTAACATCTACTCGTGTGTAATTATAAATATTTAGAAAAGTGTATTATTAGTATTTAGTTTAAGGTCTAATAAATTTATTTTAGAGTTTCTTAACGTTAGTTTGTGTTGTTTGGCCCCCAACAGGATAGACAATAGTTAAAGTGTGCATGCACAAGGGTTTTATAAGGAAGATTATTAAGTATTCGGCTAACTACTACTATGTTTCTAGAGATTTTTTTAATATAAGTTTAGCTCAGGAATCATAGAATTCACAATGCTGCTTTACGTGTATATCCATACTATAACTGTGATGAACGTCGTATTTCTGTTTCACACGTTTATTTTAAGTAGTTTAACACGGCGGAACACTCCTGCACAATATACATCTGTGAGGTATACCATCCGACTAAATGCTGTGAGTAATTTGAAAAAAATATATAAATTTTGCAATAGGGTGATTAATGGTCAGTCTCTCCTCAACAGTGGGGAGATATACCAGTATTTACTCATGATAAAATTGGATATTACATTATGGTATACTGTGACGTACCTGCCAGCAGGACGCACGCGACATAAAGGCAGATAGCAATCAGAATGAACGTCTGCGTAGCTCAGTTGGTAGAGCGACTTGTTCCGGAATAAGCGGACTCGGGTTCGAGCCCCGGCGTGGACAAAAATGACGGAGAAATTTACTTCGTTATAATACAATGAATAGCATATACACATTATGAAATTAATAAGCAGGGTACTAACATAGAATATACATCAATCTCAAAGGATATGGGAGGAAGGCAAAATCGATAGTTGAGACGGCTAAATGTCACAACAACAAGATGAAGAGGCATTTCGAACTTAAGGCCACTTATGTGTAGAAACACTATGACATAACTAAATGCATTTTTAGGCTATTTACTTATTAATATTGTTCGTTAGCCGTCAGGATAAATATTATTCAGTACTTCAAAATTCTAATCAAATTATTGGGTAACACTCACCTCTCAGTCAATCGTCCAATTCTGTTGCAGTAAAAATACAGTTCATGCATATATGGAAAATGGAAATTTCTTTGCAAACCCATCAAATAACTCATCGTTTGGTGCTCGAAGGAGTAGCTAAAAATGATTGTTGAAATTTAAAATCTATGAAGCGATAAAATTAAACGTCCACTGTACACTTAGCTATGTGACATATAGAAGATGTGGGCAGCTTTCACTGGTTGCTATAGCCCCAAGAAAAACGCAAACTATGGCGATAATGCTGAAGAAGCTCTAAAAAGTACGCGATGGCTCCCGCAGAGTTGAACATCATACAAAGATGCACACTCAGTGTTTGCTGCCACTCAGTGTTTAGCGGTAAGGCGGGATCACCGGAAGCCGCCATGGTGGCAATTTCAACAAACTGAGTTTGACCATGAAAAAAATGAGCAGAGCAAACTGTGAGGTAGGAATAAGTGAAAACGTAGTTCGTACCTATATGATGACAACACACAGATAGAAGAAAAGCTCAAAATATCGGGACACGAGATACACACAGCCAGGTTTGCATTAGGAACACCCCCGGTATACATATTCGGAGCAATAACGAAGCGTCACGTGCGGCTACTATAAATTGTGCACACCTATCTCATGTACGTAATCAGTAAACTTTAGCCAGCAATGGGGAAACCTGATACATTAAGTCACTTGTCGCGGCCAGTAGTTCGGAAACAGCCGTACTATAGGTGTAACAGAACTGAATTAACCATGAACAGACATCCACAGCGCAAAAGGGGCTCACATTGGTTTTCGACGCGTGTCACGACTGGTATCTCCGTAACAGTCATCCACAAGTACAACAGCGGTGCAGTTCGACCAACTTCCTGATACACCGTACCTTGCTTCGCCTGGAATTCCACATCCGAAGACCAACGAGGGTACCCATGATGACGCATCTCATGGGGCAATGGACCGTTGACAGGGGAAAAACGTCGTCTGGAATAATGAGTCCCGTTTCCTTTTGAAGCATGAAAACCTAGCCCCTGGTTGCACAGTTGGAGTTCAACAGGCCGGTGAAACTTTGTTTTCGGAAAGCCTGAGGTCCTTGGGTTATCATCCCACAAATACTGAATGGTGGACCTCACAGGGACCCGTTATCCGACCATCTCCATCCGTATCTGCAGGAGGTTTACTCGAACCACAGTGCCTTATTTCAACAGGACAACAAAACGTGTCATTGAGCTCGAATAACTACTGAGTGTTTGTACGAAAACGACAAATATTTCGACACATTGCCCTGAACCTCACACATTCCGGACTATAACGCAATTGAACATTTGCGAAATATGCTAGAACGGTGCGTGAGAACTGCTGATCCACCTCCACGGAATGAGAGTGAACTGACTGAGCAACTGCAGCGGCTATGGGTCAAGATATGCATGGTGGATGTTCTACACCTTGTAGAATCTGTTTCTAGGCGTCTGGAGCCGTGATTACACAGAGACGTGGACCAACGGGTTATTCGATAGGGGGTCCAAATGCAAAGATAACTCAGCGTAAAAAGAATATTATAAAGCAAATCAGTATCATACTGCTTTGTAAGAAGATATATCATTTCTGACATTAAATAGCTGTTCAAGAAACATCTTGGTTTACTTTGAGTGTTGCTAATTCTACAATTACCGTTCACTCAGAGGATGAGTCCAGAGTTTTGTAATATTTGGATCACTTTATATCTTCATGCGTAACTTTACAACGATAGCTGACTAGCATTCAAAGTATAGGCTATCGTGCTGCATATTCTTTAGCCATCTGTCAGCCAGTTCTTAGCTTCATCAGCGGTACTAGTTCTTTTCTTTCGAGGCGAAGAACTCAGTCACTCCAGCTGCCGCCACCCGCGAAGGAAGTAGGCCATGGACCGGAAGAAGCAAAAATCCGACGGAGTAAGCTCCGGAATATATGCTGGGTGTGGCATCTGTTCGATGCCCTCAAGTTCCTGTAGTTTTGCACTTTGCCCTGGTCATTCGCGGGGTATAAGGCCGAGCGTTGTCCTGCTTTGGAAGAGCGCGTTTTCTGTTCAACAATGCCGGGTACTTCTTCTCTAAAGCGGCACACATCCGCTCCAGCTGTTCAGAGTAGAGGTTGGTGTTGATGGTACGACCATCTGGAACAAATTCGTAATGGATTATCCCGTCGAAATTTCACCAGACGCAGAGCCCACGTTTGGCAACAGGTGACGAAGCACGGTGGTCTCTGATAATCTCCGAGTGCTGGTTGTCGGATTTGCCTCTAAGGCGCGGCCTACCTGACCTACGCTGATCTTCGAGGTTTTTGTCACCTGAGGGAAATTTCTTGAACCATCTGGTTGAGGTGCTGTGGTCCACGGAACCTTTTCGCATGACAAATGTTTCTTGAGCAGCGTTATGACCGAATTGAAACTCGTAATGCAAAAGTTCTCTAATTAGTCGGTTGTGGTTGTTCATATTTTAGGCGTCCCATCCATAGACAGAACAACGACATGCAATGCTGTTCACAGCAACGACTACCACCTAACATCCCTTTCGACTTACTGTAGGGCGCGACTTGAACTAGTTTAAACACGTGACATACCGACCGCAGCACATACGTTTAATCAAAACGTTCGACTCATCCTCTATAATAATCAACTCCCGAATCCAAAATATATAATTTTTAAAGTAGGGTTTCATTGAAAGAAACTGTTTCGAATGACTCTGACTAGGTAGTTAACAATTTGTTGTGTTTGTGCCACTGGTTTTTACTTTTCTTTCTAGGAGCTTTCTGCTACTTCAAGGGAGTCAAGACCTATAAAAAGTAAGAAACCATAAATTATAGTGATATTTCATCCGTAGCTTAAAATTTTAATTTTGAGAATGAAAGACATTAAATGAATTTATGACACTAACGGAGAAGATGTGGATGACACTGCATTATAAGCACATACTGCTCTTTAACGTTCAGTAGCAGCTTCGAAATCTTTCGGAAAATCAACGAATAGAGGCGAGATATTTGAGCAACAATGTCACTTGGAAACTTTTCTATTCTATTTCGAGGACTGCGTTTTCGTGGCCCGTAAGATAGGAAAAGGCACTACAAATTCGCTGTTATAACTGAATTTTGGGGGAAAACACGTTGAAATTCAGCGTGAGCAAAAAGGAATTTGTCACTACAATGCACATTCTCAGTTTGAATAAAACGAAAACTGACAGCTCGATAAAACGCAGCATTTTCAGCTCATTGATTAACATATAGGAAGAGGAACAAGAAGCTCTTTCCAAACATGTCGGAAACACTGCATCAAAGCCTATGAGACCGAAAAATGAAAGACAAAAATAGTCACATGTCAGGAAACTGTAGATATATGCGGATCGAAACGCATATTGTTTTCTTACTAGAGCTGGACTCAAAGTTTTCGCGTAGTAGAACACATCATTATGAATATCACTAGACTGCGGAAAGTACAACCAAAACGAGAAAATGACTGCCTTTATTTAGCAAATTTGTTCTGTGACAGAATACAAAATGATTTTTGTTTGTTATATGAACAACCAGTGATGTAGAAAGAGCTTAGCGCACTTCAGGGGGTGGCTAGAAAACTAAACAGGACAAATAATGTTTTTCTAATGATACCATCTCCAAAAATGGGGGCCGCCCCGCCCCGGTGGCGCAGTGGTCTAAGCGATGGCCTCTGATCATTCGTCCGTAAGGGGTCCGGGTTCGAATCCCGGTGAGGCATGGATGTTGTGTTTGTCTTACGGCACTGGCTCTCTCCCTTCCCTGGAACCAGTGACCCTAAATTAGGGACGGCCGACTGCTTATAGTCCATTGAGTTGCTCACGGTAGTCGTTAAACCTCCAATAAAAAAAAAAAAATGGGGATTAAATATTGCGTGCACGCACCTTATACGAGAGTTGTACCGGAAGTGGGCATAACGTTTTTTATTAACTGACAAAGGTCGCTGAAATTGCACATGTTGGTAGAGTACCTCTACAGTAACGCTTCTTCTTCATTGCAGGTAAATAATGGATTCCAAGCAGAAGCAACGGGCCGTCATTGAGTTCTTGACGAAGGAAGGGTGCAGGCTGTCCGACATCCACAGAAGGCTACAGAATGTTTACGGAGATGACACCATTGACAAAAGCAATATGCACAGTTGGATGAAGGAGAGGAAACCAGCATGGAAGACAAATCACGCAGTGGGAAACGATCACCTGCGGCCACTGACACGAATCGTCAGCGTGTGGATGAATTGAATCGCGCGGAGAGACGAGTCACATTCTGTGAGCTTTTTGCACTACTGGACTGTGATCAAAAACGCCATACAGAAAATGGTGGAAGACCTAAGGTATCGGAGAGTGTGTGCAATATGGCTACATCGGCAGTTGACACCCGATTTGAAGGAGAGAAGGGTGAAAACCTGCTCTGATCTGTTGGAGCGAGTTTGATGCAAATGAAGACTAGTTTGTTTTTCAATCTGGTGACAGGGGATGAAATGTGGGCGTACCTTAACGATCCGAAAAAGAAGAACCAATCCATGGAATGGTGTCACACCTCTTCATAAAGGCGTAAGAAGTTCAAGTGCCAGCGATCAGCATAGAATGTCATGGTGACTGTTTCGTGTCAATGTCCTTGATTTTCTGGAACTTGGTCGTACCATGACCAGCGAGAGGTACATTGAGATACTCAAGAAGCTTAGAGAAACCATAAGGACGAAGAGGCTGAAAAAGATACACACTGACCATGGCAATGCGAGGTCACACACTTCTTTGGCAGCAAATTAGGCTGGTCGATGGTCCACCGTGCAGCCCAGTTATGGCCCCCCCCTTGGGCTTTCATCTGTTCTGTCCGTCTTCGGGGACAACGATTTGATGACACAGACGAGGTGAAAGTGGCTGTGAAGAAGTGGGTCCAACAGTACAGACCTCAATTTTTTGAAAGACGATTGAAGAGTTGGGTTCAACGATGGCGCAGATGCATCGCTCGTGATTGAGACTATGTTGAGTAGTACCATTGTATCGGGAAAACTTTACTCTACCAACATGTACAATTTAAAAGACGGTTCCAGGTGTTTTTCTCTAGTGGCACGCGAACTGTCTCATCCCTGGAACATATGGCCTCAAACTGGGGGACTTCTTACAGCCCTAGAAGTTGCTTCTGGTCATCGTTAATTTCCGAAACACAATAATATAAAGATGTAACGATACAGTAAGACATTTCTTCACGAATCTTGAGGTTTCCTTAAAACAACTGTGAATTAGAGCTGAGTTCGGGCTCAAGTTTTGTAGCCCGAGCCCGAATTTTATATTGCAAGATACAGCCCGAAAGCTTGCTAACCTGTTCAAACATTAATAAAAAATATATATGCTCCTCCTCCTGCGATTAACCATTGTATTTCTTAAATGGGGAATGGTTGGAAGGGAGCTCAATCTATTTTCACAGTGTAACTGTGCGATTTTCTTTGACCGTTCGTTTCCACCTGAAGTGGTTCGGTCGGCCGGGCATCTCAAATGATCGGGAGGTGCTGCAATTGTATGTTGCTCAAATAATTCTGATATTATCGCGCCATAATGTGCTGCAGTATATCATCATCATTGTCAACCATTATCAATCCACTGCTGGACGAAGGTCTCCCCAAGTTTCCTCCACAGCGGTCTGTCCTGTGCCAGTCTCCTCCATGTCACTCCCGCACACTTTCGAATTTCATCCACGTATCTCTAGCGTGGTCTTCTTCTGGGTCTTTTCCTATCCCTTGGAATCCAATCTAAGATTTCGGCTGTCCATCGATGGTCTGTCCTTCTGGCAGTATGTCCAGACCAGCCATTTCAGGGATTTAACTCTGATCATGTCTTCCACTCTTGTCATTTTTCGGATCCACGAGTTCCTCTTTTTGTCTCTCCTGGTTACACCAAACATGCACCTCTCCATGCTGCTTTGAGTTGTCTGCAGCCTTTGTATGTTTCTTTTAGTTAAGATCCACGTCTCTGCACCATACGTAAGCACTGGAAGGATGCATTGATCAAACACTTTTCTTTTAAGACATGATGGCACATTGCTCTTGAAAATTATGCTGTTTCTTCCAAAAGCTCTCCAGGCAAGTTTTGTACGCCGATTAATTTCTTCATCAATGTGACCCTCACTTGATATCTGCTGTCCAAGATAAACGTACGTGTTTGTTATCTCCAGCTTTTCTCCATCAATCGATAAATCTTCATTTCTTGTAAAAGCATTGAACATCACTTTTGTCTTCTGAAAGTTCATTTTTAATCCCGCTTCCTTACTCTTGTCAGCAAGTTCCTGGATCATACTCTGCAGCTCTGATGGGGTAGTTGCAAAAATAACTACGTCATCAGCAAAACGAAGGTTGGTTAGATAATATCCATTGATCTTTATTCCTTTACGTTGCGAAATAGAATTCGCAGGGATCTACTGCGTGGAGATAAGGGGTAAATTATCGTCGGCATTCTATCCAATATCTTTAGTTCTTGAAAAAGGCTTTTTCGTCTCTTTAGAAACATACTAATGCGCTGCCTATTGCATTTTCTACCCAAGCCCCGAATACTCGCCCCCTAACCAGAACCAGCTGCCGAAGAATTCCCTTCACCAATTATAAAGCGTGTCATTTGCTAAGTCATATAAAATCACATTTATATATAAAAAAAAATTACTCGCTCTCCCTAAGATCCTGAGCCGTAGTAATTACATATTATACAGCCCGTCTCAGCTCTGCTGTGAATGTTTTTATAAAAAAAAAAACTGTGTACCTTAATTACGACATCAAGGAAGTAGTCATCGTTTTCGAATATACTATACCGAGCAAATTAATTGGGACAAGCTATTTTATTTTCTGAATTGTAATGTGATCGCCAGTTGATGTCGGAAACCCACGTAAACCGGTTTTTTCAGCTGTGAGGTGGTGTGACTGTTAGAACGTGATAGTAAGAATGTGGTTTGACTGGTTTTAAACAGGAAATAGGTACTTCAGCTTCAGTTGTGAGCTTTCGTGCTTTACAGGTGGATGTTAATTTTTGCTCTCTGTGAGTACGTGTTGCTTTCGTGTATATTGAAAAACGGATATTTCCCCAAGGAAGAGGGCAAAACTAATTGCTCTGAAGGATCACACTTCTATGACAGTGAGAGATATCGCTTCTGCAGTTGGTGTTGGCAAATCAAGTGTATCAAGGCTGCATATGGATCATCGTCTCCAAAAAGGAGAGGTAAATGTGGAAGAAAACGAAAAACAATTCCACAAACCGATAAATATCTAATCAGAAATAGTAAAATGAATCCCCCAAAAAAAAAAAAAAAAAAAAAAAAAACACCGACCTTCCAAGAGATTTATTGGCTAGTGGTTGTGATGTTAATGATTCAACTGTACGTCGTAGGCTTCTGGAAGTTGGCCGGAAGGCAAGAAGACCAACAAAAAAAAACAATATTTGAAAGCGAAAATGAAGATAAAACGTTTAGCATGGGCCAAAAAATATACATCATGGACTGCTGACGACTGGAAAAAGTAATTTTCAGTGATGAAACTCATTTATTTGTGCAGGGTTACCAAGCAAATGGCGTTAGACGAAGCAACTGTTAACCCGTAAGACCTGAGCATGTCAAACAAACTGTAAAACACCCTCTGAAACAGATGTTTTTTTTGTTTTTTTCCACATCAAATGGCACTAGAAGCTTAGTTCCTGTTCTAGGTATGATGAATTCAGCCAAATGCGTATAAATATTACAACGTAGGATTGTTCCATTCTCGCAAACTTTTGACGTGACATTTCAACATGACTTGGCCCCATGTCACAATTCGAAAATGGTCAAGAATTTCATGTTGGAAAATCAAATTCATCTGCTTGGTTGGCCTGGAATTTCACCAGACTTAAATCCCATAGAAAACTTGTGGAATATTTTGAAGAGACGTTTAGGTAAAATTGCACTCAATTAGTGGAGTCAATGCCAAAACGAATTCAAGAGGTCATTTCTGCTAAAGGAGGACATACTTCATACTAATACAGGTATTTATCAGTGCATATCAAGGCATAGAATGATAAAAAGGCATAGTTTTGGAAAAAAAGAGTGATTTTTTACTTTGTCCCAATTAATTTGCACAGTATAGTAGGTGATCCACATTTCGAGTGTCTTCTGGAATTCTTCTGAAATCCTGTTAAAGCACCCCTGCGCAGCTGTAATAAGTTATTGATCAGTTTCAAATTGTCGACCCTTTAAATGCCCTTTTTTAAAATGGGGAGCATCAACTTAATATTCATTTTCTCCAAATAAGAAACAACAAAACTGGTCATGTGCAGCCTTGCATTGGGCTGCACATGAAAAGAAATGGGGGAACCCAAAATAAACAAACTCGTTTGTGCCTAAATGCTCGGTTAAAATTCTGTGAAGTGATGAACCATATCTGTGATTGGTAGGCGTCTGTCTTCCCGTTTAATAACACCTATTGTATTGATGTGTACCTCTGTAACATTCGTTGAAGGTCTTTCTCCATGCGCGATTAAAGCTGCCGACTCACGACCATCTGTAAATTGTTGATGTTCCTAGACATATTCATCTGTATAAGATGGAAAGTCTCGTTTTTTTTTAGTCAACAGCAAAATTTAATGGCGCATCTTTGTTTCTTTTTCACATCCATTTGTTTGAAAAATCGCAGCGCTAAACACTTGTTAGGAGTTCACGAAAAAACGCTTTATTATACGACGCATGCTTGTTAAATAGGTGTGACCGGTTACTACTACCGTTTTATTTTTTCGAGACTTGTACCAAGGTCGAACGCAGTATTGCACATTTTTTTTATAAAAACATTCTGAGTTGTTTTGGAACAAGCTATGTATTTAACTTGCAATGAGCATCGTGTAGCTTTATCAATCAAAGATCTTGACCTGACTGTTGGTGACGCAACAAACAGCAAAAACTCTTAATATTGCCGACGTGACAGAAAGTATAACACACAAACGGAAAGTGAACAGGTCGTGTTGCCGTAATTTCAGGTCTCGGGTATGAAACGAGGGCAACTCCATGCGACAGACTCTACCTAAGAGAGTATCACTACGTAAGGGCTACCCTAGGGACTGCTAAGAGAAGTAGTACCTAGCGTTTCCATCAAAACAATTTTGTTTGCTCCTCAGTTTATCGGTCTAAATTGTTATCTAAAACAAAATTTCAGAGCGATTTTAGAAATAAATTAGATACGAGAAATTACTCATTTAAGAGCCACTGGCTGTCCAGCTGAGAGGAAGACGTTTCGCAACACAAAGAAAATAAATTGAGGGGTGTGTGTGTATGGGGGGGGGGCTCTTAAGCAGGAGTAGAGGAAGAATTTCGGATCCCATAACACCTCGATTCTGTTCTATCTTGAAACAGATCCCTGTATTAAGTTCTTTCAGTTCCTTGTGGCGTTAAGCTTAACTGGTAGATAGAAAGGGCAACGTGGATTGATACCGTTAATGCGTTCTACATAGAGGCAGTGGTCAGGCTTCCCTACATTTTACAAGAGCACACTTTTTGCCAGAAGTCAGTACCTCTGACGACTTCGCTATGGGGGCGTGCTGTATAGTCAACATTTGAAGGAAAACTATCGGGAGTTTGTTTTCAATAATTCATCTTTTTTCTTCACGACTAAATTTCCTTAGAGTATTTTTTCACATAATCCATGTGCCCTTCATTTGCAACGATGATGGGTGTTTCTCACTTGCCTTCCGAAGAAAATTGAAGTTTCAAAAGCTCATCGTAGAATCACTTTGGTCTGCTATGATTTAATGAAATGAACTCAACATTCATACTTAAGAAATAGTTTCAAACATGATACTTGAATTTATTAACAAATTCGAAGTTGCACTTGCATTAAAGAGTTAATTTAACAGCTGCGTTTTGAATTAAAATTAACTCCTGGCTGAGACGGTTAGATTAATAGTTCTCGTGTTTTAGAGCTTATTGTCGCGACTTCAGTAATTTTTACATGTCTCTTATCGCTCGAAATTAATTTTCTTCCATAAAAATGTTTATACAACATTATTTGTGAGACTTCCATTTTCGTCTAGAAGGTTATGAAAGCAGTTCCATGTGATGAATCCAAAATGTTTAGCACATGGGAAGAGGGTCCAAAACTGTTTTTTTTTAACTTATGTCCTAAGTCTTGCCATAATTCTTTCCGTTTTCACTCAAGAGCTGCTGATGGGATGTCTTTGTATAGGAAAAATGCTCTCACACATATGCGAGAATAAATCTCAGGCGGTCAGATCTTCTTTTTCCACCTTCTGCGCTGCTTTAAAATAGCATTTCCTAACAACCAGTATGTCCAGAAAAGTCTTCCAATCCATCACAAGTATTGACAAGTGGAAATGAGGCGTAAAATTTTCAGGAGGGCCTGAGTTTCCGAGAAACTTCTTCCCTCCCTCAAAAAAAGGGATTGAGAAATGTTACATGAATGCATTACTCTCGGATGTAATGGCCTCATGAAATGTGTTTATGAAAGATTTAACGCATTTCAGGCTCCGAACACGTTATATTCACTCAGAAAAGTAAGACGTCGATTCAACGGGTTCTAGTTAAATTTTTGGCGGCTGAGGAGCTGCTTTCAACATGTAGAAGAAAGTTCTGATTTCACGCTGTAGTATTGTTGCATATTAGACCTGCGTCCGTCTTGATATAGGAAAAACCATTTTAATCCTTTCAGTTGAAACGGGTGCATTTAATTCTTCATGAAAAGAATCAAATATCTGAAAACTGCTTTTCTGCGTGGTTATTCGCAGTGGAATATGCTGGTGCTTATATATGGAAATGCCTTTGCCAACCGCGACGCTTGTAATATTAAAGAACCTCGTTGTAATCTGTAGATCTCATCGAGAAAATAATATTAGGTGTTTGAGGGAATTAATTGGTACCAGTTTCCTTAAGGTGGATTCCACCTGAAATCTTTGCTTTGTTTTGGGTAAACGTCCGTAACCATTTTTTTCACAATTAATGCGTTCCCAAGGATAAAAATTTGAACATAGATAAAAATAACTTCATATTATAGCCTAGTATACTTAATAGTTTCTAAAATTTAACCATAATTAGGCCATCAAACATTTGTTTGTCTACTGACGTAATCAATGTACAGATCGCGCCATCTATTTTTTAGTCTCAACACCACAAAAGGAAAAGTTAATGATTTTTAATATGGTTATGTTTTAGGAAATATTATTGGGTTGTCGGAAAAGTCATGACGTATTTTAGCCATGTTTTGCAAAGGTCATTTATTGATAGAAAGAACAAAGATCAATCAATGATATAATGCCAGTTTTGTTCGATAACTTTTGCCATCTTTCAGTGAGCTGCAGAATGCCTCGTTCATAGAAGGACCTGTCTTTCGAGGCGAAAAACTATACATGGTGCAGATTTACAGTCTCATCTGAGTTGAAAGTTTTACCACGCAAGGGCTGTTGAAGAGAGCAAAACAAGTGGAAGTCTGACGGCGCAAGCTCAGGCGAGTATGCTGGGTGTGGCAACACATCCCACCCAAGCTCCAATAATTTTTGGCGGGTGATCAAACTTATGTGTGGTCTTGCGTTGTCGTGAAGGAACACAACACCTTTACGATGAATGAGCTATGGACGTTTCTGGATGATGAATTCGTTCAAACCGTCCAATTGCGGACAGTACACATTCGAATTGATTGTTTGATTCCGTGGTAGGAGCTCGAAAAACAAGACACCTTTAAAATCCCACCACACTGAGACCGGAACCTTCCGCTGATGAATGTCTGCTTAGGATGTCGTTTGAGGCGAAGCAGCACTTCGGGACAAAGACCGTTTACGCAGCACACTGTTGTACACAATCCACTTTTCGTCCCCAGTTATCAGTCGCTTCAAAAAAGGATTGTTTTCCTTTAATGAGCATATCGCAGATGTTTATACGCGCCGTCAATTAAGCTTCTTTGAGTTCATGAGGAACCCACACATCGAGCTTGCTTACGTATCCCAGCTACTTCAGGTGGTCGTGAACGCTTGAATGATAGATGTGCAATGTGTCTGCAGTCTCTCGTGTCGTGTAACGTGGGTTGACTCGATTAATGCTTTCTTTTGGTCATCATCAACCTCGGTGGTCCTCCCCGACCGAGGAGCATCGTTAAGGTCAAAATCACCAGCACGGAATTTTGCGAACCACCGCTGGCACTGACGTTTTTGTCGATCATTATCACCGTACACTTTACGCAACGTTTCATAGGCTTGACGCGCGTTCTTCCCTTTACGGAAGTAAAACAGTAAAATATGGCAAAAACGCACAGTTTGGTCAACCATTTTTAACTTGATGTCAAATCTCCTCAAATCAACCAAAACGCTCACTATTCCTTTTAGACTGCAGTTACTGTCAAACCCCATAGCGATAACAGAGCTGAGCATGCGTCTAGTACTTATAAAACCGCCCAACCGCCATCGGGTGCCAAAATACGTCATGACTTTTTCGACAACCCAATAAGTATACTAGGCCATACTAAAAAGTTATCTTTATCGATCTTCAAATTTTCCCCTTTGGGAACGCATTAATTGTGAAAAAATGGCTACAGAAGATTGCCTATTGGAAATACAAAGCGAAGATTTTTGGTGGATCCACCTTAAGTACTCCATTTTCCCATTATAACGCCGTGGCGATAAACTTCATTTCACATTCGTGTCCATAAAGAGACAGAACACCTAAAATGAGTAGAGTTACGACTTTGATTGTTACAGGATGTGCTGCTCACTAGGCAATACAGAAGAAACTATTAGCTTCTCCGTGAGATAAGTTCCAACTGAGTGGATGAAGTTAATAATTGGTGTGGCATGTATCCCCTGCTGGACGCCCGGATCAACTAATGTGTGAATGATGCCTGGAGAATAGCCATTTAGGCTGTACGGACTGACGTCCAAAGTTTATCAAGAGTCGCTAGCGGACTAGAGATTCTGATCTTGGCGGCCACGTTGTCATCTCTGAAGAAGGCACGTGTTGTAGCTGCAAAATGCGATGTGACATTGACTTGTTGAAATACGGTCCCGGGGGGGTTGTGTAGATATACGGAAGGGTGACAGGCCGTAGAATGTCATTGATGTAACGAGCACTCGTTATGGTAGTACGGACTTTTACGATAGGTGATCTGCTCTCGTACTCGATAGCACTCCAGATCATATTGCATCGTGTTAGTGCGAATGCACTCTTCTCAACGCCTTATTCCCTGTCATCGTCGGATGCGGGTGCTATTTTTGCCTAAAAAGAAGCGCGTTTCACCCTAGAGCATGATATTGGGCACTTCGTCATGCCAATCCCTTCTTTAGATACATCATTGCTTGCGGTGTCAAGGGTAGCATGCAATCCAAACTGTAATAACCGGCGACGTATTGTTACAAATGACATGGAAAAATTCGCCACTGTTGTGCCAAAGCCGTTGATGATGAACGGTCACTCAAAAACATCCAGAACCTTTTCTTGCCACAACGCGACCGGCAATGTCCAGCATTGCAGTCTCTCATGCAGATAATGTGACTGTAAGACTGTCTTACACGACGAGGCATACTTATCCACTACTGACTAAGCGCTTATCACAGAAAAACTGACGTTGCGCGATCATGAGAAGCGGTACGCATGCACCTATGACACTAAATGCAAATCATTTCGGCAATACTGCCTGATTCGCATATCCTGTAAAAGTCAAAGCAGTATCTCGACTCTTTTCAGGTGTTCTGTTTTTTTATGAGAATGTTTGACTTATAACCGCTTTCTGCAATATACATTTGAACCGTCGTTCATGATATTAAAGCAAATCGTTTCGGGCAGACACGGACCTGTAAAGAATTTGGAATTACTTAGCTTGGCTGTCGCGCAACCTATGTGACGGTACATGAATAGATCGTTTGAAGAACGACAAGGATTCAAATCTGGCCATTTGTTTTGCACGTAGGTGGTTTATCATTTCCAGTTTGAAAATCTTGATTTAGGATTAATAAGTGTTTTAACTCTGTTTTGTTACCTCAAGCTAGGAAGGGTATAACGTGGACTTCTTTTTTTGCCTTGCTCGTAGTACCAGTTGGTGAGCCTACTCTTCGTCCAAACATACGGAGTGGGTGTAAAAAGTATTTGCACAGAGAATTTTTCACCGATTGTAGGTAGAAATGTTCACTTAAGCAAGAGTCAAAGTATGCAAGGAGAGAACGACTACGCGGGGTGTGTGTGTGTGTGGGCGGGGGACTTGAAAAATATAGCTCAGGAAAACGCATATTTTGTGCACATGTAGTTTACACGAATGATTAGTATGTAATCCGTTAGCATAAATAGTAGCTTGGAGTTATTTATTCATGGAACAGACAAGCATTTTAGTTGTAGCAGTAGCTATTTTGTCTCATTCGCTCTTGATGACTGCTTCTAACTTATTCCTAATGAGATGTTTTTCGCTTTTGAGGTCCAAGAGGTTCCACAAATATCAAGAGGGGTCACTAAAAGTCTACCTACATTATACACTGAAGAGCAATTGTATTAGAGATACTTGTCTAATAACGTGTAGCATCACCTTTCCCCTGACGACGGCGGCGATTGGTCTCGGCATGGACTCGACAAGACATCGGAAGCCATACAGTTGCACGACCCCTGAACAAGCTCCCACAGTTTACGAAGATTTGATGGAGAGGGGTGAGAGGCTAGAACCTATTTCTCGATGGCATCCCAGATGTGTTCGATGGGATTGAGGTCAGGTGACCTAGCTGGCCAGGGAAGCGAGGTCACGTCGGTGGAGTTTTCATCCAACCATTCGGATACGATTCGGGAGCGATGGCACGGTGCATTGCCTTGTTGCAGGATGAGGTCCCCAGTGGGATGTTGACGACGCACAAACGGGGGTAAATGGTCGTCCAGGATATCCCGGTAACGTTGACCTGTGAGGGACGATGTCACACGTACCAGGGGTCCCATTTCAGTCCATGTAAACAGTCCCCAGACGAGAATGCCACCCCCACCCGCAGCTTGAAGAATACCCTGCTGGCAAGAAGGATCGATCCATCGCTAAATGTGGCTTGCGCCATACTCATATCCTGCCATCCGCATGTATCTACGTGAATATCGACTCATCAGTCCAGGCAACATTTTTCACATGTCTAGGGTTCAGTGGCGATGTTCCAGCGCCCATGCTAATCTTTGCACCTTGTGATGTGCGGACAGCAGCGGTACACTCGTGGGACGATGGCTTCTGACCCCCATAGCGAGGAGATGGTTCTGGATTGTGTGGATGCTTACACGTTTTTGTGCACCAGCGTTAAATTACTGAGTGATTTCTTGCACTGTGGCCTGTCCATCCGCTGTTACAATGCGAGCTAGCCGACGATGACCCCGCTCATCTACACGCTGTTGTCTACGGCCGTTGTATCTTGCAGGGATGGTTTTACCGGATTCGATGTACTCACGGTGCACCAGTGACACAATGGCTCGTGAAAATCCCAGTGCCTGAACGACTTCTGAGATGGAGTGACACATTCGTCGCGCCCCGACAGTTTGCCCACGATCAAATGCGCTTAGATCATTCGTCTTACCCATGCTGCGTCCGACTCTTACTCATTCCCGTCTTATCACTTCTTATATTGTCGGATCGCTGCATACGTCATGTCGTTTCCGTTTACAGGGCCGCCCACTGCGCCACATTTGCATAACGCCAGCTCTCTCTAATTCAATTGTTCATCAGCGTACTACTGCAATTTAAATGAACGTTATTTTCATTGAATCGTAAATTACACAAAATACAATAAATAACCCAAACGACAAAAACAGAGGAAGTGAAATACAGAGATAGGTCCCTACAAATGAGTACGCCTACTCTTTGACAAGAGATGCTTCAGAACAGGATTATAGGCTGCAAGCATGGAACAGTTCCACCGACCCTGATATCTTCGTTCCATTGTTGAAATGTCTTGGTGGAACCGCTCATCACTCACTGCACCGCAGTTTTCTGGGAAGAAATCTAGATGGCAGTGCATTTTGAGGGACATGTTGCGGCCTAAGCAATGATACTTGTCTAAAAAGTTGTTTACAGCTCTTCGGTTACCCAAGAAACAATGCACAACACTTTAAAAGGCTTCCCAAGCTGGTTACTCATTGCCCTGGAGGAATAGCTCAAAGTTTGCTTCCACAAGAAGTTTACAAATTTGAAGACCAATGAAGATTCCTTCCTTCACTTTAAGCCTTAACTCAGCCGTGGAAATTTTTCTCTGTCAGGTACTTTAAAGGCTCTCCATCCTTGTTCATCCCCTTTACGACATCCTTCATAAAGCCGAGTTTGATGTGTAAAGGGGGCAGAAGAATTTTGCTTCGATCAACCAGAAGATTGTGCTGGACATTTTTCCCCGGATCGCAGAATCTCCCTTGGAGACCAGTCTTTTCTGTTGTAGTGTGAGGATCTAGCCCGACTGTCCTACTCACACAGGAAACGGTAGTACTTGGTGTATCCCAACTGCATGCCCAGCAATATTGCAATCACCTTCAGGTCTCCACAGATCTTCCATTGTTGGTATGTGTACTTAATTGCTTCCAGAAGTAATTTCATATTGGCATATGTTTCCTTCATATGGACAGCATGGCCTACAGGAGCTGAATGAAGAGAATTGCCATTGTGCAGCAACACAGCTTTTAAACTAAGCTTTGATGAGTCTATGAATAGCCTTCAGTGTTGTGGCTTGTGCTGCACATTCACAGCTGTCATCAAACCATTCACCTAGGTTATTATCTTTTTTGAAATATGAAAGCAAATCCTTTTGCCGACTCTTGTACACTAACATTTTAACGTTTTAGAAGATTCCACTGATTGAGCCTAGAAGCTCGGCTTTGTTTTTTGGTAGGTCTAGGTCTCGAATTAAATCACTTAGTTTACCTTGGGTAAGTCTGTGTTGCTCATCCAGTGACCCAGGTGCGAAGTCAGGATCCTGTGATGTTGAAGCCTCAGACCATGGGTATGATATCTCCTCCGTACTATCTTGTTCTTCATCTGAGTTCAGACTGTACTCCTTTGGTGGGTTTGGTACAAGCAGATCGTCCCCATGTGGCACTGGTCGGATAGCTGACTGGATGTTGGGGTATTTCATGCTCAACTTCCTCTTTCTTGATAGGATGTACCATGCAGAAATAGCAGATTCCTACATGATTTGTCTGCTCTCTCCAAATCATAGGGATGCCAAAGTGCATTGAACATCCGTTTCTACGGATCCATTCACGTAGATTCGCAGAACAAGAATTGCAGCAAACATGAGGTGCCCACGTATTGTCTTGATCCCCTACTTTCATACCAAAATAATGGTGGTAGGCAGTCTTCACGAGTGAAGTAATTGGGCGTTTCTGGGGGGGGGGGGGGGATGTCACAGCACCACACACATAACAAAAATATGTTTAAGCATTGACGTGGCATCCTGGCTTTTCAAGTTAAGTATGACCACGAAATCAACCTGCAACAAAGAAAGAAACACACTATAACTCCAAGCAAACTGTAAACAGACAATGAGGTAAAATAAGTTATTAATGAACAAAAGAAGATCTACAATGACTCTTCATACCCGCTCTCAGGTTTTCCAACCCCTGTATTTACTTTACGTACAACCTTAATTAGCTGCTCGGAGCGCCACACGCTTCATTTCATATACACATCTTGAAACATCATAAATGGGCTATATTTCGGAAATGAGAGTTAACTACGCATTTTAAATGTCATATTTGTTTTTAGCATACTGAAATCAGTACGAAATAAGTATTTTTATTGTTGACCAGTGTTATTAATGTAAAGAGCATACTTGCGTAGACAAAAAGAGACACTTATTTCTTTTCGAGAACGAAGTGAGCCTCAAAAATCTTTGTAAATATCATATAGCTGTAGAATATTTTCTTATCAATAAAATATAAATTAACATTTTCTTTCGTGATATAAATGTATCCCTGTTATCAGCGTAGTATCAAAGCATCATAGAGACAAAATCTGAGTGAAACATGAACTGATTTGTTTTTTGATAAGCACACGTAATTTTACTGAAAGAAGCCACTCTGGCTCCTTCTGCACAACAAAGAGCAAATTCAAATTAAAAAGCGGCAGGAATATTTTATTGGTCTTTAATAAAGTATTTTTTCGTTTAAGAAACAAGTTTAATTCAAAAATTGAGAACATGTATTTCAAGCATTGTTGCCGTATGACTGCTTCCACTTTTAACTTCAGCCTTTGGCGGATTAAGTGCGACGTACGTCACAAATTAAACATTCAAAACTATTATTTTACATGTCCAAAGAATTACATAAGGTGTATTTAGCTATCTTTTCTGCCCTATATGTACGATTTTCCTTCATTGTTCGGCCGAGAATTTTTCGAATAGCCTATGTGTTTATCAATAAATAAATATCTTTCTAATGTATATATTATGTGCGTATATATAAACACACTATGTACGTATGCTATATACACTGAAGAGCAATTGAATTAGACAGCTGGCGCTGTGGGCGGCCCTGTAAACGGAAACGACAATATAAGGAGTGATGCGACGGAAGTCGGACGCAGTATGGGCAAAACGAAGGTTCTAAGCGCATTTAATCGTGGGCAAATTGTCGGGGCCCGACGAATGGGATCACACCATTTCGGAAATCGTGCAGGCACTGGAATTTTCACGGGTGCACCGTGAGTACATCGAATCCTGTAAAACCATCCGTGCAAGGGCCAACAGCGTGTGGATGAGCGGGGTCATCGACGGCTAGCTGGCATTGTAACAGCGGATAGATAGGCCACAGTGCAAGAAATCACTCTGCGATTTAACGCTGGTGCACAAAAACGTGTAAGCAGCCACACTATCCAGAACCATTTCCTCGCTATGGGATACAGAAACCATCGTCCCACGAGGGTACCGCTACTGACCGCACATCACAGGGTGCAAAGTTTAGCATGCATGGGCGCCAGAACATAGCCACTGGACCCTAAACATGTTGGAAAATTTTGCCTGGACTGATGAGTTGAGATTCACGCTGGTACATGCGGATGGCAGGATACGATTACGGCGCAAACCACATCAAGAGATGGATCCTTCTTGCCAGCAGGGTACCCTTCAAGCTGGTAGGGGTGGCATTCTCGTCTGGGGACTGTTTACGTGGACTGAAATGGGACCTCGTCACCGGGATATCCTGGACGACCATTTGCTCCCGTTTGTGCGTCTTCAACATCCCACTGGGGACCTCATCCAGCAACAAGACAATGCATTGTGCCATCGTTTCCGAATTGTATTCGAATGGTTGGACGAACACTCCACTGACGTAACCTCGCTTCCTTGGCCAACTAGGTTACAATCCCATCGAGCACATCTGGGATGCCATCGAGAGAGATGTTCGAGGCTCTGACCCTCCTCCATCAAATCTTCGTGAACTGTGGGAGCTTGTTCAGGGGTAGTGGATCCGTATGGCTTCCCAACGCTTCCGGTGTCTTGAAGAGTCCATGTCGAGACGAATCGCCGTAGTCATCAGGGCGAAAGGTGGTGCTACACGTTACTAGACAGGTATCTCTCATTCAGTTGCTCTTCAGTGTAAATACACGCTAATGTGCGTATACGGTATGTACATATAAAGAAGTGTATACATGCGTACACTATATGTATATACGCACGTATACTATGGGAATATATATATATATATATATATCATCATCATCATCATTGTCAACCATTATCAATCCACTGCTGGATGAAGGTCTAACCAAGTTTCCTCCACAACGGTCTGTCTTGTGCCAGTCTCCTCCATGTCACTCCCGCATATTTACGAATTTCATCCACCCATCTCCCATGTGGTCTTTTTCTGGGTCTTTTCCTGTCCCTTGGAATCCAATCTAAAATTTCGGCTGTCCATCTATGGTCTGTCCTTCTGGCAGTATGTCCAGCCCATTGCCATTTCAGGGATTTAACTCTGATCATGATGTCTTCCACTCTCGTCATTTTTCGGATCCACGAGTTCCTCTTCTTATCTCTCCTGGTTATACCAAGCATGCACCTCTCCATACCTCTTTGAGTTGTCTGCAGCCTTTGTATGTCTCTTTTAGTTAAGGTCCACGTCTCTGCACCATACGTAAGCACTGGAAGGATGCATTGATCAAACACTTTTCTTTTAAGACATAATGGCATATTGCTCTTGAAAATTATGCTGTTTCTTCCAAAAGCTCTCCAGGCAAGTTTTGTACGCCGCTTAATTTCTTCATCAATGTGACCCTCACTTGATATCTGCTGTCCAAGATAAACGTACGTATCTGTTATCTCCAGTTTTTCAATATATATATATATATATATATATATATATAAAACCTATGTGCGTATATGTATACCCCACCCCCAACAGGAATTCCTGGTTGCCCCCACTGACTTCAGCTGTTATTTGAACTGTACATGGCAATAATTCTGGGAATCTAAGTAAGAAAAATATTGCTATATTTTAGTTTTGATGTTCAATAATGGCACTGTTCAAAACAATTAGGAATGATGTGAGGTCGACATTATTTAGGAACAATGTTTCATGGCCGGCTTCTAAGGGAGACTTGCACAGTCCGTAATGATTTCATTCACGTGACTTTCGATTGGGGAAAACTGGTGCAGCACTCAATCAGTTCTACCTCCACATCTCACAGGTTGGCCGCGGATGGCTTGTGGTTAGCACAACAGAATGCGGACCAGACGGTCGTAGCATCGATCCCAGCCAGGTTGTGTTGTACCACAAAATATCCGCCGTGCGTCGAATGGGCACGTTAAGCCGTCGAACCAGGGGTACTGGTACCCCCATTTAAATTAAAGTCGCCTATCCAGATAGTAGTGGGAAATGTGGCGCCAGTCGCGACTGACGTTACATTTCCAACTAATATCTTTCATAATACCTTCCCTGTTGGTGTAAACCAAGGGGGTAAGGTTAGACACAAGTACTAGCAGGGAAGGATCCTCCTACCCTGTGGACATTAAATTTTCGTTCTCCATTTATTACAGAAACGATTAACATTTATTCGAAAGCTTTTTTAATACTAATTTATCTCAAAATAAAACCCATTATTCATTTAAAATTTGACATTTATTTTTCTAAAAATCCCCCATGTGCCATTTAAAACAGAAAATATTACATTTTAAAAGCGCCCTATTTTCTCACTAGGAACGGGTGCTATGTCTACATTTCTAAGACGTATTTGAATTTTTCTTTCCATCTCATAGCTTTTGCAAGAAAAAAATATTCAATGCATATTTTCTACTTCGTCATTTTGCCGCCAGGAGGCATCACCATACATTTATATTTGAAAGGGGTTTCCGTGATTCGGAAAGTTCCTTGTTAAAGTATTTCCTAGGCGATTTCTTTACTTTGAAGAATATTTTCATCCCGTTGGAGCCTTCAAATAAAGCAAATTTCCCGGTAAGGAGTTTCAAGTTATATCCCGTTTTCCTCCATATTAATTCTTCTAATCGTTTAATTTGAAAGATTTCTTCCTCTATGAGAAAAATATTGTGATTTCTTCGTCTCCACTATACTACCGCTGGTGGGTGTAAGTAGCTATTACTACTCTGGCGGAAAGTGAAAAAAGAACACCAAAAAGGAATTGGCGGACGATCATGAAATTTACATATGTTAATTGAGTTGAGTTTACATAGGTGTGATGTTAATTTCGGGACCAGCCGGTGAGCGCTTACGCCACAGCACGGCATAATATGCAAATTATCGTCGGTGGTATTTAAGGAGTACGGCGAAGTGAATATAATCAGTCGTCGGCGTACGGAGACGTGCGAAGACCCTGAAGAAGCTGCAATGCCTGGACATGGAAGACGTGTACGATTTCAGCAGTTATCGGACTTTGAGCGAGGTCGTCTAGTCGGACTCCGCGAGGCCGGGTGGTCGTATTGCGGAGCGAATTGGATGGGAAGTATCGTTGTTGGTACGATGGTGGCGTAGATGGTCCGAAGAAAGCCACAGATGGACTGATGAGCGGACCGATCGACGCATAAGAAGAGCGGCGTTGTCAAGCAGAACATCCACTGCGACACAAATCCGAGCTGCCGTTGCACCTAAGGTGACTGTGCGAACAATCCGCAACCGTCTACTGGATGCAGGACTACGTGCACGTGTGCCTCTGGCATGTGTACCTCTGACTCCAGCCCGCCGTCAGGAACGGCTGCAGTGGTCTGCACTGGAGAACGCAATGGCGATCTGTCGTGTTCAGCGATGAAAGCAGATTCTGCTTGGGAGCCTCCGATGGCCGTATGCGTGTTCGCAGACGCACAGGGGAGCGTCTCCACACTTCTTGCATCCGCCAGCGACACACAGGTCCTACACCTGATCTCCTGGTGTGGGAAGCGATCAGCTATCATTCCCGTACACAACTAGTGTTTGTACCGGGTACGTTAAACAGCGCCTCCTACATCAACAACATCATTCAGCCCGTTGTTGTACCATTTGGAAGGTCGGTTCATCGTGGTGTTTTCCAGCAAGATAACGCACGCACACACACGGCACGTGCAACGCAACATGCACTTCAGGGTGTGAGACAAATTCCATGGCCTGCACGTTCACCGGATTTGTCCCCCATTGAGCACGTGTGGGATTTTATGGGACAACGACTTATCCGGTCTCCACGGCCAGCCACGACCATCCCCGATTTACGCGTCCAGGTTGAGGATGCTTGAACCTCAATACCCCAAACTTTCATCCATCATCTCTACTACAGACTCCATGCCAGAATTGCACAGTGTGACGCAGTTCATGGCGGTTCAACCTCGTGCTAACCATGTTACATGGAAATGTTATTTTTCAGTTTACCAGCAAATACAGCTGTATTTTGCCATAATGTTTTGATCACGTTATCCTCTGTATTCCGTTATTATGCTGTATAAATTTCGTTGGTATCAGACGTCTCCTTCTTGGTGTTCTTTTTTCACTTTCCGCCAGTGTATTTGCCGATGTCTTACCAACGGTAGAAATCCGGTTAGATATTTTTATTTTTTCGTAACTGGTTCCCTTCACTATGAAAAACACTGCTCTCTGGGCGAATTTTTAAATCGCCGAACATTATTTCATCACGTTGTACATACACGTAACAATATATCATTGCAATCTACGTAAATTACGACAACCTGATGCTAAATGTGATAAAACCCATTACAAACATGCATCTTTCCCGAGAGTAGTCAAGTATGCGCCGTAGAGAAATTTGGCTTCCTCTCGAAGTTTGTTTCTGTAAAAACTCTCTATTTTCTTGGAATGTAGAACCCAGTGAATTGTCATGATATTAGGCAAGGACATATTTTGGCCGCGATTGTTTTCCTCTAATATCAACCGAATGTGAACAGGGCTTCAGGAATATGGGGGTCATCAAAGCATGCTGGCAAAACGAACTAAACACAGACTGTGACCTGTTTCCAGCAGTGTCACCGTTGATCACATAAGATACAAATCGTAACTAATCCTTACACCACTCAAAATACTTCAGTATAACTTAAAGGGCTATTCAACTGATTGTCGGCGTTTAAGTATTTGTTTGCAGGGGTAGTGTATTTAACATACGACAATAATAGCCGTACTGGTGGAGAGTGAAACACAGTTTTTAGCACGTCTTTTATAATAATAATAAAAAAAAAAGAAGAACGTGCTAATGCTATCGGGTTTTCTGTACGCCTGTAAACACGATATATCTGCAACTAATAGTCCGATTTGGAAAATTCTGTTTGCATTAGAAAGCCTGAAATGAGCGAATGATGTCCCTTTATTTTAATATTTTTACGAAAGTAAATTGCGTTTCCCCCGATGATATCTCTGCTTCTAAAACTCCGATTTGAAAAAATTATTTCTGCAGCAGATACATCTCAGGATAGGAAATCTTTCACATATAAGTTCTAATTTTTGGTTTAAAGCGGATTGGCCACCAGGGGTGTAAGTGTTACTTTCTGCTTCTGATGTGTTTGCAACAAAATCTAAGCTAAGACATCGATTGCAAAATTCTTCCTTGGACCGGTAGAACTCACGTCGACAAACCATTTCGGAATATCTTAAAATAATGCATGGTTTTTCCGCCAGGCGGCGTAGATGTATATCTTATTTTTGTCAAAATCTCTATTGCTAACGGTCCAATTTGAAAAAAATCTTCTTTGTTGGATAGAGTTTTCGGTGCGACTTGTATTTCAAGTAATTCATTGACTTTCCGCTATCGGGAGTAAAGGTAAATTGCGCTTTCCCCGATATCTCTGCTTCTAAAACTCCGATTTGAAAAGTTCTACGTGCACCGGATACAGCTCCCGGTGGGAAATGTTTTGATTGTAATTCCTAATTTTTTTTTATAAAATATGGTTGGGCCACCAGGGAGCGTAAGCGCTAATATCTGCTGCGTAGGTATTTCCATCAAAATCTCGATTGAGAAAATTCTTTCGTGGACCGATACCGCTCATATCGATAAACATTTGAGAATCTTTTCTTTTTAAAGTCCTGTATGGTTTCTCCGCCAGGGAACATAGATGTATATCTTATTTCTGTCAATATTACTGCTTCTTAGAGTCAAATTTGAAAACTTCTTCTGTTAGTGAGCGTTTCCGGTGCAAAATGCTCTCTCATATAAATGTATTTCTTTTTTGTGATTAGAGGTTTAACGACAACCGTGAGAAAATCAATGAGCTATAAGCAGTCGCTCGTCACTGGTTCCAAGAGAGAGAGAGAGAGAGAGAGAGAGAGCCAGTGCCGTAAGACAAACACAACATCCATGCCTCACCGGGATTCGAACCCGGACCCCTTTTGGACCAATGATCATATGCCATCGCTTAGACCACTGCGCCACCGGGGCGGTTCTCATATAATTTCGAATTTTTCAATTAATACTTAGGCTTTCCACTAGGAGGCGTTAAAGTAAATTGCGTTCTCCTCGATATTTCCGCTTCCAAAATTCCGATTAGAAAACATCCTTCTGCACCGGGTACAGCTGCTGATAAGAAATTATTTGCCTATAATTTCTAACATTTGATAAAGAATGGTTTAGCCACCAGGGGACGTAAGTGCCAATTTCTGCGTTCGATGTGTTTTTGTAGCAAAATCTGAACTCCTGAAAACTCGAATGGAAAAATTATTTCGTTGACCGACACCTCTCACATCGAAAGACCTTTTGAGAATACTTTCTTCTTGAAATAATTCAAGGTTTTTCCACCATGGGGCGTAAAGTCATATCTTATTTTTGTCGATATGTCTGCTCCTAAAAGTCAGATTTGGAGAGATTTTACGTGTCGAAATGTTTCTCATATAGTTTCAACTGTTTGGTAGCGCACAAGTCTGCCACCAGAGGGCGTAAGCTTCCGTTTCCAGCAATATCTGCGGGACTAAAAACCCCATTGAAAAACTTCTTTCTTCGGTCAGCAAACTGTGTGTGTATTTTCTATCCGAAATAGTGAACAATTTCGGCGCTAGGGGTGAATATGCTTATTCTGTTTTTCTCAATATCACTGCTTTTACATGTACGTTTTAAAAACTTGTTTCAACACCGGATGCCATTTACCTTGCAGAACACTTAAGGCTATTATATGAGGAATTTTGTAGTTCACAGTTCTGTCGGTAGGTGGTGTTTGTGTACTTCAGTTTGCAGCTGTATCGACACTTCTAAAAACGCTGTTGAGAAATTTCTTCTTCACTGTATGCCATTCGCTACAACAGAGATGGGGAGCCTTATTCTCTTTAAGTTTTCACTAGCTGCGTAAAGATCGAAAGCTTTTTCCACGAAATATAATTTTCGCCTATTTTCAACATTTCCGCTATGCAAAATTCTTCCGTCAGCAGACTTAAACTTATACAATGTTTCCTTTTTTTATATTTATTCTTTTAACTGTTCGATTAGAAAATGTCTGTCTCTGGTACCTTCCTTGTAGTATGAGTAACTTTTTGTTCACCATTAGTTAATTTTGGTAACACGCTTTTTAGCTGCTGGTGAAACTAAGTAGAAGTTTCTATTTCTGGATGTTTTATCGATTGTTAGAACCAGCTGAATGTTTTCCAGACCGGTTCCATTGATTTTGAACAGTTTGATAAATTTAATTCACGTCAGAATGGATTCAAAAGACGTGCTTATTACATCCCAAAATTCGGTGGCATTTTTCTTGTTTTTTTCGAACCTCCCGCCATTCAGTAGGTTACGGATGCACCCGCCAGATGGAGTCTGACGGTCAGGAGAGTGGTGTCCAGCCAGTGGCGTAAGTGTTTTCGATATGACTTCTGACGGAAAGGCGAAAGCTTTTTGTGCCCTCAAATTTCGTAGTCAGTACGTTTCCATTGTCCAGCGGCACTTCCGCACGAACTTTGTGAAGGCTCCTCCCTCCAACAATTTCATTCGCAGGTGGTATGCCAAATTTAAGGAAGCATTTGTTTTTAAACCAGCACTTACCTCACCGATGGATGGACGTGGGGCCTGCGTTGATCAGAATTTCCTGTCCTCGTCGCCTTGTTCCCCATATTTTACGCCATGTGATTTCTTTTCTGTGGAGCTACGTGAAGGATCAATGTTTTGTCCCACCCTCGACCTTCAACTATCCCTGAACTCAAGATGCGTATCCCCAACGTCATTGAAACCATCAAAGCTGAAATTCTACGCCGTGTATATATATATATATATGCAGAGTGACAACAGGCGCTCACATTGAGCATTTGTGAGATACAGAATAAAACTTGCCGAGCTTACTTGTACAAATTACACAAATTTATGTTTCTGGTGCGCGCGACGACATTTTAAAACCCCGACAATCATTTTGAATAACCTTTTTACAGTGCATCTTCATTAGTTGCCATGCAGATTTATATGTGTTGAAATATCTTGTAGTATTTGTACTACATTATTTAAGTAATTAGAGATTCAAGTTTGTGCCACAATGAACGCAACCTTGTAAAAGGACAATAAAACTAATACAGTGGGTATTTTAAATGCATTAATATTGGCGTCATTTGTGGACTAGTAAAAATGGGTGCTAATAGCCAACTTGAAGTATTCACTAGTCCTGTGGATCAATTAAGTATTTTTACAAAATTATCACTGCATGTAACACCAGAACTTCCCTTTTCTTTTAAAATTAAACATTCATACAGTGTTTTTGCCTAATTAATGTCAAACCTTTAGGTAAAACATTCTGTTATAAGCAATTCACCTCCATTTCGCAGTGAAGCGATATATTCCATTTAATCATGAGTTAAAAGAAGATGTCCGGAACGTGTCAGCATTTCTCTTATTTGATGCCTCTAAATAACCGGCATCGTGACCTAGAATATCAAAAGGCGTGACGGGTGGCATATATACTGGAATCCAGACTAAAAAGAAAACATTGCTTTTGACTCGAGAATTTCTCTTATCTCTTGCTTCAATCCGTAAGTTTTTTTTAACTTGAGGCACAGAATGTGTCAAAGCGACTTCAAGTTCCACGAAATTCTTTCAGAATACATTTATACTTTCCTGTCGCTCATCTCAAACTGTTTCCACGTATTCACACTACGTGTCACACTATCATTTCCTCTGGAGAATTTTAAACGTCAAAATAGTGATATCTGCGATATAAAAGAAACTTTTTCCTTGCAGAGAAATACAAGGTTAAACTCCAATGTACCTATTTTTCTACGGAAATATATGTTTCTGCATACACTGAGTTAGATTTGCAGTAGGAATACCTACCTAAAATCGCGTTGGTCCACGAATATGCGCAGACACCTACCGACAGATTCTACAACGGGCCGCCCTGGTGGCGCAGTGGTCTGAGCGCTGGCTTATGAGCATTTTCGTCCGTGAAGGGACCTGGTTCGAATTCCGGTGAGGCATGGATGTTGTGTTTGTCTTACGGTACTGGCTCTCTCCCTTCCCTGGAAGCAGTGACCCTAAATTAGGGACGGGCGAATGCTTGTAGACCATTGAGTTGCTCAGGGTGGTCGTTAAACCTTCAATGAAAAAAAAATATATTCTACAAGGTGTCGAACATCCTCCAGGCGTAATTTTCCCAATGTCCGCTGCAGCAGCTAGGCCAGTTCACGCTCTTTTCGTAGAGGATCAACATTTCTCGCAAAGGTTCAATTTGGCTAGAGTCAGGGGAGTTTGGGGTCAAGGCAGTATGGAGAATTCGTTGTAATGTTCCTCCAACCACTCAGTTTATACGAGCCCAATGACACGGTGTGTTGTACTGTTGAAAGATGATACTGTGGTCCGGGGAAGTCTGCAAATATGGATGGAGATGGTCGGCTAATAGGTCTCTGTAGCGTCCACCATTCAGTGTTTGTGGGTAGATAACCAACGGACCTGTGACTTGCCAGGGAAAAGCTCTCCACACCAGAACAGCACCTCCACCGGCCTGTTACACTCCAGCTGTGCAACCAGGGGATAGGGATGTTTACGCCTTCAACATGGTGCAGGAAACGAAAGTCGTCATTCCAGATGACCTTCATTCATCTGTCGATGGTCCATTGCAGACTTTCTGTAGCCTATACGAGGCATTGTTTGCGATGAGTGGGCGTCATCATGGGTACCCTCGTTGGCCTTCGACTGTGGAACCCCAGGCGAAGCAAAGTACAGCGTATGTTGCTTGTAGAAATAGGTGTAACGGCACCGCTGTTGTGCTGGTGGCTGAGCTGGTTGACTGTTGCACGCCATTGCTGAGATACCAGTCGTGACACCGGACGCTCACTCACATCTAGGATCAACCGCGGGTCGCTGACCAATGTGAGATTTTCTGTTGGATTTCTGTGCATGGTTAATCTAATATTCGTACACCCTTTTACACTAGTACTGGAGCAGTCAACAAGCGCCGCTGTTTCCGAAATACTCCCACCTACCCTTTGGGACCCCAATTATCTGGCCGCGGTGAAATTGTCTTACATCGCCACGTTTCATCATTACCGGCAAACGTTTACGCATTACGTACAGAGGATACGTATGCACAATTTATAGTAGCCGCACTTGACATTGATATCACGTGATACTCTATTTTTTTTTTTTTTTTTTTTTTTGATTGGAGGTTTAACGACCACCGTGAGCAACTCAATGGGCTATAAGCAGTCGCCCGTCCCTAATTTAGGGTCACTGGTTCCAGGGAAGGGAGAGAGCCAGTGCCGTAAGACAAACACAACATCCATGCCTCACCGGGATTCGAACCCGGACCCCTTCCGGACGAATGATCAGAAGCCATCGCTTAGACCACTGCGCCACCGGGGTGGCGTGATACTCTATTATCTCTCCTAGTATATGTATAAAAAAAAAAAGAAGGTAGGTCGCTTTACGAATATGTGAAACGAGTTACCTTCGTGTGTGTTTTCGCTGATGACAGTAATATTTGCAAGTATCCCCTCCGAGCAGCGGAATATGATCCAGGAACTTGATGATAAACTTTCGAAAAACAAAACTTAAAACGGCCGTTCCATAAAAACAGAGTAAAATCGCCCAAAATGAAGAAATATAGGTACATCAAAATATATGTTATTCTTTCTCAAAGTGTCTTCCCTCGGATTGTATGCAACGGTCCTATCGTTCTGTCCATTTTTCAAAGCATGTGGTGAAAGAATTTTGGAAAAGCTGCTTTAGAGACTCCTGTACAGCTTAAATAACGTCACTATCTATGTTGAATGTTGCGCTACGGAACTTCTGCTTCATTGTTGGAAACAACCAGGAATTCCACGGGGCGAGGTTAGGACTGTAGCATGATTTCAGTACTGCATTTTGTAAGACTCTGTTGAATACAAGCAGCCACTTTCGGGCGGGCCCCATCATGGTGTAGTGTCCACTTGCCCTCCAGTTCCGGTCGCTTAATCGATATGTGTCATCGCTAACGCTTGAAGACTGAAACGTAATACTCAGCATTGAGAGTAACTTGGGGAGGGACGGCATGCTGGTAGACTACACCTTTATGATCAAAGAAAATGATTATCACCGCCTTCCCAGCTGATTTGGGTTAGCGGACATTTGTCAGTGGAGGCGAGCCTGTGAGTTTCCAGATACCGTTGCGCGCTTCGTGAAGAAGTCGGAATAGTTGACCCATGTGTCATCGGCAGTTATTACCGTGTTTAGAAAGTTTGGATCCTTTGCAATCATTTGTTTCCACTCAGGACACACCTAAACTCTGGCTAACAGCTGCTCTCTCGTCAGGTGATGAGGTACCCATCTAGAACATACACCAGGCAGCAGTAATTTGTTGCGTAGAATGCGGAATGCCGACATTTTTTAAATATTAGTTAACGCCGTTATGTCTTCACACCTCAATCTTTTTTGCAGGACTGCCCAAACAGTTAACAATACGCTCCGTAACAACATTTTCAGGTCGACCAGGCGTAGCAAGGAGTTCTGCCAAAAAACGCCCTTTTTTGAAATCCTGGTACCATATAAAAATCATTGACTCACCCAAACATTTATCTCTGTAATATTTTTTCATTAAAATTTACTGTTTCTGGAGCTATTTTACCCAAACGATAGCAACATTTTATCGCACTCACCTCCATAGCTGTATTGCGAAATGCAGACGCACCTTAAACAACTGCGCAATAACAAAACCAGAATCTTCTGCCACGGCAAATAACTACTGCCATAGATACTTCTTTAATTCTGTTAGTCGTCTGAGTGGTTATTTTCCCCTGCGCGATGCTGTCAACTCAACTCAAAGAAAAATTATTCTCAGTTTTTATGAAACGGCCATTGTATTTACTGTGCTTTTATAAGAGCTGAAGAGTTACCATTTCGTGATGTTATACTCTAATTTAACCTTGCTTTTGAGTTTCTGTATGCTTTTGTAAATTTGGTTTTCCTCTCAAACGTTTTTCTGTCTCAATGCCACAGATTCCTTTTCGATGGATTTAACTTTTGTATGACCAGCAGTAGGTCGACGTGCAACATACGTCTCGAGAGATAAGAGCTCGGGTGTTCAATGCTGAGAGGCACTCTTGTTTCCACTGTGTTATGCTATATACGCACTCATACGGTTAATTTGTTTCCTACTGCGCTACATATTTGATTGATCTGTGAGCTACGTTCATGTGTTAGAAAGAGCGACTTATATTAATGTGCAGCGAAAGATTGTTATAACATCAGCGCAGAATTCAATGCTTGATGGTGATTATTGGGTTTTCTGACGTGCTGAAAGAATGAACTAGTTTGAAACTTCTGGAGTAAACTGTTACGAATCGTAACAGTTTATTCCAGAAGCATATCATGTTTACTTAAATTTTCAGCTGATACGACATATTTGTCCGGGAAAAACAACCGTTTAATTTACGTTAAGTTAAATATACAGTGAAGCATTATTTAGTTGAAGCTCAGTTAATATAATAGGTACAGACATTTTCAATTAACCAACCAAAACATTATAGGTTGACTGGGTGAATTTAAATGTAATTGATGTCTGTCTTTGAAGACATAGGAAAATTGGGCCACATCGACAAATTAATAGGAATACTCAAACCGCTAACAGAGTATTACTTCCGTTTCTTTGTGGCTTCATAAGCACAAAGATTTGCCAAGCATTCGCACTCCACTGGGAATCTTATTCAAGGCAATGGTAGACGTAAAAACGCTGTCTACCTTTGCCTTGAAAAAGCCTCCCAGTGGAGTGCGAAAGCTTGGAGAATCTTTGTGCTTATTACGCCACAAAAACGGATTTAATACGCTATAAGCGTTTCTTGAGTAACGAAATTAATAGGAGTATAAAACTTGACTGGAGTGAATTTAGCAGAAATAACGAAATTTTCAAATGCAATTTAACATTATGTCTTAAAGTAAGTGTTTAATGAATGCATCCTTTCAGTTCTTACATATGAATCCGGGATATAGACCTTGACAGAAAACGACCACAGGCGCTTCTGATAACTCAAAGAAGCATTTAGAGATGCTTGCGTTATATAACCAAGAAAGACAGGAAAAGAAACGCTTGAATCAGAAAAAACAACAAGAGATGATGACACGATCACGGTTGGTTAAAGTCAACGTATAATGTTTTGGTTGGTTGGTTGGTTTTCCCGTACCCACATATTGTTAAAACTGACCACCGTTGGACAACTGAATTACTAGAATGACTCATGTGATCCTAAACTCTACATTTAATGGCGTAAATGAAAATACGTTTAATAATTGCCAAGGTTGTGAGCTCAACTGGATTATCAGACCCTTCTTAGAACAGCAACATACAACGATGAAATAATTTAAATTTTGTGACATTTTGGAACAAAGTGATGTTACTTTCCCGTGGAAGTCCGTGCTTGCGTAATATGAAGGAGACATTTCTGTTGTTTCTTCGGTGTTTTTTCACATTTCTTTAGGCATCTGAACTGTTCCGAAGACAACCTTTCTTTGCACATGTGAGTTACGAATTCTTGGTTTTCCCGCACAGCTGTGCCAACGTAGCTTGCAGCATAGGGCGCTAATTTTTTCATCCTGCTCCATAGCGGAGTTGCTGCTTTTTGGATAACCTCTATGCATATAGGGCAGTTGAAGTTTTCGCATTTGCTATGCTCTTTGCTCCTAACCAAAAGGGACCTTTTCGTCAACCCTACGTACGATTGTGTGCTGCCGTTTGGATATATTAAGAGTATGCCCTAAATTCCAGCTAAGCTTTCTTTCTTTTTTACTGGTGTCTTTCTTATTGACACAGTGCCGTATATAGAGGAAAGAAAATTTAATAGCACATTTACTCAGCGTTTTTTTTTATTATGAGGTTTTTGAATTTGAAAAGAATTTGGGGAAATATGTTATGGACCCACAATATCTATATAAGCCGTAATTGTTAGAGATATCAGGAGTCCTGGGCTTAGGCACTTGAATCCTTCGTAAAATGGAATTTAATGTTTGTCTAGTAACCCTAGCTGAAAGTCCCTTGTCTATGACATTTGCTATTTCTTTATCTCTGGCACGGTGGAGGAATTAAACTCTCTTCTAAACTACGCTTTGAAAACAGCAGTTTTGTATCACATTGGATAGACGGACTTGGGAATGATTACGTTGGGCACAGCTAATGGTTTGCAGAAAACCTTCCTGTGAAGTCTGACATCATCTTTCATGATGAGAAGGACGTCCAAAAATGTAAGTTTCCGTTGTTATCGTGTTCGTATGTGGTGTTTATTTCTTGGTGAAAAGTTGTCAAACTTTGCTCTTCGTGTTGCCATATAATGAAGATATCATCCACATATCTGAACCAGACTTTAGATTTTAAGGTAGTCAGGAAATGCCTTGCCCTCCATCGGTTGTAATATGGCTTTTGCTAGGATTCTGAAAATAGGTGAACCTATGGATGGTCTGCTTATACACTGAAGAGCAATTGAATTAGAGACAGCTGGCGTTATGCAAATGTGGCGCTGTGGGCGGCCCTGTAAACGGAAACGACATGACGTATGCAGCGATCCGACAATATAAGGAGTGATGCTACGGGAATCAGTAAGAGTCGGACGCAGTATGGGTAAGACGAAGGATCTAAGCGCATTTTATTGTGGGCAAATTGCCAAGGCCCTAAGCATGGGTCACTCCATCTCGGTAGTCGTGCAGGCACTGGGATTTTCACGAGCCACTGTGTCACGGGTGCCCCGTGAGTACATCGAATCCGGTAAAACCATCCCTGCAATGGACAACGGCGTGTGGATAAGCGGGGTCATCTTCGGCTAGCTCGCATTGTAACAGCGGATATACGGGCCACAGTGCAAGAAATCACTCGGCAATTTAACGCTGGTGCACAAAAACGTGTAAGCAGCCACTCCATCTCCTTGATATGGGGTACAGAAGCCATAGTCCCACGAGGGTACCGCTGCTGACCGCACATCACAGGGTGCAAACAAAGATTAGCATGGGCACGAGAACATCGCCCCTGGAATCTAGACATGTGGAAAAATGTTGCCTGGACTGATAAGTCGAGATTCACGTTGATACATGCGGATGGGAGGATACGAGTACGGCGCAAACCACATGAATCGATGGATCCTTCTCGCCAGCAGGGTACTCTTCAAGCTGGTGGGGGTGGAATTCTCGTCTGGGGACTGTTTACGTGGACTGAAATATGACCCCTGGTACGTGTGACATCGTCCCTCACAGGTCACCGTTACTGGGATATCCTGGACGATCATTTGCTCCCGTTTGTGCGTCTTCAACATCCCACTGGGGACCTCATCCTGCAACAAGACAATGCACCGTGCCATCGCTCCCGAATTGTATTCGAATGGTTGGATAAACACTCCACCGACGTGACCTCGCTTCCTTGGTCAGCTAGGTCACCTGACCTCAATCCCATCGAGCACATCTGGGATGCCGTCGAGAGAGATGTTCGAGGCTCTGACCCCCTCCATCAAATCTTCGTGAACTGTGAGAGCTTGTTCGGGGGTCGTGAATCCGTATGGCTTCCCAACGCTTCCGGTGTTTTGTCGAGTAAACGCAGAGACGAATGACCGCAGTCATCGGGGTGAAAGGTGGTGCCACACGTTACTAGACAGGTATCTCTAAATCAGTTGCTCTTCAGTGTAGGTCGTTCCGTCATAACTAAGATAGTTGTTGTTAGTGACCAGGTTTAAAGTTTTTAATTCTTGCACTATTTCTATGAGACTGAGTTCACTACCTGATCTTCTAAGTTGTCACTAGCTTCACGTACGGGGATAGGAGTAAATAGAGGCAATCCAGAAAGAGCCCAAGATATCTGTTAAGTCTCCCTTCAAATCATCTATAGTCTGCGGAGGGGTTTAGCACATGTTCCGATTCGAGTAGGAATGGTTTTAAGAACATGGCAGTCCCTTTCTCAAGAATATAAGTGCGGGATTATTTTTTGCTTACAATAGGTTTCACGTTCAACACTGGTTTATGATGTTTTAATCTTCCGAATAATGGTGGAATAGAAGGTCCTGGTTGTACTTTCGCTGCTGTTTGCTTGACCTTTGAAGGCAAGTGCCGCAATTGAGCTGTGGTACCACCAGGACCTCAGAAGGTCCCTATTTGGTATTTTTGCTGTTGCTTGCTTAACCCCTGTAGGAAAGGGCCATAATTCAGCTGTGGCTTTAACTTTGGCTGCTAGTGCATTCATAAAGTCATCTGTGGACGCTAATAGTTTGTCGTAATAGTCTGCCTTATTCATTATTGCCAACTGGCCAAACTTTTTTATATTGAAGGCTTAATTGACCACCGTGAGCAACTCAATGGGCTATAAGCAATCGCCCGTCCCGAATTTAGAGTCACTGGTACCAGGGAAGGGAGATAGCCAGTGCCGAAAAACAAACAACATATATGCCCCATTGGGGTTCGAACCCGGACCCTTCTTGAGCGAAGGTCATAGGCCAACTCTCAGACCACTTTGGCGGCTGGCCGGACGTATCAATACGAGTAATATTGATGATCGTTTTATTATTCCTAAGGTTTCTAATGAAGTACTAGATTGGATTAAAAGAACAGGAAAGCACCCAGAAAAAGACCACGTGCTGAATAAATGAAAAACTCGAAAGCATGCCAGAGTTGCGGGGGAAGGGATTTGTGGGAGAAACTTAGAAATACCTTCAACTAGCAGTAAGTTGATAATGGTTGGTGAGGATATGCATAACGGGAAATATTTCAGCGAAGTACACCTAATCATATCAATTCGTTTACAGATATATAGGTAGGATAAAATGTCGTCTGAAGCACACTGTTCGACGTAGAAAATACCGCACCAGGTAGGGTTTTGGAACGCCATATAATTCAGAGAGATATGTGGTGACAATTGGCTTATGCAAACCAATCACATGATAGGTGAAAGAGAAAAGGGCAAATTGGCTTGGCGTAGTTAAGGTTGGTAGTCTTCATCTGGGCATGCGGACATCTACATCGGTTTTATCTCAGTGACCAAAGCGCATGTAGGGGACAACAATGCCTGGGAATCATACGAGCAACTTTATTAGAGACTTCATTATGAGGATACATGTGGCTGGTTGGTCCCTGTGTCTCATCGCGATGCAACAACTATCAGATTGGTGACTGTGGTTGGAGGAAGGCAAAGTTAGTCACTGTAGCGGTACACGTGTGCTAGAAGGCGAACATCTTGATCGCAGCAAAGCTGTCGCTAGGGAAATTTCCGTAACGACACGGATTGTGAATCACATACTGGCTGAAGCAGGTTTGCTCTGTCACGAGTCATTGTGACGATTACCACTCACCGACTTAAATCGTCGTAGCTGCCCTGGTGGCGCTTTGGTCTAAACGATAACCTCTGATCTTTCGTCCGTAAGGTGTTCGGGTTTGAATCCCGATGAGGCATGGATGTTGTATTTGTTTTACGGCACTGGCCCGTTCCCTTCCCTGATACCAATGACCCTAAATTAGGGACGGGCTACTGCTTATAGCCCATTGAGTTGCTCACGGTAGTCGTTAAACCTTCAATTAAAAAAAATCGTCGTAGAATGTTGCAGTAGTACCGTACCACCACACAAATTGGTGGATTTACCTTATTCAGAGACGAATCTGGTTTCCGTCTGAGCACCGATGATCATCGACGGGGATTTTAGAGAAGATGTGCACAACTTACTGATGTTGCTGCCAACTGTGATCGTAATACGACTTCTAAGCTTAGTATCATTGTTTGGAACGCTACGAGTTTCAAGAGCCTTTAACGGCGAGTTCGCATAAGGGGTAAGTAAAATGAAAGCACTACGATACGTCGATTTGATACAGCAGCCCGTTTTGTTGCCGTAACTTCGTGGTTTCCCTGATACCAAATTTCAACAAGATGCCGCCCGTCTGCACACTGCCAAAATCTGAAGACAGTGCCTTCAAGGTATCTATGTTATGCGTCATGTCCAGACTTCTGCCCAATTGAGAACTTGTGCGATGTCATCGGCAGAAGACTTAACGTCCTCGCAACGTTAATGAATTGTCTACACAGGTCAATGACGCATGGTTAGCAATACCACAGAATACCATCCCAGGACGTTTTCACTCCATGGCATTCCTGAATATACACTATCTTCCAACAAGTAATTGGACACCTGTGATAGCAAAGGAAAACAAAGTTTATTCACCTTCAATAGTTGGTGGAGCCTCCACGAGCGGCAATTACAGCTGCGACCCTCCGGGGCTTATTCTCAACCAGGCGTTGTACGACGGCTAGCGGTATTTTCTTCCACTCGGTTTGGAGAAGACAGGTCAATTCCTTCACCGATTTTGAACGGTGGGGGCACGCCTTAAGTCGACGCTCCAACTCGTCCCAGAGGTGTTCGATAGAGTTAAGGTCCGGGATCTGCGTCGGCCAGTCCATTCGATTAACATTATTTTCACTATACCAAGCCGTGGTGGACCTCGCAACATGACAGGTGGCATTGTCATCGTGAAAGTAACATGGGTCCACCCCGTAAAAACTGCCACAACGTAGGAAGCGCATGATCATCCAAAATGGTGCAGTAGGTCTCGGCGTTGAGTCTACCAGGAATTGCGACCAAGGGTCCAGTGCCATACCAGGAGAAACACCTCCATAGCATAATTGCACCGCCGCCGAACTTCCCAGTTGGCACAATACATTCCGGCAGAAGGCCTTCTCCAGGCAGACGCCAAACCCGGACCCTGTCATCCAAACGGTAGAGGGTGAACCTTGATTCTTCGCTATAGAGAACCTGTTTCCGCTGTTCAACGGTCCACTGTCGACGTTCTTTGCATCACGTTAGCCGAGCAGCGCTATTGGACTTGGTGATCAAAGGCTTGTGGGCGGCAGCACGTCCATGATAACCGAGCAGATGGGCTTCCTTACGGATGGCATTCATCGAAAGAACACTCCCGGATGCCTGTTGAAACTCCTCGCGGATGTGGCCCATCGATTTGGTGCGGTTCTTCCGAATTTCTCTGGCCAGCACCCGTCGGTCTCTAACTCCCAGTTTTGTGGGTCTCCCGGGTCGGGGCACATTCCGACAGTCACCTCTCATTTTCCACTTGCCAATCACGTAGGCCACTGTCGATTTTGGGTACTTCAACTCGCTGGATATGTCACGTATGGATCGACCATTTCTGTGATACCTGACGATTACAACTTTCTCGAAATCAGAGAGCTCCGAACTGCGTGGCATCTTGCATGAGACTGGTTGCGTTGTTGTTTCCCACACGATATTTAAAGGCGGCGGCCGTTACGTGTATCAGGACCGCAGATATCGTCGATTGCAGAGGTGTCCAATTACTTGTTGGTAGATAGTGTATAACCCAGCATGGCGCTCACGCGTAATCCCTCAGAAATTCAATCATTTCTATCCTACCAACGTTTCTACATGTGTCTTAACTTTTGTCCGATTTCGTGCATACCTTCCTAGTGTGACCTGTTCTATGTCGAGCAGTGAGTGTGCCAATTTCAACCTTGCCGCAATAAATGATGTTAAATACAACTCTTCTTTGTTTAGGTGCTTAACCTTACTACGGTCGCTCCGATGGTGCAGTGGTCTAAGGGCTGGCTGATGACCATATGTCTGAGATGGGTCCGGGTTCCAATCGCCGGTTGAAGCATGGATGTTGTATTTGTCTTACGGCACTGGCTCTCTCCCTTCCCTTGAACCAGTGGCCCTAAATTACAGACGAGAGATTGCGTATAGCACATGGAGTTGCTCACGGTGGTCTTTAAACTCCAATCAATAATTGCACCATTAAGATATAAGTCAATTAGGATTAACCTGTCTCTTGGGTGGGCTATAAGTATTCGCGCGTCCATAATTTATGGCGACTGGTTTTAAGGAAGGGAGATAGCCAGTGAAGTCAGACAAACAAAACATCCATACCTCACCGGGATTCAAATCCAGACCAATCTCGGACGAATGGTCAGTAGCCATCGCTTAGACCTCTGCTCCAACAGGGCGGCTAACCCGTCTCTAAATAATAAACATGACTCCAAGTAGGGGACCGAAGTACCAGCGTAGAAAAGGCCAAGCAACCATTCTGCATCAGGAACTTCAACCTGAGTCCAACATAACGGTTATACAGAGTGTCTTATCGCCGCCCCGGTGGCGCAGTGGTCTAAGGCGTTGGCCTTTGATCATTCGTCCGTAAGGGGTCCGGGTTCGAATCCCGGTCAGGCATGGATGTTGTGTTTGTCTTACGGCACTGGCTCTCTCCCTTCCCTGGACCCAGTGACCCTAAATTAGGGACGGGCGACTGCTTATAGCCCATTGAGTTGCTCACGGTGGTCGTTAAACCTCCAATCAAAAAAAAAAAAAAAAAAAAAAGAGTGTCTTATCGGGGACTGGAACTGCATGAAATATATCTTCGACCGGGACAAAACAAATCTGAAATTACAATATCAGCAGTTTCTTATTCCATAATTATCTTACTCCAATCTATCGTGAATGTTTGCATTACATTTCTCTCTAGGTTCTAGTGTGAGATCTAAGATATTATATTAGCAACTGTCCTTCCACAAGGGCTCTGACTCTACGAGAAATAAAAAATGAGAGAAGAGCAAAATTAGCCATTTTAGTGATGCAGAGCGTGACCGTCGCACTGGAGCACTGTTCGATGGTTAAATCTTCCTAAGGCTACTCATTATTACATTCAGACGGTCGTTCTTTCTCAAGTTCGGCGCATAGCACAATCATACTCCATCAAATAAACGAATTATTCGTCTTCTGTAAGAATCACCGCTGAGAGAACTTTCAAGTCACCAACATTCTTCCGCCGGTTGATTTATTCGTGTTGTTTATCAGTGAATCGGGTCCTGTTTTAGTCACAGCGGAAGAGCAGAAGCCTCGCGCCATCGCGGTCATAATGATTTCCAATGAGCTTGACAGAGGGAATTAATCAAGCAGCCGGAAGTAAGATTGGTAATTGCCTTGGATGCTGCATCGCCCAGCACGCGAAATTAACAGACGCAAGACGCTGTCCCTAGGGACCAGCAACATACTTGTAACGACATTAACGTTGCAGCATGTCTTGATGACATTTACTCTGCTCCCTTCCCATGTAACGTTGCCGCATTAATATGGGGAGAACCCTCAAAGAACATAATCCCAATCGTTTTATTAAACACCTTCCGAAGAGCATAAGTGAAATGTTTCTCTCTATTTTTATTCATTAACGCTCATTACCATGCGTTATTTCTTTTGAGAAACGCATTTATTAGTTTGCTTTTTCTGTGTCTATTCATGTATTCATGTAAATGTCTTTCTTTGAGGAGCATTAGTCATTCTGGTTTCTACTTAGAAACGAGGATGCCAGCTAGAGCTATGGTATAATGACCGCTTCGTTTCACAAGGGAAAAAAAGCTTGCGGAACGTTCAGTATTCGAAAAAGACTTTGAGAGTAAAATATTGTGTTGACAGGCAAGAAGCCTGACTCGTTTTTCAAATTAAGCATATATTTACTACAGCGAAATCGAACATTGTGTGTTACACGAAAAATTATATAACCTTCAATGTAATAAAGAGTACAATTATTTTATCCACAATCATAAAACACTCACGGACAATGCATGTTGCGCACCTAGAAGGAAACATGCTACAACCGCGAAACTTTGCAAATAGCTAGAGTGCGTACTGGTATGCAAATGACCACGTTACCTTGTGGTGGCGCTGCAAGCACGAACCGGCAGCCTTATAAACCGGCGTGTAGTCGATGCCCCATTAAAGCGAAAAGCACCAACCGACGCAAGCAAGAATGCAGAGTGACAAGAATGTGGGATACGTCGATTTACGCAACTTACGGACTTTGAGAGAGGACTGATCATCGGGCTGAAAACAGCAGGGTGGACGGTGCGCCTTATAGCCCACCCCCGTGGATCGTTCTGACCATATCGTTACCTATTTTGGGTGAAGTGGACACGTGACGGCACTGCCACACGGCGGAGCGGCTCCGGACGGACCAGTAGGACCACCGATAGAGGGGATCGACGGATCGTTCACCAGGAACGAATGGATCCCACGGGGACCCATCCACTATATCGGTAGATGTAGAGGCTCCTGTGTGAGGACGAACCATTTCCCGACGCCTTGCGAAAGTGAATTTGCGATCCCAGGGCCCCTTACGTGTGCTGCCATTAGCACCGGAACATCGCAAGCTCCGTGTGCAGTAGTGCCAGGCCAGAGCGACGTGGAACGCCACACACGGGCGACGTGTGGTGTTTAGCGATGAATGCCGCTTCATTTTGGGGACCGATGATCATCGTGTCCGGATGTGGAGGTCCCCGTGTCAACGCACAATCCCAACCTCGCTATCCAGCACCACACCTCTCACACTGCAAGCATTATGGTCTGGAGAGCCATTGCCTATGATATCCGATCAGCTCTAGTAGTGGTACGCGGATCATTGACGGGCCAGCGGAATGTGGAGGGGATACTACGGCCCCATGTGCTCCCATTCATGGCCGGGATTGCAGGTGTGCTATACAATCAGGATAATGCCCGGCCGCACACGGCTTGGGTTGCCCATCACAGCCTACATCATGTCTAGATACTTCCATGGCCTGTCCGCTCCCCGGACATGTTCCCTATCGAGCATGTGAGGCACCAGTTAAGACCCCGGCTGCCGCCGTGCCGCACTATCCGGGAATAGGAGCACACCGTCTAACACGTGTGGGCCAGTGTGCTGCTTGACAAAATCAGGCGTCTGTTCGCCTCCATGCCGGACCGTATTGCAGCATGTATCGCCGCACGAGGCGGTGCGACGTGCTATTGAAGATGACCGAACTGAGTGCCACAGATCACTCACTAATTGTCCTGCAGCTCTGTTTTTGATTTCATGTGTATCATTCATCTGTATCATTACGTCCATAAAATTTCAGTTCAGTCCGATGCACCCTTCTTGGCGAGCCAATTTCATTGTCCGTGAGTGTATGTGTGTGACATATAAAAAGTGTATGCGTTAAAATGAGTGGATTGGATTAAACCTCCGATGAACTCAGGCGTCGTAATGGATATGTTTAAGTCCGCGACTCGGAAACTTCATTACATTCCACCTGAATAGTGGGCATTGTGAGCACAGGAGTTTGCGTAAAGAGACGAAGAGCAGATTCAAGCGAACAACACCTGGCTGGAAACTTACTCAGAAAAATGTGCAGTAATTTGCCTAATCTGTTCACTGAAAATGCAGACAGCGGGAATGAAGCCCGTGGTTCTCGAGTGGGGAGCGTTCAGAGTGAGCCAGAAATGTATCAATTATTTGTTCAAGGACCCAATGCGTTCACGAATGAAAAGCACAGTTGCAGGACTTCAACGTGGAGTGCGTTGCGGCTATGGTACATGAAAACAGACTAAAAAAATGGTTTATTCGGTACCTCTCTTATATAGTTCAGCTGACATGCAGTTCATACCGCGTATCATGTAGGCAAATCAGCCATTTCACTTCAATCAGCTTTCAAGCACGTTCCTTTTCATTCAAACTCCTTTGCCGTGCAACGCCTTTTAATCAGACGAACGTAATGACGTTGCCGGTCACCAATTTACTACATTGTTGCAGATGAAATGTCGGAATATTGTTGAACTAGACTGCTTTCTGTATGGCGAAGAGATTTACAGGAGTTGCGACAAATTAAAGTGACCCCCATGATTATAGGGGTTAATGTTATTCGTGTCAACTACACTAAAAAAAATCAAACGCTGCGATTATTTCTTGCGTATGTTTTCTATGTATATATTCTCTAGGTTGTATGGCCGTGAAGTACGAAATCTGTTCAGCACCTGTTCGCAGGATCGGTCGGTGAAATCGGTGACCTGTCAGACTTCCGAAAAAGGGCAAACCATGGCTGATTTGCCTACATGATGGTTGTTTAGCAGAAGCTCCTGTAAACATAATAGCCAAATTATTTTCTGTTTCAAGAGCAACGTTCTCCACAATTATGACTGCGTACACAAAGTATGTCAAGATTTTATCGGCAAAGAAGTATAGTGAGAGAAAACAGATTGTGAATGAAAGGAACCGTCTAACATTAACGAGTACTGTATCTAAACAACACACACTGCAGCAAAAGTGACAGCAGAACTCAATACCCACATGGAAGACCCTGTTTCCACAAAAACAATCCTGAAAGAACTTCACAAACTCAACAACCATGGAAGAGCTGCAACTGCTAAACATTTAATCACAGAAACTAACGCTACATTGCGAAACAAATGGCGCCATGAGCATAAAACGTGGACAGCTGATGATTTTTTTTTTGATTGGAGGTTTAACGACCACCGTGAGCAACTCAATGGGCTATAAGCAGTCGCCCGTCCCTAATTTAGCGTCACTGGTTCCAGGGAAGGGAGAGAGCCAGTGCCGTAAGACAAACACAACATCCATGCCTCACCGGGATTCGAACCCGGACCCCGTTCGGACGAATGATCAGAGGCCATCGCTTAGACCACTGCGCCACCGGGGCGGCAGCTGTTGATTAGAAGCGTGTTACATGATCCGGTGAGACCTCATTCACATTGGTCCCAACAGAAGGTCGGGTTTATGCATGTTCGAACTTTTAAACATGGGGTTGGATCTGATATGATTTGGGCTGCCATATCTTGGTATTCGGCTGGCCCCATTATTAACTTACACGGTCGAGTTACTGCTACATTCTACGTGATCAGGTGCATCCTATGGTCCAAATATTTCCCCAAAATGATGCCATTCCTATAGATAATGCGGATTACGCCCAGCCCAAACTGTTCATTCTTTGTTTAAGGAACACCAAGATGAACTTAAACATCTGTCATGGCCAGCTCAATCACCTGACGTGAATGCCATCGAACTTTTATTCTTTTTTTTTTTTTTTGAGGTTTAACGACCATCGTGAGCAACTCAATGGGCTATAAGCAGTCGCTCGTCCCTAATTTAGGGTCACTGGTTCCAGGGAAGGGAGAGAGCCAGTGCCGTAAGACAAACACAACATCCATGCCTTACCGGGTTTCGAACCCGTACCCCGTTCGGACGAATGATCAGAGGCCATCGCTTAGACCACTGCGCCACCGAGGCGGCAACCATCGAACTACAGTAGGCAGATTTGGAGCGCAGAGCCTGGAGAGGGTTCCCTCATCCAGCAGCTCGGAAGCACTTTGGTGATGTTCTGATTGACGAATTGCTCACTGTAGATTATTCAAAAGCTGCATGAATCTATCCCATAAAAGTTGTGTGGTCCAATACCTTATTATTAGGTGTACAAATAAGTTTTAAAGCGTTTTAAGACAACACAACAATACCTTTAAGAATCAAATAATGCGCCGTCATTATCTATCACCTTCCGCCATCGGTCGGGCAGCTGACGGATTCCAGCTAAGAAGAATACTTCGTCATGTGACGCGATGAAATCGTCAACCCATCTTTTTTTCTTTTTTTTTTCCTTTGATTCGAGGTTTAACGACCACCGTGATCAACTCAATGGGCTATAAGCAGTCGCCCGTCCCTAATTTAGGGTCACTGGTTCCAGGGAAGGGAGAGAGCCAGTGCCGTAAGAGAAATACAACATCCATGCCTCACCGGGATTCGAACCCGGACCCCTTTCGGACGAATGATCAGAGGCCATCGCCTTAGACCACTGCGCCACCGGGGCGGCTCAACCCATCTTTGAACTTCGTCACATGTCCGGAACCGTACAGCAGACAACCCATATTGCATCCATTGTAAAAAATGATAGTCTGAAGAGGCTATGTCGGGACTATACGCCTGGTGACCCAAAACTTCCCAGCAACGCGTTAATAATGTTTACTTGACAGATTTCGCGACATGCTGCCTAGTGCTGTCATGCAGTCATTTCACGGGATATAATCCTTGCCTGTGAATTGACGTCTCCGACATATCTCCTGCTTCAATCGCAGCAAATATTGCTTGCAGCGATCAGCAGTAACAGTTTGACCCTGTTCCAATAGTTCATAATAGAGCACACCCTTCATATCCCACCAGAACTTTCTTGGAGTGAATATTGCGTTTCCGTGTCGAAGTCGGTGCTTTACCTGGGCCTACCCAGTGTTTTTTGCGGTTGGGATTGTCGTACCATATCCACTTTTCATCACCCGTAACGATGTTTTTACAGGAAAGATTGTGTTGTTTATTCAACAGATTGAAACACTTCATGACACGCTCATCCTTGTTCCTCTAGCTCAGGTCATGTGGCACCTATTTTCCTTCCTTCTGAATCTTTCCCATTGCACGTAAATGATTGGAAATGGTTTGTTGAGTTACCCCCAGTAGTTCAGCTAGTTCTTTCTGCATTTGAGACAAATCTTCTTCCAGCAGTGCTTGCAGTTCCTCACGTGCAACCTTCTGCGGGGCGCCGCTACGTTCTCGATCGCTAACACCAAAATCACCTGCTTTAAACCGTCTAAACCAAAACTCACACGTGCTTTTCGATACAATATTATCCCCCGGAATAGAACAGATCGATGCACATGCTTTTGCAGCACCGTTTCCCTGATGAAATTCTCAGCGAATGTAGTGTCGCATATATGCAGTATCGCTTGCCATCTTCCACCTACCGATGTGCAAGTACGTTTGACTGGTGGGCAAACTTCTGTGTCACATTTTATACTGTGGACCAGTTACGGTCAAATGACAACAACGTGGGGGAATGTCGGATACACCAATTAGCGGATACGTCACACAAAAAACGCTTTAAAACTTATTTGTACGCCTAATAATAAAGAGGTATATCGCATATTTCACAGGTGTGTTCATATTTTGGCCAACCCCTGTATATTAGAGCCTTAGTTGGAAAATTACATATGCCAATAAACGCTAGGAGATTACGGTTTTTATTACCGCACGTTTTTAGTTTCAAATAGGTTCTCATTCAGGGATGTCTTCCTGATTTTTATTATCCTGACACCGCAAAAAAAAAAATACATCTATGTTAGCAAACTGCCCCTTCTCATCTTTTTCCTGAGTTTCAAATTGGTTGGGAGACACTGAGCGAGGCGACTTAATGCACGTCTGGAACTGTTTTTTTTTACTGGTTGCTGCTGTAAGATACTTTCACACTGGAAATATTTAACAGGCAAGGAAAAAAGTTCGTTTTGTTTGAGGGAAAGGAGAAAAAGAAAAAAAGAGCACATCAAGTTAAAAGCTCACGGTACAACCAAATGACCTGTGTACAATAGAGTGATATTCACACAGGCCGTGCTTTTTTTTTCTTCAGACGATCGATGATGTAAACCTACCTTTCACTTCAGCATTTTTTTAGCATGTAGGGTAAAAAAAAAAATAACGCGTATTTTGTTTAATGGAAAGGAAGGGAGTGGATAGAGAGAATTGTAACAGATACGTACTAGAAATCAGCGCGATAAATTAGCCGTCGCTGTAAAAAATGCGACAGCCACTTTGTATCATGAAAAATCTAGCTTGCATATCACTCAGCAGTTTTAAGCGATTCAGGAAACAACCCATTTTTCTTTCGAATACTGAAAACTTGCATTTAACAACGTATTTACTGATAGTAACTTTAATATGTCTTAAGCTGAATATTCTCCTTAGTTTTAAATCGGCTCTAGGGTATACCTTAAATTTTTATTCTTCGAAAATTCGTTTTTTTTTTGTTTCGGTCTTTAACGACTGCCATGAACAGCTTACAGGGGTATATAAGCCATCGTTCGTCCCTAATTTAGGAGCACTGATTCCCGGGAAGGGAGCCAGCGCTTATTCCTCATATGGGACTCTAACCCGGACCCAATTCGGACAGCAGTTATATAAGTGTGATCATATTTAGGCTAACAGACAAGTATCCATTTCTGAAATTCGTAATATTGCAGTCATAAAAAATAACAGACAATAACCTCAAGAAAGTTTTCAAGGCGGCATCTATACTGAGCAGAGATATTCACGGGATTAAAATGTGGCTCCAATCAGAGTTGTCTATGTAAGAAAAAAATGCTCCTTGTGTAAACCGTCACGAGCCGCCCCGGTGGCGCAGTGGTCTAAGGCGTTGGCCTCTGCTCATTCGTCCGTAAGGGGTCCGGGTTCGAATCCCGGTCAGGCATGGATGTTGTGTTTGTCTTACGGCACTGGTTCTCTCCCTTCCCTGGAACCAGTGACCCTAAATTAGGGACGGGCGACTGCTTATAGCCCATTGAGTCGCTCACGGTGGTCGTTAAAATTCAAAAAAAAAAAAAAAAAAAAAAAAAAAAAAAATAAATAAATAAACTGTCACGACTAAGACAAGTTTCCTTATGAAAAGAGCTTTCCGGCAACGAGCAGCTACTTTCAGGTGGAAGCAAACCTCGGGCGGAACTCCAATGCACCAAATTCGCAGATATTATCGCCAGGTGAGTTTTTAAGAGGAATGAGATTAATTGGCTCAGACAGGGTGGATCATAGATTTGCTTTACTGAGAAGGATTTGCAACCCAACAGTTCATAGGTACTGTCAACAGTATTTGGGAGAAGATATGACCTCTGGTCGGCCTAAAAAAAGATTTCGCGGCACCCCTACTGTCATATTCTCAACCATTTGAGATAAATGTTGCTACAGCTCGTCCCGTCTCAAAAGATCCTAGATTTCAAAGACTTACAGAGGCAGGACTTAACTGACTGCATCCATTGCCTCTATCCAGTCATCGTCTGGAATGGTGACGTGTCGAGTGAACTGGAATATACAGAGTGATCCATTTAAACCAGTACCATGTGATTTACTTATTACTTTTTTATAAATAACAACAAAATCATACAGTAAGTTGAGAATTATACATGTGGTATTGTAAAATCATTTTATCAAAGCAAATGTTGGAATTGTCCTCCATTTTCTTGTAAACACAGTTGAACACGCCGCACCTTATTCAGTGATGTCTCATGTAGAGTACGAGCAGTAACATTGCCAATTTCAGTCGTGATTGTTTCACGCAATGCATCCAATGTTTTTGGATGGGTTTTGTAAACTCTATCCTTTAAATAGCCCCATAAAAAAAAGTCAGGGGAAGTTAAGTCCGGAGATCGGGGAGGCCATATGTTTTTTGAAATTAATCTGTCATCAAAGAAGCTGGTTATGAGTTCCATTGAGACTTTCGATGTGTGACACGTAGCGCCATCCTGCTGAAAGTAGCATTCTGTCAAATCAATGTCATCAAGTTGTTCCACAAATTCATTGAATATGCGGCAATTAGACGTTAGTGTTGACAGTCTCAGAGAAAAAAATGGGGCCAATAATTTTCGTAGACGAAACCGCACACCATACACCAACCTTTTGTGAATGCATCGGTGTTTCACACATAATGTGTGTGTTTCCGGCAGCTCAGTATCTGCTGTTTTGCGAATTGACGTAGCCTGAGAGATGAAATCAGGCTTCATCCGTAAACCATGTGATGGAGAGAATATCAGATCGCAAATTAAGAAAATTTTGAAACCATTTGCTGTAACTTACTCTCTTTCCCTTGTCCGGTTCCTGCAGCTGATGGATTACGTGCACTTTAAATGGTCGAATATTCGCTTTTTTGCTGCCCTTTGACAAGTTCCGTATGAATATCCTGTCTGTTGGCTTAATCTGCGCAACGATTTCGTCGGAGATTGAAGTAAACGTTGCCGAACATCGTCCACACGCGTTTGGAGCATCGGAGGGTGATGTATACCGCTACCGCTAAGAAGAGAACCAGTTTGCTCCATTTTTTTTGCCATCGATAGAATTGTTGACTTGCTTGGCACTTTTCGAACTCCAAACTCTTTTCGAAATGATCCTTGCGTTTTGATGACAGAATTGGTTACTCAATACGATTTCACTAAAAAACACGCTCTGCAACAGAGTACTGCATGTTTCCGAATGCACGCAAATGAATGACAACGCATCATCAAACAAATCACGAGCTGAGTTACAGTTACGGTTAACAATCTTTTTCACGGTGGTGGTTTTCATTCTCCAGGAGTTGCTGCTTATATTGAAAAAAAAAGAAGTTCCTTGCGCGATCCCTTGCAAAAATGTAAGGTTTTTTTCAGGGTACTGGTTTAAATGGATCACCCTCTAGAATGGCGTCGTATGATCTTCAGCGACGAATCTCACTTCTGTTTTGCGGCCCGATAATCGCAGGTTTTACGTGTGGAGACGAATGGGAGAACGCGTTAACTCGGGAGTAATGTTCCAGAGGTATACAGCGCGAACAGCAGAGGTCATGGTGATCAATCAGCTATGTCAGCCGAACATCCCTAGTATTTTTATTATTTTTTATTGAAAGGTTTAACGACCACCGTGAGCAACTCAATGGGCTATAAGCAGTCGCCCGTCCCTAATTTAGGGTCACTGGTTCCCGGAAGGAAGAGATTCAGCGCCGTAAGACAAACACAACATCCATGCCTCACAGGATCCGAACCCGGACTCATCACGGATGAATGGTCATAAACCTGCGCTTAGACCACTGCGCCACCGGGGCGGGTACTAGTATTCCTCACAACCATTTTGATAGCTCGATGGTACACGAATAATAAGTATTATAGATGTAATTGCTGGCAACAGTTTTTGAAAGAAAGTATGACCTCTCGTCGTCCTAGAACTGAAGAATGCAGGGCGATTACACCATGAAGTTTGCTCATTGGAAGTATAGGAAGCAAAATCCCTAGACGTCCCCCTTAAGTTGATCGCACATAAAAAGTAGTTAAGAAAACTGTTTTAATGAATATTAAAAAAATCAATGTTTGAAAAAGTTCAAAGCAATTTCTCTGCAACAAAATATTTGTCCTCACGAAGTTTCAAATACATTCACAGTGCAACCAAAAAATAACTCTGTACTGAAACTTCGAAACAACTTCAGTTTTGGCCTCTCTGTGAGTAACTAATGCCATATATGCAAAACTCGAAAGGCGACTGGTCAGGGGCGCGTGAATCGGGCTAATGGTCTGAGCTGGACTTGAACTCGAACACTAGATTAGGTATAGGTAGTGTTTTTATCCCACGGTACTGTTTTTTATTGGGGTTTAACTAAGGCCATAAGCAACTCCTTCAGCAATAAGCAGTGTCTCGTCCCTAATTTAGGGATTCTTGTTCCAAGGAAGGAACACAGCCACTGCTGTGAGACAAACACCACCCATATCTCATCCGAGACTCGAACTCTGGTCTATCTTAAACCAATGAGACTTTTTCTGTGACTCACTTACAAAACTTAAAAATAGCGATGACCTCTGTTTGATGTTCCTAGTCCACGTCAAATGTCTGTATTAATACTTCTCATTGGTTCGAGATAGACCAGAGTTCGAGTCTTAGATGAGATATGGGTGGTGTTTGTCTCACAGCAGTGGCTGTGTTCCTTCCTTGGAACAAGGATCCCTAAATTAGGGACGAGATACTGCTTATTGCCCAAGGAGTTGCTCATGGCCGTAGTTAAACCCCGATTAAAAACAGCAACAACAAAACAGTTCCATGGGATAAAAACATTACCTATGCCTAATCCAGTGTTCGAGTTCAGAGCTCAGACCATTAGCCAGATTCACGCGCACCTGACCAGTCGCCTTTCGAGTGTTGCATATATAGCATTCGTTTCTCACAAGAGAGGCCAAGACTGAAGTTGTTTCGAAGTTTCAGTACAGAATTATGTTTGTTTGCACTGAAAGTATTTGAAACTTCGTGAGGACAAATTGTTTGTTGCAGAGAAATTGCTTTGAACTACTTTTCAAATATTGATTTTTTTAATATTCATCAAAACAGTTTTCTTAACTACTTTTATGTGCGATCAACTTAAGGTGGACGGACGTCTAGTGATTTTGCTCCCTATACTTCCAATGAGCATACTTCTGTACACGTATTTTTCACAATTGATGTGTTCCCTAGAATGAAAATGTGAACATCGATTAAAATATCTTCATATTATAACTTGGAATACTTAATATTTTCTAAAATATAATCATAATTATATTAAAAATCAATAACTTTTCCTTTGGTGGTGTCGAGACCAGAAAAAAGATGGCGCGACCTGTACATTGATGACGTCAGTAGACAAACAAATGTTCGATTGCTTAATTATGGTTATGTTTTAGAAAATATTAAGTATTCCAAGATATAGTATGAAGTTATTTTAATCGATGTTCAAATTCTCATCCTTGGGAACGCATTAATTATGATAAAACTGTGTACAGAAGTTTGCCCATTGGAATTAGAGGAAGGAAAATCACTAGTTGTCCACCTTAAATACTCACTTTTAGACAGAGTGCTTCAGAGTTTACTTCTTTTCTAAACATTGTACACAGAAGGATTAAGCAGAACACATAGTCATTATTATCCGCAGTAATGTTACATGTCTTCGAGAAATTTGATCCATTTCGCTGTTCGGCAATTCTCTGCTGAAATAAAAAAAAAAAGTCGCATATACTCTCCGACGGTACAATCGGCACTGTTTCACTTGTCTTGTCAAGACGTCGGAAGAATGTTCTTATTTTGATTGTCCTCATTGTTGTGCGGACTTTTTCCCTAAATGGATACATTGATCTCTCCCATAGTTGAGCAATCATCATGTCACTAGGTTCTTTTGTGAGGGAATGTAACAAAAGAACACACACACACACACACACACACACACACCGATAGATCGGCCATAATGTTCGTAATGATTATTTCCACGTCGCGTTTCCTTCAAGACCGATGTCCAGCGACATACGGATCTGTACAGACGCCGTCATTATCATGTCTTGTAGTTCTTCAGAAACGAAGTGGCAGACTTAGTTCTCGGAACATTACTTCTTGCAGAAAAAATGACTAAATCGATAGGATAGGAAAACGTTTTACCTAAGTAATGAAACACTTTGTAATTTTATGGGATTGACATATTTGTACTAGAGTTTAATTTATATAAAACAAGCCTTTAATATAAGACTTTTTTTAAATAAAAAATATTTACCACTTAAATTACTTTTACAAGTGAGATCTTGTTTCCAAACTTAAATAATTTTGAACGCGTGTTTCCTCGTCGTGTCTTGGATTTTTGAAAAAAAAAACACAGAAAAATTCAGTGGAAGAATTCAGTGAAAAAGTCTTATCACTGAATTTCAGTGATCTAAGAATTGGGCATTTGAAAAAAAGACTAGTAACACACAGAAAATAATCGTGATAATTGAAGATATCCAATGAAATAAGTTTTCCACTCCAACAAAGAATACATCATGGTAAATACAATTATACATTTATATCACGCTACAGGGCAATTTTTTGACAGAAGTGTGTGGAATATATACTGGGGTTGGAAAACATAATATGAACACTTAAGAAATAGGCAATATGTCTTTTTTAAGAAGATGTTGGGCCACCATTTGCCTTTAATATAGCTTCCAATCTTCTTGGAATAGATGCATACAGACTTTGAGTAGTATCCTGTGGAATAATGTTGTACCATTCGTGGCTTATAACATCAGCCAATTGCAACAGAGATGTTGCGAAGAAGTAAATCTGTTTCTCAATCTACTCACCAAAACTGCCCACAGTAGTATGGTATTCAAGTTAGGTGTTTGGGCTGGCCACAGCAGATGTTGAAGTTCATCTTTGTGCTTTAGTCAGTTTTTATGAGCGAATTATCTTGAAAAATGGCATCATTGTTGGGAAACAACATTCGGACCATAGGATAACACCTGATCACCTAGAATGTCCAACAACTCGCTGAAGTAACTGGACAGTGTACGGTAAAGATGAGTGCCAGCCCAATACCATGATAAGGCCGCCCAAGTCATCACAGATCCATTTTCACCTTTGTCAGTTGAAACGAGACATTCCGAATTATAGGCTTCCTTGGAGGTGATCCATACATATACCCGACTTTCTGTTGGGACTGATGTAAATGAGGTCTTATCGGACCATATCAGACTTTTTCTAGTCATCAGCTGTCCAAGTTTTATGCTCATGACACCATCCTCTTTGCACTGTAGCGTTAGTTTCTGTGATTAAATGTTTAGCAATTGCAGCTCTTCCATAATTATTGGCTTTGTAAAGTTCTCAGTGGACGGTTTTTGTGGAAACAAGGTCTTTCAGATACATATTGAGTTTTGTTTAAACCAAATACTTGTTAGTGGTCGATGGTTCCTCTCATTTAATCTCTGGTTTCGCCCACTTTCCTTCTTCTCTGACGAAGTCTTGCCATGGTTTGTGTACGCAGTCATAATCGTGGAGAAGTGGTCTTGAAATAGCAAACAATTTGGCTGTTCTCTTTACAGATGCTCCTGCTAAACGGGCTATCATGATTTGTCCTCTTTGGAAGTCTCACAGGTCACCCATTTTACCGACAGCTCGTACGAACCGCTGATGAAAACAAATTGTACTAAACTGGCATACAACCTAGATAATATGCACAAAGAAATTGTCCAACCATGGTGAGTAGATATTAATCGCTTTGCTACTTAGCCGTTTCAAACAAAGAACTTTCCAATCTAATTCGGAGATATGTTTTCTTAACAAATATATTCAGATGATCTAAACGACATTATTTTTAGATTTAATTGGCGTAACCAGTCAGACCGATTAATTAAAAGCTCAAAGAACAACTATGTTGAATGTAAAAAAACTATCTGAACACGACCAATACTTAGTCTCACACTGCAATTTAAAACTTTATTTACAGACTAAAAACTAAGTAAAAGAATTAAAATGGCACGATCTTTCATGGTCGCAACGACCACATCACCAGGCCTAAACACCGAAACGTGAGCTAACATGAATGTCTATATATAAAGGTAACATACAAAAGGTCCTTCTCTCCCTTATACCATACATGCTGCCAGAGAAAGTCGCAAAGAAACTATACCTTAGTAAATAAACCAGTTAGCAGAGTTCAATTACTCATCGTAGGGTTCGAGGCTGTAGCTGGTCCACAAGGCGTTTACATACTGCAGGTAAATTGTAGGGCAGTTTGTTATTGCAACACAGCGGTCCGAAGTAAGTATTCGATAATGCTTCAAGTAGGAAAAGAGTTTGTCGATTATTTGTGGCGTCCAGAATGCGAACGTTATCTCAGTCTGAGTAGAAGCCACGACTTTTCACTGTTCTGGAAAGAGCAGAGGCTGACTTGGATGATATAATAGAGCACTCGTGTTCAGCCATCCTCTTAGATAAGTTTCTAACGGTAGAGCTCAGATACACTTTATTAGGAGTAGTATGATCCTTTGACTGAAGCGGAGCACTGTAGACCTCGTAGCGGGTAGCCAGCGGTGGGGATCGTTGCCCGAGTCCCGAAATCCACAGCCGATTTTCCTGCAATACCTCTTCATCCTGTTTGTTATTTCATAATTGTGTGAAATAGAACCTACAAATCGTTTGGGAGGAGGCCTCGAGTTAAAGTAGAGTCCAATCTACGTTTACGTTGTGCTATTAAACGCAATATTGTCTCCTCAGAATAACCGTGGGCCACGGCTGTAGAAAACATTGTGTCCAGTTCAAAGGTTCTAAGTTTCAAAGTCGATGAATGGGTATTCGCCCTATGAATCAGGAACCTCAAGGCAGAAAGTTTATTAGTCATTAGGGTTTGAAGAGGTTGCCGGAATAATAGATAGCGCTGCCAAAGGTTTCCGGTAAACGGAGAATCGGATACGATGTGTCACAGAGTCCCCCGCCTTAACGAGATATATAGGAAAGGAAGAGATCCCAAAAATTATAATTCGACGGTATACTTGACCGAAGGATAAAAAGAGTAGAAAGCCTTTGGAAAATAATTCAGTTTGGGAAGTAATTCCCCTTTTATGATGGCCTCTTTTGATATGGTGTCCTTATTCCCCAGTATCCCTATGGAGCAGGTGTTGGGGAAAAGTCTTTTTATTCACCTCTTGACGTTCATGCTATTCTTTCAGCGTTAAAACTGGTTGCTCGACGCTCGTTCTTTAGTTTTGATGGAATTACTTATAAACAGGAAAGTGGGACACCATATGGGGTCCCCCTTTTTCCCGTGTTGGCAGAGATTCTGCTTTAATTCCTCGAAGTTTGACCTTGAAATCCCTTCTGATCATTCGTTATGTGGATAATCTCTTAGTTTTTTGGCAATATGACCTCACAAGGTTAACATCGTTGGCTGAGGCCTTCTCGTCCGTCTACCCTTCGGTCAAGTATACCGTCGAATTACAGGTTTCGGGATCTCTTCCTTTCCAAGATATCTCGTTAAGGCGGGACCCTACGACACATCGTATCCGTTTCTTGGAAAACTTGGCAGCGCTGTCTATTATTCCGGCAACCTCTTCAAACCCTAATGACTAATAAACTTTCTGCGTTGAGGTTCCTGATTCATAGGGCGTATACCCATTCATCGACTTCGAAACTTCGGACCCGTGAACTGGACACAGTGTTTTCTATAGCAGTCGCCCACGGTGATTCTGAGGAGACAATATTGCGTTTAATTGCACAACGTAAACGTAGACTGGAGTTTACTTTATCTGCGAGGCCTCCTGCCAAACGATTTGTAGGCTCTATTTCACACAATTATGAAATAACAAACATACTGAAGAAGTACTGCAGGAAATAGGCTGTGGATTTCGGGACTCTGGCAACAAATCTTTATAACATGATACGTCCCTACCGACACCCCCACCGCTGGCTACCAGCTATGGGGTCTACAGTGTTCCGCTTCAGTCAGTGGATCATACTACTCCTAATAAAGTGTATCCGAGCTCTATTTTTTGGAATTTATCTACGAGGATGGCTGAACACGTGTATTCTATTATATCATCCAAGTCAACCTGTGCTCTTTCCAGAAGAGTAAAAATTGGTGGCTGCTAACCAGACGGGGATAACGTTCGCATTCTGGGCGCCACAAATAGTCGACAAACTCTTTTCCTACTTGAAGCATTATGGATTACCTACTTCGGACCGCCTTGTAGACCAGCTACCGTCTTCAACCCTACGATGAGTAATATGACTCTGCTAACTGGTTTATTTACTAAGTAAGTTATTGCTTCTTTGTGACTTTCCCTGGTAACATGTATGGTGTAAGGTGGGGGAGGGGAGACTGACTTTGTAAGTTTCCTATATATATAGACATTGTTATGTTACGTTTGAGTGCTTAGTCCTGATGATGTGGTCGTTGCGACCATGAAAGATCTCGCCATTTAAATTCTTTTCCTTAGTTTTTAGTCTGTAAATAAAATTTTTAATTGCAGTGTGAGACTAAGTATTGATCGTGCTCAGACATTTTTTTTTATTTAACATAGATGTTTTTTGTATTTATGACCAGCGCGAATGTTTTTACTACTATTTATAATTAAAAGCCAATTAATTGGCGGTCGCTGATTTTCGTTAAAACGTAAGGTAACTTTCACCCACGCAAAGCAATTGGTGGTAACAAAAGAGGCATGCACGCCTTTGGGGTAGTCCTGGAAGGCAAAAACAGAACTGTAAACCAGAGTAAGTTTCGAAAAAATGTCGCCTAAGCTACGGCATGTTTCTAAGTCTGAAAGTGGCCTTTGAGGTGCTCAAAATTAAAAAATAATTTAGAAATTTGTACACATCTGGAAGTATTCTACCAATTATAGATTTGAAGCGTTGTGATGGTTATAAGACGACGAATGCGATATTTCTCAATTTTATTTTTCGTGTCGACCGAGGTTTCGGTGTGCTTTGGTTCAACTTTCTTCAAAATGAATTGCACGTGAATGCAAGTATTCAAATCGTGTGTGATATCATCAACGGTGTTGACAGTCTCTAGAATTTGTTAGTTGCTTCCACGTGCTTGATAAAAATGGTGTAGATGCCATGTCGTTGAAAAGTTGCGAATAATTTCGATAAATATGGAAAGCTTTCGAGATAAAGTTTGGTGGTTTAATCCAGCTTGAACGAAAAATGGTCGTAGATTTATCTTTGAAAAAGCGAAACTTATCGACAAGCTGGATTCAACGACAAAACTAGATATTAGGTTGATACATAAGTTCCTGCCGTTTTACTTCACGAGTGTTTTCCAGGTCTGTAATGAGGGTGATGTTGGCTAGTTTTTCATCAAACTGTAGCCAGTAATATCGTATCTAAATCATATTGCGTTGTGTGATTGTGGCTAACGGTTTTTTGGATTTCAGGTCCGAAAGTATGGAGTGTCAAGTAGAGAGAAATGAACATTTTCCCACATCTGCTCCTCTACGAGTTTAACAAGGGATCCACAGCCGACGAGGCTACTCGACAAATTTGTGCTATGCATAGCGGGGATGCTGTTGCTCCGAGGACAGTCCGCAAATGGTTTGAGCGATTCCGAGGTAGCAATTTTGACCTCAACAATTCTCCATGCTCAGGTCGTCCATCTCACTTTGATGAAGATTGTTTGAACCATCTCATCCACTTCGATCCGCGTCAAACCACACGCGAATTGGCCACTAAGATGGATTGTGATCAAGCTAAAGTGATGCCACACCTGTAACGTATGGGAAAGGTCCAGAAATTGGGGTCTTGGGTGCCTCACACTCTCATTGAGGACAACAAGAATCAGCGTGTTGCCATATGTGGTTCTTTGCTCGCCCGTTATCGCAAATGTTCTCAGCAACACAAACCCTTTCTGTCACATATTGCTACTGGAGATGAAAAGTGGTGTCTGTACGTGAATTTCAGGCATTGGAGGGAATGGTTAAGCCCAAACAAGACGCCCGCACAACGTCCGAAACATGACCCTTCATTCTGCGAAGATCATGTTGTGTGTCTGGTGGGACATTGAAGGTATTATTCACTAGGAAATGCTTCCGAGGATTCGGACGATCAACGCTGCACTCTATTGTGAGCAACTCCGCCGTGTGGAGGGAACAATTCAGAAGAAACGGCTACATCGACGCCATGGTGTCCTCCTCCAACATAACGCACGCTCTCACAGTACAAACATGACCAAAATGGCCATTCAGGACATGAAATGGGAGATCCTTCCACATCCGACCTATTCCCTAGATGTCTCTCCTTCAGACAATCACCTGGTTCGATCTCTGTCGAATGCACTCCGTGGCAGAATGTCCTTGATTTCTTCGCCGCGAAACATGCACGTTTTTTAAAGAATGGCATTGCAGACATATCCAGTCGTTGGGACACCATCGTAAACAATGGGGGGTGGGGGGTGGTACATAGTTGATTGATTCAGTATTCCCATGTGATGTAACACATTCCTGTAGTGTGATGAAAGAAACGGTACGAACTTATGCATCAACCCAATACTTGGGAACCTTTCCATATACACTGAGTTAGCTTTTTTTTTTTTTTTTTTTTTTGATTGGAGGTTTAACGACCACCGTGAGCAACTCAAAGGGCTATAAGCAGCAGTCGCCCGTCCCTAATTTAGAGTCACTGCCAGTGCCGTAAGACAAACACAACATCCATGCCTCACCGGGATTCGAACCCGGACCCCTTTCGGACGTATGATCAGAGGCCATCGCTTAGACCACTGCGCCACCTGGGCGGCAAAGAGTTAGCTTTTCCATTGGGCGCATCTACCTAATAACACGTTGGTCCACATTTCTATTCAGTCACGGCCCATAGCCGCTTAGGAACAGATTTTAAAAGGTGACGAACATATTGTTTTTGATTAGAGGTTTAACGACCACCGCAGAGCAACTCAATGGGCAACTCAGCAGTCGCCCGTCCCTAATTTAGGGCCACTGGTTCCAGAGAAGGGAAAGAGCCAGTGCCGTGAGACAAACACAATATCCATACCTCACCGGGATTCAAACTCGGACGAATGATCAGAAGCCATCGCTTAGACAACTGCGCCAACAGGGCGGCGTGTTGAACATCATGCATGCGTAACTTGACCCATGTTCACTGCAGCAGCTTTGTCAGTTCACACTCGTTCAGTGGAAGATCAGTTTTCACACCCTTTTCTGGCGTATCCCACAAAATCTTCAATTGTGTTACAGTTAGGGAGTTTGGGGGCGGAAGGCAAAGTTGCGAATTCCTTGTGTTCCTCCAATCACCCAGTACTTGTACGAGCACGATGACGTAGTGGATTGTCCTGTTGGAAAAATGGCACTGTGATCCTAGTAAACCTTCTGCAGATATGGATGGAGATGTTTGGCTATCAGGTCCTTATAGTGTCCACCATTCAGTATTTGTGGGATGATAACCAACGGACCTAGGGCTTGCCATGAAAATGTTTCCCATACCAGAAAACCACCTTCACCTGCCTGTTAAACCCCAACTGTGCAACCAGAGGATAGGGCTTCAACCTGTTTATGCCGTATGTGAACCCGGTTTTCTGCGTGGTGCAGCAAAAAACGGGACTCATCATTCCAGAAGACCTCTTCCATCTGTCAAGAGTCTATTGTCGACCTTTCTTTGCCCATGCGAGGCGTTGTTTGCGATGACTGAACGTCGTCATGGGTGTCCTCGTTGGTCTCCGGCTGTGAAACCCCAAGCGAAGCAAGATACGGGTCATGGTGCATGTTCATTCCAGAGCCACAATGGATGTATTTAGGTATTTTGCTTGAGATATGGATTATTTTAATGTGGAGAACTATCACCCCTGGCTTCCATGCGCCTCAGAACAACGGCTTCTCACAATACTCGGGGGTTTACTGATGAGATTTTGAGGGATTAATGACTAGTGCTCAAAAAGTATTATGTCAGGTGGGTGCTCCCGAGTTTTTATTTTATTCAAGGTTTAACGACCACTACGAGCAAGTCGATGCGTCATAAGCAGTAGCCCGCCGCCCCGGTGGCGCAGTGGGCTAAGCGATGGCCTCTGATCATTCGTCCGAACGGGGTCCGGGTTCGAATCCCGGTGAGGCATGGATGTTGTGTTTGTCTTACGGCACTGGCTCTCTCCCTTCCCTGGAACCAGTGACCCTAAATTAGGGACGGGCGACTGCTTATAGCCCATTGAGTTGCTCACGGTGGTCGTTAAACCTCCAATCAAAAAAAAATAATAATAAATAAGCAGTAGCCCATCCCTAGCTCAAGGCCACTGGTTCCAGGGAAGGGAGAGAGTCAGTGCCGTAAGACAAACACAACATCCATGCATCACTGGGATTCGAACAGTGACCCTTCTCGGACGAATGATCAGAAACTAGCGCTTAGAATACTGCGCCACCGGGGTTGCCTGGCGAGCTTTAGAGCATCTTCCTATAGCAACCCATACATGCTCAATGGGATTGAGGTCAGGGGATTTGGGTGGCAACTCCATCCGGTATATCACCAGAGTCCGTTCGCCTAATGTTAGAGGGTATGCTGTTGGTCTCTGGTTAACTTCAGATGAGAATACGTCGGGAATCAGTACTTAAGCTGAATACCGATTCATCAGCGAAAAGAAGATTCGAACACTGGTCTGGATTCCAAGTGTGATTTTGGAGACTCCCCTTTAAAAGAAATCTGAGCGGCGGAAAATAGAGCGACACAAATAAGTAGTTTCCTTGCATAAAGCCGTGTTCACTAAATCTTCTACAAACTGTATGCCTGGAGCTCTCGTTTCTGTAATCGCAGCGAGTTGCAAAGTTTTGCCTAGCGGATATCTATTTAGTCCGTCTGAACGGCACACTCACAACTCAAGGCCGTTCCAGACTCACTTTGTGGCTCTGGAACGGCCTTGTCCTGGTCGCTGACGATCGTCCCGTGTCTGTTGAAACAGCCTCCAGAGTTTTGATATGATATTCCGTGGAACAATCTATACTCTAGTAACTTCTTTTTTTCTTTATTGGAGGTGTAACGCCTACCGTGAGCAAATCAATGTACTATAAGCAGTCTCTCGTCCCTAATTTAGGGTTACTGGTTTCAGGGACGGGAGAGAGCGAGGGACGTAGGACATAAACAGCATCCATCCATACCTCACCGGGATTCGAATTCGCACCCCTTTCAGACGAATGATCAGAAGCCGTTGCGTAGACCACTGCGCCACCGTGGCGGCCCTAGAAACTTCGGTCTGGGACTTAACCGCTTATTAAACATCATCCAGTAAAACTGTTTTTATTAATACAGTTAATGCTAGTATTTGTGACAATAGCTATACGATTATGTGTTAATTATCCGCACAGTTGCTGTTATACTTTGGGGGAGTTGTTCGTTAAAAAGCAGCTGGGAAGAATTTTAGAAAATTAGAGGAGAGCAAATTATGGGATCAACGTATGTGCTTTGCAGTTTGTGTTCAGAATCGAAACAATGAACAAAAAGTTAAATAAAAATCCATTCGTTTTGTTGTGCCATGTTCCAAACAAAAAACAATCACAGTAATGAGTGCTACATTTTCTGTTCTAACGTACAACGATACAACAAAAAAATAAAAATGATGGGCGACTACGTTTGAACTTCGCACAGAGAGACGCCGCGAGAAACACATTAACGGAAATAGAAAAAGCACACTTTTGGAAGGATTCTGAAGGGCATTAGATGTACGACCAAAAGATACACCGAAGAGGCAAAAAGTTATGACCACTTGCCAATAAGTCCCCCAAGTGCCTTCAAATCAGTTCTTACCAGGCGAGGATGGACACTACGAAATCTCTAAAGGTGTTTTGTGGTATTTGGTACACCACGTTACCGGCAGATTTAACTCTTGTAAGTTACGTGGTTCACCCACCTCAGATCGGATTTTGTGTTCCAATACAAACCCCAGATGCTCGATTAGATTGATGTATAGGGAATTTGGAGTATCTGGAAGTCATCATGCGCCATGATAAATTTTCAAAATATCGTATGGTACAACAGGAAACGAGATTCATCGGACCAGACGACCTTCTACGAATCGTTCAAGGTCCAGTTTTGATGCTCGCGTGCCGCTTTGTGGGCGCTTTTGACGACGAACCGACGTTAGCATGAGCACTCGCAGTGGCCTACGGCTACTCAGTCCTATTTTTAGCAAGGTTTGAAGTACTGTGTGTTGTGAATGCATTACTCCCGTCACCAGCATTAAAATTACAGGTACGTTGCTCAACATTATCTGTTGTCTCGTACCATACGGGATAGCCTTCGCTCACCTCTAGCATCGATGAGCCGTGAACGGCCATGACTACCCGGCAGCTCGTGGGGTTCCCCTCCTCGGACCGATACTTTGTAGATACTAACCATGGCTGACAGTGGGCACCCCTTGTGCCTTGCGGTCTCGGAAATGCTCTGACCTAGTCGTCTTGCCACTATCATTTTGCCTTTGTTGAACTCGCTTACGTCCGCTGCCTTTCTAACTTGAAGAAGAAGAACAAGTTAGTAAAATCATGCAATGCATTGATTATGATACGCTTTTCAACATACCATGCATCATTACTCAATTTATGAGGATAATGGCTGTGGAATAAATCTCGCTCCTGTGCCCTGACCGTTTGCCCCATTTTGATATTCAACAGAATTGGTTCAGTATATCTCCGGAACAATATACTAAAGTTTTGTCGCAATAGAATCATTTTTAGGTACGTTATGACGCATAAGGGCAATAGAATGGATCCCGCTCCTATGTCCTGACTTTTGTCCCCATTTCTCCCGTTTTCAATAAGGTCCATCCCCATGTGGTCCCCTACCACATACTAAAATTTCATCGAAATCGAACCATTTTTACGCGAGTTATCGTGCGGTCAGACAGATGGACAAAGCTGGAGCATATACGCTTCTTCAACCTACGATTGGCCGCCGCGGTGGCGCAGTGGTCTAAGGCGCTGGCCTCTGATCATTCGTCCGTAAGGGGTCCGGGTTCGAATCCCGGTCAGGCATGGATGTTGTGTTTGTCTTACGGCACTGGCTCTCTCCCTTCCCTGGAACCAGTGACCCTAAATTAGGGACGGGCGACTGCTTATAGCCCATTGAGTTGCTCACGGTGGTCGTTAAAATTCAAAAAAAAAAAAAAAAAAACCCTACGGTTGGCCGCCCCGGTGGCGCAGGTCATGGTTCGAATCCCAGTCAGGTATGGATGTTGTGTTTGTCTTACGGCACTGGCTCTCTCCCTTCCCTGGAACCAGTGACCCTAGATTAGGGACGGGCGACTGCTTATAGCCCATTGAGTTGCTCACGGTGGTCGCTAAAACTCCAATCAAAAAAAAAAAAAAAAAACCTGCAGTTGGAAAGCGTAAATAAAACTGATTAACAGAGCTCAATGTCAGGTGTTACATATACCGCTCCATAACTTCAACGCGCGCCATCGATCAGCTGAAGGTGCTTCAATTTTCATAAGACGCTCTAGTCACTTTTTTTTCAATATTCGGTGTGTAAAAGCCGTTTTAAATATGAAGGTATGGCTTTAAAAATTAGTATTTTTCGACACCTATCTGATAAACAGTCTGCTTTATGCATGATCTTCCCATAGTGCTCATCCTATTATGGAAAATCGTAGAACGACAGAGGAAAACAGACTGTATTAGCGCAGAGCTATGTAAACATTTAAAATAACTCAACTGTCTTTTGATCATTTTAGTGGCCGATGTACTCTGTCAAATCGTGCCGACAATCTTTGGTCTCCGAAACAAAATGCTTACATAGCACCGGGTTTCACCAAAGCTATGTCAAAATAATCCCTCTCATCTGTACAGTAACGAACATAAATATGTCACAGGTGATAAACGCTGCCTTCCCGTCCTTTATTATTTGCTCATGCCCCAAGGCATAATGGCGAAGGGCTCTATCCCGCGTCAGGGTTACCTTTCCACTAAGTACGAGGGTCATTTCAAAAGTTTTGCAGACGGTGAGGGTCTTCCTTAAAAATCAAATTTATTTCACAACATAACTTTACAAGCCTTCGAAGTAAGCTCCAGGTTTCTTTATGACAGCGGACCAACGTTTTGGTAAGTCTTGTATTCCAGTCAGGACACCTCCATTGTTAAGGCACCGGATTTCTCGGATCACCACATTAGGAACGTCCTGAATCGTTTCCCGCGGAGTGGAGTCTTCAGTTTTGGGAAGAAGTCATGGTCTGGTGGGCTCATGTCAGGACTGTATGGCGCTTGGTGAAGCAATTTCCATCCATACATTTCCAGAATGTCTCTTACTGTACGGGCAACAAGAGGCTTCGAGTTGTCGAGCAAAATGACGACACCAGCTTCCAGCATGTGGGGCCTTCTTTGGGTAGAATAGAAGACGTAGGCATGTTTGCTTCGTATGCAATCTCTTCACGTTTTTTTGTTTTTTTGATTGAAGGTCTAACGACCACCGTGAGCAACTCAATGGGCTATAAGCAGTCACTCCCCCTAATTTACGGCCACTGGTTCCAGGAAAGGTAAAGAGCCAATGCCGTAAGACAAACACAACACACATTCTTCACCGGGATTCAAACCCAGAGCCCTTCCGGGCAAATGGTTATAGCCATCGCTTAGACCACTGCGACGCCGGCGCAGTGGTAGGTCGACGTGATCTCCATGACGTCACCGGCGCAGTGGTAGAACGACGTTTTCCGTCGTCCTTCTTCGAAAATGCTGATAACCAGAGAAGTATCGTCCATTGCATAGGATGGCCGGCCGCTTCTTGGGTCGTCTTCGATGCTTTCCCGACCTTGGTGGAAACGAGAAGCCCACCGTGACACTTTGTTACGATCCACTACACTAACCCCACAAACTTTTTTTTTTTTTTTTTTTTTTTTTTTTTGATTGGAGGTTTAACGACCACCGTGAGCAACTCAATGGGCTATAAGCAGTCGCCCGTCCCTAATTTAGGGTCACTGGTTCCAGGGAAGGGAGAGAGCCAGTGCCGTAAGACAAACACAACATCCATGCCTCACCGGGATTCGAACCCGGACCCCTTCGGACGAATGATCAGAGGCCAACGCCTTAGACCACTGCGCCACCGGGGCGGCTCCACAAACTTCACACAAAAGGTTTATGAATTCGGCTGGGGATTTTCCTCGCAAAGTTTCAATTTTAATGTAGTATCGTTGGTCGCTATACGAGATATGGCACGACTCCCTTTCTTCCTCCATTTCCAGGCAGAATGTTTCGGAACAGGAACAAACATAGACAATTTTTTATACTGAAGTCTGACTCACAACTGGAGCGACTGCATCATCCTACGGGCAGCGTCAGTGTAGTGAGCAAAACGTTTTGAAATGACTTACGTTCTTTTCTTTCCTTCGCTAGGTTCGTCGTCATTTTTACAGCATTTTCAACAGCAAATCCCTCAAAGTATCAGTGTCCATCTAACCCCTTTAATGGTCACTTTAACAAAGCTAAAAGGAAATCAACGCTTGACGATGGGGTGATTCATTCATCCCACCCAGGCCCAGTTTTCAAACAGCTCATATTATTTGTTCTAGCTGAATTCAGCCCATGTTATTTTGATCAAGCAGAATAATTGGTTAATATTTTACTTTTTTGTACCCTCGTGTAATAAATCGTAGAGGTAACGGCCAATGGAGTTCTTTATAACAGGTGTTGACTTCTTACATTGTTTTAAAATAGGACAATTCTATGAAGTAATTATACACTGCTGTACAAAACTTAAGGATGAACCAGATTTTTTCCTGTAGCGCCGCACAGGATCAGCCTGGATATGGGAGATCAAGCCATTAGAACTCCATGACTTACCAAAATGATGGACACAACTGCAAATACTAAAGGACATAGTGGAACTTTATTCAGAACTGGCTACATAGCACTGGTGCCATGACAGAGGCCTCACTCGAAAAGACGGTAAAAAGGGAGGTGGTAATCCTCAGTAAGGGATATGATCATCCTTAACGTCGGTGCATGATTTGCACCGTGTGTCAATCCGTCGCACTATGTTGATGGCGACCATACTTCCGTCAGCGCCGTTCTTAGCTGTTGACAGTTTCCAGTGGATGTTGACGTACCGCAACATTCTCCCCATAGCGTTACACACGTGTTCTATGGGATTTAAATCGGGGGAACGTGCTGGATAATATATCCGCTTAACGTCTTCACTTTCCAACAGCTCATCAACAGCTACCGTAGCATGAGGTTTGGGGTTATCGTCCATTAACACGAACAGTGGGCCAATGGAACTTCTGAACATACGAACATGAGGAAGAATTACCTCATTACAGCAGCGTGCACCGGTTACCGTATCAAGAACTCCATACAACCACCGATCAGAATGCATGCTCCCCATACGAGAAAACACAAGCCGCCATATCTACTCGTACCTTTGATTGATGTTTTCTGGGCGATAGCGAATGCCTACTTCATGTCAGATTAGTTGCTATCCAGAATAGTTAGACAGACTAAATCTACTCGCATCAGTAAAACGTACCGTGGCGTACCGGTGGCGAAGTGGTCCATGCGCTGGCTTATGACGATTCGTCAGAGAAGGGTCGGGGTTCGAATCCCAGTGTGGCATGGATATTGTCTTTGTCTTACGGCACTGGGTCTCTCACTTCCCTGGAAACAGTGGTCCAACATTCAGGACGGGTGATTGCTTATAGCCAACTTAGTTGCTCACGGTGGTCGTTATTCCTTCAACCCAAAAAAAAAAAAAAGCACCGCACCTCACTGTTATTCTGTCCAGTCCTCATGTTCTCTGGACCTTTCTTTGTAAACGATATCTCTGGTGGGGAGTTGCTAATAAAATAACAGCGCTCTGTTCATCGAGCAAGCAGTCCTACTTTGTTCCACTGTAAACTGCGATATTTGTGCGTCCTGTGCTCATGTTCAGTTGTTTTGCAACGTTACTTGCTATGTGGTGTCGATCCCTCTTGGCCAGTAGGAGCAGATAGCGGTCCTCACGTGGGGTGGGTTTTGGTGGACGACTACCACCAGTATTTCGCACAGCTGTACCTGTAATCCTGATGCCCGACCACGCAATAAGATGCCATGGGCGATACCGAACTCTTTGGCCACACTCACAGTTCTCCCCTTCTTGAGCCTCCTAATTATTAGACCACGAGTGAAATCGTCAAGATGTTCTCGACGGGCTATTTCATAGTCTGTAGCACACAACAAACACAATGGAACGTCTGTAACACTTATGCCCACCTCTTGGTGACTCCCGTTCAGCTTATGGTATTGGACTGCGTAATTGCATTTTATTCTCACGTCACGAAAACCACACGTCATTCTCAATTACTACGCATGCAATCTTATTCCTGTTCCAAGAAATGGACTTGAGTTAATTTGTATTTGGGTGCAGTTGCTATTTACGGTGTTATTTTATTTTCCCCACGTCGTCCTCCAGTCTTTCGCACTCGTATTTAGCATTCCCTTTTTTCTTTTCTTACAACAGTCGCAATCGAAATATTGCGCGACATATTGCTTTTATAAGGATTTTTAACTTCAGTCACAAAATTTAACTTATACAGGGGAATTTGTGACCAGGTCGTACTTGGGTGCTGAATATTCTTTTCGACATAGCGAATTTTTCACGATCTCCGAGGATCTTTGTAAGCATATTCTTTTGCGTTAGAAGCCATGACTGAAATGTCTTTTGTAGCCTCTCTCCACTGGAGCGAATAAACTCGGTAACATTTTCCCGCGACCTTGTAGACATTGCGATAATGTATGCGAAGTATTGCGAAAGCAGAAATGAATGTCATTTTTCACAGTTCATGGCTTTAATGGGATCAAGGCGGAGATCACATTTGCTGATTCAGTGCACGCGAAAGAAGCTGTGAGCCGAAACGAATTTGAGTTCAATGGCATAAAACCCATCGGCGAGATAGCAGGATCCGAATTTAAGAAAGCTTTCTAGAAACTCCCTTCCGCAGAAAATATAGCTCAATAACAGTTTATGCAATCCAGTTGATACACTTAAAAAGATGTATGGAATAGAAGGCACGGTCGGTAGATTTTGAAAGGAATTTCTGGTTCGAATCCTGGATAAGACTCTGATAATGTGATATTTCTGTCCTTGGAGTTAGTGACCTACAATCAGAAGGGGGGGGGGGGGGAGTGGCTTATCCAAACCATAAATATGAGCCTTTGAGCTCCAAAAAACGTTCCCTTTTCTTTTCCTGTACAACGCAACTCTGTATCATGGCTAGTAGAAGTTAAATACTACAATGGTGGGCACAATTTTAAGACGAAGTGAAAGAAGTACAATAAAGCTGTAAATAACAGGAGCACCCAAACGCAAATTAACTCAGCACTGTGTTTGGAAACAGGAGGAAACGTACATGCGTTATAATTGAGCATGACGTGTGCTCTGCGTGACGTGACAACAAAATGCTCTCACGCAGTCCAATAGCATCAGTTGAACTGAGGTCACCGGACAGTGTTCACAAAGTGCTACAGATCGTGCTCTAAAGACTAAATAGCCCGTCGATAACATCTTAATTTTTCTCGTGGTCGAAAAATTGGGAGGCTCGAGGAGGGGATCAACTGCGATGAATGTGACCAAAGTGTCCAGTATCTCCATACCATACACTGAATCAGAGATACCCGTCCAGTAACGTCTAGCACCACCTTTCGCCCTGATGACGGCGGCGATTCGTCTCTGCATGGACTCGAAAAGGAACTGGAACCATACGGATCCACGACCCCTGAACAAGCTCCCACAGTTCACGAAGTTTTGATGGAAGGGGGTCATCTCTCTCGATGGCATCACAGATCTGCTCGATGGGATTGAGGTCAGGTGACCTAGCTGGCCAAGGAAGCGAGGTCACGTCAGTGGAGTGTTCATCCAACCATTCGGATACAATTCGGGAGAGATGGCACGGTGCATTGTCTTGTTGCAGGATCAGGTCCCCAGTGGGATATTGAAGACGCACAAACGGGAGCAAATGGTCGTTCAGGATATCTCGGTAACGTTGACCTGTGAGGGACGATGTCACACGTACCAGGGGTCATTTTGCAGTCCACGTAAACAGTCCCCAGTCGAGAATACCACTCCCACCAGCTTGAAGAGTAATCTGCTAGCAAGAAGGATCCATCGCTTCATGTGGTTTGCGCCGTACTCTTATCCTGCCATCCGCATGTACCAACGTGAATCTCGACTCATCGGTCCAGGCAACATTTTTCCACATGTCTAGGGTGCAGTGGCGATGTTCCCGCACCCATGCTAATCTTTGCACCCTGTGATGTGCGGTCAGCAGCGGTACCATCGTGGGACGATGGCTTCTGTACCCCATAGCGAGGAGATGGTTCTGGATGGTGTGGCTGCTTACACGTTTTTGTGCACCAGCGTTAAATTGCCGAGTGATTTCTTGCACTGTAGCCCGTCTATCCGCTTTTACAATGCGAGCTAACCTCATTCACTCGCTGTTGTCCACAGTAGTTGGCCCTTGCAGGGATGGTTTTACCGGATTCAATGTACTCACGGTGCACCTGTGACACAGTGGCTCGTAAATATCCCAGTGCCTGCACGACTTCTGAGTTGGAGTGACCCATTCGTCGGGCCCCGACAATTTGCCCACGATTAAAGGGGCTTAGATCCTTCGTATACTGCGTCCGACTCTTACTGATTCCCGGGGCATCACTCCTTATATTGTCGGATCGCTTCATACGTCATGTCGTTTCCGTTTACAGGGCCGTCCACAGCGTCACATTTGCATAACGCCAGTTGTCTCTAATGCAATTGCTCTTTAGTTTACATAGGAAGATTGTTTGTCCGACAACCAGTACGCTGTGTTCCATTAAGAGCTACTCACCAGAGAGACCGTTTATAGTGGTCCAGAGAACTAGGCAGAAGAAAAGTCGGGTACGGTACTCTTTACTAATTAGAGTGTATTTAGTCTGTTTAGCAGTTCTGAACGTCAGCTAATCTAGCGTGAGGTGAACACTCGGTGTCCTACCGAAGAAATCAATAAAAGGGATAGATATGGTGTCCGCAGTGTTCTCGTATGGGGAGGCATTCTGGTTGAAATACGTATCGAGCCCCAGATTCTGAAAAGAGGTACTCTAAATAGTGCGCTGTACTGTAGTGGGGTATTCTTTCCCCATGTTCTTCTGTTGCGAGGTGCCATTGCCTCACAGTTCGTGTTAACGCACAATAACGCCACAATCCAGCGCTCGGTGGCCATTGATGACATGTTGGAAAGTGAAGGCATTTAGCCGATGGATTAGCCAGCATGTTCCCCAATCAATGGAATAAATGTGGGAAATGCGTTGCTGCAGGCGAATGCACACCGGAGATTGTCAAAAAGCTGAAGACTGCGCTGACGGAAGAATGGGAGCTGTTACCGCAAGAACTCTTCAACAACGTAGTACGAAGTATTGACAAACTGTGCTAATCAGCCATCGACGTAAGGGGTGATCATATCCCCTACTCATGACCTCCTCTTTCTTTCGAGCAGTCTTTGGCAGTGACGCATCTGTATCAGTACTATGTAACCAATTCTGAATAAAGTTTCACTATATCCTCTAGTATTGGAAGTTGTGTCGTAGGTGTTTCCTTCATGATTTCGGTAAGTTAATGGAATTCCTATGGCTTGAATTTCACATATCGAGGCCGTTCTTGTGCGACAGTGGAGGTCAAAACCTGGCTCGTCCTTGAGTTTTGCACACCATTGTATAAAATTACAGGCATCGGTCAGATCACTATAACTAGGGAACGGATTTTTTTTGGTGATAAAAATGACAAAACTATTTTGATAATACAAAAATATAGTTCCGAAAATAATTTCTTGAAAAATATATTTGCTGAAAATCAAAATATGTTTTCTTCAAGGATAACATACCTGGTAATTTTTTGTGATGAGAAAATATTGTTTGTACTCAACTTACTACAACTGTACAGTTGGTGGTAAAATTTATTTGTAGTTCCAGTAGACAAAAAATGTTACCCACAAATTTCCTGCGCCAGTGTGCGCATTTATTACGAAGCAATGACAGATATCGAGGAAATGATCATTCCACATTACATGAAATCAACAGTGAGGATTTTAAAAAGGTATGTCTCTAGCACTTAAACGCTCAGTTTCTCGTAAAAGTTGGCCCCCTAGAGCTCTTAAAACGAAAGGAACGCTTGTTCAGAAACAAATAAAAACTTGCAACTGCTGAAAATCTTCATTTGGAAACCATGCATTCCAGAGACGTTGCTGATAGGCATGAGAAACACGAAGTGAAACAGAATACTGCGCAAAATGTTTTGTTTGGTTTTTACTTATTTCCTTTTTGGACGATAATGCCACTGCCCAAAATGTTTCGTTTAGTTGGAAACGAACCAAGGACTGTATGCGTGGAAAGCGCGCGCTCTACCAACTGGACTGATTTGCCACGCCCGAGCATTAGCTTGAAGCTGAGTCTCTTTCCTGCGGAATGTGTAATCGCATGGTTCTCTCTTTAATTTTACTATATTGCGAGTTTTTTTTCATAAATGTCAGTTTCATATAATTCATAAATTTATTTATTCAACGTAACGATGTTTTTTTTACCTTAAGGGAACTTCACTTTTTCAACGAGTGTACCAACTTAAAGGCGCTTTTCAAAGTTTTGTGCTGTCCTTGCCTTGAAAGGCGATTGTTGAATTAATATATTTACCATTTCATGTCACATTTTGTTACATTTTTAACGTTGTATCTTTCCTTTCCGCTGTCCGAAGCTACATTTGTTTAAACAGGAAATATATTTTATTTTACTTCTCGTTATTTTTAGAACCGAATTCCTCCAGTCCTGTGTATTCAACCCATAGATGTGTACATTATATCCACATAGCGTTTCTTTTTTTTTTTCAAAAAGTTGATAAATTTTGTACGCGTATAATTTTTATTCCAACAAACGTTTTTTTTATGTTTTTCTAGGACTGTTGTTTCAAGCGGTTTAGTGTATGTTAACAAGAAAGATTACACAGAAATTATTTCTTGCTATTCATGGGAATGAAGTGGGTGTATTTCATGGCTTAACCTGATATCTTCGTCGACGCGGCATTTCATCAGGAAATTAATTGGCCTCTCTACATATGACTTTTTTTCTTAACATCCACTAAAATAACACGATGGCGATAGCGTCGTCTTCAACTAACTGGTACCAGGAGAGACACAGTATGTGTTACTTCTGCGCATGCACAGTCCCGTTGCTTCCACCTGGTGTTGGAGTTGCATCGGTTGCCAGCTACGGGCCAATAGTGGCAATTGCTTGGAGGCCCGCAATTCACGGCGATGCTGCAGGGCCATCAATGGCTGCCACCAATGGACCGCTACCGTGCCGTGAGCGGCCGATTTCAGCCAGTAGTGACGCATCACTGCCAGCTGGTGGCCAGCAGTTTCCCAACACTTGTGTTATTGCTGGGAACACAGTGGCAATTGTCAGTGAGGACAATCGCCAGCTCGTTACCCCGAATCCCAACATAGCCAGGATCCCAACAGAATCGGACCAGTAATCCAGCACCAGTCAAAGTCCGCAGAAGGCGACGTACATCTCTAGTGACTGGAGAAACATTGCCCTCCGGAGAAGATGAAAAATTGATAACTGACTGAGAGTCAATGCAAAGCATGACGCGAAGATGGGGTCGAGACTGGATGTGACGCAAGGAGAGGAGAGGGGTACCTCATGCATCTCTGCCGAGAAGACTGTCGTTTCTTGCGGAAGCCTCTCAGCATAGGTCTCATCACCACACACTAATACGGATGCTACCACATCACCGGATTATGAGCTATCAGTGAAAACAGGCAAGAAGCTGGGATGAAGAGAAAGGTGCTCGGCAAAAAGCTACTCGTACACCTGCGCAGGCGTGGGAGACTTTTGCCACTCAGAAAGTGAAAGATCAGCAATTGCCTGAACTGGCTGCCAAGGGATATCAATAAAAGACTCGGTCACACTAATCAAAGACAGGCCAAGGACAGCATCGCTCACCATGTTCGACAGACGAATACCGAATTGGGGAACACAAGAGGGGCGGTTGGAAAACAGGCAAACACATTGTGGTTGGAAAACAGGGAAACACATTGTGGTTGGAAGACGGGAGCATGCAGTGGATGATCAGGTAGAGATATCAGCTTGGTGTAGAACTAGAGGGACAGTTGCAGACGGCGAAGGACAAACGGCGATTCGTTAGACCCGGCATAAAAACCAAGCTCCGATTCAAAGGCACAAAGCCTGGTGATGAACGGGATCGAGAAGCTTTAAGACAGAAGGCCGGGCTGATCCGTACGTCACACAGCCATAGTCCAACCCTAGACTGGAGAAGAGAGTGATAAATAGGAAGCATTGAGCACCGACGAGCACCATACGACATACCTAAGAGGACCTCCAGGATACTCAATGAACGCATGCACTTCACCTATAAGGATAGAATGTGAGGTTGGAAGGTGAGTGCGCGGTCAAAGGTCATTTCCAGGAACTTAACTTCTGTTACTACAGGAATGGAAGTGTTCCCCAGATGATCCTATCCAGGCATTGTTTGCGATCAAGTGTTGCCGTACAGGTTGACAGAGTATTTGGATGGTGCTGGCCTCTTTTATAAAGACAACGCCCACTGTCACAAGGTCCGGTTTGCGTAGAAATGATTCTTGGATCATTTCAAAGCATTTTAAGTGCCCTCCTATCCACCAGATTTGAATCTCATCCAGCATTTATCAGATGCAGAGCTCAAAAGGTAAACGTCAGTGCCTCCCACCGCCACCGAACTATAAGAAGGCATTCTGTCTAACTGAGACAGAATATCTGAGGACACCTTCGACCTTTTATTGGAGTCGATGCCACACTGAGTTACATAATAATAGCGTTGTGCTGATTCATGCTGACTAAAATAATTAGTAAACTGTTTCCAATAGAAAAAAATTGCAAATGCAATTCAAGTGACATAAAGAGTTACATTTCGGTTTGTAAAAGAGAATGACATTCCCTTAGCTTGATAAATAATTTAAATTTAACGAACTCTTGGTCCTAATGAGGAGGCGGTTAACGTTATCATTTATATATAAATTAATGATAAAAATATGTTGAGATTAGTTAGCGTGACAAAGTTCTGTTGGAGCTTTCATAGGTATTTCCTATTTATGTAAATTAAATGCTAAATACATGTTTATTGCTTATTTATATAATAAGAATCACGTTCCGTAAATTTTTATCTAGTGTGCGTGAGCAGACAGACGATTGGATTCTTCCCGCAGTGGGTTAGGATATTTCCCAGTGATGGGATCTTTTTTTTTTCCTGCGGAGAAACGTTTTTGCTCAATGAACAGTTATTGCCTTCTTATTATTAATGCAAATCAATTAATTTAGAAGGCTAATGTTCCTAGGGATTTGAAAAGATGTTGTTCTAACTCAATTAGAATACAACGCGAGGTGTTGGCGTTCGGTAATAGAGCTGATGTGTTTCACAAGAAACTCATTACTCAATGAAATTGTTGTTCAGGCATTGAAATGAGTTACATTATTAAGTTATCAATAACACGGAGCAGCTGCTGCGTGACAAGAAGCTCCATGCACGCATTTTTCTTTTCGAAGAGAAAATTACCTTGTCAGTTAAGGGGAGACTGAACGCATTTTACTTGAGCTGGGGGTATAGCAACAAACTAAGGGCTCGCTGCATATTTTCTTGCGGAAACCGCTTGGTGTGTATATATATATCTTTATGAAAATGGATGTTTATACCAGCACACGAAGAAAGAAACCGAAAGAACAGACCGTGGAGAATCACAGTGTTAATATCACACGCGGAGGAGATCAGTGTTTTTGTATCTCGTAGTTAATGAAAAGAGTCGTAATTATTTAAACGAATCTGGGTGCTTCGGTGGAAAAAGAAAAGGTGATAATACACAAATCCAATGTGTTAGAACTTTTCCATACCGAAGCTGTGAATATCTCACGTGAACATTGCGGTCTCGCTGTATTCGGACAGATTTATCCTACAGCGCGTGCACATTATGCTTAATCAGAAATTAATGGGATACCATCTGACATTTAATGCAGTAAACAATCATTAATTTCGTTTCAGCTCAGTTTAAAAAGAAGGGATGTCCCACGAGGTATTATTACGTGTGACGTACCTGCCAGCAGGACGCACACGACATAAAGGCAGATAGGAATCAGAATAATTGTCTGCGTAGCTCAGTTGGTAGAGGGACTTGTTCCGGAAAAAGCGGCCTCGGGTTCGAATCCTGGCGCGGATAAAAATGACGGAGAAATTTACTTCGTTATAATGGCGCCCGAACTATCCGGATGACCCGGCCGTTCAAAATCTCGCATTGGTGTGATGTTATTTCCACACCGCGAGACAGGAAAAATCAGAGAATTCCTTCTCCAGCGCTTCGAAAAATAAAAATGTGTGATGTTGCATTCCACACAGCAGATTGACTGGGAGTTCTCAAGTGCACGTTCTACAGTGGATGGCTGCCTGCAACGATTCATATTCACGGCTGACCCGTGGGTTATGCCCCCGGCCCTCTTTCGGGGGGGGGAGATGTGACGTACCTGCCAGCAGGACGCACACTACATAAAGGCAGATAGGAATCAGAATAATTGTCTGCGTAGCTCAGTTGGTAGAGCGACTTGTTCCGGAATAAGCGGCCTCGGGTTCGAATCCTGGCGCGGATAAAAATGACGGAGAAATTTACTTCGTTATAATGGCGCCCGAACTATCCGGATGACCCGGCCGTTCAAAATCTCGCATTGGTGTGATGTTATTTCCACACCGCGAGACAGGAAAAATCAGAGAATTCCTTCTCCAGCGCTTCGAAAAATAAAAATGTGTGATGTTGCATTCCACACAGCAGATTGACTGGGAGTTCTCAAGTGCACGTTCTACAGTGGATGGCTGCCTGCAACGATTCATGGTCACGGCTGACCCGTGGGACATGCCCCCGGCCCCCTTCGGGGGAGATGTGACGTACCTGCCAGCAGGACGCACACGACATAAAGGCAGATAGGAATCAGAATAATTGTCTGCGTAGCTCAGTTGGTAGAGCGACTTGTTCCGGAATAAGCGGCCTCGGTTTCGAATCCCGGCGTAGACCAAAAATGACGGAGAAATTTACTTCGTTATATACGTGTATGCATAATGAAGAATGCGTACGCCGTGTATTTTTGAAATCAATTTCGTACAGCGCGGGAAGCTCGGTTATGAGTTTCCCAGTTATACATTTGTACGCATTTCTGCGTTAGTCGCGATATTTTACTCTGTAGTTTCTATCTCATTTTCAATTCGGTTATACGCATTCAACATCGCAAAACACGTATAAATGTTAAATTCTGAATCTCAGATTACCAGTCATATACGATTCTTTTATACGTAACTAGAACGTAAAATTAAACAAATTTAAGCCAAAATTCTTGTTTAATACACTCACTTCCAAAAGTGAAGCATGGAGCAGTAAGATGTGAAAAAATGAAGAAGTACTGCTTGGATTGACACGAAATGTGGCAGGAACGTAGGAAATATGTTTATTAATGAATCAAAACAAAGAAATACAGACAGAGATGAAAATAACATTGAATTTTCAGAAATTATAAGATGACGTCAAATTGGAGTCATTTAGAAAGTGAGTAATAAAGTCACAACAAACAACAAAACCCGACGTTAATAGGGTATGTATGCAGATCAGAGGTGCTCACAAAGTTTACAACGTCTGACCATGCTTTTTATGAGGTGATCAACCACCGCAGAGTCCAGTAATCGCCATTCCTCCTGTAGAGCAGTTTCCAAAGCTGTGAGAGTGTTTGGGGGCGGGAGACGTGAACACACAGCACGGCCGAGGGCATCCCAATAATTTTCAATGGGATTAAGATCGGGCGAAATCATGATACTTCCACCTCGGAATGCATAATGTTCGGTGATGTTCTGGGGTCGATTGCGTGTGCCTTCTTCCCTCCACACATGTACACTCTTGCCATCGGGTTGCAGGGCAAATCTGGACTCATCCGTGAACATAACGTTGCCACAATCAGACACAATCCAATTGACATGTTGGCGATACCACTTTAATCGTGCCACTCTGGATTGGACGGATAGAGGAACACAAACCCGTGGTACCCGAGTGTACAGTCTCTTCATGTGTAGCATTCGACGCACAGTAGTGGCAGATATCGTCTTACCAATGGCCGACGTAACCATAGATGTCACACTCGTGGACGTCGCTCTTCGATTCCACTTGGCTACACCAGCAATGTATCGGTCTTCCGCTGGGGTCGTAACCCTTGGGCGACCGGCCACAGGTCTGCGGACAACTGTTTAGCTGGTTAGAAATTCTTTCCATAAACGTGAAATGACGGAATGATTCACGCCGAAGAAACCAGAAGCATCTGTGATCGACTGTCCTGCTTCAATGCGTCCGACGGCACGCCAGCGCTCAGAATCTTCCAATCGTCTTCTGGGAGCCATAAAATCAAGTCTGTCTTCAAAACAAATCCTCCGAAAGTTCTCAACACCTTGTAGCAGCACTTGAATGCAACTCCTGTACCCCTTCAGAGTGCTGGCTTCTTATACGACCGCCTGTTTTGCATATTTCTCGGCAAGACACCGTGATTCGCTGTTACCTTCCACATTTGCGTACTTCCATCTACAGCTGCGGCGAATTGCAGCCTCTCCAATTCCGATTGGCTTTCGGAAATTAACTTCTCCCTCTGCGTGATTAACTTTTGGAAGTGAGTGTATTAATCTATTATTATTCTAAATTGTTTGACAAAACGTGAAAGGTAAAAGCTATTCCATTTCAAAATAGTAACTGAATGTTGAAGGTTAATTTATGACTTCCCTATACACAACATTTGATGTCTTTCCTAATGGAGCTAAAAAAACATATTACAGTTGAGTCTCTATTTAACGAAGTGCCATCGTTCCACTTTAAAACTTCGTTATAAAGAAAATTGGGTTCAATAGAAATGAACAATCAAATAGAATTAAAAATACCGTAAAATGTAGTTGAATGTGGGCAGTAAAAACAGTAAATTGAACTTCTGAGTAGAAACGTTTCGTAAATAAGTTTCTTTCTTATACATACACTAGCTAAATACCCGTTCTTCAAAACGTGATATTAAAAAAAATTCTATAACACAAAATTTCATACCATACCATAATGTACTAATAATATACTTCATCGGTTTGTTTTATAACATTATAATTTCAAGTCTACACGAAACAAATCAAAAGATGTAGTCTCTCTTCACTTTAATATTCAAAATATTAATAGACAACACAACAAAATATTAGAAAACAGAACGAAATACGTGGTTACTTTTAGCATAAATGCAAGAAGGACCTTGCTTATAAACAATTTTGTTCGGAACTGTACATTTAAAAGCTAGCAAGTCAGATGTTTTTGGAAGCGTGAGCAAAATTGTGTTGCCATCCCTAATATCTCAAAAGGGAAACATTTTTTTTTTCAAATTTAAATTACTATGAAAATCTACCCGCATATTTATATTTATTACAGTCATCTTGACACTTATATGACGTCACCGTTGTTTCGGAGAGAACGAATGTTGGTAATTTGATTTTGACTCAAAAAACAAAAACGTCACTGTCACTTCGGTAAAAATGAATGTTGGTAATTTGATTTTGACTCAAAAAACCTTGCCATTTGTTATGTCAAACGATAGTATAAATGTTTAAATGCAAAGCATATTATGATGTAGCGCTTTGTACGTGATTTTTAAGGGTGTTTTTGTTAAATAAATTCAGAACAAAAAATTTAGAACAAAATATATACTGAGCAGGTCAACTCAAGTCATTCAAAACTTAGGGCGGGGTTTCAGTTGCTGGGCAACAATGGCTCGATCATTGCAAAACGTCCTAGCGTTAATCAAAGCTGGGTTAATTAAAAACCCCATTTTGACCCACTTAAAGTTATCGTAGGAAAAAATCCTTTCTTAGTACGCCTCTATGCTGTAAAAGGAACATTCCTGCCAAATATGAAAGTTGTAAGTTCAGTAGTTTCTGAGATACGGTGATGAGTCAGTGAAGGCTTTCAGTTTTATATGTACAGGTATTCTTAGAAGTAGATCATATTTTCTGAATAAAGAAAATTAATGAAGAGAAGGAAGCGAAGACTAAAGCTTACCTCTCCTTTTTGGATGAATGAAAGAATGATGTCGCACTTCATTTAAATTAGAGAAAAATAAAAGAAGAATGCTGAACCTTCCCCATCTAAAAAAGAATACAGGTAGGCTCAGTTCTGATTGAACCGTCAGTTTGGAACATAGGACTACAACTTGCAGAACGGAGAGTTGAAATAAGCTAGCAGAGTATGGGTGTTTATTTTTATTTTATTTTTTTTGATTGGAGGTTTAACGACCACCGTGAGCAACTCAATGGGCTATAAACAGTCGCCCGTCCCTAATTTAGGGTCACTGGTTCCAGGGAAGGGAGAGAGCCAGTGCCGTAAGACAAACACAACATCCATGCCTGACCGGGATTCGAACCCGGACCCCTTACGGAGGAATGATCAGAGGCCAGCGCCTTAGACCACTGCGCCACCGGAGCGGCGAGTATGGGTTCAAAGCCTTTATTTAATTTGTTATAGGCAATGCAGGTCTATATGAAAAGTAACTTACATAATTTTTACAAATAATGCTGGATACATTGCGAACACAAAGCAGATCGATACACGAATTACCCAGCGTGGTGCTCTGTCTTCTGGGGCTTTTCACATTCCACATCACTTGCTCTCGCCTCTCGTTTAGATTTTCTCCACTTTTGCTTGCGTTTATTCTGCGAATTCCGCGGCATTGTTGAAAATGTTGACCCGTTCACATGAAAACAATTTAAACATATTTAGTTTAAACTACGGAGATATGTTCTTTATATATTTGAATAGATCTCGTCGAGAGCTTTAAAACAATACCACGCGCAGTCGTGTAGCGCTCGCGGTTGCAGAGACAGACCGAGTCAAACGCGGCGGCACTCCCAAAAATATTGCATCACTTTCCCGGCGCACAGGGAGCGTGTATTGCGCAGTACGTAAATTGGACTCCATGCTGTTTGCGAATATGCTAACACGATTATTGTGCGGCACGTATTTTTAACGCTATAATGTTTTCAGTTGGGACCTATTTTTGTCACAGGCCGTCGACCGTAAGTCGCCTCGTACTATTCGCGGAGTTAAACTTAGTCCTACGTCAAAACAAACAAAAAATCTTAAATTCCCCTTAAAAGAAAGCAAAATATTTATAGCTAAAATAGCGGGCTCTAGAGTTGGCGTTAGCGTAAACCTCTCTGCACCGGATCTGAAAAATTACAACTGTGGGATACAGCCTAAAAAACGCAAACGAAATTACCTCTGCTTTTCATTATCCTAATATGTATTTATTTTAAACTGTAAAACATTGTAAACATCGGAATGTTCCGATGTTTACAAAAAGGTTTCATTTCGATGTTTATAATACTTTCTTGAAACTGTAATCCTTGTTGAATCGTATGAATGCTTTTAGCATATCTCCATGTGGAGTTTTTTTGATGGCCTCTTCATCATCATCATGTGCTGTAATTTCGTCACTACATTTTATAATACTTTCCAAGATGTCATGCTCCGTAGCATGATCAGCTCATGTCGTGATTATTGGAATAGGATAGTCAGCTCTCACAACGTTTTCATCAACGCAGAAAAAAATCACAACTCCGCACCTTCAACACATTGTCTTTCAGTTGCAGCCATTTTAATACTTTATGGCCACAGCTTTGTTCTTTATCCTTGATGAACATCTAAAATTTTAACTTATCCTTCTCGACATTTCGAGCGAACAACAGAAGCAAGTAAAGCGTGCTCTGTTGGAATGAGAACGAATACATAACTTCTACAGTAAGGCCCACACCATATTTAAAAACGCGTCAAAAATTATAGACCCAGACCCCACCGTCACATAATTGGACCCGACACGGACAAATCTGCTTTGAGCTACAAACTCGAATATATCAACATCATGATTGTCAATCATTATCAATCCACTGCTGGATGAAGGTCTTCCAACGCTTCTTCCACAACTGACTGCTTCTTCATCTTATTTGCATCAGGATCTCCAAGTTTAGTTATATCCTGTTATTCAACATTCCATTGATTTGTCTGATAATCAGTTTTTCAATTGCATAGCACTGTACATCCTTGTAAATATGTTGTGTTAAAACTCACTGACATATTGTACCTTCTTTCAAGAGACATGTTGACTCACGATTCTTACTGTATTTATTTTTGTACAAGTTAGTCAAATGCACGGTGTTGTACTTATGAGTAATATAATTTGAAAAACATTTTACCTATTTTGTTCGTTTGTGTGAGGTGATGCTTTGTACTATGATTCTCCTATTACTAAATATGGATACTGAAAATACGTTAAAACTTTATTCATCCTGTGTTTTCTTATTCTACTTAAATTTTCTATCTGTCAACAGAATAGTGTTACATTTTTGTATATGGTGCTATTTTGATTCCTAACATGTTTACACTGTGCTGTATATTTGTACATTGTTTTTGAATATTGCCGAACAGGTAATATATTATATTTACAAAAGGAAGTCCAAGTTTGTTCTTTTCCTGATATTCATCATTCCTCTGATTTGTCTTATGATCAGTTTGTCAATTGCTTTGTACTGTACATTCTTGTAACTATGGTGTGTTAAAACTTACTGTCTTATTGTACTTTTTTGCAAGAGAAGTGTTGTCTCATGAAGCTCTCAATATTTTCTTGAACAAGTTTGTTAATCGCACAGCAATACAATTATGAGCAAACAGTATTTGTTAAAATACTTCCAAATTTGGCTCTGTTGTGTTTGGAGATGCCCAGACATACTAGTCGCTTATCATTGATCACGAGCTGGGTATTTGCTCCATTTTTCAACTTGTGCACTATGCTGTATATTTGTATACACATTTTAGTGGTTTAACGATCTTTGATCGTATTTTATTTGTATTAAGACGTCCTTATTAGTTCGTGTCCTGATTTCTACCTTGAATAAAAATATATTGAAAGCACCTTTGGCCTTAATATGCATGCACTGACCCTTCGAGACATGCTTTTGACAAGGTTTTAGAACACAGCGATAGGTATGCGCTTCCATTCAGTACATAATGCTAGCCCCAGGTGTTGCTTAGTAGGAGGCCTTGGTTCTAAACTTCTTATGTGGCGCTCTAACTCATCCCATAGGTGCTCTATGGGATTAAGATCAGGGCTCTGTGCTGGCCAGTCCACACACGATACGGAATGATCGTCGAACCACGGCGTAACAGTCCTTGCCTTATGGCTCGGTGCATTATTCTGCTGTTACCAACAAGGCTCGGTTCCATAGTATAGACACAGAGTTGGTAGGGCATAATTGTCCAGAATATCGTGGTAGACGTGCTGGTTAATAGGTTTGTCTACGATAACCAATGAGTCGGGACCATACCACCAAAAACACCCCCACACGAGTACATTACCAGCTCCAAACGTGACCGTAGGAAAAGTACACTGTGATAAATAGTGTTCCCCGGCTGCCGCCATACTTACAAGCAGCCATCAGACTGATGGATCATTTATCTGGATTCAGCGGTGCATAAGACCCGTTTTGATTGATCTACGGTCCACGATAAATGATTTTTACACTATGCTAAACGACGAGTAGCATTCCGATTGAAGATGAAAGGCTTATAAGGAGCCGCACGACCACAGTAACCCATGGAATGAAGTTCTTTGCGAATGGTACGTGTACATACCGAGGATCCAGCATTTTTACTCACGGGAACAGAGGTCTTGTGCAGTACTTCGTCGATTAGCTGTGATGACTCTCGTGAGGCTTCGGCGTCCCTTATCACTGATTTTCTTTGGACTGCCAGTACGTTTTGCTGCTTCAGGCACGCCATGTGCCTTCCACGTATTCAGTACATCCCAAGCAGTTGACTTGGGTATGTTTAAACGCCTCTCGGTTTCTCTTATGGACAACCCACTGATATAACACCCAACAATCTTTCCTTTCTGAAAGTCAGTTCTCTCCCGCAGCGACATTTTCACTCAAACTCACAGTGCGATATGATCGCGGTCAGCTGCAGGCTTGTGTTTATACCGTTTGCAATTGAACCGTGTATCTTTAAAACGCAGCGGATCCGTTCATTTGCTTTTGAACGGGTGTCTGGTGACTTCAATGTGGGGTATACGTGGCTCGGCGCATTGCCATCTTGGAAGACACCGTCATCATTTGGAAAAAAGTTCAACATTGCCAGGTGCACGCAGTCAGCAAGCAATTCACAATAGTGGGCTCCGGTCATATGTTGTTAGACATGCACAAGGAGTCCAAGTTCCTGCCAGGTAAACCTGGCACACACGTACAACCACATCTACCGGCTTACACCGGAAAGATCATGCAGGATAGATCGAGTGCCTCGTGTTGTTTGCACCAAATACCTACACGACCATCTACGGAGTGTCTGAAAATGCGACTCGACAGACCAGTAAATGTTTTTCAGGCATCCGACGTCCAACTTCAATGATCTGTACACCAGGCGAGCCTTTTTGTGCTGATGAACCGTTGTTAGGAAAGGATGTCATCGGGGTCGTCTGCTGGTATAGCCCGTACTTGTTAGCGCGCGGGGTAGAGAGACTACTGTATTTGGTAAAATGACCCTACACCATGCAACGTATAAATGTTCTCGAGAAAAGCAAGGTGGTCGTAAGTCGATCCCAGTGTACTTGAGAGGTCAGTCTCTCAGGTCAGTCACTGACCCTGAACTTTATAAATAGTCATGGCAGCTCTTGTACTAGAAGGTTAGTAGTCATTTAGTATGAGGGGTACCCGTGGAATGTAAACGATCTCCTTTCCCAATGACGGTTAATATGACGGCTTCTATAATACACTATCTACCAAGAAGTAATTGGACACCTGTGATAGCAAAGGAAAACGAAGTTTATTCACCTTCAATAGTTGGTGGAGCCACCACGAGTGGCGATTGCAGTTGCGACCCTCCGGGGCATACTCTCAACCTGGCGTTGTACGACGGCTAGCGGTATTTTCTTCCACTCGGCTTGGAGAAGACAGATCAGTTCCTTCACCGATTTCGGACGGTGGGGGCACCCTTTAAGTCGACGCTCCAACTCGTCCCAGAGGTGCTCGATAGGGTTAAGGTTCAGGCACTGCTCAGGCCAGTCCATTCGATTAACCCGACTGTCACCATACCAAGCCATGGTTGACCTCGCAAAAAGACAGGTGACATTGTCATCCTGAAGGTAACATGGGTCCACCCCGTAAAACTGCCACAACGTAGGAAGCGCATGGTCATTCCACATGGTGCAATAGGTATCGGCGTTGAGATTACCAGGAATTGCGACCAAGGGTCCCGTGCCATACTAGGAGAAACACCCCCATAGCATAATTCCACCGCCGTCGAACTTCACAGTTGGCACAATATATTCCGGCAGGAGGCGTTCTCCAGGCAGACGCCAAACCCAGACCCTGACATCCGAACGGTAGAGGATGAACCTTGATTCGTTGCTCCAGAGAACCTGCTTCCACTGTTCAACGGTCCACTGTCGACGTTCTTTGCACCACGTTAGCCGAGCAGCGCTATTGGACTTGGTGATCAAAGGCTTGTGGGAGGCAGCACATTCATGTTAACCAAGCAGATGGGCTTCCTTACGGATGGTATTCATCAAAAGAACACTCCCGGAGGCCTGTTGAAACTCCTCGCGGATGTGGCCCATCGTTTTGGTGCGGTTCTTCCGAATTTCTCTGACCAGCACCCGTCGGTCTCTAACTCCCAGTTTTGTTGGTCTGCCGGGTCGGGGCACATTCCGACAGTTACCTCTCATCTTCCACTTGCCAATCACGTAGGCCACTGTAGATTTTGGGTACTTCAACTCGCTGGATATGTCACGTATGAATCGCCCATTTCTGTGATACCCGACGATTACACCTTTCTCAAAATCAGAGAGCTCCGAACCGCGTGGCATCTTGCATGCGACTGGTTGCGTTGTTGTTTCCCACACGATATTTAACGGCGGCTGCCGTGACGTGTATCAGGACCGCAGATATAGTCGATTGCAGGGGTGTCCAATTACTTGTTGGTAGATAGTGTATTTCTCATTAGGGATTTTACTTGCAACCCAGGGCCATAGCAGAGCTTGCGTGGATTCAAATTTCGGAGTCATTACAAGAGCACCGATTTTTAAGTGTAAACTATGTGGATGCACTCGAAAAGGATTTAACGAATTCAAGAACACCACAGGGTAGTTAACATTATCTTCCACCATCCGATCTATAGGAAGGTAAATTTACTCTTTCTCATGAAACCGGCCCATCATCTTTGAACTGAGAGTGTCGACATTCGGTAATTCAGCTGATGCGTTTTACAAGAACCTTTGCCCATGATCATCTTTGCACTGATAATGGCGACAAATTCGTTTTTCAGAGCTAGGATGACTCGTTCGCAAAACCAATCTAGGTTCTTTTCATTTAAATTTGCTTACGTCAGTGTATATTTTAACAATTAGGTCATTTAAAGTACTAACAGTATTTCCTAGGGGCGAACGAATGTCCATTTCGATGTGAAGAAATGTTGAACTCCATCTTCATTTGAAGTAGGTTAGGGTACAAACTGTTTGAAATCCTTTCGTACACTAGAGGAAAACAAATGCACACAGATAATTTCGCTGTGGCAAGGAATTTTGTGACGATGCAGCCCTCCTGGACGATTCTTCCCATCAACCAGCTAGAAAAGCATCGCTCATGATTGCGTGATACAAGACTGATGAATGGCTATTCTATGCATACAACTCCAATAATTTCAATCTGAAGTGCCGAATCAATCCTGACTAATTCCTTGAAGATTAAAGGAGGTCAATGGCGCGATGGGTACTAAGAATATTGACAGATGAGCAAAAGGCATTCCGCAAACAAGTGAACCTCTCGAAACTGAACATTTGTCATGCGGATCAAATAAATTTCGGTTCCGGAATTGTTACAAATGGTTGAAAATGGATTCATCTCACTTCGACACAGATACTGGGAAACGCAGTGATTTGTGGAAGCGTGCTCTTTCTCCTCCTGAGAAGAATTTCATGTTGTTCTGTAAGCCGACAAGGTGATGGAATGAGCCTTTTAAAATACAGAAGGTAACACGATAGAATGACTGTAAAGCTGCACCAGTGTCACTCGTACATTGCGCACCAAACTAATAAGTCAATTTGTTTCAACCATCAAAAAAACGAAGCGTTGGGAACTGCTGAGAGGAGTCTTCCTCCATGACAAAACAAAGCTTTGGGAACTACTGAGGAGTCTTCCTCCATGACAAAACGAAGCGTTGGGAACTGCTGAGAGGAGTCTTCCTCCACGACAAAACGAAGCTTTGGGAACTACTGAGAGGAGTCTTCCTCCATGACAAAACGAAGCGTTGGGAACTGCTGAGAGGAGTCTTCCTCCATGACAAAACGAAGCGTTGGGAACTGCTGAGAGAAGTCTTCCTCCATGACAAAACGAAGCGTTGGGAACTGCTGAGAGGAGTCTTCCTCCATGACAAAACGAAGCGTTGGGAACTGCTGAGAGGAGTCTTCCTCCATGACAAAACGAAGCGTTGGGAACTGCTGAGAGGAGTCTTCCTCCATGACAAAACGAAGTGTTGGGAACTGCTGAGAGGAGTCTTCCTCCATGACAAAACGAAGCTTTGGGAACTACTGAGAGGAGTCTTCCTCCATGACAAAACGAAGCGTTGGGAACTGCTGAGAGGAGTCTTCCTCCATGACAAAACGAAGCGTTGGGAACTGCTGAGAGAAGTCTTCCTCCATGACAAAACGAAGCGTTGGGAACTGCTGAGAGGAGTCTTCCTCCATGACAAAACGAAGCGTTGGGAACTGCTGAGAGGAGTCTTCCTCCATGACAAAACGAAGCTTTGGGAACTACTGAGAGGAGTCTTCCTCCATGACAAAACGAAGCGTTGGGAACTGCTGAGAGGAGTTTTCCTCCATGACAAAACGAAGCGTTGGGAACTGCTGAGAGGAGTCTTCCTCCATGACAAAACGAAGCGTTGGGAACTGCTGAGAGGAGTCTTCCTCCATGACAAAACGAAGCGTTAGGAACTGCTGAGAGGAGTCTTCCTCCATGACAAAACGAAGCGTTCGGAACTGCTGAGAGGAGTCTTCCTCCATGACAATTCTCCTAGTTACACATACCGCACTGTGAACACCGCCATTAAAAGTATCAGGAAATGATTCATTAGTTTTTTCTTTATAGTAATTTAAATATTGGAGTGCACTGTAAAAAATTAGTGGTGCGAATTCCCGGGAAATTTCTGAAAATAACGTACAGCAAAATGGCTGGTAGGTCTCATTCTTTTTCGTTAATTTCAGTTTTTTAGAAGTGGCAGTTTATTTTAATAGAATTTCCGTAGTCAGGGATTCCGTTTTTTCCCGAAACATCCATTTCAGGTTTTTCGGTATTTAAACTGAAATTCCGCAAAATCGACGACCCTTCATTTTTCAGCCATTACCCCCAGATAATCTTTACACTGCAATCAGGACCGAACCCCCGTCGTTTGGTTGTTAACTCACGTCCTTAACCACAACTGGGCCACAAACGCTCGGAAATCCGAATGGCGTACATCGTAAAAAAAAATTAATCGCGCAATTTGTAACATTAATGCGAGTGATTTAGTCATTTTATTTTCTGTTGGAGCTCATTGTTCTGAATAGGTTTGTAATAATTCGGTTTTTCTGTAGAAAGGCTTTTCAGAAATTAAGCATTTTTCATCGTGGTTTTTCGAAGCAATCAGTTGCTTTGCAACTTGATTTTTTTAAACTGACAATGACTTACAGTTATCTTTAAAGAAGATGAAATTACTTTTTTTATAGTATTATTTCACAAAAAAAGCTAAATATAAAATTTACTCTTAATAGCTTTTGTCTTAAGTTGTCCAAAGACTGATACACAGGCATCGTATAATCATCTGTACAATAAGAACCCGGTTTCTTACAGTAACGCAATATATAATAAGTAGCTGGGGCACCAAATAGGGGAGGATATATCCTGAGGCCACAATAAACAAAATTCATGCGATATGCTATCCGATCTTGTTACGAAACTTCAAAATCAGATCCTTTGACAGAAGATTGAAATTTAAAAGTTAATCAAACCTCAAGTATTCTCACCAATTGCTCCTATTACCGGTAATTTCTCGTCATACGAATTCGGCAAAAGTGAGAACGGAGTTTTTCCGTTAATATATGAAAGGAATTGCGGAAAGGTTTCTGAAAATTCAGAATTTTCCCATGATACGGAAAATCGGTGAAATTCAGGTTTCTTTCAAGATATCAGGTTCTCGTGCGGAATGAGTCAATTATTAAAACTTAAGGTAGCAATCTTAAAAAGCACGATGATTAAAACACTACGCAGGCTTACGATGTAGTGAAGACTTGTTTAATGTATAAATTAAAAGATAAAAAATTGTGGAGAATGAAAATATTTAATATATATATATAAAGAAAATATAATTGTTATTAGACTTAATTAAGTATATTATCCGGTTATTGTAGGTACGTTGCGTACGATGCTTCCTTATTTTCTGTATTTGCCTTAACTTCATTCATTTATACTTTTTCAACGTCTTACTTGTCTTATATGTTATTTTTTTGCTACTTTAACCATTTGATTGTATGTATTCATATATCGATTTCAAATCATTATATCTGGATTGATGACATGATCACCTGTTCTGTACGTCACGCCTGTAAGTAACTTACTTATATGTCACCCATACCCAAAAATGTTCCTTCAGTACTTCCAACTGACGATGGTCTTTAGGAAGACCGAAAGTTCTTATGGCTTTATTTTTAATCTTTTAACTTATACATTAAATAAGTTCTTCTCTTCATCGGAAGCCTGCGTAGTGTTTTAATTATCGTGCTTTTAAAATTGTTACCTTAAATTTATATGATGATTGTCAATTTTCTTTCTGTCATTTCACGGAAAAGGTAGAATTAGAAATATGCTTCGTTAATTCACCAAAGAAAGTGGGTCGTGAATTTCAGGAAAGTTTTTACAGTAGCAATATCCTGTCATTCTTTCAATATCCTGATCAACCGGTTGCTTTGATGCAGTTTCTTTTGTATCTTTTACGGCTATCATAGGCAGCAACAGTTTTTTCTCTTATAGTGTTTGAAAAAAGCTGTGTGGAATTGAACTGCAAGTAATGATAAATCCAAGGACAGTTTCATTTTGTCTCATGAACAATATTTCTTACTAACTTTTGCTTCAATTTTGTTCGGCCTATAATGAGAAAGATCTGCCAGCAGCAATTGTTTTCATCAAATAGCTTATAAAGCTTGATATCAAATTTTAACCTGGTTGGTCGACATCAAATAATACAACCTACCTCTGAATAACATCCATGCATATTAAATCGGATGTTTAAAGATTTCCTTAGATCTCTTACGTGAGTGAAATGAGAAGTCGTTACAAAAGGTTTTATATCTTTGTTTTCTAATCTATAGTGGGCAAAAAAAGTATTTGCACACCTACATTACTTCGCAAATATAAACGTGGAAAGCGATTGTGACGAAATATTTTTGACCATTGGACTACTTTTACAATAAACAGAAACAAACGTGTTCCTTTTTTTTTACGCTTTCCAACCGTAGGTTAAAGAAGCATGCTTTATCTGTCCGTCCGTCCGTCCGTCCGTCCGTCAGCACGATACCTCGCGTGAAAATGGTTCGATTTCGATGAAATATTAGTAGGTGCTAGGGGACTACCTGGAGACAAACCCTACTGAAAATGGACGAAATTAGGTCAAAGGTAAGGACATAGGAGCGAGATCCATTCCGTTGCCCTTATGCGCCATAACTTGCGTAAAAATGGTTCGATTTTGATGCAATGTTAGTATGTTGTTCCGAAGATATACTAAAGCGGTTTTGTTGAATATCATCGAAATGAGGTCATAGGTCAGGACACAGGAGCGAGATTTATACCACAGCCATTATTCTCATAACTTGAGTAATGACTTCTGGTATGTTGGAAAGCGTATCATAACCAATGCATTAAATAAATTTACTAACTTGTTTACTAATCAGAAGAAACAGGGTAATTGAAAATGATTCATCCGATTTCAAATAACTGTATTTTTATGCGTTTCTATATATACAGCGAATAAATGTACTTAGGATAAAGAAAAAAATCTGTCCAGCGCCTTGTCGTCGTGTCCAGAGGGACCAATCTAGCGGTCGTTGTCGACAGGACAAGGTGCTCTACAGGTGGCCCGCCAGGTCTCCGGACCTGACTCTGCGACTTTTTCTTACGGGGTATGTTAAGGATAATGTGTAGTTCCCACCACTGCCCACAACGCTAGATGAACTCAAAGTTCGCATTCGTTGTGTTCTCCAGTCGTTGACAACGGACATGCTTGATCACATATGGCAGGTATTTGATTATCGCCTCGACGTAGTTCGCGTGACAAACGGAAGTCACATAGGACATTTATAATATATGAACACAAAATGTGGACAGTTTTTTCTTTATCCTATGTGCATTTAATTGGTGTATATTTAGAAATACATAAAATAGTCATTTTAAATCGGATGAATTATTTTGAATAACCTTGTATATAACAAATGAAAATCTTTTTTCATGCCAAAAAAGTATCTGCACATTAAAGATAAAGACAAGTTAGTAAAGTCATGCAATGCATTGATTTTGATACGCTTTCCAACATACCAGAAATCACTACTCAAGTTAGGAGGATAACGGCAGTGGAATAAACATTGCTCCTGTGTCCTGACCCTATTTCGATGTTATTCAATAGAACCGGTTAAGCATATCTCCGAAACAATATGATGAAGTTTTGTCGCAATCGAAGCATTTTTACGTAAGATGACGCATAAAGGCGATGGAATTTTTTTTGATTGGAGGTTTAACGACCACCGTGAGCAACTCAATGGGCTATAAGCAGTCGCCCGTCCCTAATTCAGGGTCACTGGTTCGTAGGAAGGGAGAGAGCCAGTGCCGTAAGACAAACACAACATCCATGCCTCACCGGGATTCGAACCCGGACCTTGTTCGGACGAATGATCAGAGGCCATCGCTTAGACCACTGCGCCACCGGGGCGGCCGTGATGGAATGGATCCCACTTCTATGTCCTGACTTTTGACCCCATTTCCAGTAGCATTCGTTTCAAGGTTGTCTGTCCCCTAGCACATACTTAAATTTCATCGATATCGAACCATTTTTACGCGAGGTATCGTGCGGACAGACCGACGGACAAAGCTGGAGCATATACTTTTCTTCAACCTACTGTTGGAAAGCGTAAACATGGAACTTCCGAAATTTATAAAAGTTACAAGTATTTAGTATGCCAGCCTTCTGTTTCGTTTACAGCTTGTAATCGCCTGGGCATTGATTCTACTACTTTTCTAGTTGTTTCTACCCTGATTTTCAGCCATTCTTCTCAGAGTGCTTGACTAAGTTCTGTTTTGTTGGAAGTTTTCCTTTTTCTCACTTGCAAATCCAACAAGTGCTACAAATTCTCAATAGAACTGAGATCTGGCGATTGGTTGGTTGGTTGATAGATTTTAATGGCGCAAGGGCCAAGGTTGGCTGAAGAGCGCCAAACAAAAGGCATTAAAACAAAACATAATCAATAAAAAACGTACACAAGGCTAAAAACAGGCTGATGTGGTAAAATTGAAACATGAGAGTGAACAAGGTAAAATCTAGATGAGTTTGAAAAAGTCAATTTCTCGTAAAAACAAAAACACTGCTTTCATGTCGCAGGTTTCGCCAATAATAACTTGCAGCGTAGCTGCTCTTTCGTCCATTAGATGAGAGTGAAAATGACGAAAACGATGATTACAAAACCGAACACAAGTACACAAAACATGAAGGACAGTGAGACGACAGTTGCACGCCTCACACATCGGGACACTCTCGCCACACAGCAAAAAGCGGTGAGTAAAACGACAGTGCCCAATGCAGAGACGTGCAAGAACAACTTCCTCACGACGGTTCTTCCGCAAACTAGACTTCCATAGTCTGATCTGTGGTTTGATAGAATGAAGCTTATTGCTGCCCTGCTGAGACCACAGGGACTGCCACTCGTCCAGGAGAAATGTCCGGATCAAAGGTCTAAAATCGCGGAAAGACAGTGGCAGCCGAACTGGCGACATAGAGGAAACAGACCTGGCAGAGAGATCTGCCAGCTCGTTACCCCGGATCCCAACATGGCCAGGAACCAAACAGAATCGGACCAGGAAGCCATCACCCTCCAAAGTTCCAAGAAGACGACGGACATCACGGATGACAGGTGAGTCCGTGTCCTCCGGAGAAGATAAAACCTGGATGACTGACTGGGAATCAGATCAAACCATAGCGCGACGATGTGATCGAGACTGTATGTGGCACAAGGCGAGGTGTACCGCACGCATCTCTGCCGAAAAGACGGTGGATTCAGGCGGAAGCCTCTCAGCATGTGAGGCATCGCCACACACAAAAGCGGATCCAACGACATTCCCGGATTTCGTGCCATCGGTGAACACAGGCACGAAATCCAGGTAGACAGACAGTTTTTCAGCAAAGAGCTGCTGGTACACCAGAGCAGGAGTGGACGACTTTGGCCACACACAAAGAGATAGGTCAGCCGTTGCTTGAACGGGCTGCCAAGGAGGATGGTTGAAAAAGGTGGTCAAACCAATCCTGGACAAGTGTAGACCAGTATCGCGCACTATGGCAGACATCCGAATCCCGAACATCGGAACACAGGAGAGGCGGGGGGGAGGGAAACAAGCGGACACAGTCCGGTTGGAGATCTGGCGATTGTGAGTGTGTTTTCAGTTTATTTTTCACCTTATAAAGCAACCACGATCTAGTTACGTTGGCTGTATGTTTAGGATCGTTTGTCCTGTTGAAATCATAATGAATATGCAATTCTCAATTTCGATGCACTGGCCGATAAATCACCTTGTAATATTTTAATATATTGTCTAGCATTCACATTACCTTCAATGAAGGTCATATTGCTAACTCCATTAAAATCCAGTCATTCTCAAATCATTACATGACCGCCGCCATGTCTTACAGTTAGTCTTAAAAATCTTTTGTTTTAAGGGAAGTGTTTGGCATTCGCCACACATATTTCTTTTCATCTGAACCGAAAATATTAAACTTGCTTTTGTCGGAAAATATCACATTTTGCCAATACTTTGCTGGTTTGCTGATATAACCTTCTGGAAACTCAAGTCTTTTCTGCCTATTTGGTTTACTGATATAAGGTTTCTTCCTGGGTGTCATGCCTCGAATATGTGAAGCGTGAAGAATATTACGAATAGCTCGAGAACTTACTATAGTCGCCGATGTTGAAGCGACATTGTGGCCAATTCTCAAATACTTACACAGAGAGGTTAATCGATACTTTTCTAATGGTGTCCCACCTCTGCCTTACATTTAGCTTTTTCAGAAGCCGAATCGCGACTCAACCTGAGCATCAGGAACGGTTACTTTCCCTTTAGTTCTGTTATTGAAAACGGTTATTTTCGGGGATAACTGGCACACATTTTTTCTGACTGATTACCTGCTATAAAGGCCATAACGAGTACAAAGTTAACGAAAGATGACACCGAATTTCCGGGTATAATTGAGTGCGTCTTTTGAATCTGTTCTGACGCAAATTAAATTTATCAAAGCTATTCAAAGTCAATGGAACCGGTATGGAAAACAATAGTAGCTGACGGAAGAAAGAAATTTTTCAAGCGGGTTTTTAATCCCTCAGATGTTGTTGTAAATGGAATCGTGATCTTACGCCCTCTGGTGGCAGCCTTGTGCGTTAAGAAAAATTTGAATTTATGTGAAAAACATTTCGCAGCGGAAACTCTCCGATAAATAAAGAATTTTTCAAGTCGGACTCTTTGAAGCAGAGATATGGGCAAATATAAGCTATGCATCTACGTCCCCTGGCGGGAAAACTATCTTCCTAAAATGGAAGAAAGTACTCTCAAGAGGTTTTTCGATGCGAATGGTATCGGTCTAAGAAAAAAAAAATTAGACGAGTTTTCATAAGCTCAGATTTTGTTGCAAATACATCAGAAGCAGAAACTAACTCTTATTATGCCTTCTGGTGGCCAAACCATTCTTTACCAAATATTAGAAATTATATGAAAAACATTTTCCGTTGGGAGCTGTGTGCGATACAGAAATAATTTTTCAAATTGGAGTTTTAGAAGTAGAAACACAGTAAACGCAATTTACCTTTGCGCCCCCTAGCAGAAAGTCTATAATTTATTTTAAAATTTTGAATTTTTAAGAAAAATATTTCGCATTGGAAAAACTATCCAGAAAATAAGGAACTTTTCAAATCGGACTCTTAGAAGTAGAGATATTGACAAAAATAAGATATACATCTACCATCCCTGGCGGAGAAACCATGCATTATTTTAAGAAGAAACTTTTCCGAAAAGGTTTGTCAACCTGAGTGGCATGGGCTCACGAAATAATTTTTTCAATCGAGATTTTAGCTTAGCTTTTATGGAAATTACATGAGAAGCAAAAAATTAACACATATGCACGCTGGTGACAAAAGTATTCTTTACCAAAAATTAAAAATGATATTCAAAATATTTGCAATCTGGAGATGCATCCGCTGAAGAAAAAAAATTGAAATCGGAGTTTTAGAAGAAAAGATATCGGGGAAAACGTAATTTACTTTTACGCCCCCTAGCGGAAAATCTATGCTTTACTTGAAAAAGTAACTATACCTAAAACACTTTTCGACATAAATAGAACCGAAGGATAAAATAATTCTTTCAATCGAATGTTTAGAAGCAAATATATGGAATAAAATGTGTCTTGAATTCAACATCATCTGCATTTACGCCCTCTAGGGGCGAAATTGTACATCGTAAAAAAAAAAAAAAACGAAAATAAAGGATCATCATTTGCATATTTCAAGCTTCCCAATGAAAAACGAATTTTTCAAATCGGACTAATAGCTGCAGAGAGATACCGTGTCTACGGACTGACGGAAAAACCGAAGCATAAGCACGATCTTTTTTTTAGAACAGAAGTAAAAACGGGGTATTTGTTGGGCCACTCTTATGTACCCAGTGGCAAGATTTCAGTGTCTGGAAATAACCCTTCACTATCGTGCTTTGTGACATAGAACAGAGTGTCAGACGGGAGTGCTTATCACCAGTTCAAATGTATATGGTCGGCAATGCTGTGATTATATGAGAACAGAACAGTTTCACCATAGCTTTCGTGAAACCCGGCCACTCTGAGAACAATTCTGTCTAGGGAGCACAGAAAGTTTTTTTGGTACCATTTGCTCCAGCTACACTGTAAAAAATAAATGGTGCGAATTCCTGAAAAGAAAGTGAAGCAAAGTAGCCGGTAGGTGTCAGTCTTAACGAAATTTCCGTTTTGTAAAGTGCCAGTTTCTTTTAACTTCCGTATCTCCATAGATTTCCTGTAGTGAGTAATTCCGTTTATTTCAGAAAAGTGCGTTTCGGGTTTTTTCCGTATGTATACAGAAATTTCGCAAAATCAAATACGCTGAAATTTGACCCTTTACACCAGAGAATCCTTTTCGTTCACTGTGTGATTCATTCTGAGGTCGTTTGGGTTGGCGCAACAGGAACCGTGCATCTTAACCACTGAGCCAGAGACTCAGAACTCCCAGTCACGTTCAAGGAAAAACTAATTGCGTGATGAATTTTTTTTTTTGGTCATTAATGCGAGCGAATGATTCAGTCATTTTATTTTCTGTTTGAGCTTATATAAATATTTTAATAGGTTTGTAGTAATTTTATTTTTTCTGTAGGAGGACTTATCACAAATTCGGTATTTTCTTCATCATGATTTTTCGGAGCCACAGAATGCTTTGGAACTTGAGATATTTTTAAAATCACAATGACTTTCAATTATCTTTAATTGGAGGTAAAATGTACTCTTTTAAACTATTATTTCACAAAACTCCTAAACATAAAATAAAATCTTGATAGCTATAATAGCTTGTCTTTAAGGATTCGACAGACTGTTAGACACCGGACAAAAAATTGGTTACTTTTTTTTTTTTTTTTTTTGGATTGGAGGTTTAACGACCACCGTGAGCAACTCAATGGGCTATAAGCAGTCGCCCGTCCCTAATTTAGGGTCACTGCTTCCAGGGAAGGGAGAGAGCCAGTGCCGTAAGACAAACACAACATCCATGCCTGGCCGGGATTCGAACCCGGACCCCTTATGGACGAATGATCAGAGGCCAGCGCCTTAGACCACTGCGCCACCGGGGCGGCAAAAAAAAAAATTGGTTACCTGCAGCAATGTATGAAATTGTTTAATATGATATGTTTGAGGTTATAATTACAATTTTATTTATATATTTCTGGGTTATTTCTTTCTGCAGGCAAAAGTTTAAGCTAAAATGTTTGAAAATTTAAAATCAATGGGTAGAAAGATATGTAAATGACTGGAAAAATGGTGTCGCAAGCTTTTGAACAGTCAAATAAAAAAAATAAAAACCTAAGTCAAGGAAGTTGCTGAATTTGCAGGTGTTAGCAAAAGAAAGTTCTACGTGTTTATAAAGATTGGTATAAGTCAAAATCGACTGAAAATAAAAGGGAGGGAAAAAAATTAGGAACGAAAAAAAAAAAAACATTTTGACAAGTCGTGACCGCCGTAGAATTTCTCGCCTGGTCAACGAAAACAGATTTCACACAAGACAGGAACTCCTCCAATAATGAGCCTCAAAAGTCTATGTCGGAGCAAAAATTACCTAGGGAACTTCATCGAATGGATATCTGGAGTAGAGTTGCAAAACTGAAACCAATGCAGCTCACAAAAAGCTCGATCAGGGTTGGATTGGCTAGTAGCGCGCGCGCCCCCGTTCGCGCTGTGGGCCGCTGTTGGTGGGCCACTGCAGGAGATTTTTTATTTATTTATTTTCTGTTTTTCAAAATCGTATTATTTGAATTTGGTAAGCAATACGTTTTTTCATAACTTTGTATGGGTGTAGTTTCAAACCGTTGGTAAAAGTTTTTCAGGCTGACATCTCTTGAAATTATATTACGTCAACAAAGGATTTAGGTTACTGTGAATGTGATATATTTTTCCACCCCCACATTCCATCGCTGGGTGGCTGATGCTCAATATGGAATTTCACCTCTGACTCTCTCATTCTCATACACTCCATAGCGTCTGTAGTGGAATGTTATTATTACTAACCGTCTACCTCACATTCCTCCTTTCTATAAACAAAGAGTACCCATCTAATGGTGCGATGTCTGATAGCAGCTCCTGAAAGGCAAAAAGAAATTACACTATCTACCAACAAGGAATTGGACACCTGTGACAGCAAAGGAAAACGAAGTTTATTCACCTTCAATAGTGGGTGGACCCTCCACGAGCGGAGATTACAGCTGCGACCCTCCGGGGCATACTCTCAACCATGCGTTGTACGACGGCTAACGGTATTTTATTCCACTCTGCTTGGAGAAGACAGGTCAGTTCCTTCACCGATTTCGGAACCTCAAGTCGACGCTCCAACTCATCCCAGAGGTGCTCGATAGGGTAAAGGTCCGGGCTCTGCGCAGGCCAGTCCATTCGATTAACCGCATTGTCACCACACCAAACCATGGCGGACCTCGCAACATGACAGGTGGCATTGTCATCCTGAAAGTAACATGGTTCCACCCCGTAAAACTGCCACAACGTAGGAAGCGCATGGTCATCCAAAATGGTGCAGTAGGTCTCCACGTTGAGTCTGCCAGGAATTGCGACCAAAGGTCTCGTGCCATACCAGGAGAAACACCCCCATAGCATAATTCCACCGCCCTCGAACTTCACAGTTGGCACAATACATTCCGGCAGGAGGCGTTCTCCAGGCAGACGCCAAACCCACACCCTGTCATCCGAACGGTAGAGGGTTAACCTTGATTCGTCGCTCCAGAGAACTTGTTTCCACTGTTCAACGGTCCACTGTCGACGTTCATTACACCACGTTAGCTGAGCAGCACTATTGGACTTGGTGAACAAAGGCTTGTGGGCGGCAGCACGTTCATGATAACCGAGCAGATGGGCTTCCTTACGGATTGTGTTCATCGAAAGAACACTCCTGAATGCCTGTTGAAACTCCTCGCGGATTTGGCCCTTCGATTTGGTGTGGTTCTTCCGAATTTCTCTGGCTAGCACCTGTCGGTCTCTAACTTCCAGTTGGGGCACATTCCGACAGTCACCTCTGATCTTCCACTTGCCAATCACGTAGGCCACTGTCAATTTTGGGTACTTCAACTCGCTGGATATGTCACGTATGGATCGGCCATTTATGTGATACCCGACGATTACACCTTTCACGAAATCAGAAAAAGGAATCGGAAAAAGGTGGCTCAGAGAAACAGGGAAAAGAAAAAGAAACTCATAACTATACTACAATAGTCATCCGAATTTATTGGCGTAGAATAAAAGTCAGTTTTCCCAGCTTTCGCCCATGAACCAGATGGATTTTTCAAGGAAGGTTAACATAAAGGTAAGTGACTTTCTGTTAACTAACGCAAAATCGAAGGAATTGATTTTATCTCTACAGAGTGAGCCATGCATTGGAAGCTTAACTGTTTCAATTGGGCAAACAGAAACAGCACCTGAAGCCCTAGAGCTGGCTGGATCTTCCTGCGTACAAATTAAAAGGAAAACCGAAGAGGTGATAAGTCTTACTGCGTTGAATTTGGCACAGACTGATTTAGTAGAACAAACCGAAATCACTAACAACCAAAATCATTTGAAGCATGCTGGATTAGTTCCATCTTTTTCAAGTACTTCGTTTTCGAGAGATCTAAGGTCTTTAACCGGATCTCAAATTATTTGTACGCAAAGTAACTAGCGGAGAAACCTTCGACAAGGATACCGTATTCTCGAGGCCGTGCTCGAATGAGTTAATCAGCTTTTTTAATGCGCATCTGATTCAAATCCTTATGGAATCGTTTTCTTGGAGACCAAGGTTAACGTTTCATAAAAAAGGTGGTACAAAGAGACAGTATTATAATATGCCAATAAGTCGTTTTACTTCACAGTGTGCTTATCATATTCGGAAGCTAAAGACGTAAATGCATTCGTTAAAGAAGTGGGTTACTGCAGTACAAAAGAATTTAAACACGCTTATTAAGGAGCGTGAGCTATCAATAGTACTTTTTACACTGCGTTGAAGCTCATATGAAAAGATCGCAAGGTCAAAATATAGATTCTTATTTTTTTTTTTTTTGCAGAAAAAAATATTAGAGCTGAACAAGCACAGCAAAGGCGGTATATTTTGGATAGGATAATTGAAATTGTAAAATTAATTGGTAAGCGAGGTTGAAGCTATAGAGGAGCCTATAAAAGCGGAATGTTTTTTGAAAAATCCTGAATTAGATCAATCTGACCTTTTAGAAATTTTACTCTTGAGTAACAAGTATGATCTCGTACTAAAAATTCATGTGGAAGAAGTTGCGCGAAAAAGTGCAAAGACTGGTCGCAGCGATTTTGTATCTCTTCTATCAAAGACAACCATAAACAAAATCGTTGTTCTTATCAACAACGCAATAAAAGAGAAAATATGTGAATACGTTCATCGGGCTGGTCTATATTTCATTCAGATAGTCACATTAAACTGCTTTGCTAAATCAAGTGAAACATTGTCAAAGCTTTTGTTTCTGTAAAATCAAGTTTCATCTGATAGGGTGTAACAAAATAAATGTTCCTGTAAAACCAAGTTTCTTCTGCTGGGGCTTAACAAAATAAAACTGAATAATTATTAGTAAAGATTGGAACACATTACAGATGTTTTGGCTCAGCAATTTATCTGTTCTGTTAAACTTTATTTTGTTTACAAAGTCTACCATACGACTATGATTTGTTTTGATTTAGAATAAACATTAATACTGCAAAATAATCGTACTATAATTTTTTTCATTGAATTCGGTAATAGTTTCCCTTACCGATTAGTAGTAAGGTATTTAGGAAAAGAGAAATGATTCTCCCTCACAATCTTCTAGGTTAACTTCAACACAACACGATTTGCATTACTATGCAGATTACTTTTTTGTTGCTTTTAAATCGTTCGACGCACATGGCACACGCCTCTTATCTGTTTAAGTCCCTCACATCGTCTGAAGTGACTGTCTAAATATTTGATATCCGAACTCAACACGATGAGAGTAACAGCAGCAGAAAACAAACAAACAAAAAGGAACTAGGAAATATCTCGGAATCGACTTGGATAAACAGGTATGTGCTTTAGTTTGATTTTCTTTTATTGATTTACACGTTTTTGTCCCAGAGTTTAACTACTTAAAAATTGGAACTTTCACCAATTAAACTGTGTATACAAAACTCCGTCTCTCGGCTCATAAATATAAAGTTTTTTTTTATTTTAACTGGAGGTTTAACGACCACAGTGAACAACTTAATGGGGTATATAAGCAGTCGCCCGTCCCTAATTTAGAGTCACTGGTTCTAGGGAAGGGAGAGCGCGAGTGCTGTAAGACAAACACAGCATCCATGCTTCACCCGGGATTCGAACCCGTGATCAGAGGCCATCGCTTAGACCACCGCGCCACCGGGGCGGGGCGGCAAAGAAACTTGATAAAGGTATTTCAGTATTATTTGATGTGAAAATAACATAATTTGAAATCTATTGAAATGAATAAAAGCAGAATATTCACCTACAGATAAATACCAATGGCGTATAAAAAAACAGTCTTACTTAAAAAATAACTTTTTTTAAAGATAAGGAAAAATAGCACTACCAGATTTCACATCTGGAAATCAATGAAAATATATGCTTCGGGTACATCGAAATTATGTAAATACTCCGGACAAAAAATTAGTCAGCCCTGTAAGAACTTACCTAATAAAAGGTGACGGCTGATAACAACATGAATCCGGTACAGAAGACACTCCACGAGGTTGTGGATGTATTGAACATCTATTAGCAGCCAATGGTTCGTCAACTGATCCCGAAGTTCAGCCAGAGTACGTGGGTGTCTATGCCGACGTTCCACCTTCTGTTCCAAATGATCCCACATATACAGTACTATTTTATCTCCCAATAGTTCCATCACAGTGCTATTATCGGTGCTGAAACAGTGCTTTCACAGTGTTGTTATCAGTGCTATTTATGTCCCAACAGTGCTATCACGGCGCCCTCTGGACAACCAGTAACTTTCTACTGTCGTTTCTCTCTTAGCGGTGACAAATTTTTCGTCCGGTGTGCTTATCTGCGAGCCGTGTTTTGGCCGCCATATATATATACAAAACTATTGAACCGGTGAGACAAAATGCTATATTTAGGAGTTTAAACCGTTTTGTGACATTTTTGCAATTTTATTTAAAAGCAAGAAAATACCGATTAACCAGCTTTTTTAAGGATGGATGAGGGTTGCGTACGTTGCTCGAAATTGTGGTAAGCAACGGCGAGAGAGTTTAAAAGTGGAAAGTACAGGTAATCGATGCAGGAACGGCAGATTTAGGGTTGATCACGCAGATCTTATTCACATGGGTCCGACTTCTAAATTTGAATTTATTTACTTTTCTCGCAAGCTTTAGATGCTTATTTGTTTCCAAATATGCGTAGTCAGAAGCGGCTGTGTCTATATTAACATAATATACATATACACTGAAGAGCAATTGAATTAGAGACAGCTGGCTTTATGCAAATGTGGCGCTGTGGGTGGCCCTGTAAAACGAAACGACATGACGTATGCAGCGATCCGACAACATAAGGAGGGATGCGACGGGAATCAGTAAGAGTCGGACGCAGTATGGGTAAGACGAAGGATCTAAAGACATTTGATCGTGGGCAAAGTGTCGGAGCCCGATGAATGGGTCACCCTATCTCAGAAGTCGTGCAGGCACTGGGAGTTGCGCGAGCCACCGTGTCACGGGTGCACCGTGAGTACATCGAATGCGGTAAACCCATCCCTGGAAGGGCCAACTGCCGTGGACAACAGCGTGTGGATGAGCGGGGTCATCGTCGGCTAGCTTGCATTGTAACAGCGGATAGACGGGCCACAGTGCAAGAAATCACTCTGATATTTAACGCTGGTGCACAAAAACGTGTAAGCAGCCACACCATCCAGAACCATCTCCTCGCTATGGGGTGCAGAAGCCATCGTCCCACGAGGGCACCGCTGCTGACCGCACATCACAGGGTGCAAAGATTACCAAGGGCACGGGAACATCGTCACTGGGCCCTAGACTTGTGGAAAAATGTTGCTTGGACTGATGAGTCGAGATTCACGTTGGTACATGCGGATGGCAAGATACGGGTACGGCGCAAACCACATGAAGCGATGGATCCTTCTTGCCTCTTCAAGGTACTCTTCAAGCTGGTAGGGGTGGCATTCTCGTCTGGGGACTGTTTACGTGGACTGAAATGGTACCCCCAGTACGTGTGACATCGTCCCGTTCAGGTCAACGTTACCGGGATGTCCTGGATGACCATTTGATCCCGTCTGTGCGTCTTCAACATCCAACTGGGGACCTCATCCTGCAACAAGACAATGCACCGTGCCATCGCTCCCGAATTGTATCCGAATGGTTGGATGAAAACTCCACCGACATGACCTCGCCTCCTTAACCAGCTAGGTCACCTGACCTCAATCCCATCGAGCACATCTGGGATGACATTAAGAGAGATGTTCGAGGCTCTGACTCCCCTCCATCAAATCTTCGTGAACTGTGGGAGCTTGTTCAGGGGTCGTGGATCCGTATGGCTTCCCAACGCTTCCGGTGTCTTGTCGAGTTCATGCAGAGGCGAATCGCCGCCGTCATCAGGGCGAAAGGTGGTGCTACACGTTACTAGAATGGTACCTGTAATTCAATTGCTCTTCAGTGTATATATATATATATATATAGGATGTAAGGTCAGGTGATTCGCAACATACCATAGCCTTGTCTTGACAAATGAATGGACCCCGAATCTCGAGGTGCATTCTTTTCCCACTAAAGGGACTCTGACGGCCGCTAATAGAGGGGTAACTGTACCATCAGGATTATACAAAATGCTACCCCACACTCACCAACCTGCTTGGCCAGCGGGATAAGTTATGATTTAAATTGTGAGGTCACCCAAAATGACCTCACAACTTAAATCTAGGCCCTCGGTCTCTGGCAGCTGGACTGTACCTGGCCAAGGCAGCGGCCAGTGCGACATGAAATCAGAGGGTACTAAGAATCCCCAGAGGACCGGACTAGGCTGCCATCTGACGCTGACGTTGGCTACTTTCGAATGAAAGCTCTCTATTTTCTGATTCTTAAATTGTAGGAGGAACTGAAAGCTCTCTATTTTCAGATTCTTAAATTGCAGGAGGAACTACAAAAGAACCAGCGGGACATCGTCGGGCTAAGTGAGGTAAGAAGAAAAGGATATCTCATTGAACTGAAAATCGGACAGCTCTTCTACTATCGCGGGACAGATACTGGCATAACTAGTGGTGTTGGATTTATGAGAAGCAAGAAACTGAAGGATGAAATTCTAGAAGTTGAACGTTCCTCGGACAGAGATTCCCGACTCGTTATCCAACTCTCAGATTATTCAAGCCTACGTACCCACCACAAGTCATCCTGAAGAAGAAATTGAAGACTTTTATGAGGAAAGTCGTCCTCTAAATAACAAAGGCAAGCAGCACTTTAAGATCATTATTAGAGGGAGATTTCAATGCGAAAATACGTCCACAGAATAAAACTTCAGTATGTAAATTCAAGCACGGCAACAGAAACCAGCGTGGAAATACTCTCTTAGAACTTTCAGGAGGGATTTTCATGATGATCTCCTTTTTCAAGAAAAAGGCCAAAAAGGAAATTGACATGGAGGCACCCCAATGGGTTCACAAGTGAAATTGATTTTATTATTCGTAACAAGAAAATTTTCATCAAAGCCTGCAGTGTGCTGAACAGAAGTTCAACACAGGTAGTGACCACAGAATAGAGAGATGTAAGATGTACCCAACGCTAAACTTGAGGTGATAAGCTCATAAAACAAAAAATGTATTTACATGACGAATCTTAAAATACACCATACCTTCAAATTGGAACTGAGGAACTGATTCTCTGCGCTAGATGATCTAACATCGGAAGAAGTGGATATATCTGAAGTTAATAAAAACCTAACCAAGGCCCTTATGAAAACAGCAAAAAATTAGCTGGTACTAAGAACAAGTTCCATATGAACAAAATATCAGGACAAAACAAAATTCTGATGCAAAGAAGAGGGATGAGAACAAATAAAGGAGATGTTACTTCCAAAGTGTAATACATAGAGAGATATACAAGACAGTACAAAAAAGTACCACTGAAGATGTAAGGAAATTCAACTGTGAACTAGTGAGGAAAGCAATTGTGAGCAATCAGAGCCTGAAGAGAGCGGAGGGACATCTCAGTAAGGGAAGAAAATAGATTATGGCACTGAGAAAAGAAGATAGTTTTGTAACAAGAAATAGAGGAAAAAGTTTTCCAAATGTGAAAGATTTCTATTCAAAACTACGTGAAAGGGATTACACATGTACTCCAGAGATTACGAAAGGCACCAGAGTTCTGCCAGGCCTCCAAGCAGAAGTTACGTATGCAATCAAGAACATGAAACGGGGAAAAGCTCCAGGAGATGATGGCATTACCGTAGACATCATACAAGAAGCAAGTGGAGAAATTGAAACAATACTCGCTCAGGTTTTCACTCGATGCCTTACTTAAGGGAAGATTCCTGATGATTGGAACAATGCTACAATGATCCTGCTACATAAAAAAGGTGACATTGAGGATATCAGGAACTACAGACCCTTTAGCCTCCTATCAGTGGTTTATAAAATCTTTACTAAAGGTCTTTAACACCGCTTGAAAAACATGGCTTAACCGGAGAGAACAAACTGGATTTAGGATTGGCTACAGCACTATAGATCATATCCATGTACTGAGAGAACTAATTGAAAGAGCGAGGGATAATGAACTCCCATTATACATGGCTTTTATCGATTATGAAAAGGCCTTTAATTTCCGTGAAACCATCAGCAGTTGCAACGGCTTTGAAATCCTGCGGTATTGAAGACGCATACATTAATATTATTAACAACATCTATGAAAATGCAAGTGCAAAGATTCAGCTATTTAAGAATACAGCACGCATAAAAATTGGAAAGGGAGGGAGAGGTGGACACCATATCTCCCAAACTCTTTAATGCCATATTGCAAAATGTCTTTCAAGCACTGAACTCGCAAAACAAAGAGATAAAGATTAATGGAGATTATTTAACTAACCTTCGTTTTGCAGATAACTTAGTCATTTTTGCAAATACCCTTTCAGATCTGCAGAGTAAGATCCGGGAATTTGCTGACAAGAGTAAAGAAATGGGATTAAAATGTACTTGCAGAAGACAAAAGTGATGTACAATGTTTTTACAAGAAAGGAAGATTTATCGATTGATGGGGAAAATTGGAGATAACCGATACCTACAGTTACACGTTGGACAGCACATATCAAGTGAGGGCCACATTGATGAAGAAATTAATCGGCGTATAAAACTTGGTTGGAGAGCTTTTGGAAGAAATAAAACAATTTTTAAGAGCAATATGCCCTTATGTCTTAAAAGAAAAGTATTTGATCAATGCATCCTTCCGCAGCTTGCATGTGGTGCGGAGACGTGGACCTTAACTAAAAAAGACATGCACAGACTTCAAACAACTAAAAGAAGCATGGTTCTGTGCATGCTTGGTGCAACCAGGAGAGATAAGAGGAACTCGTGAATCAGGAAAATGACAAGGGTGGAAGGCATCATGATCAGAGTAAAATCCCTGAAATTGCAGTTGACTGGACATATTTCCAGAAAAACGAACTATCGATGGACAACTGAGATTTTAGGCTGTATTCCAAGGGACAGGAAAAGATCCAGAAGAAGACCACATGGGAGATAGATGGAAGAAATTCGAAAGTATGCGGGAGTAACATGGAGAAGACTGGCACAAGACAGACCATTGTGGAAGTAATTTGGGGAGACTCCATGCAGCAGTGGATTGATAATGGTTGACAATGATAACATACACTGCTGGCCACCCAAAATGCAACACCAAGAAGGAAGCATCCGATTGGCCTGAAATTCGCAGCATGCGTCCCCCGCGAGAGGACATGCAAACGATTAGCATTGCAGGGCATATGCAAATCATGTGCGCCTGGCACGCCACCGAGAAACACTATAAGAAGGGTGCACAGAAGGCGGGGTGTAAGTAGTGGAAATGTGTTGTGCTGCCGGACTTGTGCGTGGGAAGCTTCCTGATGCCTCGTCGCAGAATACGGCAGTCATTCCAGCATGTTTCGGAGTTCGAAAGAGGACGAATAGTGGCTTATCGCGACAGCGGTTCATCGTACCGAGACAGAAGCGCCCGTGTGGGACGACATCCAGTCACAGTGAGGCAAGTATGGATTCGGTGGGTGCAGGAGGGAGGGACGAATGGACCGAAGTGAGGGATTGCCGCAGTCGCGGCACACCACCGAACCAGAGGACCGGCATATTGTGCGGCGGGCATTGACGGCTCGCACCGCCACATCACGAACAATAGCGCAGGAATTAGGGTGTGTTGCGCAACAACCTGTGTCAGCACGTACCGTTCGACGTCGTCTGCAGGAGCGGGGACTTATCGCACGACGCCCATTGCTCCGATAGCCATTGACGTTACACCACCGGCGAGTGCGGCGGCAGTGGACCGTTGAACGCCGCACCTGGACTACGGAATGGCAAGACATTGTCTTCTCTGACGAATCCCGCTTCTGCCTGCGACACCACGATGGTCGGATCCGCGTGTGGCGGCACCGCGGCGAGAAACTGTATAACGCCTGCATTATGCATTGCCATACCGGTCAGTCACCTGTTGTTATGGTTTGGGGCGCAGTTGGATATGACATCCGCACCCCTCTGGTATGCATCGCCGGTACACTCAACAGCCACCGTTATATCTCCAACGTTTTGGATCCTGTAGTCCTCCCTTACCTGAAGGACCCTCCAGCGGCCACGTTTCAACAGGACAATGCGCGCCTGCACGTGGCACGCATCCTGCAACAATTTTTCACGGCCCACCAGGTGTCACTGCTGCCGTGTCCTGCCTGTTCTCCCGATATGTCGCCCATCGAACACGTATGGTCACTGATCGGCAACCGAGTGGCCCAGAAAGCACCACCAGCGGCTACCCCTATTGAACTGTGGCAACGTGTGGAAGAAGCCTGGACCGACATACCTCAAGCCCACATCCAAATCCTCTTTCGTTCGATGCCGCGGCGTGTAGTGGTCGTTATTGCCAGCCATGGGGGCCACACGAACTATTGATACCTGCGTGTTCCGCAAGTCGCACGGGCCTGTAAGCTCAATCGTTTCATCTTTGTATCTGTTGTTATGTGTCCAATTAATCTGGCTTTGCTATCTCGTGTCCTTCTTGGCGTTGCATTTTGGGTGGCCAGCAGTGTATATATGCGTGTGTGTGGGTGCGTGTGTGTGGGTGCGTGTGTGTGTGTCGATCTGGATCGGATCGCGCTACCCGATTAGTCGTATCCAGTCCAACCCTGAGGTCGATTAGCGTAGACCAACGCTCCCAAGGCATGGACTGTTGATCAGTGGAAGGCTGTCATGTGGTCTGATGAATCCAAAGTTTGCGTATACTCAAGTCACTCAAGGTAAATGGTCAACAGGAAGTCTACAGAAACATTCCATCTAGATTGTGTTCAAAGAGTTCTCGCCAAAGGAGGAGAGTCTGAAATACTGTGAGGCTGTTTTAATGGTTACGTTCAAGTAGAGGTGAATAAATTCGATGAATCAGCATGCTTACAAAGAAATTTTAGACAATCATGTGTTTCCTTTTGCACAACATTCTCAGGATATTCATCAACTAACTAATTCGATTTACCAGGATCACAACTCTAGGATTTGTACAGCTAAAACCACTATGGATTGGTGTGAAGAGCGTGATTCAGGTTTGGTGCACATGGACTGGCCATTTAAATCGCCGGATTTAAATCTCATCTGGAATTTATGGGACCACCTTGAACGAAGTGTATAAATCAAACTTTAGCATTCCAGGAATCTCAATGAATTTAGTTACAAATTGTTCTTAGAATGGTCAAAAACTGACTCCAGCTATTTAAATCATCTTGTTGAATCTCTTTCAGCAAGAAGTAATACTATGATTTCTGCACGTGGCGATGTAACTAAGTATTAAAAGTACATTTCAAAAGGATACTAATTTTTTGTGCGGAATTTGAACATAAACTTCTTACAATCCCCTGTACAATAATTTAAGTACCCGGTTTCTTACTGTAACACAATATACAATAGCTGGAGCACAAAATGGGAAGAGGTGAAGGAATAATATCCTGTACCACAATAACCAAAATTTCATGCGATACGGTATCTACATTATCCAATCTCGCTACATAACTTCTAAATCAGATTCTCCTACAGACTACTGAAATTAAATAGTTAATCAAACCTCAGGTATTCGTGCGAATAGCTCCTATTGCCAAAAAGGTTGTTACATGGGTACGGAAAAAGTGAGAACAGATTTACATCAATACACTGATGAGCCGTTACATTATGACCATACCCAGCCTAGAGAAATGAGCGCATCTGGAGATAGAAAAGTGGCGTAGATTTAGTTCACAGAGCAGTATGTATACAACCCGAGGACCAGTTTTTGGTTAGTAGTGTTCTGAGTCAGAATGGGAAAAGCTGGCAATTTATCGGAGTTTGATAAAGGACAAATTGTGATGGCACGGAGCCTCGGAACTACGTTCTCGGAAACGGTGTGGCTTGTTCACGTGACACTGTAGTGAGTACGTATCAAAAGTGGTGCACAGATGGCCAAACGACAAACTGCCGTCCAGCCCAGTGTCATCCGTAGCTCATTGATGCCAGAGGGGAGTGGAGACTGTCGCGCATTTTTCACAGCGACCGCAGGACCACAGTGCGACAAACCACCAGCAGCTGCAACAGTGGTGATCAGGGCAATGTCTCACAGCACACAGTTCATGGAAGCCTTCGGCGTATGGGCCTGCGTAGCTGAAGACCCAGCCATGTTCCCATGCTCACTGCATGTCATCACCAACAACGCAAGAAATGGGCCCAAGATAATAGAGATTCGACCGTGGATGATTGGAAGAAAGTGGCCCGGTCTGACGAATTAAGATTCCTGGGGCATCACGTATACGGCAGAGCGCGGATACGTCGATTACCAACAGAGGCTATGGCACCTGGATAAACTGGCTGGAGGCGGCGGTGTTATGCTGTGGGCGATGTTTTTTTTTTGTGACACTAGGCCCCATTATCCCAACAGCACGATCACTGACAGCTGTCAGGTATCTGAACATCGTTGCGGACAAAGTTCACCCATTCATGTCAACTGTTTTCGCTGCTGGTGATGGCCATTTCCAACAGGATAACGCTCCATGCAAAACTGCCATAATCGTCAAGGAGTGGTTCAATAAACATGCTGGTTACTTTCTGTTGATGCCTTGGCCTCCAAATTCACATGGCATGAACCCAATCGAACATTTGTGGTTCGACTTGGGAAAGCGGGTTCGCGCTAAATCATCCCAACCCCGAAATGCACGAGAACTGGAGGACCTCTTGCGGCCTAAAGGTGGTCATAATGTAATAACTCATCGGCGTATATGAAGGTATTACGAAAATGTTACTGAAAACTCAGAATTTCCCCATTAACACATCTCAACAACGGCAATTTACAACAAAAATAAGAAAGGAATTGCGGAAAGGTTTATGAAAATTCAGAATTTTCCTGGCGAATAAAAGTTAGTGAAATTCAGGATTATTTCCGTCATTTCACGGTAAAGTTGTATCAGAAATATTCTTCGCTAATTCACGAAAGAAATAAGGGAAAGTGGCTTGTGAATTTCAGAAGATATTTTACAGAGTATTTCAGAAAGCGTTTAACTAGAAGAAACCAAATTTACAACAGAACACAGATACTTAAAAATGTCGCGTCTAGCACGAAATTAGTATGAACAGACATTTTTCTTAATGCTTTGCAATTTAATTGCATGACTTGAATGAACATATTTGATGCTTTTGCCAGCACGAATGAACATGTGAAAAACTTCCGGAAGTCAAAAAAATATTTTGTGAACCTTATGTACAGGAACAAGGTAATCAGTAGATGCTCAGATTGTCAAAAAAAGTAAAAAGAAATCTATAATATGAAAAAAGAAATCAAATTAATAACATAGTTGCGCATCCGTTTTTATGAGCGCAATACATTCTTCTTACGTTCCTCTCAGTAGAAAATAAAATCTATAATATGCAAAAAATCAGGTAAATAATTTAGCAGCGCATCTATTTTTACAAGCACAATATATTCTTTTTACGTTCCTCTTAGTAGATATCTGTAAATATTATTACCCGTTTGAATTTTTTAAAGATTTTAAAGACTTTTCAAAAAAATCAAAAACCAGGCGATAAAACGTGTCAACTTATTAATAGTAATCCTTTATGTAATACAGTTTTACACTGATAACAATCTGTAAATATTCCACGATAAAAATACTAGATTTTTGAAAAAGATTCCGGCATAGGCCCTAGAGCACATAGCATCGATACATTTATTAATTGGTTTCCATGCGTCGGAGGAAATGCACCAGACTAAGAATTTCAGACAGACAGAAAAAACAAACGATTTTTTAACTCAGTAAAGGAATTCAGAGAATTTATGACACACAAAGGAAGGTTAATGCATTACATATCACGAGAAGTTTTTAAACAACATCCAATATACCCTTAATCAAAATCCTTTAAGAAATCAGATGGAGCCTATCGGTGATCCCATACAAATAATTGCGCTACTACACTGTGTTGGCGAAAGTATTCGGACATCTACCGCAAACACTAAAATTTTAAAATCATTAGAGGGCCACTGACTTTAATGTCAGCAATAACTGCTTTTTTTATAGGAGGTTTAACGACCACCATGAGCAACTCAATGGGCTATCAGCAGTCTCCTGTCCCTAATTTAGGGCCATTGGTTCCAGGGAAGGAAGAGAGACAGTGCCGTAAGAGAAACACAACATCCATGCCTCACCGAAATTCGAACCCGGGCCCCTTTCGGACTAATATTCAGAAGCCATCGCTTAGACCACTGCGCCACCGGGTCAGCGAAAACTGTTTTGCACATGATTTCAATTAAATTCCTGTCTGTTTTGACAGGATTATTCGTCCATTCTTCCTGCAAAACTGATTTGGGGTACGGTTACTGTTTTAAACCTCATTTGACCTTGCAATGCTTCAGAGTTCGTCTGAGGTCCGGACTGTGAACTAGCCAGTCCAATATTTTAACGTTCTTCCATAAAAACCAGTCTTGTACACATCGTGCATTGTGTTACAGAACATAATCTGACAAAAACAGATAGTGGTACGTACCGTATTATTGTCAAGGCTCAGGGGGGGGGGGGGGCGGAATTGCCCATAAAACCATAAAATCGTGGTACACATAGCTTCTTATCCCGAAACAACTGATAATGTTTTTATCAAACTAGGACAAGCCGCCAACGGTAGCCGATATCTCGGGTACAGTTGGCAAATTTTGAGCGAAGCCATTGCAATATCTAAGCTCATTAAGGCGTCTTTATTATCACAAATTCTAAAAAAACGACTTATAGAACAAAATGAAAAAAAAAAAAGAAATTATGACTTCCAGAACAAAAGTACGAAACATTCTAAAAAAGAAATGCCTAAAATTTATCATGAACTGCTTTCCTTCACGCTGGTTGTGATCAGGTTGCATGTAAACAAAGCGGAAAGACACATTCGGATCGGGAACAATGTTTTTCATTTTGTATCGCGAAAGACATACACACATATACAAAAACTAGGTTAAGCAAGTATTGAGCTAACAGACGCAGTCTTTCCATTTCTTCGTTTTTCAGTTCAAACGATTTTTTTAAATTAATGTTAGTGAGCCAACTTTCGTGAATCGGTTCAAGTAAAAGGCCATCTAGTGGTAATTGAAATTCCTCAATGACACGAAATTTCGGGAATCAGAAGGCATCAAGCCCTGACCATGGACGATGTCTAATCGCATGCCAAAAATCACAGTGATCGGATGTGTCTCGTCGTAGCTATGCCCGAACAACTAATTGTCCCGCGTCTAGTATAGAGAGCGGATTTTTTCAATTATTATTATAATTCGTCAGTTTTTTTTAATGGTCATTATTTTTATACGATAGGACCAATCAACCATGATACCAACCCCATGTCACTCACCATATCCTTCCCTTTATCTGTGGCAAGTGTCACCGCGATCGGCTGAAGATGTTTGGAAGAGATAAGTAACAAACAACCCCTTCTCAAAACCCAGAAAACCTCCTAAAAATGCAAGTTTTTGGACGATTATTCCTCAATGACGCGGAATGTCCGGAACTGAAAGGCGTCAAAACCTGACCATGGATGATGTCCAATCGCATGCAAAACATCACGGTGATCGGATGTGTTATCTGGAACCTATCAACCAATAATTGTCTCGAGACTCGTAAAGAGAGCTCCGCTCGGCCTTCGGACTCGCTGCGCTGAAAAATGTGCAATACCGCAATTGACCTTGGCACAAGTCTTGAAAAACGGTAGTCGTAATAACCATAGTAACCGGACACAGCTGTTTATCACGCATGCATCGTCAGTAGTGGGCAGTTTAAATAGTGTTGTTTGATGAACCCCCTAACAAGTGTTTTCGCGTTGTGATTTTTCGGAAAAATGGATGTGAAAGAGGAACAAAATGCTCCATTAAATTTTGATGTCGATTTCAGAAGTCTGTCGGAGAGGCTTTTTATAAATGTCTAGGAAAATTAACAATTTACAGATGGCATAAAGTATTTAAAGATGGTTGAAAGTCGGCGGCTTTAATCGCGCACGGAGGAAGATTTTGAACGAGTGCTACAGAGGTAAACATCAGTACAATAGTTGTTATTATACGGGAATATAGACACTTATCAAATAGAGATATTGAAGATATGGTTTATCAATTCTCATAATTTTAACTGAGCATTTGGACATGAAGCGAGTTTTTTCAACTTGGGTTCCCCATTTCTTTTCATGTGTGGCCGAGTGCAAGGCTCTGTAGTTTCTTATTTGGAGAAAATGAATATTAAATTTATGTCCCAAGCTGCATATAAGTCCATACTTGTCAGCATGTGACTTGTGGCTGTTCCCTATTTTAAAAAACGCCATTATGGGGACGACAATTTAGGACCTTGCAGCAAAAAGGGGGTCAGCTCCCTTTTCGACATTTTGTGAGAAATAAGAAAAAAACTGTTTATAAAAAGTACGGTTTAACTGAGGTTGGCAAAAAAAGTATCCACTGTAAAGATAACATTATCTCTAATAAATACATGTATTTTCTGAATGCTTTGTCTCCAAAATGCATATATGATAAATATAAAAAGATTGCAGCTGCCCCCTTTTTACACCAAATGTTATAAATTTCATTACGTTTCGCATTTAGTAAAGGCGAGAAAAACTAAATAATGTTAAAAAGGTGTTTTTTTTTTGTTTTTTTTTTTTTGATTGGAGGTTTAACGACCACCGTGAGCAACTCAATGGGCTATAAGCAGTCGCCCGTCCCTAATTTAGGGTCACTGGTTCCAGGGAAGGGAGAGAGCCAGTGCCGTAAGACAAACACAACATCCATGCCTCACCGGGATTCGAACCCGGACCCCTTCGGACGAATGATCAGAGGCCAACGCGTTAGACCACTGCGCCACCGGGGCGGCTAAAAAAAAAAAAAAAAAAAAGGTGTTTAATGACCATTAAACAATATTACAAATCTCTTTCTTAATAAACAAATAAAACATTACAATTTTATTCATCGGTCTGCATTGTACTTGCATCAAACTGTGATGGGGGCAGTTTCAAAAATGTTAATATTTTACCATTTATTATTGGATCTGCTTGGTCCTTGCACCAATAGATCCGGCATATTTTTCTTAGATTAGTAAACATGTTAAGGTATCCCATTACGGTGGGGGGGGGGGGGTCACTTTTTAAAAAAAAAAATGCAAGAATGGGTAATTTTTCTTTTAGGAAGGCTACCACAAAAAAAAACACATAAACGTTGAAAAAAAATGTTATCAATATAAATTTTCAAGAAATTGGGAAATTTGTGAAAGAATTAAAGGAAATTTAGCATCGCGGACAAAAAAGTACGGACTGCTGTCATCCGGAGGAACAGTCGGAAACTGGTTAGGCAGAGAAAAATGCGTGTATATAATGGAATGGAAAGTATTGTATGTTACTTTTTCAGCCTTGTAATAAGTGCATGCCTACTCAGTTTTATTGTTGCTTACAGGTAATACCATGGGTAGTAAATGTGACGTAACAGAGTGGCAAAAGGGATCTATCGTCTTTGGTCGTGAACATGGTCCTTTGCTGAGGGAGGTAGCGGAGTTCATTGTGCGTGTCCACGTCCATAGTCAGTAATAGTCATTTAGCGTGGAAGGAATCGGCCAGAGACAATTCCCATCGGAGCAGCTGCGGCAGAAAAACCATCATGAGTAACCGTGACCGTCGACGTCTGGAGCGATTATCAACCGCAAAAGGGTTCCAAACCCGGCAGGAAATGCTGCAAGAGTACAATGCGGGACCCAGTCAGCCTTTTTCCGAAAGAACGCTTCGACGAGAACTGCATGATGTAGGAATATTCAGTCGTGTAGCTAGGGTACGCCCCAAGCTGTCTGCCATACACAAGAAAAAGCGGCTGGAATGGACGAGGGAACACCGACACTGGACCACAGAACAGTGGTGGCGCATCATCTGGTTTGACGAATCCAGGTTCTGTGTGTATTCCAATGATGATCGATCCAGGGTCATTCGGAAGGCCGGAGAAGCCTTCAACGCAGTGTGTGGGCAAAGGGCTGCACAGAAGGTGGGTGGAAGTGTCATGTTTTTGGGGTGTATATCCAGTGTTGGGGTGGATCTCTTAGTTCACGTGTCTAATGGCATGAAAGCGATGGACTACGTGAAACTGCTGGATGATAACGAGGTGTTGCTATATGTCCAGTTCCTCCAAGATGCCGCCATTCTAGATCCAAGTTATCCAGACAACTGCACTGTCCACCGAGCTGCCATTGTGCAGGATTGGTTTGCAGAACATGAGGTCGACGTCCCACATCGCACCTGGCTCGCCAATACGCCTGATCTCAAAGTTATGAAGAAAATTTTGGACATGCTCGAACAGGCCGTTAAGAAGAGACAACACCACCCGCCCAATTTGACTGCTCTGCGGGACCAGTTGCTCACGGCGTGGGGCAAACTGGACATTAATGTCATCCACTCCCATATTGACAGCATGCCAAAGAAAATGAAGGCTGTGCTTCGAGCTCGTGGTGATGTAATCCCATATTAACCAATAAAATGAGCATACCGTAATTTTTTTCCGGTGTGCTTATGTCGTTTACGGTAAACGCTCTAAATAAAAAAGTTACAGATATATGATGGAATGTTTTGCATCAGTATACAGGGTGCCCAGTAAAGTCCTTTCTCAGCCGCATATCTTTCGAACGCCGACAGCTACAGCCATAAAAACGGTGTCTAGGTATAGTAAAGTGGCTATGCGCTATTCGAAGAGTCCGATTACAGGGCCTCCTAGCGGCAAAACAGGAGTTAGGGTGCCAATCTCAAAAACTATACGAGATACGGGAAAATAGCAAATCACAAAGTTGTAGAGCAGCAACGATTTAGTACGAAAAGACACCTTGCGCACATGCATGCTAAGAATAGAACGCGTACAACGCTCGTTTGTTTGCGATGTCGAACACTGTTACGCCACGAAACGCGTCAGAAAGGAGATAATATTGCCTGCCGCAAACCACTAGCCCGACTTACCTGCGGAAAGTTTGGTTCCAACATGACAGCGCCCCTCCGCACCAGCCAGGAAACGTAAGAAGGTACCTGATAGACATTCGAGTAACAAATCATCAGCTATTGTGGTTGCGTAGAGTGGCCTGCACGCTCACCGGACCTCACCCCATTGGACTTCTTCCTGTGAGGCTACCTCAAAGAGCAGGTGTGTCAGAACCCTCCGACAACGTTGCAGGACCTTCGACGCAGTATAACTGATGCTTGTTCTAGCGTGTCACCTGACATGCTGTAAAATGTGCAGCGTGAGATTCAATCTAGAGTCTAAATGTGTATTGCGGCTGACGGAGAGCACCGACGGTAAATATGCCTAGTGGCAACTAATTGCTACTTTCTGACGCGTTTCGTGACGTAACAGTGTTCGACATCGCGAACAAAAAAACGTGCGTTGTAGGCGTTCTATTCTTAGCATTCATGTGCACAAGGTGTATTTTCGTACTAAATCAATGCTGCTCTACAACTTTGTAGTTGACTATTTTCCCGTATCTTGTTAGTTTGTGAGATCTGCACGCTAACTCTTGACTTTGCTGCTAGGAGGCGCTGTAAGCGGTCTCATCAAATAGCGCATACCCACTTTACTATACCTAGACACCGTTTTTATGGCTATAGCTGTCGGCGTTCGAAAGTTTCGGGGATGAGAAGGGACTTTACTGGGCACTCTGTGTACGCATGACTATTTATTATCTATGCAGTGAACTAAAAGGTAAGTGATGTTCTTAAACAGTTATGCATTACTGTGAATTTTCGACAAATTTATTCACTATGTTAAATGTAAATAGTTATAACCTAACTTTGAACTGACAAACAGCGAAGCTTTTAGTTCATTGCATGCACAACATTGTAAGAAAGATGTATACCAAGTTCCACCAGTTTATTTACATACCTTATAATGTACAAGTTTGTCCGCGCCCGCATCGAACGCGGGTCCCTTCAATCCGGAGTAAGTCGCTCTCCCAACTGAGCAACGCGGACACGCTGCAGGTTTTTCGTCTTGGCATATGTTTTCACATCTGTAGGACGTCACAACCTTTTGCAGTTATCAGGTTTTCCGTAAAGAGTTCGGGAGGAAAATCTCATCATGCAAAAAAAAACGCGTCTCAAGTGTAACTTCGCTTTCGTTTCACACCTGGGTTTAGATATTCCGATTGATATAACTCTATCCATCGTAGACACAAAACAAAGGCAGTTTTGGAATTCTAAAGAATGGGACTTGTAAAATGAGCGCATTTTTACAAATGTGAAATCGACCAAAGATGGAGCTGCCACCCTTTTGCTGCAAATTCCTCAATTTGAGACTGATCAACTTATTACAGATGCCCAAGGGAGCTTCAACCGCTTTTCAGAAGAATTCCAGAAGACTTTTAAAAAGTGAGAGGAACACTGGGGCACTTATATTCCATGCAATGGACAGAATTCTGAAAAAGATGACCACTTCCTTGATAATTAAGGTACGCATATTTTCTTTTATAAAAACATTCTCAGTTCTTTTGGGACAACCAACCCTTGGGTGTTGGATTTCATGGTTTCAGGTATTACAAACAATCAGCTAAATTCCATTCAGCTGAAACAGCCCCGAACTATTAGAAAGCCACCAATAAACTCCACAGTAAGAACACTGTAAACATGAGAGAACCATTTTCTGGACAATTACCGAACCGGAACACATCAAAAGAGGTGAAACACCGTGAAGTCTGATTCATTGATATACACTGAAGAGCATCTGAATTAGGGACAGCGGGTGTGATGCAAATATTGCGCTGTGAGCAACCCTGTAAAGGAAAACGACATGACGTATGCAACGATCCGAAAATATAAGGAGTGATGCGAAGGGAATCAGTAAGAGTCGGACGCAGTATGGGTAAGACGAAGGATCTAAGCGCATTGGATCGTGGGAACATTGTCGGGCCCGACGAATGGGTCACTCCATCTCGGAAGTCGTGCAGGCACTGGGTTTATTCACGAGCCACTCTGTCACGGGTGCACCGTGAGTACATCGAATCCGATAAAACCTTTCCTGCAAGGGCCAACTGCCGTGGACAACAGCGTGTGGATGAGCTGGGTCATAGTCCACTAGCTCACATTGTAACAGCGGATAGACGGGCTACAGTGCAAGAAATCACTCGGCAATTTAACGCTGGTGCACAAAAACATGTAAGCAGCCACACCATCCAGAACCATCTCCTCGCCTATGGGGTACAGAAGTCATCGTCCGACGAGGGTACCGCTGCTGAAGGCACATCACAGGGTGCAAAGATTAGCATTGCGCGGGAACATCGCCACTGGACCCTAGACATGTGGAAAAATGTTGCCTGGACTGATGAGTCGAGATTCACGTTGGTACATGCGGATGGGAGGATACGAGTACGGCGCAAACCACATGAAGCGAAGGATCCTTCTTGCCAGCAGGGTACTCTTCAATCTTGTGTTCTCGTCTGTAGACTGTTTACGAGGACTGAAATGGGACCCCTGGTATGTGTGACATCGTCCCTCACAGGTCAACATAACCGGGATATCCTGGACGGCCATTTGCTCCCGTTTGTGCGTCTTCAACATCTCACTGGGGACCTCATCCTGCAACAAGACAGTGCACTGTGCCATCGCTCCCGAATTGTATCCGAATGGTCGGATGAACACTCCACCGACGTGACCTCGCTTCCTTGGCCAGCTAGGTCACCTGACCTCAATCCCATCGAGCACATCTCGGATGCCATCGAGAGAGATTTTCGAGGCTCTGACCCCCCCTTCCATGAAATCTTCGTGAACTGTAAGAGCTTGTTCAGGGGTCGTGGATCCGTATGGCTTCCCAACGCTTCCGGTGTCTTGTCGAGTCCATGCCAAGACGAATCGCACGCAGTCATCAGGGCGAAAGGTGGTGCTACAAGTTACTAGACAGGTATCTCTAATTCAATTGCTCTTCAGTGTATAGAACCCACTTCCAGTGCTTTATGCCCCAGGTACGACGGAAGCATGGCCGTACTTGATAGCCCCGCAGTGTCACGGCTAAGAGGGCTTCTAGCGTCAGCAAAAATGTTTTTCGAAATTCTTTTGCGAAAACTTTTTATGAAGCAGGTTAAGGAAACAACTTCCAGGAATTTCTGACGGCAACTTTGAATGAAGTTTTAATAAGAATAGCAAATTGTTTTTCAATAAAGAAGTAAAATACAGTCAACTACGCTTATAGTGAACCTCCGCGGACTCGCATATTTCGTTCACTATGTCCGAGGTTCACTAAAACCGAAGTGTCTTCCCTAAATCTGAATTGAGTGGAATGGTGAGCAAGAAAATATATTTTTTATGCACGTAGTGTATATTCATTAAATTAAGTAAACAAAATGAGTTTTACATTACCTTAATTAACATGAAAATAGTCTTATGTGCCGCTGCTTGCTGCAAACAGTTTTAATAAATATTTTCTCTTTATCGTTTTCTAGAGTGTGTGCTTTGTTTAAGAATGAGATGTTGAGCGCGTAGTAAGATATCAAATGATCCGCTGAATGAGTTTCAGTCATCAGACTATTACTTCTCAGATTTACTCTCATTAGCTCAACCAACTAGAGGCTATTTTAGAGAGGAATCTCTCAATATGATCACTAAAAGGGGAGTGATGCATCACCAGGACAGCGTTCACTTCCTTATGAAGAATGTTCAGGAAGCCCAAATCGTAGGCCTGAAAATTCATGCTCCGACCACCAGATTCGCCGGAGCTCTGGTCTTCCTGTTTGATTTTGCAACAAATCTTGATAGTCAATAGTTTACAGCAAAGGAAGATCTATCGGTCAGCGGTTCTCCAACTGCATGACGTGGCGAACTGGAAATTTTATTTTCTAATGTACCGGCGACCTGTGTAGTGGTGACAACTTGGATATACATTGCTGTTTGTTGAAAACGCAACACTAGAAAAAAAAAAAACAACGGGTGCGATTGGACTGAAATTCACAGGATGCGTAGGTCACGTGATGCGCAAGTGATTACAACCGCAGCGCACATGAAAATGATTTGTGCCAGCCACGCCCTTGTTGTGGTCTCGCAGATCTTAGCACGACGCATAGGGCAAGTTGCCATAGTCCATTCGCGGGAATTGTGTCAGTAAGATAGTGGTAGTAACTGAACAGCGGACGAGACCTGTTCATACGGCTGACGGACTTGGAGCATATGCTAAACTGCGGGAAGGCAGATTATATTTCCGCGACATCTCTGCTCGTGTTGGACGAAAGGTTGGTTGGTTGGTTGGTTAGATTTTATTGGCGCAAGGGCCATGGTTGGCCAAAGAAGCGCCAGACACAAGACAACAAAAACGTGGCAAAAATCGCAAAATCTGGCAGACCAAGTAAAACCGAAACATGAGTACGAAGGGAGGGCCAAAAAAGACAATGAAACAAACAGTATGAAAAACATGGTACAATGGTGAGAAACAAGCCGATTAAGTAAATCTGAGGAATGAGAATGATAAAACACAGTACGAATTCGAACACAACTACACATAGGATGAGTCAAAAGGAGGGGCTGAGCTGTCACTCTCCTCCCCCACCTCCTCTGCAACGCTGGCCGAGGGCGGGGACGAAATGTCACTCTCCTCCCCCCCCCCATGTTCCTCTGCAATGGAGGGTGAGGTTGGGGACGAACTGTCACTCTCCTCCCCCCATGTTCCTCTATAATGTTGGTCGAGGGTGGGGACCGCGCTGAGTCCGAGACAGTTGCAAAGTCGGCCATGTAGGCCGCGACATGTGGATGGACACTGCACACCTTAGAGGATTGAGGGCCGGCTCTCCAGCACGTGCAGGCCTTCCGCTGGGAACTGGAAGAGTCGGTCGTCTTCAAAGAGAAGGCGCAGACTCAGCTGGTCGAATAAGCTGGAGCTCGGTGAAATCCACCTGTGTCGCTTGTTCAACTGTAGATCGCTTGGCAAGTGCGGCGAGAGCTACAGGGCGCGGAACAAAGGGCTGCACGGGTGGTGGCTGAGACTGAACAACTGCGGCAAAACTACGCTGTCGGGTGTTGGGAATACCCAACTTGGCTTTGGCAGCAGGGTACGAGAGGCCTTCCAGGGTCTTGAGGCGCTGGATCGCCATCTCGTCCTTCCATTTCATACAGTTGCGGGAGTAAGCTGCATGGGCCTCACCGCAGTTAACACAGCAGGCCGCAGAAGTGCAACCTTCCCCGTCATGTTCACCGGAGCCACAATTAGCGCAACGAGCGGAACTCTTACAGAATCGTTGTGAATGCCCGTACCTCTGGCACCTGAAACAGCGCAGAGGACTGGGAATGTACGGGCGAACTGCACAGACCAAGTAGCCTGCTTGATTTCTGTCGGAACTTTCGGGAGTCAAAAGTCAAGATTACATTTTTAGATTTAAGCAAAGAGCCATCACGCCGGAACATCATACGACGTGCAGCAAGAACACCCCTGATCCGCAAGTTCAGTCACCAATTCATCCTCACTGCATGGCAAGATCAAACTCCGAAATAACACCCCGAGAGGTGTTAAGAAACGGGTGAGGTGTCACTTTGACAGGAATTCCCTGAAGACTAGAAAGGCGCAGAAAAGTGTTACTCTGAGAAACACTGCAAGTTTGGACAAGCAGGTCCCCAGAGCGAAGCTTCCTCACAGACTTCAAGGGGCCAACCGCAGCGTTCAAAGCTTTAGAAATGAAAAATGGAGATCTGGTGGACAGTCTCTCATTCGGATCGATGGATTCTACAAGTAAGTGTGTAGCATGCGTAGTCACAGCAATCGAGGGGAGACGACGCTTCGGAGCGACTGGTACAGCTGCCGAAGAAGAGGTAGTACATTCTTGGTCCAGGTCATGGTCTAAAGAACGTTTAAGGTTTTGAGACTTGGTAGGTTGAGAAGACGAAGGAGAGTCGTTTGCAACTATCATTTTCTCAGGTGACTTAAATTTGGAGCGTTTGTTTTTGGGTTTACCCATGGAAAAAAAGAAGGAAGATTCGTCTGCAGACTACTCCACCCACCACCGAGCCCTACAAGGGAGAACTGGAGGTCCGCAAGCCAAGAAAATGACGCTAGACACAGTTCTGGAGCTTATACGTTGCAGATATAGTCCGTTGGCTGTGATCACACGCACTCGGCGGACACTTCGGCCTCCTGGTACCGTCATGCCAACGCCTTTGGCATGATCCCACAGCCCCGGGCTCACCCTGCCGTGCCATACGACAAAAAAGCCGCTAAAGCCCAGTACACAACTTGGTACAAGACTTCTGACTAGAGGTGGGTTAGTCTCTAGCCTCCCGTTTACAGCGAAGCCGGGGTCGAAGAGTGTTGGTACACAGGAGGCACTTAACCGGGCTCCTGCGACCTCAGCCCCCAGACATCCCATTTCCGCCTCACGGGTCTCCGCACGCGGCAAACATGCAGGTGAGGTCCAGCACCCAAACCAGCGAAAAGGAAAAAAAAGAAATCCAAAGAAGACAAATCCTGGCAGGGAACCTAATCGGAATCTCAGCAACCTACGAACTGAGCGGTTAATATAAATCAGTTAGTGGTGGAGGGTAACAAAACCACAAGACCGGGGTGTTAGTACATAACGTGGTAGCGATTAGGTAGAGAATACAACACGGGCAACTAGCCAGTGGAGAAAATAAGGAAAAACGAAAAAGCGAGACACAAGACCAGCTCGGGATCGTGGGGCCGCGACTCCCCAACAGCTGGATGAACAGCCGTCCCTGCAAACACCAAAATAAAAAACAAGCGGTGGCATGACATAAGATGTTGACCAGTCACAAGGTCAGCTCGGGCCGTGGGGGCGCCGCTCCCCAAATAACTGGAAAACCAGTTATCCCCGTGCGGGGTTGGACGAAAGGCGAGCACATTGATGAGAATATGGTGTTCATGTGAAGAAAGTATGATACACTGACGTGAGGGGTTTGGAGTCAGACGAACGAACGGGAAGACAGCCATGCTCCCCGTATGACGTTTAGGAACGGAAGTGCCACTCTGCAAAGACTAGCACAACAGTGGAGGCATGTGTCTCATCACGGATTACCTGCGAGCTCTGTCTGACGTAGTTTGCTTCATAGAGGATTCATCGCTCGTTGTGTCGAACTCATTTCACCTTAAAACCACAGACGTCAGCGGCGACAATGGAGGCCAAGAACGCAGACACTGATGTGACCAATAGCAGCGCATAGTATTTTCTGATGAGTTGCGGTTCAACCTAATGAACCATGATGGATATATTCTTATACGGCGCCATCGTTGAGAACGGCTGCTAGAGACATGGAATATGGGATTATGCAGGGTCACCGGAAGTTCTGTTGTGAGGTGCTGTTTGGTTCCATTCACGTTGAATTGCAGAAACCATGACCAGCCTGAGGTACACATCGCAGATGTTGTGGAAGCTGAAGTGCCACGTATGCAGACGGTCCTCCGTGCCATCTTGTAATAAGATATTATCAGACCACATGCTTGTAGAATATCTTAAAACCCCTGGATACCAGACATGCGTTAAGTCGTCCTTTGTGCCAGCGCATTCGCCTGCTTTTTCACGCACTGAACAAGTGTGGGATATGGTCGCTCGACACTTAGCTCGTCCGTCCCCCCCGTTTACCAAGAAGCCTTCCAATTCTTTCGCACTCTTCCTCTCTCTCTCTCGTAACTTCCATACTCCACTCTCTTAATCTCCTTTATGAACGGCTCTTTCTTTATTCTTGATTCCATCCTCCTGACTGACTTCTTTTCATTTTTTGCCTAGCTACGCGCTGACGTAGTCACTCTCTCACGTCTTGTCCACCCCGACGTATCCTGGAAACCTCTTTTCTAAACTTTTTCCTGCTCTCCCGATCTCTCCGGAATTCTGTGGTAACCTCCTCCAGCTCTTCCAGTCTCCGAAATTCTCTGGTAACCTCCTCCAGCTCTCCCAAATTCTCTGATAACCTTCAGCTCTCCCTGTCTCTCCGGAATTCTCTGGTAACCTCCTCCAGCTCCAAAAACCACTCCGCACTTCATACCAGCCCCGTTTTGGTTCCTCTGGACCCTTTTTCCTGTTTCATCTGCCTCTCTCCCTCTCCTCTTCTTCCTTTCAGTTTCTGGTGCTTTTCTTCCTCTCTGTGCTGTCACTAATCGCCTTTTGTAAGCTTTCATCACTCTCCTACTTCTGTCCTATTGCCTCTGTTCCTCCTCCTGCTCTTTCTTCCGTATAGTCTACTGAAGTACACCCGTTTTCACATTCTCTCGAAACAAATGTCCAAAGAAGATTCCTTCATCAAAGACTGCCTGTTCCTACCACTCTTTACAGAAGAAATGTTGTGTCATCTGAGTTTTGTCCTCACTGTGATCTTCCTGGTTATGTTTCTCATATGTACGTGTACTGCCCTGTTTTATTGCCTCTTCTCCACGACATGTTTACTCTGGTAACAAAACCCAGCCCCGTATACCTCTGTGTTGAAGAGTATTGTTTTCTACGTGGCCTGCATCAACCATCCCTAACATCTACCACCTGTGTACACATTCCTATTTGTTGTGGCTAAATATCTAAACTTTTCAAATAATCTCAACGGACTGCCTCACTGATTTATCACTTACGTGCCCCCTTGTTGCATACTCTGGAAACAGTCACAGCGCGTTTAACGCTGGAATATACAGGGTGATCCATTTAAACCAGTACCCTGAAAAAAACCTTACATTTTTGCAAGGGATCGCGCAAGGAACTTCTTTTTTTCAATAGAAGCAGCAACTCCTGGAGAATGAAAACCACCACCATGAAGAAGATTGCTAACCGTAACTGTAACTCAGCGCGTGATTTGTTTGTTGTTGCGTTGTCATTCACTTCGTGCATTCAGACGCATGCAGTACGCTGTTCCAGGGCGTGTTTTTTTAGTGAAATCATATTGGGTAACCAATTCTGTCATCAAAACGCAACGAGCATTTCGAAAAGAATTTGGAGTTCGAAAAGTGCCAAGCAAGTCAACAATTCTGTTGATGGCCAAAAAACTGGAGCAAACCGGTTCTCTTCTCAACGGTAGCGGTAGACATCACTCTCCGATGCCCCAAACGTGTGTGGACGATGTTCGGCAACGTTTACTTCAATCTCCGACGAAAAGGTTGCGCAGATTAAGCCAACAGACAGGATATTCACACGGAACTTGTCAAAGGGCAGCAGAAAAAAAAAGCAAATATTCGACCATTTCAAGTGCACGTAATCCATCAGCTGCAGGAACCGGACAAGGGAAAGAGAGTAAGTAGTCAGCAACTGGGTTCAAAATGTTCTTAATTTGCGATCTGATATTCTCTCCATCACATGGTTTATGGATGAAGCGCCTGGTTTCATCCATAAACCATTCAACTGTGTTTACAAGAAAATGGAGGACAATTCCAACATTTTCTTTGATAAAATGATTCTCCAATACCACATGTATAATTCTCAACTTACTGTATGATTTTGTTGTTATTTATAAAAAAGTTAAGTAAATCACATGGTACTGGTTTAAATGGATCACCCTGTATTATTGCTTCACAATATTCTACGATATCTCAGTTCCATTCCACATGGAGTTTCCGGCGCCCAATGATTTTCTATCACTACAAACGATAAAATTGTTCTCACGACTCTGATTGTTGCAATATATTCTGACCTCCGAAATACAGCTGATTCATCAGCTATAAATGCCTTCTTGCACCGTTCGCACTTGTACTTTTATATATGCATTTCATTGCATATAATTCCGAAACTGATGCAATTATTCTCACGTTACGACTGTTTCAATGGGTTTACACCTCTGAGATACAGCTGAGGTATTAGCAATTATTGCATGCTTGCATGTTCGCTCTGTCTATATTCAATTCATTGTATGTAACTCCGCAAAAGATATAATAATTCACACGAAATGACTGGAAGACTGAATTCTCTCTTATGAGCTACAGCTAATTTACCAGCATCAGATGCATGCTTGCATCGTCTATATTGTATATAATATTTATTTCATTGCATATATCTGATATTTTCATCTCTATATATTTTAAAACTTTCTCGCTGTCAATGGCCCTTTGTGCCTAGTCAGTGAGCGTATGCAACTAAAATTTCATGTTTTAGACAAATCAAGCAAATTTTTATTCGACGCGTAGCTCGTCAAACGCAGCTGCCTGTTGTCCGTAACGAACTTTCGGTAGGAATCGAAACAGCATTAAATGACCTTCTGCAATACGACATACAGAACCTCTTCCAGTACATGCCACGCCATTTACGCCGGTGGGTACGCAAGGAACTAAGTATTGTGTGCTACACATCTCTTACGTCTGGTATATTTAATGTACCCTACAAACTTCACTTCAATATCTTAGGCTTATATTGGTGTGGATTTTCAACAAACAGCAGTGAATTAAGAGAAATACAAATGTGTATCTTTTTTTAAATATATGCCCAGATACTAAGAACATACACTGGCGGAAAGTGAAAAAAGAACACCAAGAAGGTATTGGCGGACGATCATGAAATTTACATATGTTAATGGGGTCAAGATTACGTAGGTGTGATGTTAATTTCGGGACCAACCGGTGAGCGCTTACGCCACAGCACGGAATAATATGCAAATTATCGTCGGTGGTATTTAAGAAGTACGGCAAAGTGAATGTAATCAGTCGTCGGCATACGGACACGTGCGAAGACCCTGGAGAAGCGGCAATGCCTGGACTTGGAAGACGTGTACAATTTCAGAAGTTATCGGACTTTGAGCGAGGTCGTCTAGTCGGACTCCACGAGGCCGGGTGGTCGTATCGCGGAGCGAATTGGACAGGAAGTATCGGTGGTGGTACAGTGGTGGCGTAGATGGTCCGAGGAACATTCTCACACGAGAAGACATGGAATCGGAAGTCACAGACGGGCTGATGAGCGTGCCGATCGAAGCATAAGAAGAGCGGCGTTGTCAAGCAAAACATCCACTGCGACGCAAATCCGAGCTGCCGTTGCACCTGAGGTAACTGTGCGAACAACCCGCAACCGTCTACTGGATGCATGACGACGTGCACATGTGCCTCTGGCATGTGTACCTCTGACTCCAGCCCACCGGCAGGAACGGCTGCAGTGGTGCCGCCAACGTCTGCACTGGAGAACGCAGTGGCGATCTGTCGTGTTCAGCGATGAAAGCATATTCTGCTTGGGAGCCTCCGATGGCCGTATGCGTGTTCGCAGACGCACAGGGGAGCGTCTCCACCCTTCTTGCATCCTCCAGCGACACACAGGGCCTACACCTGGTATCCTGGTGTGGGGGGCGATCAGCTATCACTCCCGTACACAACTAGTGTTTGTACCAGGTACGTTAAACAACACCTCCTACGTCAACAACATCATTCAGCCCGTTGTTGTTCCATTTGTAAGGTCGGTCCATCGTGGTGTTTTCCAGCAAGATAACGCACGCCCACACACGGCACGTGCAACGCAACATGCACTACAGGGTGTGAGACACCTTCCATGGTCTGCACGTTCACCGGATTTATCCCCCATTGAGCACGTGTGGGATTTTATGGGACAACGACTTATCCGGTCTCCACGGCCAGCCACGACCATCCCCGATTTACGCGTCCATGTTGAGGATGCTTTGAACTCAATACCCCAAACTTACATCCAATATCTGTACCACAGACTCCATGCCAGAATTGCACAGTGTGACGCAGTTCATGGCGGTTCAACCTCGTACTAACCATGTTACATGGAAATGTTATTTTTGAGTTTACCAGCAAATACAGCTGTGTTTTGCCATAATGTTTTGATCACGTTATCCTCTGTATTCCGTTATTATGCTGTATAAATTTCGTTAGTATCGGACGTCTCCTTTATGGTGTTCTTTTTTCATTTTCCGCCAGTGTAGTTATTAATCTGCATGGAATGTCAATAGCATGGTTTTTAAATATTAGGTTTAAAAAAGTTTTAAAGCGTTTTTTGTGTGACGTATACCGCTACTTTTCTAATCCGACATTCCCCGCGTTGTTATCATGTGATCATAAATGATCTAGAGTGTAAAATGTGACGCAGAAGGAAGCTCAATAGTCAAACCCACTTGCACATCGGTATGTGAAAGATGACAAGCGATACTGCATTTATTCGACACTGCATTCTTTATGAATTTCATTAAGGAAAAAGTGCTGCAAAAGCATGTGCATCGATCTGTTCTGTTCGGGGGAGAATATTGTATCGTAAAACACGTCTGAGCGTTGATTTAAACGGTTTAAAGCAGGTCATTTTGATGTTAGCGATCAAGAACGTAGAGGTGCCCCGCAGAAGGTTGCACATGAGGAACTGCAAGCATTGCGGGATGACGATTCGTCTCAAACGCAAAACAAACTAGCTAAACAACTGGGGGTAACTCAACAAACCATTTACAATTGGTTACGCGCAATGTGGATGATTCAGAAGGAAGGAAATTGGGTGCCACATGACCTGAGCCAGAGGAACAAGGATGAACATGTCATGAAATGCTTGAATCTGTTTAATAAACAACACAGAAAGTCTTTCCTGTCGAAATTCGTTACGGGTGATGAAAAGTGGATATGGCATAACATTCCCAAACGCAAAAAACACTGGGAAGACCCCGGTGAAGCAACGACTTCGACACCGAAACGCAATATTCACTCAAAGAAAGTCCTGCGTGGGAATGAAGGGTGTGCTCTATTATCAACTATTGGAACAGGGTCCAAGAGTTACTGCTGATCGCTACAAGCAAGAATTGCTGAGATTGAACCAGGAAATCTGTCGGAAACGTCCATTCACAGGCAATGGATTGCGCCCCGTGAAATTACTGCATTACAACACTAGGCAGCATGTCGAGAAATCGGTCAAGGCAACGTTGACGCTTGGCTGAAACGTTTTGGAGCACCCGGCGTATAGTTCCGATATAGCCACTTCAGATTATCATTTATTCCGATATAGCCACTTCAGATTATCATTTATTTCGATCGATGCAACATGGCTTGTCTGCTGTACGGTTTCGGACATGTGACGAAGTGCAAAAATGGGTTTGACTACTTCATCGCGTCACACGACGAAGTATTCTTCATGGCTGGAATCCGTCAGCTGCCCGACCGATGGCGGAAGGTGATAGATAATATGGCAGCGCATATTTTGATTCGTAAAGGTATTGTTGTTTTGTTTCAAATCACATGTTGCGTTGTCTTAAAGCGCTTTAAAAAACTTATTTGTACACCTTATAAATACTTTTGTTTTCAGGTAGCTTGATGCTGACCGGTGATTAATGGCTTGCGCACCGGTACCAGTGCCCGGGTAATTCGTACGCTTTATAAAATGAGAATATTTCAAAATCTGCCATGAGTGAACAGCTCTTGCTTCTACTCTGTGCACTAATAGTGAACACCAAGAAGCACCTACGTGCGTCGGGGTTTCAATAATTTGTGTACTTGATGGGTGATACGGGATCAAAAACGAGACTGGTTGCGCAAGTTCGGAATCGCGCAACACAGCCGGATGTGGTTTGGCACTGGTTGACCTTGGAACGAACTACGCATGTACCGTGAGTGACTCACGGTGACTCTCTCCAGTTCTCCCGGTTTTCTCACAGTTGTGTTTAGTTCTTACGTGTGTGAAGCTAGCTCTTTGTCCCCTTTGTTTCGTCGAAAAATTTTTTTATCAACGAATTTGCACCAGATTTTGTCGAAAACTTGGCGAAATTTGAAGACACATACTTAGATTTACAGAAATACTATGGAGACGATTGTATGAGACGCGCACAAGTTTATAGGTTGTATAAACGTTTTAGAGATGCTCGTGAAAGTGTTGAACGGTCTGGGAGGCCCGCAGCTAGCAAAAACAAAAACATCATCAAACTTGTGCGCACAGTTCTGTGCGGGAAAATCGTGAAATCCCTATTCGTGAGTTATCTGAAGACTTCACCATTAGTTTCCGTTGAGTTCAGTCGAATTACTGACGATTTGGGCATAAGACGCATCTCAGTCAAATGCGTGCCAAAATTACTCTCACAAGGAAACGGTCCGGACCGTTGTCGCTAGATGCACAGTGCTTGTTATACAGTATCATTCGACAGTACTGAAGAGGCAATGGATAATAACAAACTTTTAGGGGCTATGGAATATAAATGATGAAGTTACAGGACTTCAAAGAACACTCGTAGAGACAATATTCATATAATCTCCATTACTCCTGCGGCCCGTATCGGAATGGTTTTTATTGTTTTAGGCAGTTGATATACATTACAAAGTATTCAGGAATGAATATACAGTATAGCGTGTTCAGTAATGGATATACATTGCACTCACCTTTCATGTACGACAAAAATATGAAGATCTTTAATTATGGAATGATCCAAACAAAAGTAGTTTTAACAGTGAATACATGTCATGAATACTCTTTCCTTGGAACCTTCTCCACCACATTCCTCCATTAGGCCCGATTCAAACAATACTGGAGAGGTGTTTGGAAGTATGTAGTGACATAACCACACTTATAAAATGCAATGCTGAGTAGGTTTTGAAACCGAGACGCCGAAAACTGATAGTGATCAAAAGACTGCAGACGGAGAAAACGGTCTCTGTGCCAAAAGTTCATGTCCGATGTTTCCAACACAGTTTCAGTTATGAATTTAACCAAATTTTATAGGAACTTCTTTCACCTATTTTTATAGAAAATAATTGTAAGCAGTTCTAATATAACATTCATAATACACAAATTTCTTTTTTTTTTTATTTTATTGGAGGTTTAACGACCACCGTGAGCAACTCAATGGGCTATAAGCAGTCGCCCGTTACTAATTTAGGGTCACTGGAGAGCCAGTGCCGTAAGCCAAACACAACATCCATGCCTCACCGGGATTCGAACCTGGACACCGTTCGGACGAATGATCAGAGGCCATCGATCAGACCACTGCGCCACCGGGGCGGTACACAAATTTCATAATACACTGCCGGACAATTGCTAAGGACGGATGACAATAGCAACGATAGCAACCATAAAATGGAAGGCAGGAAAATGTGGAAATTAGATAAGTGTGGGATACAGTAAGACGTGTTGTGCGTATGCAAATTTTGGATTGCCGAACTTGTTCGTGACATCATAGCGCTGATAAGAGATAGAGGATTTGACGCGTATTGACCGTTGTTGTTCAAACGCAAAGTTGAAAGGGAAATAATCAATTGATGAACTTGCAATTTTCAGTATGTCTTCCCGAAATCACCTAGATGATTTTACGCGTGACCGTATTATTGGCAAGATTGAAGGAGGGCGAAAAATAACATGTTGCCAGGGAGTTCGAAGTCAGCCACAGTGTTGTTTCAAGGCTTTGGAAATCATTTCAAACAAATGGAGAGTGTGGCAAACGTCACGGACGAGGTCGTGTTCGCAGTACGACACCTGCAGAAGATCGGTACATAGTGATATCAACAAAAAGACACCGGCGCATCACAGTTAGTGAGGTAGCAAATCAGTTTATGGCTGCTACTGGCAAGCGGATCTCTCGAAAAACTGTCGCCAGACGTTTGCATGAAGGAGGACTATACGCCCGCCGTCCTGTTGTGTGCATCCCATTGTCCAGACGTCACCGTACCACCCGTTTGCAATGGTGCCATCAACATCGCAATTGGACTGATAACGACTGGTCTGCTGTCCTCTTCTCAGATGAGAGTAGATACAGTCTATCGTCTGATTGTCGACGAAAACTGATCTGTCGTGATAGGGGTACTGCATATTCTCCAGCAAACATACAGGTAAGGGACCGATATCCGACATGTAGTGTCATGGTATGGGCTGGCATCATGATCAATGGCCGTACGTCCCTCTATGTGCTTCCAACTGGGACTATGACTAGCCAACGATACATTAATAATGTTCTGCTACCTCATGTTCGCATGTTCCGTGGTGCTGTCTGTGATATTCATTTTCATGGACGACAACGCAATATGTCATCGAACAGTCGCTGTCCAGGAGTGTCTTGAGAGCGAGATATTCAACGCCTCGTATGGCCAGCACGTTCTCCAGATCTGAATCCCATTGAAAATGTGTGGGATGCTTTGGGGAGGAGTCTTGCTGGTCGCCAATGCCCTCCAATAAACAAGGACACCCTCATCCGTGCACTGACAGAGGAATAGGATAAATTACCCCAACAGCTGCTTGATAATGTTGTGCAAAGCATGACACAACGTGTGGAATCTTGCATCGCCCTCCACGGTGGCCATATCCCATATTGACATCTTACGCCGGAACGCCTGCGGACGGTAATTGCATTTTTTCACGTTTACGTATTCTGCACAAAATGGCCTGTTTGTCCCTTGAATACGTTTCAAAGCCTTCTGGATTTCAGAGCACAATAAATTGTCTTTCTTGTAATGTCCTGGCATTCTGACATTATTTTATTTCACTTGGCATCCAACCACACTTACTTTTTTATGCGCTATATAGCCGTTCATGATCCGTCCTTAGCAACTGTCCAGCACTGTATAATGCTTATGAACAAGGCTCTAATGGCTCCTCCTGTTGTCCATAGCAGCTCAAAGTTTGGATATAGACATATCTTATGATCCTCTATCCCAATAACATCCTTCGGTTTTTCAATCAGCGACAACCACATGTCAGTTTCCTTCTCAGCTGAGCAAAAATAGTCTAAAAATCGTCGAATCCATACTCGTGAATTATCTGAAGACTTCAAACATTAGTTTCCGTTCAGTTCAGTTGAATTACGAACGATTTGGGTACGAGACGCATCTCACAATGTCAGCCAAATTTGTGCTAAAATTAGTCTCAGCTGAGTAAAAATAGAAATATAGTTCTGTGTGTGCTTGTTTCAGTTGCTAATGACCTACGTCAGTGCGCCAAAAACGCTAAAAATATTATAACCATAGATTTATTGGTATAACCTTGAAACTAAGGCCCGGTCGTCAGAGTGGAAGACTCCAAACTCTCCCAGACCCAACAAAATTACGATAGAGCCACAGAAATGTCAAGACTAATTGCGCATATTGAATACGTTCCATATGGCCAGATAATTAACAAGGAGTATTACCGTCAAGTTTTGAGGCGTTTGAAAGACGTAGTTCGCCGCAAAAGGCCGGCTGTTCTTGAGAATGACAAATCTACTATGACAACGCGTCTGCCCATGCATCGCAACTTGTGCAGAATTTTCTTGATAAGCACCGCATTACACGGGCCTGACAGCCACCCTATTAGCCTGTTCTCCAACCCTACTCACCAGTGCTCGCTCCATGCGACTTCTAAAAAATTAAACACTTCTTGAAAGGAAAAAGATTCCAAGATATTGAGGACATACAACAGAATGCGATGAGTCAGCTATTCGCTATTTATGAAGATGACTTCCAAAAAAATTCTTCGAGCAGTGGAGACAGCGCTGGGATAAGTGTGCGGCTTCGGAAAGCGATTAAGTTTCAAATCTGTAAGTTTGTGCTCTTTCTTTTAATAAACCCAGTCTAGATACCTTTGATTGTACCTTGTGTCTAATATGCTTTTGTGTTGTAAGAAGGTTTTCAGAAGTTACTCAGAACTCCGAGGCTCTGGCATCCAACCATTCCCCGGGTGAGAGGACAGAATTAAGCCTAAGATGTTCATCTTACGGCTCTGGATTCCTTCCTTAATCTTTTAACCGGATAGAGCAAATTAACTCGGGAGAAGCAAAATGAGCTGTACTCAGCTCCAACGAAAATATTAGCCTGTCTATGAATTGCGCGAAACGGGCCTGAAATGCGTGAACCTGCGTGTGCATTAGAGAGCGTTGTTCCCTTTCCCCATTGCTTTGGTATTAACAGGAATTCTTTAGAATTCAATCCTTTCTGATGGATTACCTTCTTAGTGGGCTATTACAACAGCAATGAACCTACAAAAGGAGAGAACCGGTGTTTCAATCATGTGCTTCGTCCCAGCGGCATGATGTCCGTGTCGGAGGACTATCTCTACCCAGTCATGTCTTGGGTCATGAAGTAGAGAATAAAGGACCAGAAAGGATAGCATATAACCCGCGACATTCTTACATAGTGGATACCGCTGAGTTGCGAGGGAGGGGAAGGACCTATTTTGCTATAGCTACCGTAAAACCCGGTCGTTATATTTTCTATCTGGGAAGCTAAAAAAAAACGTTTGAGCGCCAATTAGTTCAGGTACAAGTGCAGGGTTATATGGAACAAGTAGCCCTAAATTTGGGAGGGGCGACTGCTTGTATCTCACGGAGGTCGTTAAATTACGTATCAAAAAGGACTAATTTTCATAAAAAACAGAACAGCTGTAAGGAGTCGAGCTAAGACTGATTTTTCCAGGAAATGTTTGTTAGGCAATACAAAGCAAATGATAAGCATTTCTGTTTCATACGCACCAGGTGCGTCAATATAGTTAAAAAATTGGTGTGGTCATCTCTGGCTTCTACTATACCGTGCAAATTAATTGGGACAAGCTATTTTATTCTCAGAATTGTAATGTGATCGCCAGTTGATGTCGGAAACCCACGTAAACCGGTTTTATCAGCTGTGAGGTGGTGTGACTGTTAGAACGTGATAGTAAGAATGTATTTTGACTGGTTTTAAACAGGAAATTGGCACTTCAGCTTCAGTTGTGAGCTTTCGTGTGTGACAGGTGGATGTTAGTTTTTGCTCTCTGTGAGTACGTGTTGCTTTCTTGTATTGAAAAATGGATATTTCCCCAAGGAAGAGTTCAAAAATTATTGCTCTGAAGGATCACACTTCTATGACAGTGAGATATATCGCTTCTGCAGTTGGTGTAGGCAAATCAAGTGTATCAAGACTGCTTACGCGATACAATGAATCTGGATCATCGTCTCCAAAAAGGAGAGGTAAATGTGGAAGAAAACGAAAAACAACTCCACGAACCGATAAATATCTAATCAGCAATAGTAAAAATGAATCCAAAAAACAAACAAACAAGCGCCGACTTTCAAAGAGATTTATTGGCTAGTGGTTGCGATGTTAGTGATTCAACTGTACGCCGTAGGCTTTCTGGAAGTTGGCCAACAAAAAAAAACAATATTTGAAGGCGAAAATGAAGATAAACGTTAAGCATGGGCGAAAAAATATAAATCGTGGACAGCTGAAGACTGGAAAAAGGTAATTTTCAATGATGCAACTCATTTATTTGTGCAGGGTTACCAAGAAAATGTCGTTAGATGAAGCAACTGTGGACCCTTAAGACCTGAGTATGTCAAACAAACTGCAAAACACCCTCTGAATGTTTTGGGGTTTTTTCACATCAAATGGCAATGGAAGCTTAGTTCCTGTTCAAGGTATGATGGATTTAGCCAAGTACGTAGAAATATTACAGCGTAGGATTGTTCCATTCTTGCAAACTTTTGACGGGACATTTCAACATGACTTGGCCCCACGTCACAATTCCAAATTGGTCAAGAGCTGGAAAATCAAATTTATTTGCTTGATTGGCCTGGAAATTCACCAGACTTAAATCCCATAGGAAACTTGTGGAATATTTTGAAGAGACGTTTAGATAAAATGGACTGTACAACCAAAGAACGCAAGATAACGAATGCTACAAAAGTGTGGTTTATGAAGTCAAAAATATGTGCACTCAATTAGTGGAGTCAATGCCAAAACGAATTCAAGAGGTTATTTCTGCTAAAGGAGGACATACTTCATACTAATACAGATATTTATCAGTGTATATCAAGACATAGAATGATATAAAGGCTTGGTTTTGAAAACTTTTTTACTTTGTCCCAATTAATTTGCACAGTACAGTATCCCCTGCTGTACGTGCTGAGGATTCGAATAAAATAATGTGTGAATGATGTCCTGTGAAAGTACCACCCAGGCTGTATTGACAAGCGTCCGAAGTTCATCACGAGTTGCGGACGGACGGCTGCAACACTGCATCTATCGTTCGAGCATGTCGCAGAGATTTTCTATGGGCGATAAATCCGGTGATCTAGCCGGCCACCGCAGAAGTGGACCTTTGTTATACCTGAAGAACGCTGTAACATGCGGTATGGCATTGTTCTGCTGAAATATGGTCCCGGGGATGTCCTGCAGATATGGAAGGATGACGGGCCGTAGAATGCCATTGAGGTAAAGATCACTCGTTATCGTGGTACAGACGACTAACGAGAGGTGATCTGCTTGTGTACCCGATAGAACCCTAGCCCACAATATCTCGCGTTGGTGTGGTATGTCTGGTGCGAATGCACTCTTCCCGACGCTTCTCCCCTGTTGTCGGCGGACATAGAAGCGGCCATCATTTTTGCTTGAACAGACGCGAGTTTCCTCCGAGAACATTACACTGTGCCATTCGTGACGTCACTCTTCGTTCGATGCACCACTGAAATCTGGCAGTCCGTTGCTGCGATGTCAAAAGGTAGTTTGAGAAGCGGCCGACGAGCCTTCAGACAAAACTGTAATAAGCGGCAACGTTCTGTTATAGATGACTTGGGAGAATGCGTCACAGTTCGCTACTGCTGCGCCAACGACGTTGATGATGATGCGGAACGGTCACTCAAAGACATCCTCATGAGATGACGGTTGTCTCTCGGCGTTGTCTGTGTACGACATCTAGAACGTTCTTTTCGTGTCCTGCACCTTTCTTCGTAAGATTTCCTACACGCTCGTGTCGCGATGGGAACACTGCAACCTACGCGACAGGCAATCTCCCGGAATGAAGCATTGCAGTCTTTCATGCCGATAATGCGACCTCTGTCGAACTCGCTGAGGCGACTGTATGAGTTGTCTTACACGACGAGGTGACCTTATCCACAACTGCCCAATCCCTGACATGCCGACCGAACCACACGGCGCTAAAAAAACTGCCGGTGACGCAGTACGCATGCACCTATGACGACGAAATTATAATTATTTCTGCGATATTAAGTGATTAGCATATCCTGAAAAAATCGAAGTCATAGCTCGACTACTTTCAGGTGTTCTGTCTTTTATGAACATCAGCATGTTTCCTGAAACGTTCAATACGTGCGATTAAACCACGTAATGCAGCAGGAATGATAGCATTTCCTTTTTACCTTCGAATTTACTCAAAGTACTATCTTCTTTGTATTGATTAATTTCTGAAGGCATTAAATGATCTAACACATGCATAATTTATTACAAGGTACGAAAGAGTTTCAGCAAACGATATGTTGCTATCGAAGAGTTCGTAGAAATTATGCTTCCTCGATAGATTTTTCATTTCCTTTTCCCGATTCGCTGACATGCCCTTATGAAATTACCCGAAGGGTGCACGGTGCAACCGAGAATTCGCCACTCTTCTGAAGTCGCGAAGGTGTCATGGAAGACGCCTCGTTTTAATAATTCTCGAAAGTCAGTGGGCTGCTGTCAGAAGCAATAGCTTTTTACAAAGCAAAAGTTATCTTGGCACCTGTTTCAAAGGTTAACATTTGTAAAGTTCCGCAAGAAATGTAAGCATATCATTAATCAAAGGCGAGTAGTCTTTGGTAAATTATTAAATGTCAAATTTTATCGCTGGTACGAACGTCGGCGGATTTTTTTTTTTTTGCTTAGAAAAGTCGTTGCTAGCAATTTAAATTCACATTTCGAATTAGATACGAGCGACGGATCAATCATAACATATTTGGCGGGCTAAATATAAACTGGCGCTCGGGGTTTACTCTCAACGTCATTCTCGCAGAGATTCTTTGATTAATACAACTTCTACTCATTGAATTTTTCTATTAGCCTACTAGGAAACTCTACTATCGTGCATGTAACAGAGTTTGGATAAACTGGCAGAAGGGGAAAAGTTGCTTAGTTCATTTCGTTCTCTGTAAATGGCTCTCCGACTAGCCTGTTATACAAGATATTAAAAATAAGAGGAAATATATATTTCAGGTCGCAAAATGTTAAGTGCCAAAACTATAGTAGTATTACTAAAGAATGGGAGCAAATTCAGAAGTACACGATGCCTATTCTGGTTCAGATAAAAGTTGTCAAGCTAGGCCTCATTTAATAAAAAAACAATCGCCGTATCATACTTGGCTGAAAAACATTTTTAAAACACGGTGCAATTTTCAAGAGCAATTTGCTATTATCTTAAAGCGTTTAATCAATCCATTTTTTTCATTTTTAAAGATCACAGACATGTACCTTATCTGGTAGATACACACAGATACTCGTGACAACTCAGAGCATGGATGGATGGATAGATAGATGCATGCATGCGTGCATGTTTAGGGTAACCAAGACAAATAGGTAAAATAATTCGTGAATAGGACCAGAGTCAATGGCAAGTTAAAAGTAAAGAAACGCAAGCGACAATGAGCTGCACATACTGCTAGCAGAAAAGACCAAACCGTTGGGCAAACATCAAATACTACACTGAAGAGCAATTGAATTAAAGATACCTGCCTAGTAACGTGTAGCACCACTTTTCGCCCTGATGACGGCGTGCGATTCGTCTCGGCATGAACTCGACAAGACACCGGAAGCGTTGGGAAGCCCTACGGATCCACGACCCCAGAACAAGCTCCCACAGTTCACGAAGATTTGATGGAGTGGGGGGTCAGAGCCTCAAAAATCTCTCTCGATGGCATTGAGGTCAGGTGACCTAACTGGCCAAGGAAGCCAGGTCACGTCGGTGGAGTGTCCATCCAACCATTCGGATACAATTCGTAAGCGATGGCACGGTGCATTGTCTTGCTGCAGGATGAGGTCCCCAGTGGGATGTTAAAGATGTAAAAACTGGAGCAAATGGTCGTCCAGGATATCCCGGTAACGTTGACCTGTGAGGGACGATGTCGCACGTACCAGGGGTTCCAATTTCAGTCCACGTAAACAGTCCCCAGACGAGAATGCCACCCTTACCAACTTGAAGAGCACCTTGCTGGCAAGAAGGATCCATCGCTTCATGGGGTTTTGCACCGTACTCGTATCCTGCCATCCGCATGTAACAACGCGAATCTCGACTCATCAGTCCAGGCAACATTTTTTTACATGTCTAGGGTCCAGTGGCGATGTTCCCGCGCCCATGCTAATCTTTGTACCCTGTGATGTGTGGTCAGCAGCGGTACCCTCGTGGCAAGATGGCTTCTGTACCCCATAGCGAGGAGATGGTTCTGGATGGTGTGGCTGCTTAAAGGTTTTTGTGCACCAGCGTTAAATTGACGAGTGATTTCTTGCACTGTGGCCGGTCTATCCGCTGTTACAATGCAAACTATCCTCATCCACACGCTGTTGTCCACGGCAGTTGGCCCTTGCATGGATGGTTTTACCGTACTCGATATACTCACGGTGCACCCGTGACACAGTGGCACGTGAAAATCCCAGTGCCTGCACGATTTCCGAGATGGAGTGACCCATTAGTCGGGCCCCGACAATTTGCCCACGATTAAATGCGCTTAGATACTTTGTATACTGCGTCAGACTCTTACTGATTCCCGTCGCATCGCCGCTTATATTATCGGATCGCTGCATACTTCATGTAGTTTCCGTTTACTGGGCCGCCCACAGCACTACATTTGCGTAACTCCAGCTGTTTCTAATTAAATTTCTCTTCAGTGTAGACTAGATATCAGCGGTTAAAAAAGATTAAAAAAACCGCGGAGATGATGGGAGAATGAAATTCGAAACCTTGCTGTAACGACATGAAAGATAACTGCTCAAGCCAGACTTTTGGAAGTGACGTGGGGATATCTTCATCCAAGAGTGAAACCAGAAAGTTTGAAGGATTACAAAGTTATCCAAAGCCTTGGTTGTTTTCTTATTCATGAGTTTTATGCAGTTTCATCACTGCAAATACCTACTCATAGATAAGCAAAATCATTAACCTGCTCTAAATCTTTAGCATTAATTTATCATTCCTTCGTTCAGGTTTTTTACCAATATACACTATATTGACAAAAGTCGCAGGACACCAGAGGAGAAGCACAACATAGCATTTATTGGCATACATTAGTACGGTGTCGGTTCACCTTTGGCCTTAATATGCATGCACTGACACTTCGAGACATGCTTTCGACAAGGTTTTGGAACACAGCGATAGGTATGCGCTTCCATTCAGTACATAACGCTGCCGCTAACTGTTGCTTAGTAGTATTCCTTGGTTTCAAACTTCTTATGAGGCCCTCTAATGTATCCCATAGCTGCTCTATGGGATTAACATCAGGGCTCTGTGCTGGCCACTCCACACAGGATACAAAAGTATCTTCCAACCACGCCGTAACATTCCTTTCTTTTTGGCTCGGTGCATTATCCTGCTGGTACCAACAAGTATTGCCACAGAGTTGGTAGGGCATAATTGTTCTGAATACCAAGGTAGACGTACTGGTTAACAAGTTGGTACACGATAACCAATGGCCGTGGACCATACCACGGAAAACAACACCACAACCTCTGCTTCCTTCTGATGGCTGTCCATCTACGATTCTCATTGAAACAGTTTCGCGAGTACATTTGGAAAAGAAAATGTAAACCACAGCGGTCGCAATACCACTAAATCAGGAATGAAAGGCAGGCGCTTGGAGAGCTTTTGAAGATATCCCTAATTTCCATATTTGGTGCTGCATCAGAAAATCTGCATCTGGGTTCCTATACTCAGTGGACTACCACATCTATTCATTCTAAGTGAGACTTAAAAATTGTGCTTCATTAAGAACACGAAAACCTGGAACTTCCAGTGTATACAAGGATAATCGTACGTTTGTTAAGCATAGTCCTTTGTGTCCAACTGCGAAGTACTAAGAGCTTCAAAAATCAGTATGCTTCTATGTATGAGTGTTGACAGCATTGTTTTTTACAATTTAATCACCATTTGATAAGCAACTGGGCAAGAATTGGATTGGATATTTTGAAAGAAGTCATTTTTTTTTCATTTGGGCGATTAACGAGCATCGTGAGCAACACGATGGGCTATAAAAGCAGTCCCCTGTCCATAAGTTAGGGCCACTGGTTCCAGGGAATGGAAAAACGATTGCCGTAAGACAAACATCCATACCTTCCCGGGATTCGAACCCGGTCCTATCTCGTACGAATCGTCAGAAGCCAGCGCTTAGACCACTGCGCCATTAGGGCGGCTCAATTTATGTTTGGCAAAATCGGTGAAAACTGCAAGTGTGACGCAGCAAATGTTTAAATTTTCAAAGAACAATGTTTCCTTTTTAAAAGTTTATAAACACACATGGGCATTTGAGTCTATTGAGTCTTTCTTCCCTATTTTGGGGGCACTGGTTCTATGGAAAGGGTGGAAACCAGCGCTGTAGGACAAACACCAGGCATGCCTCATGCGTCACTCAACTATGATGATTAGCATGAAACCATCACGTTTGACCAATTGGACATATTTGGAAGCATATCATTAGCGAAAGATGATTTATTCTGCAACTTTTATGCCATGTTAGAGTTTAGCTCCGAAGTGGTGCATAGAGCCAAAAGCGTGTTATGCCTGGAAAACAAGACAGCTAGTACAAATACACCGATAAGCCATTACATTATGACCACCTACCTAATAAGCCGTAGGACCAGCTTTAGCCCGCAAAACAGCGGCCAGTCGGCGAGGCATCGATTCGATGAGATGGCGATAGACATCCTGGGGTATCTGGTACCATAATGTCAACAGCAGGTCCTCCAGTTCCCGTACATGTCGGGGTGGGAACCCGCTTTTCCAAGTTGAACCACAAATATTCGATTTGGTTCATGTTAGGTGAACTTGGAGGCCAGCGCATTAACAGAAAGTCAGCAGCATATTCCTCGAACCACGCCTTGACGATTCTTGCAGTGTGGCATGGTGCATTATGCTGTTTGTAATGACCATCACCAGTAGGAAAAACGTTGTTATGAATGGGTGAACTTGATCGTCAAAGATGTTTAGATACCTGATAGCTATCAGGGATTGTGCTATATTGGGATAATTGTGCCTAAAGTGTCCCAAGAAGATATCTCCCAAAGCATAACACCGTGGCTACCGGCCTGTTTGCCCTCAACAGTGCATCCAGGTGACATAGTCTCCGTTTGTGTCTGCGTATCCGCGCTCGGCCGTCTACGTGATGCATCAAGAAACTTGATTTGTCAGACTAGGCCACTTTCTTCCAATCACCCGCGGTACCATCTCAGTGATGTTAGGCACATTTCATGCGTTGTTGGAGATTACATGCAGTGAGCATGGGGACCTGTCTAATTCTTCTGCTACGCAGCCGCATGTTCTAAATGCTGCAATTAGCTGTGTCTGTAACACATTGCGCTGATCACCACTGTTGTAGCTGCTGGTGATTTGTCGCACTGTGGCCCGGCGGTCGCTGTGAAAAATGCGCGACAGTCTCCAATCCCCTCAGGCATCAATAAGATGCGGACAACACACCGCTGGACGACGGTTTGGAGTTTAGTCATCTGTGCACCAATTTTGATATGTACGCACTACAGCGGCACGTGAACAGCCCATAAGCCGTGCCGTTTCCGAGATCGTAGTTCCGAGGCTCCATGCCATCACAATTTGTCCTTTATCAAACTCCGATAAATCGGCAGCTTTTCCCATTCTGAGTCAGACCACTCTACTAACCGAAATCCAGCCCTTGGTTTGTATGTATACTGCTTTGTGGACTTCACCTGCACCAACGTTCGGTCTCCAGGTTGCGCTCATTCTTCTAGGCTGAGGGTGGTCATAATGTGTTGGCTCATCGGGGTATATCCCAATTGTACACTGCCGAACAATTGCTAAGGACGGATGACAATAGCAACGCTAGCAACCATAAAATGGAAGGCAGGAAAATGTGGAAACTAGCATAAGTGCGGGATGCAGTAAGACGTGTTGTGCGTATGCAAATTTTGGATTGCCGAACTTGTTCGTGACGTCATAGCGCTGATAAGAGATATAAAGGATATGACGCGTATTGACCGTTGTTGTTCAAACGCAAAGTTGAAAGGGACAGAATCAATTGGCGAACTTGCAATTTTCAGTATGTCTTCCCGACATCTCCTAGATGATTTTACGCGTGGCCGTATTATTGGCAAGATTGAAGAAGGGCGAAAAATAACAGATGTTGCCAGGGAGTTCGACGTCAGCCACAGTGTTGTTTCAAGGCTTTGGAAATCATTTCAAACAAATGGAGAGTGTAGCAAACGTCACGGGGGAGGTTGTGTTCGCAGTACCACACCTGCAGAAGATCGGTACATAGTGCTATCAACAAAAAGACACCGGCGCAGCACAGCTAGTGAGGTAGCAAATCAGTTTATGGCTGCTACTGGCAAGCGGATCTCCCGAAAAACTGTCGCCAGACGTTTGCATGAAGGAGGAGTATATGCCCGCCGTCCTGTTGTGTGTATCCCATTGTCCAGACGTCACCGTACTGCCCGTTTGCAATGGTGCCATCAACATCGCAATTGGACTGATAACGACTGGTCTGCTGTCCTCTTCTCAGATGAGAGTAGATACAGTCTATCGTCTGATTGTCGACGACAACTGATCTGGCGTGATAGTGGTACTGCATATTGTCCAGCAAACATACAGGAAAGGGACCGATATCCGACATGTAGTGTCATGGTATGGGCTGGCATCATGATCAATGGCCGTACGTCCCTCTATGTGCTTCCAACTGGGACTATGACTGGCCAACAATACATTAATGATGTTCTGCTACCTCATGTTCACATGTTCCGTGGTGGTGTCGGTGATAGATTCATTTTCATGGACGACAACGCAACATGTCATCGAACAGTCGCTGTCCAGGAGTGTCTTGAGGGGGAGGATATTCAACGCCTCGTATGGCCAGCACGTTCTCCAGATCTGAATCCCATTGAAAATGTGTGGGATGCTTTGGGGAGGGTCTTGCTGGTCGCCAATGCCCTCCTATAAACAAGGACATCCTCATCCGTGCACTGACAGAGGAATAGGATAAATTACCCCAACAGCTGCTTGATAATGTTGTGCAAAGCATGACACGACGTGTGGAATCTTGCATCGCTCTCCATGGTGGCCATATATCGTTTTGACATCTTACGCCAGAACGCCTGCGGACGGTAATTGCATTTTTTTCACGTTTACGTATTCTGCACAAAATGGCCTGTTTGTCCCTTGAACACGTTCCAAAGCCTTTTGGATTTCAGAGCACAATAAATTGTCTTTCTTGTAATGTCCTGGCATTCCGACATTATTTTATTTCACTTGGCATCCAACCATACTTACTTTTTTATGCGCTATATAGCCTTTTATGATCCGTCCTTAACAATTGTCCAGCAGTGTATTAACAGAGTACAAGACAGATTTATTACACTTAGAACTCACTTATCGCGCCCTAGTGAGACTACTGATACACGAGAATTATCCTTGGCAAAACTGAAACATGTAATCTAAGTGTTGAACGTAAGTTCCTCTGTTTGACATACAGCCAGGTATATCAGAGGTCAAAGATGAACATTTCTAAGAGCACAGCCTCGGCTATATTGTGATTTAACCGTTGTGACGAGAGAGAGAGAGAGAGAGAGAGAGAGAGTTCTTCCCTTCGAATGCCATAAACAAGATGATGGGTCTTGTCGACCTTGGCAGCAACGCCTTATTGAACTAATTAAGTCTCTGAATTAGCATCCTACAAGGTGCATGGATAAATTAGAAACACTGAAAAAACAGAAACCCTGTGGAGACATCGTCGCTCAGATATTAAACAGCTGGGAAATATTGTTGTAATTTTGAGGATGACTAGCTGCTAAAAAGATAAAATATTTAGAAAATGTGATGGGCTCCTTGATATTGCCATCTCCCGCCTAATTGCAATTTGTTTAGAGAGCTCTCGCCTTTGCTTGTAACACCATCATGGATTTAACTACACTGCCGGAAATTGAAACAAGTTAGTAAAATCATGCAATGCATTGATTATGATACCCTTTCCAACATACCAGAAATCATTACTCAAGTTCTGAGGATATAGGCTGTAGAATTAATCTCGCTCCTATAACCTGACCTTTGACCCCATTTCAATGATTTTCAACGGAACCGGTAAAGTATACTTCCGGAACAACATGATAAAGTTTTGTCTCAATAGAAGCATTTTTACGTAAGTTATAACACATAAGGGCGATAGAATGGATCCCGATCCTTAGTCCTGACCTTTGACCCCCATTTCGTTCATTTTCGACAGGTTTCGCCCCCAGGTAGTCCCCTATCACATACTAAAATTTCATCGTAATCGAACCATTTGTACGCAAGTTATGACGCGTAAAGGCAATGGAATGCATCCCGCTTCTATGTCCTGATCTCTGACCCCACTTCACTCATTTTCCATAGGGTTCTCGGACTCAGGTGGTCCCCTACCACACTCTAAAATTTCATCGAAATCGAACCATTTTTCCGCGAGTTATCGTGCGGACAGACGGACGGACAAAGCTGGAGCAAATACGCTTCTTCAACCTACGGTTGAAAAGCGTAAACAAGTTAGTAAAATCATGCAATGCATTGATTATGATACGCTTTCCAACATGCCAGAAATCATTACACAAGTTGTGAGGATAATTGCTGTGTAATAAATCTCACCCTGACCTTTGATCCCGTTTCGATGATATTCAACAGAACTGGTTCAGCATACCTCCGAAATAACATGATAAAGTATTGTCGCAATCTAAGCAATTTTACGTAAGTTAAGATGCATAAGGGCTATGGGAAAGATACCGCTCCTGTGTCCTAACCTTTAACCCGATTTCGCCCATTTTCTATAGGATTCATCACCAGGCAGGTCCCTACAACATACTAACATTTCATCCAAATCGAAACATTTTTACGTTAGTTATGACGCATAATGGCGATGGAAATGATTCCGCTCCTATGTCTTGACCTTTGACCCCATTTTGCCCATTTTCAATAGGGTTTGTCTCCAGGTGGTCCCCTACCACATACTAAAATTTAATCGAAATCGAACCTTTTTACGTTAATTAGGACGCATAAGAGCAGTGGAACGGGTCCCGCTGCTATGCTCTGACCTTTGACCCCATTTCGTGCACTTTCTTTCAATAGGGTTCCTTCCCAAGTGTTCCCCTACCACGTACTAAAATTTCATCGAAATCGAACGATTTTTACGCGAGTTATCGTTCGGACGAACATACGCACACAACGCGTGACGTAATGAGGCAGATGGGAATCGCGACCATCTGCTCGTAAGAGTGTGACGTCATAAAACTTTAATAGGATACACACAGTGCGTGACGTAATGAGACAGATGACGTGACCGCGCGCCAACATCTGAATTGCGAGAGTATGACGTCATAAGATTTCTAAGCATGGATTACGTTCATGGGACGACGCCATGACACTAAAAACTTTGTAATTTAGGGTGGTTTTTCACTAAACGGATTTCTAGTACCAGAAAACGGTAGGTTAACGACTTTCATCAAAATCCTCAGAGCCGTTGTCAAAATAAAATGTACATACATACAAGAATTGCTCCTTTAAGGTGAACGTCAAGTAATTTTGCTTCCTGTACTTCGAATGGAAACATTTCTGTACACATTTTCTTACCAATTAATGCGTTCCCAAGGATAAAAATTTGAACATCGATTAAAATATCTTCATTTTATAACTTGGAATACTTAATATTTTCTAAAACATAACCATAATAATGAAATCCAACATTTGTTTATCTATTGACGTCATGAAAGTACGGGTAACGCCATCTTTTTTCAGGACAATTAATGCGTTCACAAGGATGAAAATTTGAACATCGATTAAAATAGCTTCATTTTATAACTTGGAATATTTAATATTTTCTAAAACATAACCATAATTATGCACACCAACATTAGCTTGTCTACTGACGTCATCAAAGTACAGGTCGCGCCATCCTTTTTCTGATTTTAACACCAACAAAGGAAAAGTTATTGATTTTTAATATAATTATGGTTATGTTTTAGAAAATATTAATAATTCCAAGTTATAATATGAAGTTTTTTTAATCGATGTTCAAATTTTCATCCTTCGGAACGCATTGGCTGTGAAGGAAATGTGAACAAAAGTCTTTCCATTGGAAATATAGGAAGCAAAATTACTTGACGTCCACCTCAATAATATAGGATAAGTGCGATGGAATGGATCCCAATGCTATGTCCTGACCTTTGACCCCATTTCGTCCATTTTCAATAGGATTCGTCCCCTGCTGGTCCTCTACCACATACTGAAATTTCATCGAAATCGAACCATATTTACGCAAGTTATGACGCATAAGGGCAATGGAATGGATCCCGCTCCTACGTCGTGACCATTGACCCCATTTGTCCCATTTTCAATACGTTATGTCCCCAGGTAGTCCCATGCCACATACTAAAATTTCATCGATATCGAACCATTTTTACTCCAGTTATTGTGCGGACAGACGGACGGAAAAAGCTGGAGCATACACGTTTTTTCAGCCTACGATTGGAAAGCGTAAAAATGAACAGCCAGAAGGAACACCGGTAGGAACGTCATATTACAATATGTTAATTCTTAAGGGCACCAGAAACTGTGATCCAAGTTGGAATGTCATTGGATGAAATAATGACGTCGCGGAGGACGACCACATGCAAGTGTACGCAGGTCGTATTTAATGACTTGGCAGGGCATGCAGAACGAAGTCATTCGTCTGGCGTCGTGTTGTTCAGCGCTCGGGGAAGAAGCTACTGTGTCAGGACGACCCATGCACGCAACATGTGTTTAATTATCGGAGTTCAAGCGAGGACGTATAGTGGGTCTGCGAGAAGAAGGTTTATCCTTCCGTCAAATTGCGGACCGAGTGGGACGAGAGGTATCCGCCGTGGTAAGATGGTGGCGTCGGTGGTCAGAAAAGCATTCGGAAACGGGAAACCCGGGAAACAGAGTTACAGACGCACGATAGGATCGGCGTAGGCAAAGCTAACGGCTGCGACGTCGCAAATTTGATCCTATGTCATACCAAGGGTATCTACCAGAAAAATACGGAATCGTTTGTTGGAATCAGGACTACGGGCATGCGTGCCGCTGGCCCGGTTACCACTGACCCCTTGACGTTTGCGGTGGTGTCAAGAACGAGTTCATTGGAGGGATGAATGGCGGTCAGTAGTCTTCAGTGTTGAAAGCAGATTCTGCTTGGGGGCGTCTGAAGGTCGTGTACGCCTTCGAATGCGACAAGCTGATCGGCATCTGCCGTCGTGCATCAGCCAACGACACACAGGCTCCACGACGGGCATGATGGTGTGGGAAGCGATTAGCTACTCGCTCTTATACGAGTCTGATGTTTGTACGGGGTACACTGAATAGCAGTACGTACGTCAGCGACATCGTACAGCCGGTCGTCCTGCTATTTTTAAGGGCGATCCCCGATGCGATATTCCAGCTGTGTAACTCCCGCTCACTTTCCGCTCGGGCAACTCAACATCCTCTTCTGGCTGTACCTCAACTCCCTCGGTCAGCACGCCCTCCTGACTTGTCTCCAATCGAGCATGTCCGGGACTGGATCGGACAATGACTACTCCGCGGACCCCGGCAGCAGCGACCGTCTGTGCATTAGCCGTGTCCAAGTTGAAAGGGCAGGGAATGCTATCCCCAGCTTGTTATCGGGCGTCTGTACGACCGATTGTATGTCAGATTGGAAGCATACATTGCTGCTGGAGAAGGTGCAACACCTTAATAAAATGTGCCTTATGTACACTGTAATACGCATTAAAAGGTAAAATAAATATTGAATCGCTTCACACGTGTGATCACTTTACTTTCTTAACAAAATTGTTGCTACGACATAATTCTCATAGATACAGCAGCAATTTTTAATGGTGTTGCTTTTTCACTTTCCGGTAATGTATTTATAGATGCGGATTTCGAAATTGTGGGCAACAAACCCAGATTTACAATCGCCATGTTTAAATCCCGCTGAAGCTCCAAATTTCGGTTAACCCAGTATTTTGCTTTTCTGGAAACCTTTTACACCATGTATTATTTTTGAATTAGAACTAAATAACTGTTGAAAATTGTGTTTTGAATTTTCTTTTAAGCGTAATGCTCACCTCTGAGGGGACTGAAGTTCACCGTGTGGTATGTTATGTTTCCCAGAGGACAAGTTCAGTGCAAGAGAAGTGTTCCGAAGCTACTTGAGAATCACACCTTAGTGACTCGGAGGTAGATTATCAAAAGCTATAATCTATAGAGGGCTAAGTTTATATTAAAAGGCACATCGCGGTAAGAAAGTATGCCGTCGCAAAACCCATACAGCGTGAAATAAGCCGTCAATTAGAAACACTGTCTCGTGCTAGGACCAGCGAGAATTTGCCGCGAGAGTGATGTCCCATCTTCATCCTGTTTGCTTTAAATGAAGCGTTAATCCCCATTCCTTTCTACTAACAACCCTGTTTTAATGCAACATTTCCGCAATAATCACAGACAATTATTCCCTGTTGTGTCATAACGCTAGTAATTCACGGTTGCTGATGTTGAACGCAGAGAGAGAGAGAGAGTCCGTCCTCTGCCTCATCTGTTCTGTTTCCCTGCGCGAGAGAAGGGATATTTCGCAGTCAAGAAACGTGTGGGCGTCTTCTTACAGCGAATTCAACACGCTCGGCCCGACGTGATTAGAAACTTATTACATAATTAAAGTGCAATTAACCTCTAGGTCACCTTACCCGCTCGAGCCCGTACAACATTAGCTATGATTAGCGTTGCGCGCGGCCATATATATATTAATTCGCTTTATCTCCACAGCCATTCTTTTGGCGCATTCGATAGCCCCAATTTTGCGAATATTCTGCCACTTTGGCGTCAATGGTGACAAAGATAGATGTTGCCAAATGACATCTTCTTCTCATGAGCGCACGGCTACTTGTCTTTAATGACCCTGGAACAAATGTTGCCAGCGCTTGCAAAGTTCCACCATTACCACTGAGCCTCAAACCACTCTTAACATTGCATCGGTTGCTCTACATTCGCGGAGAACATTTCCTATTCCTTGAGTTGGACAACAGGTTAAATAAATTTCCAGATAACACATTCTCACGGAGTGCTTTATCCCTGCCATAGCGAAATAATCATAGAATGCAAAACTATGAAACGTGAATATTTACAATTCATATCTGAAAGGTAAGTCTCGATGAAAAAAAGATAGGGTTTAGGAAATTCTCTTTTACGATGAATTCTTCATAGCAGTTGGTTTCATGCGCAGCCCAAGTGGTCCGTGGCGGGCCGTTGCCCAAATTCTAAATACGGCGACTCCCTAAGACCCTGACCCACTTCCGTCCCCAAAAGCGGTGTTTCTATCTTGCATGACATATCCCCACCAAACATCTTAATTTGTAAAACTTCTGACTACCAAATTCTTTTCGTGCATTTTCCTCCTTCAGCTGACGCGAATTTTGGTCGTAAGATGTCTTATACTTACATTTCTCTCTCTTCAATATTAGCACTTTGAACTGTCTAATGCCTTTTTAGCACGTCTTTTGTAAAAAAAAAGATCGGGCTTAACCTATCGGGTTGTCCATCCGTATGTAGACACCATATCTCTGCAACTATTAGTCCGATTTTAAAAATTATTTTTCCATTGGAAAGCTTGAAATATGCGAATGAGGATATTTTTTCTACGATGTACAATTTCGCCGCTAATGGGCGTAAATACAGATAATCTCTAATTCAAAATACATTTCATCCCATATCATCATTGGCAACCATTATCAATCCACTGCTGGACGAAGGTCTCCCCAAGTTTCCTCCACAACGGTCTGTCTTGTGCAAGTCTCCTCCATGTCACCCCTGCATACTTTCGAATTTCATCCACTCATCTCTCATGTGGTCTTCTTCTGGGTCCTTTCCTGTCCCTTGGAATCCAATCTAAAATTTCGGCTGTTCATCGATGGTCTGTCCTTCTGGTAGTATGTCCAGCCCATTGCCATTTCAGGGATTTAACTCTTATCATGATGTCTTCCACTCTTGTCATTTTTTGGATCCACGAGTTCCTCTTCTTATCTCTCCTGGTTACACCAAGCATGCACCTCTCCAGGCTGCTTTGAGTTGTCTGCAGCCTTTGTATGTCTCTTTTAGTTAAGGTCCACGTCTCTGCACCATACATAAGCACTGGAAGGATGCATTGATCAAACACTTTTCTTTTAAGACATAATGGCATATTGCTCTTCAAAATTATGCTGTTTCTTCCAAAAGCTATCCAGGCAAGTTTTGTACGCCGATTAATTTCTTCATCAATGTGACCCTCACTTGATATCTGCTGTCCAAGATAAATGCAAGTGTCTGTTATCTCCAGCTTTTCTCCATCAATCGATAAATCTTTATTTCTTGTAAAAGCATTGAACACCACTTTTGTCTTCTGAAAGTTCATTTTTAATCCCACTTCTTTACTCTTGTCAGCAAGTTCCTGTATCATACTCTGCAGCTCTGATGGGGTAGTTGCAAAAATGACTATGTCATCAGCAAAACGAAGGTGGGTTAGATAATCTCCATTAATCTTTATCCCCTTGTTTTCCCAACTCAGCGACTGAAAGACACACTCCAATGTAGTATTAAAGAGCTTCGGAGATATGGTGTCACCTTGTCTCACTCCCTTTTGCAAGTTTTATGTGTGTTGTATTTCCAACAGCCGAATCTTTGCACTTGCATTTTCATAGATGTTATTAATAATATTAATGTATGCATCTTCAATACCGCAGGATTTCAGAGCGATTGCAACTGCTGATCGTTTCACCGAATCAAAGGCTTTTTCATAATCGATAAAAGCCATGCACAATGGAAGTTCATATTCCCTCGCCCTTTCAATTAGTTCACTCAGTACATGGAAATGATCTATTGTGCTGTAGCCACTCCTGAATCCAGCTTGTTCTCTCGGTTGAGCAATGTCCAGTGTTACCTTCAAGCGGTGTGAAAGAACTTTAGTGAAGATTTTATAAAAAACTAATAGGAAGCTGATAGGTCTGTAGTTCCCGCGATCCTCAATGTCACCTTTTTTATGTAGCGGTGTTCCAATCCTCAGGAATCTTCCCTTCATTTATGCATCGGGTGAAAATTTGGGCGAGTACTGTTTCGATATCCCCATTTGCTTCTTGTATGATGTCTACAGTAATTCCATCTTCTCCTGGAGCTTTCCCCGCTTCATGTTCTTGATTGCATGTTCAACTTCTGCTGGGAGGATTGGAAGAACTCTGGTACCGGGACCTTTTATGATGTCTGGAATACATGTATCATCCCTTGCATATAATTTTTAGTAGAAATCTTTCACTCTTGTCAAAATTTCGCCTCTATTTCTTGTTACAGAACCATCTCCTTTTCTCAGTGCCATAATCTGTTTTCTTCCCTTACTGAGATGTCCCTTTGCTATGTTTAGGCTTTGGTTGTTTTCAATTGCTTTCCTCACTAGTTCACAGTTGAATTTCCTTACGTCTTCAGTGATACTTTTTCTTACTGTCTTGCATAGCTCTATATATTCCACTTTGGAAGTCACATCTTCTTTAGTTGTCCTCATCTCTCTTCTTTTTTGCATCAACATTTTGGTTTTTCCTGATAATTTGTTCACATGCAACTTGTTCTTAGACCCAGCTAAATTTGTTGCTGTTTCCATCAGAGCTTTGGTTACTTTTCTGTTAACTTCATAAAAATCCACTTCTTCCGATGTTAGGTCTTCTAAAGCAGAGAACCTGTTATTCAGTTCCAACTTGAAAGTATTATGGTGCTTTTAAGGTAGGTTATGTCAATAGATTTTGTTTGTCTTATGAGCTTGCCACGTTCAAGTTTAGTGTTGAGGTGCATCTTACATCTCACCCATCTATGTCACTACCTGTGTTGAACTTGTTTAGCACACTGCAGTCTTCTTCTATGACGAATTTTTTGTTACACATAATAAAATCAATTTCACTTGTCGTCCTATTTGGATGTCTCCATGTCCATTTCCTGTGTGGTTTTTTCTTGAAGAAAAAGTTCAAGATGAAAAACCCTTCTGCCTCTGCAAACTCAACGAAAGTATTTCCACGCTGGTTTCTGTTGCCGTGACCGAATTTACCCACTGAAGTTGCATTCTGTTACAGTTGTCCTATTTTTGCATTGAAATCTCCCATAATTATTTTCAAGTGCTGCTTACCTTTATTATTTAGATGACGAATTTCCTCATAAAATTCTTCAATTTCTTCTACAGGATGATTTGTGGTGGGTGCATAAGTTTGAATAACAACTTTATCCTTAAGTTTCTTGTTTATTATAATTCCAACACCACTAGTTCTTCCAGTATCTGTCCCACGATAGAAGGATGTCCACTTTTCAGTTTAATGAGATCTTCTCCTTTTCTCCTTACCTCACTTAGCCCGACGATGTCCCACTTGATTTTTTATAGTTCCTCTTCCAATTCAAGAAGCCTTGAATCAGAAGATAGGGAGCGTCCATTATACGTAGCCAAAGTCAGCATCAGATATCAGCCTAGTCCGGCCCTCTGGGGATTCTTAACACCCTCTGCCTTCATGTCACAGTGGCCGCTGCCTTGGCCAGGTACATTCCAGCTGCGGAGACTGAGGGCCAAGGTTTAAGTTGTGGAATCATTTTGGAGGGGTTTGGCCATAACTCACCACGCTGGCCAAGCGGGGTGGTGAGTGTGGGATAGCATTTCCTCTAATCCCGATGGTATAGTTATACCGCTATTGGCGGTCGTCAGAGCCCCTTTAGTGGGAACAGGTTGCACCACGAAATGGCGGCGTTGACATTTGTCAAGGAGAGGCTGTGATGTTACGCATCACCTGACCTTACATCCCTTATCCCATATATTTGCTTCTAAACATCCGATTGAAGAAATTACCCTTCGATTCCATTTATGTCGAAGAGTTTTTTAGGTATGGTCACTCTTTCAAGTAACGCATAGAATTTCCGCTACGAGTCACCCAAGGGGTGAAAACCCTAGGGTTCCCCAGATGGCAACAGTATCAAATGTGTGCCGCAACTAAACCACCTTGACAGTGCCCGAAGAGCAAGCGTTGGGAGACCACACGCTATTGATGACCGGAGTATGCGTCGACAATCCATGCTCGTACACTGACCGCTTGGTAAAGGGGGAACAAATCACACCCAGGATAAATGTCGGAGGCCCAAGCTGCGTTAGCGAGCGGAAGGTACGAGGCACGCTACATAGCTAAAGCTACAGGAGCAGACATCCTACTAGTGTGCCACCGTTGGCTGCTCATGATCGGATATTACGCCTCGCCGGGGGCCAGGAACATCACAACTTGACCGCTAGAGAATGGCGCCGCGTCGTGTGGTCAGATGAATCCCGTTTTTAGCTGTAACGTCGAGGTGTGGCATCGGCAGCATGAGGCCACGGCCCCGTCGTGCCATGTCGGCTGTGTTTAAGGTAGTTGTGACTGATGGTTTGAGGAGCCTTCTCATGGGACACATGAGGTCCCTTAGTGTGTCTGGAGAGGTCTTTAACCGCTGCGTGCTACCAGCATATGCTGGCTCATCACCTTCACGCTCCATTGCCTTTGGGCATCCTGCGGCCGATATCTTTCAGCGTAAAAATGCGCAGCCCCACCGAGCCGTAGCCACTCAGGTATGGTTAAAGGAACACTCATCTGAGTTTGGAACCATTCAGAGGCCCTTCCCCCCCAAAGTCCCCAGATTTAATCCTTGTGGAAGCGTCTCTGGGATGACGTGGAGTGAAACATCAGATCCCTGGATCTATGTCTCATGGCTGGCATTATTGAATCTGGTGGAGTTGATGCTTCGGGGTGTACAGGCTGTTACTCACCCTAGAGGAGGACTAACACGCTATTAGGTTCGTATCTCTAATGTTTTGTCCACTGAGTGCATATTTTGAATTTATTTGGCATTTACGCCCCCTAGATGCTAAGCTGTGCATCGGAAAAACGCCACGCTTTTTAGATCGTGGCTTTCAGAATTCATACCTTCGACTGAAAATAATTTTTTTCAGATAGGACTAATAGTTACAGATATATGGTGTCCAAAGTCGGTGATACTAGAAAGCACGGACATTTTTTTTTTCAAAAGTCGTGCTGTAAAACAAAACTGTTACTCAAACAGTATTCGTTCAAGCACAAGACGAAGTACAGTCGTTTGCAAAAGCTTAAGACCACCTGTCAATTTATTGAAAATTAAGATTTTCAAAGAAACGACTAATTTCCAGTCAGAGATATTTGAAAAATGACACCATAGATGAATACCTGCATTCTTTAGAACACAAAAAGACCGAAATCAGTACTTTGTGTGGCCACCTTTGTCTTTTCATAACACACAGAATACGATATGGCATACTCTCAATGAGGGATTTGCAGTAGTCACTTGAAATGTCTTTGCAACACAGGTACTTTATCGCGTCAATCAAAGCTTGGGAATTTAATGGCTGTGTTTATGCTATCTTGTCTTTTAAAATGGTCCACAAATTTTCGATGAAAATTTTAAATTTTTTGTTTCAAATTTCCAATCTGTTACCGGGCTAGTCAAGCACAGTTATGTTTTTCCTCTGCAGGTAGTCCTTTACTGTTTTTGATCTGTGCCATGATGCACCATCATGCATGAAGATTGTACGTCTGTGCACTTGCATATTAGTTAACAGCTTCTCACGTAACATTTCCACATAAAAAGGACCAGTCCTGTCAGCAAAAAAGGATAATGAAACAGTATCGGATGCTGACGTAGCACTCCATATCATCTGACTAGGCGGATGTCTCACGGTGCTAACGGTGCATTTTTCATCAAATATTTTGCCTTTTGGTAGTAGAACATGTGCTTCACGTGATTCAAATTGACGCACAGTTAATTCATCGGAAAAAAAAAGGAACTTGGCTCTAACTTTTACTAGTCCACGATTGATGACGTTTCACAAACTGGAGTCGCTTTCATGAGAGAGGTTGACTAGGTTTACATGCAGGTTTATAAGACTAATCCCAAAATCTTTGCTAAAACATCGGAAAACAGTGCTGATACTAATATCAGACCTTTGGAATATAGAAAGGCTTTGATTGTTTTGTGCGAACTCCTGGGAGAACGCATAACTATTCGCCTTATGGCATTGCCATCACGTCTGGTAGTTTTCCTTGGAGGTACACTTCTCTTTCGGTCGCCAATTCACCTGCATCTCAGTATTTCGTAATCGTATTATGAATAGCAGGCTTGCTTACATTCACCTGTCTGCTTATGTCACGTTCAGAGTATTCTTCATGATATACACAGAAGAGCAATTGAATTAGAGATACCTGTCTAGTAACGTGTAGCACCACCTTTCGCCCTGATGACGGCGGCGATACGTCTCGGCATGGACTCGACAAGACACCGGAAGCGTTGGGAAGCCATACGGATCCACGACCCCTGAACAAGCTCCCACAGTTCACGAAGATTTCACGGAGGGGGTCATCTCTCTCAATGGCATCACAGATGTGCTCGATGGGATTGAGGTCAGGTGACCTAGCTGGCCAAGGAAGCGAGGTCACGTCGGTGGACTATTCATCCAACCATTCGGATACAATTCGAGAGCAATGGCACGGTGCATTGTCTTGTTGCAGGATGAGGTCCCCAGTGGGATGTTGAAGACGCACAAACGGGAGCAAATTGTCGTCCAGGATATCCCGGTAACGTTGACCTGAGAGGGACGATGTCACACGTACCAGGGGTCCCATTCAAGTCCACGTAAACAGTCCCCAGACGAGAATGCCACCCCCACCAGCTTGTACCATGCTGACAAGAAGGATCCATCGCTTCATGTGGTTTCGCCGTACTCGTATCCTGCCATCCGCATGTACCAACGTGAATCTCGATTCATCAGTCCAGGCAACATTTTTCCACATGTCTAGAGTCAAGTGGCGATGTTCCCGAGCCCATGCTAATCTCAGCACCCTGTGATGTGCGGTCAGCAGCTATACCCTCGTGGGACGATGGCTTCTGTACCCCATAGCAAGGAAATGGTTCTGGATGGTGTGGCTGCTTACACGTTTTTGTGCACCAGCGTTAATATGCCGAGTGATGTCTTGCACTGTGGTCCTTCTATCCGCTGTTACAATGCGAGCTAGCCGACGATAACCCCGTTCATCCACACACTGTTGTCCATGGCAGTTGGCCCTAGCAGGGATGGTTTTACCGGATTCGATGTACTCACGGTGCTCCCGTGACATAGTGGCTCGTGAAAATCCCACTGCCTGAACCACTTCCGAGATAGAGTGACCCATTCGTCGGGCCCCGACAATTTGCCCACGATCAAATGCGCTTAGATCCTTCGTATACTGCTTCGGACTGTGACTGATTCCCGTTGCATCACTCCTTGTATTGTCGGATCGCTGCATACGTCATGCCGTTTCCGTTTACAGGGACGCCCACAGCGCCACATTAGCTTAACGCCAGCTGTCTCTAATTCAATTGCTCTTCAGTGTAAAGTCACTGTACCTTCTGTCTGAGTAACACTTAATGACGCTTTTTTGCCCATTTTTCGCTATATAGAAAATACGTACAAAACCTCTCAGCATGAAGACCAAAAGGAAACTGGCGCTCGCACGCTTCTCCCAACTCTATCAACAGCTGCCGCTGTAGAATGATGCAACACCCACAGGAAGTTGATTAATACAGAGAGTAGCTGACGCAGTCGGCAGAAATCTAATACCAACAGGTGGTGTTAAACGTTTGCAAATGACTGTAAAGTATGATTGCGAGCGTGAAGGAACATTGCAGTAATTTAAGGATTGAACGGAATTTGAACTGTTTGTACGGTGGTATTTTTTTCAGTTATAGCGTTTTTCGCTGTGTTTGGGAAAACCTGTTAGAGAAATTGGTATTACACATCTACCTGCAAAATTATATTAACCGCAAAAAAAGAGCTTTACGGGAAAGTAAAAAAAATGCAAAACTTCTGTTCCGTTTTTTTCTTGTTTGGGGGTTTAACGACTACCGTGAACAACTCGATAGGCTATGAGCAGTAGCCTGTCCCTAATTTAGGGTTACCTTTTTCAGGAAAGGACCATAGCCACTGCAGTATGAAAATCACAACATCTATTGCCTTACCCAACACGAGCCGTGTATTGCTAGCAGACAATAGCTGGATTCTTCATGTAGCCTCTACGATCGTCAGCACAGCGGGAGAATCTGACCACATCGCTGAACACGACATGGGTCATTCCTGTCGCCACGTAGCTGTACTACACCAGTGCTGCCGACCTCTGCGATTCGCTGCGGTGAATGGCAGTCGACACAACGGCTTCTCGGTGCGCAGTCAATCTTCGGTTCTTGGTAGAGTCGTAACGGGGATTTTCCATGGTCAGCACTACACGTCGATTGCTCTCTGCAGTATCATGTGGCTCCGCAATTGCCTGGGGACGAATAAGCTTGTCGACACGTACCGACGTTCTCCATATTGTAAATGTTTTTTTATTGGGGGTTTAACGACCACCGTGAGGAACCCAGTGGGCTATAAGCAGTCGTCCGTCCCTAATGTAGGGACACAGCTTCCAGGGAACGGAAAGAGCCAGTACTGTAAGACAAACACAACATCCATGCCTCACTGGATTCGAACCAGGATACATCTCGGACGAATGATCAAAAGTCAGAGCTTGGACCCCTGCTCCACCGGCTGTCCCAATTTCAATGACGAGCAATATAAGTCTCGAACGTGCGCCCTATTTGCATGAAGAAAACGCCTTTTTTTCTAGAGAAAGTCAGTCTGAAAAGCACGTATCCCCATCTCGAAAGGATTTATTTTTGGAAAACTGGATTCTTTAAAGGGTAAGAGAAAATGGATGTTTGATAAAAAGAAGAACTGAATGAAGTGCAACTAAAATAATGTGAGGGTGTCATGCCTGCTGTGCTGTTAAAGATCGAGTGTTTTTTCTGTATTTGGTACTTTAACGACCACCGTGAACTACGCCAGCCTCCAATCTAGGGCAACTGTTTCCAAAGAAGAAAGAGACAGTGTCGTAAGCCAAACAAGATACATGGCTTACCGGGATTCGAATTCGGACCCATCTAGAAAGAACTGTCAAAATCCGTCGCTTAGACCACTGCGCCAGTCAATCCCGAATGTCGTGGCTGCTTCGTTGTTAAAAATCACAAGTTAATTTAAAAACCTTCGAATATAGTAGGTGAAACGCCCTGTGAAATGTACAACATACTATGTTTCTTTCAGAAAATTACGTCTTGGTGCAAAAGTCCTGCACCGCCTCATGTAAACACGTATTTGTACGCATTTGACTGCATTTTGAAATGTAACGCCAATTCCAGACATAATAAATAGTGCACCATTTTAAAAACAATTTCAAAAAGAATTCAGAACTTTTTACAAACTTAACATATCCGCATTGTTGTACATGTAGTGGATGGGAAGACAAACTGTAAAGCTAACAAACGTTTCTTTTGTTTTTGGTAAACTACAAAAAAACTCTTTAAATCATGAGAAGAAATGAAATTGAAACTCAAAGATTTTTTTCATTTAGCAGTGAATGTTAAATGTGTTTCAAGGCATAACGAAAATAATTGGGAAGCCTTTGCTTTTGTTTACTAAGGCACATCTCTTGGACATTCAGCTCACAAGGTGTTGAAGCTCATCCGTTGATATTAGAAGATACCAGCAAGAAACTACATCTTCAATAAATGTACTTTATCTGTAGGATTCTTTGTAATCCCTTTCTGTTTCATTCAAAAATGTTAGATCGATATAAGATGCGGTAATTGTCGAGGCCATTGCGATCTCCAGACCGATTTAGGAACCAACCATCTGTCCACTACCCGTGCCCGATGGCAGGGCACGTTGTCCTCCTGAAATATCTCTATTTGGGAACATGGTAATAGATGAAGGAAGCATTTGTTTCTCCAGTACGTGGATATATTGGGCAGCATTCATACTACCTTCAAAGATACGCAGTCTACCCTCACCATGAGCTGAGATGCAACCCCAGATCGTAGCGGCAGTAGGATGCTTTACTGTTTGAACAGTACAGTAGGGTTTGAATCTTTCATTTTGTCAATGTCATACAAATGTACTTTTGTTGGGTATCAAAGAAATTGTTGTTTCGTCACACCAGATGACCTTATGCCACTGATCCACAATCCATCCTTTATGATCACGTGCCCGCTGTAGACGCTTTGCCCTCTGTTATTAATCAAAGGCTTCTTCGCAGGCCTTTGGTACTCCTAAGCTATTTTCATTCAGCCTGCGATTTACAGATCTCCTGGAAACAGTAAGTGAGCTGCATAGCTGCCCCTTACTGCTCAATTCCTCACAGATATCAAAGCGGTCTTGCAAACTCAATCGAATAAGACTGCTGTCATTTCGCATGGTACGTTTCCTTGGTCTGCTTAAATCTTCCTAAAGTGTTAGTCATATTGAAATGACTAATGGACCTCCTAACCTTTGAGTGGTGATAGTCACATTTCATGGCAATTTGGAGATAGGTCATTCCTTCATTGTGCAGCGGAATAATCTTAGCACGTCTGTAAGAATTTTGTCTTCAGTCAACGTACTTTAACCCTTTAAAAGCGGGTGGAACGAATTAACTCGGGGTTAACATAATACTCTGAAATCAGCTAGAACGAATATTTTCGCTGTCTAAGAAGTGGTTCGAACGCGACAGGAACAAGGGAACCTGCGCATTAGAAAGCGTTGCTTTTACGTTGGGTTTGTCATTCTAAGTGGTCATTTGGGGATATGATTGTCATTAATCCTTCCTTTCTGATTACCTTTTCCGCTAATAATGCTACTAGGGGTGTTCAAATGAAAAGGTACGAAACGTCATAAGAACGTAATCATTAACATATTTGCCTATGCCGCTATGGGAGAACTTAGCAACACATCTAGGGATGCGATTGGAGTCGCTGGCGTGGATCGGAGCATGCGCGGGCGCCCGCATGCGCAGGAGAGAGCAGAGGCTCTTATAAAGAGCGCCGTCCAAGGTCCACTAGTTGTTGAATTCCTCCAGCACAGACGAACCATTAATTCCGATGTGTACTGTGAGACACTCCAAAGCCTACGCAGGTCCATCAAGAACAAAAGACCGGGGCTGCTCACGGCGGGTGTGGTTCTGCTCCATGATAACGCGCGTACACACGTCTCCAGGGTCACACACGCGGAACTGGCCAAGTTCCAGTGGGAGCAGCTTGACCATCCGCCCTACAGCCCGGACATGTCGCCCTGCGATTTCCATGTGTTTGGTCCCCTGAAATAACATCTGAAAGGGAAGCGCTTCCACTCGGACGACGAACTCAAGGACGCTGTGCAGGACTGGGTCTCGTCACGGCCACAGGAATTCTGGAAACAAGGAATCATTCGGCTTGTTAATCAATGGGATCGTTGTGCTACGGCCTATGGTGTATACTTTGAATAAAGTCTTCATTTATACCCACAGTGTCGTTTCGCACCTTTTCATTTGAACACTCCGTGTATAAAAAAAGGGCGTTTAACCTAAGAAAGAAGAGAAAAGATGGTTGAGTTACTTGTCTCCACCCAGTGGCATGATGACCGTGTCCGGGGACTACTCCTTTCTAATCATTCCTTTGGTAGTGGTCCAGAGAATAAAGGACTGTAAAGGAATCAGAATACGTAATGTAAGACTAAGGACTGTAAGGGAGCGTTTACAACCAATGACAGATTTATAATCGATACTCCTGAGATGAAATAGGAAAAGGAATTGTTTTGTCGTAGCTTACGTATAACCCGGTCGCTCTGAGAACAATTCTGTTTGAGGAGCGCGAGAAAATTCGGGAAATTTTGGTTAAGGTACATCAGCCGCTTAAAGGGTTAAAACTAGCAAATAAACCATTCAGGAGAATTACACAGCCTACGTACAAAGCTCGCAACTACAAAATGACAGTAACACGCGTCAGACACCCATTATATACGTGAAAAGTCAGAGCTATAGCGGATTAGGCAAACATTTTAATTTTTGTTGATCACTTGTGTGTTTCTCAAGAGTCATTCTTTTTGTCATAACTGTAAACACAATGCAGATATGTTAAATCTGTAAAAAGTTTTGAATTCCTTGCGAAATTATCTTTTAAGTGTTGTTCTATTTATTATGCACGGAACTAGCGTTATTTTTCAAAATGCGATCAAATGCTTAAATAACATGTTTACAAGAAGTGTTGCGGGACTTTTGCACCTAGCTGTATTTAAGTCCAGAAGAATCTATATATTTTAATATTAGCTCCTTTTGAAATCACTCTCCTAGTTAACGCTTGAAGAAACATACCAGCTTTAGGAATGATACCCATGAAAAAATTAGATATGATCCTAGAAAACTGCATTGCGTTGACGTTAATAATTCGGTTTCCCCAGCAGATTCAGTGAAGAATGCTTTTGCTCAGGAATGCGTGTTGAGCAGACAAAATGCATCTGCTCATTATTACCATCAGATAATTTGGATCTTAAGAGATGTTCACTTGGTGCGACGGAAATAAATAACGGAACAGCGCACACTTCTCCTTCCGAACATTTCGAGCTGTCTTCACCGTGTGTCCGAGTTATGGCAGCTGTCGGTGACAAACAGATGCAGTTAGCTGTCGCAAGGTACGGAGGAAAATAATAGTAATAGAATGCGCAGTTGTCGAGTAGAACTAATAGGGAAACAGTGCGGACGAAGCATTGAGATAAAAGGTATTATTCCCTTACAAATAAACAAATCGTATGAAGATACATATTTTCATGCACGCCCTTTGCGGTTCTTTCAGGTAATAGCTAACTCCGTGTTGCCGCAGTACAAAAAACCCTTAAATTATGACCTCTTATGATTAAAGGTGTTCATTTCATTGGTGTCAGATAGTGATAATTTGGGTCCCAATTATATGCAATAATTCTACTAAAATATGCGTTCAATTATGCGCTTAAAATATAAAATAATCACACGGGCCGCGGGTGGCCTAGCGTTTCTAACTGCCATGGAGATAACCTCAGGTTCGATCCTGGGCAGGTACGAACGTTCGAACCACTAAATACCGACGTGCGTCGGATGGGCATGTTAATCCGTCGGACCCCGGTTACTGGCCCCGCGGTAGTAAATAAGGGAGTCTTCTACCTCGCTTCCGTGTCTCTTTCCTATCGGGCACTCTAGCCCAAATCTCCTAGCATCCTATTTCAAAGGGTTGTTTAAGACCTGATGTCAGACACTCCCTTCCCAAAATCCTCTTCAGATGATCAGGTCAGAAAATAATCACACACACTGCCCGACAGAGAAAATGCCACACTACGAAGACGTGAACGCAGCCCTATGCAAATTGCAGGGTGGGTGCACACGTATAAGTTATGCGAGTGATTGCATTGGCAGCCGAAGGCCATCAGTCAGGACGTCGTCACGGCCGCGATAAGTGAGTGGTTCAACTGTAACCATGTCTGGAGAACGAACAAGGGATTCCAATGCCGTTGTACGTGATTTCGTCAAACGGATAAGTTCACCATTGGTGTCATCGTAGGCCTTCGTACCGTCGGATGGCCCTTGCGTCTTATTGCGGAAGAAACGCAACGTCATGCCACAACCGTCGGTCGTATTTGGAAACAGTGGTCTTAAGGATCCGTGCAACGTCGTAGGAGGACCGGAGCACGGAGTCGTATGTCCGAGCGAAACCGATCATCAAATCCGACGTCATGCCGTAGCGGACTCACAGGCCGCAACTGGCAACATTTTGCGGAATGTACAGGGCGGCTTGGATGCTCCGATATCGACGATGACAGTGTCGCGCCGCTTGGCTGCGTCTGGTTTGCTGTCCAACCGTCCGTTGCGAAGGCTACCCTTAACAGCGAGCAGCCATCGTCGTCACCGCTTGGCATGGTGTCGCTCCAGAGATGCGTGCGGTGCCGAATGGAACAGTGTGATGTTCATCGACGAATCGCGGTTCTGTCTCACCACGGATGATTGCCATGTGAGTCTAGAGGCGACGTGGCTAACGGGCGGATTCCTCCACCATTGTGGAGCGTCACACGGCCCGGCAACATGGAAGCATTATGTGGGGTGCCATCGGAGCCAACAGTCGCCCACCGCTGGTACGTATTAGGGGCATATTGAGGGCACGCCGTTGTGTTGACGAGGTGCAGTCGCTCGTTGCAATACCGTATCTGCTGGGCATCCTAAACGCCGTTTTTCAACAGGACAACGCCCGGCCACATACCACTCAGATCAGCCTTAATGTCTTTGCACGGTGTGAGGATGCTTCCGTGGCAAGCATGAACCCCGACCACTTGCCCATTGAAAATCCGTGGGACACGATTGGACGTCAGTTGATTACGCTCTCACGCCAGCAAAATGAAGATTAACTGTAGACTCGGATCAACCTATGGTCCACGATACCCCAGGACCCCATTCGGATTCTCATTGTCTCAAAGCAACGTCTAATTCAACGCTGTATCGCCAAAAATGAGGGCCACACTCCTTATTGATCAACCTGTATATTCGGCCACTGGAGCCTTAATATACAGGTTGATCAATGTTTCCACGGTTCATCTTCATTTTTTATTTGTTCAGGACCAACGTGGCTATCTGTGTGTGCAGTTTGGTCTATTTTCGAGCATTCCTTCATGGTGTGGAATTTTCACTGTCACACAGTGTGGATATATATCATCATCAACCATTCTCAATCCACTGCTGGATGAAGGTCTCCCTAAATTTCTTCCACAATTGTCAGTCTTGGGCCTGTCTCCTCCATGACACTCCAGCATACTTTCCAATTTCATCCTTCCATCTCCATTGGGGTCTGCTTCCGGGTCTTTTCCTGTCCCTCGGAATCCAGTCTAAAATTACGGTTGACCATCGGTGGTCCGTTATTCTGACAACATATCCACCCCATTGCCATATCAGGGATTTCACTCTGGTCATGATGTCCACTTCTGTCATTTTCCTTATACATAAAGTTCCTCTTCTTATATTTCCTGGTTACACCAAGCATACATATCTACATGCTTCTTTGAGTTGTCTGCAGTCTTTGTATGTCTTTTTTAGTTAAGGTCCATGTCTCTGCTCCATACGTAAGCACTGGCAGGATGCATTGATTAAACACTTTTCTTTTGAGACATATTATACATTGCTGGACAATTGCTAAGGACGGATCCTAAACGGCTATATAGCGCATAAAAAAGTAAGTGTGGTTCGATGCCAAGTGAAATAAAATAATGTCAGAATGCCACGGTATTACAAGAAAGACAATTTATTGTGCTCTGAAATCCAGAAGGCTTTGGAACGTGTTCAAGGGACAAACAGGCCATTTTGTGCAGAATACGTAAACGTGAAAAAAATGCAATTACCGTCCGCAGGCGTTCCGGCGTAAGATGTCAATACGGGATATGCCCGCCATGGAGGGCGATGCAAGATTCCACACGTCGTGTCATGCTTTGCACAACATTATCAAGCAGCTGTTGGGGTATTTTATCCCATTCCTCTGTCAGTGCACGGATGAGGGTGTCCTTGTTTATTGGAGGACATTGGCGACCAGCAAGACTCCTCCCCAAAGCATCCCACACATTTTCAATGGGATTCAGATCTGGAGAACGCGCTTGCCATACGAGGCGTTGAATATCCTCGCTCTCAAGACACTCCTGGACAGCGACTGTTCGATGACATGTTGCGTTGTCGTCCATGAAAATGAATCTATCACTGACAGCACCACGGAACATGGGAACATGAGGTAGTAGAACATCATTAATGTATCGTTGGCCAGTCATAGTCCCAGTTCAAAGCACATAGAGGGACGTACGGCCATTGATCATGATGCCAGCCCATACCATGACACTACATGTCGGATATCGGTCCCTTTCCTGTATGTTTGCTGGACAACATGCAGTACCACTATCACGCCAGATCAGTTGTCGTCGACAATCAGACGATAGACTGTATCTACTCTCATCTGAGAAGAGGACAGCAGACCAGTCATTATCAGTCCAATTGCGATGTTGATGGCACCATTGCAAAGGGGCGGTACGGTGACGTCTGGACAATGGGATGCACACAACAGGACGGCGGGCGTATAGTCCTCCTTCATGCAAACGTCTGGCGACAGTTTTTCGGGAGATCCGCTTGCCAGTAGCAGCCATAAACTGATTTGCTACCTCAATAGCTGTGCTGCGCCGGTGTCTTTTTGTTGATAGCACTATGTACCGATCTTCTGCAGGTGTCGTACTGCGAACACGACCTCCCCCGTGACGTTTGCTACACCCTCCATTTGTTTGAAATGATTTCCAAAGCCTTGAAACAACACTGTGGCTGACGTCTAACTCCCTGGCAACATCTGTTATGTTTCGAGCTTCTTCAATCTTGCCAATAATACGGCCACGCGTAAAATCATCAAGGTGATGTCGGGGAGACATACTGAAAATTGCAAGTTCGTCAATTGATTCTTTCCCTTTCAACTTTGCGTTTGAACAACAACGGTCAATACGCGTCAAATCCTTTATATCTCTTATCAGCGCTATGTCGTCACGAACAAGTTCGGCAATCCAAAATTTGCATACGCACAACACGTCTTACTGTATCCCGCACTTATGCTAATTTCCACATTTTCCTGCCTTCCATTTTATGGTTGCTATCGTTGCTATTGTCATCCGTCCTTAGCAATTGTCCGGCAGTGTATATATGCACTGAAGTGTCAGAAAAACTGGTACAGACGAGCTTATGCAAAATACATAGCAACGTCACCTATGCGCCTACTCGGATGTATTCGTCAGTGCGTATATAAAAGCGATAGACATCCTTGCCAGCTGTCAGAGCTGTTTTCGGCATGAGAATGACAAGTAAACGATTTAAGCGATTTTCAACGCGGTGTCATAGTTGGCGCTCGTGAGATGGGCCATAGCATTTCGGAGGAAGAAACGAAGTTCGGATTTTCACGTACAACCATTGCAAGGGTGTACCGTGACTTTACAAGAATTCCGGCAAAACCTCCAACCTAAGATACAAGTGTGGCCATAAAAAGACATTGGGCGAAAGTGACCATCGTCGGCTGTCAAGAATCGTTTCACGCGATAGGCGTGCAACACTCTCGCAGGTATCATTGGAATTCAATGCTGGAGCCTCAACATACATCAGCGTCCGGACTGTACAACGTACCCTGCACGTTATGGGCTTTGGGAGCCGGCGCCTAACTCGAGTCCCCTTGATGGGTGCACGACACAGAGCTATGCGCCTCTCTTGGGCACGGCAACACCGCCAGTGGACACTTGATGACTGGAAACAAGTGGCCTGGTCTGACGAGTCGCGTTTCCAACTGTATCGGGAAGATGGAAGAATTCGTGTGTGGCGCAAACCCAATGAAGTCAGGGATCCCGCCTGTCAACAAGTAACTGTACCGGCTGCTGGGGTGTCCGTAATGGTATAGGGTGTGTTTTGCTGGACTTCACTGGGACCACTGGCACGTCTACAAACGTATGTGACCGGCCAACGCTATGTGCGCATCCTTTCTGGCGAGGTACACCCGTTTATGTCCTGCATTCATGCTGATGGGTTGGGCCTGTTCCAACAGAACAATGCACCTCCACACAAGTGTGCGGACGCCCCATTATGGTTAGAGGAGCATTCATCTGAGTTTGGGGTGTTGCCATTCGCACCCAAGTCGCCAGATCTGATCGTGAAAGAACACATTTGGGATGCCATGCAACGCGCTATCGAACACAGGAATCAGATACCTCGAAAATATACCCGAATTGTGGAACGCTCTGCAGAATGTATGGTGTGCATTGCCTACAGCATATTTTCAGAAGCTAGTGGAGTCCATGCCCCGTCGTATTTCCGCAGTCCTGAGCTCCCTGGGGGAACCTACCAAGTATTCGACTGGTGTACCAGTTTTTCTGGCACTTCATTGTGTGTGTGTGTATGTGTGTGTGTGTGTGTGTGTGTGTGTGTGTGTGTGTGTGTGTGTGTGTGTAAGAAAAATTACAACAGTACAAGGCATCAACATTAGAATAAAATTCCTGAAATGGCAATAGGCTAGACGTGTTGACACAGGAACCGACAACCCATGGACTACATAAATTTTAGACTGGATTCTAAGTGACAGAAAAGGACCCAGAAAAAGATCATTTGGGGATGGATGGATAAAATTCGAAAGCGTGGCGTTGTAAGATGAAGAAGGCAGTCTCAAGACAGTTGTGGAAGAAACTTGGGGAAACCTTCAAACAGCAGGGGATTGATAATGGTTGATGATGGCATATATACACTGAAGAGCAATTGAATTAGAGATACCTGTGTAGTAACGTGTAGCACCACCTTTTGCCCTAATGACGGCGGCTATTCATCTCGGCATGGACTAGACAAGACACCGGAAGCGTAGGGAAGCCATACGGATCCACGACCCCTGAACAAGCTCCCACCGTTCACGAAGATTTGATGGAGGGGGGTCAGAGCTTCAAACATCTCTCTCGATGGCATCCCAGATGTACTCGATGCGTCAGGTGACCTAGTTGGCCAAGGAAGCGAGGTCACGTCGATGGAGTGTTCATCCAACCATTCGGATACAATTCGGGAGCGATGGCACGGTGCATTTTCTTGTTGCAGGATGAGGTCCCCAGTTGGATGTTGAAGGCACACAAATGGGAGCAAATGGTCGTCCAGGATATTCCAGTAACGTTGACCTGTGAGGGACGATGTCAGACGTACCAGGTTTCCCATTTCAGTCCACGTAAACAGTCCCCAGACAAAAGTTCCACCCCCACCAGCTTGAACAGTACCCTGCTGGCAAGAAGGATCCATCGCTTCATGTGGTTTGCGCCGGACTCGTATCCTGCCATCCGCATGTACCGACGTAAATCCCGACTCATGAGTCCAGGAAACATTTTTCCACATGTCTAGGGTCCAGTGGCGATGTTCCCGCGCCCATGCTAATCTTTGTACCATGTGATGTGCGGTCAGCAGCGGTACCCTCGTGGGACAATGGCTTCTGTACCCCATAGCGAGGCGGTGGTGGTTCTGGATGGTGTGGCTGCTTACACGTTTTTGTGCACCAGAGTTCAATTGCAGAGTGATTTCTTGCACTGTGGCCCGTCTATCCGCTGGTACAATGCGAGCTAGCCGACAGTGACCCCACTCATCCACACGCTGTTGTCCACGGCAGTTTGCCCTTGCAGGGATGGTTTTACCGGATTAGATGTAGTCACGGTGCACCCATGACACAGTGGCTCGTGACAATCTCAGTGCCTGCACGACTTTCGAGTTGGAGTGACCCATTCGTCGGGCCGCGAGAATTTTCCCACGATCAAATGCGCTTAGATACTTCGTTTTCCCCATATTGCGTCTCCTTATATTGTCGGATCGCTGCGTACGTCATGCCATTTCCGTTTACAGGGCCACCCACAGCGCTGCATTTGCATAACGCCAGCTGTTTTTAATTCATTTGCTCTTCAGTGTATATATTCACATAGTTGAGTCACATTATTGTGACAACCTCCTACTTTTGACGTTAACAGAGCGTAGCCAATAAAAGAAGGCACGTGTCGTGAGATAGATTTGGAGAGTATATCAGGTGTGCTGTAAGCATTCTGAAAATCTCACTGGTTGCTGACATGGATAAAAATAGCGATTTGTCCGATTTGCAAAAAGGGATGATTAACGATTTTCGGGCTAAGGGTGACAGTATTTCTAAAACAGCGCAGTTTATGAACTGTTCGCTGGCTGCTGTGGTTAAAGTGTATCGTGACTGGAGAAATGGCACTATTGCGAATAAGTGATGTGGAAACTGCGGAGCACCACGTGCCATTGATGTGAGAGATGATCGTCGGCTTCGAAAGTGCGTGATGGCCGATCGACCCGCTCAGGGGAGCAACTCATTGGCCGATTAAACCAGTGGTCTATCGGAAGTGTGTCTAAAACGACAGTTCGTTCAATATAACCTGCTGCGTATGGGGCTCCATAATACTTTCAAGTTGGAATTGAAGAACAGATTCTCTGCTTTAGAAGACCTAACATCAAAAGAAGTGGATATTTCTGAAGTTAACAGAAAAGTAACCAAAGCTCTTATGGAAACAGCAACAAAATTAACTGGGTCTAAGAACAAGTTGCATGTGAACAAATTATCAGGAAAAACCAAAATGTTGATGCAAAAAAGAAGAGAGATCAGGACAACTAAAGAAGATTCGACTTTGGAAGTAACTTCCAAAGTGGAATATATAGAGCTATGCAAGATAGTAAGAAAAAGTATCACTAAGGACGTAAGGAAATTTAACTGTGAACTAGTGAGGAAAGCAATTGAAAACAACCAAAGCCTAAACATAGCAAAAAGGACATCTCAGTAAGGAAAGAAAACAGATTATGGCACTGAGAAAAGAAGATGGTTCTGTAACAAGAAATAGAGGCGAAATTTTGACAAGAGTAAAAGATTTCTACTCCAAATTATATGAAAGGGATGATACATGTATTCCAGACATCATAAAAGGTACCAGTACCAGAGTTCTTCCAATCCTCGCAGCAGAAGTTGAACATGCAATCAAGAACATGAAGCGAGGAAAAGCTCCAGGAGAAGATGGAATTACTGTAGACATCATACAAGAAGCAAGTGGAGAAATCGAAACAGTACTCGCCCAAATTTTCACTCGATGCCTTAATGAAGGGAAGATTCCTGAGGATTGGAACAACGCTACAATGATCCTGCTACATAAAAAAGGTGACATTGAGGATCTCAGGAACTACAGACCTATCAGCCTCCCCTCAGTGGTTTATAAAATCTTCACTAAAGTTCTTTCACACCGCTTGAAGGTAACACTGGACATGGCTCAACCGAGAGAACAAGCTGGATTCAGGAATGGCTACAGCACAATAGATCATATCCACGTACTGAGAGAACTAATTGAAAGAGCGAGGGAATATGAACTTCCATTGTGCATGGCTTTTATCGATTATGAAAAAGCCTTTGATTCGGTGAAACCATCAGCAGTCACAATGGCTCTGAAATCCTGCGGTATTGAAGATGCATACATTAATATTATTAATAATATCTATGAAAATGCAAGTGCAAAGTTCTGCAGTTTGAAAATACAACGCACATAAAAATTGGAAAGGGAGTGAGAGAAGGTGACACCATATCTCCGAAGCTCTTTAATGCCACATTGGAAAATGTCTTTCAATCACTGAACTGGGAAAACAAAGGGATAGAGATTAATGGAGATTATCTAACCCACCTTCGTTTTGTTGATGATGTAGTCATTTTTGCAACTACCCCACCAGAGCTGCAGAGTATGATCCAGGAACTTGCTGACAAGAGTAAAGAAGTGGGATTAAAAATGAACTTTCAGAAGACAAAAATGATGTTCAATGCTTTTTCAAGAAATAAAGATTTATCGATTGATGGAGAAAAACTGGAGATAACAGACACAGTACGTTTATCTTGGACAGCAGATATCAAGTGAGGGTCACATTGATGAAGAAATTAATCTACGTACAAAACTTGCCTGGATAGCTTTTGGAAGGAACAGCATAATTATCAAGAGCAATATGCCATTATGTCTTAAAAAGAAAGTGTTTGATCAATGCATCCTTCCAGTTCTTACGTATGGTGCAGAGACGTGGACCGTAACTAATAGAGACATACAAAGGCTGCAGACAACTCAAAGAGGCATGGAGCGGTGCATGCTTGGTATAACCAGGAAAGATAAGAAGAGGAACTCGTGGATCCGAAAAATGACGAGAGTGGAAGACATCATGATCAGAGTTAAATCCCTGAAATGGCAATGGGCTGGACATACTGCCAGAAGGACAGACCATCGATGGACAGCCGAAATTTTAGATTGGATTCCAAGGGACAGGAAAAGACCCAGAAGAAGACCACGTGGGAGATGGGTGGATGAAATTCGAAAATATACGGGAGTGACATGGAGGAGACTGGCACAAGACAGACCGTTGTGGAGGAAACTTGGGGAGACCTTTGTCCAGCAGTGGATTGTTAATGGTTGACAATGATGATGATGATGAGGCTCCGATGCAGGCGGATGGTCACTGGACATATGCTAACGATGGTGCATCGGCAGAAAAGGCTTACATTTTCATGGCAGTATCGGGATTGTACCTTCGCTGATTGGCAAAGGATTGTCTTCTCCTATGAGTTACGTTTTCTGCTTCATCGAACGAATGGACGTAGGTGCATAAGGGGAGAAACATCGGAGAACAAACTCTTCAACCATTGCTGGAAGAACAGAAGCTAGTGGGGGCAGCGTCATGGTCTGCGGACTATTTTCGTGGCATTCTTTGGGTCCATTCATACCTGTGGAAGGCACTATGTACTGAATTCGTTATGAATCCATCGTAGCAGACCACGCACACCCTCATATGCTAATTGTCTTTCATCGGGCGGATGGGATCTTCCAGCACGACAACGCAAAGTGTCACACAGCTAGAAATGTCAGTGAGTGGTTGGAGGAGCACGATGAAGACTTCAAAGTACTTCCTTCGCCCAATTATTCCCCAGACTTCAACCCAATTGAGCATCTGTGGGACCACCTCGATCGTGTTGTTCGCTCTACGGATCCTCCACCACGCACGCTCTAGCAGCTGTCAGATGCGGTGTAGTCAGCATGGCTCCACATACCTGAGAACACCTTCCAGCCCGTCTAGCTGCTGTACGCGTTGCACATCGCGATTACTCTGGATATTATCTGGTAGTCAGAATAATGTGACTCGACCGTGCATGATCTATAGTGCTGAAACCGCTCCTGAATTGAACTTGTTATCTTGGTTGAGCAATGTCCATTGTTTTAAATCATATCCGGCTAAAAGTAGTTCCAAATAAAATGGAAAAAAACATGTTCTTGTTAAGGTGCTGATGACGTCAATTTTATTATTCAACTTCCATAAATGTGTTGTACACTGAAGTGCCAGAAGTCATGAGATAGCAGTATGGAAATTTTAACTGACGCTGACGTAGCATAGAAGCTCCAACGCACGCCGCGATTTTATCAATTGCGAAGTGTAATCTTGTGAGTAAGGTTGAACAACCACCAGTACGATAATGGCAAGCGGATGTGAATATTCGGAGTTTGAACGAGGCATAGTAGTGAGTGTCAGACGAATGGGACATTCTGTTTCCGAAGTCGTGCGAGCATTTAAAGTTCCTCGACCCACGGTGTCAATCGAGAAAACCTCATGGAAGTCATTAACTACTCACGTTGGACACCGCAGTGGATGACCATGGGTGCTGAATGACCGTGACCATCGGCATCTGACCAGGATTGCCCGTGCCAACAGACAAGCGACAATGGCGCAAATAACATCCATATTGAATGCAGCAGGTAACAGAGACATATCCATCAGGTCAGTGCAGCATAATTTAGCGTCCATGGGGTATGGGAGCAGAAGACCCACCAGAGTGACTTCGTTAACACCACATCAGACAACGGGCCTCACCTGGGATCGTGAACACGGTAATTGGACCCTGGAAGACTGGTAATATGTGGCGTGGTCCGATGAGTCACGCTACCAGTTGTCACTTGTTGATGGTAGGGTTTGGGTGTGGCGTAGATCCCATGAAGCCATGGACTCAAACTATCAATAAAGCACTGTGCAAGCTGATGGTGGTTCCATACATGTGGTGTTCGTGGCACGGTTTGTGTCCGCTCCTCCTCATAAACACGTTGTTAACCGGTACTTGCTTTGTTGCTCTGCTGAGTGACCATTTGCAGCCCTTTATGGACTTCATGTACCCCAACAACGATGGGATTTTCCAGGCGGGCAATGCACCATGTCATTGGGCCCAAGTTGTCCAACATTGGTTCGAGGAGCATTCTGGACACTTCCGACGAATGGTGTGGCCACCGCGGTTCGCCCAACACAAACCCAATAGAGCACATCTGGGACGTGGTGGAAAGGTCCATTCGCACCCAAGATCCTTCCCCTTCAAATACCAGGGAACTCTTGATGGCCATTCAGACGGCATGTCTAAACATCTATCATGAAGTCTTCCGGCCACTTGTTGAATCGATGCCACTTCGAGTTGCTGCATTTCGCAGGGCTAGAAGAAGTCCTACGCGATACTAGGCACATATCCCATGACGTATCGCACTTCAGTGTAAAAATACTTTCTCAAGAGTTTGAAAGATCAAGATTAAATAGTTTCCCCAAGGTTTATTTCTGCCGTAATCGCTTAATTAAAAGTAGACAGTTAAATTGTCTTATCTATACGTGTGTTAAATAACATCAGCTGACAGCGACATCCTCATAGCTGTTGACTCGCGCCATTACTTGACGGGCAAATATTTGAATTTCTATCCATTTGATTATAATTTCGGTGCGAATGTATTAAATAGCATGAGGTGACTGAAATATCCTCAGCCGTTTACCAGTTAATGAATGAAGAGAATAAGAATGAATTTCTATTCAGCTGTTTATAAATTCCGCAAGGCTTTCGGGCACGCAGTTGATAGCAATAGAAAGCATCACATAGGGTCATAAATTGATTGTGTTTAGATGCACAATAATGATTGTAATATTCTTGCAACACCCGTTTATAGTGGAGTCTTGAAAACGACCGTTGACTATTATATTCCATCCAGATTCCGTTGTTCAGTTTATATCCTCTATATGTTCTGGTTTGAAAGCGGCAAAATTTTTTGTTCCTTGTTAAAAGATTGCACAAAAGTTTGCCCTTATTTCAGTTAAAAATTTTCTGATCAGCTTTTTCTTTTTTTGTTTGTCTTCGCTACATCCGTGGAGTTGATTAACATCTGCTCACTAAAAGCAACGAAGTCATGAATTAGGAGATATTCCTGTCTTGTTAAATACGGCTCCTTGCTTTGGTTTTAAACCCGGCGACACTGCTTTTTGTTCGTGTTTAGCAATTCACAAATGAATCAATATTTTTAAGTGATATTCAAAGATCCAATCTTTGAATAGCACTTAAAAATGAGTCCAGGGTTGCGAAAAAATTAATAATGCTTAAAAAACAAAGTTTAAATTTACCTTTTTGCTACCACCTATATCACGTTAAAAAGTTGGATGAAGAAAGGCACCCACGTGCATGTTTTAGTACCAAATGGAATACTTTTTATTGGTCAGTTTTAAGGCTCGTCTTTTAGACGAAAAGGAGGCAGCACCCGCTGTTAAGTACTTAAATAAGTAATTGTCTTGAAAAAGAAGCAATAGTAAGGTGAAGCCAGGACTTTTGCTGTTCTTCATTACATTGTTACCAGCAGGAAATCGAACCGAACTCGCGAGATTATTTCTTGATTGATCTCTCGTAGGTAACTCGACAATGAAACGACTTTAGATCCACCTAGCATCCTACAGTAACCCACCGTAGTGCACACAACAGAGAGGTCCATTTAGCCATTTGGAAAAAGAGTTCATTCCTAGCAGGGGAAATGGGCCTGCTATCTCTGGTGGTCTCTTTGCCTCGATGTAATCACCTGTTCTGGCTTTTATGGCCAGCATAAAAGAACGAAGTAACTGTTTTCGTTCCTTTATTTTCACGAGGCCTCATTCCAAGGTCCTTGGTAACTTGCGGTCTTTGCCTTGTCTTCAAATAGGTAGCGTATTTCTCTCTCAAATCGATTCCCACCCTCTTCGCAGACTTTCTTCCTTACTGTCCTTGCGATAATATAGTTTCCCTTCTTTCTCAGGTAACGTCTGAAAAACACGGTGAATGCTCTTTCCCATGCCTAGTGCATTTTCTGGTTTTACGTATAATTGCCCTTTAGTCCTTGATTCCTTTCACATTAAACCACATAACAGACAATTTCTATGTGATCGTCTACTGTGTCTCTGGTAACTTACAAAACACGAGAAATGGTCCTCCTAAGGAATAGTGTACTCGTGCCTTTAGGATTTTACCCATATCAAAGCTTCTTAACCTCGGTCACGTAAACTGTAAAAAAAAAAAAAATCAAATTACCAGAAGAATGCAAATACTACATTAAAAATCCTCGGGGATTTTTCCACCCATTGTTTAAAGAGCCTTCGTATTTCACTGTCATCTGGTTTTCTTTTGTACCGTATGCTGTATACCTCTGAGTAACCCTTTTGGAAAAAGAGTTCATTCTTGTGTAAATTTAGTTGCTTTTTGGGTAAACGTTGAATATTACTTCACTGAACTGCTCGTGCAGTTGACGAGATCTGTGTAAATGGTGTTGTTGAAATTACGAGTATGTTGTTAAATGTTGGAATTGCTAAACGTTCATATAAACCTTGTTGAGATATATGCGATCGACTATTGCTGTCATTAGATTGAGCTCTGTGTGAAGACTGAGCAGTCTCGTATCACTGGATTTGATCTTTCAGTGAATGAAAGAATAGACTTGAAGTTGTTACGTAAGTCTTGTGTCTCATGATGCTTACCTCTAGCCGATAGTCACTCAAAAAGTTAAAATATACACTGAGTGGCCAAATTGTGGACCATGTGGTTAGTACGTTGTTGGGCCACCTTTTGCCTTCAATACTGATTGAATTAGTCTTGGTATGGACTATTAAATGCCGTTCAGTGGCTTGGGGTATATTAGCCCTAATGCGATGCATTGCACTTTCCAGCTCTTGAAGATTTGATGGTAGAGGATTTAGTGGCCCCTTCCGACTTCATCGCACAATGCTCCTTTGGATTGAGATACTGTGATTGAGGTGGCTAACGTAGCTGGGAAAGCGTTTGTGATGCTCCCTATGATTCGCGTAAATTGTGAACATTACGGTATGGAGCATTGTCCTGCTGAAAATAACCATCTCCATTGGGATACATCACTAACATAACTAGGTGGAGTTTGTAAGCAACGATATTTAAATACCTCTGAGTGGCCAGGCGTTGTTCCACATAAATTAAAGGGCTCAAACACTCCCATGAAAACATGCCATAGATCATAGTATTGCCTCCGCCAGCTTGAAGAGTAGTGACTACGAAAGATGGGTCCATGCTTTCGTGCTGCTGTCTACACATCCTCACCCATTCATCTGCATGATGTTATTGAAAAAACGTAATTCGTTAGACCACAAATACCCTTTTCCACTCATTTCCTGTCCAATTCTCTTTTTCCTCAGCAAACTGTAGGAGTTTCTTCTTGTTCGCTGCAGATGGCAATGGCTCACGGACAGGCTGTCTGCTTCTGTAGCCCATACAAATGTAATTTGTGGCAAAATTTACGTTCAGAGGCCATTGGACTTTTCCCCTGATTCAATTTATATGTAATCTGACGACGTGCCTCCCATCTGTTGGACTAAACAAGTCTGCCAACTTTCCGCTCAGATCGAGCGTCAATCAGGCGTTGAAGACCACATGCCTTCTCTCAGACTTTATTTTTTGACTATTGGTTCACTTTCTGTATACTTGAACTGCTGCTCATGAACATTTTACAAGTGCAGCCGTTTTGCTGATGCTCGCACCAATGCTTCGAGCACCCACGATCATTCCATGTTCAAAGTCCGTCAGATCGCGTCTTTTACCCATTATTTCTTGCGCAATGCACATCATTTGCCCACGCATGCGTTCGGCATTCCCTTTTTATATCGATCCAGCCATCTTCCGTCAGCAGAAACTGGGGGATAGCTACATTGTATAAAATGCTCTGGTGGTTATAGTATTATGGCCACTCAGTGTACATTTAACGAAGAGTTATCTGAGAATATTTAGTTAACTAAATTAAACATACGGTTATTAGAAATTAAATTCAGCAAAACAACTACATTGAGACACTAAAACCGGTTTCATTCAGCCTACCTGAATTTATCATCCCATCTGATTATAAATCTTTCACCTGAGTTCCCAATCGCTAAGTCAAACCATTTTCAAGTACACGATGTAAGTCATATCACGTACTGTTTTGCAGGCAGGGAGTAATCAGTTCCTGTTCCAAACAATAACGCTTCAGGACACCTGTAAATGTCACATGATTTGAATTTTTTTCGTTGTTTTTTTAATAGTATGATTTGTAGCGTAATTTCTCGCTGTACGCTACTTTACACCGGGCGGCAATTTAGTAATGAGATTGAATTTTTTTTTTAATTCAAAAGCAAGAAAACTTACGTGAATATAGCTGGATTCAGGAGTGGCTACAGCACAATAGATCATATCCACGAACTGAGAGAACTAATCGAAAGAGCGAGGGAATATGAACTTCCATTGCGCATGGCTTTTATAGATTATGAAAAAGCCTTTGATTCGGTGAAATCATCAGCAGTTACAATGGCTCTGAAATCCTGCGGTATTGAAGATGCATACATTAATATTATTAATAACATCTATGAAAATGCAAGTGCAAAGATTAGGCTGTTTGAAAATACAACACACATAACAATTGGAAAGGGAGAGATACGAGGGGACACCATATCTCCCAAGCTCTTTAATGCCACGTTGGAAAATGTCTTCCAATCACTGAACTGGGAAAACAAAGGGATAAAGATTAATGGAGATTATCTAACCCACCTTCGTTTTGCTGATGACGTAGCCATTTTTGCAACTACCCCATCAGAGCTGCAGAGTATGATCCAGGAACTTGCTGACAAGAGTAAGGAAAGGAAGCGGGATTAAAAATGAACTTTCAGAAGACAAAAGTGATGTTCTTAGCTTTTACAAGAAATGAAGATTTATCGATTGATGGAGAAAATCTGGAGATAACAGACACGTACGTTTATCTTGGACAGCAGATATCAAGTGAGGGTCACATTGATGAAGAAATTAATCGGCGTGCAAAACTTGCCTGGAGAGCTTTTGGTAGAAACAGCATAATTTTGAAGAGCAATATGCCATTATGTCTTAAAAGAAAAGTGTTTGATCAATGCATCCTTCCAGTGCTTACGTATGGTGCAGAGACATGGACCTTAACTAAAGGAGACATACAAAGGCTGCAGACAACTCAAAGCAACATGGAGAGGTGCATGCTTGGTGTAACCAGGAGATATAAGACGAGGAACTCGTTGATCCGAAAAATGACAAGAGTGGAAGACATCATGATCAGAGTTAAATCACTGAAATGGCAATGGGCTGGACAGACCATCGATGGACAGCCGAAATTTTAGATTGGATTCCAAGGGACAGGAAAAGACCCAGAAGACTACCACATGGGAGATGGTGGATGAAATTCGAAAGTATGCTGGAGTGACATGGAGGAGACTGGCACAAGACAGACCGTTGTGGAGGAAACTTGGGGAGACCTTCATCCAGCAGTGGATTGAAAATGGTTAACATGAACTTTATTCGAAGTACATTCCTCCTGTGTTAATACAAGAAGTAGCACGATCAGCCGACGAAAGGAAGGACTTGCAGATGTCATCTTTTGGTATGGAGTGAACAGCTCATGTCACAGTTCTCTAAGTCTTCAATGTCTTAACAAAGTTTTCCTTTTAAATGTAGCTTTAATTTAGGGAATACAAAGTACACTGTAAAAAATAAGTGGTGTGAATTGACGGAAAATCTCTGAAAATAACGTGCAGCAAAGTTTCCGGTAGGTGTCCCTGTATTTCAGAAATTTCCGTTTGTAAAAATGCCCGTTTATTTTAACTTCCGTATTTTCACAGATATTTCCGTAGACAGAAATTCCCTTTATTTCAGAAAAAATCCATTTCTGGTTTTTCCGTACTTAAATTTAAATTCCGCAAAATCAACAAACCTGCATAGCAGTTAGCCGCAGCAGTCAGGGTCGAACACCCGACGCTATAACTCGCCGGACAGGCAACTTGTGCCTTTACCAAATGCACCACAAACGCTCGGCAACTAGATTCACGTATGTCATAAAACGAATCGCACGACAAAGACATTTTGTTTTTTTGTCATTGTGAGGGATTTAGTCACTTTATTTTCTGTAGGAGATGATTATTTTTCTGAATAGGTTTGTAATTTATTTAGTTTTTCCTATAGGAGGACTTTTCAAATATTAAGCATTTTTCATCGTGGTTTCTCGAAGCAACAAATTGCTTTTGCAACATGATTTTTTTAAACTGACAGTGACTCATTTTTCTTTAAAAAAGGTTAAATGTACTTTTTATAGTATTATTTCACACAAAAAAAACTAAATATGAAATTCACTCGCAATAGCTATAATAGCTTTTGTCTTAAGTTGTCCAAACACAGACATCGTATAATCATCTGTACAATAAAGTACCCGGTTTCTTACAGTAACACAATATATAATAAGTAGCTGGTGCACCAAATAGAGGAAAGGAGAAATATCCTGGGCCACAAAAAACAAACAAAATCTATGTGATATGCTATCCACAATATCCGATCTCGCACGGAACTTTAAAATTCGACAGACGATTGAAATTTGAAAGTTAATCAAATCTCAAGTATTTCAACTAATCGCTAGGAAATTTCTAGTCATACTGATGCAGTGAGAACGGAGATTTTCCATTAATATACGAAAGGAATTGCGGAAAGGTTTCTGAAAATTCAGAAACCTTTCCGCAATTCCTTAGTACGTAAATGAGCGTGTTCCCTCACATTCATTTCTTATGAATAAACAAAGTTCATATTTATTCATAACAAATGTATTAATCTTTATGCAGCCCCCTAAGTTCCTTCAAAACTAGAAAGTGGCCCTTTCAAGGATCTGAGTTTGAGACCACTGCTCTAGCACATTGCCTATTTACACTGAAGAGCAATTGAATTAGAGATACCTGTCTAGTAACGTGTAGCACCACCTTTCGCCCTGATGACGGCGGCGATTCGTCACGGCATGGACTCGACAAGACACCGGAAGCGTTGGGAAGCCATACGGATCCACGACCCCTGAACAAGCTCCCACAGTTCACGAAGATTTGATGGAGGGGGTCAGAGCTTCCAACATATCTCTCGATGACATCCCAGATGTGCTAGATGCGATTGAGGTCAGGTGACCTAGCTGGCCAAAGAAGCGAGGTCACGTCGATGGAGTGTTCGTCCAACAATTCGGATACAATTCTGGAGCGATGGCACGGTGCATTGTCTTGTTGCAGGGTGAGATCCCCAATGGGATGTTGAAGACGCACTAACGGGAGCAAATGGTCGTCCAGGATATCCCAGTAACGTTGACCTGTGAGGAACGATGTCACACGTTCCAGGGGTCCCATTTCAGTCCACGTAAACAGTCCCCAGACGAGAATGACACCCCCACCAGCTTGAAGAGTAACTTGCTGGCAAGAAGGATCCATAGCTTCATGTGGTTTGCGTCGTACTCGTATCCTGCCATTCGCATGTACCAACGTGAATCTCGACTTATCAGTTCAGGCATCATTTTCCCACATGTCTAGGGTCCAGTGGAGGAGATGGTCTTGGATGGTGTGGCTGCTTACACGCTTTTGTGCACCAGCGTTAAATTGCCGAGTGATTTCTTGCACTGTGGGCCGTCTATCCGCTGTTACAATGCGAGCTAGCCGACGATGAGCCCGCTCATCCACACGTTGTTGTCTACGGCAGTTGGCCTTTGTTGGGATGGTTTTACCGGATTCGATGTACTCATGGTGCACCCGTGACACAGTGGCTCGTGAAAATCCCAGTGCCTGCACGACTTCCGAGATGGAGTGACCCATTCGTCGGGCCCCGATAATTTGCTCACAATCAGATGCGCTTAGATCCTCCGTCTTACCCATACTACGTCCGACGCTTACTGATTCCCGTCGCATCACTCCTTGTATTGTCGGATCGCTGCATACGTCATGTCGTTTCCGTTTACAGGGCCGCCCACAGCGCCACACTTGCATAACGCCAGCTGTTTCTAATTCAATTGATCTTCAGTGTAGTAGAGACAAGCGACAGCCGTATGTGGAAATCTCATTCTGCAGTCACGGACGTAAAGGAACACACTATCTTCCTTACGCCGTTTACCTCCCGAAAGTTACTCGGCCAATTAGCACTGTTTAGCCGCCATCACAATCGCGGGTATCTGAGATAATTATTACCAGCAGGAGGATTTTAGTTGGCCGCATTATTGTGGGGGCGTGTGTAATAAACTTTGCTTTCACTGTAAATTGCATATGTAAAGACACCGGACAAAATATTAGTCCCCTGCAGCAAACATGTAATTATATAATATATTTCTGAGGTTATTAGAATTTTATTTGAATATTTATGAATTATATAATAAGTTATTTCTTTCTACAGGCAACATTATAAGCTGAAAGTTTTGAAAAATTAAAATCAGTGGGTTGAAAGACAGATGTGACTGGCAAAAAGGTGTCAGTTTTTGGCCAGTAAAAAGGACACAGCATCATGGAAGTTGTTGAACTTTTAGGTGTTCGCAAAAGAAAGTTCTACGTGTTGATAAAGATTGGTGTATCTCAAACTCGACTGAAAATAAAAGGGACAAACTGTGGGAGAAACAGCATTTTGACTAGTCGTGACCGTCCCAGAATTTCTCGCCTCGTCAACTAAAACAGATTCGAAACAAGACAGGAACTCCTCCAATCTGTTATTAATGGACGTCGCAAGATATGTCAGAGCAAAATTTCCATAGGGAACTTCATCGAATGGATATCTGGAGTACAGTTGTGTCTGTGCGTTTAAGATTGAAACCAATGTTAACTTAATCTCACAAATAATCTCGATTAGCTTGGGCCAAAGCTCACAGAGCATGAACTGTTGATCAGTGGAAGGCTGTCATGTGGTCTGATGAATCCAAATTTTGCCTATACTCAAGTGACTCAAGGCGTAGTGTCAATTGGAGGTCTAAAGAAACATTCAATTCTGAGTGTGTTCAAAGAGTTCTTATGAAAGGAGGTGGGGTCTGTAATCCTGTTGTATAACCTTAATGGCTGTGAATTAGGCCGATTTGTAGAGATGAATAAATACGATAAATCAGCATTCTCACATTAGAAATTTCAGACACTTGTGTTTCCTTTGGCACAACATTTGCTGGATTCTCATCAAGTAAATTATCCAATTTACCAAGATGACAGCTGTAGGATTCAGAGAGATAAAACCACTATGGATTGGTGTAAAGAGCATGATACAACTTTTTTCCACATGGACTGGCCAGTTAAATCGCCAAATGCCGATTCTATCGAGCATTTATGGGACCACGTTGAACGAATTGTATAAACCAAACTTCAGCAGCCGGTGGCGCAGTGGTCTAAGCGATGGCCTCTGATCATTCGTCCGAAAGGGGTCCGGGTTCGAATCCCGGTGAGGCATGGATGTTATGTTTGTCTTACGGCACTGGCTCTCTCCCTTCCCTGGAACCAGTGACCCTAAATTAGGGACGGGAGACTGCTTATAGCCCATTGTGCTGCTCACGGTGGTAATTAAACCTCCAATAAAATAAAACTTCAGCATCCCAAGAATCTCAATGAATTGCGAGCCAAACTGGTCTTAGAATGGTCAAAATTTTTTTTTTTTTTTTTTTTTTTTTGGATTGGAGGTTTAACGACCACCGTGAGCAACTCAATGGGCTATAAGCAGTCGCCCGTCCCTAATTTAGGGTCACTGGTTCCAGGGAAGGGAGAGAACCAGTGCCGTAAGACAAACACAACATCCATGCCTGACCGGGATTCGAACCCGGACCCTTACGGACGAATGATCAGAGGCCACTGCCTCTGATCATTAGACCACTGCGCCACCGCGCCACCGGGTCGGCGGTCACCGCCACCGCCACCGGGTCGCCACCTTAGACCACTGCGCCACCGGGTCGGCGGTCAAAAATTGAATTAAATTATTTAAATCATCTTATTGAATCTCTTCCAACAAGAAATAAGGCTGTGATTTCTGCATATCGTGATGTAAGTATTAAAGTACATTTCTAAAGGTGATGAATTGTCTGTCCAGTGTCTGGATTTTCTACTTGAAAGAATGTACAACTTTCCAACTTAGTGCCGGATTTGTACATGGCAAAAAAGTTTCGCCTCTACATTTTAACCCTTTTCTCGTAAGTGCGAGCGTATTTTGTATTTTTGCTTTCTATAGCTGGATTAAAACATATTTGTAATAATTATTTTTCGATCTATTAGTTGTAATCAACTTCGCACACATAACCATAAGCGCAACTTTTCTTACAGATGGCATGAGTCTTTTTTTTTTCGTTTGGTGGTTTAATGACTACCGTCAGCAACTCATTGGCTTTTATAAGCAGTCGCCCGTCCATAATTTAAAGCCAGTGGCTCCAGGGAAGGGAGAGAACCTCTGACAAAATGGAAACAATAATTCCTCACCTGAGACTGTAACCCGCACCCATTTCGCACGAATGGTCCGAGCTTAGACAACTGCGCCACAGGAGTGGCAAAGGCGTGAGTTCATGTTTGCATTATATAGTGATATATAAAACGTCTGGAAATTTCAGTTTTTAGCCCTTTAAGCAGCTAAAATGAATTAACTAAGGGCTAGCCAAATTTGCTGAAATTAGCTCGACTGAATATATCCTATGTCTAAAAAGTGGGCGGAATACTGCTGAAACGTGTGAACCTGCGCATCAGCGTTGTTTCCCCCTAGTATTGCTATTCAAAGTGCTTGCTTAGGGGTGTGATTGACACTAATGCTTTTGATTGGTTACCTACTAAAAGAGTTATAACAACGACTAGACTAAAGAAGATGAGATGTACGATTCACTTCTTTCTACCCAGTGGCACGATGTCCGCGTTAGCGGGGAGTGGGGCCATTCTCCTTCGCGCCTTGGGTCAAGGAACAGAGAATAACGTTCTAAAGAAGCTAGCGCTTATCATTAACAGGTTTATGGTCGGTACCGCTAAGATGGGAGGGTGAAATAATTATTTTGCAGTAACTTTTGCAAAGCCTGGCCACTATGTGGGCATTTTGACCGTGACCCAAAAATCTCGTATCACCCTAAATTATATAACGCCCGAAACTGTCTGCTGTTTCAGTTTTTTTAATAACCACAATAGATCCCACATAGGTAAAGGAAGTTTGAAGAATCAGTAAGGATAAGAAATCTGACTTACTCTAGATAGGCGTTTCGGGCGTCTATGGCCGTTTGTACATACGGGCGTTTTGGGCGTTATGGTCGTTAAAGAGTTAAATAACCGTCAGCTAAATCTCAATTATTAGGTTGGAAAGAAATTAATGTGCGAAGACGAGGTACCCGAAGTCGAAACCCCGATCACGGTGCACATTGGCCACTGAGATTGCACAGCACACCGGCATGACATCATCAGGTAGGTGGCTTATGTCAGTAGCATTTAGCCGTCAGAAGATCAAGAATGTGAACGCCAGCCAACATGGAAGTGGACAAGGAGCACATCTTCCATTGCAGATTCTGTATGAGGTTCGTCGTAGGTAGCAACCTCCACAAGTGCTGTAAGGAACATTACCAGTGTGTACCTCCAAATGCCACATCACATCGTCAGTGCTGCCGTTGGTTTGAACGCTTCCGAGAGGGAGATATTGACCCGCTAGACCGTCCCAAAGCCAGAAGCAGTGGATATGGACATGCTAAAGACATTGGTGGAGACTCACCCACGTGTAACCACGCGGGAGTTGCCCCAACAGCTGGGAGACTACCAACACAAGCATTATCGCGCACTTGCGTCACCTTGGGAAGGTGCACAGGACTCGAGAGATAGGGTACCCCCTCAACTCACAGTTGAGCAGAAGGAAAGTCGCATAAGTGCATGCGTGTCGTGCTTGTTCGTGATTAAGTTGAACCGTTCTTGGACCGCATTGTGACACGTAAGGAGAAATGGGTCCTGTATGACAATGTCAGCGCAGAGAAATATTGGTTGGACGCAAAACAGAAGCCCACGCAGACCCGCAAAGTAGGCTTACACAAAAGTAAGGTCCTTCTGTCCGTTTGGTGGGATATGCGGGGTCTAGTGGCTTTTGAGATGCTGCCAGACACCACCACTATCCCCGACGAGGTGTACTGCCGTCAGCTCGACGATCTGCACGCATCGCTCACGTTGACACCAGCACTGCTGAACTGTAAGAGCGTTGTGCTACAGCAGGATGGGGAGAGACCTCACACAGCACCGGTGACTTGTCACGTGATCAGGGACCTAGGCTGGGAGCTGCTTCCGCACCCATCTTGACATTAACTCAAGCGACTACTACCTTTTCTGGTTGTTTTGTTTGTTCCGTTGTTGGAGAATTTAAGGACGACCACCGTGAGCAACTCAATGGGCTATAAGCAGTCGCCCGTCCCTAATTTAGGGTCACTGGTTCCAGGGAAGGGAGAGAGCCAGTGCTGTAAGACAAACACAACATCCATACCTCACTGGGATTCGAACCCAGACCCCATTGGGACGAATGATCAGAGGCCATCGCTTAGACCACTGCGCCACCGGGGCGGCCGTTTTCCGGTTGTTGCAGCATTACCCGGTTTTTTTTTTGGATTGAAGTGAAGGTTTAACGACCACCTTGAGCAACTCAATGGGCTATAAGCAGTCGCCCGTCCCTAATTTAGGGTCACTGGTTCCAGGGAAGGGAGAGAGCCAGTGCCGTAAGACAAACACAACATCCATACCTCACTGGGATTCGAACCCAGACCCCATTGGGACGAATGATCAGAGGCCATCGCTTAGACCACTGCGCCACCGGGGCGGCCGTTTTCCGGTTGTTGCAGCATTACCCGGTTTTTTTTTTTGGATTGAAGTGAAGGTTTAACGACCACCTTGAGCAACTCAATGGGCTATAAGCAGTCGCCCGTCCCTAATTTAGGGTCACTGGTTCCAGGGAAGGGAGAGAGCCAGTGCCGTAAGACAAACACAACATCCATGCCTCACCGGGATTCGAACCCGGACCCCATACGGACGAATGATCAGAGGCCATCACTTAGACCACTGCGCCACCGGGGCGGCTTACCCGGATTGACAGCGGTTCACTAATCGGGACGATGAAAGCGCACTCTCAATATTTTTTTTTTTTTTATGAGCCGCCATATTTCTACAGGGACGGTACCCACCAACAGCTGCCCAGGAGCAGGTCGTGGCAAACGATGACGACTACATTTTGGACTGATTTGTGCTCGTATATACGGTTATTTGCAATTTTCTGTTGAGTTGTATTTGCAGACATTCCTTTCTTTCCAACTCAATATTTTTGAATTACAAGGGGAACGGTATTCAGAAATGCAGCACTAACAGAAAACTAAACTTCTGAAATACTTTTTTCAAAAATTATATTTAGAAACTTATTTTGAGTCCCCACCATTTAAAAATCAATATTTGATAATATCTAAATTTGAGACTTTCTATAAAGACGTGCTCATTACGCTGAAATAATTCTTGTCAGATCTTCGAATTCTTGGTTGGTCGATCACGTTCAGGAATTTTTTTTAGAAATTCTTAAATGAAAATATTTCAACCTAAATTGAAATTTTCGCAGAAGCTACGGAAAACTTATTTATTCCAGATAAAGGGTCTTCATTTATCGTCGCCAAGAGGTCATCCTCGTACGAAAGCATAACGAGAAAAAAATTCTAAGATATGGAGGTGTACCTGGATTTTGGTTGTTATTGATTACCAATGCGTGTGGCAACTACAAAAGAAATCAGGAAAATCATTTTTTTTTACTTTGTTCCGATGCTTTGCAGCAGCCCTGATGTTTGCTGGGTTTTTTTTTCTTTTACTTTAAGAACATTTCTTTTCATAAAGACGGCGAAGTAACTTCTATTGGCAAAGCCGTGATCAAATGCTAAGTTCATTATTTAACAGAGCGTGTACTGGGAAGGCAAAGAACAATTCCTATTAGTTCGATCTTTTTATCGGAGATCTACGTTCTACAAGATGGCTCTTGGACATGATTTCGATGTTGAGGGGATTATGGGGGGGATTAACCTGGATCGCCTGGGATAGTTCCTGACTTTTCGCATTGAACAGCGAGTCTGTCTATGTCCAACCGTTGGATAAGACGCAGTTCTTTCTGCGACCGGGTTTTTCCTTGTTTGAGATAACTACAGAAAATCAAGAATGGGTTTGTATCACGCAAATTACTTATTCCATACAGTTTGAAGATAATACTTAAGAAATGTAATTATTTCAACCTAAGTAAGATGTTCAAATGTAAAAGAGAATTTAGTTAACGTTCGAGCACATATCAACATGCATTGAGACAAGTAATGACATGTTCAAACGTTGGGTAGCAGTAGTCGTGCACCCCCATTACCAGTCAACTGAAATCAAGATGTCGGATCGAAATGTATTCAACAGTGCAGCGTAATTATCAATTTTCTCATGAAGAAAATTGTCATTCTTGACAAAATCTGTTCAAGGAATCATGCCCGCAACAGACACACATGTGAGGGAGTAGGTATAAAAACGACAAAGAGAGTACGCTCAGATCAATCGCTTATGAAATGGGTAGCAGGAGAGAGCTCTCCGGGATAGAAAAGGGCGTTTTAATAGCCTGCTCAATTGTAGGTACACTGGTGTGCAAAAATTAAGGACGAAGAGGAGAACTTAGCATATCAGCGGAACGAGCAGGCAGAATGGACCGAAATACCACTCAGGAGATGGACTAGGGTCCGGTACGGTAGGCCATGTGCATATATGCAGCATGACGTAGAGGAGGGGGGCTGAAGGGTATAAAGCACACGGGCGGTGTACACTCAGCAATTCGGTGAAATCTATGGCACGGTGTACATCGGTTTGAACGACGTCAAGCTGCTGCCACCGTGTGATATGGCCAACAGGCAATCCAGTAGACGACATCTGGATGACTTTACCCAAGGTCGCGTCACTGGGAAGTTGGAAGAAGGTCGGAGTGTGACTACTATGGCCGAGGAGTTCGGGATCGCTCACAGCATCGTTTCACGAACTTGGAGAGCATTTCAAACGACAGGAACAGCTGCCCAAGAGTTTAGCAGTGGTTGTCCACGAGCATCCACGGCATCGGACGACCGGTATATTATCCTACAGGCGAGAAGAGACAGACGGCAGACAGCGGGAGAAATCGCAAGGCACATGCAACAGACAACTAGACGTCCGTTATCGCGTTTTACCGTGGCCAGGAGGCCGCACAAAGGTGGTCTATTTGCACGAAGACCAGAACGGTGTGTGCCATTAACGCCTGCTCATCGGAGACGGCGATTTATGTGGTGCCAAGAACACAAGAACTGCACATATCAGCAATGGGGTCGAGTTCTCTTTACGGATGAGAACCGAATTTGTCTGACAAGCGATTCTGGACGTATACTCATCTGCAGAGAGCAGGAAACACGCAATCACACTCCCAACATCATTGAAAGGGACCGGTTTGGATGTGGCGGAGTTTTTATTTGGGGCGGTATCATTCTTGGTAGCCGTACTGACCTCCACATCTTCCAAGGAGGTTCAGTCACTGGTGTCCGCTATTGTACTGAGGTTCTCCTGCCTCACGTGCGTCTGTTTAGAGGTGCTGTGGGTCCTGAGTTCCTCTTCATGGACGACAACGCTACACCTCATCGTACAGTGGCTGTCGCAGAGATGTTGGAGAGTGAAGATATTCAACGCATGGATTGGCCCGCAAGGTGCCCGGACCTAAATCCAATCTAACACGTGTGGGACCTTCTCGGGAGACGCTTAGCAGCACGTCACCAGCCGCCAGCAACGATTCCGCAGCTGCGATTGGTGCTACAAGAGGAATGGGCCACGATGCCTCAAAAGCTCCTTGACAACCTTGTCCTGAGCATGGACAGACGTTGTAAATCCTGCAACGCAGTCAGGGGTGATACTAAAGACTGAATTTTTCTTGGCAGCCGCCTGTCACATGGACGTTTCTGTCTTCTGTCCAGTTGTGTTCGAAGCTACCTTTTCAATAAAGTGCCTTTGTATCCTTTGGATTCCTTGTTTGGACGGTTTTTCTCACTTGTCCCATATTCTTACATCTTGGGGATCTTATGGTATGATTTGAGTCAATGTGGAGCACTTCTGCAAGACGTTACATTCAAAAAACCTTCTCGTCCTTAATTTTTGCACGCCAGTGTATTAGCGTATAAAGCATTGCTGTTTTCAGATAGGTCGCTAAATCGATTGTAGTCTTTGTTATCAACAAGCAAGAAGACGGGACATCACAGGAATTCACCTCGTTCTGGAAGCCTCGCGAAACTGCAACCCAGGGACTGGATGCTGCTGCAGAGGGAGATTCGAAAAGCCAGGTCTCAACAAATGCACCCCATAGCACATGAGTTTCTTGTGGCCGCAGAAGTTATGATAATCTCCAAGACACTTCGAAGACATGCCCATGCACTCAGGCATCATGGATGAGCAGCCGCTTATGAACCTCTCATCACAAAGACCAATAAAGCCACGTGGTTACGATGGTGTCAATAGCACAAAAATGGAGCAACGGTGGCGGGTGTTATGGAGCGAAGAGTCCCGCTTCACATTATTCCGATTGAATTGACGTGTCTGAATTTGACGGTTACCCAGATAACGTCTGCTTCCGTAGTGAAGAGTGCCGGCTGTGAAGCATGGAGGCAGTTGAGTTATGGTATGTATGAGTCTGTTTCAGTTCGTACGGTGTGGGTCCACTAGGTGTTATTAATGACATGAATTATGTGCTGTATAGAGATATTCTGGGTAACTCCATGCTCTCAACTTTGTGGCAATTCTACGGACACGACGATTGTTTCGTCTAGGACGATAATTACACTTGTCATATTTCTAGGACTACAATGCAGTAGTATGAGGAAAATCAAGTCTCACGGATGGACTGGCCTGATTAGAGCCCGAACCTCAATCCCATTGGAACACCTATGGGATGAACTTGAACGACGGGAGAGGTCTAGACCAACACGACCTTCTTCACTAACAGAGTTTGTAGATGTACTTAAGCTGGACTCTAGGAAAATCCCATTCTCCATACACCATGGACTTGTGGACATTTTACCTGGACAGGTGACTGTTGCAGTCTCTGAAAATGGAGGACCTACCCGCTGCTGATGTAAATACAATATTGTTTTTCTATTTACTTAGTTGTCCAATCATTTTTGTCCAAATCATGTATCAAAGATTTTTGAAAGGTATGCTACGTTGTAGTTGCAGAAGAGACGCAGATCTCTAAAATTTATGCTGTGCAAGTGGTTAGGCACAGTCAAAAGTAGATTATTCTTATTTTTGTGCTCAAGCACCTCCAAAGATAATTAAATTTTGTTATAAGTTAGGTGCAGTCATAGAACTCTCTCTTATGTAATGTCAGTAGTTAAACACTGCTAAACATCACTATCTCCATCTGTTATGGAGACATCGGATCAACACGCAGTACCTTGGAAATAAGAATTAAAGAACACAAATACGACGTAAAAAATGGGCTTCCGACCACTGCACTCTCTAGACTAGTTAGTTCTAGTACCTACTCTCCGATCTGGGAGGAAGTACAGATTATGTATTTCCCGATACACAAATCTACCTTATTATTTGCTGAACGCCTTGCTATATTCCAGGCGTGAACAGGATGCTATAATGATGACCTACCACAATTAATTTCGACTGCTTAGAAACATATGTCGACCTTACCCGTAAGCACCTATAATGCCTTGGACGTTTTTATACACTTACGTATGGTGCAGAGACGTGGACCTTAACTAAAAGAGACATACAAAGGCTGCAGACAACTCAAAGAAGCATGGAGAGGTGCATGCTTGGTATAACCAGGAGAGATAAGAAGAGAAACTCGTGGATCCGAAAAATGACGAGAGTGGAAGACATCATGATCAGGGTTAAATCCCTGAAATGGCAATGGGCTGGACATACTGCCAGAAGGACAGACCATAGATGGACAGCCGAAATTTTAGATTGGATTCCAAGGGACAGGAAAAGACCCAGAAAAAGACCACATGGGAGATGGGTGGATGAAATTCGTAAATATGCGGGAGTGACATGGAGGAGACTGGCACAAGACAGGCCGTTGTGGAGGAAACTTGGGGAGACCTTCGTCCAGCAGTGGATTGATAATGGTTGACAATGATGATGATGATGATCTGTTTATATTGATAAGAGTTTGTACATTTTTTATGTTAGTTATGTATTAACCATTTTGGAACCCTATTTCTGATAACCATTCCACCTCTGTTACCCGCCCCGCCTCTCCCCCCCCCATAGGTACCTTTTAACGGCTCTTCGTACTTACTCTATCTTTCCTTACACATGCACTCCCATCTACTTATCTGTACTTTGCTATCAGTTACCCGGTACTGATACAGTGTATATCCTGGTGGACGCTCCGGCATTTTATACACACATTACGTCAATTGTAGAGACTTATAAATAAATCTGTTACTGTCTTATATTCATATTTGTATATCTCATCTAAAGACGGGATCCAGGTTGGACCCGAAAGTTCTTATGAAGTGTTTTAATTTAGAATCAGGTTTTAACTACTATTTTAAGCATAATTAAAGTTGTGGTTCATCAACCAAGGTTTTAAACCATGGATTAATTTTAATCACGTATCGTGTACCGTGGTAAGCTGCCTTGTGTTTTACTACACAGAAGAACAATTGAATTAGAGATACTTGTCTAGTAACGTGTAGCACCACCTTTCACCCTGATGACGGCGGCGATTCGTTTCGGCTTGGACTCGACAAGACACCGGAAGCGTTGGGAAGCCATACGGATCCACGACCCCTGAACAAGCTCCCACAGTTCACGAAGATTTAGTGGAGGGGGATCAGAAGCGCGAACATCTCTCTCAATGACATCCCAGATGTGCTCGATGGAATTTCGGTCAGGTGACCTAGCTGGAAAAGGAAGAAAGGTCACGTCGGTGGAGTGTTCATCCAACCATTCGGATACAATTCGGGAGCGATGGCACGGTGCATTGTCTTATTGCAAGATGAGGTCCACAGTGGGATGTTGAAAACGCACAAACGGGAGCAAATGGTCGTCCAGGATATTCCGGTAACGATGGCCTGTTAAAGACGATGTCACACGTACCAGGAGTCCCCCTTCGGTCCCCGTAAACAGTCCCCCAGATGAGAATGCCACCCCAACCAGCTTGAGGAGTACCCTGCTGGCAAGAAAGATCCACCGCTTCATGTGGTTTGCGCCGTACTCATATCCTGCCATACGCATGTACCAACGTGTATCTCGACTCATTATTCCCTGTGATGTGCGATCAGCAGCGGTGCCCTCGTGGGTCGATGGTTTCTGTACCCCATAGCGAGCTGATGGTTCTGGATGGTGTGGCTGCTTATAGGTTTTGGTGCACCAGCGTTTAATTGCAGAGTGACTTCTTGCACTGTGGCCCGTATATCGGCTGTTACAATGCGAGTTAGCCGACGATGACCCCCGCGCATCCACACGCTCTTGACCACGGCAGTTGGCCCTTGCAGGGATGGTTTTACCGGATTTGATGTACTCACGGAGCACCGGTGACATAGTGGCTCGTGATAATCCCAGTGCCTGCAAAACTTCCGAGATGGAGGGGCCCATTCGTCGGGGCCCCGATAATTTGCACACGATCAAATGCGCTTTGTTCCTTCGTCTTACCCCTGCGTCACACTCTTACTGATTCCTGTCGCATCACTCCTTATATTGTCGGATCGCTGCATACGTCATGTCGTTTCTGTTAACAAGGCTGCCCACAGCGCCACATTTGCATAAAGCCAGGTGTCTCTAATTCAATTGCTATTCAGTGTATAATGTCACTATGTACAGAAAGTCCTAGCGCTACGTACAGGAGATCCTGCGGCCCATGTGACTGTCTACGTCAGACTTCGACGCTTCCGTGGCCTGCCAGATCATCTGATCTCTCGCTCATCAAGCACGTGTGGGGAACAGATGGTACGCCGGCTTTTTCCATTTCCCAGTGTTAGTGATTTAGAGGGTCAGTTGCAAGAAGTGTGGGCAAATCTGTCCCAGGATAACATACGCGTCTCTTTGAATCCATGCCGGACTGTCTCTCCGCATGTATACGAGCACGAGGTGGTCCGACGCAGTACTAACGCTGACCGGAATGTGTATCGTATGTCCGCAGGATATCGTCCTGCTGCTGTGATATTGAAATCACTTCTGTCCTTTTTATGCACCATCTCACTACTAAAATCTCATTTCAATCCGATGCCTCCTCCTTTGTGCCAGGATTTTTATGACAATGAGGGTATGTCTACAGGTTACAATACGTTATCATGCATCGTTTTGAAGCTCTCGGCAATAGTAGGTTCGAAAGGAAGCCAAATCGCACGGAACACGCAGACATCAATAGTTAGTGTGGCCCCCATGGCGGGCAATAGCGGCCGCTACACGCCGCGGCATCGAACGAAAGAGGCTTTGGATGTGGGCTTGGGGTATGTCGGTCCAGGCTGCTTCCACACGTTGCCACAGTTCATCAGGCGTAGCCGCGGGTGGTGCGTGCCGGGCCACTCGGTAGCCGATCAACGACCAGACGTGATCGATGGGCGACAAATCGGGAGAACAGGCGGGCCACGACAGCAGTCACACCTGGTGGGCCGTGAAGAGTTGTTGCACGATTCGTGCCACGTGCGGGCGCGTATTGTATTTTTGAAACGTGGAAGGTCCTGTAGGTAAGAGAGGACTACAGTCTCCAAAACGTCGGAGATGTAGCGGTGGCTGTTGAGTGTACCGGCGATGCGTACCAGAGCGGTGCGGGTGTAATATCCAATTGCGCTTCAACCCATAACGCCAGGCGACGGACCGGTATGGCAATACAAAATGCAGGCGTCATACAGTCTAACGCCGCGGTGCCGCCACACGCGTATCCGACCATCGTTGTGTTGCAGGCAGAAGCGGAATTCTTCGGAGAAGAATTATGTCTTGTCATTCCATATTCCAGGTGCGGCGTACAACGGCCCACTTCCGCCGCACTCGCCGGGGGTGTAACGTTAATGGTAATCGGAGCAATGGGCGCCGTGCGATAAGTACCTCCTCCTGCAGACGGCGTCGAACGGTACGAGCTAACAGAGGTTGTTGCGCAACACACCCTAATTCCTGCGCTAACGTTCGTGATGTGGCGGTGCAAGCCGTCAATGCCCGCCGCACAACATGCCGGTCCTCTCGTTCGGTGGTGTCCCGCGGCTGCGACAATCGCTCACATCGGTCCGTCCGTCCTTCCCGCACCCACCGAATCCATACTCGCCTCACTGTGGCTGGATGTCGTACCACACGGGTGCCGATGTCTTGGTACGATAAACCGCTGTCACGATAAGCCACTATTCGTCCTCTTTCGAACTCCGAAACGTGCTGGAATGACTGCCGTGTTCTGCGACAAGGCATCAAGAAGCTTCCCACGCACAGGTCCGGCAGCACAACACACTTCCGCTACTTACACCCCGCCTTCTGTGCACGCTTCTTATAGTGCTTCTTGGTGGCGTGCCGGGTGCACATGATTTGTATATGCCCTGCAATGCTAATCGTTTGAATGTCCTCTCGCGGGCGACGCATGCTGAGAATTTCAGGCCAATCGGATGCCTCCTTCTTGGTGTTGCATTTTGGGTGGCCAGCAGTGTATAAACACGGCGGTGTCCGAATAAGATGACCACCGTGCAGGCGCGTCACAGTGTGCACGTGACCAGGTCGACTGCCGGCTAGGACAGATGAACCATAGTGAGTCACGTGAGCACAACGGGAAGTGGTGGTCATTTGAGCTCCATTCGAAAAGGAACGATCATCGGTTACCGCGCCAAAGGTGTGAGCATCTTAGAAGCAGAAAATATAGTGGGCTGTTCGCGAGATGCTGTAGTAAAGGTGCGCAAAGAATGGATCGCTGGCACAGCGATTACCTCCAGACGTCATAACTGTAGAACTCCAAGGCCATCGAACCCAGAGAAGAACGTCCCCTCCATCGACTGGTAAAGGACAATCGACGCAACAGTGCAGCAATTGATCACGTGAATAAATGCTGAGAAAACCAGGTTTGTGTCCCCAATAACAGTAGAGTGAACCCTGTTAGGCATGGGTCTCCGGAGTCGACGCTGCTTCAAAGCGCCCATGTTAATCCAGGTCCATTGGCAATGACGAGTGAAGTTGGCATAGGACTACCGTCACTAGAAGAGTGCAAGATGGTTGCCTTCTCCGAAGAATCGGGGTTTCTACTCCACAGAAGTGACGGTCGGTGACGGACACGGTGTCAGACACACGAGAACCAACAAACGGCATGCTTGTCGGTCAAGTACAGGCCGGCGGTGGTAGTGTGCATGTCTGGGGGATGTTTTCCTGGTATGGACCTGGGAACCAATGAATGGGTCACTGAATGCCAATGGCTACCTGTCCATCCTCACGACATGCATCTCTTCATGTTGGAAGTTTACCCTGGTGGTGATAGTGTCTACCAACAGAACAATGCGCCGTACCACTTCGCTAAGTGAGTGCATGGCTGGTTCCAGGAACACGACAGCGATGTCTCCGCTCCCCCTTGGCCGGAGAAATCTCCCAGTCTTAATCCCATAGAGCAATTGTGGGACTATTTGGATCGACAGGTTCTGCGTGTCTATCCCAAACCACGTCATCTTTTGTACCTCCGTGTTCTTTTTTTTTGATTGGAGGTTTAACGACCACCGTGAGCAACTCAATAGGCTATAAGCAGTCGCCCGTCCCTAATTTAGGGTCACCGGTTCCAGGGAAGTTACAGAGCCAGTGCCGTAAGACAAACACAACATCCATGCCTCAGCGGGATTTGAACCCGGACCCCGTTCGGACGAATGATCAGAGGCCATCGCTTAGACCACTGCGCCACCAGGGCGGCGCCTCGGGCAACCTTCCAGAGACTCATTGTGTCCATGCCACGCCGTCTCGCTGCTGTCGTCTGAGAAAATGGCGGTTACGCCCATTATTAGGTAGGTGGTCATATTATTGTGATACGACTGTGTATATGATAGCTTGTAAGTTAACGTTCCGTGTGCGCGCTGACGTGCTTCTTTCTCAATTCTTTTTTTTTCAAAACATTGTTACGCCTCTTGGAACTTCAAATGTTATGAAACAATTTAATATGTATTGCGTTTCGAATATTTTCATTGCCTTTGTTTCATAGCAGTGTATGACGAGTTAGAGAGGATTCTGCTCCTTTCATTGTGTTCTGTACTTTCAAGAAGTACTCCACTATTGAAGCTCGCTGCCGCTTTCTTTGTTGAGTACATAAAAAGATGCTCACGTCCTAAAACAGAAAATTCACATGCACCGATGACAAAAGAAAAAAAGACTTCAGGCCGTAAAACGTAGCGTTAAAAACATCTTTTATGGTCGATAAAATTTCACCTGCAAAAACTGGGCAACGGAACGAAGGCTTTCTTTTTCAGAGGACCGTGCTTCTTCATTTCAAACAAATTGATTTGAAAGGCGTTCAAAATTCTAATGCGAAAACATCGTGAAATTTCTCGATTCTAAAAGAGTTGAGCTACATAATGGGCTGTTGCATTAAATAAGCCAGGGGGTCCTTTATTTATAATTAATTGTTACTATTGAACAGCAAATTGCGACGTAAAAAACCCAAACGAAAAAAATACAATTCACGGTGGTTTCGGAAAGTTAAGACTAATGAAAAGGTAACAAAAATAGACTAAATCGAAAAAAAAAATTCGTTCTTCTTTCTGAAATATGCCATTAAGAAAATAAAAAACGACGGCTGTCGCGAATGATTAAAATGAAAAAAAAAAAACATTTTTTATGTTATAGGAGGAATCAATCTTCACGAAGCAGGAGATCAAAGCGGAAGTTCCGGGAGTGAAAAAACGGCCTTCAAGGAAAAATACAAAACGGAACATGTGCTTAATATTAAAATCAAATAAAAACAGCTATTCCCGAAGTAATTAGGCTGCTTGTGTGATCACTAAATCAGCTAAGAGGTTACAATGCCATCAAAGCTTTAAGATGCAACTGGATGAAAGGCAACAATTCATGCAAGAAAGAAGTCCGATTTAAGATACCCGAATATTTCACAACTTTGTATAAATACCTGAAAAAAAACAAGAACATGTCCGCAGTTGAAGGACGTATCTATACTATTCGACACTGAAACTACCCAACGTAGAAAGAGTCAACGTATTGGTATTCAAATTGGTAGGTGTGTCCCGGTAGAGGGGATATGCAAATCGTTTGAGTGTACAAAATATAGTTTTTCTTATTTCACCGACCCCAGAATAGCTGAGTGATTTCTTTATTCTTTAATTTCAGTGTTCCACACTTATGTTTGTTTGGAGGTTTAACGACCACCGTGAGCAACTCAATGGGCTATAAGCAGTCGCCCGTCCCTGATTTAGGGTCACTGGTTCCAGGGAAGGGAGAGAGCCAGTGCCGTAAGACAAACACAACATCCATGCCTCACCGGGATTCGAACCCGGACCCCTTACGGACGAATGATCAGAGGCCAACGCCTTAGACCACTGCGCCACCGGGGCGGCTGTTCCACACTTAGAACGCTGGTGTTGTATTTAATGTTTACCGGAGCAGCCCATAGTGGCATCTTCGGGTCTGTCAAGAAGGATAGCGAAAAAGGACATTTTTTTTAACGACCATCGTGAGCTACTCAATCGGCTATAAGCAGTCTGCCGTCCTTAATTTAGAGCCATTAGTTCCAGACAAGGGAAGAGAACCAGTGCCGTAAGACAAACAACATCCACGTCTCACTGGGAGTCTAACCCTTCTCGGACGAATGATCAGAAGCCACCACTTAGACCACTGCGCCACCAGGGCGGCAGTGAAAAAAATAACAGCCCCATTAATGCGAACATCTACACTGGTGTCCAAAAGCTAAGCATAATTGGTAACCCAGCAAAAAACAGTCTTGCTGGGCCAGCACTATGTTGCCATTGCCGAAACGTCAATAAAATGTCCGGGCGGCCAACAGAAGGGCCAGCAGCTGGCCAAAGTTGGCACCCCCATCAGTTGTCATATGCCACAACAAGGCTCTCAGTTATCCATCACAGGCAGCAGGGCCTATGCCTATGATGGATAACTGATGGCCCTTCAGCGGCCCTGCAAGCACGGGCCATAAATGATGGCTAGCCTAATGTGGTCCGCCAGTTTCCCCGTCAGTAGCAGGCGGCAATCACGGGACGTAACTGATGGCTTGCCGAATCTTGTCCGCCAATTTCCGAGTAGTAACCATGAAAAAATAAATATCAAGGATAACCGCAGTTTCCAAAAGCTACAATTTTGTACCCCTTACGAAACTCCTGAACTACAGCACTGCGCTGGGGAAATTTTCTCAACAGACCGGAAAAACGCCCGTTTGGATCTGGCTGGAAACAAACCAAGGACAGTCTACGTGAGAAGCGCGCTCTACCAACTGGATTGATTTGGCACGCACCAGCATGACTTGAAGCCGACCCTCGTTTCTGCAGAATGTGTAACGAATGGTTATTTAATTTTACTATATTGCGAAGTATTTTTCATAAATGTCAGTTTCATATAATTCATAATTTTTTTTTTCAGCTTAAGATTGTTTTTTTCTTTCCTTAATAGAACTTCAGTTTTTCAACGAGTGTACCAACTTAAAGGCGCTTTCTAAGTTTCGACCTGTCCTTGTCGTCTTGAAAGGCGATTGTTGAATTATTGTATTTATCCGCTCATGTCACATTCTGTAACATTTTTAACGTTGTATCTTTCCTTTCCGTGTCGGAAGCTACATTTGTTTTAAAGAGGAAAGATGTTTTATTTTACTTCTCGTTATTTTTAGAACCGAATTCCTCCAGTCTTGTATATTCAACCCATGGATGAGTACATTATATCCACATAGCGTTGCTTTTTTTTTTTTTTTTCAATTAATTGATAACTTTTGTACGCGTATAATTCTTTTTTTTTTCAACAAACGCGTTTTTTTAATGTTTTTCCAGGACTGTTGTTTCAAGCGGTTTCAAATTATTTCTTGTTATCCATGGGAATGGAGTGGGTGTATTTCACGGCTGTAATCTAGTATTTCATGGCTTAATCTGATATCTTCGTCGACGTGGTATTTCATTAGGAAATTAATTCGCCTCTCTACTTATGGCTTTTTTTCTTAACATCCACTGAAATAACATGATGGTGATAGATAGTGTTGTCTTCAGCTGGTACCACAAAAGAAACAGCACGTGCTGCTTCTGCGCATGCGCAGTCCCGTTGTTTCCACCTGGTGTTGGGGTTGCATCGGTTGCCAGCTACGGGCCATTAGTGTACTTGCTTGGAGGCTCGCAATTCACGGCAATGCTGCAGGACCATCAATGGCTCGCCAACTGATGGCGCTGCCACCAATGGACCGCTACCGGGCCGTGAGGGGCGAGTTTCAGTCAGCAGTGACCCATCACTGGCAGCTGGTGGCCATCAGTTTCCCAACACTTGTGTTTTTGCTGGGAAAATATACAAAGTAAAGGGTTAAAACACATAGCACAGTGGACATTGGTATGTAGATTAGTCACATCTAAACGAATCTCAGTGCACGGTCAAATAATGTCCGCTAACGTTCCATATGCAAATATCTCACAGCTGAATAAAAACAGCTTACCCTATCCTAGGTGTCTTATTCCATTTTCTAGCAATCTCCGTGAAAAGAATTTGCACTGGTGGTCTGGAACGTAATATGGAACAAAGACGCCAGGTTGACCATTTCTTGCAGGGTAGAATAATAGGAAAGATTGAATCAGGACATTTCCAGACTACGGTCTCCAGAGCACTGAATGTACCGCAAAGTGTCATCTCCAGGCTTTGGGAGAAGGTTAAAAGACACAGGAGAGTTTAGACGCAAATCAGTTCAAAGTCTTCCAAGAGTAACAATCACTCAGCAGGACCAGTATCTTGCATTAACTGCACGACGTCATAGGCCGTTATCTGCCAAGCAGCTTTCTGCAGAGCTTGAGGCCGCTTCAAAAATAAGAGTTCAAAACGAACTGTATAGAGTCGGCTCGGATCAACTGGTCTCAATGTCAGACGCCCAGTAGTTTGTGTCCTGCTCACCCTGCAAACAGGAGGGCCCGTTTAAACTGGAAAAGGGAACATCAGAACTGGGCACTGAATGAGTACAGCAATTGACTTTTCACTGATGAATCCAGATTCAGTTTACAAACTGATTCTCGTCGAACCGCTCTCTGAAGAGAACGGGGAACCAGTTACAATCCTAATAACATCAGGAAAAGGGACCAATCTGGTAGCCGTGAAGTCATGGCAGGCAGTAGAATGGGAGCCGAGAGCTCCACATCTTAGACAGAGGTACAGTTAGTGCTGTGAGGTACAATAACGAGATAGTGGAACCTCACGCGAGAGTTTTCAGAGGTGCCGTGGGTCCAGAGCTAGTATTCATGGACGATAATGCACTCCTCCACAGGCCTCAGCTGGTGGACGACTTTTTCCTAAATGAAGATATCCACAACATGGAGTGGCCTGCAAGGTCTCCGGATATGAATCTGATACAGAATTTATGAGATGCACGAGGCAGGGGAATTGCATCACGTCAACTTCCCCAAGGACGATTCTTGAGCTCCGAACTACTCTTCCTAAGGAGTGGGACTTGTTGCCCACAGATCTCTTGGACAATATGATAAGCAGCATGAGAAGTCGATGTATGGCTTGTGTGGCTTCAAGGGGTCACTACATCCCTTATTGATCATGGTGCATCAGCCTCTTCTCAAGTTTATGTACTTAACACAAAAATCCCAATGTTGTTAATTTCTGTAAATTTGCATAAGTAAGGAAATGAACTTTGTTTCACAATTTCTTTTGTCTGCGTTGTACTTGCAATATGTTATTACACATACATACCCAATTTCGTGCTATTCCGACGGTTGGTTCTTGAAATATTCACCTTTTGGACATGGATGTACTTTAACGGCTACTCTACCTGATTTGCAAGTGGGTAATACGTCTACAGTTCTAATGTAGAAACTTTCAACTATCTTATCCGACGAAAACATTGCTCCTCAAAATTATTCAAACATCTGACATTATTACAACAGAGACTACTGTGACTTATGTCAGTCACAGTAGTGTGGCTATGTGTAGTGAGTCCTGAATCGGTACGCAGTCACAGTATGTGTAATGATTCAGAACTACTCACTATACTCACAATATGTTTAGTGAGTGTTCCTGAATCTACTTACTCCACCAGCCAGCAGTAAGTTATATACACTGAAGTGCCAGAAAAACTGGGGTTAGACGAGCTTATGCACAATACAGGGCAACGTCACCTATGCGCGTACTCGGTTGCGTCCGCCAGTGCGTATATAAAGCGACAGACATCCTTGCCAGCTGTCAGAGCTGTTTTCGGCATGAGAATGACAAGTAATAACGATTTAAGCGAATTTCAACGCGGTGTTACAGTTGGCGCTCGTGAGATGGGCCATAGTATTTCGGAGGTAGAAACGAAGTTCGGATTTTAACGGACGATCATTGCAAAGGTGTACCATGACTACAAGAATTCCGGCAAAACCTCTAATCTACGATATCAGTGTGGCCATAAAAAGACATTGGGTGAACGTGACCATCGTCATCAGTCAAGAATCGTTTCACGTGACACTCTTGCAGGTAGCATCGGAATTCAATGCTGGAGCCTCAACAAGCATCAGCGTCCGGACTATGCAACGTACCCTGCACGATATGAGCTTTGGGAGCCGACGCCCAACTCGAGTTCCTTTGATGGGTGCACGACACAGAGCTATGTGCCTCGCTTGGGCACGACAACACCGCCACTGGACACTTGATGACTGGAAACCAAGTAGCCTGGTCTGAAGAGTCGCATATCCAACTGTATCGGGCAGATTGAAGGATTCGTGTGTGGCGCAAACCCTATGAAGCCATGGATCCCGCCTGTCAATAGGGAACTGTACCGGCTGGTGGGGGGGGAGGTCCGTAATGGTATGGGGTATGTTTAGCTGGACTTCCCCGGGACCCCTGGTACGTCTACAAACGTCTGTGACCGTCCAATGCTATTTGCGCATCCTTTCTGACGAGGTACACCCGTTGATGTCCTGCATTCATGCTGATGGGTTGGACCTGTTCCAACAGAACAATGCACCTCCACACAAGTGCCGGGACGCCACATTATGGTTAGGGGAGCATTCATCTGAGTTTGTGGTGTGGCCAATCCCACCCAAATCCCCAGATCTGAACGTGATAGAATACATTTGGGATGCCATGCAACGCGCTATCGAACACAGGAATCCGAGACCTCGGAATACACCCGAATTGTGGAACGCTCTGCAGGAAGTATGGTGTGCATTGCCTACAACATATTCCCAGAAGCTAGTGGAGTCCATTGCCCCGTCGTATTTCTGAAGGCCTGCGCTCCCGTGGGGGATCTACCAAGTATTAGACTGGTGTACCTGTTTTTCTGGCACTTCAGTGTATACGTATATTGTTTGCCCCAAGATTATTATTCAAGATAATATACCAAACGTTATCTTTCAAGATGAACTAAATCGAAGGTCACAGAATTACCACCAATTTGAAAAGTGTTGTGGATTTTCCAGCGCTGAAATATAAGCTACTTGGACTATCTTGAGTCAGTCAAGAAACTTATACCAAAGCCTTGTTCACACACGGGACATTGAATTAGAACGTTTTATGCAGATGTACGTACAAGTTACTTACTCAGCGACGTCACTTGTGTCATCACGTGATCTAGGCAAATATTTAAAATTGCTGCTCGTCAGTAGTGTTGAACACTATGCGAAAAAAAAGGACCTTTCGGACTTCGATAAAGTGCTTATCGTAGGTGACCGTCTGTTTGGAGCAACGATTTCTACAACAGCAGAGATGACCCGTTTCTCAAAAGGTGAGATTATTCGGGTGTTTAGTTAGTGGGAACGTTACCCACATTGCTTGACTAAGAGGCGTAGCTGTAGCGCGACGACAATCGGTTAGGAACGAGATCGCCGTCGTTTGAGAACGCTTGTACGGAGAAACAGGACTTCCAGTGAACGACAGGTGTCCGATGCGTACCTCAGTGAACTGTTCAGAGGGGAATGAAAAGGATCAGTACTGGCAGTCACATGCCAATGTGGAAACCACTGATTTCTACGAAGAACCGAAAAGTTCGGCAGCGGTGTCAGGAAAACAGTGACTGGACACTAAAATAAGGCATGTGGTCCGACGAGTCGCAGTACACCTTTTATACCAGCAGAGAGTTTGGATGGGGCCTCATAAAGCAATGGACCCAGCTTGCTTTGTGAACAAAACAAGGTTCTGGAGATGGTATGGGTAACATTACGCTGGTACGGAACTGATCCCAGAATATTGCAAGAATGTCTGGTGTCTCCCAAGTATTATCCTAACGGTGTCGTGCGCGAAGCAACCCTCTGGAAATCGTGCGCGAAGCGACCCTGTTATATTTTACCGTGGACGAAGCGACGCTGCTAATCGAATCATATTACTAATATATATATATATATATATATGTACAAATCGTAGTCAAATTACTTACATCTAATTAATTAATTACTTACATCAAGTTTTTTATACTAAACACAAGATTTTAATATCACTATATATATATATATATATATATATACAAATCGTAGTCAAAGTGTTTTTTTTTTTTTTGGAGGTTTAACGACCACCGTGAGCAACTCTATGGGCTATAAGCAGTCGCCCGTCCCTAATTTAGGGTCACTGGTTCCAGGGAAGGGAGAGAGCCAGTGCCGTAAGACAAACACAACATCAATGCCTCACCGGGATTAGAACCCGGACCCCGGTCGGACGAATGATTAGATGCCATCGCTTAGACCATTGCGCCACCGGGGCGGCGTCAAAGTGTTTACATCTAATTAATTAAGTACTTACATCTTCTGAATTTTGCAGCTTTTGTCCTTAGTCCAACTTGGTAAGATACCTTATTTCTTTCAGGCATTTTTTAAGGTCTTTAAATTTCAACATTTGACGTGTGATGCACAAACAATAATTAAAAGAATTAAGTGAACTTGGTCCAAACAGGAAGAAAATGTGTATACAAGTAGAAGAACGCATTCGTAATATCATGGCGGAATTTGGAAATTCTAAAGACCTTAAAAAATACCTGAAAGCATTAAGCTATCAAAATTCAGAAGATGTAGGTACTTAATTAGGTGTAAGTGATTGGACTACGATTTTTGTATATATATATATATATATACTATGTAAAATGATATTAAAAACTTGTATTTAGTATCAAAAACTTGATGTGAGAAATTAATTAATTAGATGTAAATAATTTGACTACGATTTGTATATAAGTAAAATTATTCGATTAGAAGGGTCGCTTCGTCCACGATGGAATATAACAGGGTCGTTTCGCGTAAGATTTCCCACAGGGTCGCTTGGCGCACGGTCGCTTCCCGCACGTAATCATCCTAACATTGTTACTGATAAAGTCCATGCTGCAATGCTGACTTTTTATCCAGCAGGTGACCGCTCTTATGTACGACAGCGCGCAATTAGCGGGCAGCACTGGTTCAGCGAGCATGATAGCGACTGCCACCATCTTCCCTAGCCACCATAAAGCCAGGATCTAAACCCTACTTTGAACGTATGCGATATGTTAGAAAAACAGTTCGAAGGACAAAGTCCTCTTTCATTAAAAGTGCGAATCTGTTGAAACTGCCTCGTGAACGCCTGTTATGCTGTACAAGTAGATGCACTCAAATACCATGGTGAATCTACGTCAAACTGCACAAGTTCTGCAATTCGGGCTAAAGGAAGTCCAGCCCGGTATTGAATAAAAGTTTTTAATTCAGTATCAGGTATGTGTATAACTGACGTTGCCTGGTCATTCGTTTTAGTACACCTGACCATGTAAACAACATTTTAGCGAACGGCACTGATATCCAAGACTCTCACTTAACAGCTATACCATTGACCCAAAGACCAATTCTAAATTTTCTCGACTACTCCTAGAAATATAGGAGGCTTGCTGTTCTGTCCCACTGAGAAAATTGTTAGGTTAGTTCTAATCTTTTCAGCAGCCTCAATAGGAACAGAATTTCAGTATGTTGATTGCTCTCATTGGGAACTCCGTCTAGTGTTTCCCTCCGAATTTGCTATAGGTGTGTTCGAAAATCTCGAACTATGATTGGAAAATCGAATATATAAAATTCGACATTTGTAAGGGTTCATTTGCTTTCATGGCAATGAGGCAAAAGTCACATAATTACGGTGTGCTCGCAGAATTCCCAGTATTCAGAATCCCACTTCAAAATCGATTGCACCGGAGTAGATTTTAACAACGACTGCAGGTGAAGCGAGAACTCTTCGGCAATTCGGTTTCGAATATGGAACCTCCAGATTTACCTGCCCTTCCAGGTGACTACCCATTTATTTCTGATCTATCCTCAGAACGTCCTTATCTAGAGGAATGGCTGCCGAAAAGCCGTTCCGATGGTGTTAATAATTATGACATTTTGCCTTCTAGTACACGATTCATCGATGTTTCAGTAGAAACAGGAATAACTGGATACTTGTTTATCATATCTGAAGTGTGATGGTGATAATCTCTTTTTGGCCAATGACACTGCAGCAACTCGGCAAGTTAGTAACTTTGCAGGCTCATGCCCTGACAAACAAACAAAAATGGAAAAAAAGCATGATGCTTAAGGCAACAATCTCAAATGAACAACCTCTGTCTGTATTTTTTCGTACAGTGCTCAGACTGTTCTGAATCCTTACCCAGTATGGGGCAGATCAGTGTGATAAGCAATGCAGAGTTAATTTATGACTATAAAATCGAGATGGTCCTTTGGAAAAAGTATAACCTTTCGTATATCATCACTTCAAGAAATCTAACATTAAAACACTATTTCATTCAAGAACCAGTTTCTCAGCTCCCTTACGTTATACTGTACCAACGTTTTGATCATAATCTTAACCTTCCACAAATCATTAAAATTCAATTGCTGCAGGAAAAAGATAAAGGCGAGCTTCAACCTACTGAAGAGATTTCATCTTGAAAATAGCAACATTAAATTGCAGAGGTTGTTTGACTCCTTTGTCGAACAACCTTGTTTGTGAAGAAACTGTACGCAGTCCAACTATTTGTCCTTCGAGAAACGAATTGCAAAGTCTCACGAATTTTAATAGATGGACAGATCGGCCACACAGTTGCTTTCATTCTTTAGGAAATCTGCATTGCTCAAGAGTAGCTAATAATAATGTTCCTTTCACTAATCCTGAAGCTTCAGCACTTTTCTCACATGAATCTCATTCTCACCTCCACCCACCGTGACGATTCAATCATTTTGTGGCGACTATAGGTGTACTTTGAACCCTGCTGTAGGGGAGAGTTATTCTACTGAATCCCGAATCACCCTGTGAAATAAACTCATCTGTGATTCAGTTTAGTCAGCTTCAAGAAACATTTCTTCCACTATATCCTGAAGTCTTACAGTTTACATGGAGATCCACAATCAAGACTACTACTGTGGTTGCAAGTTTATAGCGGTTTTATATTTCAAAAGTAGTTCCAACTCGAATCCGTGCCGTAGAATCATAGCCTCCTTGTTCCTCCGACTAAGAGCATTGCTTTGTTTCATGTTACTTTTTGTTTAGGGATTTAACGGCCACCGTGATCCACTAGATGGGCTATAAGTAGTCTCCCGTCTCCAATTTTCAGCCATTGGTTTCCAGGGAAGTGAGAGAGAGAGAGAGAGAGAGAGAGCCAATGCCATAAAACAAACACGACATTCATTCTTCACGTGACTCGAACCTGGACTCATCTAGAACGAATGGTTGGAAGCCTGCGCTTAGACCACTGCGCCACGGGAATGGCCCATGTTTTCTCCTTCTACTGCACTTTTCCTTCATGTGTGTGGACTATAGAACATTACATCCTAACGGAAGATCCTGTTATTTCAGGGGTCCAACCAGCCGTATGGCTACTTTTTCTGATCATGCACAACTGTGGGTTTCCACAAAAACCTATTTACTGCATTTGCAAAACGTCATGCTTTTGGAATCCGTACTTTAACAACTATCAAAGTTTTTAGCTTCAGTCAACAAACAGCACTGACTCCTAATTCTTCTACACATTTTCTCTGCAAAAAAAAAAAAAAAAACTGCTTTGAGGCAAATCTTTGAGACAATCGCTAATGACTCTTTATCTCAAAGACTACAGTCTTGTGACGATTATATATAGATTAAGATAATACAACGTAGTTGTCACAAATGTTTATTTTCTCAAGCCGACCATGGTGTTTCGCTTGGTATTGACCTAGCTTCATCAGGACGAATGGCACGTAAATATTCAAATTGTATATGACATCAAATGGCATTAACAGTCACGTGTTTTGGTTAGATGCTTCCACGCGCTTGATAGAAATAGCGTGGATGCCATGTCATTAACAAGTTGCGAAGACTTCTGATATACATGGAAAGCTTCCGAAATATTAAGTTTGATGGTTTTACCAGATTCAACCACCAAACTTAATATTTTGGAAGCTTTCCATATATATCAGAAGTCTTCGCAACTTGTTAATGATATGGCATCCACGCCATTTCTATCAAGCGCGTGGAAGCATCTAACCAAAACACGTGACTGTTAATACCATTTATGATGCCATATACAATTTGAATATTTACGTGCCATTCGTCCTGATGAAGCTAGGTCAATACCCAGCGAAACACCATGGTCGGCTTGAGAAAATAAACATTTGTGACAACTACGTTGTATTATCTTAATCTATATATAATAGCTAGTGACGTTCTTATATGTGTTAAACCAAAGAGAATTCAGCATGATGAACCAGCACAAGATTTGTGTAGAATCGAAAAATCGCATAAAGTTGCAAAAAGTATTTGTCTGTCCTTCCTTTTCCTGATGGTACAGATAGTTCTGAGCCAGACGGTATTTGTTCTACTGTACGACATAGCTTTCAAAAGAGCTTCTCAACATGTACTCCACTTATGGGTCCAGATTAACTGCTTTTCACAGATCTTTAAGTTCTTCCGCATAATGAGATTTTGATTTGCTCTATTTCTTCAACCGAATTTATATCTGCGTTTGCTATACTTAATAAAAAGGATTTGCCAGGATGTGTCTTTCTCTATCGGGTCTCCTTCTGATCTTTGCTTCCCCTTTAACTAACATGTGTGCTTTAACTCTCCTGTCTCCCTCTCCAGCGTTCCCTAAGGCTTTCAGTTTTTTGTAGAAGGGGTGTTTTCCTTCTTTCGCTCAACATTTGGTGGCCGATCATTCTGTTTAACAGAGTACAAATTACGTATACTAAATTCCTCCAAGTCTTAACCATGTACCTCATACCGAATACACTCTTATGAAACATATGGAAATCCCGGACGCTCAATCCATCAAAACTTTTCTCTACTTTGCGACTTAATATTTTTGGCAAATATAAATCGGGAACAAGTTGCTGTGTTAAAAAGCCTACCGTGTCCGTCACTTATCTTGATCAAGTGTTTTAAGATTGAGGCTTTCCGATCCGTTTTTGTTAAATTATTTGCACACTATACTTGTATGTTGATATTGTTGTATGTACACATACGTAATTCTTCTTTTGTAACTTCTGCTGATCCAGTTTCAAACTGGCATCCGTCAAGGTTGTCCGCTAATTGAGTGATTATTCAGTCCAGATTTTGAACCAGTGTTGTTCCCTCGCCGACGTATTCATACCAATCGTTTACCTCTTACACTTTCCTCAACAAGGAACTATGCAGCTAATCTTACAACGTATACAGACTCGTTTTAGTCTGTTTATCTGATTTACAGAATAATTTACACTGCCTCAATCACCTTACCATCTGTATGTGACAGCATCAAAAGCTGTTTTGAATTCAGAAAAGTGTACAAGTGTATCTTTGGAAAGAGTGGACCGACCAAGGGACGCGATGCAGTCAGGCATCTACTAGAATACACTTGGTATATTCATTTGATTCTACAGCTATTGCAGGATAAACTTAACCTTTCAATAGACTCAAAAGAAAACAACTCTTTTTCAGCGTATAAACTTCATGTTTCTTATCACGGAAGAGCATCGATTGCCAATACTATTTTTCCAGCAATAGACTACGAATGGTCATCACATGTTTCTGCGTAATTTGTACAAAGAAACGTGCAAATAGAAATGGTAAATTTTGTATGATAACTAACATTGGATAAAAGCAGATGTTATTACCAAACAGATTCTTCATGGTGGGCTAAACCTCGTTGACATACCGTGACCCTTCGAGTCACACAATTTACTACCGCCATCACTCGCCGCGCCGGCAATGCATCAGTATTGAATATTTTATCATTACATAGTCTTTTTCTTCTCTTTTCATATTTTAATCAAAATGGTCTGCTATCCAATTATTCCTCAAAATCTACCAGCAGAATGTAGAAAGCTACCATATTTTGGAGGATTTCTCAGCCAACTCGTCTTCCCAAAGTTGCTTTATATTAGAACCTTTTTTTCAGCACAACTACATTGTTAGTTGCAGAAATGCTTTCAACTACACGTCCTGCCCTGCTACGGGGTGGCGATATCTACGCAATTGCGGATTTTTCCTGGAAAAAACTGCCAGATATCTCGTTTTCCTAACATAGAAGAAATACAAGAAAATCTGTCAACTGCAAAATGCTATTCGTTATACCTACACACCAGCCGTGTGATGTCTTATCGGAACGTGGCTATTCGTTATATATCACACCAGCCGTGTGATATCTTATCGGAACGTGGGAGTAGACTATGACAAACAACCGAATCTTGTTGTTTTTTTGGTTTTTTTTTATTAAAGGTTTAACGACCACCATGAGCAACTCAATGGGCTATAAGCAGTCGCCCGTCCCTAATTCAGGGGCACTGGTTCCATGGAAGGGAGAGAGCCAGTGCCGTAAGACAAACACAACATCCATGCCTCACCGGAATTCGATCCCGGACCCCTTTCGGAAGAATGATCAGAGGGCATCGCTTAGACCACTGCGCCACCGTGGCGGCACCGAATCTTGCATCCTCGTGCAAATCAGAATCTGCGACGCCAGGATTGGGATAAAAACTGGGGTTTCCCAGGAACTCTCTTATTGTTCCTCGTCTATAACAATAAGGAGCTTCGAGAGCTCCCTTATCGTTGCGCGTCGGGGTGTTACAAAGTGTAATTTCCTGCCTGCGGACTGGATTGCAGGATACGGGAAGTGTTCAAAGATGGGAAAGTCAAAGCCGTCCACGGTCACCTACAGAAAGGTACGACCGTTATCTGTTGCTAACCCGTCGGAACAGGCAGCACAATACTACTCTTCTGAAGCGAGAGTTTCTCGTTAACAGGACGCAGGTTGTCAACTCAATCTATCCGCTATCACCTTCACCAAGGTCTTTTTACACGTTGACCAATGATGTGTGTCCCTTTAACAGCCCGTAGAAACTGAGCTAGGGAACATGGTGTCTGGGGTCAAGTTAATAATGAAACGCATATAGCGTATTAAATCCGTTTTTTTCTGTGATGCAGTCAACACAAAGATTTGCCAAGCTTTCGCACTCCACTAGGAGGCTTTTCCAAGGCAATGGTAGACATAAAAATGCATTTTATTCGTTGAGTCCGGGTCTCGCCGTATTACATTATGTTTCGTATCGGGGTTTAACAAGGTCGTGAAGAGTATTGTATGAGGTCTCCCGTCCGTAATTTTTGATCGCTTCTTCCAGGTATGGGACAGAAGTAGCGACAGCGGATAGGAGCAAAAACTGTATCCAGCTCGAACAACTGATCGGAAGTCTGCACCCCAGACAACCCTTCCACCGGGACAGTCAATAAGGATCCACTCGTCTATTCCAGGAAATGGACAGTATTAGCGCCTTTTGAAGCAAACGTACCTCCCATCTCTCATACGGAACTTGAAATGGGTCATACGACGGACGATTAGCCAAAGTACGAGATGCAGAGACTGTTGTTTTTTCGATTGGAAGTTTAACCCTTTAACGACCATAACACCTGTACATGCAAACAGCTATAGCAGCCTGAAACGCTTGTCTAGAATGAGTCACATTTCTTACCCTTACCTGTTCTTCAAATTCTCTCGACCTCAGACGGATTAGCTGGATCACCCTTTAACTGTCTGCTAGTTCACTTCATTGTTATTAAACACTGAAGTGAACCTGCAGACAGTTTCCGACGTTATGGTATTTGGAGTGATAAAAGATATTAGGGTCATGGTCGTTAAAGGGTTAACGACCGCCGTGAGCAACTCATTGGGCTATAAGCAGTCGCCCGTCTCTAATTTAGGGCCACTGGTTAAAGGAAAGAGAGATCCAGGGCCATAACAAAACATCCATGCCTCACCGGGATTCGAACCTGGACCCATCTCGGACGAATGATCAGAAGTCATCGCTTAGACTCTTGCGCCACCGGTGCTGCCAGAGGCGCTTGGAAAATGGTGCAACTGTGTGTATATATCTGTGTGGATAAGGAAAATGACAAGAGTGGAAGACCTCATGATAAGAGTAAAATCTCCTTGAAATGGCAATAGGCTGGACATGTTGCCACAAGAACGGATCGCCGATGGACAATTGAAATTCTACACTGGATTCCAAGGAACAGGAAAAGACCGAGAATTCCATATGGGAGATGGATGGATGAAATTCTAAAACATGCGGGAGTGACAGAGGAGACCCTCGCAAGATGCAGTTGTGGAAGAAACTTTGGGAGACCTTCAACCAGCAATGGATTGACAACCGGTTGATGATATATAAGAGCGGCATGGGGTACTGAACACCACTCTAATGCCTACAAACAATCTCCTATCTCTAATTTAGTTTAGGGACACTTATTCCAGAGAGGGAGAAGATGTCACGTCATAAAAAAGGCAAACACAATACTCACGCCTAGGGTATTAATTTCATCACAGCGAAAAAAAAAAAAAAACATTTCGTAGGGTAAAACGTGAAATTTCCTCAAATATTCGCCTTTAAGTGTCTTTCCCCACGTTTTGGATATGTAAGATGCGTTGTTTGTCACAAAAGTGGTTATATTCGCAAAAAGGCATTTAATAAAAATTAAGGTGGTTCCACTTAAAATCTCTGCCTTATGTTTCCAATGATAAAACTTCTTTACATATTTTCTTTGCAATTAATATATTCCCACGGATGAAAATTTGCTTATCGATAAAACTATAAGTTATAGTATGGAATACTTAAAAACTTGCTAAAACATAACCATAATTATATTAAAAATCAATCATTTTCCTTTGAGTAATGTTAGACCTGTTAACAGATGGTGCGACCTGTACATTGATGACATTTTTTTTTCTTTTTTTTTTGACTGGAGGTTTAACGACCACCGTGAGCAACTCAATGGGCTATAAGCAGTCGCCCGTCCCTAATTTAGGGTCACTGGTTCCAGGGAAGGGAGAATGTCAGTGCCGTAAGACAAACACAACATCCATGCCTCACCGGGATTCGAACCCGGACTCCTTACGGAGGAATGATCAGAGGCCAGCGCCTTAGACCACTGCGCCACCGGGGCGGCATTGATGACATCAGTAGATAAACAAATGTTGGATTGCTTAGTTATGGTTATGTTTCAGCAAGTATTAGGTATCTCATGCTATAACTTAAAGTTAGTTTTATCGATGCGCAAATTTTCATCCTTGGGAATTCATTAATTACGAAGAAAATATGTAAAGAAGTTTTCCCATTGGAAACATAAGGCAGAGATTTTAAGCCGAACCACCTTAAGGCTCTACGAGACCCGCCATCTTGTATTGTGCCTTCTCTTGTTAACCAACGGGCAAGCGTATTTCACAAATTGCTCGGGCAATTTTGAACACCTCGCAAGATATATGATAAATAAAGAGTTCCCTGGTTTCAGATTTTCATTTGGACTCTAAGTATTTTTTATTAATTAATAAAACTATGGAAGACGCCTTGGTACGACTTTCGCTGCAGATAAAAAATGAAGGGAAAGGTAAATAAAAAATCTGAAAGCAGGGAACTCTTTATTTATCCTATATCTTGCGTTAGCGACAAACGGTGTTTCAAAATGTGCAAAATTGCCCGAGCAATTTGTGAAATACACTTGCCCGTAGGTTAACAAGAGAAGGCAGCAATACAAGATGGCGGGTCTCGTAGAGCCTTAACGCACTAAATTATTGCCTCGCTGACTGCTTTAAAATTTACGGATTCCAAAGTGATGCACTCCAGGAAGATTGCATTCAAAGCGGTTTCAGCATTACAGCTTTCAACATTCGTTTAAGCAGATGGAACAAGAAAAATATTCAAAATGTACGTATCTTCTGAATCAGTTGTTTTTGTCTGCTACGATGCTTACGCCGGATACTGATTTTAAAAGTAAGTCACTTGTTAATATCATATTCTTGGCAAATGACATTTCCGATTCCAATTTGCATTTAAAATAACACCAATATCTTCAACGTAATTCTTTCAATGTAGAGATAATCCAGTTTGGAAAGTGGCATGTTAGCTACACAAAAGGCACTCAGTTAATTTCGAAAGTTCAGTTGAGCGATGATGTTCTTGTTTAGTTCTTTTTCTCAAATAATTCATCAACACATTTCTGCATTATTTCCTGTTGACTGTTCGGATACACTTTTTTATGCAGCTTGCTAAAAGCTTTTTGCAAACTGTCCTTTCTTGAAAAATTCACTGTTATGTTGGAACACGAACACAATAGAATTTTGTTCACATGAAGCGCTCCCTTGCTGTAATACTGCTTGCACCTTTCAGATGTACTCATTTTACTCACGTGGCTCCCTTTACGGTTTACTAGTGCGGCATGTCGCCAAAGTCGTTTAACAGTAGCGGGTGGTGGAAATCACGAACTACCACACGTGCATTCTTCAGCAGAGTGCATGCAGGGATGTCGCCAAGGGAACGCAGGAGTGGGCCTTGGCCCACCCTGAAATTTGTCTTGACCACTATGCCGCCCACCCAGTTCAAAATGTGCCATTTTCCATTATGTTTAAACTTTAAAATGCAATCTGCATTTTGTCAAGTAATAAAACTTGTGTTTTACTTCATGTAGTCCTAAGTATTTTTCCCTAGGAAGGGTGACGTTTACTTCTCCGTAGAAAGGTTATCGAAATACAGGGTAATTCAAAATGATTGCCCCGATTACAAATGACAATACCTGGTTTATGAAACATAAATATACAGATCACACTGCTGCACAATAAAGGAGGAAGTTTAGAATTTTGTTTCCATACCCGTACAAATGTTCTATGAGACACCCCTTGGTCAGGCGGGCAACATCTAAACGGTAATCCCTTTCACGCCATACATTACGAAGCATGTCCGTAGACACTAATGCCAGTGCAAGCTGAATGCGCCTCTCTAGTTCTTGCAGTGTTCTCAGCAAATGTAGCACATACACATGGTCTTTGACGTACCCCCGGAAAAAGGAGACAAAGAGTGAGGTCCGGAAACCCGGGGGCCACTTGCACATAACCATGTTCGTCCTGTCCTCTTCTGCTGCGGTCTACATTTCTTCCCACCGGCTTTGGCGCACGGGCTGCTCACTTTCCTACGTGAACACAGCAGTAAGTTCCAATAGAATTTCAAACTTCCTTCTTTCTTGTGTAGGGATATCGGCTGTCTATCTTCATAAACACGTTGTCATTTGTAATCGGGGCAATCATTTTGAATTTCCCTGTATAATCCTCAGGGCAACGAATATTCAGTTGTTCTTCCCTCTTCTATAGTTTAAGCCTCGGTTTCATGTTAGTATGGCCAGGGGAGTATGAAGAAAGTGGACAGGAATTCATTGAGGAAGATCGTTACCAATTGCTCTACTGGTAGGGAATTTCAACACGTAAAGTGGAGTCTAAAGCTACACTAGCGCTCTTAAGACTGCTCCGGGGGCAGTGAAAGCGCAAAAAGTGTCTGACGACCGCTTTGTTGGAGAGGAGTGCAAGGCAAAGTCGTTGGCTGGAAGGAAGGAAGTTAAGGAGGGGGAGATATTGTCTGCGTGGCATGCCGTTAAAATTTTATTTAGATAAACAAAAACGACATTTTCTTTTAAATAAATTGTTCAAGTACAGTACTATTTTCGTTAGCGAAAATACAAAATTTTGAAAAGTAGTTTAAGAGAATGCATTCAGAGAAAACAAAAAGTTGGATACATTCTACAAACACTTCTTTCTTACACCAGTGGCGTAACGAGTCAGATCCATGTATATATGTGTATTCAGGTGGAAGGGGTGAGATTGCACGAATTCCTTTGCAACTGGTAGATTAAAGACAGCGCAGTGCTGGTCTAACGCTGCGGCTTATATGACCATACGTCCGAGAAGGGTCCGGGTTCGAATCACGGTGAGGAATGAATGAGTTTGTTTTACGGTACGAGCCCTTTCCTATCCCTGGAACTAGTGACCTTGAATTAGGGACAGGCGACTGCTTATAGCTCATTCAGTTGCTCACGCTGGTCGTTAAACCTTCAATAAAAAAAAATCGTTTTTTTAGTGTTTTGTAAAAACCATAAGTAGCTGACAAGCTTACTCCACCAAAGGCAGTGCTCGCCCATCCTGATTTCAAAGTCTAGCAAAGTCCCTGAGTGCATGCGAGCTGGAATTACACGGCAAGCTTGCACGATAAGTCTCTTCGTATCAAACAACCTTGAGGGGTAATTCACGGTTTAAAAGTTCTGGTTTGGGCTTTGGAATGAGAATTATTTTGCGGTATATTTTTCGTGTAGATTCTAATGAAGGCACTATACTAAAATTATTTAAATATGAAAAATAAAAATTATAATAGAAACTCGGCAAAGATAGGGAAAAATCTGAAATTCGCGGAATTACAGAAAAACTAAAATTCGGGGAAACAAAAAGAGGAATTTCGCGCCGCGAAACAATTGCTAGCCAACTAACTGAAGGCTAATCACTGACTCGAAACCATCTCAGACGAATGGTCAGAAGGCAGCGCCTTAGACCACGAGGACACAGCGGTGACCCTATTTTCTGTTGAGTAGATGGCTAATTTCGGTATGTTTCACATTGCTATGCTGAATGTCTACGAAATAATATTTTTAAACTAATCATATATGGAACTAGAAATGCGTCAACATGTCTGTTTATTCCACAGTGTTTCAGTTGTGATAACGAAACAACGTCAACTTATCTAAAGAGAGAAACTAACAGAGTGAGCAAAACAGCAACACAATGATTTGTTGATATACAAAAAATATGCTTGAACTCGACGGATTTGCTACGTTCCTTTGTAAGATTCAAATAGGAGCAAGCTTGACCACAGTAGGCTTTTACTAAACTAAAAGGTTTAAGATTTTGAAATGATGTTCAAGTATCCCCCTCTTCCCACCAGTGTAGAGGAATGCAGATTTCTTTTGCCATCAATCCCTTTGGGGTTCTTTCCTCTTGGATTTCGATCTCAAAGATTTTTTTTTTGTTAAAAATTCACAATAAGAAAACTCCTTGAAGTTTGAATTTGTCGGATAAACATACTATTCCGTTTAGCCTCACTTAGCATCTTGTGGGAGATGCCCAAACCACTCGACTGCTCTAGTGGTTAAATCGCTAGCATCTGATACTTCGTACAGGTTCCAATCCTCGGTGGAGCATGAATACAAAAACAATTTTACAAATTTTCGCTCAAGAATGAAAACAAAAGTTTATTTTCTCATCGAGCTAGTTAATATCTAAAGATTAAAACAATTTGAGGAATGTTAGCTTACTTTTTCAAACCTGTGCAGTAAGTCGGACTGTATTTTTTTTATTGAAAAACCACTGTGAGCAACTCAATGGGCTATAAGCAGTCGCCCGCCCCTAATTTAGGGTCACTAAAAAAAGAGGGAGAAAACCAGTGCCGTAAGACAAACACAACATCCATGCCTCACTGGGATTCGAACCCGGACCCCTTACGGACAAATGATCAGAGGCCATCGCTTAGACCACTGCGCCACCGGGGCGGCCCTTTCTTGGATAAATGGTCATAAGCCAGCGCTCAGACCACTGCGCAATCATATTCCGTGGACTGATTTCGTTCAGTAACATAACCTATATGAAATTATAATCCTTATCCTGAGGAACCAGAGTTTTTTTTTCTATTGTTTCGGGTAAATTTGCCCACTAAACTTTAAAAGCAATAATTTGCGATTTCTAGTGACCTGAACGAAACTAAAATCAAAAGCCCACACTTTAAGAAGCTCAAAATTCCAAAACAAATAAATGCCATTTTGGAAATTGATTTATAGGAGATCATTTCATGTAGTCTCAGTTTCCTCCACAAATTGGCAACTATCACTACAAAACCAGCTAATAATTACCCCAAACTACTCTTTGGTTTACAGCATACCTCACGCGCTGCAATTCTAAAATTGCCGCCTCTCTGGCAGACTGGTTTGAGCGCTGGCCTCATACGTTCGCCCGAGTAGATCCGGGTTAGAGTCGCTGATGAAACATCAATGGTTTGTCTACTGGCATCGGCCCTCCCCCTTCTGTGTAATCAGTGGCCCCGGATTTTTTTTTTTTTTTTTTTTTAGATTTGGGGTTTAACGACCGCCATGAGCAACTCAATAGGCAATGAGCATTCGCCCGTCCCTAATTTAGGGTTACTGGTTTCGAGAAATGGAGAGCGCCAGTGTCATAAGACACAAACAACATCCATGCCTAACCGGAATTCGAACCAGAACCCAACTCGGAAAAATGAACAGAAGCCATTGCTTAGACCACTGCGCCACCAGAGCCCTATTAGAGAAGGGGAAAGCACTTATAAAGCCCTTAGATTTGCTTCCGGTGGTTGTTAAACTCCAAAATGAAAAATTCAAATTCTGAATTTGTTTGTATACTGCTTCCCAAAGCTTTTCTAATTCCCTTTGCCTTTTAAGCAACCAAAGAACATCTCATTGTAGAGCTCAAAATATGCTGGACTCAATATAAAATTGAGGACGACTTAATTTAACAGTACACATAATGTAAATGTATTCTTATGGCAGGATCTCCTTTGGCAGTGGTCAAGAGATTTTCCCTTCGTGGCTTAAGTAAAGCGCAACACATGCAACTTTCTTCTAACATTACCGGTGTTTTTTGTTTTTTTTATTGGAGGTTTAACGACCACCGTGAGCAACTCAATGGGCTATAAGCAGTCGCCCGTCCCTAATTTAAGGTCACTGGTTCCAGGGAAGGGAGAGAGTCAGTGCCGTAAGACAAACACAACATCCATGCCTGACCGGGATTCGAACCCGGACCCCTTACAGACGAATGATAAGAGGCCATCGCTTAGACCACTGCGCCACCGGGGCGGCACATTACCGATGTATACCACGAGGTTGCAGTTCGTTAAAACAACGTTTTATGTTGCTGGGCCATTTTCTTGTACCGTGTAAGCTAGACACTGTAAGACATTGACCCGCAGGAGACTGCAAAATTATGTTGTCAGACGAGTCGCGTTTCCGGCCGAATTCAAATGACGGACGACATATGTAGCTCAGGAGTAACGAACTTTCCCAACTGGACCGTGTCTAGGATGTTGCTCCAGCTGCAATGTCTTACACCCGCCACGAGTTAGGCAAATTGTTGAGGTATTGACCCGTTTAAATCAGGTATTTTATATATACAAACTAGATGACCAAGGATTCTTTTTTTCTGTAACTTGAAGGACGAGTACACCATACTTTTAGACTGACAAGATGTTAGGTGCACAGGGCTAAAACTTCTTATTACTGACACGATGACCGTAGAGTAACACTGGGGCGACAACGAAATATTCACCCGCATAACCTACAGGAATTTAGAGTGCTATTGTTGAAGAAGTCTACAACTGATGTATAGTGTATCAGACGACTCGTGGTTTCCATGCCGTAGACTATTGTTAACGTAATTTAAGCGAAAGGAGGTATTACACAGAAGTATGTGAAGAATGTCAGATGTCACTAATTTTTTGTCCGATTAGCATATGTACCGCTTCTAGCTGTCAAAACATTTGGTTAGTTAAGATATAGACATTTAAGCATATGAGTGTAAACTGCTGGTTTTGATTCCTACCACTTCATTAAGGAATGGTGTAGCCAGTAGCCACTTCAAAATCTGTACAATCATTGTGAACGCTAATTATTTCTCAAGAAGCGCACCGTAACTTGTTTTGTGGCTTAACGACTACCGTGAAAATCTAAAGCTATGAGCCCTTGCAAGTTTGTAATCTGGGAATACTGGTCCCTCGGTGTGGTGTAGGAAGGGGGATATAGTACCATACGATCACACATTCAGGACTGAATCATATCGGAAGACGAGCAAGACACCCAGATCTTTGATGGTTTGGCCTCTGAGACGGCTCCAGTCATTATTTAATTGTACCGCACATATACCCTGGAAACTGCTAAATGACAGCACCACATGCTGTACATAACAGCTTGGTCGCGCCGGTGCCCCAGCGTTCAAAGGGCAAGCTTCATTTTGGATAGAGGGGTTGAAGACCACCGTGAGCAACTCTAAAGTCTATAACGCAGTCTCCCGTCCCTAAATTAGGGCTACTAATTTCAGGCAAGGGACCAAGTCAACACCAGAAGTGAAGAGCACCTCCCATACCTCACCTGGGACCCGAACTCTGACAAATGGGCAGAAGCCAGCGCTGAGATCACTGCGCTACCGAGGCTGTAAAGAGCTGGCTTCTGACTATTTGTCAGAGTGGGGCAGGTTTCGAGTTTAGGATAAAATATGGTTGACTGTTTTCCCTACGGCGCACGCACAGTGGCTGTCCCCACACTGGAACCAGTGGCCACAGATTTGGGACAGGTATTGGCGCTTAGATTTGCTTATTGTGGTACTTAAACTCCGGAACAAACAGAAGATACAGTAGTTTGACCGCTGTACAGGAATTCCCTTTTACAGTCTCATATCTTGATTCGGTTTTGACATGTCAAAATATGATTAATAGTTTTGCAGCACATTTGCTTGTAATCGTCAGCAAGATTTTGTTCTTTCACCAAACCTTGCTGCACCTTTAGACAGAGCTTTTGCCTCTTTTGATAAACTCGCTCAAACTTTACGTCAGGTATTGTGAACAAAGAATGTATATTTTTTCGCAGTTCACAGAAGAAAATTTACTCTTTTCCTCAATGGAAACTCATTTTAAAATACGTTTAGTTTTTTGTAAACTGATTGCTTTCTTTTAAGGAACCAAAGTGTGTTTTACTTACTGTAGAGTTTTATTAACTTGAGTGATATCCAAGTTGAGAAACTGCCCTGCCTACATTGATTAAAAAAAGATTTTTTTACAAAAGAAAAAGAGTACATCATAAAAGAAATACGGGATTCACCGTATAATACAAATTTTGAAGATGACAATCCGATTTTTGGTGCAAATGTTTCAAGGATGGTAAGTCATATAATATCTGAAAACTTGAAAATTTCATAGTCCTTTAGAGGAACCCGAACCTGCGTCTCCCAGATAGCGCCCGGGTATGCTAACCAGTAAACCACCCAGAACGACCAAGTTTCAAGTTACCGATTAATTTGAATATAACCGTCACAGGATTCGCAAGTCGAAGCAACCGGCATTCATGTTTAGCGAATCTGGAGGTTAAGAATCCTATCCCGTGAATGTCCGGAGGAGCAGACTAATCATGACAGAAATACGAGATCATACCATATAATACAAATATTGAAGATGACAATCCGATTTTTGGTGTAAATGTAACAAGAATGGTAAGTCATAATATCCGATGACAATCCGATTTTTTTTTTTACACCAAAAATCGGATTGTCATCTTCAAAAAGATTACAGTTTAACACTTTCGTCAAAATTAAAGACATTGATAAAACACTTGCCCTCCTTTCCGGACCGGTCAAGTAAAACGTAACGAAAATACTGCAAAACTTTCTTATGAACGTGCAGCACATTTCAAGCTACTCAATCCTACATTGCAGAACGTCTTTCAGTCACTGAACTGAAAAGACAAATGTATAAATAATAATGGATATTGGTTGACTACACAGCCATGTTTGTAAGTTCACCCTCAAGGCTACAGATTATGATCCAGGAACTTGCTAGCTCAAATTAACAGAAAAAACGGATGCACATTGATTTCACAAGAACTGAATGTTTAGATCTTGATTGGAGCAAATTTAGAGAAGTAAATGATTCCTACTTCTACCTTGGGCAACAAAATATCAAGCGAGGGCTACATTGCAGAAGAAATTAAAAAGTGTGTGAGACTTTGCTCGAGTGCATTTGGGGAAACTGCTCAATTTTCAAGAATACTTCCAGTTCTTACGAATCTTTCCCATCTCTCTAATGGATCAGGCACTTTTGACTTTATAAAAACAACAGTTTGTGACAACATAAACAGTGACATGCTTGGAGTAACCTAAGGCAAGAAACACATGGATCAGAAATATTAAGTGGGTGGATGACATGATAAATGTAAGAGTCAAATGACAATGAGCTAGACATATTACTAGAATAATTAATTCCTACTGTTCGGCCAGTGAGATTTTTTTTGTTGGAGGTTTAACGACCACTGTGAGCAACTCAATGGGCTATAAGCAGTCGCCCGTCCTTAATTTAGGACCACTGGTTCCAGGGAAGGGAGAGAACCAGTGTCGTAAGACAAACACAACATCCATGCCTCACCAGGATTCGAACCCGGACCCCTTTCGGAAGAATAATCAGAAGCCATCGCTTAGACCACTGCACCACCGAGCCGGCCGGTGAGATTTAAGTAGAGAAATTGTCGAAATGGGCTACAATTTTATTTAACAAACTCAGTTCGGCTATAAGCTTTCGTCCGACACTATTTTAGAGTCACTGGTTCTAGGAAAAAGCGAGAGCCAGTGCGGTACGCGATAAACACACCACCCTGCCTCATCCAGGACTAACTCGGATCCACTTGAATCAAAGGCCAGAGGCTAGTAGGTTGACCACTACTGAACCACCAGGACGGATCAGCCGACTAACAATCGACCCCAAACTGACAGGAAACAGCTCAGAAGACCATGTGGAGGATGGGTGAATGTAATTCGACAGCATGCAGAAGTGAGAGGGAAGAGAATTGCTCAAAACAGAGTTGCGGAGGAAACTCGAAGAGACCAAGTAATTTATGATAAAGATTATTACGTTCTAAAACGTGCAAGGACAAAACTTTAGTATGAAGAATGCAGTTTCCACATTTGTTTTGAGGGGAAATTTGGGAATTGACCTCCATTTTTTGCAAACAGGATTACTTTAATTTGTGGTATTCGTCAGTATAAAGTACAAACGACGGTGACCAGAACATGAGCTATATCTCCAGGTATCACTAGTAAGGTCCGTAATTCGGGACCTTGTTCTTCAGTATTCTAAAGAATGTTCTTTTTTTTTTTTTTTTTTTTTTTTTTTATTGGAGGTTTAACGACCACCGTGAGCAACTCAATGGGCTATAAGCGGTCGTCCGTCCCTAATTTAGGGTCACTGGTTCCAGGGAAGGGAGAGAGCCAGTGCCGTAACACAAACACAACATCCATGCCTCACCGGGATTTGAACCCGAACCCCGTTCGGACGAATGATCAGAGACCATCGCTTAGACCACTGCGCTACCGGGGCTGCCTAAGGAGTGTTCGTGGTACTGGATATTGTTGTTTGACGAGTATCTTACTCGTCCTTCTGTACTCTTATGCACTTTGGGCGTTTTTGCATTACGTTTTAATTTTTACACTTCGCAATATACATTTCAAGTTTCCAAACTCACTAAAGGTATACAAATAAGACTTACAGTTCGTGTCCTCACTTTGATGTTTATTCCGTACTTGAATACTTGCACACGAGGAATAGCATTTGTAATAAATTCAACACTCACAAATAGAATAATGATTCCAAAACTCAACAAACATTCAATAACGATCTTAAGTACCTTTAACCGCACTACCACGTCATATCAGAACGGATTAACACGACAAGCAGAAAACTAGCAAGTAACTCTAACGGTGACAACATCACACCACAAACACAGCGGTGCCGCCCCGGTGGCGCAGTGGTCTAAGCGATGTCCTCTGATCATTCGTCCGAAAGGGGTCCGGGTTCGAATCCCGGTGAGGCATGGATGTTGTGTTTGTCTTACGGCACTGGCTCTCTCCCTTCTCTGGAACCAGTGGCCCTAAATTAGGGACGGACGACTGCTTATAGCCCATGCTCACGGTGGTCGTTAAACCTCCAATCAAAAAAAAAAAAAAAAAAAAAGCCTCCCCGGTGGCGCAGTGGTCTAAGCGATGGCTTCTGATCATTCGCCCGAACGGGGTCCGGGTTCGAATCCCGGTGAGGCATGGATGTTGTATTTGTCTTACGGCACTGTCTCTCTCCCTTCCCTGGAACCAGTGACCCTAAATTAGGGACGGGCGACTGCTTATAGCCCATTGAGTTGCTCACGGTGGTCGTTAAACCTCCAACAAAAAAAAAAAAAAAAAAAAAAAAACCAGCGGTACATAATTTATTTCTGCTGCGTGAACTCTGACAGAGCCGCCCCGGTGGCGCAGTGGTCTAAGGCGTTGGCCTCTGATCATTCGTCCGTAAGGGGTCCGGGTTCGAATCCCGGTCAGGCATGGATGTTGTGTTTGTCTTACGGCACTGGCTCTCTCCCTTCCCTGGAACCAGTGACCCTAAATTAGGGACGGGCGACTGCTTATAGCCCATTGAGTTGCTCACGGTGGTCGTTAAAATTCCAATCAAAAAAAAAAAAAAAAAAAAAAACTCTGACAGAATCAATGCTGCCACTCCAAGACAAACTTTTGGGAGTTTTTGTTTTTTTTTATTAGAGGCTTAACGACCACCGTGAGCAACTCAAATGGGCTATAAGCAGTCGCCCGTCCCTAATTTTGGGTTACTGGTTCCAGGGAAGGGAAAGAGCCAGTGCCGTAAGACAAACACAACATCCATGCCTCACCGGGATTCGAACCCGGACCCCTTTCGGACGAATGATCAGAGGCCAACGCCTTAGACCACTGCGCCACCGGGGCGGCAAAAAAAATGGAAACTTAAGTAGCTCAAACTGTTTCTTGTTTTATTTTTCTGAAACGTTTCTCTTGTGAAACGGGTTTTACTTATTTTAGTATTTCCATCGTGGTAGTCGTGAAATTTCATTTTTTTCTTTTTTTTTTTGATTGGAGGTTTAACGACCATCGTGAGCAACTCAATGGGCTATAAGCAGTCTCCCCTCCCTGGAGCCAGTGGAGCCAAATTACGACCGGGCTACTACCTACAGTCCTAAGGGTTGCTCATTGTAATCGTCAAGCGGCCCAGGTGGCGCAGTGGTCTAAGCGATGGCCTCTGATCATTCGTCCGAATGGGGTCCAGGTTCGAATCCCGGTGAGGCACGGATGCTGTGTTTGTCTTACGGCACTGGCTCTCTCCCTTCCCTGGAACCAGTGACCCTAAATTAGGGACGGGCGACTGCTTATAGCCCATTGAGTTGCTCACGGTGGTCGTTAAACCTCCAATAAAAAAAAATCCAAAATAATCGTCAAATCACGAAAACAAAAACAAAAACAAAAAATGTACAGAGGACCCATGGGTGATCCCAGTAGTAAATATGAAGTATCATTTTTTTTTATTTGCGTTCCTGGGGATCACGACTGTGGAGAGTCCCGGCCTTTGGAAATAATGAAGCTCAAATGCCTCACAACATCCATGCCTCACCTGGATTCGAACCCGAACCCCTTTCGGACGAATGATCAGAAGCCATCGCTTAGACCACCTGGCCACCGGAGCGGCAGGCCCTAAATTACGGACAAGCGATTGCTTATAGGTGATCGAGTTGCTCACGGTGATCGGTAAACCCTCAAATAATAAAAACAGAGTTCTGATAGGCGCGCTGGTACATGCTTTTGCGAATGAGTTTTCCTTTTTTTTTTTTTTTTTTTTTTTGATTGGAGGTTTAACGACCACCGTGAGCAACTCAATGGGCTATAAGCGGTCGCCCGTCCCTAATTTAGGATCACTGGTTCCAGGGAAGGGAGAGAACCAATGCCGTAAGACAAACACAACATCCATGCCACACCGGGATTCGAACCCGGACCCCGTTCGGACGAATGATCAGAGGCCATCGCTTAGACCACTGCGCCACCGGGGCGGCGAGTTTTCCTTCATCATACATAGGTTGGATAGGATTCACGTCTGAATAGCTGCCAGGGGTGCACACGAAATGCTTCGACACGATCCTCGAAGTAGTTTTTTAGCACGTCTATTTTAAAAAAAAGATCGTGCTTATGTTATCGGTTTGTCTGTCTGTCCGTCCGTCCGTCTGACTGTACCCACGATATCTCTACAACTATTAGTCCGATTTGAAAAATTCTTTATGCACTGGGAAGCTTGAAATACGCGAACGATGATCCTTTATTTCGTTTTTTTACGATGTACAATTTCGCCGCTAGAGGGCGTAAATGCAGATGATGTCGATTTCAAAAATACGTTTTATTCCACATATTTGCTTTTAAACATCCGATTGAAAAAAATGTTTTATCTTTCGATTCCATTTATGTCGAAGAGAATTTTAGGTATAGGTACTTTTTAAAATTACGCATAGGTTTTCCGCTAGGGGGCGTAAAAGTGAATTTCCCCGATAACTCTTCTTCTAAAACTCCGATTTGAAATTTTTTTTTTCTTCAGCGGATACATCTCCTGATTGAAAATCGTTTGCATGTAATTTCAAATTTTTGGTAAGGAATACTTTGGCCACCAGGGGCATAAGTGTTACTTTTTGCTTCTGATTTATTTTCCATAAAATCTGAGCTTCTAAATTATCGATTGAAAACATTTTTTTCGTAGACTGATACCACTCACATCGATAAACCTTTTCGGAATATTTTCCTCCTAAAATATTACACATTATAGAGTTGGGCCTACGTTAAATTGCAAGACTGTGCTACCTGAGTATGGGTGCTAGCAGTATCCAGTCTCGCGTTTGCCAGTCTCAGCAGACTCTTTAAACGCCTGAGCCCCAGCGGTTGCCAAAATTTTGGACCTCACGGACCATTAATATGATTTTTTTTAAAGCATAAATACATTTGTAAAATAATGATCGCAAAACTTCCATTTTATTAATATTAAATGCACCTATTTTATATAACAAAATCATAAATGCTTATTTAATTACGACAAAATTATAAATGCTTATTTAATCATAACAAAATCTTTAAAGGTTGTTTAATTGTAACAAAATTATTAAAGTTAGTTTAATTATTACAAAATCATTGAAGCTTATTTAAGTATTACACATTTTTAGTGTGATATTTGTTCCTGCTTGTTTGAAAGCAGTTTATGGATTTTTGGCTCCAATGACGTTACTGCAAGACGGAGAGACGTATTTATTTCAAGCCGAGACCGGTACCGAGTTTTAATTGCTGTGACAGATGAAAATGTATTTTCGCCCAAATATGTTGTTGACAACTGAATCAAAATGTTCATTGCTTTTTCACTCATCATTGGGTTATTCACTTTTTACGGAGAACCAAAAATGAGGACTTGATAAGGGTGACTGGAATTTAGCTTTGAGACTGTCGTCGGATGATAGATCGATGAGGCTTTCTTTTTCATTCATGCTTAAATTGCTATCTTCAATGTTTACTGCAAATGGATCTATTATCCACATATTGCCATGTCTGGGATCTTCTTTCTTTGGGCAATAACGACTAAAAGATTCTGTGACGCCCCGGTGGCGCAGTGGTCTAAGGCGCTGGCCTCTGATCATTCGTCCGAACGGGGTCCGGGTTCGAATCCCGGTGAGGCATGGATGTTGTGTTTGTCTTACGGCACTGGCTCTCTCCCTTCCCTGGAACCAGTGACCCTAAATTAGGGACGGGCGACTGCTTATAGCCCATTGAGTTGCTCACGGTGGTCGTTAAACCTCCAATCAAAAAAAAAGAAAAAAAAAAAAAGATTCTGTGAGTGATTGTAAGTGCTGTTGAACAATGGTTACCACCTACCGGTTGACATCCTTCTTTCTCATATATTCATCCAAATTTGAAAACATTTGCAGATATTCTTCAGCCAACCGCGTTTGCCACAGTAATATTTCCTTTTGGAAAGCATCCATTTTACCTCGTAGTGTGAACACGTCCTTAAGTTGTCCTCGCAAGGATATGTTTAGTTCATGTAACAGCGAAAAAATATCTGCCAGGTATGCAAGCTTGGCTACCCACTCATCGTCGGAAAAGAGCTCTTGAAAATTCGGATTATTTTGCTGCTGGAAGAATAATTTGACTTCTTCGCGCAGGACGAACAGTCGGGTTAGTATTTTGCCCCTCGACAGCTATCTCACCTCAGCGTGAAGAAGAAGTTGAGTTACTGGGAACCCATTTCTTCACAAAGTGCCTCAAATATTCGACAATTGATCGCTTTGTGTCGAATTTCATTTATAATTTTAATTACATCTGATAATACTTCGTGTAGTTCTGGGGACATATTTTTAAGGCCGCGAGTTGCTCACGATGTATAATGCAGTGTGAAGACAAAATGTCTGGGTGACCAACCTTTTTCACTTTTGCAACAATTTCTGAAAGATGTCCAGTCATGTTTGCGGCACCGTCTGTACATATCCCAAATATTTTTTCCATTCAATTCCGTGTTCCAGGAAATAACTATTAAGTGCTTTAAAAATCTCAGCGCTAGTTGTTCTACCCGGCAAGTTGGGCTAATAAAGTAGTTCTTCCTGTAACTCTCCTTCACTCTCAATCCTTACAAAACAAAGGGGACGTGCCTTTTTTACTTACGTCCGTTGATTCGTCAAGTTAAATTGAATAAAATGGTGAATTTTTCCCCATTTTCATAACTTGATTTTCAATATCTTGAGCCATGTCTTCAATTCTGCGCTTGATAGTGTTAGAGGACATAGGAATTACTTTCAGTTTCTGGACAGCCTGCTTTTCCAAAACCTCTTCACAGGCTTGTAACATGCAAGGCTTAATTAATTCTTCTCTAATCGTATACGGCTTTTTATTTTTCGCGATCTGAAGTGCTATTAGATAAGAAGCCTTTAATAAGGACTTATCTTCAACAGTCCTTTTTGTTAAAGCAATTTCTTCCTTTTGCATATTTCCACGCATTCTTGGAAAATATTCAAGTGGTTTCTTAGCTAAATCCGGGTGTTTTGATTGCAAGTGTCTTTCGAGTTTCGAAGGTTTCATGGCATCATTGGATAAACTCTCAGAACACACAACACAAAGCGGACGTGGATGCAGCTCACTACCAGACTCTTGAATAAATCCAAATTTCAAGTAGTTCGAATCATATTTTTTTGATACTTTGAGTTTTTCTTCTCTCCGCCTCCAATTCGAATGTTCTTCCAAATGGTACCTGACGAGGACTGTGGAGGCTCTGAAAAATTGATCAGCTCACGGTTAAGTGAAGTACACATATTACTATTGTTACTATTATCATTAGTTACATTATCTTTTGTATTACTAAAGAAATGCAAAATATTCTTTTGCTTTTTTCACTCATTATGGGTTTATTGCATTCGAATCTGAAACCAAACAAGAAATGTTAGTTATTAAAGTCAAACTATTTGATGCCATTAAATATAACAGTTAAAGAAAATACACAGTTACATACAATACACAAATAAAATAAAACAATCGGATTAGAATCGGTATTTGCGGAGCGTGGTGACTGTTGGAAACTGAACGAAATGAAGCTCTCGCGTGCGGTATTTCACGAGCCCTGTACTAGAGTCTAGTAGATTTCGTAAATTTAGTGCAATATAAAGGAGAAAATTGTCATTCAGATTTCAGAATATAAATAAGGTTTTCTTAGAATATTATTTTTGTTTTATTATTAATAAAACATAAAAAAGGCAAATAATGTAATAATGTCGAGATTTTTCTGCGGACCACCGGTTGGCGACCATTGGTCTAAGCGATGGCCTCTGATCATTCGTTCAAAAGGGGTTCGGGTTCGAATCCCGGTGAGGCATGGATGTTATGTTTGTCCTACGACACTTGCTCTCTCCTTTCCCTGGAATCACTGACCCTAAATTAGGGACGGGCGACTGCCTATAGCCCATTGAGTTGCTCACGGTGGTCGTTAAATCTCCAATAAAAAAAAAAAAAACGCCTGCTTGTTTTTTAATCTTTCTTTCCAGCATCAGCTGAACTCACTCGTCCAAAGTTAGGCACGGAAATCAGAAAATTTACCACGTTTAAACTAAGTTAACCAAGTTATCTACAATTACGTACATTGTGCAGGACAGAGATTTTTTTTTTTTTTTTGATGATTCGAGATTTAACGACCATTGTGAGCAACTCAATGGGCTATAAGCAGTCGCCCGTCCCTAATTTAGGGTCACTGGTTCCAGGGAAGGGAGAGAGTCAGTACCGCAAGACAAACACAACATCCATGCCTCACCGGGATTCGAACCCGGACCCTTTCGGACGAATGATCAGAGGCCATCGCCTTAGACCACTGCGCCATCGGGGCGGCAGGACAGAGATGTGTGAACTTAAAGCATGACACAGCCAAGATGTTTTATAATGTCCAACTCAAAAATAGGGTTGGCGCTTGACATACGAAACGTATGATCAGTATGGAATGTGGCCCAATCTGGAAGTAATGCTGGCTTGGATCAGCTGTCTCATACCATCAAAGAGATGAATCAATGATTAAAATGGGAATTATTGCCAGTTGCAAATGAGAACTTTCTTAACCTCTCAATTGGTTTGGGGAAACGGTTGGAAGGCAGCAATTATTCTTCCTGGGATATCTCGCACATGTTCAGTGGGATTGTATTCTGAATAAGATGCAGGCCGCACTATTCACTGTATACTTATGCTTCATGATATGAGTCGACCACATTAGTTCTGTGCGGAAGTACGTAACCATTTATTTCTTTACGATGAAATTCCCTCCGACTGCACCGGTATCTGTACTTACTCAATGTTCTAGAATTTCATTTCCGTACTTAACGGCAGTCACATGTTCTTAAAAAATCGTAGTAGTGTCCTGGAATTCTTTGTAGATAATTTATGCTATGCATCATTCACATGCCAAGATCTCTGCTGGTGTGAAAGAAAACGAAAGATTCGAGATTATACATTCCCGTGCAACATGTTGCATTTATTCGCGTCTGCCGCCGCGATGGCGCAGTGGTCTAAGCGATCGCTTCTGATCATTCGCCTAAGTTGTGTCCGGGTTCGAATCCCGGTAAGGCATGGATGTTGTATTTTTTACGACACGGGCTCTCTCCCTTTCCTGTAACCAGCGGCCCTAAATTAGGGACGGGCGACTGCTTATAGCCCATTCAGTTGCTCACGGTGGTCGTTAAGCCCACAATAAAAAAAATATATATATTTGGGTCACTCATGGCCATGCCAGGCCACAGTCCGGTACATACTAACAATTAACACCCCCGGGTTCGAACAAACAAAAGCGCACCAAACTACCGTTATAAGTCATTTACGTACCTCCGAATTCACTGGTGATGTTCGTTTTTCTTTAAAACTCCGCAGTTGCTCACTAGGGGACTCTGTTGAGTCACCCGTCGGCTGCTACGTCAGTCGAGAGTGAGCAGATGATTGTATCACATGCCTTGTTTGTATGTGTACGTAGTGAGACGGCAAAATGGTACGACCTTTTTTGCGTCAGTTTTGAATATGCATCTATCTGACAAGTCATTCGTACTTTGTGATTCCTTATCTGAACACAAGGATGAACGAATACTTCAGGAGACCTCTGGGCGAAAACAAGTTCATTTAAAAATCATTCCACCAAAAACTGCGAAATATGTTTAACCCCTCGATATTAATTTTTTCTGATAATATAAAATTTACGCAAAGAGGATTACAGACTACATAAAACTACGATCCAACATGCCGCAGCCAAAATTACGTGGCAGAATATTCCTTCTGACGATGTATTCTGTAATCTACAATCAACTGTCTGCGAAGATCTATAGACCTATGCTTCATTACGCATGACAGAATGCTTCGTTACCATTGTGGTGAACTTGTGCAGAATTTCAAAAGTGTCGTCGACGTGGCTTCTTCGTGCGTGTGCATTCTGTGTCTGTACTGATCTTGCAATTATTAATTGTTGTGCATTTTACGGCAATGGTTATTGCTTTGATCATTTTATAGACATACCTCACATGAATTAATCTTTTGACACTTGCACACTTTGACCCTTCGTTATCAAGTTACGGACGTCAACAGTCCTATGTACGTGATAATTATTTTCGTGCAAATCCGCTCTTCACGCTATGACGTGGCGCATATCTTCAGAGACCTCTATTGGTCAACTACGGAGTTTTACAGAAAAAGGAATATCCCCATTGAATTCAAAGGTACGTAAGTAACTTATAATGAAAGTCTGGAACGGTTTTGTTTGTTCGACCCTGGGGGTGTTTCTTGTAAGGGGAATTAAATCATAGCCTCAAAATAGTATAATTATACTAAAAATCCGAAATTTCTTGGCGTAGAATACAAATAAAAAATTTTCCAAGCCTTCGCACATCAACCAGATGGCTTTCTCCAGGAAGCTATCTACCTTCTCAAGGAAGCTGTCTACCTTCACTGTTAGCTGTCTACCTTCGCTGTTAGCTGTCTACCTTCACTGTTAGCTGTCTACCTTCACTGTTAGCTGTCTAACTTCCTTGGGAAAGCCATCTGGTTGATGTGCAAAAGCTTGGAAAATTTTATTTCTATTCTACGCCAAGAAATTTCGAATTTTTAGTATAGTTATACTATTTTGAGTATAAGTTGGTGTTCAGTTTCCACTTATTAAATCATTGTCGCCTGGTCTAAGAGTTGGCTACTGATCATTCGTCCTTGATGGGGTCCGAGTTCGAATCCCGGTGAGGCATGGATGTTGTGTTTGTGTTACAACGCTGGCTCTCTCCCTTCCCTGTAACCAGTGGCCCTAAATTAGGGAAGGGCGACTGCTTACAGCCCATTGAGTTGCTCACGGTTGTCGTTTAACCTCCAATCCAAAAAAAAATCATAACAACAAACACTAAGGGTTACTAATACCCGTCATTGAGTGGTACTTGGGAAGGTGGATTAATGAATGTTATTGTCGTAAAACCAATGAAAGAATATATGTGAGGCATAAAAGTGAACATATACTAAATTATGGTGGCGGCAGTAGTATTTGGACAGTTTAGTTTTTAAAACACAATATTTATTTTTCTCATATATTATTCAGATTTAAACAAACGTAAGGTACGATCCTGACACCGATGAAATGAGATGTAGCTACGAAAGTTCATCAAGCCAAAATCTGACCTTAAGGTGGACGTCAAGCAATTTTGCTTCCTATACTTCCAATGGAAAAACGTCTGCACACATTTTCTTCACAATTAAAGCGTTCCCAGGGCTCGAAATTTGAACATCGACTAAAATAGCTTCATTTTATAACTTGGAATACTTAATATTTTCTAAAACATAACCATAATTATGCAATCCAACATTTGTTTGTGTACTGACGTCATCAAAGTACAGGTCGCGCCATCTTTTTTTCTATTTTCAACACCACCAAAGGAAAAGTTATTGATTTTTAATATAATTATGGTTGTTTTCGAAAATATCAAGTATTCCAAGTTATGATATGAAGTTATTTTAATAGATGTTCAAATTTCCATCCTTGGGAACACACTAATTGTGAAGGAAATGTGTACAAAAGTTTTTCTATTGGAAGTATAGCAAGGAAAATTGCTTGACGTCCACCTTAAGGTAGAAAGTAAAGCTGAATCGAAAGTGTGTGAGTGAGGGGGGATCGATAACTTTTTGTCTAGAAGATGTCCGCGTAACACAGCTTCGTTTCACACATCATTTCAAAGCTCTCGTCAAAAGCAGGTGATCCCGTCTTAGGGAGAGTCCAGAGGACGCCAAATTTTGCTACGACGCATAGATTTCATAGCATCAAAATTGCATTTTTATAATGATTTTTATCACATTCAGCATCAGGTTCTCGTAATTTACTCAGATTGCAATGAGATGTTGGTACGTTCATGTTAAACGTGATGAAATAAAAAAATGAAATGATGAGTTAAACGTGACGTTGGGCGATAGTTTGATAACATATATTGTTAAGTAACGGTGAAATTAACTATGCCGCCCCGGTGGCGCCGTGGTCTAAGCGATGGCCTCTGATCATTCGTCCGAACGGGATCCGGGTTCGAATCCCGGTGAGGTATGGATGTTGTGTTTGTCTTACGGCACTGGCTCTCTCCCTTCCCTGGAACCAGTGACCCTAAATTAGGGACGGGCGACTGCATATAGCCCATTGAGTTGCTCACGGTGGTCTTTAAACCTCTAACCAGAAAAAAAAATTATTCTTTAGTCACTTTTTTTTTTTTTTTTTTTTTTTATTGGAGGTTTAACGACCACCGTGAGCAACTCAATGGGCTATAAGCAGTCGCCCGTCCCTAATTTAGGGTCACTGGTTCCAGGGAAGGGAGAGAACCAGTGCAGTAAGACAAACACAACATCCATGCCTCACCGGGATTCGAACCCGGACCCCTTTCGGGCGAATGATCAGAGGCCAACGCTTTAGTCACTTCAAGGGACCGCATTCAAAAAGTAATTTTTCACGATGGGTTTGACCACTTTCGTTACCCATTTCTGGTTCATTGAAATTTTATGCATGGGATTTACTTTTTCTGCTGTCAGGAAAGATGCACAGCAGAAAAAAAACTACCACTTTCCACCGGCACAGACGTATTAGGTGTACAAATACGTTTTAAAGCGTTTTAGGACAACGCAACATGTTATTTGAGAGTTTACGAATCAAAATATGCGTCGTCATTATCTATCACCTTCCGCCATCGGTCGGGCAGCGGACGGATTCCAGCCATGAAGAACACTTCGTCGTGTGACGCGGTGAAGTCCTCAAACCTTTTTGCACTTCGTCACATGTCCGGAGCAGTACAGCAGACAAACTATGTTGCATCGATCGGAACAAATGATACTCTGAAGGGGCTATGTCGGGACTATACGCCGAGTGCTCCAAAACTTTCCCAGCTAAGCGCCTAAAACGTTTCCTTGACCGATTTTGCGACATGCGGCCTAGCGTTGCACGGGACGCATTCCTTTGCCTGTGAATGGACTTTTCCGACAAATTTCCTGATTCAATCGCAGCAATTGGTCCTTGTAGTGATCAGCACTAACAGTTTCACACTGTTCCAATAGTTCATAGTAGAGCACACACTTCATATCCCACCAGATACACAGCAGACTTATCTTGGGGTGAATATTGCGTTTCGGTGTCAAAGCCGTTGCTTCACCAGGGTCCACCCAGTGTTTTTTGCGTTTGGGATTGTCGTACCATATCCACGTTTCATCACCCGTAACGATTGTCCACAATAAAGACTTCCTGTCTTGTTTACTCAACAGATTCAAACACTTCATTACATGCTCATCCTTGTTCCTCTGCTGCAGGTCATGTGGCACAAATTTTCCTTCCTTCTGAATCTTTCCCATTGCACGTAAACGATTGGAAATGGTATGTTGAGTTACCCCCAGTTGTTCAGCTAGTTCGTTTTGCCTTTAAAAACGAATCTTCGTCCAACAGTGCCTGCAGTTCCTCACGTGCAACCTTCTGCGGGGCACCGCTGCGTTCTCGCTCGCTAACATCAAAATCACCTGCTTCAAACCGTCTAAACCAAACCTCACACATGCTTTTCGATGCACTATTCTCAACCATAACAGAACAGGTCGATGCACATGCTTTTGCATTACTTTTTCCTTGATGAAGTTCGTAACGAATGCAGTGTCGAATAAAAGCAGTATCGCTTGCCATCTTTCACCTAGCGATGTGCAAGTGAGTTTGATTGTTGAGCAAACTTCCGTCACATTTTATACTTTGGGACAGTTACGGTCACATGACAACAACGCGGGGGAATGTCGGATATGTATATTAGCGGTATACGTAACACAAAGAACGCTTTAAAACTTATTTGAACACATAATAAAACGCTTTCGGAGCCAGTTGTCGATCAATAGTCAGCGCCGTGTGTTTCAGAAGATCATGGAATTCGTCAGCGCCCTGAGCACAGTTTGATATCAATTAGACGGATCCTTTGCATGGCACGCTACATTACACTTGCGTTACCCGTTTCTTTTGCATCGAAATGTTTCTGCACGGGATTTACTTAATTTCTATCGGGAAAAATGCATAGCATCAAAAGACAAAAAAAACAAAACAAAAAAAAACCATGAGGGTGCGGCCTACCAATGAAAAACCCGTTCCCACCCAGCAAAAACACAAGTATTGGGAAACTGCTGGCCACCAGCTGGCAGTGATGCCCCACTGCTGGCTGAAATCTGCCGATCACGGCCCGGTAGCGGTCCGATGGTGGCATCCGTTGATGGCCCTGCAGCATCGCCGTGAATTGCGGCCCTGCAAGCAAGTGCCACTAATGGCCCGTAGCTGGCAACCGATGCAACCCCAACACCTGGTGGAAGCAATGGGATTGCACATGCGCAGAAGCAACACGTGCCGTGCTTCTCGTTGTAACAGTTAGTTAAAGACGTCCCTATCGCCATTGGGTTATTTTAGTGAATGTTAAGAAAAAAAACATATGTAGAGAGGCGAATTAATTTCCTATAATGAAATGCCACATCGACGAAGATATGAGATTAATCTATAAAATACTAGATTACAGCCATGAAATACACCCACTCCATTATCATGAATAACAAAAAATAATTTCTGTGTAATCTTTTGTTTTAACATACACTAAACCGCTTGAAACAAAAGTCCTGGAAAAACATTAAAAAAACGTTATGTTGGAAAAGAAAAGAAGAATTATACGCGTACAAAATTTACGAATTATTTGAAAAAAAAACTACGCCATGGGAATATGATGTATCCATGGGTTGCATACACAAGACTGGAGGAATTCATTTCTAAAAATAGCGAGAGGCAAAATAAAATGTTTTTCCTCTTTAAAACAAATGTAACTTCGGACAGCGGAAAGGAAAGATACAACGTGAAAAATGTAACAGAATAGGACATGAACGGGTAAATAAATATATTAATTCTACAATCGCCTTTCAAGACGACAAGGACAGCACGAAACTTTGGAAAGCGTCTTTAAGTTAGTACACTCTTTGAAAATGAGTGAAGTTCCCTTAAGTTAAAAAAAAAACAAAAAAAAAACGTTATGTTGAAAAAATAAATTTATGAATTACATGAAAAGGAAATTTATGAAAAATACCTCGCAATATTGCAAAATTAAGAAGAGAACCATGCGTTGCACATTCCGCAGGAAAGAGACTCAGCTTCAAGAAAATGTTCCTGCGTGGCAAATCAGTCGAGTTGCTCGAGCGCCCGTTCCTACGCAGACAGTCTTTGTTTCATTTCCACCCAGATCCAAACGGGCGTTTTTCAGGACCTGTTGAGAAAATTTCCCCAGCGTAGTGCTATAATGAAGAAGTTTCGCAAGGCGGAAAAAAAGTAGTTGTATATTTGGGAACCTGCGGTTATCCTTTATTTATTTTTTATGGCTACTAGTGGGAAATTGGCAAAGATTAGGAAAGCCATCAGTATCGTCACGTGATTGCCAGCTGCCACTGTCGGGAAACTAGAGCACCACATTAGGCTAGCCATCATTTACGGCACGTGCTTGCAGGGCCGTTGAAGGGCCACTTGTGGCAGCTACTACCTGTGATGGATAACTAATGGCCCTGTTATGGCATATGACAACGGATGGGGGTGACGCTGTTGGCCCGCTGCTGGCCCGAACTGCTAGCCCATGTGGTGTGGTGGCCGCCGGGACAGTCTATTGACGGTTGGACGGCGGCACCATAGTGCTCGGTCAACGTTGGCTGTGCTGGCCCAGCAAGACTGTTTTAGCTGGGCATAGTCCTTCCAACATGTAAACATAAATGGTGTGGATTGACGCATAATTCCTAGAAATAACGAGTAGCAAAGTTTCCGGTACGTCTTCTAATTTTAACGAAACTTCCATTTTGGAAAATTTCCGTTTCTAAATTCACACTGTAAAAGGTTTTCTAAAATTCGCGAGCCACTTTCCATGATTTCTTTCGTGGGTTAACGGAGCATATTTCTGATACAACTATTTTCTTGAAGTAACGGAAAAAAACCCCTGAATTTCACGGATTTGTCGTACAGCGAGAAAATTCTGAATTTTTTTTTTTTTTGTTAATTGAAGGTTTAACGACCACCGTGAGCAACTCAATTGGCTATAAACAGTCGCCCGTCCCTAATTTAGCACCACTTGTTCCAGGGAAGGGACGGAGCCAGTGCCGCAAGACAAACACAACATCCATGCCTCACTGGGATTCGAACCCGGACCCATCGCGGACGAATGGTCAGAAGCCATCGCTTAGACCACTGCGCCACCGAGACGGCTATTCTGAATTTTTAGAAGCCGCCCCGGTGGCGCAATGGTCTAAGAGATGGCCTCTGATCATTCGTCCGAACGAGGTCCGGGTTCGAATCCCGGTGAGGCATGGATGATGTGTTTGTCTTACAGCACTGGCTCGCTCCCTTCTCTGGAACCAGTGACCCTAAATTAGGGACGGGCGACTGCTTATAGCCCATTGAGTTTCTCACGGTGGTCTGTAAACATCCAATTAAAAAAATTCAGAAACCTTTCAGCAATTGCTTTCCTTTATGCAAAAGGGATTTCTTATATTGACGGTAAATTCCTGTGTTTAAGATTTTTTAAAGGAACATTCTGAATTTTCAGAAATCTTTTCGCAGTTGCTTTCGTACATTAACGGAAAAACTCCGTTCTCACTTTTCTCGTATCCATATGACAAAAACGTACGGATAATAGGAGAGATTCACGGGAATACTAGAGGTTTGATTAACTGTTAAATTTCAATAGCGTGTCAAAGGAACTGATTTTGAAATTCTGTAGCAATATCGGATATTGTGGATGGCATATAGCACGAATTTTGGTTATTGTGGCACACGATATTTCTTCTCCTCTCCCCCATCTTGAGCACCAGCTATTATGCACTATATTGACAAAAGTCACAGGACAGCTAGAAGAGAAACACAACATGGCATTTATTGACATACATTAGTACGGTGTCGATCCACCTTTGGCCTTAACGTATGCACTGACCCATCGAGCCATCCTTTCGACAAGGATGTGGAACACAGCGATAGGTGTGTGCTTCCATTCAGTACATAATGTTGTTGCTAACTGTTGCTTAGTAGTAGGCCCTTGATCCAAATTTGTTCTCCGGTGCTCTAATTCCTCCCATAGGTGCTCTATGGCCGTTCCACACCCGATACGGAAATATCGTTAAACCACGCCGTAACAGTCTTTTCTTTCGGTTCCGTAGCAATGCCACAGAGTTGGTAGGGTATAATTGTCCATAATATCGAGGTCAACGTGCTGGTTAACAGGTTTGTCCAAGATAACCAATGGGCCGGGACCATACCACGAAAAACACCCCAACAGTAGTACAGTGCCAGCTCCATACTTGACCGTAGAAACAGTACACTGTGGTAAATAGCGTTCCCCGGCTGCCGACATACCCACACACATCGTGTATCTGGATTCATCAGTCGATAGGACCTGTTTCCATTGATCAACGGTCCACGATCATTGTTCTTTACAACATGATGAACGACGAGTAGCATTCCGAATGGAGATGAAAGGCTTATGAGCAGCCGCACGACCACGGTAACCCATGGAATGAAGTTCTCTGCGAATGGTACGTGTACACACCGAGGTTTCAGCATTTTTACTCACCTGTACACTGAGGTTTTGTGTAGTACTCCGTCGATTGGCTGTAACGACCCTCCCGAGGCTTCGACGTCCTCTATCACTGATTTTCTTTGGTCTGCCGGTACGTTTTGCTGTTTCAGGCTCGCCATGTGTCTGAAAAAGCAAAAAGAACCGTCAGTAAAGGTCCGGGCGCTCTCCTTCTGTTGGGGGGCCCGGACATTTTATTGACGGTTTGGCGGCGGCAACATAGTGCTGGGCCAGCAAGCCTGTTTTCTGGGTCAGTTAGATAAAAAAATCTCAATTTCCAAAACATTCTGTTGCTTCGAAATATCACGTTGTAAAAAACAAACTTAATTTGTGATAAGTCTTCCTACAGAAAAAATTAAATTATTACATACATATTCAAAAAAATAGCAAGCTCCAACATAAATTAAAATGACTAAATCACTTGTATTAGTGAAAAAAAGAAATGATGTCATCATCGCGAGATTAGTTTTGTCTTGAATGTGAGTGCAATTCCTAAGACTTTCTGGCTCTTTGGTTAAGAGGCGCGGCTTGAGTAGACCTAATCCAGTCGACCTGAGTTCAATCACCACCCCGAAAGATTCTCTGGCATAAGAGCGGAACAATTCAGCGTCTTTGATTTTGCGAACATTTTTGTATGAACACTGAAAAACTTCAAACGGACTTTTCTGAATTCAACGGAAGTACTGACTACAGAAACGTTTTGAAAAGTCGGAAGTTAAAAAAAAAGCCGGGAACCTTTGCAAACGGAAGTTTCGTTAAAAGGCGGATACGTATCGGCAACTGTGCTTCACGTTACATTCAGAAATTTTCTGTGAATCCACACCAATAACATTTTACAGTGCAGTACTTTGATAGATTTTTCGTTGTTAGTAATTACGATTTTACTCAAATTCAGTTTCAGGGTTATTCCGTTTTTATACAGAAATTTCCCCAAAACTTCAAGCTTGAATGTTTCTTTCCTTTCAGCAGAGCATCTTTCCTGACTTACGAAATGAAAAAAAAATCCTTTATCCACCTATAACGAAGTAAATTTCTCCGTCATTTCTGTCCACGCCAGGATTCGAACCCGGATCCCCTCATTCCGGAATAAGTCACTCTACCAATTGAGCTACGCGGACGTTTTATTCTGATTCCTATCTGCCTTTATGTCGTGTGCGTCCTTCTGGCAGGTACGTCACATCTCCTGGTACGTTACATCATCTCCCCCTTATTATTTTTTTTTTTTCGAAGTGCTGGAGAAGGGATTCTCTTATTTTTCCTATCTCGCGGTGTGGAAATAACATCACACCAATGCGATATTTTGAACGGTCGGGTCATCCGGATAGTTCGGGGGCCATTATAACAAAGTAAATTTCTCCGTCATTTCTGTCCACGCCCGGATTCGAACCCGGATCCCCTCATTCCGGAATAAGTTGCTCTACCAATTGAGCTACGCGGACGTCTTATTCTGATTCCTATCTGCCTTTATGTGGTGTGCGTCCTTCTGGCAGGTACGTCACATCTCCTGGTACGTTGCATCATCTCCCCCTTATTATTTTTTTTTTCGAAGTGCTGGAGAAGGGATTCTCTTATTTTTCCTATCTCGCGGTGTGGAAATAACATCACACCAATGCGAGATTTTGAACGGTCGGGTTATCCGGATAGTTCGGGGGCCATTATAACGAAGTAAATTCCTCCGTCATTTCTGTCCACGCCAGGATTCGAACTCGGATCCCCTCATTGCGGAATAAGTCACTCTACCAATTGAGCTACGCGGACGTTTTATTCTGATACCTATCTGCCTTTATGTCGTGTGCGTCCTTCTGGCAGGTACGTCACATCTGCTGGTACGTTACACACGGTAGTTATCGATCCCCATACTGCGTTGATACCAGAGAAATGCGCTACTAAACTGTCCTAGAGAGACAATCCCTAAATCTCGTTTAAAGTGGAAATGAAGAGTACTATAATTGCGAGATGATGAAATGCCTTTCGCCATCAATGCGAGTTAATTATTTGTTTTGTTTTGTGTAGGCTCTTATTACTTTTCTGAATAGGTTTATAATAAATTTATTTTTTATATAGGAGACATGTTTTTCATCATGAATTTTCAAAGCAAAAGTATGGTTTCGGAACTTGAGAGTTTTGTTATACTGACAGTGACGTTCAAATTATGTCTAAAGTAAAATGTGCTGCTTTATAGTATTATTTCACAAAACTTCTAAATGTGAAATTTTCTCCTGATACCTATAATAGCTTTTGTCACAAGAGGTCTAGAGACATAGACATCATACAATGACAAAAAGGGTCCACGTACATACAGATCATACAAGCACACGTACGATGCTTCAGGTACCCGGTTTATTTTGGTAACATAATATACAATAGCTGGCCATTCAACTGATGGGGGAGGGGGGAGACCGGCCCGGTGGCGCAATGGTCTAAGCGATGGCTTCTGATCATTCGTCCGAGATGGGTCCGGGTTCGAAAACCGGTGAGGCATGGATGTTTTGTTTGTCTTACGGCCCTGGATCTCTCTCTCTCTCTCTTTCCTGGAACCAGTGGCCCTAAATTAGGGACGGGCTTATGCTTATAGCCCACTGAGTTGCTCATGCTGGTCGTTAAACCTTCAATAAAAAAAAATGGTGGGAGAGGAAAAAAAATATTTGTTTTCACAATAACCTAAATATCGTGCGATATGAAATTCACAATATTCCGTCTCGCTACGGAACTTGAAAATCTGGTTGTTCGACTGATGATTGAAACTTAATAAAATGATCTGAGCGCTTTTTCTTTTTTTATTGGAGGTTTAACGACCACCGTGAGCAACTTAATGGGCTATAAGCAGTCGCCCGTCCCTAATTTAGGGTCACTGGCTCCAGGGAAGGGAGAGAGCCAGTGCCGTAAGACAAACACACCATCCATGCCTAACCGGGATTCGAACCCAGACCCCTTTCGGGCGAATGATCAGAGGCCAACGCCTTAGACCACTGCGCCACCGGGACGGCAATCTAAGCGCTAGCTAGCTTTTGATCATTCGTCCGAGTGGGTCCGTGTTCAAATTCCCGTTGGGACATGGACGTTGTGTGTGTCTTACGGCACTGGCTCTCTCCCTTCCATCTATAATTTATTATGACTTTAGAATATTCAAAGCAAACAGGATATAAATTCTGAATATGCTCGTTCCACATTACTGCTCATAAAAAAATTAATAAATGTTTTCTTAGAAAACTTGAAAATTCCATCGCCTTGGAGCGAGAATCGAACCCACATCTCCCGATTTCCTTTCGAGTATGCTAAGCGTTACACCACCTAGGACAGTGAAGCTTCAAGCAACTGAGACTAAGCCAATATACAGTGCTGGCCTCCCAAAATGCAGCACCAAGAAGAATGCATCCGATTGGCCAGAAATTCGCAGCATGCGTCGCCCGCGAGAGGACATGCAAACGATTAGCATTGCAGGGCATATGCAAATCATGTGCGCCCGGCACGCCATTGAGAAGCACTATAAGAAGGGTGCACAGAAGGCGGGGTGTAAGTAGTGGAAGTGTGTTGTGCTGTCGGACCTGTGCGTGGGAAGCTTCTTGATGCCTCGTCGCGGAATACGGCAGTCATTTCAGCACGTTTCAGAGTTAGACAGAGGATGAATAGTGGCTTATTAAGACAGCGGTTTATCGTACCGAGTCATCGGCGCCCGTGTGGGACGACATCCAGCTACAGTGACGCGAGTATACATTCGGTGGGTGCAGGAGGGACGGACAGACCGAGGTGAGCGATTGCCGCAGCCGCGGCACACCACTGAACGAGATGACCGGCATGTTGTGCGGTGGGCATTGACGGCTCGCACCGCCACATCAAGAACGTTAGCGCAGGAATTAGGGTGTGTTGCGCAACAAGTTGTGTCAGCACGTACCGTTCGACGTCCTCTGCAGGAGCGGGGACTTGTCGCACGGCGCCTACTGCTCCGATTACCATTGACGTTACACCATCGGTGAATGCGGCGGCATTGGGCTGTTGAACGCCGCACCTGGACTACGGAATGGCACGACATTGTCTTCTCCGACGAATCCCGCTTCTGCCTGCAACACCACGATGGTCGGATCCACGGGTGGCGGCACCACGGCGAGATACTGTATCGCGCCTGCATTATGCATCGCCATACCGGTCCGTCGCCTGGCGTTATGGTTTGGGCGCAATTGGATATGACACTCGCACCCCTCTGGTACGCATCGCCGGTACACTCAACAGCCACCGCTACATCTCCGACGTTTTGGAGTCTGTAGTCGTTCCTTACCTGCAGGACATGCCATCGGCCACGTTTCAACAGGACAATGCGCGCCCGCACGTGGCACGCATCATGCAACAATTCTTCACGGCACACCAGATGTCACTGCTGCCATGGCCCGCCTGTTCTCCCGATATATCGGCCATCGAAGACGTCTGGTCGCTGATCCGCAACTGAGTGGCCCGGCAAGCACCACCCGCGGGTACGCCTGATGAACTGTGGCAACGTGTGGAAGTAGCCTGGACCGACATACCCCAAGCCTATATCGAAAGCCTCTTTCGTTCGATGCCGCGGCGTGTAGCGGCCGTTATTGCCAGCCATGGGGACCACACGAACTATTGATGTCTGCGTGTTCCGCAAGTCGCACGGGCCTGTAAGCTCAATCGTTTCACCTTTGTGTCTGTTGTTGTGTTCACTATATTTGGCTTTGCTATCTCGTGTCCTTCTTGGTGTTGCATTTTGGGTGGCCAGCAGTGTAGCTTAGGAATCTGAACATCCTCAGATTTTTGCTAGTCGAAGCATTGTTGAGCAGCTCCGGTGGCGCAGTGGTCTAAGCGATGGCCTCTGATCATTCGCCCGAAAGGGGTCCAGGTTCTAATCCCGGAGAGGTGTGCATTTTACATTTGTCTTACGGCATTGGCTCTCTCCCTACCCTGGAACCAGTGACCCTCAATTAGGGACAGCCCGTTGAATTGCTGACGGTTGTCGTTAAACCTCCAATCTAAAAAAAAAAGAAAAAAATTAGCATTCTCGAACGGAAATTTCATTTATTGGCATTTTAGTTGCCACAGCATTATTACAAAATCAAAAAATAAATACGAAATAAACTCTGCATGTGTAAGCAACTGGGATGGAGAGGAAAAAACCTAAAAGGCTTTTCCAACAAGGAAAAGATAATACATATACAGCAGAGAGGATCAAGTTTGCATGTCACAAATATTCCTATAATGGGAGCAAATATGAATCACCACCAAGGGAGGTAAGTTACTTAGCAAAAATTTAGTAATATGTGTTTTAATTTATATTTAAAAAGATTAGTATCATTCATAGATGTAAGGTTACTAGGGAGTGAGTTCCAAAAGGGGAAACTCGGATAATTTTTTTTTTTTTTGGTTGGAGGTTTAACGACCACAGTGAGCAACTCAATGGGCTATAAGCAGTCGCCCGTCCCTAATTTAGGGTCACTGGTTCCAGGGAAGGGAGAGAGCCAGTGCCGTAAGACAAACACAACATCCATGCCTCACCGGGATTTGAACCCGGACCCCGTTCGGACGAATGATCAGAGGCCATCGCTTAGACCATTGTGCCACCGGGACGGCCTCGGATAATTGAGGAAGGTTCTGGAACGTTCAAGCACCAGAAACATAGAAAGTAGTAAGACTTTATTTCTGGTGTCATAATTATGATTATGAGTATGAAGATGGATTAAATCATGATACAAATTCTTTATTATTATTTTAAACATCAATTTACCAATATTATAGTAATAAAGGTGTTTAATTGTTAGAACATTAAAATCCCTGGGTGTAAGAGAAGTTCGAAAATTAGGGCCATAATATCGATTCTGTAATAACTTAACTCAAGAATTCTAATGAATTTGTTTTGTAATCTTTGTAGCTTATTTAAATTAAAGTTGGTTGTGTTTTCTCAGATTGAAATACAATAATTAAAGTTTGTTTGAATTAAAGAATAATAAAGCAGCATCATTATTTTAGGAGAAAGGTTTGTCATTACAGAGCTGATATCTTCTATAGTCTTAGATATCTTATTACAGAGATGTAATCAATGTGTGTATTTGTCTTAAGATCATGTTGAAAAATAGTTCCCAAATAAGGCTGACGCTTAACAATGCCAATCGGTGTCCTATTAAGAGCCATTGTATTATGTGGATACGCGAAATTTGTATTATTAGAGAAAAATAGGGTTTTAGTTTTATTATAATTGATAACAAGCCTTTTAACTCTTAACCATTTGGTTAGCAACAGAAAATAATCCTTTAATCGTTGAATAAGAATTTCCGTACTATTTCCATGTGTCAGTGCTGTGGCATCCTCAGTATATAAGGTAATATCAGAGTGAGAAGCGCAGATGCAAAAATCAATAATGTAAATGTTGAATAATATGGGGCTAGTAATGAGCCCTGAGGGACTCCAGAGGTAAATGATTTTAAATTGGATTTAAAATGATCCACCTCAGTATATTGTTTGCCACGGGAGAAGCGAGTTCGATTCCCGCTCCTGGGCGATGAAATTTTGATGTTTTCTGAGAGAGTTACATGGATGACTACAATTAGTTTACAATTATTTTATTGCACGCATTGAAAACTTACAGTCATATGAAAATGCAATACACCAGGAGGAATTGGAACATATTAGTTGTAAGGCGATTTCCCCTATCAGATGTAAGAAAAGGAATAAGATATATATAAATACACTGACGGAAAAAAAATCCCAACACCACGAAAAAATAGTTGTAGAGGAATGAAATTGCAGCAATACATTTGTATAGGTAACATATTTAATCGATTAAGATTTCAAGATCACAGCTTAATGTAAGCGCGAGCAGAGCCATTTTAAATGTGAAATGCTGGTACATTAATAACCGGTGTAACCGCCAGAATGTTGAATGCAAGCACGCAAACGTTCATGCATTGTGTCGTACAGGTGCTGGATGTCAGTTTGTGGGATGGAGTTTCATGCCTGTCGCACTTGGTCGGTCAATACAGGGACGGTTAATGCTGATTGGGGGTGACGCTGGAGTTGTCGTCCAATGATGTCCCATACGTGCTCGATTGGTGAAAGATCTGGTGATCTAGCAGGCCACGGCAACATGTCGACACTCTGTAGAGCATGTTGGGTTACAACAGCCGTATGCGGGCGAGCGTTATCCTGTTGGAAAACACCCCCTGGAATGCTGTTCATGAATGGCAGCACAACAGGTTGAATCACCAGACCGACGTACAACTGTGCCGTCAGGGTGCGTGGGATAACCACGAGAGTACTCCTGCTGTCATAGGAAATTGCTTCCTAGACCATAACTCCAGGTGTAGGTCCAGTGTGTCTCGGCCGCAGACCGGTTGGTTGCAGGCGCTCACCTGGCCTCCTTCTAACCAACACACGGCCATCACTGGCACCCAGGCAGAACCGGCTTTCATCAGAAAACACAACAGATCTCCACTCCGTCCTCCAAGGAGCTCTAGCCTGACACCACTGACGTCGCAAACGGCAGTGGTTTGGAGTAAGTGGAATGCACGCTACAGGGCGTCTGGCTCGGAGCTGTCCTTCAAGTAACCGATTTGTAACAGTTTGTTGTGTCACTGTGGTGGCAACTGCAGCTCGAATTGCTGCCGCAGACGCGGTACGATGCGCCACGGCCATACGCCATACACGGCGGTCTTCCCTCTCAGTAGTGCCCCGTGGCCGGCCGAAACCCGGTCTTCTTGAGGCAGTACCTTCCCTTGACCACCGCTGCCAACAATCATGCACAGTGGCTACATTCCTGCCAAGTCGTTCTGCAATATTACGGAAAGAAAATCCACCTTCTCGTAGCCCTATTACACGACCTCGTTCAAACTCCGTGAGCTGTTGATAATGGCTTCTTCGTCTTCTTAAAGGCATTCTTGACTAACATCAACACCCTACGTCGAATCTCAACGATAACTAACGTTCACGAACGTTACAGCGCGTATTTATAGCAAACCTGCTTTGCATGTTCCGAGGGACACTACCAGCGCCACACGTATGCGCCGAGCGCGAAATTTGCATAGACGTCATCTTACAGATGTACTCTCACCGCCTACCAACTGTCGTTTATCTAACACAACCCCTTCTTGGTGTTGGGATTTTTTTCCGCCAGTGTATATAAAGGCAAGTATGATGGTTGTAACAGAAACGCCACTGTTAGCAGCATAGCTTGGGACTAATGATAGGGTTGGGATTCATGATGGAGATCAGGATGATTTACTATGTAATTTCGCACAGACAAGGAAAACTTTTTGATATTTTTCAGAGATATGATGCTCTCTGGGAGATTATTCCAGTAACGTGGTACAAGCCTGTTCAAAATTTATGTTCTGTTTGCTTTGAATATTCTGTCAATTTCCCATGTTTTATGAGGAATGTTTCTTCCTTCATTGATTTATTATCACTGAAAAGCGATTTGAGTTTTCTAAAATAACGTCCTGTGATCTAATTTCAATTCTTACCTTATAATGAATATAGCTTTTACTACTAAATTAATTATAATGTATTCAGCTTCTTCTAATGCTTTATAATGCTTCTTCTTATAATGAATATAGCTTCTTCTAATGGTTGTTGTTTGTTAATTATATCATGAATAAACTTTTCTGCTAGTAGTGTAGTAATAATAATGAACAACCTTTTAACTGCTAGTAATGTTGTAGTAGTAATTAGTATGAATAAAGTCTTATGCTGGTTGTTAATAATAATCAACTAATGAAATATACCTAACAGCCAGACAGAGATCTGACAAAACTATGAACTGAGAAAAACGTACTTACAACAAATTCTTTATTAGTGAAACTTCTGGCTCTCACATAAACGAAGATCTCTTTATACAACAACAGCTTTCTGACACATAAACCACAGCTCACTTCGTACAACAACAGCTCACTTTTACAACAACAGCTCTTCCTACGCACATCAACAAAAAGTTCTCTCTAGGTATCGTTGAACGCGCCTATTTATACTGGCTACCACCACGTCATGACTTACACTCATTGCCAGATCTCATTCAGCGGGAGAAATAACATCTCGTTCAGTAAGAAGATAATTTACATAGTAAAATAAAATAACCAGAGATAGTAAAAATCAAAAGGAAAGTGAATCTAGAGTATACGTTACAACCTCCAAACCGTGCTCATATCTAACATTTTCCGAACACCGAAATTTTATTAATAGTAGTTTAGTTCGGATAATTTATGTTAGATAATTTATATATAAAATGCATTTGAGCAGTTTAATCTTATTTGAAACTAAACCGAATGCTCAACATGTAAAATTTATCCTTTTAATGGTGTTGAACTCAAGTCTGCAAGGTCCAGTTATTTCACTAACGCGAATGGATTACAACACTTCCTTTGGTCAGTTTACCAGTAAAGTTTTAACAACACGAACTAATAATTCATTTTACGTTGCATGACGTAATTTTAAACTAAGTTGTATTCTGAAAAACGACAGGAACCGTGTATGGAGTTAAAGTGAGCTTCGTGAACTTTAATTTGTTTTATATTGCCAAACGTGTTGCGATTTTCTAACTGATTCGAGGTTTATAGGTGTGAAGCATTTACCAAAGCCCCCTGTGTGCATGAGAAGAAAGAAATATACCTCTCTTGCAACAAAGGCCTGTTCCGACGGACAATTTCTACTCCTTGCCCCCGGGGACTGCCACAAAAGCGTCGATTTTAACGCTATAAAAGGCAAACGTGAGGGAATTTTTAAAGTTGTGATTCCCTACAAATGCGCACACAAAGTGCTATAGGGAACTCTTAAATGTAGCAGACGGAAAGATAAAAATGCTGATAAAAATTTACGATGTTCAGACGTAAAGTTGTCTCCACCGTTCTAATCCAGAAAAACCCTCCGAATATATTTTAGCCCTTCTCAATGAATGTTGCATGAAATGAAATATTTCGTCAAGGATTTACGGAAAACTGATTTGTATTTTTTCTGAAGATTTGACAGGAAGATCTTCAGCAGTTAGAGAACCCAATACAAAGACCACATAAAAATTGAAATAAAGAAAAAAAAACTGATGATGCTTCTTGGCAATATATCAGTTATACATGATTTATTTTCCTGAACATAAATATTTTTGGCTGTTACATTTTGCTTCTAACATGATATGCAGCAAAATATTACACACACACACGCTCTTTGTCATATTTCTATTAAACTGATGTTTACGTGCGTTTTTAGGAGAGCGCGTACTTGTTCAAGCTATAAGAAATCATCTGGCAATTATTCAGGATATCAAGCAGAGTCTTCCCCTTTTAGTTAATTTATTTTTATCTTTCAAATACCTTCTCTGATGCCGAGAAACGTCGACCGAGTATAAAATATCTTTCTTTTTATACCACGCTGAAGAAACGCACTTCACCCTCTGCAGATATCTTTTCAATGGTAAGTACACATTTACGCATCTTTATGTTAGTCACGTCCTGCAAAACAAACGACTTTTGTATTATCTTTTTCCGTCGTCTGCAAATTGCCGGCTAACGTATTTCAAGCGCTTTTCGCTCGGAAACATTTTTCAAACCTTTCACAAGCCGATAATTTTCACACCGTACAGATTTCTTGTTTTCAACTATTTTCCACTATGGTGTGAGAAAGTTTCGAAAAAATTCTGCCGTCCAAGAAACGCCACGAAAAATCATTTTTCCTTAGCGCTTGCTAACGTCTTAAACTTTAACTAGACGAAACACGTCGGAATCGACGGTTAGTTTTTTTTTTTTTAGAAAAGAATAAACTCATGTGAAACAAAAAATTTAAACTTTATTTGATAGAAAAATTCAGTCAACTACTTCAGTAAAGACAATAGCCTAGTTTCGTGATTTTTGTTTGACTGAAGATTTAAAGACTACCGTGAGCAACTCAATGGGCTATAAGCAGTCGCTCGTCCCTAATTTAGGGTCACTAGTTTCATTGAAGGGAGAGAGCAAGTGCCGTAAGATAAACACAACATCCATGCCTCACCGGAATTCGAGCCCGGACCCTTCGCGGACGAATGATCATAATTCATAAGATCTTTTTTGCTCTTAAAAACGTGTATCAGAACCCTGTACAAACTACACTGGTGGAAAGTGAAAAAAGAACACCAAGAAGGAATTGGCGGACGATCATGAAATTATCATATGTTAATAGGGTCGAGTTTACGTAGGTGTGATGTTAATTTCGGGACCAGCCGGTAAGCGCTTACGCCACAGCACGGTATAATATGCAAATTATCGTCGGTGGTATTTAAGGAGTACGGCGAAGTGAATGTAATCCGTCGTCGGCGTACGGACACGTGCGAAGACCCTGAAAAAGCTGCCATGCCTGGACATGGAAGACGTGTACGATTTCAGCAGTTATCGGACTTTGAGCGAGGTCGTCTAGTCGGACTCCGCGAGGCCGGGTGGTCGTATCGTCGTGTTCCGGAGATAATTGGACGGAAAGTATCGGTGGTTGTACGATGGTGGCCTAGATGGTCCGAGGAACATTCCCACACGAGAAGATGGGAAACCGGGAGTCACAGACGAACTGATGAGCGGACCAATCGACGCATAAAAAGAGCGGCGTTGTCAAGCAGAACATCCACTGCGACGCAAATCCGAGCTGCCGTTGCACCTGAGGTGACTGTGCGAACAATCCGCAACCGTCTACTGGATGCAGGACTACGTGCACGTGTGCCTTTGGCATGTGTACCTCTGACTCCAGCCCACCGCCAGGAACGTCTGCACTGGAGAACGCAATGGTGATCTGTCCTGTTCAGCGATGAAAGCAAATTCTGCTTAGGAGCCTCCGTTGGCCGTATGCGTGTTCGCTGGCGCACAGGGGAGCGTCTCCACCCTTCTTGCATCCGCCAGAGACACACAGTGCCTACACCTGGTCTTCTGATGTGGGGAGCGATCAGCTATCACTCCCGTACACAACTAGTGTTTGTACCCGGTACATTAAACAGCACCTCCTACATCAACAACATCATTCAGCCCGTTGTTGTTCCATTTGTAAGGTCGGTCCATCGTGGTGTTTTCCAGCAAGATAACGCACGCCCACATACGGCACGTGCAACGCAACATGCACTTCAGGGTGTGAGACAACTTCCATGGCCTGCACGTTCACCGGATTTTTCCCCCATTGAGCACGTGTGGGATTTTATGGGACACCGACTTATCCGGTCTCCACGGCCAGACAGGACCATTCCCGATTTACGAGTCCAGGTTCAGGATGCTTGGAACTCAATACCCCAAAATTACATCCAACATCTGTACGACAAACTTCATGCTAGAATTGCACAGTGTGACGCAGTTCATGGCGGTTCAACCTCGTACTAACCATGTTACATGGAAATGTTATTTTTCAGTTTACTAGCAAATACAGCTGTATTTTGCCATAATGTTTTGATCACCTTATCCTCTGTATTCCGTTATTATGCTGTATAAATTTTGTTGGTATCAGACGTCTCCTTCTTGGTGTTCTTTTTTCACTTTCCGCCAGTGTATTTACAAAATAAAACATAATAGCCAAAAACTGCACACCGACGGCATACTGGCAGAAGTAAAACTCTCATTCGCAGATGAGAAGGCGCTCGCAGGCAACCAACATAAAATTGAAACGCTGGCAGATATGAAAGTCAAAATTATGCTGGCGAGCTAACCGAACAAAATGATAAGAGCATGTGAGTTGCTCGATCACAGAATACAATAACTACAAAAGTTCAAAGAAGCAGCAGCCTGAAGACATTCGATAAAGAAAGAACAGCAGACCAAAGCAATGGTTCAGGATGAGTCAGGACACAACCGCTCTCAGCAGCTCACTGAATCGAAAGAAGTTAGCAATCCACAGCAGCGGAGAAAGGCATCAACACGATGACGTAAGAGGGTTGAGAAGTAGAAGGCAGGCCACGAAGTGGTTGTCCTCAACATCCAGTAAAGGCGATGGTAAACTATCAGCAGCACATGAACATCAAGCGTCATCAAGCAACAGTATCAGCAGTCAACGGCTACAAGAAAAGGATTCCAAGGACAGCAGCAGCACATCATACCAGGAAAACATGACATCCGTTTCAGCAAATTTTAATTGCTTAAAATTTGCTGAAACGGGTGTCTCCGTTCGATAAAGAAATCACTTAAATCGTCGGGAGTTATTTGGTGTGACAGATATCGCATATTGATCGCATCAACCTCGCGATCCCTCCAAATCCCCGTGGGTGTTACTCACGTCAGGTTTTGAAAAGCCGCCAGAGCTACAATGGGTGGACCTCATTTATCTTGCAATGAAACCTCTGAAACATATCGCTTCCACGCAGTTGACTGGAAGGCGAAAGTTGTATCGACAGCATACGGCGCGTGCGCTTTGAGAACAGCATAGATCAGAGGCTAGCGAAGGCAGTCTTTTTTTGCTTTATCAGTCTTTCAACTGACTTAATTGTTGCTCCCATTTATTACACTTATCTTGATTTATTTCATGTTTGTGATTGAAATCAAAAGTTAGTTTGGTTTCTGATTTCAGTCGAATTTTGTGAGAAAGCAGAGCAAGATAACTCACGTTGTAAGCATGGCGCACTTATGTGACGTGGGTTTTATTTTTTCCACGTTTGCGCGGCGACTGGTCGGTCGGAGGGAAGGATTACGGCAGCGTCAGTTCGTAAAAAAATAAGCTTACCAAACTTAACTTTTTTTTTTTTTTTTTTTTTTTTTTGGAGGTTTAACGACCACCGTGAGCAACTCAACGGGCTATAAGCAGTCGCCCGTCCCTAATTTAGGGTCACTGGTTCCAGGGAAGGGAGAGAGCCAGTGCCGTAAGACAAACACAACATCCATGCCTCACCGGATTCGAACCCGGACCCCTTTCCGACGAATGATCAGAGGCCAACGCCTTAGACCACTGCGCCACCGGGGCGGCAACTCAACTTTTGCCGAAAAGAAAATTGCAGAAGTTACCTCACTTTCTCTTCCTTTCAATATTTACTGAAACATTAAAACTGTATAGTACAGTATTTCTCGGAACACTATTTGCACTTGTTCTAGCCTTGTCTTATACTCAGGGTCGACTTATCTCTGAATGAAGATAAGGAAACTGAGAAATTCAAAGCCTTTCGACTTGTGTAACGTAATCAAGTGCAACAGTGTAATGTAATCAACAGACGCCCCGCTGGCCGAGAGGTCATTGGCACAAGATTTCGCCTAATTGTCGGTGCTGAGCCTATCCCAGTAGTGTCCCTGGTCCTACACTGGAGCCAACGGCACGAAAGACAGCTCGAAAACTTCTCAATGTCTTCCGGAAAATAGCATTTCATTTTATGAACATACGCTTGTTCTCTCCAATCTCTTTTCCGCAAGAGGAAACACTTTATAATATTTGCAAATATCATCATGAGCATTGATCTTGTCTTCTCGTAAAATAGCCATTAGGTTTTAATCACGCAAGTGCCTCGGAAGCTGTTAACCGCTTGTGGTTAATTGGATGCCAATAGCTTATAAAGGAAATGTTCCGTAATACCGAAGAAGAGAAGGTACAGGAATTCACAAGCAGTTACAGAAAGAAATAATAACCATAAGAGGCGAGAGAAGTCTTAAAATGATCAAAACAAAGATCATTATACTTTCATCAGCAAAAAATGTCATTTTGGCAACATTTTCCAGCCTTTTCTGTACCACCTTTGCGCAGAAACCATTTTCACCTACCGATGCGGTTTTGTGAAAATACCCATTCGCCTGCTTCAATCAACTGTAACGTATAATCTGATTCAACTTTCCTTTTTGATTCCTGTACTCTTATCTCAATTCTGGTTTATTCTTGTTAACACCTTTTCTAATGTTAGCGCGGCATTTTCTAATATTAATGCTTTCTTTCTTTCTAACACTAACGCTTCGTTTTCTAATCTTAACGCTACATCTTCTGATCTTAATGCTGCATTTCCACTCTCAATGAATGTTGGTTTGGCTTAGGTCTGACTTAGGTCAAAAGTGAAAGACATATGTGTATGTCAGTAATAAGAATGTTACACTATTGATTGTGAAAATTGCAACACCATGAAGGACTGCTGATATTAGCTTCAGACTTATACTATATGTACAACAGGTTGCGTCATGCAAATGATTAAAATGTCTGTGAATTGCGTCTGCAGTTCGCAGCAGCGTCATCTGAACTGTCCGATCTTGGGTATAAAGAGCTGTGTGACCTACTACGGAGGTGAAGCACGTGTCAAGACGACAAATCTACAGCGATACATTCCGTCCGTGTAGCTTAGTTAGGAGAACAACTTCCTCCAGATTGAGGGAGTGCGACTTTGATAATCGTCACGGACGAATATGTGTTTTCACAGCTGGCTCAAACAAGATGTTGCAATCAGTGAAGAGCCAACATTAAATCGAAAGGGTGTTTCCTATGTCTCACTATGCCCGTCGCCGACGAAGGTCGTATTATGAACAACTCACGGACTTTGATCGAGAAAATGTTGGTATGAGAAAAGCTGGATTTTCCTACCGCGAACTTGCCACTTGTACGGGATAAAACGCCAATACAATGGTGAGAACATGGCGTCAGTGGACAGATAATGCTCAGACGTACAGAAATCCGGGAAATGGACCCACAAATTAGCAGGACTTCATGAGATGACAGACACCTCTACCGAAAGGGCAGTTACCGATCACACAGCGACATCTACGGTGTTAGCGCAGCTGTGGAACACTGTCGCAGGTCAGGCTTTGTCCTCCAGTTCAGTTCGACGTTGTCTGCTTAACAGAGGACAAATCGCTAGCAGCTCATTGCTGCGCATTCCTTTGACTTTCAAATACAGACGCCTCAGGCTGCAATGAGGTCTCGAATAGAGACATTGGCGTGCTGATTGGACGAGTTACGATTCAAATGACGAACCATGATGGGCGCGTACGTGTTCGAAGACATCGTGGTGAACCGCACCTTTCAGCGTGCATTTCGTCATACCGATACTACGCCAAGCGTCATGGTTTGGGGGACCATTGTGTTCTAATCGCGATCCAGCAGAATACGAATTGAGGATTCACTCCGGAGCCAGCTATACACCAAGAATGTTTTAGAGGCAGACTTGATACCTTTCTTTCACAGTTGTCTTGGCACTATATTCCAACAGGAAAATACTCGACCATATGTGGCCCGGAATGTCCAATACCTGTTCCAGGTACGGCTGCCACCGCTTCTTTCCTGGCCTGCACGTTCGTCGGATGTGTCGCCGATTGAACATGTGTGGGACATGTTAGCTAAGCGACTGACACATGAAGTGCCTCCGTCAGTCACCAGCAATGAATTCTGGTATCGCATAGAAACAGTCTGCCAGGCTATTCCTCTGGACGTTATCAAAAACCTCTTCCATTCAATGAACGGCAAGTCGCAACAGCCTGTACACGTCCAGGCTATTCCTCTGGACGTGTACAGGCTGCTATTGTTGCTCGAGGTGGCTTCCCGCGATACTTAGGTTTGAACCGAAAAAATCTTGTATTGCTCTACAAATGCAATCGGTTATCTCCTATAACATGAGGAATCTGTGGTATAAATTTCATTTGAACAGCTTACTTCTTTCTTGGTTCTGCAATTTTAACAAACAGTAATGTATTTACAATTGTATCAAAGGGAGAGAGAGTTCGGAGAGATTTGTTATGAGAGCAATTGGTGAGCACTGATGTTGTACAATTAGAGTGTAATATTGTTTGAGCTTGACTGAATAGCCTACGTTGAATACTATGCTTTATTGTTATTGAAATCTGAAATTGTTGTCGAGTTAGTAAGACTTGAACAGCATTCTGTGTTACAAGCATATGCTGTATTCAAATATTAAAGGGATTGTTGGATTAGCTATGAGTTGGAGTTATACTCGAAAGTTGATGTGCTAACCTATATGTGTCAATTAAGGACGAAATGAACATTATTTGATGTCATAAATAGAAGACATTCCTTTACAGCTAGCTGTTAATGCTATCCAGTTCCTGATTAGCTCTCTGTTGTATAATTAAGCTACCCGAAGGATGACCTCAACTTTACGAAACATTTCACTAAGACGATTAAGCTTTACAGTGAAGTATGTTAGGGTTTTTAGTTGTAGCATAAGCAAATAACAATACCTGCACTTTATTTTTCACTAAAACCCAACACAATCGGCAACAAAAATCGACCAGCTTCGCGTTAGAATAATTAACGACTAAACGATTTTTAAAACGTATTTGTAGATCAATTAGGAATTTGAGAGTGAAAGATTATACGTAGCACACACGCACACACAGAAATATTTCAGAAACGAAACTGGAGTCTTCGACAACATCCACGCATAAAATGATAATGCCGCCAAACTAAGCTCCCAAGGAGATTTCCGCAAAGCCAGTTGAGGGATGTTCGCGGTTCTGACGAGTTCTTCGAAATAATCCAAAAAAGAACTCAGACAATCCTCAATTTCTTTTAGGATTTCAAAAATACGGTATCCATTTTGAAACTGGTGGATGAAACGACTGGAAAAGCTGCACGAAATTTTCAGTTTTCGGTACATACCATTAGCTAGTCATCACTATATAATTTTTCACCTATATGAACAAATCTTTTCATCTGAATATTACATAATATTTTATCCAACTCCTAAAGAATGATTATACTATCGAGACTTCTTGCTCTAAACCGCTTCGTAGCTCTGACGAAATTTTCATATTTTTGGAACATGATTTTTTGCGCATCTTTTGGAATACATAAAAGCGCAAAGGTCTAAGCGATGGCCACTGATCATTCGTCCTAAAGGGATCCGGGTTCGGGTCCCAGTGAGGCATTGATGTTGTGTTTGCCTTAAGGCACTGGCTCTCTCTCCCTTCTCTGGAACCAGTGACCCTAAATTAGAGACGTACGACTGCTTATAGCCCATTGAGTTGCTCACAGTGATCGTAAAACCTCCAATAAAAAAATACATAATGTAAGTTTAAAGGTGACATGGAGATCTGTCTGTCCGGTAATGGAAGCGATATCGGTACTTCAAGAAACCGGATTCAAAGGATTGTTTTACATAGAATGGCTAAAATACACTCTGCGAAAAATGAAGCACTCCCGATCCTAATGAAACTCCGCATGCAAATACCTCAGGGCCGCATAAGCAAATGATTGAAAAAAAAAACGACCAATGACTAAATAATGGACCACCATAGCGGTTGGGAGCCGCGTACCGCGGATGATATATCAAGAGTAAAGCTCGCATGGAGACGAAAATTGTGACAGTGATTGTGGTTGCATAAACTCCACGGAATGCGAGGATGCCTCGACGTCGGATCCGTGCAGAATACAAACAATTGAACGAGTTTGAGAGAGGACGTATAATTAGGGTGAGAGAGGCAGGTTGGTCAATTCGCCGTATCGTCAGGCATTTGGGAAACAGCGACGCGACAATAGGGCGATTTGACGCCAATGGATCGTGGAGAGCGCAACCCAGGGGAACACGGCGGGTGGACCGCCGTGGGCAACGAGAGAATAGAGCGATTGTGAGACCCGCACGAATAGAACCGAATTTCGTCGCTCTCAATCATCCGTGGCCATGTTGTGTCATCTAAAGTTACGGAAGTAGCCATCCCCATTGCCAGACGACTTCGCGGTACGGGGGCTACATTCGAGGAGGACACCCGCTGCCGTTAACTGAGCAGCTAGCATCGCTGGTGCTGGTTGCAGTGGTCTCAGGCCCAATCAACGTTGGTTAGTGTCTAGTGGCGTTGTGTTGTCTTCAGTGATGAGTCACGGTTTGCACTTGCCTCCGATGACCAGCGCATACGCGTCTAGAGACGAACTGGCCAGATCACGGATCCTGCTATTACTGTGGAACGACATACGGCTCGGACACCGTGAGTGACTGTTTGGGGAGCGATTTTCACAATAGCCAGACACACTTGGTAGTCCTCCATACCCCCATCACGGCTCAACGGCATGTCGACGACATTCTAGGACCTATTGTGTTACCATTCCTTTTGCGGCATCACCGAACAATTTTTCAGCAGAAAAATGCCCGGCAACACATAGCAGGGCTCTCTCAGACCTGCTTCCATTATGTAGACGAACTTTGATAACCAGCCCGATCGCAAAATCTCTCACCGATCGATCATGTTTGGGACACGATACGACGCCATATACGCCCATCTCAGAATGACTGCGAACTGGCACGCAATTTGAACACCATCTGGCTTGCTATATATTAGGACAGAAATACAGTTTTTCCGCACTTAAAAGTACATCTCATTTTTCTCGATATCTCTATTTCTAAAAACTAAATCTGAAACATTCTTTTTACAACGGATCTTAACCATTATTGTGAATATCTCGGACACGTATTTGAATGTTTCGTAATAAACAGTTGTATCCCTAGATTGCGTAACCGTATACTTTGGTTATGCACTGTATTTCAGCTTCGAAAAATCCGATTGAAAAAATCTCCTTGCTTTACGTTCGCTGTGGTAAAACTTGATTACATTATCTACTTAAACAATGCACAATTTTCCCGCTAAGCATGTATACGTATCAACTGGCTTTCTTCTATATCTTCCAAAAGTAGCATTTGAAAAAATTCTTTATCCATTGCATATCTCTTCCTCCGAAGAATAGTTTGCGTATGTTTTATTCCCTTTTATAGCGCGCAATTCTCCCGCTAGGAGTGTCATACCATATTCCCCTCTATCACTTCTAGAAATCCATTTGAAAAAAATATTTTTGCGTCGGATACCCTTAAATATGAGGAACGATTTTCACCCATTTTCTTCTTCAAGATTGCAAAGGGAGTGAGACAAGGTGACACAATATCTCTCAAGCTCTAAAACAAAAGGATAAAGATGGAGATTATTTAACTCACCTTCGTTTTGCTGATGACGTAGTCATATTTGCAACTGCCCCTTCAGAACTGCAAAGTATGATCCAGGAACTTGCTGACAAGAGTAAACAAGTGGGAATAAAAATGAACTTTCAGAAGACAAAACTGGTGTACAATGCTTTCACAACGAATGGAGATTTATCGATTGATGAGGAAAAGCTAGAGTTAACCGATACCTATATTTACCTCGGACAGGAGATATCAAGTGAGGGTTACATTGACGTAGAAATTAATCGACGTATAAAACTTGGTGGGAGAGTTTTTGGAAGAAAGTACAATTTTTAGGAGCAATTATAACGAAGTAAATTTCTCCGTCATTTCTGTCCACGCCAGGATTCGAACCCGGATTCCCTCATTCCGGAATAAGTCACTCTACCAATTGAGCTACGCGGACGTTTTATTCTGATTCCTATCTGCCTTTATGTCGTGTGCGTCCTTCGGGCAGGTACGTCACATCTCCTCGTAAGTTACATCATCTCCCCTTATTTTTATTTTTATTTTTTTTCGAAGTGCTGAAGAAAGGATTCTCTTATTTTTCCTATCTCGCGGTGTGAAAATAACATCACACCAATGCGAGATTTTGAACGGTCGGGTCATCCGGATAGTTCGGGCGCCATTATAACGAAGTAAATTTCTCCGTCATTTCTGTCTACGCCAGGATTAGAACCCGGATCCCCTCATTCCGGAATAAGTCACTCTACCAATTGAGCTACGCGGACGTTTTATTCTGATTCCTATCTGCCTTTATGTCGTGTGCGTCCTTCTGGCAGGTACGTCGCATCTCCTGGTACGTTACACAATATGCCATTATGTCTTAAAAGAAAAGTTTTTAATCAATGCATCCTTCCAGTGGTTATACGTACGGAGCAGAAACGTGGAACTTAACTAAAAAAGGCATAAAATGACTGCAGACAACTGAACGAACCATGGAGAGATGCATGCTTGGTGTAACCAGGAGAGATAAGAAGAGGAACTCATGGATAAGGAAAATTACAAGAGTGGAAGACATTATGATCAAAGTAAAATCCCTATAATAGTAATGGGCTGGACATGTTGCCAGAAGAACGAACCACCAATGGACAACCGAAATTCTAGACTGGATTTCAAGGAGCAGAAAAAGACCCAGAAGAAGACCACATGGAAGATGGGTGGATGAAATTCGAAAGCATGCGGGAGTGAAATGGATGAGATTAGCGCAAGATAGACTGTGGAAGAAACTTGGGGTGTCCTTCATCCAGCAGTGGATTTATAATGGTTGATGATGATGGTGTTTGGCCGACCCGGTGGCGCAGTGGTCTAAGCGATGGCCCCTGATCATTTGTCCGAACGGGGTCCCGGTTCGAATCCCGGTGAGGCATGGATGTTGTGTTTGTCTTACGGCACTGGCTCTCTCCCTTCCCTGGAACCAGTGACCCTGAATTAGGGACGGGCGACTGCTTATAGCCCATTGAGTTGCTCACGGTGGTCGTTAAACCTCCAATCAAAAAAAAAAAAAATGATGGTGTTTATATATTAGATAAATTTCCAAGCAGAGCGACGGACATTACAACTGTATACCATCGCCTCCCAAACATTCGTCAGAAGGCGCAAATTAATTCAGGCGATTGCTTTCACTGTGGGAACCTTCAACTTGTCAATGAATGTAGGCGATAGGTGATCATAAACTTTAGCGGTAACGAAGTCACACAAGAAGCATTTTCCCTTCATAATTATCCCTTATTGACAGGAGTGGCATTCCAGCACACAAAACGCCTTGACCCGCTGAATCTCCATGATCCTTCTACGCTGCAAGCTAGCGCCACCTGCCGGATCTACGTAATTGCAACAGGGATACAAAATATCTGTCCTTCAGTTGCACTTTGACATAATATTGACAACTTGGGTGAACAAATTTTTGCCACTTCACAATTATTTTCCTTTGTCGGGAGGGTCACTTTTATAATCACCTTGTATTTTGGAAAACTTTAGATGCTTACACGAATCGTTTCCGCAAAATGTACCTGGCAATTCAAAATGATTGCCCCGATTAAAAATGACAATAACATGTTTATGAAGATAAACAGACAGCTGGTATCCCTACACAAGAAAGAAGGAAGTGTAGAGTTTTATTGGAACCTACTGATTGGTCGTTGTGGACAGGACGACAACGTTTTCTGCAAGTGGCCCCCAGGTCTCCGGACCTTACTCCTTGTGACTTCTTTTTGTTTGGGTAAAGTCAAAGACCATGTATATGTGCCACCTTTGCCTACTACACTTTAATTCAGTCTCATCTAATCTATTGTATATCTGTTTGGGGATAGACTACTTTATACAATATGAAAAAACTTCAGTCGTTGCAAAACAGATTCATCAGACTACTACAATTTAAACTACAAAATACTCAATTTTCAAATACAGTCTTTCAGGCTAGATTCAGTCCAAATGAACTTAATATACTAACTATTCAACAATTGCATATCTATAGTATAGGTAAACTAATGTTTTTGAGAATTAAAAATGGTTACTACCAAGATTTAATTACAATAAATACTCACAGTCATGATTACTCCACGAGACAAAAAACAACACTAATCCTCATGTTTCCACTAACACAACGATTTAGATAATTTATTAATTATATTGGTCCTGCATTATGGAATACATTTCCTACTGATATTATATCACTTAATAATATTAATATATTTAAAGGAAAACTCAGGCATTTCTTACTGACCAAAAGCTCATAATGTACTATTGCCTTTATTAATTGATAGTACCATCCTAGCTGTGTTTGATATTATATGGACTCGACTTGTTTATGTTTATTTGCATTTTATTTTATTTTCATGAAAATTTTGATGCTGTGGGAGAAGAGGGCACGTCAGGCCTATCAGGCCTTTTCTCTCCTCATTCCCTGTTGTTACAAAAATATATTATTTGTGTTATATATATATTTATGATAATGTAATACCATGTCTGTAACAACTAAAATGCAATAAAATGAAATGAAATGAAACACTGCAAGAACTAATGATGCACATTCAGCTTGCACTGGCCTCAGTGACTAAGGACATGCTTCATAATGTATGGAGTGAAATGGATTACCGTTTAGATGTTGTCCGCGTGACTCACGGGAGTCACATAGAACATTTGTAAGGTATGGAAACAAAATTCTAAACTTCCTTCTTTATTGTGCAAAAAGGTGATCTTTGTATCTATGTTCAGGAACCAGGTAATGTCATTTGTAATTTGGGCAGTCATTTTGAATTACCTTGTATTCCGATTAGCAAACCCCAGAGAGAAATATCATTCTCCATATATTTTGAAATATGGGGAATAACCTCAGTTCCTTATAAACATTCGAAAAAATTAACACAAACTCAGTTTCCACAGAAACGTGTACTCGGAGTTTTGAAAGTCAAGTTCTCTGTCTTCGAAAAATATGCTGCATGGGTCTCTTGTGACGTCCCAGAGTTGATGAATGCTCTCTATTATTGAATGATATTTTTATGATATATCACATATACAAAAGGTTTTCTCCAGTCTTCGTAAACTCAGCATTTAAAAGCAAGTCTTGCAAAGTAGACTTTTTCGAATCGGTTAATCATTTTCACTGCTAACGTGCCTCTTGTTGGCAGAGATTTTAATAAATTTCATTGGCAGTTACGCATAGGGATGAGTAAATAATGGTGCTGACGTTCATACTACAATACATGTATGTCTTTATAGATTTTCCGACGTCCTTTGACGGAAGGGTGTGTTGAAATCCTGTGGTGCATCTATCGCTTTGCCGCAGAACTGAATCATACGATAAACAATGGAGTGTTTGCTATGGAAGATGCCAGCAATCATCAGTTGGACGGATGGCTTAACTGAGTTATCTTCGTAGCCTGGGAGGGTTGACTCTGCTCCCAGATCCTTGAGTTTCGAACTGATTAGAGGACCTTTCCGAATAAATCCAATTCAAATAGCCCAAGGCAGGCATCGCTCTCAGAGGATTTGCGACCTCCCGTTCCGTGAGTCCCGTTCTGATTATTCTGGAAACAAATACACACTAAAGGATAATGAGACTGGAATTCCCATTAGCACTTAAAGAAATGAAGATGTTTCTGATGTGCAGGTATAATTTCCTCTACATGCGTGGGCGTGTTGTCACATGGTTGCCCTGCCAATCTGATAAAATTGTCGCTGAGATACTATCAATTCATTGCCTAAGTGGGGAAATCAAAAAGATTTTCAAAATTTCTGCACATGACATGTTGTGAACATTTAAAAATGCATAAACAAAAGACCTCTGCATGACAACGCAGAGGTCTTTGCTTATGCATTTGATGACGTGACACATGACGTGACGACAAGAGGGATGTTACCATCTGGCAGATGGTAACATCCCTCTTTTTGTTACTTCATTCTAAAGATGGTGTCCCTTTAATCTGTATATGTCAGTGATAATAATATCGGACCAGATTCAATACGTATATAGGTATTTATTCCATGATATATTAGTATTCCGATTCTGATACCTGATTTATTTGTCAGTGTTCGTTAAACAACTGTTACGTAAAGAAAAGTATCAAGTATTAATTAAACAGAAATATTAAGTTAACGTTTCTGTGCAAGAACTGGTATTATCACTTGAGTGCTGTTACTTTATTAATTGTGCCTAGTCTCGTGTTACGGACTCACTTCCGTCTTGATCTGGATTTTAAGTCAAAGTTCATCTGCAAGTACGTTTAAGCTACTTTTCGGCCATAATACGCAATAATATGATATGAAGGACAGTGAATGATGACGAAGTATTTTAGTGTGGTAGATATAGCATACAAACAGTGTTTTCCTGCAAGGTTTAAATGGAAATACACGCACGCACGCACGCATGCACGTATATATACAGTGAAATCCGCTTTATACACTCACGGTTAATACGATTACCCCCTTAACACACATTTTTCACGCACTTCCTAGAATTGAAAGGAAAAAAATGCAAATATAACGTATTTTGAATCCCGTTTAGTTAAGCACTTAGTTTTGTAGCATCATGTACATTCGAATTCGGGTGAATAGTAATACTATGCAAAAAATGGATCAGTCGCGTGTTGCATGAGCCACTGGATGTTTACTCTAATTAGACACAAAACTCCCCTATTCCTCGCCGCTAGCTAAACAGGCTTGTCGTGAGCTCAACTTGTGGCTTTCAAACTTCAGGTTTGGCTTTCCCGCGCATAAAGGTCCCATCTTTCGTGGCCTTAAAGGGAAGAAAGCATAGAAACCTTAAACGCTGAAATGACGTATTTGTTGACGTCACCCTTACCCCTCCCCAACTTCCACAGTTGAGTGAAGGCTACAACACAGTAGTGAGGTGCCATTGTTTCAGTAGGAAGGCCATTTAGAGAAGATAGTTAATTTTGTGGTTGTGTATTACTACTGTAGTTTATTTAACTTCTATTTTCAACCGTATACTGTAATACACTATCTACCAACAAGTAATTGGACATCCCTGCAATCGACGATACCTGCGGTCCTGATAGACGATATGGCCGCCGCCGTTAAATATCGTGTGGGAAACAACAACGCAACCAGTCGCATGCAAGATGCCACGCAGTTCGGAGCTTTCTGATTTCGAGAAAGGTGTAATCGTCGGGTATCACAGAAATGGCCGATCCATACGTGACATATCCAGCGAGTTGAAGTACCCAAAATCCACAGTGGCCTACGTGATTGGCAAGTAGAAGATGAGAGGTGGCTGTCGGAATGAGCCCCGACCCGGCAGACCCACAAAACTGGGGGTTAGAGACCAACGGGTGCTGGCCAGAACAATTTCGAAGAACCGCACCAAATCGATGGGCCACATCCGCGAGGAGTTTCAACAGGCATCTCGGAGTGTTCTTTCGATGAATACCATCCGTAAGGAAGCCAATCTGCTCGGTTATCATGGACGTGCTGCCGCCCACAGGCCTTTGATCACCAAGTCCAATAGCGCTGCTCGGTTAACGTGGTGCAAAGAACGTCGACAGTGGACCGTTGAACAGTGGAAACAGGTTCTCTGGAGCGACGAATCAAGGTTCACCCTCTACCGTTCGGATGGCAGGGTCTGGGTTTGGCGTCTGCCTGGAGAACGCCACCTGCCGGAATGTATTGTGCCAACTGTGATGTTCGGCGGCGGTGGAATTATGCTATAGGGGTGTTTCTCCTAGTATGGCATGGGACCCTTGGTCGCAATTCCTGGTAGACTCAACGCCGAGACCTACTGCACCATTTTGGATGACCATGCGCTTCCTAGGTTGTGGCAGTTTTACGGGGTGGACCCATGTTACTTTCAGGATGACAATGCTACTTGTCATGTTGCGAGGTCCACCATGGCTTGGTATGGTGACAATGGGGTTAATCGAATCGACTGGCCTGCGCAGAGCCCGGACTTTAACCCTATCGAGCACCTCTGGGACGAGTGGAGCGTCGACTTAAGGGGTGCCCCCACCGTCCGAAATCGGTGAAGGAACTTACCTGTCTTCTTCAAGCCGAGTGGAAGAAAATACCGCTAGCAGTCGTACAGCGCCTGGTTGAAAATATGCCCCGGAGGGTCGCGGCTGTAATCGCCGCTCGTGGAGGCTCCACCAACTATTGAATTTGAATAAACTTTGTTTTCCTTTGCTATCACAGGTGTCCAATTACTTGTTGGTAGATAGTGTGCAATATATATATATATATATATATATATATATATATATATATTTAACAGCGCTTATAAAAACTGGAAAGGAAGCGAAACAATGTGACGCTATATCTCCGAAACTCTTCAATGCCAATGCGGAGTGTCTTTCAGCCACTGATCTGGGAAGCCAAAGAGATAGAGATTAGTGGCCATTGTTTAACCCACTTACGTTTTGCTGTCGATACCGTCAGTACGTAGCGTAGGATTTATTTATTTTCTATTTCCGGCTAAGACGCTTTACCGTTTAAGACGTTAATCTGCGTCGGTCCCCTGAAAATCGTATTAAGCGGATTTCACTGTATTTATATATACAGTATATATATATATATACAATATATATATATTTAACAGCGCTTATAAAAACTGGGAAGGAAGTCAAACAATGTGACACTATATCGCCGAAAATCTTCAATTCCATTACAGAGTGTCTTTCAGTCATTGATCTGCAAAGACAAAGAGATAGAGATTAGTGGACATTGTTTAACATACTTACGTTCTACTGTCGACACCGTTACTTTTGCAAGAACTCCTCAGATCTACAGTGCATGATCTTGGACTTGCTGACAAAAACAAAGAAGTAGATTTGAAAATGAACTTACAGAAAGCAAAACTTGTGTACAATGCTTTACAAGAACTGAATAGCGCTTGATGAGGCAAATGTAGAAAAAACCACTGCTAAATTTACCTTGGATAATAGATATCAAGCAATGGCGACATAGAAGAAGAAATAAGTAGCTGTACAAAATCAGGTTCGAGAATTTTTGGAAGAGCAGTACAATTTACAAAAAAAATTTACCTTATGTCTTAAAAGAAAGGTGTTTAACCAATGCATCCCTCCAGTTCTTACTTATGGTTCATAGATGCGGATTTTAAATACAAAAGATATTCAGAGGTTGGAACAACTTAAGAAAGCATGGAGAGATGCATGCTGGGTATAACCAGGAAAGATAGGAAGAGGAATACATGGATTAGAGAAATGACAAGAGTTGATGACATCATGATCAAAGTGAAGACTATCAAGTGGAAATGGGCTGGACATATTGCGAGGAGAAATGACCACCATTGGACCACTGAAATGCTAAAATGGATACAAAGAAATCTAAGAGAGAGAAAAAGATTCAGATGAAGGCCGTGTTATAGATGCGTGGATGAAATTCTAAAGCATGCTTTGGTGACTTAAAAGAGCCCGGCTCAAACAGAAAGCTGTGGGAAAACTTGGGGAGACTTTCACCCAAAAGCGGATTGATAATGGTTGTTGATGATATATACCACAGAGTCAAAACATTACGGCCAGCGCGTCGTTATGCAAATCGAAGCAACTACTGGTTAACGACTCTGCATGTGTAGGTTATGAAACGGTATAAATAACACCTGATACTGCGATTTAGTGTTATTCTTGTTATCGAGAGGGGAAAAGCAGCGGACATAAGCGAGTCTGAAATGCTCTGACCCATAGCACTAAGTCAGAGTTATCCCCAGAACGCCAAACTTCTGGAGTGCACACGGTCAGCCATGGTTAGTACCTTCGAACAGTGGTCCGAGGAGGGGAAAACCACGAACCGCCGGAAAGGGTTGGGAAAAGCACGGTTCGTAGATACTAGAAGTGGGCAAAAGCTATTCCACATGGTACAAACCAGCAGATGGGATACTGTGGCGTAACTCACCAGTAAATTGAATACTGGTGACGGACGTAATGTGTTACATCACGCAGTACATCACACTTTGCTCAAAATGTAGCTATGTAGCCTCAGGACACCTCCGATTGACATTCCTAACCTCGGTTAACCATCGAAAACGACTATAATGGGCACGCGAGCATTGAAACTAAACCTTGAATGATTAGAACTATGTCGTCTGGTCCGATGAAAATTGTTCCTTGTTGCACCATATGGACGGTATGGTACGTGTGCGTCGTTTACCTGGAGTATTGTTAGCACTAGGATCAACCGTGGGATGAAAACAAGATGGTAGAGGAAGTGTAATGCTTTGGGCAATGTTCTGCTGGAAACCATTCATATGCAGGAAACTATGAGATCTACCACCTACCTAAACATCATCGTAGACCAGGTATATCTTCTCATGCCAACGATATACCCCTCCACAAGAGCTTTCTTTCAGTAGGATAATGAATGGCATATATCACACTGCCTGGATTGTTCCAGAATGATTCGCGGTACATAAGGAAAAATTCCAAGTATTTCCCTGGCCTCCAAATATTTCAGGCATCAATCTAACCGAGATGTGTGGGTTGCAACAGCAAATCCCATCTGCGACGGCTCAACTACGTAACTTCGAAAGGTAAAGGATTTGCTGGCAACGTATTATTACCACGTACCACAAGATACCTTCCTAAATCTTGTAGCTTCTATGCCTCTCGGAGTAAGAGCTGTTTTAATGGCACTTGGAGGACCAACATCATATTTGGTAGGTGGTCATAATGTTCTGGTTCTTTGATTTATACACTGCTGGACAATTGCTAAAGACGGATCATAAACAGCAATATAGCGCATAAAAAAGTAAGTGTGGTTGGATGCCAAGTGAAATAAAATAATGTCAGAATGCCAGGACATTACAAGAAAGACAATTTATTGTGCTCTGAAATCCAAAAGGCTTTGGAACGTGATCAAGGGACAAACAGGCCATTTTGTGCAGAATACGTAAACGTGAAAAAAATGCAATTACCGTCCGCAGGCGTTCCGGCGTAAGATGTCAATACGGGATATGCCCGCCATGGAGGGCGATGCAGGATTCCACACGTCGTGTCATGCTTTGCACAACATTATCAAGCAGCTGTTGGGGTAATTTATCCCATTCCTCTGTCAGTGCACGGATGAGGGTGTCCTTGTTTATTGGAGGACATTGGCGACCAGAAAGACTCCTCCCCAAAGCATCCCACACATTTTCAATGGGATTCGGATCTGGAGAACGTGCTGGCCATACGAGGTGTTGAATATCCTCGCTCTCAAGACACTCCTGGATAGCGACTGTTCGATGACATGTTGCGTTGTCGTCCATGAAAATGAATCTATCACGGACAGCACCACGGAACATGCAAACATGAGGTAGCAGAACATCATTAATGTATCGTTGGCCAGTCATAGTCTCAGTTGGAAGCACATAGAGAGACGTACGGCCATTGATCATGATGCCAGCCCATACCATGACACTACATGTCGGATATCGGTCCTTTTCCTGTATGTTTGCTGGACAATATGCAGTACCACTATCACGCCAGATCAGTTGTCGTCGACAATCAGACGATAGACTGTATCTACTCTCATCTGAGAAGAGGACAGCAGACCAGTCGTTATCAGTCCAATTGCGATGTTGATGGCACCATTGCAAACGGGCGGTACGGTGACGTCTGGACAATGGGATGCACACAACAGGACGGCGGGCGTATAGTCCTCCTTCATGCAAACGTCTGGCGACAGTTTTTCGGGAGATCCGCTTGCCAGTAGCAGCCATAAACTGATTTGCTACCTCACTAGCTGTGCTGCGCCGGTGTCTTTTTGTTGATAGCACTATGTACCGATCTTTTTCCGGTGTCGTACTGCAAACACGACCTCCTCCGTGACGTTTGCCACACTCTCCATTTCTTTGAGATGATTTCCAAAGCCTTGAAACAACACTGTGGCTAACGTCGAACTCCCTGGCAACATCTGTTATTTTTCGCCCTTCCTCAATCTTGCTAATAATACGGCCACGCGTAACATCATCTAGGTGATGTCAGGAAGACATACTGAAAATTGCAAGTTCGTCATGTGATTCTCTCCCTTTCAACTTTGCGTTTGCACAACAACGGTCAATACGCGTCAAATCCTTTATATCTCTTATCAGCGCTCTGACGTCACGAACAAGTTTGGCAATCCAAAATTTGCATACGCACAACACGTCTTACTGTATCCTGCACTTATGCTAATTTCCACATTTTCCTGCCTTCCATTTTATGGTTGCTATCGTTGCTATTGTCATCCGTCCTTAGCAATTGTCCGGCAGTGTAATATTTTGCTGGTGGTGCGATTTTAATCCCGTCTTTCTGCTCCGGTGCGGTTGTTTTCACAAATAAACTTCGCCGGCAAGCTTATCCCTATTCCATTGTCAATTTAACGTAGGCCCAGTAATGAGTCACGGACTTTTGGTAATGGAGAAGTTTGGCTCAGTGTTGTGTCTTCGTTAAATTGCAAGGCTGTGTCATCTCAGAAGTACGCATTCTACGCCATGTAACGCAGTATGCTACATAAAGGGTAGGAAATAAAGGTTCCGAGTAAGCCGACAACCATGCTTGAAGGAACATCACAGAGTAGAAGAATTAATGTTATTAATTACGTGCAGTGTGTGGAAGAATCTTCCTACGAATGTTTCAAAACTAACTGCCAGGAGATTCAATTTCGTTAGGGAGCCAATACAACAAATGACTTTTTGCCGGTGGTGCGATTTGATGTCGCCTCTCCCTAATCGGAGGTGGCGGTTCTCCCATCTGAACTACGTCTGCAAGCTTATCTCTGCTCCATTGTTGATTTGACTCATGCGTCACTTCAGCAGCACGTCATCTACGTAGTGTCACGTGATACGTTACATTACTTATTAGAAGCTGAGGCTGAGCAACTAAACAATCAACTCTGACAGGTATGGTAAAACTTCACTTTATGATAAACATCACGAAATGGTCAACCGAGTCAGAAGCACAAAAAGGCCACCCTAAACAGCTTACGGGTAAATCTGTCTTGACAGCTGGAAATAACGCTAGAAATCGTATATCTCTGCAGAAGGAAATTATTTAGAAGGTGATCACATTAGTTCTAAGGAACGTTCTACACAGAACAAATGGTATGTTGAGCCTCTTTATTTAACTGTGGATCCTCTTTATTATCTTCCACGTCATTTCACGTTACTTGTGTTCTGCTTTTAGGAAACTCGTCGTAAGCCATGAATAACTGAAACACTTTTCCAACAGTATAAGTTGGAATAAAAGTTTTCGCTTGACAACACTGATTTAAAATTTTCGATTATCCCGATGAGCCATTACATTATGACCACCAACCTAATAAGATGTAGGACCCGCTTTAGCCAGCAAAACAACGGCCACTCGGCGAGGCATCGATTCGATGAGGTGGCGATAGCTATCCTAACGTATCTGGTACCATAATGTCAACAGCAGGTCCTCCAGTGCTGGGCATCAGCTCCGATATTTTCGAGTCTCAAGTTCAGTTTATAGTGCCTTCCCAGTTCTAATTTTGTGTTTTTCGTGTATTTAAAGGTCTAGTGCATCGTTTTGTTCTACTTTCCGATTCGTAAGTACGATATTTTCTTCATTCCAAGCTTTATTTACCTTCTGGTCGAGCTGGCCAGAAGAACTGCTGGGGCTCCGCCATTAGTAATGACGGCTTCCGGTGGAGATGTCATGTTCGGTAGCCCTACTTCCACTCTTGCTGTATCCGGCGACGCTGCTGCAGGCACCGCTACGCTGCCCTCTTCCGGTGCGTTATTCGGCACCTCTTTCCCTGCTGCTTCCCAGTCAGACAGCTGCTCTGATTCAGCTTCTACTGTGACTTTTACTGATGCACTGCATACTCACGATGACGCCACTCCTCCACCTTCCACAGCAGCTCGATTGCCATCGTCTTCTTCTGCTTCAGCGACCTCTGCATCTGATCGCCCATCCTCGATTGTGTTACAGCAAGTCGATGCTTTGAGACCTCATGTTCGTCGCACCGGCAACTCTATTCTTTTTTTTTATTGGAGGTTTAACGACCACCGTGAGCAACTCAATGGGCTATAAGCAGTCGCCCGACCCTAATTTAGGGTCACTGGTTCCAGGGAAGGGAGAGAGCCAGTGCCGTAAGACATACACAACATCCATGCCTGACCGGGATTCGAACCCGGACCCCTTACGGACGAATGATCAGAGGCCAGCGCCTTAGACCACTGCGCCACCGGGGCGGCACAACTCTATTCGTCTTCATATTCCGGCGTCATCTGTTCAAGCTGAAAAGTTCTCCTCGCATATGGCTTTAGAAGGTTTTTTTTTTAAAGCCCTTCCCGATACCAAGTTGAGCCGCCCCGGTGGCGCAGTGGTCTAAGGCGTTGGCCTATGATCATTCGTCCGAAGGGGTCCGGGTTCGAATCCCGGTGAGGCATGGATGTTGTGTTTGTCTTACGGCACTGGCTCTCTCCCTTCCCTGGAGCCAGTGACCCTAAATTAGGGACGGGCGACTGCTTATAGCCCATTGAGTTGCTCACGGTGGTCGTTAAACCTCCAATCAAAAAAAAAAAAATACCAAGTTGAAAGTTTATGCTACGGCAGTTAAGAAGCTTTTATCTCCGTCTGCTATTACTCATCTCTATCGTCGGGCTCGGACTATTGTTGTTTATCTTTCTCAACCTGACTATGTGACCTCTCTTTTGCAGAAAGGTATTACTATTAATAATAACCTTTTGATGCCCAAACCTGTGATACAGCGCCCGGTTAACGTGTCGTTTTACCCGGTGCCACCTGAAGTCAAAAATGTCATGCTGCTTTCAGTTATCTCATCTCTTGGTCGCGTTGCCGGGGACGTTGTAACCTACTCGGCAGCGCCCAACGACTTTGAGGATCGCCATATTTATGGTGCTCGTCGCATGGTGCCTGTCATTTTTTCTTCTCAGGACGCTATTGCAACTTTACCTACACAACTTACCGTCCATTGTCAGGGTCAACGGAGACACATCGATCTCTTAACTGAGTTCCACTGCAGTAAGTGTAAAGGCCTAGGGCATTTTTATAAAGAGTGTCCTTGACCTTCCTCTTCTTCTGGACCCTCTTCTGGTTTGTTGTCTACATCAGTGCCTGTTGATACGCCCCCGTCTGGTTCTCGTGCAGAGCCTGACATGCGTGCTCCTGATTTTACTGGAGTTCACTTTCCTCCTCTCTTTGGTTCTTGAACTTCTCCTGCACCGTTTTCACCTCCTTGCTCGATTTATGAGCAGAACGCTTCTGCTCATGTGGTGCTTTCTACTTCTCCTGGTGAGGCTCCGTCTAAGGAGGTGGCCATGGTTACCACTGATTCATCGGCAACAGATCTTGATGATTACCGCAATGCTTTAACAACTGCTCCGAACACTCCTGGACTATTTCATCTTCCTATTACTCCTACTGCAGATCCCACCAGTGTGGATGACTTGGCCATTCCTGATGGGATTGTTGTTGATTCCAGTGGCCGATTCGCAAAACGCACCGTTTTCAAAGCTCCTAGGGCTCCAGCTAAAGGTGGACGTCCACGAGTGTTTTGCTCTCGCTCATCTTCTAGCACTCGTTCTCCTCCAGCGTCCCCCAGGTAGTGTAGCCTTACGGAAAATCCAGAGGAACTCGCAGAGGTTGCGCTCCAAGCGCAATTTGAACAGTTTTGTCAAGATACCGTTGTGCTCACTCGACCCTTTACCCATAGACAACTGTTTCGCCTATTTTTGCTCTTCCGGGATCCATCGTTTGATATGGCCTCTTACCTTTCTCACTCCACTTTTCCTCCGGATGATGTTTGTCGTCGGCTGACGTGTATAAGAGCTGACCTTGAGGCTCTTTGCAAGACTGACTGTACGTTCCTTTCTTGTTATCGACGGCTCTGTGAAATGGAGGACACCGCTCAACTTTCTGCTTCATTTCTTTGTCATTCCCCTGCTGATGAGTAGGACTTTTCCTGACTTATTCCTTGCTCCTGAACTAGTCCTGTGTTTTATAGCTTATCTGAACTTTCCTTTCCTTCCTTAACGGACTTTATAGTATGTCTTTTTTGTATGTCATTTATCCCGGATTGTCTCCGGGCCATTTTTGTACGTATGTCATTTTCTGTTCTATATCTGCATCAGTGGTTTTATCTTGTTACATGCATTCATCTGTATATATTGTCATTTATTGTTCTTTTCATGTTTTCATCGCCCGAGGTGCGCTTGTATCTTCATTTTCTGAATAAAATTGTTGAACACCTCCAGTTCCTGTACATTTCGGGGTGGTGGTGATTTAGCACGAACCCGCTTTTCCAAGTCGAACTACAAATGTTCGATTGGGTTCATGTCAGGTGAATTTCGATTAACAGAAAGTCACCAGTATGTTCCTCGAACCACTCCTTGACAATTCTGGCAGTGTGGCATGGCACATTACCCTATTGGTAATCGCCATCACCAGCAGGGAACACAGTTGCCATGAATGGTTGAACTTGGTCCGCAACGATGTTCAAATGCCTGACAGCTCTCAGGGATTGTGCTATTGGAATAATGGGGCTTAGAGTGCCCCAAGAAAATATCACCCATTGTATAACACCGCCGCCGCCGACCTGTTTCCGCCCAAAGGTGCCCAGGTGCCATAGCCTCAGTTGGTAATTGGCGTCTCCGCGCTCGGCCGTCTACGTGATGCACTAGTGATCTTGATTCGTCAGACAAGGCCATTTTCTTCCAATCATCCACGGTCCAAACTCGATTATCTTGGGCCCATTTCATGCGTTGTTGGCGATGACGTGCAGTGAGCATGGGGACCCGGCTGAGTCTTCAGCTACGCAGGCCCATGTGCAGAAGGCTGAGATGAACTGTGTGCTGTTGCATATTGTCCTGAATACCACTGTTGTAGCTGCGAGGGATTTGTCTCACTGTGGGTCTTCGGTCGCTGCGAACAATGCGCAACAGTCTCCGCCCCCCCTCTGGTATCAATGAGCTGCGGACGACACACGGCTGAGCGACGGTTCGTCGTTTGGCCATCTGTGCACCACTTTTGATACGTACACTTGTACGGCGCCACGCGAACAACCCATAAGCCGCGCCGTTTCCGTGATCGTAATTTCTAGGCGCCGTACCTTCACAATTTGTCCTTTATCAGTTGCGGTAAATCTGCAGCTTTTCCCATTCTGACTGCCAACACTCTACTAACCGAAGCGGAGCTCTATACTGCTCTATGAACTTCATCTGCGGCACAGTTCGGGCTCCATGCGAGCTCCTTTCTCTAGGCTGGGGGTGGTCATAATGAAATGGTTCATCGGTGTATAGGTTTTGTTACCAACTATAATGAATGAGCTTTATTTACTTTCCGCTAAGCTAATTATTATGAATGATTCTCTTCCTACCAGCTAGCTAATGATATACTTGTACTAAGCTTCAAAATAACGAATTCAAAAGGGTGTTGTTACTAGTTAATTACGAACTTAAACAAAGTCTCAACGCTGGTTATTTATAGTAAGCAATAAATGTTATAAACCTAACAGCCAGACAGAGGTCTGACAAAAACTATGAATTGAGAAAGACTGAACTTACTGAAAACTTCTTTATTTCAACGACTCTTGGTCAACTAAGGCACAGAAAACACTTGTAGAACAATAATGAATAATCTCTCCTCGTTTTATACACGCTCTCGCTTAACGACCACAAGCTCTCCTCATAACAACACAAAGCTCCTCTAAGTCTCGATGAACGCGCCTATATACTAGCTACCACCACGTCATGACTTACACTCATTGCCAGATCTCATTCAGCGGGTGAAATAATATTTCGTTCAGTAGGAAGATAATTTACATAGTAAAATAAAATAACCAGAGATAGTAAAATCAAAAGGAAAGTGAATATAGAGTATACGTTACACAACAGTTTACTCTTAAAATTTCAAAAATCGATTTGTTCCAACAATTGCATAAATCATAGACTCGATTTTACATTCATTCCCACCCGTAAAGTGCAGAGCGGTTAGATGAAATATTTTCATTCTTCCTTGCAAGCACAGATAACAACACATTTCACATACAGATGCTTTTGAACCGTAAATGGTAGTTCAAGTAGGTCGTTTGTGGACGAGCTGTCATATGGGCTGAGAGCTGGAGCCTTGAGCTTGAAGCTGTATTTTGGTTTGAATGTTGTATTTTATCTCCGTGCCTCAGAGGAGCAGCAGGCAAGAACTTCAGCTACACGTGTCTGTCGTAATATCTCGATAGCTACACCTTATCTTTGAATCTCCAACGCATGTGACAGAAAGTGAGGGTCGAAATGCTTTTAGAGGCAAGTGACACGAAAGAAAGAATCGTTTATTTGCTTTTAGGCGTGATATTTTTGTACTCGAAAAATGATCAGAACGGAGAAACAGAATAAAAAAAAACAGTTGTTTTCGTTCGGAGATCATTTCACAGAGCCGTATGAATTCCGAGCAGCGGCTGCTTGACAGATTCTGTTTATTTTCTTATTTCGTTTAGCGAAACTTGCAATCCTTCCGACAGTGTTTTTCAACCTTTATGTATTTGTGGCCCCCTTTTCCATATCAATTTTTATTGCGCCCCACTCGAATGTTTTTACAGGGACGCTGCCAAAACATCATACTTGTTACTTGGGTTAGTTAGCTCTTGCTATCTGAACTGCGTTATTGCAGTGTAATATTTACATTACACAACTTTTTTAGTATTGATCTGTTTAAAATATCTATTCAAATCTATTGTATGCAAAGATCATCGTCCGCATCGTAAATTATGCATCGTTGGAAATTTCTGATCGTCATCGCCCTAAGTTTTCAAATGCTGTCTAAGCACGATTAAAAACACACAAGATTAAGACCTTTCAACTACGCGAACATCATACTTAATCCTAAAATATCTACGTGCTAAAAGGTTAAAATATCTACAAGATCTTACTCATGGGCCTCCCGCGCATCTTCAGGTAAGTGCTACAAATACAAATTTTGAAGATAACAATCCAAATTATTGGCGAGGATGGTAAGTCAGATAATATCCTAAAACTTGAAAATTTTCATCGTCCTGGAGCGGGACTCGAATCCGCGTCTCCCAAAAAACGCCCGGGTATGCTAACCACTACACCACCCAGAACGACCGAGTTTCAAGTTCCGATCAATTTGAATTTAACCATCACAGGATTCTTGGTCGTTCTGGGTGGTGTAGTGGTTAGCACACCCGGGCGTTTTCTGGGAGACGCGGGTTCGAGTCCTGCTCCAAGACGATGAAAATTTTCGAGTTTTAGGATATTATCTGACTTACCATCCTTGTCACATTTACGCCAAAAATCGGATTGTCATCTTCAAAATTTGTATTATATGGCGTAATCCCGTATTTCTTTCATGACTTTCATGAAGTACTACAGAGTTTCCAAGAGCTGGTTATACCCTTATATACATTTAATTAGTGACGTGTTATTAGTTCTGTAGCCCTAGTGGCGTGGTTGGAAATAAAGGTTTTCAAGTGTGGTTAGTTATTCAACCTATAGAGACTGAAAATATCTTACTGATAGCCCACAAGTAATGAGCGGCTATGTTATCATAATATGCAGTTGTAACTATGGATGCAGAGAACAATTTAGTGGGTAAGTGTCTTATCCAAGGAACAAATATGGGGAAGGTGGGTTATGTTCTAGATGACTATTACGAATATCTAAGTGAGTCATTAATCACCTCCACGAGGATGGAATGACTATTAGTATAGCTCTTAATTACAACATCTTATAATGAATTAGCTTTATAACTCTTTCCGCTAAGCTAATTATTATGAATGAATAATGCTCTACCTACCAGCTAGCTAATGATATACTTGTACTAAGCTTCAAAGTAGTGAATCCAAAAGGGTGTTGTTACTAGTTAATTACGAACGTAAATAAAGTCTTAACGCTGGTTATTTATGGTAAGAAACTAATTGTAAACCTAACAGCCAGACAGAGGTCTGACAAAAACTATGAATTGAGAAAAACTAACTTACACAAACTTCTTTATTATAAGACTCTTGGTCATCTAAAGCACACACACACAACTTGTTTTACACTGATGAAGAATCTCTCCTCATAACAACACAATCTCTCCTCGTATTATAAACGCTCTCCGTAAACAACAACGTTCTCTCATAACAACAACAAAAGCTCTCTCTAAGTCTCGATGAACGCGCCTATATACTAGCTACCACCACGTCATGACTTACACTCATTGCCAGATCTCATTCAGCGTGTGAAATAATATTTCGTTCAGTAAGAAGATAATTTACATAGTAAAATAAAATAACCAGAGATAGTAAAATCAAAAGGAAAGTGAATATAGAGTATACGTTACAATCTGTTTGTACAAAAACTTATATATTTCTCAAGAAAAGGTAAGTATCTGTCCAGAATGGGTTATGGGTACTCCCTGCCACCGTAGGCACCTCTTCCCGCCTACCGTATCGTGAATTCTCGCAAGTCCAACCGAGCAACATCTGCCGAGTGCTGGTTGACCGTAGATTCATTGCCTCCAAGTTTCGGCAGGAGCGATGCTTCCAGGCATGTCTTGAAATGCCTGTTACAGTTTTTGTAGCGATTTTTTGTTTTAAACCATAGCACAAGTTGAGTACCTTTTTTTATTAAATAGGTTTTCTTACGAACACGAATAGATCAGATCATATGCAGAGGATTTTAGGAAGGAGTATCTGACCCCAGGTTTTAAACAACCCTTAGAAATAGGAAGCTAGGAGATTTGGGATAGAATGCCTGATAGGAAAGTGACACAGAAGCGAGGTTGAAAAAGGGAGGAAGACGCCTTTATTTATCACCGGGGGTGGGACCAGTACCCGGTGCCCGACGGCTTAACGTGCCCATCCGTGCGTATATTTAGTGGTTCGAGCGTTCGTACGTGCCTGGGATCGAACCCGAGAAACGCGAACGATTCCGCTTTTCTTACCGTTTATAGCAACCACACTTGGCGTGCTCGTCGATTTATTGCCACAGGGAAGGTAATATTTTATTTTCAGAATGTATTTTATGGTTTCTTTTGGTGTTTGTTGTTTCAATAAATAGTTTTTACTTTGATTTCCACTTTTTTTGGCGTTCCCCTTTTAATATTCCATGCACCCTTAGGATTGAGAATCGCTGCCTTACGATATTCTTAAACGTAATTCGACATTCCTACAGGTACAGAATGAATTGGGTCTGCTTCCGTACGTGCCATTTCCGAATTAACTTTGTTTTCCCATTTAACTTTGTTTTCCCATTTCCGTACGGTACGTACGAACAAAGGAATTTCGTTTTCCCATTTCCGTACAAAGGAATTTTTTTTCCATTTCCGTAGAAAATAATTTTTTCCCCATTTACGTAGAAAATAATTTTCCCCCCATTTCCATACAAAGGATTTTATCCCCATTCCCGTACAAAGGAATTTTATCCCCATTTCCGTAGGCAGGCGGATCTCCAGTATAGGCGGATCCCCATTTCCGTACACAGATGCCACAGCAGTCAGATATGGGTGTGAGAAGACAGAGGATTAAACCTTTAACCAGCTGGAACGAATTAACTCGGAGTTAGTAAAATGGGCTGAAATCATCTCAAACGAATATATTCGTTGTCCATGTCAGCAGAACGCAGCTGGAAAGAGTTAACTGCGCATAAGAAAGAGTTATTATTTTTATTATTCAAAGTTGGTTAATTAAGGGGATGATTAATGTTAATCCTTTTTCACTTACTACCTGCTAAAAGGGCTATCTGACGCTGATCCTTTCATATTGACGTTAACACTTTGTCTTTTTACCTGTTACCTTTTAAGAGGCTACGAACTTAAGAAAGGAAGGAGATGTTTAACATGTTCCTACTTTGTGGCATGATGTCCGAGTCAGGTGGAGCATCACTCACTTTTTTTTATCACGCCTTGGGACATGGAGCAGAGGTTAACGGACTAGAAGGGAGTTCTAATAACCCATACCAGATTTATGATAGGTACTGCTAGGAAGAGAGGGAGGGAAATAATTGTTTTAACGAAATTTCGTGAAACCCGTACGCTATGTGAACATTCCTGTTTGGCGACAGCACAAACTTTTGGGCGCAACTTGGTTCAGGTACATCACCGCTTAAAGGGTTAAGTTAAAGATGCTATATATGATTAAGTCAAAGATCTTATTTTTCTTTGTCATGTAGAACTGGTACTAACGCGTACCCGTTCTCTTTGACAGTGACATGAAAAAATTACACTGCTGGCCACCCAAAATGCAACACCAAGAAGGACACGAGATAGCGAAGCCAGATATACTGGACACATAACAATTTATACAAAGATGAAACGATTGAGCTTACAGGCCCGTGCGACTTGCGGAACACGCAGACATCAATAGTTCGTGTGGACCCCATGGCTGATAATAACGGCCGCTACACGCCGCGGAATCGAACGAAAGAGGCTTTGGATGTAGGTTTGGGGTATGTCGGTCCAGGCTGCTTCCACACGTTGCCACAGTTCATCAGGCGTAGCCGCGGGTGGTGCTTGCCGGGCCACTCGGTTGCCGATCAGCGACTAGACGTGTTCGATGGCCGACATATCGGGAGAACAGGCGAGCCAAGGCAGCAGCGACACCTGGTGGGCTGTGAAGATTTGTTGCATGATGCGTGCTACGTGCGAACGCTCATTGTCCTGTTCAAACGTGGCGGCTGGTTGGTCGTGCAGGTAAGGGAGGACTACAGACTCCAAAACTTCGGAGATGGTGCGGTAGCTGTTGATTGTACCGACGATGCGTACCAGAGGTGTGCGGGTGCCATATCCAATTGCGCCTCAAACCATAACGCCAGGCGACGGACCGGTATGGCGATGCATAATGCAGGCATCATACAGACTCTCGCCGCGGTGCCGCCACACGCGGATCCGACCATCGTGGTGTTGCAGGCAGAAGCTGGATTCGTCGGAGAAGACAATGTCGTGCAATTCCGTAGTCCATGTGCGGCGTTCAACGGCCCACTGCCGCCGCACGCGCCGGTGGTGTAACTTCAATGGTAGTAGGAGCAATGAGCGCCGTGCGACAAGTCCTCGCTCCTGCAGACGACGTCGAACGGTACATGCTGGCACAGGTTTTTGCGCAACACACCCTAATTCCTGCGCTAACGTTCGTTATGTGGCGGTGTGAGCCGTCAAAGCCCGCCGCACAACATGCCGGTCCTCTCGTTTGATGGTGTGCCGCGGCTGCGGCAATCGCTCACGTCGGTCCGTCCGTCCCTCCTACCCCCACCGAATCCATACTCGCCTCACTGTGGCTGCATGTCGTCCCACACGGGCGCCGACGTCTCGGTACGATAAACCGCTGTCGCGATAAGCCATTATTCGTCCTCTGTCGAACTTCCAAATGTGCTGGAATGACTGCCGTATTTTGCGAGGAGGCATCAGGAAGCTTCCCACGCACAGGTCCGGCAGCACAACACACTTCCACTACTAACACCCCGCCTTCTGTGCACCCTTCTCATATTCCAATCATGGGCCGGGCGCACATGATTGGCATATGCCCTGCAATGCTAATCGTTTGCATGTCCTCTTGCTGGCGACACATGCTGCAAATTTCAGGCCAATCGGATGCTTCCTTCTTGGTGCTGCATTTTGGGTGGCCAGCAGTGCATGTGTCCTTTTGTGATATTATTTTGTATGCGACGTTTTTCTAACTACAAAGGATCATCAGCGGAAGACACTAATTAATGGAGGATCTGCCCATTAGGAGTATATTTTGCAGACTGGTTCGGCGTTTCAACTCGTTAATTCTTGTATTGGTCATTTTTCCATTTTTATTTACGCTTTCCAACTGTAAGTTGAAGAAGCCTATATGCTCCAGCTTTGTCCGTCTGTGTGTCCGTCCGTCCGCACGATAACTCGCGTAAGAATGGTTCGATTTCGATCAAATTTTAGTATGTGGTAGAGGACCACCTATGGACAAACCCTATTGAAAATGGGCGAAATTGGGTCAAAGGTCAGGAAATAGGGACGGGATCCATTCAATTGCCTTTAGGCGTCATAACTTGCGTAAAAATACTTCGATTTCGATAAAATGTTAGTATATGGTGGAGGACCAGCTGGGGACGAATCCTCTCGAAAACGGAAGAAATGGGGTCAAAGGTGAGGACATAAACGCGAGATTTATTCTACAGCTATTATCTTCATAACTTGAGTAATGATATCTGGTATGTTGGAAAGCGTATCATAATCAATGCATTACATGATTTTACTAACTTGTTTTTACAATTTTTTACATGTTTAGCATGTAAGCAAATTTACTTTCTTCCTTAGAATTCCCCATGGGTGCGATGCATTCAAATATTGGTTGACAAAAACCATGAATGGTGATATCTTTGACGTCGGAGAAATTCGGCCAAGGGATTAGCGTTGACTTTCTTTCTTGGCATCTCCATCATCTGATACCAGGCGTTTCCACTGTATGGAAATGGCACCGACTGATTCGGCTCTAAACGGAAATGGGACAAAAATTGTTTTGTACGGAAATGGCACGTACGGAAGTGGGAGACAACCGGTCTCATTCGAGGCATAGACACTACACTTGCCCTTAGATCAGTATTGCCAGCGACTTTTACCTGAAATCAGTAGAACAGAGCTCAAAAATCAGTAGAAATCTGTGGATCAGATTTTTTTGCTTGAAATATGCCCCACCTGACAAATGTGATTTAGTATTTTGGATGTCATCTCAATATGAGATTACATCCAAAATACTAAAATAAATGTACTGGTATTCCCCAAACTACTATTAAACACCGGAATGCAAATCCAAATTATGCAATACTGCATCACTTTTTAACAAGATATAACTAATAATCAGCTTTATGAAATAACACTCATCATTAATACTAATGCTGTTGCAAATAATGATGGCATTGGCCTTTTAATGTAGTCACAGTTGCATCGGTCGTCCTTGTCTTCCTAAAAGTAAATAATTATAAAGTTACACTTCTTACTACACTTAGATGTTCCCAAAGTGCGTGAAATAAGTGCTATACTATAAAAGAATATCATTAAAGAAATATCTTACTGTAGACATTAGTTATCTAGAGTGAAAAATAGTTCATGACAGCCAGGATGAATTTTAAAGCCAAAACAGCACACCAGTTCTAAAGTGAGTCTTGTCGGTTGAATCAGTAGATGGTGAGTACTGAAAGGATGCAGACATTCTTAGACAGCATAAGTGGGCTAAATGAAACACACAAGTACTGACAGTACTCCCGTTGACAGCTCTATTGCCTACAGTTTCCTTGATTTGTTGTCTAGAGACTGGTAACCAAAAATCTTATACCAGTGGAATCTGGGTTGAAGTCGGAACTCACTGACTGACACGTATCTTTCTATATACTTTACTTCCATGCGTCTTTCCTATCGGGCACCCCAGTCCAAATCTCCTACCTTCCTACTTCAAAGGATCGTTTAAGATGTAGTGTGACATACTCCCTTCCTAAATTCCTGTCCGACATCATTCATTCATTGTTCAGTTTTAAGCAACTTTCGTAAAAAATATAATTCCGCTGAAATAACTGTAGGTCTTTTTACCATTTCTAAGGCATTCAATAAAAGTAACCATAACCAGCTGCTTGAAAAATTACAATATTATCAGAGGTGCATCATACAAATTATGTTGCAGTTCGTAGGGAAAAAAATCTGTCAAATAATCAGAAACTTGCGTCTCAAAGGCGTAATAGTAGAAAAGTCAGGAGGTGGCCTTAGACAGAGAAAAATCAGATCAGGGAAATGTATTAATAGACAGGAATCAAAATCAGTAGATCAACTGATAAATCAGTCGAACAGCAACACTGCCTCAGACTCCATTTTGTCTCTTCGCCCGGGAAACAGTGTACTCAAAGTAAGAAAGTATGACACCTTAAAACCTTACATGCTCATGAGGTTTTTCCCCTTCTAGTAAGATTCGGTCCCGTGCGTGCAGACCTTCTCGCTGCTGGAAGGGCTTTAGACAGGGATGGAGAACCTGCGGCTTTCTAGATCATTAAATGAGACCACCAAATTTTCCCGAACAAATCCTTTCATTTATATTATGTTTTTGTTAGTATTTTGTTATTTTTATTTTAATCTTAAAATCACCGCATTCAAAATACCAAAGAGAAGAAGAAGTACAAATTTTGAAGATGACAATCCGATTTTTGGCGTAAATGTGACAAGGATGGTAAGTCAGAATCTTCTTTTTCTTTCGTGAGAAAAAGAAGATTCAACGAAATAATGCTCCCCGTCTGACAGTAACGCTTAAAACATTACTTCTTCAAAATGAAATTTCAGAAGAACATTTTCCCCAATTATTTTTTCTTTTGGTTGGGGGTTTAACGACCACCATGAGCAACTCAGTACACTATATAAGTGGTCGTCCGTCCCTTAGATCCACTTGTTCCAGGAAGTGAAAGTGTCTGTGCCGTAAGACAAACACAACATCCATGCTTTACCGGAATTCGAACCCAGACCTGTAACGTACTAGGAGATGTGACGTACCTGCCAGAAGGACGCACACGACATAAAGGCAGATAGGAATCAGAATAAAAAACGTCCGCGTAGCTCAATTGGTAGAGTGACTTATTCCGGAATGAGGGGACCCGGGTTCGAATCCTGGCGTGGATAAAAATGACGGAGAAATTTACTTCGTTATAGACCCATCTCGGACGAATGGTCACCAGCCGTCACTTGGACCACTGTGCCACCGGGACGGCTCCCCAGTTAGAAAAGGTCATTGATGAGCAGGAGAATTCATACGAATCATTTGAAGAATGCGCAGGCTGCCCCGGTGGCGCAGTGGTCTAAGCGATGGCCTCTGATCATTCGTCCGTAAGGGGTCCGGGTTCGAATCCCGGTGAGGCATGGATGTTGTGTTTGTCTTACGGCACTGGCTCTTTCCCTTCCCTGGAACCAGTGACCCAAAATTAGGGACGGGCGACTGCTTATAGCCCATTGAGTTGCTCACGGTGGTCGTTAAACCTCCATTCAAAAAAAAAAAAAAAAAAAAAAAGAATGCGCAGCTATTATAGACTTATTAATTGGAGAATACAATGAATGGATCACTGACTTTAAGAATCATGATATCACACTAAAATTAGCATTTCAAGCTCACCTAGTTGATGTCTCCTGAAGACCTAGAGATGGAAGTGTTTGAGTTCTTAGAAGATGACGTGACGTATTAAAGTCCTTATTTTATGCTAAGTAAGATCCAATTGAAATATGGAAAAATGCAATAGAATACCCACGCCTTCGCCAATATGCACGAAAAAATGCGTTCGTGCTTTTCAACCACTTATTGCTGCGAATCTACATTCTCCTACTTTACCCAAATCAAGACTGCCTTAATGTTACAAAAGTCAGATACCCATCTACAGGATCAGCTGAAACTGCGGACCACCATGTTGACACCAAATATTCAACTGCTTTCCAAAAAAAAAGCAGTCACAACAAAATCTTAAACGTGTAGTTAACTTTAGAATCAACATTTTTTTTTGAAGTCAGCTAATACATCGCAGTTGAATTTTAACAAAATAATGTAGATTTTAAAGCTTATCTAATTGAAATTTTTTGAATGCGGCCCTATTAGATTACAGCTAACTTAATGCGGCCTTCCAACATGAAAAGGTTCTCTACCTCTGGCTTTGGATAAATAGTATGCGTGAAGAAACAACACATTTGTGCTTGAATGAGTTATTTATGCGACGAGAACTGTTGTACCTAAAGAAATGTCAGGTCAGAATCAGCGCGGGACGATGTCATCCATCTCAGGTACATGCACTTGGAGTACCACTTTTCCAAAACAAAAAATCAACGCAGCCAAAGTTTTTCTTTTTTTTATTGCAGGTTTAACGACCACCGTGAGCAACTCAAAGGGCTATAAGCAGTCGCTCGTCCCTAATTTAGGGTCACTGGTTCCAGGGAAAAGCCAGTGCCGTAAGACAAACACAACATCTATGCCTCACCGGGATTCGTACCCGGACCCCTTTCGGACGAATGATCAGAGGCCATCGCTTAGACCACTGCGCCACCGGGGCGGCGTCAAAATTTGTACACTTTGTTTACTCGAAAAAAGATTTGTACACCAGCGGAAGTGGTGCTTTTCGGCTCTCTAAAAATGGCACGGCCGCCCCGGTGGCGAAGTGGTCTAAGGCGATGGCCTCTGATCATTCGTCCGAAAGGGGTCTGGGTTCGAATCCCGGTGAGGCATTGATGTTGTGTTTGTCTTATGGCACCGGCTCTCTCCCTTCCCTGGAACCAGTGACCCTAAATTAGAGACGGGCGACTGCTTATAGCCCATTGAGTTGCTCACGGTGGTCGTTAAACCTCAAATAAAAAAAATGGCACCCCAAGTACATGCTCGAGAGCCACAAATGAAAGTCAAAAAGTACCACTTCCGGCGTTGTCAAAATTTTTCTTTTGGGTGTACAAAACTGGTACAACATTCTGGCAGAGTTTGATTTTGATTTTGGAAAAGTGGCACTCCAAGTGTAGCAAGAAAGGATGTAGCGAGAAAGGATGGCTTTCTCGCTACAAAAGGAATTGCTTTCTAGCTTTTGGTGACGAGTCACTTGAAGATGCGCCACGTGAGAGGCGCCCATCTGTCATCGATGACGATGAGTTGAAGGCTACAGTTGAAACAGATTCTGCTCAAACATGCCAGGTGTTGATACAAAGGTTAAACGTCCGTGACGAAACTATTCGTTTACATCTGTATCGCCTTGGGACAAGCTCACCAAAAGGATACTACATGAACTGACGTTGCAAACAAGCAGCAGCGGTTGACCATTTTCTTGGGATTGATTTCTCGCTACAAAATGGAACCATTTCTGGATCGTTTGTTAACCTGTGATAAAAAGTGAATCTTGAACAGCAATACCAAGAGATCGCATCGTTCGTTGTCATCCAATGACGCTGTGCCACAGACCTCAAAGCCCAATATCTATCAGCAGAAGGTTTTATTGAGTGTATGGCGGACTACAGCAGAAATGTTACACAATGAACTGTTTCCGTCTGGCCAGACCATTACTGCGGCTGCCTACTTTACCCAACCACAGCGTTTACAAATCACTTTTGAAAAAGCAGCCAGCGCTAGTAACCGCAAAAGCATTCTGTTCCTACATGATAATACAAGTCCTCATGTCGCACGTGAGACCTGTGACAAGATTCAGACTGTTGGATGGTAATTTATTATGCACCAACGATGAATGGCGACTAAGCTTAAGTACTGATTCGCGATGTATTCGTTTTAGTTTAAGAACCAGAAAGCGACCTCTCTGGTATTAGCTTAAGTCGCCAAGATCACACTTAGTGTTCAGTCCAGTGGGTGAATGTTCTTTCTTTTCAACAATGAATTGCGACTAAGTTTAAGAACTAATTCGCGACGTATTCGTTTTAGCTTAAGAACCAGAAAGGGACCCCTCTGGTATTAGCTTAAGAACCAGAAACGGACTACTCTAGTATTCGCTTAAGAACAAGAAAGGGACCACTGTAGTGGTGATGTTGTGACGGTCTGGGCAGGATCAATGACGAACGAGCACACAGATCTGCACATCTTTCAGAGTCTCACTGTTTGACTTTTAAAAAACTGTATTAATAAACTTGCTTCCCGTTGGAAAAAGGTTATTGCATGTGAGGGTAACTATTTTGATGAATAAATTGCTTTCTTTCAACATTGTTTGCATGTTTGTCTTCTGTCGTAAAAAACGCCAGAACGTATTGGTTATCAGATAAATTATCTTATTTATTCAGTAGCTTGATGAAAAAAGAACACATTAAAAAAACTGGCAAATGAAATTTTTCACTTAAAATTGTAATTCTCATTTTAAAATTTGAATTTATTGAACAGCATAAGGGAGTCACATTCTTTTATAAAAACTGCTTTGCATATTTTGTTTTCTTAAGATATTCATCCATGACTGGGTAAGGATTCAAAATTCAGAGGACTATTTTTTGGTTGTCCATAATCGTGTTAGACGTACGTGGCAGGTCCTATGGGATCAACAGGTGGGGAACAAGACTTATTGTCTTAAGACACCCTCTTAGACTCTGGTCTTCAAGTTTTCGCATGGATCGTAGAGAAGAATTTGTACTCGCACGTCTCTGTATTGGGCATCATCGTTTCACTCAAACCTTCTTGCTGTGTGGAGACATTGATCGTATGTGTGAGACGTGAAATTCGCTTCTGACCCTTGTACGTGCTTTTCTTTTGTGTGTTGCGTTTTCGTAGTGAACGTGCTCGTCATTTTTCTTTTTCCTACCAAACAAGATGTCCCAGTGACTTTGGTTCGCCTTTTAAACGACTAGTGTGGTATGTCTTCTGTACTTTCTTCTTCATGATGTATCGGTGTTTTTCATGTTGTGTAGCCTATTGTTTTTGTGTCGGTTCTTTATACGGTTTAATATAACTTTTATGTATCCTGCTTTGCACGTGCATTTTTGTCAGCTTTTAATGTTAGTATTATGTTTCTGTTTCTCACAATTATCCGCAGTGCTTGGCGCTCTTTGGTTCATTGGAGATCTTTACAAACCAAAATGTGATCAATAAACCGGACACCTTCTTAGGACAATTAATCTGGAGAATTTCACTGGTATTTTTGTTGGTTTTGTTTTAATTGGAGATTTAACGACCACCGTGAGTAACTCGATGGGTTATAAGCAGTTTCCCTTCCTTTATTTAAGGCTACTGGTTCCAGGGAAGGGAGAGAGCCACTGCCGTTAAACAAACACAACATCCATGCCTCACCGGATTTCGAACACTGAATCTTCTCGGACTAGTGGTCATAAGGTAAACATCGTTTTATTAAATATGAATATGCACAGGAGGAGAGAGACTAAGGGTACATGCAAGTCTCAGGTAAACGTTGTGACCTGCCTGCACCGCAGGACGCACATGAGATAAAAGCAGATAGCAGCGAGAGCATACGTCCGCGTAGCTCAGGTGGGAGAGCGACTTATTCCGGAGTGAGGGAACACGGTTTCGATGCCCTGCGTGGACAAAAATGATGGAGAAATTTATTTCGTTATATTGGCGCCCGAACTTCAAGAATGACCTGGCCGGCAAAGTTCTCGCAATGGTGGGATGTTCTTTCCACACCGCGAGACAAGAAAAATAAGAGAATCCCTTCTTCAGCGCTTCGAAAAATAATTGTGTGTGATGTTGCGTTCCACACACCAAATTGACTGGGATTTCTTCAATGTACGTTCTTCTGCGGATGGCTGCCTATAGCGATACATGCACCAGGCTCCGTTTCAGGGGGAAGGGGGAGTTGTGACGTGCTTGAACCGCAGGACGCACATGAGATAAAGGCAGATAGCAGCCAGAGCATACGTCCGCGTAGCTCAGGTAGGAGAGCGACTTATTCCGGAATGAGGGGACCCGGGTTCGATGCCCGGCGTGGACAAAAATGACGGAGAAATTCACTTCGTTATAACGTATTATGTACAAAATGGAGTGATGTATTCACAAACGAAACACCAAAACATGAGGTAATTGGCGATCGGTACCACACAGTCTATCAACGACAATACTCAGAGCGAAGGATAAAGAACTTAGCGGGAAGAAAAGTCAGGGTGGAACGAAATGCGAGTAGTCCAAAAGGCAAATCTTGTCATTCGCGACCTGGAACCAGCGCTGGTCTGGATATCAGGTGGAGAAGAAAGTTTCAAAGCGGGAAGAATGCTGTGCTGCCGTAAATTCCAAGAACAAAAAGGACTGCAGAGGGTAGTTCCAACCTGGTGCATGATTAGTATCTTGATTGAGATGGTAGATGTACATAACGTGCTTCGCCAGGACGAACACATAAGTACCATACGACTGCTTGGTGCAGCCATGTCAATCACGAACTGGTAAATCGTGAACGAGATGTCACAAGGGCAGTTGCGTTGAACTACGGTGAACATGACGTGAAGCATCGGCAGGAGGACTGGACAATGAAGATAAACGTGTGGGACGTCAGCGATGGAAGAGCAGAAAGAACAAAGGGAGGAAGAAACGCTGGACACACGATGGAGGACGGAAAAAACAGAGAGGCGACGGTGACGGAAACGCCAGTGGGTGTTTAGTTCAAGGGGTAAACAGAGTCGGTGAGCGGAAGCAGACCAGGCAGATGGGAGGAAGGAGGAGGGGACGGAAGGAATCTGGGAAGGGAAACTAATGGTCATTAGCCAGCCCTTAGACAATTGCGCCACCAGATTTTCACTATGTTGTTGAAAAACATTTGCTTTATCACAATTAAATGAACGTTACTGTGGAAGCGTTAGCGTAGATTAAAAAAGTATTGGGCGGTTTGTGAAGTACGCGAACATCTTAAATTAGTGTAAATTTCGGACACCTGAAGTGGCAACCTAGGCTATGTCAGGAGATTACATAATTAGCTGATCGGGAGCATTTTGTTCATACCAATTGGCTAATGAAAGTTGTAATAACTATGAAATAGCTGAGACAATCAGTGATAGTGGGAGAACAACGTGTTTCTTTGAAGTTTTGTGTCTCATTATATTATTCAGAGGGACTTGGCACAAAGTCTTCTGCGGACAGCAGTAGTACAAAACGCCCTTAAGAAAACGGCGGTGCACGAAAACATATAAAGAAAGCAGGACATCACCCAAAATGCCCCAATAAGCGGTCGACCGATTTCGACTTCCAGACAAGAAGTCAAACGACGCATCGAAGAGGATTTACAGCAAGAAGTTTTGCAGAGCAAGTTTTTATGACAGTTCCACATAGATGGGTATCCCTCAAACAACGGTTTATACAGTACTGACAGAAAATTCGGTTCTAATGAGCAAACTAACGACGTGGGTAACGCACGTACTAAAAACGACGCAGAAGGAATTTCTCTACGAAACTGCATGAAGTAACTTTGCGCGGTATTGTCACAATTGTAAGATGTTCACAAGGTTCCTCTGCGTAGAAAAAAGTTGGGCATAATTTTACGCACCCAAATAACAATATCGGTCACTGTCCTGTTTTGAAACCGATATTTCCGCTGCGTCTTTACCCCTTGCAGCATTGCATGAGCGTAAAATCTTACTGGGCGTTGGCTTGGATGTGCATGGAAGACGTATGATGTGAACATAATCATTACATCGCAGGGGTAAAAATCATTTCTAGAGGAGCATAACTCAGCGTTGCCACCGCAACATCATGAACAGTGACCTGTCCGCTTACACGACAACGCATATCCGCCCACGGTCCGGATTGTTTGGCTGTTCATTGAACAGAACGGTTTGGTGAAGCTGTCCCACCCACCGTAATTACCGGATCTGAATCCCTGTGATTTCAACTGTTTTGTCCATTTGAAAAGAAGATGTCTGGTGAAGACTACAGCAACAAACAGAATATGGAACTTCCAAAGACAAACATTTTCTGCAGACGTAATGACACTGGTACATTTAGTGGTGTTCTTGAACTGCTCGCAGTTTATGAACATATTATTCATAATGAGAGGAACTACTAATAATTGCTCTCAAATACCGCTATCATTGGTTTGTCATTACAGAATTTCCGAGAAATTGAAGGAGTTCACTTACATCTCGAGCAGCCTAAAAGTTTTGGCAATTCGGGTATGTGGAGATAATTTCGAAGATTTTCATCATGCGGAGACACAAACGCCAACGCGCTCTCTATCGATGTATCAAAATTTCAAAAATCTTTATTGTATAATATACACTTTAATTTTACAGTGGTATACACTGAAGAGCAATTGAATTAGAGACATCTGGCGTTATGCAAATGTGGCGCTGTGGGCGGCCCTGTAAGCGGAAACGACATGACGTATGCAGCAATCCGACAATATAAGGAGTGATGCGACGGGAATAAGTAAGAGTCGGACGATGTATGGGTAAGACGAAAGATCTAAGCGCATTTGATCGTGGGCAAATTGTCAGGGCCCGACGAATGGGTCACTCCATCTCGGAAGTCGTGCAGGCACTGGGATTTTCACGATTCGATGTACTCACGGGTGCACCGGTGCACCGTGAGTACATCGAATACGGTAAAACCATCCCTGCAAGGGCCAACTGCCGTGGACAACAGCGTGTGGATGAGCGGGGTCCTCGTCGGCTAGCTCGGATTATAACAACGGATAGACAGGCCCCATTGCAAGAAATCACTCGGCAATTTAACGCTGGTGCACAAAAACGTGTAAGCAGCTACACCATCCAGAACCATCTCCTCGGTATGGGGTACAGAAGCCATCGTCCCACGAGGGTACTGCTGCTGACCGCACATCACAGGATGCAGAGGTTAGCATGGGCACGGAAACATCGCCACTGGACCCCAGACATGTGGAAAAATGTTGCCTGGACTGATGAGTCGAGATTCACGTTGGTACAAGCGGATGACAGGATGCGAGTACGGCGCAAACCACATGAAGCGATGGATCTTTCTTTCCAGCAGGGTACCCTTCAAGCTGGTGGGGGTGGCATTCTCGTCTGGGGACCTGTTTACGTGGACTTAAATGGGACCTCTGGTACGTATGACATCGTCCCTCACAGGTCAACGTTACCGGGATATCCTGGAAGACCATTTGCTCCCGTTTGTGCGTCTTCAAGATCCCACTGGGGACCTCATCCTGCAACAAGACAATGCACCGTGCCATTGCTCCCGAATTGTATCCGAATGCTTGGATGAACACTCCACGGACGTGACCTCGCTGCTTGGCCAGCTTGGTCACCTGACCTCAATCCCATCGAGCACATCTGGTATGCCATCGAGAGAGATGTTAGAGGCTCTGACCCCCCTCCATCAAATCTTCGTGAACTGTGGGAGTTTGTTCAGGGATCGTGGAACCGTATGGCTTCCTAACGTTTCCGGTGTCTTGTCGAGTCCATGTCAGACGAATCGCCGGCGTCATCAGGACGAAAGGTGGTGCTACACGTTACTAGACAGGTATCTCTAATTCAATTGCTCTTCAATGTAGATTCATATACACAGTATTATATACTATTAAAGGCCAAATTATTATGACCACAAGACCATTTAATGCAAAATAGCGGTCCCACAGATGCTGCTGATGCAAGATGGTCGGATCCGTATAAAAAGGGAAAGCTGAAAGTAAGCAGATACTATTGAAGTGCATTACGCAAAATGTGTAAAAGACCCGATATCGCGGACTTTGAACGTGGGATGATCGTGGGTGCTCGAAGCATTTGAGCAAGCATTAGAAAAACAACTGCACTTGAGAACAAACATTTTCTGTTTCGGCAGTGCAGAAAATTGTGGGCACCATTTGGTTCAGGTACATAGGCCGCTTAAAGGGTTAAGCCTAATCGCAATTCATCGTTGAAAAGAACATTCAACCTCTGGGCTGAACTCCAAGTGTGATCTTGGCGACTTCACGTTGAACGATATCGCCGGGTGGCGGAAGTTAAAGGTACACAAATAATTGGTCTCCCTGCATAAAGGCATTAATCGCAAAGTCTTCTACAGACAGTTTGCCTTAAAACCGTCGTTCCTGTAGCAGCTGTAAACTCCAAAGTGAGTTGCCTGTTCCATCCGGCAGTCAGACTCTTTAGCAATCATCTGCAGCAGTTGTAACTCTGCCACGGCTTTGCTCAGTTCGACGACGAAACTCTTACGTCTTTTGCAACTATCTGCCGAGCCTTGACAGGATATTTTGTGGAACCAACCTTTAAGGTTCTGGAAATTTCTGTCTGGGAATGACCTACCTGCAGCCATCCTACTAATTACTCTCGATCACTGAAAATCATCCATAACATCTGCTTCTTTTTAACGTAATTCTAATTTTTTTTATTGTGGTTAATTTGCAGGATTGTCTTTCACGTAGCGAAATTTGCATAATCGCCAATTTTCAGTGTACTGTTTTATGAACTTCCATTGTGCATGGCTTTTATCGATTATGAAAAAGCCTTTGATTCGGTGAAACCATCAGCAGTTACCACGGCTCTGAAATCCTGCGGTATTGAAGATGCATACATTAATATTATTAATAACATCTATGAAAATGCAAGTGCAAAGATTCGGCTGTTTGAAAATACAACACACATAAAAATTGGAAAGGGAGTGAGACAAGGTGACACCATATCTCCGAAGCTCTTTAATGCCACATTGGAAAATGTCTTTCAATCACTGAACTGGGAAAACAAAGGGATAAAGATTAATGGAGATTATCTAACCCACCTTCGTTTTGCTGATGACGTAGTCATTTTTGCAACTACCCCATCAGAGCTGCAGAGTATGATCCAGGAACTTGCTGACAAGAGTAAAGAAGTGGGATTAAAAATGAACTTTCAGAAGACAAAAGTGATGTTCAATGCTTTTACAAGAAATGAAGATTTATCGATTGATGGAGAAAAACTGGAGATAACAGATACGTATGTTTATCTTGGACAGCAGATATCAAGTGAGGGTCACATTGATGAAGAAATTAATCGGCGTACAAAACTTGCCTGGAGAGCTTTTGGAAGAAACAGCATAATTTTCAAGAGCAATATGCCATTATGTCTTAAAAGAAAAGTGTTTGATCAATGCATCCTTCCAGTGCTTACGTATGGTGCAGAGACGTGGACCTTAACTAAAAGAGACATACAAAGGCTGCAGACAACTCAAAGTAGCATGGAGAGGTGCATGCTTGGTATAACCAGGAGAGATAAGAAGAGGAACTCGTGGATCCGAAAAATGACGAGAGTGGAAGACATCATGATCAGAGTTAAATCCCTGAAATGGCAATGGGCTGGACATACTGCCAGAAGGACAGACCATAGATGGACAGCTGAAATTTTAGATTGGATTCCAAGGGACAGGAAAAGACCCAGAAAAAGACCACATGGGAGATGGGTGGATGAAATTCGTAAATATGCGTTAGTGACATGGAGGAGACTGGCACAAGACAGACCGTTGTGGAGGAAACTTGGGGAGACCTTCGTCCAGCAGTGGATTGATAATGGTTGACAATGATGATGATGATGATGATGATACATTTTCGTAGATTATCTGTTAAATTTTAGCGCCAGTGTGCATAAAAAATTCTTAATGTATAGGTGAGCGTTAGACACTGCAGGATGTTAATGCAACTCAACTTTTCCTCTCTGTATAGCATCGAAATATATTACACGCCTCCACTCTGCCCAAGTGACAACGGTTGAAGACCTCTCCAGAGGAGGCGCGGGCTGTTGGCCACCATTCTGAGATAATCCAGCATGAGGCATGGGTGATGTGCATGCCTTACAACGTTGAATCCATCTTTTCCCTGGAATCAGTGGTCTCAAATTAGGGGCGAGCTCCTGATAGTTAGGTAGTCGTTTTAAGAAGCCGATGTGCTTGAGCCAAATGGTACACAGAACTTAATTTTCTGCGTTCCCAAAACAGAAATGCTCAAATAGCGGCCGATTTTTACGAAAGCTACAGTGCAACAGTTTCTTTCCTCTCTCATTTCAGAAATACCGACAGAAAGCAAGTCACAGGTGATAGTCTATCGATTCTAGTCCTTTACTTTACCCCCCACCACGGCTCAAGGCATGATGCGGAAGGACTACTCCCCCTGACACGGACGTCATGTCACTAGATAGAAACAATCTCTCTTAGTCTATCGTTGGGGGGTGATAGATATACTGTCAATTCCCCTCCCAAGATCGCTACGAATGAAAAAACTAGTGGAAAAGCAACGCTTTCTGATACTCAGATTCTTTTGTTCGGCCCAGTTCTTACAGGACGAATATACACTCAATGGACAAAGCATCAGACATATCTACCTAATAGCGTTTTGCTCTTCTTCTAGCACAAATAACGGCCTGTACACTGAAATGCATCAACTTCACCAGATGCCCGAGGGTACCCGGAGATAGTGCCAGCCATGCCTGTCGCAGAATTGTCCGCTAACCCGCCTGAAACTTTGATCCAGGATCCATGGATCTGATATTCAGATCCACGGCATCACAGAGAGTTTCCACAGGGATTAATCCGGGGAACTTGGGGGCCAGTAGATTGTTCCAAACTCAGATGAGTGTTCTTGGGGCCATGCGTGGGTGGTTGGCCGGTACTTTGTGCTGCCGAAATAGACCATCGACCTCAGGATGTGCGAAGGCCATCAAAGTGTGCAGATGATCAGTTAGCTCAAGCTAGTAGCACTCAGCGGATAAGGACCTCTTCAGAAACAATAACAGACCTAATGTGTCCCATGAGAAAGCTCCCCAAACCATCACAGAGCCACCGCTGCCTTGAACAGAGCCGACCTGGCACGACAGGTCCATGGCCTCATGCTGTCGATATCATACCCGCACTCTCCTGTCAGCTCGGTACAGCTGAAAACGGGATTCGCGTGACCCCACAACGAGTCGCCATTCTGCAGAGGTCCAGTTTTGACTAGACGTAATTTTCGAAGACGGGAAGTTAACAGTGGCATACGAGTAGGGCGTCGGCACGCGTAGCCCAGGGTAGACAGCATGCGCTGTACCGTTCGCTCGCTGGCGCTGATTGGGCCTCTCACGTTTAACCCGGATGTGATTTGGGCCGCGGTTGTCAAGCGATCGGCCTGTACAAGCCTGCATAGTCTATGACAACTGTGTTCTTCAATGGCGTGTGGTCGGCTTACCTTTGCTCTCTGGGCGCTGGTGCGTCAGTCGATGGTATACTCGAGGTATACTCAAATGGGTCACCCTTAGTACGGTTGCCCTCGAGAACCCTAGGGATCTTACCACTTGAGCGATAGAATGACCTATTTGCCTTGCGCCGAAAATGCGTCCGTGATCGAAGTCACTCAGATCACCGCGTTTATCCATGTTCGCACATTGCGATACACTTTTGAGATGCCCTGCTATCCGCCTATTTATCGCATGTGCTCGGTTTGGGTCTGTTTCACTCTGCGCGGGGTGCCCATGTCTACTGGCCATCACACCTATCTCTAACGTTTTCTCTACTGAGTGTTTTCGTTAGTCTGATTTTAGTCAATCTTGCTTGCGTCGAGTTAATTATTTCTAGTCGGGTAAAGGGCTAAACCTCAAAAACAAACAACAGTTTTACGGTGTATACTCTTTGGGGTTTGAATCAATCGATCCACTATACCCTTAAATGTAAATGTATGATGTCATCGCTCTGTCCACGTTATTTTCATAAACAACGAATATCAACTGAAAAATTGTATATCCGACACCACTGCGATCGAATCCAAGATCTCTCGATAATTAGCCGAGTGCGTTCGCTTTACGCTACGGTGCCAACAATTCTCAGCGCCATTCATGGTTTATCAGTCAGCATCTGACTACACAAATCCACATTGATGGGCTCAGCAACTGATGTGTCGCAATCTAGTGGCTTTCAACAAAGCGCGAATAGCGCTGCGAATTGTTGGCACCGTAGCGTAAAGCGAACGTACTTGGCTAGTTATCGACAGATCTGGGGTTCGATCCTAGCGGTGTCGGATATACAGTTTTTCAGTTACTATTCGTTGTTTCTAAAAATAACGTGGACAGAGCGATGACATCGTACATTTACATTATCTCCACGTATTTAAAATATATTCACTATACCCTTAATCAGCTGTCCTGGTTTTCTTTTGAAGGGTTTAACTACACCCGGGAGCGTATGCATTATTCACAAGACCTTAATTTTGGGCAAGTGCTTCCAAGGCAGACACAGAACCAGTGACGTAGAAAAAACATGTGTCATTCAGGATTTGAAGCAGAGCCTAACTAGGTCGACTTGCTAGAAGCCGGCGTCTCTGACCGTTCTGGCACCGGCGTAGTCTCTCAGCTTTCAGTGCTCATTTGCATCGTTACACTCAACTAAACAAATCGAAATGCGGGACGGATAATAATATTTGTTGTTTACGAAGGGAATCCATCCATTTCAGTAAACGTACCAATAAACTTTCTTTTTCACATTTCTACGTGCGTTTCACTTAAACTTATGTTCCTGGGTTTTTAAAAATCTCTTTAGGAGTTATAACGTACACGTTTTTTCCGCGCCGGGCATCGAATCCCTTCACTCCGGAGTAAGTCACTCTCCCAACTGAGCTACGCGGATATGTGCTCTCACTGCTATCTGCCTTTATCTCGTGGGCGTCCTGCGGTGCAGGCTCGTCACCCCCTCCCCCCCCAAAAAAAGAGGGCAGAGGGCATGGCCCACAGGTCAGCCAGGACCATGTGTCGCTGTAGGCAGTCATCCCATGAAGAACATGCATTTCAGAAATCCCAGACAATTTGGTGTTTGGTAAGTAACATCACACAGATTTATTTTTTCGAATCACTGAAGAAGGGATTCTCATTTTTCCTGTCTCGCCGTGTGGAAAGAACATCACATCATTGCGAGAAACTTAACAGCCAGGTCATCCTGGAAGTTCCGGTGACAATATAACGTACACGTTTTTTCCGCGTCGGGCATCGAACTCAGATCCCCTCACTCCGGAGTAGGTCGCTCTCCAAACTGAGATACGCGGAAATGTGCTCTCACTGCTATATGCCTTTATTTCATGTGCGTCCTGCGGTGCAGGAACGTCACAGAATCCTGATCTTTACGTTTACATTAGTTGAAAATACGTTTTTAGTGTTCTCAAGACAAGGACTGTATCTACAATAAGTACACAGATATCCCTCAAGATAAAGATTCCATTAATTACTGAAAACACACAAGCTGAAGGAACGTGTCTCTTAATTTGACGCTCTTCGAGATGTTGAGTTTTTAATTAGAATCAAAATGAGGAGTTTTAATTTGATAAGATGTGAAGGTTATTCTAATTAACTTTGCTGGTTGGAGCGGGAAGTATTTGAATATTTCCGTGAAATGGTAAAAAAAGTTTTCAAGCATTTTTTGCGTTTGCTTTAATAAATCATGCACTGTGCTTAGTAATACAAAAATTCATTCACACGTTGAAGTTGACAATACAAGAGGGCAACTCAAACTTCAAACCAAAACCTCAAGTGTTTATTCAGGAGCTTATTGTGGAATTTTAATTTTGATCCCTTGATAGAAAAGAGTAAAGCATTTCATTTAATTTGACAAGGAAAGTTGTTATTTTAGTATGTAACGTACCAGGAGATGTGACGTACCTGCCAGAAGGACGCACACGACATAAAAGCAGATAGGAATCATAATAAAACGTCAGCGTAGCTCAATTGGTAGAGTGACTTATTCCGGAATGAGGGGATCCGGGTTCGAATCCTGGCGAGGATAAAAATGACGGAGAAATTTACTTCGTTATAATGGCGCCCGAACTATCCGGATGACCCGACCGTTCAAAATCTCGCATTGGTGTGATGTTATTTCCACACCGCGAGATAGGAAAAATAAGAGAATCCCTTCTCCAGCACTTCGAAAAAAAAAAAATAAGGGGGAGATGATGTAACGTACCAGGAGATGTGACGTACCTGCCAGAAGGACGCACACGACATAAAGGCAGATAGCAATCAGAATAAAACTTCCGCGTAGCTCAATTGGTAGAGTGAGTTATTCCGGAGTGAGGGGATCCGGGTTCGAATCCTGCGTGGACAGAAATGACGGAGAAATTTACTTCGTTATAAGTAGCATTCCTCTTTCAAAAGAAACATTTTAGGCATTATGGCTTGAATAAATTTCAAAATCTCTGCGGAAGGTACAGCCTTCTGTAGTTCTTTTTCATGAGCCTGAGCTGGACAGGAATTCACACCAGGCTTTCTGTCTTCCTATGGACGTCTACAGAAACGTATCATAGTTGTCCAGTTTGGTTGCTTTTCATGTGGCCATCATGAACGTGAATTAGGAAAAAAAACCGCTTCGTTCAAATAAATACCATTCTCTGTTTTATATAAGGAATGTTTTTTTTTAAGTATTTAACAGCAAAATCCCTAATTACCACAAAACAGCTGTTAACACTGCATTTCGCTCTGGTTCTGGCAATTTAATCTAAAGCAACTGCGTAGAACTTGCGAAGAATAAGGAAAAATTTTATCAAAACTAATTTTGAAGTCTTCAAATTACTCACAAATAAAATTTTCGGTGACACCCAAAAAATAAAATTTTCGGCGACACTCACAAATAAAATTTTCGGCGACACCCATCTGTGTTCACCAGAGATGGAAATAGGTCACGGGTCACTGGGTCAACGGGTGACAGGATCGACAATTTCCTGTGGGTCAAACGGGACGAGACAAGGTGTTCCTGCCCCATTGTCTACCCTGTTTTATTTCCCTTTGATTTTTAAGAATGAAAAATATTTCAAAGAACCCTTTACAAGTCTTTGAAATAATACTTCAGAGCTGCAGAGTATGATCCAGAAACTTGCTGAAAAGGGTAAAGAAATGGGATTAAAAATGAACTTTCAGAAGATTAAAATGAACAAAACTTATATACAGACCTCAAAAAAAGAAAACGAGTCACCCCCCTTAACGTTCGAACCATTTGCCGCAGATAACCAAGTAAGGTACCGTTGGAAAGCACTCGAAGGAAGCTATCACGTAATGTGAAGAAACATGCTAATTAAGCTAATTAACATGTTAATTAGCTCACTATCTCCGAATTTTTCCATATAAGAGGTATGTTATTTTATGCGTATTCTATTTAGCACATGAAAAAACTCCTAAATCTTAAATATCGTCCAAATCGGATGATTAATAGCGAAGATATTTGCAAATAAAGTTAGAGGAGGCATCCATATATCTACATCTGGAAAACACACCTGGAATATTTCCTTCCTTGCAAGAAGAGTGATAATGCTGGAAAGTCTGCGTCTTGCGCGAACCTCCGACAAGTTGAATGCAGAGTACAGACGAGCAAAGGCCGAGGGACGGAGTTCATTTACTCTTGCCGTTTCCTTTATAACAACTTCATTTTTTCGTGCTAATGACTTGAATTAATGTTAGAATAAACAGTATGTATTTTTCTAATAATATAAAACCCGAATCTATGCAAGCTGAAATTTGTTTTGAATATTCTTGTTGCCGATCATTACACTTTCTCGAGGCACAGAGTATTCGCGTATCACTGAAAGGTTGTTTCATAATAGAAAATTGAAGCAGAACCACGAAATCCGATTTTTAGAACGTCTTTTGTAAAAAAAAAATAATAATATCGTATTTGTTTATCGGTATGTCCGTATGTCTGTCTCTGGACACCATATCTTTGCATTAGTCCGATTTCAATCTTTTTTTGCTTTGGGAAACTTGAAATGTGCCAATGATCATAGTTCATTTCGTTTTTTTATTACGTTGTGCAATTTCGCCGCTAGAGGGCGTAAACGCAGATGATATCGAATTCGAAACAGATTTTATTACATATATTTAAAGTTATTTTACCTTTCGATTCCATTAATGTCGAAACGCATTTCCTGTATAGTCACTTTTCCAAGTTATGCAGAGATTTTACGTTTTACGCTGGGGGGGGGAGTAAATTGCGTTCTACCCGATATCCGTACTTCTAAACTCCGATTTGAGAAATTCTTTCTTCAAATTATACAGCTCCTTATGAGAAATCTCTTGCGTTGAATTTTTAATTTTTGGTAAAGAACGGTTTCGCCACCACGGGGCATAGGCGTTAACTTCTGCTTCTGATGTATTTGCAGCAAAATCTGAGCTTTTAAAATCTCGATTGAAAATGTTCGTTCGTAGACCGATACCACTCTTATACATTTTTTTTTTCGGAATTTTTTTCTTCTTAAAATAACGCATAGTTTCTCCGCCAGGGAGCGTAGATTTATATCATATTTTTATTAATATCTCTGCTTCTAAGAGTCCGAATTGAAACATTTCTTCCTTGTTGCATATAGTTTCTGATGCGAAATGTGTTTCATATAATGCCAAAATTTTCAAGTAATTCATAGGCTTTCCGATAGGGAGCGTAATGGTTAATTGCGTTTTCCCAGATATCTCTGCTTCTAAAACTCTGATTTTAAAAATTCTTCCTGTATCACAAACAGCTACTCATGGGAAATGTCTTGCATATAATATCTTGTACCAGGTGTTTCACTGGGTAGTGACAACTTTTCTGTGGAATAAATCGTTAAAGAATAACGAGATGGAGCTGTAAGTCCGAGACGTCGATCAGCAAGCGACAGGCATTCGTGAGGAAGTAGTGGGACGGTGGGCACGCGATTTCGGACATGCAGCGATATACCACGGAATAAAGAGTTTTCTTGGAGAAAAATTGGTATGCGGAGGGCCGAAACCCCACAAAGTTGTTACGATAGTGGGGTACAGCGTATAACAATCGTCGTAAGCCATCCCGGGCGTACCCGACGAAATTGGTAGCGAAATTCGAACGAACCGGCAGTGTCACAGATGGCGTGGTAAGCATGACGACAAAGAGAAGAACAGCGCGCATGGTGGAAAACATCAAAGCCGCACGAGAACACCTGCACGAAGAAGCCTATACGTCAACACGAAGACTTGCGCAGCAATTCGACGTTAGCCCAGCTTCCACATGGCACATTGTGACGTCAGATTTGGATATAATTACCTACAAAATCCAGGTGCATCAGCTTTTGAGCACAACAGCCGTCCGGCAGCTTTATGAGTTTGTGAATGACATGTGTTCACTGATCGATGAGCAAGTTTGATGTGGAGAGCATTGTCTTCAGCGATGAGGCGCACTTCTGGTTGAATGTCTACGTTAACTGGCAAAATTACCGCATCTGGGGAAGCGAGAAGCTGGAGGTCTGTGATGTGAAGCCTGTCCATCCGCTGAAGCTAACCGCTTGGGGTGCAATGAGTGCTGAAGGCCTCACTGGACCATTTTTCACGGAATCCACAGTTACCACTGCCGCCGGCAGTGACCTTCTGAAGAATCGTTTTTTCCCCGCTGTAGTCCAGAAAAACTGGATTCACAACCGCACGTTTCAACAAGACGGAGCACCCCCAGACTCCACAAATGCTGTTCTTGATTTTCTTCACTAGCAGTATGGCCTACGAGTCATCGCCATACGATTTCCCCAACGTTTTCCCGCTGGTCTATCTTGGCCTCCGTACAGCCCCCATTTAACGCCGTTCGATTTCTTCTTGTGGGGCTATCTGAAAGATCGAGTGTATCAAGACAACACGCGAACACTGCCTAACCTCAGACGTGTCATCCAACAGGAAATTGCATGGATCCCGTCGAAGATCTTCGCATCGGTACTGCAGCACTTAGAAGCACGTATTCGACATGTCGTAACAGCGATGGTTATCATGAGGAACATGTCATCCATTGATTACTTTTTGCCTACTTTCACTGCTATCATTGTCCTTTTCCTCTTCCGATAAAGTAAGTTAACTTTACTGTTTCTTTTTTTTTTTTTTCACTACCCAGTGAAACACCCGGTATTTGGTAAAGAATAGTTTGACCACCAGGGGCGTAAGTGTTTATTTCTGCTTTTGATGTATTTGCATCTAAATCTGAGCTCCTGAAAATTCGATTGAAAAACTTCTTTCGTGGACGCATTTCGCTCTCTTTGGGAAACATTTTCAGAATACTCTCTTCTTACAATAACGTATAGTTTTTCTTCCAGGCGGCGTAGATGCATATCCTATTTTTGTTAATAGCTCTGCTCCTAAGAGTCAGATTTGAAAAATTATTTCTTTTTTTCGGGAGCATATCCGCTGCGAAATGTTTCTAATGCAATTTCAAACTTTTGTTAACGCACATGTCTGCCACGAGAGAGCGTAAGCTCACATTTCCATTTACAGCAATATCTGAGGGACTAAAACCCCGATTGAAAAACTTCTTTCTTCGGTCAGATACTACAAAATGTGCAAATTCTGTGAGCGTATTTTCTTACCAAAATAATGCAAAATTTCGACGCTAGGGGACGCCAATCATTTTCTTAATATCTCTGCTTTTAAATGTGCGATTTAAGAAATTCTTTCAACATCGGATTCCATTTACCTTGTTGAACACTTTAGGTTAGTATTTGAGGAGTTTTATAGTTTACAGTTCTGTCGCTAGGGGGTGCTTGTGTACTTCTGTTTGCAGCCGATCTTTGCTTCTAAAAACCCTATTAAGAAATTGCTTTTTTTAGTGTATGTCATTCGCGACAATAGAGATGTGGAACAGTATCCTCTTGCTTGCGGGAGACGTATTTGAAATGTTTTCTTTTTTTTTTTTTTCCTTTGCATAGGTTTTTCCATGAAGAATATTTTAAGACTACTTTCAACTTTCCTTTTATGCAAAATTCTTGAGCTAGAAGGCGTAGCTTTATTTCATGTTCTTTCTATATTTGCTCTTTTAACTGCTCTATTTGAAAATCTGTTTCTTTACGATATCCTTCTGCAATAAAAAAAATTTTGTGCGCTATTTGTTAATTTTTGTAACGTACGTTTCAGACGGTGTTAGAAGAAATGTGGCTGTTTCTATTTCTGGATATTTTATTGATCGTAAAAATCCGGTTGATATTTTTTAACTGGTTGAATTGACTTTGAATAACTTTGAACAATTTAATTCGCTGTCAGAAACGGTTAAAAAGATGTGTTCATTAGAACAGAAAATTCGGTGTCATCGTTCTTTTTATTTCAAATATTTGGAAAGCACAAATATAGATAACGAGGATGTAAATATCAAATATAGCTGAAAATACGTATAAAACTGTATGCTGCTTGTCATTGGTCACGTATTACGATAACCAGCTAAAAAGTCCACATTCGAGCCGGGCACAGCCACACATGAATACGTAGTCCAGATAGTTCAAATTAGGGCAGGGAATGGTTCGACCTAATAAAATAAATCCGCAAATATAGTTTATGCTCTACTCTGATATACTGAAGCCTAAAAGGGTTCTTTGTCACAATGATTAAAGTCGTCAACTGTTTTATGTATACCATGGAATATATACACATGTAAGAACTGGCGCTGCTGTTAGCCTACTGAATGGTTACAAATCAATGTCTATGTGCACCAAAAGACACATGACATGTTTGAAGTCAAGTTTCACTTACCCAAAATCCACTATTTAAGTAAATTAAGGCATTAGTACATTTTAAATGATGCAGATGCTTGAGCCATGCCCTATTTCGAGAATTTCTTTTCTAGCCGTCCGTGGCATTTGGGAATATATAGCACATCAATGTGTTCCCAATTGAACACATTGAGAAAAGGTTGACACCACATTCGGAACACATGTAGAAAGTAATTCCTAAAAATGTATTCGCAGTGTGCTACGAGAGTGTGCCATGCTTTTGGAACGAAGTTTCCCGAATATGTTATGTAAAAATACTAGCTTCTTCTATCATAAAAAAATTATGGCGGAGAGAGCTTTGATAGCACATGCGGAACAGGTTGATATACATTCGGAACACTTTGGCAACAGATGAGGAACTCAATGATCACCTAATGTTTTGAAATGGCTTTCGCAAAATGCTACGAAAGTGTGCGATCTATTCCAAATGATTTGTTACTTTCCACCTCAAAAACTCACTTTTCTTTCATAGTTATCGTGCTTAACATACGAATTAATGGGAACAGCTGTCTGGTAATTTAAATTTGCACCGCTCATGTGTTAATTCTACGTGTCAATCTGAAACAATAAAATTTTCTTTGTTCAAAGGTATGAACGTTTGTCCCATTTTGTCGCCCACAGCGGACTCGTATACCACTTTGCTTGGTTGTTATAGCAAAAAGGACTGATTTCCAATAGCTGCTGGTGTGACGCCATCTCATCTAAATCATTCTGATATGACATCAGAGATGCATTTCCCCACACGATTTATGTCACACGATCAACTCTTTTGAATCAGGAAAACATTACGTCAGGAAATTTCGTTCTACTTTGTCGTTCATAAACGACACATAGAATTCTTCTTTTAGAACCCTATCGTCTGTCTGTCTGTCTTCTAACCCTTTTTATAGCCACTTCTGGCTATAGGTATCTCTCAATTCTTTATTCGCGAGGGTAATTATCTAATTTCCCACGTTGATCAGACAGCTTGGGAAATGCATTTTTCTGCTACTGCCAGCATGAGGAGAAACAAAGTGCATCCGGGACCGACTTGACAGGGAACTACCTACGCATTGACGTCCCTAAGCCCAGGGAGGCTGTGGAAAAACCGGGAAAAACGGCAGACTAGTATGCCGGCAGGTCCGAGATTCGAACAGCCGACAAGAAATTTAATTTTTTTAATTTCCCTTGCTAACCTAAAATGTTTATTTTAGATTGTTAGATTGTCAAACCAGTTTCTTTTCTCATATGTCTAAAAATTAAGAGTTCCAAGAAAGTAGGTAACAGTGTGTTTTTATTATTTAATGCGCATTCTGAAGTTACATGATTTGGGAACTTTCTTTTTCCTTTTCTCCTAGAACTACGAAATTCTCAGAATATAACTACATTTTTTTCGCAGAGTATAACCAGTTATTATTTTATTTATATTTGAAGAAGGAATGAAAAAGGAAAGAAAAATGTAATTACATCCGTATTAAACTACACTAAGTAAGCTTAATGCCCCAAACGCTACTGGTTACGGTTATTTTCTTAGCCCGTAGTCGTAAACTTCTAATGCCGAAGAGGCGATTTGAGTATAGATCAAAGCTACCACCACAGTATTTGTCATTTTCTTGTAGGACGTCCGTCCAAAATGAGTAGAGTTTAGGTCCCAGCCACCTACAGCGAGATCGCCTTTTGGGCAGGACACAGAAACGTAAGGAATAAGAGCAAGTCTACCGACTTTGGCAGAACAGTTTGTAGTGAGATTAGAATACAGTAGATGGCGCCACCGTACAAGTACGATGTTGCACACAGAGGGGTGAGAGAATTTCAGGGGGGGCATAGGAAAGGATACACACTTAACCAGTGGGGGCCGTCACTTAACGTGCTCGTCCGATGCACGGCGGATATTCAGCGATTGTGTTAGTAAATCACACCATCTCTGAAAGATCAGCCTAGGTTCGAACCTGAGGACCTTGCATCGATAGTCTGACTCGCTAACCACTAAGATATCTGCGGCTCAAGATCGAAGCTGCACACGTAGATTTGGCTTTTGTATTGCAGCGAAAAGCAGTTGCGTTTTGTATATTGCAGGAAGTTTAAGCAGTATAATTACAATGGAAAATATCAATGAATCGGAACAATAAGCAAATACATGCTGATTACACCATACTTCGAGACGGAATGTATACAAGAACAAATCTGCAACCTAAAAAAATCAGGCACACGGATTCACTCGCGCAGCAGGCAATCTGCAGTTTTCATTTGCATGGTAACAGTTTCATAATTTGACGAAGCTGTAAAGGTGTTTATGTAAGAAATATACAGAAAACACATTTATATGAAACCTTTGGTTTATGGAACGTACTGTTTATTTCCGTTTTTGAATTAAACGATATACAATAGTCCGCTCTGTACCCAATAGAGAAAAATAAATATGTAACTGCAGGAACGACATCGTAAGTTAAGTTAATTTCGTGAAAAATTATTAACTTATACTGTTCATCATTAAAAATTATAATTACGCATTGGATTTCCACAATTCCATGGTTTCCGTCTCGTATTATTACAGCCTCAGTATCAAACAATGTCACGTAAAAACACTTTCTCCTAAGTGCTTACAAGTATTGCAAGGTAAACCGTTTTACAGTAAGTAGAGGAAAATATGCTTTTTTATGCACGGCCCCTTAATGGATGTATGCTTGACTTTTCGTTTATATCTCAGCAACGATTTATGCTATAACGCTGTAAATTTGGATTTAAAGGTTTCAAAATATTTCCCATCCCATGGACTATTTATCTGATATGGTCATAATTCTTTTTTTTTCATGATCATATTTCATAATTTATAATTCCCTTAATATACCAGTTCTGTTCTTGTATAGCGGCTCATATTATCTGGGCCTCTTTGTGTTTTACTGTTGCAACACCGAATCAATGTATATTTTCTCGAATAAATGATACAAATCAAAAACTATTTTCGCAGTTTAAGATTAGCGGCATCTTTTTTCCGTAGCTCACTGTACACGTATTTATTGGTCGATTCGTATGAGATTTAGAATTTAAGGGTTTTATTATGTGCTGAACAGAATGCGTTTAAAGTAACATACCTCTTAAATGGAAAAAATCGGAGATAGAGAGCTAATTAGCGTGTTAATTAGCTTAATAAGCATGTTTCTTCACATCACATGATAGTTCCTTTCAAGTGCTTTCCAACGGTAACTTACTTGTTTGAATGCGACAAACGATTCGAAAGTTAAGGGGTGTGACTCGTTTTTTTTTGGGGGGGGGGGGGTCTGTACAATGCTTTTACAAGGAATGAAGATTTATCAGTTAAGGGGAAAAGCTGGGGATAACCAATGCCTACATTTACCTTGGGCAGCAGATATTAAGCCAGGGTCACATGGATGAATGAAGAAATTAATTGGCGTATAAAACTTATTTGGAGAGCTTTAAGAAGTAACAGTACACTTGTTTAGAGCAATATGCTATTATGTCTTAAAAAATGTTTAATCAATGCATCCTTCCAGTGTGTACGTACGAAGAGATACATGGGCCTTAACTAAAAAAGAAATACAAAGACTGCAGAAAACTGAAAGAAGTCTGGAGAAATGCATGCTTGATATATAACCAAGAAAGATAAAAAAGGAACTCGTGGATAAGGAAACTAACAAGAGTGGAAGACATCAAAACCAGATGAAAATCCCTGAAATGGCAATGAGGTGGTCATAGTGCCAGCCGAACGGACCACCGAAGAACAACCGAAATTTTAGACTGGATTCCAAGGGACAAGAAGAAACCCAGAACAAAACCACGTGGGAAGTGGGTGGGTGGAGGAGACTGGCTCAAGACAATTCGTTGTGGAAGAAACTTGTGGAGACCTTCATCCCGCAGTGGACTGTCAGTGATTGACAATGCTGATGATGATGATGGTATATTAGAATTTAAAGTTCAAAGCACATTTATCCGGGTCAGGCTCAAGTCTGGTCCAATTATATGACGGCCGAGTCTGGGTCGGGTCTTGGTCCAACATTTTTGGCCCGTTTCCAATTCTGGGGCGCACAGGTTTGACAATGTTTTACTTTTGCTTGTTGCTGGACTCCCAGACCGTTCATCACTCGCAACACTTCCACAACTACCTATAAAACATTTATACCATTCATAGAATTGTGCACGACTCATACAAGCCTCCCAATAGACCTTCTGTAACTTTAAGTATGTGTTTCGCCAAGTTAAAAGCTGGTGCAAATTCTTCCATTATTTCCTTGCGACATGACAACTGCGACGAACAAGCTTTACACACATAAAAAGAAAGAACTACTGTAAGAAAACGGGACGTGCATGGGAGACGAGACTGACGGCACATGCGCAGTATGTTGCAAGGGGCTTCTTTAAACACTTCCTGCAGCTAAACCGCTTCCTGTTATTACGCGCGATTCAGAACTTATGAAACCAGTTTGGATACTTTTTGATCGCATCTCGTATGTCACTTTCTGAACCTTTTACCTTTCCCCTTTAGCTTGATAACGATTTATCATTGTCACAGTTGATATTGCGTTTAAGAACAAGAGTTTACATAACAGAATATTTTTCAATTATCATTAGCTAATACTTACATTGAAGTCATACTGAGAGAGAAGCATTGAATTCTGTTCACAAAAGCAATATACCCACTAGATTCAAACTTAGAGTCAAGGAAAGATTTTATCGAAAATGTATATCAGTGATTTGGCCAGAAAAGTTTGTCCTCATATTCAGGTTGAAAACTTATTGAATAACCACAGCATGTTAGTTAAAGTTCCTTAAATAATTAGCGCGATAAACGGAGATACATAGAAACTGTTTTCCGAAATCGAAGTACTCGTCAAAGTGTTTAACGGAAAACACTTTACTTACGCGCCTTCGTCTTCTTAAATGAAGTCATCCATTATCTTTAAAGACATCAATTTAAGCCACAAAGAGCAGATCGTTAAAGATTCTTTTCGAAAGTTCTTTTTCTTTCCAATAGCTCTTTATCGATGTTTGAAGTTCGTGCGTCATAATTTTTTAATCAATTGCGCGAGACCTGCTGTCGTAGATTGACGGCATTTGATGGCGCGAAGAAGAAAAATCCTCCTCTCTTCAGATTAACGAGTGGAGGGCTGCGTGATTTAGGTAAATTTGAAATACAACCAAAACAAATAAATCAAATATTCGGCTTCTTCTGAATACATATTTTGTAGTCGAAACGCTAATTCCTTTTAAAGAAATGCTAGAAATTGTTAGGAAAAAGTGAGCTACCAATTGCTTTAAAATTGCATGTGTTGCTAACGAAACATATTAGCATGTATTATATGTGTCATAGACCACAAACATTGTGAAGTATATGAAGAAATCAACTTTTCACTATAATTAATTTTTATTAGTTTTATTGACCACGGTGTCGCTGCATTTTGACCCAGGTTCTTCAGGATTCATGGCTCGTAAATATTCAAGTTGCGGTGACATCATCGACACTGTTGAGTCACGGATTCTTGTCAGCTGCTTTCATGTGCTTGATAGAAATGGAGTGAATGCCATGTCCTTGACAAGTTAGCTAGAAATCTCATATATTGTTTATAGAAGCATCCAAAATACCCCAAGTAGCACACTGACATTGGCCAACGGTTGGCCCAATGATATTTTTGCGTCGGCAGCGTTGGGCGAAGTTTGCGTTGTTTATCGAAGATTGGCCAACGGTTTTTCCAACCACTCATGACCAACCATTTATCAACAAATGATCACTTAACGGCTGTCCGATGGTTGTCCGATGGCGGTCCAACAACACATGAGCAACCATGCTTGTCCAAGAACGCATGATCACATTGGAAAACTGTTTGCAACAGTTTTCCGATGTGGGTCCAATCGTTGAACCAACACATATCCAATTGTTGGCCGCCGAGTCGCCGAGTCGCCGAGTTGCTGGGCCGACCGTTGAAAGCCCACGGTTGGTCCAACATAATATTGCTACCTGGGACAGTTTTTGCAAAAAAATTAACTATCCGATCGAGATGAAAATTGGCATGTGTAATGTATATGTATCGGAAAGGAAATTATTGTAAATGCAGTCCAGAACAGTCGGGCCATTTATTCGGATAAAACAGCTACATGAGTGAAACAAGTCAATATGTTGTAGCAACACCTCTGGCTCGGATACAAATGGTTACACGGCGTGGCATAGGCGCATATAGTTTACGGATACTGTTCTGAGTTATAGCATGCCAGATGTTGTCCAAATTGCGGACCAGTTGGCTGACATTCCGGGGTGGGAGTATGTGGCGTCCCATCATGTCCCAAACATTTTCGATCGGTGATGGCTCGGGCGATCGGGCTGCCCATGAAAGGGTGTTGACATTACGGAGGCCGGCCAGGGAGAGCCGTGCCTTGTGTTGCCGGACATTATCCTGTTGAAGAGTTGCTCGGTGATGCTGCTACAGGAATGGCAACACAGCAGGTCGTAGCATGTCGTCGAACTACCGTTGAGAAGTGAGGGCGGTACGTAGAATTATCAGGGGTGCCCGGCTATCCTAAGAAATGGCTCCGTAGAGTATCGCTCAAATCTGGTGAGCTAAACAACGTTGATCGTGGACCCATTGTCGGCGCAAAAAAAAGGAAAATCTATCGCCAAAAACGTAAGAACCCTAGGGTTTACGGGGGCAACCGTATAACGGTATACCGCGAATTTACCATCAACGGACGTACCAGCGCCCAGTGAGAAAGCGGTGGGCGGCAACACGTCATTGATGACTGGGGTCGGCGTCGTCTATCCAGGCTCCTGCAGACTGCCCGCTTGGCAACCAAACAGCGTCACCGAGCGAACGGTACGACGCATGTTGCATAACCCGGGCTACGGTAGCCAACGCTGTACTCGTCTGCCACTGTTGACTGCCTCTCATCGAACATTACGTCACGCCTAGTGCCAGAAACATAAAAAATGGAGCTCCGTAGAGTAGACCCACGTCTTCTGTTCAGATGAATACCGTTTTCAGCTTACCGAGGTGACGAGAGGGTGCAGGTCGGGCGTCCACAGCATGAGGTCATGGCCTAGTCGTACTAGGTAGGCTGTGCTCAGGGTGATGGTTTGGAAAGCCTATGGGACACATTAGGTCCCTTAGTGTGTCTGGAAAGGTCCTTCACCTCTGCACACTACCAGCATGTGATGACTGATCACCTACACGATTTCATGGCCTTTGAGTATCCTGCGGCCGATGGTGTGTTCTACTAGGAAAATGTGCTGCCCCACCGGGCCGCAACCACCCAGGCATGGCTCGGAGAGAACTCATCTGAGTTTGGAACAATGCAGTAGCTCCAATGTCCTCGGTTTAAACCCTGTAAAGGCTCTCTTGGATGAACATCATATCCTTGAATACTGGACCGACGTCTGGGACGGAGATGTGGACAATGCTGCAACAGGTATGGGTGGCATTACTTCCGGAATCTGGGGGAGTCGATGCCTCGGCGTGTACAGGATGTTATTCGCTCTGGAGGAGAACCAACACTGTATTAGGGAGGTATCTCTAATCTTTTGTACATTTAGTGTAGTACTTTTGGTTTCAACATGGGCGATCGTCTCTAAGAAGTGGGCAAAACAGCTGCTTTTAAACAAAATTGGGTATTCGGTGTCAATCCAGAAGAAGACCATTTTCGAAATAATTGCGTTTCCAAACGGAGAACAAAATGGAAAGATTTCACTGTGGTCGATGAGTATCTGCATGTACAGTTCCATGGGTAATGGACCGACATCTGGGCGACAATGTAGATGAAGATCTCTATGCACAGATCTTCATCCACATTGTTCTTTGCTTTCAAAACTTAGGAAGAAAATGATTTGATAGAGAAAACATCTGATGTTGTAGAAGAAGAGTGTGATTCTTTTAAAGGCGTTGCAGTGGCTGGGTCTACGCCAGGAGACAAAGCTAGTGGCGCAAAGACGGTGATTTGGGGAGAAATTCATTCTGTATGTTTGGCGAAATTGTAAGAGTTCTCTGCACTAGGAACTTGTACCAGAAGGTCATGTTGTGGACGGGAATCTCTATAACTAACAGCTTTAGCGCATCCATGATGCTCTCCTCCAACGCTTCCCAGCGCATATCAATAGGAAGAGGGCGTTGCTGCAAGTTTATACTGCTCCAAGTCACACCCCCAGATTGATCCGCCGAAAACTACTGGAATTAGAAGGATTCAGATTCTACCCCATCCTCAATACAGTCCAGACCTTACGCCATCTTCAATAAAGTTCAAACCTTGCCCCAACACCAATACAGTCCAGACCTTGCCCATCCCCAATACATTCCCAGCAAAAACAGTCTTGCTGGCCCAGCACTATGTTGACGCTGCCGAACCGTCAATAAAATGTCCGAGCGGCCAACAGAAGAGCCAGGAGTTCAGGCCAACAGCTGGCCAACAGTTGGCACCCCATCTGTTGTCATGTACCACAACAGGGCCACCAGTGTTCCATCACAGGGAGTAGCTGCCACAAGTGGCCCTTCAGTGGCCCTGCAAGCACGTACCAGAAATGATGGCTAGCCTAATGTGGTCCGCTAGTTTGCCGGTAGTGGCAGTCGGCAACCACGTGACCTAACTGGTGGCTTGCCGTATCTTATCCGCCAATTTCCCAGTAGCACCCATAAAAAAAATAGAATCAAGGATAACCGCAGTTTCCCAAAGCTACATTTTTTCCCCACCCTTACGAAACTTGTAAATTACAGCACTGGGCTGTGGAAATTTTCTCAACTAACCGTGAAAACGCTCGTTTGGATCTAAACCAGGGCCGTTTGTGTGGGAGCTGAGCTCTGTACCGACCAGACAATTTGCCACGCATGAGCGTGTGCTTGAAGCTGTCTGTTTTGTAAGAAATGTGTAATCAAATGGTTCCCTCTTTCATTTTACAATATTGCGAGGTATTTTTCGTAAAAGTCAGTTTCATGTAATTCATAAATTTATTTTTTCAACGTAGCGATAGTTTTTTTTTTTACCTTAAGGGAACTTCACTCATTTTCAAGGAGTGTACATACTTAGAGTCGATTTCCAAAGTTTTGTACTGTCCTTGTCGTCTTGAAAGGAAATTGTTGAATTAATATAAATTTACCCGGGTTCATTTCACATTCTGTTACATTTTTAACGTTGTATTACCAATCAAAATTGGAATCACCATAAAAAAAACATGTTAAGTCCATGATGAGTACATTATATCCACATAGCGTTGCTTTTTTTCTTTCAAATAATTAATAAATTTTGTACGCGTATAGTTCTTTTTTTTTTTTTCAACAAACGTTTTCTTAATGGTTTTCCAGGACATATGTTTTAAGCGGTTTCAAATTTTCTCTTGTTATTCACCCACTCCATTCCATGAATTTTTATTCATGGGAATTGAGTGGCCGAGTGGGTGTTTTTCATGTCTGTAATCTAGTATTTCATGGCTTAATCTGATATCTTCGTCGACGTAGAATTTCATAGAAAATTAATTCGCCTCTCTACATATGGATTTTTTTTCTTAACATCCACTAAAATAACACAATGGCGATAGCGTCGTGTTCAACTAACTGGTATCATAAGAAGCACAGCAAGTGTTGCTTCTGCGCATGCGCAGTCCCGTTGCTTCCACCATCCGTTGGGGTTGCATTGGTTGCCAGCAACGGGCCACTAGTGGCTCATTCTTGGAGGCCCACAATTCACGGCGATGCTGCAGGGCCATCAATGGCTCGCCAACTGATAGCGCTGCCACCAACGGACCGCTACCGTGCCGTGGGCGGCAGATTTCAGCCAGCAGTGATCCAGCACTGCGAGCTGGTGGCCAGCAGTTTCCCAGCACCTGTGATTTTGCTGGGTTCCAGACCTTGCCCCATCTTCAATACGGTCCAGACCTTGAACCATCCCCAATACAGTCCAGACCTTGCCCCATCCCCAATACATTCCAGACCTTGCACTATTTCAATACGGTCCAGACCTTGCCTATCCCCAATACAGTCCAGACCGTGCCCTATCCCCAATGCATTCCAGATATTGCCCCATCTCCAATACGGTCCAGATCTTGCCCCATTCCTAATACAGTCCGGGCGTCCAGACCTTTCCGCATCCCTAATACAGTCCAGGCGTCCAGACCTTTCCCCATCCCTAATACAGTCCAGGCCTTGCCCCATCTCCAATGCACTCCAGACCTTGCCCATCTTCAATACGGTCCAGACCTTGCCCCATCCCCAATACATTCCAGACCTTGCGCCATCTTCAATATGGTCTAGACCTCGCCCCATCCCCTATACAGTCCAGACCTTACCCCATCCCCAAAACATTCCAGACCTTGCCCCATCGTCAATATGGTCTTGACTTTGCCCCATCTTCAATACGGTCCAGACCATGCCCCATTCCCAATACATTCCAGACTTTGCCCCATCTTCAATACGGTCCAGACCTTGCCCAACCCCCAATACAGTCCAGACCTTGCCCCATCCCCAATACAGTGCAGACCTTGCCCCATCTTCAATACGGTCCAGACCTTGCCCCATCCCCAATACAGTTCAGACCTTGCCCTATTCCCAATACAGTCCAGACCTTGCCCCATCCAACTACTTCCTCTTTCGCTTCATGACTCTTTTTCTGTAAGGACGGCACTTCGCTGCAGCGATGGTTGGGTAATCTGGTATCAAAGAGTTTCTCATCTCGTCAACACTTTCAAGTCTAGACTCCTCTGGCATCATGTTTCGATAAGATAATGCGCATCTACATACAGGTAAAATTTCCAAGGGGCGACTTTACGTTGTCAAGGTCTTAGAATGGCCAGTAAAATCTCTGAATATGTCCGGAATAGAAAATGTACGCGACATAGTTGGAGAGTATCTTGAAATCCACCATCAAGTAGTGCAGGCAACGACAGCCTTTCAAAACCAGGTGCAGGGAGCATTGTGGACAGTGCTGCAGAAAGCCATCAGACTTCTTTCAAATCAATGCCACGATGCATTGTTGAATGCATTACCATCAGAGTTCGGTGCATCACTTACTGATGTGCCTTATTTCTCAGGTAATAAAATTGTCTATTAAAGCTGCACACTTAATCATGTTTTTCTTGTGTCCCATAGTGCTCCTTGTGTAAACATCAGGTGAATTATCCTTCCACGTCTGGACGTTTCAATTTTTGTTTTGCAGAGTGTACATAAATTTCTCCCGCTATCTCTGCATCTAAAAGTGTAATTCAAAAACTTATTTTTGCATCAGATGTTGTTAACGGTGCGAACGACAGTTTCTTAAATACAACGGCCATTCCATGAAATCACACAAAATGAAGAAATATAGGTACAGCAAGATGTATGTTATTCTTTCTCAAAGTATCTTTTCTCGAATGATATGCAACGTACCCATCGTTCAGTCCACTTTTCGAAGCATGTGGCGAAGGCATTTTGTGGAAGCTGCTTTAGAGACGATCTCTGTATAGCCTGAATAACGTCAGCATCTGTGTTGAATGTTGCGCAACGGAACTTCTCCTTCATTGTTGGAAACAACCAGAAATGGCACGGGGCGAGGTCAAAACTGAAGGCAAGCTGTGGCATGATTTCAATACCGCATTTCGTAAGAAATTGTAGAACACAAGCAGTCACGTGTGGCCCAGCGTTATCGAAATAGTGAACCCATGTTTCATCGGCAGTTATTACTGTGTTTAGAAAGTTTGGGATCCGTTGAAATCATTTTTTTCCACTGATGACACACCTGAACTCTGGCTAACAATTGTTCTCTTGTCAGGTGATGAGGTACCCACTTGAAACACACACGATGCAGAAGTAATTTATCGCGTGGAATGCGGAATGCCGACATTTTAAAATATTAGTTAACGCCGCTTTGTCTTCCCTCGTCATTCGTCGATCTCCTTGCAGAACTGCCCAAACAGTGTTAACAATATGCTCCGTAACAGCACTCTCAGGTCGACCAGGCATAGGAGCGAGTTCTGCTGACAAACGCCCTTTTCTAAATCATGGTGCCATCTAAAAATCATAAGCTCGCTCAAAGATTTATCTTTGTCAGCTTTTTCATTAAATCAACCCTTTCTGGAGCCGTTTTACCCAAACTATAGCGGAATTTTATCGCACAACCCATTTCACTTCTTAACTCTGAATCATTCACTTCCACAACTGTATGGCGAAATGCAGACGTACCTTAAAAACAACTGCGCAATAACAAAACCAGAATCGTCTGCCACGGCTAATAATGGTTGCCATAGATACTTTCTTAATTCAGTTAGTCGTCTGCGTGGCTATTTTTGTTCTTCGCACTGTTGCCAACTGAAGAAAAATACTCTCAGATTTTATGGAACGGCCTTTGTACTCGGGTAATTGTTTCTTTATAATATTCGGAAAATTTCATAGTTAACACTTATTCTGCTATGAGGGGTAAGTCTACACGTTATAATTTATAGCAGTATTTGCTCTTCTAAAAACATATTTGAAAAATTGTTTTTTCGGATACCATTCAATACCCAAATTTCATTGCGGGCAATTGCTGTGTTAAATAACCAACGTTTCCTCGCTATAGAGGAGGATAATGGTTTTTTTTTTCATCTTTCTCGCTTCTCAAATATATCTGCTTTTGAAAATCCAATTTGAAAAATTCTTTTTGCATTACATTTCTTCTACGTGGAGCATTTTTCTTTCATTTCCTGAATTTTAATAACGCTCCATTGTACCTCAAGGAGCGTAACTGAGTTTTTTTTATTTGTAGCATAATCTACGATTTTAAACTACCGACTGAAAACATTTTTTTTTGCATCGAACTATGTTTTCGATGATGAACATTTGATTAGGTATGATACACCGCTAGTTATCAGGCATCAGTTGTTATACGCTATCTACCAACAAGTAATTGGACACCTGTGATAGCAAAGGAAAACGAAGTTCATTCACCTTCAATAGTTGGTGGAGCCTCCACGAGCGGCGATTACAGTTGCGACCCTCCGGGGCATACTCTCAAAAAGGCGTTGTACGACTGCTAGTGGTATTTTTTTCCACTCGGCTTGGAGAAGACAGGTCAGTTCCTTCACCGATTTCGGACGGTGGGGGCACCCCTTAAGTCGACGTTCCAACTCGTCCCACAGGTGCTGGATAGGGTTAAGTTCCAGGCTCTGCGCAGGCCAGTCCATTCGATTAACCCCATTGTCACCATACCAAGCCATGGTGGACCTCGCAACATGACAGGTGGCATTGTCATCCTGAAAGTAACATGAGTCCACCCCGTAAAACTGCCACAACGTAGGAAGCGCATGGTCATCCAAAATGGTGCAGTAGGTCTCGGCGTTGAGTCTACCAAGAATTGCGACATAGGGTCCCGTTCCGTACCAGGAGAAACACCCCATAGCATAATTCCACCGCCCCCGAACTTCACAGTTGGCACAATACATTCCGGCAGGAGGCGTTCTCCAGGCAGACGCCAAACCCAGACCCTGCCATCCGAACAGTAGAGGGTAAATCTTGATTCGTCGCTCCAGAGAACCTTTTTCCACTGTTCAACGGTCCACTGTCGACGTACTTTGCACCACGTTAGCCGAGCAGCGCTATTGGACTTGGTGATCAAAGGCTTGTGGGCGGCAGCACGTCCATGATAACCAAGCAGATGGGCTATCTTACGGATGGTATTCATCGGAAGAACACTCCCGGATGCCTGTTGAAACTCCTCGCGGATGTGGCCCGTCGATTTAGTGCGGTTCTTCCGAATTTCTCTGGCCAGCACCCGTCTGTCTCTAACTCCCAGTTTTGTGTGTCTGCCGGGTCGGGGCGCATTCCAACAGTCACCTCTCATCTCCCACTTTCCAATCACGTAGGCCACTGTCGATTTCGGGTACTTCAACTCCCTGGATATGTCACGTATGGATTGGCCATTTCTGTGATACCCGACGATTACACCTTTCTCGGAATCAGAGAGCTCCGAACTGCGTGGCATCTTGCATGCGACTGGTTGCGTTGTTGTTTCCCACACGATATTTAACGGCGGCGGCGGCGGCCGTGACGTGCATCAGGACCGCAGATATCGTCAATTGCAGGGGTGTCCAATTACTTGTTGGTAGATAGTGTATATCGCTGGTTTTCAAGATGAATATTCCAATAAATGTTTGTCCAAAATTGATGTGTAGTACACAATATGCAATTTTACTTTATCAGACTTCAAAAAACGTGTTATAAGCCGGGAATTATGTTCAAATTTCCTATCGTTTTTTGTACGGTTAGTCTAGTTACCTGTGAGCAATTCTTTTTAAGTGGTTTTAAAGATCACAATTAATCCATGTGTAACTCTAATGGCTACAAACAGTCGTTCATCTAGAATTTAGGGTCATTGGCTCCAGCAAGTGGAGAAAACCACCACCATAATACACGAACACCACCTATGCCGAACCCGGACCTATCTCTGACGGCCGTTTATAAAGTTTCGTTTTTTCATAAGTTGGAGGTCTTGTAATTTAGTGAGTTCTTATAATACACTGGTTTCCAGAAATTAAGCAAGAGATGGAAAAATCGTGATAACTCAAAAAGTATGCGACCGATTAGGATGAAATTTGGCGGTAAGGTTTATCAGAACAAATGCCAAATGCAACAAAATAACGTAAGAACATGTGATACAAAGCATTTGCATTTTGTATGAGTGATGCAAATATGAAAGTACAGAAGTATACGTATCAACATGAAATTGGAAAATGTATTTTAATACGGATCTCAAACAGCAATGCATGCCCGAAAGCAATGTTCCATGCTGTTAATTATGGCGTCGAGCAGTTACGTCATTAGCTGCGTCCATTGCTTGAGCAAACCAGTGCGGATCCCCTGCAATGTTCGAGGAGGGGATGGTGGCCAGCAACCCACCTCTCGAGAGCAACCCAGACATGCTGAATGGGATTCAATTTTGGAGAGCGTGCTGGGGTCTCCATACGGACTATAGCCTCTCTAAAAGGAGCAAGAGTCACTCTGTAAACAGTGTCGCGACTCATCAGTGAACAGAACGGACCTCCACAGATTTTAAGTCCAATTCACATGCATTCGTGCCCAATTGAAACGTTCCCTCTGGTGGAGGTGGCTAAAGGGCGCGCATAATACTGGGCGCCGAGCATACAGTCCTCCTGCATGTAACCTTCTGCGTACCGTCGAAGTTGATACCTTCCGTCCGGTGGCTTCCGCAAGAACTGATCTGAGATGAGTCGGTGTAGCCGCCCTGTTCCGCCGTGCCGAAAGCCGCAACTACCGGTCATCCGCGGAGGTCGTCGCCCTTGGCCTAGCTTCGCTCTATCTCCGGGAAGCTTCGCCCGCGGCTTGGAACTGCTGCCACATCCTGCTGACCACAGAACGATCTACGTTGAGCCATCTTGCAACATCCGCCTGCCGTTGCCCTGTTTCGAGTTAGCCTATCGCTCTGTAGCGTAACTCCGCTGGTAAATGACGTCTCGATGCCATGTTAACAAAATCGCTATCCCGAAATCTTGACATTCACCGCCGCACATCAGTTGGCGACTCCCTCCGAAAAAGCTGGTTTTAGGCTCTTGCGCATTTGCATAAAGCGCTGCTAGCGTCACTCATTTGCTATCCGTACATCGATGCTGCATGGTTTCGTTGCAAATTTCGTGCAATTTGAATTATATTTCGCTCAATTATCGCTATTTTTTTGGTTTGTTGCTTAATTTATGGAATTCAGTGTAGATCCTAGGGAGGAATATAATCGCACAGAAACACAGTAAAGTTACGAGCACTTATGATTCACAGCTGCGAGTTCAAATCTATGAGAAGGAATCAGATTTTTTCCCGTCTGGAACACCATTCCATAGGTCGTCAAACTTTTATAACTAATTGCCGATAAACCCAACACTCCGGGGCGTGATCTATCCAAGTCCATGTGGACTGATAGCCTGCGATTTATTCTGAGCCTCTAACTTTCCCACGTGAAACCGAGCTCTGGGGAAATCGTTCAGGATTTCGTTTGCAGCGGGGTCATGTGACCTTAAACTGCACTGGTGTGTGATGCCTTTATTAGAAGGAGGGGTTGTGTATTTTTGTACGGCTTGAGGAAGAGAAGAAGAGGGACATCAGTTAGAGCTCAGTAGGCTTTGTCGGGGTTTTAATGACGTGGTCGATACGTCGTGAGGTCGAAGGTCGAAGGTAGAGAAACTGTTTTGTGTGTATGTGTATAAATTGGGGACAGCATTTCGAAGTCGTGACTAGATCCATTAAAGCCCAGTCCTTTATCTTATTTTATTTCATTTTTTTTTTAGCAGAATCAGTCAGGATACTTTATTTTCGGAGCTCGTATGTGATGGACAATTCCCTTTGGAGTAACATTCTTTCGTATGATTGATGCTATTTCGAAAAGGAAAAGCATTGTAGTAAGTTTCCTCCAAAATGGAAAAGAAAAATATTAAAAACAAGAAATGAGGGAAGAAAGGAAAATGCGAACGATCCAAAGAATGCACGTGTGTATTGTGCGCATGTGACTACCTGAATATAATGCTACGAATGTTTCTGATCCACAGGTGTGCACGCACGTTTCTGACAGAACTCAGATTTATCCCCGAAAAATTGCATTTTATGGACTCATCAATCTTGCTAACTTTAATTGTCCATAAAGAAACTCTGAAGAGCGATTTTTTCTAGTTTATATCGACTGGCAACTCACAATTTATTCTGAAACCGAGGGCCAAGGAAAATCTTTAAGGATTTCTTTTCCATGGAGGTCGGGTGACCTTAAAGTGCGCTGGTCTATGATGCCTTTGAGGGGGTAGGGCACTCTGAATTGCTTCTCGGAGGATGAAGAAGAGAAGAAGGATACAGAGGAGGGAGGAGGGGCATCACTTGGAGCGCACCGGGCTTTGTCGGGGTCTTAACGACGTGGTCGATACCTTGGAAGGTCGAAGGGAAATGGTGCCAAAGAAACCTGCCATGTCTCTCGACGGCACCCTTCCGTCCGCCATTTCCGCGACGTCGAATTGGTGTCTGCAGATTATCACGCTCCGACATCTTCGAAACGGTTATGACTTTTTGACGCTTTTTCACGACTTCGGTTCACAGGACACACTATGTCTTTTCGATTTTCCCATCTCGTAGAATGTCCCCTGTTGGAGGCCGGATAAACTATGTAAATCCCCAGAAATTACGACTCAGGAACTTCTATTGGAAATTATTTTGCCTGCCAATACCGTGAAAAACTGGAATTGGATACTTCTCTGCCCCCTTTGCAATGCTAATTAGTTTCCTTCACTTTTTTTGGGGGGGGGGGAGTCCGCTTTCAAAATTGATTTTGTTATTAATATTATTAGTTTCGATAACGCAGTTTTATCTGATATTTGACGTAGCAAAGAAGTAGATTTCCCGTTCATTAAAGAGCCAAATACTCTGATAAATTAAACGAACAAAAATAAATTTTATTGTGGAGGCCTACCACAGTAGTAGGACAGTGTTCACGAATTTTTTCCAGAAAATAGTGCTCTCGTAGGATTTGTTAGACTAGCAAACGGCCAAAATTTTAAGTGATTAACTGGAAAAAAATCTTTGGCCGTCCCGTTGGCGCCGTGGTCTATTCAAGAGGGTCTGGGTTCGAATCCCCGTGAGGCATGGTTGTTGTGTTTATCTTAAGGCACCGGTTCTCTCCCTTCCCTGGACTAGTGGCACTAAATTAGGAACAGGCGACTGCTTACGGCCCATTAAAGTGCTCGCGGTGGTCGTTAAATCACATTCCACCCAAAAACACGCAGCTACGATACACATACTCTATTTACCAAGAAAGTTTCTGCGTAAATCAGCAGTAAGCTACTCAGGTCATTTTGAGCAGAAAGCAGTACCAGAGCATAATGGAGTTCCTCAGAAACTCTGTTTGGCACATCTTATTCAATTACGTATTGACATTTCATTCTCACTGCCTCTATCGATCATTTTTAAAGCTTGTTAGAAATCTTTATTAAAGTGGCTCAATTATAAAACCACAAGGATATCTGAATTTTTTAGCGAAACTTCACTTGCGTTAGGCGTTCTTATCATAATTCCTTTCCTTTATGTTACTTTTTCTTAAATTGTTATGAAAATTTTGAGCAGTTATTGGCGTAGCTCATTCTACGCTACGTTAGATCTGTAGACCAATACGTTCCTTCATAAGGTTTAATTTCATGGAGAGTCCATAGCGTAACACCATATTATTTCATAAAATTGATTGACTACAGTGTTATGCCGTTAAAGCTCATGCACTGAGTCATCACTGAATTACGACCACCCCCATGATAAGGTGAGTTTCATCTGAAAATGGTCTATAGAGGATCAGAGATTTGTCTGTAGGCTAAAGGGGTGCATGTAAGTGGTTGACGATTCACTTGAGAGCAAAGTTACGGACGGGATGGGTAAAGGGAAAGATTTACGGAATTCCCGAAAGGGTAAATTGCAGGCGCATGGGCGTCCATATCGGAAAATGCTACACTTCAGGGTTATTGAACGGCCACCATGATTAAAATACACTGAGTTAGCTTTGCATTACGAACACCACCGTGTTACATATTCGTACTGATAACGAAGTACCACGGGATATCAACATCACGTGCTTCAACCATAAATTGTGCACACGTATGCTCTGTACGTAATCAGTAAACATTTACCAGTAATGGAGAAGCCTGGCGATGTAAGCCAATTTGACCGTGGCCAGATATTTGGTGCACGGAGGACATATGCCAGTATTTCGGAAGCAGCTGCACGTCTTGGTTGTTCCCATACTACACTATCAAGAGTGTACCAGTATTGGATTAACCACGTAGAGATTAACTATCCTCTCACATTGGTCAGCCAAGCGCGATTGATCTTACAGGTGAGCGTCGGGTGTCATGATTGGTATCTCAGAAACGACGTGCAGCAATAATCCAGTTCACCCACCAGTACAACAGCGGTGCAGTTCGCCCTTTTTCCACATACACCAAGAGCCGTACCTTGTTTCGCCTGGGGCTCTAATTCCGGAGACCAACGAGGGCACCTATGATGACGCCCAGTCATCCCAAACAACGCCTCGCATGGGACAAGGAACATCCGCAATGGACCCTCGACAAGTGGAAGAAGGTCGTCTGGAGTGATGAGTCCTGTTTCCAGGGGCACAACGATGTTGGCCCGGTTCGCATATGGCGAAAACAGCATGAAGCCCAATACCCTGGTTGCACAGTTGGGGTTCAACACGCGCCGGTGGAGGTGGTGTTCCTGTCTGGGGAGCTTTTTTCTGGCAAGCCCTAGGACGGTTGGATATAATTCCACAAACACTGAATGGTGGATGCTACATAGACCTATTAGCCAATCATCTCCATGCGTACCTGCAAGAGTTTTTTATTGAGGGTTTAACAACTACCGTGAGCAGCTGAGTGGGCTATACGCAGTCGCCCGTCTCTAATTTAGCGCCACTGACTCCAGGGAAAGGAGAGAGCCAATGTCGTAAGACAAACACAACATCTCTGCCTCACAGTGATTCGAAGCCGCACCCATTTCGGACGAGAGATCAGAAGCCATCGCTTAAACCACTGCGCGTGCTTACCCGGACCACAGTACCATCGTTCAGCAGACCAACGCACCGTGTCATCGGGCTGGTAGAGCCACTGAGTGGTGACTGTAACCCAACTGAACATATGTGTGATATGCTTGAACGAGGTGTGACAACTGCTGATCCTCCTCCACGGAATGAGCGTGAACTAACGGAGTTGCTTCAGCAGGTATTAATCCAGTTACGCATGGAAGATGTCCGACATCTTGTAGAATCTTTTCCTAGGCGTCTGCAAGCCGTGATTACACAGGAAGGTGAACCAACGTGTTATTACGGAGGTGTTACTAATGCAAAGCTGAGTATATACTAGAAGTGAATGCTAAATGGGACAAACAATCAACCGCAGTCACAAAAGTAAGGGGCAGGGAAAGGTGGATGGCAAAGGTGTACCACAGATACATTGCTTGGTACAACGCAACACACTTTCGCAGTTGAAGGCCCAATAAAACACGGTCAACTACAAGCAATGTCCCGCGTAACTTTGCATCTTGTGCTGACACGGATGGGCTGCAAGAGCAGACGCATATCTTTTATTTAGCGACAATCCATCAACAAAAACGACTCTCTTGGTGCCAACAGCATACGGATTAGACGACAGAAGATTGCGAGCAAGTGTATTGGTCAGATGAATCACGATGTACGTAGGGCGTTCAATAAGTTCTAAGCCTAACAAAGGGATTTTATTTTAAATATGCACCTTTACTTATCCACAGAGTATCCTCTGATTTGGATACACTTGTTACGCCGACCATAGAGTTGGCGAATGCCCACTGCTAAAAACGTTTCATTTTTCTCCTCAAGCCAACACTTTGGTGAGTCCTTCAGTTCAGAATTATCCACGAAACACCTACCCAGCAGATCTTTTTCTTATTTTTAAAGAGGACAAAGGTCACTAGAGACGAAGTAACGTGAGTATCGTGGGTGGGGAACCAGTTGGAATTCACATTCTGTCGCAGCTAGCGTTGAAACACGGGCGGTACGGGTTGGAGCATTATCCTGGTAGTCACAATTTCCCCCGCTGTTTACTCTTGATGGCTTCATGAAATTGTCGCAATAGCGTGGCATAATAGGCAACATTTATAGTCCCTTTATGAAGCAAGTAATCAATTAACAGCAACCCTTCTGAGTCCCAAAAATGCTGGCCATAATTTTCCCTGCAGATGGTTGTGTTTTAAACTTTTTTGGTGGTGGTGATCCATGATGTTTCCACTGTCTTCTCACTTGTTTAGTATCAAGACCCCAATGATGAGGCCATATCTCATCAGCAGTCACAATGCAGGAATAAAAGTAATCGGGATCGCGGTTAATGCAGTAAAGTTGAACCCAACTTGCTTCAACACGATCATTCTTCATCTGAAGTGTCAACATTCGAGGAACGGATCTGGCACAGACCTTTGACCTCTCATGCAAAATAGTCCAAACGCTGACGGTACTTCAGTTCCTCAGCAATCTGTGCTACACGGATTCACCTGTTTGACATCTACAGGTCCTGCACTTTCTAGCACATTTCATCTGTGGTGACCTCAACTGGACGTCCTTCGCGATGGTCGTCTTCCAACGAGTGTATTCCCCGTTTAAGGATAGTAGACCATCTTTTGACTTTGGCATATTAAAGTGCTCCATCGACGTACACATGGACGATCTGTTCATGTATACTGCGTGACATTTCACTTTCCTTCGTCAAAAATTCAATTACCGCTCAGTTCCGCAATTTCATCTGTCACTCATTCATTGCCACGTCATATACTTCAATGCACTGTGGCGCCGTCTCAAATGCTGACACGGTGACGTGGCGTGACTGTTACACACTGAGTAGCCACTTTATTATGACCACCCGCTCAGTACTTCGTTGGGTCACATTGTGCCTTTAACACTGCGTCGATTCTTCGTGGCATGGACTCCACGATATGTTGATAGGTGGTTTGTGGAATCTGAGACCATGCTAGATGAATAGCACTTTCCAGGCGTGTGAGATTGCAAGGTTGTGGATCCAGCTGTCTGATGGCTCGTTTAACTTCATCCCACAAATTCTCAATGGGGTTGAGATCTAGAGATTGTGGAGGTCACCTAAGCAAAGTAAACTCACCGGCATGATCCTCAATCCAATCCTGTACAGTACGAGCACTATGGAAGAACGCATTATCTTGTTGAAAGTCGCCATCACCATTGTGTTAAACCATGCACATGACAGGATGCAATATGTCCGCAACGATGTTTAGATATGATGTGCCAGTCAGACGTTGATCAACACGAATCAAAGGGCCCAAAGCATGCCAGGAAAACATTCCCCAAACCATAACGTTGCCTCCAACAGCTTGAAGGGTTGTAGCAATGCATTTGGAGTCCATGCTTTCGTGCTGTATCCGCCAAATTCTCACTCGGCCATCGGCATGGGGCAACTGAAAACGTGATTCATCGGACCACATAATTTGTTTCCAATTATCGATTGTCCAATCCTTGTGCTCCTGTACGAACTGGAGAAGTTTTATCTTGTTAACTGCAGACAGCAAAGGTGTTCGAACAGGCCTTCGGCTGCCATATCCCATCCGATGCAGTGTACGGCGAACAGTGCGTACAGGGATCATTTCAGGGGATCCTTGATTAAGATGGTCTGTAGTTTGCTGCACTGTTGCCCTTCTGTTGTCTGTTACCAGTCTGGACACTCTCCGTTCATCCCGAGCAGTCACTAGTCGATGACGACTACACGTTACACGTAGAGACCCAGTTTTTTGGCTAACAGTTCAGTCTTTAAACCCTTCAACAACAGCTGCTCTGGAACATTTCACGAATGCGGCGGTTTCGGTGAACCCCGCTCCACGGCTCCGAGCTTCTACAATCATCCCACGTTGAAAGTCCGTCAAATCGCATTTTTTACCAATTTCGTCACCCAAAAATCACTTCTACTACTGTCGCAAGCACTAAGCTTTCTTTTTTTATACTAGCCTCGCCCTCTGCTTGCAACTGCGTGCAGCCATAGCTCATTTGCTTAAAACTGTCAGGTGGTCATAATAAAGTGGCCACTCAGTGTATAACTGAAGGATGATTCAATACTTTGCAATACTTGCATCAGTCGCCAACATCTACTTTCAAGGTCAGACTTAGAACTTATTGAACGCCTCTTGGTCTATAGAGGTGACGCACACTTCAAGATGGTAAGTAGTAGTGGCAAACATCTGTCGGTTTAATTTAATTGGAAGAGGATCCAGCTCTGGAGGATGATGTGTGTTTGAGTTCCGCCACCGGCAAAATTTGCGTTTTCACATTGGACCCAGAGCGAAAAAATGGCGGTTCTTTGAAAATTTGGTGATGTTCGTTCCACACATCATCTGGAATTAATGAGAATTCCTTTTTCAACGCTTCGAAAGATATGTGATGCTGCTTTCACACATCGTGTGGAATTAATTATAATTCCTTCTTCTACAGAGAGTTGCTTCCAGCATGACTGGCGGCGGATTCGAAACCTGCAATTTCATGCCCGCTTTTTTCAAGGAAGGGGGACATATGTGACGTACTACAGAAGTGACGCACAGCAAGTAGCACGGATAACCACATGTCGTTGTAGCTTAATTGGGAAAGCACCTGTCTCCGGAGCAGCAGCATGTGCATTCAAGTCTTGCCTCTGGCAAACGTGTGTTTTCACATCCCCCAAAACGAAATATTCAATAATTTTATTCTTGTCAAAATCAGTTCAATATTTAAATTTGCATAAAAAAAGTACTTGATTGCATTTGGTATATTCAATTTTCAACACACTGCATTAAATCCCAAGCAGCCGATTTTTTTCGAATTCTGAATTTCTTCTCCATTTCAGAGGGTCAGCACGAACTATCACAAATTCGGTTTTATTTTTTTTTCTGGAAAATCCACTCAACAACCGGTTTTCTCAATCCATTAACCCTTTAACGACCGTGATTCAAAACACTTGTATCACTCTTAACACCATAACGCCCGAAATTGGCTGTTGTTTCACTTCTTTGTTTTGTAAGAACAATAGTGACTGAGGATGACTACTGCTGATACCCCATAGGTCGAGAAAATTTGAAGAACAAGTAAGTATAAGAACTCCGACTCCCTCTAAACAGGCGTTTCTGGAGTCTATTGCTGTTTGTACGAACGGGCGTTTCGGGCCTTATGGTCTTTAAAGGGTTAAGGCCGTATCATTCTTTGAATATTCAGCAAGGAATATTGCAGACTAAGTAGCCAGCCCAGTACTGGAAAGGGAACGGATCACAGGGGAACCGCAGAAACCGGCTCTAGTGCTGATTTTCGGGGAATTAACTAGTGCTGATTTTGGGGGAAATACATGGGAGTGCGGGGGAAGTGAATGTTTTTTTCTTTTGATTGAAGGTTTAACGGTCGCCGTGAAACCTTCGGTCACCGTGAAACCTACCACTGCTTTTAGGAAAGGGAGGGGGGCAGTGACGTAAGACAAACAACAACATCCATTCCTCAACGAGGTTCGGATCTGGACCCTTTTCGGACGAATGGTCATATGCCAGCGCTTAGACCACTGCGCCACTAGGGCGGCAGGGAATGGTTGGAAAAGCCTCAAATTGAAAGAGTGGCAGTGGGTAATCCAACTTCAAACTGTCATTTACCATATACACTGGCGTGCAAAAAATAAGGACGAGACGGTTTTTCGAATGTAACGTCGTGCAGAAGTGCTCCACATCGACTTGAATTATACCATAAGAACCCCAAGACGTAAGAATATGGGACAAGTGAGAAAAATCGTCCAAACAAGGAATCCAAAGGATACAAAGGCACTTCATTAAAAAGGTAGTTTCGAGCACAACTGGGCAGAAGACAGAAACGTCCATGTGACAGGCGGCTGCCAAGAAACATCCAGTCTTTAGTAGGGGATATGATCACCCCTGACTGCGTTGCAGGATTTACAACGTATGTCCATGCTGAGGACGAGGTTGTCAAGGACTGTTGAGGCATCGCGGCCCATTCCTCTTGTAGCGCCAATCGCAGCTGCGGAAACGTTGCTGGAGGCTGATGACGTGCTGCCAAGCGTCTCCCGAGAAGGTTCCACATGTGTTCGATTGGATTTAGGTCCGGGTACCTTACGGGCCAATCCATGCGTTGAATATCTTCACTCTCCAACAGCTCTGCGACAGCCACTGTACGTTGTCGTCCATGAAGAGGAACTCAGGACCCACAGCACCTCTAAACAGACGCACGTGACGCAGGAGAACCTCGGTACAATAGCAGACACCAGTGACTGAACCTGCGTGGAAGATGTGGAGATCAGTAAGGCTACCAAGCATGATACCGCCCCAAACGAGAGCTCCGCCACCTCCAAACCGGTCTCTTTCGATGACGTTGGAGGTGTGATTGCGTGTTCCCTGCTCTCTCCAGGTGTGTATACGTACAGAATCGCTCGTCAGACTAAATCGGCTCTCATCCGTAAAGAGAACTCGACCCCATTGCTGATGTGCGCAGTTCTTGTGTTCTTGGCACCACAGAAACCGCCGTCTCCGATGAGCAGGCGTTAATGGAACGCACCGTACTGGTCGTCGTGTAAATAGACCAACTTTGTGCAGCCTCCTAGCCAAGGTAAAACGCGATAACGGACGTCCAGTTCTCTGTTGCATGTGCCTGGCGATTTCTCCCGCTTTCTGCCGTCTGTCTCTTCTCGCCTGCAGGACAATATAACGGTCGTCCGCCGCCGTGGTTGCTCGTGGACGACCACTGCTGAACTCTCGGACAGCTGTTCCTGTCGTTTGAACTGCTCTCCAAGCTCGTGAAACGATGCTGTGAGCGAACCCGAACTCCTTGGCCACACCAGTCACACTTCGACCTTCTTCCAACTTCCAAATGACGCGATCTCGGGTAAAGCCATCCAGATACCGTCTACTGGATTGCCTGTTTACCATATCACATGGTGGCAGCAACTCAATGTCGTTCAAACAGATGTACACCGTGCAATAGCTTTCACCGAATTGCTGAGCGTACACCACCCGTGTGCTTTATACCCTTCCGACACCGCCCCCCCCCCTACGTCATGCTGCATATATGCGCATGCCCTACCGTACCGGACTCTAATCTATCTTCTGAGTGGTTTTTCGGTCCGTTCTGCCTGCTCGTTACGCTGTTATGCTAATTTCTCCTCTTCGTCCTTAATTTTTGCACACCAGTGTATAAACGAGACTGACAACTCGCCATGTGCCGGTAGTTATGATTTAAATTTTGAAATGATAATTGCTTGACCAGTTGCAGGAATTTTGTCTTTTCTCCTATATCTCACAGTTAATGCGTAGAGATAAATTACGTCCTCATTTCTGAAGGCATATTAGTTCGACTATGTTACCACGCTTGACTGCTCATATATTTTTTTTTCAAAACCGCTAGCATTTCACCGGCATTAATGACGCAAAACGAACTTCAGTTCATTAGTTGATCAGGAAAAAGAAAAACATAAATGCCTTTTCTGCCCGTGTGAGTCAAAACATTGCTTCGGTGGCTCAATTTTTCACAGGGTTTGCAAATGCCTTTCTCCTCCTATCGCGCCAGGCATTGTTTTGAAATAGTATATTTTTAAACTTTACCATAAACGCGAAGTAATTTGGATTTTAAAATGCATTTCTGGAAATCGGTATCTTCTCTTTCCCGAGAGATAACGCTTAACGTTAGAGGACCCTTTTAAGCGCTCTTTTTTGAAAATGGAATTCCAAGTACTTCCCAAGCAAAAGTAATGGAAACACACCGTTTTGCTCTGGTATTTCTTAGAAGACTTTTCCGAAAAGCATAGAATAAAAAACTCTCAGCGTGTAGTTTCCCAAAAGAGCAGTTTAAGCACGGAATTTTCACCTACGCACGGAGAAACCGTCATGACTTCTATATCAGAGTTTTGATATTGGAAATTATTTTACGGCAGACAAAAAATGAAAACAAACTGGTTCTTCGTGATCATGTTAAATCATCTCGGAGTTTCACGAAAAGTTTCGCCCAAATCCTCGCTGATGCTATTGAATAAATATTTTTCTTTCGCATGAGGACTTGCATTTGAATTTGTTTTCCTTGGATAGTGAATTCATTTTCATGCTAAATTTACGTATTGTTCCTTGACCCATTGAAGTTGACAACCACCTGCTCTGGAATTTATCGTAGTAAAACCTACGCGTGTTATTTTTTGCCGTAAAGTGCTTGGATCTGCTGTAGTATTTAAACTCCGAAAATTTTGCTTTGTAAATTTCAGTGTTATTCAGAAAATCTGGGATCGCAGAACACTACCTTCGTAGAAACTACTTGTTGATGCAATATCAAGACTGTTACTCCAACAATGGAAACAAAGGGTTCCACCTTCTCAAAAACATGTTTACTTCCTCATTTGCAAGTACAGGGTGATTCATAAAGAAGTATACAGTTTCAACGAACTATAAAACAAAAACAATGTAAGATACTTTATGTTACCTGTAACGGAATTCTAGAGGAATGTTTCAAGTTTTTTAAAGAACGTCACACGGCACACATCAAACCGGTAATCCATTTTCGCCCAAACGCGAGGTAAGATATCTGAATCAAGTGCAGTGATAGTGGCTGTGATACGCTGTTTCAGCTCCGCTCGATCAACAGGAAGGAGAGGGCTGAATACCTTGTCCTTTACGTACTTCCACAGGAAAAAGTCACAAGGTCTTAAGTCAGGACTTCTGGGTGGCCATTGGGTCAGTAGCATGTTGTATTCCGCGGCTCGTCCCATCCATCGGTGAGGAAGATGCTCATCGACTGACTACTCACGTGACAGGCGCGCTATCGCCTACGTCACTTCCCTCAGTAGCTGGACGCAAACGTTTTGAGTACATTTTCCTAACGGTTCGCAGTTGTGGCCCGTGTCTTCAACTGTCACTGTTTTACAGCATATGGAAACTGTATACTTCTTTATGAATTGCCCTGTATTATATGCGCTTATGGGCTAGATCATTATAAGTGCCTTTATGGTCATTAGTAAACGCGTCCCACAGCGTGCAGCAGTAATTTCACCTTCTGGCGCGGAATACATATACCAGGTTGTCCCAAAAAGTATAACGAATTTCAAATGATGATAGCTTTTAATACAAAACTAATATCAGCATGCTGTTTGTTGCGGGGGTAAGGAATACGGGTGTACCCAATGGATCCTGCAATGAAAGCACAGATTGTGAAGTGGTTCATTGAAACCCGATCCGAAAAGCAGGTTCAGCGGAGTTCCAGAACAAAATATAGGAGCAAACCGCCCACACGTAACAGCATCAGAAAGTGACACGAGTCATTCAAGGAAACTGGTAGCGTCCCTACAAAGAGAAGCCCTGGGCGACCATTGCTGGTTCCAGAAAGGGAGGAGGTTGCGAGACATTCACTCGTAACCCTCAAAAGTCAATCAGACAAGCAGCACGACAGCTAGCCATCCCAAGTAGTCACTGTACAGAGTGTTACGTCAGAGATTGAAATGCACCCGTATAAACAGCAGTTAACCCATCACATAACACCAGATGATCATCTGAAACGTAAAGAGTTTGCTGAATAGATGTTGGAGAACATTGCAAGTGCTGAACCTTTCCTGAGACAAATCTGTTTCCCGGATGAGTGCACTTTCCATGTTTCTGGAAAGGTTAATAAACAGAATGTGAGAATTTGGGGAACTAAACACCCGCATTGCACAATGGAACATGAACAAAAAGTGAATGCTTCTTGATGTTCCATTGTGAGCCCAAAAGTGAATGTTTGGTGTAGCAGTATGGTCTACCGTGTTATTAGACCCGTTTTGTTTCAAGAAGCGACCGTAATAGCTGCTTATTATCTGGCTGGACATGCGTGAGCAGTTTGTGTACTCCCAGTTGGATGGACATGCTACTCCGGTCATTTTCCAACAAAATAGGGGAGCGCCTCATTGGACTTTGATTGTGAGGAGGCTTCTGGATTCCAAATTTCCTAATCGATGGATTGGGCGTGGTAGTCCCGTTACATGGCCTCCACGTTTTAACACCCTGTGACTTTTTTCTATGGGGAGTCATCAAGGGTGAGGTTTGCAGCACCCCTGTTGCAGACATTGCTGACCTAAAGAGAACGATTACACATGCACTGCAGAAAGTTAATAAGGACATTCTCGAAAGAACATTAGACATTGTTCGGGTGACAACTGGTGCCCATGTCCAATGCCTATAAAACTTCATGATCCGTTCTGGCAATTAACACAAGTTGTGTATTGAGATCATTTCTATAAAAACTGTTATGATTATTTGAAACTGGTTGCCCCTTTATGTGGCAACTTGTACAATCAATGGTAGAAAGATTAGAGATACCTACCTATGAACGTGTCGTCCTCCTGTAGCGCGAATAACAGCCTGCACACGCCGAGGCATCGAGTCTGCCATATGCCGGAGGTTTTCCGGAAGTAATGAAAATTCGGTCTTAGCATTTCAAGAAATCCGTCCAAAGAACGTGCAGGTCACAGGAAACAGTGTGGTTGCATGCGGACGTCGTTGTGAGGATTTCAACTGATTCTCTGTAGGTGGTCTTAAAGTGAGTGGTGTATGGGGCTACATGTTTATATCTTGTCCACTGTGGTATTGCGTTGCGTTTGGCAAACTTCTCTGGAGAGGGCAGAGTTGAGGGCCTCATTTCTCACGTTCCTTTTGTGCTCTGTCACTCTGGTACCAAATCATCTTTTTGTCATCCCATGTAGTAGCAGTTTTGCGTTCCGTCAGGATATTCTAGTAGAATGGAGTAAACACCAGCTATCTGGTGAAGGCAAACTTCTCTCATGGGGGAGAGCATATTCATAACTGGGGTAGTTGTTCTAATGTTGATGTCCATTCCTAGTTTCTTTAAGCCATTTTTTTATAACAAAAGTGTAGCCAAGGATGTATTGTAGTGATCCTACAAGTCTAGATGGCGCTTGCGGATGCGGTTCTTTACTTTATCAGAGATCGAAGTTATGAGCTATCTCCTGAAACCAGCAGATGCTGTTTGATTAAAGATGTTTCGAATTTCTATTTGGCTTCATTATCTGCTCATCTCTTACTGTTTATCTTAATAAAAAGGATGTATGGAATTTTGTTTCTATACCTAACAAATGTCCAATGTGACTCCCCTGGGTCAAGCCGACAACATCTAAACGGTAATCCATTTTACGCCATACAATATGAAGCATGTCCGTAGTCACTGATGATAGTGTAAGGTGAATGCGCATCTTTAGTTCGTGCAGTGTTCTTGGCAAAAGTGGCACATACACATGGTCTTTGACATACCCCCTTCCCCCCCCAAAAAGAAGTCTCAAGGACACTTTTAAATTTCAGCATATGACACTTTTCAAACTCAGACCCCAAAACGCCCTTTCTGCTGCGGTCTCCATGTTTACCCACTGGCTTTGGTGCACGGGTAGCTCACTTTCGTACGTCACCATAGCAACACATTAGTAGGTTCCAATAAGATTCTAAACTTCCTTCTTCCTTGTGTAGGGAAATCTGCTGTCTATGTATCTTCATAAACACGTTATTGTCATTTATATCGAGGCAATCATATTTCCCCGCAGTTAACCAAGGTACACAATAACTTATTCTGTGAGGCATGTACCACTTACGTGCACGAAAGTTGTCCGAAAAATTGGAGAGAGGCATTTAGATACGATACACTGAAGAGCTAAACTACACTATGTACCAACAAGTAATTGGACAACCCTGCAATCGACGATATCTCCGGTCCTGATACACGTCACGGCCACCGCCGTTAAATATCATGTGGGAAACAACAACCCAACCAGTCGCATGCAAGATGCCACGCAGTTCGGAGCTCTCTGATTTCGACAAAGGTGTAATCGTCAGGTATCACAGAAATGGCCGATCCATACGTGACATATCCAGCGAGTTGAAGTACCCAAAATCGACAGTGGCTTACGTGATTGGCAAGTGGAAGATGAGAGGTGCCTGTCGGAATGTGCCCCGACCCGGCAGTCCCACGAAACTGGGAGTTAGAGACGGACGGGTGCTGGCCTGAGAAATTCGGAAGAACCGTACCAAATCGATGGGCCACATCCGAGAGGAGTTTCAACAGGCATCCGGGAGTGTTTTTTTGATGAATACCATCCGTAAGATAGCCCATCTGCTTGGTTATCATGGACGTGCTGCCGCCCACAAGCCTTTGATCACCAAGTCCAATAGCGCTCCTCGGCTAACGTGGTGCAAAGAACGTCGACAGTGGACCGTTGAACAGTGGAAACAGGTTCTATGGAGCGACGAATCAAGGCTCACCCTCTACCGTTCGGATAGCAGGGTCTGAGTTTGGCGTCTGCTTGGAGAACGCCTACTGCCGGAATGTATTGTGCCAACTGTGAAGTTCAGCGGCGGTAGAATTATGCTATGGGGGTGTTTCTTCTAGTATGGCACGGGACCCTTGGTCGCAATTCCTGGTAGACTCAACGCCAAGACCTACTGCACCATTTTGGATGATAATGCGCTTCCTAGTTTTACGCGTTGGACCCATGTTACTTTCAGGACGACAATGCCACCTGTCATGTTGCGAGGTCCACCATGGCTTGGTATGGTGACAATGGGGTTAATCGAATTGACTGGCCTGCGCAGAGCCCGGACTTTAACCCTATCAAGCACCTCTGGGACGAGTTGGAGCGTCGACTTAAGGGGTGCCCCCACCGTCTGAAATCGGTGAAAGAACGGACCTGTCTTCTCCAAGCCGAGTGGAAGAAAATACCGCTAGCCGTCGTACAACGCATATTTGAGAGTATGCCCCGGAGGGTTGCAGCTGTAATCGCCGCTCGTGGAGGCTCCACCAACTATTGAAGGTGAATAAACTTCGTTTTCTTTTGGTATCACAGGTGTCCATTTACTCGCTGTTAGATAGTGTATAATGACAATAGCGTCTTTATGCGAATTGAAGCAACCGTAAGCTAATGAAAGCCGTATGAAGGTTATGAAACGGTATAAATAACACCTAATTCTAAGCTCTAATCAGTGTCATTCTTGTCCTTCAGACAGGAAATGCAGTGAGTTTGACAAAGGCCAAACTGTAATGGCCAGTCGACTGTATCAGATCATTACCGAGACGGCAAGGCTTGTGGGCTGCTCACGGTCAGCCGTGTTTAGTACCTTCAAAAAGTGGCCCGAGGAAGGGAAAACAGGAATCACAGGCAATGTGTGTGCCGATCACGGCTCATCGATGCTACAGATGAGCGAAGGATATCCCAAGTGGTGCAATCCAACAGAAGGGAGATTGTGGGTCAACTCGTCGGTAATTTGAATGTGGGTGATGGGAGTACTGTGTGACAACACACAGTAGATCAAACCCTGATAAAAAATGAGACTGCGTAGCTGCAGGACGCTTCGAGTGTGCGTGCAAACCAAGGTTTTCCGCCGAAAGCTATTACAATGGGCACGCGAACATCAAAACTGGACCTTTAATGATTTAAAGAATATGGTCTGGTCCGATGTATCTCGTTTCATGTTGAACCATGTGGACGGAGAGTACGTGTGCGGTCTTTACCTGGGAATGTTTTGGCACCAGAATTCACCATAGGCCAAAAGCAAGCCGCTGAAGGAAGCGCAATGCGTTGGGCAATGTTCTGGTGGGAAAACCTGTGTATAGTCATTCATGTGCAAGATACTTAGTCATGTACCATCCACCTAAAAATGATTGCGGACTAGGTATATCTTTTCATGGCACCGGTATTCCCCTCTAGTTGTGCTTTTTTTACGCTTTACGCTTTCCGCTTTCCAACCGTAGATTGAAGAAGTGTATTAGCTCTAGCTTTGTCCGTCCGCACGATAACTCGCGTAAAAATGGTTGAAATTTTAGTATGTGGTAGGGGACTACCGGCGAACGAACCCTATTGAAAATGGACGAAATTGGGTCAAAGGTCAGGATATAGGAGCGGGACACATACCATTGCACTTATGCGTCATAACTTGAGTAAAAAAGCTCCGACTTCGATTAAATTTTAGTATGAGATAGGGGACCAACTGGGGATGCCCCGTAATAAAAATGGCGAAATGGTGTCAAAGGGCAGGACATAGGAGCGGGATCCATTCTATTGCCCTTATACGCCATAACTTGCGTAAAAATATTTCGATTTCGATGACACTTTAGTATGTGGCAGCGGACAACCTGGGGACGAATCTTGCTGATAATAGGCAAAATGGAGTCACAGCTCAGGACATAAGAGATTCATTCCGTTGCCCTTATGCGTTATAACTTACGTAAAAAATGCATCGATTGCGACAAAACTTTATCATGTTGTTCCGGAGGTATACTGAACCGGTTTTGTTGAATATCATCGACATGGAGTCAAAGGTCAGGACACAGGAGCGAGATTTATTCCACAGCCATTATCCTCATAACTTGACTAAAAATGCTTCTATTGCGAGAAAACGTTAGTATGTTGTTCCGGAGGTATACTGCACAGGTTCTGTTTAATATCATCGAAATGGGATCAAAGGTCAGGACACAGGATCGAGATTTATTCCATAGCCATTATCTTCATAACTTGAGTAATAACTTGAGTAATGATTTCTAGTATGTTGGAAAGCGTATCATAATCAATGCATTGCATGATTTTACTAACTTGTTTGATTAGGATAATGCGCAATTCCACACTGCCTGGATTGCTAGAGAATGGTTGGCGGCACATGAGGAAATACTTACAGGTATTTCCCTGGCCTCCAAATTCCCCAGACTCTAATCCAATCAAGCATGTGTGGTTTCTGTTCTGACAGCAAACCCTACCTGCGGAGGCTCAACCGTGCAACTTAGAAAGATTATTGGTTTTGTAGTGTTCATTAATACTTGAAACGTTGCTATACAGCTTAATGAACACTACGTACAATCAATTCTTTTTAAGTACTTCACTTAAAGTGCAACAGGAGTCATGCAAATAAAGTCCAAAAACGTGTTACTTACAGTTCCTTTTCTTTGTTCTGTCAACATCTCATAAATACATGAGCGCTAATATTCCAACAACTTGAACTCATTAAACATTAATATTCCAACAGTTTGAACTCATTACAATGCCATTAACACTTCAAAACTAATTAAGAAACGTTAGTAAGCAGTAAACTAAATCAGAACGCTAGTTAGCTGTAGCTGCTTGCCAACGAGCGCGTTAGCACTTTGATGAAATTAACCCTTTAACGACTATGACCCAAAATTCTTGTATCACTTTAAATACTATAACGCCCGAAACTGTCTGATGTTTCACTTCGTTGTTTAATAACAACAATAGTGACTGAGGGTGACTCCTGCTGATCCTCATCAAGAAAAAGAATAAGGGTAGGAAATCTGACTCACTCTCGACAGGCGTTTCGGGCGGCTATGGCCATTTGTACGCACGGGAGTTTTGGGAGTTATGGTCGTTAATGGGTTAAACACTTCCCTATAACAAAAAATAAGAGCTTACCGGACAACTTTCCGGGAAAATTTGATGCTCGGGACATTCATAAACACTGCAAAGCTAGGAACTAGGAACAAGAACAACGCACTGGGAAATACAAAACGCCAGAGCAGGTTTAACGACCACCGTGAGCCATTGAGTGGACAATAAGCAGTCGTCCGTCCCTAATTTACGACCATTGATTCTAGGGAAGGGAGAGAGCCAGCGCCGTGAGCGAAACACAACATTCATGCCTCACCGAGATTCGAACTTGGAGCCATCCCAGAAGAATGATCATAAGCCATCGCTTAGACCACAGCGTCACCGGAGCGGCAACGTGAAGTTTAAAAACGCTAAAAGAGAGTGAACTCAAATTTACATAGGAAAAGCAACTAAATATGAAAGTTGATTTAGAGTATACGTCACAGTTCTGCTGGCAACGTCTTGTTACCAGATACCACAAGACACCTTTGGAAATCTTGTAGCGTCCCATGTCGCGCCGCGTAGGAGTTTTTTTTTTTTGATTGGAGGTTTAACGACCACCGTGAGCAACTCAATGGGCTATAAGCAGTCGCCCGTCCCTAATTTAGGGTCACTGGTTCCAGGGAAAGGAGAGAACCAGTGCCGTAACACAAACACAACATCCAGGAGTTATTTTGGTGGTACGTGGAGTATCAACATCACATTAGGCAGGGGGTCATGATTTTTTGGCACTTAGGTGTACGCGGATATTATGACGATGCCCTTACAAACTGTTACTTTTTCATGCCTGTCGTATCGTATAACGCTGGTATGAGCAAGTAAAAACGGCATATTATTTGAGTAGTACGGAACCTTGGTGCCCGAAGGCGAGTAATTTCTAATCTTACCCACTCGATAAGAAAGGCTTGCTCCAATTCTGCTCGCACACTAAGTTATAAAAGGAAGCGTTTAAAGGAAGCAGGTAATTATCACGAGGTCGCCAAAAACGCGTGCGATAACTACGGCAGAAGTCGAATCCACGCAGCATGTCGTCACGGGCCCTTTCCTTGATATATATATATATATATATATATATTTATATATATTATAAGGCCTAGATCTGTACTTTTTTGCCAAAGTTGCACATGCAATCAAGAACATGAAGCGGGGAAAAGCTCCAGGAGAAGATGGAATTACTGTAGACATTATACAAGAAGCAAGTGGAGAAATCGAAACAGTACTCGCCCAAATTTTCACTCGATGCCTTAATGAAGGGAAGATTCCTGAGGATTGGAACAACGCTAAAATGATCTTGCTACATAAAAAAGGTGACATTGAGGATCTCAGGAACTACAGACCTATCAGCCTCCTATCAGTGGTTTATAAAATCTTCACTAAAGTTCTTTCACACCGCTTGAAGGTAACACTGGACATGGTTCAACCGAGAGAACAAGCTGGATTCAGGAGTGGCTACAGCACAATAGATCATATCCACGTACTGAGAGAACTAATCGAAAGAGCGAGGGAATATGAACTTCCATTGTGCATGGCTTTTATCGATTATGAAACAGCCTTTGATTCGGTGAAACCATCAGCAGTTACAATGGCTATGAAATCCTGCGGTATTGAAGATGCATATACTAATATTATTAATAACATCTATGAAAATGCAAGTGCAAAGATTCGGCTGTTTGAAAATACAACACACATAAAAATTGGAAAGAGAGTGAGACAAGGTGACACCATATCTCCAAAGCTCTTTAATGCCCATTGGTGGGTGTCTTTCAGTCGCTGAGCTGGGAAAACAAGAGTATAAAAATTAATGGAGATTATCTAACCCACCTTCGTTTTGCTGATGACGTAGTCATTTTTGCAACTACCTCATCAGAGCTGTAGAGTATGATCCAGGAACTTGCTGACAAGAGTAAAGAAGTGGGATTAAAAATGAACTTTCAGAAGACAAAAGTGATGTTCAATGCTTTTACAAGAAATGAAGACTTATCGATTGATGGAGAAAAACTGGAGATAACAGGCACATACGTTTATCTTGGACAGCAGATATCAAGTGAGGGTCACATTGATGAAGAAATTAGTCGGCGTACAAAACTTGCCTGGAGAGCTTTTGGAAGAAACAGCATAATTTTCAAGGGCAATATGCCATTATGTCTTAAAAGAAAAGTGTTTGATCAATGCATCCTTCCAGTGCTTACGTATGGTGCAGAGACATGGACCTTAACTAAAAGAGACATACAAAAGCTGCAGAAAACTCAAAGAAGCATGGAGAGGTGCATGCTTGGTTTAACCAGGAGAGATAAGAAGAGGAACTCTTGGATCCGAAAAAATGACAAGTGTGGAAGACATCATGATCACAGTTAAATCCCTGAAATGGCAATGTGCTGGACATACTGCCAGAAGGACAGATCATCGATGGACAGCCGAAATTTTAGATTGGATTCCAAAGGACAGGAAAAGACCCAGAAGAAGACCACATGGGAGATGGGTGGATGAAATTCGAAACTATACAGGAGTGACATGGAGCAGACTGGCACAAGACAGACCGTTGTGGAGGAAACTTGAGGAGACCTTCGTCCAGCAGTGGATTGATAATGGTTGACAATGATGATGATGATATATTTTTATTGGAGGTTTAACGACCACCGTGAGCAACTCAATGGGCTATAAGCAAAAGCCCGTCCCTAATTTAGGGTCACTGCTTCCAGAGAAAGGAGAGAGACAGTGCCGTAAGACAAACACAACATCCATGCCTCACCGGGATTCGAACGCGGACCCCGTTCTGACGAATGATCAGAAACATCGCTTAGACCACTGCGCCACCGGGGCCGGTTTGCTTAATATAGAAAAAATGGGGTATCGTTCACTTGATAGAAAGGTCACTTGACCGAAAACAACTTCGTCAAAAATCATTTGATCGAAAGGTACATTTTACCGGAGGATTACTTTACCTAATATTCATTATATCAAAAGATCATTTCACCGAATGGTCAGTTTATTGAAAACTTTGAATTTTGTTGATAGAAATGTGTTGGAGTGAGGTGCGGGTTTTTGAAAAACTGGCCACCTAAACATGTATTAAAAATACAGTTTTAATTTATATAAAACACCTCCCCATGAGAAGGTTTTTCGAAGTATAACATTAATTATAAGGCCTAGATCTGTGCCTTTTTGCCAAATTTTAATCCTCGGAGCTCATATTCATAAGGGCTTCATATAGTAGATCAAGTAAATAATGTTCCACTTTTACTCAACCACAAAACATTAATTTTTTTACCGTAGGCCTTTAAACAGATTTTTAACCCTGCTCATATTCATAAGCATTGCATAAAATGTAAAGTAACTTTTCATGTAAACCTTATGAACATGAGCACGCGCCGTTAAAATTTGCTAAAAAGGCCTAAGCAGAGACCTAAGGCCCTAAAATTGATTATTTTTGCCTGAAAAAATGTGCAACATAATTAACTTGACTTTTTATGTAAACCTTATGAATATGAGCACGCACGTTTAAAATTTACTAAAAACTCCTAAGCAGAGGCCCAAAACGTGCTTCTTTTTGCATGAAAAAATGTGCAACATTATTAACCTAACTTTTTATGTAAACCTTATGAATATGAGCACGCACATTGAAAATTTGCTAAAAAGGCCTATGCCGAGGCCTAAAACTTGCTTCTTTTTGCCTGAAAAAATGTGCAACATTATTAACTTGACTTTTTATGTAAACCTTATGAATATGAGCACGCACGTTTCAAATTTGCTAAAAAGGCCTAAGCCGAGGCCCAAAACTTGCTTCTTTTTGCCTGAAAAAATGTGCAACATTATTAACTTGACTTTTTGTGTAAACGTTATGAATATGAGCACGCACGTTTAAAATTTACTAAAAAGGCCTAAGCAGAGGCCCAAAACTTGCTTCTTTTTGCCTGAAAAAATGTGCAACATTATTAACTTGAATTTTTTTAAACCTTATGAACATGAGTTCGTACGATTAAAATTGGGTAAATAGGCCTAAGCTAAGGCATAGGGACCTAAAATTGATTCTTTTGGCCTGAAAAAATGTGCAACATTATTAATTTTACCTTTTATGTAAACCTTATGAACATGAGCACTGAACATGACTTATGTAAACGTTATGAACATGATGAAAATTTGCTAAAAATGCCTAAGCCGAGGTCTAGGGACTTAAAATTAATTTTTTTTTTTGTCTTAAAACTAAATTTTTGCTTTCTCTGTGACACGGAGAAATCAAAAGTGCAATTTGAGTATGATCCACTAACGTTTCGGTGGTCTGTCTGCCGAACTTCGGTGAAATGGCCTTTCGATAAAGTGAACTTTTAGGTAAAGAGACCCTTCGCTGAAATGTACCTTCCGATCAAATGACCCTTCAGTGAAATGAACGTTTCGATCAAGTGACTCTTCGGTAAAATGAAAGTTTAGATCAAGTGATATTCCGGTGAAACAATCTTTTCGGTGAAGGGATTTTTTGTCAAGTGACACTTCGGTGAAGTATCCGTCGCTCAAATGAACCGGACACGGAAAAATGACACGGTTAACTAGTGTCTAAATTTAGCACGAATCATGCGCACGCGCTATGCGGTAAAGGAGGCAAAAAGCAGGCCATTTTTTCCGTCACTCAGTCGAAGCTGTGCTGTTTCTCAAGACTTATTTTTCATTTCTTGTTTTTTTTCTTTTCATAAATAAACCCACCATAGTCTTGTTTCCACATGTGTGTAGACAGCCATTTCCAACCCTAAATCAGCCTGGAGTGCAATCACGCACTAGAAAAGTCCACTGAAGCTGCTATTGGTTCGTAACATTTCTATAAGATCCCTTGATCCATAATTTTGGAGAAATCCATGAGAAACAGTGCGCAGCTTCCTTCCGCCATACTTATTGCTGCAACAGAAACTGTGAGATTAATCTTTTTAAAACAAAATGGAAGGCAAAACTTTGGCTTCTCTGGTTGAAGCACTTAAATCCAAATACGCAGATGAACAAAAACAAAGGATTTTACTGTGCGTGATCTATAGTATTATTACACCAGTCTCAAATTTAATTAAAATTTCATTTCTTTAACGAATCAGAATCCAGATGCCGCTCCTGGAACTCAGTGGTCTAAGCGCTGCCTTCTGACTACTCGTCCGCGATGGGTCTGTAACGTACCAGGAGATGTGACGTACCTGCCAAAAGGACGCACACGACATAAAGGCAGATAGGAATCAGAATAAAACGTCCGCGTAGCTCAATTGGTAGAGCAACTTATTCCGGAATGAGGGGACCCGGGTTTAAATCCTGGCGCGGATAAAAATGACGGAGAAATTTACTTCGTTATAATGGCGCCCGAACTATCCGGATGACCCGACAGCTCAAATTCTCGCAATGGTGTGATGTTATTTCCACACCGCGAGATAGGAAAAATAAGAGAATCCCTTCTCCAGCACTTCAGAAAATAAAAAAAAAAAAGAAAATAAGGGGAAGATGATGTAACGTACCAGGAGATGTGACGTACCTGCCAGAAGGACGCACACGACATAAAGGCAGATAGGAATCAGAATAAAACGTCCGCCTAGCTCAATTGGTAGAGCAACTTATTCCGGAATGAGGGGACCCGGGTTCGAATCCTGGCGCGGATAAAAATGACGGAGAAATTTACTTCGTTATAGGTCCGGGTTCGAATCCCGTTAAATTATGGGTGTTATTTTTATCTTCCGTCACTGGTTCTCTCCCTTCTCTGGAACCATTGACCCTAAATCACAGACAGCTTATAGTCCACTGAGTTGCTCACGGTGGTCGTTAAACCTTCGATAAAAAAAACAGGGTTAGTAAAATCATGCAATGCATTGATTATGATAGGCTTTCCAACATACCAGACATCACGCGCAGACAAACCCTCCTCTGTACCCTGACTACTGATTTGTTCAGTATACCTCCGGAACAACATACCAAAGTTTTGTCGCAATAGAAGCATTTTTAGTCAAGATAGGAGGATAATGGCTGTGGAATAAATCTCGCTCCTGTGCCATCACATTGGACCCCATTTCAATGTTATTTCACAGGACCGGTTCAGTATACTTCCGGAACAACATGATAAAGTTTTGTCGCAATCGAAGCATGTTTACGTAAGTTTTGTCGCAATCGAAGCATGTTTACGTAAGTTTTGTCGCAATCAAAGCATGTTTACGTAAGTTTTGTCGCAATCAAAGCATGTTTACGTAAGTTTTGTCGCAATCGAAGCATGTTTACGTAAGTTTTGTCGCAATCGAAGCATGTTTACGTAAGTTTTGACGCATGAGGGCGAGGAATGGATCCCGCTCCTATGTCCTGACATTTGACCATATTTCGCCCATTTTCAATAGAGTACGTTTCCAGGTTGTCCTCTACCACATACTAAAATTTCATCGAAATCGAACCATTTGTACGCGAGTTATCGTGTGGACAGGCAAACACACAGATGGACCAATCTGGAATATATATGCTTCTTCAACCTACGGTTGGAAAGAGTGCAGATGCCTGTGACCAGAGATGAAGTAGTAGACACGTGGGAATAGCCAAACATACGTCATCAAAAATTATTTATTTGAAATTCGAGGTATTATTATGTGATATTCGGAGCACGGATGTCTACCTGAAGAGCACTTGGAATGTTTTAGATGCTGTGCGAATATGTTGGAACAAAACCCGAAGATAACTATAAGAGATGAAAAACGATGGGTAAAATCTAGGTCTTGATTACTAGTAAAATGTAAACTTTTGTGAAAAATATTTAAATTACAAACATTTTTTTTTCATGTTGAGAAAGAAACATGTGTCCTGAAGTAAAATGCAATAGTTCAAGCCTGCAACTCCCCCGCCCCTACGCTTTACGTTTATGATTTAATGGGGACGCTATTCCAACTGTTCGTCAATAAATTTTAATACAGACAGTGAGTCGAAAGTTTTGCAATAATTGCATGAACGTATGTGCTGCGTCGGGTATGTAACGTGTTTAAACTGGTATAACGAAGTAAATTTCTCCGTCATTTTTGTCCACTCCAGGGTTCGAACCCGGGTCCTCTCATTCCGGAATAAATCACTCTACCAATTGAGCTACGCAGACGTTCGTTCTAACTGCTATCTGCCTTTATGTCGTGTGCGTCCTGCTGGCAGGTACGTCACACTAGTTCAAGTCGCACTCTGCAGTCAGTCGAAAGGGATATAAAGTGGTAGTCGTTGCTGTGAACAGCATTCCATGTCGCCGTTCTGTCTGTGGTTGCGACGCCTAAAAGACAAACTGGCCGCCCCGGTGGCGCACTGGTCTTAGCGATGACCTCTGATCTTTCGTCCGAGAGGGGTCCGGGCTCCAATTCCGGTGAGGCATGGATGTTGTGTTTGTCTTACGGTACTGGCTCCGACAGCTTATAGCCCATTGAGTTGATCACGGTGCTCGTTAAACCTACAATCAAAAAAAAAAAAAAAAAAAAAGATAAACAGCCAAAACCGATTAATTAGGGAACTTTTGCTTTACGAGTTTGAACTCGGACACTAACGCTGCTCAAGCAACACGAAGCATTTGTCATGCCAAAGGAGAAGCTTCCGTGGACCACAGGACCGCAACCAGATTGTTCAAGAAATTTTGCTCAGATGACAGAAACCTCGACGATCAGCCAGAATCACGTAGGCCGGAAATCGCGTATTCGGAGGCCGTGCGCCAGTCCGTAGAAGCAAATCAAACAACCAGCGCTCGGAGATTATCAGGCGATCTGGGCATATCACAGGCTACCGTGGTTCGTCACCTTCAGAACCTCGGCAAGGTCAACAGGAGCTGCCGCATTGTCCCTCACGAACTGACGCCATCTGAAGCAAACCACGGAGTGAAAGTGGGCATGAAACTCCAAGAAAGCCCGTGCGATGTACGTTTCAATCAAGAGAATTGTAACGTGCGATGAAACGTGGGTCTATTTCAATAATCGTAACACACAACGGCAGTGGTTGAGCCCTGGCCAGCTTCATGAACCTGTTACGAATTGTTCTCGGCGGTCGGACCATCAACGTTGACCTCTACTCTAAACAGCTGGAGTGGATATATGCCGTTTTGGGGGAGAAGTACCCCGCAATGGTGGACAGAAAGCATGCTCCGCTGTCTAATACAGCAGGACAATACTCAGACTCATACCGCGCGAAGGATCCGAGTATAACACATGGAACTTGAGGGCATCGAACTGCTGCCACAGCCAGCATATAATCCAGACCTTTCCCCGTCGGATTAGTACTTGTTCCGTTCCAAGGCCCAATTCCTTCGTGGGCTGCACTTCAACAACCAGGAGGAGGTGGCAGAAGATGTGAAGGATTTCTTCGCCTCGAAGGACCAGAACTGGTATCGCCGCGGAATCGAGAAGAACTGGCAAACAGATGTCTAAAGACGGTACAACACGATGGCTTATACTTTGAATGCTAGTCAGCTTTTGTCGTAAAGGTACGCATGAAGTCATAAAGTGCTCCAAATATTGCAGAACTGGTGATTTTGATTCCACTCACACACACTATTGTTTAAGGTAGCGCCGACCAAACAGATTGGCACTTATCATCACTAGACGTTCCTCATTACCGTATAGGTCGGCGCATATTAACGTGTCGCATCAATCAAATAAAATGCAGAGGGTAAAATAAATGCATTTTAATAAACCCACACGCACACAAGGACGGTACAACATACACTACATTGAAAAAAGTCACCGGACACCCCTTCAAAAGAAAATGATCGGATACGCTGCGTTGTTAAGATGCGCGGTACAGCTACGAACGGTATAAAAACAAGCCTGCAGCTGACCGCGATCATATCGCACTGTGAAGTTGAGTGAAAATGTCGGGGCGGGAGAGAACTGATTTTGATAAAGAAAGGATTGTTGGGTGTTATATTAGTGGGTTGTCCTTAAGAGAAACCGAGAGGCGTTTAAACATACCAAATTCAACTGTTTTGGATATACTGAATAAGTGGAAGACACATGGCGTGTCTAAGGCAGCAAAACATACATGCAGACCAAAGAAAATCAGTGATAGAGAACTTTTAAGCCCCACGAGAGTTGTTACAGCTAATCTACAGAGTACTGCACAAAACCTCAGTGTACATTTCAGTAAAAATGCTGGAACCTCTATATGTACACGTACCATTCGCTGAGGACTTCATTTCATGGGTTACCGTGGTCGTGCGGCTGCTCATAAGCCTTTCTTCTCCACCCGGAATGCTACTCGTCGTTTAGCATAGTGTAAAGAACATTTCTCGAGGCCCGTAGATCAAAGGAAACGGTTCCTATGGACTGATGAATCCAGATACACGATCCATCAGTCTGATGGCCGTGTGTTGGTATGCCGGCAGCCGGGGGAACGCTATTTACCACAGTATACTGTTTCTACGATCACGTTTGGAGCTGGCAGTGTAGTCGTGTAGGGGTGTTGTTCGTGGCATGGTCCTAGCGCATTGGTTATCGTGGACAAACCTGCTAACCAGCACGTCTACCTCGATATTCTGGACAATTATATCCTACCAACTCTGTGGCAATACTATGGAACCGAGCCTTATTGGTACCAGTGGGATAATGCACCGATACATACAGCAAGACCTGTTACGGCGTGGTTTGACGATAATTCCTTATCGTGTGTGGACTGGCCAGCAGAGAGCGCTGACCTTAATCCCATAGAGCACATATGGGATACATTAGAGCGCCGCATAGGAAATTTGGAACCAATGCCTACTTCTAAGCAACAGTTAGCAGCAGAATTATGTACTGAATGGAAGCACATACCTATCGCTGTGATCCAAAACCTTGTTGAAAGTATGTCTCGAAGAGTCAGTACAAGCATTAAGGCCAAAGGTGGACCGACATTGTACTAATGTATGTCAATAAATGCTATGTTGTGTTTCTATTCTAGGTATCCGGTGACTTTTGTGAATATAGTGTATATAGAAATATTAAAATTACAATATGATGGCGTTTTCCTCTTACGGCGAAAAGTAACAGCTCAAGATGCGGAGCACCATCTCTCAGCTCACATCGCCTTTAACAAAGCGAAGCCCTGTCTCCGGATCGCTTCTTGGTTTACTAATTCATCATTCTTTCGCAGATGTCAGCAGAAACATAAACAACACACCATGCAGCTAGCATGCTTTAACCCAGGAATACACATGCTATTGTCTCACATCCTAATACAAAGGCGGGGTACTAGATTACCACAGGGAAAATCATGCAATTTACCAGAACAAAATTGACTGATGCATAGAACACAGCTGCCGCAACGACATCTCCATGCATGTATACAGTTCAGTCTAGGCTGAGAATACACGAAACAACCTCCTTCCTTAGCAAACACTGCACTATCTGTGAGCAAACGAAGAACTATTGGGGTGGTGTAGTATCCTGCTGTGTATTTTAGGGTTAAGTGCGTGATCAGTCAGCACTTAAGTTAATGGCAAAAAAAAAAAAAAAAGCTTTTGCCGGCCCGGTGGCGCACTAGTCTAAGCGCTGGCTTCTGATCTTCCGTAGGAGATGGGTCCGGGTTCGAATCTCGTGAGGTATGGATGTTGTGTTTCTCTAACGGCACTGACTCTCTCCGTTCCCTTTAACCAGGGGCCCTAGATTAGGGACGGGCGACTGCTTATTGCCCATTGAGTTGATCACGGTGGTCGCTAAACCTTCAATCAAAATAAAAAAGTTCAGGGAAAAATTACTGATTTCTTTGAAGAATGATTCATAAATTTCTTTGAAATAGTATCGTTTTGCCGCCCACGTGGCGCAGTGGAACAAGCGATGGCTTCTGATTATTCGCTCAAGGAGTGGTCAGGGTTCGAATCCCAGGTCAAGCAAGCATTATTGTGTTTCTCTTTCGGCACTGGCTCTCAATGTGATCAGCACTGGCTCTCTCTGTGTAACTTGATAACTTGGCATACTCTATACCATGTTCGCTATGTACATTGTAAATGTAAAATAAATATACTGTCTGTGTCTGCCTGTCAGTACTGTATGTCTGGTTGTCCTGTTACTGTATCTCTACCACCAGGTCAAAAAAAAATTTTTTTTAAACCTTCAACTAAAACAAATAAAACAAGTTAGTAAAATCATGCAATGCACTTATTATGATACGCTTTCCGACATACCTGAAATCATTACTCAAGTTATTACACAAGCTATGAAGGTAATGGCTGTAGAATAAATCTCGCTCCTGTGACCTGACCTTTGACTCTCATTTCGATTACATTCAACAGAACCGGTAAAGTATACTTCCGGAACAAAATGATAAAGTTTTGTCTCAATCGAAGCATTTCGAAGCATTTTTACGTACGTTATAACGCATAAGGGCGATGGAATGGATCCCGATCCTATGTCGTGACCTCTAACCTCATTTCGTCCATTTTCAATAGGGTTCGTCCCCAAGTGGTCCCCTACCACATACTAAAAGTTCATCGAAATCGAACCATTTTTACGCGAGTAATCATGCGGACAGGAGGACAAAGCTGGAGCATATACGCTTCTTAAACCTACAGTTGGAAAGCGCAAAAAGCCGCCCCGGTGGCGCAGTGGTCTAAGGCGCTGGCCTCTTATCATTCGTCCGTAAGGGGCCCGGGTTCGAATCCCGGTGAGGCATGGATGTTGTGGTTGTCTTACGGCACTGGCTCTCTCCTTTCCCTGGAACCAGTGACCCTGAATTGGGGACGGGCGACTGCTTATGGCCCGTTGAGTTGCTCACGGTGGTCGTTAAACCTCCAATCAAAAAAAAAAAAAAAAAAAAGCGCAAAAAAGCGCTGGTAGGTTATTTATATAAACATAAAGTGTGAAAACACAAGTTTGTCCCCTCATTTCGGAATAAGTTGCTCTCCCAACTAAGCTACACGGACAACTGCTCTCATTGCTATCTGCCTTTATCTCATATGCGTCCTGCGGGGCAGGCACTTCACAACAGGTTCGCTTTCTAACCGTAGGTTGAATAAGCGTATATGCTCCAACTTTGTCCATCTGTCTGTCCGCACGATGACTCGCGTAAAAATGATTCGATTTCGATGAAATTTTAGTATGTGGTAGGGGACAACCTGGGGACGAACACTATTGAAAAATGGGGTCAAAGGTCAGGACATGGGAGCGGGATTCATTTCATCGCCCTTATACGTCATAGCTTACGTAAAAATGTTTCGATTGCGACAAAACTTTATCACGTTGTTCCGGAGGTATACTGTACCAATTTTGTTTAAAATAATCGAAATGAGGTCAGAGGTCAGGGCAGAGGAGCGAGATTTATTCCACAGCCATTATCCTCATACTTTGAGTAAACTTGAGTAACGATTTCTGGTATGTTGGAAAGCGTAACATAATCTATGCATTGCAGGATTTTACTAACTTGTTTTTATTGATGGCTGTTCGCACCATCGACCCCCCACCCCCAACAACAACAAAGCAAAACATGGATTTTTAAGTTGCGCTTTCGAAAAAGTAAAACGATTTTCAAAGGTGGTAACCAATCGAGATCACTTGCATTTTTATTTATTTATTTTTATTAGTAACCTCTCTGGATTTATTTGAGTGTCCAAATTTTTCTTAATTCATTGTGAGCAGGTGAGTCCATCCGGTTGCACCTGTGGACGAGAGGTCTAAGGCGCAGGCTTTCGATCATTAGACCAAGACGGGGCCCGGAAACATATCCCGAATAAGGCATGGGTAACATATCCCGAATAAGGCCTGTGTTACCACTGGCCGGAAAACAGGAACCGACGACTGTATATAGCCTAAGGAGCTGCTCAGGGCGACCATTGATTGATCTCGAGCCGCCCTGGTGGCGTAGTAGTCTAAGAGCTGGCATCTGAAATATTTCCCCAGTTCGAAACCCTGGTGAGGCATATGTGGTTTGCTCGTCTTAAGACACTGGCTAATTGCCTTCCCTTTAACCAGTGGCCCTAAATTGGGGATGCGCGACTGCTTATAGCCCATTGAGTTGCTCATGGTGGTGGTTAAATCCTCAATTAAAAAACAAAACATAAAAGGAATACATCAGAATAAAATCAAAGCCTGCCAAAGATCAACAGAGCAGAACACATAGCACTGATTCGCTCTCGAACCCGGTTAAATCCATACTACATTTTACTCATATTTCGATCAACAATTTGAGAGGACTTCTTGTTGCGTAATGAAGTTCTTCCTCGTCTAGCTAACGAGATACATTTATTTGAAAATTCTTTCTAAGTACTGAGGATTCCAAAGGGTTTCATATTATCGATCACATCATTATGATCACATGACCAGGCAAAGGAAGTACCTATTTCCTTTCTTTTTTCCCCATTTTTTTTTCAAGCGTTGATACAAGCATCTCGCGAACTTTCCCATTTTGGAATAGATTGGAATCGTGAGTGGAGTTCGAAGTTGCACGTAATTTGTAACGATACGAACGAAAAAAAATCGATGCATCTGCTATCAAAAGTTTAGGACTTTTAAATCAGGTTAAATTTTCCAGTACAAACCTTCCAGGTGGAGCTTCCTGCTTTGGAGTTTAAACGTGCTTTTCTGGAATCTTGTATTTCAGCCTTTCCTCTCAGCAAATCATTACATTGCCAAAGAGTTTCTATGCAGTAACTTATCACGGAGAAACTTTTCACGAAATGAAAGGCATTAAAGTTTGATGCACCATTAAGTAGACCTGTTAAATACACTGCTGGACAATTGCTAAGGACGGATCATAAACGGCTATATAGCGCATAAAAAAGTACGTGTGGTTGGATGCCAAGTGAAATAAAATAATGTCAGAATGCCAGGACATTACAAGAAAGACAATTTATTGTGCTCTGAAATCCAGAATGCTTTGGAACGTGTCCAAGGGACAAACCGGCCATTTTGTGCAGAATACGTAAACGTGAAAAAAATGCAATTACCGTCCGCAGGCGTTCCGGCGTAAGATGTCAATACGGGATATGGCCACCATGGAGGGCGATGCAAGATTCCACATGTCGTGTCATGCTTTGCACAACATTATCAAGCAGCTGTTGGGGTAATTTATCCCATTCCTCTGTCACTGCACGGATGAGGGTGTCCTTGTTTATTGGAAGGCATTGGCGACCAGCAAGACTCCTCCCCAAAGCATCCCACACATTTTCAATGGGATTCAGATCTGGAGAACGTGCTGGCCATACGAGACGTTGAATATCCTCGCTCTCAAGACATTCCTGGACAGCGACTGTTCGATGACATGTTGCGTTGTCATCCATGAAAATGAATCTATCACCGACAGCACCACGGAACATGCGAACATGAGGTAGCAGCACATAATTAATGTATCGTTGGCCAGTCATATTCCCAGTTGGAAGCACATAGAGGGACGTACGGCCATTGATCATGATGCCAGCCCATACCATGACACTACATGTCGGATATCGGTCCCTTTCCTGTACGTTTGCTGGACAATATGCAGTACCACTATCACGCCAGATCAGTTGTCGTCGACAATCAGACGATTGACTGTATCTACTCTCATCTGAGAAGAGGACAGCAGACCAGTCGTTATCAGTCCAATTGCGAAGTTGATGGCACCATTGCAAACGGGCGGTACGGTGACGTCTGGACAATGGGATGCACACAACAGGACGGCGGGCGTATAATCCTCCTTCATGCAAACGTCTGGCGACAGTTTTTCGGGAGATCCGCTTGCCAGTAGCAGCCATAAACTGATTTGCTACCTCACTAGCTGTGCTGCGCCGGTGTCTTTTTGTTGATAGCACTATGTATCGATCTTCTGCAGGTGTCGTTCTGCGAACACGACCTCCCCGTGACGTTTGCTACACTCTCCATTTGTTTGAAATGATTTCCAAAGCCTTGAAACAACACTGTTCCTGACGTCGAACTCCCTGGCAACATCTGTTATTTTTCGCCCTTCTTCAGTCTTGCCAATAATACAGCCACGCGTAAAATCATCTAGGTGATGTCGGAAAGACATACTGAAAATTGCAAGTTCGTCAATTGATTCTTTCCCTTTCAACTTTGAGTTTGAACAACATCGGTCAATACGCGTCATATCCTTTATATCTCTTATCAGCGCTATGACGTCACGAACAAGTTCGGCAATCCAAAATTTGCATACGCACAACACGTCTTACTGTATCCTGCACTAATGCTAATTTCCACATTTTCCTGCCTTCCATTTTATGGTTGCTATCGTTGCTATTGCCATCCGTCCTTAGCAATTGTCCGGCAGTGTAATTGGAAATAAACAAATATTTTTATTTTAAGGATGCTATCACCTTAGAACCGGAAAATGGGTTAGAAACACATTTTGGTCAGAAAAATCTCACATTAGAAATAAAAATTAGGGACTTAGTCAAGTACATATAGAGATCTAATTATCTCTTCTATTAAATTTTTTCTTTGATCACTACACAAATAAGTGCTGACAAGTGTAGCCTTTACTAAGAGGCCTGTTCAAGAAAGACTTACACGTCTTTTCGTTTTAAACACTGTAGTTACATATTGGAACCAAAACATCATCAGAGCATACACCCGCCTCCCCTCAGTGAAATGAACCTTTCCCAGCAGTTGCGTTGCTCATGACCTTGAGTAGAACACTGTGAAGAAGAGTCCGTCTGCGCATGCCTCTCAGTCGAGTCATGGATATCACAGTGGAACAGCGTGCAGCTTTGAAGTCCTGTATTCGTTTAAGGGAAACGAATTCGGAAGAGTACGAAATGTTGGTGCAGGGTATATGGTGAGAGTGTGATGCCACATCATACAGCACAGTGGTGGTTAAAACAATTTCGCAAAGGCTGCAAATCGTGAAGTCAGTGATTGCAAGTGATGAAACTAACTTTTTGAAGCAAAATTTGCTTCAAACGGGGACTACAGTCAGTGATTACAGGTGATTAAACCTTTCGTTATCATTACGATCTAGAAGGCAAACAACAGAGCTCTGTAGGGCAACAACAAAGCTCTGTGTTGTTAGTCAGTGGAAGTTGGATTCCTCGGTTACTGACGCCTGAACGAAACCAATGGTGTGTTGAGATGTGTAAAGTTTTGAAGCAAAAATTTGCTTCAAACGGGGACTACGTGAAATAAGTGATTACAGGAGATGAAACGTTTCGTTATCGTTACGATCCAGAGGTCAAACAACAGAGCTCTGCAGGGCAACAACAAAGCTCTGCTTTGTTAGTCAGTGCAAGATGGATTCCTTGGTTACAAACGCTTAACAGAAACAAGAGTGTTTTGAGATGTGTGAATTTTTTAAGCAAAAGTTTGCATCAAACGGGGACTTGGTCAGTGATTACAGGTGATGAAACCTTTCTTTATCATTACAATCCAGAGGACAAACAACAGAGCTCTGTAGCGCAACAACAAAGCTCTGTGTTGTTAGTAGTTGCTTTTCTTTATCAATACACATTTCCTATATGTAAGCAGCTCAGGAACACCGATGGATGTATCAGTGTGATTAAATCTTTGGACAATGTCTGTTGTTCCGTGATTCTAATCCCGTCTGTTGTTGTAGCAAGAACCAGCCATCTCCGTTTTCAAGTGACAATAACAGCTTGTGAAAATACACTTTTTTCAGTGACGGGGATCAAAACAGCGCCTCCTCACACCGAAACCAGCTTTTCTAACTCACTAAACCACACCGACGGAATGTAAAGAAAGACTAGTGGGGATATGAAATATTCTTAAGAAACTGTCCTTTCTTGAAAAAAGTGTGAAGTAACGGAGAAAACTTATCGTATTCCAGTTCAATATACTCCTCTCCGCTGCTAATGACAGCTTGTCAGCGGTAAGGTAGGTTCTGAATGCCCCGTAGTACGCCATCTTTGGTCAGCTGTCGTATTACTCGGGTCACGTCCAATGACAGTTCGTCCAGCGATTCGTATCGCATGCCACGCAGCAGATTTGTTAACTTTGGGAGAAGATCAAAATCGAGTGAACTGAGATCAGGGCTGTATAGAGGGTAGGATAAAGTTTCTCAGCCATATTTCCACAAACGTCTCCGTACCAATGCTGCATCATGGCACGATGCGTTCTCATGCAGCAAGATCGCTCCCGCTTCCAACAAGTCGGAGTGATTTTGACGAATTTTCGGTTTCAACTACTTTGTCCTCAGAAAGTCACGATAATATTGCGCGCGTTCACATTTTGCCCTACTGGCACTCGATCAGAGATCATAATATCCTGGGCATCGTACGCAAAAAAAAAAACATCATTTGCTTCACTTTGAATTGTTGCCGACGACACTTTGAGGGGCATGGGGAACTTGGATGCCTCCATTCTGCTGATTGTGACTTCAGTTCGTGCTCACAATTACGGGTCGAAGTCTCATCAATGCGGCAATTCTGTTCAGGAAAGTGTCGCCCTCCCTTTCGAAATTGTGGAGGTGATTCTGGGCGATGCTCACTCTGGCTGCCTTCTGCTCGGGGGAGAGTTGATGGGGTACCCAGCGGGCTGTGATTTTTCTTTTTTCCTGTGAGTCGGGCAAAATCTTGTGAACAAGCATGGGGGACAAATTTTCCTGATGAGCAATCTCCTCGACTGTCAAACAGCGATTCTCTTCGAGAAGCGTGGTAACAGTGGTGCAAGGTGTTTTGTCTGCCGTCGTTTGAGGTCGGCTTGAGCGGTGATCATCTTTCGATGCTGCTTCGGCCCTCCCGAAAGCGCAATGCCCAGCTTGAGATCGTGCTTCTATCGAGAGTTCCTTCACCACAAACTTCTTGTAAGGCAGGGTGGATCTGTGTCAGAATTTTCCCCACTGGGTTTCCATTTTCACGTACGAGCGCTGGTCTAACGCAATGACTCGACCTGAGGAGCTGCACGCTTTCATTTCCAAACCCTCCCACGTCCACACAGCAAATGATAGCGCGTCGTTCTGACACCATTGCGTTGCTGAAAGTCTGACCTCAGCATGATGGAATCATTTTACCGATTGCATCATCTGCTTCCATTTTAGATTAACGTGTGCAGAACGTTTGTTAAGATCCTCGTACGTTCAAAAAATGCTCGTGTATTACAGCACGAAAGAAAGCTCTGAAGTCTAGAATGGGCAGTGTAAAATAAAGATCACGTGGATAAAGAATTCATACGCAAGATTTCAAGGCTAGACTTTACCAGAAGATTGCTTAATATCAAGTTTGACATATTACGTTCAATAAAATCATTTCTTTTCTTATACCGAAGATGTTAAGATGAACTGATATATCATCTACGGATCGTGTTTATCGAAGACTATGCCAACGGCCACTAATTACAGAACTTAGAAAATCTAGATATAACTGAACTTCCTTGTTAATTTTCCTATAACTTGGGCCAAAACAGATGTTAAATTTATAGGGTGAGAGTTCAAAGAACGAAGCGAGTGATGTTTGATTTAAGACAAACATGTGGGAGCATCTAACGCTATGCTAAACTTCCTATCAAAAACCACAACCGGAAAGGGACATTTCTAGAGAAATCTGTTTTTGAAGATATGCCACCTGCACTACATCCTTTATTAGTTTCAAATATGAAACTTTCACTATGCCATTAGGGAACGCAACCGGAGGTGTAAAGACAAATGTTTGTACACAGAAAATGTATGAATCGCCTTCTCGGCCAGCGCTTTCCAACATTTTTCTTGGATTTTGGATTGATTTGTCCAATAGATTTTCGCTTTTTCGGGGTGCCTTCTGGAATTCACGCGGTGTCTCAGCTTCTCTTAATAATTTCCTTTTTTTAAATTTTGGACTGATTTGCCCAATAGCTATTACGATTTAAGTTAAAATTACATAAAAAACATAAAAGCTTATGACAATTAACTGAAATTTGTTTCGTTGTTAGACAAATCCTGTTTGTTCTTTTATTGCAGCCATTATATCAAAAATATAATATTTTAAAATTAACTAGCGCCTTCATGCAATAAGTATAAATTCGAAATAGCGAATATCTTATTAACTTAAATCGAAAGAGCGAATATTTATCACAAAGTGTCAATTGGATGAAATAAGGGGTGGAAGTGAGGTGTGCAGGTTTCATGGTAGCCTATATTTCCCCCAAGGTAGTAGAGAATAACCTTGTAGAATTTGGTCCAGAACTGAAAAAGTATTTAGTCACAAAGTATCAAGGGGATGAAATCGGTTAAGAGGAGTGGGGTGTCCAGGTAGAGCTCTAGAGAGTAACTATGCAAAATTTCGTTCAGATCGGTCAAACGGTTTAGGGGTTTATAGGAAACATGCAGACATTTTACTTTACTGAGGTGATGCATAAGTTCATGCCGTTTTATTTCACGAGTGTTTCCCATGTCAGCAGTGACGGTGCAGATTACCAGTTGTGTATCAAAATGTAACCTATTTATTGGATTGATGCATCAGTTCATGCCGTTTTATTTCACGAGTGTTTCCCATGTCAGCAGTGACGGTGCAGATTACCAGTTGTGTATCAAAATGTAACCTATTTATTGGATTGATGCATCAGTTCATGCCGTTTTATTTCACGAGTGTTTCCCATGTCAGCAGTGACGGTGCAGATTACCAGTTGTATATCAAAATGTAGCCTATTTATTGGATTGATGCATAAGTTCATGCCGTTTTATTTCACGAGTGTTTCCCATGTCAGTAGTGACGGTGCAGATGGCCAGTTGTGTATCAAAATGTAACCTATTTATTGGATTGATGCATCAGTTCATGCCGTTTTATTTCACGAGTGTTTCCCATGTCAGCAGTGACGGTGCAGATTACCAGTTGTGTATCAAAATGTAACCTATTTATTGGATTGATGCATCAGTTCATGCCGTTTTATTTCACGAGTGTTTCCCATGTCAGCAGCGACGGTGCAGATTACCAGTTGTGTATCAAAATGTAACCTATTTATTGGATTGATGCATAAGTTCATGCCGTTTTATTTCACGAGTGTTTCCCATGTCAGTAGTGACGGTGCAGATGGCCAGTTGTGTATCAAAATGTAACCTATTTATTGGATTGATGCATCAGTTCATGCCGTTTTATTTCACGAGTGTTTCCCATGTCAGCAGTGACGGTGCAGATTACCAGTTGTGTATCAAAATGTAACCTATTTATTGGATTGATGCATAAGTTCATGCCGTTTTATTTCACGAGTGTTTCCCATGTCAGCAGTGACGATGCAGATTACCAGTTGTGTATCAAAATGTAACCTATTTATTGGATTGATGCATCAGTTCATGCCGTTTTATTTCACGAGTGTTTCCCATGTCAGCAGCGACGGTGCAGATTACCAGTTGTGTATCAAAATGTAACCTATTTATTGGATTGATTCATAAGTTCATGCCGTTTTATTTCACGAGTGTTTCCCATGTCAGTAGTGACGGTGCATGTGGCCAGTTGTGTATCAAAATGTAACCTATTTATTGGATTGATGCATCAGTTCATGCCGTTTTATTTCACGAGTGTTTCCCATGTCAGCAGTGACGGTGCAGATTACCAGTTGTGTATCAAAATGTAACCTATTTATTGGATTGATGCATAAGTTCATGCCGTTTTATTTCACGAGTGTTTCTCATGTCAGCAGTGACGGTGCAGATTACCAGTTGTATATCAAAATGTGACCAGTAGTATTGTGGATCTAAATCATATTGCGTTGTGTGATTGTGGCTAATGTTTTGTTTGGTTTTCAGGTCCGAAAGTATGGAGTGTCAAGTAAAGAGGAATGAATATTTCCGACATCTGCTCCTCTACGAGTTTAACAAGGGATCCACAGCCGCCGAGGCTACTCGACACATTTGTGCTGTGTATGGGGAGAATCCTGTTGCCCAGAGGACAACCCGCAAATGGTTTGAGCGGTTCTGAGGTGACAATTTTGACCTCAACGACTCTCCACGCTCAAATCGTCCATCTCACTTTGATGAGGATCGTTTGAATCATCTGATCCACTTGGATCCACATCAAACCACACGCGAATTGGCCACTGAGATAGACTGTGATCAGGCCACAATGGTGCAATACCTGGAAAGTACAGGAAAGGTTCAGAAATGGGAATCTTGGGTGTCTCACACTCTCACCGAGGACAACAAGAATCAGCATGTTGCCATATGTGGTTCCTTGCTCGCCCGTTATCGCGAATGTTCTCAGAAATACAAAACCTTTCTGCCACGTCTTGTTACTGGAGATAAAAAGTGGTGCCTGTACGTGAATTTCAGGCATCGGAGCCCAAATAAGACGTCCACACCACATCCAAAACATGACCTTTATCTTGCAAAGATCATGTTGTGTGTCTGTGGGACATGGAAAGCATTATTCACTAGGAAATGCTTCCGAGGATTTGGACGATCAACGCCGCACTCTATTGTGAGCAACTCCGCCACGTGGAGGGAACAATTCAGCAGAAACGGCCACAACGGCGCCATGGTTGTCTTTCTCCAACATGACATCGCACGCCCTCAGAGTGCAAACATGACCAAAATGGCCATTCAGGGCATGAAATGGGAGATCCTTCCACATCCGGCCTATTCCCTAGATGTCTCCCCTTCAGACTATCACCAGTTCTGATCTCTGTCGAATGCGCTCCGTGGCAGAATGTTCAACAATGATGTTGATCTCCAGAATTCCCTTGATGATTTCGTCGCAGTAATACCTGCACGTTTTTTCAAGAATGGCATTGCATACCTATCCAGACGTTGGGAAACCTTCGTAAACAATGGGGCTGAATACATAGTTGATTGATTCCGTTTTTCCTTCTGGTGTAATACATTCCTGCAGTGCGGTGAAAAAATCGTCATGAATCTATGCATCAACCCAATATATATACATAAGAGCAAGCGTGCAATGAGGCATGGATTCTATAAGGTTTGAATTTCACATTTGGCCTAAGGATAGTCTTTCAACCCGGAACATATCGCATAACTTATTTAGTCTTGACGAAAGAGGATATCATAGCTGAACAGCTATTTCCAGCATGTTTTCAATAAGACTGAGATCAAGGGACCCTTGAGGACAGAGGAGATGACTGAAATTCTTTTCTCAACAAGCAATTCTAAAACGACTCTGGCACGATGCCGATGGGCTGTTGCATTGTTATCCCTAAGGTTGCTACCACATACACATTTAAGTGTAATAATACAGGGTGCACCATTTAACCATTCTAAGAAACATTTCTAATTGTTTTTAGAATGGTAAATTTTTAACCATTTTAAGAACAATTTGCCTCGCAATTCACTGAAATTCCTGGGATGCCGAAGTTTGGTTTACACAATTCGTTCAAGGTGGTCCCATAAATTTTCGATGGAATTTTAATCCGGCGATTTAACTGGCCAGTCCATATGTATCAAAGTTGTATCATGCTCTTCACACCAATCGTAGTGGTTTTAGCCTTATGAATACTACAGTTGTCATCCTGGTAAATTAGATATTCTACTTCATAAGAATCCTGCAATGCTATGTAAACGGAAGCACACGAGTATCTAAAATTTCTATGTGAGCTTCCTTTAATAAGAACTCTTTGAACACATTCAGAAATGAATGATTCTTTAGACCTCCTGTTGACCCTACGTCTTAGGTCACTATGGATTGATGTGAAGAGTATAGGCAAAATTTGGATTCATCAGACCATATGACAGCCGTCCACTGATCAACAAGTCCATGTTTTGTGAGCTTTGGCCCAAGCTAATTGTTATCTTCTTGTGAGCTGAAGTTAGCATTGGTTTCAAACTTGCACACACACATACACACAACTCCAGATATCCATTCGATGAAACTCCTCGCGCAATTTTCGCTCAGACATGAACTTCTGACTTCTATTATTAACAGATTGGAGGAGTTCCTGCCTTGTTTGAAATTTCTTTTCGTTGACCAGACGAGAAATTCAGCGCCGGTCACTACTTGTCAAAATGGTGCTTCGTCCACAGTTTTTTCATTTTATTTTCAGTCGAGTTTGACTTACACCAATTCTTTATAGACACGTAGAACGTTTCTCGCGAACGAACACCTGCAAATTCAGCAAATTCCTTGATGCTGTGTTGTTTTGACCGACCAAAAGCTATGACACCTTTTTGTCAGTTACTTACATCTCTGGGCAGCGGATGGCCTAGTGGTCGACTTTCGTGACTGCCACGGGAAAACCTCAGATTCGATCCCGGGCAGGTACGAACGCTCGAACCACTAAACATCCGCCGTGCGTCGGATGGGCACGTTAAGCCGTCGGACCCCGGCTACTGGCCCTCCGGTAGTAAATAAGGGCGTCTTCTACCTCGCTTCCGTGTGACTTTCCAATCGGGTACCCTAGCCCAAATCTCCTAGCTTCCTATTTCTAAGGGTTGTTTGAGACTTGCGGTCAGACACTTCCTTCCTAAAATCCTCTACATATGATCTGATCTGATCACTTACATCTGCTTTTCGACATACTGATTTTAATTTTCCAAAACTTTCAGCTTAAAATGTTGCCTGTAGAAAGAAATAACATATTATTTATTATTATGTAACCCAGAAATATTTAAATAAAATTCTAATTATAACCTCAGAAATATATCGTATTAAACAATTACATATATTGCTGCAGATGACTAATTTTTTTCCGGTGTCTTTATATACCCATCAGAAAGGTGTAGAATACTAACTGGTACGCTTCCGGGAGAGAGTGGTTCGGGTTTCCGCTTCGGTTCCAGACCTTAATGAGGTACGGATGGTGCATTCGTCTGATGGCGCTGGCGCCGTCCGTTCTTTGAAACCAGTGGCCTGAAATAAAGGTGCAGACGACTCCTTATACCCCTGAGTGTTGCTCATGATGGTTGTTATGTCTCGAAAAAGAAAAGCACTACATGAATCTTTACGTAACTTTCCTAACTCTGCATAAATCTGTGCAACTTTCAGAACTATGTACATAACGCATGTTCTTTATATTAATTTTTTGCGTATTTCCAAACTCTCAGAAACATTGGCCTATTAAGATTTAGCAGTGTGGTTTTACTAGCATCACTTAAATGTAGAAAATGCCCACCACACAGTACCTTGGAAGGTTAAAATTTCTGAATATCGTAATTCTCGATATTGTTTCAAAAATTTCATGTAAGAGCTAGTTTTGATTGCTGTTCTTTTTTGACGGCATTAGAGCTTAGGGCATTTGTTTTTGTCTAGTAGCTGATTTCAAATTATCTATATATTAATTCTATAAAGTTTTTTACTGTGAGTCCTATTTTGAGAGAACGGCTGAACGTAAAGTTATGGTTGAGGTATCAAAATAAAGGTCTTACCATGTAGATGTGCGAGTCGAAGAGAAAACAAATTAGATTGGGGCAACGGTTAGGGCGTTGCGGGGCGGCAAAGTTCCAATGTAAAGTCTATCGGAGAAACGTGCAGTTGACATTCTATCTCCTGCGGTTGACTCACGCGCTGTTGAAGGCGGCAGCATGGAGGGACGTCCAAAGTCCGAAGTTTTATCTTTTCTGAGCAAACCGTCGCGCAAAGCAACGCTAGCAGGCATTCGTATCAAAGTTCTTTTCATCGGAACAGCGAACACTCTCGAAGACTTGTTTGCGTTATACAGTTGGACTGTGTGATACATATATACAATTTAACATTCATTCGATTCAGTTTATTCACGTAGGGAAGACGTTTCCTATTATGTAAAGATGTAAATAAACATTCCATTGACCATCGTTAGTGAAAATATTACGGGCGACTGCTTATGTTGTTCACGGTGGTCGTTAAAACTTCAGTAAAAAAAAATAAAAAATCACAAACCGGGACTATTGTCTTTACTGAAGTGGTTGAATGAATTTGTCAATCAAATAAAGTTTACATTTGTTGTTTCACATGAGTTTATTCTTTTCCAAAAACAACAACAACAACAACAACAAGAAAACTAACCGTCGGTTCCAACGGGTGAAGAGTATTCGCAACGTCAATCTGATTCCAACAACATTTACAAACACAGTTGTGACTGAAGATGAGAGTGAAAGAGTGCGCTATCCAGTTGCATTTTTGCACACGATCGAGATGAGTGGACTTCCGCCTCACATTTTACGACTGAAAAAGGGTGCAGTCGTGATGCTCATCACGAACCTGGCCGCCCCGGTGACGCAGTGGTCTAAGCTCTGGCTTATGATTCGTTCGCGAAGGGTCCGGGTTCGAATCCCGGTGAGGCATGGATGTTGTGTTTCTCTTACGGCACTGGCTCTCTCCCTTCTCTGGAACCAGTGACCCTAATTAGGGGCGGGAGACTGCTTATAGCCCATTGAGTTGCTCACGGGGGTCGTTAAACCTTCAGCCAAAAAAAAAAAAAAAAAAAAAAAATCATGAACCTAGACTATTGTCTTTACTGAAGTGGTTGAATGAATTTATCGATCAAATAAAGTTTACATTTGTTGTTTCATATGAGTTGATTCTTTAAAAGAAGAAAAACTCACCGTCGACTCCGACGGGTTTCGTCTAGTTATTGTATGAATTTATTAAGCTCACCTTGCTGAAAAAAGCATAGTTGTTGTTTAGAATGTGAACATAATTTCAGTAAAAGAGGTTGGTAGCTGCTCAATATAACTGTTGTCTTCTGTTCGAAGAGATTTTCACCATCAGGGATACAAATCTGACATAAAATTCTGATGAGTCTGAAAGATTTACCAGTGTCTAAGTGCCACTCTCTAACTTAATCTCTTCATCTTCCTGGAATTCCTTTAGTGCTTAAGGGGTTCCACAATGTAACTTAGCAAAATCTATTTTACATAGCAGAGTTACTTTCCAAAGCTTACATATTAATCCCTAGTACGCATATTATTCTAATACCCAAGAATATACTTATATGTTAGGACTACTCCTCTTTAAGGAAAGGTTGCAGATAACAAGGGCTCAAAATAAGGACTTGGCAGAAATAGTTCCAAACTTAAATTCAGGAAATATGTAGGATTAAGAACAACTGAGATTAAGTGTTCACTAATTATGAGGTACTTAGCAAAACTTGGAAAACGCAAATGATTTCCACTAGTTTTCGGTTGTACATTCATTAAGACAATCAGTCTATAAAAGACTGATTGCCTTAATGAATCCACAGGAGAAATGAGATTGGCTGTTCTAATGAATGCGCAAAGTTCAAAAGTTTATTCACAGTGATATTGAATTAATTTATTGATGCTTTTTTGTTTTTGCATCTTACTTGTTTTAGTTTAGGCAACTAATTTATAAACACCTTTATTCCGCTCAGCTGAGTCATATTGACATGTTTATTAGAAAACCAAAGCGTCGTTCGAGTAAATCTTGGAGAAAATGATGACAGTATTTTACAAAAGAAATACAAATTTAAAATCAACAGAAATGGCTCACAGTTACACTGCTGTCCATTGTGGAAGAAACGTGGGGAGACCTTCATCCAACAATGGACTAATAATGCTTGACAATGATGATGATGATGATGGGGATGTACACCAATGAGCCATTACATTATGACCACACACAAACTAGAGATATGAGCGCGCCTTGAGACCGAACGGTGGCGCAGGTGTAGTTCACAGAGCAGTATCTGGCATCAACGGCCAAACGACGAACCGTCGTCCAGCCGTTGATGCCAGAGGGGAGCGCAGACAGTCAACTCATTAATGCCAGAGGGGAGCGGAGACTTTCGCCTATTGTTCACAGCGATCGCAAGCCCACAGTGCGACAAATCATCCGGAGCTACAACAATGGTGATCAGGGCCCAGCACACAGTACATAGCAACCTTCTGGGCATGGGCTTGCGTAGCCGAAGACACGGCCGGGTCCCCATTCCCACTGCACGTCATCGCCAACAACGCATGAAATGAGCCCAAGATCATCGAGATTGGACCATGTGTGAGTGGAAGAAAGTGGCCTAGTATGACGAATCAAGACTCCTCCTGGTGCATCACGTAGACGGCCGAGAGTGGAAACGCCGATTACCAAAATGCACTGTTGAGCGGGAAAAGGCCGATGGTTGCGGTGTTATGCTGTAGTTGATAGTTTCATAGGACACTTTAAGCTCCATTATCCCAATAACACAATCCCTGACAGCTGTCATGTATCTGAACATCGTTGCGGACCAAGTTCACCCATACATGGCAACTGTGTTCCCTGCTGCTGATGGCTATTACCAACAAGATAATGCGCAATGCCACACTGCCTGAATCGTCAAGGAGTGGTTCGAGGAACATTCTGGTGACTTTCTGTTAATGCCGTGGCCTCTAAATTCACCTGTTATGAACCCAATCGAACATTTATTGTTCAACTTTGAAAAGCGGATTCCGCGCTAAATCACCACCACCCCGAAATGTACGGGAACGTGCTGTTGACATTATGGTACCAGATTACCCAGGATACCTATCGCCAGCTTATCGAATCGATGCTTCGCAGAGTGGCCGCTGGTTTGCGGGCTAAAATGGGTTCTACAGCTGATTAGGTAGGTGGTCATAATGTAATGTGTCACCGGTGTATATGTATACTGTATACGTACTGCTGTCCAATGTGATAGAAACTTGGGAAACCTTCATCCAGCAGTGGATTGATAATTCTTGACAATGACGATGATGATTCATACATACATTGAAGAGCAATTGATTTAAAGAGACAGCTGTCGTTATGCAAATGTGGCGCTGTGGGCGGCCCTGTAAACGGAAACGACATGACGTATGCAGCGATCCGACAATACAAGAAGTGATGCGACGGGAATCAGTTAGAGTCGAACGCAGTACGGGTAAGACGAAGGATCTAAGCGCACTTGATCGTGGGCAAATCGCTGGGCCCTGACGAATTGGTCACTCCATCTCGGAAGTCGTACAGGCACTGGGATTTTCACTAGCCACTGTGTCACGGGTGCACCGTGAGTACATCGATTCCGGTAAAACCATCCCTGCAAAGGCCAACTGCTATGGACAACAGCGTGTGGATGAGCGGGGTCATCGCCGGCTAGCTCGCATTGTAACAGCGGATAGACGGGCCACAGTGCAAGAAATCACTAGGCAAATCAACGCAGCTGCACAAAAACGTGTACCAGCCGCACCATCCAGAACCATCTCCTCGCTATGAGGTACAGAAGCCATCGTCCCACGAGGGTACCGCTGCTGACCGCACATCACAGGGTGCAAAGATTAGCATGGGCGCGGGATCATCGCCACTGGACCCTAGATATGTGGGAAATGTTGCCTGTAGTGATGAATCAAGATTCACGTTGGTACATGGGGATGGCAAGATACGAGTACGGCGCCAACCACATGAAGCGATGGATCCTTCTTGCCAGCAGAGTAATCTTCAAGCTGGTGGGGGTGGAATTCTCGTCTGTGGACTGTTTACGTGGACTGAAATGGAACCCCTGGTACGTTAAACATTGTCCCTCACAGGTAAACGTTACCGGGATATCCTGGACGACCATTTGATCCCGTTTGTGCGTATTCAACATCCCACTGGGGACTTCATCCTGCAACAAGACAATGCACCGAGCCATCGCTCCCGAATTATATCCGAATGGTTGGATGAACACTCCACCGACGTGACCTCGCTTCCTTGGCCAGCTAGGTCACCTGACCTCAATCCCATCGAGCACATCTGGGATGTCATCGAGAGAGATGTTCGAGGCTCTGACCCCCTCCATCAAATGTTCGTGAACTGTGGGAGCTTGTTCAAAGGTCGTGGATCCGTATGGCTTCCCAACGCTTCCGGTGTCTTGTCGAGTCCATGCCGAGACGAATCGCCGCCGTCATCAGGGCGAAAGGTGGTGCTACACGTTACTAGACAGGTATCTCTAATTCAGTTGCTCTTCAGTGTATATACACATACTGCTGTCCAAACCCTAAGGAAGAAGATGAAATCTGACGACTATAGTGCATCATAGGGCTAAAAGAGCTAGGTAAAATTTTCACAGAAATGCGGTAGGACGTATGAAGACATCTCCTAATGCACTGTCTGTATGTATATTTTCTATGAGCCCTTAGAAACTGTCCACGGTGCATATAGGCAAGAGGTAGAGACGTGTCTCATATGATTTAACTTTTAGTTTTCGTTGTTTGTGTAACGGAGCGGGAAACTGCGTGTCTGAGATAACAAAAGGAGATCTCGCAAACATAATATGAATGATTTTACCAGGATCAGAATTACCAGCAAGTTCGAATATGGTCGAACTGTGACCGACGTTGCCATAGAGTTTGAGGTCGCACGTAGCATTGTGTCTCAGGTCTGGTCTTCAACCAGGAGACACAGACCTCCTGCATTAACTTGGGTGGTGGCTGTAAACATTGATACGAGCTAGAGGATTCACAATTACCTAGCCATAATGGCAAAACACAGTCGCAAAAGTATTGATGGTCACTTAGCTAATCGTCTTCAAGCAAGCATAGGTGTGAATATTTCGATGCAAACTGTATCAAAATGCTAAGCGTAGCAGGACTATATGCACGAAAACCCGTACTGTCTACCATTGTCGAGGGCGTATCGTACAGCCCGCCGTCAGAGTTGTATATCTTGCCTTGGCTGTTTTACAGATCAGTGGGCCATGGTCATATTCGGAGATAAAAGCTGCTTTCGCCGGATTCCAAGCCGAAATTGATCTGGAATTATTTTTTGAAAAAAAAAGTTTATTTTTAGTAGGACATATGTATAAAGCATTTCGTGCCGCTGGTGGTACCTGTCCAAGAAGTAAATTTTCCAATCAGGTTTTCAGAAGCGTAGATACGGATTCAAATAGAAGTATGTCCTTGCACCTCTTAGCGGCCAAAATGAATCAGAAATTAATGCAAAATCTTTTAATCCATAATTACTATTCGGCGAAAAAGAATTTTTCAAATCGAATTTTCGGTATCAGAGATACCGGATACAATTCAACAAACATTTACGTTTGCCTTGGCGGAAATTCCTGAATTATCTGAAGCAGAGGTTATAGGTAAAATGGCCTTTATCGCAAAAGGTATCGAGATAGAAGTAAAATCAAGCGGATTTTTAGAGGCTATGGCTTGAAATAAAATATTATTTCCTAATGCATGGAGCTTGTCCAACGTACGAGCGTGAAGCCGATTTTTGATGCAGCAAGGTCATGACAGGAGTTTGGCTTCAAAGCGAACAGACAGCAAACAAGAAAAATGACACCGAATCTTCGATTGTAATGAGCACGTCTTTTGAATCCGTTCTGATGCCAATTGCATTTATCAAAGCCACCCAAAGTCAATGAAACCAGTTAGGAAAACAATCAACCGGTTTTAGCAATCGATAAAACTTCCAGAAATAGAAACATCTGCTTAGTTCCACCAGCAGCCAAACAGCATGTTACGAAAATTAACAAATGACGCACAAACCGTTTCTAATAGCACAAGGAAGGTATCAGAGACAAAAAGATTTTCAAATCGAACAGTTAATGGAAGAAATATAGAAACCGAAGCATGATATTAGTATAAGTATGCTAGCGGAATAATTTTGCATAATGAAAAAGTCGAAAATAGGTGAGAAATATTCTATATGGAAAAACTATACTAAGGAAAACGAACTTTTCAAATACGTCACCCGGAAGCAGAAAAAGCGAGAAAAAGCTTTCGACCTTTACGCCTGCTAGCGGAAAATCTGTTCATTACTTAAAGAGGATAATGCTCCACATCTCTAGCGTAGAAAATGGCATACAGTAAAGAAGAAATTTCTCAATAGTGTTTTTAGAAGCGGCGATATAGCTGCAAACTAAAGTACACAAACTTCCCCTACCGACAGAACTGTAAACTACAAAATTCCTCATGCACTAGCCTAAAGTGTTCTACAATCTAAATGACATCCGGTGCTGAAGGAATTTTTTAAATCACACATACAGAAGCAGATTGAGAAATACAGATTAAGCATTGTACTATTTTTGGAATAAAATACGCACACAGAGTTTACGTAGTTAGTATCTGACCGAAGAAAGAAGTTTTTCAACCGGGTTTTTAGTCCCACAGATATTGCTATACACGGAAACGTGAATTTACATCCTCTGGGTTGTGCGTTAAGAAAATTTTTAAATTATATGAGAAACATTTCGCAGCAGAAACGCTCTCCGACAAAGAAAGATTATTTGAAATCTCACTCTCAGAAGAAGAGATATTAACAAAAATAAGATATGCATCTACGCCTCCTAGCGGAAAAGCCGTACATTATTTTAAGAAGAAATTATTCTTAAAAGGTTTTTCGAGCTGAGCGGTATCGCTCCACGAAAGGATTTTTTCAATCGAGTTTTCAGAGCTCAGATTTTGTTGCAAATACATCAGACGCAAATATAAACAGTTATGCAATCTGGCTGCCAAGCCGTTCTTTACCAAATATTAGAAATTATATGCAAAGCATTTTCTATCGGAAGCTGTATCCGGTTCGGAGAGAATTTTCCAAATCTGAGTTTCATAAACAGAGATATCGGGGAAAACGCAATTTACCTTTACGCCCACTAGCAGAAAGTCTATGAATTACTTGAAAATTCTGAAATTTTATGAGAAACATGTCCCACTGGAAACTCTATCACACAAAGGACGAATTTTTCAGATCTGACTCTTAGAAGCAGAGATATTGACCAAAATATGATACAGATCTACCCCTTCCATGGTGGAAAAACCATGCATTATTTTAAGAAGGAAATATTCCAAACAGGTTTGTCGACGTGAGTGGTATTGGTCCACGAAAGAATTCTTTCAATCGAGATTTTAGAAGCTCAGATATTGCTGAAATGTGTGAGAAGCAGAAATTAAGACTTACGCCCCTTGGTGGCCAAACCATTTTTTTACCAAACATTAGAAATTATGTGCAAGATTTCCCATCCGGAGATGTATCCTCTGCAGAAAGAACATTTCAAATCGGAGGTTTAGAAGCAGAGATATCGCGGAAAACGCAGTTTACTTTTACGCCCCCTAGCGGAAAATCTATGCCAACTTAAAATCGTGACTATACCTAAAATAGTCTTCGACAGAAATGGAATCGAAAGGTAAAATAATTTCTTCAATCGGATGTTTAGAAGAAAATATATGGAATAAAAATGTATTTTGAATTCGAAATCATCAGGTGCATTTACGCCCTCTAGCGGCAAAATTGTTCATGTCGAAAAAAAAAAACGAAATAAAGGATCATTATTTACATATTTCAAGCTTCCTAATGCAAAAAGAAGTTTTCAAATCGGACTATTAGTTGCAGAGATAAGGTGTCCACAGATCGACGGACGGACAAACCGATAACATAAGCACGATCTTTTTGACAAAGGACGTGCTAAAAGCAGGCAAACTCTTACTCACTAAATATTCAAAGGACTTAGCATGAACGCAACAAACATTTATTACAAGTTATTAAGAAAAATGCTCATAACGAAACTATAGACAATTAAAAACAATAAAAGATTAAGCGTAGTCTTTCGCCAGCTTTGACATTTGCAACATGTGCAGCTAACGGGCACTGGAAATAGTTCCCTTCTTTTCTTTATGGTGGCCTAAAATCAGTTGTTCTGCTTTTGGCTACATACTGTTATGCCTATTAAGAGTAATGAGTACTTACATTCCACGGTTACAGGTGCATCTCCAGTCGGATCCGTAATCGCACAAAATTCTACGCACATACGTAGGTGCAGACGTTCGGGAATATGGCCTATACAAAATACCCTGTTGACCTCATGTCACTAACCCCGTATAATTTCGCCTATACAACACTGGTTCTGCTCCGAACTTCGCCGGTGATACGGGGAAGTCAGTAATAAGTTTCTATTTGGCTTTATCTTGCATCCGAATTTAATGTCGTCCACTGCCAGCTCGATCCCATCTTTCTTTGAACCCTTAGAACACGATAAATTATCTTACTGCGTGAATTTCCTTTCTTGCTCCTGCTTGCCACTTTTACAGCAGATATGCGAGGCCTCTCCGCTGCTCTAGCCAATTTTCTGCCTTCTTTCGTATGGCTAGCACTCCATCACTTTAGTTCCGTAAAAACAATCAGCTCAGACCCACATATGATTGCTTCCAAAGATATCGGAATATTTCTTTACTTTCGTCCTCTCCATTTCCTTCAAGTCTCATGAAAAGAGTAACATCAACCTTCCCAGTAGCAGAATGTCATCTGGTATTCTACAATATTGTCTCTAGCTGGTGGAGGCGGGAACATGTTCGGGTGAGCATCCCAATTTGCCTGTTGTAATCAGTCGTGCTGACTTTTGACCTCGGCTTGCAATTTCGCATCCAAGAAGCGTCTTCGAGGCAGCAACAGCGAGCAATCTAAAGAGAGAAATCGTTGTGGTATATTCTACGATTCTCCCTTCTGGAGAGGCTCAGTCGCGCGGAGAAAAACATTCCTAAAACAATTTCTTTTCTGTCAGCAAATTACCAATTTCTACCCCGTTTATTATAATTTCAATCTTTTACCTACTATAAAATCCCAGGTAAAACAATTCCGTTGATCTGAATAGCATCCCGCTGTATGCTCCTGCCAGCAAAGTTATGCATCCGAAAACGACAAAATATCATACCGAGTCGTGCTCAGATTTTAAGATTGTTTGTTTGGGTGTTTAAAGGCCACCGTAAGTAACTCGACAGGCTGTAAACAGTCACCCGTCTCTAACTTAGGGCCACTGCTTCCAGGGAAAGGAGAGAGCCAGTGCTGTAAGACAAACACAATATCCATGTCTCACCGAGATTAGATCCGGATCCATCTCATAAGAATGGTCAAAAGCCAACGCTCAGACCCACTGTGCCACTGGGGAGGCATTTCTGGCTTATCAATGCAAAACGAATCTCCAATTTGACCAATAGGTATACGGATATGGTGATTCTATATATACGGATATGGTGATTCTATATATACGGATATGGTGATTCTGTAAGCACATCTCATTTTTCAAAAGACCTGCTAAAAAGTAATTATACGTTACTTTGGTATGTACACTGAACTGCCAAAAAATCTGTTACAGACGAGCTTATGCAAAATACATAGCAACGTCACCTATGCGCGTACTTGGTTGCGTCCGCCAGTGCGTATATAAAGCGATATATATCCTTGCCAGCAGTCAGAGCTGTTTTTGGCATGAGAATTACAAGTAATAACGAATTAAGCGATTTTCAACGCGGTGTCTTAATTGGCGCTCGTGAGATGGTATTTTGGAGGTAAAACGAAACTCGGATTTGCACGGACGACCATTGCAAGGGTGTGCCGTGACTGCATGAATTCCGGCAAAACCTCCACCCTACGACACCAGTGTGGCAGTAAAAAGACATTGGGTGAACGTGACCGTCGTCGGTTGTCAAGAATCGTTTCACGCGATACTCTCGCAGGTAGCACCGGAATTCAATGCTGGAGCCTCAACAAGCATCAGCCTCCGGACTGTGCAACGTACCCTGCACGATATGGGCTTTCGGAGCCGACGCCCAACTCGAGTCCCCTTGATGTGTGCACGACACAGAGCTATGCGCCTCGCTTGGGCACTGCCACACCGACACTGGACACTGGATGACTGGAAACAAGTAGTCTGGTCTGACGAGTCGCGTTTCTAACTGTATTGGGCAGATGGAAGGATTCGTGTGTGGCGCAAATCCCATTGAGCCATGGATCCCGCCTGTCAAGAGGGAACTGTACCAGCTGGTAGGGGGTCCGTAATGGTATGGTGTGTGTTTAGCTGGACTTCACTGGGACCCGTGGTACGTCTACAAAGGTTTGTGACCGGCCAACGCTATGTGCGCATCCTTTCTGACGAGGTACACCCGTTCATGTCCTGCATTCATACTGATAGGTTGGGTCTGTTTCTGCAGGACAATGCAAGTGTCGGGACGCCATATTATGGTTAGAGGAGCATTATTCTGAGTTTAGAGTGGTGCCATTCCCACCCATGTCTCCAGAACTGAACGCGATAGAACACATTTACGATGCCATGCAACGCGTTATCGAACACAGAAATCCGAGACCTCGGAATACCCCGAATTGTGGAACGCTCTGCAGGAAGTATAGTGTGCATTGCCTACAGCATATTTCCAGAAGCTAGTGGAACCCATGCCCCGTCGTATTTCTTCCGTCCTGCACTCCCGTGGGAGACCTACCAAGTATTAGACTGGTGTACCAGCTTTTCTGGCACTTCAGTGTACGTAGGTTAAACAAAAAGTAAGTTACACTTAGCGCCATCTGGAGTGGGATTGCAGTCAAACCGTGTGAGCTTGGGAGCGAAGTAGACAGTACGTCAGAGCTGCCGACGGTAGGTGTTTTATTTCAGTAACTGCGTAAGGCGTGTGCAGGAGGCATTTCGTAATGGCGCGTCAACTGGATTTTTACTCCAAATTGGAAGTGCGAGGAACCATTCCATTTTTGTGGACTAAGCGCTTAAATTGCACTGTCATTAATCGTGAAATCTGTGCTGTATACCGGGGAAATGCCATGTCTCGCTTTGACGTTGTAAAATTGCGCCAACAATCTGAAAAGATTCGCACAAGTTTGACGGATGAATATCGCGAAAGCAGACCATCAATATCCAGCACTCCAGAGCATGTAGTCGCAGTTGACGACATGATCAACGGCGACAAAATGCTCTAAAACAAGAATCAAAAAGAGTCAAGTCAAGTTACGTTGATGATGTTGTGAGTTATTCAGTTACTGCAAAGAAAATCGTCTATTTGTATTATTTATGGTCACGTATTGTCCCATTTTTTGGATGTGCTTCATCCTGAGAGTTCACTTGCTCCGTGTGCGGAGTCAGGGGTAGCAGGTTTGTTAACATCAGTAAGTTGGATTTAAAAATTGATGTATCATGTTGGCGTTGAGATTTGTGTTAAATATCTCCCACGAGTGACGTATTTGTACTGACTGGACTGATTTCCTGATAGGAGAAATGATCTTTTGCTATTACAGCTGGTTTGCTGTTGCCAACTAACGTTGGTGTTGACATTGTTGCTCGTGTCGTCTGCTGTGCTGGGTGGACTTGGCTGCCTGTGTCAACTGCATTAGTGAGTTGATGTACTGTCTTGTTGCTTGATTTGCTTGTACATAGAAGATCAGAAATATCATGTATTCGTTGACGAGCTCCAGTTGTTCTGACAGATTGCTTGAAGATGACTGTGTACATTGCTATGGAAGATACGGTGGAAGATTCCATTTCGACTGTTCTTCGATTGGCGAGGCTTCCTATCGAAAAATGAGCAAGAAAAAAATTGAAATAGCAATGTAAAAGTTGTCGGCGGGGCGTTTCGCCCGCGGATGTAAGGACCCGGGGTGGATCTGATGGCAGTGGGTGACCGATGAAGTCCTCCGTGGATGTAGCTATGCGGGATATAATTGTTTCTGAAGAATTTATGGAGCGTTTAAATGAGAAGTTGGATATGATTGTGAGCTTGAAAATTGAGATATCTGATTTGCGTAAGTCAGTAGAGTTTTTTTCATTAAAATATGACGATGTCATGGATACAATTGGACAATCGTATGCATTACTGCAGGAATCATGTAAGAAAATTGCTTCTTTGGAGGAGAGAGTGCAAACTCAGGCTGTTGATATAAATACATTAAAGTAAAGCTTGAATACTTTGGATCAATATGTCAGAAATAAAAACTTGGAGATCCACGGAATCAAGGAGGTGCAGGGAGAGGGAGTTGATGATCTCAAGGACTTAGTACATCGCATCACAGGTAAGTTGAATATTGATGGATTTTCTGTGACTGACATTGAGGTAATTTACAGGCTGCGTGGAAGAGAGTGCCGGAAAGTGTCGTCAATTATTGTTCAGTTTAAAGGTAGAGAAACGAGGAACGAATTCCTTGCGAGGTGTAGGGCTGGTCTCAGGGTGATGGATGTTGGTAAAAATTGTACGGACGGGAAAAGGGTGTATATTAATGAAAATTTAACTGTTCATAATAGACAGCTCTTTTGGCAGGCACGTGACTTTTCGAAAACCAACAACGTTAAATTCTGTTGGTACAGAAACGGAAAAATCTTCTGCCGGTTGGCGGAGAGTTCGAATCCAGTTTATATAAAGAGTAAGTTGGATTTGAATTTGGAGCGGTTTCAGCGCTCTAAATTGGTATCAATATTTCAGTTGTTGACTGTATTTCTTTTGATTGTATATTTTGTGTTTGATGGCGAATTGTATTCCGGACTATGTAACAGTTGCAAAATTGCAAGGTTTGATTTCATCGAATACGTACAGTTTGAAATTTTTTCACTTGAATGCTTTAAGTCTATATAGTAAGTTAGATGCTTTGGTTTGCTTGCTGCATGATATAAATTACCAATTAGATTTTATATGTGTCCCAGAAACCTGGTATGATGCTGATGCTGGTTCTGTATGTAATATACTTGGTTACTAGGTTTTCGCGGCTTCCCGTTCTGGGTCCCGGGGGGGGGCGATATATGTTAAGCGTTCCATTACCACATTATTACTTGATAAATACACTGTCAAAACTGAAGATTATGAAATACTTTCAATTGTGTTACAACAATCAATAATACGTTTAATGTACCGTCCTCTACACGGTAATATTGGATCTTTTTTTAACTTTTATTCTGGTTTGTTGGATGACATAAATTTCACTGGTAGGACACTGTACTCTTTTGGTGACTTTAATGTGGATATGAATTCCTTTGGAACGGGTGCTGCCTTATTTAGAGATATAATTATTTCTTCTGGAATGTTAAGTGTAATAACTATTCCCACTAAAGTTACAGATTCAACTTCTTCTTTATTACATTTGCGTATAACAAATAACTACAGTACATGCTCGGAGGTTCTCGCATTTCATATCAGTGATCATCTGCCGATTTTTCTTTTGGCGGACTGTTCAGTAGTACACAGATCTAATTCATGTTCTATGTTAATAAGAAATTATAGTTTTGATAATTTACTTCTGTTTCGTGGGGCTTTGTCACTAATTGATTGGACTTCTGTACTTCAGTTGGATTATCCAATTGAGTCATATCATGAATTCTGGAGAATTTGTTTGAATTCTTACGATGTTGCGTTTCCATTTGGTAACTTAACTCGTACGTCGCGTTGCAGGAAACCTTGGTTTAACCGGAATTTGTTACGTTGCTTAAATAGAAAAAATAAATTATTTCTGTTTTCCTCCGTTCCAGGAACCCAATTCATTTGTCTAATTTTCGTAGGTATAGAAATTGGTATAATTCTAAATTAAGACTGGCTAAAAAAACTATTATTTTAATTATTTCGGTACTTCTACTAACGGTAGGAAAATCTGGCGTTCAATTAATCAACTGTTGGCAACCTCGAGGGATGCCCAATCACCAACTATAATTGAATATAATGGAATTAGGACGTCTAATTTAGGAGAGGTTGTTGATATTTTTTATAAATACTTTTTGGAATTGCCGGACATTCTGTTGTCTGAAATTCCTCATTATACTAACCATTTCTCTGATTACCTACCTCCGTCGTCTGATTCCTCATTCTTTTTTAAACCAGTGGATGATGACCTCTTGAGGGTAATGAGTGAATTGGACCAGTCCAAAAGTGCGAGGCCCGATAACATACATCCTAGGATTATAAAATTTGTTTCAGAGGAGCTACTTGTTCCGTTGACCCATATTTTTAATCGTATTTTGTATACAGGATGATCCCGTTTCCATTGAAATTGAGTCGTGTTACCGTTATACATAAAAAGGGATCAGTAACAGATGTTGCAAGTTATCGACCAGTATCTGTAATTCCTGTGTTTGCTAAAATTATGGAGAGATTAATACTGATACAGTTGTTATCTTAATTGATAAAAATATTTTAAATAAAAGCCAACATGGGTTTCGTAAGGGGTTTTCGACTGAAACTGCTATCTTGGATGTATTAAACTATTTGCATTTTAGTCTTGATAATGGCTCTAGTACGATGGGGGTCTTTTGTGATCACTCCCGCGCTTTTGACATCATTTGTCATGACACATTGTTATCTAAGTTAGAAAATATTGGCATCAAGGAGGTTGTTAAGACTTTATTCCAAAAGTATTTAACAGGTCGGAAGCAATTTGTACAAATACAGGGTGTTCCATCTTCTGCTCTTATAGTTCGTCCTGGTGTTCCCCAGGGATCGGTTTTGGGCCCGTTATTATTTTTAATTTATGTTAATGATTTATTTACTATTACTTCAAGTGCTACTCCTATTTTATATGCTGATAACACAAGCCTATTTTTTTCCGGGGACACTCTATCTGAGTTAATCCCACGTGTAAATCTAGAACTTCAGGATTGCTTTCGTTGGTTTTGCTGTAATTCCTTAACAATAAATTTTTCCAAAACTACTAGTGTACTATTTTCGCGATGTAGGCAAAGAGTGGATATTGCAAATGGGATATTATTTAATGGAGTGCCCCTTGACTTTCAGGCTGTTGTAAAGTTCTTGGGTGTATATTTACAAGATAATTTGAGATGGGATGCACATGTTAGTGAAATTGCGGTTGGGCTCAGATCCCGCATTGGGGTCATTTATAGGATTTCAAGTTTGTTGCCTGCCAGGGTTAAGTTGCTATTGTATTTTTTATTTATTTATCCATTTCTATCTTATTGTCTCTTGGCTTGGGGTCGCACAACTATTGGGAATTTTAATAGAATTTATGTTTTACAAAAAAGTTTTTACGTTTGGTGAATCCGTCTTTACAGGTGCATTCTATTTTTCTTAGTTATCAGATAATGTCATTTGATAAATTATACAGTTTTCTATTATTACTGTTTATGCATTAACGTATATATGCTAATAAATATTCAGATCTAATCCCCTTGCATTTCCGCTCCCATTATAGTGACACTTGTGGAAATACTAGTTTTTTAATACCTAGAGCGCGCATTAATTTATTATTTAATATTATTAACTTGACCTGCCGTAGGTCCTGGAATGGGTTGCTGCTTCGAATCAAGACGATGACACACTTTTAGATATTCAAAAAACAACTAAAGACTTTCAAAATTAATGGTTCATTAACGTTTGGTTATATATTACGTATTTTATTACTTTATTTTACTGCATAATGATTAAATTTTTCTTTGGCTTGACTATTTAGATTCTTTTTGGGGGGAGGGGGGACTGGGGGCCCATCAGGCTATTGTTAACCTTTTTCTCTGGTTCCCTTGCCACAATCTCAATGCATCACACTGATTTGTTTTTAAAAACCTGTAGTGGTGCTTCAATTTACTTAAACTAAAACTAAGAACAGAATTATTCATATTATCATACGTGTTTTTGTATTTCCTATCACTTCATTTATACTTTTCAATATATGTATAATATTTGTATTTGCATGTTTGATGTTTTATGTGTTTGTATTAGTTGTATTATCATTCATATTTTTGCATTTATGTGTTATATTAATTCTTTTTTTTACATATATCTACTGTATTTCTTTTGTGTTTGCATATGGTGCGATTTGTAATTGGTCCATATTTTTTTTGGTACAGAAATTGTATCTGTGATTTGATTGTGTAGCGAATGGTGTAGTGTGGCAGAAAAAATTAAAATTAAATTAAATTAAATTAAATTACATACGGGATAATAGGCGTATCAAAATTCAAAATCATGGAAATTGCCAGTACGTTATCATTTCGCACAGGCTTGTGCGAAATTAGCACGACAATGTGACGTGACACACAGCTAGAAATGTCCGAGAGTGGTTGGAAGAGCACGATGAACACTTCGTAATACTTCCCTGGCCAAATAATCCCCTAGACTTAAACCCAATTGAGCATCTGTGGGATCACCTCGATCGTGTTGTTCGTTCTATGGGTACCTCCACCATGCACTTTCCATCAGCTGTCAGATGCACTGCAGTCAGCATGGCTTCAGATACCTTTGATCACTCCCAGCCCGTTTAGCTGCTGTCCGCGCTGCACACGGCGGTTACTCTGGATGATTGTGGTCAAAATAATGTGACTCGACCTACGCCAATAAATCGGATTACTAGTATAGTTTTACTATTTTCTACATAATTGGTTTATCGTTCCTAATTATTAAGGGTTGGGTAAATTACAAAAAAAATGTACCTTTTATGCACCTTTTGTCGAGATGATAAGTCTCGAACTTGGAATCACCTCAGTATTGAACCGTTTGTCTGAAACAGAATAGATGAAGGAACTGCATAGCTTTTAGGGTAAAGAGTCATAAAGTATCTTTTTGGCTTTTCAATTTTATCAGAAGCTAGGTGATCCGGTGCAATAGTTATTTTGCATGGAGAGTGATATAATTATTTTCCGTTATTCAACTTAGCGAGCTTTGCTCACCGAATATGTAAGCAATTTTCAGACGCAGAATGCATTTCTTCTGTTTTGAATAATGATATCCTGATGATCGGAGAAATTTAGTGCAACAGCTGTGTCAAGCTTCCAACACATTAATGCCGAAAACAAGTTTTTTCCCCCTTTCATGCTTTATTAATAAAGTTGGCCAAAGCAAACTGCGCTCAGCATCGAACCAGACTTCATTTCTTTTGCAGCAGTATCATTCTTTTAATGCCCCCTTACAGGAAAATAAAAACCTCTGGAAAAAATGAGGGGAAATTAAGTATTCCGAATTTTTTCCTCTACCTGATCTTTGACGTCTTTAACAAGTTATGCTCATTAATCAAGTTGAGTGAAAAAGTTCCTCATTAGCATCGCATCATGGAAAAAAAATGAAAAATTCAGGCGCAGCAGATGGGAGGAGAAAATAAAGAAGCTTTTCCACTTAAGGCCTGTACACCGACGATAATTCATAGTCACAAGATATAAAAAAAATCCGCATGTAACCAATGTCACAATAAGAAAAATTTTAACCCGTCGTATACAAGCATCTCTTCCACAAGATGAAAGAGGTTTACAGCAATGGATCTTTAAACCTGTTTAATATAACATTGGTATTAACTAAACTGGAATTCAGTTTTAGAAGGGACCGAAAAAAATAAAATAAATTGAGAATGCATTTCGCGCTCGTGTTAACAGCACTGGTCGGTAATTTTACAGCAATGGATCTCCAATGCATTTAACATTAAGCTTCTACCAATTACACAGATGGACCATTACATTATGACCAACCCCAGCCTAGAGAAATGAGCGCGACTGGAAACCGAACATTGGCGCAGGTGAAGTTCGCAGAACAGTATATACACGGTGCGTCAAAGAATTTTTAAGACTGGCGCTAGATTTCAGCCTACGGTGGCGCCACCAGTGTAATCGCGAATGCGTTATAAACCGTGACCATCTGCTTGCTTTCTGCGAAAAGTACTGCGCAGTTGTTGAAGTAACTCAAACGAAACGGCCGTTCATTAGAGAAGTAAAATTTTTTTCATGTTGAATTATTAAGATGGAACAAAGGTCTGTTATTAAATTTAACGCAAAACTTGGTAAAAGTGCCTCGGAAACGTACCAAATGATGAAACAAGTTTACGGTGAGTTTTGTTTAAGTAGATCAAATATTTTCCTGTGGCACAAACGTTTTTTTGTACGTAAGAGATACGCTAGAAGATGATAAGCATACCGGAAGACCAAGTTCATCTAGGACACCTGAGATTATTGAAAAAGTGCGTGATTTCGTGGCAAACAATCGATGTGCGTCACTAAGAATGATGGAAGAGTCTTTAAACATTAACAAAGAAACGATTTGAACCATCCTGCATAAAGATTTGGGCAAAACAAAAGTCTGTGCTAAATTTGTTCCACTCACGTTAACCAATGAACAAAAATCAAGGAGAAGTAAACATTGCACAGACCTCATTTCAGCGGCTGAAAATGATCCAAACTTCTTAAAATCGATTGTTACAGGTGATGAAACATGGTGTTTTCAATATGATTCTAAAACAAAGCGACAAAGTGCGGAATGGAAGTCAAAAAACTCACCACAAGCCAAAAAAACAAGAAAAGTTCCATCAAAAATCAAAACAATGCTCATTACATTCTTCGATAGTAAGGGTATTATCCACAAAGAATTTGTTCCAAGTGGACAAACAATTACTGGTGAGCTTTATTTAAATGTTTTGATGCGTTTGATGGGCAGAAATTGTCGCATTCGTCCAGAATATCGGGATGAAAACAGTTGGCGTTTGTTGTACGATAATGCACCCAGTCACACCTCACTTCTTGTTCGTAGATTTTTGGCGAAAAATAACGTCTGTGTGTTGGATCATCCACCGTATTCGCCTGATTTAGCACCCTGCGACTTTTCTTTATTCCCAAAACTTAAAATGACGTTAAAAGGGTGTTATTGTGATGATATTTCAACCATACAAACAGCTTCAACGCGTGCTTTGGAGGCAATTCCGCAAAGTGAACTGGAACAGGCATTCGAATCATTATTAAATCGCTGTAACAAGTGTATTGAAGCCGGAGGGACTTATTTTGAATAATAAACCAAAACAAATTATAATTTCTTGTTTCTATTTCATTTTACAGACCCAGTCTTAAACATTCTATGCCACACTGTGTATACAACCCCAGAACCGGATTTCGGTTAGTAGTGTTCAGAGTCAGACTGAAAAAAGCTGCCGATTTATCGGAGTTTGATGAAGGACAAATTGTGATGGCAATGCGGCGCAGAACTACGATCTCCGAAACGGCGCGGCTTGTGGGATGTTCACGTGACGCTGTAGTGAGTACGCATCAAAAGTGGTGCACAAATGGCCAAACGACGAACCGTCCTCTAGCCGTGTGTCGCCCGCAGCTCATTGATGCCAGAGAGGAGCGGAGACTGTCTCGTGTTGTTCACAGCGACCGCAGGGCCGCAGTGAGAGAAATCACCCGCAGCTATAACAGTGGTGATCAGGACAATGTGTCACAGCACACAGTTCATCGTAGCCTTCTGAGCGTGGGCCTGCATAGCCAAAGACCCAGCTTGTTCCGCATGCTCACTGCACTTCATCGTCAACAGCGCATGAAATGGGCACAGTCATTGAGATTCGACCGTGGATGATTGAAAGAAACTGGCTTGGTGTGACTAATCAAGATTCCTGGTGCATCACGTAAACGGATGAGCGCGGATACGCCGATTACCAACGGAGGTTATGGCATCTGGATGCACTGTTGGGCGGAAAGACGTGGGAGGCGGTGGTGTTATGCTGTAGGCGATGTTTTCTTTGGGTACTTTATGCCCCATTACCCCGATAGCACAATCCCTGACAGTGTCAGGTATCTGAACATCGTCGCAGACCAAGTTCACACATTCATGGCAGCTCTGTTCCCTGCTGGTGATGGCCCATTACCAATAGGATAATGATGCATGAAACACCGCCAGAATCGTCAAAGTGGGGTTCGAGGAACATGCTGGTGACTTTCTGTTAATGCCCTAGCCTCCAAATGCACCGGAGATGAACCCAATCGAGCATTTGTGGTTCGACTTGGAAAAGCGGGTTCGCGCTAAATCACTACCACCCCGAAACGTACGGGAACTGGAGGACTTGCTGTTGGCATTATGGTACCAGATACCCCAGGATACCTATCGCCACCGCATCGAATCGATGCCTCGCCGAGTGGCTGCTATTTTGCGGGCTAAAAGGGTTCCTCCAGCTTATTAGGTAGGTGGTCATAATGTAATGGCTCAATGGAGGTGAGCGTCGGGTGTCACGACTAGTACGTCGTTACCGACGTGCAGCAGTCACCCAGCAAACCCACCAGTACAACAGCGGTGCAGTTCGACCTATTTCCATATGTACCATTCTTTGCTCCTCCTAGGGTTCCACAACCGGGAGCCAACGGGTTACCCAGATAACGGCCAGCCATCGCAAACGACGCCTCGCATTGGCCAAGGAAAGTCGGCAATAGACCTAAGACAGATGGAAGAAGGTCGTTTAGAGTGATGAGTTCAGTTTCCTGCTGCACCATGATGATGTCTGGGTTAGCATATGGCGTAAAGAGCGTGGAGCCCTAACCCTGGTTGCACGATTGGTATTCAACCGTCAGGTGGACGTTGTGTTCTAGTTTGTAGAGCTGTTTTCTGGCAAACCCAAGGTCCGTTGGTTTTCATCCCACAAACACTGAATGGTGGACGCTAGAGGAGCCTGTTAGCCGAACATCTCCATCCATATCTGCAGGAAATTGATCCGGACTACAGTTCCATCATTAAACGGAACAACGCACCATTTCATCGGGCTCGTATAACTACTGAGTGGTTGGAGCACTCTGTTTTGAAAACAAGGGACACATCGCTAACATACACCGAGGTGCGAAAACATTATGACCAGCACGTCGTTATGCAAATATAAGCAGCTGCACATCGTTATGCAAATATAAGCAGTCATGAAACGGTATAAACAATACAAGATACTGAGCTCTGTTAATCAGTGTTATTCTAAATTTTTGTTCTTTAAATGGGAACGGCAGTGGACTTAAGAGTTTTACGAAGGACAAATTCTAATGGCCAGATGACTGGCATTACAATTGTCTTACATAAAGCATACTAACCCTCCGTAAAAGATACTAAGAAAGGCTGACCCCTTACAGTTGTCCTTCATAAAAGATACTAAGGACGGTTGACTGTGGGGTGCTCACGGTAATCCGTGTTTAGTATCTTCAAAAAGTGGTCCAAGGAGGGGAAAAACACGAACCGCTGGCTAGGTGTGAGGCGACCATGCCTCATCGATTCCAGAGGTGAGATAAGGCTATCTCGTATTGCACGAGCCAACAGAAAGGATACCATTGAGTAAATCTCCAGTAACTGAATGCTGGTGAAGGGACAACACACTGTCCTGAAAATGTGGCAGACTTGCCGCACGCCACTCATTGTACCCATACTGATCTCGGTTCACCGTTGAAAGCGCCTACAACGGTCGTATCGATGGTTCACCATCAAAAGTGTCTACAACGGGCGTATCGATGGTTCACCCTGAAAAGCGCATACAACGGTCGTATCGATGGTTCAATTTCGAAAGCGCCTACAACGGTGGTATCGATGGATCACCGTCAAAAGCGCCTACAACGGTCGTATTGATGGTTCACCATCGAAAGGCCTACAATGGTCGTATCGGTAGATCACCTTCGAAAGCGCCTACAACAGTCGTATTGATGGTTCACCATCGAAAGGCCTACAATGGTCGTATCGATGGATCACCGTCGAAAGCGCCTACAACGCTCGTATTGATGGTTCACCGTCGAAAGCGTCTACAACGGGCGTATCGATAGTTTACCGTCTAAAACGCCTACAACGGTTGTAACGATGATTCGCCGTCGAAAGTGCCTACAACGGTCGTATCGATGGTTCACCGTCGAAAGCCCTTTGGGACCAAAACAAGCCTGTGCAGGAAGTGTACTGCTTTGTGTATATATTTTCTGGGAAACACTGAGTCCTGTCATTCATGTGCAGGAACTTATTGCGTCTATAACATCCGTAAACATCATGCAGATACATCCTTTCATAGCAGCGGTATTCTCCGCTAGTAGCAGCATATTGTTCTACGCTACACTGCTCGGATAGTTCCAGAATAGTTAGCAAAACATGAGGTATACTTCTAGGTATTGCCTTGACCTCGATTTTTCTCAGACACCAATCCAGTCGAGTATCTAACTTACATGAGTTAAAAACGTGTCGGTACAAGATGCAGCAAGACAACTTTAGAGATCCTGTAGAGTAAATGCCTCACCTGGTATAGCCGGTTTGATACCACGTGGAGGGACAACTTAGTATTAGGTCATTGCGTTTTAGCTCTTCAATGCCGTGCCCCTTCGATGACCACATTTCTAGTTAAGTAGCATGGAAGAAAAAGAGTACCCGGATGTACACCGAGGAGCCATTACATTATGACAACTCCCAGCCTACCGAAATGAGCACGCCTGGAGACCGAATGGTGGCACAGGGGATGTTACCAGAGCAGTGTACATACACCCCGAGGACCGGCTTTAGGTTAGTAGAGTGTTCAGAGTCAGAGTGGGCAAAGCTACCGATATATTGGAGTCTGATAAAGGACAAATTGTGTTGGCATGGTGGCGGATATGCCGCAGCTGGTGGGTTGTTTACGTACCGCTGTGGTGAGTACGTGTCAAAAGTGGTGCACAGGTAGCTTTCAAACGACAAAAGTGTGTCGTCCGCAGATCATCGATGCCAGCGGGGAGCGGAGAGTGTCGCGCATTGTTCACAGCGACCGCAGAGCCAAAGTGCGACAAATCACTCGCAGCTGCACAAATGGTGATCAGAATAATACACTAACGGGAACAAAAATCCCAACACCACGAAAAAATAGTTGTAGAGGAATGAAATGGCGGCAATACATTTGCATAGGTAACATATTTAATCGATTAAGGTTTCAAGATCACAGCCTATTGTAATCGCGAGAAGAGCCATTTCAAATGTGAAATGCTGGTACATTAATAACCGGTGTAACCGCCAGAATGTTGAATGCAAGCACGCAAACGTTCATGCATTGTGTCGTACAGGTGCTGGATGTCAGTTTGTGGGATGGAGTTCCGTGCCTGTTGCACTTGGTCGGTCAATACAGGGACGGTTAATGCTGGTTGGGGGTGACGCTGGAGTTGTCGTCCAATGATGTCCCATACGTGCTCGATTGGTGAAAGATGTGGTGATCTAGCAGGCCACGGCAACATGTCGACACTCTGTAGAGCATGTTGGGTTACAACAGCGGTATGCGGGAGAGCGTTATCCTGTTGGAAAACACCCCCTGGAGTGCTGTTCATGAATGGCAGCACAACAGGTTGAATCACCAGACCGACGTTCAACTGTGCCGTCAGGGTACGTGGGATAACCACGAGAGTGCTCCTGCTGTCATAGGAAATTGCTCCCCAGACAATAACTCCAGGTGTAGGTCCAGTGTGTCTCGGCCGCAGACAGGTTGGTTTCAGGCGCTCACCTGGCCTCCTTCTAACCAACACACGGCCATCACTGGCACCCAGGCAGAACCGGCTTTCATCAGAAAACACAACAGATCTCCACTCCGTCCTCCAATGAGCTCTAGCTTGACACCACTGACGTCGCAAACGGCAGTGTTTGGGAGTAAGTGGAATGCACGATACAGGGCAACTGGCTCGGAGCTGTCCTTCAAGTAACCGATTTGTAACAGTTCGTTGTGTCACTGTGGAGGCAACTGCAGCTCGAAATGCTGCCGCAGACGCGGTACGATGCGCCATGGCCATACGCCGTACACGACGGTCTTCCCTCTCAGTAGTGCCACGTGGCCGGCCGGAACCCGGTCTTCTTTAAGCAGTACCTTCCCTTGACCACCGCTGCCAACAATCATGCACAGTGGTTACATTCCTGCCAAGTCGTTCTGCAATATTGCGGAACGAAAATCTGCCTTCTCGTAGCTCTATTACATGACCTCGTTCAAACTCCGTGAGCTGTTGATAATGGCTTCTTTGTCTTCTTAAAGGCATTCTTGACTAACATCAACACACTACGTCGAATCTCAACGATAACTAACGCTCACGAACGTTACAACACGTATTTACAGCAAACCTACTTTGCATGTTCCGAGGGGCGCTACTAGTGCCACACGTATGCGCCGAGCGCGAAATTTGCATAGACGAGATCTTATAGATGTACTCTCACCGCCTACCAACTGTCGTTTATCTAACACAACCCCTTCTTGGTGTTGGGATTTTTCTTCCGTCAGTGTATGTCGCAGCAAACAGTTCATCGCAGCCTTCTGCGCATGGACCTGCGAAGTCGAAGACCCAGTTGGGTCCCCATGCTCACTGCACGTCATCGCTAAAAACGCATGAAATGAGCCCAGGATCATCGAGATTGGACCGTAGATGATTGGATGAAAATGGCCTCGTCTTACAGATCACGATTCCTGGTGCATCACGTATAGATGACCGAGTGCGGATACGGCATTTACCAACCGAGGCTATGGCACCTGGATACACTCTCGGGCGGAAACAGACCGGCGGCAGAGACAGCGATGTTAGGCTGTGAGCGATGTCTTCTTGGGACACTTTAGGCCCCATTATCCCAATAGCACAATCCCTGACAGCTGGGGTCAGGTATCTGAACATTGTTGCGAATCGAAGTCACCCATTCATGACAACTGTGTTTCCTGCTGGTGATGGCCATGTCCAACAGGATAATGCGCCATGCCCAACAGGATATTGCGCCACGCCCAACAGGATATTGCGCCACGCCCAACAGGATAACGCGCCATGCCACACTGCCAAAATCTTCAAGGAGGAGCTCGAGGAACATGCTGGTTATTTTTTGTGTTAATGCCCTGGCCTTCAAATTCACCTGACACGAACCCAATCGAACATTTGTGGTGCGACTTGGAAAAGCGGGTTCGCGCTAAATCACTACCACCCCGATATGTACGGGAACTGGAGGACCGGCTGTGGACATTATGGTACCAGATACCTTAGGACAGCTATCGCCACCTCATGGAATCGATGCCTCGCCGAGTGGCAGCGGTTTTGCGTACTAAAGGAGGCCCTACAGCTAATTAAGTAGATGGTCATATTGTAATGTCCCATCGGTGTATACGAGGTTCTTCATGGAGCAGCACTGTTTCTAATAATAATCTTTGTGGACGTCTTAATTCTGAATTAAATAAAGCTGTCTACGCAGGAAATGTCCCATGTGAAGAAAGTGACTTTCAACAGGAATTAAATTATGATGAGAAAACACGTCGAATGGGCTATGTCCACGGCAAAGTAATAATCAGCGAGATGTATTACAGTAGAATTTTAAATTGCAACATATCGCTAAGGGGCCCCACACGTGATGAATCAGAAGCGCACTAGTTAAAAATGACGGATTACTATTTAAACACAATTATTCGTCATCGCTGGGGAACTTTATAATGACAAATTTTTTGTGGCGTCTAATGAATTCTGAACAGCGTGTAAAAATTCAGTTTTCAAAAAGTTTCGCATCTTTCCTCCAGCCCGATTTTTTTTTGTCAATATCTAAGACGTCTTTGTGTTTCTCGAAGCTATCAAATATCTCAAGAGAGATGGAGGCAATTTGTTCTGCCTCATTTTCACTTTTGCGATTATTTTTATTACAACGATTGCCTTGGTGTCTTAACTAATGGCATTCAAGGGAGTGACCAAGCGTTAATATAAATCCATAAAAGTAGTTACGCTGAAATTGCGATGAGTATCAGCATATTTAATTGAAACAGCAAATGACTCTGGGAAATAATTTTAGCTTAAAGGTGCTTTAAGATTTCTTTCTCTGTAAACAAATCTGAATGGCAAAAGTAACAATGAAATACTTATTGAATAAACAGTGGTAAAGCCAGGTTTCGTTCAAACAAAGAGATATTTCAAAATCGATTGTGTGAACTCTCAATCTACCCTTTCCTAGTACTTTCACTGATAAGCCAATGACCACCTGTCCAAATGACACGCACACACGGGTCATGACGGAGAGGTGAGAAGTGCCAGCCCACGGGGGTAGCAGCAAGCTGCGGGTCTACGGACCGATTCTGTCCGGATGGGGGAATGTCGGATCCTGGCAGGATTACTCGCAGCGCCGTCCCTTTTAAAAATATCTAGAGAGTTTGTTTAACCCTGTAGAGTCCGCAATTGGACGGTACAGGTTAATGGTCATCAGCTAGTTTTCTTACCTAATAAGCTGTAAGACCCTCTTTAGACCGCAAGACAGCGGCCACTCGGCCTATTGGATGAAGTGGCGATTGGTATTCTAAGGTATCTGGTACCATAATGTCAACAGCAGGTCCTCCAGTTCCCGTACATTTCGGGGTGCTGGTGATATAACGCGAACCCTATTTTCCAGGTCGAACCACAAATGTTCGATTGGGTTCATGTCAGGTGAATTTGAAGGCCTGGGCATTTTTTTTTGAATGGAGGTTTAACGACCACCGTGAGCACCTCAATGGGCTATAAGCAGTCGCCCGTCCCTAATTTAGGGTCACTGGTTCCAGGGAAGGGAGAGAGCCAGTGCCGTAGGACAAACACAACATCCATGCTTGACCGGGATTCGAACCCGGACCCCTTTCGGACAAATGATCAGAGGCCATCGCTTAGACCACTGCGCCACCGGGGCGGCGGCCAGGGCATTAACAGAAAGTCACCGGTATGTTTCTCGAACCATTCCTTGACGATTCTGGCAGTGTGACATGGCGCATTCTCCTGTTGGTAATGGCCATCACTAGAAGAGAACACAGTTGCCATGAATGGGTGAACTTGGTCCACAACAACTTTCAGATACCTGACAGCCCTCAAGGATTTTGCTATTGGGATAATGGGATCTAATGTGCCCCTCAAAAACATCGCCCACAGCATAAGACCGCCGCGCCGACCTGTTTCCGCTTAATAGTGTACTCAGGTGCACTATTAGGCGCATCCGAGCTCGGCTGTCTACGTGATGCACCAAGAATCTTGATTCGTCAGATCAGGCCAATTTCTGCCAATCATCCACGGTCCAATCTCGATGATCTTGGGCCCATTTCATGCGTTTTTGGCGATGACGTGTAGTGAGCATGAGGACCCGACTGGGTCTTCGGCTACGCATGCCCACGCGCAGAAGGCTGCGTTCAACTGTGTGCTGTGATGCATTTCCTTCATCACCACTGTTGTTGCTGCGGGTGATTTGTCGCGCTCTGGCCCTGCGTTCGTTGGGAACAATGCGAGACAGTCTCCGCTCCCCTCTGGCATCAATGATCTGCGGACGACACACTGTTTGACGACGAATTGTCGTTCGGCCATTTGTGCACCACTTTGGACACGTACTCACTACAGCGGTACGTAAACAACCCACAAGCAGCGGCATTTCCGAGATCGTAGTTCCGAGCCACCATGCCACCATAATTCGTCCTTTATCAAACTCCAATAAATCGGCAGCTTTTCCCATTCTGACTCCGAACACTGTACTAACCGAAAGCGAGTCCTTGAGTTGTATATACACTGCTCTGTGAACTTCACCTGAGCCACCATTCGGACTCCAGGCGCTCTCCTTTATCTTGGCTCGGGGTGGTCATAATGGAATGGATCATCAGTGTATATTTAGTGTGAGAAAATTAAGTCTCATTAAAACCAAGAAATAATAATTTTCGAAAATGTATTATCCATTATTTCCTCATTACTATTAAATGATTCGTGGATTTCTATTTCAGATGCTTTAAATTTAACTGAAACCTCTCGTACTTTGAAACATTCCGCATTTTTAATCACGCTGTCCAAAATAGCACACCCTGTTTGTTTTTGTTTTTTTTTGGGGGGGGGGGTAGGGGAGTGTTGTGAAAATAATTTTTAAATGGCTTAGCATATCAACAACATATTCCTTGAAACAGGTAAATAATTTCAAGGCTGTATAATTTGCATAATTTTAACCAATGTAACAGCGGAGATATTACACTGAACAGCAATTGAATTAGAAATACCTGTCTAGTAACGTGTAGCACCACTTTTCGCCCTGATGACGGCGGCGATTCGTCTCGGCATGGACTCGACAAGACACCGGAAGCGTTGGGAAGCCATACGGATCCACGACCCCTAATCAAGCTCCCACAGTTCGCGAAGATTTAATGGAGGGGTCAGAGCCTCGAACATCTCTCTCGATGACATCCCAGATGTGATCGATGGGATTGAGGTCAGGTGACCTAGCTAGCCAAGGAGGCGAGATCACATCGGTGGAGTGTTCATCCAATCATTTGGATACAATTCGGGAGCGATGGCTCGGTGCATTGTCTTGTTGTAGGATGAGGTCCCCAGTGATATGTTGAAGACGCACAAACGGGAGGAAATGGTTGTCCAGGATATCCCGGTAACGTTGGTCTGTGAGTGACGAGGTCACACGTACCAGGGGTCGCATTTCAGTCCACATAAACAGTCCCCAGACGAGAATGCCACCCCCACCAGCTTGAAGAGTAACCTGCTGGCAAAAAGGATCCATCGCTTCATGTGGTTTGCACCGTACTCGTATCCTGCCATCGGCATGTACCAACGTGGATCTCGACTCATCAGCCCAGGCAACATTTTTCCACATGTCTAGGATCCAGTGGCGACGTTCCCGCGCCCATGCTAATCTTTGCACTCTGTGATGTGCGGTCAGCAGCGGTACCCTCGTGGGACGATGGTTTCTGTACCCTATAGCGAGGAGATGGTTCTGGATGGTGTTGCTGCTTACACGTTTTTGTGCACCCGCGTTAAATTGTCGAGTGATTTCTTGCACTGTGACCTGTCTATCCGCTGGTACAATGCGAGCTAGCCGACGATGACCCCGCTTATCCACACACTGTTTTCCACGGCAGTTGGCCCTTGCAGGGATGGTTTTACCGGATTCGATGTACTCACGGTACACCCGTGACACATTGGTTCGGGAAAATCTCAGTGCCTGCACGACTTCCGAGATGGAGTGACCCATTCGTCGGGCTCCGACACTTTGCCCACGAAAAAATGGGCTTAGATTCTTCGTCTTACCCATACTGCGTCTGAATCTTACTGATTTCCGTCGCATCCCTCTTTATATTGTAGGATCGCTGCATACGTCATGTCGTTTCCGTTTGCAGGGCCGTCCACAGCGCCATATTTGCATAACGCCAGCTGTCTCTAATTCAATTGCTCTTCAGTGTACATCGGTCGGAAGATTCGGTAGTGCGCACCTCGGGCTCAGTTCGTGCTTACGAATCGGCTGGTGAATGTTGCATTGTGCTGGAAAGAAAATAATGTCTGCAAATGCAATGGAACAAAAAAGTACAAATTATCGTCGTACAAATAAAAAAACCAGTCCAAAATTCATCGTTTGTTGCGACCTGCTCCCATCGTATGGGTAGCTGTTAGATACCCTAGTAGTAACAGATTTCAATCGGCCTAAGAGAGCATGACGCTGTTCGGGAATGGTGCCGCCAGCAACCCACTGACTTCTCCTCACGAGGAATCGAACGTCTAGTTTCACACTGGGATAAGTGTATTAATGTCCACTGAAATAACTTTTAAGTTTAGCCACATTATCTTTCTCATACGATCTTTGGCTCGTTTTCATTTGAATGACCTTTCTATAACCGATAGTACGCTTGAAAATATGTATTGCACTGGAAAAGTAATTTCGCCTGGCTCCCAGCGCAGAACTCAACAAATTTCTACAGTGTGTCTCTTACTGTTGGACAGCTGTAGATCTCAGTATCTGTTACGGGAACTATCACTTACACTTCTTTCAAAATATGAGGGTCAATGGCTAACTTGTTGCTGTTTTTCGAACCTGTGAGAGAATCAAGGTTAACAAATAATCATTCACTTCGCAGCTGCTTCATTCAGTTCTGTACATTAATTTTTCCAACTATAACAAAGTAAATTTCACCGTCATATTTGGCCCACGCCGGGAATCGAACCCGAGTCCACTTATTCAGGAACAAGTTGCTCTACCAACTGAGCTACGCAGACGTTCGTTCTAGCTGATATGTGTTTTATGTCGTGTGCGTCCTGCGGGGCAGGCACGTCACCCCCGAAAGAGGGCCGGGGCATGGCCCACGGGTCAGCTGTGACCGTGAATCGTTGCAGGCAGCCATCCGCTGTAGAAAGTGCACTTGAGAACTCCCAGTCAATCTGGTGTGTGGAATGCATCGTCACACATATTTATTCTTCGAAGCGCTGGAGAAGGTATTCTCTTATTTTTCCTATCTTACCATTGCGAGATCTTTAAAAGCCGGGTCATCCAGGAAGTTCGGCCGCCATCCATTATATCGAAGTAAATTTCTCCGTCATTTTTGGTCCACTCCGGGAATCAAACCCGAGTCCACTTGTTCCGGAACAAGTCGCTCTACCAATTGAGATACGCAGACGTTCGTTCTCGCTGCTATCTGCCTTTATGTCGTGTGCGTCCTGCGGGGCAGGCACGTCACACAACATAACCCATTCTACCTTAAAACTTCGAAATCCTAGAGAAATAAATACAATTTTGTTCGCCAGTGCCTTATATATCTTTAAAAAATGTGGATACTCTATCTGTTGTGTTACAGGGAAAGCCTATATCACCTTATATTCAAATTTAACTACTGAAAAATATATTTTATTTGTTTCCTTAAACACGAAATGAAGCTCTATATAAACACTTGAGCACATTTAATTTTGCTGCACATTTTAAGGATCACATTGTCGACTAAGTTAGCTGACTGTACAGGACAACACAACGACACTAATGCTCAAAATTAAACGATAATTTACAAATTCCTACATAACTCGGAGTATCTATGAGGTAATCCAATGAAATCTGGAAAAGAGGTTTTTTATTACATTACTTATGTAAATCAAGCAGGAGGAACTCATAATCTCATAAATTCCATATGGAAATATCATAATCTTGTAATTAACATGAAATAGTAGACCATCGAACAAAATTTAAAGTATTTTGCTTCAGACATATGGTATTTCAACATGGAGCATGATCACCCCTAAGAGCCACGCAGCTCAAGTGATGACTCCAAATACTGCTATATAATATTGATTAGGTTTTAAAGGATTAATGACATGTCCTCAACAAGAGCTGTGCTACCCCGGTGGCGCAGGGGTCTAAGCGATGGCTTCTGATCTTACGTCCGAACGGGGTTCGGGTCCGAATCCCGGTAATGCATGGATGTTGTGTTTGTCTTACCCACTGGCTGTCTCCCTTCCCTGGAACCAGTGGCCCTAAATTGGGGACTGGCGACTGCTTATAGCCCATTGAGTTGCTCATGGTGGTCGTTACACCTCCAATAAAACAAAACAAAAAAACAAGAGCTGTTTTGTGTTCTTGAGGCGATCTGGTAGAGAGCTGTCGAGTTGGTCTGGCTAGAGCAGTCCACTTGTGCACAATGGGACTGAGGTTAGGGGATCTAAGTGGCTACTTTATTTGGAAAAGGTCTCACTCTTCAAGAAAATTGGTGACCAAATGAGCTGGATGAGATAGGGGATTATCGTTGGCAGGAAAACAAATCTGAGTTGACGGCTCTCCTAAATGTCCGGAGGTTCGGAATATCGCAACTCTTAACAAAGGACAGGTCTACACGCAGATTCTTCACGATTCTTGCCCAGGCCATCACGCTACCACAACTAGAGTAGTCCTTTCTCGGATGTTATCTGAACTGTTGCGGGTTTTTGGTTCTCTCCTCATAAGAAAACTTTGGATATTCGTACTTATTTTTTTATTTTGATTGGAGGTTTAACGACCACCGTGAGCAACTCAATGGGCTATAAGCAGTCAAGAAGGGAGACAGACAGTGTCATAAGACAAGCACAACATCCATGCCACACCGGAATTTAATCCCGGACCCCTTTCGGACGAATGATCAGAGACCATCGCTTAGACCACTACGCCATATCCGTACTTAAGCTGATAGGATTAATGACATCTCCTCAACAAAAGCTGGTCTGAGACCAGGAAGCGATCTCGTAGAGAACTGTCGAGCTTCAAAGTGGCTCGCCAGAGCATTCCATGTGCGCAGAAAGAGACTGAGGTTTGGGTATCTAAATGGCCACTATATTCAGCAAATGTCCGACCCTTCAAGAAAATAGTTGACCAAATGAGCTGGATGAGGTCGTCGACAATCGTTTGCAAGAATAAAATCTGAACCGACGGCTCCTCTGAATATCTTGAGGTTCGGGATATCACAACTCTGAAAAAAAGGCCGGTCTGTGCGCCCATTCTTCACGATTCCTGCCCAGGCCATCACGTTACCACTACCAATGTACTCTGATGTTATTGGAACTGTTGCAGGTCTCTTGTTCTCTCCAGATGAGTATACGTCGGGAATTTATACTTAAGCTGAATCGCGATTCATCTGTGAAAAGGACATTTGCCTACTGGCCTGAACTACAACTGTGATGCTGGTAACTCCATTTGTAAAGTGCTCGCCGGGCGGGCAGAGGAAGTTAGGCAGACACAAATGACTGGAAGTATTATGTGAAGAGTATGACTTGAAACCATCCTTTTTATAGCGGTTGCAAACTACAAAGAGAGTTACATAGTGGACATCACTCTGTTCCGTCTGTCAGTCAGACTGATATAACGGTCGTCTGCAGACGTTTTGGTTCTGGGACGGTCTTAAAAAAGTCGACGAAAATCTTCTGACTGTTCAAACTGCCTCCAAGAATCCAACATGATATTTTGTGGAACATTCGATGCTCAGAAAACTTCTGCTTAGGAATGACCTATTTCCATCCTACCAATCCTTCGCCATCGCTGAAAATCATTCTACGCAAATTTGGCTTTCAGTTCACGTGCCACTGAACTGAAAGCCAAAGTTAGGTAGAACATGTATAAGGTGCGAATAAATTAGCTAGTCATTTTTAACTCACTTCAAATTTGCATATTCCACGATCCTGTGGCAAAAAAATGGAAACTTTTGCTGTTGTTAAGCTTATGTGCGGCTGCTCGGCCAAGGAAACTCATTCTCTGCAGCTCTCAACAAAATATTACACTGAATGGCCAAAAGTTATGGCATACGTACCTAGCATCGTGTTGGACTTCCTTTAGCCCTTCGAAGTGCAGCAACTCGACGTGGCACCGATTCCACACGTGGCAGAAAGACTACGGGAGAGATGTTGAGCCATGCCGTCTCAACAGCCGCCCACAGTTCCCTGGCATTTGTAGGTGCAGGATCTTAGGTGCGAATGGACCTTTCCACCACGTCCTATAAGTGCTCTGTTGGGTTCATGTCGGGTGAATGTGGTGGCCACACCATCCGTCGGAACTTTCCAGAATACCCCTGGAATCAATTTTGGACAACCTGGGCCCGATGACATGGTGTATTGTCCGCCTAGAAAATCACATCGTTGTTGGGGTATGTGAAGTCCATGAAGGGCTGAAAATGGTCACCAAGCGGAGCAATAAAGCGATTACCGGTTAATGACGTGTTTACGAAGACCAGAGGACGCAAACCGTGCCACGTAAAGTCACATGTATGGAACCACCACCAGCTTGCACAGTTCTTTGTGAACAGCTTGGGTTCATAGCATCATGGGATCTGCGCCACACCCTTACCTTACCATCAGCTCGTAGCAACTGGAAGCGTGATTCATCGGACCACGCCATATGTTGCCAGACTTCCAGAGTCCAATTACCGTGTTTATGAGCCCAGGTGAGGCTCTGTGTCCGATGTCGTGGTGTTAACAAAAACACTCTGGTAGGTCTTCTGCTTCCATACCACATGGACGTTAAATTATGCTGCACTGACCTGAAGGATATGTCTCTGGTACCTCCGGCGTTGATTGTGGATGTTATTTGAGCCAGTGTCGCTTGTCTGTTAGCATGGACAATCCTGGTAAGATCCCTCTGGTCACGGTCATTCAGCACCCGTGGTCGGCCACTGCGCTGTCCACTGTGAGTGGTAATTACTTCCATGAGGTATTCCCGGTACACACGTGACACGGTGGATCGAGGAATGTTGAATGTTCGCACAACTTCGTAAATCGAATGTCCTATCCGTCTGGCTCCCACAACCATGCCTCGGTCAAACTCAAATAATTTACTTCGGCTTGCCATAAACCTACTGGCGGTTGTTCAACCTGACTCTCGAGATTATACCTAGCAAATGATAAAAATCGTGGCGTGTGTCAAAGCCTTTATACGACGGCAGCGCCAGTTGAAATTTTGCATACTGCTATCCCATGACTTTTGGCACTTCAGTGTATGTGGTGAGTGTTGCAACAAAGGGCAGGCGATTTCTTCTCACCACTGGCTTCAGCACTCCGTGGTCCTGCTCTATCATTTAATCGGTCCAGCTCCCTCATTAAATCGCGACCTGGCCTGCCAGGCCGCGATTGCGATGCTGTTGCTCCTAGGCGTTTCCACCCGACAATAACATAACTTACAGTTGGTCGAGGTAGCTAGTACAGAAATTTCCCGAACTGGCTAGTTGCTGAGATGAAATCCTAAGAGTGTGCCACCTTGAAAGTCACTGAGTTCTACTGTACGGCACATTCTACTACTTCTGTTTGTCTACGATGTTTTCTAAGCAACGTGCGTCTTTCATACCTCTATGAACACTGGCTGTGACGTATATGGACCAATCCGCTACTCAAAAGGTCAAAGTGTGTCCGGATACTTTTGATCTAATAATGTGTTTCATTGTTGTCCCGCCAGACAGCAAAAGCCATTGTTTACATTTCTGTACTTTATCCCACTTACTTCGCAAGAATTTTTGTAAAGCTTCTGAAACTTATGAGGTTGGAACAAACTGATACCTGAAATTAGTAAATTTGGGCAATAGCTTCAAAACCGCAATTCTTTCTGAGACGAACCTATTTTTTACAAATAAGATATAACCAGATTACACTAACAAGGGACACCCCCGGGGTTGAACAAATAAAACCACTCCAAACGTTCGTTATAAATCACTTACGTACCTATGAATTCACTGGTGATATTCGTTTTTCTGTAAAGCTCCGCAGTTCACCAGTAGAGGTCTCTGAAGATAGGTGCTACGTCGAAGCGTAAAGAGCAGATTTGCACGAAAATAATTATTACGTACGTAGGACTGTTGACGTCCGTAACTTCATAACGAAGGGTCAGAGTGTGCAAGTGTCAAAACTAATTCATGTGAGGGATGTCTATAAAATGATCAAAGCAATTACCATTGCCGTAAAATGCACAACAATTATTAAATGCAACATCGGTACACCCACAGAATGCACACGCACGAGGAACATTAGTGTTGAAAGCCACGTCGATGACACTTTTGAAATTCTGCACAGATTCACCACAATGGTAGCCAGCTTTCTGCCATGCGTAATGAATCATATGTCTATAGATATCCGCAGACAGTTGATTGTAGATCACAGAATGCATCTTTAGAAGAAATATTCTGCCATGTAATTTTGGCTGCTGCATGTTGGATCGCAGTTTTATGTAGTCTGTAATCCTCTTTGCGTAAATTTTATATTGTCTTGAAAAAAATAAAAAAACAATTAGGGATTGAACATATTTCGCAATTTTTGCTGGAATTATTTTTAAATGAACTTGTTTTTCCCCAGAGGCCTCCTGAAGTATTCGTTCATCCTTGTGTCCATACCAGGAATTATTTTTAAATGAACTTGTTTTCCCCCGGAGGCATCCGGAAGTATTCGTTCATCCTTGTGTCGAGACCAGGAATTATTTTTAAATGAACTTGTTTTCCCCCGGAGGCCTCCTGAAGTATTCGTTCATCCTTGTGTCCAGACCAGGAATTATTTGTAAATTAACTTGTTTTCCCCGGAGTCCTCCTGAAGTATTCGTTCATCCTTGTGTCCAGACCAGGAATTATTTTTAAATGAACTTGTTTTCCCCAGGAGGCCTCCTGAAGAATTCGTTCATCCTTGTGTCCAGACCAGGAATTATTTTTATATGAACTTGTTTTCCCCCGGAGGCCTCCTGAAGTATTCGTTCATCCTTGTGTCCAGACCAGGAATAATTTTTTAAATGAACTTGTTTTCCCCCGGAGGCCTCCTGAAGTATTCGTTCGGAGGTCTCCTGAAGTATTGTGTCCAGACCAGGAATTATTTTTAAATGAACTTGTTTTACCCCTGAGGCCTCCTGAAGTATTCGTCCATCCTTGTGTCCAGACCAGGGGATATTTTTAAATGGCCTTGTTTTCCTCCGGAAGTCTCCTGAAGTATTCCTTCATTCTTGTGTCCAGACCAGGAATCAGAAAGTACGAGTGACTTGTCAGGTGTATATTCAAAACTGACGCAAAAAACGTCGAACCATTTTGTCGTCTCACTACGTACACAGAGAAATAAGCATGTGATATAAGCACCTGCACACTCTCGACTGGCGTAGCAGCCGGCGAGCGACGGGTGACTCAACAGAGCCCTCTAGTGAGCAGCTGCGGAGTTTTACAGAAAAACAAATATCACCAATGAATTCAGAGGTACGTAAATGACTTCAAACGGAAGTTTGGCGCCGTTTTGTTTGTTCGAACCCGGGGGCGTGCCTTGTAAGTACCATTTTCCTCGAAAATGTTTTTAAACTAATTAACTGCATCTTGAACAAAACGGAAATTTACCCTTACCTTCACAATCCCACTATTACGATATTGTGATATTTCGTCGTGGAGCACTTTGATGCAGAATACTACGCGAAAAGATAATTTGTGTCTTTGTGGTCTAAAAATGTTATGTAGTTCAAAATACAGGGTATCCATAAATGAAGTATACAACATCAGTATGCTACTGAAAAAAAACCCCTACAATAAATAACAATTTACTTTTAATGTCAAAACACATGGTAAATGTGAAAGTGTTTCTTAAAAATGACAGTAGGTGTTCTCCGTTGGCTGCTCGCAGCATATCTAAACGATAGTCCACCTCCACACACGTATTAATGCATTGCAGAATGTCAGATTTAACAAGGAGGAATGCTGCAGTAATGCGTTCTTTGAATTCATTGATAGATGTAACCTTTTCTTGTATACAATGTCCTTAATAAAGCTCCAAAGAAAAGAAATCGCATGGGATAATATCAAAAGTACGGGGTGGCCATTCCGTCGGACCCCAGGTCCAATCCAACGCCCTGGAATATGGTGGTCTAAATATCTGCGTGCTTCCAAAGACCAGTTCAGTGGCGCTTCATCTTGCTGGTAAATGATGTCTCGAATATCCTGGAGTTCTGGAATTGCGAATTGTTCTAATATGTCCAGGTACGTTATGACAGCAACTGGTGGTTCAGCGGAAAAAAAGGGCCCTATCAATCTGTTTTCCATTAGGCCAGACCAGATATTGACCTTCGGCCTCTGTCTCTCTCTCTCTCTCTCTCTCTCTCGTGTTCTCCGACCGCATGCGGATTTTCCGTGCTCCAGATTCAGCAGTTATGTTTATTCACTCTTCCAGAAACATGGAATGTCGACTCATCGCTGAAACAATTCCGTGAAAGGAGTGTGGGGTCTTCGTCAATGCAATTAAGCATGTCTACCTAAATGCATGTCGACGTGGTTGATCATTTGGTTGAGGTTTCTGCATTAACTGCACTCTATATGCATATAGGCGTAGACGTTTATGCAGAACCTTGTGAACCGTTGCTCGCGGCATTTCGAGTTCACGACTGCGACGCGGACGGACTTCTTCGGGCTCCTTAGGTAAGCCTTCTTCCACCTTTTCCTCCGAAATGGAAGGTCTCCCAGTGCTTTTGCCTTTCAAGACACTTCCTGTTGCTTTGAATTTATTTACCCATTGTTCGATGCTCCTTCGTATCGGCGGCTGTCTCTTGTACTCCGTTCTGAACTTACGTCGAACTGTTGTCAGAGATTTTTGACTTCACAAACCAAAAAAACACATGCTTCTTTCTCCACTGGAGAAGCCATGTCTGTTGTATTTCGTGTTTGACACGATTTTTCATTACATGAGACACCTGACGCCATCTATTATCTAACTTAACAAACTTTAACACTTGCCACGTCTCTTGACGTTTAAAATAATTTTTTCGGTCGTATTTTTTTTAATAGCATACTGAAGTTGTATACTTCCTTTATACACGCAGTGTATTATATGAAATACTATTGCAAAATTAATTGCACCCACATATTTAGTCTTACATCTAATTTATCAGACATGTCTTGTACGTCTGACTGCCTTTATCTGGCGAAAGGTGGACTTTCACGTTACAAGGTAGGTATCCCCCGATTTCTGTCCACTCGGTGTTTATATTTTATACATGGTGTAGAAATCAGGTAAATAAATGTTTCTCAATTAGTTTGTAAGCACTAATCTCAGAATCAAATGATCAGTGTTGTGAAAAACTCGAAAGTGTAAATCCGGAGCATAGCCAGTTTAATCCGACATTTGTACAAAATACGTAATATAAAATAGGAGGACAAATGGAATATATGAAACTAAGATGGTTGCTCACGATTTATTGGACGTCAGACACAAAACAGAAACGCAAATATTCCGTGCCACGAGTTCGTGAAGCATCTTTTGCTCACCTGATATTCACATTGTAGAACAGTTCTCTGTAAAGTATCCACGTACTGCACCGATATTTGATGTATTGTTTAAAAGAAATTGATCGACTTGCTGTTTCCATAACTTTATAAATTTGCCCCATTTTTTTTATCTTTGTGGTTTTCTTGTGGGAAACATTTCTCTTGTCGCCAGACGCTGACACTTTTAGGGCCTCCATAAATCTCGGAATGGCTGTCTTGTGGCAGTTACGGAAAGATAGGTCCAATTTTGATGGATCACTTCGTAAGATCGGGAGTACTGATGGGTCAACTGTCACGTGACTAAAGTGATCATCGAAGAACCAGAAGCATTTCTTTTTTCTGCTAAAAGACCTATACCTGAGTGCATGCCATATCTCTTTGTCAAGGTTTTATGGAGTCGCAGAGCATCAAGTCTTGTTGGCGCGCACAAACACACACACACACGCACACAATGCCCTTGTCAACAAAATTTCCTCTTCCCAGGTAGTCCGCCAATATCTACTAAAATTATAAAAGATGATATGCCAGTGTCAGATACTTACATGAAAGCGAAAACCATAAGATATGTGTTTTAATGTTCCACCTGGAAAAGACAGAGACTAAACAAAAGCACTTTGCTGTAATCACTTATGTGATTTCTATAATGATGCTGAGAGCAAGATACTTTTGACGCTTTATAAATTCTATATGCACATAAACTATCTTTTTATACATTCAGTATATACACCAAAAAGCCAGTACACAATGACCATCTGACTACACTCACGGACAATGAAATTTGCCACCTAGAAGAAAACCTGACACAATCGCGAAACTTTGCAAATAGCTAGAGTGCGTGCTGGTATGAAAATGATCCACGTTTGGTGAGATTGCGCATGACCGCAAACTCTGTGGTGGTGCTGCAAGTACGAACCGGCAGTCTTATAAACCGGCGTATAGTCGATGCCCCATGAAAGCGAAAAACACAGGCTTACGCAAGCAAGAGTACAGAGTGAAAAAAATACCGGGTAGACGCCAGAGACGTCGATTTACTCAGCTTACCGACTTTGAGAAAGGCCTGATCATCAGGCCGAAAACCACAGGGTGGTCGGCGCGCCGTATAGCCCGCCACATGGATCGTTCTGACCATACCGCCCGAATGTGTTGGCAGCAGTGCACACGTGACGGCACTGCCACACGGCGGAGCGGCTCCGGACGGACCAGGTAGACCACCGGTAGAGAGGATCGACGGATCGTGCGCCAGGTACGAACGGATCGCACGAGGACCTGGTAGACTATACAGGCAGATGTAGAGGCTCCTATGTGCACACGAACCATTTCCCGATGCCCCGCGGAAGCGAATCTGCGATCCGAGCGTCCCTTACGTGTGCTGCCATTAACACCGGAACATCTCCGGCTCCGTGCGCAGTAGTGCCTGGCCAGAGCGACGTGGAACGCCACAGACAGGCGACCTGTGGTGTTTAGCGATGAGTGCCGCTTCGTATTGGGGACAGAAGATCTACATGTCCGGGTGTGGAGGTCCTCGGGTCAACGACACAATCACAACCTCGCTATCGAGCACCACACCTCCCCCATTGCAGGCATTATGGTCTGGGGACCCATAGCCTACGATAGCCGATCAGGTCTAGTAGTGGTACGTGGATCATTGACGGGCCAGCGGTATCTGGATGGGATCCTACGGCCCCATGCGCTCCCATTCCTGGCCGGGATTACTGCATTTGCATCGATTTGCATAAAGACGCACTGATCATAATGCATTGACTCCTCGGTGAATTTATCAATTTATTTAAAATTATCAAACATTAACCATAAAATTTCAACATATATCTTTTTTAATGAAAAATAACTATTTAAAAAAAATTATATTCTTTTAATTTTTGGAGATTTCTTTATTTCGGAGATTTCTTTATAGAAGACAGCTGGATTCACGTATATGCTTCTGCATTCGATCTGTTGCGATATATTGTTTTATTTGAAATATGTGAAGAAACTCCTGCCTCAGAGAGAGCTAATCTATTTTAGACGAAAATAATAAATTCTAAGATAAGCTTCTAAAAATTAAGAAACGTTTTCGAAACATGTTTGAAACAATAATTGCAAAATAAATAAAAAAAGGTTTACGTTATGTTTCCACTTAGGCGCAAGGAAGATTTCGGGATTTTAAATTAATGATTTATTGGACGATAATGAGGTTACAGAAATTATACGGCGTATAAAAGAACATAGCTAGGAACAGCACATCAGAAGTATAGTGAAACCTCTATAAGGCAACCACCACTGGTTCTTCTTAAAACGGTCGTTCACAGGGGTGGTCGTTAAATAAGGGAAAGTTTTAATAGCATATCCAATGAACGGTTTCGAGACAGACTTTGTAAACTACTACGTACTTAACGTTCATAAAGTACATACTCTGAATTGCTACATTCCAAACATGATGCATTCCAGTTTATTTACAGTACAGTATGTATGTATGTATGTATGTCTATAAATAATAAAAAATACTATATACCGATGAGCCAATACATTATGACCAACCCCAGCCTGGAGAACTGAGCGCGCCTGGAGACCGAACGGTGGCACAGGTAAAGTTCACGGAGCAGTATAAACTGAGTGGCCATTTTATTATGACCACCCCCTCAGTACTTCGTTGGGCCACCTTTTGCTTTTCATACTGCGTCGATTTTTCGTGGCATGGACTGCACGAGATGATGATAGGTGGTTTGTGGAATCTGAGACCATGCTTGATGAATAGCACTTTCCAGGAGTGTGAGATTGCAATGTTGTGGATACAGCTGTCTGATGGCTCGTTCAACTTCATCCCACAAATTCTCAATGGGGTTGAGATCTGGAGATTGTGGGGGCCACCTAAGCAAAGTAAACTCACTGGCATGATCCTGACACCAAACCTGTATAATACGAGCACTATGGCAGGACGCATTATCTTGGTGAAAGTAGCCATCGCCATTGGGATGAACCATCCACATGACAGACGCACTTGGTCCGCAACGATATTTAGATATGATGTGCCAGTCAGACGTTGATCAACACGAAATAAAGGGCCCAAATCATCCCAGGTAAACATTCCCTAAACCATAACGTTGCTTCCACCATCTTGAAGGGTTTTAGCAATGCATTTGGGGTCCATGTTTTCGTGCTGCTACCGCCAAATTCTCACTCGGCCATTGGCATGGTGCAACTGAAAACGTGATTCATCAGACCACATAATTTGTTTCCAATTATCGACTGTCCAATCCTTGTGTTCCTGTGCGAAAATCCTTGTGTTCCTGTGCGAAGTGGAGACGTGTTAACTGCAGACAGCAAAGGTGTTCGAACAGGTCTTCGGCTGCCATATCCCATCCGATGCAGTGTACGGCGAACAGTGCGTGCAGAGATCATTTGAGGGGATCCTTGATTAAGATGGTCTGTAATTTGCTTCATTGTTGCCCTTCTATTGTCTGTTACCAGTCTGGACACTCTCCGTTCCGCCCGAGCAGTCACTAGTCGATGACGACCACACGTTGCACGTAGAGACCCAGTTTTTGGGCTGACAGTCCAGTCTTTAAACACTTTAACAACAGCTGCTCTGGAACATTTCATGAAAGCGGCTGTTTCGGTGATACTCGCTCCATGGCTCCGAGCTCCTACAATTATCCCACGTTGAAAGACCGTCAAATCGCATTTTTTACCCATCTTGTCACCAAAAATCACCTCTACTACTGTCGCAAACACTAAACGTTTCCTTTTTATACTAGCCTCGTCCTCTGGCGGCAACAGCGTGCAGCCATAGTTCATTTGCTTAAAACTGTCAGGTGGTCATAATAAAATGGCCACTCAGTGTATCATCATCATCATCATCATTGTCAACCATTATCAATCCACTGCTGGACGAAGGTCTCCCCAAGTTTCCTCCACAACGGTCTGTCTTGTGCCAGTCTCCTCCATGTCACCCCTGCATACTTTCGAATTTCATCCACCCATCTCCCATGTGGTCTTCTTCTGGGTCTTTTCCTGTCCCTTGGAATCCAATCTAAAATTTCGGCTGTCCATCGATGATCTGTCCTTCTGGCAGTATGTCCAGCCCATTGCCATTTCAGGGATTTAACTCTGATCATGATGTCTTCCACTCTTGTCATTTTTCGGATCCACGAGTTCCTCTTCTTATCTCTCCTGGTTACACCAAGTATGCACCTCTCCATGCTTCTTTGAGTTGTCTGCAGCCTTTGTATGTCTCTTTTAGTTAAGGTCCACGTCTCTGCACCATACGTAAGCACTGGAAGGATGCATTGATCAAACACTTTTCTTTTAAGACATAATGGCATATTGCTCTTGAAAATTATGCTGTTTCTTCCAAAAGCTCTCCAGGCAAGTTTTGTACGCCGATTAATTTCTTCATCAATGTGACCCTCACTTGATATCTGCTGTCCAAGATAAACGTACGTGTCTGTTATCTCCAGCTTTTCTCCATCAATCGATAAATCTTCATTTCTTGTAAAAGCATTGAACATCACTTTTGTCTTCTGAAAGTTCATTTTTAATCCCACTTCTTTACTCTTGTCAGCAAGTTCCTGGATCATACTCTGCAGCTCTGATGGGCTAGTTGCAAAAATGACTACGTCATCAGCAAAACGAAGGTGGGTTAGATAATCTCCATTAATCTTTATCCCCTTGTTTTCCCAGCTCAGCGACTGAAAAACACCCTCCAATGTGGCATTAAAGAGCTTCGGAGATATGGTGTCACCTTGTCTCACTCCCTTTCCAATTTTTATGTGTGTTGTATTTTCAAACAGCCTAATCTTTGCACTTGCATTTTCATAGATGTTATAAATAATATTAATGTATGCATCTTCAATACCGCAGGTTTTCAGAGCCATTGTAACTGCTGATGGTTTCACCGAATCAAAGGCTTTTTCATAATCGATAAAAGCCATGCACAATGGAATTTCATATTCCCTCGCTCTTTCAATTAGTTCTCTCAGCACATGGATATGATCTATTGTGCTGTAGCCACTCCTGAATCCAGCTTGTTCTCTCGGTTGAGCCATGTCCAGTGTTACCTTCAAGCGGTGTGAAAGAACTTTAGTGAAGATTTTATAAACTACTGATAGGAGGCTGATAGGTCTGTAGTTTCCGAGATCCTCAATGTCACCTTTCTTATGTAGCAGGATCATTGTAGCGGTGTTCCAATCTTCAGGAATCTTTCCTTCATTAAGGCATCGAGTGAAAATTTGGGCGAGTACTGTTTCGATTTCTCCACTTGCTTCTTGTATAATGTCTACAGTAATTCCATCTTCTCCTGGAGCTTTTCCCCGCTTCATGTTCTTGATTGCATGTGCAACTTCTGCTGGAAGGATTGGAGGAACTCTGGTACTGGTATCTTTCATGATGTCTGGAGTGCATGTATCATCCCTTTCATAAAATTTGGAGTAGAAATCTTTCACTCTTGTCAAAATTTCGCCTCTATTTCTTGTTACAGAACCATCTTCTTTTCTCAGTGCCATAATCTGTTTTCTTCCCTTACTGAGATATCCCTTTGCTATCTTTAGGCTTTGGTTGTTTTCAATTGCTTTCCTCACTAGTTCACAGTTGAATTTTCTTACGTCTTCAGTGATACGTTTTCGTACTGTCTTGCATAGCTCTATATATTCCACTTTGGAAGTCACATCTTCTTTAGTTGTCCTCATCTCTCTTCTTTTTTGCATCAACATTTTCGTTTTTCCTGATAATTTATTTACATGCAACTTGTTCTTAGACCCAGCTAATTTTGTTGCTGTTTCCATAAGAGCTTTGGTTACTTTTCTGTTAACTTCAGAGATGTCCACTTCTTCCAATGTTAGGCCTTCTAAAGCAGAGAACCTGTTCTTCAGTTCCAACTTGAAGGTATTATGGTGTTTTTTAAGGTTGGTTATGTCAATAGATTTTGTTTGTCTTATGAGCTTGCCACGTTCAAGTTTAGTGTTGAGGTGCATCTTACATCTCACCAATCTATGGTCACTACCTGTGTTGAACTTGTTTAGCACACTGCAGTCTTCTATGACGAATTTTTGTTACACATAATAAAATCAATTTCACTTGTCATCCCATTTGGATGTCTCCATGTCCATTTCCTGTGTGGCTTTTTCTTGAAGAAGGAGTTCAAGATGAAAAACCCTTCTGCCTCTGCAAACTCAACGAGAGTATTTCCACGCTGGTTTCTGTTGCCGTGACCGAATTTACCTACTGAAGTTTCATTCTGTTGCCGTTGCCCTATTTTTGCATTGAAATCTCCCATAATTATTTTGAAGTGCTGCTTACCTTTATTATTTAGATGACAAATTTCCTCATAAAATTCTTCAATTTCTTCTTCAGGATGACTTGTGGTGGGTGCATAAGTTTGAATAATCTGAGCCTGGTATCTTCTCGATAGTTGGATAACGAGTCGTGCAGCTCTGTCAGAGGAACTTTCAACTTCTACCACTTTATCCTTCAGTTTCTTGTTTATTATAAATCCAACACCACTAGTTCTGCCAGTATCTGTCCCACGATAGTAGAAGAGATGTCCACTTTTCAGTTCGATGAGATCTTCTCCTTTTCTCCTTACCTCACTTAGCCCCACGATGTCCCACTTGATCCTTTGTAGTTCCTCTTCCAATTCAAGAAGCCTTGAATCAGAAGATAGGGAGCGTCCATTGTACGTTGCCAAGGTCAGCATCAGATGGCAGCCTAGTCCGGTCCTCCGGGGATTCTTAGCACCCTCTGTTTTCATGTCGCACTGGCCGCTGCCTTGGCCAGGTACATTCCAGCTGCCGGAGACTGAGGGCCAAGATTTAAGTTGTGGAGTCATTTTGGAGGGGTTTGGCCATAACTCACCACGCTGGCCAAGCGGGTTGGTGAGTGTGGATAGCATTTCCTCTGATCCCGATGGTATAGTTATACCGCTATTGGCGGTCGTCAGAGCCCCTTTAGTGGGAACAGGATGCACCACGAGAAGGCGGGGTTGACATTTGTCAAGGAGAGGCTGTGATGTTACGCATCACCTGACCTTACAACCCGAGAACCAGCTTTCGGTTAGTACAGTGTTTCTAGTCTGAATGGGAAAAGCTGCCGATTTCTCGGAGTTTGATAGAGGACAAATTGTGATGGCACGGCGCCTCCGAACTACGATCTCGGAAACGGCGCAGCTTGTGGGCTGTTCACGTGCAGCTGTAGTGAGTACGCATCAAAAGTGGTGCACAGATGGCCAAACGACGAACCGTCGTCCTGCCGTGTGTCGTCCGCAGCTCATTGATGCCACAGGGGAGCGGAGACTGTCGCGAATTGTTCACAGCGACCGCAGGGCCACAACAGTGCGACAAATGATCCGGAGCTACAACAACGGTGATCAGGGAAACGTGTCACAGCACACAGTTAATCGCAGACTGCTGTGCGTGGTCCTGCGGGTCTTCATGCTCACCACACGTCATCGCTAACAATGCATGAAATGGGCCCAAGATAATCGATTTTGGATCTTGAATGACTGGAAGAAAGTTTCCTGTTGTGACGAATCAAGATTCCTGGTGCATCTCGCAGATGGACGAGCGCGGATACGACGATTATCAACGGAGGCAATGGCACTTGGATGCACTGATTGACGGAAACTGGCCGGCAGCGGCGGCTTTAGGTTGCGGGCGATGTTTTCTTGGAACACTTTAGGCTCCATTATCCCAAGAGCACAATCCCCGACTCCTGTCAGGTAACTGAACATCGTTGTGGACCCAGTTCACCCAATCATATGAATTATGTTCCCGGCGGGTGGTAGCCATTACCAACAGGATAATGCTCCATGCCACACTGCCAGATTCGTCAAGAAGTGGTTCGAGGAACATGCTGGTGACTTTCTGTTAATGTCCTGGCCTCCAAATTCACCTGACATGAATCCAATATACCATTTGTGTTCCATTTGGAAAAGCGGGTTCGCGCTAAATTACTACCATCCGGAAATGTACGGGAACTGGGAGAAATGCTGTTGACATTATTGTACCAAATACCACAGGATCACTATCACCACATCATTGAATCGATGCCTCGCAGATTGGCCGCTGCTTTGAGGGGATAAAGGGTAGGTGGTCATAATGTAATGGCTCATAGGTTTGGTATATGTAGTACACTTAAACGTTTAGAAGATAGCTATAGAGGTAATTTAAAAAAGCATTTTATAAAGGAATGTAATGTCGTTTGCTTAAGCTCTTCATAATTTTCTTTCAGCACCATGTTTTCCGAGTTTTCTTATAGCTCACAGAATATTTTCTTAATTTCCTCCCCCCTCCTTCATGACAAGTATCAAGTGTCTTCTGTGCGGCCATAAAGGCGAGTGAAGTAAAGATGAGTTTTAACTGTCGCTCCCTTTTCAGCCATTGTGGGTAGTGTGGGACTTTTCGTTACTCTGTGTTTCTTTGCTATACTACGCAAGCCATTAGAATTGCCTGCCATCGCCGATAACTCTTTCACCCCCTCCACTTCCGTGCCTGAGGAAAATTCCTAGAGTGCACATTTGTTTAATTTACTGTTTCATGCTTCCAGGGTGTAGAGAAAATTTTCAGCGGGAATGGTAATCCGGACAACGCAGATTTTTTGGAGTGGTCCTTACGCAAAGATGGTTGTTAAAAGGGGATAAGCGTTCTTTTAATAGGGGGAAGGTTAGCATTAGCGCTATGGGTTTTGAAATAGGTTCCACAGAAAAACGGGAGAAATGAGGGGCTGGTCGTCAAATAGAGGTAGTCGCTAAGAGCGGTTTCACTCTACTGATTAACTGAAACTAACTGAATTAATCTCTAAAAGCGCACATATAATTACCCTAAACCATTTTATGAGGGAAAACGTGTACCTTAGAAAATTCTAGAAACCACAATGATATTTCAGCACACATTTTATTATCTTTCAGAGGAATGACGTAATCACATGTCATGTAGCCTCTGGAAAACTCCACTGAACACTCATGAGAGAATGAGATTGAAAAGGTAAATAACGTCTTAGTATTATTATTAAAACAGTTTTGACTTCGCAAAACTCCTGAAAAGGTCTCTGAGACCCCCAGGGGTTCGCGAGCCACAATTTGAGAACCGCTGGCTTTCTACCGTTTGTATAAGATGGGCCCGAATTCACGTCCCTGAGGGAGCACCGGTGATGTGCTTCTGTAACGGCACTGCAATCTCCCTACTCAGCGGCCTCAACAAATATAAGAGTGACTGCATATAACGCATCGAGTTGGAGGAAACTCGCGCTGTTAGTTACGTAATCAGGTAGCAAAGGTAAGATGTTGGGGGTGAGAAATCTCACGATTCAATTTTGCTTTCTTTTAGTTTTCCTTTCAGGGTTTAGCGACGATCGTAAGCAAATCGTTGGGTTATAAGCAGTGGCGACGATCGTAAGCAAATCGTTGGGTTATAAGCAGTGGACCGTCGTTGATTTGGGGCAACTGTTTCGAAGGAAGGAATGGAAAGAGCTAGTGCTATAAAAACACACCACACATATCTCCTCAGTTAATCTACCAACGGCCCATCTCAGACGAATGGTCAGGAACCAGTGACATAGATCACTCTGCCACCGGAGAAGCATACAATGGTGTGAGTGATGTGCTGAGGCCAGAACAACCATTGAATTACAGACACGCTTGATCTAATGAACACCTACAAAGAAGAACAGTAATAACAATAATAACTTTAATGAAATAACAAATACAAATTTCGAGAATACTGATTACAAAGAAATATGAAAACTGAAATCAAATTATCTTTCTACTTTCAAAATAGGATTTAGCCCTTATTAATTTAAACAAATATATTCTAAGAATGCAAACGCTGAGTGCGTGTTTGACATAGGAATAAAAAAGAGAGAAACATCTTATTCCACTCAAATATAATTACATCAGCAATACAATTCAGCAACTAGCATATTTTTAAACAGTGATTATGACTAAATTGGGTTAAACATACAAAGCTGTTTTAGTACTCAAAATGTTATTCATTTCCGAAAATGTCAGCCGGAATCTTCTTAATTAAAATTCAGTTCAGCAGTTAAGATCTTTCTTTAGGTGTTCTATCTTGTTCATTTAAAATGGGAGTAATTATTAGTTCTTTAATATTTTGCAATTAATCTTAAGTTTCTATCTTGGTCAATCTCCGTAACAAAAAGGCATAATAAATACAAGCTAGCAATCAACAAGTTAGTAAAATCATGCAATGCATTGATTATGACACGCTTTCCAACATACTAGAAATCATTACTCAAGTTATGAGGATAATGGCTGTGGAATAAATCTCGCTCCTGTGTCCTGACCTTTGACCCCATTTCGAAGATATTAAACAGAACCGGTTCAGTACACCTCCAGAACAACATACAAAAGTCTTGTCGCAATAGAAGCAATTTTAGTCAAGTTCTGGGGATAATGGCTGTGGAAAAAATATCGCTCATATATCCTGACCTTTGACCCCATTTCGAAGATATTCAAAAGAACCTTTTCAGCACATCTCTGGAATAACATGATGAAGTTATGTCGCAATCGAAGCATTTTTACGTACGTTATGACGCATAAGAGTGGTAGAATGGATTCCGCTCATATTCCCTGACTTTTGAGTCCATTTCGCCCATTTTCAATAGGGTTCCTTCCCAAGTTGTCCCTACAATATAATACTATTTCATCCAAATCGAACCGTTTCTATGCGAGTGATCGTGCGGACGGACGGACAGACAGAACGACCGTCAAAGCTGGAGCATATGCGCTTCTTCAGCCTACGGTTGGAAAGCGTAAAAAAGACTACTACAGTGGATAAAGTCGTCTGCATTCCTGTAAACAAATTGCTCACATCCGAATTTAAAGAGAGATCACTCCTTCATTAAGAAAACGAATTAATGTTCGACAAAAAAAACTACATCAAAATCGACACTTACACTACGTGACTTTAGAGCCATCAGAATATGACCAAAGAATTGCTATAATTATTAGCTACAGCGCAAGCATTCGAGAAACGATCGTTTAAATTCGAATGGGGACAAAGGCCTCACATTACTTTCGTCATAAGAAAGATAAGGGCAACAAACTGAGAAATATTCCCAAGAATCTACTAAGAAACGTAAACACTATTTAATGAAAAGGATCCGGACACCCTTTATGAGTAGACGATTTGCTCATATAGTTACAGCCATGACCTATAACTGTGTACGAAAAAGCACGTGGCCTCTTACCCATCACAGACTAACATGAACTATAGAATGGGCGGTACAGTACAGCTCAGTGACTTTCAACGTAGCACGGTCATAGAATGCCATCTTAGCAACAAGTCAGTTCATAGATAAGCATGGACAGTAGAATGGGCCGTTCGGCAAAGCTCAGTGACTTTCAACATGACACGGTCATAGAATGTCATCTTAGCAACAAGTAAATACATAGACAAGCATGGACAGTAGAATGGGCCGCAGGGGAGAGCTCAGTGACTTTCAACGTGGCACGGTCATAGAATGCCATCTTAGCAACAAGTCAGTTCATAGATAAGCATGGACAGTAGAATGGGCCGTTCGGCAAAGCTCAGTGACTTTCAACGTGACACGGTCATAGGATGCCATCTTAGCAACAAGTCAGTTCATAGACAAGCATGGACAGTAGAATGGGCCGCACGGGAGAGCTCAGTGACTTTCAACGTGGCACGGTCATAGAATGCCATCTTAGCAACAAGTCAGTTCATAGATAAGTATGGACAGTAGAATGGGCCGTTCGCAAAGCTCAGTGACTTTCAACGTGACACGGTCATAGGATGCCATCTTAGCAACAAGTCAGTTCATAGACAAGCATGGACAGTAGAATGGGCCGTACGGGAGAGCTCAGTGACTTTCAACGTGGCACGGTCATAGAATGCCATCTTAGCAACAAGTCAGTTCATAGATAAGCATGGACAGTAGAATGTGCCGTTCGGCAAAGCTCAGTGACTTTCAACGTGACACGGTCATAGGATGCCATCTTAGCAACAAGTCAGTTCATAGACAAGCATGGACAGTAGAATGGGCCGCACGGGAGAGCTCAGTGACTTTCAACGTGGCACGGTCATAGAATGCCATCTTAGCAACAAGTCAGTTCATAGATAAGCATGGACAGTAGAATGGGCCGTTCGGCAAAGCTCAGTGACTTTCAACGTGACACGGTCATAGGATGCCATCTTAGCAACAAGTCAGTTCATAGACAAGCATGGACAGTAGAATGGGCCGCACGGGAGAGCTCAGTGACTTTCAACGTGACACGGTCATAGGATGCCATCTTAGCAACAAGTCAGTTCATAGATAAGCATGGACAGTAGAATGGGCCGTACGGCAGATTTCAGGAATTTCAATGAGGCAAGGATGCCATCTTAGCAACAAGTCAGTTCGGGAAATTTCTGCACTACTGCAGTTAGCCTGATCAAAGAGGGCTGGCTCGGCCTAGAAATTCCTCTTTGTAAAGTACTAGTTGAATACTGGTTTGTTTCTAACTATTACGTCAACGGTTTAACATGAACTTAGTGCTTCACTAGTGACTTAAATTGTATCTTCAACCCAAAAGGTTACTTCCCGGACGAGACTCAGTCGAACGTTGCCGCTGAAAACTTGGATATTTGAAAGTCGCTCTCAGATAAATCGGATAGGGATCAGAGAAAACAAGGTTTCTCGTAAGTCCCAAATCTTTTATTATTCAGGAATTCAGTACGCGATCAGTAGAAATGAAAAACTTCACATTAGAAGTCTGCACGGGCCTTAAATTGGCAAAGGTTTAATATTTTGCTCCTGTTATAAATAATCTTCTCGTCTGACAAAACGGAGACTGCCTGGCTAAATAATCAGATGGCGAAGTTCACCTAGTGAGACGAATCTGCCGCCGGATGCATTGATTAGTTACAGTTTAAACCAATAAGTCGGGATGTACGATTGGAGTCCGAAAAGGACGGTTTATTTCTTTTAAGGTTGAAATCAAATTTCGTTTTAAACTCCATTGGTTTCAGCGACTAAAACACGCGACTTTGTTTTCTTTTTCGAGAAATGTTTACATGAACAGAGTTACCCGCTTCTCGAAACCCAAACCAAAACGAACTTCTGGCACTATTCATTGCTACAGCGGAGATGAGGAAGTTCAGAGTATTTGTTTATATATTTGGGAATCCAGGACTACCTTGTTTGTATTTAAATGTAGAAACAGGATTGGAACCCTAAAACATAACTTTCGGAAAAAGAAACGACGCAGTTAACATGATATCTATGTTATAGTTGGTACCTGATAGGCCTACATACTGCGATTTTCTTTTATTTTAGAATTTCCTTTGTGGACAACATCTCGCGGACAACTGAAAAGTGCTCCGTGGGTCACGGGTTGAAGACCTAAAGGCAGAACGCGTTATTTCCGATAAGTGGCGGAGAACGCTTGATGAAAGTACAAAACGTGTCAGGGCGGGCTCTCCAATTAAGGCCCATGTAGACCTCTACTTCAAATATTCACCATCAACAAGTCGTAGTGACTCATTGGCGGAATACAATCCACTTCTAGACTCCTGTGAAAAAACTTAAGGACGAGCCAGGTTATGACTTGTAGCGTCGCACATGAGCTGCCTGGAAATGTGAAATCCAAACCATAGGAACTCCATCACTTACCGAAATCATGACGAAAATAAGGACAACACAACTGCAGATACTCAAGGATGTAGTGGAATTTTATTCAGAATTGGGCTACATAGGACTGGTTACCCTAAAACCGATGCATGATTGCCAAAAACGTTGCGAAATGAAAAGGAAGTCCTCAGTAGGAGATATGATCATCCCTAAAGTCGATGCATGACTGACACTGTCTGTCCCTACTTCGCACTATGTTGCTCACGAGTTCTTACGGCAACATTGACCATTCTCCCGTCTTCAGCTGTTGGAGAGTTTCCGGTGTGTGTTGACGTGCCGAAACGACGCGTCTCCCCATAGCGTCCCACACGTGTTCTACGGGATTTAGGTCGGGGAAACTTGCTGCCCAATCCATCCGCTGAATATCTTCACTTTCCAGCAGCTCATTAACAGCCACCGTACGATGGAGTGCGGCGTTATCATCCATTAACAAGAACTATGGATCAATTGCATTTCGGAACAGACGAAAATGGGGAAGATTGAGCTCATTACAATAGCCCGTACCGGTTAGAGTACCTCCTTCCAGTTTCTGGAGATCGGCACGTCCATCGATCAGAATGTCTCCCCATACAAGGAAACCGCGCACGCCATATCTATTCCTTTTATTGATTTTCTCGGGCGATACCAAGTGCCTACGTCAAGCCAGATTAGCTGACGTCGAAAATCGCTACAGAGACTAAATCTACTCTCATCAGTAAAAAGTACCGTACTACATTTCTGTGCTGTCCACCTCTTATGTTCTTTGGACCACTGTAAACGGTGCCTCTGGTGAGCGAATTTTAATACAACACAGCATACTGGTCGTCAGGCAAACAGTCCACCTTTGTGCCTCGGTAAACCGCGATATTGTACGTCCTGTGATGATGTTCAGTTCTATTCCATGGTTACATTCTATTTGGTGTCTATCCCTCTTGAACTGTAGCAGCAGATAGTTGTCCTGACTGGGGGTGGTTTTTAGTGGATGACCACTACCGGTGTTTTGCACAGCTGTATCTGTAATCCCGAAGTCCGACCACGCACGCAATACAATGTTATGGGCGATACCGTGATCATGGACCACACTTATCACAGTTCAGCCCTCCTCGAGCCTCACATTTATTCGACCACGAGAAAAATCATAAAGATGTTCTCGGTTGGCCATTTTGTCGTCTCTAGTACACAGTCGAACGTCTGTAACACTTGTGCACATCGTCCAGTGAGTTCCATTCAACTGATGCCCTTGGATTGCTGAGCGCATTTGGTGCTCACGTCAGGCAAACCACACATCATTCTCCATTATTACGCATGTGCTGTTTCTCCTGTCCCAGACATGGTCCTCATTTAATTTGTGTTTATGTGCCGCTTCAATTTAGGTGCCTTGGTGCCTTTTTGTACCACATAGATATAGCTCGCTCAATTTATTCAATTTATGTTTCAGCAAGAGTACTACACTGCTGGACAATTGCTAAGGACGGATCATAAACGGCTATATAGCGCATAAAAAAGTAAGTATGGTTGGATGCCAAGTGAAACAAAATAATGTCAGAATGCCAGGGCATTACAAAAAAGACAATTTATTGTGCTCTGAAATCCAGAAGGCTTTGGAACGCGTTCAAGGGACAAACAGGCCATTTTGTGCAGAATACGTAAACGTGAAAAAAATGCAATTACCGTCCGCAGGCGTTCCGGCGTAAGATATCAATACGGGATATGGCCACCATGGAGGGCGATGCAAGATTCCACACGTCGTGTCATGCTTTGCACAACATTATCAAGCAGCTGTTGGGGTAATTTATCCCATTCCTCTGTCAGTGCACGGATGAGGGTATCCTTGTTTATTGGAGGGCATTTGCGACCAGCAAGACTCCTCCCCAAAGCATCCCACACATTTTCATTGGGATTCAGATCTGGAGAACGTGCTGGCCATGCGAGGTGTTGAATATCCTCGCTCTCAAGACACTCCTGGACAGCGACTGTTCGATGACATGTTGCGTTGTCGTCCATGAAAATGAATCTATCACCGACAGCACCACGGAACATGCGAACATGAGGTAGCAGAACATCATTAATGTATCGTTGGCCATTCATAGTCCCAGTTGGAAGCACATAGAGGGACGTACGGCCATTGATCATGATGCCAGCCCATACCATGACACTACATGTCTGATATCGGTCCCTTTCCTGTATGTTTGCTGGACAATATGCAGTACCACTATCACGCCAGATCAGTTGTCGTCGACAATCAGACGATAGACTGTATCTACTCTCATCTGAGAAGAGGACAGCAGACCAGTCGTTATCAGTCCAATTGCGATGTTGATGGCACCATTGTAAACGGGCGGTACGGTGACGTATGGACAATGGGATGCACACAACAGGACGGCGGGCGTATAGTCCTCCTTCATGCAAACGTCTGGCGACAGTTTTTTGGGAGATCCGCTTGCCAGTAGCAGTTATAAACTGATTTGCTACCTCACTAGGTGTGCTGCGCCGGTGTCTTTATGTTGATAGCACTATGTACCGATCTTCTGCAGGTGTCGTACTGCGAACACAACCTCCCCCGTGACGTTTGCTACACTCTCCACTTGTTTGAAATGATTTCCAAAGCCTTGAAACAACACTTTGGCTGACGTCGAACTCCCTGGTAACATCTGTTATTTTTCGCCCTTCTTCAATCTTGCCAATAATACGGCAACGCGTAAAATCATCTAGGTGATGTCGGGAAGACATACTGAAAATTGCAAGTTCGTCAATTGATTCTTTCCCTTTCAACTTTACGTTTGAACAACAATGGTCAATACGCGTCAAATCCTTTATATCTATTTTCAGCACTATGACGTCACGAACAAGTTCGGCAATCCAAAATTTGCATACGCACAATACGTATTACTGTATCTCGCACTTATGCTAATTTCCATATTTTTCTGCCTTCCATTTTATGGTTGCTATCGTTGCTATTGCCATCCGTCCTTAGCAATTGTCCGGCAGTGTATATCGAGTACAGTCTCCATTCTCTCTCTCTGTCTCTCTCTCAATATACATGGAATATCGTAGAATAAGTATTCGGGCAAAATTTCACTTTGGTCATAACATGAATCGTTCCTTTAACGTAGCATTTAAGACATTGCACCAAGACTGCCAGAGAACCATTGCACACTCCAGCTCCTATTTCTTGATTCTAACTACGTATCTTTGACCTATTTTCGGTTGTTGTCAAACCCAAATTCGTGGGTAGAAAATCTGTGGCGTTAAGTCAAAAAATGTTTAACGAGAACAAACCAAATGTTTACAAAAGGAAACAGGACCTCAAAAGGATGGTTAAATTAGAAGTATACATTACATGTTTTTGGTAACGAATAGGAATAAAACTAATTTTCATTCTCGAAGTTCTTCTGTGATAGTTTCAACAACAGCAGAAAGTGAAGAGTTCTGATTGTTTGAACATCACACGAGAAACGTTGGAAGAGAGCGCCCTCTGAAGACTAGCAGAAAATTTGTGAACGAAACGTTGACTTACTTGAAAAATAATTTCTGAGCAACATCAAGTGAAAACGCGATCACAAAACTTTGGACGTTAAAGGACATCTCGTCCAGCAGGACATTTTCACCCTTTCTAGTATTTAGATTTTGACCCATTTTCCCTCGGCAGTTTCCAATTCTGAAAGTAACACCAGAAGAAGTGCAAAACAAAGAAGCTATCTATTTACAGAATAATAATCAGAATATGTATGGCTTTACATCGATTCTGAAAATGCCTTTGATTCTGTGACACCATCATCAGTTACAATGGTATTGAAGTCTTGCTGTATTGAAGATGCATACATTAGTATTACTATGAAAATGCAAGTGCAAAGGATTGGTTATTTGAGGATACCGCACCAATAAAAATTGGAAAGGGAGTGAGACAAGGCAACACCATATCTGCCAAACTCCTTAATGCCACACTGCAAAATGTCTTTCAATCACTGAACTGGGAAAACGAAGGGATAAAGATTAATGGAGATTATTTTAGTCACCTTTGTTTTGCGGATGACGTAGTCATTTTTACAACGGCACCTTCCGAACTGCAGGGTATGATCCAGGAACTTGCTGACAAGAGTAAACAAGTGGGATTAAAAATTAACTTTCAGAAGACAAAGCTGATGTACAATGCTTTTACAAGGAACGAAGATTTATCGATTGATCGGGAAAACCTGAAGATAACCGATACCTAGATTTACCTTGGGTAGCAGATATCAAACAAAGATCACATTGATGAAGAAATTAAATTAATTAATCGACGTATAAAACTTGGTTGGTGAGCTATTGAAAGAAACAGTACAATTTTTAAGAGCAAGATGCCATTATGTCTTAAAAGAAAAGTGTTTCATCAATGCATCATTCCACTGCTTACGTACGGAGTAGAGACATAGACCTTAACTAAAAATACATACAAAGACTGCAGACAACTGAAAGAGCACGGAGAGATGCATGCTTGGTGTAACCAGGATAGATACGAAGAGTAACTCATGGATAAGGAAAATAACAAGAGCGGAAGACATCATGATTACAGTCAAGTTCCTGAAATGGCAATAGGTTGGATATGTTGCCAGAAGACTGGATTCCAGACTGGATTCCAAGGGACAGGAAAAGACCCAGAAGCAGACCACATGTAAGACGGGTGGATGAAATTCGAAAGCATGCGAGAGTGACATGGAGAAAACTGGCAAAAGATAGACCGTTGTGGAAGAAACTTGGGGATACCTTCATCTAGCAGTGGATTGATAATGGTTTATGATGATGATGATTCAGAATAACCCTTAAGTAAATATTTATTGATCTAAATAAGGGAATTTAAGAAAAAGGTTGTCAAATTTAGAAAACCATGATTGATTAGAAGTCAAACCCGCAGACATGAAAGAGATATTATTTACTTCTTAAAGACATCAGTTTGTGCATGTATTTCCCATAAATCACTTTGTAGTTTCCCCCTCACTTAATGTCTTGTCTCTCACATATTTATAATAACATGCCTTCTTTTTACGCTATTTTTATTCAATAATAAAATATTTCGAACCATTCGTTGTCATGGTATTCCTATATTGGCGTTTGTTATTTTCAAAGTTCTTCTACTACCCGAGAAAGAGAGGGCGGCACATGAAATTAATGTTCATGGAGATAATTCGATATTGACAAGCCCTCCTGTTTGACATTTTATGATTTAAGGCGAAACTCCTGCTGCAGTGTCACTCAAAATTTTGATCAATGAAAGAAATGACATTTAAATCGCTCCCATTTTTCGCATGGGCTTCACTTTACCTACTTTGCGTGAATTTATCCCATTATTTATTATAATGCGCCATTTTGATAAGAAGGAAAGATAAAAAGTAAGCGCGTTAATGTAAAGGATTGATTGCCAAACAACGAGAGCTTTTATGGCTCTCAAAATAATAAATGATGTTTTAGCGTAAAATCTGTTTTTAGTGCTTGTTAAGGACATCGAGAACTCTTGAAATAGTTTTTTTTTTTTTTTTTTTTTTTTTGGCGTTCATCTTCCGTAATGTGAAAATTCCAGTTACGAGCAAAATTCTAAAGATCAGCTGCTTTTCTAACCGATTGATTCTACTTTATTTTTCTGCATTTTTGCTGCACGATCTTTCAACGGTCACCATTCTCCAGCCACTGTTCGATATTTAGTTTTTTCAACAATTCTCTAATTTGAGCAATTCTCTTATATACCCGGCTGAGTCATAAGTTCGTAGCGTTTTGGGGTACAATGCACAGTCCGGTACTACATGTTGACCACATATGGCGCTTCGTCAAAGTACAGTCCATGAGGGTCTACGATCCTTCGCAAAGTTCAGCCAAATATGCAATTCCGTTCCAAAACCGTAGGTTGAAGAATCGTATATGCTCCAGCTTTGTCCGTCGGTCCGTCCACACGATAACTCATGTGAAAATGGTTCGATTTCGACGAAATTTTAGTATGTGGTAGGGGACCACCTGGGGACGAACCCTATTGAAAATGGGCGAAGCAGGGTCAAAGGTCAGGACATAGGAGCGGGATTCATTCCATTGTTCTTATGCGTCATAACTTGCGTAAAAAAGGTTCGATTTCGATGGAATTTTAGTATGTGGTAAGGAACCACCTGGGAACGAACCCTGTTGAAAATGGGCGAAATGGGGTCAAAGGTCATAAGAGCGGGATTTATTCCATTGTCCTTATGCGTCATAACATGCGTAAACATGGTTTGATTTCGATGAAAGTTTAGTATGTGGTAGGGAAGCACCTTCTGCACGAACCCTATTGCAAATGGGCGAAATGGGGTCAAAGGTCAGGCAGGGCATAAGGGCGGGATTTATTCCATTGCCCTTATGCGTCATAACTTGCGTAAAAATGGTTCGATTTCGATGACATTTTGGTATGTGGTAAAGAACCACCTGGGAACGAAATCTGTTGAAAATGTGCGGAATGGGGTCAAAGGTCAGGACATAAAAGCGGGATCCATTTCATTTCCTTTATACGTCATAACATGCGTAAATACGGTTCGATTTCGATGACATTTTAGTATGTGGTAGGGAACCACCTGGGCACGAACCCTATTGAAAATGGGCGGAATGGGGTCAAAGGTCAGGACACAGGAGCGAGATTTATTCCACAGCCATTATCCTCATAACTTGAGTAATAATTTCTGGTATGTTGGATAGCGTATCATAATCAATGCATTGCTTGATTTTACTAACTTGTTAGTTTCTTTCCCTATGTAAATCTTGAGTTTATTCTCAGTTATACTTCACACTTAAGGTAATATCTTTTCTCTCAAACGAATACTGTTAGCAACATATTTGAGGTTGAATTAACGTGACGTATGCCTGTTATTTGATAAGAACGAGAGATATAAACTACGAGTAAACTATTGCTTGGAGAGCGTTGTGTTGAGGAGCTGTGTGGACTGTTTAATGCGAAGTGCTATGTTATGTTACGATGTGTTGGAGAAAACCTTGAATAAAGCATCTTTTCCCTAAGTTTGACTTCTGTTGTTTACATGTTTCGTCTGGCCGTTAAGGTTTATTGTAGGAACTATTTCATCTTATGGTTATGTTTTTAAAAGAACGTAGAAGTACGAAAAGACTTCTACGTTATACAAGGAATAGAACTGTCTGCCGGCCAAGAATTGCGCCACGGAACGAAACAGGTAAAAATCCGAAGGGTCAAGATCCGGGTTATAGGCTGGGTGTAGAATGATTTCGATGCCATCCAAATCCTGAGTTTTCTGGCGGACAATCCGTGACCTATGAAATGGGAAGTTGTCGAATTGCAGGAAGACTTTCTTTTAGTTCACCATTGCGAGCTACCGCTGGCGTACAACGTTGTATACGTGTTCGCATACAGGTTCCCATCACCGGCCCGATCATGTGGCACAAGCTCCCAGTGGACAGGATCCTCAAAATTCTATCATACACACAACATTGTCTTTACTTCAAAACGCCCTCTTTTAACCACTGCTTGAGCCTCATCCCCTGGTTGCAGCTATTGGTTTTCGGTATCAGGATAACCCACTTCTCATCATTCGTTACGACTATCCTCCAAAACATGCCATCACGTGGATTTTGCAGCAATTCTCAACACAAAGTCACACGCTCCCTAGCTTGTTTTGGGCTTAACTCATTCACAGAGGTCTCGAGTGAAAACCGAGCTTGTGTAGGTGACAAACGATAGTGGTTTGTAATGCATGGACCTTCTCTGCTAATCGTCGGGTGCTGGTTCCTGGTTGCTGTTCAACAGCTAGACGCAGGGCTTTGGTGTTGGTGGTGACTGGTATTTCACACCTCGAATTGTCAACGAGCTCTGTGTCTTCGGACCGGAATCGTTGGAACCATTTTCTTGGTGTTGCTGGGTGCACTCTCCCATTACCTTCTACACTACAAATTTCCTTCTAGGTGCTGTCGCGTTCAACCCTTTTTTCCAGTAATGGCTTACCGGCACGCGAACAATAACTTTCTCCTCCGACATTCTCGTCTCGTATGAGCCGCACACACGTGTTGGGCCTGGCGCCTGCCTACTTGTATGAGCACGTCCCACAATCAGGCGTGTGACATATTCCACCTTACTGCGCATGCCCCACCTGTTCGGCGGAGCATCTCCGCGAAACGCTACGAACCTATAACTCACCCTGTTATACCTCTGGTATTCTGCCGAATTTCAGCCAGTGATGCCACATAAAATTCACTGGGACTTTTACCTGTCTCTCGGCATCTAGTCTAGTATTTCAGTTGCCAACGGTGGTCAGTTCCTCTAGCAAGAGGCCCTGCTGCTTGCCTGGTCTCTTGCCACTTGAGTGTCTTTACTTTCATCACGATATCATCCACTTCTGTCATTTTCTTGATGAATTAGTTCCTCTTCCTATCTTTCTTGATTATACCAAACATATATCACTTCAAACTCTTTTCAGTTGTCTGCGGCCGGTGTATGTCGTTTTTAGTTAAACTCCATGCCCCTGATCTATCATAGGTAAGAACTTGAAAGATGCATTGATTAAACACTTTTGTTTTAAGACACAATGATAAACTGCTCTTGAAAATTTTACTGTTGCTGTCAAATGATTTCCAAGCACGTTTTATACGCCTATTACACTCAATGTTCGAAACTACCTAATAGCATGTTCGTTCTCGTCTAGCATCCTGTACACGCCGCGGCATCGACTCCACCTGATGTTTGAGTATTTCCCGAGGAAATGCCACCCATACCTGTTGTAGGATTGTCCACAGCTCCGCCTCAGACGTCCAGTATCCATGGATATGATGTTTAAATCCGACGATCTTGGGAGCCACTGGATGGTTCAAACTCAGATGAGTGTTCCTCGACCATACCTAAGTCGTTGCGACCCGGTGGGGCGCCGCAGTGTCTTGCTGAAACGGATCATCGGGCGCAGGACGTGAAAAAGGCCATTAAACCGTGTAGGTGATTAGCCAGCACATACTCGTAGCGCGCAGCAGTTAAGGATCTCTCCAGCCACACTAAGGGACCTAATGTGTCCCATGAGAAGGCTCCCCAAATCATCACACAGCCATAACCGCCTTGAACACAGCCGACCTGGCACGACGGGGCCATGGTCTCAGGCTGTCGACACCTCGGTATGGCTGAAACGGGATTCATCTGACGACACCACGCTGCGCTGCTCTACGGAAATCCAGATTTAATGTACCCGGCACCAGGCGAGGCGTGATTTCCGATGAAGAGCAGTTACCACTTGGGCGATGGAATGTCCCATTTGTCATGCGCCGAGGGTGCGTCCACGATCAAAGTCACTCAAATCACCACATTTACCCATGTTCGTCGATTGCGATACATTTTGGGAAGTACTGCTGTCCGCCTGTATATCGCCTGCATTTGTTTTGGGTTTGTACCACTCCGCGCGGAGGATGTCCATATCAACTTTCCATCACCCCTTCTTCTCGATGTGGCCTCATTTGATATCAGTTCGTTGTCTCTTCTTCTCGATGTGGCTCTCGCTTGATGTCAGTTCACACATAAGGAAGCAACCGACAGGAATGAAACTAGGTGGGTAGGTTTGACAGCGTGAGACATACAAATAATTCAAGTATCACGCTCGGCCACGCATGTGACACAAGCAAAGAGGGGGGCGTAGCTCCGTGCCTAACAGGTTATATAAGGTCGTCCCGTTGGGAGTGCATGCCTTTCTGACTCGTGCTGTTATGTTGGTTCCATCCTTTGCAAGTTAAGTATGCCTTGGAGAAAAGTTCGGAAGCAATTCGAGCACTTGGAAGAGGGCCGCATTGTCGGGCTACGGGACGTGGGATGGCCTTATCGCCGGACTGCGCGCCATATCGGACGTGTGCATATCACCTATGACGAAGTAAATTTCTCCGTCCTTTTTGTCCACGCCGGACATCGAAACCGGGTCTCCTCACTCCGGAATAAGTCGCTTTCCCAACTGAGCTACGCGGACGTATGCTATCTGCCTTTATCTCATACGCGTCCTGCGGTGCAGGACGCTTATGAGATAAAGGCAGATAGCATACGTCACATCCCCCCACCCGAAAGAAGGCCTGGGCACGGCCCACGGTTCAGCCGGGACAATGTGTCACTGTAGGCAGTCATCCGCTGAAGAACGTTCGTTGGAGAAATCCCAGTCAATTTGGTGTGTGGAACGTAACATCACACACATTTAATATTTGAAGCACTGAACAAGGGATGCTCTTATTTTCCTGTCTCGCGGTGTGGAAAGAACATCACATCATTGCGAGAATTTTAACGGCTATGTCATTCTTGAAGTTCGGGCGCCTATATGACGAAGTAAACTGTTCCGTCGTTTTTGTCCACGCCGGACATTAAATCCGGGTCCCTTCACTCCGGAAGAAGTCGCTCTCCCAACTGAGCTACGCGGGCGTATGTTCTCGCTGCCATGTGCCTTTATCTCATGTGCGACCTGCGGTAAAGGCACGTCCCACACTATAGCATGCTGTTGGCGGCAGTGGATAAAACAAGGCACGCAGCAGCGACAGGAAGGGTCTGGGAGACCTAGATGAACCACGGAGACAGAGGACCGACCAGTTGTCCGACATGCACGAAGTGACCCAACAGCCACGATTGCGGATATACAGCGAGCAGTGGTAACCTCCATGCATCGTTCGATTAGTGCCAGCATCATTGGAAGAAGGCTGCACGACGTAGGACTACACGCACGCAGACAGTTACGTCGCCAAAGACTGCAACAGTATCGTGCCAGACTGTCATGGTGCCACTCTGAATGGCAGCGGATGACCTTCAGTGACGCGTCCCGCTTTTGTATAAGAGGAGACGACCACCGAATCCGTGTGTGGAGGTTCGTGGTCAGCGCCAAGATGAAGGGCTTGTTGTCAAGCGTCACACGTTCAGAAGGCCTGGTGTCGTGGTGTGGGGTGCAGCATCTTACAATGCCCGATTACCTTTGGCACTTTGACAGCCCAACGTTACGTTAATGAGGTCCTGCAATCAGTGGCCCTACTTTTTCTTAACGCTCACTCCGGTGCGAGTTTCCAAGAGGATAACGCTCGTCCGCATACTGCTGTTTCTCGAGAGCTTGTCTTCAAGGCATTGACACTCTGCCATGGCCAGCCGTATCGCCAGACCTATTGCCGATTGAAAATGTGTGGGATGCTATTGGACGCACTATCCACACTCCACCCTTACCGCACAATCTGCAGGAAGTGCGTAAGAAGATTATAGCTGCATGGGATGGCTTATCGCAGGACACCATTAGGAACCTCTACAACTCCATGCCGGGACATCTGGCGTGCTGTGTGAGCAAACATGGTGGCCCGACGGCATACTGAGAAACACTACTTATTGGCGTGTACCTAAATATACAGTATATTACCCATATCAGTTGCAATGTTTAATCATTTATTGTTCCTGGTCACTTCTCCATTCTCCAAAATAGCATTGCAATCCGACACGTCTTTCTGTGTGCAACTATTGTTTTTGACGATGAGTTTTTATGCGAAGTTGGATGCGAGGAGCACATTCTCGATTCTTGATGCTCAAGCTAGAATCGAGAAGTTCAAGTGTGTTAGCAAAAGTGCCCGAAGGAAGTCGGAATGGGAGACTAAGTATTGTATAATGTTATAGAATGGGTTCACTAGACTAAGAAAGGTTGGGACACAAAACACAAGTTTATCCACGGCAACCTCTTTATCTGTTACTCGAGGATTCATTCACAACGCAGATGAACTTGCTGTTCGCCGCCCCGGTGGCGCAGTGGTCTAAGCGATGGCCTCTGATCATTCGTCCGAAAGGGGTCCGGGTTCGAATCCCGGTGAGGCATGGATGTTGTGTTTGTCTTACGGCACTGGCTCTCTCCCTTCCCAGGAACCAGGGACCTTAAATTAGGGACGGGCGACTGCTTATAGCCCGTTGAGTTGCTCACGGTGGTCGTTAAACCTTCAATAAAAAAAAAAAAAAACTTGCTGTTCAGATACATAAACAAGTACGCAGACAGGATACATTGACAACTCGAAAATGTTAACGACGTTTACTGATATTTAAATCTTTTAGCGGCCGATGTACTTGAAACAAATAGAGCCCAAAATTCTCTGCGCTCCCCAAACAGAAATAGTCACATAGCAGCCGGGTTTTAAGAAAGCTACTGCAAAACGATTCCTTCCCCCTCTCATCTCAGCAGCACTGATCAAAAACGGTCTCTGGTGGTAAGCGCTCCCTCAAGTCCTTCTCTCTCTGCTCTACAGCCCAAGGTATGATACGGAATCATGTCCCAAGGTATGATGTTGGTCACCTTGACGCGGACATCATGCCACTGGGCAGAAAAAAGTGACTCATATGTTCTGTCTCCTTTCTTTGGTTCTACGCCATTGTATAGCCATTTTAGTAGGTAATCAGTCAGTAAGGATTAGTGTCAATCATCCCCCCTTCTCCAAATAACCACTTTGAACAACGAAACTAAAGCGAAAGCAACGCTTTCCGCCGCACAAGTTCCCACGAACCATCCGCGTTCGGCCCACTTCTTAGACAGCAAATATATATTCGTTTGAAATGATTTCAGCCCATTTTCCAAACACCGAGTCAATTCGTTCCAGCCAGTTAAAGGGTTAATGAAGAACCTGTAAGGAACAAAGTAGCATCGTACAGCAGAGTACCATTTAGGTAACAAATGGCCAGCTAACTTCACACCTAACAATTAATAAAGACACTTGACGTGGACTAGGAACATCAAACAGAGGTCATCGCTCTTTCCACGTTTATAAGTTTGATGTTCCTGTCCACATCTGTTCAGTTGCTGCTTACCATCTTGGTCAATCCGCAGCATTGCGCGTGGCTCCAAGAAGCAACCTGTCAAATTGGCTTGGCAGTTAGTGTATGTCAGTCTGGAGGAATTTGATGGCGCTGTGGTGCAGTGGAAGCATATCCGGCGCGTAACTGGAAGACCCTGGGTTCGATTCCCGGTGGCGGTTAATGATAATTTTTCCGTGACTCACTTATAAACGTGGGAAGAGCGATGACCTGTGTTTGATGTCACACCTAACAATTATTGCACATCTCACAACTTGTTTCTATCCTAATTTTTTTGATCTGACTGACTGCCAGCGGTTCCACATCGAAGAAAATCTCTTGAGATTTCAGTTCAAAAAGTATAACCACAGAAAGCAAAATTTACGTAAGATACAGTGAACTGAACATTATACTGTTTCTTCGCCCACACTACTGGACATCGAAAATGCCACATCAAGAAGTATTTGTCGACAATGAGTGCAGTGCGAATCGATCACTTGATAGGTGAGACAGATAAAAGTACAAACAGGTCGGGTAAGCTACATTTGGTCGTCCTCACCTCCACCACTGGATCGCAGTGATCTTAGCCTGTAGGACGTCATCGGGAATCCTACCGTCATCCATACACTTTTAGCAGAAAGTCTTTCGCCGTAGAGCTACGCACTGCTGGTTGGTCCCTGCCTCGCATCGCGCCAAAAACATATAGAGATGCAAAAACTTCGGCAAAAGATGGCGACAGTATTTGGAGAAAGGTAACGTGCGTCTCCGTAGTGGGACCGGTGCACGCAGGCAGATGTCCAAACGCCTCGATCGTCGCATTCTACGGCAAGCAGTAACATCCCTACATTCCATAGCCGATGACATTTGAGGAGTTGAACAAACAGCTATGGACATCCCCATATCGACATGGACTGTGAATCGCAGACTGGCTGAGGCAGATTTGTGTCTCGCCAGCGATTGAAACGACTGCCACTTACCACAGTGCGTCGTCACGTAAGGTTACAGTGGTGCCGTACGAGACATGGTTGACAGCACGAATGAAACCAAGTTGCACTTCGTATTCGGCGTTGAGTTTTGCTTCTGCCTCGGCACCGTCAATTCCCAATTGAGAGTCTGGAGAAGACGTCATCACCAGGCTGACCTTACTACCATCTGCGGCTTCTGATATTGATGTCATAGTTTGGAGTGTTATCAGTTTCAACAGCTATTCACCGCTCGTACGCGTAGTGAGTACAATAGCAGCACGATGACATATCAATGAAGTGTGCAGCGCGTTTTGTTGCCGCATCCGCGTGTTATCCTTGATTCTAAGTTTCAACAAGACAACGACAGCATCGACATTTGACAACGCCAGTTTCTACTTTTCCAAACTCAACAGACAGTGCCTCAAAGGTGTCTAGGTGCTTCCATGTTCATCTTGATCCACAGACGTCTCCCTGGTACAGAACGTTTTCATTAGCAGATGACTTAAGACCCCTCCATGACCACCTTCCATTGTCGATGAATTGTAGACAGAGGTCAACGAAGAATGGTCAGTGATACCGCAGGACGCCACCGAGGGAGTTTTCCATTTGATTCCGCACCGTATTGCTGAATGTATAGCACAGCATGGCGATCATACGACCTACTCACTCAGGCCACATTGTACTGTCTCCTCACCCATTGCATTCATGTAATGCCTCAAAAATTATATCACTTCATTCCCACCTACTTGTCTACATGTGTTGTACGATTTGTGGATTCCCTCATGGTGTGATAGTTTTCTATGTAGATCAGGGTAGTACTAGCTGATGACTTTACCTGTACCGTCTAAGTGTAGACCACAGGGAAATGGGAAACTCTCTCATAAGTTCGGAATTTTTAAGGTTCCTGACGGCGCTGTGACAGCTAGCCCGTCAGTTTCCGCAAAACCACAGTCTTTCACTCGGACAGATTCGGTCCAGTGACCTGTCGGTATCTGCCTCCCCACGGGACCAGCACCTTACACCCTTCTATCATAGCCTGTGTTTGCGGGTAAAATGGATGGTTAAGTATGTGATATACGTCACAGTTATCACATCGTAAAATTATCTGCGACGCTGTGAAAGTTAGTTTATCTTCAAGATATCTCTGATTATCCTCTTACCATGGACTCCCAAAAGCTACTTTGGCATGCAACGTTAGCGTAACCAGCTAGTTGCAGGCGTGTTGTTGATGAGTGTGAAGTCCATCGTCATATCGAGGTCTGCAAGTCATCTTTCGCGAATCCAGACTATCACCATTTAATTAAGCGAGTTGTTATGCGCTATGAAAGATGGATCTGTCTTAAGAAATCGATTAGCCAAAATTAATGGCTTAACTCAAAAGAATCAGTAAATCCTGCCCTCAATGAGGACAATTGGAAACGAAAGAGATGTTCTGGATGCGTTGTGGTATTTGTACTGTTTAGTGAGCTCTTAACTGGTATCCGATGGACGTGCCATCCATATCGACTTATACTGAGCTCAAATGGAGGGCGTGTTCTCTGCCATGCTATAGCAGGTTACTTCTCCAAGAGGTAAAGGCTAAACCTTACGCTTCGGTTCAAACCAATGGAAGTCGCAGAGATCTGGCATATGAGCTCATTCCTCACACAGCGTATTCAGTCCGGACTTATCTCCTTCCTACTACCAAAGAAAATTTTAGTGAAGTAGCTCTTCAGCTGATTCGTCACACAGGCTACGTCGAGAACTAGCTCCTTCCTACTACCACCACTTTCTCTTCAGAGCCCATTCCTTTGGAGGTTCTGAACAGTAGCGGAGAACGAAAACGCATATAAGTAGATTTCCAACTTCAGAGAGCAAGCATGGTGTTGAAGAGGATTCTACAGCTGTCAGACTGATGGAAAATCGGTGGTGATTGTTTGGTTCGAACAGATCTTTCCTATTCGTTTCACACATTATCCATGGAGTTGAGGCCCAGCAAACGAGTGTGCCATTCGAGCGTGGAAAATTCTTTGAATGCTCCTGGAGACAGCTGGTTTCCACTCGAAAAATATTCAATGTGGCGCGTTGTCCTGTTGAAATATGGCGTCATGGTGCAGAAAGAGAACCGTCATGAATGGCGATAGATGGTCGGTGAGGATGCCCACATGCCTTGTCGCACGGCGCCCATTGCTCCGATTACCATTGACGTTACACCACCGGCGAGTGCGGTGGCAATGGGCCGTTGAACGCCGCATCTGGACTACGGAATGGCACGACATTGTCTTCTCCGATGAATCCCGCTTCTGCCTGCAACACCACGATGGTCGGATCCACGTGTGGCGGCACCGCGGCGAGAGACTGTATGACGCCTGCATTATGCATCGCCATAACGTTCCGTCGCCTGGCGTTATGGTTTTGGGCGCTATTGGATATGACACCCGCACCCCTGTGGTACGCATCGCCGGTACATTCAACAGCCACCTCACTATCTCCGACGTTTTGGAGCCTGTAGTCCCCCCTTACCTACAGGAACTACGAGCGACCACGTTGCAACAGAACAATGCATGCCCGCACGTGGCCCGCATCGTGCAACAATTCTTCACGGACCACCAGGTGTCACTGCTGCCGTGGCCCGCCTGTTCTCCCGATACATCGCCCATCGAACACGTCTGGTCGCTGATCGGTAACCGAGTGGCCAGGCAAAGACCACCCTAGGCTACGCCTGATGAATTGTGGCAACGTGTGGAAGCAGCCTGGACCGACATACCCCAAGCCCACATGCAAAGCCACTTTCGTTCGATGCCGCGGCGTGTAACGGCCGTTATTGCCAGCCATGGGGCCGCACGAACTATTGATGTCTGCGTGTTCCGCAAGTTGCACGGGCCTGTAAGCTCAATCGTTTCATCTTTGTATCTGTGGTTATGTGTCCAGTAAATCTGGCTTTGCTATCTCGTGTCCTTCTTGGTGTTGCATTTTGGGTGGCCAGCAGTGTATATACAACAGCCGTCCCATAAAAACTGAGAGTAAAATCACACAAAATAAAGAAATATAGGTACAGCAAAATATGTCTTATTTTTTTCTCAACGTATCTTCCCTCGGATGATATGCAACGGTCTCATAGTTCAGTCCACTTTTGAAAGCATGTGGCGAAAGCATTTTGTGGAAGCTGCTTTAGCGACCTCCCTTCAGCTTGAATAACGTCAGTATCTTGTCGAACGTTGCGCTGCGGAACTTCTCCTTCATCGTTGGAAGCAACCAGAAATCGCACGGGGCGAGGTCAGGACTGTAAGCAGGCTCTGGTACGATTTAAATACTGCATTTCGTAAGAAACTGTTGAACACAAGCAGCCACATGTGGTGGGCGTTATCAGGGTGTATGGTCCACTTGCCCTCCAGCTCCGGTCGCTTAATCGATGTGTCGTCGCACACGCTTCAAGTCTGAAATGTAATACTCAGTATTGACAGTAATTTGTGGAGGAACGACATGCTAGTAGGCTACACCTTTATGACCAAAGAAAATCAGTATCATCACCTTCCTATCTGATTTGGTTTAGCAGACTTTTTTCGGAGAAGGCGAGCCCTCGATGTTACCAGACACTCGTTGCGAGCTCCGTGAGCTGCTCGAAATATTGGACCCATATCTCATCTGCAGTTATTATTGTGTTGAGAAAGTTTGGATACTTTGCAATCATTTGTTTCCACTCATGACACACCTGAACTCTGGCTAACAATTCTTCTCTCGTCAGGTGATGAGGTACCCATCTGGAGCACACACGATGCAGCAGTAATTTGTCCCGTAGAATGCGGACTTCCGACGTTTTTGAAATATTAGTTGACGCCGCTTTGTATTCGCACGTCATTCGTCGATATCCTTGCAGGACTGCCCAAACAGTATTAACAATACGCTGTGTAACAACACTTTCAGATCGAACAGACCTAGGGTCGAGTTCTGCCGACAAACTCCCATTTTCGAAATCATGGTGCCATCTAAAATTCGTTGACTCACCCAAACATTTATCTTTGTAAGCTTTTTCATTAAATCAACTGCTTCTGGAGACGTTTTACCCAAATGATAGCAAAATTTTATCGCACAACGCATTTCACTTCTTAACTCTAAAGCACTCACCTCCATAGCTGTATGGCGAAGGACCTTAAACAACTGCGCAATAACAAAACTAGAATCGTCTGCCACGGCTAATGACTGTTGCCACAGATACTTCCTTAATTCAGTTAGTTGTCTGCGTGGTTATTTTCTCCTTTCGCACTGTTGCCAACTCAAAAAAAATTGCCCTCAGTTTTTATGGAACGGCATTAGTAATAATTAGTTCATTCAATGGAAAAGCCGAGAGGCATTTTCTTGAATTCGTTTGTCACCAGACGATATAAACTGTAAATGATCGTCATGCATGCTAATGTTAACGTTATATTCTGCTAATCGAATGGAGCAAACTTTGTATTGTTTTCCACCTTCGTTTGGACTCAAGTGCTTTCACTCCGCGTATTCATATCACGTTTAGCTCATCAAACAAAAGTCATCGCTCTTTCCACGTTTATAAGTAAGTCACGGAAAAATTCTCATCGGCCGCCACCGGGACGGCGGCCGATGATAATTTTTCCGTGACTCACTTATAAACGTGGAAAGAGCGATGACTTCTGTTTGATGTTCCTAATCCACGTCAAAGGAGTGTATTAATTTTTCATTCGCCTCCTAGTTATTTGTTCAGTTCCTGCTTACCATCTTTGGTGAATCCCCAGCATTGTGCGGGGCTGCAAGAAGTAACCTGCCATGTGGTTTGGCAGTTAGTCGTATGTGAGTCTGGATATTTCGAGGCCGCTGGGGTACAGTGGTAGCGTTTCCGGCGCGTAACTGGAAGAACCTGCGTTCGTTTCCCGGTGGCGGCAGATGAGAGTAATTCCGTGTCTCACTTATAAACGTGGAAAAAGCGATGACTTGTGTTTGATGTTCCTAATCGACGTCAATGGTGTGTTTTAATCAAGTTCAGCTCATTAAGAAACGCAGCTTCAAGTTGAAATATTTCATATACGGTTCTAAATCAAAACAACAGACAAATAATGACTTTAATTGCTGTTTTAGCATTCTTTAAGTGGGATCTAAGAATGAAAGTGCAGATTACCATTATTTCCGGAAAGACGCTGGTGTTCTTTATCGTTTTCACTTTGGTTCGCACTACTTGTCTGGAGCTCGAGTAAGCGTAGTAAAGAAGAAGTGCGTTCAAATTTGCATTTGCTTTAAGCATAAGCATATTGTTGCATACGCTTCTTACAAACAAATTTGTTAAACAGCGAATGTTTTGTTTTAATTAAGAGGTGTTAAATGGAAATGCTTTCGTGTAGTGTATCTGACTTTGGGAAATATTTTCTGCTTGAACATTCGATGCTCTTGACCTTCCAACCTTTGAAGCATTCATCCTACTACGCCTCAGTGTCCTGGTAAAGATTTATTGCACCGTAAAAATGTCATATCCCGTGGCAAAGAATTCTTTCAGGGAAGAGAATCTATAACACGACCGAGAAGCTGATGGAAGATAAATGACCTCAGAATAATAAATCATATTTCACTTGTTAATGGGCTGGTCGGGAAGGCGATGAAGATTTTCTCAGTTTAAATGACTGATTTTCTAAAACTATAGTCTTTAGCAAAGTCACCACACGTCGCTTAAAGAATTTCGTCATTTGACAGATAAACACTTAAAATTAACTGTTTGTGACCTTCGAGGTTTTCTTGGTTTAACTGCTTTGATGTGCGCTTCGTATTCGGTAATTTGGCACCTAATATGACCTGAAAATCTCAATTGCACATGTTTTAGCAATGTGAAAAAGAAGGAACGACAGGACAACGAGAGTTCTTTATTAGGTGTTTATTATTCAAATTAATGTATTTAATATCCCTCAGGAAAGCTCAATAATGCAAATTTTGTCGCATCTCACTCATAAATCTTTTTTTTAATGATTCATGTAATTAACTGCCCACCAGTGCACTTTGGGCGGAAAGCAAAGATTTTCGCAATGGAGATCCATTCTTGTCTTGTTTGTATTTCTGACTCCTAAAGATAATTTATTGTGCAAAATCCTTGCCAGCTGCTGTAAAATATTTTGTGTTTAACCCTTTAACCGGCTGAAACGAACTAACTTGGGGTTAACGAAATAGTCTGAAATCATCTCGAACGAATATATTCGCTGTCTGAGAAGTGAACCGAACGCGACAGAAACGAGTGAACGTACGTATCAGAAAGCGTTGTTTTTATCTTACGTTTGTCATTCTAAGTAGCCATTTGATAGAGGGGTATGATTGTCATTAATCCTTGCCGTCTGATTGCCTTTTCCGTTAAGAATGCTAACAAAAAAGCGATGAACCGAAGAAAAAAGGGAAAAGATGTTTGAGTACCTTGCTTCTACCTAGTGTTATGATGCCCGTGTTTTGGGGACAATTGCTTCTGAATCATTCCTTGGGTAATGGAACAGAGAACAAAGGACAATAAGGGATTCAGACTATATACTGTATCATTAAGGAGTCTAAGGAAGCACTTACAACCATGGATGGATTTATAGTTGACACTACTGCAATAAAAGAGGAAATGGATTTTTTTGCAGTAGTTTTTGGTATATCCCGGTCACTATGCGAACACTTCTGTTTGAGGAGCGCTACAATGATCTTGCTACATAAAAAAGGTGACATTGAGGATCTCAGGAACTACAGACCTATCAGCCTCCTATCAGTGGTTTATAAAATCTTCACTAAAGTTCTCTCATACCGCTTGAAGGTGACACTGGACATGGCTCAACCGAGAGAACAAGCTGGATTCAGGAGTGGCTACAGCACAATAGATCATATCCACGTACTGAGAGAACTAATTGAAAGAGCGAGAGAATATGAGCTTCCATTGTGCATGGCTTTTATCGATTATGAAAAAGCCTTTGATTCGGTGAAACCATCAGCAGTTGCAATGGCTCTGAAATCCTGCGGTATTGAAGATGCATACATTAATATTATTAATAACATCTATGAAAATGCAAGTGCAAAGATTAGGCTGTTTGAAAATACAACACACATAAAAATTAGAAAAGGAGTGAGACAAGGTGACACCATATCTCCGAAGCTCTTTAATGCCACATTGGAAAATGTCTTTCAATCACTGAACTGGGAAAACAAAGGGATAAAGATTAATGGAGATTATCTAACCCACCTTCGTTTTGCTGATGACATAGTCATTTTTACAACTATCCCATCAGAGCTACAGAGTATGATCCAGGAACTTGCTGACAAGAGTAAAGAAGTGGGATTAAAAATGAACTTTCAGAAGACAAAAGTGATGTACAATGCTTTTACAAGAAATGAAGATTTATTGATTGATGGAGAAAAGCTGGAGATAACAGACACGTACGTTTATCTTGGACAGCAGATATCAAGTGAGGGTCACATTGGTGAAGAAATTAATCGGCGTACAAAACTTGCCTGGAGAGCTTTTGGAAGAAACAGCATAATTTTCAAGATCAATATGCTATTATGTCTTAAAAGAAAAGTGTTTGATCAATGCATCCTTCCAGTGCTTACGTATGGTGCAGAGACGTGGACCTTAGCTAAAAGAGACATACAAAGGCTGCAGACAACTCAAAGTGGCATGGAGAGGTGCATGCTTGGTGTAACCAGGAGAGATAAGAAGAGGAACACGTGGATCAGAAAAATGACAAGAGTGGAAGACATCATGATCAGAGTTAAATCCCTGAAATGGCAATGGGCTGGACATACTGCCAGAAGAACAGACCATCGATGGACAGCCGAAATTTTAGATTGGATTCCAAGGGACAGGAAAAGACCCAGAAGAAGACCACATGGAAGATGGGTGGATGAAATTCGAAAGTATGCGGGAGTGACATGGAGGAGACTGGCACAAGACAGACCGTTGTGGAGGAAACTTGGGGAGACCTTCGTCCAGCAGTGGATTGATAATGGTTGACAATGATGATGATGATGATGATGCGAACACTTCTGTTTGAGGAGCGCAAGAAAATTTGGGCAACTTTTCGTTCTGGCACAACACCCGCTTAAAGGGTTAAGGAACAAAACTCAAACAAATGAACCACAAGCATGTACTTTAAAGTGGTTGACAGTTGTTATTGCATTAAAAGAATGGATTGGGAAAAATACATTGCAACACACACTGAAAGTTTATTATACACAGCAACCTAACAACAAGTAGGCACAGCTTTTTACCTCATAACAGCAGCAACACGTCGAGGCATGGACCTTACTAGGTGTTGGAAACATTATGCACAACCACCTAATAACGTGTGGGCTCATTTTTCGCCCTCACACCTGCAGTAACACGTCGGGCCATTGACTCTACTAGGTGTTGGAAACATTATGCACAACCACCTAATAATGTGTGGGTCCACCTTTCGCTCACACAACAATAGCAACACGTCGTGGCATGGATTCAACCAGGTGTTGGAAACATTATTATACACAGCAACCTAATAACGGGTAGGCCCAGCTTTCTACCTCACAACAGCAGTAACACGCACAGGCATGGACTCTACTAGGTGTTAGAAACATTATGCACAACGACCTAATAACGAGTGGACCCACCTTTCACTCACATAACAGCAGCTACACCAGGGGCGTCGTTAGACCAATTTTTCGGGGCCTAAGGCCCCCAGAGAAGCGTAAAGCCCACCCAATCAAAATAAACCTTTTCTTTTATTAGCTTACCTTTACCTATGTAATACTGTTCCACTTAAAAAAGGCAGATGGGAATTTTCTTAAATATTTTGTTGGAACAAACCTCTTCCTTCGATTCCCTTTTTTTCCGATGAGGGTGTCAGGTGTCATAGCAACTGCATTAAGATAGCATTACTCTAGTTGGGGTAATCTCGTCGCCTGGCCTCTGCAGGCGAGGAGATTACCCCAACTGGAGTAACCTTAAGGACTTACGGGGGTGGGAGTATCGTGGAGGCACGTACCATCAGTCCCAAGCTAACAAAAGCCCAAACCCTCAGAATCAGTCGTAGGCCAAACGACTGAAAGATCGATGTACGACAGCAACTGCAACAGCTTGCGGAAACGTAATATTCATGTGAAAAGGCGGCATCTTTACTAGGGTAATAAAGAACAGCATAAAAGGGAGGGGAGCAGACGTTTCCACTAAGTGAAGGCGTTTGTTTCACGGGGTAAAGGTATTTCGGTGGGATATATAAGCGCATTTCTCGTTACGGTAGTTTATTGGTGGATGTATTTGGCCATCAGGCGGGAAATCGAATAAGGGCGTTCAGAGTGAAGAACTGTCGTATGTTAGATACCTTTTTACAGAAAAGTGTTGCTATATATTCTTCTCAATTAAGTGTAGCTGATTTTTCTGTCAATTTCAAGCTATACTTTCAGAGCTACTAGGATGGAGAAAAAAATAAAAATAGCACAGCGAAATACTTTTCTTGGAAAACAGTGTCAAACAACGGTCTTTAACCCAAGTAGTCACAGTGTGCAGGAGCTCTTAATTATCGATTTTATACAAATTCAGTTTCAGACAATTGTCCTGCGATACAAGGGGAAAATCTGGTATGTATAAGGCTCGACATTATTCCAGTTATATAAATAACTGAGGTAAATCAGGGTACTTTGGATAACCTTTTGTCGAGTTGCACACCTTTGCTTCTGTGTGTTTTTGGAAGAATATATTATTTCAAAAGTTATATACGTATTTCCGTTTAATTTTTGAATAGAAAACCAATGTTTCAAAGAACCCTTCAGTTCTTTGAAATAATACTTCAGAGCTGCAGAGTATGATCCGGGAACTTGATGAGAAGGGTAAAGAAATGGAATTAAAAATGAACTTTCAGAAGACAAAACTGATAGTACAATACTTTTACAAGGAATGAAGATTTAACAGCTGATGGGAAAAAGCTGGGGATAACGATCTCCTATATTTACCTTGGGCAGCAAATATGAAGCGAGGGTCACATTAAAAAAAAAATTAATTTGCGTAAAAAAACTTGATTGGAGAGCTTTTGGAAGAAACAGTACATTTTTTAAGAGCAACGTGCCATTATATCATTAAAGAAAGTGTTTAATGTTTAAGTGTTTACAAGTACTTCACCGAAGGATCACTTGTCCGAATATCACTTAACGGAAAGGATTGTTCAACCGAAAGATCACTTGATCGAAATGGTCATTTCACCGAAGGGTCACTTGATTGAAAGGTACATTTCATGGAAGGGTCACTTGATCTAAAGGTTCATTTCGCCGAAGTGTCTTTTCACCTAACTGTTCCTTTCACCGAAGGGTCAGTTTATCGAAAACTTTGGGTTTCATTATACAGATAGGCTTTGCTGAAGTGTGGTGGTACCAGTTCGGAAGGCAAACCACCAAAACGTCAGGGGATCGTACCCAATTGCCTTTTTGATTTCTCTGTGCCACAAAGAACACGGAGAATACATTTTATGACATAAGGCCTGGGATTAGGCCTTTTTAGCATAATTTAATCGTCCGTTCTCATATTCATACGGGTTGCACACACAGTGAAGTTAATGATGGTGCACTTTTATTCAGGCACAAAGAATCAATTTAAAGGTCCGAAACCTCGATTTGGGCCTTTTGGAAGATTTCAATAGCCTGTGTTCAGATTTGCACCTAAGAAATCAAGTGAATAATTTTGCGCATCTCCCAGACACAAAATATTAATTATAAGGCCCCAGGCATGAACATTGTCTGCGTATTTTAATCTGCCATGGTCATATTCATAAGGTTTATATAACAAATCAAGTCAGTAAAGTTACACATTTTTCTCAGACACAAAGAATGTATTTTAAGATTTTAATTTTAGGTTTCAAAAGACCGACCTACGTAGAAATGGACAGAGAGAAATCAAAAGTACAATTTGTGTAAGATCCCCTAACGTTTTGGTGGTGTCTTCCGAGCTGGCATCACACTTCAACAGATCTTATAAAAAAATTCCAAAGTGTTCGATAAACTGACAATTCGGTGAAATGACCTTTCGATGTAATGAACTTCTACGTTAAGAGATCTTTTGGTGACACAAAACTTTCGATCAACTGCACCTTTGGTGAAATGTATTTTTTATTATCAAATACTCCTTAGGTCATCTGCAATATTTTCGTGCTTAATGCCCACACAAACCCTAAATTGTGAGTTACAAATTTATTTTTCTGAGTAAGGTACATTGGGTAAATATGAATAAAACTTCACTCATTGCTACAATCAAAGCAGTTCCAAAAAATTCTTAGGGTAGTTGTATTTATTTGTATGCCATGCAATTTTTGACATGTTAGCTTATGAAAAAAGGCAACAGATAAACTCTAGTGATGGCATAAACCTTTCCTTCTTGGGAGTTCATTTATCATTCACGCAGAAGAGTCGTTCGCGAATGATTTTTCCAACGAGTGATCCAATTTTCAGGTTGTCAGTACGCTCTGAGTAAATCGTTCATTGCAGGGATCACGTGTTACCCCTTTCAAGGTCCCATCTTTTTGATGTAGGACTACGTATAACTCCCCGGATAGTATGGGGCAATTTATGGGCAACCCCTCTGGGATAAAAATAGGCCCCGATTGAAATCCTTATAGCGTTAAAAATACGCGCCGCACACAATTCGTGTTAACATATTCGTAAACAGCATGGAGTCCAATTTGCGTGTTGCGCAACACATCGTGCGCGCGACGCTCCCCTCGTTCCTTGTGCGGGGGGGGGGGGGGGAGATGGTGCAATATTTCTGGGCGGGCCGCCGCGTTTGGCCCAGTCTATCTTGGCAACCGTGAGCGCAACACGTCTGTGCATGGTATCGTTTAATGCTCTCGACGAGATCTATTCAAATACAGTGACGGAAAAAAAAATCTCAACACCACGAAAAAATAGTTGTAGAGGAATGAAATGGCGGCAATACATTTGTATAGGTAACATATTTAATCGATTAAGGTTTCAAGCTCACAGCTTAATGTAAGCGCGAGAAGCGCCATTTTAAATGTGAAATGCTGGTACATTAATAACCGGTGTAACCGTCAGAATGATGAATGCAAGCATGCACACGTTCATGCATTGTGTCGTACAGGTGCTGGATGTCAGTTTGTGGGATGGGGTTCCATGCCTGTTGCACTTGGTCGGTCAATACAGGGACGGTTAATGCTGGTTGGGGGTCACGCTGGAGTTGTCGTCCAATAATGTCCCATACGTGCTCGATTGAAGAAAGATCTGGTGATCTAGCAGGCCACGGCAACATGTCGACACTCTGTAGAGCATGTTGGGTTACAACAGCGGTATGCGGGCGAGCGTTATCCTGTTGGAAAACACCCCCTGGAATGCTGTTTATGAATGGCAGCACAGCAGGTTGAATCACCAGACCGACGTGCAACTGTGCCGTCAGGGTGCGTGGGATAACCAGGAGAGTGCTCCTGCTGTCATAGGAAATTGCTCCCCAGACCATAACTCCAGGTGTAGGTCCAGTGTGTCTCGGCCGCAGACAGGTTGGTTGCAGGCGCTCACCTGGCCTCCTTCTAGCCAACACACGGCCATCACTGGCACCCAGTCAGAACCGGCTTTCATCAGAAAACACAACAGATCTCCACTCCGTCCTCCAATGAGCTCTAGCTTGACACCACTGACGTCGCAAACGGCAGTGGTTTGGAGTAAATGGAATGCACGCTACAGGGCGTCTGGCTCGGAGCTGTCCTTCAAGTAACCGATTTGTAACAGTTCGTTGTGTCACTGTGGTGGCAACTGCAGCTCGAATTGCTGCCGCAGACGCAGTACGATGCGCCACGGTCATACGCCGTACACGGTGGTCTTCCCTCTCAGTAGTGCCACGTGGCCTGCCGGAACCCGGTCTTCTTGAGGCAGTACCTTCCCTTGACCACCGCTGCCAACAATCATGCACAGTGGCTACATTCCTCCCAAGTCGTTCTGCAATATTGCGGAAAGAAGGTCCACCTTCTCGTAGCCCTATTACACGACCTCGTTCAAACTCCGTGAGCTATTGATAATGGCTTCTTCGTCTTCTTAAATTCATTCTTGACTAACATCAACACACTACGTCGAATCTCAACGATAACTAACGCTCACGAACGTTACAGCGCGTACTTACAGCAAACCTGCTCTGCATGTTCCGAGGGGCGCTACTAGCGCCACACGTATGCGCCGAGCGCAAAATTTGCATAGACGTCATTTTACAAATGTACTCTCACCGCCTACCAACTGTCGTTTATTTAACACAACCCCTTCTTGGTGTTGGGATTTTTTTCCGTCAGTGTATATAAAGAACATAACGCAGTGGTTTAAACTAAAATAAAAAAGCGTTTTGGTGTGAACGGGTTAACATTTTCACTGTTAAATGTTTTGTGGTAGGTTGCACCAAAACCTAGTGCTACACCAGTTCCCCTCTTTCTGAGAAGTGATATACCTATGCATGGTGCAAACAAAAATCCAACAACATGGTGCAACCTTGCATCATAATGTGATGGGACATTGTATTATAACGTGGTGCAAAGTTGCACCATGTTTTTATGTTTTGTTTGCACCACATAATGATGTATCATTTCTCAGAAAGTGGTGCCGCTGGTGTAGCACCACTTTTTGGTGCAACCTACCAGAAAAGTTTTAAGAGTATTCGACAATGTCACGCAATTCGCAGAATGAACGAAAGGAAAAGTGCAGAAAATCAAAACGAGCAAGTGATGAGGAATGTAAGAAGCCCAAGAAGACTGTAACCCAACGAACAAGAGTGTATCGAGAATGCCTGAAAGCAGCCGCCTCCAAACACAAATTCTAACTCACCGATTGAACCCGTACCTGGCCCATCTCGAACTCTATTCCATGTCTATACGGCCATCTTCGTCCTCGTCGGTCTCTAGTGCCTAGAATATTCGCTCCGCCTCTTCTTAGTCGTCTACCCGGACCTTGCGTCCGCGTTCCAGCCTCATCTCGCCTGCCACCTGTTCCGTTCTCGGTTCCTCCGCTGCCGTCCTCCAAACAGCCCCTCTTCCGTCGCTCGCTTAGTTTCGAAAAATCATGGCCTCGCATCATCTACCGACTCATCCGCTTCCCGTGAACATTGTCTACTGCTTTCTCCTAGCACCACCACGTGGCTAAGCCACTCAGCGCCTTCTCTCGGCCCATGATCGCACGCAATGGAACTCCATTCTCGACCAGCTCCTCCCGTATCGGGACATCCTCTACTCGCTGCAGCCGAAGAGTCCTGCTTTCAGCTTTTGGCTGAAACTCTCCACCCGCCGGATAGACGTCCTCTATGTGCTATTCTCACGCACTGGAATGTTGTTGCCTCTGGTGATGATCTTCCCATCCCCCTCGGACTTTCAGATCTCCTGCACTTCCTCCACCGATGAACACTAAGGCCTAGTGCCTGTGAGTCTTTTGTGCCTGGTCGTGCGCTCTACTCCGCCAATGCTTCCCTGGTCTAATGGCCGACCAGAGCTTGTCATGCTTCGTTTCCTCGTGTGGACTAAACTGCACCGTGCCCTTTCTGCTGACGTTCTGCCTCTTGTGTCGCGTCTGTTTACGCAACTAGTGTATACAATATATTTCCTCCTTTATCTCTGTGGTGTTTTGTGTGTTCTGCCATGTATTATTGTGCCTTGTTATCCCCCGTTCTTTCGATGTAATAGTCCCAGAGACTTATTAAAGCAATGTTGAAACCATCTCGAACTCGCGCAAAGAAGTATAATAAATACAGAAACTACTTCAGAGCAAAAGCAGGCGATTGAAAATATACTCGGCTAGATCAATTTAACTCTTCGATCTGCAAGCCGTAGTCCTACGTTCCAAACTGACGGCTCAATAAGAACTGAGCCTATCTGTTTTTGATTTTTGGCACACACCCAAGACGAATGATTTGCCACTAGCGAACGACTCGGGCGCACCATTCAAAATGAATGACATTCAAATATTATTCCCAAGTTTCATCGTTACTTCCTATTATCATTGGAAATTCATTTCGAAACTCTTGCTGGCGGAAGAAAGATAAACGCTCTGTGTGTGTCGCAGATTGAATGATGTTTCACAACGGTGAGAGTGAACTGTTCAAGGTGAAGAACCATGCGTTTTGAACGAATCGTTCAAGAATGGTGCATCACAATATACCCGAAAATAAAGCATTCCGTTTATCAGTTTAAAACCGCATTTCCGCATTTTAAACAGCAAATCATTTATTTCTTCATCTTTCAATTATTCATGTTAGTTTTCTAAAGTGTCTTTCTAAAATAACAACACAAACTGAGCATGCAACTCTCACATCTGGATCATAAAATTTTAAGTGAAAATCTCTGAAAATAAATTGTTACAAGTTTCTGTTGCATTTGTGTAACTCTTTTGTACTTCCTCTTAACTCCTTAAGGGATATACATTCTTCTATGTCCATTAATATTCATTTTAGGGAATTAACATTACATTGTCCAGTTTTGCTCAGTTTCTGGAAGACAGGCTCCCTAGATTTTTGGACGCGTGTCTTTCTTTGCTTCAGTTAAAATGTATTTAGTACACAGGATCTTTTCGTAAGCAAGCGGTTCTTCAAGATTCTTAGATTCATTAATAATTCAATACCTTTAGGCCAGCAACCGCATTTCCTAATGCAAGGTATACATGATGCGGAGAATATAGCATGATATAAATAGGGTGTGCTAATATTATAAATTTTTAATGCATTCTTCATCTCCCAAGAACTGAAAACATTTTGTCAGCAGCATAAATTATAAGAAGAAACATGCAATACTTTTAAGTGCTAGTACACAAGCATCAGTTTCTGGTTCGCTCTCGTTTTATTACTCGTTAATGATTTCTGAAATTTGAATTGGCCGTAGTCTTTCTTGTTCTGAGGAATTGTGACTGCTTAAGTTTTCATTTCTTATGCACATTTTTGGTTAGCTCTTGTTATACACTAAAGAGCAATTGATTTATAGACAGATGGCGTTATGCAAATGTGGCGCTGTGGGCGGCCCTGTAAACTGAAACGACATGTCGTATGCAGCGATCCGACAATATACAGAGTGATGCGACGGGAATCAGTAAGAGCCGGACGCAGTATGGGTAAGACAAAGGATCTAAACGCATTTGATCGTGGGCAAATTGTCGGGGCCCGACGAATGGGTCACTCCATCTCGGAAGTCGTGCTGGCACTGGGAGTTTCACGAGCCACTGTGTCACAGGTGCACCATGAGTACATTGAATCCGGTAAAACCATCCCTGCAAAGGTCAACTGTCGTAGACAAGAGCATGTGGAGAAGCCGTGTCATCGTCGGTTAGCTCGCATTGTAACAGCGGATAGACGGGCCACAGTGCAAGAAATTACTCTGCAATTTAACGCTGGTGCACAAGAACGTGTAAGTAGCAACACCAGCCAGAACCATCTCCTTGCTATGAGGTACAGAAGCCATCGTCTCACGAGGGTACCGCTGCTGACCTCACATCACAGGGTGCAAAGATCAGCATGGGCGCGGTAACATCGCCACTGGACCGTAGACATGTGGAAAAATGTTGCCTGCACTGATGAGTCGAGAATCCCGTTGGTACATGTGGATGGCAGGATACCAGTGCAGCGCAAACCACGTGAAGCGATGGATCTTTCTTGCCAGCAGGGTACTCTTTAAGCTGGTGGGGGTGGCATTCTCGTGTGGGGACTGTTTACGTGGACTGAAATGGAACCCCTGGTACGTGTGACGTGTGACATCATCCTTCACAGGTCAACATTACCGAAATATCCTGGACGACCATTTGCTCCCGTTTGTGCGTCTTTAACATCCCACAGGGGACCTCATCATGCAACAAGACAATGCACCGTGCCATCGCTCCCGAATTGAATCCGAATGATTGGATGAACACTCCACCGACGTGACCTCGCTTCCTTGGCCAGCTAGGTCACCTGACCTCAATCCCATCGAGGACATCTGGGATGCCATCGAGAGAGATGTTCTAGGCTCTGACCCCCCTCCATCAAATCTTCGTGAACTGTGGGAGCTTGTTCAGGGGTCGTGGATCCGTATGGCTTCCCAACGCTTCCGGTGTCTTGTCGAGCCCCTGCCGGTGTTTTTTGTTTTGTTTTATTTCACTGGCACTCATTGATGTTAGGAAGAGGAATATACCCCGAGATACCACTTTATTAGTTACGCCTGCTTTCGCCATATAGAGGGCACACTCGAACACATAAACACTCACGTGAGCACGATATTAACTGAGCTATCTTTACATTAGGAATACGTCCCTTCTTACATATTCGGAACAATAGCTAAGTACCACGAGATATCAAATTGTACTCACCTATATTCTCTACGTAATCAGTAAACTTTGGCCAGTAACGGGGAAACATAGCGACGAATCCAATTTGACCGTGACCAAATAGTTGGGTCCCGGACGGAAGATGCTAGTATTTCGGAAACAGGCGCTCATGTTGGCTGCTCCCGTACTACTGTATCAAGGGTGTAACAGGACTAAATTAACCATTCACGGTCATCCAGCACAACGATTTATACTGGCCAACCATGCGCGATTGATTCTAGAGGTGAGCGTCAGGTGTCATGACTGGAACCTCAGCAACGACGTGAAGCAGTCGCCCAGTTCACCCATCAGTACAACAGCGGTGCAGTTCGACCTATTTCCAAGTAAAACTTGTGTCGTACCTTGCTTCGCCTGGAGTTCCACAGGCGGAGATCAACGAGTGTACCCATGATTACGCCAAGTAATCACAAGCAACGCCCATCATGGGCCAAGGAACGTCGGCAATGGATCCTCGACAAATGGTAGAATGTCTTCTGGAGTGATGAGTCCCGTTTCCTGCTATACCATCCTAAAGGCTGGGTACGCATATTGCCTAAACAGCATGAAGCCTTATCCTCTGATTGCACAGTTGATGTTCAGCAGTCCGGTGGAGGTGGTGTTCGAGGGAGCTTTTCCTGACGAGCCCTATGTCCGTTGGTCATCATACCACAAACACTGAATGGTGGACTCTACAGGAAACCTATTGGTGGCCATCTTCATCCATACGTGGAGGAGGTTTACCCGTATCACAGTGCCATCTTCGACAGAACATCGCACCGTGCCATTGGGCTTGTATAACTACTGAGTGGTTGGAGAAACACGAAAACGTATTCGCCACATTGCCTTGACTTCAAAACTCCCCTCACTGTAACACAATTAAACATTTGTGGGATATGTTCAATGGAGTGTGAGGACTGCTGATCCTCCTCCACGGAATAAGAGTGAACAGACGGAGCTGCTGCAGCGGACATGGATCACGTGAGGATATCCGACACCTTGTGGAATCTGTTCCTAGACGTCTGGGAGCCGTGATTGCACAGAAAGGTGGACTAACGTGTTATTAGGGTGGTATTCCTAATGAAAAGCTAACACAGTTGCACATCAGGTCGGGTATCTGTCAGCGTTTGATTGAGTGCAGGAATGCGAAAAATGCGTGAACTGAGCGATTTTGGACGGGCACGATAGTTGACGCTGAACCTGCCAGTTCGAGAATCTCTCAAATGGCTGTCCTCGTGTACGATTTTTTTATTCGGGAGGGGATTAACAACAATCATGAGCAACTCAGTGGGCTATGATCAGTAGTCCGTCCTACTTTGGGGCATCTGGTTGCAGGGAAACGCGAGAGCCAGTGCACTAAGACAAACAGAAAATCCATGCAACCGCGGAATTTGAACCCGGATCAACGTGGACGAATGATCAGCATCCAGTGTTTAGATCAGAGTTGGGGAAACCTTTGATACTGAAAGGCGGCATTAAGTTAGCTGTAATCAAACACAAGGCCGCACACAAGAAACTTTAATTAGATATACTTCGAAATTACAACGAAGTAAATTTCTCCGTCCTTTTTGTTCCACGCCGGGGATCGAACCACAGTCCACTTATTCCGTAACAAGTCGCTCTACCAACTGAGCTACGCACACGTTCACTCTCGCTGCTATCTGCCTTTATGCCGTGTCCGTCCTGTTGGGCAGGCATGTCTAATCTCCCCCCCTCCGCCGAAAGAGGGCCGGGGCATGGCCCACGGGTCAGCCGTGACCATGAATCGTCGTAGGCAGTCATCCACTGAAGAACGTGCACTTGAGAACTCCCAGTGAATCTGGTGATGTTTGGAGTGCAACGTCACACACATTTATTTTTCGAAGCCCTGAAGAAGGGATTCTCTTATTTTTCTTGTCTTGCGGTGTGGAAAAAACATCACACCATTGCGAGATCTTTAACGGCCGGGTCATTCGGGAAGTTCGGGCACCATTATAACGAAGTAAATTTCCCTGTCATTTTTGGTACACGCCGGGAATCGAACCCGAGTACACTTACTCCGGAACAAGTCGCTCTACCAACTGAGCTATCCGGGCGTTCGTTCTCGCTGCTATCTGCCTTTATGTCGTGTGCGTCCTGCGGGGCAGGCACGTCACAAAATGCACATTATTTTGTAAAAATCTTACTACGTACTAACTAACTTCAAAAAATATAAAAAACAATGTTAATTCTAAAATTAACTAACCTTTTAATGACTTTATTGTGATTTCTTTTTGTTGGAAAACATTTGAATATTTGGTTGCAACATGGAGGTCTGATCCTCTAGATGGGTGTCCGTCATTTGTAACCTTAAGGGCGTCTTGATTTGGGTTAGGTAGGAGAATGTAGATTCGCAGCAATAAGTGTTTGAAAAGCAAGAAAGCATTTTTCTGCATGCTGCCGAAAGTGTGGGTATTCTATTGTATTTTTTCGCATTTCAACTGGATCTTTCTTAGAGTCAAATCAGGATTTTAAAATGTCATCTTTTAAGAACCCAATCAATTTTATCTGTAGTTCTTTAGGAACCATGGAACGAAATCATGAGCGTAGCCAGTGTCAAAATAGCTCTTCTGACTTACTAATGTTGTAATTATGGCCGTCAGTCAGGGAGTATTATTTTGTTGAATCTTCTTTTACTCTTTGGAATTTAAAAGTCAGTCATATTAAGGTTAAAATAAAAATAATAAAATACGAACAAAAATATAAGAATAAAAATAAAAGGATTTGCTCTGAAAATTTTAGATTCACTCAAGAGGCCGCACTTAATGGCCTAGAAGGCCGCAGGTTTTCAACAGAGTTGGGCAGGAATGCATTACAAAGTAATGGAAGTACAGATTACAATTAAAGTGTAATGCATTACAAGGTAATCCCAAGTATGGTTTGCACAAGGTACTGGAATTAATCTGCAATGCATTGCAATGAAGAGGATATAATTCAATTATTTAATAATGCAATTCAAACGCAATGTGATTATTTGGTAATAAAATTACACAATTTGCAAATAATACAATTACACTGCTGGCCACCCAAAATGCAACACCAAGAAGGACACGAGATAGCAAAGCCAGATTTACTGGACACATAACAACAGATACAAAGATGAAACGATTGAGCTTACAGATCCGTGCGACTTGCGGAAGACGCAGACATCAATAGTTCGTGTGGCCCCCATGGCTGGCAATAACGGCCGCTATACGCCACGGTATCGAACGAAAGAGGATTTGGATGTGGGCTTGGGGTATGTCGGCCCAGGCTGCTTCCACACGTTGCCATAGTTTATCACGCGCAGCCGCGGGTGGTGCTTGCCGGGCCACTCGGTTGCCGATCAGCAACCAGACGTGATCGATGGGCGACATATCGGGAGAACAGGCGGGCCACGGCAGCAGTGACACCTGGTGGGCCGTGAAGAATTGTTTCAAGATGCGTGCCACGTGCGGGCGCGCATTGTCCTGTTGAAACGCGCACCATTCGCAGACCATTACGACGACTGCCATTAACGCCGTTGCATCGTCGTCAAAGACTGCAATGGTGTCGTGCCAGACTGCCATGGAGCCACTCAAAATGGCAGCGGTGATATTCAGTGACGAGTTCCGCTTTTGTCTTGAAGACGACGACCAACGAAAATGTGTGTCGAGGCAGCGTGTTCAGGGCCAGGATGAACGGTTTGTTGTCGAACGTCACACGTCCAGAATGGTCTATGGCCTGCTGTTATGGTTTCGGGTGCAATTGCCTACGATGACAGATCAATTTGGTGTTTATTACAGGCATTTTGACAGCCCAACTTTACGTTAATGAGGTCCTGCAACCAGTGGTCCTATCTTTTTTCATTGCTCACTCCGGTGCGATTTTCCAACAGGACAACGCTCGTACTGCTGCTGTCTAGAGAGCTTACCTTCAAGGCACTGACAATCTGCCATGGCTAGCCGCATCACCGGATCTATCGCCGATTGAAAATATGTGGAATGCTAATGAACGCGGTATCCACACTCCACCCATACCGCACCATCTGCAGAAAGTACGTGAGATGATTCAACCTGCATGGGATGGTATATCACCGAACACCATTAGGAACCTGTACAACTCCATGCCGAGAGGTCTGGCATGTTGTGTGAGCAAGCATGGCCGCCCGACGCCATACTGAGAGACACTACTTATTTGCGTGCAGCTCAATAATTATTTACCCATATCAGTCTCAATGCTTAATCATTTATTGTTCCTCGTAACCTTTACCTTCCTCCCGAATAGCATTGCAATCCGACACGTCCTTCTGAGTGCAACTATTGTTTTTGACGATGAGTGTATTTTTGAATATTGTTTAACACATATCAAATGTATTGCATATCAGGAAATTTCACGCCCTTCAACGGGCTGGAACGAATTTACTCGGGGTTAGCAAAATGGATTGAAGTCAGCTCCAACGAATATATTCGCTGCCCAAGAAGTAGGCAAAGCGTGGCTGAAAAGAGTGAACCTGATCACCAGAAGGCGTTGCTTTCCTCTTAGCTTTGTTATTAAAAGTGGTCATTCAGCAGAATGGTTGACACTCTCTCTTTCTGGCTGATTGCCTGATAAGAGGGTTACACAATGTATCGACAAACCAAGGAAAGATGTTTGAAACACCTACGTCTACCCAGTGTCATGTTGTCCGTGACAGAGTGATCACTAGGGACAGATTTATGGTTGGTACCGCTGAGATGTGTGGGATGTAAAGGCATTGTTTCGCTGTAGCTTTCGTAAAACCCGGCCGCTATGAGAACCTTTCTGCTTGGGGAGTGGAGAAAACTTTGGTCGTCTTTTTGCTCAGGTTCATTGGCTGCTTAAAGGAATAAATATGCGTGAGCACATTTTGATTTAATTCTTGAATAACGACCGAAAATATTGCATGTGATAGAGAGATCGTTGCAAACAAACCGTTTCGGTGTAGAAAAAACGTATGAATTGTCTATCCAACGTAGAGAAGGCAGCACCTCAAGTATATCAATGAGTATTCGAGACAGGATCTTCTTTCAGATTTTAGTCACGATACAGCGTAAGTAAAGATTTCGGCCTCGGTACATCTGGTGAGAACGGGGAAGACGTTATCACTCCCTGATATCGTGAAAAGTAAACGTTTTGATATGCGTGGTTTGTTGGGATGGTGAGGAATCAACATCCGTGAACGCACATATCTGCAAGGCTTCTCAGGAGGGAATCGAATTGCCCTAAGATACAGAGAAGATATTCTTGTATTTTATGTGAGATTTAACTCACATAAAACACAAGAGAAAGTGTCAATCATTCTCCTCACTGGATCATAATTCACTTTTATGGATAATAACGCTAGTCTACATACTACTCAGATAGCGAAGGAATACGAGGAGGATTCAAAAAGCAAAGGTAACATACCCTTTAATGCCAGTAACCCTGAGCCCTCCAGGTCGATGTACTCCTTGTATCGTTCCGCTAGCTTCTTCATTCGTGAGAGTAGTTTTTCGGCTGCACCAGAATCCAGGTTCTCACAGCTTCCTTAACCTCATCATCAGAGATGAACCTGCAATAGCTTACAGCTTCTTTAAATGGATCGAAGACGTAATGATCGCATGGCGCCAGATCTGGGTTGTAAGGGAGATGTGAAAGACGTTCATACTGCAGCAGTTGCAGTCTCCAATGTTGCAGCCACTACATAGCGACGTTAATTATCATGGTTCAGCAAGACTGTTTTAGACACCATTGCTCTTCTTTTGCTGCGAATTGCAGGTTTCAGTTTTTTTAAGAATTGCACAGTAGATTGCACTGGTAGCTGTTTATCCGCGTCCCTGTAAATGCGCCAGAATAGAACCCTTCATGTCCCAGAAAAGAAGGTGAGCATGATTTTCTTGGCGGTGGGCTATCGTTTGAATTTCTTCTTTACCTTAGAAGACGGCTGTTTCCCCTGCATGCTTTGTCCGTGTGGGTAAAACAATGGTATTTCCTCTTTAAACAGAGGAGTTAAAACATTATTTTGGTAATACGCTGAATTGATTTCAACATTATTTTTAACTTTTCTTAAACTTAATTTTCCATTGCACGAGAAGCAGCAATAGTCATGAATCCTTTACTGACATTTTTTTGTTTTTGGATTCTTGGAACCCAGTTTGTAAAGCAATTTCCTGCTCTTTTCTCTTTTGCGATAGTAAATGGACCTTTTTTTTTTTTTTTTTTTTTTTTGCAGTTGCTTAGGAAGATCCATGCTTCATCAACAGTCACAATTAACGTTATTTTTAATACACCACAATATGAATATTCAAGAAACGCATACAGCGTATTAAATCCGTTTATTTCTTATGGTGTAGTAATCACAAAGATTCGCCAAGCTTTCGCACTCCACGAAGAGGCTTTTTCAAGGCAACGGTAGACATAAAAATGCAGGGAATTTCAACAGATAAGGAACAAAGGTGATTTTTGAAAGTAACGTGGGTGATATCACATGCTTATTTCGTGAAATATTTTTAGCACGTAATTACACGGTGCGCAGCGACGTGTTCTCGTCTTTTAATAACGCATGCCAAACCATTGGTAGTTCAGTGTTCAGTAGAGATCATGTCATTGCACGCTACTTTGTTGGAGAAGATTTCGACAGTTTCCCTGATGGCAGTCTCTTTAAAGTTAGTGTTGCCGCCCCGGTGGCGCAGTGGTCTAAGCGATGGCCTCTGATCATTCGTCCGAACGGGGTCCGGGTTCGAATCCCGGTGTGGCATGGATGTTGTGTTTGTCTTACGGCATTGGTTCTCTCCCTTCCCAGGAACCAGTGACCCTAAATTAGGGACGGGCGACTGCTTATAGCCCATTGAGTTGCTCACGGTGGTCGTTAAACCTCCAATCAAAAAAATAAATAAATAAATAAATAAATAAAGTTAGTGCAAGGGGCAATTCTTCTAATATTATTCCATACTGCAGTGGCCGATGAATGCATGACTTCTCTAGAGAGGGCTGTATTCTGCATGTCCTGGTTGACACTTCGCACGTGTTCTTTACATCTAGTGTCCAAGGATCGCTTTGTCATTCCGATATATATCTTTTCCGTGTTGTCAGGATATACCAACGGTATAGCGTACACACCCGCCTTTTCTTTTTCATATTGTCTTACCTTGCAGCTTGATACTATATGTGATAATGGGGTCGGGGACTTCATTGCTATTAATATTTTGTATTTACGTAACAAATTCTTTAACCAATATGCAAAGCCTGGGATATATGAGATGGATCCTGCGTACTTCATTGTCTTACTAGGTGATTTTGTTGCTGTGGAGTGCGATAGCTTGGCGAATCTCTGTGATTACTACACCATAAGAAATAAACGGATTTAATACGTTGTAGGCGTTTCTTGAATAGTCACAATTAATTTCCATTTGTCTCCGACTAATGGATTTTCATAAAGAAGTATAACACCGAACAGAAATCAGCGTTCTTTCCACGTTTATAAGTGAGTCACGGAAAAATTCTCATTGGCCACCACCGCGAAACGAACCCAGGGTCTTCCCGTTACGCGCGTGATATGCTTCCACTTCACCACAGCGGTCTTGAATTCCTCCAGACTCACACACACACCAACTGCCACGCAGATTTGGCAGGTTGCCTCCTGGAGCCCCGCACATGCTCGGGATTCACCAAAGATGGCAAGCAGCAACTGATCAAATAACTAAGACGCGAATGAATAATTAATACATACAATTGACGTGTATTATGATTTCTGTTTGATGTTCCTAATCCACGTCAATTGTGTGTATTAAGAATGCACCGTGTTCTGCGCTCAGTCACGGGCCTAGGCCAAAGGCAGTGAACATTATTATTTTTCTTTTTTTTTCAGATTAGGGTCTTTATTTATTACCTTATTTACAGTTGATACATAGATTTCTAATTACTTAGCAATTGCTCTTTTGGCTGGCGGATTTTCTTTTAAGACTAGAAACCTTACATTTGAAACAGTCGTAAAAGTACGTAACTTCTTTGTATACACGTTTAGTGTTCTTTTTCCTGTTAAAATCAATGCTTGATGATTTTCCCCTCCATTATTAATAATATTGCTTATTTTACATTTACAAATGCTAATTCCATGATTTTCACACAGCGGTTTTTAATTACAAAATACAAATATTTCTCTTCGTGAAGAGTAGAAACATATCCTTCATTCCACAGCTCGTTTACGTGCACCATTTTCGTAGCAGACGTTATTTAACTACAGCTTATGTTACTTTCGTGTTCATCTCAAACGCTACTTCTTGTTTCAATTCTTTGAAATTTCGTGTAATTTCTTATCAAAAAGGTTCTAAAAATGGGTAAACATCCTCTGTACATTGCGGCGCGGAACAGTTCTCTCTGGGCCGACAGATGGCAGCACGCGGCCCTCACTTCTCTGATCCATCTCACGCTTTCTTGTACAGTACCTGTTAGTTTTGCAGCTGTAAACTGTTTCGATGTTGTTGTTTTTTTTTTTGTGTTCAACACGTTAACTCTCAATTGAACGCAATTCGTCCAGTTACGGTGGTGTCTTAAAATAAACTATAGGGCACCTCAGCTCACTATATTCAGCAGAGGCGGCCGAAATAAGAAGAAATTCTTGCAGCGTGATCGCGAGGGTGATGCAACTAGCATACGACAGCTGCCGCTTCAAATCGATCGCAGCGACTTGATGGTGTTTCTAAGGAAATATACGTTTTAGTAGCTTTTAAAAAAGTTCCTAATGAACAGTATATTACATTCCTATTACATTTCGTTCAGGTTCGGGATGGTTTCTCATATATGTAATAAAGCATTTTGGGTACTATGTTCACGACATAATTAAAGACACAGTATTGGAATACACACCGATAAACCATTCCATTATGACCACTCCCAGCCTAGAGAAATGAGCGCTCCTGGAGACCGAACGGTGGCGCAGGTGAAGTTCACAGAGCAGTGTATATACAACCCGAAAACCGGCTTTCGGTTACTAGAGTGTTCGGAGTCAGAATGGGAAAAAGCTGCCGATTTGACGGAGTTTGATAAAGTAAAAATTGTGATGGCAGTGCGCCTCGGAACTACAATCTCGAAAACGACGCGGCTTGTGGGTTGTTATCGTGCCGCTGTAGTGAGTACGTATCAAAAGTGGTGCTCATATAACCAAACGACGAACCATCGTCCAGCCGTGTGTCGTCCGCAGCTCATTGGTGCCATAGGGGAGCGGAGACTGTCACGCATTGTTCACAGCGACCGCAGGGCCACAGTGCGACATATCACCCGTAGCTTTAACAGTGGTCGTCATGGGAAATGTATCACAACGCACAGTTCATCGCAGCCTTCTGCGCATGGGCTTGCGTAGCAAAGACCCAGCCGGGTCCTCATGCTCACTGCATGTCATTGCCAACAACGCATGGAATGGGCACAATATGATCGAGATTGGACCGTGGATGATTGGAAGAAAGTGGCCTGCTCTGACGAATCAAGATTCCTGGTGCATCATGTAGACGGCCGAGAGTAAATACGCTGATTACCAACGGAGGCTATGGCACCTGGTTGCACTTTTGGGTGGAAATACTGTGGGCCGTATTTTCTTGAGACACTTTAAGCCCCATCATCCCAATAGCACAATCGCTGACAACTGTCAGGTATTTGAACATCGTTGCAGACCAAGTTCGCCCATTCGTGGTAACTGTGTTCCGTGCTGATGATGGCCATTACTAATCGGATAATACGCCATGCTCCACTGTCAGAATCGTCAAGGAGTGGTTCAAGGCAACACGCTGGTGATTTTGTGTTAATGCCCTGGCCTCCAAATTTGCCTGACATGAACTCGATCGAACATTTGTGGCTCGACTTGGTCAAGTGGGTTCGCGCTAAATCACCACCACACCGAAAAGTACGGGAACTGGAGAACCTGCTGTTGGCATTATGGTACCAGATACCCCAGGATACCTATCGCCATCTAATCGAATCGATGCCTCGCCGAGTGGCAGCTGTTTTGCGGGCTAAAGGCGGACCTATAGCTTTTTAAGTAGGTGGTCAGAATGTAATGGCCCATGGGTGCGACGTTCTCTCCGAATCTTCCGTTAAATTTCGGAAAGGGTTTTGGTACTTCTGTTCCACTTTTTTTTTTTTTTTTTTGATTGGAGGTTTAACGACCACCGTGAGCAACTCAATGGGCTATAAGCGGTCGCCCGTCCCTAATTTAGGGTCACTGGTTCCAGGGAAGGGAGAGAACCAATGCCGTAAGACAAACACAACATCCATGCCACACCGGGATTCGAACCCGGACCCCGTTCGGACGAATGATCAGAGGCCATCGCTTAGACCACTGGGCCACCGGGGCGGCTCTGTTCCACTTCATTGAATTCTGTGTAGCAATGCTCATCCTTTAGAGGGAACTTTGCAGAAATGTTGCATCTTCAGTATATCGTGCCTGAATGTAAATTGTTTTATCCACTACGACATACAGCTCCAAATAAATTAGAATTGTACGGCAGATGACCGTATCCAGTCGTCGAGAAATCTGTTGTAATTGCAAACATTACTAGCATAACTTTAGAAATCTCAAAAACAATGATTTTTTCGAAGTTGCGGAGCTGTTATGAACGATTTTTTTAATCGCAACATTTCTAATAGAAATTTACTTCTTTTATCAAAAATTAATGAAATAAATGTGTTGCTTTAATACGGCACAGCGTCCTTTTCTAAGAGAAAATAAAGAAAAAAAATCCATGGGCGGAAAAAGTTTGGAAAGAAATCTAACACAATAAAGTAGTTATGAAGGAGTAGAAGCAGAAAAGAAAGAGAAAGGAAAAAAAATTTCACTCTTTCCGTAGATGGCGAGTGCATGGGTGTCTTAAGAACGGAAAGAGAAATTGATGGCATTTGTCACGTTGCGATTGGAAATCGATATCTCAAGGTGTGCGGAAAGTTTCTGTGACGAAAAAAGCTACACTGTACTTTGAAGAACAAAAAAATCTCCATATGAGTGAAAGGGCAGAAAAAAGGTCGTTAGTTTGTTACTCCCAGCGAGCAGCAAAATACGAGGTTAAATACGATTTGTGCCATTGGATCCAGCTCTAGAAACATAAACCTAGCTCATTCAACTTCGCTAAGTCGTGTTGTTTGAGGAAAGTTTACCAAGATGTAGAAAAAGAGAAGTTAGTAAGGCACTTCACTTTTCGCTGACTTTAATCAAGATTCAATAATTGGATCAGCTGAAATAATGGCTGGTGTGTTCCCTGTTTACCTTTCTTCAAAGTCTCCTGGAGTTAGCCTAGCTAACTTTGCCTTTTCTGCGTTAAGAATAAAGTAAAAGCACGACCAAAAAAAAAAAAAAAAAAAAGAAGAAGAAGGGAGAAGGAAAAAAAAAAAAGGGAAGAATCGCTACTCGAGGAAAAGAGTGTTTAGTTTAGAATACCTTCATCGGAAACGGCGCGATAGCTTTTCAAAACCTCGCTTTATGAGGTCTCAGGTGGATCATGAAGGCGAAACTGAAATTCAAAGTTTATGTTGTTTTTATTGCTGCTACTGAAATGAAAAGAAGAGAGAAGATGTCTTTTTTAATAGATTTGAAGATTGAGATGCAGGAAAGTTTAAGAACCTCAGCTTTTGAAAATGTCCTAAGGTTTGACTTCAAGTATTGTTTCCTCTTCTTTTGGGAAACAATGGTTTACATTCTCTAGAACTGCAATTTAATGAGCTTTGAACTGAAAATTTCCTTTCTTTTAATTCTTTTCTTCGTTCACTAAACATTTCGAAACAAAACATAGTAATACAAATGTACATTAGCGTTCGTTCCGTATACAATATTTCATTAATTTTTCAGTCTCAGAAAAACACGGATCTTGTTTTTATTCCAAAACACCAAAATATTTGTTTTCGAATTTGCTTGCTTACAATTCTTTTGGATTTAATAGTTTTAGCATTTGCTAAATATACAGGGTATTGATCAAAGTAATTGAAACACCGACGTCGACTGGAGTACACGCAGTGCGCAGTATGTACATCATAGGGACGACGTCACCCGCGTTATAAATCCTATATAAAAGTCTACGTCTGTCCCTAACGCTCTGACGTCATCAGTACTTGCATCGCCATCTGCTTTTATGCGGTGGCCGAACTCGCAACTAAGCTCACAGCTATCGCACGATACGTAAAATCAAGAAGAAATACCTGAAAATAAAGTTAGTAAGACAAACTTCTTCATCTGTGGCAACACGCACGTGCACGAACAACTGTCTGCGACGTTTGTTCTGTTACGGAGGGCTTATGTCATGCTTTATTTCATTTCCTTCGCACTGCATAGTAATTTCATGAAAAGAAATAACGCTCTGACGTCATTCAGTACTTGCAGCGCTATCTGCTTTTATCTGGTGGCCGAAATTGGAACTAAGCTCACCGCTATCGCACGATATGTAAAATCTAAGAAAAATACCGGAAAATAAAATAAAGTCAGTTAGACAAACGACTTTATCTGTGGCAATACGCACATGCTAGAACAACTGCCTAATAGGCTTCTGTCATGGGAATATTACGAACATTTTGTTGTTGGTGACCTATCTTACAGACTGCCCATTAATAATTCAACCATATATTATATTAGGTGTAATAATACGTTTTAAAGCGTTTTAAGGCAACGCAACATGCGATTTGAGAGAAAACAACAATCAAAATTACGAATCAAAATATGCGCCGTCATTATCTATCACCTTCCGCCATCGGTCGGCCAGCTGACGGATTCCAGCAATGAAGAACACTTCGTCGTGTAACGCGATGGAGTCGTCAACCCATTTTTGCACTTCATCAGATTTCCGGAACCGTACAGCAGACAAACCATGCTGCATCGATCGGAACAAATGATAGTCTGAAGGGGCTATGTCAGGACTATACGCCGGGTACTCCAAAACGTCCCAGCCAAGCGTCAGTAACGTTTCCTTGACCAATTTCGCGACATGCGGCCTAGCGTTGTCATGCAGTAATTTCACGGGACGCAATCCTTTGCCTGGGAATGGACGTTTCCGACATATTTCCTGGGTCAGTCGCAGCAATTGTTGCTTGTAGCGATCAGCAGTAACAATTTGACCCTGTTCCGATAGTTCATAATAGAACACACCCTTCATATCCCACCAGATGCACAGCACAACTTTATTGGAGTGAATATTGCGTTTTGATGTCGAAGTAGGTGCTTCACCAGGGTCTACCCAGTGTGTTTTGCATTTGGGATTGTCATACCACATCCATTTTGCATCAACCGTAACGATTTTCCACAGGAAAGACTTTCAGTGTTGTTTATTTAATAGATTCAAACACTTCATGACACGCTCATCCTTGTTCCTCTGGCTCAGTTCAAGTGGCACTCACTTTCCTTCCTTCTGAACCTTTCCTATTGCGCGTAAACAATTGGAAACGGTTTCATGAGTTACCCCCAGTTGTTCCGCTAGTTGTTCAGCTAGTTCTTTTTGCATTTGAGACAGATCTTCATCCAGCAATGCTTGCAGTTCCGCGTGTGCAACCTTCTGCGGTGCGTCTCTACGTTCTGGATCGTTAACACCAAAATCACCTGCTTTAAACAGTCTAAACCAAATCTCACACGTGCTTTTCGGTACGCTATTCTCCCCCAGAACAGAGCAGATTGTTGCTCATGCTCTTGCAGCACTTGATGGAATTCGTAACGAATGCAGTGTCGAATAAATGCCGTATTGCTTGCCACCTTTCACCTATCGATGTGCAATTGCATTTGACTGTTCGGCAAACTTCTGTGTCACATTTTATACTCTGGACCAGGTACGGTCACATGACAACAACGCAGGGGAATGTCGGATATGTAAATTAGCGTTATACGTTACACAAAAAACTCCCTAAAACTTATTTGTACACCTAATAGTTATGTATATGTTTTTTTACGATTCGCGTTATGAAAATTGCAGTCATAGCTTTTTCACCCGCGCATGGACTATGACCTAGTAAGTTACATAAAGTGGTGCAGCACGATGTCGGCTATCACATAGAAGTGCCACAGTTGCAGGTGGAACAGCTGTTGTGGAGTAACTGTCGACAAAGGTCACAGTGACCTCAGAAAGTCAGGAGCTTCATTAAATGGAACAGCAGAAACAGTATGGGCAACTAAATAGATGACAAAGTTATACAAATCCATGCATCGGTATATAACAAAATTTACTTTATTGTCCCAAGCTTTCGCCTTCCTATGGAAGGCTACATCAAGGCGAACTTAACACTAGAATCGCTTCCATTTGGAGCTTAAAAATTAAATAATAGCAGGTATATTAAACTTAAACATAATGCATCACAAACACCTGAGCCAACATTAACTAATTTCATGGTATGATACTCACGCAAAGCAACATATACACTGCCGGAAAGTGAAAACAGAACACCAAGAAAGAATTGGCGGACGATCATGAAATTTACATATGTTAATGGGGTCGAGTTTATGTGGGTGTGATGTTAATTTCGGGACCAACCGGTGAGCACTTACGCCACAGCACGGCTTAATATGCAAATTATCGTCGGTGGTATTTAAGGAGTACGCGAAGTGAATGTAATTAGTCGTCGGCGTACGGACACGTGCGAACACCCTGAAGAAGCTGCAATGCCTGGACATGGAAGACGTGTACGATTTCAGCAGTTATCGGACTTTGAGCGAGGTCGTCTAGTCGGACTCCGTGAGGCCGGGTGGTCGTATCGTCGTATTGCGGAGCGAATTGGACCAGAAGTATCGGTGGTGGTACGATGGGGGTGTAGATGGTCCAAGGAACATTCCCACACGAGAAGACGTAGAACCGGGAGTCACAGACGGACTGATGAGCGGACCGATCGACGCATAAGAAGAGCTGCGTTGTCAAGCAGAACATCCACTGCGACGCAAATCCGAGCTGCCGTTGCACCTGAGGTGACTGTGCGAGCAATCCGCAACCGTCTACTGGATGCAGGACTACGTGCACGTGTGCGACTGGCATGTGTACCTCTGACTCCAGCCCACCGTCAGGAACGGCTGCAGTGGTGTCGCCAACGTCTGCACTGGAAAACGCAATGGCGATCTGTCGTGTTCAGCGATGAAAGCAGATTCTGCTTGGGAGCCTCCGATGGCCGTATGCGTGTTCGCAGACGCACAGGGGAGCGTCTCCACCTTTCTTGCATCTGCCAGCGACACACAGGGCCTACACCTGGTCTCCTGGTGTGGGGAGCGATCAGATATCACTCCCGTACACAACTAGTGTTTGTACCGGGTACGTTAAACAGCACCTCCTACATCAACAACATCATTCAGCCCGTTGTTGTGCCATTTGTAAGGTCGGTCCATCGTGGTGTTTTTCAGCAAGATAACGCATGCCCACACACGGCACGTGCAACGCAACATGCACTTCAGGGTGTGAGACAACTTCCATGGCCTGCAAGTTCACCGGATTCGTCCCCCATTGAGCAGGTGTGGGATTTTATGGACAACAACTTATCCGGTCTCCACGGCCAGCCGCGACCACCTCCGATTTACGCGTCCAGGTTGAGGATGGTTGGAACTCAATACCCCAAACTTACATCCAACATCTGTACGACAGACTCCATGCCAGAATTGCACGGTGTGGCTCAGTTCATGGCGGTTCAACCTCGTACTAATCATGTTACATGGAAATGTTATTTTTCAATTTACCAGCAAATACAGCTGTATTTTGTCATAATGCTTTGATCACGTTATCCTCTGTATTCCGTTATTATGCTGTATAAATTTCGTTGGTATCAGACGTCTCCTTCTTGGTGTTCTTTTTCCACTTTCCGCCAGTGTAATATCAAGTCATATTTCATTCTAGCCCCTGAAAATGGAGATCCGTAGTGATGGCAGCTCAATGGATACCTCATCATTTTCATGTCTCGGTTCTTGTGACTATCTCAATGGACTCCCTGATCAGAGTTCCCTTATAAGTGGTGAAAGGGGCCACTATTTTTCTTTCACTCCATATTGGAATTGTTGCGTTGTAAATAACCTCCTTCGCTAAATCAGTGGCTCCTCTTTCTTTTCTTATGTCTCTCGTATGATTTTTATGTCCTACACATAACGATCTTTGCGTCATTCCAATGTAGGACTTTATAGAGGAATCCGGGAATTTTAATGAAATCGTATACTCCCCTGCAGCGTAGACCACGTTTGTTTTCTTGTTATTTGTTTCTAAAATCTTATCAATAGCTTTTTGTGGCTTCAACGCTACCTCAACATCATGCCTCCTCAGTAAATTCTTGACATAGAATGAGAATCGCGGCCTATAGGAAATGCTGCCTGCAAATTTTATTCTCGTTTTCTTGATGTTGTCATTTAATAGGCTTCTTTTCACTTTTTGGAATATGTTGCGAAGTTCGCTTTCATGAAAAAATTCTTTAGGAACTGCAGCGATGATTATGACTACCTATCCGGTGGCGCAGTGGTATAAACGCTGGCTTATGACCATTCGTCCGAGATGGGTCCAAGCTCGAATCCCGGTAAGGTATGGATGCTGTATTTGCCTTACGGCACTGGCTCTCTCCCTTCCCTGCAGTCAGTGGGCCTAAATTAGGGACGGGAGATTGCTTATAGCCCTCGCGGTGCTCACGGTGGTCGTTAAACCCCAAAACAAGAGAAGCACTACCTATCAAAAAGGACACTCCAAACGAGCAAATTGCGGACGCCATACGAAGATGTCATATATGGACACGCGAGCATTGGCGCGGATTCTAACACAAAAACCACAGCACAGCAAATATCCGCAACAATCGGAATGATCCCATTTGCATCATAACAGTTCGTCAAGACCTGCATCGTGCCAATATTTATGACCGGGCTGCAATCCATAAACCACTGATTGCCAAGATCAATTCAACAAAACGTTTAAGGTACTGCTAAGCACAAAAACTGGGATGCTAAACACTGGAAACGTGACATTTGGCCTGACGAATCATGCTTCGCATTGTTTTCCATTGCTGATAGAGTGTACGTCTGGCGAAATCCTGAAGAAACGTACCACTTCGACTGTTTGGTTCCGACAATGAAGCATGTAGGTGGATCCCTGTGAAGTGTCATATTATGGCATTCCTTAGGGCCACTGGTATTCTGCAAAGTCGTGTCACATCTGCAACGAACGAATCCATTCTCCTACACCCAAAGTTGCAGGCATAATTCTCTAATGGCCGTTTCTAATTTCAAGTAGATAACGCCTCCCTGGATTCGTGCGAAGCATGACAAATTGTGATTTGCATAGGATGAGATACAGCAGTCACCTGAATATCATTGAAGATCTGTGGGAATATCTAGAGCAAAAGGTCAGATCACACTTTCCACCTTAAACATCACTGGCACAGTTGGGACATATTCTACAGGACGTATGGTCCCAAATTCCACTATTGTATGAGCATGACTTGTATAAGAGTATTTTCAGTCGAAGTTGTGTTTTGCATACGATACGATACAGCAGCCACCTGAATAATATTCAGCATTTGCGGGAATATCTGGAGCCAAATGTTAGATCACACTTTCCACCTTAAAAATCACTGGCGCAGTTGGGACATATTCTACAGGGAGAATGGTCCCAAATTCCTTCGTGGGACCACCTTTAGCGCGAATTACAGCACGCATTCGGCGTGGCAGCATGGTGTCTATGAGTTTATGCACTGTCTCCCCACAGATTTGTGGCCAGTTTTGCAGTAACATTTCGCCAAGATCCTTGGTTGATGACGGAAGAGTGGAATTACTTCTTAGATTCCTTTCCAGTATATCCCACAGACTTTCAATGGGGCTGAGGCCAGGACTTGGTGGTGGCCAATTCAAGTGTGCCAATGATGCCTCGTACTCCTCTAACTAATCTTTCAGTATTTTAGCGCGATGAATTGTGGCATTTTCGTCCTGGAATAGGCCATTGACTTCAGGAAAGAAAAATTCCATTGATGGAAGAAGGTGGTCATTCAGTATGCTGAGATACTCAGGTAACTCCATTTTATTGCAGCATAGTGTTGTTGCGCCTAGACCAGCCGAAAAGAAGCAACCCCAGATCTTAACACTTCCTCCTGAGGCCTGTACAGTGGGTACAGTACAGGAAGAGTCCTATACGGTATGCGGTTCCCTTTGAATCCTGATGAGTCCATCATGTTAGAACAGAGTATATCTCGACTCATCAGACCATATGACTCTCCTTCATTTGCTCGGCAGATCATTCTTTGTACTCCGTGGCGAATTAGGGTCTTTCTTTTTTTCCGATTACTCTCACTAAACCAGTGGCTTCCTTTTTGCAACACAACTGTATAATCCCAGTCCTTTAAGTTCCCGTCTCATTGTGCGAGACGAAATGCTCTTGCTTCCACTATTAAACATGGCTGTGAGTTCTAGTGTCGTATTTCTTGCGATGCGATTTCACTAAGCGTTTTAATGATCTTCGGTCACGATTATTCAGGACTGTTTTCCGAAAACACATTTTCCGCGAAGTTGATGCTTCACAGCCATTATTCCACAATTTAATAATGCGTTTGACAGTTCGTAATCAGGTTCCAGTGATTTCAGAAATCTCCTTGCAGTTCTTTTGTCCTTTCTACAGCCCAATAATTTCGCCCTTTGTGAACACTGTCACATCTTTTCCGCGACAGCTTCTAACGTCTTCCGCCATGTTTGCATAGATCTGATGTGCAGCACGCTCATCCCGTTCCATTTAAAGGTTGTATTGGCCGCAGCATTATGCAAATGTTCGAAATGCTTCACCTGTCATGCTCTCCTCGGTATTTGCATGTTTCCTTTCACACTGCTACATTTCTTGTGGCCAGGCGGGGTATAAGGCTATTTACAGTCTAAGTTGTGTTTTGCGGAGGATGAGATACATTAGCCACCTCAATAATATTCAACATTTGGGGGAATATCTGAAGCAAAAGTTCATATCACACTTTCCACCTCCAACATCACTGGCATAGTTGGAACATATTTTACAAGAATAATGGTCCTAAATTTCGTTATCGTGCGTGTATGACTGGTATAAGTCTATTCGAGGTCGAATTGATTCAGTTAAGGTATCCCATCCAGTTGAAAACGTCGTTTTGGGCCAAATTTCACATTTTCCAAAAATGCGTTCATTGTAAAGCCCCATTCTTTAGAATACCAAAAACTGCCTTTGTTTCTTCTCTACAATGAATAGATACAAGTGTTAAACGAACGGGAAGTGACACTTGAACCACGTTTTTTGCAGGATGAGATTTTCATCATTCCGAACTCTTTACGGAAAACCTGATAACTGCAAAAGGTATGTAAATAAATCGATGAAACTTGGTATTCATCTTTCTTATAATATTGCGCATGCAATGAACTAAACGTTTTGCTGTTTGTCAGTTCAAAGTTCGGTTGTAGCTATTTACATTCAACATAGTGAAGAAATTTGTCGAAAATTCACGCTAATGCGTGTAGGAATGAGTGCATCTCAACAGTGTTTAAGAACATCACTTACCTTTTAGTTCACTATGTAGATAATAGTCATGTGCAGATACGGATGCAAAAAATGCCATCATATATCTAACTTTTTTATTAGAGCGTTTACCGTAAACGACATATTTCCTTAAATTCTTTCACAAATTTCCCAATTACTTGAAAATTTATATTGATATAATTTTTGTTTCAACGTTTATGTGTTTTTGTGTGTTAGCCTTCTTAAAAAAAAATTCCCATTCTTGCCTTTTTTCAAAAAAAGTGCCCTTAACGCAGTGGGATACCTTAAAAATCCCGAGGTAGGCCTAAAATGTATTAATAAAAACTTCTCCACAAAGAGTAAGTGCCAGTATTTTGATAAACTCCTGTACGCCCAGTCCTTCTGAAGTAACCTTACCTTTCATGTAATATTCTGTACGCCTTCCCCATCGTAACTTAATAAACTGATTTTGCTCCAAGGCTTGAGAAAAGCGAACGTTTTACCTTCAAAAAGATCAATAAAGTGGTTTCCATGAAGCGGAAGAGGAAGGCAGTAGAAGTAAATTTTCCCGCACGTTTTGATCAAAATTAATTTCAGGACATGCGCAAGACATTTCCGTGAAAACAAAATAGTACCAAAACTTACCACTACGACACTCGTGGCGCTGTAAGCAACAACTATTTTATTTGTACAAAACACTCATGCTATACAGAGATACTGAACTTAGCGATCCAAGTGATACCGCTCAATGTGGTCTCCGTTCTGAAGTTGTAAAATCTGAAAGCGATCAGCACTCTTCCCAATGACCATCCTTTGTGATGCTTCCCACATGCAATGTGATACTTTCTTTTAAGGTTAGCAAATTTGCAACATGTCCTTGATAAACAATGCATTTTAAGTATCCCCACAACGAGAGGACACAAGGATTAATTTCCGGAGAACTATGTGGCCATACTGTACCATAGGATAAATTCAACTGCCGTGACACTGTACATGCACTACTGGAGCCTGTAGCATTATTCATTGACTGCTCAATGAATAATGATTCATTGACTACTCGAAACATTAACAAAGCGTTTGGGGAGAATACAGCCAATGAACGAACCATTCGGCGATGAATTGTGAAGTTTCGAAGCGGAAGTACGGACCTGCAAGACAAAGCACATGGTCGCAGACATGTTGCTGTTTTCTGACGATGTTCTGTTACGTGTGGTTGAAGCGGACCCCCGAAAAACGTGTCGTGAGATAGCGACAGAGGTAGGTGTCTACCACACGACAGTTGTTCGGCGTCTGGCTGCGCTGGGTAAGAACCAAAAGCTGGACATGTGGCTGCCGCATGAGTTGACAACTGCTAACAGGACTAGATGTTTGGAAGTCTGCACGTCGCTGCTTTCCAGGAATTAACAGGTTTCTGTGCTGAATCGAGTCGTCACCTGCGACAAGAAGTGGGTCATTTACGACAATCGGAAACGATCTGCACAATGGTTAAGCAAGGAACAGCCTGATGGACGACATCCAAAGCCACCCCTACACACCAAGAAGATGATGCTCGTTGTCTGGTGGTCCACAGCTTGGATAATTCATCGGAGTTTCTTGTCAAGAAGCCAAACCATCACTGCAGAACGTTATTGTGCTGAATTACACCAGATGCACCGGAAATTCCTACAGAAGCAACCGGCTTTGGTCAACAGACATCATGTTCTGCTGCTCCAGAACAACGCCCGCCCTCATGTCGCACAACGAACGATACTGACACTAAGAGCTTTGGGCTATAAAGCACTGTCTCATCCTGCCTATTCCCCGGACTTGTCTCCGACAGACTATCATCTGTTTTGTCGCCTGGATCACATCCTGCTCGGGAAACAGTTCACGACAGACAAGGAGGTTCAACATGCAGTTGATTTCTTCGGGTCCCAGCCACAAGACTTTTTTCGTTCCGGGATAGTGGCTCCGCCGGATAGATGGCAACTATGTGTCGATGCCGAGGGGGATTATTTTGCGTAGGTAAGTTGTCCTACTTTTCCGTTCTCGCCGTCCACGTGTGCTGGTCCTTTGCCGGACTTTTCATTCGCACCAACCCAATATAACCAGAACTTGGCTGCAACGCATGTGCTTGTGCAAATGAAATCGCTTTTCTCGTTGCTTGCAGCGCTACAAATGCCATACAAGTCAGGTTCGGCACTATTTTGTTTTTCCTGAAATGTCACCATACCAAATTTGGTTGCATTTGGACTGCTAAATATCTCTATAGACAGCATTGAATAGGATCACTTTAATTACGATCACATGGTATATTCCTTAGTTTCTTGAATAAGTTTCAAATATAGAAATTGGGTTTCAAAACTTCCCGGAATTCCTTTTTACACAGAAAGCAATAAAATTACGCTATTTGCATTGCATTTCATTCGAAACATTCCCTTGGGGGAAGTGCTTCAACGAGTTTTATGGACATTTACAAAAAAGTCCATAAAACTCGTTGAAGCACTTCCGTAATCTTTCCTTTGAAACGTCTTTAAAGCACCTTTCTCGCGTTTTCGATGAAATCCTGAGAAATCGTGAATCGTCATCTTTTTCAGGGAAGATTTCATCCACAGAATCTACCCTAAAAAGATTGGGTGGTGCCAAATCAAGTGAATAGGGAGAATGCTCCAGTGACGTCACACTGCATTTTGTGAGGCACTATACAATTTTGAAGTTGTGATTCCCTCTATTGGTGTAAATTATGACAAGAGTGGTAAGTCAAATACACTCACGCACAATAAAATTTGCGCACCAAGAAGAAAGCATCAGATTGAACTCAAATTTTATGGACGTAATAATACAGATGAATAATTCCCATGATGGTAAAAACAGAGCTGCAGGACAATTACAGAGGGATCTGCGGTCATCTTCAATAGCGCGCCGCACCTTATGGGGCGGCGATACATGCTGCAATACGGTCCGGCATGGAGGCGAACACACGCCTGATGTTCTCCTACGGCAGGCTTGCCCACACGTTTGGGCAGTGTGCTTCAATCGCAGCTAGTGCGGCACGGCGGCAGCCCGCGTTTCAACTGGTCCCACCAATGCTCGATAGGGGACATGTCCGGAGAGCGGAAAGGCCATGGAAGTGTCTGCACATGACGTTGGCAGTCCTGGGCAACCGCAGCCGTGTGTGGGAGGGCATTATCCTGCTGGTACAGCCCACCTGGAATCCCCGCCTGGAATGGGAGCACATGGGGACGTAGGATCTCATCCACATAACGCTGGTCCTCCAATGATCCGCATATAACTACTACAGCTGATCGGCTATCGTAGGCTATAGCTCCCCAGACCATAATGTCTGCAGTGGCGGAGGTGTATCTCTCGATAGCAGAGTTGGGATTCTGCCGTTGCCATGGGACCTCCACATCCAGACGCGATGGTCATCTGCCCCAAAAACGAAGCGGCACACATTGCTAAACACCACACGTCGCCAGTCTGAAGCATTCCACGTCGCTCTGGCCTGGCACCACTGCACACGGAGCTGGCGATGTTCGAGTGTTATTAGCAGCTCACGTAAGGGGCGCTGTGATCGCATATTCGCTTCCCAGAGCCGTTACATCTGCCTGTATAGTGGACTGGATCCCCGTGGGAACCGTTTGAACCTGGCGCACGATCCGTGGATCCTCTCTACCGGTGGTCCTCCTGGTTCTTCCGGAGCCGCTTCGCCGTGTGGCAGTGCCGTCACGTGTCCACTACTCCGAACACAGTCGGACGGTATGGTCAGAACGACCCATGCGGCGGGCTATACGGCACGCCGACTACCCTGAAGTTTTCAGCTCGGTGATCAGGCCTCTTTCAAAGTCCGTACGTTGCGTAAATCGGTGGCTCTGACGTCTACCCAGCATTCTTGATACACTGTACTCTTGCTTGCGTCGTCCGGGGTTTTTTTGCTTTCATGGAGCATCGACTACACACCGGTTTATAATGTTGCCGGTTCCTACTTGCAGCGCCACGACAGGGTGTGCGGTCATGCGCAATCGCGCCAAACATGGATCATTTGCGCATACAAGCACGCATTTTAGGCAATTGCAAAGTTTCGCGGTTGTAGAATGTTTTCTTCTAGGTGCGCAAATTTCATTGTCCCCTAGTGCAATATCCGAAAGCTTAAAATTTCCTCGAATCCGCATCTCCCTGTTTGCGGCCGAGTGTGCTAACCACTACACCACCCAGAACGACCAAGTCTCAAGTTTCCGAGTAATTTGAATTTAACACATCACAGGAATCGCCATTCGAAGCAACAGCATTCTTATTTAGCGAATCTGGATGAACAGAAGTCATCTTCTCCCGTGATTGCCTGGAGAAGCAGATAAACTATGATATATGGGATTACACCAGTATAGAATGCAAATTTGAAGTTGTGATTTCGTCTATTGGTGTAAAGGAGTGGTAAGTCAAATAGCATCCGATAACTTGAAAATTTCATCGTCCTGATGCGGGAATCGAATCCGCGCCATCCGGTTTGCGCCCGAGTATGCTGACCACTACACCACCCAGAATGACCAAGTCTCAAGTTTCCTAATAATGGTTAATAATTTTGATAGTAGTGGTTAGCATATTCGGGCGCAAACTGGGGGACCGGGGTTCGATTCCCGCTTCAGGACGATGGAATTTTCAAGTTTTCGGATGCTATTTGACTTACCTCTCCTTTACACCAATAGACGAAATCACAACTTCAAATGTGTATTGTATAGTGATGTAATTCCGTATTTCATGGCTTGCGGGGTACTGTTTGACGAATACGTATCGATGCGCAGGAGCATTTCCATGTAGAAGAAACCAGCTGCTTGTTGTCGATTTTTCCAATCGTACGTCTGAGGTAACGGAGAATATCGACGTACACTTCTCTATTCATTGTCATCTCTTCTGGGTATAGTGATTCGGACTCCAGGAAAGGGCCATTGTCCGGAAGTCTGCACTTCTGGAACTAAGTGCTGATAAACGTAATGCATTTTCATATCATTGTGGAGAATACTGTGAACACCTCCAACTGATTTTCTTACCTCTGAAATTACCTTTCCCTTTTTTCTTCAGTCACGTGCGACAGTGTTGCGTACGCTCTCAATCTTTTTGGCGGTTGAAGAGGTACGCGGATCCCCATTAGCATTCAAACGACCACTACGGAAACTGGACACTACAAGATTTCTACAGGTGCCTTGTGGTATCTGGTACCAACGCTTTACAAGCAGAGCCTTTAACCCTTGCAATTTACGTGGTTGAGATACCGCATAGCGGATTTTCTGTTCCAACACAAAAAAAAAAGATGCTTCATTCGATTGATGTCTGGGTGATTAGAAAGCCAGGACAATACGTGGGAGTCTTCCTCATGTTCCGCGAATCATTCTCAAGCAATCCGGGCAATGTAGCATTGAGCGTCATCCTGCTGGAAAAAAAACACTACTAGAGGGGAATACCGTTGCCATCAAAGGATGTACCTGGTCCGCAGTGATGTTTATGTAGGGTGGTAGATTTTATAGTTTCCTACACATAAATGAATAAAGCCATAATTTCCCAGCAGACCATTGTCCACAGCATTACACTTCCTCAACCGCCTTGTTTTCCTCCCACGGTGCAAGCTGGTTCCAACATTTCCTAAGATAAACAACGCATACATACACTGTCCTTCATATGATGCCAGACGAAACAGTATTCATCAGACCAGACAACCATCTTCCAATCCTTCAAGGTCAGGTTTGATGCTCGCGTACCCATTGCATTCGCTTTTGACGGTGAAACGAGGTTAGCATGGGCACGCGGGCGGCCAGAGGCTAGGCAGTCCGAATTTCAGCAGGGTTGTGACACATTTCGTCCGTCACGAGCATTCAAAATACTGACTATTTACATTGAGTATTCCTTCTGTCGACTCTCCTTCCCTCACCTCTAGCATCGATGTGCCGTGATCGGCCCAATGACGTACCGACGGTTCGTGGTTTTCCACTCCTCGGACCACGTTCTGAAGATACTAATCACGGCTGACAGTGACCACCCCACAAGCTTTGCCCTTTTGGAAATGTTCTGACCCAATCGTCTGGCAATCCCAATTTGGCCTTTGTCAAATCCGCTGCATTTACCATCTGAAGAACAAGAATAACACTGATTAACAGAACTCAGTCTTCTTCTTCAATGACGCAATAGCCCTGTGTGTGTGTCCTGGCCTTCTCGAAGAATGTTTAGTGCGATCTCGTAACGAGAGGTTTTTCACGAGGTGGGGTCGTTAGTCCCACGCCCAACCCCCAACCTGTAGGACCAACGGACAAAGTGCGTCCGGGGCGGACATCACAGGGAACCATCCATGCATTCGCGTCCCAAAACACAGGGAGTCTGCGAAAAACCCCGGAAAAACATCAGACTAGATGGCCAGTAGGACCGGGCGGGGTTCAAACACCTGTCAGAAACGTCTGCCTCCCACACAGTGCATAGCGATTTAACTAACTGCGCTATGCCGGTGGTGACAGAACTCAGAACTCAATATCAGGTATTATTTATACCATTTCATGGCCTTTACACGTGCCGTGGTATACACGCAGTTACTTTGATTTTAACCCTTTAATCGGATGAAACTAATTAACTCGGGGTTAGCATAATGGGCTGAACTCAGCTCTAAGGATTATGCTTGCTGTCTAAGAAGTGGATAGAACGCGATTGAAAGCAGTGAACCTGCATACCAGAAAGTGTTGCTTTCCCTTTAGCTTTGTTACTCAAAGTGATAAATGGTAATTGAGGGAGTTAATTGACACTAATCGTTCCTGACTGACTACCTCCTAAAAGGGCTATAACAGTGGCGACAAAAGGAAGGGGAAAGAGACGTTTGAGACACTTCTGTCTGCTTAGAGGCATGATGTCCGTGTCAGGAGAACTTGGTAATAACACCATGACAAGGAGAAAAAACAAGCTCTTTCACTTCAGTCCTTGGATCATAGAGCAGACTAGAAGACGCGCTAGAATAGAGGACTAGAATAGACTGCTTATAACCAGTGACAGGTACATGGTTGGTGCATCAGGTGAGAAGGGGAAGGATACTGTTTTGCCTTAAATCTGGCGGTTACACCAACATTTCTGTTTGGGCAGCTAAGTAAAATTTGAGCACCATTTAGTTCATGTTCATCGGCCGCTGAAAGGGTTAATAAAGACGCGCTGGTCATAATGTTTTGGGTCTTAGGTGTATGTATCACAAATCACATTACGCGATATTTTAATTTCTGAATTGTCTGCCAACAACATGAGTCTGCCGATTTCGAGTTTTCTTCTGCAACAAAGGGGAAGGGTACTGTTTTGGCCTTCCCCTTTGTTGCAGAAGAAAACTCGAATATAGTGATACTAGTGATACTACCGGAGGGACATAGTGATACTATGAGCAAGTTCTTTCTTAAAACAATGGGGCAAAAACTATTTTACAGGGTTTAACAACCGTATGAATATAATATCATAAGGAATCGTTCGTCTCTAATTTTGGGCCACTGGTTCCAGTGAGGACTCAGGCAAAGCGCCGTAGAAGTGATGTTTAACTGTAAGCCAAGATCCTACGCCTCAGAGTAGCTAAAAATATTACACATTTTTTGAGTGCATTATGTTTGCAGAAAATTTGCATTGTCATGTGTAAATACAAATATAGGTGCGATAGCCTATGCTGATAAGAATAGATGGTCGTACACGACTATCTTCAGCACAACCCGTAAAAAAGAATGTTTTCAGCAAGTAAGGCTTAATATCCTTGGCATTACACCTTTCTCCGATCACCTATTCGTGACTGGAGTCCTCAGTGGTAATCTGTCTTGTCACGTGTTTGTTTGCACCTTGCGACTGGTTCGCTGACAGCGCAGAACCCTCACGCAACGTTCTTCGTCGCATGCGAAACTCCTAAGATTAGTGAGTTACCCTCCAAAAGATGTAAAAAAGAAACGTGCCAAAGAACAGCTATAGATATGGAACGAAAACGAAGAAGAAATTTCTCATACGAACAAAGCAACATGCTGTTCATTCGTGCCACTTATTTTCCTCACTTCAGCAGTTCTCATTCATTATTCGAGTTTATGCGTAGCGGTTTCCATCATTTTTCTGTTCTGTATTGCTCCCACGAACGATGAATTAGAGATAAGCCCTCTCTCTTATTCAAATTTGAAAAGAGCAAGAAATCGAAATGGCCTCAACTGATCCTTATAGATAAAACGTCGTCCAGTTACGTCATGCTATAAAAATCACATTGAAAATATGCAAGTCACTCTTTGAGAACGGTTTTTTTGTGTGTGTGTTTTTTCTATCTGAGGGCATACGTGCTACTGCAGTAGATCTCCGAATTTGCATGACAATAAAGTTAATGTCTAAGTGCTAAAGAAACGGAGAAAATTTTAAAACATGCTCTATTCATGGAGTAACACAGAATCCAATCGATTTTCCTGTTCAAATGCTAGTTGAAAATATGTATTGATCATTCCGTAATTCAAAAGACTTCTTTTGCAGGGTAAGTGGAAACAATTGTAAAACTAAGCCATTACTTCTCAATGAAATAATGCAAGTAGTATATTTTTCACGAAAGCTTAAGAACATCGGAATTGCATATTTCAGTCAACAAACAACCCGAGCCCATCTTGGACGAATGGCCTTTGACCATTCGTCCGCGATGCGTCTGGGTTCGATTCCCAGAGGCACTTTGGGGGTAGTGTTTGTCTTGTTCTAATTAAGGGCCCCTGGAACCAGCGGCCCGAAATTAAGAACGGGAGATTGCTTATAGCACTTAGAGTTGCTCAAAGGGGTAGCTGCACCCTGTAAGTGTGGCTCCCGTGGAGAAGTAGTGTAAGCTCTGGCTTATGACCATTCGTCCGATAAGTACCCGCGTTCAAATCCCGATGAGGACTGGATGTTGTGTTTGGCTCTCTCTCTTCCCTGGAACCAGTGACCCTAAATTAGAGACGCGCAACTGCTTATAGCCCATTGAGTTGTTCACGGTGGTCGTTAAACCTTCAATAAATAAAAAAACAAGAAAGATGACACCGAATTTTCGGCTGTAATGAGCACGTCTTTTGAATCCGTTTTGACGCAAATTAAATTTATCAAAGCTATTCAAAGCCAATGGAACCGGTATGGAAAACCATAGATCAGACGAAAGAAAGAAGATTTTCAATCGGGTTTTTAATACCTCAGATATTGCTGTAAACGGAATCGTGAGCTTACGAACTCTTAGAAACAGAGATATCGACAAAAATAAGATGTGACTTTACGTCCCCTGGTGGGAAAACCATGCATTATTTTAGGAAGAAGGTATTCTCAAAAGGTGTATCCATATAAGCGGTATCGGTCGAAGAACAAAACATTAGTCGAGTTTTCAGGAGCCCAGATTTTGCAACAAATACTTCAGAAGCAGAAATTAACACTTATGACCCCTGGTGGCTAAACCGTTCTTTACCAAACATTAGAAAGTATGTGAAAAATATTTTCCATCAGGTCTTGAATGCGATACAGGAAGAATTTTTCAAATCGGAGTTTTAGGAGCCGAAATAACGTTGAAAACGCAATTTACCTTTGTGCCCCATGGCGGAAAGTCTATGACTTACTTGAAAATTTTGAGTTTAAAGAAAAAACATTTCGCATCGGAAACACTATATAACAAAGAAGGAATTTTTCAAATCGCATTCTTAAAAGTAGAAATATTGACAAAAATAAGATATACATCTACGGCCCCTGGCGTATAAACCATGCACTATTTTAAGAAGAAAATATTTCTTAAAGGTTTGTCGATTTGAGTAGTATCGGTCAACAAACGACGTTTTTTTCAATCGAGAATTTAGAACATCATATTTTCTGCAAATACAACCGAAGCGGAAATTAAGATGTGCAGACGATTTCCCACCAGGAGCTGTATCCGGTACAGAAAGAATTTTTCAAATCGGATATTTAGAAGCAGAGATATAGGGGGAAACGCAATTTACCGCTACGCCCCCTAGCGGGAAGTCTATGAATTACTTGAAAATTTTCAAATTAAATGAAAAACATGACACACGTAAAACACTATCCAACAAAGAAGGAATTTTTCAAATCAGACTCCTAGAAGTAGAGATATTGACAAAAATAAGATGTACATCAACGCCCCCTGGCGGAGAAACTGTGTAATATTTTAAGAAGAAAATATTCCGAAAAGGTTTATCGATGTGAGTTGCTTCAGTCCACGAAAGAATTTTTTCAATCGATATTTTAGATGCTCCAATTTAATGGCATATACATCAGAAGCAAAAATTAACATTTACGCCCCCTGGTGTCCAAAGTATTCTTTACCAAAAATTTGAAATTATATGCAAAAGATTTTTCATCAGAAGATGGATCCGCCGAAGAAATTTTTTTTCAAATCGGAGTTTTAGAAAAAGAGTTATCGGGAAAAATGTAATTTACTTTTACGCCCCCTAGCGGAAAATCTATGAGTTATTTGAAAAAGTAACTATATCTAAAATACTCTTCGACATAAATGGAATCGGAAGATATATTTTTTCAATCGGATATTTAGAGGCAAATATGTGGAATAAAACGTATTTTTGAATTCGACATCATCTGCGTTTACGCCCTCTAGCGGCGCAATTGTACATCGTAAAAAAAAACGAAATAAAGGATCATCATTTGCATGTTTCAAGTTTCCGAATGCAAAAAGAATTTTTTAAATCGGACTAATAGTTGCAGAGATATCGTGGGTACAGACGGACGGACGGACGGACGGACAAGCCGATAACAGAAGCACGATCCTTTTTTACAAAAGACGTGCTAAAAAAAGGATTTTAGATGAACTTTAAATCATTCCTCTTGAGAACTTACTCTTGAGACATCATTACTGAACTGTGAAAACACAAATTTTTCCTTGTCTACTGGCTTCAGAGTGAATTGTTCTAACCGATTAAGATGCTTCCACCTAAAATCTCTGCCTTATGTTTCCAATGGTAAAACTTCTTTACATATTTTCCTCGCAATTAATCTTTTTTTTTTTTTTTTTTTTGAGGTTTAACGACCACCGTGAGCAACTCAACGGGCTATAAGCAGTCGCCCGTCCCTAATTTAGGGTCACTGGTTCCAGGGAAGGGAGAGAGCCAGTGCCGTAAGACAAACACAACATCCATGCCTCACCGGGATTCGAACCCGGACCCCTTACGGACGAATGATCAGATGACATCGCTTAGACCACTGCGCCACCGGGGCGGCCAATTAATCTATTCCCAAGGATGAAAATTTGCACATCGATAAAACTAACTTTAATTTATAGCATGGGATACTTAATACTTGCTAAAACATAACCATAATTAAGCAATCCAACATTTGTTTGTCTACTGACGTCATCAATGTACATATCGCGCCATCTATTAACGGGTCTGAACATTACTCAAAGTAAAATGATTGCTTTTTAATATAATTATGACTACGTTTTAGCAAATATTAAGTATCCCATGCTATAACTTAAAGTTAGTTTTATCGATGTGGGAATTTTCATCGTTGGGAATACATAAATTGCGAAGAAAATATGTAAAGAAGTTTTACCATTGGAAACATAAGGCACGGATTTTATGTGGAACCACCTTAAACTACACCGACGAAATGTATCGTTTTTTTTTGTTTTTTTTTTTTGACTGGAGGTTTAACGACCACCGTGAGCAACTCAATGGGCTATAAGCAGTCGCCCGTCCCTAATTTAGGGTCACTGGTTCCAGGGAAGGGAGAGAGCCAGTGCCGTAAGACAAACACAACATCCATGCCTCACCCGGGATTCGAACCCGGACCCCTTACGGACGAATGATCAGAGGCCATCGCTTAGACCACTGCGCCACCGGGGCGGCGAAATGTATCGTTGCAAAATATTTCGTCTTCACACGAGCTACATCTCTGCAGTACGTCATATCATCTTCCTCTTACTATTTTTGACGTAGGGCTACGTTTAACTTCGCGGATAGTATAGGGCGACTTACGACCGATTGCCTGTGACGAAATAGGTCCCAAGTTAAATCATTATAGCGTTAAAAATAGGTGCCACACACTAATATTGTTAACACATTCGTAAATAGCATAGAGTTCAATTCGCGTACTGCGCAAAACATCGTGCGCTCGACGCTCCCTCATTCCCTGTGCACCGGGGAGGTGACGTAATATTTTGGGGTGTGTCGCCGCGTTTGACACAGTCTATCTCGGCAACCGTGAGCGCAACACGACTGTGCGTGGTATCGTTTTAACGCTCTCGACGAGATCTATTCAATAATACGAAGAACATTTTGCAGTGGTTTGAACACAACATTTAAAAAAAAAATTCTTGTGAACACTTTTGACAATATTGCGGTTTATGTGGACAACCGTGAGTGCAAAACGACTTACGTGGTATCGTTTTAAAGGTCTCTACGAGATCTATTCCAATATATAAAGAACATATCGCAGTGGTTTAAACTGACATTTTTAAAAATTGTTTTCCTGTGAACTGGTTAACATTTTCGACAATGATGCGGAATTCGCAGAATGAACGCAAGCAAAAGTGGAGAAAATCAAAACGAGAGGCAAGTGATGGGGAATATAAGAATCCCAAGAAGAAAGAGCACCGCGTTGGGTAATGCATGTATCGATCTTCTTTTTTGTTCGCAATGTATCCATCATTATACTTAAAAATTATGCAAGCTACCTTTTATATCATGGACCTAATTTGGCTATAACAAATAAACGCTTTGAAATCATACTCGACTGGCTCATTTCAGCTCTCCGATCTGCAAGTCGTAGTCCTACCTTCCAATTTAACGGCTCAGTCAGAACTGAGCCTAGTATTTGCTTTCTTTAGCGAAGTCGGAATTCCAGACGATGTGTGGAACAAACAGACATTTTTTTTAAAGAACCTCAATGCCAGTAGATATAATTTTACGTTCGGGCAGCAATGTGAAAACAGGAATTTGTCGGTGACGAGATCGAAACTGTGTCTCTTTGTTCCTGAGTGAGTTGCTCTAACCGACTAAGCTACACCGACTTATTTTATCGCAGCAGATTTGGGGTCTCGACACGTGCTTCATCTCTGTAGTACAGTCATACAACATGAAGTCTATTCGCTTACTTCTTCATCACCCTTCAGGTAGGGATCAAAATGTCGATGATCTTATTGTTGCCGAAAACGTGATCTGCTGTATGAACAGATATTCCGAAACTTCAACCCCAGCGATATAGCCGACGGCTTCTAACAGTTCATCAGGGATAGTACTCGGCTCGAAACCCGCACGGTGATATGTCTGTATCACGGCACTGGCTTTCTCTCTTCCGTGGCACCGCTGGCCCCAAATAAGGGGCTAGCGATTGTTTATTATTCTTAGAGCTTTTATTTTTGTCTGGTAATTTAGCGTCCACCGTAAACAATTAATCGGTCTCGCGTTTACGAGAGTTGTACCGAAAGTAATGCAAAAGTGGGCATAACGTTTTTATTAACTGACAGAGGTCGTTCAAATTGCACATGGTGGTAGAGTAACTCCTCCTCTATATTTAACCCTTCTTCTTCATTGCAGGTAAATAATGGATTCCAAGCAGAAGCAATATACTGTCATTGAATTCTTGACGAAGGAAGGGTGCAGGCTGTCCGACATCCACAGAAGGCTACAGAATGTTTACGGAGATGCCACCATTTATAAGAGCAATGTGCACAAATGGATGAAGAAGTTTAAAGAATTGGAAACCAGCATTGAAGATAAACCACGCAGTGAAAGGTCGTCATCTGCAACCCCTGACATGAATCGTTGGCATGTGGATGAATCGATTCGCGCGGAGAGATGAAACACAATCCGTGAGCTTGTTGCACAATGGACTGTGGTCACAGTGCCATACAGAAGATGGTGGAAGGCTTAGGGTATCGGGAAGTGTGTGCAAAGAAGGTACCTCGGCAGTTGACACCCGATTTGAACCAGAGAAGGGTGGAAGTCTGCTCTGATCTGCTGGAAGCGTTTTAGACCAATACAGACGCGTTTTTACCCGATCTGGTGACAGGTGATGAAACGTGGGCGCCTCTTTACCATCCGGAAACGAAGAATCAATCCCTGGAATGGCGTCACACTTCTTCACCAAGGCCAAAGAACTCCAAGAGCCAGAGATAAGCACAGAATGCCAGGGTGACTGTTTTTTGGGATGATAATGTTGTCTTTCTCCTTCGTTTTCTGGAACATGGCTGTACCGTGACCAGCGCGCGATACATTAAGACAGTCAAGCAGCTTAGAGAAGCCATAAGGAGTAAAAGACCGAACGGAAATCATAAAAGGATCCACATTCACCATGACAATGCAAGACCACACACATATTTGGCAACAAATCCGGCGATCAGCAAATTAGGCTGGTCGGTGGTACCCCATACACCGTACAGCCCAGATCTGGCGCCGTCCGATCTCCATCTGTTTGCTCCAGTGAAGGACAGTCTCCGAGGATAAGGATTTGATGACACAGACGAAGTGAAACTGGATGCGAAGAAGTGGGTACAAAAGTCCACTCCTGAATTTTTTCAAAGATTATTCGAGTTTTGGGTTCAACGATGGCGCAAATGCATAGCCTGTGATTGAGGCTATGTTGAGTAGTACTTTTGTATAGAGAAAGAGTTACTCTACCAATACGTGCAATCTGAACGACCCCTGTCAGTTAATAAAAAAGTTATGCCCACTTTTGCATTACTTTCGGTACAACCTTCGTATAATTAACCGCCACTTGTTCCAGGGAGGAGAGAATGAGGACAGAGACGCACCATCCGTGTCTTGCGCGCGATTTGAACCCGGACCCTTCTCGGACGAATGATTAAAAGCCAAAGCTTCATTACAACTCGACAACTGGGACGACCTTCGATTTGCTCATGGTGGCCAATAAACCTCGAAAAAACAATTGCAATTAGTTGGTTGGTTGGTTGTTTAATTTTTATGGCACAAGGGCCAGGGTTGGCCAAAGAGCGCCAAACAAAAGACACTCAAAACAAGATAAAACAAATTAATTTAAAAAAACGTACAAAAGCTTAAAAACAGGTTGAATCGGTAAAAGTGAAAGTTGAGAGTGAACACGTTAAAAACTAGGCGAATTTAAAAAGTCAATTTCTTTTAAAATCGAAAACACTGCGAACATGTCGCATTCTTCACCGAGGATAGTCTGCAGCGTAGCTGCTTCGTCGTCCAACAAATGAGAATAAAAATGACGAAACCGGTGATCACAAAATCGAATACAAATGCACAAAACAGGACTGTAAGACGACAGCTGCACGCCTCACACACCGCAGGAAGTGGTGAGTGAAACGACAGTGCCCAATGTGTAGACGCACAAGAACAACTTCCTCACGACGGTTCTTTCTCAAGCTAGACTTCCATAGTCCGATCTGTGGTTTGATGGTATGAAACTTATTGCTGCCCTGTTGAGACCACAGGGACTGCCACTCGTCCATGATAATATTGCGTATCAAAGTTCAAAAATCTCGAAAAAACAGTGGCACCCGTGTGGGTGTCATGGAGGAAACAGACCTGGCAGAGATATCCGCCAGCTCGTTACCCCGGATCCCTACATGGCCAGGAACCCAACAGATATGCACCAAGAATCCAGCACCCGCCAAAGTTCCAGACCACGAACATCACTGCTAACCGGTTAGTCCGTATCCTCCGGAGAAGATAAGGCTTAGATGACTGACTGGGATTTGATGCAAATCATAGTGCGACGATGGGATCTAGACTGACTGTGACGCAGAGCGAGGTACACCGCACGCATCTCTGCCGAAAAGACTGTTGACTCCGGCGGAAGCCTTTCAGCATGAGTGTCATCGATACACACAAAGGCGGATCCAACAACATCTCCGGACTTCGAGCCAACGGTTAACACAGGCACGAAATCTGGATAGAGAGACTGTTGTTCGGCAAACAGCTTCTGGCACTCCAGAGCAGGAGTTGATGACTTAGGCCACAGAAAAAGAGAGAGGTCATCCATTGCTTAAACAGGCTGCCAAGGGGGTTCATTGAAAAAATGGGTCAGACCAATCTTCGACAAGTTTAGACCAGCATCTCGCACTATGTTTGGCATCCGAATCCCGAAAGTAGGAACACAAGAAGGGCGGTTTGAAAACAAGCGAACACATTGCGGTTGGAAGACGGAACCATGCAGTGGATGATCAGGAAGAGAATTCAACTTGGTATATAACTGAAGAGACAGCTGCTTATGGCGGAGGCATAACGGCGGTTCATGCGATTCGGCATACAGGCTATGCACGGGTAAAGTACGGAAAGCACCAGTACACAGACGCAAAGCCTGGTGATCGACGAGATCCAGAAGCTTCAAAACCGAAGGCCGTACATATCCGTATGTTATGCAGCCGAAAATCAGATCAGATCAGATCATATGTAGAAGATTTTAGGAAGGGAGTGTCTGACCCCAGGTCTTAAACAACCCTTAGAAATAGGAAGCTAGGAGATTTGGGCTAGAGTGCCCGATAGGAAAGTGACACGGAAGCAAGGTAGAAAGGGGGAGGAAAGCGCTCTTATTTATTACCGGGGGGGGGGCAGTACCCGGGGTCCGACGGCTTAACATGCCCATCCGACGCACGGCGGGTATTTAGTGGTTCGAACGTTCGTACCTGCCCAGGATCGAACCTGAGGTTATCTTCATGGCAATCACGAACGCTGACCACTAAGCCACCCGCGGCCCAAAGCAGCCGAAGTCTAACTTTGACCGAATAAGAGAGTGATGGATACGAAGCGCTGAGTACCTGTCAGTCCCCCATGATGTTCGAGAGATGACCTTCAGGATACTCAATGACTTCGTGCACTTTACCTTTAAAGATTGAAAATGAGGACTGAAGGTGAGTGCGCGGTTAAAGGTTACTCCAAGGAACTTGACTTCTGACACCACAGGAATGGTAGCACTCCCCAGACGAAGATTGGGGTCTGCGTGAAGACCCCGTTTGCGGCAAAAATTCACGCAAAGGGTCTTCTGTGAGGAGAAGCCCAGTTAGAGATCTTGCTAATAGCCGATTGCAGCTGTCTTTCAATGGTGCGCATGTTGACAGAAGCGCAGGAAATCTGTAGATTATCCACGTACATGGTTCCACGAACTAGTCAGAGAGAGCAGTTTAAATATGTGATTCACACGAAGGATGAACAAAGTGACTGATAGAATGGAGCCTTGAGGGACACCCTGTTCTTGTGGGTACATCGCAGAGAGGGCCGGCCCGATGCGCACATGGAACATCCGGTTCCGGAGAAAACCGGCAATGAATGTTGGTAAATTTCCCTGCAATCCGCAGTCGTGCAGATCACGGAGAAGGTCGTATCTCCACGTCCGATCATACGATTTTTCCATGGCTAACAACACGGAGACCATGTGCTGACGCCGGACAAACCCCTCTCTGATAGATGTCTCAAGGCGAAGATGATGATCAGTGGTGGACCGAAAGCGACGGAATCCACTCTGATGAAGTGATGAAATGTGATGAGTTTCCAAATAAAATATCAAACGAAGATTGATGATACGCTCGAGCACTTTGTAAAGGCATCTCGTCATAGCAATTGACCGGTAGCTCAACGGGTTGGTGGGTATCTGCACCAGGTTTGAGAACAGGTATGACAATAGCAGTGCGCCAAGAATCGGGAAAGTCGTGATCATGCCAAATCCTGTTAAACAGGATTAGCAAACATTCAAGAGAGGACGGAGAAAGGTGCTTCAGCACGTCATAGTGGATGTTATCCGGTCCAATAGGTTTACGGCCGGACCGATTCAAAGCAATCTTCAGTTCCACCGCAGTCAGCGGGCTGTTATAATCCTCCGAGGAAAAAGGTCTGAAGGAAACTCCTTTCCTCTCAAGCCGCGTCTGATGCTGTTGGAACGAAGATGGATAATTGCCGCTGCTAGACACTAAAGAAAATGCAGTGCCAAGATAGTCAGCAATTCCTTGAGCGTCTGCAATCGTTCTGCCATCACTCTCGAGGATGGAGATCTCCCGAGAAGGGTACTTTCGGCGAATCTTACAAATCCTGTCCCAAACGATCTTATGGCTGGTAGTGGTGTTTTTTCCGGATACATATTATATCCATGAGTCCCGTTGACTAGGACGATGAACTAATCACGCGTAGGACTTTGTTTTCTTGAAAGCAAGTAGGTTTGCGTCGGTGGGATACTGACGAAACCTAACCTAAGCCTGATGTTGAGCCTAACGTGCTGCCTTGCAATCGGAATTCAACCAAAGTCTCGGGCAACGTGGACGTTTGGTCGACGTTTTTGGGATGTCGAATTCTGCCGCTTGCACAATGCAATCCGTCACCGCTGCACCAGCTTCACCGATCGTGCCTGAGGACACCATAGCAGGAGTAATGGTCGCTGAAGCCGTGAATGTGTCCCACTTGGCTCGATCGATATCCCATCTAGCAGGACGGGTAAGATGGCGGTATCAACCACCTGCTAGACGAAGAAAGATGGGAAAGTGATTGTTGCCAAGTGGATCATCAGACACGTTTAAGGACCAGTCAGGATACAAAGATGGTGAACTCAGAGACAGATCAATGGCTGAGTACGAGCTGGTAGGTTCATGAAAATATGTCTTTGTCCCCGTGCTGTGGAGACAGAGGGACGTGTTAGAGAGTAGGGAATCAACAACGAGGCCCCTGGAGTCTCGAGTGTTATCACCCCACAACGGATTGTATGCATTGAAATCTCCTAGAAGGAAGAAAGGAGGCGGAAACTGGTCAACTAAATCTTCCAAATCTGAAAGTCTCACAGCTTTACCTGGTGGTACGTAGATAGAACAGACTGCGAACAGGATGTTCACAGAAAATCTCAATGCCACTGCTTGCAGAGTCGTCCGAAGTGCCACCGCAGTGACAGGAACACCATCAGGAACAAAAACGGCCACTCTTCCGCAAGCTATAAGTTCGTCCTCATGATCTTTGCGAAAAATAGAATATCTGCGCAGCGAAAGAGTGTCCGTCGTGCGGAGCTTTGTCTCCTGGAGACACACGCACACAGGCGTATACGAAGACATTAAGCCTTTCAAATCATCAAGTCGTCGTCGCAGACCTCTGCAATTCCACTGAATGATTGAAGCCATTATTAGATGAGGAAACAAAAGAAAAAGAAAGACTGATAAAGACTGAGACGACTAATACGTCTCAAAGTTCTTGAGCTCCAGTATGTCTTCAGTGTCTGGAGGTAATACAGGGGTGTGCTTACTCCCCGTGTTCTTGGATTATGGTGCCCGACTGTGGGTGTTAGAGCGGTGCTTTGGGGAGGATGTGCCTTGCTTCTGCTTCTCGGGTTTCTTCATTGTAGAGTCCTTAGCCTGAGTCGCAGTACTGGCAGAGAATCTTTTCGGTGACGATGTGGGTGTCGCTTTGGACTCAAGACTGCGAGAATTTAGTGTCTCCAATCCAGCAGCAACGATGTCCTCGAAATCATAAGGACACCGCGATGGGATTTGCACCTCAGTCTACACAGCAACAGTGCACTTCTGAATTACGACTGTTGCGCATGATCGCCGGCCTGGTGTTAAAGGAGCGATCCGCCGACTGGCCTCGGGATAAGACAGATGTTTTGTTGTCTTCAGGCATTAGATAGTCTGCTCGTCTATCCACTTTGCACACTTCTTGGAAGATGCAGAGTGTGACCCATCACAGTTAACGCAGTGATCTGATTCTGTTGAGCATTCCATCAAAGAATGATCCATGGAACCATAGCGCCCACACATTGCTACGTTACAGCACGATTGTTGAAAATGACCGTAATGCTGGCACTTGTAACATCTCAAAGGATTGGAGATATATGGGCGAACATCGAGCTATGAAAGTTGGGGTGTCAAAAGTGAGAACGATGTTCCGGGAGGGTATAGACTTCCCATCTCGCCTAAAAAGAATTCGCCGAACCCCAGTGACATGTTGGTCCCCACGTTCTCCCACTAGTTCCTCATCGCTGCATTCAAGCAAGTCCCGGGAGTTGACGACACCGCGAGAGGAATTCATGTAACCATGAGATGTTATTTGTACTGGAATATCCAACAGAACGGTCGTATCCAGCAAGGTGGCACTACGTCGTGGATTAGATGTTTCCACAAGAAGATCCCCTGGTGGGAGCTTCTTGACATTTTTCGGAGGGCCAGCAACAACTTGAAGAGCCTTATTAATCCAGAAGTGGCTCTTCGAACTTAGAGACTGTGAAGGATCAACAGAATGAATCAGAAGAAACAGAGCATTACAGTCAGTACTAAGGAGTTTCTTTGAGGAGAAGGATGTCCCTTCCTCCATGCGGCGCTTCACATTTATAGCCTGGAAAACACTGTTGTTTGCCATAGAGAAGAAAGAAAATTCATCCGCCGACTTCCCCACCCAAAACCGATCCCAACGATGGAGAATCGGAGGTCCGCAAGTCCAGGTGGACGCAGGAAATGGCTCTAGGGATAGGAAGCTGATATAGCAAGTTGATAGGGCAGACATGCGCTCCGCCCGCACCGAGACTTTCCCGTGCCTGGGGAACAACCCTTTGGCATGCCCACCCTATCCCGAAACTCACCCTGCCGTTCGTAACAACAAGCCGTTAGAAGTCTGGACTCCACTCCGCCACAGACTTCCTGACTAGAAATGGGTTAGTTCCTGGCCGCCAGTTTAGGGTGAAGCAGAGGGCAAAGAGGAGTGTTGGTAGCTGGAGACAACTACATCTCGGCCCCCAGAAACCTCAGCCTCTTGCATCCCCTTTTCCACCTTACGGGTCACCGCACACGGCAAACGTGCAGATAGGTCTAGTCAACCAGCCCTGAAAAACGAAGAGGGGAACGTAAAAGGGGGGGGTGATTGCAATTAGTATCTTAGTATAGTGATGTGAGGGAAGCTTAATATGGGGAGCAATCGTCGATAGCTGTACTGAACCAAGCCGGTGTGCAATCTATCCGAGCATTCCGTAATTTAAGTGATTCAGAACTCTCTCATACATTTGTAGTTCCTACTTGTTCAGTTCGGTATGATGAATTACTAACTGGAGAGATGTTCAGTATTTTGTTTATTATAGCTTTGGGGTTTAACGACCACCATGAGTCTCAGATATAGGGCCACTGGTTCCACCGAAAGGAGAATCTCAGCGCTAGTGAACAAACTCACCACACATGACTCATCCGTGAGCAATCTACGTACGTTACTCAGCAGAATTAACATGGATCTTCAACTTAGAGAAAGGGGGCAAAATTTCAGCGACGTGATAAGTACTATCTATAGTTCTTAAAGCTTTTCCTTCTCCGCAGAAATTCCCTAATGATTGACCTACGGTCTTAGCTACACAAGATCGGAATAAATGGCCTTTCTCAGACCCCACTCCCAACGCAGACCCAGCTGCCAAAGAATTCCCTTTACCAATTAGAAAGCTTAAGAAAAGTCTCGTGTGCTAAATCGTACGGAATCAAATTTGGAAAACATGAATCTCTCTCTCGCGCGCGCGCCAAGCCCGAGCCCGAACCGCAGTAAATTTTATGTTGCCCGAGTCCGGTACAGGCCCGGATCTGCCCATCTCAGCATTGGTGACCACCTTGTTTTCCAGAATTCATTTATCCTTGTGAGGGGTGTACCTAAAAGAGGACAGGATCTAACACAAAAAGGCAAATCAATTAACCTCTTAAGTGGAATGACCGGGAAAATTCCGGTGCTAACTCTATTGCCCATACTGTTCTATCCCGGAAGATTTCCGTGGTATGTTTAGTGCTCAATGCGTTCACGCACGAAACATTTTCGGGCTCATTTTACTAATTTGAAAGAAGTTCATATATTGCCCGAATGATGACACACCTTTCCAATCAGCTGATAGTGGCCCTTGTGAAGGTTTTGGGTATCCTTTAGTAACGATCTTACCACAGCTAAAGCATTGCACAGTGTGTAGCGTTACCCTGAATGATGGCCAAAAGAAAAGCAAAGAAACTCTGTGCTGATGACATTCGTGCTTTCTTGGAAAGAGGAGATGAATCAGTAAGTGGTAATTAGCCTTTCAGAAAGTAAATTTGAGCTTGATAGTAGCAGCAGTGGTAATAATAATTCTTGTGAAGAAGTGTCTGACTCTGAGAGTTCAGACATAAGGCTCCAAAATATTTCCTCAGATAAAAATTAAAATGCAGTCGCCTACATTTTAGACGTATAGTCATTGATGGGATTTTAGAGAAGTATGCAATGAAAAGGAAATCGTTTAAGAGAGAAAGACCCTCAAAAATCGACCCACCTGCTCGTCTTACTGAAAGACACTTTCCAACTCATATCCCAGCCACAGGAAAGAAGAAGTTTCCCAGGAAAGTGTGCCGAGTTTGTCCCGGAAGAAAAGAAATGAGGTGGGAATGTAAGCTGTGTGGGAACATCCCGTTACATCCAGAAGGTTGCTCTGAAACTTTTCACGCCAAAAGAAAGTATTAGAATTTTTTTATATAATTTTGCTCAAATTACCTATTTTTTACAGTAATTCACCTAAAGTGTTTAATATACTCTGCCTTCATGACAAAACAACTACAAACTACAAAGCTCTCAGGCTTAATTGTGGGCTTGTTTTGTCATTAAGGCATATACTCTGCCTTCATGAGAAAACAAGCCCACAATTAAGCCTGAGAGCTTTGTAGTTTAACCTGAAATCATTCGATAGGTATCTCCCAAACATTTACGCCCCGGTGGCGCGGTGGTCTGCGCGATGGCTTCCTATCATTCGTCTGAGATCGAGTCCCGGTGAGGTATGGATGTTGTGTTTGTTTTACGGCACTGCCTCTTTTCCTTCCCTGGAGCCGGTTGCCCTAAATTAGGAAAGGGAGACTGCTTATAGCCCATTGAGTTGCTCACGGTGGTCGCTAAACCTCAAATCTAACTTTGAATTGAGAACACGAAAAAATCTTAGATACCGAAAGAGGGTACATCGAGGATATTTATGCGTATGTGTTCAGACATTTATTAGTGTGCACGATTTCTGATTTAAAGAATTAACGATTTAAGCTCGGTGGAGGTATTTGGTCATCATCTAGGTCATCGGACGTTTTCTGGAAAGCAATCAAGGGCTTCCCTTATCAGTTCCAGACAGATCGAATGAAGCACTCGTGACAGTGATCAAATAGATTTTAGCAAACAGCAGCGTCGTATCAGAAGGCTCTGTATCTTATAATTGCTTAGAAGGAAAAGATTTTCTCCACGAAATAGTTCATCACAGTATACATTTCGTAAATCCCGATAATCATATCAATAACGACACCATCGGAAGTGCTGAGCGCGACGTGTGAGTCAACATCCTACGATTATCTGTGTAAATGCTCCATTATGCTGGCTGTTTGTCTGGCTATATTTGCGGAATGCGTTTTCTCGAATCCAAGAAGAGAGTCTATTATATCTGCCTCAATCTTTTCCAATCTTAGTGTAAACAACACAAGGGTAGACATTTTATAAATAACGTTCTAAACCATACATGGAAGAAACAAAATCATAAAAATAAAATAAGACAAAAATCGAAAACTCTTGCCATCGTTGCCTCGAAATTCTAAAATCTTTAGATTTCAGAGATTATTTATCAAAGTATTGCAATTGTATACCGATGGAACATTAAAAACTATATTTGATGCTTACTACGCCGCCCCGGTGGCGCAGTGGTCTAATCATTTGTCCGAAAGGGGTCCGGGTTCGAATCCCGAATGATCATTTGTCCGAAAGGGGTCCGGGTTCGAATCCCGGTGAGGCATGGGTGTTGTGTTTGTCTTACGGCACTGGCTCTCTCCCTTCCCTGGAACCAGTGACCCTAAATTAGGGACGGGCGACTGCTTATAGCCCATTGAGTTGCTCACGGTGGTCGTTAAACCTCCAATAAAAAAAATGTTTGCTACAGACGAAGATTTAGTGATGTTCAAGCAAACACAAAGAACGGAATGCCTATTGAATTCGTCGTCCACTGTGGCATTCCAACAGTGAAAAGAAAAATTCAAATTTCTTTGAAAAGTTGAACCATTTCCGATTATAAGGAGTTCAACGAAAGCCGAAATCGTTTGTTGCCCTTCCGATTTTTTTTTTATTTGGGTAGAGAAATATGTGAGAATATCATTTAAACATCCTCACTTGTGAAATTTCTTTAAAGCTCAGCTAAAGTAACAGAAGTATTACTTTTTGCAGTTTATGAAGTATCTCCCAAAGTATAGTAATCTCGAATTACAAGGGTTTGTTAAAGAAATATAGCAACCCTTTGTTGCCGCCCCGGTGGCGCAGTGGTCTAAGCGATGGCTTCTGATCATTCGTCTGAAAGGGGTATGGGTTCGAATCGCGGTGAGGCATGGATGTTGTACCGGGTGATCCAAAAGTCTTGCACATTTTGAAAACGTAATAACTCTCGGAGTTTTGAGAATAGGGCAACGCGGTTTGTGTAGAAAAGATCAGAATGACATCGGGTTTTTTATGAAATCACATACATTTTTACTCATTTTACTTACATTTTTCATCGCCAGATGGCGCCATAGGCGAACAGGTCTGGGATAGTGGGCATAAAAGCAGCAGCTGGGAAGCAACCACAAGTATCAGCGGTCCATGTCAATATGCTGTCATTACCAGAAAAAGCGCTCTTGGTGAAATTGTTCTATTGCAACGCTGAATGTGCGAGTGCTGCGTTGAGAGCCTACCGGTCACTGAAAGGGGATCGCAGGGGAAAAAGACGACGAAAAGTGCTGCGCTACGGCGAATGGTAAAAAAATTCGAGGAAACGGGATCATTGGCATCACGCCCACGAAGCCGTAGACCACGATCACGTACTTCTGCAGCAGAGAAGATTACGCAGGAAATGGATGTGATTGCAATGTCATCTGCGCATGACGATTCTAGTGCTCGCCATGTTTCTCGGTAAACAGGCATTCCATATGGAACTGTATGGTGAAGACTACGACGGATTCTGCACAGATACCCGTACAAACTGCAACGGCATCACGAACTGCAAGCTGGCGATTACGTGCAGCGTCAGGAGTTCGCAGCATGGTTTTTTCGACAAATGGATGTCGACGAGAACTTTTTGATGAACGCTTTATGGACTGATGAGGCACACTTTTCCCAAACCGGAGCGGTAAACACGCACAACTTCCGCATCTGGGCCACGGAACATACCCGAGCAGTCGTTGAAGCGCCACTTCATCAGCCGAAAGTGACAGTGTGGTGTGCATTCACGGTTTCCTTCATTATCGGTCCGTTTTTTTTTTTGAAGAGGTCAGCGGCACCTCCTTCGAAACCGTTTCAGTGAAAGGTGCACGTTATGCGAACATGTTACTAACGTACGTTATCCATAGCTTGCAAGAGCGGGATGCAGTGAATCTGTGCACATTTATGCAGGATGGAGTACCACCCCACATCGCACGTTCCGTTAAGCAACTGCTGCAAGAGACGTTTGGCGCAAATCGTGTGTTGATCCGACACTTTCCGAAGGCCTGGCCTCCTCGGTCACCAGACCTGACACCCTGCGATTTCTGGTAGTGGGGTTACCTAAAAATCACAAGTGCACAGAAGTCGCCCCACTTCATTGGCCATGCTGAAAGATCCCATTCGACACCATGTGGCAGCTATACCACCGGACATGCTCTTCAACGCCTTCCATGGTGTTTTCTCTCGTCTGCAGGTAGTGCTGGAACAGAACGGCCATCACATTAAACACCTAGTACAATCAGGTGTCCATTTTTCTCGACACTTTCAATCTGTGGTGGCTGTGCCATCTGGCGATGAAAAATGTAGGTAAAATGAGTAAACATTTATGGGATTTCATAAAAAACCTGATGTCATTCTGATCATTTCTACGCAAACCGCGTTGCTCTACTCTGAAAACTCCGCGAGCTATTAAATTTTCAAAATGTGCAAGACTTTTGGATCACCCGGTATTTGTCTTACGGCACTGGCTCTACCCCTTCCCTGGAACCAGTGACCGTAAATTAGGGACGGGCGTCTGCTTATAGCCCATAGCCCATTGAGTTGCTCACGGTGGTCATGGTGATCGTTAAACCTCCAATCAGAAAAAAAAAAAAAAAAAAAAAATTTTGTTCCAGTTGAAATGTACAGCAATTTGCAAAAGTTTAAGACCACCTGTCAATTTATTAAAATTTAAGATTTTCAAATAAACATCGAATTACTAGTTAGAGATATTTGAAAAATGGTACCACAGATGAATACTAACATTCTTTAGAACACAAAAATACCGAAATCAGTACTTTGCGTGGCCACCTTTATTTTTAATAACGGTCAGGATACGGTGTGACATTCTCTCAATGAGGGATTCGCAGTAGTCGCTTGAAATCCCTTTGCATCACTCGTACGTTATCGCGTCAGTCAAATCTGATGGCCGTTTTTCTGCAACCTTGTAGTTTAATATGCTCCACAAATTTTTGATAGGGTTAAGGTCGGGACTATTGCCGGCCAGTCAAGCACAGTTATGTCTTTCCTCTGCAGGTAGTCCTTTACTGTCTTTGAAGGATGCAAATCGCAGTGCTCAAGTTAAAATGCTTTCCCTTGCAAGTCTAAAAATAACCACCTATTTGGCAATGGTACGACGATACGTGTATATGTCAGGTTTAAACACAAGGCCATTTTGGAAACTTTTTATAGTAAACCACGTCCACTCACCGAGGTAACAGACGCTTTTTTTAATATACTTCGTACAACTGTTGTACCGGTGACCTCTCGTGTTCAAAATGCATTAATGAATTTCATTTTTCGACGAATGGAACGGTGTCTAAAGCATAGTTGGAGTCATTTATTTTACAAATAATTGAACCGATATCAATCAAGTTGCATCGTTACTTTAGGGTAGTTTTGAAGCTGTAAGGAAAAGTGCAAAGCCGTTGGCGAAATATTCCCATTCGGCAAACTGTACCATCAGAAGAGCGGTAATCCACGGCTTTAAATAACGGTTGCTTCTGAATATATGCAAACGATTCCTCAGCAGGAGCTGTATACTATGAAGAAAAAAGTTTTCAAATCGAAGTTTTAGAAGTAGAGATATCGGGGAAAACACAATTTACTTTTACGCCATTTAGCGTAAAATCTATGCGTAACTTGAAAAAGTAACTATACTTAAAATAATCTTGGATATAAATGGAATTGACAAGTAAAATAATTTTTTCAATCGGGTGTGTAGAAGCAAATATATGGAATAAAATGTATTTTGAATTCGATATCTGCATTTACGCACTCTGGCGGCGAAATTATACATCGTAAAGCAGCAAAAAAAAAGAAATGAAGAATAAACTTTCGCATATTTCAATCCTCCTCCCACTGCAAAAAAAGAATTAAAATCGAACAAATAGTTGCAGAGGTCGGTTTGTCCCGACAGACAAACCGATATAACCACCATATTTCTCTATAAAAAACGTGCTAAAAAGATTAATTTCTGATGTAATTCAATACTGAACTAAAAGCTTTAAGAATCAAAACGTGTTAAACTCATCCAAACTCGAAATGTAAAAGGGAGATGAAACTGAAAATAAATTGTTATCCTTCAGCACTCGGCATTAAAATACTTCTGAAACGGTCGATTGGTGGCAGCACATTTGCACACATATTTTTTGTTAGATAGGATTTGATGATGGTGGTGTTGAACAAGTAAAAAAGGTACATTGCCAGCCTTGTTACATCCTCAGCTCAGAATTTACAATCCATGGTTTAAATCGTAAAAACCGCGATCTCAAAACTAATAAAACACGTTGACAAATTTCGCGGAGGGATACACCAAACACTTCGACAGTACTTGAATTACTTGGGGCCCAATGCACCCCAAATTTATCAAGTTCAACCCAATGCTTTGTGTAAAAGAATGTGGACGACAACATTACGGTAGTGAAAAGAAAAAAGATAAATGTCTTGTACAATTCAATAATGAACTCTTTAAAACTCAAAGAATATACACATGTGAAACTTATATTAAATCCAAAAGCAAAACGGAGATTAGAAAATGTAACAATGCTCGGCTATCTTTCCGCACCCAAATAGTTCTGAAACGGCCGATTAGTGGAAGCACAAGTATTTTTCGTTGGATAGGATAAGATGATGTTAATCCGCAGGTACATAGCAAAGTAAAATACTATTACATTGTCAGCTGCCTTGTTTTATCCTCACTTCCCAATCTTGACTGGGGTTTAAGTCGTAAAAGTCATGATCTCCAACCTAAGAAAACGGGTTGACAAATCCAGCGGAGGGATACACGATGCAAATCGACAGTGCTTGAACTACTTGGGGACCCAATACCACCAAGCAGTTCAAGTTTAAATGTACAAGAATACGGACGAAACACGTCGTCGCACTACAATTGAGTGCAGATGATTTCTGTCTACCGTAATAAGATTTCGATTTGTATACAGAGCCGTTACAACCCTAGCCAAAGAATATAAAGCTTGAAGAACGCCAACGCTTATAGAGATAACGTAAAACAGGCATCAACAGCGCCACCACATCTAAAGAGGTAATATCCTCTGCCGGAAATTCAACATTTAGGCTTTTCTTTGACCCACGATGGTTTCCTTCGATCTGATGACTATTTGCTTAGAGCAGTTTTTTTAGCACGCCTTTTGTAAAAACAAAGATCGTGCTTATGTTACCGGTTTGTCCGTCCGTCAGTCAGTCAGTCCATCCGTCTGTACCTACGATATCTCTGCAACTATTAGTCAGATTTGAAAATTTCTTTTTGCATTGGAAAGCTTGAAATATGCGAATCATGATCCTTCATTTCGTTTTTTTTTACCATGTACAATTTCGCTACTAGAGGGCGTAAATGCAGATGATGTCGAATTCAAAAATACGTTTTATGCCACATATTTGCTTCTAAACAACCGATTGAAAATATTCTTTTATCTTTCGATTCCATTTATGTCGAAGAACATTTTAGTTATACTTTTTTTAAAATTACGCATAGATTTTTCTGGCAGCCCCGGTGGCGCAGTGGTCTAAGCGATGGCCTCTGATCATTCGTCCGAAAGGGGTCCGGGTTCGAATCCCGGTGAGGCATGGATGTTGTGTTTGTCTTAAGGCACTGGCTCTCTCCCTTCCCTGGACCCAGTGACCTTAAATTAGGGACGGGCGACTGCTTATAGCCCATTGAGTTGCTCACGGTGGTCGTTAAACCTCCAATCAAAAAAAAAAGATTTTTCGCTAGGGGGCGTAAAAAGTAAATTACATTTTCTCCGATAATTCTTCTAAAACTCTGATTTGAAAAATGTTTTCTTCAGCGAATATACTTCCTGATGGAAAATCTTTTGCATATATTTTCAGATTTTTGGTAACAAATACTTTGGCCACCAGGGAGCGTAAGCGTTAATTTTTTCTTCTAATTTCCCATAAAATCTGGGCTTCTAAAATATCGATTGAGAAAATTCTTTCGTCGACTGATGCCACTCACATCGATAAGCCTTTTCGGAATATTTTCTTCTTAAAATTTCTACAGTTTCTCCGCCAGGGGGCGTAGATGTATATTTTATTTTTGTCTATATCTCTACTTCTAGGAGTCCGATTTGAAAAATTCCTTCTTTGTTGAATAGTGTTTTCAGTGCGACATGTTTTTCATATAATTTCAAAAATTTCAAGTAATTCATAGACTTTCCGCTAAGGGGCGTACAGGAAAATTGCGTTTTCTCCTATATCTCTTCTTCTAAACCTACGATTTGAAAAATTCTCTCTGCACCGGATACAGCTCCTGATGGAAAATCCTTTGCACGTAATTTCTAATTTTTGTAAAAAATGGTTTAGCCACCAGGTGGCGTAAGTCATAATTTCCACTTCTGATGTAATTGCAGCAAAATATGAGCTTCCAAAACCTCGATTGCAAAAAGTAGTTTGTTGACCGATACTACTCATGTCGACAAACCTTTTAGGAACATTTTCTTTTTGAAATAATGCATGGTTTCTACGCCAGGAGGCTTAGATGTATATCTTATTTTTGTCAATATTTGTCATGGCGAAAATTTTAACCTCTGATGAATTTCAGAGAGACCTGATCAATCTTTCTGTTGGTTTATCAGAGATTAATTAATGCAAAAATTTTCTTCCATGACATACGTTAGAAGAAAATTCCTGGTTGAAAGGCAGGGGAATTCATGCGCAAAATTCGCTTGTCTTAATCACTACCAGGAAAACAAAATTTCATGTTGGTGAAAGGAAAAAAAAAAAAGAATAATATTTGATTTAACTGACTTTGGGGTTTTGAAAATAATTATTTTATCTGTTCTTTTATCGCGATAGGAAAAGGCGAGTAGGTGTGCAGCTCAGAGAATCAAAATTAATTTTAGTTTAACATCACGGAACGAGGAAAAAAAAAAGAAAATTAAAACTAGTGATTTTCTGCAAAGCAAGAATTCGCCATTTTTTGCGTTCCTGTTTCCAAGCGAGAAGTCGCCCAAAAGTGTAACATCTTTTCGTCTTTTGGGGTAGGGAATTCAGCAACGAAATCTATTTTTAGACCTCAGGGTCAAAAAGAAGAGCTTGGTCTACACGTGTGAAGGTCAGAGGTCACTCGAGGCGTGGGAGTGAAGATTCCGTTGGGAGAGTCGTGAGTTGCTAGGCTGAAGTTTCGACCAATGAGAGGGGTCAGCGGTTTTCAAGCACCCCAGAGTTTTTATCCGTTGAGAGGCACTTTTTGTTCTGGACTTCTGGCTGGCCGTCAGAGAAAGAGAGGACGGCGGAGTTTTTTTTTCTCCTCGCCTTTTGGCGGTGGAGGGGGCAGTCAGAATGAGATGCACTGGGGTCTGTTGGCCCTGTGTGGAAAAGAAAAATCTTTTTCTTTGGCCTGGTCGGCAGTAAGAATGACTGGCCGCTAGCTGTGTTCCCGTATTCTGAAGTGACTTCTAAAATCAGTCAGCAAAAAAAAAATGATTATTTTCAAGGATCTCATTGCCGGAGATGAAATGACCGCTGATACACCCAAATTATCAAGTAGCGGTCGACTGCCGTGTTGGTTGCAGATGGCGGAGAAGGATCAGACCCGATTTCTTACTTTCAAGCCCAACATGCCTGAGGACCGAAAGTCCACCTCTGTTGTTGCTGCCTCCATATTTTAACGCTGGGCTGCGCCCAGGCTTCGGGGAGAAAGCCATGGCTATCATGGACGGCCTTGTGAATGACATCGCCTTTGCATACTGATTACAACAAGGGGTCCACCAGCAGGGTTCCAAAATGCCCGTTTCCTGTTTCGTTGGCCAAACACGCTGTCTCAGAAAAAAGAAAAAAAAAAAAGCACCTTGGAAGTGAAGTGAAAATCAACCGGGACAGTGGTGTTCTCTCAGGGAGAGTTTATTTTTTATTTATTTATTTTATCTATTATTAGGCTGTGAAACCTTTTTTTTTTATTTATTATCGACGGTTAGTGTGCTTGGCAGGAAGTGTTGTTGCCCCCAGTCCAAAAGGTAAATTTCTCTCGGCATTTTCTTTTTTGTATTATGTTGTGGTTTCTTTAAAATTATAAAACGAGTTGATTTTAAAATTGGGGGCTGTCGGAAAAATATATTGCAAGGAAAAAAAGAGAGGGGAGTTGAAAATGCTTTCATTTATGTTTTTTTTTGTGTTGTCATGTCTGGTAGTTTAGCAACTTTCCAGGCCAGTAAATTTTGATGTATCGGAAAAATTTACTTTAATGTTTGAGCACAGTGAATTTTGGTGCATTCGATAATAGTTTAGTTGGGCATGTGATAATTGAAAAGCAGTGTTATTGTGATGTCGTGGGTGATAAAATAATAGTAAACATTTCTCTCTAGTCTTTTACAGCATTGAGTTATTTTTTTTATGAGTGAAGATAAATTATGGGATGATTTATATTGGAATTTTGGGAACATATTATAGTGTGATGAAATTGGAAACCTAAAGTGCTGTTTACATTCTTGGAGTGTTGAGTGTCGAAATTGAGATGGTAGGAGTGTTAATTGAGGACCAGTATTTTACATGCTCCAGATGAGTGTTAATCTCCCATTGGAAAGGGGTGATCTTAGGGCAAGCAGGGAACTTGTCCTAGGGCAGAGGGCTCTGAGTAGGGAATTTTCACCAGGATGTGATATGTGCAGAATAGAAGTTAAAGTATTTTTTTGTTCTCAAGTTTAGTATTTCACAAAAAGAATGAACATCATGGGTTGAGAAGACACACTTTTGCTCACCAGTTCCAGTATTAATTGTTCTTTTCTTTGGCCTAAATTTTCTTGTTTTTACTATAAGGTTAAAAGTCTAAATGTAATTTTAATTTTCAATAAGGTGAAAATATTTAGTGGGTTATGTAAATGGTCAGTGTTATTGTCTGAAGTGGACCTGCGCATTGCCATGGTGCAGAAGAATTTCCTTGCTAGTGATTTTTCCTGGGATATATGTGGAGAGAGATAAGTGAATTTTCCTGGGATATATGTGGATACTGTGATTTAGGATTTCTTGGGATATATATAGAGAGAGATAAGTGAATTTTCCTGGGATATATGTGGATATTGTGATTTAGAATTTCTTGGGATATATACAGAGATAAGTGAATTTTTCCTGAGATATAGTTGTGTTAGTTCTGGGCCAGATGTGCCTGGAGTATTTAGGGTTGAAGTACGACAGGCTCTTGCAGGCGTGGTTGATCAAGGTGGGATCATGCATTGGTTCGAAAAGGGGAGATCCTTGAAGACGTGGTTTTTGGGGGAAAACTTGTCTTCAAACCCCCCCAGTAGTTTCGCTGCTCACGGAGATATGTACTGCCAGCGAGGGTCGGTCGAGCGTTGCTTCAAGAAATGTGGTGAGATCATGTTAGAGGAAATTCTGTGCCTGATGATGATGTGTCACACTTGAGGATTTTTTCCTTTCCCTTTGCATAGGCTGAAAGTGGATTCACGACCCAATTTCACGCCTTCAGCCTGACTTGGTATTTTCTTCCTGTGTTGGTTCTCAAAACCCAGGGTAGTGTCTGAACTGAGAGTATTTGCCTCACCGCTACCTCAGTAATTCACTGCAGGTGTTAAATTCAAGTTTGTTTGGTGATTTAAAGTATCTAAATTTATTTGTTTATGATTTGCTGTAGTGCTAGGGATGTAAATTCTAAATTCTGGTTGTTGGTGTTAGTGAACTTGATATTTAGTTTGGAAATTTAGTTAATTGGTATTTTGAGCTTTTGTTTACAGTATAGAGTTATTAAGTATCCTGAGCTATTATGTGAAGTGCAGAGTGAGGTGATTTTTATGAGCAAGCTAGTGCAAGAAGATTGTCTGAATTTCTGAATTATGTTGATGTTATGAATAGTGATAATTTTTAAGATTAGTTAGTGAGGTTTCTTTATAAGTGAAGTAGGTTCATTCAGGATAGTTCTATGGGTTATGTAATGTTAATTAATGCTTGTGCTCAGTGTAAATTCTGTTTTGAGGATAATTTACTTGGTTTGTTTACTTGCTGATAGTAGATTTGTTAAAGTATAATTTGTGGCTCTTAAAATAACTGTAAATTTAATTGAAGTCTTTGAATCTGGTCTGGGAGATTGCGGAGTTTGCTAAGATTGTTTAAATTTAAATCAATAAGTGTAAAATTGTAAATTGGTCATTGAGCTAACTGGGTGAGAGAGAAGAGAGTACGTTTCAAAAGAACAGAATTTGTCCACCTTGTAGAATTAAAAATAATCCAGTATTTTTTTTTTTTGTAAGCTATGTGAATCATGGTATAATTTTGGATGCATGCCTAGTGTTCAAACCAACTGTGTTGAAATATGTAAAGTTGTGCTGTTCATAAGGCCAGTGGCCAAATAGAAATGGAAAGAAAATTGAGATTCTGTTTTTATACTGCTGTGTTTAAGCAAACAAGAAAAAAAGGAAATACCATCTGTTTGTCCACTAAATTAACTTATTAAGTTTTTAAAGAAAAATAATAAATACAGGCAGTAGCCTTTCAAAATGAGTGCAGTGTGAAAAATTTTTGTGTGCTGTTGTCTTCCATGACTTGGTCCCATGTACCCCACCTTAGCTTGACTAAGGCTATCGATCCGAATCCTGGTATTATAAGGTTTTTCATAACTGCAATTTTTGTCCTAACCTTTTTAAATTGACTTTCACCGCCTCCACAAGTTGTTATTGAACGAGTACATTTTATCGTATGACTTATAGTGACACATTTTCATACACATGCAACAATATCCACTTATTTTTGCACTTTCAGGTGACTCAACTCTGCTTGAACACAAACAACGCAAACTTTCCAATAACTTCTTGTGGAATGTAAATTTTAGATGCATTTTTCTTTAGGATGTTCATGGCCTTTTCTAGTACTTGGAAAATAATTTTGTTTCGAAATGCATCCACCCATCTCCCAAATTTAAAATTTTCTATATTTTCCATATGAATTTCAATACCAGCATAAATATAACGCTTTCAATAAATAACAATCCAATTCAATATAATCAACATACTCAAATTGAATTAAATTCAAATTTTTTTTTTCACCAAAACATATTTCTACTTCTAGGAGTCCGATTTGAAAAATTTCTTCTTGTTGGATAGTGTTTCTGATGCGAAATGTTTTTCCTATAATTTCAAAGTTTTCAAGTAAATCATATACTTTCCGCTAGGGGGAACAAAGGTAAATTGCGTTTTCTGCGTTATTTCTGCTTCTTAAACTGCGATTTGAAACATTCTCCCTGTATCGCATAGAAGACCTGATGGAAAATATTTTTCACATAATTTCTAATGTTTGGTGAAGAATGATTTGGCCACCAGGGGGCATAAGAGTTAATTTCTGCTTCTGACGTATTTGTAGCAAAATCTGGGCTCCAAAAAACTCGACAATTTTTTTTTTTATGGACCGATTCCGCTCATATGGAAAAACCTTTTGAGAATACTTTCTTCCTAAAATAATGCATGGTTTTCCCACCAGGGGACGTAAAGTCACATCTTATTTTTTCGATATCTCCCTTTCTAAGAGTCCGATTTGAAAAATTATTTCGGTGTTGGAGAGCGCTTCCCGTGCGAAATGTTTCTCATATAAATTCATGTTTTTCTTAACGCACAAGTCTGCAAGCATAGGACTTAAGCTCACGATTCCGTTTACAGCAATTTCTGAGGGATTAAAAACCCGATTGAAAAACTTCTCTCTTCCGTCAGATACAATTGTTTTCCATACCGGTTCCATTGACTTTGAATAGCTTTGATAAATTTAATTTGCGTCAGAACGGATGCTTATGGCAGCCGAAAATTCGGTGTCATCTTTCTTGTTTTTGTTGTTATTGCTGTTTTCTGATATCCCACCCATCCCTTATTTTGGTGAGAAAAATATGCAACAACATTAGTATTACTATTTAAAATAAATTTTAGCAAATTTTATAGTTAAAAACTAAGGATCCGTACAAAATGCAGACGTTCCCTAGTATTTGGCATCACTGAAAATGTTTCTGAAAACGAACAAAAGCCTTAACCAACCCGATTGGCGAAATGATTATGCTACCGATAAGGTACAAATCACGTGCTGTGGGTAGCTCGGCTGATTGATCTTTACCACAAGCAGGAACTCATGCGCAGTCTGTTCCGGCATCAGCAGGTATGTTGGCTTCTGTGTAGTGTATTTTCTCTCTTACGATATGGCGGCGCTAGTTACGTCTCACCGAGCCTCAACTTCTTCTCAGTCAGATATTCTTTGCCCTAGCTGCGTTTCCTTCGTCCTTTTTACAAAGTTGATTTGCAGACGGGACCCTTAGTAGGGCCAGAACAAGGAGGTTAGAATAAGATATCCGGAGATGGCCTTGTTAATAGAGCAGTACCACTTTGCGTGAATCCTATAACCGCGAGCGAAGGCTGTCAAAGCGTGGAAAACTGATGGTTTCCAATGCTATTGCAATGCATTGTGTTTACCAAATCGCCTTCTTTCGTCGCAAATGTTCCGAATTTCGCATCATAACTTGCTTCCGATGTGTGAGAAAATGATAAATTTATAAAATTCTTAATTATTTTGAAGTCCCTTCCCATTTTTATTTTAGATTGAAATACAGGAACATTAGTGCGAATTCAAAACAAAATATAACACTAAAGCTGAAAACATTACTCGTCTATGAAGCATAATTCATTCCGGTTTGATATTAACACAGTTTCTGCAACCAAAATGCACTGTAACGTGCCTGCACCGAAGGGCGCACATGAGATAAAGGCAGATAGCAGCGAGAGCATACGGCCGCGTAGCTCAGTTGGGAGAGCGACTTATTACGGAATGAGGGGACCCGGGTTCGATGCCCGGCGTGGACAAAAATGACGGAGAAGTTTGCTTCGTTATAACACCCGTTGAAAATAGGTGTTATGTAAACAGAGTCAAATTCCCACACCTGGTGCTTTCATGGTTAAGAGACTCAGAGAATTTCTAGAAGTATTATTTTAACTTTCTAACTTCCTTGGGCCAGAATCGACAGTCTTCAGCGAAGGAAGCTGAGGACGCTGCCTGCGAATCACACCGCGATAGTTCGCCCCATCTCCCGGTGGATTTCAGAGTTGCTTGTATTACGGCACTATCATCAAATCATTTTTTCAGTATAGAGGGAAAGCAAAGATCCTTTGTCTAAGAAGACAAGGAGCTTTCCCATCTCATGATCACCACAAGCAGGAACCAGCTCTTGGAAAATTAGTGACTTTGGTTTATATATGAAATTGATTTTAAAGATAAAATACTACAAACAATATGTTCACGAGTCTATAGTTTCACCATGATTTCTTGCAGGAGACTTAAAACTAAAGTAACAATACTAAAAAATGCCAACCAAACACAATTTTCCTAATGCATCAAGCGCCATCTCAAATTCACGATTAAGTGCAATTGCAACACGGTAAAACTAGCATTGCTAGTAAATCAGAGCGCGGTTGACATTGCTGATTTAAACTGTACAAGGGTTGCGCAAAACACAACGGAAATAGTAATACACCAAAACAGGATTTAACGCCAGTAAACAAATACTTCCAAAAATGAGACAAGTTCTTCACAAATTCGCAACAGGGATATAAGGACTTGCATTATCAGAGTTTTTACTGAACATCCTTTTGGAACGCTTTATTGTCATTTCGTAAACCGTTAAGTAAAACCTGGTTAGTTTTCGTTCTTCGAGAGTTTTCCATGACTACATTACAAATGGTTTCACTTCATCTCACCTGCCGATCGTGCATAACTACATAATAACCTTCTACGTCAGATCGATATGTCTCTGAGCGATGCCATTTCTGAGCAACAAGTCCTTACTTTTGTACATTACACAGGTTTCGTAGTGGGAACTGACATGCTCTATCCGCGCCATTTTTATTTACAGGGTGCATAGGAAAGTCCCTTTAGCCTGGAATAACTTGAGAACGGAGAGAGGTGCAGTTATGCAAGTGAAATAACGGTATAGTAAAGCGACTACGCCCGATCGAATGCAACCAATAGCAGCGCCCCTAGTGTCTAAATGCGTAAGTTAGCTATTACAAATCGAAAACGAAAAGCGATTGCGCAAAATTTCCAATTACAAATTTCCAATTACAAATTTTTTGTTTTTTGTTTTGTTTGACGTCATCAAACTGTATTGACGTAAGTACGCATTTTAGCAATAAATAGTGTGTATTTGCTCATACGTATGCGTGTTCCCTTCAAACGTTCACAGAAAATGTCGCGCATCGATTTCGGACATTTTAGGGTATTCAGGTGACAATGTATATTATCCGTGTAAAACAAATGTTGTTCTGTACTAATTAATTAATGCTCTACAACTTTGTAATTGGAAATTTTGCTCTATGGCTTTTCGTTTTCGATTTGCAATAACTAACTTCCACATTTCGCCACTAGGGGCGCTGCTATTGGTTACATTTGATCGGGCGCAGTCGCTTTACTATACTGTTATCTCACTTGCATAACTACTTATCTCCGTTCGCAAGTTATTCCAGCCTAAAGGGACTTTCCTGTTGACCCTGTATATTTCGCGCCGATCGGTAACGTCAGATTCTACGTGATATTTTTTTTGTTTGAATTGGAGGTTTAAAGACCACCGTGAGCAACTCAATGGGCTATAAGCAGTCGCCCGTCCCTAATTTAGGGTCACTGATTCCAGGGAAGAGAGAGAGCCAGCGCCGTAAGACAAACACAACATCCATGCCCGAGCGGGATTCGAACCCGGACCCCTTACGGACGAATGATCAGAGGCCAGCGCCTTAGACCACTGCGCCACCGGGGTGGCCTACGTGATATGAAACGCGCCGACCTATAGAGACGGGGGGTATTCAGAATGATTTGTCCTAGGAGTATACCTAGGACAAATAGTAGTTCCAATGGAATGATTAAAAGTACCAGTCAAATGACTAATAGTGTTGTTCCAATGGAATAAAGACTAAATCCACCCTTATTAGTTGTTCCAATGGAATGATTCAATATGATGCACTCTCCACTTCGTATTATGTAGCAACAAAACAATGCCATACACGGGAAGGGAAAAGGTGGGCAAGGGTGGATTTAGGTTTTGAGAGTAAGAATTACACCTGTTTGCTTATTTTTAATTTTTATTTTTTTTGATTGGAGGTTTAACGACCGCCGTGAGCAACTCAATGGGCTATAAGCAGTCGCCCGTCCCTAATTTAGGGTCACTGGTTCCAGGGAAGGGAGAGAGCCAGGGCCGTTAGATAAACACAACATCCATGCCTGACCGGGATTCGAACCCGGACCCCTTACGGACGAATGAGCAGAGGCCAACGCCTTAGACCACTGCGCCACCGGGGCGACGTTTGCTTATTTACTTTATCTTTAGAATTAACGGAACACATTTGAGATGAAAACAATTGAAATATATAATACTGAATGGTTTTGGAAATAATCAACTTTTCCATAATACAAGTTCTTCATGAAGAATAGAGTTAATGATGTAATAGTTGCGATATAACAAAAAAAATTACATTCGGAGGGGAACCTAAAATTAGTTTTTGCCCTCCCTTAAATCTCAGAAATCCGACGCCCATTTGGTTGTTGACAAGACATCGTGGAAACTAAATGATATCCCTTGACTACTAAAGAACAAAAAATAATGTAAATCGTATTCAATTTCGGCAAATGTGTACATTAGCGTCCTAAATTATTTCGTCGGAAAAATGTTAGTACGTGTTAAAAGTGCGACGTACAGATGTTAGAGTATCGGAGGTAATGTCAAATGGTGCAGAAATTTCGTATTTGAAATGTCTTTTAAAGAATTTTATCGTAATATTTACTTGTAAGTACGATAATGTGAAGAGAAGCTGCGGTAGGCCCAACGCCTCACTCCGGCGACGATGTGAATTTTTGCTCCGTTAAAAGGGAGGTTCGTTGCTGTACCGAAATGACGGGCGGAAGAGTACAAGAGAAACCGGTTACGTTGTTGACAGGAGAGCGATAAATATTGCAGTGATACGTTACAGAAAATAGGTCAGCATTATCTACAATTCATGTTGGTGTATTCTGAACGTTGGTGGAGGGAAAAACCGGATACCACTTCTTTGATTTGCAAAACATACGTATCGGTGAGTTAGAAACTGACCTGCGAACAAGGTTTCAACAGAAGAACCAAAAGTGCACTTGCACAGCAAATCAGGTACGAATGAAAGCCGTTCAAAGCAGAACCGAAAGTTATACTTACCCAGTTTTCTGTATAGCATAGAAATGCAAATTCGTACTTTCTATTTTCAATCAGGGAAGCATATGCGATAGATCGACAAATTTCTGAACATGTGCTTTACAAACAATGACAAAAAATGAACGAACTACGCTGGCTGTGGGCGGCCCTGTAAACGGAAACGACATGACGTATGCAGCGATCCGACAATATAAGGAGTGATGTGACGTGAATCAGTAAGAGTTGGGCTCAGTATAGGGACTAAGATCATTTGATCGTGGGCAAATTGTCGGAGCCCGACGAATGAGTCACTCCATCTCGAAAGTCGTGCAAGTACTGGGATTTTCACGAGCCACTGTGTCACGGGTGCACCGTGAGTACATCGAACCCGGTAAAACCGACCCTACAAGGGCCAACTGCCGTGGACAACAGCGTGCGGATGAGTGGGGTCAACGTCGGTTAGCTCGCATTGTAACAGCGGATAGGCGTGCCACATTGCAAGAAATCACTCGGCAATTTAACGCTGGTGCACAAAAACGTGTAAGCAGCCACACCATCCAGAACCATCTCCTCGCTATGGGGTACAGAAGCCATCGTCCCACGAGGGTACCGCTGCTGACCGCACATCACAGGGTGCAAAGATCAGCATGGGCGCTGTAACATCGCCACTGGACCCTAGACATGTGGAAAAATGTTGCCTGGACTGATGAGTCGAGATTCACGTTGGTATATGCGAATGGCATGATACGAGTACGGCGCAAACCACATGAAGCGATGGATCCTTCTTGTCAGCACTGTACTCTTCAAGCTGGTGGGGGTGGCATTCTCGCTGGGGACTGTTTACGTGGACTGAAATGGGACCCCTGGTACGTGTGACATTGTCCCTCACAGGTCAATGTTACCGGGATATCCTGGACGACCATTTGCTCCCGTTTGTGCGTCTTCAACATCCCAATGGGGACCTCATCCTGCAACAAGACAATGCACCGTGCCATCGCTCCTGAATTGCATTTGGATGGTTGGATAAACACTCCACCGACGTGACCACGCTTCCTTGGCCAGCTAGGTCACCTGATCTCATCCCCATCGAGCACATCTGGAATGCCATCGAGAGAGATGTTCGAGGCTCTGACCCCCTCCATCAAATCTTCGTGAACTGTGGGAGCTTGTTCAGTGGTCGTGGATCCGTATGGCTTCCCAACGCTTCTGGTGTCTTTTAGAGTCCATGCCGAGACGAATCGCCGCCGTCATCAGGGCGAAATGTGGTGCTACAAGTTACTAGACAGGTATCTCTAATTAAATTGCGCTTCAGTGTATATTCTGTAGCAACATGGTACGCTCTCCTGGCAAGAACGTGCGCGGTTGCACTTGCCGTCGTCAGCGCGTGAATTACGCGCCACAGCGAATCTTCTTTTCAACGGAGCAACGCTTCATATCATCGCCGCAGCGATGCGTTATGCCTACCGCAGTGTCACTTCACAGGATCACAGTTAGAGGTTAATATTACGATAAAAATCTTCAAATGGCATTTTAAGTATGAAATTTCTGCACCATTTGCCATTAATTGTCATACACTGAAATCTGTACGTCGCACTTTTTCCAGGTACTAAAATTTATCCGACGAAATAATTTAGGACGCTAATCTACACATTTACCTCGATTTCTCACCATACACACTGAAAGGTTTGCTACTAGATCTTAAAATGTAAAGCCAACTGAAACTTTTTATTACCACATTCAGGTTCAGCATCCATCAAAACATAAAATTTGGCTGTTGTTATCGTATATTCCATTGTTCGTACCTTTTCGGTTGTTGACTAGTGTTATCGTATATTTATTTGTTGAGGGTCTAACGACCACCGTTAGCAACAGCCCGGGTTATAAGCAGTCGCCCGTCGCTAATTTGGAGACCTTTGTTCCAGGGAAGGGAGAGCGAGCCAGTGCCGTAAGACAAACACAACATACATGTTCCACCGGGATTCGAACCCCAGGACGAGCGGTGATTAGCCACTGCTTAGACCACTACGCCACCGGAGAGGCGTTTTCTTATACACAGTCGAGTCACATTATTCCGACCACCTCTTACTTTTGACGTCAACAGCGCGTAACCAATGAAAGAAGGCACGTGTCGTGAGCTGGCTTGTAGTGTATATATGATGTGCAGTAGGAATTCTCAGAAGATAGCACTCGTTGCTGTCATGGATAATAGGAGGGTGGCAGTATTTATGAAACAGCGCAGTTTATAAACTGTTCGCGTGCTGCTGTGGTTAAAGTGTATCGTGATTGGAGAAATGGCACCATTGCGAATAAGCGACGTGGAAACAGCGGAGGACCACGAGCCATTGATGTGAGAGGTGAACGTCGGCTTCGAAGGTGCGTGAGGGCCGATCAACACGCTACAGTGGACATACTCACTGGCCGAATGAACAGGGGGCTACCGGACGTTTTTCTAAAACGACACTTCAGCGAATCCTGCTGGGTAGGGGGCTCCGATGCAGAAGGATGGTCACTGTACCTATGCTAACGAAGATGAATCGGCAGAAAAGGCATACATTTGCACGACAGTATCAGAATTGGACCTCCGCTGATTGGCAAAAGATTGCCTTCTCCGATGAGTCATGTTTTCAGCTTCATCGAATGTATGAACGTTGGCCTATAAGGCGAGAAACTTCGGAGAATAAACACTATTCAACCATTGCTGGCAGAACACATGCTGGCGGGGTAGCGTCATGATCTGGGGAATGTTTTCGTGGTATTCTCTGGGTCCACTCATATCTATGGAAGACACTTTCGACCGAATTTGTTATGAATCCATCCTTGCAGACCAGGAACACCCATACATGTTGATTGTCTTCCTTGGGGTGGGTGGGACCTTCCAGCACGACAATGCGACGTGTCACACAGCTAACAATATCCGAGAGTGGTTGTAAAAGCACGACAAGTACTTCAAAGTACTTTCGTGGCCACCTAATTTCCCAGACCTGAACCCAATTGAGCATCTGTGGAATCACCTCAATCGTGCTGCTTGCTCTATGGATCCTCCACCATGCACCCTCCAGCAGCTGTCAGATGCACTGCAGTCAGCATGGCTCCACATAGCTGTGAACACTTTCCAGCACCTTATTGACCCACTCCGAGCCCGTCTAGCTGCTGTCCGCGCTGCATACGGTGGTTACTCTGGATATCAGCTGATGGTCACAATAATGTGACTCGACCGTGTATTTCCAATAACCCATGTTCAGGTTTAATGCTTCTGCCATCGTTGCGTCCTCTTTTATGCATTAGCAGCAGGAAAGAGTGGGGTGGTAACAGCAACTCTGGTACAAATTTGAGGTTTTCGAAGTTCTTGGGGAACTGTTTGGCTAGATACTGGATGGCTGAGACTTGCATTTATTTCGCAGTTACTTTTGCATTAGTAGTTTTGCGTGTTTTTGCTACAAATGGGTTTCATTGCATGGCGGTTTGTTTCATTCAGCTTCGGTTTCCTGCCACACTTTTTTCTCCGGATATTTTTCTCCTAGCTTGAGGAATGTAGTCAACCCTTTCTATAGTTGCTTTGGACATATTCAGGAGATTTCAATAACCGAAACCTCAGCGAAACAGACTCCAGAAATTTACTCTGTCTGGAATTCAAACTATTCAGTCATTGTCTCACACAGCCTTTTTATAACTTCTAAAGAAGCTATTGCTTGTAGCAGAGGTCAGAAACACGCAAACGTCAACACTGCACGACAATATGTAAATCATTGAGCCTTTACAAGAAGTTATATATATATATTTTTTTGATTGAAGGTTTAACCGACCACCGTGAGCAACTCAATGGGCTATAAAGCAGTCGCCCGTCTCTAATTTAGCGTCACTGGTTTCAGGGAAGGGAGAGAGCCAGTGCCGTAAGAAAAACACAACATCCATGCCTCACCGCGATTCGATCCCGGTCCCCTTTCGGACGAATGATCAGAGGCAATCGTCTTAGACCATTGCGCCACCGGGGCTGCAAAAAAAGTTATATATTTGTATCAGTTGTTATAATTATTTTGTCTCCCATGATGTTTATCTGAATAACTGACGACTTCTGTCCTGAATCCGTGTATTAGATGATTTGTGGTACAAAGAGGCAATGGATGTTTCGACTATCCTGACCTGATGTAATTTCAGAATCCTATTCTTCATTTTCTTCGAAATATGTGCTTTGTAATAGTGAGTACACTTGGACGGAATTCGAGAGTAGGATGTTTGAATCTCACTTCATCGAGATACAACTTTTAGTCTTTCAATGATACTTGAGACAATTTTCACATTAAGAAATTAAATGTACTTGAAACAATTTTGTGACGAGCTTGCATGCCTTCCGTGTTAAAATGGTAACTGTTGCTTAGCGGGTCAGTTTTCCATTGAATCGTCAAACCAGAGCTTGGGTTCCGGTATCGGATGAGGCACGTGTTGCGTTTTTGCCGGATGACACTCCTTATGATAATTATCTGGAGAAAAGGGGCTTTAAATTAGTGGGCCGCGGCTTCTAAGCTCATTTCAGGCTCATGGATGCGAAGTAAAGGTCCTTTCTTTCGTTGGTGTCAATGTTGAATTTTCTCCAAATAAAACTGCTCTCTTTGTTGCTATTGGATCAATTAAACCATTTAACCGGTTGGAACTAGTTAACTCCGGGTTAGCAAAATGGACTGACATCAGCTCCAACGAATATATTCGCTGCCTAAGTCGGCCGAATGCGGCTGGAACAAGTGAACCTGCGTATCAGAAGGCGCTGCATTTCCCTTAGCTTTCTTATTCAAAGTGGTCATTCAAAGGGGATGGTTGGCAGCAATCCTGGGTGATTATTTGTTGAAAGATCTCTGGCAATGGGTTAGAACTTAAAAAACGACCGAGACGATGTTTGAGTCACTCGCTTTTACCCAGTGGAATGATATCCATGTCAGGGATACTATCCCGTACCCATCATGTCTTGGGTCATGGAGCAGAGAATAACCGGTTTGAAAGGACAAGTTATCATGAATGACAGGTTTGTAGTCCGTACTGCTGATATAGAGACTGAAAGGAATTATTTTACAGTAGGTTTCATAAAACCCGGCTGCTATATTTGGGAAACGCAGAAAAATGTGGGACAACTTTGGATCAGGTACAACGGCCGCTTAAAGGGTAAAAATTTGTGTTTCCTGACACTGAAAATGAGAAGTTTGTGGCTAATTAGGACATTGATTTGCTAAGAACGTATTTTCAATTTATTTATAGCCAGCCATATGAATAGTTGGATACCTCTGTTAAAGATAGTCACAGACGTTTGGAATAAAGTGAGAGGCAACTTCCAATATTTCCCCTCCAGTTTCTACTCCACGTTATACGCTTTGAAAACCTTCTAATTCACGAACAATAAAAAATAAATGCAAGTACATAGATTTGGAACATCACCGATTGATCGAAAACCATTTCTCTCCATATTTAGAAAACAAAACGTTAAAAAATTTACTGAAGTCAAACATGTGGTAGAATACGGTTCTTCATTTAATTGACTTTTTTTTTATTGGGGGATTAACAACCACTGTGTACCACTCAGTGGGCTATACGCTGTTTCCCGTCTTTAATTTAGAGCCACTTGTTCCAGGAAAGGGAGAGAGCCAGTGCCGTAAGACAAACACAAAATCCATGCCTCACCCCGGGATTTGAACCCGGACCCATCGACCACTGCGCCACTGGGTCGGCTAAATTTTTATAAGTGGCACATGTGCGTTTATAAAAATTCGTTGCGACACTTGAAACAGTAGCGTATCTAGAAACTCATCTTACCGGGGCGGTTGCTCCGGTTGAGAAAAACGGACTTTGTAGAGGACACACAATAAACTGGCAGCGCTACCCCTTTCTGGCAATTTTTTTCTTTGATGTAGGACTACGTCTACCTCCGCGGATAGTATCGGGCGACTTACGGCCGACGGCCGGTGACTGCAGTATGTACCAATTGAAATAGTTATGGTGTCAAAGACACGTGCCGCACTCTAATCGGGCTAGCATATTCGTACATATCATGGAGTCCAATTCGCGTACTGCACAGTACACTGTGCGTCGGGAAGATGATGCAATATTTCTGGGTGTGCCAATGTGTTTAACTGCGTCTATCTCAGCAACCGTGAGCATAGCGCGACTGTGCGTGATACAGTTTTAAAGATCTCAACGAGATCTATTCAAATATATGAAGAACATTTCTCAGTGGTTTGAACTGAACATTTCAAAAATTATTTTCTAGGAACACTTTTAACAATATCGCGGTTTGTCTGAACAACATTCAGTACAAAACGACTGTGCGTGGTATCGTTTTAAAGCTCTCGACGAGATCTATTCAAATATATAAAGAATATACCGCAGTGGTTTTAACTAAAATTTTTGAAATTTGTTTTCGTCTGAACGGGATAACATTTTCGACACAGCCGCGAAATTCGTAGAATGAACGCAACCAAAAGTAGATAAAATGAAAATGAGAGGCAAGAGCAAGTGATGAGGAATCTAAGAAATCCAAGAAAACATAGCACCACGTTGGGTAATCCATGTATCAATCCGCTTTGTGTTCCCAAAGTATTCAGCATTATTTGTAAAAACTATGTTAGCTACTTTTCATAGCATAGTCCTGTGTTGGCTATAACAAATTAAATAAACGCTTTGAAACCATACTCGACTAGCTCATTTCAATTCTCCGATGAGCAAGTCGTAGCGATAGGTTTCAAACTGACGGCTCAATTTTCAATTGAAGGTTTAACAACCACGGTGAGAAACTCAGTGGGCTATAAGCTGTCGCCCGTCCCTAATTTAGGGCCACTAGTTCCAGGGAAGGGTGAGAGCCGGTGCCGTAAGACAAACACAACATCTATGCCTCACCGGGATTCGAACCCGGAATCACCTCGGACGAATGATCAGAAACCATACCTTAGACCCAGCGCCACCGAGACGACTTCTTCTGGCATCTCACGGGCTATTTACAATTTTCCATTAAAAATTGTTTTAAATTTTAAATTACAGACTGCAAACGAGAACTGAAAAAAAAAAACAAAAAAAAAAACAGCACTATTTTCATGGCGTTGATTGCCCGCATTTAATCAAACCAACTTGATGCTTTTTAAATCTCACGTCTGGCTGAAGTCTTTTAAAATAAAGTTTGATTTCTTCAATTCAGATGGGTTAATTTAATAAAAAATTTCCAGCATGGAAATTTGTTACTAGCTTATGCATTCCAACCGTAGGTTGAAGAAGCGTATGTGCTTTAACTTTGTCCGTCTGCATGTCCGCACGATAACTCGCGTAAAAATGGTTCGATTCCGATGAGTATTTAGTATGTGCTAGGGGGACCACCTGTGGACGAACCCTATTGAGAATGGGCGAAATGGGGGCAAAGGTCACGACATAGGAGTGGGATCCATTCCATTGCCCTTATGCGTCATAACTTGCGAAAAAATGTTTCGATTTCGATAAAATTTTAGTATGTGGTTAAGGAAGCACCTGGGGACAAATTCAGTTGAAAATGGGTGAAATGGGGTCAAAGGTCAGGACATAGGAGCGGGACCCATTACATTGATCTTATGTGTTTATAACTTACGAAAAATGCTTCGATTGCGACACAACTTCATCATGTTGTTCCAGAGGTATACTGAACCAGTTCTGTTGAATATCATCGAAACGGGATCAAAGGTAACGGCACAGGGCTATACTGAACGAACCAATAGTCAGGGTAGGCAGGAGGGTTTGTCTGCGCGAGATTTCTAGTATATTGGAAAGCGTATCATAATCAATGCATTGCATGATTTTCCTAACTTGTTTTCGTTTATGGCACACTCGAGGTACGTACTTCGGTCTGTCTGACCCTCACTATATCACACATACCTCAAAGTCTACTCTACACGGTGAGACTTTCCCTGCTCCCCATTACGAATGATGCCAGATAATACTAGAGAAACAGGGCAAAGTTCACCCACTACTTTTCATGATCAGGCAAAATATCTTTTCACTTGCACTCCAATTTTTCTCTGTTTCTGACAAGTTTTTTTTTTTGCTTGTTTATTTCTGCTGAAGCTAAAACAGAACATTTTATCCCCAAATTTTAGTTGTTATAAGAACATTTACGAAAACCTGTGGATTTATTGCTATCATTTTACAAAAGTAAATGCATTCATTTACATATTGGCTATTTAAAAAGGAAAATTTTGTTTTAGGGGGATGCGATTATCCCACTCGCCCCCGTAGTCGTCCCCGTAGGACCCGCTACCTTTCTCAAAGCTGTGGATTTCCACTAGTTTAAATAAAGATGATTTCGGTTAACTTTACGCAATTTTTTTTACGCTGTCATGATTTGGCTTTTTTATGCGTTCCAACCGTAGGCTGAAGAAGGGTGTATGCTCCAGCTTTGTCCGTCAGTCTGTCGTTCTGTCCGCAAGATAAATCGCGTGAAAATGGTTCGATTACGATGAAATTTTAGTATGTGGTAGGGGACCACCTGGAAAGGAACTCTAATGAAAATGGGAGAAATGGGGTCAAAGGTACGGACATAGAAGGGGATCCATTCCATCGCCTTTATGTGCCATAACTTACGTGAAACTGCTTCGATTGCGACAAAATTTCTTACTGTTCCGGAGATGTACTGAACTGGTTCTGCTTATCATCGAAATGTGGTCAAAGGTCAGTACACAGGAGCGAGATTTATTCCACAGCCATCATCCTCAAAACTTGACTAAAAATATTTCTATTGCGGCAAAACTTTAGAATGTTGTTTCGGAGGTATAGTGGAACAATTCTGTTTAATATAATCGAAATGAGGTCAAAGGTCAAGGGACGGAAGCGAGATTTATTCCACAGCCATTATCCTCAATAACTTGAGTAATGATTTCTGGCATGTTGGAAAGCGTATCATAATAAATGCATTGCATGACTTTACTAAAATTGCTTGGTTTACGTTTTGCTCGCACGTCTTTACACAGAAAAAATTTAATTACAACGTAGTGTAAAATTTCATAACACAAAATTTGAAGTGCAATATAAGTTAAGCCCACTTAACTATTTCTTTCTTCTTTTGAACAAAGCTTTATGTAATCGATTGAAATGTAAGTACTTAATCTCCAGAAGTGAAAGAAATGTTGGACGTTAAATACTTAAGCTCCTTTGTTACAAATTTTATCCTTTTCTCTCCGTCCATTAACACCCAATTTGCATCCCACAGCTTCAGTAATAAGCTTTCTTGATTCTTCTGCGCTCGTGTACATTTGTTTCTTCAGCTTATTCTACACAATGGCCAGTTACTTTACTAAGTAAAAAGAAATGCTTGTTTCTTGTCACAACACAAGACAGCTAATTCAAAAGGCTTGTCTACTCTTTACAGTCCTGAAAATAAAGCTCTTACAAAGGGGAAAGACAAACAAAATTGCCGAAACTAATGAAAAAAATATCCGTCTAAATAACAGTCAAGAATAAAAGAGTATGCCCAAACACGGGCGATCTAACAATGTCGATCGTACGACGTAGTAAGAAGGAGTCAGGAAGTTGTTGAAAGCGAAACCTTTGTTGCCTTCGTCCCTGGCTTCATTCCTAGGAAACAACGAACTGCACCGAAACAAAGACTTGAGATTCTTTCTGCATGAAGAACCGTGTCACCCTAGTTTCTTAGCTCAAACTCTTAGAAGTGGATGAAAGAGAGAAGGAATTATGCTTCAAATCAAAGTGGCAGGTAATAAACACACTCACCAAGAAACTCGCAAAAGATAACTTTAAACTTTTCTACTTCTGCGAAATTTATTTTTAGTGGGACGAAAAACAAGGGAAACAAAATCTTTGAATTACAATTTTACTACGTCATTTGAAAAATTAATAGTGCCCGCTTCTTTGTAGTATCACTATGTCTGTTCGTTCGTCGGTCTGTGAATACTACAGCGCTGCAACTATTAGCCGGATTAGAATTTTTTTTTGCAGCGGGAAGCCCGAATTCTGAGGGCAACACAATCCATACCTTTTTGTCTTTTCCTGCTTATAACATTGCCGCTACGGGGTGTAAATGCACATGCCATCGAATTCAAAATACAGTGAATCCTGTCTAAGGCGGAATCCAAGGGTCTGAAGATATTTTCCGTTTTAGAGAGGTGCATCTATGAGAGGCATTGAAACGTAAACATTTGAATATCTGCCATGCTTATAACAGATTCTGTATAATTAGTGGTTACTTAAGAAAATATACAGCTTGGTGCAAAGGTCCTGCAACACCTCATGTAAACATGTATTTAAAGAATTTGACCGCATTTTCAAAGGTAACGCCAATTCTAAACATAATAAATAGTACATCATTTTAAAGATAACTTAGTGAGGAATTCAAAACTATTTATAGATTAAACATATCTGCATTACTTTTACAGTTATGACAAAAAATAATGACCCTTGAGAAACATTTCGTAATTAAGAGCCCTGTACGTAGGCTGTGTAATGCTTCGAAGGGCTTATTTGCTAGTTTAAATTATGTTGCCTGCAGACAAAGTGCTTACACGTGCTAAAAGTATTGCGCTGCATATTGAAAGTTTTTTTTTTTTGTGATTGGAGGTTTAACGACCACCGTAATCAACTCAATGGGATATAAGCAGTCACCCGTCCCTAATTTAGGGTCACTGGTTCCAGGGAAGGGAGAGAGCCAGAGCTGTAAGACAAACACAACATCCATGCCTCACCGGGATACGAACCCGGACCCCTTTCGGAAGAATGTTCAGATGCCATCGCTTAGACCACTGCGTCACCGGGGCGGCAAAGAATGTTCCGTCCCCAAATTGCCATGGAATGTGGCTGTCACCACTCGACGGTTAGCCGGTGTATTTATCATTTCAATATGAGTAACAGTTCGGAAGATCGACAGAGAAAGCGAAGACCAAGAAAACGTACCATGAGAAATGACCGCAGTCTTATTCGGTTGAGTTTGCAAGACCGCTTTGGATAGCTATCAGAAATTGAGCCGTAAGTGGCACCTATGCAATTCAGGTACTGTTTCCAGGTGGATTGTAAATCACAGACTGAATGAAAAGGGCTTAGGAGCACACAAGCCTGTGAAGACGCCTTTCATTGACAACAAACAGAAGGCAAGGCATCTACAGTGGGCACGCGATCGTAAACGATGCACTGTGGATCAGTGACGTAGAGTCATCTGGAGTGCCGAAATAACAATTTCGTTAACACCCAACAAAGGTAGGACATTTGTATGATGCCGTACTAGACATGCGTGGCTGAACGAATGGAATCATGACGTATTTAGCGAGACGTTTTGCTTTTGTCATAGCCTCGACGGTCGACAATTGAATATGTGGATATGACATTGGCAAGGGGATAATCTTGCTTCCATCTATGAACATTCTACGGTCCCTCAACCTACTCTGATGATGGCCATCATGATGTGATGTGTTAGTCTGAGAGCTCGAGGGTCAGCTGCATAGCTGTTATCTGTCGATGTCTTCTTGATGTTACAGCCATACAGCAGTTTTTAGTCGCAGTGGTAGCCATGTCGACGAAGAACCTCTCCTGTACTAAAGAACCGTGTCTGTAGTCTTGAGATGAGATGTAGTCCAGACGGGATTGACCTGTTTGTATCCTACCGATCATTCATCACTGTTGCGAATTGTCCAAATGCCGCCTTCGACCCAATTTTAACTCAATCTAACGCCGCAATACCGTGCAGCTTACTTCGAGAAAGAATAGAAAGCGCGATGAAAAGCGAAACCATCTACTGACTTTATAACGCAGTCCTGATTTCTGTATTCTGCACAAAAAGGACACACGTACACATGGTTTCTTTTCCCCTAATATTATATTTGCGTATTCATCAGCTTTCATTGCATTTCCTTTCGTGCACCGGTTATTTAGTGCAATTTTCTCTATTGTCTTTGAATTTTGCACGCCAGTGTAAAATTCAAAATTATTTTTCGATATTAATTTTTTCAGAGGTAAGTGCGGCTCAGTTGTTGCTTTTGACGGTAAAACCATTTTGACAAAAAGAGATATTTAAAGTTCGTTCAAGACTTTCAGCCCGAGAATTTTTTTCTCCAGAGTTTACTTGCTGTTACGAGGGTTGAACCGAAAGTAATGGAAGAGTGGAAAAACTGCTCGAAACTTCTCATGGATTGAATATGTTGGAAACATACTATGCTAATACGAGGGTTGTACCGAAAGTAGTGCAAAAGTGGGCATAACTTTTTAATTAACTGACAGAGGTCGTTTAAATTGCACATGTTGGTAGAGTAACTCTTCATCTATAGTAACAATTTTCTTTATTGCAGGTAATTAGGGGTTCGAAGCAGAATCAACGTGCCGTCATTTATTTTTTGATCAAGGAAGGGTGCAGGCTGTCTGACATCAACAGAATGCTACAGAATATTTACGGAAACGATACCATTGACAAGAGCAATGTGCACAGAATGATGAGGAAGTTTAAAGAAGCGGAAGCCAGCATTGAAGACAAACCACGCAGTGGGAGACCGTCATCTGCGACCATTGGCACGAATAGTCAGTGAGTGGATGAATTGATTCGCGCGGAGAGAAGAGTCAGAATCCGTGAGCTGGACTGTGATCACAATGCCATACAGAAGATGGTGAAAGACTTAGGGTATCGGAAAGTGTGCGCCAAGCGGGTACCTCGGTAGTTGACACACGATTTGATGGAAAGAAGGGTGGGAGTCTGCTCTGATCTGCTGGAAGCGTTTGAAGCCAATGAAGGCACGTATTTTTCCGATCTGGAGACACAGGATGAAACGTGAGCGAATCTTTACTATCAGAAAACAAAGAATCAATCCATGGAATGGCGTCACACCTCTTCACCAAGGCCTAAGAAGTTCAAGAGCCAGTGATCAGCACAGAAAGTCAGGTTGACTGTTTTTTGAATGACAGGGGTATCAATGTCCTTGATATCCTGGAACGTGGCCATACCGTGACCAGCGAGCAGTACACTGAGACACTCAAGAAGCTTAGAGAAGCCATAAGGAGGAAGACACAGAACAAGAATCTGAAAAGGAACCACATTCACAATGACAATGCGAGACCACACACATTTTTGGCGAGGAATCAGGCGATCAGAAAATTAAGCTGGTCGGTGGTTCCCATCCGCCATACAGCCCAGACTTCCACCCGTTCGGTCCTGTGAAGGACAGTATCCGGGGACAATGATTTGATAACACAGATGTTGTGAATGTGGCTGTGAAGAAGTGGGTACAACAATCCACACCTGAATATTTTCGAAGAAGATTCGAGAGTTGGGTTCAACGATGGTGCAAATGCGTCGCCTGTGATGGAGACTATGTTGAGTCATACCTTTGTACAGAGAAAGTGTTACCCTACCAAAATTTGCAATTTGAACGATCTCCGTCAGTTAACAAAAAATATGATGGCCATTTTTGCACTACTTTCGGTATAACCCTCGTATGTTTTTAACATATTCAATATATGAGAAGTTTTTAGCAGCTTTTCCAAAATACAGTGAAAAATACATATATCTATTTATGCCCACGTTTAGGAAACATATGTTTCAAGAAAAAGAAGAAAACACAAAGTCTTGGTAAAACTAGTACGCCTGAATATTTCTAGAAAACATCTAAGAGCAGAGATCTTTCAACAGATGGACATAAAGAGTAGACGACACATTCAGCCCAACGTTTTCTGACATGTCAAAAGGAGTGTTGAAAATTAGCAGTGCCATGCTCTTAGTTTAGCTGTTATTTTCGAACGTACTGAGAGTTGTGTGATAACTTAGTTTCCTATGTAGTCAAATGGATTCTTAGGAGAAAAACCAGACAATACCATGCATCTAATGAAAGAGGAAATGAGAAGTAGTGTGCTTAATTAATGCGTTGGAACGAAATTTTATTTAGTGCCACCCATGGAGAAGTTTGCTGTCTGAGTCTCATTGATTATTTCATCGTGGGGAAAATAACAAACATCCAACTTGGAGTTTATGAATCCGTAACCCCCTGAAAACAGTCTAACACCAAGAAGGCCGGAATAAGGAAGAGAAATCGTATTACCAACATTTCTCCCTGAAAGTGTTCGGAAATTGTATAGAACGTAATTGCATCCGGGTTGACTGCTCTCCGCTCTTCAAGGATCTTCATGTTTCGGGTTAACCAGTTGCGCAACTTGAGCGAAGCAGTAATTAAAATTGCAATTATGGCCTCAGCCGAAACGCACGAGTGCAGGGAGCCTGTTGATTCACATTGCCATATCTAGAAACCGTATTTTTCATCGTCGTCCTGCAGCGCGGAAGAGAGAGGGAGAGAGAGATAGAACGAATGAGTTTAGTTCAACTCCACACTTCCAGGGACAATGCGACACTCACCGACCTGATTTTAAACGTACGCCTCTTCGAAACCTACCTACTCGTCAGGAATGTGAAACCCAAAGTTGTGGATGTCGGCAAATATTTGCCCATAAACACGCGGCGAATGCCCCACATACATAGCACGCTCCCCGAGAACGTTGAAGGAATGTTTGTCGAAGAGTTCAGTTCTCAGCTGGGGTTCTGTTTACAGAATTCATTTATTCCCTCCAAAAGGCCCAGCGAAATGAAAAGAAAATTCTTTTACTGCAGGAAAATGCACGTCGGGTTGCGGTTCAAAATGTATGTTTAAGTTGTTCTTACTGCTGTCAAACGCTCTCGTAAATACGAAGAATTAGGATAAAACCTAGACTGCTAGTCAGATCCCAGATTTTAGTTTCACCTCTTATCGTTTTGTCGACAAGAGCCGCGATTTTCACGTTTACAAGAGTTTGGCTGTCAAAACGATGACTTTTCCTTCATGGTTGAGGTGATATAAAAATGGCATTATATATTTCCATGCTCCGATTCGACGAATAGAATTTCATACATATACAAACGAAATATTCCTAAAGAATTGTTGCCCGAATTTTTTTATGTACAAGGATGCGCACAAAAATTAAGCGCTGTGTAGTAGCTTGATGTCACATTTATGGCAAGTCTCATTGAAACACAAGAACTTTTAGAAGAGCTCGTAAAAATCTTCTGAAGAAAACGGGTTTCAAACTCAGATTATATATCTACTAGGACAAGCCGCCAACGGTAACCGATAACTCGGGTAAGGTTGGCAACTTTTGAGCGAAGCTATTGCAAAATCTAAGTTCACTTCTACTATACCGTGCAAATTAATTTGGACACGCAATTTTATTCTCAGAATTGTAATGTGATCGCCAGTTGATGTCGGAAACCCACGTGAACCTGTTTTATCAGCTGTGAGGTGGTGTGACTGTTAGAACTTGGTAGTAAGAATGTGGTTTGACCGGTTTTAAACAGGAAATAGGCACTTCAGCTTCAGTTGTGAGCTTTTGGGTGTGACAGGTGGATGTTAGTTTCTGCTCTCTGTGAGTACGTGTTGCTTTTGTGTATTGAAAAATGGATACTTTCACAAAGGAAGCGTGCAAAAATATATGCTCTGAAGGATCACACTTCTATGACAATGAGAGATATCGTTTCTACAGTTGGTGTAGGCAAATCTAGTGTATCAAGACGGCTTACGCGATACAATGCATCTGGATCATCGTTTCCAAAAAGGAGAGGTAAATGTGGAAGAAAACGAAAAACAACTCCACGAACCGATAAATATCTAATCAGAAATAGTAAAATGAATCCAAAAAAACAAGCACCGACCTCTAAAGAGATTTATTGGCTAGTGGTTGTGATGTTAGTGATTCAACTGTACGCCATAGGCTTCTGGAAGTTGGCCGGAAGGCAAGAAGACCACGAAAAAACAATATTTGAATGCGAAAAAGAAGATAAAACGTTAAGTAAGCGCTAAAAAATATAAATCATGGACTGCTGACGACTGGAAAACGGTAATTTTCAGTGATGAAACTCATTTATTTGTGGAGAGTTACCACGCAAATGTCGTTAGACGAAGCAACTGTGAACACTCAAGACCTGAGCATGTCAAACAAACTGTAAAACACCCTCTGAAACAGTTAATTTAGGGGTTTTTCACATCAAATGGCACTGGAAGCTTAGTTCCTGTTCAAGGTATGATGAATTCAGCTAAGTACGTAGAAATATTACAACGTAGGATTGTTCCATTCTTGCAAACTTTTGACGGGACAATTCAACATGACTTGGCAATTTGTCACAATTCGAAATTGGTCAAGTGTTTCATGCTGGACAATCAAATTTATTTGCTTGATTGGCCTGGAAATTCACCAGACTTAAATCCCATAGAAAACTTGTAGAGTATTTTGAAGAGACGTTTAGGTAAAATGGACTGTACAACCAAAGAACGCATGATAACGAATGCTATAAAAGTGTGGCTCCACGATTATGAAGTCAAAAATATGTGCACTCAATTAGTGGAGTCAATGCCAAAACAAATTCAAGAGGTCATTTCTGCTAAAGGAGGACATACTTCATACTAATACTGGTATTTATCAGTGTATATCAAGGCATAGTTTTGGAAAAAAGAGTGATTTTTTACGTTTTCCACCCGTAGGTTGAAGAAGCGTATATGTTCCAGCTTTTTCCGTCAGTCTGTCCGTCCGTCTGTCGGCACGATAACTCAAGTAAAAATGGTTCGATTTCGATGAAAATTTAGTATGTGGTAGGGGACCATCAGAGGACGAACCCTATTGAAAATGGGTGAACTGGGGCAAAGGTCACGCCATAAGAGTGGGATCCATTCAATTGCCCTTATGCGTCATAACTTGCGTAAATATGTTTCGATTTCAATGAAATTTTAGTATGTGGTAGGGGACCACCTGCGGATGAACCATATTGAAAATGGTTGAAGTGGAGTCAAAGGTCAGGACATAGGAGCGGGATGCATTCCATTGCCCTTATGCGTCATAAGGTGCGTAAAACTGGTTTGATTTCGATGAAATTTTAGTATGTGGTAGGGGACTACCTAGAGAGGAACCCTGTTGAAAATGGGACAAATGGAGTCAAAGGTCAGGACAAAGGATCGGGATCCATTCCATCGCCCTTATCACACACTATTAAGGTGGACGTCAAGTAATTTTGCTTCCTATATTTCCAATGGAAAACCTTTTATATATATTTCCTTCACAATTAGTGTACTCCAAAGGATGGAAATTTGAACATCGATTAAAATAACTTCATACTATAACTTGGAATACTTAACATTTTCTAAAACATAATCATAATTACATTAAAAAACAATAACGTTTCTTTTGGTGGTGTTGACACCAGAAAAAAGATGGCGCAACCTTTAATTTGATGACGTCAGTAGGCAAATAAATGTTGGATTGCATAATTACGGTTATGGTTTAGAAAATACTATTACGGTTATGGTTTAGAAAATATTAAGTATTCCAAGTTATGAAATGAAGCTATTTTAATCGATGTTCAAATTTTCATTCTTGGGAACGCATTTATTGTGAAGAAAATGTGTACAGAAGTTTTTTCCGTTGGAAGTATAGGAAGCAAAATTACTTGACGTCCACCTTAAAGTAGCAATTCTTGTATGTATGCATGTATGTACATTTTATTTTTAGAACGGCTCTAAGAATTTTGATAAAAGTCGTTAACCTACCGTTTTCTGGTACTAGAAATCGATTTAGCTTGATCTCGACTTTAGGAGAATTCGTTTAGTGGGTTAAATAACCACCCCGAATTATAACGTTCTTAGTGTCATGGCGTCGTTCCATTAATGTTTCCAATGCTTAGAAATCTTATGACGTCACAATCTCGCGTTTGAGAATGTTGGCGCGCTGCCACGCCATCTGCCTCATTACGTCACGCGTTCTGTGTGGATACTATTAAAGTTTTATGACGTCATACTCTTGCCAGCAGATGGTCGCGATTCCCATCTGCTTCATACGTCACGCGTTGTGTGCTTATGTCCGTCCGTACGATAACTCGCGTAACAATCGTTAGATTTCGATGAAATTTTAGTATCTGGTAGGGTATCACCTGGGAAGGAACCTCATTTAAAGTGAACGAAATGGGGTGAAAAGATAGTACATAGGAGCGGGATCCATTCCACTGCTGCTATGCGCCAAAACTAACGTAAAAAAGGTTCGATTTCGATGAAATTTTAGTATGTGGTAGGGGACCACCTGGCCACAAACCCTATTGAAAATGGGCGAAATGGGGTCAAAGGTCAGGACATAGGAGCGGAATCACTTCCATCGCCATTATGCGTCATATCTTACGTAAAAATGCTTCGATTTGGATAAAATGTTAGTATGTTGTAGGGGCCTGCCTGGGAACGAATTCTATTCAAAATGGGCAAAATGGGGTCCAAGGTTAGGACATAGGAGCGGGATCTATTCCATAGCCCTTATGCATCATAACTTACGTAAAATTGCTTCGATTGCGACAAAACTTTATCATGTTATTTCGGAGGTATACCGAACCAGTTCTGTTGAATATCATCGATATGGGATCAAGGGTCAGGGCACAGGACCGAGATTTCTTCCACAGCCATTATTCTCATAACTTGAGTAATGATTTCTGGTATGTTGGAAAGCGTATTATAATCAATGCATTGCATGATTTTACTAACTTGTTTACTTTGTCCCAATTAATTTGCACAGTATAGTATTATAAAAAATTCTAAAAAACGAACGCGTAAAATTTATGACTTCCAGAACAAAAGTAGGAAACATTCTAAAAATGAAATGCCTAAAATTTATAATGAACTACTTTTCTTCACGCTTTTACTTTGATTGTGATTGGGCTGCTTGTAAACAAAGCGGAAAGACACACTTAGATCGGGAACCACGTTTTCCATCAAGGCTCACCGAACCGACAAGCGACGTCTTGACGTCATATTGGTGTCCCCGACACCGACTTCAGCAGTTACCGTTGGAAAAGATACAAAAGCAAAACGAAAACAAAAGGTGGCTTACCCGTGCCAATTCTAACGTTTTTCTTGTGTTCACAATGTGCTCCGCTTCCTTTTTAGCACGTCTTTTGTGAAAAAAGATCGTGCTTCTGTTATCGGTTTGTCCGTCCGTCCGTCCGTCCTTTCAATTTGTACCCACGGTATCTCTGCAACTATTAGTTCGATTTGAAATTTTTTTATACATTCGGAAGCTTGAAATATGCGAATGATGATCCTTCATTTCGTTTTCTTTTTACGATGTAAAATTTTGCCGCTAGTGTCGTAAATGCAGATGATGTCGAATTCAAAATTACGTTTTAATCCACATATTTGCTTTTAAACATCCGATTGAAAAAATTCTTTTATCTTTCGATTCCATTTATGTCGAAGAGTGTTTTATATATAGTTTCCTTTTCAAATTACGCATAGATTTTCCGCTAGGGGGCGTAAAAGTAAATTACAGTTTTTCCGATAGCCCTAGCCACAGAATTTGCCAAAGCAATGAACCGTCAAATATGATCCGATTTGATTTTTTTTTGAGCGGATACATCTCCTAATGGAAAATCTTTTGCATATAATTTCGATATTTTGGTAAAGAATATTTTGGCCACCAGGGGGCGTAAGTGTTAATTTTTGCTTCTGATGTATTTGCCATAAATTCTGAGCTTCTAAAATATCGATTGAAAAAATTATTTCGTGGACTAATGCCACATACATCAATAAACCTTTTCGGAATATTTTCTTCCTAAAATGTCTCACAGTTTCTCCGCCAGGATGCGTAGATGTATATCTTATTTTTGTCAATATCTTTATTTCTAGGAGTCCGATTTGAAAAATTCCTTCTTTGTTGGATAGTGTTTTCCGTGTGACATGTTTTTCATATAATTTCAAAATTTTCAAGTAATTCATAGACTTTCCACTAGGGGGCGTAAAAGTAAATTGCGTTTCGCCCTATATCTCTGCTTCTAAATCTCCGATTTGAAAAATCTTTCTGCACCAGATACAGCTCCTGATGGGAAATCGTTTGCACAAAATTTCTAATTTTTGTAAAAAAAATATTTTGGCCACCAAGTGGCGTAAACCTCAATTTCCGCTTCTGATGTATTTGCAGCAAAATATGAGCTTCTAAATTCTCGATTGAAAAAAACGTCGTTTGTAGACTGATACTACTCGTGTCGACAAACATTTTAGAAACATTTTCTTCTTAAAATAGTGCATGGTTTCTACGCCAGGGGGCCTAGACTTATATCCTATTTTTGTCAATATCTCAACTTCTAGGACTCCGATTTAAAAAAATTCTTCTTTGTTAGATAGTGTTTCTAGTGTGACATGTTTTTCCTATAAATTCAAAATTTCCAAGTAACTCATATACTTACCGCTAGGGGGCGTAAAGGTAAATTGCGTTTCCCACTATTTCTCTGCTTTTAAACCTCCGATTTGAAAACTTCCTTCTGCGCCGGATACAGCTCCTGATGGGAAATCGTTTGCACATAATTTCTAATTTTTGTAAAAAATGGCATGGCCACCAGGTGGCGTAAGTCTTAATTTCCGCTTCTGATGTATTTGCAGCAAAATCTGAGCTTCTAAATTTTCGATTGAAAAAAGTCTTTTGTTGACCGATACTAGTCATTTCGACAAACCTCTTAGGAACACTTTCTACTTGAAATAATGCATGGTTTCTACGTCAGGGGGCGTAGATATATATCTTATTTTTGTCAATATCTCTCATTCTGAATGTCCAATTTGAAAAATCCCTTCGTTGTTGGATAGTGTTTCCGATGCGAAATGTTTTTCCTATAAATTCAAAATTTTAACGTAAATCATTTAAGACTTTCCGCTAGGGCGCATAAAAGTAAATTGCGTTTTCTGCTCCTAAAACTCCGATTTGAAAAATTCTTCCTGTATCACATACAAGACTTGATGGAAAATATTTTTCACATAATTTCTGAAAGTTTTGTTAAGAATGGTTTGGCCACCAGGGGTCATAAGTGTTAATTTCTGCTTCTGATGTATTTTGTAGCAAAATCTGGGCTCCTGAAAACTCGACTAAATTTTTTTTTCTTGGACCGATACCGCTCATATGGATAAACCTTTTGAGAATACTTTCTACCTAAAGTAATGCATGGTTTTCCCACCAGGGGACGTAAAGTCACATTTTATGTTTGTGGATAATTCTGTTTCTAAGAGTTCGTTAGCTCAAGATTTCGGTTACAGCAATATCTGAGGGATTTTTTTCTTTTTTGATTGGAGGTTTAACGACCACCGTGAGCAACTCAATGGGCTATAAGCAGTCGCCCGTCCCTAATTTAGGGTCACTGGTTCCAGGGAAGGGAGAGAGCCAGGGCCGTAAGACAAACACAACATCCATGCCTGACCGGGATTCGAACCCGGACCCCTTACGGACGAATGATCAGAGGCCGGCGCCTTAGACCACGGCGCCACCGGGGCGGCTATCTGAGGGATAAAAGACCCGATTGAAAAACTTCTTTCTTCCGTCAGATACTATTGTTTTCCATACCGGTTCCATTGCCTTTGAATAGCTTTGATAAATTTAATTTGCTTCAGAACGGATTCAAAAGACGTGCTTATTACACCCGAAAATTCGGTGTCTTCTTTCTTGTTTATCAGTTTGAACCAAAATCATTTGAAATTGACGGCAAAAGAACTAAAAAACTCCAGCAAATTGCGTCGTGAAAATTGGTACTATCGAATGTAATGGAATGTTCGCCCGTAAAAACAAATGTAATGGAATTTTCGCGCGTGTTTTTTTAAATTGAAAAAAATTAATGATAACAATGATTAGTGACATGAGGTTGATATCCTAGTGATTGGTCGCGTCCTATAGGAAAAATGGCCATTAAAAAACGTACCGATTTTAATAATTTTAATTAAAATTCCTCAATGACACGGAATTTCGGGAGTCTAAAGGCGTCAAACCCATGAACGATGTCCAATTGCATGCCAAACATCACGGTGATATGATGTGTCATATCGTAGCTATGCCCGAACAACTCATTGTCCCGAGTCTCGTATAGAGAGCGGATTTTTTTAACTAAAATTGGTCAGTATTTTAATGGTCATTTTTATACGACACGACCAATCACCGTGATACCAACTCCATGTCACTCACCATGTCTTTTCCTTTCTCTGTGGCAAGTGTCACTGCGATCGGCTGAAGATCTTTGGAGGAGATCTGCAACAAAAGACCCCTTCTCAAAACTTGGAAAAACCTCTAAAAATGTAAATTTTCTGACGATTATTCCTCAATGACACGGAATTTTGGAAATCGGAAGGCGTTAAAATCTGAGCATGGACGATGTCCAATGGCATGCAAAAATCAGTGATCGAATGCGTCATCTCGTACCTATGCCCGAACAACTAATTGTCTCGAGTCTCGTAAAGAGAGGTCCGCTCGGTCTTCGGCCTCGCTACGCTCAATCAGCTAAAATACAGATCCTGAAACATCAGATGGAGATCTCTAAGTTGTTATTTTTTTGCTGTTGATGTGTTAAAACACAAATTTGCCGGTGAGCATACTAACCCGCAAACGTCTGCTCTGGAGCCGAATTATTTCCCAATTAACCGACACATTCGTAATTTATCGCTGTTACTCTGCCGTCTTGACATGTGTTTCACCTGTGTGTACGTCGCAGATGGTATATAGTCCTAAATTCTCCAAACTAATTCAGTTCTTATTAACTGATTCACTATCGTTTCCTCTCCTACAAAAAAGCACTCATCAAAGTAACAGAAATGAAGTTGACTGACGTCTACTTTATCCTGTGTACGTATTCACCCCAAAGCTGTCATTCGGTAGTAGAACTGAGCTTTTAGCTAACCACAGCAATTTAAAAAAAAAGTTTGCTTCCGACAATGAGTTTAAAACACCTACAGTATTCACTGGAGCATTACTGTGCTGAAATATGCGGTGGCTCAGAAGAAATGTCAAAAGATGTCTACCATAAAGTAGTCTAAAATGTCGGTGCAGTGTTAGAGAGTTTGTTAGGCCTCCGCTTATAAATAATTTAGAAGTTCCGAGTTTCAATTAAATGTTACCCCGATGATGAAAACAAATGAAATACCAACTAAAGTGAAGACTCGCTCTTTTGTAGTGAAGAGTAGGTTTATTCGGTGAAGTACAGGGTAATCAGAATCGAAGAGGAGGTGTTCAAAACTCTCTGTAGAAAGAAATATTGGACAAACCTCGACCTAATTTGGTATACATACTTTCCCGAGCATGCGGTTTCGATTTTCGAAAAAAAAAAAGTTCAAAATTCAGCCGCTAGGGTTGAAATTTGGCTTTGCTGTCTCCCCAATTTGCATGATACATAGGTTATCTAACGAATTTGGAAATTACATCATAGACACGGTTCTATGTGTCATCCATCTCCACGTTCTAAAAACTGCAATTGCTGAACGTCACACTCGATGGCGGAAAGCAGCTGACCTGAGTGGAGCTGTTTAACATGTCGTGGAATTCTGTCTTCAGACCGCTAAGTTGGGAATATTGCGTTCAAAAAAGAAGCTCCTTAAATATCCCCATAGCAAAAAGTCACAGCGGTTCAGATCTGGTGATCGTGGCGGCCGTGAATTTGGAACTGATCGCCTAATCACTCTGTCGTTCGGAAAATGTTGCTGCAGTAAGGCTTTCAGATTTAATCCGATGTGAAGGGGTGAATCATCTAGCATAAAGATTGCGGCGTTCAGACAATTTCTCTGCTGAAGTATTGGAATGACGCAGTTTTGGAGCATATCACCATATCTAGCGGCATTAACAAAACATTTCACTGTCCCAGATGCAGAGTTTTCTTCAAAAAAAAATGAAGACCAATGATGAATGATGTCGTGAAACCCCACCACAGGTGAGTGGTAAGTGCAAAAGAAATTTGTTGGTGAAGGTGCGGGTTTTCGTCAGACTAGCACTCAGACAATATGCCCTCAGCACTATGAGTGTTCAAATGAAAATGAGCCTCACCGCTCCACAGAATTTGCCAAAGCTATGAACCGTCAACCATGACGGTTCATAGGCGGGAAGGGGGAGATGCAAGATTTTTCTCCAAACGTTCCACAGTGTAGTATAGGGCATGTCTAATTGTAGAGATATTTCACGTGCACTACTGCTGCCTGGAGAATTCTGCTTTCGGTGCTCCACAACTGCTGCTTTGAGAATTTTACATTAGGTGCTCCACTACTTCAGTTGCAATTTCCTTCGTTTTCAGAGGTTCAATCGGTTTGAGACAGAGTCCCGGTTTCATAGTGAAAGTTCCACTTTCGTCAAAAGGCAAAATCGTTTTCCTGAGATTAGTAATAATAAGAGGACCTCTTCGTAAACCTTTTAACTGCCGAAATTACTTAAGTGCAGCACTGGCATTGTTTCTTCTTTGATAGAAGAGTTAGAGTAATGCGCGCAGGGAAAGTGTACACTACTCTTCACCTTTCGAAGATTTGAGTAAAGCGTTTTGCGACTCCGTTATACACCCGAATTTCGTTAGATAGTGCACGTAATATGCAAATTAAGGGGACAGCAGCACCAGATTTCACTCTAGCTGCTGAATTTTAAACAAATTTTTTTTTTTTTTGAAAATCGAAACCGCGTACTCAGTATGCACACCAAATTTGATTGAGATTTGTCCAATACTTCTTTCTTCAGAGAGCTCTCAACATCTCTTTAATTGTGATCACCCTGTATATATGAGGATAGATCATCCGAGCTTTGTTTTGGTTTCTTCAAGTTTCTTTATATTTTTAATGTGATGATCTGTTCCTACTTATTATTCCATTGCGCTTTTTTTCTTACTTTTTCGCTGCTAATTTCTCTCTTTCTGAATTTATTTCTCTTTCATATCTCCCTTCTCATGACGCGAAGAAAATCCTTCTCCGTCCTAACGGGTGCGGAAAATTTCTGCTCCTCCTGAAGTCTCAGATTAAGATCTAACCGCTTTCTTGTCTCCCGACCTTTCTCAGAAAACGCTCGAATTACTTTTATTTCCTCATTTCTCGGACCACTCGCGTGACTCCAGCGACCCCTTGTAAACCTACCATGCCAACTTCTCTCTCTCACACCCCTCGCAACGCACAAGTAGACCCCTAGTTTTCACAACTCACTTCATGGTGTTATTTTCTACTGCAGACCACTTGCTATGAATTCCACTCTCGACCCACCGTAAAAATTGTCCTCATCCTCATTTAACAGAACATGTAACAACTGCTTAATACGTTCGATACAAAGAAAATATAGTTGTCCATTCACTCCATGGTGCTATAAAAACCAAAAGTCGGCGAGACGTATCGAGAACGGTCAGCAATGATATTGAGAAACGGAAAAAACAGCAAACTTCCCTGCCTTATTAACATCGTTTGTAGAGGACTAGGAAAGGGACATTGTCCAAATCATCTCTGAAACCCTATAGCATGAAGCGGAAACGATTTTAATTTATAAGATATCCAAAACGGTTATTAAAGTTTACTCTTACTAAAACACCTATAAGCACAGGGTTTACAACAAGCAAGGAGGGAAATGTTCTGTGTAGTACGACCAGTGGTCTGCTATTAGCATTCTGCTGATAATACGACCTCAACTACTTGTAACATTCAAGCTCATTTGCTTCTTCTTGAGAGTGTTGTTAGAAAACCACAAAATGGGAGCAAAAAATTAACAAATCTAGGCTTATGACACTCAATAATAATTCTTTTACATTATCCAATGTGGTACTGTATGGATGAAAAATTAAAATAGTAGACAACTTTAAACACTTCGAATGTTAGGGAAATGTTACTGTTGACCATTTAGAGAAAAGAACTAGAATTGAGACTAATGTTTTGTTCCAATTGCAGTGCTGTCCGAGGAGGGTGCTTGTGGCTGCTCGCACGAGCCTGGACTTGATTAAATCGGATTCTTGTAGGAATTATTTCCAAGGTAAGGAATAGTGAACAGACTTCCTACAGCACAAGGGGATTTTTCTATTTATAGGAATTTCGAAGGTATAGCGCACTCTGATCATTAATGAGATAGTGAGGGCAAGGTAAGCACGATTAAGCAGATAACTATGTTTATCACGGGAAGTCCATATCCCTGGGACGTCTGCTTTACGTTGCCGCAGAATCACGGCGACTTTTCAGCAGTGTCCGAGCGCAAGCCGAGGGACTAGCGTTCATCAGCCGAGCTCTTTAGTCAATCGGCTATTGGCGGACTACAGGTTGGGCCCGCGTTTGAGTACAGGGGTAGCAGTTTTTTCCTAGGTCGCCCTCTCAGCCTGGGACCAGCCATTTCACGTGCGTGTATTCTGGAAAAGAAAGATCATGGATACTGCATCCTTCACTGCGGGGTTTGTAGTAAACGGATCCTGTGTGCAACCATAGGCCATGCAGACCTACAGTGGACACACGAATAATAGAACTTAATATTTCAAGAAAACTGAAGTAATTGATATGAAATAATGAATTAGATCTAGAAATTGAATCTCGCATGATGATGATATACACTGAAGAGTAATTGAATTAGAGACAGCTGGCGTTATGCAAATGTGGCGCTGTGGGCGGCCCTGTAAACGGAAACGACATGACGTATGCAGCGATCCGACAATATAAGGAGTGATGCGACAGGAATCAGTAAGAGTCTGACACAGTATACGAAGGATCTAAGCGCATTTGATCGTAGGCAAATTGTCGAGGCCCGACGAATAGGTCACTCCATCTCGGAAGTCGTGCAAGCACTGGGATTTTTACGAGCCACTGTGTCACGGGTGCACCGTGAGTACATCGAATCCGGTAAAACCATCCCTACAAGGGCCAACTGCCGTGGACTACAGCGTGTGGAGGAGCGGCGTCATCGTCGGCTAGGTCGCTAGGTAACAGCGGATAGACGGGCCACAGTGCAAGAAATCACTCGGTAATTTAACGCTGGTGCACAAAAACGTGTAAGCAGCCACACCATCCAGAACCATCCCCTCGCTATGGGGTACAGAAGCCTTCGTCTCACGAGGGTACCGCTGCTGACCGCACATCACAGGGTGCAAAGATTAGCATGGGCGCGGAAACTTCGCCACTGGACCCTAGACATGTGGAAAAATTATGCCTGGACTGATGAGTCAAGATTCACGTTGGTACATGGGGATGGCAGGATACGAGTACGGCGCAAACCACATGAAGCGATGGATCCTTCTTGCCAGCAGGGTACTCTTCAAGCTGGTGGGGGTGGCATTCTCGTCGTCTGGGGACTGCTTACGTAGACTGAAATGGGACCCCTGGTACGTGTCACATCGTCCCTCACAGGTCAACATTACCGAGATATCTTGGAAGACCATTTGCTCCCGTTTGTGCGTCTTCAACCTCCTACTGAAGACCTCATCTTGCAACAAGACAATGCACCGTGCCATCGCTCTTGAATTGTATCAGAATGGTTGGATGAACACTCCACCACCGACGTGACTTCGCTTCCTTGGCCAGCTACGTCACCTCACCTCAATCCAATCGAGCACATCTGAGATGGCATTGAAAGAGATGTTCGAGGCTCTGACCCCCTCCATCAAATCTTCGTGAAATGTGGGAGCTTGTTTTGGGGTCGTGGATCCGTATGGCTTCCCAACGCTTCCGGTGTCTTGTCGAGTCCATGCCGAGACGAATCGCCGCCGTCATTAGGCCGAAAGGTGGTGCTACACGTTACTAGACAGGTATCTCTAATTCAATTGCTCTTCAGTGTACTCTTCTTGTATGGTGTAAAGACGTGAACTGTAAAAGCGAAGTAAATCAGGTCCGTAGCTGCATGCATAGAAGTGATGCGTTTTGGCTAATATTCCGAAATGGACGCAGATTCTAGTCACGAAGGAGACAGACTGGATGCATCCCCCAACAGTGCTGCATCTGTTCCTTCCCTGGAAGCAGTGTCATTAAATTATGGTCCACGCAAGGATCGTTAAACTCCAAAACGTTAAAAAAACCCAGGATATATGAACGAATGTTGAAAATCCTATGGAGAGCAAATCATGAGTGAGTGAAGAGAACGAAGAACAAGAATCCGTGAATTGACGGGTGCGGTGAACAGATTTAGTTTTAATCGAAGGCTTAACGACCACCGTGAGCAACTCAGTGGGCTATAAGCAGTCACCCGTCTCTGATTTAGGACCACTGGTTCCAAGGAAGGGAGAGAGCCAATGCTTTTAGAGAAAAACAACATCCATGCCAAACCGGGATGCAAACCTGAACCCTTTCTCGGACGAGTGGTCATAAGCCAGCGATTACACCATGGCGTCACCTAGCCTGCTGAGAAGAAACACACCATACAACACGGTCGAGTCACATCGTTGTGACCACCAGCAAATATCCAGAGTAGCCACCGTGTGCAGCGCATACTAGGAAAGGCTCAATAAGGGCTAGCAATTACTCAATTAAGTGCTGGAAGGTGTTCACAGGTATGTGGGGCTATGATGACTGCAGTTCATCTGACAGCTGCTGGAGGGTACTTGGTGGAGGATCAATAGAGCAAGCAACACAATCGAGGTGGTCCCACAGATGCTCAATTGGGATTTAGGGGACCAGGGAAGTATTTTGAAGTCTTTGTCGTGCTCTTCCAACCAATCTCGGCATTTCTAGCTGTGTTTCATGTCGCACTGTCGTGCTGGAAGATCCCATCTGCCCAAGGGAAAACAATCAGCATGTATGGGTGTACGTGGTCTGCAATGTTGGTTTCATAACGAATTCGTTCCATAGTGGCTTCCACAGGTATGAATGGACACAGAGAACACCACGAAAATATTCCCCACACTGCCCTCACCAGCTTGTGTTCTGCCAGCAATAGTGAAAGGGTGTTTGTTCTCTGATGTTTCTCGCCTTATACATCACGTTTTCTGCTTCATCGTTCATCAGTTCGATGAAGCAGAGAACGTGACTCATAGGAGAAGGCAATACTTTGCCAATCAGGGAAGGTTTAATTCCGATACAGCAGTACAAATGTAAGCCTTTTCTGCCGATGCATCTTCGTCAGCATAGGTACAGTGACGATCCGTCTGCATCGGAGCCCCATACGCAGCAGGGTTCGCTGCAGAGTCATTTTAGACACACTTCCGGTAACCCTCTGGTTCATTCGGTCAGTGAGTTACTGAAATGTAGCGTGTCGATCGGCCTTCACGCTCTTTCGAAGCTGAGGTTCACCTGTCACATCAATGGCACGTGGTGTTCCGAAATTTTCACGTCGCTTATTCGCAATGGTGCCATTTCTCCAAACACGATACACTTTAACCACAGCAGCACGTGAACAGTTCAGAAACTGCGCTGTTTCAGGAATACTGCCACCCTTGACTTGAAAATAATCCCTCTTTGCAAATCTTACAAATTGCTCCTTTTATCCATGACAGCAACGAGTGATATCTTCTGAGAATTCCTACAGAACACCTTATATACCCTTCAAGCCAGCTCACGACACGTGCCTTCTTTCATTTGCTACGCGCTGTTGACGTCAAAAGTAGGAGGTGGTCACTACAATGTGACTCGACTGTGTATATTGTACACATAAAGAGACATAAAATTCCATGCCCTTAAATTCATACTAGAATGCAACATCTACGCGAAGAGATGTTTTCTGTAGTTCCAAAACAGCACTATACATCATCATCAACAACCGTGAGAACTAGTGCCGCGCGTGTCTGGTGCCATAGGGCATCAGATAGCAGTCGTCCTGTACTGTTTTACAACCAGTGCATCGACACCCATCTGGCAAATTCTGTTATCCTAAGGAAGGGGGTTCAAAGGACAAAATAAGCCCGGAGCCGACGTCATAGGGAACCAACTAGGCATTCGCGTCCCTAAACACGCGGATTCTTCAGAAAACCCCGGAAAAACGGCAGACTAGATCGCCGACATGACCGGGGTTCGAACACCTGTCAGAAACGTCCGCCTCTCACAATGGGAACAGCGAGTTAAACAACTACGATATGCTGGTGGTAGCACTATACAAGCTCCTATGAATTATGAATAACTAAAAGCAACATAAAACCATCTATGTTGCCGGCATGTACACGTGTGCCGTCCAGGTGACTCAATGCTCTAAGCGCTGCCCGCCTAGCGTTCTCCCGAGTATGACTGGATTCGAATCCGAGAGGAGTCAAATTTGTCTTACGTTGCACTCTCGCTTCCAGCTAGAATTGAAAGCCCAAAATTAGTGACGGGCAATTGCTTATAATTCAGCCTTGAACCCTTAACGACCATGACCCCAAAATCTCGTATCACTCTAAATACCATAACGTCCGAAACTGTATGTTGGTTCACTTCTTTGTTTAATAACAACAATAGCGACCGAGGGTGACTCCTGCTTATCCCTCAGAAGTCGTTAAAATTTGAAAAACAGGTAAGGGTAGGAAATCTGACTCATTCTAGGTGTTTCGGGTGGCTATGGCCGTTTGTATGTACGGGCGTTTTGGGCGTTATGGTCGTTAAAAGGGTTAAAGTTGCATCCTATGCATTCCTAAAGAATGCGAAAAAAAAAGCGTCTACCTATAAACACATCAAGGGATAGACATCAGAATTAAAGTGATAGTTTAGAGAAATTGACAATTATTTCATAAAAAAGCAAAATCTAATTGTCGTTTTGGTAACAGAAGATCCGTGCGCAAATGTTTACCACTGGTGTCGGAAATTCATCACAGGTATCACATGTTCAAGTAAAAGCAAACATTTAAGAAGTTGATGGGTTGTTTACTTTTTTCAATAGCTATTGAAAATTCATGCGCAAAATTTTAGGCATCTGCAATCTTCGTGAAAAGAAAATTTAGCTAAAGGTATTGTATTTTTTACTACCAGTGTGATGCGGTTGTAAGATCGTTATCCTCGTTTCTGTTTGGTAGGTAACTGCTGTGGATTCTGTTATCGACCATTCAAACACCCGAGTTTCTGTTGCTGTTTCTCGGTTTAACAACCACCGCGGGCAAATCTAAAGGCTCTAAAGCATTTAATCCTAAATCAAAAGAGGAGCTTCTCGGACCATTTAACGAGAAACCTATATCTCTGACCTCTCGCCCAACTGGGTGGCTACTTGGCGGTTTTTAAGCATTTCTGTGAATGTTAAGTGATAGGGTGTACATGTGTATCTCTAAAACCGTACCTGGAAGTAACGTTCCTTGTCTGGCAGTTCATGGTAAAAACAATGGCAGACCCCACATCCTAATCCCCATTATCCAGGCAGTGTGCAGGTCTTGGTGATGAATTGCCTAAGTCCTTGTCTGGACATGCACCTGGCGAAGATTGCTGTTCTAAAAGCACCGTTCTCACTAGTGTTTCATATGTAACGGTACCCTACGTTTCCTGGGAAACTCGGGTGTTTGAAACGGTACCCTACGTTTCAAACAATCCAGTTTCTGTTGCTGTTTCTCGGTTTAACAACCACCGCGGGCAAATCTAAAGGCTCTAAAGCATTTACCGTCTTAAACATTGGGCCACTAGTTCTAGGGGACAGATATAGCCAATCCCTTAAAAACAGAGACACAACTTGTGCCTAATCCTAAATCAAAAGAGGAGCTTCTCGGACCATTTAACGAGAAACCTATATCTCTGACCTCTTGCCCAACTGGGCGGCTACTTGGCGGTTTTTAAGCATTTCTGTGAATGTAAAGTGATAGGGTGTACATGTGTATCTCTAAAACCGTACCTGGAAGTATCGTTCCTTGTCTGGCAGTTAATGGTAAAAACAATGGAAGACCCCACATCCTAATCCCCATTATCCAGGGAGTGTGCAGGTCATGGTGATGAATTGCCTAAGTCCTTGTCTGGACATGCACCTGGCGAAGATTGCTTTTCTAAAAGCACCGTTCTCACTAGTGTTTCATATGTAATGGTACCCTAAGTTTCCTGGGTTTGTTGAACCATATATTTCTGAGTTTCCCCTTGGGTCAAACGACCTGTCTCCTGCATTTCATGTGATTTTCGTATGGAGTCAATGTGTTTTGATGACGATGTTAAAAAACAAGAGAGAGCTGTTTTTTCTTCATTCTAGCGGCCATTTCAGAATAATAGAAAAATGTTTAGTGGATGTATGTCAAGCAAAAGAATTTCACCTAGCATGATAGAAAAAAACCCAAAAAAACTAGAGCTTTTCTGCCTGAAGAGCGACTTGAGAGGAATGCATTCTTTCTTTTGATGTGATTCTTTTGCCTCAAGGAACAACTGCTAGGTGCAGAAACGTGTTGAATGGCACAATATCCGTATCATGACAATAACATTTTTCATTTTGATTTGATTTCTGAACTTTCATCTCTAGCAGATATGAATTTCGCGTCCTCTTTTAGAGCTCTGTATTCAACTCCAGAAGAACCTCATAGATTCGAAGCTTTTTCGATCGACCCTCTTCCAGATAATATATTTTCTAGAGATATATCCATTTTTGCGAAACAGCAAAAACGACTAAATGCGATAAGACAAAAAGCCGAGACTATGTTCTCGTCTAACGCTGTACTTTAGAATCGCTTTACACAAATTTCTGCAGACTCCTCTGATGTTCAAAAAATATATATATAATTTAATTGTGTGTATTCAGAGAACACAAACACGATCCGATGAAGATGGAGCCTGAGTAATTCCACGTTCCCACGAGAATATGGAAATTTATGGAGCTCTAAGAATATTTTAAATTCGAAAAAGAAAAGATATATCCAAGTTCATTAGAACCCTTTCTAGATGTATTTCATTAATTTGAGGAACAAAAATATTGAAAAAAAGGTTTGTCTAACAGAAACTTTAATTTGATGCTTTTTTCTTTCGGAGAGTATGCCACCTTGAGCATTGGTTTTAATTACATTTCTCATTTTCATAAAAGAAACAAAAGCTTGAGTGGGCGCAAACAACGGCGTCTGAAGGCAAATTATTAAATTATCAAAAAAGCGCCGAATGCGTAGAATCGTATGCAGACTTTTATGAGGAACAAAGAAGGAAAAATCTATCGAAGCTGATGGTGCCGCTGTGTATAATTTACCATTTCGCATAACTCCACAGATTTCGACGACGATTAACCCTGCAACAACGATGCGCTATTTCGGGCAATACACACGTGTCTATCTTTCATTGTTTTCCTCTAAATATTTCAATTGTCAACACAAATCTTTTCCACAATATAGGGGGCTTGGAAGAAGAAAAAAATACAGGGTGTCCCAAAAAGGTGTAACCAATTTTAAATAATAACTATTTTAATATAAATGATCTCAATACAGAACTTGTGTTAATTAGCAGAACAGATCATGAAGTTTTATAGACCTTCGACATGAGCACCATTTGTCACCCAAACAATGTCTAAACGGTATTCCAGTTTCAACCATGTTCATTTGAGAATGTCCGTATTAACTTTCTGCACTGTCGTGTGCAATCCTTCTCTTTAGGTCAGCAATGTCTGCAAGAGGGGTGCTGTAAACCTCGCCCTTCATGATTCCCTATAAAAAAAGTCACAGAATGCTACGTCCGGCGAACGTAAGGCCATGCAATTGGACCATCACGCCCAATCCATCGATTGGGAAATTTGGTATCCAGAGACCACATGACAATCAAAGGCCAATGAAGCGGCGCCCCATCTTTTTGGAAAATGACCGGAGTTGCAAGTTCATCCAACTGGTTATACACAAACTGCTCAATCATGTCCAGTAATTATCAGCTCTCACGGGCGTTTCCTGGAAGAAAAAGGGTCCAATAACACGGTCGACCATTATGCCACACAAGGGATTCACTACTGGGCTAGCATGTTCAGGTTCCATTGTGCAATGCGGGTGTTCAGTTCCCCAAAGTCTCATGTTCTGTTTATTAACCTTTCCAGAAACATGGAAAGTTCACTCATCCGAGAAACAGATTTGTCTCAGGAAAGATACAGCACTTGAAATGTCCTCCAACATCTCTTCAGAAACCGTGTTTACGTTTCACATGATCATCCGGGGTTATGTCATGGGTTATATGCAGTTTATACGGGTGCATTTCCAATCTCTGACGTAGCACTCTGTGTAATGAGGACTTTGTGATGTCCAGCTGTCGTGCTGCTTGTCTGATTAATTTTCGAGGGCCACGAGTGAATGTTTGTCTCACAACCTCCTCCATTTTTGGAACCAGCGATGGTCACCCAGGGTTATTCTATGTAAGGACGCTACCAGTTTCCTTGAATGACTTATACCACTTTCTAATTCGGTTACGTGTGAGCGGTTTGCTCCCATATTTTGTTCTGAAATTCCGCTGGACTTGCTTTTCGGATCGGGTTTCAATAAACCATTCCACAATCTGTGCTTTCGTCGCAGGATCCATTGGGTACACTTCTAGAAAACTTGAGGGTACTCCTTACCACCTGAAATAAACAAAATGCTGATATTAGTTTTGTATCCAAAATTATCATTTGAAATTGGTTACACATTTTTGGAACACCCTGTATTTGTTTTAAAATAACCCTTGAGTATGACAAAAGTTTCTTTGACTCCAACGCCCAAATTTTTCAGAAGTTTTGGTGCGTGTCATTGCACCGAACACTACAGAAAATTGCGTGATTTTGGAGAGACGTAGGCTTCAAAGAATAGTAATTTAGTTTGCCATTTTTAGGACAATAGTTAAAAACAAGGTTTTAAGATGCTTTTATGTGTTCTACAGAAAACAAATCACGAAAAGCAGAGTTACGATCAGCGTTTTGGAATATCTTTAACTTCCAGTGCTTTCTCTTTGAAGGTAGAATGTCATGGCATCGAAAGGTTTCTTGCACTTTGCTGTCCTTTTGCATTACTGCTTTGCACACTCCAAAATGCTATCACAATCAAGATTTTTTTCTCCCTCTCTTTTTGCCGTCTATTGGGGAAGTGTTTGGTAAATTGGTGTCCAAAATATTATTTTTAGCACGTCTTTTCTAAAAAAAGATCGTGCTTATGTTATCGGTTGCTCCGTCTGTTCCTTCCGTCCGTTCGCCTGTGAGCACCATATCAATACCTATTAGTCCGATTTAAAAAATCATTTTAGCATTGGGAAGCTTGAAATGTGCGAATGATGATCCTTCATTTCGATTTTTTTAGGATGTCCTTTCGCCGCTAGAGGGTGGAAATGCAGATGATCTCGAATTCAAAATACAATCTATTCCATGTATTTGTTTCTAAACACCCGACTTAAAAAGAAACCTTTTACTTTTCGATTTCAATTATATCGAAGACTAGTTTACGTGTAGTAATGTTTTCAAGTTACACATAGATTATCCGCTAGGGGGCGCAAAAGTAATTTGCGTTTTCCCCGATATCTCTTCTTCTAGTAGTACGATTTGAAACTTTCTTTCTTCAGTGGATACAGTTCCTGATGCAAAATCATTTGCATATTCTAATTTTTGAAAAAAAAATGGTTTGGCCACCATGGGGCGTAAGTTTTGATTACTGCTTCTGATGTATTTGCAGCAAAATCTGGTCTTTTAAAATCTCGAATGAAAAAATTCGTTCGTGGACCGATAGCACTCAAGTCGATAAACCTTTTCGGATTTTTTTTTTCTTAAAACAATGCATAGTTTCTTCGCCAGGAGGAATAGATGTATATCTTATTTTTGTCAATATCTCTGCTTCTAAGAGTCCGATTCGTAAAATTCCTTCTGTGTTGGGCAAAGTTTCCGGTGTAAAATGTTTTTCATATAATTTCAAAATTTTCAAGGAATTCATATACTTCCCACTAGGGGTCACTTGCGTTTTCCCCGATACTTCTGCTCCTAAAGCTCCGATTTGAAAAAAAAATCTTCCTGTATCGCATACTTCTCCTGATGGGAGATGTTTTACATATAATTTTTAATATTTGGTAAAGAATGGTTTGTCCACCAGAGGGCGTAAGTTCTTATTTGTACTTCTAATGTATTTGCAGGAAAATCTGAGCTCCTGAAAACTCGACTGAGAAAATTCTTTCGTGGACGTATACCTCTCGTATCAGAAAACCTTTGGAGAATACTTTCTTCTTAAAATAATGCATAGTCTTTCCGCTAGCGGACGTAGCAGTATATCTTATTTTTTGTCAATATCTATGCTCCTAAGGGTCCGATTTGAAAAAAATCTTTCTTTGTCGGAGAACATGGCCGCTATGGTCTGCCACACTAGGCGTAAGTTCACGTTTTCGTTTACAGCAATATCTGCGGGACTAAAAACCCGATTGAAAATCTTTCTTTAGTCATGTACTACTAAATAGGCAAACTCTGTGCGCGCATTTTCTTCTCAAAATAATGCACATTTCCCCCGTTAGGGGCACAAATGCTTAATCTGCTTTACTCCATATCTCTGCTTCTACATGCGCGATTTAAATTCTTTCAACACCAGATACCATTTACCTTGTAGAACATTTTAAGCCTGTATATGAGGAATTTTGTAGTTCACAGTTCTGTCAGTAGGTGGTTGTGTACTTCAGTTTGCAGCTACATCGCCGCTTCTAAAGACACTATTGAGAAATTTCTTCTCTACTGTATGTCATACACTACAATAGAGACGTGGAGCATTATCCTCTTTAAATAATGCAAAGAGATCCCGCGTAAAGGTCGAAACCTTTTTTTCGCTCTCTGCTTCCAGGAGACGCATTTGAAAAGTTTTTTTCCTTATCATAGCTTTTTCCATGAAGAATAGTTTTCGCCTATTTTCATCTTTTCCAGTATGCAAAATGCTTCCATTATCAGACGTAGACTTATATCATGTTCCCTTCTATATTTCTTCTTTTAACTGTTTGATTTAAAAATCTCTTTGTCTCTGGTACCTTCCTTGTGTTATGCGAAACTTTTTCTGTGCCATTTTTAATTTTATTGACATGCGTTTTAGCCGCTGGTGGAACTAAGTAGATTTTTCTATTTCTGGATGTTTCATCGATTGTAGAAACCGGTTAATTGTTTTTCCAACCGGTTCCTTTGACCCAAGTTGTGTGAAAGACAGGTACATGTAGCTCTTTATGAGAATTTTCTTAGAATTCAGCTGATAATTTTTATCAACTGAAAATGCCTTGTGGGGGAAGGCTGTTTAGGCAACACTTGGAGGACCAATATCATATTATCCAGGCGTCCATATTGTTTGACTTTTCGGTGAGCAGCACATGCGTTTTGATCGTAAAAAGCAATTCAGCATGTTAAACACAATATTGATTTTTCATTTCTGAAGAGAATAAGGAAGTTGAGGAAACTGAACTAAGTAACGTAACTCTACTTTTGTCCTGAGAAATATTGAACCACCGATGTTTGGGAGCTCGTGTGACAGTTCGACTATTTTAATCAACCATGTGCCCAGCTTCTTTTTCTGAAGAGGAATACACTGGTCACAAAACGTTATGGATATTGCATGATGGATAAGGGTTCTTCAATAAGTATTGATACTTTTTCTGGAGTGCGTTTGCGCTACCTAATTTTGTCAATGGGTGGCGCTAGCGTACAGGCGATTTAAAGGCAAGCATTGCAACTTTTAAATCGCCTGCATTGTAGCTTGTTTGTAACGGAAACGTGCTGGACTAATTTCATTGTTCGGACGTAAGAGATGAATACGTCCAAAGTTGTCAAATTGCTGTAATTCGGTTTTTGAAAGCGAAGAAAACGCCACCAAGCGAAATTCGCAGACGAATAAAGGCGGTGTATGGGCCTGCTTATCTTCCACGCAATACTGTAATGCGGTGGTGCATGCAGCTTAGTGGTAGACTTGCAAGCACTGAAGACCAGCCAATATCAGGCGCACCATGTCGTGCTGTTTCAGTGATGACAATTGAACGCGTTGATGCTGCAGTAAAGGCCAACCGAAGAATCATGATTTGAGAACTGGCGAACAGTGAGGGTGTGAGCACCGGAACTGTCAATGCGATCAATGCATTCTCACCTCAAATATCGTAAGGTCTGCGCCACGTGAGTTCCAAAACATCTGTCCGATTAACAGATGAGTCAATGAATGGGATTATCGTGCAGCATCTGCTCCGCTAATATCAAGAAGCTGAAGACCTCCTGCTAAGCATTACTGCTGAAGACCTCCTGCTAAGCATTACTGCTGGAGACCTGCTGTTAAGCATTACTGCTGGAGACAAAAGCTGGTGTCATCACTTCTAGCCAGAGTCGAAGTGGAAACATGCATCATCGCCACCGCTGAGGATATCACGATCCACCATTTCCGCAGGTAAGGCAATGTTAACCCTGTTCTTTGACCATCGAGAACCATTGCTTCTTGAGTGGCTATCAAAAGGATCAATCATCAGTGCCGAACGATATTGTCAAACTTTAATGCAGCTTCGATAAGCCATCAAAAACAAGGGACCTGGCAACCTCACTCAGAGTATTGTGCTTCTGCATGATGACGCCCGGCCGCATACGGCAGTTACCACACATGTGACATACTACAGAGGCGAAAACATGTGTCAAAACGACAAATCTGCAGCGAGACATTCTATCCGCGTAGCTCAGTTGAAAGAGCGAATTACTCCGGAGTGAGGGAACACAGGTTCGATGCACGTCGTGGACGAACTTTTTTTTTTTACATTGGCGCCCGATTGTGAGAAATGGATCCACTGGCCGTTGGGTTTTTCAAAAAATGTGTGATGTTTGTTCCACACATTGTTTGGAAATAATGAAAAATTCCTATTTCACTTCAAAAAAAAACTTAAGAGGGAGATGATGTGACGTACTACATAGGTGAAAACATGTGTCAAGATGACAAATCTGCAACGAGACATTCTGTCCGCGTACCTCAGTTGGGAGACCGACTTACTCCGGAGTGAGAGACCGCGGATTTGATGGTCGTCGTGGGAAAAATTGCAGCGCTTTTGCTAGAAAATCCAACATACGGCTTATAGTCCTGACCTATCTTTGTGCGATTTTCACGTCTTTGGACCTATGAAAAAAAATCACAAAGGAAAACGTTTCACTTCTGATGATCAGGTGCATAAAGATGTAGATAACTGGTTGCAGCAGCAGCCTGCCTCCTCCTATACTGCAGGAATACACGGACTTGTGCAACGATGGGCTGATGACTGTCAGGTTCTGACTCTTTCGGGCAGAAAGTCTCACTACTTATTGAACAACCCTTATATGTATCTGACTCAAGTAACTCGCATTGAAAACACATCAGTGAGGCTACGTAACACAAATGTCAAAGAGTAAAATTTAGTACACTAATTTCAGCGTGTAGCATCAAGAAAGACTTATGTGTGAGCAATCAACGTGTCTCGGTCGCTGTGGTGGATCCACGTGCGCCCAGTGAATCTCGGTAAATCCACTGGTGTGGCGTCAGATACTTCCACGAGGGACAGTGCGAAAGCCTTCTATATCGATGACCACGGCACGTCTCTTCTAGGTTCACACGCGGCACTGCTCTAACCCCTACCTCTGTAATGTCGACATCCTTCCATGGCCAGCCTGATCGCCTGACCTCTCACCGATCGAATATGTTTGAGACATGATGGGACGTCCCCTCCTCCCATCCCGGAAGGTCGCCGAACTGGCTCGCAATTTGGACACCACCTGGCATGCTATACATCAGGACAGTGGAAATGCATGCGTCTGCGCCACGTCGGGTAACCGCTTGTATCCGAGCCAGAAGTAGCGTTACAACGTACTGACTTGTTCCACTCGTGTAGTTCTTTTATTGGAATAAATGGCCTCACTGCTCTGAAACATACGAATTTTCATCTTGATTGGATGATTCCGTGTGGGTGATTCGTTTATTTTTATTTATATATTTTTTGGTAAAGGGTTTATTATTTTTGCCTCTAAGCCAACAGGCTTCTACCAAAACCGCATTTATGACACGATTTCACGTTGGAGTTGGTGGATGACTGATTGAGACTATGTTAATGAATATAAGCACACCGGACAAAAAATTAGTTACTCCTGTCAGAACTTACCTAATAACGGGTTACGGGGGCCTCTTGCCTTCATAACAGCATCAACCCGATGTGGTAGAAACTCCACGAGGTTGTGGATGTATAGAACATCGATCTGCAGCTACTCGTGCGTCAATTGGTCTCGACGTTCCGCCAGAGTACGTGGGTGTCTCTTCCGGCGTTTCACCTTCTGTTCCAAGTGATCCCACAGGTTTTCAATACGACTTAAATCAGGGGAATTGCCGAGCCAGTCGAGGTGAGATAGTGTTGCTGATTGTTCGTCGTGCCACACAGACACAGTTTTAGCCCTGTGCACACGGCAGTTGTCGTCTTGGAAGACCGAAGTGGCAATGTGATGCTGCTCATGGAGATATAGGGCAAAGGTCAACCTTTCGTCATTCAGAATGCGGAGGTACGCATGCTGGTTCAAATTCATTGTCACTGCAACAAGAGGGCTCATTTCGTGGTAGGAAAAACATCCCCAATACAGAACAGAACCCTCCCCCCCACCACCCCCACCACCAGCTTAAACAACACCTTCGACACAATCAGGATCAAAGGCTTCATTGGGTCTGCGATGCACTCGTCGCCTCCCATCACTGGAGTTCAAAAGACTCATTAGACCAAATTACTCGTTTCCAATCCTCCACAGTAAAGTTTTGGTGCCTCTTAGCCCATTCATAACGTGCGACTTTGTGACTTGCTGTTAAAAGAGGCCTTTTAACGTGGCACTCTGCTGCATATGTCCATCGCATGCAGTTCTCGTCGCAATGTCCTTTCGGAAATTCGTTGGAGTGGACTTCCATTGACTGTTTGGAGCAACTCTTGCCTGGTTTGAAACCGATTTGCAGTTACTAGGCGTGAAAAATGGCGACGGTCCCTGTTAGTGAAAATCGTTTTTCCGGTACAGTTACGTGGCCTATTTTTAGTTGACTGCGAACTACACCACTGTTTGTAGACCCGCTGGACAGTACGCTTCGACACACCGACAAATTGGGTAACTTTGTGACCGCGGGCACGGCCAAACACGATGGCTCCATTTTGCCACTCAGTAATGTTTGTCTTACGACACATATTGCAAACTAAATTCAACACCACACGTTGTTCTTCACCACTGCATGAGACAAAAAAGATCCTGTAGACCACGTCAGTGCTATGTTTCTCCCAACAATGCTATCACGGCGCCCTCTGTGCAACTGGTAACTTCGTACTGTCATTTCTGTTAGGGGAGACTAATTTTTTTTTTCCAATGTGCTTAGTTTGAAATGGATAGCGCATTATTTCCAACCACTACAAAAACGACAGAAAATTTTGTGGGTACATGATAAACCAAAAGAGATCGGCAGAACGTTATATTTGTTCAGTGAGTGTCTTATGACGTATCTAGCTCAGCGATGACGCACGTGTGAAGACAGCCAAGTTGCAGCGACAAGCTTCGGAGGTGATTTTTGTTTTTGTTTTGATTGGAGGTTTAACGACCACCGTGAGCAACTCAATGGGCTATAAGCAGTCGCCCGTCCCTAATTTAGGGTCACTGGTTCCAGGGAAGGGAGAGAGCCAGTGTCGTAAGAAAAACACAACATCCATGCCTGACCGGGATTCGAACCCGGACCCATTACGGACGAATGATCAGAGGCCAGCGCCTTAGACCACTGCGCCACCGGGGCGGCTCTTCAGAGGTGTAGTTTAGTTAGTAGGACAACAGGCTCCGGAGCGAGGAGGCGAGCGTTAGAACTCCATCACCAGCAAATTGGCTGTTTAGCTATGGCCTTCACATATCTCTAGAAGCACTTTTGGTGCAACCTTATTTCTGGTAATGCTGTGCCTCTGCCCAGTACAACATAATAACAGTGTTTTTCTTTCCAGTGCTACTGTCTTTATTCCGTGGAACACGTAGCACCACATTTAACTCTTTAGCCGGTAAGAACGAAATACACTGACGGAAAAAAAATCCCAACACCACGAAAAAATAGTTGTAGAGGAATGAAATGGCGGCAATACATTTGCACACACTGTAAAAAAAATTGCAGATTTCACGGTTTTAAACCGTTTTCCAGGGTGCCAACACAAAACCGTAAAATCTACAGTTTTATGCCGTGTAGGAGCAAAGCTATAGCTTTGCTCCAACACCGCATTTAATGAAGAAAACAGCACAGAATTTGGCTGGAGCGAGTCACAGTCCAAATAATCACGAAAACATAAAAATTTGGCTGGAACGAATGTGTTGATTGTGTTGGAGCAAAGCTGTAGCTTTGCTCCAACACGGCATAAAACTGTAGATTTTACGGTTTTGTGTTGGCACCCTGGAAAACGGTTTAAAACCGTAAAATCTACAGAATTTTTTTTACAGTGTAGGTAACATATTTAATCGATTAAGGTTTCAAGACCACAGCCTAATGTAAGCGCGAGAAGAGCCATTTTAAATATGAAATGCTGGTACATTAATAACCGGTGTAACCGCCAGAATGTTGAATGCAAGCACGCAAACGTTCATGCATTGTGTCGTACAGGTGCTGGATGTCAGTTTGTCTGATGGAGTTCCATGCCTGTTGCACTTGGTCGGTCAATACAGGGACGGTTAATGCTGGTTGGGGGTGACGCTGGAGTTGTCGTCTAATGATGTCCCATACGTGCTCGATTGGTTAAAGATCTGGTGATCTAGCAGGCCACGGCAACATATCGACACTCTGTAGAGCATGTGGGGTTACAACAGCGGTATGCGGGCGAGCGTTATCCTGTTGGAAAAAAACCCTTTTAATCCTGTTCATGAATGGCAGCACAGCAGGTTGAATCACCAGACCGACGTACAACTGTGCCGTCAGGGTGCGTGGAATAACCACGAGAGTGCTCCTGCTGTCATACGAAATTGCTCCCCAGACCATAATTCCAGGTGTAGGTCCAGTGTGTCTCGGCTGCAGACAGGTTGGTTGCAGGCGCTCACCTGGCCTCTTTTAACCAACACAAGGCCATCACTGGCACCCAGGCAGAACCGGCTTTCCACAGAAAACACAACAGATCTCCACTCCGTCCTCCAATGAGTTCTAGCTTGACACAACTGACGTCGCAAACGGCAGTGGTTTGGAGTAAGTGGAATGCACGCTACAGGGCGTCTGGCTCGGAGCTGTCCTTCAAGTAACCGATTTGTAACAGTTCGTTGTGTCACTGTAGTGGTAACTGCAGCTCGAATTGCTGCCGCAAACGCGGTACGATGCACCACGGTCATACGCCGTACATGGCGGTCTTCCCTCTCAGTAGTGCCACGTGGCCCACCGGAACCCGGTCTTCTTGAGGCAGTACCTTCCCTTGACCACCGCTGCCAACAATCATGCACGGTGGCTACATTATTGCCAAGTCGTTTTGCAATATTGCGGAAAGAAAATCCAGCTTCTCGTAGCCCTATTACACGACCTCGTTCAAACTCCGTGAGCTGTTGATAATGGCTTTGTCGTCTTCTTAAAGGCATTCTTGACTAACATCAACACACTACGTCGAATCTCAACGATAACTAACGCTCACGAACGTGACAGCGCGTATTTACAGCAAACCTGCTTTACATGTTCCGAGGGGCGCTACTAGCGCCACACGTATGCGCCGAGCGCGAAATTTGCATAGACGTCATCTTACAGATGTACTCTCACCGCCTACCAACTGTCGTTTATCTAACACAACCCCTTCTTGGTGTTGGGATTTATTTTTCCGTCAGTGTAATTCAGGGTTAGCAATTTGTGCAGATTTTTGACACTTCCGGTTCAGTGTACGATTTTCAGTTAAAAAAATTGTTTTTAATCTTACGGGAAACGTTTTTTTTCTTTGATTTTTACGACAAGTTATTTTCAAAACTTTAATGTACTTTTTTCACACTTCTGAATAACGTTACGTTTTCCGACTTCTAACAGGAAGATGAATCTCATCGAGACAAACCGGTGAGCATTTGATGGTTAGTGAAATGTAGTTCAGACCGATTAATTGACAAAATCGGCTGTTTTGCAGAATCAATTCTTTTCATAAAGAATCGTTCGAGAACTTTAATTTCTTGAAAAATACGTTGATGTAGTATTTGGACTTTGTACCTGTTAGAAATTATTATTATAAATATGACTGTCAGAGTTCTTCGAATGCCTCAGCGAACATTTAACAGAATTGCAGGTGGCGCTGCTTGAAACGTTTTTAGTTGTTTACTCTAGCGAGCGTTGGCTGAGAAAAAAAAATAGAAGATCCCCTTCTGCTGCTCACGTCGGTTAGTAATCTAAGTGGTTGATCTTTGACTGAACAAAAACAAAGTCGGTGATATGTAGAGGGTGTGCGTGTTGGAATAGTGAGTTATTACCTTTTTGTGGAGATGTACAATAAATATTAGTGTGTTGTCATTTGAAGCATTTATATGTGTGATTACTAAGGATAGATCTTCCTGCAGCTGGTAAGTGGCTTACTGCGTTACTTAAAGGAATTATAGATTTTAATTGTTTAGAAATATTTAACAGTACCAACCCAAAGCTGTCTCATCATATAGGTATAGCGAATGCAGATACTGAAACACCGACCTGGTGACACAGTGGTATAAGCGATGGCCTCTGATACTTCGTCCAAGATAGGTCCGGGTTCGAATCCCGGTGCGTCATGGATCTCGCGTTGGTCTTACGGTGCTGCGTCTCTTCCTTCCCTGGAGCCCGGTGACACTAAATTAGGCACAGGCAACTGCTTATAGTCCACTGAGTTGCTCACGGTAGTCGTGAAACCTCCAATAAAAAAAAAAAAAAAAAGCCGCCCCTGTGGCGCAGTTGTCTAAGCGATGGCCTCTGATCATTCATCAGAAAGGGGTTTCGAATTCTGGTGAGTCATGGATGTTGTGTTTGTCTTACGGCACTGGTTCTCTCCCTTCCCTGGAACCAGTGACCCTAAATTATGGACGGGCGACTGCTTATAGCCCATTGAGTTGCTTGCACAGTGTGGTTTCTGATCATGTTACATGTACATAAAGGGATATGATCAGTCGATTACACAATGTTCTGCAAGGTTTAGCACTTTTGTAGTGCAGGGGGTAATTGTTCATCATTCGGTTATTTGTACTGTACCTGAAGTATAGTTGCTATGCCAAAAGCTCAGTTTTGTATATACTAATGTACTTTCCTAATTGCACTGTAAAATTTATGTTTGGCACATTTCGCATGTTGGGTCACGATTACATGTCTTAAGTTTTATGCTCATGGTGCGGAGCAAACGCTTTGATAGTATTTCAATTATATGTTAATGTTACACAGTGTGGTTTTTCTCATGTCACATGTGCCTAATAGGAAATAATCAGTCTATTAGATAATGTTCTGCGCTGTATTGCATATTTGCTGTGCAAAGAGTCAGTTTCATATTTTCATTATTTGTATTGTACTCGAAGTATAAATTTTCTGTAAAACGCAAGTTCTGTTTGTACTAATATACTTTACTCTTTGCACTGTGAAATTTACAGTTGTACCATGGAATTGTAATTCCTTATTAGTGTCTTCCCTATGCCGTTGCATCTTGTGTACATATGTTGTTGTTCATTACAAGTTAATCTATAGCACTGTGATTGAGGCACTTGTTTAAGCCTAAGTAATAGTTCTTTTTGTAATTTGACAGCGTTTCACAAGAGAGATATTGCATTCAATTTGTATAGAGTTCACACCATCATTGTGGATAGATCATTTTTTTCGCTTATCTTTCAGATACTGAAAAGTATAAACCTTCTGCTCTTTTCTTCTCTTTTCTTCTTTTTTTCAAGATTGCTCAAAATATACATGTTTGTTTTTGCACTGTAAAATTTATAGTTATACCTTGTACTGGTGTTCACCTATTAGAGATGGCACTCTGCTGATGCACATTGCGAACATATGTTGTACATAGAGTAAGTCAACCCATCAGTCCAGTATTGTCAGTGTTATGGATTTGCTTACATGGTATATAGTGCATCCACATAATGTAAATATCTCATTGTCATTGTAAATAGGTCATCCACTTGTTTACCTTTTGGTAACTGTTAAGCACAGGCCATCTGTATCTTCCTGTCCATGTTTGCTCCAAATAAAATATTGTTGAAGCTCACGGTGGTCGTTAAACCTTCAATAAAAAACAAATAAAAAAAAATTTCTGAAAAAAACTCCATAACTATCCGAATTTCGAAAGATTGATGCTAAATAGATAATTACCTTTAAGAATTACAGGTAAAATAGTTTACGCAGCTGAAGACTGGTACTGAAACACTGCGTACATCGCGAGTTGCTTGTCTCGGGGGGGGGGGGGGATCGACCGTAGATGGAGTAATACGCAAATATGAATAGCCCTATTGTTCGTGGTAATGCACAAGAGACAGGAAGATTTTAATGCTGGAGCCAATGCAGTTCACACGTAAAAATCAAGTATTTAGTATGTGCTGTTTCGCTTAAACATCCATGGTGCCGCCCCAGCGGCGCAGTGGTCTAAGTGCCGACGTATGGCCATTCGTCAGAGATGAGTCCGGGTTCGAATCTCGGCGAGGCATGGTTGTTGCGTTCATCTTACAACACTGGCTCTCTCCCTTCCCTCGAATCAGTGGCCTTAAGTTAGGGAAGAAGGACTGCTTCTTATAGCCCATTGAATTGCTCACGGTAGTCTTTAAACCCTCAATTAAAAAAAAAAAAAAAAACATCCACACCGGCATTGAATTTATGTGGAGTGTATTTTTGCTTGCAACTCGGAAAAACAACGATAAAAGGAAAAGGCAAAATTTTTGAAGTGTCTATCCGCATATATTCCGATCAGTCATGGCTGCTATAGCTGCTACAGACATGCACAAATGTGCTCGTTTATTGTCATGATACCGAGATAAGATTTCCCAAAACATTTCCTCTAACAAAATGGAAGTGAGAATTTCTCAGTTACCCTGGAAAACTGCTCTTTTGCCATAAAGTATGGATTTGATTGTATTTGGAAAATAATAAAATGCCCTAATTTTTGACGAAGAAGTAGCATCTCTACAACCTTATGAACTTGGTTTCATTTCATGATAATTCTCTCTATGCTTCTCCATTTCAAATGATAGATGACGTTATAATTCTATGAAACATCTAATACTGAGGCAGCGCGATGTGCAATCTAACACGTCGCTTCAAACTACGATTACTGGGGAGCTTAGCGCATGCTTTATTGGTGTCAGGAGTGTCATTTGAGCTCCCGAAACCATCTCTCTTCCCTTTCATTCTCCACTGAAGCCTGTCTGATTTACTCTGAATATTACGTCACAGCAAACGCGGAAACTTTGAAGTAATTGGGGAATGGCTCCCATGGACCCACTCTCTATGCATGGTCCAATGAGAAGACAGAAAATATTTAAATTGAGCTTAATTACGTTTATTTGGGAAATTCTACTACAGAAAATATTCTTGGTACAATCGATTGGTTGCCATAAGGACATGAGTATTACTCACTGCCTTTTATATGGAAAAGGATTTGTAAAAACACATTTTGCATGGAAGGAAATTTTCCTTTTTCAAAAGCGAGGAAAATAAATAGGCTTCAAAAACGGAATTCTTTGCAATAACAATGAAATTATCTTGTATGTTTTGAAAGCAGATCGAACAAACTCTGGAAATTTCTTTCTCAAAAGTCTCTTTTCAGCTTATTAAAATCTTAGCTATTTTTAATCGATAACGTGTCTTAGATTCAGATCATCAGATCATATGTAGAGGATTTTAGGAAGGGAGTGTCTGACCCCAGGTCTTAAACAACCTTTAGAAATAGGAAGCTAGGAGATTTGGGCTACAGTGCCCGATAGGAAAGTGACACGGAAGCGAGGTAGAAAGGGAGAGGAAGACACCCTTATTAATTACCGGGGGGCCAGTACCCGGGGTCCGACGGCTTAACGTGCCCATCCGATGCACGGCGGGTATTTAGTGGTTCGAACGTTCGTACCTGCCCAGGATCGAACCTGAGGTTATCTCCATGGCAGGCACGAAAGTTGACCACTAGGCCACCCGCGGCTTGTGTCTTAGATTCATACCACAAGTCTACGTTTATTGAAGAAAAAATAATTTTTAAATAGGGTACCCCGATTATCAATCATTTTCGAAACTCTGCTGGTCACACAATGTATGTATGTCGGGAAAGCTGCTCAACGTTGTACTCTGTGACCGTCAATCTGCAGTTATGTTTCTTTATTATCCAGGGAAAAGCCCATAATTGTGTGAAGACCAGGTTTTCTACATGAAGAAACTGGCTTTCTTCACGAATGAGGGTTGATTTTCTCTGGCGCCTGATAGCAAACTTGCAAGTTTCTGGTCAGACGAAGAATTCGAACACAAGAACTTGTAACAATGTACAGAGACGTGGTTTTGAAAATATTTGACTGTGGAGGCTAGGTTTCAGTTTAGAAGGACATTCTGACCTCTGTGAAAACACAAGTTTGTCCGCGCTGGACATCGAATCCGGGTCCCTCTCACTCCGGAGTAAGTCGCTCTCCCAACTGAGCTACGCAAACAAAATGTCTCGCTGCAGATTTGTCGACTTGACACACGTTTTCACTTCTGTAGTACGTCACTCCTCCCTTACTTTTGCGGGCGGAAGTTGTTACCATTCGAAATATCATGTCAAGATACTACACTAAGCAGGCAAAATATATTAGAGATTAGGGTTATAGGCAGTTGACATGGGGATCGCCGGCGCAGAGTGGAACAGACCCAAACTGAACGCAGGCGATAAATACGCTGACAGCAGGGCTTCCTAACAAATTATCTGAATTGACGAACATGGGTTAACGTGGTAATCTGAGTTAATATTATGTTGGGCGTATTGTCGGCGCAAGACACATGGATCATTCTCTCGCCGAAGGCTTAAGAACCCTGTCGTTCCGCTGGGCAACGGTATCAAGGATGTACCGCGAGGATACTATCGACGACGGACGTACCAACACCCAGAAAGTAACCTGTGGTCGACCACACGCCATTGATGACCGGGATCGAGGTAGACTGTCCACGCTCGTACAGATCGACCGCTTGGCAAAGGCGGCGCAAATCCCATCCAGGTTAAATGTCTGAGGCCCAGATAGCGTCAGCGAATGAATGGTACGGAACACTCTGCATACCGTAGGCTACGGGAGGCGACGCCATACTCGTGTACCACTTTTGACAGCTCGTCATCGGATATTACGCTTTGACTCGAGCCGCGAACATCAGTTGTGGCCTCTATAGAGTGGCGCCGCGTCGTGCAGTCAGATGAATCCGATGCACAGGACACATCTATCCGTAAGCTTCTGTTCACCAAATGTTCTGTTTACACACTCCCAGGAATCCTTTTCTATTGTAATAAATTTGAGAGAAATTAAATGTTTGTTTCGAGAAATAAACTGGTCATAAAACATTAGGGACGTTGCAGAGAAAAAAAGATCGACTTCATGTAAAGCAATGGTATGTTTTTAATTATGGACAACATAGAATGCAAAGAAGACATTAAAAGAGCACAACAAAAGCTGCAGTGTTGAAATTTTGGGGTTTTTTTGTTTTTTTTTTATTGGAGGTTTAACGACCACCGTGAGCAACTCAATGGGCTATAAGCAGTCGCCCGTCCCTAATTTAGGGTCACTGGTTCCAGGGTAGGGAGAGAGCCAGTGCCGTAAGACAAACACAACATCCATGCCTCACCGGGATTCGAACCCGGACCCCTTACGGACGAATGATCAGAGGCCAGCGCCTTAGACCACTGCGCCACCGGGGCGGCATTTTTGGGTTTCAAATGAGGCAATACATCATTGACACTGAAAGAATGAGAATCCCTCTAGGATTAGCTTTGATAGTGAGCAAGTTGTGACCCCTCGGTTGCTCAAGACCATCTTTGTGGGATATTATAGCTGCGATCTGGTTTAGAGTAGTGCTCCCACACGGACGAAAGAAAACGTCAAAAAATTGTTAAAGTGTCGTAGGGGCTGGCAGATCCATGTCCAAACACTTCTCCAGTGCATTATACACACGCTCAACGGGATTTAGTTAAGTAGACCTTGGAGGTACGGCTAGACGAAACATACCGCGACCTTCGATCTCGTGAATCCCGTCCTGAGCAAAGGCCGTCTAGAAAGTACAAAGCCATAACATTAGATAGTTTAATTCCCTCTATTTGTGACGCCACTCATGTCACTCGTTCCGATACGTCAGTGTCGTGTTTGACGTCATAAAAGACAGCGTTGGAAACCAATCGAAAGCCTTGGTTTCAGCGTGGCGTCACTAAAAGGAGGAACTCATCTTTAATGTCATGGTATTGTATTTTCGAGACGGCCTTACCTGAAATCGATGTGATTGTCATCGAGAAACAGGACGCTTTTCTCCACCTTTTGAGTTAAAGCACTGATATCGCATCGGGCCACGCTTGAGTTTATGAGCCCGAGGCAAACATACAGGGCTGTAAGATCTTCGAACGAAATCCATCCCCGAGTCATGATTGACCCGCGGCGGAACAGATTCACAGTATGGCCCAAATGATGACGCCCGCATGCACCTGAAATTCTCCGTAGACGCAGCCGTCGAATATAAGAATAGACCAAATCTGGACTTATCACATAATAGGACGCTTTGACACCCATTCTGGCACAATGAGAGTTGTCTCGCTCACTCACATCCTACCGGTTGCCACAAGCAGTGGTATTCCACGCAATTGAAATCTCGACCAGAAACTGGCATTTCAGAAGCAGTCAAGTGCGCAACGTTTAATCAGTTGCCGCGATACCGGTGGTAGTTCTTAGATCACAAATTCTTGTCATGTTCATGATCCACGAAATCCTTTTCCTATCTACTATCTCAGTTACACAAAGGATTAATCTATCCATGCATCTTTGGAGTCGTCCGCTACCTCTGTATGTCTTTTACATCTGTGGTTCGTATCCCTGATCTATGAGTACTGGAGGTATTCCAAACTCTTTCGGCCCAACCCTGAAAACATGGTAGCGCAAAAATAACATAGGCATATTAGCATAGAGTACTTAAAGGTCCACACAAATTTTTCCAGCTGTGATCCTAGGCTCTTTGCCCCTCCAAATAGTTTTTCAAGGCTGTCAAAACAGGCTTCCATAGCATCAAAATCGCCTTGTCCTTTCTAAAAATGCACGCCAGGAAGCTCGTTTTTCCTTTTTTTTTTCATTTGCGATTCGGGAACTGATATTAGTTCAACGGGTCAAAGAGTCAGGAGAGTAGGAAGGCTGTGGCAGCAGTTAAAACACACATTCATAGACGGCAGTCATGGCAGCTGTTGAATTGTGGCTTACAACCCTATTCTGGTGAAACAACTCCCCTTTGGTTAAGTTTCCTCGGAGTTGATTCTTCATTTGTTGCCAAACTTTCCTTAGCGGCTTAGCATAGTATGCTCTGGTTAAGGGTTTGACCTTTTGTAAGGTAATCCATCGTCGCATCCGTATAACAGAAAACTGTTGCCCTCACCTTTCCAGCAGAAGTGACACTTTGCTTCCTTCAGAGTAGATGAGCCCCCATGGTTCCATTGTTTCGACTCTCGAATATAGTGATATACTTACGCTTTATACACCGTTACAAATCTTTGCAAATTTTCTTTTAGTTTGGCCTCAAACAATGCAAGATTGTCTAGTGACATGTTCCATCTGATCAGCTTTTGCTCAGGTGTCAGGAGTTTTGTTTGGGACTTAACGGGCCTTTGTCATTTTCCGATGTTTTCCCAGAACGTGATCAGCCGTTGTTTTTGATAAATGCAAAATTATTATTAATCTGCCTGAATTTAAAATTTAATCTTGTAGTACTGTTTCTGGCTCCTTGTCAACAATCCCCTGGTGATAGCCTCAGATGGTCCACTTGAGCGAGTGTCGTCTACCACACGCGTTCTTTCAAGCTTGAATTCCGCTCTACCCTGCTTCACAACTGCATAAAGAGACACCTTAACTTGGTGTTGCCGCCAAATTTTAATGGACGTACTTTGGCTCAAACCCTGTTATCACAGCTCCAAGTTCTTGCTTTTCCATTTTTCCTACCTTGGTTGACAAAATCACCTTCTAGGACCTTCAAACAAAAATAACGGTCATGCAGCTGAAAACATGTCTGTAGGCACGTAAAAGACTTGTTCTATTACGTCCATGATCTCGCTGAGCAACTATTCCTTCGCAGTTGGGCAGAGAATTTGTGTTACCACTTTTCCTTAAAGAGATAACGGTAAATTGTTCTTGAAAATTGTAATGTTTCTTCCAAATGGATTTCAGACACATTTTGTAATCTACACTGCTGGCCACCCGAAATGCAACACCAAGAAGGACACGAGATAGCAAAGCCAGATTTGCTGGACACATAACAGATACAAAGATGAAACGATTGAGCTTACAGGCTTGTGCGACTTGCGGAACACGCAGACATCAATAGTTAGTGTGGCACCCATGGCTGACAATAACGGCCGCAATACGCCGCGGCATCGAACGAAAGAGGCTTTGGATGTGTGATTGGGGTATGTCGGTCAAGGCTGCTTCCACACGTTGCCCCAGTTCATCAGGCGTAGCCGCGGGTGGTGCTTGCCGGGTCACTCGTTTGACGATCATCGACCAGACGTGTTCGATGGGCGACATATCGGAAGAACAGGCATGCCACGGCAGCAGAGACGCCTGGTGGGCCGTGAAGAAGGGGTGCGGGTGTCATATCCAATTGCGCCCCAAACCATAACGCAAGGGGACGGACCGGTATGGCAATGCATAATGCAGGCGTCATACAGTCTGTCGCCGCGGTGCCGCCACACGCGGATCCAACCATCGTGGTGTTGCAGGCAGAAGAGGGATTCGTCGGAGAAGACAATGTCGTGCCATTCCGTAGTCCAGATGCGACGTTCATAGGCCCACTGCCGCCGCACTCGCCGGTGGTGTAATGTCAATGGTAATCGGAGAAATAGTCACCGTGTGACAAGAACCCGCTCCTGCAGAAGACGTCGAACGGTACGTGCTGACACAGGTTGTTGCGCAACACTCCCTAATTCCTGCGCTAACGTTCGTGATGTGGCAGTGCGAGCCGTCAATGCCCGCATCACAACATGCCGGTCCTCTCTTTCGGTGGTGTGCCGCAGCTGCGGCAATCGCTCACGTCGGTCCGTCCGTCGGTCCGTCCCTCCCGCACCCATTGAATCCATACTCGTTTCTCTGTGGCTGGATGTCGTCCCACACGGGCGCCAATGTCTCGGTACGATAAACCGCTGTCGCGATAAGCCACTATTCGTCCTCTGTCAAACTCCGAAACGTGCTGGAATGATTGCCGTATACTGCGACGAAGCATCAGGAATCTTCCCACGCACAAGTCCGGCAGCACAACACACTTCCACTACTTACACCCCGCCTTCTGTGCACACTTCTTATAGTGCTTCTCGTTGGCGTGCCGGGCGCACATGATTTGCATATGCCCTGCAATGCTAATCGTTTGCATGTCGACTCGCGAGCGACGCATGCTGCGAATTTCAGGCCAATCTGATGCTTCCTTCTTGGTGTTACATTTTGGGTGGCCAGCAGTGTATTTTATTCTTCGACATGGCCTTTATTTGCCTGTTGTCCAAGGTATATTTCTTAATTCTGAATTTGCCTCATCAACCTGTTAATAGTCCATTCTCGTAAAAAGCACTGTTCACGAATTTCGTTTTCTGTAAGTTCATCTGAAAACAAAAATTCATGTACGAAGCCTTCACAAGAATAGAAAATTTAGAAGTCAAAGGGAGAAATGTAGAAGTAACTTACTCCTACATCCTCGATGCTTTTACAAAGTATTAACTGAAAAACTGACAATAACATGTTTCGATTATGCCCCACATGGTTTCTTCAGGAAGTCAGTCTGGACAAAAAAAAATTTCTATTTTTGCATTTCGATATTTAATCTTTTCGCAAAATATAGCACAGCGGATACTCACCTGAGTCTTTAGCAGCATCTTTTATTTAGTAAAAGATTATCGAAACTAATTCATAACCTTTTCTCCGTAACACAAAGGAATACACACTTTCGGTTACGTTAGACATCAGAGGTAAAAGAAATGGCTTTCCTTTGCTTATATTTCACAGGAAGGAACAGATCCTTCATTCTAGTTGTCTTTATCCAACTTGTCATCTCAGAAATCCTTACCGGCTGACGTTTGATTGATTGATTTAGTGTTCTCTAACGTAGATTTAGAATAGGCTAAACTTGACTTATGAAGTTTTGTTGCTCGGAAGAGGAAGTATAAGAATGATAAGACACCTTGATTGAAAAGTATGACAGAAATAAAAAGCGTAATGCGATACCCAATGCAAAAAATAAATCTTGTTTTTGCTTAGTTAATGTTCGGAAAGGAAGACGACCCTCTTTCTCCGTATATCGACAGAAATAATAACGCATTGAGGACAATTCTCTTAATTCTCTGTTTTATTTTAATATTGAAGGTAATTCTTTTAATTCTCCCTTTTCTCCAAGCAGTGTGTAAGGAACATGAATTTTCTCAATTGCAGTTAACGGAAGGCATTAAATAACCCTGAAGTGTGTGATTCAGTAATTCACGGGAGTTTTTGGACAGCGCTCGTCCCTATTATCACTCGTACCTATGCTTAAAAGAAAAATGAAAGCAATTAGATATCGGTTGTTGGACATTAAGAAATTGATTTCTCACACCAGACAGCAATGGGGCACTATATTGCAAATGCGAAGCACCTAAGTATATTGACCAGTATGAATAAAGTTCTGGGAGTTCTAATCACAATAAAATGAAATTCCCGAGCTACTAATAGACTTGGAGCCAAGCCAATACCAGTTGCCCGAGCGCTACTGTTCGACTAATCGTCAAAGCCGGGCCCGAGTTAGAGTCTTAGATGTGGTGAAGGTGGTGTGTTTGTCCCGCGGCACCTACTCTCTTCTTTCCTTGTAACCAATGGCCCTAATTTAGATGAAGACGATTGCTTATAGAATTTAGAGTTGCTAATGGTGGTCGTTAAACCTCAAGATGAAAAAAAGTCTCTTAAGCAGTGTAAAACGTTTAATCCCTGACCACCAGAACCCCAATACATCCAGACTACGGTAAACTCCCATCTAGCGTGAGCAGTATTTCCTATTCCAACCAGTTCTTTGAATTTACACGGCCGCTACGGGATTAGCAGAAGTCCTCTTCGGTCACCATTGGTGTCGCTAAACAAATAAGTAATGCAGGCGTTGAAATCTCCCGGGGAGATATGATTTTTTTCGTGACATCTCATGCGTTCTTCATGGAAGAATGCAGTGATCGCCCCAGGCCGCCCCGGTGGCGCAGTGGTCTAAGCGATGGCCTCTGATCATTCGTCCGAACGGGGTCTGGTTTCGAATCCCAGTGAGGCATGGATGTCGTGTTTGTCTTACGGCACTGGCTCTCTCCCTTCCCTGGAACCAGTAACCCTAAATTAGGGACGGGCGACTGCTTATAGCCCCTTGAGTTGCTCGCGGTGGTCGTTAAACCTTCAATCAGAAAAAAATCGCCCCAGAGAAACGTCTATAGGTCAATGCACACCAAGACTACAGATAAAAAGTTTCGTGTGGTGACCGAGCAATAATCCTTCTTTTGTTAACTAGCAAAAGGAGTGGAGTCATTCTGAAAAGTGCAACAGGGAGTTTCGGACGTTATGGTACTCTGAGCGATACAAGATATCAGGGCTCTTGTCGTTAAATAGTTAATCGACGATGAAGTTCTCCAGAAGGAAGCCTGATTTACTTGCAATTTAAAATACATTTATTATCAAAGACTAACCTAACTGAAACAAATATGCGCTATTCGAAGTACGTTAATGCCAATTACGCAGAGATGAAAACGCATGAGTCATACGATTATGATAAACTACCTAATAACGCGATGAGCTACTTTTTACCGCGATAGCCTGAATGGAGTAGACTACATTGGATTGCAAATGATGTCAGGTATTCTGTCTCAGCTGGACAGAATAAAATCTCAGAGTTCGGCGACGCTAGAAGGCATTGGTGTGGACCACTGAATGTTTTGTACCCATCATCAAATAAAGCTTCGATAGGATCCAAGGAGCCCCAATTGGGCTTCAAAGGGAGCACACGAAATGCTGGGATATGATCTATGGACCATTCCCATAGAATGCGAGCTTTGTGAAACGGGACGTTATTTTGGTGAAAAAGTCCTGTGCTAACCGGATACACGGGCACCAGGCTGGGCAATCTTTGTCCCGAAATATTGCTTATATAGGATCTGGAGGTTGGAGTGTGTTACACGCTGGTTAACCTTTTAACGACCATTACCCTAAAGTTGCCACTTTATTATAACCACCTACTCAGTACTTCGTTGGGGCACCTTTTCCCTTTAATACTGCGTCGATTCTTCGTGGCATGGGCTCCACGAGATGTTGATAGATGATTTGTGGAATATGAGACCATGCTTGATAAATAGCACTTTCCAGGAGTGTGAGATTGCAATGTTGTGGATCCAGCTGTCTGATGGCTTGTTCAACTTCATCCCACAAATTCTCAAAGGAGAATGAGATCTGGAGATTGTGGGGGCCACTTAAGCAAAGTAAACTCACCGGCATGTTCCTGAAACCAATCCTGTACAATAAGAGCACTATGGAAGGACACATTATTTTGTTGAAAGTAGCCATCGCCATTGGGATAAACCATCCACATGACAAGATGCACTTGGTCCGCAACGATGTTTAGATATGATGTGCCAGTCAGACGTTGATCAACACGAATTAAATGGCCCAAAGCATGCCAGGAAAACATTCCTCAAACCATAACGTTGCCTCCACAAGCTTGAAGGGTTGTATCAATGCATTTGGGGTCCATGCTTTCGTGCTGTTTCCGCCAAATTCTCACTCGGTCATCGGCATGGTGCAACTGAAAACGTGATTCATCGGACCACAAATTTGTTTCCAATTATTGACTGTCCAATCCGTGTGTTCCTGTGTGAACTGGAGACATTTTCTCTTGTTAACTGCAGACAGCAAAGGTGTTCGAACAGGTCTTCGGCTGCCATATCCCATCCGATGCAGTGTACGGCGAACAGTGCGTGCAGAGATCATTTGAGGGGAACCTTGATTAAGATGGTCTGTAATTTGCTGCACTGTTGCCCTTCTGTTGTCTGGTACCAGTCTGGACACTCTCCGTTCCGCCCGAGCAGTCACTAGTTGATGACGACCAAACGTTGCACGTAGAGACCCATTTTTTGGCTGACAGTCCAGTCTTTAAACCCTTCAACAACAGCTGCTCTGGAACATTTCACGAATGCGGCAGTTTCGGTGATACTCGCTCCATGACTCCGAGCTCCTACAATCATCCCACGTTGAAAGTCCGTCAAATCGCATTTTTTACCCATCTCGTCACCCAAAAAAAATCACTTCTACTACTGTCGCAAGCACTAAGCTTTCCCTTTTTATACTAGCCTCGCCCTCTGGCGGCAACAACGTGTAGCCATATCTCATTTGCTTAAAACTGTCAGGTGGTCATAATAAAGTGACCACTCGGTGTATACCATAACGCCAGAAACAGTTTGTTGTTTCACTTCTTTGCTTAGCAACAACAAGGGTGACTGAGGGTGACCCTTGCTGATCCCTTATGGATGTGTAAATTTAAAGAACAGGTAAGGATGGGAAATCTGACTCACTCTAGAGAGGCGTTTCTGGCGGCTATGGTCGTTTGTGTGTACGGGCGTTTTAGGCGTTATAGTCATTAAAGGGTTAAGGGAAGTAGTAACGTTCATCAAATCAAACACCACATCAAGATGCTTTTCCGTCACCGGCATGCTGCCGACCAATACTGCAATGTAATTGCAGCAGTTCACAAGCGGGGCGTCAATGCGTGCCGGTTCACTGGCCTTTTCGGGTTGAAAGTTGTATTTATCGTACTGTAACGTACCAGGAGATGTGACGTACCTGCCAGAAGGACGCACACGACATAAAGGCAGATAGGAATCAGAATAAAACGTCCGCGTAGCTCAATTGGTAGAGTGACTTATTCCGGAATGAGGGGATCCGGGTTCGTATCCTGGCGTGGACAGAAATGACGGAGAAATTTACTTCGTTATAATGGCGCCCGAACTATCCGGATGACCCGACCGTTCAAAATCTCGCATTGGTGTGATGTTATTTCCACACCGCGAGATAGGAAAAATAAGAGAATCCTTTCTCCAGCACTTCAAAAAAAAATAAAAAAATAAGGGGGAGATGATGTAACTTACCAGGAGATGTGACGTACCTGCCAGAAGGACGCACACGACATAAAGGCAGATAGGAATCAGAATAAAACGTCCGCGTAGCTCAATTGGTAGAGTGACTTATTCCGGAATGAGGGGATCCGGATTCGAATCCTGGCGTGGACAGAAATGACGGAGAAATTTACTTCGTTATAGTACCACAAGGTGTGACGTACGACAGAGGTGAAAACATGTGTCAAGACGACAAATCTGCAGCGAGACTTTCTGTCCGCGTAGCTCAGTTGGGAGAGCGACTTACTCCGGAGTGAGGAGACATGGGTTCGATGTCTCCCGCAGACAAACATGTGTTTCGCACTGGCGTCCAATTATGCAAAAGGAATCCACTTGCCGTTGGGTTCTTCGAAAAATGTGCGATGTTTGTTCCACACATTGTGTGAAATTAATCAATAATTCCTACTTCGCTTCAAAGAAAAAAAACTTAAGAGGGAGATGATGTGACGTACTACAGAGGTGAAAACACACGTCAAGACGACAAATATGCAAAAATACATTCTGTTCGCGTAGCTCAGTTGGGAGAGCGACTTACTCTAGAGTGAGGGGACATGGACAAACTTGTGTTTTCACAATGGCTATGGTCCGGTGTTCAGTCTGTGTGCTCATGCGCACTGTAAAACGAGCTGTCGAGGACTGTTGTTCAACATAGGGTACATGAACGAGTCGACAAATATTTTTACCTATACAGAAGCGAGTCTCATGACTGTGTACTCAAAAATTTCCGCGCCTTTATGGTTGTTGTTAGCTTCCATCGAGTCTTGTTCGACTCTTGGTGACTGTATGCACAAAAAGCCCTCCATCTGTATCTGTTCACAGCAAGATCTCCCAACTCTTCTACGGTCATTCTGCCAGCGTCTTGATACCATTCAACCATCTTGCTCTCTTGTCTTTCTCTACTTCTTCCGACCTAACCAGCATGATAATTTTTTCAAACCTATTATTGGCACGTACTACATATCCAAAATATGTGAGTTTTTGCTTACAGATAATCAGATCATTTCCTCAAGGGAGCAGCTGGGTTTGATTTGGTCAAATACTGATTGATTACTTCTTGCAGCCCATGGAATTTTAAGTAGCCGTCTCCAGGTTCATGATTCTAAAGCATCTCCCTTCTTACGTTCACTCTTTCTCAATGTCCAGCTTTCACAACCATACATTACCAGAGGAAATGCAGTTGATTCAACAATTCTGATCTTTGTTGTCATTGAAATATCTTTATCCTTCATAATCTTCTCTAAGTTTGACATTGCCTTTCTCCCTAGGCTTAATCGTTTCCTTATTTCTCCAGCACACTGCCCCTCGTTATTTCAATACTCCACGATCTCCACTTTCTCCCGGTAAATTATAAAATCTGTAATGTTGGAATTTGTCGCTACTGTTGTTCTCTTAATACACTGCTGGACAATTGCTAAGGACGGATCATTAACGGCAATATAGCGCATAAAAAAGTAAGTGTGGTTGGATGCCAAGTGAAATAAAATAATGTCAGAATACCAGGACATTACAGAGACAATTTACTGTGCTGTGGTTGGATGCCAAGTGAAATAAAATAATGTCAGAATGCCAGGACATTAAGAAAGACAATTTATTGTGCTCTGAAATCCAGAAGGCTTTGGAACGTGTTCAAATGACAAACAGGCCATTTTGTGCAGAATACATAAACGGGAAAAAAATGCAATTACCGTCCGCAGGCGTTTCGGCGTAAGATGTCAATACGGGATATGGCCACCATGGAGGGGGATGCAAGATTCCACACGTCGTGTCATGCTTTGCACAACATTTTCAAGCAGCTGTTGGGGTAATTTATCCCATTCCTCTGTCAATGCACGGATGAGGGCGTCCTTGTTTATTGGAAGGCATTGGCGACCAGCAAGACACCTCCCCAAAGCATCCCACACATTTTCAATGGGATTCAGATCTGGAGAACGTGCTGGCCATACGAGGCGTTGAATATCCTCGCTCTCAAGACACTCCTGGACAGCGACTGTTCGATGACATGTTGCGTTGTCGTCCATGAAAATGAATCTATCACCGACAGCACCACGGAACATGCGAACATGAGGTAGCATAACATCATTAATGTACCGTTAGCCAGTCATAGTCCCAGTTGGAAGCACATAGAGGGACGTACGGCCATTGATCATGATGCCAGCCCATACCATGACACTACATGTCGGATATCGGTCCCTTTCCTGTATGTTTGCTGGACAATATGCAGTACCACTATCATGCCAGATCAGTTGTCGTCGACAATAAGACGATAGACTGTATCTACTCTCATCCGAGAAGAGGACAGCAGACCAGTCGTTATCAGTCCAATTGCGATGTTGATGGCACCATTGCAAACGGGCGGTACGGTGACGTCTGGACAATGGAATGCACACAACAGGACGGCGGGCGTATAGTCCTCCTTCATGCAAACGTCTGGCGACAGTTTTTCGGGAGATCCGCTTGCCAGTAGCAGCCACAAACTGATTTGCTACCTCACTCGCTGTGCTGCGCCGGTGTCTTTTTGTTGAGAGCACTATGTACCGATCTTCTGCAGGTGTCGTACTGCGAACACGACCTCCCCCGTGACGTTTGCTACACTCTCCATTTGTTTGAAATGATTTCCAAAGCCTTGAAGCAACACTGTGGCTGACGTTGAACTCCCTGGCAACATCTGTTATTTTTCGCCCTTCTTCAATCTTGCCAATAATACGGCCACGCGTAAAATCATCTAGGTGATGTCGGGAAGACATACTAAAAATTACAAGTTCATCAATTGATTCTTTCCCTTTCAACTTTGCGTTTGAACAACAACGGTCAATGCGCGTCAAATCCTTTATATCTCTTATCAGCGCTATGACGTCACGAACAAGTTCGGCAATCCAAAATTTGCATACGCACAACACGTCTTACTGTATCTCGCACTTATGCTAATTTCCACATTTTCCTGCCTTCCATTTTATGGTTGCTATCGTTGCTATTGTCATCCGTCCTTAGCAATTGTCCGGCAGTGTATTAGTTGCAGGCTACCTTATTTAAATGATCCTGAGCCATCTGAGGTTTCAGACAGTGCGTGCGAATCATCGTTCATCTCGATTGTTAACCAGTAGCATTGTTCCTTTTCTGGTACATTTGGTAGATGTGTACACCATCCCCACTGCTGCCGTCGGTACTTGCGGTTTCAGAACTGCGGTTCTATCTCAGTGTGATTCTCAATCTTAGAAGCTGCGGCCGTCAATACTTGCGGTATGCTTATGCTTTGTGTTCAGAAAGAACTTTTGTGATTAGTATCTGAATAACACATAATCCCAGGAAAACAACACGATTTGGTTTGCGCCCAGCAGTAAATATAAAAAGTCCTGACAGTTTTGATGATGGTTAAATTGTTCCGACGACAAAAGGTTATTTGATCCATCATTTATTAAATGGAAATACACAGCGTTTCCAAACCTATTGACAAAACATCCAAACTTATCACAAAGCGCACGGGTTTTCACCTCATATTCTTCAAGAGATGCGTTGAAAATCTAACCGAGATCTTAATATCCACTTATAAAATTGTCATGTTTAATTTACATTGTAAATGCTGCGAAAAATATGATCATGGCTCATGCTTTATAGAAGAAGATATGTTATGGCAACCAGTGCAAAGCATTATTCATTTTTAAGAGAGATCGAAAGAGGGTCTAGAATAACACGAGAGCTTTAGCAGAGACAGTGGTAAACGGAGGATATAATCTGACAGCTCCTTGCTCTTACATTCGAAGCAATTCGGTGTCTAGCTGAAAGAAATATCTCCCGTTCTTAAATTTAAATTGAAGCCCTCAAATCCCTAAATCCTCAGTACGCCTTAAAGACTTACCATATCATTTCTTCAAGAATTGCCTTTAAAGAAATGATATGGTAGATCTTTTGCTTTCCCTTTTTATGTACTTAACGAGAAGCCTTAGATAGAACTTCTTTGTTGCTTTGCTTCCACAATCTACTCTCGAAATCCAATTTTGCATGCGGTTTTTAGGTGTCATTTCTTTTAAATTCCATCACAATTATTATTTTCCATTGCTTGGTGATAAATCACGGCAGACCAGTTACTTTATCCGTTCTTGCCATTTTATGGCGCAAATTTTCAAACTTAATCAGATTTTCTTTTTCGACACTTAGAATTTCATATTCATCAGATACTCTCGATCTACTCTTACATGAAGGTTTCAGTTTTTTTAATTAACTATTTGTACTGAGCTCCTCTCTTTCATGCAGTTTTTTTTATTTCATTTCTCAATCTCCAATATTGTAATTTTCTAGTAACCGATTTCGGTCATTCGTGTAGCTTTGTTTCAGAATTTAAAGTAGTGCACATAAATTATTTGTATTGGGGCTTGACCTCTACCATGAGCAGCTTTAAGAGCTGTAAAGCTGTTGGCCATAGCTATTGTTCAGCCACTGGTTCCCTGGAGGGAACAGAACTAGCTCCATAAGAATATCACAGGACCCATGCCTCATCCTGAACCCGAACCCAGGCCAGCTCAAACGACAAGACAAATTTACGCATCTGACCACTGCGCCAACCAGGGTGACGTGCACAGATTCACTCTAAAATATGTATGTATTTCATAAAATGAATAGCTCGTCTGATTAACAAGCTTTCGTTCAAGATCTCGCAATGGTGTGATGTTCTTTCCACACCGCGAGATAGGAAAAATCAGAGAATCCCTTCTCCAGATCTTCGAAAAATAAAAGTGTGTGACGTTGCATTCCACACACCAGATTGACTGGGAGTTCTGAAGTGCACGTTCTATAGCGGATGGCTGTCTGCAACGACTCATGGTCACGGCTGACCCGTGGGCCATGCCCCCGGCCATCTTTCGGTGGGGGGCGGGGAGATGTGACCCACCTGCCAGCAGGACGCACACGACATAAAGGCAGATAGCCGTCAGAACGAACGTTCGTGTAGCTCAGTTGGTTAAGTGACTTATTCCGGAATGAGGGAACCCGGGTTCGAGATTCTGCGTGGACTGAAAATGACGGAGAAATTTACTTCTTAATAACCTGGAGACGGCTACTTAAAATTCCATAGACTGCAAGAAGAACTAATCAATCAGCATTTGACCAAATCAAACGCAGCTGCTCCCTTGAGGCAATGATCTGATTAACTGTAAGCAAAAACTCACATATTTTATATATGTAGTGCGTGCCAGTAATAGGCTTGGAAAAATTATCATGCTGGGAAGGTCGGAAGAAGTAGAGGAAGACAAGAGAGCAAGATGGTTGAGTGGTATCAAGACGCCGGCAGAATGACCGTAGAAGAGTTAGGAGATCTTGCTGTGAACAGATACAGATGGAGGGCTTTTTGTTCATACAGTCACCAAGAGTCGAACAAGACTCGATGGAAGCTAACAACAACCATGAAGGCGCGGAAAATTTTTTTGAGTACACAGTCATGAGACTCGCTTCTGTATAGGTAAAAATATTTGTCGACTCGTTCATGTACCCTATGTTGAACAACAGTCCTCGACAGCTCGTTTTACAGTGCGCATCAGCACACAGACTGAACACCGGACCGTAGCCATTGTGAAAACACAAGTTTGTCCGTATCCCCTCACTCTAGAGTAAGTCGCTCTCCCAACTGAGCTACGCGAACAGAATGTAACGTTGCAGAACAGAATGTTACTGCCTCTGAACAACGGCACTTAATGAATACTTAACAAAAGTTGATTAACAGTTTAACGACCATAACGCCAGTTCATACAAACGGCAAGGGCCGCCCGAAACGCCTGTCTAGAGTGAGTCACATTTCCCACCTTCACCTGTTCTATAAATTTGTACTACCTGTGAGGGATTATCATTGGTCACATTCTGTCATCATTACTGTTACTAAACAAAGAAGCGAACCAGCAGGCAGTTCTGGGCGTTATAGTATTAAGAATGATACAAAATTTTAGGGTCATGGTTGTTAAAAGATTAGTCCTTTTGGAAACAGTTGGCAAACTGTACTAGGCGGGCGCACATAATGATTGAACAAGAAATGACAGCGCTGCCATAAGTCACATCGAACCGAAGTGCGCGCAACACATATAACTGCAGCTCAACTAATGGATTCGCAAATCAGACGACCTTTCGCGAGCTTTTGAAGGAAGCATATAGCTACACGGGGTTACGTTTGGGATACATCGGTATCAAAGTAAAACTAAAGTATGTAAAGTCTGTTACATAAAGGTTACGGGTGGCTTTTGACTGTTAAAGAGCGTGAAAGGGCATGCCTTAAACTATTTTATTCGGCACGAGATCCAAAATATCTAGTATAGAGTCCTTCTATTGTTTCCTGGCAGTTGGAAATAATGTAATAGACATATTTTAGTGGAGGTTCACATTTCTGACAGAGTGATGCGGTTTCCTCAGCCGACACAGATCCTCCATCTGTCGCAGCAAAGCTCAAACGAAACAATAAAGACGGGGTGGAAACGGAAGAGCCAGTGGCCATTGTCATGTTCCCCAACTTTCAGTGGACTCAGAGCCATAATGAGAACTATATTAACAGTAGCACAGAAAAAAAAGCCAGCTTAAAAATCAAGATACCGCGAACATCAAGTTTTTTGCTACTGATTTCTTAAGCTGCCACAATGCAAGCTTAAGAGATTAGTAGCAAAAGCCAAAGGAACATATTCACGACGTTCTTTTAAAACTTCACTCTCTCGCACAAAGCCTGTATAACGAGAAACTTCTTAATACTACAGCTGCCATTCACTCTCCCATACACACTGAGGTGCCGAAAATGCCGGGAAGGGTTCTGCCATTTCCATTACATGCCATCACACTCGTGCGCCAAATGGTATTGTCCGCAAACGACGTATATACAGAGGTACATATCTCCGCAAGCTCAAGTAGTAGCATTCGCAGTTCAAATGGCAGCTTCTCATGATTTAAGCGATTTCGAATGTGATATGATACTCGGCGCCTTGGAGATGTGTCACTCCATCTCGGAAATTACCACGACATTTGGATTTACACGGTCATCAATTAAAAGGGTACACCTGGACTACACAAACCTCATGAAAAAAAATCTAGAGTGCGAGACCGGTGTGGCCGTAGATAAGCCCTGGACAACCGTGGACAGCCGCGTCTGGCAAGTATCCTAAAATTCTCCCGGCGTGTTGTATTGCAGCGAATCACAGCTCAGTTCAATACTGGGGTCAGTAATAGTTTCAGCTTCCGGACAGTACAACGTTACCTGTGTTCTATGGATTTCCAGAGCCGACGGGCCACCCGAGCGCCATTGCTGACCCGACCCGACGACACAAGGCTCTGTGCCTTGTCTGGGCTTGGGAACATGGCCACTGGACACAAGATGACTGGAAAGGTGCAGCCTGGTTTGACGAATCGCGGTACCAACTGTTCCGGGAAGATGGCCGACAACAGGTGTAGCGACAACCCCATGAGGCAATGGATCTGGCACGGCTACAAGGTACAGTGCAGGACTGCGGCGATGCCTCTGTTATGGTGTGGGGTGTTTTCAGCTGGCACGCCTTAGGGCCCGTCGTACGTATGCAGACCGCTCTTACCGGTGGTGGCTATGGGACAATCCTTGGGGATTATTTGCACCCTTTCATGTCATGCAACCACTCCTACAAATGCTACCGCTTTCAACACGATAATGGGCCCCCGCACATGTCTACAGTCGCCAATTAAGGCTAGATGAACATTCAACGTAGTTTGGTATCCTGACTTGGCCCCCTCGTTCGCCAGATTTAAAATCCAGGGAACACATTTATGATTGCTTCTACAGTTGGAAGATCTGTGTCAGCTGAGGGAACCACACATTTGTATGAAAATTACAATTTCTAAAGTTAATCAATTTCATTCTTACCAACTACTAGAAATTAATGGAAGGACTACCTGGTTTCCAAATTCTCCAGATATCAATGCAACCGAGCATCTGTGGTTTGTGTTGGAACAGCAAATCCGATCTGCGGCGGCTCAACCACGTAACTTAAAAGAGTTGAAGAGTCTGCTGGTAACGTGTTGATACCAGGTACCTTGATACACTTTTAGAAATCTGGTAGTGTTCATATCTCGCTGGGTAAGTGCTGTTTTGGTGGGACGTAAAGGACAACATTTATATTAGGCAGGTGATCATAATGCTTTAGCTTTTCGATCTATGTTAGAAGGACTGTGATTCCATGTTTTGCTTTACTGTAATCTTCGTTGATTTTTAGTTTTTCACCATTTTGTTAGTTGCTCACTTATACTGTACACTCTACACCCTCAAATCCTTAACACAAGGCTATATTCTTTAAACATTTAAAAAAATGTCAACCACATAATGTTTTTGTTTTACCAGTTCCATTGGCATAACCATTTGTATAAGTCTTCATGTTCCGCGAACCATCCTGGAATAATCCGGCCAGTACGGTATGGCGTATTATCCTATTAAAAGAAGGCATTTCTAAAGTGGGATACCCTCACCATAAAAGGGTGTACTTGGCCAGCAGTGATCTCTAGGCATGTGGTAGACAATTTCCTGCGCACGAGTGACTGGTCCCTGGATTTCTCAGCAGAAGATTGCCCAACACTTCCTCCACCGGCCTTATTTCTTCTCACGGTGCATCCTGGAATCAACACTTCCGCAGGTAAACGACGCACACGCACTCGACCGTCCACACGCTGCAACATAAACGGAGATTTATTGGACTCGACGACCTTCTTTCAGTCATTCAAAGTCCAGTTTTGATGTCCGTGTGCGCACTGTAGGAGCATTCGACGGTGAATCGAGGATAGCATGGGCATTCGGCTTGGGCTGCGGAACCTATTTTTAGCAGGGTTCGATGTACTATGTGTCGTGACACCTTACTCCCGTCACTGAATTAAAACTACTGGATAGGTGCACCACAATATCCCTTCCTTTTGCTCGTATCATACAGGATAGCTTTCGCTTACTTCTAGAAGCGAGGAGATGTGGTAGACTCACACATTACCCGGGTTTCGTAGTATTTTCGGCCTCAGACCACTTGTTGAAGGTACTAACCACCTTCGACCCCATTTCGATTATATTTAACAGGACCAGTTCAGTATACCTCCGGAACATTACGGTAACGTTTTGTTGCAATCAAAGCATTTTTACGTAGGTTATGACGCATAAGTGCTATGGAATGGATCCCTCTCCTATGTCCTAACCTTTGACCTCATTTCGTCCATTCTTAATAGGGTTCGTCCTTAGTGGACCCCATACTAAAATTCCATCGAAATCGAACCATTTTTACGGGAGTTATTGTGCGGACGGACAGACAGACTGACAAAGCTGGGGCATATACGCTTCTTCAATCTACGGTTGGAAAGCGTAAAAACTAGATAACACTCATTAACAGAGCTTGGGAGCATGTATTATTTTTACAGTTTTATGCTCTTTACACGCTCTGTCGTTTACATGCAGTTGCTTCGATCTGCATGAAGACGCGCTCTTCGTAAAGTTTTGGATCCAGGGTGCATGTACATTGATGTATAAACAAAGAATTTCCCATTCCATAACTTTACTGATTTTCTACCGAGTTTCTCTGGTTACGCCCCATGTCTTTAAATGGAATACATATAGTCGCTTCGAGGTGTCTCATCTCTAAGCAAAAGCAGATTTTATTCAACTCGATGTTTCCAAGAATGTATAATCACTCTCTTGGACCAACCAACTTTCCATACAACAATAGAAAAACGCAATAAAGTGTCTGTGTTGCTAATTTTACGAATTTCCCAGAAAAGTTCAAGAAATAACTGTTTATTTTAATTATCTTCGAAATTTCACTAAAAGGAATATTAGTGCATTCAAGAACTGCTTTTGCAGTTTTAAGCACCTTTTTTAAAAAAACACCGTTATAAATCTTCAGTAGTCTACGTACAAATTTCTTTTGAAAACATTACAGCATCGAAATCCTCCAGATTATTCTAGATAATTTTGTCAGTACAATTTCAGGATGAAGGTTCTTTGAAAATTGCTTTATATATAAACACGTTGAGATCTGGGTGGAATACCTAAATTGATATAGTTTCATAATGATTCAAAAATGAGCTACTTTCCTTTCATCAGCATACAATCTTCTACGTAGTTATTGTGTGAGCACATGCATGGGCGAATGTATAAATGAAAGCGAAGAACAATTACAGAATGCGACGGATTTTCCCGAATAGAACTCAATACTACGATTAATTCATTAGGCCGTGGACGTGAATCGCGATAAATGGTATACGGAATTGACGTGCGATGTATTTGTTGAATACACTGATACTGCTCACTCGGATTGTTAGCCATTTTAGTGCAAATTACTATTCTTTTTAACACGGTTTGCTACGTCAGATTCTTCCTCTTTAATCAGAAAAAGGCTCTGTAAATGTTTCGGAATACTAACCCCGCAAGAATTTTCCAGATGTCTAAATCTGCGACAGCAGTACCCGAAAATGAAGGAACATTATCAAGGAACTTTTATAGCACAATACCCGCAAACACTGAACTAATGAAAAACTAGCAGAACTCTCCTGAAAATAGCAACATATTATGTAGGCAGTTTCATTAAGTTCAAACAGCGCGAAATGAACACTTTGAAATAAGCGGAGTTCTTGATGTCGAAAACCTCCCTGTTACACGTGAGAAAGCTTTCTCTTGATTTTTCAGGAACTGCCAAGTGATGGCATTAAAAATAAGTGTCAGCTACGAAGAAGAAATAACGCATAAAGAAATAAGTCAACTGTGGCGTTCATAATGACCTCTTGGTAATTACCGGTTTGCTAATCCGCAAGTTTCTCCAAAGTTCGCAGTAACGTTCAGTAAAGACGACGTGTCTTAACAACCATTTATTTCTAATTCTCTTTCGACTCTTAAGAAAAAGACCGGTCGTGAACTCGAAGTGCTGTTTTTGCTTTTTGAGCGAGACCGCCTTTTAAGATGTCAGCATCGTTACGAAGTTTAATTTTCAGAAGACTTTTTCATACAGGCTTCTTCCTGGAAATCCGTCGTCCCAACAAACCCGAAAGAAGTAAAGCTGGTATTAACAACTGTGTTTATTTCCACTTTTTGATATTGGTTGTTCCCTCACTTTTGTCAAACAATTCAAAGGTTTGATTAGAAATGCTTTTCATGATCTTTTAGATTTCCGAGGAAATGTTTTCGAAAATTATCGTTCACTCACAACATTAAGAGAAGAAGTTTTGTTTTGTTCTAAGTGCTATTTCCGCCAATGACTGTGCCTGAAAGAAGTTAATTCTTCAAGGCGCATTTGAGTATATTTAAGTAATTTAATTCGATAAGTGCTTTGCTGTCTTACGACTTCTGGAAGAACTGAGTCAAAATTGAATGGTTCATTTATTTAAATGTAAAGGTTCCTAAAAAACGATGCTCGTCTAAATCATGTATTGCAAAGCCATAACTGTGTGCCTATTGAGAGACTGCCCAGGATCTTCTCTGGTCGAATCTTGTGCGGTAATTCTTTATTAAATTGCCCGAAACACCCTTAGTAACATATGATTTTCAGGGGTGTGTAGTCAAGTCTACAAACAATCTAGGGTAGAAAAAAACGCTACCTAACGAATGATTATAAATGCCAACCACAGATTTAGTAAGTGTGAATCTATGCGAATAATAAATACTGACTGTCTAAGTGAATGCAAAAGCGAACTGTTTCCTAACGCATATGGTAGCAAACAGAGGGTTATAAGGCATTCGAAACACAATGGAACCAATTCAAAGCTTTCTTTTTGGTGCACAACGACATCCCTCTAATTTCAATGAGATACTCCGACCTGATTTAGAGCCATAGTTCTCGGAGAGGGTGCATCAAAAAGGAAAACTAAGTGGACTGAGCTCACTCTAGAGACGGAGGGGCATTTGATATTTGAAAAGTACAAATGCACCGGAAGCCAATACATCATGACCAACTTCCAACTATGATGTTCGTCAGCCGCTTGCCGCATAAAGAGCGCTTCATGGGCGACGCATACAGGCTGCAGGCCTTCTAAAGTTGTATCGTGGTATCTGGTCCCAAAGGCGTTGCCAGTGGATCCTTAACTCTTGTAAGTTACGTGGTTGAGCTGCCGCAGATCGGATTTGCTTTTTACAAAACAAACCACAGGTGCCCGATCGGACTGACCTCTGGGGAATTTGGAAGTCCGGCAGGCTTGAAATTTAACGTAAACCCAACACTCAGCCATCGTCTTTTAGAAATAGAAGACAGCGGCTCAGTGTTGAGCCTATGCTGACTTGCACGGCTGTGCTACCTGGGCCTGGAAATTTTCTTCGTGATCTGCGAACTATTCTCGAACAACACGGCAGAGTTGCGAGGACCATTATTCCTTGGAAGGAAGGCACTACTAAAAGGGAATACCGTCGCCGTGAAATGATTTACATAGACAGCAGTGATGTTTAGGAAGGTAATAGAAATCATAGTTTTCTGTACAAGAATCACTGGATACAGGATTTCCCAGCAGAATATTGCCCAAAGCATTACACTTTCTCCAGCGATTTGTTTTCTTTCCACGGTGCATCCTGGTGCCAAAACTTTCCCAGGTAGACGACTCACACATACCCGGCCGTCCACATAGTGCAATATGAAATGAGATTCATCTGACCCGACGACCTTTTTCCAATCATTCAAGGTCCAGTTTTGATGCGCATGTGCCCATTGTAGGAGCTTTCGACGTTGAAGCGAGGGCAGCATGAGGACTCGGACTGGTCTGTGGCTGCGCAGTCCATTTTCAGCAGGGTTCGATGCACTGTGTGTTGTGACATGTCACTCCCGTCACTGGCATTAAATTTACTGGCTAAGAGCGCCATAGTATTCCTTCTATTGGCTCGTACCGTATGGGATATCTTTCGCTCACCTCTAGCATCAATGAGCTGGGGTGGGCCCACACATTTCTGGCGGTTCGTGGTTTCACTCCTCGAACCACGTGTTTTGACCATGGATGACCGTGATCAAGCCTTGCTGTCTCGGAAATGCTCTGGCAGAGTCATCTGGCCAATACAGTTTGGCCTTTATCAAATTCCCTTAATTGCGTTGCCTTTCCCATCTGAAGATCAATAAGAACGGTGATTAACAGCGTCTGTAAGATATGTTATATTTACAGTTTCATAGCCTTCACGCGAGCCATCGTTTATCTGCCGTTTCCTCGTTTTACATAAGAAACGTTGGTAATTAATTTAAGCACTGGCATTTTTGTCTGCACTCTAAAAAATTCTGAAATTCGCGAACCACTTCCCGTGATCACTTTCATGAAATTACGAAGCATATTCCTGATACAACCTTTTCTTGTGAAATGACTGACGGAAACCTAAATTTCACGGATTTTTTCGTTCGCCAGGAATATTCTGAATTTTCAGAAACATTTCCGCAACTCATTTCTTATATTCACGGTGAAATACCGTTTTTAACGCTTTCCAACCGTAGGTTGAAGAAGCGTATATGCTCCAGCTTTGTCCGTCTGTCTGTGTGCCCGCACGATAACTCGCGTAAAAATGGTTTGATTTCTATGAAATTTTAGTATGTGGTAGGGGAGCACCTGGGAATTAACCTATTGAAATGGGTTCAAATGTCCGGACATAGGAGAGGGGTCCATTCCATGCCCTTATGCCTCATAACTTGCGTACAAATGGTTCGATTTCGATGACATTTTAGTATGTGGTAAGGGATCACATGGAAATGTACCCTATTGAAAGTGGACGCAATGGGGTCAAAGGTCAGGAAATAGGAGTGGGATTCATTCCACTGCCTTTATGCATCATAACTTACGTAAACATGCTTCGATTACGACAAAACTTTATCATGTTGTTCCGGAAGTATACTGAACCAGTTCTGTTAAATATAATCGAAATGGGGTCAAAGGTCGGGACACAGGAGCGATATTTATTCCACAGAATTATCCTCATAACTTGACTAACAATGCTTTCATTGAGACAAAACTTTAGTATGTTGTTCCGGAGATATACTGAACAGGTTCTGTTGAATATCATCGAAATGGGGTCATAGGTTGGGACACAGGAACGAGATTTATTCCACAGCCGTTATCCTCATAACTTGAGTAATGATTTCAGGTATGTTGGAAAGCGTATCAAAATCAATGCATTGCATGATTTTACTAACTTGTTTATACTTTTCAACCGTAGGTTGAAGAAGAGTATATGCTCCAGTTTTGTCCGTCTGCCTCTCCGTCCGCACGATAACTCGCGTAAAAATGGTTCGATTTCGATGAAATTTTAGTATGTTTTAGGAGACCACCTGGGGACGAACCTTATGGAAAACAGGCAAAATGGGGTCAAAGGTCTGGACATAGGAGCGGGATCCATTCCATTGCCCTTATGCGTCATTACTTGTGTAGAAATGGTACGTTTTCGATGAAAGTTTAGTACGGAAACAACTTGGGAACGAACCCTATTGAAAATGAGCAAATGGGGTCAAAGTCAGGACATAGGAGCGGGATCCATTTCATTGCCCTTATGCGCCATAACTTGCGTAGAAATGGTTTGATTGTGACAAGACCTTATCATCTTGTTCCGGAGGTATACTGAACCGATTCTGTTGAATATCATCAAAATGGGATCAAAGGTCAGAGCACAGGAGCGAGATTTATTCCACAGCCATTATCCTCATAACTTGAGTAATAACTTGAGTAATGATTTCTGGTATGTTGGAAAACGTATATAATCAATGCATTGCATGATTTTACTAACTTGTTAAGATGTGTTAAAGATGTGGTTTTCCTGACCCCCATTTTGAGCACCAGCTGGTATATATTATGTTACTCTAAGAAACTTGGTACTTTAATAGGTGATAGCATGATATCTATGTATCAGCCTGTGGACCATTTGAGAAAGAAGTACAGAGGTGTGAAAATTATTAGAATAATTGTGATTTTTCTAAGTTTTGTGGTTCTTCTAAGTAAATGCAATATTACATGAAACGTTTGTTTAATTTGTTGGTATAAATAATTTTTCATCCCTTAAGAATGGCTTAGAGGATATTATTTTAAATGTTAATTGATGTGACACCATGTAGGAACATTTGTTCAGAAGTATGTCATGGTGCCTACACTATAGAGAGAAATGGGCTAAAAAGCAGACGATTTTAAAAGTTAAGGTTATGTTATGTTTTCGTGATGCAGTATGTTTTTTTTTCTTATTACACGTTACCTGAAGACCTTTTGTGCAGTTTGTAAAGTTTAAAGTCCATTGTTTGAAGTTTGTAATTGAATTGTTACGTTGTTAGTGGCTTGGTGATCATTTTTTTAATATGGGCAAGACTCCTAGAAAAAAGGCTTTGACCAAGTGTCTTCTGAAAGAATAACGTTATAACACAAGGAGAAATAGTAGATAGATTAACAATTTCACAAACATCTGTGTGTAGGTTGAAGAAATCTTTGGATTCTTGCTGTGCTGTATGCACATTATTGGGTAAGAAAATGTGGACGAAAGAATAAATCAGCCCAAGAGCGCAAAGGAAACTTATTCAAATTGCTACGAAAAATAGAAGAGCCACCAGCAAAGACTTATAACTTGCTATGGAAAAGCATGGGGTAAGTGTTTGTGATTCTTCTATCCGTCGAAGACTGATCGCTGCTTGACTCCGTATACGCCGTACTCGAAAAAAGGCTAAACTCACACCCGCAATGGAACAGAAGAGGCTTGCCTGGGCAAAAGAAGTCCAAAAACAATTCGAAAACTACTGGAGCAAGGTAAGGAATTGTACAGTTCCTGAAATTAATCAGTTTATTTGAGGTTTCATTTGTATCTCTGAAATCATGCACGGAGTAGCGTACCGACTACAGACACAAAACGGAAAGGATTTCATGATACGCAGAATTGTATTAAACTGTTGGTTATTTTTATCTTTCAGGCATGTTTTTCTGATGAATCCATGTTTGCTATAGCGGAAGAAAGCAGCCAGTACGTGAGGAGAAGCGCCCATGAGGAGTTCTCGTCCCAGTGCGTAGCACAAACGGTCAAGCATGGTGATAATCTGGAGTATCATATCAGCTCAAGGTGGAGCCGTCTACGCATTGCAGAAGGTATGATGAACCAGCATCAGTACAAAAAAGTACTTGAACAAATGTTAATCCTACAATTGAAAGACTGGTTCCCAAATGGGACTTCGTCTTTATGAGTGATGGTGCACCGTGCCATAAGGAAAAGCCTGTTACCAAGTTTTTAAGTGACAACAATAAAAAAACTCTGCCATGGTATGGAAACAGCCATGATATGAACCCCATAGGAACCTCAGGTCCATTGTGAACAGGAGACTGCGGAAAACCAGCATTATAACGAATGTCACCCTCATATAAACGCTTACTGAAATCTGGCACCATGATGAAGAAAGAAATCAGACACTTGTACGAAACTTGTAGAAAGCATGCCAAGACTCATTGAATCTCTGACAAAGAGCAAAAGCATGCATACTAAATGCTAAATGTGCCATTGTTGAAATAAAGGAGTATTTCATTGATATAACTTGCTTTTTGTACAATATTCTCAATTATTCTAATAATTTTCACACCTATTTATATATTATTTTTATAGCTATCAAGAATAAATTTTATGTTTAGAAGTTTTGCAAAATAACACTACAAAACAGTGCATTTCACCTTTTCTTAAAGATAATTGAAGGTCATTGTTAGTTTAAAAAGATCAATTTTCAAAGCATTCTGTTGCTTCGAAAAATCACGATGAAGAAAATAATTTGCGATAAGTCCTCCTACAGAAAAAATAAAAGTATTACACACCTATTCAAATAAGAAGCTCCAACAGAAAATAAAATGACGAATTCACTCTCATAATGACACACAAAAAACATCAGTATCTCGCAATTAGTTTTACCATGATCTTAATTGAAATGTCAGAGTCTTTCTGGCTCAGTGGTTAAGCCGCGCGTCTTAACCACTGAGCCAGAAAGACTCTGACATTTCAATTACCAACGCAAACGACGTTGGTTTTAAGAACCAACGCAAACGACGTTGGTTCGTGTACTGCTGCTGCAAAAGGATTTTCTGGTTTAGGGGCATAAACATTCAGTCTTTGATTTCTCGAAATTTCTATATAAATACGGAAAAACCTCAAACAAATTTTTCTGAAATAAACAGAATTTCTGACTACGGAAAATCTGTGAAAATAAGTTTAAAAAATTGGGCACTTTTAAAAACGGAAATTTCGTTAAAAGACGGAGACATACAACTAAATTTGCTGCAAGTTATTTTCAGAAATTTTCTGTTAATTCACACCATTTATTTTTTACAGTGTGTGGTGATGTAGATGATTTTTCGAAAGGAGGGTTTAACCCCAGTTATTAAACAGCCTTTAGAAGTAGAAAGCTTGAAGGTTTAGGCTAGGATACAGGATAGTGAAAGTACATAGAAATGAGATAGAGAAGACTAAGCTGGTATTTCTGTTAAAAACTTAATATTGTATTCAAAACACAAAACAGTAGGCTTTTCTATCTCATGGGCGATTGTCTTTCCGAAGCCAGTGTCGATCTTCAAGATGCAATTCCCTAAGTGTGAGAAGTGTAGTATTTATTGTAGAGGACAGGCTGAGTTACTCTTCTTCTCTTTCAAATGTCCATTAAAACCAGCGTACTAATTTCTTACCGCAATCCAGTTAACATATTCGCTCGTGCTTCGTCACAATTCTTCCATCTAATGAATATGAACTGCAGTGGAATTCATCGCAGCACGTTTCCAGACATTGAGAGCTAGAATTTTGCTGTTTGAGCAGTATAGCAAATCTTTATATATTATGTGCATCTTGAAGTAAGGAAACACATACAGCTACGTGGTTAAATGAATACTCTGAAAGACGTACATCATCTTTCTATATTCTGTTGCTCACGTTTAAGTTAATTACAGCCCATGTTGGTGCATAAAATGTGAAAACTGCTATATACAATTTAATTTTAATGTTAAACAAATATACAAGTTACATAAAATGTTTCTTAACTACCATTCACCAAACACCCAGAGCTTCGTTGTACGAAATGCATGCGCTTAGCAGTAATATAACGAAAGTTCGTTTTAGGCCTCTCACTTCCAGTCTTGTGTCGAAGCCAGCTGCAACTTGTAAGCACCGTGAAGCAAAGTTCCTCACTATGAATTGTTATGTCCTTCGGTTGTAACAAATTTAATTCTTCGGAATTAGAACCTGTATCATCAAGTCAGTAGCGGTACCTGTTTGTAATTTCGGTTCAGTGGGGACGTGGGGTAAAAGTTGTTAACTTACATAAGTATCCTTGATGCGAAATATAGGCTGAACGAGAAAGTATAATGCACAAGTTGAATATAAAGAGTATGTATACCATATAAATCCACCGCGCGCTGCCATTCACTATATATCCATATCTCGTGGTGTATGTGGTCTAGCAGTAATCCAATGTAAGTTCATTTATAGAGGCCTATCACTTCCAGTCTTGTGTCGAAGTTAACTGTAACTTGTAGGGCACTGGTAAGCAAAGCTCTTTATTATGCGTTGTTATGTCCTTCTATTGTAACAATATTCTTGAGGGCCAGAACTTGTATCATTAAATCAGCAGCAGTGCAAATTTACAAACTCGCCCCTGCCCCTCCGGAATTGAGTTTGTAAATTTGCACTGCTGCTGATTTAATAATACAAGTTCTGGCCCTCAAGAATATTATTACAATAGAAGGACATAACAACGCATAGTAAGGAGCTTTACTTTCCAGTTCCCTACAAGTTACAGTTGACTTCGACACAAGACTGGAAGTGATAGACCTCTATAAATGAACTTACATTGGATTATTGCTAGACCACATGTCCCACGACGATATGGATATATAGTAAATAGCAGCGCGTGGGGGATATGTATGGTGTACATAGACTTTATATTCAACTTGTGTATTATAATTTCTCGGCCAGTATATATTTCGCATCAAGGATACTTTTGTTATGTAAGTTGACATCTTTAACCCACGTCCCCACCGAACCGAACTTATGAACTTTTACTGCTGCTGACTTGATGATACAGGTTCTAATCCTCAAGAATTAAATTTGTTACAACAGAAGGACATAACAATTCATAGTGAGGAACTTTGCTTAACAGTGCCTACAAGTTGCAGCTGGCTTCGACACAAGACTGGAAGTGATAGGCCTAAAAACGAACTTTCGTTGGATTACTGCTAAGCGCATGCAATTCGTACGACGGAACTCTGAGTGTTTGGTAAATGGCAGTGAAGAAACATTTTATGTAAATAGTATGTTTGTTGAACATTAAAATTGAATTGTATATAGTAGTTTTCACATTTTATGCACCACCATGGGCTGTAATTAACTTAAACGTGAGCAACAGAATATAGAAAGATGATACAGGTCTTTAAGAGTATTGCAAAAAGTGTTGATCGTGAACTAATGTCATAAGAACGCTAGTGCCGGTAGTGTCGCTTTGCGAAAATTCCAAAGCGTTCATAAAATGGGAGTATTGTTCTCACACTAGACTTGACGTCTTCTTGGACCAGGGGTGGAGAACCTGCGGCCTTCTAAAGCCATTAAGTTCAGCCTTTCGATTGCATACAATGCTTTCAGAACAGATCCTTTTATTACGTTTTTGTTCGCCTTTTATTATTTTTATTTTAATCTTAAAAATAACCGTATTTAAAATATCAAAGAGTAAAAGAATATTCAACCAAAAAATGCTCTTCGACTGATGGCCACAATTAAAACATTAGTAAGTCATTAGAGCTATTTCGACACCTGCTACGCTCATAATTCCCTTCTGTGGCTCCTAAAAAACTACAGACGGAATTGATTGAGCACTCAGAAGATAACATTTTGAAGTCCTTATTTGACGCTAAGAAAGATCCATTTGAAACACGGAAAAATGCAATAAAATACCCACACCTTCGGCAACATGTACCAAAACTGCTTTCTTGCTTTTCAAACATTTATTGCTGTGAATCTACATTCTCCTACCTAATCCAAATCAAGATTCCCTTAAGGACACAAATGACGGATACCCATCTAGAGGATTAGCTAGAACTGCGGATCTGCATGTTGCAGCAAAATATTCAAATGCTATTCAACAAAAGACAGTCACAATAAAGTCATTAAAAGGCTAATTAACTTTAGAATTAAAAATTTTGTTTCATTTTTTGAAGTTAGTGCATAATAAGATTTTTACAAAATAATGTACACTTCGAAGTATATCTAATGGAAGTTTCTTGAGTGCCGCGTTATTATATTCCATCTAACTTAATGTGGCTTTCCAACATGAAAAGGTTACCCACCTCTGTCCTGGATGAATACGTTGCAACCTGTTTTTGAGAGACTGATAACACGTGCTGGAGAGGCTTCAGCTTAATTTTTCTGATATGATTCTCCTTTACTAACCTTCTTCTGTGGCATTACCGTGCAGATAATCCCACATTCAAGTACTGAGGAAATTTAATGTCTCAAAAGCTCATAATTATGTCAAAATAGCATTTGAAATCCTGTTCTTACTGCTCTTTTAGCTGAAATTAAACGTGATGCTATCGACCCCTTCTGTGTGACCGCGCTCTCCTGGACACTCATTCAAGATATTCACATGTTTGCAAAATGATTTAAAGCTTTTTAAGAACAATAAGGTGACGCGTATTTTTTTGTAATACGACAGACAAACCAAAAATGGAAAGACCGTTTGCTCAAAAGAAAACTACTGACTGGAAAATTCATTTAAATAGACGACTGCCCGATTAAAAGTTACTTTTCGTACATAAAAACGTGCATTTTAATCATTTTTAGGGTTTCTATGATCTCAAATATTCATAGCTCCACATGCGGAAATTAACAATACTGTCTGCGTTACAGTATCAGGGAAACTTTATTTCCATTGCCGAGAAAAACTGAAGACTGCGTTATATTTAAAGTGATTTCAATAAATAAATGCCGGTTTCATAACCATGTCTTTCACATTAATACTTAAATGTTCCTTTAATTGAACTACAGTTACTTCGCATTTTATGAAATTTATAGTTCATTTAAAATTATATCATCTTCATTATCATTGTCAACCATTATCAATCCACTGCTGGACGAAGGTCTCCTCAAGTTTCCTCCACAACGTTCTGTCTTGTGCCAGTCTCCTCCATGTCACTCCTGCATACTTTCGAATTTCATCCACCCACCTCCCATGTGTTCTTCTTCTGGGTCTTTTCCTGTCCCTTGGAATAAAATCTAAACTTTCGGTTGTCTATCGATGGTCTGTCCTTCTGGCAGAATGTCCAGCCCATTGCCATTTCAGGGATTTAACTCGGATCATGATGTCCTCCACTCTTGTCATTTTTCGGATCCACGAGTTCCTCTTCTTATCTCTCCTGGTTACACCAAGCATGCACCTCTCCATGATACTTTGAGTTGTCTGCAGCCTTTGTATGTCTCTTTTAGTTAAGGTCCACGTCTCTGCACCATACGTAAGCACTGGAAGGATGCATTGATCAAACACTTTTTTTTAAAGACATAATGGCATATTGCTCTTGAAAATTATGCTGTTTCTTCCAAAAGCTCTCCAGGCAAGTTTTGTACGCAGATTAATTTCTTCATCAATGTGACCCTCACTTGATATCTGCTGTCTAAGATAAACGTACTTGTCCGTTATCTCCAGTTTTTCTCCATCAATCGATAAATCTTCATTTCTTGTAAAAGCATTGAACATCACTTTTGTCTTCTGAAAGTTCATTTTTAATCCCACTTCTTTACTCTTGTCAGCAAGTTCCTGTATCATACTCTGTAGCTCTGATGGGGTAGTTGCAAAAATGACCACGTCATCAGCAAAACCAAGGTGAGTTAGATAATCTCCATTAATCTTTATCCCTTTGTTTTCCCAGTTCAGTGATTGAAAGACATTTTCCAATGTGGCATTACAGCTTCGGAGATATGGTGTCACCTTGTCTCACTCCCTTTCCAATTTTTATGTGTGTTATATTTTCAAAAAGCCGAATCTTTGCACTTGAATTTTCATAGATGTTATTAATAATATTAATGTATGCATCTTCGATACCGCAGGTTTTCAGAGCCATTGTAACTGCTGATGGTTTCACCGAATCAAAGGCTTTTTCATAATCGATAAAAGCCATGCACACTGGAAGTTCATATTCCCTCACTCACAAATTATATAAATTATATATAGTGCCTGAACTAAAGATTGCACAAGTTTTCTGTTCTCTTTATATGGAAATGTTTACAGAGCGGCCGGGTTTTGAGAAAGCTACATCAAAACAGCTCTTTCCTCCATCGCATTTCAGCAGTACCGACAAGAAAACTATCACTGGTGCTAAGCGCTGCTTTTCGGGTCTTCATACTCTGGTCCATGACTCAAAGCGTGGTAGGGAAACACTAGTCCTCCTGATACGGACATCATGCCACTGGGCGCAAAATGTTAGTCAAACGTCTCTCTCCTCTTTTAAGTTCGGCGCAATTATTATAGCTCGTTTTGCAGGTAATTAGTCAGAAAAGATTAGATACTATTAACGCCGTAAATGACCACTTTAAAAACCGAAGCTAAGGGGAAAGTAACGCTTTATGATGCGCACTTTCATTAGCTTCAGACGGGTTTGGCTGACATTTTGAACAGCACATGTATTCGTTCCAGCTGATTTCAGCCCATTTTGCTAACCGTGATTTCTTTTTTTTTTATTTGGAAGTTTAAAGACCACCATGAGCAACTCAGTGGACCATAAGCAGTCGGCCGTCTCTAATTTAAGGTCACATGTTCCAGGTAAGGGAGAGAGCCAGTGCCTTAAGACAAACACAACATCCATGCCTCATTGGATTCGAACCCGGACCCATTTCGGACGAATGATCAGAAGCCATCGCTTAGACCACAGCGCCACCTCAGCGGCTAATCGTGAATTAATTCGTTTACTAGCTTAAAGGGTAAAATGAGAAAATTTCAACCTAAATAAGTATTCACATATTTTAAAACCAAACTTCCGTTATTATTTTGTAAAATATGCGTGACTGATTTAAAGAAAATGTAAATCGTTTTCCATGTTTTACAGCACATATGTTTAGAAGATGTATATTAGGATACTACTAGTTTCATGAGCTGTATTTGTAATATAAATTATATATATATATATATATATATATATATATATATATATATATATATATATATATATATTGCTTCTGTAAATGAAATGGCGTTTCTCGTGACAGAAATCAACAGGAGGAACTCCAATGTTGACTGACTAAGCTCCCTACCCCACGAGATTTCTTAAAATTCAAGACAAACCAATAAATACACAACTGAAAATGAATACACAACTGAAAATAAATACACAACTAAAAATAAATACACAACCAAAAAATAAATACACAACTAAAATGAAAGCGACATATCTTGAAAGACATAAACCTTAAGGTGGACGTCAAGTAATTTTGCTTCCTATACTTCCAATGAAAAAACTTCTGTACACATGTTCTTCACAATTAATGCGTTTCCAATGATGAAAATGCCGCCCCGGTGGCGCAGTGGTCTAAGGCGTTGGCCTCTGATCATTCGTCCGTAAGGGGTCCGGGTTCGAATCCCGGTCAGGCATGGATGTTGTGTTTGTCTTACGGCACTGGCTCTCTCCCTTCCCTGGAACCAGTGACCCTAAATTAGGGACGGGCGACTGCTTATAGCCCATTGAGTTGCTCACGGTGGTCGTTAAACCTCCAAACAAAACAAAAAAAAAATGATGAAAATTTTAACATCCATTAAAATAGCTTCATTTTGTAGCTTGGAATACTTAATATTTTCTAAAACATAACAATAATTGTGCAATACAACATTTGTTTGTTTACTGACCTCATCAAAGTACAGGTCGCGCCATCTTTTTTCTGGTTTCAACACCACCTAAGGAAATGTTATTGTTTTTTAATTAAATTATGGTTATGTTTTTGAAAATATTAAGTATTTCAAGTTATAATATGAAGTTATTTTAATCGATGTTCAAATTTTCATCCTTGCGAACGCATTAATTGAAAAGAAAATGAGTACAGAAGTTTTTCCATTGGAAGTATAGGAAGCAAAATTACTTGACGTCTACCTTAACCCGCAGGAGCAAAAAAAAAAAAACAAAAAAAAAACAGCAAAATTACCACAAATAAGAAGACCAACAGAATAACCGCGCCGTGTGCAACAGCGGTCGAGATACTAAAAAAGTTACGGTTAACTGAAGAATCAGATCAGAGTGTAGTGAGGCCAACAAGTGTAAGCTGTGAGACAATGTGTAGAACCACAAGAGACCCACCCTGTGGTATTTTGTGTCAGATACGTAAGTATTTTAACTTTGTAGAGTCTTAGGATAGTATAATATGTTAATGTCAATTGAACAAAGAGAATTTTCTGAACACAATTTGCGCAGAAACTGCCTAATGTATTTACAAAAAAAAAATTTGGAGGATTAGTTGTTATGAATAATTTTTTTTTTAATTGACGGTTTAACGGCCACCGTGAGAAACTCAATGGGCCATAAGCAGTTACCCGTCCCTAATTTAGGATAATTGGCTCTAGGGAAGGAAGAGAATTAGTGCGACAAACACAATCTCGATGCCTTACCGGGATTCGAACCCGGACCTTTTCAGACGAATGATCACACCCCAGCGCTTTGACCACTGCGCCACCGGAGCGCCCGTAAATAAGTTAATATTACTTTAATTCTATGCAACTGCGAAACGATAATGTCACCCTGTACCTGAATCGATACATTAGAAGACCAATGGGTATCAATCAGAATTGATATGAAAACTTAATTCTTGTATCTTATCATAAATATCCAAATTAATATTCAAACCTACATGTAAAGTGATATCAGAGTCTAAAAATTGGCAACAATCTGAACTAATATTAGTTTTTTCAAGTATCAGGAAGAAGCATCAGGTTTCATTTACAGAACCAAGCTCCCGTGATAAAGGCGGGTTCTGTATGCTCATTAAAGATAAGAAGCGAAATTAACGGATACAGAAAATGACAAGAGTGGGAGACATCATGATCAGAGTAAAATCTCTGAAATGGTAATGGTCTGGACATGTTGTCAGAAGAACGTACCTTCTAAGCGATGCGTTATGGCTGTTCGTCCAAGTGGGTCTGGTTTGGAATCCCGGTGAGGCATGGATGTTGTGTTTGTCTTAATGCACTTGCCTTCTCACTTCCTTGGAACCAGTGACCCTAAATCAAGGACGGGCGACTACTGATAGCTCATTGAGTTGCTCACGGTGGTAGTTAACCCCCCCCCCCCAAATAAAAAAGAAGAATGGACCACGGATGGACAACCAATATTCTAGACTGGATTTGAAAGGACAGGAAAAGACCCAGAATTAGACCACATGTGAGATAGATGGATGAAATGCGAAAGCAGGCGGGAATGACATGAAGGGGACTGCCTCAAAACTGGCAGTTGTAGAAGAAATCTGGGGAGACCTTCATCCAGCAGTGGACTGATAATGATTGACAATGATGAAATATCATTATCATCATCTTCACGCCAACAATTACCAATCCACTGCGGCATGACGGTCTCCCCAAGTTTCTTCTACAACAATCTGCCTAGAGCCAGTCTCCTTCATGTTACTCTGGCACGCTTTCTAATTTTATTCATCTCCCATGTGGTCTTCTTCTGGGTGTTTTCTGTCCGCCAAATTTATTCAGTTCAAAATTTCTGTTGTGCATTCATTGAAGAGCATATATATATATATATATATATATATATATATATATATATAAAAGAAGAGAGATGAGGACAACTAAAGAAGATGTGACTTCCAAAGTGGAATATATAGAGCTATGCAAGACAACACGAAAAAGTATCACTGAAGACGTAAGGAAATTCAACTGTGAGCTAGTGAGGAAAGCAATTGAAAACAACCAAAGCCTTAAGATAGCAAAGGGACATCTCAGTAAGGGAAGAAAACAGATTATGGCTCTGAGAAAAGAAGATGGTTCTATAACAAGAAATAGAGGCGAAATTTTGACAAGAGTGAAAGATTTCTACTCCAAATTATATGAAAGGGATGATACATGTACTCCAGACATCATGAAAGGTACCAGAGTTCTTCCAGTCCTCCCAGCAGAAGTTGCTCATGCAATCAAGAACATGAAGCGGGGGAAAGCTCCAGGAGAAGATGGAATTACTATAGACATCATACAAGAAGCAAGTGGAGAAATTGAAACAGTACTCGCCCAAATTTTCACTCGATGCCTTAATGAAGGGAAGATTCCTGAAGATTGGAACAATGCTACAATGATCCTGCTACATAAAAAAGGTGACATTGAGGATCTCAGGAACTACAGACCTATCAGCCTCCTATCAGTGGTTTATAAAATCTTCACTAAAGTTCTTTCACACCGCTTGAAGGTAACACTGGACATGGCTCAACCGAGAGAACAAGCTGGATTCAGGAGTGGCTACAGCACAATAGATCATATCCACGTACTGAGAGAACTAATTGAAAGAGCGAGGGAATATGAACTTCCATTGTGCATGGCTTTTATCGATTATGAAAAAGCCTTTGATTCGGTGAAACCATCAGCAGTTACCACGGCTCTGAAATCCTGCGGTATTGAAGATGCATACATTAATATTATTAATAACATCTATGAAAATGCAAGTGCAAAGATTCGGCTGTTTGAAAATACAACACACATAAAAATTGGAAAGGGAGTGAGACAAGGTGACACCATATCTCCGAAGCTCTTTAATGCCACATTGGAAAATGTCTTTCAATCACTGAACTGGGAAAACAAAGGGATAAAGATTAATGGAGATTATCTAACCCACCTTCGTTTTGCTGATGACGTAGTCATTTTTGCAACTACCCCATCAGAGCTGCAGAGTATGATCCAGGAACTTGCTGACAAGAGTAAAGAAGTGGGATTAAAAATGAACTTTCAGAAGACAAAAGTGATGTTCAATGCTTTTACAAGAAATGAAGATTTATCGATTGATGGAGAAAAACTGGAGATAACAGATACGTATGTTTATCTTGGACAGCAGATATCAAATGAGGGTCACATTGATGAAGAAATTAATCGGCGTACAAAACTTGCCTGGAGAGCTTTTGGAAGAAACAGCATAATTTTCAAGAGCAATATGCCATTATGTCTTAAAAGAAAAGTGTTTGATCAATGCATCCTTCCAGTGCTTACGTATGGTGCAGAGACGTGGACCTTAACTAAAAGAGACATACAAAGGCTGCAGACAACTCAAAGAAGCATGGAGAGGTGCATGCTTGGTATAACCAGGAGAGATAAGAAGAGGAACTCGTGGATCCGAAAAATGACGAGAGTGGAAGACATCATGATCAGAGTTAAATCCCTGAAATGGCAATGGGCTGGACATACTGCCAGAAGGACAGACCATAGATGGACAGCCGAAATTTTAGATTGGATTCCAAGGGACAGGAAAAGACCCAGAAAAAGACCACATGGGAGATGGGTGGATGAAATTCGTAAATATGCGGGAGTGACATGGAGGAGACTGGCACAAGACAGACCGTTGTGGAGGAAACTTGGGGAGACCTTCGTCCAGCAGTGGATTGATAATGGTTGACAATGATGATGATGATATATATATATTATAAAATCTGAAAGATAAAACCACGGAGTGCACAACTCTATGAAAACCAATGAATGAATAAATGAAAGAATGTACAGCGAAAAATTAAAATACTAAATATAAAATGTGAAAAGTATAATACCTCTGATTGGACGGCGCAAAGCTGCCAAAACCAAAGTAAGACAAACATATTAAATATAATAAGTATCAAATCTAAAAACCCGGAATACACAGCAACAGGAAAATCAAAAAAGATGACCAACCTTTACGCATACCAGGCCACCGCAAAAACCTAAATAATAATCAACAAGTTGTAAGAATTGATATTTTTGGAAGTTATGTTAGTTCAATGTAAAGGAAATTTACATTAGTTCAGTGTAAAGGAAATTATTGGAAGTGTTTAACTCGAACTAAAGCACTTCCAAAAATGTAATTTCAATAACATTTTCGTTAGTATCTTGGATGAAAAAGAAGTTCTACTAAAATAGTCGTTTAAACCATATGGAAAAAGAGTTTCATGATTCAACACGAAACTCTTTTCCCATATGGTTTAAACGACTATTTTAGTGGTAAAAAATATCCAATGAATATACTAATTTTAGTCTCAAATATTTTGCCACAGACACTGCAGGACCAAAACGTCGTTTTCGTAGTTCGGGTAAAAACAGGAATCACTTCGTGGATTTTCATGTCCTACTCTGCGATATGGACAATCGCAATGAATCCATTGTCAAATATTGTCGAAGCAAAACATTTTCGCTCAATATTAGAAAGCTACGTTCTCTCCGGGTCGTGCACGAAAACTAAGACTATAAAGATTCACATATCAGAACTTTAGTCGATTACCTAATAAAGTTTAGATCGCTTAACAGGACTACTACACCTTCGAGGAAACAAAGTAATTACTGTGTCATTCGATTCCTAAATAGATGTTATGGTACCTTAAAAATTAGAAATATTTTTGCAGAGCACAGGAATGAATTATCGCTCAAGAACTTGGAAACTGTCGTTTGTTTCAAATATGAACCCACCATTGGAAGACAGCTGTTTAATTACCGAGGGGCTGGTGCCAATTACCACAAAAACTTAAATAATATAAAAAATGTCATGTTTCTGTCATCAAAAGAAATTTGCTGCCTACATAAACCAGGATTTTCGGCACATAATCACCAGTACTATGAACATAGTTCCTTATAAAAGTCTACGATTCTTAATGAATAAGGCGCTAATTACAGAGTGACTAAAAATACAAGTTTAACAAAATTATCAGCTTTTTAAAAACTGACCTAAATAAATCATCATCATCATCATCATTGTCAACCATTATCAATCCACTGCTGGACGAAGGTCTCCAAGTTTCCTCCAAAACGGTCTGTCTTGTGCCAGTCTCCTCCATATCACTCCTGCATACTTTCGAATTTCATCCACCCATCTCCCATGTGGTCTTCTTCTGGGTCTTTTCCTGTCCCTTGGAATCCAATCTAAAATTTCGGCTGTCCATCGATGATCTGTCCTCCTGGCAGTATGTCCAGCCCATTGCCATTTCAGGGATTTAACTCTGATCATGATGTCTTCCACTCTTGTCATTTTTCGGATCCACGAGTTCCTCTTCTTATCTCTCCTGGTTAGACCAAGTATGCACCTCTCCATGCTTCTTTGAGTTGTCTGCAGCCTTTGTATGTCTCTTTTAGTTAAGGTCCACGTCTCTGCACCATACGTAAGCACTGGAAGGATGCATTGATCAAACACTTTTCTTTTAAGACATAATGGCATATTGCTCTTGAAAATTATGCTGTTTCTTCCAAAAGCTCTCCAGGCAAGTTTTGTACGCCGATTAATTTCTTCATCAATGTGACCCTCACTAGATATCTGCTGTCCAAGATAAACGTACGTGTCTGTTATCTCCAGCTTTTCTCCATCAATCGATAAATCTTCATTTCTTGTAAAAGCATTGAACATCACTTTTGTCTTCTGAAAGTTCATTTTTAATCCCACTTCTTTACTCTTGTCAGCAAGTTCCTGGATCATACTCTGCAGCTCTGATGGGGTAGTTGCAAAAATGACTATGTCATCAGCAAAACGAAGGTGGGTTAGATAATCTCCATTAATCTTTATCCCCTTGTTTTCCCAGCTCAGCGACTGAAAAACACCCTCCAATGTGGCATTAAAGAGCTTCGGAGATATGGTGTCACCTTGTCTCACTCCCTTTCCAATTTTTACGTGTGTTGTATTTTCAAACAGCCTAAACTTTGCACTTGCATTTTCATAGATGTTATTAATAATATTAATGTATGCATCTTCAATACCGCAGGTTTTCAGAGCCATTGTAACTGCTGATGGTTTCACTGAATCAAAGGCTTTTTCATAATCGATAAAAGCCATGCACAATGGAAGTTCATATTCCCTCGCTCTTTCAATTAGTTCTCTCAGCACGTGGATATGATCTATTGTGCTGTAGTCACTCCTGAATCCAGCTTGTTCTCTCGGTTGAGCCATGTCCAGTGTTACCTTCAAGCGGTGTGAAAGAACTTTAGTGAAGATTTTATAAACCACTGATAGGAGGCTGATAGGTCTGTAGTTTCCAAGATCCTCAATGTCACCTTTCTTATGTAGCAGGATCATTGTAGCGGTTTTCCAATCCTCAGGAATCTTTCCTTCATTAAGGCATCGAGTGAAAATTTGGGCGAGTACTGTTTTGATTTCTCCACTTGCTTCTTGTATGATGTCTACAGTAATTCCATCTTCTCCTGGAGCTTTTCCCCGCTTCATGTTCTTGATTGCATGTGCAACTTCTGCTGGAAGGACTGGAGGAACTCTGGTACTGGTATCTTTCATGATGTCTGGAGTGCATGTATCATCCCTTTCATATAATTTGGAGTAGAAATCTTTCACTCTTGTCAAAATTTCTGCCTCTATTTCTTGTTACAGAACCATCTTTTCTCAGTGCCATAATCTGTTTTCTTCCCTTACTGAGATGTCCCTTTGCTATCTTTAGGCTTTGGTTGTTTTCAATTGCTTTCCTCACTAGTTCACAGTTGAATTTTCTTACGTCTTCAGTGATACTTTTCCTTACTGTCTTGCATAGCTCTATATATTCCACTTTGGAAGTTACATCTTCTTTAGTTGTCCTCATCTCTCTTCTTTTTTGCATCAACATTTTCGTTTTTCCTGATAATTTATTTACATGCAACTTGTTCTTAGACCCAGCTATTTTGTTGCTGTTTCCATAAGAGCTTTGGTTACTTTTCTGTTAACTTCAGAGATGTCCACTTCTTCCGATGTTAGGCCTTCTAAAGCAGAGAACCTGTTCTTCAGTTCCAACTTGAAGGTATTATGGTGTTTTTTAAGGTTGGTTATGTCAATAGATTTTGTTTGTCTTATGAGCTTGCCACGTTCAAGTTTAGTGTTGAGGTGCATCTTACATCTCACCAATCTATGATCACTACCTGTGTTGAACTTGTTTAGCACACTGCAGTCTTCTATGACGAATTTTCTGTTACACATAATAAAATCAATTTCACTTGTCGTCCCATTTGGATGTCTCCATGTCCATTTCCTGTGTGGCTTTTTCTTGAAGAAGGAGTTCAAGATGAAAAACCCTTCTGCCTCTGCAAACTCAACGAGAGTATTTCCACGCTGGTTTCTGTTGCCGTGACCGAACCTAAATAAATATGTGCTCAAATTATCAACTAATTATCATATACCTTACCAGGCATTTCTACCGTGAATGCAGTCTATATTTTGTGGAATAAGTCACAATATCATACTATTCGAACCATCAATTAACTATAGCCTGGTTAAAGAATCAAAAAATAATTTTATAATCACGAGAATAGATAAAGCCAAAAATAATTTCGCTATCATATGCAAAAAAAAATCATACTATTTAAGAGGTCGCTGCCTGCGTTGCAGTTGGTTTAACCTGATGATGCGGGGGTCGCCCTCGCGAAAAATCCTGTAACGATTTTAACTTTGTATATATTTTAAATTAAAGTTTTTTATATCGTGCCAAAGACAGCATTTGTTTCGTTATACACAGTGTGTCAAAGAATTTTTAAGACTGGGTCTGTAAAATGAAATAGAAACAACAAATTATAATTTGTTTTGGTTTGTTATTCAAAATAAGTCCCTCCGGCTTCAATACACTTGTTACAGCGATTTAATAATGATTCGAATGCCTGTTCCAGTTCAGTTTGCGGAATTGCCTCCAAAGCACGCGTCGAAGATGTTTGTATGGTCGAAATATCATCAAAATAACACCCTTTTAACGTCATTTTAAGTTTTGGGAACAAAGAAAAGTCGCAGGGTGCTAAATCAGGCGAATACGGTGGATGATTCAACACATAGACGTTATTTTTCGCCAAAAATCTTTTCACAAGAAGTGAGGTGTGACTGGATGCATTATCGTGCAACAAACACCAACTGTTTTCATCTCGATATTCTGGACGAATGCGACGCATTCTGCCCATCAAATGCCTCAAAATATTTAAATAACACTCACCAGTAATTGTTTGTCCACTTGGAATAAATTCTTTGTGGATAATACCCTTACTATCGAAGAATGTAGTGAGCATTGTTTTGATTTTCGATAGAACTTTCCTTGCCTTTTTGGCTTGTGGCGAGTTTTTTTACTTCCATTCCGCACTTTGTCGCTTTGTATTGGGATCATATTGAAAACACCATGTTTCATCACCAGTAAAAATCGATTTTAAGAAGTTTGGATCATTTCCAGCGGCTGAAATGATGTCTCTGCAATGTGCACTTCTCCTTAATTTTTGTTCATTGGTTAACGTGTGTGGAAGAAATTTAACACAGACTTTTGTTTTGCCCAAATCTTCATGCAGGATGGTTCGAATCGTTTATTTGTTGATGTTTAAAGACTCTTCCATCATTCTTAGTGACGCACATCGATTGTTTGCCACGAAATCACGCACTTTTTCAATAATCTCAGGTGTCCTAGATGAACTTGGTCTTCCGGTATGCTTATCATCTTCTAGCGTCTCTCTTCCGTCCAAAGAACGTTAGTGCCACAGGAAAACATTTGATCTACTTAAACAAACCTCACCGTAAACTTGTTTCATCATTTGGTACGTTTCCCAGGCACTTTTACCAAGTTTTGCGTTCAATTTAAAAACAGCCCTTTGTTCCATCTTAATAAATCAACATGAAAAAATTTTTACTTTTCTAATGAACGCCTGTTTCGTTTGAGTTACTTAAACAACTGCGCAGTATTTTGGCAGAAAGCATGCAGATGGTCACGGCTTATAACGCATTCGTGATTACACTGGTGGCGCCACCGTAGGCTGAAATATAGCGCCAGTCTTGAAAATTCTTTGACGCACTGTGTATATTTATCACTTCGCACGACTTCGTTCTTTGGTTTGGAATTCTACATGGAACTGTTGTATTCTGAACTGAACACTTCATCTACCTACGAGAAGATTAATACTGATAAAAATATTGTGTGCAAGAAAATAATCTCTCTGCAGAAAAGACTTAAAATTCATAGCATTAATGTGACATTTCGTTTCCTATATGCTATACCTAAACTTCATAAGAGTCCTGTGGGCTTCAGATATATCACTTCTGCAAGACATAGTTATGGTAAAATTGCAGGAAAGGAATTTGAGTATTTAATCAAGATTATGCTACCTGATAGAAATTCAACTTAGATTATTAACGATAACAGAGCGGTGCTTGACTTCTTAAGCAGTTGCAAACCTTCCGATATTTTACGCATTGACACCTTCGATTTTGCCAATTTGTTTATCTCCATTGGCTTGGCTGATTTAGTAAAAATCTGTCACATTACGTTTAAATACCATGAGAACAAATTACGGATTACTGAGACACACTGGAACAATCTTGTGGCCCTGTGTCTTCTAAACAACTACATCTCCATGAGTAGTGCTCTCTTTCGTCAAATAAGAGGCATCCCGATGGGAAGTACATTCTATCTGTCTTGGCAAACCTATATCTACATTATTACGAAGCCACCTTTGCCAGGAATCACGATATTTCGAACGGAAGAGATCATGGTGTTAATGGAAGTTATATGAGATATACAGACGATTTAAATATCTTCAATGACAATTGATTTATTACAAAGGCCACATCAATTTATCTTAACGAACTTTCCCCGAAAAAGACTAACCACGACATTTCCGAGGCAAATTTCCTGGATATTAGCATTGCGTTGACAAAGGACTTTATACAGACTGGCATTCATGATAAAAGAAAAGCCTTTGATTTTCCTATAAACTTTCCCACCGACTGGAGTTCTAACATTGCCAGTGCAGTGCATAGAAAACTTGATTGTCTCTCCGTTTCTACGATTAGTCAATGTGTCTAGTAGTGTGTTTGCAATTTTTCAAACTTTAAAATGGTTTTACGCTACACTGCTTACTAAGGGTTATACAATTAATTTTGTGTTGTGTCATTTTCAACAGTTATTTCGTAATTCAGGACAGTAAGTTTCCTAATTCATGTTCTTTTAAACATTTCTTGTATTTCATGCACAATAATCGATAGATTTTAACACCAGCATTAATCGATGGTTTCCGCTTCTATCAATGTTAATTAACCGTGACCTATCTGATCCGGTTTACAAATATACTTTTTCGTTTTTCATGTATCTTGTATATACTTTTTCGTTTTCATGTCTCTTGTATATACTTTTTTCGTTTTCATGTCTCTTCGATATACTTTTTCGTTTTTCATGCTTAGGTGAAATTCCCACCTGCTTTGGTTATGCCAGCATTTGTCTGGGGATATGAAAAGCCATCTTCACCAACTGGAAAAGCCATCTTCCTTGATAAAAAGCCATCTTCCTTGATGATAACAGTTGGTTTCGCACTGTATGTTACCTTATTTTGGTCTACTTGTTTCGTATGTTTTCTCTTTCTTGCTTCGGTTCTCATGTGTTACAGCTCGTTGATTAATATTTAGGTTTCTGCTGTGGCCTGGTATGCGTAAACGTTGGTCAACGTTTTTGATTTTTATGTTGATGGGTTTGCAGTTCCTGTGTATTTCGGATTTTCAAATTTGATACTAGTTATATTAAATATATATATACATACAGAGCGTCCCAAAAATGTATTCACACTCTAATACACACTTTAACAGCTGATAGGTCACATAAGTTTCTCTCCTTTTCAGATTTAACTGCTTTGAAATAATGGGTGAAGCCAACTAAGCTTTGAACAAAGGAAATTTATCCTAAAGTGCTACTGGAAGTTTTAAACGAGTTGAAGGGCAAATACAGTTTAGGAGAGACTTTCAAACAGATCCACCTACGCGACTTACCATCACTCAAATTAGAGATAAGTTTGAAGCGGATAGAATTGTTAAGAATCTCCACAAGAAACGTTCCGGAAGACGGCAGACATCAACGAGCTTCTCAAGGCAAGAACGGTCGATGGAAACTTATCGCCGGAGTTCAAGAAACTCTGTGCGGCAAGCGGGACGTGAGAAAGGAATTTCAAAATCAAGTGTCCGTCGCATTTGGAAGAGCTGGCATTGGAACAGTTACATTTCAAGAAGAGTCAATGCCCTCAATGAAGATGATCCGGACCGGTGAGCGCAGTTTTGCGAGTGGTACTTGTCAAGATGTGCAGAGGACGCACATTTCCAAGAAATATTGTTTGGAGCGATGAAGCTATATTTAAATTAAATGGCTCAATTAACCGCTGCAATTGTACCTACTGTGTACCTGTGAGTCAGCTTATTATGGAGGAATATCATGTTAATTTATGAAGAGTTACAGTGTGGTGCGGCTTATCGTCCAAGGTGTTGACCAGTCTTTTTAGACGATACTGTAACAGGTGCCGTTTACTTGAACTTGTTACAGCAATCTGTAATGCCACGCATTCAAGAGGGCTTCGAGGATGAGGAGTTTTATTTCCACCAAGTTGGGGCACCCCAAACTACCATCGTGATATAAGGGCCTACCTTGATGAGAATCTGTCGAACAAATGGATTGGAGGAAGAGGTTCCGTAGAATACCCTCTGCGTTCACCAGATCTCGCGTCACTAGACTTTTTTATGGGGACACATAAAAGATAATGTTTACGGTACAAACACGGCAACAGTCAACGAACTGAAGGCAGCCATTGAACGAGAATGAGCACAAATACTGATCGAAATTATTCTTGATATTTGCGATACCATTGCTTCGCGTTGCCAGCAATGCCTGGAGCAGAACTGTCATCAGTTTGAAACAGGCGTTGACCAAAGAAATTATTCGTTTCTGTAGATTCTTTTAAATTTTGAAAATCAACTGAATGTTAATCAACATTGACTTCATAATCATTCAAAGTTTGTACACATTTTTTGGGACACCTTGTACAATTATTTTTTATACATTTTTTGGGACACCCTGTACCATTTTTTTTATAATTTTTTGGGGACACCCTGTTCTTCAATAAATAAATATCTATCGGTTATTTGCCTCAGTGATACGAAATTAACACTACTGTTGTGGACTTTAACCTTTTCTAAAACCCTCAGTGGCTGGAATGGCAGTACATATCTCTCTCTAGATTAAATTCCAGGGACTCCACAAATCTTGTAGAACTCTTTCTTTCAGTTCAGTAGGTATGAACTCCTCCGATTCCTTTTCGAGTTCTTATTTTCTTTTCTTCTTTCTTTATCCTTTGGCATTTCTTTTTCTTTCGGCCTGGTCTTGTTTTGTGATCCAAAAAATCAATGAACTGAATCCCAGTGGCAAGCAAACGCCGAGGAAGACCCACAGCATGACGCTCACTGAAAATTGACTGCTACATTTTTACAATTCACTTGATCCTCGCAGCGTATCGGACAACAGAAAGTAATAGGTTAGGAATAGTATCTGCTATGACCGTAACTTCAAACCTCGCTTCCCAATTAAACAATGCAGGACAACGGAAATCGGTTGACATTCCTTGGTGAAGAAAATAATCACATATCCTAAAATCACGATTTGTAATTCCATGTATGATTTTCCAACAATGTAGAAATTGGAATGTATTTTCGAACTTAAGGTTCATGGGTTTTGCAGTAAAAACTTACAGAAATAAATTCAATTATCTAAACTAAACTAACAATTGTTCGCATTTCTATAATTTAGCAGCAAATTATCGCACGTTTTTCTTTTATGAAGCGTCTATCTAGCATGTTCTAAGCGATGGCTTCAGATTATTCGTCTGAGATGGGTCCGGGTTCGAATACCTGTGAGGCATGGATGTTGTGTTTGTACTATGGCGCTGGCTCTCTCCCTTCCCTGGTACCAGCGGCCCTAAATTAGAGATGGGAGACTGCTTATAGCCCACTGAGTTGCTCACAGTAGTCGTTACATCTCTAATAAAAAATAAAATAAAATAAGCGGCGTTTTTTTTTTTTTTGGTTGAAAGTTTAACGACCGCCATGAGCAACTCGATGGGCTATGCGCATTCGCCTGTCCCAAATTTAGGGCCACTGGTTCCAGGGAAGGGAGAGAGCCAAAGTCGTAAGGCAAACAACATCCATGCCTCACCTGGCGGGATTCGAACCCAGACCCATCTCGGGCGAATGATCTGAAGTCTGCGCCACCGGGGGAAATAATGCCAAAAATGGCGGTTTCAACGCCTATACAGCGTTGAAACCGCCATTTTTGGCATTTATTTCACGCAGTCCGTTTGTGGTTTAATACAATGCGGCAATTAAGTAATGAAACTGATTTTTTTAAAATCAGTCTTTAAAAAATCAGGGTGAAACACTCGTGTCGAGAAAACATGGTTTTTTGATAAGTCATTTATAAAAAAAAAAAAACATGTCTTCTTGACACAGCTATGCGGTGGCAACAGCGTTTGCGTTTGTTTTGCGCAGATAATTATGAATGACGTCATTCGGTGGAAGAATATTGTCACTGCTTTGTTATGGTGCGAAGTGACCAAATATCCGGTTCTGTTTAAAAAACAGTAAAACTGCATCTGAGACAGTTGAATTGTGATGTGTACCGTTCTGATTGCCTATCTCGTGCACAAATATTCGGACGGTATGCAAATTTCGAGGATGGGCGGGAAAATTTGGAAAATGCCCAAAGACTCCGGACGCTGAATTTCAGTGCGCACGTCTGAACTTATTGACAAAGTTGGCGAAAACATAAGAAGTGATCAATCACTATGCGACCTTGATCTGGAATGAAATTTAAGGGGAAATCTTGCATTAAAATGGAAGAACACGTTTGTGCTCATTTTGCTCCGCATGCTTTGTCAGACGACCAGAACCATGCAGGAGTGTAGTGCGAAAAATATATCCTGAAGATTGCAGAAACAACGCACAAATATTCTCCAAAGCATTTTGGGAGGTGAAGAGTAATGGTGTTTTTATTATGATCCTGAAATGAAGCGTCATAGTATTCAAAGGAAGTCGCCACAGTCACCCAAGGAAAGAAAATTACAATATTTCGCTGAGATATCGATAGTTGAAGTTATGGACGTATGCTAGCTTACCTGCAGTGAACATGTGCAGCGTTAACGTCCACAAACAGTACATATGGGGGAGGGGGAAGGGAGCATCTGCAAATCCATTTAAAAGACGAGCAACGACTTGAATTTGAATTTTAATGTATCGTACGTTTTTTTTTTTTTTTGATTGGAGGTTTAACGACCACCATGAGCAACTCAAATGGGCTATAAGCAGTCGCCCGTCTCTAATTTTGGGTCACTGGTTCCAGGGAAGGGAAAGAGCCAGTGCCGTAAGACAAACACAACATCCATGCCTGACCGGGATTCGAACCCGGACCCCTTAACGGACGAATGATCAGAGGCCAGCGCCTTAGACCACTGCGCCACCGGGGCGCGGCCGTACGTTTTTGCTACACCACACCAAACAGCATTAAATGCATCAAACACCATAACAATACAAACTGGAAATAATCCAAAACATAATGCGAATACATCCCGACATCCAAGTCATTTACGACACTTATTAGGGAAGGAAATTACAAAAAAAAACGCTAATACGATTTAGCTATAAGTATAATACATGAAAAGTAGTTGGTTCTTTTGTACCACGATCATAATAAAGGGGAAGAATTCAATAAAATCAACAAATACACACAATAATATCAATACAGAAGCACAGTTGATATTATTGTGAGTATTTGTATTCAGAAGCACAATTATACATGGTCGAGTGACATTATTATGGCCACAAGCTAATATCCAGAGTAACTGCCGTGTGCAGCGCGGGCAGCAGCTAGACGGGCTGGGAGTCACTCAATAAGGTGCTGGAAGGTGTTCACAGGTGCGTGGAGCCATGCTGACTGCAGTGCATATAACAGCTGCTGGAGGGTGCGTGGTGGATGATCCATAGAGCGAACAACACGATCGAGGTGGTCCCACAGATGCTCAATTGGGTTTAATTCTGGGGAATTAGGGGGCCAGGGAAGTACTTTGAAGTCTTCTTCATCGTGCTCTTCCAACCACTCTCGGACATTTCTAGGTGTATGACACGTCGCATTGTAGTGTTGGAAAATCCCATCTGCCCCAGGGAGTACAATCAGCATGTGTGGGTGTACGTGGTCTGCAAGGAGGGGTTCATAACGACTTCGGTCCATAGTTCCTTCTACAGGTATGAGTGGACCCAGAGAATGCCACGAAAACATTCCCCAGACCATAACGCTGCCCCCACCCGCTTGTGTTCTGCCAGCAATAGTGAAATAGTGTTTGTTCTCCGATGTTTCTCCCCTTATACGCCGACGTCCATCCGTTCGATGAAGCAGAAAACGTGACTCATCGGAGAAGGCAATCCTTTGCCAATCAGCGGAGGTACAATTCCGATACTGCCGTGCAAATGTAAGCCTTTTCTGCCGATTTACCTTCGTTAGCATAGGTGCAGTAACCATACGTCTGCATCGGAGACCCATACGAAGCAGGGTTCGCTGAACTGTCGCTTCAGAAACACTTCCGGTGGCCTCCTGGTTCACTCAGTCAGTGAGTTGCTCCATTGTATCGTATCAATCGGCCCTCACACACCTTCGCAGCCGACGTTCACCTCTCACATCAATGGCACGTGATGCTCGGCAGTTTCCATGTCGCCTATTTGCAATGGTGCCATTTCTCCAAACACGATACACTTTAACCACAGCAGCACGCGAACAGTTCACAAACTGCGCTCTTTTAGAAATACTACCACCCTTGGCTCAAAAGCCCATAATCATGCTTTTTTGCAAATCTGATAAATCGCCCCTTTTATTCATGACAGCAACGAGAGATATGTTTTCAGAATGCGTACAGCACATCTTATTTACCGTCCAAGCCAGCTCACAGCTTGTGCCTTCATTCATTGGCTACGCGCTGTTGACGTCAATAGTAGGAGGTGGTTACAATAATGTGACTCGACTGTGTATATAATAATATAAATTCCCAATTTCAGAAGCACAATTTATATATAATACATAAACGTATGATACAGTATAGCAAAGTGCCAGGGGAAAAGGCTAAAAAACATGTTGTCCATATATATTATTCGCGGACATTATTGCTGCACATGTTCACTGCAGGTAAGCTGGCATTCGTCCAGAACTTCAACTATCGATACCTCAGAGAAATATTCCTCTAAAGCGTCCGAGTAAATTTTTTTCTCCCTAATTCGGCGCTGCATGTTTTTCACTAATTGACTTTGGTTTCCCTGGCGAGACGTACAAATATTTAATTTTGGTATTTTTCGGAAATTTCCCAATTTTTGGGATGCAACTATCAAAGCTGAGTTGTCCTCTGTTCGCTGCGTGTTTTGCCTTTTTCACGTCTACGACCAACCGAGACTTTTTTATTTCTTTCGGACGCTCTTCGTGAAACACCCTATATACACGCATGATGACATTTTAAAACTGTATTTTTAAAGATGTGTTCTTGGAGAAAGAACAAAAGGGACAGGCAAAGTAACAGGTGAATCAGTGGGCGCATGACTTACAGATACACTATATTGACAAAAGACACCGGACACCCTCCAAAAGCAAATGAACGGATCCGCTTCGTTGTTAAGATGCACGGTACAGCTGCAAACGGTATAAAAACAAGCCTGCAGCTGACCGCTATCATATCGCATTGTGAGGTTGAGTGAAAATGTCGCTGTGGGAGAGAACTGATTTTGAGCAAGGAATGATTGTTGGGTGTTATATTAGTGGGTTGCCAATAAGGAAAACCGAAAAGCGTTTAAACATACCCAAGTCAACTGTTTTGGATGTACTGAATAAGGGAAAGACGCATGTCGTGCCTGAAGCAGCAAAGCATACCGGCAGACCAAAGAAAGTCAGTAATAGAGGACGTCGAAGCCCCAGGAGAGTCGTTATAGTTAATCGACGCAGTACTGCACAAGACCTCAGTGTACAGGTGAGGGAAAATGCTGGAACATCGGTATATACACGTACCATTTGCAAAGAACTTTATAACATGGGTTACCGTGGTCCTACGGCTGCTCATAAGCCTTTCATCTCCACTCGGAATGCTACTCTTCGTTTAGCATGGTGTAAAGAACATTTATCGTGGACCGTTGATCAATGGAAACGGGTCATGTGGACTGATGAATCCAGATACACGATCCATCAGCCTCAAGGCCGTGTGTGGGTATGGCGGCAGCATGGGGAACGCTATTTACAACAGTGTACTGTTCCTACGGTCAAGTTTGGAGCTAGCAGTGTACTCGTGTGGGGGTGTTTTACGTGGTATGGTCCTTTCCGACTGGTTATCGTGGACAAACCAGTTAAACAGCTCGTCTACCCCGATATTCTGGACAATTACGCCCTACCAACTCTGTGACAATAATATGGAACCGAGCCTTGTTGGTATCAGCCGGATAATGCATCGAGCCATAAAGAGCAAGGACTGTTACTGCGTGGTTTGACAATAATTCCATATCGTGTGAAGACTGGCCAGCACAAAGCCCTGATCTTAATCCCATTGAGCACCTATGGGATGAATTAGAAAGTCGCATATGAAGTTTACTACTAAACAACAGTTAGCGGCAGCATTATGTACGGAATGGAAGCGCATACCTATCGCTGTGTTCCAAAACCTTGTCGAAAGCATGTCTCGAAGGGTCAGTGCATGCATTAAGGCCAAAGGTGGACCGACACCGTACTAATGTATGTCAATAAATGTTATGTTGTGTTTCTGTTCCAGGTGTCCGGTGACTTTTGTCAATATAGTGTAGGTACTGCTAGTTAGACATACTGTATTTTGGGGCAAACAGAATCCTTTGAAAGAATACCAAAAGTGTAAAACAGACAGTTACTATAAGAATATGCCGGTAGATTTAATTTGAGATCATGCTTGAGAAAAGAGAAGTTAATTATGAGATTTACTTGAGGACATTTTAGATATTTTTTCAGGAGATAAAGAAAGATTGATTCATCACATTAAAAGAAAGCAGAAATTTGAGTGTTCGAGATACGTTATGAAACCACAAGTTTGCCCGTGACGAAGATTGAAGTCACGCCTCCTCGCTCCGGAGGAGTTGCTCTTCGAACTAAGCTACACTGACAGATTGTATCGCTGCAGATTTGTCGTCTTGACTCGTGCTTTACCTCTGTAGTCCGTCACATGATCTCCGTCTTAAGTTTTTTTGAAGCGAAGAACGAACTTTTCATTAATTTTAGCCGATGTGTGCAACAAACATCACACATATTTCGAAGAACCCAACGGCCCTTACAATGCAAGTTTGTCCGTGACTGAAATCGAATTCGCGCCCCCTCACTCCGGAGTAAGTTGCTATTCCAACTAAACTACACGGACGGAATTTATCGCTGCAAATGTGTCGTTTTTACATGTGAAGCACCTCTGCAGTACGTCGCAATATTAACTATATAAAAGATCATACCATCGAAATTTACTAAAAAAAAAAACAATAAATCGATAAACATTTTCGATATTAAGGCGCATGGATGCAATTTATTTGGTCCTATTTTAAATGTGCAATCCGAAAAAACTGTTGCAGTTGATGTCGATTTGAGATAGCGCGTTAGCTGATGCAAAAGAATGAGTCACTGAATTTTTTTTTAAAATAAACTTGCTTGATAGAAAAAAACAAACAAAATAGCATTTTTTCGGGGCTACGGTTAACGACCCCCATGAGCAACTCTTAAGGTTATAAACAATCCCCTGTCCCTTATCGCTGTGAGTAAATCCGGCGACTTAAGCGATCGAACTCGCTGGGATCGCCATATTTACCAACCATCACAATCTCTGGTACGCTATACTGCAGTAAGGAGATATCTGACCTATTTATAGCCCGAGAGGTTTCGGCTTGCCACAATATTTTGGCGGCTTAGGGTAGTTCTGTGAATGAACGCGGTGAATATAACAAATTGTGCTTTCAGTAAGTTACACGCTTGCTATTAATTCCTTTCCGAAGTTTATTACAGACCATAAATCATTTAATGTTAATCTTATCTCTTGGGACGGGATGTAAGCTTTCTTGAAAGCATTTCATTTTTCGAAGTTAAATTAGAATACTCATCATGGAACTATTGCATCAGTTCCTCAATCCATTTCAAATATTTTTCGAATAACAAATGCACTGTCCTGCCATTAATATCCGGACAACCCTTTATTGAAAGTGAATTAGGTCATACTCAAGCATATGCTTCAGACACAGGTATAAATATTCTACGTAGTAGGACTAACATGAGACAATAGCATGACTCTGAATGCAAGATTTCGCGATTAATGGAGGTCAGTGATTTCCAAGAATCTTTGAAAATACAGTGAGAGGACAGATATCATGGAATATGCAAAAAAAGAAACGGAAGGACTTGTCGGAACTTCAACGTAGAATGACTTTCGCAAAGGAGAGGCAGGTGCCTGCATCTGAGCAACAGCAGGCACATTCTGCTGTTTAAGGGCCGCTCGGGTGCAAGGTTTTGCAGTAATTGTGAGGACAAACACACATCCAACCAAAGAGTAGGTAAGGGCGATCGGGAATGGTTGAGGGGAAACCTGTTGGTACATATGTTCAGGGACAGCAGATGGCTGCCGATCTCTCAGTTAAAGAAAAACCGGACTTCACATCTCGCTGAAATATGCCGATGGCATCACCTCATCACCTTTGTGATCCTATATAACCCTTTAAGAAGGCGATACACCTAAACCAAATGATGTCCAAATTTTTTCACGATCCCCAAACAGATAACTTCACATATCGGACGAGTTTTACGAAAGCTACGGGGAAATAATTCTTTTCACTCTTTTATCTCACTAGTTCTGACCTTAATCCCGTCACTAGTGGTAAGATCTCGCTTCTAGTCATGTATTTTATGCTCCATGACCCAAGGCATGATTGATAAGGCCCAGTCCCCCTGACATTGCTACCATGCCACTGGTTAGAAACAAGTGACACAAACATATCTCTCCTTTCTTAGGTTCGTCGCTCATAGTCCATTTAGCAGGTAATCAGTCAGAAAGGATTAGTTTCAGTCATTCTCGTAATAGCATATGCTTGGGTATGACCTTGAATAACAGAGCTAATGGGAAAGCACCGCTCTCGTATGCGCAGGTTCACTCGTTCCAGCCACGCTCGGTCCACTGCTTAGACAGTGAATTTATTCTTTCGAGGTTACACCATGCCCTTTTACTAAACCCGAGTAAATTCTTTCCAGCCGTTTTAAGAGTTATACATTATTTCGACTTAGGTTTTGCCCTACATGGTTACAGTGTATCTGGATGTCAGTGGAGTCTTTTAGAAAAAACACCTTCCTGGGTAACAAAGTTCGTATTGTACAAAAATTATTCCAGGATATTTTCCAAGCATCTCATGCGGTCCCCAGATCGCCAAGTTCTCCCGACTTGAATCCCATCGAACGTATTGTGAGATGCAGTAGAGTGCAGCTCACACACATTACTATGCCATCTACAGTGCCTCTCGCTGTCGAAATCCGGGTCGTCATTGTCTACCTCGCATATAATACTTGAAAACATGGTCTGGTCGTCTAGTTGGAGTTCAAGCTTGCCAAAAGGTACTATGGAGTTCAAGCTTGCCAAAAGGTACTATGGAGTTCAAGTTTGCCAAAAGATACTACGGAGTTCAAACTTGCCAAAAGAATACTTGAAAGCGTGGTCTGGTCGTTTAGTTGGAGTTCAAGCTTGCCAAAAGAATACTTGAAAGCGTGGTCTGGTCGTCTAGTTGGAGTTCAAGCTTGCCAAAAGAATACTTGAAAGCGTGGACTGGTCGTCTAGTTGGAGTTCAAGTTTGCCAAAAGAATACTTGAAAGCATGGTCTGGTCGTCTAGTTGGAGTTCAAGCTTGCCAAAAGAATACTTGAAAGCGTGGTCTGGTCGTCTAGTTGGAGTTCAAGCTTGCCAAAAGAATACTTGAAAGCGTGGTCTGGTCGTCTAGCTGGAGTTCAAGCTTGCCAAAAGAATACTTGAAAGCGTGGTCTGGTCGTCTAGTTAGAGTTCAAGCTTGCCAAAAGAATACTTGAAAGCGTTGTCTGATCGTCTAGTTGAAGTTCAAGCTTGCCCAACAGACTATTATGAAGGTGGTTATAATTCCACTCAGTGCAGAATGTAAGAAATTCCACTCATATGCTTGCACTCATAATATACAGGGTTACAGGGAAAGTCTTTGATCAGGCCAATATCTCACGAACTATGGTAGTTAGCGATTTACTTCTTGTGCAGTTTTATAGGAAACCCGCTATGGCGCACACAACAACACCACGAGGGATCCCCTCGATCCCCTATTTTTTTTGGGGGGGGGTGAGGTGAGGGGACTATCACGCACCCCTTTGCAGATAGGGCAAAAAGTCAATTACAAACTTCTTCAGAGAGGCAAAAATAGTACAAAAATGTTTTTCTTCCATAACAAAAGATGGAAGGGGACCGGGAATGTGGCTCCAAGAAATTCACAACATCCGGAAGCAACATAAGAGTATTTAGACAAAGCTACAAGATGTGAATGCATCATACTATAGAGATTTTTTTAGTTTAGAAAATACAATTTATAAGTTTGCATACTCAAAATATTGCCCTTCAATAACGATGCACGCGTGCAAGCGTTCTATGAGCTGACCGTGCAGGCGTTGCAGCATATCCCCATCAACAGAGGCACAGGCGGATGTTATACGCTGTTGCAGATCTGCTACATTTAGCGGTGGTGTTGCACACACCTCTGATTTAAGATGGCCCCAAAGGAAAATGTCCAGAGGGCTAAGGTCTGGTGAGCGTTGAGGCCATGCTACGGGACCTTCTGGTCCTGTCCATCTCCGGTCAAACACATCGTATAGCCACCTTGATACGTGTGCACTCCTATGTGGTATCACATATTCAATAACGGCTGTAATGGAAATCCAGAAAATCCAGGGTTGTAATGGAAATCTAGAAATCCGTTGCATCCGTTTGAAAGAGATGTAAATATCGTTCACCTTTCAGAGTTGCGTTGTAAAAAAAAGTCCTAAGAGCTGGTTCCCCCAAATGCCACACCAAACATAAGTGAACCACCTCACTTGATGGTGTGTGTCTCTCGTCCAATAGGGATTTCCCTGTGCCCAGTAGTATACATTAGGCGTATTCACAACGCCATCTAATGTGAAGCGTGGCTCATCTGTCCATAAAATGTTTGACAGAAACTCTGGGTCCTCTTCTAAAGTATTCAACATGACATTACAAAAATTAAGTCGTCTCTCCACATCTCCAGGTTACAGTGCCTGCTGAAAAGGAAGCGAATATGGATGCATATGGTTCCTGTGCAAAATTTGTAGTACACGCTGTTGGCTTAAACCACTTTCCCGGGGAACTTCATTTGTGCTGCTGTGGGGATGTGCAAATATATATGCCAGAATATCCGTATCGTCCCGCTTTGGCCTGCCTGTACGGGAGTAGTGATTGACCCTACCCGGACACAGCGACTCAGATAGCTTTCCGCTTTTTTAGCATTTGGAGTCCCCTTCCATCTTTTGTTATGGGACAAAAACATTTATGTGCTGTCTTTGCCTCGCTGAATAAGTTTGTAATTGAAATTTTTTGCCCTATCTGCAAAGAGGGGCGTGATAGTCCCCCCCCAAAAGGAGATCGAGGGGATAATTCGTGGTGTTATTGTGTGCGCCATAGGATATTTCCTATACAACTGCACCAGGAGTATATAGCTAACTGCCATTGTTCGTGAGATATTGGCCTGATCAAGGACTTTCTTTGTAACCCTCTGTAGCTCATGAGTGCAGTTTGTAAAAAATCCCAACTCGCGGAAGTAAGGAACAAATGTGGTCACTTTATTTTTTTGTCTACTGTGCGGTAGACGACCAAGAAGTAGAAGAGAGAGATACATGTTTCTGACACACCTCGAGATGACGAGTGGCAGTTCGAAGACTTTTTTCTTAGCAAAGAGGAGCACTTGTTATTTCTGAAAAGAATGACACTTCACGCTATGACGTAAATCTTTATAGTTTAACTCGCCAAAAGGCAATGAACACTTCACCTACTTACTGATATTGGGGTTCGTGCTCCTACATTAAAAATCTTCCAATAATTTTAGATAGTGCACAATAGAAAGCCACTATAAGTGTATTCGAATTTCCACGAAATACGCTCACGGACAATGAAACTTGCTCACTTAAAGGAAATCATGTCACAACCGCGAAACTTTGCAAATCGCTAGAGTGCGTGCTGGTATGCAAATGATCCACGTTTTGTGCTAGTACGCATGACCGCACACCCTGTGGTGGCGCTGCAAGCACCAACCGGCAGCCTTTTAAACCGGCGGGTAGTCGATACCCGATGAAAGCGAAAAGCACCGGCCGACGCAAGCAAACAAGAGTACAGAGTGATAAGAATGCCGGGTAGACACCAGAGACGTCGATTTACGCAAATTACGGACTTTGAGAGAGGCCTGATCATCGGGCTGAAAACGGTTGGGAGGTCAACGCGCCGTGTAGCCCACCACGTGGATCGTTCTGACCATACCATCCGACTGTGTTGGGAGCAGTGGACACGTGACGGCACTGTCACACGACGAAGCGGCTCCGTACGGACCAGCAGGACCACCGGTAAAGAGGATCGACGGATCGTGCGCGAGACACGAACGGATCCAACGGGGAACCGGTCCACTATACAAGCAGATGTAGTGGCTTTTGTGTGCCCACGAACCGTTTCCCGACGCCTCGCGGAAGCGAATCTGCGATCCGAGTTCCCCCTTACATCGCCGGTTCCGTTTGCAGTGGTGCCAGTCCAGAGAGACGTGGACCGTCACAGACTGGCGACATGTGGTGTTTAGCGATGAGTGCCGCTTTGTTTTGGGGGCCCTTGATCATCGTGTCCAGGTGTGGAGATCTCCGAGTCAACGGCACTGTCCGAACCAGGTTATCGAGCGCAACACCTCCTCCATCGCAGGCATTATGGTCTAGGGAGCCATAGCCTACGCTAGCGGATCAGGTATGGTAGTGGTACGTGGATCATTGACGGGCCAGAGGTATGTGGATGAGATCTTACGGCCCTACGTGCTCCCATTTCTGTCCGGGATTCCAGGTGCGCTATACCGGAAACATAATGCCCTCCCGCACACGGTTCGGGTTGTCCATGACTGCCTACGTCATGCCCAGACACTTCTATAGCCTACCTGCTTCCCGGATATGTTCCCTGTCGAGCATGTGTGGGAACAGTTGAAACGCCAGCTGCCGCCGTGCCGTAGTATTCTGGATTTGGAGCACACCGTTCAATACGTGTGGGCCAGTCTGCCCCAGGACAACATCAGGCGTCTCTTGGCCTCCATGCCAGACCGTATTGCAGCATGTATCGCCGCACGAGGCGGTACGACGCGCTATTGAAGATGACCGGACTGCGTGCCACAGATCCCTCTGTAATGGTCCTGCAGCTCTGTTTTTGCCATCATGTGTATCATTCCGTCCATAAAAATTCAGTTCAATCCGATGCTTCCTTATTGGTGCTCAAATTTCATTGTGCGTGAGTGTATTACTTTTGTTGTCATTATTCCAACGCAGTTGGAAATAAATTAGGAGTATCGTCAACCATTTGCACCGTACTTCTGGGTGAAGGCTTGCCCATGTCTTTACCAGAACCATTTCTTGAGAATTTTTTTCGATATCACTCTGTCTTTCACAATAACGGTGGTCCAGAATCCATCTTCCAAGACATAAAAAATGGTAGTCAGGTTTAGATATATATGCAGCCCATTGCCACTTGAAGGTCTAAATTTTGACCGTGGTGCCATCGACTCATGTTTTTCTGGTACACAAGTTCCGTGTCCTGACTTTCTAATAAATTGGTCTTTAAAATTGTACTCTTTCTTTCTGATGCACTCAAAGCAAGTGTTTCCCACTCCTATTAATTTCTTCAATGTGCCCATCGCCTGATATTCATTGTCCGAGGTACATATACAGTATATATACACCCATAAGCCATTACATTATGGCCCCCTACGTAACAAGCTATACGACGTACTTTAGTCAGCAACACAGCGGCCATTCGGCGAGGCATGGATTTGATGAGGTGGCGATAGGTATCCTGGGGTACCTGGTGCCATAATGCCCACAGCAGGTCGAACAGTTCCTTACATTTCTGTGTGGTGGGGATTTAGCGCGAACCCGCTTGTCCACGTCGAACTACAAATGTTCGATTGGGTTCAAATCAGGTGAATTTGGGGGCCAGAGCATTAACAGAAAGTCACCAGCATGTCCTCCCGCAAACCGGTGCTTGACAATTTTGGCAGTGTGGCATGGCGCATTATCCTATTGGTAATGTCCATCACCGGCAGAGAACACAGCTGCCATGAATGGGTGAACTGGGTCCACAGCGATGTTTCGATACCTGACAGCTGTCAGGGATTGGGTTATTGGGATAATGGAGCCTAACGTGTACCAAGAAAACATCGCCCACAGCATAACACCGCCATCTCCGGCCTGTTTCCGCCCAACACTGCATCCAGGTGCCATAGCCTCTGTTGTTAAATGGCGTGTCTGCATTCGGCCGTCAACGTGATGCACTAGGAATCTTGATTCGTCAGACCAGTCTACTTTCTTCCAATCATCCACGGTCCAATGTCGATGATCTTGGGCCCATTTCAGGCGTTGTTGGCGATGACGTGCGGTGAGCATGCCGACCCGGATGGGTCTTTGGCTGCGCAGGCCCATGCGCAGAATACTGCGATGTACTGTGTGGTGTGACACGTTGCCCTGATCGCCACTTTTGGAGTTGCGGGTGATTTTCCCTCTGTGGCCCTGAGCGTCGCTGTGAACAATGAATGACCGTCTCCTCTCCCCTCTGGCATCAATCAGCTGCAGACGACATACGGCTGGACGACGGTTCGTCGTTTGACCATCTGTGCACCACATGTGATACGTATTCACTACAGCGGCACGTGAACAATTCAAAAGCCGCGCCGTTTCTAAGTTCTTAGTTCCAAGGCGCCGTGCCATCACAATTTGCCCTTTATGAAATTCCGATAAATCAGAAGCTTTACCCATTCTGACTCCGAACACTCTGCTACTTTAAAGCCGGTCCTCGGATTGTGTATATACTGCTCTGTGAACTTCGCTTGCGGTACTGTTTGGTCTCCAGGCGCGCTCATTGCTCAAGGCTGGGGGTGGTCATAATATAACAGCCTTTCTATATATCATCATCATCATCATCATTGTCAACAATTATCAATCCACTGCTGGACGAAGGTCTCCCCAAGTTTCCTCCACAACGGTCTGTCTTGTGCCAGTCTCCTCCATGTCACTCCCGCATACTTTCGAATTTCATCCACCCATCTTCCATGTGGTCTTCTTCTGGGTCTTTTCCTGTCCCTTGGAATCCAATCTAAAATTTCAGCTGTCCATCGATGGTCTGTTCTTCTGGCAGTATGTCCATCCCATTGCCATTTCAGGGATTTAACTCTGATCATGATGTCTTCCACTCTTGTCATTTTTCGGATCCACGTGTTCCTCTTCTTATCTCTCCTGGTTACACCAAGCATGCACCTCTCCATGCCCCTTTGAGTTGTCTGCAGCCTTTGTATGTCTCTTTTAGCTAAGGTCCACGTCTCTGCAAAATACGTAAGAACTGGAAGGATGCATTGATCAAACACTTTTCTTTTAAGACATAATGGCATATTGCTCTTGAAAATTATGCTGTTTCTTCCAAAAGCTCTCCAGGCAAGTTTTGTACGCCGATTAATTTCTTCACCAATGTGACCCTCACTTGATATCTGCTGTCCATGATAAACGTACGTGTCTGTTATCTCCAGCTTTTCTCCATCAATCGAAAAATCTTCATTTCTTGTAAAAGCATTGTACATCACTTTTGTCTTTTGAGAGTTCATTTTTAATCCCACTTCTTTACTCTTGTCAGCAAGTTCCTGGATCATACTCTGTAGCTCTGATGGGGTAGTTGCAAAAATGACTATGTCATCAGCAAAACGAAGGTGGGTTAGATAATCTCCATTAATCTTTATCCCTTTGTTTTCCCAGTTCAGTGATTGAAAGACATTTGCCAATATGGCATTAAAGAGCTTCGGAGATATGGTGTCACCTTGTCTCACTCCTTTTCCAATTTTTATGTGTGTTGTATTTTCAAACAGCCGAATCTTTGCACTTGCATTTTCATAGATGTTATTAACAATATTAATGTATGCATCTTCAATACCGCAGGATTTGAGAGCCATTGCAACTGCTGATGGTTTCACCGAATCAAAGGCTTTTTCATAATCGATAAAAGCCATGCACAATGGAAGCTCATATTCCCTCGCTCTTTCAATTAGTTCTCTCAGTACGTGGATATGATCTATTGTGCTGTAGCCACTCCTGAATCCAGCTTGTTCTCTCGGTTGAGCCATGTCCAGTGTCACCTTCAAGCGGTGTGAAATAACTTTAGTGAAGATTTTATAAACCACTGATAGGAGGCTGATAGGTCTGTAGTTCCTGAGATCCTCAATGTCACCTTTTTTATGTAGCAAGATCATTGTAGCGTTGTTCCAATCCTCAGGAATTTTCCCTTCATTAAGGCATCGAGTGAAAATTTGGGCGAGTACTATTTCGATTTCTCCACTTGCTTCTTGTATGATGTCTACAATAATGCCATCTTCTCCTGGAGCTTTTTCCCGCTTCATGTTCTTGATTGCATGTGCAACTTCTGCTGGAAGGACTGGAAGAACTCTGGTACTGGTACCTTTCATGATGTCTGGAGTACATGTATCATCCCTTTCATATAATTTGGAGTAGAAATCTTTCACAGAACCATCTTCTTTTCTCAGTGCCATAATCTGTTTTTTCCACTTACTGAGATGTCCCTTTGCTATCTTTAGGCTTTGGTTGTTTTCAATTGCTTTCCTTACTAGTTCACAGTTGAATTTCCTTACGTCTTCAGTGATACTTTTTCGTACTGTCTTGCATAGCTCTATATATTCCACTTTGGAAGTCACATCTTCTTTAGTTGTCCTCATCACTCTTCTTTTTTGCATCAACATTTTGGTTTTTCCTGATAATTTGTTCACATGCAATTTGTTCTTAGACCTAGCTAATTTTGTTGCTGTTTCCATAAGAGCTTTGGTTACTCTTCTGTTAACTTCAGAAATATCCACTTCTTCCGATGTTAGGACTTCTAAAGCAGAGAATCTGTTATTCAGTTCCAATGTGAAGGTATTATGGTGTTTTTTAAGGTGGCTATGTCAATACATTTTGTTTGTCTTATGAGCTTGCTACGTTCGAGTTTAGTGTTGAGGTGCATCTCACATCTCACCAATCTATGGTCACTGCCTGTGTTGAACTTGTTTAGCACACTGCAGTCTTCTATGACGAACATTTTGTTACACATAATAAAATCAATTTCACTTGTCGTCCCATTTGGATGTCTCCATGTCCATTTCCTGTGTGGCGTTTTCTTGAAGAAGGAGTTCAAGATGAAAAACCCTTCTGCCTCTGCAAACTCTACGAGAGTATTTCCACGCTGGTTTCTGTTGCCGTGACCGAATTTACCTACTGAAGTTTCATTCTGTTGCCGTTGCCCTATTTTTGCATTGAAATCTCCCATAATTATCTTCAAGTGCTGCTTACCTTTATTATTTAGATCACGAATTTCCTCATAAAATTCTTCAATTTCTTCTTCAGCATGACTTGTGGTGGGTGCATAAGTTTGAATAATCTGAGCCTGGTATCTTCTCGAGAGTTGGATAACGAGTCGTGCAGCTCTGTCAGAGGAACTTTCAACTTCTACAACTTTATCCTTCAGTTTCTTGTTTATTATAAATCCAACACCACTAGTTCTGCCAGTATCTGTCCCACGATAGTAGAAGAGATGTCCACTTTTCAGTTCAATGAGATCTTCTCCATTTCTCCTTACCTTACTTAGCCCGACGATGTCCCACTTGATCCTTTGTAGTTCCTCTTCCAATTCAAGAAGCCTTGAATCAGAAGATAGGGAGCGTCCGTTGTACGTAGCCAAGGTCAGCATCAGATGGCAGCCTACTCCGGTCCTCCGGGGATTCTTAGCACCCTCTGCCTTCATGTCCCACTGGCCGCTGCCTTGGCCAGGTACATTCCAGCTGCCGGTGACTGAGGGCCAAGATTTAAGTTGTGGAGTCATTTTCGAGGGGTTTGGCCATAACTCACCACGCTGGCCAAGCGGGTTGGTGAGTGTGGGATAGCATTTCCTCTAATCCCGATGGTATAGTTATACCGCTATTGGCGGTCGTCAGAGCCCCTTTAGTGGGAACAGGATGTACCACGAGAAGGCGGGGTTGACATTTGTCAAGGAGAGGCTGTGATGTTACGCATCACCTGACCTTACATCCCTTCTATATATATATATATATATATATATTGAAAGGCTGTTGTATTATGTTATTGCGTTTTACCGTGGCCAGGAGGATGCACAAAAATTGTCTATTTGCACGACGACCAGTACGGTGTGGGCCATTAACGCCTGCTCATTGGAGGCGGCGGTTTCTGTGGTGTCAGGAACACAAGAACTGGACACATCAGCAATGGGGTCAAGTTCTTTTACGGATGAGAGCCGATTTAGTCTGGCGAGCGATTGTGGACGTATACACATCTGGAGAGAGCAGGGAACACGCAATCACAACTCCAACATAATCGAAAGCGGCCGGTTTGGAGTTGTCGGAGTTCTCATTTGGGGCGGTATCATGCTTGGTAGACGTACTGACCTCCACATCTTTCAATGAGGTTCAGTCACTGGTTTCCGCTATTGTACACAGGTTCTCCTGCCTCACGTGCGTCTGTTTAGAGGTGCTGTGGGTTCTGAGTTCCTCTTCATGGACGACAACGCTACACCTCATCGTACAGTGGCTGTCGTAGAGCTGTTGGAGAGTGAAGATATTCAACTCATGGATTGGCCCGCAAGGTCCCTGGACATAAATCCAATTGAGCACGTGTGGGACCTTCTCGGGAGACGCTTAGCAGCACGTCACCAGCCGCTAGCAACGATTCCGTTCTGCGATTGGCGCTACGAGAGGAATGCGCCACGATGCCTCAACAGCTCCTTGACAACCTGGTCCTCAGCATGAACAGACGTTGTAAATCCTACATCACTGTCAGGGGTGATCATATCCCCTACTAAAGACTGGAGTTTTCTTGGCAGCCGCCTGTCACAGGGTCGTTTCTGTCTTCTCTCCAGTTGTGCTCGAAACTATCTTTTTAATAAACATGCCTTTGTATCTTTTGGATTCCTTGTTTGGATCGTTTTGCTCATTTTTCTCATATTCTTACATCTCGGGGATCTTATGGTATGACTTGAGCCGATGTGGAGCACTTCTGCACGACCTAACATCTGAAAAACTGTCTCGTCTCTAATTTTTGCACACCAGTGTATATTGTTGTCCCTAAACAATGAAGTGAACCAGGAGTTGGTTTGCCACGGTGCTATACGATTCATCATCTTACCAGCGGTCAGTTGAACTCTTGCTTTGTTGACGTAGTTTGTTTGTTTGTGATATTTTGTATTGTCCCAAAAGTGGAGTTTATGGGGCGAAAATTTTAGTAAAAATTATTTAGTTTTTCTCAATCGAAATAAACGGATTTAGAGCATATTTTTTACAAGATAGAACAAGAAAACGGTCAAAGTAAACAGGATTTTCCAGGCGTTACTTTTACCTCCTATATGCCTAAGGTTCTTAGTAGAAAAGTACACTGATTGCCTTCAGGAAAGTCCAAAATTCAATGCGTGCCAAGCTTAGAGATCAAAATTTTGGATTGGTGACCCAGCACAAATCCTTCTTTTATTATTGTAATAGGGAGGGGAATGAAATTCGGTAATGTGCAGAAGATATTTTCTGGAGTTATGGTATTCTGAGCGGCAAAACATTTTAGGATCGTGGTAGTGGAAGTATATACATACTGTATTTCTTAACTATAAAACAGAACTTTCTTGTGTCTGTTTCTTGTTTGTCTGAAGCAGCAAAACCTCTCCAACGCCTGACTCTGGCATCATGATATTTGCACAGCATATTAAAGCTGGAATTTCTAGGTTAACGCAATTATTTTCAGCTCTCTACGTCATTACTTTCCCGAGTTATGAGTTAACTAAGTCTTGAGGTTATCATATACCACATAAATGTATAGAAGGCACAGCGTCATTTACAACACGTATGATTAATGAGGCGTATTATTAATGAATTTTGTTCAGTCTGAGATCCTTATAATTGGAAAAGTATTCTGATTTGTGTATGCTCAACGCGTGTTAAATAACTCTTGAACGCCGAACTCAAAAACTCTCGAACGCCAAACTCTCTCATCACGAAATTTGCACAGCTGAGTAATTCTGGAATTTCTAGGCCAAGCAATATTGCTGAGCCAAATCAACATAGAGTAAAAATTGATTGTTTGCTTGATAACGTTTTGTTCCGTTTGAATCCACAGATTCCATATATTTTGTACATTCTGTACATTTACCTCCACAAGTATATGTGACAGCAATGACCGAAAGGAAGAGACCACTTTTTAATCAAACACGAATCAACACAAAACGCCAAAAGTACCACGAACCAAGCAATTGGAAGAGGAAAGGTCGGAAACACGTAAAGTGGACAAAACTCAACAAGCTGTTCGACGAAACAGTGAAACTGTTGAGGAAAGAGAGGCGCGACTTGCAGAACCACGATCGCGAACTGCTACAAGACGAAGCAACGAAACTGCTGAGGAAACAGAGGTGTGACTTGCTGAACAGCGATTGCGAACTGCTACAAGACGAAGCAACGAGACTGCTGAAGAGACGAACGAGCGCCTACGGGCTTCAAACCCGAGAGCTACTGAAAGCGAGGGGCAGAGACAGCAACGAATTCAAAATAATACAATTGCTCACCAAAAACAAATTTTACCTGAAACTGTTAAAGCTCGCAAAAATCGCCTCTAGCAGGAAAGAAATCAACAAAACGCCACACGGGCAAGCAAGTGGCTATATTTGAAGGACCAAGTATTCAATTATGATCCTGAATTCGATTATTCAAACTTTCCTCCGATTGTCATTGGTAGAATGTCTTTGAAGTGCACCTTTCGCGATGTGCTGAAGTTTGAAGGCGAGACACCAGGATTGTGCTGTTCCAGAGGAAAGATTACGTGAAATCAGTTTTTTTCTTTCATGCAAGCATCAATTTTTTCCCAGAGTTTTTCAGTGAAATATTAGGGAATGTGAAAGTATTCATCATCATCATCATTGTCAACCATTATCATTCCACTGCTGGACGAAGGTCTCCCCTCGTTTTCTCCACAACGGTCTGTCTTGTGCCAGCCTCCATGTCACTCCCGCATACTTTCGAATTTCATCCACCCATCTCACATGTGGTCTTCTTCTGGGTCTTTTCCTGTCCCTTGGAATCCAATCTAAAATTTCAGCTGTCCATCGATGGTCTGTCCTTCTGGCAGTATGTCCAGCCCATTGCCATTTCAGGAATTTAACTCTGATCAGGATGTCTTCCACTCTTGTCATTTTTCGGATCCACGAGTTCATCTTCTTATCTCTCCTGGTTACACCAAGCATGCACCTCTCCATGCTTCTTTGAGTTGTTTGCAGCCTTTGTATGTCTCTTTTAGTTAAGGTCCACGTCTCTGCACCATACGTAAGCACTGGAAGGATGCATTGATCAAACACTTTTCTTTTAAGACATAATGGAATATTGCTCTTGAAAATTACGCTGTTTCTTCCAAAAGCTCTCCAGGCAAGTTTTGTATGCCGATTAATTTTTTCATCAATGTGACCCTCACTTGATATCTGCTGTCCGAGATAAACGTACGTGTCTGTTATCTCCAGCTTTTCTCCATCAATCGATAAATCTTCATTTCTTGAAAAAAGCATTAAACATCACTTTTGTCTTCTGAAAGTTCATTTTTAATCCCACTTCTTTACTCTTGTCAGCAAGTTCCCGGATAATACTCTGCAGCTCTGATGGGGTAGTTGCAAAAATGAATACGTCATGAGCAAAACGAAGGTAAGTTACATAATCTTCATTAATCTTTATCCCTTTGTTTTCCCAGCTCAGCGACTGAAGACACCCTCCAATGTAGCATTAAAGAACTTCGGAGATATGGTGTCACCTTGTGTCACTCCCTTTCCTACTCTTATGTGTGCTGTATTCTCAAACAGCCGAATCTTTGCACTTGCATTTTCATAGATGTTATTAATGATATTAATGTATGCATCTTCAATACCGCAGAACTTCAGAGCCATTGTAACTGCTGATGGTTTCACCGAATCAAAAGCTTTTTCATAATCGATAAAAGCCATGCACAATGGAAGTTCATATTCCCTCGCTCTTTCAATTAGTTCTCTCAGTACGTGGATGTGAGCTATTGTGCTGTAGCCACTCCTGAATCCAGCTTGTTCTCTCGGTTGAGCCATGTCCAGTGTTACCTTCAAGCGGTGTGAAAGAACTTTAGTGAAGATTTTATAAACCACTGATAGGAGGCTGATAGGTCTGTAGTTCCTGAGATCCTCAATGTCACCTTTTTTATGTAGCAGGATCATTGTAGCGGTGTTCCAATCCTCAGGAATCTTTCCTTCATTAAGGCATCGAGTGAAAATTTGGGCGAGTACTGTTTCGCTTTCTCCACTTGCTTTTTTGTATGATGTCTACAGTAATTCCATCTTCTCCTGGATCTTTTCCCTGCTTCATGTTCTTGATTGCATGTGTAACTTCTGCTGGAAGGACTAGAAGAACTCTGGTACTGGTACATTTCATGATGTCTGGAGTACATGTATCATCCCTTTCATATAATTTGGAGTAATCTTTCACTCTTGTCAAAATTCCACCTCTTTTTCTTGTTACTGAACCATCTTCTTTTCTCAGTGCCATAATCTGTTTTCTTCCCTTACTGAGATGCCCCTTTGCTTTCTTTAGGCTTTGGTTGTTTTCAATTGTTTTCCTCACTAGTTCACAGTTGAATTTCCTTACGTCTTCAGTGATCCTTTTTCGTACTGTCTTGCATAGCTCTATATATTCCACTTTGGAAGTCACATCTTCTTTAGTTGTCCTCATCTCTCTTCTTTTTTGCATCAACATTTTGGTTTTTCCTGATAATTTGTTCACATGCAACTTGTTCTTAGACCCAGCTAATTTTGTTGCTGTTTCCATAAGAGCTTTGGTTACTTTTCTGTTAACTTCAGAAATATCCACTTCTTCCGGTGTTAGTTAGGCTTTCTAAAGCGGATAATCTGTTCTTCAGTTCCATCTTGAAGGTATTATGGTGTTTTTTTAAGTTTGGTTATGTCAATACATTTTGTTTGTCTTATGAGCTTGCCACGTTCAAGTTTAGTGTTGAGATGCATCTTACATCTCACCAATCTATGGTCACTACCTGTGTTGAACTTGTTTAGCACAAAGCAGTCCTCTATGACGAATATATATATATAAACGTAAAACATAAAACACATTTTGAACAAAGAAAAAACAAAAAACAACAAATTAGTAAAATCATGCAATGCATTGATTATGATACGCTTTCCAACATACCAGGAATCATTACTCAAGTTATGAGGATAATGGCTGAGGAATAAATCTCGCTCCTGTGTCTTGACCTTTGACCCCATTCCGCCCATTTTCAATAGGGTTCGCCCCCAGGTGGTTCCTTACCACATACTAAAAATTTGATCGAAATCGAACCATTTTTACGCAAGTTATGACGCATAAGGGCAATGGAATATACCCCGCTCTTATGCCCTGCCTGACCTTTGACCTAATTTCGCCCATTTTCAATAGGGCTTGTGCCCAGGTGGTTCTCTACAACATACTAATATTTCATCAAAATCGAACCATTTTTACGCAAGTTATTACGCATAAAGGCAATGGAATGGATCCAGCTCCTATGTCCTGACCTTTGACCCTATTTCACCCATTTCCAATAGAATTTGTCCCCAGGTAGTTCCCTATCACATACTAGAATTTCATCGAAATCGAAACATATTTACGCAAGTTATGACGCAAAAAGGCAAGGAATGGATCCAGCTCCTATGTCCTGTCCTTTGACCCTATTTCACCCATTACCAATAGGGATTGTCCCCAGGTGGTTCTCTACAACATACTAAAATTTCATCGAAATCGAAAAATTTTTACGCAAGTTATGACGCACAAGAGCAATGGAATGGATCCTGCTTCTATGTCTTGATCTTTGACCCTACTTCGCCCATTTTCAACAGGGTTCGTCCCCAGGTGGTCCCCTAACACATACTGAAATTTCGTCGAAATCGAACCATTTTCACGTGAGTTATCGTGCGGAAGGACGGACAGACGGACGGACAAAGCTGGAGCATATACGCTTCTTCAACCTACGGTTGGAAAGCGTAAAAAACCGGTGAACGAGAAAAAGAACAACAATCACAACTTTCCGACCGCCCGAAGCAGGCGAGCTTCAAGCGATGTAAATTTAACGAACATAAGAATGCAGGGAAGCATATTAATTACGGACTCTTTGTTGGCTTCGTCAAGGGCAAGCAATACGAAAATCACTCATTAATCTACTGAGAATCAGTGGCCCTAAATGGGTTTCTGCTATTTTAGTTTGCTATAAGGACCGATTAAAATTAGGGGTAAAATTGTCAAAATCAAAGGGATTTCTAATAAAAACCCAAACCCAGCAAACTAAAACACGTTGCCCGACCGCACAAAAGCCAAGAAAAACACACATAAAATAATAAAAATAAAAAGAAAGGGAGCCGAGCTCCTCAAAAACACAAATGCAGGAAAGAAATTAATATATTTATTGCCAGAAGAACGGACCACCGGTGAACAACCAAAATTCTAGACTGGATTCTAGGGGACAGGAATAGATGAAGAAGAAGACCACATGGGAGATGGGTGAATAAAATTTAAAAGCAAGCGGGAGTGACATGGAGGAGAATGGCGTAAGACATATCTTTGTAGAAGAAACTTTGGGAGACTTTCATCCAGCAGTGGATTGATAATGGCAGACAATGATAACGATCATGATATGTATAATATATATGTATATATATTCCTATTATGGATTTAACGACCACCATGAGCAACTCGACGGGCTATAAGTAGTTGCCCGTCCCCAATTTAGGGCCACTGGGTCTAGGGAAGGGAGGGAGCCAGTGCTGTAGACAAACACAATATCCATGCCTCTCCGATATTCGAACCCGCAGCCATCTCGGACGAATGGTCAGAGGCCAGCGCTTAGACAACTGAGCCACCGGGGAGACAAGGTATATTTAAAATCAGTAATTACTTCTAAAATTGTCTTCATCAAATTTTAAAATCTTTAGATCTTTTACGAGCATTCTACGTCAATTTTTTTCTGTAAGATCTTCAATCCTACATCTTTTCCTTTATCAAAAAGTTTGCGGATCATGCTCTGCAGTTTAATGGGTTACATGCAAAGATAGCTGTGGTAGGCAAAACGAAGTTCGGTTAAACAATCTCCATTAAAAAAATATTTATTACAAAAAACCTTAAATCCCATTGCCTTTGCAGTTTAATGATTGATAAACATACCGCAATGTGGCATTGAAAGAGCTTGGCTGACATGATTCCATCTTGTCTCACACCCTTTCTGATTTTTTTCGTCAAAATGTCAAACCCCAATCCCTTCCCAATTTCTATTGCTCGAGCAGTCGAACCTTTAAGCAAGAACATGTACTAGGAAATTTAATGCGGAAATCATGAAAAGTAAATTAGTTTTAAAGTACTCGTGTAACAAAATTTTTATCATATACTCAGAATATGAAATCAGAAATAAGTAAAGGAAAATCACATGACAATTTGAATTTTATAAGCTTTATAAAACCAGGACAAAATGGTTTAGACTTCTTTACACTGCTTATGCCTGGGTTAAGCATTATCGGTAACTTCATTTGTTTCCCTTTATGTAATAGATATATTTAGGGACTAAAATTTGAACAATGTCCAGCATTGGAACTCACCGCTTTGTATGCATTGCCACGTCATTTCTCTTCAAAGGAAATCTATCACTGGCGACCAAGTGCTTTGTGTGACATCGAGACTATGTAACACCCACTTCTGGATAAATGATGCCGAATCTTTTGGTGCATCATAGTCAGGAATAAACACAGTTGGATCACCGACCTTAGGCTGTGCGAGGAGTTTCGGGAAAATACATCATTCATGTCTTACGCGATAACCGAACTCAGATCCGTGACGAAAGTGTTTTCGAAATCCAATCTCTCTTACAACTAACTTAACCAGGAAACTTGCTTGAAAGAACGTGTATTTTTAAACAGCTTGAAGATTACTGAATTCTTGAATTACATGCTAGGTTCCTATAAATTACTCAGATTGGATATTTCAATATCTTTTTAATAGAAGAAGATTGGTACACACAGTTTGCACTAAATGTTCTTCATAAATATTTGTATGTGCGTCACTGGTAGCCCTAATAACGTCCAAACGAAATATTTTTGTTTTGGGGTTTAACCACAACCGTGAGCAACTCAATGGCATATAAGTAGTGGTTTGTCCCTAATTTAGAGCTACTGGTTTCAGAGAACAAAGAGAGCTAGTGCAATAACACGAACACCAAATCCATGTCTCACCTGGGTTTCAACCAGCACCCGTCTTGGCCGAATTATCAGAAGCCAAAGCTTCGACCACTGCGCCTCCTGTGCGGACCAAACGATAATACACTTCACTCTATGCAGTGGTCAATGTTTCTGGAGAAAACGTAATACCCGTGTTTGCGTTGCGCTTTTTCAAAGTGAAATATGGTCAAGTAGCCAAAAGTGCCGCTTTCTCACTAAACGTTCGATTCACAGATAAATGCACTCTATTGTGCGAAGCACCATAATTTTGAGATGTATGTTCGGTAATTTGTGCTCCAATTGTGATAGATGTACACTATACTGACAAAAGTCACCGGGTACCTAGCGGAGAAACACAACATAGCATTTATTGACATACATTAGTACGGGACATATTGACATACATTAGTACTTGACCCTTCGAGACATGCTTTCGACAAGGCTTTGGAACACAGCGATGGGTATGCGCTTCCTTGCACTACATAAAACTGCCGCTAACTGCTGCTTAGTAGTAGGCCTTCGATCCAAATTTCTTATGCGGCGCTCTTATTCATCTCATAGGTGCTCTATGTGATTACGATCAGGGCTTTGTGCTGGCCAGTCACACACGATACGGAATTATCGTCAAACCACGCCGCAACAGTCCTTGCTTTATGGCTCGGTGCATTATCCTGTTGGTACCAACAAAGCTCGGATTCATAGTATTGCCCCAGAGTTAGTAAGGCATAATTATCCAGAATATCGAGGTAGACGTGCTGGTTAACAGGTTTGTCCACGATAACCAATGGGCCGGGACCATACCACGAAAAACACCCCCACACTAGTACACTGCCAGCTCCAAACTTGACAGTAGGAACAGTGCACTGTGGTAAATAGCGTTCCCCCGGCTTCCGCCATACCCACACACGGGCATCAGACTGATGGATCGTGTATCTGGATTCATCAGTCCATTGGACCCGTTTCCACAGAAGCAGTGCCCACAGAAAAGGTCGCACTTCTCAAAAGAGGAAAACATGCTCCCTTCTTGAAAATATGCCAGCTCTTGACTGATGTGTTTGTTAAAAACATCTAATCTTTTTAATTTGACGCAGAAATATCTTAATTTCAACTAAGGAATCGACAAAACTGGTCTAAACGTTTCTGCTTCTCAACCACATAACGTTACATACTATTAAAAGACACCGCAGTTTGTTCCCAAATTGGCAGGAGAGCCTTTTTAATTTGGAAGAACATGTGCCTGACTGTACCACGAACAGTAACTTACACCTAACACAAAGTGTATCACCAGTATTCTTTTCAATGGGAATTGAGGAGTGGCGGATCAAACGGAAAGGGGCTTTAACGAATTAAATAAAAACTTCTATCCCAGGCCGTGACTGGAATAGAAGGTTTAGTGTTTTGCTGCTGGCATTGCGGAAACAATATGTGTGCTGGTAAAATGAGGATAGATGTATGAGTAATGAGTTCAAACATATTTCTACAAGCCCAGCTACACATACATTAGCCTTATTTCGACACAGAGCAAGAAGAGCCTTGGCACAGTGCTCAGATCCACACACGCAACATCTTGAAATTGAATCTTCGAAATCTTCGGCGTCTGCAGCAGGATTTGATACTTATATAACTGAGCGTATTAACAAGCAAGCAGAAATGGCATTTAATAAGAGAACTGCTCAAACAATTGCCCCTAAACTCAAATACTTAGGTGGATGCCCGTACGTCCCAGGCTTCACCATTTTTTTTTTTTTTGATTGGAGGTTTAACGATCACCGTGAGCAACTCAATGGGCTATAAGCAGTCGCCCGTCCTTAATTTAGGGTCACTGGTTCCCGGGAAGGGAGAGTGCCAGTGCCGTAAGACAAACACAACATCCATGCCTCACCGGGATTCGAACCCGGACCCCGTTCGAACGAATAATCAGGGGGCCATCGCTCAGACCACTGCGCCACCGGGGCGGCCACCTTTTTCCTAAACAATCCCTAAAAAAATTAGGATTAGGCATAGGAATAAAAGCACCTAAATCTATTTCTTCCTGGCTAACAACAAATAAGCAGTCTGGCACAAACCTAAGAGTTGCAGGAATTTATGCTATCCTCTTGCAATACCCTGATGGCTCGAGAAAAAGGTACATAGGACTGAATAAGCGCTCCCTTAAATTGAGACTGTCAGAACATAAAGGTTATGTCAAACTAGGAAAGCTTACCACAGCTATAGCAAGGTGACGTCAAGAATAATGCAGCTAAACCTGACTGGAAAGAAATTCGAAAAAATGCTTCTTAAACAACTCCCAGGGCCACAGCAATACGAGAATCAGTAGAAATAATAACTAGCACGGATGCTTGCAATGAAGAAACATCAACTGAGCTACCCTATATCTGGCGAAGGCTATTAAACGATCCACGTCATCACACATACTAGCATACGAGTTCTGCATGTGACATATTTACCATGTTTGATGATTTCACGTGACATGACATAAGCGTCAATTAACCTTGATTATATGTTATGTTTAAATTTGAATTACTCAGAATTTCTTTACTTTCGTTTGTTTAGGGTGTTTATCTCAGTTATTCCTGATAAAGCGACCCGTGAGTTGTGAAAGCTTGCTGTCCGTTTACTTTATGATTCTACACCATTAATACGGATTTAGAATACAAGTGACGAATAATAAGTTTTGTTATATTTCCTCAATACAGTCCTGGTGAAAACTTGCAAATAAATTGAAACCAAGTCTGCCTTTAAAAAAGCAAATTTAATTAACGCTCGTACGGTGATTTCCTCGAAATACATCTATTTAAGACATTTCGTTTTGGATTTTTTTAATAGAGATATATCACAGTTTTATATTATCTGTCTGCGTGATCAGGGTGGAAACAAATGGAATTTCGTTAAAACCCTTAGTTTTGTATGAAATGGAAGCGCAATACGAGCAAAGCGCGTTTATTAATAATAGGTAAAATTAACCGTTCGGTCACCGCCCAGTTGGCGCAGTGGTCTGAGCGCTGGCTTCTGACCATTCGTCTGAAAAGGGGCCGGAATCCAATTCCGGTGAGCAATGGATGTTGTGTCTGTCTTACGGCACTGGCTCCCTCCCTTCCCTGGAGCCAGTGACCCTGAATTGGGCGCGGGCGACGTCTTATATCCCATTCAGTTGCTCACGGTGTAAACAAACCTTCCACCAAAATATAAATATAAAAATATAACCGTTCGGTCTATAAGTATATAAGCCGAAACACTCAAGCTGGCTGGGTTCTGAGTTTGTAAATCTGAAACGGGCAGAGATGTCAAATCAACGCCCTTGAAGATTATTGTTATCATTCCAATACTAGATTCATGTTAGCAGATTAAACAAATGCTCTGCTCACTTTCCTTGAGCGTCTCCACATTTTAAAATTCCAGTCTAGCAGAAATCATGAGCTCTCAGAAATCTGATAGTATTTCAAATTATAATTCTGAGAACAAAACATATATCAATTTCCAGACTTCATTGCTTTGTTATACCGTATTAATTCTTTACGATTGAATTATGTCACTCGCAAATACTTTGAAATTGTTTACCTGCATAATTTATAGGCTCATTTATCCTAAATAAAGAGGACACACTGAATTTTCACGGGAATCTTTGTTGGGACAAATGAGTTGAGTTTTCGCTGCTGAACCAGTAAAAAGAGTTGTCTGAAGTTACACCAACATGTTTAGTTAGAGCAACGAAACGGCTTTCACATAAATTTTTAAGCAGCGCTCTCATTAACTACTTCAAGGAATGGAACGGAAGCTCTAAGTACTAGTTTCAAACTGCTTTTGTGAGTTTTACAGCATTCAAAGAGATTTACATGTTAGATTTCATTTTGGTTTCACGTGTCCATAATTTGTTTCTTAGAAAAATAAATCGCAAAAAGAAAGACTGTTCTTAAATGATGGTATAACTAATAAGATGGGTAATTCAAAAATAGAAATTGCTTTAACTTCTCATATAAGCCAATATTCGGTGTAAAATGAGTAATGATCTCACAGTATTCTTCATATACACTCACGGACGATGAAATTTGCACACCTAGAAGAAAACCTGCTACAACCGCGAAATATTGCAAATAGCTAGAGTGCGTGCTGTTATGCAAATGATCCATGTTTGGCGCGATTGCGCATGACCGCACACCCTGTAGTGGCGCAGCAAGCACGAACCGGCAGTCTTTTAAACCGGTGTGTAGTCGATGCCCCATGAAAGCGAAAAGCACCGGCCGACGGAAGCAAGAGTACAGAGTGACAAAAATGCTGTGTTGAAGCCAGAGACGTCGATGTACGCCACTTACGGACTATGAGAGAGGCCTGATCATCGGGATGAAAACCGCAGGGTGGTCGGCGCGCCGTATAGCACGCTGCATGGATCATTCTGACCAAACCATCAGATTGTGTTGGGAGCAGTGGGCACGTGACGGCACTGCCACACGGCGGAGCTGCTCCGAACGGACCAGGTGGACCACCGGTAGAGGGGTTGGACGGATCGTGCGCCATGCACGCACGGATCCCACGGGCATCCCCGGTCCACTATACAGACAGATATAGCGGCTCCAGTGTGCCCACGAACCATTTCCTGACGCCTCGCGGAAGCGAATCTGCGATCACAGCGCCCCTTACGTGGGCTACTATTAACACCGGAACATCGCCGACTCCGTTTGCAGTGGTGCCAGGACAGCGCGACGTGGAACGCCATAGACTGGAGACGTGTGGTGTTTAGCGATGAGTGTCGCTTCGTTTAGGGTACAGATGATCATCGTGTCCGGGTGTCAAAGTTCCCGAGACAACGGCACAATCCCAGCCTCGCTATCGAGCACCACACCTCCCCCACTGCAGGCATTATGGTCCGGGTAGCAATAGCCTACGACAGCACGATCAGCTCTAGTAGTAGTACGTGAATCATTGACGGGCTAGCGGTATGTGGATTAGATCCTACGGCCCCATGTGCTCCCATTCCTGGCCGGGATCCCAAGTGCGCTATACCAGCAGGATAATGCCGGCCCTCACACTGCCCGCTTTGCCTAGAACTACCTACGTCATGTCCAGACACTTCCATGGCCCGCCCGCTCCCCGGACATGTCCCCTATGGAGCATGTGTGAGACTAGTTGAAACGCCAGCTGCCGACGTGCCGTACTATCCGGGTTTTGGTGCACACCATCCAAAACGTGTGGGCCTGTATGCCGCAGAACAACATCAGGCGTCTGTTAGCCACCATGTCGGACCGTATTCCTGCATGTATCGCCGCACGAGGCGGTGCGACACGCTATTGAAGGTGACAGGAATGCGTGCCCAGATCTCTATGTAATTGGCCTGAAGCTCTGCATTTGCCATCATGTGTATCATGCACCTGTATCATTACGTCCATACAATTTCAGTTCAATGCGATGCTTCTTTTCTTGGTGCGCAAATTTCATTGACAGTGTTTGTAATTCTAAAAACCTAGGATTTCTAAATTTCAAAAATCCCGCTGCTCGTGCTTTTTTTTTCTTTTGATGAATCAACTACTTTTGATAATTTTCACATCCAAAACATGGTTTATATGTCATTTTAAGACTGTCCATTAATAAAGTTTCCCCCCTCTCCCCTCATATCTCTCTCTCTATCTCTCTATGATCTCAGATATTCGGAATCCTCACAACCCTTCGTCAACTCAAGAGTTCGGTTCTCCAAAAAGCAAAGTATGGCGCAGTGGTCTAAGCGATGGCTTCTGATCATTCGTCCGAAAAGGTTCCGGGTTCTAATCCCGTTGACGCATGGATGTTGTGTTTGCCTTATGGATGTTGTGTTTGTCTCTCTCCCTTCGACTGCTTATAGCCCATTGAGTTGCTCACGGTTGTCGTTAAACTTCCATACAAAAAAAAAAATAAAATTAAAAAAAATAATGAAATTCGCACGAACGGAGTATTTATCATATCTATGTACATGTTTTCAATATAACGGATCTCAAATTTCCGCGAACGGAGCTTAAGAAGCAGTAGAAAGTAAGGGGTGTAGAAAATAATGCGTTAGTTGCCGAGATCGAGATGATTCCGGGTTCGAATCGCGGGTGAGGCATAGTTGTTGTGTTTGTCTTACGGCATTGGCTCTCTCCCTTCCCTGGAACCAGTGACCCAGCGACTGCTCACAGCCATCACCCCCTTGTAGCTTACAGGTCCGTGCACCGAATAACAGAAAGCCGCCCCGGTGGCGCAGTGGTCTAAGCGATGGCCTCTGATCATTCGTCCGAACGGGGTCCGGGTTCGAATCCCGGTGAGGCATGGATGTTGTGTTTGTCGTACGGCACTGGCTCTTTCCCTTCCCTGGAACCAGTGGCCCTAAATTAGGGACGGGCGACTGCTTATAGCCCATTGAGTTGCTCACGGTGGTCGTTAAACCTCCAATCAAAAAAAAAAAATAAAAAAAAAAATACCAGAAGCTGGGTGACGTAGGAGGGAGTAGTCTGATAATCCGTAGTGGGTAGTCGAACGGTCGAGCTTTCTCGCTCGCCGTATAGTGTATAAGCCTAACTGTCGATGTGCGTGGCTGTCGTTGGTTTTCAACTAAGCTTTCCTGTCTTTGTTCTCATAGATATTTTTAGAACAAACAGCTTCAGAAGAAAATTCATTATGCCGTTTAGATGCAGTGTACCCCACTGTCGCGGTAATTATGACGATGTACCACGTGTTATATTATGCACCACGTGTTATTATTTGCTTATTTTTCACTGAAAATTGTCGGAGTATTCAAATTCCCTACTAAAGGGGACCTCCTAAGAAAATGGATTACTTCAATCAAGAGGGGAAATTTTAAAGTGACCAAGAACTCCCGCGTAAGTGGAAATCTTTTGTAGACATAAGGCGTGCATCCCGTCGTTGAACATAAACAGCATTTGGAGCAAAACTACATATGGTTTCAATTTCTGGTCAGTGAGCATAATATACAATAATTAAAGATGTGATACTGCTCTTTCCTTGGAACTTCGTAATAATAATAGAACTTCCGGTACATAACAACGAAATGAAACACGACATGAGATGGTTGTCTTTTTAGCAAGTCTTTTGTAAAAAAAGATCGTGCTTCTGTTATCGGTTTGTCGGTGCGTACGTCCGCCTGTACCCACGATATCTCTGCAACTATTAGTCCGATTTGAAAAATTCTTTTTGCATTCGGAAGTTACAAATGCGCAAATAATGATCCGTTATTTCGTTGTTTTTTACGATGTACAATTTCGCCGGTAGAGGGCGTAAATGCAGATGATGTCGAATTCAAAAATACGTTTTATTCCACATATTTGCTTCTAAACATCCGATTGAAATTTTTTTTCACCTTTCGGTTCCATTTATGTCAGAGAGTATTTTAGATATAGTTACTTTTTCAAATTACGCCTAGATTTTTTGCTAGGGGGCGTAAAAGTAAATTACATTTTTTCCGATACCTCTTCTTCTAAAACTCCGATTTGAATTTTTTTTCTTCAGCGGATACATCTCCTGATGAAAAATCTTTTGCATATAATTTCAAATTTTTGGTAATAAATACTTTGGCCCCCTTGGCGTAAGTGTTTAATTTTAGCTTCTGATGTATTTGCCATAAAAACGGAGCTTCTAAAATATCGATTGAAAAAATTATTTCACGGACTGATGCCATTCACATCGATAAACCTTTTCGGATTATTTTCTTCTTAAAATATTGTACAATTTTTCTGCCAGGGGGCGTAGATGTATATCCTGTTTTTGTCAATATCTCTACTTCTAGGAGTCCGATTTGAAAAATTCTTTCTTTGTTCGATAGTGGTTTCTATGTGACATGTTTTTCATATAATTTCAAAATTTTCAAGTAATTTATAGACTTTCCGCTAGGGGGCGTAGCGGTAAATTGCGTTTCCCCCTATATCTCTGCATCTAAATCTCCGATTTGAAACATTCTTTCTGCAACGGACAGCGCCTGATGGGAAATCGTTTGCACATAATTTCTAATTTTTGTAAAAAATAGTTTGGCCACCAGGGGCGTAAATCTTAATTTCCGCTTCTGTTGTATTTGCAGCAAAATATGAGCTTCTAAATTCTCGATTGAAAAAAACGTCGTTTGTTGACCGATACTAGTCACATGCCGACAAATCTTTTAGAAACATTTTCTTCATAAAATAGTGCATGGTTTCTACGCCAGGGGGCGTAGATGTATATCTTATTTTTGTCAATATCACTACTTCTAAGAGTCCGATTTGAAAAATTCCTTCTTTGTTGGATAGTGTTTCTTGTGTGACATGTGGCTCATATATTTTCAAAATGTTCAAGTAATTCATAGACTTTCCGCTAGGGGGTGTAAATGTAAATTGCGTTTTTTCCTATATCTCTGCTTCTAAATGACTGATTTGAAAAATTCTTTCTGCACCGCATACAGCTCACGATGGAAAATCGTTTGCACATAATTTCTAATTTTTGTAAGAAATTGTTTGGCCACCAGGTGGCGTAAGTCTTAATTCCCGCTTCTGTTGTATTTGCAGCAACATATGAGCTTCTAAAATCTCGATTGCGAAAAAAAGTCGTTTGTTGACCGATACTGCTCATGTCGACAAACCTTTTAGGAAAATGTTCTTCTTGAAATAATGCATGGTTTCTACGCCAGGGGTGTAGATGTATATCCTATTTTTGTCAATATCTCTTCTTTTAAGAGTACGATTTGAAAAAATTCCTTCTTTGTTGGATAGTGTTTCCGATGCAAAATGTTTTTCCTATAAATTCAAAATTTTCAAGTAATTCATAGACTTTCCGCTATGGGGCACAAAGGTAAATTGCGTTTTCTGTGTTATTTCTACTCCTAAACTCTGATTTCAAAAAATTCTTCCTCTATCGCATACAAGACCTGATGGAAAATATATATCACTACTTCTAAGAGTCCGATTTGAAAAATTCCTTCTTTGTTGGATAGTGTTTCTTGTGTGACATGTGGCTCATATATTTTCAAAATGTTCAAGTAATTCATAGACTTTCCGCTAGGGGGTGTAAATGTAAATTGCGTTTTTTCCTATATCTCTGCTTCTAAATGACTGATTTGAAAAATTCTTTCTGCACCGCATACAGCTCACGATGGAAAATCGTTTGCACATAATTTCTAATTTTTGTAAGAAATTGTTTGGCCACCAGGTGGCGTAAGTCTTAATTTCCGCTTCTGTTGTATTTGCAGCAACATATGAGCTTCTAAAATCTCGATTGCGAAAAAAAGTCGTTTGTTGACCGATACTGCTCATGTCGACAAACCTTTTAGGAAAATGTTCTTCTTGAAATAATGCATGGTTTCTACGCCAGGGGTGTAGATGTATATCCTATTTTTGTCAATATCTCTTCTTTTAAGAGTACGATTTGAAAAAATTCCTTCTTTGTTGGATAGTGTTTCCGATGCAAAATGTTTTTCCTATAAATTCAAAATTTTCAAGTAATTCATAGACTTTCCGCTATGGGGCACAAAGGTAAATTGCGTTTTCTGTGTTATTTCTACTCCTGAACTCTGATTTCAAAAAATTCTTCCTCTATCGCATACAAGACCTGATGGAAAATATTTTTAACATAATTTCTAATGTTTGGTAAAGAATGGTTTAGCCACCAGGGGTTATAATTGTTAATTTCTGCTTCTGAAGTATTTGTTGCAAAATCTGGACTCCTGAAAACTCGACTAATTTTTTTCTTGGACCGATACCGCTTATATGGGTAAACCTTTTGAGAATACTTTCTTCCCAAAATAGTGCATGGGTTTCCCACCAGGGGACGTAAAGTCACATCTTATTTTGTCGATATCTCTGTTTCTAAGAGTTCGTAAGCTCACGATTCCATTTGCAGCAATATCTGAGGGATTAAAAACCCGATTGAAAGTCTTCTTTCTTTCGTCAGATCTATTGTTTTCCATACCGGTTCCATTGACTTTGAATAGCTTTGATAAATTTAATTTGCGTCAGAACAGATTCAAAAGACGTGCTTATTTCACCCGAAAATTCGGTGTCATCTTTCTTGTTCCTTGTGTAGTATAAAATTCTATTACAAACTTTTTTATTTTAAAATTTAGTTGCCCAGCGCGGGCAACTAGATTTTTTATTTACGTGCCCAGGCCAATAAATGCCCTGGATATTGCCATTTTTAAGAGACGAAAAAAGTACCTGGATGGGCATGAATCCACATATTGTGGAAACTATGTTCTAGACAAACAAGATTTTTAAGATACAAGTAGAAATATATACTCGTATTTTTTATTTATTTATTTATTTATTTTTTTGGAAAACATCTGCTTAAAATGAGAGATCAGTTATTTTATTCATTCATCTAAACGTATCACTTATATGTTTTCAGTCTTCCTGCACCTTTTCTTCACAAGCAACAGCTATAATAACTGGAACTAATATATCTCATATTATCCGATAACTACTCGAACGTGTGCTTCCAAATGTGGGGGTGGGTGTCAATCTTTGTATAGAGATAAACTTTTCCATTCTTTCATGAAATTTATTTTGAACCCAAAATCATAAAATAAGGAAAAAACAATTTTTTCAATATCTTTAGTAATGACAAAACATTTGCACAGAATTTTATGCCATTGCTTTTTATAGTTTCTGAGAAAATGGTTCATCAAGTTAGTCAATTTTTAATGAGACATGTACATCTTTAAAAAAACCATCCTATTGTACCAAAACAGTCGTTCAGATTTATCCAGTACAATAATTGCATGTGAGTTTGTCAGGTTCTCAAAAAAATACAATTCTTATCTGGAAAAATACTTTATTAAAATCGTATTGGAACAAATTCCCAATTTCTTTAGAATGCAACTTGTGTTTGAAATTCTTCGAGGAACAGCTAGCGGACAAATAATTAAATTGTGTTTGTGATACACAAAGAACTACACATACATATGAATTTGTACATTGGTAGTTTTTCTGAATACTTCTTGAAAATCAAATTTCAGGAAATTTATGCCAATAAGTAATCGTATTTTTCCAGATAAAAAGTAATGTTTCTATTGTGGATCCAAATAGTTTTGTTTAAAGCTACTAATAATCTTAATACAGATGTTTTAAACTTTCACAAGGAAATATTTTTTAAATAGTGCTTTGGAAGACAAAAATTATAAATTTTACATTTGCGTACCAAAATGAATTTGTCCAAACATGGACAAATTCATTTGGTACTAAATTTAGGAAAACTTGTTACGTCTTTAAAATGTCGTTATTGTACATTTAATAATGTAAGAATTGCGTAATTTTCCTAAAATCTTAATTTATTTGATGCAATCAGTGAATCAAGGAGCAATCCACTGTATGCATGTTAAAGTGTTTTATTGAGCCTTTGGTAATAATTTAAAATCACACAGGAAAAAATCAGTTTTTCTTCTCAACCTTTTTTTTTTTTATGTATATATTAGTGAACGTGGATCGCAAATAAATTCCTAGTTACTGTCTGATATGAGAATAAATTTTCACTAAAGGAATTATTTCATTCCTTAAATTCGTCAATTGACGTCTTTTAAAACGACGGTGGTACTTCGTAATGGGCCCTCAAAGAAATCTTTCAAGTACAAGAATGATTTGTTCACAAGTACTAAAATGATTCAGTGAAGTATGACGACATTATAACTTCAAGTGAAACTATTACGACAGTTCATAATTTGATTACAGCAATGTCATTTCACTTCCAGTGAAATGACAGCGATGATTTCATTAAGTGGTCGAATCTGTCTTGCTTACACTTTTACGTCGAAATTATTGTTACGCTAGATTTACGCTGTAATTTCTTTTATTATTTTTTTCTGTATTTTGAAAGATTATAAAACAAACGTGTAAACTGAAGTTATTTAAAAAAATCTTACATAGCTTATTTAAATGCAGTGAAACTCTAAATAACGCGAGACTTGTTTCGTCGGTGTACGTTAAAGACGTGTTCACTTCGCCTTACGCCTTCCATCTCCCTCTCCCTTACTACGGACTACCCTAGTGCCGTCACAATCCGGTGCGCGGGCCTGTAAGCTATAAGGGGGTGATGTCATAGCTCCTCCAAGTTGCGGGCCGCGGGTGGCCTAGTGGGCAACGTTCGTGACTGCCACGGAAAGGACCTCAGGTTCGATCCCATACAGGTACAAACGCTCGATCCACTAAAATATCCGCCGGGCGTCGGATGGGCACGTTAAGCCACCGGACCCCGGGTACTGCCCCCTCCCCCGGTTGTAAATAAGGGCGTCTTCTACCTCGCTTCCGTGTGACTTTCCTATCGGACACTCTAGTCCGAATCTCATAGCTTCCTATTTTCTAAGGGTTGCTTAAGACCTGGGGTCAGACACTCCCTTCCTAAAATCCTCTACATTGCTCACGGTGGTCCTAAGCCCCCCCCAAGGCAGAAACGATGCTGTCCCGTGAAGTCTCGAAACAATAGTTAATTTCATTATTACTCAACAATAGATTTTACTAAACTACCCCCGAACATTATTTCATCCCGTTTTACATAAACGTAAGAACATCTCACATTGCGGTCTCCAAAACCGGATGATAAATGTCCTAAAAGCCATTACAAAAACGTATTTTTGATGCTATGAAAGCGGTGGTTCATAACTAAATTTCAGTTCTTTTTGGCACACGCAAGGTGAGTTATCTGCTATTGACGAGAACTTTAAAATGATGTGTAACACGGGGCTGTAAGCTGTACATATCCTAAACGTAAAGTTTCCAATCCCCCTAGCTAAGACACTTGTGATTCAACTTTTCTTTCTATCTTGAGGTAAGATTTTAGCTTGTGCATGTGGGTGTTGTGTTTGTTTTACGGCACTGGTTCTCTCACTTCCCTGGAACCAGTGTCCCTACATTAGGGGCGGGCGACTGCTTACACCCCACTGAGATGTTCACATTAAATCCTCAAAGAAAAAAATGTATATGCTTCTGTATAGGAGACTGCTTATAGCTCATTGAGTTGCACACGGGGATCTTTAAGCTCCCGAACAAAGTTTTCATAAACGTTCGTTACTTCTCTTTGTAGCACTGAATGGTTTAAACCACAATAGTAAGGTAATTCATTTAATTTCGGGTTTTCATGGCGCACAGTTTCTCCGCTGAGTAGCTTATATTTGCATTTTGAACGATATTCCTATTCGTATACCAAATATTCTGAAAATTATTATTTTTTCAATCAACATGAGGTAAGCGTGAGCCTTCTATTAATATAACGGTATACCCTAGTCCACGTAAAACCCGTGGCAAGGACCTCCACTGGACAAATGGAACTGATAAAAATTAGGATGATCACTCCATAAGAATAGTCCAGGAATTGGGAATCTGTATTCCACACAAATTGTCAAAAAATATTTAATCCATTATTCGACCATTTGTTCATCTATCGTTACCAGAAATCTCCAAGAGGATCTTCTCAAACGCATCATCAGTGAAGTGGGTGAACTAGTCAAAACTAGCTACTTTTCCAAAACAGGGGATCGTCATTTCAAGTATTCTGTGTTGCGCATGTAGTGCGACTGCTATGGTATTCATTTCATTTCATTTATTGCATTTTAGTTGTTAAAGACATGGTATTACATAATCGTAAATATATAACATAAATAATATATTTTTGTAACAACAGAGAATGAGGAGGGAAAAGGCCTGATAGGCCTGACGTTCCCTCTTCTCCCACAGCATCAAAATTTACATGAAGACAAAAAAATGCAAAAAAACATAAACAAGTCAAGTCCACATAATATCAAACACAGCTAGGGTGGTGCTATCAATTAATAAAGGCAATAGTACATTATGAACTTTTAGTCAGTAAGAAATGCCTGAGTTTTCCTTTAAATATATTAATATTATTAAGTGATATAATATCAGTAGGAAATGTATTCCATAATGCAGGACCAATATAATTAATAAATGATCTAAATCATTCTGTTAGTGGAAACATGGGGATTAATGTTGTTTTATGTCTCGTGGAATAATCATGACTGTGAGTACTTATTTTAATTAAATCTTGGCAATAACCATTTTTAATTCTCAAAAACATTAGTTTATCTATACTATAGATATGCAATTGTTGAATAGTTAGTATATTAAAATCGTTTGGACTGAATCTAGCCTGAAAAACTGTATTTGAAAATTGAGTATTTTGTAGTTTAAATTGTAGTAGTCTTATGAATCTATTTTTTAACGACTTAAGTTTTTTCATATTGTATAGAGTAGTCGATCCCCAAACAGATATACAATAGATTAGATGAGATTGAATTAAAGTGTAGTATAATAAAATCATTAATTTTAGGGTTGAATTGGCCACTTCACTACTAATTATCCCTATATTTCTTGAGATCTTATTAGAAAGGTAGTCAACATGTGAATTCGATTTTAAATCGTGCTGAATAATGATACCAAGACAGTTATGACTTTGAACCACTTCTATAGATGATCCAAGTAAGTTATTATTCTGAATTAATTTTTGACAAGTCATTAGAATTGCTGGAAAAGAACAAAACAGTCGTTTCTGCTCTGAACTTTCAACAACTGCAGAGGCTACACGACGTTTCGGCCACCAAACGTCTGAGATGGAAATAAACGATTCTGTATCAGGATAAAGGCGCAGCCCGCGTTATAAAAGTACCCAAAAAGCATTCTGGAACTCTCCTGGGAAGAGTTACACAACGTCCACTTTACTCCCCTGATCTAGCACCTTAAGATTACTACTTTTTCTTAGCTCATTTCAGAAATATATGAAACTAAACAATCTAAAGTAATTAGGGTGATCTCGATCTCGTCTTTTTGATTCGTTGACTCAAAATCAGCATATATTTACCGCCGAGGAAGCAAAATTTTCTTTAAGACGAGGAATTACGTCGAGAAGTGGAATTCGTCATTTTTGATCTTATTAACGTTAAGCAAACCAACAGTGTCCACGGTAAAATCATAATGCTACTAACTTCTTAGCTAACTCAGAAGTTACGTGCATTTTCGTATGTTCTTGTCGTTTGGTGTGAAAGTTAGGACAGTGAAATATGGACTGAAAACGGCATTTTTCGGATCAGATGGAAAAGCCGCGGATTAGATTTTCCAGTACGCTAAGTTTTCCGTACAGACTGAATGGCATTTTACAAGGTTGTTGATGTTAATACACGATGTTATCAGTCTTGAAAAATGATATTTGAAGTGTTCCACGTGAAAGTGGGATATAGTATATTCTGCCCTTGATTATTTTTCTTTGAGGAAATAACTGCGCACAGCAGACGCGTTTAAAATTGCAAAAATCTAAAAACTCATTTTTGCTACCCTGTCCCCTTACTACGCAATGTAAATTCAGACTCGCTGTTTTAACTAGCAAACAAGATCCTGTACTTAAATTACCCTTCATGTTATTCTAAAGTCACATAAAATCAACAACATTAGTTAACTCGAAATGCAAGTCTTTTCTTGCTTACTTCATTACCTCACTTTCTTTGCTTTCAAAATACCCATTTACTTTTCTGTTTCCATTTTTGACAAGTCATATCTCGCAAATATCCCTTTTCCTTCACGAAATGTGCAGAAGAGCAAATCTCATGATGAGGCAAACGTAAAATAATATGCTCCTGATCGATAAGATTTCGCGAGTGGTTGAAAAAAGTTGATTCAGCAACATATGTTTCTTCATTTGAAGTCAACACAGCGAGAGCGAGAAAGCTGGCAAAGAATTCCCAGCGATGTAATAAAGGTAACTTATCAGAAAATGTTAAACAAACAAAGCTCCATTAAATCCAAAGCAATGTACGACCATTCTTATCTTCTCCTAAGTACTTTTTTTTTTTCTATTTCTTGTTTTTCCCTGAGTAAGGAATAAAATGGGGAAAATCCGATAACGGCGAAGAAGCACGAAGCGGATCTTTCGGATAAGATGTCAGGAAATGAAAAGGCCTGTGGATGCAGAAGCACAATGAATGGGACATATTTTAAGGAGAATGATGGAATTCTTGTGTGGTAAAGCACGAGATATCATGATAATGAAAGTCTATATTAGAAGTATGATGAACAATGAAGGAAAGGAAAACAGCTTTATTAAACAAGATACCTCAAGATCCGATGAAATATGCTTACCAGATTTCCCAATGAGCTCGCATTGGCCTATAATCTAAAAGACATTTGTTTCTAGCGCGAGAAAGGAAAAACAATTCAGCTCAGCTCAAAAGCATGGAAAGCTTTTGAATCGGACAGATCTTGCGCAGACCTTCTTCATATAAAAGGATCACTGAAAGAAAAATGGATTTCATTACAGAAAAGAAAAATCGACCACTCAGTTTCTTCCAAATGATACTCGTATATGTTTAAACAATACAAGCGCAGCTGAATAAGAAACTATCAGAGTAAATTAAAAATGTCACCGAAGTTTTGATTTATCAGATGCATTTCGAAATAAATAAATGAGAGGTAATTCTTTAACGAAACAGAAATATGTCATTTTGATGTCGTGTGAATGCAGAAAGCCGCCCCCGGTGGCGCAGTAGTCTAAAGCGCTGGCCTCTAATCATTCGTCTGTAAGGGGTCCGGGTTCGAATCCGGGTCAGGCATTGATGTTGTGTTTGTCTTACGGCACTGGCTCTCTCCCTTCCCTGGAACCAGTGACCCTAAATTAGGGACGGGCGACTGCTTATAGCCCATTGAGTTGCTCACGGTGGTCGTTAAACCTCCAATCCAAAAAAAAAAAAAAAAAAAGAATGCAGAAATGGTGTGCTGCCTTCTGCGTCCACATCTGAGCAGCAATGAATTAATGTGCTTTTATAGAAAGTCCTGAGCGCTTTTTTTATGTAAAATGAAACAAATGCAGTGGGTTTAACAACATACATTTGTTCCTCAAAGTATTTTCCCCATTTTTTCCCACGACTTTAGTCCACCTTTCGGACTATTTTCGAATGCCATACCTATAGAACGTCGTAGGCTTAGAGACAAAAAATTCATCCACGTGTTCCTCGACAGCGTTAGGATCACCGAATGATTTTCCATTTAAAGAATTTTGCAGAGACCGAAGCAAATGGAAGTTGGCGTTCGCACCCAGCAAAAACACAGGTGTTGGGAAACTGCTGGCCACCAGCTGGCAGTGATGGGTCACTGCTGGGTGAAATCTGCCTCTCACGGCCCGGTAGCGGTCCGTTGGTGGCAGCCATTGATGGCCCTGCAACATCGCCGTGAATTGCGGGCCTCCAAGCAAGTGCCACTAGTGGCCCATAGCTAGCAATCGATGCAACCCTAACACCAGGTGGAAGCAACGGGACTGCGCATGTGCAAAATCTACACCTGCTGTGTCTCTCGTGGCAATCAGTTAGTTGAAGACGACGCTATTGCCATCGCGCTATTTTAGTGGATGTTAAGAAAAAAAAAGCCATATGTAAGACGCGAATTAATTTCCTAATGAAATGCCACGTCGACGAAGATATCAGATTAAGCCATGAAATACTAGATTACAGCCATGAAATACACCCACTCCCTTAACATGAGTAGCAAGAAAACAAATTATGTGTACTCTTTCTTTTTTACCAGACACTAAACCGCTTGAAACAAAAGTCCTGGAAAAACATTAAAAAAAGTTGTGTTGGGAAAAAAAGAAGAATTATACGCGCACAAAATGTATCAATTATTTGAAGAAAAAAATGCAACGCTATGTGGATATACACTGAAGAGCAATTGAATTGGAGATACCTGTCTAGTAACGTGTAGCACCACCTTTCGCCCTGATGACGGGAGAGATTCGTATCAGCATGTACTCAACAAGACACCGGAAGCGTTGGGAAGCCATACGGATCCACGACCCCTGAACAAGCTCCCACAGTTCACGAAGATTTGATGGAGGGTTCAGAGCCTCCAACAACTCTCTCGATGGCATCCCAGATGTGCTCAATGGGATTGAGTTCAGGTGACCTAGCTGGCCAAGGAAGCGAGGTCACGTCGGTCGAGTATTCATCCAACCATTCGGATACAATTTGGGAGCGATGGCACGGTGCATTGTCTTGTTGCAGGATGAGGTCCCCAGTGAGATGTTGAAGACGCACAAACTGGAGCAAATGGTCGTCCAGGATATCCCGGTAACGTTGACCTGTGAGGGACGATGTCACACGTACCAGGGGTCCCATTTCAGCCCACGTAAACAGTCCCCAGACGAGAATGCCACCCCCACCAGCTTGAAGAGTACCCTGCTGCCAAGAAGGATCCATCGCTTGATGTGGTTTGCGCCGTACTTGTATCCTGCCATCTGCATGTACCAACGTGAATCTGGGCTCATCAGTCCAGGCAACAATTTTCCACATGTCTAGGGTCCAGTGGCGATGTTCCCGTGCCCATGCTAATCTTTGCACCCTGTGATGTGCAGTTGGCCCTTGCAGGGATGGTTTTACCGGATTTGATGTACTCACGGTGCATCCGTGACACAGTGGCTCGTGAAAATCCCAGTGCATGCACGACTTCCGAGATGGAGTGGCCCATTCGTCGGGCCCCGACAATTTGCCCACGATCAAATGCGCTTAGATCCTTCGTGTTAGCTGTACTGCGTCCGACTCTTACTGATTCCCGTCGCATCACTCCTTATATTTTCGGATCGCTGCATACGTCACGTCGTTTCCGTTTACAGGGCTGCTCACAGCGCTGTGATGGATAACTGATTGGCCTGTTGTGGCACATGATAACTGATATTGGTGCCAGCTGCTGGCCTGAACTCCTGGCCCTTCTTTTGGCGGCCCGGACATTTTATTGACTGTTCGGCAGCGGCAACATAGTGCTGGGCCAGCAAGACTGTTTTTGCTGGGAGTGTCTTGAAAATAAAGTAGGTGGGATAAGATATCCCAGCCCACGGCGTGCAACTTTCTGCGGGTGACCAAAGAAACGTGTCACACATTGTCTTGCTGGAACAAAACACTCTTTCTGTTCAGAAGTTTTGGCCTCCTCTGTTCTAGGGTTTGGTTCAATTGTTCCAACTGGCAGCAGTACACATCCGAATTGATCGTCTGTGTTCGAGGAGCTCATAGTAAATAATCACTTTGGAATCCCACCAAACAGAGGGCATAACATTTCGTCCATGAATAATAGGCTTTGTTATTTGTTTACGTGGTTCGGCAGCGTAACCTTAGGATCTCTCCTCACTACAATATCATAGACTGACCATATTTCATCTCTTGTCAGTAATCGTTTCAAAAATGAATCCCTGATGCTTTGTTTTAGGAGTATATCGCATATGGAATACCGGTCCATGCAGTTTTTCTCTGACAGCTTGTGTGGAACCAAAACATCATAACCGGAAGTGTATCCTAGCTTCACTAAATGTTCATAAAGAGACGGTCTCTTCTAACTCCCGAGTCGTCAATTTTGGGTTGCACTCAATTTCTGCGTTTATGAGATCGTCGTCCACTGATGAAAGTCTTTCACATTGATTCCCGTCATCTAAACGGAAATCGCCGGCTTTGAACTTTGTAAACCACCTCCGAACCGTTGATTCCCCAATAGCATTTTTTCCATGCACTTCACCAATGTTTTTACACGTCTGTACAGCGTTTTACCCCTTTTTGTAGAGAAATAGCATCACATGATGAAAATGCATCTTTTGGTCATCCATGTTTAACGCGTACAAAGCGAACACAACTTCCACTTATCGCCAACCACACGTAGCTGAGCGCCACATGCAAATGCCTCCTTTCATTGTTGCTAGCATCTCGTGTGTTTTCTAAAAGTAGTTCTCCGTGCGTCACGCTCAATCACACACCTGTCACAAACGCTCAGAACTTTCTGGACAACCCAATATTTTCGTACAAGAATACCTCACCAGTCACAGCGAATTAGTCGTTTTTGCAGGTGGTAAATACGAGCCTAAGTCTTCCTGCTCCGGACTGAGCTACGCAGGCAAAGCTTTCGCTGCAACTTGCCGTTTGGACACATGCAACACATCTATGGCAGGTATGTCACTCTGTGAACATTTTGTTTAGGTGGTCTCGGTGCACCAAGTTAGTAGAAGAGAAGTTTATGCTTACCTCTTTTTTTCGGTGGTCGCTTCGTGACGTCATATCCAAAACAGCCGTAGAAAAATCATCTATAATCGCCACTTTTCTACATTACCCTATTATTAAAGTCCGAAAACCCTTCTATTGATATTGAATTAGGCCCTAGGTAAGCACCACGACACAGAAACCACTATAAACATGCTCGTAAGGCTATGAGGAGACAATAGCACGACTGTGAATGAAAAATGTTCGGATCGACAAATCTGATTTTCAGAGAGGACTGATAAATCCGGTGCCACATATGCAATAGCTCCGTACATGACATTTCAGCGGCATTGAAGATCCCCAGGTCAACGGTTGGTCATGTGATATTCAAATGGCAGCAGACTAGGGTCGAATCTGCTGACAAACATCAACCCTAGTCCGCTGCCTCAGAAGCTAACAGAACGTGACAGCAGAGCTCTGACAGGAGTGTCTTTTCAGATCTCAAATCAACATTGTCTCAAATCGGGGAAACCTTATGCAAGACTATTGGGACTGAACGTAGCACCAGCCAACTGCGCAGGACGCTGAAACACATGACTTATCACTGCCGGCTACTCTCGGAAATGTTCTGACCACCACCTCATCGTCTACTGCTTAAAATATTTAGGAATATTCCAGTAAAAATCAAATCGACAGCATGTGAAGTACTCATGGGCTTTTAGTTTTGGACAACGTACGATGCAGAATGCAAAACAGACATAAAGTGATCCTGCAAATGATGTTCTTTTAGGATAACCTCCATTTTCTGTTGGAGTAATCGAACCAGCATCCTTTTACACCTGAGCGAATGCTTTCCCAATTAAGCTACGCCGAAAACATTTTACGCTGCAACTTTGCCGTCTGGACATGTGCGTCACCTCTCTGAGGTAGTTAGGTTTCCGGTTCAGCCGGCAAACCACTCTTGAACGGAAGCTCATTGTAGGAGGAATTCTTATTCATTCCATTTGATGTGTGGAAAGAACCCAAATTTGACAGTGGCGAAAACGAAAACGAAAACGCATCCTTCTGCTCCGGAGCGGAATGTTTTCCGAATTAAGCTACACAGACGAAATCTGTCGTTGCAACCTTGCCGTCTTGATATGTACGTCCCCTCTGAGATCGGTTCGTCATATATTTTCAGCGTTCAAACGAGAGAGCACCTCATTGGTTCATTCAGAAAGAATGAGAAACGTAGTTTAATCAGTCAGAACGTTGTGACATCTCATCCGTTGCTCGCAACAGTTTGGCAGATATTCAGAGAGTTTCGAAAGGTTCGTAGGTGTCGGATGATCCTTGTCGAAGCTCTTCTGCAGCGCATTCCAGATATGCCAATGCGATTAAGGTCGGAAGAACTTTGAAGTAGAGGTTAACTCGGAATACCGTGACTTCCGAGCATGAGAACTAAAATCAACATTACCATCCACAAATAAAAACAAACATGGGATATTCCATTGTGGAAAATCCGCATAGTACTAAAACACTTCCTTTTAATGGCGTAAAACTAATACACAGTTTAAGCCGAGCTTTCGCGCTCCACCGGGAAGCTCCTTCTGGGCTAAGCTTTTAAACCTTTCTTAGAGACAGCAACTTACAATATTGTTACAATTCAAAAATTTTTGATATTATGAAACCAGACATTTCCATTTCACGTTGAGGTCCGTGTTTAGACATACGTGTGAAATCCGTGCTTTAAACGTTATCATGCGGCATAGAGAGGAATTACCTGTTGTTTCTTTGATGCTTGTTCAGGAGATTCCACTAGGCATCTGATATCACAAAAGACAAGTTTTCGTTGCATGGGTGTGGGTGGGTAATGATCTTGAGGCTTCCACACGTAGCTTGTATAGGGTGCTATTCTTTTCATCATGCTCCAAAGTGGGGTTGCTCCTTTTTGGATGACTTCCCTGTACAAAGCGGTAGTCGTTTTCTCGTCCATATCGTCTCTTTTATGCTCCTTGGTCCGTATCTGGAGTGATCTTTTAGTTCACCCAACGTATGACTTTGTGCTGCCGTCTGGATAGATTAGGGGTATGTCATAAACTCCCGCTGAGTTTTTTATTTATTTTTGGTTTGCTTGTAGATTCAGTGTCGTTTATAAACGCAAGAGATTTATTAGCAACATTTACTCCATACATTTTAACGATGTTTTGAACTTGAAAGAGAACTTAGGGTAATATGTTATGGACCCACAATGTATTAAACTCTTGTTGCTTGCGGTATTCGCAGTCCTGGGTTTAGACATTTGGATCCGCCGTAATATTGAATCTAGTGTTTGACTTGAAAACCTAGATGAAAGTCTCTTGTTCAAGATAATTGTTATTTCTTTGTCGCTGGCTTCTATGTTCGAAGAATTAACAAATGTTCTTCTGAACCATGATATGAAAGCAGCTGTCTTATACGATATCGGGCAGAAGGAGCTGAGGAGAATGACGTTAGGAACAGCTGACGGTTTGTAGAACAGTGTGCAGTTGGTCATCTCCTTTCCTGGTAAGAAAAGGAGATGGCCAACTATATCGTCTCGGTTTACGCTAGGGTTCATGAACCTCTAGACAAACTTACAGATATGTGCTACTCTTAAGGCATATCTCTTACAACACCTGTGAAAACAGAAATTTACAGAAACCGCGTCTCCTCGCTCCGGAGTAAGTTGCTCTAGACGACTAAGCTACATCGACAGAATGTAACGGCGCAGATTTGTCGTCTTGACACGTGCTTCCCCTCTGTAGTACGTCACACACCATGTCTGAGCTGTAGCTGAACGGATGCCCATGTTTGTAAAAATGCTTGCTGCCATATGTTTTGGAAGTTCCCCAGATACGAAGTCGCCGATTATTGGAATATATTCCGAATCTGGACTCATCGCGGAATAGGACACTTAGCCACTCTTTCTTCCACTCTAGGTGTTGTCAATCCGATTTCCATCTTTCTTGCGAATGCAGAAAACAGTGGTGTTCGGCGCATAAACGTCTTGAAAATAAGGCTTTCTTGATAGAGTCGATCATCGCCCATTTGATCACTTACAGCGACGCTAATGACGATTCTGAGCCCATCCCGGATGTAAGAACTGGATATTGTGAGGTTTACTGCAACGTAGAGATCTTGCCGGATCGTAACGTTTCGGTCATTTAGCTACATCCTGCTCAGCGCGCATGGAGTTCACCTATCAAACTCAGCGATACACGAAGAGCTGCTGCAATATCCGTCGGATAACGAACATCAGCATTACAGTGGTCAACTACGTTCTCCACACATCTCTGCAGTATTCACAGTCTGACAGTGGCGTTTATGGAAGCCCACAATTACACAATTACACACACCTTAGCACATCATCTACTTCGAAGGCCAATTATCCCTCTCACTCCTTTCTATCGTCTGCGCTTAAATGACAGCAATGGGAAACCGGAAATTTGCATATTGTTGCGTTTCGCACTCTAGCGGCTACACCTGCTATTTGCATAAACACGCGACTAGGGTTTTAAATCCTAATATCCCTAACTTTTTTTGCGAATTTTATTTCCTCTGTACATGATAACTACCTTCCCATAAATATCGAAGTCGTGAAGTCGTTGACGAAATTCGTGCCAATAACACTAATTACTAGAATGTTGTCGTTGCACGATATAAGATGAAATTCAAATTTAACGATGAAAAATGACTTTTATTTACACTGAATCAAAAGCTGAAAGTCAAAATCACATCACTAGATCTTTCGTGCTGGCTCCCAGCACATCCTCAGGTGAATTCTAAAACAGGTATTGCAAAAATTTGAAAAGAGTCCACCGTGGAACGTCGCTTTTGTTTATATACATCGCGTTCAGCTCCCGAATGACTTCAAAAAAACGTCACCATACTCTGACTTATGATTGTTGTGTCCTAATTGTTATTGGGTGAGTTCCGAAATAAAGTTCGAGTTATTGGTTTATTTGTTTCTTCTTGTTCGAAATTAACTGCATCCAAGTTGGAGGTATGAATCTGGGTACTTCATCGTTACAACATTTATCAGCGTTATTGACGATGTGTAAACTCTCCGCTAGCAAAGTCGCATTTTTGTTTTTGTGAGAAGAAATAACTCTTGCCTCATTCCACAGAGGAATGTGAGCTCCCTGGTTAACTAATCTTGCTAGTGCTGTAGAGTTTGAATGTGTTTTGACACTGTACTTGTGTTCCGCAATACGAAAGTTCAAATTCCTCATGGTGGATCCAATATAAATTCGATCTATGTCAACAGTATCCAGGGCCTGTAAAGGTATTTTGTAAACTCCGAATCTGCTATTACTCGGAATTGGGTCCCGATCTTTTTTAATAGTTGACATTATGTTGTTTGTTTTAATTCCGAAATCCAAGTTGTATTTTTTACAAGAAGATTTAAGTATATTCATAACTTTTGGAATATAATCCACTGACCCAACATATTTGCGTTGACTGGGTTCTTTAGTAAATGTAGAAAAGTGTGTGCTTCTTATTTTTCGATGGATCCGGTTTACAATATTTCTGGGGTACCCATATTCGTCTGCTATGGCATTTATTTCATTTAATTCTCGTCTCCTAGCAGTAACGCTTGAGCAATGTGTGTATGCTCTACGGATGAGAAACTGGAATGCAGATAGTTTATATGTATTAGGATGTGCTGAATAATATGGTATAATTGCTGATGTTGCACTGGGCTTGCGGTATACTGAGAAAGAAATAATGTGTGATATATATTTTCATGATCTTTGAACATGAAAATATCGTACCATTTCTTCGTTTCATAGTTTCGGAAGCCCTGAAGACGAATGCATATTGGTTCGTCTAAGCGATGGCTTCGATCATTCGTACGAGATAGGTCTGAGTTCGAATTCCGTGAGTCATTGATGTTTTGTTTGTACATCATTGGCTCTTTCACTTTCCTGGAACACGTAGCCCTAAAATAGGAACCGGCAACTGCTTGTAGCCCATTGACTTACTCACGGTGATCGTTAAACCATCAACGCCGCCCCGTTGGTGAAGTGGTCTAAGCGATGGCTTCTGATCATTCGCCGAGACGGGTCAGTGTTCGAATCCCGGGTGAGGCACGGATGTTGTGTTTTTCTTACGGCGCTGAATCTCTCACTTCCCCAAAACCAGTGCCTCTAATTTAACACCAGGCGACTGTTTGTAGCCTACTCATAGTGGTAGTTAAACCTTCAATTAAAAAAAAAAAAAAAAAACAAGAAAAAAAAGAAGCATATTGAAGCATGATTGGTGTAACCAAGGGATGTTAGGAACAGGAACAGTCATTGATCACGAAAATGAAGACAGCTGATGAATCTAAATATCCTCAAGAAGCAATAGACTAGACGTACTGCAAGAACTGACCACCAATGGACAGCAGAAACACAGTACAGCGTCGAAAACCCGAAACTGCCGCCCCGGTGGCGCAGTGGTCTAAGCGATGGCCTCTGATCATTCGTCCGAACGGGGTCCGGGTTCGAATCCCGGTGAGGCATGGATGTTGTGTTTGTCTTACGGCACTGGCTCTCTCCCTTCCCTGGAACCAGTGACCCTAAATTAGGGACGGGCGACTGCTTATAGCCCATTGAGTTGCTCACGGTGGTCGTTAAACCTCCAATAAAAAAAAAAAAAAAAAAAAAAACCCGAAACTGCAAACTCTTGTCTCCTCTTCTTTGTTTTTTTGTCTTTGTTTTATGGTGGTGGAAAGTTTAAGTATAGTCCGTTCATTTTAACTTGGCACTTGATGACAATGGAATCGCTTAATTTTGGGTGCGCAAGCGTTTTGATGGCGACGTGTCAAAGGTGGAGGTGACTTCTGATACTCAAAGACAAAAGGCGAAAACTTCCCCAGTCACTTGTTCCCTGCGAGACTAAAATTTTACGACCCATTACCACTGCAGTACCACCCCTTCTTTCATCTCTCAGCCCGACAGTTCACTGTGAGCCGGGCGAAAAGTTATTCCTCTACACTCTGCATAGCCGCCCCGGTGGCGCAGTGGTGTAAGGCGCTGGCCTCTGCTCATTTGTCCGCAAGGGGTCCAGGTTCGAATCCCGGTCAGGCATGGATGTTGTGTTTGTCTTACGGCACTGGTTCTTTCCCTTCCCTGGAACCAGTGACCCTAAATTAGGGACGGGCGACTACTTATAGCCCATTGAGTTGCTCACGGTGGTCATTAAACCTCCAATCAAAAAAAAAACACTGATCATAAAGAACACTATGGGCAAGCGGAATTAGCTTGTAATGAGTCACTGCTGACTTCTTATCAGCAACAACATGCATCGCAGTCAATTAAAAATCACTATAAGAAACGAAGTGGGGACGTCTATGAGTATGGAATCTGCAAAACGGAAATACCGCCCCGGTGGCGCATTGGTCTGAGCGATGGCTTTTGATCATTCGTCAGAGATGTTTCCGGGTTTAAATCCTGGTGAGGCATGGATTTTGTGTTACGGCGCTGGCTCTCTCCCTTCCCTGGGACCAGTGGCCCTAAATTAGGGACAATCGACTTCTTATAGCCCATTGAGTTGCTCACGGTGGTCATTGAACCTCCAATCAATGAAACAAAAACCGAAACATAAATTTCTGACAATAGAATCAAAAATTGAAATTTTAATTAGGCTGTCAAAAGGAGGAAGTCGATCGCAGTTAGCTAAAATTTATGATGTCAGTAAGGCTACCATAAGCGACATTAAGAAGAACGAGGAAAGCATTTTCAAATTTACACCAACATTCGACTCAGATGAAGGCTGTAAAAGAAGAAAAACTATGAGGATGGCGAACGACACATATTTGGAAGATGACGTTTATTTATGTTTCACCCAACGGCAAAGTTTAGGCGAACCAATATCTGGGCCTCTGCTATGTGAAAAAGCGTTGGATTTCAACAGAACTTTGGGAGGTCCTTCGGATTTCAAAGCCAGTACAGGGTGGTTTAAGAACTTTAAATCACGGCCTGGCATTAGAGAACTTCAGATTGAAGAAGAAATTTTATCTTCTGATTTTTCTGCAAAGCTAAGTTTCTGGAACTTGTGGCAAAAAAGGAATATTCCGTTCCGGTGGCGCAGTGGTCTAAGTGGTGGCTTCTGATCATTCGTCCGAGATGGGTCCGGGTTCGAATCCCGAGGAGGCATGAATGTTGTGTTTTGTCTTACGGTACAAGCTCTGTCCCTTCCCTGGAGTCAGTGGCCCTAAATTAGGGACCGGCGACTGCTTATAGCCCATTGAGTTGCTCACGGTGGTCGTTAAACCCCCAATCAAAGCCGCCCCGGTGGCGCAGTGGTCTAAGCGATGGCCTCTGATCATTCGTCCGAGATGGGTCCGGGTTCGAATCCCGAGGAGGCATGAATGTTGTGTTTGTCTTACGGCACTGGCTCTCTCCCTTCCCTGGAACCAGTGGCCCTAAATTAGGGACGGGCGACTGCTTATAGCCCATTGAGTTGCTCACGGTGGTTGTTAAATCTCCAACCAACCAAACCAACCCCCAATCAAAAAAAGAAAAAAAAAGAGGAATATTCGAGCGATGTCATTTACAAATATTATGAAACTGGATTAAATTCGAAGTCAGCGCACCGAAAGACCCTTGCGTCTCGTCGGGAAAATGCAGCTCCTGGATTTCAACGTAGCGAGGAACGAATTACAGCTCTGGTTTGTGCGAATGCAACTCATGCTTTGCCTCTATCTAATCATAGGAAGGAGTAAGAAGCCTCGAATGTTTCAAATATGTCGTCTGTCTCCCTGTAAGTTACAAAGCTCAAAAAAAAGTACTTGGATGAACTCAAATTTTTTTTTGATTCGTTTGCCCATGATTTTGTGCCCAATCGTAAAAAATATCGCAAACGAGAAGGCAAATAAGGCAAAGATTTTACTCTTTCTAGACAACGCACCATCGCATCATTCAATTGAATAGTTAAATACATTTGATGATGGCTTCGAGGTCTTATTTCTTCCATTAAATGCCACAGCACTTCTACAACCTATGGACCAAGGTGCCATCGAAAAAATGAAACGAATGTATAAAAAGCAAGTTTTACGCAATTTGCATTTGGCAGATAAGAACGATGAATGTAGTATTGAGTTTTCCAAAAAACTTCATCTTAACCATTTAACTACCATTACCCTAAAATCTGGTATCACTCTAAATACCATAACGCCCAAAACTGTCTTTTGTTTCACTTTATTGTTTAGTAACAACAATGGTGACTGACATCAAATCCTGATGATTCAATTTAAAGAATAGGTAAATGTATGAAATCTGACTCACTCTAGAGAAAGAGGTGTTTCAGGCGGCTATGGTTATTTGCATCTTCGGGAGTTTTGAGCGTTATGGTCGTTAAAGGGTTAAGGACTATTGCTATGTGTTAACTGTGTCATGACAATCAGTCACACAGAAGAATTTAGAAAATGTTTGGAAAACATTATAGCCTATGGAAGAAAATATTAGAGGAGGTGAGTTAAGCCGAGATGAAGACAATTGGAATGAAATATCCGATTTATTCAAATCAATTTCAGGTTTGAAGAATGTGATGAAAGTGATGCAAAGGAGTGGATAGAAAACGATATTGACGACACGGAATATCCCATTATAAATGTGCAGAAAATCATAAAATTTGTTACGGAAAGCACCACTCCTGAAAGTGATGCAGATGATGAATCTGACGTCAATTTCGGTCCTACTCAGGATGAAGCATTCACTGCGTTGGAGACTGCCATTGCTTGGTTTGAAGAACAAACTGATCAACTCAACTTCTCTTATTGAAAAGAATGAGGAATTTAGCGGCAATAAGGCGAAGTTCGAAAAAGGTGCAACAAAATATTAGTGATTATTTTTTCTAAAACAAAAAAAAATTGCATGCACTATTTTCAGCACTTATTTTTAATACAGTGTAAATTTTAATTCCACTGTTTCCAGTAAGTTTCCAGTTTGCTGTCTACCTTTCATGAAAAAACCATGTGGTTGATATGCAAAATCTTGGAAACTTTGATTTCCGTTGATTTCCGTTATACACCAAGATATTTTGGATCACTAGTATAGTTATACTATTTAAGTACAGTTTAAATATTCTCTTCAAATGTTTTATGATTGGTAAGTTTTGGAAATTTGAGCTTTATGTTTAAAAATTTCACAGCAGTTGTAAAATGGGCAAACATCTTTCTTATTGCATAGTAACAAAACAATCTGTCTTATGTATTTTTTTTGTATACAGCTGCTTATTTCAGTACACGTATTTGGATAACATAATGTAGAAATGTTAGCTTATTTGTATTTTTTAAATGTTCGATATTCCGAACACATCGAAAATCCGAAAGGGAGTGAGATAAGGTGACACCATATCTCCCAAGCTCTTTAATGTCACATTGAAAAATGTCTTTCAATCACTGAACTGGGAAAACAAAGGGATAAAGATTAATGGAGATTATCTAACTCATCTTCGTTTTGCTGATGACGTAGTCATTTTTGCAACTACCACATCAGAGCTGAAGAGTATGATCCAGGAACTTGCTGACAAGAATAAAGAAGTGGGATTTAAAATAAACTTTCAGGAGACAAAAGTGATGTACAATGCTTTTAAAGAAATGAAGATTTATCGATTGATGGGGAAATCTTGAGATATAACCGATACCTACATTTATCTTGGACAGCAGATATCAAGTGAAGGTCACATTGGTGAAGAAATTAATCGGCGTATAAAACTTGCCTGGAGAGCTTTTGGAAGAAACAGCATAATTTTCAAGAGCAATATGCCATTATGTCTTAAAAGAAAAGTATTTGATCAATGCATCCTTCCAGTGCTTACGTATGGTGCAGAGACGTGGACTTTAACTAAAATTGACATACAAAGGCTGTATACAACTCAAAGAAGCATGGAGAGGTGTATTCTTGGTGTAACCAGGAGAGATAGGAAGAGGAACTCGTGGATCAGAAAAATGACAAGAGTGGAAGACATCATGATCAGAGTAAAATCCCTGAAATGGCAATGGGCTGGACATACTGCCAGAAGGACAGACCATCGACGGACAGCCGAAATTTTAGATTGGATTCCAAGTGGCAGGAAAAGATCCAGAAGAAGACCACATGGGAAATGGGTGGATGAAATTCGAAAGTATGCTGGAGTAAGATGGAGGAGACTGGCACAAGACAGACCCTTGTGGAAGAGGCTTGGAGAGACCTTCGTCCAGCAGTGGATTGATAATGGTTGACAATAATGATGATGATGATGACTGTACTAAACTACTACCAGGGGACATGATGGAAAGACACAGAAGACGACCACGTGGGAGTTGGGTGGAAGAGACTTGGGCAGAAGCTTATCCGAAGTCGATAATGATGATGCATATCACTGAAGGCACCATTTGTTTGTTGCATGTCTTTCTGAAACCGGTAATAACTCCAAATCGAGTATTAAATCTTTAAATACCGAATAGATTTAAAAGTAAATAAAGACGAACTTTTAACATGAATTTTCATTTAATTTAACTTTCAAAATGAGAAAAAAAAATTTAGTGCCACGGAAAGCAACACTTTTAAATGTTGATATCCGCTTTTGATATATACTTTCGACTTCGAAAGAAACGCCCCGTCGAAGAGGATTACTTTCACGAACATTTAAAATTCTTAGAATCGAAAAAAAAAATCACTCAACTAAAGAGCAGATTTCATAATCCTTTTCGCGTCCTATCTTTTTCCTTTCAGTTTTCTAGGGTGCATACGGAAACTGTGTGTCAGAGCTTGTGTCAAGAGTTAAGCGGCAAATGTTCGTAAAAAACGGCTGAAATGCGCAAATAAATTCAGATTCGGAGGAAAGTTCCTTGATGGAAACTCCCACTGTCGTTATAAATGTCTGAAGAGGGTTTTCCATTTTTTTCTACGCTCATACTTTATGTTATATCTATTTACCTCAGCAGTGAGTTTCAAGACTAATTACGCCGAATGTCCGTGTAGGGGAACCTTTGCTGTACAGTGCGTAATGAACTTCCTGTTCACAAGCATTTATGTTTACATGTTTTTTTTATCTTCCTTTAATGTTTGGAGGCTTTCATTGCTTCCAATTCCGATCGCACAGTGGACTTATTTAATCGTCCTTTTTTTATTCAATAAAAAAATCCAGAAAAACAACGATCCCTGAAAATGTGATTTTCCTTTGCTAAAAAATGACTTCGATTAAAGTCATAAATCAAAAAGCAAGAGAAACCCGGTAAGATCAACTCAAATGCTTGTATACGAGTGTGTCAAAATGTACCCGAACTCGTATAATATTTTTTTGGAGGTTTAACGATCTCAGTGAGCCACTCATTGTGTTAGTCGCTCACTGAGTCAGTAAGCAGTCGTCCGTCCCTAATTTAGGGACACTCGTTCCAGGGGGCGTAAGACAAACACAACATCTATGCCTCGTCGGGTTTCAAACTCGGACCCATCTCGGATGGATGATCAGAAGATTCGTACAAAACACACACACACATGTACTAGGAATGTTTTTCCTGTTTAGTGCTCAACTTACCAGGATGAGGTAAAATTCGTTCCGTCTGCAGTTAAAAAGTTTAATGATGCAAGAACACCCACACGCGCACCTCATTCTGTATAATATAGGGAGTTGTTTTCTAAATTTTTGGGGGGTAGAGCTAACGACTATCGTGAACAGCTCAGTGGATTGTAAGCAGTCGCCCGTCTTTAGTTTAGGGCCACTGGTTCCACGGATTTTCTATAGTCCTTTGCGGACGTTCGACCAAATCTATGATACCATGGCGGGAACACTCTGAATGGCTGACCCATGTGGCGACGTGGTCAAAGCTCTCGCTTCTGACCATTCACCCAGGATGGGTCCGTGTTGGAATCCTGGTTAGGCATAGATGTTGCGTTTGTCTTACGCAGGGCCGGCTGGTCCACTGGTTGCCCCGCGCCTTCATGGGGCCTGGCAGCTTAGGTAAAAAAAAATAATTTTCGGTATAATCTGTACATATAAAACTGAAAGCCCTTACTGACTCATCACCGAATCTCAGAAACTACTGAACTTAGAACTTTCATATTTGGAAGGAATATTCTTTTTACAACATAGAGGTTAACTAAGAAAGGATTTTTTTCCTACGATAACTAAGTGGGTTGAAATGGGTTCTTTAAATAACCCAGCTTTGATAACGCTAGGACGTTTTGCAATGATCGAGCCATTGTTGCCCGGCAACTGAAGCCCCGACCTAAGTTTTAAATGAGTTGAGTTGACCTACTCAGTAAATATTTGTTCTAAATTTATTTGTTCTGAATTTATTTAACAAAAGAAAACATTTAAAAAATATCACGTAAAAAGCGCTATATATAATATGCTTTGCATTTAAAGATTCATATTATCTATAAAATATTCACCGATGCTGTCTCACGTACGGTCATTCACAAACATAATTTCCAAATTGCAAGTCAAGATTAAAACACTTTATTTACAATTAAAAATTAATATTAACACGACAGATCTTTCGGGCTGAACGTAGCACCCATCATCAGGCTCCAAGCGCCACTAAACACAAGAGCAGACATTATATATTGTCAACACGACCCACAATTCACTCGGTCTTCTCAATCAGCGGTGATGCCATCAACAAATCGTTAAAGTCCAAAAATCAAGTCTTAATTTCTTATCAGATATATTCCTCTTCTTCCGAGTTGTGTACAGAGGGGGCAACCATCCTTCTCCACTGTTTTGGAACAAATGTCGGGAGTTCAATGTTACAGCATGTTTCCCCATATGCAATAATGAAGAGGCTTTCCGTAAGGAAGAAAGTACGTTTATTAACACTTGAGTTAAGTACCCTAACATTTGTCCAATCTGGGGAGTAACCTCCCTGGTTAACAGCATTAGTGAAAGCTGTGGAAACTGTTCCAGAACGAGGAGCGTATTTATCTTCACCCATTCTGACATATACGGTTCTTAGGGTAGAACGTATATAGTATTTATCGGCACTGTTTGAGTCTTCATGAATTAATGGTACGCAGTAGACGCCTGGTTTGGTAAGAGCTCGGAATCTATCTCTATCATTTCTTATCAAGGAAACAAGCTTTCTTGCGGACACTCCAAACATTAGATTGTGTTTGTGAAAGGCTTTTCTTAAGATAGACACAAGAGGTGGAATGAAATTACCTTTGCCTATGTACTTAGTAGGTTTTCTCTCAGTGGACAAAGTCGTGAATATCAGACTTTGAAATTGTTGTAAAAGTCCTTGAAAGAAGTTGATTGAGAACCCAAACAATAAGACCAAGTTTTGAACTCTAGAAAGTTCATCACGTCGAGTTCTACTTGTCGAGGAATGGGTGAAGGCACGTCTTATTAGGAAGCGTAGAGCTGAAGCTTTATGGTCGGGAGGGTGAGAAGAAGTGAATGGGATCATGCAAGGTATGAACGTCGGTTTACGGAAAACACAATGTTTGATTTTATTGGAATTCAAATCTCGAGGCAGTAAAATGTCTAGGAAAGGCAATTTTCCCTCTTTTTCAAGGTCTTTTGTAAACTTTATAGTTGTAAACGGGGTAGAAAGACAATATACAAATTCGTCCAGTAAAGGTAAATAATGGGGCCAAAGAACCAACATGTCCTCTACGTATCTAATCATTTTCTAGATACTGCATGAGAATCTCAGCTAAAACGGGGGAGAGGGGGTAACTCATTGGTGCCCCTTCCTTTTGATGATAGAACTTGCCATCAAATGTAAAGTGTGTTCTCTTTGCTACAAGTTTGAGAGCAGAAATTATTGCATTAACTTTAAGTGGGGAGATGGAATTGTCTTCTTGTAATTTGTCCTCGATAATTGAGTGAACGGTGGTGAGTGGTACACTTGGAAATAGTGACACTATATCCAGCGAAGCCATTATGAACTCAGTTCTTCCAGAGTCAAAGGTTTTGATACGAGATATAGTTTGCTTAGAACTTTTAATGGATACAGAGAAATTTGAGGTGAGAGGTTTTAGAAATGAAGCCAACGCTGTCTCGAGTGTGCGAGTCGGGTTAGCATATCCTGAAACAAGTAACCTAAGAATTTGATCTGGCTTATGAATTTTCATTTTTCCGAAGACCTCGGGTACCCTACGTCCTACTGGAGGTCTCATTTTAGTAGAAATAGATTTGGGTAAGAAACCTTGGTTTCTTAATTTACTTAATTCTGCGATAGCAGCTGAAGTCGGGTCGGACCTGAGAACACAGTGGGGAACAAAATTAATGGCCTGGTTCATCCTAGTGTAATAGAAATCACTGTCCAGAATAATAATTTGTTGTGTTTTATCTTCACAAATGATTGACAGGTTTGGATTTTTTGTTAGCTGAAGTAACTGTTTTAGCTCATATTTCAGAGCTGGTGATGTTTTATTTGGCCATGCAAGAGTTTTGGCCAAAGTGTAACGAGTAGAGTCACGTTCTTCTTCGGGAAGTGCACTGATAATGTTTTCAAACTGTGAGATGGCATGTAGAGTTCGAAAAGAAGACACTGGAAAGTTAAATTTAAATCCTCGACTTAGGACTGAACGTTGACTGTCCGAGAGTTCTACAGAACTATAATTAAGGAATGGTTCTTGTAGCGAGTATTCATCAGCATGTTCGATATTTTGACTCGGTAGCTGAATTTGTAAGGGTCAGTTTGATACCAGGACCAGGTCACAGAGTTTCCGTATATATCGGTGATTAACACCATTCACCTCTTTTTGCAAATTAGAAAAGAAAATCATTAAACGCTTTCCTAAGATAATTTAATGAGTATGTCTCGTCAGGTAAGCATATGCATTATATGACTTACGGTTGAGCATGTCCACATAGCTTCGGGTCCTCCTTATTTCAGCTGTTAATCTTTTATGTTGTGCATTGGCGATGACTCGGACATCTCTTTGAGAGATTGCGAAACATCTGATTCTAAGAAACTTTGGCATCACTTTCAGTGAGCGACAATTACTTGGAAAGATTAAGTGGGCCTCATTGACAGATAATTTTCTGCGAAAAACACAGAAGATCTTAAAAGCTTTCTCCATGCCTTGTGCACTTTAGGTAAGGTAGCCACTTGAAAAGGTTCCTTACAAAGCATTAGAAATTCGTAGCTAAGATATGATTAATACAAAACGTCTATCGTACGAAAGGTCACTATAAAATATTCACCAATACTGTCGCACATATGACCGTACGACCGACAGCTTCGGTGAATATTTCATAGTGACCTTTCGTACGATAGACTTTTAATATTAATCATATTTATATTATCGCTTGACATGTTTGAATGTCAAGGTTTTTTGAGTCAAAATCAAATTACCAACGTTCTTTTTCAACGAAGCAACAGTGACGTCATATAAGTGGTAAGGTGACTGCAATAAATATAAATAGGCGGGTCGATTTTTATAGTTCATAAAATTTGAAAAAAAAAAGTTTTCCTCTTGAGATATTAGCGATGGCAACACAATTTTGCCTAAGCTTCCAAAAACATCTGATTTGCTAGCTTTTAAATGTACAGTTTCGAACGAAAATTGTTTACGAAATTGTTTACAAGCAAGGTTCCTTTCACAGTTATGCTGAAAGTAACAACGTATTTTGTTCTGTTTTCTATTATTTTGTTCTGTTGTCTATTACTATTTTAACGATGAAAGTGAAGAGTAACGACGTATTTTAATTTGTTTCGTGTAGGCTTGAAGTTTTAAATTTACAGTTACGAACGAAATTGCTTATATGTCGTCTGGCAGAATACATTAGGCAGACATGTGTTTTCCAAAGAAGCGAATAAATATACAATGCAGAAGGATTTGAGTTAACCATTTCAGTATATATCCTTTGTTCTAAATTTATTTGTTCTGAATTTATTTACCAGAAACCTTAAAAATCACGTAAAAAGCGCTATATCATAATATGATTTGCATTTAAACATTTATTATCATTTGATATATCGATTATCAAGGTTTTTTGATATGTTCTAAATTTATTTAACAAAATATACCTTTTAAAAATATCACGTAAAATGTGCTATATCATAATATGCTTTGTATTTCATCAACATCATCATTGACAACCATTATTAATCCACTGCTGGACGAAGGTCTCTCCAAGCCTCTTCCACAACGGTCTGTCTTGTGCCAGTCTCCTCCATGTTACTCCCGCATACTTTTGAATTTCACCCACCCATCTCCCATGTGGTCTTCTTCTGGGTCTTTTCCTGTCCTTTAGATTCCAATTTAAATTATGGATGTCCATCGATGAACTGTCATTCTGGCAGTATGTCCAGCCCATTGCCATTTCAGGGATTTAACTCTGATCATGATGTCTTCCACTCTTGTCATTTTTCTGATCCACGATTTCCTGTTCTTATCTCTCCTGGATACACCAATCATGCACCTCTCCAAGCTTCTTTGAGTTGTCTTCAGCCTTTGTATGTCTCTTGTAGTTAAGGTCCATGGCTCTGCACCATACGTAAGCACTGGAAGGATGTATTGATCAAACACTTTTCTTTTAAGACATAATGGCATATTGCTCTTGAAAATTATGCTGTTTCTTCCAAAAGCTCTCCAGGCAAGTTTTATACGCCGATTAATTTCTTCACCAATGTGACCTTCACTTTATATCTACCGTCCAAGATAAAAATAGGTATCAGTTGTCTCTAGATTTTCCCCATCAATCGATAAATCTTCATTTCTTGTAAAAGCATTGTACATCACTTTTGTCTTCTGAAAGTTCATTTTAATCCCACTTTGTTACTCTTGTCAGCAAATTCTTGGATCATACTCTGCAGCTCTGATGGGGTAGTTGCAAAAATGACTACGTCATCAGCAAAACCAAGGTGAGTTACATAATCTCCATTAATCTTTATTCCTTTGTTTTCCCAGTTCAGTAATTAGAAGATATTTCAAATGTGGCATTAAAGAGTTTGAAAGATATAGTGTCACCTTGTCCCATTCTCTTTCCAATTTTTATGGGTGCTGTATTTTCAAACAGCCGAACCTTTGCACTTGCATTTTCATAGATGTTATGAATAATATTAATGCATGCATCTTCAATACCGCAGGATTTCAAAGCCATTGCAACTGCTGATAGTTTCACCGAATCAAAGACCTTTACATGATCGACGAAAGCCATGCATAATGGAAGTTCACATTCCCTTGCTTTTTCAATTAGTTCTCTCAGTACGTGGGTATGATCTATAATGCTGTAGCCAATCCTGAATCCAGCTTGTTCCCTTGGTTGAGTCATGTCCAGTGTTACCTTGAAGCGGTGTGAAAGAACTTTAGGGAAGATTTTATAAACCACTGATAGGAGGCTGACAGGTCTGTAGTTCCTGAGATCCTCAATGTCACCTTTTTTATGTAGCAGGATCATTGTAGCGTTGTCCCAATCCTCAGGGATCTTCCTTTCATTAAGGCATCAAGTAAAAACTTGGGCGAGTACTGTTTCAATTTCTCCACTTGCTTCTTGTACGATATCTACAGTAATTCCATCTTCTCCCGGAGCTTTTCCCCGCTTTATGTTCTTGATTGCATGTGCAACTTCTGCTGGGAGGACTGGAAGAACTCTGGTACTGGTACCTTTCATGATGTCTGGAGTACATGTATCATCCCTTTCATATAATTTGGAGTAGCAATATTTCACTCATGTGAAAATTTCGCCTCTATTTCTTGTTACAGAACCATCTTCTTTTCTCAGTGCCATAATTTGTTTTCTTCCCTTACTGAGATGTCCCTTTGCTATCTTTAGGCTTGTCTTCAATTGCTTTCCTCACTAGTTCACAGTTGAATTTCCTTACGTCTTCAGTGATACTTTTTCGTACTGTCTTGCATAGCTCTATATATTCCACTTTGGAAGTCACATCTTCTTTAGTTGTCCTCATCTCTCTTCTTTTGTGCATCAACATTTTGGTGTTTCCAGATAATTTGTTCACATGCAACTTGTTCTTAGACCCAGCTAATTTTGTTGCCATTTTCCATAAGAGCTTTGGTTACTTTTCTGTTAACTACAGATATGTCCACTTCTTCCGACCTTAAACCTTCTAGAATAGATAATCTGTTACTCAGTTCTAATTTGAAGGTATTATGATGCTTTTTATGGTTGGTCACCTCAATACACTTTGTTTGCTTTATCAGCTTGCCACGCTCGAGTTTAGCATTGAGGTGCATCTTAAATCTTACCATTCTATGGCCACTACCTATGTTGAACTTGTTCAGCTCACTGCAGTCTTCCATGACAAGTTTCTTGTTACACATAATACAATCATTTCACTTTTCATTCTATTGGGATGCCTCCATGTCCGTTTCCTTTGCGGCTTTTTCTTGAAAACGGAGTTCATGATGAAAAACCTTTCTGCCTCTGCAAACTCTACGAGAGTATTTCCACTCTGGTGTCTGTTGCGGTGACCACATTTACCTACTGAAGTTTCATTCTGTTGCCGTTGCCCTATTTTTGCATTGAAATCTTCCATAATTATCTTCAAGTGCTGCTTGCCTTTATTATTGAGATGACGAATTTCCTCATAAAATTCTTCAATTTCTTCTTCAGGATGACTTGCGGTGGATGCATAAGTTTAAATAATCTGAGCCTGGTATCTTCCTGAGACTTGGATAACGAGTCGTGTAGCTCTGTCAGAGGAACTTTCAACTTCTACAACTGTAATTTTTAGTTTCGTGTGTATTATAAATCCAACAGCACTAGTTCTGCCAGTGTCTGTCCCACTATAGTAGAAATGATGTCCACTTTTCAGTTCAATGAGATCTTCTCCATTTCTCCTTACCTCACTAAGCCCGACGATGTCCCACTTTGATCCTTTGTAGTTCCTCTTCCAATTCAAGAAGCCTTGGATCAGAAGATAGGGAGCGTCCATTGTAAGTAGCCAAGGTCAACATCAAATGGCAGCCTAGTCCGGTCCTCCGGTGATTCTTAGCACACTCTGCCTTCATGTCGCACTGGCCGCTGTTTTGGCCAGGTACATTCGAGCTGCCGGAGACTGAGGGCCAAGATTTAAGTTGTGGAGTCAGTTTGGAGGGGTTTGGCAATAACTCACCACGCTGGCCAAGCGGGTTTGTGAGGGTGGGATAGCATTTCCTCTAATCCCGATGGTATAGTTATACCGCTATTGGCGGTCGTCGGAGCCCTTTTAGTGGGAACAGGATGCACCACGAGAAGGCGGGGGTGACATTTGTCACGGAGAGACTGTGATGTTGTGCATCACCTGACCTTACATTCCATGCTTTATATTTAAACATTTATATTATCGTTTGAGATATCGAATGTCAAGGTTATTTGAGTCAAAAATCAAATTGAAGTTCTGCTTTTCTATGTCGATCAATAAATCACAATAACAGTCCTTAACAATATCTGGTATCGACTTAAGAGAAAATTGTTTCTCTCATGGCCAGTTTTACGTAGCGTGCTCAAGAGTTAGTTCTCCTTGCAGTTTGGTAATACTGGCGGATGATTCCCGAACAGCCAACGTAGTATACAAAGAAGCACTAACATAAGCCACTATGTTCTTTTTATTTTTCCATTCTTTCATCGCTATAAAAATGTTTAGTTACCAATGACAACACAACGCATCTTATAAAGATGCAGACATTTATGCTAAAAACATTATGTATTTGAATCCATTTCATTAAAGATATGATATAATAGGGTTATAGAACAAACCGATCAAGTGAATTATTAATATATTAATTTATGGTAGAAATTATATTATGGTATGATATGAATCCCTGTATTATAGAAATGTTTTTAACATTACGTTCGAAGAACGGTTATTTAGCTAGTTCTTTTAATTATTATTATTTTTATATTTTTTTGTAAGTTTGGCAGCAACGCCCTTAATAGAAGAAAAAATATGTTTTTTGTTTCCAATCCACCCATTTTCAAATAGGTTATCGCCATTCGCCGTACAGATAATGCGATTTTCAGCTTTCAAATTATTATTGTAACTTCCTTAATATTTTCCGCATTCATGAAATAACACCATAAATTTCAACATTTTGTGGTCTCTACTTTTATATATTCAACAATTTGTGTGTAAACCAGGTGCTTAAATTTAATATAATAAAAAGAACGATATCAAAGTTTATTTCGGGCTACATATGGAAGCCAATTATTCAGTGACTTTAGGAACATTTCTTGAAACTCTAAAAAAAAAAAGAAAAAAAGTTGGCTCAGTTCTGATTTAGTCCTCAGTTTGAAACGTAGGACTACGGCTTTCACATTAGAGAGTTGAAATGAGCTAGCCGAGTATGGTTTCAAAGCGTTTATTTAATGTGTTATAGCCAGCACAGGTCTATGAAATGAAACGTAGCTAACATAATTTTTACAAATCATGCTAGATACATTACGAGCACAAAGTAGATCGCTACACGAATTACCCAACTTGGCGCTCTGTCTTCTTTGGCATCTCACATTCCTCATTCTCTCGTTTTGATTTTCTCCGCTTTTGCTTGCGTTCATTCTGCGACATTTAAAAAAAATTAATTTCTTTATACAATTTTCTTTATATATTTGAATATATCTCGTCAAGTGCTTTAAAATGATACCACGCACAGTCGTTTTGCACTCACGGTTGTCCAGATAAACCGCGATATTGTCAAAACTGTTCACCAGCTCACAAGAAAACGGTTTCTTAAATGTTCAGTTCAAACCACTGCAAATTGTTCTTCGTATATTTGAATAGATCTCGGCGAGAGCTTTAAAACGATACCACGCACAGTCGTGTTGCTCTCACAGTTGCCGAGATAGACTGAGTCAAAAGCGGCGCCACCACCAGAAATATTGCATCATCTCCCCCGCGGACAGGGAGCGAGGAGAGTATCGCGAGCAAGATGTATTGCGCAGTACGCGAATTGGACTCCATGCTGTTTACGAATATGCTAACACCATTATTGTGCGGCACGTATTTTTAACGCTATAATGATTTCAATTGAGACTTATTTTTGTCACAGGCGGTAGGCCGTAAGTCGCCCCATACTATCCGCAGAGTAATACTTTCTACGAAGGGATCTTTTTATCATTTTGGGGGGAAGTTTTTATAAGAGTCACAATACAACTTTTTTTTTGGATTGGTGGTTGAACGACCACCGTGAGCAACTCAATGGGCTATAAGCAGTCGCCCGTCCCTAATTTAGGGTCACTGGTTCCAGGGAAGAGAGAGGGTAGTGCCGTAAGACAAACACAACATCCATGCCTCACCGGCTTTCCAACCCGGACCTCGTTTGGAGGAATGATCAGAGCAACACAACTTTCAACCACCTCTACCCGGAAAGAAAGAAAATCGTAGATTTCAACACTTTTTACTCTCTCTCACTCTCTCTCTGAACTTTCAATCCGTATTATGGTCTTTTCTTAAGTTTAAGATAGACGTCAAGTAATTTTGCTTCCTATACTTCCAATGGAAAAACTTTTGTACACATTTCCTTCACAATTAGTGTGTTCCCAAGGATGAAAATGTCAACATCGATTAAAATAACTTCATATTATAACTTGGAATATTTAATATTTTCTAAAACATAACCATAATTGTATGAAAAATCCATAACTTTTCCTTTGGTGGTGTTGAAACCAGAAAAAAGATGGCGCGACCTGTACTTTGATGACGTCAGTAGACAAACAAATATTGGATTGCATAATTATGGTAATGTTTTAGGAAATATTAAGTATTCCAAGTTATAAAATGAAGCTATTTTAATCATGTTCAAATTTTCATCCTTGGGAACACATTAATTGTGAACAAAATGTGCACAGAAGTTTTTCCATTAGAAGTATATGAAGCAAAATTATTTGACGTCCACCTTAAAGCAAGCACTTCTTTGAGAGAACGATTTTTTCTTTTTAATAGTTTTCGTGTGTGTTCCTTGCGAATGACATTTTTCACATAAGGACTTTATTAAAATATGAGATTTATTTCTGATAGTTCCAGCAATTAAATTTTGTTCAGGGCTCCGCAATGAAATTTTTCCCCGGCCCTGTGAAGAGCCCATCCGGCCCTGTTCTTACGGCATTAGCTCACTCCCTTTCCTGACACCAGTTCGGTAAATTAGGGATGAGCAACTGCTTATAGCCCATTGAGTAGCTCACGATTGGCGTTAAACCGCCCAAACAAACACTATAACGTAACACATTTTACGTTATGTAAGATTTGTTACGTTAAAGTTCCAAATGTCCGGCTGAATAGATGTTGAATTAAGAGCAAATGTGATGAACTAATTGTACCGGATAGCTCACTTTAAATTAAGGCTTTTAGGGCCAGACGAAACAAATGCAGAAAGTCAGTTCACTTAGATAAATTTTTTTATTGGTCCAACAACTTTAGACGAAAGCAGAAACATATCACGGCGAGGTAAACACACAACTTCACATACGTTAATTAGCTGTCGTACAATCAAACTCAGCAAAGATCAAACATCTCCACACACAAAACAACTGCATCGCAAAATATATGTACCTTCTCGTTTGTATCACCATGCATACGTCAATTCATGGGTGTTGCCAAACCTCTTTTATATGAGAGAGGAGATATCACGTTACGTTTGGAAAGTGCAAAAATGAACAAACGCAAATTTACATAAAAAAAGTAACTAAAAATGAAAGCTAAAATAGAATATACGTCACATCATCTCCCTCTTATATTTTTTTTGAAGCGAAGAAAGACTTTTTTTCAACTTCCATGCCAGTGTTTTTACAGACTCAGGTGTTAGTCGCTCTTTAATTTCATCCAAATTTCCAGTTAAATTTTTAAAGGGGGTGAGAACCTTACGCCCGAGAAAAAGTAAGGCGGGCGTAAGCCGCGTTGACTCATGAAAAGATGGGCGAGGCAAAACAATTCAACATGCTCGTCCGAAAGCTCATGGTTATTGCCAATGAAAGTTGATATCATTTTCATTAAAGTTCGATTAACAAGCTCAGCCGGATTGGCCTGAGGATGATATGGGCTGATGAATTTGTGTTTAATCTGGAGCCTCGCACACATTCGCTCGACTAACTCTGAAATGAAATGAACCCCGTGATCCGAGACTACGGTACGGGGACAGCCAAAACGACTAAATATATTATGCATAAGAGTGTCACACATTACATCAGCAGTGTCTGCTTTAATAGGAAAAGCTGCCACCCATTTAGAAAGTAATCTGTGAAAACTAAAATATAACGAGGCTTAGTTGTCGTTGATAATGGATAAGGGCCCAGTAACTCTATAGATATAGTTTCAAAAATATAAGTACTAGAACTAGAAATAAGGTGACCGGCCGGTCGCTTGTTATCATAATTGTACTTCTGACAGTACTCACAACAGCGAATGTATGCGAATACACACTGGCGTGCAAGAATTAAGGACGAGACGGTTTCTCGAATGTAACGTCGTGCAGAAGTGCTCCACATCAACTCAAATCATACCATAAGATCCCCAAGATGTAAGAATATGAAACAAGTTAGCAAAACCGTCCAAACAAGGAATCCAAAGGATACAAAGGCACTTTATTGAAAAGGTAGCTTCGAGCACAACTGGACAGAAGACAGAAATGTCAATGTGACAGGCGGCCGCCAAGAAAAATCCAGTCTTTAGTAGGGGATATGATCACCCCTGACTGCGTTGCAGGATTTACAACGTCTGTCCATGCTGAGGACGAGGTTCTCAAGGAGCTGTTGAGGCATCGCGGCCCATTCCTCTAGTAGCTCCAATCGCAGCTGCGGAATCGTTGTTGGCGGCTGGTGACGTGCTGCCAAGCGTCCCCCGAGAAGGTCACACACGTGTTCGATTAAATTTAGTTTCGGGGACCTTGCGGGCCTATCCATGCGTTGGATATCTTCACTCTCCAACAGCTCTGCGACAGCCATTGTTTGATGAGGTGTAGCGTTGTCGTCCCTGAAGAGGAACTCAGGTCCCACAGCACCTCTAAACAGACGCACGTTAAGCAGGAGAACATCGGTACAATAGCGAAAACCAGTGACTGAACCTCCTTGGAAGATGTGAAGGTCAGTACGGCTACCAAGCATGATTCCGCCCTAAACGAGAACTCCGCCACATCCAAACCGGTCACTTTCGATGATGTTGGAGGTGTGATTGCGTGTTCCGTGCTCTCTCCAGATGTGTGTACGTCCAGAATCGTTCGTCAGACTAAATCGGCTCTCATCCGTAAAGAGAATTCGACCCCATTGCTGATGCTTCCAGTTCTTTTTGTTCCCGGCCCCACAGAAACCGCAGTCTCAGATGAGCAGGCGTTAATGGCACACACCGTACTTGTCGTCGTGCAAATAGACCACCTTTGTGCAGCCTCCTGGCCACGGTAAAACGCGATAACGGACGTCCAGTTGTCTGTTGCATGTTCCTTGCGATTTCCCCCGCCGTTTGCCGTCTGTCGCTTTTCGCCTGCTGGACAATATACCGGTCGTCCGCCACCGTGGTTGCTCGTGGACGACCACTGCTGAATCTCGGACAGCTGTTCTTGTCTTTTGAAATGCTCTCCTAGCTCGTGAAACGATGCTGTGAGCGATCCCGAACTCCTCGGCCACACTAGTCACACTTCGACCTTCTTCCAACTTCCCAATGACGCGACCTCGGGTAAAGTCATCCAGATGTCGTCTAATGGATTGCCTGTCGGCCATATCACACGGTGGCCGGAACTCGACGTCGTTCAAACCGATGTACACCGTGCAATAGCTTTCACCGAATTGATGAGAGTACACCGCCCGTGGGCTTTATACCCTTCCGACACCCCCCCACCCCTACGTCATGCTGCATATGTGCGCATGCCCTACCGTACCGGACCCTTGTCTATCTCCTGAGTGATCTTCCGGTCCGTTCTGCCTGCTCGTTCCGTTGTTATGCTAATTTCTCCTCTTCGTCCTTAATTTTTGCACACCAGTGTACTGTCGTACATACCCAGCCAGTAGCCTACGTCTTTAAGCTTAGTACGAGTCTTTCGTATGCCTAAGTGGCTGGCAAAAGGAATGTCATGAAATTCATGTAATATAGACCTGCGGAGAGACTGAGGTTCCGCAGGGCGGTACTCAGCTCTCAAGATCTCAAATTCACAATTTTTTTTTGTAATACAAAATACCATCGATGATCTCATAATTTTGAATACGATCCACTAAATAAGGTTTACTATGAGCAGAAGAACCCGCGAGCAAAAACTTATACATTTCCCCAAAATCTGGATCATTCGGTATCTCAAATTAACTGCTTCCTTGAAGTGATTTCAGAGATTAAAAATAGGGAGTTTCAGTATCCGCCTGGCCACCAGAGCTGACCGGACAGCGAGCCAGTGCGTCTGGTATTTGGTTAGACTTGGTAGGTCGATACTGAATCTGGTCATTGAACTCTTGAAGTTTAAGTGTCCACTTCAGAAGTCTACTGGAAATATTCTTGGTAGTATTTAAGTACTGTAGTGCCGAATGATCCGTGATGACATCAACAGTTAAGTGATTGAGATAGCATTTAAGTTTTGTAACTGCAAACAAAATAACTAAGCATTCTCGCTCAGTAGCAGAGCAATGACGTTGTTTTATCAAGAGTTCGAGAGGCATATGCAATAGGATGCCCTCGATAGGATAATACAGCACCCAGGCCAACACCCGAAGCATCAGTGTAAATATCAAACATTTCTGCATGGTTAGGAAAGGCTAACATAGGTGGCGAAATTATAGAATGTTTTAGAGTAGTAAAAGCAGTCTCTGCCTCCGTGGACCAAACAAAGTGTCTATACGTTTGCTTCATAGTATATGAGGGTTCGCATAGAGTAGCGTACCCCGGAACGAACTGTTCATACCATCCAGTCATGCCCAAGAATTGAGACAACTCTTTTGCTGACTTAGGCTTAAGGAATTCAGAAATCGGTTTGACCTTTGCGACATCAGTTAGAAGTCCATTGGGAGGTATTTTTACTCCCAGATATACCAGTTCGTCACGTTCAAATTTGACATTTGGCAGGTTTTAATGTCAAACCAGCATTATGTAAAAATTCGAAAACTTGGTCCAACAGAGACAGATGCTCTTCAAAAGTGTTGGAGGAAACAATAATGTCGTCCAGATAGACATGGGCATTAGGCGCGAGCACAGGACGTAAGACTGAGTCCATAAGGCGCTGGAAGGCTGTAGGCGCATATGCGAACCAAAAGGCATTCTCAAGAATTCATGCGCTCCAAACAGGGTTATGAATCCAGTTTTCTCCACTGAATCAGGGCGGACAGCGACCTGCCAATAGCCTCTAGCTAAATCCAAAGTTGTTAACCAGTTTGTTGATGATAAATCCTGGAGAATATCGCTTATTATGGGTAGCGAATAATTTATAGCTTTAGACACAGAATTCAGCTTCCAATAATCTACCACAAAGCGATACTCCCCAGATTATTTCTTACGAACAAGAAAAGCAGGTGCTTCCTAAGGACTAAGTGATTCTTTGATAATTCCCAAATGGAGCATGTCCTGAATTTGTTTTTGGAACTCAGCTTTTTTCTGATTCGGTCATGGATAAGGCTTACATGCTATGGGATTATCCCCCTCCGTATCAATGATATGATACACCACCTGTGTGAACTCTGGTATGTCTGAAAATAACCCTGTTTGGCTGTTTAAAACCTGGGGAATTTGGCTCTTGTGCTCAGGTAACAATCTCTAGCTCGCAAGGACTGGAGAAAAATCAAACGCTCTTCTGCGGTGGGAGGACTAACCCTAGGCAATAGGATTAGCCCATACTCAAAGTCAAGCGTAAGTTTAAATATTTTAATAAAATCCACTCCCAGAATGCAATCAACGGGTAAATCTTGGAGCAAGAGAAATATATGTGAAAGTTGAACCTTGCCAATGTTGGCAGTCAAGTAGACTGAGCCAGAGATTGAAAAACTATTATTGTCGGCACCTCGCAGACATTGCTGGGAGAGATCGATACAAGCATTTCGAAAGGTAACTGCACAGAAATCAAAATTTAATGCAGAAATGTCAGATCCGGAATCTAACTTTGTGGATAATACCACTTGACCTAAAGTGATAAGAATATCAGGCAACTGCGGAGCTTGAATGGTTAAGAATAAATGTAATAACGTGCAGGTGAGGCAGCATGTGTATGACTAGGCCTTTTCTGGACCCCAGCACGGTGTTTAGGATACGTTTGGTCCACCGGGTAATAATTTTCCCGGAGAGGAGAAACTTGTCTGCTATTCTGATTCACAGATGAAAAGTCAGGATTGCTCACCTCTGGTGGCCGCCGATGGGGCGGCACATATCTAGGCTGCTGATTGGAATTATCCAATCTAGATTGAGAAGCAGCCTCTCTGAGCTGATTAAAACATTGTCCTTGTGGTGGAAAGAATTGTCCAGGCTGCTGATAACTCTGTCTTTGATAATGAGGTTCGTGGAACTGCCTGGGTTGGGGGCATTCTTAGAGCGAAGGTAATGGAATGTTCTGTGAAGACTGCCCTCTGCTGTGCCGTTCCTCAAAAACTCGGATGAGTTTCAGGCACTCGTGTACTGTGACAGGACGTCGAACTTCCAAAACATCCTGCAGGAAGGGGTCCAGTTGCTGTAGTAAAATATCAATAATGTCAGAACCGACTACAGCGGATCCCATAATTTATAAAGCCTACCTGCTTCAAGAGCAAACTAGACCTGACTATCTAACCCCAGCTGTCGCCTGGAAAACAGCTGTTGATCAAAGCCTGTCTTATTCATTCCGAAGAGGAATACTTTCAAGAATTCAGCCTTAAATTGAACATAACATCCCCCTTGGTTTATCCGACGCCACTGTCGGTACCAGATCATGGCAGTGTCTTGTAAACATGTGTCAGCAATAGTAACTTGGCAATCCTCAGAAATATTATATAAATCGAAGTGATCTTCGATGTCTTCAAGAAACCTAAGCAACCCGCCGTTTTCCTTGAATACAATTGAAACCGCATGGGGTACATAATGAGCAAGAATTTTGATCCTTCTTGCTGGGGATGGTGGGTGAATTGCTGCTGAAAAACTGCAGTTGAAGTACGCGGAACATAATTTTCGTACCTTTCATATTCGCTGTCTGATAAATCGGAGCCGCAGGCCTCGTACAGTGGTATAGAAGAATTATTAGGTACCGTATAATGCTGAGTGCGTGGAGTATTTGCTGGAGTGTTATTAGGCACAACATAAGGTCTAAGTTGGTAGAGAGGGCCCGTGATATTTGCAGTAGCCATTTCTGACTTCCTCTATGCTTCTGTTTTAAAATGGTACAGGCACCAATATAACGTAACGCTTTTTTACATTATATAAGATTTGTTATGTAAAAGTTCCAAATGTCCGGCTGAGTAGATGTTGAATTAACGGCAAATGTGATGCACTAATTAATTGTACCGGATAGCTGACCTCAAATTAAAGCTTTTAGGGCCAGACGAAACATAGACAGAAAGTCAATTCACTTACGTAAACTTTTCATTGGTCTAGCAGCTCTGGGCGACATCACAAACATATCACGGCGAGGTAAACACACAACTTCACATACGTTAATTAGCTGTCGTACAATCAAACGCAGCAAAGATCTAACATCTCCACACACAAAACAACTACATCGCAAAATATATATACCTTCTCGTTCTTATCACCATGCATACGTCATTTACGTACTGACTTTAGGGGTGTTTCCAAGCGTCATTCATGTGAGAAAGAAGATATCACGTTACGTTTGGAAAGTGCAAAACAGAACGAACTCAAATTTACATAGGAAAAGGAACTAAAAATGAACGTTAAAATAGAATATACGTACGTCACAACACACTCTCGGCGGTCTTCGAGAACAAATTCGGATGCCCGATCACCACATAAGTAAAGTGTGGCCCTCTTGGGGAAGTAGGTGATGCAGCGAAGTAGGTGGCAATCGGACGGAGAATAAAAGTCGATTCCTTCCAATTCCTGTTGGACCCTCTCAATTACATCAAACGCACAGCATGGCTTTTTCTCAAATCGCCGTCTTTGCACCACTAGCTGAATTCCCTGGCCAGACTTCAGCTATTGGTTCGTAGTAGTAGGAATATCCACTTTTCAAGAGCAATGTTTCCTTGCAAATTCGCTTCGTTTGGGAACTTTGGTCAAACACACTTTTGGTCTCGGGATAATAAACAAAGTACCACGTTTCTTCTTCCATGACAATTTAATTCAGTCTATATTAAGGAGCTGAATGAATTTCCAGCTGGAATCAACACACACCGTCCTTGCTACAGAGAAAATATAATATGGCCTGAGTCAGTACGTCGTATGACCACCATGTTGGATGTCCATTCGGCAACTCGTCGTGAGATCGATTGGAAAAGACCTTGGAACGTGTCCTGGGATATCGCTTACCATGCGCCGTTCACCTGTGCCTAAAATTCTTTGACACTGCGAGGGCGTCGTGCAGAGTAGTGCAGTCGTCTGCCAGTGACGCCTCACACGTTCTCTGTTGGACATAAGTCTGAGGACTGTGATTGGCAAGGCAGCACATGAACATCTTATAGGAACTGTCTGCTGGTGTTGGCAGTATTAACAGTCTGAAGCTTGCCTTGCCCGTGCCGCACCTGAATACCTTGCAGGCACTGTCTGCTGGTGTTGGCAGTATGAGAAGTCTGAGGACTCCGCTTGCCAGTGCAACACCTGAACACCTTGCAGGCACTGTATGCTGGTGTTAGCACTATTAGAATAATGAAGACTACGCTTGCGAGGGCAGCTCCTGGAAACGTTCTAGGCACTGTGTGCTGGTGTTGGCAGTATGAGAAGTCTGAAGACTGCGCTTGAAAGAGCAGCATCCGAAAACCTTATAGGAAGTGTATGTTGGTGTTGGCAGTATAAGAAGTCTGAGGACTGCGCTTGCCAGGCCAGCTACCTTGTAGGCAGTGTACTATACTTTGCAAATTAATTGGGGCAAAGTAAAAAAATCACTCTTTTTCCAAAACCATGCCTTTATATCATTCTATGGCTTGATATACACTGATAAATACCTGTATTAGTATGAAGTATGTCCTCCTTTAGCAGAAATGGCATCTTGAATTCGTTTTGGCAGTGACTCCACAAATTGAGTGCACATATTTTTGACTTCATAATCGTGGAACCACACTTTTAAAGCATTGGTTATCATGCGTTCTTTGGTGGTGCAGTCCATTTTACCTAAACGTCTCTTCAAAATATCCGACACGTTTTCTATGGGATTTAAGTCTGGTGAATTTCCAGGCCAATCAAGCAATTGAATTTTATTTTCCAGCATGAAATTCTTGACCAGTTTCGAATTGTGACATGGGGCCAAGTCATCCTGAAATGTCCCGTCAAAAGTTTGCAAGAAAGGAACAATCCTACGTTGTAATATTTCTACGTACTTAGCTGAATTCATCACACCTTGAACAGGAACTAATCTTCCAGTGCCATTTGATGGCAAAAAACTCCAAAACATCTGTTTTAGAGGGTGTTTTACAGTTTGTTTGACATGCTCAGGTCTTAAGGGTTCACAGTTGCTTCGTCTAACGACATTTGCTTGGTAACTCTGCACAAAAAAATGAGTTTCATCACTGAAAATTACCTTTTTCCAGTCGTCAGCAGTCTATGATTTATATTTTTTGGCCCATGCTAAACGTTTTATCTTCATTTTCGCATTCAAATATTGTTTTTTCATGGGTCTTCTTGCCTTTCGGCCAACTTCCAGAAGCCTACGGCGTACAGTTGAATCACTAACATCCCAACCACTAGCCAATTAATCTCTTTCAAGGTCGGTGCTGGGTTTTTTTATTCATTTTACTATTTCTGATTAGATATTTATCGGTTCGTGGAGTTGTTTTTTGTTTTCTTCCACATTTACCTCTCCCTTTTGGAAACGATGATCCAGATGCATTGTATCGCGTACGCAGTCTTGATACATTGGATTTGCCTACACCAACTGCAGAAGCGATATCTCTCACTGTCATAGAAGTGTGATCCTTCAGAGCAATTATGTTTTGCACGCTTCCTTGGGGAAATATCTATTTTTCAATGCACGAAAGTAACACGTACTCACAGAGAGCAAAAACTAACATCCACCTGTCACACGCGAAAGCTCACAACTGAAGCTAAAGTGCCTATTTCCGGTTTAAAACCGGTCAAACCCCATTCTTACTATCAAGTTCTAACAGTCACACCACCTCACAGCTGATAAAACCGGTTTACGTGGGTTTCCGACATCAACTGGCAATAAGATTACAATTCTGAGAATAAAATAGCTGGACCCAATTAATTTGCACGGTATAGTATGCTGTTGTTGGCAGTATGCGGGCGAGCGTCGTCTTGTTGAAACTGAGGTCAGGGATACCATTGAGATACCGAAAGAAAATGGGCTTTAACACCTCATCGATGAATCGTCGTGCCGTCGTTGTACACACTATGCGAGCGAGCTGTGAGAGCAGCTGTATGATGCTAACTGGTGATAGTAATTTCATTCCGGGGACCACTTGCCGCCAGACTATATATTTCAATTTCCTTGATACTGTATATTACTGTAACCCTTTTCTGTGCAATGAACTAAAAACTTTGTGATATTCCTTAAATTCACATTATTATAGCAAATCGAACAAAAACTGCAAATGTTTTGGAAAATATATTAAAAAAATCTTATGGCATCATGTTTAAACACTTATAATATCACCAAATATGCATGTACACTTTAACTTTTAGTTCAAAGCATAAAAGAGAATGTTTGAAACAATAGAACAAAATTTCGATACCATATCTTGAAAACTTTTTGAGTAATCACATTTCTCGTACGGAAATATAGCTGAAAATTTAGTTTTTCAGAAAACGCGTTAAAAGATTTGATTTGAAGAAAATTCTATATACTACTTGTTCATCACATTTAAAATTCACCACTCTCACATGTGCAACCTTCCTTGATTTTAAATTCTTTACTTCTGTTGCTGCTTCTTGCACGTTTTGTTCAGTTGCAGCTTGTACAGCTTCAAATAGGTTGCCTTCGTGCCGTCTGAAAGCTGCCTTAGATAGAAAAGGCAAGTTCAAAGTGAATAACAGCTTTCTCCCTGCAGAATAACCCTTTCCAATTAATCGTAATCCAAGAACTAATGCTGAATTTATCAAGTTTTTGTTGTGTTCCTTGCGTGTTGAAGAAAAACCCATTTTAAAACCACAGTTACAAATTAAACACAAGTTTGAGCACAGTCCAAATTTTGAATCTTCAACCAATTTCAAATCAGTTTGAAAGCATTCTGGGCAAGATAGTTTGGACAACACAGATATTAAAGTCTCAATATCAAATATTCTATTGCCTTTGGGCGCATCTGTTTCATTGTCTGATACATTTACTTGAATATTCGGAATATTTAGCTTACTTGAACTTGCAGTCATTACATCGTCACTATCACATGGCTTAGGGGCAGTGTAGCGATTGCCGTGAAAGGATCGTTTTTCGATCTCTTAGACCTTACTTTTGGCATCTTAACTCACTTCAAATGATAAACAATAAATCTAAAGCAAGTTCACTACTAAAATAGCAACGGAACATACAAAATTTCACCAGAAATTATGACTAAACAAAGCGCGAAGCAAACGTAACCAAATCTCAGAATAATACTGATTGCCATTCCACAGAACATAAAATATATTATTTAATTAAATAAGTGTTGCCAAATGCAAATAAATGAATCCAAAATCATTACAAATAAATTCTGTTAGCATTAAAAAATATATAAGCGAAGAAAATCACTTATGAATTACAATGTTTAACTTTTTACTGTTCGGTCGATCTCACTTCCGGTTTATTCAAATAGCTATAACTTCTGTTCTAATAAGCGTAGAAACAAAAATCAAAGTGTTTTGGATTGCTAAAGGTCTACTCTTTCAAGTAATATAATAAAAAAAAATTAGAAAATTTTGCTAAAAATTTTTATTTTAACGTATACAAACACCTTAAGAGAGAAAATACGCAACTCGGTGGTCCGTGAGATTATGAACTTGAAAGAGAATTGTCTTCAAGATATTGAAGAACATTCCTTTTCACATGATTTGCCCATGTGAAGAGATATGTTCATTAAATTCTTTAAGTGAGAAAATTGAAACGACTTGGTTTTGTGAAAAGGAATGCTGTTCAGGTTACTGTGTGAGGAGAGAGACAAAAGCGAGAAGCTTTAATAAATAACACTTTATTCCGTTCGTCCCTCATCTCATGTCTGGTACTACTGTAACTTTGCGCAACGATGTACATCCGTGAGTCACAGTTGTGGCAAATGCTGGCGATAGAACAAACATGCCTTAGCCAATCTGCAATTCCCTTTCCATATCGATACGTGACTGTGCATAGCTACCTGAACACCTCATCGCTTGTTGTGCGCTGTGGGCACCGCGTATGCCTCCCTGAAGGTCATGCTTCCAGACTCCACGATCAGCCTGGAAGCTGGACCTTCAAGGAGGCATACGCTCCTCTTTATTCGGAAATATGTGCCAGACAACGCTCTATAGTCAGGAGAGTAATGATATTGGAACACAGGAAAATATATTTCCTTAATCCGCCGCCAACGGCAATCGTTAATTATTTATCAATCAGCGTGCGTATAAGAAATATCGCATCACTAATATACGCTGCTGGCCACCCAAAATGCACCACCAAGAAGGAAGAATCCGATTGGCCTGAAATCGCAGCATGCCTCGCCCGCGAGAAGACATGCAAACGATTAGCATTGCAGGGCATATGCAAATCATGTGCGCCCGGCACGCCACCGAGAAGCATTATAATAAGGGTGCACAGAAGGCGGGGTGTAAGTAATGGAAGTGTGTTGTGGTGCCGGACCTGTGCGTGGGAAGCTTCCTGATGCCTCATCGCAGAATACGGCAGTCATTCCAGCACGTTTCGGAGTTCGATAGAGGACGAATAGTGGCTTATCGCGGCAGCGGTTTATCGTACCGAGACATCCAGCCACAGTGAGGCGAAGTATGGATTCGGTGGGTGCAGAAGGGACTGGTGGACCAGCGTGAGCGATTGCCGCAGCCGCGGCACACCACCGAACGAGAGGACCAGCATGTTGTGCGGTGGGCATTGACGGCTCGCACCGCCACATCACGAACGTTAGCGCACGAATTAGGGTGTGTTGCGCAACCACCTGTGTCAGCATGTACCGTTCGACGTCGTCTGCAGGAGCGGGGACTTGTCGCATGGCGCCAATTGCTCCGATTACCATTGAAGTTACACCACCGGCGAGTGCGGCGACATTGGTCTGTTGAACGCCGCACCTGGACTACGGAATGGCACGACATTGTATTCTCCTATGAATCCCGCTTCTGCCTGCAACACCACGATGGTCGGATCCGCGTGTGGCGGCACCGCGGCAAGAGACTGTATGACGCTGGCATTATGCATCGCCATACCGGTCCGTCGCCTAGCGTTATGATTTGGAGTGAAATTGGATATGACACCCGCACTCATTAGGTACGCATCGCCGGTACACTCAACAGCCACCGCACCATCTCCGACGTTTTGGAGCATGTAGTCCTCCCTTACCTGCAGGATCTGCCAGCCATCACGTTTCAACAGGACAATACGCGCCCGCACGTGGCACGCAGCGTGCAACAATTCTTCACGGCCCACCAGGTGTCACTGCGGCCGTGGCCCGCCTGTTCTACCGATATGTCGCCCATCGAACACGTCTGGTCGCTGATCGGCAACCGAGTGGCTCGGCAAGCACTACCCGCGGCTACGCCTGATGAACGGTGGCAATGTGTGGAAGCAGCCTGGACCGACATACCCTAAGCCCACATCCAAAGCCTCTTTCGTTCGATGCCGCGGCGGGTAGCGGCCGTTACTGCCACGCCATGGGGGCCACACGAACTATTGATGTCTGCGTGTTCCGCAAGTCGCACGGGCCTGTAAGCTCAATCGTTTCATCTTTGTATATGTTGTTATGTGTCCAGTAAATCTGGCTTTGCTATCTCGTGTCCTTCCTGGTGTTGCATGTTGGGTGGCCAGCAGTGTAGACCAGTTACTCATAATGATACTTAAAGGAAAGCACAACATCGAGGACCTTCCCTAAGATTTGAAACACAATTTAGGTGCTTGTGCTTTAGTTCATTCAGCAATTAGGTAACTAACAGTACTTTTCAACTAGGGCAAGTAAAACTTATTTGCATCATAAATTCCTGAACTCCTTTCTTCTCATTAGCTGCTTATTAACTCATTTCACGATGCTTTTACCCATCATTGCGGTCCACTGGACCCTCACTCTAATTATTTGTCACTATTTTTCAAAATGTGTTGAAGCGTGAATGCTTTAAATGTGTATGATTTAATTTTAATGAATGATTTAAAGCGATAATGAAGCATAGATGCATTTAATAATTTGTGGTTGGATTAAGCCGCAGACATGAAACCAACGCCTTCCCAAGGCTACATGAAAATTTATCACTCGAGATTTGGATCCCATAGCTTGACGAAATATGTGGCTAACAAGCATTTTTTTTGCCGTTCAGATAGGAGATCTGTCTAGGTACTGGTTTCTGATCGTTCGTCCGAGTGCGTTCGGGTTCGTGTCCGTGCTTAGGCACGGGTGGCGAGTCTTTCCTGCGGCACGGGCTCTCTCCCATCCTTGGAAGCAGGGGCTCTAAATTAAAGACGATAGACTGCTTAACAGCTCTTAAGAGTCTTTTTTTTTTTTTTTTTTTTTTGATTGGAGGTTTAACGACCACCATGAGCAACTCAATGGGCTATAAGCAGTCGCCCGTCCCTAATTTAGAGTCACTGGTTCCAGGGAAGGGAGAGAACCAGTGCCGCAAGACAAACACAACATCCATGTCTCGCCGGGATTCGAACCCGGACCCCGTTCGGACGAATGATCAGAGGCCATCGCTTAGACCACTGCGCCACCGGGGCGGCGCTCTTAGAGTCGACATATGTTGTTGTTCAACCGCGAAACAACAGAAGGTACCATTTTTTGCACTACCATACATTTTCTCAGACAACGGATTGGTTGAGCTAGATTTTTTCAGAAGGAAGGCGCTCCTTATTCAAATTAATCTCGAAAGCGTCCTTTTTGAATTAATTTTGAAATAGATTACTGTTACACAATATGTCATTCACTTGCATAGAATTTTCTGCACCTCCTTCTCGCGATAATACAATGATCACAGAAAGTTAGGGATATTGCATTAAATGAAGGATATATATGTATCTGACTCAAGTTACACGCATTGAAATAGCATAAGTGAGGCTACGTAACGCAGAAGATAAAGAGTGATTTTACAAAAACAATTTATTATGCAATTTCTGCACAAAACAAAGTAGCCCTGCAATATAGACAAATTGGTGAATTCGGTATATGTTCATTCTTCTGGATTTCAATACTGGGGAACACCATCTCTGTGTCGAAGAACTTCTTGACACCTACGAGGCATATTTTCAGTGACATTATGGATGAGCGACTGGGGCAGCTCGTCGCATATTGCAGGCAACACGTTACCGAAGACTGCCACTGTACTGGAGTGTAGGACATGGCTATCCAGATGTCGCTCCACAGCATTCAAAATGTTTTAAATAAGATTAAGGTCAGGAGACCACGGAGGCATCATTAACGATTCCATGCCATGATTTTTCGGCTCCTGAAGCACGCTCCAGGCGCGGTGACTGGCTGCATTGTCATGCACAAAACGGAGTAGATTTTCAATAGCAGCATGAAACAGTGTCAAACTGGGCATAATGATCACGTTTCGGTACACTGAGGCATTCAATTTTTCCTTGACAAACATACAAGGAGGTACGGCCATAAAAACACACTCCTGCCTAGACCAGACCTTACTGTCGCAGGTAAGGGTGGACGGACTGCACATACTGTGATAACATTCGTGTACCGGATCTCCTGCACACGTATCGTCGTCGAGTAACAGGGTAAAGAGTGAAACGGGATTCGTCTGTGAAAAGTACATGGTATCGCATTGTATCCCATGATATGAATTGATGGATCCAGGTATATCTTTGACGCCGATGAGTTGATGTCAGCGCTATACATCTCAGCGGCCTCTTTGTTCTGAGTGCATACTCGTGAAGATGATTTCGTACCGTTTGAGTACATCCTGTGACACCACAAGCAGCTCAAAATGGTTTGCGGAGTGGGCTACTGGAGTTTATGGGCCTTCTCCGAGCGCTTTCTGTCAGGTAGCAAACTTGCCACCTGGTGGTTATCCTGTGACGTGCTAAAGAAGTAAATTATATTTAAATTTACCTGTGTAGCACGTCACAGGAAAACGATACGACAAATCTGCTGCAATACATTCCGTCCGTGTAGCTTAGTTGGGAGAACAACTTACTCCGGAGGGAGGGGGCACCGGTTTGATTACCGTCACGGACAAACTTGTGTTTTCACCATTCCTGAGTCGATCTGCAGCATTTCCAATGCCGTAGAAATCTTGTGTTTAGCTGACTTAGTACACTTTGCAAAACTTCTAAGTCACCAGCCACATCGATCTGCTGTATTCCTGCCTGTAACTCACGAACAGCCCTATTTCTGTTGTCAATATTTAAACGTCGTCTGGATGTCATTGCAGGTTAATCCCACACTGAAGGCGATCTATTCAGCAAACTTCTAGATAAAGGAGTGAAACGGCCCGTTCTCCACTTCTCTCAGGGGACTTTTATCGGAGCTCGCACGGCACCTGTTGTGTTGTCATTATGCTAATTTATTTAGCTACCCACGCTGATATCCAATCCCCAGTAGTCGTTAAATTTGCATACCGCCACGTTTTTTCTTCGAAACCTCAATATCCCTAAAATTTTGTAAACGGTGTATAAGACGTTCCACAAAAAGACTGACGAATATTCTGCGGTCCAGAGACATCCAAATATTAGAGACCACAAAAACGCATTTGAATATTTATTGAGTTTACTTACGGCTTTACGGGAAAGCTATTGTTTTAACCCTTTAACGACCATAACTTCCAAAACGACCGTACATACAAACGGCCATAGCCGCCGAAACGCCGGTCTAGAGTGAATCAGATTTCCTACCCTTACTCGTTCTTCAAATTTTCTCGACCTATGAGGGTTCAGCAGAGTTACCCTCAGTCACTGTTGTTATTAAAGAAAGCAATAAACCAGCAGACAGTTTCGGGCGTTATGGTATTTGGAATGATAAAAGATTTTTCGGTCACAAAGAGTTAAAACTCACTGCATCTGTCAGAATGAATTCTTTCTTCAGGTGCTGTGTGCTGCTAGGACATTGGCCATCATGAAATGCAAACAGTTATTACTATGCATTTTCCTGAGAAATATCGATTGTGATGAGGTGATTTCTCATTGCCTCTCTCATTACAGGCATTCGCACTCATCTAGATCTTTACGGGAAGGTCCAAGCGGTAATCACCAGAAATGGCTCAGTACGCCTACTGCTGAAATTAGGGATCAAGCCATATATATTCACGTTACACGAACGGAAAATATGCAAAAACCACGAACTGCATGATCACTGAATATCAAATCAAGCAACCTATTATACAGACGCGATCCACGTGCTTCACCAAACTGAACTTTATACTCCTGTGATAAGTAATTATAACAAAACTTAAATAATGAAGTAATGTTACAGATATTTACGTGGGTATTTAATAGTAGGAATGTCTTGACTCCCTGAAACCAGGTTGATGACCTTTAAAACAAAACAAAAATGCTGCTGCAATCTGCTAACGGAACATGCTGTGTATAGATTGGACAGTTTCGGATGCTCTGGAACTTAAATCCAAGGAACGATCAGAAAGGATTTTTTTTTTTTTTTTTGGGAGAACATAATTTTGTAATTCCAGTCGATTTGAGTGTCTCAAAAGAGCAACTAATTGGAAATGCAAAATTATTAATAAAACATTGTGATGAAGATATTGGTGATATATTTTCTAGAAGAGAATGCATTTGCAACAGGAAAAATTATCAAGATTCACAATAATGACAATTCATCCATAAAGACCTGTATCAGACAGTAATCAAATAAAAGAAATCATCTGACTTCTCTAATGTAGAAACTACATTCTGGACTAATTTGTGTCATGGTTAAATACTGCTCATGAAGAAAAGCATTTCCATTTTAAATCACAAATAAGCTTCCAAAACATAAGAAAAATCTGCAATGTTCAACGAAATTGAAAATCTTCAGAGATTACCTTTTGACGACAGGAATTAGTGTCTCTGCTCCAAAAAATCACAAAAGAAGATTTTTGATGTTCTAATTAATCTGCTGCGCTTTTATGGAAATTTGTTAGGATGGCATTATAGAATCATTATCGCCATTAAAAGACAAAATTGTCATCCGTCATTTTAGTTTCACGTCTGTTTCTTAAGACTCATTCAGTCAGAATTTGGTTCTTTTATTTTTGAATTTAAGCGTCCATTAATTTGAATCAGCTCAGTGTTTCAAACATGATGGACTATGTTCAAAACATGAAGGAGACAGAGTTTTGCTATTTATTCTTTGAAGTTGGGTTACTTCCTTAAAGAGTGCTAATTTCGTCAAATTTCGGATAAACTACGAATCATATCCTGTGACGATTCCAGTTATATTAAAACAAAGAAATACAGAAATATGTATATGGGACAACAGAAGCTAAACTCCACAAAATATATTCGATACAGGGGTTCAAAAATGACGGGAAAAGATCGACGTTCTTACATAAATTAGATCTAAAAGAGTGCGCAAAAGATATGAGTGAATTCCTAATGTCGGCAAAGTTTTTTTTCAAGTAATTCAAGATAAAGGATGTGAGAGATAATAGTAAACTTCACAAAACGCTGGGGGATCCTTCTTGAAATATGAGCGTACGACACTTTGTTGAAAACGTATATAAACAGTTCTACTTTTTTTGCAATAAGTAAATTATTGCAACGAGTTTGATAGCTTATAGCATGTAACTCTATGATAAAGAGTCGCAATTTCCAGTTTATTAGGAAAATGAAATCATTTTAAGCACATATGTTTATGACGTACAGTATACTATAATTAAACTTTCATTTTTCAGTTTCTTTTTCGACGTAAATTTTGAGTTCATTTCTCTTTAAGCGTTTTAACCTTACCGTTGTATTTTTCTCACTCAAGGAATGTTTCGTGGCATCAGTCTTGAGTTTAGGGTGAATGACACGGGTTTGTTGACATGAGAACTAACTATACAATGTATGGAGCGTGCAAGGGAAAAACGGGTGTAGATCTATTAAAGCTACATCACATTGCGCTTTCACGACCAGCTATATGTACAAAAATTGTAGTTCTGAGACTACATTTAACACTTTAACCGGCTGGAAAGAATTAACTCGGGGTTAGCAAAATTTAGCTACATGTAAATCTAGAAACTTTAAAATATTCCTGATATACAACATGGCATGGATGAAAATACTGAAAAGGAAAGACAGAATGGCAGAAGTTGTTATTACTTAGGCGATACCGAGGAAGCCTCACTAAACTTGAAGCTAATCTACCGGACCCGACCCGGTGGCGCAGTGGTCTAACCGATGACTCCTGATAATTCGTCCGAAAGGAGTCCGGGTTCGAATCCCGTGCTGCATGGATGTTGTGTTTGTCTTACGGCACTGGCTCTCTCCCTTCCCTGGAACCAGTGGCCCTAAATTAGGGACGGGCGACTGCTTATAGCCCACTGAGTTGCTCACGGTGGTCGTTAAACCTCCAATAAAAAAAAATCTACCGGATTTGGTCATGCGAGTGTGTTTTTTTGTTTTTGTTTGATTGAAGGCTTAACGACCACCGTGAGCAACTCAATGGGCCATAATCAGTCGCCAGACCCTAATTTAGGGTCACAGGTTCCAGGGAAGGGAGAGAGCTAATGCCGTAAGACAAACACAACATTTATGCCTCACGAGATTCAAACCCGGACCCTTCTTGGACGAATGATCAGAAGCCAGAGCTTAGACCACTGCACCACCGGCGCGGCTGATTGACTGATTGGAGGTTTAACGAAGACCGTGATCAACTCAATGGGCTATAAGCAGTCTCCCGTTCCTAAATTAGGGTCACTGGTTCCAGGGAAGGGAGAGAGTCAGTGCCGTAAGACAAACACCACACCCATGCCTCACGAGATTCGAAACAGGATCCTTCTCGAACGAATGATCAGAAGCCAACGCTTAGACCACTGCGACACATGGACGGCTGATTGAAGGTTTAACGACCACCGTGAGTTCGAACGAATATATTCGTTGTCTAAAAAGTGTGTCGAACGCGTCTCAAATGAGCGAACTTGCTTGTCAGAGAGCGATGTTTTCTCCTTAGCGTCTCAAAGTGGTCATTTAGGGGGATACTTGGCATTAAATGACCACCCCTTTGGTTTTCAAATTATGAAAATATGTTTGTGGTACTTGATTCTTCAGAGTTGTCCCTGTCACGTTAACAAGTCCTTCCCCATCAAGTCCAGGGTCATGGAGCAGATAACAGAGGACTATAGAAGCGAGATCTTATCACTACCGGCAAGTGTTTTTTTTTTTTTTTTTTTTGATTGGAGGTTTAACGACCACCGTGAGCAACTCAATGGGCTATAAGCAGTCGCCCGTCCCTAATTTAGGGTCACTGGTTCCAGGGAAGGGAGAGAGCCAGTGCCGTAAGACAAACACAACATCCATGCCTCACCGGGATTCGAACCCGGACCCCGTTCGGACGAATGATCAGAGGCCATCGCTTAGACCACTGCGCCACCGGGGCGGCCTACCGGCAAGTGTATGTTCGGTACTGCTGACGTGGAAGAGGTAAAGGTACGCCTATTGTTTTTCGAAGCTTTTGTAGAATCAAGTCGCTATGTGAATAATATCTGTTTGGGAAGCTTAGAAAAGTTTGGGCACCATTTGATTGAGAAACATCAGCCGTTTAAAGGGTTAATTACAAACGAACCTCTAGATATAGAGGTTCATTTGTGGCTTTTAGTGTAACGTAGAGCTACTAACTATGTTTTATGCTGCTGATGATTATCTTCGATGTCTTATTGAATTGAAGTACTTGGATAATGAGCAAAAACAGTGATTTTTTTTAAGTTGAATACAAATGTTTTCTGGCTGTTAGATGGCTTAATTTAGCTCAGTGTATAATTAATGATTTCATGTGCTAGTTATCCGGTGATAAAATTGCAGGTATGACTAAGCACCTATGATTTGTTGAAATTGACAACGTGAAATATAATTAGCAGTCAATTACTGTATAAGTATAAGAAAGAACATGAAAGGAGGGGAAATTACAATATTATAATGTTTCCTGGATAGAAATGACTCAACGAAAACAATTGAAACTATCCTGCATTACACAAATCAATACTAATCAAGCGGTGACCGAATAACAATTTTTCGGTTGCTGTGAGTTGCTAAAACGAGGAAAAAGCAATGTCTTTGTTTATTCGATTCTAATCATATGATCTCCATGAAAAACAGTACTAGAAATCAATGAAACCATTATTATAGGTAATATAGAAGTTAGAACAATGTCAAACAAAGGTCCAAAAGTCAACATTTATACACCAAAGGTTAACTACAAACCGCCCACAGGTGTCAAGATAACTAATACTTCGTAGTGACCATATCAAAAATTAATAACAATTCTTTGTATTAAGAAAAAAATCACTACCTTCAAACCTCTTAACATTGGGAAAAATCAAGATCGTTCCTTATAAGGCATTCATAACAATGCAATATCACTATGTATTATGTAGCAAACGTTGTTCTTTAACATACACTAAAGTGCCAGAAAAACTGATACACCAGTCTAATACTTGGTAGGTCCCCCACGGGGAGCAGGACTGCAGAAATACGACGGGCCATGGACTCCACTAGCATCTGGAAATATGCTGTAGGCAATGCACCCCATACTTCCTGCAGAGCGTTCCACAACTCGAGTGTATTCCGAGGTCTCAGATTCCTGTGAAGTATGTTCTCCTTAAAAAGGCTAAAATTCTTACGGTAAAATGAAGAAGTGATGTTTGTAGTTCGCTCTTACAAAGACCAAATTTGGGAGCATTTCCAAGCAAAGGTCAAATCTAAATAGGTGAAATTTCCGGTAGTTTTTGGATAAAATTGATAAAGACAACATCTTTCTGCAGCGTGTAATATTTCTGGACGAAGCAGCAATTCTTGTGCCAGGCCATGTTAAGCATCACAGCATTCGAAAGTGGTGTTCTGAACCCCAACATTCTGTACACTAGAATGATAGAAGCAGTGCATTTATCAATGTCTGTGGTGGTATCATGCATGACCCGATAATCCGGACTTTCCTTTTCATCAAAAAGACAATGAGCAGGATTGTTTTCCTTGATATGTTGGAACAATTTGTTTTATCATAGCTTAAGGAACTGCAACCTGCTATCTTGTTCCAACAAGACAGAGTTCCTCGCACTGGTCTCTATGTTATAGAACTTCTTGATATGAAGTTTCCGGGCAAATAAATTGAACGATGTGGGAAATTTCTGGGCAGCCTCGTACTCCGGATTTTAGCCCACTAGCAAGGCAATGTATTCTACACTCCAGTGACGGATCATCCACTAGAATTTCGTTATCAAAATCCCCAATGCCATAGCACGTATGATATTCTTGAACGCTTTCGATATGAACTGGAATATCGTTCAGTTGTAGTTCCTGGAAAAAAGGCGCTCACATACTGACCACTGAATTAGAAAATTTTATTCAATGCCGGGATGGACCCTGTAGACCGAATTACAATACAGTACGTGTGCGGTTTGGTATGGATTCCACAAGGTATTGGAGAACATCTACGTCTACATAGTACCAAGTGTTTACTGGACAGTCCTTTCACTGCCTCAGATTTGACGGAAGAAGACTTTGCTCCCGTATGTTTTTCTAACATGTCCCATACATTCCCAATCGGGCTCAGATCTGGACTTTGTGGTAGCCAGAAAAGATAGTAGAAGCCTCTGTCATGGTCGCTAAACCACTACTGAAAACGTTTTGCGCGATCGACATGAAACAACCGTCACATGCTGGATAAGAAGTAAATATCTCAGGATGCACTTGATCGTCCACAACGTTCATGATCCTTGGAAGATCTTTGAATTTCCAGCAATATCAGGGAACACGCTCCTTACCGACAGAACGTTCCTCAGACCATGAGACCACCTCCAGAATCTTGAGTTCTATTTATAAGGCAAGCTGGGTGCATTGGTTCATGGGGTTCCCGCGAAATTCTCTTCCTACTGTCGGTACAGAACAAGGTGTACCTCGACTTGTCGGAACAAATGAACATTCTGCAGTCTTCCAGTATCCATTCCCGGTGTTGCTCACACCACTGCAGACGAGGTCTACATCGATGAGTTGTAGGACCTACAACTCATTCAGGAAAGATTGACGTCCTACAACTCATTCAGGAGAGATTGACGTCTCACAACTCGTTCAGAAGAGATTGGGGCAGTTCTCGACGGCTGTGAAAACATCCCAGTAGTTGACTTTGCAGCTATTCATGTAGAATGGACAGAACGCATGAAAGAATTGCAGGACACACGTGACCTGAGTACCTACCATCAGTATTTACTGGAAAGCTGTTGGGCCGTGTCACAGGGAGACTGTGATGTCAGCTTTTCTAGAAGAAATCCAGGGCCACTGTCACATTCGCGGTGGATGACGACAGCTAACAGTCATGCGCCTCTATGTCGCCACTCAAAACCCATCGCAAACTTTGATCTGTGTTGCCAACTACATAATGAAGGTATATCCCCGGGTCTGGTTTTCCATAAAAAAGAAGCTTTCATGCACAGAATGGGCCAAACATTTTTGGAAACTGATCAACTTATCGCGTTCATGGATTTGAAGTGCAAAGTAATAATTGATGCAGTGATCAAGAGAAACGCGTTCTTCAGTCACTCAGAGAATATATTGCTATATATGGTTGCGGTCTAACGCACCAACGTTAGAGCTCTTGGATGGAGAAGAATTAAGAAAGCTGGACAACAACAAACGAATGGTGTCATAAGAGAATTCCAAGTGTCAAAATTAAATTTGGATGTTAATGAATATCGATTAGAATGGAGATGATCGATTGGATTAAAACGCGTCTTACCGAACCCACTCCAGACACTCCTGACAACACACATCTCAAACGAAGATCTTAACCGACTAATCACAACTTATGCCGCAGCTGGCAAAGAAATAATTAAGTTTCCCTACCAAACGCAAGTTGTGGTACGTTGCGTGAAACTGGTGCCAGCAGCTGCCTCAGTGTGTGGATTTGAAGCTAGAGATTCGTTCATAAGAGCAAAATGCATCACGGCAATTAATGCCACATTTTTTGAGTAAAGCGGATTACCGAAAAAGATATAACAGGCAGAAATAAAATTCTGAGCTGAAGGGAGGGTGGGCAGAACTCGAAGTGCAGCCACCTCCTCGTGGTGAGTTCTGGGTTGTTTCCATATGTAACATTGGAAGCAATCGAAAAGCTACACTCTGCACATTGCAAAGCAAACTGAGTGTACTACACATGCGCACGGATGGTGCACTCAGAACAGTGCAATTTCCTACGGATTTTTCCGATGCCCTACATGCTAGGATGCCTTTACCTATCCAAGGCCTACGGGCCAAATGTAGGGGAAAATGGTGAAATTCGAGTGCAGTGCAGAGACATAGCATATTGATCCACTTCAAAAAATTTTTTTCACTGTTATTGGGAACACTAAAGGACAGTTTTCCGCACTAGAGGTTACTCGATTTCAATTATAAAAAAAATTCATCCGTTTTTGCTTACGGTCTAATGCGGTCGGAAAAACGCAAAATTTGTGTGCCATGCGGAAACGTAAGATATTAGTCGATTTCAAAAAACATTCTTTTGTTAATCTTGTTGACCCAAATGACAACTTTTTCGCACTAGGCAATATGAAAATTAAGAATAAAATTCGGCCCGCAGTACTGTATATAGTCTGCAATAAAATACCGGTATGCGCATTGTTTTACGAGTTATTAATTTTCATTTTTTAGACTTCATGTAAACGATGCAGCGCAGCCGGATAGTGTTTTCAGTAACAGCATGGTGTAAAAGACTTTGGAACTTTGTCGTTGGTTACGATACGCAATGCGAAAAGAGTAGGTCTTTTTGTCTAACAATGCCCTTCAGTTTAATATTTTTTTTTCTTGGGAAAGATGGAAAGATAAATTTAGCAATCAGCCAGCTCTTTAACGAAAACCAAAAATTTCTTGAGGCGAGGAATTAGTTCAAGGTGCTAAAAGTCAAGCTACAAATTATTCGCACATCCATTTAATTGCATATTTTTCCACATTTCTGCAACGCATGTGAAATAACATTTTTCTACCCATTTAATCACATTTTTTGCATCTTCAGATAACAATAATAGGCAACAACATTCTATTTGTGGAGGGGGTTAACCACCACCATGAGCAACCATTTGCTCTATAAGTAACAGCTTGTCTCTAATGTAGAGTTACTGTTTACAGGAAAGAAAAGGAAGCAGTCAGGCGACCACTACCCATGCCGGATTCGAACCCTGGACCTTCTCAGAAGAATGTACGGTTCCCAGCAGCTCAGACCACCCTGTCATCGGGGGCTGCTGTGGAATTGTTCCCAGAATTTTATGAGTTAATGGCAGGAAAGAGAAAAATGAGGCATCCAAATACGAGTGATATTACAGATGGAAGCAAATACAGAGATGATCTCAATTTATGCCCAAAATTGGAAGACAAGCAATTTTTCAGCCTGAAAGGAAATCCAGAAAAAGAGAACTAGAAATATGCACACATATGCGCAGGAACTACAGACGAATCAGCGCATGATGAACGATAGTTAAATAAAAAACGAAAACGTCTCTACATTCAAGTCTCATTTTGCCACATGTACGGTTTCGACATTTTGCGACGTCTTTTCCGCGCCTCAAATCATTTTACGCTTTCTGACGAAATAAGGAAGTACACGCAGCGCTGTGATCTCGGGTCTGCTGCAAGAACATTTCCATTACATTCACCTAAGCTATTTAGGTGTCATAGTGCTTTTCGGGAATCTATATGATTCAGCAGTTATATGTATGCTGCAATGAATAAAGGTTCGCAGAAAGTAAAAACGTCCGTTCTGAGAAACAATATTCGGTAAAAGCCATCTTTATATTGGTTGAAGTACAGCAACACTATAATTTTATTCTAGTTCGTTTCACTCACTTCGCGAGCACGATTCGGTGCGTCATAAAAGCTAAGCAAAGTTTCACTCTCGAGTGTCATTGTTCAAAAACAAAATTGAAAAAAAAGAGATCATTTTGCACGCCTTTATTTTTATTTTCTCAAATTTTGTTCATTTCTGCGCAAATGCGTATGTCGAATGAAATTTCTTTAAAAGGGTAGAGTCTAGACGGTTAAAACATTTGCATAGAATTTTTGTCGACTTGTCGCAAAAATACCAGAGTGGTAGATATTTTTCTTGTGAAGCTTTGTCGTCTTTAACCCACAAAAATTAACGTTAAATCCCTGATTTCCTTATTGAAAAAATGCATTTCTTCCAGCACGCACTGCTCGAAAATAAAATGATTATAAACCACATAGACCAAAATATTAATGGATGTAGACCACATTTTAGGTTGAGCTGACTCTGAGAGAGGGATCAAAACTATGGAACAAATTTACGATTTTACATTTTAAAAAAAACAAAAAAAAACTGTAACTCTGACACAAATTCAGATCAGTTTTGTTTAAAGAAACGATAAAATGAGATTTTATTTCCGCAAATTTGAATTGTTTGCTGGCGTCTAGTTTTATGCCAATTTAGTTAAAGTGCGTAGTATTTGTTTAAATACACCCACGGATAATGACATTTGCGAACCAAGAAGGAAGCATCGGATTGAAATGAAATTTTATGGACGTAATGATACAGATGAATCATACACATGATAGCAAAAACAGAGCTGCAGGACAATTACAGAGATATCTGTGGCACGCAGTCCGGTCATCTTCAATGGCGCATCGCACCGCCTCGTGCCGCTATAAGTTACTGCAATACGGTTCGGCATATTAGCCAACAGACGCCTGACGTTGTCCTGAAGCGATGGTGTGCGGCAAATCCTGGATGCAGCACGGCGGCAGCCTGCATTTCGAGCAGGCCATAAAAGTGTCTGGACATGACGTAGGCAGTCCTGAACAACTCGAGCTGTGTGAGGTCGGGCATTATCCTGCTGATATAGCGCACCTGGAATCCAGGCCAGGAATGGGAGCACATGGGGCCATAGGATCTCATCCACATACCGCTGGCCCGTCAATGATCCACGTACCACTACTAGAGCTGATCGGCTATCGTAGGTTATGGCTCCCCAGACCATAATGCCTGGAGTGGGTGAGGTGTGGCGCTCGATAGCGAGGTTGGGATTGTGCCGTTGACCCGGGGACCGTTACACCCGGACACGATGATCATCTGTTTTCAAAACGAAGCGGCACTCATCCCTAAACACCACACGTCGAGAGTCTGTGCGGCGTTCCACGTCGCTCAAGCCTAGCACCAATGCGCACGGAGACGGCGATGTTCCGGTGTTAATGGCAGCACACATAAGGCGCTCTGGACACAGATTCGCTTCAGCGAGGCGTCGCAAAATGGTTCGTGGGCACACAGGAGCCACTACATCTGCCTGTATAGTCGACCGGGTCCCCGTGGGATCCGTCGATCGTATCAACCGGTGGTCCTCCTCGTCCGACCGAAGCTGCTCCGCCGTGTGGCAGTGCCGTCACGTGTCCACTGCTCCCAACACAGTCGGCCAGAACGAGCCGCGTGACGGGTTGTATAGGCGCGCCGACCCATCCAGCGGTTTTCAGCCGGATCATGCGGCCTTTCTCAAACTCCGTGCATTACGTAAATCGACGTACTCAGCATTCTTGTTACTCTGTGGTCTTGCTTGCGTCGGCCGGTGCTTTTCACTTTCATGGGGCATCAACTACACGCCGGTTTATAAGGCTGCCCTTTCGTGTTTGCAGCGCCACCACAGGGTGTGCGGTCATGCGCACTCGCACCAAACGTGGATCATTTGCATACCAGCACGCACTCTAGCTGTTTGCAAATTTTCGCGCTAGTTGCATGCTTAATTCTAGGTGCGCAAATTTCATTGTCCGTGAGTGTAATTAACAAGCGATATGACACCGAATTTTGGGTTGTAATGAGCAGCTTTTTCGATACTATCCGACGCGAATAAAATTTATCATATTATTCAAAGTCAATTTAACTGGTTAGTACAAAAAATCAACCGTATTTCTACAATCGATGAAACATCGAGAAATAGAAACAACTACTTACTCTTCCCAGCTGCTAAAACGCATGTCACGAAAATTAACAAACGGTGCATAAAAATTTCTCATAGTTAAAAGGAAGTTATCAGTGGCAAAGACATTTTCAAATTGAATGGTTAGAAGAATAAATACAAAAGATAACGTGATATAACTCTACGCCTTCTAGCAGAAGAATTTTGCATAATAGAAAAGTTGAAAATATGAGAAAAGTGATCTTCATGGTAAAAGCTATGCTAAGGAAAAAGAACGTTTGAAATACACTGGTGTGCAAAAATTAAGGACGAAGACGAGAAATTAGCATAACAGCGGAACTAGCAGGTAGAACAGACCAAAAGACCACTCAGGAGATAGACTAGGGTCCGGTACGGTAAGGCATGCGCATATATGCACCATGCCGTAGGAAGGTGGGGGGGGTGTCGAAGGGTATAAAGCACACGGGCGGTGTACGCTCATCAATTCGGTGAAAGCTATTGCACGGTGTACATCGGTTTGAACGACGTCGAGTTGCTGCCACCGTGTGATACGGCCAACAGGCAATCCAGTAGACGACATCTGAATGACTTTACCAAAGGTCGCGCCATTGGGAAGTTGGAAGAAGGTCGAAGTCTGACTAGTGTCGTTTCACGAGCTTGGTTGTTTCACGAGCTTGGTTGGAGAGCATTTCAAACGACAGAAACAGCTTTCCGAGAATTTAGCAGTGGTCGACCACGAGCAACCACGGTGACGGACGACCGGTATAGTGTCCTACAGGCGAGAAGAGACAGATGGCAGACAGCGAGGGAAATCGCAAGGCGCATGCAACAAACAACTGGACGTCCGTTATCGTGTTTTACCATAGCCAGGAGGCAGCACAAAGGTGGTCTATTTGCACGACGACCAGTACGGTGTGTGCCATCAACGCCTGCTCATCGGAGACGGCGGTTTCTGTGGTGCCAAGAGCACAAGAACTGGACACATCAGCAATGGGGTCGAGTTCTCTTTACGGATGAGAGCCGATTTAGTCTGACGAGCGATTCTGGACGTATGCACATCTGGAGAGAGCAGGGAACACATGCAATCACACCTGCTTCAGCATCGAAAGGGATCGGTTTAAAGGTGGCGGAGTTCTCGTTTGGGGCGGTATCATGCTTTGTAGATGTACTGACCTCCACATCTTCCAAGGAGGTTCAGTCACTGGCGTCCGCTATTGTATCGAGGTTCTCCTGCCTCACGTGAGTCTATTTAGAGGTGCTGGGGGTCCCGAGTTCCTCTTCATGGACGACAACCTACACCTCATCGTACAGTTGCTGTCACAAAGCTGTTGGAGAGTGAAGATATTCAACGCATGGATTGGCCTGCAAGGTCCCCAGACCTAAATCCAATCGAACACGTGTGGGACCTTCTCGGGAGACGCTTGGCAGCACGTCACCAGCCGCCAGCAACGATTTCGCAGGTGCGATTGGCGCTACAACAGGAATGGGCCGCAATACCTCAACAGCTCCTTGACAGCCACGTTCTCAGCGTGGACAGACGTTGTAAATCCTGCAACGGTGTCAGGAGGGATCATATCTACTACTAAAGACTGTATTTTTTAGAAGCCGCCTGTCACATGGACGTTTCTGTCTTCTGCCCACTTGTGCTCGAAGCTACCTTTTTAATAAAGTGCCTGTGTATCCTTTGGATTCCTTGTTTGGACAGTTCTGATCACTTGTCCCATATTCTTACATCTTGGGGATCTTTCGGTATGATTTGAGTCGATGTGGAGCCCTTCTGCTCGACGTTACATTCGAAAAACCGTCTCGTTCTTAAATTTTGTACGCCAGTGTAAGTCTTCCAGAAATAGTGATAACGAGAAAAAGGTTCTGACCTTTACGCTCCTAATGGGAAAGCTGGGCATTATTTAAGGAGGATAATGTTTCCTATCTTTATTGTAGCGGATGGCATACAGTAAAAAAAGAAATTTTTCAATGAGAATTTTAGAAGCGGAGATACAGCTGCAAACAAAAGTACAGCACCGCTACCTAGCGATAGGACTGTGAACTACAAGACTCCTCAAATACAAACCTAAAGGGCTCCACAAAGTAAACCGTATCCAATGTTAAAAGAATATTTAAGTCGCATATCTGGAAGCAGAGATATTGAGAACAGATTACAAATTTGCGCCCCCTAGGGGCGAAGTTGTGCATTATTTTCGGTAGAAAATAAATGCAAAGAATTTGTATTGTTAGTAGGTTCTGTCTGAAAATGAATTTCTCCATTCGGGCTATAGTCTCGCAGATATTGCTGTAAACGTAAAAGTGATCTAACGCCCTCTGGTAGCACACTTGTGCATTAAGAAAACATTGAAATTATGTGAGAAGCATTGACCTTTCTGATTTTCGAAAAATTTGAAATTATGTGAGAAAACATGCCTTGATCTTTTCGATTTTCGGACTTTTTTGGTTATCCGGACTTAAAGACCATCATGCCAATTTTCAGACCTCTTGGTCTTTTGGAAGTGGTCGAACAATTCGCGAAACATTCAAGTAGATAATGTCCCAAAACCGACATTTGGATATCTTTTTTTTTTTGGTTTTCGGAATTTTCTAGGTATGCGGACCTTTAGTCTATCAGCATGCCAATTTTCAGATCTCAAGGTCATTTAGAGGTGGTCGAAAAATTCGCGAAAAATTGAAGCGAATAATGTTCCAAACGCGCCATTTTGATTTTTTTAGTTTTCGTATATATCAGGTATACGGGCGTTAAGACCTATCAGCATACCAATTTTCTGATCCCTAGATAATTTACAAGAGGTCGAAAAATTCGCGGACGGGAACACCCGCATTTTCCCACTTTGCTTTATATATGCAGAAGATACTAGAGCGATTATTCTTAATTGCCGTGCCCGTGTGTGCTGCTGGATGAAGGAGTAAAGAGCGAATGGGATTTGCAGATTGTGGAACTTACTGAACGACGGCGTTCATAAATGGCGCCATCACATTTTACAATTTTCTTTATGAAGCTCATATATACAGTGGTGAACAAAAGTATTGGCACATTCAGTATGTTTGAAAAAAATAATAAAAAATAGTAAGAAAAACTTAATTTTTCTCAAAATAAAAACGATGTGCGCATAGTTAAGAATAATATAGAGTATATTACAAACATTTAAGCAAAAGTTTCAAATGAACATATTCTTACAAAGCTAATGAAGTTTCCTACGCATAAAAACAGACGATAAAAGTATTGGCACAGTGGAACATAAATCTGCAAAAATATTAAAATTACTATTTTGTAGTGAGCCCGTGGTTCGTAACAACAGCTCTTAGTCTCTTTGGGATTGAATGCACTAATTTTTGCGTTGTTTCAGATGAAATATATCTCACGCTTTCTAACTCTGTCGTCAAGCTCTTTTCAACAATATTCGATAGAATTCATATCAGGGTATTGTGGGCTATTTTTGAGAGTATGGAGAGTACAATAAAGTAACCATTGATGGACTATGAGCCGTATGTTTAGGGTCATTGCCTTGCTGGAAGTAAAAGTCGCTACCCAAATTCAGTTTATCATCACTTTCCTGCAGAACATTCAAATACACCCTTTTGTCCATTGTACCATCTATGAATATAAGTTTCCCCATACCATCACCCCACGACCCTCACACGCATTACTATATTTTGAACATTCTCTTGCGAAATTCTTTTGCAGTTTACAGAGTGAATTTACTTTTGCCTGAAAACAAAACTTTAGACCAAAAAGACTTACCTTTATTTAAATGCTCATTTGCGAAGGCAAGCCTCTTCTTTCAATTAATTTTACTGCTGTACCGCTTTCTTCTGGCTACTCTCGTCCTGTAACCAGCACGACGAAGGACTGTGCGTACAGTTCTGGGATGAACCACCTTGTTCAAATCTTCGTTTAGGATTGTTGCAGCTTCAGTTGGCGACTCTCGCTCGATTCTGGCTACTTTCGCTCTGTAACCAGCCCGACGAAGGACTCTGCGGGCAGTTCTGGGATGAACCATCAAATCATCGTTTAGGGTTGTTGCAACTTCAGTTGACGACCCTCGCTCTGTTCTGGCTACCACCGCTTTATAACCAGCACGACGAAGGACTCTGCGGACAGTTCTGGGATGAACCATCAAATCTTCGTTTAGGGTTGTTGCAACTTCAGTTGACGACCCTCGCTCAGTTCTGGCTACCACCGCGTTATAACCAACACGACGAAGGACTCTGCGGACAGTTCTAGGATGAACCACCTTGTTCAAATCTTCGTTTAGCTTTGTTGTAGCTTCATTTGACGACTCACGCTCGATTCTGGCTGTTCTCTCCTTGTAACCAGCACGACGAAGGACTCTGCGGACAGTTCTGGGATGAACCACCTTGCCCAAATCTTCGTTTAGCGTTGTTGCAGCTTCAGTTGACGAACTCTTTGGATTTTTGTTTAAGAACTCTTTGGATTTTTGTTTATGAACTCTTTGGATTTTTGTTTATGAACTCTTTGGAACTCATTTGGATTTTTGTTTATGAACTCTTTGGAACTCATTTGGATTTTGTTTTTCTTCAGTTGATGAACTCTCTGTCACTCTTTGGATTTTTATTGTTGCAGGTTCAGTTGACGAACTCTTTGGATTTTTCACTCGAAACGCACTACTTTTTGCTCTTCTTTGGGGGTCAACTTCCGTGGGAGGCCATATCTAGGTTAATTTTCCAAACTGAAAGTCGGTTTAAAACGCTTAGTTACATTTCTGACCGTCAATCGACTCTTTTGAACTATTTTCCAGATTTTTGAATATGATTGGTTAAGATTAAACAAACGAGTCTGCTGATTTATTTTTCCTCTATTGTTGTTGCAGCGCCTCTATCCAATTCGGTAGTAGCTGCAAATAGATTTAAATAACAATTTTCACGCCTGATAAGGACAGAAGAGACTTCGAGTTTTATATATCTACCATATTGGGCACGTGACATGATGCAAGCGAAATTTATTTACATAAATTTCCTCACTGTGCCAGTACTTTTGTCCGTGCAAATTTTGTATCTGCAATACATTCTAAGTTTCGAAAAGCTAAATAAAAGTATGTAAGCAATATTTTTCTTCAGCGTTATTACGTTTCGAGCAACATCTAATTATTTTGCGGCCAGTTCATGTGACTACAATTGTTTTCACTATTATTTTTATACAATAACTTCAGGAATTACTTGCCATTACCTTGCCCACCACTGTATGTTGTAGCTTTAACAATTGTCTTCATAAAAACGCAATGTAATATTCCAGTTAAGCAAGGCAAAAGAATGGAATAGCGCTTACGTGAAACAAAAAAAGAGCGCAATAATTTTCACCAGATGACCACTAAAAATTCAGGAAAGTTGTTCAAGATCTTTTCAATTTATGTTGGACTTATTCCTTTTGTTTTCACACCAATGATATATGCCACTGTATTCTACGTCTCTTTGCAAACGGACATTCCACGCACCACGTGATTTAGGATTACATAATAGAGGCCCTTTTCGTTTGCGAGTCTTAAATGACGGCGCTCAAGAAGCGACGAAACAATCACTTCCACCTTCATTTGAATGCAGATAATACAGCAAACAATTTTTAACGATGCTTCATGCGCATACATTGTCCGAACTGTGCATGCATTCCTAACTCTGTCATCAGAAGTTGTCTCTGTCGAAAGGGGGCTCTAATGAGACAACGCATTCTTACTTCATCTACCATCGTCGGTCGCCGAAGCACAATCGATGCCCCAAGAGGAGAAATGAGAGGACAAAATGAAAGTCTGATCTCCCCCACTACGGCTAATGACAGCCAAAATTCTTGCGCAGGAACTGGGAAGCTTACTTAGTTTATTTGAAGAAGGAGCCAGCTCTTGTTGCAATTGTTTTCAGCCGACGAAAAACTCTGCTATGTCAGAACCTAACCTCATTAAGATTTACCAACGTCTTCTCGTGTGCCGCTCTTGTTTTATTTCTTCACTGCGGTGGTCGAAATTAGATTGATTCTCAAATCTCAAGGAAGCAAACTCTACTTCCATGTTGTATGGGCCAAAGCAATAGCAAATAATGTTACTGGGAAATTTCCCGGTGGAGATAAACTACACGCTTCAAGCGATAAAGTAAGGGAAATCCTTTCCTTTAGAACGGTAAACAAAATGAAATCAACGATACTACCCGCAGCTAAAAGCTTAAGTCTTAATGCACAGAATAACTTATGTAATTTACCGTTAACAGTTGAACAGACGCTGAGAAACAACCTAAATACTTTAAGTCAAACCAGTGGATGTGAACACTCTAAGATTTAAAAATTGCCATGAACGATTTAATAATCTACACCCTTCAAACTTTTCTGGGAATCTCTTACGCGAAGTCCGTATTGTGGAATTAGATGTGAGGCGGACAAAAGTAAAAAATAAAATAAAACAGCGTACCCAGTATTTTAAGAATTCGAACGTAGAATTAAGCCTATCTGAGACCTCCATACTGTCTCCATACTGTCTCTTCTTCATACTGAAGCATAGGAATGAGTTGATGGAGAAAACGCAAAAAGAAAAAAAAAGAAAAAAGAAAAAAAAAGAAAAAAAGAAAAAAAAAGAAAAAGAAAAAAAAGAAAAAATAGAAAAAGAAAGAAAAGAAAAAAAGAAAAAAGAAAAAAAAAGAAAAAAGAAAAAAAAAAAAAAAGAAAAAAAAAGAAAAAAAGAAAAAAAAAAAAAGTAAAAGCTATCGAGTTCCATTTCAAAGAAACATTTGTATTTTCATCACTGACACGCTATGTTTTTATATAAAACCATTATACAGCTTCCCGATACGTTTCCAAATGATTCTGATTATTCTTATGAAGAGTGAAATTTGCTCAGTTTAAAAAAAAAATGGGCCATCTCCCAACATCCCTCTATTCAAGTGAGGTGCGTTACCTTTTTTTTTATTATTGAGGTTTAACGACCATCGTGAGCAATTCAATGGACTTCAACCAGTTGCCCGTTCCTAATTTAGGGCCACTGGTTCCAGTGAATGGAAAGAGCTAATGCGGTAAAACAAACACAACATCCGTGCTTCAAATGATTCGACCCCTAACCAATCTCAGACAAATGATCGGAAGCCATCGTTTAGACCACTGCGCCACCGAGGCAGCTGGTCTTTAATCTTCCGGTGTATGCAAAAGCGCTGACGACGTCAAAGAAGATTGCGGACCGGACTAACCTCAAAGGGGGGGGAGAGGGGGGAAGCAAGAGAAAAAAAGGAGTAACAATCTGTAGTTAAATCTTGGTTTAACCTAACTGTTTATGACCTTGAAGACAAATTAATCTATATACTACACAGGAGTCTCCAATGCAATAATATACCTTATTAACCTTTTTGGTGTCAAACACGTAATTACACGTGTTTCACTAATACGCCGGTGTTATCCAACCCGTAAATGTACGTTTTTCGGCATAGTTCAGTTCAGCAAACCCGTACATATACATGGAAGAGCAGCGCTAGTTAAATGTCGCACGTAAAATGCAAAGTGGTTGTAAAGGAAAGCTACTGCGCACTTCCACGGAATATTTATATTTCGGAGTTGCGATTGAAAACTGAAATATATACCTGCTGGGAGTCACGAAGAGCAAGAAAGATGGCGGAGTGAAGTACACGGGCGATATTACGCGATGACGAAATGGACACTATTATAGTCAACAGCGACTCGGAAGGTGACTTTTTGGACGATGAATGTGACTTTTTGGACGATGAATGTGACTTTTTGGACGATGAATGTGACTTTTTGGACGATGAATGTGACTTTTTGGACGATGAATGTGACGTTTTGGACGACGAATGTGGCTCTGATGATACGGTAACTGAAATATCGGCAGAGAGTGACAGTGATAGTGCATGTGACCAGTCGGAAGTGCAAGATGATGACAGAAGTTAACCTGAACCAGCTAAACGCACACAAAAAGATAAGTATCCTTTATTTACCTGGAATTCTGGGAAGTTTCATCCTATTGTTTACAAGTTTGTGCATGTAATTCAGGAATTACAAATGCTTCACTAACTAATCATTGCCATGAAATGGATTTTTCTTGTGTTTCCTGACTCCTGATTTGATCCAGACTTTCGTACACGTGACAAATGTGTATTATCAGAAGGTTTTGACAGGTACCCAAATCTCTTCAACCAATATACTTCACAAGTGGCAAGACACTAATGTCAATGAAATATATTTATTCTTTGTCCTAACCATGTTGATGACAAGAATGAAAAAGTTGAAAATTTCTTAATATTGGCCCAACAAAAGCCCTGCTTCACACCCCAATTATCTCTCAGACAATGTCCATAAACAGGTACCTAAATATTCACAGTGTGCTTCATTTCTCCAGTCTCACCCCTGTAGACAGTACTGATAAACTGAACAAATTAAAACCTCTCATAGATCATCTTCGGGCTGTGTTCAAACAAACACTGCACCCCTACCAGAATCTATGTATTGATGAATCATTTGTCGCTTTCAGAGGTCGGCTGTGTTTCAAACAATACATACCAAGCAAGAGACATAGATTTGGAATAAAACTGTTGTTTGTGATATGAAAACCGGTTTCATATTAAATTTTGTTGTATCTACCGGGCAAAGAACAGTCATAGCGGATAAATGATCTTCAGGAATGTCTGGTGCGGTTGTCATAACCCTTATAAAACCCTACCTTGATAAGGGACATTCTTTGTTTGAGGATAATTGTCATACCAGTCCCGCTCTTTGACGTTCTACATAAACATCGAACTAATGCCTGTGGCACTGTAAAACAAATCCGAAATTGCACAAAGATGCGACAAAAGAGTACCACGATGGAACTGCGATGGCGCTGAAGTGGATGGACCGCAGAGAAGTACGCATGTTGACTACGATGCACAGTAATGAGATGACACCGAAGTCAAAGACTGGCATACAATGAAAACATGGGCTCCGTAGACCAGACCGATTATGATGCTGAGCAAATTGGACTTTGAGGAAAAGCATAAAATGGTACAAGAAATTGGAATTCCACTTCATCGATTTATGCTGCTGAACTCTTACTTCACGTACTGCTTTAAAACAGGAAAGAAACCATCACTGACAGACTATCATTTGGCCCTTATCCATCAGCTGATCCAGGGACTCCACAGACCGACACCCAAACCGAAAGGAGGAAGACCATCGACGTCTCAAGACAACCCGACAAGACTCCCTGCTCGACATTTACCTTCCCTGGTTTCTGCTACGGAGAAGAAGAATTCTTCTCGTATTTGTGTGGTCTGTTCCCAAACCGAGAAAAAGGACAAGAGAAGAAAGGAATCACGTTATATGTGTCCAGACTGTGATGTTGGACTACGTGTAGTTTCCAGTTTTGTGGAGTACCACAATATGATGCATTTTTAATTATCTTATTATATTATCATTGTTGAGTATTATGTAACATGACTTATAAAACCATTGTACTTCCTATACATTACATTTTGGTTAATTATTTTGATACAATTAAGTGCCATAACTGTATTTGACGACATCGCATTTTTTCGTTTCTTAAAAATTCTGACACAGAGTGTATGTGCATGCACAAAATATACGACAGTGAAAGTGTTAATAGAAGTTAGTGCTTTTAAATTGATATTTAAATGCTAACGAAGCACTGAAACGCAACGAATATAAAACAATTCAAACAGTTCGATTATAATACTTGAGAAAACACATATTGAATAAATAAATTAAATGTCTAAGGGATTTTTAGGTTCATGTCGAACGGACAAAACTCAATTGGCATTTAAATGAACGTGTAAGTCTTATGTATTCATAATTAGCAAATTTCCTAAATCATCATCTAGATGAAAGTCTTCCCAAGGTTCTTATACCAATATGTCTACAGCAATTCTCTTCCATGTCATTCCGGCATGCTTTCGAATTTCATTAATCAATCTCATGTGGTCTGCTGTGTCTTTCCATGTCTCTTGCTATCCAGCCTAGTATTTCACTTGTAGAGCGCTGGTCAGATCTTCTAGAAATATATACAGCACATTGCAGCTTGAGGGGCTTTAATTTGATTATGTCATCAGCTCTTCGAATTTTCAGTTCAGTGTTTTGTTTTTGTTTTGGGGGTTCACGACCACCTTGAGCAATTCGTAATGCTATAAGCAGTCAACCGTCCCAATTTGGAGTTATTGGTTCTAGGTGTGTAACGACACTTGCGTACACATCAAGGTACTATGTTCGTGAATAATAATTATGTCTTTGCAATATTCCCCGAACAACTCTGTCACTGTGACCCATATTTTGAATGATTCTAACTTTCCTTCACCCTTTATCCAGGCTTAGGACTGGTAACATCTATGCTGGCATGTTTAAAAATTGTAAGCAATATTTTCCTTTCTTTAAATTTTTTGTATGATATATTCTCCTCTTTCTTATTTTTAATGTTTTTTTTATAAATATTGCAATTCACTTTTTCAAACTTTAACTCTAATTTAGCAATATAAGCTAAATTATGCAATGTCGCAGAGTTCAAGAGATTCGCTGATCCAGTTTGATGTACCTTCTTAGATCGTTTCATTCCTTCAAGATTAAGGTCTATTCGATTTATAAGAAAGTAAAATTACTTAGATTCTTTTAAGATTTGAATGAGGGTCTTGATTTTAAGGTGTTGTCTACTCTTTAAGGTGTTAAACATATTATTCCAGCCCTCTACCGCATTATTGGTTCTGTGCTGTTGATTACGACATTTCCATATGCCAAAAAGACAATGTTCTAGCCATTCATTCGCAAAATAATCCTAAAATTCCTGCAGTTTTGGAAGTGAATTTCAGTGAAGATTATGTTACAGGGAAAATCTAGTGTTGTACGCAAGTGCCACCTCTTTTCCTATGCTGCACCGTTAGATTTAAGAACGCTTTGATATCTACTCAAATGCCACCAGTTTGACAGTGCCACAAATTCGTCCTAGGTATGGGGGAAAGCCAATACCCCGAGGAAAGCATCACCTATTCCTCCATCGGGACTCGAACCCGGGTACATTTAGGAGGAATAGTCTGAAGCTTCACTCTGCCACCCGGTCGGCTGCATTTTTTATCTCCCATGGCTAAACCATGGATAGATCTCTCCATGCTTCTTTGAGTTGTCTGCAGCCTCTGTCCTTTTTGTTTAAAGGTCCATGTCTGTTATGCATAAATCAGAACTGGAAGGGCACATCGAGTAAGCACTTATCTCTTTAGACACAATGGTAATTCGGTCTTTAATATTTAACCGTTTCTTTCAAACGCACTCTATGACGTATACTCTAATATACTGTAATTTAACCTTCATTGGTTAGTCGTCTTTATCTATGTAAATTTTGTGTTCATTGCATTTCAACCTTAACGTTGCATTTTCTCACTCGATGAATGCTATCTGGCACCAACTTTGAGGTCAAGGGTGAGTGATGCGAGCATGGCTGACAAGCAAGATCGCTGAATATATAATGAGTAAAGCTAGCAGCAAAAGTGTGGTGTAGCAGTCGTGGAATTTGTCTTACGCTGAAACGGTCTGTTCTTGAAGTATGCGTGTTCGAGTGGTGTTATTATAAATTTCGTGTTAGAGTTTGTTTAATCTACTATTGTGCTTACTGACTGAAGTTAATACGTTTCAGTGACTATTTCTGTGGTTGGAGTAATTATCTAGAGAAGTTCTTCATTAGAGAACTGCATATTGAGTTTCGACTGAACTAAAGACGAACTGTAAATAACTTTCTTGAACTTTATTTGAGTGACTCCTGTTTCATTTAAAATGACTGAATAAGAAGAACAAACATTGCGTATTGTTCCCTAAGCTAAACATGTAACGTTTGAAACACTGAGGAAGATTACAACTCCAGCTACCTTTTATACTCCCATTAGTTTCTTCGATGTGAAATTGTTCATCAATTTTGTTTTCGTAAGTACATCTTTAACCTAACTTCTTTACTATTGTTAACAAGATGCTTAACTACACTCTACAGATCTGAGGAGGTACTTGCTTTAAAAATGACTTACGTCAGCAAAACAAAGCTGAGTAAAATAGCTACCGTAATCTTTAACCCCATTTCTTTCAAGTTCAGTGATTGAAACACATTCTGCAGAGTGGAATTTATCAGCCTGCGATATACCTTATACTGACAAAAGTCATCGGACACCTAGAAGAGAAACACAACATAGCATTTATATACATACATTAGCACGGTGTAGGTACTAATTTATGTCATTAACACAGCGATAGATATGCGCTTCCATTCAGTACATAATGCTGCCGCTAACTCTTGCTTAGTAGTAGGCTTTGGTTCCAAACTTCTTATGCGGCGCTCTAATTCATCCCATAGGTGCTCTATGGGACTACAATGAGGGCACTGTGCTCTCCAGTCCACACACGATACGGAATTATCATCAAACCATTCCGTAACAGTCCTTGCTTTATAGCTAGGTGCATTATCCTGCTGGTACCAACAAGGCTCGGTTCCATAGTATTGCCACTGAGTTGGTAGGGCGTAATTGTCCAGAATATCAAAGTAGACTTGCTGGTTTACAGGTTTGTCCGCGGTAACCAATGAGCGAGGACAATAGCACGAAAAACACCCTTACATGAGTACACTTCCAGCTCCAAACTGTACCGTAGGAACAGTACACTGTGGTAAATAGCGTTCCCCCGGCTGCAGCCATACCCACACATGGCCATCAGACTGACGGATCGTGTATCTGGATTCATCAGTCCATAGGACCCGTTTCCATTGATCTACGGTCCACGATAAATGTTCTGTACACCATGCTAAACGACGAGTAGAATTCAGAGTGGAGATGAAAGGCTTATAGCAGCCGCACGAGCCATAGTAACCCATGGAATGAAGTTCTCTGCGAATGATACGTGTACATACCGAGGTTCCAGCGTTTTTACTCGCTTTTACACTGAGGTCTTGTGCAGTACTTCGTGGATTAGCTGTAATGACTCTCCTGAGGCTTTGACGTCCTCTATCACTGCTTTTCTTTGGTCAACCATTACGTTTTGCTGCTTCACGCATACTATGTGCCTTCCAATTTTTCAGTATATCCAAAACAGTTAACTCGGGTATGTTTAAACGTTTTCCGGGTTTTCTTATGGACAACCCACTAATATAACACTCAACAATATTTCCTTTCTCAAAGTCAGTTCTCTCCTGCCGCGATATTTTCTCTCAACCTCACAGTGTGATATGATCGCGGTCAGCTGCAGGCTCGTTTTAATAACGTTTGCAGTTGTATTGCTCATCTTAACAACGCAGCGGATCCGTTCATTTGCTTTTGAAGGGTGTCCGGTGACTTGTCAATATAGTGTATTATATCAGTTGTCTCTCCATTTCCAATTTTTATACGTCGTGTTTCTTCAAACAGTCGAACGTTTACACTTGTATTTTCGTAGATGTTAATACGTATTATACACTGAAGAGCAATTGAATTAGAGATACCTGTCTAGTAACTGTCGCACTACCTTTCGTCCTGATGACGGCGGCGATTCGTCTCGGCATGAACTCAACAAGACACCGGAAGCATTGGGCAGCCATACGGATCCACGACCTCTAAACAAGCTCCCACAGTTCACGAAGATTTGATGGAGGGGGTCAGAGCCTTGAACATATCTCTCGATGGCATCCCAGATGTGCTCGATGATATTGAGGTCAGGGAACCTAGCTGGCCATAGAAGCGAGGTCACGTCGGTGGAATGTTCATCCAACCATTCGGATACAATTTGGGAGCGATGGCACTGTGCATTGTCTTGTTGCAGGATGAGGTCCCCAGTGGGATGCTGAAGACGCACAAACGGGAGCAAATGGTCGTCCAGGATATCCCGGTAACGTTGACCTGTGAGGGACGATGTCACACGTACCAGGGGTCCCATTTCAGTCCACGTAAACAGTCCCCAGAAGAGAATGCCACCCCCACCAGTTTGAAGAGTACCCTGCTGGCACGAAGGATCCATCGCTTCATGTGGTTTGCGCCGTACTCGTATCCTTCCATCCGCATCTACCAACGTGAATCTCGACTCATCAGTCCAGGCAACATTTTTCCACATGTCTAGGGTCCAGTGGCGATGTTCCTGCGCGCATGCTAATCTTTGCACCCTGTGATGTGCGGTCAGCAGCGGTACCCTCGTAGGACGATGGCTTCTGTACCCGCCCCCAATGCGGTCACCAGACCCCTCGAATCGTGACCGGAAACGTGATTATTTGCCATAAAACACAATAAGTACGGTACATTCGCAGAAACCAAAGAAATAACACAAATGTGTCAGAAGTAACACAATTTTTCCTACCACTCATAGTGCACCGAAGTGTCGCTATTGCGGGTTAGAACTTTGTTCCTAAGATTAATAAAACACAAATTTAAGAACCAACTTACTACATTTTCGGAGATCTTTCCGACGATATGTCACACAGCCCCTCTTTCTATTTGGAAATTTCGAGTAGCCCCCTGCCCGCCTCCTGCAGGGTCACCAGACCCACCCCCTTCTATGGCCCAAAAGTGCCCCGCTTCCCATAAAAAGAAATGGTTCTCTTGGTTTTTCTGGAAAAGCAACCAATAGAAATGTAAATAGTTTTTCGGGACTTCTGGGCCATACTGTATAAGAACAGGAGATCGTTAATAAAGTCATTCTCCATACCATCATCTTCTATCCTTTTAATATGCCAACACTTATTCTGAAGAAGTTATAAGCCTTTTGCGTTAGTCTCCACAACAGGACGAAGTTTTCATGTAACGGAAAAATATTCCGTGCTGTTCTTTCATCCTAAGGAAAAAACAAGTGGAAGACTATTTAACCATTTGAGCGGCCGATGTACCTGAACCAAATAGTGCCCAAATTAACTAAACTTCCCAAACAGAAATTGCGATCAGGTTTAACAAAAGTTATCGCAAAACAGTTCATTTCCCTTTCTCATCTCAGTAGTACCAAAAAATAAATCTGTAACTGGAGGTAAGAGCTCTCTTCTAAGCCTCTATTTTAGCGCTCTTTTCTAATCATCTATTCCAGCTCTCTTCTAGCTTGCTCTATGACCTAAGTGTACGTTTATGCTGCAGCCTCGCTGCTGGCACATAGATGCTCGCTCAAGCTCTTCGCTTCTTGCATGTAACTGCAATGCTCGCAATGGAGCCTTTACCCTGCAGCTGTTCACATCGCTTTTATTATTATAGGAATCACGACTGTATCTCTTATTGTCAAACAGACTTTACCAGTGTTATGGCAAGTTTTACAACCACTGCATTTGAAGCCACCAAATAAAGAATTCAAAGAAATTGCTGATATGTTTTACAAGAACTGGGGATTCCCTAACTGTCTAGGTTCTATCGATAGAAACTACATCCCAATATTTCGCCCTCGATGGCCTGGCTCCATGTTCTGTAATTATAAAAGCTACTTTTCAATAGTTCAGCAGGCCGTCAGTAATGCCCACTGTAAATTTATTTTCATTAAGGTCGGAGCCTACGGAGCCTATGGAAAACAAAGTGATGGGGGCACTTTTAGGAAGTCTGCCTTGTTTGACAGAGTGAAAAAGGGTGTGCTTAACATTCCTGAAGATAACGTCCTACCAAGGTACTGACATCCAAGCCACTTTTGTGTTCATAGGTGATGAAGTCTTATGTTAGGAAAACTTTTGATCAATCCAAGGAGAAGTTCAACAAAAAAATGTTCAAATCACAGAAAAACTCCACAAATAAAACTTGCTTCTATAAAAACACAACACGGTTTTTAAAGATACGAGAGAAATGACTGCGTAGTTTCACACGGTTGGGAAAGTGGGTAAATGGACGAGAAGAGTGGCCTTGAAGGAATCAATCACAGCGTAAGTTTGAGGATGCCTGGCGATGGTCGAGGCTCGAAAGACAAACCAGTTTGATATCATCGCTGTGGCGATGATCGCCGCGAGAAGCGCAGATAGCATCGCTGCTCCACGATAAATGAGCCTGTAAAGATTTACGGTTTTGTTTCATCATCGCCAGGCATCCATGTGCACAGCTCGGCGATGTGCCAGCAGTGAGGCTGCAGCATAAACGTGCCCTTAGGAATGAATGGAAATGTCTTGTTTCTTTCCAGTGTCATGGTGCCAGTGTCTAGTCCTCCTGATACGGACATAATGCACTCGGCAGAAGCGAGTTAATCATATGTCTTCTCCCTCCTTTGAGTTTCGCCGCAATTGTTATAGGCTTTTTGGCAGTTAATCAGTCAGAAAAGACCAGTTTCGACGCTCTCTAATTCTCAGGTTCATTCTTTCCAGCCGCATTCTAACCACTTCTTAGACAGTATATATATATATATTCCTTAGAGCTCATTATTCGAACTGTGAGTTAATTCGTTTCAGCCGGTTAAGAGGTTAAATAAAACTCACGTTCTTTTAAAACAATACAAAAGACCGAAGGAAATCTTGAAGATAAACACAAAAGCAATCATACAGTAAGTTTAACTATATACAAGGGCCGATTAGAACTTCTACTACGTGGTTTCTCCTTACAGCTTTTCGTGTAGACCAAAATAGGGCCTTGGGTTATGCTTTGTGAAAGGAAATGGAAAGGGACTCAAGAAATATAATTATAAAATTGAGGGTCTCTAAGTACATAATTTACATTCCTTTAGAAATTTAGCACTTATTTTTTTTTAAAGTTTCCAATTTCTATTAACACTAGTTGCGTTTATCATTAGTTTTAAGTTTCTGCTGATAAATGGCGTTGAAAGCTGAACCTGATTTCCAACGTTTAAAAATCGTTTTAAAAACGTGTTAATCAACTTCATTAACCGTTTCAGAAAGATTCCAAAACTTCCACTGTTTCAAACCACACCTCTAAACTACGTACATATCAACATTTTATAAAGCTTTTGAACCAACCAGAAACTAATTACCGAACCAAATTGCAACGTTCAAACAACGTTTCTGTGCTACATGGGTTGAAACTCTAATTACTCGTGAAAGGAGACTTAAAATGTTCTGAGATTATCGTGCCATTGCTGTTAATGTTTTGCGAAACAGCACTCGACTTATTATTATTATTTTAGAGGAATTCGGATCACTGTTGTCAAGACGTATCGTAAGATTTCCTCTGTTATATTGTAGCCCAACTTTGTTTTTTTTTTCTATTTAAGTAAATATTAAACTATTCGATCTAACACATAAACAGAGCACAACTTTGCGGCGATTTTATAATATGTGGAAAAAACCAGTTTGAAATAGTTGAAAGCACAGACGCAATTCCGAGGGACATAAAAATTCAGATAATTTATTTTTTTCAACGGTTATTCGGATTCGCAAGGAGAGCATGTTATGTAAATACAAAGATTTAATTTTCCAGACCAAGCCATCATATGATTTCAGGAGCACTTTTATTGTCATCTGAAGTTTTTACCCTGAGACTCCTTCACTTCTAATTTTTTTCCCCTTGTCCTGAATTGTGTTTTTTGAAAAATAAGGAGACCGTAGTGAAGGGATCCTCATATGTTTTGATTGCATGTTATGTCATGCATGAGCGCGTTAAACTATTCTTCCGATCTCACCCAAATGATATCAAGAGCAGAACTCTGTATTCGGGATCTGAAGACAAGAAGTACTAAGCGAGAAATCATAGATATTCCCATCTAACCCTTAGGGAGTATCGAACGGTTTCGAGTCGTTGGGACAACAGGAAAGCCGCCGTCGCCTTTTCACGTGACTCGCAAAGTAAACAAAGAGCTGGTTTCGCTCCACATTTAGTTTCCCGATCTGGCAATCAGTCGACCAGCAGATGTCTCCAGAATTTCCTTCGAGAAGCAAGGGCTAAGTTAGTTTGGGAAAATGAACGTTGTTCGGAGAGAGCTGACATTACATGCTCTTTGCCTCGGGCTCAACAGACTTACTTGGATTTTAGAATTTCTCTCTTGAATAGCATAACTTTCTAGTTTGAAGTTACAGGAGCATTTAATTTACAGCGTGATCACTGTAGCGTAATCATTCTAATGAGGAAGTTTCCCTTTCGATATATATATTACACTCGATGTGTGTGCTATATGGAGACAGGCAGCATGACTTAAGTAAAATAATTCCACTCCTAATAACAAGAGATAGAAAAACGAAATGTTAAAATTTTCCCAAGGTATTCAACATTCCGGTGTATTGGAGAGTGAAAGGCGAATCTGTACTTAAGATGTTTTTCGTCTTGCTCAAAACTATGTTTAGTTAAGCATGAAGTAATATAAAATAGTAATCCTCACACACAACGGGTTTTTTTTTCTGAAGAAAAATGCTCCGGGACCTTTAAATCTACGTTGACCTAAAAAATAAAGCAAACCAATTTCTTGAACAGCGTTCTTTCAACCTGATAGTGCAAAATAAAAAAACCCGCCCCGGTGGCGCAGTGGCCTAAGCGATGGCCTAAAGGGCCGGGTTTGAATCCCGGCGAGGCATGGATGTTGTGTTTGTCTTAGAGCACTGGCTCTCTCTCTTCCCTGGAACCAGTGGCCCTAAATTAGGGACGAGCGACTGCTTATAACCCATTGAGTTGCTCACGGTGGTCGGTAAACCTTTAATAAAAAAAAATACAGTAATATATTACATTAAATTATTATATCAATAACCAAACTTCTCTTTCCGTAACAGTTTTATAACATACTAGAACTTATTTCCGTTCTCCGAACGGTGAACCTATAAACTTATTTTTTTAACATAAAATTAAAGAAATGAAAAAGTAATTAAGGGGAAAGGAAACTAATTTAAGATTAGTGACTGTTTTGCCATTTAGAATAGGGTCCTGGTGTCAATGTATACGGTTTGACATAAAACGGTAGCAGACTTTGGCGCCTCTTGATTTAAAATCAAAATGTGGATATAATTATCTTTACACCTACCAGCAATTTGAGAAATGGACATCCTTTTCAATTATTTTATACATCATTTTGCATTTCGAAGCTTGGACATCCTTTTCAATTATTTTATACATCATTTTGCATTTCGAAGCTTGGACATCCTTTTGAATCATTTTTATTTCAGACTTTTCTAGGTGTAGAAGTGGTAGACAAATTCAAGCAGACTATGTTCGAAAACCACCCTTTTGAAAATTTTGGTTTTCAGACCTTTTTAGGCATAGAAGTGGTAGAAACATTTCAGATTTTTCTAGGTATACGGACTTTAAGATCTATCAGCATACTGATTTTCGGATATCTAGGTTATGTAGAAGTGGTCAAACGATTCGTGAAAAAATTCTAACAGGCTGCGTTCCAAAGCCGCCATTTTTTTTTGTTGTTTTCGTATTTCGGACGTTAAGACCTATCAGCATACTAATTTTCAGGTTTCTAGGTCATTTATAAGTGGTCGAACAATTCGCGGACGGAAACACTCTCATTTTCCCATTTTCTCACTTTGCTTTATGCATATAGAAGGTAGCACATGCTGAAAATAAATTCTTGTTAAGTTTATCCACAAGTGAGTTAAATTTGCGCTAAAGATTACATCACACTGAGGAACAAAAGCGAAGTGCTTTATAATCTTAAAACACAGTCCTAATTTCGTTCAACTCTTGAGATATTTCTACAGTTCTCGTCAACTCCTTGCTATTCGTATACACTTCCAAATGGTGGTCTCTCTTTAGGTCTTTTTCTTTCAGTCAAAACAATAACCTCATTATTATTCATAAGATTTGTTGGTCTTCCGCTAAACCAGTTTAACTCTGCAAAACACGTCCTGTCGTAACTTCTTCGAAGATCCCATTCGACAGTGGATACGGAAAGCAAGAAGCACACGAGATCGGCAGAAAACCTATGGAGTTGAAAAAAAAATTGGACTATATATCTTAGAATCGAATGCGGTTCTCTTCTGTTCCTTAGTGCAGTGTAACGTGATCATTCATAAGATTATTTAGTTGATAGTAGAATAAAATATTCGCGCAGATTAGTTAACCATTTAAAAACACATATCACCTTCAAAGCATTACACCACACTCGCTATTGATAAACCAACACATGAGGTTTAAAGACATCTATTAAAAATGATAGAAAGATAAAAGTTAGATCTTTCGGTCTCGCTTTGAGACCATCATCAGACTTATTAACACAAGATGTTCGCTCTTAAATATCGACACAAGACTGGAAGTGATAGGCCTATAAACGAATTTACGTTGGATTACTGCCAAACCACATACACCATGATATATGGGTATGTTGTGGATGGCGGCGCGTAGTGGATGTATATGGTGTACATAGATGTTTTATAATCAACTTGTGTATTAAATTTTCTCGTTCAGTCTATACTTCGCATCAAGGATACTTGTGTTATGTCGGTTGACAACTTTAACCCCATGTCCCCACTGAACCGAAATTATAAATTGGTACCGCTGCTGACTTGATGATACAGGTCCTAATCCTGAAGAATTAATTTTTTTACAACAGAAGGAAACAACAATTCATAGTAACGAACTTTGTTTCACAGTGCTCACAAGTTACAACTGGCCTCGACAGAAGACTCGAAGTGGTAGTCCTAAAAACACATTTTCGTTGGATTACTACTGGGCGCATGCAAATCTTAGATCGGAGCTCGGGGTGTTTGGTGGATGGCAGTAAAAAAGCATTGTACTAGGGGTGTTCAAATGAAAAGGTACGAAACGTCATAAGAACGTAACCGTTAACATATTTGCCTATGCCTCTATGGGAGAACGTAGCGACACATCTAGGGATGCGATTGGAGTCACCGGCGTGGATCGGAGCATGCGCGGGCGGCCGCATGCGCAGGAGAGAGCAGAAGCTCTTATAAAGAGCGCCGTCCAATTGACGCGGCAGTGCGTGTGAGGACAGGATGGCGTTCACATTGCAAAATTCGACTATTGAGGAGCACCGAGGCGTTATCCGATTTCTGACAGCGGAAGGTGTTAAACCGGCCACTATTCATCGCGGAGGGTATGGTTCTGCTCCATGATAACGCGCGTCACCACGTCTCCAGGGTCAAACACGCGGAACTGGCCAAGTTCCAGTGGGAGCAGCTTGACCATCCGCCCTACAGCCCGGACATGTCGCCCTGCGATTTCCATGTATTTGGTCCCCTGAAAAAAACATCTGAAAGGAAAGCGCTTACACTCGGACGACGAACTCAAGGACGCTGTGCAGGACTGGGTCTCGTCACGGCCACAGGAATTCTGGGAACAAGGAATCCTTCGGCTCGTTAATCAATGGGATCGTTGTGCTACGGCCTATGGTGTATACTTTGAATAAAGTCTTCATTTATACCCACAGTGTCGTTTCGTACCTTTTCATTTGAACACTCCTTGTATGCAAGTAATAAATTTGCTGTACATTAAAATTGAATTGTGTATAGTAATTCCCACATTTTATGCACCACCATGGGCTTTAATTAACTTAAACGTGAGCAACAAAATATAGAAAGGTGATACGTTTTTAAGAGTATTCTTTGTAAGTTTTACTTAGTCGTATGAAAAACTTAAGACAGTGAAGTACAGTGGAACTTGTATTGGCAGTCACCCACAGTCCGCTGTCACATGCTAAAGTGGACAGCTTTGTCTGGTAGGAGTGTTATCACTAATAGAAACAATCCATAAGAAACTTTTATTCGGCGGCAACTACAGGACATGCCCACGGGAAACCATTTTTGAAACGCATTAATAAATATACCTGCATTTCGCGGGCACCAACATGCAACACTTATAGATAAATCTTGTTTAGAAACTTCTAGAAAGAAAACGAAAAGGCTGTGCGTTTAAAAGTATCAAATACCTGTTTCATTTTCTGATTCTCATCACCATCCACGATACTGTAAATGTTGTTTTGTTTTTGGGGTCTGTCAAGTTCATAAAAATTTTGTTTGCACACGTTATGGATTTCTGTTAACTAGGGTCTGTAGGTCAGATCCTTAATTGTCCTAAATGAGACTGAAGCTAAGAAGAAGTTCGTGCCCCTCAGCACAACGAATCTAGCCGTCTTACAAAGCGGTTGTATTGTTTCAGCAGGCTTGATGATCCGCTCCAAATGGCCAAAGAACTTTAAGGAAGAGAAAGAGGGTGAATTGTGGAAGTGGCTTCGAAGTTCAACTGCAGTAGTGCTGCTTTTGCGCTCAGCATCTCCTAACCTTTTATTTTCTCGGGTGATAATATTTGGTAGGAGTGCCCGATTTGCAACAACTTAGGTATTTCCGAACACAGTTTCACATTCCAAGTCTTTTTTTCGGCTTTTAGTGAAAGATATTGTATAACATTCCTAAATAACAGAATGGTAGTAGGAAAGGAAGAAAAAACACTTCACAGCAGGCTGCATTAAAAAATATATTTTTATTTTAGGTGTGGGTGAGAAACATTTTGGCAAATTTGACGGTCATCCATCAAGACGATAATTTTTTCACAGAACCATGGACGACCTTGCTAGAAAGTTTACCTATCATTGTCGCATATGAGGGGCTCATGAAAGTGTTTGGTGGCTAAATAGTCAGAGGTGTTAGTTTTCGACTAGTCGTCCGAGTTGGGTCTGGTTTGATGTATAGATGGTGTGTTTGTCAAATAACGCGCGCTGGCTTTGTCCTTTTCCTGGTTGCAGAAGCCCTAATTTAAGGGCGACCGAATTTTTACATCCGTAAAAGTTGCTCGTGGTGGTTGTTAAACCCGGAAACAGAACAGACATGCAACGGTTTATTGAATGGTATTCAAATACATTAAATGTTATTAGAGTTCAGTGAGGGTACTAACATCAATGACCCCTATCATCTGAAGACGGTGTGCTTAGAAGAAAAGTTCATTTGTCAGGAACACTGAAAAGCACAATGGGCTACACTTCAGGTTGCCGCTAAATATAACATTTCATTTTATTACGCATTAATTTAGTTTTTCCTCACTGAAGTTTTGACTACCCGGTATTTTATCCTTGAACGCATTAAGCTAGATACATCACCGTGACACGATGGTGTCTATGTATGACGTGTGCTCTAAATTACCTTTCATTTTTAGTTGTCTTTCTCTAGGTAAATTTTGAGTTTGTTCTCATTTAACGTCTCAACTTTAACGTTATATTTTCTCACTTATTGAATGTTATCTGGCAACAGTATTGAGGCCAAGGGTGAATGACGTATGTATGGTTGACAAGCAAGATCGCTGCGTGCAATGTGTTAAGCTAGCAGCTGTGTGCGGGTTCGTTAGCGGTAGTCGTGGAAATTGTGAGCAGCATTGTTTATACAGATAGCGTCTGCCGATCTGTCGTGTAATATGTATCTCATATTACAGTAGTGGCCAAAATTGTGGAAAACCTTTTGGAAAAAGTGTATTTTTGACGTTTGATGGCTCATAACACCCCTCTTTTTTGGCGTAATACCATAAACGTATATCATCATCATCATCATCATCATCATTGTCAACCTTTATCAATCCACTGCTGGACGAAGGTCTCCCCAAGTTTCCTCCACAACGGTCTGTCTTGTGCCAGTCTCCTCCATGTCACCCCTGCATACTTTCGAATTTCATCCACCCATCTCCCATGCGGTCTTCTTCTGGGTCTTTTCCTGTCCCTTGGAATCCAATCTAAAATTTCGGCTGCCCATCGATGATCTGTCCTTCTGGCAGTATGTCCAGCCCACTGCCATTTCAGGGATTTAACTCTGATCATGATGTCTTCCACTCTTGTCATTTTTCGAATCCACGAGTTCCTCTTCTTATCTCTCCTGGTTACACCAAGCATGCACCTCTCCATGCTCCTTTGAGTCGTCTGCAGCCTTTGTATGTCTCTTTTAGTTAAGGTCCACGTCTCTGCACCATACGTAAGCACTAGAAGGATGCATTGATCAAACACTTTTCTTTCAAGACATAATGGCATATTGCTCTTGAAAATTATGCTGTTTCTTCCAAAAGCTCTCCAGGCAAGTTTTGTACGCCGATTAATTTCTTCATCAATGTGACCCTCACTTGATATCTGCTGTCCAAGATAAACGTACATGCCTGTTATCTCCAGCTTTTCTCCATCAATCGATAAATCTTTCATTTCTTGTAAAAGCATTGAACATCACTTTTGTCTTCTGAAAGTTCATTTTTAATCCCACTTCTTTACTCTTGTCAGCAAGTTCCTGGATCATACTCTGCAGCTGTGATGGGGTAGTTGCAAAAATTACTACGTCATCAGCAAAACGAAGGTGGGTTAGATAATCTCTATTAACCTTTATCCCTTTGTTTTCCCAATTCAGTGATTGAAAGACATTTTCCAATGTGGCATTAAAGAGCTTCGGAGATATGGTGTCACCTTGTCTCACTCCCTTTCCAATTTTTATGTGTGTTGCATTTTCAAACAGCAGAATCTTTGCACTTGCATTTTCATAGATGTTATTAATAATATTAATGTATGCATCTTTAATACCGCAGGATTTCAGAGCCATTGTAACTGCTGATGGTTTCACCGAATCAAAGGCTTTTTCATAATCGATAAAAGCCATGCACAATGGTAGTTCATATTCCCTCGCTCTTTCAATTAGTTCTCTCAGTACGTGGATATGATCTATTGTGCTGTAGCCACTCCTGAATCCAGCTTGTTCTCTCGGTTGAGCCATGTCCAGTGTTACCTTCAAACGGTGTGAAAGAACTTTAGTGAAGATTTTATAAACCACTGATAGGAGGCTGATAGGTCTGTAGTTCCCGAGATCCTCAATGTCACCTTTTTTATGTAGCAGGATCACGTTATATTGCTTTCTGGTCACCCAGAAAGCAATATAACGTATATGTCAATATAGAAATATTTTCTTCAAAAATGTAATGCAACAACGTTTGTTCAATTATCTGTATTCTATGAAAAGGTAAATCGAAATAACCAGAAAAAAGAAGCTCAACTTGCTTAGGTTGATATGAAGTAGCTTTTCTTTATTTGAATGTACACAATGAGCATGAGTGTTTAGGAAGTCAATCGGGTGTCATCTAGTTTTGGCAATGAGCCAATCAGGTCACAGTAGGATTCAGCTATTGATGTTACATATTGGAGCTGAGAGGAGGACATTTGTCACTGTGTTATGTGATTGTTATCAAGTTGGTTGGGTTTTTTTGGGGGGGGGGGGTGTCTTCTTTCATTTAGTGAACTTGTAAAACGTAATAAAATTAAAGAAATGGCGCAAAGAGTTGACTGGTCACCCAGAAAGCAATATAAAATAGTACTGTTAAGTGAACAAGGCTTCAGTTATGAAGAAATTAGAAGAACATTGGTGGAAGCTTCACCAAAGGTGCCATTTCTAAATTTTTGAAGAGGTACAAGAATCATCAGTAACTAAAAAACCAGATTGGTAAAGGCAGGAAAAGGCGCACAAAAGCAAGTGATGATAAAAGAGCTAAAAGACTGTGCCTAGGTGACAGAAGAAAATGATCTGGGTGTATAGAAGATGAAATGCCGCAATGCAATGTGAAGTTGAGTGCAAGGACTGTTCGGCACAGACTGCAGGAATTTGGCCTAAAATCTAGAATTCCACGTAAAAAGCCATTTTTATTTCTCGAACAAAGGTTGAAAAGATTAAACTGGGCTAAAACCCATGTTAACTGGACAGCGGAAAAATGGGGCATCGTTATTTGGAGTGATCAGACCAAAATCTCTGTTTGATAGTGCTGGCATAAAATACGTAAGGAGAAGAATCGGGGGAGATGTGCATTCTGATTGCCTTACATGTACCGTGAAACACCCAGTTAGTGCTATGATCTGGGGTTGTATGACATCAAAAGGTGTGGGCAGAATTTGCGTGATTAATGGGAATATAATTGGCCAAAAATACATTAATGAAATATTTGAGCCCAAACTGAAGCCTTCCGCACGTGATATTTTCCAAAATAATGAAGCATTTGTATTTCAACAGGATTCAGCTCCATGGCATGTTGCTGCTGTGTACAAACAGTGGTTTCAAGATAATCATATTCTACTGCTGGAATGGCCTGGGAATAGCCCAGACCTTAACCCCATCGAAAACCTATGGAGTTGACTAAAGACACTTGTTAGTCAGAAGCAACCCAGCAATAAAACCCAATTAACAAGAAGCAATAATTCAATCTTGGTTTCATATTAGAACAGCTGCAGAGCTAAAAAATTTGGTTCACTTCATGGGAAGACGTGTAAGGCCGTAGTTAACGCTAAAGGTTACCCGACTAAGTATTAACTGACATGGTGAAAATTTTTTTATATCTCAATTTTTCAATGTGTTTCATTTTTCTTCTTTATAATTGCTGTGCTAATACAAAATCCTTCATAAAAGTTATTGCATTACATTCTTGATGAAATTATCTTTCCATTGATATATAATTTAATGATATTACTCTAAAACAAAGTGGTGTTATGAGCCATCAAACCTCAAAAATACACTACTTTCAAAAGGTTTCCACAATTTCGGCCACTACTGTAGAGTGTCGTCAAATTTCTCTTGTTTACTAGTTCGTCTAAGTGACTATTGTTGTGATTGGAATAATTACTTAAGTATTCGTGTCTCATTTCAGCCGCATTTCACTAATGGACTCTAAATAAATCTTTCTTGAACTTTATTTGAATGACTGTTTCACTTAAAGCGAGTGAATAAGAACAAACTTTACGTAGCCACATATACACGTTTCGTAGCCACATACACACGCTTCCAAAGCCGCATATACACGTTTCAAAAAAAAAAAGAACGCTACATAGTAGAAAGCTTGTAACACCTTATTGATTATGAATAATACGCTTAATAAAGACATAATTTTCTAAATACATACGGGACTACATGACATGATGCAACATATTGTTACATCTACAATTTACAGCAGTCAGTATGTGACGTATAGCTGAAACCAAACGAGATCCTGGGGGCTAAAAAGTTAGGATATAGACTTCGCTTATTGGAGACGTTGATCACCGTCCCGAGAGAGACATGAATTTTGTATTCGTGCTCTGTTTCCCAGTTCCGCAAAGACAGCTGTAAATTAGGCATGGAGAACTCCTCATGAGCACTGCGGTCGTTAAAATAACCAACGGTAAAACATGATGTGTCAAGAAGCTTCCATTTTAGGACGACGCTAACATTATAAACAGCTTTACAAGGTTTAACTGAGAATTGTTATTCTGTGTCCCAGCAGAACGGATGCAGTAAAAATCGCTAAGCCTTTTTCACCATGCGTTTGCCATATAAATTCAAAAATTGGTGCTAATAGCATTAAAATGTTAATGTCTACGAGTGTATCCGCGACCAATATCTGTTGAAACTAAAAACTTTTTTTCCATTAGAAAACTTCAACTCTGAGAACAATGACCAGTACTTTATTTTTTCGATATTCTTCCTTTTCGACAAGGAAAGCAAACGCGCATCGCTATTCATATCGATATTTATTTTATGTCATAATAATTTGCAAAACGTGATTGAAATAAAAATTTTATAGGATACCCGGCATTAAGACAATATTGCGCACAGTGTCCACCTTAGATAGTACAAAGATCTCACGTTTGGATGGGTAAATGCGCCCTTTGTTTCTATTGCTATATCTGCTTCTAAAAGTTTGGCTTAAAAAATTCCTTTTGCTTCGTATATTTTCCATGCTGACAAATATTTTTGTGAGTACCTACTGTACACTATATTACACTGAAGAGAAATTGAATTACATATACCTGGCTAGTAACGTGTAGCAGCACCTTTCGCCCTGATGCCGGCGGCGATTCTTCTCGGCATGGACTCGACAAGACACCGGAAGTGTTGGGAAGCCATACGGATCCACGGCCCCTGAACAAGCTCCCACAGTTCACGAAGATTTGATGGCGGGGGGTCAGAGCCTCAAACAACTCTCTCGATGGCATCCCAGATGTGCTCGATGGGATTCAGGTCAGGTGACCTAGCTGGCCAAGGAAGCGAGGTCACGTCGCTGGAGTGTTCATCTCAACATTCGGATACAATTTGGGAGCGATGGCACGGTGCATTGTCTTGTTGCAGGATGAGGTCCCCAGTGGGATGTTGAAGACGCAAAAAGGGGAGAAAATGGTCGTCCAGGATATCCTGGTAATGTTGACCTGTGAGGGACGAAGTCTCACGTACCAAGGGGTCCCATTTCTGTCCACGTAAACAGTCCCTAGACTAGAATGCCACCCCCACCAGCTTGAAGATTACCCTGCTGGCAAGAAGGATCCATCGCTTCATGTGGTTTGCGCCGTACTCGTATCCTGCCATCCGAATGTACCAATGTGAATCTCGACCCATCAGTCCAGGCAACATTTTCCCACATGTCTAGGGTCCAGTCGCGATGTTCCCGCGCCCATGCTAATCTTTGCACTCTGTGATGTGCGGTCATCAGCGGTACCCTCGTGGGATGATGGCTTCTGTATCGCATAGCGAGGAGATGGTTCTGGATGGTGTGGCTGCTTACACGTTTTTGTGCACCAGCGTTAAATTGCCGAGTGATGTGACTCGTCTATCCGCTATTACAATGCGAGCTATCCGACGATGATCCCGCTCATCCACATGCTGTTGTCGACGGCAGTTGGCCCTTGCCAAGATGGTTTTACCGGATTCGATGTACTCACGGTGCACCCGTGACACAGTGGCTCGTGAAAATCCCAGTGCCTGCACGACTTCCGAGAGGGAGTGACCCATTCGTCCGGCCCCGACAATTTTCCCACGACCAAATGCGCTTAGATCCTTCGCCTTACCCATACTGCGTCCGACTCTAACTGATACTCGTCGCATCACTCCTTATTTTGTCGGATCGCTTCATACGTCATCTCGTTTCCGTTTACAGGGCCGCCCACAGCACCACATTTGCATAACGCCAGATGTATCTAATCCAGTTGCTCTTCAGTGTATATCAGAAGTATTCGGACAACACAATGCTTTGGAACAAAGGCCTTTATTATTGAAATTAGTTGTTAGTAAGTCCACCTTTTGCTTGTATGACAGCGGCAACATGGCGAGGATACTATCAACCAGTTTCTGGTAGGTCTCGACAGGAATGGCTCGCCATTCGCCGTGCAAAGCTGCTGCCAGAGTAGAGAGCGAAGACTCGTTGTGGTCGATTTCGTATCCGTCTCTCCAGTTCATCCCAGAAGCATTCTATGGGATTAAGATCAGGACTCTGAGCAGGCCAGTCTAACGATTCCATAGCATTTTCAAGAAACCATTCTTGCACACGCCGTACAGTATGGCAGGGCGCTCTATCTTGTTGGAAGAGACAAATGCTATTTCCATAATACTGCCACATTGTTGTTTGGGCAGAATTATCTAGAACAAGGTACACTTCAGAACACATGGTTTGTGGCATAATAACCAACGGGCGGAGTCCCATCTGCTAAAAAACAACTTCATACTATGATGGTGCCTCCTTTGAACTTAACAGTTGGAAGAACATAGTCCGATGAAAATCCTTCGCCGGGCTGTTTCCAAATCCAAACACGCCCATCAGATTGGATGAGTGACTCATCACTTCAAACAACAGCTTTCCCGTCGCCCACAGTCTAGAAAAGACGGGAGATACACCATTGCAAACGGAGCTTCACATTCACGGTAGTGATGTGTGGCTTGTGTTCCGCTGCTTTAGCATAATAACCCATATTATGAAGTGATGATCATATGTAGAGGATTATAGGAAGAGAGTGTCTGATCCCAGGTCTTAAACAACCCTTAGAATAAGGAAGCTAGGATATTTGGGCTAGAGTGCCCGATAGGAAAGTCACACGGAAGCGAGGTAGAAGACGCCCTTATTTACTACCGGGTGACCAGTACCCGAGTTCCGACGGCTTAACGTGCCCACCATATGACGAAGTAAATGTCTCCATCCTTTTTATGCCAGGGGCAGGATTCGAACCTGCAATTTTCGGTTCTGGAGCTCCGAGTGTTATCCACTATACAACACTAGCATGTGCTCTCACGGCTATCTGCTTTTATCTGACGTACGTCCTGCGGATCACGCACGTCACATCTACCCCCTCCCCGAAAGAGGGCCGGGGGCATGGCGCAAGGGTCAGCCGGAACCATATATCGCTATAGGTAGTCATCCTATGAAGAACGCTCATTTAAGAAATCCAAGACAATTTGGTGTGAAACGTAACATCACACTGATTTATTTTTTCGAAGCACTGAAGAAGGGATTCGCATTTTTCCTATCTCGCGGTGTGGAAAGAACATCACACTGTTGCCAGAAATGAAACAGCCTTGAAGTTCGGGTGCCAATATGACGAAAAACATTTCTCCATTTTTATGCCAGGATTCGAACCTGCAACTCTCGGCTCCGGAGCCCAGAGTGCTATCCGCTATACAACACTGGCATGTGCTCTCACTGCTATCTGCTTTTATCTCATGTGTGTGTCCTGCGGAGCAGGCACGTCACACCCACACTGTGCAACTTTCTGCAGATAGGGATGGTACTAACCGAGCCATTACAAGCATTTCCTACTTCAACAGTGATGGAAATGGCAGAAGAACGGGATTTCTTAACATTTCTTGCCATGGCTCTTTGGTCACGTTCTGTCGGCTTGTGCAGCCTCTCTGAAGGGTTTTTGCTCTACTTGCACCATCCTGCTTCCGTCTCTTCACGACTTCACTTTGAGGTCGATTTTGGTGTGTTTAGTTCACGTCCATGCGACATATGCGCTTCAATTTTATTGATAACAGCTCATCGATACACAGGAACCGAAGTCTCAGACATTGAGGAAACCTCAATCGTTCAAACAATTACTTCGATTTCTTGCCCTTAGCAAGATTTAGCCGCCTGAACGACCGCTGAACAGAATACTTTTGGACGGTGACGCCGTAGGTCTAACCGCCTTTTAAAGTAAAAAGGAACAGGTGTTCCATGGGAAAGATAATAATGCAGAAGTTGTTGAAATTAGAGTGGTAGAGTATATGCTTTGCGTTAAGGCTGACTGCTAAGTGACGCTGTGTCTGAACACGCAATTTTGTTTGAGTTTTTAATGAATTTAATAACTGAATTAATTGACGTCCGTAGGGCGTAGAATAAGGCAGAAGATATTTTTTATTAACTTTCCGGGGGACTTAAATAGTTTTATACCGTTGCAACTCAGAGTATCAGTTTTTATTTTTATTTTAATACTATACGTCCTGCTCGTTTTTGCAATGAAATCAATGAAATTAAACCTGGAAGGGGAAAAGCGAGGAACTGAGTACCCCACGTAAATTAGGTTCGTCCGGGGTATGTGCGATGAATAATTAATTACTCCTTAAAGTTTTTATTTTATCTGTTACTAAGCGAATATTCAATTAAAAGTTGTTTTGAAATAAACTTTTTTTATTGGAGTAATCAGTGTCCCACGTTTCCCTTCCAGTGTTAATGAAATCAATGCGATGCTGCCAGATAAATAAAGTAGTTGTCTTATTTTGTTCGAGGTTATATAATTAGCACTCTTTAAGGAATAAGCAATGAATTTAATCGATATTTTTGCAAGACTGTTTTATTTCTAATGTAAGTAGTATTACTCACACCTGTGAGCATTTCATTACTTACCATACGAATAAGTAGCATTGTTCACAGATTTGAATATTTAGCTTCTGTCATGCATCTGAATGGTATTATTCACACATGTGAATATTTATTGTTTGTCACGCGTGAGATTAGTACTACTTTTACGTGTGAATTTTTAATTTTTTTAATTTCCTGTCACTAATATTAACACGGTCGAGTCACATTGTGACCACCAGCTAATATCCAGAGTAGCAGCCGTGCGCATCGCGGACAGCAGCTAGACGGGCTGGGAGTGATTCAATAAGGTGCTGGAAGATGTTGAAAGGTATGTGGAGCCACGATGACTGCAGTGCATTTGACAGCTACTGGGGGAGGGTGCGTGGTGGAGGATCCATAGAGCGAACACGATCAATGTGGCCCCACAGATGCTCAATTGGATTTTCGTCTGGGGAATTAGGGGACCAGGGAAGTACTTTGAAGTCTTCATCGTGCTCTTCCAACCACTCTCGGACATTTCAAGCTGTGTGACACGTCGCATCGTCGTTCTGCAAGATCCCATCCGCCCCAGGGAAGACAATCAGCATATATGGGTGTAAGTGGTCTGCAAAGATGGATTCATAACGCATACAGTTCACAGTGCCTTTCACAGTTATGAGTGGACGCAGGGAATGCAACGAAAACATTCCACAGACAATAACGCCACCCCGATCAGCTTGTGTTCTTCCCGCAATGGTTGAAGAGTGTTTGTTTCCCAATGTTTCACGCCTTATACGCCAAGTTCCATCCGTTCGATGAAGCAGAAAACTTGACCCATCGGAGAAGGCAATCCTTTGCCAATCAGTGTAGGTCCAATTCCGATACTGTCGTGCAAATGTAAGCCTTTTCTGCCTATGCACCTTCGTCAGCATAGGTGCAGTAACCATACGTCTGCATCGGAGACCCATACGAAGCAGGGTTCGCTGAACTGTCGCTTCAGAAACACTTCCGGTGGCCTCCTGGTTCACTCAGTCAGTGAGTTGCTCCATTGTATCGTATCAATCGGCCCTCACACACCTTCGCAGCCGACGTTCACCTCCTGCATCAGTGGCACGTGGTGCTCCGCAGTTTCCACGTCGCTTATTCGCAATGGTGCCATTTCTCCAATCTCGATACGCTTTAACCACAGCAGCACGTGAACAGTTCACAAAATGAGCTGTTTCAGAAATACTGCCACACATGGCCTGAAAGCCGATAATCATTCTTTTTGCAAATATGATAAATCGCTCCTTTTATCCATGACAGCAACGAGTGATATGCTTTCAGATTGCCTACAGCACACCTTATATACCCTCCAAGCCAGCTCACGATACGTGCCTTCTTTCATTGGCTACTCTCTGTTGACGTCAAAAGTAGGATGTGGTCACGATAATGTTACTCGACTGTGTATAAGAATAATAGCTGTGTATTTTAACTTTGATAAATCCCAATGCGTTGCTGTTGCGTGGGTGTCTTACGCTTACTATGCTGCCCTTTAAAATGCAACTAAATTCACATGGATAGAAAGGAATTAATGTTGCTTGCGTATCTTACGCTTGATTGCTGCCTTCACAATGCAATTCAAGATGTGGATGATGTGGTAGTATCTTACGCTCCGAGGATGCCCTTACAGGCAGAAAACGAACTCGGCTATTTAGGAAAGTGCAGAAGAGAAGAGAAAAAGAACTACTTGCTTTGTCTGTTACGCCCTAGAAGGATGCCCAACGCAAATATAGATAATAAGATTTATATTACCATTGGTCCATGGAGATGAACAACCACGTCCAAAAATTGTTGAACTACTGAGCTACACACTATGGCAGCAACTTCTTCCTCCCGGATGTATATTTGCACATGAAATCGGAGCCACGAATTCAATGAAACTCAACAGCACTACACTTTTTGCAAAAAGGAACAACTCCGAGAAAGTCTTTTGATCCTGACGAAACTCTGCACGTAGGTACCTCAGGGCCGAATATGCGAACGATTAAAATATAACGACCAATGAATAACAAGTAAGTAAAATCATGCAATGCATTGTTTATGGCACGCTTTCCAACATACCAGCAATCATTACTGAAGATATGAAGATAATGGCTGTGGAATAAATCTGCTTCCTGTGCCTTGACCTTTGACTCCATTTCGATGACATTCAAAAGAACTCGTTCAATTTTCCTCCGGAACAACATGATAACGTTTTGTCACAATCAAAGCATTTTTACGAAACTTATGTCGCATAAATGCAATGGAACGGATAACCGCTCCTATGCCTTGACATTTGACCCTATTTCGCCCATTTTCAATAGGGTTTGTCCACAGTGGTTCCCTACCACATATAAAAATTTCATCGAAATCGAACCATTTTTACGCGTTAGGAGCGGGATCCATTTCATTGCTCTTATGAGTCCTATTTCCTGACCTTTGACCCCATTTCACCCATTTTTAATAGTATATGGTTCCCCAGATGGACCCATACCACATAATAAAATTTCATCTAAATCGAACCATTTTTAGGCAAGTTATGACACATAAGGGCAATTGAATGGATCCCGCTCCTATGTCTTGACCTTTGACCCCATTTCGTCCATTTTCAATGGGGTTCTTCCCCAGGTGGTTTCCTACTATATACTAAAATTTCATCAAAATCGAACCATTTTTACGCGAGTTATCGTGCGGACGGACGGACAGACAGACGGACAAAGCTGGAGCCTATACGCTTCTTCAACCTACGGTTGGAAAGCGTAAAAAAGCGGCTACCCACAGCACACGGGAACCGCGCATCGAGGAAGGCATATAAAGGCCAAAGCTCACACGCAGGGACCACTGTGACAGCGGATTGTTGTTTGCATTGATCTTCACGGACTGTGAGGATGCCTCGACGTCGGATCCGTGCTCAATACGAGCAGTTGAGCGAGTTTGATAGACGATTTGTAATTGTACTGAGACACGCCGGTTGGTCAAGTCACCGTATTATCGAGAGGAATTTCAGTCGCAGCGACGCGGCAACCAGACGATGTTGTCGCCAATGTGTCGAAGAGGGCGCAAGATCGCGGCACGCAGGCAGTAGATGACCGAGGCCAACGAATAACGCGAGGATTGAGCGATTCGGAAAGCCTCACGATCACAACCAAATTCGTCGCTCTCATCCATTCGTATCCATGTTGCGTCGTCTACTGATACGGAAGTGGCCATCTGGACCGTTGTCAGACGAATTGCAGCACGAGAACTACATTCGAGGAGGCCACTCCACCGCCTACCACTCATCAACGAGCATCGCCGCCAACACAACACAATAAATATTTCGTATATGTTACAAGTACACTAAAGTGCCAGAAAAACTGGTTCACCCGTATAATACTTCGTAGGTCCCCCACGGGAGCTCAGGACTGCAGAAATACGACTGGGCGTGGACTCCACTAGCTTCTGGATATATGCTGTAGGCAATGCACAACATACTTCCTGCAGAACGTTCCACAATTCCGGTGTATTCCGAGGTCTATGATTCGTGTATTCGTTAGCGCGTTGCATGGCATTCCAAATGTGTTCTATCACGTTCAGATCTGGGGACTTGGGTGTGATGGCAACACCCCAAATTCAGATGAATGCTCCTATAACCATAATGTGACGTACTGACACTTGTGTGGAGGTGCATTGTTCTGTTAGAGCAGGCTCAACCCATCAGCATGAATGCAGGACATGAACGGGTGTACCTCGTCAGAAAGGATGCGCACATAGAGTTGGCCGGTCACAGACGTTTGTAGACGTACCAGGGGTCCCAGTGAAGTCCAGCTAAACACACCCCATACCATTACGGACCCCCCACCAGCCGGTACAGTTCCCTTTTGTCAAGCAGCATCCATGGCTTCATGGGGTTTGCGCCACACACGAATCCTTCCATCTGGCCGATACAGTTGAAAACGCGACTCGTCAGACCAGGCTACTTGTTTCCAGTCTTCAAGTGACCAATGGCGGTGTTGCCGTGCCCAAGCGAGGCGCATAGCTTTGTGTCGTTGCCCCATCAAGGGGACTCGAGTTGGGCGTCGGCTCCCAAAGCCCATATCGTGCAGGGTACGTTGCACAGTCCGGGCGCTGATGCTTGTTGAGGCTCTATCATTGAATTGCGATGATACCTGCGAGAGTGTTGCACGCTTATTGCGTGAAACGATTCTTGGCAGCCGACGATGGTCACGTTCACCCAATGTTATTTTACGGCCACACTTGTATCGTAGGTTGGAGGTTTTGCCGGAATTCTCGTAGTCACGGTACACCCTTGCAATGGTCGTCAGTGAAAATCCGAACATCGTTTCTACCTCCGAAATACTATGGCCCATCTCACGAGCTCAAACTATGAGACTGCGTTGAAAATCGCTTAAATCGCAATTACTTGTCATTCTCTTGCCGAAAACAGCTGGCAAGAATGTCTATCGCTTTATATACGCACTGGCGCACGCATTCGAGTACGCGCATAGGTGACGTTGCAATGTATTTTGCATAAGCTCGCCTGTACCAGTTTTTCTGGCACTTCAGTGTATGTAGCCCTGGAACATTGAGACTTTTCAGACACGGTGCGCAATGTTTTAGAAACCTTTAGGTTATGTCAAAATGTCCGGAAATGTTACATAACTTTGAAACATAACCGATACGTTACAGTGAAAGGCCTTTGTAATTTTAACATACTAACTCCATGATACTGTTACGTATCTGAAAGATATTTATGACATCATATTACTGGTACGTGATAAAACGAGATTTCTTTAACAAAGGAAGCCGTCCAGGTAAAGCCTCGAGGACGGATGTTGTCGATTCCTGGTCAATCATGACGTCAGTCGCAGCCTTTGTTTTTCCACGTGATCTTCCCGACTATCTTTTGTTCGCCAATTTCTCTTTGTGTTCAACCATAACATTTTGTGGGCCACGTGGTCCCACTGAACATGTTTTGTTCGCCAATTTTTTTACCTCCCCACATGGTCTCACCGATATCTTTTGTACGCCATTTTGTTTTTTCTCATCAGGAAATTTTACGGTGTGACGTTATGACGCTAAAGGAAATTTTTACCCAAGGAAATACAAATCCTCGAGGATCACGGCAGGCTGGAACCCCTATCCAACAGGTTTCGAGGTAGACGCATTATCCCACTCGACCGCGGGGCGCATCGCTCGCGCTTGCAGCAGCGTTCTGTAGGAACTAACAAGAAGGCCAATGCTTTGCGGATACGTTATTTACTACACTATCTACCAACAAGTAATTGGACACCTGTGATAGCAAAGGAAAACGAAGTTTATTCTCCTTCAATAGTTGGTAGAGCCTCCACGAGCGGCGATTACAACTGCGACCCTCCGGGGCATACTCTCAACCAGGCGTTGTACGAAGGCTAGCGATATTTTCTTCCACTCGGCTTGGAGAAGGCAGGTCAGTACCTTCACCGATTTCGGACGGTGAAGGCACCCCTTAAATCAACGCTCCAACTCGTCCCAGAGGTGCTCGATAGGGTTAAGGTCCGGGCTCTCCGCAGGCCAGTCCATTCGATTAACCCCATTGTCACCATACCAAGCCATGGTGGACCTCGCAACATGATAGATGGCATTATCATCCAGAAAGTAACATGTGTCCACCCCGTAAATCTGCCACAACGTAGGAAGCGCATAGTCATCTAAAAGGGAGCTGTAGGTCTCGGCGTTGAGTCTACCAGGGTTTGCGACTAAGGGTCCCGTATCATACCAGGAGAAACACCCCCATAGCATAATTCCACCGTCGCCGAACTTCCCAGTTGGCACAATACATTCTGACAGGAGGCGTTCTCCCGGCAGACGCCAAACACAGAACCTGCCATCCGAACGGTAGAGGGTAAACCTTGATTCGTCGCTCCAGAGAACCAGTTTCCACTGTTCAACGGTCCACTGTCGACGTACTTTGCACCACGTTAGCCCAGCAGCGCTATTGGACTTGGTGGTCATAGGCTTGGGGGCGGCAGCACGTCCATGATAACCGAGCAGATGGGCTTCCTTACGGATGGTATTCATTGAAAGAGCACTCCCGTGTGCCTGTTGAAACTCCTCGCGGATGTGCCCCATCGATTTGGTGGGGTTCTTCCGATTTTCTCTCTCCAGCACCCGTCGGTCTCTAACTCCCAGGTTTTGTGGGTCTGCCGGGTCGAGGCACATTCCGACTGTCACCTCTCATCTTCCACTTGCCATTCACGTAGGCCACTGTCGATTTTGGGTACTTCAACTCGCTGGATATGTCACGTATGGATCGGCCATTTCTGTGATTCCCGACGATTACACCTTTCTCGAAATCGGAGAGCTTCGAACTGCGTGGCATCTTGCATGCGACTGGTTGCGTTGTTGTTTCCCACACGATATTTAACAGCGGCGGCCGTGGCGTGTATCAGGACCGCAGATATCGTCGATTGCGGGGTTGTCCAATTACTTGTTGGTAGATAGTGTAGAAATGCATTATTTTTTCCACGGATCATTACATTTTTCTGTAGGATGACTTAAATTTCTGCGTGTGTTGGTCTTATTTTAAAATCAAATTTCTCAAAATAGATCATTTTTATATTAGTCTGAAATAACTATTTACTTATAAGTAAAGAGCTAGGACAATAAAAAGTATGATTCTGGTCAATAAATGCGTTGGTTCTTGCGGAAACTGTTAGGAACTATTTTTAGTCGCGGCGATAGCTTTCACGTACCTTTCCGTTCAGTGTCATCCTAGGGTGAAGCGAAGTATAGTTCTATCCGAAATCGGCACAAAACTTGGACAATAAATATGTTCGTTCCGCTTGATATCTGTCTATTTCGTTTGACGTACTACGGAGGTATAGCACGTGTCAAGACAAATCTGCAGCGTTACATTTCGCCCGTGTAGCTTAGTTGGGAAAGCAACTTACTCCGGTGTGAGAGGGCGCGACTTCAATCTCCGTCACGGAGAAATTTGTGTTTTCATATTCGTTACAGCCGGTTAATGTGTTGAAACGACTAATATAAATATATTGAATATCTCCTAAACAAAGACATTGATTAGCAGTTCTTAAATTTAAAGCCCTTCCTTAGAGTTTTTTTAAATGTGACGCTGTCGAAATCAAAATACCCTGAAGAGCAATTGAAGAGACAGCTGGCCTTATGCAAATGTGGCGCTGTGGGCGGCCCTTTAAACGGAAACGACATGACGTATGCAGCGATCCGACAATATAAGGAGTGATGCGACTGGAATTAATAAGAGTCGGACACAGTATTGGTAAGACGAAGGATCTAAGCGCATTTAATCGTGGGAAAATTGTTGGGGCCCGACGAATGGGTCACTCCATCTCGGAAGTCGTGCAGACACCGGGATTTTCACGAGCCACTGTGTCACGGGTGCACCGTGAGTACATCGAATACAGTAAAACCATCCCAGCAAAGTCCAACTGCCGTGGACAACAGCGGGTGGATGAGCGGGCTCATCGTCGGCTAGCTCGCATTGTAACAGCGGATAGACGGTCCACAGTGCAATAATTCACTCGGCAATTCAACGCTGGTTCACAAAAACGCGTATGCAGAACCATCTCCTCTCTATGGGGTACAGAAGCCATCGTCCCACAAGGGCACCGCTGCTGACCGCACATCACACGGTGAAAAAGATTAGCATGGGCACGGGAACATCGCCACTGGACCATAGACATATGGAAAAATGTTACCTAAACTAATGAGTCGAGATTCACGTTGGTACATGCGGATGGCAGGATACGAGTACGATGAAGTGATGGATCCTTCTTGCCATCAGGGTACTCTTCAAGTTGGTGGGGGTGGCATTCTCTTCTGGGGACTGTTTACGGGGACTGAAATGGGACCCCTGGTACGTGTGACATCGTCCCTCCCAGGGCAACGTTAATGGGATATCCTGGACGACCATTTGCTCCCGTTTGTGCGTCTTCAACATCCTACTAAGGGCCTCATCCTGCAACAAGACAATGCACCGTGCCATCGCTCCCGAATTGTATCCGAATGGTTGGGTGAACACTCCACGGACGTGACCTCGCTTCCTTAGCCAGCTAGGTCCCCTGAACTCAATCCCATCGAGCACATCTGGGATGCCATCGAGAGAGATGTTCTAGGCTCTGGCCTACCTCAATCAAATATTAAGGAACTGTGGGAGCTTGTTCAGGGGTCGTGCATCCGTATGGCTTCCCAACGCTTCCGGGGTCTTGTCGAGTCCATGCCAAGACGAATCGCCGCCGTCATCAGGGCGAAAGGTGGTGCTACACGTTACTAGACAGGTATCTCTAATTCAACTGCTCTTCAGTGTAAGGTGCTGTTATCCTGGATTATAAATGCTCAAAAATGTGTACACTTCGTTTTGTGCATTGGGTATAAAATAAGGCGCGTGAGCCTGAGCACAAGTTGTTTCGTAGCTTCAGATTTAAATAAGATGTGCAAGTCTGAGAATGTCTTGTTTCATACTTTCAGTACTGTATAAGGTATACGGATATGATCATAAATTATATCATATCTACCGCCTCGGATAAAATGTTTTACATGCAAGCTCCTTATTTGATTTAAGAATATGTAAACGAGGCATGGCATGCCGTACGTGATGTTTAATGCGGAATTGAGGGAAAAACGTGTTCATAATTGTACATTATTCAATACTTAATTTAAAAATAATGTATGTGCTCATATTCAAACAGCCTATGATGTTCACAGCCATAATGTCACCTTATGTAACGCATTCCGTATGAAATATCTGACCATGAGCGCACGTTTTGTAGCACGTTCAGAAATACATTAACATATATGGACTCACGTTATTTTCTACACGGCCGAGTCACATTGTGACCACCAGCTAATATCCAGAGTAACCGCCGAGTGCAGCGCGGACAGCAGCTACACGGGCTAGGATTGACTCAATAAGGTGCTGGGAGGTGTTCACAGGTATGTGTAGACACGTTGACTGCAGTGCATCTGACAGCTGCTGGAGGTTGTGTGGTGGAAGATCCATGGAGCGAACAGCACGATCGAGGTGGTCCTACTGATGCTCAATTGGGTTTAAATCTGGGGAATTACGGGGCCAGGGAAGTACCTTGAAGTCTTCGACATGCTCTTCCAACCACTCTTGGGCATTTCTAGCTGTGTGACGCGTCGCATTTTTGTGCTGGAAGATCCCATCCACCCCAGGTAAGACAACCAGCATGTATTGGTGTACGTAGTCTGCAAGGATGGATTCATAACGAATTCCGTCCATAGTGCCTTTCACAGGTATAATGGGACCCAGGGAATGCACGAAAACATTCCCCAGACCATAACGCTGCCCCACCAGCTTGTGTTCTGCCAGCAATTATTAAAGAGTGTTTGTTCTCCGATGTTTCACGCCTCACGCACCAAGGTCCATCTGTTCGATGAAGCAGAAAACGTGACCCATCGGAGAAGGCAATCCTTTTGCCAATCAGCGGAGGTCCAATTCCGATACTGCCGTGCAAATGTAAGTCTTTTCTGCCGATGCACCTTCGTTAGCATATGTGGAGTAACCATCCGTCTGCATCGGAGCAGTGTTCGCTGAACTGTCGTTTTAGATACACTTACAGTAGACCCCTAGTTCATTCGACCAGTGAGTTGCTCCACTGTAGCTTGTCGATCAGTCCTCACGAACTTACGAAGCCGAAGTTCACCTCTCATATCAATGGCACTCGGTGCTCAGCAATTTCCACGTCGCTTACTCGTAATGATGCCATTTCTTTAATCACGATGCACTTTAACCACAGCAGCACGCGAACAGTTCACAAACTGCGCTGTTACAGAATTTAAGGCACCCTTGGTCCGAATGTTGATAATCATCCCTCTTTGCAAATATGATAAGTCGCTCCTTTTTATCAATGAGAGCAGCGAATGATATGTTTTCAGATTTCCTACAGCACATCTTGTATACCCTCCAATCGAGCTCACGACAGGTGCCTGCTTTCATTGGCTACGCGACCTCAAATATAGGAGGTGGTCACAATGTGACTCGACTGTGTTTATTAAGAATTTAGCCTGCTTGGGAATGACACACTTAGTTTCATACACTTGAGCAGTAGGTAAATGGTACGAGCATGATCACAGGTTATTTCAAACTTTCAAGTTTTCGCGCCTAATTTTCTAGTATTCAGCAAGAGAATTTTTTTTTTGATTGGAGGTTTAATGACCAGCATGAGCAACTCAATGGGCCTTCGCCCGTCCCTAATTTAGGGTCACTGGTTCCAGAGAAAGGAGAGGACCAGTGCCGTGACGAACACAACATCCATGCCTCACCGGGATTCGAACCCGGACCCCTTTCTTACCAATCATCAGACGCCATCGCTTAGACCACTGCGCCGCCGGGGCGAATCGCCACGAGATATGTAAGGAGATGAAAAACATAGTGGAAAGATCATGCATCGTGAGTTAAATAAAATATGAGTATAAACAAACATTATTTCGAACCTTCAGCCTGAAATAAGGTGAACAATTGTGGACGATTCACGATTTTTCATGCAAACATATGTTTCTTCCAGTCGTTGCTCGTGGACAATTCGGATAGAACCTTTCTTAAGCACAGGATGAGACGGAAAGAGCCCGGTGGCGCAATGGTCTAGGCGATGGCTTCTGATCATTCGTTCGAGAAGGGTCAGGGTTCGAATCCCAGTGAGGCATGGATGTTGTTTGTCTTACGGCACTGGTTGTCTCCCTTCCCTGTAACGAGTGGCCCTAAATTAGGAACGGGCGCTGAGTTGCTCACGGCTATCTCCCTTCCCTGTAACGAGGGCCTAAATTGGGAATGGTCCACTAAGTTGCTCACGGTGTTCGTTAAACTTCCAATCAAAAAAAAAAGTATGTGTGTTCGTAAAATGAATCACAGCTAAGAGAAGAACGCTACATAGATATCACCTGACGTCCCGGTGGCGCAGTGGTCTAAGCGATAGATTTTGATCGTTTATTCGAGATGGGTCAGGGTTCGAATCCCGGTAAGGCATGGATGTTGTGTTTGCCTCTGTCTCTTCCCTGGAACCAGTGGCCCTAAATTAGGGACGCCCGACTGCTCATAGAGCCCACTGCGTTGCTCACGGTGTTCGTAAAACCTCTAAACAACAACCTAGATATCACCTGAGCAGATTGAATCCAATTAATACCAAAACTTTATCGGATAACGCAAACAAAACCCGAATGAATTGCGCTTTAACATAGAGCTCAGGTTATGCACAGAAAATGAGATTAGAATAAATATATTTTTTGTCTAATTAAGCACTCACGCACATGAAGTTTTCAAATGAAAATACATCCTAGATATTTGAAACAGGAGTTTCTACTAGAGGATGTCTCCAAAATAGACAATCGCTTAAAGTTAACTGTTTTTATGTCCACATCAAGGTTCACACAATTTTGTCTGGTTCACTCGCAAAAATATAATTACAGAAACATCGGAATAATTTTACTTTTGTAGATCGTTCCCTCTGTTCTTCACGACGCAGAAGTTACAATGCATGACTCCGTGCTTCATATTCCATTTCTACCATTTCTGTTTAGTTTTATTTGCCCTTCTTCGGGCTTCGGCAATCCACACCACAACGATATCACATGCATTTCTCATAACAACCAACAACCATAAGCTGGAGTGTACCCAGAATCTAATTCTCTAACCGAAACCTCTTCGAAATAGTCCCTTTTCCCCTACAAATAAGATCACATGTACTCATCCAGACAACCTCTTTGTCGGACACCTTTCTTTCCAAATCCCAAACAGCTAGTGCGCAACTTGTGTTTCTTTCTCCATAAGCATCTTGTCACGTGTTATCCCACCTCTCGCTCTGTGGCTGCTGTCCTTGAGAATGGAAGCCTATCTTGTGAAAATAAGAAGCGATAATCTTCACTGCTAAAACCCATCGAAGAGCAGTAAAAATGCGATCTCCTGAAATAGGTAGTGGCAACCAATTGATTTTGTAATGCTTTTACTAAGAAAGTCTTTAATCGCTGTCTTTCTTTTGTCGACAGAAGTGGAGGTGGTAACATCACCACTTTATACATCACTGCGGAAAATGTTTGCTAAGCGACGTCTGATTGGTAGGAATTTATTCGCTACAGAATGAATTCTGCGCTGTAAGTGTTTATTCCCTACATAATAAAATACCCGGGCACAAGGACATATTATTTCGAACATTAAGTATAAAAAAATCCACCAGAGAAGGATGATCTTCATTTCATATATTTATAGAAGCCGCGTTTTTTGTATCATCGTCGAAATTCAGTTTTAAAGATTTATTGATCACTTTTTGGGAAAAATGTCAAAAACTAAGAACAGAAGCAGGATACCACGCTTTCCTTGAGAAAAAGAGGTTATAAGAGTAAGGCTAAATATACTTCTTACATTCGTATAAACAAACAGGATAAGCGAAATTCTTCAATTGCTGAACTTAGTTGCCTTCAAGGTTTCGTAAAAAAAAGAAATAAACTGAAATATCACATAAGGATCAAATATACTTCCAGGAATCTTGTACGTTTTCCACTGATAAATGAAAGAGCAGAAAAGCGCAGTCAAACAGCTGCTGTGAAGGAAGGGTATGGTACGATAAAGATAATTTTAAATTTTTCTTCGAGAGGCTGAAGCATTTCTATGATCATCCACATGTATGAGCTTGAGAAATTAGGAGTGAGCTATCGTTTTCTTTTCCTGCGCTGATTCCTTTCCCTCCTTGCAATTAGTTAAGCTCATCACTTTTCCCCGGTCATGCAAAAAATGTTAGAAACAAGAATTTTAATTAATTATAAACATACGGAATTCCGTGACTGATTTTTTTATAGCCGTATATCCGCACTCAGGCAATATGAATTGATGGGATGAAATTCAACATCACCCAAATTGCATTAATTTCATTTCTTCTCCTTTTCCGAAACATTTCGTTGAGTTCATTACCATTTGCATGGCCACACTAGATTGCTTTGGGTTAAACGCTGAAAAGAGATATCGGTGGAAACTTGAGGAGGAAGGCTGAAGGTAACTAGGGAATGGGAATGACGAAGAGAGGAAGAGAGTGAAGGAACAGAAAGGCAGGGAAAATAAGGGGAAAAGCAAAAGAATAGGAAGGACAATGGTTTAGGCAAGTCAGTCATGGTCTTTCATGGACTACAAAAGGCGGATAAGGTCTTGCTCTAGCATACTGGGTCGCTTTTTGTTGTTTCCTTTTTCCTTCTTTGGACTGCGAGCATTGCGGGAAATTCATTAGAAGCAGATGACGCATTTCTGGAGCCAATTGTTTTCCGTCGTGTTATTTGTTGAAGAACAGAAAAAAAAAAGAGCAGTGATATTTCATCACACTTAAAAAAGAAGATCCAAGGAACGACGCTTAAAGCGATAATGTAAATTTATGGTTTATTAATGGCGTTTAACGCAAATGAGGAAATGTCTATTGATGTTTTTGTGCAGTTAGTTTCCTGTAAGTTGACTATTCTGAAAATGGCATTGTTCAAACATTGAGGTTGCGCAGTTCTCTTCCATAAAGTTCAATCTTTTCTCCTACCAATATTTTATCAGTAGATCTACTCATTACGGGATAGCAGAAAACTGAATGCCAAACGTGGCATTTTTGCCGTTCCTGATCGGGAGTAGGCCAAGCACTGGTTTCTGACCATTCGTCCAAGATGGGCCCGGTTTGAAACCCGGTGAGGTATGGATGTTATGTTTGTCTTACGTCATTGGCTCACTTCCTTTCCTGGAACCAGTAGCCTTAAATTAGCGGCGCACAAAGGCTTACAGCCCATGGAGTTGCTCACGGCTGTCGTTAAACCACCCCAAAAAATAAAAAAATAAAAGAAACTTGATCCTTTCTCAGAGGCTAAAATATTTGAAGAGATAAGCTATGGATTTTTCGAGTTCATATGAATGCCTTCTGGGCGTTTCTAAATTTTGATAGTGAAATTATTTTTAACGAAATTAGTAAATACACTGTTTGTGAAAATCGCAACAGCAAGAAATAATCATTCTACTTAAATGAGATTTATATCACATAATCCCCATGTTACAGGAGATAACTCATTACATTTGTAGAGCCTTACAAGATTTTTTCTCTTCAAACCTCAGTAACGTATTGTGCGAAGCCACCTCGAGCAACAATAACAACCATTACATGGCGTAGCACTGAATGGAAGAGGTACCCTGGTGTGCAAAAATTAAAGACGAAAAGGAGAAATTAGCATAACAGCGGAACGAGCAGGCAGAACGGACCGAAAGACCACTCAGGAGATGGACTACAGTCCTGTACGGTAGGGCATACGCATATATGCAGCATGACGTGGGAGGGGGGTCGGAAGGGTATAAAACACACGGGTGCTGTTTTTTTTTTTTTTTAATTGGAGGTTTAACGACCACCGTGAGCAACTCAATGGGCTATAAGCAATCGCCCGTCCCTAATTTTAGGGTCACTGGTTCCAGGGAAGGGAGAGAGCCAGTGCCGTAAGACAAACACAACATCCATGCCTCACCGGGATTCGAACCCGGACCCCTTACGGACGAATGGTCCACGGGTGGTGTACGCTCAGCAATTGGGTGAAAGCTATTGCGGCGCCCCGGTGGCGCAGTAGTCAAAGAGATGGCCTCTGATCATTCGTCCGTAAGGGGCCCGGGTTCGAATCCTGATGAGGCATGGATGTTGTGTTTGTCTTACCGCACTGGCTCTCTCCCTTCCCTGCAACCAGTGACCCTAAATTAGGGACGGGCGACTGCTTATAGCCCATTGAGTTGCTCACGGTGGTCGTTAAACCTCCAATCAAATAATAAAAAAAGCTATTGCACGGTGTACATCGGTTTGAACGACGTCGAGTTGCTGCCACCGTGTGATATGGCCAACAGGCAATCCAGTAGACGACATGTGGATGACTTTACCCGACGTCGCGTCATTGGGAAGTTGGAAGAAGGTCGACGTGTGACTTGTATGGACGAGATGTTCGGGATCGCTCACAGCATCGTTTCACGAGCTTGGAGAGCATTTCAAACGACAGGAACAGCTGTCCGAGAATATAGAAGTGGTCGTCCACGAGCAACCACGGCGGCGGACGACCGGTATATTGTTCTACAGGCGAGAAAAGACAGACGGCGGACATCGTGAGAAATCGCAAGGCACATGAAACAGACAACTGGAAGTCCGTTATCACGTTTTACCGTTGCCAGGAGGCTGCACAAAGGTGGTCTGTTTGCATGATGACCAGTACGGTGTGTGCCATTAACGCCTGAGCATCGGAGACGGCGGTTTCTGTGGTGCCAGGAACACAAGAACTGGACACATCCGCAATGGGGTCGAGTTCTCTTTACGGGTGAGAGTCGATTTAGTCTGACGAGCAATTCTGGACGTATACACATCTGGAGAGATCAGGGAACACGCAATCACACCTCCAACATCATGGAAAGGGACCGGTTTGGAAGTGGCGGAATTCTCGTTTGGGGCGGTGTCATGCTTGGTAGCCGTACTAGCCTCCACATCTTCTAAGGAGGTTCAGTCACTGGTGTCTACTATTGTACCGAGGTTCTTCTGCCTCACGTGCGTCTGTTTAGAAGTGCTGTGGGTCCTGAGTTCCTCTTCATGGACGACAACGCCGCACGTCGACGTACAGTGGCTGTCTCAGAGCTGTTGGAGAGTAAAGATATTCCACGCATGGATTGGCCCGCAAGGTCCTCGGACCTAAATCCAATCAAACACATGTGGGACCTTCTCGGGAGACGCTTGGCATCACGTCACCAGCCGCCAACAACGATTCCGCAGCTGCGATTGGCGCTACAAGACGAATTGGCCGCGATGCCTCAACAGCTCCTTGACAACCTCGTCCTCAGCATGGACAGACGTTGTAAATCCTGCAACGAAGTCAGGGGTAATCATATCCCCTACTAAAGACTGGATTTTTCTTGGCAGCTGCCTGTCACATGGACGTTTCTGTCCTCTTTCCGGTTGTGCTCGAAGCTACCTTTTCAATAAAGTGCCTTGGCAAACGTGTATTGCTGCTGACGGCGGATTTTCTAATTATTAAAGTTTATTTTGAACGGCATCTTGGGTACTTAAAATTTCCATCAATATTCCGACACTTCATCTGCAAGAAAATACTGTACTAATCCAGAGCAGTAATTGTACCCCGCGTGACGAAAAAAAAATTACCTAATCCGTAACGAGATCTTATGAACATATTTTGTCCAATTAAGAAGGCTTTACTAAAAGACCAAAATTACGATAGTTTTTTTTTCCAAATTACTTTTCAGTAGTAATCGCCTTTTGCTGCCATTTTTATGTCTCTGATCATGAGGCAAAAACAAAATGTGTAGTTATTAGTTTCTTTGAAAATCAATATCTGTGGAACCGCAAATCTTCGTAAGATTACTTAGGGAGATCATTGTGAAAAATTAATTTACTAAAAATAACTGCGAATTTGCGCCCATTTTGCTCCACTTAGCAGAAGTCCCTCTAATGAATAAAAATGTTCAATGCAACCATTTCATGTTTTCTGAAGTATTTATTTTTTGTTCACATCGAACTGTCTCTTAATTCCCCAATTAATCAATAAGGTTGAAACGATAAAAAGGAATTACATTTTTCTTCGCAGGACACAACCGTTCGCAATATGCGTACCTTAATTATCTTGGAAGTGGTCACTTTTTTTCGAAATAATGTCCATTGTATTAAATATAGGTGTCCCAATGTTCTTCTAACTTTCGGAATGTCTTCTGAATTCTTCTTCTGAAATGCTGTTGAAGCAACATTGCGCCGCTGTAATAAGTTGTTGATCAGTCGCAAACTGTCGTCCCCGTGATGTATTTTTTTTAAAATGGGGAACAACCAGAAGTCACATGGTGACAAGTCTGAATTATATACAGGTTGGCGCATCAAATGAATACGCATTTCCCCCAAATAAGAAGCGACATAACTGGCTATGTGCGGCCTTGCATTATCGTTGTGTAACACCCAGTTCTTTTTCAGGCGTGGTCGTTTTGTTGTCACGTGTATCTGCAGATTCTGTCACACTGTTTTGTGGTAGTTTCCATTTATCATACTTTTTGGAGAAACAGTGTGTTGGTAGATCATATCTTGACAATCAAGGAACGCAACCAAAATCCCATTCCCTGCTGATTTTAATTCAGATCATAGATCAGATCACATGTAGAGGATTTTAGGAAGGGAGTGTCTGACCCCAGGTGTTAAACAACCCTTAGAAATAGGAAGCTAGGAGATTTGGGTTAGAGTGCCATATAGGAAAGAGACACGGAAGCGAGGCAGAAGACGCCCTTATTTACTACCGAGGGGCCAGTACCCGAAGTCCGACGGCTTAACGTGCCCACCCGACGCACGGCGGGTATTTAGTGGTTTGAACGTTCGTACCTGCCCAGGATTGAACCTGAGGTTATCTCCATGGCAGTCACGAACGCTGATCACTAGGCCACCGCGGCCCTGATTTTAATTCACGGCGATTTCCAAACACAGCTTTCTGCTTTGGAGTGTGGATTAAATTACTGTAGCCAAGTTTCGTCCAATGACTTCTGGATCATCGTTTACCATTTGATTTAATTGTTGAGAAACCTGAATCCGACGATACATTTGTGCCTTTGTCAAGAAATGGGGAACCAAGAAATGGGGAGCCTTCACGGCGATTTCCAAACACAGCTTTCTGCTTTGGAGTGTGGATTAAATTACTGTAGCCAAGTTTCGTCCCATGACTTCTGGATCATCGTTTACCATTTGATTTAATTGTTGAGAAACCTGAATCCGACGATACATTTGTGCCTTTGTCAAGAAATGGGGAGCAACCTCGTTGGGTGACCAAATGGTCTGTTAAAATATTGTGAAATATTTTTTTTGAAATGGGAACCATATCTTCGATGTTTCTAATTGATAAGTACCTGTCTTCACTTATAATAGCACCTATTGTATTGATGTTTCGTTGAGCACTCGTTGAAGGACTTCCTCCATACGCGATTAAAGCCGCCGACTCACGGCCATCTACACTGCTCAAAACAATTAGGGAATATCGCGGTATTGATATGAACTTCTGACATCAACTGTTTGTACGCTAAGATGAATTGAAGGAATGGGATTAGAATGAAATCTTTGCACAATTACAAACACCTGAGTATGCTAAACATTTTGTGTGACGTTAAAAAGGTCGTCTTTCCGTTAGCGAATGAAAAGTAACATGTATCGTACGATCGTTTAGTCCAGGATAAAAACGACTCACATGCTTTGAGTGTGTGTTAACCTCGCTTCCGTGTCGCTCTCCAATCGGGCACTCCAGCAATAATCTGCTAGCTTCCTATTTCTAAGGGTTGTTTAAGACCTGGGGTCAGACACTTCCTTCCTAAAATCCTCTACATCTGATCATTCTTCTTTCTTTCTGAATGTGTGTTATTGAGGAATGTATTGTCCAAACAACGTGATTTACCCGAATCTGTAGCCTGCAGGGCTGTCGGTCGCTTAGAAGTGGGTCAAACCAAATCGCAAGTAGCGGAAGCCATCGGAGTGCCTCAAAGCGTGATTTCCAGACTTTAGAATCGGTTTTCAGATACCGGAAATGTAAGGCAAGAACCAGGGTAAGGTCGTAAGAGAGCAACATCAAGAAATGGGGATCGGTTTTTAACACTGACGGCCAATAGAAACCGGAGTATGAGCGCCACTTTTCTGCAACGCAAACTCCGTACGGCTACTGGCGCAAATGTTTCAACTCAAACTGTTCGGAACCGAATCCATAGTGTTGGTCTGTATGCTTGACGACCTAGGGTATGTGTTTCTTCAACCGCACGCCACCGTGCGGCCCACAGGCTTTTAGCACAGGACCATGCCGATTGGAGAAGAAATGAATGCAGCAATGTTCTCTTCTCAGGCAAGTCACGCTGTATTGTACATCCTTACAATAGGCGACTCATCATTTGGAGGGAACGAGGTACTCGTAACATCCCGTTATTAATGCAAGAAAGTGTTCGATTTGGAGGAGTCAGAGTGATGGTGTGGGACGGTATCTCTATCAATGGTCGAACGGACCTGTATGTCATCAGAAATGGAGCACTTACTGCTCAGCGGTATAGGGACGAGATCCTCAAACCCTTAGTCGTCCCTTATGCTGCGGCAATCGGAGATGAATTCATTTTCGTGGACGATAATTGCAGGCCACATCGCGCTCGACGTGTCGATGACTTTGACGAGGGAATCATCCGAATGGATTGCCTAGCATGTTGCCCAGACATGAGTCCCATCGAGCATGTCTGGGACGTTCTGGGAAGAAGGGTTGCTGCTCGATTGACCACTCTGCAAACAGTCCAGCCGCCCCGGTGGCGCAGTGGTCTAAGCGATAGCCTCTAATCATTCGTCCGAAAGGGGTCCGGGTTCGAATCCCGGTGAGACATGGATGTTGTCTTTGTCTTACGGCACTGGCTCTCTCCCTTCCCTGGAACCAGTGACCCTAAATTAGGGACGGGAGACTGCTTATAGCCCATTGAGTTGCTCACGGTGGTCGTTAAACCACCAATCCAAACAACAAACAAACAACAAACAGTCCAGCAATAGGAAAGTGCTCTTCTGCAGGAGTGGGATGGAATTTAACAATCCCTCATTAATACTCTGACTCCATGCCTCACAGATGTGCAACATTGCTATCTGTCAGGGGAAACCATACCTCCTATTAAATCCAATTCTCTGGCAAAAAAAGTTACTTTTATTTTAATTTTTATGATATATTACAAAAATGCATTTTACTTTCGTCTCCTCAAAAATTATGAAATTTAAATTACTAATTGTTTCAGCCATATATTTCTTCTCACATAGCGTACTATGTCTGTAGTTCCTATTCCAACCTCCGAAGTTTTCCGTCACTCACTGTTTTCATACAAAACTGCGATATCCCTTAATTGCTTTGAGAAGTGTATAAATTCTTTATGCCATCTGTAAATTGTTAATTTTCGAAGCCATTCGTCCTTAAAAGTTAGTAAAACCATGCAATTTTATTTATAACAAGTTAGTAAAATCATGCAATGCATTGATTATGATACGCTTTCCAACATACCAGAAATCATTACTCAAGCTATTACTCAAGTTATGAGGATAATGGCTGTGGAATAAATCTCGCTCCTGTGCCCTGACCTTTGACCCCATTTCGATGATATTAAACACAACTGGTTCAGTACACCTCTGGAACAACAAAGTAAAGTTTTGTCGCAATAGAAGCATTTTTAGTCAAGTTATGAGGATAATGGCAGTGGAATAAATTTCGCTCCTGACCTTTGACCCCATTTCAACGATATTCAACAGAACCGGTTCAATATACCTCCGGAACAACATGACAAAGGTTTGTCGCAATCGATGCATTTTTACGTAAGTTATGACACATAAGGACAATGGAAAGAATCCCGCTCCTGTGTCCCGACCTTGGACCCCATTTCGTCCATTTTCAATGGGGCTCATTCTTAGGTAGGCCCTTACCACATACTAAAATTTCCTCGACATCGAACCATTTTTACGCACGTTATGACTCATATGGGCAATGGAAGTGATCCCGCTCTTATGTCCTGACGTTTGACCCCATTTCGCCCATTTTCAATAGGGTTCGTCCCGGGTAGTCCCCTACCACATACTAAAATTTCATCGAAATCGAACCATTCGTACGCGAGTTATCGTGCGGACGGATAGACGGACAAAGCTGGAGCATATACGCTTCTTCAACCTACGGCTGGAAAGCGTAAAGAAAATCTCAATTGTTTTGGGATAAGTTATGTACATTGCATAAATAATAAACTGATACAACATATTTTATTTTACGAAAGTGGCAATAATACAGTGCTTTTTAGCTTGTGTTTAAGTCTTCCGTTGATATTCTTTTATTTTTACTGTATTGCCGTACTGCATTTTAATATGGGGTGCGACTACAAGGCGTAACATAGTTCGTTTATCTGTCTTGCAGAAGAAGTTTGTCCGATTGTTAAATTTTTCGGTTAGTTCGGAGGTTCTTTTTCGTCATTTTCAGATAGTAACTATTGAGCAACTACATAAATACAGATTGCTGCTGATGGTCCAAGAACGTATTTTTACAGAAAGATACTCCAACTTGATTGTATTCCGGCGTACCACTCACTCCTATGATAGTCGTGGTGGGTCGGGTTGTTCTGTTCTGTGGGATCGTACAGGTTTAATGTTTAATAATATCAATGTGTTCTGGGATTGCGTGAGTGGAATAGATTACCGTTGATTATTAGATCAGAGGCACGTTATCCGGTATTTAAGCGAGTGCTAAGGAGTTTTTTGACGGGAAATTGAACATTGGAATTTATAGCTTTATGATCTGTAAAAGAAACGCATTTTAAAATTGCTTTCGTTGTCTTGACTGGACTGAAATATTTTGTTTTTATTTAGAGGGGATCAGGGGCTTGCACAGTATTTCAGCCTTTTCCCCTGGCCTTTTGCTGTACATTTAATTATTTTTAACATAATACACTGCTGGACAATTGCTAAGGACGGATCATAAACGGCTATATAGCGCATAAAAAAGTAAGTGTGGTTGGATGCCAAGTGAAATAAAATAATGTCAGAATGCCAGGACATTACAAGAAAGACAATTTATTGTGCTCTGAAATCCAGAAGGCTTTGGAACGTGTTCAAGGGACAAACCGGCCATTTTGTGCAGAATACGTAAACGTGAAAAAAATGCAATTACCGTCCGCAGGCGTCCCGGCGTAACATGTCAATACGGGATATGGCCACCGTGGAGGGCGATGCAAGATTCCACACTTCGTGTCATGCTTTGCACAACATTATCAAGCAGCTGTTGGGGTAATTTATCCCATTCTTCTCTCAGTGCACGGATGAGGGTGTCCTTGTTTATTGGAGGGCATTGGCGACCAGCAAGACTCCTCCCCAAAGCATCCCACACATTTTCAATGGGATTCAGATCTGGAGAACGTGCTGGCCATACGAGGCGTTGAATATCCTCGCTCTCAAGACACTCCTGGACAGCGACTGTTCGATGACATGTTGCGTTGTCGTCCATGAAAATGAATCTATCACCGACAGCACCACGGAACATGCGAACATGAGGTAGCAGAACATCATTAATGTATCGTTGGCCAGTCATAGTCCCAGTTGGAAGCACATAGAGGGACGTACGGCCATTGATCATGATGCCAGCCCATACCATGACACTACATGTCGGATATCGGTCCCTTTCCTGTATGTTTGCTGGACAATATGCAGTACCACTATCACGCCAAATCAGTTGTCGTCGACAATCAGACGATAGACTGTATCTACTCTCATCTGAGAAGAGGACAGCAGACCAGTCGTTTTCAGTCCAATTGCGATGTTGATGGCACCATTGCAAACTGACGGTACGGTGACATCTGGACAATGGGATGCACACAACAGGACGGCGAGCGTATAGTCCTCCTTCATGCAAACGTCTGGCGACAGTTTTTCGAGAGATCCGCTTGCCAGTAGCAGCCATAAACTGATTTGCTACGTCACTAGCTGTGCTGCGCCGGTGTCTTTTTGTTGATAGCACTATGTACCGATCTTCTGCAGGTGTCGTACTGCGAACACGACCTCCCCCGTGACGCTTGCTACACTCTCCATTTGTTTGAAATGATTTCCAAAGCCTTGAAACAACACTGTGGCTGTCGTCGAACTCCCTGGCAACATCTGTTATTTTTCGCCCTTCTTCAATCTTGCCAATAATACGGCTACGCGTAAAATCATCTAGGTGATGTTGGGAAGACATACTGAAAATTGCAAGTTCGTCAATTGATTCTTTCTCTTTCAGCTTTGCGTTTGAACAACAACGGTCAATACGCGTCAAATCCTTTATATCTCTTATCAGCGCTATGACGTCACGAACAAGTTCGGCAATCCAAAATGTGCATACGCACAACACGTCTTACTGTATCCCGCACTTATGCTAATTTCCACATTTTCCTGCCTTCCATTTTATGGTTGCTATCGTTGCTATTGTCATCCGTCCTTAGCAATTGTCCGGCAGTGTATTTAATTCATATGGATAATTGGCAATTAGTCTATTTAATTCCCAGCAAAAACGGTCATGCTGGGCCAGCACTGGGCCATTGCTGGCAGCCAGCACTGCCAGCAATGGCGCAGCACTATGTTGCCGCTGCCGAACCGTCAATAAAATGTCCGGGCGGCCAACAGAAGGGTCAGCAGTTCAGGGCAACAGTTGGCACCCCATCCGTTGTCATATGCCAGAACAAGGCCATTGGTGGTCCATCACAGGCAGTAGCTGCCACAAGTGGCCCTTCAGTGGCCCTGCAAGCACGTGCTAGAAATGATGGCTAGCCTAATGTGGTCCGCTAGTGTGCCGTTAGTGGCAGCCGGCAACCACGTGACGTAACTGGTGGCTTGCAGAATCTTGTCCGCCAATTTCCCAGTAGTAGCCATAATAATAAAAAAAAATGTAAAGATAACCGCAGTTTTCCAAAGCTACAATTTTTTCTTTTCAACTCTTACGAAGGTTGTGAATTAACGCACTGCGCTGGAAATATTTTCTCAACAGATCGGAAAAACACCCGTTTGTATTTGAGTAGATTTGGACCTGGGCCGTTCGCGTGATAGCTGAGCTTGTAACGTACCAGGAGATGTGACGTACCTGCCAGAAGGACGCACACGACACAAAGGCAGATAGGAATCAGAATGAAATGTCCGCGTAGCTTAATTGGTAGAGCAACTTATTCCGGAATGAGTGGACCCGGGTTCGAACCCCGGCGCGGATAAAAATGACGGAGAAATTCACTTCGTTATAATGGCGCCCGAACTATCCGGATGACCCGACCGTTCAAAATCTCGCATTGGTGTGATGTTATTTCCACACCGCGAGATAGGAAAAATATGAGCAGCACTTCGAAAGAAAAAAAAAGAAAAAGAAGGGGGAGATGATGTAACGTACCAGGAGATGTGACGTACCTGCCAGAAGGACGCACACGACATAAAGGCAGATAGGAATCAGAATAAGCGTCCGCGTAGCTCAATTGGTAGAGCAACTTATTCCGGAATGAGGGGACCCGGGTTCGAACCCCGGCGCGGATAAAAATGACGGAGAAATTCACTTCGTTATAAGCTCTCTACCGACCGGACTAATTTGCTACGTTCGAGCATATGCTTAAAGCTATCTATTTGGTATGCAATGTGTAATCGAATGCTTCCCCCTTTCATTTTACAATATTGCGAGGTATTTTTCATAAAAGTCAGTTTCATATAATTGATAAATTAATTTTTTCAAAGTAACTATAGTTTTTTTTTTTTTTTTTACCTTAAGGGAACTTCACTCATTTTCAAGGAGTGTACATACTTAGAGTCGCTTTCCAAAGTTTTGTACTGTCCTTGTCGTCTTGAAAAGAGATTGTTGAATAAATATATATTTACCCGGGTTCATGTCACATTCTGTTACATTTTTAACGTTGTGTCTTTCCTTTCCGTTGTCCGAAGCTACATTTGTTTTAAAGAGTAAAAAAAAATTATTTTACCTCTCGTTATTTTTAGAAGCGAATTCCTCCCAGTCTTGTGTATTCAACCCATGGATGAGTACACTACATAGCGTTGCTTTTTTTCTCTTTCAAATAATTAATAAATTTTGCACGCGTATAATTCTTTTTTTTTCAACAAACGTTGTTTTAATGGTTTTCCAGGATATTTGCTTCAAGCGGTTTCAAATTTTTTCTTGTTAGTCATCCACTCCATTCCATGAATTGTTATTCATGGGAATGGAGTGGGTGTATTTCATGTAAAATTTCATTATGAAATTATTTCGCCTCTCCACATATGGATTTTTTTCTTAACATCCACTGAAATAACACGATGGCGATAGCGTCGTCTTCAACTAACTGGTACCATGAGAGACACAGCAAGTGTTGCTTCTGCGCGTGCGCAGTCCCGTTGCTTCCTCCTGCTGTTGGGGGTTGCATTGGTTGCCAGCAACGGGTCACTAGTGGCACTTGCTTGGAGGCCCACAATTCACGGCGATGCTGCAGGGCCATCAATGGCTCGCTAACCGATAGCGCTGCCACCAACGGACCACTACCTGGCCATGAGCGGCAGATTTCAGCCAACAGTGACCTATTACTGCCAGATGGTGGCCAGCAGTTTCCCAGTACTTGTGTTTTTGCTGGGTTGATATTAATTTTTAATGGAATGAGTTTTGTTGTTGTGCAGAATTTGTATTTATTGTAAACGTTTTGGTGATTTGTTGTATTTTGTGAGTTTCATTGGTGAATCTGTTTACTTAATGTGTACAATTAGTTTCTGATTGTGTGCACATATTATATTTTTACTGAGTATTATATTATTGTTCTATAATATTGCACAGCAGAAATTTTATAAAATAAATAGAGGAATGGGGAATTTCATTATATAAGGGGAATTTCAATATTTATTCTCAAACAGAAAATTTAGCTTTAAAAAACAGATGCATTTGAAAATCAATATGAGGATAATGAACAAATTTAGAGAAGTGCACTTTTTTGAACTTAAATAACCTCTTTTCTAAATCTAAAGGCATGTGGTTTGCCCAAAGTTAATTTTTTTCTTGGTGTTGGGTCGTCAAAAGCAAGAGGAAATTCCAGAAGCTTTAAAAAAAATTAAATGCGTTTTTGAGCTTGGGCTCGAAAAATTTTCATAACATAACTGTTTTACTGCTGTTATTGATATTTTGTTTTGAAGCAGTTTACAGTAACAAAGCTCTTTTTAGAATTCTCAATACTTTCGATCTCTGATCACCATCATTTTTATCAAAAATGTCTGTCGCAGTGCGCATTTCATTCATAACTTCCGGTGATAATATTCGAGTAAGTAATTCAATATGTTCAGATCTTTCAGCTGTTGCTCATCGAGTTGCTTCATATCTCGGACAATCAAATCCTTTTTACGAGAATGAAACATCTACTCTTCCGCACTATTCCCCTAATCTAATTCGGGAGCTAAAAGGATAATCTGTTTTTTACCCTCAGATATTTTCTGAGCTATTTAACTCAAACTCCGTAAACTGAAAACATGTGGGTGGTATATAGCATGAAATTGCATTAAGGCAACTCTACGAAACTTTTTCAATGTCTTTTTTACATTTTTCCTAGAGATCTTGGATTTCAGATTAATTCTCGTACATCTCTTTCCTCACAATCCTAGCAAATATAGAGAAAAATAAATTTAGTTGAAATCTTCAAAATCGCCTCATATTTCACTGGCATTGAATAAAATTCAGCATCATTAAACTGCAACTATAAATTCATCCATACGATTTCAGATTTTCAGATGTAAATATCCGGGTAGAATTTGGTATTAGCCACATTATCTGTTCTCCTCAAATAACGATCAGAAAAACTTCAAGTACGGCTAAAGGCAATTTCCATGGCGCAGAATATTTGTAAATTTTTCAACTTTTCCCCCACTACGTTGGTTCCGTTAAGGTTTCTTTATCGCTATATTTTTCTTTTATTGGAGGTTTAACGACCACCGTGAGCAACTCAATGGGCTATAAGCAGTCGCCCGTCCCTAATTTAGGGCCACTGGTTCCAGCGAAGGGAGAGAGCCAGTGCCGTAAGACAAACACAACATCCATGCCTTACCGGGATTCGAACCCGGACCCCGTTCGGACGAATGATCAGAGGCCATCGCTTAGACCACTGCGCCACCGGGGCGGTCTTTATCGCTATCTTAGACCTTCGGAGTTTTTGAAGTTTCCTTTTATCGCTATCTCGCTATCTCAGCCCTTTCGGTTTGGGTTGAAAAAATTATTTTAACATCTGTAAGCTGTACAAAAGATCAAATACGTATATCATCCGTATCCCTTTGGATTTTTAAAAACGAACATTTTATTGCTAGGAAGCAAAATATTGTATCGGCATGTACAACAATACCTGCCGCCCCGGTGGCGCAGTGGTCTAAGCGATGGCCGCTGATCGTTCGTCCGTAAGGGGTGCGGGTTCGAATCCCGGTGAGGCATGGATGTTGTGTTTGTCTTACGGCACTGGTTCTCTCCCTTCCCTGGAACCAGTGACCCAAAATTAGGGACGGGCGACTGCTTGTAGCCCATTGAGTTGCTCACGGTGGTCGTTAAACCTTCAATAAAAAAAAAAAAAAAAAAACAATATCTACCTACAGCGAAACGTCACGTCGATTGGACTTTACAAAATTAAATAATAATTAAAGTGAGTAAGAAAAACTGATACGCGCCCAACCCTCCACATAAATGAAAAACAATTAGTTTAGTTTGTCAAGATCAGACTATACTGAGTGGCCACTTTATTATGACCACCTGACAGTTTTAAGGAAATGAGCTATGGCTGCACGCTGTTGCCGCCAGAAGGGGAGGCTAGTATAAAAAGGAAAAGCTTAGTGCTTGCGACAGTAGTAGCAGTGAGTTTTGGGTGACGAGAAAGGTAAAAAATGCGATTTGACGGACTTTCAACGTGGGATGATAGTAGGAGCTCGGAGCCTGGAACGAGTATTCCAAAACCACCGCATTCGTGAAATGTTCCAGAGCAGCTGTTGTTAAAGTGTTTAAAGACTGGACTGTCAGCCAAAAAACTGGGTCTTTGCGTGCAACGTGTGGTCGTCATCGACTAGTGACTGCTCGGGCGGAACGGAGAGTGTTCAGACTGGTAACAGACAACAGAAGGGCAACAGTGTAGCAAACTACAGATAATCTTAATCAAGGATCCCCTCAAATAATCTCTGCACGCACTGTTCGCCGTACACTGTATCGGATGGGATATGGCAGCCGAAGGCCTATTAGAACACCTTTGCTGTCTGCAGTTAACAAGAGAAAACGTCTCCAGTTCGCACAGGAGCACAAGGATTGGACAGTCGATAATTGGAAACAAATTATGTGGTCCGATGAATCACGTTTTCAGTTGCACCATGCCGATGGCCGAGTGAAAATTTGGCGGAAACAGCACTAACGCATGGACCCCGAATGCATTGCTACAACCCTTCAAGTTGGTGGAGAATGTTTTCTGGCAAGCTATAGTTTGGGGAATGTTTTTCTGGCATGCTTTGGGCCCTTTAATTCGTGTCTGACTGGCACATCATATCTGAACATCATTGCGGACCAAATGCATCCTGTCATGTGGATGGTTTTTCCCAACGGCGATGGCTACTTTCAACAAGATAATGCGTCCTGCCATATTGCTCGTATTGTACAGGATTGGTTTCAGGAACATGCCGGTGAGTTTACTTTGCTTAGGTGTCCCCCATAATCCCCATTGGGAATTTGTGGGATGAAGTTGAACGAGCCATCAGACAGCTGGATCCACAACCCTGCAATCTCAGACTCCTGGAAAGTGCTATTCATCAAGCATGGTCTGAGATTCCACAAACCACCTATCAACATCTCGCGGAGTCCATTCCACGAAGAATGGACGCAGTATTAAAGGCAAAAGGTGGCCCAACGAAGTACTGAGTGGGTGGTCATAATAAAGTGGCCACTCGGTGTATAACAGCTCTATGCCCTAGAAAAAAAGGCAAATTTAGGGCTGAGCGCAGGAAGTCTCATATGAAAAAGTGGGAGGACCTAAAGGACGTAGAAAAAATACCCTAACCATTTTTGAACTGGGGGTTGCGGAACGTGCCAACAAGAGCAAAAAAAAAATGAATTTTTAACGAGAACTACCCACCCTGGCAGACACAGAAAGTACAGCCTAAGAGGAGATTAAAGCTTTCTTGAAGAAGAACCAAGCACGATTTTAGCTTGGGAATCGCTCCAGGATCAAGCTCATCATCCGATGAATAAGGAGACCTCTCGCGAGGTCTCCTTTGAAGTTCCTTGGAACGGGAACTTGATGAAGAATTGGGGGCCCTTGAAAAACGCCTTCCCAGGCCTCCTTCGTAAAGTTCTGGATTGCTACAGTGAAACGTCAGTTATACGTGTTCCATTTACACGTAATTCTGCTTTATTTCCGTTATTTTGCTGCAGTTTATATTACTTTTTTAATTCGGTTACACGTAATTCATTTATATGCAGGTTATGTATAAATGAAGTACACAACTTCACTATGCAATTAAAAAAATACGATATTAAAAAGCTTACTTTAAACGTCAGGACACTTGGCATGTGTTAAAGTTTAATTCAGATGATAGATGGCGCCAGGTGTCTCATGTAAGGAAAAATCTCGTCAAACACGGAATATAACAAACATGGTTTCCCCAGTGGAGAAAGCAGCGTGTGTGGTTTGGCTTGCGGAATCAAAATCTCCGACAACAGTTCAGCGTAAGTTCAGAACGGAGTAAAAGAGACAGCAGCCGACACGAAGGAGCATCGAACAATGGGTAAATAAATTCAAAGCAACAGGAAGTGTCTTGAAAGGCAAAAGCACTGGGAGACCTTCCATTTCGGACGAAAAGATGGAAGAAGGCTTATCAAAGGAGCCCGAAGAAGTCCGTCCGGGTCGCCAGTCGTGAACTCGAAATACCGCGAGCAACGGTTCATAAGGTTCTGCATAAACGTCTACGCCTATATGCATATAAAGTGCAGTTAGTGCAAAAATGTCGACCAAATAATTAACCACTTCGAAAAGCATTTGTGGTAGACATGCTTAATCAGATAGACGAAGACTCCACACTCTTTTCACGGATCTGTTTCATCGATGAGTCGACATTCCATGTTTCTGGCTGAGCGAATAAACATAACTGCCGAATCTGGAACACGGAAAGTCCCCATGTGGTCGTAACACACGAGAGAGACAGCTCGAAGGTTGACGTCTGGGCTTGACTAATGGAACACAGAGTCATAGGGCTATTTTTCTTCGCTCAACCAACCCTTACTGGCGTAACGTACCTGGGCACGTATGAAAAATTCGCAATTCCACAACTCTAGGATATTCAAGACATATTTACCAGCAAGATGGGGCGCCTCCGCACTGGTCTATGGATGCACACAGATATTTAGACCACCATTTTCCAGGACGTGGGGGTCCGACAGCATGGCCACCCCGTTCTCCTGATATTATCCCATGCGATAGTTTCTTTGGGGCTTTATTTGGGGTATTGTGTACTGAAGCCTTCCCCCTTGTTACACCTGACATTCTATAGCATACGTGTGTGGAACTGGAATATCGTTTAGACATCATACGGGTAACCAACGAAGCGCACGTGGAGACCTACTGACATTTAAAAAAAACTTTCACAGTTACCATCTGTTTTAACATTCAAAGTAAGTTGTTACTTATTGTATTGTTATTTTCAATAGTATACTCTAGTTGTATACTTCATTTAAGGACACTCTGTATTTTTTGCGATTATACGTAAAATGTTGAATTTCAGGTGATTAAAAATAAATAGTTCTTGTATTAGTTTATACGTACCTCGGTCAGTTACAACTTTGAGAGAATCAAAAGAGCGTTGCTGAGTTCTGTGTGTAGCCACAGTTGAATCTGTTGATCCAAATAGTCCCACAGCTGCTCTATGGGATTGAGATCTCGAGATTTAGCCGGCGAAGGGAGAACGGAGACATCGCTGTCGTGTTCCAGAAACCAGTCACGCAGCCCCTTAGGTAGGTACCATCATCACCGGAGGTAAACGTCCAACTTGAAGGGATGCATGTGGTCAGCAAGAGTCGACAGGTAGACATTGGTCCCACGTCACATTAGGAAAACATCCGCCACACATGCACTGCCACCGCTGCCCTGTACGTGACCAAAAAGCGTGTTCGGGTGTCCTTTTTTGTGAGTCTGACGCCGTATCCGCCACCGCACGTCACATCTGTGGAGTAGAAACCTCGATTCGTCGGAGAAGGCAACCTTTATCCACTCTTCCACTGTACAATGACCGTAGTCCCATGCGAAATGCAAGCGTCGTTGCGGATGGATCTGTGTTAACATGGACGCCTTGACGCAGCGTCGACTCCGAAGACCCATTCGTGACAGGGTGCGCTCTACTATTATTGGGGACGCGCACCGGTTACACCAGCGTTGATTTGCGTGGTGTGTTGCTTTACAGTTGTGCGTCGATTGTCCTTTACCAGTCGACAGAGGCGACGTTCTCCTCTGGTATCGATGGTCTTTGAGGCTCCACAGTTATTACGTCAGCAGGTACTCGGTGTGCCAGAGGTCCATTCTTGGTACACCCTCACTACAGCACCTCGAGAACAGCCCACGAACGCCAATGGCTAAATCCTTCCACCCTTGGTATGGTAGCCGATGATCATTCCTTTTTTAACGTCCGTCGAATCACTACCTCTGCCCATTGTGCTCACGTGACAAAATATGTCTCATCTGTCCAGGCCGGTCGCTTATATCTCCACGTGCACTCTGTGACGTGCCTAGGCGGGTACTTTGTGATTCCGGTGGTGGTCATAATTTTCTGATACGACAGTGTATTCTTCTTTGGAAGGAACTAGGGACCCGTAACAGTCCCTATATCATCGTAGAAATGGACTACTCTGGTACTGGTAGCCTGATGGTCTGTACAGGAGCCAAGACAAACGAGTGTACAGACCTTCACATCTTTCAGAGTCGCACAGTTCCTTCCCTGTGGTAGAGAGGCTACATTCTGCACTGTAAAACATTTTCAGAAATTCGCGATCCACGTTCCGTGAATTCTTTCGTGAATTAACGAAGCATAGTACTGGTTCAATCTTTCCCGTGAAATGACTGAAAGAAACCTGAATTTTACGGATTTTTCGTAAAATTCTGAATTCTCAAAAACATTTCCGCCATTCCTTTCTTATATTACCGGTAAACTGCCTTTTTTACGCTTTCCATTAGTAGGTTGAAGAAGCGTATATGCTACAGTTTTTTCCGTCCGTCTGCCCGTCCTTCCGTCCGTCCGTCTGTCTGTCGGCACGATAACTCACGTAAAAATGGTTCGATTTCGATGAAATTTTAGTATGTGGTAGGGGACCACCAGGGGACAAACCCTATTGAAAATGGGTGAAGTGGAGTCAAAGGTCACGACATAAGAGCGGGATCCATTTTATTGCCTTTATGCGTCATAACATGCGTAAATATCCGTCGACTTCGATGAAATTTCAGTATGTGGTAGGGAACTACCTGGGCACAAACCCTATTGAAAATTGGCAAATTGGAGTCAAAGGTCAGGCAGGGCATAAAAGCGGTATTTATTCCATTGCCCTTATGCGTTATAACTTGCGTAAAAATAGTTCGATTTTGATGAAATTTTAGTATGTGGTAGGGAACCACCTGGGCACGAACCCTGTTGAAAATGGGCGAAATGGGGTCAAAGGTCAGGACATAAAAGTGGGATCCATTTCATTGCCTTTATGCGTCATAACATGCGTAAAGATGTTTCGATTGCGATAAAATTTTAGTATGTGGTAGCGAACCACCTGGGCACGAACCCTGTTGAAAATGGGCGATATGGGGTCAAAGGTCAGGCAGGACATAAGAGCGGGATTTGTTCCATTGCCCTTATGCGTTATAACTTGCGTAAAAATGGTTAGATTTCGATGAAATTTTAGTATGTGGTAGGGAGCCACTGGGGACGAACCCTATTGAAAATGGGCGAAATGGGGTCAAAGGTCAGGACACTGGAGTGGGATCCATTCCATTGCCCTTGTGCATCATAACTTACCGAAAAATGTTTCGATTGCGACAAAACGTTATCATGTGGTTCCGGAGGTATAATGAACCGGTTCTGTTGAATATCAACGACATGGGGTCAAAGGTCATTGTACAAAAGCAAGATTTATTCCACAGCCATTATTCTCATAACTTGCGTAAAACTACTTCTATTGCAACAAAACTTTAGTATGTTATTCTTGAGGTGTACTGAACCGGTTCTGTTGAATATCATCGAAATGGGGTCAAAGGTCAGGACAGAGGAGTGAGATTTATTCCACAGCCATTATCCTCATAACTTGGGTAATTATTTCTGGTACGTTGGAAAGCGTTTCATAATCAATGCATGGCATGATTTTACTAACTTGTTTAAGATGTGTTAACGGAAAATCCCGAATTTCCAAAAACCAAAGCAGTTACTGTATATTCAAGCAGCGCAAAAATTCAAAGCAATTAGAATTATGCACTGAATTGCTTGTGGTTTACTGGTCTTCCATGTAATAACTCCTCAGAAAAATGAAAAATTGAAAATTATATATAATTTTCAATTTTTCTGAGGAATTGTTACAAACTTGCATCTCCCGAAGAGGGAATCGAACCTCTATCTCCCGATTTCCCTACGAGTAGACTAGCTGTTACACGAGAATGATAAGCTAACCGTTTCTAGTATGCTAACCTCGTAACGGTTAGCCTATTTGAACGGAAATCGAGATATGCGGGTTCGATCCCTGTCCAGGGCGTTGTAATTTTCAAAATTTCCTGAGGAGCTGATACATGGAAAACAGCAAACCACAAGCGACACGGTGCACAATTCTGATAGATTTTAAATTTGTGCTGCTTGAATATAACTGCTTTAAATATGTGCCCATGTATTTCTAAGCAAATATTTATTCCTCAAATTATATACACTATTTTGACAAAAGTCAACGGACAGCCCTTCAAAACAAATGAACGGATCCACTGCGTTGTTAAGATGCGAGGTACATCTGCAAACGGTATAAGAACAAGCCTGCAGCTGACCGCGATCGTATCGCAATGTGAGGTTGGGTGAAAATGTCGCGGCGGGAGAGAACTCACTTTGAGAAAGGAAAGATTGTTGGGTGTTATAATAGCGAGTTGTCTATAAGAGAAACCGAGAAGCGTTTAAACATACTCAAGTCAACTGTTTTGGATGTACTGAATAAGTGGAAGACACATGGCGTGCTTGTAAAAGCAAAACGTACCGGCAGACCAAAGAAAATCAGTGGTAGAGGACGTCGAAATCTCAGGAGAGTCGTCACAACCAATCAACGGAGTACTGCACAAGACCTCAGTGTACAGGTGAGTAAAAATGCTGGAACCTCGGTATGTACACGTACCATTCGCAGAGAACTTCATTCCATGGGTTACCGTGGGCGTGCGGTTGCTCATAAGCTTTTCATCTCCACTCTGAATTCTACTCGTCGTTTAGCATGGTGTAAAAAACGTTTATCGTGGACCGTAGATAATTGGAATTAGTCCTATGAACTGATGAATCCAGATACACGATCCATCAGTCTGATGGCCGTGTGTGGGTATGGCAGCTGAGGGAACGCTATTTACCACAGTGTACTGTTCCTCCGGTTTGGAGCTGGCGGTGTACTCGTGTGGGGGTGTTTTTCGTGGCCCATTGATTATCGTGGACACACCTGTCAACTAGCACGTCTACCTCGATATTCTGGACAATTATGCCCTACCAACTCTGTGGCAATACTATGGAACCGAGCCTTGTTGGTACCAGCAGGATAATGCGCCGAGCCATAAAGCAAGGACTGTTGCGGCGTGGTTTGACGATAATTCCGTATCGTGTGTGGACTGTCCAGCACAGAGCACTTATCTTAATCCCATAGAGTACCTATGGGATGAATTAGATCGCTGCGTAAGAAGTTGGAACCAAGACCTACCACTAAGCCACAGTTACTGGCAGAATTATGTACTGAATAGAATGAATAGAACCGCATACCTATCGCGGTGTTCCGAAACCTTGTTGAAAGCATGTCTCGAAGGGTCAGTGCATGCAATAAGGCCAAATGTGGACCGACATCGAATTAAATGTATGTCAATAAATGATGTGTTGTGTTTCTTTCCTAGGTGACCGGTGACTTTTGTCAATATAGAGTAATTTCGGAAACATTACGCAATTCCTTTCGTATGCTAACGGAAAATCTCCGTTCTCACTTTTTTCGGTATCCATATGACGAGACATTTCCGATAATATGAGAGATTGGCGAAAATACTGGTTCGATTAATTATTAAATTTCCATAGTCTGTCGAAGAATCTGACTTTGAAGTTCTGTATAGAGATCGGATATTGTGGATAGCATATCGCATGAATTTTTGTTATTGTGGTACAGTATATTTCTTCTCCTCTCTCCCATTTTGTGCACCAGCTATTATCTACTACGTTACCGTAAGAAACCGGGTATTTACATTATTGTACAAGTGAGTGTACAACGCATATGTAACAGTCCTTGGAGTGAGTGCTTAAAACAAAAGCTGATATAGCTATCAAGGGCAAATTCTGTATTCACAAGTTTTGCCAAATAATAATATAAAACAGTACATTTCACCATTTCTTAAAGATGATTAAAAGTTATTGTCGGTTAAAAAAGATCTAATTTTCCAAAGCATTCTGCTACTTCGAAATATCATGCTAAAAGAAACTTAATTGTGATAAATCCTCCTACAGAAGAAATCGGATATTGTGGATAGCATATCGCATGAATTTTTGTTATTGTGGTACAGTATATTTCTTCTCCTCTCTCCCATTTTGTGCACCAGCTATTATCTACTACGTTACCGTAAGAAACCGGGTATTTACATTATTGTACAAGTGAGTGTACAACGCATATGTAACAGTCCTTGGAGTGAGTGCTTAAAACAAAAGCTGATATAGCTATCAAGGGCAAATTCTGTATTCACAAGTTTTGCCAAATAATAATATAAAACAGTACATTTCACCATTTCTTAAAGATGATTAAAAGTTATTGTCGGTTAAAAAAGATCTAATTTTCCAAAGCATTCTGCTACTTCGAAATATCATGCTAAAAGAAACTTAATTGTGATAAATCCTCCTACAGAAGAAATAAAAATATTACAAACGTATTAAAAAAAATTATATGCTCCAACATAAAATGAAATGACCAAATCACGCTTTGAAAACACAAGTTTGTTCGCGACGGACATCAAACTCGTGTTCCCTCACTGCGGAGTAAGTCGCCCTCCCAACTGTGAGCTACGCGGACAGAATGTCTCCCTGCAGATTTGTGGTCTTGAAGCATGTTTTCTCCTCTGTATTACGTCACAACTCGCATAAACGAAAGAGAAAAGAAAGTCATCATCGTAAGAGTAGTTTTACCTTGAACGTCAGTGCAATTCCTAAGACTTTCTGACTCAGTGGTTAAGACAGGCGGCTTGTGCAGAACTAACCCAATCGACCTGAGTTCGAACCCAGCCATCGACGCGAGAGGATTCAGTGGCGTAAGGACTGAAAAGTCTGGCCTCTACGATTTTGCAAAAATTCTGTATAAATACGTATAGGCGAGTATTGCCCCGCTCAGCAGAAGATGAAGGGAGCAATCACTAAACAACCCTCTGACATGCTTACAAGAGTGGTGATCTTTAGCATGGACTCTCCCCGTACCGTAAGTGTGAAAGCGCAATGCGGGTGAAGGTACGGTTGGTCCTTCTCGCCAATCCCTCGTACAGCCTGGAAGTTTCGCCTTGGGACTCCAACTGCTAAACATACTCAAAAAGCACCTTGAAGGAAAACATTTGGGCAATGACTGCGAGGTGGTAGCTGAAGTGAAGCGCAATAGTTTCAAATGCTGGTGCATCGGTAGGATAACCGTCTAAACTGATTCGGTGATTATCCGGAAATGTATGGCTAGGGTTCTATGTTCACACCCATAAATCCTTTGTACGTGGCTTGCAGAATGATAGTTAATTTTAAAAATGTTTGCAGTTTGTAACTATTATCCTAACATTAAACTTTACTGTAAAGTACATCACAGCTTATGGTCCGACTTGCTGTAATAAATTGAATTGACTATAAAACTGTAGTTCAGACTTTCAGCTGAAAGTCTTAATTATTATATAACATATATTCATCATCAAAAAAATAGTTGCACCTAGAAGGAAGCAACCGATAGGCATCGATAGACATACAAATGATTCAAGTGTCACGATTTTACTGAGTTTGACATACAAATGATTCAAGTGTCACGCTTAGTCGCGCATGTGACGCCAGTAAGGAGGGGTCGTAGCTCTGTGTCTGACAGGCTCTATAAGGTCGTCCGGTTGCGCGTGCTAGCCGTTTTAACTTGTGCTGTTGTGTTGGGTGCATCCTTTGCAAGTGAAGTATGCCTCGGAAAACAGTTTCGAAGCAATTCGAGCAGTTGGGGGAGTTCGAGAGGGGCCACATCGTCGGGTTGAGGAAAGCGGAATGGTCTTATCACCGTATTACACGGCGTACCGGTCGTTCAGATATCACCATAGCACGCTGTTGGCGGCAGTGGATAGAACAAGGAACGTAGTAGCGGCAGGAACGGTCGGGGAGACCTAGATGAAACACGGAGAGAGAGGACCGACGGGTTGTCCGACATGCGTGGACTGACCCAACAGCCACGGTTGTGGATACTCAGCGAGCAGTAGTACCCTTGTGAAAACACAAGTTTGTCCGTAACGGAAATCGAACCCGTATTCCCTCATTCCAGAGTAAGTCGCTCTCCCAACTAAGCTACGCGGACAGAATATCTCGCTGCAAATTTGTCGTGTTCAAACATGTTTTCACCTTTGTAGTACGTCACATCATCTCCCTCTTAACTTTTGTTTTTGTAAAAACGTTTGTTTTGAAGCGAAGTAGGAATTTTTCATTAATTCCAAACAATGTGTAGAACAAACATCACACATTTTTCGAAGAACCCAACGGCCAGTGGATCCATTTTCCAAAATCGGGCGCCAATGTGAAAACAAACGTTTGTCCGTGACGGGGATCGAACCCGTATCCCTTCACTCCCGAGTAAGTCATTCTCCCAACTGATCTACGCGGACAGAATGTCTCGCTACAGATTTGTCGTTTTGATACATGTTTTAGCCTTTGTGGTACGTCTCACCCTCCATGCATCGTCCGATTAGTGCCAGCACCATTGGTAGACGGCTGCACGACGTAGGACTACACGCACGCAGACCGCTACGACGACTGCCTTTAACCCCATTGCATTGACGCCAAAGACTGCAATGATGTCTTGCCAGACTGTCATGGAGCCACTTAGAATGGCAGCGGGTGATCTTCAGTGACGAGTCCCGCTTTTGTCTTGACGGAAACTGCCAATGAATCCGTGTGTGGAAGACCGTGGTCAACGCGAAGATAAACGGTTTGTTGTCGAGCGTCGCACGTCCAGAAGGCCTGGTGTCGTTGTGTGGGGTGCGATTGCCTAGGATGCCAGATCATCTGTAGTATTCATTACAGGCACCTTTACAACCCAAAGTTGCGTTACTCCTGTAACCAGTGGCCTTACCTTTTCTCAATGGTAACTCCGGTGCGGTTTTTGAACAAGACTACGCCCGCATACTGCTGCTGTCTCGATAGCTTGCCTTCAAGGCACTGACACTCTGTTATGGCCAGCTGTATCGCCAGACCTATCGCCGATTGAAAATGTGTAGGTTGCTATTGGGTGCTCTGTCCACACTCCACCCCTACCGCACAACCTGCAGGAACACCGTGAGAAGATTCAAGCTGCATGGGATGACATATCGCAGGACACCATTAGGAACCTGTAAAACTACATGCCGAGATGTCTGGCATGCTGTGTGAGCAAACATAGCTTCCCGGCGGGAGAAAACTGACTTTGAGAATGGAGAGATTGTTGGGCGTTATATAAGTGGGTTGTCCATAAGAGAAACCGAGAAGCGTTTAAACATATCGAAGTCAACTGTTTTGGATGTACTGAATAAGTGGACGTCACATGGAGTGCCTGAAGCAGCAAAACGTACCAACAGACAAAAGAAAATCAGTGATAGAGGACATTCAAGCCTCAGGATAGACGTTACAGCTAATCGATGGAGTACTGCACAAGACCTCAGTGTACAGGTGAGTAAAAATGCTGGAACCTCGGTATGTATACGTACCATTCGCAGGGAACTTTATTCTATGGGCTACCGTGGTCGTGCGGCTGCTCATAAGCCTTTTATCTGCACTCGGAATGCTACTCGTCGTTTGGCATGGCGTAAAGAACATTTATCGTGGAACGTAGATCAATGGAAACTGGTCCTATGGACTGATGAATCCAGATACACGATCCATCAGTCTGATGGCCGTGTGTGGGCATGGAAGCAGCCGGGGGAAAGCTGTTTACCACACTGTACTGTTCCTACGGTCAAGTTCGAAGCTGACAGTGTACTCGTGTGGGGGTGTTTTTCGTGGTATGGTCCCGGCTCATTGGGTATCATGGAAAAACCTGTTAACCAGCACGTCTACCTCGATATTCTGGACAGTTATGCCCTACCAACTCTGTGGCAATACTATGGAACAGAGCCTTGTTGGTACCAGAAGGATAATGCACCTAGCCATAAAGCAAGGACTGTTACGGCGTCGTTTGACGATAATTCCGTATCGTGTGTGACTGGCCAGCACAAAGCCCTGATCGTAATCCCATAGAGTATCTCTGGGATGAATTAGAGAGCCGCATAATACGTTTGGAACCAAGGTGTACTACTAAGCAACAGTTAGCGGCAGCATTACGTACGGAATGTAAGCGCATACCTATCGCTGTGTTCCAAAACCTTGTCGAAAGCATGTCTTAAAAAGTCAGTGTATGCATTAAGTCCATAGGTGGACAGACACCGTACTAATGTATGTCAATAAATGCTATGTTGTGTTTCTTTTTTAGGGTACCTGAAATTTTACCTGCGCTTAATCGTGAAATCATAAGAAGAAAGAAAAAAAAAGCACACGAGCGTCGTTAACGAAATTGGAAACGCAAGAAACTTAGTTTCGTCTCCAGGAAAATAAAGCGTGAAGATTATACACTGCCGGACAATTGCTAAGGACGGATGACAATAGCAACGATAGCAATAATGAAATGGAAGGCAGGAAAATGTGGAAATTAGCATAAGTGCGGGATACAGTAAGACGTGTTGTGTGTATGCAAATTTTGGATTGCCGAACTTGTTCGTGACGTCATAGCGCTGATAAGAGATATAAAGGATTTGACGCGTATTGACCGTTGTTGTTCAAACGCAAAGTTGAAAGGGAAAGAATCAATTGACGAACTTGCAATTTTCAGTATGTCTTCCCGACATCACCTAGATGATTTTACGCGTAAGCGTATTATTGGCAAGATTGAAGAAGGGCGAAAAATAACACATGTTGCCAGGGAGTTCGACGTCAGCCACTGTTTTGTTTCAAGGCTTTGGAAATCATTTCAAATAAATGGAGAGTGTAGCAAACGCCACGGGGGAGGTCGTGTTCGCAGAACGACACCTGCAGAAGATCGGTACATAGTGCTATCAACAAAAAGACACCAGCGCAGCATAGCTAGTGAGGTAGCAAATCAGTTTATGGCTGCTACTGGAAAGCAGATCTCCCGAAAAACTGTCGCCAGACGTTTGCATGAAGGAGGACTATACGCCCGCTGTCCTGTTGTGTGCATCCCATTCTCCAGACGTCACCGTACCGCACGTTTGCAATGGTGCCATCAACATCGCAATTGGACTGATAACGACTGGTCTGCTGTCCTCTTCTCAGATGAGAGTAGATAGAGTCTATCGTCTGATTGCCGACGACAACTGATCTGGCGTGATAGTGGTACTGCATATTGTCCATCAAACATACAGGAAAGGGACCGATATCCGACATGTAGTGTCATGGTATGGGCGGGCATCAGGATCAATGGCCGTACGTCCCTCTCTGTGCTTCCAACTGGGACTATGACTGGCCAACGATACATTAATGATGTTCTGTTACCTCATGTTCGCATGTTCCGTGGTGCTGTCGGTGATAGATTCATTTTCATGGACGACAACGCAACATGTCATTGAACAGTCGCTGTCCAAGAGTGTATTGAGAGCGAGGATATTCAACGCCTCGTATGGCCAGCACGTTCTCCAGATCTGAATCCCACTGAAAATGTGTGAGATGCTTTGTGTAGGTGTCTTGCTGGTCGCCAATGCCCTCCAATAAACAAGGACACCATCATCTGTGCACTGACAGAGGAATGGGATAAATTACCCCAACAGCTGCTTGATAATGTTGTGCAAAGCATGACACGACGTGTGGAATCTTGCATCGCCCTCCATGGTGGCCATATCCCGTATTGACATCTTACGCCGGAACGCCTGCGGACGGTAATTGCATTTTTTTCACGTTTACGTATTCTGCACAAAATGGCCTGTTTGTCCCTTGAACACGTTCCAAAGCCTTCTGGATTTCAGAGCACAATAAATTGTCTTTCTTGTAATGTCCTGGCATTCTGACATTATTTTATTTCACTTGGTATCCAACCACACTTACTTTTTTATGCGCTATATAGCCGTTTATGATCCGTCCTTAGCAATTGTCTAGCAGTGTATAACAAAGGTTGGAATTTATTTTTGTGAAAAATATTGTATTTCACCGTTTATAAGGTACGTTTTCTTGCAAACACTTTCTAAATGAATACAGCATTCAATACTGAACTCTCGCAGGAAAACGTAACTGACGCAAAATATATGACTCAAAATATATGGAAGTCGGTATTTTCATAGCGTAGGTTGAGTTGAAAGCCTTCAGATTACGTTTTCACAAGCGAGGTGTTGCCGCCTTTAAATCTGAAAAGCCCGATGGTGTTACTAAACATAATACTCAGCTCCGTGACTCTGAATACTGATCTCGAGCAAGTTCCCTTTGAATGTGTTCGATCTTCGGGCTTAGTGATCTACATTTTCACTTTTGATAACACATTGTAAAGTTGTGCAACACAGCGTAAAGGATACGCAGCCCTCTATTACGTACCCCTAGGGGTGATATTTCTTACCTGGCACTTCCATTCTTCGACACAATATCTCTTGCAATGAAGTAATCGATGAACCCAGGCCGATGTTCCCTATTTGTTGGACACGTCATCATTTACGCTGACAGCCCAGCGTGATTCGAACAGAAGACTCGGGACTATTTTATTCCCCTTTTCCATCGCCTGGCTACTACCTCTTCAGTCACCACTTTGATGTTGATGATGATGGTTGCTGTGCTGCTCCTTTGTTGTCTTAAAATCTATGAGCTGCTCTTTATGTCTCTCAGTCCTCGCACCTTATGAGATTCAGTGAGGGAGACACAATTTCCTCTTTTGGCGGATACAAATGGACCGAATTAAAAGTTGTGCTGCGAGCTGTGACGTGTGGGAAAGCTGCTCCCAGCCTCGGTAAAGTGAATCCCTCGCCAGCAGTTCGTATTTTTTTTTATTTTTGTTAATGTGAAAAGAGGGACGATTTGTTATGACTAGATTGCCCTGCCACTTTCGACGTAATTTAAGTTCTTCCATTAGACCTTTGACTTATTTTTCAGGCTTTCTAGCAACGGATGAACGAGTCGTTTATAGATACAATTGTTGTGTCTCCTATCTAGACATTTAAACCCTGAAACACACCTGCTACTAAAGGAAAATACAGTATTTAAGGCACGAAGGGAAAATCTGGCAATAAAATAATTCTGCAGGTTTTGGATTGAACAGAAAATGCCAAATACCTACAGACTTTTATATTAGGCATTTCTTAAAGATTTCAGGCGATTTAACTTTCTTTTTGAGTATCTGGTTTCTCACGTTAAATGGTTTCTCACTGAAGTGTACATTACTTCAACGTAGAGATTTTGAAATTTGTCAACTACGACAGTGAGTCAGACATAGACAAGAATGTCAGAAAGCTGAAGCATTGTACCAGTGTGATTCAAAAGTCGTTGCCGTTTTCTGACATTTCATGAACACATGTATAAATGCATACGTTTAATCTTTGAAACTGAGTCCATCTTGCGCGTTGGTTGTACTCTATCGTGATGACATATCTTGAATCCCCTTGCAAAACAAAAAATTGTGGTCTCAAGGCCAAACATTCTTGTACCCCAGAGCAGAAGCAATATCCTGTTGGAAGATAACTCGCTTACTGTTCACCAGCGCAGGGCACTTTTCGGCTTAAAGCGGCATACATCCACTCTAACTGACAATAGTACACAAGCACGTTAATGCTTCGGCCATTTGCAACGAATCCCAATGAATGGGGCCCTCAAAGTTCTACCATACGCATAGCATACCTTTGTGCTAAAGTCGTCCCGTTCTCGGGATTGGTTCTAGTGCCTGATTTTAGGATCTAAGTATTGCTTTCTCATAAGCACTGTTCCTCGTGTTTTTTCAGGATTCCGAAGAAATATCTACTTTTCATCACCTGTCACAATCCCCCAAAAGAAACTGTCATCCTGGGGATCTCTGAGAAATTGACGACACACACGTCGCTGAGCTTGAGAAGCAGTCAGTTCATAGGATACTTGGCGACAACTTCTGTGCGTCTTGTCGAGCTTGTGCAGTCAGCGAACAATTGTGGTCTAAGATTTTCCCACCTCACTTGGCAGTTGCCTAATGGTTGTGCACGTATTTGACTCTACGGCTTGTCGTAGAGCTTCAGAATTCACCGTCGAAGGTCTTCCAACACGTGGTTTTTCTTCACGGTTGCAGTCCCCACTTTTAAAACGTTGAAACCGAAATCTTGCCGGTCGTTCAGACACTGCTCATTCACCTTCCACAGCACAAATTCCCTTCGTTGCAGCGGTCAATTTTTTTTTACAGAAAAACCGTAACTGCACTCTGATCGTGTATTTGTCGTTCATAGCTTTTGACAGCAGAAAATTTTCCAATAAATCAGTGCAGCGCGTGCTCCTATTTATACCAAGTAGATGTGATACCGGTTTTCCGGTAATGCGTTGTTCTTATCTGCATAACGCATGCGCACCGAGTAATTGCCTGGCACTGGACGAATCTTCAAAACGGCAGTTGCCTTTTGAGTACCCTAATACTTGATGGGGAGTTGTCGAGAGATTTGTATACGATAGAGATGTACTTATTTATTTATGTGACGAGACCTGTGTACGAGACTTGTCTTCAGAAAGTTGATAGTTAAACGTTGTTTTAAAAGGTATTGGTAACATCGGATCCAATTCTATGTGAAGATCTGATAATTAAAGTGTGATGTTACCTTTCCGCGAATGAAAAAATAAAGTGCCAGACGGCCATTCAATAAAAGCAGTGATTGTGGTCTCTGATGCTGATTCCATTCCCTCGCTGTTAATACAAATTTGCGTACTTTGAAGAAAACATGCTACAACTGCGAAACTTTGCAAATAGCTAGAGTGCGTGCGGGTATGCAAATGAGCCACGTTTGGTGCGAGTGCGCATGACCGCACACCCTGTCGTGGCGCTGCAAGCACGAACCGGTAGTCTTATAAACCGGCGTATAGTCGATGCCGCATGAAAGCGAATAGCACCGGCCGACGAAGGCAAGTGTGCAGAGTCTCAAGAAAACCTGGTAGACTCCAGAGACGTCAACTTACGCAACTTAGGGACTTCGAAAGTGGCCTGATCATCGGGCTGAAAATCGTATCAGAGCAACGTGGAACGCCATAGGCTGGTGACGTGTGGTGTTTAGCGATGAGTGCCGCTTCGTTTTGGGGACACTTGATCATCGTGTCCGGGTGTGGAGTTCCCTGGGTCAACGGCAAAATCACAGCCTGGCTATCGAGCACCACACCTCCCCCGCTACAGGCATTATGGTCTGGGGAGCCATAGCCTACGAGAGTCTATCAGCTGTAGTAGTGGTACGTGGATCATTGACGGGCCAACGGAATGTGAATGAGATCCTACGGTCCCCTGAGCTTTAATTCCTGGCCAGGATTCCAGGTGCGCTATACCAGTAGGATACTGACACCGCACAAGGCTCGGATTGCCCAGGACTGCCTGCGTCATGTCTAGACACATCCTTCGCCTGTCAGCTATCCGGACATGTCCCCTATCGAGCATGTGGGCCAGTTTGGCGCAGGACAAGTTCAGGCGTCTGTTCGCCTCCATGCCTGGCCGTATTGTAGCATGTTACGCCGCACGAGGCGGTGCGACGCGCGATTGGAGCTGACCGGACTGCATGCCACAGATCCCTCTGTAATAGTCGTACAGCTCTGTTTTTGCCGTCATGTGTATCATTCATCTGTATCTTTACGTCGATAAGGTTTCAATTCAATCCGATGCTTCCTTCTTGGTGCGCAAATTTTATTGTCCGTGAGTGTAGTTAATTATTTAAAGAGCTGAATATATACACTATATTGACAAAAGTCACCGGAGGCCCCTTAAAAAGCAAATGAACGGATCCGCTGCGTTCTTAAGACGCCCGATACAGCTGCAGACGGTAGAAAAACAAGCCTGAAGCTGACCGCGATCATATCGCACTGTGAGGTTTAGTAAATATGTCACGGCGTGAGAGAACTGACTTTCAGAAAGGAAAGACTGTTGGGTGTTTTATTAGTGAGCTGTCCATAGGAGAAACCGAGAGGCGTTTAAACATAATCAAGTCAACTGTTTTGGATGTACTGAATAAGTGAAAGACACATGGCGTGCCTGAAGCAGCAAAACGTACCAGCAGATTAAAGAAAATCAGTGAAAGAGGACGTCGAAGATTCAGGAGGATCGTTACAACCAATCAACAGAGTACTGCACAAGACCTCGGTGTACAGGTGAGTAAAAGTGCTGGAACCTCTGTATGTACACGTACCATTCGCAAAGAACTTCATTTCATGGGTTACCGTGGTCGTGCGGCTGCTCATAAGCATTTCAACTCCTCTCGGAATGCTACTCGTCGTTTAGCATGGCGTACAGAACATTTATCATGGACCGTAGATCAATGGAAACTGGTCCTATGGACTGATGAATCCAGATACACGATCCATCAGTCTGACGGCCGTGTATCTGGATTAATCTGCTCCTACGGTTAAGTTTGGAGCTGGCAGTGTACTCATGTAGGGGTGTTTTTCGTGGTATGGTCCTGGCCGATTGGCCTTCGTGAACAAACCCGTTAACCAGCACGTCTACCTCGATATTCTGGACAATTATGCCCTACCAACTCTGTGGCAATGCTATGGAACCGAACCTTGTTGGTACCAGCAGGACAATGCACTGAGCCATAAAGTAAGGACTTTTACGGCGTGGTTTGACGATAATTCCGTATCATGTGTGGACTGGCCAGCACAGAGTCCTGATCTTAATCCCATACAGTACCTATGAAATGAATTAGAGCGCCGAATAAGAAGTTTGGAACCAAGGTCTACTACTAAGCAACTGTTAGCGGCAGCATTATGTACTGAATGGAAGCGCATACCTATCGGTGTGTTCCAAAATCCTTGTCGAAAGCATGTCTCGAAGGATCAGTGCATGCATTAAGGTGGGCCGACACCGCACTAATATATGTCGTGTTTCTCTTCTATGTGTCTGGTGACTTTTGTCGATATACTTATATATCACCGAAGCTATACTCTTGTCGAAAATTACCGCGAAAAACACAAAATCATGAATAACGCATAATCCATACGACAGATTTGTCATTTTTTAATGACAGTCGGTACGGGCATACATATATCGACAACGCAGCAATTCACAGCAGAAAAGATGCCAGCATCACTTCAGGAGGAAGCATTCGCATGACAGACCATAAGTGATGCAGCAAGTGGCCCGAATGTTGAAGGACTAATAGGAAATGTAATTTCTCCGAACACCAATCCAACTCGCATAATGAGATCTCATGCAGTTTACAAAGCCGTGAATGAGACTTTGGGACAAATAAATGCCACTACTCGAACAATATCTGTCGGAGTCCCGAGAAAGTTCTGGGAAGGGGCTGACGTCTTGCGTTTACACTTTCCATGTCATCCCAGACATACTTTATTGGGTTCAGGTCCGGAGATCTGGTTGGCCATTTCATCCTGTGAATTTCCTCACACTTCATTTATTCGACGACTGGCCGAGTCCTATTGGGACCAGAGGTATCGCCCATAAAAAGGAACTGCATTCTAACAGCTCCCATTAAATGCCATGCACAGGGCCCTAAGACGTCATACCTGTAGCGCAAACCAGTCAGGGTTTTTCCTGGAAACACGTGCAGCGGTGTGCGTCCATCCAACATGATGCCAGCCAAATGACGAGTCCACCCAAACTGCAGGGGTCAATGACCTTAATGTTAGTGGAAATGTTTCCGCTTTCAGCTACTCTCTCCAAATGTACACACGTTAAGAATCCGTGTTCAGGCTTTATCACTACTGGACACTGAAGAGAACACAAGCCCATTCATCTGTAGTGATGTTATCGGGCCCAATTCAGAAGACCCTTCTCTGCTTTGCGATGCTGCGAGTGGAATACAATCCATTGGCAATCTTGCACAGATACCTCACTCGTGGAGTCTTCTGTAAACTGTTTCCTCGAAAGCGCGGTTTCCATAATACAGAGAGGTTCTCTGAGAGTTGCCTGTCTCTCGACTCCCTATGGCGGAGAGGTGTTAAAGACAAATGCTGGTCGTCTTGACCTGTGCCTTGTGGGCGTCCTTGTTCAGGTCGTCTGGTTGTTGTTCCGGTTTCCTGGAACTGTCTCCAGAGATTGCAGACCACTTTCCCCAACGTATTCAGCCATCTTCCTACCTCAGCTTCCGTTTGCCCTGCTTCCAATCAACATTTCGATATCCACTATAAAGAGTCTTTTAAGCGATTGTGAGGAGCCATTCTTCCACTAACAGTGTAACGGAAGCTTTAATTGCCGCACCCTGCTCGGAACAACGTTTATCTAGATCGCGTGCCTGCCAGCTCGATGACGTAGGTCGTCATTTGCATATTTCCATAGGAGCTAGCACAATGTTGCTTGGGTAGGTCAACTTAGTGTTTTCCCTTGCACATACATGTCTCTGAAAAATCTTTACAATCGGTCGTCCCGTTTATCAAGGACGATGACGTAAGTCGTCATTTGCATATTTCCATAGGAGCTAGCACAATGTCGCTTGGGTAAGTCGACTTAGCATTTCCCCTTGCACATGTCTCTGAAAAATATTTGCAATCGGTCGTCCCGTTTATCTAGGTCTTGCTCCTGCCAGCTCAATGACGTAGGTCGTCATTTACATGTTTCCATAGTAGATAGCACAATGTTGTACGGGTGCGTCGACTTAGCGTTTACCCCTGCACATACATGTCTGTGAAATGTTTTTACAATCGGTTGTCCCGTTTATCAAGGTCGCGTGCCCGCCAGCTCGATGACGTAGGTCGTCATTTGCATATTTCCATAGGAGCTAGCAAAATGTTGCTTATGTACGTTGACTTAGCATTTCCCATTGCACACATACCTGAAAAATCTTGACAATTCGTTGTCTTGTTTTGGACACATTCTTGAATTAATATTTGTCATGTTAATTTTGGACAATAGTTTATTTTAGAACATTAACTAGCAGAGCTTAAAACAATTGCTTAAGCTAAAGCTACACTCTTTGCTAAAGAAACGAAGCACCCCGAGGAAATCGTTCGATCTTGATTACACTCACCATGCAAGTACCTCAGGGACGAATATGCAAATGATTAAAAAATGACGACCAATGACAAAATTGAGACTCGCCACAGACCATAGGAACTGCGCACCGAGGAGGGAATATCATGAGCAAATCACGCACGCAGGGAAAATTGTGACAGTGGATTGTAGTTGCATTATCCTTTACGGGCAATGAGGATGCCCGATATCCGTGCACAATAAGAGCAGTTGAGAGACGACGTATAATTGCATTTGAGATATGCCACTTGGTCACCTCACCGTTTGTCCAGGTACTTGGGTCGGAACCACGCGGCAATCGGACGATGTGGGCGACAATGGGTTGTGTAGGGCCCAACTCAGCGGCTCGCAGGTAGTGGACGTCCGAGGGCAACGACGGGACTCGAGGATTGAGAGATTGTGAGAGCCGCACGAACAGAATGGAATTCGTCGCTCTCAACCACTAGTGGCCATGTTTCGTCGTCTACACGTACGGAAGTGGTCATCCGTATCGTTGCCAGACGATTTGCGCTATGGAGATTACAACCAAGGAGGACACTCCGCCGCCTACCACTGGTCACTGAGTATCGACAGCACCGGTTCCAGTGGTTTCGGGCCCGATGAACATAGCATAGTGCCCAGTGGAGTCGTGTGTTCTTCAGTGCTGAGTCACGGTTTCCACTTGGCTCCGATGACCACCGCATACGTATTTGGAGACGAGCGGGATAACACACGGACCCTGCCTTTACCGTGCATCGGCACACGGCGCGAACAGCGGGAGTGACTGACTGGGAAGCCATTTCATACAATAACCGGAATTCCATGGTTGTCCTTCGTACCACCTTCACAGTTCAATCGACATTTCACGACCTGTTGTGTTGCCATTCCTGTCGCAGCATCACCAAGCAACTTTTCAACAGGGTAAAGTTGTGTCACACACGGCACGGCTGTCCCAGGTCTGCCTACGTAATGCCGACACCTTTCCATTCCCAGCCAGATCGCCCGAACTCTCACGGATCAAACATGTATGGAACATGATGGCACGCCACATACACCCATTCCGGAATGTTGGAAAATTGGCCTGCGATTTCGACACAATTTGGCATGCTATACCTCTGGAAGGTATCTGTGAACTGTATGCGTGCAGGCTATGCCGAGTAACCGCTTGCATCCGACACTGAGTTGGGGCTACAACGTACTGGCTTGTTCCACTCGTGTAGTTATTTGGTACGAATAAAGGGCTCAACTACTCAGGAATTGCAATCATTTCTTTTCCTACACTTATACAGTACATTGCACATACCGAGTTTCGTCTTGATTGGATGATCTCTTCTGAGTGCGTCGTTTTTTTTTGTGTTTGTTTTGCAAAGAGTGTATTTATAATTTCGAATTTGTGTTCCTGTAGAGGCCTTGCATTATAAAAGCTGGTCACCCAGTCAGTTTCGCTACATCGCGAGCTTTTAATATATAAAAATCCTGCTTCAATAAATCCCATGATGCATTCAGAAAACCGAAATATGTAAGCAATAGTAATCCTTCTGAGGACAAAGACAATGTCACGTTGGAGGCTTCACTGAGCTTAAAGGCTCACTTGAATGCTTCGTAGGAACCGGAATTTTCACACAAGGTTTGCAGCTGTAAATGGTAGACCAAGTGTTTATTCTATTATCCATTTCCAAATGATGTATAGAACAAAATAAAAAGACATACAGCATTGATCTCCGCTCGGAAAAAGAATGGCAGTTTCAGCTGCTGTTGTCCATGGTTATTAGGACGAAATGACCAACAGAGCTCAGCGGCACTCCATGAACCGATAAATATCTAATCAGAATTAGTAAAATGAATCCAAAAACAAAAAAAAAGAAAAAAAAAACAAGCATCGACCTTCAAAGAGAGTTATTGGCTACTCGTTGTGATGTTAGTGGTTGAACTGTACGCCGTAGGCTTCTGGAAGTTGGCCGGAAGGCAAGAAGACCAACGAAAAAACAATATTTGAATGCGAAAATGAAGATAAAACGTTTAGCATCGGCCAAAAAAATATAAATCATGGACTGCTGACGACTGGAAAAAGGTAATTTTCAGTGATGAGACTCATTTATTTGTGCAGGGTTACCAAGCAAATGTCGTTAGCCGAAGCAAATGTGAACCCTTAAGACCTGAGCATGTCAAACAAACTGTAAAATACCCTCCGAAACAGAAGTTTTGGGTTTTTTTCACATAAAATGGCACTGGAAGCTTAGTTCCTGTTCAAGGTATGATGAAATCATCCAAGTACGTAGAAATATTACAACGTAGGATTGTTCCATTCTTGAAACCTTTTGACGGGACATTTCGACATGACTTGGCCCTATGTCACAATTCGAAATTGGTCAAGAATTTCATGCTGGAAAATCAAATTCATTTGCTTGATTGGCCTGGAAATTCACCAGACTTAAATCCCATAGAAAACTTGTGAAATATTTTGAAGAGACGTTTAGGTAAAATGGACTGTACAACCAAAGAACGTATGATAACGAATGCTATAAAAGTGTAGTTCCACGATTATGAAGTCAAAATTATATGCACTCAATTAGTGGAGTCAATGCCAAAACGAATTCAAGAGGTCATTTCTGCTAAAGGAGGATATACTTCATACTAATACAGATATTTATCAGTGTATATCCAGGCATGGAATGATACACTGCTGGCCACCCAAAATGCAACACCAAGAAGGACAAGAGATAGCAAAGCCAGATTTACTGAACACATAACAACAGATACAAAGATGAAACGATTGAGCTTACAGGCCCGTGCGACTTGCCGAACACGCAGACATCAATAGTTCGTGTGGTCCACATGGCTGGCAATAACGGCCACTAAACGCCGAGGCATCGAACGAAAGAGACTTTGGATGTGGGCTTGGGGTATGTCGGCCCAAGCTGCTTCCAAACGTTGTCACAGTTCATCAGGCGTAGCCGCGGGTGGTGCTTGGCGGGCCACTCGGTTGCTGATCAGCAACCAGACGCGTTCGATGGGCGTTTGAGCTAGCTCGTGAACCTTTTCGGTGGTCCGGCGTTTCCGTCTTTCTCACTTTCTGCCCTCTTAAGATACGCCCTTTTTGACGCTTTCCCGGCAGCATGCGCTGGTTGATGGACTTTCCAGACCATAGTGCTTTTCTTTCTCTTTCAGTAACTGCGGCGCTAAAAATAATTTCCTTGGTTAGTTAGGTTGTAATCTCGGAATCACCAGAATTAAGATCTATGCTTTTCGTAGTTGGACGAAAGCTCACATTGTTGAATATGCAAGACCCATCTCCATAGACTGACAGCTGCTATCGGAGACTAATTGGTATTATTCGTTCCATGAGACCCCTTTACCTTTATTCTTGTAGCACAACGCTTTGGTGGTAGGCTGCACCAAAAAGTGGTGCTACAAGAATTGCACCACTTTCTGACAAACGATACACCCCTATGTTGTGCAAACAAAACCCAACAACGTGGTGCAACCTTGCACCATAATGTAGTGTAGCCTTGTTTAATAAGCTGGTGTAAACGTGCACCATTTTTTGGGTATTGTTTGCACAACATAATGGTGTATCTTTTCTCAGAAAGTGGTGCAATTGGTGTAGCATCATGTTTTAGTGCAACCGACTACAACATTTGTAACAGTGCATGACTGAGATTCTTCCATGTTTTTGCTCTTTGTCTTCGCGTCTCCTCGGGGCCTTCAGCATGTCTGGTTTCTGTCACTTCACTAGTGATTTTGGTCGTGCAGTACATATTGCCGGACATTTCTCTGCTGCGCGTGATAACTGCACCACTATTACCCATAAATCGCAATTCTAAAAGCTTCGTTTCTTAACGTCAGTGTTCCACAGACAGACTAAAGTTATACATCTTGTTTACAACAGTGGCTGGAAATTTAGTTCGGCGCCTGAATTCGAGTGGAATCTTGAAAGCTTTTGCCCCAGTAATAGGATGAATTCGTTAAAACACTTAACTTGCTTTGTTCCGCTTTTCGCTAAGGCCTTTTAATTATCCCCATTTTACCATAAATCATCCCTACTAATTTTCCTATTTCCCCAATTACTAGTTAAATTATTTATATAATTTAATTACACCTTTCAGCCTGCCTCAGGGCGAATTAATTATCCAATGGTGTCAAATCCGTTTCATTATTCTCAACTTACTTGATTCGGAATACAGAAAATACAGTATTACGAAATAAAGAACAAAATTCAATATTTTTGCGCGGACTCATCTCCGAAATTGTTTTTAACTTCAGATTTTAATTACCTAAAAAACCCACCCTTCCGTAATGTACAGAAACTGGCTCCACGGAAGGGAGATATCCAGGGCAGGAAAGATAAACACAATATGCTTCTTGATCTAGGATTCGAACCCTGGCGCAGTACTTCAGCAACGAGGTAATTTTTTCATAACGACACGTTATACAAATTGTACAGTGCAATCAAACGCAATTACGATAGGAAAAACTTGACAAAACGAAGTTGTTGAGTAAAATTCGATAAAGTTTTGTTTTAACTCACTCCAAGCTAAGAAAAAATGTCTTACCTTATCTTCATATCCTGACGTGGAGGATAAAAATATATACTTATGTCATAGTTTACAACCATTAAAACGAAATCAGATGTAATTAAAATTAATGTTAATGATGATTTTGTTCGCACGACGCAGTTAATACGAACTCTCAGTGAAAACTTACATGTTCGGCAAAAACACTCCTGAATTGAGCAGGAGAAACGAATAAAAAATGATGAAATATAAGATTCCCTGCAAAAAGGAATTGCCACAAAAGCATCATTTGTAAACAATCAATTTTTAAACAAGTGCTTCAGGAAATAAAAAGCGGTCTGAATGTAGATAACAAGTCATTAAAAATGTTTATAACGATTAAATATTGCAATCACTTCATCATTAAGAAATCAAACTTTTAACTTTGTATTTAGTTTCTTTTTTTGGTCGTGCATCAAGATTATGTTCGCTGATGTACCTCATACAGGAGCATCTTGACCAAGAGGTATTCAAAATCTACTTCAGCTTTTGGAAGAAATTGAAAGATAATAGTAGATCATTGGGTTTGAAACGGAAGCTGTAATCCATTTATTATACTTCTAAAGCGAAAACGAATAACAGAAATGAATATAAAACACTGTTTGTTATACACTGTAACTAGATACTTTGGTAAGAAATTAAACCTTGTTTTTACACCGTATCCAGATACTAAACCGTGCAAATTAATTGGGACAAGCTATTTTATTCTCAGAATTGTAATGTGATTCCCAGTTGATATCGGAAACCCACGTAAACTGCTTTTATTAGCTGTGAGGTGGTGTGACTGTTAGAACTTGATAGTAAAAATGTGGTTTGACCGGTTTTAAACAGGAAACACACTTCAGCTTCAGTTGCGAGCTTTTGTGTGCGACAGGTGGATGTTAGTATTTCCTCTCTGTGAGTACGTGTTGCTTTCGTGTATTGAAAAATGGATATTTCCCCAAGGAAGCGTGCAAAACTAATTGCTCTGAAGATCACATTTCTATGACATTGAGAGATATCGCTCCTGCAGTTGGTGTAGGCAAACCAAGTGTATCAAGACTGCTTACGCGATACAATGCATCTAGATCATCGTCTCCAAAAAGGAGAGGTAAATGTGGAAGAAAACAAAAAAACAACTCCACGAACCGATAAATATCTAATCAGAATTAGTAAAATGAATCAAAAAAAAAAAAAAAAAACAAGCATCGACCTTCAAAGAGATTTATTGGCTAGTGGTTGTGATGTTAGTGATTGAACTGTACGCCGTAGGCTTCTGGACGTTGGCCGGAAGGCAAGAAGACCAACGAAAAAACAATGTTTGAATGCGGAAATGAAGATAAAACGTTTAGCATGGGCCAAAAAATATAAATCATGGACTGCTGACGACTGGAAAAAGGTAATTTTCAGTGATGAAACTCATTTATTTGAGCAGGGTTACCAAGCAAATGTCGTTAGACGAAGCAAATGTGAACCCTTAAGCCCTGAGCATATCAAACAAACTGTAAAACACCGTCTGAAACAGATGTTTTGGGGTTTTTCCACATCAAATGGCACTGGAAGCTCAGTTCCTGTTCAAGGTATAATGAATTCGGCCAAGTACGTAGAAATACAGTATTACGACGTAGGATTGTTCCATTCATGCAAACTTTTGACGGGACATTTCAACATGACTTGGCCCCATGTCACAATTCGAAATTGGTCAAGAATTTCATGCTGGAAAATCAAATTCATTTGCTTGATTGGCCTGGAAATTCACCAGACTTAAATCCCGTAGAAAACGTGTGGAGTATTTTGAAGAGACGTTTAGGTAAAATGGACTGTACAACCAAAGAACGTATGATAACGAATGCTATAAAAGTGTGGTTCCACGATTATGAAGTCAAAAATATATGCACTCAATTAGTGGAGTCAATGCCAAAACGAATTCAAGAGGTCATTTCTGCTAAAGAAGGATATACTTCATACTAATACAGGTATTTATTAGTGTATATCCAGGCATGGAATGATACACTGCTGGCCACCCAAAATGCAACACCAAGAAGGACAAGAGATAGCAAAGAGATAGCGATGGCTGTTGAGTGTACCAGCGATGCGTACCAGAGGGGTGCGGGTGTCATATCCAATTGCGCCCCAAACCATAACGCCAGGCGACGGACCGGTATGGCAATGCATAATGCAGGGTTCATACAGTCTCTCGCCGCGGTGCCGCCACACACGAATCCGACCATCGTGGTTTTGCAGGCAGAAGCGGGATTCGTCGAAGAAGACAATGTCATACCATTCCGTAGTCCAAGTGCGGCGTTCAACGCCCCACTACCGCCGCACTCTCCGAGGGTGTAGGTCAATGGTAATCGGAGTAATGAGCGCCTTGCGACAAGTCCCCGCTCCTGCAGACGACGTCGAACGGTACGTGCTGACAGAAGTTGTTGCGCAACACACCCTAATTCCTGCGCTAACGTTCGTTATGTGGCGGTGCGAGCCGTGAATGCCCGCCGCACAACATGCCGGTCCCCTTATACGGTGGTGTGCCGCGGCCGTGGCAATCGCTCACGTTGGTCCGTCCGTCCCTCCTGCAATCGCCGAATACATACTCGCCTCACTGTGGCTCGATGTCGTCCCACACGAGTGCCGATGTCTCGGTACGATAAACCGCTGTCGCGATAAGCCACTATTTATCCTCTGTCGAACTCCGAAACGTGCTAGAATGACTGCCGTAGTCTGCGACGAGGCATCAGGAAGCTTCGCACGCACACATCCGGCAGCACAAGACACTTCCAATACTTACACCCCGCCTTCTGTGCACCCTTCTTAAAGTGCTTCTCGGTGGCGTGCCAGGCGCACATGATTTGCATATGCCTTGCAATGCTAATCGTTTGCATGTCTTCTCGCGGGCGACGCATGCTGCGAATTTCAGGTCAATCGGATGCTTCCTTCTTGGTGTTGCATTTTGGGTGGCCAGCAGTGCAAAAAGGCATAGTTTTGGAAAAGAGTGTGATCTTTTACTTTGTCCCAATTCATTTGCACAGTATAGTAAGTGGCCGTTATGAATTCCGCATCAACTGTGAGCTTTTGTCCTGAATTCTCTTTGCGATTGTTTTGTGCTTAAACTGCGAAGTGGCAGCACAGTAGTCAAACAAGTACAATGGATGAATTAAGCCGCGGGGCGGAGAAGGCACAGTGCATGCTGTGGTTTAACGAAACAAAGTCGACAGCCAGCGTTCGGCACAGATTTAGCGCAGAATTTGGAAAGGAACCAGCTGCAAAAAAAACAAAAACATTATGTACGTGTGTCTCACAGATCATTTGCTATGGAAGGTTGGTTGTGTTCTCGACAAGAAGAAAGGTGATGGAAGGTCACGTGCGTCACCGGAGATTTGAAAGCGTACGAGAAAGTTTTCCGCGCAGGCCGCCGGAGTCAACTTATTTTACAAGGCCAGCGCTTAAAGTTCCGCAACCGACAGTATAGATGATCCTGCAACGAAGACGTGCTTTCAAGCAGCTATAGACTTCACGTTCTGCATGCATAAAGTGAAATTGATAAACTAGACTGACTGACACCATGTTTCTCTACGTCACTAGATTTCAACACCTATAGATTTTGATTTAGGGATGTTTTCGCATTACCTCCGATGCCCAACAGCTGTGCCGAATTGAAATCCCGGATTTCAGAAGCTACTTCACGAATGGATGCGGCAATAATGGACATTATCAGGCGAAAACAGGATTATCACTGGGATAACATTCGTGTTAGTAAGGGAGCGCCTAATAGACATATGTCAATAAAACCAATATGCACTTCAGTACATGTTATGTGTTTCAATTACAAATTTCAGCATGAGCTGTGAAGTTCGAAATTCGTCCTGGTGGCGCCGTTGTCTAAGCGCTGGCTTCTGAGCGTTCGCTCGAGTGGGCCTGAGTTTGAGTCCCGATAACTTACTATAAAAGTCCTTAAAAAAATTGGGGTTCACTCAATATCAAGGTTGCTTAATACACACAATTCGGCAATTAAGTAAGGAGACTGTTTTAAAGATATGGAAAGCAGAAAAACTTACGTTAATATACTTTATTCAAAGTACATTCCTCCTGAGTTAATACAAAATATAGGACGATCAGCCAACGAAAGGAAAGACTTGCAGAGGTCATCTTTCGGTATGGAGTGAAGAGCTCATGTCACAGCTCTTCGTATCTCTTCAATGTCTTGCAAAACTTTGCTTTTGAAAGACAGCTTTAATTTAGGGAACAGAAAGTAGTTACACGGTAATAGATCTGGAGAATACAGGAGATGGTTGAGTACACACACACTTGCTTTCGCGCCAGAAATTGTTGTACACCGACTGCTCTGTGTGAGGAAACGTTATTGTGAAGGAATTGCCCGTTTTTGTACTCGCGCGTGACACGAACAACCCTATTCCGCAATCGTTCCAAATTGGAAAGGTAACCATTGCCTGTGACAATTGTACATTCAGAAATGAACTCACGACCTTGTGACGTACCTGCCAGCAGGACGCACACGACATAAAGGCAGATAGCAATCAGAATGAATGTCTGCGTAGCTCAGTTGGTAGAGCGACTTGTTCCAGAATAAGCGGACTCAGGTTCGAATCACGGCGTAGACCAAAAATGACGGAAACATTTACTTCGTTATAATGGCGCCCGAACTATCCGGATGACCCGGACGTTCAAAATCTCGCAATGGTGTGATGTTATTTCCACACCGCAAGATAGGAAAAATCAGAGAATCTCTTCTCCAGCGCTTCGAAAAATAAATGTGTGCGACGTTGCATTCCACACACCGGATTGACTGGGAGTTCTGAAGTACACGTTCTACAGTGGATGGCTGCTTGCAACGATTCATGGTCACGGCTGACCCGTGGGCCGTGCCCCAGGCCCTCTTTCGGGGGGGGAGATGTGACGTACCTACCAGCAGGACGCACACGACATCAAGACAGATAGCAATCAGAATGAACGTCGGCGTAGCTCAGTTGGTAGAGCGACTTGTTCCGGAATAAGCGGACTCGGGTTCGAATCCCGGCGTAGACCAAAAATGACAGAAAAATTTACTTCGTTATAAGCTATAATTTCCATGCTGTCGTAAACGCACAGAAGCATTGTCTTGATTTTAGACTTCTGTAACCTGATCTACCCTTTGGATGACTGTGGCGACTTCCACTGAGCACTCTGACGCTTCTTTTCAGGATGATAACGAAAACACCATGTCTTGTTACCTGCCACAATGCTTTCGAGGAAATTTTGCATTGTTCTTGCGGTCTCCAGGATGTCTTTTGCGTATCCCGTTGTGCAGGTTTCTGGTCGTCAGACAAAGCATGCGGAATAAAACGAGAACAAACTTTCTTTCACTCAAACTGTACACTAAAACTTGACGAATCGTCTAATTATTAACACCGAACTTACATTCCAGCATCCTCAAGTTTACACAATGATCACTTTTTTTATCCTTCCGCGAACTTTCTCGATGAATTCAGAAAAGCGCACTGAAATTGGGCGTCCGTGCATTTCGTCATTTTCCAAATCTTCCAGTCCATCCTTGAAACGTGCATACCATTAGGATATTTGTGCACAAGATAGGTGCCGCATACACTTCAGGCAACAATTCAACTGTCTCAGATGCAGTTTTACGTCTTTTCAAACAGAACCGGATATTTCGTATCTGCTCCATGCCAGAGTTTGACACTGTTCTTCCACAGAATGACGTCATGCACAGCGTAAATAATCATCTGCAGAATTCTCACTCAAACGCTGTTGCAACGGCATAGCTGATAATGATATATTTTAAATCTCTGGTTAATGATAGCTTAAGAAATGTTTGGAAACCGCCGTTGTCGCCGAGTGGTTACTGAAGCGGTTTCTAGTTAGTCGTCCGAGTTGGACTCAAATTCAAGTCCCAGCTGAGAGACGGATGATGCACTTTCCTTACGGCTACTTCTCTTTCACTTTCCTGGAAGCATTGACTTCGGTTAGTGACACTATAACGAAGTGAATTTCTCCGTCATTTTTGTCTACGCCGGGATTCGAACCCTGATCCTCTCATTCCGGAATAAGTCACTCTACCAATTGAGCTACGCGGACGTTTTATTCTGATTCCTATCTGCCTTTATGTCGTGTGCGTCCTTCTGGCAGGTACGTCACATCTCCTGGTACGTTACATCCTCTCCCCCTTATATATATTTTTTTTTATTCGAAGTGCTGGAGAAGGGATTCTTTTATTTTTCCTATCTCGCGGTGTGGAAATAACATCACACCATTGCAAGATTTTGAACGGTCGGGTCATCCGGATAGTTCGGGCGCCATTATAACGAAGTAAATTTCTCCGTCATTTCTGTCCACGCCAGGATTCGAACCCGGATACCCTCATTCCGGAAAAAGCCACTCTACCAATTGAGCTACGCGGACGTTTTATTCTGATTCCTATCTGCCTTTATGTCGTGTGCGTCCTTCTGGCAGGTACGTCACATCTCCTGGTACGTTACAACACATGATTGCTTATAGCCCTAAGAATTGCTTATTGTAGGTGTTAGACCCCAAAAAAGCTGGTTGGTAATAATCCAAACAATGAATCATTCATATAGTGGTTTACGAAACGCATTAAGTGGGTGGTAACATAATTGGTATCGAAGGCCAGGGTGTTTAGCTGGAAGTGACAGTTGTAAGACTCTCGTAAACACCTGCAAATGGATGCCTCGGATACGCCTAACGGGGAATGCGCCAGTCCGTCGCTCTGACTTCCTACGTCCAGATACATTAACATATTTTTGGTTGCTGTTGAGGGATTAACGACCACCGTGAGCAACGCAATTTGCTATAAGCAGTCGTCGGTCCTTAATTTGGGATCACTGGTTACAAGGAAGGGAAGCCAGTGCCGTAAGGGAAACACACACCATCCATGCTTTACTCAGGTTCACACCCGTTCGAATCTAAAACGAATGATTGGAAACCAACCATTGGCCACCGGGTTGGTGCATTAACAGATTAGGCGGGTATACCGAAGGTCACCTTTCAGCAGAATAACGCATGTCAAAACATTGATGTCATTACCAGGTTTTATCTACAAGCCATTAAAATACATTGATAGCTTGCCAGATCTCCAAGTTCCTCACTAATCGAATTTGTATATTATATATTGCTTATTAGGACCACCTTATACATGGCAAAGATTACAACTGTGGTATGGAACCAAGGAGGTTTTAATAGATGGAGTAATAGATGGGCTAGACGTTCCCCTGGTGTAATCAAAATGAAGCCACCAAAACGTCACGATCATGACGTCACAGCCTCTGGCGCCAATGTTGGTGAGACGATTGAGAATTAAACATAACATTGAAAAAGTACAAGCAACGTCGCACTGGGAGTGTCCATGAGCTTCAAGTCGTCTGCTGGAAGTGCTTCAAGTTTTTGACGTCATCCTTACTCCATCTATTCTAACCTTGCGTGGAACCAAGTAAATGTGGTGTGCTGCCATATCCAACGAGACATCAGTTATCTACGCAGGGGTACAAAACAAACCATTGTGGTTAAGCCCCTCTTTTCAGATCTTGCGTTTCCCTGTACTTCGTCCGATTAAGTTGTTGCCTTGAGCTGGATACTAAACCATAACATATCTGATGATTTGTCTGTATTTGTAATGCTCTAAAGTTCATTGGGGGGGGCGTTTTAACGAAAACCATGTACATCTACTCGGGGAAAAAAGCAGTCACACGTCCTAAATTGGGGCCAAGAGTTTCAGCAAGGAGATAGACCCATTGCCGTAGGACGAGCACACAATCCATCGCACATTCGCAGTTCGAACCCAAGCCAAACTTAGACGAGTGGCTTGGGTTCAAACCAATACAGTTGACCACTCGGGCAGCGGGGCTGCTGAAACCGGCTGCATCCCAATTGTGTGTGTGTGTAGCTTAATGATCACCGTGATCAACACTAAAGGCTATAGCTATGAAAAGCCTCCCGTTCCTAATTTAGAGCCACTGGTATCAGGGAACGGAGAGAGACCAATGTCGTAAGACAGTTACACAAACCATGCTTCATCCGGGATTAGAACCCGGACGAATTATCACAAACAAGCGCTTGTACCACTGAGCTCCTCGAATCCACTTGTCTGGTTGAAGGAATTTCAATATTGAGTCTTTTTCCGGGAGACGGAAAGATGTACTGGCTCTGTGAACATCGCGAACACACATGAATTATCGAAATAATGGAAAACACTTACTTTCTTTAGATAACTTTTTATTAATAATTTGGAGGCCCACCTCGGGCTTTCAGAACAAGAGCAATTAGACATTGAATAGACTTATGCAAGTCATGCACATTGGATAATGAAATTTGGAACCATTGTTTGCGTAAAATACACCCCAAATATGCCAGTGATGTTAGAGGTGAAAGCTGTGATCTGACATTTTGCTACAGATTTTCCCACAAGTGTTCAATAATATTGAAGTTCTGGAGATAGAGGTGGAAAAGATAGCTGCTGTACCTAATCGTCTGCAAACCACAACTTGAAATGTTTCGCGCAATGTACTGGTTCAGTATCTGCTTGAAAACAGTGAGTGTTATTAGAAAATAATTCCTGCAGCATTAAGTGCCGGTTGTTCCCAAGAATGAATTCCTATGTAGCAGATGTAATACACCACTGCAGAATAATCAGTGGTCCTAAGGAATGCCATGATATGGAACCACACATTCTCAGGGACCCGCCTTCATGCTTCAGATTCGGAACCAAACAGTCGGGGTGGTACGCGTCTGCAGGTTTTCGCCAAACTACACTCTATCACTGGTGAGAAACAATGTGAGCCACGATTCATCAGACCACATGACACGTTGCCAGTCTTTTGAATCCCAGGTATTATGCGTTTTGCGCCACCTTACATACACTGGCGGAAAGTGAAAAAAGAACACCAAGAAGGAATTGGCGGACGATCATGAATTTTACATATGTTAATGGGTCGAGTTTACGTAGGTGTGATATTAATTTCGGGACCAACCGGTGAGCGCTTACTACACAGCACGGCACCATATATAAATTATCGTCGGTGGTATTTAAGGAGTACGGCGAAGTGAATGTAATCAGTCGTCGGCGTACGGACACGTGCGAAGACCCTGAAGAAGCTGCAATGCCTGGACATAAAAGACGTGTACGATTTCAGCAGTTATCGGATTTTGAGCGAGGTCATCTAGTCGGACTCCGCGAGGTCGGGTGGCCGTATCGTCGTATTGCGGAGCGAATTGGACGCTAAATATCGGTGGTAGTACGATGATGGCGTAGATCGTCCGAGGAACATTCCCACACGAGAAGATGTGGAACCGGGAGTCACAGACGGACTGATGAGCGGACCGATCGACGCATAAGAAGAGCGGCGTTGTCAAGCAGAACATCCACTGCGACGCAAATCCGAGCTGCCGTTGCACCTGAGGTGACTGTGCGAACAATCCGCAACCGTCTACTGGATGCAGGAATACGTGCACGCGTGCCTCTGACATGTGTACCTCTGACTCCAGCCCACCGTCAGGAACGGCTGAAGTGGTGTCGCCAACGTTTGAACTGGAGAACGCAATGGCGATCTGTCGTGTTCAGCGATGAAAGCAGATTCTGCTTGGGAGCTTCCGATGGCCGTATGCGTGTTCGCAGACGCACAAGGGAGCGTCTACACTCTTCTTGCATATTCCAGCGACACACAGGGCCTACACCTGGTCTCCTGGTGTGGCGAGCGATCAGCAATCACTCCCGTGCACAACTAGTGTTTGTATCGGGTACGTTAAACAGCACCTCCTACATCAACAACATCATTCAGCCCGTTGTTGTGCCATTTGTAAGGTCGGTCCATCGTGGTGTTTTCCAGCAAGGTGAAGCATGCCCACTCATGGCACGTGCAACGCAACATGCATTTCAGGGTGTGAGACAACTTCCATGGCCTGCACGTTCACCGGATTTGTCCCCCTTGAGCACGTGGGGGATTTTATGGGACAACGACTTATCCGGTCTCCACGGCCAGCCACGGCCATCCGCGATTTACGCGTCCAGGTTGAGTATGCTTGGAACTCAATACCCCAAACTTACATCCAACATCTGTACGAAAGACTCCATGCCAGAATTGCACAGTGTGACGCAGTTCATGGCGGTTCAACCTCGTACTAACCATGTTACACGGAAATGTTATTTTTCAGTTTACCAGCAAATGCAGCTGTATTTTGCCATAATGTTTTGATCACGTTATCCTCTGTATTCCGTTATTATGCTGTATAAATTTCGTTGGTATCAGACGTCTTCTTCTTGGTGTTCTTTTTTAACTTTCCGCCAGTGTATTTTGTTGCATTGATGTAGGTAATCGGAGGCTGTTGGATTGCAGCACAGCCATAATAACTGGAACGATGTGTAGGGTGTCCGAATAATGACTGTGCACTAAATGTACTAATTGCAATAATGTAATAATAAAGAATTTTTTAATGGAATTACAGTAGAAGAGACCCGCCATGTGGAAGTGCTTTATGTCTGGTAACCTTAATTTCTCCCAACCCCGAGGTGTCATTTCGAGCGAAGGTCATTCCCGAATGCTTGTTCGACGGAGGCAGATTGTCGATTGATCACTAGTTACAGTAAAAAGGACAGTGGTGTTGATGGTTGAACAGAGAGTGCTTATGGTAAAACATATATTTCGCCATGAAGACAAGTACACAGAAGAAGTGCAAAAACAGTTCGCTAGGAAATTTGGGAAACTGGCAGTGTTCTGGATGCCCCCGGCCCTGTAGGTCATCCACGGCGGACGAGACCTTACAGGATGTCCAGGACAGGATACAGATGAGTCCGCACAAGTCCGGGAGGCGTCTGTCATAACAAACTATCCGCCCCGGTGGCGCAGGGGTTTAAGGCGCTGACCTCTGATCATTCGCCCGTAAGGGGTCCGGGTTCGAATCCCGGTCAGGCATGGATGTTGTGTTTGTCTTACGGCACTGGCTCTCTCCCTTCCCTGGAACCAGTGACCCTAAATTAAAGTCGGGCGACTGCTTATAGCCCATTGAGTTGCTCACGGTGGTCGTTAAACCTCCAATCCAAAAAATCCATAACAAACTAATGTGCCAAAAAGTACAGCCCACGATATTCTGAAAAGGATTGCGTTTCCACCCGTACAAACTATGTGTCGTGCATCGGAACAGACCACTAGGCCCGTGTTCGGTACTGCAGTTGGTTCCAAGAGTTCCTGTCTTAAGAAGGTGAGGACGTTCTGGACGGGACTTTCTTCACAGATGTGGCATGGTTCCACCGGTCAGGGTACATCAGCAGCCAAAAACACTCATGTGGGATACGGAAAATTCCCACTAATTTAAGTAAGTAGTTTTACACAACCAGATGGTCGGTGTTTGGTGTGCCATGGTACGTAAGTGAAATACTGGGCCCACTTTCTTTAGGGAAACCATTCACTCAAAACGGCACAATGTCCAGATTATCCAACCATTCATATCGGAACTCACGGAACGGGAAATAAACGAAGAATGGTTCCAGCAAGACAGTGTAACTGGTCACACTGCTGTGGCATCAATACAGCTTCTGGAGGAATTCTCGGGAAATAGCCTCATCTCTCGGAGACTGTAGCCTGGCAGTTCACCGGATATTACACAACGTGACTTTATTCTGTGCGGTGCACTGAATGAGAAAGTGTATGAAGGTAATCTGCATGCACTTCAAGAGCTACAGGCTGCAATAACGACCCGCATCCAAAACATCACACCACATACCCTGAGAATGGTGTTCACCAACATGCAGAAGCGTCTGTAGACATGTCTGTACGTCGGTAGGTCCCATTTCCAACACCTCCTGTAGGAAACAGTTCGACATTTTACTTTCAGTGCACAATTAATTTTCGGGGACACCCTGTATTTACCGACGAACTGTTATTATGGAAACGAGGTTATTCTGACTGGTGTTGCTATTTGCAGTGCCGTGATCTTGTGGTTTCGTTGTATAATCCGCGCCAAAGTTCGCTTATCTCTGTATGATATCTTTGTGTGGTGTCCAAAACTTGCATTTTTGTAGGCGACTTGGTGTCCTTTTTGGTAGGTTGTCATAATCTTCGATGTTGTTTCTCGTGTTAAACCTATTAATTCCGCCGTTCTCGCTAATGAAGCTCCTGAAAGACGCATAACAATGATCATGGTTTCTTTTGAGGTCGCCGAGATTTGAAATTGTCGATAATTACTCCATAACAGTTGCTTCACCTGCGACTGTAATATTGCTACGTGATAACTCATGTCATAATCATCATCATCATCATCATTGTCAACCATTATCAATCCACTGCTGGACGAAGGTCTCCCCAAGTTTCCTCCACAACGGTCTGTCTTTTGCCAGTCTCCTCCATATCACTCCCGCATACTTTCGAATTTCATCCACACATCTTCCATGTGGTCTTCTTCTGGGTCTTTTCTTGTCCCTTGGAATCCAATCTAAAATTTCGGCTGTCCATCGATGGTCTGTCCTTCTGGTAGTATGTCCAGCCCATTGCCATTTCAGGGATTTAACTCTGATCATGATGTCTTCCACTCTTGACATTTTTCGGTTCCACGAGTTCCTCTTCTTATCTCTCCTGGTTATACCAAGCATGCACCTCTCCATGATACTTTGAGTTGTCTGCAGCCTTTGTACGTCTCTTTTAGTTAAGGTCCACGTGTCTGCACCATACGTAAGCACTGGAAGGATGCATTGATCAAACACTTTTCTTTTAAGACATAACGGCATATTGCTCTTGAAAATTATGCTGTTTCTTCCAAAAGCTCTCCAGGCAAGTTTTGTACGCCGTTTAATTTCTTCATTAATGTGACCCTCACTTGATATCTGCTGTATCCATTTATATACACCGATAATCCATTACTTTAAGACCACCTACCTAATAAGCTGTAAGACCCATTTCATCCCACAAAACAAAGGCCACTTGGCGAGGCATCGATTCAATGAGGTGGCGATGGGAATCCTGGGGTATCAGGTACCATAATGTCAACAGCAGGTCCTCCAGTTCTCGTACATTTCGGGGTTGCGGTGATTTAGTGCGAACCCGCTTTCCAAGTCGAACCAGAAATGTTTGACTGATTTTATATCCGGTGAATTTGGAGGCCAGGGCATTAACAGAAAGTCACCAGCACGTTTGTCGAACAACTCCTTGACGACTCTAGCGTGCGCATTATCCTGTTGGTAATGGCTATCACCAACAGAGAACACAGTTCCCATGGATGGGTGAATTTGGTCCGCAACGATGTTCAGATACCTGACAGCTGTCAGGATTGTGCTAATTGGATAATGGAACCTAAAGTGTTCTAAGAAAGCATTGCCCACAGCATAACACTGCCGCCGACTCCCCCGCTCCCACCGCCGTCCTGTTTCCGCCCAACTGTGCATTCTGGCGTCATAGCCTCTGTTGGTAATCGGCGTATACGCGCTCTGCCGTCTACGTGAAGCACCAGGAATCTTGATTGGTCAGTTCAGGGTACTTTCTTCATATCATCCACGGTCCAATCTTGATGATCTTAGGCTCATTTCATGCGTTGTTGCTGATGATCTTGGGCTCATTTCATACGTTGTTGGTGATGACCTGCAGTGAGCATGGCGACTAGGGAAGTTCTTCGGCTACAAGGACCCATGGGCAGAAGGTTGCGATAAACGGTGTGCTGTGACACATTGCCCTGGTCGCCACTGTTATAGCTTCGGGTGATTTATCGCACTGTGGGCCCTGCGGTCGCTAGGAACAATGCGCGACAGTCTCCGCTCTCCTCTGGTTCGAATGAGCTGTGGACGACATACGACTGGACGACGATCCTTCGTTTGGCCATCTGTGTACCACTTTTGATACGTACTCAGTACAGCGGTACGTGAGCAACCCACAAGCCACGCTGTTTCCGAGATAGTAGTTCCGAGGCTCCGTGCCATCACAATTTGCCCTATATCAAACTCCGATAAATCGGCAGCTTTTCCCATTCTGACTACGAATACTCTACTAACCGAAAGCCGGTCCTCGGATTGTATACACTGAAATGCCAGAAAAACTGGTACACCAGTCTGATGCTCGGTAGGTCCCCCACGAGGGCGCAGGACTGCAGAAATACGATGGGGCATGGACTCCACGAGCTTCTGGAAATATGCTGTAGGCAATGCACACCATACTTCCTGCGTGTTCGATAGCGCGTTGCATGGCCTCCCAAATGTGCTCTATCACGTTCATATCTGCGGACTTGGGTGGAAATGGCAACACCCCAAATTTAGAAGAATGTTCCTCTAACGATAATGTGGCGTCCCGACACTTGGGTGGAGGTGCATTGTCCTGTTACAACAGGCCCAACCCATCAGCATGAATGGAGGACATGAACGGGTGTACCTCGTCAGAAAGGATGCGCACATAGCGTTGGCCGGTCACAGACGTTTGTAGACGTACCAGGGGTCCCAGTGAGGTCCAGCTAAACACACGCCGTACCATTACGGACCCTTCACCAGCCGGTACAGTTCCGTGTTGACAGGCGGGATCCATGGCTTCATGGGGTTTGCGCCACACACGAATCCTTCCATCTCCCCGATACAGTTGGAAACGCCACAAGTCACACCAGGCTACTTATTTCCAGTCATCAAGTGTCCAGTGGCGGTGATGCCGTGCCCAAGCGAGGCGCATAGCTCTCTGGCGTGCACCTATCAAGGGGACTCGAGTTGGGCGTCGGCTGTCAAAGCCCATATCGTGCAGGGTACGTTGCACAGTTCGGACGCTGATGCTTGTTGAAGCTCCAGCATTGAATTTCGATGATACCTGTGGGAGTGTTGCACGCCTATCGCGTGAAACAATTCTTGACAGCCGACGATGGTCACGTTCACCCAATGTCCTTTTACGGCCACACTGGTATCGTAGGTTGGAGGTTTTGCCGGAATTCTTGTAGTCACGGTACACCCTTCCAATTGTCGTCCGTGAAAATCCGAACTTCGTTTCTACCTCCATAATACTATGGCTCATCTAACAAGCGCCAACTATGACACCGCGTTGTGAATCACTTAAATCGTTATTACTTGTCATTATCATGCCGAAAACAGTTCTGACAGCTGGCAAGGATGTCTATCGCTTTATATACGCACTGCCAAACGCAACCGAGTACGCGCTTAGGTGACGTTGCTATGTATTTTGCATAAGCTCGTCTGTACCAGTTTTTCTGGCACTTCGGTGTATACAGACTGCTCTTTGAACTTCACCTGTGCCACCATTCGGTCTCCAGGCGCGCTCACGTCTCTAGGCTGGGAGTAATCATAATGTAATGTGTGATCGCTATAGATTACATCGCGGAAGACGTCATTCAAATAACTTGCATACGGTGAATTGCGTGCACCTCAGTCTCAGTCTGTATTTCCATTATTTTGATAAACCCCTGGAGCTTCAGCCTAGTGCGTAACTACTATAATAAAAGGACATTTTGTATACAATTTGACTTCCTTCCGTCTAACAAACTACTCTTAAAGATCCTTAAAACGAAAAAGGTAAATTCCTCCGGCATGCGATAAAAACGGTGAAAAACCACTTTAATGATTCACATTTCATTCGTTTGTTCTCTAAAATGTTCGAAATAATGCAATTTGCTAAAAAAAATGGTGGCAAAGGGTCTTTGATTTAACGTCCTGTTAACGGTATTTCTTTTGCGTTTCTTTTCCTCGGGCTTTTGAATATATTGAGCTCGTAATCCAAAATCCGAGAAAATATCTAAGGCGAGCAGAAAGAAGTTTAGTTTCTGTGAGAAAGAAAGGAAAAAAAGAAATATGTTGAGCAAATGAAGAAAACTTGCAACTAAACAAAAAATGTAAGAACAAAGGAAATAATGAAGTAACAGACTTTATCTTGCACCCGTGGAATCCTGCCGACCTTAAACATAAGTCTTCAGAACCTTTGTTTTCTAAAAGATAACAAAAAACGAAGAAAAAATGGCTTAGCTATTTCGGGCATTTTGGAGTGAATCGCAAATGGCACGAACTGGGAGCATTCAAAGGCCAATTAAATGCAACCTATGCAGAAACAAATAATACTATAATCAAAAAGGAAAACAAATTCCTTTTCCGAATCTTTAGTTTTCCTATAATGAACCAGAAATGTTCACTTTGCGATAAGAAAACCTTCAAAATATTTTTTTGCTCTTGTTGATTTTTTAAGATTTTCTGAATGTTTCGTTTTCAGTGAAATGCTTTTCTTTTGCCTCAGGGAGGAATCGAATGCTCAAATTAATTCTAAACGAATACACACACGAAAGCAAGAAAATGCATTAGAGGGAAATATCGGAATTATTTCCGCGAACTGAAGAGAATGACGGAACTTTGTCTTCTTTTTTTTTTTTTTTTTTACTTGCATAATAAGAATGCAACGAATTAAAACAGTGATTTTTCTATAATTCATGCTTGATTTTTTTAAAAGAACTGATAACCAAATGCAAAAACTCGTTATTGAAGTCTTTAAACAACACGCACCCCAAAATTTTGAAATGTGAATACAAAAAAAAGAACCGAAGCATTTAGTTTCTGAATAGGTAAGCAGAAGATAATTTAGTAAAACGCTGTGTTACTCAAATGTGCCATAGATTTGTAAAGCTAAATGTTTTTCGTTGTAGCTGTTTAATTTTTATCCTCTTTGAGCTTGTTCTTCCATACTTTAGTAAATTATCTTTCTTGCTACCCCTCCTAATTGTTTCTGATGCTTAGGGGAGCATTAATTATTATCCAGAAAGGTTAAATTTGTTCTTTCTTTTAGACTTTATTTAATTTGAATATCATGCTTCTTAAACAAGATGAAATGACAAAGCCCAGCTGATAGCAATACCCTACCGTCCAAAAAACTGTCAATTCGCAGCTTTTTTGGAATACTTCTGTATATAATCTGAGGGTTTTGTCTCTAGTGTCAGGTTATCCGAAAATTCGTGTTCTGAAAGTCTTTTATTGGATACGAATAAACGCCATTTTTTGCAGGTAGTACAGAATCTTTAATGCCACGGTACTAACTTTCAATGTTTATGATGTTCGTCCTTTAATTGGTTTGTTTGATTAGAGCTTTTTTACGTTTAAATTAATTTCTCTGAAGAACATTAGAAGCTTTCCTCCCTAAAGGGTTAACTTACGTGAGGCTCCCTGAGGGGTTAACGTATGTGAGACTCCCTCAAGGTTTTTTTCCAAGAGGGGGTATGAATCATATAGTACGTCCAATTAAACTTTACGTTAATCTCACGTAAAGTTTAACTTGACGGAGTAAATTGGCTTCAATGCGAAACCTCGGATTTCTTCTCAGTAGTAGCAGTTGAAAGGCTTAACTAACATGTACGCCATCGAGTCACATTATTGTGACCACCAGCTAATATCCAGAGTAACCGCCGTGTGCAGCGTGGACAGCAGCTAGACAGGCTGGGAGTGACTCAATTAGGTGCTGGAAGGTGTTCACAGGTATGTGGAGCAATGTTGACCGCATTGCATCTGACAGCTGCTGGATGGTGTGTGGTGGAGGATCCATAGAGCGAACAACAAGATCGTGGTGGTCCACAGATGCTGAATTGGGCTTAAGTATTGGAAATTTGAGGGCCAGGGAAGTACTTTGAAGTTTTCATCGTGCTCTTCCAACCACTCTCAGACATTTCTAGCTGTGTGACACATCGCAATGTCGTGCTGGAAGTTCCCGTCCACCCCAGGGAAGAGAATCAGAATGTATAGGTGTACGTGGTCTGCAAGGATGGATTCATAACGAATTCGGTCCATAATGCCTTCCACACATATAAGTGGGCCCAGGAAATATTACGAAAATATTCCCCAGACCATAACGCTGCCCACACCAGCTTGTGTTCTTTCAGCAGTGGTGGAAGACTGTTTGTTCTCCGATGTTTCACGCCTGATACGCCAAATTTCATCCGTTCGATGAAGCAGAAAACGTGACTCATTGGAGAAGGCAATCCTTTGCCAATCAGCGGAGGTAAAAGTCCGATACTGCCGTGCAAATGTAAGCCTTTTCTTCTGATGCACCTTCGTTAGCATAGATGCAGTGACCATTCGTCTGCATCGGAGCCTCATACGCAGCAGGGTTCGCGGAACTGTCGTTTCAGACACAATTCCTGTAGCCGCCTGGTTCAGTCCGCCAGTTAGTTGCTCCACTGTAGAGTGTCGATCGGCCCTCACGCACCATCGAAGCCGACGTTCACCTCTCACATCAATGACACGTGGTGCTCCGCAGTTTTCACGTCACTTATTCTGAGTGGCGCCATTTCTCCATTCACGATGCACTTTAACCACAGCAGCCCGCGAACAGTTCACAAACTACGATGTTTCAGAAATACTGCCACCCTTAGCCCGAATGCCGATAGTCATCCCTTTTTGCAAATCTGATAAATCTCTCCTTTTATCCATGATAGCAACGAGTGATATGTTTTCAGAATGCCTACAGCACAACTTCTATGCCCTCCAAGCCAGCTTAGGATACGAGCCTTCTTTCATTGGCTACGCGCTGTTGACGTCAAAAGTAGGAGGTGGTCACAATAATGTGACTCAACTGTGTATATTTTACTTCAACAATACGCGCAGGATTAAGCGATAACAAGCCGCTTCGGTTGCGCAGGTATTTAAGCGCTGGCTTCTGACCATATTTCCAAGATGTTTCCGTATCTCAGTGAAGCATGAGTACTATGTTTGTCGTACACCCCTTGCTCTCTCCCTTCTCTGGAGCCAGTCGCTCTAATTTAGGGACGGACGACTCCCTATAGCCAATTGAGTTGCTCACGGCGGTGGGTAAACCCCCGGGCTAACAAGCATAGCAAACAAAATTACTTATTAGTCCAAATGTTTTAATAGTCTCAATCAAAAAACTGATACTTAGTCATCCACAAACTTGCTCATATCACAACAAGCATTTAACTGCAAAGGTCTTATGTTTGTTACATATCAAACCACGTCCGGTCTGTCAGACCGCCACATTTTTATAGTTTACTTCATGTTAACGGGTTATGTTGGCGGAGAGGGGGACAAATACACATGCGCATGGGCTCAAACCTTTCCTGGAAGTAGAGTAAAAGAAAATAATTCGTTTCCAGTGCGGTCCGTGAGACCGGACCTGGGTTGTGAAGGGTTAAATCCCCCAAAACTTGATATTTCTGTCTGCACATAGTGTAACAGTGGGTGGCGAGTTTAGGTCAACTGATTGTCACAAAATGAACTACGGTCAGACAGATACTGGGTGTATAACACACAAGAAATAAAGTTCAAATCGGGTTTTATATGTATGCTCAAAAACTGTACTTCAGGAACTCAGGGTGCAAAACATTCTGACTTTTAGAAGCATGGATTTTTTTGTATGTTTCCTTATTTTACGACCCCCATAAGTAACGCTTAGGAATACAAATAGTTTCCCGTCCCTACATCCTGCGGCGTAAGGCTAGAGTACCATCCATTATTCATACGAGACTTGAACCCTGTTTTATTCGAACAAATGATCAGAAGCAAGGCCACAGAGCATTCGGCCATGGAGGCAGACTTCGGGAGTATTGGTCTCCATTTTTAGCACGTCTTTTGTAAAAAAAGATTGTGCTTCTGTTATCGGTTAGTCCGTCCGTCCGTCCGCCTATACCCACGATATCTCAGCCGATTTGAAAAATTATTTTTGCATTAGGAAGCTTGAAATATAAAAAAAATTAGTCCGATTTGAAAAATTATTTTTGCATTAGGAAGCTTGAAATATGCAAATGATGATCCTTTATTTCGTTTTATATTTTTACGATGTACAATTTCGCCGGTAGAGGGCATAAATGCAGATGATTTCGAATTCAAAAATACGTTTTATTCCACTTATTTGCTTCTAAACATCCGATAAAAAAAACTACATATGTTTCGATTCCATTTATGTCGAAGAGTATTTTAGATATAATTCCTTTTTTCAAATTACGCATAGATTTTCCGCTAGGAGGCGTAAAAGTAAATTACATTTTCCCCGATAACTCTTCTTCTAAAACTCCGATTTGAATTTTTTTTCAGCGGATACATCTCCAGATGAAAAATCTTTTGCATATAATTTCAAATTTTTGGTAAAGAATACTTTGGCCACCAAGGGGCGTAAGTGTTCATTTCTGCTTCTGATGTATTTGCCATAAAATCGTAGCTTCTAAAATATCGATTAAAAAAATCCTTCGCGAACTGATGCCACTCACATCGATAAACCTTTTCGTAATATTTTCTTCTTAAAATATTCCACAGTTTCTCCGCCAGGGAGCGTAGATCTACATCTTATTTTTGTCAATATCTCAACTTCTAGGAGTCCGATTTGAAAAATTTCTACTTTGTTGGATAGTGTTTTCCGTGTGACACGTTTTTCATATAATTTCAAAATTTTCAAGTAATTCATAGACTTTCCGCTAGGGGCGTAGAGGTAAATTGTGTTTCCCCCTATATCTCTGCTTCTAAATCTCCGAGTTGAAAAATTCTTTCTGCAAGGGATACAGCTCCTGATGGGAAATCGTTTGCACATAATTTCTAATTTTTGTAAAAAAATAGTTTGGCCCTCAGGGGGCGTAAATCTTAATTTCCGCTTCTGTTGTATTTGCAGCAAAATATGACCTTCTAAATTCTCGATTGAGAAAAAACATCGTATTTTGACCGATACTACTCGTGTCGGCAAACCTTTTAGGAAAATTTTCTTCTTGAAAAAATGCATGGTTTCTACGCCTGAGGGCGTAGATGTATATCATATTTTTGTCAATATCTCTACTTCTAAGAGTACGATTTGAAAAATTCCTTCTTTGTTGGATAGTGTTTCTGATGCGAAAGGTTTTTCCTATAAATTCAAAATTTTCAAGTAAATCATACACTTTCCGCTTGGGGGCACAAGGTGTAAATTGCGTTTCCTGCGTTATTTCTGCTCCTAGAGTTCTGATTTGAAAAATTCTTCCTGTATCGCATACAAGACCTGATGGGAAATATTTTTCACATAATTTATAATGTTCGGTAAAGAATGGCTTAGCCACCAGGGGTAATTTCTGCTTCTGAAGTATTTGTTGCAAAATGTGGGCTCCTGAAAACTGGACTAATTTTTTTCTTCGACCGATACCGCTTATACGGATAAACCTTTTGAGAATACTTTCTTCCTAAAATAACGCATGGTTTTCCCACCAGGGGACGTAAAGTCACATCTTATTTTTGTCGATATCTCTGTTTCTAAGAGTTCGTAAGCTCACGATTCCGTTTACAGCAATATCTTGAGGGATTAAAAACCCGATTGAAAATCTTCTTTCTTTGGTCAGATCTATTGTTTTCCATACAGGTTTCATTGACTTTGAATAGCTTTGATAAATTTAATTCGCGTCAGAACGGATTCAAAAGACGTGCTCATTGCACCCGAAAATTCGATGTCAGCTTTCTTGTTTTAAAATGTAACGGCAATCGCGTCAAACAAATGGAACCCGGAACTGAGATACAAACCTGGTTTCGCTATATCTGGACAAAAACCGATTTGCTGACATTTTGTTTTAATTCTGAGTTGAGAACCTGTGTGGGAACACAGGCAGGTTATTCGTTCATCGAAAGTGAGCGAGGTTTGGCAACCGCTGGGGTATTTTCCTCTTTGGGGGACACAGAACTTTCCTGATTTAAAGTGGGCGAACATAACATTTTGAAGATCAACAGACAGAGAAATTGATCAAATGTGCTCTGCCTGTGATTTTCAGATATAGTGCGGAGTACTTATTCATATATAAGGGACTTGTCATGTGGACAAACAATACTTGATATGCGTTATATTTTTTTATCACGGTATAACAAGCATTATGGACAACTTTGCGGTCTATAAGTAGTCATCTATTCCTAATTTAAGGTTACTGGTTCTAGGGAAGGAAGTGAGCTAGTCCTTTAAGATAAGCACATCACCTTTACTCGATCGCGGATCATCTAGATAGAAACAAGCGCCTCTGACACGCGGCCTCCGGTGCAGAAACGATATATAATATGCCATACAATGATGAAGAGGTGAGTAAGGATGGATGTTTTTGAGCAATCCCGGCTATAGCACTTTTCAGACCTTAAGCAAATCCTTTCAAATACAGGGATACCATTTTCGAAATATGCTGGACAAGAGGTCAGGAAGCATATGTGGCCTCAGTATGGTCAGGATTCTTTGCCGATACATCGTCGTTCTTTGTACATCAGTGTTTTACTATGACGTTTGGGTACATCATGCTTCTAAGGAATGATTTTACGCAGAGGTAGTAGTACAGTATAATGGCAAAGTAGACTTGTTGTTGTGATCAACAATTATTAAAATAAAGCAGATCAGCTGAGCTATTGATTGATATGACTTTCGCGAAAGGCGGCTATATCTGACCTTTGGATACATACACTGGCGGAAAGTGAAAAAAGAACACCAAAAAGGAATTGGCGGACGATCATGAAATTTACATGTGTTAATGGGGTCGAGTTTACGTAGGTGTAAAATTAATTTCGGGACCAACCGATGAGCGCTTGCGCCAAAGCACGGCATAATTTGCAAATTATCGTCGGTGGTATTTAAGAAGTACGGCGAAGTGAATGTAATCAGTCGTCGGCGTACGGACACGTGCGAAGACCCTGAAGAAGCTGCAATGCCTGGACATGAAAGACTTGTACGATTTCAGCAGTTATCGGATTTTGAGCGAGGTCATCTAGTCGGACTCCGCGAGGTCGGGTGGTCGTATCGTCGTATTGCGGAGCGAATTGGACGGGAATTATCTGTGGTGGTACGATGATGGCGTAGATCGTCCGAGGAACATTCCTACACGAGAAGACGTGGAACCGGGAGTCACAGACGGACTGATGAGCCGACCGATCGACGCATAAGAAGAGCGGCGTTGTCAAGCAGAACATCCACTTTGACGCAAATCCAAGCTGCCGTTGCACCTAAGGGGATTGTGCGAACAATCCGCAACCGTTTACTGGATGCAGGACTAGGTGCACGCGTGCCTCTGACATGTGTACCTCTGACTCCAGCCCATCGTCAGGAACGGCTTCAGTGGTGTCGCCAACGTCTGCACTGGAGAACGCAATGGCGATCTGTCGTGTTCAGCGATGAAAGCAGATTCTGCTTGGGAGCCTCCGATGGCCGTATGCGTGTTCGCAGACGCACAGGGAAGCGTCTCCACCCTTCTTGCATCCTTCAGCGACACACAGGGCATACATCTGGTCTCCTGGTGTGGGAAGCGGTCAGCTATCACTCCCGTACACAAGTAGTGTTTGTACCGGGTACATTAAAGAGCACCTCCTACATCAACAACATCAGCCAGCCCGTTGTTGTGCCATTTGTAAGGTCGGTCCATCGTGGTGTTTTCCAGCAAGATAACGCACGCCCACACACGGCACGTGCAACGAACATGCACTTCAAGGTGTGAGACAACTTCCGTGGCCTGCACGTTCACCGGATTTGTCCCCCATTAAGCACGTGTGGGATTTTATGGGACAACGACTTACCCGGTCTTCACGGCCAGCCACCACCATCCCCGATTTACGCGTCCAGGTTGAGGATGCTTGGAACTCAATACCCCAAACTTACATCCAACACCTGTACGACAGACTCCATGACAGAATTGCACACTGTGACGCAGTTCATGGCGGTTCAACTTCGTGCTAACCATGTTACATGGAAATGTTATTTTTCAGTTTACCAGCAAATTCAGCTGTATTTTGTCATGATGTTTTGATCACATTATCCTCTGTATTCCGTTATTATGCTGTATAAATTTCGTTGGTATCAGGCGTCTCCTTCTTGGTGTTCTTGTTTCACTTTCCGCCAGTGTAGTTTCTGTACTAGGTAGTAATACTCGCTTGCAAAACAAAGAACCAGGATTAGCTCTTGAACAAATAATGTTTTCATTCCGGTTTTACTCGAGACGCAAGTAGCTGTCCTTTACAAACGGTAGTGGATATCAAAGGAATCTGATCCAGTAAACTCCTGTAACATGTATTCTTTGGGAGTTGCATAGCAGTATTTGTCTTACGTTGAGTAGCAGCAAAAGTTGCTTTTGAATTTGTTACTACCTGCGATAGAATCAAACGAGTTTTTTTTTTTGCTTTCCATCCGATGACATCTGACCATGGCTAGCTGTCATTACCTTTCTGATACAATGGCATCAACTAAGTCCAAATGTTCTTTCCATATTTACGACGATTCGGCACCTGAGCTAGTCTAACTCATGTTAATTTAACGTGCTAAAATACACTATCTACCAACAAGTAATTGGACACCTGTGATAGCAAAGGAAAACGAAATTTATTCACCTTCAATAGCTGGTGAGGTCTCCACGAGCGGCGATCACAGCTGCGACCCTCCGTGGCATACTCTCAACCAGGCGTTGTACGACGGCTAGCGGTATTTTCTTCCACTCGGCTTGGAGAAGACAGGTCAGTTGCTTCACCGATTTCGGACGGTGGGGGCACCCCTTAAGTCGACGCTCCAACTCGTCCCAGAGGTGCTCGATAGGGTTAAGGTCCGGGCTATGCGCAGGCCAATCCATTCGATTAACCCCACTGTCACCATACCAAGCCATGATGGACCTCGCAACATGACAGGTGTCATTGTCATCTAGAAAGTAACATGGGTTCACCCCGTAAAACTGCCACAAAGTAGGAAGCGCATGGTCATCCAAAATGGTGCAGTAGGTCTCGGCGTTGAGTCTACTTATAATTGCGAACAAGTGTCTCGTGTCATACCAGGAGAAACACCCCCATAGCACAATTCCTCCGCCACTGAACTTCGCAGTTGGCACAATACATTCCTGCAGGAGGCTTTCCCCAGGCAGACGAGTGGCACTACCACACGGCGGAGCAACTTCCAACAGACTAGGAGGACCACCGGTAGAGAGGATCGACGGATCGTGCGCCGCGTGCGAACGGATACTACGGGGACCCGGTCCACTATACAGGCAGATGTAGCATCTCCTGTGTGCCCACGGACCATTTCCCGACGCCTCGCGGAAGCAAATTTGCGATCCCAGCAGCCCTTACGTGTGCTGCCATTAACACGGGGATATTGCCGGCTCCAGGTGCAGCTTTGCCAGGCCAGAACAAGGTGGAACGCCACAAACCGGCGACTTGTGGTGTTTAGCGATGAGTCCCGCTTCGTTTTGGGGACAGATGATCATCGTGTACGGGTGTGGAGGTCCCCGTGTCAACAGCACAGTGCTATCGAGCGCCATAACTCCACTGCAGGCATGATTGCTTGGGGAGCGGTAGCCTACTATAGCCGATCAGCTATAGTGGTACGTGGATCATTGACAGGCCAGCGGTATGTGGATGAGTTCTTACGGCCCCATGTGCTACCATTCCTGGCCGGTATTCCAGGTGCGCTATACCGGCAGGCTAATGCCCGCGCGCACACTGCTTGGGTTGCCCAGGACTGCTACGTCATGTCCATACACTTCCATAACCTGCCCGCTCTCCGAACTTGTCCGCTATCGAGCATGGGTGGGACCAATTGAAACACCGGCTGCCACCGTACCACACTATCCGGGATTTGGAGCATACTGTCCAGCACGAGTGGGCCAGTCTGCCGCAGTACAATATCAGGCGTCTGTTTGCCTCCATGTCGAATCGTATTGCAACATGTATCGCAGCCCGAGGCTGTACGACGCGCTATTGAAAATGACTAGACTGCGTGCCACAGATCCGTCTGTAAGTTTCCAGCAGCTCTGTTTTGCCATCATTATGTCCATAAAATTTCAGTTCAATCCAATACTTCCTTCTTGGTGCGCAAATTTCATTATCAGTGAGTGTATCATTCTAGTATATCTGCGAATTAATTTTCTTTGACTAAAAGAATCGAATCTCGCAATCTCAAGGAGCGGGCTTCAATAAAGCCTTAGTGGCATACCTCGGGGGCAGTGGTCTAAGAGCTGATTTGTGACCATTTTTCCGAGATGGATCTGGGTTTGAATTCCGGTGAAGCATGGAAGGTGCGTTTGTCTAACGGCAATGGTTCTCTTCCTTCTCTAAAACAAGTGGCCCTTACTTACGAAGGGCAGACTGCTTATAGCCCATCGCGTTGCTCATTGTGGTCGTTAACGACGCAGCCAACGACAACAACAAAATAAAAACGCTAGCTTAATTGCCTTGTACTAGCTGTCTTCACTGCCTAATTGATATTGTCCAGTTAACAAGTTGAAGAGATTTCACAGTGCAAGTTAAGTCAGGTACGTTATTATAGGCAGAGCACACTCATATCTCCAGTTACAGCCAATTACACTTTACGAAGTCTGGAAATGTCACATGATTTGGAGAAAACAATTTTTAACCAATTTTGTTTAAAGTAGCACGATTTGCAGCTTAATTTTCCGCTACAAACTACTTTATTTTGTAGCGTGCTACAAAATACATGCCACGTTACTTGTGTGCTGCTTCCAATCACTAGCTAGAAGCAATAGGGTAGGAGATCGGATGTGTTCGACTCGAACACTGAGCTGTTATCGTATGTTCTGTATATTTTAAATGCTTGTCCAGAAACGTTAATCTTTGCATTGATTTCTACACCGCCTTTATATGCTGATTTATGTGCGAAAAGTTGAGATGAACCAAGAAAAACATGAAACAACATTTTGATCACCTCAACCTTTTAACCTTCCTCAACCTTTTAACCTTCCGGTGGTGCAGTGGTCTAAGCGATGGCCTCTGATCATTCGTCCGAAAGTGGTCCGGGTTCGAATCCCGGTGAGGCATGGATGTTGTGTTTGTCTTACAGCACTGGCTCTCTCCCTTCCCTGGAACCAGTGACCCTAAATTAGGGATGGGCGACTGCTTATAGCCCATTGAGTTGCTCACGGTGGTCGTTAAACCTCCAATCAAAAAAAAAAAAAAAAAACCTTCCTATGGGGAAAGCGTGGAATGATGTAGCCACAAAGTCGTGTACCTTATGTTTTCTGTTTCTCCAGAAATCGAAATGGGAAAAAAATAAGTGTTGGCTTATTGTTTAAAAAAATACCTTTCACGTTTTGAGGAGTAAGAGGTACTCTCAGAGGGATGGAAGAAAAAAATTGTTATCCTTAAGAAAAAATACGTGGTGCAAACTAAAATGTTTTGACATGTGTCGCCCACTTACCTTTATCCGTCTGTTTTAAACATTGCCGACAGTAATTCATGATACACCAGTTGTTGCTAACTATAAAGGAAAAAAAAATTACCTAGAAATCATTACTTCTAATAAATGCAATTAAGATAGTTACAAGATGGAACTAAATGTTTTCAATCCTAGTAAAGAAACTCCAGGCATTGCAAAAAGATCCCTAACTGGATAACAACAAAAGTGTTTCGCTGTGTTTCATTCCACTTGTTTCCAAGACATTCTTTCATTACGTTTGACTGGACACTCCAAACAACGATCGTAGTGGTAAGCAGGTTAGATTCTGTCATCTGTGGGGAAACTTATCGGCGATATACTATCTCTCCTTTCCTTTAAGAAATGGTTGTCGTCTTGATTTAAGTTTTTGTACCCTGCTTCTTCTTTAGAGATATACTATCTAGCAATATCTTAGAGATTACAATAGTCAAGATTAAAATAATAATCCGAGTTTGGGATCTGCATAAAAGTAAAGAACTAATTTAAGATTTTCTATAAGAAATGCTCTGGCAAAACAGAAATACTAAATAATTTAAATAGTGCTATCAAACCCGGCGGTTATAACCACAACGAAGGAATCGCGAAATGTATGTCATTTTAAATGCGTTTTAAATTAAGGGATAAAAAAGAGGCGCCTGTGACGTATATTCTAAATTAACTTTCATTTTTAGTTTCTTTCCCTATGTAAATTTTGAGGCCGCCCCGGTGGCGCAGTGGTCTAAGGCGCTGGCCTCTGATCATTCGTCCGTAAGGGGTCTGGGTTCGAATCCCGGTCAGGCATGGATGTTGTGTTTGTCTTACGGCATTGACTCTCTCCCTTCTCTGGAACCAGTGACCCTAAATTAGGGACGGACGACTGCTTATAGCCGATTTGAGTTGCTCACAGTGGTCGTTAAACCTCCAATCAAAAAAAAAAAAAAAAAAAAAAAATTTGAGTTTGTTCTCAGTAATACTTCACACTTAACGTGATATCTTCTCTCTAAAACGAATCCTTTTGTCAACACAATTGAGGTCAGAATGAACGTGACCTGTAACTGTATGAGATAAGAACCATAGATAAAAACTACGATACAACGGTTGCTCGTGTGGGGTGTTGGATGTGTGGCTGTTAAGTAAAATGTGAAGTGCTATGTTGTGCTGATGAAATAGTTCTGGAATAAAGCCAATTTCCGTAAGTTTGACTTCTGTTTAAATGCTTCGTCTGGCCGTTAAGGTTTAATTTAGGAACTTCTTCATCGTATGGTTATGTTTTAAAATAACGTAAGAAGAGCGATAAAAGTTCAAGCTCGAAAAGAGGTTACGTTATACGCCACAACATATATGTCGCCAAAACCTAGTTCACTATAACTGAGTTTTACTGCATTTGATTTTCCAAGTGCGTAGTACACGGTTCAAAATAATTTGAGGAACATGTGACTTTGGCGCTATTATGCAAGCCAAGCACGTGATATCTTACCTAGATATGGAAAACGCAAGTCAACTGTGACGCAGACAGCAAAATCATGCATAGCGTAATGCAAATTAGCGTCTGTGACGTTAGAATGCGTAAATCACAGATTGGGATAAAAACGAAATTTTACCGGGAGCCCACTTCCACGTTTACCGTGACATTTTGTTTCTAGCTGCCTTCGGCTTGAACCATATCTGAACAGCATGAGTTATTGGGATCAACGGCGTGGAGAGCTTTTGGCCTGCTAGAAGCAGGTCAGACACAGCGTGTGGTTTCAGAAGTCATTAAAGTGTCATTTCCAGACTGTGAGCACGATTCCAGAATACGGGAAGTGGTCCAAGAAGGCGCTGGTAAGGTATACTACGACCAACTATAGCAAAGGACGACTTATCTATTGTCAACAGTCCGTACGAAGAGGCGACAAAATGCTACGCAGCTCCAGCAAGAGCTTCTCTTGTCAACACAACGCAGCTCCAGCAAGAGCTTCTCTTGTCAACACAACGCAGCTTGTCAACTCGAAATATCCCCAATAGCCTTCATCAAGATAGCCTTTATGGATGTAGATCAGTGGTTTGTGTCCCTTTAACCGTACGGTTCGTAGAACCTGGGCTGATAAAAATGGTGGTTGGCGACACGACGGCTGGAGTCAAGTTCCCTTGACTAGTCGAGATTCAGTATGGTGTCTGACAACCGACGAGTTCTTATCTGGAGGGAAAGCTGCACACAGTTAACCCAGCTTTGGTGAAGCTTATTACCTCACATTACGGCGGGAATAGATTGATAGTGTAGACAGACGTAAGTATCGGTGGACGTACGGACCTGCACGTCATTTGAAACGGCAGTCTGGCGGCCCAGAGATATAACAACGAGATTTTCAGACCTATTTTCAGGCCGTATGTTACAACCGTTGGTGATTTCTTCCTTTTCATGGAAGATAACGCTCTACCTCATAGAGCTCCGCCAGTGGATAGCATGTTTCAATACGAGGAGATCGAGCGCATGGAGTAGCAAGAATGAACCCCTGACTTAAATCCAATTGAGCATGCCTGGCACGCACTTGACATACGCATTGCAACTCGGCCGGCACATCCGTTGACTCCTAGTGAACTGGAGACTCCCCTAATTGTGGAGTAGCAAAGATATCTCCAAATCCTCCTCGATAACCCCATCAATTCCATGCCACCTAGGTGACCAGTGTTGTTAGCTGTTAGAGATCCGCTACAACCTTCAAAAAGTAATTTTTCCTTGTTGTACAGGTAGCCATATTGTTGAATCATGTGCATCACAAACGATACTTTGTCTGAAAGTTTGAACGTTTTTCCCACTTTGGTGGGGCAGTGGAAACGGCGCTTGCTTGTTTTCATTGTCGAAACCCTGTGTCAATCAATATATTTGTTTTTGTTATGTTCATGAAATGTACTTTCACATTTGGACATCGCAAACAAAAGGAATACCTGATTATTAAAATATTACTCTACGTACCGTATTTTTCCGCGTCATTATTGATGGGCCTAGTTAAATGATAATAATGCATAAAAATTTGCCAAAGTGCTTTTTCTTACCCATATTGCCGCCCCGGTGGCGCAGTGGTCTAAACGCTAGCTTATGAACGTTCGCCTGAGAAAGGTCCGAGTTCAAATCCGCGCGAGGCATGGATGTTGTGTGTGTCTTACGGAACTGGCTCTATCTCTTCCCTGGAACCAGTAGCCCTAAATTAGGGACGTAAGACTTCTTATAGTCCATTGATTTGCTCACGGTGGTCATTAAACCTTCAATAAAATCTTAAAATATCTCTTGCTCCCTTAATACTTTTGAGCAGTGTGCTATCAACGTAGTGCATTTGGTAAAAGCTCCTATGCGTGTGGCAGGCGGCATTCGAGGATTCAAATCCCGTCTCCTGGAATAACGTTTGCGATTCTTCCAGGTTTTCCGCGAATGTAATGTGAAGACGCCGATGGATCACTAAAGTCGTAGCACGAAACATTAAGCCATTTCTGGCGATTGCCCCTCGGACTATCGTAGGCATAGTTGGATCAATGTGAGAATTACGATACTGCGATGAGGAAGTTAACGAAAGCGTACCTCACCATAATCCCCCATCCCCTTGTAAAGTTAATCATCATGGAAGTGCGTAACTCGTGATGATGTCCAAAGTCCGTCAAAGCTACAACAGAAGAATAACGCGTGTATATTAATCCAGAGAGCAATAACTTAAGTAGAAAAATTTTGTCAGCCATTGATTTAAGGGGTACAAGAAAACTTGAAAATAGTACCATCCTGTAAAGGACAATGCGCTGTGACAGGTTAGTGTTATAGCTAGCGAGCTTAGGATGAAAGACAGCAATGAAAACCAGACTAGGAAAATAAAATGCTCAACACTTGTTGCCAGTTATCCACATAGAAGAAAATTTCGAGCAGATAGATGAACTCGCTACCGTTTCCAGAGGAACAGCCTCGAAGGTCATATCAGCGTGGAAGTTGCCCGCAAAATTTCGTCAGCGAAATGCAATAGTGAACGAAAGCGCATGCTGCATTAGAGGGACGTTCAAGCAGCAGTTTCGCTGCACTAGGAAGAACAGGCGGGCGACCACAGAGCAGTTGTGTGTGCAACGTTTAAGGAAAGGCGTGATATGCGTATTTTGACCAAAGCATTGCTTTGCGAATTGTATACAGCTAGGTATCATGGTCGTATAGCATTGCACAAGCCCTCTGATAACTTCTGTTAAAGCACGTCTTCGCGTCCTGTGGCGCAATACGAATATGCAGTGGAATCAAGAAAATCGGTTGAATGTGATATGTTCTGACGAATAGGCTTTCACTCCTTTAGCCGAAAATGGAAGCGTGAGCGTGTGGCGACAGCAGAAAGAATGTTAGAACACAGAGTGCTTCTTCCTTACTGTGAATGACTCTTTCGGTTCTATCATGATTCGGGGTGGACTCTCGTGGCACGATTTGGGCTTACTCTGTACCACAGCGGCGTCGTCGATACCAAAACGGCATGTCAAAATCTTGAATGATAATTTGCATCCCACGCTGCAACATTCGAGAAATCCGGTAACTGTTGTGTTTCAACATGGGAATGGCCCCACAAATCGAGCGAAAGTTGTCGCCCAGTGCTTCGACGAACATGCCAATGAAATGTCACGTACGCCTTCGCAATCGCAATATTCTGACCTAAATCCAATTCAGCATGTATGGGGCATTTTGGAACGATGTCTAAGGTAGCGTCCCCCCCCTTCTACGACATCTGTGGATTGATCCGGTATTTAAATGAACGAATGGTACAAAAGCACGCCTCTACAGAACTTGACATCTGACACTATGCCACGTCCAAAAAAAGTCCTACTTGCCTTAGGTGTCAGTCGAAAGATTTTTTAGTGACTTTCTCCAGGTTTTTCCTATGTTTTTCCGTTACGTGTAGATTTCATATTTTGTAAGAACAAAACGGTAGCGGCATACATGCGTGCGGTGCACTGGAGTAAAGCCGGTGAATTGAATGGAAGCATTCATCCAAGAGTTCATGGTACACTGTGCAGATCCTGATGTAATACGGAAGATGAAAGTAAACAGCAGTTGAAGGATTGACAGTTGATATACAATCTTTGCCTAAAAACAGAAGTATCCCGAGAAGTCGTTCAATCCTGATAAAATTCGCATGTAAGTACCTCAGGGCCGAAAATGCAAATTATTTAAAAATAACAACCAATGACTACTAAATAATGTGCTGCAACAGCGCATGGCAAATGGCATCGAGGAGGGAATATAAAGAGCAAAGCTCGCACGCAGGCATAATTGTGATAGTGGGTTGCAGTTGCATTAACCTCCATTGACTGTGAGAATGCATTGACATCGGATCCTTTCAACGTACCAGCAGTTGAGCGAGATTTATAGACGATGTACAATTCGGCTGAAACGTACAGCTGCTTGGCGTAAACTTCGCTTTGGCGTAAAGTTCGCAACTAATTGAATTAAAATTTATTTCGGATCTATTTTGCGATTATAGATTCGACATTTTTTTGAAGTAAACCAATATTTCCCTTACGTGTTGTATGTATTAATGAATCAATTATTCCGTTATATCTTATGGGTAGAGCACGCGCTCACGTGCCCTTTAACCCTTTAAGCGGCTGGAACGAATTAACTCGGGGTTAACATAATACTCTGAAATCAGCTAGAACGAATATTTTCGCTGTCTAAGAAGTGGTTTGAACGCGACAGGAACAAGTGAACCTGCGCATCAGAAAGCGTTGTTTTTACCTTAGGTTTGTCATTCTAAGTGGTCATTTGGGGATATGATTGTCATTAATCCTTCCTTCCTGATTACCTTTTCCGCTAATAATGCTATTAAAAAAAGGGTGTTGAACCTAAGAAAGAAGAGAAAAGATGGTTGAGTTACTTGTCTCCACCCAGTGGCATGATGACCGTGTCCGGGGACTACTCCTTTTGAATCATTCCTTTGGTAGTGGTACTGAGAATAAAGGACTGTAAAGGAATCAGAGTACGTACTGTAAGACTAAGGACTGTAAGGGAGCATTTACAACCAGCGACAGATTTATAATCGATACTCCTGAGATGAAATAGGAAAAGGAATTGTTTTGTCGTAGCTTACGCATAACCCGGTCGCTATGAGAACAATTCTGTTTGAGGAGCGCAAGAAAATTCGGGAAACTTTGGTTCGGGTACATCAGCCGCTTAAAGGGTTAAGACGAGCCGCCACTGATGCTGCTCATCCCTGTTTTTTCATACTGTAATAATATGTAGTATAAGTCCGTCGGGGGAAGAAATGAGCTTTTGAATGGCGAAATAATTTTTGAAATCGGTTTAGTAGTTTCCGATATTACCTCGTACAAACCAACAAACTTTTTCTCATTATAATATAATACCAATTCAGAACTGTAGGAAAATGCCATCTATCGGGAAATAAGTTGCTGATAGCATTTATTCTGCTTTCCTAAATTATGTCAGTGTTATTTGATAGATCGTGACAGTGCAGCTCATACTCAAACTATCGAATCTAATTGGAAGGCTCTCTAGCAAAATCTCAGAAGCCATTATTATTGGGTTGGTGCGAATGAAAGATCCGGCGCGAACGAGCAGTGGAGACAGGCGGCCTCCACCACAGCGGATTAGAACCACCCACAGGTGTTGCGTGTATTACGTCACAGAGTTACTATAAATATCTAGCACGTGTGTGAAGAACAAGGTTCAGGCGTGGTTTGTTTGGACGTAACGTGGCTTGCAAAGGAAACATGCAGACGCCGGATTTGAGAGTTATCTTCCTGTATGAATTTAAACTGGGCCATTCTGCAAGGATTGCCGCTCGAAACGTTAACAAAGCGTTTGGGGAGAATGTAGCCAACGAACGAACCATTCGGCGATGGTTTGTGAAGTTTCGAAGCAGAAATACTGAATTGCAAAACAAAGCACATGGTCACCGTCCTGTTGCTGATTTTGACGATGTTCTGTTACGTGTGGTTGAAGCGGACCCCCGAAAAACGTGTCGTGAGATAGCGGCAGAGGTAGGTGTCCACCACACGACAGTTGTTCGGCGTCTGGTTGCGCTGGGTAAGGTTAAAAAGCTGGACATGTGGCTGCCGCATGAGTTGACAACTGCCAACAAGATTAGGCGCTTGGAAGTCTGCACGTCGCTCCTTTCCAGGAATAAACAGGAACCACTACTGCATCGAATCTTCACCTGCGACGAGAAGTGGCTCCTTTATGATAATTGGAAACGATCTGCACAACGGTTAAGCAAGGCACTGCCTGCCGGACGGCATTCTAAGCCACCCCTACACACCAAGAAGATGATGCTCCTCGTCTGGTGGTCCACAGCCGGGATCATTCATCGGAGTTTCTTGGCAAGAGGCCAAACCATCACTTCATAACCTTATTGTGCTGAATTACACTAGATGCACCGGAAATTGCTGCAGAAACAGCCGACGTTGGTCAACAGACATGGTGTTCTTCTGCTCCAGGACAACGCTCGCCTTCATGTCCCACAACGAACGCTGCTGACACTAAGTGCCTTGGGCTATGAAGCACTGCCTATTCTCCACCAGACTTGTCTCTGACAGACTATCATCTGTTTCCTCGCCTGGATCACTTCCTGTCCAGGAAACAGTTCACGACAGACAACGAGGTTCAACGTGCAATTGACGATTTCTTCAAATCCCAGGCACAAGACTTTTTTCGTTCCAGGATCGTGGTCTTGCCGGACAGATGCCAACAATGTGTCGATGCCGAAAGGGATTATTTTGCCTAGGTAAGTTGTCCTACTTTTCCGTTTTCGCCTTCCACGTGTGCTGGCCCTTTACCAGACATTTCATTCGCACCAACCCAATATTTAAATATAAATTCCGTATATTATCGTGAACTACTTTCTTTCACGTTGCGTACGATCGGGTTGTATGTAAACAAAACGGAACGATACACGGGAAATCGGGAACTACTTGAAAGCGATCTGTTCTGTAGTACAGCCAGAAATAATAAAAAATAAAATGAAAACATAATAAAAAATAGTAAAAAATAAGCGAAATAGCCTATGCCCAACGAAAAAAAATAAGCTTCCCAGAGGTGAAAGAATTTCCCAAATCGGTTCAGTAGTAGTTTTCGAGATTACCTCAAACACACAAACACAGTTTCTCTTCATACACTATACTGACAACAGTCACCGAACACCCTTTCAAAAGCAATTGAACGGATCTACTGCATTGTTAAGATTTGCAGTACAGCTGCAAATTGCATAAAAACAAGGCTGTAGATGACCGCGATCATATAGTACTGTGAGGGTGAGTGAAAATGTCGCGGCGGGAGAGAACTGATTTTGGGAAAGGAAAGATTGTTGGGTGTTATATTAGTTAGTTGTCTATATGAAAACCAGAGAATCGTTTAAACATACCCAAGTCAACACTTTTGGATGTACTGAATAAGTCGAAGACGCATGGCGTGCCCGAAGCAACAAAGCGTACCGACAGACCAAAGAAAATCGGTGATAGAAGACGCCGGAGCCTCAGGAGAGTCGTTACAGCTAATCGACGGAGTACTGCACAAGACCTCAGTGTACAGGTGAGTAAAAATGCTGGAACCTCGGTATGTACACTTACCATTCGCAGAGAACTTCATTCCATGGGTTACCGTGATCGCGCGGCTGCTCATAAGTCTTTCATCTCCACTCGGAATGTTACTCGTCGTTTAGCATGGTGTAAAGAACATTTATCGTGGACCTTAGATGAATGGAAACGGCTCCTATGGACTGATGAATACAGATAAACGATCCATCAGTCTGATGGTCGTGTGTGGGTATCGCGGCAGCAGGGGGATCGTTATTTATCACAGTGTACCGTTCCTACGGTCAGGTTTGGAGCTGGCAGTGTACTCGTGTGTGTGTGTGGTGGTGGTGTGGGGGGGGGTAGTGGTGTGGTCCTGGTCCATTATTCGTTATCGTGGACAAGTCTGTTAATCAGCACTTCTACCTCGATATTATGGACAATTATGTCCTTCCAACTCTGTGGCAATACTATGGAACCGAGCCTTGTTTGTACCAGCAGGATAATATACCGAGTCATAAAGCAAGGACGGTTATCGTGTGGTTTGACGATAATTCCGTATCATGTGTGGATTTTCCAGCACAGAACCCTGATCTTAATCCGATAGAGCACCTATGGGATGAATTAGAGCGCCGCATAAGAAGTTTGGAACCAAGGCCTACTACTAAGCAACAGTTAGCGGCAGCATTATGTACTGAATGCAAGCGCATACCTATCGCTGTGTTCCAACACCTTGTCGAAAGCATGTCTCGAAGGGTCAGGCCAAAGGTGGACCGACGCCGTACTAATGTATGTCAATAAATGCAATGTTGTGTTTCTCTTCTAGGTATCCGGTGAGTTTTGTCAATACTGTGTATATATTAGTACAGATTAGAGATTAGAACAGTTTAAAAAATAGTTTGCGACAGCCATAATTTTAAGTTACGTCCTTGTACAATTTGAAAACATACCGGGGTTTGATTTTTGCTGGTGAATACTTATGATCCGTCGGCGGAATACAATCAGAAAATGACCACGTCTCTACGAAAACAAATTTGTAATAAATATCCTAATGAACAAGGGAGGAGATATTTTTCCAAGCGACTAGCTGAGCACAGAAATGCAGTACGGAAATCACGAGTTATTAAAATACTTGTACGGGTGCTATCTTCCAATAGCGTTTCGCTTCGGAAATACATGACAATAGTACCGACTTGGTAAAATCAATAGGATTACATTGATTGAAGCAGTTATCTTTATTTTGGACGCTTGAATAATTATAAATATTGTCTAAATAACTTGGGTAATATTGAAAGCAGAACACTTAGAGGTAATCCAGTTTTAAAAAAACAATTTCATTAAAGGGACGCATGTTAATTTACCTCTTCGGTGTTAATTCCTGCTCAGCGATATTCGCTATTCCCGATGGAATATCTAATCTAAAAGAAAAATAGAGAAAGTCAAAAAGTGAATCGAAACAAAGCAAAAAATGAAGGAGGGAGCGAGGCATATCGCATGATAAAAGTCAAACTTAACATGACACCTTGTCAGAAAAACACCCGTTTATTAAATCTCGTATTAAGAAAACAACCTGGAGAACTAATTAATTAAATTGCACTCGTTCTGTACTAGGAAAACGAAAAAAATTCGATACCCCGCTTATATAGCAAAATACTTGCCGGCAGCAAAGAAACAAAATTAAGCTGAATTGCTAAAAGATTACATTAATTAGTTTTTCTTGATTTCAAAGATTACTTTTTCTTTTAATCCCGAATCTGCTTTGTTGTTTTCTTGCTTTTATGCACAATCCAGGCGTCTATGTGAAACTTCCTTAGAAAGGAAAGGGTGAAAGTAAAACCTATAAATACAGTCGCATCCATATGCACCCATAAATACAGTCATATGATATGCACCTACGCCACCTGGCGGGAAAAATATGTTACCCGAGATTCAGATCTGGGCTCAGTGGTTGAAGATTTTATACCAACATCATTGGAAAGTTGGACGACCTTTAAAGAAGTCTGAAGCAATAGGCTCTTGAAAGCGATGGATATAAGACCAATATCCAGAACAAAAGGAGTGACACCAACTTTTCAGATGTAATGAATGGACATTTCGGTTTACCCAAAATAAGAGCAAATCGTCTCACCGTTTGCATTCATAAACAAGAAAGATGACACCCAATTTTCGGACGTAATGAGCACGTCTTTGGAATCCTTTCTGAAACGAATAAAATTTATCAAAGCTACTCAAAGTCAATGGAACCAGTACGGAAAACTGTAGAATCTGACCGAAAAAAGATTTTCAATCCGGTTTTTAATCACACAGGTATTGCTGTAAACGGAGTCGTGAACTTACGCCCTCTGGTTGCAGACTTGTGCGCTAAGAAATATTTGAAATCATATAAGAAACATTTCGCAACAGAAACGCTCTCCAACAAAGAAAAAAATTTCGAATCGGACTCTTAGAAGCACAGATGTCGACAAATACATGATATGCACCTACGCCTCCTGGCGGGAAAAACATGCAATATTTTGAGAAGAAAGTTTTCTCAAAAGGCTTTTCGATGTGAGCGGTATCGGTCCAGGAAATAATTTTTTCAGTCGAGTTTTCAGGAGCCCAGATTCTGCTGCTAATACATCAGGATCAGAAATTAAAACTAATGCTTCCTAGTGGCCTAACTAGTCTTTACCAAATATTAGAAATAATATGAGAAACATTTCCCATCAGGAGCTGTATGCGATACATCAAGAAGTTTTCAAATCGGTGTTTTAGAAGCAGAAATATCGCAGGAAACGCAATTTTTCATTATGCCCCCTAGTGGAAAGACTATGAATTACTTGAAAATTTTGAAATTATATGAAAAGCATGTCGCACTGGAAACTCCATCCAATAAAGAAGGAATTTTTCATATCGGAGGCTTAGAAGTAGATATATTGTCAAAAATAATACGTAGAGAAACCATGCGCCGCATCAGTGGCGCAGTGGTCTAAGCGATGGCCTCTGATCATTCGTCCAGAAGGGGTCCGGGTTCGAATCCCGGTGAGGCATGGATGTTGTGTTTGTCTTACAGCACTGGCTCTCTCCCTTCCCTGGAACCAGTGACCCTAAATTAGGGACGGGCGACTGCTTATAGCCCATTGAGTTGCTCACGGTGGTCGTTAAACCTCCAATCAAAAAAAAGAAACCATGCAATATTTTAAGAAGAAACTATTCGAAAATGTTTATCGACGTCAGTGGTAGCAGTGCCCGAGCGAAATTTTTCAATAGAGAGTTTAAAAGCTCAGATTTTGTGGCAAATATATCAGAAGCAGAAATTAACACCTAGGCCGGCCGGTGGCCAAGCCAATCAATACCAAAAATTAGAATTATATGCAAAAGATTTCCCATTAGGAGCTGTATCCTCTGAAGAAATGTTTTTTTTTTAAATCGTAGTTTTTGAAGTAGAGATATAAGAGAAAACGTAATTTAAGTGTACGCCCCTAGCTGAAAATCTATGCGTAACTTGAAAAAAATGACTATACCTAAAATACTTTTCGACATAAATAAAATCTGAAGGTTAAATAATTTTTTAAATCGGATGTTTAGAAGCAAATGTATGGATTAAAATTTATTTTGAATTCGATATCATCTGCAGTTACGCCCTCTAGCAGTGAATTTGTACATCGTAAAAACGAAAAAAACGAAATGAAGGATCATCATTGGTGTATTTCAAGTTTCACAATTCAATACGAATTTTTAAAATCGGACTAATAGTTGCAGAGATATGGTGTCTACAGACGGACGGACAGACAAACCAATAACGTAAGCATGATATCAACCTATCAAAGCTAGTCCTTGGAGTCTAAAATCATTTTAACCGTCGTGCCTTCCTGTGTACTATTCTTCACTATGATACCATGAACATGATTCTGCAGTGATTGGAAGAAGTGAAAATCTATTTCTGGTGAGTATGGTGAATGAAAAAAAGAAATTAGCACCCATATTTCTGTCCTTTGTTCTTTGACGCACTAGCCACGTTTTATCGTGATGGAAGACAATATCTTTCCGATTCACCAAGCTGGTATGCACTTGGACTTCAAATCACCTCTACTATGTGAAGTTGCTGAGAATTAAAGTCTCGCTGTGATCGTTTGGTTAGCTGTCAACTGCTCATGATAGATAATTCTGTTGCAACCCCACGCTGGAAATCATACTTCGCCGCAACAGAAAAGAACCCTGCTGAGTTGGAATATTTCGCTAGTGAATACTGGTACCACAAATAGCAATGGTGTATGTACTACTTGGATTAGCTGAATTCGATTTTGAAACAGCAGCAAAATTTTTTGTTCTTTTGGTCAGCAATTATTGCTGCGCTAGCAACAATTTTCCTAGGTCTAGCAAAGAGTTCTGGTTTCTGTGGCAAGCAGTTCGCGCTTCCCTACCCAGAATTGTTCTGGGTCTAGGAATTTTCTTGTTTCTGTGGCAAGCAGTTCTTGCCGCCTTAGCAACAGTTTCTCTGTCGTAACAAAAATAACCCCCGATGGCCTTTGGCGTTGGGTTAGGGATACGAAAATAGGTGTCTCTCAACTTTATTACAACCTCCTGACTAGAGGGAGTTCTTTAGCACAAGAGTGGGAATAAAAAGGAAAAGTATAGGAGGACAGATTCAAGTGAGAACGATGAACCTCCTGAAAATATGGCAACAGAAGTAATCGTGTTCATTAGTGTTTTCGGGGCACAGAAAGCTCTAGAAGCCGAATTGCATCGCCAAATGTATGACATCTACAGTCCTCAAGTCATAATCGTCCGTTTTTTTTTTGTTTTGTTTTTTTTTTGATTGGAGGTTTAACGACCACCGTGAGCAACTCAATGGGCTATAAGCAGTCGCCCGTCCCTAATTTAGGGTCACTGGTTCCAGGGAAGGGAGAGAGCCAGTGCCGTAAGACAAACACAACATCCATGCCTCACCGGGATTCGAACCCGGACCCCAGACGGACGAATGATCAGAGGCCAGCGCCTTAGACCACTGCGCCACCGGGGCGGCTTTTTTTTTTTTTTTTTTTTTTATTGGATGTTTAACGACCACCGTGAGCAACTGGATGGGCTATAAGCAGTCGCCCGTCCCTAATTTAGGGTCACTGGTTCCAGGGAAGGGAGAGAGCCAGTGCCGTACGACAAACACAACATCCATGCCTGACCGGGATTCGAACCCTGACCCCTTACGGACGAACGATCAGAAGCCAGCGCCTTAGACCACTGCGCCACAAGGGCGGCCCATAATCGTACGTAACGTGTCAGAGTGATATTTAAAATTTATTTATTTATTGTTTATTGTAGGTTTAACGACCACCGTGAGCAATTCAATGGGCTATAAGCAGTCGCCCGTCCCTAATTTAACGTCGCTGGTTCCAGGGAAGGGAGAGAGCCAGTGCCGTAAGACAAACACAACATCCATGCCTCACCGGGATTCGAACCCGGACCCCGTTCGGACGAATGATCAGAGGCCATCGCTTAGACCACTGCGCCACCGGGGCGGCATTCAAAATTATCACGCGGGCGCAGTGTTTTTTTTTATGGAGGTTTAACGACCACCGTGAGTAACTCAATGGGCTATAAGCAGTCGCCCGTCCCTAATTTAGGGTCACTGGTTCCGGGGAAGGGAAAGAGCCAGTGCCGTAAGACAAACACAACATCCATGCCTCACCGGGATACGAACCCGGACCCCTTTCAGACGAATGATCAGAGGCCATCGCTTAGACCTCTGCGCCACCGGGGCGGCGCGCAGTGTTTTGATGGAGACAAACAGGTCTTAGACAGCAATGTGGCATCTGTGGATGTACTGGTACAGAAGACAGAAGGGGAAACTTGCTCCAAGTTGTTGCAAGTATCCCTCTCAGTACCGAAAGTAGTTACCGTGCGTACTTCCGAGTAATACCACGTTTCCAGGAGAGTCGTCATTTTTAGTAGAAACTATTCTCTAGAATGATGTTTTTATACTTAAAACAACAGTGCCAAACAATACCCTTTAGTCAGGAGTGTGCAAGGACGATGGGGGAACACAGATTCTCATACTCCTAAATGTAACGTACTACACAGCGTGACATAGATGACGTACTATTGAGGTGATCCGTCAGTCCAATCGATAATGAGGCAGCTATTAAATCTGCCCGAATTGTTCAGTTGGAAGAGCAGCAGCTCCGGAGTAGAACGATAGGTTCTAATTCCCCCTATGGCAAAACGTTGTATGTTATATTTGCGCCCGAATGGAAGGGAATCTCCTGGACGTTAGATTTGAAAAAGTTGTGTGACGAGATTTCCACACAACGGACGTAATTCATAAAATTAATTCTTCTACACTGAAATGATCTGTCGAGCATGGTTATTGGCTAACCCAAAACCTGCCATTTCGTGATCTCGTCTGCTTTAAGGGGCGGATGATGTAACGTACTACGCCACATGACGTAGATTATGTACTACTGAGGTAAAGCAACGATAAGCCTGTCGATGTAGTTCAGTTGAGAGAACAGCCATTGCTGAGTTGGAAGACGTGGGATCGAAGCATCACAGGCAAAATATGTTACATAATCCGCCGCGAAAAGTTATCAGAAGTCATTTATTGCTCAGTCCTTGCAGCCTACTGAACTCCCGCAGGCAAAACAATCCATCACAGTTAACCACGCCCTAAAGGTCCGTTGTCTTTACCGTTTCAAAGTTGGGTTCGTTACGTTCAAGGTTTGTCAAGAACAGCTGAACCTAAAATATTCAGAGGATTTAGACCAGATTTACTACGTTCCTCGATTTCAAACCTCGCCTTGAATGATGTTTAACTCCTATAAGTTCTACTACGAAACACAGAAGTCTGCAAATGGGATGTATTAAATATTGTTTGGCCGCCCCGGTGGTCCAACCGCTGGCTTCTAAAAATTCGTTCGGAAGGGGCGCGGGTTCGAAACCCGCGAGGAATAGATATTTTGCTTGACTGCTTGTATGCTATCGATTTGCTCCCGGTGGTCGTTAAACCACCAAACAAATTTTGTTTTTGAATTTTGGAAGATGTTACATGTATTTAAAATGCTGATTGCAAGTACGCGATATTAGTTTTATTGTATAACGAAAGGTACTTTCACAAAAGTAATTTAAAACGTTCGGCAGTATATGTGTAAAACAATAGGCTATCATGTAGGCGAAAATATAGGGGAAAAGTAGTTTTAATTATTTAAGATACACTCATCACATTTAAAACACTTTTACGTATCTTTTGTTCCCGTAAGTTTCAGACCTTTCTTGAAAATCTGTCCCTCCCTTCCCAAGCTGCATTTCTGGTGGGTTTGTGTTGTGGATTCGCTCTGTGCAGCATTCAGCAGTAGTCACCCATTATTATTAGTTCTGTATCCTTGCAAGATACAAGAGGAAAAGTAGCTGTGGTTTTTGGCCAACTTGTCACAGATGAGGTATGGGTGGAGTGATTCACTTTCTGTGCTAGCTGTCATCCTTACCTGGGATCAGTGGCGCTAAATTAGTGACCGACAATTGTTTAGATCCCTTACAGATGGCTGAAAAAATCCGAAATAGATATAGATACCCCTTTGTTCCCGATGTAGTGCCGAACTCAGCTACGTTATGAAGATAACTGGATAGCAGACTATGCATCACAAAACAGAAAGTACACCAGGTGGACAAAAGCGATTGGAGACCCCCACGCAGGCGCAATGGTATGCTCCCCAAGCGGACACGAGGTCAATTATTTATAAAAACGGCAATGGGAGTTCTCTCAGATCAATCGCCGATGAAATGGCTTAAAGGAGAGAGCTCTAAGAGTTTGAAAAGGGCGTTATAATAGGCTGCTAAACTGGAGGTAATAGCATAAGAAGCATTGCTGATGTCAGACAGGTTGCTAAATCGATTGCGACCTTTGTCACTAATAAGTGGAAGAAGAAGGGACATTGCATGAATTGACCTGGCACTGGGAGACCCACGAAACCGCAACCCAGAAACCGGAGGGTGCTGCAGATGGAGATCCGAAAAACCAGGTTGCAGATGTCACAGATGTATGGTCTCCACCAAGACACTTCAAATAGAGACCCGTACACTCGGTTTTGATGGCCCAGCAGCCGCCCATAAAATCTTCTAGCGGTAAAGCTTTGCGTACTCCGAAGTACAAATTTATGGACAAGATTTGCTGATAGTTCGTTGTGGAATAAGTAAAGCATTTTTTCGAAATAGTGCCCGCAGTCCGACGGACAGGTTGACAGAAAGACCGACATGCACCTTTAATACGCTATCTACCAACAAGTAATTGGACACCTGTGATAGCAAAGGAAAACGAAGTTTATTCACCTTCAATAGTTAGTGGAGCCTCCACGAGCGGCGATTACAGCTGCGACCCTCCGGAGGATACTCTCAACCAGGCGTTGTACGACGGCTAGCGGTATTTTCTTCCACTCGGCTTGGAGAAGACCGGTCAGTTCCTTCACCGATTTCGGACGGTGGGGGCACCCTTTAAGTCGACGCTCCAACTCGTCCCAGAGGTGCTCCATAAGGTTAAGGTCCGGGCTCTGCGCATGCCAGTCCATTCGATTAACCCCATTGTCACCATACCAAGCCATGGTGGACCTCGCAACATGACAGGTAGCAATTTCATCCAGAAAGTAACATGGGTTCACCCCGTAAAACTGCCACAACGCAGGAAGCGCATGGTCATCCAAAATGGTGCAGTAGGTCTCGGCGTTGAGTCTGCCAGGAGTTGCTACCAAAGGTCCCGTGCCATACCAGGAGAAACACCCCCATATCATAATTCCACCGCCGCCGAACTTCACAGTGGGCACAATACAATCCGGCAGGAGGCGTTCTCCAGGTAGACGACAAACACAGACCCTGCCACCTGAACGGTAGAGGGTGAACCTTGATTCGTCGCTCCAGAGAACCTGTTTCCACTGTTCAGCGGTCCACTGTCGACGTTCTTTGCACCACGTTAGCCGAGCAGCGCTATTGGATTTGGTGATCAAAGGCTTGTGGGCGGCAGCACGCCCATGATAACCGAAGAGATGGGCTTCCGTACGGATGGTATTCATCGAAAGAACACTCCCGGATGCCTGTTGAAACTCCTCGCGGATGTGGCCCATCGATTTGGTGCGGTTCTTCCGAATTTCTCTGGCCAGCACCCGTCGGTCTCTAACTCCCAGTTTTGTGGGTCTGCCGGGTCGGGGCACATTCCGACAGTCACCCCTCATCTTCCACTTGCCAATCACGTAGGCCACGTTGATTTTGGGTACTTCACCTCGCTGGATATGTCACGTATGGATCGGCCATTTCTGTGATACCCGACGACTACACCTTTCTCGAAACCAGAGATCTCCGAACTGCGTGGCATCTTGCATGTGACTGGTTGCGTTGTTGTTTCCCACACGATATTTAACGGCGGCGGCCGTGAAGTGTATCAGGACCACAGATATCGTCGATTGTAGGGGTGTCCAATTATTTGTTAATAGATAATGTATAACAAAATTGATGGGGCAAATCTAAAAATAACATGTACCTATTATCTACCTTAGACAACAGCTATCAAGCAAGATCCACATGGAAGAACAAATTAATAGGTATATAATATTTCGCTGGAGTTCTTTGAGAAGGAACCAGACAGTTTTCAAGGGAAGTTTGATATTATGTCTTAAGTGTTTAGTCAAAATATCCATCCATCCATTTCTACAATCACAGAGACAGACCTTAAATGAAAAAGAGATACAGAGTTTGTGGACACTCAACCAAAAGTGGAGAAATGTATGCTTAGTGAGAACAACAAAAGGTAGGAAAGAAAAATGTGAAGAGCTGATGATTTTGTATTTAAAGTAAGAACCTTCAAGTTGAAATGGCCTGGACATATTGCTAGGAGAACTGATGAGCTTTGAAAAACTGAAACACTAGACTCGGTACATAGGGACAGGAAAAGAATATCCAGAAGAAGAATAGGTGGGAGATGGCTAGATCAAATTCAAAGTCATGCCGTAGTGATATGGACAAGAATTGCTGAAGGCAGAAAGTTAGAGAGACTTTCATTCAGCAATGGACTGACTTTGTGATGATGATTGCTGAAACATTCAACCATATGTGTTTACAAAGATATTTTTACTAAACATTTGTTATGTAACCCATGATTTCTGTTTCAAACGACTTAATAGGAAAGATAGCACCATTCGCGTGTTATTCTAGAAAGATCCAAAGGGGAAGCGCTCTAAAAAGAGAAAAGACAAGAATTTCGCCAGAGTAAAATTACTTCGAAGATCAAAAACATTATGACAACCAGCCCAATATGATGTTGGTCATCCACGTGCCACCAAAACAGCTCTCACCCGACGAGGCATAAACACCACAATATTTATAAAGGTGTCTTGTAGTATTTGGAACCAACACGTTACCAGCAAATCCTTTAACTCTTCTGAGTTACTATACCGTGCAAATTAATTTGGACAAGCTATTTTATTCTCAAAATCGTAATGTGATCGCCAGTTGATGTCGGAAACCCACGTAAACTGGTTTTATCAGCTGTGAGGTGGTGTGACTGTTAGAACTTGATAGTAAGAATGTGGTTTGACCGGTTTTAAACAGGAAATAGGCACTTCAGCTTCAGTTGTGAGCTTTTGTGTGTGACAGGTGGATGTTAGTTTTTGCTCTCTGTGATTACGTGTTGCTTTTGTGTATTGAAAAATGGACATTTCCCAAAGGAAGCGTGCAAAAATAATTTCTCTGAAGGATCAAACTTCTATGACACTGAGAGATATCGCTTCTGCAGTTGGTGTAGGCAAATCCAATGTATCAAGACTGCTTACGCGATACAATGCATCTGGATCATCGTCTCCAAAAAGGAGAGGTAAATGTGGAAGAAAACGAAAAGCAACTTCACGAACCAATAAATATCTAATCAGAAATAGTAAAATGAATCCAAAAAAAGCAAGCACCGACCTTCAAAGGGATTTATTGGCTAGAGGTTGTGATGGTAGTGATTCAACTGTACGCCGTAGGCTTCTGGATGTTGGCCGGAAGGCAAGACGACCAACGAAAAAAAAATATTTGATTGCGAAATTGAAGATAAACGTTAAGCATGGGCCAAAAAATATAAATTATGGACTGCTGACAACTGGAAAAAAGTAATTTTCAGTGATGAAACTCATTTATTTGTGCAGGGTTACCAAGCAAATGTCGTTAGACGAAGCAACTGTGAACCCTTAAGACCTGAGCATATCAAACAAACTGTAAAACACCCTCTGAAACAGATGTTTACAGTTTTTTCACATCAAATATCCCTGGAAGCTTAGTTCCTGTTCAAGGTATATCAGCCAAGTACGTAGAAATATTACAACGTAGGATTGCTCCATTCTTGCAAACATTTGACGGGACATTTCAATATGACTTGGTCCCATGTCACAATTCGAAATTGGTCAAGAATTTCATGCTCGAAAATCAAATTCATTTGCTTGATTGGTCTGGAAATTAACCAGACTTAAATCCCATAGAAAACTTGTGGAATACGTTGAAGAGACGTTTAGGTAAAATGGACTGTACAACCAAAGAACGCATGATAACGAATGCTATAAAAGTGGTGCTCCACGATTATGAAGTCCAAAATATGTGCACTCAATTAGTGGAGGCAATGCCAAAACGACTTCAAGAGGTCATTTCTGCTAAAGGAGGACATACTTCATACTAATACAGGTATTTATCAGTGTATATCAAGGCATAGTTTTGGAAAAAAAGAGTGATTTTTTTACTTTGTCCCAATAACTTTGCACAGTATAGTACGTGCGGTTAAGCCGCCGCAGATTGGATTTGAATTTCCAACACAAACCAAACATGCTCAATGGTTTTGATGCCTATAGGAATTTCGAAATCCACGGAAATACCTGTAAATCTTCCTCACGTTCTACGAGCCATTTTCGAACAATCCGGGTGTGTGGAATAGCGCATTATCCTGTGAAAAGGCACTACTAGATGGGAATAGCGTTGCATGAATGGATGTACCTGTTCTGCAATGATATTTCGGTAGGTGGTAAACGTCCTGGATCCCTCCACATGAAGGACTGGAGCCATTGTTTTGCAGTAGAACATAGCCCAAAACATTGCAATGCCTCCACCGGCTTGTGTTAGTCCCACGGGACGTTTTGGATCCAACACTTCCTTAGGTAAGCAAGACACACGTCCACATGTTGCAATAGAAGACGAGATTCGTCGTACCAGATGATATTCTTCCAATCATTCAACGTTGATCTTTGATGCTCGCATGCCCGTTGTAGGCGCTTTCAACGGAGAACCGAAGGAAACCTGGGTCCTCGAAGTGGCCTGTGGCTACGCAGCGTAATTTTCAGCAGGTTTCGTTGTACTGGAATTATAACATATTATTCTCTTCACCAACATTCTAATTACCAGCAAGTTGCGCCACACTATCCCTTCAGTTGTCTAGTATCGTACGCTATAGCCTTCGCTGTCCTCTAGCATCGTCGAGCCGCGGTGGGTGCCAGTGGTTCATGAGTTTGTTTAACCCTCCTCGGACCACATTTTGAAGGTACTAAGACTGACCTTACAAGCCTTGCTATCTCGGAAATGCTCTGACCCAGTCATCTAGCCATCACAGTTTAGCCTTTGTCAAACGAGTTTGACAAAGACTAAATGCGTTTTCCATCTGAAGAACAAGAATAACATTGCTTAACAGAGCCCAGTATCAGGTGTTATTCATACCGTTTCATGATCTTCACACTCGCCGTCCTTTACCTGCAGTTTTATCATTGGTAAGCTATTCAGAATTGAATGCAGAATTCACCCGCGATCAGCATGGACGAATGAGCACTTATTTTCGTAACATCGAAACATCCGCACGAACTCTTTCACACACCCGAAAGCTTGCGTGCGATTTCTCGGTAATCTTCCAGCGAAGACCGGTGGAGGAGGTAGGAAAGCACACACAGTACAGGGTGCTTCTTCTCTCTCACTCCCTCTAGGAGATTTTACGGTGAATCTTAGGTACGTTGTAGGACGCTAGGCCAAGCATTCATTGACCTTCGGGCCGCACGGTATTTTAAGACCGCTATCGTTTGGTCACCTGTATGAAGTTCTTCCTGCGCAGTAATGCAGATTGCTGACGCCTTCGTGTTTGGCGTTTTCGATGGGCTAGACAACCCGATCGCTGGTAATCTTCTCTTCCCTTCCTCAGCGTTTTGCTAGTTTTCCATAGCAGGGAATTCGTTGGTTGTTGCAGATTTTCTCTTCTGACAAGTGAAACTTTCGGACCTCCCGACGACAATCGTCACGGGACGTTCTGTGGTGAATAAGCATGACACCAAAGTAACAGGTGTGAAGTACGGCATTTTGCAATCGCCCGCAACCCCTAGAACATGGCTTATAAAAGTGGGACGTCCGCCAGTATTGTATGCAGCCATAAAGTGTCAAACAACATTTACTTACTAGATATGAGGTACTTAAATGTCGGGAGACACCACGTACAACACCATTAAGTTGCAAGTGCCATATACATACCTCTCACTCCACACCATGGTAATATGTTGAGAGAAGGCAGTGCTACAAGCAGAGGCGAATCTCGCACAACGTGTAGATAATGACTGCACTGGAATCACAGTCAGGAGCGTTGCACATGTCACGCACAGCAAAATTGATGTTCAACACATTACGGAACGGAAGAGGCGTTTCGTGTGAGAAGTATCCAGACGCCTTCCACGCTTAGCGGAGCATAGTTTGGAACTGTGGTGGACACAACTGGTTGTACATAAATGAATGCAAATTGAAAATGAAGATTCTGTCATGCAAGTTGGCGCCATGCACCTTATTAGAACGTATGTACTCTTCAATGCGTCCTGCAAACAATTTGCATTGTCGAAAGAAATACACTTCAAGAGGCTAGCAGTATTTGGTGGCTTTCGGTGGTATGATTTCTGTGTGCAAATTGACGTACCTGTCACTGAATCTTTGGCTGGAAAACTACTGTCGGTTTGACCAGACCACGTATCCAGTAAGAGAAGGGAAGGTCCTGTTAGCTCTGGTTCCAGTACCTTACGCACCCAGGACAGAACGAGGGCTGTGGACATATTACCACTGGTGCTGCAGTCACATTCTGTATTTGGAGGTTGGTTACGTTGTACTGTTTCGGAAACACGTTTGCCAAACTTCCCACCCGCTTCCTGAAAGCAGATGTGCAATATCTTGCAAGGCGTCCTGACATGGACATAAGCACCTGAATGGTATAGGTGTGGGAAGTCGATGCAACGTATTACACAACGGTGTTTTTTTTCTCCCCAGTCAGCGATAGCGGCCTGTTTGACGTGAGTTCGTACTGAAATCGAGTTTGCCGCCCCGGTGGCGCATTAGTCTAAGGCGCTGGCCTCTGATCATTCGTCCGTAAGGGGTCCGGGTTCGAATCCCGGTGAGGCTTGGATGTTGTGTTTGTCTTACGGCACTGGCTCCCTCCCTTCCCTGGAACCAGTGACCCTAAATTAGGGACGGGCGACTGCTTATAGCCCATTGAGTTGCTCACGGTGGTCGTTAAACCTCCAACCAAAAAAAAAAAAAAAAAAAAAGAAATCGAGTTTGGTCTGTATTGAACACCCTGTCGGCATCAATTGCATTAGCTGTAATGTTGTCCGTAACATATCGTACAAATTCCAATGCGCTGTTCCTTATGGCCCTGTCAAGGGTAACATCCCGCCTGCCAATGAACCTCGTGATCTTGAGATTTTATAGAGGCGTTTGAATTTGTGCAGGAAATGTGTGATGACTTTAAAATTGGGGATACCCATTGTGTTAGCTGCTTCCTTCGCCCACGTCTTTAAATGCCAGTACTGAATTAAGAGTCCCATGTTACGCGCATTTTGGAATTTGGTGTACATATGCTGGCGAATGCGTGCAGTTTTCTGTTCCATCATACCACCACTCTCAACAGCCATTGCTGTTTGCCGCACATTTTCTGGTGATATCTTGTATTTACGGGAAGTTGCTGCAACGGTTTTCGTTGAGACCTCACATTGCCATAGACACTCTGCATGGTTTGCCCGGAAAACTGTTTCTGAATGCTTTTCCGTTTCACTTTGGGGGTGATGGTTCACAGGAATTCGAACTGCTTGGCACGTTGTGTGCTGGAGTACCCGGTGTACCACTATGTTCAGATAACATGTCCGACGTTTCATCACTCTTACGCCACAACGTCTGTCCTTCAAACATGTCAGCGGCTTCAATAACATGTTGCTCCAAAACACTATACAACTGCCTTGCAATTCTCCTGTCGGTGTACGTTGGAGTCCTGTCGTCCGCTTGGTATTTCTGCGTCACCTCGTTCACCAGTATCTGTACCACAGCATGAGGGTTACAAGCCATTTTCTTAAAACACAAAACACAATATTTATATGCGTACGAACAGGCCCGTGCGATGTGCCACACTACTCACGTTTAACAGTCACTGACGTACACAGCGCAGGATACCTTTCAGGCATGCGCAGTATCACCCAATCACATCACAACCATATTTACATGTTGTTTGACACTTTACGGCTGCATACATTGCAGGCGAGCGACCCACATTTATAAGCCATGTCCTTGGGGTTGCGGGCGATAGCGAAATGCCGTACTTTCACACCTGTTACTTTGGTGTCATGCTTGTCCACCACAGAATGTTCCGTGACGATTGTCGCCTGGAGGTCTGATAGTTTCCCTTATGAGTGAGCAGCAGGCAGTGGAAATCTCTGTGTGAATTCGTTTCACGGCTTCTCTCGTTGAGATGTACCCTAAGATTTATCAACTATTCCCTTTGTTTCAAGTAAAATTCTTATTCATGCAACAAGAGTTCTAACCACTTGAAAAAATGCATGTTTACGGCCAAAAGATTCGAACAAAACCTCCAAATTGTCTTTGCCAAGAGGGTTCGCATTCTGCTAAAGGCCACGTGCCAACAGAAACGGTACTAAGTTACAGTGGAAAGATTTTAAATTTTGAAAGGTTGAACCTCAAAACTTATGAGCTCTTTGTCTCGGCGCTCACCCGTATGCAAAAGCAAATCAGTAGAATCCCGGGAAATGATTTCGAAACACTTAAAAATTGTATCTACTGAATTTACATCCTAATTATCACAAATTCGCAGGAATATAATTTGTTACAATATACACAGTCGAGTCGTAATTTTTTATGATCACCTCCTTCTTTTAATGTCAACCGCGCGTAACCAATGATTGAATGCGCGTGTCGTGAGCTGGCTTGGAGGGCATATAAGGTGTGGTGTAGGTATTCTGAAAACATATCACTCGTTGCTGTCATGGATAAAAGTAGCTATATATCAGATTTGCAAATGGGGATGATTATCGGCTTTCGGACCAAGGCTGGTGTTATTTCTGAAACATCGCAGTTTATGAACTGGTCGCGTACTGCTGTGGTTCAAGTGTATCGTGATTGGAGAAATGGCACCATTGCGAATAAGCGACGTGGAAACTGCGGAAACCACGAGCCATTGATGTGAGAGGCGAACGTCGGCTTAGAAGTGGCGTGAGGGCCGATTGATAGGCTACAGTGGAGCAACGCACTGGCCTATTGAACCACGGTGCTATCGAAAGTGTGTCAAAAACTACAGTTTAGCGAACCCTGAAGCGTAAGGGGCTGCAATGCAGACGGATGGTCACTGCACCTATGATAACGAAGGTGCATCGGCAAAAAAGGCATACATTTGCACGTCAGTATCGGAATTGGACCTCCGCTGATTGGCAAAGCATTGCCTTTTCCGATGAGTCACGTTTTCTGCTTCATCGAACGGGTAGACGTTGGCGTATCAGGCGTGAAACATCGGACAACAAACACTCTTCAACCATTGCTGGCAGAACACAAGCTCGTGGGTGCAGCGTTATGGTCTGGAAAATGTTTTCGTGGCATTCTCTTGGTCCACTCATACCTTTGGAAAGCTCTCTGGAGCGATATCGTTATGAACCCATCCTTGCAGATCACGTACACACATTCCTGCTGCTTGTCTTCCCTGGGGCGAATGAGATCTTCCAGCACGACCATGCGACGTGTCACTCAACTAGAAATGTCCAAGAGTTGTTGGAAGAGCACGATGAAGACTTTGATGTACTTCCTTGGTTCCCTAATTCCCCAGACGTAAACCCAATTGAGCATCTGTGGGACCACCTCGGTCGTGTTGTTCGATATGGATCCTCCACCACGCACCCTCCAGCAGCTGTCAGATGCATTGCAGTCAGCCTGACTCCACATACCTGTGAATACATTCCAGTACCTTATTGAGTCATTCCCAGCCCATCTAGCTGCTGTCTACCCTAGCGCACGGCGGTTGCTCTGGATATTATTAGCTGGTGGTCACAATAATTTGGCTTGACCGTATATATACATGCACAATGTGAAATGTTTTTTTGGTTTTTTTTCATTTCTGTTAGAAGGAACTGGGTGGTTTGCATTCATAAGCAATTTTGGCAAAATGTCTGGACTGAGATTGGTGTTCGAAAACACCATGATTCCAGACATTTTGGGAACAGGCATTTCAGATATTTATCACTCGTATCATGTCAAGTTTTTTTTCCGAAGAGAAATCTACTTTTTGGAGTAAAACTTGTCTTTTTTCCCCAATTTGATGTGTACAGCCGGTAAAACGTTCTCTTAAACAGAAATAGTTATCACTCCTAATATTGAAATAACTACCCTCGTATGGATTCTACTGATGCTCTAAAATCCCGGAACAAATATAGTGTTTATTATGTAAGGTACAACACCGAATAACAAAGATTTTGTAACTAAATAACAAGGACAAACACAGCATTCATGCTTCATCAGAGACCCGAAACCTGACCCAGCGCGGACGGCATACAACAACCCGTACGCCTCTGACCACTCGGCCAGCGGGGACGCATTTCTTTTCTCCTACTGATAATTCAAAACTCTAGTGTTGTCCTTCGCGAAGTAGAGCACCATTTATTGTATTCTTTCTTTTTTTATGTCTCGAAATGATGTAGTTTCTAGTAAGAATACCCTGGCATTGGGAATTTTTAATAAAAGTGTTTTAATGTTGAATTCACGATTGATTTTATATGATATAATAGAAGCTTTGAACAGTGAAATCTGTTCACCCTGCAAGTGCTCAAGTATTTTTCCTGAAAAATCATCGAGCCAGAAACGGAAAGTGTTTCTGTGATTTCTGTTTTATTTCTGCTGGCACTGTTTTATTTATCATGCCTCCTCAAACGTTAGGAGAAAGTTAGGGTCGACAGTTTCTCCATGGCAAGTTCCCCCAAATGGGAAAATGAGTAAAGATGCAAAATTTTGCAAACGCTATTCTAATATATGCCGGTTTCGGGAGTCGAAATCTGCCAGAGAGAACAGACAATGTATGGAAAATGTTGAAATCTGTAATGGCACCGTGTGAGAAACGCAAATATATTCTTGTTTTGTAGTGTTGGTGGTTTCACCTCTCGCATGCATAACAAATGTCGTTTCGCAAGTACCGCACAAGATGCTGCTCTGTGCTGTTTTCTTCGGACGAAGGTTGCCTGAGATCCCGGTTCAAGACGTCTTCGGAACTTCCCTGAAGGTCACGACGGGAAAATGAGAAGCTTACTGCTTGCGGAAATAATGGTGTTACTGGGACAATGCGGGATTTGAGCTGAAAATAAAAAGCCGCTCGCTTCTTTGCGAGAATTTGTATTCTTTATTAGCTTCTTTCGAGTGACAAGAATAAAAGCGTTTGGAAGACAGGGTAATTCAAAGGTTTTTTTTTTTCTTTTTCTGTTTCGTTTTTCTCACTTCGCTGTGCACACAGGAAACTTTCCCGAAAGGAAAACGGGTGAAAAGATAAGAATCTCTTGACATGGCTGAAACTTTAAAACTTTGATTGTTAGACCGTACTCCGAATTTTCTGGAACAATGTAAGGAAAGAAACACGATTTCAAAGCGTACTCACTGTGTTAAACGAAGGGCAGCATGGAAGTGTGCCTTCTGTTACAGTGGACACCCCCCATCCTAAAACCTGGGAAAACTCTAAAATTTGTCCGCCATGTCGCGTATGGTATGAGGCAGCTAGGAATCACAGTTCGGCAGGATCACATGTTCTTTTACAGTTCAGTTTTTTTTATTTATTTCTCATTTGCGTTGTTTTTCTTTCGGATGTTCTCTAAAATTAATTAACAAAATTGCGGGATAATTAGGAAGTCGCTCCAATGCTCTTGAAGGCAAGAAACGCAATATTTTTGCCATTTTGAATTGTTTCTATCTGTGGGAAAAGTTAGCACTCAATGGTTACTCTGGAAATTGTTAAGAGCAAAGCGATAGGCCCAGAAGAGGACTTCTGGATTTCTTGAAGAGGGGCCGATGTTACGACCCACCCCGCCATTAATTTAGTAATTAATGGGCGTGGTTGATGTGTGAAATTAATTAAGTATTAATTGTTCGAGGCTTGATTGGAGTTTAAAAGTGTAAACAGCAGATAAAGTTTTATCTGGGGTTTGGAAAGAAAAGAGGCGAAGAATTCTCTCTCTGGCTGGGTGGTCTCAGAATAGCTCTGTTAGGTCATAAATATCCGGGCGCAGCTGACGGGAAACTAAGCAACACGGAATGGTACCTTTCGAAGAGGGGTCCACTTGAGTAAATGAATGAAGATGGGGACAAAAGGTTTAGCGAATAATCGTAAATTCGTCGATTGTTTGGGGCATTTTCGAAACAATTGCTCTCTGTGTGGTCCGTGCAGAAAAATAAGAGTTCGCACTTGGCATGAACATAAGGAAGAAAGTTAGTTGTCTGTGCGCTCTCCGATGTGAAAGGCTGGATGCCTTGGATCTGCAAAAAATGAATGGGAAAAAATGAAGCAGCAAACCTCCCCGCATTTGGTAAGAAATGGAGACAACTCGAGGCAGCTGGAGATGCCAGTTTGCCATAAAGACAGCAGAATGCCTAAATCCGCAGGATAAAGCAGAAATTTCTAGGCTGGAGCGTAATGGAACTCAGCGACTGTTTGGCCTAATGAAAGCCAAGTTACAGGGGAATTAAGAAGTCCGCGAGTGGACAGTGGTCATTCCAATGAGAAGCGAAGCCAAGCAAAAGTCGGGTTCGGATGCCAACCACTGCAGTGTGGAATCGTCACCCCCATTCATCCCCTACTGTGGAGGAAGTGAAGAGATGCGCTTGTCTTACGGGGCGAAGCGAGGCCCCATGTGTGCGTGTGTGTGGTCGCGTAAGCAGAAGCCACTACGTGTAAGTGCGACGGGATAAAAACATGTCGAAAGAAAAATATGAGCGTAAGAGCGGTGGCTTCGATACCTAACAAATATACAGGTGAAATGTTGAGTTGCCGATATACGCTTAAGGTAAAAGCACGTCTGATTTCGCTCGGCCGAGAAAATTAATCTTGGAAACCGCAACATCAGATGTGAGAGGGCCTATTTTTGCTTAACGGCCACCTTCAAATCGTCACGAGAATAGATCAGTGTGCACTCTAATCATTGCAACAAAGTGCGGCATGATATTACCATTTTTAATTGTGTGCTTCATTTACATCAAGCGTCAAAGTGAAGTGTTGAATCATCGGTGCTGCCACATGGTGCAAGTGTCTGTGTGTGTGTGTTTTTTTTTGTCGTGTGATATTATGTGATGCACAACGGATTTGCACAGCAAAGTCACGTAACTGTAAGTAGATGAATATTTCCTTTTTCTTTCTTCGCACATCTGCGAACTTGTGCCATCCCGACACCCAAAGCTGCATGGACATAGATGCAGTAATGCTGAGTGACTGAACCTCAGAGGAAATACCTGCACATACAGATTTCAATTTCTTACAGGGCCCATTTCCTGATTACTTTTTTTACATGAATAAGGGAGAAGGTGTGGCCACAAAATCCGCTGGGCGGGACAGTTTCTTTTAACTTTGGTTCAGGACCAACGTCAGCGGGGCAGGGTTCTGCATGTGCATGCTTATTAGATTTTAGTTAATTAACTTTGGCAGTATTTCGCACCTATAATCGTATACCGCAAATTAACGTGCTTGTGTATTTTGTGTCGCGAGTATTTTTAATGTGATCGTTTGCATATAATTTTTTTTTCATTCTCTAAGCAATTGTATATGAATATCACCTGCAGCTCTATTTAGTGTGTAAACGAGTAGTATCTCTTGTTCAGATAGTCCGGTGGAGACTCAGTCGGCTGCGTTATCCGACAGTAAAGTGTGACACCGTATGCTGCCCACATATGAGGGGCAATTGTCTATGCGCCTAGAGAGCGCCGGGATCTGTTTAAATCTCGCAGAACGTTATTAAATGTTGTGTTGTGTATTTGAGAATCATGTGTTATTTGCGAAAGTGAGTGTTGTACTGGCTGGTTGGGGATTGAATGTACCGGAGTAAGATCCGGACCACTACACTCAGTCACGAATTGGTGATTGCGGGTGAACCTCATCACAACTCTGATCCCAAAGTATCATTTTTTTTAGATTATTTTATTTTTTATTTGTTGTTGTTATTTTGTTCACAAGGTGGATTCACCCAAGCCTTATGCTTCGGGTCATTCTTCAACTTTTCATTTTTTATGTTCTGGTGTGAATCTTTGAGTGCAGCAGTGCACCTGAGATTCTCACCTGGTGCCGTGGCCAACTAAATTGTACTTCAGGTCTCAAGCACCGTTACCGGCAGACTCGGCAGGAACACTGCTAGTGCCGTGTAACATTAATGGTGCCGTTGTCCCAGGATCGATACCTATATTTTGCAGCTAGCGGAACAACACTCATGTTCGTAAAATAAGTGCGAATTGACTGCCATTACTATTTTTATTTAGTTTTGTTCGGTGCGAATTTTGTATAATTTAGCATTAAGTAAGCCTTAAGCTGTTTTCTAAGAACTGCCATAATTTTAGTGGGTAAGAAAAACAAAATGGCTAACACGAAAAAATCGTCATCTGCGAGTCACATGGATTCAGATGATTCTGGTGGTCACTCTGACGGAGAACATGTGAGCACTGGGGCTGCAATTGTTCCGGAAGAGTACACCTGTTACAAGTACAGCGGGTACATCACAGCTGAGACAAACAGCTTTAGCCGCACCTATGGTTTACGGTGAGCAAATAGCGGGATGCATAAACATGTTGAGGCTATTTACAGGCACTGATCCGCTGTATCGTGCTAAACACTTATTTCAGGATGTCGAAAGTGTAGCGATGGTGGGTAGATGGTGTGAGCAAACTAGACTCGCGATTGCAAAATCTAAATTTCGGGAGAGAGCTGCTGAATTTCTATCTGATAGCGATGAGCTGAGGGCAGAAACCGAACCCTTTGCAGCGCGAGAACCCGCATGATTGTGGATCCCTTACGAGTGCAGGGAAGCCAGGTCAAAAGTCCTCCAATCATTTCGCGGGCGTAGGAGCATCGAGCGTGAGAGATCTGTGGAACTCGTGGATTCTCGAAGCTATGCCTCATATTTAAATTTTCTTTCAGCCTATCTCGACGGGTAGCAATGAACGTGTGATGAAATCCTTAAACTTTCCTTCCGCTCTCCGGGCACTTAAGTTCGGAATTAGGTGCCTTGCGACGGTGGGGAAAGGGTTGAGTGTTTACAGTTAAGAAAAAAATAGAATGATTGGATGAATAAACTTCATCCAGTCATCCCCTTTTTTCTTTCATGGGGGGATGGAATGTTACAGTGGACACCCCATCCTAAAACCTGGGGAAAACTCTAAAATTTGTCCGCCATGTCGCGTATGGTATGAGGCAGCTAGGAATCACAGTTCGGCAGGATCACATGTTCTTTTACAGTTCAGTTTTTTTTATTTATTTCTCATTTGCGTTGTTTTTCTTTCGGATGTTCTCTAAAATTAATTAACAAAATTGCGGGATAATTAGGAAGTCGCTCCAATGCTCTTGAAGGCAAGAAACGCAATATTTTTGCCATTTTGAATTGTTTCTATCTGTGGGAAAAGTTAGCACTCAATGGTTACTCTGGAAATTGTTAAGAGCAAAGCGATAGGCCCAGAAGAGGACTTCTGGATTTCTTGAAGAGGGGCCGATGTTACGACCCACCCCCGCCATTAATTTAGTAATTAATGGGCGTGGTTGATGTGTGAAATTAATTAAGTATTAATTGTTCGAGGCTTGATTGGAGTTTAAAAGTGTAAACAGCAGATAAAGTTTTATCTGGGGGTTTGGAAAGAAAAGAGGCGAAGAATTCTCTCTCTGGCTGGGTGGTCTCAGAATAGCTCTGTTAGGTCATAAATATCAGGGCGCAGCTGACGGGAAACTAAGCAACACGGAATGGTACCTTTCGAAGAGGGGTCCACTTGAGTAAATGAATGAAGATGGGGACAAAAGGTTTAGCGAATAATCGTAAATTCGTCGATTGTTTGGGGCATTTTCGAGAACAATTGCTCTCTGTGTGGTCCGTGCAGAAAAATAAGAGTTCGCACTTGGCATGAACATAAGGAAGAAAGTTAGTTGTCTGTGCGCTCTCCGATGTGAAAGGCTGGATGCCTTGGATCTGCAAAAAATGAATGGGAAAAAAATGAAGCAGCAAACCTCCCCGCATTTGGTAAGAAATGGAGACAACTCGAGGCAGCTGGAGATGCCAGTTTGCCATAAAGACAGCAGAATGCCTAAATCCGCAGGATAAAGCAGAAATTTCTAGGCTGGAGCGTAATGGAACTCAGCGACTGTTTGGCCTAATGAAAGCCAAGTTACAGGGGAATTAAGAAGTCCGCGAGTGGACAGTGGTCATTCCAATGAGAAGCGAAGCCAAGCAAAAGTCGGGTTCGGATGCCAACCACTGCAGTGTGGAATCGTCACCCCCATTCATCCCCTACTGTGGAGGAAGTGAAGAGATGCGCTTGTCTTACGGGGCGAAGCGAGGCCCCATGTGTGCGTGTGTGTGGTCGCGTAAGCAGCGAAGCCACTACGTGTAAGTGCGACGGGATAAAAACATGTCGAAAGAAAAATATGAGCGTAAGAGCGGTGGCTTCGATACCTAACAAATATACAGGTGAAATGTTGAGTTGCCGATATACGCTTAAGGTAAAAGCACGTCTGATTTCGCTCGGCCGAGAAAATTAATCTTGGAAACCGCAACATCAGATGTGAGAGGGCCTATTTTGCTTAACGGCCACCTTCAAATCGTCACGAGAATAGATCAGTGTGCACTCTAATCATTGCAACAAAGTGCGGCATGATATTACCATTTTTAATTGTGTGCTTCATTTACATCAAGCGTCAAAGTGAAGTGTTGAATCATCGGTGCTGCCACATGGTGCAAGTGTCTGTGAGTGTGTGTTTTTTTTGTCGTGTGATATTATGTGATGCACAACGGATTTGCACAGCAAAGTCACGTAACTGTAAGTAGATGAATATTTCCTTTTTCTTTCTTCGCACATCTGCGAACTTGTGCCATCCCGACACCCAAAGCTGCATGGACATAGATGCAGTAATGCTGAGTGACTGAACCTCAGAGGAAATACCTGCACATACAGATTTCAATTTCTTACAGGGCCCATTTCCTGATTACTTTTTTTACATGAATAAGGGAGAAGGTGTGGCCACAAAATCCGCTGGGCGGGACAGTTTCTTTTAACTTTGGTTCAGGACCAACGTCAGCGGGGCAGGGTTCTGCATGTGCATGCTTATTAGATTTTAGTTAATTAACTTTGGCAGTATTTCGCACCTATAATCGTATACCGCAAATTAACGTGCTTGTGTATTTTGTGTCGCGAGTATTTTTAATGTGATCGTTTGCATATAATTTTTTTTTCATTCTCTAAGCAATTGTATATGAATATCACCTGCAGCTCTATTTAGTGTGTAAACGAGTAGTATCTCTTGTTCAGATAGTCCGGTGGAGACTCAGTCGGCTGCGTTATCCGACAGTAAAGTGTGACACCGTATGCTGCCCACATATGAGGGGCAATTGTCTATGCGCCTAGAGAGCGCCGGATCTGTTTAAATCTCGCAGAACGTTATTAAATGTTGTGTTGTGTATTTGAGAATCATGTGTTATTTGCGAAAGTGAGTGTTGTACTGGCTGGTTGGGGATTGAATGTACCGGAGTAAGATCCGGACCACTACACTCAGTCACGAATTGGTGATTGCAGGGTGAACCTCATCACAACTCTGATCCCAAAGTATCATTTTTTTAGATTATTTTATTTTTTATTTGTTGTTGTTATTTTGTTCACAAGGTGGATTCACCCAAGCCTTATGCTTCGGGTCATTCTTCAACTTTTCATTTTTTATGTTCTGGTGTGAATCTTTGAGTGCAGCAGTGCACCTGAGATTCTCACCTGGTGCCGTGGCCAACTAAATTGTACTTCAGGTCTCAAGCACCGTTACCGGCAGACTCGGCAGGAACACTGCTAGTGCCGTGTAACACTTCCAACCGTTTTGAAGAGTAACCAGTCTTGCCGTGAATACTTGCTATAAATACAACGGATGGTTAAAATGTAACGTCCATTAGTTTAATTTATTTGATGAAATATTATAAGGTTCCATAAATGTATATACAACTCTCTGCCGTTGCATACACAAATACACATTAAATAAAATGTTTTATCTTTTCTAAGATTTGTTTAAAAAAGAAAAGCATGGAAATGTACCTCCGAACGTTTTTGAGGAGCAACCAGTCTTGCCGTTAATACTTGCTATTACAATGTTTTTCGATTAATATCTCACCTCTTAAACATTACCTTCATACCATCAGTCGGTTGTTCTCATATCACTGGAACTATGAACTATTAAGTCTCGGATAGTTAGTTCATTAACAATAATTAATTACATACTGAGCTAAATTAGGCGACCGGAAGACAGAAGTCGTGAAAATACTTACGAGCAAATGGCCTTTATTGTCGAAAGTTCACGGCACTTCAGGTTCATACAATACGACTCGTTGCGTGCTCCAACGTTATATATTCATTCATTTATTCATTTTTTAGTTGCCACATATTGCAATTCAAAATACAAACAATATAATCAATTACAAAAAATGTAGCAACCAGGAGGGTGAGGGAAAAGGCCGTAAGGCCTGACATAGCCCTCCCACCCCTAGTACTAAAAAAAAAAAAAAGGACACGAACAACAAATTACAATACAAAAGACAAGTCAAAGGCACATTGAATATAACTGAAAGAATAAATAAATACATAAGTGTATACAGATGCAAGGTCTATTCATAAGCCATGAAATCAATCCAGCGACCAGATCAGGTCAACTCAGCACTAATTGAGAGATTTGGTAATAAGGTGATGCTTGAATTTTTTTTTTAAATAGGTCAAAATGGTTAATAGATTTTATGTCATAAGGCAAGGAGTTCCAAAGTTTTGGACCCGAATAATTAATATTCATTTTAATTGTTTCTGTCCGAGGGAAATTAGGTATGAGTGTTGATCGATTCCTGGTTTCATAAGTATGAGTACGAATATTTAATGATATTAAGTCATGATATAAATCATTTTTAATTCTTCTGAACATTATTTTACCAAGATTATAGTCAAATAATTGTTTTATTGTAAGTATCATATATCGTTCTTATCATATCCACACACACACACACACACACACGTCTCGCACCCTGACCGTCTCGCACCCTGACCTCAATACTGCTGACAACATAACATTCAGTGAGCGAGAAACATATAATGTTAAGGATGAAACGTTTAAAGAGGATGAACACACAATTTACATAGAGAAAGAAACTAAAAATGAAAGTTAAATTAAAGTAGAGTAGAGTCTTGCTAATTTGTCCCTTAATAATCCTATCTCCCAATAATCCGGCCTACGGCTCCGACCGTGACCTAAAATACACGGAGTTCCACGTCCTAGTGAAGTCAGGAGCGTGGGTTATTTTAGACTATTTGCTGTTACCCAGAGGGCGCTTTGTTACTGCCCCTGTGTGATGGGGATTTTGAAGGTGAACGTTAATGCTCCTCTTGGATACGAGATTGCTTAATTGCTGTTTAAGTATTTGTGAAGGCTACGTGTCTACTTTAATAACAGTGTTGAGTTCTTGCGGATATTAACTCATGTTCCAGTATTGTGTTTCATAGGTCAATTGTTATTGAGGATATTAACCCAGGTTTCGTGATCTCACCTTGTTGAAGTGCAAATGATCCAGTGCCTATTGACAGCAATAAAGGATTAGCTGTAAGTAACAACTTCCTGAACTTAATTTGAGTGACTCGTATTTCACTGTAGGTGAAGTTTTTGATCTATGTAGTGCTTTAGTTAGTCAGCTACACACAAATGCTACAGCACGAGGAAACGTGTAACGCCCAAAAGTCACCACAGGAACCGGTGGTGTAAAAAGCGTAGTTCCTGAATAGAAAGCATAAATAGTTTGTAAAAGGGAGTATGAAATTCCTTAAATATTAAGAACAGAGGATATTATAAATGATTTAAAGGCCATGTGTGTGCCTTCAATAATTCGGAATTATTTCTAAATTTTATCTATTTGAGCATCTACCATTTTACGCAGACTCTTACCAAACTGCAGACATTATTTTACCAAAAAACCTTACGCAATGTGGTGAAATTAAAATCGTATTTCCAATTTGCACCCTAAATGCTTGCAACATCTCTCACAATAACGCAAGCAACTTTATAAATGTAGCATTTTGCAGAACTGTCGAATATCTAAAACAATATAATGTCCTTTGTCTGACCGTTTGTCCCACCTTTTGTGTTGCAGCGGAAAGAGTCGTCACCATAACAACCGAGAAATAAATATCTGTGACGTCACGCATAGCTTTCCGTATTTTCGTGCAGGTGACGTCATCACTTTTTTTTTTTTTTTTTGATTGGAGGTTTAACGACCACCGTGAGCAACTCAATGGGCTATAAGCAGTCGTCCGTCCCTAATTTAGGGTCACTGGTTCCAGGGAAGGGAGAGAGCCAGTGCCGTAAGACAAACACAACATCCATGTCTGACCGGGATTCAAACCCGGACCCCTTACGGACGAATGATCAGAGGCCAGCGCCTTAGACCACTGCGCCACCACTTTAGCAAAAACTAAGAACGAATTCTTAGACCACTGCGCCACCACTTTAGCAAAAACTAAGAACGAATTCTTAGACCACTGCGCTAACTAAGAACGAATTCTTAGACCATCCTTAGACCACTGCGCCGCATCACTTTAGCAAAAACTAAGAACGAATTCTTTGTGACGACAGGCTTAGCTTTTCGTGTTTTCGTGCAGGTGACGTCAACAATCGAGAAAGAAATATTGAAAGAAAGAAATATTCAACAACTGAGATAGAAACAGGTCACTTTAGCAGCAACTGAGAAAGAAATAGTTGGGATGTTATTCATAACTTTTCGTATTTTTGTGCAAGTGGCGAATATACGAAGTCACGACACGCTTAGGTTTTTCTGTTTTCCTGCAGGTGACGTCATCACCTTAGCAAAAACTGAGAAGGAAATGTTTTTTTTTTTATTGGAGGTTTGGCGACCACAGTGAGCAACTCAATGGGTATAAACAGTCGCCCGTCCCTAATTTAGTGTCGCTGGTTCCAAGGAAGGGAGAGAGAGCCAGTGCCCTAAGACAAACACAATATCCATGACTCACCGGGATTTGAACCCGGACCCCTTTCGGACGAATGACGGAAATATTCCTGACGACACACTTAGTTGCCGCCCCGGTGGCGCAGTGGTCTAAGCGATGGCCTCTGATCATTCGTCCGTAAGGGGTCCGGGTTCGAATCCCGGTGAGGCATGGATGTTGTTTTTGTCTTACGACACTGGCTCTCTCCCTTCCCTGGAACCAGTGACCCTAAATTAGGGACGGGCGACTGCTTATAGCCCATTGAGTTGCTCACGGTGGTCGTTAAACCTCCAATCAAAAAAAAGACACACTTAGTTATCGTGTTTTCGTTCAGTTGTTCAATGAATGGAAACTGTTTCCCGGATATATATGTGTGTCGTCATAACTATAGCACCAACTGAGCAAGATAAACCAGGTGGTTATAATTAAAGTACCACTACTCAGAGAGCTCTGGAGGGAGTACTGTGACAGATACAGCAGTGAAACTTGGAAGTAAAGCGAATTAACACCTTGCGATCAAGAATTATGAAATAAAAAAAAGGACTATAGTTCACCACCAGGTGAAGGAATGGCGCTGTGAAAGAAAACAAGAGCTGGAATGGGCATATTATTTATGGTTATCGTCCAGAAATTACAAAGTTGGTTCAATATGTGGGCCTTCCAGGTTGATTGCATGCTGAATACGCAATTAAAAAATTATCAACACACGCTTGAAGATTTTCAAGTGGGATATTTCCAAAGCCACACAACACACTGTGGACTATGCAAATTACCTGCAAGACAGTTGTTTTACCTGAGAGACAGGCTACATGCTATAAAACAAGAAGAACCTTTTCGATGGCAACAGTTCTCGACGGTTATCGTGCTGCAGGAGAAAGACCACGCACTCTTAGTGAGGTTGATTTATGAGAGAAATGGGAATACGTCATCGGCGCTAAGGGAGTACCGAAAATTAAAAGGGCTGTGACGAGGACCCCTGACACAAAACGGATTAAAGAAAATGATTGTAAAATTTGAACAAACAGGCGAGTTAAATGTTTCACCTGGAAGAGGACAAAGACGTGTACTGGAGGAAGTCACTGGGGAGATCGCTGTGGCAAATGCATAGCTTCTTGCATGGTCAACAAGTGCTCGAGCAGTTGCTCGAGCAAGTGCTACGGTTCATTTTACGCTTCTATCCGTACAAAATTCAGATGGTGCACGAATTGAAACCCCAAAATCCGGGGTAATGAACAAATTTTGCGTTACGGTTTTTGGCGAAAGCTATGGAAAATCCTTCCCTTACAACATGTTGTGGACTGATGAAGCCCATTTTACACTGACAGGTGCGGTGAAAACTCATGACTTCCGGGTATGAGGTACTACAAATCCCCATTTTGTGTTCCAAAGACCATTACAGTCCAGCTATGGGACTGTATGGTGCAGATTCACATCCAGTTTTATTCTCGGGCTGAACCTCTTGCAGGAAAGAACCCCTGCAGGTGTAGTGCGATGCAACGCTACTAGTGAACGTTAGCGTGACCTACTGGCTCAATATGTCATTCCTGCAATGCAAGTAAGTGCGTGTTTACCCAGTATTTTTTCATGCGAGATGGGGCACCACCACATGTTGGTCTCACAGTTAAACAGTTGCTTCAGGATACATTTGGAAGTGAACGCATGATTTCCAGAGGGTTTCTCATGTTTGTCCTTCAAGATCACCAGAGTTGAATCCCTGTGACTTTTGGCTTTGAGGATATCTCAAGGGCAGAGTCTACCAAGGTCATATTTGCTCCATTGCAGAGCTGAAGTCAAGCATAACGAGACATGTGTCGAATATTCCACCTCAATTGCTACGAGCGTGTGTTAATAATTTTTATTGCGTATTCATCATATAATCGACCTGTATGGTACATACACTATATTGACAAAAGTCACCGGACATCCCTTCAAAAGCAAATGAACGGATCCGCTGCATTGTTAAGATGCGCGGTATAGCTGCAAACGGTATTAAAACAAGCCTGCAGCTGACCGCGATCATAGCACACCGTGAGTTTGAGTGAAAGTGTCGCGGCGGGAGAGAACTGACTTTGAGAAAGGAAAGACTGTTGGATGTTATATTAGTGGGTTGTCCATAAGAGAAGCCGAGAGACGTTTAAACATACCCACGTGAACTGGTTTGGATGTACTGAATAAATGCAAGACACATGGCGTGCCTGAAGCAGCAGAACGTACCGACAGACTAAAGAAAATCAGTGAAAGAGGACGTCGAAGCCTCAGGAGAGTCGTTACAGCTGATCGACGGAGTACTGCACAAGACCTGAGTGCACAGATGAGTAAAAATGCTGGAACCTCGGTATGTACACGTACCATTCGCAGAGAACTTCATTCCATGGGTTACCGTGGTCGTGCGGCTGCTCAAAAGCTTTTCATCTCAACTCAGAATGCTACTCGTCGTTTAGCATGGTGTGAAGAACACTTATCGTGGACCACAGATGAATGGAAACGGGTCCTATGGACTGATTAATCCAGATACACGATCCATCAGTCTGATGGTCGTGTGTGGGTATAGCGGCAGCCAGGGTACGCTATTTACCGCAGTGTACTGTTCCTACGGTCACGTTTGGAGCTGGCAGTGCACTCGTGTGGGGGTGCTTTTCGTGGTATGGTCCCGAACCATTGGTTATCGTGGACAAACCTGTTAACCAGCACGTCTACCTCGATATTCTGGACAATTATGCCGTACCAACACAATACTATAGGCAATACTATAGAACCAAGCCTGGTTGGTGTGGCAATACTATAGAACCAAGCCTGGTTGGTGCCAGCAGGATAATGCACCGAGCCATATAGCAATGACTGTTACGGAGCGGATTGACGATAATTCTTTACGGTGAGTGGACTGGCTAGCACAGGTCCCTGATCTTAAGCCCATAGAGCACCTATGTGATGAATTAGAGCGCCGCATAAGAAGTTTGGAACCAAGGCGTACTACTAAGCAATAGTTAGCTGTAGCATGAAGTACTGAATGAAAGCGCATACCTATCGATGTGTTCCAAAACCTTGTCTAAAACATGTCTCGAAGGGTCAGTGCATGCATTAAGGCCAAAGGTAGTTTCAGAATCACTTTAATGTAACGAGCAACATAGAATCATTTCAAAGAAGAAAAAGACAAGAAATGAATCAAACTGATAAAAGCGATGATATGTACATTGAATGAGTAATGACAAATTTACAACGTGATGCAAACAGAGTAATGCTTGAGGAAGAACAAAATGATCACAGGCGGGGCATCGTAGTGCGAAATAACATCAAAAAGTTAATGCAGAATCTTAACTCACCGTGAGATTTAGCGGACTGGGTGTAACAGTAACCACGGGGTCACTGGCGATCACGTAGCATAGAAGGAGCTTTCACGGCATGCTGAGATGTCAGACTGTAACTCCTGTTGAACCACCGTGCACAGAGTAACGGAAAGCATGGTGAAAGGTGAAGTACCAAGTGCGCCATCTATGAAAAAGTGTCGAGGTGTGGCAGTTCGTCTCTTGCAGAAAGAGTAAGTCCGCCCCAAGAAGCGAGAGATTACCAGAACGAGAGGGTTAGCGAGTGGGTTAGCAAACCCTCTACAATTCAGAATGGCGACCTTAAATGGGTAAGTCGACGTCGGATGAAGGGCAACTATGGCAGCTTTCTGGAATGTGTCGAGGCGATTGATGATACCACGACACCACAAGACGTAGTTGGGTTGCTTGGCATTATGCCGGAGGAATTTGAGGATGGAAATTGCTTGGCTCGAGGACCTCGGGAAGAACTGCTTCAAACTGCTGTAAAAAGATCAGAGATGCCTCCCGATTTGTTTTATGAGTAAGAAACTCGTAAAGATCTTCGAAGGAGACAGGTTCTGAAGGAAGAGAGGCATTGGTAAGCAGCGTCGAGAAATCTTCTAACGTCGGCAGAGGTCCCTTGGACTTTGAAGAGGAAGAGCTAGAACTTGACAGGAGATACTTGGAGCCTGCTAGACGGGTGGAACGATGTGTGCGACCAATCGGAGAAGGTGACTTCTTCTTTTTCCTCCGGGCCTCGGTACTGGTAGTAGACCGACGTTTGCCGTGGACCGATGACACACGAGATGTGGAATCAGAGGAAAGGTTCACATCATCGACGGGAGCAAAAGTTCCGACGGTGAATGAAGCTTGAAGATCAGCCGTGATGGCCTCTGGTGTCCTCTGTTGGAGAGAGAACACGGGAAGGCAAGGAGGATTCAAGAGGAGGAAAATCCGACAGAGTGGAGAAAGCAACATCGCAAGACGCGTGTTGATCGAAAGCTTTAATCAGATTTTTGGCAGAACTGGGTCCAGGAGGCGCAGACGCAAGAGGAGGCATGGAAGCAGAAACTGAGGAAGAGGTAGAATGCTGCCTTGGAGCTGCAGGAGTCAGTGGCTCTGCATGGGGGCAATGAGCCTGCTGATGGCCGTAAGCCTTGCAGCGTGAGTAATGAGCTTAGGTGAGGAGCTCAATCCGGCGGCGCTCGTTACCGCAACGAACATCGAAGAACCGTGGAAACTTTATGAGAGGCTCTTCCGACGGGAAGATGATGCGAGCAGTTCTACGGAAGCAACAGATATGTTTAACTTCGGGGTCAGAGGGGGAAGATGAGAGAGTCTTCACTGGGCCGACTACTCTGCCGCATCGACTAAGTGCAGCTAACAGCATATCATCAGAGATCTCCGGGGTACCGGATGTAGAGAGACCAGAACAGGACGCTGGGCGATGAATTCGGCTAAGAGGTGACGATGGCCTATTGATAGGCCCGAGACAAGACAAGCTCGGCATATTGTTTCTTCGAAAATAAACAGTCACAGTTCGTGGCTTACGGGTCAGGTGGGTGATGGCACCAGAAGGAAGCATCTTCTTGAAAGCGGAGCTGTACTGCTTCAAAGGAGTGTTGGGCAGCGCATTTAAACAATCCCCCATCTCGAGGGTCGAATAAAGACGTTGACCAGCAGGGGAGTCCTCGGGAATGTCTAATAAGATGGTGTCACCGTTGAGAGTAACGTAAGAATACATAGGTGGTAGACGAGACGATGAGGAAGCCGGTGGAATACCAGAGGCAGCCGCAGAATACGTGCGTGCAGAAGCACCTCCTCTCGAAAGCATTGACGCAACATGAGACAATGTACTGGAAGCAGAGGCAGTAAAAACTGTAGCGGGCAGATTAGCGATGGCATCAGAGACGTCCATGAACTCATCATCACCCGCAGAGGCCAGGGACGTCACATCCACGTTTTCAATGGTAGAGCCGGAGACCCGGACAGTAGAAGAGGTGCAGATGACAGGAGGAAAATTAAAAGGCTGTCCACTAGCAAGCGAAGATGATTGATCGGCTGCGTCTGTCGTTGAAGAGGCGACGCGAGGAGCTGCAGCGATGCGGGCGGGAACAGAGCCCTCATCGGCAGATGCCATAATCGATGGCAAGGGTTAACGAAAAAAGCGACCAGCTCGGTGTGTAAATTAAAATACTAATAATGGGGAAAAATAAGCACTCACCCATTCGTGAGGGATCTTAAACGAAAGCACAGACCTTTAACTTCGGAAGACAGACAGGATAAGAATTCTAGGACACACAAAACACATACGTGAAGCACTCAAACACGGAGCTCGTGAAGACACGAGTAGGCCAAAGGTGGTTTCAAAATATCTTTATTCAAGGTATAAATCAGAAGACGAACTAATAAGGACATCTTAATACAAATAAAATATGACCAAAGATCGTTAAACCACTAAAATCTATATACAAATATACAGCATAGTGCACAAGTTGAAAAATTAAGCAACCAACCACACAGCTCGTGATCAATGATGAGTGACAAGCATGTCAGAGCATCTCCAAACACAACAGAACCAAATTGGGAAGGATTTTAACAAAACTCATTTCTCATAAGTGCATCGCTGTGCGATTAACAAACTTGTTCAAGAAAATATTGAGAGCTTCATGAGACAACACTTCTCTTGCAAAAAAGTACAATGAGACAGTGAGTGTTAACACACCATAGTTACAAGAATGTACAGTACAAAGCAATTGACAAACTGATCATAAGACAAATCAATGGAATGATGAATAACAGGAAAAGAACAAACTTGGACTTCATCATGTAAATATAATATATTACCTGTTCGGCAACATTCAAAAACAATGTACAAATATACAGCACAGTGTAAACATGTTAGGAATCAAAATAGCACCATATACAGAAATGTAACACTATTCTGTTGACCAGATAGAAAATTTAAGTAGAATAAGAAAACACACGATGAATAAAGCTTTAACGTATTCTCACTATCCATATTTAGTAATAGGAGAATGATAGTACAAAGCATCACCTCACACAAACAAACAAAATTGGTAAAATGTTTTTCAAAATATATTACTCATAAGTACAACACCGTGCAATTGACTAACTTGTGCAAAAATAAATACAGTAAGAATCGTGAGTCAACATGTCGCTTGAAAGAAGGTACAATATGTCAGTGAGTTTTAACACAACATATTTACAAGGATGTACAGTGCTATGCAATTGAAAAACTGATTATCAGACAAATCAATGGAAAGTTGAATAACAGGATATAACTAAACTTGGACATCCTGATGCAAATAAGATGCATTACTTGTTCCGCGATATTTTTAAAACAATGTACTATTATACAGCACAGTGCAAACATGTTCGGGAAACAAAATTACAAAATGCAACACTATGCAATTAATGAAGTAGAGAAACGATATCAGTAAAATAAGAAAACTCTTGATGAATATAGTTTGAACATTTTTACAATTGAAACACTAACATTAATCACTACTAGGAGACTAACGATACTTAGCGTCTCCAAACAAAAGGTGCAAAACGATGGTTACAAATGACAGAAACAATTTATATGTTTATACAGCACTATGCTAATGACTAACTGCAATTATTTATAATCAAAATGTAACCGAACGACGAACTAAACTTGAACGTCAATTTAGGAAAAATTCAAGATGAGTGTCACAAAAACAATTTACTGTGTAAACTCTTGTAGCCCTTTATAAAATAAAATCAGTGCGGTAAATTTCCAAGCTGACCAAAAATATTATAAACAGATTGTTGAGATAAAATGTGCATTTCTGATTCAAAGGGAGAGGAGGATAGGAATGGGACATAGAGAGGAACTGATAAAGAGCTGATACCGAAAAAGAGGAAATGAGACAAGCTGAGCCAGAAGCAAGCAAGAAAAGAGGAAAGGGGAGAGAAGCAGAAGGAACAAAGGGAAGACCTGAGTGGGAAGCAAGATGAGGAAATTGAGAAATGATAGATAAAAGAATAGAGTCGTAGATGCCACGAGAAGAGAAGGAGAGGAGAACAAAAGGAAGGAGGCTGGCGAAGGGTCGCCAGGAAAGGTCAGGGTTAGTGAGATCTTTAACTGTTACTACACCTGCTCGGAGCCAGGAAGGATAGGCAAAGTACAGAAAATGAGAGGGATGTAGAATCAAAGAAAAAAAGGGAGGTTAAACGAGGAGCTCAGTTGTGGAATCAGTTGGGGAACGAGAGAGAGGGAGGGAATAAAGGAAAGTTAGAGCTTCACGGTAAACAGGGGGAAATCGAATGAAGGTGAGGGGTCGGTGGTCCATGAGTAGTAAGGAGAGAAATGAAAAGTTAGGGTTGCTCGGGGAGGCGATGACGTCCCTAGCTGAAACGGCATCAGGTACTGGCGACGTGAAGAGACGAAGAAAAGTAGTAATTTTTACGGCCTTGTAGTACTTCTGTGTATCAATGAGTCCGATACTGCCGTGATCCGGAGGAAGGCAAAGCTTTGTGGCACTGACCCAGTTTTGGCAGGTCCATATCAGAGAAATAAGACATCGGGTAATTTCATGAAGGCGGAGTTGTAGAAACTTGACATCAAGCCAGGAGTGTGTGCACAAGGAAATTAGATAAGTTCGAGAGAGGCGAGCTCTCTGGAAGAATGATGAGCAGAACTGGGCTCTCCTCCAGGAGGCAGTTGACCTGAGCAAACGTGGGTGGATAGCATTCCACGTGAAAATGGGGGCAGCTTGAAAGAAACCAAGATGAACTCCAGGGAAGCGCTGTGAGATAGACGACTAACTTACTCCCAAAGGGGTGTCTACACGATGTGCCCATGAGCCGCACCATACCCCAGTGCTTTTAGATGAGTTGAGCGCTGCACCGGAGCATGAGGCATAAGCTGCGATTAGACGTTGGAGACAAGGAAACTGTGAGTCATGACGGATGCAGATGGTGACATCATCTGCGTATGCGACAGAGGTAGTGTCATGATGTCTTGTGCAGGCAGAGAATGGTGGCAGAACAGCTTTAAAGGATTGGTGTACAGAGCGGAGGAATGGTTCAATTGCGACGGCAAAGAGTTGTCCGGAGAGTGGGCAACACTGCCGCACTCCCCGGCAGAAGGGAATGGGCGCTGTGAGAAAGATGGGCAGCTTGACCTAGAGAACTACATCTTCATAGAGTAAGCAAAGAAGAGAGACAAAGGGAGAAGGAAACCCGAAGTGAAGGAGTGTAGCCGATAGATAGGAATGTGAGATATTATCAAAAGAGGATTGTTGGTCAAGAGAGAGAATGGCGAGGGGTTCGAAGCGAGATCGAGCAAGATGGAATAGATCGTTAAGTAGATGTATATTATGAAAAAGCGAACGGCCGGAAACTGTGTAAGTTTGACTGGGGGAGAGAATGTGAGTGAGAATGAGGTTAAGGCGTTAAAAAAGGAGTTTAGTATAAAGTTTATAATTTAGATTTAAGAGGGTGATAGGGCGCCAATTCCCCAGGTCAAGGAGATCACCTTTCTTAGGGAATAGGACAACATATGCTACTGTGAATCGCCTTGGTAGAGGAGAGTGATTGAAAGCACCAGAAAGTGCAGAAAAGAGAAACGGTAGAAGGAGAGGTAGGAAGGTTTTGTAGAAGAGGAAAGTGAGGCCGTCCGTACCCGGTGTGGCACTAGAATTTAAAGAAGAAAACATAGATAATAGTTCAGAGAACGTAGGAGGAAGGAGGAGGAACTTGTGGTAGGTTAGAAAGAAGTGATGCCAAAGCTGAAGAGGATGGCGGAGGAGATTCACAGAACTTCTCTGTATAGTACTTTCGGACTTAGGAACATAGAGTGAGTGGATCATCAGACACCTCTCCAGATGCTAGGCGAAGATGTCGAAGTGAATTCGATGCTGTTCGTGTTTTTTCCATGGATGTAAGGAACTCGTAATTGGATGCGTCTGGCGATAGATGTTGTAGACGGAGACGTCGTAGAGCTTGTTGAGCCAGAGGAACGATGATTGATCGTAGTTCTTCTTGATAATGGCAGAAGGGAGGATCACTTAGGCTTAGGATGGAGAGCATGGAACGGACATGGCTGAGACGCATGTTCTGAAGCGTTTTTGCTTTGAAAGAAAGTTTGTGAACGTGGATAACGAGTTGCTGTTTAATCTCCAACCAAAAGGTTAGACCACAAGGAGCTAATTGAAGTTGAGGTCGTTTGGACTCAGGGAAAGAGCGTACTGCAGTACATAAGTCTGGATCTGTAAGAAGGGTCAAGAGTCCATGAACAAATTGTACGGGGTTGTGCTGGAACAGCTTGAACAATGAGAATGATGGCGCAATGGTCACAAGAAGCTGTAGGAGTGATACTAGATTCTGTCACAGCTGCAAGAGGAGAAGATCAGGCGTAGTATCTGTCAAGACGAGCTGTGTACGGATTTTAATTATGTTGCGAGCGCCAAGTATGTACAATCGATGAAGGATGGAAGTGACGGTGAACAGCAATGAATGTGTTGTCGGAGACAACTGACTGAAATAGATTCACCAAGTTAACACGGCGTTCTCTGGTGGAAGGAGATCGGTCCAGGGTAGGATACAAAGAGCAATTGAAATCTCCTCCAATTAAAAGATGATCTATGGGGGGGGGAATGAGAGACAAGGCACGACGAAGGCGAGTAAAAAGTATTGTCAAGTAGGTTGAAGAGCTTGGGATATAAATATTAAAGATATGATAGCATATGGAAGCTGTGGTGAAAGACGCACAATGTAATAGGTCTCCATATAAGTTTCGAACAGAAAAAGAGGTGATAATGGAAGTGAAAGTATGGCGGATACCTATGGCTAGACCACTATGGGGTGATAGTTGGTAGGCATGGTGAAATGTGTAGTTCCACTGGCGCCATCGTGAGAATATCGTAGTGGATTGCAATTTGTCTCTTGTAGTAAGAGAAGATCAGCTCCTAACGGAGTGAGGTCTTCATGTACCAAGGCATTAGAAAATGGGAATGCAAATCTCCTGCAATTATGTGATACAATCTTGAAGACTCCATTAATGCTTGCTGAAGAAACTTGACAACAGGAGGAAATGATTTGAGTCGATTAAAATAGGTTTTAGCCCACGGATGTTCCTTGCGAAGGCGGGAGAGGCATTGATTAAGGACTTGGATCTGATTAAGCACTAGAGGGAGAAACGATGCGTACTTTGAGAGTAAAGCATGCGTTGTGGAGTAGTCTGCCTTATGTGACAGGTATTGATGTAAATCTTCATATGAAATCGGCCCATTAGGAACCGAGCCATCCTTAGGGTATTCGAAAAGATCCTCAAATTTGAGAGGAGGCTCTTCGTCGGCCTGGACAAAAGAGGTAGCAGCCTTCGATGGTGAATTCTTACGAGAGGCACCACCAGTTCGAGGAGAAGTACGGGGTGATGCTGTAGTCTGCTTCTTCGGTTGGCGTCTTCGAGAGGATTCGCGACGTTTCAGTGAAGGCTCACTCGAGCTCTCATCAACCTAAGATTCGTGGCCAGAAAATCCGTCATTGGCAGATTTAGAAGTATCGATGATAAGGGCAGTGGAGAAACCCCTGAAGGGGACTCCGCTACAGAATGACGAAGCATGGGGAGCGAACAATTAAGTGAGGGAAATTCCAGTGGCTGGTCGAAGGAAGGAGCGTCCGTAGACACGCGTTGACCAACTCCTGCAGTCGAGTTTTGTGAAAGTGTCGATTCTGAATATTTCTGTGCAGTGGAAGAAGATGTTGATCGTCTCAGAAGATAGCCAGAAGTTGTAGGAGAATTATTAGGAGCCTGTGATGCTACATGTGGGCAATGCACACGTAGATGATTCTCTCCGTGGCAAAAAGTGCAGTGGAGGGAGGTAGTCACTTCAATTCTCCTACGTTGCTGTCCACAACGAACGTTGAGCACCTTTGGGCAGGCGAGCAAGTGTTCATCAGATGGAAAAATCACTCTTGCACTTCGACGAAATCCCCCCAGGGATTTATCGTCCGGATCTCTCGGCGCAGCTGAAAGTGTAGTAACGGGCCCGACATCTCGGCCGAACTTACTGAGTACAGTGCACAGTGCAACATCTGATACTTCGGGTGGGACCGGATGAAATGTAACCTGGATGGGACGCTGAGAGACAGGTTCTGCTAGAAGATGGACGTCTTTGAGGGACAAACCGTCTGTCAAGACAAGATCCGCATGCTCTTTAAGAGCAAAGTACACCAACACAGCTCGAGGTTTTCGAGCCATGTGAGTAACACTAGCTCCAGCTGGAAGTATCTGCTTGAGAGCCATACTATATTCTTGCAACTTTGTGTCTGGGAGCGCATCAAAACACACTGCAGCTCCGGTGGCGCAGTGGTCTAAGCGATGGCCTCTGATCATTCGTCCGAACGGGGTCCGGGTTCGAATCCCGGTGAGGCATGGATGTTGTGTTTGTCTTACGGCACTGGCTCTCTCCCTTCCCTGGAACCAGTGACCCTAAATTAGGGACGGGCGACTGCTTATAGCCCATTGAGTTGCTCACGGTGGTCGTTAAACCTCCAATCAAAAAAAAAAAATCAAAACACACTCCGAAGTCTATTGTAGAATAGAATTGTTTTCCTGCTGGGGAATCTTCGGGAATATCTATGGTTGCAGTAGTGCCATCAACACTGGTGTACGAGTCTGGTAGGACTTCTGCAACAAACTTGGAAGGAGCTTTTGTTCCAGTAAAAGCGGCAGAGTATGTCCTAGGAGCAGGACTTAAGCGTGAGGGCTGCGATGCAACGCGGCTGTATGCAACCGGCTGTTTGAACTGAGCTGAAGTAGAGGGGAAATTAGCAGCGCTGTCAGATACATCCATGTCTTCACTTAAAGTAACAGAGTGTTGCGCCGCACTGACGTCACTGGTCGAAGCAGGGCAAGAAGCTTGAGCTGTAGCACAGGAGTCACTTTCCACTTCTAGTGGTTGGGTGACGTCACCTTCAAGCATTGGAGGAGATTGGTCTCGTATCGAGGAGGAGGAATAAAATGAGGCGGCAGGAAATGCGTCGCTGATATGGGCGGGGATATAGCTCTTATTAGCAGCCACCGCCATTGTTAATCGCAAGGGCTACCTGAGAAATCGACCAGCTCGGTCGACAATTCAAATGATGATAACAGAAAATATAAACTACTCACCAACTTGGGAGATGTATCAAAACAAAGAACAAACCTTCAGCTTGAAGGAACACAAAAGGCAAATGACGAACCACTCGATATAACGCACCAAATAGGCTCAAAACACAGAGCTCAGAAAAGCGTGACTTAGGCCAAAGGTGGTTTCAAAATATCTTTATTCAAGTTAGAAATCAGGAGACGAACTAATAAGGACGTCTAAATACAAATAAAATACGATCAAAGATCGTTAAACTACTAAAACCTATATAAAAATATACAGCATAGTGCACAAGTTGAAAAATGGAGCAAAATTACAGCTCGTGATAAATGAACAGCGACAAGCATGTCTGGGCATTTAGGAAGGATTTTAACAAAAAAACTTATTGCTCATAAGTGCATTGCTGTGCGATTAACAAACTTGTTCAAGAAAATATTGAGAGCTTCAGGAGACAACATTTCTCTTGCAAAAAAAAAAAAAAAAAAAAAATACAATAAGACAGTAAGGTGTAACACATCATAGTTACAAGAATGTACAGTACAAAGCAATTGACAAACTGATCATAAGACAAATCAATGAAATGAAGAATATCAGGAGAAGAACAAACTTGGACTTCCTGGTGTAAATATAATATATTACCTGTTCGGCAATATTCAGAAACAATGTACAGATATACAGCACAGTGTCAACATGTTACAAATCAAAATCGGACCATATACAGAAATGTAACACTATTCTGTTGACCAGATAGAAAATGTAAGTCTAATAAGAAAACACACGATGAATAAAGCTTTAACATATTCTCACTATCCATATGTAGTAATAGAAGAATGATAGTACCAAGCATCACCTCACACAAAAGAACAAAATAGGTAAAATGTTTTTCAAAATATATTACTCATGAGTACAACACCATGCAATTGACTAACTTGTGCAAAAATAAATACATTAAGAATCATTAGTCAACATGTCTCTTGAAAGAAGGTACGATATGACAGTGAGTTTTAACACAACATATTTACAAGGATGTACAGTACTATGCAATTGAAAAACTGATTATCAGACAAATCATTGGAATGTTTAATAACAGGAAAGAACTAAACTTGGACATCCTGATGCAAATAAGATGGATTACTTGTTCCGCAATATTTTCAAAACTATGTACAATTATACAGCACAGTGCAAACATGTTCGGGAAACAAAATAGAACAAAATTACAAAAAACTACACTGCAGAAACAATTTCTATGTTTATACAGCACTATGCTAATGACTAACTGCAATATTTATACTCAAAATGTAAACTAAAGACGAACTAACTTGAACGTCAATGTGAAAAAAAAAAAAAAAATACAAGATGAGTGTCACAAAAAACAATTTGCTGTGTAAACACGTACAGCCCTTTATAAAAAACCCATGCGGTAAATTTCCAAGCTGTGCAAAGATCTTGAAAACAGATTGTTGATATTTACATATGCATTTCTGATTCAAAAAGGTCAAATACCCAATCTGCCGACCGTCAGGTACAATGACGCTGGCGAGCTGGTAAACCATGAGGCAGCCGGTGACCAGGTGGCAAGGAACTGGCTCTCCCGACGCTGAGTAACTGCAACAGAAAACTCTAGCCGAAGTCGAGATGTCAGACGGTCGCGGAAATGGCATAATAATGCCGTAGAAGCTTCATGCACAGTCAGAGGAGTAGTCAAATATCTGCAGCGTTGATGAAACACGTAGATTACATGCTTCGCTAAAATAAAAATATAGGCACAGACTGATGGGAGCTTGACTGGGGGATAGTTCTGTAGCAGAAGAGTCCGATATGCATCAAATGTAAGATCTGCTGTAATGGAACGTTGGGCGATAGTAAATGCCAAGTTCAGCATTGGGAGTAATATAACACAGTGTTGATAGACATGGGAGACATCAGCCTCCCGAGCACAGAAAGGGCAAAGAGGGGAATCGAGAAGAGACATTCGGAAAAGAACGGAGGGAACAGGAAGGCGGCGATGGAGGAAAAGCCAATGGGTATTAATTTCTAGAGGAGCAGAAAGAGGAGACAGGGCGGCTGACCACACCGTAGCAGTGGCAGCAGGGGGAACATCAGGAATGGGGAGAGGAGGAGAAGAATGGGACATAGAGAGGAACCGATAAAGAGCTGACACCGAGAGAGAAGAAATGGGAATGAGCTGAGCCAGAAGTAAGCAAGAAAAGAGGAAATGGGAGAGAAGCAGAAGGAACAAAGGAAAGACCTGAGTGGGAAGCAAGATGAGGAAATTGAGAAATGATAGATGAAAGAATAGAGTCTTAGATGTCACGAGAGGAGGAGGAGAGGAGAAGAGAGGGAGGGAGGCTGGCGAAGGGTCGCCAAGAAAGGTCAGGGTTAGTGAGATCTTTAACAGTTACCATACCTGCTCGGAGCCAGGTAGGATAGGCAAAGTACGGAAGATGAGAGGGGTGAATAATCGAAGAATAAAAGAGGGGTTCAGCAAGGAGCTCAGTTGTGGAATCAGGTGGAGAACGAGAGAGAGGGAGGGAACGAAGGAAAGTTAGAGCTTCACGGTAAACAGGGGGAAGTCGAATGAGGGTGAGGGGTCGGTGGTCACTGAGTAGTAAGGAGAGAAAAGAAAAGTTAGGGTTGCTCGGGGAGGCGATGACGTCCCTAGCTAAAACGGCATCTGGTACTGGCGACGTGAAGAGACGGAGAAAAGTAGTAATTCTGACGGCCTTGTAGTACTCCTGTGTATCAAGGAGTCCGATGCCGCCGTGATCCGGAGGGAGGCAAAGCTTTGTGACACTGACCCAGTGGTGGCAGGTCCATATCAGAGAAGTAAGACATCGGGTAATTTCATGAAGGCGGAGTTGTAGAGACTTGACACCAAGCCAAGAGTGTGTGCACAAGGAAATCAGGTAAGTTCGAGAGAGGCGAGCTCTCTGGAAGAATGATGAGCAGAACTGGGCTCTCCTCCAGGAGGCAGTTGACCTGAGAAAGCGTGGGTGAATAGCATTCCACGTGTAGAGGGGGGCAGCTTGCAAGGAACCAAGATGAACTCAAAGGAAGCGCTGTGAGATGGACGACCAGCTTGCTCCCCAAGGTGTGTCTACACGATGTGCCCATGAGCCGCACCATAAACCAGTGCTTTTAGATGAGTTGAGCGCTGCACCGGAGCATGAGACATAAGCTGCGAATAGACGTTGGAGACACGGAAACTGTGAGTCATGACGAATGCAGATGGTGACATCATCTGCGTATGCAACAGAGGTAGTGGCATGATGTCTTGTGCAGGCGGAGAGTGGTGGCAGAACTGCTTTAAAGGATTGGTGTACAGAGCGGAGGAAGGGTTCAATTGCGATTGCAAAGAGTTGTCCGGAGAGTGGGCAACCCTGCCGCACTCCCCGGCGGAAGGGAATAGGCGCTGTGAGAAAGGTGGGCAGCTTGACCTGGAGAACGGCGTCTTGATAGAGTGAGAAAAGAAGAGAGACGAAGGAAGGAGGAAAACCGAAGTGAAGGAGTGTAGCCGATAGATAGGAATGTGAGATATTATCAAAAGCGGATTGTTGGTCAAGAGAGAGAAGGGCGAGGGGTTCAGAGCGAGATCGGGCAAGATGGATTAGATCATTTAGTAGATGGATGTTATGAGAAAGTAAACGGCCGGGAACTGTGTAAGTTTGATTTGGGGAGAGAATGTGAGTGAGAATGGGGTTAAGGCGTCGGGAAAGAAGTTTAGTATAAAGTTTATAATCTAGATTTAAGAGCGAGATAGGGCGCCAATTCCCCAGGTCAAGGAGATCACCTTTCTTAGGGAATAGAACAACATATGCTACTGTGAATCGCCTTGGTAGAGGGGAGTGATTGAAAGCAGCAGAAAGTGCAGAAAAGAGAAATGGTAGAAGGAGAGGTAGAAAGGTTTTATAGAAGAGGAAAGTGAGGCTGTCCAGACCCGGTGCGGCCCTAGAGTTTAAAGAAGAAAACGTAGAGGATAGTTCAGAGAACGTGGGAGGAAGGAGGAGGGAAGAGGCAAGATGGGGAGGAACTTGTGGTAGGTTAGAAAGAAGTGATGCCAAAGCCGAAGAGGATGGCGGAGGAGATTCACAGAACTTCTCTGTATAGAACTTTCGGACCTGGGAACATAGAGTGAGTGGATCATCAGACACCTCTCCAGATGCGAGGCGAAGGTGCCGAAGTGAATTCGATGCTGTTCGTGTTTTTTCCATGGATGTAAGAAAATCGTAATTGGATGCGTCTGGCGATAGATGTTGTAGCCGGAGACGTCGTAGAGCTTGTGGAGCCAGAGGAAGGAGGATTGATCGCAGTTCTTCTTGATAGTGGCAGAAGAGAGGATCACTTAGGCTTAGGATGGAGAGCATGGAACGGACATGGTTGAGACACATGTTTTGAAGTGTTTTTGCTTTAAAAGAAAGTTTGCGAACGTGGAGAACGAGTTGCTGTTTAATGTCCAACCAAAAAGTCAGACCACAAGGAGCTGATTGAAGTTGAGGTCGTTTGTCCTCAAGGAAGGAGCGTACTGAAGTACAGAAGTCTGGATCTGTAAGAAGAGTGTCGTCAAGAGTCCATGGACGAATTGTACGGGGTTGTGCTGGAACTGCTTGAATAATAAGAACGATGGCACAATGGTCAGAAGAAGCTGTAGGAGTGATAATAGATTCTGTCACAGCTGTAAGCAGAGTAGATGAGGCGTAGATCTGTCAAGGCGAGCTGTGTACGGATTTTGATTATGTTGCGAGCGCCAAGTATGTACAGTCGATGAAGGATGGAAGTGACGGTGAACATCAATGAATGAGTTGTCGGAGACCACTGACTGAAGAAGATTCACCAAGTTAACACGGCGTTCTCTGTTGGGAGGAGATCGGTCCAGGGAAGGATTCAGAGTGCAATTGAAATCCTCCAATTAAAACATGATCTATGGGAGGAATGCGAGACAAGGCACGACGAAGGCGAGTAAAAAGTACTGTCAAGTGGGTTGAAGAGCTTGGAATATAAATATTAAATATATGATAAGATGTGGAAGCTATGGTGAATGATGCACACTGTAATAGGTCTCGACCTAAATTTCGAACCGGAAAAGAGGTGATTATGGAGTTGAAAGCATGGCGGATACCTATAGCTAGACCACTATGGGATGATAGTTGGTAGGCGTGGTGAAATGTGTAGTTCCACTGGCGCCATCGTGAAAATATCGTAGTGGATTGACAATTCGTCTCTTGTAGTAAGAGAAGATCAGCTCCTAACGGAGTGAGGTCTTCATGTACCAAGGCATTAGAAAATGGGGATGCAAATCCCCTGCAATTAAGAGATACAATCTTGAAGACTTTTTTCCATTAATGCTTGCTGAAGAGCCTTCACAACAGGAGGAAATGATTTGAGTCGATTAAAATAGGTTTTAGCCCACAGATGTTCCTTGCGAAGGCGGGAGATGCATTGATTAAGGACTTGGATCTGATCATGTACTACAGGGAGAAACTAAGCATACTTTGAGAGTAAAGCATGCGTTGTGGAGTGGTCTGTCTTATGTGACAGGTATTGATGTAAATCTTCAAATGAAATCGGCCCAGTAGGAACCGAGTCATCCTTAAGGTATTCGACAAGATCCTCAAATTTAAGAGGAGGCTCTTCGTCGGCCTGGACAGAAGAGGTAGCAGCCTTTGATGGTGAATTCTTTCGAGAGGTACTACCAGTACGGGGAGAGGTGCGGGGTGATGCGGCAGTCGGCTTCTTCGGTGGGCGTCTTCGAGAAGAACCACGACGTTTCAGCGAAGGCTCAGTTGAGCTCCCATCAACTCGAGATTCGTGGCCAGAAAATCCGTCATCAGCAGATTTAGAAGTATCAATGATAAGGGCAGTGGAGAAACCCCCTGAAGGGGACTCCGCTACAGAATGACGACGCATGGGAAGCGAACAATTAAGTGAGGGAAAATCCAGTTGCTGGTCGAAGGATAAAGGGTCCGTAGACACGCGTTGACCAACTCCTGCAGTCGACCTTTGTGAAAGTTTCGATTCTGAAGCTTTCTGTGCAGTGGAAGAAGGTGTTGCTCGGCTCAGAAGAGGGCCAGAAGTTGTAGGAGAATTATTAGGAGCATTTGATGCTAGATGTGGGCAATGCACACGTAAATGATTCTCTCCGTGGCAAAAAGTGCAGTGGAGGAAGGTAGTTACTTTAATTCTCCTACGTTGCTGTCCACAACGAACGTTGAGCACCTTTGGGCAGGCGAGCAAATGTTCATCAGATGGAAAGATCACTCTTGCACTTCGGCGAAATCCTCCTATGGATTTATCGTCTGGATCTCTCGGCGCGGCTGAAAGAGTAGTAACTGGCCCAACAACTCGGCCGAACTTACTGAGTACAGTGCACAAAGCAACGTCTGACACCTCAGGTGGAACCGGATAAAATGTAACCTGGATTGGACGCTGAGAGACAGGTTCTGGTAGAAGATGGACGTCTTTGAGGGACAAACCTTCTGTCAAGACAAGATCCGCATGCTCTTTAAGAGCAAAGTACACCAACACAGCTCGAGGTTTTCGAGCCATGTGAGTAATACTGGCTCCAGCTGGAAGTATCTGCTTGAGAGCCATACTATATTCTTTCAACTTTGTGTCTGGGAGCGCATCAAAACACACTCCGAAGTCCATTCTAGAATAGAATTGTTTTCCCGCTGGGGAATCTTCGGGAATATCTATGGTGGCAGTAAGGCCATCAACAATGACGTACGAGTCTGGTAAGACTTCTGCAACAAACTTGGAAGGAGCTTTTGTTCCAGTAAGAGCGGCAGAGTATGCCCTAGAAGTAGGACTCGGGCGTGAGGGCTGCAACGCAACCGGCTGTTTGAACTGAGTTGAAGTAGAGGGTAAATTAGCAGCGCTGTCAGACACATCCATGTCTTCACTTAAAGCAACAGACGGTTGCGCTGCACTGACGCCACTGGTCGAAGCAGGGCAAGAAGCTTGAGCTGTAGTTGAGGAGTCACTTTCCACTTCTAGTGGTTGGGTGACGTCACCTACAAGCATTGGAGGAGATTGGTCTCGTGTCGAGGAGGAGGAGGAGGCGACAGGAAATGCCTCGCTGATATGGGCGTGGACATCGCTCTTATCAGCAGCAGCCGCCGCCATTGTTAATGACGAGGGCTACCTGAGAAATCGACCAGCTTGGTCGACAATTCAAATGATGATAACAGAAAAAATAAACTACTCCCCAACTTGGGAGATGTATCAAAACAAAGCACGAACCTTCAGCTTGAAGGAACACGAAAGGAAAATGACGAACCACACGATAAAACACACTAAATAGGCACACAACACGGAGCTCAGAAAAACGTGACTTAGGCCAAAGGTGGACCGACACGGTACTAATGTATGTCAATAAATGCTACGTTGTGTTTCTCTTCTAGGTGTCCGGTGACTTTTGTCAATATAGTGTATATTGAGCCAACTTTGTAATTTCTAGCGATAACAATAAATATTATACTCATTCCAGTTTTTGCTTTATTTCACAGCGCCATTCCTCCACCTGCTGTGAGCTTGACCTATACTTTCTTATTTCGTCATTCTTGACTGCATGTTCTAATTCGCCTTCCTTCCAGGTTTCACTGCAATATAGCCCAGGAAATAAAAGGAAAATGTCGGGAATAATTAGGGGAAAGCTGAATTTTGGCCAGTTGTTAGAACACTCATCTAAAAGCTCTGGATTATGGTGTGGCTCATGGGCACATAGTGTAGACACCCCTTGGGGAGCAAGCTATTCCAAAACTCCTCGTGTCTACCCCTTGTGCTTTTCCCACTGTGTCCCTCCGAACTTCCCATTGGCATACTTTTAGAAAATGACTTACATCTCCATAACCAATGGTCGTAACGACGTCATTTGTTTTAGTTTTAATCCTCATATTACGCACTACAAAATTGTTCTTTTTTACATTTACAATTTGCAATATATACAGAGTTACTCGTCAAAAAGGGTGTCACTTTCTTCACTAAAAGCAGGTGAGTTGTAGCATGATAGACCATTGCAGTGCTCACACATTGCAATGCATTATAGTCCAGATTTCCGATATACACAATAATTTGCACAAGCTGAATTTACAGCTACAGGACACGAGGCGTAGAAGTTCATCCGGGTCAAAAGGTATTGAGCTACTAATAGGCCTCAGTACTTTCTTCTTTCCTCCGTTTTCTTCCAGGTATTCTAACTTCCATCCCCAATCAGTTACCAGAAGTTTATTTCCTAGCCACCCTTTGACTTGCAAATAAAACTTCAGAAGAGGTTGATGAGATGCTTTTGATGTTGGAGGAAGTTTTGCCAGGTCAAAATTTGATCTCAAAGCAGTCTTTCTTGTTAATGTATTGAATCGGGAGTGTTTTTCTCGAGGAATTGCTTCTTGAGTAAAAATCCTAGCTTGGCCGTCAGCTTCGGATGATGATTTTATCATTTCAATGGCTTTGATTTTTCCCAATCCATAAAAGCCCGACGCCGTGTCACAACCAGTTATTGCGTGGGCTAACAGTAGAAGTTTTCTGATTTGGCTGTACTGCTCGATCAAACTTTCGATTCTGTAAAATACTGTTGAAGGGCTTTTACCACCTTTCTGTTTACAGAAATAAATAGATTTATTTTCAGGAGCAAGAGCAACTAACAGCACTAGTAGATCTGTGTCTGAGCCCACGACAACAACTTTAGAGTGACTGTTCAGTTTTTCGATGGCTACCCTTAGTATGTCTACGTCAGCATCTTCTTCAGCAACAAACGTTAGTGAACCATTTTTTCTAGTTCTGATGCTACTGAAATTACTAGTCGTTTCTTGTTTTTTTTGTTAACTAAAATATCCTCCTTTTGCTGTCATACATTTTGTGTTTTCTTCAAAAGTGATGTCACATTAGGTTGTTTTGGCTGATATTCTATTTTGTACTTCTTGTTTTGTTCCAACAAAAACAATGGTTGTATTTTTCCATACCTTGTAAGCACGAATGAACAGTAATTCTGAGCTATTTTTCCATATGAGCTTTCCTTTGGCCAAGAGACATAGTGAATTAGAAACCCTCCATTTATCACTGTTGCTGCATCGCTTAGGTCAAATGTTTCTACAATACCCTTTTCAAAAACTTTCATGAGAAAAGATTTGGTACCCTTGCAAAGAGAAACTTTATTAAACATCGATGGTGGACGAGAGGCTAGTTCATACTCAAGGTATTTTTTTAGCACACTTGGGCTACTACACACACACACAAGATTCGGTTAAAAAGCTGTTGGGAATTTACACTAACCTCTTTCGACCCACGTTTCATAGATTTGTGCTTTGTCTGTGTTCTAACCATGTCTTTTCTGTGTAGTTTAAGCTCTCCAAAAATTTTTCCTTTCATTTTTTCCATTGCTGCAACTCCTACCTGATAAGCTTGGTCACAGTTTACAGATTCATCAGACACCAAACCGGATGACAAAAAAAACAAGTTCTCCACACAATTTTGTGAATGGGTTGCGGTGTTTAAGACACGAAGTAAGTTTTTCAATGTCGGACTGATCTCTTACTTTTCGTGACTTGCGTAGTTCAGTATGTTGTTCAGTAAATGTTATTGAAGTTCCCAAGAATTCCTCAATAGCTTCGTAAATTTTCAAGAAAAATGGTGTTCCGTGGACCCATTTCGACAATGTACTGTCCGTTATACCTCTTCCATGTGTAAGACCTCCAATTGCTTTCATAGGACGCATAACGCAATTCTCTATACAAATGTCTGTCCATGTACCAGACCAAAACTTTACACTCCTTTTCACAGTGAAGAATCCTTTGTTAGTAAACAAATCGAGCTCTTTCTCTGACAGTTTTGAACCTATCTTCATCATTTGCTGAACATATAGATGGGCCGACTTCGCATTAGGTAAGTGTCCTGCAGCATGAAAATACGGAAGCATTTCGGTTGAAGTACTCAAGAACGAATTCCAGTTCCCTGACCTTTCAGCACAAACACTGCTGGCCACCCAAAATGCAACACCAAGAAGGAAGCATCCGATTGGCCTGAAATTCGCAGCATGCGTCGCCCGCAAGAGGCCTTGTAAACGATTAGCATTGCAGGGCATATGCAAATCATGTGCGCCCGGCACGCCACCGAGAACCATTATAAAAGGGTGCACAGAAGGCGGGGTGTAAGTAGTGGAAGTGTGTTGTGCTGCTGGACCTGTGCGTGAGAAGCTTTCTGATGCCTCGTCGCAGAATACGGCAGTCATTATAGCACGTTTCGGAGTTCCACAGAGGATGAATAGTGGCTTATCGCGACAGCGGTTTATCGCACCGAGACATCAGCGCCCGTGCGGGACGACATCCAGCCACAGTGAGGCTAATATGGATTCGGTGGGTGCAGGAGGGACGAACGGACTGACGTGGGCGATTGCCGCAGCCGCGGCACACCACCGAAAGAGAGGACCGGCGTGTTGTGCGGAAGGCATTGACGGCTCGCCCCGCCACATCACGAACGTCAGCGCAGGAATTAGGGTATGTTGCGCAGCAACCTGTGCCAGCACGTACCGTTCGACGCCGTCTGCAGGAGCGGGGGCTTGTCGCACGGCGCCCATTTCTCCGATTACCATTGACGTTATACCACCGGTGAGTGCGGCGGCAGTGGGCTATTGAACGCCGCACCTGGACTACGGAATGACACGACATTGTCTCCTCTGACGAATCTCGCTTCTGCCTGCAACACCACGATGGCCGGATCCGCGTGTGGCCGTACCACGGAGAGAGACTGTATGATGCCTGAATTATGCATCGCCATACCGGTCCGTCTCCAGGCGTTACGGTTTGGGGCGCAATTGGATATGACACCCGCACCCTCTGGTGCTGACAACTACAACTCAGACGTTTTGGAGCCTGTAGTCCTCCCTTACCTGCAGGACCTGCCAGCTTCCACCATTCAACAGGACAATGCACGCCTGCACATGGCACGCATCGCGCAACAATTCTTCACGGCCCACCAGGTGTTACTGCTGCTGTGGCTCGCCTGTTCTCCCGATATGTCACCCATCGAACACGTCTGGTTGCTGATAGGCAACCGAGTGGCCCAGCAAGCACCACCCGCTGCTACGCCTGATGAACTGTGGCTACGTGTGGAAGCAGCCTGGACCGACATACCCCCAGCCCACATCCAAAGCCTCTTTTGTTCGATGTCGCGGCGTGTAGCGGCCATTATTTCCAGCCATGGGGGCCACACGAATTTTTGATGTCTGCGTGTTCCGCAAGTCGCACGGGCCTGTAAGCTCAATCGTTTCATCTTTGTATCTGTGGTTATGTGTCCAGTAAATCTGGCGTTGCTAACTCGTGTCCTTCTTGGTGTTGCATTTTGGGTGGCCAGCAGTGTATGAACTGAAGAATTAGATCAATAGCTTTCAAAAGATTTACCCATAATTTTGCAGTTCTACTTGTCGATTCAATATTTCTCAAGCAGTCATCAATTTTGAATAAAACCTCAGTCACAACTGGATCGGTACACGTTTCTTTAGGTTGCATTTGTTTTGAAACAAGTTGCTCGTACAAGTTCTCCAAACTTCTCACGTACTTTTCGATGTCAGGAAAATTTTCTTTCGTCACATTTATGATAGCTGAGGCTGTCAGAGTGAAGGCTCGAATACATCTTGCACAGGCATGACCATTCAACATATGGTTTACTGTTGATTTCCATACACAGTTTCCCAAAGACTCTCCAATCCGCTTCCTTCCATTATACGACCTATTGAACCCATAAAAGACATCAAAAGGGGGAACCCACCCAGCCTCAAAATTATTTTTGAGATGTCACTGTTGGGGTCAGCAGTAGGTACTATATCTGAAGCCTTTAAGAAAAGCGATTGATCGAATGTGACGATGCATGACTGGTTGTGTTTTCTACTCTGATATGCTGCAAAGCACAATGCTGTATATCGACATACATAATGGTAGTAGCATTTATAAACATGGGATCCATGTTTATAAATGGTACTGCTATTGTGTATGTCGATTCACACTTGCCAGACCTACTCATAATATTGTTCATGAAGCCATTCCACCCAGGTTGGTTCGTTAATTCAACAAGCCACACCAAGTTGAGGGGGGAAATATTTTGGTGTGGGCTGCATTGTAAGGGTTCTGACAGTTTTAAGCTCATCGAATTCCTCAACAACCACATTACCAAGGCCACTACGTTTTCTCTTTCCGTAAGAATACAGACGGATACTCTCATGATTGAAAGTCCCAGGCTGAATTCGTTGAACCTTTACCTGTGTGTCAACGCTACTACGAGGTGTAACCCATTGGATTCGTCCCATCGCATGGAATGTATTTAAACCATCTAATGTTTTGACATTTACATCTGCATTGTCAAACACATATTGAAGAAACCCTACATTACTAATCTGTGGAGATCCTGCATTGATAAGAGAAGTAAGGTAAACAGAAGTTTCATGATATGATGCGCACACTCCCATAGATGATAATATGTCTATTAGATGTTTAGACCCATATAATCGATGAAGAGTTAATGCCAGACTTGTTTGAATAGGAGACAGGAATGATCTCGGTCTTACAGTTGATATTATTGCATGATTTATCACAGTGAACTTCCTGTTTACCTTGGGCGATTCAGCAGCGTTCTTCTTTTTTGTTACCCTTTGGGTAAAAACTTGAAGGCTATGTGGAATTAAATTTTCACCACCTGATTTGATAGCTCCCAAATGTGGGTAGACACTTGAAACATAAGCCATCTTTTGTATGTCTTCTTTTAAGATGTCAGCGGCAGCCAATACCATTCTTAAACGTTCTGAATCACGATTGGTTTCCGTGTTTTTGTATCATTGATCGATTATTTTGTACGCTGTGTCTGATAAACAGAGCACATCTTTCCTTCCCGAAACATTTGAAACAACCATTCGGTCTCCAAAATGTTCTAGAAGAAGATTTTTCAGATGTTTGTCTGTATATGTATCCTCTTGACCAGATATAAATTTCAAAATATCTTGTAATTCTGTCAGAGTGTACTGGCATTCATCACTGTTTTCCATGTATTCGCACAACAAAGAAAATAATAACCCCGCTTTTGAATTTGGACGAACTACAAGTCCCTGGCTTGTTGTAGTTCTTGAAAATGTTTTGTAACAACTTCCATGGTAGCGTGCTTCTGGTGCCAGGAGATCACTTACTTTAAGAGGTCTGGCTCTTACCCTTTTCTCCTACTCATCATTTCGGGCATCACATATTTTTAAAAGTGTTCCTTTATTTCTAAAGTCGCTGCCATATGAAAACTTTTCCTACGTTCTGATGCAGTTTTGGAATCAACAGTTGCTTCTTCTCCACAAATCAAACAGTTTGTTTTGAAATCGAACTTCTCTTCTGAGCTCCTTAAACAAGATGAAGTATGAGATGGGTTATGTGTCTGTACTGCTGTAAAAGCAGCATTGATACTAGTAGGTCTTGTGTAGCTCTGCTTGCACGCACTGTGAACCCGAATAACAATTTTTCCTTCCAGCTTTTCATGCAGGCCGTCGCTTCGTTTTAAACTAGCCTCAATAATTGTCCATAAACTCTTTTTGACGTTCATAGTTTTTCCTTCAAGTTCCTTTCCACAAAGAGCACACAGTAAATCGAAGTCATCCATTTTCTTCTTTTTTTTTATATATAATTAAATACGAATTTGTAAAGAATAATAAATACTGTTCATGTCAAACATACAATTCATCTGCAATGTAAATTAATATGCTAAAAACAGCCACATAACTGAAAATGTTTATTGACAGTACCTGTGCTCTTCCGCAACGTGTCTTCTCACTTTAAAACATTGCTCTCTCCTCACTTTAAAACATTGCTCTCTTCTCACTTTAAAACATTGATTTCTTCTCACTTTAAAACATTGCTCTCTTCTCACTTTAAAACATTGATTTCTTCTCACTTTAAAACATTGCTCTCTTCTCACTTTAAAACATTGATTTCTTCTCACTTTAAAACATTGCTCTCTTCTCACTTTAAAACATTGATTTCTTCTCACTTTAAAACATTGCTCTCTTCTCACTTTAAAACATTGATTTCTTCTCACTTTAAAACATTGCTCTCTTCTCACTTTAAAACATTGATTTCTTCTCACTTTAAAACATTGCTCTCTTCTCACTTTAAAACATTGATTTCTTCTCACTTTAAAACATTGCTCTCTTTCTCACTTTAAAACATTGATTTCTTCTCACTTTAAAACATTGCTCTCTTCTCACTTTAAAACATTGATTTCTTCTCACTTTAAAACATTGCTCTCTTCTCACTTTAAAACATTGATTTCTTCTCACTTTAAAACATTGCTCTCTTCTCACTTTAAAACATTGATTTCTTCTCACTTTAAAACATTGCTCTCTTCTCACTTTAAAACATTGATTTCTTCTCACTTTAAAACATTGCTCTCTTCTCACTTTAAAACATTGCTCTCTTCTCACTTTAAAACATTGCTCTCTTCTCACTTTAAAACATTGATTTCTTCTCACTTTAAAACATTGCTCTCTTCTCACTTTAAAACATTGATTTCTTCTCACTTTAAAACATTGCTCTCTTCTCACTTTAAAACATTGATTTCTTCTCACTTTAAAACATTGCTCTCTTCTCACTTTAAAACATTGATTTCTTCTCACTTTAAAACATTGCTCTCTTCTCACTTTAAAACATTGATTTCTTCTCACTTTAAAACATTGCTCTCTTCTCACTTTAAAACATTGATTTCTTCTCACTTTAAAACATTGCTCTCTTCTCACTTTAAAACATTGATTTCTTCTCACTTTAAAACATTGATGTCTTCTCACTTTAAAACATTGATTTCTTCTCACTTTAAAACATTGCTCTCTTCTCACTTTAAAACATTGATTTCTTCTCACTTTAAAACATTGCTCTCTTCTCACTTTAAAACATTGATTTCTTCTCACTTTAAAACATTGCTCTCTTCTCACTTTAAAACATTGATTTCTTCTCACTTTAAAACATTGCTCTCTTCTCACTTTAAAACATTGATTTCTTCTCACTTTAAAACATTGCTCTCTTCTCACTTTAAAACATTGATTTCTTCTCACTTTAAAACATTGCTCTCTTCTCACTTTAAAACATTGATTTCTTCTCACTTTAAAACATTGCTCTCTTCTCACTTTAAAACATTGATTTCTTCTCACTTTAAAACAATTGATTTCTTCTCACTTTAAAACATTGCTCTCTTCTCACTTTAAAACATTGCTCTCTTCTCACTTTAAAACATTGCTCTCTTCTCACTTTAAAACATTGATTTCTTCTCACTTTAAAACATTGCTCTCTTCTCACTTTAAAACATTGATTTCTTCTCACTTTAAAACATTGCTCTCTTCTCACTTTAAAACATTGATTTCTTCTCACTTTAAAACATTGCTCTCTTCTCACTTTAAAACATTGATTTCTTCTCACTTTAAAACATTGCTCTGTTCTCACTTTGAAACATTGATTTCTTCTCACTTTAAAGCATTGCTCTCTTCTCACTTTAAAACATTGATTTCTTCTCACTTTAAAACATTGATTTCTTCTCACTTTGAAACATTGATTTCTTCTCACTTTAAAACACTGCTCTCTTCTCACTTTAAAACATTGATTTCTTCTCACTTTAAAACATTGATTTCTTCTCACTTTAAAACATTGCTCTCTTCTCACTTTAAAACATTGATTTCTTCTCACTTTAAAACATTGCTCTCTTCTCACTTTAAAACATTAATTTCTTCTCACTTTAAAACATTGCTCTCTTCTCACTTTAAAACATTGATTTCTTCTCACTTTAAAACATTGATTTCTTCTCACTTTAAAACATTGCTCTCTTCTCACTTTAAAACATTGATTTCTTCTCACTTTAAAACATTGCTCTCTTCTCACTTTAAAACATTGATTTCTTCTCACTTTAAAACATTGCTCTCTTCTCACTTTAAAACATTGATTTCTTCTCACTTTAAAACATTGCTCTCTTCTCACTTTAAAACATTGCTCTGTTCTCACTTTAAAACATTGCTCTCTTCTCACTTTAAAACATTGATTTCTTCTCACTTTAAAACACTGCTCTCTTCTCACTTTAAAACATTGATTTCTTCTCACTTTAAAACATTGATTTCTTCTCACTTTAAAACATTGATTTCTTCTCACTTTAAAACATTGCTCTCTTCTCACTTTAAAACATTGATTTCTTCTCACTTTAAAACATTGCTCTCTTCTCACTTTAAAACATTGATTTCTTCTCACTTTAAAACATTGCTCTCTTCTCACTTTCAAACATTGATTTCTTCTCACTTTAAAACATTGCTCTCTTCTCACTTTAAAACATTGATTTCTTCTCACTTTAAAACAATGATTTCTTCTCACTTTAAAACATTGCTCTCTTCTCACTTTAAAACATTGATTTCTTTTCACTTTAAAACATTGCTCTCTTCTCACTTTAAAACATTGATTTCTTCTCACTTTAAAACATTGCTCTCTTCTCACTTTAAAACATTGGTTTCTTCTCACTTTAAAACATTGCGCTCTTCTCACTTTAAAACATTGATTTCTTCTCACTTTAAAACAACGACTAACAAAGACACTCACACACATGCTGCCGTATATGGCGCCAGCTCAGAACTGGTTTGCAATGCAGTGAAGGTGTGGTTTAAACATTGCTCATCGCGCTGGTGGCGCCCTCCCGCTTCATTGTATGGCAAAGTCATTGGTGCAAACATGTTGATATATATATCATCATCATCATCATTGTCAACCATTATCAATCCACTGCTGGACGAAGGTCTCCCCAAGTTTCCTCCACAACGGTCTGTCTTGTGCCAGTCTCCTCCATGTCACCCCTGCATACTTTCGAACTTCATCCACCCATCTCCCATGTGGTCTTCTTCTGGGTCTTTTCCTGTCCCTTGGAATCCAATCTAAAATTTCGGCTGTCCATCGATGATCTGTCCTTCTGGCAGTATGTCCAGCCCATTGCCATTTCAGGGATTTAACTCTGATCATGATGTCTTCCACTCATGTCATTTTTCGGATCCACGAGTTCCTCTTCTTATCTCTCCTGGTTACACCAAGTATGCACCTCTGCATGCTTCTTTGAGTTGTCTGCAGCCGTTGTATGTCTCTTTTAGTTAAGGTCCACGTCTCTGCACCATACGTAAGCACTGTAAGGATGCATTGATCAAACACTTTTCTTTTAAGATATAATGGCATATTGCTCTTGAAAATTATGCTGTTTCTTCCAAAAGCTCTCCAGGCAAGTTTTGTACGCCGATTAATTTCTTCATCAATGTGACCCTCACTTGATATCTGCTGTCCAAGATAAACGTACGTGTCTGTTATCTCCAGCTTTTCTCCATCAATCGATAAATCTTCATTTCTTGTAAAAGCATTGAACATCACTTTTGTCTTCTGAAAGTTCATTTTTAATCCCACTTCTTTACTCTTGTCAGCAAGTTCCTGGATCATACTCTGCAGCTCTGATGGGATAGTTGTAAAAATGACTACGGCATCAGCAAAACGAAGGTGGGTTAGATAATCTCCATTAATCTTTATCCCCTTGTTTTCCCAGCTCAGTGACTGAAAAACACCCTCCAATGTGGCATTAAAGAGCTTCGGAGATATGGTGTCACCTTGTCTCAGTCCCTTTCCAATTTTTATGTGTGTTGTATTTTCAAACAGCCTAATCTTTGCACTTGCATTTTCATAGATGTTATCAATAATATTAATGTATGCATCTTCAATACCGCAGGTTTTCAGAGCCATTGTAACTGCTGATGGTTTCACTGAATCAAAGGCTTTTTCATAATCGATAAAAGCCATGCACAATGGAAGTTCATATTCCCTCGCTCTTTCAATTAGTTCTCTCAGCACATGGATATGATCTATTGTGTTGTAGCCACTCCTGAATCCAGCTTGTTCTCTCGGTTGAGCCATGTCCAGTGTTACCTTCAAGCGGTGTGAAAGAACTTTAGTGAAGATTTTATAAACTACTGATAGGAGGCTGATAGGTCTGTAGTTTCCGAGATCCTCAATGTCACCTTTCTTATGTAGCAGGATCATTGTAGCGGTGTTCCAATCCTCAGGAATCTTTTCTTCATTAAGGCATCGAGTGAAAATTTGGGCGAGTACTGTTTCGATTTCTCCACTTGCTTCTTGTATGATGTCTACAGTAATTCCATCTTCTCCTGGAGCTTTTCCCCGCTTCATGTTCTTGATTGCATGTGCAACTTCTGCTGGAAGGACTGGAGGAACTCTGGTACTGGTATCTGTCATGATGTCTGGAGTGCATGTATCATCCCTTTCATATAATTTGGAGTAGAAATCTTTCACTCTTGTCAAAATTTCGCCTCTATTTCTTGTTACAGAACCATCTTCTTTTCTCAGTGCCATAATCTGTTTTCTTCCCTTACTGAGATGTCCCTTTGCTATCTTTAGGCTTTGGTTGTTTTCAATTGCTTTCCTCACTAGTTCACAGTCGAATTTTCTTACGTCTTCAGTGATACTTTTTCGTACTATATGTACGAAAAAGTATATATATATATCATTTTAAAGCTGTTGAATCAGGCTACAACTTTCATAATAAACACATTCCCATGTTGTCATTTCCAAACAAGCTACAACGTTAAAACTCGGAATATCACAATAAAAATTCCGCTTTTTTTACACTTTTATTAAAATTAAGGAGAAACTATTGGTTTTAGCGAAACATTGAAGATAGACAATTTTGTAGTGCGTAATTTGAGGATTAAAACTAAAAAAAATTACATTGTTACGACCATTGGTTATGGAGATATAAATCATTTTATAAATTTCGACGATGGGAAGTTCGGGGGCCACACGGGGGAAAGCACAAGGGGGAGACGCGGGGAGTTTTGGGGGAAATACATATCTTATAGTGTTCTAACAACTGGCCAAAATTCAGCTTTCCCCTAATTATTCCCGACAATTGCCTTTTCTTTCCCCTTTATTTCCTGGGCTAATATCTGTCATAGTACTCCCTACAGAGCTCTCTGAGTAGTGTCACTTTAATTATAACCGCCCGGTATTTATTACGTCCCCGTTAGCTTTCGTGTTTTCGGGCAGGAGTTCCGTGAATGGAAACTGCAAATTATGGCATTGTGTGTCGTAACAACTGCATGACGCAATGCTTTTTTTACTGTTGTAATTTACATGAAACATACTTTCACATTTGGGCATCACAAACGAAAAGAATACCTGGTTATTAAAAATACTCTACATGTTTTTTCTTCCCCGTTATAGTTATATACACACCGGACAAAAAATTGCGGAATTTAGATTGAAAGATGTACATACTGTAAGTATGAAGTTGATAAACGAAACGTGTTTTATAAATATGAAGATGGAAACTGATGTCTTATGATTGTGGATATCTAAGGTGTGTGTTTAATGATTCTGTAACATTCTGTATTTTGCCTTTTACAGGCACAACTATGGGTCGTGAAGGTGAAGGTACTGAGTGGCAAAAGGGGGCCATTGTTTTGGGCCTAGAACATGGTCATTCCTTGCAAAAGGTGGAAAAGTTTGTTTGACTTTTGTAGCGTTTGTGTGTCGCTGACTTCCTAAAACACTACATAGATCAAAAACTCCACCTACAGTGAAATACGAGTCACTCAACTAAAGTTCAGGAAGTTGTTACTTACAGCTAATACTTTACAGCTGTCAATAGGCACTGAATAAACGAAACGTGTTTTATAAATATGAAGATGGAAACTGATGTCTTATGATTGTGGATATCTAAGGTGTGTGTTTAATGGATCTGTAGCATTCTGTATTTTGCCTTTTACAGGCACAACTATGGGTCGTGAAGGTGACGGTACTGAGTGGCAAAAGGGGGCCATTGTTTTGGGCCTAGAACATGGTCATTCCTTGCAAAAGGTGGAAAAGTTTGTTTGACTTTTGTAGCGTTTGTGTGTCGCTGACTTCCTAAAACACTACATAGATCAAAAACTCCACCTACAGTGAAATACGAGTCACTCAACTAAAGTTCAGGAAGTTGTTACTTACAGCTAATACTTTACAGCTGTCAATAGGCACTGAATCATTGGTACTTCAACAAGATGAGATAAAAAAGCAACTTGAGTTAATATCCACAATAAAAATTACCTATGAAACACAACACAGCAACTTGAGTTAATATCCGCAATAACACTTCATTACGAAACACAACACTGTCGTTAAAGTAGAATACGTAGCTTTCAAAATACTTAAACGGCAATTAAGTAATATCGTATCAAAAAGGAGCATTAAAGTTCAGCATCAAAATTCCCATCACATAGCTACTGCGTAGCCATAATATATCTCTCGTCTTGTTCTTATCGCATGCATACGCCATTTACGCATTGAACTCAGGGTGTTGCCAAACCTCCATTCATGTGAGAGAGAAGATATCACGTTAAGTTTGGGAAATGCTGAATTTTACATAGGAAAAGGAACTAAAAATAAAGTTAAAATAGAACATGCGTCACCCTGTTGGAGTCAACAAACAGCAGTGTCCATTTCCAGTGGAAGAAGTATGAAAGCTATCACTGTAGGCGGAGTAACTGTGGTAGAAGCTCTATGATGACAAATGCGGATCGCAGGCGTTTTGGGATGATTAAAAACTGATGCACGTCTGCGGACTTGTCAAGAACTGCTTTAACAGTACAATGCTGGATCCAGTAAATCAGTCTCAGAAGGAACGCTACGGCGAGAACTGCATGTCAAAGGATATTTCAGTTGTGTTGGCCGGATACATCCGAAGTTAACAACTTTCTAGAAGAAAAATCGTCACTGAACCACCGGGAAATGGCGACGAATAATATGGTTCGACAAATCCAGATTCTGCTTGTATTCCAATGATGGTTGCGGCACAGTTAAGCGGAAGGCTGGGGAAGCACTTAACCCAGATTGCACATCTCATTCGCCAGATCGAAATGTGATTGAAAAAGAAGTCCGGTATATGTTAGAAAGAGCAGTGAAGAAGAAAAAACAACACCCTACAAATTTGGCAGAATTAAGGGATCTTTTGAGCGATTACGTGCGGGAAGCGACTCTGTGGAAAATCGTGCGCGAAGCGACCCTGTTATATTCAATCGTGGACGAAGCGACCCTGCTGATCGAATCATTTTACTTATATATATACAAATCGTAGTCAAATTATTTATTTACAACTAATTAATTAATTACTTACATCAAGTTTTTTATACTAAATACAAGTTTTTAATATAATTATATGCCGCCCCGGTGGCGCAGTGGTCTAAGGCGTTGGCCTCTGATCATTCGTCCGTAATGGGTCCGGGTTCGAATCCCGGTCAGGCATGGATGTTGTGTTTGTCTTACGGCACTGGCTCTCTCCCTTCCCTGGAGCCAGTGACCCTAAATTAGGGACGGGCGACTGCTTATAGCCCATTGAGTTGCTCACGGTGGTCGTTAAACCTCCAATCAAAAAAAAAAAAAAAAATATAATTATATATATATATATATATATATACAAATCGTAGTCAAATTATTTATTTACATCTAATTAATTAATTACTTACATCAAGTTTTTTATACTAAATACAAGTTTTTAATACATCCTTCCAGTGCTTACGTATGGTGCAGAGACGTGGACCTTAGCTAAAAGAGACATACAAAGGCTGCAGACAACTCAAAGAAGCATGGAGAGGTGCATGCTTGGTGTAACCAGGAGAGATAAGAAGAGGAACACGTGGATCCGAAAAATGACAAGAGTGGAAGACATCATGATCACAGTTAAATCCCTGAAATGGCAATGGGCTGGACATACTGCCAGAAGAACAGACCATAGATGGACAGCCGAAATTTTAGATTGGATTCCAAGGGACAGGAAAAGACCCAGAAGAAGACCACATGGGAGATGGGTGGATGAAATTCGAAAGTATGCAGGGGTGACATGGAGGAGACTGGCACAAGACAGACCGCTGTGGAGGAAACTTGGAGAGACCTTCGTCCAGCAGTGGATTGATAATGGTTGACAATGATGATGATGATGATGATATATATACTTTCACACCGCTTGAAGGTGACACTGGACATAGCTCAACCGAGAGAACAAGCTGGATTCAGGAGTGGCTACAGCACAATAGATCACATCCACGTACTGAGAGAACTAATTGAAAGAGCGAGGGAATATGAACTTCCATTGTGCATGGCTTTTATCGATTATGAAAAAGCCTTTGATTCGGTGAAACCATCAGCAGTTACAATGGCTCTGAAATCCTGCGGTATTGAAGATGCATACATTAATATTATTAATAACATCTATGAAAATGCAAGTGCAAAGATTCGGCTGTTTGAAAATACAACACACACAAAAATTGGAAATGGAGTGAGACAAGGTGACCACATATCTCCGAAGCTCTTTAATGCCACATTGGAAAATGTCTTTCAATCACTGAACTGGGAAAACAAAGGGATAAAGATTAATGGAGATTATCTAACCCACCTTCGTTTTGCTGATGACAGTCATTTTTGCAACTACCCCATCAGAGCTACAGAGTATGATCCAGGAACTTGCTGACAAGAGTAAAGAAGTGGGATTAAAAATGAACTTTCAGAAGACAAAAGTGATGTACAATGCTTTTACAAGAAATGAAGATTTATCGATTGATGGAGAAAAGCTGGAGATAACAGACACGTACGTTTATCTTGGACAGCAGATATCAAGTGAGGGTCACATTGGTGAAGAAATTAATCTGCGTACAAAACTTGCCTGGAGAGTTTTTGGAAGAAACAGCATAATTTTCAAGAGCAATATGCCATTATGTCTTAAAAGAAAAGTGTTTGATCAATGCATCCTTCCAGTGCTTACGTATGGTGCAGAGACGTGGACCTTAGCTAAAAGAGACATACAAAGGCTGCAGACAACTCAAAACGGCATGGAGAGGTGCATGCTTGGTGTAACCAGGAGAGATAAGAAGAGGAACACGTGGATCCGAAAAATGACAAGAGTGGAGGACATCATGATCAGAGTTAAATCCCTGAAATGGCAATGGGCTGGACATACTGCCAGAAAAACAGACCATCGATGGACAGCCGAAATTTTAGATTGGATTCCAAGGGACAGGAAAAGACACAGAATAAGACCACATGGAAGATGGGTGGATGAAATTCGAAAGCATGCGGGAGTGACATGGAAGAGACTGGCACAAGACAGACCGTTGTGAGGAAACTTGGGGAGACCTTCGTCCAGCAGTGGATTGATAATGGTTGACAATGATGATGATGATGATGATATACAAATCGTAGTCAAATTATTTGCATCACTAATTAAGTACCTACATCTGAATTTTGTAACTTTTGCCCTTAGTCCAACTTGGTAACACAGCTTAATGCTTTCAGTACATTTTTTAAGAACTTTAAGATTTCCAAATTCCCCCATGATATTGCGAATGCGTTCGTCTACTTGTATATGCATTTTCTTCCTTTTTGGACCAAGTTCTCCAAATCCTTTTAATTGTTGTTTGTGCATCACACGTTGAAATTGGAAATTCTAAAGACATTAAAAAATACCTAAAAGCATTATGCTATGTTACCAAGTTCGACTAAGGACAAAAGCTACAACATTCAGAAGATGTAAGTACTTAATTAATTAGATGTAAATAATTTGACTATGATTTGTGTGTGTGTGTGTGTGTGTGTGTGTGTGTGTGTATCATCATCATCATCATCATTGTCAACCATTATCAATCCACTGCTGGACGAAGGTCTCCCCAAGTTTCCTCCACAACGGTCTGTCTTGTGCCAGTCTCCTCCATGTCACTCCCGCATACTTTCGAATATATATATATATATATATATATATATATATCATCATCATCATCATTGTCAACCATTATCAATCTACTGCTGGACGAAGGTCTCCCCAAGTTTCCTCCACAACGGTCTGTCTTGTGCCAGTATCCTTCATGTTACCCCTGCATACTTTCGAATTTCATCCACCCATCTCCCATGTGGTCTTCTTCTGGGTCTTTTCCTGTCCCTTGGAATCCAATCTAAAATTTCGGCTGTCCATCGATGATCTGTCCTTCTGGCAGTATGTCCAGCCCATTGCCATTTCAGGGATTTAACTCTGATCATGATGTCTTCCACTCTTGTCATTTTTCGGATCCACGAGTTCCTCTTCTTCCACCCATCTCCCATGTGGTCTTCTTCTGGGTCTTTTCCTGTCCCTTGGAATCCAATCTAAAATTTCGGCTGTCCATCGATGATCTGTCCTTCTGGCAGTATGTCCAGCCCATTGCCATTTCAGGGATTTAACTCTGATCATGATGTCTTCCACTCTTGTCATTTTTCGGATCCACGAGTTCCTCTTCTTATCTCTCCTGGTTACACCAAGTATGCACCTCTCCATGCCGCTTTGAGTTGTCTGCAGCCTTTGTATGTCTCTTTTAGTTAAGGTCCACGTCTCTGCCCCATACGTAAGCACTGGAAGGATGCATTGATCAAACACTTTTCTTTTAAGACATAATGGCATATTGCTCTTGAAAATTATGCTGTTTCTTCCAAAAGCTCTCCAGGCAAGTTTTGTACGCCGATTAATTTCTTCATCAATGTGACCCTCACTTGATATCTGCTGTCCAAGATAAACGTACGTGTCTGTTATCTCCAGCTTTTCTCCATCAATCGATAAATCTTCATTTCTTGTAAAAGCATTGAACATCACTTTTGTCTTCTGAAAGTTCATTTTTAATCCCACTTCTTTACTCTTGTCAGCAAGTTCCTGGATCATACTCTGCAGCTCTGATGGGGTAGTTGCAAAAATGACTACATCATCAGCAAAACGAAGGTGGGTTAGATAATCTCCATTAATCTTTATCCCCTTGTTTTCCCAGCTCAGCGACTGAAAAACACCCTCCAATGTGGCATTAAAGAGCTTTGGAGATATGGTGTCACCTTGTCTCACTCCCTTTCCAATTTTTACGTGTGTTGTATTTTCAAACAGCCTAATGTTTGCACTTCCACTCTTGTCATTTTTCGGATCCACGAGTTCCTCTTCTTATCTCTCCTGGTTACACCAAGTATGCACCTCTCCATGCCGCTTTGAGTTGTCTGCAGCCTTTGTATGTCTCTTTTAGTTAAGGTCCACGTCTCTGCCCCATACGTAAGCACTTTAAGGATGCATTGATCAAACACTTTTCTTTTAAGACATAATGGCATATTGCTCTTGAAAATTATGCTGTTTCTTCCAAAAGCTCTCCAGGCAAGTTTTGTACGCCGATTAATTTCTTCATCAATGTGACCCTCACTTGATATCTGCTGTCCAAGATAAACGTACGTGTCTGTTATCTCCAGCTTTTCTCCATCAATCGATAAATCTTCATTTCTTGTAAAAGCATTGAACATCACTTTTGTCTTCTGAAAGTTCATTTTTAATCCCACTTCTTTACTCTTGTCAGCAAGTTCCTGGATCATACTCTGCAGCTCTGATGGGGTAGTTGCAAAAATGACTACATCATCAGCAAAACGAAGGTGGGTTAGATAATCTCCATTAATCTTTATCCCCTTGTTTTCCCAGCTCAGCGACTGAAAAACACCCTCCAATGTGGCATTAAAGAGCTTTGGAGATATGGTGTCACCTTGTCTCACTCCCTTTCCAATTTTTACGTGTGTTGTATTTTCAAACAGCCTAATGTTTGCACTTCCACTCTTGTCATTTTTCGGATCCACGAGTTCCTCTTCTTATCTCTCCTGGTTACACCAAGTATGCACCTCTCCATGCCGCTTTGAGTTGTCTGCAGCCTTTGTATGTCTCTTTTAGTTAAGGTCCACGTCTCTGCCCCATACGTAAGCACTGGAAGGATGCATTGATCAAACACTTTTCTTTTAAGACATAATGGCATATTGCTCTTGAAAATTATGCTGTTTCTTCCAAAAGCTCTCCAGGCAAGTTTTGTACGCCGATTAATTTCTTCATCAATGTGACCCTCACTTGATATCTGCTGTCCAAGATAAACGTACGTGTCTGTTATCTCCAGCTTTTCTCCATCAATCGATAAATCTTCATTTCTTGTAAAAGCATTGAACATCACTTTTGTCTTCTGAAAGTTCATTTTTAATCCCACTTCTTTACTCTTGTCAGCAAGTTCCTGGATCATACTCTGCAGCTCTGATGGGGTAGTTGCAAAAATGACTACATCATCAGCAAAACGAAGGTGGGTTAGATAATCTCCATTAATCTTTATCCCCTTGTTTTCCCAGCTCAGCGACTGAAAAACACCCTCCAATGTGGCATTAAAGAGCTTTGGAGATATGGTGTCACCTTGTCTCACTCCCTTTCCAATTTTTACGTGTGTTGTATTTTCAAACAGCCTAATCTTTGCACTTGCATTTTCATAGATGTTATTAATAATGTTAATGTATGCATCTTCAATACCGCAGATATATATATATAAGTAAACTGATTCGATTAGCAGGGTCGCTTCGTCCACGATAAAATATAACAGGGTCGCTTCACGCACGATTTCCAGAGGGTCGCTTGGCTCACGGTCGCTTCGCTCACGACACCTTTTGAGCATGGAGTGGAATACATTTGATACGCATGTGATACTGAATCATACATATAGCATGCCAAACAAAATTAAAGCTGTAATTAAAGCAGGTGGAGATATAACTCCATATTAAGGAATAAATTCTGTGTTTAAACAAGATATATATATATATATATATATTCTTCTGCATATATTCCATTTAAATCATTTAAAACTTATTTCTTGAAATTTTAAGAAACGTTGAAGCAAAAGTTGATTTCGTTTAACGTTTATCATTTTTAACACAAACGCCCTAAAAAATGAACATGTTAATGGAGAAACTTTGCAAAAGCCACCCTGCTCACTGACGCGATTGATGAATTCTTTCATTCATTTTGAACATTATGTTTTGATCTGGAGTAAGAAAAAAACTGAGTTAAAATATACGTATTTGAGGAAATCATTTGAAAAACTATTTCATCGTTGGCTAGATTTCAAGTAACGATCTCATTCAGATTTAATTAACTTTTGTTTTTTATTGACAGCCTGAACGAACAGTGCGTCTCCACATTTAATTGATGCAGAACGGAACTAGGAATTTGAAACCTTTCTCGATTGCAACAGTGTATTTAATTCTTGAAAATCAAATAATGAAATTTCTTGTTTTTTAATTTTTAAATTTTGGTGGATAGTTGCAATGGAAAACGCTTAATCATTTCTTCATTTCCACCATCAAAAATAATTTAATGAAATCACAAGAAAGAGACGGTGTGGGGGAGAACGAAAAAATTCCCTAGGTTTTGCATCACCTGAATTTCGCATAATTCAATTGGACATAATTTTGAAAGTTTTGAATTGGTATCAGACAGCGTTGTTATTTAATGAACCCACGGTTAAGGGGACGTAGTGGTCTAAACGTTGGCTTCTGACCATTCTTCTCAGATGTATCCTAGTTCGAATCCCAATGTGGTATGGATTATTTGTTCTACGTCGTTAGACTAATCGATCGACAATCTTACAGCACAACCGGTCTCCCTTCCATGGAGCCAGTGGCGCTAAAGAAGGAATGGTCGACTTCTTACAGCTCATTGAGTTGCTCACGCTTGTCATTAAAACTCCAAACAAACTGCAATCTAAATAAATAAATATATATATATATATATATTCACTGACATGCAGGAGACTGGCACAAGACAGACCGTTGTGGAGGAAACTTGGGGAGACCTTCGTCCAGCAGTGGATTGATAATGGTTGACAATGATGATGATATACACTATCTACCAACAAGTAATTGGAAACCTGTGATAGCAAAGGAAAACGAAGCTTATTCACCTTCAATAGTTGGTGGAGCCTCCACGAGCGGCGATTACAGCTGCGACCCTCCGGGGCTTACTCTCAACCAGGAGTTGTACGACGCCTAGCGGTATTTTCTTCCACTCGGTTTGGAGAAGACAGGTTAGTTCTTTCACCGATTTGGAACGGTGTGGGCACCCCTTAAGTCGACGTTCCAACTCATCCCAGAGGTGCTCGATAGGGTTAAGGTCTGGTCTCAGCGCAGGCCAGTCCATTCGAATAACCCCACTGTCACCATACCAAGCCATGGTGGACCTTGCAACATGACAGGTGGCATTGTCATCCTGAAAGTAACATGGGTCCACCCCGTAAAACTGCCACAAGGTAGGAAGCGCATGGTCATCCAAAATGGTGCAGTAGGTCTCGGCGTTAAGTCTACCAGGAATTGCGAACAAGGGTCCCGTGCCATGCCAGGAGAAACACCCCCATAGCATAATCTCCACCGCCGCCGAACTTCACAGTTGGCACAGTTCATTCCGGCAGGAGGCGTTTTCCAGGCACACGCCAAACCCAGACCATGCCATCCGAACGGTTGAGGCTGAACCTTGATTCGTCGCTCCAGAGAACCTGTTTCCACTGTTCAACGGTCCACTGTCGACGTTCTTTGCACCACGTTAGCCGAGCAGCGCTATTGGACTTGGTGATCAAAGGCTTGTGGGCGGCAGCACGTCCATGGTAACCAAGCAGATGGGCTTCCTTACGAATGGTATTCATCAAAAGCAAACTCCCGGATGCTTGTTGAAACTCCTCGCGTATGTGGTCCATCGATTTGGTGCGGTTCGTCCGAATATCTCTGGGTAGCACCCATCGGTATCTAACTCCAAGTTTTGTGGGTCTGCCGGCTCGGGGCACATCCCGACAGTCACCTCTCATCTTCCACTTGCCAATCACGTAGGCCACTGTCGATTTTGGGTACTTCAACTCGCTGGATATGTCACGTATGGATCGGCCATTTCTGTGATACCCGACGATTACACCTTTCTCGAAATCAGAGAGCTCCGAACTGCGTGGCATCTTGCATGCGACTGGTTGCGTTGTTGTTTCCCACACGATATTTAACGGCGGCGGCCGTGACGTGTATCAGGACCGCAGATATCGTCGATTGCAGGGGTGTCCAATTACTTCTTGGTAGATAGTGTATATATAAATACATACATGGGTTGTCCAAAATAATGGAAACACCTTGAAACAATAGGTTTTATGCACTTAATATCGTGTGGGAGAACCTGTGGCATTTAAAACTGCTTGAATCCTCCTTGGAATTGACGTATACAAATCCTGGATGGTGGTAAATGTCATGTTGTACCTCTCTTCCTGCAGATTCTGTTCGAATTCCTTGAAAGATGCCGGAGGAGGATAACGGGATCGCACTCTGTTTACGGGATCACTCAATGATATTTAAGTCCGGTGACTGTGCTGGCCAATGAAGGTGTGCAACTTCATCCTCATGTTCCTCAAACCATGATTGAACAGTTCGACCTCTGTGAATCGGGGCATTATCATCTTGAAAGGTTCAATCCCCTGACGGAAACAATGTCTGCACGATTGAATGCACATGGTCGGCCAAAAGAGTGACATAGTCACCGCTAGTGATCCGTCCGTGTAAGGTGATAATGGGACCTGTTGCAAACAACAAGATCATGGCCCAAACCATTGCGGAACTGGCCCCATGCTTCACTGCACGAAGGAGACAGGCTGGGTTGTAAGCTTCTGTGGGGGTTCTGCACTCGTAAACCCATCTTGTGGTGGGGAATAGTGAGAAACGTGATTCATCGGAAAACAAGACATGTTTCTAGTGATCTGCGGTCCACGTTTTATGTTCCTGGTAACACTGTAGTCTCCGTTTCAAATTCACCTGTGACACCACGTGTTTTGCAATCGCAACTATGCCGTAAATATTGTGCTTATGCAATTCCCTTTTCACGGTATGGGTTGGCACTGTGGTTTGTAGATTTGTATTAAGCTCAGCAGTCACTTTCGTCGCCGTGGTCTTCCTCCTTGCGGTCACAATCCTCTTTAATGACCTCCTGTCTCTGGCAGTGAGTTTGGTTTTCCTTCCACAGTTGTGTCTAGCAGTGAGTTTAGTTTTCCTTCCACAGTTGATGTTGTGCCGTGAACATTGTATGTTGTCATGACCTATGACACGGTACCTCTCGATACTTCCAATACCTGTGCCACTGTGGTTACCGACGCACCAAACAGATGGGCTTCTACAATCTGCCCTCTTTGGAACCCCGGCAGGTCACTCATTGTGCCTTCACCTGGAAAGAAATTATGCAAACACCGATTTACAATGCAATTACACAAACCCTTGAGACTATAAGCAACACTTGTTTACAAACAAATTGTAGCTACATGTTCGTTTTACTCAAAAAGCAGCACATACCAAAGTCACTGTTTTCAGCGAGGTGTTTCCATTATTTTGGACAACCCCTGTATATATATATATATAGATAGATAGATATATACATGCCGGGAGTTTACTGAATTATGACCACCCCTATCAAAAGTGACAGGCCGCCCCAGTGGCGCAGGGTCCGGGTTTTCGAACCGTGGCGAAGGGTCCGGGTTTTCGAACCATGGTGAGGCATGGGTGTTGTGTTTGTCTTACGGCACTGGCTCTCTCCCTTCCCTGGAACGAGTGGCCCTAAATTAAGGACGGGAGATTGCTTATAGCACAGAGAGTTGCGCACGCGCGCTAGTCATTAAACCTTCAATCAAAAATAAAAAGGTTGTATCTGCCTGTTGATCACGTTCATTCTGAGAAGGATTAATTAGTCGAGCGACGTAGCATAAACACTGGTCCAAAAATTAAGGACGAGATGGTTTTTCGACTGTAACGTCGTGCAGAAGTGCTCCACATCGACTCAAATCATACCATAAGATCCCCAAGATGTAAGAATATGGGGCAAGTGAACAAGACCGTCCAAACAAGGAATCCAAAGGATACAAACGCACTTTACTGAAAAGGTAGCTTCGAGCACAACTGGACAGAAGACAGAAACGTCCATGCGACAGGCGGCTGCCAGAAAAATCCAGTTTTCAGTAGGGGATATGATCACCCCTGACTGCGTTGCAGGATTTACAACGTCTGTCGATGCTGAGGACGAGGTTGTCAAGGAGCTGTTGAGGCATCGCGGCCCATTCCTCCTGTAGCACCACTCGCAGCTGTGGAATCATTGCTGGAGACTGGTGACGTGCTGCCAAGCGTCTCCCGAGAAGGTCCCACACGTAATCAATTGGATTAGGTCTGGGGGCCTTGTGGGGCAATCCATGCGTTGAATATATTCACTCTCCAACAGCTCTGCGACAGCCACTGTACGCTGAGGTGTAGCGTTGTCGTCCATGAAGAGGAACTCAGGACCCACAGCACTTCTAAACAGACGCACGTGAAGCAGGAGAACCTCCGTACAATAGCAGACACCAGTGACTGAACCTCCTTGGAAGATGTGGAGGCTAGTACGGCTACCAAGCATGACACCACCCCAAACGAAAACTCCGCCACTTCCAAACCGGTCCCTTTCGATGATGTTGGAGGTGTGATTGCGTGTTCCTTGATCTCTCCAGATGTGTATACGTCCAGAATCGCTCGTCAGACTAAATCGGCTCTCATCCGTAAAGAGAACTCGACCCCATTGCTGATGTGTTCAGTTCTTGTGTTCCTGGTACAACAGAAACCGCCGTCTCTGATGAGCAAGCGTTAATGGCACACACCGTACTGATCGTCGTGCAAATAGACCACTTTTGTGCAACCTCCTGGCCACGGTAAAACGCGATGACGGACGTCCAGTTGTCTCTTGCATGTGCCTTGCGATTTCTTCCGCTGTCTGCCGTCTGCCTCTTCTCGCCTGTAGGACAATATACCAGTCGTCCGCCGCCGTGGTTGCTCGTGGACGACCATTGGTAAACTCTCGGACAGCTGTTCCTGTCGTTTGAAATGCCCTCCAAGCTCGTGAAACGATGCTGTGAGCGATCCCAAACTCCTCGGCCACACTAGTCACACTTCGACCGTCTTCCAACTTCCCAATGACGCGACCTCGGGTAAAGTCATCCAGATGTCGCCCATTGGATTGCCTGTTGGCCATATCACACGGTGGCAGCAACTCGACGTCGTTCAAACCGATGTACACCGTGCAATAGCTTTCACCGGATTGCTGAGCGTACACCGCCCGTGCACTTTATACCTTACCGACCCTCCGTTATGCTTCATATAGGCGCATGCCCTACCGTACCGGACCCTAGGCTATCTCCTGAGTGGTCTTTGGGTCCGTTCTGCCTGCTCGTTCCGCTGTTATGCTAATTTCTCCTCTTCGTCCTTAACTTTTGCTCACCAGTGTGTAAGGTGTGAGTGGAGCCGTGGGTAGTGAAATTTAGAGCGTGATGGGTAAACAGCAGGATTTATCGGACTTTGAAAAAGGACAGGTTATGGGTACTCGGAGAGCGGGTGTCTCGATTTCCCAAAAAAGGTGAACTGCCGGGTTGCTTGCGAGCCGCCATATCGTTATAGTGCATCAGCTTTAACAACGGCGGGTCCCAACGGGACCGACGACTGTTCAACAGTTGACTACCCAGTACAGCAGTAATCAACGAGGAACAGTATCTTCCATGATTATGCGTCGTACGCTCGCACGTATGAGCTGTGACAGCAGGCGAACCCGACGACATTCTCTCCTGACCACGGATCATCGTTGCAAAAGACACTCCTGGTGCAAAGGGGATGCGAGCTGGACGTTGGATGACTGTAAAAAATTTGCTGGTCTTACGAGTCGCGTTTTTTACTCCACCCCGTGAATGGTCGTATACAAATATGCATTAGGGTACCTACACTGGCGGAAAGTAAAAAAGAACACCAAGAAGGAGACGTCCGATACCACCGAAATTTATACAGCATAATAACGGGATACAGAGGATAACGTGATCAAAACATTATGGCAAAATACAGCTGTACTTGCTGGTAAACTGAAAAATAACATTTCCATTTAACATGGTTAGTACGAGGTTGAACCGCCATGAACTGCGTCACACTGTGCAATTCTGGCATGGAGTCTGTCGTACAGATGTTGGATGTAAGTTTGGGGTATTGAGTTCCAAGCATCCTCAACCTGGACGCGTAAATCGGGGATGGTCGTGGCTGGCCGTGGAGACCGGATAAGTCGTTGTCCCATAAAATCCCCCACGTGCTCAATGGGGGACAAATCCGGTGAACGTGCAGGCCATGGAAGTTGTCTCACACCCTGAAGTGCATGTTGCGTTGCACGTGCCGTGTGTGGAGTGCGTTATCTTGCTGGAAAACACCACGATGGACCGGCCTTACAAATGGCCCAACAACGGGCTGAATGATGTTGTTGATGTAGTAGGTGCTGTTTAACGTACTCGGTACAAACACTAGTTGTGAACGGGAGTGATAGCTGATCGTTCCCCACACCAGGAGACCAGGTGTAGGCCCTGTGTGTCGCTGGCGGATTCAAGAAGGGTAGAGACGCTCTACTGTGCCTCTGCGAACACGCATACGGCCATCGGAGGCTCCCAAGCAGGATCTGCTTTCATCGCTGAACACGACAGATCGCCATTGCGTTCTCCAGTGCAGACGTTGGAGACACCACTGCAGCCGTTCCTGACGGTGGGCTGGAATCAGAGGCACACGTGCACGTAGTCCTGCATCCAGTAGACTGTTGCGGATTGTTCGGGCAGTCACCTCAAGTGCAACGGCAGCTCGGTCGCAGTGGATGTTCTGCTTGACAACGCCACTCTTCTTATGCGTCGATCGGTCGCAGTGGATGTTCTGCTTGACAACGCCACTCTTCTTATGCGTCGATCGGTCCGCTCATCAGTCCGTCTGTGACTCCCGGTTCCACGTCTTCTCGTGTGGGAATGTTCCTCGGACCATCTACGCCACCATCGTACCACCACCATCGTACCACCACCATCGTACCACCACCGATACTTCCCGTCCAATTCGCTCAGCAATACGACGAAGCGACCACCCGGCCTCGCGGAGCCCGACTGGACGACCTCGCGCAAAATCCGATAACTGCTGAAATCGTACAAGTCTTTGATGTCCAGGCATTGCAGCTTCTTCAGGGTCTTCGCACGTGTCCGTACGCCGACGACTGATTACATTCACTTCGCCGTACTCCTTAAATACCACCGACGATAATTTGCATATTATGCCGTGCTGTGCCGTAAGCGCTCACCGGTTGGTCCCGAAATTAACATCACACCTACGTAAACTCGACCCCATTAACATATGTAAATTTCATGATCGTCCAATAATTCCTTCTTGGTGTTCTTTTTTCACTTTTCGCCAGTGTATTTTCACGTATGTTAGTCGTGTACCTATTATCACGCATGGTTAGCACGTATGACTATAAGAGACGATCTCGACGACTTTCAGTCCTAACCACGTTTCATCAGCACAAAAGACTCGCCTGGTTCAAAGCCAGGTTACTTCTGTCTCCCTCGTCGGTAGACGAGCTCTTCGTTTCTGAAATTGATACTGCCTTAACCTGTACGCCTGTACACTGCGCGTGTTCTTCGCCACACGTGTGCACGTAATTTTAGTGTATGTGGTTGTCATAGTATATTTCGCACTTAATAAGCATGTAGGAACTTACAATATTTACTTGGGTGTAAGAAGAGGTTTTTATGTGTATTTAGTCCTCCTAAATCTTAAGGTGTGGTCTTACATTGGCATACAAGAAGACATTTCCATCAGTGTTAATATTTTTACATAACTAGTCGTATACAACTGTCGATATTTTTACATCGGAGAGTACTGCTACTCATAGTGATGCCTCCCTTCCATTTCAGTTGCCAACACGCAAAGAATACACAGAGTCGGTCTCTCTGAGTTAACCTTGGACCACTCCCTCATTTGTTCTCTAGCAGTGGAAGAGAGATTAAGTGTTAGTTCGTCGAAAAACTTAATGCATCAGTTGGGGCATGAATGAGCACGTTGAGCGTCTGCTGTTAAGCAATTATCAAAATCAATACGCTGTAGTTATGGTGCAAATTATAGTTTTTTGGCATAAGATATGCAGAGGGAAGCAACAACCGCGCTGCAGTTCTAGAATACAGCGTAATTGAAACCAGTGTGCGTTCTTGGGGGAAATTCCAAGAAAGTGTTAAAGCGGGCCCACTCAACGCGTAAAACATTTCCAAGATCAAAAACATCCGCGCGAGCAGTTTAAGGATAGAATAGGATGAGCTGTCAGATTCAAGCGGAGGCACTTTCTAGCACATCATAGAAGAACTACACTGGCACCGAAGTTGCCCAATTACTACGAACAAAAATTAGTGGAATATCAGTTGAACATCATTTGTTTGTCTTAGAGGTGCCATAATCATTTGCTGTTTCAAATAGGAACTGCTGACAGAACACCAGTATGTTTTTTTATGCCTTGCGACATGATAGTGGATAAAATGGGTGACAAATCTGTTTTAGACAAGACCACTGGGACTGAAAAACGTCGTATAGCGGTGTTGTGTACTGGATTTAAGCTTCCATCATTCGCGATTCTAAAAAGGAAGAATCTGCAAAGGGGAGGCTACCAGAAGGAACCATCTTTAGACGCAGTGAAAAAGTGGATGACATCTGAACTTGTGCTGGAATGCCTGAAATTAGTGTCAAAGAGACGACCATGTGCAGTTCTGAAACAACGAGGTTTTCAAACTCTAGATGCATTTAAAGAGCACCTAAATCAGATATGTAGTCAGCAATTTCAGAGATGAACTCAGATCTTGCCATCATACTACAAGTCCTGACCTTTTATTTGCAAGTCCTCGATGTTGCCATCAATACGCCGTTTACGGGACTACCTTTGATGACTTTTTCAGGTATGGTTTCTTAAAAGGTAACTTACTCCTACGCACTACTGGCAAATTAAAGAAACCCGGACCATTACCGGGACACTGGCTAAAGAAAGCATGGGCCAACATCTAATCAGGTACATTTGTCATTGTTAGGGCGAATGACCTTTTCAAGGACTTTTTTATATAGCACCTTAAAAACTATGTAAGACTTTGGGATTCTGTGTCAACTGTTCATTAAGCTTATTCTTTTCCATTTCGTTTTACAGTCAGTCATGCATGCCTTGAAGAATTGCTGCTTATCGAACGAATTAGATGTAACTGAAGACTATGTGAAGATAATTACTACGAACGGTCGAAACCGTCAAGTGAAGATAGTGAGAATAATAATTACCAAATAGAAACTGGTACTTTCTTTCTGATACTGGCAGAATTATGTTTAATTCGAGATAAGGTTTATATAATACATGTATTATGTGCTACAAATGGGACTGTGACGTACCTGCCAGCAGGACGCACACGACATAAAGGCAGATAGGAATCAGAATACATGTCTGCGTAGCTCAGTTGGTAGAGCGACTTGTTCCGGAATAAGCGTACTCGTGTTCGAATCCCGGCGTAGACCAAAAATGACGGAGAAATTTACTTCGTTATAATGGCGCCCGAACTATCCGGATGACCCGACCGTTCAAAATCTCGCATTGGTGTGATGTTATTTCCACACCGCGAGACAGGAAAAAGCAGAGAATTCCTTCTCCAGCGCTTCGAAAAATAAAAAATGTGTGATGTTGCATTCCACACAGCAGATTGACTGGGAGTTCTCAAGTGCACGTTCTACAGTGGATGACTGCCTGCAACGATTCATGGTCACGGCTGACCCGTGGGCCATGCCCCCGGCCCTCTTTCGGGGGGGGGGTAGATGTGACGTACCTGCCAGCAGGACGCACACGACATAAAGGCAGATAGGAATCAGAATACATGTCGGCGTAGCTCAGTTGGTAGAGCGACTTGTTCCGGAATAAGCGTACTCGGGTTCGAATCCCGGCGTAGACCAAAAATGACGGAGAAATTTACTTCGTTATAGGACTTTTTCATTGAAAACAAGTTAGAGTTTTTTCTGACATGGATTTGCCGTTTTATTTAAGAATTAAATTGATGTTCACCCATATCTGCAATGTATGCTTTTTTCTTTAAAAAATATACAAGTTTAGGAAAGTCGCCTTATATTTGGGTAAGTACAGTATTACCCAAATATACAGGAGGATTAAAAGTTAGCTTCCATAGAGGACATAATGATGATCCTCTACGTCCATTCTCTCATCCTGGTAGCCTGTCGTTTAAAACTGCACTAACTTCATTATGAATATGAGGCAGAGTACCACCATGCATGAACCATAAATTGTTCCTAGCGTGCAGTTCCGCGTCTTTTAATAGCTGTCGTAGTATATTTTGTAGGAAAACTTGGCATATGTGGAACCAGCAAGTCTCAGAAGCATGTCACCTAGAATGCCTGCCATTGCATTTGAAATAACCGTTGCTGAAGCCTATATTGCAAAATTTCCGAGTGAACTCCCCTTTGAAGATAAGTGTTGAATTGAGAGAGTAAAAACTACGTATTGTAAAAGTTCTGCTTCATCGATGAATAAAATTAATGATGAAAATGCTTGTTTTGTAGCTCATTTATTAAAAAACCAATTTAAGAATTCTCCTCTTTGAAGGTAATCCATTAGTTGCAGTTCTTGCAGTCGGTAAGAACACGGAAGCTATGTAGAGTAGACAGACTCATCACCCTCTGTTGTGTGACGTTCCATGACTTGTTGTTCTTCGCTGTGAAACAGCGATTTCCTGAACGATGACGGCATCTTATTGTTGCGCTAACGTTCTTCGAAAATTTTGGCGGTAGTTTACCTTCAAATAACGTAATCCAGTTTCCCGTAGTAGTGTGTCAATGGTGTTGCGTTAAAACGCACCATCCAAATTCACGAATTTCAGTCAATTTTGGTGATATGTCTGGTACACACGTCTGTCTGAAATTCGTTAATTTTGGTGATCTGGCTGGTATAGACGACGCGCTGAACGTGCTTTATCAAAAGCTAGTTAGTTCACCAGATGCTTGTCAGCAACATCTGTGCATGTCGCTGAGATGTCTTCGCTAATCTGAGATATCCTTTCGTTACTATAATGAATAAAGTTCTCCGCTGGACGTGTAGTGCAGGGAAGTTTACGTTAAGTCACGTTAGGGTTATTGGAAGGTTACTTGACGTAGCTAAAGTGTACCTAATCTTCAAAGTGCTAGAGTTTGTTTAGGTAAGACTCGCACGTGCAATAAATTCATTGAATATGGAACTTCTTTTTACTCAGCGTTCCTCATTATCTTGACTATCAGTACTATAACTTCGGTTTTAACTCAGCGTTCCTCATTATCTTGACTATCAGTACTATAACTTCGGTTATAACTCAGCGTTCCTCATTATCTTGACTATCAGTACTATAACTTCGGTTTTAGTACATTAGTACCTTGAAGGTTCCTTATTAGAGCGGTAAACACAATATACCCTTGACTTAATGGAGACACTTAATGAAAGAGACTTAACGGCCAGACAGAGGTCTGACAATAATATGAACTGAGAAAAACGTACTCACTTTAAACCTTTTATTGGAGAACTCCTGGTATTATCAAACACACTCTCAACAAATCACACTGTAACGTACCAGGAGAGGAGATGTGACGTACCTGCCAGCAGGACGCACACGACATAAAGGCAGATAAGGAATCAGAACAAATGTCCGCGTAGCTTAATTGGTAGAGCAACTTATTCCGGAATGAGTGGACCCGGGTTCGAATCCCGGCGTAGACCAAAAATGACAGAGAAATTTACTTCGTTATAATGGCGCCCGAACTATCCGGATGACCCGGCCGTTCAAAAATCTCGCATTGGTGTGATGTTATTTCCACACCGCGAGATAGGAAAAATAAGAGAATCCTTTCTCCAGCACTTCGAAAAAAAAAAAAAAAAAAAATAAGGGGGAGATGATGTAACGTACCAGGAGAGGAGATGTGACGTACCTGCCAGCAGGGCGCACACGACATAAAGGCAGATAGGAATCAGAACAAATGTCCGCGTAGCTTAATTGGTAGAGCAACTTATTCCGGAATGAGTGGACCCGGGTTCGAATCCCGGCGCGGATAAAAATGACGGAGAAATTTACTTCGTTATAACACGACTACTGAATATCCGAACTTTCGTAGAATCGCATAAAAATAATTAAGAAGAACCTATCACATAAAACGAAGCTTACTTGGTATAGTTGAGCGCGCCTATATATACTGCATACCACCACGTCATGACTTACATTTGTTGCCACATATCATTCAGCGGGAGAAATAACATCTCGTTAAGTGAGAAGATAATTTGCATAGGAAAATAAAATAACAAGAGTAAGTAAAATCAAAAGGAAACTGAATCTAGAGTATACGTTACATTACGTTGATTTTGACTGCTGTTTCGCACAGGCGATACAGCCTCAGATTAATGGGATTGTCGTGGTCTGTCTGCCCATTCTGGCTCAGCCTTGCGCTGATGGCGACAGGCTAATCTATCAGGACTGATGCGGTTTCGAGAGAGTATAAAGTTTTAGAGTTCAGGTTGAATGACGTCTGTACGTTTTGATAAGCTAAGAATGATGTATGCAGCGATGAGCCATTACATTATGACCACCCCCAGTGAAGAGAAATGAGCGCGCCTGGAGACCAAACAGTGGCGCAGGTGAAGTTCACAGAGCAGTATATATAACACCGGAGGACAGGCTTTCGGTTAGTACAGTGTTCGGAGTCAGAATCGGAAAAGCTGCAAAATTATCGGAGTTTGATAAAGGACCAATCGCGATGGCGCGACGCCTCAGAACTATGATCTCGGAAACGGCGCGGCTTGTAGGTTTTTCACGTGCCGCTGTAGTGAGTACGTATAAAATGTGGTGTACAGATGGCCAAACGACGAACCGTCGTCCAGCAGTGTGTCGTACGCAGTTCACTGATGCCAGAGCGGAGCGAAGACTGTCGAGCATTGTTCACAGCGCCCTCAGGGACACAATGCGACAAATCGCCCGCAGCTGCAACAGTGGTAATCAGGGCAACGTGTCACAGCACACAGTTCATCGTAGCGTTCTGCGCATGGGCCTGTGTAGCCGAAGACGCAGCCGGTTACACAGGCCCATGCGCCTGTGTAACCTTGCTCAGTTCACGTCATCGCCAACAACGCATGAAATGGGTCCAAGATCATCGAGATTGGACCTTGGCTAATTGGAAAAAAATGGTCTGTTCTGACCAAGCAAGTTTCTTGGTGCATCACGTTAACGGCCAACCGCGGATACGCCGATTACGAACGTAGGCTATGCCACCTGGATGCACTGTTGGGCGGAAATAGGCAGGAGGCGTGCGGTGTAATGCTGTGGGCGATGTTTTCTTGGGACACGTTATGGCCCTTTATCCAAATAGCGCAATCCCTGACAGCTGTCAAGTATCTGAACATCGTTGCTGACCAAGTTCACCCATTCAGGGCAACTGTGTTTCCTGCTGGCGATGGCCATTACCAACAGGATAATGCGTCATTCCACACTGCCAGAATCGTCAAGCAGTGGTTCGTGGAACATGCTGGTGACTTTCTGTTAATGCCCTGGCCTCCAAATTCACCTGACAATCGAGCATTTGTGGTTCGACTTGGAAAAGCGGATTCGCGCTGAATCACCACCACCCCGACATGTACGGCAACTGGAGTACCTGCTGTTGACATTATGATAGCAGATACCCCAGAACACCTATCGCCACTTCATCGAATCGATGCCACGCCGGGCCGCTGTTTTGTGGGCTAAAGGGGGTCCTACAGCTTATTAGGTAGGTGTTCATAATGTAGTGGCTCATCAATGTATAATGTTTGGAGTGAGTAGCGAAAAGGATTGTTATATTAGTGCAGCTTTGGGTTGTACTTTGTGGACTAGATATACGCAGTCTAGTCAAACATCCATGACCGCCTGTTAGTATGAGTTATGACCTTCTCGTGCCACCAGCGCCGCAGATATGCGGCGTTGCATTGATTTAATGAGGACTCTGAACGTCTTTGTTCGGACGCTATACCATGGAGACACCAGAGTTTCTCACAGATCATCAAGAAGCATAGGTGGTGGTTCCATGCATTGAACCTGTTGGTCAAGATAGTGAGACAGATGTTGGGTGGGTTTGATGTCCGTCGAGTGCAGTGGCCAGGAGAGTAACCTAAAGTCAATGGAAGGCGCCTCAAACCATTCTCGCACACGCATAGCAACACGTCAAGGGGTATTATCTTGCTGGAAGCAACCTGTGCCATCGGGGTAGACAGTCATCATGAATGAGAACACCTGATCTGCCACAATGGATCCGTAGCCTAAAGCGTTCACCCTCGATCGAGGGGAATGATTGCTCCCAATAATTTCCAGAAAAACATGCCTCACGCGGAGCATGTTTTCCTGGGAATCATTTCCATATCCTGCCTGTTTCTTTTCAAACATCGTATCGGGTTGATTTCTGTCAGCAGTGCATCCCCGTACTGTCGATCGACCATCCACACTATAAAGCAGAAAACGTGATTAGTCTGAAAATGTGACTTTTTTCCACTGTTCGATGGTACAATGCTTTCTCACAGATGCAAATTCACGGCGTAATCGGCGATATCTGGCCGTCAGCATGAGTACCTTGAGCGGACGGCGGCTACGGAGAACCACAGACAACAGAACTCGTTGGACTGTGGTCTGTGATACACTCCTCGATGTGCCTACATTAAATACCCTGCCCAGTTGTTTGACTGTGACCCATCTGTTGGATCGTACTAGACGGGAAAGCCGTCGCTACCGACGGTCATCAGTGAACCGTGTGCTTCCACTATTACCCCAATTACTGCAAATGTTGCCGGTTTTCTTACATTCCAGGAACACTTTAACAACTTCATCACGTGAACAGTCCACAATATCGCCCGTTTCGGTAATGCTACTACCCTTCAGTCGGTAGCCAATATACCATTCCTTTTTCAAACTCTGTTAGGTCACGCCGTATTTCCTTTTTTAAGCGAAACGGCATACTGTCCGCGCGTTCGTGTCGTTCTAAATTCCTTACATGATTTTCATATGTTACTACGCTCGCCATCTTGCTGGTGATTACGATTCCTTCTTGTATCAGGGGGTCATAATTTTCTGACTGGACTGTGTGTATTGGAGAAACTTTGTATTGAGAAGGATACACTTTGATGATACAGAGGTTCAATTTGTTGAAATATTTTCAAGTAGTGCTGTTGATCCTGTTTAAATGTTTCGAACCGTAATTCTGTTGAGCCCCTAGCAGACCTGCAGTGTGTGCTAGATGGTAGTTCTGTTGTGCTTTGCAGAGCAGCTACAGACAGTCCAGGATGCTCTACTTCAATGCTACCCAGTGGTAATCAATACGAAGCTGGCTGCAAGTGAATAATGCGCCAAGTCGCATATTCAGGGTGGTCCGTCGAAAGATACAGGAGTTGGAAGGGGTGTAGATCCTACCCCATGCTCCATACAGTCTGGAACTTGCCCTAACAGACTACCACCTTTTTCACTCCCGGGTCGATTTACCACAACGACACCACTTCTCTTCTGTTGTGGATGTGCAATCTGGAATCAGAGTTTCTGTTCGCGAAACCTGCCGTGTGGTGCCGCCGTGGCTCTGGTGAAACGTTGGCAAAGGTCTATAGCAAACAACGGCATGTAATCATGGCTCATTTCTTACAAGAATGGCACTTGGCTTCAGAGTTGGATGTGGGATATGGCATGAGAGAGTTTCTGTCCTCGAAACCTGCGAGTGGTACCGCCGCGCGATCGTAGCTCTGTTGGAACTTTGGCAAAGGAATATAAGAAAACAACGGCCGGTATTGTGTAGAGTGAGGTGATCGTGTATGGCTTTTTTGCATCATTAAACCTGTTGAGGCTGCCCCGGTGGCGCAGTGGTCTAAGCGATGTCCTCTGATGATTCGTCCGAAAGGGGTTCGGGTTCGATTCCCGGTGGTGAGGCATGGATTATGTGTTTGCCTTATGGTACTTTTCTCTCCCTTCCCTGGAAGCAATGACCATAAATTAGGAACGGGCGACTGCTTATAGCCCATTGATGTTGCTCACGGTGGGCGAAAACCTGTTGAGGGGTACCGCCGTGTTATCGTGGCTCTGGTCGAACGTTAGCAAAGGACTAAAGAAAACAAATGCCTGTACTTTGCAGAATGAGGTCAGCGTGTATGGCTTTCTTGCATCATTAAACCTGTTGAGTGGTACCGCCGCGGGATCGAGGTTCTGGTGGAACGTTGGCAAACGACTATAGAAAACAACGGCCTGTACTTTGCTGAATGAGTTGAGCGTGTACGGCATTCTTGCATCATTAAACCTGTTGAGTGCTACGGTGTGGGATCGTGGCTCTGGTGGAACGTTGGCAAAGTCTATAGGGAACAACATCTTCTACTCCGCAGATTGAGGTAAGCGTGTCTGGCTTTCTTGCGTCATTAAACCTGTTGATTGGTAACGCCGTACGATCGTGGCTCTGGTAGGACGTTGGTAAAGGACTATAGAGAACAACAGCCTGAACTTCTCAGAATGAGGTAAGCGTCTTGCATCCTTAAACCTGTTGAATGGTACCGCCGTGGGAACGTGGTATTGGTGGAACGCTGGCAAAGGACTAATGAAAACAACGGCCTGTACCCATTGCTCAATTCTTACAAGGATGACACTTGGCCTCAGTGGTGGATGTGGAATCTGGCATGAGAGAGTGTTTGTCCTCGAAACCTGCCGAGTGGTACCGTCGTGAGATCGTGGCTATGGTGAAAATTTGGCAGAGGACTATAAGAAACAACGGCTTGTACTTTGCAGAATGAGGTAAGCGTGGCTTTCTTATATTATTAAACATTGTTATCGTAGATACTCAATTCCATACTATTACTTTACCGAGTCTGAACCGTATGCATAGATTCTAGCACAATGTATTACGAATAAGTGTATTTTATACGCGTTGTGTGTTACTGGACTTGTAGCACCGTATCTTAAGAATCGCGCACGTCATCTTGGTTTGTCTCCGGATCATTGTTCGACCATTTGGTGTTTGGGAATTTTGGCAGCCACCATTGTTAAAATTGCATCACTTAAACAACGACGGCTCGCAAACAACACACCAGTTCAGCCGTTTGGGAAATCGAGGCACCCTCTCTCCGAGCTCCCACAATCTGTCATTTCCCAAAGTCCGATAAATCCTTCAATTTGCCCATCACGCTCCGAATTTTAGTCCCTATTGTTCCACTCACACTTTATACACGGGCGTGCAAAAATTAAGGACGACACGGTTTTTCGAATGTAACGTCGTGAGGAAGTGCTCTACATCGACCCAAATCATACCATAAGATGCCCAAGGTGTAGGAATATGAGAAAAGTGAGCAAAACCGTCCAAAAAAGGAATCCAAAGGATACAAAGGCACTTTATTGAAAAGGTAGCTTCGAGCACAACTGGACAGAAGACAGAAACGTCCATGCGACAGGCGGCTGCCAAGAAAATTCCAGTCTTTAGTAGGAGATATGATCACCCCTGACTGCGTTGCAGGATTTACAACGACTGTCCATGCTGAGGACGAGGTTGTCAAGCAGCTGGTGAGGCATCGCGACCCATTCCTCTTGTAGCGCCAATCGCCGCTGCGGAATCGTTGCTGGCGGCTGGTGACGTGCTGCCAAGCGTCTCCCGAGAAGGTCCCACATGTGTTCGATGGGATTTAGGTCCGGGGACCTTGCGGGTCAATCCATGCGTTGAATATCTTCACTCTCAAACAGCTCTGCCACAGCCACTGTACGATGAGGTGTAGCGTTGTCGTCCATTAATAGAAACTCATGACCCACAGCACCTTTAAACAGACGCACGTGAGGCAGGAGAACCTCGGTACAAGAGCGGATTTTATTTTCCAGTGACTGAACCTCCTTGGAAGATGTGGAGGTCAGTTCGGCTACCAAGCATGATACCACCCCAAACGAGAACTCCGCCACCTCCAAACCGGTACCTTTCGATGATGTTGGAGGTGTGATTGCGTGTTCCCTGCTCTCCCCAGATGTGTATACGTCCAGAATCGCTCGTCAGACTAAATCGGCTCCCATCCGTAAAGAGAACTCAACCCCATTGCTGATGTGTCCAGTTCTTGTGTTCCTGGCACCACAGAAACCGCTGGCTCCGATGAGCAGGCGTTAAAGGCACACACCGTACTGGTCGTCGTGCAAATAGACCACCTTTGTGCAGCCTCCTGGCTACGGCAAAACGCGAAAACGGACATCCAGTTGTCTGTTGCATGTGCCTTGCGATTTATCCCGCTGTCTGCCGTCGGTCTCTTCTCGCCTGTAGAACAATATAGCGATCGTCCGCCGCCGTGTTGCTCGTGGACGACCACTGCTAGGTTCTCGGACAGCTGTTCCTGTCGTTTGAAATGTTCTCCAAGCTCATGAAACAATGCTGTGAGGGATCCCGAACTCCTCGGCCGCACTAGTCATGCTTCGACCTTCTTCCAACTTCCCAAAGGCGCGACCTCGAGTAAAGTGATCCATATGTCGCCTACTAGATTGCCTGTTGGCCATATCACATAGTGGCAACAACTCGACGTCGTTCAAACTGATGTACACCGTGAAATAGCTTTCCCCGAATTGCTGAGCGTACACCGCCCGTGTGCTTTTTACCCGTCCGACACTCCCCCCCCACTACTTCATGCTGCATATGTGCGCATGCCCTACCGTACCGGACCCTAGTCTATCTCCTGAGTGGTCTTTTGGTCCGTTCTGCCTGCTCGTTCCGCTGTTATGCTGATTTCTGCTCTTCGTCTTTAATTTTTGCACACCAGTGTATGTGCTACATCGGTCGACTAAACGCGCCGTCTCGGAAATCACATGGTCAACGACCCGCATCCACTTCTGACAGGGGTGGTCATAATTCAGTGATCACTCTGTGTATATTATCCATTTTTTTTAACCGCAATCACTTTTACTATGCCATTTTCTCAAATTTGAAAATCGTCACGTTTTGAAGTACGATAAAAGTGATATAATAGCTAATGGTTTAATCTCAACTTTTCTTTGGGGGGGGGGGGTATCATATTTGTTATATCTGTGGTGGAATGATTTAAAGGCTTTGTTTTGAAATACAAGGTATCCAATTTGGAACATGAAAATGTTTTTAATATTTTGGTTAAGTTTGCATAAAAGAAATTCATATAAATTAGAATTATGTGAGAAATAGGGCTGTATTTGATTGCTAGTTAATATCTTGATATATTGTTTTAAAAAAGAATTACTTTTCTACATTTAAAACTTCTCAAGTTTTTAGTGTTAAAAAGTGACATGAAATTAATTACTAAAAATAATTAATTGCACATTTCCAAAACGTTTTGGCAAATATCACTAATTAAGTGCTAAGCTTCTTGTGTTCTGAGTTTGGAAATGACAATTCAAAAAATGAGCAAAACCTTTTTATAATGTGCCTATTCACTTGAACGACGGCTCAAACAAACGCTTTATTAAAATAATGATTATTAAGAATTTCATTAATTTTGTATTACAGACTTCTGTTTTTAATAGATTTATTCCGGAGATAAAGTTATTCATGCCTTTAGGAAAAGAAAGAAAAAAAGAAATGTCTAATCACTCAACCTGGGTGCAGCTTCGAGTATCGGACAAAGCGGTAATGATATATTTGTCCAAAGGCGCTGTTTCTCCCCTTCCTCGGAACCAGTGGCTGTAAATTAGGGACGGACGACTGCTTATAGCCCTTACAGTTGCTCATGGTGGTCGTTAAACATCTAAACAGCAACAACAAAAAAATATATTCACTGTAGTGAAATCCAACCATGCATGACTTCTCATCACTGTGATCGTTAGATAACTGAAGGATTCTTTTTGTTCACAGAACCGTAACTAATGTTTACATCAGCAGGGATTTCATCAATTATTATTTTCCTATTAGTCCGTACCATTTCGTTAATTCTGTCATATGAATTCTCCCCCACAGAAGCGCTGGTTCCACAATTTCTTAATGATTCCGCTTATACATTTATTAATTGTATGGAGGAGAAAGCAACTATGAGCATTCCTTTGCACCATTTGCCTGCGGAATTTTCTCGCACTCACTTATTTTTATTAGCACGTCTTTTGTAAAAAAAGATCGTGCTTCTGTTATCGGTTTGTCCGTCCGTCAGTCCGCCTGTACCCACGATATCTCTGCAACTATTAGTCCGATTTGAAAAATTCTTTTTGCATTGGGAAGCTTGAAATATGCAAATGATGATCCTTTATTTCGTTTTTTTTTTTTACGATGTACAATTTAGCCGATAGAGCGCGTAAATGCAGATGATGTCGAATTCAAAAATACGTTTTATTCCACATATTTGCTTCTAAACATCCGATTGAATTTTTTTCTCTTTCGATTATATTTATCTCGAAGAGTTATTTAGATATAGTTGCTTTTTCAAATTACGCATAGATTTTCCGCTAGGGGGCGTAAAAGTAAATTACATTTTCCCCGATAACCCTTCTTCTAAAACTCCGATTTGAAAAATATTTTCTTCAGCGGATACATCTCCTGATGGAAAATCTTTTGCATATAATTTCAAATTTTTGGTAAAGAATACTTTGGCCACCAGGGGGCGTAAGCGTTAATTTTTGCTTCTGATGTATTTGCCATAAAATCTGAGCTTCTAAAATATCGATTGAAAAAAATGTGGTTTGTTCACCGATACTACTCATGTCGACAAACCTTTTAGAAACATTTTCTTCTTGAAATAATGCATAGTTTCTACGCCAGGGGCGTTGATGTATATCTTATTTTTGTCCATATCTCTACTTCTATGAGTACGATTTGAAAAATTCCTTCTTCTTGGATAGTGTTTCCAATGCGAAATGTTTTTCCTATAAATTCAAAATTTTCAAGTAAATCATAGACTTTCCGCTAGGGGGCACAAATGTAAATTACGTTTTCTGCGTTAGTTTTGCTCCTAAAACTCTGATTTGAAAATTTCTTCCTGTATCGCATAGAAGACCTGATGGAAAATAATTTTCACATAATTTCTAATGTTTGGTAAAGAATGGTTTGTCCACCAGGGGTCATAAGTGTTAATTTCTTCTTGTGAAGTATTTGTTGCAAAATCTGGGCTCCTGAGAACTCGACTAATTTTTTTTTCTTCGACCGATACCGCTTATATGCATAAACCTTTTGAGAATACTTTCTTCCTAAAATAATGCATGGTTTTCCCACCAGGGGACGTAAAGTCTCATATTATTTTTGTCGATATCTCTGTTTCTAAGAGTTCGTAAGCTCACGATTCCGTTTACAACAATATCTGAGGGATTAAAAACCCGATTGAAAATCTTCTTTCTTTGGTCAGATCTATTGTTTTCCATACCGGTTCCATTGACTTTGAATAGCTTTGATAAATTTAATTTGCGTCAGAACGGATTCAAAAGACGTGCTTATTACACCCGAAAATTCGATGTCATCTTTCTTGTTATCATTTGTAGCGTGTTTGTGTAATATGATTTGTATTTGTTACAACGTTTTTCAAACACAGCTTTCTTTGAAGACGGTGAGGTACTCGCACAATAATCCATCTGCTGTACACTATTTAGAGATCAGTAAACAAAGCTGTATATTTAGGCAGGCATTAAGAGATACCTACTTAATAGCGAGGTGGTCATCCTCTAGCGCGAATAATAGCCGATACAGGCCGAGGCGTTGACGCCACCAGATGCCAAACTGTTTCCGGATGTAACTCCAGTCATGCTTGATGCAGTGTTAACCACAATTCCACCCGCGATGTCGGGCCAATATCCATGGATATGGTGTTCTACTCCACTGCATCAGGAAGAGAGAGCTTTCGCAGGTTTACATTCGAGGACCTTGGGGGCCACTGGAGGTTCATAACTCAGATGAATGTTTCTCGAGACATTCCTGGGTGGTTGCATCCCGTTGGGGCGGCGCATTGTTCTCCTGAAACAGACCATCGACCGCAGGATGCGCAAAGGCCATGAAAGCGTCTAGGTGACCAGCCAGTACATGCTGGCAGCACGCACTGGCTACGCACCTCACCAGACAAGCTGAGAGACCAAACTGAATCCCAATGAGAGAGATCCCAATATCATTACATAACCACCATAATCTTGAGCACAGACGAGTCATGCTCTCGACGCCACACCCGCACCCTTCCGTCAGCTCGCAATAGTTAAAAATGAAATTCATCTGACCACACGACACAGCGCCCCTCTGTGAAGGTCCAGTTTTGATGATCCCGGCACCAAGTGAGGCGTAATTTCCGATAACGAGCATTTAACATTGGCACACGAGTAAGGCGTCGGCTCACGTAACCTAAAGTATACAGCGTTGCTCGCTCGCTGCCCCTGATTGTCCCTCCGACATTCAACCTGGACGGGATTTACGCAGCTTTTGCCGAGCGGTCGGTCTATCCATGTCGACTCTGGTCATCAATGGCGTGTGGTATGCCACCGCTTGCTCTCTGTGCATTGATACGTCCGTCGATGGTATATTCCCGGTACACCAATGACAGGAACCCTAAGGTTTTTACCACTTGGGCGACAGAATGACTCACGTGTCTTGGGCGGACAATGCGTCCACGATCAAAGTAGCTCAGAGCGAAGCCCATTTTGGTCTGTGCCGCTCTGGACGGGCATGCTCATGTCGACCGCCCATCGCTCCTATCAGTAATTTTTTTGTGTGCTGAGTGTATAACAGGGATGGTATTGATTAATATACATTGATTGATTCTTGTCAAAAATATCGAAGCACACTCAACCTATAGTCTAGAGGCATGAAAAACGGTGTCCAGGAAAGAGGAGAGAATTCGTGTGACTAATAAGAAGTCAAGGAAATCGCTGGTTCTGTTCAAATGCAAGCCGGCACGTGACTTCCGGTCAAAGATGTAACTTCCATAAAAGAATGCGCGGTATCTCATCCTCAAGCACAATTCATCGTTTGCCGGTACTAAGGATTCGGACAAGGACCATGTTTTTCCAATTCCATGTATTTTTTATTTTAGTGAACACAACTGCTTTAACTAATCAACAGTACAGTTAGTTACGAAATTGCAATAGAAATGTCGACAAAAACAAATTACGTACTAATTTTACCTTGTAAGCATTGATCTACAATACCTACGTAGATAAGTAGTTTATTATTTCTGATCCATATAGTATGTTCATTATTAAAGCAAATTTTTTACCCCTGTCAAACGGGAGAAGGAATTTCCTTTAATAATAAACATAGTACACCGGTGAGCCATTGCATTGTGACCACCCCCAGCCTAGAGAAATTAGCGCGCCCAAAGACTGAACGGTGGCGCAGCTGAAGTTCACAGAGCAGTATATATACAACCCGAGGACCGGCTTTTGGTTACTAGACTGTTCAGAGTCAGAATGGGAAAAGCTGCCGATTTATCGGAGTTTGATAAAGGACAAATTGTGACGGCATGGCTCCTCGGAACTACGACCACAGAAACGGTGCGGCTTGTGGGTTTATCACGTACCTCTGTAGTGAGTAGGTATCAGATGTGGTGCATAGAGAGCCAAACGACGATCCGTCTCCTAGCCGTGTGTCGTCCTCAGCTCATTGATGCCAGAGGGGAGCGGAGAGTGTCGCGTGTTGTTCACAGCGATCTCAGGACCACAGTGCAACAAATCACTTGCAGCTACAACAGTGGTGATCAGGGCAATGTGTCACAGCACACAGTTCATCGCAGCCTTCTGTGCATGAGCCTGCAAAGTCGAAGACTCAGTCGTCTTCCCATGCTCACTGCACTTCAACGCCGACAACGCATGAAATGGGCCCAAAACCATCGAGATTAGACCGTGGATGATTGGAAGAAAGTGGCCTGCTCTGACGAATCAAGATTCCTGGTGCATCACGTAGACGGCCGAGCGTGGATACACCTTTTACAAACGGAGACAATGGCACCTGGGTGCACTGTTGGACGAAAACAGACCGGCGACGGCACTGTTATGACGTAGGCGATATTTTCTTGGGACACTTTAGGCCCCATTATCCCAATAGCACAATCCTTGACAGCTGTCAGGTATCTAAATATCGTTGTAAACCAAGTTCACTCATTCAGAGCAACTGTGTTCCCTTCTCGTGATGACCATTTCCAACAGGATAATGCTCCATGCCACACTGCTTTAATCGTCAATGAGTGATTCGAGGGTGACTTTCTGTTAGTGCCCTGACCTCCAAGTTCACCTGACCTGAACCCAATAGAGCACTTGTTGTTCTTCTTGGAAAAGTTGGTTCGCGCTAAGTCACCACCACCCCGAAATGTACGTAAACTGGAGGACCTGCTGTTGACATTATGGTACCAGATACTCCAGGATACCTATCGCCACCTCATCCAATCGATGCCTCTCCGAGTGGCCTTTGTTTTCTGGGCTAAATGAGGTCATAATGTAATGGCTTTTCGGTGTATACATATCGGAAATAAGTTTTTATCTGCTGCTGAGTACCAAGCTACGCGTGTCTGGCCTCCTTTGTTGCGCAGTGGTCTCTCATGAATGTCATGAAACGGTGTAACTAACACTAGGTACTGGGCTTTATTAACCAGCGTTACTCTTGTTCTAAAGATGCGAAAGGCAGCGGTCTTAAGAGAATTGGATAGTTTGCAATGGCCAAGACGACTGAGCCAGAGCCTTTCCGAGACGGCAAGGCTTGTGTGGTGATCACTGTCAGCTGTGGTTAGTACCTTCAAAAAGTGGTCCGATGAGGGAAAGACCATGAACCCTAAGCAAGATGTGGGAAGACCATGGCTCATCGATGCTAGAGGTGAGCGAAAGCTATACCGTATGGTACGAGCCAACACAAGGGATACTGTAACACAACTCGCGGTAATTTGAATACTCGCGCTAGGAGTAATGTGTCACAACACATAGTACATCGAACCGTGCTGAAAATGGGGCTGCGTAGCTGCAGTTTGAGTTCCTATGCTAACTTTGGTTCAACGTCTAAAGTTCCTACAATGGGCACGCGGTCATTAAAATTGGAACTTGAATCATGGGAAGACGTTCGACTGGTCCAATGAATCTCGTTTCCTCTTGCACCATGTAGGCTGCTGGGTACGTGCTCGTAATTTATCAAGGAAAATGTTGTCACTAGGATGCACGTGGGACAAAAACAAGCCTGTGGAGGAAGTGTAATGCTTGTAATGTTGTTTACTATTTGCACATGCACATATATCTTACTGAACACTAATCCTACAATCAGTTACTAAGTACTTTACTTAAAATGCAACAGGAGTCACACAAATAAAGTCCAAAGAAATAGTTAAGCGTGCAGATTTTTCTTTTATTCTATCAACACCTGATGAATACTGTTCATGCAGAAAGTTACTGTTCCTACATGCTTGAATTAATCACAATGTTAATAACACTTCAGAACTAATTAACAAACGTTAGTAGGCAGAAGACTTTTAGCTCCACACGTTAAATACAACATCACTCAACACGCAGCCATCAAATAGACACAACTTCAAGTAAACAACGCTGCTTCCACGATAATAACATCATACCATCATCTCAAACGTTTTGGCTACTGCTTCAACATTATATCTCTTCTCGTTCTCATCGGTCACATGCGTACGCCATGCTATCTGACCTCAGAAGTGTTGCCAACCTCATTCTGTGAGAGAGAAATGTGACGCATATTCTAAATCAACTTTTATTTTTAGTTTCTTTTCCAATGAAAACTTTGAGTTTGTAATGCTTATACTTTCAAACTTAATGTGGCATCTTTTCATTCAAACGAGAATACGGTTGGCAAGACTTTTGAGGTCAGAGTGAACGTGACACATGAATGTATGAGATAAGAACGATAGATAAAGCAACGAGATAACATATGCTGGTGTGTGTTGGATGTGTGGTGGATATGTGGTGATGTGAATTACGTTATTTTCGAAGTGCGATCTATGCTATTGATATAATGGTGGATATGTGGTGGATATTGATTTGTTAAGTAAAATGTGAAGTGCGATGTTGTGCTGATGATATAGTGGTGGAATAAATGTAATACCGTAAGTTGATTTCTGTCTTATGTTTCGTCTGGCCGTAGAGATTTAAATCAGGAATTCATGTATCATATTTGTATCTAATGATTTAGACATAACGTAAGAACGACAATATTTCAGCACGAAAAGAAATTACGTTATAGAAGCTATAACGTTAAGTTTGAATACGCTAAAAGAGAATGAACTCCAATTTACATAGAGAAAGTAACTGAACTCGAATTTACATAGAGAAAGTAACTGAACTCGAATTTACATAGATAAAGTAACTGAACATGAAAGTTAAATTAGAGTATCCTTCACATGCTTTGGATAAAGTTCTGCTTGAAAATTCTAGGTACAGTCATTCATGAGCATTAAATTATGACGGCTCCCACCTAGATAAATATTATTGCAAACTAGGTACATCATTTCAAGGTAATGGTATATCCCTCTAGTAGGCCCTTCTTTCAGAGCATATTGCGCCATGTCATTTTGCACGGATTGTTTTAGAATGGCTCGCTGAACATGGAGACTTCTGGGAAGTGTCCTGGCCTCCAAATCACCCAGACATCAATCCAATCTAGCATCTATGGTTTGTATTGGAATAGCAAATCCGATCTGCTGCGGCTCAACCACGTTCCTTACAAGATTTAAAGGATCTGCTGTGGCTCAACCACGTTCCTTACAAGAGTTAAAGGAACTGCTGCGACTCAACCACGTTCCTTACAAGAGTTAAAGGATCTGCTGCGGCTCAACCACGTTCCTTACAAAAGTTAAAGGATCTGCTGCGGATCAACCACGTTCCTTACAAGAGTTAAAGGATCTGTTGCGGCTCAACAACGTTCCTTACAAGAGTTAAAGTATCTGCTGCCGCTCAACCACGTTCCTTGCAAGAGTTAAAGGATCTTCTGCGGCTCAACCACGTTCCTTACAAGAGTTAAAGGATCTGCTGCGGCTCAACCACGTTCCTTACAAGAGTTAAATGATCTGCTGCGGCTCAACCACGTTCCTTACAAGAGTTAAAGGATCTGCTGCGAATCAACCACGTTCCTTACAAGAGTTAAAGGATCTGCTGCGGCTCAACCACGTTCCTTACAAGAGGTAAAGGATCTGCTGCGGCTCAACCACGTTCCTTACAAGAGTTAAAGGTTCTGCTGCGGCTCAACCACGTTCCTTACAAGAGTTAAAGGATCTGATGCGGTTCAACCACGTTCCTTACAAGAGTTAAAGGATCTTCTGCGGATCAACCACGTTCCTTACAAGAGTTAAAGGATCTTCTGCGGCTCAACCACGTTCCTTACAAGAGTTAAAGGATCTGCTGCCGTTCAACCATTACAAGAGTTAAAGAATCTGCTGCGGCTCAACCACGTTCCTTACAAGAGTTAAAGGGTCTGCTACGGTTTAACCATTACAAGAGTTAAAGGATCTGTTGCGGCTCAACAACGTTCCTTACAAGAGTTAAAGGATCTGCTGCGGCTCAACCACGTTCCTTACAAGAGTTAAAGGATCTGCTGCGGCTCAACCACGTTCCTTACAAGAGTTAAAAGATCTGTTGCGGCTCAACCACGTTCCTGACAAGAGTTAAAGGATCTGCTGCAGCTCAACCACGTTTCTTACAAGAGTTAAAGTACCTGATGCGGTTCAACCACGTTCCTTACAAGAGTTAAAGGATCTGCTGCGGCTCTACCACGTTCCTTACAAGAGTTAAAGGATCTGCTGGTAACCTGTTGGTACCAGATACACAATGTTTAATGACCACCGTGAGCCACTCAATGGACTATAAGCAGTTACCGTTCCTAATTTAGGGCCACTGGTTCCAGTGAAGGAAGAGCACCAATGCCGTAAGACAAACACGTCATCCATGCCTCACCGGGATTCGAACCGACACCCGTTCTGGATGAATGGTCATAAGCCATCGCTTAGATTACTGCGCCACCGGGGCGCCACCAGATACACAAGACACCTTTAGAAATTTAGCGCCGCCCCGGTGGCTCAGTGGTCTAAGGCGCTGGCCTCTGATCATTCGTCTGTAAGGGGTCCGGGTTCGAATCCCGGTCAGGCATGGATGTTGTGTTTGTCTTACGGCACTGGCTCTCTCCCTTCCCTGGAACCAGTGACCCTAAATTAGGGACGGGCGACTGCTTATAGCCCATTGAGTTGCTCACGGTGGTCGTTAAACCTCCAATCAAAAAAAAAAAAAAAAAAAAAAAAAAAAAAAAAAAAAAGAAATTTAGCAGCGTTCATTCCCCGCCGGGTAAGAGATGTTTTGGCGGCACGTGAAGGACTAGCATCATATTAGGCAGGTGGCCGCAATATTTTGTCTCTTCGGTGTGAGGGACATTTACCCATTTATTAATCCTTCCTCTTCCACTGGAAAATTAAGAATTGTTTGCTGTTTTCTCTCTCAGAGAGGTCAGTTTGTACGAAGACAAGAATGTTTCAGTTTTTTTTCTACATCATCGTACTCCCCAGTGCGTATTGCCGCCACATATGTATACAGTGAAGACCAATTGAATTAGAGACAGCTGGCGTTATTTCAAATGTGGCGCTGTGGGCTGCCTTGTAAACGGAAACAACATGACGTATGCAGCGATCCGATAATATAAGGACTGATGCGACGGGAATCAGTAAGAGTCGGACGCAGTATGAGTAAGACGAAGGATCTAAACGCATTTGATCGTGGGCAAATTGTCGCGGCCCGACGAATGGGTCACTCTATCTCGGAAGTTGTGCAGGCACTGGGATTTTCACGAGCCACTGTGTCACGGGTGCACCGTGAGTACATCAAATCCGGTAAAACCATCCCTGCAAAGGCCAACTGCCGCGGACAACAGCGTGTAGATGAGCGGGGTCACAGTCGGTTAGCTCGCATTGTAACAGCGGATAGATGGGCCACAGTGCAAGAAATCACTCGGCAATTTAATGCTGGTGTACAAAAACGTGTAAGCAGCAACAGCATGCAGAACCATCTCCTCGCTATGGAGTACAGAAGCCCTCGTCCCACGAAGGTACCGCTGCTGACCGCACATCAGAGGGTGCGAAGATTAGCATGAGCGCGGGAACATCGCCACTGGACCCTAGACATGTGGAAAAATGATGCTTGCACTGATGAGTCGAGATTCACGTTGATACATGCGGATGGCGTTATACGAGTGCGGCGCAAACCACATGAAGCGATGGATCCTTCTTGCCAGCAGGGTACTCTTCAAGCTGGTAGGGGTAGTATTCTCGTCTGGAGACTATTTGCGTGGACTGAAATGGGATTCCTGGTACGTGGGACATTGTTCGTTGCAGGTGAACGTTACTGGGATATCCTGGACGGCCATTTGCTCCCGTTTGTGCGTCTTCAACATCCCACTAGGGACCTCATCCTGCAACAAGACAATGCACCGTGTCATCGCTCCCGAATTGTATCGGAATGGGTGGATGAACACTCCACCGACGTGTCCTCGCTTCCTTGACCAGCTAGGTCACCTGACCTCAATCCCATGGAGCACATCTGGGATGCCATCGAGAGAGATGTTTGAGCCTCTGACCCCCCTCCATCAAATCTTCGTGAACTGTGGGAGTTTGTTCTCGGGTCGTGGATCCGTAGGGCTTCCCAACGCTTCCGCTGTGATGTCGAGTCCATGCCGAGACGAATCGCCGCCGTCATCAGGGTGAAAGGTGGTGCTGCACGTTATTACACAGGTATCTCTAATTCAATTGCTCTTCAGCATATATTGGGCAAATTCTAGCTTTATGTACATCCATCACCACCTTCAGCGATCTCTTAATATCTGATTATAGAATCTTAGAATTTATTTTGCAACTCGAAATATCTCAACCACTGCTTTTGTAGAGAAAATGGAAAATTATTTAAAACGGCTTGAATGACAGGCACAAAAAGAACAACAACCGACTAAATAGACAAAATCATCGTTCTTTCCAGGTTTATCTTTAATTAACACACAACAACCAAAAAATTGTTAGCAGGACACCGCTGGGATCTGATCCCAGATCTCTTCATAACTAGCCAAGTGCGTTCGACTTAAGCTACGTTAGCGAGCAATCCATTTACTCTCGCCCATTAGATTTATTAGCTATAATTAAATAGCTTGTGTCGTTTAGCACCACCAGATGGAGACGTCTCAGTTGCTGAGCCCATCCCTACGGATTTGTGAAGTCAGATGCTGGCAGATAAACACACATAGCGTCGTGGGTTGTTGGCCACCGTAGCGAAAGACGAACGCACTCGGCTAGTTATCGAGATATCTGAGGTCCGCTCCCAGCGTTGCCTTGATAACAATTTTTTGGTTGCTGGAGGTTAATTAAAAATAAACGTGGAAAGAGCGATAACTTTGTCTATTTTCATTGTCTCCACGTGTTTGTAAGATTTTAACCTACTGACAAATATTTCCGACTTAAAGAGTAAACAGCAAAACAAACTCAACATAAATTGCATATTTCTTTTGCCAGTTATTTTAATTTTTACTTTAATCAAATATTTTGTTTATTGTGGATCTCGCTCATATTTTTGTTAGCTACCGTTTTAATTAGCATGCAGTACTCGCCTGTGATTAATCAAAAACCAATTCATGTTAGACAAGTTTTAACCTTACATAATGTAATATCCTATTTTTTTTCTTGTTCATCACTCAGGATTCAGCTAAGTTCGCATATATCGGAAGTTAACTTACCCTTCAACTTCGTTATGTACGAATTTTCCTGCATTTACAAAAAAAAAAAAAAAAAAAAAAACTGTGAGAAAAAGTAGAGAAAAAGCACCTTCTTTCTGTTTATTCTCTGAAGAATTTTCCACGGTCCACTGCTTTTCTACCTTTTTTTTATTTTTCGAGACTCGTTCTTTTTGTTGTCGCGCATGTTTAGGAATTTTTTAACAATATATGATAGCATATCTCAAACGCGCCACATTTATTTTTGTCAGCCTCTTGAATATCCCATCCTTCAAGCTTATATGTTGCAAGTTGAAAAAACTGAATATAAATTCGGCATTTTCGTCGGAAATAGAGAATTATTTCATCTCAGATTAGTGAAAAAGGGTAGTCCTGGAAAAATCGTGCCTCCTTGATATATATATATATATATACTTTTTGTTGTCTAAACTATGGCTGATGTCTAAACTTTCCGTAACATTTACTAAGCATAGAAAATTTACCATGGTACACCCTTAAGATTGTTTACGCTATCCTCTTTTTTCGGAACAATACTTAAGAAGTTGAAATGCATGACGCATGTCTTCTGAGGCATAAAGGCCGCAGAAATGCTGTGATAAATGGTATCTCTGGTAAACTTTCTTCTACCTGTAAAGCATACCTTTAATTTAACATTCCCATTGAGTTCGTGTCTTTATGTAAATTTGGTTTCTTCTCATTAAAGATTTTTTTTTCCTTTTTTTTTTATTGGAGGTTTAACGACCACCGTGAGCAACTCAATGGGCTATAAGCAGTCGCCCGTCCCTAATTTAGGGTCACTGGTTCCAGGGAAGGGAGAGAGCCAGTACCGTAAGACAAGCACAACATCCATGCCTCACCGGGATTCGAACCCGGACCCCGTTCGGACGAATGATCATAGGCCATCGCTTAGACCACTGCGCCACCGGGGCGGCAAAGATTTTCTAACTTAACGCTACAGAGTTCCTCCCGATGAATTTGAAGTTGGAAACACCTGACAGCTGACCAAACGGCAAGCTGCGTAGTGAGACTACTGAGATAAAAGCTCAGTGTGCGATGGGCGGAGAGCAATGCTTCTTAGAATAGTTTGGAGTAAAGTTTGCTGAATGATTCTTGTCTGTGTAATGAGCCATAGCGAGCGGAAGTTTGCAAGCTCACGATTGTTAAGAGAAAAGAGAGATAATTACAATAGGACTGAGAAAAAGATCCGTCAATAAAGACGGGGTAAAATAACATATGTAGAGTAATCTTTTAATAAGCAGGTATTATTTTTGTTTGTGATGCCCTTATGTGAAAGTAGGTTTCCTGAACATTGCAACAACAAAAAAAGACTATGTTGTATAGTTGTTACGTCATTCGGTGACATAATTCGCAGTTTTCATTCAAGGAACACCTGCCCGAAACACGGAAAGCTTAACTAGATGTCACAAATACTTCTTTTTCAGTTGGTGCTATGGTGATGACGTCACATAAGTATATCCAGGAAGTAGCTCCCATTCACTGAACATCTGAACGAAAGCAAGATAACTAAGCGATTCGTCACAAACATGTGTTTTTCTGTTGTTGCTAAGGTGATGACGTCTCACAATTTAATGCGGAAAGCAGTTTCCATTCAGTGAATACCTGCACGGAAACACAAAATCTAAGTATAGCTTTTTTGTGTTTCCATGCAGGTGATCTCTGAATATTTTTTCCGTACTGGCGTGACGTCACAAATATTTCTTTCTCGGTTGTTGCTATGGTGATGACGCTTTCCATTGCACCACCAAATTGGGACCAACGATCAAACGTTCAGACAAGCAAATTATATTGTTTGTGATGTTAGATTGAGCAAATTATGTTATGGTTTGATTCGAAACCAACTAGTGTTTTCTGGCTAAGTGTGTTCATCTTGGATAACGTGCCTTAACAGCAAAAAAAGTGTATTATGTGCAAATCGGATTGATGTATTTCGTACATTTGGAGGTCAGTCAAAAAACACATGTCATGTATAATTAAGTATTTCAGCTTCAACGAGCAGTGTAGTTATACGGGTTGTACAATAAAAACAATTAACTATGCTGAAGCTAAACTTTACGAGGAACAAGTTTTCGGTGCTTATATGTTAGTCAAATTGGTGTATTTCGTACCTTTGGACGTCAGTCTAAAAACACATATCATGTATAATTAAGTATTTCAGCTTCACCGAGCAGTGTAGTTATACGGGTTGTACAGTAAAACCAATTCACTATGTTGAAGCTAAACCTTACGAGGAAGAAGTTTTTGGTGCTTTGCTGTGAAGTAAAGTTTACGTGATATATACAAATCAACAACCGGATTTAAACTTATTCATTATAGAACTCAAATCCGTGTAGCATCTTCATCTCACTTACAAAAGGTAAATCTGGGAACCATAATCAACCCCAGATATATAACCAGACACACGTATGGAAGAGGGGCAGGTGTTCTACCTCCAACTCACTCCTTAAATCCGTCGACTTCTGCACGTCTTCATTTACAGAATCCAACCATTTAGAATTCTTTGTCCCGTTTCAGTGCTCATCCGTGTCAAGGGAATTTGACTTTTTGACCCTCGAAAGCCATTATTGTTTTACCTATTACTATATGCACTACGTGTCCCTGGTTCTATACTTAATGGTAAGTCTGCAAATCCACCAGGTCATCTGCACTGCGGCAACTGTGTTCTTGGTGTCTAGACAGAAAGCCGTTATACGCTAAAATTAACTACAGCCGAACTTCATTAAACCGCGACCTTTGTTTCTCGCCCGCTCAAAAACTGGAACGGATTCTACTGAATACTTGCACATTGAAAATTCCCTCCACAAACCGCCAATTAGGTGTCCGCCAACCGCCAATATACCAAAAACACGAACAGTCTTTGTAGCGTGTTAACTTTTTTCCAACTGTTTTTGCAGCGTGTTAAATATTTCTCTTAAAAGGCAGTCTGCCTAGAAAATAATTAAAGAAGCTTATCACATGTACGTTAGGTTTGCAATTGTGTAATTCTTATTCTTGCTTCACAGCTCGACTTAGAAAATGCTACTCGAGGAAGTATGTGTAGAAACGCCATGAAAATTTGTCCATATGTGTGGACAACTGGGTTATGTAAATAACTGCATTTGCCAATAAATCATATGAGAGGTGAAGGAGCTAAAAGGACAAAACCTCTCAACGTAGCATTGTTTGGTCGTTCTCGTCTGTACCCATGCAGCGGAGTGATCTCGGTGGAGACAGCATCAGTTAGGAGTGAGAATGTCTGGGGAAAGCCATCGAGAATCCTACCATCACACGGGCACTTTTATCCGAGGTTTCATCCTATGGCTACGTACAACTGCGATAACGCATCGGATGCAAAAATTGTCGGCCCAATGTGGCAACAGTGCTTGGAGGAAGGTTACGTGCGCCGCCGTAGTGGAACTAGTGTAGGTAGACGAACGGCCGAAAGCTTCGATTGCCGCATTTGACGGCAATCCGTAGCAACCCCACAATCCACAGCAGACGACATTCGACGAGGTGTACAGGAGGCTATGGGCATCTCCGTATCGACAATGGCTGTGAATCACAGATTGGCTGAGGCATGTTTGCGCTCAGGCCAACAACTGGAACGAATGCCACTCACCGCAGCACATCGTCGCGCAAGGTTACAGTGGCGCCGTGCCAGTGCGTGTCGGGACGAATGGATCTATGTAGCATTCGACGATCGTCGTTTGAAAGTTTGGAAACGACCTGGTCATCGGCCTCATCTTGCTTCTTCCTTCAGCGCTCATACAGCTCCTCAGCCTGGTGTCATCGTTTGAGGCTCTATCAGTTTTAACAGCCTTTCACTGGTCGTATTCATAATGGGTACCATGACAGCACGGCGTTACATCGATGAGAGGCTGCGGCTGGTTTTGTTGTCGTATTTCCGACATATCTCGAGATCCCAGTTTCAAGTAGATAACGCCAGACTGCTCACTGCCAAAAAGATGTACCGGTTTTGCTCTGTCCAGCGGATACTCAGACCTCACCCCTATAGAGAACGTGTGGGAGGTCATTGGAAGACAATTTAACCCCTCTGAACGGCACCCTCGCAATGTTGATGAGTTGTGAACAAAGCTCGGCGATGGATAATCGGCATGGCAGTCATACGACCTACTTTCTCAAGCCAGAATATCCTGTATCCTCACCCATCGTATTCGTGCAATCCCTCAGAAATTAAATACCATCTTTCCCACCATCTTGTCTACGTGGGTGTTAAGTTTCGTCTCATTTTTTGCATTGCTTCATGGTGTAGCATTCTCTATACGTCAAGCAGGGTAATTCTAATTTACAGAATTTTCTACAAAACTCGGACACGGGTGTTTTGTAATTCCCTTTCTCCTACATGCATGCGTCAGTTCGTTTCTCACTTCGCTTGAAGCTCATGGATTATGTTTTTATTTGAATCTGCAAGGATATTAACGATATCATATATCCAACTGAGTGCATGTGAGAGATGACGGATTGTTGGTTTCCGAGAGGGTTGGTGGTCAACCTGCCGCATCGCGTAGCATTTGGGTTGCTGCAACGCAATAATGCATCAATGCTGGAACCAACTTTTGAGAGATGGTGTGACTTCTCGTCTGCCTGGAACTGAAACACGCAAGACGAGCACATTACCGAAAGTTCGTTTGATCAAAAAAGAGAAGCGTTTCCTTCCCCTTGAGCCACTCTCACTATCATCAGAAGTGAGGTAGATGTTGCTTTTAGTCGGCCTTTAACATAAAACACCCTACCTTGAAGAATGATAAGCTTTACGTTCGGTATCCATCGCGTTGATACGGGCTATCCAATAATCGTTAGTCACCCGCGTCCGAAGTAGGGCCATCCTAGAGTAAATCGGGATACAGAATGCCGTAGGATGATCTTCAACAACGAATCGTGCTTTTGTTTTGGGGTCAGATGATCGTTGGGTTCACGTATGGAGACTGCGGGGAAATGGGCCAAATTAAGGCAAATTGTCCAGCGAGAGCTACAGTGCTCGTGTACTGGGAAGCAATCAGTAATGATAGCTAAAAATCTCTAGTGTTGGTTGGTTGGTTGGTTGTTGGATTTTATTGGCGCAAGGGCCAGGTTTGGCCAAAGAGCGCCAGACAAAGAACTATCAGCCACAGATTTTTAAAAACGTGGAAAATGATTAAGAGCAGACAGGCTTGGTAAAAGTTGAAAAAGAGTATGATGAAAGCTGTGAAGACAAGGTAGTTAATTAGGTTTATATAAAAATTTATTAATTTACTATTATAATTATATTTTTTTTTTTTTTTTTTTAAACACAACTACACAAAGGATGAGTCACTCTCCTCCCCCCCACACTCCTCTGCAATGCTGGCAGAGGGCGGGGACGAACTGTCACTCTCTTCCCCCCCATGTTCCTCTGCAATGTTGTTTGAGGCTGGGGACGAACTGTCACTCTCCTCCCCCCTATGTTCCTCTATAATGTTGGTTGAGGGTGGGGACCTCGCTGAGGCCGAGACAGTTGGATGGACACTGCACACCTTTGCGGATTGAGGGCCGGGTCGTCCGCACGTGCAGGCTTTCTGCTTTAAACTGGAAGAGAGGGTCGGCTGCAAAAGAGAAGGCCCAGAATCAGGTAGTCGAAAAATCGCGAGCTCGGGGAAAAACACCTGTGTCCCTTGGTCAGCTGTAGATCGCTTGGCAAGCGCTGCGAGAGCTACAGGGCGCGGAACAAAGGGCTGCACGGGTTGTGGCTGAGACTGAACAACTGCGGCAAAAGTACGCTGGCGGGTGTTGGGAATACCCAACTTGGCCTTGGCAGCAGGGTACGAGAGGCCTTCCAGGGTCTTGAGGCGCTGGATCGCCATCTCGTCCTTCCATTTCATACAGTTGCGGGAGTAAGCTGCATGGGCCTCACCGCAGTTAACACAGCAGGCCGCAGAAGTGCAACCTTCCCCATCATGTTCACTGGAGCCACAATTTGCGCAACGAGCGGAACTCTTACAGAAACGTTGTGAATGCCCGTACCTCTGGCACCTGAAACAGCGCAGAGGACTGGGAATGTACGGGCGAACTCCACAGACCAAGTAGCCAGCCTTGATTTCGGTCGGAACTTTCGGGGAGTTAAAAGTCAAGATGACATTTTTTGACTTAATCATGGAACCATCACGCCGGAACATCATACGACGTGCAGCAATAACACCTTGATCAGCAAGTTCAGTCACGAATTCGTCTTCACTGCATGGCAAGAGATCAAACTCCGAAATAACACCCCGAGAGGTGTTAAGAAACGGGTGAGGTGTCACTTTTACAGGAATGCCTTGAAGACTAGTGAGGTTCAGAAAAGTGTTACTCTGAGAAACACTGCAAGTTTGGACAAGCAGGTCCCCAGAGCGAAGCTTCCTCACAGACTTCAAGGGGCCAACCGCAGCGTCCAAAGCTTTAGAAATGAAAAAGGGAGATCTGGTGGACAGTCTCTCATGCGGATCGATGGATTCTACAAGCAAGTGAGTAGCATGCGTAGTCACAGCAATTGAGGGGAGACGACGCTTCGGAGCGACTGGTACAGCCGCCGAAGAAGAGGTTCCACATTCTTGGTCCAGGTCAAGGTCTAAAGACCGTTTAAGGGTATGAGACTTGGTAAATTGAGAAGACGAAGGACAGTTGTTGTCAACTATCATTTTGTCATTTGACTTAAATTTGGAGTTTTTGTTCTTTTTACCCATGGAAAAAAAGGAGGAAGATTCGTCTGCAGACTACTCCACCCACCACCGAGCCCTACAAGGGAGAACTGGAGGTCTGCAAGCCAAGAAAATGACGCTGGACACAGTTCTGGAGCTTATACGTTGCAGATATAGTCCGTTGGCTGTGATCACACGCACTCGGCGGACACTTCGGCCTCCGGGTACCGTCATGCCAACGCCTTTGGCATGATCCCACAGCCCCCGGGCTCACCCTGCCGTGCTATACGACAAAAAAGCCGCTAAAGCCGTGTACACAACTTGGTACAAGACTTCTGACTAGAGGTGGGTTAGTCTCTAGCCTCCCGTTTACAGCGAAGCCGGGGTCGAAGAGGAGTGTTGGTACACAGGAGGCACTTATCCGGTCTCCTGCGACCTCAGCCGCCAGACATCCCATTTCCGCCTCACGGGTCTCCGCACGCGGCAAACATGCAGGTAGGTCTAGCACCCAAACCAGCTAAAAGGAAAAAAAGAAATCCAAAGAAGACAAATCCTGGAAGGGAACCTAAACGGAATCTCAGCAACCTACGAACTGAGCGGTTAATATAATACAGTTAGTGGTGGAGGGTAACAAAACCACAAGACCGGGGTGTTAGTGCATAACGTGGTAGCGATTAGGTAAAGTATACAACACGGGCAACTAGCCAGTGGAGAAAATAAATAAAAACGAAAAAGCGAGACACAAGACCAGCTCGGGATCGTGGGGCCGCGACTCCCCAACAACTGGATGAACAGCCGTCCCTGCAAACACCAACAGCAAAGCGGTGGCATGACATCAGATGTTGACCAGTCACAAGGTCAGCTCGGGCCGTGGGGCGCCGCTCCCCAAATAACTGGAAAACCAGTTATCCCCGTGCAGGGAATCTCTAGTGTTTCTCACAGGAACGTTAACAGCTTGGCGGTACATGGATCCTGTCGTTATTATTTTCGTAAGGAGAGATAAACCAGGGCACATGTTTCAGCAAGATAATGACCAATCGCAAACTACCAACATCTCCAAGGAACGTATACGTGATGCCAGCGTTCTGGAATCTTCAGCAAAATCACAGGATCTGCCTCCAGCGGAGCATGTGTGCCACATGTTTTCACAGTATCCATCACCCACTCGCAGCCTGAGCAGGCAACGGGTACCCTGCTAAAGCAGTTCGAAGAAGCATGTTGGAAGTGCCGAAGGAGGCCATTATACGTTTTTCCAACCCAGTGCCACAACGCATTGCTGAATGAATTGCCAACATATACAGTTCTAACACTTACAAGAGTGCTTTATGTTTAGGTAATAAAACTGTCCATTATATTTGAAAATGTAGTCATGTTTTTGTCTCACATACCGTTCCATCCGTGAGTATTAGTTGAAAAAATTGCACCGCTTCTAGGTGTTGCAATTTCTGTGTTACACGGTGCATGTCCACCACATTTTAAGAACTTCATCCCTCTTTGTTCTCTTTTCTTTAAGTCATTATTTCATGAAAGCTCACCTACATTATTTTCTACTTAAAATGGAACATGATATTAAAGCAAATTTGAAGAAATATGATATAAATTTTGTTATTAATAAATTTCAAGGAATATACAAATGAAAACTTATGCTTTCATTAGATCTTATTGTCGGATTCAATCATATCATATGTGTTGTTCTTATTTTCGCATCAATTCTTCATATGCCTGTGGGAGTTAAAGGCAGCACGAAAATGTGTGTTTTCGGAAGGAAACACATACACGGAAGTGCCAGAAAAACTGGTACACTAGTCCAGAATTTGGTAGGTCCCCCACGGGAGCGCAGGACTGCAGAAATGCGACGCGCATGGACTCCACTAGTTTCTGGAAATATGCTGTAGGCAATGCACACCATACGTCCTGCATATATTCGGGTATATTCCGAAGTCTCGGATTCCTGTGTTCGATAGCGCGTTGCATGGCATCTCAAATGTGTTCTATCACGTTCAGATCTGGGAACTTGAGTGGGAATGGAAGCACTCCAAACTCAGATGAATGCTCCTCTAATCATAATGTGGCGCCCAGACACTTGTGTGAAGGTGCATTGTTCTGTTGGAACAGGCCGAACCCATCAGCATGAATGCAGGACATGAACGGGTGTACCTCGTCAAAAAGGATGCGCACATAACGTTTTCCGGTCAAAGACGTTTGTAGACGTACCAGGTGTCCCAGTGAAGTCCAGCTAAGCACACCCCATAACATTGCGGACCCTCCCCCCACCATCCGGTATAGTTCCCTGTTGACAGTCGGGATCCATGGCTTCATGGGGTTTGCGCCACACACGAATCCTTCCATCTGCCCGATGCAGTTCGAAACGCGACTCGTCAGACCAGGGTACTTGTTTCCAGTCATCAAGTGTCCAGTAGTGGTGTTGCCATGCCCAAGAGAGGCGCATAGCTCTGTGTTGTGCACGACCATCAAGGGGACTCGAGCTGGGCGTCGTCGGCTCCCAAAGTCCATATCGTGCAGGGTACGTTGCACAGTCCGGACGCTGATGCTTGTTGAGGCTCCAGAATTGAATTCCGATGCTACCTGAGAGAGTGTCGCGTGAAACGATTCTTGACAGCCGACGATGAGCACGTTCACCCAATGTCTTTTTACGGCCACACTGGTATCGTAGGTTGGAGGTTTTGCCAGAGTTCTTGTAGTCGCGGTACACCCTTGCAATGGTCGTCCGTGAAAATCCGAACTTCGTTTCTACCTCCGAAATAGTATGGCCCATCTCACGAGCGCCAACCTATGACACCGCGTTGAAAAACGCTTAAATCGTTATTACTTGTCATTCTCCTGCCGAAAACAACTCTGACAGCTGGCAAGAATGTCTATCGCATTATGTACGCACTGGCGGACGCAACGGAGTACGCGCATACGTGACGTTGCTACGTATTTGGCATTAGCTCGTCTGTACCAATTTTCCTGGCACTTTAGTGTATTTTCTCAAAGAAAAAAATCATTAAACTGAGTGTTAACTAAGCTGCTTCTAACTAGTCACAGCGCGATAAACCTCCTACTTTCCTACGTAGGAGAATTAAAAAATGCACGGTAAAAAATTAAAATCTTTGAGGACGACTCGCAAGATTGATATTTAAAGGTGTTTTTCTCAATTAATCTCTTATCTTCCAGTTTCACCATCGTCCTCTCTTTCTTAAAAGCCACTATGTAGATCGGATTATGCGGATCCTTTGTTGAAATAAAACAGAAAATGTGTCAGAAACATTTTTTTATCCTCTTTAACACGAAGAAATGAAAAGAAATTTTTTTGCGGTTGGTAATTAAAGTCTGCATTAAGGTACTCTGAAAATGTTCGACAGACGGAGAAAAAAAGACATCTGCAAAAAAAAAAAAAAAAAAAAAAGGAAAAAAAAAAAGAATTTGACAGGAGCGCAGAATCCATTAAATCTGGTAATGGCTTGATGTTAAGAGTTGAATATTATACCACATAAATGTATTTAACAGAGCATGACAAAAATTCACACTTTGGGCCTTTCTAAAACGACACAACTCTTAATTACTTTCGACTGAACAGGAGATCACAGTTCACGGATCTTGCATGTTGGAATAGTCTTTGCGATTTCTTCGTAGAACTTTATTTTTTTCTTTCTAAATTTGTTATTCACTCTATTTTCACTGGAAAGATGAAGAAAAACCAAGTAATAACACGCTTCGTTCTAGTTTCTGACTTCGATTTTCTCACACTTTTCTTTATTTGTAGTATTTCTTTCGAAGTTACATTTCACCTTTTCTTTAAGAAACATTACCGACCGCTAACAAGCGGATATGTATGCGACCAATTCTGTGTTTGATGTTAAATTTGGACAAGTTTCGATTTCCTCCTATTCTGCAAACAGTTTGTGAAATAAGGATTTTATTGTGAAATCTGAAAATTTAACTGCTCGCTATTTTCTGAAGTTCAATTTCACAATGATTAGAAGATTTTTACTCTGTTGAAACTGAAGTATTGCAACCTACACATAATATAGAGTACGGTTTTTTTTTGTTTTTTTTAATAAGAGGTTAATGAGGATTTATTGGAACTGGTGGTACAGAGACATGACAAACAGGCAGACATAAACAGGATACAGATATTTCACATCAACAAGTACATATCATACATGGTTTACACATGTCAAAGGATCAATTTACACAGAGATAGCCAGTGTTGGACAAGTAACTCATTGAGAGCCAATGTTGGACAAGTAACACATTTAGAGCCAGTGTTAGACAAGTACCACATTGAGAGCCCGTGTTGGACAAGTACCACATTGAGAGCCCGTGTTGGACAAGTACCACATTGAGAGCCAGTGTTGGACAAGTAACACATTGAGAACCAGTGTTGGACAAGTAACACATTGAGAGCCAGTGCTGGACAAGTAACACATTGAGAGCCAGCGCCGTAAGATAAACAGAACTTCCATGCCTCACCGGGATTCAAACCCAGAACCATCTCGGACGAATGATCAGAATCCATTACTTAGACCACTGCAGTCCGTTTTTGCCTTGTTCAGATAACAGCCTGAACGCACAGTGGGATCACTCTCATAGGAATATGGGCATAAATCTGGTAGTATGACGCATCCCACATTCTCAAAAGCTTCCCACAACTGTGATCACTCTCATGAGAATATGGACATAAATCTGGTAGTACGACGCATCCCACATTCTCTAAAGCTTCCCACAACTGTGATCACTCTCATGAGAATATGGACATAAATCTGGTAGTATGACGCATCCCACATTCTCTAAAGCTTCCCACAACTGTGATCACTCTCATGAGAATATGGACATAAATCTGGTAGTACGACGCATCCCACATTCTCTAAAGCTTCCCACAACTGTGATCACTCTCATGAGAATATGGACATAATTCTGGTAGTATGACGCATCCCACATTCTCTAAAGCTTCCCACAACTGTGATCACTCTCATGAGAATATGGACATAAATCTGGTAGTATGACGCATCCCACATTCTCTAAAGCTTCCCATAACTGTGATCAGTCTCATGAGAATATGGACATAAATTTGGTAGTATGACGCATTCCACTTTCTCTAAAGCTTCCCACAACTGTGAGACACAGCAAAGTTACTGGTCCGCTGGATTTCATCCCCGAGATGACATGGCGCTCGCGTATGTCTGCAGATATAAGATACCACGGAAGGAGGATGAACTCAACCCAGTGCTATTCGATACATTCTCGAACGCAGTACCGTTTGGCGAGAGGTCAAAGACGAGTTCTTCTGTCTATTAATCAGAGTCTGGTCATTGGTCGGGTACCGCATGAGACATAGGCGGTGTGTTCGTTGTAGGGCTCTAGTTCCCTTTCTTCCCCAGAGCCAAGGAAGAGAGGGAACTCCCTCTATCCCTTGAGCACTAAATTACTAACAAGCGACTTCTAAAGCCTGAGATGCTTATCGGTTCGTTAAACTTAAAAACAAAGAGAAAAAGGACTCAAGTAATTAAAAAGTAAAAACTGTACGCCAGTTATACTCAAAGTAGTATGACTATACAAATGATCCGAATTTCTTAGCGTAGAACAGAAACTATAATATAACTATACAAAATCCGGACGACTCTATGCTATACTACATGGGAATGACCAAACGTTCGTTTGGAATTTGAATCAGTGAACACAAAAGGGATAGAAAAGACAGAAAAATAACCACGGCCCTATCAAGAGAAGTCAAGTTCAAGTCCGTTGATCCTATGTGGAGCGATATGATGAAAATAGCATCATACTTCACTCCCAAATCTACTGCCATTCACGAGAACTTGGATATCTTAACCAGCAGCGAAGCTTGCAATGATAGCGTCTCTCTGGAGTTGCCACGTATTTGGAATCAATTCTTCAAATGATGCTGCGTTTTCTACCTTGGTACCGCGTGCCCAACCAAAGTGATCCCGTTTCTTCGAATTATCCCACTTGCGCCTATTCATTTATTGTCTAGTCAAGCGATAGAGTTCAAATTGTTGAAACGTTAGTTTTTCCAGTTTGCAGTTAGCTATACTACTTTGAGGAAAAGGTCTCTCCTGTACATCTTGAGTTCAATGGCTCGGGGCATTATCATATGGAAAGATACAACTATCGACAGGAAACTACATGAACATAAGGGTCTCAACGTAAACTGGCGTCTAGAATTGACACAACCGATTGTAAAGGTTTTTCAGAGACATGTGCAAGGGGAAATGCTAAGTTGACATACCCAAGCAACATTGTGATATCTCCTATGGAAATATTCAAATGACGACCTACGTCATCGAGCTGGCAGGAGCACGAGCTTGATAAACGGGACGACCGATTGTAAAGATTGTTCAGAGACATGTATTTGCAAAGGAAAATGCTTAGTCGACGTACCCAAGCAACATTGTGCTAACTCTTATGGAAATATACAAATGACGACCTACGTCATCGAGCTGGCAAGAGCACGAGCTTGATAAACCGGGACGTCCGATTGTTAAATTGTTCAGAGACATGTATGTACAAGGGGAAATGCTTAGTCGACGTACCCAAGCAACATTGTGCTAACTCTTATGGAAATATACAAATGACGACCTACGTCATCGAGCTGGCAAGAGCACGAGCTTGATAAACGGGACGTCCGATTGTAGAGATTTTCAGAGACATGTGCAGTATGTGCAAGGGGAAATGCTTAGTCGACGTACCCAAGCAACATTGTGGTATCTCCTATGGATATATGCAAATGACGACCTACGTCATCGAGCTGGCAGGAGCACGAGCTTGATAAACGGACGACCGATTGTAAAGATTTTTCAGAGTCATGTATGTGCAAGGGGAAATGCTCAGTCGACACACCCATGCAACATTTTTCTCGCTTCTATGGAAATATGCAAATGATGGCATTACGTCATCGAACTTTTTGGCACGTGACTTAGATAAACATTGTTCGGAATCGAATGAGGCAATTGAAGCTTGACTTGGACAGTTAGTGGAGAAGTAACTAAGCACCATCGAAACAGGTAATCGCAGGCCGAGGTAGCAAGATGGTTGACTTTGTTGAAACGAGTGTTCCCCAATCTGTGGAGACAGTTCCAAAAAACTATAACTATAACCAGAAGGCCGTGACAAGGACTTCCGCGAGCCACTACTAAAGACGATCGTATTTTTCTGTAACAGCTCTCCTACATAGTGAGTCGACAGCCAGGCATATTTTGTAGGTGATCGCCTATGCTAATGGAACCGCGATATCGAGGCAAACAGTTCGCATAAGACTCCCCTAGGGAGGTCTGTATACCACTCGCCTCATCGCACAGAACCGCCAGTCTGAATTATGCCATACAACATCATCTCGGGACCCTTGATCAATGGGTCTGTGTTCTCTACAAAATTAGGGATATTGACCGCTAAGGTTGTGGTGGACTGTTTTTGGCTATCATCAAGTTGGATGGACGCACACCTCTGCAGTTGTTTCCAGTAGGAACCCTGGCTGCTGCACGCTCCAGCGATGACATCCTAGAACCCTACGCGCGGCTTTTCAGAAGAGCTGTTGTTCCCATTCCTTTTTATGGACGATAATGCCAGTTCCCGCTGGACTCCGCTAGTTGGTGAACACCAGGAGAGTGACAATATTCACAGGAAGTAATGTCCCACGAGATCACTGGACCTGAACCCAATGCAGCATTCCTGGAATGCCATGGGGTGAGTAATCACAAGCCAACAGCCTCCTCCTTCCGCCTCGCTTTTGTGGAGGAGTGGCACTTATTGCATCGAACTTTCATTCACAGCTCGGAAAATATCATGAGAGCTCTTTGTGCGAGCAGTATCAGTGTTCGAGGTATTCATATTCCCTATTATCCTATCGAAATCCATAACCTTTGCTGCATCGCATTTGGACTACTATGCTGTCATGTGCATTGTTATTCCTCATGCTGTAATGGCATTCCTTTTCTGTTATAAATTGCTGCTTTATCGATATACACCGATGAGTTATTCTATTATGACCACCCCCAGTTTAGCGAAATGAGCGGTCCTGGAGACCGAACGGTGGCGCAGGTGAAGTTCACAGGGCAGTATATATACAACCCGAGGACCGGCTTTTGATTAGTAGTGTGTTCTAAGTCAGAATGGGAAAAGCTGCCGATTTATCGTAGTTTGATAAAGGACAAACTGTGACGGCACGGTGCCTCGGATTTACGACCTCAGAAACGGCCCCGGCTTGTGGGTATTTCACGTGCCGCTGTAGTGAGTAGGTATCCAAAGTGGTGCATAGATGGCCAAACGACGATCTGTCTCCCAGCCGTGTGTCGTCCGCAGCTCATTGATGCCAGAGGGAAGCGGAGACTGTCACGTATTGTTGACAGCGACCCCAAGGCCACACTGCGACAAATCGACCGCAGCTGCAAAAGTGGCGATCAGGGCAATGTGACACATCACACAGTTCATCACAGCCTTCTGCGCACGGGTCTGCATAGCCGAAGACCTAGCCGGGTCCCCATGCTCACTGAACGTTATCGCCCACAACGCATGAAATGGGCCCAAGATCGTCGAGATTGGAACGTGGATGATTGGGAGAAAGTGGCCTGGTCTGACGAATCAAGATTCCTGGTGCATCATATAGACGGCCGAGCGCGGATACTGCCGATTACCAACGTAGGCTATGACACCTGGATGCACTGTTGTGCGTAAACAGCTCGACGACGGCGGTGTTATCCTGTGGGCGATGTTTTCTTGGGACACGTTAAGACCCATTTTCCCAATAGCACAATCCATGACAGCTGTCAGGTATCTGAACATTGTTGCGGACTAAGTACACCCATTCAGGGCAACTGTGTTCCTTGCTGCATGGCTATGGCAATTATCAACAGGATAATGCGCCATGCCACACTTCAAGAATCTTCAAGAAGGGGTTCGATGGACATGCTGGTGACTTTTTCTTAATGTCTTGGCCTCCAAATTCACCTGAGATGAACCCAATCGATCATATGTGGTTCGACTTGAAAAAGCAGGCTTGTGCTAAATCACCACCACCCTGATTTGTACGGGGACTGGAGGGCCTGCTGTTGGCGTTATGGTACCAGATACCCCAGGATACCTATCGCCACCTCATCGAATCGATGCCTCGCCGAGTGGCCGCTGTTTTGCGGGCTAAAAGGGGTTCTATACATTATTAGGTAGCTGGTCATAATGTAATGGCTTATCCGTGTATGTATATCCGTATTAATTGTCATTTAACTCTGTTGCATGGATTTTGCGTTGCTCGTGATTTTGTGTTTGTTACGTTAATTTTGGACACCCGTGTAGTATGGAGTGATTTCCCATTAGTCTTCATCCGTTCTTTGTTACGTATAATACGATCCAATATGCAAAAGCAATGTATTTCGAAAATCATGACTCCATCATGCAGGGTACTGAGCACGAATGCGGGGTTCATAATGGCATCTGTTTCCTGCACACTAGTAACTCCATCAGCATGCTCATGGAAGTGAAGCTTCATTCGTCTGACCAACAAATCTTTCTTCAGTCATATTCATTCCAATCTTGGTGTGCCTTGGTGCATGTGAGAATGCAAGTTCCTGTGACATGTAAACAGAATGAAGTGCTGTAATAGTATGTTTTACCCTATGCAGTGGAGAGTTATTGTCATGCCAAAAAGAGTTTTCAAATGTAATGAGTTGTACCTTAAACTAACATAATCTTCCAAAAACGACATTTTAAGCAACACATGATCTGCGCGTCATGCTCTTTTTGCAGACACTTTGGGTTTCCCAAGGTAGTTTTTTCTGCGGCAAGGTTGCTTTGCTATCCCTAGCCAGGCTCTCTTGAATTTTCGCCACTACACTGTAAAAAGATTTGTCGTAGGTTGCACCAAAACGTGGTACTACAACAACTGCACCACTTCCTGAGAAAAGACACACTATTATGTGGTGCAGACAAAACCCAACAACATGGTGCAACTTTGCACAACGTTATGGTACAAGGTTACACTGCATTATGGAGGAAGGTTGCACAATGTTGTTGGTTTTGTTTGCACCACACAATGATGTGTCTTTTCTCAGAAAATGGTGCAGTTGGTGTAGTACCATTTTTTGATGCAACCTACCAAAATTTTTTAACAGTGTACAGAGCGGTTTCATTCAACTAAATGGGTTATTACCGTAATGAAGGCTCCACCTTCCTAGAGTCCAGCAATCAAATCTCGTTCAAACTTAATTAAATCGAAAAGGAATGCTCATGTTGTTTACGTTGACGGCGTTATGCAAGCTTTCTTGTCTTTTAGATCATACTTAACATAGATGTACATATCACAAAGTTTTCCTTCAACTTCATAGGTTAGCTTTTGAAAAGGATATCATCTGCCAAATCATAGATATTTACGCTGCAAGACTTTATTTAACACTTGATGCATCAGACGTCTCGATTTACAGCAATCTTTGCAAACAACTCGAGCTTCACCGACATTCATCACATACACTGAAGTGCCAGAAAAACTGGTACAGACGAGCTTATGCAAAATACATAGCAACGTCACGTATGCGCGCACTCGGTTGCGTCCGCTAGTGCGTATATAAAGCGATATAGATACTTGCCAGATGTCAGAGTTGTTGTCGGCAGGAGAATGACAAGTAATAACGAATTAAGAGATTTTCAACGCAGTGTCATAGTTGGCGCTCGTGAGATGGGTCATAGTATTTTGGAGGTATAAAGGAAGACAACAATTGTAAGTGTGTACCGTGACTGTAAGAATTCCGGTTAAACCTCCAACCTACGATACCAGTGTGGCCGTAAAAAGACATTGGGTAAACGTGACCATCGTCGGCTGTCAAGAATCATTTCACGCGACACTCTCGCAGGTATCATCGGAATTCAATGCTGGAGCCTCAACAAGCATCAGCGTCCGGACTGTGCAACGTACCCTGCACGATATCGGTTTTGGGAGCCGACGCCCAACTCGAATCCCCTTGATGGGTGCGGGACACAGAGCTATGCGCCTCGCTTGGGCACGGCAACACCGCCATTGGGCACTTGATCCTGGAAACAAGTAGCCTGGTTTGACGAGTCGTGTGTCCAACTGCATCGCGCAGATGGAAGGATTAGTGTGTGGCACAAATCCCATGAAGCCATTGATACCGCATGTCAACAGGGAACTGTACCGGACGGTGGGGGGTCAGTAATGGTATGGGGTGTGTTTAGCTGGACTTCACTAAGACCCCTGGTACGTCTATACACGTCTGTCAGCGGCCAACGCTATGTGCGCATCTTTTCTGACGAGGTACACCCGTTCATGTCCTGCATGCATGCTGATGGGTTGAGCCTGTTTCAATAGAACAATGCACCTCCACACAAGTGTCGGGACGCCACATTATGGTTAGAGGAGCATTCATCTGAGTTTGGGGTGCATCCATTCCCACCTAAGTACCCAGATATGAACGTGATAGAACACATTTGGGATGCCATGCAGCGCGCTGTCGAACACAGGAATCCGAGACCTCGGAATACAACCGAATTGTATAACGCTCTGCTGGAAGTATGGTGTGCATTGCCTACAGCATTTTTCCAGAAGCTAGTGGAGTTCATGCGGCGTCGTATTTCTGCAGTCCTGCGCTCCCGTTGGGGACCTACCAGGTATTAGACTGGTGTACCAGTTTTTCTGGTACTTCAGTGTATATACCGATGAAATGAATGTTTTCAAAAAGTTACATACTAAAATAAATAATTGAGTTGCACAAACCGACAAGAAGAAGGTGCGAACGCTTCGTAGCTAATACATCAAAAGTCTCACCACAGGTAGCATAACCAAAGTAAATAATAATTGCAAAGCATCAAAGTAACACTATAATGATTTTAGTTTTAAATAAATTAAAGCACTGCAACATATTTTTTACAACATATCGTTGCAATGTAATGTTGCAAGGGAACCAGGGGAAAAGGCTAACAAATAGCCTGACGAGCCCCTAGCCCCCAAGAAAAAAAAAGAATTTAGATCGTCAAGTCAAGGAAAAATTTAACCGTAATACAGTAAATTCAAGTAATAATAAACAATATGTGACCAACCAGTAATCAACCATTAAGTAAGAAATTTCTAAGCTCTCTTTTAAATACCGAATAGTGCGTCACCGTCTTGATCCGAAGCGGCAACCCGTTCCAGGACCTAGGGCAGATCACGGTAATATTATTAAATAAAAAATGTGTAGGTGTTAAAAAACTAGTATTAGACGAGTGTCATGATATGGGAACGTAAATGTAAGGTAATTTTATCTGAATATTTATTAGCATATGTACGTTCATGCATAAACAATAGTAGTCTAAAACTGTTTAATTTATCAAATGGCATTATCTGATAACTAAGGAAAAGAGAATGTACCTGTAAAGACGGATTCACATTTTTTTTTTTGCAAAACATAAATTCTATTAACATTCCCAATAGTTGTGCGACCCCAAGCCAAAAGACAGTAAGATAGAAATGGATAAATAAATGAAAAATACAATAACAACTCAACGTTAGCTGTCAATAAACTTGAAATTCTATAGATGACACCAATACGTCTATATTTTCTGTTGATGCAATACCTAAAAATTCAATAACTGATAGTAAATAAAGCGTTGTCGCAACCGAACTGTGGGTGATAGAAAAATTATGACTACCTTTTTAATTAGCGGGAAAAGTTACGTTAGATACACAGTGTTTTAAAGGACAAAAACTGTGTCTTCCAGTGTTATCTGGGTTTCGTAGTTTGGATATCATAAGACATTAATTAGTTTAAATTCACACAATCTGCATTACACTGATATACTAAGATTTATGGAAATTCTGAAACCCCTGTCAGTATCTTCAATTTGGTGGTCACAGGAGTGTCGCGATGTTGCGAGCAAATCAGTTGTATAATTCTAAAACACCTCAGTAGTTTAGAATCAGTTTATAACAGCTCCAAGACAGGCTTCTCAGGATTCATCAAAACATGTTCTGCGTCCAATCCCCGACTAAATGAACAGATTCGTGTGTGATTACGAAGGCTAGTTGCAAAGTATGAATGCGAAGTGGTCGCCTTATATAAGTAGAATAAAATGTTTCTGCTTAATGGAAATCAATATTTGTTATTTTCACTAGGCCGTCTATGTATTCCTCTGAATATTAAATTAAGCACATGTAATGAACGCCAAGAGCTGCTGCTACAAGTGCCGATTAAATCCGTATACGTCGTTGTTTCATGTGTCTCGCTGTTCCACAAATTTTCCTCCCTCCCCTCGGACTGAAAGTTAATCAACATTGGTTGTAATTACTGTTCAGTTAACATGCTAATTTGGAGCTCCGCTTCAACTGCGGCGTGATAAGAAATAATTACCTGCCAATTTTTCATTCTTGTCAATAATGCCAAGCACAGAGAAAAAGCTCTTAGACCAGCAGGAAATGGTGAGAAAGTGATTTTAAGAAAATTTCTAAATCTCTTATGAACTGAGACGCTGTAGAGGAGTTTTAAGGAAATGCAAGACATTCAGTTACAAGATCTTCGTAATTATTCCGAAATGTGATTATCGTATACGAACCGTTATTTGTAATTGAGCCAGCCAAACTTTGCGGCGTCGCTGCTCAGGAAATGCTACAAAAATTAATAAAATTAAACGAATTTCATCAAGATGTGCCGTTATGCTTGTTTGTTGTTTTAATTCATCGCGTTGGCAGTCAAGTTTGCTGTCTCTCATAATGCACAAAATGTAAAAATTAATTCACAAAATGGAAAAATTTACATTTTACGCTGATTTCAAAATTTCGAGAAGTTCTCGCCTCGAACGCTCTAGACACTAATATGTTCTGAATTAAATATATTTCATTTGCAATATAATGAGGAAAATCCTGAACCATATGATGCCAGTATGACATCCATAACATGGCAATCACTTTTTTTCCGCGGTTTAACGGCAACAATCAGCAACTGTATGATATTGATCAGATCTACCGTGGGTAGTTATCCCACCGTTCACCACCAGTTGATCAGAACGTGCCGAGCGGTATAATTTATAAACATTCATCACTTATTGATACCGCCGCTGGCACCGTTTGATACGAACGTGCCGCTCTACCATTTGATAAGACAGTAATTCATTATCCCACCGCTGTCGATCATTTGATACGAACATGAACGTAGGTTCTTTTAGTTCGGGAGCTGGTATAAATTGGCGAGAACGTGAGGTTTGCTGAAGCACAGGAATTTTATACAAGGAATTATCCACAACACCAGAGCCTATGGAACGAATAGAACAAGATTAACAATTAAACAGCTTTATTGTAGGATGAAACTCTATCCCAGGGCATTGCCCACGGTGATACAAACACATGTTTCGCTCCCTATTGGAGCTAATACAATTTGCCTAATGATTTAGGAATAAGACTTCCGCCTCACAAAATGTGTATCAAATTTCTAATTTAGAGTCTAGTACTAGTTCAAGTTCTCAGTTCCTCCGCTCAATTACAGGATAACAATAAACAAAAACAAAAGGTACTCACATACTGTTGACTGCTTGTCGCATAATCGGGGTTATAGATATCACTCTTTCGGTATCACTTACACACACACACATGCGCTTCTATAACACTAGTGGATGACGGTTTGTTTTTCACCTGAGTGTCACAGAGGGTCCACTGATTTCTTGCTTTGACACTCTTTCTCTCGAAGTCGCTGAGAATTTCTCCGCTCTTACCCGTCCGCTGTGGGATGGGGGAAAGCACAGCTGACTCCTCTTCGCTGGCGATCAGTCCATGCGGTGTCCGCCCTCCGGACTCGGCCGATGGGACGCTGTAGAACTGGCGGGGGTCTCTTTCGCACTCCGTGAAGAAAGTCTGTCGACTAAAAGGAAGCAATGTTTACGTCGAAAGGTCAGCGACCTCCACAGTTGGAACAGAGACGGCATTTTAGGAAGGCTGGTTCGCTAGTCATGTTTTTCCAATGCTTGTTAGTTGGCATTCTCACTTTAGCATATTTGGTGGTTCTTAACCGGCCGCCTAATTATTTTTAAGCTCTCTCTTTACCATTGTACTAAGCGGCTTAACCTCGCGCTTAAAGTACCGAGCTATCTTACGTAAGCGCCGGACGTCAGGTTTCGCACCTAGCGGGATCGTGCGATTTACAGCTACGTCGACCCTCCTTGCGAGTTTCCTCTCTGTCTGTCCTCTGGCAGAGTACAGAGATAACTGTTTTCTTCCTTTCCTACTTTTCAGCTATCATCTGTCACGTGGGCCTCATATGCTTCTCCTCCCTAGACACTCGATATTTCTCTCATGCTTTTCGCACGGAGCGTCGTTGCCCTTGCGACAATTGTTCAGCCGCTGACCCTCGCCCCCTCATAAACATAATTTTTCCGCGTTCCCTACTGATTTTTGGCACTAATGGCACACTTGAAACCGTACTTATGATAGTCTGAGTGCCTCTCAATTGCAGTCTGGGAGGTCCGCTGTTGCTAGCAGACCCCCAGAGATGATCCACTCATTCCTTTGTTTCCACCTAGACAAAGAGGATTACACGACTTCCCCAATTAAAACGAGTTAGTTTTCCAATTTAATTTGCAATAGGCCAAATATGTAAGTTAATTATCAACATAATTTAACCATGCCTATTAAGTCGGTCCCCCCTTTTTAATAGTAATTAATTTAGACCCAATTTTCGTATCAATATGTAAGCAGTCTTGCGTTAGATACATCGATACATCCAAGCTTGGCCGTATTTGCACGATGAAACAATAAAACCTAGTGATTGGTTAAAACGTTTAATGAGATAAAAAAACAACACACACACACACTAGTAATAAAAAAAAATTGGGCCTTTCAAGGCTACATCAGACTCATCTTCAGATGGAATGAACTACATCGTGAAACACACATGGGTACATACACTATACTGACAAAAGTCCCAGGACGCCCCTTTAAAAGCAAATGGACGGATACGCTGCGTTGTTAAGATGCGCGGTACAGCTTCAAACGGTATCAAAACGATCCTGCATATCACCGCGATCATATCGCACTATGAGGTTGAGTGAAAATGTCGGTGCGGAAGAGAACTGACTTTGAGAAAGGAAATATTGTTGGGTGTTATATTAGTGGATTGTCCATAAGAGAAACCGAGAGGCGTTTAGACATACCCAAGTCAACTGTTTTGGAGGTACTGAATAAGTGAAAGACATCTGGCGTGCCTGAAGTAGAAAAACGTAAAATCAGTGATAGAGGACGTTGAAGACTCAGGAGAGTCCGTTACAGATAATCGACGGAGTACTGCACAAGACCTCAGTGTACAGGAGAGTAAAAATGCTGGAACCTTGGTATGTACACGTACCATTCGCAGAGGACTTCATTCCATGGGTTACCGTGATCGTGCGGCTGCTCATAAGCCTTTCATCTCCACTCGGAATGCTACTCGTCGTTTAGCATGGTGTAAAGAATATTTATCGTGGACCGTAGATCAATGGAAATAGGTCCTATGGACTGACGAATCCTGATACACAATCTATCAGTCTGATGGCCGTGTGTGGGTATAGCAGCAGCCGGGGGAACGCTATTTATCACAGTGTACTGTTCCTACGGTCAAGTTTGGAGCTGGCAGTGTATTCGTGTGGGGGTGTTTTTCGTGGTATGGTAACCGCCCATTGGTTAACTTGTACAAACCTGTTAACCAGCATGTCTACCTCGATATTCTGGACAATAATGCCCTACCAACTCTGTGGCAATACTATGGAACTCAGCCTTGTTGGTACCAGCATGATAATGCACCGAGCCATAAAGCGAGGATTGTTACGGCGTTGTTTGACGATAATTCCTTATCGTGTGTTGACTGGACAGCACAGAGCCCTGATTTTAATCCCATAGAGCACCGCATAAGAAGATTAGAACCAAGGCCTATTTTAAGCAACAGTTAGCGGCAGCATTATGTTCTAAATGGAAGTGCATACCAACCGCTGTGTTTCAAAACTTTGTCGAAAGCATATTTCGGAGGGCCAGTGCATTCATTAAGGCCAAAAGTGGACCGACACCGTACTAATGTATGTCAATAAATGCTATGTTGTTTCCTCAAAACCTGTAACCTCGTTGTTGTTACCTCTATGTTGTGCTTAGTGTATATAGATGTAAGAGTGAATCAAAACTGTTGCCACTCAAAGAGACACAACGGTAATAGTGATATTTAAGTCATGACAGTTAAGTATGAAAGTAAAATACAATAAAGTCAGATGTCGGTAGACTGGTGATAGCAACAGTTATTGACTAATATCATACAGCAAAAACTTCCAGGCCTGACGAACAAAGGCAGGTAGGTCATCATTCCAACAGGTATTTAAAAAATGACAAATGTACAGACTCTCGGTAAACAGTAGAGATGCCTTATTGGAAGGGCAACCAAGGATGGTTGCCTCAGTCCATGAAGGGAAATGTGAGCGCTTATTAGTGAGTCGAGACAGGGTGGTGGATTGTGAACCAACTTCAACGTTATACACATGTTCAGAAAGTCTTGTTTTAAGTCTCCTTGATGTTGATCCATTATAAATGAAGTCCCTAGTTTCTTCATCCAATATTTTGAGGGAAAGAGAGTATACCCCATGTTTACCAGTAAACTCCACTGCGTCACGGTCAATTAAAGGCCACTGCTTCAGAAAATGAAAGACTGCGACGTAAGACAACCACACCCATATGCTGCATTCGACGCTCGAATCCGCGTTCAACCTGGATAACTACCAGTGGCGTACTGATTTGCAATGGGGGCAGGGGGGGTCATGCTTGAGAGGGCTCAGCAAAAACATTTTACAAAATCTTTTGTAGAGACTTCCTATTAAACTGCTTAAAAAATAGCCAGGAATTTTTGATGAATGAAGTACTAAAAAGAAAAGTAAAGTTTGGTTGTTTTTTCGTGGTTTTGGTCTATAGATGATGGTAAGACAGCTAGCTATACCAGTGGAGTTATGGCCACTTTTCGCAGTCATATACTGTACATTCATATTAACAAGAGAATGTGAAAGAAATATCAGTTTAAAATTTTTATTCCAGTGATGATAAGGTGTTATGTATTACAGTTGCCTGCACATAACTACGCATTCTTCAGAATATAAGGAACTAAAAGTTGTTCTTCGAGGGGACTTTGTTTGCTATGCGCAAAACATTGTGGCATTATGTTAAGGATATTTTTTTACGTTTTCCAACCGTAGGTTGAAGAAACGTATATGCTCCAGCTTTGTCTGTCCGCACGATAACTGGCGTAAAAATGGTTCGATTTCGATGAAATTTCAGTATGTGGTAGGGGAAAACTGGGGACGAACCCTATTGAAAATGGGACAAATGGGGTCAAAGGTCACGACGTAGGAGCAGAATAATTCCATTGCCCTTATGCGTCATAACTTGCGTAAACATGGTGCGATTTCAATGAAAGTTTACTATGTGGTAGGAGACCGCCTGGGGACGAACCTATTCAAAATGGGTGAAGTGGGGGCAAAGGTCAGGACATAATATCGGGATGCATTCCACTGCCCTAATGCGTCATAACGTGCGTAAAAATGGTTTGATTTCGATGAAATTTCAGTATGTAGTAGGGGTCCACCTGGGGACGAACCCTATTGAAAACGGACGAAATGTGGTCAAAGGTCAAAATGTGGTCATAGGATTGCGATCCATTCCATCCCCCTTATCCCGTATTATTAAGGTGGACATCAAGTAATTTTGCTTCCTATACTTCCAATGGAAAAACTTTTGTACACATTTCTTCCACAATTAATGTGTTCCCGAGGATGAAAATTTGAACATCGATTTAAATAACTTCATATTAATACTTGGAAAACTTAATATTTTCTAAAACATAACCACAATTATATTAAAAAACAATAACTTTTCCTTTGGTGGTGTTGAAACCCGAGGGAAGATGGCGCGACCTGTACTTTGATGACGTCAGTGGACAAATAAATGTTGGATTGCATAATTACGGTTATGGTTTAGAAAATATTAATAATTCCAAGTAATGAAATGAAGCTATTTTAATCGATGTTCAAATTTTTATAATTGGGAACGCATTAATTGTGAAGAAAATGTGTACCGAAGTTTTTCCATTGGAAGTATAGGAAGCAAAATTACTTGACTTCCACCTTAAAGTAGCAATTCCTGTATGTATGTATGTACATTTTATTTTGAAAAAGGCTCTAAGAATTTTGATAAAAGTCGTTAACCAACCGTTTTCTGGTACTAGAAATCGATTTAGCTTGATCTCGACTTTAGGAGAATTCGTTTAGTGGGTTAAATAACCACCCCGAATTATAGCGTTTTCAGTGTCATGGCGTTGTTCCACTAATGTTACCAATGCTTAGAAATCTTATGACGTCACTCTTGCGAGCAGATGTTTGCGATTCCCATCTGCCTCATTACGTCACGTGTTGTGCGCGTATGTCCGTCCGCACGATAACTCGCATAACAATCGTTCGGTTTCGATGAAATTTTAGTATCTGGTAGGGGATCATCTGGGAAGGAATCCTATTTAAAGTGAACGAAATGGGGTCAAACGTCAGTACAAAGGAGCGGAATCCACTTACTGCTGTTATGCGTCATAACTAACCTAAAAAAGGTTTGATTTTCGATGAAATTTTAGTATGTGGTAGGAAACTATCTGGCGACACATCCTATTGAAAATGGGCGAAATGGGGTCAAAGGTCAGGACATAGGAGCGGAATCACTTCCATCGCCATTATGCGTCACAACTTACGTAAAAAATGCTTCGATTTGGATGAAATGTTAGTATGTTGTAGGGGCTTGCCTGGGGACGAATTGTATTGAAAATGGGAGAAATGGGGTCAAACTTTAGGACACAGGATCGGGATCTATTCCAAAACCCTTACGCATCATAACTTACGTAAAAATGGTCGATTGCGAGGAAATTTTATCATGTTATTTCGGAGGTATACCGAACCGGTTCTGTTGAATATAATCGAAATGGGATCAAAGGTCAGGGCACAGGACCGAGATTTATTCCACAGCCATTATTCTCATAACGTGAGTGATAACTTGAGTAATTATTTCTGGTATGTTGGAAAGCGTATTATAATCAATGCATTGCATGATTTTACAAACTTGTTTTATGTTCAAAAGTAAATAATTTAAGGAGTTTTACAGTCTTGTGCCACAATTTCAATTCTTCATTCTTCTTTATTAGTTTACACATGTTCCGCATTTTCACACAAATTGGAAAAGGTTGTTGGACACTATCACATGGGAGTTATGCGTTTTTCACGTGTGCCTAATGCATTTTAAAGAGGAACCTTCTCTAAATAAATTAAAGAGCAGACTTCTTCTCTTAAGAGAAAACTTCTCTAAAAGTACAACACTTGCGTAATATGATTAACGTTGGCGTAACTATTTTGTAGTACTTTCTATTGGTATAAAACATAGGCAGTAATTTTAATTGAGATGTGCACATTTGTGTTACACCCAATAAAGTGCAATAATTTTGGTTTTACGAAAAAATACCTGTAGGTTCCAAAGAATTTGAATTATGAAAACACCCATAAAACCTAGTTAATGATATATTATTTTAAAATTTCAGTAATTAAAAGGAAATACGAGGGTTGTATCGAAAGAAATACAAAAGTGGGAATAACTTTTTTATTAACTGACAGAGGTCGTTCAACTTGCTCATATTGGTAGAGTAACTCTTCCTCTGTAGTAACGCTTCTACCTCCATGCAGGTAAATAATGGATTCCAAGCAAAAGCAATGCGCCGTCATTGAGTTCTTGACGAAGGAAGGGTGCAGGAGATCTGGCATCCACAGAAGGCTACAGAATGTTTACGGAGATGACACCATTGACAGAAGAAATGTGCGCAGATGAATGAAGAAGTTTAAAGAATGGGAAACCTGCACTGAAGACAAACCACGCAGTTGGAGACCATCATCTGCGATCACTGACTGGATTCCTCAGGGAGTGGACGAATTGATTCGCACGGAAAGACCCGTTACAATCCGTGAGCTTGCTGCACAACTGGACTCTGATCACAGTGCCATACATAAGAAGATGGAAGACTAAGTGTATCGGAAAGTGTGTGCAAAGTAGGTACCTCTGCAGTCGACATCCGATTTGAAGAAGAGAAGGATGGAAGTCTGCTCTGATCTGCTGGAAGCGTTTGAAGCCAACGAAATCACTTGTTTTCAAATCTGGTGATAGGGGATGAAACGTGGGCGTATATTTACGATCCGGAAACGGAGAATCAATCCATGTAATGGCGTCACGCCTCTTCACCAAGGCCCATGTAGTTCAAGAGTCAGCGATCAGCGAAACAAGTCACGGTGACTGCCTTTTGGGATGACAGGAGTGTCATTCTGCTAGAGTTTCTTGAACGTGGACGTACCGTGACCAGAGAGCGGCACATTGAGACACTCAAGAAGCTTAGAGAAGCCATAAGAAGGAAGAAACCGAACAAGAATTTGTAAAGGATCCCCATTCACCATGACAATGCGTGACCACACACATCTTTGGCAACAAATCAGGCGATCAGAAAATTAGGCTGCTTGGTGGTCCCCCATCCACTGTGCAGCCCAAATCTGGCGTCCTCCGTCTTCCACCTGTTCGATCCAATGAAGGACAGTCACTGGGTACAACGATTTGATTATAAAGACGAGGCAAAGTGGCTGTGAAGAAGTGGTTACAACAGTCCTCACCTGAATTTATGCCCACGTTTGCATTAATTTCGGCACAACCCTCGTAGATTTTCGAAAAAGGCCCTTGAAGATATTTTTGCGCGGGGAGGGGGGAGGGCGAGTTTTCCCGGTAAGCCATTCAGGACTACCCATAAACCTATTCCCTTCACTACTCAACCACAAGGGTATCAACATCGCTTTGACAGTCGCACAAAGAAAGGTATACCGTGTGTCACTGGCGATCAAAATAAATCGATAATCTGGAAAATAGTTTATACATAGCTGCCAATGTTTGCAAAATAGTGCACTGAAAAATTACCTATTTTAATTTGTTTAAGCAGAGTTAAAAATGTCTAAGACGAACAGATGGAGGAAGAGCACATGGGATTCAGAAGTAGGAGGAGCACAATAGATGCAATTTTCACATTAAACAGGCTTTCGACACAATAAACAGAACTAAACTCTTTGAAATTCTTGAAAACAGAAGATTCGTCAAATACCTATTAAATTGTATTAAAACTCACTATTTAGAAACAAAAGCAGTAGTAAAATACAAATATATAGAAACAGACCAAATAGCAATTAAAAAAGGACTTAAGCAAGGTTGCCCATTGTCACCATTCTTATGTAACCTGTACCTAAAAGAAGTAGTGGACGATGTGTGAAGGCATAACTATAAATAGAAGAAATATAATACATTGAAAGTATGCTACAGACAGTCAAGAAAAATTTGGAAATATCCTGACCAAATTGCAACAAATATACTACAAATGTGATATGAAAATCAATTTTAATAAAACGAAACTACACTGGTGTGCAAAAATTAAGGACGAAGTGGAGAAATTAGCATAGCAGCGGAACGAGCAGGCAGAACGGAGCGAAAGACCACTCAGCAGATAGACTAGGGTCCGGTACGGTAGGGCATGAGCATATATGCAGCATGACGTACGGGGGGGGTCGAATTGGTATAAAGCACACAGGCGGTGTACGCTCAGCAACTCGGTGAAAGTTATTGCACGGTGTACATCGGTTTGAACGACATTGAGTTGCTGCCACCGTGTGATATGGCCAACAGGCAATCCAGTAGACGACATCTGGATGACTTTACCCTAGGTCACGTCATTGGAAAGTTAGAAGAAGGTCGAAGTGTGACTAGTGTAGCCGAGGAGTTCGGGATCGCTCACAGCATCGTTTCACGAGCTTGGAGAGCATTTCAAACGACAGGAACAGCTGTCCGAGAGATTAGCAGTGGTTGACCACAAGCAACCACGGCGACGGAAGACCAGTATATTGTCCTACAGGAGAGAAGATACAGACGGCAGACAGCGGGAGAAATCGCAAGGCACATGTAACAGACAACTGGACGTCCGTTATCGCGTTTTACAGTGGCCAGGAGGCTGGACTAAGGTGGTCTATTTGCACGAAGACCAGTACGATGTGTGCCATTAACGCCTGCTCATCGGAAACGGCGGTTTCTGAGGTTCCAGGAACACAAGAACTGGAGAACTGGACACATCAGAAATGAGGTGGAGTTCTCTTTACCGATGAGAGCCGATTTAGTGATTTAGTCTGACGAGCGATTCTGGACGTATACACATTTGGAGAGAGCAGGGAACACGCAATCACACCTCCAACATCATCGAAAGGTACCGGTTTGGAGGTGGCGGAGTTATCATGCTTTGGGAATCATCGAAAGGTACCGTTTGGGGCGGTATCATGCTTGGCAGCCGTACCGACCTCCACATCTTCCAAGGAGGTTCAGTCACTGGTGTCCGCTATTGTACCGAGGTTCTCCTACCTCACGTGCGTCTGTTTCGAGGTGCTGTGAGTCCTGAGTTCCTCTTCATGGACGACAACGCTACACCTCATCGTAAAGTGGCTGTCGCACAGCTGTTGGAGAGTGAAGATCTTCAACGCATGGATTGGCCCGTAAGGTCCCCGGACCTAAATCCAATCGAACACGTGTCGGACCTTCTCGGGAAATACTTGGTGGCACGTCACCCGCCTCCAGCAACTACTTCGCAGCTACGATTGGCGCTGCAAAAGGAATGGGCCACGATGCCTCAACAGCTCCTTGACAACTTCGTCCTCAGCATGGACAGACGTTGTAAATCCTGCAACGCAGTCAGGGGTGATCATATCCCCTACTAAAGACTGTATTTTTCTTGGCAGCTGCCTGTCACATGGAGATTTATGTCTTCTGTCCAGTTGTGCTCGAAGTTACCTTTTCAATAAAGTGCCTTGGTATTCCTTTGGATTCCTCGTTTGGACAGTTTTGCTCACTTGTCCCATATTCTTACATCTTGGGGATTTTATGGTATGATTTGAGTCGATGTGGAACACTTCTGCATGACGGTAAATTTGAAAAACCATTTCTTCCTTAATTTTTGCACGTGTAATAATAGTAGGGAGAAAAAGAGAAACAATTCAATTGAAAATAGGAAAAAAAAACACAGAACAAGTAAAAAATATCAATTAACGAAGTTCAATGACCATTGAAGGTCTTAACTATTTTGAAACCACAAAACACAGAATCAACAATGGTTGGATAGCATTGGGCAAACTGGAAAAGTATGGGACAATAAAAGATTAAACAAAGAACTCAATCTAAAGATATATAAAACAATGGTAATTCTCACAGTACTCTATGGCTCAGAATGCTGGATCCTAAGATTAAAGGAAATGGATAAACTCAATGCTTTTGAAACAAAATGCCTAAGGAAAATCAATAGAACAGACTGAACAGAAAGAAAAACAAATGAAAAATTCAGAATCACTTAACTTTAAAGAAACAATAATTACAGCACTAAAAAAGAGCTAACTAAGCTGGTTTGGACATGTGTGACGTATATTCTAAATTAACTATCCTTTTTAGTTTCTTTCTCTATGTAAATCTTGAGTTTATTCTGTTATTCTTAACTCCTTACGTGATATATTTCTCTCAAACGAATACGTTTGGCAACACAATTGAGGTTGAATGCACGTGACGTATGCCTGAGTTTTGATAAGAAAAAGAGATAAAAACGACGACTGATCTATTGCTTGAGAGCGTTGTAAGAGAGAGCGTTGGGTTGTAAACTGATTATTGATAGGAGTAATGTGATAATGTGTGGTGTGTGGAGCGTTTACTACAATATTCTATGTTACGATGTGTGTGCTACATCCTGAATAAAGCAACTTTCCGTAAGTTGACCTGTTATTTACATGTTTCGTCTGGCCGTTAAGGTTTCTTTCATTTAGGAACTGTTTCTTAGTATGTTGATGTGTTAAAACAACGTAGAAGTAAAAAAGACTTTTACGCTATGCATGTTTCAAGAATGGACCCAGAAAGGCTACCAAACGTACTATTAAATGGTAGAATTAAAGGACAAACTAGTACAGGAAGGCCAAAAAAGAAATGGATTGACAACATTGAAGAAGGCACCCAGTTAAACTCTGTAATAGAACTGTACAAAATGACAGCAGACAGAAAGAAATGGCCGAAAATTCGTCTTTAGGAACTTAGCTCGCCAAGAGATTAATAGGAAGATGATGAATTTGTTTAAATAAAGACATTTTGCCGACTAGTCCGCATTTGCTTTTGCCGGGTAAGCTCGAAAATAGCAATTGGGACTGCGCAAAAAGACGCGCTAGGCAACTTCTGCTTTGACGCTTCTGGGCAAATTCTGCTTTTACTTCAGTGACGCGTCGTAATTATGTCTCGCAAACATCGTATAGAGGATTTTCAGCAGCGGAGAGGCGTTTAGTACACTGTAAAAAATAAGTAAAAAATAAAAAACAAATAAATAAATAAATAAACCACATCGTTGCAGTACTGCTACCGGGCGAATGTCCGTTGATCCATCACCTGTAGTTCGATACATTTATTGGCCGTGCTTCTAACACACATCATGACTTCGTGACCGCTACATCTGTCCCGTTTAATAATGTTCCTGGCATCATACGCAGTCCCACTTTCCGTCCAGGTCATTTCCCGCTTGGAATTTGACGACTGACTAAAGCGAATTTCATGTGTGTGAACATCACCTTGGCCCATTGATGTGAAGGGACTAGTCAAAGTGAGATACACACCCACGACGGCCGGCTGTACTATGCACCCTGGATAAAATAGTACACAGCGTATGGGTTTCGGGCATATACCGTAGTCCTACTGAATTTAAACGCCTTGGCGCGTTTTGATGAGAAATTCGTACACCTTCGTTTGCTCGAAGATGATTAGCTAACTAGGTCGCATTAATTTTCTAATTCATTTTTGCCATTATGGCCTGGTAACCGTTGTTCCACAGGCTTGTACAGCGAAAGCGATTTCCATCAACACATGTGCCAGAGATTCTACATCCCCTGAAAGTTGACAAAGCCGCAACACTATTATGCTGTGATATATGTTACTACAAACTCTCTGTCAACATCAGTCAGAGTGCGGCCTTCTTTAAACTTGCCGATTATTCGACGTCGGGTACAATTATCCTCATGATGTCAGCGAGACATCCTTTTGTTACCCTGGGCACACACTTTCTTGATACGGCACTGACATACACTGACGGAATAAAAATCCCAACACCAAGAAGGGGTTGTGTTAGATAAACGACAGTTGGTAGGCGGTGAAAGTACATCTGTAAGATGACGCCTATGCAAATTTCGTGCTCGGCGCATACGTGTGGCGCTAGTAGCGCCCCTAGGAACATGCACAGCAGGTTTGCTGTAAATACGCGCTGTAACGTTTGTGAGCGTTAGTTATCGTTGAGATTCGACGTAGTGTGTTGATGTTAGTCAAGAATGCCTTTAAGAAGACGAAGAAGCCATTATCAACAGCTCACGGAGTTTGAACGAGGTCGTGTAAAAGGGCTACGAGAAGGTGGATTTTCTTTCCGCAATATTGCAGAACGACTTGGCATGAATGTAGCCACTGTGCATGATTGTTGGCAGCGATGGTCAAGGGAAGGTACTGCCTCAAGAAGACCGTGTTCCGGCCGGCCACGTAGCACTACTGAGAGGGAAGACCGCCGTGTAGGGCGTATGGCCATGGCGCATCGTACCGCGTCTGCGGCAGCAATTCGAGCTGCAGTTGCCACCACAGTGACACAACGAACTGTTACAAATCGGTTACTTGAAGGACAGATCCGAGCCAGACGCCCTGTTGCGTGCATTCCACTTACTCCAAACCACTGCCGTTTGCGACGTCAGTGGTGTCAAGCTAGAGCTCATTGGAGGAAGGAGTGGAGATCTGTTGTGTTTTCTGATGAAAGCCGGTTCTGGCTGGGTGCCAGTGATGGCCGTGTGTTGGTTAGAAGGAGGTCAGGTGAGCGCCTGCAACCAACCTGTCTGCGGCCGAGACACACTGGACCTACACCTGGAGTTATGGTCTGGGGAGCAATTTCCTATGACAGCAGGAGCACTCTCGTGGTTATCCCACGCACCCTGACGGTACAGTTGTACGTCGGTCTGGTGATTCAACCTGTTGTGCTGCTATTCATGAACAGCATTCCAGGGGTGTTTACTAACAGGATAACGCTCGCCCGCCTACCGCTGTTGTAACCCAACATGCTCTACAGAGTGTCTACATGTTACGGTGGCCTGCTAGATCACCAGATCTTTCACCAATCGAGCACGTATGGAACATCTTTGGACGACAACTGCAGCGTCACCCCCAACCAGCATTAACCGTCCCTGTATTGACCGACCAAGTGAAACAGGCATGGAACTCCATCCCACAAACTGACATCCAACACCTGTACGGCACAATGCATAAAAGTTTGCGTGCTTGCATTCAACATTCTGGCGATTACACCAGTTATTAATGTACCAGCATTTCACATTTAAAATTTTAGGCTCTTATCGCGCTTACTTTAAGCTGTGATCTTGAAAAGTTAATCGATTAAATATGTTACCTATAGAAATGTATTGCCGCCATTTCATTCCTCTACAACTATTTTTTCGTGGTGTTTGGATTTTTTTCCGTCAATGTACATTAAAAACAGAATGCAGTGATGTGAGATACGTCTTGGACTTCTTGCTTACACACACCCGTGGATGCTGCTCACAGCAAATTTGAATACAAGGAAAGCATCATTTTCTTCATACATCATACCGAACTACTGTTTATATGCTAATGAATTTTTTAATCCCCATGGTGCTCTATAATTGTCATATTTTATATTACTGCTTATATTTTGTGCAGCAGATTTCATGTTAGTCTTAAATTTTGTACAGCTGTATCTGTAAAACCCGATTTTCAATGTGCTTCGTAAATTGTTTTAATACATCACAATTTTCCCGTGAAAAAGAAAACAGGGAAAGGGAAATGGCGTGTGTGTGTGTCAGCAGAGAACACATCACATACACGTTGTTATCGAACAACTGCTGTCTGCTTCGGAATGCACAGTAGCGACTGAGCCACAGACATCTTTGTTAAATCTTAGCTTCGCGGCAGACTAAATTTACTTTATAAGATTAGATTCTCTACTTAAAGTCTTTATGGCGTATATAAATACGTTTGATGATTATCATAAAATGTGCGTGTGTTGAAATCTGTTTGATATTTAACGGCAGCCGTTATACGGATTAACTCAAATCGTTTCGGATGTTGGATTAAGTTTTTTCTCCTTCTGAATCGTCACTGTCGTTGATATCGACGTATTGGGAGTTGTAATTTCTTAATATGGTTATTGAGTTAGAACAAACAGGCAGAAGCTTCAAATATCTAGTGTTATGGCCAGCATACGGAAAGTTGATCCGCCTAAAATCTTGGTTGCTCTTTTACCTCAATAAGGAGTAACTTACCATTTATTACTAAGAATAGATGGGAAAAATAAAATTCATATATATATATACAAGTCATAAAGTCAAAATTATTATTATTTTTTTTAATTGGAATTTAACGACCACCGTGAGCAACTCAACGGGCTATAAGCAGTCGCCCGTCCCTAATTTAGGGTCACTGGTTCCAGGGAAGGGAGAGAACCAATGCCGTAAGACAAACACAACATCCATTCCTCACCGGGATTCGAACCCGGAAAAAAGAAAATGTGACGTATTGTGAGGGTGTAACCTCCTGTTTATGTTGACTTCTCAGCTGCGCATACTTTGAATGCTTCTCGATATGTTTTTCATACTGATAGTATAGTAATCGTTGACTTTATGCACTCCATGCTAAAAACAAACAAACAAAAAGAGCCAAAACAAACAAACAGCAAAACGTAGCACCTAGGAGAAATAATCTAATTGAGATGGAAATTGGTGTGGCGCAGGGGTTCTGAGCGATGGCCTCTGATCATTCGTCCGTAAGGGGTCCGGGTTCGAATCCCGGTGAGGCATGGATGTTGTGTTTGTCTTATGGCACTGGCCCTCTCCCTTTCCTGGAACCAGTGACCCTAAATTAGGGACGGGCGACTGCTTATAGCCCATTGAGTTGCTCAGGGTGGTCGTTAAACTTCCAATCAAACAAAAAAAAAATTGGTGCGTGCAATGTCATGTTTAGGAAAGGAAGTGGGTGAAATCCCAGAGCAGTTTGCCCATTTATTCGGATAAAACAGCTACATGAGTGCAACAATATAGTACGTTGTAGTACCACCTCTGGCTCGGATACAAGCGAGTGACCAGCGTAGCGTAGACGCATAGAGTTCACAGATACTGGCCTGAGGCAGAGCGTGCCAGATGGTGTCCAAATTGCGGGCCAGTTCGCCGACATTCCGGTAAGTAGCGTCCCATCATGTCCCAAACAAGTTCGATCAGTGAGAAGTAGAGCGCTGCGGCCGGCCATGGAATGGTGTCGACATTATGGAGGCCGGCATGGGAGGCCGTGTCGTGTGTGGCAGGGCATTGTCCTCTTGAATAATTACTCAGTGACGCTGCGGCAGGAATAGCAACCCAACGGGTCACAGAATGGCATCGATGTACCGTTGAGCCGTGAGGGTAGTACGGATGACTGGCTTCCCAGACAGCCACTCCCGGTGCACGGATCCTGCCACTCTCGGTGCAGTCAGGATCCGAGCGCTGGCCGGCTCGTATGCAGGTACCAATGCGCTGGTCATCGGCGCCATGTGCAAACCGTGACTCATCATTGGAGACCACACGACACAACTGGACACTATCCCACGTTGAGCGGGTCGGGCACAACTGCAACCGATGCCGGCGATGCTCGCTGGTCAATTGTAGAGTGGTATTTTCGAATGCAGTCCGGGCAAGTCATCTGGCAACGGTCGGGATGATCATTCCTTACGTGTAGACGATGTAACGTGGCCACAGGTCGTTGGGTGGGACGAATCCGGTTCTGTTCGTGCGGCTATCACAATCGTTCGATCCTTGCGGTCTGTCGTTGCCCTCGGTCGTCCACTGCCTGCGTGCCGCTGTGTTGTGCCCTTTTCGACTTATTCGCTCCAGGATCATCCGATTCCAGCGCCTCTCCAATCCAAATGCCTGGAGATACAGCGACCTGACCAAGTCTGGCTATAGGGCAACTAGACCAACTGGTTTGTCTGGGCCCAATTACACGTCCTCCCTCAGACTCGCTCAATTGCTCGTATCGTGCGCGGATCCGGTATCGAGGCGTCCTTACACTCCATGGAGGTTAAATACAACCTCAATCCATCGTTGATGTCACAATTGTCACTGCGTGTGAGCTTTGCTCTTTGTATATCCTCCTCGATGCGCGGTTTCCAGGCGCTGTGTTGGACCAGTATTTAGTTCGCTGGTTCTTATGTTTAATCATTTGCATATTCTGCCGTGATGTACATGCATGCGGAGTTCCATCAGAATCGAACTACTTTCTATGGAGTTCTTCGGTTTTTGACAAAGAGTGTATGTTAAATGGAACTTTTTGTTAAGTTAACTTCTCTGCAATAGTCTAAAAGCTTAGAACTTGTTAGGTATAACTTTACTGTGTAACTGATCTTAATTTAAAGTTTATTGTTTTCTTGGAAGTTTAACGAGCACAGTGAGCATATCGATCTGCTATAAGCAGCACTGGTCCTTAATTTCAATCCACAAGAAAGGGATACAGCTAATGCTGTAAGAAAAACAGAAAATTGAAGGCTCACTGGAATTCGTACCGAAAGGCAGATCGTCCGAAGCCTGGCCTTGGAGCACTGAGCTACCAAAACGGCTAAGTTTGTTGAATTAGTTTTTAGATGAATTAAGACTTTCGGGGAACTGTACTAACTTCACAATCGTAGCAGCTGAAATTCTTCCATAACACATATACTCTAAGTCACTATCAGTAATAAATTGTTCAGAAATAAATCAATGTAAATTATATTTTCAATATGTTTATTTAACTCATTTGTACCAACGTGCACTCACATGGCTTGAATCTACACCCAACAATAATTGGTAAATCCAACATTCAAATATAAATATCTTCTCACCTCCTAACAAATTTCATCATACAATTTTAGATCGCGCTCATGAATTCGATTACAACATAATCAGGAATCAGCCAAGACAGATTGCCTAATTATCGCGGCTGAAAACAGAGATCATTGCTTATTAAAAATACATGTATCTCACAGAAGATCGCCTAAGCATAGTCAAATCAACGTTGTCTCAAGATTTCCTAAATATCAAAACACCCTAAACATTGAAAACCTAGGCTATTATCTCTCGAGTCTAGCTACGTAGTTTGCACTTTGACCTATTGTCAAGTGCTGTCAAAGTTAAATTCACAGGGAAGGAATCTGCGGTGTTACGACAGAAAAACCTTTAACGAGAAGAAACCAAATTTACATAAGAATTCAAGAACTTAAAAGGAAAGTTAAATGCCTTGTGCTCCGTTCATACAGTGATGATAGTAGAGTGTCACTGGATGACAGGTGAAACTCGACCTCCGTAACATTTTGTTCTGTTTCGATCTGTGTTACATATTACTCATGATTTTTGATGTCGTTGGTTTCATTTGACTGTGGTTTTTACCATTGGTACAACTTACCACTCTAAAATCGTTTTTGAGATATTGGCTAGTGAAAATGTAAGATGCATTTTTGATAGCAGTGTATATTCCCTCCTGCTGCAAAAAATGAATGAATTGCGTGAAGGATAAAGCTTTTGTTTGAAGATAAATAGCAGAACAAAACCGTGCTTAAACCAACTTACTCTAATATTTAGTTATTCATGGTCTAGTAATAAGCCATTCATTATTCTGTTATTCTATTGTCTTCCAACTTCGTACTTTTCATTTTATTTTTTTGTTAAGATTACAAGAAAAATATGAATTAGGGCTTCCTAAAAATTAAACTATGGACTCATGTACGACGTTTCTGACGCTAAAGAGAAAAGAAATCAACTTTATAAATTCCTCTGATATAGAATGGCGATTCCCGACCATTAATTAGCTGTATTGTTTCCATGTAATGTAGTAGCTTGAGGCATCTTGATGGAATTAGTCTGGATCAGTACAATCTCTCAAGGCGTATAATCTCCCATCCGTAGCATCATTATATTACAATAAATCTTCCTACTTCAGAGAGTTCTTCAACCAGTAATTCATCTTTAACCTAAATTCTAAGGATTACTGTCTATGTTAAAATAATTCATGTTTTCGATAGGAAGGCTTATCTAGACATTCCGAAATCATAAAATAAACCCCTTTTTCAGTACGCAATCCTCTTTCTGACATAATGCATGACTGACTCTCCTGTGTGATTTGAGAAAAACCATACAAAGTGTATATACAATATTCCGTAAATAATGATTGGAAAGACCACGTATGACTAATAACCAAATACGAACTATTCGATTCCTAGATATGGTGAATCATTCTTCGTATGATCAACGGAAGAAGATCTAATGTTCACAAGTAAATAGAAATTGAACAAATCGAGACTTCTTTTGGAAATACCCTCTAGTTCAGAGATTCCTCAAGGATTTGTTAATGTTTTTTTGATGTATATTAATCTTCCTAGGTAATGAAAGCGAAACGTATTCACTTCTTGGAGCCAAGTATTAATATGAGCACTAATATCTCTGTCAGGTTTCCCTGTTTTGACATGTTCATTCATTTCCTCTCAGTAGCTTAAGCGTACTATGTCATAATCAACTGCTATTCTCAATCCACTGCTGAATAGGCCCCTCCTGTCTCCCACAATTCTCTGGCTTCAGCACTTTGCTTCAATGTTACTCCGGCATAGTTTCGAATCATCCTTTTAATCTCTAATCGGCACAAATTTATTCGGGATTAGTAAACTGGGCTGAAATCACTTCGACCGCATATGTCCGCTGTATAAGACGTTAGGCGAAAGCTGCTGGAACGAGTGAAGCTGTGCATCAGAGATTTGCTTTCCCCTTAACTTTGTTATTCAGAGTGGACATTTAGAAGATTTTCAACACTTTTATAATAGACTACCTGCTAAAATGGAAATAACAGTGGCGACGAAGGGAGAGAGAATATGTTTGAATAGCACACTTTTTTCTATACCACGTAGCATGATGTCATTGTCAGGAAAACTAGCCTCACCCCATGACTATGGAAAATAGGACCAAAATCTAAAAGGGAGCGCTTATCACCAGTGTCATGTTTATGGTCGGTACTGCTGCTATGAGAGAGAGAAAGGTATTTTTTTCCGTAGCTTTCGTAAAACCTGGCCAGCATGTGAACATTTCTATTTGGTAAGTTCAAAATTTTTGGGCCTATTTGATTCAGGAACATAGACAGCTTAAAGGTGTGAAATTCACAAATTTGTCGGTTACGGAGATTGAATCCACGCCTCTTCAATCCGGAACTAGCCGCCCCGGTGGCGCAGTGGTCTAAGGCGTTGGCCTCTGATCATTTGTCCGTAAGGGGTCCGGGTTCGAATCCCGGTGAGGCATGGATGTTGTGTTTGTCTTACGGCACTGGCTCTCTCCCTTCCCTGGAACCAGTGACCCTAAATTAGGGACGGGCGACTGCTTATAGCCCATTGAGTTGCTCACGGTGGACGTTAAACCTCCAATCAAAAAAAAAAAAAAAAAAATCCGGAACTAGTTGATCTAACCAACCAAACTACACCGACGGAATGCATCGCTGCAGATTAGTCGTCTTGGCACGTGCTACACCTCCGTAGTACGTCACACAGTGTTAATTTAGGACTATTTCAGAGGGAACTTCTCCTTTCAATACTGTATGTCGAGCTCATTACCACTTGAGGATGTCCTTTCTTTGTTCATGATGTCAGCAACTGTTCACAATTTTCTAATCCATGAGTACACCGATGAGCCACTATATTATGACCACCCCCAGCGTAGAGAAATGAGCTCGCCTGGAGATCGAACGGTGGCGCAGGTGAAGTTCACAGAGCAATATATATACAACCCGAGGACTGGTTTTCAGTTAGTAGAGTGTTCGGAGTCAGAATGAGAAAAGCTGTCGGAGTTTGTCGACAAATTGTGATGTCCCGGCGCCTTAGTACTACGATCTCGAAAACGGCACGTGCCGCTGTAGTGAATATGCATCAACAGTGATCCACAGATGGCCAAACAACGAACCTTTGTGTGTGGTCCGCAACTCATTGATGACAGCGGAGATTCGCGCATTGTTCACAGCGACCGAGGGCCGCTGTGCCACAAATCACCTGCAGCTATAACAGTGGTGATCAGGGCAATGTGTCACAGCACACAGCTCATCACAGCTCTATGCGTATGGGCCTGCGTAGCCGAAGACCCAGCCTGGTCCCTATGCTCACTGCACGTCATCGCTAACAACGTATGAAATGGGCCCAAGATCATCGAGATTGGAGCCTGGATGATTGGAAGAAAATGGCCTGCTCTGTCGAATCAAGATTCGTGGTGCATCACGTAGTCGGCCCAGTGCGGATACGCCGATTACGAACGGTGGCTATGGCACCTGGATGCACTGTTTGACGGAAATAGGTCGTCGAGGGCGGTGTTATGATGTGAGCGATGTTTTCTTGAGACACTTTAGGCCCCGTTATCCCAATAGCACAGTCCCGGACAGCTGTCATATATCTGAATATGGTTGTGGACCAAGTTCACCCATTCATGGCAGCTGTGTTCCCTGCTGGTGATGACCATTCCAACAGGATATTGCTACATGGCACACTTCCATAATCGTCAAGGAGTGGTTGGAGGAACATCGTGGTGACTTTCTGTTAATTCCAAATTCACCTGACATGAACGCAATGGAACATTTGTAGTTCGACTTGGAAAAGCGGGTTCGCGCCAAATCACCACTACCCCAAAATGTACGGGAACTGAAGCACCTGCTGTTGACATTATGGTACCAGATACCCCAGGATACCTATTTCCACCTCATCGAATCGATGCCCCGCCGAGTGGTCGCAGTATTTTCCAGGCTAAAAGGATTCCTATAACTTATTAGGTAGGTGGTCATAATTTAATGGCTCAGCGGTATAGATCTTCTTATCTTTCTTGGTTGCATCAAGCGCGAGTTTCTCCACGATTATTCGAGTTGCAGGTAGCCTCTATATGTCCCTTTTAATGTAAGGTCCATGTCTCTGATCGATAAGTAAGAACTACTAAGATGCGTTGATTAAACACTTTTCTTTTAAGACGTAATGATAAATTGAACTTTAAAATTGTACTGTTTCTTCCAAATGCCCACCAGTCAAGTTGATACACATTTTAATTTCTTTATCAATGTAACCATGGCTCGATATATGTTGTCCAAGATAGACGTAGGCATCAGTGACTTCTAGATTTGCATCACTAACCTCCAAATATTTAATATAAGGTAAAAAAGAAATATCAAATTTTGCTCAAACAAAAAGCACTTTAGCGTAATACAATATAATTGTTTACTGGCGTAAAATGTTTATAGATTCGCCAAGCCTTCGCTCTGCACTGCGATGCTTTTTGAAGGCAATAGTTTGACTTAAAATGCAGGGAATTAGAACACATAAAAATGAGTTTTTGTAAAACAACGTGGGGGCGCCACGAGCGGTATTACTTGTATTTTTATCACGCAACGACGCGTTGTGCTGCGATGTATTTCCATTCTTTAATAACGCATGCCATACCGTTGGTAGCTCCATAGAGACCATATCATTGCATCCTAATTCATTGGAGATGATTTCGAATGTTTCCCTGATGGCAGTCATTTTTTTTAAAGTTCGTGTAACGGGCAAACTTCTACAGGGTGATTCAAAAGTCCCGAACTCTGAATTGAAATATTTCTACCACGAATATAGTGATGTATAATTATTTTTACATACTGTTATATTGACACTCATACTTACAGCTGTTTTCATTTACAATAGATGCTGGAATTGTCCACCATTCTGTTGAATACACAAATTCACCCGACGACACATGTTGGCGGATATTCTTTCCAGCGTGTTGGCTGGTATGTCTCTCACGGTTGTAATGATATTGTTCCGCAGGTCCTGCACCGTCTTAGGGTTGTTGTGGCAAACTGTGTCTTTCAGATAGCCCCACAAATAAAAGTCTGGAGGACTCAAATCTGGTGAGCGAGGCGGCCAAAGTTTTTTCGAGATTATTCGATCGTGGAAAAACTTACGGAGCATCTCTATTGAGTCGTTTGATGTGTGGCAAGTTGCTCCATCTTGTTGAAACCAACAATAATGTTCGTGTTCTTCCAGCATCGTTACAAACGGATGGATGATGTCTGCATATACAGCGGAATTTAGAGTTGTGTCGAAAACAAGTGGCCCTACATTTCGCCGTCTAGACATGGCGCACCACACTCCAACTTTCTGACAGTGAAGTCCAACCTCGTGCAATGCGTGCGGATTCTCCGCAGCCCATATGCGAGTGTTTTGGCTATTGACATATCCATTGAAATGAAACCATGACTCGTCACTGGAAAAAGTGTTGTTAAGCTGGTTAGCCACATTGCTGCGCGTGAAACTCTTAAACCATTGGCAGTAAGCAATGCGCTTTTCCGAGTCCAAACGGCGTAGCTCTTGCACTATTCGAATTCTGTACGGCCGTAGCTTTAGATGTTTAGTTGCCCTCTGGCAGGTTGAATACGATGCCCCTAACTCTTGAGACAGCCACCGAAGTCACTTCCGGGAAGAGCACTGCAGGAAAACGTGAATTTTCTCCAGAAACGTACCCAGCAAAAACAGTCTTGGTAGCCATAATAATAATAAAAAAAAACCAGGATAACCGCAGTTTCCTAAAGCTACATTTTTTTCCTACCCTTACGAAGCTTGTGAATTAACGCACTGCGCTGGGGAAATTCTCTCAACAGGCCGGAAAAACGCCCGTTTGCATCTGATCCCGGGTCGTTTACGTGGAAGCCGCGCTCGCTACCGACCGGACTAATACACTACGCTAGGACATGTGCTGGAAGCTATCTGTTTGGTATGCAATTTGTAATCGAATGCTTCCCTCTTTCATTTTACAATATTGAAAGGTATTTTTCATAAAAGTCAGTTTCATATAATTGATAAATTAATTTTTTCAACGTAACGATAGTTTTTTTTTTTTTTTTACCTTAAGGGAACTTCACTCATTTTCAAGGCGTGTACATACTTAGAGTCGCTTTCCAAAGTTTTGTACTGTCCTTGCCGTCTTGAAAAGAGATTGTTGAATAAATATATATTTACCCGGGTTCGTGTCACAATCTGTCACATTTTTAACGTTGTGTCTCTCCTTTCCGTTGTCCGAAGCTACATTTGTTTTAAAGAGTAAAAGATATTTTATTTTACTTCTCGTTATTTTCAGAAGCGAATTCCTCCCAGTCTTGTGTATTCAACCCATAAATGAGTACACCACATAGCGTTGCTTTTTTTTTCTTTCAAATAATTAATAAATTTTGTACGCGTATAATTCTTTTTTTTTCAACAAACGTTGTTTTAATAGATTTCCAGGATATTTGTTTCAAGCGGTTTCAAATTTTTTCTTGTTATTCATCCACTCCGTTCCATGAATTGTTATTCATGGGAATGGAGTGGGTGTATTTCATGGCTCTAATCTAATATTTCACGGCTTAATCTGATATCTTCGTCGACGTAAAATTTCACTAGGAAATTAATTCGCCTCTGCACATATGGATTTTTTTCTTAACATCCACTAAAATAACACGATGGCGATAGCGTCGTCTTCAACTAACTGGTACCATGAGAGACGTAGCAAGTGTTGCTTCTGCGCATGCGCAGTCCCGTTGCTTCCTCCTGTTGTTGGGGGTTGCATTGGTTGCCAGCAACGGGCCACTAGTGGCACTTGCTTGGAGGCCCACAATTCACGGCGATGCTGCAGGGCCATCAATGGCTCGAAAACTGATAGCGCTGCCACCAACGGACCACTACCGGGCCGTGAGCGGCAGATTTCAGCCAGCAGTGACCCATCACTGCCAGCTGGTGGCCAGCAGTTTCCCAGCGCTTGTGTTTTTGCTGCGTAGTCTTCAGCACGGAAGGCCGGTCGGCCGCTTTTGGGCTTATCCTGAACACTGTCCACAAGGTCGCGAAACCGGTCCACAAGGTCATACACAGTTGTTTTCCCTGGTATAGGAGCATCAGGAAACTTCCTTTGAAAGAGCTGGATGCAACGTTGGTAAGATTTTTCCGCAAAATAAATTTCTAACAAAGCGACTCTCTGTTCTTGCGCGAGACTCATGGCTGACTGAACGTTACTACTTGCCAGCCCCTGCGTAAGCATAGTGTCGCGTGATGCTATCACGTGGCGCAGCTCGTTTCCCAAGTTCACACAAAACAGCCACAAACAGCAATACCCGGATATCGTTTATGGGTTTAGAGCAAATACGTTTTAAAATATAAAGCTCGGGGACTTTTGAATCACTCTGTAATATCATTCCACATAGAAGAGGTCGAGCGATGTCTGACTTTTCTAGAAAGCGCGGTATGCTGCATTTTCTGGTTGACACTTCGTTTGTGTTATTTACATCAAGTATCTAAGAATGAAATGATACATGTACTCCAGACATCATGAAAGGTACCAGTACCAGAGTTCTTCCAGTCCTCCCAGCAGAAGTTGCACATGCAATCAAGAACATGAAGTGGGGAAAAGCTTCAGGAGAAGATGGAATTACTGTAGACATCATACAAGAAGCAAGTGGAGAAATCGAAACAGTACTCGCCCAAACTTTCACTCGATGCCTTAATGAAGGGTAGATTCCTGAGGATTGGGACAATGCTACAATGATCCTGCTACATAAAAAAGGTGACATTGAGGATCTCAGGAACTACATACCTATCTATCAGCCTCCTATCAGTGGTTTACAAAATCTTCACTAAATTTCTTTCACACCGTTTGAAGGTAACTCTGGACATGGCTCAACCGAGAGAACAAGCAGGATTCAGGGGTGACTACAGCACAATAGATCATATCCACGTACTGAGAGAACTAATTGAAAGAGCGAGGGAATATGAACTTCCATTGTGCATGGCTTTTATCGATTATGAAAAAGCCTTTGATTCGGTGAAACCATCAGCAGTTACAATGGCTCTGAAATCCTGCGGTATTGAAGATGCATACATTAATATTATTAATAACATCTATGAAAATGCAAGTGCAAAGATTAGGCGGTTCGAAAATTTAACACACATAAAAATTGGAAAGGGAGTGAGGCAAGGTGACACCATATCTCCGAAGCTCTTTAATGCCACATTGGAAAATGTCTTTCAATCACTGAACTGGGAAAACAAAGGGATAAAGATTAATGGAGATTATCTAACCCACCTTTGTTTTGCTGATGATGTAGTCATTTTTGCAACTACCCCATCAGAGCTGCAGAGTATGATCCAGGAACTTGCTGACAAGAGTAAAAAAGTGGGCTTAAAAATGAACTTTCAGAAGACAAAAGTGATGTTCAATGCTTTTACAAGAAAGAGATTTATCGATTGATGTAGAAAAGCTGGAGATAACAGACACGTACGTTTATCTTGGACAGCAGATATTAAGTGATGGTCACATTGATGAAGAAATTAATCGGCGTACAAAACTTGCTTGCAGAGCTTTTGAAAGAAACAGCATGATTTTCAAGAGCAATATGCCATTATGTCTTAAAAAAAAAGGTGTTTGATCAATGCATCCTTCCAGTGCTTACGTATGGTGCAGAGACGTGGACTTTAACTAAAAGAGACATACAAAGGCTGCAGACAACTCAAAGCAGCATGGAGAGGTGCATGTTTGGTGTAACCAGGAGAGATAAGAAGAGGAACTCGTGGATCCGAAAAATGACAAGAGTGGAAGACATCATGATCAGAGTTAAATCCCTGAAATGGCAATGGGCTGGACATACTGCCAGAAGGACAGACCATCGATGGACAGCCGAAATTTTAGATTGGATTCCAAGGGACAGGAAAAGACCCAGAAGAAGACCACATGGGAGATAAGTGGATAAAATTCGAAAGTATGCGGGAGTGACATGGAGGAGACTGGCGCAAAACAGACCGTTGTGGAGGAAACTTGGGGAGACCTTCGTCCAGCAGTGGATTGATAATGGTTGACAATGATTATGATGATGATGATGATCTAAGAATCGCTTTGTAATTCCGATGAATACATTGTCTTTGTTGTCAGGGTACAATACCGGCATAGCGTACACACGCACTTTTTCCCACACACTCTCTGATTGCAGCTTCATATTATATGGCATAACGGGGTCTATGATTTCATTGCTACTGTGATGTTTTATTAACTTAATAAGTTTATCAACCAATATGTAAAGCCTGGGATGTAGAATAACATGAACACCCCCTGAATAACAGTGTAACCGCTCACGCGCGTCACAGAGTGCACGTGAAAAGGTCGACTACACGGAGATATACACTGAGGTGCAATTGAATTAGAGATACCTGTCTAGTAACGTCTAACACCACCTTTCGCCCTGATGACGGCGTCGATTCATCTCGGCATGGACTCGACAAGACACCGGAAGCGTTCGGAAGCCATACGGATCCACGACCCCTGAACAAGCTTCCACAGTTCACGAAGATTTGATGGAGGGGGTCATCTCTCTCGATGTCATCCCAGATGTGCTCGATGGGATTGAGGTCTGTTGACCTAGCTATCCAAGGAAGCGAGGTCACGTCGGTGGAGTGTTCATTCAACCATTCGGTTACAATTCGAGAGCGATGGCACGGTGCATTGTCTTGTTGCAGGATGAGGTCCTCAGTGGGATGTTGAAGACGCACCAACGAAAGCAAATGGTCGTCCAGGATATCAACGTTGACCTGTGAGGGACTATGTTACACGTACCAGGGGTCCCATTTTGGTTCACGTAAACAGTCCCCAGACGAGAATGCCACCCTTACCAGCTTGAAGAGTACCCAGCTGGCAAGAAGGATCCATCGCTTCATGTGGGTTGCGCCGTACTCGTATCCTGCCATCCGCATGTACCAACGTGAATCTTGACTCATCAGTTCAGGCAACATTTTCCCACATGTTTAGGGTCCAGTGGCTATGTTCCCGCGCCCATGCTAATCTTTGTACCCTGTGACGTGCGGTCAGTAGCGGTACCTTCGTGGGACGATGGCTTCCGTACCCCATAGCGAGGAGATGGTTCTGGATGGTGTGGCTGCTTACACGTTTTTGTGCACCAGCGTTAAATTGCCGAGTGATTTCGTGCCCTGTGGCCCGTCTATCCGCTGTTACAATGCGAGCTAGCCGACGATGACCCCGCACATCCACACGCTGTTGTCCACGGCAGTTGGCCCTTTTACCGGATTCGATGTACTCACGGTGCACCCGTGACACAGTGGCTCGTGAAAATCCCAGTGCCTGCACGATTTCCGAGATGGAGTGATCCATTCGTCTGGGACTGACAATTTGCCCACGATCAAATGCGCTTAGATCCTTCGTCTTACCATACTGCGTCCGACTCTTACTGATTCTTATCGCATCACTTCTTACATTGTCGGGTCGCTGAATACGTCATGTCGTTTCCGTTTACAGGGCCGCCCACAGCGCCACATTTGCATAACGCCAGCTGTCTCTAATTCAATTGCTCTTCAGTGTATACTGAAGTGCCAGAAAAACTGGTACACCAGTCTAATACTTGGTAGGTCCCCCACGGGAGCGCACAACTGCAGAAATACGACGGGTCATGGACTCCACTAAATTCTGGAAATATGCTATAGGCAATGCACCTCATTCTTCCTGCAAAGCGTTCCACAATTCGGGTGTATTCCGAGGTTTCGAATTCCTGTGTTCGATAGCGCGTTGCATGACATCTCAAATGTGTTCTATCACGTTCAGATCTGGGGACTTGAGTGGGAATGGCAAGACCCCAAACTGAGGTGAATGCTCCTCTAACCATAATGTGGCGTCCCGACACTTGTGTGTAGGTGCATTGTCCTCTTGGAACAGGCCCAACCCACCAGCATGAATGCAGGACATGAACTGGTGTACCTCGTCAGAAAGGATGAGCCCATACCGTTGGCCGGTCACAGACATTTGTAGACGTACCAGGGGTCCCACTGAAGTCCAGCTAAACACACCCCATACCATTACGGACCTCCCGCCCCAGCTGGTACAGTTCCCTGTTGAGAGGCGGGATCCATGGCTTCATAAGATTTGCGTAACACACGAATCCTTCCATCTGCTCGATTCAGTTGGAAACACGACTCGTCAGACCAGGCTACTTGTTTTCAGTCATCAAGTGTCCAGTGGCGGTGTTGCCGTGCCCAAGCGAGGCACATGGTCTGTATCGTGCACCCATCAATGGGCTAGAGTTGGGCGTCGGCTCCCTAGGTCCATATCGAGCAGGGTACGTTACACAGTCCGGACGCTGATGCTTGTTGAGGCTCCAGCATCGAATTCCGATGATACCTGCGAGAGTGCTGCACGCCTATCGCGTGAAACGATTCTTGACAGCCGATGATGGTCATGTTTACCCAATGTTTTTTTACGGCCACACTGGTATCGTATGTTGGAGGTTTTGCTGGAATTCTTGTTGTCACGGTACACACTTGCACTGGTCGTCCGTGGAAATCCGAACTTCGTTTCCACCTCCAAAATACTATGGCACATCTCACGAGCGCCAACTAAGACACCGCGTTGAAAATCGCTTAAATCTTTATTACTTGTCATTCTCATGTCAAAAACAGCTCTGTCAGCTGGCAAGGATGTCTATCGATTTATATACGCACTGGCGGACGCAACCGAGTACGCGCATAGGTGACGTTGCTAGGTATTTTGCATATGCTCCTCTGTACTAGTTTTTCTGGCACTTCAGTGTTTAATCGGCCGGCCAGAACAGATGAGCCGTAGTGTGTGACGTGCGCATTATGGGCAAAGGTAGTGGTATGACTGACGCTCAAAAAAGAATGATTATCGACTACCGCGCCAAGGGGGAAGGAACTTAGAAACAGTAGATTTCGTGGGATGTTCGCGAGGTGCTGTAGTATGCGTGTACCAAGAATGGACTCCTGGCACACCGAATACCATCCGGCGTCATAACTGTGTATCCCCAAAGGTAATCTACCCCAGAGGATAACGTGATATCCATCGACTGGTAAAGGACAATCGACGAGCAACAGCGCAGCAATTGAACTCGCAAATGAACGCTGGTGCACCCAGGTACGTGTCCCCGATAACAATAGAGCGAGCCCTGTTACGCATGGGTCTCCGGAGTTGACGCTGGGTCAAGGCGCCCATGTTAAGCCAGATCTATAAGCAACGACGCCTGCATATCGCATCGGACTACCGTCATTGGACAATGAAAGACTCGAGAAAGATCGCCTTCTCCGACGAATCGAGGTTTCTACTCCACAGAAATGACAAGTGGTGGTAGAAACAGCGTCAGACACACGAGAACTAACACCCGAGCACGCTTTCCGGTCACGTGCAGGACAGCAGTGGCAGTACATGTCTGAGGGATGTTTTCCTAATGTGACCTAGGACCAATGGTACCACTGGATGGATCCTTGAACGCCAATGGCTACTTGTCCATCCTCGCTGACCACATGCATCCTTCATGTTGGACATTTACCCTGGTTTTGATGGTACCTACCAGAAGGACAGTGCGCCGTGCCACTTACGTGACTGCATGGTTGCAGGAACACGACATCGATGTCTCCGTTTGCCCTTGGCCGGCGAAATCGCCCGACCTCACTCCTATGGAGCACTTGAAGGACTATTTGGATCGACAGATTCGACGTTCCGACACACAACCACGTTATCTACGGGACCTCCGTGCTCTCCTGTAGTCCGAAAGGGCACGTGTGCCTCACGCAACCTTCCAGGGCCTCATAGCATCCATGCCACGCTATCTCGACGCTCTCATCAGCGCCAAGGGTTGTTATCCCCATTAGTATGTAGGTGGTCATATTATTCTGATACGACCGTGTATGTGATGGATCCTGCGTATCTCATTTTCGTATCTTTTGATTATGTTATCGCAGACATTATACCATTTCTTACATTTCTATGTGTTCTTTCTAGGTCGTCTTTGTTATATCCAGCTTTTATAGCTCTACTGTAAATTTTTGCAATCTCCTTATTATTTAGGTAGTCGTGTTTTCATACCTTATACGCCCAGTACAACTATTCCCTAAGCGCAGAAAGTTTGCGCTCTTTTGGGCAGGGTGAATTAGGAGGGACAACATTCGGTACTGCGGTTGGTTTATAATGAACGTCATCATCAAAGCTGGATGTTTCATTTCTTTTGAGCGCGACGCTTAAATAATTCAACGTTCCATTTTTCCAGCTATGGAGAGTGAAAGCTTGGCGAACCTATCGTACTCGTATATACACTATCTACCAACAAGTAATTGGACACCCCTGCAATCGAGAATATCTGCGATCCTGATACACGTCACAGTCGCTGCCGTTAAATATCGTGTGGAAACAACAACGCAACCAGTCGCATGCACTTGCCACGCAGTTCGGAGCTCTCTGATTTCGAGAAAGGTGTAATCGTCGGGTATCACACTAATGGCCGATCCATACGGGACATATCCAGCGAGTTGAAGTACCCAAAATCGACAGTGGCCTACGTGATTGGCAAGTTGAAGATGAGAGGTGACTGTCGGAATGTGCCCCGATCCGGCAGACCCACGAAACTGGGAGTTAGAGACCGACGGGTGCTGGCCAGAGAAATTCGGAAGAACCCCACCAAATCGATGGGCCACATCCGCAAGGAGTGTCAACAGGCACCCGGGAGTGTTCTTTCGATGAATACCATCCGTAAGGAAGCCCATCTGCTTGGTTACCATGGACGTGCTGCCGCCCAGAAGACTTTGATCACCAAGTCCAATAGCGGTGCAAAGAACGTCGACAGTGGACCGTTGAACAGTGGAAACAGGTTCTCTGGAGCGACGAATCAAGGTTCACCCTCTACCGTTCGGATGGCAGGGTCTGGGTTTGGCGTCTGCCTGGAGAACGCCTCCTGCCTGAATGTATTGGGCCAACTGTGAAGTTCGGCGGCGGTGGAATAATGCAATGGGGGTGTTTCTCCTGGTATGGCACGGGTCTCTTGGTTGCAATTCCTGGTAGACTCAACGCCGAGACCTACTGCACCATTTTGGATGACCATGCGTTTCCTACGTTGTGGCACTGTTATGGGGTGGGCCCATGTTACTTTCAGGATGACAATGCCACCTGTCATGTTGCGAGGTCTACCATGGATTGGTATGGTGACAATGGGGTTAATCTAATGGACTGGCCTGCGCAGAGCCCGGACCTTAATCCTATCGAGCACCTCTGGGACGAATTGGAGCGTCGACTTAAGGGGTGCCCCCGCCGTGCGAAATCGTGAAGGAACTGACCTGCCTTCTCCATGCCGAGTGAAAGAAAATACCGCTAGCCGTCGAACAACGCCTGGTTGAGAGTATGCCCCTGAGGGTCGCAGCTGTAATCGTCGCTCGTGGAGGCTCCACCAACTATTGAAGGTGAATAAACTTCGTTTTCCTTTGCTATCACAGGTGTTCAATTACTTGTTGGTAGATAGTGTATATGTATTTTACAGCAGTAAATAAATGGATTTTATTAGGCTATAAGCGCTTTTTGATTGTCCAAATTGTTAGGTCTTTTAAAAGCGCTGTGCGTCAATTTTATTTTCTGTTAAGTCCACCTTTAATACTAGTTTTCACTTTTGTGAGCTATGTGAAGTAAAAATAAAAGCTTGGACAATTTACAGGATTATTGCAAATTAAATAGATAGTTTCAACATTTTTTAAAACCAAAATTATTTCAGATATTGACACTCTTGCATCGTTTTGTGCGGAAGCTCTTGAAATGTGTTGCAGCAGCTTACAGATATTCGATGTATGCACCCTTAGACACTCGGCATATGTCAATGTGGTAGTCACATTCTTGCCAAATGCGCGTTAACAAATTTCTTTAACTCCAGCAATCGCTATTGTGATATGTTGTTTCAAATCAGCTAAATGAACACGAAAAGTAGGGACGAAGACCTTGTCTTTGACATAGCCTAATTAAAAAAATCCCAGTGTGTTAGATACGGACTTCGTGGGGGTGAAATGTCTCCTGTTCCGCTGCCAATCCAGCGCTGTGGAAGTTTTCGTCTAAGTAATGTCTAACTTCAGGTTGACAGCGGGGTGGTACCCCATCCTGTTGGAAAATGAAGTTGCCACTGTCTTAGTGCAGTTGAGGTATCAACCAAATAATTATCATATCGAGATAATAACTTACCGTTACAGTGTTTATTTGGCAAAAGTAGGGACCGTACACTTTTTTACGGTAGACAACACAGAATACATTATTTTTGGGGAATCCCGGCCATGCACCACTGTTGCTATAGGATTTTCAGTCCCCTGTATGGAAATGTTATGTTTGTTAGCTCTCCCACTTATGTGGAATGTTGATTCACGGTTAAAAATTAGACGCTCACAAAATCCACCTTCTACAAAACGCTCCTGCATTTCTGTACAGAAACCGCGACGTACGTGTCTGGGGTCTGGTTCATTTGCCCGACGTTTACTTCAATGAAGGGTCACTTGATTGAAAATCTCTTCACCGAAAAGATTGTCTCACCGAAAGATTACTTGATCGAAAAGTTCGTTTCATCGAAGAGTCACTTGATCGAAAGGTACATTTCACCGAAGGGTCACTTTACCTAAAAGTTCGTTTCACCAAAGAGTCACTTGATCGAAAGGTACATTTCACCGAAGGGTCACTTTACCTAAAAGTTCGTTTCACCAAAGTGTCACTTGATCGAAAGGTACATTTCACCGAAGGGTCACTTGACCTAAAAGTTCATTTCATCGGAAGGTCATTAAACCGAAGGGTCAGTTTATCGAAAACCTTGGATTTCGTTACAGGATCTGTTGAAGCATGGTGCAAGTTCGGCAGACAAACCACCGAAACATTAGGGGATTACACTCAAATTGCACTTTTGATTTCTCCGTGTCACAGAGAACGCAAAGATTTAGTTTTAAGACAAATATTTTTTAAGATAATAGGCCTCGGCTTAGACCTTTTTAGCAAATTTTAATCATGTTCATAATTTTAATTCTTGTCATATTTACACCAAAAAACGGATTGTCATCTTCAAAATTTGTATTGTATGATATAATCCCGTATTCCATTCATGTTCATAAGGTTTACATAAAACCCATGTTCAGTACTCTTGTTCATAAAGTTTACATAAAAAGTCAAGTTAATAAAGTTGTACATTTTTTCAGGCAAAAAGAATCAATTTTAGGGCCCTAGGTCTCGGCTTAGACCTTTTAGCAAATTTTAACCGTGCGTGTTCATGTTCATAAGGTTTACATAGCAAGTTACTTTATGTTTTATGTAATGCTTATGAATATGAGTATGGTTAGAATCCGTTAAAATGGCCTATATAAAAAAAATGAATGTTTTGTGGTTAAGTAAAAGTGGAGCATTATTTACTTGATTTGCTATGTAACCCTTATGAACATGAATGAGCTCGGAGGATTAAAATTTGGCAAAAAGGCACAGATCTAGGCCTTATAATTAATGTTATATTTCGAAAAACCTACTAATGGGGAAGTGAATTCATAGGAATTAAAACTGTATTATTTATACAAACCGATAGTGTTTAGGTGGCCAGTTTTTCAAAAACCTGCACCACATCCCAACAGATCTCGAACAACAAAATTCTATATTTTGTAGATGACAATCCGTTTTTTGATGTAAATGTAACAAGGATGGTAAGTCAGATAAAATCCGAAAACGAAAATTTCACCGTCCTGGAGCGGAACTCAAACCCGCATCTCCCAGATAGCTCCTGTGTATGCTAACCACTACACCCCCTAGAACGACCAGATCTCAAGTTTCCGATTAATTTAAATATAACCATCACAGGATTCGCTAGTGGAAGCAACCGGCATTCATGTTTAGCGAATCTGGAGGTTAAGAATCCTATCCCGTGATTGCCCGGAGAAGCAGATAAATCTTTAAAAAAATACGGGATTACACCATAGAATACAAATTTTGAAGATGACAATCCGTTATTTTCAAAATTTTAATAATTTTAAAATTTGTATTACATGGTGTAATTCCGTATTTCTTTCATGATTAAAATTCTAAGTTTTCGATAAACTGACCATTCGGTGAAATGTTCTTTCGATATAATGAACTTTTGGGTAAAGTAATCTTTCGGTGAAATGAACTTTTCGATCAAATGTCCTTTCGGTAAAATGAAGTTTTAGGTGAAGTGACTTTTCGGTGAAATGAAATTTTTGGTCAAGCGACCCTTCGATGAAATGTACCTTTCGATTAAGTGATTTTCGGTGAAATGAAATTTTCGGTCAAGCGACCCTTCGATGAAATGTACCTTTCGATCAAGTGATTTTCGGTCAAGTGACCTTTCAATCAAATGAACGATACCTGCGTGTCCGTCATTGTACTTTAGACTTTGCGATAACTGCAGTTCGTAGGAAGTTATTTTCCGCCGTTTCCTCAAAATTTTCCGAAGAGTCGGTCGTGGAATTTGTAACTCCCGACTCGCCATCGTTGTGAATTTCCTTGGGCTGCGTTGGTAAACGGAACAAACACACTCCACTTGCTCATCAGATACACGTCGTCTTCTTGGACTTTAACCTTTACACAAAAATCCTGTTTCAAATTTCTTGTGCCAGTCTTTGATGGATCTTGAAACTTGCTGTAAAACGCCTTTGCACAACAGTAGCAGAATTCGTTTTGCATAATTCAAGCACACATAACGCTTTCTCCAGAGCATTTGGGGCCATGTTGCCTGACTGATCACGTGACAGTGAAAACGTACAAACGTTTAGTGACGACATCTATATAATAAAATCGTTACTATTGGTGATAGATTTGTGCATCCTGAACGTCAATATCTTAAATAATTTTGGTATTATAAAACGTTGAAGCTGCCTATTTCATTTGTAATAACCTTGTATTCTGTGAAATCCAGCAATAAACATAGATTTCTTTATTAACGCGCTGTTTACTTATTTTGTTGCTTTTAAAATTACTTATTAATTCGTGAAACGAGAAGAGATGACTGGTACTTTTCGTAATTTTTTGAATTTGAATTCGACGTATTTGAAAATAATTTCCAGCGCATTCTTTTTTCACATTTCTATATTAACATAACAATCCGTACGAGCAATTGGATCGTTTGCTTCCCCTTGACGTCATTTCTTCAGCTAATAACAGCTCGTACCCGAAATGGTTTGACTTATTATCCAAGAACCTTACTAGACAGTAAAGTAAAGAGAGTCAGTATGAATTCGCAGGTGAGGACGATTCTCAGGTATCACAGCCTTGCAATTTAACGTAGGCCCAACACTGAGCCAATATCTTCTATTCTGTGACGTATATTCTAAATTATCTTTCCTTTTTAGTTTCTTTCCCTATGTAAATCTTGAGTTTATTCTCAGTTATTCTTCACTCTTAACGTAATATCTTTTCTCTCAAACGAATACGTTTGGCAACACAATTGAGGTTGAATGCACGTGACGTATCCCTGAGATATGATAAGAACGAGAGATAAAAACGACGACTAATCTGTTGCTTGAGGAGCGTTGGGTTGTAAACTGATTATTGAAAGGAGCGTTGTGTTAAGAGTTGTGTGGTGTGTGGAGAGTTTAGTGCAATATGCTATGCTACGATGTGGTTGCTACATCCTGAATAAAGCCTCTTTTCCGTAAGTTTGGCTTATGTTGTTTACATGTTTCGTCTGGCCGTTAAGGTTTTATTTTAGGAACTATTTTTTCGTATAGTGATGTTTTAAATTAACGTAGAAGTACGAAAATACTTCTACGTTATAATTCCTAAAAGCCAATGGCTCAGCGTTGGGCCTACATTAGGTCACAAGGATGTGGTACCTGGGTTTCGCCGTAATGCACCAAGAACAAGTATGATATGCGTGTGCGCGTGCGAAATTTTCCTTCGGAATGTAAAGGAAAGAAAAACAGAGAGAGAAAGCCTGGTAAGTTCGAGATATGACCGAAGCACATTTTATCGTAGGGTTTACACCCACGGGGAAGGTTTGGACGCAACTACATCTGTCCCATGGGAGGAGTGTGCTATGTATCAGAAATGGCATTACGTCAGATTGGACCTAAGATGCGCAGATACGACAGAGTTTAGACACATTCGGAGTACGAATCGAGTCATAGTTAACTGTGCCAGACTAGGACGTCACAACGAGCACTTCCAAGAGAGAGAGAGAGAGAGAACCAAGGGCTAGGAGAAGGACGTACCAAACCATCGTATTTGTAACGGAGGACCAATACTTCGGGGCCGACAGTTTAACCCGTCCATCCGACGCACGGCAGGTATTCAATGGTTCAGAACAACTCAACCTACCTGGGATCGATCCCGCGACCATCTGATCGAAAGGCGGTTGCTCTACAACCACTTGGCCAGCAGGCCTGTTTCTAAACAGCTAAGCCAATTTGTTGGGTATTGAAGGAACTGTTAAAACTCAAACAACTGGTTGTGTTTAATTAAAATTCTAATGCTGTACCTGGTCTGCCATGATGCTATACCTCCACCATACGACGCGTCTGAAAGTAGGGAGTGATCAAAGACAGAACCAGAGAAAACCATAAGATGCGGGTGCCTGTAGCTGAAGACAGTGGATTTTAATATCTGAGGCGTTACTGTAGCGCAACCATATCTAAAACATTATTAAATTATTTTTTAGAAGCATGAACAGTGAGATATTTTCGTGTCTCACTTTTTTCTTAAATTTTGAAACAACTTTTTTTTTTTTTTTTTGAATGGAGGTTTAACGACCACCGTGAGCAACTCAAATGGGCTATAAGCAGTCGCCCGTCCCTAATTTAGGGTCACTGGTTATAGGGAAGGGAGAGAGAGCCAGTGCCGTAAGACAAACACAACATCCATGCCCGACCGGGATTCGAACCCGGACCCCTTACGGACGAATGATCAGAGGCCAACGCCTTAGACCACTGCGCCACCGGGGCGGCTTGAAACAACTTAAACCTTGTCATTAGAAGGAATTTGAAATGGCGAACATCCGGATAACAAACATTAATGTTTTATCATTTCCACTGAATCGATTAACAATACACATCCGACCGTAAAAGGAAATCTGGATTCGAGTGCTAATTGAAAAATACACGATTATTAAATAAAGAAATAATTAAAATTATGCGTATGAGAGAATAGAAATGTGTCAGGAATTTGTGCGGAGTAAATCTATGTGAAGATTAAATTTTCATCACGACCGCGATAATTTCTTCCCGAATTTAAATATCTCAAAACAAGCTCTGCGCAGACGCCGGAAGTTAGGAAATTTAGTAACTGATTAACAGCGAATTAATTAATTCACAAAACCCCTTAATTTTGTGTAGTGAAGCATTGTGAGGATTTAGCATTTTCCGCTTTTTTTATCCATCTTTTCTTTCTTCCAGACTAGTTTGCGATGAACACCTTACAAAAGAAAATTTCTTGTAGCTTCTGTTTTCCGTCACTAAATTTCCATATTACCTTTTTTAAGGTGAGGTAATTTCTTAATTTATTTTCTTGGCAACTTCAGTATTTAATTTTCTGGGGAAATGTGTTTTTTTTTATTACTTTATTTCAACATCTAATCTATTTCTCACGATTAATTTCCTAATTAGTAAGAAACTGGGATTTGAAGATCAGTGTATCATGAGAATGTTTGCTAGCTGACAGCTTTCAACTTTTTTTCAAAGCTGGAGCTGATCTGAAGACTGTTAGTTACACTTGACACCGAACGTAACTGGTCAAATATTAACACTTTTTATTAGATAGGTGCAAAAATACTCACATTTTGTATAAATGGGAAAACCAGCCAGTCTCAATTTTTAGTGATGACCAGTTCACGTCGTTCTTTTAGTTGTTTAATTTACCTATCGAAGAAATATTCGTCTATAATGTTAGTTTTGTAAATTGAATTTATCGTTAAGTTTGCTTCTCTGTAGAAACCTAAAAGCTGCTTCAATGTAAAACCTCGGAATTCGTGTCAGACGTAGCAGCTGGAAGTTTTGACAAACATACACTGAGTAATCACTGAATTATGACCAAACCTAATATTGACCACCTATTTAATACTTTGTAGGTCCTCCTTTCGCCCTCAGTACCGCAGCGATCCGACGTGGCATAGATTCAATAAGATTCATGAAGCATTTGGGAAGTATGAACAACCACGTTGTGTCTAATGCGGCCTTCAATGCAGGTATGCAGACGATTGTTGTATCCATCCTCCTGATTTGCCGTTCCGTAGTGTCCCAGCTCTATGGGATTGGTATCGGGAGAATTTGGAGGCCAAGCGATGTGCTGCAAGTCGGAACTGTGTTTCTCAAACCATTCTTGCACTACAATGGACCATTTGCATCGTGGAAGACACCGTCGCCATTCGCGAAAAAATGCAACATTGCTGGATATACAAAGTCAGCTAGCAATTCAAGATAGTGGGCACCAGACATGCGTTGTTCCACATCCACCAAGAGTCCAAGGTCTTTCCAAGTAAACGTGCCCAACACCATACAACCGTATCCATTGGCTTACACTGTAAACACCATGCAGGATGGATCGAGTGCCTCGTGTTGTTTGCGCCAAATACATTAGCGACCATCCACATCCACCAGGAGTCCAAGGTCTTGCCAAGTAAACGTGCCCAACACCATACAACCGTATCCATTGGCTTACACTGTGAACACCATGCAAGATGGATCGAGTGCCTCGTGTTGTTTGCGCAATATAAGTTAGCGACCATCCACAGAGTGAAGTAAATAACGCGACTCGTTAGAATGCGAAACTTTTTTACAGTGAGTTTTGCACCAGGCAAGTCTTTTGCGCCGATGAACCGTGGTTAGGAGTGGATGTCACAGGGGTCGTCTGTTGTTACATGCCATGCGTACGGTCCTGATATTAAATACGTACGGTCGTGGAAGACGCATGGTCATGATAGATACTGTTCAAGGTTGACTTCCGTCGCATATGGTAGTCAACTGTTGAACACTGCTGCGTCTGTTGGCCTCTAAGAGTCGTCGGACATGGCACTCACCTCTCACATCAACCTTTCACCGTCCAGGGCAGTTTTGCCTCCTAGTCATTATTTGACCAACTGCACCCCATTCCTGTTGTACTTTAAATACGGCGGCTTGCAAACGACCCACAAGTTCAGTCGTTTGGGTAATCGAGGCACCCACTCTCAGAGCTCTCACAATCTGTCATTTCTCAAAGCCCCATAATCATTTCCGTTTACCTATCACGTTCCGAATTTTACTACCTACTGTTCTACACTAGTGTGCAAAAACTAAAGACGAAGTGGAGAAATTAGCATAACAGCGGAACGAACAGGCAGAACGGACCAAAAGACCACTCAGGAGATAAACTAGGGTCCGGTACGGTAGGGCATGCGCATATATGCAGCATGACGTAGTGGGGAGAATGTCGAAAGGGTATAAAGCACACGGGCGGTGTACGCTCAGCAATTCGGTGAAAGCTATTGCACGGTGTACATCGGTTTGAACGATGTCGAGTTGCTGCCACCGTGTGATATGTCCAACAGGCAATCCAGTAGACGACATTTAGATGACTTTACCCGAGATCGCGTCATTGGGAAGTTGGAAGAAGGTCGAAGTATGACTAGTGTGGCCGAGGAGTTCGGGATCGCTCACAGCATTGTTTCACGAGCTTGGAAATCATTTCAAACGACAAGAACAGCTGACCGAGATTTTAGCAGTGGTCGTCCACGAGCAACTACGGCGGCGGACGACCGGTATATTGTCCTACAGGCGCGAAGAGACAGACGGCAGACAGCGGGAGAAATCGCAAGGCACATGCAACAGACAACTGGACGTCCGTTATCGCGTTTTACCGTGGCCAGGAGGCTGCACAAAGGTGGTCTATTTGCACGACGAGCAGTACGGTGTGTGCCATTAGCGCTTGCTCATCGGCGACGGCGGTTTCTGTGGTGCCAGGAACACAAAAACTGGACACATCAGCAATGGGTCGAATTCTCTTTACGGATGAGAGCTGATTTAGTCTGACGAGCGATTCTGGACGTATACACAACTGCAGAGAGAGCAAGGGACACGAAATCACACCTCCAACATCATCGAAAGGGACCGGTTTGGAGGTGGCGCAGTTCTTGTTTGGGTAGGTGATATGCTTGGTAGCCGTACTGACCTCCACATCTTCCAAGGAGTTTCAGTCACTGGTGTACGCTATTGTACCGAGGATCTCCTGCCCCACGTGCGTCTGTTTAGAGTTGTTGTGGGCCCTGAGTTCCTCTTCATGGACGACAACGCTACACCTCATCGTATAGTGCCTGTCGCAGAGCTGTTGGAGAGTGAAGATATTCAACGCATGGATCGTCCCGCAAAGACCCCGGATCTAAATCCATTCGAACACGTGTGGGACCTTCTCGGGAGACGCTTGGCAGCACGTCACCAGTCGCCAGCAACGATTCCCCAGCTGCGATTGGCGCTACAAGAGGAATGGACCGCGATGGCTCAACAGCTCCTTGACAACCTCGTCCTCAGCATGGACAGACGTTGTAAATCCTGCACCGCAGTCAGGGGTGATAATATCCCCTACTAAAGACTAGATTTTTCTTGGCAGCCGCCTGTCAAGTGGCCCTTTCTGTCTTCTATCCAGTTGTGCTCGAAGCTACCTTTTCAATAAATTGCCTTTGTATCCTTTGGAATCCTTGTTTGGACGGTTTTGCTCACTTGTCTCATATTCTTATATCTTGGGGATATTATGGTATGATTTGAGTCGATTTGGAGCACTTCTTTACGACGTTTTTTTGCACGCCAGTGTATTAACACCTTATACTGCATTTGCTACGTCGGTCGACTAATCTCGCCCTCTCAGGAATCACGTGGTCAACGGGCCTTATCCACTTTTGATAGGGTTGGTCATAATTCAGTGATCACTCAGGGTACATTTACTTAAAAAAAACGGTCACGGTTCAGAGTAAACAAGGTAAGTTACGATTCCAATTTATTTTATTCAGGAATTCAGCACGTCATCAGAAGAAATGAATCACTTTACATGAATCACTTTAAATATTCACCATCAAAAAATCGTAGTTACTCAATCATCGAACACAGTCCGGTTGTACAACAGTCCTTTGTATCACATAGATATAACTTGCCCAAATGATCTCTATTATCCTCTTTCGATATAAGAACGTCATACGAGTATTCGTGCAATACTGTATATCGCGTGTAACCTAAGTCGCACCTCTATCATAGCCTTTCAGACATTGGACGTATCTTGCCTCAGAAACATTGCACCCCTCTCGAGTCGAAATATGAAGATTGCATTTTGACCTGCTGCCTGGTTGTTGCCAAAGTGAAACTCATCGAGTGAAGAGCTGTGGCGTTAAGTCAGAAAAACATTTAACGAGAAGAACCAAATTTAGGTCCGAACACAGAAACTCAAAAGGAAGACTAAATTAGAGGTATACGTTACACATCCTCAGAGTCGGAACACTTTTGAATCTCAGTTTCGATTCGTAGTCATCGTTTGGTTTGGTACCAGTAGCTCATAATGGATGATATCCCACCAAACACAGATCGTGACGATATTTGTTTGGAGATCAGCTTTTGGAGTCGTTCTCGAATGTCCCATTTTTTAGCAGAAAGATTTGGTACTTTAACATTTTTCTATAGCAGCCATTTTTCGCCTCCAGTCATCATTAGAACGGATTAGTTTTGTACCACACTTTCAGAGATACCATTATCGTCGGTATATCCATTGAAGTTCTTCCGCTCTAATTAATGTGTTAGTCACTGATCTAATTTTCTGATCATTTCATTACCATGAAATTTCCTCATGGCCGTTGTTCGATAGGCTGAAAAACTATCGCCTATATATTTTTTTCGGTTTGATGACGGTCGGAATCAGTTAATGTCAAAATTTCATCTCCCCGCAGGGTTATACACTGGCGTCCAAAACCGGATAGCATTCGCAGCGATAAAAAAGAAAAACACGTAATAGCAGTTAGAGGTTTTGGCATATAAAGAGGCAAAATCAAAGGGTAATAAACATTTTATAACAACACACAAATATGTACATATTTTGCGTATACAGGGTCACATGCGTAAATGTCACCAAGGTGAGATTCGAGAATGTGCACTCATCGTCAAAACAATAATTGCACAAAGAAAAAAACAACCGATAGGAATGAAACTTGGTGGGTAGGTTTGGCATGGTGAGACATGTAAATGACGCAAGTATCACGCTCGGCCGCGCATGTAACGCGAGCAAGGAGGGGTTGTAGCGCCGTGCCTGACCGACTATATAAGGCCGCCCCGTTGCGCATGCTTGACATTCTGAGTCGTGCTGTTGTGTTGCTTGCATCCTTAGCAAGTGAAGTAGAAAACTTCGGAAGCAATTCCAGCAGTTGGAGGAGAACATTTCGGAAGCAACTCGAGCAGTTGGAGGAGAAAAGTTCGGAAGCAATTCGAGCAGTTGGAGGAGAAAAGTTCGGAAGCAATTCGAGCAGTTGGAGGAGAAAAGTTCGGAAGCAATTCGCGAAGTTGGAGGAGTTCGAGAAGGGCCGCATCTTCGGGTTACGGGAAGCGGGATGGTCTTATTGCCGTATTGCGCACCATACCGGTAGTGCGGGTATCACCACAGCACGCTGCTAGCGCCAGTAGATAGAACAGGGAACGCAGCAGCGACAGGAAGGGTCAGGGAGACATAGACGAACCACGGAGAGAGAGAGAGAGAGAGAGAGGACCGACGGGTTGTCCGACATGCGCGGAGTGACCCAACAGCCACGATTGCGGATATTCAGCGAGCACTGGTGCCCTCCATGCATCTTCTGATTAGTCCCAGCACCATTGTCAGACGGCTGCACGACGTAGGACTACACGTACGCAGACCGTTATGACGACTGCCATTAACACCATTGCACTGTCGCCAAAGACTGCAATGGTGTCGTGCCAGACTGTCAAGGAGCCACACAGAATGGCACCGGATCATCTTCAGTGACGAGTCGCGCTTTTGTCTTCGAGGAAACGACCAACGAATCCGTGTGTGGAGGCACCGTGGTTAGCGCCAAGATAACTGGTTTACTGTCGATCTTCACACATCTAGAAGGCCTGGTGTCGGGTGCAATTGCCTACTATACATTTGGTGTTCATTACAGGCATTTTGACAGCCCAACAATACGTTAATGAGGTCCTGCAAACCAGTGGTCCTATCTTTTCTGAACGCTCACTCCGGCGCGATTTTCTAACAAGACAACGCTCGTCCGCATACTGCTGCTGCCTCGAAAGCTTGCCTTCAAGGCACGGATACTCTGCTATGGCCAGCCGCATCGCCAGACCCATCGCCGATTGAAAATGTGTGGGATGCTACTGGACGCGCTATCCACACTTCACTCCTACCGCACAATCTGCCGGAACGGCGTGAGAACATTCAAACAGCATGGAATGGCTTGTTGCAGGACACCATTAGGAACCTTTACAACTCCATGCCGAAACGTCTGGTATGCTGTGTGAGCAAACATGGCTGCCCGACTCCATACTGACAGGCACTACTTATTGGCGTGTAGCTCAATAAATATGAGTGCCGGACAAAACACTGACACACAAAACACCGACAGGACAAAACACCGACACCCAAAACACCGACAACCAAAACACCGACAGGACAAAACACCGACATCTCGTTTCGATTTTGTTGCCGTATCAGCAGTCGGCGCTGTATGTCAAGGATCAAGTAATATCAGAAAGTTTGTACAACAGCTTTGTAACTCATATTGGCATAAAATTATACACTGACGAAAAAAAATTCCAACACCAAGAAGGGGTTGTGTTAGATAAACGACAGTTGGTAGGCGGTGAGAGTACATCTGTAAGATGACGTCTATGCAAATTTCGCGCTCGGCGCATACGTGTGGCGCTAGTAGCACCCCTCGGAACATGTAAAGCGGGTTTGCTGTAAATACGCGCTGTAACGTTCGTGAGCGTTATTTATCGTTGAGATTCGACGTAGAGTGTTGATGTTAGTCAAGAATGCCTTTAAGAAGACGAAGAAGGCATTATCAACAGCTGACGGAGTTTGAACGAGGTCGTGTAATAGGGCTACGAGAAGGTGGATCTTCTTTCCGCAATATTGCAGAACGACTTGGCAGGAATGTAGCCACTGTGCATGATTGTTGGCAGCGGTGGTCAAGGGAAGGTACTGCCTCTAAAAGACTGGGTTCCGGCCGGTCACGTGGCACTACTGAGAGGGAAGACGGCCGTGTACGGCGTATGGCCGTGGCGCATCGTACTGCGTCTGCGGTAGCAATTCGAGCTGCAGTTGCCACCACAGTGACACAACGAACTGTTACAAATCGGTTACTTGAAGGACAGCTCCGAGCCAGACGCCCTGTAGCGTGCATTCCATTTAGTCCAAACCACTGCCGTTTGCGACGTCAGTGGTGCCAAGCTAGAGCTCATTGGAGGACGGAGTGGAGATCTGTTGTGTTTTCTGATGAAAGCCGGTTCTGCCTGGGTGCCAGTGATTGTCGTGTGTTGGTTAGAAGGAGGCCAGGTGAGCGCCTGCAACCAACCTGTCTGCGGCCGAGACACACTGGACCTACACCTGGAGTTATGGTCTGGGGAGCAATTTCCTATGACACCAAGAGCACGCTCGTGGTTATCCCACGCACCCTGACGGCACAGTTGTACGTCGGTATGGTGATTCAACCTGTTGTGCTGCCATTCATGAACAGCATTCCAGGGGGTGTTTTCCAACAGGATAACCCTCGCCCGCATACCGCTGTTGTAACCCAACATGCTCTACAGAGTGTCGACATGTTGCCGTGGCCTGCTAGATCACCAGATCTTTTACCAATCGAGCACGTATGGGACATCATTGGACGACAACTCCAGCGTCACCCCCAACCAGCATTAACCGTCCCTGTATTGACCGACCAAGTGCAACAGGCATGGAATTCCATCCCACAAACTGACATCCAACACCTGTACGACACAATGCAAGAACGTTTCCGTGCTTGCATTCAACATTCTGGTGGTTACACCGGTTATTAATGTAGCACCATTTCACATTTAAAATGGCTCTTCTCGCGCTTACAATAAGCTGTGATCTTGAAACCTTAATCGATTAAATATGTTACCTATACAAATGTATTGCAGCCATTTCATTCCTCTACAACTATTTTTTCGTGGTGTTGGGATTTTTCTTACCGTCAGTGTATTTCTATCGTCATTCAGCAGGGTCACTTCTATTTGCTTCATGCATAATAATAATAGCAATAATGATAATTATAATTATTATTATTTTTTCGTCAGAACGGCAGAAATTATTAGTCACAATATTTGACTGGTAAACATTCATAAAATGTACATAATTATTTTAGTCAACAATATTACACATTTACTGAGGTATGAAACAAATTTTACTGTCCTAGGCGTAGGCCTTTTTAGCAATTTTTAAACCGCCGTGCTCATATTTAGAAGGTTTACATAACAAGTCGAAGTATTAATGTACTCATTCAAAAAACAGTAAGTATAAGGCCTAGGCCGGTGTCATTTTAGCAGGTTTTATTCTTCTGAGCTCATATTCAAAAAGTTTGCATTACAATTCAAATAAATTATATTGCACCTTTACTAAAATCAAAAACAAAAATTTTGCTGCCCTACAGTTTTCAATTTAGAACCACCAAGTTTGGTATACTGTCTCATGGTACTCTAAGTTAGACCGTAGATGGTTTTTGGAAGGGTTCGGAGCCCGGGGTGAAGGGGCCCCACACAGAATTTTGGTAAAATCTACAGTTTTCAATATATAACCACCAAATTTGGTATGCTATCTCATGGTACCCTAACTTAGACTGTAGACGGTTTTAGGAAGGGTTCGGTGTTAAATGGGCCCCCATGCAAAATTTTCATGAAATCTACAATTTTCAATTTAGAACCAAAATTGCTATACCATCTTGTGGTAGTTTAAGTTAGCCCGTAGACAGTTTTAGGGAAGGGGTCGGGGCCCCATACAAAATTTTGTAAAATCTACAGTATTTAATTTAGAACCTCCAAATTGGGTATACTATCTTATGGTACTCTAAGTTAGACCGCAGACCTTTCTTGGAAGTGATCGGGGCCAGGGGTGAAGGGGTCCCCGAGCAAAATATTTGTAAAATCTACAGTTTTCAATTTAGAACCACCAAATTTGGTATACTATCTCATGGTGCTCTAAGTTAGACCGTAAACGGTTTTTGGAAAGGGGTCGAAGCCATTCAAAAAACAGTAATTATAAGGCCTAGGCAGGCGCCTTTTTAGCAGTTTTTAGTCTACCGGGCTCACATTCAAAAAGTTTAAATAACAATTCAAGTAAATTATATTGCACCTTCACTCAAATCAAAAACAAAAATTTTAAGGCCCTAGATCAAGGCCTTTGTTAAAACTTTAAGTCTGCCGGGCTGATATTTATAAGGTTTACATAACAAGTCAAAGTGCTAATGTTCCACTTGTACTCATTCAAAACACAGTAATTATGAAGCCTAAGTTGCCGCCTTTTTAGCAATATTTAGTCTACCGTGCTGATATTAAAAAACATTAAATGACAATTTAAATCAATCATACTCCACCTTTAATCAGTCACAAAATAAAAATGTTACAGCCTTTGGCCTAGGCCTTTTTATAAAGTTTTAATCCGTTAAGCTCATATTTATAAGGTTTACATAACAAGTAAAAGGGGAAAATGTACCATTTGTACTCATTCAAAAACCATTAATTATAAGGCCTAGGCCGACATCTTTTCAGCGACTTTTAGTTTCGTGTTCTCATATTCTAAAAGTTTACATGATAATCAAGTCAATTATACTCTACCTTTACGAAATTAAAGAAAAAAAAACAGCCTTAGTCCTAGGCCTAGACCTTTTCAGTAATTTGCAATTCGTTGTGATCATATTTATCAGGTTTGGGTAAGAAGTCAAGATGATAATGTTCTACTTGTACTCGTTCGAAAACATTAATTATAAGGCCTAGGCCAGGGCCTTTTTAGCGAATTTTAGTCTACTGTGCTCATATTCTAAAAGTTTACATGAAAATTCAAATAAATCATACTCCACCTTTACTCAATTCCAAAATAATAATAATAATAACCCCACCGAGGGTGCCGCGGTGCCACCTTGTCGCGGTGGTGGGGCTTGTGTGTCCCGATGAGGTTGAGAGCTATGCTGGCGGTAGCATAGCTACCAGCAGGGCCACCCACGCCAGACAGGTCTTGACTGAGGAGCCAGGCTAAGAGTACCCAACAACTATCAATCATGATGAGACGAAAGAAAAAGAATTCCATACCGGATCGGTCGTCGCCCGGGTCAACAAGGACCGCCTCAGGTACTTTGGTTCCTGGACACCTGTCGACAAATGGGCTTCAGGGCTCAGCAGATTATGTTGAAGAACGAAGACAGGCTGCTGCAATGCTACTGGAACAAAAGAAACGGAAAACTTGGACAGTTGCTGAAAATCGAGAAATCATGAAATGCTTTTACCAGGCAAATCCACCAGCCCGCGGTTTTCAAAAAAGAATGATGCAAATCTGGAAAGGAAAACATCCAGACAGTGGAATAATAGAACAAAGAATAATGAATCAAGGAAGGTTTATCATCAGGAACAAGGTATTTACAGAACTGGAATTGCAAAAGATGGAGAAATTGGCAAAAGAAGGACCAACACAAAATAAGGACTACGGCGTGGAGAACTTTGTGCTGGTAAATCCTGAAGATCAAGTAGCAGAAAATATTTACTTGAAGAACAATCTGTGAAACAACATGACAACCATGAATTAACACAACAGCAAAATCTCCTGAAAGAGAAAATTTTAATCCATATGATGCAAGGTGAGGAACGACAAAGAGTTCCTGTAAATCGCCAAATACGAAGCAAACAAGTGAAACATTTGTTAAAAACTGCAAATGATGTCGTGGACAAAATTCCAACTTATATCTTAAAGGAAACAAACCAGCTCATGTACAGTACAGCTGCCATAGTAACCATGGAACTTGGTTACAAGATGCCAAAGAAGAAAATGCCTGGCACTCCTAAGTGGAAAATTTGGCTAGAAAATAAAATAAATAAACTCCATAGTGACATTAGTAACTTAAGATACCTGAAAGATGGGAAGCTTAAAAGTAGAAAAATAAACGATGGACTCTGCAAAGCATGCGACCTGGAAAGAAAAAGAATTGTTTAAATTATGGAAGAATTAAAACAACGAGTAACAGCTACTGCAAAGAAAATTGTAAGATATGACGGACGCCTTAAACAGTACAAAGAAAATGCGCAATTTGGAATCAGCAACAAGTATTTTATAAATCATTGAGACAAAAGGCAATCCAAATAAACATCAGCCCATGCAAGAAAGATGCCTTGACATTTTGGAAAGGAATTTGGGAAAGCCCAATTGAACATAATAAAAATGCCTTGGGGATCAACGATGCTTTGTAAAGATTTGAAAGGAATACACATGGATAATCTGATGACAACAACTGATATGATTACACAGCAAGTAAAGAATGTGAAAGCCTAGAGCACTCCTGGGCCAGATGAATTGCATGGATTTTGGTTGAAGTATCCTACAAGTCTTCATCAACGAATAGCTATGCAATTCAATATAATGCTACAGAATTCTGCCACAGAAGATTGGAGGACAACAGGTCGCACATTCCTTATAATTAAAGATCAAGAAAAAGGCAATGAACCTACTAACTATCGTCCAATTACATGCCTCCCAACAACATTCAAACTTTTCACAAGAGTACTAGCAAGATCATTATATGACTATTTATGGGGAAACAATTTGTACCCAATAGAACAGAAGGGGAACTTCAAAAGGTCAAGAGGCACAAAAGACCAGCTGCTAATTGACAAAATGGTACTAAAAAACTCCAAAAGAAGAAAAACGAATTTGAATATGGCATGGATAGATTATAAAAAGGCCTTTGACTCATTGCCCTACAGCTGGATTAACACTTGCTTGGAACTATTTGCAGTTAGCAAAAACATCTGCCGATTTCTCAAAGAAAATATGAAAAACTGGAAAACAGTGTTACATGTATATGGTGAAGAACTCGGAGAAGTTAATATCAAGAGAGGCATATTTAAAGGGGATTCTTTGTCGCCTTTATTGTTTAATATCTCTTTATTCCATTGTCAGTGATTTTGATCAAAACAAAAATGGGCTACCATATTTCGGACCAACATGGAAAAATAAACCATCTGCTGTACATGGATGACCTTAAGTTGTATGCAAAAAGTTCCGCCGAACTTCAAACATTGGTGCATACAATGCAAATATTTAGTGATGATATACAGATGGAATTTGGACTAGAAAAATGTGCAGTACTATCCATGCGCCGGGGAAAAGTCCAGGAACATAGATGGAATAGAACTAGAAAATGGTAATATAATGAAATCATTGTCAGATAATGAAAATTATAAATACCTTGGAATTCTTGAATCAGATAACATCTTACATACAAAAGTCAAAGGTCTGACTCAGAGTGAGTATATCAAGAGAGTAAGAAAAATATTGAAATCAAAACTAAATGGTGGAAATACAATCGAAGCCATAAATACATGGGCCATTCCAGTAATTAGATACCCAGCTGGAATAATTGATTGGACCCAAAGTGAATTAGAAATACTGGATCGGAAAACTCGAATGTTATTGAACATGCATCACGCACTCCATCCGAAAAGTTATGTTGACAGATTGTATTTACCTCGGAAGATTGGAAGCAGAGGGCTACTACAAGTACAACAGGTAGTAGAGGAAGAAAAAGGAAGCCTGAATGATTACGTCAACAGAAGCAGAGAAAAGCTACTTCAGGCAGTGAATAATGAAAATATCTTTAAAACAACAGAAAACAAGGCTGAATACAAAAGGAAACATTTTGAAAACAGATTAGACGGCTGGAAGAACAAGCCACTGCATGGACAATTTCTAAAGAATATTGATGGGAAAAGTGACAACAACTTGACTTGTGCATGGCTGAAATCGGATTCCATCAAGAAAGAAACAGAAGGTCTGATTATTGCTGCACAAGAACAGGCATTGCAAACAAATGTTATGAAGGCGAAAATCCGGAAAGTCAGTGATAATCCAAAGTGTCGACTTTGTCAAGAAAAAGATGAAACTGTGTCTCATCTAATATGTGAATGTAGCAAAATTGCACAGACAGATTACAAAGTTAGACATGACAGGGTTGCACAATTGATTCATTGGTCATAATGCAGAAAGCACAATCTGCCAGCATCGAAAAACTCATGGGAACACAAGGCTGAGAATGTCATAGAAAATAATGAAGTCAAGATCTTGTGGGATTTCAGAACTCAAACCGATCGACACATAAAACATAATACACCAGACATAACAGTCATAGAAAATCGGAAAGTCTGGCTAATCGATATAGCGATCCCTGGAGATGCCAGAGTCAATGAAAAAGAATTGGAAAAAATGACTAAATATATAGACCTGGCCATAGAAGAGACCCGGTTATAGACTAAACACACAACGGTAGTCCCCATTGTCATCGGGGCACTTGGAACAATGTCAAAAAAGTTAATGAATCATTTTGAAAAATTGCAGCTTTCTGATATGCCACCTACAGAACTGCAGAAAACAGCTTTACTTGGGACATCATATATTTTACGCCGATTCTTGGCTGATACCTAGGTCTCCGGTGGAAACTCGTATCAGTTCAACAATACCAGTCAATGATAATTTGCTGTTTGTTTTGTTTGTCAGAGGCTGTGATTCGTATATTTCGAATAAAGAAAATAAAAATAATAATAATAAAATACGGCCATAGGCCTAAGCCTAGGCTTTGTTTTAGCAATTTCTAATTCGTTGGGCTCATATTTATAAGGTTTACAAAACAAGTGAAATTGACAATGTTCCATTTGTACCGGTTCAAAAACATAAGTTATAAGGCCTATGCCAGCGCTTTTTTTAGCGAATTTCAGTCTATTGTGCTCATATTCTAAACGTTGTTATACAAATTCAAGTCAATTGTGATGCACATTTACTCAATTCCAAAAAAATGAAAAATAAATAAAAAATATACGGCCATAGGTGGCCTCTTTAGCAATTTCTAATTCGTTGTGCTCATATTTATAAGGTTTACTGAGTATGTAGCAAGTCAAAATAGTAATGTTCCACTTGTACTCGTTGAAAAACATTAATTATAGGTCCTAGCCCTGCGCCTTTTTAGCAAATTTTAGTCTACTGTGCTCATATTCTAAAAGTTTACATGAAAATTCAAGTCAATTATCCTCCACTTCCACTCAATTCCAAAAAAAAAAATAAATAAATAAATAAATAAATAAATAAATAAATAAATAAATAAAATAGATTGAATACGGCCACAAGCCTAAGCCAAGGTTTTTTTAACAATTTTAATTCGTTGTGCTCATATTTATAAGGTTTACATAACAAGTCAAAATGATAATGTTCCACCTGCACTGTTTCAAAAACATTAAATATAAGGCCTAGGCGGGCGCCTTTTTAGCAAGCTTATGTCTACCGTGCTCATATTCAAAAAGTTTGCATAGCAGTTCAAGTCAATTATACGCTACCTTTACTCCATCCCCAAATAAAAATTTTACAGTTATAGACGTAGGCTTTTTGAGCAATTTTTAGTCAATGCGTTCATATTTACAAGGTTTACATAATAAGTCAAGTTGATAATATTCCACTTATTCTCATACAAAAAACATAAATTATAAGGCCCTTTCCTGCACCGTTTGAGCAATTTTTAGTCCGTCGTATTCATATTCATAAAATTTACTAAACAAGTCAAGTCAATACGTAATGGTCCACCTTTATTCAGAAATGAAACCGAAATTTTGCAGTTTTAGGCCTTTTCAGCATTGTTTTAATCTTCCGTTTTCATATTAATAAGGTTTATGTAATAAGACCGGTTGATAAAGTTCTACTTTTGCTCAGGCTAAAAGCAGTAATTATGAAGCCTTTTCCGGATTTTTTTAATGCGCTGTGCTCATGTTCATAAATTTTACATAAAAAGCATGGGCGCCGGTTTTGGCAGGAGTAAGACAAACCTTTCCCTCCCCTCAATAATTTTTCTGGAGGCTCTCATTAGAATTCCTCCCTTTAAATGAGGGCAACTTTTCCAATGTGCGGCTCAAGCCAAGAATTCGGGCCTCGGTTCCAGACTTAAATAAGCTACAGCTTCTTCTAACTTGATTAGCCTTGCTACAGGCTCGGGTAACCTAGATTTTTCGTCAAGCTTGATAAAAAGCTTAAAGAAGATCAAATGCTTTATCAAGTTCTGTTAAGTCTGCGGGATAGCAAAGTTCACAGCATTTTATCTGTATATACACAGTGCGTCAAAGAATTTTTAAGATTGGTTCTGTAAAATGAAATAGAAATAAGAAACTATAATTTGTTTTGGTTTGTTATTCAAAATAAGTCCCTCCGGCTTCAATACACTTGTTACAGCGATATAATAATGATTCGAATGCCGGTTCCAGTTCACTTTGCGGAATTCCCTCCAAAGCACGCGTCGAAGCTGTTTGTATGGTCGAAATATCATCAAAATAACACCCTTTTAACGTCATTTTAAGTTTTGGGAACAAAGAAAAGTCGCAGCGTGCTAAATCAGGCGAATACGGTGGATGATTCAACACACAGACGTTATTTTTTGCCAAAAATCTACGAACAAGAAGTGAGGTGTGACTGGGTGCATTATCGTGAACAAACACCAACTGTTTTCATCCCGATATTCTGGACGAATGCAACAAATTTTGCCCATCAAACGCCTCAAAACATTTAAATAAAACTCACCAGGAATTGTTCGTCCACTTGGAACAAATTCTTTGTGGATTACTATCGAATATTGTAAAGAGCATTGTTTTGATTTTCGATGGAATTTTTCTTGTTTTTTTCGCTTGTGGAGAGTTTTTTGACTTCCATTCCGCACTTTGTCGCTTTGTTTTAGGATCATACTGAAAACACCATGTTTCATCACCAGTAACAATCGATTTTAAGAGGTTTGGATCATTTTCAGCGGCTGAAATGATGTCTCTGCAATGTGCTCTTCTCCTTGATTTTTGTTCATTGGTTAACGTGTGTGGAACAAATTTAGCACAGACTTTTGTTTTGCCCAAATCTTCATGCAGGATGGTTCAATTCGTTTCTTTGTTGATGTTTAAAGACTCTTCCATCATTCTTAGTGACGCACATCGATTGTTTGTCACGAAATCACGTACATTTTCAATAATCTCAGGTGTCCTAGATGAACTTGGTCTTCCGGTATGCTTATCATCTTCTAGCGTTGCTCTTCCATCCAAAACACGTTTATGCCGCAGGAAAACATTTGATCTGCTTAAACAAAACTCACCGTAAACGTGTTTCATCATTTGGTACGTTTTTGAGGCACTGTTACCAAGTTGTGGGTTAAATTTAATAACAGCCCTTTGTTCCATCTTAAAAATTCAACATGAAAAAAATTTTACTTCTCTAATGAGCGCCCGTTTCGTTTGAGTTACTTTAACAATTTCGCAATACTTTTGGCAGAAAGCAAGCACATGGTCACGGTTTATAAAGCATTCGCGATTACACTGGTGGCGTCACCGTAAGCTGAAATTTAGCGCCAGTCTTAAAACTTCTTTGACGCACTGTGTACGTACGAGTGTATGCGAAGAGTGTCAATCAAGTTCGGTGAATGTTGTAACGCGTAAAAAGAAATGCGAACAGCGCTGCAACTTCTGCGATGCCGTCAAGCACATGAGTGAACATGTCCGTAACCATCAGAAAGTTGTTAAAGAGGGTCACATAGCATGTTTCGCTAGCTGATGAACATGCACGTTGTGAGCTCTCAAAAATAGAGTCATAAGCTCTAATAACCAATTTTGCTTCAATTTGACAAAGTATGCATCGGAAGCACTTGCAATGCTAAAAGAAGTATACTGGGAGGAGGCGAGTTTCCTTGACCCCCCCCCCCCGAAAGTGTTTTATTGTTTTATGTTTCAGGTTAAAATGCGACTTACATTGGAACCAAATGTTGTAATAAAAATGAATTAATTTTAATAAAAATTACATTAGAAAAAATGCTTTAATTTTTTCTTCTTCTATAGTTTGCATTGCCTTTTTAATTTAATATACATCCCTAGGGGTCAGTAATCTTGAAATATATTTTCGAGTATTTCAAGGATTTCTGCAAAGGAATGGACTCTAGGGAAACACTTTCTCTGGGTTGGGCGGCCCGAGACCTCCAACCCAGAGAAAGTGTTGAGAACATTGAAAAATGGCGTGAGATCATAGCGAATGATTGCTACTGACTATGCTAATGGTCGCTGAAGAACTGGGTATTAATCAAAAAGCCATCCGTACAATTTTAAAAAAGGATTTGGGGTAGCGCAAGATCTGGTCAAAATTCGTCTCCCATCTCCTAACGACGGGGCAAAAATTCCCCAAGTACCAGGCATGCGGAGATTTCATTAGCATGTGTGATTGTGGCCTCTCCTTCTTAGGTGAGAAGAGCTAGTGCTTTAAATACGATCCAGAGATGAAGCACCAAACCATGAAATGGCGGATCCCCGTTTTTCCAAAGTAGCAGAAGCTTTGTTTCTGAAAATCAAGGCTAAAGATCATGTTCATCGTCTCTTTTGCCAGAGATGAAATCATCCAAAGTGAATTCATTTCAGAAGGAGAAACTGATAATGCTAAATTCGATCTTCAACTTCTAAGACGACTGTTGAAACACATTTGTCCAGTAGGGCCGCTCTTTGCACATGGGGTTTGAAGCATGACAATGCGCAGTCCCATTCGGCAGAGACAGTAAAGAAATTTTTTGATAAGCGAGCCGTTGCTGCGTTGAATCACCCACCGTATTATCCTGATCTGGCACCGGCTCAATAAGTGACCCCCGCCCCGATATCAGCAATGAAAGAAAGAGATGAAAATAACGAAAGAGAACTTTTACCACATCTTTCAGTAGTTATAGAACGATGTGAAAAGTGTATTGTATGAGGTATTTTAAACGCCGGTAAATTAAATTTTCTTAAATATTACCTGTTGTTTATTTTTACTGTGCATTTACCGAGCTTTGAGAGACATCGCCGGATAGCGGTAACTTCTAAATAACAGTGAGTTTCAGATGGTACAGAATATGCGCACTACGAATAACATTAACGATAACCTACACACAACGAAACATCTTAACAGCGGTTAACGGGCACCCCCTTCATTCCCAAAG